>CM077595.1:93357176-98357176 GCA_039654915.1 Aquilaria yunnanensis
AGGAATGGTTCTATCGTTGTAAGATGGTCCTGAGGATTGATTGTTTGTTTGAGGTTTATAAGGAAAGGTCCTTGGAACCTCTAACGATAGGAAAGGTTCTATCGTTGTAAGATGGACTGAATGATTTGATTGTTTGTTTGAGGTTGTTAGGAAAGGTCTTTAGAACCTCTAACGATAGAAAGGTTCTATCGTTGTAAGATGGACTGAATGATTGATTGTTTGTTTGAGGTTTAAGGAAAGATCCTTAGAACCTCTAACGATAGGAAAGGTTCTATCGTTGTAAGATGGACTGAATGATTGATTGTTTGTTTGAGGTTTAAGGAAAGGTCCTTAGAACCTCTAACGATAGGAAAGGTTCTATCGTTGTAAGATGGACTGATGATTGATTGTTTGTTTGAGGTTTAAGGAAAGGTCCTTAGAACCTCTAACGATAGGAAAGGTTCTATCGTTGTAAGATGGACTGAATGATTGATTGTTTGTTTGAGGTTTAAGGAAAGATCCTTAGAACCTCTAACGATAGGAAAGGTTCTATCGTTGTAAGATGGACTGAATGATTGATTGTTTGTTTGAGGTTAAGGAAAGATCCTTAGAACCTCTAACGATAGGAAAGGTTCTATCGTTGTAAGATGGACTGAATGATTGATTGTTTGTTTGAGGTTTAAGGAAAGGTCCTTAGAACCTCTAACGATAGGAAAGGTTCTATCGTTGTAAGATGGACTGAATGATTGATTGTTTGTTTGAGGTTTAAGGAAAGGTCCTTAGAACCTCTAACGATAGGAAAGGTTCTATCGTTGTAAGATGGACTGAATGATTGATTGTTTGTTTGAGGTTTAAGGAAAGGTCCTTGGAACCTCTAACGATAGGAAAAGGTTCTATCGTTGTAAGATGGACTGAATGATTGATTGTTTGTTTGAGGTTTAAGGAAAGGTCCTTGGAACCTCTAACGATAGGAAAGGTTCTATCGTTGTAAGATGGACTGAATGATTGATTGTTTGTTTGAGGTTTAAGGAAAGGTCCTTAGAACCTCTAACGATAGGAAAGGTTCTATCGTTGTAAGATGGACTGAATGATTGATTGTTTGTTTGAGGTTTAAGGAAAGGTCCTTAGAACCTCTAACGATAGGAAAGGTTCTATCGTTGTAAGATGGACTGAATGATTGATTGTTTGTTTAAGGTTTAAGGAAAGGTCCTTAGAACCTCTAACGATAGGAAAGGTTCTATCGTTGTAAGATGGACTGAATGATTGATTGTTTGTTTGAGGTTTAAGGAAAGGTCCTTAGAACCTCTAACGATAGGAAATGTTCTATCGTTGTAAGATGGACTGAATGATTGATTGTTTGTTTGAGGTTTAAGGAAAGGTCCTTAGAACCTCTAACGATAGGAAAGGTTCTATCGTTGTAAGATGGACTGAATGATTGATTGTTTGTTTGAGGTTTAAGGAAAGGTCCTTAGAACCTCTAACGATAGGAAAGGTTCTATCGTTGTAAGATGGACTGAATGATTGATTGTTTGTTTGAGGTTTAAGGAAAGGTCCTTAGAACCTCTAACGATAGGAAAGGTTCTATCGTTGTAAGATGGACTGAATGATTGATTGTTTGTTTAAGGTTTAAGGAAAGGTCCTTAGAACCTCTAACGATAGGAAAGGTTCTATCGTTGTAAGATGGACTGAATGATTGATTGTTTGTTTGAGGTTTAAGGAAAGGTCCTTAGAACCTCTAACGATAGGAAATGTTCTATCGTTGTAAGATGGACTGAATGATTGATTGTTTGTTTGAGGTTTAAGGAAAGGTCCTTAGAACCTCTAACGATAGGAAAGGTTCTATCGTTGTAAGATGGACTGAATGATTGATTGTTTGAGGTTAAGGAACTCTCCTTAGAACCTCGACGATAGGAACTCTCCTATCGTTGAAAGTTTGAGGTTAAGGGCCCTACCTTAGAACCTCTGCGATAAGAACTCTCTTATCGTTTGAAGAAAAATTGATGATTGAGGTTAAGGGTCCTACCTTAAAACCTCAAATTGATTGATTGATCTCGAGGCAAAGGTTCCATCCTTAAAACCCCGGATTGTTTGATTTTGAGGCTAAAGAGCTTTCCTTAGGACCTCGAGCGAAATTTATATGAAAGCAATTGAAATTGGAATAATTTTCTTCGAAAGTGTGAATTTTCATAATAGGTGAGTGCAAAAATTTAAACTTCGATAAGATGAGTGAATCTTGATGATGACAATAACACTGACAAATTATGTAAAGGGAACGGATGTTTGGAATCAATATCCAAGGTTCATCTAATATTTTCTTCAGTAAATATAGATTCCCTTGTGAGATATGTCATCCAAATAAGGTTAAAGCTTAACTACCCCAAAATGTTATGCCTAGTAGACCTAATAGGATGCGTCTCAAGAGTAATAAAAATTACTCTTTACTCAGCCATTCCAACCTAAAGGCATTGTCGCATGGTTTTAATATCAGCATGGACGAAACTATCTTATATATAAAAAAAGAAATTCCCTGAAAAGAAAAACTGAAACGCGAAAGAAAATGCTGATAATAAAACTAAAGGACAAGAAAAACGGATCAGATAGCTTCTTTCTTCCACAATACTTCAACAGGGTGAGTAGAGGACCATTATGGGAGTGAACTGGTCGGGAAAGACTGTCGTGTCCAGTCTATCTGAATCATTGCTGGATCTGGTTCAGGAACAAAAGCTTGTATTTTATCTAGCAATTCTTCAGCAGTTGTTGCGGATATTATGATTCGCCGTGCCACTCTTGATATGAAATTCTTCTGCATAGCATAATCCATAAAAGCTATCAGACCTGTAAAGAAATTGTTAACATTTAAAAGCCCAATGGGTTTCTTATGCAAATTAAGTTGGGCCATGGAAGCAATTTGAAAGACTTCTCCCAACGTGCCAAAACCACCTGGTAGAGCGATAAAAGCATCAGCATTTAAAAGCATTTGTAACACACGCTCTTGCAAATTTTTAACCACTAATTCTTCTCCAATCGTGCCCCCAGAAACAAATTTCAAAGGTCCAGGGATGATGCCCAAAACTTGACTTCCTCCTAAAGATGCTGCTGATGCTACACCTCCCATTAATCCGACACTACCTCCTCCATAAACTAAATGTATTTTTCGCTCAGCTAATACTCTACCCAAATGGTTGGCTGCCTTTAAATACTCTTCATCTTTTCCAGGAAAAGCCCCAGAAAATACACAAATACTTCGGGATTTACGAGTTGGGGTTTTCTCCATTCCTATCCTTATCCTTGTGAGAAAAGAGGATATATTTATAGAGATGAAGAGATAAGGCAATAATTTTATTTTCAAGAGTGGATACATTATTGCCAGCTATACACAGTAGTCACGAGTATGACTCTGGTCAGGTATGGGTACACTATCGTTAAAAGAGGAGGAAAATTTTCAAAATAGCTGCTAGCATGTACAGTAGTCACTACTGTAGCTTACGTCAGGAGTAGGTACGTGATTGTTGGAAGAGAAGGAAAATTTCAAAAGTGGCAGCTATATACAGTAGTCCGTGTCAGGAGTGGGTACATTATTGCCAAAGGGGAGGAAAATTTCAAAAGCGACAGCTAGCACGTACAGTAATCGTAACTATGGCTCATGTCAGGAGTGGATACATTATCGCTGAAAGGGGAGGAAAATTTCAAAAGCGACAGCTAGTACGTACAGTAATCGTGACTTTGGTTCACGTCAGGAGTGGATACATTATTACCAAAAGGGGAGGAAAATTTCAAAAGCGACAGCTAGTACGTACAGTAATCGTGACTTTGGTTCACGTCAGGAGTGGATACATTATTACCAAAAGGGGAGGAAAATTTCAAAAGCGACAGCTAGCACGTACAGTAATCGTGACTTTGATCCTCGTCTTCCACTGGCTTTGCGTCTAGTAATGGCTTCAATGCTTTCTATGAATCGGTGATTTGCATCTCATCTAGCTTTCTCACAAACTGGCAAACAGGGTCGTTTAGGGTCAGATTCCCAAGACTGTAACGATCTCGTTCTTTTTGGAAAATTATCCATAATCCAACAACCTCAAATTGCACTATTCCACAAGAATGCGCTTCAAGAACCTCTCGAATATCTTCTAGAGATTCCTTACGCAAGCCATTCTTAATGAATCTTATTCTATCATTACGATTTCTGGTGATCACTCCTGGAGCACGACATTTATTGCCGCAAATCCACCATCCACAATTATGACAAACGCCTAGCCTCTTTGCTCTTCTTTTTTTGGCATAAGCGCTTTTACCAAAGCCGGGCATACGGGGAAAGAACGCTTCGGGAACTTCACCAGCTGAACGAACCTTAGCTTCAATTAGCCACCGCACATTATCAGGAATGCCTTTGTGCATAAATACTCTGAATCGTTCACATCTAGCTTGATAAATCTTTTTAAGAACATTTATTGGGAAGGAAGGAAAATACTTTCGTAGGGCGGAAAGAGAAGACTCCATTGATGAAGGAGGCAAAGAAAGAAATTAGTGATTGTAGGAAACGAACATAACTAACACATATTTATAGTGATGAAAGGGATGATGCGTTTATTACACTTACAGAAGCAAGTACATTATTGTCAAAAGAAAAGACAAATGACAGCTTATATGTACAGCAATCATGACTGTGGCTCTCATCTTCCACTGATTTATGTCTAGTAACGGCTTCAATGCCTTCTATAGGTCGGGGATTTGCTTCCCATCCAGTTTTCTCACAAACTGGCAAACAGGGTCATTAAAAGTTAGATTTCCAAGACTGTAACGATCCTGTTCTTTACGGAAAGTCCACCATAAATCCATAATTTCCCATTGCACTATTTCACAAGAATGTGTTTCAAAAGTTAATAGGATATCATCCAAAGATTCCTTACGCAGGCCATTCTTGATGAATTTTCTTTTATCTTCATGATTTCTGGAGATGTATCCTAAAAAGCGACATTTAGTATTACAATTCCATCGTCCACATTTATGACAGACACCTAGCCTCTTTGCTCTTCGCTTTTTGGCATAAGCGCTTTTACCAAAGCCGGGCATACGGGGAAAGAACGCTTCTGGAACTTCACCAGCTGAACGAACCTTAGCTTCAATTAGCCACCGCACATTGTCAGGAATGCCTTTGTGCATAAAGACTCTAATCCTTTCACATCTAGCTTGGTAAATCATTTTAAGAACATTTATTGGGATGGAAGGAAAGTATTTTCGCATGGCGGAAAGAGTAGAATCCATTGATAAAAGAAGAATTTGAGAGAAGAGATGAAGAAATCAGTTATTGTAGGAAACTGAGAGTCAGAGAGTATTGCATCCGCTACTTAACCGGAAAGAAGAACACGCATTTATAGCGATGAAAGGATAACGTGTTAATTACGCTGACAGGAACAAGTATATTAAAAGAAAAGACAAATGACAGCTTATATGTACAGGAATCATGACCGTGGCTCTCATCTTCCCCTGATTTATGTCCAGTAATGGCTTCAATGCCATCTATAAGTCGGGGATTTGCTTCCCATCCAATTTTCTTACAAACTGACAAACAGGATCGTTTAAAGTCACATTCCCAAGACTGTAACGGTTTCGTTCTTTATGGTAAGTCCTCCATAAACTGATAATTTCACCTTGCACTTTTCCACAAGAATGCGTTTCAAGAGTCTCTCGGATATCTTCCAGAGATTCCTTACGCAGGCCATTCTTAATGAATTTTCTTTTATCTTCACGATTTATGGAGATGTATCCTAAAGAGCGACATTTAGTAATACAATTCCATCGCCCACATTTATAACACACGCCTAGTCTCTTTGCTCTTCGCCTTTTGGCATAACGGCTTTTACCTAAACCGGGCATGCGGGGCATAAATGCATCTGGAACTTCACCCGCCAGACGGACCTTAGCTTCAATTATCCACTGCACATTATCGGGAATGCCTTTGCGTGTAAAAACTCTGATTCTTTCACATCTAGCAAGGTAGATCTTTTTAAGGACTTTTATTGGAAAGGAAGGAAAGTATTTTCGCAGTGCAGAAAGAGTAGAATCCATTGATGAGAGAAGAATTTGAGAGAAGAGGGAAATGAATCCGTTATTGAAGGAAACTTAGATAACCGACTGGAAGAACATGCATTTATAGCGATGAAATGGATAACGTGTCGATTACACTTACGGGAGCAAATACATTATTAAAAGAAAAATGGAAAATTTTAAATATGATAAATTGTATGTACAGTGATTGTGACTGTGGCTCACATCTTCCACTGGTTTTACGTCCAGTAACGGGATTAATGGCTTCTATGAGTCGAGGATTTGCTTCCCATCCAGTTTTCTTACAAGCTGACAAATAGGGTCGTTTAATGTCAGATTCCCGGGACTGTATCGTTCTCGTTCTTCATGAAAAATGCTCCATAAATCGAGAAGTTCACGTTGCACGGATCCACAAGAATGCGTCTCAAGAGTCAATTGGAGATCATCCAATGAGTCCTTACTCAGGCCATTCTTAATGAATCGTATTTTATCTTCTCGATTATCAGAGATCATCCCTAAAGAACGACATTTAGTATTACAGGTCCAGCGTCCGCATTTATGACAGACGCCTAGTCTCCTCGCTCTTCGTTTTTTGGCATAAGAGCTTTTGCCTACACCAGGCATGTGAGACACAAATGCCTCTGGGATTTCACCTGCCAGACGAACCTTAGCTTCAATTAACCACCGCACATCTTCAGGGATTCCTTTATGCATCAGAGCTCTTAATCGTTCACAGCGAACTTGGTAGATCTTTTTGAGGATGTTCATTGGGAGAGAAGGAAAATATTTTCGCAAGGCAGAAAAAGTAGGATCCATTTTCTAGGAGAAAGTAAAAGAAAGGAGGGAGGAAATGATCAGTTATTATGGGCAACTGAGAGAACCGACTTGAGAGTCACGGAGTACCGTATCCGCCGCTTAACCGGAAAAGTGAATCCTACTTTATTTTGATGTGATAGATATTCCATCCAGCTGACGTCGATTCAGTCCTTGATTATTGAATCCATTGTCCGCTTTTGACGAATTTTCAACGACAATATTTCTTGATGTCTGCCTTATCTTTGACGATAGCTATCACTCATCTTGGATGCTGCTAAGCTGGCATCAATTCTGTTCTTTTAGGTGTAGCCTCAATTGCCAGGCTTTTGACGATATTGTATGCTTTATCCTTGGATTCCTGATGGGGCTGGGTCCAGCGTATTAGCTATGCGTCCAATTAGTAAGAGCTGATGTCATTAAGATCTCAGGTTATACTGCTGCAATCATGCTGCGGACATGCTTTTCATTTGATCCCTGTTATGTAAAAGCCATGCATGCATGATGTGAAATGCATGAATGCAAGGCATGTGTAATTGATGTTTTTTTTTTGAATCTAGCTCTTCATGTCTTTGCTTTACTTTACTGGATCTTCTTTGTGATTTCCTTCTCGGACTATTATTGAATCTCTTTATGCTTTCCAGCTGTTGTCCATTGTCTCAAAAGCCCAACTCTGTTCAAAAATCCTCTTTCCTTGCCTTATTTTTGAATTTTGACCTCAATTTTCTTTAATGCCCGCCTCATATTTTATGCTTCTCTGGATAATTGTCCCTGTTGAAATATTCGTGAGCATGATTCTTTCCTGCTGACATAGACATGTTAAGACTTCTGAAATGATCATTCAGGCTACCACCAAGGCTATCTCCCAAAGATTTGTTACTCCTTCTTCTTTGTTAGCCTATGTTCTGTGCTGCTCGCAAAGCAGGACCTCAATCTTACCTGTTTTAATTCACAAAGCTTATCAAAGTAATCTACGGTCTTTGTTTTTTTTCTAAGTTTTAATTATTACTATTCTTCCTTCAAAAGTCACAATTTATTGCACACTTAAGGCTAGTAGGAATGTGAGATTTGAAGGAAAAGAACTGGATAGAAGCGACTTTAGCATTTTGAACGTGAGAATCTAAGGTAAGTTAAAGAGAATTGGCTTTTATTTATGGGTAAAAGAATATGAAAATCTTAGGTACAGATAGATAATGAAAGTGTAAGGGAAGAAAGCTCTCTTTGACAACTTTGATCAAATAAACTTTGGTAACCCTGTATCCACTTCTCCCCTTCTGTTCGAAAATTTCTTCATTATGCAAAGTATTTCTTTACTGCATCCGAATTTACTGGCTTCGGTAATTCTCGTCCATCCATTTCTGTCAGAATTAGTGCCCCTCCTGAAAATGCTTTCTTCACGACATATGGCCCGTCATAATTTGGTGTCCATTTTCCTCTTGAATCATGTTGCATGGGTAAAATTTTCTTGAGCACTATGTCACCTTCGTGAAATTGTCGTGGGCGAACCTTTTTGTTGTAAGCACGAATCATCCTTCTTTGATAAAGTTGCCCATGGCAGAGGGCTATCATTCTTCTTTCATCAATTAGATTTAATTGCTCGTATCTAGCTTTGACCCATCCTGCTTCTCCTAATTGAGTATCCATTAGTACCCTTAATGAAGGAATTTCAACTTCGATGGGCAATACAGCCTCCATACCGTATACCAGAGAAAAAGGTGTTGCTCCAGTAGAAGTACGGGTAGAAGTTCTATAAGCATGTAGTGCAAAAGGTAACATCTCATGCCAGTCCTTGTAAGTGACGATCATCTTTTCAACAATTCTCTTGATATTTTTATTGGCCGCTTCTACTGCACCATTCATCATCGGTCGATAAGGTGCTGAATTGAGATGCTTGATTTTGAATTGCCGGCACAAAGTCTGCATCATTGCATTATTCAGGTTCGTGGCATTGTCTGAGATGATACACTCTGGGGGTCCATAGCGACAAATGATTTCTTTCTTAATGAACCGGCATACCACCTTTTGAGTTACGCTTGCATAAGACACAGCTTCTACCCATTTAGTAAAGTAGTCAATTGCAACTAGGATGAATTTGTGACCATTGGAAGCTTTAGGGGTAATCGCTCCAATAACATCGATTCCCCACATGGCAAAAGGCCAAGGTATTGCTGTTACATTAAGAGGAACAGGTGGAGCTTGGATCTTGTTGGCATATATTTGGCATTTGTGACATTTTCTTACGTGATTGACGCAATCACTTTCCAATGTGAGCCAATAGTAACCAGCCCTCATTATTTGTCTTGCCATGGTATGACCACTAGTGTGTGCTCCACATATTCCAGAATGAACTTCTTCCATGATCTTTCGTGCTTCATGAGTATCTACACAGCGAAGTAGCATCGAGTCTGGGGTTTTCTTGTAAAGTATGTCTAGGTTTAAAAGAAAACCCATTGACAATCTTCGTAGAAATTTCTTGTCATTTTCTGATACTTCTGGTGGATATACTCTTTCTTTGAGGTATTTCTTGATATCGTGATACCAAGGCTTTCCATCCAATTCTTCTTCGATGCTCATGCAATAAGCTGGAGAATCTATTATTCTCATCTCGAACACAGGAGTATGCTCGGGGTCACTGATCTTGTACATAACAGCCAAAGTAGCTAAAGCATCCGGTATTTGATTATCTTCCCTTGGAAGATGATGGAAGCTTATACTGTTGAATTTTCGAGCCAAGTCTAGTATGAGCTTTTGGTAAGGGATCAATTTTGAATCCCTTGTCTCCCATTCTCCGTTGATTTGATATATGACTAATGCGGAATCCCCATAAACTCGGAGATTTCGCACTTTCAATTCCAGTGCCATTTGGAGTCCCATAGCACATGCCTCATACTCTACTATATTGTTGGTACAAGGAAATGTAATTTTTGCTGTAAGAGGGAATTGCTCTCCACTTGGAGAGATGAGTATGGCTCCAATCCCTTGTCCCAAAGCATTAGATGCTCCATCGAATGCCATTTTCCATGTTTCATCATCTTTAGAGACTTCCTGTTCTATCGTCATTATATCTCCATCAGGAAACTCCATTTTCATTGGCTCATAATCATCCAATGCTCTATCAGCCAGATATTCAGCAATCACACTCCCTTTTACAGCCTTTTGGGTGACATACTGTATGTCGTATTCAGACAACAGCATTTGCCATTTTGCGATCCTGCCTGATAAAGCTGGTTTCTCAAAAATGTACTTAATGGGATCAGTCTTGGAGATTAGCAATGTGGTGTTGTTGAGCATGTAGTGTCGTAGTCGGTGTGCTACCCATGCAAGGGCACAACAGGACTTTTCTACTATTGAGTATTTCGCTTCATATGTGGTAAGCTTCTTGCTCAAATAGTAAATTGCGTGCTCTTTCTTGCCTGTCTCATCACGTTGACCCAATACGGATCCTAATGAAGAATCCTGTATGGATAAATATAGAATCAACGATTCTCCAGATCGGGGTGGTACCAAGACTGGTGGATTTGATAGATATTGCTTGATTTTCTCGAATGCTTCTTGGCATTCGTTATTCCACTCGATCGGATTGTTCTTCTTCAGTGATTTGAAAAGAGGTTCACACTTGGATGTCAATTGTGAAATGAACCTTGCTATGAAGTTGATTCTGCCCAGGAAACTTCTTACTTGTTTTGGAGTCTTCGGGGGTTGCATTTCTTGTATTGCTTTGACTTTACTCGGGTCAACTCGAATCCCATCCTTGCTGACCATGAAACCCAATAACTTTCCTGAAGAGGCTCCAAAAATACATTTGGCAGGATTCAACTTCAGTTGATATTTGCGAAGTCTATCGAATAGTTTTCTTAGCACTTTTAGATGCCCCTTAGCAGTGAAAGTTTTGGCGATCATGTCGTCTACATATACTTCAATTTCTTTATGCATCATGTCATGGAATAATGCAACCATGGCTCTTTGATATGTAGCACCAGCATTCTTTAACCCAAAAGGCATCACCTTGTAGTAGAAGGTACCCCAAAGGGTTATAAAGGCAGTTTTTATCATATCATCTGGATCAAGTTTGATTTGATTGTATCCAGAGAAGCCATCCATGAAGGAAAAATAGGAGTTTCCTGCGGTATTATCCACCAGCGTATCAATGTGAGGAAGTGGGAAGTTATCTTTAGGACTGGCTTCGTTCAATGGCCGGTAGTCCTGACAAACTCTTAGTTTCCCGCTTTCTTTCTTTTCGACTGGAACAATGTTAACCACCCATTCTGTATATTCAGCGACCCCAAGGAATCCTGCATCCCACAGCTTTCGAATCTCATCTTTCACTCTTAAGATTAGATCCGGCTTTAATCTTCGTAACTTTTGTCTAACAGGCTTCGCCCCAGGTTTCAAGGGTATTTTGTGTAGTACTATGTCTGAGCTTAAGCCAGGCATATCTTGGTATGACCAAGCAAACACATCCACATATTCTTTCAATAAATGGACTAATTCTTCTTTTTCTTCAGGAGGGAATAAAGTGCCAATCTTGACTTCTTTTACATCCTGACTGTCTCCCAGGTTGAATACCTCAGTTGGTTCTTGACTTGTTGCTCTTTCTTTTTCATCTCGCTCAATCATTTTTAATAGCTCAGGAGATACTTGAAGATCTTCGTCATCCGAGTCGGTAGTGTTTACAGGATTATCAAAGTTCATTCTTTCATTGTCATCAAAGAGAGTTTTGGGTCTGCATTATCCAGAGAGAAAAGAAAGAGAAGAAAAAAAAAAATGGCACGAATGAGATGGATGCAAACTGGTACTTTATTTACAATGTGCATAAATCACAACTTTATTGGAATAAAAAGCAATAACTAAAAGGTTCACTTAAACAAAGACTACACCCTATTGATTGAACCTTTCTTTAGGAGGTTTTTACTATTAGATTACTTTGGAAAGCTTTCGATTATAACAGGCAGTTCTATCGCCTCCCAATTGTTCAGCACATCCCGTGGGCCACAAGGTTGAACAAGCTCCTCCTCTTCAGGTGAATCGCTGATGATTGCCTGAATAGAAAGACTTTCAAAAGACTTGTTGATGTTGATAGTCAGCTTGCCTTCATTGTCATTTTTTGGAATGAGACCACCACTCACGAACGTTTCGGTGATTTCAGGGATATCCAGATTTCTTTCCTGGAGAGGATGCCCTGTTAATCGTGCAATCCTCTTTTCTCTCTTTTCAGCTATTGCCTTCATTTTATCATGTCTTGTCGGTGTGAAGCCTAGGCCGTATTTCCCTTCATTTGTGGTGATTTTCAATGGTTCTGTGATTCCTTGTAAATCTTGTCCCAGTCCTAACCCCGGTGAGTATCCTCCTTTTATCATGAGTTTGGCAACCATGCGACTTGTTTTAGAGATGCTAGGAATGGGTTCTTCTTCATATTCACTGACATAAGCAGCATTGACAATCTCAAAAGACCTGAAGGAGCAATCAGGTACATTTTCATTGACTTCGACATATTGAGCATCCGCAGGTCTTGATAGCAAGATGTCTTCTTCAGCGAAGACCGTGATTATCTTTCCTTCAATAATGAATTTCATTTTCTGGTGTAATGAAGAAGGAATTGCTCCGGCCATATGGATCCATGGTCTTCCCAGCAGGCAGGTATAAGATGGACAAATATCCATGACTTGGAATGTGATGTGGAAAAGACATGGACCAATCCCTATTGGTAGCTCTATTTCTCCAACAACATCTCTCTTCGTTCCGTCAAATGCTCGAACAACAATATGACTGTTGTTGAGGTATGATGGGTCTAAACCAATCTTATGTAAGGTTTCGAGTGGCATTACATTTAGAGCTGACCCATTGTCGATAAGAACTCTGGCCATAATCCGATCTTTGTATTTAATCGAAATATGCAGAGCCTTAGAGTGACCCCTTCCTTCTGCTGGTATCTCATCGTCAGTGAATGTGATGAGATTTTGTGCCGTGATGTTGTTGACAAGGTGGTCAAAGTTGTTCACGGAGATATCTTGTTCAACATAAGCCTTATTCAGGACTTTGAGAAGAGCTTCTCGATGGGCATCAGAACTTAAGAGTAATGAAAGTATGGAGATCTTTGCTGGCAGACGGTTCAACTGCTCCACGATACTGTATTCACTTTGCTTTATGAGTTTGAGAAACTCAGTAGCTTGTTCATCTGTTACTGCTCGAGGCATCTCTTGCTCTTTAGATGTGTTAATAGGTCCATTTGCTGGATCCGTAACATTCTTCTCTTGTTGGAGCTTGTTCATTTGCTCGGGAGAATAACACCGACCGCTTCTAGTCATGCCCCCAACTTCTAACGGAGTTGATGTGATGTTAGAAGTATAGCCATAGTTCCATGGAACAGTTTTGTCTGATTTGTACGGGAATGGCTTTGGAACTTGAATTCTTAAAGGCTTGAGAGCAGATTTTGATATTGGAATGACTAGTGGTCTTGGCATGATATTGACTTCTTGTTCTTTAATTATCACATTCACGTCATCCTCTTTATCTGACATAAAAACGATGATTTGGGAGGAGTCCATAAGACTTTGTAGACTTTTACGGAATTCTGGGCATTCTTGGATAGAATGACTCTTACTGTTATGAAAGTTGCACCACTCCTCATCCTCGACTTCTTTATTTCCAGAAGACTTTCCTATGATAATCCCTTCTTTCACAAGGCATGAATATACATGCTTAAGAGGGGTTATGATATCATTGACTGTTTTCTTCATCGGCCAATATTCTTCCATCATATTGACTGGTTTGGCTTGATGAGGAGGCAATGGATTATGAGTGACGTTTGGTTCATCGGAAAAGTCCAACCACTTTGACTCAATTAATTGTTGGACTATACGCTTCAATGCTATGCAATTTTCCAGTCCGTGGCCCACGGTACCATCATGATATGGGCAATTTATGTTAGGGTCATACCACCTTGGATACGGGGGTTCCAATGGCCTTGTAGGGATTGGGCGAATAAGTTGACTTTCGATGAGTTTTGGATACAGCTCAGTGTAAGTCATGGGAATTGGTGCGAAGATTTCTCTTGGTCTTGGTGCAGGTACTGGAGGAGTTGGAACAGGTGGCCGTAACTGATTAGGTCTGTTGGGAGGATAATTGTTGGGTCTATTGGGAAGATAATCATTGGGCCTATTGGTAGGATAATAATTGGGCTTATTGGCAGAATAGGATAGGCGAGGTCCGGTGGCCACAGTGCCCACGAAGGGAATCCCTCTTCCTCTTCCTATTTGTTGTATTTCTTCATCTTTTCTTCTGGAAGGTCCTCCTCTTTTCATAGGATCGCTAAAGGATTCAGTAATCTTCCCAGTCCTGATACCATGCTCGATCCTTTCTCCAGACATTACTACGTCAGAGAAGTTAGTTGCCGCATTGCCAATAAGTTTGTCATAATATGGGTATTTCAGTGTCTGGACAAACAAAGTGACCATTTCTCTTTCTGTCATGGGTGGCTGAACCTGTGCAGCTAAGTCCCTCCACCGCTGCGCATATTCCTTGAAAGTTTCTGGCTTTTTCTTCTCCATGTTTTGGAGAGTTTGGCGATCCGGAGCCAAGTCCATAACGTGTTTATAGTTGCCGATGAAGGCCTGAGCAAGGTCATTCCAAGTTTTTATGTTCCTTGGACCTTGGCTTAGATACCACTGTAATGCTGATTTTGTGAGACTTTCCTGAAAAAGTGCGATCCACACCTTTTCATCTTTTGTGAGTGGTTGTAGTCTCCTTAGGAACAATGTGATGTGAGTGATGGGATCACTCGTTCCATCGTATTTCACGAAATCTGGCACCTTAAAATCTGAAGGGATTACGACGTCTGGCACTAAGCAGAGGTCATCCACCGAGAGAGATCCGAATATAGTGCCTCCTTCAATGGCTCGCAGTCGCTTTTCTATTGTTTCGAGTTTTTGAGATTCTGCTTCTTCTTTTGGTAATGTCTTCTTCTCTTCCTGTACAGTGTCTTGTTTCAGGTGAACACTAGCAGACGGTCCTGATTCTTGAAACAGGTTTTCTTGGACTGAGACTCGTTGCGGGGTGAATCCCGGGGGATAAGTGGGATCTTGTACTTCTTTGATGGGGACTTGAGTTGCTTTCCCTTTGATTAATTCCATCAATTGTCTCATCTGTTCTGACATACTTTCAATCTTGGACTCCATCTCCATGAGACGTCCTTCGGCTTGTTCTGCCATTAATCTTGTTTGGAGTCGAGTTGAATATCGGTGTTGAGGTCCAATTTTACCCTTTTAAAGGAATATTTATTTTATTAGATTCTATGTGTGTATGATTGATGTGATGGATGCATGCATGAATATTGTAAATACTTGGTGAAAGAAAAACTATAATGGAATTTCTCAATTACATTCAGCAAAAGGTTTGTTTAAAAGAAACGACCCAAAGTACAATACTGCTTTCTGGCCTTAGATATGAACTCCATCATTCTTTGAACATTTACTGATGGAGTAGGACAGCTCAGTTCTTCTAACTCCTTGGCTTCTTCGCCCATTAGTTGGGCTTGTTCTGTAACTTTTCTGACTTCTACCAAAAATGTTTGCAATTGATCTTGAGAAAATCTGTATTGATCTTCCCAGTATCTGACTCTCATCTCTTTTTGATCGGTTTCATCAACCAATTGGGAGATGACTTGTTTTTGGTATTCAACTTTCTCTTCGAGGAGTTGTGTTTTGTGACCGAGCTGTTGCATGTCAAGGAGCATCCTCTTGTTCTTCTCCTTTTCTTCCTCTAGTTCTTTCTCCAACTCTCTTTTCGCCAATTTTCTGATGACCTCTTCAGATAGAACTATTCCTTCCTTCCGGTTATTTCTCCATTCATAATAAGCAGTGGGAGAAATAATAGGCCCCGACTTCAATATGAAAATTCTTTTCCACGCAACTGAAATACCCATTGCGAGCTTATTTGAATTTGGATCTTCGTGTGAAAATTCCAACTTACTCAGATTATGCGTCATGGGTATAAATTGCATGGACCCAAATTGTTTTCGTACTTGAGCTGGGGCATAACTTGTTCCTCCCCATATACCTAAGAGAGGAACCCACGGGCAATTGCCGCATCGGTAGACAACGCGGGTGGAGGTAGACCAGGGGGCTCTCCATTCAATTTGGAATTCGGTGATGTTCTTGAAATAATCAACCCATGCTTCCTTGCTGTCGTGATGAATGGTTTCACTTTTCAAAAAGGCTTCGATTGGGATGAAGTCCTTTGAAAAGCGATTTCCAAAATGTTGCTTCTCACAAGGAAGGTGGCTTTTGATCCAAATGTTGAGGAGATGTGAACATCCTATGAATTTGCCCCCTCTTTGGCGACAAAAGTTTAATGCCCTGATAGTTTCACATAATATTACTGAGGTCGGATTTATTTGAGCATTGCAGATTTGCTCAAATAGTGTAATGATGTCTCCTTCAATGAATCCGACGATTCTTGGGAAGACTACCAGGCCATATATCGCCAAGGCGAAAAGCTTGCGTCGTTGATTTTTCTGAGGGAGAACGTGACTTAATTGTTTTAAGTCGATCCAACTGATAAATTTTCGAGATCCTTTTGTTGCAAACTTGGTTTGAAGACTGGAAGCTGGCATATCCAATAATTTTGCTAGGGCTCGATGAGGCTCCGTTCTTCTATCATGTTGATAAGTCTCAATTGGATAGTCGGAGGACCAACCCAAGAGGCTGTTGTATTCTTCAATGGTTGGAACCAGATCCATCTTATCGAAAGAAAAGCATCGATAAAATGGATCCCAAAATTGTATTAGAGCCCGGACAAGTGATGCATCAACGGTAACCTTTAGTAGGCAAGTGATGTGACCATATTTTGCCGTAAAAGCTTCCCGATCAGCAGAATTCCAACTATTCCAGACTTGCAATAATTCCGTGGTGTCGTTCTGATTTATCCGGACCGATACCTGGTCCTTAAGCTGTACGTGAGAATGGGATGTCAGAGCATCTCCGTGAAGCTTTTGAGCCGTTTCGGAATATTCCATAGCTTCAGGCTGAGTTTCGATTACCGTGTCATTCCATGATCCAGTAACAGCCGTGGGAAGATAATCGAGAATATCCATGATAATAGTTCTTTCACCAAATACTTATCTTTAATGATGAAATGTATATGCCGGAAAAATAAGGAAAAATAGAGTTAGTAAAAAAATAACACATAGGATCATACAAACATATAGATAAAACAAAACCTATGGAAATGGGAACCGAGGTATGGGAAATTCTTAATGGCTGGTTCTAAGGTGGAGTAAGGAATTCTACATGCAGAAGGTGGTTTATCAAAAAGGCAAGGGATAGTTCCCGAATCCCGTCACTGAATCATAGTGACGGCCCGATTCCTTACCCTCTAGGGTTTATGTAAGGAATGGATTAATTCGAGTCGTAGCTTTTCGTGGGCCCATGCAGAGACTAACCGTCTCAGAAGGCAATACACTACTTTGCTACTTTGAAACCGGTGAAGGCTTGGAGACCGTGGCCTCACAAGGACAGCAACACCAATTCCGCTTAGAAAGAATCGTGTTTGATTTAAGGAAGCTCGGGTATAGAGCTTCATTTTGTGAATGCATTATGCATGTTTACTTAAGTAAATATAATATATAAATCCACATAATAGTAAAGCAAAGTAAATAAAAACAAATCAACTTTAGGCTCGACTCACTAACGTCGACTCCCCAGTGGAGTCGCCAAGCTGTGGCAACGTCGGGTTTTCTGGAGTCGCCACCAATCGGTTTTCGCTCAGGTCGATTGGATACCTTAAAATATGGTCTGCGAGAGTTCGGGGATCGGGAGTACGGTTACGCTAAAACAATATTGTTATAGCGCCCAAAATTGGCACCTTAGTTGATTTTAATTTTGTTTTACTTTGCTTTAAAAAAATTCAGTTAATTTTCAAACTAGAAATTTTAACTGAATTAGTTGAATGCGGATTTTTGGAAATTAATTTGTATAGAATTTTATACTTCCGAACCATGGACTCTGCCGAGTCATTTGGACACGGAAGATTTTGATTCCGAACCATGGACTCTGCCGAGTCATTTGGACACGGAAGATTTTGATTCCGAACCATGGACTCTGCCGAGTCATTTGGACACGGAAGATTTTGATTCCGAACCATGGACTCTGCCGAGTCATTTGGACACGGAATTTGGTGAAATTTTAAACAATTTTATCCATATTGTAAAAATATGGATTTTTATCTGTTTATTTAATTTGTTTATTTTAAAAAGTTTGATATTTTCCAAACCGTAGATCCTACCGGATCATCCGGATATGGAAATTGATTTATCGTAATTATTTAATTCTTATTATTATGAAATTAATTTTTAAATGGTAATTCTTTTTGTTTATGAATGATTTTTAATACTAACTAAAAAATTTATCTTTATATTTTTTACTTTTTTTTTACTTTCTTTCTTTTTCTTCTTTTTTTACTTATTTTTACTTCTTTTTTAATTTCTTTTAATTTCTTTTCTTTTCTTTCTTTTTTATTCTTTTCTTTCTTTCTTTGCTTTTTCTTTTTCTTTCTTTTATCTTTCTTTTCTTTTTCTTATATTTCCTTTTTTTCTTTATCTTATCTTTCTTTTATTTTTCTTTCTTATCTTTCTTTTATTTTTCTTGTCTTTTCTTTCTTTCTTTTCTTATCTTATCTTTTCTTTTATATTTTTTTTATCTTTCTTTTCTTTCTTATCTTTCTTTTATTTTTGTTTCTTATCTTTCTTTTATTTTTCTTATCTTTCTTTTTTTTCTTGTTTACTTTTTTTGTTTTTCTTGTTTAATGAAAGATATTTATTATTTTAAAGGATTACTCAATTTATAAAAGAATTAAAAAAAATAATAATTAATTTTTATTTAATAAGAAGTTAATTTAAAAGAATTAAAGAGTTTAAAAATAAAAATTTTGATCATGGTACGGGGCGTTGTTACTCAGCCAGACCCTCTTCACCAGGTGAAGCAGCTCAAAAGCGGGCACGAGACAGTTTCCAGCCAATATACCATGAACTAAAAAAATTTTTATTTTTATTTTTATTTTTTATTATTTTTTTATTATTATTTTTTTTTATTAAGAGAATCAAAAATTTTAAACAAAAGAAGAAAAGTTTTGATATTTATTTAATTTATTTTTGGAATAAAAGATTATTTAACCGAAAACTTATATGTATTTTAAAACAAAAGTCTTGATATTTTTATTTTTATATTCTTCTTTGTTTGATGAAAGATTTTTTTTTAATTTTAATTTATATTTCTGAAAATATATCTAATCAATAAGTCAAAAATATTTAAGAGAAAATTCAATTATTTTTGTTTTATTTTGTATTATTTTGAAATTATTTGATTAAGATTTTTATAAAGGAAACAAAAAGTTATATCTTTTAATAAGTAAAATATTACTGAATAAAATATTAACCCAAAATTTTTATTCTTTTCATTCTTTTTATTAATAAAGAAAACTAAAAAAAAAATTATATTTTTAAAAGAAATAAATAAAATATTATTGAAAAATATTAACTCAAAAATTTTACGCTTTTTATTCTTTTTAATAAAGAAAACTAAAAAAAATTATATATTAATAGATAATTAATATATTAGTCTAAAGTTTTTTTTTTATTTTTTATAAAGAAAAAAAATTTATTTATATATTTTATTTTAAAAATATTTCCGAGCCATGGATCCTGGCGGATCATTTGGTCATGGAGTTTTAATTAAATTTTTTTATTTCATTAATTATTAATTTTAAAGATGTATTAAAAGAATGGTTTTATGTTTATTTATTTATTTATTTTATTTTTGAATTATTTCATTATGTTTGTTTATTAAAAGGAATAAAAACTTTGTTTCAAAATAAAAAAAAGTAATTTTTATTAGCCTTTAGAAAATTATTCACATAAAATTCCTTTTTTTATCTTTTAATCATAAAAAAAATTCAATTAATAAAGTGGGGCTTTTTGGCCATCCACTTTAATAACACAATAATAATAAAAGTTAGCACAATTAATATAGTTAGATTAGTTGGATTAGTTAGTTAATAACAATAAAAAAGGTTAGTAAAAGTTAGATTAAATTAATTAACAACAATAATAAAAATTAGCCAAGTTTAATTAAATTAATGGTTAACAACAATAATAAAAAGTTAGTCAAGTTAATTAAGTTAATTAATTACAACAAAAATAAAAGTTAGACAATTTAATTAATTTAATTAATTAACAACAATAATAAAAGTTAGCCAAGTTTAATTAAGTTAATTAATTAACAACAATAAATAAAAATTAACCAAGTTTAATTAAGTTAATTAATTAACAACAATAAATAAAAGTTAGCCAAGTTTAATTAAGTTAATTAATTAACAACAATAAATAAAAATTAGCCAAGTTTAATTAAGTTAATTAATTAACAACAATAAATAAAAATTAGCCAAGTTTAATTAAGTTAATTAATTAACAACAATAAATAAAAGTTAGCCAAGTTTAATTAAGTTAATTAATTACAACAAAAATAAAAGTTAGCCAAGTTTAATTAAGTTAATTAATTACAACAAAAATAAAAGTTAGACAATTTAATTAATTATTAACAACAATAATAATAAAGGTTAGTAAAAATTAGCAAGTTAGTTGTTAGTTGCTAATAACAAAAAAAAAGGTTAGTAATAATAACAATAATAAACAAATAAATAAACAAGTAAAAAAAATAAATGAGTTAGTTAATTAATTTTCTGCAAAGACAAAATAAAAAGGTTAGTGACCTAATAGAAAGAAATTGAAAAGATGATGGGTGAAACAAGGGTTTACCCTTTTAGTTTTGAATTTTGAATCCCAGGAAATGAGAACGACGACGGCGCGAGGGGGGGAAGGGAAGGGGCAGCTGGCGGCACGGCCAGGGGCAGGGGGCGACGGCGTGGGGCACGGGGGGGGGGGGGGGGGGCCGGCGGCGGGCAGGGGCGACGCGGCGGCGGGCAGGGGTGGCGCCGGGCAGAGGCGGCGGCGGCGGGCGGCGAGGGACACGGCGGAGAGAGAGAGAGAGAGAGAGAGAGAGAGAGAGAGGGAACAGCAGTGAAAAAAAATTTGGCTTTCTGGGGAAGAAGGGAAGAGGTCTGGGGCTAAGGGCTGTAATTTTCTCTTTTTTTTGAAACGGAGCTCTAAGTTTTTTTTCTATTTTTTTCTGTGTTCATCACTGAATTTGGAGGGGTATTTATAGAAGGAGTTTGGCTGAACTGTGGACGGATAAATTAATAAAAAATTTCAAACTTATCTCTTAAATTGGTAAAATGACAATTTTAGTCCTTTACGTCTCTCAGCCTCTGGATAAGTTCCTGAAGCTTCTGATTTTGACAATTTTGTCGTTTTCTGTCAATTTGAGCCAAAAACGTCGGCAGGCTCAAAATTTTATGTGACAAACTGCCAAATGCTCCTGGAACTTTCAGAATTTGTCAATTTTGCCTGAAACTTCTTAATTTTGTCATTTTTACCTCAAACTTTTAAATTTTGTCATTTTTATGGAGTTTTCTTTTTTTCTTTCAAACATACACATATACACACATATATCAAATCTTAAAAAAAAATATATATATATATATATATATTTTAAACTAATTAAAAAAAATTTAGTAATAATAATAACAATAATAATAATAATACATTTTTTTATTTAATTTTTTTTTATTTAATTAATTTTTTTTTAAAATTATTTTAATGGCCAGACGAAATTGGGTGTCAACAGTTTATGACAAGGTAGTCTAGTGTCTACCCCGGTGGAATATACAACAAAATTAATGGGTTTAGACAATAGTATATAACCTGGAATCAAACAATAGAATTTTATGATCGGATAATGGTAATATTGAATTGGACATTATTTAGTGACATTTTACTTGCCAATCTAATATTAACAGTGTTCAATTCAAAGTTATCATTGTCTGATCCTAAGATTCTATTATCTGATTATAAGTTACAATTACCCGAACTTGATAACTTTAGTATACGTCCAACTGAATGGACCTAAGAACCATCTAAGATGGATTATACACAGCTAAGTGCCTAATAGCCCTTATGATAGACAATAGAGTTTGCTAATGGAGCAGAAATAACAAAATCTGGAAATCTCCAACTCGATCCAATAAACAAGAGTACCGGACAAGTGTCTTTTTAAATCAAACTCTTTTGTTATTAAGCGACTGTAAAGTGTTATTTTATTTATCTAAAATCAGTTTTTTTGTCTCAAGTTCATCAAAACTGATACCAAATTTGTAAGACAGCTTTAACTTAATTGTATGTACCCTCTCCCAAAGCAAATAAAAACCACTTAGTGATGTGGAACTGTGGTGGATGAGTTTTTTTGATCAAGCCAAACAGGATAACTAGAGAAAGAAATAAGGAAAATGTGCTTAAGGGTTTACCAATTTCAAGGACCATAACTTTTTACATTATTATCAGAATCATTATTATCGTATGTTATTTTAAAGAGAATTCAACAGATTCTACAGGAGTTACTATGACTTTTCCTTTCTAACCAGCTTTCGTGTGCCAAAAATCCGTTGTTTTTTAGGGTATTTGAGCAATTTAAGCTTAGTATACTAATTTATTTTCAGTTTCCCTAATTATTATTTTGTCTTAGGGTTTTTTGTTTCACATTAAATAAGATGTTTGAAGTTGTAATTCATCATCCATTGAAAAATACTACTCCAACCCTCCAGAAGGATTCCCCTAAATTATCTTTTCCCTAAGATTTGACGTGCACTAATCTTGATACGCTAGTATCTGCATCACTTAGTAAATACAAACTCACTTAACCCTATATAAATCTTGAAACACAAACTCATGCGCAGCAACAGGATTTCGGCATCATCAAAATTTGGGAGTGTACTTGGAACAAATCCAACACGAACCATCCACGGATGCCCTCAACTCCGGCACCTTCTGAACCGCATCCACTTCCAACAACGCTCTGGCCGCCGATTCATCGAGCCTCTCGAACCGGTGCACGCAAAAGACAAACGGTATTGCATGTCGGTCATCGTTAATCATGGAGCGCACCCGGGAGATCATCTTTGCTAATTTCCGTCGTCGAATCGCATCCTGGCCCGTCGCGTGCGATGCGCGATCCAGATAACGAGATTGGAGGTCGGGTAGAGACTTCCGCGAGTAAACACGCGAGTCACAGTGCTCTTTAATTGCAGCTACAACTGCGTCACCGACCACGATCATCTTCACCCGCTGAACAGTAACCCTAACAGAAGGTTCTGCAGCGCTCGAATCGCCGGCTGAGGGTTCTTGGAGCGGCTCCCAGTAGTGGACGTATTCTGGAAAACCTCCCGTACCTGACATTATTAAGATTTCGCGGAGCTGGGAATGTTTCTTTTCTTTGTGATTCAATAATTTTGATCGTGCTTTATCAAATGGTGCCGTGGTACTGTATTTAGGTTTTTCACACACACACACACACACACATATATATATATATATATAGTATAGAGCTCGGTAAGCTTCAATCCGTGGACAAACAGGAATCCTTGTCCAGGATGAAAATACAGTTATGGCAGGATTGCAAACCAAAAACTGCTCGTTTCGGCATCTTGATCTGGGCCGAAAGAATTCTGTCTTAGTGGACCAGATAATTTCCTAAAAACTGTTTAGGCCCGGGTTTAAGCCCCAGATCGAAAGTCTTTAGGCTCTTCAGCGGCCTGAGCCCGCCATCATGTAAGATTTTTATGTTTAGTAATTAATGTACAAAACGATGATATGATGTAGAATTTTTTGTAGAAAACCTACTTAAATTCGAACTATCTACTAATTTTATCATTCAGCACTAGTCATTTTTATACTCAATTCATCCTAATTCCTACGATCTAATTGTTTTTTCATAGGCTCTAAGATAATTTTGTCTCTTAATTAACACTTTTCTGATACTTATCCTCATAAAGTAATTCATAATAGAAAGTTTTATACTCTTTCATAAATTAATTCATAAAATAAAATTTTCTACTCTTCCATTCAAGGCATGGAAAATTCATGGATTAAATAATGAATCGACAATGTCAAGACGATATACAATATCTAGCGGTTAAATAAATATTTAATTTTTTGTTACTCACAATAGGTTGAATCCTTGTTCTCCTTACCTAATTAAAAAAAAAAAAGTTATAGTATTAGCATTTAATTCATAAGTAATCTCACCATTGTTGTTCAAATAAAATTTTATCTCACTATTGACTATGTACCCCATATAGTTGTTTGATACATTTGTATTTGGCGATAATATTAAGAAGGAGAAAAAATTTGCTCTTCTTTATTCCATTGTTGCCCTTCTACTTTTACATTGTGGATCAAAATCAAATTGTCGGCAAGAAATTAATAAAGTGTGGTGGTAAGTAGATAGTACTGGATATATAATCCTGTCAACCAATAGGGAGTACTGGATAATAGATGCGGCAGTTTAGTTGGTTAATCAGCATTTGGTCCGGCCCAACTTCCCTTAATTTGACCGCGGGATACCCCCTTATTGGTATACTTGTTTACCAAACGGGGAAACACATGGCAGTGAAATCGTTCCAATTGGACCGACCACAGGAATAGAATATTAGTCCTGGAATTGATATCCAAGGGAGCTAATCTTCGAAAAGCTATTGATAATTTTGGATAAACCGATCAAGACTGTGACTTATTAAAGAGCTGGGAGCCGACAGATTGACGGGCGGTTTCTTTTCGATATCCTGTGTTTGGTTTGGTTTGGTTTCTGTGTACATGTCGAGGGCCACAAGACCAGACACAGGTGTTTCCAGGAGAGCTAGCGTAAGAGATATTCATGCTTGATGAGGAAGATAACAATGGGCACAAGAGGAATGGCCGCGGCGGGTATTGTTCTATATAAAAAAAAAACAACAATATTGAGGCCTTCTATCGGGGTTTTAACGCAAAAATCAAGAGTTTGGTATCATGTTCCCACTAACTAATTTTTTCTCCTTTCACTCTAGTTCATGCCAAATCATTAAATGAACATGTAGCCACCAGTTCATGGGATGATTTTCAGTCACCTTATATAGCATAACAAACACGTAATGGAAATTGAGTAAATCGAACCAAAAAACACTAAATATCTAAGGTTTTTAGAGTAATGTAACTACAACTCTAAAATATGTTGAGTTTAAGTGAAGAAACAAAACATGTTGGGGCGTTATATTGAAATTATCCACAAAGTGCAATACATGTGTCATAATTGTAGGTGACATACAACTTTAGCAACTATATGGATCTAACTGAAACAAAACTAAAACATTGAGGACTTAAATTGGGTTTAGCACATAAATCAAGGGACACATGTCCTATTTGCTTGTTGTCTTCTCATTTCTCATTTCATATGTGTGTGTATATATTCAACCAAATACGTGTCAAAAAGTTTACATATCAAACATGAAGGTTAATTTAATTAATTAACAATATTTAGTAGGGGCGTACATTGGTCTCACCTTCTACCAAAATGGTAAAACCACACTTCCAATTAGGAATGTATAGTATGCTCCATACATACATTATGTGCGTCATATTCCTGTAATTACTCTTCTGCTCTTAATCAAATTTGCTAATCTTCACCATGTCATCTCCCTTCTCTCATCGACCTTAACCTGCATCTCTTTCTCTCATCGCCATCCTTTTCCAACTAGGCCATGTTGTGCGTCAAGTTGCTGCTTTTTCATAGTCTCCATCTACACTAAATTTGACTTGCTCGCCACAACCATCCAAGCAGTTGCTTGCCTAAATTCAATTTTGATTGATGGTGACAGCATCAATTGCGCTTCTCTTCAATTCATACACCAAAAGGGAAACTGATGCCATTAGCTATCTAGGCATGGTGGTGGACTACATAAGTGTCTTCCAAATTGTGCAGCTGGGCTCCAGTGATGGCTAAAAGTGGCAGGATTGTGATTGTAGAGCGATGCGGAAGTAAGTCATGTGAAGTCTCCTTTATCCTTCTTGAGCGATGGTGATGGGTGCTTCGGGGAGGGTTGCGACAACGTTTAGAGGCAAAGGTAGAAATAAGTGGGAGGTTGTTGTGGTGGCCCAAAGAGTAGAAATGGCGGTGACCAAGGTGAATGGTGGAGGCGGCAAGAAAGGAAAGTTGGGTTTTCTGTTGGTGGAAGATGAATGTTTAGGGACCAAAGGTACAGTTGATACAATATGTTATTTATTTTGTACATATTTGTTAATTTAAGTGTACATATCTATCAATGGTTTAGTATAACTCAATATAAGTTAATTATATAAAACATGTACATATCTTTTATATTCTTAGTGAGTATCATTATTGTATATAAGATTTAATACTTTATACAAATGCATCATCTGATTTATCATATGTCTTACATGATTTGTATCTCTCTCTTCCTCTTTATCTCTTTGTACATTAAAATTATACATATATATTACCCAATTTGTATATATCTCTAATTTTGGCATGAAGTAGCATTTGACGCAATCATACATGTTGTTTTATGGAAGGTTGAACTTGTACGTACAATTAATATATCAATAACATATGTTATCTTATTTGTACATAAGTTTCACATGATTTGTACATATTTTTTACTTTCTTATATATTAAGTTCATATATATTTTATATACCTAATTGTATATATCTCCAATTTTAGTAGGAATCAATATTTGATGTACTCACATATATTATATATTTTGAATGCTTATATATATATATATATATATATATATATATATATATATATATATATATATATATATATAATCAAAAACATACAAACAAGCTAAAGTCAATGAATAAGAGCTTTTGCTAGTTTGTGCGCAAGAGAAACATACTATCATGAAACTATTAATGAGTAACGATCTAACTTCTCTATTTTTGTAACAATTTATGTAGCCAGACTTACCAATGTTAATTACTAACTTTGATGTTAGCAAAAAACCTGGATCACTTAAGAACATTCAAAAATAGCAATAATATTAGATAACTTAAAAAGAATAGCAGTTCTAACAATTCCATAAATTATCTCAAGTTCTGCTTCTAATATCAAAGAGCAGTTTTGTCACACTTTGAAATTCTGACATTCTAGAGAAATATCAAAGCCCATCCAGATTCAAGTAGCAACTCCTAGTTTTGTCAATTATCTTCATGCCTCATCCACCTTAAAGATGATTGGATTTCGTGAATGTTAGTATGTAAATAGCGATTTATATAGATATAAGAGATGGGACTTGTATTATATTTATGCCTTTTAAGAAAGAAATTGGTTAAAAATCCTAAATAATGACTATAAAGTTAACAGGTAAAAAAAAGTACGGTCGGGTTATCTTTTCAGAAAATGTCAGATCGGCCAGGGGGAAATTATGCATGAATCAAATGGTCGGAAAGTAACTGTCGAAAGGTTACAGATTTGAAAGTAAAAGAACAATCCGACATGACATTGATTGGTCAACCAATAGGAGTATTACATGATGTATATGGACGGTTTAGTTAGTTAATTTGTAGTTGGTCCGCTGCTGCCATTTTTTTGTGTTCATCGAAACCTTAGAATGCCCACTATTGGTGAACGTACACCATTAACAGACAAATTAACTAGTTAATGTCTAATGATAGATAAATAATATCTAAATTTGAATTGTATGTGTCTATATCTGATATTTTAGTGTTTAACTCTAGTATATAAATGTCTATAAGTTATTTTTGTAGTGTTGAGAATAAAATACTTTGATTATTTTTGTCCCTAGCGGATGGACGCGAGAATTGCCTGTGTTCATCAATCTCCACCGTTAAATGTTTGTACACGGTACAGAGTGGTTTCCCGATTGGAGCCGCCCCAGGAATCGGATAAATTTGGATAAACTGATCGAGTAATTTGGCTAACTTTTAAGAGGGAGTTTGACTAATTACCGAGGGAGAAGCTTAACCGACATTAGACAGGGATTTGTTATCCGGTTTTTGTTTGTGTTTGTTTCTTCATGGATGTACAATTAAAATGCTATTTTTTTTTTTGTAATCAAAATGCTAAAAATCTTCAAAGCTACCGATGGATTTTTGTCATTTAGCAAGATATTCCTTTTTGAACATATTTATCACCAGATGCAAGAAATAAAATTTAGGGTGGATTTAGAGGTGATTTTAAAAAGTAATTATTTTTGTGTATAAGTGATTAATTTTTTTAGTCCGAATACTGAATAAAACTTATTCTGAAAACCACTCTAAAACATTTTTGTAAAAAGAAGTATGTTTATCAATTTTTTTTAGCTGGGTCAAAAAATATATATAATTATTTTAGAAAAGAAGTTATAAACTTTCAAATTGCCTTCCTTATAGATTAAAAAAAATTAAATAAAAAACAAAGTGGTTTTTCAAAATGATAGAAGAATAAAGATTCATATATAATTTTGCTAATTGTACTGAAAATTGTATAGTAAAAATTTACTAAATCCAAAGGTAACTGTGCAGAATTCAATGTAAAAAAAAAAACTGTTTTTACATTTAAAAAAAAAATCGAAGAAGACTATAAAATATACTGTAACAAATGGGTTGGTGAGCTCAACTTGTTCACTCCTGGGAACGTCGGTACGAGTTTAGCTAACTTTTCCTGAAATCAGACCAAAGCATTCATTTGTTAATTGGTTGCACTCGGAAGTCGGAAGCCTCCAGAGAGGATACCGGAATTTCTAGTGCAAATTAATTTAAAAGAAGTTTCCTGATTCCGTTCTTTTCCTTTCACCATCATCGTCTGCCTCAGAAAAGACAACTCCTTTTGTAGGGTGAACTGTTGCTGATCTGGATCTCCTTTACCGAGAAACGAAATTTTGGATTAGAAGGGTATTAAGCATTTTCTTTTGATACTGGGTATTAAGCAATTTCTGTTATAGATATTAATCATTTCATTTTGTTATAATTTTAAACTATTTGATCAATCAATTTGGTTTTAAAATGTGTTGTCTAAAATGTATCAGATTGTGAATCTTTTTTTTTTTTTTTATGAATCAGAATGTTCAGCTTATTCATTAGTGTGTTTAAGTTAATGACGAAACTAAACTACAAAATTTAATTTAATAAAAAAAACATGCAATCCAATTTGGTAGGGGCATGTATACACTTCCTTCATCTTAAATTGTTTTGTAATAGATTTTATTTTGAATCATCCCAAATTTTTGTTATATTTTTATAGTTAATAAATTATTTTACTATGTTAACATCCATTTTTTTAATATTAATTTTTTTTATCTTCATAGATTCACACATATATAAAGTTAAAAATAAGAATAAAAATCCAATACAATTTTTGTTTCTTAATTTCCGTACCAAATTTAAATATTCAAGTAATTTGGGGCTCAGAAATATAAATTTTGTAAATAGTCTTGGAGGAAGCGACTACGGAAATGAAGATTCCAATGCTAATTGTTTTCTTTCTTCCTAATTTTTGAAACAGAACTGGTCCACCGGATACAAGAAAACAATATATAATAATTACCTTAAATTTACAAGACAAGAGGAATGAATTAACATTGCATCCTTTGTAAATTTATAATGGTAAAAAAAAAAAAAAACTTATATTTGCCACGTCCCGTGGCGACAACTTCTAGCTGAAAGCAACTTGACCGATCAACAAAAGATCAAAACTGAATAGCCAAATCAGAGACTCCACCAGCTTCTTCAATCCAAGGTACACTCAGAGTCAGCTTGCCATCATCAACCCACTCGAATCCTACCTCAGCACCGTTCAAGTAACATTTCTTAGGGGCCACGCTAGAATAGGCCAGGAAGTTTCCTCCACCCCTCACCTTGATCTTGGCACCAAGCCCTGTCTCGTAATCCACCTTCTGGACCGTCCCTCCCGCATTGTACATGTTGGTTAGGCCAATGGGTGCAAACTTCGCGGTACAGCCGATCTTCTTGATGGGCACAAAGGTGAAGAGTTCAAACGATGACGGCTGGATGGTGACTTCAATTGGGTTAGACTTTGTGGTCATGTGAAGGAATTTCTCAGCTTGGCCTAGATACAAAATGTACTCCTCTGCCTCACCCAAGTGAGCATGTCTTTTGCTTTGGTCCCATTCAATGTCTTTGAAATGAACTGAGCCAGACACAGGCTTGTAGCACTCCGGATGTCCCAATATCCTCTGCTCTTTAGGGTCCCAACCTGCTCCTTGGCAGTTGAATGCCCCAATCACACCTCCATACTATAAACCAAAAATCAGGAAAAAGAAATACAAAAATTAGTATTTCGCTGACCATAAAAGAATATGAGATTTTAATCATTAAGTTGCCGAACTGAGGCATCTTGGTTTCACCTTGTTGAAGTTCCAAATCTTGAGTAGGGATTTCTTGTCAAACAAGGGATTGGCAAAAAGGCAGTCCCTTGTTGGGAGGGCAAAGCTCTGGCATATAGGGATGGTTCCATCAGGGTGCACGAGCTTCTTGATGAGGTTGAAGTCATGGGAGCCAAGAGAGTCACTGAGGTAGACCGGACCACCACAAATGGCTCTTGATCCGGCGTGGAACTTGGCACAGACATGGTCGGATTGGAACATGTCCCAATCTGGTTGGATAATTTGACCCATCCACAAGCTGTTGTAGGCACAGTGGATCATGTGCACTCCTTGCAACCAGAAAACTCCATTAGGATCACCATTTGGATCTTGGAACCAGAAATCATCACCTGCCAAGTGACGAAAAAGCTAGTTATATAATCCGGTGAAGGCAACTAAGCCAAATGGTTCAAAATTAAACCGAGTTCAAATTTCTTACCTACTCTGCCCATTGCTATCTGTTTAGTTCCAAGGAAAAAGAAGTCGTTGCACTGCTGCATGCTGGAGATAATTCCAGTTCCTTTGAAGTTCTTTTCAAGTGATTTGGAGAATCCATCATAGTACGCCTTGCCAAGCTCCACTCGGCCACCATACTCCTCAGACACATACTCTAGAGTCTGAAATATCACCAATAAGCATATCAGACAACAATAAGGCATATCAACTGAGAATGTAATTACCATTACTAAAATACTTACATGGATGACATCAACTTTCACGCCAGTGATCCCAGATTTAGCTAGGTGAGAGTGCATAGAATCATAGAAATCCCCAGCTTGATTTGGATGAACTAATCCAATTCCAGCTTCAACAATTTTGTCCACAGCAAGGTCCTGCATCGTTCCTTTGAGTCCTGCAGAGACATTGCAAGGAACAACCTTTGCGTCGAGATGTGTCGTTCCGGGCCTAACACCTCCCCAGGCACCACAAAGGGCGTGCCACACCCAGATGTCATCCAAGCCCTTGAACTTGGTCCTCAAATCCCTTGCCAAAGCCTTCATGCCATACTCATCAGCAGCTGAATTGCAGGAGCAGTTTCCACAAGAAAGGCCGCTGCTTTCTTCACCATCTTCTCCACCAAACATCTCATCCAGCTCTTGCTTCAGCTTCTCAATTCTCTCATCGAACGCGGAGACATCAGGTGCGCCAGATTGGATCGCCTTGTTCTTGGCTTTGATGGCGTGTTCGACTTCAATGGCCTTTGAGATGAGCATCTTTGGCTTCTGCGGATTGAACTTAGGTGCCTTGGAGCTCAAGAAAGATCCTCCCCTGTAGTTCCTGAACTTCTCACCTACCTCAAGGCTGCGCAGCCTAGCAGTCATCTGCTCCCCACCAAGAACAAGGTTCTTGGCATCCTTGTTGGGTTCGTCGTTGTCGAAGTTGATGCTCTGCCACCCGTCGTCGATGATGATGAACCTCGGCGAAACGCCACCGTCGGTGAACTCCTTGACGCCCTGCCACACGCCGGCAGGCTCCACTGTTAAGTAAAAGGCGTCCCACGTGCACCATCCGAATTTGTCAATAATAGAAGGGGTGGATTTCTCTTCTAACAGCTTGAACGTGTTGAGATGGACCCGGAGAGTGCTAAAGGCCTCCTTCATCAAGTTGAAAGGGTTATCAGAGGCGTGAACATAGGCAATCGAACCGAAAGACGCCGTTTTGACTCGAGTCGACCCGCTCTCGGCGCAGATCATCAGGTGGCCGTCGGCGCCAGGGTGGAGGGCGGATCTGAACCCGCCTTCTATGATGGGGATGATGATGACATAGGAGTTTATCTCAGGAACCTCCAGGATTACCCACTGTGTCTCCATTTGGAGGTCCGACCCGGATGTCCCAACCCACTGCGTGGACCACCATGTTTTGAAGCGGAAGATGCTGAGGAACCTGCGGTCGGTGAATTTTCCGAGCGAGTTCATCAACCAGTGGGAGGGCTCGTCCTTGGAGAAGCCCAAAAACCCACCTCTATGAGACAGAGCATGGACTCGCTGGAGCAGAGGAAGTGGAACGTCGGAGGATTTGGAAGTGGACAAGAAAGGCGAGAAAGTGACGTTGGTCGGAACTTGGGTAAGCAACGAAACTCCTCTGACGCTGAACTTTCCGTTGGATAAATCAAGGTACCTGTCAAGAGAAGTTGACCGGACAAGCTTGACAATGGACTTGACAGGGTCATTTGGGGGAGCCATGAGGAGAGGACTACGAATGAACAAAAAAAGAGCAAGAAGTTTGGTGCCTTTGGTGAGTAGAGAAGATGAAAAACGGGTAGGGCTTATATAGAAGGGAGAAATATGATCCTTTTACGAGTGAAAATCAAGAGCTTGGGTGATAAATGGGAATATGGAGATCACGATAGTTGTTGCCTTAGCAGGAGACAGAATCGAGAACAGAAGTTGACGGACTTGACAAAAACAGAGAGATTTACAAAGATGGCCTGCTGAAGGAAAGAAGAGAATCGGATGAGAGATTATTGAATGAGAGGGGGATAGTTGCCTTTCCTAGGGGAGCTTTAAGACTTGCTTGCAGTTGCACGGGATGGTAGGAGCTGAAGCAGCTATGGTATTTATATTGGGAACCCAAGGCTGGTATAGGGGAAAAACTGGATAATAAAAAAGTGTTTATATTGGGAACCTAAGGCTGGAATTGGGGAAAGACTGGATAACAAAAAAGTGTTTACTGTTTATCAACAGTGTTTACTGTATAGATGAACAGTTCTTTTTTTTTTTTCCTTTTTTTTTTTTATTTTTTTGGTGTGATTTGCTCATTTTAAGTTCGATCCTGTTTTCCCAAGGCACTCTACTTTATAAGGGCATGTGTTGCACTTTTTACTGTTTCAGTTTGTTTCATGTTTTTTTTCGGTTAAAATGCGGTTTTAGTCCTTAGCTTTCTAATTGTTTAATTTTAAGCTCCAAGTTATGTCTATATTACATTTTGGTCCCCATACTTATAGCTATTTAATTAGATCTTCCATTTGCTCTTTTGGCCCCAAGTTTTTTTGTTGTTATTGTTGTTTTATGTACTATCTTCTAGAGTAAGACATTGGTAATCATAATTTTTTTATTTTTTAATTAAACCTTTTTTTATCCTTATTAAGTCAATTGTTAAATCTTTAATACCTTACATTTTTTCATTTTTTTTGGTCTTCATCCTAACATTTTTTATTGATTTTCTTTATTATTGTTTTCTAAAATGAAATTTTAATAATTATAATTTGCCTACTTTTTATCTGGTTCTACTTGATTCAGCTTTAATCAATCTTTTTTACTTTCTTTTTTTTAATAATTTTTTAAGTTAATGATTAGACTATTAATTGATTGACATATATTAAACATAGTTTTGTATTTCAGTCATTTTTTTTTATCATTATTAATTATTAAGTTATATAGTATTAATTATTTACTTCGAGCTCTATAGTTTAATAAAGTAATTTGATCTATAATTTTTAAAATTGAAAGTAAATTTTTCATCAATATTAAAAATTAGATTTTGAGTAAATCGCATAAAAAAAATAGAGACAAAAGCGAAAAAAAAATTAAATGACATGGTTCTAGTCCTTAACTTTCTAATTTTTCCACTTTAGGCTCTAAGTTACGTCTGTGTTAGATTTTGGTCCACAGATTTTATAACTATTTAACTAAATATTCTAGTTTACGCTCCTGGTCCCCAAGTTTTTTTTTTGTTGTTTTATGAACTATCTTTTGAAGTAAGGTATTGGTGATCATAATTTGTTTATTTTTTATTTAATCCATTTTTTATCTTTATTAATTCAATTGTTAAATCGTTAATACCTAAAGTTTTCCATTTTTTTTGTCTTAATCCTAATTTTTTTTATTGATTTTCTTTGTTATTGTTTTCTAAAATGAGATTTTAATTATTATAATTTTCATCCTTTTCACACAGTGCTGATTTAAAATTAGAGATCAAGAGAACAAATGGAGAGATAGATAACCCGTAAATCGTAGCAGATATTTTTATAATAAATTTAAATAATAAATAAAAAAATTATCATCAATAAATTTATGAAAATCAATTAAAATTTATTTTTTTTATTTATTGTCTTCTAAAGTAAAATCTTTGTAACCATAGTTTGTTTCTTTTATTTTTTTAATCAGCCATAGTGACTTCATTTAGATTTTTTTTGTTGGTTTATTATTATTATTTTTTTAACAAAACTTTATTCAATATGAGTTGTCTATTTTTTTGTATGGTTTGTATTGATTTATTTTAGCCAATATTTTCATTTATTTTTTGCCTTTATTAAGTTGATGGTTAAGATTTTAATTCAAAAAATCTTTACATTTTCTCTCTTGGCCTAAAGACCATTTTATTCACCATTTTTACCATTAAAATTCTGCTCTTTGTTTTATATTATTAACTTTTGCATATTATTTCTCTCTTCTAAAATAAAATTTTAGTCACTATGGTTCATCTCTTAATACTTAAAATCTTTTTTTTTACCTCTCTTAGTCCCAAAACTTTACTTGACTTTTTCTTTTATCCTGGTTCTTTTTTTTTCATTTTTATAAAATTTTTTTCTTTGTCAATAATTATTACTATTTATATTCATATTTAATATTGATATAGAGCAAACTGCTGCACCGTGTGGATACCATGAATCTCATATATACCGTAGAAGCTAGGGAAAGTATCGAGAGGAAAAGAAAAAGGTCGGCTATAACTGGAAATCTGGTGAAATTTCTGTTTATCAAAATTTCTTGTTTTTCAGTCGCAACGAAATTTGCTTCTATAAAAAATTAGGGAAAGTAAAAATTTTTAAAATAATGGATTTTGAACACGATGGGGATTTGCTAGTCGTCTGAAGGTGTCGTACAGTTTTTGGAAGCTCAATCTCATCAGACAATTACTTTGAGCTGTCAGTTAGTAACCAAGGGAGGGACGGCCAGTCAAAAGAGTTTTCTTTTCCTTCTTTCTTGATAGTGTATTATTAATTGGAGCTACTTTTACCTTGACGCTATTTATTCACAGTTTCAACTATACATGTTCCTTAACGGTTCCTCTCATTGACAGAAAAATGTGTACTCACAGATTCGATTACATTTTTATTGTTGGTGTTATTATTATGATTAATTTGTTACTGTTACAATCAAAACCAATGAACTTCTATCCCTCCTACTACTTGCACAAGATATTATGATATTTGCAAAAGGAGATATCCAGGAAGCAAAAAGCCATCTAGTTTTACTTGTAAACTTTTTCTGAAGCTACTGGATTGCTCATAAGAGTAAAGTATTCTTTGGTGGTGTTATTTATGATGTAGAAAAGTGGATTTTGTCTACTCTGGAAATGCAGAAAAGCTCTCTGCCTATAAAATAATTAGGTATGTCCCAGGTGGATTAAAGACTTCAAATAAAATATCATAAGCCTCTAGATGGAAGAATTCTCTAAAATCTTAACAACTAGGCTTCTATACTTCTCTCATATGCTTAAATAATTCAGTTGATAAAAATGGTGATATTTAGTTTGCAAGCCTACTGGTTTGTCATCTTCCCCATTCCTTGTTGTCCCAAGTACAACCAAGAGGGAGGGTGAATTGGTTGAGTTCCAAAGCAAACCAAAAATGTTTTCTTAAAGCCTCAAACTCAAATGTAATTTAAGGAATAATAATTAACACTATTCTAACCAGAAAATGACTATCACAATCCACATAAATTTTGCTTTGGAAGCTACCTTTGAAGTAGTTTTGAAAACAAACAAGTTTAATTAGATAGGTTGCATAAAACACCAACTAAAGCTCAAGTATGTAGAGAGAAGGAGAAGCTTGCACAAGAGAATTTTTATAGAGGTTCGAACTCTCCACTTGAAAGCCTACTCCTCTCCTCAAGTTCACCACTTGAGAGTTTTCTTCTCCACTATGAAACACAAAGATACACAATAGCCTACAAGGGCACACAACCCTTTAGTAGTTCCTTCTACCTTCACCTCTCACTAGTTTTGCAAAATGCTAACTAGAAACCTATCTAACTCCCTTTCCTTACAAGGAAATCACTTAACCACTCAAGGCAAGCTCAATAATTTCGTAGTTACAAGGTGGTAAGAATTTAGGAAGCACTCAATACTAAATAAGCCAATGAAAGCACAAGCACAAGTTCTTGGCAATTTTTCTAATTCAAGCTTTTTGATGAAGGATTCTCTTTTCTAGTTGCCAAGAGAGTTTTCCTTAATGATTCTTGATGTTTTATACTCCAATGGATGCACGAGAGATGTTGAAGACCGTTGGAATGATCAGAAAAAGCCCCCTTGAAATCTGGTGAACGTTGCTGTCAATTTGACAGAAAATCGCGTTTGTCGCCCAATTTCACCTGGGTGAAATATTTTCACTCGGTTAAAAATTCTGTCTAATAATGAAATTCAAGGTTTGACCTCCAACGGCTATATTGGTAATTAATGAGCTATCAGTACTTTATACACGTAGAAATCTGACGTGGCATGAATTTATAATTAATTTTCAAAGATTTTTCGAATCGAAAACTCACGCGCAGGTCTGGAAACCATGTTTCACCGGGTTGAAAATTTTCCATTCGAATGAAATTTTTGTCCAGAATGAAAGTTCTCTCGGGTTCGAAAATTGACTCCAGTTTCACCACGTTGAAATATTTTCACTCGAATGATTTTCTTGTCCAGAAGTAAAATCCTCTCGGGTTTGAAAACTGACTCCAGTTTCAACACGTTGAAAATATTTTACCCTGTTAAAACTGTAGTTCCAAGATTTTCTTGCTTCCAGACTTCAAAATTTCAAAAAGGTTTTTGCCAAGGAGATTTCTTCATTCACAAGTAATACTTGAATCATTAAAAATACTTGATATATACTTGAGAAAACAATTTTTCTAACAAGGATCAAGACTTTATGAATGACTAACCAAAGTATAAATCTTTAAATAAAGCCTTAAAACATAAAAAACAAATATGTTTTGTTATCATCAAAATTAAATAAACATAAGTCATGAGATGAACAAATCCAACATTCCTAAAACCGTGCTTGATCATAGTGAGCAGTGATGTAAAGCTTTTGTTTGGGCAGCTGCAGTGACAGGGAGGATATATCCGATGGCTTGGAGTAGAGTCTATGTGCTCAAAAACCAAGGGGGGCTTGGTATTTTCAGCCTTAGAGCTTGCAATATTGCATCAAATTGGAAGAAACTTTGGAGATTAAAGGTGGATAAGGAAAGCTTACAGGTGAAATGAGTGCATGTTTATTACATCAAGAATTTAAATGCCTGGCTGGTAAGGCCCCTAATTGATTCTTCTACTGCTTGGAAGCATGTGCTTAAAGTTAGGGATTTGTTTAGAGACATGGTACAAGATGAGGCTTGGAACTGTTTAGAAAGTGGAAAATTTTGTTATGAATTTAGCTTATTTGCACCTGGTTGAAAATATTTATGATGATGTGAACTGTCGTAAGGAATTTTGGAGCCTAGACTCTGCAACTAAACTTGCAATTATTTGCTGGTTCGCAATGTTAGATAGATTAACTCATTGGTTGTTGGGATTCCCTTGCACTAGTAAATAATAGTGGTTAGTGGGGAATTAGGGTAAGATCACCATTCACCGTAGGTCTTGGTGTTGAGTTTGTTCAATCAACTAGATGTTCGAGAGATCAAACACGTTGAACAAACCGAATGAATGATCTATCTATTGATTAAGATAACTTGACTTTAAATAGCCTAGTACATAGGAATTCTACTTGATGTAGAAGAACAATGCAAAACCTGATAGAAAACGTAAACCTACTCTCCTAATGATTAGTTACGTGAACTAATCAGAAACAGACTTAAACTTAAACTTAAACTAGAGTCCTTAATGGACTTTTACTCTTCACTTGGTTCCTTTTTTTATTGGTATCTCTGTGGCCCAGTCACGCAGGAAGTTTCTCGAGTGATTTGTGGCTTGGACTCGGAGACTTTCTCCTTTCTTCTCTAAGGCCTGAACTCACCATACAAACTAGTTAACTCACATAGTGTCTAGAATCACACCAGGTGGATCCGCGTGCGTTGATGCAACAATTTGTCAATTGGGTGCCTGATTACAAAAAACTTAAAATTATGGTTAAGAGAGAACAAATAATATTTTAGTGACTCAAATACTACAAATTAGAGAGGTTAATTGTTTGAAAGAAAAATGTAATGACTAAACAGGCATAATTGGATATTCTAGAAATCTTTCTTTTTTGAATTTTTATCATTTTCCTATTCTGGGCATGTCTTGAAGTAGACAATTAGTATTTACCCTCAGCCCAAACTGAAGTTATTGCAGCTCTACAATGACTTCTAAGACATAATTAGCATATAGATATAATTATCTACTATGTTTTTATTTTCTAATCATGGGCAATGTATTTTTTTCACCTATTATTGCTTTTATTTTGTAATAAGATATTTTATAGTTAGAGGGAATAAAGAATACTTACGTTTTTTCGAATTTGTAAGGCTATTAAATTAATATTAGTGACATTATAGAAAAAAAGATAGTGGCTAGAATCGAGCCTTGCACCTCTACCCATATCCTACAAAATACTCAGCCAAATGGTGTGAGACTGCTTTTACCTACTAGTTCAAGGAATTTTCTCAATTTTTATTTGATCACACAAATCAAGATCGATTTCATGATTTCTTACTCCTCGTTAGTCATGGTTTTAAAAGTTTGATCGAGCACCAAACTAGAAGGGCTTCCGGTTGGCAGTCAGACTGGTTAACTTGTTGAATCACCAGATCAAAGCCACCTCCACAATTTTGTTCCATAAATAATGGCCCTATTGTCAAATAAAAACAATTCTGAACTAAAATGCCAACTCTGGTATAGAACAAGGACTTACTTTGTGAATGAACCAATAACCACACAATTTTCTTTCTTTCTTTTTTTCTTTTTTTCGAAAGTAACCACGGCTTTTTCTTAATCTAAAATTTTAGGCTTAAATTGGGAATAGTGCCCTAAGCTTTGCCTACTAAATCACTTGAAGGCCTAAACTATAGATTAACACAACTCAAGACTCATACTTCTAAATTTTAGGCAGTTCAATCCATAAAATAAGTTGATCAGCTAACTTAAATCACACATTCAGATGTCGTTTGTCACCGTCTGACTAAGCTAATAGACTCAGCCATGTCTTCTGCTACACTCTAGCAGTTGTAACCCAAGTGTAGGTTGTCGCAAGTAATAAAATCTTGGGAGTCCGAGTGTCGAATTACAGAAAAGTGAATTAAGAAATACAAATCACAGATTTTTAATAAAGAAAGCTTGAGTGCAAGGTGTGAACAAGTGTGAATTAAAATTAAAATTCAAAGAAATAGCTAAGGTTAGGGGATCCACTTTTAGTACATCGGTTATGGTTAATTTTAGTCTATCTTGCCACTCAATTGGGATCCACATATAAATGAGGTCCCAATCGGGGAATTTAATTAGTATTAGCTTTCATTAATCTTAAAACATCAATACTTATAAATGGGTTCAAGTATCCATCATGTCAACCTTTGTCCACAATAACTCAAGATTCTAATATAGCCGGTTTAGCTACGTTCTACAGAGGGAATCAAGTAGTTTCTGTGTTAATGATTTGGCTATGATGAATTATGACTCCCATTTAATAAAGAAAGAAGTTAAATAGATTAAGAAAGAAAATATCGTTAACATTGTGATTCATTCAAATCAATCATAACCTTTATACCAAAAGTTTCACCCTTTCATCTTAGAAAAAAAAAATTAGTTAGTCATGATAAAAGTAAACAACATATAAAAAGAGGAAATGAACATGAATTAAAAGATCAAAGGTAGAACAAGAAGAAGAACAATAAGAAAACACTTGGACAGAGCTTTGGTATTGAAAACAAGAACAAGAATAAAAGAGAAAAGCTAACTTCGATACAAAAACATAAATGAAGCCTAAGAAATGGCATGAATTCGCCCTCTCCCACAAGGTGCCTATTTATAGAGTTTTGGGATGGGTGAAATGGTAAAATAGTAAAATGTAAGTAAATACAAATCAACAAAGATGGGCAATAATTTCTTTTAATTTTTTGACCATCGTACACATCGAATCAGCCTTCTCTTAAAGCATGAGATTATAGGTCTCTTCTTTAGCTTTGAATCGATAGCGTGCTCATTCAAATTGGACATTCGCAGCTCAAGTTATGATTTTTCTACCGAAACTGCTCTTCAGCATATGAAAGAACTAATGGTCTTATCTATAATTAGATTTTGGCAATGAAAACAATCAAACTAGCTCGCAGAATAAAGCAAGGTTGAAGATCTATGTGTTGGCTTTCAGATAAATTTGGAATCACTCAGTTTCGACATTTACAGCTCCAGATATGATTTTTCTCGTGAAAGGTCACCAAGTGATAATTTTACCAACGTAAAAAATAATAATTATTTAATATTAATGAATAATGAAAAAGCATATGAACAGTAAAATATGCATATGAATAGTAAGTTGGTGAATAGTAACTCAGTGAATAGTAAAAAAATGTGAATAGTAACCCGATGGAAAAAATTTTCAGAATAGAGAAATTAATTATACTCAAAGTGTATAATAATGATTTAAATCATTAATAATAATACACTTATGAGTATTCATCACACTCCCCAACTAGGTTATTGTTAGTCCCTAACAAGTAAAGCAATGTACTAAATGAATACGGTTTCATCAATTATTTTCTACTATCAATCTCTATACAATAGATCATAAATTATTGAAGTAATGAGTATCAAAATTAATGTTCTAAAAAATTGCCCAAATTTCATAACGATTTATGCACTTCTCTACCACTCAAACAAGGGAAAAGTGTAAAAGATTATGAGTTACTGAGTGCAATACGTGTGTGACTGACTATCAGTAGTATCTAAAATGTTTTAGCAAATCATACCAACATTTGCGGCTTATCAAAACAAATCTAACTCAAAACCATCACTTTGGCGGTCTTTCACACTATTACACTATAAAAAAATTCTTTTTTATTTTTTTAAAAAAAAACTTTGGCTCAAGCCTTATTTGGAGAAGGCCGGTAATTGACAACTATTTCCAAGAGCGAACATCACTTGTTGTTTTTTTTTTCTTTTTCCAAGTCTTTTCAACGCTTCTTGGTGTTGTTTTTATTTTTTTTTTTTAAATCAAGCTAAGATATGGTTTATTAAAAGTCCCAACAACCATATAGTTAGAGTATTCTTTGAAATCTAAAAGACAACAAAGATTTTCAGCATGTGTAAAAGTATCAGCAATTCATAACTTACACATTTTAATCCCTTGTCAAAGTGAATAAAATTTGACTAAATCATTATGTCAAATAAGATTTCAAACATGTAAAATTTAATGTAGCTTATCACCTCAAAAATTTCATCACTAAGCATAGAAATTTTTAAGATGGAAAATATAGATTACTAGTGAGTGTGTCATCTTGTACAGGTTCAAAAACCTACTAAAAAAATGTTATGACTAGCATGCCTAATAGGATGCGTCTCAAGAGTAAAATTATTCTTTACTCATCCATCCTAAACTAAGAGTGTGATGAATACTCATAAGTGTATTACTATTAAGGGTTTAAATCATCATTATACACTTTGAGTATGATTAATTTCTGTATTCTGAGCATTTTTCCATCGAGTTACTATTCACACTTTTTTTACTATTCACTAGTTACCATTCACCAGTCACTTTTCACTGACTTATTATTCATACACATATTTTATTGTTCATACGCATTTTCACTATTCATTAATATTAAATATTTTTTTTTACATAGGTAAAATCATCACTTACGCAACCCTTCATGAGAAAATTCATATCTGGAGTTGTAAATGTCAGAACTGAGTGATTCGAAATTCATCTGAAAACCAACACATAGATATTCAATTTTGCTTCATTCTGCGAGTTAGTTTAAGCATTTTTGTTACCAAAATCTAATTATAGATGAGATCATTCGTTCTTTTGTGTGCTAAAAAGCAGTTTCAGAAGAAAAATCATAACTTGAGCTACGGATGTCCAATTTGAATGAGCAAGCTATCGATTCGAAGCTAAAGAAAAGACCTACAAATCTCATGCTTGAGGAAGGGCTGATTTGATGTATACAATGGTCAAAAAATTAAAATAAGTTGCAGCCGGCCTTTGTTGATTTGTATTTACCTACATTTTATTATTTTACCATTTCACCCACCCCAAAACTCTATAAATAGGCACTTTGAGGGAGAGTATGAATTCATACCATTTCTTAGGTCTCATTTATTTTTTTGTATCAAAGTTAGCTTTTCTCTTTTGTTCTTGTTCTTGTTTTCAATACCAAAACTCTGTCCATGTGTTTTCTTTTTGTTCTACCTTTGATCTTTTAATTCATCTTCATTTTATCTTTTTATATGTTGTTTACTTTTATCATGGCTAACTAATCATTCTTTTTCTACGGTGAAAGGGTAAAGCTTTTGGCATAAATGTTATAATTGATTTGAATGGATCACAACGTTAACAATATTTTCTTTCTTAATTTATTTAACTTCTCCCCTTATTAAGTGAGAGTTTTGATTCATTATAACCAAATCATTGGCACAAAAGCTGCTTGATTCCCTCTGTAGAACGTGGCTAAGCCGCCGATATTGGAATCTTGAGTTATTGTGGACAAAGGTTGACATGATGGATACTTGAACTAAGTTACAAGTATTAGCATTTTAAGATCAATGAAAGCTAATACGAAATAAATTTCCTGATTGGGACCTCCGTTATGTGTAGATCCAAATTAAGTGACAAGATAGGCTAAATTTAACCATAACCGATATACTAAAAGTGGATCCCCTAACCTTAGCTATTTTTTTCAATTTGAATTTTAATTCACACTTGTTCACACCTTGCACCAAAACTTTCTTTATTAAAAATCTGTAATTTATATTTCTTAATTCACTTTCCTGTGGTTTGACACTCGAACTCCTGATATTTTATTACTTGCGACAACCTACACTTGGGTTACAACTGCTTAAGTGCAGCAAGTTTTTGGCATCGTTGCCGAAGAAATAAAATTAGAGTACAAATTCATTTTTTTTTTGTTCCTTTTTATTTTGTTTCATTTTTTTTTGTTCATCATATAGAAGGTTGAGCCTCCTACCTTTTAATTTCTATTAATCTTATTTTTTTTATTTTTCTTTATTGTTGAATGGAAGGCTAAGCCTACTATATTTTATTTTTTTATTTAGTTTTTGTTATTTTTTTATTATTGTTGAATAGAATGCTACGCCTTCTAAATTTTTTGTTTATAAAATGAAAGGCTGAACCTCATACATTTTTTCTGTTATTAATATTACTTTTCCATGTTTTTATTTTGTTAATGCATGAAAGCTTAGTCACGTACATTAAGTGGTAGACTGGTAAGAGAATCTTCATCTTCTTCAAATACGGCTGAACACATTAATGAACAAAAAAATAACCATTCTCTTCATAATGACCAAAATTGATCTAGGACACTTAGAGAACACATGAACTCCATAAGAAATAACACTCCATCACGTTTAATTTTTCCTACTGATGCATGTAACTTCAAATTCAAGCTTAATATTATTCAACTTTTACCAACTTTTCACGGCTTTGATTCCGAAAACCTATACTTGCATTAAAAAGAATTAAAGAAGTCTGTCACACATATAATAATATCAACTATAGCATAAACACCATCAAGCTTAAACTTTTTTTTTTTAAGATAAAGCTAAAACTTGGCTATAGAATCTTAGGCCAAGCTCCATTAATTCATGAGATGAATTGCAATAACAATTTTTGAAAAAAAAATTTTCTTCTCACAGAACAAATTCTTTCAAAAGGTAAATCACTATTTTCACACAAAACTCAAGAGAAACTTTTTACTAGTATTGGGATAGATACAAGGATTTACTTAATACATGCCCACACTATGGTTTTGAAATATGGAGATTAGTCTCACATTCTTATGAAGGTTTAACACCTAAGGCAAAATAAATGGTAAAATTGATGTGCAATGGAACATTTGAGGATAAAGATCCTAACGAGCCAATGAATTACCTAGACATGGCAGCAGAAAATGCACAGAATTAGGACACTGTTGGTACCTATGAGACTCTAGGTAAAACTCAATCCCTTACATCTAGTAGAGATATATATCATCTTAAGGAAGATTGAGGCATTGGAAATGAAGAAAACTGATCATTTAAAATCTGTTGAAGAAATTGTTTGTCACATTTATGAGACCAATGACCATTCCACTAACAATTGCCCAACCTTACCCTCTTTCAAAGAATGTCTCCATGAACAAGTTAATGTATTGAACAACTTCAAGAGGCCAACTCAAAATCCATACTCAGAAACTTACAACCCTGGTTGGAGAAATCATCCAAACTTCAGTTGAAGAAATGATAATCATGCTCAACCATCATAACCACATTTGCACACCCAACAAAATTTTCAACAATCTCAAGGGTATACATATTATGTTTTTCCTTTTAGGAAAAATTTTGAAGAAACATTATATTCATTTATTAAGAAGTAAGAGTCCATCAATACTCAAAAGTCAAAACCTAAATGATTTGAAAGATACTCTTACAAAATTTGCATTTACACTCAACATTCAGGAAAAGTGATAGTTTCATTCTCAACTACAACCAAATCCCAATGGTCAAACCATGGATCAAGTAAAATCAATCATTACACTCCGTAGTGGTAAGGTTATTGAAAAATTCATTCCTGATTCTTGTGAAGGAGACGATAAGTCAACTTCTAATAGTAAAGAATGGGTTGAACCTATACCAAGCAAAGAATAAATTGAATCTCCATCAACACCTCCATTTCCTCATGCGTTAACTGTTCCTAAGAAGGTAAATAAGAATCTTGAAATTTTTTATATCTTCAAGCAAGTAAAGATCAATATCCCCTTGTTGGATGTGATTAAACAGGTATTTTCTTATGCCAAATTTTTTAAGGATTTGTGCACTATTAGAAGAAAACTGAACGTGAAAAAAAAAAAAGCCTTCTTGACCGAGCAGGTAAGTTCTGTTATTCAAAATAACACTACTTTGAAATACAATGATCCTGGTTGTCCAACAATTTCATGTTACATTGGAAAACATAAAATTAAGCAAACATTACTTGATCTTGGGGCTAATGTAAACTTACGTCCATATTTAGTTTACCAAAAACTAAATTTGGGTGAGTTAAAAACCAACCAAAGTAACTATTTTGCTTGATGACAGATCAGTGAAAGTGCCTAGAAGAGTCATTGAAGATGTGTTAGTCCAAGTTGATAAATTCATATATCCTGTGGATTTTATTTTTTTGGATACACTGCTAGTGAAAATAAAAAATTCAATACCTGTTATTTTAGGACGTCCATTTTTAGTAACATCTAATACTTTGATTAATTGCAGGAATGGATTGATGAAGCTGACATTTGAAAATATGACATTGGAGTTAAATATTTTTAACTTGCTTAAAAAACCTCCAGAAAATAAGATGAAAGTGAGGAAGTTTGCAGTATTGACACTTTTGTGAAAAACCACATCGAAGAGGTAGAAGGAAACACATGTTGGAAACCAAAAGTCGAAGAGCAAAATAAAATCCCAACAATACAATTGAAGCTCTTACCTAAAGAATTGAAGTACCTAATATCAAAGAACGATGCTAAATCAAGGCTAATACACTAGATCAAATTACTCCAAGAATTTAACATTGTGATCAAGGATAAGAATGGCACCAAAAATGTTGTCGCTGACTATTTCTCAAGTCTGATAACGAATTCAATAATTGAGGCTGCACTGATAAATTATTTTTTCCCTGATGAATTTCTATTTTCTGTCACTACAGTACATTTGTTTGCTAATATAGTCATTTTTTTTTTGTGACAAGATGGATGCCAACTCAATGGAGTATCTAAGATAAGAAGAAATTTTTACATGAAGTGAAAAAAATTTATTGGGATAACTCTTATCTTTTCAAATACTATCCTAATTAGATATTTACGAGATGCATACCAGAGGATAAAGTAAAGGTGTCATTGAATTTTCTCATTTTGAAACATGCAGAAGGCATTTTTTGTTAAAGAAAACAGCTGTAAAGATTTTACATTTTGAATTTTACTGGCATTCTTTGTTTAAAGATGCACATATATTCCGCAAATCCTTTGAAAATTGTAAAAAATTAGGATCCATTTTTTGCTGGTTAAGTAGCGGATACGGTATTCCATGGCTCTCAAGTTGGTTATCTCAATTTCCCATAATAACTAATTTCTTTCTCTCATCTCTCAATTTTTTCTCACCAATGGATCTGTTCTTTCTGCTTTGCGAAAATACTTTTCTTCTCTTCCAACGAATGTTCTTAAAAGGATTTACCAAGCTAAATGTGAACGATTAAGAGTTTTGATGCACAAAGGCATTTATAAAAATGTGCACTGGTTAATTGAAGCTAAGGTCAGTTTGGCTGGTGAAATCCTAGATGCATTTGTGTCTCACATGTCTGGCTTATGCAAAAGTTGTTATGCCAAAAAGTGAAAAGCGAAAAGCGAAAAGGTTATGAGTCTGTCACAAATGTGATCGATGGACTTGTGATACTAAATGTCGTTCAATTTAGGAATGGTGTCTGATAATCGAAAAGATAAAATACAATTCATTAAGAATGACCTGAGTAAGGATTCTTTGGATAATATTCTATTGACTCTTGAGACGCATTCTTGTGGATTAATGTAACATGAACTTTTTGTTTTATGGAGTGTTTTTCATAAAAAAAAAATGAAAGCACTATAGTCTTGGGAATCTGACTTTAAAAGACCATGTTTGCCTATTTGTAAGAAAACTGGATAGAAAGCAAATCCCCAACTCATAGAAGGCGTGTTATAATCTTGGGAATCTGACTTTAAAAGACTATGTTTGCCAGTTTGTAAGAAAACTGGATGGGAAACAAATTCTCAACTCATAGAAGGCGTTGAAGCTATTATTGGACGTAAAACCAGAGGAAGCTGTGAACCACAGTCACAACTACTATACATACATGTTGTTATTATTGAAAATTTTCATTTTCTTCAGACAATAATCTACCTACTCTTGTAGGTGTAATCATTACATTATCTTTTTATCTTTATAAATACACGTTCTTCTTTTCATTTTTTCACAGGGTTAATGATAAAAATTAAGGGAACCTCAACTCGCAAATTCTGAAATACTTGTGTATTTTGTGGAGCTTTTCCTGAAAAGAATGAAGAGTTCTTGAAGGTAGCCAACCATTTAGGTAAAGTCCTAGTAGAGCGAAAAATACATTTAATATGGTGGAGGTAGTATCGGATTGATGGGAGGTGTAGCAATAGCAGCATCTGTAGGGGGTGGCCAAGTTTTGGGTATCATCCCTGCACATTTGAAAATGATTTTTGGAGACATGATTGGGGAAGAATTAGTAGTTAAACACTTGCAAGAGCATTTGTTGCAAATGCTATGTTATTCTAATGCCTTTATTGCTCTACTATGAGGGTTTGGTACATTGGGGAAAATTTTTCAAATTGCTTCCATTGCCTAACTTAATCTGCACCAGAAACCTATTGAGCTGTTAAATGTTAACAATTTATTTGCAAGTCTATTATCTTTTATAGATCAAGCTATGCAGAAGAAATTTATCTCAGATACGGCACGACGAATCCTAATATTTGCATCAACTCCTGAAGAATTGCTAGAGAAAATGCAAGCTTTCATTCCCAAGCTAGATCCAGCAGTGATTTAGATAGACTGGATACAACAGTCTTTCCCAATCAGTTCCATCCCATAAGTATCCTTTACTTTACTTGTCATTTTATTTTTCTTAATAACTGATGAAGCACTGTGGAAGAGAGCAATCGGACTTATGGATCTGTTCATCTTGTCTTTTAATTTTACTATCAACATTTTATTTATTTTGGTTTAAGTTATTTTAGGGTTTTCATGTTCAATAACTACCATTAAGGTAATTTCTTCTTCACTCTACTTATCTATATTTTGACATTGGAGATAATGTCTTAATCTAATCGGGGGGGGGGGGGGGATAGTTGACACATTTTTTTTTTCTTTTTAGGGTAGTTTTTCTCATGTTGATATTAAAATCATTAGACAAAGCCCTTAGTTTAAGATAGCTGAGTAAATAGTAATTTTACTTTCGATACGTATCCTATTAGGCATGCTAGTTATAAAAATTTTTTAGGGGGTTTTTGAACCCATACAAGATGACACACTCATTAGTAATCTATATTTTCTATCTTGAAAATTTTTATGCTTGGTGATGAAATTGTTAAGGTGATGAGCTACATTAAATTTTCAACAATAACAACGTGTATGTACAGTAGTTGTGACTGTGGCTCATAGTTTTCCCTAGTTTTACACTTAGTAACAGCTTCAATGTCTTCTATGAGTCGAGGATTTGCTTCCTATCTAGTTTTCCAGGGTCTTTTAAAATCAGATTCTCAAAACTATAACACTCTCGTTCTTTACGAAAAACACTCCATAAACCAAGAAGTTCATATTACACTAATCTACAAGAATGCATCTCAAGATTAAATAGGATATTATCCAAAGAATCCATACTCATGCCATTCTTAATGAATTGTATTTTATCTTCTCGATTATAGGACATCATCATTAAAAAATGACATTTAGTATCACAATTCCATCGACCACATTTATGGTAAACACATAATCTTTTTGCTTTTTGCTTTTTGGCATAAGAGCTTTTGCCTAAGGTAGGCATGCGGGACACAAATGCATCTGAAATTTCATCAACCAAATGGACCTTAGCTTCAATTAACCAACACACATCTTCAGGAATGCCTTTGTGCATCAAAACTCTTAATCGTTCACATCTGGCTTGGTAAGTCCTTTTAAGAACATTTATTGAGAGAGAGGGAAAGTATTTTCACACAGCAGAAAAAATAAAATCCATTTGTGAGAAAAAATTGAGAGATTTATTATGGGAAATTGAGATAACCAACTTGAGAGCCACAGAGTACCGTGTCTACCACTTAACCGGCAAAAAATGGATCTTAATTTTTTACAATTTGCAAAGGCTTTGCAGAATGCATGTGCGTTTTTAAACAAAGAGGGCCAATAAAATTCAGACTGCAAAATCTTTACACTTGTTTTCTTCGACAAAAAATGTCCTCTACACGTTTTAAAATGAGAAAATTCAATTACACTTTTTACCTCACCCTCATGTATGCATCTCGCAAATATCTTATGAGGACAATATTTGAAAAGATAAGAGTCATCCCAATAAAAAATTTTCACCTCATGTAAAAATTTCTTCTTATCTCGGATATTCCATTGAGCTGGCATCCGTCTTATCACAAAAAAAATGACGATATTAGCAAACCAAGGTACTGTAGTGACAGAAAATAAAAATTCATTAGAAAAATAATAATTTATAGGTGCAGTCTCAATTGTTGAGTTTGTTGTTAGTTTTGACAAATAGTTAGCGACAATATTTTTGGAGTCATTCTTATCCTTGATCACAATGTTGAATTCTTGGAGTAATTTGATCCAGTGTACCAGCCTTGATTCAGCATTTTTCTTTGATATTAGGTACTTCAATTCTTTGGGTAAGTGCCTCAACTCTATTGTGGGGATTTTATTTTGCTCCACAACTTTTGGTTTCCAACATTTGTTTCCTTCTACCTCTTCTATGTGGTTTTTCACAATAGTGTCAATGATACAAACTTCCTCATTTTCATCTTCCATTTTAGGAGGTTGTTTAAGAAAGTTAAAAACATTTAACTCCAATGTCATATTCCTAAATGTCAACTTTATCAATCCATTCCTGCAATTAATCAAAGCGTTAGAGATGTTGCTAAAAATGGACATCCCAAGATAATAAGTATTGAATTCTTAATTTCCAGTGGTGATGTGTCCAAAACAATAAAATCTACAGGATATATGAATTTATCAATTTGGACTAACACATCTTCAATGACTCATCTGGGCACTTTCACTTATCTGTCAGCAAGCAAAAGAATTACTTTGGTTGGTATTAACTCATCCAAATTTAGCTTTTAGTAAACTGTATATAGAAGTAAGTTTACACTAGCCCCAAGATCAAGTAATGCTTACTTAATTTTATGTTCTCCAATAAAACATGAAATTGTTGGACAGCTAAGATCCTTATATTTCAAAGCTGTATTATTTTGAATTACAGAACTTACCTGCTCGGCTAAAAAGACTTTTTTTTCACATTCAGTTTTCTTTAACAGTGCACAAATCCTTAAAAAAATTGACATAAGAATGTACCTGTTTAATCGCATCCACCAAAGGGATATTGATCTTTACTTGCTTGAAAAAACAAAAAAATTTAAGATTTTGATTCACCTTCTTAGGAACAGTTAACGCCTGAGGAAATAGAGGTGCTGGTAGATATTCAATTTGTTCTTTACTTGGAATAGGTTCAACCCATTCTTTACTTTTAGAAGTTGACTCATCGTCTTTTTCACAATGATTAGGAATGAATTTTTCAATAACCTTACCACTGCAGAATATAATGATTGACTTTACTTGATCCATAGTTTGACTTTTGGGATTCAGTTGTGGTTGAGAAGAAAATTATCCTTTCTCCTAAATGTTGAGTGCAAATGCAAATTTTGCAATAGTATCTTTCAAATCAATTATGGTTTGACTTGTTTGAGCATTAATTGACTCTTGCTTCTCAATAAATGAATGCAATGTATTTTCAAGATTTTTCCTTAAAGAATGAACATATGGTGTATACCCTTGAGATTGTTGAAAATTTTGTTAGGTGTGCAAAGGTGGTTATGATGATTGAGCATGACTATCACTTCTCCAACTGAAATTTGGATAATTCCTCCAACCAGGATTGTAAGTTTGCAAGCATGAATTTTGGGTTAGCTTCTTGAAGTTGTTCAATGCATTGACTTGTTCATGGAGACATTTTTTGAAAGATGTCAAGGTTGGACAATTGCTGGTAGGATCGTCATTGGCCTCACAAATGTGACAAACAATTTCTTCAACAGATTTTAAATGACCAGTTTTCTTCATTTATAATGCCTTAATCTTTCTAGCTAGGGATACAAATTTTGCTTGAATTTCATTAATTTTCTTAAGATGATATATGCCTCCACTAAATGCAGGGGATTGAGTCTTACTTAAAGCCTTATAAGTACCAGCGGTGTCCCAATTCTGTGCATTTTTTGCGAACATGTCTAGGTAATTCATTGCTTCGTCATGATCTTTATCCTCAGATGTTCCATTCCACATCAATTCTACCATTTGTCTTTTCCTAAGTGTCAAACCTTCATAAAAATGTAAGACTAATATCTATGTTTCAAAGCCATGGTGTAGGTATGTGTTAAGTAAATCCTTGTATTTATCCCAACACTGGTGAAAAGTTTCTCCTGATTTTTTATGTAAAAGTGGTGATTTTCCTTTTGAAAGAATTTGTTCTGTGGGTAAGAAAAAATTTTTTCAAAAATTGTTGTTGCAATTCATGCCATGAATTAACGAAGCTTGGCCTAAGATTCTGTAGCCAAGTTTTAGCTTTATCTTTTAAAGAAAAAGAAAAAAGCTTAAGCCTGATGGTGTTCATGCTATAGTTTAGGTTATTATATATGTGACAGACTTCCTCAAATTCTCTCAAATGCAAGTATATATTTTCGGAATCAAAGCCGTGAAAAGTTTGTAAAAGTTGAATAATACCAGGTTTGAAGTTGAAGTTACATGCATCAGCTGAAAAAAGTAAACATGATGGAGTGCTATTTCTTATGAGGTTCCTGTATTCTCTGAGTGTCTTAGGTCGTTCTTGGTCATTAGGAAAAGAATGGTTATCTTCTTATTCATTAATGTGTTCAGCCATGTTTGAAGAAGATGAACATTCTTTTACTAGTCTATCACTTGATATACGTGACCAAACTTTCATGCATTAACAAAATAACAACATGAAAAAGTAATATTAATAACAAAAAATCTAAAAGGCTTAGCCTTCCATTTTATAAACAAAATATTTAAGAGGCTTAGCGTTCCATTTAACAATAATAAAAAATAATACAAAATAAATAGAAAATAAAATGTAGACGGCTTAGCCTTCCATTCAACAATAAATAAAAATAAGATTAATAGAAATTACGAGGTAGAAGGCTCAGCCTTTTATATGATGAACAAAAAACAATGAAACAAAATAAAAAAGAATAAAAAGAAAAAAAAATGAACATGTACTCTAATTTTACCTTCCCGGTAACGGCGTCAAAAACTTGCTACACTCTAACAGTTGTAACCCAAGTATAGGTTATCGCAAGTAATAAAATCTCGGGAGTCAGAGTATCGAACCACAAGAAAGTGAATTAAGAAATACAAATTACAGATTTTAATAAAGAAATTTTTGGTGCAATGTGTGAACAAGTGTGAATTAAAATTTAAATTCAAAGAAATAGCTAAGGTTAGGGGATCCACTTGTAGTATATTGGTTATGGTTAATTTTAGCCTATCTTGCCACTTAATTGGGATCCACACATAAAGAATGTCCTAATCAGGGAATTTAATTAGTATTAGATTTCATTGATCTTAAAACGCCAATACTTGTAAATAGATTCAAGTATTCATCATGTCAACCTTTGTTCATAATAACTCAAGATTCCAATATAGCCGACTTAGCCACATTCTATAGAAGGAATCAAGCAGCTTTTGTGTCAATGATTTGGCTATGATGAATTAAGATTCCCACTTAACAAGGGGAGAAGTTAAATAGATTAAGAAAGAAAATACCGTTAATATTGTGATCCATTCAAATCAATCATAACCTTTATACCAAAAGCTTTACCCTTTCATCTTAGAAAAGGAAAGATTAGTTAGCCATGATAAAAGTAAACGACATATAAAAAGAGAAAATGAACATGAATTAAAAGGTCAAAGGTAGAACAAGTAGAAGAATAAGAAGAAAACACTTGGACAGAGCTTTGGTATTGAAAACAAGAACGAGAACAAAAAAGAAAGCTAACTTTGATACAAAAACATAAATAAGGCCTAAGAAATGGCATGAATTAGTCCTCCCCCCCCCCCCCCAAGGTGCCTATTTATAGAGTTTTGGGGTGGGTGAAATGACACAATAGTAAAATGTAGGTAAATACAAATCAACAAAGACAGGCTGCAAGTTCTTTTAATTTTTTGACCATTTTACACATTGAATCAGCCCTTCCTTAAAGTACCAGATTTATAGATCTCTTCTTTAGCTTTGAATCGATAACCTGCTCATTCAAATTGGACATCCGTAGCTTAAGTTATGATTTTTCTACCGAAACTGCTCTTCAACACACAAAAGAACAAATAGTCTCATCTATAATCAAATTTTGGTAATGAAAATGATCAAACTAGCTTACAGAATGAAGCAAAGTTGAAGATCTATGTGTTGGCTTTCAAATGAATTTGGAATCACTCAGTTCTGATATCTACAGCTCCAGATATGATTTTTCTCGTGAAAGGTCGCCAAGTGATGGCTAAGTAAAAAAAATTAATTATTTAATATTAAGGAATAGTGAAAACGTGTATGTACTGTAAAATACGCATATGAACAGTGAAATATGTGTATGAATAGTAAGTTGGTGAATAGTGACTCAGTAAATAGTAAAAAAAAACATGAATAGTAATTCGATGGAAAAATGTTTAGAATAGAGAAATTAATCACACTCAAATTGTATAATGATGATTTAAACCCTTAATAGTAATGCACTTATGAGTATTCATCATCTTCACTTGTGAAGGTGCTCAAATGGTGGCAAATGACGTTGGAAAGCGTGACTTCGCCTGACTAGCCAACTCATCTTCTAGATTGAATCGCCCTAAATTCAAAAGTACAAGTTCTGAGCTATGCTAATTTATAGTTCAAGCCCTCAATTGACCTAGTAGGCAAATTTCGAGATACTATTCCGCATTTAAGCCGTTTATTAAGCCCAGACAATTGCTGCTGGCCAAAAGACCCAAAACATTCTACTTTTCAGTGCTCTTTTATGGATGAGAGTTACTCAACTTTTCGTCTTATCATTCTTTCCATTCTAATTTTTTTATCTTCCCTTTTTCTTTCCACTCCTTAATTATTGTTTTAACTTCTATTTTCTTGTATTCAATTCCATGAAAAATCTCTTCCATCATATTTTAATATTTCTTTTATTTCTTTAACTTTTTGGTTGCTTTTTTTTGTTTCATTTTTCACTTCAATGTCTCACCTTACAATATAAAAACAAGAAGCAAAGAAAATATAGGAGCAACAACTGGTCAACCTTCAAAATCAAGAAACCTTTTTTCTTTTTCTTCCTTCGTTTATGCATATTTTGGTCCATTGATATTTGACTTATGGTTTAAAGCAGTTTGCATATCAATGATTCTCTTTGGTTTTAGCAGTTTGAAATGGTTTTGACCAGCTATTTGCCTAGTTGTATAGGAGCCAATTGGGCCATTCACCAACTATTTGTGATTGAACTATTTCAACTAAATGGTTAAGCCCGATTCTAACAACCGTGTCAGTGGTTGAAGCTATTGCCTTTCAAGAACCAGTATACTACTCAAATGTTATGAGTGGTTGGGGTAAAGGAATTAAATATCACTGTAAATTTTTTATCATGAATATATAGTACACTACATACATTTCCTCATTTAGTCAGTTTGTCACATAGTTTACCATAATTCATCCTCTATTTGGGCAAAGTCTGGCGTGTGCCCTACCTCGCATGTGCCTTATGGGCAAAAAGTATAATATACCCTCGTTAAAAGCAACAAATCTTTCCCATGTTTCATTCCTTGTTGATCGTGTCTCTCCCTTTTTCTGGCTCTCACTGTTCCCCTCTTAGATCCGCCACTCACCAGAGCCTCCAACATGCCTTCGTCATTGGGATCATGTGAAGCAAATAGAATATGGGAAGGGATCGTGACCTGATCGTCTGTCTTCTCTCAATCAAGAAAGAGATAATGATCATCTGTGACCCGAATTAGACCTGCTAGATAAAAGGAATGCTTATGATGAGGAAGGAAAGGATGAAACTGGCCAAATGAGGGTATGTTCGTGCTAGAGTGGAGACAGATTGATGATTGTAGGGAGAACGGTAATGAGTGGAGCGGTCGGGAAAGGAGACAAAAAGGTTGAAGCCTGATAAGCTTATATTTATTATATTTATTTCTCTCATATTTAGTATGTTTTAATATATTTTGAACCTTAAAGATATATTTTGAGTATGTTTTGTAGCTTAGAGCATATCTGGACTCAATTGATTGAAAGGGAATTTAATTTGCAATTTTACAAGTTTTAATTTGGTTGTGTTCTTTCAGGATTTTGACAGATTGGTGATGTTCTGGTAGAAAAATCATATCTTGGGATACAGAGATCGAAATTGAGTGATTCTTGATTCATTGGAAAGAAAACATCTGGAGCTGCAAATCACATTCAGACCATGGAACCCATTTTCCACGTTAAGAAGGTCAAATTCAGCTTCAAAGTACCGATTTGTGAGTTACCGCTGATTCAGAAGCAGTTGCGGTATTTTGGGCATATATTTGGCTGTAGATACCCGTTTTATACGAATTAGGTGTCGTTTCGAAGATAAGAAAGAGCTATAAAAATTTTATGCTTTGCATTTTGATAAATAATGACTACATCAAGGTCTAATCTCAGCTTGAAGTTTCTGCTGCTGTTCTGGAGTATTGTTTGACTGACAACTTTAAAACCTTCTAGTTATTTTGAATCTTTTTATTTGTTTGGGATACTTTTGTAAAAATATAAAAAATTTAGGGATAGTTTATGAATTGAACACACTAGGTTAGTTTATTAGAAGCTCTCGCTACCTCCAGACCTCCTCTTTACCCTCTCTCTCTTTTTCAACTGTTTTAGCTTTTCATTATTATTGTTCTTTTTTTTTCTTCTAATTATGAGTGGGTAATTTTCTTATTCAGTTATAGGGACGATTTCCATCGCCAACATCGGTTGTGATGATTGATTTTACTTGCTTAAATTCTCTTTAAATTCAACTATTTACTTCTTTGTTGTTCAGATTTATTGCAATTAATTTTTCTGTTCTCGCTTGTTGGATTGGTTATGCGATTGTAAATTTGCTTGATTTTCTTTCAACCGCTTAGGTGAAAAATTCAATTAGAAGCAAGTGAATTGACTGGAAATTACTTTTATTTCTAGTTAATTCATACGGAGAAGTAAGACATGTTAAATTGTTCAAGCTTTTGAATTGTTGCCTGTAATAAACTTTTTGGTTCATTGATCTTAATGCTGATTTTGAGATAATTAGAAATTATTTTTCAATATCTTGTTACTCAAAATTAAGAAATTAATCTGAAGCTTTTTCTAGTTAATTTTACTGTTGAATTCTTTGGGTTCTTTTTAGTTTTAAAGAGAATCTTGTTTATTTGCTTGGATTGAAAAAAAAATTCTTTCAATGATCAACTGTGTGATTGGAATGGATAATCAACCCTGAATTGAGCATTTTTAGTATTGGTTAATTTTATTTTGATTCTACAGTTAATTTAATTCAACATTCAATTCAAGAAAACCCCCCAACCTTTTATTTCAGTTTTTTATTATAGGAAGCTTTCGGTTAAAAAATTTTCCTTGGAATTCGACCTAGTTTTCACTGCTAAACTACAAATTTATTTATTCTGAATTGTTAGGAAGACCAGAATTATTTTTTGCGGTTTCAACTACCAACCAAAGCCAAAGGTTTTCGTCCAAAAAGAAAAGGCAAAGGGTTATAGCTTATGCTTTGTCCCTTATCTTTTACTTTTTTCTAAATGAATCCCTAATATTTTTTCAAGCTAATATATGTATACAAGCATAGAATAATACATATAAAGATATAAAATTATAATTATAATGTGGAAAAGGTCATAAAATTATTTACAAACAAAAGTAATATATCAGTAACAATTTTGTGATCTCATTTATTCATGTGTATCTCATGTTTTATAAATTATCTATCACTTGTTTTATACTTCAAGTTTCATATATATCTCATATCCAATTTGTACATATCTCCAATTTTGGTAAGAAGTAAGAATTGACGCGTTCATGCTTGTTTTTTAATTGGAATTTAAACTTGTACATACTATTGAATATATTTAGAACATATCTGTAATCTTATATATATATATACCACATATTGTTTATACGAATCCCTTATTTTCTATGTATATTGGGTTTATACATATTTGATATCTAATTTAAACACACATTCAATTTTGAGGGCACTAGATTTAATGTACTAACATGTGTTTTATGTTATAAATGTAGTATTGGAATACATACATACATACATACATATGTATGTGTATATATATATATATATATATATATATATATATATATATAATGTAGGGTGGATATTACACTTGCACATTTATTTGCTCGAGAAGAAACAAAGTAGTGAGCCTAAAAACAACTAGCTCAAAAAAGGAGGAAAATTTGCACCCATTTCCTTTTTTCACTTGACATGCGTTTCGTAAATATTCCTTCAAATTTTAGATCGGGAAACACCCATTTTTTTTTTGTTACCATCGGTTGTATTAGTTGATGAACATGTGTATACTAGTTTTTTTCAGATAACTTTAAGTATCGAAGTGAATAATTTTCCCAGAGAAATATTTTTCATTCACAAAATCAAATATCAAACCTAAATCTCTTGTATAAGGAGCCTTTTGAGTGAGCCCATTCCACTCAGACAACTTGCACTAATCTCAAGAGCATTTTTTAATGTATGTTTTAATATGTTCAGATTGCATTAGTTTTGCATGTGTTCAACATTTTGGCAAGACACTTTTTTAGCCATAGTCTCGCTCATTAATGACATGGCATATAATAGAAACCTATCATTTAAAAAATCCCATGTTTTAAACAATTTTGCCCACTACTTGATTCCCTTCAAAACGTATGAGATGACTAACAAATTTATCTTTCCCCCGAATGCAGACATAATATTTTGTTGGGTTGTCTAAGGAATGGACTTATTATAGGTTTTATGCATCTTATGTTGGGCTCTTTTTTAAATGTACCATATTTTAAAAAAGTAATAATACTTACCTCTAAATTTTAGTGATAACTTCAATTTCCCGTTAAGTTAAATATATAGCACCCATATATCAAAAGAAAAAAAAATGTAACACCTTTTTAACACATTTTTTTTGTTAGCATCATCTTCATATCCTCTAATTGAGCATAAAAAGGAAAGGATAAGTATAGAATATAATATCCTTTTATTCATTATTATTCATCTTAATTATTACATAAATCATATGCATAATGCATCTATCTAATGCTCAAAGTTGTATTACTACCGTAACACTAGTTGCACATAATAGCGTGTGTGCAAAAGAGAATGCTGATCTGAAACATAAAATTACACTCTTCCACCAATCCTGTCTTTAACGCCTCCACTATTACCAACCGTAACACCTACACTAGCACCTCCACCACTTGCTGCTCTAGCTCCAGCACCTTTTCTTGCCTCAATACTTGCTCTTTCGCCAGCATCGATGCCACCACCTACACCGACTCTGGCACTTCCACCCCTACCAACACCTATTCCACGTCCACATTTGCCACTAGCACCAACACCTACACCACCTTTACCTCCAACACTAACACCTTGTCCAACTCCACTGGCAGCACTACCTCGAACACCACCACCTACACCTCCACCTGCACCAACTCCACCAGCGGCACCGCCTCCCACACCTACACCCACACTGCCGCCTGCACCAACTCCACCACCAACACCTCCTCTAACTCCACCTCCCACACCTCCACCTACACCTCCACCTAGACCTCCACCTGCACCAACTCCAGCACCAGCACCTCCTCCCACAGCTCCACCTACACCACCACCTGCACCAACTCCACCTCCAACACCTCCTCCAACTCCACCAGCAACACCGCCTCCTACACCTCCACCTACACCAATACCTCCTCCAGCTCCACCTACAGCACCACCTCCCACACCACCACCTAGACCTCCACCTGCACCAACTCCACCAGCAGCACCACCTCCAGCACCTCCACCTGCACCAATACCTCCTCCAGCTCCACCTGCAGCACCACCTCCCACACCACCGCCTAGACCACCACCTGCACCAACTCCAACACCAGCACCTCCTCCAACTCCACCAGTAGCACCACCTCCCGCACCTCCACCTGCACCAACACCTCCTCCAACTCCACCAGTAGCACCTCCTCCTGCAGATCCACCTACACCACCGCCTGCACCAACTCCACCTCCAACACCGCCTCCTACACCCCCGCCTACACCGCCTCCGGCACCGACTCCACCACCAACACCTCCTCCAACAGCTCCACCTGCACCTCCACCTTGACCTATACCTCCACCAGCTCCACCTCCTCCTCCTCCTGCTCCTGCACTTCCACCGGCACCAGCCCCTACTCCACCACCCGCACCAGCTCCTACTCCACCTCCTCTACATTCAATTTGATGGTAACCACCCTTCTCAATGTGGTAGCATAACCCATCATTCTCTAGAGGTCGGCCTTCAATCATTCCTGCTAAAATCAGCAACAGCAATCCCATAACAGTAAAAAAACTGACATTCCTTAAAAGCTTCCCCATGTTTCTCCCTAGAGAAAAAACTTGTTAATTCGTCGAAGAACAACTTATAACACACAGAAGTGAAGAATATACGACACTTGCTTGCATGCTAATCACCAAGGAACCGGGCCGGGGGTATTTATAGGAGAGGCCATGCATGGTATGGAGTGATCTAGATTCAAATGATAACAAGCTATAAGGAGGGGGAAAAACAGAACAAGCAAAAAGACAGCAGGCTTTCCACAATTTTTAGATAATTATAGTGTGCTTGGTTGACTAATTGCATGCCACTAAGTGAGTGCTGGCCAGACGGCGCTTGAGCGATCACTTCCCGGCCAAGCAGTGACGCGTCTGTTTTGGAGGAGCTCCCTAACTTGGTCATAAGTAAATAGTACAGCACACAAAAGGGAAGTGGTGAAGATTTGTATAGTCTGGAAACTACATAAAATGGATGGATGAATATCGAAGCAAGCCCAGCCGAGTAAGAGAAAAATGCGAGTAAGTGGAATTATACGTGCCCGTGCTGATTTTGATCCAGCCACCCGATCCATATCACATATACATCGTGATCAGAGATGTGGTCATCGCCCAACTTTTATGGCCATTGTTCTATATATACAAGTGTCCACTGGAAACAGAAGCCCATCTGGATCGAAACACGATTTGTTAAGATTCCATCTAAATTGACCCATATTAGTTTGTAATATTTTACCCTAAGTTCTTGCTTCCGATCTGTCATTTGGAAATTACTAATATTTTTACTTTAATTCCTTGGATCGATTTGAATATTGTGATTTTAATATGGTATCTTTTCAAGATCACGTACTATGTTGTAGTATTTCTTAAGTTCGAAATTTTGTGCAAATTGTTTCTATAAATGTTCTCCAAAAAGGTTCAAGCTTCGTGCTTCTCCGGGTTGCCCACATCCAGTGGTTTGACAGACTAATGCAAGTACCAGAGCAAATATTAGGACTAACAAATATAGCTTCTGCATTTTGTTATAGTTGTTTAATTTTCCTTTTTGGCCTCTTTCCTATGTACCAAAGAAAAGCAAATTTTAGTACTAGTCAAGTCTTTTTTCCTTTTTCTTATTTCTGCCTTAAATTGCAGTGTAAATGTAACTAACAAGCTCTGTAGTTTAAATGTGTACATAAAATATTAATCGGTTTGGTCCAAATTTGTCATTTGCCTTTTTTTTTTGGCCCAGGAATATATATGGCTTCCTTGCATATTTATACTATATTCTTTCAAATTTCTTTCTTTCCATATATGTAAGGCCCTAGTTATAAATAATGAAAACCCTAACTGGAAGAGAAAGGAATTAGACAAATTAGGAAGGGGTACAATTTACGCATATGCACATCTTAGACTTTGGTTACATTTTCCTCGTGGATTAGATTAGGACTAGAAGTTTGGAAAACATGTTATACGTAATCAAGGTCCTGAGTAGAGGGGAAAGGGCTCCCAAGTCCTGATTAAGTTAATTGTATTTAACGACTACAAGTCTACAATCCAAAACTACAATGTTCCAGCTACGTTTTGATATCGTTCAATGTCCACCTTGGTTCCCTCTCCCTCTTAGTTTTGTGGTCCATCAGAAAACCTAAAAAAGTAGGGGAAGAGTACTTGTTCTGGGAATGGTTATTTCACGAGATTCACTCGTCTTCAGTGTTCTTTTATATGCTTCTAAAGCTCTAGCTGTTGCGCAATAGGATATCAGCTCATAAAGGGTGGGACTGAAGTTTCACGTTATCGGTTGGCTTGTCTAGTCAATTTTTCTTGCGGATTAAAACGAACATCGTATGACTGAATCTCGGGTAGAGGTGGGACGTGGGCCGGGTTGGCCCGGACCGAACCGGAACCGCCCTGCAGTCAAACCCGCCCCGCAAGAGGCCCGCAATTTTTGTGGGCCGAATATGGGCCCAATAGGAGGGGGGACGCAAAAAAGACCGGCCCAGACCAGACCAACCCGCTAAACCGGACCGCCGGCTCGGACCGGACCGCTCCGCCCCGCCGACTCGCCCTGCCCCGCCGACCCGCCCCGACCCGACCCGCGCGCAACAGCTCTGCGCAAGTAAACCTGCAGAAATTTTTTTTTTAAAAAGGGCTAATTACACAGCAGGCCCTCCAACGGTTTTTTGCTTCATTTTAGCCCCCAAAATTTCATTTTTGCCCCTCCGAACAACTAAATTTCAAGGACTTTTTTGTCAAACTAATTTTTCCCCTCCCCCTATAAATACCAATGCCATTTTCACTCAATCCTCACACAATCACTCAACCTCTCTTCTTCATCTACTATATTCTCTCAACCATTCTCCTTATTTTCTTAATTTCTTCCAAATTTGTTACTAATCTCTCTCTAATATCTTCATAATCCTCTCTTGATTCTGCATTAATCACTACTATTAGTACGTGAGTCATGGCTTCAAAAGGAAAGGGCAAGTCAACAGATAGTTCATCTTCCCGCAACACCGGCCTCCGAGCCTTGTTCCGTCGCCGATCTCGGCCCGCCGATAAAGGCATTTCAATTCAAGAGTTTCACGATGATGATGCCGGAATCAATATGACGAATTACGATTTGGGTCTCGACGATCAATTATCCGATGATGAACTGGAAGAGTTGGATGCGATGGCGTATGGGAATCCGTCAACAGAACCGACGCCTACAAGTCATGCACCCGGCGTGGAGGGAACTCAAGCACAAGGTAAATCCACGAGACTAACTGCTTGGGTTTGGGAGCATTATGAGCTCATAAACGAAGGGGAGTCGAGGTACGGAAAATGCAAACATTGCGGGAAAAATTTTGTGCATAGAAAGAATTCCGGCACTGGAACGCTGAAGAGGCATATTGAAAATCAACATGCTAACGTCCTCCCTAGTACCGGGACTAGTTCTGGAGGACAAACACAACTTGGGTCTACAACCGGCGCCGGCGGACCAGGTATATTTCGTTTTAACCAACAATCTTGTAGAGAAGGTATGGTAAATTGGATATTGCTTACCGAAAAACCTTTTTCACAAGCTGAAGATGTCCACCTAGAATCTTAGATAAAATCACAATTAAATCCTGCATTTAGAAAAGTATCTAGGAAAACTGCTAGGAAAGAAAGCTTTAGACAATTTGAAACCGAAAAATCAGATTTGCAAGCATATTTTTCTGCTCTTGATCATTGTGTGGCATTTACTTCTGATATGTGGACATCACCTATAGGTCAATCATTCTATTGTGTTACTTCTCATTGGATTGATTCTGATTGGATAATGCAAAAACGAATTTTGTCATTTAAGGTTATTGAAACAGATCATACTGGTTTTCAAATATTTAATTGTATCTTAGAAACTTTACGTGATTATTTTTGTACTGATAAAGTTCTGTGCATTTCATTTGATAATGCTTCAAATAATGATGTTGCCGCTCGTCTTTTGAGTCAAAACTTGCAACCACCGCTCAACGGTGCATTTTTTCACGTTAGATGCATGTGCCATATTTTAAACATTTGTGTGCAAAAAGGTTTAGAAGTTCTCCAAAATGAGATTTTGCCTATTCGAAACTCATTAAAATATTTGATGTCCAGACCTGCTATTTTTTGTGAATTTAAAAGCTTTTGTATTGAAAATCAAAAACCATTTTCTTAGAAACGGTTTAAATTGGATTGCCCAACCCGCTGAAACTCCACATTTTTTATGTTGCAAGATGCATTACCGTATGCAAATTTGTTGTCACATTTCATGAATTTAAAAATGGGTTCTGAATTTCTTACGACTGAAATTTGGGAGAAATGTTCAAAAACCGGTGAATTGCTTAAGTTTTTTTACGAGGTAACTGAATTTTTCTCTGGTGTTTACTACCCAACAAGTCATCAAGTTTTGTTTCATTTAGTGAACATCACCTATGCTTTACATCAATTTAAAAATGATGAGTTGTTAAAACCGACTGTCGAAGCCATGCGAGCTAAGTGGCTTCAATATTTCTCAAACATTCCACCTATCTTTTTAGTCGCTTCTTTACTTGACCCGTATGTAAAATTAACGGGCACAACAACACTGCTTGAAGGAATTTTTCATACTTATTTAGAAATGTCTCATATAAATGTTTTGGCTATGTTTGCTTCTGCTTCCAAGTACTTGCCTTCTTTATACAAGTTATATTGTGAGCGGCATTCGGATAAGGTAAGATCTGAAGCTTCTCAAACTGAGCCTCCAAGGAGATCAATCTCCTCAAGATTCAACCCAGCGCTCCAAATGCTCAAACGACCTCGACCGATGACATCGGGATTAGCTGAGGTCGATGACTATCTTAACACATCATTCGAGACAAGCGACCTCGACATCTTGGAGTGGTGGAAACAAAAGAGATCAAGATTTCCGATCTTGTCGATAATCGCACAAGAAATTCTTGCCGTTCCAGTATCGACCGTCTCATCTGAGGCAGCGTTTAGTGCCGGAAAACAGGTGATAACAGAAAAACGGTCAAGATTGACACCCGACGCGGTAGAATTATGCGTGTGCAACCGAGATTGGGGCCTCGCAGCACTCCGGCATCAAGACCAAAAGAGTTCGGATGATGAGGTAATATCCGATACCGAGAGTTAAATTTTTTTCTTTCAATCATACATGTAGTTTGTATTTGATCTGATGATGCTGTTCAACACAGATCATAGGTTTCTATTATTTATCATTTTCGGAACGTTTTTGCCATTTTAAAATGTAAGGCACGTTCCGATTATTTGTAAGTGCCGTTTGGCTTTTTAACTTAATAAAACTTACACCGGAGGTGGTGTTTTTTCTTAAAATATTTATGACTTATATAATTAATAATTGTTCTATTATATATATATATATATATATATTTTAACAAAAAAAAATGAAACCCGCCCCGCCCCGGGACCGGCGTCACCCCGCCCCGGGACCGCCCCACCCCGCCGTCGCCCCGCCCCGGGACCGCCCTGCCTAGAGCCGGTCCATGCCCGGGCCTCAGAAACCAGGCCCAAGACCGGCCGGGTCCGGGCCGGTCCGACCCGGTTCCCACCTCTAATCTCGGGAATGGAGAAGTAAACACTACAATTTAAGTTGTTACCGAGGCTCAAATCTGTGCCTCTTGGTTCTCCTCACCATGCATCGAAAGAAACTCAACTCGACAGAGTTTGTTTCGTTTTGTTTTGTTTTTGTTTGTCTTTTTTGATCAATCAACGACAAATCTTAAAATAAAAGCCTAAGAACTGTGGACTCGGATTCTCATTGCCTGTGGATCTGGAGAAGGTTCTGGAAACCTAATTTGTCCCATGCTCTGTACAACTTACAGGAGAATAACAGACAAATCAAAATGTAATACATTTTTTTTTCCACAAAATACTACAAGGGAAGCATTTGCAAGGTCGGCATCTGTTCATTTCTCGGTATTTCTACCTGAAAACTTCCATTTTCCGGTTGGCCCCTGCCGTCGTGAAGAATGAGTACCTTCAGCGTACCCGAGTCTTTCAACCAGGCAGCAACCAAGGACCCAGTTGACACAAACCTACCCAAGTTACATTTTGCCAGCCGAAATGGGGCGCCCATGCTGGCAAGCAGTGCCTCAATAGCCCGCCTCAGGGCACCATCACCTACCACTTTGCTGTGCTTTCCCCAGCCAGTCAATATACTGAACACAAAATGAATGTACTTTACAATGACGACCAAAGACTATGAAAGTCCATTAGAGTACTATTAGTATGTTATTATATGGCTCCGTGCATGCGTGTAAATTTTTCTTTTTGTGCTAAAAAATTCCATTCCTCTCCCACGAAGTGGGCAAAGAGAAAGCTCGGATGGTGCCAGAGCAGTTCGGGTTATGAGCTTTTTCAACAAAAGGCTACAGCCAGTGTGCAAAAGTTTTATACATATGACAAAGATAATTTAAACTATAATTCCGAAAAGAAAAAAAAAAAAACAGGAAATACCCCATTCAAGAAAAATTCATCAATCTAACGCAATGAGTAATGATAACACTATGCCATAACTCATAAAAAGCCTCCCATATATGCTTTTCAATCCAATTTTTTTTATTGAAAATAATTTTCCGAACCCCAAATTGGTTGGAAATTTTGGGCTTGACATGGAGATTAAGAAAATGTTAAAAAGGTTTTGGACGACCCAAAATAGAACATGTTGCAGACAGATTGGAACGGAGAGAGCAATAAAAAAAAGCTCCCTCATATATGGGTAGTTCATACATATGTTATATTTATGGCATCCATTACAGTTGAGTCAAATTGAATGCTTCAAGTTGTGAACCCAAAACTTGAAACCAGTGAAGTTTTCCAAGGGTAGCACTGAAACTTCCTAGACTCTTGAAGGCTATGATTGTAATCATCCAGAATGTCTACCATTTCGAGATAACCCTTCCATAAATGTACTCTATGTTTCAGAAGAGACAAAAATATATATAAGCCGGAGAATTGCTGACCTCAACAGTTTTGGCAATTGATGGCCTTCAAAAACAATGGAACGAATGTTCAGCAGCCAGGCATGCACCATTGCCCTGGCAGCTCCAGAAGACATTAAATGCAAATCTAAGCAAGAATTAGACCAGACATTCTCCCACACCTGCCGACGCCTTCCTTCAAGCACGACCAATTGTGCTCCTCGTTTCTGAGTTTCAAGTCAGTGTGTCAAAAGCTTAGCAATCACCAGACTGAACAAAGCAATCAAACTGTTACAATATTCAGGACTATTATCATAAAGCTGACAACCTAACCTGACCAAAGTGCCAGAGCATGTCAGTCAGAGCATTATAAAAGGCAGAAGCAGTAGCAGAATCCATCTGCTTAACTTCATCAAATAAGGATTGAGCTTGAATCCAGACATTCTCCCTATGGCCCATAAGAAGTCCATGAGCTACACCATAGACCTGATTGTCAAGCAATCGTAGCTCCTCTAATAACATAGAAGCATCATCAAATGAATTACACCGGCTGCATCACAAATAAACGTGCACAAGTTAATATTGCCCCATACCTGTCATCTAACATGCTTCATATTACAATTACAGAAGGAACACAGACGAGTTGACAACTAAATTACAGCCAACCAGAAAACTTTAGAGATCATACTCATCCTGGTTGCCAATATATTAATGTATTAAAGCGGAATGTACCAGACATTTTACTGTCGGCAATTTATAACATCAACTCTAATGGAAATGAAGTGTATGACAATGTCTCCATAGAGTCCAACTTCCCTAGGGGAAATTGAATCATGTCTCCTATCTTTATGTTTCTTCTCCCTTTTCATTAATTATAGAATCTACAAATCAAGTTTTAGAGCATTTAACCATGGATTTTGACATGCAAGTATTAGCGAGTGCAGTGACCTTCCATTTTTTAGTGAAAGCCAAGCATGAAAAACTGATCAAGAATCAGGACGAATGCAAATTAATAGAGTTCCACATTTTTGACAAATCATTGTACAAGAAACTAGCAGGTCCTAGAGGGAACCATGTGAGCTGAAGGCTTTTTAATTTAACTGTAAGCAACTGTGTTCCATCAAAAAATAAATAAATAAATAAACATAGCACAGAACTATACCTGCAAGCGTTTAAGATGGCAGAAAATGTGACAACATTTGGCTTTATGTCCAACTCGTGCATTTTGTGGAAGACTTCCAATATACATGAGACTTCCTGTCTACCACTGTTATCAATTTTTGGTTGGCATACTTTCTCAGCAGTTAGCTGCCCAAAAATTTTTATTATCTGATTGTCTTTATCTGTTGTTTTCCTTTCATATCTTTCAACCATGATCACTGAGGATGATTCAGTTTGTACTGCACTGTCAACATCACCGACATCAAAAACACATTCTGAACTAGCAGATCGACCAAACGCATCAATTATAGAATTGTACGTGACAACATTAGGTCTAATCCCTTCCTTTGTCATCTCATCAAGCAGTGAGACAGCGGATTCTATCAAACCATTTTTGCACAATGCATCAATTAGTGCACTGTAAAGTACAACATCAGCCTTCAAACCTGCCTTTTTGAATTCCCTGAAAACTTCCATTGCCTCCTTATACAGACCACCCTTAGAATAAACATCAATTAGAGTTGAGTAAGTCAATAAGTTAGCACCTACTTTCTCCTCTTTCATTTCCTCAAAAACTCTTCGGACTTCATCATACTTAAACTGCTTCCCATATCCATCCAAAAGCGCATTGTAGGTTACAACGTCCTTCCTTATCCCAGAACTTTCCATCTCCTTACAAATATCTAAAGCCTCCTCAAACCTACCCAGTTTCACATATATAGAAAGCAAAGTATTGTACAAAACCCTATCCAAACCAATTCCCAAGTACTTCATCTCATTAAACAAAGCAAGCGCTTCATTGAATCTGCTGGTCTTAGCATACCCGTCAATCACAGTACTATAGGTAACAACATTGGGTAAGATATTTTTTGTGGGCATTTCTGCCATAATCTGACAAGCCAAATCCATTTGCCCCCCTTTGCACACTGCATCCAATAGCGTATTGTAGGTGAAAATATCCTGGTCAATCCCTCTATCAACCATCTCGCTAAACAAGTTCCTTGCCGCCTCCCATAAGCCCCCTCTACTACAAACGGCAAGCAAGGAATTAAAGGTAATCCTATCCGGTTGCACTCCGTTCCTCAACATTTCATAAAAAATCTCCACAACCCGATTAAAGTCCACACCTCCTTTGCCACAGGCATCAATCACCGCATTATATGTAACCAAATTCGGCTTTAATCCATAGTTTTTCATTGAATCGAAGACCTTTATAGCATCATCGCAGTACCCGCTTCTCCCATATGCACTAATCAAAGCTGAAAAAGCATAAACTGTATTGCCATAGCCCTCAAACAAAGCAGTCTCGAATATGCCCTTTGCAAGCTCAACTTTTCCCAACCTACCAAGGATACTAATCATGGCGCTAGCCATTTTTCCCCGCTCGTTCTTCCTCCTTTCTCTCATCACAGCAAATTGAAAGCACCTAATAGCCTTATCATACTCACCTCTGTTTCCGAGTTCCCGAAGCAAGAAAGTATAGTCATCAGCTCCACAAAGCTTGGACTCAAAGGAGACAAGAATATTCTCAATCCCATGATTATCGACTAACGCCTGCTGAAGAACCTCCTCGGCGACGGGGGTGTGGCGGGTATTGAGGGTGGTTTTGGGGCGACCCAAGTGCATTTTGGAGACGAAACGGGTGGAGCGGCGACCGGAGAAATCAGGAGGCAGAGAAGGGAATGAGACCGGAGTGGTAGAGAGTGGCGCGTGAGGAGCGGCTGCTGCGGCGACGCTGGGTTTGGAGCCATTGCTCGGCGAAGGAGGCGGCTTTGCGAGAGAAAACTTCTGGGGTTGAGCTTGGTGGCGATTTTGATGCTGGCGGTGGTGCTTGAGTTGGTTCTGCGGATACTGGTGATTCTGATAAGGCTTAGTCGTCGCCGTGATCGAACAGTGCGGCGGCGTTGACGCCATGAATCCGCGTAGACGAGTACCAAGTCAACTTTTTGGCCACTAAATGGTGATCTTTGTCGATGAATAGCAGTTAGGGATGGGTCAGGTGGGATTTTGGTAGGGTTTAAGGGTGGGAGGAGAGGGAGGAGGAGAGAAGGAGGCCATTGGAGATAAGTGGCGGAGATAAATGGTTTGTTTTCTAAGGGATAAGTGAGGAGAGATGGAGTCGGAAGCTGAGCTGAGTTGGGGCTTTTCACTTCTGTCTTCAGATTCAGACATCGTAATCCACGCCCAAGGAACCCCAAAACCAAAAGGAAAAACCAAACCAGACCCCACTCATGCATTTTATACGACTTTTTATAGTACTAGTAAATTTACATTTTGCCACCTAATATTTTAAGGAGTGCTAGATTACATCGTCTCCCCCAATTTTTAGGAACATATTCCCTTCATTATCATATGAAGTACCTATTGCACGGTTTAATCTGGCGTGGAGATTAAGAAACAATTTATTTTAATTTAAGTTAATTTAATTTAAAATAATTTATTTTTATTTTTATATTTTTTCTATCAAGAATCAATTTTATTTTAAAGTTAATATTACATAGATATAATAATTTATTTGAAAGTAAATTTTCATAATTTTATTAAATTTTATGCATTTTTATTTTTTTAAGCATTAAAAAATGAAAATTCATAAAAATTTAATAAGATTCAAATATTTTATTTTTTAATGGATTATTACATCTATGTAATATTCACTTTCAAATAAAATTAATTCTGGGTAAAAAAGATGTAAAATTAAAAATAAATTATTTTAGATTAAGTTGATTTAAGTTAAAAACAAATTGACTCTAAGAAATTATATATATATATATATATATATATATATATATATATATATATATATATATATATATATATATATATATATATATATTGTTTTCACTTTTATTCTCAATTTCTTGCACATAAATTGAAAAAGTTAAAAAAATATATATTTAAATGATAATCCATGATTGTACAGTAAAATAAACTTACTACTAAATAAGAAAATGTTACAAAGATTTGAATTTATTCAAAATAAGATATCGTTGCATTAATTTTGTGACAAAAGAAGTATTTTGCCCCCAATTTCTAATACCATTTGTCCAAAAAAATCAACAATATAAACAAATATTTTATTTTCATAATTAAAATTTGAAATTAACATAGAAAGCCACCATAGCAAAGTGTAAAAACTACACAAGTTACTGGACAAAGTCATACATGCAGGTTTATTTAGTTCCGCATAACCAACCTAACTAGTAAAGTAAAAAGAACAATGCAGGAACAGTTCAAGTTCAAGTAGTGATGTTGCACTCTCCTCCTTTTTTAGCTCACTATTAGTGGCAAAATACAACAGAGATTCTTCGGTTTTCATGCAACAATCACTTTTCTCTTAATTTTCTTAATGTATTATCTAACTTTTTATACTTGTAATGTTTTTGAATACCAAAAACAAAATAAAGCTTGATTTGACTGGGGTAAAGCAAAAAATGGTTATATCGCGTACTGTTTTATTTTTTATTTAGAATTGATGTTTTATAAAAAAAATAATACTTTATTTATCAAATAATCATTTGAATCATATAAAGGTAATTATTATGAATTTTTATCTTATATTGCTTTAAAATTTTAATAAAAATATTTAATTTCAGAAAAAAAAACTATTTTAAAAGTGATTTTTTGGAACTTCTTATAAGATAAAATTTTAATTGATATACAAAGTTGAGTAAATAATTACTACAATTATCACTTATTAATAATCTCTCACAAATGACTCTAGTAGCCCTAGCATATGGAGAACAATACGATAGATATTTTACTTTTTTTTCCCCCTCCATTTAGGAGCCAGAACAGTCACTTTTTATTTTCTACTATTTACTAATTAAAATGCTAGAAAATGAGAAAATTTAGTTTTTGAACCTTCATAAAAAAAAGTAATTTTGGACAAAACCTAGGGCAAACAATAATCAACCAGTTTTGGTGGAATCCTATTTGGTTTTAACAGCACTTTCCGGACCAAACTATAATACCCACCCCCGAAAAGGGGGTACCGATACCCCATCGATCTTAACCGTTGATCTTAGTTTTACGATGAAAAGGCAAACCGGTTAACTGGCGTGCGAGGTGAGGAGGGGAAAGAAATAAAAAATAGAGAGGAGGGAGGAGAGAGAAATAAATAGAGAGGAAAAAAAATTAAAAATTCGTAGAAACGTAACCGGAGAAAGGGAAACAGTATGAGAAAAAGAAAATAGGGGGGAGAAAGTATGAGAAAAAAAAATATGAAAGAAAGTATTTTATTGAACAAAAATTTTTAAAAAGAAGGAAATTAATTTTTAATAAATTAAAGGTGTAAAAAAAATTAATTATGAAATAATACATTTAATAAAAAATTATTTATATGGCAATGGAACTCATATATTGATAAACTTAGTAAAGCAAATGAGAAAAATGATTAATAGATAACCTTTTTGTATAATATTTTAAAAAATTTAAATTAAATAATTCAATTTTTATGTGATTTATTTTTGGTTAATTGTACAGCTTATAGTATGTTTAACTAAAAATATTCATAAAAAAATATTAAAGCTACCTTTTAGACTTCTTGGTATGTGAATTATCAATGAAAGTATAATTTAGGTGAAAAATCACTTCTTATAAGAATAATATGCAATAATATACTAATAATCGCTTTTTTCTTTATTTAATCACCTTTTTTAAAAATTTTGCACTTTCTTTATTTTTTTATCGCTTTTCTTTAGGTTAATTGTTATTCCAAATTATTTTTTCCATTGTAGAATGACTTATCACTTTTTTGCCGGTTTAAATAGCTTTTTAAAAATATTTTCCAATTTTTGTCACATTTATAACTTTTTTTTATGGTATCGCCTTTTTATTTATGGTATCGCTTTTTTTTTTATTGTATCGCTTTTATGAAAAAAAATTTCGCTTCTTTGTTTTAATCGCTTTTTTTAATTCAATCATTTCTTTTTGAAAAGATTTAACTTTTTATTACTGTTTTATCATTTTTTTAATTATTTATCAGTTTTTCTCAAAATATTATTTCACAAATCTTGATTCACATAAATGACCTAATTTTTTTCATCTATTTTATCAAACAAACTTTTAAAAAAATATTTTTTAAAATATTTTTAATCACTTTTTTTCATTTTTAACCACTTTTTAAATGTTTTATCACTTTTTTTTTCCCAAACGCATTTTTTTTTTACTTTTTTATCAGTTTTTTTTATTTTTTTACATATTTAATAACATTTTTTATATTTAATAAATATATAAGAAAAATATTAAAAAAATATTAATTGCTGAATAATATACTAAATAATATAATTAATGAAATATTTGTTTTTACGTCTGTCAATGATTCTCAAAATATAAAATCTTTGTATATAGATCAACTTAGTAAAAAAAATATTTATTGCATTTTAGAATTTTTATAACTTTTTTTTGTTTTTAATCACTTTTTAAAAATATTTCCCATTTTTTAACATTTATCACGTTTGTTTATATTCTATCATTTTTTTATATTTAATCACTTTTTGTAGTCTTAATCGATTTTTATTTGTTTAATTGATTTTCTAAAAAATGTTTGCTTTTTTTAAGTTTTTTTATCACTTTTTTATTTAATCAATTTTTTAAATTATTTATTGCATTTTAAAATTATTTATTACTTTTTCAGTTTTTTTTTCCTTTTAAAAAAATTTATCAATTTTTTTTAACATTTATCACTTTTTTATACATTTAATCGCCTTTTTTTAAAATTTTATCATTTTTTTTTACATTTAATCACTTTTTGTTACATTTTATCGCTGAAGTTACCTTCGATGTGATCGGGTTACGTTGAAGGTAACCTAAAAAGGTGACCGGGTTACGTTGAAGGTAACTTGAGTGTGACCGGGTCACATTTAAGGTAACTTAAAAAAGTGACCGGGTCACATTTAAGGTACCTTAGGAGTGACCGGGTCACTTTGAAGGTAACCCAAAAATGTGACCGGGTCACTTTGAAGGTAACCAAAAAATGTGACCGGGTCACCTCGAAAGTACCTTAGGAGTGACCGGGTCACTTTGAAGGTAACCAAAAAATGTGACTGGGTCACCTCGAAGGTACCTTCGTTGTAACCGGGTAACTTTGAAGGTAACCTAAAAAAGTGACCGGGTCACCTCGAACGTACCTTCATTGTGACCGGGTAACGTTTAAGGTAACCTAAAAATGTGATCGGGTCACATCGAAGGTACCTTCGTTGTGACCGGGTCACATTGAAGGTAACCTAAAAATATGATCGCGTCACGTGGAAGGTACCTTCGTTGTAACCGGGTCACATTGAAGGTAATCTAAGAAAGTGACCAGGTCATGTCGAATGTACCTTCGTTGTAACCAGGTGACATTGAAGGTAACCTAAAAAGATGACCGGGTCACGTGGAAGGTACTTTCGTTGTAACCGGGTCACTTTGAAGGTAACCTAAAAAAGTGACCGGGTCATGTCGAAGGTACCTTCGTTGTGACCAGGTGACATTGAAGGTAACCTAAAAAGATGACCGGGTCACGTGGAAGGTACCTTCGTTGTAACCGGGTCACTTTGAAGGTAACCTAAAAAAGTGACCGGGTCACCTCGAAGGTAACTTCGTTGTGACCGGGTCACTTTGAAGGTAACCTAAAAATATGACCGGGTCACGTGGAAGGTACCTTCGTTGTAACCGGGTCACCTCGAATGTACCTTCGTTGTGACCGGGTCACTTTGAAGGTAACCTAAAAAAGTGACCGGGTCACCTCGAACGTACCTTCATTGTGATCGGGTAACGTTTAAGGTAACCTAAAAATGTGACCGGGTCACATTGAAGGTAACCTAAAAATATGATCACGTCACGTGGAAGGTACCTTCGTTGTAACCGGGTCACATTGAAGGTAATCTAAGAAAGTGACCGGGTCATGTCGAAGGTACCTTCGTTGTGACCAGGTGACATTGAAGGTAACCTAAAAAGATGACCGGGTCACGTGGAAGGTACCTTCGTTGTAACCGGGTCACTTTGAAGGTAACCTAAAAAAGTGACCGGGTCACCTCGAAGGTAACTTCGTTGTGACCGGGTCACTTTGAAGGTAACCTAAAAATGTGACCGGGTCACCTCGAAGGTACCTTCGTTGTGACCGGGTCACATTGAAGGCAACCTAAAAATGTGACCGGGTTACTTTGAAGGTAACCTAAAAATGTAACCGGGTCACATTGAAGGTTACCTTAAACGTGACCCGGTCATAATGAAGGTACCTTCGAGGTGACCCGGTCACAACGAAGGTAACTTCAGCCATAAAATATAAACCAACCTGATAAATATTAAAAAATGGAAAATATTTAATAATTGTTTTTTGTATTTGCTAATTTTTGTAAGAATTATTTCCTTTTTTTTTCAATTTTAATTACTTTTTTATTATATTATTCAATTTTTTTATGTTAATTCCCTCCTTCTTTCTTTCACTCCAGTTTTTTATATTTAGGGAATTGTATAGGTTTGGTATCAATGTTTAAGCATTAATAAAATTTTTTATTTATATTTTATCCGTTTTTATATATGTAATCACTTTTTTTTTATATTTTTCACTTTTTGAATTTATTTTTTAAGTTTCCCCATTACTAAGCACTTTGTTTCTAATTTCATTCACTTTTTTTTTTAATTCTAAGCATTTTTTTTAAGCATTTTTTAATTTTTAATCACTTTTTTTTCATTTTTAATCACTTTTTTTGTTATCCAAATGGTTTTTTACTTTTTATCGCTTTTTTGCTTTTGTAATCGCTTTTTTTCATTTGTAATCGCTTTTTTTCATTCCAAATCGCTTTTTTTAATTTTTAATCATTTTTTTGCCAAACAATTTTTTTTTCTCCAAACGCTTTATTTTCCCAAATGGTTTTTTTTTTTTATCACTTTTTAATTTTAATATATTTAATAACATTTTTAATCGATTTTTTAAATTTTAATCACTTTTTTAATTTTTAAACGCTTTTTTAATTTTTAATCTTTTTTCCTAACGCTTTTTTTAATTTCCAAACGCTTTTTCCACTTTTTAATCGCTTTTTTTTTCTTATATTTAATCACTTTTTAATTGTTTTTTTTTTCAAATGCTTATTTTTTTTTCTCCAAATCCTTTTATTTTTTTCCAAACGATAAATTTTTTTCCAAATCGATATAAAACTAAGAAAAAGTGAATTTGTTTCAAAAAAGTCGACAAAAGTGATTAAAACTTAAAAAAAGTGATAATTTATCATTAAAGCTATTAAAAACAAAAAAAATTGGTAAATAATTCTAAAATATAATAAATAATTTAAACAAATGATTAAAAATATTTTTGATGATACGGTGCGTTTCGTTTGTTTCCTCTTTTAATTTCTACGGTCGAGACACTCCAGATCTCCCCTGAATCGCGAATCTAGGAGACTAGGAGTACGCTGTACGCTGACTCGGAGGCGAGGCAGTCGCCGATTGAGATTTGCGAGGAAGAAGGGAACTGAATGCTAGCGTCCGCCGGCTGGCCACCCCCACCTGGCGTCTTCGAGACTTGGACTCTTCAGTCTTCGCTCTTCCGACTTCAGGCAATCAGGCTGTCGGCGTCTTCGGAGATCTGATTTTTCAATTACAGGATTCCACTCCAGTAAGTTAATCTGAAGGTCTAAACTGAGGTACCTTCATGTATCTTCTACTTCTTGAGTACTAGTCGAGTCTCGACATTGTATATTTGACACAACAAATTCAAATTTAATGTATTCATTGTATTGTAAAGTTATTGATTTCGTTTAATTGATTTGTTAAATTGATTTTTGTAAGAGTGAAGAGATGGATTGTTATTGCTGTTGCCTGTTGCAGGGCCCTGTTGGTGTTGTCGTGTTGGGTTTTGGGTTATAAGTCCCCCAACTTGTCTTCACTTTTTCCATTGCTCGACTGCTCATCTTTCGTCTACAATTTATTTCGGTGCTCCGATTTTCTAGCCTTCCAGGTATATGAAGCAGCTTGTCTCAACGATTTTATTGTTGATTACATTGAATTGATATAGTTAGTTGGTTTGTTGAAGAGAGAAGAGAAGAGTTGGTTGTTGTTCATTGTTGATTTGTTGTTGGGATAGACTAGAGTTCGTCAGTTAGAGCTTATGAGTAGTGACTATATTAGTTGGTACATTGTACGTGTTGAATTGTTCTAAGTGACTTAAAATTAATTTTAAGAGGAACAATTTGGGCGCTCTAGGTTGATAACAACATCATTTCATTTAATTGAAATTAAAAAATATTTACAAATAAGAAAGCAGTAGCACTAAATTTAGGACAGAAATTTGTTAGTAATTGTCTGAAAGAGCATGACGTTTACTTTTGAAGGTAAACAGAAAATTGGCTAGCTGCAAAACCGTGGGAAACAACTCAAATACTTTTATTTGAGTTTTTAAAATGGAGGGAGATGACCTAAAAATGGAGTCACATGGTCGGAAAGCTTCAAATAGGCATTCTTTGAAGCGAAAAAATGCCTATAACAGGTTCATGTAAGTTTTGTTGCATATTATGTGAACTTTGATATGACCATTTAATGGATATGGTAGTGATTGAAAATATTTGCACTATTTTAATGCAGTAGCAGGGAAAGGGCAAGATTTGAGGAAACTCATGGCCGTCCCATGACGCGAGATGTAAGTCTGAAGAATATACAGAATCTTTCATATGGTGTAACTACTGTTTGAATATGGATAAGGAGATGCATTTTGATAAATTGCAGGAGTGGACGGATATGAGCAAGCGGTGGAAATCTGAAGCTGATGAGCAGAGGGAAAGATTGGCTGACTCTAAATGTAGTATTAAGGCCACGGTGGTAGAAGATGGTTGCTGGAATATATCATGTCGGCCTAGGTGCTTTAGTAAGCATGTTAAAGGGTTGAGTGAAGAGCAGAAAAGGCTGGCTTATGAAACTGGCCTGGGGAGCTTATTAGAGAACCAAGTATGGAACTTGAAGACTGATCTCATCTGTTGGCTTGTGCGATCATGTGAGTTGGGAAGCATGACCCTGTGTGTTCATGGTAAGAAATTTCACATTACTGCGGCTGATGTAACGGCTATTATGGGAGTATCTGATGGATTGACAAAATTTGATCTAAAGAAGAAATCAACATTGGTGCATAAATATTGTAAGTATGTGAGTCAGCACTGGGTGATTGATGAGAACGGAATCTCAGAAAAGTTGACAGGATCCAGTGGTGTTGAATTCAAACGCTTGTACATACTTCTAGCCTTGGCAACAGTATTATGTCCATCTAGTTGAAAATATCTTGGATCACAGTTTGTTAATTGTGTTGAAAATGAGGAGTCATTCAATGATGGGCAGTGGGGGACACTTATTTTTCAGCAGCTTGTGCTTGGTATGAAAAAAGTGTTGCAGGATGGTGTGAAATGTCTTGGTGGGTGTGCATTATTTTTACAGGTTAGTCACTTTGATCACATTAGGTACTGAACACATATATATTATTAGTCAATTTCATAATAAAGTTATGTAATGTAAATTATGCGAAGATAAGATGATCTTTTGATGCTTGCAATGATTCATGAGGAATAACGTTTAGGGTAGTGCTCAGATATATACATTTACACGTGTGTGTGGGGGGGGTGAACGTAAAACTGAAATTTTTGTCCTATATTATTTGTTGTAATATCAATTTTTGTCCTATATTCTTTGTTCTAATATCATTTGTCGATCAATTTTGGACATTGCGTTGCTCGAATGCATTTGTTTGAAGGGCTGTGATTTGAAGAAAAATATTTTTTTAAATGTTATATCTTTTGTCCTTAGGAAGAATGAAGTCAACCAATTGGTTGAGTCAATTGTTGGTGACTTGTGCGGTAAAAAAATGTGTTGCTGAAATGATCTAGGTTAACATACAGTTTATATCAAATGCAACCTGTTTATTACAGGCACATTTTTGTTTTCAAGTATGGAACGTGTTATTTCTGACAAGGCAATTACATCCAATTGTTGATGTTAGAAACCAAAAGTGTATGTTATATGCCCTTTATTGTTTAACCTCAGACTTGCATACTATTTGGCCATTGATGTTGTAGGTTTTCTACATGCATCATGTATTACTTGGAGGACAAATGGTGGATGTAAGCATTCTTCCCATAGCTTATTTCACAAATAGCAAGTGTAAAGAGATTTGCAATCGCCGTGTATTAAATGAAGTTGATGAGGTTAGATACTAGTAAAATGTGAACATATTTTCTTCTGCTATATATTTTTCCATTGTCTGAAAAGGGGCATTTCTTCTAATAATCGGCTGGTGCTGTAGGTATTTGGCGATGAAGGAAATGAATTGACGCAGCATGAACTTCAGTCGTTGAAAGGAGAGCACAGACATAAAGATGCAGATGGTACTCACGGTGTAAGAAGTGGGTACAATAGTGATAGTGAAGAGGCAGATAGTCAATCTGAGGATAAAGGGACCTCACCAGTTTCAAGTGAGCAATTCGATTTAGCATTGAAGATTTAGCATTGAAGATGTTAAAGTGTCGGATTTAGCATCAACCATTGAAGATGTTAAAGCAGAACAAAAGTGGCAACGTCGTCAACTCACAGAAATTAATGGAAAGGTTGGGATATTGATTGAGGCGTTGAAGAGCAAGCGGGTGAAGGACACTCCTCAGCCACAGAAGATGCGGAGGGAGGATACTCATGCCTCAAATGCACCGTATGTTCCGACAATGTTCTTCACCCCTCAACCAGTCAGTAGAGCCATTGAAAAAAATGTACCAGTTGAGAGTGATGGAGTAGATGATGCAACTGGGCAGTTTGATTTGCTTAATGAATTGGGTGATGACAAGCCTATGAAAAGATCACCAGTTCAGAAGGATGATCAACCACCTAAAGAGGAGGTGATCTCACCAAGTTAAGGCAAAGTTTTACAGGGTAAGGGACATGCAGAGGTAGTAAATTTACATTTCCACAACCCCGATGTCGCAGTTATTGATCTATTTTCTGAGTCTCAACAAAATGTTCAGGGTAAAGGCGAGGTATGTGTCCTGCGTAACTTCACCCATAGGATCTGTGAGTTTAAACAACAATTTCCTTTTCAGTTAAATTTTGTAATTGTGATTCCATGTTTCAGAGGGCACGTGTGAAACGGAAGGGTGTTGATCCAATAATGGAAGATCGGCGTCAACGAATTCCTTTGCTGTCAAAGGTACAGACCTCACCATTCATTGTATATACGAAGTCTAAGAGAGGGCCAAAATGTCACCGGTTTGCTGCTGGACCCTATGGTATTCGCCATCCTCTTTCTCAACGTGAACTCCAAGTGCTTATGTATGTGTTTGGTGCATCAAACAATGACTGGTACGTGTAGTTTACTCAAATATCATACTCTTTTAATCGATGTGTGTAATAACCTAAAATTAATTCATTTCGCCAGTGAGGTTCTTGTTCATCCAGGTGGCCCTTATCAGATTTCACGTACTGAGATGCTAACATTGAACCCTGGTCAGTGGGTGATGAATGTTATTATCAATGTGCGCGCTGTAATCCTTACTCTTAGAGCTCGTGCAAAGTCATCTTCTATCAGAAATTGGTGGCTACCCATTGACTTCACTGTACGTTTCGTTAGTTTTTTTGCATTTTACTGTTATATGTCAATATGAACGTGTTGCATTTTGTTTAAATTTAACTATTGCCTATGTTGAATGGGACGGTTTGTGCTTTTTGTGTGTTTGTTCATGTTTGAATCTAGCTATGTTATAGGTTTGTAGTCTAAGGACATGTTTCAGTTCTGTGCCAGTTCCTAACATGCCTAAATGGGTTTGGTCCAGTTTTTGGCTATGCGGTCATGCGATGATTTGCTTCACTGGCTTAAAAACCATCATGTGGATGAGCTGTTATTTGATGACATATCAAACTGTGATAAGGTGTGTATCAAAATTTTTACATTTTGAAATACAAAAATACCTTTACAAGGTTATTTAGTCCAGTTACTTTAAGCTTAACGCTAGAATTGGATTAGATATTTTTACCCATTCATGAAGAAGAGCATTTTTATTTGCTGGTTGTGGATACGACGGTGTTGACAATTTCAGTATGGGACACCCTTGGTAAAGGAAGAAGACTTGAGTCATATATGCCTTGCATGGAATTACAAGTACGTTCTACTCCTAGTTGGATGACTACTTATTTGTACTTGTTATTGCCATTTTGATTGTGTATTAATTCATGCTTCAATGAATTTACATTACAAACTCATTTTCCTGTAGTGTGCAGCACTTGATGTTGTCCTTAAGCCTGACAATTTTAACTTTACTGACTTCAAAAAAATGAAACGTGAGCCGTTCCCAAAGCAGCCAAATGGTTTTGACTGTGGGATGTTTGTTTTCTACTTCATGGAAAATCCCACTAAAGTGACAATGCGGCTAGCGACAGAGGTATTGATCCCAATTTCATCTCACATTTATTTCAATGTACTTGTATATTGTTTTTTTTCCTGAAATATAGCATTCACTTTGTTTACAAGTGGGAGTCGGACGAGGAAAGGTGCCGACTCCTCCTGGATCTAATTATGTGTGAAGAAAACCAGTTGAGTACAGTGGTAGAAGAACATGCAAAGGTCTGGTTTGAGGCAGAGCAAGAACAAGTCCATAACATTGATGTCGGAAAGGATCTTACTCTATCTATAGATGAGGTGGGAATGGATACGAAGATAACTCCTACTCCAAAAAGAGGTGCAAAGCGAAATAGGAAGTGAGGAGCAGTTGGATATACAGGTTTTGGTGTTTGACTAGGAAGGGGTTTTTTTTTGTGTACACATGAATTTTGTTTAGCGGTCGTATATATTGTCATACTGAGATTGTAGGCCGCCGATTAGTGTCTATGTTTTTCGGTAACTGTCACTACGTGTAGACGTAGGTTGACTGACCAGAATTGTACATAAACTCATTTTGCAATGAAAATATTGTTTGAAAGAGGCAAGGAAAAGATATCGACCATGTCTTGAACCGGAAAGAGACCAAATTATCTCTGCAATTAGAAAAGTGCACTTTTTGTAATGGATTGTGTAGTTGTTACTATCAAATTTGAGCAAAGTTGGTTAAGTTTGTTCACGCTTGCATTACTGATGCTACAATAAGAAACCTAATATGTTTGCATTAGTGATGGTACAAAGTGATTATGTGGAAAAAAAATAATAGCAAAAAAAGAAGTTAAATTTTTGGAAAAAAACCAAAAAAGCGATTAGAACAAAGAAAAAGCGAGAAGTTTGTCAACTAAGTGATTCAATATATAAAAAAGCGATAAACTATAACAAAAAGTGATAAATGTACAAGAAATTGGTAAATATTTGTAAAAAGGTAATAAAAAACGAACAAAGTGAGAAATAATTTTTGAATGTAATAAATAATTTTAATAAAGCAATTATATAAATGAAAAAGCGATAAAAACTAAAAAAAAAGTGATAATTATTTCAAAAAAGCGATTAAATATATTGAAAAAGTGATTAAATAAGAAAAAAGTTATAATATATATATATATATAAGTGGTACATGTTAAGAAATCCGTAAATATTTTTAAAAAGCTATTAAATACCAAAAAACTGAAAAATAATTCTAAAATGTAATAAATAATTTAAACAAATTATTAAAAAAACAAGTGATAAAAAACTTAAAGAAGTGGAACTTTTTTTAAAACGGTGATTAAATAAAAAAAATGATTAAAACTAAAAAAAAGAGTATTAACTATTATCTGATCCTAATTTAACCTCCAAATGGATTGATTCAACTGGAAAATTATAACATCCATCTTAAATCCGCAACCAATACAACTGACAGCATTGCATACTCTCACGCCAATGACCATAACTTTTTGTAGGAACATTGAAATTGCAATCCGTAAAATTCTTATTAAACTAGACTTCTTAATGTATAATATATATTTTTTTCACAATTTTTGGTTCAGCGAATTGATACAGTTTATTGTCCAACTTGCTGTCTGAGTTTCTCCGTTCACTTGAACGATGCCCAGGAAGAATTAACTTAACTCTTCACTCACGCCTCCAACTCCCATTTTTTTTCTTCCATTGTACAGTAAACTCACTGACGATTGAGATGATATATTATAAACCTTGGTTTCAGTCACATTTTTTATATATGAACAACCGCATATATTATAATCCTCCAACCTCATCATGTAGTCTTTTAAAGTTACACAAACACGCATATTACACATAATTTCAAATGCAGACATTGATTCCTTTCCAAGTACCTTTAATAGATTGGTGCATATACAAAATGTCCAAAAATTACACCAATTATGACATAATTTGACCTAGACGTATTTTTCAGTTCATAACAGTTACAATGTACCCACTTCAAATGCAAAAACATCATACAAAAAGTCTGTATGCTTCAACAATGACTTGTCTCAATATCTTAAATATGAGAGTACTTTTCCTTGCTTGATGAGTGCATTCCCCTAACGCAGGGCGATAGGCAATTATTGCCATTAATTGTCACTAAACATGTGGCTGCACTGAGGTAGGGTATGATTCAAATGGCCATGATGAAACATATGTAGCGGTTCTGTTTGTATCACACACTGAAATCGAAAGGCCAGGTATTTCCAACGGTTCCTTAAATGGCCATGCAGATGACGATGAAAAGGTCGGAGCTGTAGGCACCTCAGTCTTCGGTGACATAAAGCTACACCATCGCGAAGGGTGGGGGGGAGAGACTTTGTTATCCGGTGCATAACCCAAACCACTCATAGAATTTGCATATGGCCCTTTATCAACTAAATATTCATCTTTTACCTTGGATGTTCCTTGCTTCAATGGACATGAACGACTTGTATGGCCACTCTTCCCGCAGAATCTACATTTCCTTGCCCCAGGTGCTTTCTTGGTCGACCTTACCTCAACTTTTTTACCTCTCACTCTCACAGGATCACGTACAACATTTGGATGGACTGGGTGTGCAGCATTCTGATTATTGTCTTGTTTTTCTCGGCCTTGGAACAACTCCGCAGCTCTCAATGTTAACCGTCCAATCTCCCCCTTCAATTCTGTGTACCCTTCATCGTCACACCGAGATGCAAAATATGTTAACTTCTGGCATATGTTCCCAATTTGTGCACGCCTCGCAGCAACTGCCGCTTGCATTGGATCGGGACTCACTCGTGCAATGTATGATGGCTCCTGCTTAGCACTTTTCGTCCACCTTTTGAGTATCAACTTATCTGGAATTTTCATCAGATTCTCAACCTTCATCACAGAGAACATATGGCTACAGGGGAGGCCTGCATTGAACCAGCCACAAAGCAAATATTAAACCATAATATTCAATCGAATTAGTAGTACACACACCAGAAACCATAGTACCCACGAATATTGTCATCAACTAATGATTAAAAAGATATTGAAAAAGTGTCCATGGCTTCTACGTTGACTTTACCAGTGTAGGTTAGTAACGTGCATGTGCAATGCATGATACTGTGGTCACCATTGAAATGCACCAAGTAAGTTTCTGTGGGCGACGCATATTTGGAGACGAGATACCGATTTTTCTCAGTCAGAGTATCATATTGAACCGCATTGTACAGGTGCTCATCATGAATTTGTTCCCGGACACGAACCAAGACATTCGGCGTGTACACATCACCTGCATGTGTCTCTAACAATTTTAGGTGTGTTAGCATTTGTGGTTCCGTGTGTTTACTGTTGAAATTCTGATGCAGTTCTGCCTCACGTATACGATCAATGGCAACATCCACTCGGCGCACAAAGTCATACAACCTTATTTGGCTGCCCAGGAATCGTTTCTGAAAGGAGTGCATGCCCTCTGCCCTCTGTGTACTAGTCATACCAGCGAAGAAATTGCTTTTCAGGTGCGCAATGGCCCATGACTTGCGATTATCCCATGTCTCATGCACCCACTGATTCTCCTGTAGCCCAAACTTTTCCACTGCTTCTTCCCATTTAGCTGCTAACTCATTAGGGTCGTTAACATGTAACATCATGTGTGCAAATGCACCCGCAAAATGTTCTGCCTTTTTCACATTGGTCTTGCAATTTCTCATTAGGTGCCATAAACAAATTCTATGTGTGGTACCTGGGAAGACAGACTCAATAGCTTTTTTCATGCCTGGGGCTGCATCTGTTATGACTGATTTCGGCAACTTGCCATACATACACTCTGTAAAACAGCTTAATAACCATCTATAGCATTCTTCAGACTCACTAGTTACAAGGGCACAACCAAATATGCAAGTCATATAATGGTTGTTCACCCCCAATATGACGACATATGGGAACCTATATCCATTACTGTTGTACGTAGCATCCATACATATGACATCACCGAAGATTGAATAATCCATTCGCATCCCACCATCGGCCCAAAACATACCCCAAAGTGTATTTGAGTTATCTACGGCATAACGACAATAAAACTCAGGGTCACACTGTGCAGTCTTCGTCAAATGTGCTATAGCTCTCTCCGAATCTGTTGCCAGCTCATCCACTCTAGTATCAGAGTCCACCCAATTGTAAAGATCTTTTCGAAGGAAACCGACATTACTGTATCCTCCATTTACAATAACCATGAAATCCATTATGCGGGTAGTCCCAACACCTGCCCTCCTCATAGGTTCAGCTTGCTCTTTTGCAGAATCAACCACACATCTATGAGACCGTATAAAATGGACGTCACTTTGGGAAGCTAGCTTGTGGTTATGAATATGCTGGAATTCACCGACTTGGTACATATTTGACTTTCCCTTCATATGTACCCGAAATGCAGCACGACACCCACACCTTAAAATACGTCGAGGCTCCCTTTTTCGTTTCTCAGGGGTCAGCTGAAGCTTCATATGACCCTCTTTTGAACAAACCCACCTTCTTCGTTGTATTACATTTAACTTTGCATTCCTCCTTATATCATCTCTTCTCACACCAAATCCCATAACATACGCATATTTACGATAAAAATTTTCCGCCTCATCAATTGTCTGAAATTGTACTGTTTTGAAGTCGCTAAACACCCACTCAGTTACAGGTTTTTTAATATTCATCACTATCTCAGACCAATCATACTCTAGATCGATCTCAACACCTTGTAATGTACTGTCTGCTTTCTCACACAAAACCCTAGCATCTCTATTCTCACTCAACCCAATGTGGACTGCGTTCTGCCTGTCCATTTCAACCTACCCAATTGGACAAAGGGATGAGAAATGCCAATCTCCCACAACAAGACGACAAACATTAAAACCCATATGAAAAAGATGACACAGTAATGGACGACCAGTACATTGATTTCTTCTAATAGAACGATTGCTATAGTTGATGTGTACTGATAGAAATAGAAGACATTTCCACCAACTAAAACCCTTCCCCTGAAATGGAAAACGTAAACAAGAATGTACCTTCCTGCTGTACACAGCAAGGAATGCGGATCAGAGCCTTTGCACCCTACTGAACACAGCAATGGCCAGCCGTTTATGCTCCTGTGCTTCGACGGTTTGTGCTCTTTGGAAATGGGGTTCAAAGAAAACAATTTCCAATACATAACAACGAAATTATGTTACGTCATATTTCAATGCACCACGTAATTTTTTGATTATTAGTAATATCTTCAAAATATCGAAATTAGTTTTCAGTAACTTGAAATACATAAGTGTTATCTTTTAGGATAAATATATTTTATTTAATTTATTTTTTTTTTCAAAATTTTCTTTACCATATCAAATAAATCAAAATATTATACAATTGATCAATCGAACATAATATAAATAATATTGTATTTAACCAAATCAATAATTTTTATCATTATATGATTAATTATGTACATTTCTTTGCGAAATGGTAATTTCTCCTTTTCAAAGCTGATAGCCTACCCAAATGAAAAAATAAATAAAATTCAAAATCATTTCCTAAATTAATTTAATATAACTTAATTTATTTTACTACACTTAAAAGTTTATGTATCAATGTTGTAATTGTAACATTAACCTGCAAATATCATAAAACTTACTAAATATAAAAATAAACCATGAACTGGAAAAATTTAACTTTACCCCTAAACCCAACTCTGCGAGTAAAATGGGGAAAGGAAAGAATAAATCAAAATTTTTTTATGAGGAAAAATATATTTTTACTAATTTTTTTCCTTTTGGGAAAGAGTTTGAAAAAATTTTTAAAAAAAATTAAACGATCATGAAAACAAATATTGGACATAAAACACTGCTCCATTTTATTTAAAATAAAACAAGAGTTAGTGGGTTTTTAATGCATCCGATACGTGTGAACTTTGGCCTAAGTTGAATGGGTTAACCCAGTTTTCTTCTAACTGATTATTTACAAAAAAAATCATATCAATTTACTGTAATTTTAACCTGAAACAATTCCAAAAATCTATATACACTTTCTTTGAAAATAAAACATTTTTTTTTACTTTCTAACATTATTTTACTTAACAGTTTTAAAAAAAATTACTTTCTATAACCCTAAATCTTATACCCTACACCTACTCACAAAACCATAAAACCAAAACATAATAAGTAGGAAACAGATGATTTCAGTTCAAAATTAATGATAACAGTAAAAAACAGATGCTAACATGTAAAGAAAGGCAATATTGGTAATTGAAATGTGAGAATATGTTGATAAAACTATTTTTTTGTTTACAAATACATATTAATGGAAACAAGAGGAAAGTAATAATAAGTATATCATACTTCAGTCTATATAAACATGCAGAGGAATAACATTTTAGCATCCACGATACATCGATATAACGAAACATAGTTAAAAACACATGTGAATTTTCTTCAAAGAAAATTCAAAACTATCCTAGTTCCAACGACATTTACTTTCTCCTTCCCCTCTTAGATGCAGGCCTATCTTTATTGTGCTTAGTACGGCTCTCGACGCATCCATCAGATGCAGGCTCATCTGACTCTGACCCAGGTTCATAATCCGACTCTGCATCTGAGTCATCTTCCTCGATTTCCTCATCCTCGTCAATCAAACCATAAGAATGTAAACCTTCGTCAACAACAATGTCTTCATGCTGCACATCATCCTCCGCATCATCTCCTTCTGATTGGGATTCGGTACCAACTTCATCGCTCTCATCTCCATCACTGATGGAACCTTCATCCTGCACCACCTCTTTCCCACGACGACGATGTTGCATGTGTTCCAAGCTAGTGTCTCCAGTTGTTCCGCCACATGACACCTGCAATCAAATGAATATATCATTAATATGTCATACCTGACAACAAACTTTTATATAGAATATATACTTACACACTGTTTCAAAGAAAATTTCTTCGCATCCTTCCACATTTTCTCCGTTACAGCCTTCTTTAAACCTGCCACCAAGCGCAGTAACTTCTCCACAGTGTCCCTTTTAACCTATACATAACAATTTCAAATCAAAAGATCAGCGTGGAATGGGATTGAGTACAACAACATATAAGATGACAAACTTACAGATTTTATCAAAGGATCAAGTGGTAGACCCTCAACATCTTCATCCTCAATGCTAGGAATTTTTAGGAGTTTAGCCTCTCCTGTTTCCAGATCTGGGAGCAACATAGATGTACCTGGTAGCTGTATTTCAGAACCTTCTACTGTAGTGTCTATTTCTCGTGCAACAGTTGACATAGATGTCCCACCAACCCCACTGGTAGATGCACCTGGGTCCCCACATTTCATGGCTTCGGCAAGCTCCTTCATCATGCCCTCCCACCACAACTGAAATGTACCAGAAAACAGAATTGTTGAATTATTATCCCATAATGATCCTGCAACTGCTGCTGTCAGTTCTGCACCATGCCACTTTTGGTTGAACATAGATGTTGGAGGTGGGTTCGGGATGGTCTTGTCATGCACTGGCCGATAGCTAATGTGTTGTCTGAACACCCTCTCACCTAAAAACCAGGCTCGACCACATGGGCTTTCTAGTAAAATTCGACACCTTGTTGCACCTAAACTTTCACTAACGTACTGTGGTAGGTCATCCATGTACTTCTCCCATGGCCACATTTTCACCGCCGCCCTGTGTACTGTTTTAAATAGCTTTATATACACTTCAGTATCATATGGCATGCCGCCCAAATGTCCCTCAGCATAGTACTTTGCTCTAGGGTATGTCCCATCTCCGCTCAAATTTAGGTTAGGCCCAATATCCATGAAATGCTCGCAGGCCCATGTCTGTGATTACAAATAATTCATATTGAACATGATCATTTAATAATCATTTTTTAAATGTAACTGATGTACATAATGAAATAAAGTAATTCACGTATATAATAGTTACCTGCCATGACTGCCAAAACCCACCACTCTCTTGAGCACCCCTGCTCAGACCATCCATATATAAGTAAAGATTAGCCAATACGGCACTTCCCCAATTATACTTTCGCAGTTGGGATGTATCTGCTACAGCTGAAATCCACCATGTGTAAAAACTACTCGTGCTTGTATCACAGAATATAGTTGTGCCAAGAAAAGTTGCCAGGAAAACACGAACCAAATGATTCTTTCTCTCCATGGTATTTGATCTGTAACCTTTATACGTCTCAAGTACCAACTTAAAAGTCACCTTCCTTTTGTTATGGAATATCTCCCAACCATCACCGACTAATAGTTGCAGGCGGGAGGCATCTGCACATATTTCCATATCAATAGGAATTGGATCACCACTGCAACGTAAGCCGGTTATTGCCGCAAAATCTACAGGTGTCATGGTCATTTCTTCGATAGATGGGAAGTGAAATGTGTGTGTAGTATCCCACCAAAAGTGACTAAGTGCACGAATTAAGTGTCTGTCACAGTATGTGCACTTCAATGCTTTGACCGCATTGAACATAACCGTTGTTCTTATTATATCTTTCACAGTTTTTGGAAACCCATCAAACCACTCCAACAATGGCTTCACGCTTCCATGTCCACGGTATGCACTTAGCCTATTCTATAAATATCAAATTAAAATTAAGAATATAAGATCTTAATGTAAATTAGAATATAACATAAAATAGCAAGCGTTTCACAGAGATCTTGTTAAACAGAGTTTTGATAACATTATCTCATTTAAAATTACATATTAAAATTATATACTTAATGTATTCGATTACATATCGCATTATTTGAAGTTTTATAACATTTTTATAATACTATCGCTTTTCATAGTTAATTCACTATTTAAAATTATTCTCACTGTAGTTATATTTTACTGGTTTTTTTAATATTTATGTATTCTTTTCAATTATGTTACCACATTCATAATGAATATTATAGCATTTTTTTATCTTTTTATTCTGTAATTTTTATAATTATTATCATATTTTAGATGTTTTATGATATTTTTAAAATCTGTATTATTTTTTGTAAATATTATACACTTTTGTAAATTAATAGTCACATATTAATAATTATTATAGCGTATTTAAAATTTATAATTACTTATCATTTTTTTAATTATTTATCACTTTCTATATATGATCAGTTTTTCGAATACTTTTCCCTTTTTTGTACGTTATTATCACTTTACTTTGTTTAATGGTTTTATTAAAATATTTATAACATTTTAAGCTTTTCAACAATATTTACTTCATTTTTTTTTCCACTCTTATCGCTTTTCTATATTTAGTCGCTTGTTTTGATAATGAATTGGTTTTATATCAATATTTTCATTTTTTTCTGCCGTTTTTAAATATTTATTGCATTTTCTAGGTTTTGCATCAATTTTCTGTTGTCAATCGTAATAAAAAATATTTTAAATTTTTTCAAGATTCTTAACTTTTTCAAGAATTATTTCCCCCATTTCCAATTTTACTCACTTTTTTATTATATTTTTCAATTTTTTTCATTTCATTCCTAATGTTTTTACTCTTTTTTTTAATATTTATGGTATTTTATAGGTTTGGTATGAATTTTTAAACATTAATCAATTTTTTTATTCATAATTTATCACTTTTTGTATATTTAATCACTTTTTTTATATATTTTTTCGCTTGTTTTAAAATTGTTTTCCACTTTACCCATTAGTAATCCTTTGTTTCTATTTTTATTCATTTTCTTAAATTTTTATCATTTTCTTATTTTTAATCGATTTTTTGACATTTTTTATCGCTTTTCCTTTTTTCCAAATGCCTTTTCTCTTTTCACAAACGCCTTTTTGTTGTTTCCAAACCCTTTTGTTTTGTTTTCATCGCTTTTTTTATTTTTTCATATTTAATAAATTGTTTTATATTTGATCGCTTTTCAAATTTTATTTTTTTCACTTTCCCCATTAGTAATCCCATTAGTAATTGCTTTGTTTATATTTTTATTCACTTTTTTTTATCATTTTCTTATTTTTAATCGCTTTTTCTAATTTTTTATCGCTTTTCCTTTTTTCCAAACGCCTTTTCCTTTTCACAAACGCTTTTTTTTTTGTTTCCAAACGCTTTTGGTTTGTTTTCATAGCTTTTTTTAATTTTTTCATATTTAATAAAATTTTTTATATTTGATCACTTTTCAAAGTTTATTTTTTTCACTTTCCCCATTAGTAATCGCTTTGTTTCTATTTTTATTCACTTTTTCATTTTTTTTCATTTTTTATTTTTTTTCGCTTTTTCTAATTTTTAATCATTTTTTCCTAAACGCTTTTTATTTTTCCCGAACGCTTTTTATTTTTTCCTAACGCTTTTTTTCCGTTTTCATCACTTTTTTTTTAATTTTTTTCATATTTAATAAAAAATTTTATATTTCATCGCTTTTCAAAATTTATTTTGTTCACTTTCTAATTTACTAATCGCTATGTTTTCTAATCTTAATTACTTTTTTTTAAACCATTTTTTTATTTTTAATCGCTCTTTCTTATTTTTTTTTACATTTAATCGGTTTTTTAACATTTCATCGGTTTTTTAACCAAATTATCGCCTTTTTCAGTCCGTTAACGCTTTTGTTTAATAATGATTACTTTTTAATTTTTAACCTATTTTTTTTATCACATTTTCGGATTGTAATCGTTTTTTCAAATTAACCTAACATACTTTTTCTTTCTCTCACTTCATACATATACATTCCCTTAAATATAAACTATCCAATATATATACCAGTAATTTTATCAATTACAATGAAAACATGAAAAAAAAATTTAACTAACATCACAGCAAATTTAGAAATTAAATTCCAAATAATAAAATTACAGTAAAATATAAACTCACTGGATGCGCTGGATGAGAAACGTGAAACTCTGGTTCAAAGTAGATGCTTGTGGAAGGAAGAAATTTCTTGCGAGGAATGAGTCGCCTGATCATTAATTTACTGAAATCACATGGTAATTGCTTAATATAATCCCCGCTACCACTGTGAGACATAGTTTGTTTTTATATGAAACGTAGGAATAAGGAAATTGAGGAGAGGGAAGAGATGTAAGTTGCTGAAATTATAAAAAATGAGGAAGATTAAATAGTGTAGTTATAGTATAGGTAATAAATGATGAAGTTATTGAGGTAGATGGTTAAATTTAAAAGAGTGGTTGGGGAGGTGAAATTAGAGGGTAAAATTTAAAACAGTGGTTGGAGAAGTAAAAATAATGGTGGTGGTCAGGGGAATTGTCGAAAATTTAATACGTGGGATACATATTAATGGGATAATGACAATATTTTTTTAATATTTTATTTAACTTGACAACTTTACCTATATGTTTAAAAACTTATACGTAAGTCATGGTTATTCCTTCTGATATCGAAAATAATATTGTTATTATTCGGTTTAATAATATTTTTCTTCAAAAATATTACCTTTTTTAATTATTATTAAATTTATTAATTGTAAATATTTACCAATTTTTTAACATTTATCACATTTTCTTTATTTTATCATTTTTTATACATGTAATTGCTTTTTTTAAAATCTTATCATTTTTTTTTACATTTAATCATTTTTTCTTACATTTTATTGCTGAAGTTACCTTCGTTGTGACCGGGTCACTTTGAAGGTAACCTAAAAATGTGACCGGGTCATAGCGAAGGTACCTTCGGTGTGACCGGGTCACATTGAAGGTAACCTAAAAATGCAACCGGGTCACATTGAAGGTACCTTCGTTGTAACCGGGTTACTTTCAAGGTAACCTAAAACTGTGACCGGGTCACAGCGAAGGTACCTTCGGTGTGACCGGGTCACATTGAAGGTAACCTAAAAATGTGACCGGGTCACCTCGAAGGTGCCTTCGATGTAACCGGGTCACATTGAAGGTAATCTCAAAATGTGACCGGGTCACCTCGAAGGTACCTTCGCTGTGACCGGGTCACATTGGAGGTAACATAAAAATGTGACCGGGTCACCTCGAAGGTAACTTCGTTGTGACCGGGTCACATTGAAGGTAACCTAAAAATGTGACCGGGTTAACTCGAAGGTACCTTCGATGTAACCGGGTCACTTTGAAGGTAACCTAAAAATGTGATAGGGTCACAGCGAAGGTACCTTCGATGTGACCGGGTCACTTTGAAGGTAACCTAAAAATGTGACCCGGTCACATTCTGAGGTTACCTTTGTTGTGACCCGGTCACATTTTTAGGTTACCTTCTAACTAACCCGGTCACAACGAAGGTAACTTCAACGTGACCCGGTCACATTTAAGGTTACCTTCACATTGACCCGGTCACATCAAAAGTACCTTCGAGCTGACCGGGTCACATTTTTTTTTACCTTCAATGTGACCCGGTCACAACGAAGGTACCTTCGAGGTGACCCGGTCACATTTTTAGGTTACCTTCGATGTCACCCGGTAACACCCAAGATACCTTCCACGTAACCCGGTCACTTGTTTACGTTACCTTCAACGTTACCCGCTCACAACGTAACTTCAGCGATAAAATGTAAGAAAAAGCGATTAAATGTTTAAAAAAGCGATAAAATTTAAAAAAATCGATTAAATGTATAAAAAAGCGATAAAATAAACAAAATGTGATAAATGTTAAAAAATTGGTAAAAAATTTTAAAAGGTAAATAAAAACTAAAAAAGTGATAAATAATTTTAAAATGCAATAAATAATTTGAAAAAATTGATTAAATGAAAAAAGTGATAAAAAAATAAAAAAAGCATATTTTTTTTGAGAAAATCAATTAAATAAATAAAAAGCGATTAAAACTACAAAAAGTGATTAAATATAAAAAAATGATAAACTATAAACAAATGTGATAAATCTTAAAAAATGGGAAATATTTTTAAAAAGTGATTAAAAACAAAAAAAAAAAGTGATAAAAATTCTAAAATGCAATAAATATTTTTTTTACTCACTTGATCAATATACATAGATTTTATATTTTGAGAATCATTGACATAGGTATAAAAAGGTATTTTATTAAGTACATTATTCAGTATATTATTCAGCAATTACTTTTTTTTTACATAGATAATTTTTTTAAAATTTTTTTACTTCTTTCTAAAAATTTGTACCCAATAACATATATTCTCTTATTTTTTTTCCTCTCATTTTCTCTATGTTCCCTCCTGTAAACGCTTTTTCTTTTTTTTGTTTCCTTTCTATTTTCCTCTTTCTCCTCCCTCCTCTTGTCTTTTTCTTTTTCTTTTTCTCTCCCCTAACCGGCTTGCCCTGTCGCCTGTTTCCCATACGTTCCATCAACCAAAATGAACGGCTAAGATTGGGGGGGTAACATTACCCCCTTTTCTCAGGTGGGTATTATAGTTTGTTCCGCACTTTCCTATCTATGGTACAGAATCTGAGACAAAAGAAAGGAACAATTACATGTACCCCTTAATTTTAAGGGTTAATTACAATTTGCCCCTAAAGTTTGTGAAATTACACTTTATCCCCCTATTTCAGAAATATACTCTGTCTCGTGCTTTTCTAATATAGTTTGACAACAATTTTTGAAATCTTAATTTAAACATTACAGTAGTTATTTTTCAATAATTTCAATTTGTATGGTATTTTTTACAGTTAATAAAAATTTTAAATTATTAATTTTTTTCTTTGTGTAAATGAGAAATAATATTTTTAAATATCAATTAACTGTAAAAAATATTATACAGATTGAAATTATTTAAAGATGAGTAACATAAAATCTAAATTAAGATTTCAAAAGTTGTTATCGGATTATATTAAAAGGATGGGAGTAAACTATATATTTGTAAAATAGAAGGGCAAAATGTAATTTCAACTAAACCTTAGAGAGCAAATTGTAATTATCCCTAATTTTAATAATGTACACTTTCAAACATCATTAATCAACTTTCAGTTAACAAAATGAAAAGAATATTTCACCATAGATAAACAAAAGGAAAAAATAACGAATAAACCACTAACGTTTTGTGCTGGCCCGATTCACCCACTAAGGTCTTTTTTTTTTCCAAATAAACCACTAACATTTCTGAGTTGGCTCAAATCGACCACTCTCGTAACTTTTTCCGTTAAGTCTAACGGAATGTTACGGAATGTTAGCATAACATACCAAGTTTAGTCCCTACATTTTATATTTCTGCTCCAACGCTTATAAAGTTTATTAATATGACATTTATACCACCTTCTTGAAGTTGGCATCGATCTTTAGACTTCATTTATAAGTAGTAATTGAGATTCTCCTGAACTTGTTGATAGTGGCAACGATGTTCCTCCTTTTACTCTATCTTATATTGTACCATAATCTTGCGTTAAGCACTAATATGAGTGAGACATCATTCGAAAGTGGCAATATGTGGCCAAAGGCATCATATCTTGGGCAACGGAGATGATACATTTTGAAGGAGCTAGAAGCAGCAATGAAAAAACTGTGCCCAAAAAATGTAATTGTGGAAAGTGGTTATGGAATTTTATAAATGATAAAGGTAGCCTATTTGAATTGTTTTAAACTAAGTGGAGTTATTTTTGTTAATTTTAAAAAGTTAATGATAGAGTTTTGTAATATCTCAAGAGTTAAGTGGGTAAATTGGCCTATTTGAATAATGTTGGTGGTTTATTTGGCTATTTTGAATAACGTTAGTGATTTATTTGACAAAAAAAAACATTAATAGCCGATTCGAGTTGGGTCCAAAACGTTAGTGGTTTATTCATTGTTTTTGCCTAAACAAAATGACGGGCACTTGATATGAAATAGAGTAAGAATTTACATTTTTCTCATTCTTCTTCTTCCAGAAATGAAGACCAACTAACTCACTCAAGCCCAAAACAACTCCTCTTTTTTCATCCCTCTTTATCTCTCTAGAGTTCTATAGCACTAATTCCTATGTTCTTCCTAGAGATCAGGTTTGACTGCCAGTCTCATATCTTTCTTCAAGCTATTAATCTTTTTCCCTAGTCTATGGCCGACAAACTATATGAAGTAGTTCCAAGCCTTTTAAGCCTAGTAGGTGCCCCTTACTTGCACATGGGTGAAAAGTTTAGTGTAAAATGATTAATAAAAATGCTACAAGAAATTTAGCGTAGTTTACACTTAATTTGGGACTAGATCCATAGAACAAGCTCTAATATTTTTCTCCACTAGGTAAATAGTATCCTTAAAAAGAGATAGATATCCTTAGACAAAAACTATACAAGTAAAACACTAATTGAAATAAATAAAAAAAATAATGCCACATAAGTATTTCTTAAACATACAACATTAAACATCTAATTATTTTAGGCCTAATTGCACAATTAACTCCCAAACTTTACCAACTTGAGTGAATTAGTCCAAAACTCAATTTAAAACTTAGCCCCTAAACTTTGAAAAGCTATATACTTTAGTCCAATTGGTACAGTAACTAACAGATGATGTTTGGGGTGAGGGTAAGGTGGCAATGGGTGTCTGAGGTGGAGAAGGGAAACGTGAAGTTAGAAAAAAGAGGGAACCAACTGAAGCCAAAAAAGACTTCATCGAAGAAGGTGGAGGGGCAGGAGTTGAGGCTTGGGATAGCACGTGAAAGGTGAAAGGGCTCAGGGCTCGGGATGGCGCATGAATGACGGAAGGGCTCAGGGTAGATCAGGGACAAGATGTTGCTGTTTGTGTTGTGCCCAAAAGCCAATCATGAGATGATTGACTTTTTTGCACATTGAGTCATGATATTTTATTAAGGTATTAATCCAGCAATTATGTTTATTGTTTTGTTTCTGCGTAACGTAATAAACATAATTGTAACCCTAGAATAATAATATTATCAAACATCTCTGGTCTAGTATTATTGTGGAGCGGGTTAGAATAATACATAACGACTAGCATATGTAGAGACTAATATGAGATACGTAGTCTACATATAGGTACAAGTTATAAAACTTATGTACTGGACCGACCCACCATGAGAACACTACATGGATCGTTATATGAGTGTCATAAGTGATTCTCATAGTGATCATGGTATATGTAGTCCTTCAACCTAAGATCATCAAGGTTCCTTACATGTGAGTCACATACTTTGATACTTTCCTTTGTTGCTCGTAATTGAGTGAACTTGAAGGAGGTCATTGAGTATGTCACATATCATGCGGAGGGATTTATATGATCAAGATGGGATTTGTCCCTCCTATGTAACAGGAGTGATATCTTCGGGCCCCTTGATAGAGTGAGACTTAGAAAATGCATGGCCATGCTCGGATGAGTTGATATATGATATCAATGTCATTAGTTTAAGTTGGTCTACTCGGTAATCAAGAAACCAAAGATTGGGCTATACGACAATGACACATTCCATGTCTCGTGCTTAGTTTTAATATCTTGGACAAATGGACAATGGCATATATCTGTAATGATCATAAAAGTTTAGTCGAATCATCGACAATCCTGTTACTTGGGTAGCAATGATGTGTTGCTAGACACCGCTCATTGTTTATGATCATAAATGTGATTTATGATCATTGCCAATGTGGTAAGAGCCTATTGGGTCACACACATAGAGCTATTTGGATTATTAGAGTGCATGAGCTAATTATTTGGGTTATAGTTTCACAACGATTTCGTATTAATAATGGGCCCAAGAGTTGAGCCATTATTAAGCCCAAAATTAAAGCCTAATTGGATTAGGGCTTTGAAACCCATTAAGCCTAGAAGTTAAGTCTCACTATAAATACAGCTTTTAGTGAGAAATTTGCAGCTTCTTGGGCTAGCCTCCCAAAAAGGACAGCCGCGCTCTTCTCTTGCAATTCCTTGAAGGACGCAAGCTAGCATTGCGAAAGTAAGAGAAACGCATTTGCCGAGACGTGGTGGAAGCGTGGTGATCCCAAGAGGCTTGTGTGGATACCATAGAGAGCTTGAACACGCCAACTGTTCAGGTTTTGTGATTCGACTCTACAGTTGGGTGAGAGATCTCAACCGAAAATTAGGTATGAAAATTTTTGAACACCCAGTTTACCCCATTTCACTTGAATCCTGGATGGTTTCGGTTAAATTTCGCTGCACTTGTTTGGCTCATGAAACCCAACAGTTGCAGTGGCAGATAGAGCCGATAGGGCCGAAGATGTTGTGCGACATAGCCAATGGGACCAATTAGAGTTGATGGGGTCGAAGATGTTGTAGTGGCAGAGGAGCTGATTGGACCAGTTGAAGCCAGAGAAAACTTCACACTAGAGTACCTGCCGGCAGCAACCTGAACTTTCATGCTGGAGTACCTCGCTTATGTCCCATGATTATATGAAAACCTAACACTTGGATTGAAATCGGAGTGTTGATGAAGCATAGAATCTATAAACTCCAAGCTCTTGCTGAGAATTGGCTGAGATTCTTAGAAACTATGAATTGGCTGCACGAATAAGTGATTTTTCCGGCGAATGGGTCTTTTTTTTTAAGAGCCAAGGTCAATTCTACCTTAGCTCCCCATCGCCACCTCACCCTCACACCAAACATCGTCCATTAGGTACAGTAGTAATTATATTGAAGTACATGGCTTTTCAAAGTTCAGGGGCCAAGTTTTAGTGAGAAACTGAGTTTAGGACCAATTCGCTTGAGTTGGAAAAGCTTAGGGGCCAATTGTGCAGTTAGGCCATTGTTTTTCACCAACCAATGGGTAAATTGCACCTGTGGCCCTTATCCTTTTATTATTGTCCTATTTTAGACCTTAACCTCAAAACCTTACATGAGAAGTCCTCAACTTCAATTTTTTATTTCATTTTCGACTTTTGAAGGACAGAAACCGTTAAAATTGATGAAATTGGTAACGTGGCACGCCATCGTGTGGTGATTTGCCACGTGGCACAATAATCAACTACCAGCAATGGTGTGGAAAAGAAGAAAACTAATAAAAATATGGAAATATGGAAAAAGGAAATAATTAAAAAAAAACACAAAAAAACAAAAGAAAAAAAAGCAAAACCCAGATCTAGCAAATCCCCTCTGATAATCCGGCAACCAGAGCCAACGATTCCTATTGAGCCTTTGTCCTGCAACGTAGCACCGTTGTAATCTCCTCCCACGTTTGTTTGCCTAGTGCCTCCACTTTAATCAATGGCCTAACATTGACACTGTCACCATGTAGATTTGGCTCTCCGTTCATGCGAAACATCGTTCATGCCAGATCTCGTCCTACTGAACAAAGGCTCCTTGGGAATCACTGGTGAATTGTCGGCTTTGGGTTGCAAATTGTCACAGCTCTGGGTTATGAATCTCACACTGGAATCATCAGCTCGTCTGAGGGAATTGGCTAGATTTGAGTTTTCCTTTTTTTTTTTATGTTTTATTATTATTATTATTATTACTTTTTCCTTTTTTTCATTTTTTTATTAGTTTTCTTCTTCTCTACATCATCAATAGCAATTAATTATGCCATGTGCATGCCGCATAGTCAATTCTATTAATTTTAACAATTTCCATCCTCCAATATCTAAAATAGAATATAAAATTTAGGTTAAAAACTTTTCATATAAGATTTTAAAATTATGATCCAAAATAAAATAATAAAAAAATATTAGAGGTCACGGCTGCAATTTACCAACCAACCAACCCTCGATTCAAATTACAATTTCCTTTGTTGGCGCACCTGAACTGAAGAAATTGGTCCCTGCTTACAGGGAGCTCCACCACCCCGCAAATTTCGCCTCGACTTAATTCGTTAAAAATTGATCTAATTTCGCCCTTGCCCCTCAATTTTCACTCTGCGTCCGAATTGTTTTTGGTTGTCCGTACCGCTAAGTCTATTATTTTATATGATATATGGCGCCATATACCCTCACTAATTTTACAAAAAGAATTATTAAAATATTATTTTACGATGAGAAATTAAATATAATATTTTATACATTTTTATCCATATTGCAATTACTTCATCAGAATTTCCTGGTATAAATAAAATATATATTTAATACAATATTATGAAGGCATATAAAAATTTAGTGTATATAGAACAGGATAAATAAGTACTGTTCAACAAAAATTAATTTAATAATATATAATAAAAATATAATAATCAAATAAAATATGTGTACCAATTGTATTTTTCATTTTATACAGGAATATATAGTACATTAATGTACACCGCCAATATACCATGCTTTATGCTTCAGAAAACTGAAAAAAAAAATACAAAAAAATGTCACTACTCAAAAACACCACTACATACCGCATTATAAATTAACAAAATGCAAAAAACATATTAGGTTGTATAGTATTACCCGCAGGAAACAGTTTACTGCGAAATAAACTGTGGTATTTGATTCCCCCGAAGTATTAGAACTTTTAACAAATACGTAAAGTTTTGTAAGTCTTGGCTGTATAAAACAAATTCAGTAGATATCTGGGTAGCAAAATAGTTCGACGCATTGAAAAAAGTAATTTTAAGATACTTTTTTTGAAAAATATGTATTTATATTAATTTTTTAACTTAAACAACCCATAAAATTAAAATTATTAAAAGAATACTTAATTTTTACAAAAAATAATATTACTTTTTGGAAGTACAATTTTTGCAAATAATCATGTTATATGTGAATAATGGAAAATAATGTACTAAAACAAACATATATAATTTCACAGTTTATGGATCAAAGTGCAACATTAAGCATTGTCTAAGAACTTTTCTTGAATTTAACTCTTATAATGCTATATATCAAGCTTTATTTATGACGTCATATTTATGCATGACGAATACTAAGTGATAAATGAACACATGAATTATTCAATACCGCTAATATTTTATGAACTTTTAAATATCAATTTTTATGTTTTGGCTTAAATTATACCCTCCATCATAAATTAATTGTCTACTAGACTAGACAAGAGCTAATGGTGCCAAAAAATCACAATAAATACATGCTTTCATTTGTTAAATTGAGCGCTCTAACTCTCTATTTATATTCTAACTTCTCAAATATAAAAATGTAAGAACACAGTACTCAAAGTATTATGTTGAATCTTATATTCTCTCTGCCTCAAATTGTATCAGCTACTCCATAATTTAAGATATTTTAAAATGATGAACCACTTTTTCAAAAGAAGTAATAAATTGTCATTCAACTTTCTATATTGTCCCAAAAAATTTGATTTTACATGCAATAAATGCTTTTGTGGGGATAAAGTTTGAAAATGATATAAAAAAAAACCTCAAACCATGCAAAAAGGTAATTGACTCATACAAATTGGGACATAGGAAGCAATTATAGAAGTGAACATTTAAAATAGGACAATTCAAAACGAAAAAATGAACCCGTGACCTCTGTAACCTCCCCATGTAATGCCCTGATGTAGATTTGGGTGCCTTTCAGCCCAAAAAAAAATAAATATCCCCATTTTTCTTATATTGAATACTTCCTAACTTTTATAACTTACATGGGAAAATTACAAAAGTCACCTACAATTTGATTTAACCTACACTTTGTTTCCTCTATTTTTAAAAACCTACACTTTATCCCTTATTTCCTTTATAGTGTCAAAAAAAAACTTCTAAAACCCTAAATTAAACTATATGATAACCATATTTCAGTAATTTTAAAATTTTTAATATTTTTTATAGCTAGCCAACCTTTAAAAAATACTAATATGCATTTACAAGAAAAAAATGTATTTATAAAAAAATTTGATAATTTAAAATATCTATTAATTATAAAAAATATTTGAGAAACTAAAATTACTGAAATATGTCTATCATACAATTTAAATTATAGTTTTGGTAATTGTTATATGACAATATAAAAGAACTACAGGACAAAGTATTAAGTATATGTTTTCAAGAATAAAACGAACAAACTATAATTTAGGATGAACCTCAGAAAATAATTGTAGCTTCTCATAACTTGCATATATGATTTTAATTATAAAGCAAAATAAAAAACATGGATAATTATTTCGAGACCGAAGAACTACTGAATTTGTCATAATGTAGCACTGTGTAAGAGGAAAAGATTCCCCCACACGTGGAAAATCCTAAACCTTTTCCTATTTTAATCTGCCACTAAGCATAAGAGCTATCATGTCCTCAGTTTCCATTGTGCACAAGTACAAACATATAAACAAGATGAACGATAATATTTCCCAGCCGGCAGGCCACCTCCTTGTAGCTCATCTGGGTTCGAGGTGCACTGCCCTCACTCTCCTTTATCTCTTACTCTTATACTAAATCCCTATATCCATACTTTGCTTCTGAATACCAAAAAAAAAAAGACGAACAACAATGACAAAATTATTAGGATCAATCCATCTCTCTACTCCCATTGCTCTACCGTAAGAATACTACGAAAATTTTTTGGCAGAAGTTACAACTGGCTCCGTTGCAGTGTATTCTCATCTAGATCTCGGATCAGAACCTCTAATCTAAAGTCAACTTATAATAACCACAGATTGCTATAGTTGTTACGTAGGACAAGTTCCCTTAGTATCATATGAAAAACAGCCCTTCTTCAGTAGGTCTTCTTTCTTATGACTGGCCTTCGCAGAGCATCCTTCTTTGCAGCAGTCATAGAACCCGCTGCTTGTAATCCAACAGTGGTTTGATACAAGTCCTTGAGCCTTCAGTTGAATACGCACAATAGAGGAAGAAATTGAAGTTAGAACAGGAGGGTTGAGAAATCCATGCAATTTGCAGTCATGGTATAGGTCTACCTTGGCATGCTAACAAAAAGAGTGATCACCGAAACCCCGACTATGAGAGGCAATACAGGAGCAGGAGTTAAATCCTGTTGACATCCAACAAAATAAGGGCGAGGCCAAAAAGATGAAGTAAATACCCAATTGTAAACTTTAAGAAAAGGATTCAGAATCAGGCAACGCAGTGGAGCATGCCATCATTCTTTGCAGAAACTTAGCAAGACCAATGATCTGTATACAGTGGCTTAGTTGTATACCTGCTTGTGGCGAATCTCTTCCATGCTGTATCTAAGAGGGCCGACATGAATTTGGGCATTCTTCTCTAAATCTACCTCAATTATGTCCGACTTAAATTTATGAGTACTCGATGGAAGAGTATATTTGAGTTGGAGAGTGTGCTTTCCCTTCGGCAAGTCCTTAACCTGGAAAAAATTGGCAAGTGGAAGGGGGAAGACCGATTCAATTTTAGAAGGATCACTAGCTGACTTGACTTCCACCAGTATATGTGGATGCAGACCCTCAGTCTTATTCCCTTCGGCATGGCAACTTAAGATGGTCGTTTCTGGCTGTTCAAATACTAAGAATTCCAACCCCTTCATATCCTCATACCCAACCTACATACACAAAAAAAAAATGTCAGATTCCATCTCGTGGCACTGTTGTTACACAAGCAAATAATGCAAGAGAACCAATCTAGATGCGACCCTAATCTTAAATTACATGAAAGAAATCAATTGCCTGACGTAAGAGAACCAATCTAGATGGTCTCTATATGTAGAAGTTATTTTTACGAAACTTGATCTAGGTTGATACAAGGCCCTTCCCCACACATACCACCATCCACAAGAACAACAAAGAGAATTGAGCTGACCCAAAAACCAACAAACGAAAATGCTTCGGCACAAAACAAAACAAAACCTTTATTTTGATAGATTCAGGAGATGCACGCTCAATTTTGGCATTGCCCAAACCATCTTTCTGCACTACTTTTATTAGGTATATTGTTTCAGGAAGCAGTCCTCTGAGACGATAACTTCCAGATGAATCGGTCAAACTCTCCTCATAGTAACCTTTAGACTCTGCACGAGCTTCAACAGAAACTCCTCCTTTTGGTTGACCAGATAACAGAGCCACTTTACCCATCGCACTGTTGAGAAAATTTAGACATAAAAATTACAATAACAATAGTATCAGATAACTTGGTTATTGTACTTTAAGTTAGAATAAAATAAACGTTCTCAGGCCACATCAAAATTTTGCATCATAGCATTCACACATTTTAATTCTTACCACCAACTTTTTGCTAGGAGAGCTATGAAAAATTAGTTTTCACGTTCTGTGCTTTTGGTGAGAAAAGAAAACATGAACAAAGACCTCGCTAAATCATGGCAATTCAATCCAAGGTTTGGATTTCCTTTTTTCCTTTTTTTCTCCTCTTTCAAAAATATACGAGCAAGTTGGGAAAGGGTGATAGTGCATACATTCACCCTCAAAGCCCTTAAAGAGAAGCTCAAAAATTAGCCCCATGTCTCAAATAGTTCTAAAAGTATAAAACTGAGTTGAGAGAAGGAAGAAAAGACCTGTACGCAACACGAGTTGCATGGAAAATGACTTCTCTAGATTTCCCAGAACCAAGTTCTATCGCCTGTGCTGAAGGTGAGAAAGCATACTCCTACAGAAGAGAAGAAACCAGTGGTCTTAACCAAATAATTATCTGCCAAGGTAAATAAGAATGTCACATAATATCAGCTTTCTTTATTCTTCTTTCTTATCCTTTCTTCCTATTTCTCCTCTTTTCTCACACGAGTTCAATGGGCTTGCATCAACAGTTCCTCTTCATTCAAATTATGTCCATGTCAGGGATTAAATCTACTGCTACTTCCGTCCCTCAGTGTTCGGCACTTTTTGACTTTTTGAAATTGAGTTTTGCTACGTATATCTCTTTGGAAATAACACATAAGCATATGTTGATGCAAATGATAGATTAAATCCCGTAGTTGCCAAATAGTTTTTTTTTTCCCAAGATTCTTTCAACAACAATTAATTTGAGGAAAAAACATATAAAACTCAATTTCAAAAATTTAGAAGATGAAAACATTATGGTAAGGAGAGAGTAATATTTTTCTTTCACAAGTTGGTATCATACTCCTAGATCACCAAAGGATCATGACAATGAAAGAGCACACACACACACATATACAGAAGGACATTGAGTCTAAGTCTCGAGGAGGTGGCTACCTTCAGCAAAGGGCGCAGATAGAAACTTCCTGGAAATAAGTTGTCAAATAGAAAGCTTCCTCCTGATTCAGATACAGTGTTATTTCTATAACCATCCTCACCACTCAAAGACAACAGAACAGGGGGCATTGGTTGATTGGCATCGTCCGTAGAGTATATCCTTACTGATATTTTACTGAGCTTCTGACAGGCAAAAGAATTTGGTCCTAGTTGTTTAAGATGATAGCCAGGCTGCAGAAAGCATGACAAATACAGAAGGCCATTGATAAGGAATAGTAGAGACACACGAAGCAAACTGCATCTATCACTTAGCAGAATAATCAGTAGTCATTCCCAGCATGAGATACTATGTTAAAATAGAATTACTAAGAGCAGCACATTTTCATTTAATTTCTTAGAGGTAGCAAAAATATCATTTTTGTGGGGAGAATATCTCAACCACCAAAAGCAAAATCAAACTTCAGAAGCACCTACAACCACTCTTTTGATGTGACATTATAAGCGTGTTTATATAATGAATTGATATATCAAACAAGGAACACTCAATGTATCAAAATTAACTACTTTATTCATCTATTATTGTCCAAACCTTCATAGCCTTTATGTCGTAAGTTATATCATCATATAGAGGTCCTGCAACAAAGGAACCATCAGCCTTCGTGGTAGTTTCATATGCTAGCTCTCCTGTTCTGAGTGGAGCAACATGGCTATCTCCACTGGCAATAACATTTATAAGAACATCGGAAATCGGGGGAGAAACTGATCCTTCAATGTATAACCCAGTTCTACCAGAAAATGGAGGTATTGAAGATTGACAACCATCACTAGCCACCAGAACCTAAAATAAGATGGTCTTAATGCAACATTATATGAGGACTAAATACTGTAAAGAAATTTCTGAATTGGTCACCACTGAAAACTTACATGATGATGTCTAGGATAAAACAAAAACTTTTGCTCTTCGTCAGTCCTGCATCCATCAGATGTCAGCCAAGTGCATAAACAGAGCAGCATCAGAAAGTGAGAACAATTAAATCGAATCAAAGAAAATTTTATGAAAATAGAAAGGTTAAAAGAATAAAGAGAGAACGATTAATAGCCCTAAAGGGATGACAAATCTAGCATATATGAATGCTCATATCAAATGAGCAGGCTCCATTGACACCAATTAGAAACTAGCGTATCTTCCTGCCACCATCCATCATCATAAGTCCATGATCCAACATTCAGAATGACACCCAACATAAATAAAACAAAAAAAAACTCATCAACTGCATACTACCAGACTAAATCACATGACCAGCCACTGCCAGTTAAGACTTTCCTTCTCCAATTATTTTTGTCACAGTGACAAATGAAAGCACAACCTGACAAAGAACATTGGCCTCCTGTTTGAGTGTGATTTCTTTTCTTATTTTGCTTCCCTATGTATCTCCAGACATGAAGAGAGAAGCCAGTTTACACAGAACGTGGGTAACAAGCGTTTATCAGTGTCTTCACAGCCAAGATAATAATGCTCAAGGTGTCTCCCGTATCAAATTTATCTCTTTTTAACTTTTTAAGTAGAAGCTAGGTACATTAATGTGAACACAATTTTGCGGGCACATTATATATGTTTACCTAGTAAACCCCATGAGCAGAAAGTGCCACGGAGGAATAAGGAATGAGGAATGATGTGCAACTACAACTAATAAACCAAAAAGTAGTCTGCCCAGATAACGATAGATAATGCAAGACCAATTTTAATACTCAATTTACTTCTTAACTGCCATGGAAGTAATTTTCTTTTTCATTTATGAACCGTTAAAAAGTAGAGGTCACTAAAATTGCATTTGCACCAAAAGCCTCTATGAAGGCTGATCAATGAAAGACAGCTACAGCTTTTAAAGTAAAACCAAATGAACGAAAAACAAAAACAACAAGAAGCATATACCTAGAATCCTGAGGAAGGACAGTAAGCTGTTCTCCAAGGTTAGCCCACACCGAGTACTCATAAGAGGAAACACCACTAGTTTCAAGTTTGCCACCACACACAAGCTTCGCTTTGGTGCTATTGACAGCAGTGCCTTCACTATTAAGAATGTCCACACTTAAACTCTCAGGCAAGTTGTACACAACATTGGATGCACTTGCCTCAATAGTAATTTGTCCTTTAACCAGGTACTTCTCTCCTTTTAAATAGATAGGCTGTAAGAAATACAGTGGAGGATTTGATGAGTTCTCCATTTAAAATTAAAACAATTAAAAACCACAGAGAAACAAGAACAACATACCGAAATATCTGAAGTGTTAATCATTTTTGATGAGCTCCCAAAGAAGATGCATGAGTCAATAAATTGCAGTTCATGTACTCCAGGAGACTCTACACAAATTTGTTGAGAGCCTTTCTGCATTCAAATAAAAAAAAAAAACAGGTGAATTTATAATATGAAGTCTCACAATGTAGTGGATTGGCATTCAGCTTTAAAGCTTTAAGAAATAATACCTTTATTTTCAAATCAACAGGTGACCCATCTGGTTGTGTCACAAAAGCATCAACATCATGTGTGGAAATAACATTTGCCCAATAACCCTTTTGGACAAATTCAATTCCCTTAACATCATCTGTACCAACACTAACATCAATGAAGCTCTGTTGCCAGCACCAGTGATCTTCCATTGACTCAGCCTCAGGCAAAGTGTGCTTGACCTAGAGGATAGTTTGCATTACAGTAGAAATGGAACCAGAGACATATGGGAGCTTAAACAGCAGACAGTTGATAGAATAAGCACACTCAGAGCCTTACCTCAAGCCTGTATTTCCCGGGAACAATATTTGAAAATATAAACTGATTACTTTCATCAGTCAAAGTAAATCTCTTCCTTTCTTCTTTTTGCATGCCACTCAGTCTAGTGAGCGTAACAGTGACAGAAGGACCACATTTCTCCTTGCAGGCTACAGCACCAAGCACATTGACTAGCGCCTTTGATCAAAATTTGAAAATAACACATCATTCAAAAGGTTACCCAGGATCTGAATGCGCAAATAAATAAATAAATAAGATCATGGAACCACACTCAGCAACCACTACGCTATAAAATATTAAATATGTGAAGCATACTTTGCGGCTCTGTATATTTAAGAATCTCTTAAGCAATCAAACACAACCTTTAGGAGCAAAAGGCCATTACAGTTCTTTTTAAGTGGTGTATCCCACATGGTTTAATGTTTCATTAGTGCTTTATATCACAGTGAGGTTTATCCACCCATCGCGAACAGTGTTGTTAGAGCTGGTTCAGTAGTCCATATGAAAGGCCTGTTCTCAGTTACTTCACAGGCCTCAGTGAAAGCGCACATTAAGTATTGCAACTCCACATAGTTATGGGCTTTGTCGGATGCTCCATAACAGGCTATAAAGAGTTAATTAAAAGTTCATTGTAATACTATTAATTACAACTTCATGTCCAGGTAAAGCTGAAAAAAGGTCCAGAACACCTAAAAGTTCAGGAGAAAAGATAGCACATTAAAACATGGGAAATATTTTGCAATAGTGAATAGAGGGTAAAAAAAATTCCTGCGTACTTCAGATTACCTGGGAGAACTCAATATTAAACAACGGGTTTTGTACAGCAATGTCAATATGAGAAGGCAAAAACAGAAGCTCAGGAGCACTCTCTGGTGTAGCAGCAAGAGCAGACAAGAGATATTCGCCAGGGGGAACCTAAATATCCATGAATATAAGGTAAGAAATACCAGATATGGCCCTTGCTTGGACTAGAGAACAATCTTTGCATAACAAAAACAAACGACCAACGTGTCTCCAAATCACATGCATCATTCCAAGCTACTTGCACTCAAAAGTTATGGATTTGTTTTATGTAATACCACAAAAAAAGATCATTAGAAGGTAATTAGGAACTCAATTTTTTACAGAACTTATGATCTGCAATAAAAAATTCCTAGACCAACTCATGTTGCATCAACCTTGACACCAATTTCAACTTCTGGTGAACCAGACACCAAATTCTTCATTTATCTCATCATTAGCTCAGAGCAGCTGCATCCAATAACATTTGAAGTAAAATAATACCCAAAAACAAAAATAAAGAAGCAGCATGGCAGCTACTCAATAGTGACAATTTCTGAAGAGTACAGAGCAGACCTTTCTTTTCTTTTAACATGCATCAAGTGATTAGGCATTCAGAACATATTCTCCACTGATATTAAGAAGCAACTCACACAGGGTAGAAATGAAAGCTGATCACTTTCAGAATAAAAACAAATTGTTAAAAATACGATATCATGTAACAATAGCATTACTGTTTAACCTCCCTCCATCAACCAAACAGCATTATGAAGCGCCAATAAATCTCATAAGTTTCAAAAATCTTGACATGGAGACACAGTAACAACCTCTCTTCCAAATTAAAACCATGACTCAATCATGAGACTAAATTTTATACCACAAACACATCATACCTCAAAGCAAAATTTCCCATTCCTATCTGTCTGTTTCACTTGTGGCTTAACATTCTCCGGTCCATGAGTAAGGGCTACCTATGATTCAAATTTCAAAGTGTAAAAATGGCAAAATTGTATTTCACCTCAGCGATGGTAAAATCATATTCTTTAAGGCAATTTTAGAATAACACAAATAACTGAAAACATATAAAGGTACCTTCGCCTTATAACGAGAATCAATCATATGTACTGCACCACATACATCATATGAGACTGCTTTGATGTCAGCAATAGAGGCCATGTTTGGCAATACCTTAAATTAAAAAAATAATAATAATAATAATAAGAGAGCAACAGAAGAGAGATGTAAAGTAGTTAAAACATATTGAGAAGAACAGATCAATAAGAAATTTCAATCAGAGATGGTCGTTCCTTAGAACCAGATAGAAGAAATGTAGTTGCATGGAAGTTCAATTGCTAAATGAAGTGCCTGCTTATCTTGTGCTTTACCAAGTAGTCCTTCAGTTTGTCGAACTTATAATGCTCCTTAATAGCTTCTATGGTATAATGCTTTGACGTAACCTTGCACAATCAATAAAATACATGAGAAAAATAAATGACACCGGATCTGGGTAAGGGAGGAAGCGATTTTCTGATCGGCTTCACTGAGATGATCAAAGATCAAAATAACAGTTATATAAAGCACGGAAAATTTTTGTTGATGAGTAAATAATTTGAGCATGAGATGGCAAGCTCTCTTGAGGATTAGCATATTGCAACCACCCAATTACATTGCCAGGAAGCAACTCAGACCCTTCTAAAAGCCATTAGAGATAGAGAGATCAATGCTACACATTGATCAACAAATTTTGAGAACACATCAAGAACTTTAACAGATCAATCTTTCCATGAAATTGTAACCTAAAATCAGGAATTTGGTGACAGCATATTTACATATACCTGATCAAGCTTGAAATAACCTTCTTTGTCTGTAATACTCCTTTCTTGACCATCGACTAGGATTTTGACATTCCCCACCCCATTTTCATTTGAATCAACGACACGTCCCCCAACTGAGAATCCAGTAACCTAAATGAATAGCTAAAAGAGTTAGTCAGCTGTCTATATGCAAGGGGCACATGGCTAATCATGGAAAAAACAAGGGAGACAGGAAACAGCAGTGCAGATACTTCTGAAATGCAAGACACGTTACCTCAAACTTGCGGGGAACTATGACATGCTGATGCTCAACAGATATAGGTAAAACGGTAGGTGAGACATCAAATACTGTGTTTTCACCTTTGTAAAAAGGCATCAGCTCGTAACGCCCTGTAGCGAAGGATTCAAGCACCAAGATAATTAAAATTCCTAGTGATAATGAACGGATAATGATGATCTTCAATTCTGTAATGTTAAATCTCTCTTTCTCGGGCGAAAATGTAATCCACCACAAGATCTTGTCTCTTTTCAACATATATAATGCATAATAAATACATGGATAATGTACCTATTATGCATCTGTATATGAAGGCGCACACACACACACAAACACACAAGAGGACTTTTGGGAATAACCATCAAAATTTCTGCCAGAAAAGATCTTAGTCTATACCCGCCAAATGATTTACTGATATAGAAAGTAAATTCTCAGAAGAACCCATGTAAATTACAAACTACCGAAGTAACTACACAAATGTTTCATTTATGTGGTAATAAGTAAGTAATAAGCAGTGGGATAATGTGTTTCAGCATCAAGTAATTTGGAAAAAAGAAAATGCAAACTAGGCCTGGCCTGACCTGGATAAGAAAGAAATCAGGGTGGTTCCTATAACCAGGGCTTCGCCCAGGCTTGACATAATAGGCAATATTTTGGCTTTTTTATCAGTTTAGTTGTCATAAACAGATTTAAACAACTCACATTAGCAAAAAAACATCAATCTGGACCATTATAACATTATATATATTATAAGTTGACAAAAGACATTTAAGTTTAGAACCAAAACTGGCAAAGTAAATCTGGGTTGCTGCCAGGCTCAGAATTCTGAGACCAAGGCCAGATCAGAAAGGCCCTCCATTTATATTAGGAAGCAACGTCGTAACCAGTAATTTGTCTACAGGAAAAAAAAAAAAAAAAGAGAGAGAGATAAAAAATTATCTGCACCTCTCTAAAACAAGAGCAAAAGAAGCACCAGAACTGGATTACCGCAAGGTATTGATTTAAATGTGAACAGCCCATTGGAATCAGAAATAGCATGGCATAGAGCTTTTCTCTGTCCAGGGCCACTTCCTGACCCTTGGGGACAATCCACCTCTAAAACATCATCAGAGTATAAATATATATGAACTCCTAATATGGGATTTCCCTACAAAAACAGAAATAACAGATTACCAAGTCATAAGGGAAATGTTCAGCAAGGCGCAGTACCAAATGCATAACAGAAAGAAAACATGCATCAGTGTTTCTATCATTCCTCTAGGCATTAATCAAAAAAGGACATAGAAAGATTTTTTATAAAGATAGAATAAAATAGCAAATGATGTCATGTTAATCACAGACAAGTTATGCACCAGTGTAAATAAACCTTTCTTTTGCATGAGGCAGATTGATGCAAACAACTTTTGAAGATCGAATGATTGGCTTATGAAAAATGGATTAAACTAACTAGGCCCAAAAGCAGAGAAGGCAGTACCTGTGCTACCACAGATCCATGGACGTCATACCCAGAAACAAAGAAAATGTCATCAACTATACCGTTCTCAAATCCCAGTTCAACCTAAAAGAAAACATCATAATGCAGAAACACAAATGTAAAAGCGTTAAAGAGGCAACCTTGATGTATGAGACTCATCAAAATAAGGCTATTTTCACAACTCAATGTGTGACCTTTACATCACAAAGGAGCAAAAAGTTGTGCCTAGGCTTGCCCTAAAAAGCATTAAATGTTGTTAGGAGAAGAAAGTACACCTCTGTGGGACCTCTAGCCTCAAGTTTCAAGTCAGAATGTGATGCCTGTAGTTTATACCTCCCTGAAACAGACAAGGATCAGTTAATAAAGGAGACAAAAAAAAGAAAAAAAGCACAAACAACTAATAAATGGTATTAAAGCCACACATAAATGCAGAAGAAATCAATAACCTTTGTTAGCAACAAGAAAATGCCATGAAATATTAGGTTCAGTTTGCAAAAATATATGAGCTAGTATGCTGTAGTGTGTGGCATGTGCTTTTAAAGATAAAATCATATATCCAGTTAGCACCTTCCATAATTGCACCACCAAGACCAATAGGTTACCAGACATCGCACATGAACACACGGTAATTAGCAGGATTTCTAAGAGATGTTTGCTGAACTTCATGTCTTTTCATGAGCTAAGCCCATATTATTGCCCTAACCTTTTGTCCACCTTTCACATAAGCATTGTGCCGCAGTTTTGTTCTTATTTATCTACTTTGGAAAGAGTGCTTAGATGAACTAATCAGATTCTTTGTATCATCTTCATCAGTGTTATTATTCCCCCTACTGTTTTCTTCTTGTCCCCTTGATGATAGGCATTGTTTTCATGCTATGTTTTGTTGAATATGAATAGGAAGCAGTCAATTGGTCACACTAGATTGTGCTTGCCTCTAAAGAAGTGCTTATCTCATTGTTAACAAATTGTATTTTAACTAGGAACTTAACAACTATTCTGGGTGTTCACCTTTCCAGTCAATCTCAGCCCAATCATATGAAGTATGTTAACCAGATCTCATGTTACCTTAGCTTACAAGAAAACAGAAAGCTAACCAGAGAAGCGCACACATCACATGACACATATGAACAAAAGTTCCTCCACTAACCAACCAAAATTTACTGAAGATTTTCCCTACCTGGAATAACATTTGTAAACAAGTACTGTCCCTTTGGAGATGTTAAGACAGAAGAGATAATATCACCATCAAGGGATAAAAGCTCAACATTCACATTTGAAGGACCCCCATCTTTACTAGAGCAGCTCATTCCTCCAACAGACCCCAAAACCCTTCCAGATAGTGTAAATCTGCAGAATTCAGACATGTAAAGGATTTTATACCCATTTCAAAAGTGAATAGGCATGAAATTAGAACTGCGTATGAAATTAAAAAGACAAAAACAGTAGAAGAGAGCCTGACCCTGTAAATCTGAAGTTGGTATCTTCATTGTTGTTGCAACCATTATCATCAATGACAACAAGAACCTGCAGTATGAAACCAAACCATTCTAAATGTACACAAGTCTAGACAGACTGCAGCATAATGTGCATTAAAAAATTACAACAATCAACCAAACCTTATCTGGATCCCATGACCAGCCCTCAGGGCCATTGATTTTGATAAAGAAAGTGCCCTGTAAATTAGAACTGCGTTAGAAACGGACATAAAACAAGCAGAAAAAACAATTTGCTATCAAAACGAAGAAAAGATGCTTAATAAACCGAAATATGAGATCTCATTCTTACAGGCCAATTATATCCATTCTATAGTTTGATTAATCAGATCTGCAATACATGTACTTTCTAATTTACTCAAGAAACTAATTAGAATGTGAAACCTCTCTCATTTACTTAGTAAGGTGAATATAGTGACAAATTTCTTTGAATAATATCACCAACTTATCATCATCAATCAATCAACTTAGCCTTACTCCCAACTAGTTGACGCTGGCTGCTTGAATCCTATGTTCCCAGGATTGTTTGAATTGAGCCAAACCTACATAAATTCTAAAAGAGCAAGATCTCTCTATACTACTTTAACCACAGCAAATTTAGGTCTTTTTTTTCCCTTCCTCCTACATCTCTTATATCTATTGATCAACACTATATATAACCGAACCACCTAAGGAGACATTCCCTGATTTCATCCTCTATTTGAGCTACTTTTACCATACTTTGTACTCATTTCTAATTTTCTCCCTTAGCATATGCCCAATCATCCAATGCAAAATTCTAATCTCTGTCACATTCATTCTGTTTGCTTATTCTATCTTCATTGTCAGGCAGTCAGCACTATAAAGCACCACTGGCGAATGTTACTCTGTGGTATTTCACTTCTTAACTACAATGGCGTTTCTCCATTCTGTCCAACCTGCTCAATTAATCCAATTGACAATTCGTTCAACACTCCCTTACCTACATATCATTGAGACAAATTCAAAGTGGCTCTTATCATTTTATAGAAAATTACCAGGATGAAATTTAGTTATGATTCTAATTCAAACAAAGATTTATGAGAACACTTCAATAGACAATGAACCAATACTAACCTTGTCATATACAGGAATGAAGTAGTATCCATTGGGAGCACACTGAGTACTTTCTTTCACCAAGTCATCCACTGTGCGAAGCTCCACCTACAGTATCATACAGGAATCAAATTAAATCCTTTACGTGCACTTAATAGCCGTGAAACTACTTAGATTAATCTTCCAGACCAAAACGGGAAAATGTAAGAAATCAAAAAGTGTTACTAAGTGAATTCACAAAGAACAAGGTTAGGTCGTACCGTGATGTGAGAATAGTCCAATTTCGTGTCAGTGGTCTTCCTCGATTTGATAAGAGACGAACTAGCCTACAAATGAGAGATTTGCTGATCAGATTACTCGGAAAGAATATATGAAAGATAGACAGATCGCTACAGTGTGCGAGGAACTCCATAATTCAGATACATTTTCTAGTCACAGAGACGAAAAAAAAAAAAAAAGGACCTCCTAAATGGCAACTCGCAAGTGAACAAGTCAACATCCAAGAGTTAGCTTTATTCAACACCATGCATTTTCTCGGAAAACAAACACGAGTAGACGGCTCATCGAAATACGAAGATTTGGGATTCACCTCGACGAAGCCGCCGCAACCGTGGACGGAGCTTGCGGAGACAGCTGATAGAGAGCAAACTACTGCGATGAGAAATATGAAAAGACCTCTGATCATCTTCGTTGGCTTCATCGGTCTCTGGAAGGTCAGTAGAGTGAACTTGGTGAAAATCTGAAGAACGGATCTGGTAGTTCGTTTCATGGGGTCATCTTGTTTCACTATCTGACATTCGGGTCAAGACGGGGGTTTTATCGTTTATGGGTTTTGAATCAGCTTCGACGCCAATCTCCTGATTCGGTCCTCAGCGCTTTATAACTTTGTTAGTTCGGAACTAGTGATAGACCTTTACTTCGTTACAGGTCGATCAGCAAAGCTATAAAATTTTCATAACAAATATATTTATGGTGAACAAAAAGTATTAAAAAAGTTATAGATTTAAAATTCAATTATCATCAATTTAAAAAGTTTCCAAAACTTAAAACATTTTAAATTTATTTGTATCTAATTTGTTTGGAATTGAAGCAAAATATCAGTTTTTGATTGCTCATGCAAACTTAAGAGTCTAAAACATAAAAATCAAAGGTTTAGAACATGTTTTGTGTTTATTATGATAGAGAAACAAAACTATTTGGTTTCAAAATTCGAGGATTAAAAAATATCCTCATACACAAATAGAATATCTATTGTGCAATTTTACCTTTAAGAAAATGACATAACAGAACTGTACCAAAATGGCTACTATTCGTAGTATCCATTACTATAGTAGAATGGCTACTATTGATAGTGTTGCTTTCACTTTGTAGTGAAAAAAAAAACAATTTCAGGCGAAAAAAATCCAAATACATAAAAAAAAAAAGTAAAGGGAAAAGAATCCAAATGTAAAAAAAGGGGCTTTGGCCCCCAAAAAAAAAAAAAAAAAAAAAGCCAGCCCAAGCGTTAAAAGAAAAAAGAAAAAGGGCTTCAGCTAAAACAAAAAAAGAGGGGAAAAAAACTGGCTTCAGCCCACAAAAACAAAAAAAAAAGAACTATAGCAACAAGGACCCTAAAGCCCAAAACACATTAAAAAAAAAAAAATACTGTAAGCGAGACTGTTACTAAGGTCCCATCAAGCTCTTAAAGCTTTAGTATATACGAGGTTCAAAAGGCCCACATGTTGCGACAATCACATAATGTCACAATATTAAGCAAAACATTAATGAGGAAAAATAATAAAAATAGTTTGGGGACCCAAAGAAAAAACATAAAAACCTTATGCATTAAGAGTTTAACAATTAACTTAGGAAAAGTTAAGGAAAAAAAACTCTATTTCACTAAAAAAAACCATGGTAACCAATATTTTAGTTTAGAAAATAATATACCATAAAAAAAAAAACCAAGAGATCAAACGAAAACATTATAATTAAGTAGTTACTAAGTTTAGAGTCCAAAACATCAAGCTGATCAAACTCAGTGTCTAATATAGGAAACGGAAACAATACAGGGACTGAAAACGCATTTCACCAAAAGAATTGTGAAACAAAATGAAAGTGGGAGAATAGCAAAATAAGCCCCAAAAAAACTATTGTCTTTTGAAAAGCTAACAAAACATCTAAAAAAACAACTGCATAAAAAAAATCATGTGAAAAGAGTGGGTCACAACTCTACCCAAAACTAAGGAGCAAAAGCGGCAAGACACTGTAGTTCAATGTTCATTTGAACAGTAACTTAAAACGGGCTTTAGTATAAAAATAAAAATAAAAAATGAAAAAAAAAACTGACTAAAGTCGAATAAACCAGAATCAGGCCAAAAGTAGGCAAATTATAATGATTAAAGATTTATTTTAGAAAACAAAGATAAAGAAAATCAATAAAATAAAAGTTATGATCAAGACAAAAAAAATAGAAAAACTTTAGGTATTAAGGATTTAACAATTTTCTTAATGAAGATAAAAAATGGTTTAACTAAAAAAAATAAATTATGGTTACTAATATCTTACTTTAGAATATAGTACATAAAAAACAATAAAAATAAAAGCTTGGGGGCCAAAAGAGCAAATAGAAGATCTAAGTAAATAGTTAGTATAAAATTCGGGGACTAAAATGTAATACAAAGATGACTAACATCCAAAAAATAAAAAATTAAAAAGTTAGGGACTGAAACCGCGTTTTAACCGAAACAAGCTTGAGAGAAACTAAAACTAGGAAAATTGCAACCTAGGCCCTCAAGAAGGCAAGTGTCTTGCAAAATGAGATAAAATTCAAAAAAGAACCAATTGCATCCTAAAAAAGTAAAAATAAAAAATAAAAAATAAAGACGCAGAACCACGGCCCAAAACCAATTAGGCTTAACTAACCCATAACAATGGCACTATTTATCCAATAGTGACCATTGTTGATCTTTAGAAGTTTGTTGTAATGAGGACTACTAGCGGTCTTCACCATTTGCCTTCCAAATTTGCCTTCTCCCCATAAATGTGACAAGTGTTCCTACTTTTTGAAGTAGAAATTGACAACTGGATGCATTAACTCTTTCTTTGTAAAAGGTTAAATTAGTTACTACTCCTTAATGTTTTTTCTTGCTGTGATCAGACCCATAATCTTTATTTCTATTCCACTTTCCCCCCAATAATCACCTTATTCCTCCTCCTTTCTCTATTGATTTTAATCACCAAATTTATCAACCCAACCAAAAAAAAATCCACAAAATAAAGAAAACTTCTTTCAAAATTTTCAATTTGTGCTTATACTCTCAAAGAAAATATCCATATATTTCAAAAATGAAGAATCAAGAGTAAACCCACAAAAAAACAAAAATAATTAGATACACTTAGACACAAACAGTAACTAGGACTGACTAGAACAGAGGAACAAATTCGAGATCTATAAATAAAATTAGCAAAATAGAAGAAGGCAAGAACCAAAAGCCAAATCGGGGATCATTGGGGCTTTCCATCTCGCAATGAAAAGAGAAGTCAATTTGGGAATTGCTTGGGTGCAATTTGAACCAAACGGTGACAGACAAGTCGATGGTGGCTAGTGGGCGATGGTAGAGGATGATAGCAAATCAAGGACAAGATGCGAGTGGATGGGTCACGAACAGCTCCTCTTTTAGTCGTGGCATGGCATCGCCGGTGGTAGGTGGTGCGGCATGAGGCGGAGGCTAGCTAGATGTGGGGTTAGATAAACAGTGAAGGCCGGCACAAAGCGGAGGTCAGTAGATGATGGCACTTTTTTGGGTCTTAGGAAATGAAGCAAATTAAGCACATGAAAAGGCAGGAATCTAGGCACCATAAAACAGTTTCAAATAATGAGATATTACGCTAATGAATTTTGTGGAGATAGCGAGGAGAGATAGTGGATGAAGAAGTCGAAGATTGGGGGGAAATGAAAGAAAACAAATGTAAGGTATTTGTTTAGAACATGAAGAATGATTGAGGACCATCCACTAATTTAACATTTTACAAAGGAAAAACTTGTTGTATCCGGTTAACAATTACTGATTCAAAAATTGAGGACACGTGTTGCATATATGTGAAGAAGGTAAAAGACGGAGGCAAATGGCAAAGGTGGATAACATCTCTCTAGTAGTAATAATTGGATCGAACATGGTGAATGCTGGTCCTAATCATTTTGGGCCAAGCATATTAACTATATTTTCATGCTGTGGGTGTAAATTTCAAGTGTTTGATTGAATTTGGGGCCAAACTTGATTTTTTTTAGCCCCTATACAACTGTCATTTCCTGATTCAAACCTGAACTGAAATAAGTGTCTAACCCGAACCAACCCTAACTTGAAAATATTGGGCTAAAGTCGCATTATGTCGGTTAAACCCGCCATTATCACTAGCTCTTCTCTTCTGCCACTTCATCCCTATTATCCCTCGTTCTCTTGTCTCCTACCATCTCTGATTCTCCTTATTGATTGACGACTATCTAAAATGATAAAGCCCACAAATGAAGAACGAAGAAGGAGGCCAGTAGATTGATGAATTAGAACAGAGCATTAAGGGCAACCATCGACTGGGCGAGCACTGACGCAAGGGGCAAACTGAAGCTGCTAAGTACGGAAGCAAACATGCATAAGCATCAGCAAAGGAGGGCGTGGTCATGCGGTGTCTCGGTATATATTTGGTCCACTTAAGTTTGATATATTAATGTTAGGGAAAATTACAAAAAATCTTTGAGATTTGGCCAAACCTCTAGTTTTGTTCCTCCTGTTTTAAATACCTATAGTTACCCCTTATTAAGTTAGTTCCGTCATTTACCGTTAACATAAAAAGGTAAAAATAACTGACTTTAAAAACTAGTTTCATAACCTGTCTAATAGATGGGACAATAGTTCATATAAAAATACAAGAGTTATTTAAAAGTAGTAATTGAGAAATAGATCCAAAAGGGTAAAAAGAAATGGGACGACAAAGTAGTAATCTAGCACCCCACCATGGAATTTGAAATCAACTTTTGTCTCATCCAGAAAAAAAAAATCCAGTCTTGTATAGAAACAATTCTCTAACCATTGTTTGACCAAAAAAATAAAATAAAATTCAACACTATGCCCATATCAAAAACAAATTTCAGTATAGCTAAGAGAAAAAAATTTGACAATAGGCGAGAACTTTGAGGTAGCTCAAAATAACGTCTATGTATTTGAAGAAAAATGTGTGAGTGGCCCAACGAAACCAAGTTAATGTTGGCCCAAAAAGGTGAAAAGGAAACTGCGGCCCAATGAACAGCGCCTATTAACAGTGAGTGAGTTAGAATCTTAGATAGAGTAAGAATGTCATATTGTAAAGGTTGGGGCTTAGAAGGCAGGATGAGGAAAAGTGAGGGAGAAAAAATTGTAATTTTTAATGAGTATAAATAAGATGTTTTCCTAACCCTCGCCAGCGCCTCATTCTCTATTCCTGTCTTCTCTTGCCTTTTCTCTCACCTAAAATGGCTTTTGGGTTTGGTTGGCATCGCCACCATTTTGGTGAAGTTTTCCCGGTGGCGCCACCATTGTTGAAGTACTTAGTGAACTTGCTGTCAATAGTATGCCTCATATGCATGTCACCGCCGTCGTTGTTAATTCCCGCGGCGACCCCACCATAATTTTTTTCTTGATTTGTTGTAGAGTGGGTTTAATCAGTAGTTTTCCTTTTACTCTTCAAGCTTTTCTAAAGCCATATGCTCTTATTCTATGGCAATTTTAGTATATCAAGTTTTAAACTTTCGGCCAATTTTTTTTTTCTAAAAAATGTGATCGGCTTACGTGGTTACAATCCATCTCTATTCTCTTTTACCTTTATTAAACGTGTTATTTGAAAATCCTGACCGATTTATGTAAATCATTCCTTGAAACCAAAACCTTAATTTTTACTTTACTTCCTTAGCTTTCCATTTGTTTTTCTATCTACTCATTTATTGACTTGAGTTATCGACGTTATGAGAAGCCATTTACAAAACCATTAACGATGGTTGCTCCACTACTTGGATGGTGTGTGGCTATCATGCACAAATGCCCTTGACGGTCTTAGTCAACTAACCTTTCTTCGACAGAAGGAAAAGGAATCAAAATAGCCATAAAGGTTTAACGTAAGTAAAGAACAAAAATAGTGCCATATGTATGTCATTGACATAGACAAATTTCTAATCTTTTATTTTTTCAATATCTATGAGGGGCAATAAAGGAACTACAATAAGAGATATAAGGATCAGATGCTTCTAAAGAGAATAGCTCAATCTCGGTCAACTGTCAGCTGCTAAGATAACGAAATGGAGGAATACAATTCGGCTTTTTAGTGGCCCAATGGTAAGAACCTTATTCCCTTGGCTTTCTTACGAAATAAACTTTGTTTGCTTGAGTAGTAATAGTACAGCATACTCAACACATTTATGTTTTATATCACAACCAAGGATAAGTACAAAGAATAACTATTTTTTTTATTGGTAGAAGGGTTTGGGGAAAAAAATATGGTCAAAATGTTGGTGTGTGCATCAGAAGAATATGTTACTTAGCACTACAAATTGTAAGTCTTTATAACTTTGAAACACTCCTACAATAATTTATGAAAATTCAATAGGCTGATGAGTTCAATTCTGAGACAATGCCTCGGTTGTTGAATTAAGTGGTCATTTTTTGGCCTTTCTTGACTAATATCATAATTGAACTGTAAATGAAAAAAAATAAAAAGTAACACTGTAAACCAAAATTGATGGAAATAATGTAGTAGAAGTCATATTTCTTAGATTTTCTATGGTTCACAACTATAGTTTGGTGAATCAAAATAACAATAGGAAGTAGCACTACCTACTTTCCCTACTTTCAGATTCAATGTTTCTTATATGCTGCTATAATACTTGCTTCCCGCTGCAATTTCTTGCATTAGTATTAAGTTGATGATGATTTTGATTACTGATTAGTATATAAAAAATATAAAAATAGAAAATGCATCCATGTAAATATAAAAAATGGTTTTCAATTTGTGTTTACACTATCCTAAAATGCATTATGTATGTCAAGAAAGTTGGGGTAATACTTAATCACAGAAAACTGTCATTAAATCCATGTGAAGGCTGAAAATAATGCTTAGCTTGAAAAAGATTTTTCAAAGGTTCAAGGTAAACAAAACAGCTCCACATTGCACTTTTCCCCTTTTAAGGTGTTAAAAATATGAATAATTTCTTTGCTTTAGCAAGAATATTAGGAACATCTTACCAAGAAAAAGATAGTGAAAATGAAAACTGCATGTATCCATAGTCACCGACCATTTTACTTCTCTAGTTAAGCAATGAAGAGATAAGACATTTACATTAATATTTTGAGTCGTAAATGAAAATAGAGCCTAGTAGTTTTTTGTTGATACTTTATTGATTGTTGTTGGTGTGAAGGCTTCTAAGCTGAGATTTTCTGCTTCACTGCATTAAATGAGTAGGAAAATAAATTATGAGATTTTTTTCCACTACTTGTTTGAGCTTTAAATAAAATAATGAAAAGAATGTTGATCCCCTGCTTTAAACCTTGTACTTCTTCGCTACTGAAAACCTGGGTGACATTTTTTTTTTGATTTTTTGGAACTTTTTCTAGAAAGCATGAAATTAAATACATTAGACAATGTTATACATTGTAAACAAAATCAAATCACATACATTGTTACCCACGCAGTTGCCGGATGGGAGAAAGAACTACTGCACCAAATAAGCAGGGTCAAATGTTTTTCCATTTTTCAGACCCATCGCAATAAGCAGATGCTATCTTTTTTGGAATATAAATTAGAAAAGTGAAACCGTATTTATCCTGGTCTTTTTATATCTACTGTGCTGTAACTGTAATTAGATTGTGGGCTGGGTTAGTGGGAGATGGGGCGGTTAATAGAAGTGGTCAAACATGTTTAAATTTAAGGTAGGGGGCCACTTTTCCGGGTGACTGGCGCTTAGGCGCCAGGATAGGGTGCTTGGGCGCCTAGGCGCCAGAGCTCGATGGTGTCTGGTGCCGCGGCGCCAGAAGGGGGTGGTTGGGCACCTAGGCGCCAAAGTGCACTTTTCTTGGCAAATGACTTTATACTGTGGCGCCTAGGCCTCGCTCCTGGCGCCTAGGCGCCACAGTTATAATGTCCGTTAACTTTTGCGTTCTCATTTTTAGTTCCACTTGTCCCGGTGCCATTCCACTGCTATGGTCCGCTTCTCCAACCTACAAAATGAAATATAAAAGCAAGAATTGGCCAAAAATATTAAGTGATAAGGTAGAAAATTGTTGTCAAAGTTGACAAAAAGTCAACATGTTTGACCACAAAATTAACATTTATCACATGTGTCACTCCATAATTTATTTGGACTTACACGTGTTGTGCTGACAATTATTTTTAAATTTTTTTAAAACATGAAATGATAATACTATCAAAATTCCTGCTTTTGATATCTATTTATAGATTTTTCCCCTAACCACTAAAATCCATTCAAATCAAAGCAATTAGTCAGAAAAAAAAAATTAACCAGAAACTTAGAATAGATTAAGTAAAATCGGTTCTCCAGTTTTTAGTTTCTGATTCAAAATCATCGTGCTCTCATTCAATTCACTTCTATCATTAACAATCAAAGCTTCTCCAGTTTCCAATGAATTTGCACGATTCAAAACCGCCCGTTCTTCTCTCTCAATTGGGCTTAAGGCAGGATTTAGGGGTTTGATGGGTCGAATAGCAGTGACTTTTGTAGCGCAGAATCTGTTTATCCCATAGCAAAACTTTCAGGAATCCATGGAAGTTGAGCTTGAAAGAGTAAGCTCCCGTTAAAGGGTCATTGGTGGTGTTGGAAAGCAGGTTGTCTCCGTTAGCGACCCAGACAACTTGCGTTATGTTGGTTGTCTAGACCGGCAATTGGGATATGTTGGAAAATGGGCTATCTCTATTAGCAACCTAGATGACGGTCCGAACAAGCAGGTCTTTGTACCAGACACCGACGAACCAGTTGCTGGAGTTACCAGGGGAGAAAAAGCCCAACTCGAAGACTTGTCCAATGGAGAAGAGGGTTCAGTCATTAGTGAGAAATTGAAGAGAATAAGTGGCTTTAAACGATGGCATGAAAGTGAATTGGATTCTTGCTTTAAATTAATGGTCTGCGGCTTCGAGCAATGGAACACGACGAATTGTGAACAGATAGTGAATCGCATCGGCAATTTTGACGAAGAAAACGAAGATCGAAAAGAGGGCGGCAGGGAGGAGAGGAAGGAGATGGAGGCGGAGAGAGGAGGGGGACAGAGGCGGAGATGAGGGAAGAGGGAAAAGTGCGGCGGGCAGGAGGAAGAGGAAAGAGGAGGTGTAAACGAAGAGGAGAAAGGGAAGGAAAGATGGATAAAAAAAAAATCATCAGCCAGTAGATTTTATGAAGAAAAGTTAGGAAAGTAAAATGACGTTTTCTCTTTTCTTTGGTGACGGTGAGTGATGAAGTTAACATTAAAAGAGGTAATTGTAGGTATTTGAAATATGAGGAACAAAACCTAAGGTTTGGCCAAACCTTAAAGGATTTTTTGTAATTTTCCCTTACTGATCTATTAATAATCATATTGGGCCACATTTCATAACAATTGGGCCACATGTTTTTTCGGTCAGTAATATTAGAGTCATTTATACATTTCCCTAAATGTATTGGGTCACACTCCTTTGTTATTAGGGCATATCCTTTTCTGATTGGGCCACAATTTTTTGGGCCATTGTTATTGGCATATTTAATCTTAAACTACTTAGAGGTTACTTGTAAAATAACTTTATGTTGTTATTCAAATTTTAGCTCTTTCATTTCTTGTCATTATAATTAAAATATATAATTTCTCCAAATCATTAACATTATTTCCCTTTTGATGCGTAATTACTTGTTGCACGTAAACTGTAATTCATTTTTCGTTTCTCCCTTCATTTTACTACAATCAATATATATTTCCTACCATTTTTTCCCGTTTACGTATTACCTTGCAGACTTACGTAATGCGTGATCCTTATATCAACAGGCTATTCTTGCTTCAATATTGTGATGTTGCTATTGAGTTCTAGACATAAATTAGAATTTCAATGCATGATGTCATTATATGCTATATTATGTAAACAACGACTCATTCATTTGATGGATTATGAAATTAGTTTCATGTTATAATAATAATTATTAGTTATCCAGTATGTGTTCTATTGATACCCTCAAACCTCTATTTTTTACGCATTCAAGTCAATATATTTTAATTCCTAGTTTTTAGAACCAATTGAAACACCATTTATTGTGTATAACTATATTCGTTGTCTAATTATAAAGGCTTTAAATTGGCAATTCTCAAATTCCACCTTTGATTATAAAAAATTATGTTTTGAATTGCAAAGTAACTTCAGAGAATAAATAACCATAAATTATAGGAGTACTTCTCTATTATTTCACAAAAAAAGTCAAATGTCATTTCAATGTCATGCTCGTTTCTTACTAGTAATAAATGCCAATAAAAATTGCTAATGATCAGTTTAACTATCTTTTAATGTAAATGAATTTTCATACTCTAGTTATTTTAAATTCACTTTTCTATAAATTTGATATTGTAAGTGCTTCTCTTTCTTCTCTCATACAACCCATTCTTTTCACTAACAACCTCATTTTCATAATTTTATTAGCATTTGTGAACGGTCAAAATGAGGTAAATTATTTTGAACTTTTCATTTTTCCTATTTATTTTGAACTTTTCATTTTTCCTATTTTTTCCCTTGTATTTTCTACAATTATAATGTTGATTATAGAAATTTTAATGAATTTATTTATCTTCTTTTAGTACCCAACAATTAGACATGCTTCAAGCCTTGTATTTTGAGTCAATTCGTTTTAACTTAAGTTAACTGACTTATTTTTACTTTTTACATTTTTTTTGCCTGAAATCAATATTATGTAGATGCAATAATCTATTTGAAATTAAAATTTCATGATATTGTTATTTTTTTTATAAATTTTTCTTTTTTAATGTCTTAAGCTAAAAAAATTCATAAAAATTTAGTAAAATTATAAAAATTGTATTTTCAATAGATTACTGCAATGACATAATATTGGCTTTCAATTAAAATTAGTTCTGAGAAAAAAATATGTAAAAAAAAAAAGTCATTTTAAAGTCAATTAACTTAAGTTAAAACGAATTTGGTGTTTATGTTTAAATGCAGCCAAGAGTGAATACAAGTAAGTATAAGGCAAGTGGTTTGCAATTCTATGGTTAGTAATTTATATGAGACTTTCAAGTTACTAGAAAATTTATAAAGATAGGGAAAGTCATCTTCTTTTTCTCCTTGTAGGTTTTTGTGGCATGTCTCCTAAGCCATCTTGGAATGTCTTAAAATTAAATGGAGGTCTTTTCAGTAGAAACAAATGTCTCATTGATTCTCACATAGATTAAAAAACAAGAAGATGATGACTAAGATCTCTTGAGCAATGTTTGAAACAGTCATCTATCACATAGGAAGAAAGTAATAGTTGCTATTATTGAGAAACCAGTGAAACAATAGAGTAAGTAGTGCATTGAATTTTCTATGATATGTCAATTCATATGAGTTTAAGTTATGTTACAAGTTTGAATTAGTGGAAAACTTGGGTGGGAAACAATAGTTGGAAATGACTATGAATCGTAGGTTGGTTAAGGGGGAAAAATTATATCCATGTAAAGGCTCCTATATAAGTAAATTAATATAGTTAAAACAAAAAATAAAAATTCTTTCTACATATTTTCTCTCATGGGTATTGAAAAAGGGAAATGTTTATAATAGAATTTCATGAGAGTTCAAAGACAATGGTGCAAATTGCTAAAGTACATACATGTATACATACACACTTGCATACATATTTTTGTATTGAAACAAGATCATAATCTTCCACTCTTAATATACTATTATAAATAGAGCAAGAAAAGGGCCAAAGCATGCCAACAACCTCCAACTTACATGAAATAAATGAGTTAGTCCCTGAACTTCGACTCGGTGAAGAAAAACCCTCAAACTTGTGAAAATGATAACTTAGTCCATTTTGAGCCATATCAACCATCATTTCATGTGCTGAATTGCACTATTGGCACTTGGACTCATTTAGTTGTTCAATTTTTTTTTCTAAATATCTTATACTTATAATTTAGTCACTTAAGTTGGTGTTTACTTTATTTCATAGTAGAAAATATTTATCTTAATATTTTTTATTTTTTTATCAGCTTATATCCATAAAAAATTGGCTGCTTTATTTTTCATTTTTTTAATACAAAATATATTCATTTTTTAGTTAAATAATGCCACTTTTCGCAAACAAATTTCTCATTTGCATAGAGTACATGACCCATGCAATCTATAGTTAGTATTTTTTACAATAAAAAATGCATTAAGCCATGTACTTTATGCAACAAAAAATACTACTTTCAGTGAAACACTGGTTTATTTGCAATAATATATATATATATATAAACCTAGATATAAAAATACTAGGGGTTTCGTTTTTTTTTTCTTTGTATAACTAACTAGCTATCCATTCATCAAATCATCTATTGATACCTTGACTTTAAAAAGATTTTTGTATGCAATTTATGAAAAAAATTTACAAGACTCTTTTTTTCCTAATTGTTTCATTCTTTGCATTTCGCCATCAATGTTTTCAATAAAATATTTGAACAAATATTGCTTTTGTAAATGTTCTTGGTACATTCTTTTGTTTAGCTTTAGGTATATGTAGTTGATTTGTCATTTAAAATCTAAGTAGGGCAACATTTGGACAATTTTTAGATGATTATTTTGATTTTAAATCTTTTTATGTGAATTTAAGATTATTTAAAGGTTAATACTTCATCTTTTTGTTGTAACTTGAGAATTTCTTTACAAGGAATTCATTTTCAAATAAAATTTTTGCATTCTCTTGATTAAAAAGGAGAAAATCATAAAAGAACACATGCTTCTGCATGATGATGATGATGATGATGATGATGATGATACTAGGATATGTTGAAGTGTAACGGGCTATTTTTGTTTTATTTTTTTAATATAGTATTGTGCATTATTCCTATATAAAGTGACTATTGTTCAAATTGTTAATTTATAAAAAATACATGAAAAACAAAAGCACCTAGTTTTTTTTATGGATATAAACCGATAAAAAGTAAAAAATATTAATATGGATATTTTATGCTATGAAATAAAGTAAACATCAACTTAAGTGACTAAATTATAAGTATAAGATATCTAAAAAGGAAATTGAACAACTAAATTAGTCCAAGGGCCAATAGTGCAGTTCAAGTCATGGAAGGATGACTGATGTGGCACAAAATAGACTAAATCGCTCCATTTTCACAAGTTTGAGGGTTTTTCTAATCTAAGTTTAGAGACTAACTCGCCCGTTTTATATAAGTTGGGGGGTTGTTGGCGCACTTTGGCCTAAGAAGAAACAACATTAACACGTTAACAGGTTTGTTTGCTGGGCATCCGTATTCAGCAAAGTGTTTTTTTTTCTTTCACTGTTCAGTGATGCACCCCACTTGACTTGAGACTTGTTTTGGCTTCATCCTTATTTCTTAACTAAAATCATTACTTTGCCCCTCCCATAATTGCTCTAACCGAGCCTTGTCTCTCTTTTCGGAATGTATTCCAACTTACTCCCCCCCCCCCCCCACAGCAACTAAGCTCACAATTTTGTGTTTCCTCTGCAAGTATGGTGCTCTCCCAAGCCGTCCTCTCAGTCACGGTGAAGCTTCGCCGCTCGACTCTTCTCTGCCACCCGTTGTGCACCTCAGCCTCTCTGTGAAGCTAAAATATTAACTATTCTAATCCAATAATTTAGTAGTTTTTCCAATAAACAATTATTTAGTACTTTATAATAAATAGTCCTTATTGATAACAACTCCCCTTTTTGCCTTTTACAAATCCCATGCTCTGTTAAATTAAATAATAACCAAATGCGAAATTTTCAGAAACCCCAATGTATATCTTAACCTACACTTACTCTTTCTATATTTAAAAACCTACAGTTTGTCCCTCAAATGCTAACCTATGTTAATTTTTCTGTTAAGATGCTTGGCTCAAATGTTAGTAGTACCCATGAACTTTTAAGAATCATGCAAATCAATCCCATGATTGATCTCTGGCTGCCTCTAACCCATTTTTCCTAAATAAATTTCTAAAAAATTTGTGTTCTAATAAATAAGTTTTATATTTTATGTTTATGATTAATATTAATATTTATTTTTAACATCTCATGCATTTTTTCAATTAACTCAAATATAGAATTACTGTCATTTTAGGGATGAATATACTACTTATTATACTTGCCATATAAAAATCTACACATTTTATAATTTTTTGGGAGTATTAAATACCATAAAGTATTGGAGGGGCAAATAAGACGGTGAAATTTGGAGAACTTCCCCCTTCTTATTCTTGCATTTATTTATTTATTTATTCCTCAATTTTGCTATTTTAAATGTTTTTGGAGATTAATGTGTAGCATTTTGGTATTGTGATTGGTCACTTTTCACCAAAAAACAAGATTGTTGCGTCAGAAAATACAAAAAAAATATGAATTATAGTTAATTTTAATAATGTTTTTCACCAGGATAATATTAGTAGAAATGATTAATATTAAAAAGAATAATTAATATTAAAAAGATAAGAATATTAATTAGAATAACCACAATTTAGTATCTTGTATTAGAAATAATAGATTTAAAGTTGAAAAGGAAGGTGAAGTTGAGTAGTTGAAGATGATGGTTAATCTGTTAGATGCAAAATTTTAGGGGTCATAGTTTACAAGAAGAGAATGCCAAGGAAAAAGCTGGATTTTACCAATTTTTTTTTTATTGAACAGACGCTCACAGAGGTTAGCAGACAGGGGGCAAACTGTAGGTTTCTGAGTATGCAGGGTGTAAGTGTAGGTTAGAGTATACCATGGGGGGTTTCTGAAAATTTCCCTAACTAAATACCAAGAAACTTTTTAATGCGATTCTTTTATTTATGTTAACTATTTTTTTTAGCATATATATTTGCAATTAATTATAATTTGTGCTAATAAAAATTGTTCACCTATAACTTTCATCAATAATTACAAACACTGTCCAACCACAACAATACCCTTGAAATACATGCTTCCGGTTAGCAAAGACAGGTCCAAAGTTTCTGGGCTTTCCCAAACGTTTTAAGAGTGTGAGCCCTAAATAATCCCAGCCCGAATAAAAATCACAATAAAACGGAAAAGAAGTGAACATTTTGGAATTGTTGTTTGACCGTTCCTTCCAGTACTCCCTGTGTTTGAATTGAACGGAAAGTATTGAACCTGAGAAGCTTTAGCAGGCAGAGTGAGAGGATCGATTTTGCATCCGCGAGGAGTTGAAGGTGATTTTACTCGTTCCTGGCTTCAACTGGTTTCGAATTTTTGATCCTTCGATGAATCTTAACCGTCTGTCAGACGATCTTTCCAAATTCTCAGATCCCAGTGTTAAACGCTAAATTCGAGATCAATTGCCCGCTTAGTCCACAGTCCATCTTGAAATCATATGTGTTTATGTGGTTTTTGAGGACCGATTTGCTTGATTAGCTCTTCGTCCTCTCTATTTCTTTTAATTCTTTTAGTTTGGATTTTTCAGGCTTCGTTTTTTGTTTCTGAATTTCCCAGTGATGGCAAGGATTAAACCTCAGGCCCTTTTGCAGCAGAGCAAAAAGAAGAAGGGGCCTGGTCGCACAAGTCTAACTACTATTCTTCTGTCCAGCTTGATCCTTGTGTTGACTGTATTCTTCCTATACTCCACTTACAGGAACTGGTCCCAAAGGTTTGTGAGATTGATGTTGTCTTTGCCAATATTTGGTAGCTCAATTCGGCATAGTTTGCTGGTGATTAGGGTTTGTTGCATATCGTAGAAGTGTGTAAGAGATCATCTAAGTAAAAGAAGTGCAAAAAAGCCTATTTTATCCAAATAGATTGTTCTTGTTGTACCCAAAGTTGGAGCAAGTCAGGTTGTCTTCCTCATTTATGTAACTTCTCTCAAAATGAAACTGAATTGTAGGAACATTTTATGTTGATCATTTGTTTCTTCCCATCTTATTTAGGTCAAAAATCCAAGTGGAGAATGAAGAGTCAAGTCTTGAGGTATTGTGTTAACATATATTTGTATATGTTTTGAATGCGCATAAACAGAGAACCACATTCGTTATGTCTATTATGAGTCTGCAATAGTTACAGGTCTTTTCAACAGATGCATTTTTGCCCTTCCGGATAACCTCTTTTACCTCTTCATTTAATAGCTATAGTCCTTTGTGTTTATCAGGTGGATAACACTTTCACGGAGAGGAAGTCCAATCTTCGCAAATATGCGGTGGGTTCACTTATTTTCCAAGGGTTAACTTATTTGCCAGCTTTGTTCTTTACTACTTTTCCTTGTGATTAAGAGGGGAGAAGCGATAGTATTGAGGAATAACATTAGCTAGTGTTTAAATTTATTGCTTTTAGCAATTGGGCATCAGAACAAATTCCTTACTCAATAAGGGCAAGAGAATTGAAGGCAATGATTAGGTTTATTTATGCTTGAGGCCATCCCGGAGTGCATTAGCTGGATTTCTGATTGCAAGCACACGTTACCCCTTCTTAGGCAAGTTTGAAACTGTGTTTTGCTTAGCTGTCAAAACATGCTTTCTTTATTAGGCTATGATGATTATGGAAACCTGAGATTTGATTACGTTACATTTAGTTTTATTCTTTCTTAAGTTCTGGTTCAACTAGATATTGGGAAACTAAGGATTAACAGCTGTTTGATTTTCTTTTGAAATTTTGGAAAAACTTCAGCATCTGTTTGTTTTCTGCATTTGCTTTAGAATTTGTCTCATTTCTGGATTGAAACTTATAGTTTTGTATGCTGAAGAAACAACTCTGTGGTGCTCTTTCCATGATGGGCAAACTTTTACGTTTCTCCATTTGATAAAATTTCCTCATTGACTGCTGCTTTTCTTCATGTTTGCTAGATTCTAGAGACAACAAAAGGCTCTATAACAGTGGAACTGTTTAAGGATAGTTCACCTAAAGTTGTTAATCAATTCATTGATTTATGGTAAGTCCTGGAATTATTTGCTGGTTGTAGTGTTGGCCGTTGGTGTTAAACCATTGTATTTTGTTTTTCCACTTCATCTGACATGGTGAAACCTATGCTGCCAGCTGGATGAGTGCTGGGCTACCTTGCTTTTGCCTTTTGCTTGTTAGGGTGACTTCTATAATGTTTGAATTTCAAGTTTTGGCTGAAGCTATATTTATTTATTGTCTGACTGAATGTATTTGGCATGAACCTCTTGTTATTCTCCTTCAGTTATCCTGCCACTTAGCAGTTATGAATAATTCAAGTTCCAAATTTCTCTTTCCTTTATTTCATTGAACTTTTGGAGCATAGCTACAGGTTCTCGTTTGCTGTCAAACAACAAAATTGCTAGATCGTTCTAATTTCTATCCTTTACTTTTTCTTCTTCTCTTGGAAAGAGGTGGGCCAGGGGAATTCCTTTTGGCAGGGTCATGACTCATAATGGGAGCATTACTTTTAACTATGAATTGGTCCATGAAATGTGATTTTATGATGTTTAAAAAAGAGGGTCCTTGAAATGTGATTTTATGATGTTTCAAGTAGAGACTTTCTGAATCACCCCACCTAAAGGTTCTTAACTTTTGTACTTGCACATCTCAGGCACAGACAGTTGCAAGTTTTCCATGTTCTAAATTACAGATTTAAGCAAAGATGTTGCCTGAACTGAGATTGAATTGCCAGGGGTGGACAAAGTATAGCACATGTTTTACTTCATTGATCCTGTAGACTTATTGTTTCCTCAGCATACTACGGGTCCAAGTTTTCACTATAACATTTCCATGCGTATCTTTTATTTGATTCTGCTTGTTGTATGCTTGATAATATTGCTCTCAGTGCCCAACTTCTGGGAAAGCAATCTCATGGATTTAATATCTTTTTCCTTTGTATCTGCTCAGTCAAAAGGGGCACTTCAAGGGGATGCTGTTTCGCCATGTAATAAAGCATTATGTGATTCAGGCTGGTGATATGAATAAGTTTGGAGCTGCTGAAGAGTGGACCCTGAAAGGGAAGCATTATGATCAACTAGATACCAGGTCTCTGAATTCAATGTTTTCTCCTCTCCTACTTTGCGTATAGTCTCTTCTGGATTTGACATCATTTTGAAACAGTTTGGCGATAAGGAATTTAATTATCTTCTGAAAATAAGGTTTATTTCTTGTAGTTTGAAGCATGAAGCTTTCATGCTTGGAACTTCCAAGTCAGAGCATGAAAATAGAGGGTTTGAGCTTTTCATTACAACTGCACCAATACCTGATCTTAATGAGAAGCTTATCGTTTTTGGGCGGGTTGTTAAGGGAGAAGATGTTGTTCAGGTACCAGATTAGAATTGGTTTTTCTTTTGAACAATTTCTGTATTTCTTTCAGCTGATAAATTCTTCTGTATCATGAGCAAAAGCAATCATCATGTCTACAATTTTGAGAGTTTCAGATATTTTTGATACTCACTGTGATACCACTTGATTTGTTGAACCAGGAAATCGAAGAAGTGGATACAGATGAACACTATCAGCCCAAGTCCTCGATAGCAATTCATAACGTGATTTTGAAAGAGAACATTTGAAGCCTGTCCTGCTCAATCAAACTGGGTCTTCGGGTCCATATAGCTCTAACACCTTCAATCAACAATACAGGAAGAACTACTGCGTGTTCAAGCAGTCTGTATCTCTTTACTGGTCCTTGTCAGTGGCCAATAGTCTCACACGGATTTCGAGTAGCATTGGCTTATTATATCATCCTTATTCGCTAACATTCGTTTTCACTTCTCCATCTGCATGTAAACTTTAGAATTAGAAATTCTGTTTTGTGTACACAGCTGGAAGCTATTTACAGCTTCCAGTCGGGAAGTTTAGATTAAGATTGTGCCTGTAACTTCCAACGACAATTTATTGATCATCATACGAGTTTTCAGTTAATCCTCTGTATTGCTCTGCCAAGCTGCTCCTTTTTGGAAGAATTTGTCAGAAACAATAATGGTTCTGGGAGTTGATTTTCTCCTATCTGAATGGGCGGAGTAAAGCAATTTCTTGTTGCCATTACCAGGGCAAAATGGTAGCTCCAACGACAGCGTTTCAGTCAGGGCCACTGATTACTTCTAGCCTCTAGGTCTTTGCTCGTGTGTACGTACTAAACGGACCGCTTAAGTGGCCATGAACAGCTCCCGGGTAATTTTTTGACCAGCAAGCGAAAATGAAGCCATCAGCTCTTCTTCGTCCTCCACCAGCATCGATCATCTCCAGGTCACCATTTAGGCCTCAATTGCTCGTTCGAAATCCTAAATTGGGGATCACCTTTTCGTCTCTCCGATCAGGAGCGGTTCGTTTTCTTCTGATTTCCCATTATCGCGGCTTCAGATAATTTAGCTGCAACAGAAACGTCTGTTGTTTCTTATTTCTCAGATTGAAGATGTAGCTTCAAGGCCCGAGTACAAACCCGGGATTCTGGACGATTTCTTCCTGAACACTTTCAGGAATAAATTAGTTCATGTGAGTTCTATCTTATCGTGTAGTTTTGGAGCCCGAATTTTGCATAATTCCATTAATTATCTGAACTTAATCCCCAACTGACCTCCAAGGGGGTTATAAGGAAGTTGGATGGGATTCGAAGAGACCTGGATATGATGGGCTTATAGAATTAGCTGAAGGGCTGTTGAAGAAAGGCAGGACTAATTCCGACACCAAAGACGCAGCGGTACACAAACTTTCACTTTTCTTCGATTATATGAATTGGCTAAATTGTGTTTGTATGATTTCCGCCCTCTGTTTGTTCATTACCATGACAGGTTAGAATACTGAAGTCGCTGTTTCCACCATTTCTGCTGGAGCTCTACAAAGTCCTTATAGCGCCGCTGGGTGGAGGAAAAATAGCTGCCATGATGGTTGGTGAGTAGAAAATCGTCCTGTTTTCACCTAATGGCGAATGATGAGTCTCGAATGTTGATTTTACTAGTTTCTTTTACCATGGTACTAGTGGCGTAATGGGTTTTTTTACTTACTTTTTGGATTTGACTTGTTAAGCTAGAGTGACAGTGCTCACCTGTCAATGGCTTATGGGACCTTGCATTGTTAATTCTGTGGATCTTCCTGATGGAACTTCTTGCAAGAGTGCGGTAACTACTGTTCAATCCATGTCTGATGCAATCTGAACAGTTGTTGTAAATGATACTAGTGCTTGATAAAATAATTTGGAGCCAGTGGTGTGAAGGCTGGAAGAACAATTTTTAAGGTGAACCAAGGCTCATATCACATTGGTGTTGCTTCCTGTTGTAGGTATTTGTAGAGAGATGCAAGTACTTAGAGGAGAGCAAATGTGCAGGGATTTGCATCAACACCTGTAAATTTCCAACACAGGTTAGTGGCTGCAGACATAGATCAATACTTTGTGTTCACTGTTCTGCTTTTACAATGTGGTGTAATTTGTAGACTTTCTTCAAAGATTATATGGGGGTCCCTTTGCTGATGGAGCCAAACTTCACTGATTATAGCTGCCAGGTAAAGTTGCTCTTCTACTGAGTAGTAAAAACCATGCAGAATTTGATTCGTCCATTACATTCAAAAGTCTGAGAGATGGCCAATAATATTTCTTTTTTCTTTTTTTTGGCCTGATAGCCGATTAAAACTGAAATTTCTGTTAAATAAGAACTTTGAAAGTAACTTTGATTTATTTTCTATTTTCAGGGTAATAGTTCATGATTTTTACCGTTGTTCCTGAAATATCTGTAGTTATAATAATAATTTGACAACCTTAATCATCAGTCGAATGTTTTCTTGTTACTCAATCCACACCTTTATGTCTTGCTTGCCTCAAGGTCAAGTAGTACCTCTTATTGATCTATAATGGTAATTTATGCAAGTTTCATTATCTCTGAAAACAGCTCTCCAGCTTGGCAAGCTTGCGCCATTCATTCCGACAATCATTTTTCATTTTTTCTTGTAATGTAAACTTTGGAACATTTAGGACCCTAAATTCCATTCCTACCATCATTCGTGGCATACCCCCTATAAGTGCATGATTATATGTTAATAGTTTTAAGAGAATAGTTCTGCTCCGGCATTTCAGAAGGCTTACTCCTTTTTAACTCTGAATTGGCAGTTCAAATTTGGGGTACACCCACCGTTGCCTGAAGATGACTCCACCGCTAGGCAGCCTTGTCTGGAGATATGTCCAACTGCGAAGAGACGACAGGAAATTCAGCAGAACAAGGAAACACAATGTCCAAAGGTATAGAACAACCTTTGTTGGCCACGCCTTCCAACTTGTAATTAGATGTTCCTTGTTGAAAAGCGATCATTTAGTAACATGAATTTTACAACGAAGAAGCTTCCACATTCTCATCAGGTGATTACTTGCCTCTCCTTTTGTCATGGCATGAATTTCTCAAAAGCCAAAAAATTGGACTTTTCAAACTAGCTGCTCAAAATCTGATTTCTGGCTTTGCCTCGTCGATCCTCTGCATTACGAATTAGCCGCTAGACCCGGACGTGACTCCAGATTGATTCAATTTGTGCGGTTTCTACAGGCAGGTCTCATAAGTAGAATGAGAGACAATTCATTTTAATTTACGTTAATTTAATTTAAAATGAATTTTTTATATCTATTTTTGTTAGGAAAAACCTTTATTGGAAACCAATATTTTATAAGTGTAATAATCCAGTTAAAATTATATATTTATAAAATTATTAAATTTTTATGAATTTTCATAGGCATTAAAAAACAAAAAAGTGATAACAATTTAATAAATTATAACAGTTTTACTTTTAATGGATTCTTGCATCTTCATAATATTATCTTTCAAATGAAAATGATTTTAGTTAAAAATATCTAAAAATAGAAAAAATATTTAAATTAAATTGATTTAAACTAAAATGAATAGAGAGGGATATATATTTTATACTTTTTAGGAAAAGTTAAACCCTTTTTAGCCCTTGAACTTTGAAAACTATGCCAACTTGTGCCATAAACTATAGTTGCCCCTCAAGGCTCAAACTTCCAATGTCAAGTACAACAATCCTTCAAGCGGTCATCTGCAGTAGCATTCTAGAAGGGATTTGATTACAAGGTAAAAATTAGGAGCCAATTCGTTTTAATTTAAGTCAATTTAATTTAAAATAATTTATTTATTTTTTACATATTTTTTTTATCTCAAACTAATTATATTTAAAAGTCAATATTATGTAGATACAATAATCTATTTAAAAGCATAATTTCATAATATTATTAAATTTTTATGTTTTTTCTAATCCTAAAGCTAGAAAAATTCATAAAAATTTATTAAGATTATAAAAATTATGTTTTTAATGGATTATTGCACCTACATAATATTAGTTTTTAAATAAAATTAGTTTAGGGTAAAAAAGATGTGAAAAATAAGTAATTTTGGGTTAAATTGATTTTGAAACAATGAAGATTTTATTTCTTGAGGAAAATGGTGTGAAACCCACTCACTGGTCATCACTTGCGAAAATTGCCAATTGCCAGTCTGCATTGATTTATACTAAATTCGTTTTAACTTAAGTTAATCGACTACAAAATGACTTATTTTTATTCTTACGTTTTTTTTACTCAGAACTAATTTTAATTAAAAACTAATATTATGCGGTTGTAATAATCAATTTAAAAATACATTTTTTGTAATCTTACTAAATTTTTATAATTTTTTCTATTTTAAAGGATTAAAAAGGAAAAATACATAAAAATTTAATAATATCATGAAAATTTACTTTCAAATGAATTATTGTATGTATATAACATGGACTTTCAAATAAAATTAGTTTTAGGCGAAAAAGATATAAAAGTAAAATTAAGTTAATTAACTTAAGTTAAAACGAATTGGCTATAACTTAAGATTCAAGTGGTCATATTTTTTAAAGGTTAGGGGTCAAATAAAAATTTTTCCTTCACAAAAAGCATCGTGTCGAAAGGGTAAATTACAAAAGCCCCATTGTGGTTTGATCTAATCTATACTTTATTTCTTTTTTTCAAACCTACATCTTACCCCTATTTCTTTTATAATGTCTTACAACAATTTTTGAAATCCTAAATTAAACTATCTAATAACAATGTTCCAGTAGTTTTAAGATTTTTAATATTTTTTTCATAGCTAACTTACTTTTAAAAAATACTAATATACATTTAAATGAAGAAAATGTGTTTGCATAAAGGAAAAGCTAATAATTTAAATTGTCTATTAAAAAAAATATTAAAGAGGCCGAAATTACTTGAAGATAACTACTGTATAGTTTAAATTACAGTTTTAGAAGTTGTTATTGGATAACATAAAGGAACTAGGGGCAAAGTGTCAGTTTTAAAAAATAAAGGAATAAACTGTAGGTTAGGCTAAACCTCAAGGGGTAATTGTAACTTTCCTTTAAGAAAACGGGTTAAGCATAAAAGGCACTGGTGATAGATTTTTTGAGATAAGATATCAATCAATCCTAAAGCTTTACTTATTAACTTGCTAAAGTAGTCCTAAAACGATTAAATTCTTAACTCTATTAATCTTAATTTAGATGTCTCACTAGGTGACAGATGAAAAAGTTAAGATGGTACATAACAAACATTTAAATGCTGACTTGTTGACTCTTTTTACTTATTTGATAACTTTTTTTATTGAATTGCTCAAAATAACAAACAAGAGTAATTTAGACACTTATTTCTCTTCATTCTCATCCATCCAAAAAGGAAGAATGCAGATGGGGAGGGCTACACGACGATGCTGGTGACGAAGTCATACTCAAGGCAGTGAAACTACTGACTACTTGTCTTCTGAATCCAAGAAATCGGTCCATTAGAGCATCAAATTGGTGTATGGATCCGCTCCAAAAGGATTTGATGCCCATGTTGCTCACACTTTTTCTCCTAAATCATCTTCTTTCTCATTCATAGCAAGGCCTTGACCTTGCTTTATTGGGTTCGATTTATTTGCTTATTGAATTCTTATCAAGTGTTATTTTCCCTTATTTTTTTTATTTCAATTTTATTAAAAAAATTGATTGAAAGAAATGAATAGCAAGGGCAGTGATTAAATGCACCCTCCATCAACGAACTATCTTGAGAGGCGCATTCTTAGTTTGGGTAACATCAAAGGTATTAGAATTCAGAAGGGTCTTGGGTGTTGAGTTGGTCATCATCGTCCATGATGGGACCTGACTCAACGTTGGGCTTGTGCTCTTTAGGTCATGGGACAAATCACTCATCCTGCTAGCCAATCTTTAGATCCACCTGCAACAGCAAAGACGGAGGATTAAGATTTTATGGAGGCGGGCCACTGTCGTTGGACAGAAAACAAATAGGAAGAAAAACGAACAACTCCACCCAAAATGAATCACAAAATCAAAAAAGAGAGGGAAAAGAGAAAAATCTATGAAAAGGGAACGAAGCAGAAGCATAAGCAAAAGAAGAAGGAGGAGGAGGGGGAGGAGGAGGAGGACGACGATGACGAGGGTGTGCAATTTTGGTTCTTTTTCTTAAAAAAAACAAAAGAAGGATGAAGGTGTGCGATTTTGGTTCTTTTTCTTAAAAACGAACAACTCCACCCAAAATGAATCACAAAATCAAAAAGAGAGGGAAAAGAGAAAAATCTATGAGAAGGGAATGAAGCAGAAGCAGAAGCAAAAGAAGAAGGAAGACGAGGAGGACGAGGGTGTGCAATTTTGATTCTTTTTCTTAAAAAAAAAAAAAAAGGACGATGGTGTGCGATTTTGGTTCTTTTTCTTAAAAAAAATTGATTGAAAACAAAAACAATAGTGGTAGTGAATAATGGTCAATTGAAATGTTGGGCTTTATCATCTCACCTTGGTGACGTCGAATAGCGCAGGCAATGGGTAAGAAAGAAGGCAATTTCTGTTATAAGTGGGGTGGAGAAGAGGTAAATTGCACCTGTGACCCATAATATTTTATTATTGTCTTATTTTGGACCCTAACCTCAAAACTTCACATGGGACGTCCTAAATCTCAATTTTTTATTTCATTTTAGACCTTTAGATGACAGAAAATGTTAAAAATAATAGAAATGGCTACGTGACCTGCCAACTTAGGGTAGTTGCCTACATGGAACAATGAATCACCAACTATAGATGCCCACAATTAGCCACATCAGATATATATGGCTTATGTTACAAAAAATGAAGAAACTTAGGGCTTATACAGGCTTAGCCCACATCTCTCCTTCCTCTTCCCTCCTCCGCCGCTTCAACCTTTCCTTGCTTCCTCCTATTGCACGACATTTCAATGTCTTCGAGCCTCCATCCGCCGCCATCAGCCCTCCTAGCTAGCCGCCCTTGGTCTGCCCAATGCTGCACCACACATCCTAGACGTTGCCCTTCTGCCGTCCACGCCAAGCCAAGGGAGAAAAGGGGAAGGATGATTCGTGTCCATCTCTACTGCTTTCGGTTCGTTAACTGCCTCCACTACTCCTGGTTATACCCATTTAGTGATGCCACCACTGAAGCTCGAGTAACCGTCGTCCTCCATTTAGTCATCTGGCCAACGAATTTAAGTCAGACTCTCAAGCTGACCTGTCTCCCATCGTCAACCCAGTAAAGCATTTGGGTAAATTGTACTCGTGGCCAAAATTGAGGGTTGGAATCATACAAAATCAGGGGTTGAAATCAGAGAAAATCGGGCAGCAATCAGCCAAGGCCGAAGAAGGCAAAAGAGGGCTGGAGGTGGCGGGGGAAGGAAGAGGAAGGAAGGATAGATGTGGGCTAATCCTGTACAAACCCTGAATTTCTTCATTTTTTTGTAACATAGGCCCAAAATGTTTGATTTGGCCAATTTTGGGCATTTATCCCATGTTGGCATGCCACGTGGTCATTTTCATTATTTTTAACACTTTCCATATTTCAAAGGTTTAAAATGGAACAAAAAATTGAGATTGATGATGTCTTATGTGAAGTTTTGAGGTTAGGGTCCAAAATAAAATAGGACAATAATAAAATGTTAGGGGTCATAGATGCAATGTACCCGATGAAGAAGATGACAAGTAGGGAAATGAATATTTTAATCATTCTTGTTTTTTTGTTTTGAGTAATTCAATCCCCAAAATTACCAAATAGCTAAAATGAGTCAACAAGTCAGCACTTAAATGTTTGTTACGTGCGAACTTAGCTTTCCTAAGGGTGAAAATGGGTTGGGCCGAGTCCGAGCCCACCAAGCTAGAGTTCGGCCTCTTCACTGTCCGATACTACCTGAGCTTGAGCTCGAATTGCTGGAACTCAATTTTTTTAGGCTCGAGGAGAACTTGAGATTGGCTCGAAAACCCACTAGGCTCAAATAACACATAAATCTTTTATCCACCAGGCTTGAATGACACATAAATCCTTAGTACCCTAACTACAATTTAAATAAAAGATGAGGGCTGAATATGCAATGTTTTTTACATAGATAACCAGTAAGGGAAAATTAGAGAACATATACTAAACTTTATAATTGTTTGCTGTTTTACCCTAATTTTTTCAACTTCACAAATAAGGCATCATCTTCCTTACTTTGACAGTAGAGTCACCGTAGTCCATCCTCGAGCTATCGATCTAGGTCTCCAGCATTTACTTGGAGCGGCAGTGGCGGTGGTGTCCTTGATCTTGGTGGGCCTATCGTCAGTAAACCTTAGGTGGGGTTATCGCGGCGGTGATTGTTGTCGATCTCATAGCTATTGTCATTGTCAATTGTCATTGTGTTTTGATGCAACTAGCTGACAACAGATTGGGTGGGTGGGTGCAATCGTCTAGTAAGGGCTGTCATTTTCAAAGCTTGGGGCATCAATTCAGGGTGGCTGGTGCGAAGACAAGCCAAGGCAACGCGATCATGGTCGACTGGTGGAGTTCGGCCACTGATTGCTTCTTTGTGCAAATTGTGCCTAGGGCTAAACAGATTAGGAATTAGGAGTTATGAGCATGGTGCGTGGGATGGTGGGAGAGAATTTTGGTGACTGACTCATTGGTGGTATCTAGTAGGAGAGGAGGAGATGGACAAAATCGACGATTCGATGAAGTGTGAAGGGAAGAGAGTAAGGAGTAGGCTGGGGAACTAACTAAGGCCGAAGGTAAGTAATGGGCTTGATGATAAAAAGGTCCGAGAGAAGAGATAAAATATAGGGTCTGTTAGGCCCATAATCCTAAAGGGCCGAATAGCATTAGGCTCGAACTTGGCTCATAATAAACTCAAGCTTAAATTTCGACTCAAGCTTGAGCTAAAGGCCGACTTAAAAAACCTTTACTTGAGCTTGAGCACGAGTTGTCTGAATAAAGGCTGACCCTTTTTTACCCCTAGTTTTTCTATCTGCCACATAGCGAGACATCCAAATTAGAACCAATAGAGCTAATGATTTGATAGTTGTAGAACTAATTTGACAGCTTATGAAGTTTCGGACTAAGTTGGCAAAACTTGAAAAGTTTTAGGACTGACTAATATCTTTAGGAAAGTCGCTGTTCCGCCCGGTTGCTTTTGCTAAACAGCTCCTCTCTTCTTCATGAGCCTTATCGCTCCGCGAATCGGCTGCTAATCCCCGACCCAATCGACGCCTACTTGTGAAAATGGCGAGCGCTTGCTTGTCCACAGCGGCCTCATCCATGACCTTGAACTCCCTCCCTCTTTCTGGCCCTGCCACGAATTCGGAGTCTCAGAACCTCTGCCCCTCCTTCCGTCCACTCCTTTCCAGGTAGATTTTCCGTCTTTTTCATGTCTACTTGACCAAGGCAGGTTAGAATCTGGAATTTTGATTCTTTCACTCGAAGTTTAACTCTTCTTTTTTTAAAGGAACTATTTCCCTGATGTTCTGGTTCTGGGTTTTGCAGTTTTAGTGCAAATAAATTGAAACCCATTATGTCCTGGTGCCTTTCCTCTGCTAATTTATTGAAAAGGACCGAAATTTTATGGCTTTTTATTTTATTTTATGTTATTTGTTTTTCAGAAATTTGAAAAGGCTAGTTGGTTATAGAAAGAATTTGAGCTATTCTCCGCCAAAGGCTGTTCACGGAGAGATGTTTTGGGCTCCTGAAAGGAGTTCTGGTACTGGAATTTGGTCCATAAGGTATAGATATAGATAAGCAAGATTTCATGCCAAACCATCTGCTTGTATACATTTTGATTTTTTGGTTTTAGAGATTGATAAATGATTGGTACATACAGGGATGACTTGCCTCTACCATCATCGGCATATTTCCCAACATATGCACAAGGGCAAGGACCATCTCCAATGGTGGTAGAGAGGTTCCAGAGTGTTGTTAGCCAACTTTTTCAGCATGTAGGAATTGGTTTGATCTTTCTAATGGTTATATTCATTTATTTCTTGGTGTTACCCTTTGAAGTTGTCATTTTGTTGGCTTGTAGAGAATAATTCGTTGTGGTGGAGCTGTTGATGATGATATGGCAAACATTATCGTAGCTCAGCTACTTTATCTTGATGCTCTTGACCCGAAGAAGGTCTGTCTTGTGTTTCCACTTTATTTGCTGATTTTGTCTTGTCTAAGAGTACCTCCAGCTATGACTGAATAATGAGCATCAGGAACCGCAGTATCCCTTGCATAAATGTCTGATCTGGATTCTTTTGTCTTCATCTTGTGTTGCTATTAAACTTTGTACATGTACCTCTCTGTCTTAAATGGTTATGGAGACATGCTTATGTTCAGCTACACATTCATTGAGAACAATGTCATTTTGTACAAATTTAAAAACCATTACCTTACACTGTGAGTTGGTTGTTTGGTCTTATTAACAGGACATAGTCATGTACGTCAACTCCCCTGGAGGTTCGGTTACAGCTGGTAATAACCATCTTCTAGATAGTAGTGCTGTATAATTGTTTTAGCTAATTGCCTGAATATCAATGCTTCCTTGCTTTCTAGGTATGGCCATCTTTGACGTAATGAGGCATATTAGACCTGATGTTTCGACAGTTTGTGTTGGACTTGCTGCTAGGTACGGGATCCTCTGTCATGTCTAGTCTATGGACATTAAGCATGACCTCAGTAGCAGCACATTTGGCTTGGTTTTACAGTGACTAACTACCTTCATTGCAAAAGTAGTGATGATTTTTAAATTATTTTTGTGTTCCAAGGTGAATGGCAACAAATACACATATTGTATGGTCTTTGAACTTTACCATAGTCTGTAAACTACCAAGGTACTGCTCCGCTCATATAGCATGACTGTACCTGAGATAAGGGGGTGGAAGGAAAATTCAGACTACGAATGGTCATGTTGTATGACATGCATCTAATTTATGAAAAAAAGAAAATATCATTCTTTCTGAATGGTGGGAGTCATTATGTTGTTAATGTATAGCACATCTAAATTTTAAGAAAAATAGAAACCATCATTCTGTTTGGGATGATGCAGTGGTTACATTATGGAAAGATTTAATGTCTTCTTAAAAAAGAAAAATAGAAAAAGAAAAGGAAAAGATGTGCACAATGTTGAGTTCATTTTGCATGTGTCTCCTTTATAAGGATTGGTGGAGTACATGATTGCTATCTGATGATGTGTTATGCTTTCATATGGGCAGTATGGGTGCTTTTTTGCTCAGTGGTGGAACTAAAGGTAAGAACTACTCTCCAGGTATAGGTTTGAGGCATTCTCCTGCTGAGTATGATGGCTCATTTTTTTTTTTCATTTTGATGTAGGCAAGAGATTCAGTTTACCGAATTCCAGGATAATGATCCATCAGCCTCTTGGTGGAGCTCAGGGTAGTCAGACTGAGTTGGAGATTCAGGTATTTTGTTTCTATATCTTTTAGTTCCATGAGACAATGCTTCTCAAAAAATGTAGGAGAAACTCTTATCTTTGTTGACGAATGTCTCTCAGTGGACACTGAAAACACTTTTAGGGCATTTGGTACAAAAGAAGTTTTTATTCCTGGGTATTAGATAGTGGGAAAGTTAGTCTCCTATGATTGGTAAAAGATTTTCTTTTTATTCCTATCATTCTAATTTGCCTAGGTAAACATCTTTTCCATATTTTGTTGGAAACTCATTCCCACCCAGAGAGGTGGATATCTTACTTTCCCTAGATGATCCGCTCTTGCCCCCATGTTCTTCAATTTCAAAAACAGTGGTTTTCATCAATCGTAGCATGTATAACAATATTTCAAGCACTAAAAAAAATTAATAACTTTTTTGAAATAAAAAGCCAACTAATTAATTTAATAATTCATTTACTACAATTGGAGTGTACCAAACACATCAATCTTGCATTTCCATGCATCTTATTACCATGGGATTCTATTCCCACAAAAAGCAGATTAGCATGAAACTTTTGAAACTTATACCAAACACCCCGTAAGGTTATTTTGTTGCCTCGGGGGTACTTGGGACTTATTAACTTTGTATTTGCTCATTTGTGTCTGCACTTAAGAGAGAAAATATTTGTGAAGTAACCAGAGCTGTTTCAGGTTTAGTATTCAAGGATTGGATGACTGGAACCTTGTCAAGTTTTACATTTCTTGAAATGATGATTGGAGCTGCACTGTCTAGAGCCAGTTTTTTTGGCATACCGTAGTGATGAGCTAGTTATATGTTTGTTTCTCAGGCCAATGAAATGATGCACCACAAGGCCAATCTAAACGGATATCTCGCCTACCACACTGGTCAGAGTTTGGATACGATAAACCGAGATACTGATCGTGATTTTTTCATGAGTGCAAAAGAAGCTACGGAATATGGGCTTATAGATGGTATCATTACGAACCCTCTCAAAGCACTTCAGCCAGTCACTGCACCAGTTGCTGCTCCATCGAATACTGATGATAACGGCAAGCCCAGTGTATGACAGAATCCTCATTTTGGGGTTTCATCCGATATCAGATGTGATTGAGAAGCATGAACTTTTTCAGTTGATTATTAGCTCTATCTACATGCCTGGAATGTCAGATGCAATTGTTTTTTCCCTTTCTCGGGGGCTCCCTGAAGATGCGAAGGTGGGGTTTGTTTTCCAACTGCCCAATGTCTCCGGCACCTTTGTTGTTTGGGTACAAAGGAACCGTTCAAGTTCACGAAACAAAACTAGAGACTTTTGGCACTTTACTCTTGGCACGTTGCTGCTGAGAAGTGAGAACCTGAGGAATTTGTTTAAATCCTTCCGCAGCCGGCAGTCCTGACCAGCAAATTATTTTAGATACGGGCCACTAAAATTATTGTTCATCACTATGGATTTGTCTGTCTACTTCATGACATGACAAAATTTAATCTCTACTCTAACCTCCTCATCTTAACCTTTAAAATACAAAGTAGTGACAATAATACGGTGTGATATACGAACGAGAGCAATGAAAATCAATACCATTAGGAATGGTCATCTAGAATAGCCTTCACTTTTATGAAAATTAAACAAATATCCTTTGTTTTTCACTTTCTGTTTAAGGATGAAGTAGCACCGAATTTATTTTATTTATTTTTTTAAAAAGAAAAGGATTGGAGCCTCTATTCTATTCTACTAAAGGAGTCTCTGGTCCAATTCAATTTTTTTTTTCAGAAAAAAAAAGATATCTTCACGGTACATGTATTAGTTTAGACTTGAAGATTTACTAGAAGATCTACAATTTGTACTTGTGTTTGAAGCTACTAAAATGATGGAATGATGCTTATATGAGGATTAGACTTGGATAGGAATAGGGAAAGCCGAAAAATCAATAGTAGAACACATGTCATGGAGATGTCTACATAACATATACAATAATTAAGAAATTTATTTTCTTGTGCACGTCGCATTTTTATTTTTCCCCTTAATTATATTATCCTTAAGCGACGTAAGAGAAAAGTGGAAAGGGACTCGTCGATGTCAGAGGGGGAGGTACGGGAGTGCATGCAAATGTCATATTGACAATTTTTTTTTGTACTACATAAAAATGAACAGCCTATTGTACAAACTATTAGAGATTTCATTTGTGCAATTTGACCACTTATGAATACTTAATATTTTTGGAGACTGGAGCAACTCAAACCTCAGTCTTTTATTTGGGTGTCCGAGTGCAATTGCCAATTGAGATAGCTGCCGAAGACGTATTATTATTATTATTATATTTTTAAAATTTTATAAATAAAATGTAATCAATCATACTTTTCATTTGGATTTTTTCTAATAGTATTTGTGTATGATTAACTGCTGTGTCTAATCATTGTGTTTGGAACATTACAAACCATAATTGTACAATATGTTTGCATTACATATAGTCAAATGCTTGCGGAATATATAACATTACTACATATATTGAAAAAATATATTATTTTATTACTCCATTTGTCTCATATTTTTTAAATCATTCATTTTTCAGCAATTAATCTATGATTTTTTATTTTCAACATTTTAGTATATAAATGAAGAAATTTCATATAAGAACGATAAATCAAAACATATAGTTTCTAAATATATATTTTTTAAATTTTTTCTAACAAATACTAATATGAATAAATTCAAGTCAAATTATATAAAAAAGTCAAATTGTACAAAGAATATGGGACGAGGGCAGTAACTTTTTTATACTTAGAATTATTACAAGTATAAGGGTTAGAATGCACTATGAAAAAGTTAACAATATGAAGTGTTTTATGAGTGAAACCATAGAGAACTTCGGATGTAATTTGATCACACCTTTAGATGTCTTGTATTTTGGAGTGCTGCATCAGTTTGGAGCTTATGTTTGGGATGTGCATTGCCAGCTATGTTGAGAACGTAGGACATAATTTTATTATTTTAATAGTATGTAAATAATTTATTGGGATTCATTCAATTTATTTAAAAATAATATAATTACTTGCAACTCAGAGCCATGCAATTTTCTTGATTAGAAGAAGGTTCTTTGGTGAATTCTTCAGAGTTATCATCATTTTATTTTAATTGTCCTAATTATTTGACTTCTATTTATTTTTGGAATCTCAGCACAACACTTGCCATGTATGCTTGTTGCAGACTTTATTGAATAAATTTTTTATTATTTTATTTTTAAATGGCTACACAATAATTTTGAGCTGGCTATTTAATTGCAAATAGATGTTTTTCTCCCATTGTTTCTATGAAAATATAAGGAAAAAAAAAAAGAAGAAACAAAAATAGAATGAAATATATTTTTGAAATTACTAAATGAAATTGAGATCACATATAAAATTTTCTTGGTTAATATTGCAACTATCATTAATTTAAAGAAAATTGCATATTTTTATTAGTAGTTAAAAAGTTAATAAATCACTAATATATTGAGTGAAATCCACAATTGATAACAAAATTTATTTGTATTGTACCTCGAGTCAACTTTCTTTATATACAACAAATCAACTAGGTTGAGTAATTCCAAACTTGAAAAAACTTTTTATGATTAGAAATGGAAGAACCAATTTCAAAAATAAAAAATTCAGATGAACCTAAAATTTTGTTATTTATTATAGAATTATTGTTTTGTGGTCAAAATGTAAATTTAGAAAGTGGTAAAAATAAAGTGAACAAATTCAGAGGTAAAATTGAGGTTTCATATAAAATTTTGAGATAGCACTTAATTAGCATATCAAATGACTTTGAAAATTAAGAGAACAATGTAGCATCTTGCAAACTCTCTCCACAATTCTAATATGCTCATATCCTCCAAAAAGTTTGTGAAGGGACATCAACCTTGGCCAATACCATGGTTTAATCCCCACCCCCTCCTCTATTCCCAAACAATACCATTTAAATACTTATTCGGTTGCTTTTAAGTCCAAAAAAAGTAGGTATTTTCTATGTTCACTATACTAATTAAATCCTATATTTGTATACTTGATTTTGAATTTTAAAAAAAATGTTCGTGAAGTAGTAAGATAAACAGAGGTTGGACTCATGCCAAAACATATTTTTATGTCTAGGGATCCCGCTTGGATCGACAATCCTTTAGAAAATGGATGCACTCTCGCTCTCTTTGCCTCTTGCTCTTTCCCCTCCCCATTGGTCATCTGTTGTGGCAAGTTGAGATTAATTGATTGTTGATTAATTAATTTTAGAACTCAAATATCAAATTCATTTTTTGAGTAATAAAAATAAAATATATGATGAATCTTTTATGCTACATTTTATATTTTTCACTTAAAATTTAAAGAATTTTTGTGCCATAATTTGTTAGCACATTGTTATGATATCACTACGCTATTATGTATTATCTTTCTACTCAGCAAATGAAAAGTTTTAGGTGTTTAAAATTATGAATTTTCTAACAATGTAGAATTATCACATATTATTATTAAGGTAAATTGTACTAAAAGTCCAAAACTTTCATCTCTTGTTGCAAATCAATCCTGAAATAATTTTTGGTTTGCTTGATGATCCCAACTTTTGCTCAGAATTGTAAATTGGCTCATTTATTACATTTAACAAAATTTTTAAAAAGTTCCACCACTATCCTATGATTTGCTAATTCTTTACAAATTTAGCTTTTTTTTCCCCCTAGCTAGATAAGGCCTCTATATGTTTATCTTATATGTAGTGAAAATGTTATTAAAATTTTTGACAACTAGTAGCTAAAGATGATATAAGACTTTGAAAATGGTTGAAAACCATTAAGCGACACCCCTAATCTCAAATTTCTAGTTTAAGAATACCAAGTGATAATTGGTGAATGATTTGGCTAGTATAAAAAAGTTTTAAACAAGATTATCAGTTGGCTGGCATCGTTCCTGAATTAATTAGGATTTACGGTAGTACTTGTAGTTGTAGATTGCATACTAGGAAGCGATTATTCGTAAATAGATTTTACCATAAGTGCTTTGAAGTAAAATATCTTATTCCTTGAGGACAAGATTAGATTGTAGTTAGCGCCACCCACTCCACTCGTGAACCTCGTGTTTTACCCTCACCAAGTTACCCTAACACCTCCAAATCGGAAGAGAAGAAATTAGCGGGAAAGAAAAAGAAGAAGAAGAAAAAGAAGAAAGGGCAGATATCATCTCAATTATCCAGACCAAAAGACATCCACCTACAAACCTCTGTTTTTATAAACATGATCTTGTGTAACCAGTGCAAATTAATGCTCTCGCCTGAGTATTTTTAGCAATAAATTAAAGCTTAGCTTCATGGTCCTATAGTACATCAATCTATGAACGCTGAACTAGCATTATACCTGAACAAAGGTTAAGCTCAAATTCCAGCCAAATTAAACGCTCCAACTTAATTTCCCATTTTGTGACCCATCATGGGCCCCCAAAACTGCTAACCGATAAGATCAGATCAAGTCAGGAGATTTTTTTATTTTTGATAAAAAGTAGAGAGCTCTTCATCCATCTTGAACCATTAAATTGCATATTTTACAGTTTTCTAAGAAGCAAAAAGTGGGAATACAAGGATCAAGAGTGGACAGGAGGAATCGTTTCACGGAAACAATTGTTTTTCATGAAACTTGTGAAGGGTAATGCTGTAGGCAGCTCCTCAAGCTCATCGAAGAAATCATTCCCTTCTGATTTGGGGCTCGAGCATGCCAGCAGATCATGATGGAGGCATGAGGCGTTGATGGGCTCTTCATCCAACATGAACCCTAGAGTGATGTCATGTGATCTATCACCTGAGAACAAAGAATCTACTTGTTGGTTAATCATCATCTCTTGAGGAGAAGGAGAGCTTAGTGGAGATTCTATATAATGGAAATGATGCCCTTCTCTTTGACTTGTTTGTGCTTGATCATCTTCCAGCTCTTCTTTTCTGCTGGTCTCTTGATAATTAATGTCTTGCCTCTGCATTTCGTCTTCTTCTTCGTGTGGGTCTTCTTGTTTCGGAGTTCTCAGAGGTTGATCCTTTTTTTTGGGATTCTGGCTTGGTCTGTGGCTGTGGGTGCCTGGAGATGGATGGTTGTGGGTTGATGTATAAGTGATCACAAGCATTGAAGCATCTGTTCTGCATCTCTCGACTTGCTTCTTGGCTGAGCAGCCCTTTGATGTACTACATCTATAGTACCCTCTGAACCAAAGATCGTGCCAAACAATGAGAAATTTAAGAGTGAAAAATAAAATAAACTTGAAAAAAAAGAAGAAGATACATATTTAGATAATAAGGTTGCCAGAGAACCAGAACCAGAGAAATTTCCAATCATGGAAACTGAATCTTTGTGTCCGGTGTGCTCATCCAAAAAAGTTAAAAGCAGTAACACTTGAAGGTGAATTAAGGATCAACATACCTAGGAAAAGGAGATCCTTTAATTGGTTTTTGCCCATATTTCCTCCAAGACCACGAATCAGAAGGTGGCCCTTCATTCTTCACCTTCCCATACTTTTCTCCCATCTTCACTCTAACAACAGACCTCTCAATCACTTTCCTGTCACAAAATCAATGCCACAACGTCTGAATCTGCTTCAAATTCTTCTTTTAACCAACTAACAGAAGAAATGTAGTGAAAGAAAGGAAATTTCTTTCCACAGACAAAAAAAAAAAAAGGGACCTTTTTCTAGATGCCAGAGTTTGCGGTGAAGCCCTTGAATCCAAATATATGGAGACAGAAGAATCCATGGCCAATAAGCTCAAAACAAAAGGACGGAGCAGAGGGTAGTTTTTATGGAGAGTGATTTAATTTGAGGACCCTTCTCATAAAACAGGAAGGATCAATGTCAGAGACCAGATGATGATCCAAGAGAGACAAATTAAGAGATAAAAAGAAGTTAAGCAATAGATGACAAAAAGCCTTTCAAGTTGCTTTCAGACTTTTCTTTTTCACTCAGCTCTCACACAGTACCCTCCCCTCCCATACAATAATAAAGTTTGGAGCCAGTGAGCATATCTGACCTTTCACATTCACCTCGCCACCATCCCACCCATGGCCATAATAGAATAGAAAAACCTTCCCCCAAAGGCCGAAACAGTTGCGGGACATAGATATGGAATGCAAGATATTTGTCTTTTTTATTAGGATAACAAATGTTTCTAGGTAATTTACGGTACTCGTAAACTTAGGTTGATATGACATGAGCTGTAAAAAATACAATTATATTTTTAAGGTCTGAAATTTACACTTTTTTTCTTAATTTATTATTATTATTTAATAATAATTTCTAAAATTTTAATTTCAATTATTTAGTAATGTCTATTAGTAATTTCAATCTATCCACTATTTCTTACCAATAATGTATATTTTAAATTATTAAAAAAATTTCTATTTATAAATGTAAAATAGTATTTTTTTTATAAAAAAAAATAGTTTTACAATATACAAAGTTGTGAGGTACTATATATTTAAGATGAAGGAAAAAATGTCTACTTTTTCGAGACTTTAAAGATACTTGAATTGAATCAGCTTTAAGTAACATTTTATAGGAAAATTTTGGGGGATAGAGTCGAACTCGAGACCTCGATCCATGTCCTTTTACCCTTAAAATGGTATTACTTAAATGTCAAATATGAAGTAACTATAAAAAGTTATTAAACAACTTAAAATTACTGAAATATATAATTTATTTTAGGATTTTGTAAAATAGAGGTGTTAATTTTCAGGTACGGCTGTGATAGCCTAAGTTCAAAGGGCCAAGGGCTTATGTAAAAGGTAAATTATATAAAAATCAACCTTGAGGAATGGTACCATTTACATATATTCTTCCTCTATTTAAAAAAATGGACTTTAACCCTGATACTTAACAAAGTCAGCAAAAACTCAAACAGGCAAAACTTAGAAAGGACAAAATTACTCATAGATTAGCTTTTTTTTTTTTTTTTTTTTTCTTCCATCAACATCCCCTGAAAATCTAAACTTCAAATCTATCAATAGTATTACCCTAAGTAACATAATCCTTCTATTTTGTATATCCACTAGATCATTCACCACCTTGCTTCATCCACACTACATCGCCGCATGCAAATCCTTTTATGGTATCGTCCATCATCTTCATCGTTCTTCTGGGTGATCCTTGGAGGCCGTAGCAATTGCACTTTTGGACTATGGAGAGCAGTGGCAAGTGGCAACCACACAGTAATGTTGATGAGGAAGAAGGACTGTGGAGAATCAGAATCTCGAGGAACTATAGAGTTTGGAATTGCAGTTCCAATATAATTATCCGAACAATGAACTTTGAAATACTGTAATTTCAAAACACTTCATTTTAAAATCCTAGTATTTTGAAAATATTACAATTGTTTATAAATTAAGTACTCCATCCAAACACAAGGTAAGAAACTGCTTATTTGTTTTAGAATTTCCCCTTTTACTTTCATGCTTGGTTAGGAAATAATAAACATTTTTGCCTTCCTATATACAATATCAATTGTTAGAGAAATACTAGCCACATATTTATTTTTTCCATATAATAATGTGTATATTCTTTATGAGAAGAGAGTTGGTTGGTTAAATTAATCAGATAAAAAAACTCATTTTTGATTTTTTTTGATCATATATTTGCATCAAAATTAATTATCATGGAGAGAAAAGGAAAAAAGAACTAGAAATAAATCATACAAAATGAAGATCAGAGGAAAATGGGAAAAAAAAAGGAAATTTTTTTTAAAAAAAAAAACATGTTGAGGGTAAAATTGAATAGGAAAACGAAAGCTAATGACTATTATGAGTTTAGTTTTATAAATTCAGAAAAATGTCTGGTAATTCGTTGCAGACACTTTTTATGAATTTAAGTTTTTAAACTTTTATGCTTGTTTGATGTATGGTTGAATTTAAATTATAGTTAAGCTTTAGAATCATTCAAATTTTAATACTCCATCTGCTTTATAATATTTGTTTTTTTTTTGTGTCTTAAAATAATAGTTATAATTTTTCTTTGTGAAAATTACAAAAACCTTATGTGGTTTAATCTAACCTACACTTTGTCCCTTGCTTCTTTTATAGTGTCTGACAATAACTTCTAAAACCTTAATTTAAACTATCTGATAACTATGTTCCAGTAATTTCAAGATTTTTTATGATTTTTTTCATAACTAACCGACCTTTAAAAAAATACTGATATGCATTTACAAATAGGAAAATGTATTGAAAAAAAAAGGAAAATTGATAATTTAAAATACTATTAACTATAAAAAAAATATTAGAGAGATCAAAATTATTGGAAGATAACTATCATATAGTTTAAATACAGTTTTAGAAATTATTATTGGATAGTGTAAAAAAAATAGAGGAAAAATTGTAAATTTTTAAAAATAATGGGAACAAACTATAAGTTAGGTCAAACCTCATAAGCTAATTGTAAGTTTCCCTTTCTTTAATTATGCATATTCTTCTAACTATACCATTTCCCTTATGCAAAATTCATGAGTACTCAAACATTTATCATATCATTATACTAGTTAGTAAAATGTAACATTTGATAAACATATCAAATTTACTTATGTTGCTCATAATCGATAATATGTATAAAAAATTTAGAAAAAATAGCAAATATTTGAGATGGATGAGTAGTGACATGAAAAGCTAAAATAGTGAATTCAAGAAACTTATCAAATCACTCTATATATTTAATAATCTTAAATTTTTTTAGTATAAGCTTAGAATTATTATCTAAATTTTAAAATAAAAAGTTACGACATCTTTACATTGATTTCCATAATGTTAATTTTTTAAATTGAAATATGCAGTTCTATTGTTTACTATAAATTAGGATAGAGGGAGTATATATTTTTTTTGGTTAAATATTTTTGAGAGATTTAAAAAGAGACTTTCAATATATATTCAGGGGAAAAAAGTACAGTCTGCTCCAATGTAGAAATATCAGGCAGGTCAGCCTAAAATCGACCAAAACCAAAATATAGACTTGATGATAAGCCAAAAAGGATGCCTGCAAAAAGCCGCCTACAGACTTGGACAAGAATGTGAGGCAATAACTTCATAGGATTTGGTTGTCACGGGGAGAAGCCCTCCAACTCGAGCCATTCCCTTGGTTATATTTTTTTTAATAAAAAAAAGCGTGATAGTATTGGACAGATATGGGCTGTTGCCAAGTCCAACGGCCGAAACTTGACCTTCCGTCAAATTCCAACAGTGTTTGGGCTAATATTATATGTTCAGAGCCCATACTTTTTCGGCCATCAGACAAACGGCAGATTGATCTGCAATCGAATTCTTATTCTTGTTCTTCATTATTTTTTTAAAAAGTATTTTTTTATGCTTATAAACATCATTACAAATTATAAGAGAATAAGATATTATTATTGTAATTAGAAAATGAGTATACCAGCTTTTTAAAACTAGGATGATAACCAAATAAGTATTATGTTGTATGATTTATAAAATGAGGAGACTATGGTTCAAACTTCAAACCTCCCTTATATACTCTTAAGCCTTAGGTGATTGTGTCAAAGGCAGGATAAAAAATTATTTTGTCTCTTGTTCATAGAGTTCTAAGATTTAAAAGGTAAGCATCTTATGTCTAGGAAATCGTAAATTTCACACACATTCTTGTTTTTGGTAAATCAATATGAGTGAGTCATGAACAAACTTTTAATCAATCAAGTTCAAATTGTTCACTTAAATTAGGGAAAAAAACTAAGATCGAGCAGAATCAAACCAAGTAATAAATAAATTGAGTTTTGCTTGAATTGTGTGTCAAGTTTAAAAATTTATTCAGATTTAGCTTGATAATAGTTTAAACGAGTAACAAAAAATCTTCAACCCAAGCCAAACCTAAGCCGAGCTCGAGAAGGCCCTTTAAAAAAAAAAAATCAAACAAAAAGGTAGATAGGTTATTGGGTCAATTCACTTACCCTAAATTTGGTAGAAATAACACTTTGTCTCTCATTTTTTTATATCATTAGTCTATTGCTATTATAAAACCTAAAATTGAGCCAATTGTATATTCCAGGTACGGTATCTTCAAAATGCATTGTAAAACTTAAAATTGAACCAACCATTCTTTGAACCTCAGTGGTTTATCTTTATTGTAGATGTCATTTGATCTATGGTTAGTGAGAAAAATGACATTCCATTAAGAAGATTATAATTTAAATTGTGTAATAATTTTCTAAATAGTAATAGCACAATGTCAATTTATTATCAGGCAGCCACTACATAGTTTTAATTAACATTTTAATTGCGACTTTTTTCTTTATATTTAAAGTAAAATGATATTTTCATATGTTGTGAAAATAAGAGGAAATGTGTAGAATTTAAAATCTCATGTAATTTCAACCCAATTATTTTTTAAGCGTTAGAATAGATAATGTCATAATGCATACGAGCATTACAAGACCTTTGTACGCAGGAGTATTTGATACAGACGTTTGACTTTGTGCATGCGTGCTAACATATACTCCCTCCGTCCCATATTCTTTGAAACACTCACTTTTTAGCAATTAATCTATGATTTTTTATTTTCAATTTTTAGTATATAAATAAAAAAAATTTTATATAAATGATAAATAAAGACCTCTAGTTTCTAAATATATTTTTTTAAATTTTTTTCTAACAACCAATAATATAAATAAATTCAAGTCAAACTAGAGCCAAAAGTCAACTATTTCAAAAAACTTGGGACGGAGGGAGTATATATGAGTATTAACTACTAAAATTCTGACAATTACCAACGTGCACTTCCAATGGCTGCATGTTAGTAATTTTAAATTTTCAATGCATAGCTGTTAGTAAATATGTGTTGGTAAATTACGCGTTGGAAATTCAGTTATCAATGTAAAAAATTTAAACCGTTGATAATTTTTAATGCGAAGCCATTGGTAATTTGTCCGTTGGTAATTACCAACGGTCAAACATCTGACTTGTTTTCCAATGGGCAAACAAAACACCAATATGCACGGGCATTGGTAAATATACCAATGGCTTCAAATAATCATGTACAAATTTTAAAAAAAATTAAAGTAATTTTCAATGATTAAATTACTTAATATTTAAAGTATAAGTTATATTCATTAAAAAATTATAATTTCACAAAAATTAACTAAACATTCAAAAAATTGGGAAAAAAATATCTGAAATTCATAAAAATTTATTGAAATTAAAAATTAACAAAAAAAATTCAAAACTTTAACAGCCACCAAAATTTAAAATTAACAAAAAAAATCATAATAAATTCAAATATTGAAAAGCTCAAAATACCAAAAAAATTAACTTAAAATTTACAAAATTTAAAAAATTAATGGAAGTCATAAAAATTTGCAAGAAATTAAAAATAAATTAAAAATCCGCAAAATTTTCAAAAGTTACAATAAATTCAAAAATCAAACAAAAAATTAACTAAAAATTGAAAAATGAAAACAAAATTAACAATCAAACACCCAGATCTACAAAGTCAAAAGAAAATAAAAACTGAAATCAGTAAAGAGGCGATTCATCGGCGTGCCGAGATGAGAGGAGGCTAGGATGCATCCTACGATTCGGTGTCGGGTGAGGTGCCAAGGCGAGGGGCTGGGGCGACGACGCACAGAGGGTGATCTGTAGAGGGAGGAGAAGGAGAAGAAAGAATAAGAAGAAGAAGGAGGACAGATGGAAAAGGAAAAAGAAAGGGAGGAGAGAAGGAGATGGAGGAAAGACGGAAAAGAAGAATAAGAGGGAGGAGAGACAGAGGATGAAGGATGGAGGAGAGGGGACGGACGGAGAAGGAGAAGGAGAGGGAGGCAAATCGGAGGGAAGAGGAGGGTGAAGGGAGGTAGAGGGCCGAGGGATCGGAGATGGAGGGGAGAGGCGGCTGGGCAAGAGAGACAGAGGGGAGAGGTGGCAAGGGGCTAAATGGGAGAGATAGGTTAGGGCTTTATATAGGGTAGGTTACAATTTTTTGGGCTTTTGGGTTTTTTGGGCTTTTAATGTATGTAAGAATCATATTATATTAATGTATCATATATGTATCATAATAAAATAGATGATATATTATCATGAATCATATAATATAATGTATCATATGTGTGTGTGTGTGTTTTTGATACATTATTATATTTTTAATAATAACAATAATAGTAAGTATTATATTTAAAACTATACATGTTATTATTCTAATAAAAAATATAAAAGCATATATTATTATATATCATACATTATATTATTATTATTATTATTATTATTATATATTTAAATGTTACCAATGCGTTGGATCATTGATAAATTACCAACACGTTTGGCAGTTAGTAAATTTAATTTTTTTTTACCCAACGGCCTAACGCTTTTTGGTAATTGCTAACGGTCAGATCGTTAGTAATTTATACATCAGAAAAACTATTAGTTTTTTTAGTAGTGATTATTTATTTATTTATTGTTTTTGTTATAACTGGTCAGCGCTATTTGACAAGTGAAGACCAAACACGTTTAATTTTCGTTTAAGTTAGGATAGTTCTCTTATATATCTACAATTAGTTAAATTGCAATGCTTTTTTTTTTTTGTTTTGTTTCATATATATGGGAGATGAATTAATATATGGATCAAAATTTAAAGAAGGTAATTTCTTCAACGTCGTATTCTGTGTTGGGTGTGTGATGCTGAAAACCCAACAAACTTTGCAACTCAAAACTTCAACAAACCTATGATGTTCCACGGCAGCTTATTATTCCTTGAAAACAAAATTAACGAAAAACAACAAGAGAGAGAAAGAAATGTGTTTATACGATAGTAGATACAGTGATATGTTATTTAAATATGAAGCAGTTCGTGGATGATGAACAATTCTTTTAAATATATACCAAAACCAAAATATTTCATGAAAAAAAAAATCGGAACAACTAACAAGGGCAAACTATGGACGTGACAACCACTCTATTATCCCTTTCTCCAAGCCCCGACAGAAACCAACCAAACATGAAACATATATACAAACTGACAATTCAGCTCGTCATATATCCCTCTATAGAAATTAATATTTTCCATCAAATTTTGTTTCATTTTCCGGTGCCGTCGATCGGGAATGGCTGATTGGCGGCCCAAGTTCATGAAGCTGCCGTTGTTGGAACCTTTTCGAGTCATCACCACTGCGCTCCTCGGACTTCTCCTCCCTCTTTCGTTTCTCCTCCTCGCTCGCCTCTCTTGCCTTCGCTACCTCTATCCTACTTCGACGCCGTATAATTCTCTGTATCCATCATCCGATTTTGCTTTGTCCTTCTTTTTGCATGCCAATCCAATAATCCTGTATGTCGCCGTTTCGGTAACGAGTATATCCGCTCTCGTCCACGGTTTGACCGGAGAAATCGGTCTCGTCAGTGACTCACCTGCCGGCGGGTTATACCGCCCGCGTCTCTGCATTCTGTGGATCGTTCTCTGCACTCTGCAAGTCTGCGTTGGGCTGGGAGTCGAAGGAAGCATAGCCGCCGGAATCGATGGCGTGAGTTTCGGAGTGGAGAGGAGTTTAGTGAGCAGAGCGTTGTTCTTGTTGGGTTTACACGAGACGACGGTTCTCTGGACAAGGGCCGTGGTGAGGCCGGTGGTGGATGACACAGTGTACGGCGGGGCGAGGGAGGAGAGGTGGGTGCAGAGAGTGGTGGGGACGGCGAGCTTGGGCTGGTTGTGGTGGTGGACGATGAGGGACGAGGTGGAGGCTCTGGTTATGGTGGCGGAGGCTAGGAAAGAGTTGCTGATGGGAATAGGCGTCAGCGACTTCGTTGGGTGGTGGTTGTACTACCTGACTGTGACGACTGGGATGGTGAAGGTTGTAAAAGTTTTGATGTGGGTTTCCGCGGTTTTGCTATGTAGGAGGGCCAGAAGCAGCTCTGTCGACAATGTTCCTCAAGTTGAAGACAAGGTCTGATCTGAAGGTCTTTGTTTCTCTTTTTTCCCCCCCTATACAACTCTTAATTTCGCCTTTCCTTGAGGCAATTTTTTTTTTATTCTAGCCCGTAGTATTTTTTTAATTAATTACTTCAAGCTTTTGTTTTTAACTCAGAAATGTATTTTTTTAACCGTAGGTGTGTGCCTTCTATTCATGGGGCAGAACTTGGTAATTGTGACAAAAAATCAATATATAATACCCAAGCAATTGCACATTTACTTTTAGGGTGGCTACACTTTTATTTTTTTTTTAATATTTTGTCTTATTTGTAACTTATATAAAAAAAGTAGGATAGAAAAGACGTTTAATTTCTTTTGGAGGAGCCATGCCTCTCCCTGCCCTTATGAAGTTCAGCCCTTGCTTATCTTAGTTTGAAAGAGTAATTGGATACAACATGTAGAAAAAATCATCAAAAACAAGTCCATGAATGTTTACATTTTGACTCAAATTTGGTATTTTTTTTCATTAAATAAGCCACTTATATTTTGGATATGGGCAAATAAATTATTCACACCAATAAAAAGGCTAATAAGATCACTTAACATAAAAATGAATGTAATTTGGTATGGTAAAATGACTTGGGTCCTGTGGATGTTAGGATTATTGGTTCATAATCCAACGACCAGCTTTAGTGGTATCTAAGACCAGCTACTTCTTTCATATGGGCAGCGTTGCCACCTGACTGTGAAGCTTCCAAAGCTCATGGTCATAAAGTTAACCTTGGATTCAATCTAGGTCAAATATGGGTACAATTTAAGTGTTGTTTGATCCTCCTTTTTAGGGTTCTGATTTAAATTTTAGTGGATAACGACCTATTTGGATTGATTTTGTAACGTTGGTTTTATTTGATCTGAAAAAAATTATTGACCAAATTGAGCTAAAATGTAAACATTAGTAACTTTTATTTATCTTTTTTAATCCAAAAATCTTATAAAACATATCGATCGACTTTATTAGGAGCTATGTATCTACTTCAAGTAATTACCATGTTTTTATTTTTTTTTTTCACAAAAAATTAATATTTTTCTTTCAGTTGACAATATACTCATCCCGCTACTTATTTGTTTTTTATCCCAACCAGATCAAAGTACCTCCACTTTATCCATTACTTGGGCTGTTATTTTTTTACAGAATTTTGGTATAAAATCTCTACTCCAATCCTTAGAATTTCTTCATCCTACTCATAGCACCCTAAAACTTATGGATCTAACACTTTAAGACTCTTTTCCCCTTAACCAGCCAAAACTCTCTTTTTTTTTTTTTCTCTTTCTCCCTCTCTTTCCCTTCCCCTTAATACTTCAAAAGCATAGAAACACAAAAGAAAAAATGCTACAAAAATCTCTGCTAACTGGGTGAACCATAGCAACAACTCACATGTCACTAGTCTTATCCTACATGTAGCGACAGACAAGCTGCCACTAATTGTCCAGACTTTAGTGATGGACAGGTCATCATGAATGCTCACAGCGAAGTAATGATGACTAGGTTGTCACTAACTAGGTGAACCATAGCGACAGCTTGCTTGCCACTAGTCTTCTCCCAAATATAGTGACAAACAATCTATCACTAGCTGCCTAAACTCTAGCGATAGGCAGGCCATCCTTAAAGTTCATAGCCAAGTAGCTGCACAACTAACCGTAGCTAACTAGGTAAACCATTGTGACAGCTCGCTTGTCACTAGTCTTCTCCCTAATGTATCGATGGACAAGTTGTCACTAAGTGTCCAAAGACTCGAAACTCTAGAGGTGGACAAACTGTAGCTAATGTTCATAGCCAAGTAGCAACAGACAAACCATTGCTACATACGACTTACATAGGGCTTACTTGTCCCTAAACCCTTTAATTTTTAAATTTTGAATCTTTTTTTTTTTTGCGATAGCTAGCTATCGCTACATTCTAGTGATGGCTTGGCCATCGCAAAATCCCTTTAAAAATTTAAACCCCTTCCCCAACCCTAATCGCGCGCACTCAAGCTTCTCTATGCCCCATTTCACCTTTTTCCGCCCCAACTCCATCAACCTCTAAATCCAACCATTCCCAAGCCAATAAATCTTTAGTCTTGTGTTTCTTGATTGGATCAAGGTTGATTTCAACAAACATTGAGGTAAAGTTCTTCATTTCTCTCATTTCCACACAATTGTTTTGGTTTTTAAGGAATATTTGGTATTTTTCTTCATTTGAGCTCAAAAGTGGTTGTTTTCTTGTTCTCTTGAGGGCTTAGGTATTGTTTTGGTGATTGGGAATGTTCTCTTGGAGAATTAAGGTGGGTTCTTGTACTTTTTTTGTATTTTATTTTATTATATTTTGGTTGTGAAATTTCTTTAAATGATGGTTGTATTGAGTTGATTTGTGGTTGTTTGGGTATTATCATGGTTTCCATAATTATGAGAAACACTTGGATGAATTTTGATAGACAGACATCTCCAATTATTTCATTCATTTTTTAATATTCAAATTTTTGGCTATTTGAGGGTTTAAGTTGTAAAAAAAATAGTCAAATGTCAATTTTATTTTTTCTTTTGGCATTTATAATATTTTTCATAATTATATGAAAGGATTGGATTCATTAACTTGAAATATTGGGCATGTTGAATTGGTAGTGTTTTTTTATTTTTCATTCTATTTTCCATTTTTGGGCTATTTTAGGGTTTAATTTGAAAAAAAAATAGTTAACGTTGTCAAATTATGTTTTTTTTTTTGGAATCTATGATATCCTTCATAATTATGCAAAGGGACTGGATGCTTAATTTTAAATGGGTATGTTGAAGTAATAGTGTTTTCTATTTATCATTCTTTTTTTCTTTAATGTTTGGCTATTTAAGTTGTAAAGAAAATAGTCAAGGTAGGGTTTCTCTCTCTATTTTTTTTCCATCTATTATATTCTTCATGATTATGTTGATTGTTTTAGCTTCTTTAATTAGGAATGAGCATGGTGAACTGGTAGAGGTTTAGGAATGGGAAGTGCAAAATAAAATAAAATAAATAGCAACAAACAAATTGCCGCTAAAATGACAAAGTTTTGTGATAGGCAGACTATCACTACTACTATTAGTGGTGGTTTACCTATCACCTATTAGTGACGGCAAAATTGCTACTAAGTAATGATGGTCAACTTGTCATGAATATTAGCGTTGGCCAATCATTGCTAACTTTTATTACTAAATTGCTTTGTTTTAATAGTGTGTTTACAATTTGTCTTGTCATCCAGAGATCTAAAATTCAAGTAATCACTCTCCCATTGTTTATCTCATATGTCCCAGAAAAAGTTGTGAAATGAAAAATATACATCCTTTATTTGTACAACAAGAGCATATATATAATAGTTTAGCATATTAATCTAATCCTTCAAAAATAGATTGATTAATTTTTTCCACAAAAATAGTTAATTTTATATATCTATTAAATGAGAAAATCTGAAATACTAAAATGGAAGTTTTATGTATAATGATATAAGTTTTTCCACTTAATAGTTGAGTTAAACAATTACTGCAATAAGGAGACGAACATTAGAATAAGACACAAGAGCCAATTAGGTGTTTTGTGAGCAGTAAGTGGCATAGGAATTAAATGATTGGAGTCATTATCTCCAAAGCAAAAGCAAGCTCACCTTAAATCCTACATATAATTTAGAAAAATCAGAGCGGTACATGATGCAAGTGTGATGCTTCCATCACCCTATCACCCTATTATATATGTAAATAGAGCCTTATATTTTGTGATCAACATTGTAGCCCTCCTTTGTCTCATTAACCTCCCTTCTGTATCATTATCCTTTAGCTAGCTCTTATGTGTCTATGATCATCATAAACTTTTTCACCCACGATCAATTGCCAAATAAATTGTTTCCTCAAGTGATAGAATAATCATAAAATCTATAGATCAAGGAGAAACCTAAGAAATATAGTAATGAATCATTTATTATGGTAATTTTTGTAATGTTTGAAACTTAGAGTCCTAAATAAGTTACATGTAATAGTTTAAGGACTACTTAGTTAATATAATTTTGTGAAGAAGTGGATTACGTACATCTTTATCATGATTTATTTCTTATTAGTCTTTAATGTCTACACCCATTCTTTTTTTTTTTTTTATACAAGAACACAATAATACACATAAATCATAAAATTAGCAAATGTAATTACTTGGATAGTTACATTTTTTGGGCCAAATTACCGTTTCACTTATTAATTATGTATAATTAACTTTATAATTATTTTTCCATTATTCTTAATAAATACAAATTAAATTAAACTAGCAATTGTTTCTATTACTTCATTATTCCATTATTCTTAATAAATTTAAATTTAAACCAAGTTAAATTAAACTAAATTAGTAGCCATTTCTACCATTCATTTCATTTAAGTATATTAATAATTAAATTTATTTAAAGAGAAGGCACTAAAAATTGATGCAAATCCAATATTTTCCCCCATTTTTTGTGAATCATCATAGCATTATCTATTTCTTATATATATGGTAGGACTATTCTCTTTTTTATTTCAAACATTTCTTTAATCTCTATCATGAACTTAGTTGTTTTTTGCTTTTTCAGAATCTTTGACATAGTGGTTGGATACATGAAATCTTACACTGTGGAATTGCTTCTTAATGTTAATGTGTTGATTATCTAGTGCAATGAAAAGTTTAAGTTAGAGATTTTGTAGTGGAGATTTGATACATCATCAAAACTGCAAAGATTGATAGAGAAAAGAAGTTTGGGAGCAACAAGGAATGGAATTAGATATATTTTCTTAAAAAAAACATGTTAATTCTATTTTTTTTATTTTTTAATATTTATTATATACTATTGTATGCAAATTTACCTCTCTTCTCTTTCTCAACTCTCTAATTGGTATAAGGTCCGAAAAAGATGAAATCTACTTCTTCACAAAAGAATATCACTAAGTAGTCCTTGAACTATTACATGTGAGTTATTTAAGACAATATATTTCAAACTTATTAGACATATCGTAGAATTTCCATATAGTTTTAATATTACAGGTTTTAATCCATAGAGTGGTATCTTACGAAACTAGAATATGAGAATATCAAGTTACGTATGTATATCTCTATTACAATATAGTATAATTGAATAGTCCTTACTTTATAAAATAAAAAACAAATACTTGAAACAAAAATATTGGAAAGAATATCTAATAAATGACAATCAATTTCTTATGACTATTTAACACTAATTAATATTATCTACATCTCAAGTTCTTTGCACCATTTTAGTTTTATGACTTAAGTTTCACTTAAATTTATATTAATATTTGCTATTTTTTTTGAAAAAATATATTTAAAATTATAATTTTTTTAGCAAATATTAATATAAATAAATTTAATTCAAATTCAAGTAAAAAAACTGAAATAATGCAAAGAATTTGGAATGAAGTGAATACAAAAGACACATGCATGACAGTGCACTCATGAATTTTAGGTTTTTTTATTCGAATAGTTAAAAGATCCAAATGTCTATTATTTGAATCATCTAATTTTATTTTTCCATTAAATCTTTAAAATTTTGACTAATTATTTTTGTGACAAATTTATTTATTTTTTTGTACTAAAAAGATAGTTAGCAATGATTATTTCAAATTTACTCAACATATAAAATGAGTTTTTATTCTAAGGTTCATTAAATTTTAATTACTCCCTCCATACCAAGTTCAACATATCACTATTAAGTAATTAATCTATGTTTTTTTTTATTTTCAATATTTTAGTATATAGATGAAAAATCTTAATATATAAATGATAAACACTACAAGAAAAAAAGCCATTTAGCGACGGCCAACCTTTGCTAAACATGAAATAGCAACGGCACACCGTCGCTAAATGGTCCGTTACTAATTTACTCGCCGTTAATTTTTTAGCGACGGATACCGTCGCTAATTAGCAATAGTTAAACGTTGCAAAATAGACCGTTACAAATTTTCCAGCAATGGTATCTGCCGGCACGTTAGCGACATTTTACCGTCGCTAGTTAGTGACGTGTAACCATCGCTAGTTAGTGACGCTTAGCCGTCGCTAGTTAGTGACACCTAACTGTCGCTACCTAGTGACGCTTAGTCGTTGCTAGTTAGTGACACATAGCCGTCGCTAGTTAGTGATGAGTAACCGTCTTTAATTAGCGACGAGTGGCCGTCGCTAGTTAGTGATAATTTGTGACTAATAGCCGTTGCTAGTTCAAAAACTCTTGGCCATCACAATTCCATCACTAGATCTCCACTATATGCATCCATTCCATACAACTCCAACAACAAAAAACAAAACTAGTTCTCATTAATCTAAACTAATGCCATACACTTCCAAAAACCATAAACATAATTTATTCCCATTAATCTAAAATATTTTACACATAAACATAATTTGTTCCCATAGAACTTTTGATGCATTAGCACTACTTAAAATTCTGTATGAATTCCAAATTAATATTTCATACTCTCTTCTATGACTTCTCTGGTCAAAATGACTGCCTTCGTAGCTATGGCTCTGTGCATGGGTCTCGTAAAGAGGCTTTTGGCTGACTAGCTCTCTGAAATGTTGATAAAAATAATTCTATCTATTGACCTTCACAAGCTATTTGCTGTATTTTTCTTTTTTCTGTTTTTCATTCTCAGCTTGCTTCCCCTTTCACCCGTGATCTTTTCTTTTTGCTACCTTTGTCTTTTGATGACTTCTTTCTCTTTGCGGGCAGCTTTCCTATCTGATTTTCTATTTGTACATCATTTGTGATGGGCTCTTCATGTGGTGGGACTACTGCTGCAAAAGCTTTTAGTATGAGATAATGAAAAAACATAGTAGTTGTCTTGAGAAAGCAGAACCAGAAAATGAAATAGTGACCTGCTTCAGTGAAACTTGCATCGAAGACCACTTTGTTAAGATGCTGTTTTAGGAAGACCTGTAACCAACCACCATGTTCAGAAATTTCTCTTTCTCGCGTTCACATGTAAGAGACTGATGTTTATAAAAATGTTCTCAAAATTTTATGATTTCCATGAAGATGCTTAATTCTATCTTAATATCACAAAAAATGCACATTGATCCATATAATACATAGCAGTAAAATGTTGAATCATGAGAACAAGCCAGAAGAAAAGGATTAATCCAAGAAATCCAGTATTTCTCTTCTCACAAACCTATTCAAACAAATGACAACAATGCCAGAACGTTAAACTGGTTTTGATACCATGTCTACATAGCAACCTACTCTCTCTTTAAAGAAGAATCTTGGACAGAAGAAAAGATGATATAAAGATGGACCAACCTACTTATGAATGTATCCACTACCACCTCAGTTATCAACATCAATGACTAGTTCAATGGGAAGTTTCTATGCATGGTAAAGCCAAAAGCCTTTAAAGAATTATTTGTTACATAAAAGAACAAACAATCAAAAGATGAGTCATAGGTAAAATCCTTAAACACAAGATCATCGATGGGTCACATATCAAGTAAAACCTTTGAACACCAGTTTCCTTTAAGTGAAAAATTGTGAGAATTAGACCTGACAGAGCAATAACACAGTCATGAGGCTAAAAATGCAAACAAGGCAGATAAATTTGAAGTTCTTTTAGGCAAAAATAAGGTAGCCACCCAAGAACAAAGATTCTTCCATTCTAATCACATGCTGTCAATAGAACCTAAACCACATTCACAGTTTAGGCTGTCAATTTATACAAGTAGAATTTGCTCTCAGAAACAATAATAGAATATTCATGGAAAAGTTCATCTGCCATAACTAATCTACTTATAAATTGAGCTTTAATTTTCCAAACCAATCAATTCCTACTAAAGCTTGTTCATCACTGGCATTAGGTTTAAAGAAATGACCCTGTTAACTTTATGATCTGAAAACAAAAAAGAAAAAGAACCAAGTACTAGTATTAAACTGCAAGCAATATCCACAAGTTGTGAACAAGCGATTGAAGGAAGGAAGACAACAAGCACTAGTCAGTAGAACAGCCCTCTTCTTGGTCGTCTGAACTTGTTAAACCCATGCAAAATTAGAAAAAGAATTATCATAACTTAATCAAGCCCATGCAAAGTAAACACTAGAAATTTAGAATGAGAACGATGTAATCAGAGAGCAATCTAAATCTCTTTTCAGCTTGGAGACAAATATTGAAGATTGGTTATACATTTCATACAATCCTAATCTACTCAGCATACTTCTAAGCCAGCATGTCATTGCATTATAATTACAATTCACGTGTGCTGAAGGGTGGATATTAAATTCTTTTTTTTTCCCTCTTCTCTAATTTAGTTGTAGTGAACAATGGAGGTCACCAGTCAAGGGGTAGAAACTTATAGTTTTCATGGAGATATGCAATTCCACAAGCTACACCAGCAGCAATTCTTATGCGTTTTGCCCATTCTAGAGCTGGCATTCCTTGGCCTATATTATGATGGCAAGCTGTCAAGGTTAAAATAAGGGTAAAAGAACTCATGCTTCAAACCCAAGTCATGTCCTTACCATGAAGATGAAAATAAATATTATTGTTAGGAACATAATCATAGACGAGTAGTCTTCGGTTTTTAGAGATGCAGTAACCCACAAATGAAACCAAATGGTGATGGTGAATGCAACTAATGATATGTTCAAAGCTTTTTTAACAAATTTGGATGCTGTGTTGTAGTCTTTTGCTACACAGAGGAGCAAAACAAAGCTAACAACTACTACACACCGAGCTCATAGTTCCCCTGTGCAGCAGGCAAGTCTTACTATGGCCGAGGCCCCATCCAACTAACTTGAAACGAGAACTATGGCAGGGCTGGCAAAGCCCTGAACTTGGATTTACTGAAAAACTCGAAATCACAACCAAAATCAAGTACTGAAAAGAATTTTTCAAACAATCCAACGTTATCCAAGAATTTTTCAACCAAGCAGAAGAACCAATCAGAGTAGGTATTAAATGGGTTACCTTGTACAGAGGAGAGGAAGAGAAAGTGACTGACCTTGCTGCCGAGGCCAGGCTCGTAGGCATCTTAGAAGCTCCAGAAACGAACGCCGTTCTCCTGGCCGGTCCAGAACTGGGAGTCGGTGCAGGCAATGGTGCGGGGGAACTTGCCGACCTAGGTCTCACGGAGGGGGTGGGGACAAAGCTCGAGACAGGGGGCGGGTGGGGTGGATGACGCCGCGCTTAGGGAGGCGGAAGACATCGGAGCCGCCACCGGAGCTGATGGACTGGGAGATGGGGAAGTCGTCAGGGGCGAAAGAGGAGTAGGACTGGAAGAAGTCAGTCGTCGTTGGAGTTGTTCTCAGTGTCGTCAGGGATGGGCTTGGGGATGTCGTCGAGGGAGTGGTTGCGGGGAGGGTGGCGGCGCTTGGGGGTTCGGAGTGGAAGATTCTAAAATACAGACCCGTACCAATACACCCCCTTTCTCCACCGTTGGATATAAAGAGATTATGTTTTAGTAAAACCCTACTTTTGATCCATAGCTTTTTGAAAAGAACTCTCTTTTCATCCCTAAAATTAGTATTTTGAAGTTTTTAACATTCTAGTCCATATAGTTAATTCTTGTTCTTAGTTCTTTGAAAGAAGAAGAAGCTTAACTCTAAAATATTTTCTCCCTTAGTAATATTGGATTACTGTTGAAATTTCTTTCCAGACTATCACCCAAGTCGCGTAGCAACTGTAAGTCCCGTTAAGTGAAAAAGGGCAGTAAGCTTGTGTAAAACGTTGACAGATAGCTGAAGAAAAGAAAATCAACATTAACTAATTTTACCAATGGAAAATTTTTTTAAGAGTATAGTTAAAACTTCCTCAAAGAATCAAGAAGACGAAGAAACTCTAGGGAATAGAAGAGTTAAAAATTCTCAGAATATTATGATTAGAGATATAGAGAAAAAATTAGGAAATTGGAACATACCCAGAATGGATAAATGGGAAGTTTACCAGAAAGGGAGTTTTGATTTTAGAATGACCTATGCAATTAAAACAGTAGAAAAAACTGTGCCTATAATGGAGCTTGACCATCAGTTTGAATTATTTTCCAATAAAATGATTAAAGATCATCTAGAACATAATTATAATTATTTACATGTTGGATTAGTACAAATCGCGTTAAAACCTCTTACAAGAAATGGATTAAATACTTCTGTAATTATTGCCTTAAGAGATCAAAGACACAATAAGTTTTCTGATTCTCTTCTAGGAATTGTAGAATCAAGTCTGTGTGATGGACCTATATTCTTTAACTGTCACCCCAACTTTACGGTGTCCTTAAAAGATCCACACATCATGAAAACCTTAACTGCAAATATCATGACCTCAGGATTCGATATGTTAGAAGGATCCCAGAATTTAGCCTTAGTCTATAGAATCTATTATAAAGTAATGACAACCCAAATAGAACCTAAAGCTCTAGAATACGACACAAGAGGAGAAACTTTGCTTTTAAAAGCAAACACAGAAAAATCAAATATTGTGGTTCCCAAACCCATAAAATGGAAAGATGTTAGGCTTCCAGAAAAATGGATTTTTCAAAACAATCAGCCTATTAAGAATGTAAAACCACAAGAATTAGAAAGAATAATTGAATATGACAATGGAGAAGTTGAAATCCGTTTTAGTAAAGATAGAATTACTAAAATTGATTTTTCAGAGCTTAACACTAAGAAAATTCCTTCAAGAATATCTTATAAACCATCATCTTCAAGAGCATCAACCTCTCAAATACCAGAATCCGAATATGAAAAATTAGCTGAAGGAATTAAAGAATCCACAGAACAAGTTTCCCATCCTATTTATCAAATGGATCCAATTACAATAGAAGGAAATAAACAAGAAAACACAAAGTCTATATCCATAGGATCTCCCAATCCCAGTTTTTCAGATTTTCAATTAAATGTTTTACAAGAGCCCTTTAAATTTGACCCAAAAAGTCTCAATGAAGACTATTGGTCAAAGAGAAATGACATCAAAAGAAAATGGTATTTTGATACTTATACTTTAGAAGAAAGGAAGGAAATCAAACATTTGTGGTATAGAAGAATCATGAGAAATAAACAAAATTTAAGATTTTTTGAATGGTTCATCCCTACACTAGTCCTAGATGAAAAATTGACATTAAGTGTCCTAGAAGAAACTTGGTCTACCTATCAGACCAAAGAAGGAAAAGAGATCATAGCACCACATCCTCCTAATGTACCTTTAGTTCTAGGAAAAGAACAAACAACTACGGCTGTTCCTTTTAAATCAACAGAAAAGGATGAAGACTTAAGAAAAGGAATAGTTCAAGTAAAAGACCTTCAAAATGTAATAGAACAAAATAACTATACCAACCTCTATCTGCAATCTATAGGAAAACAACTAAATAGAATAGAAAATTCAATGGACCGTAGAAACTTTGGTCTTACAAAGTCTTCCGTTTTTAAAACAGAACTTTTACCAGGAACAACTAAATCTCCCATTAATTTTCCCCAGAAACCACCAGAGTTTAAATTAAAACCCACTGATAGAATCTCAGATCTAGTTAACCAAATTACTAAGCTTACCCTAAAAGAAGAATCCTCTGACAAAAAACAAAAGGGACTTCAAATCAATGCTCTTAATGAGCCACCTACAATACAGAATTTATTGGATCAACATTCTTCTGAGCTCGACAAACCAGAATTGAATCGTGTCACTTTCCCAGGGGGGAGAGGAAGAAGACCTTCATATACTTGGAACTGGAATATAACACATCCTTATGCACAACCAAGGCCATCCCCAGTAGATATAAGATTAGACAATGTTTATGGCCCTTATTTTGCAGAATATAAAGGAGACACAATCAGAGATTGGAATATAGATGGACTTTCGGAATACCAGATCATTAATATTATCCAACATATGATAATGTATAGTGTAGCTGCTAAGAAGCAGGTAGAAAACTCAGATCCAGAAATAGCAGAAATGATTATAGTAGGATTTACAAGACAACTTAAGAATTGGTGGGACAAATGCCTTACAGAACAAGGAAGGCAAGAAATTAAAACTGCTAGAAAAATTGTGACCTATCAACAAAATAATCAACTACTCCAGACCTCAGAACCAGATGCAGTTAATACCCTCCTTTGTACAATCTACTCGCACTTTATAGGAGATACATCTAGTAAGGAAAGTAGAAATAGTGAACTTCTATTAAACCTAAGATGTAGAACTCTGACCGATTTAGAGTGGTATAAAGACACCTTTTTATCAAGAGTCTACGAAAGAGAAGATTGTAGGTCAGCCATTTGGAAGGAAAAATTTATACAAGGGCTTCCTAAACATTTTGGCCAGTTAGTTATGGACCATATTAAGGGAAAAGCCCAAGGACATTTAAACCTAGAAAACTTTACATATGGCCAATTAATGGCTGAAATCAAAGAAGTAGGTTTAAGACTTTGCCACGAAATGAAATGGCAGAAACACATTAAACGAGAAAGACTTGCAGGAAGAAAGGAAATGGGCCAGTTTTGTGCCCAATTTGGATACGATATCCAAAGGCCTTATTCGGAAAGTAGGCCCAAAAAACATAAAAAGAAATATAACCCTTATAAGAAAACCAGAAAGTATAAGTATGATAGGCCTACAGAAAATCCAGAAACCTCAAGAAGGTTTAGAAGAAGAAAAATAAGTAAACCCAATAAAGGCAAAGACCAGAAAGTTTGTTGGAAGTGTGGAAAACCTGGACACTTTGCAAATAAATGTAGAACTAAACAAAAAATAAATGCTTTAGAAATAGAAGAAGAATTAAAAAAAAATTTAATACAAATCTTGCTTAACAGTGAAAGCGAACCAGAAGAAACAAAAAATGAGTCTTCAGAAGAATCAGGCTCAGAAGAAATAAATAAAATAGGCCTTACAGATAGTACTGAAGAATCAGAAGATTGCAAATCAAATTGTGAATGTAATACTTGTCAACTCCAAAACACCTTTGATAATCTCCAAATAAATACCCTCCAACTAAATGTCTTAACTGAAGAAGATGAGAGAATTCTAGAATTAGCAAAACATATTGAGGATCCTGAGTTAAGACGAGAAATTCTTTTAAAACACCTAGAAAAAGCAAATAGTCAAGAAGCCCAGTCTAGTAGTAGAAGAAACCCCAGAAGAAGAGTAGATATAAGAGAAATGACTAAACCTCCTATTTACAGCCTCAATGAAATATTAAGAAGAGTTGAAGAAGCCCAGAAAATTCATAAAGAACCAACAATAGCAGAGCTTAGAGGAGAGATTTCTGAAGTAAAACAAGAGATAAAATCTCTCAAAAATAGAATAGAAATTTTAGAACTTCAAAACCTAGAAGGATACTCTAAAGACTTTCCAGAGGATAATTTACTTATGGAAGATTTAGAAGAATTTGATTTTAAAACAAAACAAAAGGGTAAAGAAATCCCAGAATCAAGCCAAGATAGAGAAGACCCAATAGAAGAAAGTCCTCCCCAAATAAATGAAGTTTTTATCATGCCAAACCAAAGATTTACCAGTAAAATGACTTTGGTAATAGAAAACGAATTTAGAATAACTACTATTGTATTAGTTGATTCAGGAGCAGACAGAAATTGTATAAAAGAAGGAATAGTCCCTCACCAATACTTAGATAAATCTTTTGGGACAATTACTGCTGCTAACAAAGAAGTTATGCCTATAAGATTTAAACTTACAAATGTTGACATTTGTAATGAAGATATTTGTATTAGACAACATTTCACTGTTCTAAACATGAACCAGGAAATAATTTTAGGAACACCCTTCTTAGCCACGATCATGCCCTTCAAAGTAGATATAAATGGAATATCTACCAAGAAAATTGGAAAGAAAATAATCTTTGATTTTGCAGAACCACCAAGAAGAACCTTGCTCGAAGAACTAAGTCTAGACTTAGAAAGAAAGCAAAATGTTTTAATGTGTTTACAGGATGAAATAAAACACAAAGGAGTTGAAGAGAAACTCCCAGAATTATCCCAGAAAATAGAGAATTTTAAAAATACTCTCAGAAAAAGAATCTGTGCTGAGATCCCAGGTGCTTTTTGGGAAAGGAAAAAACATATAGTTAGCCTCCCATATGAATATCCCCACAAAATGCAGAGCCATTCAAATGAATGAAGAGCTTACACAGCATTGTAGAAAAGAAATCCAGGATCTCTTAGACAAAAAGTTAATTAGAAATAGTTCCTCTCCATGGAGTTGTTCTGCCTTTTATGTAAACAAAAATTCAGAAATAGAACGAGGAGTCCCTAGGCTAGTAATTAATTACAAGCCTTTAAACAAAGTTCTAAGATGGATTAGGTATCCCATACCTAACAAAAAAGACTTATTATCCAGACTTCATAATTCAGTAATCTTTTCAAAATTTGATATGAAATCAGGATATTGGCAAATCCAGATTGCCGAAGAAGAAAAGTATAAAACTGGATTCAATGTTCCATTTGGACACTATGAGTGGAATGTCATGCCTTTTGGTCTTAAGAATGCACCTTTAGAATTTCAAAGAATAATGAATGAAATATTTAATCCTCATAATTTGTTTACTATTGTTTACATTGACGATGTGTTAGTCTTCTCTCAGTCTTTAGATCAGTACTGGAAACACCTTCAAGAATTTTCCAGAATAATAGAGAAAGCAGGACTAGTAATTTCAGAAAAAAAGATGGAATTATTCCAGACCAAAATAAGATTTTTAGGACATATAATATTTAGAGGAACAATAAGGCCAATCGATAGATCAATTAACTTCGCAGAAAAATTCCCCGATGAAATCAAGGACAAAAAACAATTGCAAAGATTTTTAGGAAGTTTGAATTATGTTGCAGATTTTTATAAAGATCTAGCAAAAGATTGTAAACCCTTATTTGACAGACTCAAGAAAAATCCTCAAGAATGGGGACTAGAACAAACTAGGGCAGTTCAAAAAATAAAAAGAAAAGTCAAGGAAATTCCTTGTGTCAATATTCCCGATCCCAAAGCTTTTAAAGTAGTAGAAACAGATGCCTCTGACTTAGGCTATGGAGGAATATTAAAACAAAAAACTGACAATAAGGAACAATTAGTTCGATTCACATCAGGAGTTTGGAATCAAGCTCAGAAAAATTATGCAACTATAAAAAAGGAAATTTTGGCTATCGTTCTCTGTGTTACAAAATTTGAAGAAGATCTTCTCAACCAAAAATTTTTAATAAGAGTTGATTGCAAGGCTGCTAAGGATGTTTTACAAAAGGATGTTAAAAATTTAGCCTCCAAACAAATTTTTGCTAGATGGCAAGCTATCTTGTCTGCTTTTGATTTTGAAATAGAATATATTGCTGGAACAACAAACTCTCTCCCTGACTTCTTGACTAGAGAATTTTTACAGGGAAAAGATGACAGACAAGAACAAAGATCAAAAGAATAAGGGTAAGGATAAAGCAATCCTCCTCTCAGAATTAAGCCCAGAAGAAATGGAAGAGGAAGCATGTCACGAAATGGATTTAGAATTAACTCGAGCCCTTTTGGCTCAACACTTCTTTCCTCTAGAAATCCCCGAAAAGTCTGAAAAGACTTTCCAAGAAATTCCCTTCAAAAGAAAAAAATCGGAGGCAGAGTCCTCCAAGAATACTCCAAAAGCTGATCCCAAGAAAATTTGGAACGAGGAAATAAGACGTTCCCAGAATCCAATTCTTTGGAACAGAAATCAAAGTTCCCAGGAAAGACACTCTTTGAACCAGAATAAAGGTTCCCAGAATATCATTCAAGGGTCAGAAAAGCCCCACAAGATTTCATTATATTCTATGGGAATTCAGTGTGAATTCGTAGAATTCAATAAGCAATGTTTAGTTGCTCCAGAAAGCAAAGACTTTGAAAGTCTTTCAGAAATTGATCTGGCGCAGAAATATTGGCCAAATCACCAGAATCCCCAATGGCAGTTTCAAACACTTAAGAAAATACAGTTGTTTGAACTTATACTTCAAGAATCGGGATCCGTCGATTTAGAACATAAACCCAGACGGACAAAAGTTTCCTACAAAAATGATAATGGGGAAACCAAGGAAAGATTCATAACTGAGTTAGGAATCTCCTCCTTCAAAATTAAAAAAGTCATTACTTTTGAAGAATGGGGAAATCCGACTTCTAGAAGAAGAATTATCTCTTATGGTTCTTATGAAAACACCCTATACTCATACTGGGATTATCAAGCTGCTTGGGACGAAGTTTTCCATCGACAAAATCAGGACCATCAACATTCTTGGATGATCCTGTTCAAGACCAAGCAACAAAAGTTTCCAAATTGGTTTCATATTTGGTATGAGAACAAAGGACTGTTTAGAGATACTTTTCCAGATCAAATAAAGGCATCCTTTGAAGGTTTCATAATGTTCCAAAGACAATTCACCAAAGAAGAAGACCAAGTCCCCTATCCAGATTTCTATTTCGTTCTTATGAATCATATCCCATGGATCCTAAAATGGAATTACAGAAAGCAACCTGCAGACTCAGAAGGACATTACACTCCATGCTTAGAGAGAGTCTGGAAAATCAAATGGTGGGATAAATGTCTTCTGGATCAATTCCTGCCAGAAAACATTTCTTTTGACAAAATAGAAATCATAAAAGAAGAAGAGCAAGACTTTTTGGACCAGATGTTGGACCAATTCTATCATGGTAACCAATTCAAAACCAGTCCAATTTCTCAAGAAGATCTCAAGAAAAACCTCCTCCAGGCAGCAAGAATCCGTTTGGCCCAAGAAGATCAAGATAAGTCAGGCCCAAAAATCCCTATGCCAAAATAAATCTGTCGGCAAATCATCTAGAAGAATTTACAGCTATCATTCCAGCTGTACCAGCATTATCTTCCACTTATTCCAATAATGGCACTTCTGAAAAAGTCTGACCCCACAGAGCACTTAAAGAGTGGTCCCAGGTTTTCTTCCTCCAGATTGGATAATTTAGATCAATCTTATCTGTATCTGACTCAGCCTTATCTCCAGAAGTCTGATCCCGCAGCTATTTAAAGAGGCTTTGCTCCTTCACAACATCATCGAAAAATTTTCTGAAAGCTCTCTAAATGTTCCTATTCTAGCTCTCTAAATGTTCCTATTCTAGCTTAAGTGTGCTGTATATTAGTGTGCTTGTGTGCTTCGCTTGTGTGCTTCGACAAACCTTGGACCTCTGGTTTGTCCTATTTAAGCTTGATATTGTAAAACACTGGTACTCACCAGTTTTGTAAGTCTCCTATATTTGTTTCAATAATAGTTGATGTATTTCCAGTATGTTCTTTTTAGTTCTAATGTTAATACATAATATAGCCTTGTTAATAGTAATCCTAATGATATTAATCATCCTAATATTACTAAAATTGTGAAAATAAGAAAGTAACCTGGTAAGCGCAAGAATGGTATCAGAGCCAAGTTATTAGTAGAATTTTAAAACTCCGTATGATGGCTGGATAACAACGTACCATGCCCTTATAAAATTCTGAAAGTTTTCTAAACTTTGTCCTTTTTTTTTGTAACTTTTATAAAAATTTAAGGATTTTGAGAAAATGGTGCGTATCGATACAGGAGCTGTATATTAGAACGACCCGTTCGGAGTTGCTGGGAGTAGGATTGGATCTTGGCGCCGTTTGAGTTTTTAATTAGGTTTTTGAAGGTAGACCGTCGCAGGCAGGAACTAAAGATAACGACGGCTATCATTCCATAAACCTGCCAGAAAATTTAAAAAAAAAAGTTAATGTATTAATTTTTTTAAAAATAATTAATACACTTTACCAATATAAGTTACTCTAAACCTATATGATAATCTCTTGCATCATAAATACTTTAATTTGTATAAATCAAATTACACTATGAATGGCTTGCATTAATTTGTACATCTTTATATATATACATACACACATATGTGCATACAAATACATATATATAAAGAAGTATTTTATATATTTTATATATCTATGTGTGTGTGTGTATAAATATGTACAAATTAATGCGAATTACCCATATCATAATTTGATTAAAAGAGTTAGCGAGGGCAAGATGTCATTAAATTTAGCGAAGGTAACACGTCATTAAATGTAGTGACAGCTAACCGCCACTAAATTAGCGACAGTAAACTGTCACTAAGTTAAATTAGCTACAACAAGCCGTCACTAAAATTTAACAACTCATAACCCCCACTAAACTTTTAGTCGATTTTAAGATAAACATCTCCATGACATTACATATATTAAAAAAAAATTACTTATGTTAAAAGAGATAACAATTTACCATAAAAAATGACTAATACATGAGAACTATTACTATTTTTTTGGATTTTGTTAAGCTTAGTGACGGTTAGCCGTCACTAAGTTAGCGACGGTAAGCCGTCACTAACTTTAGTGATAGCTAACCGTCACCAAATTAGCGACGATAAGCCGTCACTAAAATTTAGCGACTGACAACCGTCGCTAAAATCTCACCGGACTGTTAGTGACTATTTACCGTCTTTAAGGTAAACATCTCCACGACATTACATATATTCAAAAAAAAAAAATTATCTTAAAAGAGATGACAATTTACCATAAAAAAATGACTAACACATGAGAACTATTACTATTTTTTAAGATTTTGTTAAGTTTAGCAACGGCTAATCGTCTCTAAATTAGCAAAGGTAAGCCGGCACTAACTTTAGCGACGGTAAGTCGTCATTAACTTTAGTGACAGCTAACCTTCGCTAAATTAGCGACGGTAAGCCATCACTAAAATTTAGCGACTGACAGCCGTCGCTAAAATCTCAACGGACTGTTAGCGACTATTTACTTAGCGACGGTTTTTAGCCGTCACTAATTAAACCGTCGCTAAATGACGTTTTTCTAGTAGTGAAATAAAGACATAGCTAGCTATAGTTTCTAAATGTTTTTTTTTAATTTATTCTAACAAACAATAATATGAATAAATTAAAGTTAAACTATTAAAAAAAATCAAATATTTCAACAAAATATGGGATGGGGGAAGTATTTTTTAGAAATTATGTATAATGAAAATATATACAAATAGTAACCCGTACAATGTATGAGAAAAAAAAATACTAGTATTATATATATATATATATATATAATATTCTCAATAAGGTAATTAATTTAAGTACATTATCTTAATGCCATCTTGGATATTCCCCTCACTAAAACCATCACCGAAACAAGTCTTATTGGAATCTCTCCACCTCCCCGGCCGCATTCGGTGGTGTTGCTGTTGCTCCCATCGTCAGATAGTGGATTTGTTTTGGCCGCATTTGGCCTTGACGAGGTAGTTTGGAAACAAGAGAATGGAGACATAACACCTCGGCAGCTCCAACAACAGCACCAGGAAGACACATTATTCATGGGGTTTAACAACCCCCATCCATCCCAGAAGTCCCAGAGAGCAAAAATATCTTCGGGTTTCAGGATAACAAACAAATCATCGAGCCACTTACCAACGAAATGCCTCAATTGACCAGGCCTTCATGGAAGCTTCTTAAAACCCCCCGGAAACGGCTTTAGGAGAATGCAGCGAGCCCGACTGCGACTACACTAAGCTGCAGTTCCAAAGCATATCACGATAATGGAGTCGCAAATTACCTGAAGGAGATATCAGTTGCAGACATCTCCAGTGCGACGATTCTTCCATGGTGATACACCCTTTGGGCTTTGCGCTCCCTGATTTGTCCGACGACGAGACGGAAGACGTTGAGCTCGTCTACCTTCTTCTCGCTGCAGCCGAGAAAGTCAGCAACCGGCAATTAGATCGAGGGTACCGGTTACTCTCACGCTGCGAATGGTTTTCTTCCGAGAGGTCGAATCCGGTGCAACGAATCGTTTACTTGTTCGCCCAAGCTCTCAGAGAACGAATTGACAAAGTATGTACCAGAGGCTTAGTCCTTGGCAAAGAAAAGAACATAATTATGGACCACCGACTGGGTACGAATTCAACATTCCTCAAGCTCCACCAACGGCTCCCATTCCTCCAGGTAATTAAGAACGAAAATAGTACACCCTACTTATAATCTCACACAATTCTAGAAGTAGACACAGTGATAAAATATGGGCAGGTGATGATTTTCGTTGGAGTACAAGCAATTGTAGAAGCCGTAGCAGCCGCGCGTAATATACACGTGGTTGACCTGGAGATCTGAAGCGGAGTTCAGTGGACGATTTTCATGCTAGCGATCGCAGAACGAAGCGAATGCCAAGTCGAGAGTCTCACCATCACGGCCGTCCAATTTTCTAGATAACAAAAGCTGGCAGATATTAGAGACAGACTCGCAATTTTCCCTTTTCGTTTAAAGTCGTTTACTTTGAAGACTTGAAAAGCGCCAATGAATTCTCATCGACGGGCAATAGAACTGACGAGTCCGTCGTGGTTTTACGCGCCACTGATCTTAAGATCAATGCTTGTTAGACCAACTTCGCTCGACACATTGATGAGGGTGATCAAGAGCTGGAGCCCGTCCCTAATGGTGCTCATTGAGGTGGAAGCAAACCATAATTCGGCGTCGTTTGATAACCGGTTCATCGAAGCGCTGTTCTTTTACGGGACAATGTTCGATTCTATTGGAGCTTGCACGGGACAAGAAACGAAGCTGAGGGCAAAGGCGGAGGCAATATTTTACAACGGTATTCGGAATATGGTGGTGAAGGAGGGGGACGAGGGGGTGGCCAGGAGCGTGAAGATTGAAGTTTGGAGGGCGTTTTTCGCAAGGTACAGAATGGTGGAGCAAGAGTTCAGTGACTCTTCGCTTTATCAAGCGAATTTGGTGATAAGAGGGTCCGCTTGCTCGGATTCCTGGACGTCGGAGCGGAACGAGAAAAGCCTTGTCGTTGGATGGAAGGGGACTCCGATTCATTCAGTCTCCGCGTGAAAGTTTCCCAAGGAGAACGGAGGTTGGGGGAATTATAGATTTTAAAAAGGGGAAAAAACAATTTGGTCCTAAAACTTTACCAAATTTTATATGTCAATCCTAAAATTTTATGTTTTTTTAAATAAGTCATGTAACTTTATCAAAGTCCACTTTTTAGTCCTAAATTGGAACTGGACAGAACTCCACTTGGCAAATTGAATTAATAACTTGACATTGCAAATCCGTTAGCTCTTCACTCTAATGGACGACGAGGCACATGTAAGCGAGTGAAAATATGGACTTAATTGCATAAATAAAAACATTTCTTTAGTTGTTTTTACAAAAATAGAATCATAGGTATTTAATTTACAAATACAGAAAGATGTATTTTTTTTCAATCTTTTTTGTTACTGTAGTGATTAAGAACAGTAAACCCTAGAAATTTTTGTTCCCATGTCGATACAGCAACAGTATTGGAGCAATTTTGGAGCTCAACTTTTTTCTTACAACCTTTTCTTCCATCATTCACATCAATATAGGCTCAAGATGGAAAAAAATTCCAATCAATTGATTCCCCAAACTAGAACTCAAATTAGCACTTACAGATCATTCTAGGTGAAGGAGATTAAATGCATTTGAACTCATATCTTACACCTTTGTTGCCGGTTAAATTTGACAACAAAATGATGGCATCCGTCTGGTTCTTAAATCATGACCAAATCTCAAAGCTGCATCTGCTACAAGTGATAAATTTCCCAAAAAAAGTGTTGGTGAACTAACTTAAGATACCCAAGAACCAATATATTGGTGGGATTGAAGATATATTTTAAGACATTAAGAAACAACTATTTGACCTCAGGAAAGAGGAACATCTAAGCAGGATTTGCATTGGAACAAAATCTAATAACAAGTGAACAACATAACACAAGACTACTGAATTAAGTAAAACCAACAAAAATAAAGCCAGAGAAATTAGGGATTCGAAGGGCCGACAAAAGGACTCCCAAACAAGAATAGCACTGACTTGAACGAGGCAGAAAAGGACTATAGCACAATAAAAACAAATAGAACTGATCAACATAGGCCAATAAACAGGTAAATTGAAGACAAAAGCCGTTAGAGGACGTAGCTTCAAAACTCAGAGAACACCTATGACAAATCAAAATAACACAAACAATTAAAGGAATAAAAAGGGATGATTGTCACAAGACATTGAGATAATTAAAGATCAAAAGAGCTTTGAGATCTCAACTTTGGCGACAGTCAAAGAGAGAGGATTTGGGTCAACATCTCTAGATTTTTTGACTCTTTCTTTGCCTTCCCACTGTTCTTTGACATCAAACAAAATTGTTTGGGGAAATAAAGATAGAAAAATGTAAAAAAAAAAAAATCACATCAAGTACCCATAATTGTCTATTTATAGAAACATTTTCACAAAGTTTTGGTTTATATAATTAAGACCGTTGTCTTGGGCTTACACATGTCATATCATCTATTAGAATATAGAGCTAATAGAGTTTCAGTGCCAAGTCAGCAATTTTGTTTTCCATGTAGAAGTCCATTTAGTTTAGGATTAACAAAGTTAACTTTGAACAAGTTATAACATAAAGCTTTAGAACTGCGATAGAAAAGTTGAATTCAGTTAGTTGAGAGGTCATTCAATAGCTAGCAATTGATGTTTTCTAGTCTGGAGCTTCAAGAGTGGAGCATCTTGGAGTTTGGGGGTATTCGCCGATGGATTGACAACTAAAAACGATTGTCCATAGTTCATTTCAGCTGAGTACCAGCCTGGACACTAAGCAGTTTGAACAATATTAGGCTGAACTGAGGAACCTGTTGACCAATAAAGCCTGATGGAGTTAGTGTGTTAAGGTGGCCTAGCATGGGAGACGGCAATTGGAACACTAAATATTTTTGTTAGGTGGTGACATCTCAACATTAGTGCAAGATTAGTTCGTCAGCTGAGTGTGGATGGAACTTTTCTGGAATAGCTGGTGACTATTCAAGAGGCAGCTTTCTAGTGTTTTCATCAGACCTATTCATTGGATGGTTATGCGAGAATTGAGGAGGTTTTGGCTACAGTACTTGGCCACGTTACAAAGGCTATGAATAGCTAGGAGTTATATGTGCTTGATTATACCAGAAGGTGTGAGCCTGTGAGGTGTGCTTTATTTCTTATGGATCCGACCAAGGCACCCGAGGCCTAATGTGTTCCCTCTTTTATTTTATTGGAAATATTGGGATGGGGTGGGTATAGGGGTAACCCAATTTATGATTTAGATGTTGAATCAGGTATTATTTTTGTCGACCTTAATTTTACATACATTGTGCTCATACCGAAGCAAAACCAGCCACTTACTTTTGCAGGTTTTGGGCCGATTAATCTTTGTTATTTAATGCTATGTATAAGCTAATCTCAAAGGTGCTAGCTAATCGTCATAAGCAGATTTTACTGCCTATTATGTATGAGAATCAGAGTACTTTTATTCCAGGAAGGATGATTTAAGATAATGTATTGATTGCTTTTGAGGTATATGATTACATGTGCAAACATTATTCTTCCGATTATGGGTAGTTAGTGCTGCTGTTCAAGTTTATAGTTTGTCTTGTTGATACTGAAAACATTATTTTTTGAACTTGAAAAGACTCATTTGACAAAATGAAAACATCCAAAATAGAGTTTTCCATTTTAACATGTTGGGTTTTCTAAGGTTTAGAAAATATAATTTTCTACATTTCTAAACAAGTTATCACTCAAATATTTATGAAAGAAAATTTGAAAAAAAAAGAAAATAGAAATTTTTTTCTCAATTAAACATCACCTTAGTTAATTTGGTGTAAATAAAAACTCATTCCATTTCATTTCTCATTGATTTAAATTTTCAGTTTCCTCTTAAAATTGAAAGCTAAGAACAATCAATATACATGTATCAAGACATTTTTTAAGATGTGACAATCAAAACCTAAAAGAAATGAAACACTTGAGCCTAAACTCATGTAGAAGCCCATCGAATGGTCAGAATTCACGAATTCACGTATCAAGACTCATATATTGTGTGTATATATATTACTTTTGTGTAAAAAGAAAATGAAAGGAAAAATCTTGGCAACAAAATTTCAAGCAGCAGTCAAGTCATGAATTGGGCCTACTGTTCAGCCCGTTGGGCACAAACTGCAGCTTTCATTATAGGCAAAACAATAGCCGTAGATGAAGAAGAGATTAGGGATGGCAACAAGGCAGATCGGACACGTATACCCTCTATCCGCTGTTTGTGCCCGTGGTTTTTTTAGTACCCATAACTTTATGGGTATCCGCAAGCAGGTAAAAAATCTTACCCACGCCCACAACCCACAAGTAACCCGTATTCACAGGTAACCCGCGGTTTTAAACTATGTTTTTTAAATTTCATAAAAATAAAATATAAAAAATACATACAAAGTTATTGTCTACATATAATACAACAAAATCATAAAATACATACAAGAAAATATTTGATAAGAATTAGTATAAAATATTAGTTAAATGTAGGTATTACATCCCATTATAATTAATGAATAAAAAATTTACACTCACGAGTTTCACGGATGGGCAGGACGGATTTACCCATGATGGATATCCCTACCCACCACTTGTCCGTACCTACCAAACAGGTGCAATTTGCTACTCACATTCACCCCATCACAAATATTTTCACCTGTTTACCCACTTGTTATGGACAAATATCCACCAATGATGGATTTCACTCACCCACTTGCCGTGAGATGACCCTGAAAGCCCGGAGGTCGAAGCTGTGGTGGAGTCCACGTCACTGGAAATTGACACGTGTCCATCTTGCTCGAATCCGTTTTCCATTCAGCTTCGCTCCTCCTGCTTTCTGTCTAAACCAGTCGACCTCGCAGAAGCGGAGCAACCAAGCTCCCAATTATGGTCTCCAAAGCAAGCGACTCCTCCAAACACAAAGTACGTCTCATCTCCATCTTGATCTTCTTTCCGATTCTTCCTCCTGCGATTCTTTCCATTCGTTTTGTTTTTCTTCCATAGCTAAGGTTTCATCTAATCTATTCGATACTTAGTTTGCCGTTTCCCTAAATCTTTCCTTTTCTTTTGTCTTTCTTTTCGTATTTAATTGTGCTATTAGGTTCGTCCTGATTCAGTTAATTTACGCTCTGTTTGGATACTTAGAAATTACGCGAGGAAAATGTAGGAAAGAAAAATCTCCATCTGTTGGAAACTTGGAATTAATGTAAGAGAGAGTTACTATGCGATTGATCTCAAACAATTTTGAATCTCTTTCAGTGTATGCTTTATTTATTCGCAGAAATCGCATGGAGAATCGTCGTGTGGTGGAATTGCCAACTTGTCGTCCAAGTTAAATCAGCTGAAAAAACAAATCCAGGCTGAACGAGTTGGTTCCATAAAAGTGGGTAAATGGAGAAAAGAGGAGTAGAATTTGATAGATTACGAGCTTGCTCTGTAGCCTTTTACCTGCACAACGATTCTCATATTTCATGGACCATAATTGTGAGCCTTTATGATGATGGTTTATGCACCCAACTCGTTTTGATATGTGCAAACTGGAACTTAATTCCATGCTTTGCATCTTTTTGCGATGTATTTCTATATTTATCATATCCCATGAATGAGGGCAATGTCTCTCAAGTTTCATGTACTATTATTTTTCTTAGTGGAAATTTAAAACTAGGACCTTGTAAGTAGCAACACAATTTTTGGTAGCAAGGTTAACACCCAATTCGTTTTAACTTAAATCAACTTAATCTAAAATAGTTTTAAATCTTTTTCACCTAGAACCAATTTCATTTGAAAGCCAATATTATATAGGTGTAATAATCCATTTGAAACAAAAATTTTTATCATGTTATTAAATTTCTATGAAATTTTCTTTTTTAATGTTTAAAAAAGAAAAATTCATAAAAAATTAATAGTATTATAAAAATTTTACAATCAATAGATATTTCACCTAAATAATATTGACTTTCAAATAAAATTGGTTTCAATTAAAAAAAATGTAAACATAAAAATAAGTTATTTTGAATTAAGTTGGCTTAAGTTAAAACAAATTGGCCATGAATCTTATTTAAGCGTCATTTATTTTCGTTAGATATTAACTTGGCTGGTATTTAATTGAGGGAGTATTGTGTTGTGCTCTTGAAGGTTGCTTTCTTCTGCCCAAGGACTCTGGTGCTAGTTTATGTTGTGTTGAACTCATAAATTTGTATGCAGGAAAAGGTTGAGAAGAATAAGAAGAAACTAGAAGGATTTGTTTCTCAGATTTTATCTCCAACATCAAATAGGAATTTTTTACATGTCGAGAACAATGGACATGGTAAAATGCTTTCCTCTAGAATTGTCAGCCCCTTGTGCAAATATACTGGAGATATGGACTATATCAGTGGTCATGAAGTCATCTCTTTGATTAGTACCAGACTTCCATTTGTTGAGAAGCTACCACCATATACAACCTGGATTTTTTTGGACAGGTTTGTTGGAATATGATCTCTATATGGTTCAAGTTGGCATTGCTTTGTTCTAAACTGCTTTTCTTGTGATGTGGATTTATCATCTGTGGACGCTCTTACTGGTAGCAAATAATTAACTACTTAGATTTGCAGATGTTAGTTTAGGAAGTCTCATAAAAGGAATTAGCGTACGGGTTTTTTGCTTTTTTTTTTTTTTAAATGACATGAACATGTTAATATGCCTAGTTTATTTTCCCCTTACGGCATGGCTTTCATTCATATCTGCAACTAGCAATAATTATTCTAGAACCCTTTTCATCCATCTTGTCCCCTACAAAGTTCTCTCTCTCTATGTTGTTTTTTTTTTTTTCTCCTTTTTTTTGGCTTTCCCTTGTAATATTAAATGTTTGTTGTGCATCAGAAATCAAAGAATGGCTGAGGACCAGTCAGTGGTGGGGAGGAGACGTATTTATTATGACCCCCATGGCAGTGAAGCCTTGCTCTGCAGTGACAGCGAGGAAGAGGTCATTGCAGAACCTGAGGAAGAGAAACATGAATTTGCGGAAGGTGAAGATCGCATTCTACGGTATGTTGTTTGAAGATTAGTGTAGCACATTATAATGGAAAGTGGTCAGGTGATGATAAAGGAAAAGGGCAACAGAAAACAAAATGGGATGCTAAATTGTTGCTGCATACTTGGAGACATGAGATACCTTTATCATCAAAAACATCTCATCATTTTAGAAATCCCAACTTCATTGGGTTTGGTGGCAAGAAGTTCATGCCAATTAACCATTAGAAATCCTATTGACACTATAAATTCATATAGGTTTTGTCACTTGTGTAGAAAAGCACTATGATATGATGATGAGTGAAGATTGTCACTGTAGTCATGTTTCACTACAAAGTTGATATTGTGAAATCAACCTATGCAAAATGGAAATCGACTTAAAAAAATTAGTCGGGGAGAAGAACTACAGTCAAAGTACTCATCCTTGCTGCTAATATTCTCATTTCTGATCGGAAGTTGTTACCTTGATAACACCCACCATATAAGAGATCAAATTGAAATAGTAAAATAAAAGCCAGAATTCCAGAACAGATACATGCTCATGTTTATAATTTTTTAAAATGAATTTGTTGCCAGGAAGTGTTCCTGTTGCACTTCTCTTTTGTTAACAAAATTACTTCCTATGGTTGTTTAGTATCACATTTGAAGTGCTATATTGAATTTGGCAGGGCTGTCTCTGAGGAGTATGGACTAACAGAGGAAGTATTGAATACTCTAGGCAATTTCTTGGGCGTCCGCGCTTCTGAACTTGAGGTTTTCTAAAACCAGCACATTGAGATTGTGCTTCTTCTTTATTTGGATATTTGGCAGTGCTTGTCTTCCTACAGTCTCATTGTACTAAAAATATTATTTTCTCATCAACTTGAAGGTCTTTTTTTTTTAAATATATTCAGGAGCGGAACAACTTGCTGAAGGAGAAATATAGTGCACTGAACCTTGAAGGTTCTGGGGATTCCTCATCAGGATGTGGCATATGTTTGGATAAGAGCCTTACTGCTGCCTTAGATTCTTTTGATAACCTCTTCTGCCGCCGTTGCTTGGTGCTTGGCTCGTCTGATTTTTCATGTTATCATGTTTCCCTTTTTTGCTAAAATAGTTATTAAAGTGCTATAGTAGTAGTATACTGCCATGTGCAATCCTTAGCAACAATGCTCAGCTTCATCATTTTATCTGGCAGTTATTTGATTGTCGTCTTCATGGCTGCTCTCAACCTCTAATCAATCCTGTAAGTGGTCATGAGCCTCAAATTCCCCACTTCATGTAACTCAACTATTTCCCTTCCCTTTACTTATTCTGATTCAGGAATGCTTCTTGACAGAGTGAAAAGCAACCTTATTGGTCAGAATATGAAGATGACAGGGAACCTTGCAGTGATACGTGTTATCTCAGGGTTTGTTCTTTGCTTATTCTACTACCTCCTGACTTACAACATATATTCCATTAATCCTATTTTTGGCGGGGTTGTTAGAAATGATGGCTGTTCTGATCTTTACGCTGACGTGCTCCTATTTTTCCTTCGTTTATTGTTGTCTCTATGGTGCTAGGACATTTCAGCAAGGCTGGATTTGCTTTGTTTAAGAGTGTGTGAGTGTGCTTGTTTGTTTGTGTTCAACCTGTTATCTGTACGGTCCACAACTTCTAGTTCTTATTACTCACAAGAAAACAAAAGCCTTTGTTTGGTTTTTCCATCCAGAATAGTTCCATATTCTATGAAGTATTTTTTTTCACTCTTTACTAGTCCCCACTAAAGGAGCACTGATTGGTTGTTATTAAATATATTGCTAACTTTATAGCTCCCATCACATTGGTTTTGGTTAAGTTCGCCTTCCTTCTTTTTGAGAAAATGGAAAGTCTGATATTTATGCTTAAATGCCTTGTAGCTTAGAGCATCCAAAAATACAAGTCAAGGTTCAAATACATGGAATATAGATGGAGTTAAGGACAAAAATTCGGAGGAGAACAGACTCATTGCAGCTTCCTTGAAGGATGAAGAGCCTACTACCAAAGATGGTAACCATATCGCACATGAAAATGAAATTACTGAAAAAGAAACAACCGCTACTCCAGAAGGTCTCTGTAGCTTAGAAACCGCTCCTGGAGCTCAAAATTTGGATCAACCTTTCAAGGCGGGAGAAGGCAGTGAAAATCCAGGAAAGCGCAAGGCCTTGGAAGAGAACAATAAAGTGGTTCTTGACTTAACACACAGTTCTGATGATCTCCAGGATTCCACAAGCAAGAAACAGAGGACAATTTTGGCTTTGGATGCATGCACATTAGCTAATGAAACTGTCCAAGGCCAGAGTTGCTCTTCAGTTGCCAGGAGTCCCTGCAAAAATAATGATGCATCAGTTTTAGATGTTCACATTAACAGGAAAGCATGTGAAAATGAACCTGATATATGTCGGCCAGAAAACCCATCCTTTCCTCCTAATGCTGCTTGCAAGGACACAGAGAATAGTATGGGAAAAGAATCAATGAGCGGTGGTCAAATGCCTGAATTCAAGCAGTTTGCCTTCGAGTGGAAACCAATTGAGAGAGAACTGTATCTGAAAGGAGTGGAGATATTTGGGAGAAACAGGTATGCAGGATCACCAACTGAATCTCTATTAGTCTATTTTGCTTCACGTGGCATTAGAGGTGGCATCTTAGACAGGACCGGCCTGGCCCACACAGGCCTGGGCTGCTGAGGCCGAGGCCCAAGCCTAGCCTGCATAATCCTGGGCTGGGTATCAGCCAGGCTTGAACCCAGCCTGGGCTAGGGCTGCCCTTTTTTTTCTAAAAAAGAAGCTGGCCACTGGGCCAGGCCTGGTTATGGGCCTTCCTTGGTCGGCACATGTGAAATGGGCTGGGTTTGATCAGGCAGTGCACAGGTTTTGCTGGCTGTGCCCACTTCCACTAGACATGCAGGGAGACAAACTTTTCCCTCATATTTTTTCTCATTGCATGTGATATTACATCTTATATAAAAAACAGTTCATGTCTACACTTCGGTTTGATTTCGGCATATTGATCAGTCTGGGAAGCAAATCCTGTAATTGTTACTGCAGACTTCACCTGATGTGCTTATTCGTGTTTCGGTATTTGTTTAGTATAACATTCCTCCTATACTATCTAATGTGCTCAATGGACTTATTCAGTTGTTTTTCTCTCTGTTAACCTTTCTGCTGGCAATTCTAGGCTGCTCAATTCGATTTCCTCCTCAGTGCATACATATAATTTTCATGTCCATGGTATGTGTTGCAGTTGTCTTATAGCCAGGAATTTGCTATCTGGTTTGAAGACTTGCAGTGAGGTATCAGCTTACATGTTTGACAATGGAGCTTCAACACTTCATCGATCTGTCATGCCAAACTCATTATTGGAAGAAAATCAGAAATTGGATACCAATTTTATGGTATATCACCATATTCTGATTTTCTGCACTTTTTGTTTGTGCTTAAGATGTCTTTCTTGTGGTATATATTGAGAATGCTTTAGGAACATGTGAAACACACATTGAAATTAACATGATTGATAGTATTATGAGCAGCATGATGAATATCATTTCCAGTTAATGGATGTATTTATAAAAATTCATCCTTAACACTGAAAGTATTGAGATTCCACAACATGGATAAAAAAAAAAAAACAGGTGCAGTATATGGTGGTTTTTGGTGCTTCATGATTCTTTTGAGGTGCTTTTGGTAGTTACAGCACTAGATTGTTTCTCTATTGTTGGAGGCTTGGCTTCTGTGGCTAAAGTCAAACCATTGATGATTCAAACTTTTTCTTTTTGTTCCAAGGGCTGGGAACTCCTCAGTGTTCTTTAACTATTACTCCTTTATTTTGGTAAATACCTAATCTAATTACTGTCGACCAAGTTAGCTTGTAATGACTACAAGATCTTGATGCTGATTAAAAAAAATAAACTGCTGGACCTTCAAATTGCCTATTAGTGTGTATGTGTTTCCTGACTGCTGTGCAACAAGTATGACGTGGTCAAATTGACTGGGAAGAAATGCATTACAGCCCTGACAAAGGGTGAAACCCAGGCTCCATTATTTGTTTTGTCATTGACTTTCAGACTCATTTACAAGCTCTTAACTTTATATAAATATCTTTGGATCTCTGGACCTTTGTCCGACTGAGCAATTAGTACTGCACTAGGAACAAAATATTTATTCTTTATTTTAGATACATCTCTGCTATTGTAATATATTCTTTTAGGAGCAGGAGATGTCTACAAGGCCCCGTTTGCTTCGTAGAAAGGGTAGAACGCGGAAATTGAAATATTCTTGGAAATCTGCTGGGCATCCGTCAATGTGGAAAAGAATTGCGGATGGAAAAAATCAGTCCTGCAAGCAGTATACACCATGTGGATGTCAGTCAATGTGTGGAAAGCAGTGCCCCTGTCTACACAACGGAACGTGCTGTGAAAAATACTGTGGGTATGTTGTACTCTTTGAACTTAGCTGGAATAAATAATGTTGAAAGTTGATGTAGGACAGTTGTCTGATATGTACCAAGCATTTCTTACATGACAAATTCTGATTTTGCTAAATTTGAATTCTCTATCATTATCTTGTTCAGTGATACTCGAACAATTGAGTCATCTGCTTCTTTTTCTTCAATCTGTCGTTTTTGGGAGTGACTCCACCTTCCCTTTTCTATAATGGAATACATACACCAGTTTTCTTCTTGTTCTTTTCTTTTTTTTGGAGGGGGAGGGGAGGGGGGGGAGAGAAGAACTGCTGGTATAACCCCTATTGATTTCTTAGATGCTCCAAGAGTTGCAAAAATCGGTTTAGGGGATGCCACTGTGCAAAGAGCCAATGCAGAAGTCGTCAGTGCCCTTGTTTTGCTGCAGGACGTGAATGTGACCCAGATGTCTGCCGGAATTGCTGGGTCAGGTAAGCTCCATTTTCACCAATTGTATATCAGGGAAGACATGTTCAATAAACTTTCGTTTTATTGGTTTACTTGCAGTAATGTAATGTTAACATGCTATTTATACCTGCTATTACATCCTTACTCTTCTTAAGAAACACAATGTTATGGTCCTAAGATGTGGATTGAGTGACAGGGCGATTGACAATAAAATCTCCTTGTGATTCATGAACCAAATTGTGCTTTCAGGAATTTCTTCCCTTTTTCCCTATCATGACTAGGGGTTTAGAGCTCATCAGAGAGAGACCCAAAGGCTACTTAGAGAGAACCTATCGATCTCAAGAGAATACACTATTCTTTCTGATATTGACAACGTTTTTCTTCATATGTTCATTCACCCAATGTATAACCTGCGTACAACCACTTCCTCCACCTTAATAGTGGATAACTTCCTAACTCCTGGTAACTTCTACTAACTCTCCAAGTACTAGTAACCACTACCACTTCACGCTAATACCTATTAACACAGTACAATTAGAGACCCTGTATAAAAAACCTACTGCTAATGAATTACACGTAGGAAAATATAACTAACCCTACGACCCAGCAACCTAATTTATAGCTAGCCGTAAACACTTTACCGCCTAATAAAATAAACATGCCCTAAATTCTTGAAAAAAAAAAATACTTATCCTGATAGAAGCTATGGACGATGGGCCATAACACACGAATGTCTACTCGCAAAATAACCTGTGAACGAAACCTTCTTGTTCTGAGTGTAGAACTCACGGAAATGTGGAAATTACTGCTCGTCAACAAATTTCAGAAGAAAATCTGGCAGTCATCCATGATGACTGTATTAAACAAGCCATAATAGAGAGTTCTAATGGGCTGTCAGTGCTCTGGAACAGCTGCCAAGAGCATCTTATGAGTGTCATTTCAATGGTTTCCTAGTCTATCATTTTCAGGCTCTTTTACTACTGTATTGACTAGGTGAAGATTAGCCTCTGGTCATTTGTTGGGTCAACTTGTTTCGTTTAATATATTATGCAGTTGTGGAGGTGGTTTGTTTGGTGAACCACCTAAACGAGGAGATGGCCAGTGTGGAAATATGAGGCTGCTTTTGAGACAACAACAGAGAGTGAGTGATTCTGACTGTTCTAGTTATCAAACTTGTTATGTAATGGCTTTTACACTGTCTTCTTCAATCTTCTTTACATTTCCAGATCCTCCTTGCTAAGTCTGATGTTGCTGGATGGGGTGCTTTTCTCAAGGTACGTTTCCTAGACAAACAAGGGAAGGGCATGTTCATTCCAAAGCTGCTTGCTTGCTAATGTTTCTATTTGATGTCAGAATTCTGTGAACAAAAATGATTATCTTGGAGAATACACTGGTGAATTAATTTCCCACCGTGAAGCAGATAAACGAGGAAAAATTTATGATCGTGCAAATTCATCGTTTCTTTTTGACTTAAATGATCAGGCAAGAAATTCTTACTTTTCCATATGTTGGCATTGAATCTTTGCTAGTCAAAAGGTAAAAACTGAAAGCTTTTGACCTGGACAAGGCAATGTCAGATTTTTTTGTCAGTATTAATTCTGGATCAGGGAGAAGTCCTTGAGTAGTCCACTTAATTGCTTAAAAAGGCTTAGGACCTGAGATGCCTCTACCTTGTTTTCTGCAGTACGTCCTTGATGCTTACCGGAAAGGAGACAAACTGAAGTTTGCAAACCATTCTTCAAATCCAAACTGTTATGCTAAGGTATTCAAATTTGTATGCTCAGTTCAGGACTTCCTTCATTGGTTTGACTAACATGTGGACTTGAGTAGGTAATGCTGGTGGCAGGAGATCATCGTGTTGGCATCTTTGCAAAAGAGCATATTGAAGCTAGTGAAGAACTGTTCTATGACTATCGTTATGGCCCCGATCAGGCACCTGCCTGGGCTCGAAAACCTGAAGGTTCAAAGCGAGATGATTCATCAGTTGCTCAAGGTAGAGCAAAAAAGCATCAGTCTCATTGATGCATATAATTTTCTGGTTAGATGTGCTTCTGACATATCTGTCCATAATATTACACCGTTCAGTTGGGTTTCTCCTGCTATGGATTAGGTAACGTGCTTCATGGGGTAGCAAATAAAATTAAAAGTATGTCATCAGAAGCATGTATAGCTGCATAGCACAATTTTGCCCTTGGTAATGTATAGGGGTGAAAGATATAGTTACAATCACATTCGGACATAGAGAAATCAATAAACTGGTTGACCAGTTGGTTCCCTTGGTAAAAACAATAATAGCTTCTTGGGACATGAGTAATCTGCTAATGCCCTTGGCAGGGGATGTAGTATTTACACAATAAATGCTTCTTTTATGGTGATTTGAGAGCAGTTTCCATTGTTCAGCATTGTGATTGTTCAGCCTTTCTCCCCCTACGGTCCCTTGATTTGTTTAGTAATCATGATCATGCTCACCATCATCGCCGGTAGCCGCAGAAAAAGGTAAATGAGATTCCCGTATTTTGATTATGGAAAGCAGCGTCTGAAAAAGAAATTAATTTCCTTGTTTGACATTCGAGCAACAGCTCCATGAATTTTGTGTCAAAACTCCGACTAATAGCTGTGCGAGAAAGGGTACAGGAAAAAAAGGATAGAGAGAGCAGTGCTTGCATTACATCTAAAAATGGATGCCTGTCCATATTCGACCAATTAATCAAGGCTTCTAATGATAATAGTGTTTTTGATTAGCATCAGAATTTTGAGGCAATTTAAGAATCGTCGCAATAGCTTCTCCAAATAAAGTAAGGAAAGAGTAAGAAGTTGAAAGTCTGATAACAACTTTGTAGTATTAACAGTTGGCCAATGCTTTCCACGATAAAACGAGTTGGTTCTTGAAGGCGTGATCTCTTCCATGTTTATTACATGGCCGACCAGGGCCTGAGGTTAAAAGTACACGAACTACCTGGATGTTCCTTTTGAGCCAAGAAAAAAAAAAGGAGAAATACAGAACACTTGATGACCTGCACAATTGATTATCAAAACGAATTACCAATTTTCCCATCCCATCAGGGGAAAAAATGAAAGAAGAAGAGACTAGCAGTAAGTTTCGATGACAACTCATTGCTTTGACTGTAAATGAAAATACAACAATTCGTTCCACGTGTCTGGAACACCAGGTAGACACCAGTGGCTGCAATCTTGGATGCTTCGTGATTGCTTCCCTGGTTTTCTCCCGTATAATGATGGATGCCCATCGATCCTATATTGAGAGAGGCCAGTTATATTCAGTAAAGTTACTGGAACCTTCATCTGTGCTACAATCTCCTCAGTGATCTTGTTCTTGTCTGGGTAGCTCATTCTTGACGTGTCATTAAGGGGCCAAGCAGCCTCCAAGCAGTGGCCACCTGAATTCCACTCTCCTCCACTGCATTATGGAAACATATGCATGGTAAAGTTGTGTTTGGAAATAAAAAAACAGATTCAAAGCCATAGAGTGCTAGGAGTACAAACCTAAAATGTGAAGGTGATGAATTACGAAAGAATACTCGTGTTTTACGAGGATCGACGTGTTTATCAACCCAGGATGCCCATGTCATTAAAGCTCTTCTATATGCAGTGGAGACATCAAGCCGTGGATATACTTGGCTTCCTTCTTGATAGTAGTTGATCCTGTTACAAGAACGAGGACAACAAATGTCTAATCATATGGAGGGTCTATAGAAGTTCAGATACAATAACAACCCAAGTTGGAAACACGTCTCCCCACAGCTCTTAAGGTTAAACCCCACCAACTATAAATTGAAGGTTTGCCTCTGTTTTGCAGCATATAAGATATTCAAGGGAAAGTCCTCCAATATGAAGAGATGTTTCATCTCAAGGATCCTCCAGCATATATCTGCTAAACTTTGATTCTTCTTAATAAACAAAGGTTATGCACTACGTCGCAGACAATGCAGAAAGGAACAGATGTCAACGGCAATGGCATTGATATATCAGGAGAAGATTCACAACAACATTCATGGCTAGAGGAAAGCACCAACCCAGCTTTTGTTTTGTGATGGGACCACCAATGTGCAGTGTTGAAGATGAGAATATCAGCTCCTCTCCATTTTGATGAACCACGATCCATGGTATCGATTCGCAGAGTTGGCTTCCGCTTCAATCCAATTCTTGCCTTGCTCTCGTGAACGAGGAAATGCGTGACATGGTATTCAATTGTACACTGGAAATCCTGCAAAATTGGGAGCTCAAAATCAGAACCCAGGAGGAGCAACAAAATTGAAGCTGTAATCATGCAACTGTAATTACCACGAATCTGAAGTTATAATTTCCCTTCTCTTTGGTGATTCTTCGCCCATGAGTCTCATAAACCCTCTTGGGATCTCGTACAGCTGCCATCAGCATACACAGCATGGATTCCCATTGGTTTCGGTTAATCGAATCACCCACAAAGACCAACCTCTTCCTTCTTATCAGTTCCAACATTTCTGTTGCATTAAACCTAAAATGTGGATTCACAAACGGATAAATCACTCCATTAACATTCATCACAAGCTTCTTTCTAAACCAAATTGGGTCTCCGAACATCAGAGCTACAGACTGCAGCTAAGACCATAGAATCTGCGTGGGCAATAAGATATCGAAGACAAGCAATCAAATTTACCTAGGAATATCACAGTCTTGTGGTTGCCATTTCCACTTCTTGTAGTGTTCATCTGGTCTCCCATTACTCTCGCAGCTGAAACCCTCATCAATAAAAGGACAGGAGCGATCGGTGTACAAAGGGTAGTGCTCATCATAGACCCACCTCCCTTTTGTAACATCGCAACCTCTAACATTTTCCTCTTCAATCCCCACGGCACTCCTAACTTCAATTTCACCATGTGACGTAGCTTTGCTCTTCTTCGCCTCAGTAGCGTCAACACTCTGTGGAAGTTCAATTTCCTCAATCCCATCTGTTACAGTATCCAAGGCTTCGACTCTGCCCTGGCTCTGATCTTCAATTTCTGGCAATGAAGGTCCTGCTGTCCCATCTTGCTCTTCGACTCTGGCCTGGCTCTGATCTTCAATTTCTGGCAATGAAGGTCCTGCTGTCCCATCTTGCTCTGGCTCAGTAGTTTCTGCAAATTCAGTGTCATTATCTTGTCTCTGTACCTCGTTAAAAATCGAAAAATTTGAGAACCCAGTTGCATCTTGAGGTCTCTCGAGGTGGGCATCTTCCAAAGCCGAATCTTTCACTCTCTGTTCTGAGATATAACTACCGAAACCAGTCAAAGGCTGTACATTTATGGGATGGTCGTGAGTATTGTGAAGAGAGGGTTTGTCGAACTGTAAAACCGGTTCTTTGTGAATAGGAGGGCTGGATTTGATGAACCAGACAGTAAAGAAGGAGAAAAAGAAGAGCACAGCAGAGATCATAGAAGAGAAAACGAGGAATCTGGAGAATTTGAGGGAGAAACTTCTCTGTCTCTCCATCTGTTTTTCACATCCAGTCCACCATGATGCCAAGAAACACTAAAGACTGCTTCGAATTGACGACAAAAGGAGCAATTTTATGGCTTTTGTTTTTAATTTTTTTACGTACAGGTTAGATTCGTTAGCGAGTAGAGGCAGGGTGGACAAGGATTTGTGTCGCCTCGCATGTTGCGTGACACACAAAAATTGACTTCCGACCGATTATTTGTCCAGGTGCACACGGTGTACTGTAGTGCGTCTTTAATGATTTTGTGGATCGAGGGCGCTTACTTGTTTTGGAACTCTAATTTCCGGAAATTTCGAAAATTTAATCGGAGATTAATAAGATAGGTAACGAAATACATCCCGGAGTTCTTTGGGTGTTCTCATTAAAGGAATATAATGTTCCTTCAGAGTTCAGATATGATTTTGTTCTTTTATCTTTATCCGCACATCGACGATGTTACTAAGAGGATAAAAGTAGTTATCCGCGAACCTTGGCTCCTTTTAACGCAAGTTTCAGCCTAGGAAAATTAGTTGTTGGTTATTTACCATTATAATTATCACTTCTATCCCAGGTTTTCTACTCTATTTATCATTTTAAGTTATCCCAAATTTATTATACTACTTTTATTTTTAGTAAGTTTTATCAATTAATTTTACACTTATGCCCCTCTCATTCCACTATAATTCGACAAATACACTATTTGTTGCTTCTTTGATCTTTGGTGGCCATCGCCATCGCCGTCGCAATGCCATTTGTTCTTTGTATTCCGCTGTTGTTGCCGAAATCGTAAACTCATTTCCTCAACGAGATAATGGTGGTAGCAAATTGGACGTGACAAGATGAAGGACGATGGTGGTGGCAAATTGGACAAGAGATGATGGTGATGGTGATGGCAAATTGGACGAGACAATGGTGGTTGCAGTTCGGTCATGAGAAATCGAACAAGAGATATCAGACGCGAGAGATCGAATGCGAGTGAGAAAAGGCAATGCAACGCCAACAAAAATGGACAACAAGCGAGAGATTCGAACATGACAAGCTATCCGATCGGACGTGAGAGATCGAGTGCGAGCAAGAGGAGGCGATGCAACGCCGACAAAAATGGACAACAGGTGAGAGATCCGAACGTGACAAGCTATCCAATCGAACGCGAAAAACATGAATACATGAGATAGGCGAAAGAAGCGATCTGATCGAGCGCAAAGGGTGTGATCCAACGTCATAAGATCATGCATCGCAAAAGATCTAAAGTTGAGATATGTCATACATCTCCAATGGAAGACGATGGATGGCGTGAGGTGAAGATGAAGGTGGCCAAACAGATCATAGCAGACAGGGAAGGAAAAGAAGGACTAGGGGTACAATTGTCCAAACATACATATTTTCATCATTTCCTAAACTCCGTATCAAACACAAATAGAGCAAAAAACTCGGGATGGAGGGAATATTTTTTTTATGGTTGAGAAGGGTTTAAATCTCAACTTATGTTAGAAAGAAAATTTTAACTCTAACTAAAAAGAAGGCTGAGGAGGAGTAAGGCAGAGTTTAAGGTGCACTTATTAATAAAATGGGAAAAAATATTAGTCAATCTTAAAATGTTTCACGTTTTGTGAACTTAGTCCTAAAGCTTATCAACTTGTCAAAGTAACTTAAAACTACAAAATCGTTAAAACTATACAATTGTTAGCTTTATAAGTCCTAATTTAGATGTCTCACTGGGTAACAAATGAGAAAGCTGATGTGACATATAAATGATATCAAATTTTGATTCTTGACCACCTTTTCTATTTTTAAGTTGACTTGACAATCACATTTATAATTTAGGGACCCAATCAATCGGTGACAAAATTATGTTTGATATATGGTAATTAATTCATTTAATATTCGAATTGTATCCGAAACCTTTTTTCTTGGCAAGAACGAGTTATGATATAATACGTTTTGTTTATCTTAACGAAATGTGAGGAATTGTTTCACAATTTATTCATTTACCTTATAATATTAACTTCTACCCAACTATTTTATTATTCAACAAATACTACAGTAACATATTACCCAACTATTTTGGACAATTTTGCCCTTCTTTTCTTTGTCCAAAATCATGCTCCGTACTCACCACCATCAAATCTCATCTAGAATATGGTGGTTTGTGAGCTCCCTATCAAGGCTCATCCTTTTTTATTTAGATTTAGTAGGCTCTGATTTCACTGGTGAGTTTCATTGTCGAAGATAAAGAGGCACCCACATCGACCTTTCTATCTACCACCAATTGAAGACAAAAAAGATGCTACTATAGGGTGAATTGCCCCACCGCCACTAGAGATCAAAGGAGGAATAAGACAAATTGATTGGAGGAGAACAAATGAGAGGAAAGAAAAAAGAATTGGATGAGAATGAGGACAGGGAGGAAAAGATTTGATGGTCAATTAAACCATCGAGCCTCACTCATTTTCTCTCAGTGACAGTGGACGGCAAAGGCGGCGATGGGAGGTGATAAATGTGCAAATTGTTGATTAGGTCCCTAAATTATAGGTGCAATTGCAAAGTCATTCTCAGAATAGAAAAGGTAGTCAAAAGTCAAAAATTGACATCTTTTATATGCCATGGTAGCAAAATGTAAAAAGTCTTAGGAATGTAATACCTTTTCCCTAATAAAATTTTTCTTTTATAATGTAATTTTGAGTTTAAATAAAAAAAGAAAAAAAGTTTCAGGCTAAGCGACACTCTAAACAAAGTACGAAGAGAAAATGTTGTGAAGAAAGACAATGACTATGGGTATCCATGGAAAAGAAGTGAAGGCCAAGTTGGTTTGGCCAGTTTGGCGGAAAACCTTTTCATGTGCGATTAGTGGAATTGAACCTTAAAAGAAAAATAAAACTTTTTTCCTTTGATAAAATTGTAGCCCATTGTACCAGCTAGGCGAAAGACTTGCGGTAGTTCCTTGTACGGAAAAAGAAAAGAATACAAAAAAAAAAAGTTATTAAAAATAATTTAAAAAACTTAGTTCTGTTTGTTTTAGAATTTTCGTAGCAAATTAGTCTTGTGTCACTTATTGCAATAGAATTTAGGGTAAATTACCTTTTATCCGGTTTGGTATGCATTAACCATTCTCCTATAGTTTTAGAAATTACACTTCCCTCTATCAAAAAAGAAAAAAAGAAAAAAAGGAAATTCACTTCGCCTTTTATTCTGTAATATCATTAGTGAACAATATTACGAGCTATTTTAACTTAATAAAAAAGAAGAACTAAGAACCTTAATTTAAACTATTTAATAAAAACCTATCAATAAATTTAAACTATCTTGTAGTTTTCTCACAATCATTTAACAGTTTAAATTAACATTTATTTAAGGATAAATAATCCTATCGATGTTAGAGAATAAAAAACATAATTTGTGGGGAGAATAAGAAGAAAACACATAATTTCTGAAACCACAATGTGGAGAGTGTAATCTGACCACACACTTAAATTCAACCTAATTTAATACTACTTGTAATTGTTCTTCCTAACTATTGACTAATTAATTTACAGAAGATTTGCATTATAAGAGTATTCCTTCTTACGGGAATTTCAATCTCTAACAAACTAAAGGAGAGAGATGTCACATATGAGATGAGCGAGTGGGGCACCTGTTCATTTTAGTTTTAGAAAAATAACATGATATCTTTACGATTTTTAACATTTAAATACGAATATTATGGACAATGAAACCTCATGGAAAACAAACAAAAACATTAAAACTTGCACCGTAATCGACTTAAACAACATATTGGTAGAGCCCTTATTTTTGTACCAATAATTTTTGTTTTTTTTTTTTATTTTGTGCTTTTTCTTTATTAATCTATTATAATGATCTGTATGATGCCTTTTATAAAGTAAAATATATTCCAAAAATTTTCTCTTTTCAAATATGCTTAAGATTCATAGGAAGATTTTTCTTGTAACTGTCCTTTGCCGGACTGGTTGATGTTCATTTTGTGCTAGTTTTTAATCAATTTTTTTACCTCAAAAAATATTGGTTGAACAAATAATAAAAGGTTTTCTTAAACAAATCCTATTTTTGAAATTGTCTTTTAATAAGCGTGGGTGGTTCTCAGCGAGTTCGGATTAGGAGGTCAAACTCTCCTCCCCTCTATCATAACCGTCTATCTTTTTTTATAAAGGATGTTTTATTCCAATTAAATGTAAGTCAATTGACATATTATAAGCTAACAATGGCATAAAACTCTGAGTAACAATAGAAAAATAAAACTAGTCACTAAAAAAGTTACTTGTTCCTGTCATATCAAATGAATAAGAGAGAATTAGATCAAATCGAATCTTTCAGTTAAACTAAAATAAATATGAATTTTGGAATAGAGAACTAATAAATAACTGAAATAAAGCATAGGCTAAGCTGACAATAACCAAATAGTGATGAAACCAACTAGACATCTGTGACCTAAAAAACCTATTTAAAAAAAATAAAAAACTTATTTATAAAACCTAAAAAATAAAGACCAACTTTATTCTATGTAATCACCTCTATATCTATTGTTAGGCATCGAGATAATTTAATAAAATTGAGATTTCAATGAATCTAAGAGAAAATCTAGATCAATTGTTATTTGTTAGCTATTAAATATCTATCTCATAAGAATCTCAAATTACTCTTGAAAAATAAGATTTAAAGGAGATTATATCAACTATAAAATCTAATAAATAACACCAAATAAAGCTAGTTAAATAGTAAAAATAATGAAAGAGAACGGCGAGATTTGGATTGAAGTCTAAATCTAGCCAAAGACGGATGAGAGTGTAGGGGACGGCAGATGAGATCAAAGTTGAAGGAGGTGACACTTTTAGGTTTTGGGAGAGTACCAGCTTCTTTCCGGTGGATTTGTCTTAACCATCTTTTGAAGCTCGGCACCAATTCTACGAATTTGATTTTTGTCCTTAAGAATTTAGGAAGAATTCATTGACAGTGTCTTTTATTTCCTTTTTTTTTTTTTGTTTAAATTTAATGCTTTAGCTAATGCTCTTTTTTCTTGCGATTATAACTTCAACTAAATTTTTTGAGAAATAATTACTTGTTTTACAATTTCATTACGTTTTCTACATTAAAAAAAATATATTTTTTAAATACATAATTTTCACAAAAAAAATAATAATTAAAGTGATTTTAATTTTTTTTTGTAATAAAAAACACGTTTTTTATATAAAAGAATATAATAAAAAAGGTTTTTAGAAAAATATCTTATTTTCTAAATGTTTTTATTACCAAAAAATATCTTAAAATCACTTTAATTATTTTTAAAAATATATTTTCTACATGTTTTCTATACCCACCGAAATAAAAGAAAAATTAATAAAAATACGTACTGTTTTTAGAAAAATATTTTAAAAATAATTTTTAAACTTATTAAAGGGTCGATTCCAACTTCCAAGTGGCATACCAATTGAATGAATAATCACTAATAATTAAAATAATGCATTAAATAATTCATATTTGTTGGGCAGATGATCAAACTTTGAATTTAAATTGGCGACAGCAAGTACGAAAAAGAGACCTCCTTTTTTTTTTTTTTTTACAAAGTCCAAATAAACACCAACTTTGGCAGTAGGAACCCAGGCAATATGGCTTGTACCATTTTTGTGGAAATTATGTTCACAGACTAAATATTACAATCCTCCTCTTCGACTGATCAGATCTTCTTCTCTGGCAATTCTATTTTTCATGATGGCATAGAACAACATCGAGCGGATTACTAGAAGAACAACAAAAGAAGCAACTCCAGCCAACCCAAGCAGCAGTGAGTGAGGAATTCAAGAGAGCTAACCTTTGATGTGCTTCATTCCCTGATGAAATCAAAACAGATCCAATCTCGATCCTCAATCACATCTCTAATGTATCGATCCCACAGAAACATCAACAACTTGAAAAAATAACCTCCACAATGGAATGAGTCTTCTTGGGGTATCCCATTCCCAGCAAGTGATTCAAATAAGCCTTCCCATCTTTCAGAGTCACAGCCGTGGCCATTCTATGCGTCGGCCCCCAGAATTTTCCCACAACAGAAGCTGTCTCCCACCCGTCCAAACTCTCCAGCAATCGTGCTGATGGTCTTCCAGCCACCACGAGCTTCGTCAGAGACAGAAGCTCTAAACCGTCACCCATTGACACCGGACCTTCAGCAACCCTCACCTTGCTGATCACGTCATCTCCTTTGCTGATGTCAATCTTGAATAGATCGCCACTTAGAGTGTGGACGGCTAGCAAGTAACCATCTGGGTGGTAGATAATGCCGTTGAGCCCAATCAATTTCTTGTACCACTCTTGTGGGGAGAAGAGGGTGCTTGTTATGGTGGAAAGTAGCTTGCCGTCCTCTCCAACCTTCCAGATTTTGCTGCCAGAGGCGTCGGTAACATACGCATTACCTTTTGCATCAACAGCAACATCGTCTGCAAAGGATTTCTCATCGCCTGCGTACCCCCATCAAAACACAACTCATCATCAGTACATCCATTGATTAAAATCTGCCTGAATAATGAAACAACCGCTTAATGAGGACAAGTCATAAGTAACAAATGTATTTAAAGTGGCTTACTTGGGCCAGCAAGCTGGCACAGAAACAACCGCTTCCATGAGGACAAGTCATAAGCCGCCAAAGCGCTGTATCGGTGGCCGAGCAAGTCGGCGACAACCACGAGAAGACGATTCCTCGGACGGTCAACGACAATCCCGAGGGAGGCGTTACCGGCGTAATCACCATCCCTGACCACCGTGATCTCCTCCAATACGGAGGCGGCCGGAGAGCCCTCCTCGTCGGGGACACGGATCTCGCCGATGGCGCCGTCGAAGGATGAGACGAGGAATCGACGGCCCTGATCGTCCCACTTGGCGCACTCGTGGAAGAAACCGGCGCTGTGATAGCGGTAAACGTGGGTGGAGGGGGCGGCGGTTTCCAGTGAGATTATGTAGGCGATTGGGATGGCGGAGACGAGGCAGAGTAGGATAAGGGATTTGGCGGAGCATAGTGAGAACGCCATTTTTACGAAGAAAGCAGATGGTTGTGAGTTGTTTTTCCTTTTTTATTTGGGGGGAGGGAAATGGCAAAGTGTGGCCTCAGAGCATAGAAAAGAAGTGAATTTGAAGAGAAAGATGGGAAGGTCTTTGGACTTATTTAAGCGATGGCTTGGAGAATCTCTTCTTGGTTGTATCGTTAATTTCTTTATTTTTTTTTCTTTTCATTTACAGAACTTTATATTTTTCTAATGGATTCGTGCCTAGCGACAGCGTGCCTGCCTCAATACTAATATCAAAAGAGTTGGTATGAAATAACTCGTAGTAGATCACAGAAGCTGCAAATTTCGGAGCAAACCAGTATAACCGTCAAGCCTGTCGGCTCTCAAAGCTCGCACGCCAGCAATGTTATCAAACTCGGCCAGGAGCAACCTAAGGGTAAATGGGTAGTTGACCAATCGGTTCAGCCAATTTAATCAGTTTGGTCAACCGTAATAGTATAGTAGACTCTGTAACTAAGCATCTTTGTACCCTATCAGGCATACTCTACCACTACGATTCAAAATATAACATACTTTTATGTTCTTTTTATTCTTATATCGTATGATAAAAAGTTACTAAGCCACTCTGTAGCCCGTTCACTTTGTTTGCACTTTATTGAGAGTATTTGAGACTTTTGAGTGTCATTTACTTTCTCTTGTTTTTGTTAACCCTTTTTTTTTTATAACTTTTTTTAGTTATTTTGATTTAACTTTGGGTTAACTAAAGCAACTAAAGCCCAACATAACTAAGTAATCTAAGCCACAAACCCACATTATTTATAAAAAAAATTGTCCAAAGCCTAGATTTTTTTTTTTTAATATCTAGTTTAACATGGGCCAACCGAGTTGTTTGGGTCACTGAGTCTACGAAGTCTACCAGGTTTTGACCTAAGTGGGTCTTAAGGTGCAACCCAACCTATTGCAGTTCCCGAGTCACAGTCCAACCAATCCGACCTATTAAGCCAAGCTGGCCCGGGTTTAATAACATTGCATGCCAGTCAATGGTTTGGACTTTGGCTTAGGTATTGCTTTAGGGAAAGTTACAATTATCCTACTGAGATCTACCTTAACCTATAGTTTGCTCTATTTATTTTTGAAAACCTACACTTTGTCCCTTAATTCTTTTATATTGTCCGATAATAGCATCTAAAACTATAATTTAAACCATACAGTTGTCATCTTTCAGTAATTTCGGTCTCCCTAATATTTTTTTATAGTTAATAGACATTTTAAATTATCAATTTTTTCTTTTTATAGATACATTTTTCTTCCTGTAAATATATATATATATATTTTAAATGTCAGTTAGCAATGAAAAAAATATCAAAAATATTGAAATTACTATAACATGGTTATAAGACAGTTTAATTTAAGGGTTCAAAAGTTATTATCAAATACTATAAAAAAATATAGAATAAAGCGTAGGTTAAATTAAACTAAAGGGGAGATTTTATAATTTGCGCTATTGCTTTATAGAAATATACCAGCCCTTTCCTTATATATATATATATAGCGAGATATATTTAAGGAGTTAAAAGGCTTTCCATTTAATAGATGCGATAGAGATGTGATGCATGACAGAATTGATAATTTAGGTAAGAATTTTTTTTTTTAATACCAAAATTCCAAAACCACCCCCGGTGTAAATCTTCTCATTTGACAGTCACAAAAAACCGCGTTTTACATCCTAAAGTCAAGGAAACGAAATTCAAACTTTCCTTCTGTTACTCCTTTTCATCCTACGATAAAGGAAATGAAATTCAAAAGCAAATGCAGCATTCATATTCTTTCCTTTTTTTTCATCTATTTTCCATAATCAAATTCTTTTTCTTTTAAAACAGGTCGTTGCAGTCACAGTGGTGGATCCAGGATTTTAGGCCCAAGGGGGCTAAGGGTAAAGCAAAGGTAAGACGAGCGATGATTAAAACCTAAGAAAAAAAATTATTTAAATAATTATTTATAAAAATTAAATTTTATAAAAAGTTATTTAAATAATTATTAAGTGTATATGGTATTAAAATAATATCTATTCTAAATAAAAATTAGTAAACTAATTACTTTATTTTTATTAATCATCACTGAAATAGCCTAGAGAACTAATTACTTTATTTTTATTAATCATCACTGAAATAGCCTAGAGGGGAGAGAGGGACATAGAGATGTTGAAAGAGAATGGTTTGGGATAAATATGCAATATTTCAGATATTAGGTATAAATTTGTAATGAAAAGTAAAGATTTAGAACTATTTGCGCTAGTTTCCCTTTTATATTCTTCAGCCAGTTTGGGGGGATAAAACAGATAACTGGTCCTTAATTTCTTCCAAAATGGCCAACCTAGTACCTTATATTTAAAAACTCAGAAAAGTCTAGGGTGCCAGTTTTTGGGATGGATATGCAATGTTTCAGAGGTTAGATGAAAATTTGTGATGAAAAGTAAAGATTTAGAACTTTTTTCGCTATTTACTCTTTTATATTCTTCAGCCAGTTTGGGGGGGAAAAACACTAACAGGTCCTTAGTTTCTGACAAAATGACCAACTTAATACCTTATATTTAAAAACTTACAAAATTTTCGGGGGGCAGGGGGTGGTAGTTCCACCCCTGCGCAGTCGTCGTCTCTTCTCTCTCATTTATTTCACAGTTTATGTCTCACTTCGGCCATCTTATACACTTCTCACTTCTAAAGCCATTGTCAAACCGGCCCAACCTCCAGCCTCCGACTACCACCTATCTCATATTCATTTGCAATTGAAACCCTTAGATTGCTACTCTCAGCTCTGTCGCATGTCGTCTTCCTCGTTGTCGATCATGGCCACTACTTTTCTAGTCACTTCCCTGTGGCCTCATTCGCTAGCCATGATGGCATTAACGCAAGGTAAGAATTGAGCCGATTTAATTATTGTCCATGAATTAATCATAAAGCATAGAGAACACCTAAATTTAAAAGTGGCTAATGTTCACTTTTCATCATTTGGGTTGAATTTGATTGTCATCCTCCTCTTATTAAGTTTAAAAGTCGCTAATGGCATCTTTTTCTAACCAAATTGTTATGTCTTTTTCATGCATTTTTTCTAGGGGATTATCAGTTTATATTAACTTAAGTTAATTGACTTAAAAGTAATTTATTTTTATTCTTATGTTTTTTATTTGAAACTAATGTTAATTAAAAGATAATGTTATGTAGCTATAATAATCCATTGAAACTATAATTTTTGTAATCTTAATAATTTTTTATAATTTTTTTTAGTTTAAGACTTTAAAAATGAAAAAATTATAAAAAATTAACAACACTAGGAAAATTTACATTTAAATGAATTACTGTATCTACATAATATTGATTTTTAAATAAAGTTAATTTTAAATAAAAAATATAAAAATAAAAATAAATTAATTAATTTAAATTAAAATAAATTTACTCATTTCAATAGTTAAATGATATTTGTAGTTATGGGGAAGCCTTTTGTGCGTATGCTTGGCAGATGGCCTTTAATTGGCGGTATCATAGGAAGGGACGTGTCGTTAGAAGTGGGAACCAGGTAGGACCGGCCCGGTCCTGATCCTGGGTCCTGAGGACTGGGCTCGGCCTGGTTGTAGGCGGGGCGGTTCCGAGCCGGTCCTGGGCCGGGGCAGGGCGGGTTTTTTTTTAAAATATATATATAATAGAACCATTATTAATTATATAAGTCATAAATATTTTTAAGAAAAAACAAAATCTCCAGTGTAAGTTTTATTAAGTTAAAAAACCAAACGGCACTTACAAATAATCGGAACGGGCCTTATATTTTGAAATGGAAAAAACGTTCCGGAAATGATAAATAATAGAAACCTATAATCTATGCTGAACAACATAATCAGATCAAATACAAACTACATGTATGATTGAAAAAAAAAATTCAAGTCTCGGTATCGGATATTATCTCCTCATCCAAACTCTTTTGGTCTTGCTACCGGAGTGCTGCGAGGCCCCAATCTCGGTTGAACACGCATACTTCTACCGTGTCGGGTGTCAATCTTGACCGTTTTTCTGTTATCACCCGTTTTCCGGCACTAAACGCTACCTCGGATGAGATGGTCGATACTGGAACGGCAAGAATCTCTTGTGAGATTATTAACAAGATCGGAAATCTTGATCTCTTTTGTTTCCACCACTCCAAGGTGTCGAGGTCGCTTGCCTCGAACGATGTGTTGAGATAGTCATTGACCTCAGCTAATCCTGATGTCATCGGTCGAGGTCGTTTGAGCATTTGGAGGGCCGGGTTGAATCTTGAGGAGATTGATCTCCTTGGAGGCTCGGTTTAAGGAACTTCAGATCTTACCTTATCCGAATGCCACTCACAATATAAATTATATAAAGAATGTAAATACTCGGAAGCAGAAGCAAACATAACCAAAATATTTATCTGAGATATTTCTAAATAAGTATGAAAAATTCTTTCAAGCAGTGTTGTTGTACCCGTTAATTTGACATACAGGTCAAGTAAAGAAGCGACTAAAAAGATAGGTGAAATGTTTTCGAAATATTGAAGCCACTTAGCCCGCATGGCTTCGACAGTCAGTTTTAACAACTCATCATCTTTAAACTGATGTAAAGCATATGTGATGTTCACTAAATAAAACAAAACTTGATGACTTGTTGGGTAGTAAACACCAGAGAAAAATTCAGTTGCCTCACAAAAAAACTTAAGCAATTCACCGGTTTTGGAACATTTCTCTCAAATTTCAGTCGTAAGAAATTCAGAACCCATTTTTAAATTCATGAAATATAACAACAAATTTGCATACGGTAATGTATCTTGCAACATCAAATATGTGGAGTTCCAGCAGGTTGGGCAATCCAATTTAAACCGTTTCCAACAAAATGGTTTTTGATTTTCAATACAAAAGCTTTTAAATTCACGAAAAACAGCAAGTCTGGACATCAAATATTTTAATGAGTTTCGAATAGGTAAAATCTTATTTTGGAGAACTTCTAAACCCTTTTGCACATAAATGTTCAAAATATGGCACATGCATCTAACATAAAAAAATGCACCGTTGAGAAGTGGTTTTAAGTTTTGACTCAAAGGACGAGCGACAATATCATTATTTGAAGCATTATCAAATGAAATACATAGAACTTTATCAGTAAAAAAATAATCACGTAAAGTTTCTAATATACAATTAAATATTTGATAACCAGTATGATCTGTTTTAATAACCTTAAATGACAAAATTCATTTTTGCATTATCCAATCAGAATCAATCCAATGAGAAGTAACACAATATAATGATTGACCTATAGGTGATGTCCACATATCAGAAGTAAATGCCACACAATGATCAAAAGTAGAAAAATATACTTGCAAATCTGATTTTCCGGCTTCAAATTGTCTAAAGCTTTCTTTCCTAGCAGTTTTCCTAGATACTTTTCTAAATACAGGATTTAATTGTGATTTTATCCAAGATTCTATATGGACATCTTCAGCTTGTAAAAAAGGTTTTTCGGTAAGCATCATCCAATTTACTATACCTTCTCTACAAGATTTTTGGTTTAAACGAAATATACCTAGTCCACCGGTGCCGGTTGTAGACCCAAGTTGTGTTTGTCCTCCAGAACTAGTCCCGGTAGTAGGGAGGATGTTATGATGTTGATTTTCAATATGTCGCTTCAGCGTTCCAGTGCCGGAATTCTTTCTATACATCAATTTTTTCCCGTAATGTTTGCATTTCTCGTACCTCGACTCTCCTTCGTGTATGACCTCATAATGCTTCCAAACCCAAGCAGTTAGTCTTGTGGATTTACCTTGTGCTTGAATTTTCTCCACGGCGGGTTCATGAATTATAGGCGTCGGTTCTGTTAACGGATTCCCGGACGCCATCGCATCCAACTTTTCCACTTCATCATCGGATAATTGATCGTCGAGACCCAAATCGTAATTCATCATATCGATTCCGGTATCATCGTCGTGAAACTCTTGAATTGAAATGCCTTTATCGGCGGGCCGAGATTGCTGACGGAACAAGGCTCGGAGGCGGGTGTTGCGGGAGGATGAACTCTCTGTTGACTTGCCATTTCCTTTTGAAGTCATGTCTCACGTACTAATGGTAGTGATTAATGCAAAATCAAGAGAGATTAGTAAGAAATTTGGAAGATATTAAGAAAATAAGGAGAATGCGTGAGAGAATATAGTAGAAGAAGAAGAAATATTGAGTGATTGTGTGAGGATTGAGTGAAAATGGCATTGGTATTTATAGGGGGAGGGAAAAAATTAGTTTGACCAAAAAGTCCTTGAAATTTAGTTGATATGAGGGGTAAAAATGAAAATTTAGGGGCTGAAATTGAGCAGAAAGCTGTTGGAGGGACAGCTGTGTAATTAGCCTTTTTTAAAAAAAATTTTTGCAAGTGAAAGTTGCTGGTAAAGAGCCGTTAGGGCGTCAGGCGAGCCAGTCCGGGGTGGGTCAGCAGGGCGGGCAGTTCGGTCCGGGTCGGCCTGGTTTTTCGGGCTTCTGCTGGTCCGGGTTGGTTTTTTTTCCTCTTCTCCTCCTATTGGGCCCATAATATGCCGGACTTTTTCTAGGGCGGGTTTGACCGGCCCAGACCAGAGTTGCCTGCCGGTCCAATCCCAGTTCGGGCCACGTCAACCCGACCCACCTCCTATCTCTATGTGCCGTTAGATGCCCATGTTGTGCTTGCATAAAAAGCTGCTACAGTCAGTCTTGAATAACAGTTCTCTAACAAACACAATTCTGCGACCTATTCATGCCTATTTTATTTTCACTCTGATGGTCTTTCTTCTTTATGCATTCCTGTCAGAAAAATATAGGATGTGAAAGAAGAATGGGTGACTAATATTTGTTTGATAAAAATCTACGATCTTAAATACTATTCCTCAACTAAATCTAGTAAGATTCATTTAATGTTTTAGTTTCTTTTTTAGGATATTCACTAAATTTGTATAATAATTGAAACTCCACTTTAAGATGACAGAAAAGTTATTTTAGGATATCTTTCTTTTTTGAAAAAATAAGGATTATTGATTTTTCTTTTATTTATTTATTTTTTGGTAATCAAAATTTTCTTTTATTAAACTGATTCAATTGCTATCTTAAAAATTATTCAAGTGATTATTATATGAATATAGTATTACCTTTCAAATGCTATTAATTTTAGATAGAAAAATTAATGAAACTGAAAACCTATACCATACATTAAAGGAGAAGGGATTCACCTTGTAATGACCATTGGAGTTTTGCTCTTGGGTTAATACAGCTTTTGCATCCTTATGTTTCTGTTTCTGGTAAGTTGTTTGAGTTGGATCTGTCTTGGTCAAAGTGTGAAATACTGTTATTGCTAGGTATGCCACACCCTAAATTTTTAAGGTATACAGCATAATATATTACATCGCATACCGCTATTATTTTCGTAAAAAAATAAGTATTAGAATATTATTTTAAAATGGCATAAATTCAATAATTTTTTTACACATTTTATATGTATTCTAATTTTTCTCATCATAATTTTTCAAATATAAATAAAATATATATGATAGAAGATATTTTTTAATACAAAAAAACATAAAAACAATGTTCTATATATTGAGAAAAATAAATAATGCTTAGAAAGAAACTAATTTATTAATATAAGAGAAAAAAAATAATACTCTATTAATAAAAATATATTTTCTAATACCACATTAAGTTTCTAGGTGGCTCAAAGTAACCATTAACAACCAATTCATTTTAACTTAAGTCAATTGATTTCACAATGACTTATTTTTATTTGTATGTCTTTATTATTTATAACTAATTTTAATTAAAATTCAATATTATGTAGTTACGATAATCCATTGAAAATACAATTTTTGTAATCTTTCTATATTTTATGAATTTTTTTAGTTTAAGGCATTAAAAAAAGAAAAATTCATAAAAAATTAACAACATCATGAAAATTTACTTTCAAATAAATTATTGCATCTACATAATATTGACTTTCAAATGAAATTGATTTTAGGCAAAATAGATATAAAAGTAAAAATAAGTCAGTTGACTTAAGTTAAAATGAATCGGCCCTAAATTTTAATATTAACTAAGAAAAGTAACCAAAAGAATAAAATTAAATAGTTATTTTATAACATTTTTATTAATTATATTTTAATGTTTTATATTTCTATAATATTTTTATGTAAAATGACAAAAAAATATATATCTTACACGCACCAACGAAAAATAAAATACCATGGTATGTATTTCACTGTATTTGCGGTATACCGCGGTTTTTAAATAAAATGAACACAAAAAGTGAACGGTATGCGAAATAACGCGATATATTATGTAGTAAAATAACAAAATGTGAAAACATTTATACCGCTTACCGCATAGTATACCGCAGTATTTAACTCTATGGTCTTGATAAGGGGATACATGGGCATAAATGAGTGGGTTAATGTTAAGATAGCCATCAAGATGTCGCATCATTTCATTAAGGTTATTCATGATGCGAGATTGGCAGTTATGCCCAAATGATCAATCCTCAGATTGTGAAATTATTTTCTTCTATTTCTAGGTTTATGTTTGATCGCATTGTTACAGTGTACATGGGGTGATTTTTCAATATTTTTGGTCCACTATTTGGGGATGTTTTGTGATATGAAAGCAGATGGTTTTGTATTCAGGAGAACTTGGGGGAGGTTTCAGATCTTTTTACGATGTTTATTGGGATAATTAGGATGAAGGCCTTCATGAGGTCTTTTCTTCGGGCGTCGTACCTTCCAGTTTAAACAGATTCAGCGACGTGAAGAAATGGTGCAACTAAGATGTCCTGGGGAAGAAAGGTTTAGGTGGTGGCTCTATATATGATGCCCATCAGCATCATCTCCACTGTGTGTCGTGGTGAATGCGGCAGGGGCTTCAGGAGGTGCGGGCGAGTCCCGACAGAAGGTGCTCTGTGGGGATCACTTGTGATGGCCGGCAACATCCTCGTGTGGCAGGCACGGTGAGGCCGAGAAGGACTTCTGGTATGGGAGAGAGCCCGAAACGGGGATTCCTCAGGAGGACCTGCCTGAAATACTTAGAAAACAGGGGTTATGAGGTCCCCGGAGTCTTTTTCCGGGGAGAAGCCTCCGACGCCCAAGTCAGTGCTTTGAGAGGTGAAGAGGGAGTAATAAGTACAAGAGACTCTCACCTGCCGTGTTTTCCTGGGGGCTGAAATGAGAGGATTCAGGGCGGAGCCCCCCTAGAGAGATCCAGCCTCCCTGATATATATAAGAGGGGGTAAGCCCTTCGGATTGTAACACGTGTATGGACGGATGTCATCCGTACTTCTGAGCGTGGGGGCCCCTAGCCGCCTGCAGGCTCCTCCTACACAAAACGTAACTTACTTTTTTTTTTTTTTTTTAAGGTGTACTACTTTTATTGGTTAGTACTCATTACATAAATGTTTTTAGATTTTATATTTTATTTGCGGGAAATACATTATGGATAACATTGATACGTATGAAGATAAACAGATTGATAGTGGAGTCATGATTCAAAATGGTACAAAAAGAATATGCATTTCCACAATACTAGTTTGTCTAATTAATGCCATTATTAGAGCAATTTAAGTGATGACAAATTATATGATGTAACTTCTTGAAAACCCAATCAATTATAATAATCAAGATGTTGATTATTGTAAATATAGGTCTACTTTTAATCAGTGAAATTTAGTGTGAGCACAGCGGTTTACTTCATCTTGTACTACATCCTTATCTAAAATAATTGCAAGCCTATTTTTATGACTTCAGTTGTGTTATTTTTTTTTTTTTGGTTACGTTTGCTAGTTCTCAACTTGAATTAAAATCTGAATTAGTTTGAATTTTTTCAATTGATTTCCCCTTCCAATTGTCCGTTTATATTTTGCTGATTTTTATTTTTATTTCACTTTCGTTGCCCGCACATACTTCATTTATAATTTTATATTACTTAACTTTTTCTTTTCGGTTCTTTTCCTTACTCACTTTAACCTCGCCACGCGCTCCCTTCTTTTTTTTTTTTTGTTTTACCTTACTTTTTGGGTAAAATCCAAATTTGGTCCCCTAACTTTGAGGTTTTTTCTAATGTGGTCCCTTAACTCTAAAAATGACTATTAAAGTCCCCTAACTCAACTCGCATGTCTTATTTTGATCCTTACCGTTAGTTCAGACGTTATTTTGGATGGAAATTGCCTATATGGTACCTAAACTTCCACATGGCATCTCATTTCATGGCTTTAAGTGATAAAACTGAAAGAATAACAAATTTCAGGCTAGAATTAAAGCAGAAAAATAATTTTAGGGACTTAACCCGTTTCTTCGTCTATCCATCTTTCCCGTTTCTTCTCTACGCCGCCACCCACTCGCCAACCCTCCGTCTACGCCGCTTCCGTCTCTCCTAGTCCAGCGTGATTCACACCTTCACCGTCTCTCCGTCATCGGCACCCCCTGCAAAAATTCATGCCTCCACACTTTCAACCCGAAGATTGAGCTTGCACACGCCTCACCAACGACACAAACAAGCCAAGACGGCTTACCAGACGGCGGGGTAAGGGTGGCGAGGCATCGGCGATAACAGTGGCGGCCTTCAGGTGGATGGGCGACTTCGGCGATAGAGGCAGGGACGATGGGATGCAGGGGGCGAATAGCGATCGGGCCTTTCCGTGGGCGGCGGCTTTAGAGCAAGATGAGGCGGCGAGGGCTGGATGAGGGGGGAAAGGTGGAGCGTCGGTTAGGAAGAAGGAAGATGGAGCACCGACGGAGAAAGGGAGAGAGGCGGCGGCAGCGATTGAATCGGAGAGGGACGGCGGCGTTGAAGATTGGTTTAACTATCCTTTTAGGTCCCTAAAATTACTTTTTGTGCCAATTTTAGCTTGAACTCTATTGTTCTTCCAATCTAATCACTTCTTATCATAAAAGAGACTGCCACGTGGCAATACACATGCCACGTGGCAATTTTCATCCAAAATAACGGTAGAATTAATGGTAGGGACCAAAATAGAACACTTAATTTGAGTTAAGGGACTTTAAGAGTCACTTTTTGAGTTAAGGGACCACATTAGGATGACTCTTAAAGTTAGGGGACTAAATATGGATTTTACCCCTTACTTTGTCTTACTTTATGATTTGATTTAGTGCTTCTTGAGATTTTTTTTGTATGTAGATCCATGAAAAATCATGATTAATTTTATTGTCTGTACTTTCTATTATAATTCATTATATTTTCTTAATTTTTGCTACAGTAAATTCATCATTGTTTTTTTTTTCTTTTCCACTGCGCAATCTTGGGATTTAAATTTTGGAGAGAATTGCTTGTTTTTTTTTTCTTATAAGTTGATGTTTATCTATCCAATTTGGACGGTACATTGGAATTTTTTTTCCTCATAAGGGTGTGGTTCTTAACCACACATAAATTGACAAAAAAAAATGAAAAACCAAAAAGTGATTTTTTTTAATCTTATGACCTAAGAAATTGAGGGAAATGATTTATGAGGAAAAAGAAGAAGAAAAACAAGAAAAAGAAAAAAGATAAGAAGATGAATAAAATATAAAAGGTAGGGACGTTAAAAAATACTTTACCCAGCTCTACCATCTACAAACTCGACTATCTGAACCTGAACCTGACTCTATCTGGAAAAGCATGAGGAGAGTATGAGTTTAACTTATCCTACCCGACTCTATCCGCACTCTTCTTAAATTAATATATTTTTATTTAAAATATGATTTTATTAATTTAACATAAATTATTTTATATTACTTAAGCTTATGAATTTTTAAGTATTAATTAATTGTGAATATACACATTCTTTTGAAAATATATAAAAACGAAGTCTAAAAAAATCACATTCTTTTGAAAATATATAAAAAAGAAATCTAAAAAAATCAAACATATGCTTTAATGGGTTAGTAGGTAGTGCTCACTTACCTGTTTACCTGAACTCAATTACTTGATAAGAAGGTTTGAAATTAGCTATATCCGATTTAAACCCAGTCTGTTGACATCCCTAATAAAGGGGGCTAGTAAGAGAGAAAAGATAATGGCACGGAGAAATATTACGTATCTAATTATAGTTTAAATATTCCAAAAGTGTAGGTATTTTCGGAAAAAATTTGATTGAAATGATATATATTAATTAAAAAAATTAGGAAACTAAGACCATTAATGTACCCTAAAAAATATACTTAAGACACCGGTTAATATGGATGTGAATTTTATGCCACTAAACTTTAAAAAAAAAATTTGACACTACGTTTCAAATAATTAATACAAATTCAGAATTTGTAGTATTGGAATAAAAATCTTTACTTAATTTATAATAAAAATTCTACTTCTTTTTTGCATTGAATTAATCTATAATATTTACAATCACTGACAACTATATTTTCCAAATGTATAAAATTTTCTAAAAATAACTCTTTGTCCATTCCATAACATTTGACCATTTTCCAGGATATACATGGACATAAAAAGGAACCTTTGGTGTTTTTCAAAATAGAGAGAGAGAGTGAGAGAGAGAACCATACATGCATGTTAAGTTTTCATTTGTCCTTCATTAGTTAATTTATTCAAAAATTCATACCAATTTTTAAGGTTGTATTACATGCTTTCCCAATTATTATTTTACCTTTTTTTTTCCTCTCAACTTTGGAAACTTAAAACTAATTTATTTTAACTTAAATTAACTGATTTATTTTTATATTTATATCTTTTTTATTTGAAACCAATTTTATTTAAAAGTCAACATTATGTAGATGTAATAATCTATTTGAAAATAAATTTTGATGATGTTGTTAAATTTTTATGAATTTTTAATTTTTATTACTTTAAACTAGAAAAATTCATAAAAATTTATTAAGATTACAAAAATTATATTTTCAATAGATTATTACAACTACATAATATTGACTTTTAATTAAAATTAGTTCTAGGTAAAAAAGACATAAAAATAAAAATAAACTATTTTATATTCAATTAACTTAAGTTAAAATGAATTGAATGTTACTCATTCTTTCTACTTTTTGCAGCATTATTAGGGGGAATGATTTTCCTTTTTTGTATTTAAAAGGAGAGGAAAAAAACTAAAATTGATGTAGAAAGTATAAATGGAGAAAGGTGAAAAGAGGTAGGTTTTTAAAATTCAAAGATTGAAGTAAAAGTGCCAAAAGGGACAAAAATTGGAGAGCAAAGTTTAACTGATCCCAACTTTTCATGGACAAATTGTCCTGGATGGGGACCTCGGCCTGGATTCAGCACATACCGTCACATTGCTCTAAAGCAAAATATCAAAAAAGTATCAATTATAGTTTGACACCTTTCAAGTTCTTGATAATAGACATTTCACTCCATTTTTTCACAAACATTCTTAAATATTTTTACAGACTTGTAAAGATGTTTTTCAGTATTTAAAAAATAAAAGAAAAAATAAGGTTAATCTTCAGCATGTCCTTCTAGAAAAAATTATTACCAAAGTGGCGTTAGGTACTTGCATTAGCCCACAAAAATGATTTTTCATAACTTGATACATTTTGATTTAACAATAATCGTCAATATTTTAACAATTCTCAACAACTTTGATGTTAGAGGACTGATATGAACGTTCTCTCATGCCTTCTTTTTTGCATGTTATCTCTATAAATTGGACACATGTCCTTTACTTTTTCACATAAAACTTGTAACCGGAAAAAGTAACACTTAATTAGTTTTAACTTAAGATAGTAGACTATAAAATGATTTTTTTTACAAAATAATTTATATATTTTTTTTACATTTTTTTTACTCAAAATTAATTTTAATTAAAATTTAATGTTATGTAACTGCAATAATCCATTAAAAATATAATTTTTATAATTTTTCTAAACTTTTATGAATTTTTCTAGTTTAACGCCTAGAAAAGAAAAATTCATAAAAATTTAACAACATAGACATTTATTTTCAAATTAATTATTACATCTGCATAACATTGATTTTCAAATAAAATTAATTTTAGGTAAAAGGGATATAAAAGTAAAAATAAGTCTGTTAACTTAAATTAAAATGAATTGAATCTAAGTTTATGGCTAATTAGTTATTTTAACTATCTTAAAGCCCCTTATGTGAAAGAGGAAAGCAGAACCTCTAAAATAAAATAACAAAACAAAATGAAAAGCAAAAGAGTTGCTATTCCCTTCAACCAGGAGAGCTGCTCAAGCCAATTCCTATACAAAATCTTTCAATTCCATTTCCAGTCTGGTTTATCTCCTACGTTCGTACTCATCCAAAGTGGAATTTCTCCATTTTTACCATTTCATAGCCTTTCCCCCAATTTGTATCCAAACCCTCACTATTCATCTTCCCAATTTAAACGCTGCCGCAACCTATCTTCTTGGTTTAGTTCGAGGGTAAATTTCATTTATAGTCCCTAACCTTTTAGCGTCGTCCTAAACGGGTCCCAAACTTTTATTATGTTCTCTTAAAGTCCCTAACCTCCATATTTTTGTCCAATCGTGGTCCTTCCGTCATTTTTAGGGTTAACTTTGATAGAATTTTTATGAAAAATGACAACATTAGTCCTACAATTTCTTATTCCTACTCAAATTACCCTCATACTAATAAATTTGCCACTACAATTATCATCTTCCCCTCTCTCCATCTCTCATAATCTCGTCATTCTCCTCGTATTTCATGGCCATTCCGCCATTCACCTCGCATCTCTTGGCCGTTTCTAGCTATTCACATCATTTCGTCGACCTTGATCCGACTCGGTCTCACTGTTGCTCATTCGCCTCTTTCTCACTGTCGTGCGTCCGCCTTGATCTTATTGTCGCTTGTCCGCCTTGATCTTACCATCGCATCATTCTCCTCGCCGCTGCTCATCTTCCTTGATCTCGCCTTCTTTTCCATTTCTAGCCATTCACATCGTTCCGTCGACCTCGATCCGACTCGGTCTCACTGTCGCTCATTCGCCTCTATTACCGTCGTGCGTCCGCTTTGATCTCACTGTCGCTTGTCCCCCTTGATCTCATCGTCGCATCATTCTCCTCGCCGCTGCTCATCTGCCTTGATCTCGCCCTTCGCCCTTTGCTCGTCCACCTCATCTACTCATCACTCTCCTAGATCTGATGATTTTTTTGGAATTTTGAGATTTTGGGTTGTTGTGCAGATCTTATGAGTTTTGAAATATTTGAACTGTTGTGATTTTCGTGATTTTGGTGCAGATCTGATTTGATTTTTCATTTTGGTTTAATTTTTTAAATTTGATTTTTTAATTTGATTTTTCATTATTTAATTTTGGATTAATTTCTTAATTTAGGTTTCATTTTTTTGTTTTATTTTTTATTTTTGTGCAGATTTGATAGACTTTGAATTTTTTATTTTTAATTTTTGTGATTTTGTATTGAATTTGAAATTTTTTGATTAATTTATCTTATTTTGGATTGATTTGTAATTTTTAGAAATATAAAATATAATGTTAGTAAAATATAAAATCTATTTTAAATAAATTATTTTATTTTTTTAAAATAGCATTTTCCAATGACTTAACCCATTGATAATTATTATAATTTTTTTTAAATATTTACAATTTTACTAGCAACTTTGACCGCTGATAAAATATCAACAGGTTGAACCGTTGAAAGATTATCAACGGTTTTGTTTTGGAAAAAATTTCACCTGTTGACAATAGGGATAAGGATACAAGGATGTGATTTTAGGTAAATGAGTTGAGATCATGGTAGCCGGAGATTGTGAGAGAGAGGGGGGGGGAGATGATGGTTGTAGTGGTAAATTTATTAGTGTGAGGGTAATTTGAGAGGAATAAAAAAATGTAGGACCAATGTTGTCATTTTTCATAAAAATTCTGTTAAAGTTAACTCTGAAAATGACGGAATGACCATGATTGGACAAAAATATGGAGGTTAGGGACTTTAAGATGACAGAATAAAGGTTAGGGACCCGTTTAAGACGACACTAAAATGTTAAGGATCATAAATGAAATTTACCCTTTAGTTCAATGAAAGACTCTATCCAAACCGCTAGATGCAGCCAAGGCCAATAACAGCGCCTATGGGTCTAGGCCGGAGAGTAGAGACTGGCCGATTTCCATTGAATAGAGGAAGAAAAGGCACGTATTTTATTTTTGTTAAGAAGTAGACTCCTACTCTATCTAAGTTACTTGCTGGATAAGTAGCTAATCCTGTGTACATAGATTTCTTGTTTCACTGTAACTCTACAACTGCTGTACATATATGCGGCCTTGTACGTATGATTCAATTAATGAAGTTCATTACAGCTTCATACACAACCAGTTTTTACATGGTATCAGAGCAGTTCGTTCCATTCCGCTAAAAATCAAACATGTTAGGAAATGACTCAACCAAGAAAACAACGGCGGGAGGATCTTCAGCGCCTGTTTCCACGAATGATCCCTCGTCCCCTCTCTTCCTCAATTCATCCGACAGTCCTAGAATGATTCTCGTCACCAGCCCTCTGAATGGCGTCAACTACCATATTTGGAGGAGAGCCATGCAGAACGCCCTCCGCGCCAAAAACAAGTTAGGATTCATAGATGGAACTCTTGAAGAACCCGAAGATGGTTCTAAAAATCTGCATGCATGGCACAAGTGCAATTCAATGGTGATCTCTTGGATCTTCAATGCCCTTGCGCCGGAGCTGCATAATAGTGTGGCATTTGTAGAGTCTGCTAGTAATATGTGGAACGACCTCCAGGAGAGATTCTCCCAAGGCAATGCTCCTAAAATCCATGAATTGAAACGAGACATAGCTCTACTCCAACAGCAGGAACTCACCGTGGCAGCATATTACACAAACTTGAAAGGACTTTGGGATGAGTTAGCCACTTACAGCGAAGTGCCGAATTGCACTTGTCAAGCATCCAAGGCAATCTTAGCCAAAAGGGAAGGTGAGAAACTCCATAATTTCCTTATGGGTTTGAATGACAGTTTCAATGTGATCAGGTCACAAATCCTAAATATGGAGCCATTACCGACGATAAATAAAGCGTATGCTCTAGTTGCAAAATAAAAGAAACAACAATCAGTAGCAGTTGGAAGGCAGCCTACCTCTGAAGCTGCGGCCTTTGTGGCTTCCAGGAATCGGAAGAACAAAGAAAAAGGAAACAACTTCGTGTGTGATCATTGTGGTAAAATAGGACATACCATTGATTGATGTTTTGAGATTAAAGGTTACCTTGATTGGTGGGAAAAGAATGGACAAAAAGGGTCGAACCCGAAGAATCAAAACTGCCCAAAGCAAGGAAGAGGAACAGCAAACAATGTCACTACTGCTGCTGCCCATAAAGCCGAAAGAGAGGAAGGGGTAAAGGTCCCGACACTCACACAAACTCAATATGACCAGCTAATCTCTTTGCTGGCCACTCAAAACCAAGGAACTGCGATAAGCTTTATGGGTAAGAATTCTTCCTTTGGACCCTACTGGATTATCGATAGTGGAGCTTCGGAGCAAATGACTTTGCATGTGCTCAATCATTCGGCCAGCAACAATGATAGCTCCATGGTGTGCCTTCCGAATGGATTAAGTCACAAAGCATATCCAATTGGTGGAATGCAATTTTCGGATATCATTAAATTACTTAACGTGTTACATGTTCCTGATTTCAATTGCAATCTACTTTCTGTTAGCAGATTGACAAATGATCAGAATTGCTCTTTGACTTTTTATCCTAAAACTTGTGTGGTACAGGACCTAAATTCGAAGATGCTGATTGGCAAGGGTGAGCTACGCGATGGGCTGTATTACTTCAAAAGGATCACAAAGCAAGTTGCAGTAATAAGCAAAACAGACATCTCACCAACCCTTTGGCACAAAAGACTTGGGCATGTCCCTTATGAGAAATTGGGCTTGATGGTTTGTCTTTAAAAGCCACAAACAAGTTGTGTGATTCTTGTCACCGTGCAAAACAAACTAGAATTCATTTTTCTTTAAATCAAACTCGAGCTAGAGCTCCCTTTGATCTCATTCATATTGATATCTGGGGTCCGTATAAAACTCCTTCTCTTACTAGTGCTCACTACTTTCTTACTGTTGTCGATGACCACAGCATATGCACTTGGATCTTTTTGTTGAAACACAAATCAGAAGCTCACAAATATCTCTCAATCTTTAACACCATGGTGAAAAACCAATTCAACAAATCCATTCGCCAAGTCAGGAGTGATAATGCACCTGAACTTATTGCCGGTCACATGCAAGAATTCTATCAATAGAATGGGATTCTTCTACAAACCACTTGTGTTGATACCCCCCAAAAAAATGGGATCGCCGAAAGAAAGCATCGTCACATACTAGAGGTAGCTCGTGCTCTTCTTTTTCAAGCACATTTGCCTATCAAATTCTGGGGGGAATGTGTTTTAACTGCTACCTATTTGATCAACCATATGCCCTCATTAAAACTATCAAAGAAAAGCCCTTATCAAGTTCTGTTTTCAAAAATGACATCACTTGATCACTTGAGAGTATTTGGTTGTCTTTGTTATGTGCATAACAAGTCTAGAGTGAGAGATAAATTTGAAACTCGTTCTAAACCATGCATCTTCATTGGTTATCCAAATGGACAAAAAGGATACAAAGTCTTTGATCTTGAGTCGCACCAGGTTCTTGTTTCTAGAGATGTCATATTTTATGAACATGTCTTTCCTTTCAAGAATGGTGCAAGTGCCGAAATCCAACAAGAACCTTCAAACCAACAAAACTTTGCCTTTGACGATATCCCTTCTGTCGAACCCGAGCTGCAAACACCATCAGATCCCATGCACGATGACTCTAACCCTCAACCTGAATTACAACCCGAGCCAAGCCAATTACCTAGTTCCCTGAAACCACAGCGCACCAGATGGCCTCCCCCTTACTTAAGTGACTACATTTGTGATCTTGCGACAGTAGGCACCTCATCGACACCTCTTGCTAATCAAGCATCTTCAGGTACGCTGTATCCTATTACACATTATATTTCGGATGCTCGATTTAACTCTGCCTACAGAATATTTTTTGGAGCTATTTTAGAAGGACAGGAGCCAAAGAATTATGTCGAGGCTAGCAAAGATCCTAGGTGGGTCGATGCAATGCAAGCAGAGGTCGGTGCCTTGGAGAAAAATCACACTTGGATATTAGTGAATCTGCCGCAAAATAAATGACCCATTGGCTTAAAGTGGGTGTTCAAAATCAAATACAAATCCGACGGAAGTGTAGAAAGATACAAGGCAAGACTTGTGGCTAAGGGCTATAGTCAAGTTGAAGGGATAGATTACTCTGAAACCTTTGCTCCTGTCATAAAGTTAACAACTGTAAGATGCTTGTTAGCAGTAGCAGCGATCAAGAAGTGGGAGCTACATCAGCTAGATGTTCAAAATACCTTTCTTCAAGGAGACCTGACGGAAGAGATATACATGACTCCACCTTCGGGTCTTCTATTGCCAGGCGATCAACGTGTTTGCAAGCGCATAAGTCCTTGTATGGACTTAAACAGGCACCCCGACAATGGTTCTCCAAGTTTTCTAAAGCATTGCAAGATTATGGTTTTGAACAATCAAAGGCAGATTACTCTTTGTTTACCATGACTTCTGGAAATACTTACACTGCTCTGTTAGTCTATGTGAACGACATAGTCATCGCAGGAAACAATGGGAGTTAAATTGAGGAGCTCAAACAATACCTCCACAAGACCTTCTATATTAAAGATCTTGGAAAACTGCAATACTTTCTTGGCTTGGAGGCAGCTCGATCAAGTGAAGGAATCTTTCTATCGCAGCGCGAGTACACCATTGATATTCTAAGTGAAACTGGAATGCTTGGGTGCAAACCGAAAGGATTCCCGTTACAACAACAACATCATCTGGGTTTGGCTCCAACTTCGCTCCTCTTGGATCCCAGCATGTATCGGGTTTGGTGGGAAGGTTAATTTACCTCACAATCACCATGCCAGATATTACATATGCAGTGAATCTCTTAAGTCAATTTATGCAAGCCCCGAACAAAGCACATATGGATGCAGCTTGCCATGTTCTCCAATATTTGAAAGGCACACCAGGACAAGGAATTCTCTTCCCTTCCACAGGAAACTTAGTTCTTTCTGGTTATTGTGATGCTGATTGGGCTAGCTGCCCTAACACTCGGCGTTCTACTACTGGATACATCATGAAGTTGGCAAAGCCCCAATCTCTTGGAAATCGAAAAAACAACCCACAGTTGCACGATCATCTGCGGAGGCTGAGTATCGCGCCATGGCTGTGGCAACAAGTGAACTGATATGGTTACGTTCACTCTTTTCCGATCTAACAGTCACTCTTCCTTGTCCCATTCAGTTGTTTTGTGACAACAAGTTTGCACTTCACATTGCAACAAATCCAGTTTTCCGTGAAAGAACCCAACATATTGAGATAGACTGTCATTTTGTAAGAGATAGAATTCAATCCGGTGAGCTTCAGACTTGCTCCATTGCGAGTGCAACTCAACCCGCAGATATCCTTACAAAAGCCTTGGGGAAGAACCAATTTGACCTCTTGGTTAGCAAGTTGGGCATTCTCAATCCTCATGCTCCAACTTGAGGGGGTGTGTTAAGAAGTAGACTCCTACTCTATCTAAATTACTTGCTGGATAAGTAGCTAATCCTGTGTACATAGATTTCTTGTTTCACTGTAACTCTACAATTGCTATACATTATATATATACGGCCTTGTACGTATGATTCAATTAATGAAGTTCATTATAGCTTCATACACAACCAGTTTTTACAATTTTAATTTTATTTCTCCTCATTTGTGCAAAGAAAAAATATATGAAGATATGGGAAAATAAAGAAGAAATAGCGTAACCTAAAACAAGTAGGTATCTCATAGTTTTTAACTTAATTTTTCCATTGAACAAATGTTAAAAATTACAAAAATATATTAAAGTTAAAGAAAAATTGGAATGTTAAAATGTACTTTATAAATTTCCTAGTATTTATTTCCAGAAATGATTTATATTTTATTAGACAATAAAATTAATGTCACTAGGTACTAATCAAGATTTTAAGTCGGTAGTGACGGAAGTTGCACAAGACAATCAAATATTAAGTCAACAAAAAAACAAATGTCAATTTGATTGGTTATAAGGAGCATCGGTTGTCATTTTTTTTTTTTTTTGGGAAATGTGAAAACAGACTTGTAGAGAAAAGTTGCAAAAGATAAGGCATGAGAGAGTGTGCCAATCAGTCCTCTTGCTTAAATGTTTCTGCCGGGCCAAATGGGCCTTAGAAGTTATACTTAGTCAGATGGATCTTGGGCCGCGCGCCCGCGTCATAGAAACTCAACAAACAACGCATGTCAAGGTCTTTGGTCCAACGCAAGGATCGCTTTAGCTGCTGATTTCTGAATTCTCCTGATTAGCAAATCGAGTTTGTTTCTGTTTTGCTCTCTCTTATCGTGTCCTGGTATTTCCGCTTCCGGATCTAATTTATTGTTTGTGAAGGTCTACTATCATGAAGTAGCGACTCCGTTGTTTTTGTCTGGGTCGGATTTGTGCTGAAGATATCAAATCTCTTTCATATTTGTGTTTTCTAGGAAAACCAAACACTGGTTTCGTTTCGAAATTTGTGTTTTGGGATGGATGAACATTACGAGAACAGAAAACAAAAGTTATCAGTGCGAGCTTGTATTCTATTTCATTTTCTTTCGCTTGAAACTTAATTGAGTAGGAAAATGTTATGGTGGAGAATGTTAGGTGACAACCGAATTAGATTTCAGAAGTAGTGGGGGTTGGTTGATGTAGATGGCCTAACTTGATCTCTCCTTGGAGCAATTAACACATACAGCTTCTTTATTTTTTGGTGTTTTCTTTGTTCTTTATAACGAGCATGTTTGTTTCTGTCTTTGTGACTTGTACCCTTCCTAATTTTGGTCATGGATGTTGCCTCTGGAACCCTGGATAGGTTACTGTCTCTCGTCTTCTTGGGAATGACAAAACCTCTTGACCTTGGAGTAATACATATATATTGGAAACCTAATTTTCTGTTGGGGGTAAAACCTGAAGCAAATGGGGTTCCGTTTCTTGCTTTGCAGGGTTTGCTAGACTTTATTGAGGAGAAATGGCTGGTCCTAGGATTGCGCATGCCACACTGCAAGGGCCGAGTGTTGTCAAGGAGATCATCATTGGGATAACTCTTGGCATCTGTGCTGGTGGCCTTTGGAAGATGCATCACTGGAATGAGCAGAGGAAAGTAAGAGCTTTCTATGACCTACTTGAGAAGGGTGAGATCAGTGTTGTTGCCGAAGAGTAAATGGCTTCTAAATTCTCCCTAGGATTTTGAATTGCATACCAAGTATTAATTCCTTGGCTTCCTTCATGTGGCTCTTGTCTAAGATGAGCAAACTCACCTTGGAATTTCAAGAATAAAAATACTGAAATTTGCATTTCTCATTTGCTTAGCGCTCATATTGTAGTACTAATATTTTTTCCCTTTCCTCACAGCAGAGACGAGACAACTAGATAAAATCAGTCATTGGAATTAGCTTTTTTTGCCATACCATAGGTGATAGGCGGAGAGTGTTATTGAGGAGGTGGTCTGATTCTTGAAAAATTGATATCTCTCCTTCGTATTCTGCTAACAGGAAGGGAATCCAGTGCACATGTTAGTATGATTTACATCCACCTGATTGCTGGTTAGCTTCCTACTTTATTCGATTAGAAATATGTATAGTCATTGCCTAAGCAATTTGCAAGCATGATCCGCAACAGAATCCATCTAAAGCCAAACCCCAGCTCCTTCATAAGGCCTCAACAAACTACTGAAATGAAGCCAAAACTTCTGTTCCACTTCCCAGCTATGGTCACTCCTGCAGCTGCCAGGACATTACCTCGAACAAAACTCACCATGGCTCTGTTATCACCTGTATTCCTGAGCATCCGAGGAAGAAACTTTCAGTAGACTTCCATACGGATGCTGAGGAAGGAGCAACGGTGGCCAGTGAATATTTGTAGTAGCTGCTTGTGTCTGCTCCAGTTTTCTCCGAGAGCAGATTTGGTGAGGAACAACTTTCGGCTATTATTTAGCAGACAGCAGTAGCGGGGGATCGTTGATCTGTCTGAGTTCATGGGAGGCGTTGGACCATGAAAACTAAAAGGTGTCTGAAATAATTGTGTCGAGCATTTCCCACAAGCAATTGTTCATGAATCCATAGCATCGTTACTTATACACGAAATTATGTGAAGAACCTTTGTTAATCACCTGCCAAGTGGATAATGTTTCTCAGGGGATACCTTGCCATAGTCAGGTGTTAGAAACGGATACCTCTCCCAACGAAGTATATTTCATTCACAATTCCAGGATTTGTTCCCTTAACATGTTGCTTAAGTGGCCCAAGCCTCTTCTGCTTGGATCGACTCATCTTGGCGTCAGTAAATATTACTGAAGCAACGAAAGAGGAGATGGACTTGGCAAAAGGTTGTAGAGTTTAAAGAAATCCTTGAGAGTAAGGATCCAACAAGCAGCAAATCTGTCGGATTCGTCATTGACATTTATTATGAGATTTAGAAAGAGCCTGCAGTTTGCACACAGATTACAGAACAAATGTGCAGATGCTAACGGAACATTCTAATTAAAAACCAACCAATGGTTCATGGTCACATCCAAGCTACACTTAAAACAACCATAGGTTAATCATATTTGCCATCCATTAACGCCTTCTTCTTTTGCTGCCTTCCAGGGCTCTTTTTCTCTGAATGCTAACATATCATGATATCCTTCTTCAACAAGTTCAACAAGCCAACAAGGCCTTACTGCCAAAAGAACTAAACTACCGAGAATTGTCCCAAACGCAACTTCACCTGCATAGCAAATCAGGAGATTTCCAACCAAATCCATACAAGAAAAAATGAGCCTTCTTCTTCTTGCGCAGAAGTCAGTATTGGTGTCTTACCACTGCCACAGCTTCTTGACAATGGCCACCCACAGAAGCCTGAATTTCCAATATATGCATCTGGTTCAAATGTGCTAAACTGATTTCCCAGAGATATTGGCCCGATTAGCTTGTTGTATGATAGATTGAGAACTGCAAGAGATTTAAAATTTATCAACTGCTCCGGAATCACCCCAATAAGCCTATTTGAAGAGAGATCTAATGATTCGATTTGTCTCAGGTTTCCAAGGAATGACGGAATGTGACCAGCTATATTGTTATGAGAAAAGTTTAGAACTTTCAGTGCCCGCAGGTTCCCAATTAATACTGGCTTTCCGCCAAAGTTGCTGGAAAAGTCGACTGTAGTGAAAATAGTTAGGATCCTTACCAGTTCAAACATCAATCCCTTGAAGGTGACACTTACAGAGTCTTGATAGTACCCTCCCTCAATGTAACGCAGCACTTTTGCTTTTGCCTTCATCAACATTGTGCATTGCCTTCAAAGGTTATTTGTGTGAGATTGGCAAGTGATGCAGGAATTAGACCAAAAAAGTGGTTGCTATCTAGATTCAATCCCTCGAGTTGCCTAAGGTTTGAGAGAGATGGAAGGATCTCACCAGTGAAATTGTTGGCAGAGAGGGTAGGTAAGTTAGCAGAGTGAGGTTGCCTATGGATGTGGGAACAGCCCCATGTAAAAAGCAGTTTCCTAAGTCCAAAATCTGCAAGGACATCAAATTGCCAATAGTCAGGTACCTCTCCGAAGAAGTTGGCCAACTGGAGTTATACTATCTTTGAGTGAGCTACTCTGGTTCAGTTGTCGCAACAAACCGGTCAGAGAAGGATTGGCCCAAAGCATGAGGATCTCCAGGTGTGGGAGTTGCTGGAAGATTTCAGGCCGGAATCGCCCTTGCAAGTTGCTGCTGTAAAGACTCAGTGCAGTCAAGGAAGACATCAGGTTCATTAAAGAACTAAGAGATGTGGAAGACATATCTGAAAGATCAAGCACAAGTTCTTGAAGTTTTGTCATGTTCCAAGTCATCCTCCAGAAACTTGTTTACCAAGTTTGAAGGCATTGATGGAAACATCCAGCACGACCAACTTAGCAAGGTGCACAAGCTCGTGTACGTTCACCTCATCAGAACCTGCAGAAGAGAGGTTGAGGTGTTCCAAATTTGGCAAACCAACAATATCAGAAGGAATGCTGGAGAAGTTGAAGTGGTTAAAAGCAAAGGTTGATGCTTCACAGATGAGGGAGCTGAAGGAGGCCTGTACCATTGGAAGGCATGGGACCTTGATCTGCAACTAAGGTCAAGAGCGGTCACATGGTCATCAGCAACATCACAGGTGGTGCTGTCCCAGGAGCAGCAATGGGTACATTCCTTCCAGGATTCTGTCTTTGGATAAAGATTTTTGCAGGTATAACCTCTGTATGACTGAAAAAGAGAAGCAGTCTTGTTATTGGAGAACATACTTCTGAATCTGAATCTCAACAAAGCAAGACTCTCTTTGTGTGGGCAGAGTCTTGACTTGGATTTTCCAAGAAAGCTTTACAAGCAGGCATAAAATTATTGCTGACAGCTCCATTTTTGCTATTGATTACAGGAACTAGATCAAAACAAGAACATTTGTATTATTGGCTTCAAATCAAGTCCACAGTTGGTCTTCTAAAACAATAGTTGTTTGAAAATTTGGCCAGCAATTCGTTAATGCAATTAGGTCGGCCCAATTAGTCTTCTTTACAGCTCTATTTGTCTCATGCTCTCCTGAAGTCCAAGATTTCAGTAGGTATCTATATTTTAGATTAACAAAATAATATTTCTCTGCCTGACTGTTTGTTCTCAGCTAGGATCTTAAGAGCTGATAGTATGATTGGCTTTTTAATGATTGTATCGTTTAGGTAAGTGAGAACTGAGAAGGAAAATTCTAGGAATATACGATTTAGAAATTATAATGTTCCCAACATTTGCATACAAATTTCTGTATGTATGTGACAATTTATTTAAAATAAATATCGAGTCAAACTTTATTTTAAAAAGTAAAAAAAAATGACAAATAATGGGGGAGGATGGAGGTAATATTATTTATATAGATACAAATCACATCCTCCAATTGCAATTTGGAAGTCATTATTCAGAACACATTGAGTATTTTAGTTTGCGCTAGCAATTGTGAAGCCCGATCAGTTACAGAGCAAACACACCAATTTTTTGTAGCCACGATGAACATCGTAAGCCAAAACCCCAAGTTCTCCTCCAAGATAACCCCCCACCAAACTACCCATAATGAACCCCAACCTGCTGCTCCATTGCGCGGCCAACTTTTCTCCCGCACCCGCCAACACAAAGTCTCCAATAAAAGCCATCGTGGCTCTGCTCATCGTCTCCAGTCCTGGGCGGTCCAGGAAGAGACTTTCGATCAACTTGAATGCGGCTGTCACTAAAGGAGCCATATGATACATGGTGGCGATGGGGACATCGGGAGTTGTCCCCGACACTGGTGGCGGTCTTCTCAAGCTCCTGAGGTCGAATTCGGAGAGGAAGACCAACTTCGTGACCACTTCCGTGGCGCACAAGGCAGTGCCGATTCCCTTGTCAAAGCACCCAATCTGGCGCCTGCTCTTGTGATGTGCATCTTCGTTCTCACTCAGTTTATGGATGGTGTTGGCTGGGATGGGAGTCGTTATAGATTAGTCATAAGCCAAGTTGTAGTTAGTTGGCTGATATTAAAATCATTGACCATAGTTAATTTTGCACTCAAAACTCAAACTGAACATCAAGGAAGTGCTAATTTGCGATTTAAAAAGAACTAATTATCAGGGAATCATCAACTAATTAATGAATTGCAATGCAATGCAATGCTACAGGATGAAGTTAAAGCATGAAAGTTCCGTTGATTACCTGACAAGTGGATTAAAATTAAGGACGCTATGAAGATCAACTGAACTTTCCAAGTACGAAAGAAGGCAGTGACTTTGTCTAGCGCCATAGGAAATGGGATTGACACTGGAATTAACTTAACCAGAAGGAAATCTATATCTAGATTGGTGAGGGCTTAAGAATGTGCCTTTTTTTTGTTTTGGGGTTGTGGGGGGTGGGTAGTTTAAATAAGCCATGAAAGGTGAGAGAATATTGTATCGACCGTGGAATAAAGAAACGTTGTGCATGCAGAAGCAAAGCAAGCCAAGATACCGTGAAACGTGATGCTCGATCCACAGGCATGTGGAGGCCAAGAATTGAATGATTTGAGACAGGGAAAGACCGATACTTTGCCTAGCATCTATTTCTTGTGCACCAACCTTTACACTTCATGGTTGATCCGCAACACGCAAAATCAAGCGCCATCCAGAAATCTTAACATCAAAGACCAACTCAACGACCTCTTCCCATAATTCACGAGTTCGTTCTTGCACTCGAAACTACACGTCACAGGTAAAACCATCTACAATAACGCCTCAACCATTACTGAAATGGTGGAAGATACGGAGACGCAAAGGCCACATAGGATATGAGTGGGAGGCAATAAACTAAACAAGCTTAACCAGATAGCGTGAACGATTCATTCAAACGGTTCACAGTTTTTAACAAGAACTATTTGTGGTTGTTGACAAGAATACACTCATCCGGTAACTGCTCAATGCATTATAACAAAACTGAAAGCAATGGTAATGGTCACTGAAAAAGGCGACAGAACAACAGAACCAGACAGAGCTGCATTATACCATATAGCAAAAGTCACAGGACAAATGACACAAACTTCAGCAGAACAGCATCCCCCAAATCCCATTCAACAAAAAGATACCACACAAGCCTTACAATTTACAAGGCAATGACCTAATGGAAAGAAGTAAAGAGACTCAGATAGGCAAACATCAAACTGAGTGAAAACATTGAACGGGGAGCTAACAATCAACACAGGAACAAATCGGCAGATGCCATGACTGGCAGCTCTGGGAAGGGAAGCTGCCATGGCTCCATCTGAGGGTTTGGGACATCGGGGATCTCCAAGCCAAGCCCACTGACCTCCTCCACAATCTGCAGAACCGAGTTAAGCGACTGCAGCCTGTCCGTCAGTTCCATAGCCTGGGCTCTCAAGACATTATTTGCTGATTCCAATTCAACATAGCGTTGGGTGGAGATATTGATGCTCTGATTAAGCCGGCTATTCTCGTTCTGCAATGCATTCACTTCGTTGACAAGGTCCTCAAGCCGCTTCTGCTTCTTCATTCGGGAGCGTCTCGCAGATTCGCGGTTGGAAAGCATTCTTTTCCTCTTCCTCTCGTCAACCATAGCATATCGAGGGTCAGTATCAGATCCAGAACTCGCTGACCGATTCACAGACGCCATGCCTTCTACTTGTTCGCTTCTCTTCAAAGGACGTGATTAATTGCCGATGGATTTTAATGGGAATCGGTGAATTTGTTTATTGATTAAGAGATTTAAATGAGTAGGTAAAATCGATGGGGTTAGACTCGCTAATCTACAAAGAGGTTTAACTCATGAGATAACATAGAACCAGTACAGGAACACAACCGAAAATGAGTGAAGAAGACGAACACGACGCATCTGGGATGTGAAATTCATAGATAAACGAATATCATAGATATAGTAATCACTAGATAACCTCACCCAAACCCTAATTTGTCAAATTCGAACAATATATAAATAGATCGAAGGAAAAATCGAAAGGATTGTGGCAGAGAGAGAATAGTGAGAGAAAGAACTTAGCTGATCGGAGAGACTAAAGACAATCGACACTCTGAGCTGAAGCGAACGAAAAGGGGGAAGGTTTTGAAGGGGGCTCGAATGGAGGTTTTAAAGAGGAAACGGGGACGATCTATTGGCGGATATTATCCGCTGGTTGGTTGGCAGGAATAGCGAATTGGGGGGCTGCTATGTGGTTTATCCAGCTGGCGTTTCTTCTTCGGTGTGCGTTCCATGTCAGCGCTGGCGTCAGCCGTGACGCTGGTGCTGTGACTGGTGCCATTTCAGTAGTTGAGGGCTTAAGTGGTTCTAAAATGATAGAAAGAGGACTTTTCACGAATTTTTTCCAAAAGAATAATCCATTTTCTTGTTCGACTGCGAGTCTTTGCTTCCTCCTTCAGGCTCCACCGTTCCAGCCGGCAAAGACACAGTCGACACAGCCGAGCCACCGGAAAATGGCGATGGGCGACGTTCCACTGGATGATAAGGCGAAGAGAATGAGGGATCTGCTTTCGAGCTTCTACTCTCCAGATCCTTCAACAGCTCCTGAAGCTTCCTCTAAGCAGGGGATGTTGGATTCAATCAACACGACATCCTTTGATGCTGATCAGTACATGGATTTTCTCGTATGACGTATTTTCCTTGTTGATCCAGAATCTCACTAGTTTTCGCGAGATTCATGCTTGTATCTTGCTGAATTTGGCTGCATTTCGGTTTAATTTTTATTCATCAAGTATAGATTCGGTAGAGATATTCTTTTGGGGTTTCGGGTTAGGTTTTGTAGTGCTTTATGGGATTTTTGGGATATATCTACAAGTCCTCTGGTTCTAAGTGGCGGAACCTTAAAGTTGTTATTTATTATGTCTTTGAAATGTGCAGGTGCAGAAATCGAATTTGGAAGGGCTGCTTCAGAGACATGTTGAAATGGCTGCAGAGATAAAAAATCTTGATACTGACCTGCAAATGTTGGTCTACGAGAACTACAACAAGTTTATCAGTGCCACCGATACGATTAAAAGGTTACCACTGCTTCTCACTCTTTAGTGCATGTCAATGGTACTTATTCGGGTTCCATGGACTGAATTCTATAAACTGTGAATGCTACAACACTAGTTGTTTTCTAAGGTTCTCTTAAGGTCTGTTGCTATTCCAAGTCACCTGAGTAAGTTGCTCTTGATCTGTGGCTGGTAACTGTCATAATTCACTTTTTGAATATCAGCAAACTTCTGCTTGTGCAATAGTACACTTTCAAGCCCTAAATGAATTGTTTCTTAAACATAATCTCAACCAGGATGAACAGAAACATTGTGGGCATGGAAACAAATATGGAACAACTGCTTGATAAGGTGCATGGACACCCTACCTAACTGTCAAGCTCTAGTATACAAAAGACAGGCAAAAGACCATAACAACACGAAAATGTAACCTTTACCTATTATGCAGATAATGTCTGTTCAATCCAGAAGTGATGGGGTCAATGCTTATCTTGTTCAAAAGAGAGAACATATAGAAAAATTGCACCAAACACGTAACCTTCTTCGTAAAATCCAGGTACCATAGTTGCCTATATTTCATGAATTTCAGTTTCAGATGTCAGAAAAATGCCATTTATGTTGTGAGAGAATTTGGAGTCTTTTTGTTGATCACAAAGTAGAGAACATTGAAGAGATATTCCTGCTTCAATGTGTTTATGTAGCATGAGAATTTTGTTATGAAAAGCAATATCTTATCTGCAAGCAATTATCTAAAAAAAGAATGTCAAGAAGCAGTTGCTTGGTGAAGCTATCATAAAGTTGTGTTTTCTCAACAAGTTATGTTGCTGGATAATAATTCCAAGATCTAGCAACGTTTTTATTCCAGTTTGCTTCGCTGTGTAAATATTGGTGATGGCTATGGTGAACTTACTTAAAAGTTTCCTTTGTTGGAAAAGAGCAGTTCATCTATGATCTGCCAGCAAGACTTGAGAAGTGTATTAAATCAGAAGCTTATGCTGATGCAATCAGGTTCTATACAGGAGCAATGCCCCTTCTTAAGGTTATTGTTCTTACTTGTTTTTTTTTTTTTAAAAAAAATCTTTTATATAGGCTTGAAAGGCCTATGTTTTCTTCAAAAAATAATGCATCATGGAAGACCAGTCTTCTTTAAGTAATCTAATAGAAAGGGGGAACTATCTTCACTAATTGTCATCTCTAGAAACTTTTATATATAACTTTAGAAAAACATATGATCATATGGTTTTGGAGAATCTTATTATTCTCTCACAAGAGGCTTGTATCATGAAGAACATGTGGTGTGAAAATTTGTCACTTGATTCTTTGCATTTTCTAATGTCAATATCAATTTCTCTAGTGGAGTCATACTATTCATAGATGAACCAACTCATTGGGATTAAAACTTGTGGATCAAATATGAATATCACGAATTAGTTTATATGGTGAGTTGCATCTCTCACATCACACCTAGCTGGGATATGGGTGCAGTTGGAGGATGATGGTGGTTACTTTTATAACCATAGTTTATTTACTATTCTCAGGCCTATGGAGATTCCTCATTCCAGGACTGTAAGCAAGCTTCTGAAGAAGCAGTTGCTAAAATAGTTAAGATCTTACAGGTACAGTTTTGGTTTATCTCATGAATAACTCAATTCGTTTCAACTTAATCCAAAATGGGTTTTTTTTTTTTTTACATCTTTTTTACCAGAAACTAATTTTATTTAAAAGCCAATATTATGTAGGTGTAATAATCCATTGAAAATACAATTTTTATAATCTTACTAATTTCTTATGAATTTTTCTAGCTTTAGTCATTAAAAATAAAAATTCATTAAAATTTAACAATATCATGAAAATTTACTTTCAAATGGATTATTATATCTACATAATATTGGCTTTCAAATGAAATTGGTTTGAGTAAAAAAAAAATATGTAAAAATAAAAATAAGCCATTAAGTTAACTTAAGTTAAAATGAATTGGCAAAAATCTATCAAATTGAGTTCATGATAATCAAATACCATAACATTAGGAAACCCTTTATCCACACATCTAGCAATTTGTGTTACTTTAATCTCTCTTTTTGGTTTTCAGGGAAAGCTATTTTCAGATTCGGAATCCATACAAGCAAGAGCTGAAGCTGCAGTGCTTCTAAAGCAGTTGGATTTTCCGGTTTGTGCTTTAGAGTGTTGTTTCAATTTCTAAAATTTCATGACTCTATTCTTTTTATCAGACAGCTTGGTTTTACATAACACTTGCAATGTCTTTCTGTTCATGTCTCCACATATGTCTACAATTTGCAGGTTGATGACTTACAGGCCAAACTACTTGAAAAGTTAGAACAGTCTGTTGGTGATCTGCAGCTTGAATTAGAAGATATAGCCAATGGGCCAACAGAATCAAATGATTCTTCAGTACAGTCTGGTGATCATGAGGTAACCAAGAAAAAAGTACTCTCTGTGGCTTTTCTCTTTTGGCTCTTTTGATTTGGGGCAACAAAAACGGTGGAAGATAATGTCCAGAAAGTTCTCCTCTTTCACCTTCCATTGTTCTAAGATTTATTGTCTATGACTCTATGTAGTATGATGGATCCTACCACCTGTATCAGCTGTTATGTTCTGATACCATTAAAAATGGTACATAAAAAACAAGCTGATTTCGGCATCTGTTTCAGTTTGTACTGCCTGAAACAACTCATATTGGAAAACTAGTACAGTCATACTAGTATACTCTTTGGATCTACAATGCAATTTTAAAAAGCTGCATGCCTGGATTTGAACCCAGGCCATGCACATGGGCCACAACAACAAATGCTGTCTGTTATAAGTAGTCTATGTATTACTTAAATCCTTTGTTTTCTTGCTTTAAATGGATGCTAATCTCTAGCTGTGATTTTCTGAGTTTTATTATTTGATATTTGATTCTCAGGCATCACTGAATTTTATACGAAGGAAATTGCTTGAATTAAGGTGTTTAATTTTTATTCTCATATATGGAGTGTGATTTTGGTCATGTAAAAATGTCTTTCTTGCTCAGAGTGATCATATTTATGTCTCATGAAGTGATGAACACTCATATATGCATACACGTATCTGTGTATATTTGAGAACTATAATTTTATCTAGTATTCTAAATACCAAAAAGGTAAACTGGTATCTGACGGTAGCTATCTGTGCCTTAATTTAGGATGAAAAAAAAACCACAGTTGTTAGAACATTGGTTAGAGTACTGTATATGCTTCTTCTGTTATCTTAGGAAACAGGAGTCCATGAATATGTTACTCTTGTCTTGCAGTTGCATGAGTTTCCCCAGCACCCATGACACTGTTCCTAAAGAAATTTTGAAAAGATGGAAATGAAGTAATTGAAAAAGGTTGTGCTGTAGAATTTCATAATGATGAATCTGCTTGGATCTTTTGTTCTTCAAATTAGGCTTCTGTTCGTGAGTTTGCTGAGGCCGTATGTGCTTATCGAGTAATATTTCCTGAGTCAGAAAAGCAGCTAATCAGACTTTCACATGACTTGATCTCTAAGTAAGCAACTCCTTCATCAATGTTTTAATGTTTGGGAAATTATAAAATATCTGAAAATTGTTTCTTCTGCTCATAAAGTGACAACACAAGTGATGATTTTTTTTAGGCATTTTGAAATCATAGAACAGTATGTAAAGACACGGGTTTCTTCAGCAAACCTATTGGGCATTCTGAGTAAGTAATATGAAGATAAGCATACCTCAACTCATGTTTTTCCTCCACAATGTTCTGATGGTATGATTACCCTTTTTCCTCAAATAACAATCAGAGAATGTACCTTAAAATGCTATAATGACTGGTAAATGTACACAGGAATTGTATGGAAGGATGTACTTCTGATGGATGAAGTCTTTCCTGAGGCTGTTCTTGCTGAATTTTCTCTGGAGGTATTCTTTCAAATATCATTTGTATCAAACTTATCGTTATCTCTGCTGCACATCATGTCAAGAATATACAGTTGTTGCGGAAGCATTACATCATTAATTTCTATATTACTGTGTCAGGCTGCACAGTTTGCTGTCAAACACCATGTTGCAAGTACATTTTCTGGGCTTTTACAGGATATATCAGGTTCTTTTCACTGTTATCCTGTTCCCTGAATTTAAATCTTCTTTGGATTGCTGGGAGCTTTCAATTTGCAGAACATATTAATAGATTCCAGATTAGATTTTTCCAGGGGGATTGATAGACTTTGAAATATGACTCCCTCCGGAATCCAAATGAGACTGCTTGAGTTAACTGATTTTCTATCCCTCAAACAGACTCAAGAAGCATTAGTTCATTTGCACAATAACAGCAATGCATTTGTACCTAAAACCGGAGTTAAGCTTGAGCCACTAAATTGTCTGTTGGGCCAGAATTCATTCCTTTTGAAATATATACTATAAGTCTATGAAAAAGTCCTTGTCTGATATTTGCTTTCTAAATAAAAATTAAGAGCCTGAATGACTAAAATTGCAGATGCCCTCATGAAGGTTGATCTTGATAGGAAAGAGGATATGGAAGAAAACCTGTTACAGGTTGCAGTGGAGGCCAGCAAAATAGCTGTACTCCAAGGCAGCATGAATATCTTACTGGTAATTCTTATGAGGCTGTCTTGCATGCAGAAATTATCTGTGTTAATTCCTCCAGTGGTATTTGTTTCATAGAATTAGTCCAGTCTCTTTCTCTATCGCCCCGCATATGTCTCTGTCAGCGTTTTCAGTGATGCATACTAATTCATTTTGTGATACTGTTTTCTGAAATTTGTGTTTTGCAATAGGTAACTGCTATGCCATTTTCCCACCTAGTTTCTTTGAGGTGTTGTTAATTTCTAGCACCAATCTGTGTGTGACAGTAACAGCAAATTTGCTGGAGTATTATTATGTTTTTCCTTTTACCCTTATCTACTTGTTCCAGGACTTCCGCCAACTCCTAGATGATGGCTTGGAGCTATTAGTCAACATTAGAGAATTCATAATTGACTGGGTTCAAGAAGGGTTTCAAGACTTCTTTAAGGCCATTGATGATCGCTTCCTCATTCTTTCTGGAAGAAACACTTCATCAGCTGACAATCCTGGTCTAACCAATGTATCACTGGGTGATAAATTTCTTCCTGGGCTTATCTTAGTGCTGGCTCAGCTTTCTGTCTACATTGAACAAATTGTCATCCCAAAAATAACTGAGGCAAGGAGCTAGCTGATGGATTTTTGTTACTCCCTCTCCTATAATAATCGGAACCTTTTCACTTTTTAAATTTAAGGTGGACTTGGTATTTCTCTTTTCTGATTTTTTCTGAACTTGGTATGTATTTTTGTGGATGACATATGAATATGTAATTTTTTTGTGCAGATGTTAGATAACATCTTGTAATCTCTAAATATTATTTTCCAAGGTTTTTTTAGAGTAATTGGTATGAGAAGATTTAAGTCCAAAGTAAGTTCAAAAAGTCAAAAAGTTCCAATCATTATGAAATTGGGGGAGTATTAACTTATTTAGTTTGTGGGTCCGGTTAACAAAATGGACCCCTTTTTTTTAATCTATTCTTACGGGGTTTATTTCATGGTGATTGATCTGCTTCTTTGGTTGTCAGGAAATAGCAAGTTCCTTTCCTGGTGGTGGTGCTCGAGCTTATGAAAATGGACCTGCTTTTGTTCCTGGTGAAATATGCCGAATATTTCGGTCAGCTGGTGACAAGCTTTTGCATCACGTAAGTGTAACTATAAAAGTTCCTGTTCTCTTTTGAACTTTTAGATTACGCATCTGCCAAAACTTTTCATGTTAGATTGTATTCATATTTCACCAACCAGTTAGAGAAGTCCCTAGAGGATGTGGATGTGATGCTATATTTTGGGAAAACAATCAGTTTACTATCTTGCTAGGTTGATTTTTGGCTTCATTCATTTTGGATATATTCCTATACATGAGGGGAAAAAAAATAAATAACTAATTCCTAACGCTAATTTGGTACCCTTTCTTCCTTTTCCAGTACACAAATATCAGAACTCAGAAAATATGTGTTCTCCTCAGAAAAAGGTTTACAACACCAAACTGGGTTAAGGTTAGCATTCCTGATGCTAATTCTCAAATTCCGAAGAAACATGTGCAAATTAGTGATTTAATAATTTTGATATTCTCGTAGCACAAAGAGCCAAGAGAAGTCCATATGTTTGTAGATCTGCTACTTCAAGAGGTACGTCTATGGACTATTCCAATCGCACACAATTATTATTCCCTCAATTTGAATTTCGCATGTCACTTATGGCTGTGTATAGTCTAAATGCTACATTCCAGATTCATTAACTTTTTGAAGTGGCTATGAGACATACACAATTAGAACTAGGAGCAAAAAGCACTGACATTTTTCAGTTATTCTCTGCACTAGTTGGAAGAAGTTGGTAAAGAGGTGAAGCAAATTTTACCTCAGGGGCTCCATAAGCATCGACGGTCTGAGAGCAATGGGAGTTCCATCTCATCAAGAAGCAACCCATTACTGGATGATAAAACAAGTAGGCCAAACACTCAGAGAGGGCGAAGCCAGCTATTAGAAACACATCTTGCAAAATTGTTCAAGCAAAAAGTTGAAATATTTACCAGACTTGAGTTTACACAGGTAATACTGGAAGTGCTAATTTGCTGGTGGAAATATATTCATTAGCAGGGTTGAAGCAGATGAACCGGAATTGTTTTGAAATTGCAGGATTCAGTTGTCTCAGCAGTTGTAAAGCTTTGTCTTAAAAGTATACATGAATTTGCCCGACTTCAAACATTTGGTCGAAGTGGATTTCAGCAAATTCAGCTAGATACTCAGTTCTTAAGGCTTCCCTTGAAGGAACACGTTGAAGATGGAGCAGCTGTTGATTTTTTACTGGATGAGGTAATGGAGATCAGCTTGCTCATACATGGTGATCCAGCAATGAAAAGTGCTGCTTTTATTTTATTTTTTTTCTGTCTATCCACATTTGCTCCAAGTGCTCTTTCCCTTCCCCTTAACCCAAGTCCTGTGAGATTGATTTGTAGCTTTTCTTCTGTTGGTGGGCAGGTTATCGTTGCAGCGTCAGAGCGTTGTCTTGATCCCATTCCCTTGGAACCTCCCATCTTGGACAAGCTCATACAAGCCAAATTAGCAAAATCCAGTGTATAGAGTCAATCTTTGTAAACACCAAACATTTTATGTTTTGAGGTAAACCATACTGTGTTAGATGCTCCGTTCCCTGAGATTGAGTTCTACTTAGGTTTCAGTAAGCTGGGTGATTTTGAGATGTATTTTTAAAATGACTCTTGTTTCATCTGCAGATTTGAGTAGACATTTACTCCCACAGGAAGGAGTGGCCTTATATTTGTTGTGAATCATGTACCACTGTTTCAAGACCCCTGGATTGGTTGACCTTCGTTGCAGATACAGAAATGGAAGTGACGACTGATGCGTCAAGGATGAGGGGAACCTATGCTTCATTACTTGGAACGTGGCAGATGTTCCTTTACTGCTTCAAGTGATCTCTCTGTCGATACTACTGAAAGGCTTTGTATTGATGATCTGGAGATGAAGTCAAGGGTCTTCATCCGACCTGGTAAACCAGTGAAACCAGGTGATCCAATTCTATGGTTATACGGGTTTTATGCAAAAACAGATACCTGATAATGCATGTAGGTTGGTTCAGGTTGGAAATGCAAAACCTGGTGAAACGCTTACCAACCCCGTAACTCCGCAAGTTTTAATTAGGGCAACCCAAAACAAAAAATCAGCTCAAGTCACGGGCAGCCCAAAACAAAAACATTAGCCTAACGTCTCAGCCCAATTCCAAATCCCTAGCCACCACACACATTCGCTTGCCTCTCGCCTCTCATCTTGCTGCCTGAACACAGAGACGAAGAACGATGAATGAGACCTTCCCTTTCAGACAACGGAGAACGACCAACGCTTAGATTATCAGAGTCGAAGAATGAGATTGCCACCATTCCACGCACCCAAAGCCAGCCATCGCCCATGATGTTTCTATTTCTTTCTCTCTGTTCTGCCATCGTTGGAGGTACAGTCATGAGGGAGGCAGAAAAGAGAGACGAAACTTAGTACGATTCCTATTTTGTTTCTCTGATTCTTCTCACCTTCTCTGTTGTGACTCCAGTTTTTTTTGCTAATTAATCTGCTTTCTTTGGATCGAGACTTTTGCAAGTGATTTCTATTAATTGTCTTTAATTGAGTTGTGTATAAGAAAAAACTCAAAAGGAATTGATTACACCATTTGTTATAGGTTTATTGACACATTTAGAATCAATTCGTTTCAATTTAATTTAAGGTGACTTATTTTTATTTTTATATTTGTTTTACCTAAAATTAATTTTATTTAAAAATTAATATTATGTAGGTATAATAATTTATTGAAAATATAATTTTTGTAATCTCACTAAACTTTTATAAATTTTTGTAACTTTATGCATTAAAAAAAATTTATAAGAAATTTAATAACATTATAAAAATTACTTTCAAATAAATTATTATATTTATATAATATCGGCTTTCAAATAAAATTAATTCGAAACAAAAAAATATGTAAAAATAAAATAAGTCATTTTCAATTAAGCTGACTTAAATTAAAACAAATTGGTTAGGGCCAATTTGGATGAGCTTAAAGCTTTAAGCAAGTCAAACACAGCTCCATTCGATCAATTTCAATTCACCCCTTCATAGAAATTACACTGACTATCATTACCACTTCAATTGTTGCCACTAGAGCCGAAGCACAACCTAGCGAATCAGATGCCATTTTTTGATAATCAGAATCTATTATAATCTATTATAAGATATGGATGAGAGTGAACTTTTCTAAACATAGGAGATGAATGTGTTTGTTGCACAAAACCTAGAGAACCTTGGCTGTAATTAGCCCACTCTTAGGATGCCTAGTTTGTGCAGAGTGCAACATCACTCCTCAGATTGGATGCCTTTCGAGTGGAGTGGAGGGAATACTTTCTAAAAATTTCAAAGTGATTATTACCTAGATAAATATTTCCATTGATTCTAGATAAAATAAATTAACAAAATTAAAATATTGCATTATTTTATTTCTTTACTTTTAAAATTATCCTTCCCATTCACCAATAATTTAGGAAAACTTGAGTTGCCAGCTTAAAATCTTAAATATTGTTTTTGCTCTTTTATAATGATAAATGAGTAAAGAAAATCTCAAGTTGCGAATGTTTATATTCTAACCAAGTTGTGAATATTTTTATTTTAACCAAGTTGTGAATATTTTTATTTTAACAAAGTTATGAATGTTTGTGAATATTTCTATTCTAACCAAGTTGTAGAAGTTTGTGTATGTTTCCATTCTAACAAAGTTGTTTATATTCGAACCAGACTATGAATGTTTTTATTCGAATCAAGTTGTGAATATTTCTATTATAAGATGAAAAAAGAGGAAAGATGAGGGAATATTTGTAAATATTTCTGTACTAACCAAATTATGAATGTTTTGTACTGACCAAGTTAAGAAGAGGGTAAAGATGAGGGACTATTTGTCCATTCAATGGACCTCATCTCCATTTTACAACTTTTGGCAACAAAGTCAGCTACACAATTTACACGCCTAAGAACACACTGAAACTTGCAAGACAAGAAACTACCTAAAGCTTTGACAATGCCCAGTACAACTAGTTGGACTATCTAAGGGCCACATTTATGTTGCACTGCAACAATATCATTTTGGTTGTCTATCTTAACCACAAGATGAATAATACTTAAATTTGTAGCTTTTACCTTCTCGAATTGCTAAGAATTTAGAAACATCCATACTTAATGCATAGCCAAATCCTCCCCCTACAATAATCAAATGGTCTTCAAAATTTGTCAAAATCATATTAAAGCCAACTTGCAAGGACTACTTGTCCCACGCCCCATCTGTATTAAGCTTAGTAGTTCCCCTAGAAGGCTTGCTCTAGTAATTCTTGCAAAAATGAGTTATTCTAATTGGTTTATGCACTTGATTAGCACACAAGAATTCATGAATAGGTTCATTTACTTGTTGAATAACCAACACTAGATCCACTAGCTTATGATGAAAGATAGTAGTGTTTCTCTCTTTCCAGATAAACAAACAAGTATAAGCTATTTTAGATAGTGTAATCGCAGCATCCTGATGTGAAACTATGGACATTATCCTCAAAAGCTAGTCTAAAAACACAATTATCTGTCCTTGTTAACCACATAGCAAAAGAGTATACTCAACAATCTCAATATGACCATAAAAAAAATTGAGAAGTTCACATTTGGAATTTCTTTTATATAAGTTAAGATTAGTTGCTAGTGAATTCTGGCAAGCTTGCCAAATAAAAAAGAGAATCTTTGAAGCATATTTAATCTACTAAAGGTACTTCCAGAGTTTAGGATTAGTAATGCAAGAAGTAGATGGCTGAAATGATGGGTTTATACTCCCCTGCTGAATATTATTGGTTGATTTTACAGAAAATTCACTTGGATAATTCCTTGGCCATACCAAGTTATCATATCTTTGATTAAGACCTAAAGGCATAGCTAAAATGGCTTTCTTTTTTTCATAAAACAAACACTGAGTAATAGGTTCTAGCCTCCACTAACTAGCTTCGTGGTCTAAAATCTACTTAACATGCATATTCAATAATGAAGCAGGAATATCAACTAGAGTCTGCAATTTAAAATCTGGCAAACTAGGTAACCAAGGATCACCCTAAATCTTGACAGAATTGCCTTATTGAACTTGCCAACAAACCTGATTTTTAAGGATCTTTCTGCCTACCAATATATTACTCCAGCCCCAAGAGGGTTGAGTGCCTTTGTTAGCAGAAAATAAATCAGAATGAGGAAAGTACATACTTTTTAGGACTTGAACCCATAATTTGTCAGGTTGCTTTACCATTAGCCATGCCATTTTAGCTAGCAAAGCTTTATTGAACATTTCCAAGTCTCTAAACCCTAAGCCGCCTTCATTTTTTTTTATATAGATAGAGTATCCCAACTTCTACAGTCTATCTTGTTCCCTTTGCCTTATTGCCCCCACTAGAGAATTAGCAATGACTGTATTCATTTTGGAGCATTAAGTTGTGGGGGATTTGAAATAATGTATGAGGTATATTGGAATTGAAAGAACCACAGACTTAATCAATGTTGTCTTTCCTGCCAGAGATAACAATTTTTCCTTCCATCCTTATAGCTTCTGATTAATTCTATTCCTAACAAAGGCCAAAGCTTCAGTCCCAGATCTTCTTTATAATGTAGGTAGCCCCAACTATTTGCCAGGATTCTTAGTTTTGGGAATCTGAAGCAGATCATAAATCTTTTTCTAAATATTGGGATGTGTATTTACTTTAAAGAAAATATTGGAATTGTCCACATTTACTACTGGGCCAGAAGCTGAGCAAAAACTAGCCAATATATCATTCAAAACCTAACAGTTTTAAGATAAGCTTTAAGGAAGAATAAGGAATCATTTGCAAAAACAGATGGGTTAATGTGGGGCAAGTCCTTGCTAACTGTAAACCCTCAATATGACCTATTTCAACTGCATCTGTAATCATTTTGAACAAAACATCAATAATAAGAGAGAACAAATAAGGTGTGCGTGGATCCCCCTACCTTAAGCCTCTAAAAGGAAAAAAAACTATGAGATGGATTTTCATTTACCAACATTTTGTAAGGAACATAGGTAATCAAGTCCATAGTCCATTTGATCTATGCATCTGAAAACCCTATTGTGGCAACGTACGGGTCTTTTTCGGGAGTCGCCACCAATCAGTTTTCTTAGGTCGATTGGTCACCTTAAAATTGGTCTGCGAGAGTTCGGGGATCGGAAGTACGGTTACGCTAAAACAATATTGTTATAGCGCTCAAAATTGGCACCTTAGTTGATTTTAATTTTGTTTTACTTTGCTTTTAAATAATTTTCAGTTAACTTAGAAATTTTAACTGAATTAGTCGAAATGTGGATTTTTAAGTTAATTTGTATAGAATTTTATACTTCCGAACCATGGACTCTGCCGAGTCATTTGGACACGGAAGATTTGGATTCCGAACCATGGACTCTGCCGAGTCATTTGGACACGGAATTTGACGAAATTTTAATCAATTAATCCATATCGTAAATATGGATTTTTATCTTTTTATTTAATTTATTTATTTTAAAAAGGTTGATATTTTCTAAACCGTAGATCCTGCCGGATCATCCGGATATGGAATTTATTTTAATTTTTAGTTAATTATTTAATTTTTATGGAATCAATTATTAGTTTAATTATTAATTTGGAAATCTTTTGTTCATGAAATTTTAGGTTTATTAATAATTTAAAATTTTGATTTTTCTTTCTTTATATTTTCTTTTCTTTTCTTTCTTTTCTTTCTTTTTCTTTTCTTTTTACTTTTCTTTCTTTCTTTTCTTTTTTTATCTTTTCTTTCTTTCTTTTCTTTTTTTATCTTTTCTTTTTCTTTTCTTTCTTTTCTTTCTTTCTTTTCTTTTTTTTCTTTTCTTTCTTTTCTTTTTTTATCTTTTCTTTTTCTTTTCTTTTTTTATCTTTTCTTTTTCTTTTCTTTCTCTTCTTTCTTTCTTTTCTTTTTTTTTTCTTTTCTTTTTTCTTTTTCTTTCTTTTCTTTTTTTATCTTTTCTTATCTTTCTTATCTTTTTCTTATCTTTCTTTTAGTTTTTTTTTTAGTGAAAGTTATTTATTATTTAAATAATTATTCAATTTATAAAAGAAAAATAAAAATAATTGGCTTTTTTTTAAAAAAAATTATTTTTATTAGGCTTAATAATTAATTAAAAAAATAATCTTCTTTTAATTTTCATTTATTTATTTAAGTAAGGGTAAAGGTGAATTAAATTAAAAAAAAATTATATAAAGGAAAATTAATAATAATAAAGTGGGGCTTTTTGGCCATCCACTTTAAAAATAAATAATAATAAAGGTTAGCAAAGTTAATTAAATTAATTAACAACAATAATAAAAATTAGCCAAGTTTAATTAAATTAATTGATTAACAATAATAATTAAAAGTTAGTCAAGTTAATTAAATTAATTGATTAACAATAATAATAAAAAGTTAGTCAAGTTAATTAATTAACAACAATAATAAAAAGTTAGTCAAGTTAATTAAATTAATTAATTAACAACAATAATAAAAAGTTAGTCAAGTTAATTAATTAATTAACAAAAATAATAAAAATTTAGACAAGTTAATTAAATTAATTAACAACAATAATAAAAAGTTAGCCAAGTTAATTAAATTAATTAATTAACAACAATAATAAAAAGTTAATTAATTGTTAACAACAATTATAAAAGTTAGTAATAATGCAAAAATTAAAAGGTTAGTAACAATAATAATATTAAAAGTTAGTTGTTAGTAAGTTAATAACAACAAAAAAAAAAAAGGGTTAGTAATAATAACAAATAAGTAAAACAAGTAAAAATTAAAATAGTTAGGAATTAATTCTGCAAGAACAAAATAAAAGGTTAGTGACCAAAGTGAAAGAAATTGAAAAGATGAAGGATTAAATGAGAGTTGTACCTTTTTTATTTTAAATTTGAATTTCCTGTTAACAGGAAACGTGAAATCGCGACGGCAGGGGGGGGCTGCTGGGGGCGACGGCGGGCCAGGCGACGGGGCGACGGCGGGGGGGCGCAGGGCGGCAGGGCGACGGCGGCAAGGGCAACGGCGGCCGGGGCGACGGCGGCAGGACGGCTGGGCGCGGCGGCGGAACGGCTGGACGCGGTGGCGCGAGACGGCAGGACGACGGCGGCAGGACGGCGGAACGGCACGGCGACGGCGAGACGGCGGCGGCAGGGCGACGGCAGCGGGATAGGACGGCGACAGCAAAAGAAAGAAAGAGAAAACGGAGGAAGAAGGTAGTCAAAACGTAAGAAAAAATAATTTTGTGACTGTTCTGGCAGAGGGAGGAGAGGCTAGGCCTAAGGCTTCTATTTTTCCGTTTTTTAAAAGGAGCTCTGAACTTTTTTCTCTGATTTTTTATGTGTTTAGCACTGAATTTGGAGGGGTATTTATAGAAGGAGCTTAGCTGAACTGTGGACCGATAAATTAATAAAAAATCTCAAACTTATCTTTTAAATTGGTAAAATGACAGTTTCAGTCCTTTACGTTACTCCAGCTCTGGATAAGCTCAGAAGCTTCTGATTTTGACAATTTTAACGTTTTCTGTCAATTTGGGCGAGAAACGTCCGTTTAGGCCCAAAATTGACGCGAGAAATTACCCAAAGCTCCTGAAACTTTCAGAATTTGTCAATTTTGTCTGAAACTTCTCAATTTTGTCATTTTTACCTCAAACTTTTAATTTTTTTGTCATTTTTTTCTGAAATTTTATTTTTATTTCAAACACATACATATTCACACATATATTATTTTAAATCAAATCTTCTCAAAATAAAAATATATTTTAAACTAATTAACATAATTAAAATTGTTTAGCAATAATAATAATAATAATAATAATTTTTTTAATTAGTTTTTTTTTTTAATTTTTAAAAAAAAAAGCCGGACGAAATTGGGTGTCAACACTTATCTAATGTAAAAATTTTCCAACAAAGTCCCATTATACTATATCATAAGCTTTGCTCATGTCTATTTGTAAAGCTAGCTCACCAATCGATCATTTTCTCTTGATTCTTAAACGGTGAAAGATCTCATGTGCAATTAGTATATTTTCTTGGATTGATCTGCCCTTAATAAATGCATTTTTGACACAGAGAAAAAAGAGTATTCAAGTGAGGTTTTAGTTTATTTACTAGGATTCTTGAAATGATTTTATAACAGAAATTACATAGATTTATTGTTTTATAATGGGATATTATTTTAGGTGATCCTAGTTTTGGGACAAGAACAATAAAAGTTTCATTTAAACTAGGATAAAGGGTAACTTAGATAAAGTATGATTGGGCAATCCTGATGATGATTTCTCCTACTTTTGCCCAATAGCTATGATAGAAGAGCCCTGAAAACCCATTAGGCCCTGGTGCCTTTAGCCCCCTTCCCCCCCCCCCCCCAATTTGGAAGGTAGCAACTTTAATTTCCTCTTCTAAAACAACTTGACTAAGTAAATGATTTAGCTCAGAAGAGATAACTAGTTTGACATAAACTAAAACATCATCCATACACCTATTCTTTACTGTGAAAAATAGGACTTGATAGTAATGGATGAAGCATTCCTAAATTTTATCCGCGTCCTTAAGCCATTGATTTGTATGATCTTTTAATCTCATAACCTTACTATGTGCCCTTCTTTGAATGGTAGTGTAATGAAAGAAGCTTGTATTTTTATCTCCCTATTTCAACCAATTAATTATACTTTTCTGGTGCCAAAACATCTCTTCCCTATACCATAGCTCACCAATCTTATCAGTTAAATCCTTGGTAGTGAGAATATTGTTAGTGTTGTGCCCAAAAAGTCAATCATGAGATGATTGTGTTTTTTGCACATTGAGTCATGATATTTTATTAAGGCATTAATCCAGCAATTATATTTGTTGTTTTGTTTCTACGTAACGTAATAAACATAATTGTAACCGTAGAATAATGATATTCTTAAACGTCCCTGGTCTAGTATTATTGTGGAGCATATTGCAATAATACATAACGACTAGCATATGTGGAGACTAATATAAGATATGCAGTCTACATATGAGTACAAATTGGAGAACTTATGTACTGGACCGACCCACCATGAGAACACTTCATGGATCGTTATATGAGTGTCATAAGTGATTCTCATAGTGATCATGGTATATGTAGTCCTTCGACCTAAGATCATCAAGGTTTCCTACATGTGAGTCACATACTTTGATACTTTCCTTTGTTGCTCGTAACTGAGTGAACTTGAAGGAGGTCATTGGGTATGTCACATATCATGCGGAGGGATTTGTATGATCAAGATGGAATTTGTACCTCCTATGTAATGGGAGTGATATCTTCGGGCCCCTTAATAGAGTGAGACTTAGAAAATGCATGGCCATGCTCGGATGAGTTGATATACGATATCAATGTCATTAGCTTAAGTTAGTCTACTCGGTAATCAAGAAACCAAAGATTGGGCTATACGAGAGTGACACATTCCATGTCTCATGCTTAGTCTTGATATCTTGGACAAAGGGACAATGACATATATCGATGATGATCATAAAGGTTTAGTCGAATTACAGACAATCTTGTCACTTGGGTAGCAATGATGTGTTGCTAGACACCGCTCATTACTTATGATCATAAATGTGATTTATGATCATTGCCAACGTGACAAAAGCCTATTGGGTCGCACACATAGAGCTATTTGGATCATTAGAGTGCATGGGCTAATTAGTTTGGTTATGGTTTCACTTTAATTTCGTATTAATAATGGGCCCAATAGTTGAGCCATTATTAAGCCCGAAATTAAAGCCTAATTGGATTAGGGCTTTGAAACCCATTAGGCCTGGAAGTTGAGTCTCACTATAAATACAACTTTTAGTGAGAAATTCGCAGGTCTCCTTGCCCTAGTTTCCCAAAAGGACAGCCGCACTCTTCTATTGCAATTCCTTGGAAGACGCAAGTTAGCACTACGAGCGTAAAAGAAATGCATCTGCCGGGATGTGGTGGAAGCGTGGTGATCCCGAGATGCTCATGTGGATACCATAGAGAGTCTAAACACGTCAACTGTTCAGGTTTTGTGATTCGACTCTACAGTTGAGTGAGAGATCTCAATCGAAAATTAGGTATTAAAATTTTTGAACACCCGGTTTACCCCGTTTCACTTGGATCTTGAGAGGGTTTTGGTTAAATTCCGCTGCGCTGTTTGGCTCCCGAAACCCAACAAATATCTCCAGTATTTGAACTATCCTGTAGTACTACCAACTGTCGCATAAGTTATTCCAGTTCCTACTTATTATTCTTGAATTGAATTTTACTTTATTTCAACAATTTTTTTTTATACTTTTTTGTAGTTTCCTCACCAATTCAATTATTAAGTTCTAATCTTGAATAGCAAACCAGGTATTTGCAACAATACTTTTATAACTCTCTTCCTTTACCTACATGTGCTAAAATAAAAAAAGTTTCTTCCCAATAATGTCTATCACATTTGAATTTAGTATAATAGAAATATGATCATATCCAATCCTAAGGTGATGGAACACTTGTGTACTGGGAAAAGTGTGTTTCCAATTAAGGTTAACTAGAGCCCCATCAAGCTTTTCCATTACAGGGTCAAATTCCCTTTTGTTGTGCCGGTATATTTTTGGCCTTTATAACCAATATCCATCAAACCAACATCCATCAGAAAATAGCATTAAGGCATGTATTTCTTCACCAATTGTTTAAGGCTTTGAATTGTTAGGGAAACACCCAAACCCTAACAATTCCAACTGAATAAAATCATGGTTGTTGGGTAGCTTTTCCAAAATAGCCACCATACCTTGTTATCAGTGGAGAATATAAATGCTCTTGAGCCTTCAACTTTAGAGGTCTGCTTTATATTCTTGATTAATTTTTGGTTTGGATTGGTAGTATGTGAATAGTTTTAGTCAGGTGGTAATTCAACTATATATAGAAAAGAACATGCATTTTGGATGGGAGCAAGGGATAAAGCAAAACTTTTGTCTCATGGCTGACTTTCAAAACATGATAGGCTTAGTTTAGTAAAATTAGTGGGCAGGGAAGGGGAAGATTGTTTTGTTAAGCTAGTGGAAGTACCAATAAAAATATAAGAGGTATGGGTAGGGGTAGATGAAGAAGCAGGAACATTGATTGGAAGGACTGTACCAGCTTCCAAGAAAAGGGTTGGGAGCAAGGGATAAAGCAAAACTTTGGTCTGATAGTCGACTTTTAGAATGTGATAGGCTTAGTTTAGTAAAAGTAGTAGGCAGGGAAGGGGAAGATTGTTCTGTTAAACTAATGGAAATACCAATAAAAACATGAGAGGTATGGGTAGGGGTATATGAAGAAGCAGGAACATTGATTGGCAGGATTATACCAGCTTCCAAGAAAAGGGTTCATCGTCCAAAAAACACGCTTCTTGGAAGTGGAGTTTCTTTAGGCTCCATGGCTCTGATCTAAGGACCATATTGTAGCATTTCGGGAGCTAAACAAATGCAGCGGAAACTATTTGAAACCCTCAAAGATCCAAGTGAAATGGAATAAATCGGGTATTCAAAATGTTTATACCTAGTTTGCTGGGTTTTTCACCCAATTGTTGAGTTGAATCACAAACTTGAATAGTTGACGTGTCCAAGCTCTCTACAGTATCCACACGAACCTCTTGAATCACTACACCTCCACCACATTTCGGTAAGTGCGTTTTTCTTTATGCCCGTAGTGCTAGCTTGCGTCCTTTAAAAAAAGGCAAGAGGAGAATGCGGTTTGAACTTTTCAGAACCCTTCTGATTTTGTCCTTTGGGAGGCTGGTGTTGAGGCTGTGAGAATTTTCATTATATGATATAATGATGCTCAACTCCTAAGCCTAATGAGTTTCAAAACCCTAATACAATTGGTTTAATTTTGGGCTTCATAATAGCTCAACTTTTGGGCAAATTATTAATCCAAAATTATCATGAAACCAAAACCAAACAATTTGGTCTACATACTCAAATAATCCAATTGGTTCTAAGTGTACGACTCAATAGGCTCCTATCACATTGACAATAATCACAAATCAAATTTATGATCACTATGAGAATTACTTATGACACTCATATAATGATCCATATAACGTTCTCGTCGTGAGTTGGTTCAGTACATAGGTTCTCCAACTTATACTCATATGTAGACTACATACACTATAAGAGAAAAGCAAATTAGCGACTGAAAAAATAGTCGCAGTATGAATCGTTCAGTGGCAAAATCATTAATCACTAGTTGTTAACAATTGACTAGCAACTAACATTAGTGACTGAATACGTTAGTCGCTAGAATTTTAAACTTTATTAAAATAGTAACTGGAAGTTCAATCGCTAATACATTTAATTCAATTGCTTGCTATTTTTAAATTTAGTCGCTAAGCCTATCATTTTAGTCGTTAATTAGTAGACTAAATTCAAGTTTAAGTTCTGAATTTTGAATTAATGATATATTTTATGCAACATTATGTATATTTTAAGTATTTATATGAGTATAAATATATTATGAAAACCAAAACATCTCCAACATCTTCATCCCCTGAATTTTTGACTTCACCCATGGTATCAACTATTAAAAAATAAGTATGATCTCATTGTGTAACTACTTCATTGACCACATTAAAATTAACCACAGTTTCAATTCTCCCGACGACGATGCTTTTATGACAACCGGCCAGTAGGGCTCAGGCGGCGAGGGCTGCGGCGATTCCCGGAGATACAAACAGAACACAACGGTAGCTCCTAAAGGTTGACCGAATTAATGAAATAAAGAAATAATAAGAGAAACGAAAAGAAGAAAAAGGAGAAACAATGAGAGAAACAGAGAAGAAATAAAGGGAAACAAAAAGAAGAAATGGGGAAAGAGATGCCGAAATTGAAGGTTTTAATTTGATTTAGTGACTAATTTTAAAAAAATTACAAAATGTGCGACTAATTAGTAACTGAAATTTAAAATTGACGATTAACTAGCGACTAAAACTGGCGACTTCAGTTGCAATGCTTTTTATAGCCCATAAGCTAGCGATTGACGAGCGACTGAACTAATTAGTGATTAAAATTCAGTCGCTAGTTTCGGTCACTCCACCGCTTCCTTCTTGTAGTGATATCTCACATTAATCTCCACACATGCCAGTCTTTACGTATTATTGGAACCTACTCCACAATAATACTAGACCAAGGACGTTTAAGAATACTATTATTCTAGGATTATAATTATGTTTGATTATGTCACATAGAAACAAAAAAAAAAAATTAAACACAATTATTAGATTAATGTTTTAATAAAATTTTATCACTCAATGTACAAAATATAATCATCTCATGATTGACTTTTGGGCATAACACTAACACATACTTGGGTTGTCCTGTGCTTAGAAGTACTGGCTCCGTAGCAAGCCTACAAACATCCTCTGTATGTCCCAACCTACCACATTGATGGCATAAGTAGGGACGTAGCTAGGATTCGTGCTTAGGGGGCGGGGTGAAGGCGTGAGTGTGAGCATATTGTTTACTCGCTGTTTACTCTACTAAAGTTTAGGAAACTTACAATTACCCCTTGATGTTTGCCCTAATTTATAGTTTGCCCTCTTTATTTTTGAAAACATACACTTTGTCTCATGTTTCCTTTACATTGTTCAATAACAACTTCTAAAATTGTAATTTAAACCATACGATAGTCATCTTTCAGTAATTTCAATCTCCCTGATATTTTTTTTGTAATTAATAGACATTATAAATTATTATTTTTTTTCTTTTTATAAATGTATTTTTCTTCCTATAAATACATATAAGTAATTTTTTTACAGTCAGTTAGCTATAAAAAATATATATATAAAATCTTAAAATTTCTGGAATATTAATATTAGCTAGTTTAAGTTAGGGTTTTAGAAATTGTTGTCAGACACTGTAAAGAAAGAAGGGTGTAAAGTGTAGGCTTTTGAAAATAAAGGAGACAAAATATAAGTTAGACCAAACCACAGGGGCGTTTTTGTAATTTTCTCACTAAAGTTTCTAATTTGCATAAGACATTTAAAAAATGATAAAATCTACCAAAGCCCATCATTAATTTTATAATTTACAAACAAGTACCTAACTTTAAAATTTTTATAATTTTATATCATATTAACTATCATTAATAAATAATTTTGAAAAATATAGGGGTTGGGAAGCTACGTCCTTGCATAAGTCGCCCAATTTTTCATATCGAAGTTCAAACCACATTTTTCCATTTGTGTCTTGAGGCATTCAAAATCCTATTACGAGTGGTCTGTCAACAGATATCTCCACTTTGACTTACAAAAAAATCCTTACATAGATTATCATTCTCAACATTCAAGACAGTTTCTATCCTGCCACCAATTTTCTAGTTGTACAGCCGTTCACGTATCCTAATGGCAAGCCATGAATTTGGATCCATGTTTGCAAAAGATTCAGATCAATTTCCTTTAAAATTTTCCCCGAGTCCTAAAGCCCAAGGCATGCACAACACCCCGCAACGTTCCAAGAACCGTTATGAATTACTTGATTTGATCAACAGCCTTATCAGTTTCTAACAAACACTGAAACATCTTCTCACTGATCAATGTAACTTGTTTGCTACCAAACCTTTTCCAAGATCGCATTAGGATCGACACAATTGCCACTGGATTCACCCGTTTGCTTCACAATAATCTACAAACCAGCACGTAGGCTTGTTCTGTAGCACCAGATCGAGATCCAGCATGATTTCTTCCATTTGGTTGAAGTAAGAGAAAGCAATGCCTTCATCCATGGCGTCCAGTGCCCCGTCAGAAAACCAAGAAAACAAGAATCCAGAATCAATCAAAAGAGAAAAGAAGCATATACTGATGCCAGACAACCAGAACTTCAGATTAATCAACAATCTGAAGCAAGGGAATATACATTTAGGCTAGAAAAGAGAATGAGAGAAAATCAAGAAAATGAAAAAGTCCGATGTCGGCCGATGCAATGGTATCCTATTGAGATGAGGATATTTCAGCCTGCCAAACTAAGAAAATCAGAGCTACAATCCAATAATCTAACTGGTTCGCACTCGACATGCATCACTCATTCAAGAGAAAAAATCATAATTGTTGAAGAAGACTGGAATTCAATTCACTTACGCTCAAACACAAAAGGTGGAAAAACAAACAAAAGTAGTTCACAAAACTCTCACAGGAGGAGAGAGAAGCTCTTACGTGAGGAGAGAAAAAATAAATGTCTCATTTAATGACGCTTTTTCCTTTTTAGATTTTAAAGTGTGGAGTAATTTGGATAATATATCATCTCTTATGCCATTTCATTACAAATTTATAAGCACAAAAACTACATTTTCACTGGCTTACATGAAGACCATACTTTTTTATTGCAAATGCTGAAGTTTGACCTTTTTTCTTTTTTGCAAAAAAAATACTCCCTCCGTCCCAATTTACTTGAAATATATTTCTTTTTGGGATGTCCCAAAAAATTGAAAGATTTCCTCTTTTGGAAAAGCTTAAACAATTAAATAATATTTTTACACAAAACCCAATAAAAACTTTTTTTTTAATATCTATTCAATCTCTCACTGCACAAAACCCAAAAAAGAATTTTTTCTTTTTTAAACATTATTTAAACTTTTACTACATAAAAAATTAACACAAATTACATACACTTTAATCTCCGTGCCCAAATAAATGTTTCGACTAAAATGGGACGGAGGTAGTATATTTTTGTTTAAACAAAATTAACTTTTCAAATCTACATAACCATTGGGTTGTGAAAATAAAACTGTCCAAAATTTTAAAGTATTGATTCCTTCTTTTCATCACAAAAATCAATCTTAAAATCCTTTATACCATCTATATGGATATTACTGATGTTCCAAACAAGTAGCTCACATCATATGCTTGTATGTGGACCAGGTTTACTTAATTCTAGACTCTCCGAAAAATGATCAAATTTGGGTAGCACTCATCCCCCAGGTAATCGGATGCTATCCACCAACTCATTTAAGGTATATATCAATTTTTAATATATTTTTATGTATATTTTTAAAAAGAATGTGTATATTTATAATTAATTAATAATAATAAATCATAAATTAAAAGAATACATGGTAATCTATGTTTTATTTTGAAATAAAATTATATTTAAATATAAATATACTAATTTGAGAGAGGTGCAAGTAAAGTTGCATAGGATTAGTTGAACTGATTTTGCAGGTAAAATCAGGTTTGGGGAGGGTAGGGGCAGTTTTTTTTTTTTTTTTACATCCCTACATGTGATGAGACAGAGATATACTTTGTACAGTATAAAATTCTATGAATCCCAATAGCTACAGACATTTTTTTTCTTTTTGGTAAAAGGGTAAATTTGTCATTAATATTTTTATTATAAGCAATTTTGCTACTGGCTGTTAAATACTCCCTCCGTCCCTAATATTTTGCTCCATTTGAGTTCGTACGGAGATTAAGAAACTTTAACTCTTTTGTTTTTTGTCCTGATTTACCCTTCCTCTGCTCCCTGCTTCCTGCCCCATGCCCTCTCTGCTTCCCTGCTCGCTGCCCTTCCCACCCCCTGCTTGCCGACGCTGAAGCCGCCTCAATCACGAACGGAACCACCTATCTCGATTCGCGTCCAACCATCCTTGATTTGGGTCCGTTCGTCCATCTATCCTCGATTCACTTCGCTTTGGCCTTCATTCGCGTCGCTTCTCTGCCTTTAGCCCCGATTCACGTCGTCTTTCCTCTTCCAGCACCGATTTGGATCGCCTCTCATCCTCAGACCTTGATTCACGCCACCTCTCTGCCTCCAGCCCAATTCACGTTGCATCTCTGCCTCAAACCTCGATTCACGTTACCTATCCGCCTCCACCCTCGATTCGCATTGCTTCTCCTCCTCGCCGCGTCATCTCCTCGTAATCCATCTCTTCGAATGGCGTCCTCGTTCGCGTCGACCGGGGTGGAACCTTGCCGGAGGGGGGTTGAAATGGAGAGAGAGTGTGGTGATGGGGGTCTGGGAAGGCGAGAGAGAGAGAGGGTTAAAATGGGTATAATAGTAAATGTGATGTAAAAAGGTTACTAAAAAAGGAAATGGTGCAAAGTTTTGGGACTACCAAAAAAGGAAAATGAAGCAAAATATATGGGATAGAGGGAGTAATATAAATATTCTGTTTGTTTAGAGAATATTCTATTATATAACTTTTGAATTAGTCCATAAAAGTTTTCTCTTTAACCCCTAGCTACCCACCCAAATAAGTCAAAAACCTTATATTTGGCACATGACCATTGCTGGGCTTTTTTTTTTTTACCTTTCTCATTGCTACCAGGCAACCCTCTAGCACTGTTATAATCTATCATTTATTTTATAACTGTAGCATCTCTGGATTTAGTTTCATCTGTATCAACCAGACCTTATTTGGTCAAGGTTGTTTTAAGGAGTATTGTCGGGATGTGTGTAAAATTGGAGCTGAAGGTAGTGCCGGTGATGAAAATAGTGGAGGGTGGTGAAGGGTACAGAGGTTTGTTGGAACGAAGACGAATGTTAAAATGATAGATTTAGAAAATTAAGGATCAAGGTGTTTGGTAAAGAAAACTTGAAAATAAAAATTTCATTTTTCTTTATTTTTTTTGTTACATTTTCCATGCAAGCAATTTCAATGGTCGATGGTAGGTTCACCTCAATACAAAACATTGATGGTAAATTTGTGCCCTTTGCAAAGATCAATGACAAATTTGCTTACAAAAAATTTCAGTGGTAAAATTATTCTTCTCATAAACTTTAGTGACAAATTTACTCATTCCCCACCATTTTTTTGTTCGGTTCTGTCTATTTATGGTAAGCATATGCTAACACTTGTACAACAGATTCTATGAATAGGAAAAAATCATCCATGTAGCTCGTTTCAAGACAACATCCCACAAGCAAGAGATCATAAATGGGATGCTACTTCTTTATTTTGAGTAATTTGCTTAAATGGTTTATATCCTTTAATTATTATTTCATTTTAGTCCATAATTTATTGAATGTTTTGTTTTGATCCTAAACCTATTAAAATTGTTTTGTTTTGCTTTCTTACTGTGTAAAATTCATTAACTTAGAATAATTGTCTCACACAAATTTTTGAAATTTTAATTTACATATTCAGTAACTGTTTTATAGTAAATTTAAATAATTTAATATTTTCTAGACCGATTTGGTCACTATAGTTTTGAGTGGTTCCAATTACATCACTAAAGTCATAATTTAGGCCCAAATTGGCAATTAATGTTACATTTTGGTACTAAATATACCACTCGCCATTAAAAACATAATGTTAAACCCGAGAAGTTGTTAGTTTTGAAATCTTATGGTACTTATATATGTAACTTTTAATAAACTTTAGGAACTGTACATAATTTATCATTTTTTTTTGTGCAACAACCACCTCTATTGTACACTAGATCTGATACTGGTTACTCCATAAATGGTATTCAAATTAGTCACTACATTCCAATATTACAGATAAGCTAAACCCTGATTAAATGAAATCTACTCATCCAATATCAATGTGCCTCTAATTGTCTGCTTCTTGGTATGACAGTTTTCTGTTTACAAATAGTAATGTCAAATGCTACTTCATCCGACATCTCATTCATCATTAGTGGTAGATCCGGTGACAGATGTAATGGCTGATGTACAAAAAATAAAAATAGTAAATTACATAAAGTTCTTGAAGTTTGTTAAAAGTTATATTTTATACCCAATATGTCAAAACCAACAACTTCGAACATTTACCACTAGATTTTTAACAGCTAGTGGTATATAATTTGGTACCAAACTGCAATAATACTGGCTAGTTTAGACTCAAACTATGACTTTGGTGATGCAATTAAAACCATTCAAAACCATAGTGGTCAAATAGGTATAGGTTCATAACTACAATGTCAGTACTTTTCTCGCTCAATACAACTACTAACTTCTTATTAACATTATCATTGTTGGTAAAATTACATAAACTCCCATTATGATTTTACCTAGCCTATATTTTATCCTTATTTTTTTCAAAATCCTACCCACGATTTCAAAACTAACAATTTCGCACATTTACCATTAGGTTTTTAATGGTTTGTGATATATTTGGTACCAAACTATAATATTAGTGGCCAATTTGGGCCTAAATTATGACTTTAGTGATGTAATTAAAACTACTCAAAGCTATAGTGGCCAAATATATCCAAGTCCATAACTACGATGTTAGTACTTTTCCCACTTAATAAAACTACTAATTTCTTATTGACGTTATCATTGTTGGTAAAATTATAGAAACCCCTACTGTGATTTGGCTTAACCCATATTTTACCCCCATATTTTAAAAAATGTACACTTTATCTTTTTACTTTCTTTATATTTTCTAATAATAACTTTTGAAATCATAATTTAAATTGACTAATAGTTACATTCCAATAATTTTTTTTATATTTATAGAGAGAGAAAACACATATATAGATATGAAAAATTGATAATTTTAAATTTCTACTAACTATAAAAAAATATTAGAAAATTTAAAATTACTGGAATATAACTACCATATAATTTAAATTAGGGTTTTATAAGTTACTATGAGACAATATAGAACAAGCATGAAGTAAAGTCTAAATTTTCAAAAACAAATTAGATAAAGTATAGATTAATCTAAACCATGGTTATTGTAAGTTTCTCATCATTATTTCCTTCATTCATTTGAAGCGTGTTAATCATGATTATACTGCGATCTTGTAGTGGAAAAAACATAAAGAAGATGGTTTTGTTTATAAAATTGGATTAAATACCAAATTTACAATAAAAAAGTGTCAAAATAATCAAATTTACCTTCAAAATTTCAAAAGTACCAAATATCATATTAGGCTTTACTTTCCATACCAAATTTACTATTGACGTTATAAAAAATACAAAGTTTACTATTCTTCCATTAAGTGACTGCCAAATTGAAGGTGAAAGTAATAGTTTTTTTCATTGACTTTTTGTATTTCTTCTCCTAGTGTCCTAACCTTGCCAATTTAATGATCATACCATATTGAGCACAAACAAAGGCACCAACAAGAAATCCTGGTTCCAAGATTCCTTCTCAGCAGAAATTAAGATGCTAGGCTCAATCCAAGACAAGAACATCATCTGGTTTCTAGTTTATTGCTAGAATTGGAGTATGAGGTTGCCCCATTCCTCCAACACTGTTGTTGGTTCTTGGGGAATTATCATTCTATTTGTCACTACTCTAATATAGAGTTCTTCTTCTTCTTCTTCTTCTTTGGTTAGTAGTCCTTGTCATTGTTCCCGTTCCTTAATGGCGCTTCTTTACTCCTCTTAGCTCTTTTTTTTTTTTTTCTAATTAGGTTCTTTTTTATTGATAGTCTAATGTGCTATTGGATGCTCTCTGATTCCTGCTAGTAATTCCATAACTTTGATTTTTTTTGTTGTTTATACATCTGGGTTTTTTTATGCCTCTTTAAGAAGGATGATGTAATGATTTTAAACTTTGTTTCCTAGAATTTGTTATTTTCAATTAGATCCGGAGTGATTTCTATCTATTCTCTATGGGAAGAGGAAGTGATGAAGGACCTAAGCTTGCAAAGGATGGAGACAAAGAGCATGTTAGGTAATTGGTTGAAGAAGATGATATAATTGTCAGATAGACAAAATTGAGGTAATAGTAGAAGAAACGTGAAAAACTAAGAACTAACATTGTTATTTTCTACATTTAATTTGACGGTCCTTTAATGGTGGAATGGAAAATTTGATATTTTTTGTAACATCAATAGTAAATTTAATCTTAAAAGTAAAATTTAATATTAAATTTGATATTTTAAAAATTTGTTAGCAAATTTGGTTCTTTTTACATTTTTTTTAATAATAAATTTGGTACTTAAACCTATAAAATTTAATGGACCAAAGGCAAATAGTTGTTAAAAGGTACGAAACGGAAAGGAAAAAGTAACTGTAAATAACACACAGAAAAAAAAAAAAGAAATTAGTTTGATAGTTTCTGGTAATAGATTTACCGCATTTTCAATCTTCTGCTTCTTCTCCTTTTGCTCTCGAAAACGAGCAGCGAAAACAACCACAACACCTGAGTGAATTTAGCCATTTGCGATTCCCATTTTCTATTCTGTCATTTCGAGTCACCGCGACACTTTCAATCCTGACAAAACCTGGAGCTCAATGTAAAAGGTAATGGGGTCTTCATGTTTCTTTAACCAATAAAATATTTGTTCTCGATGGGATCCTGAAGTATCTTTTGTTTTGCAGCTTGTGATTAGGGTTTTGACCGGATAAATTGCTTTTCTGGTCTAGATTCTTCTCATGACTATTGATTTCTGGATTCAGTTGCTTGCTGGCTGCCAATGGTGGTTAAATGTTAAATGATCCAGGACTTTCATAATCACTCACTCCCAGGTTCAAATGGGTTCTGTTATTTTCCGTTTATTTTGAAATCTCTTTGTTTTCCAGGTGGGTGGGGCTGGGGTTAGTGTTGTGAACTTGTAATTATATTTTGTTTTGTACTCTGTCTTCTACTTCTTGTTATCGGCGTTAGATAAAATTAGTATCTGTTTCTTGCTGGCTTTTATCTGTAGTTCGTTGTACTTAAAGGATTAAGCCATTTGAATTTAAAGGTGTCAGCTAGCTTGGTTGTTAAGAATATGGTTTTGGAACTAAGGTCTTGGTATTGAATCCTGCCTTCGTTTTGGAGGTAGGGGATATTTGGGGACGAGAGGTGCTTAACTCCAGCTGTCTAGCCCAACTAGACGCAAGTCAATTAGACACACTGAGTGCACACATTTATTAGCCCACATTTACTGTATGTTCATTTTAAAACCTTTTCTCATTTCAATGGTTCGTTGGCTTTCATTTTCATTTCCAGAATTCCTTAGTTTAATAATTTCGTATCCATCATCATTTCTTTGGTTTATTTTTCTTATCTCAATGTTCTCCCACTGTTGGAGATTATGTGAAAGAAGGTGTTTCGGTATTATTTTTCTTTTATATGTTTGTGCTAGTATTGCTAGATGGGGAAGTTGTTTGCCAGCTTTCTTGGTAAAGATCATTGCTATTGAAGCTAAGATCCTAGGATAGAATCCTGACTTCATCAGGGAGCAGAGGGTTGAGGGAAGGGAAAGGGATATTTCTCATTGTGTAGCCCAACTAGGCTCATTGGGTCACCAATGAACTGCACATTGATGTAAATTGGCCACTTACTCTATCTGCCTTCAAATGTTGTACATTCTTTGGTATGAAAATTAGTAGATGCATCATGATTCTTTTTCTAAACAGTTCTTCTCCAATGGGCCAGGTTGTTTTGGATTGGGAGGATGGATCAGAAGTCCAGGAGTACTATAGTGCCCTCAATTTGTAATGCATCATTGAATGCTTCTATTGCTATGCAAGAGAAAACTAGATTCGAGCAACTAAATGGAGTTGCTGGTTCTGCTGATCGGGCTGATATAGATGTAGACATGAGAGAAGTTTACTTTTTAATTATGAAACTTCTATCTGCTGGGCCCTTCCAAAGGACTTCTGAGCAATTCCTGATTGAGCTTTTGGAACATCAGCTTTTACCGAGAAGATATCATGCTTGGTTTTGTAGAAGTGGTGCTCATAGTGGGACAGATGACGACGATGGCATCTCATTACCATTAAGTTATAATAAATTGGTGGAAAGGTACCTTTAAGTGTTATTTTGTCATTTATTGATCATCAGTAGCTATAAATTTGGTATTGGTCAAACTTTATGGTTCTATCTCCTTGGTACCTTATTCTCGACCTCCTTTTTGTCTCTCTCGTGAATGATTATGATGGTTTTCAAATTAACTACTGAGTAGTGAATAGGTAAATATGCTTTTAAAGGTATAAAATGAAACATGTTAGCTCATAATTCAGGCTCTCATCTTACTTTCCCTTTTCTTTTCCTTATGGGCATGCATGCTCAATTGTTGTGCAAATTATTTATTAATTTGTACAACATACAGGTATCCTCATATTGATAAGGATCACTTAGTAAAACTTCTAAAGCAAGTTTTGTTGGCAAAAGCACGTGAGAGGATTGGGAGGGATGCCTCTGTTCTGAATGCCGCTAATCTACACGCTCCAAATGCTGCTGATGTGCCTACATTACTAGGATCTGGTTCCTATTCGCTTTTAAACTGTATGTTATGTTCCCACTGCTTGCACTCTGTAATTGGCTTTTGGTGTTATGCATGTATTTCTATTTATTTGGTATCTATGTTGATGAGGCTAATGCTTTGAATAACCAATGTTCCATTTGTTTTTGTTTACTCATTGCTCGTAGGTGTACATTTGCTATAATGCATCATGTTGGTTATGTTGCTTTCTTATTCAAGGTCCTTTTCCTGGGCAGTGCACATCTATCTTAGCTTTTTCTATAGCAAACGATACTTAAAATTTGGAGCATGATTGGCTGGCTGTGGTGCACTTTTTTAGTCTATGAAGACTATTGATCCAATCATTCATTATTCCTTCCAGGTTTATCTTAAGAAAGGGTCATTCAATATTTGCTTTGTACTGTTTTGTGTTGGAGTGATGTAGAAGTCACTAGGACTCAAAAGAAGCAAAGTATACAATTAGTGTTGTATCAAAGTCATAACAAAGAGTAATTGATGTAGATGGTACACTTTTAAGTATTAGGAACGGAAGCTCACAAATCTGCTTGCTAGCATTTGAGCATGAGATAGTTTTGATATTTTCTTACCAGGTTTACTTGATGTGCTTTTGTGCTTGCTGCCTTAACTTTGTAGGTGAATACTTTTCATTTCTTTTCATGGAACCTTCTCTTTTCTATTTTTGAGTGACAAAAGGTGCTGAACATTGACCTTGCATGTGGTTCTTCTAAAGTGGATTACTTGGTTACATATGCGAGACCAGAATAGCTTGATCTTGTGCTCTTAGCCATTTTTTTTCCTTATTTGTGATATACTAGAAGTTTCTTCTGTTTCTTAATCTGTTATTCTACACGGGTTTCACAGGAACTTTCATGATTTAACTACTGATAAGGCAACTCCTATAACTCCCCTTCTGTTTGTCAGATGGCAGTACTGTGGACAACAAGCAAGGTGAGCCCCTGCCAACTTACCTGCGTTGGCCTCATATGCAAGCTGACCAAGTTCGTGGATTAAGTTTAAGGGAAATTGGTGGGGGTTTTGGAAAGCACCACCGATCTCCATCCATCCGCTCTGCTTGCTATGCTATTGCTAAACCGTCAATGATAGTGCAAAAGATGCAGAATATCAAGAAGTTGAGGGGCCACCGAATTGCTGTCTATTGTGGTATGAAATTGCAAAAGTTACTGAATAACTCTCTGAGTATGTCTTTTAAAATGTTTGTTCTGGGTGATGGTGGTCAATTGGTACCATCATTTTGTAGGGAGAACTCTGGACATAGTAGCATAAATACAGTTCTTAACTTTAATTGATTCAACTTGAGGCACCATATGTTCTGCTTTGAGTCATCTACTTTGCTTTCTCAGCTGTACCAAATTAGCAGACTGTTGTTTCGTTCACGCTATATCCACTTCCTGGATTTGTGCCTTTCTCTTTATGGTTGTGTAAATAAAGTAGAATGCTCAAGTTTAGGGTGTTTCAAGTGATACATCAGTTATGCGCATTTTAATTGACTAATATTGTGGTATGATTCAATTTAAGTCATGCTGCTGTCCCACTTCAGCTCTTGCTAATCTTCTTTTGCTTGTGCATTTGAGTTGACTTACATTGACTTCTAATCCTATTTAAGTCATGTTGCTTCCCCACCTTTCTACTTACATATTTTATCTACCCATCTTATTTAATTCTTCTTATCAATAATCAAGTCAAATTAAGTCATAAAAACTTTCTGATCCCTCTTCCATGACCTAAAGTGATATTGAATCATCCTTCATCTTCTATAACCTTGGAAAGAACATTTAAATCATGAAATAGAAACTTAGTGATGATTTTCTTTTCTATGTTCAATTCTAATTTCCTAAATGGAGTCAGTCAGAGTTCCTGCCTTTTATTGCCTTCTCTATCGCTTATATTTTGGTATTTACTTCCAGATTTTGGATGATAACACACCACCTGTAACTCATGCTGCTTTTATCTTGCAGCTATATTTGACCGGTCAGGGAGATATGTAATAACTGGTTCAGATGATCGTCTGGTCAAAATCTGGTCAATGGAAACTGCATTTTGCTTGGCCAGCTGCCGTGGGCATGAAGTGAGTTCGGACTCTGTTAAATATGAAATTTATTATCTATGTCCTGGTGCTTTAGTGTTTCTTCTTGGCTGGGTATAATTTTTTTCATATTGAATGACTTGTAGGGTGATATCACAGACCTTGCTGTAAGTTCAAACAATGTCATGGTCGCATCTGCATCAAATGATTTTGTCATTCGAGTTGTAAGAACCTTTAACTAGTGTGTAAGTTGAACTTTTAGTTCACTATTGAAGAAATGAGTAGTTACTTTTGGTATATATTTCAGTGGCGCTTAGCAGATGGAATGCCAATTTCAGTTCTTCGAGGACACACTGGGGCTGTTACTGCCATTGCATTTAGTCCCAGGCCTACTGCTGTATACCAGCTTTTATCGTAAGTTTTGTTTCTGAAAGTTATATTTTCCTATGCTCTGGGTTTTCAATTAGTTGATTTGCTGCAGAATAATTTTCAAATAATCTTGCATGTATGCATTATCTGCCAATTATGCTTGTATCTTAACGAGTTGACATTATTTTTCATGAAATAGGATTAACAGCTGTGAAAATGACAGTGTTGTACGCACATTCATAATCTAACAACCTTGTCTCCCATACTTTGATATGTTGAGGCTAATACTCACACCTTTGTTAAGAATTGCACTTGAGACCTGTTCGTTTCAGGTCTTTTGGCTTAACTGTGGGCCAAGACCTCAAAAAAAAAAAAAAAAAAGGAAAATCCTAAATATTGTCCTAAGGACATTCTTGCTAGGCCAGTATTTGAATGTTTTCATATTTGTGATTCTTAAGAGCCTTTTTATGATTGCTTTGAATCCAATGGCTTCACCTGTTTCTCTTTTCTGGATAATTTGTGGCTGGGATGTAGCAATTATGCAACAATTTGCTCGTAATCTAATGTTGACATGACACTTGCTTTGTTCAATTATGTAGGTCATCAGACGATGGAACCTGTCGAATCTGGGATGCCAGGAACTCCCAGTGTAGCCCCAGAGTGTACCAGCCAAAGCCTTTGGATGCCAACACTGGTTAGGAGCATGCTGCTAGTTTGTTTTTGTACCCATTTCTGTGTGTCTATTTGTGAATCTAAATTAAATTCTCTGCAGGTAAGAGCAGTGGGCCATCAAATAATGGACACTCAAGCAACATGGTGCCGAGCCATCAAATACTCTGTTGTGCATATAATGCCAATGGAACTGTTTTTGTCACTGGCAGTTCTGACACTTTATCAAGGGTGTGTCCCAATTAACTTTATTCTATGTAATATGTTATGGTTGTTGCTAGTGGTCTATTATCCCAAACTCCGTTGAATACAGTCACAAGGGTTGGATGATTGCAGGTGTGGAGTGCATGTAAACCTAACACAGATGATCCAGATCAACCTATTCACGAGTTAGATGTTTTGGCCGGACATGAAAATGATGTCAATTATGTCCAATTTAGGTGGGCGTTTAACTTCAATAACATGTTGTGCTCTCAATATAATTTTCTGATTCATCCAAGAAAAATAGAAAGCTCTCTTGGAAGTTGCAACATTTATCCCTTTCCGACAGTCTAAATAATTTTCTGTTGCATTTGTAGTGGGTGTGCTGTGCCTTCAAGACCTGCAGTATCTGATATATTAAAGGAGGACAATGTTCCGAAATTCAAAAACTCATGGTTTGTGAACGGATCCTTGTTGACATAATTTTTGGCTTGTAATACTTTCTTATGTAATGATTTCTTATGCTTTCATGTTTAGTTAATTGTATCTAATCTTCTCATTTTAGTTCTGGAGTTCTGATGCCTTTAATCTTGATCGCTACAGGTTCTGTCATGACTACATTGTTACATGCTCCCGTGATGGTAGTGCAATCATATGGAAGCCTAGATCACGCAGATCCCATGTAAGTGCCTTCATAAAAACTTCAGATGATAGCTCAGGGCTGACTTTTAGAAGTAAAGGTTTCCCATTTGAGTACTGGCTTTCAACAAATGCTTTCCAGTTATTTGCCTACAGTTCATTGAATTGCATCACCAATCAAGGTTGGATTTTTGCTATTTCAGGGGAAAGAAGGACGTTGGATTAAGTCATACCACCTGAAAGTCCCACCTCCTCCACTGCCTCCTCAACCACCTAGAGGAGGGCCACGTCAAAGATTTCTACCAACTCCACGGGGCGTCAATATGATTGTTTGGAGCCTTGATAACCGCTTCGTCCTAGCAGCCATTATGGGTACTTCTTTTTTCTTTCCTTTTTTTTTGTTTGCCGTGAAAGCATTATGGGTAGTACTATACCATTCTTTTTATGAAACAACTAGGTTTTTGAGCCCTTGTATCGCAGTGGCTAAAAGGTCCATAATCTTAGGAATCATAGGAATGGCCTAAAAGTCAAGGTGAATAATAATAATAATAATAATAATAATAATAATAATAAATAAATAAATAAATAAAACAACGTTGTTTCAATTAGTGTTCAGTGAACTTTGAATAACCCTTAAGTGTTTACAGTGTGTGTGGTATCAAGAAAGCAACAGTGGCCCACAACTTTCAGTTAACTTCTGATTTTGGTATCCAACCTTGAAAGCTTGTTGATTTGGTCAATCTTTTAAAAGTTCTCCATTCTTATCCCATCACAATTGATGAAAAATCTCATCTGCACCAGTTTAGAGCATGATCAGCAATTTTCGAGCTATGTCGATGGTCTCCTCAATGTATGCATGAAGGAATGCATTCATCTCTAGTTGATGTAGGGTTCCCTGTTCATGGCTGCCAAGAAGTGAAGGCATAAGCAGATGATGTTCTGAATGCCACAGAGAATTTCTAAAAATAGCACATGGCATACTCACCTGCACTTTATTTTTTGGGCCCCAAAATGTGCTTTCAACAAATCAACAGTTCCATTGGGATGCAACTAACATTGAAACACCCATTTGCATGTCTCACATGACTGATCATTGGAATCAGGAACTAAATCCCATCTATTATTAATCTGCAAAGCAGGCATCTCCTCATCTATGGCTTGTTTTGACCCAGGATGAGATAAGGCCTCCGGAACACACTTAGGCAAGGGAATAAAAGATAAAATGAAAATGAATGCAGAATACAAGGGTGATAATGAGATGTGCAAAACCTTCTGCCCTTGCAAAGAGCAATTGAAAGTTCAAAGTCGTTGATTAACTGAGTTGAAGATGAAGGCAGCAACATGAAGAAGCTATGCACGAAGTGGATCAAACTCTAGTTTTAGCCAAATGGGAAACTTCATTATGACCAAATGCTACCTTTGGAGCCACATATCTTTAATATCAGATGCAACAAGCTTTCAGCAACTTAGATCCAAATACTTAATGCCATTTAACCAAAAGTGAGTGGAGAAAATTGTGCCATTCAACATATATAGCGCCACCTAGTCAAGCCAGGCTTAGATTTCTTTAGTATTTATCTGGGGATCCACTGAATTGGTGCCTTCTATGATTAAAAGATTCCCCAGGTATCTCCTGTTATGCTACTGTTGTATGCTTTCAGTTGAGTAGTAGTTCCAAAATATGCATACTCGAGTAGAAGGAGAATGGGCATTGTTCACATATTAGGTGCTACTGTTTTTATATTGACAAGTTGAAATCCCAAATTTAACTGATTTCCATTGAAGAATCTATAGGTTGCAGAATGTGGTAGAGATAAGATGTAATATCCCTGTCTTAATCTTAAAAGGAGCATTATTGTTGCTAACCTGCTGACTGCTGTAGACAATAATGCAGGTGGACAGGTGACATCCTGTGTCATTTCATGTCAAGAGTGTATTTGTTATTTTTACTTTTATCCGCATGTCAAGAGTATTACTAAAGATAAAAATGGGCCAATTCCTTGAAATTTTGCTGAGGAGTTATTAATACAAATTTTTTTAGGTGATTAAAGGAGCTTCATTTTCTTGTTAGTTTGAAAGCATGCATAGCTTTATAAAAGTTACCCTCAACTTGGAAAAGCTTTAGTATAAAAAAAAGCTTAATTATGTTGCTATGTGCACTGCTAGGAATAGTCAGCTCATCATTTCTTTTTGGTTTCAACATACACTGATGGAAGTTTTGGATTTTCCCCCCCACATTCCGTTTCAATGTTAGCTGAAAATTTACTTCATTGATTTTTTAGGCACTCACTTATGTGATTTCTGCAGATTGCAGAATATGTGTGTGGAATGCTGCTGATGGTAGCTTAGTACATTCGTTGACAGGTCATAGTGCATCGGTATGTGGAAACAAAAGAAGAAATTTTGTCTCTGTTTTTCTAATTGATTTTTCAGTTGTCTCTGATAATAATACTACATTTGATTATGAAATTTTGTATACTGCTGATTGGTACCAATTCCTCATAATTAAGTCAAGGGTTTGGGAGTGTTTTGTTATTTAGTGAGGCCTCTCCACCTATTGTCATTGGTTTTGGGTTGGATCCTTTAACATGATACACTTTATAAAGATGATTTTTCTTAGGTATCAGGAAGCTGTCCTCATTGAAATAGTTTCCCCGGTTTTAGGTTTCTGTTTCCATTCTGTCACTACTGTCCCATATGCTTTTTTTTTCCCCCTATTTTTTCTATGGGAATCAATATATTGTCATGTTGTTTTATGTTAAAACATCCCACCCAAAACCAGTTGGCAATGGTGGAGAGGTCTCACAACAATAAGCCTTAACAAACCCCTTGACTTTTACTAATGTGTGATAACACCGACATGCCACCTAGATGCAAACCAGTGAGAACAATTGAAAATGGGCCGGTCAGGTGGATTATGTTAATGAAATTGGGGCTAACAACTAATGGACGAGGCTGTGACAAAACTTAGGTTCAAATACCATGTTACAGCATCTAACCCAAAACGAAGTAGCAATAGGTGGAGAGACCTGAATAAAAAGCACTAACTAACAACTGATAATACCACTTGACATTTTAGAACATCTTAGGGATAACTTAATTGGAACTTGAATTCATCATGGTTTTTTTTGTGCTTGACTGGTTTTTATTCTGGCATGTAGTGTGTCTGAACTTCAACTGTGTTTGTAACAGATATGCTTGTGTTGGAAACATTTTTTATTTTTGTATTTAAAGGCTCTCTTCTATTGTTGGACTATTGGCAGTCTTATGTTTTGGATGTCCATCCTTTCAACCCTCGAATAGCCATGAGTGCTGGATATGATGGGAAAACAATAATCTGGGACGTAAGTCTCCATCATTCAATATATTCTGGGGCAATTTTAGAAGATTTTTTTTAATATCCATGTTTGTTGAGGGTCTTTATTGTTCCAGATATGGGAAGGTGTACCTATCCAAATATATGAGATTGGCCGTTTTAAGCTTGTTGATGGGAAGTTCTCTCCGTAAGTAAGCCATATTCATGAACTTTCAGGCAATTTTGTTTTTTTCCTTTGAGATGGATAAGCTTCTTGGCTTTTGCAATACTTTGCTTGTTGCAGTTGAGTTAGTTTAGCACTTATTTGCATTGTGTTTGGATATGGCACATTTCTAATTTCTTGTTTTACTGAAAGGATGTAGAATGCATGCAGCTGTGTGTATAGTTTGAATTTGCTGTTATGGTTGTATTTTTCTTTCAGCTCTTGTTTCATGCACTTATAACAACACTTCCTGAACTTGTTTTTCAAAATCAGAACAAACTGTTGGAAACCAACAGTGCCAAAGAAAATAGCAAGGGTCAAATTTGCTAAATGATTTAGTGCCTCCTTAACTGTTTACCACTGAAAGCTGTCATTGTCGTGTGCTGTTTTTTGTGTTTTTATATACCCCCACTAGTTGGGTTGTTGGGGATAAGGTTGAGCGGATTTATTTCTTAGATGATCTTTTCACAAATCTATGAATGGCTTTTCTTTTATGGTGTCTCTCAGAGATGGTACTTCAATTGTTCTATCTGATGAAGTTGGGCAGATATATTTGCTGAATACTGGGCAGGGTGAGGCTCAAAAAGATGCCAAATATGATCAGGTAGCAGAAATTCTGAATTAGAAAGCTTGCATCTCCATGATTGTAGTTGATCATACTGCATTGCTCCTTCCCCTATTTCCTTATCAGAAGCAATTTATGCACATCTAGTAGCATTTTTCTTAGTAAGGTTATGGTCATTGTTCTGGCAGTTCTATCTCGGAGATTATCGCCCCCTTATCCGGGATTCCCTAGGGAATGTTCTTGATCAGGTTAGTTGAAATTCCGTGTTTTGATTATCTGTTTATATATGTATCTATTATTATTATTATTATTGGGGGGTGGGGGGGGGGGGGGGGGTTTGGAGGTCCATGTAGAGACCCAACCAGTGCCCTGTTTAGGTGCACAGTAGGAGGTAACTTTTTCCTTCCCTCCTTGGATGGCACAATTCAATCAAACGAACTTTGGTTTCAACAATAAAGTCCTTACTAGCTAGCTTACACCTCTGTCATAGTTTCATGTTCAACAATCAGTAAATTTCATGTTTTGTAGACCACTCAGCTACTGTATGCACCACAGACAACTCCACCTGATCATGCACCATAGACAAGCATCCATGTCTCTTCCCACCCATCCACCATCCTTCCTCCAAAACAAACAACAGACACTTCTATCATGCCAATACAGTATTTTCTTGGGTGACCCTCTTGCAATCTGCTGCAAACTGATATCTTGTTGTCTTAATGCAACTGCATTGCAGGAGACACAGCTTCCTCCACACCGTAGGAATGTTCAAGACCTTCTTTGTGATTCGAGTAAGTTTATTTAGCCCTACTTGTTTGGTCTGTTTGTCATATTGTTTTATTTTCTAAAGCTAGGAAGTTGCTTTTTAATGGGAAATTCTAGGTATGATTCCATATCCAGAACCTTATCAGAGTATGTTCCAGAAACGTAGACTGGGTGCATTAGGTATTGAGTGGCATCCTTCTTCCATTAAACTTGCTGTTGGCCCAGACATCAGTTTAGGCCAGGATTTTGGGATGCCACTGTTGGAAGACTTGGAAAGGATGATTGAGCCACCACCTGAATTTATAGATGCCATGTATTGGGAACCAGAAAATGAAGGTCTGAGTGATCGAAATGATTCAGAGTACAATGCTGCTGAAGAGTATTCTACTGATGGCGAGCCTGAAACGTTATCCACTTCGTCTAGTGATACAGAAGGCAGTTCAGAAGATATTGATGCTGATCGTAGTCGCAAAGATGGACGAAGGTTGAGAAGAAGGAAGCATGAAATGGAAACCAAAGTAAGCCATGATTTTATTTGCGTAGGTTCCTGTTACCATTTGCTCCTTTATTTGATCGTGCTGCATTGCTTTGCAGGTTGAGTCGATGACTTCTTCCCGTAGATGTGTCAAAAAGAGGAATTTTAATGAGTTTGAGGGCTCCATGTCCAGGACAAAAAGAAAGAAAAAATCAAAAAGTGAACCAAAAGCGTCCAGGAGAAAGTCTAACAAAGCCAAGTCACTTAGACCCCAGAGAGTCGCAGCACGCAATGCTCGAAACATGTTGTCCCAGATTAGTGGAACTTCTACAGATGGTGATGCTGAAGTTGACCCAGCTGATGATTCATCCAGTAGTGAATTGCTTGCTCAAGATTCAAGCTCTCAGTACACTGACAATGATGGAAATGTGGAGCATTTGCATCAGAAATACTCTAGTCAAGGACAATCATTTGCAGATAACGATGAGCTGAAGTCTTGCAAACCTGTAAAACCTCTATCAAATAGTGAGGGTAGGAAAAGAATAGTTTTAAAATTCTCATTGCGTGATTCTAAGAAGCCTGATAAATCAGAGGATGGTAAACTTTCCATGCAAAACACATTTACAGAAATTGAAGAAAAAAATTTAGTTAGTCACTCAGATTTTGCATCATCTTCAGCCAATGGAGACCATTTGGAACTGTCTGATCAAGAGAGAATTGATTCTGGAGATAGAAGGCAAGGTGCTAGTATTGAGGATGAACTGCAGGGATCCATGGGTACTGAGTGGGGAAAGATGAGACTCATTGTAGATTCACTGTCTAACTTTGATCAGGAACAATTACAGACAGATAATTTACAAGAGCCCTGTAATAAGATGATTGGAGATTTTGCACCAATCCCTGATGAGGAAGAGAAATCCTCCCTGGTTTACTGCAAGCTGCAACACATGATATCTTTGAATCATGGTAAAGAAAGTATCGACAGAGAAGATAAAGATTGGTCTTGCTCTGGTAAACAGACTGATCGTGAGTCACACCGAAGAGATCCAGTTGGTGAAGCAAGCTGCTCTCCCAAACTAGAAAAGGGTATTCTGCCCAAAATACCGAAAGTTAAAATAAAGACACCAAATCCTTTTAGTAAGAGGCATGAACTGCCGTTGGATGGAAATGATCAAAATATCGCTTCCAGACTCCGGAGAAAGGTCACAGGTTCAAAATCAAAGGATTTAACTTCTCGTAGGGACAATTCTTGGAGTGGCACATGTAGCTCTGGAGATGTTGATGCAGCATATGTAGAAGATGAAGCTTCAGATGCCATGAATGAGGATGATTCTGGAAAAGATTTGGATTATTGTGCAACCACAAGGAGGACAAGATCTTCGAAGATGAAGTTCGAGAGTACTTTACGAGAGCCAGATTCTTTTAATCATAAATCTGAGCATGCTGAGACTTCAAAAATCTCGGCCAGATCAAGGTTCAGGAGAAGCAGGTATAGCAACAATCGTCATGAAGATCCAAGTATCTTAATGGGCAGGAAATCAAATCATTCTCTTGGAAAATTACCATGGCTGATGTTGCCTGAGCAAGAGGAGGCTTTCCGTTATATCCCTCAGCTGGGAGACATAGTTGTGTATTTCAGACAGGTACATTAGTATTTCTTTTCCCCTTACTTTGAAACAGGTGTCTTGAGTTATAATGGTTATTTTCTTTGTCCCTTCATGGTTAAGTCTTTTAATTTGTAGGGCCATGAGGAGTGTATTAGATTGGGTCGTTTAACAGGATCTGGTCCTTGGAACTCGAACAAGGGGTATTTAAGCCCAGCGGAAATGTGCAGGGTTGAAAGCCTTGCTTATGGCAATTTTCCTGGTTCTGGGGAAGCCTGTTGTAAAATGATCCTCAGATTTATAGATCCTTCTTCTGGTCTATTTGGTGAGACATTCAAGTTAGTCCTGCCCGAGTTAACTGGTTGTCCGGATTTTATTGTTGAGAAAACACGTTATGATGCTGCAATAAATAGAGGATGGTCTGTAAGGGACAAATGCCAGGTTTGGTGGACGAGTGATACTGGTGAGGATGGCTCATGGTGGGAAGGCAGAATCGTTTCCTCACAGGCCAAATCAATGGAATTCCCCAATAGTCCTTGGGAAAAATATGAGGTTGAGTACATAGATGGAAGCAAGCATCATCATAGTGCTTGGGAACTGCATGATCCTGACTATCCGTGGGAGCACCCACATATTGATTCTGAAACCAAAAATGAATTGCTGCTCTGTTTCAATAAAGCTGTGAGCAGGAATAAGGTTAATTTTTAAATTTTGTCTTGGTTCCCATTGAATCTCAATTAAGGAACTGATAGGTTTCTAGCTTTCTAACTTTTCATATTGCAGGATCGCTACGGGTTTCAGAAATTGAATGAAACAGCAAAAAAGGCAGATTTCCTTAACAGGTATGAATGTCATCTGTTTCTTTCGTTTTTTTACCTGATCTATGTCATTTTTACTCTCCATATGTTCATTGTCGAAGCAATGTGTTCTGCAATTCAAATGCCTTCCAGGGAAAAGCATCACATTTGTTTGGTCTCAACTAATGATTTTCCTGTCAGATATTATTAGCATTTTTTTGTGTGACGCTCTCTGTCACATTGCTATATGCTGTAGGAAATGGATCATAATAAAGAAGGGATTACCTTCTACATACTGATCTAAAAGTTATATAGTTTAGCAAAGACAGAAATTACTTTGTCTATCAATAGGCAATGCCATCACGATATCATGAATTTCTCCTGGTTTTCTGGCAGGTTTCCAGTTCCATTGTATCCAGAACTGATCCAGGCCAGGTTGGAGAATGACTACTACCGGACCTTGGAAGCAATTGAACATGACATTGGAGCGATGTTGTCAAATGCAGAGACTTATTTTTCCAAGAGTGCTGAAATATCCTCAAAGATGAGGCGTCTATCAAACCTGTTTACCAAAGTACTGTCAAAATTACAGGAGTTGTAAGCAGTACGGTAGACCTTTCTCTTTAGAGTTAGATGCCACCATTTTTTAACTCACCCACCCAATTTTGTAAAATTACCTTCTGGCATTTGTGATTCTTTTTGTTTTTTTTTTGTCCTTTTCTGTCGAAAGAAAAATGACGGATTGTGCATAATGGCTCAACCTCGTGTAAATGATGAATTAGTAAATGATGAAGTTAGTACAGAGGCTTTCAAAGATGTCAGCTATGCTTCCCATTTGTTCCAGCGTGCTGCTTGTCTCCCATCACGGAGTGAGGACTTTAAGCTAGCAGAAACTTATCCTACAAGCTGTATATTTCATGTATCATTTGGTAAAAACCACAAAATGTCCCGAAAAGAGGTTGCTGGATCGGAAGGATACTAGCAGAGTGAGATTTTGCTGGTTTGGTTGTGCATCTTGAGCTGCTTTGCGACATTCAGGATCTTCATTGCCCAGCAGATGTACTAATTGAAGTGATGGGAGCAGAGGCATGAGCAACTAAAGGTCAGCTTATAGACATGCACAAGCTTTCTAAATGGTAAGTACACATGCCAAACAGGCTGTCTTTTTTCCTTTTTTGGCAGTTCTGAATCTTATTATACATTTGACGAGTTGCAGTTGCTACATGTGCTAGGCATGAGCAATGCTAATTGAACAAAATTGTAGTAGAACAGAAGGATACTTGCGGACTTATTAGCTCATGGGCGAAATCTATTTCTACTGGTCCTCTCTACAAATGAAGGAATAGAGACCATCTTATTCAAGATAACAAGATAATGATATGTAGCCTTTTGGGCAATTCTGCTTCATAACCAATCCCAACCCGCGCTCCCCCCCCCCCCCCCCCCCCCCCCCCCCCCCCCCCCCACAAAACAAAAAAAGCAAACAAAAATACAAACAATATTGTCTGTGAAGCAGGAATAGAAGGATCAGCAGAGCCTAAAAAGAAATACTCAGTGGAAAGCCTTCCAGAATCTACAAGAAAGCAACCCAGAGATCTGAGATGACAACGAAGACTTAACAGGGTAAGCATGAAAGGTCAAGGTCTGACACTGGAGTGAATCATCCTGCTTTTTCTATGCACATTCGATTCGACAATAGCGCGAGACCTCTTGTCAGCAGTGACTCTTGTAGATCAGTGTGCGGATAGGGTTGTGGCAAAAGAAATGGAACTTAACAATGAGCAGTACGGATACCACGATGAGGAGAAGGCTGAAGCAAACCAGGCAGGGACAGAGGAATGCTCTAAGGAACAAACATCTGCTCCTGCCAACGCTGGTTTTCTGGCAATCCTCGTACCAGCTTCTAGATGAGCTAGAGTACCCCGCCATTGAAGACACTTTGATAAACTGTCGGTTCTGTCGTTAAGTACTAGATAACTTTTCGTTAACTTCGCTACAGCTGTAAACATATATTGGCCATTTAGAAGTGAGGAGCAAGAAAGAAGAAGAAGAAAAAGAGGGGTGGGACTCTTTTTGCTGGTGAACTGGGATTAAAAATAACTGGGTGGCAGCGGAGGGTGGCGGAGATTTGTCAGATGTGGTTGCAGTTGAAAGTCCTAAGGTTGTTGCCTGCCTTGTCGGCTGGTGCTTGCCTCATGGATCGCAATCTGGGAAGTTGGAACAGATCAAAGATGGGAGACCCATCAGCCTCCAAAACTGTTTGCTTTTTGCCCCCATTCGTGTTCACGTCACGCGTCACAAGCATCGACCATGAGAAACCAATTTAGCCTAGCTAGGTGGCAAACCTCTGCCGGCATGCCAAGATTCCTCACCAAGGCAAGGCATCAGTGATATGTAGAGATGGCAAATGTTATATGTATGGATGCTACCCTACCATGATAATAAACTAGAGGTGACTGGATCCCAAGTCAAGTGGGGGAGATAGATGTAGTACACAGTTGACAAAACCATCCTCAAACCCCTTTACAAAAACGTGGATTGGATTTAGAAGCACAATCAAGGTTGTGTGAGTTGTGCATCTAAAGTTTACACCTCCCATCAGACCATTGTGATTAGTGATTCTGAGGAGGTAATATTAAGCTTACCAATTTTTTTTAACTAAAAATATTCTCTACTCTGATGCCGCAATTTCTACCAACATTTATTCTAGTTTGTTGCCAACAAAATATTCCAATTATGTTGTACTGGATAAAAGAAAATTTTTTTTCTTACATCGTTTGTGAGATACAAACATTTATTGACAAAAGAAAAAAAAAACAGTCATTGCAAAAAAATAAATTTATTCATAAAAAAAATCCCGGTTCACAGTTTTCAATAGAAGTGAACTGCAGAGGCGATCCAATTCCCGCCAATGTATGGTTCCCGGGAATTTCTTCTGGATTTCCCGCCCTCTCTTTCCGTTAATTTTGGCAGTGAACCCCGTTATTCTCTCCACTTTATTTGATGACATTTCAGCCACCGCGAACACCTCTCTAATTTCGCTTCACTTTCTTTTCTTAACACGAAGCCTCTCGTATTCAGTCGATCGTTCGTCGGAAATGGCGCCATCGCGTCGTCTGAGCAACGGCAGGTCGCCGCTGGTCAATCAACAGCGCCAAATCACCTCCTTCTTCTCCAAACCAACCTCCTCCTCACCTTCTCCTTCCCCTACACTCTCCAAACTATGCCCTAAGCTCAATCCTAACCCCAACCCCAATCCCAACCCCGAGCCCTGCTGCAGTCGGAGCCCGAGTCCTAGCCCGACCACTCCGTCCCCACTCCAATCCAAGCCGAAAAAGCCGCTCCTAGTGATTGGAGAAACCCCCTGGCAGCCGGTGACGACGGCAGCCGCACAAGTGTACGGTAGCGAGGTGGTTGGAAGGAGAATTAGGGTTTACTGGCCGTTAGATAAGGCCTGGTACGAGGGTTGCTTGGAGTCTTTCGATAAGGAATCGGGTAAGCATTTGGTTCAGTATGACGATGGTGAGGAAGAGTCGTTGGATTTGGCGAAGGAGAAGATTGAGTGGGTGGGAGAAAGCGCGGGCAGGTTTAAGCGGTTGCGACGCAGGGGTTCTTCGTTTTTTAAAAGGGTTGTGATGGATGAAGATGATGAAGCGGGCAATGTCGAGGAGAAACGTGAGAATGATGTCGATGATTCTAGTGATGATGACTGGGAGAAGAATGTGGATAAGGAGGCAAGTGAGGATACTGATGAGGAGCATGTGGTTTTGGAAGAGGAGAAGGAGGCGGAAGATGAAGATGAATCAGAGATGCTGAAAAACAAGCAGGGGACCAAGAATAAATCAAGAAAAAGGAAGGCAACAGGAGGGGGATTGGAGGTTGGCAGAAAGGATAAATTTGGTAGAGTTGTAAATAATTCAGAGTTTATAGTTTCTGAAGCGGGGCCTATTAGAAATGCTGAAAGTAAGTAAGGACACAAGCTCCTCTTTGATACAAGTGTCGTGATACCTCTTAATAGTGATTGACGTTTGGAACCTCATGACCCTGGCTTCAATGTAGCTGGGTTATGGTGGAATAACATGCTGATGAGATTTTTATTCATTACACTTGAGTTTGATTGTGGAAATTTAACTTTTCAATTATGTTATATCTCTCTGAAAAGTTCTGATTCTACATGATAGAAAAAATTGGGCATCTTTGTGATTCACGAAATCTAGTGCATATATAGCGTGTCTTTCTAACTTGAGTAAGCTAGGCGTTCCGACTCTTATCTTCTAGGTTTTGCTTATTCGTGTTCTGTGCTTTCCTTTTCAACAAGTTCACCTGTATAGTATCGTTTCTGTTCTGATAATAATGGGCTCTAGTCACAATCAAAAGCGAAATCTGGAGTACAAATCTCTGTACTTGGGTTTTATTATCTGCCACGCATCTACATTTTGTGGAGGAAGAGAAAGGAAATGACTCATTTGTTTCTTGCTTTTCAAAATGGACAGAACTCTTTTGTTTATCTAAAGATTGACCAACTCCAAAGATTTTTTGATATTGCACTTACAAATAGGATTCACATTCTAATTCTCTGGGGTAGCTAAAATAGGTGTCATATGCATGTTAGCCAAATGCACTGGACAATTGATCTGTTAATGCTCACTTGAATCACCTTTTACTGCAGGTGAGAATTCATGTAGTGTTATTAGTAGTGCCTTGGGTGATTCCATGGAGAGGTTTGGTAAGCGAGAAGCAGAAAAGTTGGCCTTTCTGGGAGTGTAAGCTTTTGTTTTATTATATCATTCAGACATGATGATAATGCCACTACTAAAATTCCAGACTTAACAATTGTTGAATTTGGACAATCTGAATGCACACCCCACCCTACATGTTCTTCTGTTTACTCTTAACATGGCAGTATATATTTTAATTTTTATGTTAAAACACCATATTGTTTTCTATCCTTTGGAGGCAGCTGGTTCATCTCTGTTCTATTGAATAGCCTAATGATCAACTCATTCTTTGGTGTTGAAACAGAGGACGGAGGGATGCTAAGAGAAGACGCCCTGGAGATATAAACTACGATCCAAGGACTCTATACTTGCCCCCTGAGTTCCTAAAAAGCTTATCCGGTGGACAGGTACAACCATCTGGACTCTGGGAAGTGGTATTCTAATGTGATCCCATCTTGAACTGTTAATTTTTAACTTCCCATTCTTGTGCAGAGACAATGGTGGGAGTTTAAGTCAAAACACATGGACAAAGTCCTGTTTTTCAAGGTAGAGGAAAATGTTTCCGTAGTTTCTAGTGAAATCAATATTTGAAGTCCATTTAACATTTCACTTATGTTGGAGCAGATGGGAAAATTTTATGAGCTTTTCGAAATGGATGCACATGTAGGCGTAAAGGAACTGGATCTGCAATATATGAGGGTATTTAATCTTATGTCTTTTGAAACTGATTGTGCAAATTGTTCCTCTTGGGAAGCTGTGATTTTGTCTGTTAGAGTTCATAAGAAAGAATTCCTCCCATTCTATACCCCTCAGATGATTTGTGTGGAAACTTCAGTTCTTCTGATTTCCAATGCTGCTACTTTTGTCTTCTGGTTTTATACCTGAGGAAGTAGTTCATGCTGTTTGCTCGCATTTCCAGGGAGACCAACCTCACTGTGGCTTTCCGGAGAGGAACTTCTCTATGAATGTGGAAAAATTAGCTCGAAAGGTTGGCATAAATACATTGGTCTGCTATTATATTCAATAAGCATGGGCAATCTTACATTAGCTGTTTTGACAGAACAGGGTTATCGAGTACTTGTAGTAGAACAGACAGAAACACCTGAGCAACTGGAACTTCGCCGGAAAGAAAAAGGTGCTAAAGATAAGGTCTGTTGCTTTTTGCTGTATTTAATTCAGTATCATAATAATTTTTTCAGTCATTTTTTGTCCAGCTCGTGGTTAGTTTACTTTGGATTGTGTAGTCCCCAGTTTTCAAGCATGTAAATTATTGGTGGCACTAACGTTACTTTAAATTCTCAATGTTGTAATATAGCTACTGTAATTTTTGAGACATTCACTGCATGCTTTTCGTATCCATTGTAGTTTGCCTATTAGATTTACAGCTTGCAGGTTGAAATTGCTGCAAAGCTGAAAATGTTGAACATTTTAGTTTTCTGGTTAGTTATGTTCTTACCGTGTTTTAGGTGGTGAGACGTGAAATATGTGCTGTTGTTACTAAAGGAACCCTAACTGAGGGTGAAATGCTGTCAGCAAATCCAGATCCTTCTTATCTTATGGCAGTGACTGAAAGCTGTCAGGATTCAGTATCAGAGGATGAGCAGCGGATTTATGGTGTATGTGTTGTTGATGCTGCAAGTAGCAGGGTTATTCTTGGACAGGTCTGGATGATTCCTAGCAGTTACCATTTGTTTGCATGAGCTATTTAATTTCTTTGCTTTGAACACAGGTTGCTAGATAATTTTATCTATGATTGTATGTTCGATCTTCAAGAATCTATAATAATCCATTGCTCCACTTACAGTTTCAGGATGATTCTGAATGCACTGTATTGTGTAGCTTACTGGCTGAGCTGAGACCAGTAGAGATTATAAAACCTGCTAAACTGCTCAGTCCTCAAACGGAGAAAGCCATTATGAGACACACAAGAGACCCCTTACTGAATGAATTGGTTCCAATTGTGGAGTTCTGGGATGCGGAGAAGACTGTGAATGAAGTTAAAAACATTTACAGGCATATCGGTGATTCCACTGCCGGTTCTGCAGTTGTTGATAAGTCACAAGGATCAAGCTGCCTACCAGATGTCCTTTCCAGGCTACTTATTGCAGGTACTGGTGGTCATCAGGCCCTCTCAGCTCTCGGAGGCACCCTGTACTATCTAAGACAGGCTTTTCTTGATGAGACATTGCTTAGATTTGGGAAGTTTGAAGAACTTCCTTGCTCTGGTTTCCGTGACATTGCTCAAAAACCATACATGGTTCTTGACGCTGCTGCTTTGGAGAACCTTGAGATTTTTGAGAACAGTCGAAATGGAGGTTCTACTGGGTAAGCACTACACAGAAGTCATTGTGGTTCAGTTTTACTTGAGTGTTGTTCTAAGGACCTCTTATGCATTTATGAAGGACCTTGTATGCACAACTGAATCATTGTGTGACAGCATTTGGGAAAAGGTTGCTTAGAGCTTGGCTTGCAAGACCTTTGTATCATATTGGATTGATCAAGGAACGCCAAGATGCTGTAGGTTGCGTAAGGGTGAGTGTCATGGAAATATGTAGCAGACTGTATCTAAATTCATAACCTGATTTGCTGACGAGTTTCAGTGCGTCTTTTAGCAATTTCATGTATAATGAAGGGTTGTTTCCTTTCAAGGTTCACATATTCTGTCTTTCAAATGACCTGGAATTGATTTTGTTGTTTGTTTGAAGTGAATAAATGGCTTTACTTTTAGATAAAGATGCAGCCACATAGGTCTTATGTCCAATATTTTGGGCTCTAGTCTACAACTTAATTCCTTGTCTAGGGTGTTTGATTTGCATACTTCATTTTCCAGACCTCCTTCCACCATTCTTCATTTTGGAATTCAGCACAAATCTTACCAATTTAATCTACACTGCTTGACTAATTAGTAAATCTAGTTCATTTTTCATTTCCCTTTTATCAGCCAAGTGGAGAAATTGTCATTTTTTTATAAAAAAAGCAGGGCACAACTCTGAGGTAGTTAAGAGCCGCTCTTTTAATTGCTGGTACAAATCTTCCCGCAATGACTTTGATGAGCTACCTTTTTGTTTACGGCATTATGACCACATCTGTAGCTTTTGTCCATCATTTTCTTTAGATCGCTTGGATTTACTATTAATTCTATTTATGGTGATAGATTAGGCAGTCACATTCTAGTCGCGTGCTCTTCCATGCTAATGGGTAACCCACTGACACTGACCGTGTGATGAACTCGGTGAAGCAAAAAAACTCGACACATGACATCCAGTCATCAACTATTCCTATGTCCACAATTAGTGTTTTCTTGTTGAGGGTTGTCCATTTATAATGAGAGATTCAGTATTCAATTAAACAGCTATTGGACCTTTTTATGCAACTTATGTGTGGCATATGGCTTATGATACTGGTTAACAATAGCTTTTGGTTGATGTTTGTTAGATATTTTTCTAACTAATTGTTTGTTTAATATGAACTAGCTGAGCATGGTTGTATCAAAGATCTCATTTAGAGATGCTTGCTATTGTTAGTGTGACTGGAGCACCTGCAACCTAAATTTGTACTGTTTTAATGGGCATCTGTGCTGAAAGTTAAACTCTTTCACTTGAACATAAGTTTTCTGTGGAGTTTATGTTTTTTACAACCTTCAAACTAATATTTCTAGCAATCAGTAATACTGTATTCTGCAACTTTGTTAGTTTTCCCCAATTTGCGTTATTGACTTTTTCCATTTTTCTTTAGGCTGAAAATTTATCTCATGCACTTGAGTTTCGAAAGGCGTTAGCTAGACTTCCAGACATGGAGAGGTTGCTTGCACGAATTTTTGCTGGCAGGTAAATCTCAGATGGCTTGTTCCAATGTGAATTCGTAACTTGTTGCATGCTTGACCTACCAAACATGCATACTTTACTATTCTTCCTTTTATTGAATAAATTCAGTGAAGCGAGTGGAAGGAACGCAAATAAAGTAGTTTTGTATGAAGATGCAGCAAAGAAGCAGCTCCAAGAATTTATATTGGCTCTACGTGGTTGTGAATCAATGTCTCAAGCTTGTTCTTCACTTCGTGTTATTTTGAATAATGTGCAGTCAATGAAACTGCGGCACTTGTTATCAGTTGGTATGATCATCTATGATGTTCTGATGCTGCTTCATAAAATATTGTCTCAGTTCTGATGCTTTAGCATATGCAGGTCAAGGTCTTCCTGATGTCAATCCATTTCTTAAGCATTTCAAGGATGGTTTTGATTGGGGTGATGCTAACAAATCTGGGCGCATCATACCTCATGAAGGAGTTGACATTGAGTATGACAATGCTTGTAAAAAAGTGAAGGAGATTGAATCTTCTTTTGCAAAACATCTAAAGGAGCAGAGGAAATTACTCGGAGATAATTCAGTAAGAATTATGTCCAGTAATTCTTGTTTGCCTAATGTTATTGGTAAACCTTCCTGTTTATGTTTTTTTTTTAAAAAAAACTGACTGCAGCAGGGTATTTGTTTCAGATTGCCTATGTGACTGTTGGAAAAGACACATACCTGTTAGAAGTCCCAGAAAGCTTGCAAGGAAGTATTCCTCAGGATTTTGAGTTGCGTTCATCCAAAAAGGTGTAGATTTATCGCTTTCTTTGTGGTTTTAAGGAAGATGAATGGACCTAAATATAGTTGCTTGTTTCCTCAAGATCTAAGAAAATTACTGTGAGGTTCTTGGAGCAATTGATACTTTTGAGTGGCATTAAAATGCATTTTAGAATGCATTAATTCAAAAGATTTTGAAAATTGTAGAGATAAATTTTTGAATATTTTTAAATTAATGAATTTTTGAATCAAAAGAACAAAGCCTTGATTCTTTTTCTTAAACAACCTTTTACAGAGATATTAGAGTACATTTAAAAACTGATACATATTTTTACAAAACTAGATGGTGGTTATGTTTTCAAATGTTAATGTGCTACTATCAATAGAAGTGCCAGATTAACCATGTCTTTTAGGCTCTCAGCTGATATTAGGTGTATCTTACTTATCTTTCATTATTTAGTTCGTAAGTTTCATCTTGCCAGAGTCACGGCCACCATAGATCATGGGTTTGGAATTCCTTCCGGGGTGTATTTGTATCTAGTTGAGTATCAAATTTTTGTCATATGATCAGACCACTTCACTGTCAAAATGGACCTAAAGCAGCGTTTCTCAAGAGTCATTCAGGACTCCCCTTCTGGTGTTGGATACTTCGCCGTATATGAATCATATATCCTCAATGTCTCACCTGCACAGGGCTTCTTCCGGTACTGGACTCTGCATATCAAAAAGCTGTTGGGAGAGCTCTTACAAGTGGAATCTGAAAAAGAGGCGGCTTTGAAGAGCATCCTGCAGAGGATGATTGGAAGATTCTGTGAGCATCATGATAAATGGCGTCAATTGGTATCAACTATTGGAGGTATGCATATATCATAAGAGAAGGTGTTGGTTCTCCCATAGCTTTAACGTCTAGTTTGACAGTCTCATGCTGGCATTTTGAGTGTGCACTTTCCATCATTTGGAAGTTTTTTACTTCTTCACTGCCATTTTCTCTTCCACCTATTCTCTCCCAACTCACAAATATACACACACCACAAACACTTGAACAAAAGAAAGAAACCTCAGCACATGGAAAAAAGAAATGGCAAATTCATGTATGTAATTGGCCATTGCTTGTTGCAGAACTGGATGTACTGATCAGTTTGGCAATTGCAAGTGATTATTATGAAGGACCAACTTGCCGGCCAGTTATCATAGGTTCCTCTACAAAGGGAGTGCCATGTTTTTCTGCAAAAAGTTTAGGGCATCCTATCCTGAGGAGTGATTCCTTAGGCAAGGGAACATTTGTCCCCAATGACATTACCGTTGGTGGTTTTGGTCAAGCTAGCTTTATATTGCTCACTGGTCCCAATATGGGTGGAAAATCAACTCTGCTTCGCCAAGTTTGCTTGGCTGTGATTTTGGCTCAGGTATGAGTTTCCTGCAATGCCTTTAACTTGGAGCTTTTGTTTCACCATCCACCTGTCTTCAACTCCTTATTTCTCCCCAGGTTGGAGCTGATGTACCTGCAGAAAGCTTTGAGCTGTCTCCTGTTGACCGAATCTTTGTCAGGATGGGTGCAAAAGACCATATAATGGCAGGCCAAAGTACTTTCCTTACAGAACTTTCAGAGACTGCTTCAATGCTGGTAAGCATCTTCATTCTCATTTGAACCAGATTTACATATCTGAGAATCTTTCAGACTGGGGTGTGACGGACTCACAGAGAGTACAAGACTTATTTCAACCTTAATTTTTGGTGTACTTCACAGGCAGTTCTTCATCCTTTTCTGGCCTTTCCAAAAATTACAAGCAGTTCTTGTACAATGTTTGAATGTTCTCAGTTTTATATGATCCAACATTTTAGAGATATTTACCTTGACTATGAGGCTAATGTGATATGATGGAAGATTTTTCTTATTTCATTTTAAAAAATGGAAAATCTTTTTGTCAGGTGCAATACCAGTTTAATGGAGTAGTTTTTACCAGTACTATTTCGTTCTAAGATGTGGTACATGATTTGATTAGAACTAAGACCATGTTATGGACACGATGATTAATGCAGTCATTGGCAACTCGTGATTCATTGGTGGCACTAGATGAACTTGGACGAGGAACATCAACTTCAGATGGGCAAGCTATTGCGTGAGTTTTCTAACCATTAGTGTATCAATCTATTGATATGGTTTTAGTACATGTAGAAGTACGATACTACAATTTTTGTAAGGTTTTAGTACATGTAGAAGTACTATTTTTGACAGTTTCTATTATCATCTCATCTGACGGGGGTGTTCCTCTACTTGACAGTGAGTCAGTTCTTGATCACTTTGTTAACAACATACAGTGTCGAGGGATGTTCTCAACTCACTATCACCGATTAGCTATAGATTATCAAGATGATCCCAAGGTATATCTTTCTACTTGATTGTGAAATTTATGTTGTTTTTATGCAAGTTCAAACCCGGCTTCTAGATGAGATGGTGAGATGTCTAGTCTTCCATCCATGAGGCCAAGGTTCAAGTCTCCCCATCCCTAGTTCCCCTATACAGTGTACCCAATATTGGGGAAAATTATCATTTCAAGTGTTAGATCATCAAACAATGGCTTCTCAGATAACCTTATAATCCACTGATTCAATCTCACTCTTGTGTGGCACAGGTGTCCCTCTGTCACATGGCATGCCAAGTTGGAAATGGTGCAGAGGGCATAGAGGAAGTTACATTCCTTTATAGGTTGAGTTCTGGTGCTTGTCCTAAAAGCTATGGCATCAACGTTGCACGACTAGCTGGCAAGTCTTGAATCTTGACTCTCAACTTTATGTTGCTGTGAACATTTCAAATAACAAGTGTGGGATTCCTTAGCTTCATAATTTGCTTATAGATTAGTGCAAATTAGCATAATGTGTTGGAACAATCACTGCAACACTGGTAGAAAAAACATATGAAAAGCAAATAACATTCCTAATCCTGTCCTAATCTATGAAAAGTTAGTATGTTTTGTCATATTTCTTTTGACAAGTTGAGGTTTCAAGGTTGATTTTAGAAAAATAAAAAAAAAACTTGGGACAGGATGTTTATATTTTCCTGGTACTGTTTCAATCCAGTGGTGAATTTTCTTGCTTCCATTTCAATATTTGAGTATGACTAACTGAAGTTGCGTCAATGTTGTCAGGGTTTCCTGACTCACTACTTGAGACGGCTGCTTTGAAATCCAGAGAATTTGAAGCTGTATATGGTAGAAACAGAAAGGGATCTGGAAAAAATTTAACCAGACAAGAAAATGCTGCTGAGATGATATGTTTTGTTAAAGAAGTAATATCCGCTGCATCAAACATGAGTTTTTCCAACTCTTGTGCCAGTGGTGATGCTAGCCCCTTGACTGAACTTCAACGTAGAGCAAGAATACTTCAGAAACACTGAAAAATGCTCCGTCTCTAGAAATATTGGAGTCTTTTTGCTGTGTACAGAGGAATTTCTGGCACGTGGTTTAACATATGCTACCTTGCAAATAAAGGTAGGTCAATTAAACCTCAAGCGATGATGCATCAGTTGAACTTTCCGGATTCTCTTGCTATCTGGAATGGATTTTTGTGATTATTATTGCTATTACGGGCTACAAATATTTCGACTTTTGCTCATTGATAATGAAGGTTCGCCCACTTGTGATGTGCATTTTGTTCGAACATAATAGACTGTTGCAGATACCGACAGCGGCAAGGGAGGGAATCGAGGTTGCTGGTTGGGCACTTGTAACTCAAGATGAGTATGGTTAATTGACTTGTTTCGGAAGCGAGGATGCATTGTTTAGCGTTGCTATTGTCGGTTAAGGTTGTTCATCCATTACTTCCCACCGGATGCTTATTTCAGACTTTCAGTTCCTTTTTTTTTTTGTTGTTAGATCTTGGATAGAAAAGTGATGGATATCTCACTGTTCTGGAGCTGTATTTTGTATTCACTGGAGAAAAAAGGGGGAGGGGATTTTTTAAACTCTCATCTGTCTTTATGATTCGTCGTCATGTGGCTATTGGTTCGAACAGTTCCATGTTTTATTTAAATGTTGAATTACCAAAGACCTATATGTACAACATTTCAATGATGAATTTTTCAACCTCTTTTTTTTTTTTTCTCTGAAGGGAGAAAGGAAACTGCCCTACAAATTAGGGCAATAATGAAAAAAATGCCTCTGCTAGGAGTAGCGGAGACGTACGTGAAAAGGATTCGCAGCGCAGGCGTGTTGTCATTACTGTTCCTCAAGGTCGGAATCGTCAGCCTCTTCATCGGTGTTTGAGCTGCCATCATTAGGATCCTAACATAAAGAGACATGCAGATCCATTTAGTAAAAGTCACCTTGTAGACTGGTACTGATGAATTGGATTCTTTTCAAGTTTAACAGCATACAGAAAGTAACGAACAGACATGATATTGTCGCCTTATACTGATGTGGAGAGCTGTAATTGTACGAAATATCAGGTACATGGGCAGTAAAATTCCACTCACTCTCAAAAATAGTACCTGCAACAGAGCGTGCCAAGGTAATTAGTTAGTGCATATAAACCTTATGGAGTGAGAGTGACTAAGAAAACAAATATATTTATATATATATCTTTCTGAAGAAAAAGCAATCAAGGGGAAGCCAGATGCTTAACTGTAACAAGCGTAAACGGCGGGTAATCCTCGGCTTCTCCGGAAAGCACCGCAATGAAATGTTTGAGGAGTAATAACACGGTGAACTGCAGATTCGGTAACACCATAATTCATAAGTTGGAAAAAATTTAAGCACCCTGACCCAGCCTACTGCTCCGGTGGGTCGATGGTTTTCAAATATCCTTTTCTACTTCAGTTGCGAATTTTCTGGGGCCACCGAATCACTGATTTATGGCCATTCTTTTCCCAGAAAACAAAGCAAACAAGTGATCGTCCCATCGACCAGAAGCTTGTAATTAGTAAGAACGCTTTAACTTAGTTGTATTGCGTTGTACTAAGTTCATCGAATTGGACACGTTAGTCTAGTTCATGACTCCATTCCATTAAAATCGAATTCAATAGAGTAGCAAACTTGTGTGCATAAAAAGTAAGGTGCGTGGCAAAAGTTACTCACAGTTAAGGCCATAGAGCGGCAGCAAGACGCAGTTGTATCAGCAGCAGAAGCACATTGAGATAATTGGTTTTGCAGAGCCAGTGTTTCAGTTTCAGCTATGGCCACTAACCTCTCCCTCTCTGCCTCTTCTTCAAATTCACTTCTTGCTACTTCCAGGCTATCCCTGCCACCAGCACACCATCCGCTTAACATCTTTCCCCATTTATATACCAAAATTAATTTCCTTCCTTAGTCTTCTAATCAAATTACTAAAATTTAATCAGTTTCCTTCCTGCGGACTTACCAAGAACTATGAATGGAAATGGAAATGAGACGGGTTCATTTACCTGATAGTCACAGTCACAGCAGCTTCAATCAGCTGAGACTTGTTTGATGGTGCTGTGTATCCCGGTCCATATTCCTGCATTTTTCATTAAAAAATTATGATGTGATGTGCCTCAATTTTCATATGCTATTTCGTCGTACCATTTGTCAGAGGTTATGTGCCGTAGAAACAAAAAATTTACTGGTGCTTGTTTGACACAAATAGTTTTTTATGGCCGACTTAACTAGCATTCAAATGAGTTCGGAGTTCCTCCAAGATCCTGATCATTTTTTTTTATATTGAGAAGATAGGATTGCAGAGAGGTAAGAAATTTAAAAAAAAAAAAAAAAAGAGAGAGAATTACTGTTGAACAAAATGCCCGAGTTCATCTCGTGATGCTGAAACACAACAAAAGAACAAAACTGATTCGAAGATTCATCCGGGCTTGAAAGCAGAAATTTCCAGCCACGATCACCAGAGAACTTGTACAATTCTTTTTGTGTCCTTGTTTATGAAACATACCTGGAGACATATTTCACAAGTCGTGTTTCCCTTCTCGTTACACCATCTCTGTATGCAATCTCTGTGTGCGAACTAAGAACCGAGGAACACGAAAAAAACCAGAGCATCAGAAAATTCTGCAGAAGGTTGAATTCGAGAAAACCCAGAAAAGTAAAATATATTGGTTTACCTTTACGGTCCCAGAACAAGAACAGGGAGCTTCCAAGCTCTTGGAGCTTTCCAGTTCTTCTTCATGGCAGATTCTGCAGCGTGAAATTGCAGAATCGAAATCAAAATCACCAACCAGCAACACCACTTCACCGATGCCCATGTCGTTCCACTTGGCGTCCAATCGTCCTTTTTTTTTTTTTTCCTTTTCCTGAGAAACAAACAAATGATACTAGTAGTATATAATTTCCCGAATTTTCAAATTCCACCTCCTCCACCTCCCTCCCCTATTCCCACGCTTGTTTCTTCTTTTCGGTGTGTTGCTTTTTAGAAGAGAAGGGACGAGTATAAGTATTCGGACGAAGTCCCGGAACTGCCCTTGCGCTTTACCAAGTGAAACTAATTTTTGTTGACCAACTCATTTGGACGCGGCTCTGCCGAAGCTGGCCTGGCCTGGCCTGTAATTACAAGTGCTGTGTCGTGGGACTTAATTGACTTCGTCATTCAAAAGCACAGCCATGGAGTAACATCCAATCCTTCCATATATCTCCACATCAATTGATCCCAACTGGTTTGGGTGGTTTAACCCGTTGCTTAAAGCAACTCGGAGTTTTATTTACCTCTAGATCTTAGTACTAAAGGTATTAAAACATTTACAATATTTCATGCAAATCCATTCAATTCAATTCCCTGGTAAATCCATTCAATTCACTAGTGAATATTTATTTTATCCATTTCTTTTGGAAGACATTTCGGAATATTGGCATAAATTTAGGATCATTATCATAAATAATCTGATTCGGAATTTTATGGAGCCTTAGAGCTTTGCTGGCCAATGTATGATTGTGCAAGTTTCTACATAAACATGTGATCTTGACATGTTTAGAATATATATATATATTAATAATATCACAAAAATTTTACTTTTACTTTAATGGATTATTTCACATAAATAATATTAAAATTTAAATAAAATTAATTTAATTTCAGACATAAAAATGTGAGAATAAAAAAAATTATTTTAAATTATATTAACTAAAATTAAAACAAATTGAACACGAAACTTTTTAAAAAGAAAGACCCGGTGACTACTTACGGGTGTTCAGGACCTTTATCAAGGGAAAAGAAGGAAGGGGTAAAATAGTAAAAATGGGTGTAGGGGACATGTACGTTTGAGCTAAAACATCCTCTTTTTAAAGGCTGAAAGGGCTAATGAAACGCTCATCATCCTACCTAGGCCAGGGGGCTATAGGGTATATATTATTTAATTACGTAAATTGAATTCGGGTTGTGGCCACCTGTCCGTCCGTGCGCTGGTTTGGTCGTCCGATTCAAAATTGTGTTTGCAGGTTCGAAGGGGAGCCTTCGGATGTGCAAGCAGCGATCAACGGCACTCAAGATTATTTTCAAATTTGGAGAGGGTCCCACCCACCCCGGAAAAGTAAAAACGACTACAAAAGTCAATTATTCTAACCGGTTCCTGCACATTTTGTGCAATAATGGGACACCGGGTGTTTCACCTTCTCTTCGAGCCATCTCTGCCTCTTTCCTTTCTAGCTCCTAAATACCCAAAGCAAAAAAAGTATTCTAACCGAAGCGAAGAACGCAAACGCGCTCACCGAAAAGCATGATCTTTACTTGCATCTAAGACCTTTATTATTTCTCCTGAGGAGTTAAATGATGTTCATCTAGCCAAACCTACCTCAAAAGTGGTAAAAAATAATCCTGATGTGTGGGTCAAAGTGTTTAAAGGTAAATATCAACATGGCACAGGGTTTAAGAAGGCCTCTCCTTATGGGCAACATGAGAAAGAGCTGGAAATGGATTTAAAAATGCACCAAATGGATTGTGTAGCAGGGAAGAAGGCATTAATTCTGGAATGACACCCTTGAGAGAGTAGATTTCTGGTCCTCTTCTGAAAGAAGAAGAAAACATCTCTATTGCTCATTGTTTGGCCAATAGAAATATGTTCTTTTAGCTTCCCAGGTAGATTACCCATACAATTGAGGGCATTTTTTGTTAGTCCTGATCATGATAAGTTGGATAGGATTAACAGTGATTTGTTTCCTAGATTGAAAAAAATTAGCTTGAAAGAGGCCTACATTGCAAGGAAAAATAGTTTTGAGACTCTTAATAGGAAATTGGGTTGGAACTCGGTTTGGTCCATGAGAACTTACCAAAAGTTAGGGTGTCATTTGGTTGTAAGAAACAATTTTCATTTTCATTTTCTGATATCTATTTTCATTTTTTATATACAATTTTTCAAAGTGTTTTTTAGAAAACATGTTTAGTTGTTTTAAAACAATTAAAGATAATTACATATAAATACACTACATTGAAAAAAAAAATTTATGCCTTAGTTGAAAATTGAAAGAAAGTTTATGGACTATAATTGTAGATCTTCCCAAGTCTATTAGCTTCAAAAGTGAAAACGAAAAAAATCTAAAGCCTGCTCCCAACTTTTCTATTGCTTACATTTGTACCACCGTCTCCGTCATTCCCTAAATCTCCTAAATCCCTAATCCTCTTTCTCATGGCTGACACAACTCACATCATCTGCCCCCGCACTAGAACTCAGTGTCAATTCCTCACCACAGCAGGCACTGTCTGGCATGTTGCCATTGTCGCAGATTGAGATGTAGATCTGATTGAGGCAAAGTGCAATGACCGTCAATCGTAGGTGCGACAAAATTGAGAGTGATGCGGAGGTGTAGCGGCTATTGATAAAATTTGATTCACAGGCACAATTCCGGTGCGACAAACAGAGGCAATTCCTAGGCGTAGGCAAGACCAACCAAAGTGATTTATAAATCTGAGAAAGAAATGATGTTCCCTTGAAGATTGGAAGTAGATATGGGAAGTGAAAAAGAAATCAATTGGGAGGGAGAAGGTCGAAGGTCGAAGGGGCTGGGAGGGAGGAGGCCGGTTGTGAGATGAAGAGAGAGCGAGCTTGATGGATTTCTCGTTTTCGTGAAAATAGAAAACTATTTAAACCAAGTTTTCTAATTCTTACTAACATAGAAAATTGTTTTCTAGGAAAACTGAAAAGGAAAATTATTTAACTAAACACATTTTCTTTTCATTTTCTAATTTTCAAAAAAATTTTGAAAAAAATAGAAAATTTTCTACAACTAAACAGGACCTAGATGTTTCATTTGAAAATTTGTGTAGGAACAAAGACTTCCTACTATTTCTTACTTGTAGGAGCTCAATTACAATGTTGATGGCTTGTGTAGAGGTGTGTTGATTTTTTATGCTAACACATTTTTATTGAATGATCCTTTGCTAAATAGGTTTTGTCTAGTTAGGTTCTAGAATTGATAATGTTACTCCCTTTTCCACACAAAAGAAAAAAACATGAACTTGAGCACATAGAGCAAAGAGAGGAGCAATTGTAAGTCTGTAACATGCAAGGGAAGGACCCTCTTCTTTCTTGATGCTCCATCAACACAACACAATAATGCTGAGCCACAATATACTCTTTTACGCGGTTTATTAAATATGTTATAAAGAACTGTGATGGATGCACTACAAAAAATAACGTACGGGATTACTGATGTATTTTACACATAGTTCAATTAAATAATTTGATTATTAACTTTTGAAACTTGGGGACTAAATCATAAAGAATAAATAAAATTGAGGTTAAGAAACAATAGTTCTGTCAATGCCTAATGATTAGAGGAGACAAAAGGATAATTTGTGTAACCAATAAATAATTTAGAAATAGATTTGCAACATTTCTCAGTTCAGGCACAAATTTGCAATAAAGAATAGAGTTTATGAACAAGCGGTGCAATTTAACTATCTAGTTCTTTATACAGTTAAAATCATACAAGAGTAAGGTTATAAAGATATAATATTATCTAGTCTATTGATATCTAAGCACAATCAAAATTTGAACCATATGGTACTCAACTCTTGATTTACTTAATACAACTATTAAACACTATTGAGTGAGTATTATATATTTCATTATTAACTTGATAACTATAACACTACCACCACTCTAAAATGCCCAACTATTTACAAACATACAACCCCCTGCCTAATGATCACCGATTCTAAAAAATTGCCATAATCTTATAACTAATTCACTTCAAACTCCCTAGTCCCAATGACTTTTCTAGCATAAACAAACCAAATAACCAATGAGACCAGATTCGCACCATTTGCCACCGTCGGCACCACTACATAACACAACTGCGTTGAAGATTAAAATCCAATTAATTTCAACTCAATTCAAAATGGTTTTTTTATATTTATATTTTTTTTATCTAAAACTAATTTTATTTAAAATTTAATATTATGTAGGTGTAATAATCCTTTGGAAATGCAATTTTTTATAATTTTAGTAAATTTTTATGAATTTTTTTAAATTTAGGCATTAAAAAAGAAACATTCAAAAAAATTTAATAACAACGTGAAAATTTACTTTCAAATGGGTTATTGTATCTATATAATATTAACTTTCAAATGAAATTAAATCATGGTAAAAAATTATAAAAATAAAAATAAGTAATTTTGGATTAAGTTGACTTAAGTTGAAACGAATTGGCTTAGTTTCTAATGACTTAAATACAGTCCACTACTCCTACTCTGTCACTGACCAGTGATAGTGAAATCCAAATATAAAACTTGTGTAATTTCTATATATTCTATGATAACTGAAATATTGGATTTGATGGTTGATGAGGTTTTGGATTGTTGGGTTTGAGGGACAACGATTGACTAAGGAGTGGCCTATGTGTTGATGGCAATGGCGCTCGTACCTAATTCACATTGTTGATATACCAAATGGTTCAGCATTTGTATGAAACAACAATTGGTAAGAAAAAGAACAATATTTTTTACTTTACAGAACATCATTTTATGGTGTAACAATTGTTATAAAGGAAACAACATTTCTTAATAAAAGAAACAATATTCTACGAAACAACAAATTGCTATGAAATGAACAGTAACTATTCTAGAACAATAATTGATATGTGGGAAACAACAATGACAAAATCATAAATAACTGCAAATTAGATTTGTAATATGTAAGTACCATGTACTGTGTCTCTAACCTACTTGATGTTGTTATAAATAGGTTGATAAAATATTACTTCGTCTGTCACATAATGGATGAAATTAACTTTTCTCTAAGTACATAGATTAAGATATGCATAATTTATATTATTTTTTTTCATTATTATCCCTGAAACTAAAATTCAAAAAGAATCTTTTTAGGTTTTGTGTATTTATAGTTTAAATAAAGATAAAAAAGAAAAGTTTCTTCTTAAATTTTTTATGGAAAGAGTTTAAATGAATACTAAGATAAATTAAATGTTTAAAACTTATATAGAAAAGGAATGGTTCAAAATTCATTTATACACCCCATGAATCTACTTAATCAAGGTTCATTTACATGGCAATCTAGTCTTTTTCGTTTGAATATGCTTTGCTCACGCCTACATATATTGCTTCTATACAGTCAATTAGATTGGACTAACTAATTTTTATGAATTGTTTAGCATATCAAATAAATGAAAATAAAAACCCCAAATATGGGTTGGTTGTGGGTTATTTCTTTTGCAATACAAACATCTAGGAGTTTATGAGTTTATGGTAGTACTCAAAAGTTTAGCTAAATAGCTACTTTAAAGTACACTAGGATTGTTTCAAGCCTCTCTACAAGTAAAAAATTGACCCTTATCTATGAACTCAAGCCCCGCTATTAAGTTAGGCCTCGCTCTCCCCATCCTTCCACATACATAGGCATGTCAAGGGATTGCATTTTTTCACCTACTTAAACTCTTCCCACAACCTGTAGAAAATAGGGTTTTTTCGCCTAAATCCTTCTCACGTTGGAGCGGAAATGGTCAGATATTACATCCGCAACACCTATGCAAATAATTCATATCGTAGAAAATAAATTAAAAACATTAAACTATTGAGATGTGTATTAAAGGTTGGTGTTGGCCATGCTCAGATACATGTGTATCTATGTTCGTAGTAGATACTTCTATTGTTATTTTTTTATTATAGCATGTTGTAGTGATAATGTTTCATAGTGGATTGAGAAGCTTTCCTATATATATGTATATATAGACACACACACACACACACGCACGTAAGGGTTTATGGATTAACATCAAAATCCTGTGGCTGTTAGATGAGGAGATGGGGTGAGAAGGGTAAGGTGGAATGGTTTTGTGGGGGGATCAGGGATGGGTTTTAGACATGGACAATTCTCGCTCACCATTCCCATTATTAAAGTCGAACAAATCCAGCAAATAAAAAAGAGAACGATCAAGTTCCTTTCTCCATTTCTCCTTCAGGATATTCAGATGCTGACATTTGGGTTTATCCTATTTTTGATCTTATCGTTACTTCATCACTTTTTCCTTAATTCATATCCATAAAAATAGTTTTAAAAAAGTTTAACTGTTGTATGATATCTTTATTTCTCAAGCTTTTTAATATGGAAAATATTAAAAAGTATGATTTGTATTTCTCTAGTTTTCTAAATGAGTACTGCTACAAAACGTGTACCAAAAACACCGCCGTAATCTTAAACTGTTTTTAAGTTGAGCAAATAAAGACTCTAAGGTTTATTTAATAATATGCAAGAAACAAAACAAATATTGTTTAAGCAAACATGACTCTAATACTAGTACATGACTCAATGTTTAAATGTTCAATTCTTGCACATCATTTTCATTTTCACTTTCTTTCTTATGCGGCAGTAATTTCATTTGAAATCCAAAATAATATAGGTTTAATAATCATTTCAGTAGCATATTTTTAAAAGGTAACTAAATTTTTTCAAAAAAAATTGATTTACCCAACCTAAAAAATTAAAAATTAGAAAAAAATACTTACATTTAAAAAATACTTACCTTTTATGAAAACTCTTTTGAAAGTACTTTAAAAATTTTAAATTTTAAAGTTTCACTAATCATGCAATTTACGAATGCTATTAAATAGAATATAATTAATTGAAAAAAGATTTCGCCCTTAGCATTTTGGAAAAATTATCTATACCCCCCCCCCCCCCCCCCTGAGTTATGGACAAACCTACACCTGTATCCTCCCTATTTCAAATACGTACAGTTTTCCTCCTAAAAATTAACGCTGTCGCTCACCGTTCATACAGAAAAGGGAAAATGTTTGACTTTGCGCCCATAGCTTTCATCCACATAAACTCTTCCCCCAACTTTTACATCTAAACAAAAACAAAACTCATAACCAAAAATGAAATCTAGGAATTGGAGCCAATGAAGCGAAATCTAAAACCCAGCAAAAATTCGTCTATGTTCCCAAATGAAATATGAACAAAATCAGGAAACCAGAAATTGTGCTCGTCGATCGCCGTATCTCCTCTTTCTCCGCCGTGCTCGTCGATCGCAGCCTCTTCTCTTTCTTTGCCGTGCTCGTCGATCGCGTTCTCTCCTCTTTCTCCGCTGTGCTTGCCAATCGCGGTCTTTCCTCTTTTTCCACCATACTCATGATGAAGTCGAATCACATCTTGGATCAGCCTGTAAGAAGGAGAAGCAGAGTGAGTTCGAGTAACTTTTATCATCTCAGCCTGATCCTTCGATGCTAGTCGCTGCACATGCCAGTTTTCTCATCTGAGCCACTTGTCAAGGGTGCTTCGCGAGGGAGGAGAAGAGGAGATTTAGCGCTGTGGCCAGATGAGAGCCATAAGCGATGCCTTCTGACAGCGGCAGCGACGCCAGGAGGGAGAGAGCCAGGGGGACAGAGTGTGGAGTGGCACTGGTGGCGAAGATATCGCGGCCTCTCCTCTTTTCTCTTCCGTGCTCATCGATCGTGGCCTCAGATTGAAGGTGCGAATTGTTGGTGGATTTGGATTTCTGTCTTCGCAATCGAGGGTGTTGGGGTTTGGGATTTGAGGTTTTGAATTCTCGATGGTTCTGAGGAATTAGGATTTTTGCTGTTTGAATTCATTCAATTTTTGCAATTGATCATTTTGAGGAATTAGGATTTTTGCTGATGAATTCACAGTTTGAGTTTCTGTTTTATTTTCTTTTTTCTGCTCAGGAATTAGTAATTACCAAGAAAATTGGAAGCAAAATTTTGATTGAAGTTGAACTTGTCGTAGTTGAAGATTTACGTTCTTATTGCTATTCAATGTTGTTAACTTCAATATTGTTGTTTGGGATTTGGGCTATAAATGAGGTGGTCGCTGGTGTTGATGTGGTTGTCACGGTCTATGGGTGGCAGATGGCGGCGGAGGTGAGGTCTCAGTGGAGGTAGAGGCGGAGGAGGAGGGCACTAGGGAGGGATAGAGAGAGACGGCAGACGGGAACCTAACTTGTTACATGTAGAAGTTCGTGGGTCGAAATGTTTAAGGAAGAAAGATTGAGGGCAAAGATAGGTATTTTCTTTTTTCCGTCCAAACGGTAGATAACAAAGTTAATTTTCAAGGAGGGTCAGTGAGATATTTGAAACATGGAGGACACAAGTATAGATTTGACTATATATCAGGAGGGGATTTTGGTAATTTTTCCTAATTTTTTTGACCTTTCCACTCTTTGAAACTTTTTATTCATCATATCTCTTTCAAATGGACTTACAACAATTTTTAAAAATTTTAGTCATTTGTAAATATTGGTTCGTATTAGATTCTTAAATTATTTCCTGTCAACAATAATCTAACTTTAGGTCGTTGTCTTTTCAGCTCAACAACAAGTTGTGTTTATGTGACAGAGTGATAAACTAGCAAAAATTTTAATAGTGGTCTTTAGTTATCTAATGATAAAATCTTTTAAAATTTGAATAATAGAAAATAAACTTAAGACATAAGGGCATCTGTTGTAATTATCCTAGCATGGAAATGGCCAATTAAAAGTCAACAAGTATGATTGTGTTTGATGGTGTTTAAAAGATAGTGGTGCCTTGAGCATTTCCATTTTTAAGTATCACTTCTTTATTTCTCAGGCTTTTTAATATAGAAAATATTAAAAGTATGATTTGTATTTCTCTGGTTTTCTGAATATCACTTCTTCTTCCTTCTTTTTTTTTGTCCCCCTGTAAAGTACGGCACTACGGCTTCTTGTTCATTGCTTTATGATTTTTTCAAATGTGGCAAAATATTCTTTTTTTCCTTTCCTTTTTTTTTTTTTTTTGCTGAAGTCCGTTTTGCTTTTCCAATCCATAGGATTTCTAAAACGCAAAAAAAAAAAAAAAAAAAAAGAATTATTATGTTCATGTATGATAATACCTTTTTGTATTCAAACTTTAAAATTAAATATTTTTATCACGATATCTCAATAAAAACAATACTTAAATCTCAAACTAAATTGATTACCAATAATTTTGAAATATTCCTATTTTTAAAAATATCTTATTTGAATTGATTGTAACTAATATGTAATTGCAAAAACCATAAATTGTATCTTTATATATCAATCCCCAACAAAGCGCAGGCCTACATGAACGACGAACTTACGTGCAAGCTATTAAATCTTAAGGTGAGCTCGGCATGAACTTTCGGTGCGTGGCCCCAATTTCTCGACAAGACCAGATTCATCCCAGCCGTCCATCATGGAAACCACGACTTCTTCGACGGTTAGACTTCCGTTATCCTACCATATAGGGAAGTTGTAGATTTAATCCAGTCGTCAGCCTTGTCCTACAAAAGATTTGAGTCTTTTGACTCGTACATGAAAGGTTTTTTCTATTTGCAGCCAATGAGTGAGTTTAAATTGTGTGGGAGTGAATGTATAGTAGATTAGACAACAATTATTTAGAATGTTCTGACAATTGAATTGATTTAGAAAAAAAATTTGAACAGAACAATCTAATCAGTTTTTTATTCCTATAAAATTGATTTGAATCATTGGAATTGCATATGAACCATTTAAATTACAGTTTGGATTATTCAGTTTTTATTTGAACCGTTTGAATTAAATTTCAATTTATTTAGATTTTGTAAATTAATTCTTTTTCATTGGAACTAAGAATCGGTAACTGAAAAAATGATAAAAATTCATAAAATTGCATTTCATATTAAACTTGAATGTTGATTCATAAAATCTAGTCTAAAATTAGAGAAAAATGATTTTATATATGTACTGTTGACATGAATAATTATAAAACTACGTATTACTTCTCGATTTATTTGGTTTATTTGATATTATATTTAGAAATCAATAACTGATCTAATAATCAAATATAAAATTTGGTTCAGCCGAATCATTTCATCCAATTCAAAGAATCTGTTTGAATTTTTCTGTTTTATCAAAATAATTTTGTACCAATCTCTTATAATGATTCTAAACGTGAAAAAAAAAATAAACAAAAATAAAAATGTAAATTTGAATAAGAGACTTCATAATTCTCCTTTCCTGGAACGCCACTGTTTTGTGCATGGACGTGGAGCTATGACCGCGTTGAGTTTTGCCATCCCATCGTCAGCCTCGTTTAGTATGTAATTGCATGGTATATTTTGTAAATTAAATGGATTGATGCAATGATTTATTATCGTTGGAATGGGTTCAGGGTTCAAATTATATCCCTGAGTTAACAGCATTTTATGTAGGTTAAATTAATCCTCAACTTTTGCAATGGGCTTTCATGCAATTTCTTTTCTTTTTTTTTTTTTTTGGCTATGTTATTAATGGTGTGATTGGTACCGGATGGTGGTTGGTTGGACCCATTCTTGGCTTCAAAGTTGGGATTGTATGGACAAATTGAGCAGATTGTCGCTCTGACTTCGTTTTCGGCATTTACTAAATGCTAATTGGGCCTATATAAATTTGTGTTCGAGGCAAGTAATTGGGTTAATGCAGTTCATTTTGACAATCCTCTTGGGCTAACTAGAAAGTACCGCATGTGTATTTTGTTGAACCGGTATTTGGTAGGTATTACATGTTTATATCTGGTAGCCAGAGATCAAAGAACTAGAGAAGATCTACTCGCATCCTTCGAAAGACCACCAAGCATTGTTTACTTGTTATTTTGTATTCAGAAGCATTAATTTTGTAAACAATGGATGTTTGCTTCTTCACAAGCAAGCATTATTTATGAAATTAGAAATTTCAAAAATTTGTGTGAAGATATGAGCAACAACACAAGTCGATGTACTAGAAGCATGTTATTTTAATGATATGTGGATAGTGTGCAACCAACATTATATTTCGTAAACATGGTAGAATTATGTCTTGCGTCAAAATAATATTCCTCAAATTCAAGTTCAAGACATATTTATTTGGCTGCATCACACTGAATTTATTGGATTCTATTTTCTTATCAATTATTTTAAATCAAAATGGATTAGGTTATATAATAAGTTTCCCTGGAATGCAGCCAAATAAACTTACATTTGTGTTGTATCCTTGGAATTTGGTATCCTGTTTACTAGGTTAATTTCACAAGATGTACGTGTATTGTATTTTCTGCCGACATATTTATGAGGGTGTACATGTAATTTCACAAGCTATATGAGGGTGTTGGATAGGTCTTTTTCTATAAGTCATACTTATCGCACGAAATCTTAAGGTGCAGGTTGAGTTAAACACAAGTTGAGTAAACTTCAAATCCAACCCAAACTATCTTTATTGGTTTGGATGGAATTAGGTAAAAATTGATCATGATTTATGAGTTTGCTTTACATTTGAGGGATCTATCAGTTTTCAGATTGGTTCTTATTTCATATGGAGCCAATTCGAAATAGAATTGAACCAGAGATATATGAATAAATATATAATAAAAATTACTCCTTTCATCACACTTTTCTTGCTCCATTTGTGTTCGCATGGTGATTAAAAAATAATGAAAATATGTATTTTTTTTTTAATTTTACCACTAGCCCTCTTTTCCCTCTCCCCTCTTTGCCACACCATTGAATCACATCGTCTACCCCTCGCCACATCCACTGCCTCCATTCCTTGGCCCACACCATCCGATCGCCCGTCGTGTCCTCACCTGCTCCTCATCTCCCCATCTGCTCCTCGGTGACCCACATGTTTCACCTCCTCACTTCCTCACTCATCACTCATCTGCCCACCTCCTTCCTCGTCCCGTCGCCCATTTTCTCCTTTTCAAGCCTCAATCCTTTGCCTCATTTCCTTAATCTATCACCTACAATCCACATTTTTCACCTCCTACCTTATCCATTTGCCACTTTCCTTGATTCAATCTCGAACTCATTGATCGCCCAGTTGCCCATTGTCTCTCCCTCTAATTGCTTGTCGTGTCTGATCTCCAACCTATGGACTATCACCTTTGCCTTGTTACGAATTTGGTGCAACATTATTTAATGGCATAAATGTCATTTGTGTTGATAAAACTCTCGAAAAGAGGAAATGATGCAAATGATTTTGGGACTACCAAAAAAGAAAAGTGTTGTAAAAAGCGTAGGATGGAAGGAGTATAATATATTAAATTGCTCCATATATTTATGTATAAACATGTACATTTGAAATTATGATATTACTAAATTGCTTATATATTAAGAAAATGAACATTTAAACATGTATTAAGTTCTATATTATGTTAAATATTTTTAAAATGGTTGTGGATTCAATTTTGTTTCAAATTTGTCAACTAGTAAAAGAAAAGAAAACAACTAGTTGAGTTAAACAAACAATTATTGGTAAAAGGACAACTACTTTCTCAAAAGGAACAAACAGATAATGAGAAAAAAAAACAATTAATTTCTCTAAAAAAAACAAATACTCATAAAAGAAAAAAATTAAATAAGTAAAAGCTTATAAAAATAATAATAAATTCATGAGCCAAAAGAAAAAATAACTACTATTGAAAAATAAATACTTTTTATAAAAGAATAAATAACTAATAAGAAATGAACAATAATATGCTTTCACAAGTATATGACATTCATAGGTGTTTTCGGGAGGTGAGGCTTGATGACCTTTTGTATAAAGGTTGTTTTTCTAATGTGGAATAATAATCAACTTGGAGCAGAAGCAATATGGTCAGAACTTGGTCAGGGCAACATATACCATGGACCAGAGTCATATTTTTCCCTATACTAGTGTTTTGTTTTGTGTAGTTGGGTTGTTGGACTACTCTCCCATCTTGGTGGACCTGAATCTTGAGAGTAAGAAAGGTAAAATTCATTTTTGGTTTCTAAAGAGTTGGGCAAACGATGTAGAGTTTGTTAATATTGTCAAAGGTGTGTAGGAGGACATTGTTGGGGTCAAGATATTTTAGCTCTGTAGAAAATTGAGTGCATTGAAGAAGCACATGAAGGAGCTTAATAAGGCTCATTATGGCAACATCTATAAGTAGGTTGGTGTGTTGTCGAACTTGCTAAAGGATCTACAAATTAAATGCAATGAGGATAGGGATGACTTGACGTGTTAAGTAGAGATAAAGTTGGTGTGAGATAGGATACAAAAATTGCTTGCGGCTGAAAATAATTACCAATTGGCCAAAGGAGAGGGGATGAGAGCACTCAATTTTTCCATTAAACCATTTAGAAGTTTTGACATAAATGGGATATTGCCGCCATTGAAGGAAATGTTGAAAGGGTCATTTATGGTGGGGGGAGATTGCACTAGAATTTATTGCATTTTATGATTATTTATGAGGGTGTTGGAAGACCTGCCAGCCATTAGATCCTAATATTGTTTACCTTGACCCAATATTACTTAAGAATAATTAGGATGTGCTGCATAGGGAGGTGTCAGGCGTGGAGATTGTTAAGTGCATAATTTAGCAGTCAAAGTGGTTGACTTTTTGACAACTTGGACTGTTAATTTTTTTATTGCTTCTTTTCTCTCTTAGTGTTTCTTGTTTTGCTTTGGTTTTTCCAGGTAGGAGTATATTGTGGATGTGTCAGTTTGGAGCGGGATCGAGCGAGATGAAATTTAGGCATGCAATAAGAGGCACCAGTGATGCATTGCTAGCACCGAAGACGCGTCGCCAACGTTACAAGCACTTTGCCAATTTTACACTTCTGGCGACGTGTCGCCGCCAACTCGACTTAGTGGCGATGTGTTTCCACTCACTCCCCTGTTTTGTCCGAACCTTGTATTTTGATGGTCCCCCACATTTTCCTACTTGGTGAACTGTCCTTGGAGGATGGGTTTCTATGCTTTTAGGGTTTGAGAGTTGAACCAAGACAAGATGAGAGACCTTGGGTATAAAATAGCAAGAGGAAAGAAGGACCCTATGTTCAACCTTGGATACTTTTTTGCGCATCTCTTCTTGTTAGAACCACCATTGGAGTAAGGTTGGAAGCTTGAAGAAGGAAACTAAGAGCCAAGGAGACTTAGGTCACTATGATCCATCTTGGGTTTCTCCATCTCCTCTTCTTATTTTGTGTATTTTCATGGATTATTTAATTATGGGTTTAATGTTGGAAGAAAGCGTGGATTTTGAGTAGATCTTTGTATCTTTTTACGATGAAACTTCTATTACTTGATATCTAATGGATATTTATCTCTTTGTGTTTCCTATTCTTAAGCCTAATGCTTGTGTGATTGATTGGCTTCTCCACATACTCACTAGTCCCACTAGTCCTTGAGAGAAAAAGAAGAGAGATAGAAAATGGGAATCGGGTATAATTGGTATTGTTGATTAGAGATAATCTATTAGGGTAAATTTCATTTATGGTCCATAACCTTTTGGACATGTCCTAAATGGGTTCTTAACTTTCATTTTGTAGTATTAAAGTCCCTAACCTCCCTATTTTGTCCTAATCATAGTCCTTCCGTTAATTTCACAGTTAAATGTGATGAAATTTTAGGAAAAAATAACAATATCCATCCCACATTTTCTTCTTCCCACTCAAATCACCATGAACCTAATAAATCTAACTCTTCAATCACTATCTCCATTTCTCTCTTACCCAACAGCCACCATCTGCCTCCACCATCACGCATCGCCCCAGTTTCTTTCGACCCCCAACTGGTAAATTCCACTCCATTTTGTTCCTGTGAGAAGAACTAATTCTTTCAACCCCTAGCCGGTAAATTCCTTCGTCAATGACCGACTTTAGGCAATGGACTTGAGATTATCCATGGCGAAAAATGAAACATTCTCACCTTCAAGACTAGAATCATCGGTGATGGGTTTCGGCAAGTCTTCACATCAAGATCTGTCGACGAGCTGGACCGAGTAAAGGGTCCGGTTGAGCTCGATCTAGTGGACATAGACACTGATTCAGGGTCTAATTGAGCCCGATTCATGGATGAAGCCTTCAGGTTCCATTTTTCGATGATCTACATCATAGCTTCGATCGTCTGGTCAACGGTTGATGATGTCGGGGATGCGGTAGAGGAGACGAACAAGGACGAATCGCGGTAAAAGGAAAGGCAGATGCTTCCCATACATTTTCTCGGCATTAGTAATGATCAAAGTAGGCTAGCAATAGCAGTACATGCTGCAGATATGGCCGGATAGAGTAAAAAAGGGGCTGGTCACAGATGGTGGTGGTGCTGGTCACAGATGGTGGTGGGGCTGGTCATAAATGGTGGTGGCCGGGCATGGCAAGGGAGGGAGAGAAATGGAGATAGTAGTTGAATAGTTAGATTTACTAGGTTCTTAGTAATTTGAGTGAAAATAAGAAAATGAAGATGAATGTTGTCACTTTTTCCTGAAATTCCATCACATTTAACTGTGAAATTAATGGAAGAACTATGATTAGGATAAAAATAAGAAGGTTAGGGACTTTAATAGTACAAAATGAAGGTTAATGACTCTTAAGGACATTTTCAAAAAGTTAAGGACCATAAATGAAATTTACCCTAATCTATTATAACATTAGGTATTGGAAAGGGATTAATAGCTTAACCCATCTAGGATTAATCATGAGATTGAGAAATATTTTGTTTGATTCTAGGTGAGCAAAGACTTAACTTGAGAAAGTGAGTTTTTGAGTTTTAGGTCTCTACACTACAGAATGGGATAAATGTTTTAAGGAACAACTAACTTAGATAGCAAGTAATAGGGTAGATTCCTAAATAGATGACCCTCCCCCTTTAACCTTTTTAGTTTAAATTCCTTTAGTAACTTGTGCTTTTATTTAGCTTCCCACCTTAGAGTTGACTAGGTAATTAGTGGGGTTATTTGTTCTTGTCTTCTATACCTTAATCACTCATTCATTCATTTGGTCTTAGGTTTTACTTGTCACTTTTACTTTAATAGTTCAAGTAATTTAGGTAACTAAGGCTCATTTCTTGGTAAGATTACATTATGGGTTTGTGTTGGTAAGGTCACGAGTTGATTTGTGTTGATAAGAAACAAAATACTAGACATGAGAGGGAAGGGTGCCTATTGTTACTGATGGACACTTGATGTCTATGATGAAAATCTGTGCTTTACAAAACCTAAATATGGTTGAGAGAAAAAATGAAAGAAAAATCATTCTTATCCTCTCTCCTCTTGGTTACGGGGCTGAAAAAAGAAAGCCGACTCTTGTCTTTGTGAGAGACGACCTAAAAGTAAAACACTATTCCCAGTGGTCATATGTATAGCTTTGGAATCATTATTTCCTTCTATAGGCCTTGAGCTCATCCTCATCAATCTTAAGAGTAAATCACCCTTGCACCTTTAGATACATAATCTTTGGCCTTACCCCTTCCAATTATTACACTATGCCTACAAAATTGAATATAGCCAATGAGGATTAACCAGGCCTCACCAGTTGTACCGTAAAATAAAAAGCATATGACTTGATTCACTCTATTGTCATCCCTTTTCAACTTCAAAAGTAAGAGCGGATGAATTTGAGTGCAAAAGCTCAAGTTCAGTAATCCTTTATTTACTCGTACTCAATTATGCTTAATGATAATTTTTATGGGTTCTTTAAAAGGGGAAATAGGCTTCTCCAAGGTGATCCTATGTCATCCTACTTTTTCTTACTTTGCATGGAGTGCCTAAGTATGAGCTTAAGCTGTTTGAAAGGGACACCTAGTTTTAGCTTTCATCTTAAGTGCAGCACGTATAATTTAATTATTATATGTTTTGCAAATGCTCTTAATTTGTTGTGTAGAACGAATGTTCTTTCCATCTTGCACATGAAATTGAGTTTGGAGAATTTTAGTGTGGTAAAAGATCAACTCCATATGTCAAAATTTCTTTGATCCGGGAAAGCAAAAGGGAGTCATAAAGCTGTAGTTGGTTAGGATGTGATGTGTAAACTAAATGATGAAAGGGGACTCAACTTGAGAGATATTGTCTCATGAAATTGTTGCCCAATTTATAAGCTCTTTTGGGACATCCATGCTAAGGAGGACAGTCTTGGATCCATTGGATTCATGCATACTACGTTAAAGGTAAAAATCTATGGACTCTGAAGCCAATATGAATATTGCCATGAGTATGGAATAGTCTGATCAAATGAGATTGGCTAATCAAGAAGTATAGTGTTAATGTTGTGCCCAAAAAGCCAATCATGAGATGATTGTATTTTTACACATTGAGTCATGATATTTTATTGAGGCATTAATCCAGCAATTATGTTTGTTGTTTTGTTTCTGCGTAACGTAATAAACATAATTGTAACCCTAGATTAATGATATTCTTAAACATCCCTAGTATAGTATTATTGTGGAGCGGGTTACAATAATACATAATGACTAGCATATGTGGAGACTAATATGAGATATGTAGTCTACATATGGGTACAAGTTGGAGAACTTGTGTACTAGACTGACCCACCATGAGAACACTTCATGGATCGTTATATAAGTGTCATAAGTGATTCTCATAGTGATCATGGTATATGTAGTCCTTCGACCTAAGATCATCAAGGTTCCCTACATGTGAGTCACGTACTTTGATACTTTCCTTTGTTGCTTGTAACTGAGTGAACTTGAAGAAGGTTATTGGGTATGTCACATATCATGCGTAGGGATTTGTATGATCAAGATGGGATTTGTCCCTCTTATGTAGCGGGAGTGATATCTTCGGGTCCCTTGATAGAGTAAGACTTAGGAAAATGCATGGCCATGCTCGGATGAGTTGATATACGATATCAATGTCATCAGTTTAAGTTGGTCTACTCGGTAATCAAGAAACCAAAGATTGAGCTATACGAGAGTGACACATTCCATGTCTCGTGCTTAGTCTTGATATCTTGAACAAAGGGACAATGGCATATATCGGTGATGATCATAAAGGTTTAGTCGAATCACCGACAATCTTATTACTTGGGTAGCAATGATGTGTTGCTAGACACCGCTTATTGCTTATGATCATAAATGTGATTTATGATCATTGCCAACGTGGTAAAAGCCTATTGCATCGCACACATAGAGCTATTTGGATCATTAGAGTGTATGGGCTAATAATTTGGGTTTTGGTTTCACAATAATTTCGTATTAATAATGGGCCCAATAGTTGAGCCATTATTAAGCCCGAAATTAAAGCCTAATTGGATTAGGGCTTTGAAACCCATTAGGCCTAGAAGTTGAGTCTCACTATAAATACAACTTCTAGTGAGAAATTCACAGATCTCCTTGCCCTAGCCTCCCAAAAGGATAGCCGCACTCTTCTCTTGCAATTCCTTGGAGGACGCAAGCTAGCACTGAGAGCGCAAAAGAAACGCATCTGCCGGGACGTGGTGGAAGCGTGGTGATCCCGATAGGCTCGTGTGGATACCATAGAGAGCCTAAACACGTCAACTGTTCATGTTTTGTGATTCGACTCTACAGTTGAGTGAGAGATCTCAATCGAAAATTAGGTATGAAAATTTTCGAGAACCCGGTTTACCCTATTTCACTTGGATCCTGGAGGGTTTCGGTTAAATTCTGCTGCGCTGTTTGGCTCCCGAAACCCAACATATAGGAGCAGGGAGGCGATTCTTAATGCCATGAGGAACTGAAACTTGTATGACAGTGTTTGCCTAAAAAGTGAGAACAACACCTTCTTGTAGAAAAAACACCCTATTATATTAAGTTAACCACAAATTTGTATCTTGATATTTTCAAACTGCAAATGCGCTATTACTACTAAATTATCTACAACATATTAAAAAATAACCTATCTTACTAAATGAGCAATATATTTGAAAACATCACATTTATATGAGTAAAATAATACTTCTTACTGAATGAAACAGTATTTATGAATAGTAAAAAGTGTTATAATATGTTATCCCGTTCAATAGGTAATGTTGCTCATTTTTGTAGGATGTGTTGTTCAAGTGTAATGACATTTTTATAAATAATGTGAAAGTGTGGTGTGAGTAACTAATATAAATATTGTTCATAAATAATGTTGTTCGATTATGCCGAATGTGTTGTTTTGTAGTATATTGTTTATTTTGTAAGATGTGCTATTCATAAATAATATTCCGTTCAGTAAGAAGTATTATTTCATTCTTACAAATGTGACGTTATATAAAATATTGTTAATATCGAAAGAAATACTGTTCATAAATAATATTGTGTGATTCATTAAGAAATGTTGTTCCTTTTAGACAAATATGTTATTTTATTATATGTTGTTTCCTCTAGCTAAATGTGTTATTCAAGGCGCAGTTGCTGTTTTGTAAATAATATTGTTTGATTTATTAAAAAATGTTGTTCCTTTCAGATAAATGTGCTGTTATGTGAAGTGTTGTTCTCTTCAAATAAATGTACTATTCAAAACTCGGTGATAGTTTTGTAAATATAATGAAAGTGTGAGTGTAGCTGTAGTGGTTAATCCAGGAATATTTTATCCTTATGCTTAATTTTTTTTACCAAAATATATTAAGTTCTGTACTTTTATAAAATATATACAACACACAAACACACATATATAGCTGTGTTCGGCTACTGTTCAAATGAACAGTAAAAAACAGTGCCTTTACCATCTTGCCCCTTATTAGGTTTTTTTTTTTTTTTTTGCGTTCGTCATTTGTTTTTTGTTTTTCCGAATACGATTTGCTTTTTTAGAATTTGATCCTCTTTTTGTAAGGCGATGAATTTCATGAGGATCTGTGTTGCAATTTTACGCCTTCAATCTGTTTCATGTGTTGTTTCGGTGAAAACACGGTTTCAGTCCCTAACTTTCTAATGATTCCATTTTAGGCTCGAATTTACATCAGTGTTATATTTTGGTCCCCAAATTTTATAACTATTAATCTACCTCCTCTATTTGCTCTCTTCGTCCCAAGCTTTTTTTGGTTGTTGTTTTATATACTATTTTCTAATGAAAGACATTGGTGAGCATAATTTATTCTCTTTATCTATAATTTTTTTGTTATTTTTTTATTTATTGTCTTCTAAAGCAAAATCTTGGTAATCATGGTTTATTTCTTTAGCTTGAAGAAATAACTTTTGACATTAAGGTTTTAATAATTGACTTAATAAAGGTTAAAAAAATATTAAAAAATTGAAGATGAATTTTTATAAATAAATTTATAAAGAATATTAAAAATTGAAATTTTAGTTAATAGGAGATAAAATTTTTTAGTGAATTAATTTTTAATGAAAAATTTTATCCATCATTTCAAAACATGTACAATGTTATGTTTCATATTCATTTTCAATTTTAACAATTATAGATCAATGGATCAAATTACATTATTAAACTCTAAAGCTTTTGAGTGAATTTTACTAAATAAATTTCTTATCAATATTAAAAATTGAAATTTAAATTAAGAAGAGATGAAAATTTTTAGTGAATTATTTTTTTATGACAAAAAATATTTATCATTTCAAAGCACATGTAGTGTTATGTTTTATAGAATTATGTTTTGATCACAATTAATCATTTTAATACTAAGAACATAACATAAAGAAAACCCAACTCAAAATTAAAATGAAGTAAAATTTAATTGATTAACATCCATTTATGAATGAGAATTTTTTAATTATTTATTATTGGCATTTGTTTTAATGCCAAAATTTATATAAAAAAATGTTTGCTATAAAAAACGCCTAAAAAAATTTCTATATTCTAACCACCGTTTTATTTATAGTAAACTATAATTTCTTTCTGCTTTTGCCCTTCGGTGTTGGGCTAGGTTGTGGCCCGCTCGGTTGCCTGTCCTTTCTTTTTTTTTTTTTTATGTTGGGTTGGGTTGCTTCTTTTGAAAGGTTGGTGAAATTTTCGAATGAAAATATCTTTTCGAGGGCGATCTCGCTATTCTCCTACTTTCACTTTTCTTTTTTGTGAAACACATTTTCAGTTCCTATATTATTTCCGTTTTTTATATTAGACCTTAAGTTTAATAAATTATAGTGTTTTTGTTTAATCTCTTAGTTTTTTTTTTTATGTTTTTTTTTAAACTAAAATATCAATCACCATGGTTTATTTATTTTTTTAGTGAAATAAGACTTTTTTTTCTTAACTTTTCCTAAGTCAATTGTTAAACATTTAATGCCTAAATTTTTTAGATTTTCTCTCTTGGTACCTAAATTATTTTTATTATTTTTTTTATTATTTTATTTAATATTATGACATTATATGATCGGCACAACGTGCAGGCCTTCCATACCTCATTAAATCTAAAAATTACTCTTTGCCATTATTGGAACAAAATTTCATAAATAATGCGTTGCAGCTAGTTTTCAGATTTCTGATGTCAAGCAAAAGTGGGAGGGAACATGATGAGACGGAGGAATAAGAAAAATAAGCGCTATTAAAGAGAAAAGTGATAATTACAATTTATCATTTCAAGTTTAGTTGAAATTATACTTTACCCTTTCTTATTTTAGAAATATATAATTTATTCTTATTTTTTTAATATAGATTGAAAATTTTTTTTAAAATCTTAATTTATATATTACAGTAGTCATCTTCTAATAATTTCAATTAGTATGTTATTTTTTTTACAGTTAATTTATATTTTAAGTTATCAATTTTTTTTTCTATATTTCTTTTAATTTTTAAAACAGCATCTTTTAAATATCAATTAATTGTCAAAAAAAGTTCTATATAAATTGAAATTACTTGAAGATAACAATCCTATAGTCTCAGTTAAAATTTCAAAATTTACTGTTGAACTGTATTAAAAATGTTGGGAGTAAAGTGTATATTTTTAAAATGAGAGGAGGTAAAGTATAATTTCATCATAATCTTAGGGGATAAATTGTAATTAATCCAAGAAAAAACCAACATATTATGCACTCCCTTTGTCTTGTAAAAGTTGTCTCCTTTATTATTCACAGTAATTAATCCATGATTTTCTTTCCTTTAAAATTTGTTATAGAAATATAACTTTTTTTTTATAAAAAAAAGTACTTTAAAAACTTTAGTTTATGAACATAAGTTTTAAAACTTTTTATAATAGTAAATTAATATAAATATATTTAAGTCAAAATTTTTTCAAAATAGATAAAATGGTACGCTGTAAAAGTAAAACGGAGAAAATATCTGAAATTTGATGATCTGCTGGATGATAAATTGACTGGAGAAGGTGGAGTGATCGCGCGAACGGTAACACTGAGTGGGAGGGTGAGGGAGACTATGAATTCATTTGAAAATGATGTGAGAGTTTAATATTAAAACTAAAAAATTTATCCACCAATAGTTTTCAGTATTAGATTTTTTTACCAATAGTTTTCAGTATTAGATTTTTTTTAAAAAATATCATAGTCACCGATAATTTATTTCAACATCTCACGATAATTTTAAACATTATTGAGCTTCTAACGTCTAGGATATTTTTGTAGCATTGACCTTCTAACGGTCACACAAACAAGGTCTCAATCACAAGTTTGTACAAGATTTTCTTTCAAAAGCTACTCTAAAGTCACAATTAACACTGAGTGGTTTAAAATCGTCCAAAAAAATATCTTATCTAGATTTTTTTTTGCCCTCACAGTTTGGGAGATATTTTTCTTTTTACTGAATCGAATTATTTTAATTATCAAATCTTTGTAATTTAAACTCTAATATAATATTTATGTGGGGGAAAATAGAATAGATGTTGATTATGGTTGCAGAACATTAAGAGATATGCGAAATAGAAAAAGAAGGCATGCTTTGGAAATAAATAAGACAAATTTGATGTAAGAAAAATGTGGGCAATTCTTCTGTGAAGAATTAAAGTTTTAGAAAATTGAAAAAAGTAAAAAATTATAATAAAATTGGAATTTGAAAGTTGAACTTTATACAATGGATACTAATATAAGAAATATATGGAAAATATACTTGGTTTTTTTTTTTCCTGCTGGCCGATTAATTAACTTGAGGAATTTAATAGTTTGTATCGATAAGTTAATTAACTTGAGAATATGAAGGTACCATTTAATAAATTATCCTAAAAACTATATATAGATAAATAAAGTAAAACAAAAAAAAATCTATCCGTATAGCACCATCAGTTCAACGTCAAAAAGAAAGAAAATAAACATTGATTACGAAACCAATTGTTGTAGATGCCCCCAAAATGGTAAAAGCAGAGAAAACAAATAAGTAAAAGTAAAAAGAATTGTGCTCTGGTATAATAGCAAACGACGTCACCAAAAGATATGCAGAATCTTGCACTCTTGTCAGAACTATACCATACATTCGTTAAAGAAAGAGCGAATTTTCCATCCATCTATATTTTTCTTTTCAATAGAAGGGAAGTAATACACTTTTACGTGTAGGACATGGAAAAAGTGATATATGTAGGTTTGACGTGTTTGTTCCGAGAGAGAAAATAAATAAATGATTTCGGCTCTTAAATTGTAAGAAAAGATGAGCTCTTATATATATACGTGATTTTAGGCAAACAAAATGCATGAAATTTACCTTGAAAAGTGTAAACGGAATAATATTTGGGGTGAAAAAAGAATTCGGTATTTAGGTTAGGAATGGAAGAAGTCAATTTAATAATTCAAGTTTATGAAAACTTAAATACGGGGGGACATCTCATTTGTGTTTTTTGACATTATATTAAATAATAAGTTTACCAATAATTAACTTCAATTTTATTACATATGATGTCCAATTATATATGTGTGTCTATCCATATAACAGTATATAGTATAATGGGAATACGCTTAGATGTTAAAATAAAGTCAATCATTGGAGCGGTGCCAAGTCTGCCGACCATGGCCATTCGACCAAGAAGAATAAGACGACCATGACCAAGGTCGAGTTTATAGGTTGACCAATTTGGCAGGCCAGTGGCGGTTCCATATCGATAATATGGGTCCATGAACCCTTTTTTTTTCTAAAAAAGAAATTGATAAAAGATGTATAATTAAATAATGGGATTCCTTTAAATTTTTTAATAGATCCCTCATAATTTTTATAGTATTTATTGAAAAAAAATATTATATCACTCTTACCTTAATGAAGAAAAAAAATGAGACAATATCTTCTTTCTGCTAACAAGTAATATAATGATAAAAGTCCTATATTGACATTTTAATTTTTACATATTTTTTTATCTAGGCCTTAAATTTTTTTTTTTCACTCTTTTTTCTAATTCAAGTATAGGAAAATTGTGAAGCTAATCAGACACAAGATAAAGTTAATATGCTAAGTGGAGGATGTATATAAGGGCTAAAATGAGATTTTTGTCTCTTAGATTTTATAAAACATGAATATCTCACTCATCGTCTTCATATTTTATATATTTTTTAGTTGTTCGACAAACGACAAAAAAAAAGATGTTAAATTATAGCATGTTTTTAAATTTTCTTCTTAAAAATATTTTTTTAACATTACATTTAGTGTATGTGAATTTATAATTTTCATTATTTAATATTAGGGTTTAGTAGTTATATATATACACGAACCTCCCTTTGTGAAAATCCTGGATTCGCCACTATGACAGACTTGAACTTTTAAAGCTCGGTTAACCGTATAAAAAATAATTTACTAACATAATCCATTTTATATCTAGCATATCCACTAGCTAGTTCAAGCAAAAAAATTCTTAAGCACAAATCAATATAAGTTACTTAATTTAAAATTAGTTTCATAACCCGTCTAACAGACGAGAAGATAGTTCATATGCAAACATGCGTTGTGATCATCGTATGCAATAGTTATTACCTATTTCTTTTGAAGACAATAATATATATCATTGTATGTAACAGAAGGTGCAAAATAAGGGTACTTATATATTATAAGCATCTTCTATTTTTGGAAACTTTGCATCAACATCAAAGTTCTCTACTAATTTAATCTTGTTGACATAGTAATTTTTAGTTAGATGTGCAGCAAAGTAGATGTTTAGGTAAAGTGTAGTTATAATATATGTACATGGAGTTATATAAATAAAAACATTATAGGGAAAAGAAGTACCATTCATGTGTTACAATCATATGGCACACAAACTCATGAGGCATTCTTTGAGGATGAGATGGTTAAGGGTTATTCTTAAGTTTCGGTTGTTAAATTAAAAAAGTAAGTGTGAATCATATGTGGTAGTAATAAGAATAAGTAGTTTCAACATAGAGCTTACAAAGCAGTTTCAACATAAAGCTGCATGTTTTCAAGATGACGCATATGAATCTGATCAAAAGAAATGAACTCAAACTTGTAATGGACTTATATAAAATGGCCCAACAAAAGAAAAATTAGTTTTATGGGGAAAAAACAAAGTACCAAATAGTTAGGAGAAGTGTGGACCTATATAAAAGTGCCTAAAAGAAATTAACACATAAGCAGATAGAAGTATGCCAAAAAATTAAGCCTAAATTTTTTAAAAAATAAAACAACTTCAACTCCAGAAATGAGTAAATGGGTAAGGGGAAAAACCCTATATTTTGATGGCCCAATTTGGTGTCATATAGGCGTATTGAAGAAGAAACATGGGCCAATGAATAATAAAAGCCGAGCAAGCTTTTAATAGGCCGCCAACGGTGGAATATTGAGAAAAGTTTACCCTTTTCATCGAGAGGAATTTGAAAACATTGAACAAAGTGGCTAAAATGTAACTACGATGACTTTAGGGATGTTCTGTTAGGTGCTTAGGAGAAGTGGGGATTAATGTAACATGGAAGAAATGTGGGGAACTTACTTGCAATTATTTAGAATATAAAATGAAAAATTAATATTTTTTTTCTCATTTGTGCGTGGAGTTCTATTCAGCACTGCAGCTGATAGGTCACGCTCACGCACCGATATCTCGGTGTTACTCGCCACCGATTGGGCTCCTAGAGATTAAACGCTACCATTCCCTATGGGGACGTGGAGGAAAAGATATTATAGAAAGTAATTAGGTTTTCCTATCTAACCTTTTGGGACAACTATGACTAACGGTTAATTTTTTCTCCTTTTTTGCGAGGAATACTACACTGGTTTGGACAAATGAACAATATAATGGGGAGGAGTGAAATCCAAGGAAGTTACCAATAGGAAGTGACGGTGAAGTTCTTAAACTATAACCTTAAACATTGTGTCTATTTGTTTATGGGATGCATTTTGACTGATGCATTGTATGCTAGACTTAAATGTGTCTAAGACAAACCATCTAGGATCCCATATCATGCTCATGAAACATCCAAAGTATTAAGGGAAAATGCAATGTAGGTTTATAAACTTGTAAATAAATAAGTGTTCATAAAATTGGGGCAGGCTAAGATTCGTGATAAGAAATAAGATTAAAAATTGATAGGCTAGGTCAATAAAGGAAAAAGCATAAAAATATCTAGGTCTTTAAAGCAATAAAAGATTAATAGCTAGAGCAGATAACCATTGTCTTAAAAATGAAAGATAAGTAAATAAGGACCCTTAGTCATAATGGTCATCAAAAGAGGATCCACCATTCAACAAGTCAAATTCCATAGCTGTATCATTTGGGCCTTCATAAAATGCCAACCTCCCTTTCAGTTGAATAACCTCCACCTCTAGGTAACAAATCATGTCCAAATAAACAGCCTCTATGAGGTCCATTTGAACTGAAAAATCAATTATTGGTGTAAAAAAAAGTAGCAGTAGTATTGAAGCAGAAAGCATTGTCCCTGAATCCTTCTAAAACCCGAAAAAAATATTTAAATATAAAAATAATTTTGACAAATAAAACAAGGGAAAAATCTCAACATTGCACTTCCCCATTTGTGTGGATACATAATTTGTGGGCATTTTAGTGGTTAATTGCAGCAAGCAATTGAGGCAAACATTAAAACAAAGACTATTACTCTTTCTAAGCACAATTAGCAACCAATAAAGCAATTAATGATTAATGAAAATTGTAGTTGAACTTGTTACTTTAGCTACGTCTTAAACCCAAGAATGTATTTGTTGTACCTCATTCTTTTGTTATTACCTTGCCGTGAGTGTATACTAAAGCATTGTAAATAACCATGCTTAAAAGTAGCATTAGGAAAATAGAAGAAACATTCACACCTTTCTCAGATTTCTTTGTCCTTTTTGCTGAACTTGATTTTGTGCACTGGAAAGTTGGATTTCTGTGTACATTGCAGGAGTCAGTTACATGTGTTTTGTTGTAGAAAGAAATGGTTAAACTGAAATCATAGAACCGGATCTCACTGCTCTATAATTACTGCTGCAGGTGAATGCCGTAGACTGTTGTCGATGAAGGTGACTGCTGGGAATGGGAAACCAAGAATTGGAATTGCTTCAGAAAATCTTCTACTGGAGGTCTAAATGGAAATGAAGTTTTTGGAAGAGCATAAATGTAAACAGCTTTGGAATATATATGCAATACTGTAACAGGTAAACAGTTGTGCATAGCTGCCTTCGTGGATATGGGTGATATTGGCATAGGTAGTAGGGGAAAATTGCTATAATAACTGCATATGAAACCATGATAAATGAAGTTGGATAGGGAACGTGGGTCGTGAAAAAAACCTATACTTTCCACATATAAGCCAAAACAGAAAGTATAATTCAGGAACATGATTTAAATATAGGAAAAAGGGGTGTTTTTCTAAAACAAATTATTTACACTTGTAGTCTACACAAAAGTTGTGGCAATGAAGTAAACACCGTTCAAATGGGACAAAGTCAAACTGGCAAGCAATATGTGGCTGACACGTATAAACGACAAGGGGTAATTTGGGAAATTGGCACCTGTCATCCTGTGGTAAATTCCAAAATACAGGTGTCATTAGTTTGCAATTTTTGAAAAGTTAAAGTATTGTGAGAAGATAATTTAGCCAAATTACCTACTTTGATATCTATTTATAGATGAATTATTTTTATTTTTATATTTTTTTTACTCAAAACCAATGCAGGTTAATTATTTAGGTGTAATAATCTATCGGTTGTAAAGTTTTTATGATATTACTAAATTTGTTTTAATCTTTATTTTTTATTAAAAATTTAATAACTTTATGTGAATTTTATTTTTAATTGATTATTAAACCTAAATAATATTGACATTCCAATGGAATTAGTTTTGAGCAAAAAAATATGTAAAAATAAAAATAAATCATTACAAATTAAGTTAATTTAAGTTAAAATGAATTGAATCCTTAATTAGTACCCATATAATAAGATTCTAATCAAGCCAATGAGACAGGTTGAGAGAAAAAAAAAATACTAAACACAAGTCGGAAAAAAAAATGCTAAAAATGTGCATTCGTAGAGTAACAAAAACCCTCTCATGGTAAGAGCTTGCAAATTCTCGTAAAACCTGCGTGACTTTTGTTAGCGTAATTGACCACAAAAGTAGAAGGATGGCATATAATACATTATCGGGGAAGAGTTAGAAATAACTTAAGTAAAAAAAAAAAAAACCAATCTGATAATGGAAATTTAGAATCAGTTTTTCTCTCAAAAAGAAAAAAAAAATAGAATGAGTTTCTAACCTCTATTTTTAACACCAATATTGTGGAAAGTCTGAAGCTCAAGTTTTAAGTCTTTTCAAAGTCAAAAAAACCCCGCACCCCTAATTAGGCCCATGTATGTTTTCCTCCATTAAATTTGTAATGTCTTATATTCTGAATATTAGGAGAAAAAAAAAAAAAAAAAAGGACATAGAAACATATTGTTGAAAGCCCATAAGCCCGTAGTAACATAATTTTACGGGTCTACACCCAAAGTCAGCTGAGAGCAAATTACTTGCTCAGAATCATAGAAGTGGGAGTCGAATTAATGGCTAATCCATTGCAACTAACACCGTTTAATTGACCATTAGGCGCACAATAATGTAAGGGCTAATCATTGTCAACAAAAACAGAAATTAGTCAATTAATTGATGTCACTTAAAAAGCTGGGACCAAACAGGATAGAGCACGATTGTGTGTGCAAAAATGTGAACTCAAAACGGTGGAGAGGAGAGATAAGAAGATAAGAAGAGCAAACCCACCCACCCCGTAACTCCCGCCTGTAAATCTTCAATCCTTTTACCTCTTCGCATCATTTATAATAATATAATTATCGACATCCTATGGTCAAGAAACTCCCTGGCCTCTCCATAAATTTCACCGATCGGAAACAAACTTTTAAACGCAATTGAAATTAAGCTTGCCCAGCCCATGGAATGGAAGGAGAAAGCACTGCTGAGCATGAAGGGAAGCGATTGCAAGATTGTGGTTGCGGTGGACGAGAGCAACGAGAGCATGTACGCGCTCTCTTGGTGCCTCGCCAACTTCTTCACCCACAACACCAACAACACTCTGGTTTTGCTCTACGTCAAGCCTCCGCCGCCTCTCTATTCCTCCCTCGACGCCGCCCGTCTGTATTTTTATGTTTATTTATTTTAGCCGGTTGCCAGTTTCACTTAATTCTGCAACAATATACTAAATTTTAATTTCTGGGCTGTGTCGTGTCTTCAGGGTACCTTTTCTCGAATAATGTGGTGGCGGCCTTGGAGAAATATGGGAACGATCTTGTGAATTCTGTCATGGCGAGAGCTGAAGCTGTTTACGGGAGATTCCAGGGCTCTGTACGGACTCGAATTCTTCTCATCTGCTGGTTTTGGCTGAGGGTGATTGAATTGAATCTGGAATTAATTAGATGGGTGAATTTGTTGTGCCTGTGCAGATAAAAGTAGTGAGAATTGTCGGGAGTGGGGATGCTAAGGATGTAATATGTGCGGCGGTGGAGAAGATCAAAGCCGACACTTTGGTCATGGGAAGCCATGGCTATGGTCTCTTCAAAAGGTCAATCCATGTTCTTCTTTATTTAAGTACTCCTTAGTAGCTGATTCTACCCAGTCAGATGTTCTTTCTAATTTTGACTGCTTCAATTCGCGTGTAGGGCTCTTCTGGGAAGCGTGAGTGATCACTGTGCTAAGCATGCCAAGTGCCCGGTTGTGATCGTGAAGCGCCCACCCACACCAGAATCAAGGGTAAATTGAACTAAAACTCCTAAAGCTTTAATTTTCATTAGAAATTGGTCCTCAACCTTCATTTTATTGGATATTGATCTCAAATCTTTATAATTCATTGCATATTAGTCTCTGACCTTAAAAAAATTGAATTGACACAAAAAACTCATTTATAAAGAGAAAAAACTAATGATTTAAATGATCCATCAATTGTAAAAAAATTATGATTTAGACTAAATTTATGAGAAAATACTTACCAAACAGTTTGTATTTTAACTCTCACGTACCCATCTAATATCAATTTTTTAAATTCTAATTTAAATTGTTTAATAATTATCTTTATATGAATTTAATATGTATTATAATCTTTTAACAGTTAATAAACTATTTAAACTATCAATTTCTTTTTCTGTTAATCCAGTTTTTGTGTCGATTTAACCTTAACTAAAGCTAGGGACTGATATGCAATGAAATATAAAGGTTTGAGACCAATATGCAACATAATGAAATTTTAGGACCGATTTACAATGAGAGTTAACGATTTGAGACTTTTGGTGCAATTTACTTATTAATTCATAGTACTGAAAGTAAATATCAGCATTTTATTGTAAAAGTCATGTCATTGAGAAAAAGAGAACCAATGAAGTTATACAAAATATAGCATTATACTCCCTCTATCTCGTTTATTTTGCTTCATTTCACTTTGCACGTAGTTTTAGGCATTTTATTGTTTTCCATGCATTTGCCAATTTCACCCTTCTTCTTTTTTCCGTTATGGTCTGATTTGGTTTAGACATTTCACTTCTGTGATGGAGGGGGAGGCTAATGATGGTGGAGGAGGGCGAAGGCGAGAGGTGACGTTGGAACCTTCCTAATTAGTCGTTCGCGGTCTTTCCCTTGCCAATTAGTCATCCTAGTTTCCTCAATTCCCTAGCCTTGTAACCATCGTTGATTTTCTATTCTCGCTCACTGTCCTTGTTGGCCATTGTCAATTCGTCGTCCTGGTTGGCCTTGTCTCATCTCGCTGGTCTTGTTAATCACCTCCCCTTGTCCCATTTTTCTCATCGATTGCCTTGTCTTATCCTTATTTCGTTGACCACCTTGTTTCGTTATTGTCTTGTTGATGGCCTTGTCTTGTCTTGCCAATCCTCTTCTCTGTCGATCACCTCACCGATTGCCTCGTCCTCCATTTTCAATCTCATCAAAATCTCGCCGGATCCTCTTGGCACTAACCCTTGCAACAGCTTGACCTCCACGCCACCTAGGTCTCATCGCCGAAATCTCATTGAAGTAGTCTAAGATTAAGATGCAATAGGATTTTTGGTCTTTATAGTTAGAAATGTTGAAATTAGGGATATGGAAAGTAGAATAAAAGTATTCTGGTAATTTACGATAAAAACTTGCTAAAAAAGGAAATGGTGCAATAGTTTTAGAACATCTTAAAAAGAAAAATGGTGCAAAAGTTTTGCGCCGGAGGGAGTATGATTTAATGGGTAAATTTCATTTATGGTCCTTAACCTTATCGTGTCGTCCTAAATGGGCCCCTAACCTTCATCTTGTCCTATTAAAGTCCCCAACTTCCCTATTTGTGTCTCAATTGTAGTCCTTCCATCATTTTCATGGTTAACTTTAATAGATTTTTTGCGAAAAATGCCAACATTGGTCTTATATTTTTTTATTCTTACTCAAATAACCCTCAAGTTAATAAATTTATCACTACAACCATCATTTCCCCCTTTCGTCCTTCTTCACCATCTCTAGCCACCACATCCCCGTACATTAATAGTTGATTCAATCAATTTCCTTGTAAGAAGGAACAGATCTTCTCCACTTACTCCAACAATCAAACCAGTGTTCTGATTCAAGTCTATGAAGGAGAACGAGCACGAACCAAAGACAACAATCTTTTAGGGAAGTTTAAGCTCAAAGGCATCCCTCTAGCTCCCAGAGGTGTTCCCTAAATCAATGTCTACTTCGACATCGACGCGAATGAAATCCTGAACGTCTCCGCGGAGGACAAGACCGCTAGCGTGAAGAACCAGATCACGATCACAAATGACAAGGGGAGATTAAGTAAAGAAGATATCGAGAGAATGGTTCAGGAGGCGGAGAGGTACAAGGCAGAGGACGAGCAGGTAAAGAAGAAGGTCGATACCAAGAACGCGCTTAAGAATTACACTTACAGCATGAGGAACACAATCAAGGACAAGAAGTTAGCCAAAAAACTCTCGGCAGGCGACAAGCAGAAGATCGAGAAGGTGGTGGATGAGACATTGGAGTGGATTGACCAAAATCAACTGGCCAAAGTGGATGAGTTTAAGGACAAGTTGAAGGAGTTGTAGGACATGTGCAGTCCGATCATCTCAAATATGTACCAAGGCGTCGGCGGTGACATCCCCATGGGCGGCGTCGGCGAGATGCCGACTGGGAAAGGAAGCGCTGGCGGCTTTGGAGCTGGCCCGAAGATTGAAGAGGTTGATTGAGGCCATCAAATTTTTTAGTTGGTACTGTCTAGTGTATGGCCCAAATGGTTTGTGTGTATGAGAGAGAAATAATAAAGAAATGGGGTAGCAGTAGCCGCGTCAGATTGAGCATTCTAGGAGCTAGAGGAGATAGATCTAGGTGACGGCTTACTGGAGAACTTCATGAGCGAGGGTCCGGTAGAAAGAGTAGCAACGGTGGCCACAGGAGACGAAGAGGGGCTGGCGATGGAGGCGTTGAAACATTTCTGGCACATGTTGTTGGTGGCGAGGGGAGATGATGATTGTAGTGATAAATTTATTAACTTGATGGTTATTTGAGTGAGAATAAAAAAATATAAGCCAATGTTGGCATTTTTTGCAAAAATTTTGTAAAAGTTAACCATGAAAATAACGGAAGGGCTACAATTGAGACATAAATAGAGACGTTGGGGACTTTAATAGGACAAAATGAGGGTTAGGGACCCATTTAGGACGACGCGATAAGGTTAGAGACCATAAATGAAAATTACCCATAATTTAATGTATAGTTTAAATTTAAATAAACTCTTCAAATGTACCTTAAAAGAAAAAAAAACACTTATTATTTGTTTTGAACTAATGTCGATGGTGCCAATTTTGTACAAGAAAAATAAAGTTGTCCTCGTTGCTATAATGGAGTAGAGGATGCCGATCACCTTTTTTTTAGAGATGTGGATGAGGCATGGTTTAAGTTGTTGCCTGTCGAAAAGCTTTTGCCAGTTCTTTTTGCCACACTTTGATATATGACTCAAGATTAATTGTTTAGCCTCTCATCCTTTTAATGACTATCGTGGAGGCTACTTGTTGTTGTCATGTGGAACTTCTGGTAGAACAAAAATGAGCTAGGTTTTCAATATAAAAGGAAGTCACCACCAATTGAAAATTGCTTACCGTTTGGGAAGATTGAGTTGCAACCATGGCTCTCTTATGTTTTTAGTTTGCTCGATAGCCTTAGTGGATCTTTTGTAACCAACTCCCTCTAGAAATTTTAGATCCCCATTGTGATGGTTGAATTCGAGGAACAAAAGCGAGCTTCGATGGGATAATTAGGAACCTGGTGTCATGCTTCTCTACTAGACTACTTCACACCTATTTCTTTATGGTTGGACTTTTGGCCATTTGCGCATATCTCAATATTCTTCGTCAACTTGGAATTTGAGAATCAATGGTTGAGATAGATTCAAAGCTTGTTGTTTCACTTATTAATTGCAAATGCATTTGACATCAATGTGGAGTTGTCATCCGTGATTGTCTTAAGCTTATGAAACTTTGCTTGATCCCTAATGTGTCTCATATCTTCCTAGAGGAGAATAAATAGATAGACTATCTAGCAAACTTAGAGTTTTAGTTTTTTAGCAAGCTTTATGATATCTTAACTTTGTTATTGTTGGGTGATTGTCAAGACATTCATTGACTATGATGATAGGCTTTTTTAAACTTTTATAAAAAATTTGTTTATGCTAATTAGGTGAGTTGGCAAATAAGAACAACTATCATGGCCAAATTCAGGATTTGAGTGTGTGGTCACATTATCCACAAGAAAGACTAATTTATAAGTGGTCCAATTATAATCCATCTCGAACTTTTATGTAGCAGACATTTCACCTTAAGCTTTCTCATATTAACTTTATTTACCTTATACTTGTAACAGATTCTAAGTATAAACAAAATTTTTATCAAAAAATTATTGTTTATTCAACAATTTTGTTATGAAAACAATAAAAACTACGTATGAGTTTAACTGGGTTCATCCTAAACCCAAACCACACCGTATAGGTGACCGGGTTATATAATATATGTAAAAACGGGTTTTTAAGAATCACCACCAATCATTTTTACCTAGGTCGATCGAATACTTATTACGGTTTACGAGAAATTCTAAGATCGTAAACTGGTTATACTAAAATAACTTTATTAAAGCGCTCGAAAATTGGTACCATGGGGTTCAACTCTATCCTTTTCTAACTCTTTATGCTCTTTGCTTAAGTCGTTGACAAAAAAATTGATGTTTTATGAAATTTATTTAACTTAATTCCAAACCGTGAATCTTACTAGATCAATCGGATATGAAATCTTAAATGTCATTGAAATTTCGGGATTTTACAAAATCCTCAAAGAATTTAAAAGGATTATCTTGTTTTAGGCCGTAAGTCTTATCAGACCAATCGGATTTAAACAAATATTCCATCACAGGATTTTACCAAATTACCAAGAACATATTTTTAAAAATTTTGCTATGTGTTAGAAAATTGGCTTTATTAAGTCTCTTTCTAATTACTACATGATGAGAATAGTAAACATACTTGAACAATTAATTTACTAATTATTTTTGCGTACTATTAATATTTATTATTTTCAAGATGCATTTTGAGATCTAAATAAAATAAAATAAAATCACAATTATAAGATAAAAAATAAAAAATTAATAAAAGATTAAAGAAAATAATAAAATAAGCTAAACACTCCAAGTTATATGCTTATGTGGATTTAATGACTAAATTTCACGAATGACAAATCAAACAAACAAACAAAGCAAACAAAGAAAGTAAATAAACAAAGAAATAAAGAAAGAAAAATAAATAAATAAATAAGACAAAGAAAATAAATAAATAAGAAAATAAGCAAATAAAGTAAAGAAAATAAATAAATAAATAAAGCAAAGAAGATAAACCAATAAGAAAATAAATAAATAATCAAGCAAGTAAATAGATAAATAGACCAATAAATAAATAAGGAAAAATAATTAATTAATTAATTAAAAATTCTTATTCTACAATTATATTAATGCATAGCTAAACAAATAAATAAAGAAAAATAAAACAAAACAAACAAACAAACAAATAACATGAAATAAAAATAAAATAAAACACTTTAAGTCGCATTCTAAGTAATTTTAATAGTTAAAGTTAATGCATAGCTTAAACCAACAAATAAATGAAACGAGAAAAAGAAGAAATCAATAAAAATCCTGCTGTCAGTGACTGATCTGCAAGATAAAAAGAAGTTAGTATCTTGTACGGATGAAACAAAAAGAACCGAGGGCCAAGGAGGAGTTTTACCCAAAAAGTTGTTTGACTGGGTCGAATTGAATCCAGGTCGGGTACGGGTTCTGAAACGAGTATCGTCTCTTCGATTCCCTGCGTAACAGCAATCGGCAGGCGAGCGGCGGCCTGGGCTGGGAATGGGGGACGACGGCGACAGAGACGGAGGCTTGGGGAGTCGGCGACGGGGCTGCGGTGGGCGACGCGCAGTGATGGGAGTGGCACTCGGATGCGCAACGTCGTGGAGGGTGTCATGAAATGCAGAGACAGGAGACTTGGCAACCACGTGCATGCTGCGTCTGATGTGGATGAATGCCTGCAATCCTAGTCATCTTTTACTTTTACTTTACTTTTGTAATTAAGAAACGGGTAAGCCTATATGAGCTCGGATGTTGCTCATTGTCTGGGGGTGAAGAATTGTGATCCCTTTCCCCTCATCTTTTTTCTTTCTTCTGTGAGACGCTATTCATTGTAAGTCTTCTCCCATCTCGGAAGTGCTCCAACTAGTCCCTGATTGGAAGCAGCGTTCGTCCATTAATTGAGAATAGCTTGCTTCATTGATACTGAATTCTTCTCTGTCATTATTGATTCTGTGATTGTTAAATGACAGTGGTATCAGAGCACGTTCTGGGCTCAAAAATGGCTGAAAATACTAGGCTCCAAGAATTTCGAAGAGGATTGGAAGAACAGATCACCAAGAGCCTGAACGAGCAAGCAAGCAGACACGAGCAGGAGCTTGCTCGATTGGAGAAAAAACATGATGATCTAGTTTCCCGGCAAGAACAACAGTTTGACGTTCTTCGTCAGTTTATGACAGATCTCCAGAGAGGTCAGGAGGGAGGGACCCATTATCGGGAGGCCAGTTTCAGCAACAACGGATCTAGCTACCTAAACCCCGGAGGTGGAGCGAACATAACTAGGGTGGGTCGGATCGATTTTCCCCGTTTCCTGGAAGAAGATGTTGAGGGATGGCTCTTCCACTGTAACCAGATTTTTGATCTGGATGGCATTCCTGAAGAACACAAAATCCAGATGGCTTCCATACATATGGAAGGGCCTGCTCTTCAGTGGCATCAACAGTTCCTTCGGGACTAGCCGACGGCGCTAAGGTTGTCCTGGAGCCAATATTCAATGGCGAACAGAGAAAGATTTGGAGAAGGGCACCATGATCCTTCAATTGAGCTGAAGAACCTTAAGCAGACGGGAACAGTCCGAGAGTACTAGAATCGATTCGATACACTCTTGAACCAAGTAAGCCCTCTTCCTGATGAATTCTTGGTAGGGCAATTTCTGGGCGGGTTGCAAGATGAGATACAGGGTGCCATTCGGATCCTTCGACTTAAAACATTGCATGAAGCTCAATGTCTGGCGAAGTTGCAGGAATCTGCCAATACTGTAAACAAGAAGAGTAAACGTGTAGGGGACGAGAAAAACAAGGGAATATTACCCTTGCCCAAATATTCGCAACCCACATTACTAGCTCCCACGCGTCCAGTCAGGCGTTTGACAGAGAAAGAGTTGAATGAAAGAAGGCAGAATAATAAGTGCTTTTGGTGTGATGAGAAATTCTTTCCAGGGCACAAGTGCAAAAAAGGGCAAGTTAACAAGATGGAGCTGTTAGTGGAGCCGGAAGGGGATGAGTGGGCTGAAGAGGAACACACAGAATCGGGCGAAGAACCAAGGGTTGCCATTGACTCTCCTTGTTTTTCTTTAAACACATTAACAGGTCTACCCAACTACACCACTATGAGGGTTACGGGGTATATTGGAAAGAACTCTGTCAGCATGCTCATTGACTCCGGCAGCACCCACATTTTCCTGGACGAATTGGTGGCTAAAAGGATGAAATGCACGGTGGAACAGATGAGGCCTCTTGGAGTCTCAGTAGCTAACGGTCATGTGTTAGAGGCAGGAAGTGTATGTAAGGGGTTGACCTGGAAACTTCAGGGAGTTGAATTCTCCTCGGATGTGCTCCTGTTACCATTAGGAGAGTGCGAGATGGTATTAGGAGTGCAGTGGCTGAGATTGTTGGGAGACATCAAGTGGAATTTTGAGACATTGACAATGTCATTCAAGTATCAAGGGCAGAAAATGCATTTGAGAGGCTCACCTAAGTACACCCTTACCCCGAGCAAGGTTGCTACAACCTGGACCTCAATAAAACAAGCAGGCAATGTGGAAGAGGGACAAGCTTTCGCTATCCAACTACTGGGGTATTATCGAACTCCAGTAGCATGCAACCAGTCCGAAGCGATTCCCAGGGACCTGAAGATCATTGAATTGCTTACTGAATTTGAAGGCCTGTTTCAGGAACCTAATACGCTGCCACCTACGAGGGATCATGATCATCGGATAGTGATAGCGCCAGGCACTTCTCCGATCAATGTGAGGCCCTACAGATATCCTTCGATTCAAAAGGACGTGCTGGAAAAGTTAGTAGGGGAAATGCTTAGCACAGGTATAATCAGGGCCAGCCAAAGCCCTTTCTCTTCCCCCGTAGTCCTAGTGAGAAAGAAAGATGGAAGCTGGCGAATGTGTGTGGATTTTCGAGAGCTGAATAAGGCTACCATAAAAGATAAGTTCCCCATCCCGGTCATCGAAGAATTGCTGGATGAGCTTCATGGAGCCAAATATTTCTCCAAGTTGGACTTGAGGGCTGGATACCACCAAATTAGAATGTGTGAAGAAGACATTCCCAAGACGGCTTTTAGAACTCACCACGGCCATTTTGAGTTCTTAGTTATACCTTTCGGCCTCACTAATGCACCTTTCACATTCCAGAGTTTAATGAACCATATTTTCCAGCCATACCTCAGAAGGTTCGTTCTAGTATTTTTTGATGACATTCTCATTTACAGCACCTCTTGGGAAGAGCACTTGAAACACTTAAGGAGGGTGTTTGAGACCTTATTAGAGCACACCTTGTTTCTAAAGAAGAATAAGTGTCTTTTTGGTGTCACACAAGTGGATTACTTGGGCCATATCATCTCTCAGCAAGGACTGTCGACTGATCCCAGTAAGATTAAAGCCATGGTGAATTGGCCTGAACCAAGGACCGTCAAACAACTCCGAGGGTTTTTGGGGCTGACTGGGTATTATCGACGCTTTGTGAGGCATTATGGAGTTATTAGCCGCCCACTGACCAAACTCTTGAAGAAGAATCAGTTTGAATGGGGTGCGGCAGCAAAGGAAGCGTTTGACAGCTTGAAACAAGCCAAGGTAACAACTCCAGTCTTGGCGTTACCTAACTTTAAGGATCCCTTCGTTGTTGAAACTGATGCTTGCAAAGATGGAATTGGAGCTGTTTTACAGCAAGATGGACATCTCATTGCCTTTATAAGTAAGGTGCTATCTTTCAAGCACTCGGGTCTTTCTACCTATGAAAAGGAATTCCTCGCCGTGGTGTTCGCAGTAGACAGATGGCGCGCATATTTACTGGGTCGGCACTTCATCATCAAAACAGATCAAAAAAGTTTGAAGTACCTCCTAGAACAAAGAATAACAACTCCTCTACAATAAAGGTTCATTATTAAGCTCCTGCCATATGACTTTGAGATCCAGTATCGTAAGGGAAGGGAAAATGTCGCAGCTGATGCGCTGTCGCGAATGCATAGTTCGAAGTTGTTCAGGCTAGCCATTACTACGTTTACCACGCCTTTGATGCTAGAAATCAAAGACAGCGTGTACAAGGATCTAGAATTACAGGGGATTATTTCAGAATTGTGAGCTGACCCTCACTGCCATCCTCAATATATGGTCGATAGTCAAGGACTTAAGAAGAAGGGAAGACTGGTGGTCGGACATGACCAAGGCTTGCGCCACAAGATTATTGAATTGGTTCATTGTGGGGCTGCAGGTGGTCATTCGGGAGCACAGGTCACCAAGAAAAAACTCTTGAGTTTCTGTTGTTGGAAGGGTTTGGCAAAGGATGTGCGAAATTATGTGAGACAATGTCACATTTGTCAGTTGTTTAAGCATGAGAACTCGGCGTCGCCAGGACTCTTGCAACCCTTGCCTATACTCGAGAAAGTTTGGGAGCACATCACAATGGATTTTATTACAGCTGTCCCTAAGTCTGAGAGGTTCGACGCCATCTTGGTAGTAGTCGATAGACTCAGTAAATATGCACATTTTGCTCCCCTATCTCACCCTTACATGGCTGCCAATGTCGCCAGGGTGTTTCTCGACCATGTTTTTAAATTGCATGGGATGCCCCTTACTATCACTTCAGATCGTGATGCCATTTTTATGAGCACGTTTTGGCAAGAACTGATGAAGGTTCAAGGGGTTAAGTTGCAGATGTCGACTGCCTATCACCCACAAACTGATGGTCAAACGGAACGTGTGAATCAATGCTTGGAAGCTTACCTAAGGTGCATGACAGGAGAGAGACCCCGGGAGTGGTCTAAATGGCTTCCTCTAGCTGAATGGTGGTATAACACTAATTTCCACACCTCTACCGCTCTCAGCCCATTTGAGGTTTTATACGGACATCCACCTCCACTTCATGTCCCATATATAGCTGGCGACTCCAAGGTTGAATCAGTCGACAGGAGTCTAACGTCTCGGGAATCAATGATCAGACAGCTTAAACAGCAGCTAGAACGAGCTCAGCATAGAATGAAGGTGTTGGCAGACAGGCATCGAACAGAGAGACAATTCAAAGTGGGAGACCGGGTCTATTTGAAGCTACAACCTTATAAACAACAGTCGGTAAGGCTTCTTGGTTCACACAAATTGAGTCCTAAGTACTGCGGCCCCTTTGAGATAGTAGAAGTTGTGGGAGCAGTGGCCTATCGACTCAGACTTCCTCCAGAAGCACGCATACATGATGTCTTTCATGTATCCCTGCTGAAGAAGAAAGTTGGCAACGCAATTGTTCAACCCACCTTGCCTGGTGAAAAAGCTACTGTCGTCAAGAAACCAATGGCTATATTGGATCGCAAAATAGAGAAGAAAGGCCACACAGCTGTTACCAAAGTTTTGGTTCATTGGTCAAACTCAGCACCTGAAGATGCAACTTGGGAGAGTTACTCAGAAATTCGAAGGAAGTTTCCGGAAATTCTGGATTCTTGAGGTCAAGAATGTTGTTAAGGAGGGGGGATTGTCATGAAATGCAGAGACAGGAGACTTGGCAGCCACGTGCATGCTGTGTCTGACGTGGATGAATGCCTGCAATCCTAGTCATCTTTTACTTTTACTTTACTTTTGTAATTAAGAGACGGGTAAGCCTATATGAGCTCGGATGTAGCTCATTGTCTGGGGGTGAGGAATTGTGATCCCTTTCCCCTCATCTTTTTTCTTTCTTCTGTGAGACGCTATTTGTTGTAAGTCTTCTCCCATCTCAGAAGTACTCCGGCTAGTCCCTGATTGGAAGCAGTGTTCGTCCATTAATTGAGAATAGCTTGCTTCATTGATACTGAATTCTTCTTTGTCGTTATTGATTCTGTGATTGTTAAATGACAGAGGGCGACGCGACGGAGGCGGGTGGGACTGGCTACAGCGGGGGAAGCGGTGACGGAGCTGGGAAGCTGAAGTGTCGGCGGCTGGGGAGGCGAAGTGTTGGCTGGGAGAAATGGAAGGCGAAGCGTCGGCTAGGAGGGAGATAGGGCCCAGGGGTGACGGCAGCAGTTAGGGGAGTTTACGGTGTCTGACTTTCTGGGCATGAGGGGGAAGAGGTAGACTGAAAGCTGCAGTTTTCCCTTTTTAGAAAGCAGCTTAAGGTTTTTTTTCTTTCTTGTCCCTTCTGAGAAATTAGGCCCCTATTTATAGTATTGGGGCATTAAGTGCCATTAATTAGGTTTTTCGAGTTTAAAATTTTTCCAAGTTTAGTTTGAACAGGTTTAGACCTAATTTGGTTAAAATATTATTTTTAGTCCCCCGATTCTCACAGCTTATTGATCTGGTTCTCAGCTTTTCACGAAGTTGCAATTTAGGCCAACTTTTGTCTGATTTGTCAGATTAGCCCAAAACTTTGCAAAAATCACCAGATTTTCCTAGAATTTCAAGATCTTGCCAGCTTTGCTCCAAACTTTCCAATTTTGACATATTTACCTCAGACTTCCCAATTTTGACAGATTTACCCCAAAATTTCTAATTTCCCCCAAAATCCTCAATTTCCTCCCAAACTTACCTTTTTAACTAAATTGACCCTACAAAACTCTCAGAACTCTAAATTAGTGCCTACAGTAAGTTAATTCCTACTTCTACCCTAAATAACATCTTAAATTAATAACAAATAAAAAACGGTTCAAATTGTCCCTCTAAAATAAAATGCTTTTGAACTACGTTTTCTTAACCTACAACTAAAACAAAAAAAGTTAGTATTTGGACAAAAAATATGTGTACAATATAAAACTAAACAACATTGTACCACAAACTCCGATTGAAACCCAAACTATATAGAATGCGACTCGGTGCTGTTCAGTTTAACTGGTTTATCTTTTCTATCCTATAAAACAATTTAAGCTATTTCACAACACTTGTCTTAATGTCAATATGTTGTTCTGAAGACTAAATGGTTTTACGAAATATCAACAATTCTATATTTTAGAATATCACAAGCACAAAATAGACTTTTTATTATAAAATAGAAAGATAATATATGGAGTCCAAACTCTTGTAACACAAAGTTGCCAAAGCTTATACTTGATTAGAGTGTAAAATTACTTCAAAATATTTCAGCTTCTTATACGTAATGATCTATGGAACCAATAAGTGTGAATTGGAAGACATTCAAAATGAATTAAAATTATGAACAATAAATTTCTAAGTATGAGAACATGCTTACACAGAAAAAATATGCAGTGAAATAGTAGTCATCAATCAACACCAATAACAAGTGGTGTTTGAGTTACCCTAGAAAATTTTATGAAATTGTAGAATAATAATTTACAAATTAGATGTATCATTATATGTATATTATATAATATACTAATCACAAATACAAAAGAAACTATTTTACTTCATTCAATTTGTTCAACCTCATCAATTTTTTCCTTAACCTCAAATAAAAGTTTCTATAAGATTATTAATGATGTGGTTTGATCCAAGTTTACAATGTTTCAAAATTAAAACCCGAATAGTATCACATATACATCAATTTTTAATTTTTAGAACCCAAATCGCACTATAACTCACATAAACCCACATAATCAGTGATTTAATTCAGTTCAATCTATACGGTTTCATGGATTGAGCGGATTGGATGAATACTTTATTAAAAACTAACTTGAAGACGAATGTGATAACGTTGTGACAAAAATTCCTCGAGAGAAGAAACGACGTCATCCTGATGGAAGAAGCAGAAGGTGAGAAAAACCCCTTTTCAACCCAGCTTCGAGAGAGAGGCAGAGAGTAGCAGCCGCTACAGCCACTTCATCGCCGAAAGGGGGAAAAACAGAGTTAGAAACAAAACGAAAAAGGAATTCTCTCGCTTTCTTCATCCGCGGTCAAAATCGATACCCTGTTTCCTGGTTATAACGGAAGTACCCCAAGAAGACCATCCTCGCACCGTCTGAAGAATCTGAGGTCGATCGCGCCGTCCGAATTCGTGAGTTGCAGAGCACCGGAACATGTTTCTTGTGGATTGGTTCTACGGAGTTCTTGCTTCCCTCGGCCTCTGGCAGAAGGAGGCCAAGATCTTGTTCCTCGGCCTTGATAATGCCGGGAAAACCACCTTGCTCCACATGCTCAAAGACGAGGTTTATTTCTGCTTCGGCTTTTGAGTTCTTCCTTTTTCGTTGATATTTTTAGGTAAATTCTCTCGGCGGTATCTGAGAAGTCAGATTGTTTGACGTTTAGGGATGATAGTAACGATGAAGTTGGGAGATGAGATTAGGGACTAGTGATTTTACTCTACTCGTGTTCTTTTCCTAGAAATTTAAGTATTGATTTATAGCGAATTGATGGTTACAGAGATTGGTCCAGCACCAGCCAACTCAATACCCCACATCAGAGGAACTCAGTATTGGTAAGATTAAGTTCAAAGCATTTGATTTGGGGGGTCACCAGATCGCTCGCAGAGTATGGAAAGATTACTATGCTAAGGTAGCTTACTTATTCTGGATGTGGCATCAGTACATTCCCATGTTTTAAAATATAAGTGTTTGCAGATGCTAAAAGCCTAAAAACGCACTCATCCGTCATTTAATTGTGCTTAACTTATAGATTTTCTGTCAGACATTAATCGGTCTGTTGGTAAAGTCATTTCAAGTTCAAGAGTGATGCATCCTTGTGTTTTTCAGTGCTCCTACTTCTATTTGTGATTTCCCAGCAAGTTAAGGGGGATAGGTCTTTCTTTTATGGCCTTCTCAACCTCCAAGTGCTTATGTTGTTAGATATGTTGTCTTCCACATTTGGTGCTATTGCAATATCATAAGGAGTATAATTTAGCTAGTCCACACATGCGAAGCTCTATTCTTTAGCAACATAATTGTGCTAACTTTGAGTTTCAGTTAAATTCTTGTCAGCATATGTGTGATATGATGATGAAATCGCATAATATACTGACTTCAAGATTGTTGTATCATTGTTGTTTTTTATAATTGTTTTACAAATTGCCAAGTTATTCAAAGCAATTGCTTTATCTTCAAAGCATTCTCAAACAGCATAGCTGGTGTTAGTAGATCAAGGTTTTCTTTATACTGGTTGAACAGCAGCATTGTATGAGTTTCCTATCCCTGATCAATTTTGATGAATTTAATCAAACTTTGAGTCCTTGCACTGAGCACTGCTTCTTCTAGGTATTTTTGTTATGGACAGACATAAACCACTACCAGTCTATGGGATATTAAATTACTGTGTATTAGTTACTTGTTTACTAATAGTTGTTTTGTTAAGTATTTTAAGCTGTATCTCCATTGTTAAGTTTCTTGTGGGTGGCTGTAGTTAGTTTCTATCAGCAAGTGGTTGTGTATCCAATCTTCGCCGTGCTAGTTAGTGGGTTTTAGTTATCATTAATGGGATTGCAGTTGTCTTAGTGGCTTTAGCTATTGTGGATTTATATTCAATGAGAAGGGCAAAAAGACAAGTTTTGCCTATTCAGAAAAAGGAGAGAGAGGAAAGGTTCAGAAGGTCTGAAGGTCCCTCTGAAGAGCCTTTTAGATCATAAGGTTATCTGTGATGAGCACTGATCTTTCCTATGGGAGAATTTCCCATAACTAGGGCTGGGACCATAACAATCTTGCACTCAAGTCCTACTCTGCTGTATTTGCATTCCTAATGCATTGGAAAGATAATCTGTCGTACTTGATATCATTGTTGCTTATCCAGCAACCAGCATATGATCCATTTTTTCATGCATAGTGTGTAAATATTGTTTGGCTATGTCCATTTGGCAGTGACAGAGGCCATCACAGTTTGCAGCCTCAACCTGCTCTGTTGTTCTGTCTTTCATGTAGAAGATATATACCTGATGGTGGTTGTTATGATCTGTAAGAAGCATGTAACTTAGCAATGGCTTATCGCTTATCAGTTATAGTTCTTTGATGCACTATAGCCTATGGCATCAGTAGATTTTGGGGTCTTTATGTGGCCATATGCATGTTGGGTTCTAAAGCTTGTATTTTTCAGGTGATCCTTCTTTTATGTTAGATGTATCTTTATTCAAACACAAGTGCTTCCAATGATTCTTCTGTCTCCAGGTGGATGCAGTGGTTTACTTGGTTGATGCATATGATAAGGAGAGGTTTGCAGAATCAAAGAGGGAACTGGATGCACTCCTTTCAGATGAGGCTCTGGCTAATGTTCCATTCCTTGTATTGGGCAACAAGATTGACATACCATATGCTGCCTCGGAGGATGAGTTACGCTACCATCTTGGATTGACCAACTTCACCACTGGAAAGGGAAAAGTGAACCTAGCAGACTCAAATGTCCGCCCCCTGGAGGTTTTTATGTGCAGCATTGTCCGTAAAATGGGATATGGTGATGGCTTCAAGTGGCTATCCCAGTACATCAAATAATGTAGGATAAGATATTAGCAAAATGTGTTAGGAAGGTGTCCGACCAGACTCCCAAGCCCAGGTTTATGTTGCTGTGCACTGCTTTAGAAAGTATTGTATTCGTTAATATTGTGCAAGAGTGCGTGTGTCTGTCGGAGAGAGCCCTCGTGTTGGATTTAACTGGGATGGTTTTCATTTCGGGTATGTGTGGAAGAGTTGTTACCTTGTAAATTCCAGTTGCAACAAGTTATAGCACCTTTTTCAGGGTGAACATCAGAAATCGTTGTTTGTGCTGTTCAGTGTTGACTCGTTTGCTTCTGCTAGTAATCTTTGCATTTCTTATTTAGGGCCTGAGACTTTATGAACTTGACCCTTGCTAAAAACTTCCAATTTGAGCTCAAAATCAAAACCAACACTTTAGCCTCATTTCCAAGGGCAACCCAAACTGGACCACGCTTTGGTGGTTGCAGCCTTACAGGTAGGAAAATGCAGGCTTTTCAGGTAGAAAAAATCAAGAGTCGTCAAACTTTCATCTCCAAGCTTCCCAAGTACAACCTGTCATTTAGACAAGTTAAGATTAACATAAACACATTTAGAAACGGAGGAACATCACAGATTGGCATTAAAATGCAAAATCATGAACATAGTTCTCGATCTGCAGAACAGGGTTGTACAGCTGACGCCTTCAGTTGCTACTATGCTAGATCACCGAATACAATTTTCACAAGTGTTATAACCCTAATTCTCGTACAACTTCACATGCTCAAGAGAGTCGTGCCAAAAGCTAGCCTTCATCTCACTCACCCGAGCTCTCCTTTGCTGCATCACAGACAGTTGTTCATTATAGCTTACGTTTTTCCGAAAGGTCTTGTATGCCTTCGACTTAGAGCTTCTCCAATATATTTGTCATATTTAAGTTTTCTTTATTTTACGGGATATTGAGTTCTTTTTTACTCCAACATTTTCATCTCCTCATTCTCTAAAATAGAAAATAAGATTGAAGAGAAGAGTTAATTCCCTACATCTGCAGAAACTTTAAAAATTAATGCAAAAAACAAGAGAAGTATAAGTAGAAAAATGCAAGATTTACTTATATTATTTGTTTTATTGTATTGTAATTTGATTTTTTTTTAAAAAAATGCATAATATTTAATTGTTATCTAATGAATGCAATATTCTACAAATAAGGAAGTTGTTAAAGTAAAAAAATTATAAAAATTTAAGTTTTTGTTTCTCTATTTTACAAAAATTATAGGGAAGTTGTTAGAGATGTTATAAGGTATGAGATATGTTAAAAGAACTTCAGAAAATAATAACGACCCGTGTTTTTCACTTAAGAACCTAAGACAATCAAAAGTTTTTTTTTATCATTTCAACTCGGAAATCAGTTTAAGATTCTAGCCAAAGTATGAGAGTTTACTTTGGAAGGTCCGCAAACAAAAGAAAAACAAGACCCGAAAGAGCTAGCAACAAAGCAAATAGGCCTAATTACAGAAATTTTACCTAAATTATAATTTGCTTCATTTTATTTTAAAGACTTGCATGTTGTCCCCTGGGAAAATTGTAAAATATTTAAATAGATGAAACATTGATGATTCAAATTATTGACTATGAAACTGTTATTAGATAAAGTAAGTTTACTGATAGATTAGTATTGAATAATTTAAATTAAAAAATAAAAAACTGGTGTTAGATCTATAAATAACAATAATGAATTTTGAAGAGAACGAGATAACTTACTGTGAGAGAAGTAGAAGAGGTCCGATTGTCTCTCCGGGCTCATAAGAGGCCCAACCGGAAAATAACTACTGAAAATGGGTTGATCACAAAACCACTTTAGGTCCCGGAAAAATTGTAGTTTATCCCTCCTGTTCCATAAAAACAAATGCAATTTTTTCCTTTTTCATTTCATTGACTTGGGTTGAACTACAAACAAAATTAGAGCCACTTTTTCGCCTCTGCCAAGTCTTTTCTATGCTTTACATGGTTTGATGTTGGCGTTTAAAGTTGTACCATATTGGACTCTGTTACCACAATGCTCATGATCCAAATGCTGAAGGACTTCCTGTTGGAGTATATGAATCACGAAATTGGCTTCACCTTAAAGCTAATACAGTACGCCTATACCAATCCAAAAGAGCCTCATCAACCACTCCGATGCGACAATTGGAAATGATTGGAGTGCCAGGAAGAGGAGAAGGACGACCCTTCGATCAATCTCTTTTTGTTTGGTTACAGTTAGCAATCAGCAGTGATATTGTGTCCGGGGAAGAGTACTTGTGTTGTACGGTAATTTACATTATTAATTTAGATTAATATTACAGTTATACTTTTTAGGCGTGAAGATTTATTACTCCCTCCGTCCCGTTTTAATTGAAACATTTGGCTTGGCACGGAGATTAAGGTGTATGTAATTTGTGTTAATTTTTTATGTAGTAAAAGTTTAAATAATGATTAAAAAAGGAAAGATTCTTTTTTGGGTTTTGTGCAGTGAGAAGTTGAGTGGAGATTAAAAAAAAGAGTCTTTATTGAGTTTCGTGTAAAAGGATTATTTAATTGTTTTAACTTTCCAAAAGAGGAAACGTTTCAACCTTTTTGGGACTTCCCAAAAAGGAATACGTTTCAATTAAATTGGGACGGAGGGAGTATTTATTATACTGTTCAACAGTAATTTCTAAGTGAACTTTCTGACATTTTAATTCAAACTTTGTGACAAACTTTCTAACAGTTTATCAATAATATGTCAATATGTCTAATATTTATTTTACAACTAATGAACATCTTAAATTATCAGTTATTCCTTTCAGTAAATCAAAAATAATATTTTATAAATATTAATTAGCTGCAAAAATAATACCAAAGACCTTACAATTACTAGAATTAATATTTCATAAATTACTATATGTTATATGTTACGGTTAAAGCAAGAGGAAAAGTGTAAATTTCAAAACCCTACGGGTGTAATTGTAATGTCAACCTAAATTTAAGGGTGACTTCAAAATTACCATTTTCTTTTGTAGGCATAGTCTTTAATTTAATGTAAAATCACAAATTTCACGCAATTTTTTTATTTACTGTATGTGTGCAGTACGTAATGCAAAAGCTTTCATAAGCTATCACTTTTTTTCACACAATATTTTGCATACTAGTGCATTTTGTATGTATCACCACAAGACAAAAGTAGAATAGCAACTGAAAGAACAGTTGCAGATCAGTTGGGAATGGTGACTGAAAGCTCAGTCGCAATATCAGTCACTATTCATATAGTCACTCAAAGATATCGACTTAAAGGCGACTAAGGATAGCAAATGAGTGGATCAGTCACTCACCTTATTATGGGCACATAGCATAGTGACCGAAAGGCTCAGCTGGTCTTCTAGTTTGTTTGATTTGGTAATATTATAATTAATAAATGTATTATATTTAATTAAATTTTATATTATAATTAATTAAATAAATTTCAATTAATAATTAAATTTTTTTCATATTATCATAATTAATTTGGATTGATAATTTGATGAAAAAAAATTAAAACTGAAATTAGTTTGTCATTAAAATAAAATTAATTTAATAAAATGTAACATATGAATTAAAGTATGTGAATGTCTAAAGGAATAAGTTGATAAAGTCACCTTGATTCGCATGTTGATCGGCTGAAGAATTGTTATTCTGCTGGTCGCCTTCTGCACTAAGGTCACCTAGGATCTCTTGCGTCTCAAGTACCCGACTCCCAAGCTAAGTCTACTGAGACAACCACAACATATCAGGAACATCATCTAGTTGTTGCTCGTATGTTGTGGGTGATCCCGGTAGTAGAAATAACATATATTCAATTACAAAGCATACAAATCAATAAAATTTAAATTGTCATTTCCAGAAGTTTCACAAACTAATGAATGTCCATCTATACCTTAACATTTCTTACAGGGAATGACCCTAATCTATTAAGAAATGAAAAATCTAACTCATACTTTTACATTGTTATTTATCTCAATGAGCTGAATAAATTTCAATAGTATTTTGCCTTAGTTTCCCGGGATGTATCATTTATTTAAGACATAAATCTTAATTTTAGTACTCAAGGAACAAGGTTTAATATGGAACAAGGTTGAATACCATTGAAATTTTCTCACTACTAAGATAAATAAAAAATAATAAATTACAATATACATTTATTCGTTTCTAAATTGTTCAACATGGACAATCAATGGTTTTCAAATGGAGCCATATTATGCATACAAAATAACTGCAAATCAGTGCAATTACCTTATATATATATACTACTTCTCCCCATACCAAAAATCATTGATAGATATTCTATGGTTTAACTTTATGCATGTGTCTAAAGCTTATCTATCTCATAATAAAAATATAAAATCATACCATTTACTACAAAGGCTCGAATATAACTATACTATAGATTATGGAGGGCAAAGATGTTGTATGGAGTGGGAGTTATGTGTGGCCAAAGCTAGAAGGAGAAGAGAAAAGATGATGAAAAATGGGAGAATGAGGGAGGAGAAGTGAAAGGGAGTGTGTGGTTTTGTGTGTCTTGGGAGACTAGATAATGATTGAGCTTTACTAAGCAACTGACAAGTGATTGCCAACTTCGCTATTGAGGGTAGATAGTCATTCATCAATCGCTGCCGTTACACATCCCAATGCCAAGCAACTTACTAGCAACTACTAGGTCATAGCGACCGAGCTTCAGTTACTATCATTTAATTCTCTTGTAGTGCATTTTGTCAGTTTGTTGCGGTACATAGGTGGGATAATGTTTATTAGTCATCATCAAAGTACTATATATAAATATATAAAAATGACAACATATAATTATCACACATATGTTAACATAAATATTAGTTTTATTTTTTTTAGTTTACAAACAAAATTTTTTTGGTAAATGATGCAAACATGATTGAGAATTAAAAATTGTTATACTTATTCTACTAGAGGTTTATTGTCATCTGCTCCAAGTTTTTTCAACCATATATTTGGTGACAATCGTAGTTTTTTTTTCCAACTATAAGAAAGACTTGATCAATATATGCTAATTTGATTACTAATGCATGCTACCTCAAAGAAATATTTCTAGAATTCTTGAATCAAAACCAATTATCCATGACATAAGATGAGTATATTGTTTTTGCAAAACAAGCTAGGATATAAGCATCATATTTTGAGCCACTTAGAACCTCAATGTGGTATTAGAAAAATATATTGTTATTATTAGAATATTTATTTTTCTCATATATCAATACATTAATGTTTTTGAGTAATATTTATTTTATTCTATATATTCTTTTATCATACAAAATATTTTTTTAACATTTATTTTATTTATATTAAGACAATTATGATGAAAATAATTTGAATATATATAAAAAAAGTGCAAAATTTTATATATTTAATGTATTTCTTCTTAAAATTATATATGTGAGTATAACATACGATGCAACTATAACTTATATAGTGTGATATATCTAACAGTAATAGCATTGAAAATATTCTTTTGTAGGTTATAATTCATAGGATTAGTGTGCGAGATCATCATTAGCTAAATTTATTTACGTGCTAATAGAGAAATTTTAATTGTCACACTCACAAAAAAATTTGTCACACTCACCATAATATAAGTAATGTAGCACTACATCATTGATCGTGAAATATCGAATGCTTGTTGAACCTTATGAATTATGTGAAAGTGGGATAGCTCAAATTTTTGGGTCTAAGAGTTTTTCTACCATATATGTCTCTTTCATTTCATAAAAAATCTTCAACTTTCTGTTCATCATTTAGGAAAAATTTCTATTTACAAAATTAGAAAGATTCCTTTTACAAGCTAAAATGAAATTCTATTCTAGTATTTTTTTTCCTTATGATTTTATTTAGTTTCACTTGAAATAATGTGTGTTGTTAGTAAGCAGTATATAATACATAAGTTTTCGTAGTTTGTCAATTTCTCATGCGATACTTCATGGTTCACTGAGCTATTGTTTACTGATGCATTTTTTTTTGTCAATTTACCATGCAACCCACAGTATATCATGATACTTATGTTAGAAAAAAAAAATTGATATTACCCTTCAAACTATCATTTGAACATTCATTTTTTTCATATTTTTTTATTTATGGTAAAAAGGTTAATGGTAAAAGTAGAAATAACACACAAATTTTTTTCTCTTTCTTAATTTATACGTCAACTTCAAATGTTTTTTCATAGTTAAAGGCATTGTTTACTAGGTACAATAGTTAGGATATTAATATCTAATGACTAAGGGGAATGTGTGCTTTTTATAACCTAAAAGACAACTGAATCAATATTTTATATAACATGAAAAAGTGGGGAATATTTTAGACTTCCCCTATTTCCACGGTATCTTACCTAAGCTTTATATAAAACTTTATGTATAAAGAAAATTTCATTAGTTGAGGTCCTTTACCCTTTATTCCATTGTGTGGTAATGCTGCAAGAAGATACTCTGAGTGGAAAAAGAAAAAAAATTAAATACATTGGATTTATATTATAAAATTTATAAATATGTTACAGCTACAATTGCTTGATATATACTCTTGCAAAACCCAGTGTTGTTGGCCTTTTATGTCCAACGCTTTTACTAACGTAGCCCCTTTAAAAAAAAAAAGATAAAATTTCAAAATCATTATCATAGTAGATTTTTTATAGTTGGATGTCGACAAACTATCTTTTTTTTTTTTTGTCAAAAAAAGACTTTATTGAACCAAAATCAAGGGGGGTCATACACAATGTCATGTAAGAGCCACATTTGGAAAGGGGATAAAGGAAAAGTTGTCCACTCGTAAGATCTCATCTCCCTCATACAATGTAATGCTCAAGCATTTGCACATCTATTTGCTATTCTAGGAATATGATTGAAGCTACACCTAGCTAAGCCTCGTTTCAATTTCTGGATATCATCCACGATTCATTTTAATTCCCTCGATACAGATAGCTGGCTTCCCTTGAATAGGATCCACATATATCCTAGAGTCGGATTCCAAATCCATTTGACCAAGTTGCATTTGGGTTGCTTGATGTAAAGCTTCCCTAATGGCAATAGCTTCCGCGATTAAACTAGAGATCATCACTATATAAAAGTTCCCCATGCTAATACTAAGTTGCCATCATTATCATAGAAGATAATGCTAGTTCCAGCCTTACCAGAGTTCCTGTCAAACACTGCATCAGTTTTAATAGTAATTCTCCCTATAACAAGTTTCAACCATTTCTGAGGCTCTTCTATACTTTTGAGCTTATCTTGGGGTGAATCTATTACATTCTAGTATTCAGCAAAATCAACTTTACATTTCGAATAACAACAATAGGATTTAAATTCTTTTGCTGAAAACTACTATGTTTGTAGCAACCCAAATATTCCAGCAAGTAAATACAACTTTGAACAAGAAAAGATGACTTTCTGCCTTATTTCCCTAAAGCCTTATCATCAAGTCAAGCAGGTAAGCAGCCATCTATCAAAAGACGTAATCTCTCTTTCATTCACAACATAATCCATAACCCCTGGCCATATAGGCTTAGTCCATTCACACAAGAGTAAACAATGTTCTATTGATTTATTATAGTCATGTAAGGGACATTGAGAGATTTTGGTCAAGTGCCTATTCACTCTATAGTCTATTCTCATTAGTAGCAAGGCAGTTTTGATTGGCCCACCATATAAAGTTCACTAGTTTATGAGGTCTTTTGAGCTTCTACAAATGTGTCCACAATCTGGTGTCAATATAGTAAAATAAAGAAGCACGATTAGAGATAGTTATCTTTTTTTGAAAATTGTATGCAAAGCGAACAGTCAAGGTTCCTTTTTTTTTAAACTGCCAGATTATTTTATCAGCTTCTTTATACATATTCACAGGAATTTATGTAATGACAATAGTATCTTGATTAGAGAGTAGTTGCTGGACTCCACTAAGGTCCCAAGTAGATGCATTTGAATTCAGCAACTCACAGACCTTCATATTCCTCAACTCATGAAGGATTTCAATAATAGGCAAATCCTTCTAAAGCCATGAGGAAGCTAGGGATTTAACCAGACCTAAGTTGTTTGACCATTTCTAATATGCCAACAATAACCTTGTTGTATGATTATTTTTTTTCCTACCAGGATACTAGACCAACTCAAAGAGGCATGAGACCCTTTCCAATCTTTCAGAAATGTAGAGTTAGGGAAATATAGGCCTTTCAAGATCTAAACCTAAAAAATAGATGAGTTCCGAATAATTCTCCCAGCTAGCTTGGCCAATAGAGCATTGTTAAACTCTTTAAGGTTTTTAAACCCTAGACCCCCTACATTCTTAGCTTTTGTCAGAGTGTCCCAACTCTTCCAATGTACTTTGTTGCCATTTTCAAAAAAGCCTTCCAAAAAATTAGCAATCAAGACATTAATTTTCCTACACCAACCAAAAGGGAACTTGAAACAAGCCATGAAGTATGTGGTAATGGCAAAAGCAGCATCTTTAATCAAGGTCTCTTTGCCTACATATGAAACATATTGACTCTTCCAGCTTTGAAGCTTTCTAGCAATCCTGTCTATTTGTCTACAAAATATCATGAGACTAAAAGAGTGAATATAACTCCTATAAATAATTGACGAATTTCTAACAGCACCATTGCAATCCCGTAACACTTGACACGAAGTAACTAATCAACAGAAATGAGCCTATATATAACAATCTATTACATCCTGGATCCTCTAGCATAATGGTTAAAACTTACACTAATAAAATTCTCCAGTTTCCCAACTACCAGTTACCAACTGCTGCGTGTTGGTAAACGTAAGTTGGTATTCGATTCATTAGAAATTTTTTTACCAACGCGCAAGTAATAACACGTTGGTAAATTCCAACGCGTATATGTTGGTAAAATTCACGTTGGTAATTACCAACGGTCAGGAACCGGATTTGGTTTCCAACGCGTAATTGTAGTTACCAACGCGTATAACAGTTGGTACTTACCAACTGTCTTGTGCGTTGGTAATTACCAATGCATATGGCAGTTGGTAGGAGACCACGTTGGTAATTACTTCCTCTGTCCCAAAATCTTTGCTCCATTTGACTTGTTGTTATATTTTCACTTGATTTTTTTTCATATTATTGTTTGTTAGAAAAAATTTAAAAAAATATATTTAGAAACTACATGTCTTGATTTATCATTTGTATGCAAAGATTTTTCATTTATATATTAAAATATTGAAAATAAAAAAATCATAGATTAATTGCTGAAAACAAATGGAGCAAAAATTTTGAGATGGAGGGAGAACCAACTTATAGCAGTTGGTAAGGGGGTTGCTAATTACTAACATGCATAGCAGTTGGTAATTACCAACGCGTGCGAGTTGGTAGCAAGGCGTTGGTAATTACCAACTTGCATACGCGTTGGTAACAGTGTCTGTAAGTACCAACGCGGATGACAGTCGGTAATTATCAATGCGTGCGAGTTGGTAAACCCGGTTGCGCGTTGGTAATGTACATTAAGCGTTCCAAGTTTCGGTTGTTTCGTATTTTTCTCAGTTTGAAACAAGTTCGAAATTAACATACCAATTCCAAAGTTCCCCCAGCCTTACTCAGCAATAAAGATTACACAGATATGCAAATGTAATTTTTATAAAATATTCTCAAATACACCATAATTAAAACAAGAACATATATGTCTGGAAGAAACTATACAACATTTAACGGATTACACATTTCAGTAATTTCAACTGAGTCTTAATTAGGGCTGACAATTATTATGTAAGTCTGATAACACAAGAAATTTGGAAATGATTTACCTGTTGATGACGACCATCACGGAGTCCCGACTATCTCCTCATCCTCCGAGTCCGAGTCATCAGGATACTGTGGAACTGGTTGAGCCAGCGGGCACGGAAGGTTTAGCGAACGACAAATAATCTCCAACTAAGCCCGGTTTGCCTCCAATGCGGCTCTATTCGCCTCCATCTCAGCTCTGTCTCCTCTTAATTCTCTCGAGCTTCCTCTCGTACTCGGCATCCCTTCGCGCATTCTCCTCCGCCATCATCTTCTGTACTTGCTCGTTGAATTGTGGTGTCTGTGTGATGTCGATAGGTGGGATGACACCTGGCTGTCGGCGTCCCGATATGACACACTACTATATACTATTCTTAATTTTTAGTATTACTATTATTATGTTTATATTATTGGGTACATCTTACAATAATAATAATAATAATAATAATAATAATTTTATTATTATTACTATTACCCAACACTAAATCACTCAAACTAAACCTTAAGTCAACTAATTACGATATAAAGAATTTAGAAAAAAATAAATGAAATAAACAATCTATATGGAAATTGAAAATACCTATACTCTTCAAGATAATTAAATACCATAAATAAATTTCATCTTCACATTTTGCATCACTAAAATTACCCATAATTAAAAAATAATTAACACAAAAGAAATGGGAAAAACCCAACTAAATAACCAGAAAAATGAATAACCACAGTCATAATACATAAATTTTAATTACAACATAAATAATAAAATACAATATTTTTCCCTAAAAAAAAATTCGGATAACAGAAAAAAAATTATAAATGTACTTCTACCAACTTCAGAAGCTACGGAATGACAATAAGGAGAAGCTATGAAACCTTAAATAAGAGCTGAAACTGAAACAATAATGCATCAAAATCCCTCCACGATATTATTATCACAAATGTGGTATGTAAGTATTAATTTATTTAGTTTTTGACTGTTAATTTTCTTGCGTTGGTATACCACGTGACTTTGTATTTTCTTATTCATTAATATATTTTTTACCATTTACCCCCAAGAAAGTATTACCTCCGTCTCCCTTTAGCTAGCCCTTTTACCTTTTTTGGATTAAAATTTGACTTAAATATATTCATATTAATATATATTGAGAAAAATTCTTAGAAATTATTTTTTGAAACTATTCCATTTTCATATAAAAAATTCATATTTTTATGATAAATTTTGGAAGAAATAAAATTATAGATTAATTGCAGTAAAGAGTAAAGTAGATAACTTTTATGAGATGGATGGAGTGTTAATTTAATTATTACTAATAAATATCATCTAAATACCATTGCTTTAATAAAGACTAGTGCTAATAAAAATTATATAAGAAAAGGAATAATACCAACAAAAAATATTATGAGAAAGCCACAAAATCCTTATATACTGCAGATAACTCTAGTTTTAAAGTAAATTATAAATTGAGTACTGTTAAATTTTATAATCAAGAGATGTGTTATAAGATGCCTTTTATTTTAGTTAAAAAACTCAATACCACAATAATTGTAGAACTCCTTTTTATTATTTAATAATAATAATAATAATAATAATAATAATAATAATAATAATAATAATAATAATAATATCAATATATAATAATGCTAAACTAATACTAACACAAATAATAATACAAATACTAATACTCATACTCATACTAATCCTAATGCTACTGCTAATATTGATACTAATACTAATACCAATAGACCTAATAATAATTGTTACACCCCTCGAGTGGTTAATTAACGAATTTGTGATCAAATACCAATTTTAGAAGGCTTGATTGAGAATTATTTGTGGAACAAAAATTTAGCCTTTTTTGAGAGGGAAATACCACTACTAAAAATCCATCGATTTCCAACTGCCCTCATTTCCAACGGTTAAGCAGTTGGAAATTTCCAACTGCCAAAACCGTTGGAATGAGGAGAAAAGTTTTTCCAACTGCTTAGCAGTTGGAAGTTTTAGAGTATTAAATTTACATAATATATACAATCTTTCCAACGGTTGAAGCCGTTGGAAAATGGGGGGAAAATATGGATTTTTTTGGTAAATTATATAAATTTAGATAATATATAATATTTCCAACGGCTAAAACCGTTGGATAATGGGAAAATATTGATTTTATGCGTAAATTATATAAATTTACATAATATTTAATCTTTCCAACGGCTTAAGCCGTTGGAAAATGTGGGATTTATGGATTTTGTTGGTAAATTACATAAAGGTAAACATATATAATTTTACCAACGGCTAAAGCCGTTGGAAAAAGGGGAAAAATGATTTTTCTGGTAAATTACATAAACTTAGATAATATCATATTTGGAAATTGTGGGAATTTTATATATATATAACTTCCAACGGCTTCAACCGTTGGAAAATGTAGGTAAATTACTGGATTTTGCCTGCAATTTGGATTTTTATAGTTCCAACGGCTAAAAGCCGTTGGAAAAGGAAGAAATTATGTATATATTACTTCCAACGGCTTAAGCCGTTGGAAAATGGGTAAATTAATAGATTTTCTGCAAAAATTGGATCTAATACACTTCCAACGGCTTAAGCCGTTGGAAAATAAATAGTTTGTATTTCTTCCTTCCAACGGCTATAACAGTTGGAAAATTAAGTAGCCAATTTTTAGTTTGAAAGTTTTCCAACGGCTGAGACCGTTGGAAATGGAAAGGAATTGTATTTTGTGCGTTTAATGAAACGGTGCGTTTTATTTTACGATTTCCAACGGCCTAGCCGTTGGAAAAAAAGTTTTTAAATGAACCCCCCCCAGCGCGAGTCGTCTTCTCCAGCTCGCTGCCATTTCGCGTCTCTCTCTCTCCTACCTTCTGTTTTCCTCACACAACACACACATTCACGTTTTGGTTCATTTTTCCCGTGAAAACAACTTCGTCTACCTCAGTTATACGTAGATCTGGTGTCATTTAGGGAGATTTACAGGTTCGTTTCGTTTTTTTACGGTTTTCGTTGATTTTTTTTTTTTCAATTTTTGCCTTGTTTCACTGTTTTGGTTGATAATGGATTGAATATTTTGGGTTTTCTTGCATGATTGCAGTTCTTTGCGGCCATTTGAAGGTAGATAGAGCGTGATTTGAGGTAAGTTTGTTTATTTTATATTTTTTAAATTTTTATACGAATAAATACGCATTATCCGGATTTTTAGTTGTTTATTTGGTTTGAAATATATGTAATATTTGTGATTTTGGGTTGTTGATGGTTGGATGTGAATTTTTTCGGTTACCCATTGGAAATTTATACAATTCCAAATTTTTGCCTATTTTCTTTCAATTTTTTTTTATTTTCGTGATGAATTATAAAATATGAAATTATTAGTGTTAATTGTATTGTTTAGGTACTATATTTATGTGTGAAGTTAGTTCAGATAATTAAAATTAGTACATTATTATTTATACGTAAATTGTTTAGGTACTAAAGTTATGTATGAAATTAGTTATTATATTTCAAAATAATTAATAATTTTGATTTTAATAAAGTGTTTAGGTAGTATAATTATCTCTCAAATTAGTTGGAATAATTTAAAATATTAAATAAATAGTTTAAAGTACATTGTTTAGGTAGTATATTTTACAATTTGAAATTAGTTTTTATGGGTTTGTTTAATTTAGGTAGTACTTTTATGTGTAAAAGTAGTTAGTATATTTACAAAAAAACTTTAATTCTTTGTTTTCTGTTAATGGTTTACGAAATATTTTTAAAAATATTTAAGTACTAAGTATTAGTATATTTCCAAGTAGAAAATAAAATTGTTACACCCTATATTGTTTACAAATTTTTTTTTAAATTTTTTTAAAGTTAGTATATATATTTATGTCTCAATTTAGTTAGTATATTTAAAAATAATAATTAATGGTGGGATGTAAATTATTTAGGTAGTACATTTATGTCTCAAACGTAGTTTTTATATTTAAGAACATAAAATAATTAGTTGGATGCTAACTTTTTGTAATTAGTATATTTGTGTGTTAAATTATTTAGCATATTTCAAAAATACCAAATGGATTTGGTTTGAAGTCAATTGTTTGGGTAATATATTTTTATGCCATGTACAATGGTTAATTGGAATTTTGAGCACAATGTTTTCATAATTGGCATTAATATAAATTTCTATAGTATTTCTAGTAAGTTAATTTTATTTGATTAAGTTTGACCTTGAAAAATATTAATAATATTAAGTATTGTTATTTCTGATCTACCAAATCATTTATGAGTAATATCAATTATAATAATATTAATAGGTATAATAATAATATAATTTCTAGTATTTGGAACAATAAATAACTTTTTCTAACATTAGTAGTAAAGTAATAGTAGTAATACTATTACTACTATTGGCAATCTGTATGCCAATAATAAATCCAATAAGACAAATTATAATTTTAACTACCATTAATCACAGAGGAAGAATAATAATAATAATAATAATACTAATTTATTATAATAAGAATAAGAAGAAGAATAATAATAAGAATATTAATAATAATATTACTAATAATAATTGTATATTGAAATAGTACTAATAGTAATAGTAATAATAATAATAATAAGTATTATTATTATTATTATAATAAGCAATCCATTCAGAGTGATAATAATTAGAAAAAAAATACTAATAATATATAATTATTGAAACAATAATTTTTATGAGACGAGTTGTTGTAAAGTAATAGTAATAATAAGAGTACTCGCAAAAAGTAAATATATGGATAAAATATTTATATGTAAAAGTAAAATCATTAACCCTACACGTTACATAAAATGTATTAAGTAACCCCTAAACCCATCAACGGGGTACCATTAACACTTGTATGGATATCATATTATGAATTTCTTCCTATTACGTATACGTATTAACAGTAAACCTTAAATAAAATTCCAACTGCCTGGGCACCTTACGTAAACCGTAACTTAGTAATTACAGTTTCTGTGTTTTAAAGGACATGGTTTAGATTAACTAAAAAAATAAATCTATTGGTAGGACTCCATGGAACGTTGTTGGATGTATAGTAGTTGGTATTTACCGGGTCGAGTTGGGTACACAGAGGAGTGGGAGACAGGGATTGAGCAGTTCATAACATTCGCCTGTAGTAACCCAGCTCACATGGATGGAAACAAAATACGTTGCCCGTGTAAGAGGTGTAAAAATTTGAGGTTTAAGTTTTGTGATGACGTGCGAGTGCATCTATACAGAGTAGGTTTCATGCCTCATTACATCAACTGGACAGCTCATGGGGAGGCATTTACAGAGCCTCCGCAGCAGCCGTTTCATAATTCTGATATGTATGAGCAGTCTGAGTACAGTTCAAATATAAACCCATATGCTCAAATGGTATTTGATGCAGCGGGTCCAAGTATGCATCAGAATTCCACTAATCAGGATCAACAACCTAATGAAGGGTTTAGAAAATTTTCTGAGTTACTGGACTCCGCTAGTACACCTCTTTGGGATGGATGTGATAAGCATTCTGAACTTTCTGCTGCAGTTCGGTTGTTAAACCTAAAAGCAGAATATCATATACCAAGAGGGTGTTATGATGGTATCGCAACGTTGATGAAAGAGACGCAGCCAAGTGACAGCAAGATGCCATCCAATTGGTATGAAACGAAGAAATTGGTTTCACAACTAGGTCTTGCCCATTTTAAAATTGATGCTTGTGTAAACGACTGCATGTTGTTTTGGAATACTGATGAAGCTGCTTCAGAATGCAAGTTTTGTGGTGAATCTCGGTTTAAGCCGAGGACAAATGGGCGAGGTAAGGATAGAGCAAGGAAGACTATGCACTATTTACCACTCACTCCTCGGCTTCAGCGACTATATGCTTCACTGTCAACTGCAGAGCACATGCGGTGGCATAGTGAGCATCGATCCGACCCAAATGTTTTAAAACATCCTTCAGATGGGGAAGCATGGAAACATTTTGATTCCACGTACCTGTGGTTTGCGGCGGAAACCCGAAATGTTCGCCTTGGAGTTTGTTCTGATGGGTTCACGCCTTTCGGGTACTCTGGTAAACAATACTCATGTTGGCCTGTCATTGTTACACCCTATAATTTGCCTCCATGGATGTGTATGAAGAAGCCATATATGTTTTTAACTGCATTGATACCTGGCCCTCGGAGTCCACGTCAGAATATTGATGCCTATTTACAACCACTTATTCATGAATTGAAGCAGCTATGGGAGGATGGGGTCGAAACATGGGATGTTTCACTGAAACAAAATTTTCAGCTCCGCGCTTCGGTTTTGTGGACCATAAATGACTTCCCGGCTTATGGGATGTTGTCCGGATGGATGACTCATGGAAGGTTATCGTGCCCTATTTGCATGGATTATAGTAAAGCTTTCCAACTTGAGCATGGAAGGAAAACGTCGTTCTTCGATTGTCATCGACAATTTCTAGAGTTGGATCACCCATACAGAAGGAACAGAGTCTCCTTTAAGAGAGGAAAAGTTGAGAAATCGTTGCCTCCTGAGCGGTTCCCACCAGCAGCAATATTTGAACGTATCTCACATTTGCCTTCTGTAGTTCGCAATGGACAGGTTGTAACCATACCAGGTTATGGCAGAACCCATAATTGGACAAAACGAAGTATTTTCTGGGAGCTACCGTATTGGAAGACTAATTTGATCCGCCATAATTTGGATGTTATGCATATTGAGAAGAATGTGTTTGACAATATATGGAATACAGTGATGGATGTGACCAATAAAACTAAGGACAACGTGAAGGCGCGTAAAGACCTTGAGATTCTGTGCAGTCGATCAGAGCTACATTTAATTCCTCAGGGTGACCGCCGAGCAGTTAAACCTAAAGCCACATTTGCACTAAACAGAGAGCACAGAACTGATGTGCTTAATTGGGTTAAAACACTTAGACTCCCAGACGGGTATGTATCGAACCTTGCGAGGTGTGTTGACAGTAATGTAAGTCAACTGACAGGTCTGAAAAGCCATGACTGTCATGTAATGATGCAGAGGCTCCTCCCAATTGCACTTGAAGCAATGCCTGATAATATATGGAAACCGTTGACCGAGTTAAGCCAATTCTTCAGAGATTTATGCTCCCCAGAGTTAGATGTGAACCACATGGTCGAGTTGGAAGCAAATATACCTGTCATACTTTGTAAGTTGGAAAGAATTTTCCCACCGGCTTTTTTCGACTCGATGGAACATTTGCCGGTTCACCTACCTTACGAAGCAAGAGTTGGAGGCCCCGTTCAATATAGGTGGATGTACAAGTTTGAGCGTTGTATGCATGACCTGAAAATGAAGGTTTCAAATAAGGCTCATGTAGAGGGTTCAATTTGTGAAGCATATCTAATTGAGGAGACCTCTACATTTTGCTCTTACTACTTTGAATCCCATATCCCACATATGGCTACTCGAGTACCGCGTAATGATGATGGCGGTGAAGGACCATTTGATGAATCGGTGTGGTCTATATTTAGATACCCGGGTCGACCATATGGGGCATCAAGGTATCGCTATCTTGATGACAATGAATTGAGGGTCGCAGCTGCATATGTGTTACTGAATTGTAAGGAGGTGAAGCCGTACCTCGAGTAAGTGAAACAATACCCAAAGCTAAATATTTACATGTTTCTTTGAAACAAAACTTTTATTCTTTTCTACTAACCTCATCCAGTTTATGCTCCATCGTCTTCTTATGCGATCTTGTAGTTTGTTCGTTGATGAGGTGCGTATGCATGCACCCAATATTCAGATGGCAGACCTGGATGTCTACATTGAGAATAACTTTGAGACATGGCTTAGAAACTATGTAAGTTACTTACACTTCAAATTACCTATATTTTGATAAATAACCAAAATACATATTTATATTATGACTGTCTGAAACTAGGTGAATGATGTACGAAACACTATCACGGACCGCTTCCTGTGGGATGTTGCATGCGGACCATCTCGTCGTGTTGAGAGTTGGCCTGTTTACTTCATAAATTGGTACAAGTTCCACATTAGCGACTGGGGTCGCGACAAAACAACATTTAACAGTGGAGTATGTATTAGGACTTCGGGATCAAGTGAGGTTGAATGTGATTTTTATGGGGTGTTAGAAGAAATCATTCAACTGGAATATCCTGGGTGGCCACATAAAAAAGTGGTATTGTTTAAGTGTTCTTGGTTTGACCCTACTCCAAATCGTGGCATTCGTGTTCACCAACAATATGGGATAGTTGAGGTTCGTGATGGTCGTCGATATGGGAAGTTTGACCCGTTCATTCTTGCATCCCAAGCTGATCAAGTTTACTACACCCATTATCCCACAAAGTCACGTGACAAAACGGGTTGGTTGGCGGTGTTGAAAATCAAACCTAGACGCATTGTTCATAATAATGTAGCTGATGTCGATGATGCATATCAGGAAGAATTGCAGGCCGGTGTGAACAGGTCTCCCATAATTATGGATGACCCAATCGACAATTTAGTAGAAACAGGTGTATGGGAAGCTGTGGAGGAAGGCATGGCATTGAGGGATGAAACTTTGGGAGATGACGATTTCTCTGACAATGAGGAGTCCCTTGAAGGAAGTGATGATGAAAATGATTTTGAATCAGGGGATACTGATAGTGGCGAATCAGAGAAATCAAATTCAGATGAACTTGGAAACTCAGAATAATGTAAACGTCCATATGTAATTGTATTATGTTATGTTCTTGTTTAGTAATTAACTTTTAATATATATGTAAACAGCAACTGGAACTTCAACTTGAAGCCTACAAATATGATTGAGCAAGTTTTATTTCAATGTTTGAATGTACTTCATGTAAACTTTTGTATGGGATTTCATAATAATGTAGATGCCACCTAAAGAAGATGCGACATATACACGTCGCCCAGGGAAAGGGCTATTTCAGCAAATGAAAGAAGTTTTAGCTGAACCAACAGCTAGACATGATCGGGCAGGCCAATCGGACTCGCATAATTCGGATGCACAGCCATCAATAGAACAAACACCTGTTCATCAGCCTCACCCTCCCAGAGGTGGTATTTGCATTGGTCCTACACGTGGTAGTGGTAGTCGGTCTACCCCGACCCCTGTAGTGTCACCGGATGGTGGGAGTTCAGCTCGTCAGTCCGAAGTATTCCAACCCCCGCAGCAGGGTCGTTTACGGATAGTATCTCACGGGAACACGTAAGTAATGCACCCGCTTGTACCAAATTAGTTTATTTAACATCTAGTATCTGAAGTCGTAGTAAGACTAATTAATTTCATGAATTCTGTGAAACATCCACTGCATGTAGCTTCCTTCCATCACGAGCAACAAGGTTGGTCACTAGATGCTTCACCACACACTTCAGGGGACATCATGACTGGACGAGCGCGAGTCCAGCAGATATTCAGGTGTGGTGGCGTGTATTTGAGGTTAGATGCTTGTTATAACTATTTTGCCTTTATCATCTATGTTGGAATCTATAGATCCGCTATATAGTTTTTATAAATATTAACGTGCAGGGATTATGTGAGTGGGATCCAGCCCACCATAATGAGGTCTACCGCGTCTGGCATATGTTGGCGGCTAGTCATTACCGATATACGCTGGGGGACATCCGCCGTGAAAAGAATCCGGAGAAACGGCGAGCAAGGGCATCCTTTATGACCGACGCACAGTATGCAGAATTTGAGGAATGGTGGGCGTCGACGGAGTTTCTTGAGAAAAATGCAAAGGGGAAGACAATACGATCTTCATCATCGCAGTCATCTAACTCAACAGGAGCAGCAAGTGCTACTTATGCAGGAGGTTCGGTTTCAATAACTGAACACCGAGAACGAATGGTAAAATTATGGTAAACTGTAACCTTAAATTCAACTTATTTACTTTGTAAAAAGATTAATGTTAGGACGTTTCCAATGTAGCGTGAAAAAGATCCGGAGAAAAGGGACCCTGGCTTGTTCAAGGTGATGCAGCAAACTTTCAAGAAAAAAAGCGGGGAATACGTTAACAGGCGCACTGAAGAAGTTGCGGTAATTATCATACTATAGAATTACAGTTTGAATAATTTCTGATCTTAATACTAATAACTTATCATTACTCTTTATGTAGGCAATAATAAATGCTGAGATTAAGGAAGCAACGCAGCAGCCGGATGAGGATGGTGGCGCTCCTGACATAGATGAGGTTGCGATTATTAGTGCAGCTGCGGGGGGCAGGAAAAAAGGCCGTGTATTTGGACTTGGATCAGAACAACATGTTGTGCCTGGACGACGACGACCAGCGCTTACGCATGCTGGCCATGTTGATGTCACACAGACTCCGGAGTTCACTCAACAAGTACAGTGAGTCGTAGCGGAGCAAACTGCACAACAAGCATCACATTATGAGCGGAAGCTAGAGCGTCTGAAGAGGAGACAACGGCTTGAGCTCGAGTACATATGTAACTCAATTGGCATTCCACTGCCCGCGCCTCCTGCAGATGATGATGATGATGACTCGGGATCGGATTAAGATTATATCAGGTATATCATGCTACTATGTGTGTTTAATAAGAAACAAACTTTTAGTTGGAGAATGAAACCATGTAATTTCTACTATAAATGCTTATGTGTGGATTTAGTTAGAACATTTATATAATGACGTATTAATTAATTCAACTGTGAATGTGTGTATGTCGTCGAATATATATTGTTATGTAATTGTAGCAAATAATTTGACTTATGTACTAATAATTATCTAGAATATAATAGGTTAATGTTTAAAGCAAGCAATCAATTCAAATGAACAGTGCAATGCATGAAAAAATAATTCGAACCAGAAAGTAAAAATGGCAAAAATTTTCAATTGCTTTTTCCAACTGCCCAGGAAATTTTCCAATTGCTCAGGCAGTTGGAACACAAAAAAATGAAAAAAAAAATAAAGCAGTTGGAAATTCTCCAACTGCTTATTTTCCAACTGCTGACAGTTGGAAATTCCAACTGCTAAAACTTGGGCCGTTGGAAGAAAAATTTCCAACGAATGGATTTCCAACTACCTCATTTCCAACTGCTAACTGTTGGAAACATAAAATTTCCAACTGTCAGCAGTTGGAAATGGCAGTTGGAAATTAAGGTTTTTTTAGTAATGTACAAATTTAACCTTATTAACCCCTTTTCGCCAATAAAAGAAGGAAGAATTTGGTATTTATGTATGTAATGACTATATAACGTGATTCAAAATATTCAATGAGTAAAAAGAAAAAGTTGAACTACTTTTCCAAAAGTGCAAATGAAACGAAGCAAACATTAATTGAACTCCGAAGTTCACAATCAGACACAAGGAAAGTTGAATCACACTTTCCAAACAAAAACATTTAAAACAAGAACGAAAATAGGAATTAGACGAAGCATAGTCACACATAGGCAAAGACGAGCCAAACAGAAATTTTTTTCCCAAGTATATACCTAAAATTAGAAAATATCTGTTAAATACACACATATCCGTGCTGAAAAGGACCTGATCTACGAAATGAAGCCAAAAACGGCACAAAACGCCGAACGTTGGATGGCGTCGCCGTCACGGTGAACCAGAGCTTTTCTCTCCCCCCTCCCCGCCTGAAATCGCGACTGAAGCTGGAGAACGAAGAAGATGCATTTAAAAACGATTTAGTCGTTGGTAAATTAGCCTTAAAAAAAAAAATTCTACCAACGCGGGAAAGTTGGAATGTTACCAACGGTCGTTACCGTGGCTAAAAAAAACCTGGAAAAATTTTTTTACTGTGATATCAACGCGTGCACGTTGGAAATAATTACCAACGGTTCTACGCGTTGGTAACTACCAACGGTGTAGCCATTGGTAAAGATGCCGTTGGAAAAGCAACAAAACTTAGTAATGTTAAAGAACCGGATATTTGGGAAAATTCGGAATTTGACTATGATTTCGTCACTTCTTACACAATGACATAAATAAACTGGTTTGGTTGCTTTTCAAATAAAAAAAAAAACTGCCATTCTCATTCTTTTAACTATAGTAATAACATGTGGTATATTCTTCTCTTATACACTTATAATGGTACTGCTGAATATAAAAAAGAAAATATTTTTCTTTTTGAAAAAATAAAAAGAATCTACGAAAGCTTGCACAAGTTGTTTTCATCTGCCCAAATGATTAGCGCGCATTATTATTGGCTTGCTGGCTTCATCATCACAGACCTTTTACCCGCCATCGGCAGTTGCACCTTCCTGTTTATCTTTCCGTGGCCGTAAGGTAAAATGAAGAATATTATCTGTAACAAAATTATATGAATTCGCATGCAAATTAACAAAACCCTAGTGTATTAATCTTTCTTAAATTGTCACAAGGATGATCTTAAATTGCAATTCAAACTCATGTCCCATCAGTTTCGTTTTCCCAACAGAAATTATTAATCAGAGATTCAATAATTATCACCCAATTCGTTTTAACTTTAGTCAATTGATTATAAAATGACTTATTTTTATTTTTACATATTTTTGACTTGAAACTAATTTTAATTAAAAGTCAATATTATGTAGTTACAATAATCAATTAAAAATATAATTTTTATAATCTTACTAAATTTTTATGAATTTTTCTAGTTTCAAGCCTTAAAAAAGAAAAATTCATAAAAATTTAACAACATCCTAAAAATTTACTTTCAAATTGATTATTATATCTACATAACATTGACTTTCAAATAAAATTGGTTTCAAGTAAAAAAGATGTAAAAGTTAAAAAAAGTTAGTTGACTTTAGCTCAAACGAATTGGCCCTATATTACTACTATATATTCTTATTCTATTTAATTAAGTACTTAGCAACTACCAATGATAAGTGTCTTATAACAATTTTCAGGTAGAAAAAATGATGAGATGACTCGACACTCAACAGAACATGATATAGAAGCAAATCAAAGCCACGTGGACACATAATTAAGTAGAAGACAAAATTACACAAAACTTCTAGAGTAGTCAAAACTATTAAGTAGAACATAATATATGGATCGTCTGCTTCTAATAACTAGAATATCAAATCGAAAACATTTAAAAAATTTAGACAAACATAAAGAGATTTGAATATGAAAATTTAATAAAAATATGGAGAATTAAATATAATAATTTACTAATAAAGATTCTGATTTTAGGCACTAACAAAAAACCAGATGCAATTATTTATTTTTGGTTAGAGATTCTTTTGTGTCGCCAATTTTTTATGTTTGACATTCTACTAAATAGTTCACAACAAGTTTTCACGCTAAAGTGGATGGTAAATGTGTAATATTAGGATGAGTTTGTCTTGAATTATTTTTCAATGATTACAAGTGTTTTTTTTTTTTTTGTGCATGTATCTAAAGATCATGTACTAATTGAAAGACAACAATTCAAGATATCTGGATAAAACTTGCATATTTATTTCTACAAAAAGCAAGTTATAATTTTTTTTGTTAAAAATATGAAACAATAATTAAAAATTAATTATGTCTCAGAAAAAACTTTATTAAAGCAATAATTAGAAATATACAGTAACAAAATTTACGCAAAAAATAATAAAGTTTCAAAGAAGGAATTAAATCCCTGATGAATATATGGAGCTTAAGTTTTAGAAACTTGAAGGGGATAGGAGAGATATCTCACATAGAAAAGGTAACCATATAGTTTTGGGCCTTAATTTCCACCAAATGTTAGGGTATTTTCTAATTTATTTTTTAATTTTTTTTGTTTAGATAATCTTTTGGATAATTTGGAGGTAGAAATATGATATGGTTAAGTCGATAAGATCAAAACGTTCCAGGGTGTCAAGTGTCGATTGTCAAAGGTTTGTTTGAAAAAGAAAAGGGCGGGGTACTACAAAGTGGGGAAGGGAGAAACGAAGATTGGTTGTTATTACAACTTTCAACTCGCAACTTGTTAGGGAGAAATGTGATGCAGAAATAATAAGTTTTGGAAAAACTGTGGAAATCAATATATAAAGCCACAGACAAGTAATCGAAGCTATATGCTTTATACTTGGAAACCGTTGCAACTTTAAATAACACACTTGCACGCAAACTAGCTGGAAACTTGGGCCACCAGACATGCCATGCTCACTTAATAATCCTTTTCGTTTTTTTTTTCAAAAAATATTCTTACAAATATATTCATCTATATTAGGATACAATTGATAATAAATATACTAATCCAAGTTCTTTTAAAATTTAGTAGTGGACTAGCCACTAGCCACTTAGCCAAGTCACTTAGGTGTCGTTAGAGTTCTTATAGATATGAGGTCATGTCGGGCCGCACGTTATAGCGGACGTTAATTTTCCATTAAAATGAATCCTAATAATAAATACCTAAAAAGACTCCCACTCATAAATGTATATCAATCAATTAAAATTTTATTTTATTTCAATTTTAAGTTTGATTTTTCTTTTGTTATATTCTTATTATTAAAATGATTGTTATGATAAAAACATAAAGCTGTGAAATATAATGACACTATACTCACTTCAAAATCATGGACATTTCTTTGTCATTAAAAAATAATTCATTTAAAAAATTTCATCTCTTTTCAACACATATTTTATTTTATAATATTGCAGAGAAATTTATTAGAATAATTCAATTTCAATTTTAGTAATTATGGATGAAATTGTTTTATTAAATCATAGATTTTTCAAAGTAAATAACTCAAGCTACAAAACTCAATCATCAACAATGAAAAAATATGAATGAAGAAAAAAAAATAGTGTTTGATTTACGTTAATAAAATCGATTAAATCATTAACTTAATAAATGCAAAAGGAAAAGAAAATAAAAAAAATTGATCAAAGTTGAATCAACCTAATCCATACCCATAGTGGACAAATCGTAGTAACTAAAGTTTTGTTTGAGAAAAAAATAATGAAAAAAAATAAAAAAAAAATAGTTTAGGGACCTAGAGAGAAAATAGAAAAACTTTAGAGGTTAATGGTTTAATAATTAACTCAATAAATGGTTAAAAAAAAGAAATTGTTTCGCTCAAAAAACAAATAGACCATGGTGATCAATGTTTTGCTTAATTTAGATGACAGTATATAAAAAAGCAAAAAAAAAAAAAAAAATTGGGCCTAAGAAAGTAAATACAAAAACTATATTTAAGTAGTTATTAAGTTCAGGGACCAAAAAATGGTTAAAAAATGAAAACACATTGTAGTTTATTGTTGTATGAACAGTACCCTATTTAGATGAATTTTAGGGACCTAAGAGGAAGAGAAGAAATCTACAGGGGCTGGAAGTTAAGTTAGATCACCACCCAAAAAAACGTAAAAAAGTAATAAAAGAGAGAGAGAGAGAGAGAGAGATGCACTGTTGATGAGCAATGACCAGAGTCAGCAATTAATATAGTCATAATATCCTTTCATTAACTGCTTCAAAGTGTATAAACTAAATATGATTTTATCGTTTTTAATAAGAGGCATGCATATTATTAGCACTTAGTGTTATCTTTTTTTTTTTTGTTCCTTTTAAGATTTTTTAAGTTACTCTTAACCTTATTTCAATATGTAAAACTGTATGCGATGTTATAATTTTGTAATTGAACATATATTCATCCAGTCATTTTTACTGTTTTTTTATCTTGTTTTATTTGAATTTAATTACTTCATCTCTTAAAAAAAATTTCCATTGTGATTTTTTTTCTCTGTTTAGACCATATATTTTTATTTACTTTTATATTGCGATGTTGTTATTGATGTTCTTCTTAGCAATATTGTATGTATGTCTAAGCCGGTCTGGTGATTCGATTCTAACGTTCATTTTTATATATCAATGCAGAGCAAGATATGGATTTTAGGGAATTTTGATGAATTTTGAACTTTATGGTTTATAGCTGAAACTATATTTTAGAGAGAGATTCCCGATTAATATATGTACTCCTTTTTTATTTGTGTGGTAGAATAGATATCGAAGTGGGCTTGGCTTGAAACTTGTAATGCCTTAAATTGGGTGATGTAAATGTAATAATGGACAAGCCACCGTCCGGTATGGGGTTGAGAATTTGGGATCAATCAGCTCACCCGCCCTTTCAAGTTTTGTCCTATCTTCCAAGCCAAGCTACTTGAAATAAGTCACCAAAGACTTTCAATTTTGTCTAATTTTCTCAGGTTCACTTTGAGTTTCGGGTAATTATTTTTTTTCCTTTTTTTTTTATTAAATTTTCTCCAGAATTTAATTAAAGAGGTTTCAAAAAATAGCAGGGGTAAGCAGCAATTAGAGTTGAAAGTAACGAAAAAACATCAAGAGTAGGTTTAAGGTTGTCCACAACTCACAAATATTACAATTTTTTGCATTGTTATAAAAAAAAAATAGGCGAAAATATTGGAAATGGAAAAAATAATGAGCTTGCATTTCACGTATTTGGAGGTAAAGAGGTTTTTTTTTCTTTCGTAGAGTTTTATACTTAAGATTATTGGATTCTGTAATTAAAAGTTTAGGGTATATAAAAATTATTATGCTAATAAAGAAAATTTAATAAAGAAAGTATATAATATAGATTATTATGCTAATACATAAGATATTGTTACTTTTTTTTGGGAGCAAATATTAATATTTTATAATTTTTTTTTCTAATAAATAATAATATAAATAAATTCAAGTCAAAATACGACAAAAAGTCAAATGAAGTAAAAATTTTGGGTGAAACTAGGGTAGGATCATAAATATGGGTAATTTTAAGAACTTTTAGAATTCATATGCAAAACGAAGAACTCCTTAATGCATAATTAAGCCAAAAAGTGTTGGTTTCCCCTTTGATCCGATTTGCTCATGTGAAATTATAAATTTCTTACCATTGAGATGAAAAGGAATTTTAATGCTATTATTATTGTTATTGTTGTTGTTGTTGTTTTATGATCCTACCCTAGGTTCATTATCCATTCCTATGCACTTGACCCATCCATTAAACTCGTCGTCCTTGCTGCTTTGCTTCCCACCCTGCCACCTCTTATCCAAATCCCTCCCCATTTGGTCTCTCAGTGAGCTAATTGAAAAAGAAGAGGTGACGAAAAATAAAAGGAAAGGAAAAGGCGTTTTGTCTGCATGTCTAAAAAAAGAATGATGGTGTTGGAGTAATAGAGGACAAGGGTGAAGGCCGCAAGCTTTTTTTGGGAGATCTAGCTGGGGTGGCAACCTTGTCTAGAGATCTAGTTGGGTGGCAACCTTGTTTAAAGATCTGGCTAGGTGGCGAATAAGGAGTTGTTTATGATGATGCATGCTAAATGATGATAGAGAGTAAGGATGGCGGTGGGGTGAGGATGAAGGCACAATCTTGGACGATGGACAATGATGGAAAACAGGGTTGGTGATGGGGTTGAGGAGTTGGGCGGCTATAAGTTGAGAAAAAGAGGGATTGTCGAGGGTTTAAGTTTGAAGATAGGGCAGGTCAGTAAATTTGACCAACTTTAAGGACAATTCTAAATGATTTCCATGTCCATGGCCCATTAACATGTTAATCTATTCACATTAATCCAAAATGAACTAGGCCTTAAACTTCTATTTTGTTCGATTAAACCACTTAAAGTTACTAAGTTAGCTTGATTTGGCTACTATCAATAAATTATGCTGGTAAAGATTAAGCCCTCCGTGCAATTTTAGGGGTAGTCGTAATATCAACTAAAGTTCAGAGGACAACTATTAATAACTGTAAGATATATCATATAATCATCCTGAAGTTAATGGTGGACTTAGAGGAGGGGAACATAGGTGTTGGTCCCCTCACCCAAAAATTAGAATTTTAGTTAAAGTTCCTACATTTTAATAAATAACGTAGTTTCTATTACCTTTACATTGTGGACCTGTTCCGTAACTACCATAAACGACTGCTTGCAAATTCTTCAAGCACTAGGTGGCTCTCTGAGCGTAAGCTAGAACTTTTCTTGCCTTGCTTGCCAAGTAAAAGACTTGTTGGATTCCTTGTCATGTTACTCTATGATTGTGGTTCCTATGCGCAAGGCTTTACTAACTCATCAATTTGTTACATCTTTAGTCCTTTAACTATTTATGTATTTTCTTGACTATAAAAAAATACAATTAATCCCTCTTAAAATTAGTTTAATTTTATTTTAAGGTAAATTTGATAAAAGAAAACATTAACCTTTAATTATCATTCTTTTAGTCCATGCCATTATCACCAACTCTTCTTCTTTGTCACTCCGTCTCCATTCGCTCTTCATTCTCTTCTCCTTCACCACGAATAATCTAAATGGTGAAGCATGCGCAAAGCAGAAGTTCTTTTCTCCCAATTTGTCTTATGCGTGAGCAACTAGGTGAGGATGAGCTAGTGGTAGTGTGTCTGGTGTAAGTGTAGCTATGCTGTGCTGTTGAGGGTGATTGATTGAATTGGTGGCAATTGGCATGTGTTATGAAGTTTTAAAACCTTTATCCGTAAGCGCATAGGACACATGTAAATAGGGCGAGTAAGATATCATTTCCATAAAGATTGATATGTATTGATTCTCAATTATCACTACCTAAAGATTTGCTTTAACTAAACAAACAATAATTGATGATTTACTTAGTATGTAACTAATTATGTTATAGAACACTACTCAAATTACCACTAAAACAAGAATTATAAACACAAAGCAAATTGAAGGTTTTCTAATGAATTAATAAAGACATTTTTCTTGTGGTTCTCACTACTTAACTTGGTTAGCTATTGAATTATGGGTAATGTCTTGATTTTCCTACATGTTGGTGATATGATTTAATTGGGCCATCACTTTCCCAAGTTAAGTGTTACTCTCCCAAGCTTAAATTATAGTTGGCTCCTATCCGAATTACTAGTTCAAGAAAGATTTTACAAGTTCAATTTACCTTCACCTAGTGTCCTAGACTTATCTCTCATTAAGCCCATGGTCATTGCACTCTTCTTCTAATTCTAATTCCTTTTAATTTTTTTAAGAGTTTAAAAGAAATCTAAGGTGCAATTGACTAGAGTCTTTAATCAATCAACACAGTAATAAGCTCAAAGAGAAGAGTAAATAAATAATGGAGGAAAATTAAAGATAAAAAACCATTCATTCATCAAGCATAATCATATCAAGTAACTACAACCATATAAAGTGTTTGGAGAACTATTCCATACTTAAACTAAATATAAACGTGAAAATAGAATAAATAACATCCATAAAGAACAACGAAAGGAGGAAAGAATGAACCCAAGATGACTAAAAGAACTTGACTTCTCAACTCTCCAAGCAGGCATCCTTAAGCACTTCATGCCTCTTTCAAGTGAGCTCCAATTATGTCCAACAAAAGATGAAAGTTTATAGAATAAAGATGAAAAAAGCCAACTTTACTTTAGCTTACAATGAGAGAATGTATGATTAATTCTATATTTTTTTAAGTGATAAGACATTCTTATCTTAGTAATCACCAAATGGATAAAATCCCTTAACCAATTACAAGCTTGGATTCAAATTTGGAAATGGGGGACCATTTTTTTTTTTGTGCAAGGGCGTTGAGGCACCATAAATAGGGAAAATTGGCCTTACAGCACCAGGAAGTCGATCTCCTAGTGCTGGCCCAGCACTACAGTGCTAGAATGGCTAAAAATGGATGGTGTCAAAATAACTGTGGTGTTGAAGTGCTATACCCGACACCGCAGTGCCACCATTTCAATAGCTTTGACACTATTCAGTATTTTATCATAGCAAATATCTTTTTAAGGTGACTCAAGATCTTACAAAAAGCTAAAAGGAAAGGCTATAACTTCTATACTTTCACAAAGCCTTAATCTTCTAATAAAAGGTCCATAAGTGCCATGCAAGTTACCTTTCTTCTTGGTTTTCTTTGTCGTCAAATTTTTTCTTTTTTTTTTTCTCTCCGATTGCTTTCATTCATTTCCTATGCCTTTAATAGCTCTTTTCACCTACAAAATGAATAATAAAAGCAAGAAACTAGCAAAATAATAATGAAGTGAGTCTAAACTTTGAGTCAAAGTTTACATAAAAAGTCAACACAAAAGCATGGTGAGACATGGCAAGTCTAACCTGCTATTGTCTGTGAAGACTAAAGATGGACGGTGGTGAGGCAATGGCCAATGGAAGATAGGGCGACAACTAACAAATGGCTGAAGAGATTGGTCTGAGAAAAGGATGGCTTCATCTGCATGGTCTATGTCGTGTGAGCATAACTGGCTAAAGTTGATTGCATGAGAGAGAACGATAGAAAAGGGTTGGGGTTAGGGTAGGGTTAGGGATAGTTTTGGGTTTGGTTAGGTTGAAGAAGAGTTGGGGTGAGGCAAGAACTCACAATTTTGGTTTCGTCATGGGCAATTCAGGTTGGGCTTGAACGGACCTATTTTTTACTTCTTTAAGATGAATCGGGGTATAGTTTAAATTTGGCCTAAATACGCTAGTGGTCCCTTAACTTTGGTGACTCGCATGAGTTAGTCCATAAAGATTGACTCATCGCAACTTAGTTCTTTAAGTTTGATAAATGTTGAGACTTAGTCTTGTAACTTGGAAAATCTAAGTGGCGTAGTCCTTTTAACGATCACAGTTGCCACATGCTATTTACATCATCACTTCTTGTCTCCCTGTTTCCCTTTTTACGATGTATCGGCAGCTACTAGATGAGCCAGCCGTCGTTCATCGACCTCAGCTATTGACCGGCGGTATCGACCTCAGCTACTGGTTGCATCTAGATGGGACAGCAAGTGCTGCCATAGTAGAGCCATCCTAGTGGCTAGCTTCAACCTTATGCAACTATCAACCTTTTCTGATGATCGACCTTAACAAATGCACTGAAGACGTAAATTCTGACAAACGAACATAGAATTACGAGGGTTTTGCTAGTTGAAGGCTATTGAAAACAAAGGAATCAATCCCATTCATCAATTATGCACAGAAAATATTTAATTTTAAAATTAAGGTTAGGGTTTATAAATAATTTTGAAAAACCTGATTTGATTCAAACAAAAAATGAAACAAACCATGCAAAATTGAGACATAAAACCATGGGGCTATTATTGTGCGGCCTAAATACTACAAAACCAAATCATTTAATGGTGATTTTCAGGAACGGGTGGCGCCCAAAGAGCTTCATGAGCATTCAGGCTTAAGGGAAAATTTTCAAGTTCCAATGCTTTTGTTAACTCCATTCATCCCACGGTGTTCGAGTGGGCTAAGTAATGCCATTCATCTTGATATCCAATTAGGGGCTAGGTTGCAACATTTATCAAACTTTAAGGATTAAGTCACAATGAGTCATATTTCAGGGGACTAACTTGTGCGAGTCAGCAAAGTTAAGATACCACTGACACGTTTAGGCCTTTAAATTTTAAAAGTTAATATTAAACAGTTGCTCTAAGTGAACAAATTTTATCAAGTGAGGGACTAAAATAAAATATTTTAAATAGGTTTAGAACCAAAATAAAATATTTTCAATATTTTAGGATCAACGTATAAGAGTCAATAAATGAAAGATTAAAAAAAGGAACAATAATGAAAATTAAAACTATCTAACGCAATTTGCCAAATTCTCTTACAACAAATAAAATTAGGAATATATCTATTTTAGACCATGCTTTGTTAAGATGTTGGGCCCATCATTTAATGGCCGAACTATACAATTGGCTCTTGAACTTTCATAACTTAAGCGAGTTAGTTTAAAACTCAGAACTCAATAAAAGTTGACCCTTTAACTTTGTAGAAGTTGGTGACTTGTTCCATTTGTCATTGTGCATGATTGATAGTGTATGTTTTATGGGTGAGTTGGCGGGGATTGGCTTATGTAGCGGGAAAAATGTTATTTTTTGTTAAGTTGGTTAAGAAAAATAATATTAATAATAGTTGGTTATTATATTTTAAAAAAATATTATTAAGTATGAAGCATATTAATTTTGAAATAATATTAGTTTAAGACAAATAATAATAATAATAATAATAATAATAAACTAATTAATTACCAATACCAAGAAACTTTTTAATAAAACTACCATTACACATGCCTTGAACATCAACTCATTATAATTCAAAAGTTAACTACTGGATGTTTGTTTAGTTAAATATAGAATCATTTTTTATAATTTCAAAATTAATAAATAAATAAAAAAGAGATGGCATATATATTAATGACCATTCCGTCTATTTTTTTTTTCTTTAGGGATATGAATATTGTAATAATTACTGTACCCTTTGGTCCAAAAGAATAGTCGTACATTTTAAAATATTTTACGTCACTCCATGAATGATCAAAATTAACATAAAAAATAAAAAAAATCTACAGAAAAAATAATGAAATAGAATAATATGTTTTAAATTTATTATTTAAAACTGACATGATTTAGATCTTAAGCCAAACACATGCACGATTTATTCTTGCATATAGATGTATTTACATGGCATGATGATGATTATTATTATTATTATTATTATTATTTGTCTAAAACTAATATTTTTTCAAAATCATAGCTATTTTGTAGAAATAATAACCAATTATTATTATTTTTTTCCCTACTCAGCCTAACAAAAAATAATACTTTTCCCGCTATGTAAGCCAATCCCCAGCAGCTCACCCACAAAACACATACTGCCAATCATGTACAATGACAAATGGACCGAGTCACCAACTTCCGCAATGTTTAGATACCAACTTTAATGAATTTTAAGTTTTGGACTAACTCACTCGAGCTGTAGAAGTTTGAGGGCCAATTGTATAGTTTGGTCTTTTTTTATTCTATATTTCTACAATTCTACTGCCGTTTTCATTATGAGCACAAAGAAATTGCTAGCAAGTGATTAAAATATCCCAAAACAACAAAAAAGGTGACTAGACAAGGTGCACAACGAAACATAGAGGACTGTATATGAAAATTTATCACATATAAAAGACAACATTGATATAGAGAAAACATCATTGTAATGTTTAGATGTGAAAAATTTTATTATTTTTCTTTCCATATTTTCTTGAATAAAAATTTGAGTACATAACTTATTTTAAGGATGTAAAAGCTTTTGTTTTCTAAATTTTGAAAAACTCATGTTATAAAATATAAAATCTTAATTTGGATGTTTTCCATTTTAAGTCATGGGTTTTCCAAAATATAAAATACAAAATTTTTCATATTCTTAAAATATCTTATGCACTTAGACTTAATTTGTTTTAACTTAAGTCAATTGACTATAAAATCACTTAATTTTATTCTTACGTCTTTTTTACTTAGAACTAATTTTAATTAAAAGCTAATAATATTTAGTTGTAATAATCCATTGAAAATACATTTTTTGTAATCTTACTAAATTTTTATGAATTTTTCAATTTTAAAGTCTTAAAAAATTAAAATTTATAAAAATTTAACAATATTATGAAAATTAACTTTCAAATATATTATTGCATCTATATAACGTTGACTTTCAAATAAAATGGATTTTAGACAAAAAAGATATAAAAGTAAAAATAAGTTAATTAACTTAAATTAAAATGAATTGGCTCTTAAATTTTTATAAAAGAATCTTTAAAAAAAAGGAAAGAATTTCACCAATAAATAGGGTTTTTTTGTGGTCCTTAACCTTTATACTTTACCTTAATCATGTCCCTAACCTTTATTTTATTTTCTTAAAGGCCCCTATGACAGATCATGTTCTAACCGTGGTCCTTTAGCTGCCTTTTTTGTTCACTTTGATGAAATTTTGACAAAAAATGCCAGCTTTAATTCTTATTTTCTTCATCTCACTCAAAACATCCTCAAACTATAGGATTTAACACTTCACCATTAACTCCACCCCTAGACTCATCACCGGACCGTTCTAAAATACCTGGTCGGCACCTATACACACCCATTTTCAACCGTTCGATCAAGAGATCTAATTTTGGTTAAAGTATTCGTGGACTCCTATAGTTTCATCTTTTGGCTCGATTGGGGCTAAAGTTTTCAGTTTTCTCATCAAAACTCATCACAATGAAGATCAGATAGGAGAAACCCATTCAAGCAGTATTGCCGGTTGTTCCCCGTACGCTGCCACCCTCTCGCCTCACACCGATCTACCTATCACTGGTGACAGGAATCGGAGGGAAAATTGCCAAGCCATCCCCGCCACTGATGCACAACCATCCTCATCGTGAAAACCATCCCCGTCGCGAAATTGAGACAAAACCATTCTCGTTGCAAAAGACCATCCTCGGCATGGAAAACCGAGGATGAAACCCACTACTCGCTGCTGTTTGCGATCTCATCTTCTTTTTGTCCGCCCCTTGCTCGGTCGTGGCTGCGAAAGCCGTCCCGTCATGCAATCATCCCTATCGCTCAACCACAACCGTCGCCCAACTCACGAAACCATAACCGGCGCAAAATCAAAGACAAAAACCATCACCGACGATGGAAATCGAGGACAAAACCACCAGTATTTTGATTTTTTAAAAATGAGTGTAAATTAAAGTAAATTAATGTTGATTACCACATTTTCAGTATTTTTAAGATTTTTCATATTGTTTTCGTAGCTAATCGAATTTTACTAAATACTAATATGATCGATTTTTTATTTTTTTTTAATCACTTTTATCAATTTTTTTTTTCTGTTTATCGCATTTTTTTTATTTTAAATCGCTTTTATTAAACCGTTGTCGCCTTTAAAATAAAATTATGGCCTTTCTAAAAATTTTATTGGTTTTAAAATTTTATCCATTTTTAAATTTTTATCGTATTTTAAATACTATTATCGCCTTTTAAAAATTTTTATCGCCTTTTCATAATTTTTATCTCTTTTTATTGAATTTAATATCTTTTTACATTTTTCTAAATAAAATTATCACATTTTTAAAAAATAAATTTCACCTTTTCATAAATTCTACCTAGTTTCCTAAATTTGTATCATTTTTTATGTTTTTTCAAATTTTTATCATTTTTTTAAAACTATTGTCGACTTTCATAGGTATTAATCACTTTTTTATATCGTTTAAGACTAATGACAATATGCCTCTATTGTGTAATGTAACGTACACTTTAACCTCTATCTTTAAAAACTAATATTTTACCCTTACTTCATTTGTAGCATTTTACAACAACCCCTGACTTCCAAAATTGATACATCTCAAAACTAAATTTTATTAATTTAAATATTTTTTATATTTTTTTCATTGGTAATTGAGCTTCAAAAAATATTAAAATGATTTTACACAACAAAAAAATGGATATACAAGAATTATCACTTTTTTTGTTTTTTAAACAGTTTTTAGATTTCTTATTTATCACTTTTTTAATTAGTTATCGCTTTTTTAAAATATTTCTCACATTTTTAATTATCTATCACTTTTTAAAATATTTAATCGCTTTTTTGAAAAATGAATTCGCTTTTTTTAGTTCTTTATCACCTTTTTTAATATGTAATCGCTTTTTTGAAAAATTTTTCACTTTTTTAGTTATTTGTCATTTTTTTTATATGTAATCATTTTTTTAAGAAAAATTTCGCTATTAAATATGTAAAAAAGTGATAAATAATTTAAAAATGCAATAAATATTTTAAAAAAATGATTAAATAATAAATAAATGGATAAATAATTAAAAATGCAATAAATATTTAAAAAAAGTGATTAAATATACAAAAAAGTGATAAATCATTCAAAAATACAATAAATATTTTTAAAAAGTGATTAAATATAAGAAAGTGATAAATAATGAAAAAATGAAATAAATATTTTTAAAAAGTGATTAAATATGAAAAGAAGCGATAAATAGTTAAAAAATACAGTAAATATGTTAAAAAAGTGATTACATATAAGAAAAAGTGATAAATAATTAAGAAAAAGTGAGAAATATTTTTAAAAATCTATAAAAACAAAAAATAGTTATAATTTGTCAAAAAAGCGATAATACTTTTGAAAACGCTTTTTAATATTAAAACGGTTAATGAATTTTAAAAAGGCAAAAAAAATTATTCCTTAATCCTAAACCCTGATCCTTAACCCTAACCATAACCTTATTCCCTAAACCTTAACCTAACCTTAATCCCTAATCCCTAACATTAAACCGTAATTCCTAATCCCTAATCCTAAACCCTAACTTTAAATCTCTAACCCTAAATGTAATCATAATCCTCACCTCTTAATCCTAAACCCTTATCATTCACCCTAACCATAACCTTATTCCCTAAACCTTAACCTAACCTTAAACCCTAACCCCAAACCCTAAACCCTAATCCCTAATCCTAATCCCTAATCCTAAACCCTAACCTTAAAAGTAATCATAATCTTAACCCCTAAACCCTAATCCTTAATCCTAATCATAACTCTATTCCCTAAACCTTAATCCTAACCTTAACTCTAACCTTAATACCTAATCCCTAACCCTAAACCCTAATCCTAAACACTAACATTAAATCCTTAACTTTAACATATTTTAACTTAAACCATAAAATAGTAACAAAACCCAAAAAAAAGAATGAAAATTAAACACTAATTGTGTAGATATTGATAGCCAATTTTTGAGAAATAAATTTGAATAAAATCTTATTTGGAATAATACATTGATTGTGATATTTCTATAATATTGTTATTTTTTTATGAAATTTTATTTTTTAAATATTAAAAAATATAAATTTTTTTCATCTTTCTTAATTTATGTACTATTTATTTTATATATGAAGTAATATTTATTTTATATAATTATATATACTTTTTATATATTTATTTAATACTAAATAAAACTTTAACCGTAACATAACTATAACTTAACCCAAAAACCCAAAATTTTACGTTCGGGTGTTTTTGTTCTAGTTCAATACAAGTCAGGTCAATTTATTTCGTTCAAATTCAATTGGTCTTGAACCATCTATAAACTATATGTCTCTAAACATTTACAACATTTTTCTGGGCCTCGAACTAATTGATTTTTCAGAATTAAATAATGTAGGCTTTACACCAACTGTTCAAATAATGGTCATAATAAAAGAGAGAAAAAAGTTAAAATAAATAGATAACAAAAATAGCTTTGATTTATTTTTTTCATTAATTGTTGGGCAAAAGGTAAAAATTAGAATCTTATTTATATCAAGATTTCTCAAATTATAAACTCTCTGTCTCTAAATATTACAAAATTGTTTAATATGTCAATCATGGTAAAAATCTAATACTATATAAAAAAACCTTAAACAAAACTCTAACCATAAACCCTAATCTTAAACTCAGATACTAAAGCTAAACTTTAAACCCTAACCCAAAACATTAACCGAAAACGCAAACCCTAACCATGTACATAAATGTTTTGCATTTATTAATTAAAATGTTAAATATGTCAGTTGTAGTTAAAATTAATATTATGTGCAAAGTAAACCCACAATATAATATAAAAAAATACTAAACATAACACTAAACCCTAACCTTAACCTTAAATCTTAAATTTATCCTTAGTCCAAAACTATAAACACCTAAATCCTAAGTCTAACCCTAAACCTAAAACCATAAACAATACACCTAAACCTAACGTTAAATCATAAACCCTAACCCTAATTCCTAATCACTAAGCCTTAACCCTAATCATTAATTCCTAACCTTAACCCTAATTCCTAATTCTAGTCCCTAACTTTGATCCCTAATCCTCTAACCCTAATCCCTAAACAATTTATGGTACCAAATTAAGGTTATAATGGTATAAATTTAAAGTTATAGTGGTACCTAGTTAAGATTATCGTGGTATCAAGTTAAGGTTATTATGATACCAAATTATGGTTATGATGGTACCGAATTAAGGTTACATTGGTATCTATTTAAGATTATAGTGGTACCAAGTTAAGGTTATGTTGGTACCAAATTAAGGTTATTGCGGTACCAAGTTAAGGTTATTGTGGTACCAAGTTATGGTTACTGTGGCACCAAGTTAAGATTATAACCTTAAATTGGTCACACATTTACTGGTTCATCCGGTTACCCTAGGATAATAACCTTAACTTGGTACCGCTGCAACCTTAACTTAGTACCACTTTAACCTAATTTCTGTACCACTTTTACCCGTTCACCCGGTCACAATAGGACAATAACCTTACTTGATACCACTTTAACCTTAAACTGGTACCACTTTACCTTCAATTGGTACCACCACAACCTTAACTTGGTACCATTAAACCTTACTTTGGTACCAATATGACCTTAAGTTGGTACCAGTAGAACCTTAAGTTGGTACCAGCATAACCATAATTTGGTACCATTAAAACCTTAAACTGGTACCACTTTACCTTAAATTGGTACCAGCATAACCTTAACTTGGTACCATTAAACCTTACTTTGGTACCAATATGACCTTAAGTTGGTACCAGTAGAACCTTAAGTTGGTACCAGCATAACCATAATTTGGTACCACTAGAACCTTAAACTGGTACCACTTTACCTTAAATTGGTACCACCACAACCTTAACTTGGTACCATTAAACCTTACTTTGGTACCAATATGACCTTAAGTTGGTACCAGTAGAACCTTAAGTTGGTACCAGCATAACCATAATTTGGTACCACTAGAACCTTAAACTGGTATCACTTTACCTTAAATTGGTACCACCACAACCTTAACTTGGTACCATTAGAACCTTAAACTGGTATCACTTTACCTTAAATTGGTACCACCACAACCTTAACTTGGTACCATTAAACCTTACTTTGGTACCAATATGACCTTAAGTTGGTACCAGTAGAACCTTAAGTTGGTACCAGCATAACCATAATTTGGTACCACTAGAACCTTAAACTGGTACCACTTTACCTTAAATTGGTACCATTAAACCTTACTTTCGTACCAATATGACCTTAAGTTGGTACCAGTAGAACCTTAAGTTGGTACCAACATAACCATAATTTGGTACCACTAGAACCTTAAACTGGTACCACTTTACCTTAAATTGGTACCACCACAACCTTAACTTGGTACCATTAAACCTTACTTTGGTACCAATATGACCTTAAGTTGGTACCAGTAGAACCTTAAGTTGGTACCAGCATAACCATAATTTGGTACCACTAAAACCTTAAACTGGTACCACTTTACCTTAAATTGGTACCAGCATAACCTTAACTTGGTACCATTAAACCTTACTTTGGTACCAATATGACCTTAAGTTGGTACCAGTAGAACCTTAAGTTGGTACCAGCATAACCATAATTTGGTACCACTAGAACCTTAAACTGGTACCACTTTACCTTAAATTGGTACCATTAAACCTTACTTTCGTACCAATATGACCTTAAGTTGGTACCAGTAGAACCTTAAGTTGGTACCAACATAACCATAATTTGGTACCACTAGAACCTTAAACTGGTACCACTTTACCTTAAATTGGTACCACCACAACCTTAACTTGGTACCATTAAACATTACTTTGGTACCAATATGACCTTAAGTTGGTACCAGTAGAACCTTAAGTTGGTACCAGCATAACCATAATTTGGTACCACTAAAACCTTAAACTGGTACCACTTTACCTTAAATTGGTACCAGCATAACCTTAACTTGGTACCATTAAACCTTACTTTGGTACCAATATGACCTTAAGTTGGTACCAGTAGAACCTTAAATTGGTACCAGCATAACCATAATTTGGTACCACTAGAACCTTAAACTGGTACCACTTTACCTTAAATTGGTACCAGCATAATCTTAACTTGGTACCATTAAACCTTACTTTGGTACCAATATGACCTTAAGTTGGTACCAGTAGAACCTTAAGTTGGTACCAGCATAACCATAATTTGGTACCACTAGAACCTTAAACTGGTACCACTTTACCTTAAATTGGTACCAGCATAACCTTAACTTGGTACCATTAAACCTTACTTTGGTACCAATATGACCTTAAGTTGGTACCAGTAGAACCTTAAGTTGGTACCAGCATAACCATAATTTGGTACCACTAGAATCTTAAACTGGTACCCCTTTACCTTAAATTGGTACTAGTACAACCTTAATCTGGTACCATTAAACCTTACTTTGGTACCAATATGACCTTAAGTTAGTACCAGTAGAACCTTAAGTTGATACCATCATAACCATAATTTGGTACCACTATAACCTTAAACTGGTACCACTTTACCTTACTTTGGTACCAATATAACCTTATTATTATATTAGTATTTGATATTATGAATACTGATTTTAAATGCCGTAAATATTTTTTAAAAAGTGATATTTGGCAACAAAAGCGACAATTTCTTGAAAAAAGCGATTAAATGTAAAAAAAAAGCGATTACATGTTTAAAAAATCTATTAAATATACGGAAAAAGTGATAACATTTAAAAAAAAGTGATAAATGTTTAGAAAAAATGATAAATTTTTTGCAACGCTAATAAAAACCGAAAAAGTGATAAATAATTCTGAAGTGTAATAAATAATTTTAAAAAAATGAGTAAATTAAAAAATAAGCGAAACACATCTACAAAAAGTGATATTTTTTTTTCAAAAAAGCAATTAAATATACAGAAAAGCGATTAAAACTAGAAAAAGTGAAAAAAAATTTAAGAAAAGTGATTAGATATTAGAAAAATGGTTAAAGTGGTACAGAAATTATTACTTACAATTATATTTTTCAATAAATATATATTTATATTTAATACCCATAATACCTTAAAATAAATATATATTTTATATTTACTTTACCCATTTCAGTAATTTCCCTTTCTTTTTCCTCTGTTCCCGCCAATCGCTTCTCCCTTGCAACCTGTTACCGGATCAATACGTTGCATTTTACTTTACCAGTCTAATGGTCTTTTCACTACTAATTTCTAACTTAGGTCCTTAACTGAAACATTCTAAAAAGTTTGAGAAATTCTAAAAAACGGGGGTATCGATACCGACCGGGTATTTTAGAACGGTCCCTCATCACCCTCCACCATTAACCCCACCTTTGTCCACCGATGGTGCACCTCCGCCACCAGGCCCCTTCTTTACCCTTTCGGGCCACATGTGCACCATCCAGAACACCATCCTCACCATCTGCCATGGATTCAATGCCAGCTGATTCATGGCTGCCTTTGTGTTTTCATTTCATATTTAGTATTGATTTCTTTCGAATTTCTGTCTTGTAATTTGTTTGATTGCGAACCCGTCTGAGCGTTCCGTTGTTGTATATCAGACATGACCCAGAAACAATTTCCAAATGGTCAAGTGTTTCAACTTCATTGTTACCCGCGACAGCTTCTTTCGGAGTAACTTCATCACTGCCGGCCTCCGATCATTGATAGCGGACCTCGACGATGGTACGATAATCCATTGCTGGATCCTCAAAGCCCACTCCCACTTATAGCTCACGTTGGTACTCTTCCACGGGATCAGAGCCAACACAATTTTGGCAGTGGAATGAGTTCATCCCTCCGTTCATCATCGGCTTCAACGTCTATGTTCCAGACCTCCTTTCTTCGATGACTCCGACATGACCCCAACCGGAGCACTCTGAGCACTTCCAGGCCTAGTGCGTGATGCGCGTGCTTGAGTTGCATGGGGCGGTGCGTGGGCTGAATGTTGTTGGAATCAGCTAACATCTATGGAGTAGTAATTCCTATCGATTTGAGTTTTCCCTGGTCTTTTTTTACCCTTCCCCGAGCTTGAGAGGTACTCATTTTTTATTTAAAGGTCAAGCTCATGATCAGGGTTTCGATGGTAGAGATGCTGGTCAGAGAAGAGGGAGTGGAATTGGGTGGGATGCGAAGGCAGGGCGATAAGGGTGGGGCCGTCAAGGCGAGAGACTTGTCATTGCCGGTGCTTTATCGGAGCCGTGACAATTGTTGAGTCACCATCCCCAAAGCCGGAAAATACAAGGTTGAAGCCGGTGCAAGGAGACATGCTTCGGAGTTGAAAGACGAAGGGTTATGAAATATCTAAACAGAAGTTATGAAGAAATGTTAAATTTAAAAACTTTGGAGTGTTTTGGGTAGGAGAGAGAAAATTTAAGACCAAAACTCACATTTTTCTTGAGATTCCGTTAACTTTAATGATAAAATTGATAGAAACATGACAATTGAGACAAAAACTAACACGTTAGGGACTTAAAAATGACGTTAGGAACTTAAAAAGAATAAAATGAAGGTTTGAGACATATTTGTGTAGCACAAATGAATTTTACCCCAATGATAAATACGACACAAACAGTGTCGCACTTCCAACTTCCAAGTTCCAAACCGGGTAGGTATGTCACGTATGGCATTTTCTTATAAAACATTAAAAAGTGATCACGAGTATCAGTAGGCAGTAGCGACTAGCAAACTCGAAAAATTCCCAAGTATGGAACGATAAACATACTCGAGAATGGCAAAAACAAAGTGGGAAAAAGAAATCAAGATTTTACAAAAAAAGATAAAGTTGAAAATAATTTCAATAAAACAGTTTAAAGTTGGCATGTGAAATAAATCATCAGCACCCTCCTTTACGCACAAACTCACCCCTATATAAGCTTCCACAAACTCACAGGCTCACAGCCCTCCATAACCAGCATTCACTTTTCCCGAAACGAAAAGATGGCTCGGCCCATCTCCGCAAGGACCACCGCGGCTGCCGCCACAACATCCGTTATCCTCCTCCTCCTCCTCCTCCTCTTGGGTTCTATTTGCGATGCCGGCGACCCGTTCGCTTGCGACCCGAAAGATGCAGCAACGGCAGCGCTGCCATTTTGCCGGGCTTCATTGCCGATAGGGGAGAGGGTGAAGGATCTTTTGGCGAGGCTGACACTGCAAGAGAAAGTGAAGCTGCTGGTGGACAATGCGGGGGCGGTGCCGCGGCTAGGGATCAAGGGTTACGAGTGGTGGTCGGAGGCCCTCCACGGCGTCTCCAATGTGGGCCCTGGAACCAGGTTCGGCGGGGCCTTCCCGGGAGCCACTAGCTTTCCTCAAGTCATCACCACCGCTGCCTCTTTCAACGCGTCCTTGTGGGAGGCGATCGGGCAGGTGAGCCCTTTTCTTTTTTTTTTTTTGTTTTTATTTTTTTGCAATTAAACAAAATTCGGCGCGTATTTAGTATGAAATAATAGTCGCAAGTAAACTTGAAGTCAGGAGTGTTTTTTAAATTTTAGCTGCAGCTTTTCTAATAATCAATTTTCTTTTTGTCAAGTAGCTAGTAGTGTCTGAATTAAAGATGAGGTAGCTAGGCTAATTAATTAGCAACCTTTTTGGGTGTCAAAAAGAGTAGCAGCTGCCCCAGAGAGTTGAGTTGGTGTCAGCTTGGAGAATGTAAATCTGTGATTTGGTTGGTCATTTCCTGCCAAAAGCATCCATGAGAGGACGAATCTCTGCCACCAACCGGTTACCAAAACTATTTGTGGTTAGCACGTTCGCTTCCATATTTATTTAGTATCTATCTCATGATAAATCTTTACAACAATTAATTATGAAATCTAGATCGCAATGTTTATCTTAGTAGCGTCACATTTACATATTTTGCCTTGAAAGTGAATTCTATCAGTTGGCGTGCTTAACAATGTTAGTTCAATCACTTATCTACACATTAGTAATTTATGTTATAGTAGTAATTTTTATGAGTTAATTTTTTTTTTGTCGAATTATTTGTAGATCTATATATTGACACGTGTTTAGATCAAAATGAAATAAAAGATGGGCATATCATAGTTTTGTTAAGATAATTATGTAGAATAAGATGCTCCTATTACTCTTATAATTAACAATTACACTTAGGGGAGACAATTTTGGGGAACTACAATGGCAATGAACTAAAGTATGATATCCATGGGAGAGTGATCCTGTCCCGACTAGAGTAATGTCGTCTAAGTTGTTATACTCTGTTGTGAAATTTCCAATTCCAAAGCACATTGAGATAGGTAGGGATAGGGTAAGCAAGGTGATTAAAAGATTAAAGTGCTAAAAAGGTCGCTGTTTCGAGCAATTATGAGGGTCCAGACATGAAAAAGAGTCATCAAGTTGGAGTTGTTAATGCTGGGCAAGTTGGGGGGCGCAGTTTAGCAGGAATAAAGTAGGAGTGTCTAAAAGACGCAGGGGGTGGCGGTTGCAGGTAGTGTCAGACGAAGCGAGGGCGATGTACAACGGCGGTGTGGGTGGGCTCACTTACTGGAGCCCAAACGTGAACATATTCAGGGACCCCAGGTGGGGCCGCGGGCAGGAGACTCCCGGTGAGGACCCCGTCTTGGCCGGTAAGTACGCCGCCAGCTACGTGAGCGGGTTACAGGGAGGCGGCGGTGACCGGTTGAAAGTGGCTGCCTGCTGCAAGCACTTCACGGCTTATGACCTCGATAACTGGAATGGCGTCGACAGATTCCACTTCAATGCCCAGGTCAGCTTATTTATTACCCCGCCTTTATTTGTTCTTCTAAAATCATCGTATGCCCCCTTATGTTTACAAAGTTTTTTTATTAAATAATGTTACAGGTGTTGAAGATATACAAAATTCTGCGCATCACTTAACAAAATTCAAACTGTCTAATAAGTTTGTAAATATCTAATTCAATGAGAAATTTTATAGCAGTTTTAGTATGTGTAAAACTCGAAATATTTGTAGTATTCCTTTTTCTTTCCCTTGAATTAACAGAAGTGATAATTTGCTGTATATGGGAGGGATAATAAATTGAGTTGGGTGCGATTTGCTTGACCTAGCCTACGAGGGTGGATAAGATTGCCTTGGAAAATGCTAGGCTGGAAAATCGATACTAGTGATTGTGGTTGGCAGCGGGAGCTGAATTTGGTTATCCAACTTGGAACTTTATTGCATTGCATCGGGCCAGGTACAGTTAGAAATTAGGACGTCCCGTTCAATCTTCACACCTACGCTAAGGCCTTGCCTTGCCTCTGACGTTCTTGGATCAGTAGTTTTCTACCTTGGTTAGAAAGCAAAGATTAACAAAAATGCTTGGTGGGGAATACTGCTTTATTTACGAACTTATATCCAAAGCCAAAAAGATGACCTTGCTTTTCCACGAGTGTACATGTCTTGCTTTAGGCCAATATCTAATAAACACATCATTGGAACAGATAAATTAAAGGAGGCATTTATTATATATGTTTCTTTTGTACTCCACCAATGATATGAATCTGTGAGGCTGAGGTGGATATATATATTCTTTTTTGGTGAATAGGTAAGCCGGCAGGACATAGAGGACACGTTCGATGTTCCCTTCAGAATGTGTGTCATGGAGGGCAAGGTGGCCAGTGTTATGTGCTCTTACAATCAGGTCAATGGTGTCCCTACTTGCGCTGACCCTAATCTCCTCCGCAAGACCGTACGGGGTCAATGGCAGCTCAACGGGTAACTTCCTTATATAATACTGCAGGGTGCTATCTGTATAAAAGTAGAAAGTTTAGGGGTTGTGTATGAGCATTATTCTTTTTTTTTTTTTTTTCTAGTTAATCTGAAAATAGTTGATGCTATGCTTTTCATTTGATTAATGTTGTTTATAACTTGTCAGGTACATTGTATCAGACTGTGACTCGGTGGGTGTTTTTTACAACACCCAGCATTACACAGCAACCCCCGAAGAGGCAGTTGCAGCTGCCATTAAAGCAGGCTCGTTTCCTATTATATCTCACAAAACTTCTACTCTAGAACTTTCTATGTCACGGTCAAACTTCAATTTGGTTTTATTAACTTTTACAGGCTTGGACTTAGATTGTGGGCCTTTCCTGGGCCTACACACTGAGGATGCAGTTAAGAAAGGCCTCCTCAAACAAGCCCATGTCGACAATGCATTAGCCAACACCTTGAGAGTGCAAATGAGACTGGGTATGTTCGACTCCACTCACACATATGGGCATTTGGGCCCCCAACACGTGTGTACATCGGCCCACCAAGAGCTTGCCCTTGAGGCAGCCAGGCAAGGCATTGTTCTACTCAAGAACCATGGCCCTTCTTTGCCTTTGTCTCATGTCCACCACCGCACAATTGCCATCATTGGCCCTAATTCCAACGTCACTGACACTATGATCGGGAATTATGCTGGTAATCACATTATAACTGGGGCATTTATTTTGCTACATTTATCTTACACTTTTATCTTGCTTTGCATGATTTTATTTTTGGGCCCATGAAGGTATTGCTTGTGGATACACCACTCCATTGCAAGGAATTGGGAGCTACGCAAAGACACTCCACCAACGAGGTTGTGCTGATGTGGCTTGTACCGATGATAATCTCTTTGCAGGTGCAATTAATGCTGCCAGCCAGGCAGATGCGACGGTTTTGGTGATGGGGCTGGACCAATCTATTGAAGCAGAGTTCAGGGACCGGACTGGGCTCCTCCTACCTGGTCGCCAACAAGATCTTGTGTCCAAGGTGGCTATGGCATCTAAGGGCCCAGTTGTGTTGGTTTTGATGTCTGGCGGGCCAATAGATGTATCTTTTGCTCAGAACGACCCACGTATTCCTGCCATCTTATGGGCTGGTTATCCAGGGCAAGCCGGTGGAGCTGCCATTGCTGATGTCTTGTTTGGAACAACAAATCCAGGTCAGCATCAACATTTAGTCGGAAAAATTTATCAGAAATTCTGAAATAATGTTCCTGGTTAATAGATCATTATAAAACCTGATTAGAACATGTTGCTTATGTATTTTTCTTTTTTCAAAAGGGGGAAAGTTGCCGATGACATGGTACCCACAAGAGTACATTTCCAATTTGGCAATGACAGACATGGGAATGAGACCCAGCCCACACAAGAACTATCCCGGGAGGACCTATAGGTTCTATAAAGGTCCTGTTGTTTATTCATTTGGGCACGGGCTGAGCTACACAAAATTTGTCCACACTGTTGTAAGTGCCCCCAAAATGATGGCCATCCCCCTTACTGGCCGCCATCATTCGGCCAATACGAGCCTCTCTGGCAAGGCAGTGAAGGTCACGCACGCCAGATGTGGGAAGTTGACCTTCGGAGTCCAAGTGGATGTGAGAAATGTGGGCTCCAAGGATGGAACACATACCTTGCTAGTGTTCTCAACCCCTCCGGGTGGACTTTGGGCCCCACATAAACAGTTAGTGGCTTTTGAGAAGGTCCATGTGGCCGTTGGGGCCCAGCAGAGAGTGGGGGTCAACATCCATGTGTGCAAGTATTTGAGCGTCGTGGATAAGTCAGGAGTTAGGAGGATTCCTTTGGGGGAGCATAGTCTTCATATTGGTGGAGTTCGTCACTCCATCTCAATTCAAGCAGCAGAGCTGGGAGTTATAAAGTCGTAGGTCCGATTTGGTGATAGCTTTTTAATTGCTGATACTACTAGATATTTCTATCCGTCTTTCCATTCAAGAAATTTGAAACAACAAAGCCAAAGGGAAATAGGGGAGCAAGAAGGAGAAAACAGCAAGAACAAGTGTTTGGTTATCAAGTTTGGGTTATACCATTTTTTGCCAATGCTTATTACCAATGTACCTTATTCTTCATCAACAAAAATGGATGAAAATGAGCATATGATTCTTGTTTTGAAGTTAATAAAAAGCAGGAAATTGTGCTATATATTTGTCCTATTACAACATAATGAGAGCACGAAACATGCTGTCTTGGGTCATGCATCTTTGAACTTTAGATTTCAAGGGTAAGACTTGTCTTTATTCCCAAGTTGTTTTAGATTTCTAGAGATCAAGGTTATTAAAATAGCATTTTTAGTTATAAAAATGTACGTTTTTACAACTCCAGCTATGGAAAATATCTTGAAACGCAATAAAAAAGCAACTCTAAGTAGAAACAGATAAAAAAGGTGCTTCTAGTCATAAAAATATATAAATATAGAGATTCTATGACTCTATTGGAGTACTAGATAAGAACTGCTAAAAAATTCAAATTGGGTTAATATTTTAACCCATTTTTCGGCCCAACTTAATGAAAATTAGAAAGCCCATCTTTCCAACTCAAAAAAACTCTGTCACTCTCAGTACGCACGCACACACAACGGAGTTGTACATTTTTGTTCTCCTCTCCTCACCTCACACTGCAGCTGTTCTCTCTCGCACTAAACCTCGCGCACGGTGGTGCCGATGCAGCTTTCCACAGCGTCTTCTGCTCCGATTGCCCCCTGCCTGGTCCTTTTCTGAGTTTTGCTTCTTCCTTTACTGGTCGCGACTCACAAGTCGTCCTTCAGTCCATAGCTGTTTCAGCTCATCCTCTTCGGTCAACTTTATTCTTCCCGCCGGTCTCCTCCTTTTAGCTTCATCCGTTCTTCTCCCTCCAGCTGATAACTCAATCAATCGAGGTAACTCAAGTTTTCTCTCTTCGATTTGAAATGTTTAATATTGTGTAGGGTTCGTTGAAAGCTTGATAAATACGGTTTGATTGAACCAGGATGTTCTAAATTTCTATTCAATTGCAATCAGGTGCTTTATTCAAAGTAGGAAATCAGTCTGATTTCACCAAATGTAAGCATTTTCCTAAATATGCTTAGTTTGTCCGTTGGTTGATTAACTTGATTTCACCGAAGTAGGAAATGGGTTCATTTGGTTTAATTTGGTTTAATTTAAATATTCTTGGTTTTTCTAGTAAATTGAGTTATGCTTTGTTTGGTCATTTGGTTTGGCCTAATATTTTGTTTGTAGTGTTGTTCATTTGGGTTGGTCCTTATTGTCTTTTTTTTTTATTGTATTATTATGTTATAAAAAATTCAGAATTGTTGTGTATTCGATCAGTAATCATGGTAAGTAATGAGGCAACTTCTGATAATCTTGCTTCTAATTCTAAGAAAGGAAAAATGTACCTAGTAATAGGTTTGATTCAGGTTGTAAGCATGGTATAAAGGTTGATGAAAACAAATGAAATGTAAATATTGTGGGCTATTAGTTACTGCTGATATATTTATACTTAAACACTATTTAGCTCGAACTAATTTAAATGTTAGTCCTTGCTTGAACGTTCCTGAAGATGTTAGGGAAAGTTTCTGAATCTACTAAATGATCAATTTAAGTTGAGTCTTAAGAGAAAAATGACCAAGTTTAATTTTGTTGACGATGATTAAGTTGAGGCTAAGACCTATATAAGTGGCTCAAAAGTTGAAAGTCAAAACACCCTTGATGGCTTTGGTATGAAAAAGCTTAAAGCTCAAACTTTAAATACCATGTTGAAAGAAGAAGAGCGAGAAAAAGTTTGTTATTAAATATGTAGGTTTTTCTACACTAATGTCTTTTCTTTCAATTGTATCAATAATCTTGAGTTTGGCAAAATTGTAGAAATGATTGGAAAGTTTGGAATAGGTCTTACGCCATTTTTGTCCATGAAGTGAGAGTAAAATTTTTTAAGAATGAAGTTGATAGTACTTTTCAAAGTCTTGAAGAATACAAATTAGAGTAGAAGATAACTGGGTACACTATTATGAGTGATAGTTGGACTGATAAGAGACATCCATCTATTTGCAATTTCTTGGTCAACAGTCCCAAAGGTTCTATTTTTCTGTCATTAATTTACACATCTGAGATTAGCAAAGCTGCTGATAAAGTTTTTAAGATGTTGGATGATATTGTTGAGCAAATAGATGAAGAGCATGTTGCCCAACTTGTGACTAATAATGCTGCACATTATAAAGTAGCTGATGAGTTGTTGATGGAGAAAAGGAAAATGTTGTTCTAGACACCATGTGCAACCCGTTGTATTGACTTGGTGTTGGAGGATTTTTGAGAAAAAAATTAATGATCGCAAAGTGACAATAGAAAAAGGTAGACAAATTACAAGTTGCATATATAACAGAATTCAACTCATTTATTGGATGAAAGAATACACTACAGGAAAGGACCTGATCAGGTCTGCTGTTACTAGATTTGTTATTGCTTATCTTACACTTGATTGTTTGCAAGAACAAGAGGGGATATTGCTTAATTTCATTTTATCGGAAAAGTGGACCAAGAGCAGATATGCAAAATCTTCTCAAGAAAAAAAAATTAAAGAAATGGTTATGGGCACTTCTAGTTTGTGGCCCAGGGTTGTCATGTGTCTTAAGTGTGGCAATTCCCTTAGTCAAGGTCTTCTATTTGGTTGATTCAAATATGAAACCAGCCGTGGGATTGATCTGTAATGCCATGAAAAATGCTAGGAAAAAAATCAAAAAGAATTTCAATGAGGTTCAATCAAGGTAATTAATTTTTGTGCTTTTTGGTTTATAAGTTTTTACTTCCTATAAAAGTATCAATATTGTATAATTTATAACTATTCTTTTTATATTTCTGTCTCATTTTAGATATGAGGCATTTCTTGAAATCATTGATGAGAGATGGGAAAATTAGTTACATAACCCTCTTCATGCTGCTGGTTGTTACTTACATCCTCAATTCTGGTATAAAGAGTCATTTGAAGCTAATATTAAAGCTAAGCTTGGGCTATACATAGTTTTAAAAAAGTTGTGCGCTGATAAAAAAGAAAGGTTAAAAATGAATGTCTAATTAGATGATTTCAAGTATGCAAATTGACTGTTTAGTTATCCTTTATCTATGGAATCAAGATATGTAAAATTACCGGTTCATTGGTCAGATTCTTTTGAGATTCGGCATCTGAACTTAGAAAGCTTGCAATGAGAGTCTTGAGCTTGACTTGTTCAGCTTCTGGTTGTGAAAGAAATTAGAGTGTCTTTGAAATGGTGAGATCACTAAATTTATATTGCATTTCTTGTAATATGCTAATATAAATCTTACTATTCTATTTTATACATTCATAATTTGTAAGTGCATTCTAAAAGAAGCATTCAACTGCACCAACAAAAAATGAATATCTTTATTTTTGTGATGTGTAACTTGAAGTTGGAAGAAAGACAAATGCGAATGGGTGTTGCTATAATCAAGAAGCTCCAAGAAATGATATTTGATGAGATGAAGTCAAGTGATAAGTGGATCACTAAGAAGGAGCTTCCAGTTCTTCCCACAAGCAGATAGTTGATTCACAAACTAGATATGATAACTGGATCATAAGGTAATGATGAAGGTGATGGTGAAGATGGTAAGTACCCATTTGTTTAGCTATTAATGTTTATATATTGTTCAATATCAATTTTTAATTTTCTCTTTTAAAATAATGTAGATGTGGATATGGATTTAGCTAAAAATAACAATGATGGGGTGAGTGCTGTTATTTGCTTGTCTAATGAAAGAATAGAAATAGAAAATGAAGACATGGATTTTGCAGTTGATGATATCGATACCACCATTGGCTTTAATGTTTCATGCTCTTGATTGAATTATTGAAAAACTGTTCTTAATTTCTCATTATAGACTACTGATTGTAAAATTTGATTTTCTTATTTGTATGTTCATTGCATGGAATCATTAATAATACTTTATTTATGGTATTGTTTAGGTTCCAGTAAGTAACAATATTGTTTACGATACTTCTTTAAGACAATTTAAATGGTTTTATTTTTTTGATAATTTTTCTCTAAGTTTTTTTGTATTTTTAGTAGAGTCATGACTCTATGACTCTAAAATAACTAAAATGATTTTAGATAGAAACCCATTTTTGATAATCTTAGTAGAGGCAGATTCATGTGGATTGAAGTAATGTCTATGAGCCCAAACTTTATCTGAAAAAATATAATTAAAAGATATGTAAAATTAAGTCTGGATCTCATTTTATTTTTTATTTTTACTTTACTTCAGTATTTCAAATAAAACTCTAGCAAAAAACAAAATAAATATAATAATATCTTTATTAAAAAAAAAAGAAGGATTATTGAAACAGAAAATTTAAATCATTCAATACAAATTTCTTTTTCCTTTATCATTCTTTTTTCTTATCTTAAGACTATGGCTTAAATGTAATATTAGCGCTTAGATTTTTTTTTTTTTGTTGGCATTAGTTCTTGGACTTTGCTTAATTAGTTTAGTTAGCTCTCAAATAACGAATCTGCCTATTTAATGATTCAACTTCGCAAACCAAGTTAAGCTCTTCAAATGGTCCATGTTAACCCTTAATAGAAGTACTATTGTTGTTAAAGAAATAAGCTATTTTCTGCTTAATCTATACCCAAAATATTGCAACATATTCTATTTTCGGCATTCCCAATTTTTTACAATATTTCTATATTTAATAAATTGATTTATCATACTATCTTTTAAACTATTATTTCAATATTTAATTTTTTCAAATTTCTTGATTTATATGAGAAAAAAGTTAAAAACAAATGTAGAAATAGCACACAAACTTTTTTCCGGTTTAGTTTCAAAGTCAAATGATTTAATAAATATAAGATGAAGGGTATAATTATTTTTAATAAGAAATTATAAACTTTGCTATGTTTGGATTATTTTATTTCAAAAAAACTAAATTAGTGAGCTCTTTGTTTTACAAAAACTGACCATTTTACTATTTACAGTAATTAATTTATTATTTTTTTCCAAAATTTAGTATAAAAATGTAAATATTTTATATGAAAAAGAAAATTTGAAAATTATAGTTTCTAAATATCATTTTTAAATTTTTTTTGTCAATATATATTAATATGAATATGTTCAAATTAAAGTTTAGCAAAAAAATGTAGAAGTGTTAATTAATGTGAAACGAATAAAGTATATTTTTAGGCAATCCGCCTTAAAAAGTAAGAAAGAAAAGTTTAATTTTTTTTAGAAAAATTGAACTCAATATCTTCATGTTTTTCCTAAAGAAGTAACAGTGATATTTAACTTTTGAAATTCATTTTTAAAGTTTATAAATATTTTTAAAGACTTACTAAATTTGAAATTAAATACAAATCATATCTATTTGCTGACTATAAAAGTACATTATTTTGAAAATGAATAAAATTTAATGACTTAATTCAAATTAAAGCTAAAGATTACTTAGAATAATATTTATCCGTATATATATACTATTAGGAATTAACTCAAAGAATTTTTGTGTAGTTGATTGTGGTTCTCTCTCTCTCTCTCTCTCTTTTTTTTTTTTTTGCTACTTTAAAATTTAGAAGAGAATAGTTGCAAGAGTTATTTTCCTAAGATGGTTGTGTTATAGTTTGAAATATAATTTTTTATTGATTCAAATTCTAGAAGTGATAGTAATTTAAGTTTATATGTAGAACCCACTTTAAAAGCATTCTAGATCTATCAATGAGTTGATGTAAATACTTCTAAGTAAAAGGGCTATGAGACCATTAATGTTGTTAACTCAACAAAGTTGTACTAGTTGAAGAATTGATATTTTATGTGGTTGTTTGAGTAGAATAGGTTTCATGGGGTGGAAAAGCCAATCGAGCTATATGCTCTTGCCATAATTTAAACACTAGTTTTTGGGTATTGATTAGGGATGTCAATTAAGTGGGTCGGGTAAGGTTTGAGTCAGGTTATTCAGGTTCAAGTTTAATCGAGTTAGCATGTATCCAGGTCCAAGTCAAGTTTAGGTCAGGTTAATTTCAAGTTGAGTAGATTTCGGGTTTGGATTGGGTCTAGTCGGATTTATTTGGATTCGGATCTAATCAGGTTGGATTATCAGGTTTTAGATAATATTTAACTTGATTGTTAAGTTTACTTAGTTCACTGATACATAAGCTGAAATGGCTGAATCAATTCAATTTTTTTGTTTAATTTTGATTAAAATTTAATTTAACTATATATAAAAAAATAATATAAAATTTATAAATATATATTAATATATAATTTCTTTAATAAAATACTCTCTCTGTGCCAAGTTATTTATAACATTCATTATTTAACAATTAATCTATAATTTTTTATTTTCAACATTTTAGTATATAAATGGAAAATTATTCTATTAAATAATAAATAAAGACCTATAGTTTCTAAATATATACTTTTTAATTTTTTTTTCTAACAAATAATCTCCCTCTGTCTCATTTTCTTTACTCCATTTAACTTTTCTAACTAATTTGACTTGAATTTATTTATATTGTTGTTTATTAAAAAGTAAAAAAAATATTTAAAAACAATAAGTTTTGATTTATCATTCATGTATAAAATATTTTTATTTATATATTAAAATATTGAAAATAATAAAATATAGATTAATTGTTAAAATACAAATAGTGCAAAGAATTTGAGACAGATGGAGTAATATGAATTAATTGAATTCAAACTATTCAAAAAAGTTAAATGTTTCAAAGAATATGGGATGGAAAGAGTACTATAATTTTCAAAACCTAATTCTTCTTATCTCTCTATCAGCATTCATTAATAGTTTCCAATAGATCTCACTCGTTCGCTCAGCAACACAAAACAGATCAATAGAATAAAAGAAACCAATTCATATATATTAAATTATAAATTTTCTAAATTATTTGCTGACCATATATTTTATGTTGAATTAAGTTAAAATTAAGAGGTTTAGTTATCGCGGTCATTTGGGTTCGAGTTAGGTCAAGTTCGTGCTAGGGTTTTCTCGGGGTTCAGTTCAGGTAGGGTTGGGTGCAATTGGATTTGGGTCATTGACTTTTCTGGTCAAATCGGTTAGGTCAAGTTTGGGTTCGGATGGGTCATGTTAGGTTTTCAGGTCGGGTCAAATTTTGTCATCTCTAGTATTGATGAAGCCTGGACACTGGGTGCAACTCAGGTTTTGACAGTGAGATGGGCTTTAAGGTGGTTTAGCTAGAGCCCAAACTGATTGCCTGTGGACTGAACAGTGATCGGTACTTTGTAGCCTTTAGAGTGGAAATCAAAATAAAGAACTCCTTTTCAAATTATCTTTCCTCTATTTGACTTTTTTCAAATAGTTTAATTTGAATATATATATATATATATATATAATTAAAAAAATATTTTTATAAACTATAGGTATTGATTTGTCATTCAAATATAAAGGTTTTTCATTTATATATTAAAATGTTAAAATAAAAAATCATAAATAGGCATTAATTTATCATTCAAATATAAAGGTTTTTTTATTTATATACTAAAATATTAAAGATAAAAAAATTATAAATTTATTATTAAAAACTGAATGTTAAAAAGAATTTAAGATGAATGAAGCAATACATTTTTTCTTTAGGAAAGGGTTAGTAATTAGGGTAAATTTCAAAGGCCTTATTGTGGTTTGATCTTAACTACATGTTGCCCTCTTTATTTTCAAAAACCTACACTTTATCCCTTACTTCCTTTATAGTGTCTAACAATAACTTTTGAAACCCTAAATTAAACTATTTGATAACTATATTCCAGTAATTTCTAGATTTTTTTCATAACTAATAAACATTTAAAAAATATTGATATATATTTATAAGAAGGAAAATGCAATTATAGAAAAAAAAATTGTTAATTTAAAATATATATGAATTATAAAAAAATATTGAAAAGATTCACATTACTCGAAAATAACTATCATACAATTTAAATTACAGTTTTAAAAATTATTATTAGACAGTATAAAAGAACAAAGATACAAAGTGTAGGCTTTTAAAAATAAAAAGGTCAAGCTATAGGTTAAGGTAAATTTCAAGAGGTAATTGTAACTTTCCTCGTAAGTATGATCGATTGCATTCATTTAAAGCAAAAGGAAGCAGCATATAACACCCAATTCGTTTCAACTTTAGCCAATTGACTACAAAATGACTTTTTCTTATTTTTACATCTTTTTTACTTGAAACTAATTTTAATTAAAAGCCAATATTATGTAGCTACAATAATCAATTAAAAATATAATTTTTATAATCTTACTAATTTTTTATGAATTTTTCTAGTTTCAAGTCTTAAAAAAGAAAAATTCATAAAAATTTAACAACATCCTAAAAATTTACTTTCAAATTGATTATTGCATCTACATAACATTAACTTTCAAATGAAATTGGTTTCACGTAAAAAAGATGAAAAAGTTAAAAAAAGTCAGTTGACTTTAGACGAAACGAATTGGCCCTAAGTTTGCTGATGGTTCACGCCTCCCTGAGGAGCCATACTTTGGCCTCGCTGGCAAACAACGAAAATGTGGCTTGAAATTGTGGAGTTGATTGGATTTTTAACTTGTTATTGTTTTGCTTAGCTATGGTTACTAATGTCATAATGCAGAAATTTCAAATTTAACACTAATAATTTGATATGAGCGTGGATCTTACATTATAGTTTTTTTTTCCTAATCTCCCACTTATATTTAAAAAACAACTCAAATATATCAGTACCTGTTAAAAATTAATAGAAACTTGTAAAAGTGGGAGATTTTGAGATCTAAGGATTATTATGTATTTTTAAAAAAATATCAAAATCTTTGAGATTTTTATAAAATAAGAGTTAGATCTCTACCGTCAATGCTTAGCGTCGTTCTCGCCCTCTCTTCATCTTCATCATCTGATCTCCTTCAATTTTTGACGTCCATTTTTTTCATTTTACTTCATATTTAACTGACAGTCAAAATTGAGATTGAAAATTTTGAACTCAATAAAGATGAATTTAAGAATAAGAATGATTGGCCAGAAAGGGGAGGAAAATTCAAGTAAAATCGGGTTAAAAGTAAAGAATCAAACAAGCCTGATAATGCTAAAAACAAACACTAGACTCATCTAGCTCTTGATGAGAACAAATTTGAAAGTAGAGAAAAAAAAACAACAGAGAGAAAATTTACTTGAAATATCAAAGCCCAATTAAGGAGTCATTAGTAGGAGGCTTCGGCTAGAGAAGAGAAGGATCACCGGTGGCATAAGCCTTGAAGGATGTGTCATCACGAAAAAGGGACAAGAGGATCTATATCGATTTCTTTGTTTTTATTTTTTGGAAAATAAAAGTGATGGTAAATAAAGAAGGGAATTTTTATCATCGGGCACTGCTCTCCCTTCATTTATGTTATCTGTTCTCTGCGCCAGAATTATAGAGAGAGAGAGGGAAAGAGTTTAATTACAAAAGATTTCTAAAGTTTGTTAAAACTTATATTATTACCATAAAATTTCAAAACTTGTTACTTTTAACATTTTTTGTTAACTTTTTAATGGGTAATGACATATCTATTTCTAATTTAAAACTTCAGTAGTATAGCTAGCCTATTTTAAAACGTTAGTAAGAGATTGAGCCTATAAAAAATAATAGTAACATATTGACACCCAACCCAAAACATTAGTAAGAGATTTAAGATTTCTGCCAATGTCTTAAATTTTATATTTGGTTGAGAAAACAATTTGGGGCGGGGGGGGGGGGGGGGGCATTGCGTTTTTTGTTTTTCAATTCGAGGTTGATATAATTTTATCATATTACTAGTTGTTAAAAAATTTTAAAACAACATTTTTACACTGCAAAGTTTTATCTCATATTTACATAAAATTTATATGTTTATTTATTATTTACAAAGATATTTACTGAATCAAACTCTCATTTAAAAGTCAATAAGTGAATATATATGTTTTGTTAATTTTGCCATAAAGAGGTTAAAAAAACAAAAAGAACATGAGACGGGCAAGAAACAAATTTACCCTTAATTTAAAATATGCATGCTTTCAAATTGAACAATTATTTTGAGATGGATTTAGAGACATGATGTTTATTTGTGATTGGTAATTAAGTAATATGTTTCAATTAAGTGCCCCTATTAACCAAGTTCAAGTGCAAAAATCTATATTGAAGCGGTTGATGTGATCTCCTCCATTTGATCTAAAAATATATATTAAAAAATGACTAAGTTGAAATAATTTATTAAATTTTCTGGAGCAATCTATAATGCTTTAAAATGATTTATTAGACTTTAATAATTTATTAAAGTTAGAGTTTCTAACCCATAAAAGTTATTTAAACTTATTATTATTTTCTTCGTTATATTTTTTTGATAATTTTTTTTTTGTTTTAAGGTGATAGAGAAGTAAGCTATATATCTATCTATCAAGGCGGGTCAATCCGGTTATAAAAAGGCTTTTCAAAAACTAAAGAAAGAAATAAAAATTGGTTACCTTAATAAAGAATTGCAAACAATTATTTAACATTTATAATTTATGTTTATGTTTCCCCAACAAAAATCTCTTTAACCCTTTTTGTGCAAGTTTGTCTCTTCCTAATTGATGACATGGAGGTGATGATGTGGCAAGTGGATGATATGTGGGAAAAAGTATCCCTTACAAGGAGTTAAGACTAAACCCCTAGGGAGCTGAGAGATTGAGCGAAAATGAGGAAAGGAGGTAGTCTGGAGGGTGGGCGAGCCGAGCAGGCCAAGACGACAAAAGAAGATGGAAAATGGGAGAACATGGGTGCGTGTGACAGAGACAAAGTTTGGGGGCAATTATTTGAGGAAATGGTGACAGGGCAATGCAAATGGGCGGGGTGGTCAAGGCAGCCAATCAGAGGGCAGAGAATCCAATACTCTTGGTCCTGAGCCTGAGCCTGAGCCTTTAGGGCCGGTCTGGGTCAGGCTTTTGACATGAAGGGCATCTGATCAGATCAGGCAGAGGCACAGGCACAGGCACAGGCAGAGGCTTCCCTCCCCTGGATCCACAACTTTCTTCTGCGTGCCCACTATGAATTAATATTATGACCTCACCATGACCATAGGCTCGATCCATCCTGCCTCTGCTACTTTGCTCTACCTGTGCCTCGTCTTTGGACCAACCAGATGCGCCCGCACCCGTACTAATTCTCGTACATTCTCATTTTTCCCACCAACCCCTACTTCTACTCGCCTTCTCTGCTTTGCTACCTACTTGGTTTTTTTCCCCTTTGTTTTTCGACAAACAATATGGAGTAACAAATTACCCACCACATACTTAACACATCTTCTTCTTACAAACACAAGATTTGTTTCGTCTTCTATTTTTCTTTCTTTAGAAAAAAAAAATAACATATTTAACATATCTTGCTAAGAAAAATTTATCTTATTATAAATGAAAAGAAGTTTGAGCATATGGCATTCAATAAATAAATAATAACAAGACTATAAGAAACCTGCTTTCAATAGTAGTTAGCATTTCCAATGAGAAGCAATATTTGTTTGAAGTATATGGCTCTGTTTGGGAAGAGATTTTATAATTGATTTGGAGTTTTAAATAATTTACTAATAATCTAGATTAAACTACTAAAGATAAAAACTACCATTACATTGTTTTTTTTTCTCTAAATTTTAAAGCTAATTGCCAATGCTATCAATTTGGGCCATGAAATAAGTTTTAAAATAAGCTAAATTCAACCAAAAAAAAAAACTCAAAACATAATATCAAATACATCAAGTCATTTTCTTTTGATAAAATACATTAATGGTGTTAAAGTTTTGAATAATTCACTTTATTAATGCATTTTATGAGAAAGATAATCTTTTTCAATCACATTTTAGGTAAAACCATTGAAAGAGCCTTTTTCCCAATTTATAATACTAAGTTTAAAAGATTTTGGAACATCTTAAAGTGTGTATATTGAACGGTAATATAAAATAGGAAATGACATTTATGACCTTTAGGAAGATAACATATAGGGATGATAATTAAGTGAGTTGAATCTTGTTTGAGTTAGATCATTCAAGTTCGGGTTTAATCAAGTTATCATGAACTCAAATAGTCAGGTTATTTGGTTTAGGTTAAGTAGATTTCGGGGTTTGAATTCGATTGGTCGGGTTTATTTAGGTTTAAATTTAATATCAGTCAAGTCAATTTTAGTTTTTGGAGACATCAGATTAGGTTTGGTTTTGAGCCAAATGTGGGTTGATCTATCAAACTAACTCGATTTACTGGTGTATAGGTTGAAATGATTTTATTGACTCAATTTTTTGTTCAAATTTTGTTAGAATTTAAATCAAATAATTTTGTTTTTGGTGCCATTTTATTTACATTAATTTTCTTTTCTTATCATGTTTAATTAAAAATTCATGAAAATCATCTTAATTATGTTTTAGTACATATTTAGGTTATTAATATTATTGCTAATACTTTATAACATTAATTATTTTCTACCAAAAAGTCTTTCATATATAGTTGAATGCTAAAGTTGAAGTAAAATTGGAACTAATTCATACTTTTAGGTAGTGGTATCTACAAGTTAGGCTCCTGCTAAGGTAGCTCCAGCCAAATTTAAGGCTTGTCTGTTTAAGATTTTATCATTTCAAACTCAAGCACGAGCCAAAATATTGCCCAAGAAAAGGCAATGAAGACATTGGCCACATAGGTTAATGACTTTAAGTCATCAAATGTAGTGCTAAACAAGGAGCTATTGGCAGAGGGCATTGTTCGCAAGGTGCAAAGAAGCTCTAGGAGATCAAGGCAGAGAAGGAGAAGCAGGAGAAGCTTGGTAATGACTTGGCCTATAAGCTCTAGGAGTCAATGGAAACTCTTCGCAAGGTTGAGGGGAGGGAAATCTTGGACCTCTCGAAGGCCCAACAGTCGAAGGGTCATCTAGAGGTTGCAAAGAAAGAATTACCAACTATCAAGGAGGTCCTTTAGTTAGGTTCACTGGCTACTCAAGGTGAAGTTAGCTCGAGTTCAGCTGTCGCTACTCCTCTATCTGACAAGCTTGAGCAAATCGATAAAGTTGCTTAGAGTGTGCAGGAGGAGAATCAAGAGTTTCGTCAGAAGGCTAACACCCGTGTCAAAAAGCTTGTGTTGACTGTCAGGGCATTGAAAATGAGTCTAAAAAAGAATGCCTTTGAAGAATTTAAGGACGACTTTCTTTCCTGTCGCTTTCAGGTTGAGCAGAAGCATCCAGACTTGGACCTTTCTTTCCTCTTTGCTTTGATGCATGGCCCAAGAAGGTGAAGATAGGGGTAGCACCCTTCGAAGAGGGATGAACGGTGGCAGATATAAAGGAGGCTCCAATAGAGGATGAATTTTGAGTGTCCTCGCCACCTAATCTTTATTCAGTAAATGCCATAACAAGGTTTGTAATATCTCTTACATCCGACTAATCCCAAGGTTAGCAAGAAGTACTTTTTCCATGGTATCTCAGTTTAACATAAATTCTCAGAAGACACCTACACAAACTAAAACAAGTTATTTTGTTGACATATTCTTCAAATCCTGTAAGATCTCTAAACAAAAAAAAAAAGTGTTTTGTAAGCTTTTTAAAGTACATATCATAATTGATCTATAATCTAGATAAATAAACAATATAGAAAATAAAAAAATAAGGGCCAATTCATTTTAACTTAAGCCAACTTAATTTAAAATAACTTATTTTTATATTTACATCTTTTTTATTTGAAATTAATTTTATTTGAAATTCAATATTATTTAGGTGAAATAATCCATTGATTGTAAAATTTTTATAATACTATTAATTTTTTATGAATTTTTATTTTTTAAACATTAAAAAGGAAAATTTAATAGAAATTTAATAACATGATAAAAATTTTATTTCAAATGAATTATTACACGTATATAATATTGGTTTTCAAATAAAGTTGGTTCTAGGTGAGAAAGATTTAAAACCATTTTAGATTAAGTTGACTTAAGTTTAAATGAATTGGGTGTAACTTTCTGTAGATCATATAATTTATATTAATTTGGGTTAAAGTCGGATTTTGTCAGGTTTAAACATCAGGTTATTTAAGCATAGGTCATTTCAAGTTCAGACTATTTCAAGTAGCTTGAGTTTATGTTATTTGAGTTCGGCCTAATTTCTTGAATTTCATTAAATCAGATTTAGATTTAGGTTGAGTTGTTTACAATCAAATTTAGATTGTCATCTTTTCTAATTAAATCACGTCAGGTCAGGCTAGGAAATGAAACAAGCAACGAAGTTGGGTCCTGTATACATGCTGTGAAGGAAGCGGAAACTTCTTTAGGCTAGATGCGAAATTGTTTGCTGCTTTTGGGAAGAGATCCGGGATAAGCAAGTGAGAGCATATATTCGAATTCCACATGAGAAAAATGAGTGAGGAGGTGGAGTGAATTGCATGGAAAGAATTTGAAATGCTTTTCATTAAAACATGGGAGGGTGTAGCTGTATTTGTTGCTAAAAGAGAAAGCTTTAAGAAAGAAAGGCTGACCACCCAAAAGATTCTTCCTACAGAAACCAGAGAGAGGCAGGCGATCGAATGAGAAGCGAAAGACCAAATAAAGCTCCATTATCACTTTTCACATGTTTCCAATAATTGTTGCTAGTAGGAGAAAACAACTTTACAACTTTTCTTCTCCCCATCTAATTTGGATCGAATTCGTTCTGGCTGCTTTGCTTTAATGTAATCCGTATCCCCTGATGATAATCCATCATTAATTACCGGATTAATCTGCTACAATCACGGTTATATGGCAGGGCCACATAATCTAACCAAGTCGTAGTCATATCTGTTATCTAATTCATTAGGCCATTTAAAACGACTTGAAAAGTTGATTTCCGTCTAGCTAATTTGATTTTGGATTCGATCGGCCGGCTTTTCCCAAAATCTAGGTTGTTCCGTCAGGGAACATCATATCGATCGAGCAGAAATCCAGTTGGTGTTGTGTGTGATCATCAATGACATACTATTTTGATTATCTCAATTATGGGAATAGATTAAGCTTGATATCAATTTGGTTGCTTTTCTCTCAACTTTCATGCTAGATCGTCATCAATATGAAACACCGAAACATGACGATCAAATTGAGGTCAACTTTGTGTTTGGTAAAATTGTTAATAGTATAGCCATTCGCATTTTATAAGATCATTCTGTATAAAAAAACTTGCTCTATTACAGTGACTCCTTGACTATTCGAAATATTTGAAGGACTATTTGTTTCTGATTATTAAAAAAAATATTTGAGTCCAAAATATTCGAAAAACGAATCGATAGGTACTTAAGATTCTAGTGTTTTTTATTTATTTATTTGTTAAACGTTAATAGTCAATCCATTTTAATTTAAGTTAACTTAATTTAAAATATCTTATTCTTATTTTTACATTCTTTTATCTAGAATTAATTTTATTTAAAAGTCAATATTTTGTAGATGAAATAATCTATTAAACTTTTATTATTTTATTAACAATTTATTTTTTTTATGCATAATAAATTTAATAGCATTATAAAAATTTTTCTTTCAATGGACTATTAAACCTACGTAGGAATGCCTTTTGAATGTAATTGGTTCCAGGTTAAATAGATATAAAAATAAAAATAAATCATTTAAGATTAAGTTGACTTAAAACAAAATGATGGTAAGTGATAGCTAAAGGCTCATATGGGTCTAGCCTGAGGGCGTTGTGAACTTTGCAATGGAGTTCTGCGCACAAAAAAAACATTAGAATCTCGAGATGCGTTTTCAAGAGGAAACCCTCTAATGATTAAGTTAAATTTCCAGCGAACAAAGAGAAGTTATTGGATGAAAAGTCAAATGTCATACTTCAGGATTAACAACTTACTGCCTTTATATTGTCAGGGGGGATCCGAGTAAGTAACTCTTATATAAGAATCTTCTTGCTAATCTCGTAATTTTGGGATCTTATTTCCTCTAGAAGCGAGAGTTCTTTCATTAGCTTATTGGGCTTCTCTATTGTGGATCTATTAAATAGGGATTTAACCGTTTTGGGTCCCATACTGGACCTATTTCCTACTAGTAAGTAGGGCTGTCAATGGATATTTATTTCAATGGATATCCGCTTGTATCCTATCTAGCAGATATGGTTTTTTTGTTTTACAATTAAATTGATAAGGAGTAGATGTAGATTTTTTCTTTTCATACCCGCTGGATATGGATAGAACACGGGTTTAGGCCTATTCACATATATATATGATCTATAGGGTGTGATTTTCTTTCTTGTATGTTGTGGTTTGCTAGATATTGTTTTAGAATGAGCTTTGTATGATCGAACATATCGTCTGGAAATTTATTAAATAATACATTGTTGCTCATCCCTTCTTATTATTAAAAAAAGGTTGCCCAATATAAGATTGAAGTTTGATTATGGTTCTGTATAGATATAGCTTGCTTTTAATATATTTTATTTTCTATTTGAAGTGATATACCCAAGTGTCAATATCTACATAGAGATGATGGGTATGAGTTTGGCTTGGTGAGCTAAAGATGTATTTTTTACATGTATTATTTCATTATGTAAGGTCTCATACATGAAATTTTTTTTGTAGGTATATTTATCTTTATTGCACTATATGTATCTCTTATTATTGATATAATTTTTCTCCAAGACCATTTTAATTTTTTTTATCATGGTATTCTGTTGTAAAATTACTGTTTTTATGATTGTATACGGTAAGTTGATGGGTTTTATCTGATCCTACCTACCTTAAAATAGATAAAATATGAATATTAAAATTATAAATTTAATGGATTGGATATCTAACATAATGAATAGGATGTAAGTTCCTATCCACATTCTGTGGCCATTGTCATCCTTACCAGTAAGTTTTTTCAAAATAATTCAACTGAAATTTATCAAACGATCCTATTGATTCTAGAAAACAAGTAAAATGAAATAGAACAATTAAAAATTAAAATTATTATATTCTCATAAATGAATTAAAATTTAATTAAAAACTGAAGGTCAATAGATAGTTTATTTATTTAATACATTCTTTAGAAAAAGATAACCGTTTATTCATAAAAACCTCAAAATTTCTTTTGGAAGTCTGTATGCGTAGAAAGTCCACACCATACATTAAAGGGGAAAAGGACTTGCCCTTCCCATTTCACAAACATAACTAGCTAAGAAGACATGATTGTCAGGTTTTTTTCCCACAACGAAAAAGAAAGCAAGGAAAAGAGAAACAGAGAGAAAGAAAGAAAGAAAATCTATATATCCGTCCCTGTCCCTGATAGTCATCTACCTTCTACATGATTGTCAGGTTTTTTTTAATCTTTTTTGGTTTATTGGTAAATAAAAAGAAAAAAAGAAAAAAAATGATCAGACTCCACATAGTCAAAATAATTATATATAATCACTGGTTAATCGAGCACTGGAAGGTAGAGCATTCTATGCTTAACATACCTTAAGGTTAAAAGGACTTGCCCTTCCTTTGTCACAAACATAAGTAGCTAGGAAGACATTATCTTTTTAAGTCGGGAGAAATAATTAAGCAATTTTTGCAAGTGATTAGGTTGCTATCTCAGATTGAGCCGAACTCACGCCAAGTATCTGGAAAACATACACCTTAGCCTACCAAAGTCAGCTCAAGTTGTATGATTATTAGCTGGCAATGGCCATCCATAATTATGCATGTAGATGAACAGATTAAAACAAAAAGACAAGCAACAAGACACAACATTGGATTCAACGTCAAAATTGTTTGTTTATGAGGAAAAAGGTGAAGCAGAAGTAGCTAGATAGCTTATCCACATAACAAATACCTAGAAAGCTTTGCCCAAAACAAAAGCAAGCTGCATTTCTGAAATGTGGACAGGCCAGAATAATCATGTTGGCAGGAAAATAACAAGCCTGCTACTGGTAATTGATCTGATGATTCATGTGTTGTTCTGGCCGCTTTTGGATAAACTTGTTTGTAAGCAACGTCTTTCTAACTTCTGATCAATAGGATAGAATATTAACCACATACTAACATGTACGCTGATCACAGATTCAAATCTAATTTGATAAACAAATAAAAGGATGAGGAGAAAATCACATGGTTGAAGCCCATTATTAAGAAACTTTTTAAGGCAAAAGCAGGAGATTTAAGCTGGCCAAACCCAAAGCAAGGAGTTGGGACACAAGCCCCCCACTTTGCGAAGCCTCAACTTTTGGTGGCACATGAATCACCAGCCCACGTGAAACCCCATCCACCAGACACGTGCGCTCCTCAGTGAAGCCGAAGAGGGTTCTGGCGTAACATTAACAGGAGAGAAAAGAGGGGCGAAGCGAGGTTGAAAGCCCCAAAAGTCCTTGAAATACAAACCCGCATTGGGCAGATCATCCAAACCAAACACAGCACTGTCATTGGCCTTCTACACTCTGATTCTCATTTCTAAGTGCTACTTCAGTAATCCCCCATCGCCATTTTCTTTCTTATATATTATCCTCTGCCGCCACCCAGGGGCTGCTTAATTATTTATGTCCCTCAAATTTATTATGATTATGCCAATATGTATCTGCAAATTAATTAACTAATTAGTAATTGAGTTTCTATACCCAAAAAAAGAAAACAAAAACAAAAGGGGAGAAGACGCTAAAGATTAGATGGCTCCTTATCTACAGCTTGTATCTTGATAAGAGAATCTTTAGGGCTTCTCACACACATTTGCCTCCTTGGGTACAAACATGTCTACAGAATGGGGGCGCTTCCCATTAGCAATTTTTATTTTCAATTCAATAATCTTCTTTCTGTTCCTCTTCCCTTTTTTATTTACTACTACTAACTATGTTTGTGTTTTTGTAATAGTCCTGCTTTTGTTTATTGTTTATGTGCTACTAAGATTGACATGAATAATTAGCGATCGAGATCCCCATTTGCATATGCTAAGCCCTGCAAAAATGGATCTTGTTGAGACCATTAAACACCCTGGCAATTTCAATTTGTTGGGAGCCTTAAATATCATTATCAACATCATCATCAGTTCCCCTCTTCAAATAGCTAGCAAATGATATGTTTATTGGCCACGTTAACTTGAAATCACTGAATTAGATCGGACCAAAATAAACTAGAGCATGTAATTCAATTCAATGTCATATATAGGTTTTGTTTTAGAACAACGTTAACGTTTAGCCTTAGAGATTGAAAAAAATTATCTTTTGATATTACAGGTTTGGAAAAATTATCACAGCCGTCGATAATTTATTTTAACTTCTAACATTAACTTTAAATGTTACTCTCAAATGGTTTGGGAACAACATCAACTTCTAGACTTAGAGATTGAAAAAGCTATCCACCAATAGCTTTTGACATTAGAGGTCTAGAAAAGCTATTATAACTGTTGATATTTTATTTAAACCTCTAACATTAATTTTAAATGTTAGTCTCAAATGAAGCCATAGTTAGGTTTGGTGGACTATTATATACTCTTTAAATTTATTACATTGTATACGAATTCCTTCACATTTTTCCGAAAAGGAGAAAAAAGGTTATTGATGATGAATTGCAATACAATATATTTCGGTTAAGTAAATTTCACATAAATTCGAGCTTATTCAATGATCAGCCACTAGTCTTATTATAAATGTCAATCCTTTTGTTGTTATTCAGCTGCTTATTCTTTGAATGTCCTCTGTTTTCTCCTATATATATATATATATATATATATATATATTGGCAGGTGAAACTTCTACCAATAATTAGAGGAGGCTCAAATGAAAAGGGTTGTTTTCGTGTACTTCAATTGAGCAATTATGCAATTTGATGATGGAAAACCCTTTGTTGCATATGGTCCCAACAAATTAGGAGGATGATAACTGGCAGGCTGAATTCTAGTACTACATGTGTTTTAAATGAATCGTCTTAACATTTATAAACATACTAAAAATGTAACTACCCACAAAATTAGGTTCTAGGAAGCGAGTAATGTCCAGGCATTCTCTAAAACTTTAATCTTAAGAGCTGGAGGAATATTGATTAACAACTGAACCACTTTTGTGGTTTGGTGACACAAGAGCATGACTAAGAATGTTTATTTATTTTCACATGTTTTGTCTTGAGGCAAACGGGCACATATCAAAGTTTGTAGGTACTCTAATTACTTAAATGAAGGGAAAATAAATAAGTAAAACTAGATAGTTGTAGCTGTTAGGGAGCCTAGAATATGAACATTTAAGAAATAATAATTGTGAACTTTAAGGAATGGGAACAAAGGGCAGTTATCAGTAGATCCAAAAGAATGCAGAAGGAAACAGGTTTGCAATTACGGTTGGGGATCAAGCAGTGCCTATGAATAAAGGCAACTTTTGATTGTCCTGGCAAGCAAGGCAGCTATTTAGAGAAATTGAATCAATTGTGTTGATAAAGAGCTGAGACAGAGCATGTGTGTACCACTGGGAAGTTAACTGTAGGTGAAAGAAATGATACAAATTCTCTATATTATGTTGTTTTTAAATTGGGGATGGCCTAGCTAAAGCTAGCCTTTGGAACTTCTCAAAGTACAGCAAGCTCTATTTCAATTATTTTGGAGGACCATTTCGATGCAAGAAAACAAGCACAAAGGCTTCACAAGACACCTACCCCAGGGAAGGGTTTATCTTTTCCCGCCATTATAAGAGGAAAGGCTCATCCAGAACACTCGAAGGAGACAAATGAAGGAGCAATTAGAGGAGCATGAAATTGCAGGAGGGGTGGTGGGTGTCTGAGAATCTAAGACCCTATGGGGGTTCAAGTGGACCCTTTTGTTGATTAGCCCATGGAAATTAGCTACAAAAATTGATAATCTTCACCAACAAAATGGCCAGTCCTAATCAAGTTAAGGGGCCCCAAAAGCCTCCACAACTGGAATCCCTTAGCTGTGCTAGAGCTGCGGCCATATTTATGATAGAAACCAAACCCATGACTTTGTCCGATGGTCCCAAACTTATGGAACAACAAAAACACAAACATCAGTTCCTTACATTTCTGTAGGGCCTCTGTTTCTGTTTCATCTTTCGCAAGGAAATGAAAATGGCTCACCTTCCTTCATTCCTTCATCAACCTGTTAATTATTTACATGCTAATTCAAGCACATCTTCCATCCGACTTGTTTGGTGCTAATAATTTTGGTCTGGATTATTAGTTGCGCTAGCTAACTGCTTTCTCTTTCTCTTTGGCAGATTTCAGGTCGATCCAGGAATTCTATTTTTGTCAGATTCCCGAAATAATTATGGTTTGTTTCTCCCTGAAAGGGAAGCCAGCTCATTGTTTTGAAACTCTCTAACAGTTTATTCCTTTTCCATCAAAGGACACTAATAACTTCTTCATTGCCAAAAGGGGAGATGATTTCAAGAAGAAAATTAAAATAATGGTAGTTCATTAGTTGTTTCGTTAAACGGCCACAATAAAATACTCACTAGTATTTGCCTACTAGAAATTGATTACGTTCATGCAGTAATTTTCCGTGTTTCAATTGGGAGAACCATTAACTTTAAAATTTTTTTTTTGTGTTTTTCTTTTTAGGTTGAGGTTGAACCGGTCATATGTGCTTGAATGTATAACATTAATAAAAAAAAGAAGAAATTTTTTTATCTTTATTTTTTTCCCTTCTCCGGTTGCTCTAATTTACTAGAGGAGGAGAGGAGGAGATCAATATGATTATGACATACACACTCAATTCATTTTAACTCATGGTAACTCAATTTAAAGTAATTTATTTTTATTTTTACATCATTTTTCCCGGAACCAGTTTCATTTAAAAATTAGTATTATATGTGTAACAATCAATTGAAAGTAAATTTTTTATGATGTAATTAAATTTTTATGAATTTTTATTTTCTAAGAATTAAAAATAAAATTTATGAAAACTTAATAATATTATAGAAATTTTATTTTCAACAAATTATTACATACCTATATAATGTTGGCTTTTTACATTAAATTGGTTTTAGAAAAAAAAAATTGTTAAAATAAAAATAATTTATTTTGAATTAAATTAGCTTAGATTAATACGATTTGGTTGGATATCATTATGACAAAGTTTTAATCAAGACTCCTTTTATTATTTGCTTTGCTTCAATTTTTTCATGCAAAGGCAAATAAAAACTCAAAATTACAAAGTTTAACCCCGGCATCCCCATGAAGGCTACATCAACAAAGCCAAGTAATCATGGAGTTAACATTCAACAAGAAAGAGCTAATTTGTTTTAATTTAAGCCAATTCATTTTAACTTAAGGTAACTGAATTATTTTTCACTTATACATGTTTTTACCTAAATCCAATTTTGTTTGAAAACCAATATTATATAGATACAATAATTCATTTAAAAGTAAATTTTCATAATACTGTTAAATTTTTATGAGTTTTTATTTTTTTAATGCCTTAAGCTAAAAAAATTCATAAAAATTTAATTAGATTACAAAAATTCTATTTTCAATATATTATTGCAGCTAAATAATATTGGCTTTTAGTTAAAATTAGTTTCAGGTAAAAAAAATTGTAAAAATAAAAATAATCCACTTTGGAGTCAATATTATTTTTTTTCTTTTGGGTGCAAGTCAACTTAATCCAAAATTATTTATTTTTATTTTTTACATTTGTTTATTTGAAACTAATTTTATTTAAAAAAAATATTATGTAGGTATAATAATTCATTGAAAATATAATTTTTAAAATCTTATTAAGGTATAATAATCCATTGAAAATATAGTTTTTATAATCTTATTAAATTTTTTATGAAATTTTCATTTTTAATGCCTAAAACTATAAAAATTCATAAAAATTTAATAACATTAATCATAAAAATTTATTTTCAAAAGAATTAGTACATCTACACAATATTAGCTTTCAAATAAATTTGGTTCCATAAAAAAATATAAAAATAAAAATAAGTCATTTTGAATTAAGTTGACTTAAGTTAAAAAAAAATATCAGTCATTTTGGATCATATCGACTTAAGTTAAAATGAATTATCAAGTCATTTAGCTATTTTGACATAAATGTCAAATAAAATCTTCTAGCTAAATTATCAGTGGAGCAACAAGTATTTTAGAAACATCTTCGGTGTTCCTTTCATTCTAAACGTGGTAAGCTGTAGCACTTGTCTTGAAACAGCTATTGCATAATGACATGAAAAGAAAAGATGTTCAATATTCACTTCATGCTCCTCACACAACATATAGTGATTAGGCATATCAAAGCCCAAAATTTCAGCTTACTAATGATTTTCAATCCATCATTTCACAACAGCAACACAACTAGCCTATATTCAGGCATATTCCCATTGTTCATTTGAATTTATTGAAAAATAAATATAGAATAATTTAAATTTAAATTTAAAATTTTAATGATTTGTAATTACATAAGAGTTAATGAATGTTACAGGGTTAAATGCAAATATGCAACAAATATTTAAATGTTTTGGGTCAATATACAATGAAATAGAGGTTGGGGACCAATATCCAAAGATAACTATAGCTTTAGGTCTAACAATGCATTTTTATTCACACAACTCCACTCCACCTGTGTATTAAACATTAGCCTGTTTGGCTGCAATTAATTTGGACAAGTTAACGTGTATTTTGCATTTCCAGGTGGGCCATGTTGTGGGGTCCCATTTTTTATTCCTATAACACCCATTGACCATTGTGTTCAACTTTTTTACACCCTTTGACTAAGGCTAAGCTCACCGTGGAGGAGTTGATTTCAAGCAGCCCTGCCATAACATCACGCCATTGTATTTGTTGCCAATGGAGACGTGCCTGAGCTAAATCCAACTCGTTTCCCCCTCCGTTCACGTTGTTTGCTTCTCCTCTGATTCACTCACACAGTAGCTTCTCTGATCCATCTCGCACACAGTAGCTTTGTCAATCTAGCTGGAAATCTGCTCTTCTGATCATCTCATCCACCATCTTCATTATCTTTCGTCAGACATTGCTCTTTCGATCGTCGCACACTATCTCGCCAACTCCCACTCCGTCTTGCACACTGTAGCTTTGCATCGCCTCATCCATTATCTCCATCGCCTTGATCAAAGGTGAAGTGAGTCAGATATGGCAATCCATGCATCAAGTAGCTAAACGACAACCTGTCGTACTCATTCTTAGACACTGTGAATCGAGAATTTAGCAGGCAACCATTACAACTGGAAATCTGGTACGGAGACATGGCGTAGGGCGAGGGCAAGCAACTTCTACGTTGTACCAGATTCAACTTCCTAGTAGATGGAGACCAAAGGCAAGATGAGAAAGAGATGACCGGGAGTCAAACCATTGAGGCATTGTCCTCAGGCTATAAATAAAGCCAACTATGGGGGCATTAAGTATCTTCTCTTCACCCAGGGCCCATCAAAAACCAAAAACACATTAACTTTATCTAACCTGGGTCTTATGCTTTGCTCCACTTACGGTTATTCGTGCACGACCTGATTTGTTATGTTATTATTTTTACAAACTCTCTTTCTCTTTTGCTATTCAAACATTAATAACCTACTTACAATAGCAAAATTTAGAAAAAGTTTAAGGTCAGTTTTAGGATGAGAATTATTCATATAAAACCAAAAAAATTGAAAAGATTAATTACATTTGGATAAAATGGTTCAATTGTTTTTCTCATTAGGTCGATTTAGACCACAATTGAATTTCATATTCAGTTATCAAATCACTTATTAGATTATACATTTGAAACTGAATAAATCCAATAGACTAAAGTAATAAATATTTGGACTATAAGTTGTTTGTCCTTCTTTAATTTTGGGTATTAGAGATAAAATTTTTAATATTTATTTTTTTTTTTTCATTTACTATGTGTCTAGGTTTTAGAAATAAGAACTGAATAAACTGAATCAAATAAATCAGAATATAATTTGGATGATTCAGGTCGGTTCTAACATGTAATTTAGACAATTTGGATATGCTTTATGAAAACCGAAAATTGATTGAATTACTTTGTTTAAATCTTTTCAAAATCGAATGAATTGAATGTTCACCATTAGTCACTTTTTAACTTTTTGAATGATATAATGACCAAACTTAAGATTCTAGAAAAATATAAAAATTGAATAACAATTTATAAATATATATTGTAATTTCTTGAAACTTAGGAACATATCTTACAAAGTGAACCAACAACAAAAGATTTAGTTTCATTGTTAACACTCGTAGTTGTTACCAAGAAATCCAATATTTAGTCTTTCACTTCCTTCTTAGCCGCTCTCTCATATGCACCAAAAGAAAGAGTGCAATGTGAATTAAGGACTCCAATATTTAAGGAAGCAAATGAATCTATCTATCCTTAAATTGAACTGATTTAAATAAAAAAGGAAAATTTCAAAAACTCTCCTAAAGTATGGTGAATCATACAGTTTCATTCTCATTGTTTCAAAAACCTACTTTTACCCTCCGGTACCGTTAGCTTTGTCCATGGGATCGTTAAAGAAGTGAAACCCAATGAACATTATATAGGTATTAACCTGAAATTGCCCATTTCACTAGTATATATGTTGAGGCCTAATGGCTTTTTCCTTCGTTTGCTACCTCTATCATCATTAGCCGAATCTTCTCACCAATCATCTCGTTAGGCCAGCTTGATTGAAATGATTTTGAACGCTGTCTTCAACTCTAAACTATGCCCACAATCTATTTGTGTTAATGGTGAAGGTAAATTGTTAAATTGAACATATTTGGTTTTTTTTTTCTTCAAATTTTAGGGTTTAAAGATTAAAATTGTAAATTAGGTTAGGGACAACGCTAATGACTAATGGTTCCTATCATAGATGGTTGCAAAATGTCCACAAGCAGTGTAAACCAACTTGATTTCGAACATCTGAGGTTTAAAAATAGGGGATGTTGGTGCAGGGCAGCTAGCAGGTGTCAAAACATCAAAGTTAAAGACAAACCCAGGCAGGCTTTACTATACATGTGCTAAGACGAAATGCCAATTTTGGGGTTGGTGCGTGTTGACACAAACTAAAAGACAGACCAAGATGAATGGACATAGTTTAAGCAATTTTAGAGATGCAGGGGTTGGTGGTTTGGGCTATACTATTGGAGAGATTTAAAGAGGAAGACAAAAGCACACTTTTCAGTGCAATTGCAAATGTATGTGGCAGACTTAGGAAGGCCAAAAGTGGTGTTTAGAAAACAAGGGAATTTTTGTGTTTAAGTTTGAAGATGAATGTAATTATGTTTGTAATTGTACTCAGTGTTTTTGTTATTGTAATGAACAAGTGAAGTTCTATAGTTCTACGTTAATGTGGTTTCACAAATTGGTTACCATTTTCTTTGAGTTTGTTTCAGTGGGGTTTTTGCAAAATTTAAAATTTTGATGTTAACATCTTCTGTGTCAATTTGGGACACATCAAGTTCAAAAGTGAACTAAAACATAAGGGGGTTACTATAAAATAAATGTTGACACATTCCAACATAGCCATATTCATTGAATTGTCATAAACATATTCATTCATTTATCAATAAGGAGGATTACAGCAGCATCTAAGCATTCAAAAAGACAACCAAGTAGACCTTAATCCTTCAAAATAATCACGAAAGTTTCTAATTTCAGCATATACATCATCTTGCATAGATGCTAACTTAATCCTTCAAAATAGTCACAAAAGTCTTTTTATGCTAACTCCTCCCACAAAAGTGTGCCAAGACATCCATAATCACCAAAGTTATACTTCTATTCCAACATGATTTAGCTGGCTTTTGTCTGCTTATTGCTTCTGCATTTAGCCTACAGCAAAAAATAATGGAGATTATTAAAAGTGGTTCCTATATGAGAGAAACAATGGTTTAAGTGAATGTACATTTTTAGCTCCAGTGCGCTGGTTAGTGCAAGTTCTTGAATTGTGGCCAATTGTTTAATAGTTGCTGCAAGTGATTGTGCTTGACCTTACTGTTGATTCTCCTTCACCAACCTCAATTCTTCGGTTTTTCTTAGGTCTTCCAGGTTTCTTTCTTATAGGTAGGGGAAGTATAGCAATGGCTTTATCTTCAAGTGAAAGATCAATTTGAGGCAAGAGGTGTACAACCTCAACAAAGGCTTTCAGATAAGTTGGCACATAATAGCATGAATCAACACAATCCTATACATTAACCCTTGTAAGATTCATAAAGCTTATAGCATGCTTACATGGTATACTAGAAACACCCCATTGATTGTATGAACATGTTTTCTTATCAAGCAATAAGGATGTTAGGATACACCAAGTACAATCCTCACTAATACAAACAACCATTACTCTTACAGGTTCATTTTTTATCCTCTTCAATTCATATGCCTCTTCAATATAATAATCCTTCAACACGTCTTTGAAGTGATTAATATATCTGAAAAATTGAAATTTTTCAAACACAATCTTACCCTTTAAGGTCCTCATTAACTTCTTAGCCCTTGTCTTCATGTGTTATCAAATTTCTTCCCTACCATCTTCATAAACTCATAAGTATTATCATCTGTTGTATACCTTTCATGGGATGACTCACTCCCCACATCACTCAGCTCTTGGTCATCCCCATCCTCTTCACCTTATGATTGCTATTTCTCTTCTTCACCTGACTTTTACTCTTTAGCTCAGCATCCCTCTTATCGAACCATTCATCATCACTAGAATTTTTTGAAAATCGAACACTTAACACTGAAGTGAACCCTTTTATCATCAATCCTTTTAGTTTAGTCACCATCATCTACACTACTCCTTTTCCTCTTTCCTTTATCTTTTCATTTTTTAGTTCCTTTCCTTTCACCTCTCCCTCTATTTGCCTCATTTATGTTAGGCATTGGGTCTTCTTCATGTGTATTGGTCACCCCACCCAACCCACCCTCTCCCATGTTTGCCTGATCATCAACTCTAACATCACTTTCATTTTTTTCAAAACCTCTATTTTGTTCACATTCAGCCTTTGACTTATTAATTTCAACATCAATACCCATTTTTCACTCACTGCTTCATGGTATGAAATTTCGTAATCTTCTTCGAACTCCACCTCCACGTCCACTAGGGGTCATCATTTAGTCTTCACATAAATAGAAATTTTAACTGCTTCAGCATAATTTATAAGCATCTTTAACATGTCAGTGTCATTCTCAATCCTCATACCGCCTCCAGCCTTTATCTTTAGAGTCGAATAGCATTTTTCTAGAAATAGTTTCTTCCAAGTTGTGTCTATTATGTCTAGGTACAAATAACAATCAGGATCAACTCCTTTGTGTACATATACAGGCGGTGCTAGAACATCATCATCCTTTTTGTAAAACAACAGGTCATGCAACATTGTTCCTACAAAACAGACAAACAAACAAACTTTATAAGCATATGCAAACAAAAAAATACCCACACTTTTTCCATCTGATCAAGAAAATACTGACTCCACCACAAACCCACTATAAAAACCCCTTACCCAACTAATGAATTCTAAAGAAAATTCAAATTTCCCTACTTAATTAACTCTCTAGATACAACCCCACTAGAATTGCTTATATCCAACCCTAATGATGATGAATTACTTTATTCGCACAAACCCTAACATCGCACTGATAAGACAGAGCAAAATAGAAGAGGAAAATTAAAGATTTTTTTTTTGTTTAAACCCACGTTTAGGGAAAGGGTTGGACATGAGGGTTTGAAAAGAAAAACTGGTGCCAAAATCCCAAGGGCTTTCCTGACATTTCATTCCTTGTCTAATGATCCCATAGATGGAGTTAACAGCTTGATGAGGTAATTGTAGGTTTTTGAAACAGAAATCATGAAACAGTAGGTTTCACCATGCATCAAGGGGGTTTGTAATTTCCCCAATCAAAAAATAGGTATTAAGGCTACCAATTATTCAAACTCAATTAAAGCACTCAGCTTAGCTAGTAGCCAAAGGACACCGCCTTGACCAAGTTAGGGATTTGGAAGTACGCAACAATGCTTGCCTAGCAAAAATTACAAAATGTATCCCAACATCTTTTAGGTTTGTAGGAACATGAAGTAATGTCGTACTTTTCATATTCTATCATAGTTATCCTACTTAATGCTTGTAAAGATACTTTTAAGTACCACAAAAAAATAATAAACAAACATAGCACCTAAAACTTATCTTTTGGTCCCTGAATTGAACTTTGACTTCCAAAAGATATAACTTTGTACTACTCATCCTAAACATGGTTAATCTGTAGGAAATTCGTTACCCTTACCAACATACATTTCCAGTATTCCTTTCTCGCTCATAGTCATGAACAAGATCTATCTTTCATAGATCCACATTTATGTCCTTATTAAGCTGTTATAAATGGGCTTAGGAAGTAAGCCTGTGGTGGCATTTCATCTAGCAGCTTGGTGGATGAATTGGTTTGTGTATCTAGTTTCCTGACCTTTTATCAACAAAAAAATTTTTTGTTGTTAAAAAAAAAAACACATCCCCGTGTATATATATAACATAATCAAGTCACTTTTCTCATTTCACTAGCTCATTGGTCCAAAGTCATATCATCAGAACCATTTTTAATTACTTTTAAATTTAAGTACTTGTAAAATTTGAACATTTAGGGCACAACAAAGAAAGAAAATTTGCTTGAGGTACGTTAGACTCGTAGAGTCCCGAATGCCTGTACATATATCCTTACATTTTCTTTCTATTTTTACCCCATTTTTTCCATTCTTGACTTTAATGAGAGATAACAAAAATTTAATTGTTCTAACAGAGACAAACAAACAATGCTTAATCAATGATTATATTATTAATATTCTGGTTTTCGAAGCTTATGAAATATCATTTCATTATAAGTGGAGGGTGGGCTACCAATCAAGCTTGCTCATCAATTATCAGATATCAAAACGCTCAATAGAAAGTATATATAGTATACCCTAGGCCATCGAGTGATAAATTTATGACTAGAAAATAACGTCATTGCTGAAGTGTCGCTCAAAGTTACTGATTAATTTCGCTATATACGATAAATATGTCTATTTTAGCAACCAGCCCTCAAAACTTCTGGTCACGATCATGTTAGCCCTGAAATTAGAACACAGACAATTTCAGCCCTCTTATATATAAGAATATCGGGCAATTCAAGAATGACAGGCAAGCTTGATCTATAATAATATATATTATAACTATATATTAATTCCCGAAAGAAAGAATATTGTTCATGTGCCTCTTTTTTTTTTCTTTTTCTATTTTTCTCTATATAAGGGTCTAACTCCTTTTTAAGCTTCTGTGGATTTTCTGTCTTCATCAGTTATGATTCTTAAATTGTTCTATCTGACAGTCATGCTTTAAGAGATGGAATGAAGGCAATGATGAGGCCAATAGATCTACAAGTTTGAGGATAAAAACTGTCAAAGAGAAAAATTATTCGGACTTTCTTCAAGTTTGTTTGTTTTAGGCTTAAATCCGTTTGCCCCTAAGTTATCAATTTCTTTTTCATTTTAGTGCCTAAATCCTATCTTTTCACCATTTTGATACTTTTTTCCTCTTTTGTTTTTTTTTTGTCTTTATTAAGTCAATGTTAAACCTTAGGATCTATATTATTTCATTTGTTCTATTGCTCTTGAAACTTTACTTTTACTTTTTTTATCAATGCTTAAGCATCACTTTTTCTTGTAAGGTTATTTAGATCTTCTAAGAAAAAACTTTGATTGTTATGGTTTGTCTAATTTTGACCATGACTTGAACTGTGTTCAGACTTTGCAGGACTTTTGGTTTGTTTTTTGGCCAAGTGTTAAATACCACTTTCATTAGCTAAAATGTCCTTTTTTACCCTTTTAACCCAAATTTTTTTTTGAATATAGATTAAACCTAATTTTATGTCAAACTCCAAATCTCAGTTTTTTTTTATTTTCATGAAAAAGTTTCTTATAGCAATAGTTAAATCCTCTTTTAATTGCTACAATGTTATTATTCCCTCTTTCATCCCTTAAATTTATTGTTTAATAATTATTTATTATGTTTATATTAAATGCTAGCATAAATTAAATCACTGCAATGCGCAGGACAATTAAAAGTCGTTTTATGTATTATACATCGAGCTTCCTGGCTAACTTCTTCATCTTCATGTATTGACACAGACTCTTTTGGTCGTACTGGTATATATTCCCGTGCATTGCGAAATACCAGCAATCAAAATATGTTTCCCTTTAACGCAATCATGTACCCATCCACAATTATTGTCCCTCTACACCCAGAGTACATGCCTTGCTACTTAATATTTGCAATAAATTGCATTTCTATTTATGCGATTAGAAACATTGTTGGTGGTAAGTATATCATTGGTCTTATCAGGCTAGGACCGAAATTTGGTTGTGTTTTAAAGAACCACATCAGTTATACTGTACCAAGGACATCCATTAATAAGTACGGCTAACAAGCTAATTGCAAGTTCCAACTTTAAAACTTTAGTGACTGAATCGCAAGTTTTAAAACTTTATCGGCCAAAGCGTTGTTTGAGTGCTTGGCTTTATGTAATTATGAGACCAAGAAAGGGAATTGTTGGCTGTAACTATGTGTGAATGTGATTAACAATTTGATTGCTTGGTTATGCTTATATAATAGCGGTTATGTGAAAGTCTAGTTATTTCAAATTTTTGACTGATATTAAAAAAAATGAAAATAGTTCTTGCAAAAAAAATTATAATTCCCAATTATTGGAATCAAAACAAAAACTTTTGGCAGATAATTAACGAGTCTGCTGTCTGCCGAAGCGAAATTTGGAGTGTTGGGGTAAGAGAAGGACATGGCTGAGCTGGAGGAATACGAAGCGGGGCCCGATGGAAGAAAATGACACGTGGATCCACGGTGGACTTTTGGATGACGAGGGGCTGGAGTGGGCCCCGGAAAGGTGGGGCCAAGGGAAGTTAGGACTTAGGACACAGGGAGAGGCTTTAAGACAGGCCCATCCAGCCATGTTTGATGTATCCATATTTCATGTGCATTCATTAATCAATGCGGGTGAAATCGAGAGATCAAAAGCAAAGGAAGGAGGAAAAAAGCATGATTCTTGTGCCTTGCCTTGCCACAGCCCCCCACCTGTTACTTCTGTTTCTTATCTATTTGCCCAATTACCATTTTCTCCCCCCCTTCCCTCCATTGAACATTTTAACGCATGGAAAATGGATAACAAAACGCGAAGTAATTCTCCTCCACGCTTTGGCACAGATGGTTTATCGTGTGGAAGTATATTGAGAAAGTTTGGGATTTGACTCCGGACTCCCCACTCCTTAGTTATATCATAGATAGTTGTTTCGATTGTTTTTTAAGTTTTAAAAAGACTTATATGCCCTTTTTCCTTAATTACTATAATAATATATAAATACTTGTAACGTTGCTTATACTACTACTAGGGAAGTAACAATGTTTCCCTCTACAAAATTTACTTGTACAAGTTGTACAATTTTAACTAAAGATGTAAAAAATTATTCTATTCATTGTTATCCTCCTTTAAATCATACAACTTGAACTTGAATCTATCTCTCTTTGTAAAGCTTTTGGAAAGCAACGAGCTTAATTAATTTATACTCGTATAAAAATGTAACTTTCACCTCAAAATAAAGTAACAATCCAAGGTAAATTTTCATATATTACTTTATTTTATAGCTTTTAGTTATTAGCTATTTATAGATGCAAATATTTTTTTAAAACATACATAAAAATATATTAAAAAAAAGATAAAACATTATAAATATACTTTAAGTTGTATAAAGTATTTTAAAAGCAGGAGCAGGAAGCAAAAGAGAGAGAGAGTGTGTATGAAAAAATATCATTTTTAAAATTTAAATTAAAAATATTATAAAAATGAGAGTGATAATGGCAATTGAAAATGAGAACATGAATGTAAAATTAAGATAAAAGAATTATACAACTTAGAATAGACTCATATGATTTAATTGGTAGTGCTTACTCACCTGCAGTGCGACTACTACCCAAATTCGCTCACACTTAGAGAAGAATCTGATCTAGCTAAAGTTGTCCCAAATAATATAGGTTGACATTGATAATGAGAGTGAATGGGGGGAAAGAAGTACTTTGGGTTTTTACTTGTTTCCAAGTAGAATTAAATTGAAGCACAACCGTTCTAGTTTCCTGGACCATTAAACCAACACCTGTGTTTAGCAGTGCAGGGACTCCTAGTCCTAGTTATGGAAGTCACGCGGATGATGCAATTCCGCAACTGCCCATCCCTCATGGAAAAAATATACTCAAAGAGACGAAGGGTATATTAGTCATTCACGAGCAATCAGAAATTCTTAAGCACTGGGGAGTTATATTTGGCTACCTCCACTTTACTTGCTTTTCGGGCAATCTGTAATGTATCTGCCTGCCCATTTATCTCTTCTCCGGTACCTGAACCCGAGGAGAGGACCCGTGATTGAGTCTCACCCATTGCACTGCACTCACCGAATAATACGTACTATTAAATATTTTCTCATGTGATTTTAACAGTAGAGATATAAGCTATTATTTTTTAAATGTGTTCATGAATTGGAGAGACGATGTCGATGGCTTGGTCATAGTCCTTCTAAATCTAGTCGAGGGGCAGGCATAGGCCACATACTTATATGGCACAGTTTTGTGACTTGTGAGAGAGAATCTAATGTGTGGTGTGGTGCCAGCTATGAATTTGAAGGATCAAAGCTTTCTCTGAGGTCAAAGCTGGCATTTTCTTTTTCTTTTTTCTACTCTTTTTTTTTTGTTTATTTATTTATTTTATAAATCCATGCTACACTTCTCCCTTCTCTCCACAGCCTTCTGCTATTTACTCTTCTCATTCTCGGGGCTGATTTAAAAATCTTCTCTTCCTTCTATTTCTTTTCTGCCCCGGTCTCCTCTCTCAATTCCCAGAACCAAAGACAATAAAAGAGAAAGAAAAGAAAAAAGGACAGAATAATTCACATGCTCTGAAAGCAAGAAGAGGGGACGAGCGTGGGACGGGTTCATGGTTGGTTTGATTCTCCCACATTAAGGACTCTGAAGAAGAACCGCCATGGCTGTTTCTCCATGTTTGACTGGTTCCGAGAAGAAGCATTGGTGGCTCACCAACAAGAAGGTTGGCTTCTACCTAATAGTTTCAATTTTCTCCAAGTTTTCACAAATGGGTCGATTCTGATTTCTAAATGCTCTGTTTTGTTTTCCTTTATCCTTGTAGATTGTTGACAAGTGCATTAAGGATGCGAGGAATCTGATTGCTACTCAAGAGCAGAGCGAGATCACGTCAGCGCTCAATCTCCTCGACGCCGCGCTGGCACTGTCCCCGCGCTTAGAGGTGGCGCTGGAGCTCAAGGCCAGATCTCTGCTCCATCTCAGGCGCTTCAAGGACGTCGCCGATATGCTCCAGGACTACATTCCCAGCCTGAGAATCGCGACCGACGATTCGGGTTCCGTCTCGTCTGATAACTCGTCTCAGCAGCTCTCGAGAGAGCGGGTCAAGCTTCTCCCCTCTAACAACTCGTCCGATGACTCAACGGGTCGCGACACGGCTTTCAAGTGTTTCTCTGTCTCGGACTTGAAGAAGAAAGTCATGGCGGGGTTGTGTAAAAATTGCGAAAAGGAAGGGCAGTGGAGGTAATTTTGTGCTCTCTTATACCAATTCCATTTTGTTCTGTTTGGGAATTTCCAACATTTCGATCATGAATAAGAGTTTTTCGAATAACATATACAAATGCGCAAGAACATAAACAGTGCCAAAAAAAGTTGGCTTTTGTGCTATTAAGTTTTTATTGGATGGAGTAGGTATACTTGCCGTGCTAGGGGGAGAATAATTTCATATAAGATTGGCCTTTTAATGTTTTCTAAAGAAAAGTGGGCTTTTTAATGATTTTTCAGAGATAAAAATGCAGTACTTTGGACAAATTTTTTTATATTCAAAATTAGTATTACAAGCTATAGGATTTGAAGCATTACAACTATAGGGTAAACTTATTCAAAACTACAAGGTCATCAAACCTACTATCAAGACATTGTGCGAATTTTGGGAATAAAGGAAGAAGTGGGATTTAATGTCTCTTTTACCGGCCGAGTTAGGCTGGCCAGAGTACTTTGGACAGACTGTTTGACGAGAACATGGCATTAAGGAAAAAAAAAAATAGTAAACGTAGCTTACTTTCAAACTGAGAGTTAGGATTTACCCTGAGTATTAAAAAAAAAAAAAAGTTACATTTATCCCCCAAACAAATTTTTGAAAAAATAAATACAGTAATTTATTGTCAGTGCCTGTAAGCTGTAATTTTGCGTAACTCAGTGCCGTAAGTTGGAACTCGTTCTTCACTCGCTTCCTTTTGACTTTGACTCAGGTACCTAGTTCTTGGCCAAGCCTGCTGCCACCTGGGCCTAATGGAGGACGCGATGGTCCTTCTACAAACCGGGAAGCGCCTAGCCACGGCTGCGTTCCGCCGCGAAAGCATATGTTGGTCGGACGATAGCTTCTCCCTCCCCACAACCGCCGCCACCGACCTTTCCTCTGCCGCCGCCACAACTCCTCCGTCCACGCCACCCCGCATCATATCCGAGTCTGAGAGCATCTCACAATTGCTCTCACACATCAAACTCCTCGTCCGACGAAGAACCGCCGCAATGGCGGCCCTCGACGCCGGCCTCTACTCCGAGGCTATTCGCCACTTCTCCAAGATCGTGGACGGGCGCCGGCCCGCTCCCCAAGGCTTCCTCGCCGAGTGCTACATGTACCGTGCCTCCGCCTACAAGGCCTCCGGCCGAATCGCCGAGTCGATCGCTGACTGCAACAAGACCCTAGCGCTAGAACCGTCCTGCATCCAAGCCCTCGACACCAGAGCCTCACTTCTCGAGTCCATCCGCTGCTTGCCCGATTGCTTGCACGATCTCGAGCACCTGAAGCTTCTCTACAATTCGATTTTGCGAGATCGGAAGCTTGCAGGCCCTGCTTGGAAGCGGCACAGTGTGAGATACAGGGAAATTCCCGGAAAACTCTGTGCTTTGACGATGAAAATCAACGAATTGAAGCAGAGAGTTGCTTCAGGGGAGACTGGGAATGTGGATTACTACGCTTTGATTGGTTTGAGAAGAGGTTGTTCGAAGTCGGAGTTGGAGAGGGCCCATTTGTTGCTTTCTCTCCGGCACAAGCCCGATAAGGCGATCAGTTTCATAGAAAGATGCGAGTTTGCCAATGACCAGGATCTGGACTCGGTGAAAGATAGAGCGAAAATGTCTGCTTTGTTGCTTTACAGATTGCTGCAGAAGGGTTATTCAAGCGTGATGTCTACTATTATGGAAGAGGAGGCCGCCGAGAAACAGAGGAGGAAAGCCGCGGCGGCTCTGCAGGCAGCGCAGGCGGCAGTCCAAGTGCAGCAAACGCAGAATCCGAACCCGCTATCAGAGCCCAAAAGTAAACCATCCGTGAAACAGGGTAATAGCGATCGGGACAACCCAGGTGAGAGTAAAGGAACATCGTCATCCAATGCGAATGTGTTTCAAGGAGTGTTTTGCCGGGATCTTGCTGCGGTCGGGAATTTGCTATCCCAGGTAGGGTTCAATCGTCCACTTCAAGTGAAATACGAGGCACTAAGCTGCTGAAATTAGGAACCGGAGGACTGCAATGTATGAAAAAGAAAAGTGATGGTCCTTGAACCATTGTTTTACCGGCAGAGGCCACGCTATGTAACCGTTTGTACAAAACCGGAAAATTTTGTCGCCCCATCACATGCCCCTAATTTTCTGTTGTGTTACCCACTGCCATTACTGCTTAATGTACAGATTTTCCTTCCGAGTATGAAATTTTCTACTTGTGCACTTAAAATTAATGGTAACTGGAAAATGTTTCCTGGGAAGTCGATGGATATTAATGGGTTGGGATTTGGAAAGATTGGGGGAGTACTAAATGGTACTCTGCTTTAGCCAGACTGCACAAGGGAAAAGTAGAGCGAAATGAGGCTTAGCTTTGGCTTCTCCTCTGTGTCTCATGTGTTGGGGCATTTCTTGTTCTCGGCTTCGTTTCACTCTTATCCGTGGACTGATACTGCCTGACATTCCACTAGATTTCATTTATTTCCTCTGGGAGAAGTTGCTCTGTTGGTCCCAAACTATAATTATCATTATAAATTGGTTCTCAACCTTGTTCTACGCCGCATATTGATCCTAGACCTTTATATAGCATTACATATTGGTTCCCAATCCCACGGGAAAATTGAGTTCGCACACAAATATGATTTACAGAGAGGAATGACCGATACCTTAAACTGTGAATAATTTATAAAAAAAAATTATGATACAGTTTAAATTACCAAACATACTAAATTAAAATTTTAAAAATGGATGTCAGAGTTAGCAAATTTTACAGGGTTTGAGGCCAATATAAAACCAATTTTAAAGGTCTAGAACCAATATGCAACAGAAAAGAAGGTAGTGGACCAATTTGTAATGGTAATTATAGGTTTGGGTAAAAGTCATATTTAATTTACCTAACTTTTAAGATCATCCTAATATGATCCCTTAACTCTAACAGTGACTATTAAAGTCACTAACTGAACTTTCGTGTCTTATTTTAGTTCCTACCATTAGTTCAGTCATTATTTCTGATGAAAAATGTTTACATGGCACTCAAACTGATATGTGACATCCTATTTCATAACAATGAATGATTATATTCGAAGAATATAAAATTTTAGGTTAAAATTGACACAAATTAATAATATTATGGACTTGAACATATATTAGCTAACAATTGATCAAATCTCCAACTGCTTCTCAGGCCTCTAACTCCATCTCCAACCAAACACATCTCCACTTCTCCAATTAAAATCAAAATCATCGACTAAACTTCTCCAATTAAGGCCTTATTTTGATTTCTAGTTACTTTTTTTTTTTTTTCAATTTCCCAGAAAATTTCACGGCAGAGAAGATTTTCAGCCTCTCTTGACTCGACTGTCGAAATCAGGAGCCCGAAGATTGTGAAGATGGATACAGGTTACAAGTCAAATTGAGATATAGGAAGACAAACATAATTGCCTCCATGTCAAAGTTAAGTGACGGACCGAGTTACTCGGCATTCTCTTCTTCGAGTTCATGGCGCCAAAGCTCTACAAGGAGCACTTTACAAAGAGAGAGAGAGAGAGAGAGAGAGAGAGAGGGGGTGTGGCTGAAATTGGGGTCATCGGCTATTAAGAATGGTTACCGGTGGGGAGGACTGCAAGGGTATCATGGGAGATGGAGAGATGGTGGCGGTGTAGACTGGGATACGAAGATATGGCGAGATGGTGGCAGCGGGGAGACAAAGGGGATGAAATTAGGGTTAAACCTTTTAAGTTCTTAAAATTATTTGTCTTTATCAATTCTAGACTGAGACTTATTATTCTTCCAATCTTGTCACTCATTGTATGTAAGATGATGCCACGTGACAATTTGGGTGTCGTATAGGCAATTTCCGTTCAAAATAACACCTGAACTGATGATAGAGATCAAAATAGGACATGTGAATTTAGCTAGGGGACTTTAATATTGACTTTTAGAGTTAAGGGACTATATTAGGATAACCCTTAAAATTAGGGACTAAATATGGATTTTACCCTTATAGGTTTAGTACGGACTGCGCCTTGTACCCGTTCCCATCTGTACTTCACTTTCTAATTCACCCACTCACTCTGGATACTGGTGTGGCGCAGTTTCAAACCAATCCATCAGATATCACACTCGAAAGTTTGTTTGAAGTACAATTTTACTTTCTCAGATGTAGTGACAAAAAATTATAGGAGTACTACATTACTTGTCCAAGGACACCCAATGGAAAAACTATGCTAGATTCAATTTAGAAGCCCGTGTACGTATTAAAAAGACTTGCTTCCAACTCTGACTCAATAATGATACTGCTCCTGTAAGATTTGAGAATGGAGGTGGGTAAATGGTGCAGTGGAGAAGGGAAATTGAGACAAGTGAAAGGATTAGTGCCGTCAAGTCGCTGGGATGGGTTGGGGTAAAAGGGAGAGGAGGGGAGGGGAGGGGAGGGCAGTGTCAGCTGAGGACGTCTGCCTAATACAACCAAAGAAAAAAGAGGTCTCATCAACACTCAATTTAAGAAAAACAAAAGGCGTTTTGGAAAGCTTATGTCACTTCATGCTACGCCTTTTTCAGTCTCTTTTAGCTTTCTCCAATATTCACACGACCTACCCATGACTCTGAGTTGTTCTTTCTTTTTTCTTGGTGGGAGTTTTGTTTTTCCATCCCGGTGTACATACATGATTGCGCATAATTTGGGCACTGCTCCGATAAGAGAACAAAGCTGTGGGGCAATGAAAATGGCAGTAACTTTTCCCTCTCAAGAAGGACACATTTTCGATTTTGGAAATCCAGAACAGTTCCCATGTCCTGACCTTTCCAACTCTAATCTGGCTCGGTTAGACTTAGATCCAAGCCTATGATGTTGGCTTTAATGAGGGGCTGTTGGCAATAAATGAGATTTCCCTCCCTAAGCTAGTGTTTCGGTTCACCATAATGCATAATTATCGCTATCAGTGTGCAACACAGAATTCACATATACAGAAATTAAGACATTGGAAGTGTAAATGAAGATTATTACTACTACAGTTACTAGCTTTGTGTCAGCTGGGGAGTAAAATTTACTAAGAAAGGGGGCCTGAAGCGCTGTTGAAAATGATTTGGTAGCTGTTGTTGCATGGTGGAGGCTTTATGAGCTGCCTTGCCCGTTTCGTGTAGGCTCATTGCCAAGTCCAGCTAAGAAATTACTCTTCCTTTCCCTTATTCGTCTTCATTCATCTTCCACACCAGCTACTCTGCCAACCTTCTCTGCTTCTTTCTTTTTTTCTGTCTTCATGATCCATTGCACCTGCTCGTTTGACCCCATTTTCTTTTCATTACCAACAGTAATTAATTTCTTTCAGTGTGCTCCTCCCATCAGGTGCACGCTTTTCGGGTTTTTTTTTAAATTAATTGGATATATGTTCCTTGTTCGATTTCAATACCATACCTATGATGATTGTGAAGAGGGGAATAGTTCGATCCAGTGAGTTGAGATGCGGGAAACAAAAACATGCATTATACCGTATAGAAAAATAAAGAAAAAAAAATAAAAAATTCTATCACAGTAACACAAGACCATGGGCACTGATGCAGATTCCCGTTGGGGGAAAGAGAACTTTCTCCAATTTCAAAAAGTCCTCCTTGTTTGTTTTGCCGTTTGGATAAATGAAACAAAATTACATCATTGATTTTTTAGGTTTCCATACACGCATGACACCCGGTAAAAACCATCGTTTTTTTTTGTTGGTGTTTCCTGACGAAAAATTTGCATACATCGTTTTGCTATGAACAATAAAAATGGAAAATATCTCCAACTATAGTCAAAGTGTACACCAAAGTCTCTCTCAAAATAAAGAACAAATCTACGCTGAATTTTAAGCAAACGCACTTTGATATATGAAAACAAAGAGAGAGATGTAATTGTTGATGGTTGGTCTGTTAGTGTATGGTATAATCGTTGGCTGTCTTCTCCACCTTTGTTCTCTCCGATTACAGCCCAATACCAGACATTGAGCATTGGACTGTTTCTAATCTATTACTTCCAAATCAATAGGGATGAAATACCCCGAAATATCCAGCTTGTCTTCTTCATGTTCCATCCTATGGATGTTTCTAATATCGTTCAGATACCGATCAGTTCACAAGATGTTTCAGATGTCTACACTTGGGGGGAAAAAGCGAAGGGAGTCTATTCAGTTCACTTAGGGTACCATAGTCAGTATAGAATTTTACACTCTGATCCTGGTGTACCAACACAAGAGCAGTTACGCTAGCAAGCTTTTTGGCAAATGATGTAATAACCTAAGTTCGGAACCTATCAACGAAACACCTATCTCACATTACATGGGTTATCCTTTACAAAAGGATGAGCACTAGGTACTAAAATGGACTCTCAGTATAATGAAGTTTGCTCATCCCATACTGACAGATGCAACAATATATTTTGAACCATTCTCATGTTTTAATATCATTTTTATGATGACCCGAGTTTAAAACAAGTCTACAAAACACCCGCTCACACCAAATAAGCTATCCTTTATAAAAAGGATAAGCGATAACTAATCAAACTCTAGAACTTGATGTCATCTATATAAGTCATAAATCGATCCACTTATATGCCCAATGTCCTTGTTGGGCCACAAATTGATCTAGAATCGTCAGGCCGGTAAGTGATGGATATGAACCATAGTTCACCTGCTTACACCATGTGAGCTATCATTTGGACATACACAACCACATACTTTGAAACATTCTCATGCTTTAATATCATTTCTATGAAAGACCCAAATTTAAAATTGGTATATATAATACTCGCTCACACAACATGAGGCATCCTTTATGAAAAAAATAAATACTAGATGATCAAATTCTAAAACTTGATGTCATATATATATGTCATAAATCTCATATCTCTCCCAATCACCACCATTGTTTGGTATATAGCGCAAACAATGAATCAATTGAGCATATTTTATTCTTTTGTCCTTTCACGGAGGAATTGCTTCAATCTTTCAACCTACATGATCTTCAGATTGGTACTCCACATATATGGGATATATTCTGTGATACCCAAGTTGCCCTTATAGATGCTGATTGGCACTATTTTTGATGTTTTGTGAAACCGTAATAAATGTATTTTTGATGTTGCTTGTATGACTTTACCTGTCATGGTCTGCTGCATCCAAGCCTGGCTGCTTTGTCTCTAAAGGTGACAGTTTAAAGGCTGGCAACCTGATTCCATAACAATGCCTTCTAATCTGATGATGTCTTCCACCTGCGGGTTCCATCACAATTAATGTAGATGTTGGGCTCTTCGCATCACTTGGGTTGGCTACACTTGGAATTGTTGCATGGGATTTATTCTCGTTGGTTATGCTCGCTATTTCTCATGCCATCGCATATGTCAAAGACATCACGTATATAGAGACCCTAGCTATTTGGAAAGGCCTTCTTGAAGCTTGGTCACAAGGGTGGGAAAATGTTACTATTTATTATCCAATGTAATTCTCAAATTGTGGTAAATGCTCTTCTTACCTACAAGAAGCCATCTGTTTATGCGTACAGAGTAATTATATATGATATTATGAATTTAGCCACTAGTCAGTGTGTTTACTTCTTGTAGCTTTTCACATGTACATAGATCTGTAAATTCAGTTGTCCATTCTGTTGTAACATTGTCCAAGGGCTTATCTTGTCGGGTGCAATGAGGATATCCTTTCTCAACCCTCATGTCAAATGCTCTCTGGATTGGATCTTAATGAAGCTTCGCGGGTTACCTTGAAAAGAAAATATGTCCAAAGTAATTTTTCTTTTTCATAAACAATATCGTGAATTAAATTTAAATTCTCTTGCTCCAGATGCAATCTCATCACTATAATGACTAAAAGAATCCGTCCATTGGACATTTGGATGTTGTTCAATTCCTCATTATCTTTGGAAAGCAAAAATTCTCAACATTACCGATTTGTACCTCAGAATAAATCCGAATTATGACGCTAACAGGCGCTAATCCAAAAACTAATATCGTTACCAACATTCCCCTTTGAAAAAAAGGGTAACCATAGGGTCTCAAGTTGTTTGACCAATAAATCAATATATATTCAATTAAAATGTACCACTATATCAATATCATAATATATAGTGCATCTGTGTTCACCTTTTTTAAATTTGTTGCAATCAAGGTTGCAAAGTCGTCGTAACTTAAGGATCACTTGTAGGTTTTCCTTTTCATATGTACCTAAACTATATATTCCCTTTGCTTTCCTTCCAAGTGAATTATAGGCCTTTATTTTCTCCTTAATTCAAACTAACGCAACCCATTTTCCTTACTATTTTAGTTTCAATTTGCTTCTTCTCTTCTTTTATAGTATAGCATACGACTTTTTGCAAATTCTGCTCTAGCTAGCTCCTAGCTCATAAATCATTTACCTACGTAGTAATTATATATTATAACTATATATCTGTTGATGTTCTGGAAACTGTCAAAACAGCTCTTGATCATCTGGTTCAAATACATTTATTTAAAATTAATAAATTGTCAATTAGTTTTAAAAATTAAACAATTTTTTTCCGAGGCAATAATAATGGACGTGGTCTGTGTAGAAACAATTTTCAACGAAGAAGCGACATGGCATGTTCTCATAATGATAGCCCACTGAGCCACGCAGATGACTTGCACCCCACCTGTACTTGAATTTATTTATTTATTTATTTATTTTCTTCTTCAACTTATATATATATATATATATATGTAGTTCAAACTTCATAATATTGGGCAGGCACGGTACTGAAAATATTTAGTCTACAGTGCATATATAGTTCTATCATCATTTAAATTTCTGAGACGAAAACAGCTATATATGCGTTATATAATTAGGTCGCATGACCATAACATGCAACCACGCATTATAAGTGTAGCCTTAAAATTACAAATATTGCTAAAGAATCCGTTATTAATTAAGGCAAAAAATAACTGGTTGAGTAATTAAAATATCTTTCTCGAACTAGAGATTTGCCGGTTTATCTCAAACGTTTAAAGTTTATATAATTTTAGAGTAAAATTTATTCGCAATTCTCTCACTTTAAATGTTATCTTAAAGTGGTTCATTTAATGACACGATGTCATCATAAAGTCCCTTAACTCTAAAAGCGCATCTTAAAATAGTTCTTTCCATTAACTTTTTCTTTATCTCTAACAAAATATGATGATGTCGTATCTTTTGATTCTATGTGGCAATCTAAAATGCCACGCGACATCCTTTCCTATAACAACAATGACTATATTGAAAGAATAAAAAGTCTCAAGCTAAAACTGACGTAAATACATAATTTTATGGATTTAAAACACATATTAGCTGAAGAAATCATTTTGTACTCGTGAGATTTGGGAACGATTCAATTTTAACAGGAATAGGGGGAAATAACAAACCCTCGTTGTGCATACGACCCATGATGGTTAGATGTGTTACGCTTTTAATGCCTCTCTTGAACTGACCCATAAAGGACAAGGCTTTTGGCCTTGTTTCGTTTTAGATTCTGTTCCTTGTTCCGTTTTTTATTTTGTTCTGGTGATCTCTTCAATGTACTTGGCTTTTGGCTGAGATTCATTGCAATGCCACCATCTTTCTACCACCGGAGCTTAGCTATTGTCACCGTTTGGTATCTGAGGGGAGAGAAAGTCACCGGTTGAACAAGGATGTAGGGCTGTAAATGAACCAAACAGATACAAACAAGTTATGTTCATGTTCGTTCGTTTAACTTTAAACGAGCACGAACACGAACAATAAACGAATTCAACTTCTCTGTTCGTGTTCGTTCGTTTATTAATAAACGAATACGAATACAAACACGAACAATTAAACCTGATGACTACCACCAATCTAAACTGGAGCGAGTCTAGCAATGACCAAAAGGGCAATAGGCGATGATGAGAGAGATTATGGGTTATGGTAATGGACTCAGCTTGGTACTATAACAGGTTCACGCTATAAGGAAAATGACTGATTATATTTGGGGAAATAAAAATAATATATTAATTTGGGAAAAGATTGTAACATAATCACATGATTGGAGTAGGTAGACACTAATTAAAATGCATGATCTATAAAACATACTCCATCCGTCCCAAATTCTCTGCACCATTCACGTTTTACCAATTAATCTATGATTTTTTATTTTAGACATTTTAACATATAAATGAAAAACTTTTATGTTTGAATGATAAATCAAGACCTATAGTTTCTAAATATATTTTTTTTAATTTTTTTCTAACAATCAATAATATAAAAAAATTCAAGTCAAACTAGCCCAAAAAGTCAAATGGTTCAAAGAAATCGGGACGGAGGGAGTATATAATAATAAATGTACAGCTAATATATAAATAAAAAAAAAATCAATATAAATGAACATAAACGCATAATAACCGAACGGTTCATGAACATAAATAAACAAACAAGATCTTGTTCATGTTTATTCGTTAACTAATCGAACAGAAAAATATGTTCGTTTAACTAAATAAATGAACATAAATGAACTCTTACCGAACGGTTCACCAAACGTTCTGTTCGTTTACACCCTTACAAGGACGGTATCGGATGAAAGAAACAAAGATTTGTGGAAGAAGATGCAGATTGACTAAATCTATGTTTTGAACAGTAAAATTATATGTTTGTATCAATTTTGACCTATTTTTTTTTTCTTTTAATATAGTCATTTATTTTTATGAAAAAAAAATGCCACGGGGCATTTTAGACTGCCACGTTAAATCTAAGTAAACACCCAATCAACTTCTATCTGAGATAATAGAAAAATTGATGGAAAGAAATACGATAAGATGCTCATCAGGAGGTAAAGGGCTTTATAATGACATCATTCCAATAAAGGGCTCACTTGAAGACAATATTTAAAATAAAGAACCGCAAATGAATTTTATTCTCTAATTTAGGAAGTCCAAAAAGTGAAGTTTAGTGTCTATTGAAGACGCTTTCACAAATCATTATTATATAATACATCTCTTTTCTTTTTCCCTTAACTTTGTTAATTTATAATATGATTTTATTTTTCAAAATAATACAAGCCTCATATCCCGATCCCCCATTGATTTGTTTTTTTTTTTAGATTATAATAGTGTGGAAAATCATATATATTTATGAATAGCAGTGTACGTTTTGCTGTTTCCGAAACGCCCTCTGACCAATATATTAAATAATTAACTTGAATTCTGTGTTTAGCGCTTAAATAGTATTGTAATGCATTAACAACTTTTGGTAGCTACTCGTTTGAAGTATATTCGATTATCTTGTGGCGAAAGAAAAGATGGTTTTGCACCAAGTCTCACGAGGATACGTCACATACACAGCTAGCCATGTCTTGTTATATATATATAACAAACTGTACTAGCTTAGCCATATTTAATTTCTGCAGAGTTTATGGGCATCTCTGCATGCCTCTGCCTAAATTTTAATCTTCAATTCCCATATTTGTTCTTGTAAGTTGCAGCGCACAATTATTCTCTCACATTGGAGAATCCCCCACTCCCCCCAAAAAATAAAAAACTTTCATCGTATAAGCCTTTTTTAGTGTTTGTGCGCATGCTGACTGATCAAACTCAACTAGGACAATTAATGCAACAAAATAAAAAATTCAGGGACAAAAATGAAACAGTCAACGAAGTGTGATTGCTAACTTTGTATTTTACGAAATATCGTGTTTATGTCATGACATTCTAAGTTGGGATAAAAACAAGCTTAGCCAAATCCAGACACCTAAGGCATTAGCTTAGCTAGATAGGGTTATGCTTAAGCCGCAGCTCAACAAATTCATAAGTCAACTGTTGTGTTTGCTGATGTGTAGGTTTTATTATTGGCTCCAAAAAAATCAATAGATAAATAAAATTGCTGACACTTAAAAGTGGAAGGTCTAATTAGGATCAGACTTTATATGGTAAGTCTAGTAACTTGCCTATATATTGATGATTTTTATCTCTTTGAACTAATGGGTAACTAGAAGTTTCGAAGTACGAAAAGATAAAGGTAACTATGACCCAACACTAAAACTATAGAGGTAAGTTTATCACACTATATATTGTAGTTTGTTTTTACCTTTGTGAAAGGAAAGAGTAAACGTAAAACGTAACTTTTGAAAGGTGAGCAAGGCAAGTATGATTATGATCATAGTGTAGGGCAGGGAACGTAATTAGCCTTGTATACAAATATAACAACGTAAGGTGGGATTAGGGGGGATTAATGTGGAGATGGAGAGTAATTAAAATAAATAAATATCGGTATTACACACGTGATGTTTGAATGTCGGGAACATTGGAAAGAGGCGAAGTGGTGGTACAGATATGATGATGTCAGTGGTGTCATGTGATGGATGGAATCATGTGCTTAGGAGAAGAATGAGAAATTTGATTGGCCTAATTCCCTTGTTTAATTCTGTACTTGAATTGTACTATACTAATTTTTTTCAAGCCAAGCCCTAGCCTGGACCAGGACCGCCCTCTCTCTACAGTACCTGACAAATTCTCTTGCACATTGCTACCCATCTCCTTATGTGAATAATTCCAACAAACAAACAGTCGAGTTAACATTTGAATTTGAGTGGGATCCAATCCAATCGATGTGCATTATTGTTTTCTGGGAATGCTAATGTGTTTTTTTTTCTTCCAGATGGGCTGGAACGGGATGCGTGTTATTGTGAACTTGTTTCTTTTACATTTTTTTTCCCTGTGGGGTGGTTGAGATTTTACATTTGAATTGAAGGTAAAGTTTTCTTTGATTTTTTTTTTTTTTTCTTATTGTTAACTTGAGATCTGAGTTTGGTATTTGCAGAGCAATTGGGAGCAGCGTTATGAATGGTTCGATTGACCGTGTAAGCGTAAAGCCATAGAATGATGATGAACAAGTGGGAACTCAACAAGGGTCTCATTCGGTCAATTTTAATGGCTACCTACGGCTACCGGCCAAAATGTTGTCTTCTACCTCCAAATTAATAAAATGGCGGTGCTAGCTTGGAACTTTTACGCTATATGGATCTCGTGGAAGATAGGTACTACAAGTATATTTCAATAATATTTTTATGAAAGTACCCTTCTTTTTATAAAATCTATGAGTCCCTGTATTATTGAAATATACTAGCAGCTCAAGCTTTATTGTTTGGAAATACCGTATCGCATATTCCATTATTAAAAAAAAATTTTCAATGTTGTTATCATTAAGGTATCTCAAACTCTGAAAATTATAAGTATAACGCATAATATACTGCATTATATGTGTTATTTTTCAAACTAATATATATTAAAATATTATTTTAAGATGGAAAATATCAAATTTTTTTACATATTTTAAAATATATTCTAATTATTTTCATTATAATTTCATAATATGAATTAAAATGAAAGAAAAGAATTATAGCGATTTTTCAAATCTCAATCATATTAACATAATTTACCAATTAAATTTTATTTTTAAATATAAAACAGAATAATATCAATATTTATGTTAATTATAATTTAGTGATATTTCAAATGATATATCATGATAAATTGAAAAATATATACATAAAGCATTGATATGTAAAATACAGAGCACTTTACAAGGTAATATAATAAAAATATAAAAGCTTATGTACCACACATGACATACCCAGAAACTAACTAGGCTCTATCAAGCAAGCGATCTTTGTTTCTTAAAGAAACCAGCCAATATCATGAATAAATGTGACAATAATGATGAGTATAAATGTAGGGAATTAAGTGATGAGAGGTGGCACTCCCTGGTATGGAAAAGGATGGGAGCGAGGTGTGACTGTTGCAATTCAATCCAGCCCAATATATTAGAGGACCGTGGGGGATGGGCTGCAGATGAAGCAATCTTGTATTGCTGGCCCAAACCAGGCCTGCATAGCATGCCTAATAGCAGTAGCACACTTGCTGTCTGTCTCGAGTTCAGTAGCCACTTCTTAAGGGTTCTATAGAGTATGGACTAGGTTACATGCATTACAAAGCCAAACAAGGAGTTGGGCTATTGAAAAGAGATGGGAATTAGAATTAGCCTCACCCATGTTTTGCCTGGCTACATCTTTTCATGGAGACAGATGGATTGAAATTGAATTCCAGCAGCATTAATGCTTCATCATCATCCGCTCATTAGCTGCTACTCCTTCAAGAGTAGTTGTCCCTTTTCGTTTTCGGCTCGTCTCCATCGCTAAGCTCTCTTCCGTTCTCATATTTGAATATGTATGCCAGGCAAAATCATGAATCCAGATTATAATTCATGTCCAACCCCTACAGGAGGTTTTGGGATCACAATGGCTTTCGGCTATAGAGAGCCAAACCATCCAATAAGTTAGACAAGGTTATCAAATCTTGAATCAAATATTACAATTTTACGATCTAAAATAGGAGATATAATTTGATGAGATTTTATAATTATAATTACGATTCTGATCCAATTTCACAACTGCGATCTACAAAAAAATTAATGTAAATTTTCAATTATGATAATCTTGAGTGGGATTGGAGACCCCAATAGCCCTAGCCATTACACTGGATACTAGGGCTTTGTGCATATCAACGGTCAACCCGCCAAATCCATATGTTTGATTTCATCCAATTAAAAGGATTCTATCCAGGATTATTTATAATGACTAATATATTTTAGTGTTAGCCCAGTGAATTTTAAGTAATTTTTGGAGAGACTTCTTTTGAAGACTCTTTTAGCCAAATTCAGTATCCCACCACAGCCATGATTCTAGCACAGATTCAACAAGTTCAACCGTTGGATTCTAGGTGAAAAGTTTTCAAAGCGACGTGCACAGAAACAAGAAGTAATTTTGGGAGAAAATGTCTCTTTCTATGATTTTTTTTTAAGCCGAGATTAGTATCCCAGCAAGCATTGATTCGATGGCAGATGCAAGTCCAAACACTTGGATTCTTAACGATGAGGTATCAGATTGATATGGCACTTCAACAAATACCCCCTTTCACGTTTATAAACTGCCCACCACCTGTTGATTTCAATAATTCAAGTATTGAACTATACTTCCATAAAAAAAATAATTCAATTGCAGTGAGAATGCTCAGAATATTATCGTCAACTCCTGCATTGGTTCATCGCAACTTAAGGTTTTAATACTAGTTATGGACAAGTAAAAATCCTTGTTCGAATATGTTGGTTTTGGTGTATGTCCGCCTCTAATACAGGGTTATGATTGTCAACAAAAGGAGCAAATTAGTTACTAAAATTTATGGAGGTGAGTAATATTGCTGCTGAACTTTTTTTGCGGCAAATTGCCATTAAATATTTGCGCATGTTATTGGTCATGTGCATAGTTTTTTGACCTTTTGGTCCTTTAGTGCAACAAGGTTGGAACTTTAGGACTATTTCCAGGTTTTCCCTAATGACACAATTCGGCTCTCAAGCTTTCTTAACTATACAATTAAGCCATAAACAAATTCTAGGTTCCATTTTAAACCACTCAAGGCCAACATAATCAAGTCACAATTTCTTGAGGACAAAGCAAGAATCACGAGAAACTATAATATCTTGAATTCAATATTTTCCCATCATCTATGTAAAATGATCAAAATACCCATTTTGGCTCAACTTGCCTTAATGACTAATTTTACCTTATTTTTAAGCTACTATACTTTATTGAACTGAGGTTTTGCTTGCATTAAATATTCTAAGCATATAAAATTACTCAAATAACCTAAGTTACGTTAGTAATCTTTGTTTGGATCTTGGAGAGCTACAACATAAGTTTTAAGACTAAGTTGGTTAAATGTGAAAAGTTTTATAACTAGCCAATATCTTTTCCCTTTTTTGAAAGAAGAAACTTTATTATGTGAACCAATAAGGTAAAGTCGGTATAGTAGTATAAAACTACAAATAGAATAGACCTAAACTCAAATAACATTGCTCCCATCAAAAGCAGCAAAGAAACAAAATGGTACAAATCATTCTTAAACTATCACCTATGTTGTGTACCATCCTTAAACTATAAAATGTTACATCATTATCCTAGAACTATTGCTAACATTGCAATATTCTTTTTCAGTGACTAAACTAAACATTTACGCCAGATTAAAGGTATAATGAAGTAATTCAAATACAAATGTAAAATTTAAACTGTCTGGCAATTATCTATCAGATAAATTTATACTTTTAAGATTTTTTTAACAATTAATAAACAGTTTCCTTTACCAATTTTTTCTCTTTATAAATGAAAAATAGTCCTTATTTTGGAAAGAAATCAAGTAATTTCTTTCACTCTTAATTTTATATTTATGCTCAAATTATTTTCTTAGACCTTCAATTTGATTTAAATACTTAGTTTAGTCATGAATGACTAATATTACAGCATTGTCAATAGTTCTAGGAAGATTATATAATAATTTAGAGTTTAAAGATGAACATGCAATATAGATAATAGTTCTAAGATGATGGTTGCTGTTTAGCCTAGTTATTATCACTCAAGTTATAGCTAACTCATGGTTTGATGACTGTAGATGTTAGCTTTGAATGACGCTAACTATAGCACAATCATTCATTTGAGGTTCTGCTTGAACGAATCTTATATATATGACATCTAACATGGCCATCTAAACTATCATTGAGTATGTCCTATGCCAATTTGTTCATCAAACTTATAAATTTATGTACATTAGACGATTGACTATTAGAATCACATACCAAAAATATGATTTTATAGACAAGAAAAATTAACATAAATCTCAATGTTGAAATTAAACTTGACAAGTTCCAGCCCAATTTTAAGTAATTCCTTAATGAGACATGAGTAAGAATTGGTTAATTTTATAGTGTAATTACTCCATTCACCCAAATTTATTGTCGTGTTTTCAATTTTAGAATTGGATAAAATGCTATCAAACACTATGCTTGTAAGGCTCAAGAGGGAAAAAAACATAATTTGACAATTCAACAACTAATTAATTGTTATCCATAGAGCCAAACCAGTGATTGCAATTTGCATTCGATCAATAGCATCCAACAATCTCTAAGTCAAGCTACAAGCATTCAAAATCCAATAGTATTAGTATTAAGTAAAATAACAACAGGCCAAACATTCCTGACAAGTTCATGGTTCTCTCATGGTTTTCTTCCACTTTAAAGAAACAAAGGATATTTGGTCACTCCTAATAACAAAAAGGATTTGTTGGAAGTAATCACTTGAAGCCAGCCCCAGATTTTACGCTTCTTTAGCTACTTCTTGGTTTAAGTGCTTCAGATACCCAATACACATGTATACAATTAGGAATTTATATCATAATCAAAATATAAAACTGAAACCATGCATTATCCTTAACCTAACAAGGTTGTCTACACAAAACAAAGAAACCAAAAAACTAAATGAAGGTCTTAGACATCCAAGGAAAGATTAGAAGTGCATAGCTCTTAGGCAGCCACTGCAGATGTTTTTAAGAAATAGGCATTGTGAGTTATCATCACTAGCCTCGAAACTGGGATACCAGATCCATAACACAAATGAGAAATCAACTTCTTTGCTCTTAAAAACATCACACATATCTAGAACTTGAACACCAACATACACTAAATGAGAAGCTCACTACTTACATAGGCCACTTCTTTACAAAGGGCCTAAAAATTACAAAAGCGAAAGAAATACTTAGCTGGCATTATGAAGTTTGCATTTTAAAGCTAGTATATTAGTAGTTTCAATTATGCATACATAGTGTTTCAGTTTCTAAGTTACCTCAATCAAGTAATGACTATAAGGGTCTTGAATACTACTGCAACAACCTAAAGATCATAATGTAAGGTAAATTCAACGAGAACAAATAACAACCATATATAAATAAAGTTTCATGATTGCTTAACAGAAACTCAATATGCAACCTAACCATAACTATTTCTAATGTGATTCAGCTATTTAGTTCTGAGTATGACCTTTTGTTTATTGATATAACAAGGACCTTATTAGTTAATGCGTCACTACCTGTCAATTTGTTAAGTTTCTTACATGTTAGTGCTCCACTAAGTTATGACATTTACTAACAACATCTTTACTTTCTTTGAATGAACTTATGGACACTCTAAGCCATGTCATAACATTGTGATATTCACCTTAACATTCTCATATGCTTACATATTCTCCCGTGTTTCATTTCTTACCAAGTTTGATGATTTCTTACCAAGTTTGATGATTTCTTCAAAAAAGGCTTTAAATTCCCCACCAATAAACTTTTGAATCCACTTCACTTGACAAGTGAAAACTAACTGTCCTTAAAAGCTTTAAAAGTAACATGTTACATCTTGACAATGTCCTTACATCTTTGGTTCATCCTCACCACTCTATTATGGCAAAAATCTATTTGCTGAAAACATTAAAAGATAATTAACAATAAAAAATTGCAAGCTAAAAGAACAAATAAAAGATATCGCACATAAAATAAAGAATGAATGAATGAAGGCCTAAATGCACAAGCAGTCCCTTAACTTTGTAAACTCATACGAGTTACTTCTTAAACTATGACTCAGTGCAACTTAGTCCCTAAAGTTTGCTTAGTTAAGTGACTTAGTCCCTCAACTTGCCTAAAGTAAGTGACCTAGTCCTTTGTGGGACCAGACAATGTTAAACACGTGACTAGACATTGTTCGTGAGCTACTTAGGTCTTGGTCAATGGTATGACCCGGTTTAAATTCCCAATTCCATAAGATTCTACTATTGTAACTGAAGAATTCGACCTAGAGAACAAAATTGATAAAGGTGTCGTACAAGCTCGTGGCCTCCGGCAAAGAGAAGACCAAAAAGAATGTTAAAAAACTAGAGCAACAAAAAAAGTTGAGGCATGGAAGAAGGTTGCGAACGAAAAAAGAACAACAAAGAAGGTTTCAACTGCAAAGAGTGGATTCGGGAAAGAAGATTGGAAAAAGATAATGAGAAAAGTGGATTTGGGACTAAAAAGAGAATGAAAAAAAAGGTTCCGCCTATGAAGACCAGGGCAACGAAGATTCAAGGGATGAATTCCAGTACTAAAAAAATGCATTTTCCAATGGCCTTACTTTGGAAATTCGGGTATTTCCAACGCAAAGTCATTAAAAATTGACACATTGGAAAATCACGTAATGGAAAATAAATTTCCAATGGCTCAATATATGGCCATTTTTAGCGTCGCCTACCCCAAATGGGGCCCTCCCAGGAAGACTACAGAACTGAAGTCCCACGCTAGTTACAGTTGGCTAATTAATTACTTGTCTCATTTTAAAATGTTTCATGCATCTAGTTATTAACCTAATATCCATTATGCATGCACTTACTTTGACTTGAATTTCACTTTAAAAGAACAAATCAAAAACAGTGCATGACATTTATAAAACAAAACTAAAACACAAGTCAAAGCATAGAAGATGAGTGTGTTTACTATAAATAATAACTGTGCATGTGCATCATTATATAAGTAAAGACTGTGTACATGCCCAAAAGCAACTAAAATACTACTCGTCCTAAAGACATTGGAGGTTAAACTAGCATACATACGTATACTGAAGGACTACTACTGAGATCCATGATCGACTATGCTCATCCTTGTGCCACTAGTCTCTGCAAGGCTACGTGTAAAACACTAGCTCGGTAACCCCCTATGGTCACCGACTCTAAACAGATGAAATCTGCACAACAACACTAAAGGGAGTGAGAATCCAAAGATTCCCAGTAAGGGATTTGGGTACCTGCAAAAAAATGTTAAAACCTGTAATAAAAACCTGATGACACTCATATATATAGAATATATGAAATCTACTGCGGCCCAATCCAGTCAGAGGGCTAATATATGCACATATACTTGAGTCCTTTGGGACTCTTCCTCATCCTAGTCTTCCCACGGGCGTCACTCTGTGCCTAGCGAGTTCAAACCATTAACTCGCTACTAGTAAGCCTTAGCTTACTAACGCAGTAAATTAACCTTCCCTTGGTTGTTGCTTAAGTGAACATAGTGGATGCTCCTTGCTTGCATTGTAAGAAACTCACTAGGTGTACTAGGCTCCCACATAGTACCTTGAGCCATTGGCTCACTTAGGCTACTATGGCACTAAGCCTTCACCCAAATAAACACACTAGGCTTCCACTTGGTGTCTTAAGCTAATAAGCTCACCCAGACCACCAAGGTACTAAGCTTCACCATTTAACCTGCTAAGGATGCACTAAGCTTTCACTTGTGCCTCAAGGCATAACTTGGCTAGGTCACAAGTGCACTAAGCCTTCATCCATAGTGCTCCACTATCTACCAATACTTGGTTCACACTATTATGGTAAAACTTGCTATGAATGGACTCAATTTAATAGGTTCCGAAGAACTCGTCATGTGCACTAGGGTTTTTTATTGGTGTCTTAAGCTCCAAGCCTTCAACTAGACTATCAATGGTACTAAACCCCCATAACCTTACTTAATTCTCAAACTTATCATCCATCAAGCACTCTTTATACCCAAGAAGACTTCAGTAATCACCCAGTGCTTTAAGGAGTCATGGGAAGTACTAAGGCACCATTAAGCACCTCCAACCCCAAATCCCCTTAGGCAATCTTAGGCCTCTTCATTTGGAAATAAATCCAAAAATAACTTGGGTAGATTTGCGCATGTGTGACAGCATGGAATTGTAATATGTATAAAAATATAATATTTTCATATATATGTGTAAATATATTGTGTATAAATATAATAATAAAGTCTATAATATTAATACGTATTAATATACATTACTAAAAAATGCAAATTTCCAACAGCCTCATGTTGGAAAATTACCTATTCCCACGCAAAGCCATTGTAAATAGGCGCATTGGTAAAAGAAGCATTGGAAAAAAAAATCTGAAGACTTAATTTTAGGCTATAGAAATCGCCAACGTCTAACCATTGGAAAACAAGCCATTGCTAATTTCCAACAGCTTAACCTTGTATATGTATTTGTAATGGCTATTTGATTTTCCAACAACCTAAGTTGCTGAAAAAAATTGGACATTTGCAACAACTAAGGCCATTGGAAAATACACCAAAAGCTCTAGCGGTTGGAAATTTCCAACGGAATTTTGTTTTAAAAACTAATAAAAAAATTACAGAACTCCCGAAAATATTTTTTTCTATATTACTAAATTTATTGTTATATTCACAAAAAAAATATTTTTTATTTTAATAAATACTATATTTTGTAATATTAAAAAAATAAATGCACTAAAATTACAGAATTCCCAAAAATCACAAGATTCATAAAATTGCAAAAGTACAAAATCACAAATCACAAAATACAAAAATTACGAAATCACGTAAATTAAAAAATTACAACAATCCAAAAATAGATCATAAAAAAAATCACATAAATTAAAGAAAAGCAACAAAATCACAATCCAAAAATCAGATCTAGAAATGCAAGGCGAAGGAGGAAAAGTTGACTAGGGAGGCAGACGAGGTGATGGAGGCGCGAGGTGAAGGAGGAGAAGCCAACGAGCGAGGCTAACAAGGAGACAAAAGAGCGAGGTGGAGGAGAAAAAGCCGAGAGCAAGCCAGAGAAAGAGAGAGGCGTGAACGACACACAGGCAATCGAGGAAGAGGAAGGAAAGAGGGTGATGGGCGACGCACGAATGGCGATGGAGAAAGGAGCGAGGCAACAGAGATAGGCGCCAATGGCGACGAAGAGAGGAGAACGGTAACAGTGATTAGCGAACAACTTATGGCAAAAGTGCAAAGAGGGCGAGAGGAGGGAGAGAGGGGTGATGGATAGGGGAGGGAAAAAGGGGTGATGGCGAAATGGCAGGAAGGATATGGATGGCAATTGTGTAGGTCGAGTTAGGTTTGAATCAGGTCATCTATGTTCCGGTTTAATCGAGTTAGAATGTATTCAGGTCCAGCTTGGGTTTAGGTCAGGTTATTTGGGTTAGGTCAGGCCGGGTTTATTTGGGTTCAGATCCAATCAGGTCGGGTTATCGGGTTTTAGACCAGATTCAGCTTGATTGTCGGGTTTACTCAGTTCACTAATGTATAAGCCGAAATCGCTAAATTGATTCAATTTTTTTATTTAATTTTGATTAAAATTTAATTTAAATAGACATAAAAATAATATAAAATTTATGAAGATATATTAATATATAATTTATTTAACAAAATACTCTCTCTATGTCAAGTTCTTTGTAGTATTCACTATTCAACAATTAATCTATGATTTTTTATTTTCAACATTTTAGTATATAAATGAAAATTGATTATATTAAATAATAAATAAAGACATATAGTTTCTAAATATATACTTTTTAAATTTTTTTCTAACAAATAATCTCTCTCTGTTCCATTTTTTTTTGCTTTATTTAACTTTTTTGACTAGTTTGATATAAATTTATTTATATTATTGTTTATTATAAAATTAAAAAAATATATTTAAAAATTTTAGGTCTTGATTTATTATTCATGTGTAAAATTTTTTATTTATATATTAAAAATTTGAAAATAAAAAAATTTATATATTAATTGTTCAAATATGAATGGTCCAAATAATTTGATATATAAGGAGTAATATGAATAAATTCAATTCAAACTATTCAAAAAATTCAAATATTTCAAAGAATATGAGACAACAGAGGTACTATAATTTCTAAAATCTAATTATTTTTATCTTTTTCTCACTATTTTACTAATTTTTTCCTATAATTCTCACTCACTCGCTCTACAATGTAAAATAGATCAACAGAATAGAAAAAACTTATTCATATATACTAAATCATAATTTTTTTAAAGTCTTTGCTGACCATAAATTTTATATTGATTTAAGATAAAATCAGGTATTGTCGGGTCTTGTCGGGTTTAGTCATCAGGTCATTTCAGGTTTAGGTTAGGTCGGGTTCGGGTTCAATTTTCCTCAGGTTTCACTTTAGTCGGTTCGGGTTCAAGTTGGGTTTGGTTTGTTGACTTTTCTAGTCAAATCAGGTCAGGTCGTGTTTGGGTTCAGGTGGGTTGGGTCAGGTTTTCGGGTTGGGTCAAATTTTGCCATGTTTAGGAAGGGCAAGAGGAGGGAGAAAGGGCTGACTACTGAAAACGAGAGAGGGTGAAAGCTGATATATAAGTATATATAGCTAGGGTTAGATTAGGTCTGGGTTAGTTTTGGCCCAATTAGTTAAGCCTAATAAGTTTTGGGGGCAATATGATATAAGATATATTTTTTTATATATTATTATACATTATATTAAATATATTGAATATATCGTTATGCGTCATATATATGATATATAAATATATATACACATGCAACTACATTATAATTATTTTTATTATTATTATAAATATATGCACGCACACACACACACACACAAAAATATGTTTATATATTTGTATATGATAAATATGATATATGAGAAATATTACAAAAATATAAATATATATAAATAAATTACTATTATTGTTATTATTTATAATAAAATATTTTTAAAATATTACTTTACTCTCTAAAATTGCAAATTTCTATGGGTAGGGCTTTTTTGGCGTTTTATTTATATAGACAAAAAGGGCAAACAAGCCATTGATCTTTTTGCCTCAGTATATATTACTTATCGTTCTTTTTTTATAGTTAAATCATCCACTAATGTTTGCGATCAGGTAAAATCTAATAACTATTGTTTTGAAATTGCACAAATTAGCTACTTGTGTAACTTACGGAAAGAATATTCCATTTTCTCTAGAATATTCCGTTTTGTTAATGTTACATAATTACTATCCTTCTGGGTAAATTACAACATCTATTCTCAAATTATTTAATTCATGCACATAGGCCTCTAAACTAGAAATTATGCTTGAAAAACCATCCCTTTTCTACGAGTCCCGTATTGTCATCGCCACCGCCCAGAACTTCGGCATCCTCGGCAACGGCCGCTTTTTTGTTCTGAACCTCTCCCCACTTCTCCCTCTATAATCGAAGTAATCGCCTATGACACCGTCGACTGTGTCTACAACCTCACCTGGTCCAAGTTTGGCAACGGAAGCCATGAAAGGCTCGTGCTCTTTCCTACTCTCCGTTATTAGCTCCACGGTAGTAACTAGAGAGGCGTCGTTGGGGCAATATGCGAAGGTTAAGGATAGCTAGGTGGATGAGGAAACAGAGGAGATGGTTGCGGATGAGAAGAACATGAGGATGATAAGGAGGATCTTTTGATCCCGAATCCAATCATTGACAACGATCTATTCAAGGTTTTGGGCAGAGTCCGTCATTTGGGGATAACTTCTCCAGTAGCTCACTTGCCAGAAGGGCCGTCGCTAGTAGTGTTTGATTCTGTTGAGATTAGGCTATGGACAAAAGTTTGGGTGGTATTTGTAGTACTAGACAAAAGTTTGAGAGTAAAGTTAGAAGTTTTCTCTTTTTTCTTATACACAATCTTGCCACGTATATAGCCACATATGTCGCCATATCATTAAGATTTACCACATCACCATACAACTAGACAGACATTATGTCGATGGCTAACATCAACTCGATCGCAAACGTTAGTGGCCGATTTAACTGTAAAAAAAAAGAACGATGAGTGATATACATTGAAGCAAAATTTCCACTGCAAAATTTCCAATGACCTTCGCATTAGAAATTTAAATTCTCAAATTTCCAACGGTCATATTTCCAACGGCTTAATGCAAGCCATTGGAAAATATGGTCTTTGAAATTTCCAACAACTTAGCCATTGGAAATTTGGCCATTAAAAAATGCATGTTTTTTAGTTTTGATATTTTTATTTTGGTAAATAAATATTATGATATATTATATAAATATATATCAATATATCAATATGAATATATATAAATATAAATATCATTGTAATATAATAATAATAATAATAATAATAATAATAATAATTATTATTATTATTATTATTATTATTATTATTATTATTATTATTATTATTTACTATAAAATATTTTTAAAGTACTACTTTATTTTTTAAATTTATGAAATTTATTAGTTTACTAGCACAATTTTCTAATGGCCTTCGCATTGGAAATTTTTAAAGCGAAAATTTCTAACGGCCTTCGCGTCAGAAATTTTCAATAGCCAGGCCGTTGGAAAATATGGTCTTCAAAATTTTCAATGACCAAGCCGTTGGAAATTCATCCCCGCTTTTTCCAATGGCACTTCATGTTGGAAATTTGGCAATTGGAAAATGTATGTTTTTTAGTAGTGATATTTGTATTATGGTAAATATATATTATGATAATATTATATAAATATATCAATATGAATATATATAAATGTAAATATCAATTTGATATAAATATACATATTATGATTATTATTATTATTATTATTATTATTATATATATATATATATATATATATATATATATATATATATATATATATATATATATATATATATATATATATTACTGTTATGATTTTCTAAATTGTAAAATTTTATTGGTTTTAGATTTTTTAACAGTCTTCGTGTTGGAAATTTCCAACACATGAATTTCCAATGGCCTTTACATTGGAAATTGAAATTTTGAAATTTCCAAAGACTAGGTTTCCAACTGCTCAACATGTTAGAATTTTGCAACGGACACGCTATTGAAAAATATAGTTTTCAAAATTTTCAATCGCGAGGCCATTGGAAATTCTTCTCCCAATTTTCCAATTATTCATCGCATTGGAATTGTTGTTGGAAATTTGGCAATTAAAGAAAGGCCTTTTTTATTAGTGTTCAAAGGATTTGGGTTTAGAGTATTCGGGCATAAAAGTGGATTTGGATTCAATGGATGAATTAGGGATAAAAGTGGATTCAAGGGATTTGGGTTCAATGGATTCGGGCATCGAGGACGGCGGATGAAAGGGGCATCAAGGACAGTGGATGGAAGGGACATCGAGGATGCATTAGGATGTGATGCAGACAGTGTTGGGGACTTGTGGCTGACAAGCAGGCAAAGAGAAACACCATTTCACAGGCCATATAATGAAGGATTAACTCGTTTAAATTTTCAAAGTTCAAGGACTAAGTCACACCAATTCAAAGTTAAAGGACTAACTCGTTTGAGTCACAAAAGTTGGGGACCAAATGTGCATTTTAGCCATAAAAGAATAACAAACCCTTTCCTTGTTGACTTTCTCAAGGAAAGTCTTACAACAGCTTATTACTTTAGAACTGATGGGCACTAGCTGAATTAAGTCCACTCCACCACCGGGAACCATTGAAACACAAAATCCTTATGATTGAACTAGGGCTAAAAATGGGCCAGGCCTAGTTCGGGTAGTTCGAGCTCAAGCTCGAGTAAAGGTATTTTCGGGTCGGGCCTTTTCGAGCTCGAGCCGAGAATGGGGCTTGAGTTTATTTAGGGCCAAGCTCGAGCCTGATGCTACTCGGCTCTTTAAATTTGCGGGCCTAACGGGACCTATTTTTGTCTTTTCGGCCTTTTTCTCCTCAGGCTTTAGTCATCCCTTCGTTCTCACTCCTAACGCCTTAGTCTCCTACTTTCTTATCTCCATCGTCGCTTTCTTCTGTAAAAGAAATCAACACTTTAGCACCTCTTCTGAATCCGTCACAGATTGAGAATGCAGCACATTTCCAACAACTCCACCAAAACCCTACTCTTTTATCTCAGATTCCAGACCCACAGGTCCCTTTCAGCTTCCAAACGTGTTTGAACTCTGATCACCAGAAGCCATCTTATGTACTGAACAGAGAGATGTTGGCCAGAGTGGTTCTAACTTTAATAATGATACTCCTAAGACATACTCCCTCCCACGCCTAACGCAGCTTTGGTTCTTCTTTCACCGATCAAATTTCCTCAAGCGACTTAAACGATTTCAAGTCTTCAGGTCTTAGTCATGAAAGCTTTGGCTCCTGTCACCGCAACTTCAACGACACACTATTTAATCAGCAGCGATATTGGCAGAGGGCCAAGGAGAAAAGGGCGGCGAACATCGATTTAATCTGTTGCTCGTAATTATTTCCGTTGCTTCATTTAATTTGTCGATTTCAGATTCAAAGATGATGACGATTCGAATGCAAGTACGTGGGATGGGCCCTTTCTCGATTCGATCGAAGATAATGAAGATGGGCACGAGATTGTGTAATTAGCCTAGATCAGAGGTTGGCGTTTGATAGCAAATGAAGACAATGGCTCATTTATGATGTTTTCAAACTTAAAGTAGATCGGCAAAAGATTAACAAGTTTAGGATTGATTCTATCATTTTTCCTTCTCTGGTTATCAAAGTAAAAAAATTGCACATTTAGTCTTCATCTTTCATCTAAATTACAGTTATAGTACTAAAGAATTATAAAAGTTATTCGAGTCCAACAAGTTTTTGGGCTGAACTCGAGCCCGCCTCGAGCAGAGCTCGAGCCTAAAAATTTTGGGCTTGAGCACGAGTAGTGCTGAACATGAAAGGGGCCGAGGCTAGGCTCGAGCCAGGCCCATTTTCAGTCCTAGATTGAACAACAATTAACTAATACATGTAATTGAGTATGAGTGGTAGAATAAGCAAAAAACAAAAATCAATCAAGGACCTAGCCCACTTTCTTTGACCGTCCTGAAGTATTCATTCATTCGCGCAAGAGCAGGAGGACTGGTGGCTACATCTTCTTCCATTTATTGAAAGATATCAGGTCTATTATCTGCAACTTAGTGACTAACAAGACTAACTATCGAAACGATTACAAAACACTTAATGAAGGTCTTAAACATCCAAGCAAGGATTAAAGCAGCATAAGCTCTCAAGCCTGACAAAGGCAAAAGCTTCTGACAGGTAACTATGAAGCCTGCATCATAGCTCTTCTTCGCTGTTATTCTCTCTTGGGATGAGAATTAATTCTATACCCTCTCAATTCTTTAACTTAGGTCACAATCTATTTGATTCTCCCTTAAACTTCCAAACTCTCTCTCTCTTTGCTGTCTAATAGAATCGAGAACTAGCTCCTACTAAGTCTATTTAGCAGCTACCTCTCTCCTTTTTTTAGTAATATTTGCATGCATTAGCCACTAGTTTAGTCACAAATTCTTGATAAAACTAAACTAATTAATTAACCACCAATCACCTCACTTCTTTCACTAGTTTAGAACAACCAATGAATAAGGAACCTATGATCTTATTAACTAGTGCTCCACTGTTTGCTCGTTTGTTAACTTCCCACATGTAAATGCTCTATTAAATTAAGGCATTTGCTAAACAGCCTATCTTCTTTCATAGAATAAACTTATTAACATGTCAAGACAAAGCTTAACCATATTAACAGTAACATAAATGTATGCCTACATATCCTACAGTGTGTTAGTTTGTACCATTTTTGTGAATTTCACATGACAAGACTTCGGGTTCCCTATCAAGGAAATTGTGAATCCATCGCACTTGAAAGGTTAAAGGCTGACCATCCTTCCAAGCTTCGAAAGCAACATATTGGATCATGCCAGTGCCATGACCAAGTTGTCCATCCTTACCACTTTCACAAGCTTAAAATATGTTTGATGGAAACAAACACCAGAAGGAAATTGCGAACGACAGGAACAGATAAAACATTTTGTACATAAAACAGAGAATTAATGAAAAGAAAAACCAACCTGTTCACCATTAATCGATTCAAGCAACTTCTCAAGGCGGCTGATCACTTCCAATGTCACACGAGCGGGCCTGATCAGCCTTGAGCCACCACCAGGAACCCTCGGAACACAAAATCGTTGCGATTGAACAACAATTAAATAATGGACACGATTAAGTGGGAGTAGTAGCATAAACAATCATTCAATTTCAATCAATCAAAGACGTATTTTTCCATCTACACAGTAGTGGGAATGTGATGAGTGAATATGCAGCTATTCATGGAATATGGCTTCCCGGATCGAAGCCGAGAGAGTTCCTCAAAGCACGAGATACGTTGATTGTTTTCAAGCATCGAAAGCCTTCCAGCGGATAGGTCTTCTTTCAACCTTTGGAAGACCGGGTCATCGTCTGCATTACCAAAGGGGGTGAATCCCATAGTAGTAAAGGGGTAAATGCTGGAGTAGGAGGAAAAGAAGTCATGGACGTGCACCGATCTGTAAGAATTGGCTTTCGGCTTGCTGTTTCCCTTCCACCAAAACCCTAATGCTTGTTTTGCATGAAAATGGAGTTTTGGGCTAAAAGTGAAACCCTGTTGACATAGAAAGCCTAAATCCCTAATTCCCCTCTAATATTTTAACTCACACACATAACCCCTTAAACTACAAATTGGGCTGACTCGCCCTTTAACTCGTACTTTACAACTCGAGACACATAGTCCCATTGGCAGATTGAACCAATCTCATGTCACATGTGGTGCACCCAAGTGATTACTTTCTCTCCGTCAAGAAAATATCCATCTTTATTGTTTGATGACTTAACTGACAAAAGGAAGAAAAGAAACAAACTAAAACTTTTATCTTGAAGATACAGTTGAGTCATTGGTGCAAAAGCAACACATGATCATACTGACTTCCAAGTATGTCTTAGGGCATTTACCATCCAAAATAATGATACCCAACACATAAAGCTGAGATTGGTTTGTATATGCAATAGATAACTAATTCCTCTCTGTATAATTGCAGCAAAGTGGTTTTAAGGAGAAGATTATGAGTAAAAACACAAGGACTTGACAATAAACTTTTTGACAGGAAAATACTCTCATCTTTTGTCCATACCACACCTTTGTTCCTCTAATGATCAACACCTTTTCCGATTTGCAGTTAGATGTGCTTGATAGAAGCCAACGTGATGGCAGGACTTGATGAAGCAAATAATTACAATCCATAGCTATCACATTCAGAAAAACAACAGGTTTTCACTCTTTAAAAAAACTATACCCTTATATTGAAGTGCATTATGCTCTGCTTCACCAAATAAGAGATTTTGTTGGAATCACTAGTTTTGAACCCATGGCTACATATATACATACAAAAAGTGCTAAATTCTAATGCGTAACACGCAAAAAAAAAAAAATCTTAAATATTACATTCAATAGAATTATCAAGAGCTGAAGTTGTTCTTAAAAAAAAAAAACTAAAAATCTAAACTTGTGAACATATTAACTCACAACGCATGTGGAACTTGAACTCCAACCTTGTGTAAAACCAGTGAATGCAATCTACATTTGTTCAATAACATCTAACAATCTCTAAGTTGAGCCACAAGCACTTAGAATTTAATACTCAACTTAAAACGTCGAAGAATGAACAAATGAATGAGTAACAGACCCTTTCCCTTTTGATTTTCTCTAGGAAAGTCTCACAGTGGCTATAGAGAGCAGCAACCATCAACAAGCAGAGCATAATTCAGCCTAATGGAAATTCTCGACATTTGCTTTTGCCTTCCACCAAAAGAAAGCCCAAGGTTTTGTTTTGTAGAAAGAATTGCTTCAAGTTGAAACCTTTATGATGCTACGAGAAGTTTTGAGATGATAACGAGTTTGGGCTATAGAGAGCTAAATGATCCAACGTGATCGTGGGTCAAACACCAATTCACTTAAATAGGCCAGGAACATTGGGCCTTTCAAGAATTTCTTATCTGAGCCCAAAAAATAATTTGCTGATTGTGGGCTTAGAGAAGTGGGCCACGTGAACTTTCCAACCAATTTAGCACCTCTGACCCTAATTGTGCAACAACTACATCCGGCTTCATTTTCTTTCCTTCCACTTTTAAAGACATTTTTGTGGATATTCAAGCCCAACGACATCCAAAATATTGCACCTCAGGCACTCTCTCTCTCTCTCTCTCTCTCTCTCTCTCTCTCTCTCTCTCTCTCACTCTCTCTCTCTCACTCTATTTTGTTTTTTTATATTTTTTTAATGAAAAGCTTTTTTATTTTGTGTCTTGATATATCTTTTTTTTTTTTTTTGCATATTTTCAAATAAAAGGTTGAAAAGAGCTTGAGATATCCAAGGCCTGTGTCTTAATTAGGGGTGAGTATACAGTTGGTTTGGTTTAGAACTGATCCGAACATAATGATTAGACATATTTTTGGGTTTTACAAAGTTTACACAAATTATCCAAACTATATGTCAAAATTAATCTGAATCGTCAGAATTACATTTTAGTTTATTCGACTCCTTTTTATAAGACCTAAGCACATGGTAAATAAATAAAATAAGATAAATATTAAAATTTTTACCTCTCATACCCATAATTAAATAATGATAGACAACATATAGTCATACATTAGTATGAAATAATTTTATATATGTAGGGTCACTATAGATAGTGATAAAATATTTATTGCTATTATGTTTAATCGATTTATTCAGTTTCAAGTGTATGATCCAATAACCGCTTTGATAATTGAATATAAAATTTGATTTTAATCTAAATTGCCGAACTAAAAAGGAAACCGAACAAATTTATTTAAATATAATCAATTTTTTTTATTTTATCCAAATAATATTCACCATAAAAAGAGGAAGCATGGCTACTATTCATCTACAAAAGGAGCTAACTTTTGCATTGTTGGATGGATAAACAGAAGAAAAGAAACGGGTGCATCCAATTTGGATTGGGGACACTTGTATTTTGTCCCCAAACAAGAACATTTTTCTAGTTCAGTCCAATTGATGGCTTTTGTCGATTCTTGCCAACCCTTACATGTGAATTTCCACGTGCTTAAGCCTTGATGCCGGTCAATATCCGGGACAAGAATTCCAAGGATCAGAATAAAGATAACCCGGTTCGGTATTACATATCCCATTCTATGGTCACATTTATGGTATGGCCATGCTTGATTTGGGCGGCCTGATTGCGCTTGCGTGCCTTGTTTGGATGATTTTCTTTAGCAGCGTTTTTTTTGTGGCTCGATTGTTGAAGCAAATGTTGACTAAAGATTAAGAACATGGGAGCCACACACCAAAGTTGATGCTTAATTGCAGCTTGTAGGGCTTCACCAAAGTTGTCCTTTCCATTCTCTGACCATGATTATTGACATTTTCTACCTTATTTATAAGGGTGAGTATTGGTTGGGTAAATCTGAAACCTAATCAGAACTATTCTCATTGGGTTAGGTTGGGTTGGGTAAAAATTAATTATAGTTTGTGGATTGGCTCCACATATAGGAAGACTGACGGTTTTTTGGTTGGTTCTGGTTTTATATGAAGCCAACCCGAGATGAAATCGAACCCGAGATATATATATATAATAAAAATTATAGTATTACTTATATATATATATCTTAAAAGAATTATAATGGTCATTTTGTGTTTTTATATTAAACTCTTAAATTGATATCCCAAATTGAAACAGTATGAAAGTTATGGGATCATTTACAAAATTTTTCCATATTCACTTGAACCACTTCGCTTCCTGAACCAATTACTCCTTAGTCATTTTGCTTTCGATCTTCCATTTCAAGCTACTTTCTACGACATAATTATCATATTTATTTTCATTTATGAGCCATGCGAAACTAAAAATTCATGACATATGTACATTGTAAGTTTTGATACTAAAGAAAATAGTCTTAAAGGCTCAGCTTTCTATATTGAATGTCATATCAATGTTGGAATTACAGGAATGAAGTAAAGTAAACTAGTTGAGATGAAAAATACTCCACAAGTACCTCTTTTGAATTATTTTGGTAAAAATAACTTTTTAAACTCTCTTGAATGTATCTAAGTACATATATTTAAATAATAATTTAATTGAATATTATGTTGAATATTTCATAAAACTGGTTATGGGTGCAATTTTATTGAATTTTGATATTGTTATAAGTATATGGTATAACCCGAAAACTAGAACCGAAAAACTCAGAACCATGGTTCTAGTCTGTTCGGCTCTTGATTCTCGGGTTGGGTAGAAAAATTTTAGAACCGATGCTATTTCGGGTTGGTTCAGTTTTACCATAAAACCAAACCAACCCAACCCATGCTCACCCCGACTTATTTAGGCGGCCATGGAAGCAACATTGACCATCGCTTGAACTTGTACTGTGCTTGCCTTTTGTTCCTTTTTTTGTCTTTTTTTTCTTTTTTAGTTGGTTAGGAATGCTAAGAGCAGTCCCTTTCTGGCAAAGTATTTTGGTGGAAGAAATATTGCTACCTCGTGCTGGCATAGTTCAACTGAACTCATCAGTTGGGGTTCTCTTGCAAAGAGAGTACACATGAAAACAAAAACAGCTTAGCTTAGACATGTTACCTGCCTACTTTCAATGGCCGTCAAGTTGGTTCTTTTCTCTACAGACCACATCAGCACAACATTTCCATATGATGAACAAAAAGAGCCAACAACTTCTATCCAATGTCTTAGCCTGGTTAAATGAATAAAGAATCGTCTGCTATACAATATTCCTCTGAATAGTTAACTCTTTTTTGCCTAACTACAGGTTGGTTAACGGAGACGGATAACATTATATGCTCCTACGAGCAATACCTTTGACGGGAACAACATAAGCACAAAGAAGTGCATGTGCTGTGATGCTAGAGAAGTTGAATTCTTCTTGTCCAAAGTGAAATGAAGCAGCAAGTGTTCCCACCATTATGCTTAAGTTAATTTTGCGTGGCTACACAAGAGGCCACCACATCTTGCGTCGATTTTCCCTCGTTGCTTTCCTAATTAATGCGATTTAGCTCTTGACAACAGACCACTGCACGAACAGCTCTTGGGTAAGAATTCATGTCATGATTTCTCTAGATTACTCCTCCCAAACCATATGCAGATCGGTCACTGAGAATCTCAAGTGGATGCGGCGATTTCAAGAATACCATCTGCACAGCTCAAAGCTGCTTCTCTGCATTGTCGAGATGGGCAGCAGACAACTAAGCAAATATAAGCCACTTCCGGCAGGAAGAAGATGATGATGGGGAGTGAACTTCTCATCTGGTTGTAGAATTGCTTACACGATTAATTGGTATCCAAAGAGCCAAACCGGTGAATGCAATCTGCATTCGATCAATAGCATCCAACAATCTATAACTCAAGCTACAAGCACTCAGAATTTAATAGTATAAAGTAAAATAACAACAGGTTAAACGTTCCTGACCGGTTCATGTTTTCCTTCCACATTAAAGAAACAAAGGATATTGGGTCACTCCTGTTGGCGTTTGTTGTATTGGATGAAGTTTAGTGTTTTAAGTTACTGCATGTATACTCTGTGTGAGACTCTAGGTTGATACAAAACTCTTCCTATAGCCAATCTGATAAGCTTTGTGGATGTATATATGTACTGACAATACGTAATGAAAGGTGGACGAGAAAATTCCCAAAACTCTATTGCCTTCATGGTATCAGAGCAGGATTACTGCTTCACAAATCAACCAACCTGAAAAACCCAAGTCAAAGCACCATGGAAGACCATTTCAGAAACTCATCGACCGACCTAACAGAGTCTAGTCTTGGAGACTGGACTACGAAACTAACCGAAGCTTTCAATAAAGCTACCTCCTTCATACCTGAACCGTCTGCCATCCCAATTGAAGTTAAGTTGGATGGTTCCAACTATGCTCTATAGTCCCAGGTAGTCGAGATGTACATCTCGGGGAAGGACAAACTGGGGTATATCAACGGAGATTTACCTCAACCCTTGGAGACGGATCCTTTGTTTCGAAGATGGCGGACAGAGAATGCCATAGTCAAAGAATGGTTGATCAATGCGATGGATCCATCCCTGGTAAGTAACTTTATCCGTTTCCCGACGGCGAAACAAGTATAGAATGCTACCGCCATAACCTATTTTGATGGAACAGACACTTCACAAGTGTATGACCTTCGACGTCGAGTAACTCACACCAAACAATCGAGTGGACCAATTAAGAAGTATTATAATGACTTGCAGGGTTTATGGAGAGAAATTGATTTTCGTCGCCCTAATCCTATGAAATGTCCTTATGATATTCGACAATATAATGTGAACTTGCAGGAGGATAGGGTATACACATTCCTAGACAGTCTAGATGATTGACTCGGTAATGTTTGGAGTGATGTGTTGGAACTACAACCCTTTCCTACAATTGAGCAAGCCTATGCTTACGTTAGACAGGAGGACATTCGACAAGCAGTAATGGCCTCGGATGGTGATACCCCAACAGGTGCTGTGATGGTATCTAATGGGAGCAAGGCGGGGGTAAGACTGAGTACAACGTCCAAATCCAAGACGCAAACAGCTGGAGGGAAGTGTACTCACTGTGGAAATCCCAAGCACACCAAAGATGATTGCTTCAAAGAAATTGGGTACCCAGATTGGTGGGAGGAATATCAGAAAAAGAAGAAACGCAAACGAGGTGCCCCAAGGAAAAATACCGAACGTGCTGCCTTGGCCTTTGGAGAATCCCAGCTGTCCCTTCTTCCCCAAGATGAAGTACCGGATGACTCTTGGGAACAGCACCATCAAGGTAACTATGATAGTACGTTTGTTAGCTCTACGTCTTGTGAGATTGGTGGTTGGATTATTGACTCAAGGGCAACAGATCACATGACATTTGATGCTTGTGATCTTTCTCACACTTTTAAACCTAGAAGAACGTGTATTGCAAATGCAAATGGGGTAACATACCTAGTTACAGGAACTGGAACTGTACATTTGTCCTCATCCCTCTCGCTCACACACACATTACTTGTGCCATCTCTCTCGAACAAGTTAATGTCTGTGAGTTAGGCTACTAAAGATCTTAATTGTGTGGTGTTAATGTACCCTACATTCTGTCTTCTTGAGGACATTTTCACGAAGGAGATTATTGGGCATGGTACTAAAAGAGAAGGATTATACTACTTGGATGACCTCAGTGTCGGCAGAGTTAACTATACGACAGGCAATAAGGATAAACAAATTTGGTTGCTACATCGTCGACTAGGACATCCCTCGTTTGGCTATCTAAAACATTGGGTTCCAGATTTATTTTCAAGCACTCAGCTCTCTGACTTTAAGTGCAAAACTTACATTGTACCAAAAAGTCATAGAGTATTGTATCCAATGAGTTTGAATAAAAGTAACATTTTGTTTGCATTGAGTCATTCTGATATTTGGGGACCCTCACCTATAATCACTCCATCTAGAAATAGGTGATTTGTGTTGTTTATTGATGATTGCACACGTATAACATGGTTGTATTTGATGAAACACAAAGATGATGTCTTTGATACATTTCAGGCTTTCTACAAAATGATACAAACCCAATTCTCAGCTAAGATACAAGTTCTCTGAACAGACAATAGAGGTGAATATGTTAACAGAAAATTTGAGGCATACTTCAAACATACAGGCCTCATACATTAAACCTCATGTGCACAAACTCCTCAACAGAATGGTATTGCTAAAAGGAAGAACATACATGTCCTTGAAACGGCAAGATCATTGCTCATTGAGTCTCACGTTCCTGGTTGTTTCTAGGATAGTGCAGTGTTAACTGCAGTACACTTCCTGAATAGAATGCCATCAAAAATCCTGAACTTCAAGACTCCACTACAGGCCTTATCAACGTATGCCTCATTACCCTCCATCTTGGTAATACCTTATCAAATTTTTGGCTGTGTGGCATTCGTCCATTTACACAAGAATCAACGTACCAAGTTGGATCATTGTGCAATTCGTTGCCTATTCTTGGGGTATGCCACGCATAAGAAGGGGTATAGATGTTATGATCCTACTACTCGATGAAAATATATTATTATGGATGTAACTTTTCTGGAATCGAAAAGTTTTTTTTCAGGGCCAGTATCTGCTTCTTCTCTTCAAGGGGGAGTTTGGGAATGAAGAACAAAATCGAAGTCGGAGCTGGTTGAGTACCATAGAGCAGGAGCCAGAACTAAGTGGTGGTCTAAATATACATAGACCAAAGGAAAACACGAGGGATACTGAGGAGTTGGTAATGGAAGTAGCTAAAGGGCATACTAGGATCGATGAAACCACACATACTGCCAGGATTAAGAACGATGAAACCGATAATGAACGGGAGGCTAACCATGTTGATCCCGACCTTCTCTCACCTACCACGATGACTCATGTACCAGCTTTAAACAAATCTGGTGAAGTATGTTCTCCATCATTTACTCCGTCTACTACTGACTCTGCTGGCTATGTGCTTCCATATAGACATAATCGTGGGAAACCACCAAACAGATACTCGTCGGACACTGATGGTAGAAGGTCAAGATATCCAATAGCCAACTACATGAGTACCCAGGCCTTATTAGAACCACTGAAGGCTTTTGCGTACCAATTGTCCTCATCCATTATACCCAAGAACGTGGAAGAAGCTCTGAGGGACCAAACATGGAGACAAGCCATAAAAGAAGAGCTGGAAGCACTGAAGAAGAACGACACATGGACACTAGTCCCACTACCATAAGAAAAAAGGGCAGTAGGATGCAAGTGGGTCTTCTCTATTAAATACAAGGCTGATGGTTCGATAGACAGACATAAAGCTTGTTTGGTGGCCAAAGGATACACACAAACCTACGGTATAGACTACCAAGAGACATTCTCCCCAATGGCGAAGCTAAATACAATTAGAGTCTTGTTGTCTCTTGCAGCTAACCTAGACTGGCCACTACATCAGTTCGACATGAAGAACGCCTTTCTCCATGGTGATTTAGAAGAAGAGGTATATATGGAGATCCCACCTGGGTGTGCACCATCACCAGCAGGGGAGATAGTGTGCAAACTACAACGTGCCTTGTATGGCCTTAAACAATCCCCACGGGCATGGTTCGGCAGATTAAGCATGGCTATGAAGATGTATGGCTATCAACAGAGCAACGCAGACCACACTCTCTTCTTGAAGCATAGATTGGGGAATGTGACGGCGCTAATCGTATACGTGGATGACATGATTATTACAGGGGACGATGTAGAAGAAATCTCGAAGCTACAAGTCCAACTTTTTACTGAGTTTGAAATGAAGAATTTGGAAGGACTTAAATATTTTCTGGGAATTGAGGTATCGTGATCAAGGCAATGCATATTCGTGTCACAAAGAAAGTACGTTCTTGATTTACTCACTGAGGTGGGCATGCTCGAATGTAAGCCAGCTAGCACTCCGATGGTCCAGAACCATTAACTTGGAGAATATGCAGACCAGGAACCTGCAGATAAAGAGAGGTATCAGAGGATGGTCGAGAAGTTAATCTATCTATCTCACACTCGTCCTGATATTACGTACGCGGTTGGAGTAGTGAGTCAGTTCATGCATTACCCAAGCAAGGAACATATGGATGCTGTAACTCGCATACTTCATTATCTGAACTCTTTCCCAAGAAAAGGTTTGATGTTCTCGAAACATAACCACATAAATGTTACGGGTTACACAGATGCTGATTGGGCAGAGAATATCTCAGACAGGAAATCCACATCTGGCTACTTCACATTTGTGGGTGGAAACCTTGTCACTTGGAGAAGCAAAAAGCAGAAAGTAGTAGCATTATCCAGCACTGAGGTAGAATTTCAAGGGATGGCACGAGGCTTATGTGAACTATTATGGCTAAAGAATCTATTGACTGAGATTGGTTATCCTCCGAACTCTACCATGAACTTGTATTGTGATAATAAGGTCGCCATCGAGATTGCTCATAACCCTGTCCAGCATGATCGCACTAAGCATGTCAAAGTCGACCGACACTTTATTAAACAAAACCTTGAGCAGAAGACCATCTACTTCCCATTTGTCAAGTCAGAAGATCAACTTACAGATGTTCTCACCAAGGCTGTGTCCAGCATAAACTTCCACAACTCACTGGACAAGTTAGGTGTCCAAGACATTTATACACCAACTTGAGGGGGAGTGTTGGCGTATGTTGTATTGGATGAAGTTTAGTGTTTTACGTTACTGCATGTATACTCTGTGTGAGAGTCTAGGTTGATACAAAACTCTTCTTATAGCCTATCTGATAGGCTTTGTGGATGTATATATGTATTGACAATACGTAATGAAAGGTAGAAGAGAAAATTCCCAAAACTCTATTGCCTTCAACTCCTAGTAACAAAATGGATTTGTTGGAAGTAATCACTTGAAGCCAGCCCCGCAATTTTATGCTTCTTCAGCTGCTTCTTGGTTTAACACATGTACGTAATTAGGAATTCATATCGTAATCAAAATCATGCAAATGAAAACCATTATCCTCAAGAACCTAAAAAGACTAGATACATAAACAAGCCCCAAAAGCTGAATGAAGGTCTCAGACATCCAAGGAAAGATTATAAGTGCATAAGCTCTCAAGCCTGGTGAAGGCAAAAGCTCCTAGGCAGCCACTGTGAATGTTTGGAGAAACAGACGCTGTGAGTTGTCATCATACTTGCTGTCTAACATGATCAAATCATGAAGCACTAAATGAGAAGCTCACCACTTAAAGAAACCACTTCTTTAGAATGGAGCCTGGAAATTACAAAAGCGAAACAAATATTTAGCTGGCTTAATGAAATTTACATTGCAAACCTCGCACATTAGCGGCTGTGAATAAACAGAGTGTTTCACTTTCTATGTTACCTTCATTTAATAACGACAATAAAGGTCTTGAATACTGCTGCAACAACCTAAATATCATAATATAAGGTAAATTAAACAATAAAAAATAACAACCAAATGCAAATAAGAGTTCATGATTACTGAATAGAAATGCAAACAAGCAACCTAACTATAACAATCTCTAACAAAGTACTTCAGATGTTTAGTTTTGATCATGGAAGCAAGACAGCTCAAGGGTAACTAAGTCTCTATCGTTTCAGCTAATTCTATAGGGAAATCTGCAACAGATGGCTCTTCTTCTTCCATTCTCTTTCGCAGCTTCTCTGTGCTCTCAATGCTTCAACTTATCTCACAATCTCAATTCTTCAACTTATCTAGAACTTGGAGACAAATACGTAGCTAGCATAATAAAATTTGCATTGCAAACCTAGTATACTAGCAGTTGCAATTAGGCATAGTGTTCCATTTTCTACGTTACCTCCATCAAGTAACGACTATAAGGGCCTTGAATACTGTCGCAACAACATAAAGATCATAATATATGGCAAATTCAATGATAACAAATAACGACCACATGCAAATCAGAGTTCATGATTGCTTAACAGAAGCTCAAATATGCAACCTAACCATAACATTGTGATATTTAGAGTAATATCCTCGAATGCATACATGTTGTCGCATTCTTGTGCAGATGGAAGAATACTTCAGGGAGGTCAAAAAAAATGGGGTAGGTTCTTGATTGACTTTTTTATTTGTTTGCTTATTCTAGTACTCATACTTAATTACCCACACTAATTAATTGTTATTCAATCATAGGAATTTTGTGTTCCGAGGGTTACCAGTGGTAGAGTGGATCTAATTCAATCGGTGCCTATCAATTTCAAAATAATCAGCCGGTCTGAGACTTTCTTTGAGAAAATCAACAGGGAAAGGTTTTGTGATTCTTTTAATTATTCTCTATTGTAAATACGATATTTTTGTCTATTCTTGAAGCTTGCAATTTCTTATTGTTATTTTTCTTTTAATGTTTTCGGCAAATATATTTTTGCCGTGATAGAGTGGTAAGGATGAACCAAAGTGGTGAGCTCAAGATGCAATATGTCACTTTTAAAGCTTGTAAGGATGGCCAGTCTTCCACTTGTCAAGTGATGTAGATTCAGAAGCTTATTGGTGGGGAATTTGAAATCTTCTTCGAGGAAATTATCAAATCTTATAAGAAATGAAACAGGGGAGGATATGTAGGCATGCGAGAATGTTACTCTAAATATCACAATGTTATGACATAAGGTCATTGTTGGATTTGTTCCTTGGTCAAGTAGTTGATTTTGATGATTACAAAACAAAGTTAGTTTATCTTTTTAAGTGTTTTATTTCTTGAGTTAAATGAGTTTAAACTTTCTTTAAGAAAAGAAAAATGTATTTTAATCTAATATTTCACTCAAGTTTGATTTCTCAAGTGTTTTATATCAAAAACTTGGAATAAGTTGATTTGGTGTTAAAATGTGTTAGTAAGGTATGAAAATTGACAAGTTTATATAATAAGGTGCAAGAAAAGCAAAAACAACGAGTTAAAAAAGTCTAACAAGTTGGTTTGTATGCTTATTTTTGTACCTGAGACATTTTAGCTCCAGGAATTTATAAAGCAACAAGTTGAAATAAACCAGCAGAATGATTTCTGAAGACATAATCGTATTAGCTCCTAGAAGTTAAAAACAACTAGTTAGAAGAAAAACAACCAGTTGAAAATCGCCAAAAATGTCTTCTGCACGAAAGCGCGTCCCAGAAATTTTTAAAAATTCAAATTTGATGCATTTCAGCTTAGCTCGCCATGTGGATTTCACAGCAACCCAATCAAAATTCTAGCCGTTGGATAAAAGTCTGCTTTTTTGTCTGAGACTCAATTTTCAACATGTTGAAAATTTTCCAACCGGTTGAAAATGCTGGACAGAAGCAAAAAACTGTTAAATTTGACAACAACGGTCACCAGATTTCTTGGAAGGTTTTTTAACCTTCCCAACAGCTCTTCAACGTCTCTTTAACTCCCAAATGAGTATAAAAACATGGGGAAACACTTTGGGAAGAACTATTGGCCATTAGAAATGAAGATTCATCATCAAATCCAAGAGAAAGAGTTTATCTTGAGAAAATTATTAGTATTCTTGTGCTTTCACTTGTATATCTAACAAGAGTGCTATTGTATGAACTTGTGATCTTGTAAACACTTCAAGTCTTAGAATCTCTTGAGTGTAGAGTGGTTTCTAGTGAACCTTAAAGAAAACTAGAAAGTGGTTTCTGGTGAGCCTTGGAGAAAATTAGAGATTGGTTGAGTATGAACTTTAAAGAAAACACCATTGTATTCTTGATTAAGAGATAGTAGCGGAACTCTCAAGTGGGAAAGCCTAAAGAGAGAATGTAGACTCCAGTTGGTGGAGTTGAACCTCTGTAAATCTCGGTGCACTCTTTCCTTATCTCTCTTTATATTTTTTTTTTATATTTTCCTCATATTTGCTTGATTTATTATTGATCTTTAATTGATCATGTGAATGTGGTTATAATTTATTTTTGCTAAAATTTTCTTAAAGCAACCAATTCATCCCCTCTTAGTTGCACTTGGGCCAACTGTCATAATCAGGACCAAATAGCTAAATCAGCTATTTAGTTACAACATAATTGCTTAATAAAAACTCAAATATGCAGCCTAACCATAACTAACTCTAATAATGTGATTCACCTATTTAGTTCTAAGTATGATCTTATGTCATAGCATAATAATATTCAGAGTAAAACTCTTGTATCCCTAAATATCCTCTCATGTTTCATTTCTTGGTATGTTTAATGATTTCCTTAAAGAGGACTTCTAATTCTCCACCAATAAGTAGGGGTGTTCATCCAAACCGTATAACCCGTAAATCCGGCTGATCTGAACCGAAACTAACCGCAAGGGATGAGGGTTTTATGAGGGTTAGGGTCGGGTTGGGTAGTAAAAACATAAACCCGGTGAGTTATGCGGTGCGGGTTGGGTTTTAAAATTGAAACCCGTAAAACCCGCCCCGACCTGCTTAATTGGCAAATAGCATTACTCAGTACTCACCGTCTCATGCCCAGTCAGGCAGTCACCCAAATCCCAAATCGGCACAAAATCGAAAATCCCTAGCTACTCTCTAGTCTCTGCATCTACTGCTCCAGTGCTCCAGTCCTCATGACCTCGTCAGAGTCCGACCTTCTGCTGCTCGTCCGCCTACTGAAGTGAATCCAACCTCTGACATCTGCTGCTCTGCATCGCTCCAACTATGCTACTTCTGCCTTCTGGTGCTTCTACTTCTGTTGTTTCTACTCTGCTACTTCTGCTGCTGACGTGAATTCGGTGGTCTCTTCCTCTATTACTCCGGCCATGCTGCTCTGCTGCTGTCTGCTGACGTGAATCCCGGCGACGAGGACTAGCAATTTGATGTGAATCCCGGTGTCATCCCTATCAACAATCAACAGTCTCGACGAATGCTGCCTCACTCTGCTGTTGAAGTGAATCCGATGGCCTTCTTCCTCCATCATTCTGGCTATGCTGCTTTTGGTGTTTCTGCTTCTACTATTTCTACTCTGCTGCTTCTGCTGCTGACGTGAATCTCGCCCCGGCGTCGTCCGTGTCAACAATCCAGTGGCCTTCTTCCTCTTGGTGAGTTCAATAATCAATATCTCCTTTTCTGCTCTACCAGTCTACCTTACTTATTTCTGCCTTCTTTATGTATATTTAGAAAAACTTATAGAATGACAAGATGATTATCATTAAAATTATATGTAGCTTCCTTGCCAATCCCAAGTTTGAAAAGGAAAAGAAAAATTGATATATGGCTTGAGATATGTCATTTTGGATAAAAATTATTGTCTTACAGATGAATGTAAAAAACCGTTCATACCGAACCGACCCTAACCGATTTTTATGAGGGTTGGTTTTTTATATAATTTTGAAGTATACAGGTAGGGTCGGGTAGTAAAATGTAAAATCCGGTCAATGATGCGGATAGGGTCGGGTTGAGCACGAACCCGGTCCTACCCGCCCCGCGAACACCCCTACCAATAAGCTTCTGAATCCATATCACTTGGCAAGTGAAAGACTACTCGTCCTTACAAGTTTTAAACGTGACATATTGCAATTAAAAATGTCATCACCATTTTTGTTCATCCTCACCACTCTATCAACGTAAAAATTTGTTTGCCGATAACATTAAAAGATAAATAAAAGTAAGAAATTACAAGCTATAAGATCATAAAACATACTGCACTTAACACTGAGAATGAATGAATGAACCACAGACTATTTTCTGTTGATTTTAAAATAAAAAAAATCTCATAACATCTAATTACTTTGGAACTGACAGGCAACGGCTGAATTAGGTCCACAGCCAGAAACCCTCAGAATACAAAATTCTTAAAATTGAAAAATAATTAATTAATGCAGGTAATTAAGTATAAGTGCAAAATAAGCAAACAAATAAAAAACCAATAAGATCTCACTTTCTTTGACCGCCTTAATTATTCTTCCATCTACCCAGTAGTGGGACGGCTGGCAGCAACTTTCGGGGATTGATTTCGGCCTTCGGGGGCCAAAAGTACTAATCCAGTTAAACGAAAAAGTACTTTTTATGTGAACCAGGCTTATAGGCTTATGTCATAAGCCACCCTCCTATTATATATATTAAAATTTTAAAAATTCCAAACTATTGAAACTGACAATAAGACCATTTTGAGTATGTATTACGTGAACTTGATCAATCGCTGTCTGAAGTGTAAGATTCAAACAATTTCCAACTGTCCTGAAATTGCTCATGTCCAAGTTAATTTCAAATGTCCAATCCACTTTTCTTCTTGTTTTTTTTTTTTTTTTTTGCCATTTGTAGTTTTCCCTGCTTGTGCATTGCTACTCTTTTTTTTTTTTTTCCAATTCACTTAGATTCTTTCACTTATTGGCTTTTTAACATTTGTTTTCTTTTGTCTTCAACGTTGTTCTTTAATAATTTTTTTCAATAATTTTTTGTCAAGTATGTTCTTGAAACCACACAATAAAGAAAAAAAAAACATCTAATTAGAGTTCATATAATTCATAATTATGATATACAAATGAACAAATAAAAATGAATAAAATAACAAATAAATATGAATAAATGAAAATGTTCTTTTTAGTTCTGCTTCATGTTCATTTAATTAATTTCTTGTTCTTCTGTTACTTATTCAATTAGTTAATTTACATGCCCATTTAAAACTTATACAAGAAATTAAATTAACATGATGTCCATTTATTTTTTTCACAGTGGCATCTATTATTTTTATAATATGAACATGGTCTTTTTATTATGTAATTTTTTTGTTATATTAATTTTTTATGTTTATTTTATGAAGTCATTCTATTCAGTATATGAATATTTTTTGTTGTGTTGTGGATTTATTCTCTTTATTCTATCAATATGTTCTTTTTATTTTATTAATTTTTTTATTTCTCTTATATGTTGTTTGTTCTTTTATAAATAATTGGTTGTTCTTTTATTTGTTCCTATTTATTCTTTTAGTGAAACTATTTGTTTGTTCTTTTATAGATAATCGTTTGTTCTTTTGTTAGTAGTTAATTGTTCTTTTATCAGTTCATGTTTGTTCTTTTTGAGAAATTAGCTACTTGTTCTTTTAAGGATAGTTGTTTCTTCTTTTATTAATAATTATTTTTTCTTTTATAAGTTTCTATTGTATTTGCATAGAAACTAGTTCTTTGATCTTTTTATAGATGATTGTTTGTTCTTTTGTCTATAGTTGTCTATTTTTTTATCAGTTTCTACTTGTTCTTTTATATATAATTATTTATTTTTTATAAATAATTGTTTGTTCTTTTATTAGTAATTATTTTTTCTTTTATAAGTTTCTAATGTTCTTTTAGAGAAACTAGTTCTTTGTTCTTTTACAGATAGTTGTTCATTCTTTTATTAGTCTTTATTTATTCTTTTATTAGTTCTTGCTTGTATTTTTAGAGAAACTAACGACTTATTCTTTTATATATTGTTGTATGTTCTTTTATTAGTATTTGTTTGTTCACTTATAAGTTTTTGGTATTTTTAAGAAAAAACTATTACTAATAAAAATACAAATAGTCACTAATAAAGGGACAGACATCAAGTTCATCTGAAAGAACAAACACGAATAAATACCTATTAATAAAAGTACAAAGAGTTACAAATAAAAGAACAAACAAGTAGTAACAAAAGAATAAAAAATTAGTGTCCCTAAAAGAACAAATAGGCATTTGTAAAATAACAAATTATTATTAATAAAAATAAAAATGAATACTAATAAAAGAACAAAGAGTTACAAATAAAAGAGCAAATAACAAAATTAGTGCATCTAAAAGATTTAATAGGAACTAATAGAATAATAATAAGTTATTAATAAAAATACAAATAACTATTAATAAGAGAATAAACAACTAGTTTATCTAAAGAAACAAAAATGAATAAATAAAAGAAAAAACACATATTGATAAAATAAAATTCTTGGGTAAAACTTTTTTATCAGTTCAAAAAATGAAAAAAGAAAAGCACTGGAAAAAGATTGGGAAGAGGAAAAATGGGAAGTTGAAAAACTTGGAAAAAGAAAACAAAAAAGTAAAACTGGAAAAAGGAAATAAAATGAAAAACGTAAATAAAAGTACAGCAAAAGAAAATAAAAAAAAACTGTAAGGAGAAAAGAAGAAAAAAAATGGAAAAACGTAAAAGTAAAAAAACTATAGAAAAAAGTAATGAAAATCTAAAAAAAAACTAGAAGGTACAGCTAGGATTCAAACTTACATTCCCCAACCATCTCCACTCGCATAGCTACTATATTAAATCTATGAATTTATTTATTATTAAAAAAATATTATTTAAGTACTTATTCGTGGCTTGGTGCACATATACGCCAGGCGTACATAATAATTTGCCTAAACAAAAAGCGTATCTTTAAAATTTTCTCGTAATAAAACTTCCAGCTTTCTACCGATTTGCCCTCTATCCTTTTTCAAATTTCACACATGAGAGAAAGATGAGGTCAGATGAGAGAGAATGAGAGATGAGACAAGAGTCGCGAGAGAATGAGAGAGAGAGATATGGGATGAGATGAGACAGAGAAGAACAGGTGAGGAGGGAGATCAGAATGAGAGATAAAAAAGATGGCCCAATCGAAGAGAAGGATAGGGAACATAAATTAATTAGTGGGAATAAACTTTATTAAGACTTTAGCTAGAAAGAAATAAAAAAATATTAAAGAAAAAGAAATAATTATTTTTTTATGGGGCAATAATTTCAAGATAAAAGTAGCGTACAATTTTTAATTAAATTATACAATAATATATGATTTAGTGGTATTATGTAAATAAAATTTAATATAAATAATAATTTAATAAAGATGCTTTCCTAATATATATATTTTATAGATAAACGTTTTCTCACTCTTGCCCACACCCCTACTCTCGCTCCTGCATTTGTTTTATGTAACCTAGGTTAAAACCTCTGAGATGGAAGAAGAGGTTTTTGGATGAGAATGGGCTTGGGGTATAGAGATCTAAATGATCGAGTGAGATTAGGGGTGGGTCAATCAAACCCTAATTTACTTATATTAGCCAGAAATATTGAGGTGGTGTTTAATTGTGGAAAACAGTTTTCATTTTCATTTTCTGTTCTAGTTTTCATTTTGTATATATAATTTTTTAAATTATTTTTTAGAAAACATGTTTAGTTATTTTAAAACAATTAAAGATGATTACATATATACACAACATTTAAAAAAGATCAATGCCTCAGTTGAACGTTGAAAGAAAGTTTATAAACTATAATTGTAGATTTTTCCAAGTCTATCAACTTCAAAAGTGAAAATGAAAAAATCTAAATCCTACCCTTAGCTTTTTGCTCTTTATCTCTTAGGCTCCCATCTTTTTTATCTCTTACATCTACACCACCAACTCCACCATTCTGAAGCACTTGACACTCACTGCTAATTTTGCTATCAAACAGCTTTGATTCCATTACTGTTGCTTCCAATAGATCAATTCATGCCTTGAGGCCAATTTAGTTTCCTTAATTAAATTAGAAAGGAGGGGATTTAGAGATTTATTAAACCAAAGAAGTTGAGAGAGACGAAGGAGTAAGGGCGGTAAAGGAGTTCCATGATGCTGGGGTGGCGGAGACAAGGAGGTTAGTCGGTGGCGGTGGCAAGGGAGACGTTCGACAGCGGTGGCAGGAGAAATTGGTCGAGTGAGGATTGGTCAAGCAGAAGTTATCAAACAATAATGCAAAAGAGAACCACGTAAGAGCATAATTGAAAAATTAGGAAAACAACAAAATCATTATTTTTCAAATCTTCATCTAATGAAAAATTATTTTCCAATTAAATTAAAAAAAATTAGTTAACTAAACATATCTTCTTTTCATTTTCTAATTTTTTAAAAAATTTCCAGAAAAATTAAAAAAATTTCTTGAACTAGACATGGCTTGAGCCTCTCCTGAATCTCCTATCTCAGCTTAATAAATATTTTTATAAATTGTTGATTGTGGCCTTGGAGAAGTGGGCCATGAGAACCTGCCAACTCAGTCAGCACCTCCTCCCAACCCTAAGTATGCTGCAGCTAGACCTGGTTTGCTTTTTGCCCTTTTTCTTTCAAAAACATTTATGTGGATATTAAAAATCTTGCGCCTCGGGCGCTCTCTCCCTGTTCTTTGTTCTTTTTTTTTTTGGAAAATTACAAGTACTCGCACTTGAGATTAGGTCAAACATACACTTGTGTCCCCAAATTTTCAAATACCTACACTAAACCTTAGAAAATTAACTAAGTCATCGACCGTTAAAAAAGAAAGGGATAATTACAATTTGCCCTATCAGAATTAGGTAAAATTACACTTTATCCCTTTTTATTTAGAAATATACATTTTGTCCCTACCTTTTTAATACAATCCGACAATAACTTATGAGATCTTAATTTAGAATTATTTAGACATTACGATAGTTATCTTTCAGTAATTTCAATATGTATGATATTTTTTATAGTTAATAAATATTTTAAATTATTAATTTTTTCTTTTTATATATCTTTCAGTTTTTAAAATAGTATTTTTTAAATATCAATTAATTATAAACAAATACTATATAGATTAAAATTGTTTGAAAATGATAATCGTAGAGTCTAAATTAAAATTTCAGAAGTTACTGTTAAACTGTATTAAAAAGGTAGGAGGTAAAGTGTATATTTTTTAAACAGGATGAGGTAAAGTGTCATTTCACCTAAACCTCAAAGGACAAATTGTAATTAATCCTAAAAGAAAAGAAAAAATGCCTATAGCAGCCCTCCTAGCTTTCCGTCCTAAACATTTTGCCCACCAGCTTCTATATCGATTAAGCTAAGCTCCGTCTCCCTACATACCTCCCTTCCTCCTCCGCCTCCGTCTCCACCCCCGCCGCCGCAATTCCCTCACACACTCATCGTCGTCTCCCTCCATGCGGTAACACCCTCACTGCCGTCGCCGCCACAAACTCCCAAGGCCCTCGCCTTATCCTATGGCGGCGCAACGCCATCGTAGGCGGCTCCTCCTCCACTCCTGGAATTCGTTGAAACCCAATTGTGGATTTCCTAATTTGTCGATGAGAAGTGGAAAGATTGAGCCGGATTTGTCTTCTCCTCTCCCCGATTTGTCTGGCGTTCGAATCAGACAGTTCGATTGAGAAATCTCCGGGCCAAAATCTCCTCTACCCTCTCCAGCCAAAATCTCCCTTTCTCTAGAAATCCCAAACCCAGGGAACCTCCAAAGGTGACCCGATGCTCCGATTCCACTACTCCGAAGGTGGCACTGACCAACGCATTTCTTCTCGAATAGGGTAGACTCGCAGGCCAACCTCCCAACGCTTCGATTCACATCACTGGCACAACTTGCAAACGACCTAATGCCGCTTCGTGCTTAATCGCCGCCGACTTAATCGTAGACGAAACCCGAGAGAACAAATGACGAAACTGAGCGATTTGGTTTGTGATTCGGCGGAGGAGGGATCGGCGGAGAGGCGCGACAGAGGAAAAGAGAGGAGATGGAAGAGGAGGCGTCAGCGGAGAGGAGAGGGAAGAGGAGGCGTCATGAGAGAGAATAGGGAAGAGGAGGCGGCGCGAGAGAGGCGTCGACGGGAGCAGCAGAGAGAGAGAGAGAAGCTTTTGATTTGGTGGAGAAAATAAATTGTAAAATTTGGGGGCAAAGTTTCTAATTAAGAAGTCTAGGATGGTAAGCTTAGACATTTTCTCTTTTTTTCTTTAACGGTCATTAGTGGGGGTAAATTGCACCTGTGGCCCCTAACATTTTAATATTATCCTATTTTGGACCCTAATCTCAAAAATTCATATGGGAAGTCTTCAACCTAAATTTTTTGTTCAATTTTAGACCTTTGAAGGATATAAAATGTTTAATTTGACGAAACTGCACATGTGGCATGCCAACATTCATCCATCTTGCCATGTGGCCTAATAATCAACTGTAGAGAGGAAGAAAACCATTTAAAAAAGGAAATTAATAATAATAATAATAATAATAAATAGGAAAAAAATGAAAAGTTTCAAACGCAAAATTTTGTTTGTTTAGGCCGCTGCTGTCCGTCCATCCAAATCTCCAACATTCGAATCTTGAAATCATCGTCCCCCACACCGTCTATCTGTTAGTCTGTACATCTACCACCGCTCGAATCACCGAAACGCCCTCCCCCACACCCTTCAAATCGTCGAATCACCGTCTTCCCACACCGTCAACCAATTGTCGAATCTGGCCATCCATCGTCCTCCCACACATCATTCCAATTATTGAATATAGTTGTCCAATCGTCCAATTGTTTTAGGGGAGTTGAGGTAGAGAGAAGAGTTCGTCGGTGATGGGCAGAGCAGCAGGGAGGGTATTGGCGAACAAAATCAGAAATTCGTGTTGGGTTCTCTTGGCAGCGATGCTTCTAGGACAACTTTGGAGCCACGCCTTGAGGTTAGGGGAGGGTTAGTAACAGACGATAGTTGATTGGCGGTGGGGAAGGTGACGACGATGACGTGGGAGTGGCTGAAAGGGTTAGGTTGGGTTAGGGTAGTTTTCAGTTTTTTTCTTCATTTTCCACATCATTGCTAGGGTCCATTCATTGTGCCACGTGGTCAATCGCCCCAGGCTGGTATGCCACGTGGCTAGTTCCGTCAAATTAAACTTTTTTTGTCCTCCAAAAGTCTAAAATAGAACAAAAAAATTCAGGTTAAGGACTTTCCATGTGAAATTTTGATATTAGGATCCAAAATTAGACAATATTAAAATATTAGGGGCTACAAGTGCAATTTACCCGTCATTGGTGGAGTTTGTTCTAGAGGAGGTAATTGTAAATATTTGAAATAAATGGACACAAGTATATGTTCGACCTAACCTCGGAGAGTTCTGGTAATTTCCCTCCTGTTTTATGAAAGTCGTTTTTATTTTCTGCGTATTGATTTATCTTCTTTTTTCGTGTATTTTCAAACAAAAGGTTGACAAGAGCCAGGGATATCTGAGGCCAAAGTCATAAGATAAGAAGAGGAAGCATGGCGACTATTCATCTACAAAAGGAGCTAATTTTGCCTTGTTCGACGGATAGACAGAAGGAAAAAAAAAAAAACCAGGCAGCCAATTTGGATTGGGGACACTTGTTTTTTGTCCCCAAGCAAGAAATTTTTCCAGTTCAGTCTAATTCATGGCTTTTGTCGATTCTTGCCAATTCCTACATGCTAATTTCCACGTGCTTAACCCTTGATGTCGGTCAGTATCTGGGACAAGAATTCCAAGCAATCGGAATAACGAGAACTCGGCTCGGGATTACATGTCCCATTCCATACTCGCTTGTCACTTCACGTCACATGGGATTCGATTTTTGCGCTTCTTGGAGTCATTGCGCTTGCGTGCCTTGTGTGGACGATTTTCTTTGGCAACATTTTTTGTGTGTTACTCAATTGAACAAGCAAAAGTTGAGTAAGATATTTACACCAAAAATTCATCTTCACTTAAAATAATTTATTTTTATTTTTATATTTTTTATCTAAAATTAATTTTAATTACAATTTAATATTATATAATTGTAATAATTCATTAAAAATATAATTTTTGTAATTTTATTAAATTTTTATAAATTAAAGCATTAAAAATAAAAATTTATAAAAATTTAATAATATCATAAAAATTTATTTTAAACTAAATTATTTTATCTACATAATATTGACTTTTAAATGAAATTGATTTTATATAAATAAAAATAAGTTAGTTAACTTAAATTAAAACGAATTAACTCCTGGTCTTAGTTAAGATCATGCAAACCACACACCAACTCAAATGCTTAATTGTAGCTTGTAGGGCTTCACCAAAGTCGTCCTTCCCATTCTTTCATTCTTTCACCATGATTATTGACATCTTCTACCTTATTTAGGCTGCCATGGAAGCAACATTGACTCATTGCTTGAACTTGTACTGTGCTTGGTTTTCATTCATTTTCTTTCATTTTTTTTTTCTTTTTTGTTGGTTAGAAATGCTTAGAGCAATCTCATCATATACTTGGCAGAGTATCTTGATGGGGAAAAGAGTCTTGCTACCCAGTGGCGCACTGGTTCGGGTTCTCTTGCGATAAGACAGCTTAGCTTAGACATGTTACCTGCCTGTTTTCCATGGCAGTCAAATTGATTCTTTTCTCTACGGATCACATCAGCACAACATTTCCATATGGTGAAAAGGAGTAAACAAAAAGAACCAACAACTTCTATCCAATGTCTTAGCCTGGCTAAATGAATAAAGAATCGTCTGCTATACAGTATTCCTTTGAAAAGTAACTCTTTGTTGCCCGGCTACAGGTTGCTTAATGGAGACGGATAACTTTATACGCTCCTACGAGCAATACCTTTGCGGGGAACAACATAAGCACAAAGAGGTGCATGTGCTGCGATGCTATAAGCCTACTGAAACGTCTCAAGGACTCTCTTCCTGATTGCAAGATGCCAGAGAAGTTGAATTCTTCTTGTCCAGATTGAATTGAAGCAACAGGTGTTCCCACAATTATGCTTGAGTTAATTCTGCGTGGCAACACAAGAGGCCACCACATCTTGCGTCGATTTTCCCTCCTTGCTTTCCTAATGCGATTTAGTTCTTGACGGACCACTGCACGAACAGCTCTTGAATAAGAATTCATGTCATGATCTCTCTGGATTGCTCCTTCAGAACCATATGCAGATCGATCACTGAGAATCTCAAGTGGATGTGGCGAATTCAAGAATACCATCTGTGCAGCTCGAAGCTGCTTCTCTGCATTGTCGAGATTGGACAGTGGACAACTAAGCAAATATAAGCCACTTCCAGAAGGAAGAAGATGATGATGGGGAGAGAACTTCTCATCTGGTTGTAGAATTAAAAGCTCTCCCATTGGAGCATATAAGAGCTTCTGCAGCCAAGGACGAAAAAAAAAAGTTATATTATGTATTCTAGAGATAATTATGTCTGTACTCTTACATTACAGATCACCATACTACCTGGTTATTTAGACAAGGATGATTCCTGAAGTTCCCATTGACAGCCTTTAAAAGCTCCGAAACATGATTGGGATAGTGGCATGAAAAGGCTCGAGGAACTACGTCTCTGTGCATTGTAATTGCCTGAACATGACTTTGTGGCAAACCAAGTTTGCGAAGAAGACGGTCACCTCCACACATAATTGTTGGAGAACCAAATGTGATGACAGGAAGTAACGATGAAGCAGGGACTTCGCCCCTTATAAGTAACATGAGACTTATTAGCAGAGATAAGCTTCCCCCAAGAGAATGCCCTGTGAAGCGAAAACTTGCACAACTTCCATAAGCTCGCAGGTGTTCTTGAGCTTCAGGCAACATCTGCTCATATATTCCTTTAGCAGCCTCATATATACCTCTATGGACAAGTACATCAAGTCCCTATTTTCATAATTTTCCAGAAATATAGATTTCGCATCATTTAGCCAACAAAATGTGTACTTAAAAGAATTCAAACAGTCTTCTAATAAGAATGGTGAGACACAGCCAAAGAAAAGTTCAACAGTTGATAATGGGATGTTAAGAAATTACCTCAAACTGAATGGGTTCAAAAAGTAGATTTGCTTGCCAAGATGCCAATGACTCAGAACCCTACAAATTAACAATATTGTTGGCATCAATTGCGTAATGTATTTAATCAACCAAAAAGGCATCACCGAGCCGAGCAATTCCTCCCCCCCCCCCCCCCCCCCCTTTTTCCCTCTTTAGGCTGCCCCAACTGAACAAAAATGCTGCAAGAGGACACAAACTTCCAGAAACCAGAAAAGCAAGACCAAAAACTAATCTTATCGACTATCAATAAAACATTTAGGTAATGAGTAAAAATGCAAGTGATGAATGTGCTTTGATCAAAATGTTGAATGACTAACCTACCTGGATTACAAAGAATCTTGTTCCAGTCTGTTCATCATCACAAATGAACCATTCACACGGTGATGATTGCGTTGAGTTCAGATCATCAGCTACAGCTTGTTTTACTTCTTCCTTGGCAGCAACCACAGCTGTCACAGAATCTGTAGTTGCCATTAAAGAAGCCACCTCTGAATTTATTGTTTCACCATTGCTGTCACTGCAAATACTACCATCAGCAGTATCCTTGGTTGCTTGGTCTCTTGAAGATTTAAATGGAAGTAGGCTCGCCGTATGAGATTGCAGATAAGAAGCAGCAGAGGCAGCTATCTCATACGCAACAGAGGCACTTATTTGGTTGCCATTGATTTTCTTATCCTTTGGCTTTTCCTCCTTTGCATTCTCTTCAGGCCAGTGATTTTCAGCTGAGTTTTGACTCTTTTCAGCTTTTCTAGAAAGTTCTCTTTTCTCAACTGAAGAAGTCACGAATCGTAGGCCACTATATTTGAGGAGATTTCCAGGCTGAATTTTATCATCAGAGATGGAACTCACGTTATAGTTTATTCAAACAAAGACATGTGTTGAAGTATATTGAATCGACAAGCAAATCAGCTTTCTTTTGGGAGCTTGCATGCAAAACTTGTAAACAATGTTCTATCCAAGTACCTCAATATGTTTGTCATCAAACAAAAAGCAACGCAAAAGCAGACTAATAAAAAAAAATTAGCCCACAAGGACCATCTGTTAATAAATAGTATATTATACACTTGAATAAACTTGAAGTTACCAGGAGAACAGTTCCAAAATGCAACCAGTGAGAAAACTACAGGTATCATCTGACAACACAAGCAGGTTGTGGCAAACTGAAATCCAGTCAGTAAGAATGTCACTTCTTTTGTAGATTCATGGGTATTCATCTCGAGAAACTCAGATGTGTTTACACTATCTATTAGGAGAAACAAGAAGAATATGGTACACCATCTAAACAATCACAGCAGCAAAGATGATCTTAACTTTCGTAATCCAACTTGCTTCACAGACGGGAAGGAAGAAGGATAAACTTAAAGCTCAGTCCGAGTCCGGGTGATCAACTTAATAATTGATCAAAATTCCAAGAAATGGCGAAATGCTGAATTCGATGGTCACATTTTAGCCCCTAGACAAATCAAACAAACATATTTCCTTGCGAAGCAAATAAAAACAAGCAGTAAACAGCAAGAAATGCCAAGATCGACTTACCTTGATCTTTGAAACCGAATAAGCCAAGTTCCCCAAATATGACATTCGAGCATACACCTTGGCCTCTGCTAAAGACACCTTCCTTAGCATCCTTGAAAACGAATCTCTATCAAATTCAATCTCCTTTTCCTCCTCGTCATCTACCCTACACACATCACATGTATCGTCAGCAACATCTCCAACATCGCTTAGGGAAGTAGCTCCGGCAGCTTCATTTCTCATGTCTTCCTTCGTCTCTTCCTCTGTGATCGTCCCCTGTTCATCTCGGCTTCGCAAAGACTTGATTTGCAAAATCTTCAGAACCCAGTTCCCGTTATGCCCCGCCGACTGCGACATTTCCCTGCCAGTCCCTGTCTCCTCCACGGCGGCCTTTCTGCCCTCGCTGCTCTCCACCACAACGGCTTCGTCAAGGGCCAATCCGTTGTACAGTTTGTCGTTGACAATCCCTCCACGGCCCGGCCAAAGAGATCTCAAAGGGTTTCGGAAAGAAAACCTAGACGAAAACGCCTTCTGAGACGGAGCCGCCACAGCTGATTTATCCGCGGGCGAACGCCCCACAGCGCTCATGTGAGTCGCACCGGCTCGAGCGTCGAGCGCAGCTCCCGCGGAGATCGCCGGTGTCATGCTGTGAATTGCCGTTTTCAAGAAAAGACCATCCATTGATCTCTCTTCTTCCTCCGGAGCTCGAGTACCGAGTGATTCGCTTCTGGGTGTTGCAGAACTTATTAAAAGGAAGCGAATTTGGGAAGCAAAGTGAACGTCTTGATTTCGGGAAGGTGAGGTGGTAACGTGCACCCACAATCTTTGAATTTCTTGCGCCTTGTTCTGTGTTTCTGCTCTCTGCAATTTACTTGCCGTCGTTGGATCCGGCTTAATAGGGCGACTGGAAGAAGAAACCGGACGGCGATCATTTAAAGAGATTAGGTTGCGTCCGTAAACCAAACAGGTCACCAACCTTCCCCGTTTCTTCTTACAACTCGTTTTAACGACATTTCCTAAACTCCCTCCATCCCGTTATAAACGAAGTGTTTCTTTTTACAAACATAATTAGGCTAATTCATTTTACCTTAAGTTAATTTAATTTAAAATAATTTATTTTTATATTTACATCTTTTTTACTTAAAATTAATTCTATTTAAAATTTAATATTATTTAAGTGAAATAATCTATTGGTTGTAAAAATTTTATAATACTATTAATTTTTATAAATTTTTTTAAACATTAAAAAAAATTCATAAAAATTTAATAACATAATAAAAAGTTTACTTCAAATGGATTATTACACCAATATAATATTAGATTTCAAATGAAATTAGTTCTAGGTGAAAAAGATTCAAAAATAAAAATAAGTCATTGTAGATTAACTTAACTTAAGTTAAAACGAATTAGCTGAAATCGCTATTTTTACTTTATCTTTCCAACTTTACCTTTGTGTTTATCGTCTCTGTAGCTCCACCACCGGTCAATCTCTTCACTGCCACTTATCATCTCAACCAACAACCTCCCTACAGCCCCAACCTCCTTAACCTGATTTCCCTACCGCCCCAATGTCCTTGGTTCGCCCTAATATCCTGATCCTATCCTTGTTATTAGCTTGCCCATCGCCTCGCCGCCACTCCTCACCATCGAATAGTCTTTGATCTCTGTTATGCACTACCGTCAAATTGTCATCGAATCCCCAAATCACCAACAGATCTCTGCTCGAATCACCAATGAATGGGATTATTTGGGAGCGAGAGAAGAGAGATACATGAGGTGGAGAAGAGAGCCGAATCTCTCCTTCTCTAACGAGCATCTTCAATCACTGATTCGCTTTGATTCACCGATTCACTAATTCGCTAATTCATTGGGCTATAAGAAGAGAGGACAATGATTGTACGGGGGCTAGAGGTGCCGGCGGCTAAGGCGTCGGTGAAGGTGAAGGTGATTTTATGGGCAATAGTGGCTGTGATTTTACAAGGGAGAGGATGAGAGATGAGGAAGAGACTATAAGGGTAAAATAGGAAATTTGGCATAAAAGATTACTAAATTAGAAAATATGTTATTCTTTTTAGGATAGCCCAAAATGGAAAACGTTTCATTTTTTTCAGATAGATGGAGTATTTCTTTTTTTGCTAAATTATGGAGCATGTATGATTGTATTTTAGTGTTGTTTTTGTGTAATTCTGTGTAATGTGGCATAATGTTTTCATTTTCAACACATCAAAATACGAAAAATTAGAGAGAAAACAAGAAAAAAAAAAACAACCAAAGCCATGGATCATGGCAACTTTTACCAATGCTAAAAAAAAAATTTACCTAGTGCAACCGGCTTTCTTTCCCAATACAAAGTATAAACCTTTCGTTTTCTAAGGAAAAGGTCTAACTTCTATATTTAAAAAAAAGGCCAAACTATATATTTGACCCTTGAACTTTTATTATGACTCGAGCAAGTTAGTCTGTAACTCACTACTTACTAAATACTAGCCCTTAAACTTTGTAAAAGTTTGCAAGTTAATCCACAATATAATGTACATGACTAATGGCTTCAACCCAAAATACTATTACAATCCCTTTACTCTTTTTTTTTTTTTTAAAAAAACCAAAATAACCATAACTTTCAAATCTACCAAAAAAACTATCATCCTCAATTCACTAGAAACCTATTTTTAACTCAACACAATAAACTCAGTCTCAAATGTGCTTTCTCGATGATGATTTTATCCTAAAAATTGAGAAGCCAGCCTATTTTTAACACTTTATCCCCACCACAGCCCGTGTCATGCCCACTATAGACTAACAACGCAGTCCTGACCTTTACCTTTATAGCAGCATTGTGAAATGAGCATAAAACCATTGAAATGATCTTGTGTCTCGCGTTGATGAATCGATTAATGCAATAAGATCACCATGAATTGAATTGGAAAATGCAAAGACGAGAGTATACATAATCGGAGAAGACGATGGAGGAGGCAAACTAGGTGCGAGCCTTGACCTCTTCATCTCTACAGCGGCATTGTGAATGGCGGGCAATGACTGGATCGGGAGGATATAAAGGAGGCATCGAAATAGGAGAATGAAAGAGGGGCAATCTTTGGGGGTAGCGACGAGTGGATAATGGGATTGAGAGTTCGGCCTATAGGATGAGAGGTAGAGCATGGAGGCATTCAAAATTAGACAAGTCCAACTTCAGGCCAGCAACGTTCCTCCTCAACCTCAGAAGTTCCTCCTTATCTTCAACGGCATCAATAAGATGACATGATAATAGAAATTGAGAGAGGGGTTGCCAGTGGCTAGATAAGTGGCTAGCCAAGGAGAGATTGAGGAATATGGTGTTTTTGATAAATCTAAAAGTTATAGGTGTTTAGGTTAAAAAAAAAAAGTAAAAAGACTGTATATGTATTTTGGGTTGACGCCATCAGTCGTGTACAATGCATTATGGATTAACTCATGAACTTTTACAAAGTTCAGGAGCCAATATTTAGTGAATAGTGAGTTTTAGACTGACTCCCTCAAGTTTTCTAAGTTCTAGAAATTTCATGGGCCAATTGTATAGTTTGGCCTTAAAAAAACTAAGGTTTGACTAAGATGATGCCAAAGAAGTAGTCTCATGAATTTTTAAGCAAAATTTACATAAACTCCAAGTTTGTACATTTAAAAATTCACACATAAACTCCATTTGTATAATTAGAATGGAACTGGAAAAGACGTCGTTGTAGGAAGTGATATATGTTTTTATTTTTTGGGTAATCGAAAGTGGTATATCATATATGTTGATTTGCAACCATATGGGTAAGGGTTGGGGTGATAACGAGCTGAGTATTTATCAAACTACTTAAGCTTGAGCTCGAATTCATTGTTAATGAACCAAGCTTATCGAATTTTGAACTCAAGCCTGAGCTAATTTTGAGATTCTAATACTTTATTGAATCGAGCTCGAACTTGTCAGTGTTCGGTTTGATAGATTTTTGAGCCTATTAAATCTTATATAATATTAATATAAATGTGTTTAATTTATATATTAGAGTTACTAAATATCATTAAGTAATATTAAATATAATTACTTTTTTAAATCGAGCTCCTCGAGCTTAAGTTTGAGTATGCTTAATCGAGTTCAAACAAAACTCACACATCATGCTCTTTAACAGATTTTTTAAACCTTTCAAATATTTGAATCAAGCTTAAGCATCATCTCAAGTTAAATTCAAATATTATTTCTCTAGACTCATCAAGCCCGAGTCTAAGTCCAAGAACCCCTTAAAGTAAAACAAATCTAAGTAAAAGTGTATTGCAGTAGGTTAAAAAAAAAGTAGGTTTAACACGGTACGGAAGCTGAAAGCGGGCCCCACCCTAGGGATCTGGGACTGTTTCATTCAGCCTGGGGATGAATATCCAGTTGCCACGTCAGGGATACAGATCAACTGAAAACGGAATGAGTGACGTGTCCGTAAAGGCGTAAGCTTCGCTGGCATTTCTCTTTCTCGTTCAACGGATCCAATCCTTTTCCTTCACAGGCCTCCTACGAGTTTGGACGCTTGCCGCCGCAGACACCTGTCCCTTTCCCTCTCAAATCTTCTTTGTTTCCATTTTTCTTACGGCCCTTTGAAACCTTCTACTAGAATTTACGAAAAATGGATCACCAACTCCACTTATTCTTTTCGTTTTGTTATAAAATTATAAGCAGACAATTTCATGCCATATTTTTTTCAATTTTATTTATATTATAGAGTATTGGATTTGTTTCAACTTTCAATCAAAGTGCTTTTTATTTTGATGAAAATTTGATTAAATGGTGATTTGATTTTTCTAAATGGTTTATCATCTTGTTGAAAATGAGGGATGGTTTGATAATTTTCTAGCATAAATTCAAGTTCTTCGATGATGGAATTTCAAGTTTGAATAAGTGATTGAAGGATGATTTTTTTAAATTAAGAACTTACTTCCTTTATCTCACAACTTTTGCACAATTTTTCTTTTTTGGACATCTCAAAACTATTGCATCATTTCTTATTTTAGCAAGTTTTTTATAATAAATTTATCACACTACCCTAACCTTACCTTTCACTTTAAAAACTATTATATCCCTAATTTCATCATCCCTAACCTTTAGAAACTAGAAACTTATCACTGCATCTCAGTCTCAAACAATTTCAATGAGATTCTGGCAAGAAGATTTCACGTGGTGTGGAGGTTAGGGTGTCAAGACATCCAAGCGATAGGAACAACAATGGAGATAGGGCAAAAGTAAAGGTTGAGCCAAATATAGAAGCCAAAGGCTAAGACAGAGGCCAAGCCATATGGAGATTAATGATTGAGATAAAGGACTGGAGCAATCGAGGAGGAGATCAATGATAGGAAGATCGAAGGCAGAGGATAAGGAGAAACGTGAAGTGATCGAGGACAGACACAATCACAATCAGGGCGGCAATTGAGAATGGAGGACAAGGAGTGGTGAGATGAGATCAAGGACAAAGGCAATTGATGATGCGGCGATTGAGGATAGAGGATGAGGAGCGACAAGACGAGATTGAGGACAAAGGCAATCAAGGACGCAATTGATGATAGTGTGATCAATGGCAGATGAGGAGAATTAGTAAGATGAGATCAAGGACGAAGCACGAGAGGTGTTAGGATGGGATTGAGTATAGAGGGTAGTGTTGGAAATAAACATAAAACATTGTGTTTTCTTGGTTTACATGCGAAATAAAACAGTCCAAACATTTCAGGAGGGAGAGAGTATTTTTCCATGTATTTGGTTAAATAGTTTCAAGTTTGAATAAGTGTTATTTCAAATGTTTATTCCACTTGAGCAAATTCTTTCATTGGTTGTTTTCCATAGTTCAATAGGTTAAGTTGCAAGAATAATGGGTTGATATTAACACCGGAGTGAAACCTGGAAGCTGAGAAGTTTGTTGGTTCCTAGACAAGCAAAAACAACCTATTGGAATAAATAGCCGAGTAAAAAAAAAGCGCCCAAGACAAAGTTTGTTCATGTCAACAAAAAAACAATAGTGTAAAATCTCCAAGTGGTTGAAAATTGTGAGACATTGCACTCAAAGATAAAATAATTGCTCTATTTTTCAAACTCGATCTCAATGATTCTTTAATGGCTCTGAAATGTTAAAAAAAAAAAACAGCAAAAGTACAAATTCATGGATCGATATACATATTCTTAAAGATATTGGCCATTCAATTAAGATTTAATCATTAAATACGAGAAAATAAACAATATTTATGCTTTCATTTGTAATTCTAGCAACAATGGTATCATTTGAGTTTGTAACATTATAAATATCTAAAGTTTAAGATTCTCTTGTATGAGAAAGTGGCTTCTAGTGATCTCTTAACAAAATTAAGGAGTAGTTTCTAGTTAACATTGAAGAAAATTATGGAATTAATGATTGAGTATCAACCTTAAAGAAAACACCCTTATTTTCTTGATTAATGAATAATGGAGAATTTAGCATGTGTGCAAGTTCAAGGAGATGACGTAAACTCCAATTAGTGGAGCAAACCCCTATAATCACAATTAATTCACTCTTTTAATTATATCTTTCATATTTTACTTACTTGATTCATATTTGGTTTAGTTAATTTTGGTTGTAAAATTTATTTTTACTGAAGATTTTAAAATGACCAATTCAAACTCTTATTAGTTGCACTTAGGCCAACATATATAATCTCTAAATTAAATCACAAACCATAAATGTTTTTTTTTTACCTAGCATAAAAGCGTTGTGAAACAGATAGTATCATGGGCTTTGTTCAGAAGGTTGTCACCCTTTTACTACTTCATTCCTCCATGGATGGATCTATATGCAACACTGCAGGGTCTATGGGCCCTACTAAATATTTTTATGTCTTTAGAAAATATTAAGTAAATTTAACATGGACCTCACTTAAATTTATTAAATGGTTCCCCTAGTTTAAGAAAATAAGCAAAATAAAATTAAAAATTAACTAATTTTTTTTTCCATAAATACGTTGAAATGAAATTAAAATTTTATGTTTTTTAAATATGTCGCATATAAAAAAATTAACTATATATGAACTCCATAGAAAAAAAAATTCTAGATCCATCCCTACATTCCTCCATAATATACATTTATTATTTTTTTTTGGTTAGAAATTACGGATGTTGCACTACATAAACATATTATGTATGTTTCTTCAATGATATCTATTGCTAAATAATACAATTATTATAACAAGTATTCTTAAGTTTTATGTAATAAAAAAGATACTATTGTGTATAGCTACACAAAATAAATACTAGAGCCAGTTCATTTTAACTCAAGTCAACTTAATCTAAAATGACTCATTTTTATTTTTATATCTTTTTTACTTGGAACTAATTTTATTTAAAAACTAATATTATGTAGGTATAACAATATATTGAAAATATAATTTTTATAATCTTACTTAATTTTTATGATTTTTTATATATTTAGGTATTAAAAAATTCACAAAAAATTAAATATATTATGAAAATTCACTTTCAAATGGATTATTACATTTATATAATATTAGCTTTTAAATAAAATTGGTTCCAGGTAAAAATATATAAAAATAAAAATAATTCATTTTGGGTTAAATTGGGATATTTTGATGCACAAAAAAGTGAACATGTATTATGGAGCGGATGAAGTATTATAAACCGTAAACTATGAGTGGTTTATAAGTTCATGTCCTAAAGTGGTCTAGATGCTCATACTCCAGCTTTGCAGACGGCAAACCTCCAAGTAGGAAAGCCCCCGATGACGTTGTATAAGTAAATGTCTTCAAATCATACAAATGGAGGTATATTAATTATGACAATAATTTCAAAGCACACCGAAAAACAAAAGTTTCGCTTTTCTCAAAAAAGAGGGAGGTACCCCGTATGCGAAAAAGGTCGTGGAAGCTGGAAACAGGTCCCAACGTGTGGTATTAGCTTGTAAAACCGGAGGAAATTGGTTAAGAAATGGGAGGGGCATTCATTTTTTTGGTTGAGAGTAACAAGAGATGCACTGATGATTTCTCTTTTCCAGGTGTAAAGGGCTTTAATGATTATTAATGTTTGTAGAATTGGTCCATTGAAGCCTTTTTGTTTGATGTATAATTCTTGTCTCTACAGTCTAAATCTGATTCTTCACTCTTCAATGTCCGCTCACGTCTCTTTCCAGATATTTAAACCCGACCCACAAAACTGGTGAAATTAGTTAAGAGTTGGAGAAAATTTGATGAGTTGCTCCTTCATGCTTGCTCGCCACCCTTATTCAATTTAAATCTGCCTGCCAAGTGCCAACAGCCATAACCATTCGCAATTTTCTTGTTATTGGGTTTTTCTGAATCTTTGCGTTCACGAAGGCGAATATAAATGACAGAATACAAAAATTGAAGTGTCCCTTACATGATCAATAAAAGCTCAACGTGACACTTCAACTAGCTGCTAGCAATTTATGGGCAGCGCACACCTGTTCGCTAAAGAATTTCGGTCAATAACCTTTGTTGTCTTAATCAACCAAATATGAGCCTCTATAGTTGGTGCTTGGTGTCCCTCGGGGGGTGGGTGTGGTGTTGAGGAAAAGTGAATCACAAAATCTGTAAAGTGGATGTTCCATATTTAAATGAATCCTCCTCATAATACTGCGTCCAATTATTACTTACCACATCATTAAATACAAAAATGCTTTAAGATCACTTTCATAAATTTTCATTTATCAAAGACTATAAGATCATTTCCTACGGAGGCGATTGGCTGTAAGTCAACAAGGGAACATTACGGTGTTTGCTGCATTTTCATCAACTGTTTTCTGAATATAAACATTGTACTTAACGGTGTTATGGAATATTATTTATAATTTAGGAAACATAATAATCTCTCTTTATTCCTAGGGATTTACTTTCTCTATTTCTAAAGATTTTCTTTCCTTGTATTCTTCTCTCATCTATTATATAAAGGTTGTGTGAGAGTCTTATATGTATCAAGCCCTCTGTTTCTTCCTCTGATATTGTTTAACATAGTATCAGAGTCATAACCTAATCTCAGCACCTTTCGTAGCCACTCCTTCACCCAAATCACCTTCCGCAACTTTCCATTAGCCGTTGCCCTTTTTAGAAAACCAGCAACCACCCAACCAAATCAAAAACCAAGGACATAGCCATACTCAGGAGTCATCGGCGACCACAACAGTACTGGTGGTGTTGCCAGAAAACCTCCCACACGTCGACGCGTGGGCGTCATGTGCAGCCGTCCAGCGACCTCCGGTGACGGCTTTCTGATGGATATGCTCGCATCTCTATCCTGAACAAGTTTCTAGTCTTGATTCATGTCAATTATGACCAGAATTTGAGTTTCCACGCCATTCGATGAGTTTCTCGTATGTTGCTGTGCATCGTCAGCAAAGCCTGTGATTTGTTTGTTTGATTGTTCGTCTCATCAAAGAGAATGTCAAATCCTGAGGAGAAAAATTCCCAATCAGCCATGGCCTCACAACCGTCTGTTACTTTATCTCAAGAAGAGTACACTAAATACTTGCAATATCAGTCTGCACAGCAGGTCGCTTCTCCTCCCATGGCATCTGTCATCCATCGAGGTAATTCAACAGCTTGTTATTCGTCTAGCCTCTCTAGAAATCAGTTTTGGGTGTTAGACTCTGGTGCCACTGACCATATTTCAGGTAAAATAGCCAATTTTGATCAAATATCTTCTCTAGCTTCACATCATAGCCAACTCACCATTGCTGATGGATCTACCACCACCATTAAAGGTGTTGGATCTACTCAACCTTGTCCTTCTTTTACTTTACCCTCTACATTTTATGTTCCAAATTTTCCATGTAATCTTATGTCTGTGAGTAAACTGACCAAACAACTAAACTGTTCTGTTAGTTTCTTTCCTGATCATGTCATTATCCAGGATTTGAAGACTAAAAAGACGATTAGAGAAGGGCGTAAATCGAATGGAATGTACTATTTTGATAGATTGCAGTCATCAGTAGCATGTCCTGTTTCAGCTTATCCTCTTCTAATTCATAGCCGCTTGGGTCATCCATCCTTGGAGAACCTCAGGAAATTAGTCCCGAACTTAAGTTCAATCTCTACTTTGCAATGTGAGTCTTGTCAGCTTGGGAAGCATCATCATGCTCCCTACTTGTCTCGAGTCAATAAACGAGTTGATAAACATTTTATGCTAATTCATTCAGATATTTGGGGTCCTAGCCGTACCAAGTCTAAATTGGGATTTCAATATTTCATAACTTTTGTTGATGATTTCTCTCGAATGACCTAGTTATATCTAATGAAAGATCGTTCAGAGTTATTTTCTATCTTTTGTGCCTTTTGTGCTGAAGTTCAAAATCAGTTTCACACCCGAATCAATATTCTTCGTAGTGATAATGCAAAAGAGTAGTTCTCTAACTCAATCGCTAGTTACATGCAGCAACAAGGTATACTCCACCAATCCTCCTGCCCATACACATCTCAACAAAATGAAGTAGTGAAGAGAAAAATCCAACACATTGTTGAAACAGCTCGTACTCTGTTAATTCATATGAATGTACCCAAAATTTTTTGGGGAGATGCTGTGCTCACTTCATGTTTTCTTATCAATCGTTTGTCATCTTCTATCATTGCTGGTAAAATTTCATTTTCTAATCTTTTTCCCTGTCAAGCTCCCTTTTCTATTATTCCTCATATATTTGGTTGTGTCTGTTTTGTTCATCAGATCCAGCCTGACACAGATAAACTAGACCCCAAATCTCTAAAATATATTTTCCTTGGATACTCTCGTTTGCAAAACGGGTACAAGTGTTTTAGTCCTTCCCTAAATCGTTTTTTTGTTTCTACTAATGTTACATTTTTTGAAACCACACCATATTTTTCTGATACTCAATTCGTGTCTTCTAATACTGATAATTGTCTGCCCTTGCCCTTGCCCTTTGTACCTATAGCTCCTACCAATATTGATGTTCCAGTAACTGCTTCTGCTCCTTCAAAGGTCATTCATGACAATAATCTGGCTCCTTTAGAGCGTCTTTCTCATCCTGATTTACAGGTCTATACTCGACGTCCTCATCAAGAGGTACTACCACAAGATTCACGCTTGTCTCCACTACCTTCATCTTCAACTCCACCGGCTAATGATTTAGATATTCCAATTGCCCTTCGCAAAGAAAAAAGGTCTTGTACACTTCATCCTATCTCGAATGTGATCTCTTATAATTCATTATCACAATCATACTCTGCTTTTGTCTCTACCTTGTCTTCCATTCCTTTGCTTAAGTCTGTTTCAGAGGCCTTGTCTCACCCTTGATGGAAGCAAGCCATGGAGGAGGAGATGTCAGCTTTGCGGGTTAATAATACATGGGATTTAGTTCCTCTTCCACATGATCAAACAGTGGTGGGTTGTCGATGGGTGTTTAATGTTAAAGTTTACCCTGATGGTACAGTTGATTGATTGAAAGCTCGTCTGGTAGCTAAGGGATATACACAAGTATACGGCATGGACTACTCAGAGATGTTTTCTCCAGTAGCCAAAATGACTTCAGTACGAGTTGTCATTGCATTGACAATCACAAATCAGTGGCTTTTACATCAATTAGATGTGAAGAATGCCTTCCTCCATGGTGATCTTAAGGAGACTATTTTCATGGAGCAACCACCTGGGTTTGTTGCTCAAGGGGAGACTGATCTTGTGTGTCGCTTAAACAAATCTTTGTATGGTTTGAAACAGTCACCACGAGCATAGTTTGGTCGCTTCAGTGCAGTTGTTATGGAGTTTGGTTTGCAGTAATGTGGCGTGGATCACTCTGTCTTTTATTGATACTTCAGAGCTGATAAAATTATTTTGATTGTCTATGTTAATGATATTGTTATCATCATGTTGGTATCCGGTCCTTGAAATCCTTCCTGCAAACGAAATTCCAGACAAAGGATCTTGGTTCGTTTAAATACTTCTTAGGTATTGAAGTAACAAGGTCCAAAATGGGGATTTGCTTGTCCCAAAGGAAGTATGTCCTTGATCTTTTAAAAGAAACTAGTTTATTGGGAGCCAAGTCAGTTGATGGCCCTATGAAGCCAAATGTCAAACTTGATGTGGATAAAGGAGCATACTTGGAGGAACCTATCAGGTATCGAAGACTTGTTGGCAAATTAAATTATCTAACTGTTACTCGTCCAGATATTTCATTTGCTGTGAGTGCAGTAAGTCAATTCATGGACTCTCCTCGTACTAGCCACTGGGATGCAGTAGTTAGAATTTTGAGATACCTCAAAGGAGCACCAAGACGAGGTCTCCTTTACCAAAATCAAGGTCATACTCAGATTCAAGGATACACAGATGCTGATTGGGCAAGCTCCTATGATCGACGGTCTACTTGAGGTTACTGTGTATTTATGGGAGGAAACTTGGTATCATGGAAAAGTAAAAAACAAAGTATTGTTGCAAGGTCAAGTGCTGAATCTGAGTATAGGACAATGACGTCTACTACATGTGAACTAGTTTGGTTAAGGCATTTTCTCATGGAGCTTGGTTTCGCCTACTAATCTCCTATGAAATTAATGTGTGATAATTAAACAGTCATCCATATTGCATCAAATCTCGTCTTCCATGAGAGAACTAAACATATTGAAGTTGACTGCCATTTTGTTCGTGAGAAGCTTCAAGAAGACTTGATCAAGACCCCGTATGTCAAATCAGAAGATCAATTTACTGACTTATTCACTAAAGCTTTATGAGGGTCTAAAGTAAAGTCTATATGTGACAAGCTTAGAGCTTATGGTATGTATGCTCCAGCTTCAGGGGGAGTGTTATGGAATATTATGTATAGTTTAGGAAACATAATAATCTCTCTTTATTCCTAGGAATTTACTTTCTTTATTCCTAGAGATTTCTTTTCCTTATATTCTCCTCTCATCTATTATATAAAGGTTGTGTGAGGGTCTTGTATGTATTAAGCCCTCTGTTTCTTCCTCTGATATTGTTTAACAAACGGTAACCTGGTGCTGGTTTTTCCACTAGACATTTGGGGGCCTCCGGTAAGGGATGAAAAATCAACAGATGATAAAATAACGAGAGAGATATGAACAGTTTACGGTAAATATTCTCTACTTCTTTTCTTTTTTCCGAACAACAGCTAGAAACAGAAACAGATGTTATATGTTAAGTATCTTGCACTTGTGTGAGAGAATTGGCCCTAAAAAATGCAGGAATTTTGGAGATATTACAGCCAAAAGACTATCCAGATGACGTACAGCCTGTTAAGGAGAAGGGAGATCGTAGATATCTCAACATTTGCTAGTTCCTATATCCTCCTCACGTTTACAGTGGGAACAAATTAGTGCCCAACCCAAAAAGCCAGATTATACCTCTTCCATGTCCTAGCCAAGAATTGCTTTGATTTTCGACTTCTGATCCTCTGTCAGAGAAGCTGGGAATAGTACTTCAAAGGTGACATAAAGATCCCCTTTCTTGTTGCTGAAGTGAACAGGCATTCCTTCACCTTTGAACTTTCTAACTTCTTTGGGTTTCGTTATACCCTGCACATATGATAAAATTACTTCACATATTGGTCTGCTTTAATTGCAGGCAGTATTTTCATTCTACATGATCTGCATTAGCGAAGAAAGATATGGTGATAGTTGCTTGCCTTGGAGCTGATGTCCACTAAATGGTCATCGAGGTGTTTGATAGTCTTCTCAAAACCAACAAGAGCTTGTACCTGGAGAAAAAAATCGCTGGGATCATAACTTTCAATGAAAAGAAAGTGAAGTGGTCAAAATTGTTGCAGAAAACAATTCCTTTTAGACTTACCAGTGTTATGGTGACAGTAGTATGCAAGTCATTGCCTTCCCTCTTGAAGTGATCATGAGGAGCTGTGCGGATGCGAAACTGTAAAACATGCAAGGGTCAATTTCTCAGACTAAAAAGGGCGAGGGCCATCAGGATTGAGAAGAGAACAACTGCCTATCAAGACCATTAGAAGATACTGTACGATAGTGTTTCCTCAAGAAGAAGGTGCACTACATCTGAAGGATTCATATACATGAAAATAACAGCACAAACATTAAAGGCAGTTTTTAATGCTAACCTTCAAGTCCCCAGGTTCTCCATCTATAATAGGCTCCCCGTCATCATAAAACACAACCTCCTGCAAGAACAAAATAAACATGATGTTTCTGCAACAAGCACAACAAAGTAATCACTGATGAACTTCTGCTCATGCAAAACTGTCAACACATCTATATGTTGCTCATTACTTCACAGCAAACAATAAACTTGCAGTTAGAGGAATGTTAGGCATCCATAGATTAAAAAAAATACAGAAGGAATATGAATCATAGGTAAGATATGCTAAATAAGGTCAATAGATCATTTAGAACTGTGCAACTATTACTTCAAAGACCATCTCAAATAACTGGTTCTTGACAGCAAATGAGCAAATTCGGAATTTTGGGATTTCCTAGGCTCCTCACCTTGATTGCATAAATTTTTATATAAGAACTTCACAGCAGTGTAAAAAATATGCATTTAGATAACCAAATAGCAACTTGCAGTTAGTGAAAATGCACAGCAGTGTAGAAGATAAACACTTCTTCTGTCTAGAACAGAGCAGAGAACATGAAATACATCCACCATCTAATCTTTGTAGACTGTATCTCAAGAGGAAAACTTGTATATAATATGAGTAAAAATAGAAACAGAGGCCTAACTTTTCCTCATTTTCAGCACAAAACTCGCACAAATGGATAGGGAAAATGAATTTCAGGGCATGCAAAGAAAATAATACCGGATGTTTGGAAAGAAGTATAAAACTTACTTGCCCATCCTGCATTCCCTTTTCGATATCTACAGTAATTTCATATCCCTCCCTCTCATATTTGACATTTTGGCACTGGTCACAAACCTTCAGGAAACATGCACACAAGTTAGGTGAAAATAAATCAAACCAGTTCACAGGCCAAACAATCAAAAGAATCAAAGAGTAAAAATGTACATGTATATGGTGATATAAAAGATGAGAAAGAAAAGGAGATATAAAGAAAGTATAATACCTGTTCGGTCATCTGTTGGAACATGCCCGGACCTATTTGCCGGTGATAGACTTCATTTCTACAGTTACAACGTCTTTTACCAGGGGCAGGTTTTATAATGTTCTTCTCCCTCCAAACCTGAAATTCCCAAACGAAATAATTCAACCAAAACAGAAAACAAGTTAGCTGTTGCAATCATAATTGAAAAAAAAAAGGAACTTTGCAACTGCCTGCAAACACTTAAAAACAGTACAACAGTTGGTTATTCATTTCCAAGAACTGCTCAGAGATAGGGACTTTCAATCTACTATATACAGCAGATCAAAGGATGACAAGACTTAGAAACTGCAGGTGTCCAGATAACAAGTCTGAACAACGGACAATGCATTATTAGAGGAAAGAAGATAACATGCATCTGCTATTTGCAAATAATAAGCTGCCAATGATGTTGCATAATGCATACCATATATTGTATCTTGCCCTTTTCATCAGAAAAATGGCCAATGTATTATGCATTTAAACTAAATTAATGACTCATAAAACCACTTATATTTAATTTTGCTTCTCATTTATCTAGAACAAAAGCCATTTGGAAGCTAAGACTTTATCTACCTAATAACTACTTGAATAATATCATTCCATAAAGTAACTAATTCTGTTTGAATTTTTTCCTTACTCAACCTAAAACGAGAAAAAAAATTTAAAAATTAATTTTTACAAAATGTATTTTAAGGCACCTTTTGGGCTTCTTGAAGTGTAATGTTTCAATACGTACACGATTTGGGCAAATAATTGCTATATATTGTCATATTGAAATGAGCACCTTTAATCCATCACTAACAATCCCAAACCAGGTATAGTTTTCTAACATACTGACATTGGCTGCAAACCTGCTTCCTAGTAATTTAGATTCGATGAATGTTCATATCTGCAAAGTCCCTATCATTATCCAAATTAGGTAGAAACATGAGGGAAAAGCTTTTCCCCTCTAACCAATCATACATAACAAACTCCACAAATAGATCACTCATCAATTATTACCTTCAAGGATCCTCCCATGTACAAATCTTCCAGAGTTGCATCCAATTCAACAATCACATCATCCCCCTTCACAACTTTGTCTTCCTCTTCTGTTGTGCCTCCACCAAAAAATCTAAGAAAGGTGGAAAAGAGGAAAATAATAATAATACCATATAAGACTAAGAAGGCACTGAAAAGGCAGAAAAACTCAAATGTTATGACTTAAGCAATATACTGCAGTTTTTCTTTTTCTTTTTCCTTTCTTTTTTAAGTGAAGAAATGCCCATGTAACAACCCAAAAGTAACACCTACTTAAATGGCAGAACATTTCTGCCAAACACGTTTGCAGTGGTCATGCACCTTCAACTGCAATTATGTATGTAGGGTGGGGGTAAAAGTTTGCATATGTCTAAACTAGAAACTAATATAGCAGACTGCCTAAAATTACTATTCCAACCATGCACCCAATCCCCCCCAATGAAGATAAGGATCACAGAAGTTAATTTAACATCAACAAGTTATACTTCTTTTACAACATCTATGAACTCAGACCTCAGCTTATGAGAAAAGGGAAAGTTACATAAGTCGGACAGTTATTCTAAGAAAATATTTCATGTTCCATTTCTACAGCTGATAACTCCAAACACGCAAAAAATGCGAAACGCATAGTAAATTCGCTCATTCACATAAAACGCCATCATTCTTACAACATTGCTCGATTTAACATCTCATTCAATTCACCTTGATCAACATAACATGATCCAATATGGGCGAAGAAAACAGAATATCTTACTGAGCAAAGATGTCCTGGACGTTCATTCCCATTCCCCCACCACCACTAGCAGCGTGCTGCTTCAGACCATCTTCTCCGTACCTATCGTATATACCCCTCTTCTCGCTATCCGACAAGACCTCGTAAGCTGACCATTCCTCGAAATGGGATCACCAAAATCAATCATCTGTAAATCAAACAGTAAGAAGCTAAACGGACATAACCTTAAAGCATTTACCATTATTGATCTCCGCAAAACGCTTGTTGGCCTCTTCATTGCCTGGGTTCTTGTCGGGATGATACTTCAATGCCAGCTTCCGGTACGCTCTTTTGATCTGCTCGTCTGAGGCTCCTTTCGGCACTTGCAGAATTTCGTAATAGCTCTTCCTGGAAAACCCAAAATGAAATATCAAATCGAAAGAAGAGGAACTGGGGACGGTTGGAGAAAGAAGAAGAGCGAGCTTCTGCTTACCCTGCAATGGCGGTGAGCGTGAATAGCAAAGCGCAGAGTAGACTTAGAAGTAATGGCTTCGGTCTTCGATCCGCCATGGTGGATCAGGAGACAACTTGGAGCTCTTCGGAAATCCGATGCGCTACGGTTTCTCCTCTCGATCTTGCTGGGAGCATGGAACACGAAATTAACGACTTGACGACAGTCGACCTGACTTGCTCTGGCAACGTGTTCTCGTTAGAAATGGCCAATCAGGGTGAGCTTGTTGTTGCTGTGTCCAATAGTTTGTGGCCACGTGGAGAGACTACCTACGAGAATGTTGAAGCTTACGTCACGGTAAAGGACATAAAAAAGTCTCAAACTATGTCAAGTGTTGCACTTTAATCCTCGGTCTATGAAATATTGCATGATTTGTTTATATTATTAGTATCAAAATGACTTATTTTTATTTTTATACTTTTTATTTGAAACTAATTTTATTTAAAATTTAATATTATATAGGTATAATAATCTATTAAAAATATAATTTTATAATCTTATCACATTTTCATAAATTTTTCTTTTTAATTCCTAAAATTATAAAAATTTATTACCATCATAAAAATCTACTTGGAAATGGATATTATATCTGCATATGACTTTTAAATGAATTTGATTTCAGGTAAAAATAATATAAAAATAAAAATAAATTATTTTAGATTTAAATTAAAATAAATTAACTTTAAATCACACAGAGCCATGGAGAGAGCAAGGTTAATGTGTACGTATGAGATATATTGTATGAGAGCACGATGTATAAAGTGTACATAATATTACATACATATTATAAATAATGAAATATATAGATAGATAGATATATTGTATGAGATATGTGCGCATATAAATTTGATTATGACAAATCAATGCTAAACGTCTTAAAAAATTAATACAAAAGCTCCACAAAGTTATATGATTTGAATGATTAAAAAAAATGAGTCAAATTAATTTTTCCGCATTAAATTTTAATTATGTACTCCCACTTAAATTTTAGTAATGTAATGCATTTGACCTTTTTCTATTTAAAAATAAAGAAAAAAATACAAAACCATCAATTATTATTATTTTTGTTTTGGTACTAACAAAATGTTACAAATTAATCTACCTTTCACCCTACCTATCCTAATTAATCATGTGAAATGGTAATTTGCGTGCCAATTGGGTTACTACCCAATTAGCAAAAGTCATCAATTATATAACAACTAAAGCCATAAGGTTTTGATTTGATATGACATTACAAATATAAAGTTAATTCGTTTTAACCTAAAATCAACTTAATTTAAAATAACTTATTTTTATTTTTATAATTTTTTTACCTAGAACTAATTTCATTTGAAAGCTAATATTATATAGATGTAATAATTCTTTTAAAAGTAAAATTTCATGATATTATTAAAAAAAAATTTTAAGCATTAAAAATAAAAAAAATCATAAAATTTTAATAAGATTATAAAAATTTTATTTTAAATGAATTTTTACACCTACATAATTTTATTTTAGCCGCTTTGCACTTCCGTCATAGGAGATGACCGAAACAAAAAACTGGGTAAATTACTAAATCGATCATCTATTTTAGAATGATGATAACTTTTGGTCCTCAAACATTAAAAAAAAAACGTTTTTACCACTTTGTCCCAACAAATAAAAAAAAATACCATAAATTTTTCGCTTTTACGTTTCCGACCCTGAAATTTGCATGAATTATAGTTAAGACGTCAGTTTATGCTTATCGTAACTCTTATATATATGCGCCAGGCTAAAACTAAGTAGGCCTAAATAACTATTGCTCCCCTGAACTATGGTGATTCGGACAGTTTACCCCCTAAACTATAAAATGGATCAATTCGAACCCTAAACTTTGATGAGTGGGGCAATTCGAACCCTGAACTATGGTGACTCGGACAGTTTGCCCCCTGAACTATAAAGTGGATCAATTCGAACCCTGAACTTTGATGAGTGGGGCAATTCGAACCTTGAATTTTGATGAATCGATCATTTTAGTCCCTTGACTCAGCATAATTCTCACGTCATCTATCTTTAACAGAGCAGCTGCTGCCACTACCCTCTCCTCCGCCCGATCTTTGCTTTCCACAACCTTTCTGGCTTCTTCTTCACTTTCCTCTTCTCCTATCTCCGACACTGAAGCAACATCTTCCACAACTGAAGTAGCCTACTCCCTTTTCTCATTCATTCCTGACGCCGCCTCTATATTCCTTTTGCCTTCCTGAGTTTTGATTATATTTCCTAACATCGCAGAAACCCAATAGCATATTGACATCAGAGTTCCAATTGGAGACCCAATAGTGGATTGACATCAGCGGAATTGGATATGCCATGATTCTATGCTGCCACTGACAAACAAAGCACGTGAAGAAAAGAATAGGGCCTGGAAGTTGAGCATGTTTTTCGTCTCAATGATTCATTTGATTCGTTCAAATACTCTCCATCCAACAAGTGGCACGATTCATCCATCTCAAAGTGACACGACGCGCTGTCAAAAGAGCGGTAGGGGAGTAGGCTACTTCGGTTGTGGAAGAGACTGCTTCGGTGTGGGAGATAAGAGAAGAGGAAAGTGAAGAAGAAGCCAGAAAGGTTGTGGAAGGCAGAGATCCGGCGGAGGAGGGGGCGGTGGCGGCAGCTGCTCTATTAAAGATGGATGGCGTGAGAATTAGGCTGAGTCAATGGACTAAAATGACCGATTCATCAAATTCTAGGGTTCGAATTGATCCACTTTATAGTTCAGGGGGCAAACTGTCCGAGTCACCATAGTTCAGGGTTCGAATTGCCCCACTCATCAAAGTTTAGGGTTCGAATTGATCCATTTTATAGTTCAAGGGGCAAACTGTCCGAGTCACCATAGTTCAGGGGAGCAATAGGTATTTAGGCCAACTAAGTACTTACATACTTTGTGTGAGAATCGGTCAAGCTTTTATATTTGGTACCGTGGCAAGGACATGGAGAAATGATCTTAACTGTTGCATGTTCGAGTCTTGGTTCCCACGTATGCTCCATCTCCGTCCTTCTGATTTCTTCTTTTTTTCTCCCCTTGTCGTTTCTTTTTTTCCCCAGAAACTCCTTTTCCATTTATTTCATTTCTTTTTTTTCTTTTTGTCGTCTCATTTTTTTTTATTGTCTAAATCTTCCCCTTCCATTTATTTCTTTAATCTTTTTTGTTTTTTTTTTTTCACCAAATCGTCCTTTTCCGTTTTTTTTTTTAAATCATCCTTTTCCATTTCCTTTTTTGCTAAATGGTAATGAATAAAAGAAAATAGTAACTGATAAACAATTCTTTCCAAACAGAGATTAGTGCACGGTGGAAAAAGCTTTCAAAGCTACTATCAACAACAAAACTTTTCTGTGTTGGATTGCTGGCAATTAGTTACATTGCTTCATGGACTTGTGTTGCAGAACTTGTTGTCGTAAAATTGGTTTGTAATGAATTATGATAGATTGATGTGTTGAATGATAAGTTGAGTAAAAAAGAAACAACTAGTAATAAAAAAAAATAAAGAGAAACTGATAAAAGAATAAGAAGTTACATAAAAAAAAATCAAATAATTACTAACAAAATAACAAACAATGACTTATAGAGGAACAAATAAATAATAATAAAGGAATAGACAACTAATTTATCTAAATAATGGGTAGAAATTAATAAAGTAACGAACAGTTATGTATAAAGAGCAAACAACTACTAATAAAATAATAGATAGCTAATTTATTTTAAGAACAAGTGAAAATTGATAAAAAAAAATAAACAGCTACTAATAAAATAATAAAAAAATACTGATAAAAAATAAAAAATCACTAATAAGAAAATTAACAACCAATTTATCTAAAAAATAATTATAAATTCATAAAAGAACAAACAACTATTAACAAAAGAACAAATGATTACTAATAAAAGAACAAATAGCTAGTTTATCTAAAGAATAAGTAGAAATTAATTAAAAAAAATAAACAGTTGCTAGTAAAAAAATTAATAACTATTGATAAAAGAATAGATAACTAATTTCTCTAAAGAACAAACATAAATTGATAAAAGAGTAAACAACTACTGGTAAAAAATAAATAACAACTCATAAAAGAACAGACAGTATTTAAAGAACAAGCAAAAATTATTAAAAAAACAGATAACAGCTAGTAAAATAACAAAAAACTACTGATAAATGAACAAATAATTAGTTTACTTAAAAAACAAGTAGAAATTGATAAAAGAACTACTAATAAAAATAAATAAATAACTACTAATAAAAAAATATACAACTAGTTTGTATAAAGAATAAGCATGAATTTATAAAAGAACAAAAAAATTATAGTAAAAGAATAAGTAATTATAGATAAAAAAAAATAAACAGTTACTAATAAAAGAAAAAATAGGAACTGATAAAAAATGAATAAGATCTCAATTTTTTAGTGTTAACTACTTGATTTCTTCATTTTTAGACTTTCCTGTGTTAAATTTCATATTTCCTTTCGGGATATATTGGAGGAAAGAACAAACTAGAGTAAATAACAAAATCAAAAAAAATCTAAATCAAAGCAAACAATGAAATTATAAAAAATTTCTACATCAAAACAAATAACAGAAATCAGAGCAAAATTGAAATCAAAGTAAATAACTAAAATCAAAGCAAACTAATGAAACAAGAGAATGTATAATTAAATGTAAGCAATAGAAAAAAAATAGTGTAAGAAAAAGAAATAGATTTTTTTGTTCCAATAAGAAAGAAGTTGAAAAAAGAGCAATAAAAAAGTGTCGAAGGGGTTGCTTATTGACGAAAAATAGAACAAGAGAAAGAAAAAAGGTAAAGAGGCAAAAGCTGAAGAAGAAGAAGAAGAAGAAGAAAACTTGTTGGATTTATATGAACTAGTGATGTTATTGATTAATTTATAAAAGTCTAGATGAAATTATCAAATTTTATATTATAGGAGGATTACTTTGGCATAAACAAGGCTCACATGAGATCATCCCAAATTTGCAACGTTGTCAGCCTCGGCGGCTCGAAAATCTGTCCTCGAATCCTAGTCATCGATTCGTCCACCAGTCCCGCAGGTGGTTAATTGGATTTTGGGTTTTCGGTCTGTAGGCTGTTTGGGGTTTGTTTGGCCCATCTACTACAAGTTGGGAGGTCTCAATTAACAAACTCTGAAACAAATAAGAGCGACTATCTCCCAAGGGCCCACACAGGTTTATCTACCTTGAGGCCCATAATGTTAGAGGACCTTTAAAGCCCATTGAGTTCCACCGGCGGGTACGGGGTAGCCCCAAACCCTGGCACTGGCAGGTAGGAACGGATTGCCCAAGTCCAACTTCAAGCACCATCCTTACCATTCCTGAAATTTTCTTTTCATAGGGCAAGCATTTAATGGAGATCCTAGCAAATTAATGTTGGGAGGGGGAGGAGAGGAGGGTGATGTTGGGAGAAGCAGCTGATCAACGTGGGAGATGCGTGCCCCGTGAGGAGGCACTCGACGGTAGAGAAGCCACGCCCACTCTGCTATTTCAGGCCCTACGTGGCACCATCCACGCCACAGCCTCATTGGCTACGCACCCTTTCCACTTTTATTTTATTTTATTAATTACACAAATTTAACAACTATATATTAGCAGTATTTAGTGCCACATTATTTTGTCACTCGCCCACTCCAGACAGATCAGTCAGAGGTAGCGGGTTTTGTTTGTTCTTTACGTACATGTTCACGCGCAGACTTAGCTCTAGCTCACTCGGTTTCCAGTCTCAGTCGAGGGGCCAAACATCAACTGGTAACATTTCGGTCAGCGGGAAATGGGGAGGGCGCCGTGCTGTGAGAAGGTGGGGCTGAAGAAGGGGAGGTGGACAGCGGAGGAAGACGAGAAACTGAGCAAGTACATTCAGGAACATGGCGAAGGCTCCTGGAGATCATTGCCCAAGAATGCAGGTAATTATCTCATTTGTCAGTTGGAGACTTTGGCTAGTTAGAGCCTAGAAATGATGTTTAATTAGTTACTTTTACTTAGAAGTAATTCGTATGTTAATTAATTGTGGGCCGGTGTGTTGGTGCTGCTGCAGGGCTGCTGAGGTGTGGGAAGAGCTGCAGACTGAGGTGGATTAATTACTTGAGAGCCGACTTGAAGAGAGGCAACATTTCTGCCCAAGAAGAGGAAATCATCGTTAGCTTACAAGCCTCTCTCGGGAATCGGTTCGTGCATCCCTCTTTCCTCGCTCTTTTACTTCAATATACTTGTTTTTTCTCCCCCCGCCTAAATTTACAACAACAACAACAACATCAATAATAATAATAATAATTTTATACAGCACGGTCAAAGGATGGGGCAGGAAACTTTGAAAAAATATTCCATTAAAAGAAGATGCGATATATTATGATTGAAATAAAAAGTACGTACGTATAAAACAGTCTTAATTTTAAATGGACGATTAACCATTTGACATTTGATTTTGTTGAATATGTTTTTGTAGTATCCTTTATGTAAGCTTAATTTCCTCGCCTATAATTGGGTTTGTGCTTCGTAATGTGAGAGCTTCGTCTACTTTTCTTCATAGCGTAGCATGTTTGTTGTAGTTTTCACGATTCTACATTTTCAGTGGAAAGAATTCTTTTTTCTTTTTAGGTTAACTGCGTTGTTTGTCCCAAACCTTTAATTAATGCTATAAACGGGCCAACAACCTTCTTTTTTGTCGCATATTTAATCCCATACCTTCAAAATCTATTGCATATTAATTCACTGACTCTAACATAATTGTAAAATATCAAATTTTTAAATTTTAATTTGAACTATTTGGTAACTGATTTCTAGTAAATTTCATTTACGGTCCCTAACATTTACGTGTCATCCTAAACGGGTCTTCAATTTTCATTTTGTTCTCTTAAAGTCCATAACCTGCCGATTTTTGTTCCAATTATAGTCCTTCCGTCATTTTCATAGTTAACTTTGATGAAAATTTTATGAAAATTGATGAAATTGGTTCAATATTTTCTTATTCTCACTCCAATCACCCTTAACCTAATAAATTACTACTTTAACCACCATCTCCATCTCTCTTCCTCCTTTGCTTCCGCCCCAGTAATCAGAAATGGCTTCTTCTCTCCTAACTTCACCACTTGTCAGCATAAAACTCGGTTACCAAAAATCCAACCCCTCTTAGCCTCGCCCGCAGTGCCGATCTGATACTGTTTGGAAGCCTAGTGTAGAGATCGTCTTGCATGTTGACCCTCACCAGATGCGGCGAGTGGATCATCTTCTCCATCACGATGATCAGATTCACATAATGCAGCGCCAGTGCCGCCCCGCCGAGCATGCTCGCTAGCGGCTTCAGCAGCTTCGAATTTGACTCCAAGAACCCGTCGCCGTTGGTGCTTGAATTGATGTCCTTTGGACTCTTCAGGGGACCGGACATGAATGTGAGACTCAAGTTGTTCTCTATCGGGAAGATGGTAGCGGATGCCGACAGGCTCTGTGACAAAGATTGCGGTGTTTGGACCCCAAAAACCAACGTAACCCTCACCAAAACTATGAAGGTAGATCTAGCTAGCATCGCAACTGCCGTGTCAAAGCTCCGACTGACGTATGGTGAAGTTAGGAGAGAGGAAGCCATTTCTGATTACTGGGGTAGAAGCAAAAGAGGGAGAGAGATGAAGATGGTGGTTGAAGTGGTAATTTACTAGGTTGAGGGTGATTTGTGTGAGAATAAGAAAATGTTGGATCAATTTCATCAATTTTCACAAAATTTTCGTCAAAGTTAACCATGAAAATGACGGAATAACTATAATTGGGGCAAAAATCAGCAGGTTAAGGACTTTAAGATGATAAAATGAAGGTTGATGACTTGTTTAGGACAACGCGTAAAGGTTAAGGACCGCAAATGAAATCTACTCAATTTAAATTGAATCATATAATATTTTTATTATTAACATACCATTTAATGTACTGGTTTTACTTCTTTGTACTTCAAGCCTTTGTGCTAACCAAGTATTATCATTAAACTAGGGACCAATAATACCTAATGTGTTATAAAGATTTGAGACTAATATACAAAAAAAGATATGACAATAACCAATTTGCAGTGGTAAATTATAGGGTTGTGTTGGGCAATGGCACTGTTTCCTGTTTTCGCAACAAGTATTTGTTAATAGCTTTGATAGAAAATAAAATTTAGCAATGAAAAGTATAAAGATACTCTAACTTAAATGTATGGTATTTCATTAAATTTTTCTTTAGTTCTGTTTTGGGTTCAACTCTATGACATATTTATAAAACTTAAAATAATCAATTAAAAGAAAAACATGACCAAAATACACAATATCTACATGCATGTCATGTTTTGTCACAAAAAATAATCACAAAAATAATTCATGTTTTATCAACTCATATTCTAATACTTCATGGTGAGAAAAATTTATCTTAAAAGATATAAGCAAATAATGAAGTACATCTGAGGCCAAGAGGGAGAAAAATAATATTTTAGCTGCTCAAACCTTGCACTTTTGGGGATTAATTGTTAAAAAGAGAAGTTTAGGATAAAAAAGTCCTAAATAAACTATTAGCCCCTTAACTTTACAAACTCATACGAGTTAGTTCTTTAACTTTGACTCATCATCAATTAGTCCTCAAACTTTCATACTAATAATGACTTAGTCCGCAAACTTTACTAAATTAAGCGACTTAGTCCCTTATATGATGGAAAGCGTGCATGAACCAGTCACGTGACTTTGATATCGTTGGTGATGTGGATTTTCCTTCAAATATGGTTCATCGGGGGAGCTCATTATGGATTTAGGGCAAGAAATTGAAGGCTTAAGCGAAAATCTAACATTGGAGATCAATTGACATGAACCTGTTGAGAAATCCTCCATGATTGATTCATTAGCAAGCTCGTGGCATCTGAAATTGAAGGCTGGCACAATGGTGCTAAGAAGATATGAGGATGATGTAGCAGTGTTGGAGAGAATAGAGGGTGACATGACGGTAGCACCGAATAGAAGGGTGACGCGGTGGTGTTGGGGAAAGATGACAAGGCCGTGCTTGGGAGAAAAAAGGGCGATGTGGCAGTGCTTGAGAGAAGAGAAGACAAGCAGCAATACTTGGGATAAGAGAGGAAGATGCATTGGTGCAGCACCAAAAAGAAAGGTGACACGGCGGTGCTGGGGGAAAAAAGATCTTGATGGTTTCAATACCACATCTAGGACCCCTTTCAGTGACTCTCGGGCGAATCTCCTTGGTTGTTGTGCCAATATGATGAATTAAGAAGAGGACGCTAGCTATTGCGGTCGGGTTGGGGGTAGATAGCGGAGAGGAATTAAATGTTCAAGTGTTAACAAAAGAAAAAACTAACACCATATCCATTCCATACTACTATGGACTAACTCGTTATATTTTGTTAAGTTGAGGGACTAAAGCGTGTTAAGTCAAAGTTAAGAGACTCACTCGTTTGAGTTGGTAAAGTTAAGGGACTAAATGTGCCTTTAGGCCATCAAACAAGGAAGTGTTATTTGTTAGAGGACTTTCTAAACTTTTTCCGTTCTGCTGTAGTGGTTATCTTCTTGAACTCAGCTGTTACTGATCATTTTTTTTGTGAAAAATATGTTATTATTAAATAAATGATGGAATTATTGTTATTCTAGAATAAACGATTGATGGGGATGCATATAATTTGTACCCGTACACATAATGATACTAATATTTTTCATTTTTGTTTTGAGAAGTATATTTAGTTTTCCTCCATATTTTTGCTACTTGAAAGCTCCAAAAGTACTGAAAGTTGAAAGTTCAGAGTTGATAATGTCAGATATGAAACGCCGATAATTGCCAACTTTTCAGCTGTCTCATTAAACCTTGTTGTCGCCACGTTTCTATTTTCCCCTCGGTCTGTATGTCATTCACAAGGAGACAACGAACACGTACAATTATAGTCACGAAAAGACATGACCAACATAATATTTCGTCTCCGAGATGCGCAAATAAGCCTACAAAATACAAAGTTAGCAGTTTGATTTTAATTCTATCTTCTACCAAAGAAATTACAACTACATTTAAATTTATTTTAATTTAAGTTAAATTTTAAGTTAACTTAATTTAAAATTATCTATCTTATTTTATATATTTTTTTTTGTCAAAAACCTATTTTATTTGATAACTAATATTATATAGATATAATAATTCATTTGAAATAAAATTTTTACAATGTTGTTAAATTTCTATGATTTTTTTTCTAAAACCTAAAGAAATTCATAAAAAATTAATAATATCATAAAATTTTATAATCAATGGATTATTACACCTAAATAATATTAACTTTCAAATGAAATTAGTTTTAGGTAAAAAAGATAAAAATATAAAAATAAATCATTTTAGATTAAGTTAACTTAAGTTAAAATGAATGGCTCTTATTAGTTTAGTTTCTAAAAAGTTTGATATTTTTTTTTTTTATCTTTATTTTCATTTTTCTGGAGAAAATTTTCTTTTAAGTGGGAATAAAAAATTAGTAAAAGGAAAGGATTTTTGGAAGGCACAGTTAAAAACTTTTTTATAAGTAAATACGTGAGCAGCTATCAGATTATTTTCAAGAATAGTGAGGCCTCCAATTTGATCCCTCGCGGCTAGGTTGTTACAATACTGGATCTACCCTTACCCTTAAATCACGATTGTTTCATTGGTCATGATTATGGTTCCGATTGTGAATTTCTGTGACAATAATTTTTAAGTTCTACTGTAGTGGAATAAAGTTTCCGGGTAACAAACATAATCATGTCTAGTTTACGACAAGTGATTCATAAACAAATATAAATGATATTCACGGTTGATTAGTCCATCAATTATTATTAGTGGGGCTTATAAAATCTGAAAAAAGATCTCTCACAGTATATGGTTAATGATTTGGGCCTTTTTGTTATTTCAGGTGGTCCCTAATCGCGACTCATTTGCCCGGTAGAACGGACAATGAGATCAAGAACTACTGGAACTCCCACCTCAGCCGGAAAATCCACAACTTCCGCCGCCCCTCCTCCACGAACTTGCCGGCGTTGACGGACATCATCAGGTCGGCCGCCGTTTCCAGGCGGCAAGGCGGCAGAAAGCCGAAGAAAACCAGATCAAAAACCCAGAGCGAGCCGACGAAGGAACCAAATACAAACGTGCTTGCCGAAGAAATTAATGTCCCTTTGCCTGCTACACCAATCCCGGATAAAGAGCCTGGTTTGTCGTCTTGTTTAGTGCCATGTGAGGAGGTCGACAGATGTACGAATCAATTGCTGGCCTGTCTCTTTCAGGACGACGAAGGAGTTGTTAACGCGTATGGGTCGAACTACTTTGAGATCGGGACTAGAGAAGGATGTGGTTCTATAGGAGAGGGGACCACGGAGAGTTCAATGCTGTGCCCAAGTGTCGAGACTGAGAAAGCGGCCGACAGAGGAGGACCGTTTGGTGGAGAAATGTTCTGTTCCAACAACATTTCAAAGGACGGCGATCTGGTAGAGCCGAACGCTATGATTGAAGGTGGCGACTTTTGCACATCTAATTCTTCCATTGAGTCCTGTTTGGATGACGGGAAAATAGATTTGCTGGATTTGGATTTGGAGCAATTTATGCAGGGGGACGGATATTTCTGGGACGATATTGAGGTAGAGAAGATGTATTCTTGGTTGTGGGAAGATGGTGGTGAAGAAGACACTCGTATAACGGATGGTACGGTCATCGACAAGCAAGACGACATGGTTGCTTGGCTTTAATTTTGTCCTGATGCTTGCTTGATTTATTCTGCTTAGGAGTAGATGACAGAAAAATGTTGTTGTCTTTGGATGGTATGTAAAAAGCTCGGAACCTTCTCGATCGGGAAAATTTTGTCTTGCTGTGCTATGGGATTTTGTCTCGAGCACAAGTGTGACTGGTCCCTACCCTTCCGTCCCAGTGTAACCAAGACTCGCTGTATATGGTACTATTAAAATCAATAAAACCTAGCCGTTGGCTAGCCCGGTTCAGATACGGGGCAACGGCTCGTTCTCTATTGGTCATGTAATGATTTTAGGTATATTTTTTTAGTACATAAAAATATCTTTACAAGTTTCCAGTGTACGAAGGTACTTCTACTATAAAAAGAAGTGGAATGTCTGTCTTTTCATATCTAAAAATTATTTGAACTAGTATTAGTGATATTATTGAAATAAAACTCTGAACTTCTGTCGTGTTTATCTAACTACTTTGGCTAGGGACATGCATATTCTTAAATGAATCCTTTATTGTAACAAAGAAAAACTAATAATAAATTTATCATCATTGAGAATATATATATATTTTTTACTTATGGTTGAGAACACTGCAATAGGTTTTTAATTTACCAACCATTTAGGGCGACTATTTTTTTGGCCGTGACATGAATTGTGGCTAAAACAATCACCCAAAAAATCCCTTAAAATTAGCAACATGATGGGCAACCATTTGGCCATCATTTAAATTCAGTAACTAGAAATTGTGGCCAAAATTGTTGCCCTAATGACTGTCCTAGTCACCATTTTCCAAACCTTATATTTTGGTGGCCAGAAAAAGCAAAATTTAAATTTGTGACCAAAATATCAGTGGTCAAACGGTCGCCCTACTGGCGGTATTTTTAAATTTGAACTGAATTTTTAGGCAGTCATTTAAAGGTCATAAAATCTTCTTATTTATTAATCTTTCAGTCTCAGTTCAAAAATTAGAATTTCAAACACCTTCCCAAGACTTTCTTTATGTTATTTCACCATTTCATGTGTGCTTAGTTTCTTGCTACCTCAGTTACTATCTCCTTCTATTCTTTTACTAATAAATTCTCCTATTTAGGTCTTTGATGTTTTATTTCTAGAAATAAAACAACAAAGGCACGAGCCAGCTACAAGTTTTGGATGTGCACTTTTATGAAAGTATTATACAAATGGACATTAGGGTCTTTAATTTAATTGAAACCAAATAGTGGCCAGCGAGGTTTGGCAACAGAGTGAAAAGGTTGACTTGGGGTTAGTGGTGGTTTTGATGGTAAAGCACATTGGAGAAGCGGGGTTGACATGGGGGATAGTGGTATTTTAAGCCTCTTCTCAAAACCTTCAAATCTGATTGCACTAGTGTTATGAGACATAAGTTTATAAAAAACATTTTCAACCTTAACTCTAATCTCACTTGCAAGTATATGCTGTCAATTGTAGTAGCGATGAGTCAAGTGTTGATCCTACACATAATTGTATAGCAAAAAATTCTATCAAATGCTAAGTACGATGACCTCATTTTAGCTAGAGCAAACAAACCATGGAAAACAAGGAATAAGAAGCTAAAGTACTAAAATGGTAGTTCACCTAACCACCAAACCAAAAGGATAATAACTATCCTAAACATATATTTACAAAGTTTTTAAGGAATTCAAACCAAATGGCTTGCTACGTAATTATAGCTTTGACACAAGTACTTATCTAACCCAAATCATGCTTCTTGAAAGTTGCAAGCAAAAAAACCTTACAATATCGACCCTTATCTCTCAAGACAGGGCTAATGAGTTCCTTAGAACCCCAATAAACATTCTCATGCTAATCAGTTGTCCTAAAAATCATTAAGCTCAAGTTCTCCTTTAAGGCATTGTAAGAACAATAGTTCTCTCGAATCTACATATTACCAATGGTCTATTAGCTTTTTTCCAACCTTGGAAACCTCTCTCAAGCCTTTCCTAAGTCTAACAAATTGTTCAACAGAGGTGGCCAACAAATGAAGAACATATTCAAGCATAAGCTAAAAGAGCAAACAAATCATGGAAATAATCAATGGGTCATGTGTTTACAAGCATCAAATCATCCCAAATGGTTTTCAACATTCATAGAAACAACAAATCTATACATAATTACAAGAATATCAAATTAAAGAAAAAGAAAAGTTAGGGTTAGAAGGACCAAATCTAAGTGGAAATTCTTATTGTAAAAGAGTTCATATTCCAATCTAAGCAAGAATCTCCTTCAAATCGGCATCTTAACTCCCTAATCCATGATAACCCTAAGAAAACTAGCCTAAAAATGTGTTTGGAAGGTTTGGGGATGAAGGGGAAGCTCCATCTTAACTTTTTCTCGAGGATTTTTATAAAGAGAGCAGGTCTTGACAACACGTTGCCAAGACTTGACAGTATGGATACTCTTCAATATTTTAACCATAACTTTGCACACAGGTGTTTGATTGAGGCGATTCAACAGCCCATTCGAAGCTAAGAAGAAGTACTACAATTTTTATGCTTTCACTCAAGTATGAATCTACCAACAAAAGGCCCAAAATTGTTTGCAAGTTACCCCTCTCTTGCTCTAATCACCTTCACTTACAAAAGCATAAGAATAACACTAGAATGACACTAAATTCTAACAATCATTGTTATGAAGTACACAAATAAGGGTTAAATGATAGACATGTCATGCACTTAACAACTGGTCAATGAATATATTGACCAAATAGTAGTAGATGCAATGGAAAAAACTTGCAGTTGTGAAGAGAGAAAACGAGGAAGATACATATTTGAAATGAAATAAAAATTAAAATTCTAGAATAAAAAAAAATAAAATTTAAAACTTTCAAAAGAATGAAAACAAATTATTTTATGAATAAAATGGTGGAACAACCAAAATAAATAACAGTCGTTATGAACGACCAAAATAAACAATCACTAGACCTAGCACTAGGCTTTTAGCCACTATTTGGTCACCATGTTTTTTAGTCACTCAAAAGTAATTTAGCCACCATTTGAACACTGAATAACCGGCCGCTATAACCTGTTTCCCTTCTAGTGAAAGAAATTAAACGTTACTATGATTTTAATGAGTCTGTTTTGCCTAAACCCGGCATACAGTGTGCACTCGGGTCAGATTTGGATGCGAATTATATGGATCCAGCCATCACAACCATACACCGTTATTTCGCTTGCTTTGATTTTTTTCTGCTCCAATTTTTCTGATATTTGCCTTTCCCCTGAAACATTTTTTTCCATATGCTTTTTTATTTTTTATTATACTTTTTCATTAACTTTTTTTTATTTGTATAAGCTTTTCCAAGTTTTTTGTTATTGTCAACCACTTTTTCTCTATTTATTGTGTTTTGACATGAATTATTTTTCCTCATGTACAAGTACTTATATGTAAAATAACTAAATAAAAATCAACTTATTTTATTCTTATCTAATGTTCATTTATCAATTTCTATTTGGCCTTTTAGATAAATTATATGTTTTTTTATCAGTAGAAATTTATTTTTTTTTACTCAACTTCATGTTTTTTTATTAGTTTGAGCTTAGGAATGATAATGGATAGAATGTGGGTAGGATAATACTAAACCTGCATCTTATCCATCATGTTGGAGACCAAATATATATCTTATCCACCATCCATCAGATTTATAATTTTAATATTCATATCCTATCTATTTTAAGGTGAATAGAATAGGGCTAACTCATTACGTACTATCATAATAGAAAATAATAATTTTACAATAAAGTTCCATAATAAAAAACATTAAAATGATCTTGGAAAAAATGATATTAATAATAAAAGATACATACAGCGTAACCATGATACATATACTTAAACAAAAAAATTTCATATGTGAGGCCTCATAGGAAAAAATAATACATGTAAAAAATATGACTTTAAGTGACCAAGCCAAACTCATGTCCATCACCTTTATGTGGATGTTGGTACTTGGGTTGGGTATACCACTTCAAATAGAAAACAAAATCTAAATCTAGTAAAAGTAAGCTATATCCATATAGAACAACACTCAAACTTCAATTCTGTATTAGATAGCTTTTTTTATACAGTAAAAAGAGATGAACAACAAATATATTGTTTGATGATTTTTTAGAAGACATGTTTGATCATACAAAGCTCATTATGAAACAATAGATCATTTAATAGACTATATATATATAAGTAGAATATAGGGCAACATCCATCTAATTGTTAAAAAAAAAAAATACCCGCTAGAGCGAATATTTATTGACATCCCTATTCCAGCTTGTTCTTTTAGATAAACTAATTTTTTATTCGGTAAATGTTTGTTCTTTTGGATTGATTTTCTATTCATTTATCAATTTTTATTTAGCTTTTTAGATAAAGTAGTTATTCTTTAATTAGTAGTTATTCGTTCTTTTGGCACAACTTATTTTTTATCAGTTCATACTTTTTTTTATTATCAATCTCTGCTTGTTCTTTTACATAAAATAGTTATTATTTTATTGGTAGTTATTTGTTCTTTTATATCAAGTTCATGTTGTTTTATATATATCTGTTTGTTCTTTTAAATAAATCACTTGTTCTTTTTGTAAAAATAAGAAAAGTGGAAAGAAGTTTTGGCCACACAAACCTCCCATGAAGGTTGCTCTATTTATAATACATAGTGTGGTAGATTTACAGATGGAGTCATACTTATCTTAGGTTACAAGAGATATACATGATAATTACAAGAAATAATCAAAGGTGGCAGAATATGGCTGACACTTAGGCAATATGGCAGCGTCTTTAACACTTTTATTAGTAGTTATTTGTTCCTATGGTTCAACTTTCTTTTCTTTTACTAGTTCCTTCTTACTTTTTTATATAAATTTATTATTCTTTTATGAGTAATTGTTTGTACTTTTGACCAAACTTCTTTTTCTTTTATCAGTTCCTAATTTTTTTTAGATAAACTAGTTACTTTTTTGTTAATTATTGTTTGTTCTTTTAGCTAAACTTCATGTTCTTTTATTAGTCTTATTTATTCTCTTAGATAAATTAGATGATATTTTATTAATAACTTTTTGTTCTTTTAGCTAAATTCCTTGTTCTTTAATCAGTTTCTACTTGTTCTTTTAGAGAAACTAGATGTTCTTTAATTATTAATTATTTTTTTCTCAACTTTTTGTTTCTTTCATCTGGTTCTGCTTGTTCTTTTATGGAAATTAGTTGTACTTTTGTGAGTATTCTAGTTTTTTAGAGAACTTAATTGTTTTTTTTATGAACTATATGTTCTTTTACAAGTAATTATTTGTTATTTTGGCTCAACATATTATTTATTCTTTTATTAGTATATGTTTGTTCATCAGTCAGTGTTTGTTCTTTTTATGATTTTCTACCTATTCTTTTTGAGAAACTAGTTTTCCTCTTTAGTAGTAGTTGTTTTTAATAAAAATTAGAGAATGGGAAACAAAGTAGGGGAAAGAAAAAAGAAGAATGGGAAGCAATAAACATTCACATTTTTTTTGGGGTAAACGAATGAGGCGAGAAGAATGTGAAACAAAGGGTAAAAAGAGTTGAGAGGGGAAAAGGAAGAAATGAGAATAATATAAGAAAAGGAGGGAAAATAGAAGAAAGGAATAAACTGGGAAAAGAATATCTATTTTTAATGTTCCTTGGAATTTGTTTGACAAAGAGATATTCCTTTAGATCCGCAGGAGTTTGGAATATATGACAGTGTGTGTGTGTGAGTGTGTGTTTAGGGATGAAAAAGAGCATGTTCATTTACACGGCAATCAAAGGGTAAAAAAATAGAGAAAAGAAGGATAGAATGTCGGGCAGAAATTGTAGTCAAGCTGGGCTGCGAGAAACGCAAAAGAAATAGGTCAATTGGGCTTAGCGAGTTACCAAAAAAGTTGTTGGGCCACACTAGAAAAAGGATGTACGCGAAAAATAAAAAGGTCAAAACTGAAAACTTCACCAGTTTGTTGACTAGAACCCACACCAGCTAGATTCCCCACGCGTTATATCCACTCCGGGCCTCCGGCAAGGTGTCAAAGTTGCTGAAGACTAGAGGTTCTAAACAATTTTTATGATTATTATTAAAATTTTAAAAATTTTATTCACAGTCATTTTACTTAAGATAGTTTCAGGTGTTACTTTGCCCCGGCCACACATTAGCTGGGCTCATGTAAATCTTGACAAATCTTAATATTCCGCCAAGTTGCCAACTCTGTTTTTATTTCTTGATTCTACATGGAAAGTACTGAACTCTTATAAATATGTCTATTAGCAAATCAAACTTTTTTTTAATGCCAATCATGTCATTGAATTTTAGTAAATGTGCATATTGAATGCCTTAATTGAAAAAAAAAATTGAAAACCACATACCAATAAAAAGGATCCCCAAATATGAGAATTCACAAAGAGATAATATAAAATCAGGACTGAGAATAAGATACATTTAATGCAACTTGTACTCATATACATTTCAACTATGGTTGAGGCTAAAATGCACCCTGCACAAACGGAGCACCCACATTTTGCATTTGTTTACCAGTATGTCACTCTCTCTATTATTCTCACCTCACTCCTCATTTTCAGTTGGTGCTCTTATTGGCTTCACCTTTCACTAGCATTCTACTCCTCTGCCAAGCTCCTCATCCTCCAAGTCCAGCTCTGATAGCCAACTTTCAACTCTGATCCTAAAAATTTTAGATCCTGATCTCAATCTCACTCAGAAACATAACATTGTTGCCGTTGCCTCTCAAAATTGCCATGGAGAGCTATTTTTTGCTATTGTGATAGTGACGATGTTACTCTAGAGGAAGGAGGAGGGGTATCTAAATTTTCTGTGGTCATCATTAGAAATTGAACATTGTTAACTTTGACACTTCCTTGTCTGGGTAAAATATTTCATTTCTATTATTTCATTTAGATATACAACATGACTCCCTATTTGGTAGGATGATTCACGTAACAAATGATGAATGCAAGGCACATGGCCTTTTGTTGACATCATTAAAGGATGAAGCGACTCTTCATGGTTCACCTAAGATAGGTCTGACTTGAGTACTCTAAAATCTAACCCCGAATATTCATTGAGAATCTCTATTGTTGTGCTACATCTATTATAAATAAGGAAATATGTTGTTCCGTTGTTCTTCCTTGCCTCCGGTGGCGTTTATGCCCATTGGCGGAAGAACTGGTGATCTTGCCTTTGACAGTGCTTGTATTGTTCCGTTTAGTAAAAAATATTGTTTTATTCATACAAATGTGTTGTTCTGTGATATATTGTTTATTTCATAAGATGTGCTGTTAAAAAATACTATTATTTTATTTAGCAGTACATGATGTTTCATTTATACAATTATGTTGTTCTATAATCTGGTATTCACTTTATAAGATATGTTATTCATAAATAATGTTGGTCCATTCAGTAATAAGTGTTATTACATTTATATAAATGTGTTGTTCAGTACCATGTTGTTCATTTTATAAGATGTGCTATTAATAAATAATGTTATTTCGTTTGGTGAAAGTATTGCTCTATTTATACAATTGTGTTATTCATTTGATAAGTTGTGCAGTTCGCAAATAATGTTATTTCGTTCAGTAAGAAGTGATGTTCCATTTATACAATTGTGCTGTTTTATTATATGCCTGTAGTATGTTGTTCCATTCTATAAGAAGTTTTATAGGAAGTGTTATTCATTTTGTATAATGTGCTGTTCAAGCATGGTCACATTTTTATACTCCATTCATCCTATATTCTATGTATCATTTGACTTTTTTATATAGTTTGACTTGAATTTATTCATATTAGTATTTGTTAGAAATTTTTTTAAAAAAATATATTTAAAAACTATATGTCTTGATTTATCATTTTTATATAAAAGTCCTTCACTTATATACTAAAATGTTGAAAATAAAAAATCATAAATTAATTGCTAAAAAGTGAATGGTGCAAAGAATATGGGACGGAGAGAGTAAATAATATGTTGTTTTGTAATATACTGTTTATAAATTTTGTTATTCTTTTTAATAGAAAGTGTTGTTTCTTTAACACAAATATGCTGTTCTGAACAATAATGTTCATCTTATAAGATATTTTGTTCAATTTATACATATATATTATTTTTTCATACAAATGTGTTGTTTCATAAAATACGAGAGTCAAGTATATGTTAGTGCACTAGATAGCTACTCTTCAACAATTTACTGTTTTTCTACTCAATCGAACTCCCAACCTGTCTCTTGATTCTACTTGAAATCCCAAAGGAGCAAACGAGATATCTATCGAAACTAGGGGAGGTAAGTGTAGTTTACAGACTTCTCTCTTTCACGCCTAGTATGTTACTACTTAGGTCATAAACGGGGGCATAAACGTGAAAGGTGTCTCAGTGGAGGAGCGAAAAGTTGTCTCTTGTACCTTTCCCGCTCAGACATTGCCTCGAACACTTTAACCGCAAACCTGTTCATTATTGGAACAACAGAAATGAAGTACGTACTGGTCACCGGCGGCGTTGTTAGCGGGCTGGGAAAGGGGGTTACCGCCAGCAGCGTTGGCGTGGTCCTCAAATCCTGTGGCCTTCGTGTCACTTCCATCAAAATTGGTTAGTTGCCCTTTTATTTTCAGTTTTTAATTGATTCTTTGGCAGTTCCTCCATATTCTCTATGGGTCTCTTTTAGTTTTTAAGCTTTCTTATTCACAATAGTGACTGTTTCTGATTATAGAATTATTGCTTTCATCTTGGCTTTGGTGGCCGTTATTTGATTGATGTGTATTGGATGGTTTTATTTTCTATAACTGATGTGTTTGGTTAAGTGTTGTGTCCTTTTAGTTTAAATCTATTTCAATAAAATATTATACAATCTCTTTTTCTTTTATCTGGAATTTCATTGAATTTTTCGAAATTCCATTTTCAGATCCTTACCTCAACACTGATGCTGGCACCATGTCTCCTTTTGAGCATGGAGAGGTTTTTGTTCTTGACGATGGTGGTGAGGTACTTTGTGTGTTCTGCTCATAGACATATTACTATATTTCAGGTAGTCTAGATACATCATGGAGCACCGTCTTGACTTCTCTATGCCTTTTCCCCGTCTTATTGAAGGTTGATTTAGACTTGGGAAACTATGAGCGGTTTCTTGATGTCACGCTTACAAAAGATAATAACATCACCAATGGAAAGATATATCAGGTACCTGCTTTACTTAAATTTAGATGGCATCTATGAACTTGTCATGAATTTCTCAAAGTTGATATTTTTTGTTGTCCTTTCTATAGTCTGTCCTTGACAAGGAACGAAGGGGAGATTATCTTGGAAAAACTGTGCAGGTGATTCTTCACATAGCACTATATGGTGCAACATGCATTTTTTCTTGTTAAGATTGTATGGGAGGTTGATTCTGTCATCTTTTACTGCACTTCAGGTTGTTCCACATGTAACAGATGCTATAAAGGATTGGATACAGAGGGTTGCTCTACTTCCAGTGGATGGAAGGCAGGGACCACCAGATGTTTGTGTGATAGAGTTAGGAGGGACTGTTGGTTAGAATCAAATTTGCAAACGAGAATATGATGCCAATTCTCTTAGTTTGTCTTTGCATTATTGAGATAATTACTCCTTTTTTTATTTATTTATCTGTTATTGTCTGTTTTATGCAGGTGACATAGAGTCCATGCCATTCATTGAGGCATTGAGACAGCTGTCTTTTACTGTTGGTAACTTTGAACTACCTTTTCCTTCAGTAAATACTTGTTCTCTGTACTTTCACTTAGGTTAGTCATGGTTTTGCAGTTTCTTACGTCTTCTTCACTACTGTGTCTATATAACTGAAACAAACTAGGAATTGGCTCCTAGAAGTACGCTAGAAAATTGACTTTGCATCCAATTCTGCTTACTTGAATTTTCACTGTTCTTTCAGGGCAAGATAATTTTTGTATTATTCATGTGAGCCTGATACCTGTGCTGGGGGTTGTCGGAGAACAAGTAATGCTTACTTTTCCAACTGTACAAGAATCTTAATGTCCCTTCTAATCATTGTTCAGATCTATTGGTAGATCAGTTTAGTAAAGTGGTGATAATATTTCCCTCCCGTGTAGCTCTTTGTTAATTTTGTTTTGTATTTGTCTGTGTGCACAGAAAACTAAGCCTACACAACATAGTGTCAAGGACCTGAGGGCTTTAGGTTTGACTCCACATCTCTTGGCTTGTCGCTCTGCAGAGGTAATGCTTCCAGGTGCCATGTAACTTAAACTGTTTGTTGGTTTTAAACAATGTACTCCAACTTCTTTCAGCCAGTACTTAATACCAAGTTGCATCCCTCTTGAAATTACCGTCTCTTTAAAAAGAATAATAATTTCACACTCAGGGCTTAATAAGGTAAAGCCTCTTTGGCCTACAAACAAAGACTGTACTAAAGCAGATACAAACAATTATTTGTAAAGAAAATAAGTAGAAGTTTAATTAGTCTGTAAAGGTGGGCCTGTGTTCTTGTAATAGACGCTTAGGAGAACTGAACACTGGTTCTTGAGGGATGTTATGCAGGAGATGTCCCATATAACATTAAGCCTCTCTCTTTCGGTACATGGTAATCAGCAGATGCCAAGATTAGCTCTTCAAAGGCTCTTACCCCCTTGCCCCTTAGTATTGATGCAGGACTAATCTAACACATAGCACCATGATGAAGCTTGCATATTTTGCCATACAGGGATAGCATCAAGAACATGCCTCCTGACACCAACTGAATTTTTGCATTTGAAAAATTGATGATTTCCTTGTTTCAACTGCTTCCTTATACAGAGGGCTTCTTGTCAATTTTGATTAGTTCCTTTCTTTGGTCTGCCTCATTGTGCAATTTCTGTTTATATGTTCATTTGCATTTGCCAACTGCCAAGTATAGTCATCACTTCAACATGCGGTCCTCAATTTTATGTCATGGTTAGTGAAAGCTGTTCTGATGTCTTTTTTTGAAAGTTAGGTGTTGGTTCTAGTCCTTTCAACCAGATTTTGAGCTTGGAAATGATTGTGGATCTGATATTATCTAAGGAAGTGGGTTCATATTGCATTGCACAGTATCTTGCTGCCTTTTTGGATACCATCTACTCTTTTCCCCTTTGTGCTTTGTTTACTTGACCTACTTCTTCCCCTGAAATGAGTTAATAAATTTGGTGCTGATGTATGCAGCCATTACTTCAGAGTACGAAGGATAAACTTTGTCAGTTTTGCCATGTTCCTGTAAGTCTGCTGCAGGATATGCTTTGTGGTTATAGCTTGTATGTTCTGAAATTCTGTGCTTTTAGAAATTTCTAATTATCTTAATTCTCTCTTTATCATATTCATATCTTGCAGGTCGCCAACATTCTAAATATTCATGATGTCCCAAATATTTGGCATGTTCCTCTCTTGCTTAGAGTGGGTTCAACTTGGCCTCTTGTCTTATTACAGATTAAAATAATGATTCTTTCCTCCTCATTATTGTTAACACTAGTTTCCTGTCTACTCTTGTCTCAGAACCAAAATGCACATCTTTCAATTCTGAAACAGCTAAACTTGCTGGGGTTAGTCTTTTTGTCAATTTTCCTATTTAAGAAATACCACTCTATTTCCTTTTTATTCCAGAGATAAAATCATTATTACGTGCTCTCTCTCTCTCTTTTAATGCCAACTACTGGATCTGGATTAATGCTTTCATGTTTCATGAGACCTTGGTAAGCTGTATTTTGGACTGGGCTGATGTTTTGAAATTTCTTTCTTTTCCCTAGTGTGCAACATGATATATCTGCTATTTTTGAACATCTCATCTCTGCCAGTTGTTACAATTCATCTGCTGACAAGTAAAGTGAATTGTACCTTTAGATAGCTACTAAATTGATTTTATGGTTTTGTCTCAGAGTAGCTGCAACCCCAGATCTAGAAGCTTGGACCAGGATGGCAGAGACTTTTGATAATCTAACTGATTCTGTTAGTTATATCAAACTAACTGCATGTCTACCTTTCTTAAGACACCTTTACCATTTTCCTGTTTTATTTATTATGGTATATTAAATAGCCCTTTTTTCATAGCTGAGACAAGGATATATTGTTTTATACAGGTTAGAATTGCTCTAGTTGGGAAGTATGTTGGCCTGAATGACTCTTATTTGTCTGTTGTGAAGGTGTGGTTCTTTCTGAGCCTCCTCCTCTTGCAACTTTGTGTAGATCTTATGCTTAGGTGCAACACTCTTCATTTGTAGCTTATGTAAATAAATTTGCAAGAGAAAAGCTTTTAATTTCACCCCAAAAGAAATGGCTTTAGCTTATCTATTACTACCTTTTTCCATTCATATCCAATAAGGATGCAAAAATTTGCTCAGAAAAAGGGGTTTATGTTGGTACGGTCATTGGTTTGGTAGTGTTACTTCCTTTACAATAAGACGTAAAACATATGTTTTTGCTTTTACATTCTCTTTGTGCTGGTTACTGGTTTCTGTTGTTCTTTATCTGGCATGTAGTTATCTAACAGTCTTCATGGAACTGCTGGGAGTATCATTTACACTGTGTCAAGTGTTCATTTAGCATTTAAAACTTGTTGCCCGATGCAAGAGAATTACCTTTAAACTCTCTGGCTCTTGCTTTTGCTGTCTTCTATTGGTTTAGTGTCATGTTTGACTGTTGTGGATTGATTTTTTAAGTTTCAAAGGTACTAATATCATTCTTGTTCAGGCCCTTTTGCATGCTTGCGTTGCCTGCTCCTTGAAGCCTTCAATTGGCTGGATTGCAGCTTCTGATCTTGAAGATGATAGTGCAAAACTGGTATTCTAATATTGATAGTTATATCTGGCAAAAGAATAAAAAAATAAAAGCATTGATACTTCTGACTGTGCTTTGCAAATAGATAGCCATAGATAATTAAGATTATGCAGTTGCAGCAAGTCCCCTATGGTGACATTTAGCATGTGTGTGCATATCAAAAGATCTTCCTTATTTACGCGGAAATTATTCTTGTTACTGTTTATAAATTATTACCTCTTTAACAGACACCAGAAGCTCATGCAACTGCATGGAAGACTTTAAAGGTGAGTTTTACGCTGTTTCTTGTGGTCTTTTATGGTTTTGGTTCCTCATCATGTTGCCCTGTTCACTTATAGCTAATATTGGTTATCTGAAAATAATCAGATAACGAAAAGATGAACCTATCTCTCTCTCTCTCTCTTATATATCCCTTCGCATTAAGTTTCTCTTAATCATCTAACCACATAATTCTCTTATCTTTTTTGGGTTAACAGAATGCAGAATGTGTAATAATTCCTGGTGGTTTTGGCGATCGTGGAGTTGGAGGAATGATTTTGGCAGCAAAGTATGCTAGAGAGCATAATGTTCCATACCTAGGGATTTGCCTGGGCATGCAAATCTCTGTTATTGAGTTTGCTAGATCTGTATGTTACTTGTAATCAGGTAGTAAATTTGCTTTTCTGATCCCCACTTTGAGACTCATACAATTACTTACTCCAGGTCCTGGGAAGGGAAAAGGCAAACAGCAATGAGTTTGATGAACAGACACCTGATAATTTTGTCATTTTTATGCCTGAAGTATGATTTGGCTCATTTTTCACGTTTATTTCTTCGCTTTTGTGGTGAACCATTCATAATATCTTGTTTGACATGCTAGGGTTCACGAACACATATGGGCAGCACAATGAGACTCGGATCTCGAAGAACGATATTTCAGACTCCAGATTGCGTTACATCTAAACTGTAACTTATTTATCTGTCTCTTCAATACTAATAGTCCAGTTCAAGAGAAAATGCTATAGATTTGAAAATCTCTGTTTAGTGGCAGATGTTGGCACTCCATTTTCTGGTAATGCATTATATTGGTCCTTGTGGCTTATGGTATACGGTGGGATAGTGGTCATCACAGCTACCATGTTTTCGTGGAAATGGGCTGCTTCCATTGTAGTGGAGTGAGATATGCTCCAATTAGGAAAATATTTTAAGGCCAAACTTTCGTGCCTAGCATGTGCAACTTGTTCCTTGAGAATTTGTTGCTGGTGTCTGGCACCCAGCCACCAATTTTTCTTCTTATTTTCCTATAAATGTTTCTTTGCTCTGCTCGTATGTATTATGAAATCTCTGATTAGGAACAATTTTATTTATATTATATGAATTAGAATCTTAAAATGGCATTTCGTTCTATGCTGTATGTATTCCAGCATGTGTTTTCACATGTATGTGGTGATACTTTTTTAGGTACTGTAATCCTGAGTATGTGGAGGAGAGGCATCGGCATAGGTATGAGGTAAGTCTGTCAAGCTGATCTATGATGGCCATTAACTTATGGTGGTTAGGGTATCTTATTATATGATACAACTTGCATGTGATGGATTACAGGTAAACCCAGATTTTATTGAAGTCCTGGAAGCAGCTGGCCTGAAATTTGTGGGGAAGGATGAAACTGGAAGACGAATGGAGGTGATCAGTAATATCCAATGGGGCGTGAGTCTTTCATGGCTGCCAGCCCGTTGTTACAAATTGATTGTACCTTGAGAAGTTAAATCGAATTTTCTTCTTCTTCTTCTTTACCAGGTTCTGGAGCTTCCTGGCCATCCTTTCTATGTAGGAGTGCAGTTTCATCCAGAATTTAAATCACGCCCAGGAAGACCCTCAGCTCTATTTTTGGGTAATTACTTTTTAGTGTGAATGTCTCAGCTCCATTTTAGGAGTGATGGTGAATGTCCTTGGCTCTTTTAAAGGGAATTGTTGTTATTGTTGTTGTTCAAACAAAGTGCAGTAGCATTACTCAAAACAAGGCCTCATATTGTTTGCTGAAAGTATATGGCTTCTCCAGAGTGAGATCTTTTTTTATTGCATCAGAAGTAAAAACTATTCTCACATGTGCAATTTTCTTTGGTTTGTTTTGGCAATAATTCCCTTAGCTTGGAAATGGATGTCTGTTATATGCACCCAAGAAATCGTTGCTATAGATTGTTAAAAGAAATTTGTCCTCTACTCTCAAAATCAGTGATGATACTTTTGCCCTTTCAAATGTAGGCTTAATATTGGCAGCAAGGGGACAGTTGGAAGCATATCTTGCCATGCAACAAAATGGGTTATGATTTACTCCAAGTAATTATGCAGTTCCCTGCATAGGTGTCTTTCTAACGACTTGTTTCTGCTGACAGTTGAAGTAATGGTAGTTCATCAATTTTCTCCTGATCCTTGTATGAGGAGCAACTGTAAAAAGCATGGATCTGATCGGCTGAGTCTTGTACCTAGCCTTCAGTACGGGAGGAAAAGATAAATAGATTTATGTCATAGCAGAGTTCTTTGGGTTTGAAGTGGCCATACAATACGTGATTAGGCGAGAAAAAGGATGCAAGAGCAAGACCCTCTAGGTTTTCAGTTTCTCACCTTACTAAGCTTGATGTTGTGTAGTTATTATAGGACACATGATATGCTTGTGTTTTGCTGAGCATTCGGATTCTAGGAATTGGGTTTTGTGCTTATATTTCTGCAGTGCCCCTAGATTGAGTTCATGTTAAATTTGTTTTACTAGTAATTTTCTGTTATTTTCCGGCAATCAATATGAAAGGCAGAACTGAGGCATTGCTGGGTCCTACTGACCATTCATTTTAGTTGGATCATATCAATGCTGTCCCTATGCTAGTGCTACTGTTTTGTGCTCCCGAAGATGGCGTTTCTCTTATTCCTCAAATCTCTGGCGTGTGGCCGATGAAACAATCATTTGACAAGAGACGAACTAGATCCTCGTATGTATATAAAATTGATCATGTACTACTTATTTATGTAACTGCAAACACAGCTGAATTCAAGCCTCTTCTCTTTACAACAAATCCGCGGTATATAGGCTAGATCTCTAATTACAAAAATAATAGTACTAGTAGTATACTTAGAAGGGAACAAAACAGACCAATGGAACCGGGGGGGGGGGGCGCGGTGGGTGAGGAATCAATAGGCGCCTCTGTTCAACATCTCTTTGTACTCCAAATAAGAAATCTGTCTTTGCAACTTCATCTGCTGGTAGAAGTTTGTAATAAACCTCTCCGCCTTTGTGTCAATTCCTTCTTCAACGTCTTCAGACTCATCGTCCATGACTAGGCCCCCCCACGCACTCTCTCTTTCGTCTCCATCACAATCATCGGAACCCTTCAAGAAACTGATCTGGCGGCTGCCCTCGAACTGATCATCGTCATCGCAATCGAAGTCCACCTCCTGGGGGCCAATGCAGGGTAGGAGGAAGCGCACGGAGGCGGGGCGGTGCATCTTGACGTGGATGATGGGGGTGTCGTCGAAGGAGAGCTGGCGTTCGCCGTAGTGGAGGCGGTCGGGGGTGTCGTGTTGGCCGAGGCTCTTCAGGTACTTGGTCACCAGGCGAAGGTCCATCATCATGCGCCGGCGGAACACGCCGCCTTTTCTTGCCCACAAAAGGGCCAGCCGCAGGATGTTCCACGCACGACGTCTGACGTCGCTTTTCTTCTTTGCCATTTGGATATTCTGATGATGCTGGGAATTCTTTTTGAAAGATTAGGAGTGGTGATTTTCGATGCGTTGCGTTGCTTTGCTGGAAATAAAGGATGTTTTGATGAATATTGTGGAGGTGATTGGTGAGAGCGAATATATTTATAGGCACTGTTTCTGGCTGTTTGGCCGTCGTGTTCTTGAAATTGATTTGCTACGCGGAGCGTAAGAAGTTTCGGTTTTCATTTTTGTAAATTTACAATTTCTTTTAAGAAGGGAGTGATTTGGTGAGAAAAGGTTGCAACAACGACAGCACAGAGCAAACTTGGGCGGTGGAAGCTCGTGGGAAGCACTGCTGTACGCGACAGAGGCCCAGCTGGTGCTTGCGTTTCCATATATGCCCTTGGTTTCTTATTGCTCATTTTATATATTCTAGCAGAAGAAAAATATTTTGTGTTTTTTTTATTTGATAATAATAATTTGTGTTCGGAAAAGGCGTTTAACAATGTTGCGTTTAAGCGTTTAATATTTTTTTTTCCAGACAAATTTGTGCGGCTGTCACCTGTCAAAAATCTATCAATGCTCCTCCAGAAAAACAAAAATAAAAATAACATCAATCACAACCAACAAAAATATTATTAATATTAATATGTCTGTTCGGTGCATGGTTTTGTTTGGCAATAAACAGCAGATATCACTTTCCCATTGTTTGCTACCTAAAGATGTTAATTGATTTAGCCCATACATATTTGTCCTTCCTGTTTATTCAAAACCCAACCATACAAGACATTTATATGCATTAAATTCGTCGTTGCTTTTAAAATTCATGTGCTTTTGTTCCTTCATTGAAATAAAAATCACTATATCATGTGACTCGAAAAATCTGACTTATATTTGAGAATTTTTTTCACTTTAAGTATTTAATGGATGAAGTAAATAAAATTATGTAGGTAGATTAAGATGCATAATTTTCTTTTATCCTCACTCTGGTAATAGTGTATATATTGTGTAATGACTATAATGACCTTTCAAACGATAATTATATGGAGCATAATCTGAGAGGTCATTTTGGTCTCAAGGAAAAAGTGCAACAAATGATTGGATGGTTGGTCCTACTCGTTGTAATTAAACAGCTAGGCATTTTCTTTTATTTAAAGACCAAAAAGACTAATAGCTTTGCGCTTAAGAAACAACAGAAGGGGCGAAAGCACTTTTTCACAAGCAACCGGTGACAGAGAGGGAGAGAGACAGGGCCTTTCTCCTTTCTTCTTCCTTTGTTTTTTTAACATAATTACAATTTACCTTATAAGGTTTAGATAAAATTATATTTTACTTCTATTATTTTAAAAATATACACTTTATCTTTTATATTTTTAATACAGTTTGATAATAATTTTTTAAAATCTTAGAGTTAATTCATTTTAACTTAAGTAAATTGATTTATTTTTACTTTTACATCTTTTTTATCCGAAACCAATTTAATTTGAAATTAAAAATTATGTAGATGCAATAATCTATTTAAAAGTAAAATTTCATGATATTATTAAATTTTTATGAATTTTTTTAATACCTTAAACTAGAAAAATTTATAAAAATTTAGTAAGATTACAAAAATTATATTTTCAATTGATTATTACAACCACATAATGTTTGCTTTTAATTAAAATTAGTTTCAAGTAAAAAAGACGTAAAAATAAAAATAAGTCATTTTGGAATGGCTTAAAGCCCCTTTTGCCCCTTGAACTTTGTTAACTCAGACCTTTTACCCCCTAAACTTTGACTCGGTTTAACTCACCCCTCAAACTTTACAAACTGGGACCTTTCACCCCCTTGGTCCAATCAAATGAAAAATATGTACTAAAATGAAAATAAAAGAAAAGTTGAAGGGGGAACTAAATTATTTGTCCAATTATTGACTCTTGTGAGTAAACAATTAGAGGCCTTAACACAAACTTATATACGAAAGCAAGGGAAAGCTGAGTAATCTTAAATATGAAACTGAAGCATTTATGCTTATTATTTACTCACGATGTTCAACCATTGGAAAAATAATTTAGCTAGTCCTTCAGCTTTATTTTTATTTTTATTTTAGTACATATTCTCTATTTAACTGGGCTGAAGGGGCAAAAGGTGCTAGTTTACGAAGTTTGAGGGGTGAGTCGAACCGAGTCAAAGTTTAAGGGGTAAAAGGTCCGAGTTGACAAAGTTCAGGGGGCAAAAGGGGCTTTAGGCCTTTTGGAATCAACTAACTTAAGTTAAAATGAACTGGGTGTTAATTTAGACACGGCAATAGTCATCTTCTAGTAATTTCAATCTGTATAATATTTTTGTATAGTTAGTGAACTTTTTAAATTATTAATTTTTTCTTTTTGTATTTCTTTTAGTTTTTAAAACAGTATTTTTTAAATGCCAATTAATTATATAAAAAAATACTACAAAAATTGAAATTGTTTGAAGATGACAAACTACAGTCTAAATTAAAATTTCAGAAGTTATTGTTAGACTGTATTAAAAAGTATGGGTAAAGTGTATACTTTTTAAACAAGATGAGTAACGTGTAATTTGACCTAAACTTCAGGGGGCAAAATGTAATTACCCTTTTTTTTTTTGGTGAAATGAGAACACATTAAAGACAATAGAACATTTATTAAAAAAAAAAAGATAACAAAACAAAGAGGAATCTCCACGGGAGTGTATGTCACAGAATTTAAGTTGCAAATTCTAGGGATTGATATTCCTGCAGCATTTAATAGTAGCTCAATTTTACATAATTTAGGGCATTTTCAGAAGACTAAAGTTCCTTCTTGATCTAGGGTTGCTCCTCTCTTGGCAAATGCATTCGCTGCAATGTTTGCCTCTCTAAACACATGTTGCATCCGCATTACTAGTCCCAGCTCCTTGGGCAACCTATAAGAAAAAAATAAGGGTTTGAAACTGGCTCTTAAGAGTCCATAGCTCGACCTTCAAAGAGTATATTGCTCGAGCATTTCTGGAAAAAAGCAGCCACTAACTTTGGTCCCCGAATCCTCGATTATTCCCCCTGCTCCAGCTTTGAGCAAGGAGGGTTGTGATGAGCCATCGGTGTTCAATTTATTCACCTCAAAGGGAGAACGATACCTGAATATTTCAACCATAGTTTTACACCAGCAGAGGACCCTCTATTCACAAACACCAGGCTATAGAATTCAGAAGCTTTATGATGAATAATATGAGCTAAATTATCAATAGTTAGAGCAGTATTCTCAAAGAGGATTTTATTTTTTTTGTCATTCCATAATTCCCAGAGAGCAAAAAGGGTAATAATGTTCCACGGGATATTAAAACCAGCATCACGAGCAAAATTTAAGCACCTTTGTCTTATCAAAGAAGAAACATCCCTATTAGTTTGCCAACTAATACCAAGTTTCGCAAAGACCTCAATACTCTTTGGGCAAGTAAAGAACAAGTGCATAATATCTTCAGTATGATAATTGCATCTTATACACACAAAAGAAATATTCAGACCTCTATTAGCCAGTTGCTCGTTAGTAAGGAATTTCCATGAATTACAGACCATAGGAAATAATTGATTTTGGGAAGGGTAGGGCTTTTCCATATCCATCTCCATCAAATTGAACCCAGTAGATAGAGCATTAGAGAGAGCATTGTAAACAGACTTTAGGGTGATTTGCCCATCAGAAGTGAAATCCCAGACTTCCTAGTCATGCCTATGATCTTGATTCTTGAATAGTGGGAGAGATTAAGATTATTCTAGACTTTAAACACTCGGGTAACTTAAAATAGAGTTTGCCCCACCTCAAAACATCCTATGGAAACATGTGTCTACCAGCCAGATTCTCATTTTCAGGCAAGAAGGGGGTCATGAATCAAATCTCGAATAAGCCTTAAACTAGTCTAGTTATCGTGCCACCAATAAGAATTGAAACCACTCAGCATATTTTTCTTTAGAGTGGAGAGAATGATGTTTATTGAGTTGATGGCTTTCTAGGTATGGAAACATTAGACAAAGATTTTGACCTCTTATACTTATTTATGAACATGTGTGTTAACTTGTTTGCCTTACATCTGGTCTCCCAAGAAAGTTTAATAAGGTGAAACTGTTTAAGAAGACTAGCTTTCCTTATTCCTAGCCCCCTGCAGACCTTCTTGTTTTGGTAACCGTTCCCCAATTAGCCAAATGGATTTTCTTCTTTTCAGAATTAGATCCCCAAAGGAAGTCTCTACAAATTTTATTAACACCCTCCTAAGATTTCATAGGGAGTTTTGAAATATGCATATAATGATTTCCTATAATAGTTAAGATGGTCTAGATCAAAATAGCTCTCCTAGCAAATGAAAGGCAGTGAGCTTTTCAACTTGAGAGCTTTTGGATCATCTTCTCTAGAACTCAAAATGTTTCCATTTCTTATTAGATAAGGGAAACCCTAGATAATGACCTAAACTATCAATTTCTTTTAAATTAAGGAAATGAACGCACCTTTTTCTATTTTTTTCAATGACATTCTTGTTGAAAAAAAAATTTGATTTGTCAAAATTTACAGATCCTAACCCGACATAGTACAAAAGTGTCTAAGAGTTTCGTTTAAAACATTGTTGTTCTCAACAAAAGCTTCAAGAAAAAGTAAAAGATCATCAGCAAAGAAAAGATGTGAGTAAACTTGACCCTTTACTTCCTCATTTTAAAACCACTCCAATTCCTCTCTTGTTGTTTAACAATGATCATTCTAGGAAGATCTTCAATCAAAGTATAAAAATGTATGGGGATATTGAGTCTCCTTGTCTAATACCTCTTGATGGTTAGAAAGACTCAAATATGGTGCCATTAAATATAACAGTCAGTTCAATAGAACTCATGCATTGAAGGATGGGCTCTTTGATCTTGTTAGGAACATTAAAAAAGGCAAGAATATTTCTCACAAAATTCAGTTCTAGCTTATTATAAGTTTTTTCTAGGTCTAATTTAAGAATCTTAACACCTTTCTTCCCTTTCTTTTTGTGAAAAGAGTGAAGGATCTCTTAGACTATAATAGCATTATCAAAGGAGTGCCTACTAAGGACAACAACTGATCTAAAAGCGGCTTATGATACTTTGCATCACAAGTCTAATTCTATTGACCAAAATTTTAGACAAAATCTTATATATATGACATGTTACACAAGACAATTGGTCTAAAGCCAATGATAGTTTCAAGATACCTCAAGGATGAGGGAGATAAAAGTCTTGTTTCACCCCTGAGGCACTCTGCTATAGGCAAAAGCTTTTTAAATATCAAAGATAACATTAAAATCTTTCATGACAGACCAATTTTTCTTCATAGAAATAGCATAAACCCCATTAATCCTTGGAGCTTTAAAGCTTTTAATGCAATCTAAGGCTTTTAAAATTTTTGTCTTTCTTTAGAGATGTCAGTAATATTAGGCAACACATATTACAAAAGAAAAGTAATATTGTGACTGAAAAGGGCAATTGAAAGTTAGTTAGTAGCCATGACAGTCGTTACTCAGTCGAAATAAAAAAAAATGTTCTCTAGGTGCTGATTACTAGGCAACTGAATATGTCATTTAGTCGCATAATTTGCAGTCGCCTTGCAGTCAGTAAATTTTTCTAGATTTTACTGCGGTTGCCCTTTAATTAGAATTTTAGGTACCTAATTCAATTGCAGTCGCTCTTTAGTGGCTAAGTTGATTTAGAGTTTTTTAGGGTTTGTAATTTTTTAGAGTTTAAATATATTGGATATAGATTTAGGGTTGAAAATTAGTGTTTTAATTTTTTTTAAAGGTTATTTAGGGTTAATTTGGAGCTTTTTTATGGTTTAGGATTTAGGGATATAGAATTGGGATTTAAGGTTTTTTAAGGTTATTGAATCAGGTATTAGGTTATTATTGCATATGAGTATTAGGGTATTTATTTAGGGTTTAGGGTTTAGAGTTAAGGGTTAATGGTTAATTAGGTTTAGAGTTTAGGGTTTAGGATTCATGGTTAAGGTTTAAGGGTAGACTAGGTTTAGGCTTTAGCGTTTAAAGATATAAAATTAGGATTTAGGGTTTTTTAGGGTTTAAAGGTTTTGAATTAAGGATTAGCGTATTGAATATGAGTTTAGGGTTAGGGCTTAATGGTATATTAGGTTTAGAGATTAGGGTTTAGGGATATAGAATTAGGGTTTATGGTTTAGGGATATAGAATTAGGATTTAAGGTTTTTTAGGGTTTAAAGATATTAAATTAAGGATTCGAGTATTGAATATGAGTTTAGGGTTTAGGATTTTTATTTAGGGTTAAGGGTTAATCATAGATTGGGTTTAGACATGAGGGTTTAGGGATATAGAATTAGGGCTTAGAGATATGGAATTAAGATTAAGGGTTTTTTAGGGTTTAAGGGTATTGAATGAGTTTAGGGTTTGTGATTTTTATTTAGGATTTAGGGATTAGGTATTTTTATAACAGATGTAGGGTTTAGAGTTTGAGATTTAGGTTTTAGGGTCTGTAAATAATTCAATGCACTAATTAACCATAAATCTCAAAAGCTCCAAGCCTAAGAAATGTAAACTCTAACCTTAAGTGGTTCATTATAATCCTTAACACCATATTTAACCCTAACTCTAATTAACACACACATACATGATCGCGGGTCCACACACACACCCACACATACACACATGCCATAATGTCTATAATAACTCTTAATTTGCATAATTGTTATATGTGTTACTTAATTAGTAACATTTCCAAGAATGATGAGGACAACTGTATTAATAGTAATTTTCCTATCTGAGATATAATTTTGTATTAATTTTTATTTTTAAAGTTATGTATGCAGAAAAATTCATGAATTATGTGTATTTATGATTGTACTATGTGTGTGTGTGTGTGTGTGAAAATATATAGTAAAAAAGTTGGAAAAATGATGAACATAAGGACTGAAATTTGACTAGGTTCATCCCTCGGGTGATTGACTTTATTGCTTGGGCTGACTGACTATGTCAGTCACTACATTCACTTTACTTACCGACTGAAGGCGCTAATTGGGAAAGTGTGAGCTGACTTTTTGGTCCCTGTTGCCAGCTGAAGGTACATTAGCAAAGAAGGGCATTTTTGTCTTCTAAAACCTAGCAACTGACCCTAGCAGTTGAGGCTTAGTCACTTTTACCCTAAACTTATTTACAAACTTACTTCACTCTGTTCTTTTAAACTCAATTATCTTTCAAAACCGTTTCTCAAACACATTTCACCTTATTCTCTCAAACACATATATCTCTTCAAGTGCTTAAGTCTGGTGGCTAGAAGGGGCGATGAAGTTTTCCTTTTTTTCATAATTCAGTGAGTTTATTTTAGTTTAGGGCAACAAGAATTGCTTCTTCTTTTCATCCTTCGTCTTAGCTTTTCATGTCTAGGTTTAGTCTGAGCTTTTTATGTCCGGGTAGCTCCATTTTCTTGCATCATTGTGGGTTTTTTTTTTAGTTTTTCATGGGTGTTGCTTAGGTTTTCATTTAGGTTCAGGTTTTTCCTTTAGTTTAGGGTTTTCCAGCTAACATTTTTCTTCAAAGTGTGGTTGCTTTGCCAAACAAAACATAGTGTTAAATTAGTGTGGTTAATTGTTAAATTAGTGTTAAAAAAATAGTGTTAAATTTTTTTTAATAAATTTTAAATTAGTATTAAATTTTAAAATTTATGGTTAAATGTTATATTAGTGTTAAATTTTGTAATTAGTTGTTGAATTTTATAGTTAGCGCATTATTATTGTTATATTAATCTTAAGTTTGTGTTTATAAATCTCAATTTTTAATTTATTTTAAATATTATTAATTTTTTGAAACATTAATAATAGTTGTGGCTCAATTTGAATTGAATCTTTTTCGCAATAATAGATTAAGAAGGAAATGCAAAGGCATCTCTCGGTCACTTCTCAAGGGCAATGCATGCTATTAGTAGATGGTTCAGTGACGTAGGGTTGATGAGTATTTATCACAATTTTAAGGAAAATATTTTTATCTTTAATTCATTAATTACTTAGTAATATATATAGTTTTATATTAAGGGTAAATTAGGTTAATTTATGGTATTTTATGATTAATTAATCATAAATTAGGGTTTATTAATGGTAGATTGAGGTTAATTTACTTTAGGGTTTATCAATGGTAGATTAGGGTTAAATTGAAAAATCTTAGGTGTTTAGTGATTCGGTGAACTTTGTTGGGTTTAGCAAAGTTTTTGTTGGGATCCAGTACATCATGATACCATAGTATAGCAATTTTTTGATGTGATGCACAGAAGTTACAAGAACAGACCAAATGCAGTAAGGAAAAAAGTGATTCAGAATCACCTAGCTAAGTTTTTTTACCTCACCGTAGACTATATACATCTTATTCTCGTCCATCCTTGTAATATTTTGCCTGAGCACTACGATGCTTTATGCCATTATTAGGCCACAAATGATTAGAAGCACGAGAGCAAGGTCATGAAGAGTAATAGGGTACAAAGTGTTCAATATTTTTCTTGATTTATAAGTACCCTTCATTACTTGCAAACCCTAATAACAAATTTTGAATATCTTGTAGCTCAGTAAGAATGGGTTCAGTGGGCCCCAAACATTCTTTGGGTTCATTGATGAAATAGATGACTTTGGATAGGATGGTAAAATAACTAATCTTTGAAACAATAAGATTATTTATCAATTTTAAATTTTATGTTTTATTTGCGGCTGTCATTACTTTTTTTATTCGGTGAAATAGGTGAAGGATGACAATGGCCCAACATTTAGTGATTTTTTTAGGCATATGTCAATGAGGAAAGAATCAGACAACTTGCAGGAAAGCTTTTCATAGGAGCAGATAGGTGCAATAGTAAGTTTTATGTATATTTAATTGGCATGCTATTGATATTAGATTTATACAATCTCTTACTGTTAATTAACATGCTATTAATATTAGGAGATGTATGATTTGGAGCTTGGACTCAAGTATGGGGATGTTTCACCTAAGTATCCAAAGTTTTGTGAAGAGTGATGGAGTCGGGTGGTTTGTGGTCTACAAAAGGGAGTATAGACAAGGGCCCTGCAGATGATGCCCTTCCCTGAGTGATATCGTCATGCCCATTCAGAGGTAATCTTTTAAACTATTGAAATGCCTTTACAGTTTTTATTTATTAATTAATTCTTTATCTTACTTTCCTATTTAGGGCTCATTTGTAGACTAGAATGAGCAACTGTGTGAGGAGAATGTCACACTTAACGTTGAGTTACATGTTGTTTATGAGATGATGGAAGAAAGGATAGATGAGAGGATGCGGGTGATGAGAGGATGCGGGTGATACGAGCTTAGATGGATGCGAAGATATAGATGGTGCTGCAGTCTCGAATGGGCTATATGCTCATGGCTTCATTGATGGCGACCTTTGGCCATGTGCAGGCTTAGGGCAACCTGTCAATAGGTATTGATCCCGGCTTAGTAGCTAGAGGGCCAAGAGGAGTGGGATCCCATCCTTCGTCCTCCGGATGATATCTAGGGATGGTAGGACTCCATCCTATGCCATCTGGGTCATACATAGGGATGTCGGGATTCCATCTTGCACCCTCTAAATCTAATCCTTGGGCGTTAGTGCCCTAACATATGCCGTAGGCAACATTTTATCAACCCCCATCGGGATTGAGTGGACCAATATTAGGATTACAAAAGACCCATGTGCATGGTGGGATGCTGCATCCATTAAGATCAATTGGGTTGTCACTTGTATTACACATGGCACATGAGCATTGTGGCATGGAGCCTTCATTGGGATCAATCAGGCCATCATCAGGACCACACATGGCACACAAGTGTGGTGATATGTAGAGACCTTACGTTTGAGAATTCTAAGCACCTATGACTCAGCCTACCTTAAGCAGACGTGATGTTGAAGCCGTTGAGCAATAAACTTAGGATCCTGTGTCCAAGTATCGCACTTTCAATTACACCCGTGTTTTTTAGTGTTATTTTATGTAAAAGTATTGCACTATATTGACTTTTATATTTTGGTATATACATTGAATTTTATATTTTGATATCTATGCTGACTTTTATATTAATGTAATGAATTTTATTTAAATTTTAATTTCATTATTTGATTATTTTATTATTAATAATTAAAATAAGGAAGTATTTATACCAATTTAATGTAAGTATCAAATAAATAACTAATTGAATTAAATAATATTAATTAAATAAAAATTATATTAAATAATAATGTAACTTCTTAAAAGAAAAAATTGCTAACACATTGGCTGAATTGCGACTGAAAAGACAGTCGCTAATATAGTTATTGAAATAGTCAGTCGCAACTTCTTGATTGAATCTTGGCTGATACTGTCAATCACTTTCGGCATTCTAGATTCAGTTGAGAACCATTTATGACTTAGAAAAATCAAATTGCCTTCTGCATTTCCTGTGTAGTCAATTTTGAATTAGTTAGTGATTGAAATTAGACTGGAATGACAGCCGCTATATTGTATTCATCTTGTAGTGACAAACCAATCATAACTCAAATTAAACTCCCTAGGGTTGTAACTATGGGATAGGGAGGTGGTGAACAGTTGGGAGAAGTGAGAATTAACATGATTAAGAATGTCAGTAGGTCTTGTGAGCCAATTGCTTACACTATCCCTAATGCTAAAAATCTGATTGAAATATATTATTTTAAAAATTTTATTTTCTCATGATTTTTACACAAACAGAAAGTTTAATTTTTTTTATTAAAATAATGGGTAAAATCCACCGGGGGTCACCTAGCTTATTTTTTTGTCCTAAACAGGTACCTTACCTTTAAATTGTCCTACCGAGGTACCTGACCTCTTATCGCTTGTCCTATCTGGATACTTTCCGTTAATTCCATCGTTAAGTCTCACGGAAATTGCTGACGTGACATTTATTAATGCTACAATAAACGTAAAATAATAACTTTGGACCCTAAACTTTTCTAATAACTAATTCTAACCCTTAAACTTCCACCAAAATCATTTTAGCCACCGTCAACCTCTTCCTCTGTCGCCCACCATCCCAGCCGCCCTCGACCTCTACGTCGTCCTCTCCGTCCTCCGCAGTATCCTCCAATTTGTCCTCCGATTCATCCTCATCGTCCTCCCTTTGCCGTCGCCCCCAACATCTCCCTTCGCCGCCCCCCGATCTCTCCCTCCGCCGCGCTCAACCTCTCTCTCCGCCACCATTGCCACCGTTGGGAGCTCCGATCAGCCATCAGAATCGGAGTTGTTTCTTGTTCATCAGATCCTTCGATATTTCCAAATCCTAAACTCGCACCAACCTGCCTCTGTCCGCGTTGTATCCAACCTGAAACCCTTGAGATCGACGCTGTCACCGTGGTCGCTGTCGAAGCGATCAAAGGGAACGGAGGGACTTGAAGGCGCTGTCGCTATGTGGGTGCCGAATTGGAACTCGAGGAGACAGGGGGGAGATGGAAAAGGCGATGAGGAATGAGGGGTTAAGGTTCAAAGTTCAAGTCTTTCCCAATTTCATTTCAATTCCATCTCGAGAAATTGCCTCGTTGCTGTCAAAGCCAGAACAATCGACCACGTGTTTCCAAAGGAGCAAGAAGAACAAGAACAAGAGTTGAAGGGGGTAATACGCTAGGTGTGGATAAAGCCGGCTCAGTTGGTGCGATTGATGGACAAAGACGTAGTTTTGTGGCGAATTCATAACCGGAAGCCCAGAACATGATGAGGGCAGGGCAGCGATTCAGTCTTCTTTGCAGTGACATTTCTGGTGAGCTCCGATTCGGCGGCGCAAGAGAGATGGCCGAATTTCAACGATAGTGATACTGGAAATTTCAGTAACAAAGTCGTATTAGTTCTGATTGTTATTTCTGGAAAGATTTATTGGCTTTTCTTTTATTATTTTAGATCTGGTTTTGGATTCACTTAGAGAATCAGGCGTGTAAAAGGAGATGTTGGTGGATCCAACAAAAAAAAGTGATTTAGGTGTTAGATCTGTAAATTTTAGGTTTAGAATTAGTGGTTGGAAAAGTTTAAGGTCCAAAGTTGTTATTTTAAGTTTATTGTAGCATTAATTAATGCCACGTCAGCAATTTCCGTGAGACTTAACGATGGAATCAACGGAAAGTACCCAGATAGGACACGCGATAAGAGGTAAGGTACCTCGGTAGGACAATTTGAAGGTAAAGTACCCGTTTAGGACAAAAAAGTAAGCTAGGTGACCCCCGACCCGTTGGATTTTACCCTTAAAATAATACATTATAAAATGCATTTTGATGTAACCGTACACATACACGTATTTGTGAAAAATTATAATGAGTTATTTGATGTATTATTTTTAAATTTTTTTATTTTTCACCTAACTTATGTACTAATAGAAATTTTACAATTTAAGAAACTCAAAATTATTTATAATAAGAAATTTTATAAAAAATTTATTTTAAAAAATATGTATTTTTATTATTTTTTAAAATTTGTGTGCAGGAAAAATTTCATAAAAGATAATTAATTTATAAAATTTTTTGTTTGAGTTATTATTAGGTAGATAGAATGTTATCTTTTTAATGACACTAATTTTAAACCAAAATCAACAAAATTAATAATAAAAATTAATTCGAAATAAGAGAGAATTATTTGGCCTACTCAATATATTTTGTCCCGAATTTCTCTTACGAGAAAATACCATGGCTATATGCAAGCTTTTTGTTAGACGGGAAATGATAACGCACATAATTAATGTGTTTAAAAAAATATTTAAATGAGATATAAATATTTTATAATCAATATTATTATTAAACCAACAACCATAAAAAATACAAAATTATGCCGATACCATATTGAGTATCTCCAATATATTTACCCATTAACATAATTTTTTTTTTTATAAATAACAATAATTCACGTACATGTCAAAAATAAATAATTTTCTAGAAAAACTTTGAGCTACATGAAAAAATTATAGAAGTTATAAAGGGAGGTTTGCTGAAATTGGCCCTTAATAATAAATCTATTAATTTTAAAAATAAATAATTAGAGGAAAAGTTTTGGGTGACATCACCACATGAAAACATTGTAAAAGGGAGCTTGCCCAATTACTCCAAAATAATAAACATGTAAAATTAGATATGTTTTAAAAGAAAAAGTTTTGGGCTCCATAAAAAAATCATTAAAGAAAGTTGGCCATATTGGCCCAAATAATAAACATATTAAAATTAAAAACAAATGTTTTTAAAAAATATATGTTTTGGATACATGAAAAAATTGTATAATGTAGTTACCCAATTTGGCCCAAAATAATAAACTAATTAATTTTGAAAATTATTTTACAAAAAAAAATAGGATGATGAGAAAAATTGTAAAATTCCATTTAAAATGGAAAATGGACTTGGCCTAAAATATACCTAAATAATTAACATAATAATTTAAAATTGAACAAATAATAAGATATTTTCAGTAGCTTAAGCTAGAAAAAAACACCGAAATAGAAACTTTTATCATGTAAACAAATAAAAACTTGCCAAAAAATTAACAAAAGTGACCAAATTGAAATCTCACAGCACAAGATTTAAGTGGCCAAAATGGAGGTAATGCACACCGAGTGTTATATTTAAAAATCTTTGAAAACCAAAGTAGTAAATTCAAGTCTCTAGCCATTTACTTTTGATTAGAGAAAACCTGAACATACACATCTAAGTATGTTACTCTAGGGAACAATATACTAAATTGGATTTAGAAGTCAACAACACCATGGCATTTGAATCGAGGAGAATCAAAGAGAATTCTTTCCTTTGCTTCCTCCATGACTTATGATTCCTCGCCAGAAGCACCAGCTTGTACCTCACTTGGCTAACACTCGAACAATTTCTGCCCTAATCCCAAATGTCATGCATGTTGATACATAAAATTTCCAAGCAAAATTGGGTAACACAAAAGAACCAATAAAGAAAAGAAGGTGCGTGAATATTCAAAATCGACATTCATAATTCAATTTTGGATCAAGAAAACAGTACCCGTGATGATGATGATGATAAAACTGAAGTCGCTCAAGGTTTCAGTAACTTTACCGGTGGTGGAGTTAGAATGTAATACTTACTATATATGTCAATGAGATGTTTGACGGTATCTAAGCATTTGTTTGACATAATCTCAAATTAGGAGAAGCAGAAATATGAAACTTTGAAAAAATTCACGAGAAGAATAAATATGGAACTAAATGAATCCAACAATAATAAGTAAAAGAGAAAATTTTAATAAATAAAAATGCTAATTCTTCAAAAGAATGTTCAAGTTTGTTCAAGTTATTATTAGGTAGATAGAATGTTATCTTTTAAATGACATTGCTTTTAAACCAAAATCAACAAAATTAAAAATAAAAATGAAGCCGAACTAAGAGAGAAATTATTTGGCCTACTTAATACATTTTGTCCCTAATTTCTCTTATGAGAAAATACCGTGGCTATTTGCAAGCTTTTTGTTAGACGGGAAATAATTGCTCACATAATAGATGTTTCATTTGTTGTTTAACCAAAACGTTCATTAATTCCCTGATTGCCTCGGGGCTCACACTATTTGTATGACCAATCATATGTCTACCAAATAAAATAGAAAATCTCCTTATTCAGAAGATTCACACTTGTCAAAAATAAATAAATAAATAAAATAAGATTCTCAACGTACTACTTGCATCAATACTTCTATCTATATAAAAAAATGAAGATTCACGTTATACACACACACACACGAACTATGTATGTATTACATATATATTCATGTTTCTTACACAATCATATATTGCAACACTTTGAGTGGTGTACACTGTAAAATATCAGGTATTCAGAAAATGTTAAATTTGCAATTGAATTTTTTTGATATTTTGTGCAACAGACACTTTACTCTCTTAAGTTTTTTATAGTACCCCTTAACGCATGTATTTGTAATGATTCTGAGTATAAAAAAAATACTTATAAATCTCAATGTATTTCTCGTGCTATTTTTCTAACAAACTCATCGTTTTTTCTAGAGTTCTCAACTCCAAGCCACTCACAATTTTTCTTTTTTGGTACATAGAAGCACTATTGTAAGAATGCAAGGGTTGGAGACATTTTGTTGTGTAGGTACCAAAGAGTGCTTATTAGGGTTAGAGAGATCCTATTGTATATGTACCACGTGCTCAGCTACTAGGATTGAAAAGATCCTATTATATTGTACATGTATAGAGGTGTACCTACTTTTTAAGTACCTGAAAAGACATTCAAATCAATATTATAATGACACCATGTAAAGAAATGGGGAAAATGGGAGTTGAATCCCTATCTTGCACCACTTTAGGTATCCCTTTTATCATTTCACCAGACAAGGCAAGGCTACGGGCATTTCTATCTGGGGAACAATTTTCATATAGTTTAGTTCAGGGACTTTGAAGGTAATTGAGCCCAAAAAAAAAAGTGTTGTACTTTATAATTTATGGTTGCCCTTGCGCCAATCAGAATTGAGTCTAAGAAAACGATTGCTTTTCTTTTTCTTTTTTTCTTTTTTTTTTTTGGGTAATCAAGAAAACGATAGTTGAATAAATGTTTCACAGTTATGCAGTACACTACATGGCCGCGCTCCCACAAGCCACACGCTTCATTCACACGGTTTATTTGCTATTCCTACTTGTCTTTCTTCAAACAAATCAACCTTTTTTGTACTAATGCAAGTTAGATTATATAGGGGAAATTCAAGTATTTTAAATTAAGAACCACATGCACGGTGCGGAAATACATATATATAGCAGCTGTTCATGATTTACTTTTGGCGTCATCCATTCCATGCCAGCTCCCGAAACTAAAATGAAGAAAATATAGTAGCTGTTCATGGTATACTTCTCTTCGCCTCTTCGTGTCCTGCCAGCGTCGCCCATCTCATTGTTAAAACATTAGAATTTCAAAGTTGAGGCTCTGCTTTAAAAGTCACAGTCGAATAAATTTAAAAAGGAAAACAGACACGTAGAAATGGCACAGTGCTCGTTATTACATCAGAAAATTTTAACTGATTCACATCAGTTGGAATGCCCCCTTGTCCGACCACTATAAATTTAGTGTTGATGTTTCTTTTCAAAAGAATAAAAACATGACAGCAGGTATTGGTCTTATCAGAGACAGAGAGCCTAGCAAATGTGTCACTCGCTTTCAGCAAAAATTCAGGCTCAACTGGCAGCAGCACCATAGCTGATGCTGGAGCATTGAGAGCGGGGTTTCAACTTGCCCTTGAATATCACATTCAACTTCAACCTCTCATTGTAGAGATGGATTTGTAGATTATTATGGAAGTTATGAATTCTTCTCGGCAACTTTGTCCTAAGCTAACTTCACTCTTGTTGGATTGTTGGTATTTCATGTTCCCATTGAAAGTGGACACTCAAAAAAAAAAAAAAACTCATCTTGGCAACTAGTAGATCAGTTACCCATTGGTCACCAATACCCTTTTTCACAAAAAAAAAATAGCTTTCAACAACCGATGGCTGAATCTTTACAAAATCCTTGGTCACTAGGATTGAGTGACCAATGTCACAACAGATTTCGACAACCAAGAGGGCGACTGATTACTTTGGTCGGCACATTGCTATGATTTCAAATGCCAAAATTCAAACTTTTTAGCTTGATTATTTTAGGCACTAGATTCAAAATTTGTCATTCAATTTTTCTTTTTAACGTTTCTTTTTTTCTTTACTAATTTTAGTTATTATGTCTTTTTTTTAGGAAGGAATCAAGGCCTAAAAGAACAGATTATTGTGCTGTATTATTATGCAAAAATTGGAAGAAGTAACCAAGGGAAACATGGAGTAGGAATTATAATTAGAAAATGGAGGGCCGAGCATGAGGGAAGCTATTGAGTCTGGTCAAGGAGCAAACAATCATAGGCGGACTACTAAAAAAACTAGGTTTTCCAACAGCGGTTTTGCATAGCCATTGGAAACATACCATTGGTAAATCGATCGTTGGAAACAACATTATGAACGGCCTAAAGTTAAGTCGTTGGTAATTTCCTACATACGTATGTTGGTAATCTAGCCGTTAGTAGTTACCAACGGTCATAGACCAACCCAATTTTCCAACGGCCTGAGGCTTTTCCAGCGCACATGCGTTGGAAATTACCAATGGGTAAGATCATTAGTAATTACCAACGGAGTAGACCATTGGTAATTTACTGACAGGTTAGGCCAATGGTAGGCTGCCAAAAGCCCATTTTGATTCTAGGTTCCCTGATTCCATTAATGTTTGAATTCAATATGCCAATTTACATGTTCCCTCATGCTTGTTATTCATTCAATTTTAAGTGGTCAACACAAATGTGAATTCAATTTCAATAATGTACATCTCAACGCCATTCGTACATCATAATAAAAACAATGAGTTATATATCTCCAACATATCATGCAAGCTACCATAATGCAACATCTCAGAAAATTCATCTAAGTTTCAGGTCTCAGAAATTTTGTCCAAATCTTATGGCACAGAATCAGATGATGATATACTTGTTGTGAGGGAACCTCCTCGTTTACCCTGATATAGGGTGTTCCCAGGATCTTAGGATAAACAGGATTTAGTATTCCTGCTCTTAGTTGCAAATGACTAAGCTAATACTTACGTGCTTAACTTCGGCATTCATTTAATACTTGAAAGACATGCCGAAGTCATATAAATATATTTATTTAAACTTCCAAGCATTAGCTTATGTACACATATCACTTAACTTATGTACATCCATAAGCAACCACAGTGTATATACAGACATATACACTAAATAAGTCTATGCACAAACTTGTCAAACTAGAAGCATTTCCTTGGTACCTAAGTACCCAATATGTACAAAGTTTGAGATTATCAAGATAACTCCCACCTGAGCACAGAAGCTCCAGAAATGAGAGGTCCAACTTCTCCTTATGCATTTTGCCTGTATCTGTCAAGGCTATTTTAAATAACTTAGTTAGTACAATAATATTACTAACCATTAACTTATAATCATTAAAGATTCATGGTATTTTAAGTACTTGCACCAAAACCTTGCTTAACAACCCTTCAGTGGGTGTTAGGTTTCGCACTACTAGTATCTGCACAATGTGATACTTAAGGGAGTGAGAATCATAAATTCTCAGTAAGGAATTAAATACCTGCAAAATAAACTTTAGGACCCAGCATATATAATATATATACGCATCTTAACGTGAGCTCAAAACGTTATGAGGTCTTGACTAATGGCCACTAGTACGGGTTCTATGGCGGGGAACCCATCCTCAACTTAGTCCTTCTTACAAGAGCTTAACTCTTGCCTTAGCAAGCTTGGCTTGCCATTACTTCCCTTACTTTTACAAGAGCTTAACTCTTGCCTTAGCAAGCTTGGCTTGCCATTACTTGCCCTTATTCACACTGTACAGGAGTTTTGGTGGCTCATTCTTACTAAACTTGGTAGCTTAGCTAGGGTACTCTTGAGCGTCAAAGCTCATCTTGAATACTTAGTACCCTGTCATTCTTACTAAGCTTGGTAGCTTAGCTAGGGTACTCTTGAGCATCAAAGGCCATCTTGAATAATTAGTATCCTGTATACTTACTTAAGGGCTATTTAATTACATAGTCCTTAAGTCACTTCTTGTTCACCTCTTACTCACTTAATTAATGCATTGTAAAACTCATAATGTATCAATTCAAACTTGAACTTAAAATCCCTTACCTTGAATAATTAATGCAAGCAAACACCAACTTCAGTATCCTTATGGTCTTGGTTTTGTATCCTTCTTTATACCTTTATAGTAGCTTGAGTATTTCTCTTTTAATTGATCATTTAGCTACATAAATAAACCATAATTAGGACAATATTACAACATCCTTATGGTTTAAATGGTTAGGAATAACCTTCTCAATGGATTCCAATTAATTGGCCCTTTACTCAACACACAACAAAACTGGTTTCGGTGTTGTATCCTTTCAACTCCAAGACTGAAAAAAATCTAGGTTTCTATTGATTATTTCTCTTATAATCAACTAAGAACCAATATAAACACATTAAATCCAACCATTTTTCAGCACAAATAACCCAAAAAAATCTGGATACATCCAAACTGAATCAACAAATAATTGGGCTTTTAGCCTTCTTTCAATAACTTGGTTCAAATGGGTTTTAAACGTATTTTTACCTTCACAAGCTAACAAAAACTGATTATAACACACTTAATTCCAGATTTATAAACCCACAAAACTTCTGGAATTAATCAAAAATAAGAAAAATTGAATTAGTTCTTACCTTTCTTACTTAAGCTTAATTTCCAAGCTTTTCTTGTTGTTTTTCCCTAAAAAAACAAACAAGAACTAAGCTCAAATCAGTAGATCCAGCAATTACAGAGCCTTATGAAGGTCAAAAATAGGGGAAGAACAAAACAAAACATACTTGAACAAATAGCTTGAAATTCAAGCCTAGGATGGTCCCATACTTGATTTTCCTTCAAAAATTTGCTTAATTGTGCTTGAATTTGATGGATTGGAGCTTGGATTTGGTCAGCTATGGAGTTTAGAAAGGGAGAGAGTACTCTTGGGTGGTCTGGATCTGGAGGACGAAGATGGCCGAGCAATTATTGGAAAGTCACATTATGTAGGCTTTAATTGCACATGCCACGCACATGGTGCCTCCTTTTTACACAATAGTACGTTGGGGACTTATACAGGACTGACCAGAAAAATTAGGACCAAAATCGGAATTATTCCGCGCCTGAATCCTTCTTTACCTTAATTACACGCTCAGTCCTTATCTTTGACATACGTGCAATTTAGGCCTAATACTTTTGAAGGTTACATAAAAACCATTCACAGACAATTTAGTCGAGTCACTATTTCACTAGGGTAGAATGGGAATCACGAAAAAACCGTGGTACCTTAAATTTAATAAATTTCCATCCTCTACCAAACCGTGAAATAAAAATGGGTCACTATATGAAATGACTAAAATGCCCTTCTTGGTCCGGTTTACTTAAAAGATCAATTTTGTTCTCTCTAAGCTACTATAGTTTATTAAACCGAGAATTTGCTTGCATTAAATATTCTAAGTACATTAAATTACTAAAATAACTGAAGTTACCTCAGTAATTATGTCTTTGGAGAGCCGTTACACTTGTTCCAGATGGTAATCAACTAAACTACTCAATATCTTAGTTCGACTCATCAGTGTACTATGGAACCGGTTGAGGTGGCAGCCAAGGAAGGTTCAACGAATGACAAATCATCTCTAACTAAGGCCCGTTAGCCTCCAAGACGGCCTTATTCACGTCCATATTTGCTCTTTGTCTCATTTTGAGAAACTTTAGCTTCTTCTGGTACTTAGCATCCTTTCGCGCAATCTTATCTGTCATCATCTTTTATACTTGCTCGTTGAACTATGGTGTCTGAATGAGGTCAATAGAGGCGAGCCCACCAGGCATTCAGCGTCGGGAGACAATGCACTACACTGATCTAAACCGAAAACATGTCCGCTCATTTTCCCATTGGATATAGTACTAATGATTACAACTTCATCAATTTCCTGTGCACGCTTTTCTTACAATAAATCTTGAGGTCCTTCCATGCCTTAACATTGCCTTTGGTTTTGTTCTTAACATCCATAACAGTATTCCAGATATTCTTAAACACATTTTTCTCAATGTGCATGACATCCATATTATGTTAGATTAAGTTCATCGCCCAGTAAGGCAACTCCCAGAAAATGATTCGCTTTGTCCAATTGTGAAATTTTCTTTAATCACCGGGGGGTGTTTTGGACCATCTGTAGCAATTAATGGAAGAAATAAGATTTGTTCAAATATTGCCTTACCTGACAAATGCTTGGGAGTTAATGAATTCTCTGACTGACCTTTTTTAAAACAAACTCTATTTCTTCTATATGCGTGGTTCGTGGGAAGAAATTACTAGTGACAGTCGAAGAATGAAGTTTTCCCGTTATACTCAAGTTGGAAAGCTTTACATTGGCCTATACAAATTGGGTAAGACAATCGACCATGCGTCATCCATCCCGAAAGTATGTCATAAGCTAGGAAATCATTTATGGTCCACAGTAGCACAGCTTGAAGGACAAAACGTTCTCTCAATGACACATCCCATATTTGGACGTCATCCTCTCACAAATGGTTTAGTTTTCTCTATTAGAGGTTGTAAATAAACATCAATATTATGACGAGAGCTGTGTGGACCTGGAATCAATAAGGAAAGAAACATGTAGGGTTTTTTCATACACATCCATGGTGACAAAGTTATATGGAGTGACAATAATAGGCCAGCAAGAGTACTGTTTTCCAGATGGTCCAAAAGAGGTAAATCCATCAACACACAACCCTAGCCAGACATTTTGTAGTTCGGAAGCAAACCATGGGTAGATGTGATCAAAATGCTTCCAAACTTCACCATCGGATGGATGTTTTAAGACACCTAGAATTGGTCGTTGCTCCTTGTGCCACCGTATCTACTCTACTATCGAGAATGAAGCAAATAGGCATTGGAGACGAAGGATTAGTGGTAAATGATGCATGGTCTTCCTCGGTTGATCCTTACCCCTATTACCTTTTTTCAGCTTGTACCTTTTAGCACAAAAAAACTTGCAGCTTCAAAAACGTGTTTTTTCTTTCCAAAATAACATGTAGTCATTAACACAGGCATAAATCTTAAAGTGAGATAGACCCAACTGCTAAACTAATTTTTTCGTCTTATACCAATTGGACGGCATCTTACTATCAATAGGTTGCGTCTTCTTCGTTACTAGGGCAATGCCATCATAACAGGCCCATGACATGTGAAACTCTGACTTAATGTTCAAAAGACAGACAGCAGCAGATAGCTCAGAATGATTTTGGCACCCATCCCATAAGGAGTTGATGCTGAATTTAACAGGTTGAAGAATTGTTACACACTGTCATTAGGCTGCCCATCCATGTGGGAAGTACTTTGATGGTAATTAGGCCCAACGGCGTTCATTACCATCCTTTCAAATGGGTTTGTTGAAGAACCCTAATCAAAGTCATCAAATCACCCACTTTTTTGTGTGTATCCGTTGCTTCATTAAATGGCTCTCCATGAGCCGTCCAGTTCAAGTAAAAAGACATGAACTCCCACTTGTAAAGTTGAACTCTAATCTTATCACACTTTCAAAACTACAAATTCTTATACTTTCAACAAAAACACTGAATGCTATGACCGCTCATTTTTTCACGATGAATGACAACGAATGATAAAAATTTATCAACCCTAAACTCCCACTCATCTGTGTAACTTATTCGGCTCGGCAAAAAACGGTTACGGTATATCCAACTACGGCCTGACTCTATTATAAACTATATCTGTTGATAAATGTGTAAAACACATAGACATGAAAGTTGGGAAACCACTAATTATTATTTTAGGCACTATCATTTTCATCATAATTTGATTGAGTTCATAAACATCAAACCATGGCCATACTTACTATTCATCATCTACAATACATTCACACATATGTATAAACTTTGGACATTAATTAAGGTCTAAAACATGAAACCCCTAAACATTATGTAGAAAGTAGAAATTTTTTTAATCATATGATAAATGTAAACTCAGAAAAACAAAGTGTTGTCCATTTTAACACAATAGTATATAACAATTAATAGTATAACAAATAATAATATAAAAATACCATATAAAATAATTAATTATAAAAATTAATACTAAATCAGTCAAATTTACCTTAAACCATAAACCCCAAAAATAAAATAAATAAATAAATACAAACAGCAAGCTATATCAAGAAATTCAAGAAAAATTACTCTGCATTTTAACTTGATTAAATAGAACAATAAAAATTATAACACACAAATTTATGATGTCCCTAAACATATCAAAAAATTATTTAAAAAAATTAAAATGAAAATAACAAAAACCAATTTCCAAGGAAATGCAGGAACCATATTCACCACACATCAATTTTTATGACAAAATAAATCATTTCAATCATCATTTTCATAAAAAATCACACTCATATTCTGATATAATAAGGGAAAATAAAACAAATTGGAAAATGTACCATTGAAACTGAGAGAAGAAGCTAAAAAATATATTTTTTTATTTTTCAATTAATTAACTCAACCAAATTTTTTATATTTCTAATTAATTAACTAACTACCCAATTCATACCTCCTAATAAAAACAATATATACTCAGTGTAATAGAAAAAAAAATTTCATTACCTAATTTTCATGACAAATAAAAATATGCTAATTTCCTATAAATTCCTAACATTAAAAAAATAAAAAATTCATAAAAATGTTATATGAATGGGTCAACTAGCAAATCCAATTTATAGCCATAAACAATAACAAATCACCAACATTTAGCACATCTCACATTCAAAATACTCATACTGTTTTCAAATTTTCGTAAGGAAACCCAAAAAAATAAAAAAAAATCTCCATAACTTACTTTAAAATTGAACCAACAGCGAGGTCAGTGGGAGAGCTTCTTAACTATGAAAACAAGAAAAAGATTGCACTCATTTGACCCAATAACTCATATATCACAAAAACTTAAAATTAAACAAAAAATGCACAAATTTGCACCTGATCTACTGATTCCAACTAAGGAAATGACAATGGAGGTTGCCACAATTTGAATCTTGTAATTTAAGCCATCAAGTGAAATGTGTGCTAGTGAGAGAGTAAAAGGGACGAAGTGAAAGGAGAAAGAACTAGAATCTGGCTAGCGCCCGAAGGAGGGTTATTAAATTTTGGTTTCCAACGGCCAAACTGTTGGAAAATTCTTGGGCAAAATTCATTGTTTCAATAAAAAATTCCAACGGCTTAAAAAATTTTCCAATGGCTAAACCATTGGAAAAAAATTTTCATTTTTTCTCCACTGTATATACAAACATTACCAATAGCTTGGTTGTTAGAGGATAATCTTGGCCGTTACCAATAGTCTTGCATGTTGGAAATTTTCAACGGCTAAACCATTGGAAAAGTTGACGTTGGAAAAGTTAACGTTGGAAAAAATGGTTTTTTTTTTGTTGTGTTACATGCATAAAAGTGGTGTCCATTACCCTATTTTTATTTATAAAATGTAACTAAAAAGTATGTAAATTAAGTATGAACCCCACTTTAATTTTGTATTCGACCCCACTATTTCAAATAAAAATGTAGAAATAAAAAAGTAAACAAATAATGTCTTCACAAAAAGAGAAATTGTTAACACATTTGAGTCGCTTGTTACAAATTATATACATATGTATGTATGTATATAATTTGTTTTCCTTCTTTATTATCTTAAAATTATGGCTAAATGCAACTTTATCTTTTGTAGTTTACTTAATTGGTTTAATTAGCATTTAAATTACGAGTCAATCTATAGTCATTAAACTTCAAAAATCAGGTTAAGCTCAAAGGTTGCAAACAAGATATGTTCATCCCCTATTAAAAGTACCAATGGCATCAAAGAAATATGTTATTTTCTACTTGTTGTTGGTATGAAAATTATAAACTCTTTTATATTTGGATTATTTTACTTGAAAAAAAAAATAAGAATTGTATATTTTTACACAATTCCCTTGAAAATTGGGAGACTGCTATTTAGTTTTTTGACAAATAAACTAAATATCTAATGTTTTACTTGTAAAAAGTATGTAACAGTAATATTTCTCTTTCAAAATTCATTTTTAAAGTTACTAAATAATTTTAAAGGTCTGTTCAATCTAAATTTAAATGAAAGCTTATAAATGTAGTGATTATAGAAGTACTTTATTTTGAAAATTAATAAAACTTAAAACCTTACAACAAATTAAGATTAATGGCTACCCAATATAGTATTTATTTGTACGTATACTATTAGTAATTAACTCAAAGAAATTTTATGTCAGATGGATGTTTTTATTTGTTTTTTTTTACTAAAAAATTTAGAATAGAATAGTTACAAAGGATATATATTTTTTAGATAATTGTGTTATCTAATAATTTTCATTTCATTCATTTTTTGATTACAATTTACACTAATATATGAACCTCACTTTAAAAATATTGTAAACCTGTCACTGCAAACCATCCAAAGGTGAGTTCTAAGACAAAGAAATGATCAAAGAATTCTGGCCTTACACAAGCTACTACAGCACCAGCTACCAAAGAAGAACTAATAAAAGCTAAACCTTCTCAAAAAATGAAAGTTGTTATAGAAGGAGTCTCTTGCTTCAAAATGAAAACAAAGAGTGAGAGATAAGAAAAATTAAAGTATAAGTAGCTAAAAGATAGAAGGATTTGAATTTATAAGGTAGAGGTTGTGGAAGTTGATTGATAAATCTCATTTCACGCAGATTGCCAACATGTGTTTTTGGTGACTGAAAAAGTAGTTGGTCGCCATATCCATAGCCAATGATGACCGGTAACCAACTACATAATAATCGGCCTTGGTGACCGAATCTCCCTCAGTCACCAAGCAGTTTGTGCTTTTCCTAAGAAAATACACCTTGCCTTTTGTCAACCGATTCAGCGACGAAAAGCCTCTGGACCACTTGATTGATCACTATGTCCAATTGCCAAAACGTACTTTTGTTGTAGTGGGAGTGAGTTCAGCACACACTCAGTTAAGTGAACCAAGCATCATACATGCTTGCCAAATGGGGGACAAATTACCAGATGGACATTAAAATTTTCCAATGTTGCCCCCATTTATTTTTTTTTGTATAATTATGTAGTTTTTGTGGAAACAAGCCGAGCCACTTATCAAATAGTTTGAGCTCGAAATTTGATATTTTTGTTATCAAGCCGAGTTTAACGAGTCTTGGGCTGAGCTTCGAGCTAAACTTTAGGCTCGAACTCTTAATGAGCTGAGCTTCAAGCCTAAGTATATTTGGCTTGGGCTCTTATTGAGCTTAACAAACTTAATGTTATTTTAATATAAACAATAATATTAAGTTTATTTTTAATATATCTAAAAGTAAAAACCCTATCCCCATTTATTTCCGTCTCAGAATGCCAAACCCAGTCCGACCTCAGGGTCCCTACCCTCTCGGCCTCCTCTAGTCTCTCGACTCTCGACTCTACCAACGTTCGTGGCGCCGTTGTCACCGTCAGTTAAGAGACGATCGCCGCCGCTCTGGAACTCCATCACTTCGCTGCGTTTTCGGAACTCTATCAATCGAGAGGCGCTCGCCGCTGCTTCGGAACTCCGTCAACGTCAATCGAGAGACCGTCAGTCGCTGCTTCAGACAATCAAACCTCCGCCACTCCGTCGCTGTTTTAGAATTCCATTGCTTCGCCGCTTCGTCGCTCCTCTCTGCCACTCAATCACCCGCCCACCCACTGTTCAATCGTGTATAATCAGGTTAGATTTAAATCAACCCCTAATTTGATTGCCATTGATCACTACGGTGGTTTATGGTTTGCCTGACCATATGGTACTTGCATGGTACTTGATTTTTTTTAATTATAGTTCACTGAAAAATTGAAGTAATTGCCAGGAAAAAGCGGCATGATTATGGTGGAATAAATATATTGTAATAGCATGGGTGTATAGAATATTGAACAAGAAACTGATATTTGAGATCAAAATACATTGGCGGAACGACCAACAAAACGAGTTTGTGAACGTGATAGTGGACAATTGAAAAGGGTTCCAATCCATTATTGAATTTGAGCTATAAATTTAGAGCTCGTGCAATTATTGATACAAGCCGGCAATTAAACCCACTTGGTCGAGTACTTTTACAAAGAATTTTAGAGCTAAAATAGTTAGTTTTCTAAATTACGTAGTAGATTATTTGAAAAGAATTTTAAGGAGGGGTTTAGGAGCATTTTACCATTGTATTGTAGCAGGAGAGGATTATAAGGAGACATATAGTATGTGAAGAACTATGATCAATAAAAAATAGTTTGGGACTTTGATCGGAAATTGTTGCAAAAAATTGTCAATGAACCTTTTCTCCGATGTGTCTTAGATTATCCTGCTTTTCATGTGGATGAAGAAAATTATAGTGCTTAATTCCTTATTTTACATGATATGTTGCCTGTTATGTCTCTTTTTGTTATTGCTGAATTAACTTCTTTTGTTCACCTTTTGATTTTGCTGATGTTTGTGACATCCCTTTTGAACCTTGACTGGTTTGTTTGAATGAGTTCCACTGGTTCGGTTGAGGATTTCTTGGATTTGAACCCCTTGGCTGGACATTTTGTTCACAGGCTCTTGAAGTGATCGAACTTGATCAGAAAATAAGCAATGTTGGCTGTATTTAGTGTTTTGTTGCTTCTGGAATGCAATGGAGCTGGGTTTTTAATGAACAATTCCATTTCTTTAACGAAAAGCTAGAGAATTGGGTTGAGTGCTTGTGTTTGAGTGTTATCTAACTTACTGGTGATATCATTTTCATGTTAAGGCCAATTTTACTGAGCATGGTGTGTCTGATTCTTGAAAATACAACACATTTTTGCAACTCAGATTTTCTTGGTAAAACATCTTGTGCTAAAATTTGTGTTTATTTTTCATGGTTGGAAATTGGGTTGTCCCTACTTCCTGTAATGGAGTAATAGATTTTTTTTTGTGCTAAATGTATTTTATGTGTGCATGGCAATCAATGGTCTGATGAAAATGGAGCTTGGGAAACATGTCCAAACAAGTGCAAATTGATCACAAATTTGCCATTTGTACTCTATTGCTTTTGATATTGTTTATGATATTGCGTTGGATGCACTTAGTTAACTTTATGTTTAGTTGTTGGACTTAATTATGTTGACCGTTGAAGAACTTGGATAAACCTAGTTAACTTTATGTTTAGTTGGACTTGATTATGTAACTATGTAAGTTGTATGGTTTTTTTTTTTGTTTGGTATGAAAATTTTGATAAGTTTCTTAATTCGAGCTTTGAGCCTCGAGCCTCGATTCAAGTTTCGAGCTCATCAAGCTACTGAGCCGAATCCCGAGCTTTATCGAGCCAAGCTTTGAGCTTCATTTTCCAAGCTCATCGAATCCGAGCCTGAGCCAAGCTATTTCTTAACAAGCCAAGCTTTGAGCCTGATGGTGTTCGGGCTCAGCTTGACTCGTTCCACTCCTATGCTGAAGGGATCTTGATATCCCAACGTTGTAAGTGGACAAATAGGAATACCGCTACGATATATGTATTGCAGCTAATGATTGCACTAAGTTAATGTCACTTGTAACTCCCAAACCTCCTTGAAGGCCCTTCTGTTGTTTTAATATATCGTTATTCCTTTGTTCATTAAAAAAAATGACAAATTTAAGAATGAAGTTCTAAAATATATGAATTTGTAGCAAAATTTCGAATCCACCTCAGTCTTGAAGACTCTGAACCTTGTCTTTGCTCTCAATTCATATATTCTAACCCGCAATTTATTTTAATTTTAAATTAATTTAATTTAAAATTATTTATTTTTACTTTTACATCTTTTCTCTTTGGAACTAATTTTATATGAAAACTAATATTATTTAAATATAATAAGTCATTGAAACTAAAATTTTTATATTGTTATTAAAATTTTATAATTTTTTCCCTTTGAACACAGAAAAAAGAAAAATTTATAAAATTTTAATAACATTCTAAAAATTGGTAAGTAGGAAAAAGGCGATCACCATTTTTAGAGCGTGGTTTTGTGCGTCTTCGTTGCCCAACAATTGTGGGTCGCAACCTAGTTACATCAACGAAAACTCCATATTTTTCAATTGAAAATAGGTAAAAAAAGAAAACGTGTTAATTTAAAAAACAACGCGGGCTGTGGTTAAAACGGGCCTCGCGGGTTTCCGGGTCAGGGTTGCGAGTCAGAAATAATATTTGGAGTATTTATAACTTATGCCACTGATTTTAACCTATCCAGTTCCCCACCCTAACCTCTCACAGTCTTTCATAGAGAAAAGAAGCAAGCAAGTGGACGGTGAAGATCGGCGAAAGCGAGCAGAGCACGGCGAGCGGCGACGCCTCAACCTGGAGCTACTCTCAGACCAGCAGCACCAACACGGACCGAATTTCTGTTCGACGCCCGACGTGAGTTATCCCTTCTCTTTCTTCCTCATCCTCTCTTTATACCCGTCATTTGTTCAATTTATTGCTGGGTTTCTCTGGTTGGCTTGGCTTTCGTTTTCGCATCGAATTTTCTTGTTGAGTTCGAAAATTTGTCTGAACGTTTTATTTTTCCTAACATTGAACTTTGATTGTCTTGGAATTGGGTTGAATTCAAATTTCTACTTGTTGCGTAATTTGTTTATTTTCTGTCTGTGATCTGGAAATTATTAAGCTACAGAGCGTAGGAATTAGATGTAAAGGTCAAACGCAACTAGGTTTCACCTGGCTGATTGGACAACCACCAGGTTTAGCGAACCACCATGTCCCTTTGTTTCTGCTGAAGGCCCAGATTTTCTGATTGGTGGTCCGCAAATTTCCCCTATTTCTCTTGCATAATGTGATGTTCATTCTCTTTCCCCATTTTCTGGAGTTAAATTCTGATGCTGGCATAGATCTTATGAGATCTCCCCAACCACTATCACTATGGAAGATATCCTGCCAAAGGACGAACATATATTTGTATTTTTTGTTTCATAGTGAATCAGTTTGCTAGGTTTTGAGACATTGCTTCTGTATCCCTGCTTTTCTCTGCTGATATGATTGCAGATTTTCCTTTTCCATATTGGTTGCTTCAGCAATCATCTTGCCTATTGATCTTCCTCTATTTTTAGTGGAGCTCAAATATCAAACCCATCTTGCTTCTACCAAAGCTCATAATGTCGAGCTTGTCCGTTTTGCAACTCTAAGATTTCCATAATCTCTCAAAATCTCATTCTTCCTTGTTATTCTTTAACTGCAGCTCTCAAAATTTTGAGAATCTTGGTGTTGCTAATAACTCCTTGTTCTACATGGAGTTGATTGTTATTTTTCTATATGAGTGGCTAATTGACAAATATGCTTATTATGTTTTCTTTCTATTGGTTACAATTTTAATTTGGCACTTGGAAATTTTGATGAAGAAGTCCCTTATTTCTTGTTGATATTGATGATTTGTTGGTTTTTTATAGAATTGCTTCTTGTTCTAGGCTACATCCGTTTAGTTAGTCAGTAATCTGTGATTTGGATTTGGTTTTTCTAATTTCCTTACATACTTTGTGCTCATATTATGTGTTAATAGCTTCCTAAGTCTTATGGTTATAGCAAGCAGCTTGTTTTGTTTATTTTGCTTGTTTGTTTGGGTCCATTTCCTGAACTTGTTCGTTAAGTTCAAATTTTGTATGTCTTTGTTGTTTGACGTTTTTTAACAATTATTGTTTATCTCTCATTTAAATGCATGACTCAGCTTGATTCTGTAATAGAGACAAGCCCAACGATAGCCCAAAAAGCTAAAATTATAAAAGAGCCTGGCTTGGACAAATATTCTAGAGCTCAAAATTTGCTTGCCCCAAACTTGGGATCACTGTGCTCTTGACAAACCTAAGCTTGAAGAACTTATTATTCAGCTGAACTCATTTACAAGTTACAACCTTATCTTTGAAGGAAAAACACGTTTGTTGATTTTTTCCAGGGAGCTTGCAAGCCCCCCGTGGCCTGCCTCACTGTGATGGGTTTTTCAGTTACCCAACTTTCTGTTTTTACCAACCTCATACCAAGTTCTGAACAGCCTTCCTTACATAAACAATTCTTCAGCTAGCATGGAAGCTTCTCTCGAAGAAATCGGAGGTCTTCTAGATGTGTTTTTCCTTTTGAGATAGTAGCATTACTAGTTTAGTCCGTTATTAAAATCTGAACCTGCAGGAGGCCTTTTTAGGAGAAAGTGAATTTGATTTTGAGTGTATCTTTCCATTTATCTATAACGTACTGACAGAGTCAGCTGAAACTGTTAGCTTTTCTAGACCTTCTGGATAATATTGAGCTCATATGCCGATGTACTATAATATATCCCTAGAACAATACTTGCAATACTTCTTTCTTTGCCCACTTGTTATCTCTGTTACTCCAATCAAACTGCAGATATGTTGTGCTTTCGCTCTCAGATTGTGGTCTTAAAATCACAACCTCTTGATATTGGTTTTGGCTTTAAGTTGTGGTAGGCCTCAACAACTGAAGCAATTCTCCTACCAGATTTAGCCTGTGAAGATTGATTTTGGCAATCCAAGTTGTATGACGCCTTGCTTGAATAAGCACCTTTTGCCTATGCTTGTTTCCCTATGGATTCTAACCATCATTATCCATGGCACAGCTATTAGACATGGTGATATGTAAGTGGACCTCTAGCAAATAACTGAAACAAATATAGAAAAAATAACATGAACATAGGCTTGCAAAGATACTTGAATTAAGATGTAATCAAACTAACTTATTAATTATTTGAGGATTCATTGATAGCCGATGAGCATTTTGCTCTTCATTATGATGAATTTATGCTGGAAAGACATTGCCTTGATTATTTCAAACCGGTCAGAAAATTTCTAAATGTTGGGGAAGAGCTGCTGAGAGAAACTTTACCACTGCAAGCTGGTTCGCGTGTTTACCAGCTACAAGGATTTAAATCTTTTACTTGGTATGAAGTGAAGATATCATATCCAGCTTCTGTATGTAACTCTCTTATGTGGTGTTATTTATGTAGTGTTTCATACATGGGGCTTAGTTTTGTGGGGTTTGCTCACAGATTCCTGCAAGTTTTTCCATACAATTGAAAAAGGGAAATTCAGACCTTGGGCTGAAACTGAATTGAAGATTGCTTAATACAAAGAAGTTGATATTTAAGACTGATAGCCTAGACAACCACAGTAATGAGGTTTGCTTTAGTTGGTAAAACTCGTGATTCTTTTCTGCAGAACATACTGTGAAGTTCTTAGTTCTGATTTTTCTATGATTTTTTCTTTTCCAGGGCGGGTTGTTTGTTTCAGTGACTATGGAGCCTGAAGGTGTTGTTGCCATTGGAAATGTGAAAGAGCGGGAGTCCATCATTTTTAATATCGATAACTTAACATATGTGATATTTGACGCTTACAATTTTGGTATTAGTAGCTCTGTTGTAAATTGATCTTTTTTATATACCTTATGCTAGCCTCCTTAGGATGCTTCTTGCATCAGAAATTCTCATCAGTGATATTTTATGGAGTCCTGAAAACAATCCCAGTTTGCAATTCTGGTCCCACCAATAAAAATAAGAGTAAATTTCATAAATGGTCCCTAACCTTCAGTCATTGTTTCCTTTTAGTCCATAACTTATTGAATATTCTGTTTTAGTCCTAAACCTATTAAAAATGTTTCGTTTTAGTCCTAAATCTATTGAAAATGTTTTATTTTAGTCTCAATTTGATGAAATTTGTTAACTCAAAGTATTTGCTTAATAACAACTTTTTATATCATAATTTAAACTATCAGGTTACTGCCTTACAATAAATTTAATCTATATAATAATTTTTTAACAATTAATGAACAAATCAAATCATTTTTTTTTCTTTGTAAATTCAACTTATTTTATTCAGAAAGAAAAAACTACTAATTTAAATTGTCTATTTACTGTCAAAAAATATTAAACTGTTTAAATTTACTAGAAGATAATTATCGAATATTTAGATTAGAAATTTAAAAATTTCTATCAGATTAATAAATTTTATCTGGTGTGGAACCAAAATGAAACAATTTTAATAGGTTTAGGACTAAAACAGAATATTCAATACGTTAGAGACTAAAAAGAAACAATGACTAAATGTTAGGGACCATTTATGCACTTTACTCCTAAAAACAACCTTGCTCTTGGTTTTGGGTAGTGCTAGATGTATATGTTTTTGAGGAAGAAGACCTAGGTTAATCACTTATTTTAAACAGTCTATACAAATCTAAGCCTTTTTGTTGATTGAATTGGGTGAGCCAAGATTTGTATCTTTGCTGGAACTGGAAGTATTGACTTCACTTGATGAAGTTGAAATTATTGTGAAATCCGTTTGGTTACAAGTAAACTTGTGTGATGTTTGGTGATGATGTGTAGTAAAATGTGTAAATCCTTTTGCAGTTTGCGATGAGTTATTCCTGTTCATTCCATATGAAGCTTGGTGGGTCGTTTTCTGTGGCTTGCTATGTTTGGGAGTGGCAATCATCATTCTTCGCCACCTTCCATCCTACCTTTTTCGTCAGAGTACTCCTAAGCAATCCTAAAACTCCCATCCTATCCTGATGGATATTTTGCGCATTTCAAGCATCTACTGCTAACAAATGAGTTTTTTGCTGTAACAATGCTCTCTCTGCTCAAAGGAGATAACAATTTGGCTGGTTTCTCATGTTTCCTAGCCCATAGTTCTAAACTTTATTTAAGCATCTTACTTTAGTTTTTGTCATCAATGAATTTCTTTAGTACTGGGAAGTATTTGTCTCAGCATTAAGTTGGGGAGAGAAGGTGGGGCGTTTGTGTTGGTGGGCATCTTGGGAAGTGGCAGTCTTTGCTCTTGAGATGTTTCTGTAAATCCTTTAGGTTTGGTTGTTTAGTTCTTTGCTACATAGATTGGAGACTTCAGGGTAATGGGTATCGGCTTATGTCTCCAGGTGTAAGAGGCTTGGCCTTACTATGAAAATTGGTAGAAGGAGATGAGCTTCCACTTATGGCAGCCTCGCTGACGTCCGACTTTGGTGTGGTAGTGTTTCAGGGAACTACAGGAAGGGAAAGGGCAGTCTTCAATTAGCCTGAGGTAATATTAGCCATTAGTTGATATAAGATTTAGTAGGGAATAAGACAGGGAATGGCTGATGAGAGTAGTAATTGCCTGCACACTTTCTGTACTGACTGTATTGTTACTGTTCTGTCCACAATTTACATTACTATTCAAAGATCACTGTTAAGATGATAGTTGTGTTCCTTGGTCCATTTAGTGTGCCTTTGTCACGAAGGTTGATGGGTTCTTTAATCATAAATGGTTTGTGCAGCCAAGCCAAGTTAGCAACTGCTTATAACAAGTGGGGCATTACAGTTCTGTGTTCCTAAAATCTTAGTTTAGGTTGCATTTTTTTAAATAAGCTACCGATATCTTAGAGCTTCCGGAACTTCTTGAATACGTGGTGGTCATGTAAGGGATGCGGTTAGTTGTATAATTTTTGGGCAAATGGGCTCATGCTTGGTTAGGACAACACAAGTACAATAATAATCATTATATATAAATAATGTTTGTGCCTGGCCTTTGTTGCTTTTCTGCTTTGTTTTTCTGATTCGATTATGTTTGGTTGCTTGATTATCTGTCAACTGCATTATTGGTTTTGTTTCAGCACCTACTCTTCCCATTTATTGTTACAGATGCCTTTAAAAATTGCCTTAATTTTGTGTCTTTCTGTTTCACTACTAAAATTTGCTGTCCACGTGTGGAAATAATTTTGTTCATAATTTGGCTTTTTTGGTTATCCTCTTCTTTGGCTTTTCTATTTCTTATGATGTCAGAACTTTATAAAATCACATTTGTGACAATGCATGCAATTTCATCTTTTCCAGCTTGGGAATGAATAATCTCTTCTATGTCACAAGTTATGGATCCATTTCTAAGTTTGTGTTTTATTGACAACAAGCATTTTACTGAGCCTTCAAATATCATAATCTTCTTTACTTTTCTTACTGACTAAGAAGTCTCCATTAATTTTCTGATATAGCCTACCTCCTAATTTGTAGACTTAAGCTGCTGGGAGTGGGACATGTATCGGCACTCCACCTGTTCATATATGCTGTGGTTTTCCCAAAGTCATGCGCAACATTCTTTAATGAGGAACTTCAGGAGCATTAGCTGTTTAGCAGATGGAGTTACTTGTGAATTTTCTCATGCATATGTGTATTGCTTTCATAGTATATGTTTATGCTTTCACGTAGTGCTTCTCCCATGAAAGAATAGAGGCTGGCATGCATTGTTTCTACATGAACATGACAATCTTCACGTACACATGTATTTTTACATGTTATGCTTTGTTGTCAACGTTATCCCCGTTGAAATTAAATTGCCCGTGCTGTTTAGCTGTTACCATAAACTATTTTATCCAGTTCTGATAGATGATGATAGTATGTCCAGGGGGATATTACAGAAACACCCCAATTTTAATACAAAAAAAATATCTTACATGAAATAGTTTCCATCAACTACGTGGAATATCCCATCTAGCATGAAGTTAACCATGCTTTAACTAATGGAATGTCGTGGGCGTTGCCTCCGTGTTTGCCTTGTTTGTGGTAGGCTTCGAGCAATGAAATCCCTGACCTGAGCCATTTCGTAACTGTCTAAATACAATTCCTGAAAAAGGTAATGGCTCATCTGCCACTGCATCATGTTGCATATAGCTCCCATATTGTGCAAACGCAATGTCTGGATCGTCGAAGTTATATTTGCGAATAAAGTTGTGCAATGTTGTCGTTGTGACTATAATTTTTACCTGAATTACACTGTGAAACTCGTGCATTAATTGAAGTATCATTCATTTTTTCTTCCAAACCCCTATGGTCCGCTCAATTATATTGTGCAACGATGTGTGTATAAAATTAAAGTATTGCTCCATTTCCCGTGGTGACCTCCCATTGAGGTCTGATAGGTGATATGGGGCACTCCTATATGGAGCTAAAAATCCAAAAGTGTTCGCATATCCAGAGTCAACGAGATAAATATTTTTCTATAACAATAAACAATATACACCTATTTGTAATATGGTCATTTTACTGCATACTTATTAGAAAATGTTAATTTTTCTAAAACACCTTAGAATGGATTCGTTGTTCATCTAAAATGGCTTTTATTGTTAGTAACTTAGAAAACCCAATGCCTTACCTGGAGGTGAAAACGGAAAACCTGGACATGAGTTAGACATGCAAGCTCGCAAAATAGCTGTGTTGTGTTGTGACCCGTGTGTGCCTGCATACACATGCGTAAACAACATATTAAAATCACATGCAACCATAACATTTTGTGTCGAAACCCCTTTCCTCCCAATGTAGTAGTTGCGCAGTTCCTCAGTCTCTATGATCGCCTGTATGTGTGTTCCATCCACTGCATCAATCGCGTTACAAAATACTGGGTATTTTGCAACCACATTTTCTGGGACTGTTGAAAATTCTGGGTCCATCGGTCTTAGAACGTCGTCCGCCATTCTACAAACAGCATCCAACACCCCTTTATACCAAACATTAATTGTTGATGCTGAATACTCGTACCACCGGTCAAGTCTTCTTTGGGTGTCCCCATGTGCGCACAAGCTAAGGAATCACCAAAGCTTCATGTGATGACATGTATGCTGACCCATATTACCCATATAACCCATATCGCTGAACCAATTCATTATCTAATGCCCAGAAGCAAGACACTGACATTTTATATTCATCATAACATTTTTCCGACTGTTCTGCTAAATGCCAAAATAATTGCTCGCTTGTTTGAATAGGTACCATATTTGGCCGAACTCGTGATTGTTCTTCTGATGCCTCATCAGCAACCATTTCTTGTAGTCCCGCTTCAGCTATCGCATCATCCAACACAATTGTTCTCCGTAACAACTGATTTCGTAGTCACTGGAACAAGTTCACCATTGTGTTGGAAAACAGGTGAACTGTTACTGAAATGTCAATGCTACAGTTCCCTGTTCAAGACAAGTAGATACTGTTCAGTATTCTTTGCATTATCGCCTTTTGGAGATGCAATGATTGACATCCAATATGTCAGAAATGCAAATGAAAATTTATGATATATGCTGTTAAGCGTGGAATACGCTACAACAAACAAGTACAGCCAAATGACAGTTAGCCTAGCTCACATATAGTAGTAGTTCTGGAATCTGCATACAGTCTTGGGAATACAATCATTGTCATGGTTTGGGTGACCTACAACTCAATCTCACATATAGTACAGTTTAGAAGAAAAATGCCTAACATAATCCTACACGTAGACAAACGTGATCTAACAGTTAAATGTTCTGTGTAACCCATGCCTGATTGCATAATGTACTACCCCTTCCTTTTGGCAAGTTGATTTTGCAGCCACTGCATTCGAACCTCTGCTGAATGACATCCACGTAGGAATAACCCAATCGCCTTTTCATTTTCCATAAAAAAATCAGCTGCCTCCATCCAAAAAGAATCTCCTTCTTCCACACCGGGAAGATCGGCTACGGCCTGCATAACGGGACCCATGTCATTGAGGTCGGTAATGGTGCCCGCTAGAGCTGTCATCTGGTCCTTCCAACCCATCGTGAGGTAGTCACTGATTTTACTTAGAATGGCAGTACGCTTCTCATCCCTCGACTTTCGCTTCCGTTGACTGCATGTTTTATTTCCAGTTGGATTCATCTGATGGACAGAAGGTTGAGGGGGAATGTGGGAAAGGCCAGCAGCATACTGATGGGCCGGGAATGGTGGTGTAGGACCCCGATAAGTGCCTTGTTGATTAAGGCCAGACCTAAACTGCGTTGGATCGGCCCCTGTAGTAAAAAATTCATCCTGTGTAGACGTATCCCCCGACATCTTCACCTAATTCCACCGCAGCCGCTGCATCCATGTTGGGGATGCAAGGAACTTCACCCATTTGGGGAAACCATCCAAAACCAGATAAATCCCGAACACCTCAAAACATTCGCTCCATATCCAGCCAATTTGGCAGACGCTTCCCCCTAAGCATAGCTATAGCCAGGTTTTGCTGCATTAGAATATAAGAAAATAAAGCATATTATGGCAACTTACACAAATAGAAGAGTAAACACATCTATATATGAAAATACAGATAATTCAATCTAAAAGCTAGTATATGTATAATTCTTTTAACATCATATATGACGATGTATGGCCAAGACAACGTCAAGTATAGCACATACCATTTAAAAGGAAAGTATCATGAAAGAGTGCAGCAAACACAAGTTTCCAATAATTCAAGCATTGGCTAACAACATATTATGTTTCATTCCGAAGATGAAAAGGAAAAAAAATGAAAACAGAGTTTATATGAATTTCAACATGTACCTTAATGCGATCTTCCCACCATTCATCGTCAGCAAGTATAGTTCCTCGCACATAGTCCTACCAAAGACCGGTCATGGACCCAAGCAGTCTCTTTGCCTCCTTGTACTGATTCTTCAGTTGCCTCTATTTGTTCTTAAGCATAGGAAGCTAATAAGACAACCTAGTTTTGATTGTAAAACCTTTGTGAATGTAGGCCTAGCTGGACTTAGTTAAATGGTTGCCAGAAACGTGGTTCTGCTCAACAGTTTGGGCAGCCCACTGGCAGGAAATGTCTGTGGTAAAGGGGTCCCAATCTGCTCTAACTCCTTTGCCAACTGTGGCAGACTGCATGTTCTGACTGTACATATTGCCAAGGTACATTTTAAACTTTAACCTCAACTACCAAGGATACCCACAAACATGTGTGTCACATGGCTTTGTACATAACAAATACAAAATGACATTGAAATTACAGCCCAAAAAAAACACGGCAATAGCTAAAAGAAATAGGTGCAAACTGATATGGTGATGACCATGGTATGAAGAAATGTAGGATGCGATGAATGATTGTGATTTATGCTGATAATTACTACAAATCGAAAAAACAGAATAGTAGTACAAGGCAACATAGTAAAGTGAAAGTGTGTGTACCGATTGGCGAGTGGTAGAAGTGAGTGTTGGGAGTGGATCAAGATCTCGGCTTTGAAGCTTCATACACCAAAGAATGAGCAACGTTCTATTTCGGCTTCTATGTGTTCAGCAATAAAATGAAATGCAACTACTGCAATAGAAACAAACAATTAACAGCCTCATGTAATCAACTTTAAAACATCTCTGTAACAACTACAATGTAAAAGCACATTATAACATACATCTCCGGTCCAAAGTGGAAAACCAGCTAACACATGCAAAAAATGGAACTCAAGTTAAAAAGGAAATACAAGAAATAGGAATAAAGGATGAAGGTTACACTTGACAATGCATATCAACATTATGTCTGGATTCGATATTGCTAGCATTTTACTGATGTCAGGCAGCAGTAAAAAAAATGCACACAAAGAATACAGTTGAACAAAAAACGTTGTAAAACCAGAAATAACTGTGTTGCCTGGTGGCTCCTCACAACTTACTTAACGAACAAGTTCATACCCAAACAAACAAGCAAAATAAACAAAACAAGCTGCTTCCTATAACCATCAGACTTAGGAAGCTATTAACACATAATATGAGCACACAGTATGCAAGGAAATTAGAAAAACCAAATCCAAATGGAAAAGATTACTGACTAACTAAACGGATGTAGCCTAGAATAAGAAGCAATTCTATGAAAAACCAACAAATCATTAATATCGACAAGAAATAAGGGACTTCTTCATCAAAATTACCAAGTGCCACATTAAAATTGTAACCAATAGAAAGAAAGCATAATAAGCATATTTGTCAATTAGCCACTCATACAGAAAAATAACAATCAACTCCATGCAGAACAAGGAGTAATTAGCGACACCAAGATTCTCAAAATTTTGAGAGCTGCAGTTAAAGAATGGCAAGAAAGAATGAGATTTTGATAGATTATGGAAATCTTAAAGTTGCAAAACGGACAAGCTCGACATTATGAGCTTTGGTAGAAGCAATATGGGTTTGATATTTGAGCTCCACTAGAAATAAAGGAAGATCAATAGGCAAGATGATTGCTGAAGCAACCAATATGGAAAAGGAAAATCTGCAATCATATCAGCAGAGAGAAGCAGGGATACAGAAGCAATATCTCAAAACCTAGCAAATTGATTCACTATGAAACAGAAAATACAGATATATGTTCGTCCTTTGGCAGGATATCTTCCATAGTGATAGTGGTTGGGGAGATCTCATAAGATCTATGTCGACATCAGAATTTAAGTCCAGAAAAAGGGGAAATAGAATGAACATCACATTATGCAAGAGAAATAGGGGAAATTTGCGGACCACCAATCAGAAAATCTGGTTCTTCAGCAGAAACAAAGGGACATGGTGGTTCGCTAAACCTGGTGGTTGTCCAATCAGCCAGGTGAAACCCAGTTGCGTTTGACCTTCACATCTAATTCCTACGCTCTGTAGCTTAATAATTTCCAAATCATAGATAGAAAATAAACAAATCACGCAATAGGTAGAAATTTGAATTCAACCCATTTCCAAGACAATCAAAGTTCAATGTTAGGAAAAATAAAACGTTCAGACCGCACAAAATTTTCAAACTCAACAAGAAAATTCGATGCGAAAACGAAAGCCAAGCCAACCAGAGAAACCCAGCAATAAATTGAACAAATGACGAGCATGAAGAGAGGATGAGTAAGAAAGATAAGGGATAACTCACGTCAGGCGTCGAACAGAAATTCGGTTCATGTCGGTGTTGCTAGTCTGAGAGCAACTCCAGGTCGACGTGTCGCCGCTCGCCGTGCTCTGCTTGCTTTCGCCGATTTTCACCGTCCATTTGCTTGCTTCTTTTCTCTATGAGAGACTAAGAGAGGTTGGGGTGGGGGCGGCGTAGCAGCGACGATAGCAGTGGCTTGGCAAATGAGAGATTGTGAAAGGTTGGGGTGGGGAACTAGGTAGGTTAAAATCAATGGCATAAGTTGTAAATACTTCAACTATTATTTTTGACCTGCAACCCTGACCCGGAAACCCGTAGAGCCCGTTTTAACCTCAGCCCGCGTTGTTTTTTGAATTGACAAGTTTTCTTTTTTATCTATTTTCAGTTGAAAAACACGGACTTTAAAAGCTGATATAAAGGTAAAAACAATATGCACACTGTTATAGTATCAACTTTTTTTTTTTATTAACCGAAATGTGTTTTCCTTGGTCTGGCTCAATATTCACTGACTTAAGCTATCACATTTTTCAACAGGGGATTGCTTTTCTTTCGAGCCTGATTGCATTTATTGATGATGGGGAGCAGGTGATTGCTGGTTTCAAAGTAGATTTTGTGCATCTTCTTTTCAAAATCGAGAAAGGGTAAATTATGAATTGGTCTTCTATTGTATACGGCCATGTCTTCTAGATACAAATGATAATTGGATGGATCGGATCAGGTTTGGGTCAGACCATTCAGGTTCAAGTTTTATCGGGTTAGCATGTATTCAGATCTAGGCTAGGTTATTTGGGTTCGGGATGGTTTCGGATTGAGTAAATTTTAGGTTTGGGTTGGATCAAGTTAGTTTTATTTGGGTTTGGATCCAATCAGATGAGGTTATCGGATCTTAAACTAGATTCAACTTGATTATTGATTTTACTCACTTCACTGATACATAAGCTGAAATAACGGAATTGACTTAATTTTTTTTGTTTAATTTTGATTAAAATTTAATTTTCCTATACATAAAAAATAATATAAAATTTATGAACATATATTAATATATAATTTCTTTGATTAAATACTTCCTCTGTGCCGAGTTCTTTATAACATTCACTATTCAACAATTAATCTATGATTTTTTATTTTCAACATTTTAGTATATAAATAAAAAATAATTATATTAAATAATAAATAAAAACTTATACTTTCTAAATATATAATTTTTTAATTTTTTTTCTAATAAATAATCTCCCTTTGTCAAATTTTCTTTGCTCTAATTAACTTTTCTTTTCTGACTAGTTTGAGTTGAATTTATTTCTATTATTGTTTATTAAAAAATAATATATATATATATATATATATATTTATTTATTTATTTATTTATTTAAAAACTATAAGTCTTGATTTATCATTCATGTATAAATTTTTTTTATTTATATACTTCCTCCGTTCCAAATTCTTTGCACAACTCACTTTTCTTCAATTAATCTATGATTTTTTGTTTTCAAAATTTTAGTATATAAATAATAAATCAAGACCTATAGTTTTAAATATATTTTTTTTATTTTTTTTCTACCAAACAATAATATAAATAAATTTAAGTTAAAATAGTCAATAAAAGTTAAATTGAGCAAAGATAATGTGATGCAGAGAGTATTAAAATGTTGAAAATAAAAAATTATAGATTAATTGTGAAAATATGAATGGTGCAAAGAATTTGAGACAGAGAGAATAATATAAATAAATTCAATTCAAACTATTTAAAAAATTCAAATATTTCAAAGAATATGAGATGAGAGAAGTACTATAATTTCTAAAACCTAATTATTTTTATCTCTCTATCACCGTTTCGCTAATCGTTTTTCATAGTTCACATTCATTTGCTTTACAATACAAAACAGATCAATAAAATAAAAGAAACTTATTCACATATATTAAATCATAAATTTTCTAAAATCTTTGTCGACCATATATTTTATGTTGATTTAAGTTAAAATCGGGTCTTGTCGAGTTTAGTCATTGGATCATTTCAAGTTTGGCTTAAGTCGGGCTCAGGTTTGGATTTTTTTGGGTTTCACTTCAATTGGGTTCAGGTTCAATTCAAGTTGGGTCATTAACTTTTTTGGTTAAATCGGGTCAGGTCGGGCTTGGGTTCATATGGGTCAGGTTAAGTCTTTGGGTCGGGTCAAATTTTGTCATCCTCAGATTTTGTCATCCATACTTCTAGTTCCCAGACTTTGAAGGTATGCATTTTTTACCATTTTGTCCTAAACTTTTAGTTTTTATGTTTTATGTTTCGAACTTTTATGGCACTGAAAAACCCGATTTGAATTGAAATTCAAAACCCTCAATATTGGTTTCATGCTGTATGTTTTTATTCACTAAATTTATTACCAACACTATTCAGATGTTTCAATTTATTTAAAATTTTTGAATTGATCATAATTTATTTATGAATTTATAATTTTTTATAATAATTTTTGGTAAAAGAGGTATATTTGCTACTAAACTATAAGGGGTAGAGTAATTTTGTCACTGAACTCTTTTTGTGAGCAAATTTATTGTTAATGTTTTTTGAAAGGTACAAATTTGGCATTAATATTTTGTGTTATGAGTAAATCTATCACCGACTATGAGAATTGTTTAACCGGCATTACCTCAACTCTGCCACATGTTTCGACAACGCTCTCGGGAACCTTTTTAGAACAAACCTTGATCAAACAATGTTCAATTGATATAGGTCAAACTACATCAAATGGTAATATAGTTCTAGAGTAAAAGATCAACAACAATAGTAGTGGAGAGTTGCTTAGTGATAATGAAGAAAGTGAAAACAAGAAGGCTCAACAATTGGCATGTGTGGTGAAAAACATGATTTTGACTCATTTGGACGTTGGGAAAGGTTTTGGTAGCTAAAGTGAAGGAGAAAATTTTGGGGAATTAATTTAAAAGTTACGTCATAGAATATTCCCTAAACAAATGGAATATCCTACAATTTAACAGTTAATGGTAAAATTGTTCACAACAAAAACAACAATAACAAATTTCCTTGAAAAAAAATTAGTAGTAAAATTATTTTACCCATGTAGTTTAATGACAAATTAACCCCTTTTGTCAATAATTTTTTCTCTACAAATCTAATAGGCATGAAAAACTTGTATTTTCATTCGTCACTTGCAACAAAACATGGATTGCAATTACTACTAACTTCTAAAGATTAACAATGGTCACTGTTGGTTGAATGGTGACATTGTTATGGGTTGTTTTCGGCTGTGATTGAACATAATTTTCTTTTTTGGCTTTTTTATTATACGATTTGCTCTTTTTTAGTTTTATCTCATTTAGCAAGGGGCTTGCCTTTCTGAGGAGCAATTTTCCCAAGTTTAGTCTGTTTCACGGTTGCTTTGGTTAAAATATAGTTTCAATTCCTAACTTTTTAATTTTTTCTTTTTTAGACCTGAGTTTCGTCCGTATTACATTTTAGTTTCTGAATTTTATAACTATTTAATTAAATCTTCTATTTGCTCTTTTGGGCTCCAAGCTTTTCTTTTTGTTGTTTTTTATGTACTATCTTCTGAAGTAAGACATTGGTGACCATAATTTATTTATTTTTTAGTTAAACCATTTTTTTTCTTTATTAAGTCAATTGTTAAATCTTTAATACCTAAAGTTTTTCCTTTTTTTTTTTTTTGTCTTGATACTAACTTTTTTTAATTGTTGTTTGAATAATGCCATTGTTATGGGTTGGTTAAGCCCAGTTGGTTTTGGGCTGTGGTTTTGCTTTTTTTTTTCTTTTGTTTTTGTTTTTTTTTTTTTTGCTTTTATCTTTTTCATTTTTTGGCTTTTTTAGGATGCAATTTGCTATTTTTTTAGTTTTATCTCATTTCGCAAGGTACTTGCCTTTCTGAGGGCCTATGTTGTAATTTTTTAGGTTTTAGTTTGTCTCATGTTTGTTTCAATTAAAACACGGCTTCAGTTCCTAACTTTCTAATTTTTTATTTTAGACCTAAGTTACATTCGTACTACATTTTAGTCTCCAAATTTTATAAATTTTTAATTAAATCTTCTATTTTGCTCTCTTGGCCCCATGCTTTTCTTTTTATTATTTTTTATGTACTGTCTTATAAAATAACACATCGGTGACCATAATTTATTTATTTTTTAATTAAACCATTTTTTATCTGTATTAAGTCAATTATTAAATTCTTAATACCCAAAGTTGTTCCATTTTTTTTGTCTTGATTCTAAATTTTTTTATTGTTGTTTTCTAAAATGAAGCTTTAATTATTACAATTTGCATACTTTTGACCTGGTTTTAGTGTATTCGAATTTAGTCAATTTTTTATTCACTTTCTTTTCTTTTTATCTTTATTAAGTTAATTGTTAAACTGTTAATTGATTAACATATATTAAACATAGTTTTGTATTTCTTTCATTTTTTACCATTATTTATTATTAAGATTTGTAGGATCAATTATTTACTTGAAGCTCTATAGTTTAATAAAGTAATTTGGTCTATAATTGTTAAATTTGAGAGTAAATTTTTCTAGATAAATTTTTCATCAATATTAAAAATTAGATTTTGTGTTAATAGGAGATAAAATTTTTTATTGAATTATTGTTAATTAACAAACAAAATATGCATTATTTCGAAGCACGTAACGTGTTCTGTATCGCGTTATTATTATTAAAAAAATTTTAATCAACTATAATGACTTCATTTTAACTTCTTTTTTATTGTTTTTTAAAAAAAAAACTTTAATCACTATGAGTTATACACTTTTTTGTGTGGTTTAAGCTGATTTATTTTATCTAATGTTTTCATTTAATTTTTTCCTTTATTAAGTTGATGGTTAAGCCTTTAATTCTTAAAATCTTTATATTTACTCTCTTGCCTTGAAGACCATTTTTTTTTTGTTATTTTTTAATTATTAATCATTAAACACTACTTTTTGTAATTGAAATTTCACTCTTTATCTATATTATTAACTTTTTCATATTATTTCTCTTTTCTAAAATAAAATTTTAGTCTCCATGGTTTATCTCTTGATACTTAGATTTTTTTTTTTTACTCTCTTTATTCTAAAACTTTACTATGACTTTTTATCCTGATTTTTCTTTTCTTTTTTATTTTTTATAAAACTCATTTTCTTCGTCAATAATAACCACTATTTATATTTGTATTTAATGTGAACATGAACTGAACCGCAGCAACGTGCAGACACTATAAATCTTGTGTCATACTATAAATGAAAATCGACCGAAACGTGATATCGAGAATAGTTTGTCAGAATTTCGTCCCCTCAAATTCGAAGTTTAAAACTGTATTCTGTTTCAGGAAAACAAAATTCAAAAGAAAACAACCTCCACTAACGGCCAACAGGATTAATTAGCATATTATATAAACCCGGCCCCGTTTCTAAAATTCTTAAGGCTATTTGTTCCTGCACGGGCTAATCTGAAAACTCAAAAAGCAGGCAAATAGCCTTCCCTAATTAATTAACCATTCCCCCATGGAAATCACCGTTACCGCCGCATCCCGACCCCAGAAAAGACGCGGCGGCTCTACCAACATCATCAGGCTCTTCCTCTACATGCTCCGCCGGAACTCGACAAGGGGAAAGGCCAAGTCGTTCAATTCCAGCCCTCTCGACATGGCAGCCGACGGAAAATGGCAGCGGCTCGTGGGGTCCATGCGGCCAATGCATGTGCAACGCTCCCTATCGCCGCCTCCGCCAGCGGAGCAGCCTGGTGGCTTGTTGCCTCCTCCACCAGCGGATCATCCCTGTGGCATGTCGCCGGCTGTATGGAGCGAGACGACGGAGGACATATTCACGCCGCCACTGTCACCGTGGGTTGACGTGATGAGTACGCCGGGGACGTCTGAGTCGTCGTCGAGCGGGTACAGCTCGCCAGCGGTGATTCACCATGAGCTAGGGCTCTGCGAACCGGAAGAAAGGGTGATGGAGGAAAATGAGTGCTGCGGGAACGATGACGATGGCGACGAGATGATTGACGCCAAGGCGGAGGAGTTCATCGCCAAGTTCTACGAGCAAATGAGGCTCCAAAAATTATGATTAAAAAGAAAGGGGAAAAACACAACAAAACAGGAATATCTTTTCAATCGGGTAAATTTTCATTTTGGGTCTAAATCATCATCGATTGACTGGTGTTTCAGACAGGAATTTTCATTATTTCTAAATCTGCCCTCTAATAACTCAGAAGGAACAAATCTCATTTTGCTGTACCATTATGTAAATCGGAAATTAATGTTTGCCACTTCTAATAATAAAATTCTCTTTATTTTTGCGTCCTTATGTTCACTGATTTTTTTAAGCATATGCTTTATAGTACAACAATAATCTAGTCTCCATCAAGAAAAGAGAAGTTCATCATATGATGACTGTTTCTTAAATGGCATTGCATGTACTAACGTTTTAGTGTTGATGGGATCCGAGGACAGGTTAAAACTTAAAAACAACTGGATCGGTATCGTCGATTCTTGGCCCATATTCTGGCAATGTTACTTTTTGGGCCAGCCAATTTGAGGCCTGATAAAAGGCCTATATCCATTTCTTGGGTGGAGACCTTTCTTGTTTCATTTTTTGACAACTAGTTTCCTTTATCTTTTTTTTTTTCATCTAAAGCTTCTATAATCTGCTAGCATATATAGGAAATCAAATTAATCCTGTGGCAACGTCGGGTTTTCGGGAGTCGCCACCAATCAGTTTTCTTGGGTCGATTGGTCACCTTAAAATTGGTCTGCGAGAGTTCGGGGATCGGGAGTACGGTTACGTTAAAACAACTTTGTTAAAACGCCCAAAAATTGGCACCTTAGTTGATTTTAATTTTATTTTGCTTTGCTTTTAAATAATTCTCAGTTAATTTTCAAAATTAGAAATTTTAACTGGATTAGTCGAAATGTGGATTTTTAAATTAATTAATTTGTATGAAATTTTATACTTCCGAACCATGGACTCTGCCGAGTCATTTGGACACGGAAGATTTTTGATTCCGAACCATGGACTCTGCCGAGTCATTTGGACACGGAATTTGGTGAACTTTTAAATAATTTAATCCATATTGTAAATATGGATTTTTATCTTTTTTTTTTTATTTAATTTATTTAATTAAAAGGGTGATATTTTTTTTAAACCGCAGATCCTGACGGATCATCCGGATATGTAAGTTGATTTAATTTATAGTTAATTATTTAATTCTTATTTTTATGGAATTAATTATTAGTTTAATTACTAATTCGTAATTCTTTTTGTTATAGAATTTTTAGATTCATTAATAATCTAAAAATTTTTATTTTCTATATTTTTCTTTCTTTTCTTTCTTTTCTTTCTTATCTTTCTTATCTTATCTTATCTTTCTTATCTTTATTATCTTTTTCTTATCTTTCTTATCTTATCTTTCTTTTCTTATCTTTCTTTTCCTTTTCTTATCTTTCTTTTCTTTTTCTTTTTATCTTGTTTAATGAAGGGTATTTATTATTTAAATAAATACTTAATTTATAAAAGAATTAAAAAGTAATAAAAACTTTAAAAAAAATTTGAGATTTATTTTATGTTTATTCAAAAAGAAGGAATAAATTAATCAAGAAAGATTTATATTTTATGTTATGTTTGTTCTTTTTATTTAATAAAAGATAAACTAAAAAGAAAAATTATTAAATCAAGATCTTATTTATTCAACCAAAAAAAAATTATATGTATTTAAAAGAAAAATCTTAATATTTTATTTGATAAAAGGTGAATCAAAAATCAATTATTCAATCAATATTTAATTAAGGAAATAAAAATTTATATGTATATTTCAAACATAAAAGAAAAATCTTAATATTTTATTTTGTTTTATTTTGTTTTGGTAAAAGATTAACCAAAATTAATTGTTTAAACAAAAAAAACAAAAATTTATATGTATATTTTAAACAAAAGAGGAAAAAGTTTTGATATCTAAAAAAGATTATTTAACCAAAAATTTATATGTATTTTAAAACAAAAGTCTTGATATTTTTATTTTTATATTCTTCTTTGTTTGATGAAAGATTTTTTTTTAATCTTATTTTATATCTCTGAAAATATATTTAAGAGAAATTCAATTATTATTTATTTATTTATTTATTTTTGTTATTTTTTTTTTTTGAAATCATTTGACTAAGACTTTTATAAAGGAAACAAAAAGTTATGTCTTTTCATTATTTTGAAAGAAATAAGCAAAATATTACTGAATAATATTAACCCAAAAATTTTACTCTTTTTATTCATTTTATTCATAAAGAAAATTAAAAAATTATATTTTATTATTTTAATAATTAATATATTAGTCCAAAGTTTTTATTTTTAATAAAGAAAATAAATTATTTATATACTTTATTTAAAAATAATTCCAAGCCATGGATCCTGGCGGATCATTTGGTCATGGATTTTTAATTTTTAAATTGAATTATTTAATTAATTATTAATTTTAATTTTAATTTTATTGAATTTTTCTTGAATTTTTAATTTTAAATATCATTACTTTAAAGATATGTTTTAAAAAAATGATTTGTATATTTTTAGTACTTTTTAATTATGTTTACTTATTAATTTTAACAAAAGGAATAAAAAAGAGTTAATTTTGTTAAACATATATTCCAAAATCAAAAGATATTTGTTTTTTTTTTTTTTTTTAGCCTTAATAATTAATTATAAAAAGATCTTCTTTTAGTTTTCATTTATTTATTTATTATTTATGGGTAAAGGTGAATTAAAGGAAATAAATTTAACCACTTAAAAATATATAAAGGAAAATTAATAATAATAAAGTGGGGCTTTTTGGCCATCCACTTTTAAAAATAAATAACAATAATAAAGGTTAGCAAAGTTAGTTAAATTAATGGTTAACCAAGTTAATTAATCAATTAACAACAATAATAAAAGTTAGCCAAGTTAATTAAATTAATTAACAACAATAATAAAAGTTAGCCAAGTTAATTAAATTAATTAACAACAATAATAAAAGTTAGTCAAGTTAATTAATTAATTAACAACAATAATAAAAGTTAGTCAACAATAATTAAATTAATTAACAACAATAATAAAAGTTAGCCAAGTTAATTAAATTAATTAACAACAATAATAAAAGTTAGTCAAGTTAATTAATTAATTAACAACAATAATAAAAGTTAGTCAACAATAATTAAATTAATTAACAACAATAATAAAAGTTAGCCAAGTTAATTAATTAACAACAATAATAAAAGTTAGCCAAGTTAATTAATTAACAACAATAATAAAAGTTAGTCAACAATAATAAGTTAGTAAGTTAGTTAACAATAATAATAATAATAATAATAATAATAATAAGTTAATGAGTTAGTTGTTAGTTGTTAATAACAAAAAAGAAAAAAGGTTAGTAATAATCAAATAAATAAACAAGTTAAAAAGAGTTAGTAATTTTCTGCAATAACAAAAGAAAAGTTAGTGACCAAAGTGAAACAGAATGAAAAGATAGAAGATTAAGTAGGGGTTTTACCCTAGTCAATTAATTTTGAAATCTCTGGAACAGGTAACGCGACGCGGGAAGGGGGGGGTGACGGGCTGGCGGCCGGCGGCGCTGGCGCTGTGGCACGGGGCAGCGGCGGCGGCGGTGGGTCACGGCGGACGGCGAGACGACAGCAGGGGAGGCGAAAGGGCGCGACGGCGACGAGGGACGGCGGAGGTACGCGGACAGCAAAGGAGAAAGAAGAAAGAGAAAGGAAGAAGATGGCCTTTCTGTCAGAAAAGAAGATTTTGAGATTTTCTGGGGGAAGGAAGGAGGGCCAGGGACTGAGGCTATAATTTAATCTTTTTTTAAAACGGAGCTCTAAGTTTTTCTTCTATTTTTTTCTGTGTTCAGCACAAAATTTGGGGGGCTATTTATAGAGGAAGTTTAGCTGAACTGTTGATGGATAAATTAATAAAAAATTTCAAACTTATCTCTTAAATTGGTAAAATAACAATTTTAGTCCTTTACGTCTCTCAGCCTCAGGATAAGTTCCTGAAGCTTCTGATTTTGACAATTTTGTCGTTTTCTGTCAATTTGAGCCAAAAACGTCGGCAGGCTCAAAATTTTATGTGACAAACTACCAAATACTCCTGGAACTTTTAGAATTTGTCAATTTTTTCCGAAACTTCTCAATTTTGTCATTTTTACCTCAAACTTTTAATTTTTTGTCATTTTTTTCATGAAATTTTATTTTATTTCAAACATACACATATTCACACATATATCATTTTAAATCAAATTTTCACAAAACAAAAATATATTTTAAACTAATTAAATTTTTTTTAATAATAATAGTAATATATATATTTTTTTAAATTAATTTTTTTTTAATAAAATTTTTTTCAAAATTTTAAAACACCCGGACGAAATTGGGTGTCAACAGCTGCCCCCCTTTGCATGCTTCATGGGACATGATGTATGCAAAGTCGTTACCAAATTTCGTCCGGCTTAGGTAGGCATTGAGAATGTTCTCGCCGCCCAAACAGTAAGGTTTAAGGAAAGGTCCTTAAAACCTTTAACGATAGGAAAGCTCCTATTGTTGTAAGATGGACTGATTGATTGATTATTTGTTTGAGGCTAAGGAAAGGTCCTTAGAACCTCTAACGATAGGAAAGCTCCTATCGTTGTAAGATGGACTGATGGATTGATTGTTTGTTTTAGGTTAAGGAAATGTCCTTAGAACCTCTAACGATAGGAAAGCTCCTATCGTTGTAAGATGGACTGATTGATTGATTATTTGTTTTCGAGGCAAAGGTTCCATCCTTAAAACCTCGGATTGATTGATTGATCTCGAGGCAAAGGTTCCATCCTTAAAACCCCGGATTGATTGATTGATGTCGAGGCAAAGGTTCCATCCTTAAAACCTTGAATTGATTGATTGATGTCGAGGCAAAGGTTCCATCCTTAAAACCTCGGATTGATAATTGATCTCGAGGCAAAGGTTCCATCCTTAAAACCCCGAATTGATTGATTGATCTCGAGGCAAAGGTTCTATCCTTAAAACCTCGGATTGATTGATTGATCTCGAGGCAAAGGTTCCATCCTTAAAACCCCGGATTGATTGATTGATCTCGAGGCAAAGGTTCTATCCTTAAAACCTCGGATTGATTGATTGATCTCGAGGCAAAGGTTCCATCCTTAAAACCTCGAATTGATTGAATGATGTCGAGGCAAAGGTTCCATCCTTAAAACCTCGGATTGATAATTGATCTCGAGGCAAAGGTTCCATCCTTAAAACCCCGGATTGATTGATTGATCTCGAGGCAAAGGTTCTATCCTTAAAACCTCGGATTGATTGATTGATCTCGAGGCAAAGGTTCCATCCTTAAAACCCCGGATTGATTGATTGATGTCGAGGTAAAGGTTCCATCCTTAAAACCTCGAATTGATTGATTGATGTCGAGGTAAAGGTTCCATCCTTAAAGCCTCGAATTGATTGATTGTTTTCGAGGCAAAGGTTCCATCCTTAAAACCTTGATGATGAAAATTGATTATTTTCGAGGCAAAGGTTCCATCCTTAAAACCCCGATGATGAAAATTGATTGTTTTCGAGCCTTAAAACCCCGATGATGAAAATTGATTGTTTTCGAGGCAAAGGTTCCATCCTTAAAACCCCGATGATGAAAATTGATTATTTTTGAGGCAAAAGTTCCATCCTTAAAACCCCGATGTTAAAAATTGATTGTTTTCGAGGCAAAGGTTCCATCCTTAAAACCCCGATGATGAAAATTGATTATTTTCGAGGCAAAGGTTCCATCCTTAAAACCCCGATGATGAAAATTGATTATTTTCGAGGCAAAGGTTCCATCCTTAAAACCTTGATGATGAAAATTGGTTGTTTTCGAGGCAAAGGTTCCATCCTTAAAACCTTGGATTGATAATTGATCTCGAGGCAAAGGTTCCATCCTTAAAACCCTGGATTGATTGATTGATGTCGAGGGAAAGGTTCCATCCTTAAAACCTCGACGATTGATTGAGTTCGAGGCAAAGGTTCCATCCTTAAAACCTCGGATTGATAATTGATGTCGAGGTAAAGGTTCCATCCTTAAAACCTCGAATTGATTGATTGATCTCGAGGCAAAGGTTCCATCCTTAAAACCTCGGATTGACTGATTGTTTTCGAGGTAAAGGTTCCATCCTTAAAACCTCGAATTGATTGATTGATCTCGAGGCAAAGGTTCTATCCTTAAAACCCCGATGATGAAAATTGATTGTTTTCGAGGCAAAGGTTTCATCCTTAAAACCCCGATGATGAAAATTGATTGTTTTCGAGGCAAAGGTTCCATCCTTAAAACCCCGATGGTGAAAATTGATTGTTTTCGAGGCAAAGGTTTCATCCTTAAAACCTCGATGATGAAAATTGATTTTGAGGCTAAGGAGCTTTCCTTAGGACCTCGAGCGAAATTTATATGAAAGCAATTGAAATTGAAATAATTTTCTTCGAAAGTGTGAATTTTCATAATAGGTGAGTGCAAAAATTTAAACTTCGATAAGATGAGTGAATCTTGATGATGACAATAACACTGACAAATTATGTAAAGGGAACGGATGTTTGGAATCAATATCCAAGGTTCATCTAATATCTTCTTCAGTAAATATAGATTCCCTTGTGAGATATGTCATCCAAATAAGGTTAAAGCTTAACTACCCCAAAATGTTATGCCTAGTAGACCTAATAGGATGCGTCTCAAGAGTAATAAAAATTACTCTTTACTCAGCCATTTCAACCTAAAGGCATTGTCCCATGGTTTTAATATCAGCATGGACGAAGCTATATTATAAAAAAAAGAAATTCCCTGAAAAGAAAAACTGAAATACAAAAGAAAATGCTGATAATTAAAACGAAAGGACAAGAAAAACGGATCAGATCACTTCTTTCTTCCACAATACTTCAACAGGGTGAGTAGATGACCATTATGGGAGTGAACTGGTCGGGAAAGACTGTCGTGTCCAGTCTATCTGAATCATTGCTGGATCTGGTTCAGGAACAAAAGCTTGTATTTTATCTAGCAATTCTCCAGCAGTTGTTGCGGATATTATAATTCGCCGTGCCACTCTTGATATGAAATTCTTCTGCATAGCATAATCCATAAAAGCTATCAGACCTGTAAAGAAATTTTTAACATTTAAAAGCCCAATGGGTTTCTTATGCAAATTAAGTTGGGCCATGGAAGCAATTTGAAAGACTTCTCCCAATGTGCCAAAACCACCTGGTAGAGCGATAAAAGCATCAGCATTTAAAAGCATTTGTAACACACGCTCTTGCAAATTTTTAACCACTAATTCTTCTCCAATCGTGCCCCCAGAAATAAATTTCAGAGGTCCAGGGATAATGCCCAGAACTTGACTTCCTCCTAGAGATGCTGCTGATGCTACACCTCCCATTAATCCGACACTACCTCCTCCATAAACTAAATGTATTTTTCGCTCAGCTAATACTCTACCCAAATGGTTGGCTGCTTTTAAATACTCTTCATCTTTTCCAGGAAAAGCCCCAGAAAATACACAAATACTTCGGGATTTACGAGTTGGGGTTTTCTCCATTCCTATCCTTACCCTTGTGAGAAAAGAGGATATATTTATAGAGATGAAGAGATAAGGTAATAATTTTATTTTCAAGAATAGATACATTATTGCCAGCTATTCACAGTAGTCACGAGTATGACTTTGGTCAGGTATGGGTACACTATCGTTAAAAGAGGAGGAAAATTTTCAAAATAGCTGCTTGCATGTACAGTAGTCACTACTGTAGCTTACGTCAGGAGTAGGTACGTGATTGTTGGAAGAGAAGGAAAATTTTAAAAAGTGGCAGCTATATACAGTAATCATAACTGTATCTCATGTCAAGAGTGAGTACATTATTGGGAGGATAATTTCAAAAGCGACAGCTAGCATGTACAGTATCGTGACTATGGCTTATGTCAGGAGTGGATACATTATCGCTGAAAGAGGAGGAAAATTTCAAAAGCGACAGCTAGCACGTACAGTAATCGTGACTTTGGTTCATGTCAGGAGTGGATATATTATTACCAAAAGGGAAGGAAAATTTCAAAAGCGACAGCTAGCACGTACAGTAATCGTGACCTTGTTCCGTCTTCTACTGGCTTTGCGTCCAGTAACGGCTTCAATGCTTTCTATGAATCGGTGATTTGCATCTCATCTAGCTTTTTCACAAACTGGCAAACAGGGTCGTTTAGGGTCAGATTCCCAAGACTGTAACGTTCTCGTTCTTTTTGGAGAATTATCCATAATCCAACAACCTCAAATTGTACTATTCCGCAAGAATGCGCTTCAAGAACCTCTCGGATATCTTCCAGAGATTCCTTACGCAAGCCATTCTTGATGAATTTTATTCTATCTTCACGATTTCTGGTAATCACTCCTGGAGAACGACATTTAGCACCGCAAATCCACCATCCACAATTGTGACAGACGCCTAGCCTCTTTGCTCTTCTCTTTTTGGCATAAGCGCTTTTACCAAAGCCGGGCATACGGAGAAAGAACGCATCTGGAACTTCACCAGCCGAACGAACTTTAGCTTCGATTAGCCATCGCATATTATCAGGAATGCCTTTGTGCATAAATAGTCGGAATCGTTCACATCTAGCTTGATAAACCTTTTTAAGAACATTTATTGGGAAAGAAGGGAAATATTTTCGTAGAGCGGAAAGAGAAGGCTCCATTAATGAATGAGGCAAAGAAAGAAATTAGTGATTGTAGGAAACGGAAATAACTAACACATATTTATAGTGATGAAAGGGATAATGCGTTAATTACACTTGCAGAAGCAAGTACATTATTATCAAAAGAAAAGACAAATGACAGCTTATATGTACAGCAATCATGACTGTGGCTCTCGTCTTCCACTGATTTATGTCCAGTAATGGCTTTAATGCCTTCTATAAGTCGGGGATTTGCTTCCCATCCAGTTTTCTTACAAACTGACAAACAGGGTCGTTTACAGTCAGATTTTGGGGACTGTAACGATCTCGTTCTTTATGGTAAGTCCTCCATAAATCGACTATTTCGTGTTGTACTATTCCACAAGAATGTGCTTCAAGAGTCCCTCGGATATCCCCCAGAGATTCCTTACGCAGACCATTCTTTATGAATTTTCTTTTATCCTCGCGATTTTTGGAGATGTATCCTAGAGAACGACATTTAGTACCGCAAATCCACCATCCACAATTATGACAGACGCCTAGCCTCATTGCTCTTCTCTTTTTGGCATAAGCGCTTTTACCAAAGCCGGGCATACGGGGAAAGAACGCATCTGGAACTTCACCAGCTGAACGAACCTTAGCTTCAATTAACCACCGCACATTATCAGGAATGCCTTTGTGTATAAATACTCTGAATCGTTCACATCTAGCTTGATAAATCTTTTTAAGAACATTTATTGGAAGGGAAGGAAAGTATTTTCGCAGTGCAGAAAGAGTAGAATCCATTGATTAGAGAAGAATTTGAGAGGAGAGGGAATGAATCAGTTATTGTAGGAGACTGGAATAACCGACTTTAGAAGTCACGGGGTATCTTATCCGCTGCTTAATCAGAAGGAAAAACACGCATTTATAGTGATGAAAAGGGATAACGTGTCAATTACACTTAGGGGAGCAAATACATTATTAAAAGAAAAATGGAAAATTTTAAATATGATAAATTGTATGTACAGTAATTGTGACTGTGGCTCACATCTTCCACTGGTTTTACGTCCAGTAACGGTATTAACGGCTTCTATGAGTCGAGGATTTGCTTCCCATCCAGTTTTCTTACAAGCTAGCAAACAGGGTCATTTACAGTCAGATTTCCGGGACTGTAACGGTTTCGTTCTTCATGAAAAATGCTCCATAAACCAAGAAGTTCACGTTGCACAGATCCACAAGAATGCGTCTCAAGAGTCAATTGGATATCATCCAACGAGTCCTTACTCAGGCCATTCTTAATGAATCGCATTTTATCTTCTCGATTATCAGAGATCATCCCTAAAGAACGAGATTTAGTATTACAAGTCCACCGTCCACATTTATGGCAGACTTGTAACCTTTTCGCTCTTCGCTTTTTGGCATAAGAGCTTTTGCCTATACCAGGCATGTGAGACACAAATGCTTCTGGGATTTCACTTGCCAGACGAACCTTGGCTTCGATTAACCACCGCACATCTTCAAGGATTCCTTTGTGCATCAGAACTCTTAATCGTTCACAGCGAACTTGGTAGATCTTTTTGAGGATGTTCATTGGGAGAGAAGGGAAATACTTTCGTAAGGCGGAAAAAGTAGGATCCATTTTCTAGGAGGAAGTAAAAGAAAGAAGGGGTGAAGGAATCAGTTATTATGGGCAACTGAGAGAACCGACTTGAGAGTCACGGAGTACCGTATCCGCCGTTTAACCGGAAAAGTGGATCCTACTTTATTTTGGTATGATAGATATTTTTTATATTCCATCGAGCTGACGTCGATCCAGTCCTCGATTATTGAATCCATTGTCCGCTTTTGACAAATTTTCAACGACAATATTTCTTGATGTCTGCCTTATCTTTGACTATCTCTTATCTTGGATGCTGCTAAGCTGGCATCAATCCTGTCCTTCCAGGTGTAGCCTCGATTATTGAATCAATTGACAGGCTTTTGACAATATTCTCTACTTTATATTTTTTTGATATCTGCCTTATCCTTGGCTATAGCTATCTCTTATCTTGGATACTACTAACTGACGTCAATCCTGTCCTTCCAGGTGTAGTCTCGATTATTGAATCGATTTCCAGGCTTTTGACATATTGTCTACCTTATCCTTGAATTCCTGATGCGGGTTGGTCCCGCATATTAGCTGTGTATCCAGTGATAGATTGGTAAGAGCTGATGACATTGAGATCTCAGCTCATACTGCTGTAACTGTACTGTGAATGTGATTCCCGTTTGGTCCTTGTTATGTAAAGGCTATGTATGCATGATATGAAATGCATGAATGCAGAGCATGTGTAACTAATGGCTTTTTTTGTATGGATCTAGTTTTTTATGTCTTTGTTTTACTGGATCCTCTTTGTGATGGCTTCTTGGACTATCATTGAATCTCTTTATGCTTTCCAGCTTTTGTTCGCTGCCTCAAAAGCCCAACTCTTTTCAAAATCCTCTTTCTTTGACTTGTTCTTTGAATTTTGGCCTCAATTTCTTTAAAGTTGGCCCGCCTCATAATTTATATCTCTTTCGGGTAGTCATCCATTGTCATGGATTTGATACCATCAAAGGCTTTACTTTCAATGTCTGCTTTTTCTTGTGTCCGGGTTGACACATACTTATCCCCATGTTACAATCTGAATGATTGCTCTTCCTTGAACTCATGTTTTGATCCATAAGACTTGCCCCCCTTGTCTATTGAACTTCTTTGTTGGCAGTACTCCTCTTACGCTTCGTAGAGACTACTTTGCCCCCCTGAATATGGTCTTTATGTGGATAAAAGGTATCATCTCGCCTTTGATTTAACAGAAGGTCGAGCATTTCTAGACCTTTGTGCTGGCACTTGATCGTAAATTTCTCTTACAAGAACCACATCTTATTAAAGAAAGACTCAAGCTATCTCCTCACTTTTAAGTCTACATACATTAATGAATAATGGTTTGGCCTTAAAGAAAAACTTTCATCAATTTGCAAAGCTTGACAAAGTAATTTACGGTCTTTGTTTTCAATTAAAATGTCCTGCCATTCTTCCCTTTCCAAATCGAAGACATAAACTGTGCAAGGCAATAATGTAGAAACATGATTCACAATAATAGCCTTTTAACTGAATGAGGATGATATCGAGAGGTAAATGTTAGGTGTGAGGAAAGTTATGTTTGAATGTTTTTTTTTTATGGCAGTCTTTTAGCTGAATGAGAATGATATTAAGAGGTAAATATTAGGTCTGAATAAAGTTAAGTTTGAGTGGTGTGAAAGAAGGGTCTTTTAATACTACTCGTGAGCAAATTTGATTATGGTGAAAAACTCAATAGTGATGACCTCAATTTGCCACTATTTCCAGAAAGTTAAACCTCATCTGTTGCCCCCCCAACTATCGTGGTCTTTATGTATGCTTGGCTTGAAAGTTGCTTTTGTCTTCTAGACCGCCTTTGCAGGTTTTCAGTTTAGAATCCATAGCTCACTTGTTTTCTTTTTTTTTCTTTTGCTCTAGTTTGAGCCCTTTTTTTCCTTTCTCTTTTTTTTTTTTTTTTGTTTCCCTTTCTTTTTTTTTTGTTTTGTTTTGTTTTTTTTTTCGTTTTGTTTTGTTTTTTTTTTGTTTTTTTTTTGTTCCTTTTTTTTTTTTGTGTGAGCTATGGTGATGACATATTTGATAACTTTCTTGAAGTGAGATGACTCAAGTGGCCTTGCTTGCTCGTGCTTGTTCTCAGTTCTTTTTGGTTTTGAATTTTCCCTTGTTGGCTTTTTGATGGAAGGGATGAACTTTTTCTTTTCGGAGTTTGTTACAGAGAACCGAGATCATAGCCTTCTTGAAATGAGATGATTCAAGTGGCCTTATTTGCTTGTGTTTGCTCTCAGTCTCTTTTTTTTTTTGTTTTGAATTTTCCCTTGTTGGCTTTTTGAGGGAAGGGATGAACTTTTTCCCTTTTTTTTGGAGTTTGTGTTATGGAGAACCGAGATCATAGCCTTCTTGAAGTGAGATGACTCAAGTGGCTTTATTTGCTTCTCAGTCTCTCTTTTTTTTTTTTTTGGATTTTTTTTTTGGATTTTCCCTTTAATGGCTTTTTGATGGAAGGGATGAACTTTTTCTTTTCGGAGTTTGTGTTGCGGAAAACTGAGAACCTTTTTTTTTTTTTTTGAGCATTTATGAGAATTGGGAAGCCACTGAAGTCATTTAATATGAGAGCTACCTTGTTTGGAAACTAACCCCAAACTTCTTGCAAGGATGTTGATAACCACTGTGAATTCTTTTTGAGGGTTGAGGTGCAACATATGAAATCCTTCTTACTAGATTTGGCAGCACTTTCAAGATCATTACTATCAAATTTCCCTTAGCTTTTTATTTTCACCCACGAGTAGTATCATTTAGAAAGCAAAGTATGATAGCAATAATGGATAGTATAATGGAAAGGAGTGAGAGATGGATGTAAAAACGGAATTTTTGGTAAGAAGTGGTAGAATGTGTAGGTGTAATAATTGAATTTTTGGTAAAAATTGGTAGAATGTGTAGAAGTAATAATGGGATTAAAAAGTGGTAGAATGCACACACAACATCTTTTTGTTAGAGAACAAAAAGAATTACCGGTTGTCGAAAAGTAAAGTGTGATGGCAATAATGGATAGTATAATAGCAAAGAGTGTAAAAATGGAAAGTAGTAGAATGCACGCATCACATCTTTTTGTTGTACCAGAAAAAGAATAGCAGGTGTCCATTTAACAAAGACTACACCCTAGATTCTGGACTAAATCTAGGAGATTTTTACTATTAGATTACTTTTGCAAGCTTTCAAAGATACAAGTTTATTCAAAGGATTCCCTGTCATTCAAAAGTGTGTGCGGACTATTAGGTCAGATCTGACTTGGAGCCCTTCCAAAATTAATGTAATTCCAGCTCAAAATCTTCACTTTCAATTACCAATCACATCGGGCCTAGCAACTTGGACTCGACCAACTGTTGAACCTTGAGTTTCAATATGACAGAATTTTCAGTTACATGTCCAATTGAACCTTTTTTATAATCATATTTGGCATTTGGGTCATTCCAACTTGGAAGATGAGGCTACTTGGTCTTTGCTACCATTGATATAGGTGATAGCAGAATGCTTTCTTCAGCCAAAACTGTGATTAACTTTCTGTCAATAATGAATTTCATTTTTTGGTGTAATGAGGAGGGAATTGCTCCGGCCATATTTTCTATCTTGGACTCCATCTCTATAAGACGTCCTTCGGCTTGTTCTGCCATTAATCTTGTTTGAAGTCGAGTTGAATATTAGTGTTGAGGTCCAATTTTACCTTTTTAAAGGAATATTTATTTTATTAGATTCTATGCGTATATGATTGATGTGACGGATGCATGCAATGAGATTATGTTTTTATCAAAATTTATATGCACGTGATTGATGTAATGGAATGCATGCAATGAGATTATTTTTATTAGATTTTATATGCGTGTGATTGATGTAATGGATGCATGCAATATAAAGTGAGATTATGTTTTTATCAGACTTTATATGCCCGTGATTAATGTAATGGAATGCATGCAATGAGATTATTTTTATCAGATTTTATATGCATGTGATTAATGTAATGGAATGCATGCAATGAGATTATTTTTATCAGATTTTATATGCGTGTGATTGATGTAATGGAATGCATGCAATGAGATTATTTTTATCAGATTTTATATGCACGTGATTAATGTAATGCATGCATGCGATGAGTGAGTTTGCTTATCCATTATCGTAGAACTTCAAAACTTTTAGTTGTCATTATAAAGACCAAAAAGTTAGCATAATTTGATGCGTGGTTTTGATGCATGAAGAATAATTGCACAGAACGGAAGTATAACAAAAGAAAAATAAGGTTATTAACAAGTTAAATAGTAATTAACAATTCATGAAGTATAATGGATAAACAAGTTAAAACCATACGAAGAAAAGTGTATAGTAACAACACAGCATAACAAGGATATGCTTATGGTGTTGGTAAAAATGGTAGAAATTCTATGGTCAGTTCTATGGTTAAGTGGGGAGTTCTATATGCATAAGGTGGCTTATCAAAAAGGAAAGGGATAGTTCCCGAATCCCGTCACTAAATCATAGTGACGGCCCGATTCCTTACCCTCTAGGGTTAATGTAAGGAATGGATTAATTCGAGTCATAGCTTTTCGTGGGCCCATGCAGAGACTAACCGTCTCAGAAGGCAATACACTACTTTGCTACTTTGAAACCGGTGAAGGCTTGGAGACCATGGCCTCACAAGGACAACAACACCAATTCCGCTTAGAAAGAATCGTGTTCGATTTGAGGAAGCTCGGGTATAGAGCTTCATATTGTGAATGCATAATGCATGTTTTTGCTAAGCAAATATAGCATAAAAAAAATCCACATAAAAAATAAGCAAAAGCAAAACAAATCAAGTTTTAGGCTCGACTCACTAACCGTGTCCCCAGTGGAGTCGCCAAGCTGTGGCAACGTCGGGTTTTCGGGAGTCGCCACCAATCAGTTTTCTTGGGTCGATTGGTCACCTTAAAATTGGTCTGCGAGAGTTCGGGGATCGGGAGTACGGTTACGTTAAAACAACTTTGTTAAAACGCCCAAAAATTGGCACCTTAGTTGATTTTAATTTTATTTTGCTTTGCTTTTAAATAATTCTCAGTTAATTTTCAAAATTAGAAATTTTAACTGGATTAGTCGAAATGTGGATTTTTAAATTAATTAATTTGTATGAAATTTTATACTTCCGAACCATGGACTCTGCCGAGTCATTTGGACACGGAAGATTTTTGATTCCGAACCATGGACTCTGCCGAGTCATTTGGACACGGAATTTGGTGAACTTTTAAATAATTTAATCCATATTGTAAATATGGATTTTTATCTTTTTTTTTTATTTAATTTATTTAATTAAAAGGGTGATATTTTTTTTAAACCGCAGATCCTGACGGATCATCCGGATATGTAAGTTGATTTAATTTATAGTTAATTATTTAATTCTTATTTTTATGGAATTAATTATTAGTTTAATTACTAATTCGTAATTCTTTTTGTTATAGAATTTTTAGATTCATTAATAATCTAAAAATTTTTATTTTCTATATTTTTCTTTCTTTTCTTTCTTTTCTTTCTTATCTTTCTTATCTTATCTTATCTTTCTTATCTTTATTATCTTTTTCTTATCTTTCTTATCTTATCTTTCTTTTCTTATCTTTCTTTTCCTTTTCTTATCTTTCTTTTCTTTTTCTTTTTATCTTGTTTAATGAAGGGTATTTATTATTTAAATAAATACTTAATTTATAAAAGAATTAAAAAGTAATAAAAACTTTAAAAAAAATTTGAGATTTATTTTATGTTTATTCAAAAAGAAGGAATAAATTAATCAAGAAAGATTTATATTTTATGTTATGTTTGTTCTTTTTATTTAATAAAAGATAAACTAAAAAGAAAAATTATTAAATCAAGATCTTATTTATTCAACCAAAAAAAAATTATATGTATTTAAAAGAAAAATCTTAATATTTTATTTGATAAAAGGTGAATCAAAAATCAATTATTCAATCAATATTTAATTAAGGAAATAAAAATTTATATGTATATTTCAAACATAAAAGAAAAATCTTAATATTTTATTTTGTTTTATTTTGTTTTGGTAAAAGATTAACCAAAATTAATTGTTTAAACAAAAAAAACAAAAATTTATATGTATATTTTAAACAAAAGAGGAAAAAGTTTTGATATCTAAAAAAGATTATTTAACCAAAAATTTATATGTATTTTAAAACAAAAGTCTTGATATTTTTATTTTTATATTCTTCTTTGTTTGATGAAAGATTTTTTTTTAATCTTATTTTATATCTCTGAAAATATATTTAAGAGAAATTCAATTATTATTTATTTATTTATTTATTTTTGTTATTTTTTTTTTTTGAAATCATTTGACTAAGACTTTTATAAAGGAAACAAAAAGTTATGTCTTTTCATTATTTTGAAAGAAATAAGCAAAATATTACTGAATAATATTAACCCAAAAATTTTACTCTTTTTATTCATTTTATTCATAAAGAAAATTAAAAAATTATATTTTATTATTTTAATAATTAATATATTAGTCCAAAGTTTTTATTTTTAATAAAGAAAATAAATTATTTATATACTTTATTTAAAAATAATTCCAAGCCATGGATCCTGGCGGATCATTTGGTCATGGATTTTTAATTTTTAAATTGAATTATTTAATTAATTATTAATTTTAATTTTAATTTTATTGAATTTTTCTTGAATTTTTAATTTTAAATATCATTACTTTAAAGATATGTTTTAAAAAAATGATTTGTATATTTTTAGTACTTTTTAATTATGTTTACTTATTAATTTTAACAAAAGGAATAAAAAAGAGTTAATTTTGTTAAACATATATTCCAAAATCAAAAGATATTTGTTTTTTTTTTTTTTTTTAGCCTTAATAATTAATTATAAAAAGATCTTCTTTTAGTTTTCATTTATTTATTTATTATTTATGGGTAAAGGTGAATTAAAGGAAATAAATTTAACCACTTAAAAATATATAAAGGAAAATTAATAATAATAAAGTGGGGCTTTTTGGCCATCCACTTTTAAAAATAAATAACAATAATAAAGGTTAGCAAAGTTAGTTAAATTAATGGTTAACCAAGTTAATTAATCAATTAACAACAATAATAAAAGTTAGCCAAGTTAATTAAATTAATTAACAACAATAATAAAAGTTAGCCAAGTTAATTAAATTAATTAACAACAATAATAAAAGTTAGTCAAGTTAATTAATTAATTAATAACAATAATAAAAGTTAGTCAACAATAATTAAATTAATTAACAACAATAATAAAAGTTAGCCAAGTTAATTAAATTAATTAACAACAATAATAAAAGTTAGTCAAGTTAATTAATTAATTAACAACAATAATAAAAGTTAGTCAACAATAATTAAATTAATTAACAACAATAATAAAAGTTAGCCAAGTTAATTAATTAACAACAATAATAAAAGTTAGCCAAGTTAATTAATTAACAACAATAATAAAAGTTAGTCAACAATAATAAGTTAGTAAGTTAGTTAACAATAATAATAATAATAATAATAATAATAATAAGTTAATGAGTTAGTTGTTAGTTGTTAATAACAAAAAAGAAAAAAGGTTAGTAATAATCAAATAAATAAACAAGTTAAAAAGAGTTAGTAATTTTCTGCAATAACAAAAGAAAAGTTAGTGACCAAAGTGAAACAGAATGAAAAGATAGAAGATTAAGTAGGGGTTTTACCCTAGTCAATTAATTTTGAAATCTCTGGAACAGGTAACGCGACGCGGGAAGGGGGGGGGTGACGGGCTGGCGGCCGGCGGCGCTGGCGCTGTGGCACGGGGCAGCGGCGGCGGCGGTGGGTCACGGCGGACGGCGAGACGACAGCAAGGGAGGCGAAAGGGCGCGACGGCGACGAGGGACGGCGGAGGTACGCGGACAGCAAAGGAGAAAGAAGAAAGAGAAAGGAAGAAGATGGCCTTTCTGTCAGAAAAGAAGATTTTGAGATTTTCTGGGGGAAGGAAGGAGGGCCAGGGACTGAGGCTATAATTTAATCTTTTTTTAAAACGGAGCTCTAAGTTTTTCTTCTATTTTTTTCTGTGTTCAGCACAAAATTTGGGGGGCTATTTATAGAGGAAGTTTAGCTGAACTGTTGATGGATAAATTAATAAAAAATTTCAAACTTATCTCTTAAATTGGTAAAATAACAATTTTAGTCCTTTACGTCTCTCAGCCTCAGGATAAGTTCCTGAAGCTTCTGATTTTGACAATTTTGTCGTTTTCTGTCAATTTGAGCCAAAAACGTCGGCAGGCTCAAAATTTTATGTGACAAACTACCAAATACTCCTGGAACTTTTAGAATTTGTCAATTTTTTCCGAAACTTCTCAATTTTGTCATTTTTACCTCAAACTTTTAATTTTTTGTCATTTTTTTCATGAAATTTTATTTTATTTCAAACATACACATATTCACACATATATCATTTTAAATCAAATTTTCACAAAACAAAAATATATTTTAAACTAATTAAATTTTTTTTAATAATAATAGTAATATATATATTTTTTTAAATTAATTTTTTTTTAATAAAATTTTTTTCAAAATTTTAAAACACCCGGACGAAATTGGGTGTCAACAAATCCCATTTTCTTAATTGATATATAATTTGTACAATAAATGTTTCCACCTTAATTTGTTGGTTTGCCAAGTAATTGGAAGGAGAAGAACACTTCAAATTATTGGTTTCTGTCATGTCCACATACACAAACACGAACAAATTGCATTTTTCTAGTTAAAAACAGTCGAGATTTCGTCTAAGGTCATGAAACGCCCACTGATTTTTTTTTTTTTTTTTTTGAAAAACAAAAACAGAAGATAGGAAAAGGTTATAGTTATACACCTTAACAAATGGCAAATAATTAAATTCAAACACTAAACTCCATCGAAAATCCCACTGATTTATTTAGGCGATTCGGCCGAACCGAATAATCCTACTACACTAATTAATTGTAACGACAATCAAACACGAACACGCATGAATGGTCAATTATCCGACGGCGAAAGTTTAAGATGGAGGTCTACACCTCTCTCCACCTCCGGCAACTTCCCGCGGACCGGAGGCGCTGCAACTCCGAAATGCAAGGGCCTTGCCATGTAGATTCGGGGCTGAAGTTGGGACGGCGACGACGGAAGCATTGACGGCCTGGAGGGAGAAAGCATTGGACGCGTGGAGGGGGAGAATTTGGCACCAAGGGTAGCATTATTATTGTTGGCGAAGCCTCTGAGCTGGTACGTGGCCCTGACGGCGTGAGAAGTCAGAACAGGCGCCGCCAGGTAGCGATGGTTGCCAGGGAAGTGGGCTCGTCTGGCTCGTTGACGCTCTCGCTTGTGGGCATTTTGGTGGCCTCCGAGCGCCTGAGAGTTGGCGAAGGATCGGCGGCAGAAGGGGCACTCGAAGCGTCCGCTTTCCATAACAGTGCTTTCTTCCTTGCTCTGATCAGGCTGAAGCACCTCATTGTCATCTTCTTCTTCTTCCGCTGCTCCAACTTCCTGGGGCAATGAGAAGCCGAAGAGCTTGAAACCCGGACCGGTTTTAGAGTGGGGCTGTTTTTCTATGGAGCTGTCTGCCATAGGCGATTATAAGTACGTAGAGAGATGAGAAGGAAGAGGCCGAGTTTGAGAGAAAGAAGAGGCCCCATACTTATAGTGGATTTGGGGATAATTGGGATGCGAAAGATGAGTAATTTTAGGCTGCTGTAGCAAGTTGATTGTGGGTTCTTTGTTGTGTTGGGCTGGGTGATGCAAGAAAAAGATGGATGGGTGTGAAGTGATGATGGGATGGGGATGGGGTTGGGGATGGAAAAAAGAGCCCGAGAAAGGCGGGGGCCAAGTAGTAGGGGCAAACTGGAAGCGATTCAAGCGGAGCGTAAATTTAAGGTTGTCCCTACTCTGCCTTTTCCGCTTTTGCTTCTCCCATCCAACCAAATCTCGACACCCACCCGCTTTCCCTTCCAGTACTACTGCAAAGCCTCTAAACCCCCCCCCCCCCCCCCCCCTCTTTTTTCTTTTTTCTCTTTTTTCTTTTCTTTTCTTTTTTGTTTCATTTTTTTTTTGTTTTATTTTGTAGCTTAGAGAATATATATCTAATTAAATTGACTTAGTCGTAATATGTCTATCACTGAATTTTGGAGGCGTCTCACGTTTCAAGGATTATAGCTCGTCAATCGCAGTCTCGATTTCACAAAGAGAAAATATCTGCAAGTTGACTTAGTGGCACGCCATTACTGAATTTGGTATTATCTCAAGTTCAAAGGATTATTCAATCGTGCTTTTTATTTCGCTAGGCAGGGATTAGCAAGGTAACTCATCGTAGTCGGGAAACAAAAAAAGGAAAAGCAAAAATAATAGAGAGAAACTGAGGATCAGATGAGTACTCCAATCCTAACACCAACAACAGAGGTTTTTGCCTACTAGAGGAGTTCAAGTTGCGGTAACATTTTATAGGACGTTAAAAAAATCCGTAAATCCATTTCTGTTTTGTTTTTTTTAGGGATGATGCTTAGTCGTGTAGGTATATATATATATATATATATATAAGGAAAAAGACCCACATACAATAAAATCATCCGCTTTGGATCAATTCTCTCTGTAATTTATAAAGCTAATCTAGTAAAGGACTCAAGGTGCGCTGCATGTAGTGCAGAAAAGGAAACAGAAAAGAAGCTAACAAACATTATTTCCATAATTTCTGTCATTTTATGACTTTTTAAAATTGATCTTAACTTAATGTTTATTTTTGTAAAAAAAACCAAACTAATATATACAAATATGCAAATCTCAGAAATCATGTGGTTTCTATTAATATGAGTAAAACTGAGTCAAATTAAATTTCAAAAATTCAAAAAATTCAAAAGCATTATGGGACAGAGTGTAGTACTGAATAAAATTTAGAACTCGAAAATGTCGATTGTATGATGAGTCTATAGTTAATTTGAATTGTATAGAGCTAATTAGTTAGCTGGTCAATGGTTAATGCGTTTAATCAGATCGGTTTGGTTTCTTTCAATTCACTACGTACCATCTTTTATTCGAACGATACAGATCTAACTAGCATGGATATAGCCATGTAGCTAGGTAGCTGGGTTTTGGTTAGGTTTGTGTAAGATCCAACCGAGCTTCCTTGCCCGTTCTTTGCGCTCTTGGTTGTTTTTTATTAGTTTCGTACATGGTAAAAAAGGCAATTTTGCTATTAAAACATATGGTCAAGAGTAGTTTTGTCACTAAAATTCTATTTCAAAGAAATTTGTCATTAAGATTTTTTAAATGGACATTTACCACCAATGTTTTAGAATATGGGGATATTTATTACTATAGCAGTTAATAATGAGAATATTCCGTTATTACAAAAAATATTCCGTCAACGTATGGGTAAGTTGGATAATCCACTGCCATGTCAGCCAATATGTGGCGTATTTACTATCAATATTTTCAAAAAAGACAATTTTGCCATCAATATTTTTGAAACAGATATATTTGCTATTCAGTTTTAACACCGGTGACGATAATGACATTCAAAAAGGGTGAACAAATTGGAAGGTTGTCCAATGATAATATAATGTGCACGAGACATGACAAACAATAATTGGCTGATAATCATAGCGGACAAGCAACAATTATTCAGTAATTAATGCCACTGGAGTTGAACAAATTTATGAGTGTGAGTTACCACGGTTAGAGCTGATGTTAGGGCTAAGAGTACGGGGGTTGTGTTAGTGAGTTGAAGGAAAATCGTGGTAGCAGAATTTGCCAGTGCACTTCTCTGACCCTCCATTCCCAGGGAATTGAGGAAGATGAGTTGGAGATGTTGGCTTTGATGTTAAATATGAAAGATTAAGGTGAAAAATAGAAAAGAAATACAACTTGAGTGACTATACCATAAATTTTTCCTTTTACAATTTCCACTTGTGTCTTCACGTGCGTTCCACGTCGACAAAATATTGTCACTTTATCACTCTGTCAGCATATCTTGACATGTCACTAATGGCAGTAACAAATATCCTCATTTCGAAAATGTTAGTGGTAAATTTCTCCGGAATAGAACTTTGGTGTCAAAACTACTTTAGGCCTTATACTTTTGTGGCAAAATTGCCTCTTTCGCCGTTTCACACATAGAAGTCCCGGATAGGAAAAGTACACTCCCTAATAGACTCTCCAGTTCGGAATATAATTATAACTAACTTAAATTAGAGTTTCAATGTTCATAAATCTATGAATAGTTATAGTATACACCTAACACACCAGTGTACATCCATACTTTTACATTATTTATAAAAATATTATGTTTAAACAGCACATCCTACTAATATGAACAAAACTTCTCACAAAATGGAACAATGTATTGCAGAATAACATAATTGTATAAATGAAATACCACTTCTTACTAAATTGAACAACATTATTTACAAACAGCAGATAATATCAAATGAACAATGTATTTGTTTGAATAGAATAACACTTCTACTAAATAGAGCAACATTGTTTACGAACAATATATCTTATAAAATGAATAATATAGTACAGAATAACACATTTGTATGAATAAAACAACACTTTTTTGTTGAATGGAACGACATTATTTACAAACAACACATCTTATAAAGTGAACTATATATTAGAAAACAACATAATTGTATAACGGAACATCATGTCTTACTGAACGGAACAACATTATTTGTGAATAATACATTTTATAAAATAAACAACGCATTACAAAATAGCACATTTGTATAAATAGAATAACATTTTTCACTAAATGGAACAGCACAAACGCCGTCGAAAGGCAGGGACACCAGTTTTTCCTCCAACAGGGACAGGGATGAATGATAGAGTATATTATAGAATAATATATTTATATAAATGTAACAATACTTCTTACTAACGGACCGACACAAATACCGCTGGAGGAAGAGATGCTAGTTTTTTATCCAATGGGACACAGACTTTGCCAGAGGTAAGGATGAACAATGGGGAAAGGTGATTGGAAGAGGTCAAGCTTCTCAATAACTTCACCTTCATTGTCATCATCGTTAGAATCATCTGCAACCAATATAGGTTCATTGGAGGAAAGCATCCTCCCATCTTAAATGATTATTACAAAGAACTAGAGTTGTAAGATTTGGATAGACCAGACTAGAAAAGATAAAGAAAAGCAGGATAAGGATTTGAGAGAGCTTACAGCTTTGGAGAAAAAAAAAAGTGAAGAGAATAACTAGAGAAGGAATAAGTGAAGAGAAGAACTAGAGAATGAAGAAACAAATGGCAAAAATTGTAAATAACCTAAAAGTAGAAGTTGCTCAGTGTAATTTGGGTGTATTTTAGCCTCAACCTAAATCTATTACATAAAATAGGCAAATCGCCCATTATAGTATTTACTATAGGAGACTTCAGTCATTATGTTTTTTTTTTATAGTTAAATTTATCACTTATATTTTCAAATAGTGGAAATATAGCACTGATGTTTTACATATTTGACAAATTAGTCACTATCATGGATAACGGAGAAAATATTATGTTATTTTGTGGCATATTATGTGAAAAGCCCTCTAAAAAATAATAAATACGCCATTACAGTTTTTGTTATGGCCCAATTAGCTCATTGAATAATTTTTTATGCCAAATGTACCATCTTCCTCCAAATCCCTCTGATGCTCTTGGTCAACCATCTCCACTAACCAATTCTCAGTATCCGTTGCTGTGTGCCTCATTCTCTGTCTACAACCATCATTTTCAGACCAATTTGCAAATTTCCCACCGTCCTTAGCCTCCATGATCTGTGGACAACGACAACAAATGGTGGCTAAGCTCAATATATGGTGGTCCCAATGGAGATGATTAAGGTTGGTCAAGGGTGTTGTGACTAGACATCGTGACGAACAGCCTTGGGTATACAAGTAGTAGGCTCTAAAGGATTGTAGTTCACAATTGGCAACGCGTCAAAGGGCTATTGACCTGAGGGGAATCGGTCCGAATTATGCCCCTTCTTACAAGCTTGAAGAGCAATGTGGGTTGCGGAACTGTGTATTTTCAAAGATTGTTGAAAACTAGAAGTTACAAAGGTTGGATGATCAAGACGATCGTGCAACTGCAACTTTCTAAATGACATGATTATTTTGTGAAATAAATGAAATATTATTGGTTTACTTATTATATTTCTATTAGTCATTTAACATTGGTTGTGAATTTCTGCTTATGAAACAACGTTAGTAGTTGATTTAGCTCCAAAAAAGAAAATAAAAAATATATATATAACTGATCTACCTATTGCAAAAGCTATAGTTGGCAATGATACCCTTTTGGCTAAATCTATCACTATGAACCATTACAGATGAAAAACAATTTATGACGTAATTGGATTAAAGATATAATGGATCGCCTTATTAGATACGACCTCAAATTTTAGATAATTAATAAAAAAATTATCCTTAAATTGAAGTCCTACTCCTAACCCCAAAATCACCCTTCAATTTAACCATTTCAATTTTGATATTTTCAAAACTATAATCTGTCTACAATATATTTGACCCAATTTTATTGCTTTTAAATTAAAAAAATAAAAAGATTAAAGATGCCTTTTAGTTTCTAAAATACGATCTTTCGCCACGATCGAATCAAGGATATTAAAAATGATGGGTTTATAATTTTGCAATCGTTCAAAATTTTCCTTTATATTTCTTTATGGTTATCAAATCTATCAATGATATTTTCCTTGAATATTCAATGAATTAATATTAGTATGATTTTTTGGGGGGAGTTTAGGGTTTCCATATGCATATAAGTCTATATATAAAATATTGGTCCGTGGCCAATGTAAACTTGCAACAAAGTAAGCTATTCCTTCTTACATTTTGTTGCTATGCTTTTCGTTTGCACATAACAGTTTTCTGATATTTTCTGCACATTTTTATATTAATTTCTTCTTCATTTTTTTATTTGCGACATATTCAAGTATAAATTTTGGCCGTTAAAAAAAGAGTATAAATTTGCGTTTTACAGCATTTTTAGTATTATATTATCTTCTCATTTCGCTTACAATGGTATGTTACTATCTTAGCTATCTAATTTTCACACCTTACACCTATTAACACCATCAACATTCTATCCCATGGTTGACATCTACCAGGATTGATGCAACAAGCTCCCTGTTTTATAAGGTTTTATGTTTTTAGTGTTCGATGACTTTTTTAAGTGTTCCGTATAGATATTTAAGATGAAATTTCAGTGGAAGGTACTTTACACAAGAAAATTGATAAAGAAAACACAAAACAAGGAAAGAAGAAACGTTTGATGGATGAAATAATTGTTGAGTTCCTATGATATCATATGACAAAACATGTCTATAATGTTTATATTTATTTATTTCTAACCAGTTTGAGTTCAATAGCCAACTCACTAAAGCAAGAAAAAGAAAGAAGCACAACAATGGCCAAATTTTTTGCCTGAAGAGATCGTTTTACCATTAAGCAACATTCTCTATATCCTTTGTTGCTGTTCAAAAAAAAAAAAGTTGCCCTTAGTTAGTATCTATATTATGGAAGGGAAAACAAAAATGAGATACACCAAAAACACACAATTGTGTCACTGAGAACAAGGCGAGCTGAAAACTCTTTTCGTATATATGGTCATAAAATATGAATTTAAAATCTTTTTTTCTTTAAATAAAATAAAATAGCAAAATGAATATAACTAGAAAAACCCACATAGATCGTCAGGACTATAAAGGGGGAAACCAATCGAGTCAGCAGTGTCTTAAAGAGGAGCAGAGAGATACAGGGGGGATGATTAGAAGCAAGACGAAAAGCGCGAAAAAAAAAAGGAAGAAGTTTCTTTTCTATTTGTTTGTTTTTTTACCATTTTTTCAGTACCTGCGAGATATAGAACTCTACGCGTTGCAATTGATTTTCCCGAACCTACGCAATTTGCATAGTATTGCCTAAAACATGAAATGACATTTTAAGACCAAAGTGATGAGTTTGGGTTTTCATTGAGAAAGAATTAAGCACTCAATTGTCAGATCGAAAAGTTTGGGGATTAACATGGCAAGGGCTGAGAATATAGAACCTAGAATGGGGTCTCACCATGGGCCATGGCCTAGAGAAACGGGCCTAACGAGAGAAGAATTAATAAGGCCAAAGAATAGGTAAACAGAATCAATCTAAGGAGAGCAATAAGAGAAGAGAGTTAACGACATCATGGGTTGGAGCAGTACGCTATCTAGAAAGTATAATTAAAGAACGACGATTAAAGGTCTCCATGGATGTCCGGAGGATTGAACTAAGCTTGTCATTGGAGGTCGTAAAGCCACTTTATCCCCCGAGAGCTACAAAAGCTTGAGAATAATTTGACAAAATAGTTGTAATCCAAAGTCTTAATTGTAAAACTGTTGATACTATTCCCTTAATTGTGAAAAGGTCCACTTCCAAAGTAGACATATATCCCTAATAAATGCGGTCTTCCGTTTGTCTAGGTGGTGCATTGGAACCCATCTACAGTCATACTGCCGCTCCTAACCCTGAGATATGTCGCCAAGCTCCACCTACCATAAATAAATGAGGTAAACCTACTTGCGATCAGAAGGTTAACAAAATCATAAAATTAAATCTGAATTAACACTAAAATTCTATGCTAATTTGGAGGAGGTTAATTAACACTCCATTTAATACATTTTATGATCACTCAATTGCTGAAATAATTCAATAATTTTTTATATTATTAGTGCTATATCTCTGGTGTTAATTAACCTAATCCAAATTAGTCAAGTAGTGATATGATATTTAAAAGAATTCTGTCCAAATGGTGGTGCGCATTGCGCAGTTGTTGCTCTAGCTACAAGTATTATTAGTAATACTTCATCATTTTAATTTAAGTCAATTTAATGTAAGATGACTTATTTTTATTTTAATATATTTTCCTACCTAAAATTAATTTTATATGAAAGTCAATATTATATAGGTGTCATAAGCCATTGAATGTAAAATTTTTATGATATTATTTATTATAATTTTTTTTAGGTATAGATTACTACAATATCTATATAATATTAATTTTTAAATGAAATTGATTCTAAATAAAAAAAATATATTTTTTAAATTGAATTGACTTAAATTAAAATAAACTATAGATGTGCACATTGGTTAGGGAAAAATAAATAAAACTAATAAAATCATCATGACATCCATATATACTATATGTAGGTCAAAGCAAGCAATAACTTGATGAGGAGTTTGGAGAAGCTAGCTATAAACCTACGTATAAATCATGCTCGCTTGCGCCTACATCCTACACTAGTACTGCATTGCACCACCAATTATTTTTACTATATGTCTCACCACATGGTCACATCAAATGCAACTATATTTAGTGTTTTTTTTTTCTTTTGAAACTTAAATGTTAATATTTGATGATATATAATTACAAATACCTCGATATGTTGAGGGTATAATCCAAAAGGGTGGGACTTGTGTCTTCGAAAAAACTCAAAATTGTGTCTAGGACAGGTTAAATAATGAGTTACTTAATATATTGTTTTTGATTTTGTTTAATTTTAACTTAGTATATAGAGCTTTACATTTTAAGAACCCAAAAGATAATTTTTAAAAAAATTGGAAAAAAATATTTTTTTTAGATTTCCTTTTTTTAAGTTGGTTAAGAAAAATAAGAAAAAAATTATTAATTGGGCCCGTTCAGCCAAGGTTATTTGATTCCAATTTTCATGTTTTCGCATCATTTGGCTGAGTTGGACCAGTGAGTCCCACATGTTACTTCCAAAAATGCCCCTAAAAGTGGTTGTAATTACCCTAGGCTTGCTAATGTTAAAAGTTCTCATGTGCTCAGCTGGCTTTCTCCCTTTCCCCACCTACCAACCTGTAAAATTGGGGATCTTTTATGGGTATTTTCAATAGAACAAAATTTGAAGTCCTGTAGGCCACAACAAAAAACATGTTAACCAAAATCTAAAAACTTCAAACGATCTGATAAAAATCATTTTCTCAATAATTTTATTCAATTGATTATTAGGTAGATAAAGAGTTTGTTTTTGAATAATATACTATCTTTTAACAAAAACATCCAAAAATTAAAGTAATAAATTTTTTAATAAGTTACTCAACACACTTACAAGCTATCTTTAGGTTTCATTTGAGAACAATGTCTGTATTTAATATTAGATGTTGAAAAAATTATCAAATAATAGCTCTTAATAAGTTAAAGGTTTGGAAAAGTTATAATACTTGTCGATAATTTATTTCAATCTCTAGTATTAATTTTAAACGTTATTCCTAAATAAGGGTACATTTGAATGTTCTACAAAGAGCACCACAAGAGAATACTAAACTCTGCAGTAATTAGGGTGAAATAAAGCACCGTGCGTAAACTAGCTATAACAACAGACCTTTTTTTAGATTTCGAATGGATAAAAAACCGGTAATAATTTCGAGCATTCCCCTCTGAATATTGCATCAATTGTAATAAGGATGCGGCAATTATCGAAAAAAGATGAGAAGGCTACAAATTTTGCCTATTGAACAATTTATAGTCTGCCATCAACACTTTTATGTCGAGTATAAGTCATCTTACTCCTTCAATAGCCAGCAAACCCACCAGATTATTTGCTTAATTGATTAAGGAATGTCACTCCTGTAAATTGTATTCATGGTCCCTAACCTATTATTACCATTTTTTTTTACCCCAACCTCCAAACTATCTTAAGTTGGTCCATCATTTTTTCTTTAAAACGGGTCAGTTTTGGTTTTTTGTTGCTGATTGATTTCTTCATAAAATGTTATTTCAATATACTGACTTGAAAATTGCCACATAGGCTTAGGAGAACAAGGGAAAAAAACGAACAAACATACAAGTACTACGTACAGTATCAATAACTTTTAGCAGCTGAAAAAATTTGTTCTTTTTTCCGTTTTCTTTCAACTTAAGACAACAGAGCATGAATAACTAGCTGCACCAGGTAGCGTATTATTCTCCGTAAGTTTTCAAGCAGGAAAAAGTTTTTATAGGAAAAAAAAATAAAGAGCGACATGACATGTTTTCAAAATGTTCGGGACTAACAAACTAAAAAATTTTTGAAATTAGGGCCAAAATAGGACAATAATTTTAATCCAGTGACCACTTAAGTAAAATTTACCCAAATTTATCAAAATATGTTGGACTTCACGAATCACATCAAATGTCGTATATAATGTTGGAGAAATTAGGCGACATGCCATATAGGAAACAACTCTGAACATCATGTAGCTTGCCGTGCCTAATTAGGACTTCATTGATTTAATTTAGTGATGTTGAAAATCAAGGGTGATCAATTTAGAAATTCTGGGGCACTAACTTTAATGTGTTTGGGCCCCGGGCGGGCAACAAATTAGCTTACGTTTCCCGTTTTCGCCCAATCATATATATACTAGCTTGTGCCATTGAAATTGAGGAGGTACCTGGGACATGTGATATTGGAAAGCAGAAGTAACTTTGTTGCACTATTTAGCACTGTTGGAAAAGAGACAAAGCAGAGTGAAAGAAGAGGGACAGGTGGTAAGAGTTGATAGGCAGGGTAGCTAGGTTGGTATGGGATTGACGTACGTAAAAATATTGGCACAGAGCAGCTAGCTGCTAGCTATAGGTAGCAAAGCTTCACATTCGACTCGATCGTATTGGTTATGAGGGAATGAATTAGCTAGTGAGGGAGAGCGTATGAAAAGAAATAGAATGACTTTATTGTACTTGGCAGTGTCCGGCAGATCCACGGATGAGTTTTAGTAATTAAGGTACTGAACGCGTGTCAAGTTGGTGTTGGGGCGTGAGCGAGGTATAGAGGATAGGGTGTCGGCCACTAGGGCGCGCGCATGGCCAGTGCCGACGCCTCCACCGCTCCTCCTCCTCCCTCATACATCACAGTGTCTCCATTATATACGTTCCTGGCTAGCAGCTACCTCCATTCCTGCATTCCATTCACATCATTCACTAGTAATTAATTTCTCCTTTCTAGCTTAATTAATTAACATTAGTAATGAGCACTAAAATTTTAAAAAAATTATTTAATAATAACTTTTAGTTTTTAACTTTTAACTTCAATTATGTAATCTCCATTGTTAGTATAATTTTTCAAAATTCTAATACTAATTATAAAAATTATTCACAGATAAGGCTATCATCCAAAACCCAAACGCACGTTTTCTCTAGGTAGTGTAAATTATTCTACCAAGTTTAATTTACTCTCTCCATCTTATATCTATTCAATCATCTGGTTTGACGCAAAAATAAAAAAAAAATTGAGATATAACTATTTACACAGGTAAAATTCATTTATGATTTCCAACCTTTTCACGTCATCCTAAAATGTCCCTAACCTAAATTTTATCATCTTAAAATCCCTAATCTCCTTATTTTTGTCTCAATTGTGATCATTCCGTTAATTTCACAGTTAAATGTGATGCAATTTCAAGAAAAATTTCAACTTTATCCTTACATTTTATTCCTCCCACTCAAATTACCCTAAACTTGTAAATCTAACATACTCTTTCTCCTATCCATTCCATCTTCCCAAAAAAAAAAACCAATGCACTCGGGCTCCACTTTAACTTTGCCTCCCCATCCTCCTACTTCTGACTTGCTAGCTCTTCTGCCACCTCATCCATCTCCCTCTAACTCACCGTCCCCCCTAACTCACCAGCTCCTCTACCGCCCTATCCTCCTACCACCAACATGTCAACTCATCCCCTCCTATCTCCCTTTGCCACCTCCAATCTTTTCCCAGATTTGCTGCCCTCCACCCTTGCCAATTACAACATCAAAATCGTCATTGGTGTCGCTGATAGTGGCATCCCCTCTTTGCCCCCTGACAGGAAACTCTCCAAACATATCGGGCAATTGGTGGCCTCTATGTATAGGCAGGCTACAAACAAGTTGCTTGACAGTTTCTTGCCTAATTCCCTTGATAACAACGAGGGATAGCTAAGCGGCAGCTTGCATTTTTTAGAGGTGGTTGGGTTGTCTTGTAGGAGGGCAGATGATTGGGTGGTGAAATCAGGTTCAGCAGATTCAGCACTTGAATGCGATGGTACTTTGGTTGTGAGGCTCATCTAGTTCAATTTAGTGTGACCGTGGCTAGCAACACCAAGGAACGATGGCTTTTGGGGAGGTGGGAAGTAGTGACATGTTAAAGTGGTTGACAAACTCTCTGATGACAAACTCAATCATTATGCTCGACTTTAAAAGCTAAAATTCAACTGGTGAATTAAGGAAATTTGAATTATGCACACTTAAAATGGAGTTTTGTGCTCAATTTATGCTGATTGATACAACTGATTTGGGATTAGAACAAGGAAAGTTATTTTTGCATTTCTAGATTTCCTTTTTCATTTGGTTCCTATGTGGATGCCTTCAAGTAGTGGTTGATGCAAGTATGTTGGCATGAAAATTGTGTAAAGCTATGTTTGCTTTTTTGGATTTCCTATTCAGATTCTAGTGGAATTTGTTGATGAAATCGTGTAAAGTCATAAAGAAGTGTCAAATTTAAAAGTTTGAAGGTACTTTAAGTAGGAGAAGGAAAATTTAGTGACCAAAATTAGCATTTTTTCCGAGATTCCGTTAACTTTAATTGAAAAATTGACGAAAGAATCATGATTCAGACAAAAATAGAGAGATTAGGGACTTTAAGAGAATAAAATGAAGGTTATGGACCATTTTAGGACAATGCAAAAAGGTTACGGACCATAAATAAAATTTACCCTTATTTGCACGTTTGCCTCTTACTTTTTTTACACATAAATGAAAAAAAAACTTAAAGGCAATGGATATTAAAATAATAGTTTAAAGGGCTGAATGAAAAAATAATTTATTAAATATAAAAATATTACAAAGATTTAGAACTGCTTAAAATAAAAAATATTGTAATAATTTTAGGATGGAAGGAGTATATACAAGCCAACTTATTCTTTATATTTGAGATGCTGTGAAGAATAATTCTGCTTCGATTAATATATATAATCTCGATTTGTTAAAATGATTTTTCTAACTATACAGTTACGCTGATTATAGGTTCAAGATTATTTTTTCAAAATAATTTTTTAGTAATTTGGGAAATGCCAAAAGGTCGTGTCCCAAAATGATTTTGGTTTGCAGCTAGGAAGAATCACCTTTATATATTCACGATCACGAAAGTCTTAAGCTCGCTGTAGCCTAAAAGCCGCACTCCGCATATATTCTCCGGATACTCTTCTCTACATGATAGATTCGCTTGTCACCACTTCCCTCTGTCCTGCTTGTCTGTATTAGATAAATATTAATGGAAAAGTGTAATGTCAACGGCCACAGAAATGAGGGATTTATTTGGGCCGTTGGTTGCTGAGGATGGCGCAGAGTTCACGGAAACGGATGGCTCAAATGGGTTTGTGCGTCTGTAGTCAGAGACACAATTATAATCTTTTATTAATTCATTTGTATTAACTAAAGCAGCAAGTTTTAATACTGTATTTATGAAAGAAGAGCACTATCCCTACCACAATAACCCGTTTTGGGTTTCAGCCTAATATCTTTTTCTGCCCAACAGAATGTCCAAAATAAGAAAATGGTAAAATTATAGACAGGTGTTCACTTTGCGTGTAATAGTGCCATTTGATCCAAAGACCATCAATTTTTGCAACTCTATCATCCACCCCAAGATGCCCCAACTTTGAAATCTTGGCTTTGAGATTTCCATTCCCTGAACTTTCATGGCTTACATTAGAACCAAATTTTCTGAGTTCGTAAAATTTTTTGATAAACTTACTTCTAGTACCTAAAATATTGGCTTTTGATTTATTTTGCCCCCCTAATCTTTTATGTCTGACAATTGAGCCCTCAATTAATGCCAAAATCCCAAATTTCATTGCTTTAGTTCTATGCTATATGTTTCCATTTCCCAAATTGGTCACAAACAAATCTAAAATGTTTCACTTCTTTAAAAAGCTTTGAAATGATTATTGCTTGATTTTAATTTAACCAGACATAATTCTTCTTTTTAATTTTTTCTCTATGAATATACATTCATAATTCTTCTGGTCCTCAAAACTTTGAAATCCAGAATTTTTTTATGCTCTTTTCAATAAACATAAAAGATGTTCAAACATCTTGATTTTTGCATTTTAAGACCCTAAACTTTCTTGAGTTACTATAAATGTCCAATTTATGCTAAAATCCCAAATCAAACTACATTGATCTTATGTCGTATGTTTTTTATTTACTAAATTGGTCAATAATAACTTTGTAATATTTCAATTTTTTAACCCTCTAAATTAATCATAACATAGTTTTGGTTGAATCATTTATAACTTTTTTAAGAAATTTTATGTACATATAATTATTAGGAAAAAAAATGCATATTTTAGTTTAACACCACAACAAGGTGCGCGCTGATTAATAGTTCTATATTATACTAGCCAGGCTCGTATTTAAACCTTGTAACTATTGGTACAAAATAATATCACACAAAGTGACATCAGAACCATACTAAAAAAATTTTAACCAAATTATAATAAAAACTTAAAAGTTACAACTTCAACAGTGTTCTCACCCGTTAAGGATGTGCGAAAATCCATTTTGATTTATTTAAAGGGAAGATTCAAATCGAAACATTGAATAAAGCACAATAAGTTGTAGTAAGTTGGAAATTGAAGTGAATAAGCACTAGAGGGAACATTAACTTTAATATGTAAGGATTTTGAAACCTCAAGCCCTAAATAAGATTTGATTTACCATGCTATGACATGTTTTCAACACCCCCTTTGATTATTTTTCCCCATGTTAATTTTACTTACTGCTATTATTATTATTATTATTATTATTATATGATAAAGTCCCTCGGGAAACATCCTATATGACTATATGCTACGAGATATACAAGCCAATAAAGAGAGAATACACTGCATAATTAATGTGTAAAAGATTCTCCAAGAACATTCAAACTTCTATTTTTGGTGCAAGGTCTCAATATCTATTAGCTACATTTTTTTTGCAATCAAAATCAAAAGTCTAAGGTAATTAGGAAGAAAAAAGAGAGATAACGACACGAAACTCTACCTAGTTCGAATTAAACTGTGTCGGAACCGAACTTCCCTTTTGAATCGACTTATTAAACTGTATGTAAACCCATTGCTTGCTACTAAGGTAAACCAGGAGTCAATATTAGTTTTAAACAAAAATTAATGCGTTATTATGTATTATTGTTATACAAAGTGACTATTTGTCCAAGTTTTTAATTTATTGAAATATTTTAAGAAGTATAAAAAATTAATAATTTTGGAATATATTTTGTAAAAATAAATTATTTTTTTAAGTTTTTTGGGTGAACAAGTTAAAATATTAATAAAACTTACTTACTTTTTTATGAAATATTTTAAAATTAAATTTTTAGATTTCTTGAAGTATAATATTTCAATAAATTGATAATTTTAAGAAATAATCAATTTATATTAGAAAAATACATAACAAGACATTAATTTTAAAAAATTGAGTTGGAGTCAACAGTTATTACCTTGGAAATTAATGGCAATGGCATAACATGAATAAGCGAGAGCTGAGAAGGATTAAGAATTGGATCATTGTAGCGTGATGGATCAAAGCGTCCATCGCGTCCATGACCTGCGATACTCGGATTTTCATTAAGAATTTGAGTGGTGATATTGGCTGAACTTGTGACAAGAAAGTACAGAAGAGGCCCACCTCGAGTTTCGTTTGTTGTCGCTTCTACCTGTGCTTTTGCAAAGAGCTAGTCATGTTAATGCCATTTTTTGCTGCTTTTTTTTTTTTTTCCACAAGCTCCGCTTAATTTGAGAATCTTGAGAGTTGAATTAACAGGAGTTGATTTTGTCACAGTACTGCACCCGTGGCCGGGGAGAAGATGGTCGTCCCCCACCTAAATCAACACATTTATTATTACATGCCTCTTGTTACAATTATTGGCAACCAAACAGTGACATTTACGGTGATATGATATAGTGTAATTTCAATTATACCTCAATAGCAATATAATTAACCCCAAAATATAATAATTAAGACGCTGTATTATGTACTTTTTGTCTGGTAGTAGATGTCATCTGTCCTAATCCTACAGGAGCTTCGCAATCTATACAGCATATTGGAAGAGTTGCTATAGCCAGAAGGATCATGTAGATCTTGGTATCATGGCTGGCTATATTATATCTAGGATTATATGGAAGCCTGTGACCCTAACTTGTATGTCTTTTTGTGCTTTCGGAGAAATTCATGTCCTCTACTCCCAACTCTTAATGCCCACATGTTAGCAAATAACTAGCAAAATCATGTTCATCCAATTTTTTTCTTTGAAAAAAAAAACCAAAGTTGTGTACATGTTTATTACGAGATCTAAAATGTTTTCATAGAGTATTTTTAGAATGAGTTAATCCTCTCACTTGCTTATCTACATGTGTGTGTGCATGCTTGATGTAGCGTATGCTAAATATATGAGTGTGCCTTGGCCTTGGGTGTAAATTGACATTGGAGTTGCACAATAGTTATTATGATTATAATTGGTTCACATACCCTTGAAGTTTATTCAAAATTATACTTAACCTCTTGAAGTTTCAAAATCCATACTTAACTCCTGTTTTTTTTCAACACCTTTTTCGGCACATGGTAGAGGGATCAAGGACAAGTTGGGGGACAAAGACTCAATCCGTTTTAACTTAAGTTTACTTAATCTAAAATATCTTATTTTAGTTTTATATTTACTTGAAACTAATTTCATTTGAAAATCAATATTATGTAGGTACAATAATTCAGTAAAACTAAATTTATTTATAATTTTATTAAATATTTACAAATTTTTATTTTTAATGCCAAAAAATAAAAATTCATTAAAATTTAATAAAATCATTAAAAATTTTACTTTTTAATGGATTACTACACCTATATAATATTGTGTTTCAATAAAATTAATTCCAGGTAGAAAAAAAAGGTAAAAATAAACATAAGTTATTTTGAACTAAATTAACTTAAGTTAAAACAAATTAGATATAAATCTGAGACCTCATGGTAAGAACACCAATAGAAAAAAAAATATTACCTTAAATTTGTAAAGAAAAGTTAATACCTTTAATGTCCCATGTAGTTTAAGTTTATCTGAAGATGAGTTATTAGATTACATTGGATATGTAAATGGAGACTAAATGTTTCTGAGGTAGAGATGTAAGGAGTTCTTCCTCCTTTAAACAATATCTCGGTTTTGAGTTTTGTGAATAGAGAAATCGAATTTAGGAGAGCTTCCCCTCAAAGGGGGACCAACCATGCTTAACTATTGATCAGTCGGAGTCCAATGTGACTACCCAATATCAGGAATTCTTGGACTGAAAAAATAGGTAAATGGAATGTGTTAGGGATATTAAAAAATACCTTACCTAGCTAAACTCTCCCCGGAACCTTTATGAAGAGGATATGAGTTTAATTAATTTTAACTGACCTTATCTACAAAATTGTGATGAGGATATAAGTTTAATTAATCATACCTGACGCTACCCACACCTCTTAAATCAGTATATTTATATTTAAAATATAATTTTATTTAAAAATAAAATTATAATTTAACATAGGATTTTTTTAGTCATAATTAATTGTAAGGAAACTTACAATTACCCATTGAGGTATGCCTTAACCTATAGTTTACTCCCTTTATTTTTAAAAACCTACACTTTGCCTTTAAATTATCATTTTTTTTCTTTTTGTAAGTGTATTTTCCTCTATGTAAATGCATATCAATATCTTTTTAAAGGTGATTAGCTGTGAAAAAAAAATATATAAAATCTTGCAATTACTGGAGTATGATTATTAGGCAGTTTAAATTAGAATTTTAGAAGTTACTGTCAGATACTGTAAAAAAAACAGGGGGTAAAATGTAGGTTTTTAAAAATAGAAGTGGGAAAGTGTAGGTTAAACCAAACAATGGGGGGTTGGTAATTTTCCTTTAAGTGTAAATATACACACTTTTTAAAAATATATGTAAAAATATATAAAAAAATATATAAAAAAAATTAAATATATACCTTAAAGCAGTTGTAAAGTAGCACCTAGCTATATACGGGAGAGTGCTACCTAAACTTAATTACTCTTAAAGAGGGTTTAAAATTAGTTAAAAATAACCTAAAGCCCGGCCCATTGATATGTCTAAGTGCATAGAGTTCCAGCTAATTAAACGGGCTTGTTGATTTGGATAAGAGTTGTGACAAGACGGGCGAAGATTGCAAAATCCATATAAAAGGCCCACAAATGAAGGAATGCTTCTAATCACAACTCAAAGAGGGTCTAAAGGCGCCGAATTATACTGCGCGTATGTCATGAAATAGCCATCCCTGGCCCGCTAATCTCATAACCTCGCGAATAACGCCACCAGCCAAATTTGAAATGCCTACCCAATAATCATTCTCGATCTCTATCTCCCTATTAAGACAAATTACACCATCTATTTCTACATTTTTATATCGATGGATTTGATCGTTTGAAACCTTCCCACCTTACAAAATTCCCGGGTCTGTCGCTCCTGGTTTGGTTCCTCCAATACAATGACGTGCCCTGGGTCTGGGTGGGTGTTCTCAAATGCAGACCTCTTATTTTGACTGAGGAGAAGTGAGATGATATGTGAAGATATGTTTTCAGATTTTCCTGTTTCTGGATCCAAATAGCTATAGGTTGCTATAGATAATAGACAGCTCACAGAGTGAATTGTATAGTGGTACTGGTACCCGGTAAGGTAAGAAATGCATTTGGCGTGTAATTGGACAACTTTTGCAGGGCATGTTACTCACGAGCATCACTGGGGGCCCTCCTCTTGTCCGCTTCCAGTTGTAAACGGTACCCATCTCATCGCTCCTCTTAAAACCCCCTTTTAAAATCTAAATCTAAGTCCTTGAATTTATTTGGCCAAAAAAAGGTCCTTGAATTTATGACACTGTTTTGTGATGGATAGTCATGTAGTACTTGTAGTCGCAGTCCATAAATAGAGACGTCAAAAAATATTTGACCCAGGCCTACCCTTCCCGAACCCGACTATACCATTTCCGAACCCGACTATCTAAACCTGAACTCTATCATACCCTCAAAGTTATGAAGAGGGTATAAGTTTAATTTATACTACCTGATTTTACTTGCATCCATCTTAAATTAGTATATTTATATTCAAAATATAATTTTATTTTAAAAATAAAATTATAATTTAACATTAATTATCTTATATTGCTTTAGTTTATAATTTTTAAGTATTAATTAATTGTGAATATATCACATTCTTTTAAAAAATATATGTAAATGTATAAAATGAAAGTCTAAAAAAATCAAACATTTTTTAAAATAAGTTGATGGGTAGTACTCGTCTAATTTTTTTAGGGGAATGTTTGAGATTAGTTATACTCGGCCCAAACCCAGTCCATTGACATCTCTATTCATAAAACCCTAGAACCCCTAATCTTTTGTTGATACTTTCTGTTGCACAGAATTGTCAAAATCACAAGGGAAAGTTACAATTACCCTCTCGAGGTTTACACTAACTTACAGTTTGCTCTCTTTATTTTTTAAATCCTATACTTTGTCCCCTGGTTCTTTTATACTGTCCAATAACAACTTATGAAACTGTAATTTAAATTATACGACAGTCATCTTCCAGTAATGTCGGTTCCTCCAATATTTTTTTTATAATTAATAGACATTTTTTTCTTTCTGTAAATGATTTTTTTTTCTTGCAAATGCATATCAATATTTTTTAAAGATCAGTTAATTATGAAAAAAAATATCAAAAATATTGAAATTACTAAAACATAGTTATCAAATAGTTTAATTTAGGGTTTCAGAAGTTGTTATTGAACATTGTAAAGAAAGTTGGGGGTAAAATGTAGGTTTTAAAAAATAAAGAGAGCAAAGTGTAGGATAAATAAAACTACAATAGGGGGCTTTTGTAATTTACCCAAATCACGATCATCCACCTCCTCTCGTCCCACCCCAAACCTTCACTCCATAGCTGTAAATCAAAAAGATAAAAAAAAAAAATCCATCTATCTTTCGTTTCATTTCTGTTCATGAAGCTGTAAATCTAACAAAAGCAATAATAAAAATAAAATAAAATAAAATAATAAAGGAGAAAGTCTTCTCCTTCACAGCTTCACAGGTTCCCTTCGACGTCGAGCCATGGTAGCAATTAAAATTTGTGCAGATCAAGGCATTGGTTATTTTTGGAAAAAAGTAAATTTCATGAATGATCTTTAACTTTTAGTTATTATTTCTCTTTAGTCCCTAACCTATTTAATGTTTTGTTTTAGTTTCATTCGACGTCGAGCCATGGTAGCAATTCAAATTTGTGCAGATCAAGGCATTGGTTATTTTTGGAAAAGAATAAATTTCATGAATGGTCCCTAACTTTTAGTCATTATTTCTCTTTAGTCCCTAACCTATTTAATGTTCTGTTTTGGTTCTAAACCTATTAAAATGTTTCATTTTGAATTCCTTCACAGCTTCACAGGTTCCCTTCGACGTCGAGCCATGGTAGCAATTAAAATTTGTGCAGATCAAGGCATTGGTTATTTTTGGAAAAGAGTAAATTTCATGAATGGTCCTTAACTTTTAGTCATTATTTCTCTTTAGTCCCTAACCTATTTAATGTTCTATTTTGGTTCTAAACCTATTAAAATGTTTCATTTTAGTCCTAAATCTATTAAAAATGTTTCATTTTGGTTCCAATTTGATGAAATTTGTTAACTCAAAGTATTTTTCTGATAACAACTTTTTATTTCATAATTTAAACTATCTGGTAACTACCTTACAATAAATTTAATCTGTATAATAATTTTTTTATAATTACTAAAAAGGTCAAATCACTTTTTTTTATCTCTCTATATTGAACATCTTTCATTAAAAAAGAAAAGCTATTAATTAAAATTGTCTATTTATTGTCAAAAAATATTAAACTGATTAAATTTATTGGAAGACAATTACTGAATATTTAAATTAAAATTTCATGAGTTTCTGTCAGGCAATTATTCTTAGTTAATGGATTTCATCAAGTGAATGACCAAAATGAAACAATGACTAAAGGTTAGGGACTAAAAGGAAACAATGACTAAGGGTTAGGGACCATTTACGCAATTTACTCTTTTGGAAAATCTATAGTGAAAATCTTGGTTTTTCTTTTCTTTTCTTATTTTTTTTTAAATTAATGTCAGTGAAGATTGGGTGATTTGACAAGGAGCGCCACCACCAACACGCTGCCTGGTGTTTCAGGGCTTGAATTTGGATATAAATTAATCTCATCGTGGTGTTAAAAAAAAGTTGTTTTTGGTTGTTTTGGCTGATAAACAGTCAACTGATTATGGGTTTCTTCAGCAGATCTGTCTTAAGAATCTCATGTACACAGACTGATTTTCAATCCGATGTGTAAACCGGCTGCTGTGTCTAGGACCGCGATGGAGGAGGTATCTCTCTTGGAGTTATTAAAGCTTGATGGGTCAATTTGCACAATTTAAGAAAGTTAAGGGTTAAGTTGACAAATTCTGACTGTTTGAATGTTAAATAGTCTAACGATATTAGGTTTTTAACGGGTAAGTGTAGGTATTCCAAAAACGGGAGTGAAAGTGTAATTTTGAGATATTTGAAGGAGGTTTTTGTAATTATTCCTCTTTCACCTTAACATACATTTGGCTCTTAAACTTGGACATTCCACTCATGTTAGTCCAAACTAGTACTCACTACTCAGTAAATGTTGGCCCCTAAACTTTGGAAAAGCTTACGGTTTAGTCCATTTGCTCAGATATGTTAATAGAAAACAAACAAAAGCCCTCATATTCTCTTTTAATTTTTCATAGAAAGTACTTCTATTTTAGAGTCATCCGACTAAGCTTTCCCTCCTTCTTGTCCTCTCTTTCTATATTCGTAAAATCTAACATGACCACACTTTATCATCAGACAACAAATCATTGTACCAATTCCTATATTCCACCCTTTGTCCTTGTCCTCTCATTCTATCTTCGCAAAATCCAACATGACCACACTTTATCGTCAGACACCAAAACATTACTGATTCCCATATTCCACTATTTGTCATGCACTACCTCTTTGGTTAGGGTGGATTAGGGCTTCATCTTTTGGACCACCCATGCAGGATATGAATCAAGAAGTCACTGTCAAGGTCATGGACAAAAGCACTTTTCAAAAGGAGTATGACTTTCATAATGAGCTGTGCTTCACATTAAGAGTCGATTAACTGTTCGTTGTCTCGATGCTTGGCTTCTCCTTATATAGGAAATGATTTCATATGATTCAAGTTTACGAGCTTATGCCTAATGGCAACTTGCAATATGCTTTGCTCCAAAAGAAATAACTTGAATTAATGCTTTAGAATATGAGATTTTAGATTTTGATAAGCGTTGCCAAAGGAATCAAATACCTCCACAAGTTGGATTTGTTGGTAATTTACAGCAACATGAAGCCATGTTTTGTTGGATGCGTCCTTCTTTGCCAAGATTGCACTTTTTGGGTTGCCTAGGTTGAAAATAGATGAACCCCAAGTGGGTAAAGCAGAAGTTGTTTAGTATTATGAATCAATTATGGAAACAAACAATGTGACCATGTGGCAACATGCGGGTAGTTTTCGGGAGTCGCCACCAATCGGTTTTCGCTCAGGTCGATTGGACACCTAAAATATGGTCTGCGAGAGTTCGGGGGTTCGGGAGTACGGTTACGTTAAAACAACTTTGTTAAAACGCCAAAAATTGGTACCTTAGTTGATTTCAATTTTGTTTTGCTTGCTTTTAAATGATTTCAGTTAATTTTCAAACGGAAACTTTAACTGAATTAGTCGGAATGTGGATTTTTAAATTAATATGGACGTAAAAAATTTTGGTAATTAATTTGTATAATTTTTAAAAATTCGATATTTCCGAACCATGGACTCTGCCGAGTCACCCGGACACGGAAGCTTTATTTCCGAACCATGGACTCTACCGAGTCACCCGGACATAGAATTTAATGAAATTTTATATAATTTAATCTATATCAAAAAAAATGGATTTTTATCTTTTTTATTTAATTTTTATTCAATTAAATTAAAAAAGTTGATACTTTCCAAACCGTGGATCCTGCCGGATCATTCGGATTAATTTAATATTTTAACTTATTGTTAATTATTTAATTTTTTTATGAAATTAATTATTAGTTTAATTACTAATTTATAAGTCTTTTTATTTATGAAATTTTAGATTTATTAATGATCTTTAATGTTAATTAATTTAAAAATTTTTTTTTTCATTTTTTTATATTATTATTTTTTCTTTCTTTCTTTTTATTCTTTTTTATTCTTATTTTTTTTAGTTCTTTTTCTTTTCTTTTACTTTCTTTTCTTTCTTTTTCTTTTCTTTTAGTTTTATTTTTCTTGTTTAATGAAAAATCTTTATTATTTTTAAGTAATTAATTAATTTATCAAGGAACCAAAAATAAATTTTTAATATCAAGATTATTTATTTAATAAATAAATCAAAGAGTTATATAATTTTTAAATGATTAATTTTTTTTAAAAAAAATTATTTTTAATATCCAGATTTTATTTATTTATGAATGAAAACAAAAGAGTTATATATTTCTAAAAATCTTGATATTCATGTATTTGATTTTTTTTCTTTTTGTTTGATAAAAGATGAAGCAAAAAAAAAAAATTATTTAATCAAAATTTTATTTAATTAAGAAAACAAAGATTTATATATAAAAAATCTTGATATTTATATATATTTATTTTTATGCTTATTCTTTTATTTGATAAAAGATGAATCAAAAAGTAATTATTTAATCAAAATTTTTTTTAATAAAGAAACAAAAAATTTATATGTATATTTCAAAAATAAAAGAAAATTTTAATAAAGGAACCAAAGATTTTATATTTTTATTTTTGATAAAAGATTAACCAAAAAAAGTGATTATTTAATAAAAAGACCAAAGATTTATATGTATGTTTTAAAAAATAAAAGTAAAGTCTTGATATTTATATATTTTATTTTTGATAAAAGATTAACTAAAATGTGATTATTTAATAAAGAAACCAAAGAATTATATGTATATTTCAAAAATAAAAGAAAATTCTTAATATTTATTTGTTTTATTTTTTATAAAAGATTTACCAAAAATAGATTATTTAATTTATATAAAAAAAAATATAATTAATAAGTACAAAATATTTAAAGAGAAATTAATTCTTTTGAATTTATTTTATTTTTGAATTTTTGAAATCATTTGGCTAAGATTTTTATTTATTCAATAAAGGAATCAAAAAGTTATATTTTATTTTAAAAGAAATAAGTAAAATACAAAGTCTTAATTTTCATATACTTCTTTTATTAAAAAGGTTTTTTTTATTACTATTTTATTGGATAAAAATGAAAGTAACTATTAAAATTAATTTATATTTTATATTTTATATTTTATTTTAAAAATATTTTTATTCTCCAAACCATTGGATCCTGGCGGATCATTTGGACATGGAGTTTAATTTTTTATTAATTAATTATTAATTCTAATCACAATTTTTTTTTAATTATTATTACTATTTTTTAAATATCTTTTAAATATCCTTACTTTATTTAAAAAAAGAATTTTTTTTGTGTTTTTAGAATTATTTAATTATGTTTGTTTATTAATTTTTAAAAGTTAGCTTTTTGTTGTCTTTAAAGAAACATGTATTCCAAAGTAATAAAAGATAATTGGCTTTTAAAAATGATTTTTATTAGCCTTTAAAAATAGTTATTCACATAGAATTTTTTTGATTTGTTATTATTTACTTATTAAAAGTGAAATAAATTTAATCACTTATAAAAAAAATAATTATATAAAGTAAATAAAGGACAATTAATAATAATAAAGTGGGGTTTTTTGGCCATCCACTAAAAAAAAAAGAGGTATAACCTTCCATGAATAATAATAATAATAATAATAATAAAAGTTAGTAAAGTTATTAAAGTTAATTGTCAATAATAATAACAACAATAATAATAAAAGTTAGTAAAGTTAGTTGTTAATGTTAATGACAATAATAATAAAAATTAGTTGAGTTAATTGTTAACAATAATAACAACAATAATAATAAAGGTTAGTAAAGTTAGTAAGTTAGTAAGTTAATAATAATAATAACAATAATAAAAGGTTAGTAAAGTTAGTAAGTTAGTAAGTTAGTAATAATAATAACAATAATAAAAAGTTAGTAAAGTTAGTAAGTTAATAATAATAACAATAATAAAGGTTAGTGAAGTTAATAAAGTTAATTATGTTAGTTGTGAATAATAATAACAACAATAACAAAAGTTAGTAATAATAACAACAATAAAGAATAAATAAACAAGTAAAGATTAAAAGAGTTAGTAATTAGTTTTTTTCTTTCTGCAAGAACAAAATAAAAGTTTAGTAACCAAAGAGAAAGAAATTGAAAAGATAAAGAACTAAAGATGAGTTTTACCCTTAAAATCAAAATTTTGAATTTTCTGAAACGGAGCAACAGAGCACGACGCGAGGGGAAGGGGGCGACGGGCGACGGGGCGGCAGCGCGGCCAGGGGCAAAGGGGGAATCGGCGGCGACGGCGGCCAGGGAGCTGGGCACGGCGAGCGGCGGCGATAGGTGGGGAGGTGGCGCGACGGAACGGGAGGGCGAAGGGAGAGAGGAGGAGGAAAGGAGGCGGGGCCGGAGAGGAGCGCACGGCGGGCCGGCGACGTGACGGGTGTGGGAAGGCGACGGACGGCGGTGGACGGTGGCGGGCTGGTTTTGAGCGAAGGTGGACACGGCGGAGAAGGGAGGAACGGCAGCGAACTAAGAGAGAGAAACGGTGTGACCGGAGGAAGACGGGGGGCTAAAACGAAACAACAGAAAGTTTTTGATCTTCTAGGAAGAGAGAAGAGAGGCCAGGGACAAGGGCTGTAATTTTTCCTTTTTTTTAAAACGGAGCTCTAAGCTTTATTTTTTTCTTCCCTCCTTTAACACACATATTTGGACCCCTATTTATAGGGAAATGGGTGATGGACTGTTCAAAATTAAAAATTAATTAAACTCAAACTTATCTCTTATTTTGGTAAAATGACAGTTTCAGTCCTTTACGTTACTTTGATTCTGAATAAGCTTCAGAAGCTTCTGATTTTGACAATTTTGTCGTTTTCTGTTAATTTGGGCCAGAAACGTTAGTCTGGCCCAAAATTGACGCCAAAAATTACCAAATGCTCCTGGAACTTTCAGAATTTGTCAATTTTCTCAAAACTTCTCAATTTTGTCATTTTTACCCCAAACTTTTTAATTTTGTCATTTTTTATGGAGTTTTCTTTTTATTACATACATACATTTATACACATATATCATTTTTAATTAAATCCTCATAAAACAAAAATGTATTTTAACTTAATTAAATTTTTTCAGTAATAATAATTAATTAATTAATTAATAATAATAATAATAATTTTTTTAATTAAGTTTTAACGGTCGGACGAAATTGGGTGTCAACAGACCACTATTTTGATGAGTCAAGTTTAGGGGTGGATTAGTTTGTTGGAAGGTTTTGTGAGGGTTCCAAGTTTGGCGATGGCTTTTTTGGGGACTATTAAGGCGGTGATAGAGTCGTTATGGTCGGGGGAGAAAGAGGTAGTGGAGCTACAAAAAACAAAGTAGGAAAATTGGTATGGTGGTTTAGTGTGCGATGATGAAATGTGGTGACGCAAAATTTTGTAAATGCAGAAAGAGCGGACGAGAAAGATGGAAGGCTATTTTTTATGATTCTAAAATTAGAGTAACTCTTATGGCAAATTAAAAGAGATCAAGAGGGTTTTTGTAATTTTTCCATCAATATGTTTTAGCAAATGGACTAAGTCATAAACTTTTACAAAGTTGAATGGCTAAACGTTTAATGAGTACTAAATTATGAACTAACTTGCATGACTCGTCCAAATTTGGAGGCCAAATGTATATTTAGGCATTTTTTAATAACAAAAGTTATACACTTTTATAGTGTGTGGTTATAACTATAAAACATAACAATTATAGATTGAAGCATAGTTATTTGTATGAAAGAGTTAAACGTAAAATGTTCGATACATATACAAGCTTAACGTTTAAATTTGTAGAGCCTCTAAAGGAATGGGGGTCGATAAATCCTTAACCCTCATAATGGTTGTATTTTTTCTAAAAGGGATAATTATAATTTGTCCCTTAAGATTTAGGTGAAATTACACTTTATCTCATCCTGTTTCAGAAATTTATACTTTACCCTTTACCTTTTTAATACAGTCCAATAACAACTTTTGAAATCTTAATTTAGACATTACAGTAGCTATCTTTGATAATTTCAATCTGTATGGTATTTTTTTACAGTTAATGGACATTTTAAATTATCAATTTTTTTCTATATTTTTTTCATTTTTTAAAACAATATTTTCAAATTTCAATTAATTGTAAAAAATGTACTATACAGATTAAAATTATTTGAAAATGACAACCATACAATCTAAATTAAGATTTTAGAAGTTGATGTTGGACTGCATTAAAAATCTAGGGGGTAAAGTGTATATTTTTGAAACATGAGGATGTTAAATTGTAATTAACCCTTTTTGAAAAAAAAAATCCCTTTTTATTCCATTGAATTTGTTACATTTTTTTCAAATTTTTTTTTAAAAATAAAATTTCGAGTATAAAATTTAAACCTGTTATTTTGGTTTCCTAGAATTGTTAAATTATTATTTCGAGAAAAAGGAAAATGAATAAGCCATAAATCAAGCTCTGCTGTTTGCGATACGTCTTCGCGGCTGGTCTAATACTAATGCGCCATAAATAAAGCTCAGTGTAGTGTACCTGGACACGGTAGTTAGGCCCAGGCCTCTATGGGTGTGGGTTTCCAGGCCTAATACTAATAGGCAATACTTCAAGCCTTCATCGATGTGAGTTTCCAGCCCAAAACTTCCACTTTCCACAATAACGTCCTTATCCTTCATATCCACTAACCATGCAGATGTAGCGTAGGTTAGGGTAGAGCCAAAACTCCTGATATGGAAGACAAGTATGATAACTGTTGGAATTAAATAGAGAAAACACATGGTTGATTGATGTGTAAAAGAATCTACCTTTAATTACACATTGGTTGGAGAATTTGATGAAAGGGAGGTGGTTGATCTTGAGATGTAAGGGCTCTTGCACTTACCCGATGTGGAGTCAACCCATGACCATTAATTAAATCGAGATTTAGTGGTTCTGCTCTTAGTTGCAGTTGGCTAAGTAGATGCTTGCATAAATTAAAATTTTCATACCACTAGTTCATTATCCTAACATGTACAATATGTAAGCTTAACTTCGACAATTCGTAACTTATAAAGAACAAACCAATTCATGTTTTGACATAGCATGGTAAAGAGTATAAATTTGAAATTGAATACCAAAATCAACTTTATGTACATTCACCATCCTTATGCACATCTATAAGCAACCATTTGTGTATGTGCACACCAAAGTCTAACAAAAATATTCTATACAATAGGCCACTAGGTACACAGGTACCAAAATATATGTACAAAGATCTAATCTGAGACCTCAAAATGATGTTTCCCACCTGAGCTTGTAGCTTCCGAGATGAGAACCCGATTTTCCTTGTGTACTTAGCCTACAGTTGAGAAGGCAGTAATCAAACACTTAGTTTAGCACATAAATTGCTAACCAAATAGCTTAGAATCAAATATGATTTAAGTTGCTTAGTACCTGTAGTTAGAACTTTCTTATAGACCTATTCACTGGGTGCCAAGTTTTAAACACTAGCAGAATCTGCACAATATGACACTTAAAAGGGTGAGAATTTAATAAATTCTCAGTAAGGGATTAAGTCCTGCAAAATAAAACTTTTAGACACACAATTATATAATAATATATAAATACTTCTTAATGCGAGCTCGATACATCTTGAAGTCTTAACTAATGGCCAATAGTTAGGTTTTATGGTGGAAACCTTTCCTCATCCCAATCATAACTTACAAAGCATTAGCTTTGTCTTAGCAAGTTTTAACTTGCCACTTATTTTTTAACATTGCACAGGAGTTTAACTTAGCTTGATGGTTTAACTTACTAAGTTAGGTAACTTAGTTAAGGTACTTGAGGTTTGGAGCGTTTTTTAGGTACTTAATACCCTAGTTACTTTTAAGGTCCCAATATCTTTCTTAGACTTTAAGTTTTTACTTAACCATCACTTAACTCATTAACAAATGCATTTATATGAACTTAAGAATGGTTTATAATTCAACCGAAGGTTCTAAACATTTTAGATTGGTTTGGGCTTCAAAATCGATATGTTAGGGTGCTTTTAGGGTTGCCCTAACTTAAAGAGGAAGACACCTCAGTGCCGTAGTGCCAATGACCAAACCAGTCTATTTTCCTTGTGCCAGCCCATCACTATGATGCCGTTGGTGGCGCTACGGAGCCAACCCCTCATTTATTTTCATGCTTTCATGCACATCAAGCCATTTTAAGCCCTCAAACTTGAACCAATCACTTAGAAACCAACTCCCAACTTCCACACATATTAAAAGACTTGTAAATGCATTATATTTACCTAATTCAAGATCACAAGCCATAAACTTCCTATGCACACACAAGCACACTTGCACCAATCACTTGCTAATCAATGTAATCCTTGTTCTAACTTAGCAAAATGAATTACCCAAGCATAAAACACATATAATATGATCATTTTATGAGTATATGGCATAGAAATATCCACACATCCTTACCTCTCTTGGTGAACACAAACCAAACCATTTGAACTACCTTAGAACAACCATATTTGTAGTTTGCTATTTACCTTTACAAGCTAATTTTTAGCGTAGGGATCAATCATATAACATGCTTAAGCCTTAATTCACTCATTAAAACCTTGAACCTCAACTTAAATCCAAGAATTAAAGCTTATCAAGAAGAAAAATATGATCATTTACTTCTTTATACTCAAACATGCTTGTTGCCTTAAGGAGTTGTCTTTGTGAGCTTCAATTTCACAAGAAATGAATTGGGAAGAGATTTTGAACTCTGGAGCTTGGCTGCTGCATTTGGAATGAGAGAGAAATGAGCAAGTCAAGTCTTTCTTGTTTCTTATTCTCTCCTTAATTCCTTTAAATCCTTTAACTTTCTTGACTGTTCTAATTGGGTCCCAATGCCTTACAAAGCCTTTTTCCTCCACTCCGTAAATGTCATTTGAACTAGGAACTATAAATGTATTTCAAAATTTTTAGTCCCATAGTTCAAACACATCTGTGACCTAAAATAGGGGTTTTATTGGAAAAAAAATTACTATTTTGCCCTTATAAGTCAACTTTGCTTAATTGACCATATCCTTAATTACACACTAAATTGATTCACTAATTTGAACTACTTAGTGTGCAAAAAAAAAAAATTCCTAAGCCTAAAAATTAAGCTTACCTTGCAAATCTTGACTTTGATTTAAGAGAACCTCAATATGATAAGCTTTCAATATTTCCCTTTTCATTGTAGAAGTGGTTGATTTGATAGTAAGTTTCAACTTTTCATTCTTAGGCCCTCTTTAGGTGTTGAGGACAAGTTTTATGTTTGCGAGTTCTCCCGTCCAAATATATATATATATATAAAGCAGGATACATAAAAGGGATTTTTTTTTTCCTTTTATGAGAGTGATTGTGTAGGTGACACATGACATGCTTTCCTTTTTTAGTAAGTTAATCGCAAACTTTTACACATGATTTACTAAATATACCCCTCATCTTTTAATGTAATATGGTAGTAACACATAGCAGTTAAAACCACAATTTTTGACATACATTTAAATTTTAAATTTAGATAGATAAACACAAGATTAAATTTAGATTAATCCTAATTTTACTAAATCCCAAATTTTTAATTAATGTGGTTAGAAATAATCAAATTATTTCCATAAATAATTTTTATAATGAAATTTAATTATGATAATATTACATTAATATTATATTTTTTAATGATTTTATAAATATTATCTAGTACAAAAAATTGATTTTAACAATTTTTAATACCAACTATATTGACCCAACCAATGCATATTAATTTTTTTTTAGAACCATTAATCATGTAGCCTATATAAACCCAAAATGTGAAGATTTTAAATTCATTCTACTCTAAAACCAAAGTTGATGGATGACTCTACCACCCTTCTCTATTCTTAAACCAAAGTTTATGGATGACTCTACCACCCTTCTCCCTTCTGTCTCCTTACCCATTTGTGGCTTCTGATAATCATTTGCCAAATTCATTGATGAAGCCATCATTTTCTTGAGTTCTCGTGTTCCTTCCATTCAAACATTTCAAATAAAACTAGGATATTAAAGTTTCTGAAAAAAATGAGAGCAAGATTTTTTTCCAGAATTCATGGTAATTTTTATTTTTTATAAGTTAAGCAGTAGAATTGTTGACTTTAGACCGTGATCACCCTTGATTCTCCAACCATATTTATCTTTACTCAAGGTTTCTCTTGAAGATTTAGCATCTTTGTTTATTAAAATTTTCTATTTTACTTATTATTGTTGGATACTTTCAGTTCCATATTTATGTTTACCATGGATTTTTTAGTTTCATATTTCTATTTCTCCTGGTTTGAGATGGAAGCAACATCAAAGAATGAATAAACTTTATCAAGGAAATGGATACTCAAAACCGTCAAATACCTCACCGGCGTAGCAAGTACTAAATTCCATGTCAACCACTGGTTAGGTTACTGAAGCCTCGGGTAACCTTAGTTCAACCACCACCATCATCATCGATACTGTTTCCTTGATCTGAAGTTGACTTATAATTGTCAATTTTGAATATTCACACGCTTTCTTTCCTTTATTGGTTTTTTTGTATTGCCTAATTTTGCCTAGAAATTTTATATATCAATACGCATAACATTAGGGATTAGGGCGGAGACCACTCGAGTGTTAGCCGAGCAAGGTGTGGACAAAGGCTTTCGAAGATGAAGTTGGTGGAGGAACCAAAGGCAGGCATTCTCTCTGGTTCTTCTTGATTCAAATGTTATGGTGTGGTTGACTTTTGGATCCAATTTTGTAAATTGTTTGCTTGAGTATCATACTTAGATGCATATGTTCAGGTTTTTTATTCAAAAGTAAATAGCTAGAGGGTCACATTTGCTACTATGTTTTTCAAAGATTTTTTGATGTAACACTCGACGAGCATTGTATTCATTTTGGCCATTTAGATAGTGTGCTATAAGGTTTCAATTTTACCACCTTTGTTATTTTTTTTGGTCAAATTTTCATTTATTTACATGATAAAAGTTTCTATTTTAGTGTTGTTTTTCATCTTAAGCTGCCGAAAATATCTTACTATCTATTCAATTTAACTTATTATGTTGTTTATTTAGGGCTATTTGGGCCAAGTTCATTTTACATTTTTTTAATGAAATTTGACAATCTTTTCATCATCCAAAAACTTTTTTTTTGTAAAATAATTTTTTAAATTAATTGGTTTATTATTTTAGGACAAATTGAGTAACTACATTATATATTTTTTTTCATGTATCCAAATTTTTTTTGAAAAAATTACAAAAACTCACCTGTGATGTGGTCGAACCTATACTTTGCCCCCACTATCTTATGAAACCTACACTTTATCCACTCTTTCCTTTACAGTGTCCAACAACAATTTTTGAAAACCTAATTTAAACGGGCTAATATTCATGTTCTAATAATTTCAAGATTTTTTATAACTTTTTTCATAGTTAACTGACTTTTAAAAAATATTGATATACATTCACAAGAAGAAAAATACATTTACAGATAGGAAAAACTGATAATTTATAATGTTTATTAAGTATAAAAAAATATTGGAGAGATTAAAATTACTAATAGATAACTATCGTAGAATTTATTGAAATTACTGATAGATAACTATCGTACAGTTTAAATTATAATTTTATAAGTTGTTATTGGACAATGTTAAAAAAACGTGGGGCAAAGTGTAAGTTTTCAAAAATAAAGGGGCAAATCTCATGGTGTAATTATAAGTTTCCCAAACTTTTTTAAGAAAATATTTGTTTGTAATTTTAATATGTTTATTATTTGGGTCAATTTTGCCAACTTCCTTTAACGATTTTTTCATAGAGCACAAATTTTTTTCTTTTAAAATATATCTGATCTTAAAATTAATATGTTTATTATTTTGAACTAATTGGGCAAGCTTCCTTTTACAATGTTTTCATGTGGTCATGTAAAAACAAATATCATGTAACCCAAAATTTTTCTAGAAAATATTTGTTTTTACATGTACGTGAATCATTGTTATTTATAACAAAAATTTTAATGTTAATGGATAGATATATTGGAGATACTCAATATAGTGTCGGCATAAGTTTATATTTTTAATATTTTTTGGTTTAATGATAATATTGATCATAACATAATTATGTAGCAGTTAAATAAATACTCCCTCCATTTCACAAAAGATGATCATTTTATCTTTTTTGACTAAGATTTGACTTAAATATATTTATATTAATTTGTATTATAATTTTTTTAAAAAAATTATATTTATAAACTAGAGCCTTTAAGGTATCATTTTCATATACAAAACTTATATTTCTATAAAAAATTTTGAAAAAAATAAAATTATAAATTAATTACTATAAATAATAAATGTGCCAAACTTTATAAGACAGAAGGATTATTATTTTTTGAAACTAAAAAATATTTAAATCCCAAGAAAATACGAGGTATATAAACTAGTTTTGCTTAAAAACAAAGATTTGGCAAGTTTAGGAGTGCGCGAGAGATGAACGTAAACGCAGGCAATTGTAGGGGTATTTGTCGGCCGATTGGATCGATTGATTTGAAACCAAATTGAAGAATAATCCGATTAGTTTTCAATTCCTATAAAATCATCCTAATGTTAGAATCAATTCAAATCATACAAATTATAATTCAATTTATTCTGTTTTAATTCGAGCCGTTCAAATTATGATTCATGTATTCAATTTTCTTAATTTGATGATTGTTTATTGAAACTAAGCTTATGGTAATTGAAAATAAATAAAATACAAATTAAAGACAAATAACAAAAATTCATAACATTACATTTTTATTCCTAAAGTGAAAGATTGGTTCATAACACCAGTATAGGGTTGGAAACGAGCTGAGTTGATTCCAAACACCCCAAACATGAAGATCAACTCATTAAGAATTGGTTTAACTTATGCTCGAGTTTGACGAGTTCAAAAAATGAGGTTCGAAGCTCAGCTTGAAAAGATTTGGGCTTGCCTCGTGGCTTGATGGGCTCAAAACCCGATTCAAGGTTTGAGTTCGCTTCAAGTTCAATTCATGATTCAAGCTCGATTTGAAAAAGATAAATTAAAGCTTTAGGGTTTTGGTATATTAAAAATAAAGCTAATATCATTTTTATATTAAAAAATATTATGCTCATTAGACTCATTAAATGTTCAAGTCGAACAGAAACATACTCAAAGGTGCTGGAGTCTTTATTTCAATAAAAATAATAATACTTAAAATTTTTAGGCACTAGCCATTTGATCTTGTTGAAACATTTTACATCCCATTTATTTACCTTCATAAAGCATAAACATAGACAATTAAGGTCCAGTGGCCACTACAAAAAAATGTCAGTTACTAATGGATAGAATCTGTTAGTAACTGTCTGAAACCTGCTGGTAGCAGTCTTGGATGCCTACTCCAACGGCAGGGACATCCGTTGATAAAAACACTAGATAATTTTACCAACAAATATAGTGTCCATTAGAGCAGTCTAAAAACCTTTGCCAACAGATAATTTGGCCTTAGTAAAAGGATGTACAATTGCGAAACAAGTAAAACATTCAATTCTTGTTTTTTTCACCATGATCGAATGAAGTATCTAGAATTCAAGCTAAAGATGGAGTGTGCCTTTGGTGGAAATCAAGAAAAACAAATAACATTATTGAACCTGAACTATTTTTTTTATTAAATTGAACCAAAACTAAACAGGGCTCCCTTTCCCTCTCTGTCGAGCACCATATCTGAAGTTTATCTCTTATTAAAAGAATTAAAGGTATACAATTGACTTCATATCATTATTTCAGCTTTGATTACCAATGCTAAACCCACCATTTGAACAAAAAGAAACAAGCACTGAATAAGACTTCAACTAGTCGAACAACTAGAAGCCTTGATCTAAATTTTAGATCTTAACCGTGACTCAGTGAGAAATGGTAGAAATAGTTAGAAACGTTAAGTTTACCTGGGGTTGTCGAAAGGACTGCCCTTGTCCACAGAGAGGCATAACAACACCACCCTTGTAATGGTGGTTGGATGCATCAGATATTGCAGTAGAAACGAAGCAATTGACTTAAAGCACAATAATCAAAAGTAAATTCAGAGAGATTAGGCATTTTTTTGGTGATTGAAATGCAATCAAGGTTACAAAAAATGGGAATGAGAAGGCTCGTGGCAGAAATAGGTAAATGACGATGACTATGAAGGACGGGTGGCCGACGGCGGTGGTGACGAGCGAGGCAGGGTAAAGTTGAAAGGTCAGCGCTGGGCATAGTTGCTCAACTCTTTCCTAAAAGTATTGGGCGGCGGGAAATTATTTCTAACCCAAGAGAAAGGCTTCTGCTAATAGATTACAGCTATTTGTAGGTAGAAGACAAAAATATACTATTGGACTCGGCAAACCCGTTGAAACAACCCAAACTTCTACTCGTGGCCCTTTTTTTGTTGGTACAAGTTCCTGGTTTAGGCCTCTACTAACTGTTATCCTATTTATTAGTATAGGCACCCGTTGTTAAATAGCATTTTTCTTATAGTGGGCTGCGGGATTGATTTTTTTTTTTATGTGCTCAAGGCTCTCAACATTGGTCACATATATATACATATATATAGCTCTCAACATTGGTCATATATATATATATATATATATATATATATATATATATGTGTGTGTGTGTGTGTGTGTGTGTGTGTGTGTACACACACATGCTTGTTTTGTTTTAGTTTTTGATATACACAATCTCTTGCCCTTTCCCTCCATATTCCTAGATTTTTTTTTCTATTTCTATAAAGTTATTTTTCTATATATCTTCAAGCAATGTTGGGTAAAGAAAGGTGTAAATGGAGCTTTACTTCACAATAATGAATGTGTGTGTGGAGCTACAACAATATGGTTGGACTGTTTTATCATGAGTGTAGTGTGACTAAGACCACTATACCGGTATGACACGAAGCGTTTAAAAGAGATTGAGCAGACCCACAACTCATTCCAATTATTATTGATATATATGTGATATTTCTCCTATTTTCTACCTATCTTACTTTACAACATTTACTAGTTTTGTATTGAAAAATTGTTAATTTTTGTGTCACCAGTGAGATAAATATTTGGTCCAAATTTTATATTTTATTATTTGTGAATTTTCTAATGTTTTTACAGTGTAGGATCAACAATTTTCGGGCATTTTGACATAAATTTTTGTTTTTCCTTAAGTAAGGCAATTTCTTTTATTTTTCTAAAAGTGTGAACATGTTGCTGGGTCAACTCTATTTGCAACTAATGATTTGTCTTATAAACGAGTTTTGAGATTGGTTTTAAGATAAAAAAGTGATTGACCAATTTTTTTCGAAGGCCAACTATTTCAATTTTTAGGTTTTGCTTTTGTGTTGCGTTATTGGCCACTAATATTGCGATGTATAAATTTGGTCTGTGTTGGGAGACCATCCGGTTTCTAGAGAGAGAGGCTCTGCATTCTCTCTAGGTTTTAGGGTTCTTGGCTTTGGCCTTGTCAAAATCCTTGGGGTGGGGATATAGGGTGCCACCACCGATCAGCTCATGGTAGAGGTCGAGGTGGGAGGACAACAAAGGAACAACCAAATATGTCGAGCAAGGACACTGACACAGACTTGTTGGATTTGGAGATGAAAGTCACCTAGAAAACATTGAATCAAAGAATCATTCAGTCGAATCTTTGGGTAATCAATCAAAAAAGACATGGGCACAAGTTGTTGAGGAAGATTCAACTCAAACTCCAGCCTATCTGAATGTGCGGCAACCGACACATTTCGAACTCCAGTTCTGTGAATCGGATGCCGAATCTGAAGGGATTAATCTTTCTGATGAAAAGATTGAGCAAGAATACACTGAACGGAGGCTTACGTTGGTGGGAACCATTATTGGCACTGAAGTATCGCCAGAAAACATGTGCAAGTATGTCCGATTATAATGTAATATGGTGATGATACCGATGGTAACAAAAATTTAAACGGGCTTGTTCTTATTTCATTTTTATTCGCTTGATGACTTGATGAAGATCTTAGAGGGCCCAATGAATTTTGTGTTCGGTAAACCATTATTGGTGAGGAAATAGGAAGCGGATTTGAAATTGGATCGTGACCTATTTGATGTCTTTTTTCATTTGTCTTATCTTAAGTTGCAGTATTGGAACCCAAATATCATGAGCCATATTATATGTAAGGCTGGAAAACCTTTACTAGCAGACATAACTACGGTCAACCATACGCGTTTGTCGTTTGCTCGTATTCTTGTGGATGTTAAGCAAAAGGATAATGTGGTTGATAAGGTTCTCCTTTAGAAACCGAACGAAGATTATGAAAGTCAAGTTGTCATCTATGAATGGTGGCCAAGTTAATGTACCAAATGTAAGAAGTGAGGGCATAAGAAGAAGGAGTGCAACCCTAAGCGTTGGCTAGTTAAAAAACTGAAGGAACATGTTGTGACTGATGTACCAGCGAAGCAATTGGGTCCTAAACGAAAGGAGGTGGCTAGCTCGAGTGGTAATGAGGATCTAGGTATCCAAAAAGATGATAAACAACTCTCTCATACTTTTGGGCTTCCTTCAATCCATCCTCAAAGACAAACCAAACAACGACAGAGAGGTAAAAATGATGGTAAGCAGAAATAAATTCTGTTAGTTAACTCTTTTGAGCATTTACAATATACTATGAATCCTGATCCTATAACCTGCTTGGATATGGGAGTGCTTTTTATTCTTACCTAAATATGTGGTGTTGTTGGGGGCTCAATACGAGTCTTAAACAGAAGGAGGTTAGGAAAATTATTAATCATTTTAATGTCAATTTTTTTGCTCTTTTGGAAACTAGAGTTAGGAGTAGGAAATTCTTTACTATTAAGAACAATATTGCCCCATAATGGAATTTATCAAATAATTATAGTTTTGCTATTAATAGTAGAATTTGGGTGTTGTGGAATAGTAATATTCTGGAAACTAGATACATTGATGCCTCGGATCAAGTTATCCATATACATGTTCATCACAAACTGGAGGATTGGCAGGCTTTTATGTCTATTATATATGCTTCAAATGATCCTTGTCAGAGACCCTTACTGTGGTCTAATCTTACTCAGCATGCTGCAAATATTGATGGCCCTTGGCTTGTTTGTGGGGACTTTAATGAAGTTATTTGTTCTGATGAGAAATTTTATGGCTCTGGTATTGTTGATTGGCATGATTTAGGTCTGTCTGAATGTTGTAATTCTAGTGGTTTATTTTGATTTTCATGGCATTGGCTCGTTCTATACATGGAGTAATCACCAGAAGGGTGATGATCGTATCCTTTACAAACTGGATAGAGTAATGGGGAATGATTCTTATTTTGCCTTGTTTCCATCTATTTAGATTGAGTTTAAATATAACTGCTATTCTAACCATGCTTTAGCTTTGATTAATCTTTTAAATATGCCTCTTCTCCGTTGCTCTCCTTTTAAATATTTGAGAATGTGGAAGGATCATCCTTAGTATAGTGACATTGTCAAATCTATTAGGGATGATCAAAGCCATACTTTAACTGATGCCTAGGGCCGCATTCTAGGTAAGTTAAGCCATTTGAAAAAAAGCTTTCAAAAACCTTAATAAAGATGCTTTCTCTGGTATTTTTGAAAGAGTTGCTGCAAAAGAAAAGAAGCTAGATTAGATTTCTATTGTTTTAAATCAAAATATTGAGGATAAGAATCTTTATATACAGTGGCAGCAACTCTACTCTAAGGTCCTAAATTTGAAAAAAACTAAGGAGAATTTTTTTACCCAAAAGTCTTCTTGTGATTAGTTGAAACTTGGTGACTCTAACACTAAATTTTTTTATGCTAGAATGAAAGAGAGGTTTACAAAAGGTTGCATTTCCTGTATTTTATCTAGTGATGGTCGTAAGCTTACTTCTCATGAGGCTATTAAAAATGAGTTTCTTTCTTACTTTCAAGGCATCTTTAGAGAGTCCCTTGATTTGTCTCCGGTTAATAATAATATTGTCTTAAATGGTACTAAGCTTTTAGTTTTGCAGCAAAATTTATTGGCTAGTATTGTTTCTATGGAAGAGATTACTCTGGCAGTTACAGGTATGCACCCATTTAAAGCTCCTAGCCCTGATGGTTTCACTGCTAATTTTTACCAGCATAATTGGGAGTTAATTAGTAAGGATGTCTCCACTGCCATTCTTAGATTTTTTGATAATCAAATTTTACCTCATGGTTTATCTGCAACTGTCATTCATCTAATTCCCAAGCATACTTATGCTTCTACAGCCTTTAATTATAGGCCAATTTCTTACTGCAATGTTCTTTATAAGTTTATTTCCAAAATTTTGGCTAATAGAATTCAAGGAGTCCTTTATTCTCTTATTAATAAGAGCCAAACTGCTTTTTATAAGGGTAGGCTCATAATTGATAATGTTATGCTTTGTCAAGAGATAATCAAGGGTTATAATCGAAAAAACATTAAGCCCATAATGTGTATTAAGATTGATCTAAGAAAAGCCTATGATCTTTTGGATTGGGATTTCTTGGAGAATCTTTTATTAAAGTTGAATTTCCCTGTTTGTTAGGTTGAGTGGGTGATGATGTGTGTCAATTCTTTTTATTATTCGATTGTTTTGAATAGGTTTTTATGTGGCTTTTTTCAAGGTAAGAGGGGAATTAGGCAGGGGGACCCTCTATCTCCTTTTTTGTTTGTTATTGTTATGGATTATCTCTCTAGAGCCTTGGATAAGATGTTTGATGAGTGTTATATCGGTTATCATCCTAAATATAAGCGAATTAAGTTGTCTCATGTTCTTTTGGCTGATGACATTATGATCTTTGCTAAGGGTGATCTTACCTCTGCTAGAAATCTTTCTTACTGCTTACAAATTTTCTCCCAAACTTCAAGGCTCCAGATTAACTTTGACAAGAGTCATGTCTTTTTTTGGGGTGTCTCTTCAGAAGTTGAGTCTAAAATTCTTTCTATTATAAATATGTTGTAGGACACTCTTCCTATTAGATATCTTGGAATCCCTTTGGTTGGTCATGGGCTCCAGATTCAGCATTATAAACCTTTGGTGAAAAAAATACTTCAGAATCTTCATGGCTAGTCTACCAAGCTTCTTTCTTATGCAGGTCGTTTACAACTTATAAAAGCTATCATTTTTAGTATCCAGGCTTATTGGTCTGCTATTTTTCCTTTTCCTAATGGGGTGCTCCAGTATCTGGAGAAATGCTACAGAGCTTTTCTATGGACTGGTTCACCTACTGGCAGGAAATTCATGTTGCTTGGACAAGGGTATGTGTTCTAAAAAACCAAGATGAGCTAGGTATTTTTAGTATGATAGGGCGGAATATTGCTTCAAATGGTAAAAAACTTTGGATACTGATGACTGATAAGGAAAGCCTTTGGGTCTAATAGATCCATGCATATTATGTACGTGACTCAAATATCTGGGAGATCGTGATTTCAGGTGATGTCTTTATCTGTTGGAAATATATTTTAAAGGTTAGAGATCATTTCATTACTTGTGTGCATGATCAAGTTTGGGACTATGTTAAAAGTGGTAAGTTTGTTATGAAACTTGCTTATTTGCATGTGGTGGAAATTTTTGATCTAGTTAATTGGGGTCCAATGGTTTAGAACTCTATTTCCAAATTTTTGTTTGTTTGCTGGCGGGCTATGATAAATAGGTTGCCTACTTTAGATAGATTAAATAGTTACATGGACTTGAGATCCTCTTTATGTCCTCTTTGTCTTCGAGTTGATGAGTCCATGAATCATCTATTCTTTAAATGTTCCTTTCCTCTTTCTCTTTGGTGTCAAACTATGAGCAAACTAAGATTCTGATATGCTCCAAGGCAATGGAATAGTTTTGTAATTGGTTTGCTTGTGTGATGAAAGGTAAATAAATTAAGTCTACTTGTCGTTGAGCTTTTGTAGTTGCTTTGGTTTATGTTATTTGGCAGGAATGCAATAGGAGAATTTACTAGCATAAGTGTCGGTCGCCGACGGACCTGATGAGGATTATTGACTCTGATATCTTTATTAGATTTGGTTACTCTTTGGATACTATATTCTAGTTTTGTACTACTTGATTATGCTATAAAGCACAAGTATAGGCTCTCTGTTTCTATTTTCTTTTAGGTTAGGTTTTGCCATTTCTCTTGTATGCCCTTGACCTTCTTATTTTGTAAATGCCGTTGGGAGTTTTTGATGAAATGAAAAATGTGCATCGTCGAGGTGTTTTTGAAATATATATATATATATATGTATGTATGTATTGCGATGTGGTCCATTGTAAGGGTAGTACTACAAAATAAAAGGAAAATTCCTTGAAAAAAAAAGGAAGAAAATTGCTTGGGGTTTTTTTAGATTTTAAAACCATTTCAACTCGTTCAATTTTTGGTATAACTACAATGAGTTGGTTTATTTGATATATATTAAATAGATATATATTAATTACTTGACATGAAATTTTGAGACTGCTTTGAAATTTGATTGTGAACAAAGATTTAATATTTTATAGTAAAATTTGTGTGCGTTCTTAGCTGATTTATGGTGATACAAATCAAATTTTTTTGTGGTTGACTATGAAGATATTTTAAAATTATTATAAAAATACTTTTTGTGGATGTTGTTGGTTATACTTATTTTTGAAATCAAAACATCTTTATATGAGTAAAATTAGATGGTTTAAAATAATAAAAAATGACTTTTATCCACAAGCATTCATGTGACTTTAATTTTGCTTGTGCAATCAAATTCAGAGGTAATCATTTTTCCTAATTCTCTTGTATGTTTTGGTACATGGAAAAAGGAAAATTTTCAGTTTTATGGTAGCTATATCTTGGCATTGAAAAATTGAGTTACTCTGGATTTTGCTGGAAACTAAATATTGGTTATCCTATTAATTCAACTGACATTTTTACAACCTTTTATGATATGGTTCATTTATTTGACATGAGACCAATGATTCTTTTTTAGATTTTTCCCCCTTTTACGGTGGAAAAGAGGAAATGAAGAAGTTTTTAGAGAAAATTATGACAGCCCTTCAGAGCTATAAGTTTAATCAGACAGGTAATTAGTTAATTTAACAAATTAACACTTTAGATAATTTATTTGTAAGCCAAGTCTCGATATTAAACGGTCTAGTAGCTTAAAAGTGGTAAAAATTGATTATTTAAGCAGATTGAACCAAGAAGGGTATTTTAGTCATTTCACATAGTGACATATTTTATTGCATGGTTGGATAGAGTATGAGAAAATATTGAATTTGAGGTGTAACAATTTTTGGTGATTTCCGCTCTATCATCGTGAAATTTTGGATTGACTAGATTGTCCATAAGTGATTTAAGTATAACCTTGAGAAAACTAGAGACAAAATGAAATATAACTGAAAGACTGGGACTGGCTGTGTAATTATACATATCAGGTGCGGCATAATACCAACTTTGGTCCTTAAGTTTTAATCTTGTTACGAATAAACCTAAATTTACTAGATAGTACAAAGAGGGCACTAAGCACGTGATTTTTTAAAGTCAAGCGGTGGCATCTTATTTAAGTCAACTGAGCCATTTCTTCCACACTTAACCACCCAAAACTTCACTCCTCATCTCAGAAACGCCATGGATGCACCCGCTTAAGCTCCCAACAGCCAAATTCTCTCAAATTAAACACAAATTAGCAAGAATTTGAGGTTGAAATCATGTATTCTTGTATAAGGAGCTAGAGTTGAGCTCAATTGTTGCAAGTAAGTAAACAAATTATTTTTCCCCTAATTTTTCTGGTTCTATTTTAGACTTGAAGTTGCTAGAAACTGTTTTCCATGTACGTTTATTAAATAAACTAAACATGGGAGGTTGAGAAATAGCTTAAATTACAAAGAAATAGAGTTCAATTAGGAGGGTAAGGATTGATGTTGTTTTGCGTAGATTTTTCTATGTAATTTTGGTGTTTGTGGTTAGAGGAAAGGGCTGGAATTAATATTGCTTGATTATTGCTAAGTATAAAAGACTAACAAGCAAGAAAAAAAGAAAAAGGAAAATATTGGGTCTAAGTTTTATTAAGGGGCCAGTTATGTGGAAATCAATGTAAAAGTTAATTTAGTCATTTAAACCATATGAGGCTTTGTTAATTATTGGCCTAAAGATGGGTTATTTATGTGTTAAATGATTAATATAGGTCTTAAGCATAAGCTACTAAGAAGAGACCTAAGTTTGGCTTGAAACCAAGACAAAAAGAATCAAGTGCCTTGAGCTTGTAAACTAAGTTATCTAAGGTAAGGGTTATTTAATTTATATGCTTATGTGTTAGATAAATTTAGCTATGATACTTGTATATCAAGTGGCCAAATTATTGATAAATTTAACAAGCATATGATTTGAGTATTGATGGCTATATAAGAAACTTATATGATTGGGTTTGGTAGGAAGCCAAACTATGAAGTGCATACGATGTGTCTAAGTGCATATTTATAAACTTGTATCTATAGGCAAAAAGGACCTTAACATGGCCTAATTTACGGTGAGTATGATGGGTTGGGAACCTACGATACCTAAGGTCACCATGATGGGCTAAAACCTGGGTAGACCTAAGAAGAGGAGGTGTCACTAACTGTTGGAATAATTGAGTTACAACAATCACGAACCACCAGCGACCCGAGGCATGTATACACTGTCCTCAAGGATTATAGCTCGCGACTCTCCAAAACGTGCAGAAGAACAGGTCTGCGAAAATCCCCCAAGATACAATGGGCCTTCCGAGAAGTGTGCACTCACACTTGGGATACTCTAGAAATCAGCAGAAACACAAGAACCAGCAAGGATCAGAGCAAGAGGGGGGAGAGAAGAGAGAGCTCGAAAGCGGGGTGATCTGAGAGTGGAGTGGGAGTGGGTATTTATAGGTAGCAGTGGTCTGAATTTGAACGTTGGGGTAGTAATGTGGGGAGTTACAAAATTAATATCGGTTATGATTTTGTACGTTGAGCCCGTTTTGTTTTCCAACATGTGAAAAACAAGTTTTCCGGGTAAGGGTAAAAAAGTAAATTCAGAAAAATGTAAAAACTGACTTGGACCGGGCCTCGTGATACTTTGCGCGCAGGGAGCGGGGGAAATCGGGCTTTTTCCACTGTTTTGGCCCACCTTGTGCGCGCGAGCCCATTACTACTTTCTTTCTTACCTAGCCCACTTGGGTATGGTAACTTATAAAGTCTAGAAGCTTTCCTTATCCAAGCCATGTGGGATATGCCTTTTGGAATACTTGACAACACTAACTACTCATAAAATCTTACAAAGCTACCACTAACACATGCACTAATTAACCAAATAGTTCATTCATGTACACAAAATAAGAGATATTGGCAAATATTAAGAAGCTTTCAACACAGTATTTGTGTGGACAAGTTGAACTTGTTAATTGTAAGACAAATGAGTAAATGAATTGTGGGAATTAGCTACTCCCATAATTATTGGCCAATAATATGAGTTCCTAGTACTATGATTTGAGCTCAAGTGCATGAGGTATATATCGACATCTTTATGGATAATATACACAGTCCTATATAGTTGTTTTCCTACATGTTATAACCCTTACTAGGAACTTTTGGTTCTCGCATCCCTTACATTTTTTGTGTGCAGATACTGATGAACTTGAGGCTAATAACCAAAAAAAGAATTGGTTGTTAGTATTTTGATACTAGGTGTGCAGAAGTTAATTGCTATTGTACATTGTTGTTAAATTTTTTTCTTGTAGGTTTCTAATTACTGACATACTAACTTACTGGCCTTTGTTGTACAGAGGCAAAAAACAGGGAATAACTGAACATTATAGTGATTTCTTTTTGGCAGTGTAGCTCAGGTGGGATTGGATCCTAAGATTTTTAGTGTGTAGCATATGTATGACACTTTTGTGTATGATGTATATATGTGTATCAAACTTATGCCTTTGGTAAATGCTACGAAACTATTGGTTATGTTCCCTGGTAGCTTATATGGATTCATAATGCATAACAGTATATTTTATATGAATGCATGTTTTGAAATGTTGGCCAGCTGCATAAAGTACATATATATATATATATATATATATATGGTCATTGACTTACAGTCATAGTAAGACGTAGTATAAAACAGTAATACATTAAGGATTTAATTAATTAGCAGGCCCACTAAGGAGCAAATTGTGCAGGCCTAGCACCAAATTAATGTAAGGTTCCTAGGGTCTTATATGACTAAGATAGGATTAAGGTTCAGGGCCTGTGACAAAAATACTTGAAAAACCTATTGGAAAAGTTTTGGAATCTCCTCATTTATGATTTGTATTTTGGCACCTTTGCGGCTAAGAAAATTCTCTTTTCTATAAAGAATTAATGATTTCTTGTCTTGTACTTTGAATATGGAAAAATATCTGCGAGAGATAAAAATTTGTTGCCTCAGATTTTGATTGTGGGAATCAAAATTTGTTACATCAGATTCAAGTTGCATGAAATTAAAATTTTGTGTCTAGAAAAAAAAATTATTAGAAAATATCAGTTAAAGATTTAGACTTCAATATAGGTCTAAATTAAGGCATCAAAGTGGCGAATTGTGAAATACTATTGTAAGATATTGTGGTGTGTATGGAGTTACATAAGTGACATAGTCATATCATATAGCATATGGACCCCAGAAAGAGTTTTCATATATGACATACCCATATGTCCCGAGTAAATGCAAAGGAAATACAAAAAGATAAAAGATGGACCCCTATGTATACTCAATTGAAATATACACACAATGGGAAAGAAATACAAAAGGAAAAAGATGGACTTGTAGTTATACTTTTTGAGAAATGCACATCAACTAAACACAAATAAGTATACAAAATAAGATGAACTCCAACTCAGATGCGTACATACTCATTGAAACATATTCAAATATCTCATAAGATGAGAAATTATGAACATGTGCATTATCATTATAGCATATTTAAAATCTCATGAGATGAGAATCACAAATTTGGATACATGACAAAGTTATTGGCCACATAATATAGGTTGGCTAAAAATAAAAATTGTGGGAATTAAAATTTGAGTTCAATGCTCACCACCATTTACAAATATGGATATCATTGCTAGCAACTTATGTCATGTGGTTGATACACTCTAACCTTTGTCATTTATATTTTAGTAAAATCTTCGACAGAAGTCAAAGGTTAAAAGGGCTACATCGAGGAGGATGAGTTAAGCCTAAATCAAAAGGAGCTTATTAAAAGGATACACAACCAAAAATCGGAGATTCTGACACTTGGGTTTTGAATGAGAAGAATGAATCATAGATAAGCTGTTGAGAGATGCATCATATTAAAGATTTATCTATCGCCCTCATTCCTATGATGTAGATGTATCTATCATGTAACGATTGAAGGTTGAGCATTAGCTCTTAGTGAGAATCTATAGCGCTTTATTGAGTTGCTATCAAAATTACAAGAGCACCATTAATGGATTCTCACCTATATAAACATTAGAGTGAGTTCACTCATTGGGCTATTTTTAAAATCGCTTATAAAAAAAATCAGGATATAAACATGGTCATTGATAGTAGGGGTGAAAATGGGCCGGGCCGAGCTCGAGCCCACTGAGCTCGAGCTCGGCCCTTTTGCTATTCGGTACTACTCGAGCTCGAGCTCGAATTGCTCGAGCCCAATTTTTTTAGGCTCGAGCTCGGCTCGAGATAAGCTCGAGCTTGGCCCGAAGGCTTGTTGGGCTCGAATAGCACATATAAAACGTTAGCACAATACTTGCAGATTAGATAAAAGATAGGGACTAAACCTGTAATTTTCGATAGAGATAACTAAACAAGAGAAAATGACAAAATCTATCCTAGACTTTCTAATCCTTTGCCAGTTTACCCTAATTTTGTAAACATTATCAGAACATCATCTAACGATTTTATCGGTTTTTTTTCACATCCTTATGACGAGAAGTACGAAATCAAGAGCATAATCGAGTCAAGGAACACGATGAACATTAGAAGAAGCAATTAATCTGAAAAAAAAAGCTACTAAAACTTGTTCAAATCAAGCCAAGGAAATCGCGTACGATCAACAAAATTGAAACGCGAACACATATCCAGTTTTCAAAATACCAGGTGAGACGAGGCGGAGCCGACCACAATCGATTCTGAAGCGTCGGCGTCGTAGAATGGAAGCGTTGGTCCGTCGGAGACAAGAGGGAATCGGAATCCACTGCAAAGTACGAAGGCGACTAGGCGAGGCCGCGAGAGAGAGTGCGACAGCGCTGATGAATCCGACGGGGAGACTGACGGTCTGAAACTGATCTGAATGAAGGCACTGACGACGGCCTAACGCTGATGAATCCGATTCCTACAGGAGAAGCGACGAAACCCGATAGGCCCAGCCACTGGAGTCTGCGTCTGCGAGAGCGAGAGAGAGGCCGAGACTCGAGAGGGAGTGGGGGCGGAGTAGGGACTAAGGGGAAGGGGTGAAGGGCCGAAACTGGCGAAGGTAAGTGGGTTTACTGGGCTGGGACTAAGGGAAGGCCCAATAATATAAATAGGTGGCCTGGTAAGCTCGAGGGCCTAAAGGGCCGAATATGTGTGGGCTCGAGCTCGGCTCGAAAATAACTCGAGCCCAATTTTCGGCTCGAGCTCGAGCTCGAGCTCGAAAATACCCGACTCGAAAATCTCTTACTCGAGCTCGAGCTCGAGCTACCCAAATAAAGCCCGGCCCATTTTCAGCCCTAATTGATAGTGCAGACTTGTGAGCTCAATGGACATCAATTTTTCATATGTGTTAGCCTATTAGGTGAACTTGTATCTGCAAATAACCATAGTTCAAGGTCGCACTACTATTAGTTTTGGAACAAGAGAGCCAACTCACTAAATAAAAATTTAAGGTATCATCACCTTTATTGTGCATAATAAACACACACACACACACACACACACACACACACACACCTATGTATACATATATATGTATGTGTACATAAATATATATAGATATGTATACATACATACATAGATGTATGTCTGTATGTATTATATGTGTGTGTGTGCGTATGCGCGCGCTCGCACGTGCGTGTGTATGTATATTATTTTGGTTTTTTATTGAAATGAAGAGGGAATTGTTAGAGTTTTTTTTTCAATAAAAATAATAATAATACTTAAACTATTTAGACACTAGTTGTTTGGTCTTATTGAAATATTTTATGTCCCCTTCATTTACCTTCATAAAGTATATAATCCTCGACAATCAAGGTCCAACAACTAGGGGATTGATTGGGATTGATTTTATTTTCATTATGTGCTCAATAGCTCTTAACATGACTATATATATGCATGTTTTTTTTTTTTTTGATATGCACAATCTCCCAACCTCTCCTTCCATGTTTTCAACTTTTTTCCACAAAATTATATTTCTATATATCTTCAAATAATGTTGCGTAAAAAAATGTATGAATCGAGCATTACTCCACAATAGTGCATGTGTTTGTGGAGTTATAATAAGATGGCTAGCCTATTTTATTTTAAGGACGGTGTGATTGAGGTTACTGCATCAGTATGACACAAAATGTTTAAAAGAGAGTAGGTAGATATAATATTTATTCCAATTTTTCTTGATATATATGTGATATTTATCTTATTCTCCACCTATATTACTCTACAATATTTACTAGTTTTGCATTAAAGAATCATTAATTTTTATAGTGCTGATGAGATGAATATTTGGCCTAAATTTTATATTTCGTTATTTGTGGATTTTCTAATATTTTTACAGTGTAAGAAGAACAAAAGGTCGGCTCGTTAAGAGTTTGAACATAAAATACATCTTGAATCTTGTTAGGGTCGATTTGATAACTAAAAAATCAAGCTCGAGTTTGAATTGTTTGATAAGAAGTTCAACTAGTTTCCACCCCTATATCAATATATTCCAAAATCCAAGAAAAATGACTTTACATATGTAGGGTTTATGGGAATGACTGTAAAATGTATATTACTTTTTGGTTCATTAAGTTTCTTCGGTTTCAAATTAGAAACCAATAACTGAACTAATAATCAAATATGAAATTCAATTTTAAACGGATCCAAAACAAATGATAAAAAATTGAATAATTTTATCTAATCTAAAGCAATCTATTTAATGTCTTAGTTTTATCTAAATAATGTTCCCTAAGGCGTGCCATTTTTAGGGAGATCATGAAGGAAAAATGGAGCCCCTAATAACTAATTTTGCTAGACAAGCAATGGCCCAGGGAGCTGCCATCAGTCACGTGGCTTCTCAGTTAAGTACTACTCATACTCGCCTCTTATTTCCACCGTGTCCAATGATCACATCCGGTTAGCCCCCCCTGTTTTTTTTGGTGCACCGGGAAATTTACAATTACCCCGTTAAGGTATGCCTAACCTATAGTTTCCCCCCCCTATTTTTAGAATCCTACACTTTACCCCTATATTTTTTACTTTATCTAAAAACAACTTTTAAAGCTGTATTTAAACTATACGATAATTATCTTCTAGTAATTTTAATCTTTTTAATATTTTTTTATGCTTAATAGATGTTTTAAATTATCAATTTTTTCTCTTTGTAAATATTTTTTTCTCCATTTAAATACATATCAGTATTTTTTAAATGTCAACTGACTATGAAAAAAATATAAAAAATCTTTAAATTACTAAAACAATGTTATCAAATAGTTTAAATTAAGGTTTTAGAAGTTGTTGTTGGACACTGTAAGGCAAATAAGGGGTAAAGTGTAGGTTTTTAAAAATAGATGGGCCAAAGTATAGGTTGATCAAACCATAGGGGGGATTTTGTAATTTTTTCTAACATCCCGCCACAAACTTTAATTACTTATGATTTGCAACCGAAAACGAATATATATGTATATAAGTTCCCTTTATCTCATATCATTTGTCAGTTTTGATTTTTTCGCAAATATTGTAAACGTTGTGCTATATATACTTGAGTATATCAAGCTTGTTTTTCCACAGTTACCCTTTATTAAATAGTTAGATACAACAATGAGTATTCATGGGGTCTAATTAATGAAAATTATATATTTGGAAGAAAATATATAAATATGAAAAAATAATATACATTATAGGATACAAAAAATTATAAATTAACCAACATAATATTGGAATGGAGGGATATGCCATTGCCTTAATTACTAGTTGTAATTTTATTACACTTTAATCTTTACTCCAATTGACATAAGAACCATCATTTTATATAGTCGATAGTGGGTGGATTTAGATATGATGTGGATGGTGTATGACTGGTTAGATAGTAATTATCTATTCTATCATTCTCGTATAATAAGTTTTAAATTAAAAAGAAGACTCGTATAACTGATCATAGTCTTTCTCAACATATATAATCAACAAATTTACCAGACATTAATACGAATGAAGGAGTTAACAATTCCTTATTATCTGTCCCTCTTCCAACTTCCAACCGGCGGGAACGAGTGCTTGAGAATCTGGATGATTATTAGCATGTATTAAAAAAAAAAAAAGAAACAAATGACAAAAAGGGTGACTTTTGGGTTTTGTAAGTAATTGGAGTACTTTGTCGACCTTTTTTCAATTTAAGATACAATAATAACAGGGTGTAGGCATAATTTAATGGTCATAATAGAGCAGTGAAGAGTGCGGACCAAGCAAATTGCACAAACACTGCCCTTGGTTACAGATCGATTCTTTCACTCAAAGAAAGCAAGAATTGGAAATCTCTCTTTGTCAAGGTCATTACACAGATAGCCAGTAAATATTGGACACCGGTACACGAACATATATAAAACTTCTACAAAATGTAATTGACTATTGCATTTTATATATTGAGAAGTTAGTGAAAAAAATGTGTCATGTGTGTTGAATTATGGTTAATTATTAAACCTTTCCAAGTTAGAAATTGAATAAAATGATACTGCCAAATAATCTGTTAAAAACTAGTAAAATTGACAATGTTGTAAGTTTTGCCTGTTTTTCAATTTTTAAGAGACAACTTAGAATAATTATTTTATACTCAATTGTAATTTAAAAAGTTCAAATCATAAATTTTTTTATTAAGAAGCATGCTTACAAGTATACAAAGAAAGAAGTATTAATAATTTAGTATGACAAAAATATCAAATTTGCCACTAAATTTTTTTTGCCTAACTTACCACTAATATTTTAAACTGGGTTAAATTTGCCACTAAAGTTTTAAATTAAGAGTAAATATTGCATTGGCCTTTAAAAATCTAATGAAAAACGTTAAAAAGCCAACAAAAAATGTTAAAATAATAAGTTTTAAAATTTTAGGATAATAATACAAGTTTTAACAAACTTCAAAGACTTTTTGTAATTAAACTCTCTCTCTCCTTCTTTCTCTCTCTCTCTCTCTCAGTAAGGAGATTAGACAGTAAAGACAGAGGGAGGACAATGATGGGTTTGAGGTGTTGGTGACGAAAACAACAATAAAGTTGAAGCATTGATGGTAGATATCAGACCCTCTTTCGGCAAAAATTTCAAAGGTTCTAATATTTTTTGAAAGATACATAATAACCCCAAGATTTCAAATTTTGTTACTTTTATCTTTTTCCTTTATTTTTCTAACCAACAGTGATATATTCGACTCATTTTAAAACATTAGTGGAAGATTGGGTAAAAAAAACAACTATAGTAGCATATTCGCTCCCTACCCAAAATATTAGTGACAAGTTTGATATTTCTACCATTTAGTATTTTCAGTAAGAGGAGAGAATGTTAACTTTTTCGAAACTCGCAGGACAACCGAATCAACTTTATATGACATTTTTTTGGAAGATGATGAGGAGATCATATTTGAACTCTGTACCTCCCCATGATGTCCCCAATACTTTAGCCATTGACCCAAAGTCATGGGGATGAAAGTCCAAGTCATAATTGAATGTGCATTTTTAACCATTTATTTTTCAAGCAATTTAAATGGTATTTGGCACAATGGCAAGAGACATGGGGTGAAGGTCTAGAGTTTAACTTTGAACTCAACCTCTTTCTTCTATAATACCGATATTGTTGGTTTTAGTAACTTTCTTGTGCCCGAAAAAGTCGGCATTTTCTTATTTCCTTTACTATGTAGTACCTTTTATCCCTATAGATTTGTAAAGATAAAGATACTTACGTACAAATATATATATATAGTGGCACTCTAATAGTAACTAGGGTATGGTAGAATTTTAGAGAACTCTCTTCACAATTATTTATTTAATTGGAACTGCATAAGTATATAATATCATGTTTTTCATTTTATTCATCTTAATTCATATATGTATTATTGGAGTTATGTATAATGCAAATCATTCTTCATTCACCATAGTTATTTTACAGTTAAATTGATCATCAATGTTTTGTTTTGAATTGGATATTCATCACTAATGATTTCAACAAGGTAGCCAACTTGTGGTGAGAGTAACACGAGAATATAATGTTTTCTCATGGAATCTTATGTGAAATATATCGATGATATAACTTATTAAAATGGTAAGTTATACTCCTTCCATCTTGCAAAGTTTATCCCTTTTACTATTTCTAGGAATTAATTCATGATTTTCTTTTTTTTAAAACTTCCTATAGGAATATAAAATTTTTATATGAAAATAGTATCTTAATGACTCTAGTTTATAAATATAAGTTTTCAAAAAAATTTACAATATAAATCAACATTGAATATATTTAAGTTAAACTTAATCAAGAAAGGTAAAAGGATCATTCTTTACAAAATGGAGATAGTACAATTTATTCTTAAATTACATGCTCTTGTGCAAATCAGTATCTAAACTGAAAAAACGTAGTAGAAGAACTAATCTTCATCCTCAATTCCAGGTTTAAAGTTTGATTCAAGCCAAACTGGTATAAGATTTTTGCCTAAAATATGAGGTTATCTTTCCCCATATGCCACTGACAAGCTGAGATAACCTTAACCTGCCGTCCACCATCCATAATTCTTCCGCCTTCGCTGCCTCTAAATGCTGCAGCGAGGACGATAATGATGACGGGAGTCCTTGGCTTTGCAGGAGTTCCTACTTGGGCGGTGTTGCGGGGAACCCAATTGAATTGCGACAAGGTGTAGCTTTGAACTGTGGAGGTTGCGGCAGGGAGCATCAAGTGGAGAGTGGAAGAATTTTGGTGGCTGCAGGCGGATGAGTCAGCAATTTCGGGAGGGAAATTGTACATTTCCCAGCGGTTTCATAGACGTATTGCCATGTCAACTATTCCGTAAGATACCGTTCAATTTAACTAAAAAAAAAAAACTGTAGTGGCCTACAACAAAAAAATATTGTGACAAATTTTCCCATTTTGATTGTAGAGAATAAGAAGTAATTCCTGCTAATCAAAAGTTTCTCTCTCAATGTTTTTAGTTGCTTAGTATCCAGGCTTTGGCCAGTCCACTTGGCAGCCTAAGAATGAACTTTTTCTTTCTTAATGGTAGGAATGGAGGGTCTTATTAATTAGCTATCAATGATTATGTGATTCCCATGCAGCACTAGTGGACTTAAATTATTAATTAAACTCACCTAATTAAGTTCATGATCATCATAAATTCGTCACTTCTTGTATCTATATATAGAGAGAGAAATATTAGACAAGTAAACAAGAAAAGAGATTTGGTTTTCTTGAGAAAATTATGTCGTCTAGAAGTAACATATGGGGCGGCACATTTGAGATATTCGTGGACGATCCAGTATCGGAGGAGGACTATGAGTACGACCGTGCAGCGTACCGGCCGCAAGGCAAGGATGAGGACCAGGGCAGCTGGCTGCTAAGGCCGGGGACGGGGGCAAGGGAGAGGAGAAAGAGGGAGCTGAAGATGAAGCGTCTGTTGAAGAGTCTGGGTCTGGCTGCTACTTTGGTTGTCTTTTTTATGCTTGTTCTTTTCATTGTGACTCTTCGCCACCGTCACCCCCTTGCGGTCCGACGTTCCAACAATTACACCGACGCGCTCCGCCTCGGCCTCATGTTCTTCAATGCCCAACAATGTATGTAACTATCTCTCTAACTCGTCCATCTAATTCCTTGCAGCTTGATTAATTACGATAACTTTTTAGTGAAAATTGTTTTCATTGATTAAAAAAAATTGGTAATTTAAATAGTTTATTAATTGCAAAAAATTATTTCATAGTTTGAACTATTGAAATATGGTTAACAAATAGTTTAAACGAGGTTTTGATGATCCGTACATTATTGTGGGGATTTAATTCAATAAATTTTACAAGAAAATAAATTTTTATTATAATTAATTAAAAAAATTTCACCCATAAATTCATATTAATCAACTAAAATTTTGTTTCATTTTAATTTTGAGTTAGGTTCTCTTTACATTATATTCTTATCATTAAAATAATTATTAATGATCAAAACATAAAACCGTGAAACAAAAAATTATGTGCTTTGAGTCTATACATATTCTCTTTGTTATTAAAAAAGAATTTATTAAAATTTTTCATCTCCTATTAATTCAAACTCTAATTTTTAATATCAATAAAAAAATTATCTAGAAAATTTTACTTTAAATTTAAGAAATATTGACCAAATTATTTTAGTAAACTATAGACCTTAAAGTAAATAATTGATGCGGCAAAACTCAATCATCAATAATGAAAAATATGACCAAAATATAAAACCGTATTTAACTTATATCAATCAATTAATGGTTTAACTATTAACTTAATAAAAATAAAAAAGAAAAGAAAAAAATTGACTTAAGCCAAATCAATTAAAACTATAGTCAAAAGTAGGCAAATTATAATAATTAAAGTTTCATTTCAGAACGCAATAATAAAGAAAGATAATAAAAAAAAGTTTGGACCAAGATAAAAAACTGAAAAAAATTTAGGTATTAAAGGTTTAATGATTGATTTAATATAAGTCATTATGGAACAATATAAAAAGATAAGAAATACTTTAACATTAAAAAAATTCAAATATAGATAATTGTAAATACATAGAATAGCTAAATGAAAATGTGTTTACATTAATCATTATAATTTGCTTACTTTTGGCCTGGTTCTAGTTTTTTTTAAAATACAACCCTAGTTTTTTTTTGTTTTATAAATAAAAAAAGAGAAATAATTGACCTAATAAAGATAAAAAATGGTTTAACTAAAAAATAAATAAATTATGATCACTAATACCTTATTTTAGAAGATAGTACATAAAACAATAAAAAAAAAGTTTAGGGATCAAAAGAGCAAATAGAAGATCTAATTAAATAATTTTAAAATTTAAGGACCAAAATATAACAGGATATAACTCTGAGCCTAAAATAGAAAACATAGAAAATTAGGGACTAAAAACTATCTTTGTACCGAAATAAACTTGAAACAGACTTAAAGTGGGGAAAATTGCAACATTGGCCCTGACAAAGGTGAGCCGCTTGCTAAAAGAGGATCAAATTAATAAAAGAGTAAATTACATTTGAAAAAAGGGAACAAAAAAAAAGGGACAAAAGGCCCCCAAAAAAAATGTGTACTGTTCATCTACCATAGATAAACAGTAAAATCTATTCCTTCTTTAGAATATAGTATAATTAGAATTTAAAAAATTAATTTCAAAGAAGTGATGTACATAGCTTAAGCAAGATGTGTCAGGATCAGGGCCTAACCAGATAAAATGCACTCCCTTGCTTTTTTATACATGAATGTCTGGTAGTCGTTGACTTTGTTAATTTCAGGCTAGTTAGTTATCAGAATGTTTTGGGTAATTAGGCATCTTGTGTGGTGGCATATTTTGATCTAATCTTAAATTATTGTAATGCGTAGCCGGTAGACTCCCGCCGGAAAATAATGTTTCATGGAGAGGAGACTCCTGTTTGTACGACGGGGAGGGCTACCTGCAGGGGTTGGTGGGGGGCTACTATGACGGTGGAGATGCGGCTAAGTATACTCTTCCCACATCATTTTCCATGGCCATTCTTAGCTGGAGTGTGCTCGAGTACCGGGCCAAATATGAAGCTGCCGGCGAGCTCAGCCACGTCAAAGGCATCATCAAATGGGGCATAGATTATCTTCTCAGAACTTTCAACTCCTCTTTCGATTCAAATTCAATAGACATGATTGCTTCAGAAGTCGGAGGCAGGTTACCCTCGTCCAAACATGCTCCTGGTGACGAGAGCTGCTGGATAAGACCCGAAACCATCAAGCACAACAGAACTGTTGTCCGGTGCAAGAGATGCCCTGCTCTGGCTGCAGATATGGCTGCTGCCTTAGCTGCTGCATCCATTGTTTTCAGAGACAACTTTCAGTACTCAAGGAGGTTAGTTCATGGTGCTGAATTGCTGTTCAAGTTTGCCACAAAAGGGAAGGGTGACAAGTATAGGGGAGGTCTGGATCCGCCATCAAGCGCCTACTCTTCCAGTGGCTTCTGGGATGAGTTTGTCTGGGGAGGAGCTTGGTTGTTTTGTGCTACTGGGAACATATCCTACCTTCAGCTTGCCACCAGTCCTCGCCTTGCAAGAAAGGCTGATGGTTTTTGGGGAGGGCAAGCTCGTGGTGTGCTTAGCTGGGATAATAAGCATGTGGGCTCCCAGATGTTGATAACACGCATGAGAATGTTCTTAGATTATGGATATCCTTACGAAGAAATATTTCGAACTTTTCACAAGCAGATCAATGAGATAATGTGTTCGTACCTGCCAGAGTTTCCCAACTTTGACAGGACCAAAGGTGGCCTGATCCTGCTTAACCATGGTAAGCCGCAGCCTCTTCAGTATGCTGTGAACGCAGCTTTCCTGGCCACCCTGTATAGTGACTATCTTGAAGCTACACTAACTCCTGGGTGGGTCTGCGGACCAAAATTTTACCAGAAAGAAGCCCTCAGGAACTTTTCCAGATCTCAGATTGACTACATCCTTGGCAAAAATCCACACACTATGAGTTATGTTGTTGGATTTGGTGATCATTTTCCAATGCACGTGCACCATAGGGGCGCATCAATCCCCAGCCACATTAACCATCAAGACTGCCAGGAAGGAATGAAATGGAGGGACAGGGAAGAGCCAAACCCAAACACAATTGTAGGGGCCATGGTTGCTGGCCCTGATAAGTATGATCATTTTCAAGATGACCGCAGAAACTACAACTACACAGAGCCAACCATTGCAGGAAATGCAGGTCTGCTTGCAGCACTTGTGGCAGTATCAGATGAAACAGATCAGGGAATAGACACGAACACCATATTCTACGCAATCCCTCCCCTGTCTACACTTCAGCCTCCTCCTCCTCCTCCTTGGAGACCATGAGATACCAAGGAACATGATAATTTCTGCAGCACTACCTAAAGCAGCTGCGCCACAGCTGTATTATTTAGTTTACTTTACCAGGATATCTAAAACTATTTCTGATAGGTTTGCTAAGAAATACTTGCTTATAAATGGTTAGTTCACCTAAAAGAAAAGGAAAGAAAAGGCAGCTCATTTATTATACATTTCATTTCAATTTTTTTTTTGGCACCTTATAATTGTTCTAACTTTAGCTTGGGAGATATACTTCCTAACTGTTTAGTACTGAAAAAAAAAAAGCTATGGATTAAATTTAGGACATCTACCAATTTATCTATCCTACCAAATAAGTCACGGTGACTTGAAACATCCTGCACCATCAATAAGATCACCCAGCTTCTGTGCAGCAGCTGCCAAGGTAGCATCACTTTTGCAAAAAGCAAATCTGATGTACCTCCTCTCGTAGCTGCAAATTGCATCAGAAAATTGGTCTGGCCAAAAGTTTCGATGAAAAAATCCTCGCCCCGGTACTGCCACTACTCCAGCCCGCGTTATTAATTCTTCCACGTATTCCACCTGAACAATAGAAGAATCACCACACTTTGAACAAGCATATACAAAGCTCCATTCTAGCAATAGAAATTGGCAACTGATTTTCAGCTCCGATCTTCGGATATCATACAATGACAAAAGCTCTTCGGAGCTTTTGGAATGATGACTTTTGTTATGAACCTATGACATTGGATTTCAAGGTAAATATCATATATTCACTTACATCAGAAAGTGAGCAATCTCTTGGAAGCTCTTCAAACAGAAAGAAGGAGCCCTGAGGCTTGAATCGAATATGAAAGCCGATGGTGGCTAACAACTCGACAATGAAGTCCCTTTTAGCTTCATATTCCTGCTTTTAAACAGAAAATAACGAGTTAATGCCATGCAAAGCATTATTAGTTGCGTCAAATTGATGAGTAAATTATTCTCCTAAACTCCAAATGAAGTAGGAACAGAAGCATGTTCTTGTTCGTGAGTTTCAGCGGTGAGTGTTTAAGGGGGATGTACTCTTCTTAATGAATTAAAGTATTCTGGGGAGCTTGTCAATGCAGTTAATGCAGCCTCTTGGAATGGCGCCGGAGCAGAATCTGTAATTCTAATATGAATGTTCCGGATTGCAGAAGCAAAAACAGCTGGAGCAATAGCCCATCCAATCCTCCAACCTAATCAATACATCAATGAACCAGGAAATACTTCACTGCCAGAAAAACACCATTCAATAATTGTAACCAATCAATGAGAAAGTGAAAAGATCACTCTCATCCTAGGATAAGAACATCACTTAGCTATATCTGAGATTTGCTTCAGTTTAGATGTTTGTTTTGACCTGTAACGCTGAACGTTTTAGACAAAGAGGATGTGATTATGGTTCGCTCCTGCATCCCTGAAAGTGAAGCAATGGAAATATGTTTAATGTTGTCGTATGTTATATGTTCATATACCTGCACAGGGAAAAAAATAAAACCAATGGGTTACAGATAATACTTGCTTCTATAAGAAGTTCCAATAGATGTAAAAAGGCAACAAAAAGATGAATTTAATTTCTTTTCATGATTAGCACAAAAAATTCTTAGAAGAAAAATACTAGAGGTATTTCACCTAATTTTCCACCGCTGTTGCGAAACAAAAGATTAAATCAAATAACGCTGTTCATAAAGAGAAGATATCATACTTTGAACAGGATGAAAAGCTCTGTGAAGCCAAACTTTTCAGCTATAAAACGAGCATAAGGCTTGGCTGTTTGCGATACAATTAAAATGGTTCAAAACTTGTCTTAAAAACAAGGCCCAAAACCATCCGCAAAGAAATTATCATACTTCATCTGTAATGACCAGGCAATTCCACTTGCAGCAAGCTTCCGCAATTACTTGTAGCTCTTCTTTAGAAAAAACCTTCCCGGTTGGGTTGTGAGGACTGTGCCACTTAATATCAGGTTACCATAAAGGCATAGTGAACAAATTTACAGGTGGCTTTCAATTTATTGCCACATATTTTGCACCACTGATCTTGAACCTTAATTAAGATTTTTCATACCTGTTCAATACTACAGCCTTTGTTCTCCCAGTAAAGCATTTCATCAACTTGTCAGAGTCAAAGGTCCAGTAAGGCGGGTCAAGTGGGACATACACCTGGAAACAATAAATAATTAGCTCCACATTCCAACTGGACAATCCTTATTTTAACAATTTATGAGCTGATTTGAAACACTATAAACTCACGGGAACTCCTCCAGTCATTGTTATGCATCCTTCATATGTTTCATAGCAAGGGTCAAACAGAACAACCTCATCACCCCTCTCTATCACTGTTCCAATAGAACATCAAAACATAATTACACAAAGAAGAAATTGTCACACTAAAAGGCTCACAATTAAACAGCAAAATCGCAGGTAATGACCGGCAAAAACGGCGGCAGCAAAAGCCTCTGTTTGGCCGCAGCAAACAGCTATATCCGTTAGTGGATCAACATGTAAGCCGTGAGTTTCCTTCATATTTAAAGCCAAGTGATCGCAAATCCCTTGCACATGCCTTACATTGGGAGGTTAGAAGTGTAAACAGATTGGTTGTGTGATGATCAGAAAAGCTGGAAAAGCAGAGAAACCTGTACTGGTTGAAGTCGGAGGAGATGGCGGAGATGGCAGCGGTTTTGAGGTGGGGAGGAGCGGGGAAGTCCGGGAAGCCCTCGGCGAGGTTGATGGCGTTGCAGCGCTGGGCAAGAAGCGAGAGTTGTTGGATGGGTGAAGGAGCGAACGTCTTGGCGACGGCAGATAGCTTGTCCTCCATGTTTTTCTCTCCTTGATTTCTCTGTTTCTTCTGCAGGCTTCGCTACCCTGTTCTGACGACCTCGCTGTCTGTAGTTCTCCGCTGCCGCCTTGGCTTGCGTGAGATTGTTCTCGGCGTAAAAAAACAAAGGGAGGATCTAACATTTACATTTGCTTCTGCTAAAGCAACAACATTAGAAAACAGGCTAAGCTAAGTTAGTAAATGCGATCCACATTTCTTTCCTAATTCAACAAGATAATTATATATACTAAAGAGCTAAGCTAAGTTAGTAACAGTGTCCCGTCTTATTTTTCTTTTTTTTTTTTTTCATTTGTGTTTTTTATGTTGGGGTTGTTTTTTTTTTTTTCATTTGAGTTATTTTTTTCCTGTATTTTGTTTTTGCATTTGATTTTTTTGGCCCTAAAATTGTTTTCTGTTTTTTTTTTTTTTGTATTTGGGCTATTTTTTTATTTCAGGCCTCAACTTTTTGCCCTTTTTGGGTATTTTTGGCCTTTCCTGTAAGCCCTTTTGTTCTTCTTGGCCTAAAATGATGTTTAAAATAAAATTGAAAAATTACATAATTGACACTTTTTTTGTTTATGATGATATCTTTTAGTTTTCAAACTTTGAGATCATACATTTAAATATCACCGTATCCCAACAAATAAAAGATGTTCTAAATTTTTGGTTTTTAAATTTTAGGTCTTTGAACGTGTATGAGTTATAATCAAGAACTCACTTTGTGCTAAAATTCTAAAACAAATTAGTTACCAATAATAATTTTAAAGTGTTTTAAGTTTTCCAAAGCCTTTAAATTGACTATAACATAATTATATTACCTAAAATGCTGAAGGGTGATGAGACATTAGGAATAGGAGTTACCCTACTACTGTTCTTTGGGGGGGGGGGGGGGTTATTATCATTTGGGTTTTTTGTTGGCCCAAAAAATGTCCTAAACAAAAAGGGGTAATATCACATAATCGATACTTTATTTGTTTTTGATAATATTTTTTTTTTTTTTGGGTTTTTGTTAGCAAAAAAATATGTCCAATTTTTTTTTTTTTAAAAAGGTATACTTCATCTTCTTTTCTATTTTTGTTTGGGTTAGGCCCATTTGGGTTTTTTGTTCAAACAAAATATGTGCAAAATAAAAAGGGTAATATTATAGTAATAGATATTCTATTTGTTTATGATAATGTCTTTTGGTGTTTGAGTTTTTTTGTTATCCTAAAATAAGTCCAAAATAAAAAGAGGGTTATATTATATAATAGATACTCTATTTGTGTATGATAATATCTCTTTTCCCTCAAAATTTGAAATCATGCATTTTTATCACTCTATCCTACTAAACACAAAAGATGTTTTAAACTTTTGATTTTTACATTTTCGGCCTAAAAACTTGCATGAGTTATAATCAAGAACTGCTTTTATGCTTAAATTTCAAAATAAATTATTAATCAGTAATATTGAAATGTTTCAAGTTTCTCAAAATCTCTAAATTGATTATGACTTAATTTTGAATTCATAAATTTTTAAAACATTTCCTTCAATATAAATATATTTGGTATGAAAATTTTTTGCCTTTATTGATTAATCCGCAACGAAGTGCAGCCTTTATCTAACCTTTACTCATATATTTATACATCTTTCATGTATATTAAAATGAATCATTCGTTATATAACTATTATCGGTTATGTTCATTTGAGATTGATCAACTTATGAGTCTAACAAGTAAATCAATTACAGAAAGTCTTTCTTCATTTTTGTCAAATAATTCATATTCTGTGGCAACGCACAGACTTCCCTTTAGTATAATCTACAAAGGAAAAAAAAATCATAATTCAACAGGGTAAATTACACATACAACTCCCAACTTTTAATTATTATTCCTACTATAACCTTAATTCATTTTTCTTGTTAGATATCATAACCTTATTAAAACGTTTCATTTTGATTTTTTTTTATTTATAGAAATCATTATCTTAGATGGAAAATATCACATCAACATGGGATTGTAGGAGAAAAAGCTTGTTTTAACTCCTTAAAAACTTTCTCTTTGTCAAAGAGACCTAAAAACTTTGGAACCTAACAACTCAACCACTCCCATTGCCGACTAAAAAAAAGTTCCTAATTTTAATCAGCATTCATTGTTTGGTAGGTTTTTTTATCCTCTTTAATTTTCTCCTCTATCATTTTTTCAAAAGCTCTACTGATTTTTGTAAATCGACCTTCAAAGATTTGAGTTTTACAATTTCAAATACAAATTTATGAAAATCCATTGAGAGTTAGAAGAAATGACAAAAGAAAAAATTGAAGAGGATAAAAAAATGCTATCAAACCATGAAGGCAAATCAAAATTTTAGAAAAATGTTTCTTGGTGTAGATGAGTTTCCTAGCGACAACGCCATCATGCTGGAAAAAGCTTTCTAGAATTTTAATTGGCCATAACGGTTTGCTAGCTTTTTTTTATCATCTTTAACTTTCTCTTTTGTCATTTCTTTCAAATTTCAACCGATTTTTATAAATTAAGTTTCAAGTATTCGGATTTAAAAATTTCAAATCTAAATATATAAAAATCTGTTGAGATTTAGAAGAAATGGTAGAAGAAAAAGTTACAAAGAATAAAAAACACTATCAAACCACAAAATCCATCAAAATTATAGAAATTTGTTTCCAGCATGGTGGCATTGCCGCTAGGGAACTCATTGGAGCAGCAACGCTACCTCATTGGGAAAATTTTCAAGAAGTTTGATCGGCCTTCAAGATTTGATATCTTTTTTCATTCTTTTTAACTTTTTATTATATCATTTCTTCCAAATCTCAATAATTTTTCATAAATTTGCATATGAAATTATGAAACCCAAATTTGTGAAGCTCAATTTATAAAAATCAGTTAAGCTTTAAAAGAAATGGCAAAAGTGAAAGTTAAAGAGGATTACAAAAAAAAAGCGATCAAACCATGAAGACCAATTAAAATTATGATATTTTTTTTTCAAGTGGCGACGGGGGTGGTTGAATTCGGTTCCAAAGTTTTCAATTCTCTTTGGCAAAGAGAAAGTTTTTAGAGAGTTAAAACTAGCTTTTTGCCCTACAATCTCATCCCAATGTAGTATTTTCCATCCAAGATAATGATTTTTGTCTAAAAATGAGGGTCAAAATTAAATGTTTTAATGAGGTTAGGGTTTTCTACGAGCAAAATGAAAGTATGGTTAGAACAGAAACAATAATTAAAAGTTGGAAGCAACATTTGTAATTTACCCTAATTCAACATAATGCCCAGCCTTGGATGTTGAACTTTACGTTGTTTATTGAGAGATATCTTTCACATCGCTTAGGACATTACATTGACAACTATACTAACTAACTGTTTGCAGATTTTACAGTTGCTCTCAGTGCACATTATTCATTAGTACAACCCTCTCCATCGTGTTCATTGGATCATAGATGCTCTTGATATTTTCCATCACTGTTTGATTTTTGTGGTTTTAAGGCAGAAAGTACTGATAGCCCACCAGTTTACATCCTATACTTTTTCCTAACATCCTTTTTTTTTTCTTATTGTCTTTATTATGGATACCAAAGAAAATCCTAAAATATCCACTCAAACATTAATTCTTGTGGTCGGAACTCGGAACCACTGTTTTCCGCTGGTGCTTTTGGTCGGAACCAATTCTAATGACAAGGCAACGCTGACTTGCCACCTGACTGCTGCAGATGCTCCGAAGTCAGACGTGGACCATTTTAATTCGCAGGTGTCTTCTTGGGCACCTCGAAGCAGATGACCAAGCCCACCGATCTGATAGGCTCTGGATCCCATTTTCATTGGGCTGGGCTCAATGGGCTGCCTTGTACTTCTGCTGGGCTAGCATCGCAAGCCGGGGACAACAACGTCTTCTACCCATTAAATTACTCCATCAGAACGAAAAAGTTAAAAATTCTTTCAGACACGTAAATGAATCTCAAATTCTTATAATGGTTTGGCTTTGAGTTGATTCCAACGAGCTAATTCAAAATAAACTACTCTATATCTTTCACAATTTCTTCTCAATTTTCTTACAAACTCCTGAAACAGTACTTGTACCCCATAATTTTGGCATCATGTCAGAGCAGGCATGCTTAATTAGCTGGCTAACTTTGAATTTTAATACACTACGTAGTGATTCTGTGACCTGGGAATAATTATTCGGAAGCAGAATTCTGTCTCTCTAGGCAGCTCCTTCACCCAGTTTTCCAGCCTTTAAATGTTTTTAATATATCTTTCATATAAAATATGCTTTTCCTGAAAAAAATAACTCTGGTTCAAAACCTCAGTTGCTAACAAGATTTTAACAAAAATGAAAGGATAACTGATGCAGCAAAAAATTATTGGAATAGAAACATATGCAAGAGTCATTTGACTTTAAAATATACAGTACTAATTTAACCACGAGTTTGTAAAAAAAAGTTTTATAAAATTCTTTGTGAATAGAGTAGACCCCACTCGATGATTTTAGCCAAGTCCAAGAAAGATTTTTTTTTTTTTTGTTTTTGTTTTTGTGAAAAGGGAATGAATTGAAGCCAAGAAAAACAGTCAAGAGATACAGGAAAAAAGGAATCAGTCAGGTTGCCACACAGACGCAGGAGGATAACTAGAACTAGAATTACAGGTCCTGATCATAGTAAGCCTCATAAAGTCCGCCAAACAGGCGTTGAAGAGAAAATCTAGACATCTCCAAAAACCCACCATTCCTTCATTAGCAAGATTAGCTCCTTTCTTAGCTAAGCAAACAGCAACTCCATTAGCCTCTCTGTACATGTATCGAACTTCTAGAACTTGAAAGGACTCAGAAAGCAAAGGCATCAGTTAAGCACAAAGTGCATTGAAAGGAATTTACAAGCTGCACCACCTCTTGCGAATCCATCTCAATGATTAACGGGAAAGCATTAAACTGGTGGGCTAGTTTTAAGCCCTCCTTTAAGCCCCAAAGTCCAAGAAAGATTTACGAATATGCTTGGTGTGATGCATTGTACAAATTTTTTTTTTTTTAATTTTAAAAGGAAAGAAGAAGGTGTGGTGGGTTGAATGGCTCTAATTTGTTCGGTCATGAATGGATTTTTTTGTGCACGTCTGTCTGCTAACAGAGACAAATATGTAAAAGGAATGGCAACCTGTCTCCGCATGTCATCCACATTCTCTGGGCCGGGTTTTTTTTGTCTCTTCTCCTATCTTTTTTCTTCCTCTACAAAATTACATAAGCTCTCACCTACGTTTTAACTTTTTTATTTTAAAAAATTCTATATTTTGCCTTCTAATTTTTTTATACTATCCACATCAAATTTTAAAATCCTAATTTAAACTATATGATAAATATATTTCAATAATCTTAAATTGCTTCAAAAGAGTAATATTTTTTATAGATAATTGACATTTAAAAGTATTGATTTGAATTTACAAAGAAAAAAAGTTAATCATTTAAAATGTCTAGGGAAAAGTGCATGAATAGTCCCTAAACTGTTACTTATGTTGTGATTTTGTCCCTAAACTATGAACTATTGCACCATTCGTCCTAGATCTATTATTTTGTTGCACCTTTCATCCTCTATCAGTTGCCACCATTAAACACTAACCGAAAAATCACTGAATTGCAACAAAATAAAAGATTACGGCCTAACAGAACAAAATAGAAGTATTGAAGGTCTAAAAATGCAACTCAACGAAAAAACAAAATTAAAAACTTACTTTCATGTTAGAAAAAGCAGAAAAGTAAAAAGGGGGTCTCCTTAATTGGTCTGCTACCGCTCATGACAGTCCGTTATGGCATTTAGACTCTCACAAATGGCAGGAAAATCACACAAGAGGCCGCAAAAATTTCCGGCGGCCAACAAATCGGCTCCACAAACAGTCGGTCAAGTTATGGCAAGAGAGAAATCGGGATCTAGAGGTTCCAAAGCAGTGTCTAATTCTGATTCAGGGGAGGATGTGATTAAATCTGTTCATGCTCCAGTGGCCATAAAATCGTCCACAGTATTATGATTGTTGAAGGGTAAAATCAGTATAAGATTAGGGAACTTTTATGTTTATCATAAAATAGTTTTTTATCTTACTTGTTATTATTTTAAAGTATTTTAAAGTCTTATAACTCATATATCGTACCATCAATGATGCAAAAGCTTGACTGGATCGGCCGGTTCAATAGGTAAGAACATGAAGCACTAATCCTTCTGGTCTAGCTACTGACCTACATAAGCTTTGGTTAAGAACCGGTCAAAATTAAAGAAAATTGCTCCAAACCATCTAAACCGATGGCCTAACATAATTATTTAGTAATTATAATAGAAAATTGAAAAGTAACAAAAAAAAAAAGAAGAAAATTCTTGTGTCTGATCGGATTCAATTACGCATGAGAGAGGGGGAAGGCAGTGAGAGAAATAAATTGATTCAAGAGTTCAGGAAATAAAAAATCAATATATCATAAAGGCAGAAGTCAAAAAATTGGCGAGCAAAGAAAAGGTAAAAGAAATCAAGAAAAAAACGGAAGAAGAAGTGGATAATAAACAGGGGATAAAAAATTGGCGAGCAAAGAAAAGGTAAAAGAAATCAACAAAAGAGGCAAAGTTTTATTTTGCTTTTGCGTGTCTCAAAGGTTATAGGCATTTAAGGTGGATGATTTACAAAGTGAGTCCTTAAATTATGCCAGAGTTGTAGTTATAATCCATAATATTTTTTAAGGGGCAAAGTCCATCAGAGGCTCCTTTGCTTATTTTTTTTGTCTCAAATGAATATTCTACCTTAAGGTTGTAGTACTAAAATACCCTATCTCTTATTATGTGTCTCAATTGGATATTTTTCATCCATTTCACTGTCAAAATGGATAGATTTTTTTCTGATGTGTCATTAATTAAAATTAAACTAAACATAAAATTACAATTTTTGTACTTAAAATTTTTCCAATAAATCATTTTAACCCTCAAATTTTTTAAATCTCCGATTCAATCCACCCATCTTCCTCTCTTCTAGGTTTCTCTCTCATTTCTCTTCAGAGTTTCTACCTTGGTCACTGGCGATGCAAGCAAGTAAAGAGATGATGAGGAACTGTCGCCGGCCACCGAGGAGACGGCCCAATCGCCAGATCCAGTGAAATCGGAGGCTCGATTGGTGATGAGGCTCAAATTGTTCAACCAATCAGAGGCTCAATTGGTGATACGATGGAGGGGTCCAACCAGCAGACGACGCAACGTGGTAGCGAGAGGTCGACGATGGCAATAAGATCTACTGACGAGAGATTGGCGTAGCAGCGAGAGGTCGAAGATTGTGGAGAGATCTACCGGTGAGAGGTCGGTATGGCGACCTGATGAAGAATGCTAATGGTTTCGGCAAGATGAAGAATGCGAATATTTCTGGTGAATCTAAAGGCATAGAGATGAAACAACCGAGGAGTGATCCAGCTAGAGACGGAAGCGGAGGAAGCCTCGGTGGATGGTAGGTGGTTGGCCCAAGGTGGAGGGGCGGAGGGAGGAGATGTGGTGAGGGAGGGGTGTAAACAGTAGACTAATATGTTTAAGGTTTAAAAATTATTGACTATAAAATTTTGAGGACTAAAATTATTATTTTACATTTATTTTAGTATTAATTAATGTCACATCAACAACTTTTGTCCAATTTAAGCTAGAATTGACATAAATGACCCAATTGGAATGTGCATAATGAGATAGGGTACTTTGGTATGGCAACATTAAGATAAGGTGCTCGTTTGAGATAAAAAAATAAATAAGCTAAAGGACCTCCAATGGATTGTACCTATTTTTTAAGTAACAATAAAGTCCATTCTTAAAACAAAAATACAAAGGTGGATTTGACTTAACGGTTTAACCGATTGAACCGATTTGACCATGAGCTAAAAACCTTTTTGATTTGACAAGCGGACGGGTTTGAAAACATTGTGTGTCATTTACATTTCCTTCTATCAGTTTCTTTATCATCTTTTAAGAAAATTACTAATGTGGCATTTCAATTTCTTTATTGGGGCCCATGCAGCCATTCATTTCATAACAATAAATGATTATATCATACGAACAAGAAACGTCAGACAAAACTAGATACAAACACATAATTTTAGGGACCTCAAACATAAACTAACCAAAAACTTCAATTTCTTTCCAACCATCAATTCTTCTACGCTAAAAATGCCAATAGTGTCCAACATAAAAAGAAACAAGCTTGGCTAGTTCAATAGAGGGAAGGAGTGGATGCGATGATAACATTGTGGAGGTTAATGTACATTATTCACCTTGAGGGATGCCAAAATTGATTTGAAAGGATGCGGCGGCTTTGACTAATCCAACGTTGAGGTTGAAGAGTAAGGGTGGCAATCATGCAATGAACAATCTGATAATGCTGGAAGAGTAGAACATTGCATGAGAAATGTAAGATGTGATGAATGTAGTGGCAAAGGTGTTGGGGAATGGAAGTTTAGGGTTGACATACAAGGTGACAAAGGTGAATGAATTGTTAGTGATGGTGAAAAAGATGGAGAAGATAAATTGGCTGGGAAAATAAATGTTCAATGCCAAGATGCGGTGCATGGAAGGTTCTACCACCTGAAAATCATGACAACTATGGATTTGAAGGAGTCATAAAGTCTACAATTCAAGTTTGAATTATATCTATAATTATGTATTTGTATCTATTTTGGCATAAAGTTTCTTATTGGACAGTATAAGTATTACAAAATTGGAAGCTACAATGGTAGTGTGAGTTCGAACAAGGCAATTAAGATGTCATACCAGCAACGTCAGTCAAAGATAATGCAAAAATTGACAGAAAAAATGCATAAAACACGATATATGAGATAAGAAACTTTAAGATGACACTAGTTCAAATAAGGGATCACTTTTAAGATAAACTTAATAGCTAGAGGGCCATATATGGAGTTTATCCATTCATAAAGAGAAAGGTAAAATGCACTATTGATCCTAAACCTATAATTACTATTATAAATTGGTCCCAAACCTCTTTTTTTATTTCATATTGGTCATAGAACTATAGAGTCTATTGCTTATTGGATACTATTAGTGCAAAATTTGCTTACTCTAATGTAACTTTAAAAGATCAAATTCTTAAATTTTAATTTAAATTCTTTAGCAATTGTTTTCGATTAAATTTAAACTGTGCCTTAACTTATATGCAATGGATTATTTGAATTATCAATTTTTCCTCTTTGTAAATCATATTTTTGTGTTAACTTGGCCTTTCCGTGGGATTAGGGACTAATATGAATTCTTTATTTATAAAGGCTCAGGACCAATGTCCAAAGAACAAAGGTTGAGGACCACTTCACGAAGATAATTATAGATTTGGAGCCGATGCTGCAATTTACTTGTTTATAAGCGGTCTGTAATCTTTTATTTTTTATGCGTGCGCGCTCTGTTTCTGCTGTCTTGAGCTTATTAGTCAGCCTCCTCAATCGCCTCGGCAAATCCCTCATGCTTCCTTACTCCCCCGTTTCACACTTCTCTGTTTCCTCGGCCAACTTCTTGGAATACTTGCGAAACTTTGTGATCTTGTCTTGTCGCAACATACATATATAACCGATCAAACCCGGCAGGGCCAGGGAAGCTCCAACGAAATCCGTGCCTAGCAAGTCGCAGAGTTTGCGATGAACACCTGCACAATTGTCAGTATTTGGTCATTCATTTTGCATTTCTTTAGTTGCTAAATTTCATGGGGATCACCAAATCGACGCTTAATTTGTGCCTACTTAACATGTTGTTTTCCAGGAAGCAGAAGTAGGGAACAAGAATAGGTTTCAGAGGAGTTGTGTTGATTGCCACACCACAAGAACTCCTCTGTGGAGGGGCGGCCCAGCAGGCGCCAGGGTAAGATCCATCTGTCGTCAAGATTGAAACTACATCAGAATTCTTAGTGGTTCTTGATTTTAACCTATTTTTAATTAATGGATCGTATGGGTGCCTTGTTGCAGTCGCTTTGTAATGCGTGCGGGATCAGATACAGGAAGCAAAATAGAGGTCTTCTTGCTCTGGCTGCCAAGGAGGAGGACAGGAACAAAAGGAAGAACATCGCTGGAAGAGACAAAAAGTTGATGAGAATGGTGTTAGGGAAAGAGTGGAAGAGGAAGCTCAGGGAGGAAGAAGAAGCAGCCATTCTACTCATGGCTCTCTCTGTCTGCTCTTAATTACTTCAAGCCTCTTTGCTTACTACTATTATTACTACTACTCTTCATGAGTATTTTTTAATCGTATTTCGTATTTAGCACTTATTGTTGAGAAACAGCTAAATTACTAAATCCAAAGGTTTAGTGACTTGTAAGAGGAGTTTTGATGCAACAGGAGTATTAAGTAGAGCAACTAGTTTTGCTCTGATGCCCCGTTCTTTTTGTTTCTCTATTTTGGTTCTTTGGGAATTTTGTGTGGACAAAAAAATCAACAACTTTATGATACACAACCGGATCCAAAGAATGAACCGAGATTATTAAAGGGAGCTAAAAAAACAATTTAAGAGACTGGAACGGCAGTAATTCATATGTGATGCACTAATTCACGTTTCAGTATTGTCCTTGTACAGTGATGCAGAGACAGATGAGCTGCCCAGACCCAATTAAAGAACAAGCTTTACACGATGAGTATCGAAGTAAAAGATTGACCCAGACTAGACAGCTGACCAATTACACGAGCTTATTCTAACAAGTCGTAAACTAGAATTAGAATTAGAAGCAGCGACCCCCTTCCTCCAGCTTCTAGGACTCTCTCCAACCTGTCATCCAAAAGCAAAAGAAGTTTCAGGAATTTGCCACGTACACCACCAGCATGGCTTTATAGCCACCTCAACCTTCGTAACACGTGTCAAATGAAAATCGCCTCAGATCACCAACACATTCCTTCGCTCATTTCTGGACGCTTCTCCGCCTTTCTGCTCTTCGTCGCCATACGAATCAAAACCAGAACCAACACCTTGAATCAAGAAGACGACGAAATATGCCATCCAGGCTGGCAACAGCAGCTTCAAGATCACACTGGCTCTTGTCCGCCTTCAGAAATCAACCTCCCCAGTCAAGGATCGCCGCCGCAGCTGCATCCACCACTGGCAGAACCGCCGATCCCGCTGTTTATTCGGGAGAAGTCAAAGCTGGACCCGACGTGGATTACCCCGAAACTCACGTAAGTCCCTCGCTCGCTCTCTACACGATCATCCAATTTGAAATGAAGGTTTTTGCTTTACGTAGAACAAATTTTTTATTTCCATGATGACTCAGGGAGCGGTACAGTATGATCCCAAGTCGGACGACACCGAGCACGGTCTCAACCAGAAATCAGAGACCGACCTGCTAGTTAAGCCGAAAGCGTCGTTAACATCTTCTCCACGGCTGGAGAGCGCCGGCGTCATAAACCCTGCCAGAGAGAGCAGCAGGTTCCAACAGAAACGAAAGGTCAGCAGTGCTGTTCTGGATTCAGTTAGCTGTGTGGGAATTGATGGGACGCCTGTAAAAGAAGAGAGAGAGAAGCAGTCGCGGTCCGGGGAGGAGGATAAGGAGTACTTTGGCCACCACAAGGCGTCGCCGCTGTCAGAGATAAAATTTGCGGATACAAGGAAGCCGATAACGCGAGCGACTGATGGGACGATTACTTCGTCTTTGCCAAAGTACGGGGGTGGAGAGGATGTGATGGGTTGGAGGCCGGAACAGCTGGAGACAGCGGAGGAGACTCTGCAGAGGGCGACGGAGATATGGAGGCAGAACGCCATGCGGGGTGATCCGGAGACATACCCGCAGTCGAGGGTGTTGAGGGAGCTACTCGGCGAGTGGTTCTGATTCCGGATCTGAGGATTCGTTGTTACGCTGGAAATGCAAATAGTTCAAAAGTAATAAAACTGGGTTTGGTATTCCCTATCTATCCCCGTTGTGCTGCTAAATTATGTGATTGGTGGGTTTTATTTTTCATGTCCACCGGCCCGTGAACAATTTTTTTCCTACCAGCGTTTTCATTTGGGAAGCCCGTGCATATCTTGGATTTTCCGCGAGTCGTCCTCGCGACGGTTCTCTGCATCTAGAGCTATGCCGCTTTCGCACGCACGAGTCTTTAGATTCTGATTTCTTGCCTCTTGGAGATATGGTTTATCTCCTACCTAATCAAACTTCCTCGTCCCCCCTCTACTAATTGACATTTTATTGCAATTTGATTCAAAACTTAGAAGACGATTCAGTTCAAATTTCAAATTTTGTAAAATTTTCGATTTAACTCGGCTTTTTAGAGTTTTAAGGACCTCGCAATTTTGAATTGTAGGTCAAATTAAATGCTGAACTTAAATAATTACGTTAAACATTTGTTTTTTTGCTAGCTGAATATCTCACTTTTGGATAATTGATGTTATGCATTTCTTGTATGATAAGAAACGACTTAAACTGATAAGATTTAAAATCTGATTAATATTCATAATTTTGACAATTGAAACATTAAATTTTAAATTTATTCAATCTTATGTTCCCATATATTAAATGAACCTTTTTTCTATGCAAAACCTGAGCATCAAAGTCCATGACAATGTGAGCCATTATAAATTGTAAATTAGCCTATGAGACTCTTGAATCATATAAGTTTCATATTAATTGACGGTCCACGATTACTTACGGTAGTCATAGATTGTAATTTTATCAAAGTTTTTTCTCTTAGAAATGATAAGTTTTTATTTATTATGTTTATATAAAATTTTTCATTTATATACTAAAAATTTAAAAGTAAAAAACTATAAGTTAATTGTTAAATATTAAATATTGTAAAAATTTTAGGACGGAGTTGTTATTTGTATTACAAAAACATGAAAGCGTTATATTCCATTTTCTGAGCGAACTCGAGTGATTTAGTCCAATCTTCATTCTTCTAGGTGAGCCATATGTAGCCCAAAAACTACTCTTACCGCTATTGGGCCTGACCGTTAGCCATTTTTGTGGCACTCCCGCATCGGGGCCACCGACATGAAATGCTTTTCTATTAGGACTTGTAACTTGTGATGCAATGATATGCTAATGCAACTATCAAAGAGTAATCAAACAGTTAAAATCCTTAGGAAAAGGGACAAATTATTTACTTAATTTTTTGTAATAGACAAATCAACTATTATTATTTTTTTACAGTTAAATTGTCCATTAACATTACACTATCAATGGATATTAGCCATTATCATTACTTTTATCCAGCCATATAATGATTTAGAAAATATTGATGATGTGGTGACAAATATGAAATATATCCGTGACAAGCTTGTGTATTAAAAAAAATAATAATAAATATCTAACTTAACCCCTATACTTTTGTCCATGAGTACAAATCTCCCCTAGGCTTTGGATCTTACCTCTCGCTCATCTTCTCCTTCGACCTTCCGCTTTTACAATAAATGTCAGTCACCCATCCCTCAAACCTTGCCACACCCGTCACCCCTTCTCTCTAACCCACCGTTGCCCAACCAGAGGCCTCCTCATCCTGCCTCTCAGCAACCTTGGCATCTACCAATCGGGCATCCCATCATGTCCATAGTCCACCATTCGAGCATGAGGAAACCCATTCTACAAACTGTTTGGGATCCATCTGAATCAAATATTATCTGCAAGCAGCTCAATCAAAATCACTGATGTGACCGAAGGTGTGACCTTTTTGTTAGCACCGCTACCGCGAAAGCTTAATCGAGCTCGACATTGGTTGAATTGACCTCTATTTGTCTTCTAATTCCGTCACAGATTCATGATCGATGCCTATCACAAGTTAACTCCACAATTTTGAAAATGTCCAGATAGCTGATCGTTTCGTTGATGACTCTTCAAAGGTGAAATCTCAATAATCTGGCCCATTTCATATAATCGGCAGAACTGCTGAATTTGAGGGAACAAATCAAGAAAAACCGGGGCAATTCAAGCAAGGATCAAAACTAGAAGAGCAAGCGCGCGGTAGATTTGCAGGAGATAGGGGCCAACGGATGAGACGTTGCGGGGAGGAGAGAGAAGAGGCTTTGATGCGTTTGGGAGAAGAGCTATACTGTTGTAGATCGTCTGGGGAAAGAAGATGATCGAAGTTTGGGCAATTTCTCACATTTGTTGAATTTTTTTTAGTTCAAGGTCTATGTGCATCAATAAACATAGTTTGGGCATAAATAGTATAATTTACGCAAGAAGATAGTAATTATGTGACTTTTTTATTTCAGATTTAACAGAATATTCTTAAACAAAATGGAATATTCACTTCATTAATCATATAAGTGACTAATTTGCCCATATTCAAAACAATAGTATTAGATTTCATTTGATGCGAATGTAAGTGGGTAATTTAATTGTAAAAAAAATTACAGCGGGTAATGTCTGCTATTGTAAAAACCTCAGTGAGGCATTTGCCCATTTGTCAAATTCTCATTATACCTTATACACTGATTATTCGATTATTTCAATTTTAACCAAAATTGAATTTTCCAGCAAAGCCAACATTCTGTTACGGACATTGAGAGCTGAACAGATAAAGATAGGACTTCGAAATAACTAGAAATTTGAAAAAAAAAAATTGCATTTGTAATTGAGTAAAACTGAATTTCATAACTTGCACCCAAAATTCATCATCTTTCTTTCTCTCTTCAATTTTGGGCATAATAGCCTTAATCCATATAAAAGTAAGTTTAGGGTTTACGCATAATCCATATACAAATATATTTTGGGCTTTTATTATTTGTCTTTCTCTTTTTCAATCAAGATCACTGCATAAAATAATTCCATAAGTTATATATTAATTCATTTAGTTTAGTCTGAATCTCTAAAACTCATAACCGGAAAGTGAAAAACAAAAATATAACTGGCTATTCGGTTATAGCTAAATACCAATCGTTCACATCTTATTGAGAACTGAAAAATGAGAAAAAAAAATCAGTTATTTAATTTTGTCAATTAGAGCAGAATAGTTGCTCACTCATACCATTGTCCTTGCTCAAATAAATCAAAACAAAATAAAAACAGCAACTTAAGTTAAGAAGGTCAATTAGCTGAACCCAGCCAATACCCATCCTACGAAAAGAAATAAGCATACATGAATTGGAGGCACAAGCTACCTACCTGGACATTTACGACCAATTTGGTGGACACGGGGAAATGATGGGTAATTGATGGGGGGTGATGATAAAAAAGATTGTCGGTGGGGTAAGGCCGTAAGGGATGGAAGAAGGTTTGACCTCCCTGAGAAACCTTCAGTTTTGTCACATGCTCTTGCATGCTTATCAACAAAAATGGGGCTCGAGTTCTGCGTAGCCACCAGTTTCTGTTCCAGATTGGTCCACCCTTCCTTGCAATTTTCTGCGCCGAGGGAGATCATTCAAGTTATCTGTCAAGATCAAGAGCCAGTTTACGTACATCCATCAATACATATAATTTGGTGTATATAAAGAATAACGTAGATTTAGAATCAAAGGCAATAATAAATGATGGAATATTGTTAAGTTGACACATGCATCCGCATTCATGTATAAATAATAAGTGAACGGGGAAATTAAAGCAACTGAATACCGTAAGCAATGGCCGTTTGGAATCAAATGTAGATATATACTAATAATATATTCTAAATTCGTCACCTTGAATTTCTTAATTTATAAAATATTTTTTGAGAATGGAGCCGTTGAAGATAAAAGAGAAAACAATGGTGCGGTCACCAATACACATTCGTTGTTTTTTATCAGTATCACCCATTTTCATTCTGGTCCTCTTCTTCCTCTTCCAGTTCCTCTCACTCTTCCTCTTCCTGCTCACCTCGCCCGCTCTCCATCATAAGGAGCAGCTCCAGAAACTTCATTTCTTCTCCATTAATTCCAGCTGCGAACTTCATCCGGCTGGAAGGCCGAAGAAAACAAGAGGCAGAAATGGCGAGCCTGAAACAGTACTATTCCTTCACGATAACGACATTGCTACTGCTAGCTCTTTCTCTCCTGAGTACTGTCTCGCCAACAAAACCCATCATCTACACAACTTCCAAAGATCAAGTCGCATGCGCCATGTGCGACTCCTGCGACAACCCATGCCAGCCCGTCTACCCCCCGCCGCCGCCACCCCCCGAGATCCTCTGCCCACCGCCACCACCTCCGCCGTCTCCTCCGCCACCCAAACCAGAATGCCCGCCCCCTCCCGCACCACCAACGTGCTCAGACTGCACGCCTTGTAATGACTGTTCCCCGCCGGCCATCATTGGACCGTACCCTCATCCCTCGCCGCAGCCCGGGGTGATCGGCGGTGCGGTGTATTCCCCGCCTAGTGCTGTCTACTCGCCTCCGTACGGAGTGAATCCCTACTTCCCGTACACTCCTTACAAGACTCCTCCGTCGCCGTCGGATCAATCTGCAGGGTTCAGAGTGAGCTCTGCTGTTCCCCTGCTTGGTTTCTGGCTTGCCGCTTTATGTTTCTTCTAGCTACAATTCAGCTATGTATAACTTTCCTAGGAATAAGGTCTGCTTCATTTGTGATGTTAATTAGTAATTACATACTACTAGCTAATGACATGCGTGTGTCCCCTGTTCCATTGTTTCTGTGATTATTAGCTGAAGCTAATTGTGTTCATTGTATTGCAATGTCTTGGAAATAATGAACTTGTGTCTCTCCTGTTGATCATGTTACACTAGTTGACTTTACTATTATGTCCTCTAATTTCCTCGTAGTTGCACATATGATTTAATTAAATCTGTTCTTTGATCTTTACTTCATTTTTTCTGATTGTGACGAAATGAGTACTGTATGCTGATATTACGCTTACAATACAGAATGATTCGTGAAATTCATTTGACTCTGTTGTTTCTATGGGGTACTCTTTCAGTTCTATAATATTTTTCTTTTCTTTTTTGTTGCTTCTTATAATTAAATTTTACTTTATAGATCTTTTATAAACTTACCTAAATATATATCTTTATGTGTAAGCAAAGAATAAGTATTTTTATCGAAATAAATAATAGTATTTTAAGCTTTTTTTAAAACAATATTAAAGCGGCATAAATCTTGCCAAACATCGGCAGCTAGTAAAAAAATATTAATGAGCGAGTAAATTAAGGATAGCAATTGGGTGGATTGGGTTGGGTTGGGTTGGATTTAGGTCGGGTTATTTAAGTTCGGGTTAAGTCGGGTTTACATCAATTCAGGTTCATATCAGGTTATTTGGGTTTCGGGTCAAATTCAGGTTTAATCGGGTTATTGGTGAATATGCTAGAATAGCTAAATTAATTTAATTTTTTATTTAGGTTTTGCTAAAAATTAAATTAAACAATTTGATTTTTTATGCAAATATTTGAAGAGTTTGGATACCCATGTTGTAATTTCTATGGGTGACTAAAATGAAAATTTCAAAATTTAGGTACGTCATAACTAAAAAGTTACCGGGCATAAAAAATAATCTAAAATATTTAATTTAGTAAAAATAATATAATATACAATTATTTTAATAAAAATACCTAATTTTTAACTTTACAAATTTGATTCATGAAACTATAAACTCGGTCATTTTGGAACTTAAGCATTTGGTAGGATCAGATATTTTTAAATTATTATGCCAATTTGAGTTATAATTTTTTAAAAATTTAGTGTCAAAAAAAATGAATTACTTTAGTTTAAGTACTAATTTTGAGTCCTAAAGGTCATTTGTGGTTAATGTATGTGAAATAGAAGTATTTAGATGTAAATTATAGGCTTTTAGAAAGTTCTAGGCAAAATTGAAAATTTAGAGGCAAATCTGTCAGCTCTCGAGAGTTTGAGGCAAATCTATCAAAATTGAAAAATTTGGGGCCAATCTGGAAAAATCTCTAAATTCTGGAAATATCTGATTATTTTTACAAAATTTGCGGCTAATTTGACAAATCAGATAAAAGTTGGGCTAAATTTTAATTTGGCATCCAAATGGGGACCTGATCAGCAGCCTAAGAGAGTTGTTGGACTAAAACTGATATTGTGACCAAATTATGTCCAAACCCCTTCAAATTGAATTTGGATGAGTTTAAACTTAAACAAACCTAGTTAATCTCGCATAGGCTCTTTCTAGCATAAATAGGAGTCACCACTTCAAGGAAAAGGAGGAGAAATTCGAAACCGTAAGCTAAAAAGAGGAAAAACTGCAGCCTAAGCCCCTGCTTTTTTGCAACTCACCCCTCAGAAACCCTAACCTTTTTCCCAGCTAACGCCGCCGCCACCCCTGGTCCTTCCCTCCCCTGCCCTCCGCTCCGGCCACCGAAACCGGACCTAGCTCTCCTCCATTGTTCCGTCCGACCCCACGCCGCCATCTCCCAAGACCCCCACAGCTGCTGGCGCCGATTGAAGGAGGGGACGAGAATCGCGTCTACTTCAAGCCAGTCCGTCGCCGCCTAGCGGACTTCGGCAGCCGTCTCCTCCTCCCTCCTGAGTCGCTGCTCCCTTTCGGCCAAACCCCACGCAGCTCTCGGTCTCTCGTCGCCGGCGAATGGAGAATCAGAGAGAGATCCGGATCAAAACCGCGACCCGACCTGTTTACCCCAGCCAAGTTTTTTTTAAAACCTTGTGGTAAAACTATTGTTTAGCCCCTTGTTCTTTCTACTTCCTTCATACTAGTCACTAACTTTGTTTTATTTTGCATATGGACCATCGACAGGACAGCAAAGCTTTGGATGTTTATTTTCTTTTCTTGTTTTCTTTGTTTAATTATTTGTTTGAGCATGTGTCAATTAAATTTATTAAATCATATAGAAACATAGGTTAGGGTTATTATTATTATTATTATTATTATTATTATTATTATTATTATTATTATTATTATTATTATTATTATTTTGGCAATTCATAGTTCTGGCAAATGCAAATATTTGAAAGCAGGATATTCAAACTTTATTATTAGTTTTGTTGATTGAGACTTTTGACATGTCATATTGTTATTATACTCTTTTTCATTTTGATATTTTTATTTAATTTCAAAATTGGATATTGGAATGATTTTTTATGTTCATTTAGGATTTAGATTATTGCTCGTGATTTTAGGCTTTGTAGTTTTGAATGGGAAAGAATGCTTTAAGCAATTTCAGTTCGAGCCTATGCAAACTATGTGAAATCAAATCATCTTGAACCAATGTGTGCTTTACTAGTACTTTGAATTAAAATTTTATATAGTTTAGTATTGCTATCAAATGTATAAGACAACTAACGATGATAGATGCTGAAATAAGTCATTCATATTATAAATAATCAAAGTTTGATTTAGTAACTTTATAGGATTATACTGAAATTTGAGAATATTAAAAATTATTAAGTCTTCTCAACCAATAAATCCTAGAAGATATCTAAACAAACTAAGACAAATTATTTTATTAATTTTCTATTTAAATTCCATAAGATACCTAAACAAAAAATATTTTTGAAGTTTTTTTTTTATTTCTTAATTTACATGGTCATAATTAATATACAATTTAAATAAATAATCAATATATAAAAAAAATCATGAATTTTTAAATGTTTGAAGACCATATATTTTATGTTGATTTGGTTTGAATTCGAGTCTTGTCGAGTTTAGTATTTGGTCTTTTCAGGCTTGGGTCAAGTCAATTTCGTGTTTAGGTCATTTCATGTTTGAGTTATTTCAGATTTACTCCAATTCTAGTTTGCGTCATTCAGATTTTGGGTTTTTTGAGTTTCACTTTAATTGGATTGGAGTTCGGGTCAGGTTGAGTACAACTGGGGTTAAATCGGGTTTGTGTTTGGGTATTTCAATTCAAATTTTTAAGTTGGGTTATATTTTGTCACCCCTATAAATTAGTAGCCTAGCCACTCAAATTAGATATTTACTTTTTATAGTAAATTCCAGCATTTAAACTGACCAGGTATTAATTTAAAATACTTTTAAAGATTTCTTGCCTCAAGTTATTCAGAAACTCGTACTATATAAGTATAATAATTCATTGAATAATTTTTTTTATAACACTATTTAATTTTTATTTGTTTTTTTGGGTTGAATAAGTAAAAAAGCATAAACATTTAATTAAACTGTAAAAAAATAATTTCTTTCGACGAATTAATATATATATAATAGAGCTTTCAAATGATATCTATTTTAGAAAAAAAACTGTAAAAATTAAAATAAATCAGTTGAGCGAATTGGCCCGGATACAAATTAGAAGTACTATAAGTTACGTATTTATCTCTAAGAAAAGACGTGCTTAGCAGCCCTGGAATAAAGAGCGGATCGGGTCACGTTTCTGGTCAGCACACAGCGCGGAATGGCACATTTAAGTAGTACCATGGATATCATAGACATATGTCTAATTAGACATAGTATTGAGATTACAATTTTACCCCTTACCCTAACCGTTTCTCTCTCTCTCCTACCGCTGCTCCGCAGATTGTTTCTCTTTCTCCCCCTGTACACTGATTTTCCTCGAGCACCAGCATCCTAGCCGAGATGACGACGCCGTAGTATTGCCGGAAATCTAACGTGATGACAAGCCGACGGGATGATTAACCGACGCGATGACGCAATGCCAGAGATCTGATGATGATGTTCGACGAAGGCAGTCCAGGAGCGGCGGCAGCTACAAATCTAAAAGGGGCAGCTGTGGATTGCTTTAGACATTTTATCACTTTTCTTTAGACACTTTTACACATTCATTCAGACACTTTTTTATTGTTTTAATTAGTTATTTTTTAAGAGAGTAAATTGTTTGCGTATTGGTCAGACACTTCTAAATATTTATTTAGACACTTTTACACATTCATTCAGACACTTTTTTATTGTTTCAATTAGTTATTTTTTAAGAGAGTAAATTGTTTACGTATTGGTCAGACACTTCTAAATATTTATTTAGACACTTTTACACATTCATTCAGACACTTTTTTATTGTTTCAATTAGTTATTTTTTAAGAGAGTAAATTGTTTGCGTATTGGTCAAACACTTCTAAATATTTATTTAGACACTTTTACACATTCATTCAGACACTTTTTTATTGTTTCAATTAGTTATTTTTTAAGAGAGTAAATTATCTACGTATTCGTCAGACACTTCTAAATATTTCTTTAGACACTTTTCGGTATCCATTCAAACACTTTTAGATTACTTTGTAGACACTTCCACATACTATATTAGACACACACTTCTAAATATTTCTTTAGACACTTTTCGGTATCCATTCAGACACTTTTATATTACTTTGTAGACACTTCCACATACTATATTAGACACATTTACATTTTATTGCAGACATTTTTGTTGTTCAGAAGCAACAAAGATACGACTTGGAGGTAACGATCGGAAGCAAGATCTGGAGGTGATGACAAGATCCGACGAGAGATGCTGAGATCCGGCGAGTAATGGCGAGATCCGACGGAGACGACGAGAGATCTCAACGAGTGATGACGAGATCCTGTGAGAGACGACTATCCGGCGAGTGATGACGAGAGACGATGAGAAATCTCGGCGAGTGACGACGAGATCCAGTGAGAGACGACGAGGTCTGGCGGCTGGCGACGAGATTCGGCAAGAGATCTTGGCGAGTGATGACAAGATCTGACGAGAGATGACGAGATCCGGCGAGTTGCGACGAAATCCGACGACAGCCGGAGGCGAACAGCTGTGAGATCTGGATGCGGATGATGACTACAATATTTGGAGGCGGTGACGGTTCATCGGAGGAGGTGGCAGCGACGGTGGCGGCGACGGCAACGGCAGAAGTGGTGACAGAGGCAGATTTCAAGGTTGAGAGTGACTTTTGGTCTAGGGGTAGATTAGTCAATTTATTTACTGGATTATAGGCTATTTATAAGAAATTAGGATTAGATTAATATGTCTAATTAGACATATGTCTACAATATAATAGCCCTTTAAGTAGTGCCGGACTTGCAATAAATGAAGTTATGGAGATTGGAGAAAGTCTTTCTACATTTATTTTATTTTTTTAACGGGTAAAAATCATCATGTGTCATCTAATTTATTTATTTTTGTTAAATGGATACCTGACTTTCATATTATCCTAATAAAGTATCTTACCTCTTATTATGTGTTCTAACTTCTAACTAGCTATTTCCTGTTAATTTTAAGGTTAAGTCTGAAAAATATGCTGACATAACATTAATAAATTTTAAAATAACTGATTATAATCCCGATCTCCTCTGCTTGCTCATCTCACCATTTATTTCCTTAAAAATCTAGAAATTTGGGACTGATTGATGAGCCCTATAAATTAAACCTTTCTATATTCTTTCTCTACCTTTTCCACCTTTTCTTCTTACCTCACCAACATCTCCTAGTTTGGCAACGTCCTCATCTGGATCATCGATGGTGATGCCATCTTCCTCCTAACTCACCATCGCCTGGGGTTCCGTTACTGCAAACCACCAACATTACCCCTACAGGCGCCCAGATCCATTGCCTTGGTACGCCACCGCCTCCACCTATATCTGGGTTTTCAGGGTGCGATAAGCAAGGATGAGCAGAGAAGTTGCGTTGCAAAATGGCGATGTTTGGGAGTTTGAAAGGTTGCATTGTGAAATTTCATGTTTCATAGGTCTAATAGGTTGCATCATGAAATGATATGCTTGAGTTGGTCGGGGGTTGGTGGAGGAAAGGGTGGCAGACGCAAAGAAAGAAGGGTTCACCGTTGGTTGGCTAGGATTGAAAGGGACAAGAAAGAAGGGTTCACCGGTGGTTGGCTAGGATTAAAAGGGACAAGAGGATGAAGGAAGGCTTTTCTTGTTCCCGCTCAATCCTTCGCCTAAGTCGGCTGCAGGAGGCCAGGAGCAGTGTTTGGTGGTGGTGAGAGAACCAAATCTAGCAACTATTAGAGTTAGGGTTTTTAAAAATTTAGACAAACTTACACTCAATTCATTTTAACTTAAGTTAATTAACTTCAAAATGACTTATTTTTATTCATACGTCTTTTTTACCCAGAATTAATTTTAATTAAAAGCCAATATTATGTAACTGCAATAATCCATTAAAAATACAATTTTCGTAATCTTACTAAATTCTTATGAATTTTTCTAATTTAAGGCGTTAAAAAAGAAATTTTCTTAAGAATTTAATAACATCATGAAAAGCTACTTTTAAATGGATTATTGCATCTAAATAATATTGACTTTGAAATGAAATTAATTTTAGGCAAAAAAAAATATAAAAGTAAAAAATAAATCAGGTTGCCTTAAGTTAAAATGAATTGGCTCAAAAATTGAACCAAATTATATGAAATTGAGCAATCAAAATTATAGGGCTATTGATTTCCAATGTGTGCTCTACAAAACCAAGCAAACCACCAATGAATTTTACGAATGGTGGTAGCTAGAGAGTAGGAGGAGGTGGCCGTCAAGAGAAGGAAGAGGAGAAGAGGGATGATGAAGTCTATGGGAAAAGTTTATGATTTAAATTGTTGATTGGAAAGGTTATATGACTAGAAGTGTTATTTTAGAATTTATTTTAATATTTTATTTTATCAAATCAGTATTTTTCATCAAACTTAATTGTTAAATTAACAAAAAATTACCAATTAGGATGCGTAATAAGAAATAAAATACTTTGTTAGGATAATATAAAAGTCATATACCTATTTAGGATAAAAAAAAATATATTAGGTGATCTTGGTAGATTTATCCTTTTTCCTACTTAACTTTTTAGCTTCAGAGCACGGGCGTGAAATGAGGGAATGGATTAGAAAACTATTATTACTGTTGATCAGCATATTACTCCAACTCATGAAATAGTTAATTTTTTATATTCTTTTTTGTGGATTGTTTACCGTGTATAAAAAGAAATTTGTATCTTTATTGTATCCAAACATATGAAAATTGATCAAATTTAACAACATAAATCTTGGTACTCAACATAAATAATGGTTACATGATACAATCTAATAAGGGTTAGTTGATACAATCTAAATAATCGTTAAATAAGTAATATTATTTTATTAGCTTTTCCTCATTTAAACATTCTTATAAGTTTTTACCTTTTTCATTGAGATATATACTTAGACTAAAACACTTTGTTCCAAGTGAAAAGCGTTAAGGATAAGGAGTTTCGAATTTAATTCATAATATTGTGTATGGGGAATATTTATTTGGAAGAGTTCACTATTTCAACACTTGACAGTACCTGAAAGTGATTGGTTTTTGGCTTACCAAATAAATGAATGCAATATTATTATTCCACTTTATAGTATAGCAACCATAGTTAATTAGAATTAGAGAGTTCTTTCAAAAGTGGCTAAAATTCTTTGAACTTCTAAATTCATATCCAATTAACACCAAATGATGGCTGTGTTTTTCGGCAATCATAAGTGGGTTATGTCTAGCTCAGGGCATGGACCAAAAGCCCTATTGTTGCAAATCTTTAGTTTCTAGTAGTCAATAATCTACCTCCTCGAGTGGGTTTTGTATAGCTTAGGGCACGGAAAAAGAGCCTTATTTGTTTCAAATTTTAATTTCTATTTAATAATCAAATTGCTTCCAAAAAATTTAAAAGCCTAATAGGCAATCAAATCGATTCAATTGAATTTATTTAATATAAGTGTGTAACTCTTTGCTTATCCCTAAGCAAACTTAAGCTAAAAATATTAAAGAAAGATAAGTCATACTCTTGACCAATGGCACCATAGAAAGAGCTTAAAACCTCAAAACCTTCAAGAACTTAACAAGAGACATTAAGTATGTAACCTTTTCAATTCAATGCAACTTAAAAGAAAACAACTTCTTCACAAGCTAACAATCACAATCCTTCAAAGCTCAATAAAAACATTAATCTTTCATATGAAGTACAAAGCAGAAATCACACTAAATTAGAGCTCATATCCATCCCACTAACAGATTACAAAACCATGGATAGTGAGTAATTAACCATAATTTTATTTGTTGATTTTCTTTTTAAATCTTCTTTTTGTGTTTCACCTTTTAGGAAGTGTACCAACAGGAGCTCTGTCTATCTATTAACCTAACACAATCCAAGGTGATCTTTTATCATACTTATGCTTCAAGCATTTTTCCGACTAGTGATCAACTCTTGCATTAAGGGAAGACTCCTACCTATTTCAATGCTACAAAACAGCGGAGTTTATATTTATTTCATAAACAGTAAAAATTTCATTTTTCAATTCATTTTCTCAATCAATCACTCAGATATCCATCAATCAAACAAACATCATAACCCAAGCATATAAACTCATAATTTAGTATGTTGTAAAACACTGTACTAAGCACAAAAAATTTGATTAAAAAATAGCTTCTACAACCATAATTCACTAGCTTGATCCAAATATTGCAAAAAACACTTGAAAAGTAATTTTACATATGTAAAAGATCTAATGATTACTTACTTAACTCTCACGTCATGCATTAAAGAACAAAAAAGTAACAATCATCCTCAAGAATTCAAATTCATGCTCAAAATAATGAATAAAAAAATTAGTTCAAAAATCCAAAAATCAAAAAAAGTTAGAAATCAATGCCTAAGCTAGCACTGCACCACACTTATTTCACACATTGTTCCAATGTGTAAAATGAATGAGGAAGAGATAAAATAAGAATAAAATTAAAATAAATATTGTCGTGGAGTTGAAGAACCAAAATCTTGATGAAGTCCAATGAGATGCAAAAGTTATTAAAGATATCTATAGCCCAAAATTGTAAGAAATTCTGGCAAGAAGCACTAGTGCTTTTGTCCCTACTCAAAATAAAAAACGCATACAAACAAAATAATAAATAAAAAAAATAAAGCAAAGCAACAAATGATTGGGTTACCTCTAACACAACAAGTGCTTGTTTATTATCATTAGCTTGATAAAACCACTATGAAAATCATGGTACTCCCTTAGGCACCACATCATCTATATCAATTCGTTTCAAACATTGCCTAATGCCCAATTTATTTAAGTTGCACTTTTGACCCCAGTATTTGATTCCTTTCTTTTTATTCCAAGAATTCTGACTACCTTCCAACCTAAACATCTCTTCACCACTTAAAGGGAATAACTTCTATTCTTACTCAACCTCAATCTTCATTTTAGCTGGAAGTTACTTAAACTCAAGATCTACCACTTGCAATTCAAAAACTGAAAGAATTAGCTTACTAGCACCTATTCCTCCACTGAACAAGCGTAACTCTAAAGAATTATTAGATATGACATTCTTAAAGCTTTCATGCACTTCTTGATCCACAACATAAATATGAAAAAAATAATCACTCTTAACTAGATATTTCATGGCTTTAAACACATTAAAAATGACTTGCTCATCTTACACCTAAGTATCACTTTACCATGTTGAACATCAATTAAAGTCCTATTTATAGCTAAAAATGGCCTACCCAAAATAAGAGAAATTTCTTTGTCATCTTATATGTCCAACACAATAAAATCACCAGAAAAAATAAATTTATACATCTCAACTAAAATGTCGTTAATTATTTTAATATGATAAATTATTGATTTGTCAGTTAACTATAATGAAATTACTGTACATTTAATTTCATCAAAACTCAATTTCTTGAAAATTGATAGAAGCATTAAATTGATGCTAGCTTCTAAGTCGTGCAATACTCTATCAAATTTCAAAGTACAAATAATGCAAGGGGAAGTAAAACTTCTATTAAATGATAGCTGAGCGCTCCTTAGTAAGCTTTATAGTCTCATATTACTCAAGCTTCCTTTAGTTGGAGAGAATGTTTTTCATGAACTTGTCATAGATAGACATCTCCTTCAAAGCACTTACAAAAGAAATGTTAATGGCAACTTCTTAAACACTTCAAAAAATTTATAAAATTACTCATCTAAATTTTTTACTTTTCAATCTTTGAGGAAAAGGAACTGGAGGAACATAAAACTTAACAAACGAGGAAATAAAATTAGAAGCTCCATGTTTTAGCTCTTTCCTCTTCTGATTGCTGGTTTTCTTCATTATTTCCTCCATTGGAATTCTGCCAATCAATTTGTTAGCTTTTTTCTTGAAAAACTTCTTGACTCCTTAAAGTAATTGCTTGAACTAGCTCCTTAGGGTTTTACTCAATGTAACTTGGAAGTGAACCTGAAGCTTTCTCAGCTACTGCCTTAGCTAACTAACCTACCCACATCTCTAGATTATGAATTGAAGCTTGGATGAATTACATAACTTGATTAATCTTTGCATCCATCCTTTTCATGGTGGCCTTTTGATTGGTACGATACTGTATTATTAATTCTTCCATGGATGGTTTTTCTCTTCTGGCAGTTGATGTTGAAATTCTAGCCTCTATTGTCGTTGAAAACTAGGTGGTTCACTAGGTTTTGGACACTTTGATCATTCCAAGAGAAATTAAGATGATTTTTCCAACTAAGGTTATAAGTGTTTAAGAGTGGGCCATTTTTAGCCGGCCTGTTTGGAAAACCTACTCTAACATAATTCATTTGATTAAGTGTTTGTGTCTCTTCAATATAATAACTAAAACATGCATGAGCTCTTTTGTTGTTCATCATCAGCTTCATTTGTTTGGTTAGCTCAGCTATTTGCATTGTCAAGTCATGATGAGAAGATACTTCATGAACTACAGTTCTCCTTCCTTGTGTAGTTTTTTATTGAGAGTTGGTAACTGGCATCTCATAAATATTCCAGATTTCTTCAATAGTCTTATCTCTCATACAGTCACCTGCAGCAATATCAACACGTGTCTAATAAGTAGCATTTAGTCCATCATAAAAGAATTGAACTTGGAGCAACAAAGAGAACTGATAATGTAAATATTGATTTAAAAGCATGTTGAACCTATCCCCTACTTTATAGAATAACTCCCCCTCCATCCGTGCAAAGCTACAAATCTTGCTTCAGAGATCATTGTCTTTCAGTGGAGAGTAATATTTGGTCATGAATTTGGTGTACACTTCTCATGTGTGTAATGATTCTGCTGGAAAATTAATTAACCAGTTCTTGGCTTTGTCCTTCAAATAATAAGGAAAATATCTCATTCTTAAAATATCCTCTTCCAAACATTGAAGTGGCAAAGTTTGAACACAGTTGTAGAACTTGGGAATAAAAAGCAATGAGTCCTCTGAGCTCATCTCATGAAGTGAAGGTAACATGTTGAAATGAACAGTTTTCAGCTTATAGTTATGTGCCATGTCACTCAGTCTAATGCAAGATGGAGAAGCTCCAATAATTGGCCTCTAAATCGACTTGAGATTTATTTTAGATAGTGAGTGAATTCCCTTAAGTTGATTGAAGTTATGACCATTGTTCTTTTCCTGTGCCATTTTTTTTCTCTTCCATGCTTTGTTTGCTGACAAGTTCTTTCAATCTTAGGTCCAAAGGAATTAGTTCAGGATTCATTCAACTATTTGACCTGTGAAGTTTCATAAACTATCTACACACTAAAAAAAAAAAAAACAGAACTACCATGGTAAGTCAAGACAAAAGAAATAAACCTAATAAAATAAAATGAAATGAAATAAACTTAAAATAAGCTAACAACAAACAATCAAATATAGTTGTTTTTTGACAACGTCGCTAAAAACTTGATAAGACTAATCCTGCAAGTGCACGGAGTTAATTGTACTAAGTTTAATTCCTAGACAAACCAATGTATCGATCTCATGAGGAATAAATATTTAATTGTTTATGAAGAATAAAAAAAATTAGTTCAGATTTTAAGGGAGCAAAATTAACTAAAATTAAGTTAAGATTAAACTAAACCGATGATGAGAATAACGAACCGGGCATAAAACAATTATGGAATAGTTAAGGCTTGAGTTTCACCTAACTAAGCCTGAAGGTCTTCCAATTAATTATTTTGGCATATATGTAGTTGTCAACAGTCATTTCTAGCATTACAATTCTCTCTCGAGCAATTGTAACCTGTTTAATTAACCTACGATTATTTCTTAGTCTCTCTTATAATTAATCAAACCCATTGAGTTCAAATTGTTAAATTGACAAATCATAATAAATAGGTATATCTTTATCTTAATTATCATAACTTTATTTCCCTAGTGTACTAATCAAATTTCACCTCTCAATTATTTATTTAAATCATTAAGATAAATTATCTATGGTGATCAAGGATGAGCAATACTCATTATTGAAAAGAAAATACTCTAAAAAATAAACCCAAATAAATTAATCGAAATAATTCAACTAAACTATATCTCTAGCCTTACCATAGAAATTTAGCCTCTCATACTAGATTCAACAATAACAATCAATAATTCCAAGAGATAAGAACAAGCTATGGCCAAAAAATATCAAGCCCTATTCGTAATTCGTAAATGAAAGAAGATGGGAAAAGAAAAAAAAAGAAACAAGTCTTTTCTCTCTCTCCTCTTTTCACTTTCCGTGCTCCAAATTTCGTCCTGTCTCCCCAGCTCGCAATTTGCAATTTCTTCTCAATTCTCCGATTCGCTCTCCTCTGCTCCAAATTTTGCAACTATCTTTCTTGTCCACCGGCCTCCCATTTTCTTTTATTTATGAAATATTCCTTCTACCTCACCCTTAAGATTTAAATAACTAAAATACTTTTAACTTAAAATGTATCATAATAATGCCAAACGGGTAATTTAGTCAACTAAGAGAAAATTTCTTCCAATTCTAAATGCACAAATTACTTTTATAATTTTTTTTCAATTTATTTTTTTGCTCCAAAAAAATCTGGTCAACTCCTCTGACAAACTCCCTTATTTGAATAAAATAAAAACTAAATAAATGAGGGTAATAGTTCACTTAATTATAATAAAGTTAACCTAAAATATGTATAAAAATTAATATATAAATTAAGCTAATCAGTATGATAAAATCTAAGGGTAAATAGAGTTTTAGAAGGGTCCAAATCAACTCTAGTTTAGTGTTTTTTTTAATTATAAGTATGTACAAGTATATATATTTAAGATAAGAACAGTTATAATAAAAGCTTGGGAGATAAATTATATATCTCACAAGATCTGGAAAGAGTTGAGTTACATTTGGACAACCTGTAAGAAAAATTATGCGTGCAAGTACTTTCACCGCACCTCAAACCCAGATCTCAATTGGAGCAGCATCTTGTTTTTGGTAGCTGAGTTGAGTAGGGCAAGACAACTTTAATTTAGTGTTAATCTAGAGCGGGGGCAAAATGTCTATTATCAGTTTACATGCCTCTGCTTCTTTTCTACTCGTAACCATTACCGAAAGAAAACATGTGGTGTGCGGCGCCGGCGAAGGTCAAATCTATCGAATGCACGGACCTGCTTAGGGATTGGGGTCCCTTGAGCCATGATAGTCCCATAGTTTAGGGGTCAGAGGCCTGCCAAGCTCCAGGCCCAATTTCAATGCACCATGGCACACCCGCTGTCCATTCAACTGACCAAGTTGGTGAAATCCCAGTCATGGTCAATAATTTTGTATAACTGAGTTTATCTTTATTTTTTTTAATTAAGAGAATACGGATGACATTTGATTTAAAAAAAAAACAAAAAGTAAAATTGATCTGTTGGTTCCTGAAAAATGTTTATTCTTTTTTATTTTGCTAGATATATAGAAATATGAATTGGGATGAGAAGTGTGGGCAGGCAGAGGCAGGCTGATGATCATGGTTGAAGAGAAAGGGAAAGAAATGGGCCAGAAATGGGTTTGACGAAAGCCTGATGAGCCCTTGATATAGGATACGATTCATGAGTCAGATTGGTTGCCATCTCTGGTCTGGTCTGGTCTACAAGATTAGACTCTTGAGATCCAAAGTTTTGTTAACTTGAGTTGCATTTGCAGGTGGGAGACAGGGAGAGGCCCCCAGCCCAACTCCTCTTAACTACCTACCCCTATAATTATGGCCAAACTATGCATTTAGCCCCTAAACTTACCAAACTCACGTGAGTTGATCCACAACTCAGTACTTAGTGAATATTAGTCACCAAACTTTGAAAAACTATGTGAGTTACTCCATTACCTAAAAAATGTTGATAAAACAAATTATAATATCCCTCATTATTTCTTTTAGAGCCAATTCATTTTAACTTAAGTCAATTGACTTGTTTTTATTTTTATATCTTTTTTATTTGAAACCAAATTTATTTGAAAGCCAATATTATGTTGATACAATAATCCATTTGACAATAACTTTTCATGATGTTGTTAATTTTTTTATTAATTTTTATTTTTCAATAGAAAAATTCATAAAAATTTAGTAAGATTACAAAAATTGTATTTTCAATGAATTATTGTAGCTACATAATATTGAATTTTAATTAAAATTAGTTCCGGGGAAAAAGATGTAAGAATAAAAATAATCATTTTTTAATTAATTAACTTAAGTTAAAACAAACTAGGTGTTAGTCTGTACAAAAAAAATATTTTTAGTTTAAAATCATTCAAAAAAATTATCTCCTCCATCATTAAAATGGAAATTGGAGTTAATGAGGATGCACACAAAAAGTTGAGTTTTCAGAACAAGTATACAACTTGCACCGTTTGCCCCTCATATTTTTTTTCTGTTGTTCTATACTGGCCCTATCTAGTTTATTATTTTTCATGCTAATTCAATTCATTAATAACTCCATTCATTTGGCATCTTAACTTGAGTGTGGCACACAATGTTCATGGGTAGCCTTCTCAAGGTTTAAAGGCACTTGATCCATTGTAATTTAGTGTTCCTTTTTAGTAACTGTTCAGTTGATAAGTGTGACTTCAAATTAGCAATTAATAAGCTCAAATGAAAAATATTAATTATACAAAAATCTTAGTACAAATTTTTACATGCTACGTGATTAGATAATGAAGTATGGATGCCACGCTTCTTTATTCAGCTACAGTAAAATTATGACATGGAGGATTTGTAAAACTTTTTAAATATCCTTAATTTAGTAAGTAAGAAATGGAACAAGATCAAACTTTTTCTTTCTTGGCCTTTTGGAAATGCTAGGTCAACGTGGCTCTAACTTGATATAAATCTGGTTAGGATTAGTTTGGGTTATGACTAGAATAGATTCAAGTGAGGGGTGGGGACATGCTATAAAAATCAAGTTTCAACCTAAACTTAATCCTACAACCCGGAACTTTTATCCCTAGGTGGAGAGGATAGTTTATTTGAATAATTTTAAACTAAAGGTACTTCTTGTGTCAAAATAAAAGAGTTTAAGAGGGCTTTTGTAATTTTTTCATCAAACCAACTCACATAGGTTTTTTTTAGTTTAAGGACTTATATTTACTAAGCATTAAGTTATAGACAAACTTATATGAGTTGGGTAAGTTCAGGGCCAAATCTATAGTTTGCACTCGTAATAGTTATGCCACTGGTTTTGGACTCGACTTTCGAAGTCCCCGTCCCCCCAGCCGAATTGGGTTAAAAGTCAAGCTTTCATGTTTCAGGCTTCGTGCCCTGCCTGCCAACTAAAATATCTTTTTCTTCTCTTGTGTGCTCTCTGCCTAATTAAAACCCACACCCCCTGACTTAATTAATTTCCCAACTACTTGTTCGACCACCGTCTTTTTTATTTATTACTATTTTAATTATTTCTTTTTAATTAGTTTTAGTTATATATATATATTATCTTATACGGTCAGCCCAAGTTGTAAAACCTCAATACTGTTCTATGTTAAATTTACTGGTTTGGAACATCCTTGAAAAACATGCCTAATTTTCTTCTGAGCTTTGGCCCGCTCCATCGGCACTCAACAAGCGACAGCCTAGGCCAGAAAACATCAAACAACAAATCAAAATTAAAATTAGATGTCAATTCATTTTAACTTAAGTAAACTTAATTTAAAATAATTTATTTTTATATTTATATTTTTTTTATTTGAAATTAATTTTATTTAAAAGTCAATATTATTTAAGTGAAATAATCCATTGATTGTAAAATTTTTATAATACTATTAATTTTTTATGAATTTTTTTTAAACATTAAAAAAAAATTCATAGAAATTTAATAACATGATAAAAATTTTGTTTCAAATGGATTATTATATCTATATAATATTAGCTTTCAAATAAAATTAGTTCTAAGTAAAAAAAATTTAAAATAATTTTAAATTAAGTTGACTTAAATTAAAACAAATTGGGTGTAAAATGTAAATAAAATATTGTGAACCATTCAAATTTTAATGCAAAAGCTGGGCCAACTTAAATTCCCCTAGTCATACGATGCCTGAAACATAATTAATTGGGTTAGAGCAAGGCACCTCCTTATGTTGACAATTTGAAATGTAGGACAAAAATTAAGTCATTGTACAGAAACACATTATGCTTCTTGTGTCCTTGTCATTTACTTAACACCGCGGACAAATTAATATAGCACTTCACTTTCTATGGGCTGTCTTTAAAATGATTTTATGCTTGCTTTCTGTGCATCTACTTATCTTAAATAATAAAGAGAATCTTGTTTACAAAACAACACAGGGAAAAACATGTTATACTTGCGATGCATAAAAATATTTTTGAGAGGTACAAGTCAACAAGTTCCTTGGCTCCAGCTGGCTGCTTCTTTGTTATATCTATAAGTATCAGTTTTTAAATGATATTAATTTTGAACAACAAATAAAAAATAAAAAAATTATTTATATTAATTAAATTAAAATTAAAATGAATTGAGTCTAAGTCGTGATTTATTGTAAGTGCTTAGTTGTAATTGTGCTATTTTGTCAAATCTTTTATAGTTTGAACGGTCCAAGCCAATGGCTCTCACTCTGTAAAACCAAAAAGGTTATTATGGTAACAAACTTACGATACAATATGTTAAAACAAGGGAAGAGGGGGAAATGGAAAAAAAATATACCAATAGCTGTTTCACTAGAAGATAAATAAAAAAAAAAAGGTGCAAGGCACGTCAGTGTTAGTGGAATGACAAACACTTTTTAAGGAGGAAAAGAAAAACAACTAATAGACCCAAGTGTTGGCATCTGTTATTTTCCGAAAGTTATCGGTAGAGTTGTAGTAAGTAGTAACATACAACAGTAGTAGATCCGTAACAAAACAAATTTAGCACCAGCCAACCGGAACCCCAACAAAGTGTAACAAACGAAGCTGATGATGAACTGGACATATAAATTAAAGGCTGAGTTAATCACATCAAATTAATTGGTCCACAGGGTTGAGTGACGACAAGCACCGGATTATAATAACGAGTATAACTCTAAGGCCAAATATTACAATTGACCCCCAAACTTGGTTTACTTGGACAATTATGCCCCTAGGGTTCACTGTTAGGCACAGAAGAGAAGTTGCATTGTCAAAAACCAAGAAGTAGAGAAACGAAAGGAACTAAGAACACAAGTGAACCTAAAAAGAAATAAAAAATACTTGAAAGAGTTGGCGATGTGCTTTGCTGAGAGTGGTGAGAGCGAGTACACTGGCACGTGCGATATCCGCGACTCATTGAATAGGGACAGCGATTCCCGTGAGAAATGCCCGTATACAGACAGTTAGTTTCCCTTATTTATGATCGCTGCCAACTTTTTCCATTTTCTCATTCTCTCCCCAACCCAACCCAATCCCTTTTCTATAAAAACACCCAATCCTAGCCTAGTACCGTATTCTCCTTTATGGAGGGCGTTTCCGCTACCGTCTATAGAGGCCTCAAATCCTACTGGCGGAGGAGAAGCTACGCCCGACTCAATGGCTCCCGTCGCCGGCGGCCGACCCGGGCGGCCGAGCTTGGGACGGTGCATAGGAGGCGGTTCTGGCGGATCAAGATCAAGGCCAAGCTTAGGCTCAGATTGGGCTCGCCGAAGAAGCTGCTTATTTGGCTGCGGGACGCGTACGTGAAGATGATGCTCGGATTTGCCAACTCCATCGGCGCTGGATACGGGTACGGGGGCGTGGCCGTGGGGAACGGCGCCGCCGCCTTCGGAAAGGGATCGCTGAAGGAGTACGATGAGAAGGTGATCGTGGAGATTTACAAGTCGTTGGTGATGACGCACGGTAATTTGGTGCCCCGCGAAGCAGGAAAACTTGGCTCCGCTGTGGTTACGGCTGTGAAAATTTAAAGAGCGAGTTGGATTGGAAAGGCAGAAGCTAGAGGGATTAGTCTCAGCTAATAGGATTAGAGTTTTAAAAAAGTTGTTAAAGGTAATTTTTAATTTTTTACTTCATCGTTTTAATCTTAATTATTAAATAAATTATCCAAAATTTAAATATTAATTGTAAAAACTATTCCCAAGCAGACCATGAATCAGGGTTAATCCATCGCTTGTTAATTTACTTACAGTAATTTTCTTCCGAGACAGACGTTTACAGGGAGCAGTTCTCACTTCTCTCTTTCTCCATCCACCGCGGGAGTTGGGTGAAGAGGAACATTATGCTCCAAATTTAAGCTTGACTAGGTGGCCAGTTCGTTTTGAATTAATACAAACGACTTAACTTGTTATTGGGCTACTCACAAGAAAATCATTTGAAATTGTCCATAAAGTTACCAAATTTACATACCCTACCCACCTTCAAACCTAAAGACTCGTCGGTCACTTTTCCCAGCCATCACCACTCAACTCGCCAACCAATCGCCACCCTTTCTCTTTCCCGCCCTCCATTGTGCAAGGTTGCGCCTTCACCCCTACCCCACTGTCGTCCAGCCAGATATTGAGATGAGACTGGCCAATCTCGCGATGAGGCCGCTGCCCAATCGATCTCGTAAGTCACAACAATACCAGCACTTAATCGATCTCGTGATGAGGCTGCCACCCAGCCGATCTTTTGATGAGGCCGCTACCTAGCCGATATTGCACCAAGGCTGTTGTGTTGGAAGTAGTGACCCAATGAGACAGGAAGAATACTGACATGGAGCAGAAGATATTGAAGTGGAGCACAAGTGCTGAAAACCAGGAGAGTTAGTTTGGATAGGATTGAATGACCAAGTCTTTAGTTAATTAGTTTTCGTGTTTCCTAAGTTTTAGCTATGTTTGTTACTTGTAATCTGTTTACTTAAAGCGAAATTGGCAATCAATGAAACACAGCAGCAGTTGCAAGTATCTTCGAAATTCTCTTGTTCTGTCATTTCCTTACATTGTGGTATTAGAGCCAGGTTGCAAACCTTGGCTTACCTCCATTTGTTCTTTCATTCATCCGTATCTGAGAAGAACAAATGGCAAGTGCAGCTGCTGGAAACAACTCAGTGAGTGTTTCACAACCTCAAATACCCTTGTTCAAAGGGGACTCCTATGAATACTGGAGTATCAAGATAAAGACCCTCTTTAGATCTCAGGATCTATGGGATCTTATAGAGCAAGGTTTCAGTGCTGAAACCTCAGAAGAAGGAGCCTCCAGGGAGCTGATGAAGAAAGATGCAAAAGCCCTCTTCTTCATTCAACAAGCTGTTGATGAATCTATCTTCTCTCGTATTGCTGGAGCAACTACAGCCAAGCAAGCATGGGATACTCTCAAGACTGAATACCAAGGATCAGCAAGAGTGATCACAGTGAAATTGCAATTTCTAAGAAGAGACTTTGAAACTGCACTTATGAAAAATGGAGAGTCTATTCAAGACTTCTTGGGAAGAATCTCATCCATGGTCAGTCAAATGAGAGCATATGGGGACAAAATCACTGATGAAACAGTGGTTGGAAAAATACTCAGGAGCTTAACGTCCAAATTTGATCATGTAGTTGCTGCCATTGAGGAATCAAAAGACCTCACCACACTCTCAATTGATGAACTGATGGGGTCATTGCAGACTCATGAAGCCAGAATCAATAGAACAACTGGAAGAGAGGAAGAACAGGCCTTTGAGGTTCAGGGGGAGAAGAGCAGATTCTCTCCACACAGAGGAAGAGGAAGGACTTTTTACAGAGGAAGAGGACGAGGCAGATCAGTCCAATGCACATACTGTAAAAAGTATGGACATAAAGAAGATGTCTGTTGGAGCAAAGAGGATCAGGCCAAATTCACACAAGAGGATGATGACAGTGAAGACTATCTGTTCATGGCCAGTGAGGAAACCAATTTACAGTCAACAGAGATATGGTATTTGGACAGTGCATGTTCAAATCACCTCACTGGTGAAAAGAGCAAGTTTGCAATGTTGGATGAGACATACAAGGCTCAGGTCAGACTTGGAAACGACAAGCAAGTACAAATCCAAGGGAAAGGAAATGTGGTAGTATGTTCAAATGGTAGAAAAAGAACAATTAAGGATGTTCACTATGCACCAAGTCTGGCCCACAATCTCATTAGTGTTGGACAGTTGGTGGAACATGGTTACTCAGTCATATTTGAGAATGATCTGTGTTGTGTCAAGACCAGTACAGGCCATAAGGTGCTGGAATCTAACATGACTGATAACAAGATGTTTCCAGTGGAGTTTGAGTGCACAGACAGGTGTCTAATAACAGGCACTAAGAGTAATGACTCTGAAAAATGGCATCAGAGATATGGACATCTCTACATTCAAGGACTGAAACTTCTGGCTAATAAAGAAATGGTTACAGGACTACCAAGCATTGGAGAACTGGAGAAAGTATGTGAAGGATGTGCTATGGGGAAACATACAAGAAAACCTTTTCCCAAAGGAAAAGCAAAAAGAGCCAACCAGAAGCTGGAACTAATACACACTGACATATGTGGACCCATGAGGACAGAGTCACATGCTGGAAGTAAGTTCTTTCTATTATTCATTGATGATTTTTCAAGAATGAGTTGGGTTTACTTCCTAAGTCACAAATCTGAAGCATTTGAGCATTTCAAAAAATTCAACGTTCTGGTTGAAAAGCAGTGCAATCAGAAAATTAAAATCTTGAGATCAGATAGGGGTGGAGAGTTCTGCTCAAAGGAGTTCAGCAGCTTCTGTGATGAACATGGGATCAGTAGAGAATTGACAGCTCCTTATACTCCAGAGCAAAACGGTATTGCTGAAAGGAAAAACAGGACAGTGGTAGAAATGGCAAGGGCCATGATGCAAACCAAAGGACTGTCAAATGAATTTTGGGCAGAGGCAGTTGCAGTTGCTGTGTACCTGCTCAATCTTTCTCCAACAAAGGCAGTGTGGAACAAGACACCTTATGAAGCCTGGTATGACTCAAAACCATCTGTAGGACATTTAAGAATCTTTGGATGTATATGTTATGCCTTAACTCCTGTAGGCAGACATAAGCTGGATAAAAAATCCAAGAAATATATCTTTGTTGGATATAGCATGAACTCAAAAGCATATAGATTGTTTGACCCAGAAACAAAAAGCATTGTGATTAGCAGGGATGTCAAGTTTGATGAACACTTGAGCTGGAAAGAAGAAGAAAAACTGAATGGCACACAGATGGACATTGAGGAAGATTCTGCTCCAGTGGAGACAGAAGCTGAACAAGGAACACTTGGAGAAGAGTCACCTGTCATGACTCCATCAGCAATTCCTGAAGGGTCACCATCTTCATCAGGCAAAACAAAAACAAAGACTCTAAGGGAAATCTACTCCTCAACGTATGCAATGTTTGCAGGAGATCCAACTGATGTGCACATAGCCATGAAGAATGAAGTCTGGAAAGAAGCCATGACAGCTGAGATTGAGGCTATAGAGAGGAATGATACATGGGAGATTACTGACTTGCCTCCAGGAAAGAAGGTGGTAAGCTTAAAATGGATTTTCAAAACAAAATACCATTCAGATGGTAGAGTTCAAAAGCACAAGGCAAGGCTGGTGGCACGTGGATACACACAGGAGCAAGGAGTTGATTTTGAAGAAACATTCTCACCTGTTGCCAGATTCGAAACAGTGAGAATGATTCTTGGAGTTGCAGCAAAACATCAGTGGACAGTGCTTCAATTTGATGTAAAGTCTGCCTTCCTCAATGGAGATTTGAAAGAAGAAGTGTATGTGCAACAACCTCAAGGATTTGAAAAGTATGGAGAAGAAGAGAAAGTCTACAGACTCAATAAGGCTTTATATGGTCTGAAACAGGCGCCTAGAGCATGGTATAGCAAAATAGATGAGTTTTTTCAAACTCATGAATTCCACAGGAGCCCCAATGAACCCACCTTATATCTAAAAAGGAATGGTCACAATGTCATCATGGTTAGCTTGTATGTGGATGACATGATCTACACAGGATCATCACCTCAGCTCATAATGGAATTCAGGAGATCAATGATGGAAGAATTCGAGATGACTGACTTGGGGACTCTCAATTATTTTCTTGGCCTAGAAGTACAGCAAACCAAAGAAGGCATCTTTATTTCTCAGCAAAAGTATGCCACAGATGTACTGGCACAGTTTAACATGGACAAATGTAAAGCTGCAACTACACCAATGAATACAAATGAGAAGCTGAAAGCTCAAGATGGAACTGAAATGGCAGATTCAAGAAGATTCAGGAGTTTGGTTGGTAAGCTTCTTTTTTTGTCTCATACTCGCCCAGACATAATGTTTGCAGTAAACCTGGTGTCAAGACACATGCAGAACCCCACCAAACATCATTATGGTGCAGCCATGAGAATACTGAGGTACATCTCAGGAACAAGAGACTATGGCATCTGGTACTCGAAAGATGCAGATTTAATTTTAGAAGGGTATACTGATAGTGACTGGGCTGGAAGTCAAGAAGACAGAAGGAGCACTAGTGGAAATTGTTTTAGTCTGGGGTTTGGACCCATATCTTGGCTATCCAAGAAACAAAGCACAGTGGCTTTGTCCTCCACAGAAGCAGAATATGTTGCTGCCAATATTGCTGCTTGCCAGACTGTTTGGCTCAGGAGATTGTTACAGGATTTAAATCAACAACAAACAGGAGCAACCACACTGTTTTGTGACAATGCCTCTGCTGTGGCCATGACAAAGAACCCTATCTTGCATGGGAGAACAAAGCATATTGAAATCAAGCACAACTACATAAGAGAGCTAGTTAATAAGGGAGATGTTGAAGTGAAGTTCTGTAGAACAGAAGACCAGATAGCAGACTTATTCACAAAAGCTCTACCATTTGGAAAGTTTGAAGATCTTCGAAGAAGACTGTACATTGGCTCAAGGGGGAGTGTTGGAAGCAGTGACCCAATGAGACAGGAAGAATACTGACGTGGAGCAGAAGATATTGAAGTGGAGCACAAGTGCTGAAAACCAGGAGAGTTAGTTTGGATAGGATTGAATGACCAAGTCTTTAGTTAATTAGTTTTCGTGTTTCCTAAGTTTTAGCTATGGTTGTTACTTGTAATTTGTTTACTTAAAGCGAAATTGGCAATCAATGAAACACAGCAGCAGTTGCAAGTATCTTCGAAATTCTCTTGTTCTGTCATTTCCTTACATGTTGCCCAGCTGATCTCTAGACGAGGACTTTGAGAGGTCATATGTCTCGTCAATGCCCGCGCCCTTAACCCTTGTCCTCCGCTTCCGCGACTTGGAAACAAAGCGCCCTTTCCCTTTCTTTTCTTCTTCGATTGACTAGCCTAATAGGGTGAAATCTAGATAGGCGGCAGCGCTGTGAGGAGCAAGGCTATAGGAACGATGGATCAGCGGATGGTTTTTGTGAGTAAACGAACACAACTGTATTTAATTTAATGTTGATCCTGTGGCGATTAGACTCTGTTGTAACTTGTAACCCGCAAGATTAGGTTAGATTAGGTTGCCATAAGAACTGAACAAGCTTTATTATTATTATTATTATTATTATTATTAAAACAAGGTTAATGATTAAAATGGAGCAAACAAGAATTAGAGGGGATTTACCCACAGTTAAAGTAAGAAAGATGGGTAGGAGTAGGCATGTAGTACTTGCTTGTCTTCTTTAAAATGGAATAAAGATGCAAATTCATAGTTAATCCATTTGTTTGCATGTATGAGTTATTGTTGGAATTACCTCTGGGCCTCTGGCCGTGGCGGTAAAGTAACTCGTCCATCTTTCTGACCCCTTTTCTGAACTTAAAAGTTAAAAATTTTACGGACAACAACATTAACATACAAAGCTTGCTGCAAATTTAAAATACTCGATCAACGATAATTGTAGGAAACAGCGCAAGATCATCTTAAGCATTCTCGGAGCAGGAATTAACAAATCAAGACAGCGGTGAAATGTAGCTCCAAAACTGGTGATAGGACAGGTCATATCACATTGGCTTCCCAGCTGCAATAATTGTTAAGAGCAATCAAAATCTTGGCTTATATTATAGGCTTAAATGCATCATTAGTCCTCCAATTTTACCAACTCGCACAAGTTGGTTCCTTAGCTTTGACTCAGTATAACTCAGTCCTCAAACTTTGTAAAATCATAGGACTTAGTCCTTAAGCCTTTTAAATGATGTGGGTTAACCCTTCATCCATCAGAATAAACTACAACTTTTAAGTCTTAACTTTTAATATTTCAGCAAAATGGCCCTTCTATTTAAGAACTCTCATTATCACCAAATTTATGAGTTACTAAACTTTACTAAATTGTTGAATACATAATTAACTAATTAAATATCATACAAAATGATGATTCAAAGGAATTATATACAATCATTTGATAAATTTCTAATTATTTAAGAATTTATATTTTACTTATTTTTTTAAAAAACTACTTTAGTTGGCTATTGGAAAGAAAAAATATTTTTACTCACTCTACTATTATGTTGATCAATTATTTTTTCACACTTTTTTTTATACAAAATATGTAACATTAGGGACTTATGAATTTAGAGATCATTTTAGAGGAGTTTTTCTTCAAGTAGATTTAGTTTTCAAACAATTTTACAAATTAATCTTTTTGGTATTAATATTTTATGATTTAGATTTAGTATACCATATTATCTTGAAACTAATTCATCCCTCACAGTTCTCATACTAATAAAGATGGTACGTACTATAATTCCTTAGTTTTTTTATCATTTGGTTCCAAAGAAAAATTTAGAAGAAAAAAACTAATGAAGATGGTATGTACTATCATTTCCTGTCAACTTTGGCTAGATATAAATAAAATTAGGGAATTTGGGAAAAATTTTAAAAAAAGCTAATTTAACAAATTAATTAGAATATTGACTACTTTTTTTTTTTTGATTCCAACTAGTATTTAAATTTGAAAAAAAATTCATATTAAACATAAAGAAGGCATTAATATGCAAGAAATTGAAGAAATAAAAAATACAAAGAAGATAAATTATCACAAAGTTAAAGGTTGGATTTTTTATTTTTATTTTTTGCATTTTCCCCAAATTTTTCTCCGGAAACGAATGAAAAAAAGCCAAAGAAGTTATAGGACTTACCATCTTCACTAGCATGAAAATTGCAAGGGATGAATTAGTTTTAATATAATGTGGTATACTACTTCTAAATCATAAAATATTAATACAAAAATTATTAATTTGGAAAATTGTTTAAAAACTAAATCTACTGAAAGCAAAAATCTCTAGAATGATCTCTAAATTCATAAGTTCTTAATGTTACATATTTTGGATGAAAAAAGTGATAAGAAATATTTATAAAAATAATTAATCAACATAATAGTAGAGTGCATAAAATTTTTTTTCCAATGAGTCAACTAAAATAGTTTTTTAAAAAATAAGAAAAATATAAATTATTAAATAATTATTTTTTAAAATTATTGTATATATTTTTTATGAATTATCATCTTATAAGTTATTTAATTAGTTTATTGTGTATTTAATAAGTTTGTAAAATTTATTAACCCACAAGTTTGGTGACAATAGAAGTTCCTAAATAGAAGGGTCAATTTGCTGAAAGTTGGAAGTTAAGACTTAAAGTTGTAGTTTATCCTGATGGTTGAGGAACTATGTATCACAATTTAAAAAGTTTAAGGACTAAGTTGCACAGTTTTATAAAGTTTGAGGACTAAGTCAAAGTTAAGGGACCAACTCATGTGAGTTAAAAAAATTGGAGGAGTAATGATTAATTTAGGCCTATATTATATGATCGGAATATACAAATTTTTACTTCAATGTAACTTACAAAAAATAAAAATAAAAAAAAAGATAAAGTTGTTGGGTGGGGGTGGGACTGGGGACATTATGAGCTATGGAGACCAATCTCATAGTGATTGTGGGCGACCACACTCTTTTATGAATGAGACCGGAAATCCTTTCGCACAGAACCACCACGAATCAAACCTTCGATTCTAGTCGATCGTGATCACAAATCCACAACATATAAGAGAACTTACAAATAAATGAAGTGCAAAGACGGAAATCCCACCTCCGTCTATGATTGAGAACCAGACTTCAATCTGAATCTGATTGGTTGCTTTTTAATTTATTGATTGCTTATCCGATGTATCTATAGAATTTTATGGTAAATATAATTTATTTTAAATTTTGATATTTAAAATTGATTCGTGACTCATACGGTAGATCTTCAATTAAAGAAAAACAATGATGGATCTAGGTCTCTTGGATTTATTGGAATCTCGACTTTACTAGGGTGTCTCAACGCTTGACAACAGATATGGAAACAATTGTACAAAATAAAATCAAACTTTACTAATTTTTTTTAGATTTTATATATAATCTTTTTATTTTTATAGTTAGTTTTGTTTAGATCACTGATGGCTGATTGATTCTCGCATTACTTAGTTATTGTTGCCTTAGTTTGAGCTTTCTTGCAATTTTTGATGAGTTTTGTATTCGAGATTTATTCTAACTTAGTTGATAGTTGGTTTTATCCAATTTTCTTCCATTCATTCAGTGTCACAGAAATTAGTAATTTTTTGTAACCAGTTTTATGTTCTTATTATCCCTTAGAGTTTTATGTCATTGTTGGTTTGTAAGATGTTGTTTAACTCACTTTTTATTGGAATGAAGCATTTTTTGCTAAAACAAAGGAAGATTGTGGATTTTTTACTATTTGTTTATTTCTTTATATATTAGTCTAAGATTATTAGCTCCGTTTTACCTCCTTGGAGAATTTGAGTCTATCAGAAAATAGACATGTTTGGCTCGTGGGAGTCTTGAGTTAAACAGGAATTGATGAAGGGTACATTGCCAAAGAAAAAAAAAGTGAAGGGTAGGTATAGATATACTTCAACCGAGAGATATTGGTCATGAATTATCTTTTGTACATAGTTTGTATAAAAAGCTTAAAAATTTTAGTTTATTTAGAATTAGCTTTAAAACCTGATGTTGCTTGGGAGTACATTTCTAATAAATTATAATTTAATTTATAATTATACGGAGGTTTTAGTTGAAAACCCTACCGGTAATGTAGACTGATTATAAGTACAAAACACATAGTCTAAAATCACATATGAGAATAAATATATGTAAAGATTAACATCAAAGTTACTGAACAAATATGTTTCAATGGTAGATACTATCATTTATGCCTTTGTCCTTATCCAATTTTGCAACATCAATCGGTTTGTATAAAAAAATTATATAAGTAACCATACTTTTTCTGAATGGTATAAAAAATATTAGAAGTATTAAATCCTAACAAATATATTTGGCCAAAAAAGCAAATATGTGTCATTCATGTTTCTTAAAAAAAACTATGTGCCAAAAAAAATTGTCATTTAAAAAAAAAAATAAGATACACTTCATAACAAGTGTAAATTTCATGTAATTAACCGTACTAATGTTATGTAACTCCAGTTTTAATAAATTCAATATTACTTTGTCTAAGTCTTTCATGTATGTGTGAAACGGTGACATATTGTTGGAGGTATTGCATGTGTAACTGTTGATATGATTATATGATTTGGTGTAAATATTATTGGTCTTGAAACATGGATTGTTCAATTTTTTTAATGACGAGCATTGGAGTTTTATTATTCTTGTTAACATGCCAAGTAACTTGAATGGTGACCTTAAGAAAAAAATTGAAAGCGATTAAGCATCTATATTCTAACATTTATTATAGATAGGTAATTACATGACTTTGCATGCTAAATATTTAGAGTAATACTAAACTAAGATGCCTAGTCTATTTATCTATAGCCTCCTCCTTAAGATGTGCATTCATACCACTTCCAAATAGAAAATTATGAATCCCAAAGACAACCCTCCTCTTTATTTCTCTACATCTATTAGTCTCAAATCCATCTGGAACATCCTCCTCATAATCTATGTCATCTATTCTCTCATTTTCTCACCACCTTGAAAGCAAAATGGGCATGGTATATGGTTAGATATATATGTGATGAAAATGATTAAAAAAAGAAATGAAAATTTCTTGGCCTTTGTATACGACATATATCACTATGATGTACCATTTGCTGAAGCATAGTGATACTGCCAATAAGCATGTCCTTTTCAACTTTCAAATGTTCTACACGTTTTTCAAGGGAGTCATATTCTGGGATGGCCCATTCACAAACAGCTTTAGCATGGTGAATAGCATCACATACATTCATCTTAATCAATTTGGAAAATGGAACTATTGCAAACTTAAAAGCCACACAATGGGAAAACACAAATGTTATTGATATGAACCAAAAGTGGGGACGATACTTAAATAGAGAAATGCAATCGCCTGATATCAGAAAATTATTACAATAAGGTGTGATTGTGGAACATTGATTTTTATAAACGAATAGAATATCAAACCACCAGTAGTAAGGAAAAAAGATAAAAATGTCATAAATATAATTGGTCAAACCGAGATAAGTAAGAAAAATTACTTGGCTATTGACATTGCACTCTCTATCATATTGATTTTTTTAACATTTTTTAACACGAGTCGGAACTCTAAACAAAATGCCAAAGCAATACGAATATATTCATGAAACGATTTGGCCTGGTCCGTGCATGACTTCTTTTACAGGCCATGCATGTCTTTCACTCTTTTTATTTCCACACAAAAACCTAAAGCCAAACAGAGACAAAGGAGAAAGAGACACATATTCCTTATTTTTCCACTTAAAGTAAACCTTTCAGTTTTTCATTCCAGTCCATGAGGTTTTGAATTTTATTCAATTAGACCATTGTTGTTATGTTGTCAATTAATAGAAAAAACTATCTTCCCCTAGTCTTGTTCCTATTCCTACCCGCCACACCGACCCTTTATCAATATTATATTTTGGTCAAATTGAGAAAAGTGAGGAAAATTGGTTGTCAAAATTAAAAGGGATAATGTTAATAATTATGGGCGTACAGAAGGGTGCATTGGGGAAACTAATTGTAGCATAGATTGTAGGGAAAATAAAAAGTACACATGGCAATCTCAGGTCGAATACACATCATCTTGAGGAAAAGACACATCTAGCCCTTGATATGCTTCAACCGAGAGATAGTGGTCCTAAATTATTTTTTGTACAAAGTTGGATTTGTTAACTTAAATCTAAGAAGCTTAAGAATTTTAGTTTACTTAGAATTTGGGTTTAGTTTTTTTATTTGTTTGTGATTTAGTTTTCCTAGTTTGATATGGTTTAGGTTTCTATGTAGCCTATAAAAGATTTGTTATGTTGGAGTTTTAAGTATGTGAAAAAAACTAATGTGATAAATAGGCAAGATGTAAGGGTTTTAAGAGGGAGGAAAGGTCTGGAGGCCAGAGAGAGCTAGAACGAGAAGTCTTTTGTAATTTTCATATTATATAATTGTGTGATGGTAAGATATTAGGTTTATTAGTGATGTGTGTAAGGGATTAGTAGGCCAACGTGAGCATTAAAGACATACATCTACTATAATCTCTATATTTTGTTCAAGTGGATTTCTTTCATCTATGGATGTAGGTTATTTAAGAGATAAACCACGTTAAATTTGTATTTGTTTTATTGATTATCTTTGTCATTTCACTACGCATGATGGGTGATTAGGGAACTTTTTCCAATAAATGATATTAGGGCTTGGTTTGATGCCTGACATGGTGGAATGTATAATTAAATGCTTGGCATAGTTGAGCACTTTGGATTGTATGATGGAACCCTAAGAAATCGTCCAAACAATATTTGACAATGATTGTTATGTGGTATCAACGGCTCGGTATAAGTTTAAAGATCAAAGATTTTTTTCATGTGTTGATACTCGTGATGTTGATATTCATGGTCATTTCTGTTCCTTACTGTATTTGTGCCTTGGTAGTATTTGTTATTCATAGTCATAGTCGTTTGTTTATAGTTGCAGTCAAATATGCTTGTGTTTACGAGGATTTTAGCCAAAGTGGAAATTGTTGGATTTGTTAGCTCACATCTAAGAAACTTAAGAATTTAGTTTACGTAGAATTTGGTTTTAGTTTTCCTATTTATTTGGGATTTAGTTTTTTTTTTATTTTGATACGATTTAGGTTTGTGTATGACCTATAAAAAGCTTGTTATGTTAGGGTTTTAAGCATGAGAGAAAAACCAATGTGGTGAATAGACAAAATGTAAGGGTTTCAGGAGGGATGAAAGGTCTGAATGCCGAAGAGTGTTGGGACAAGAAGTGTTTTACAATTCTCATATCGTATAATTGTGTAAAGGTAAAATATTAGGGTTATCAGTGGTGTGTAAGAGCATACCTTTGTTATAATCTCTATATTTTATTCTAGTGGATTTCTTTCATTTGTAGATGTAGGTTAGTTAAGAGCCAAACTACGTTAAACTTATGTACTCTTGATTGATTGTCTTTGTCCTTTTGCTACATGTGATAGGTGACTAGGGAATTTTTCTTGACATTTTGTATTTAGCATTTGACATAATCCAGATGATTAATCAGGCATGAACTATGTATACTGATTACTTGGGCATCTTTAGTTCCTTTCGAGCATTTCTGATGCAAGATTTTTATTCTTCCTCCAAATGTTGCCCCTAATCGAGAGTTAAAAGGGGTTTTGAGATTGTATTGTTAACATTGAGAATAAAAAATTATGTGTTGAGTACAAGAAAGCCATAATAATGTTTAACATGTTGCGATATGACCTTGGGGACCATAATTACTAATGTATTAGCAACTTGTTATTTGAGACAAGTTAAGCCTAAAAGCCCATAAACAATATTGGAACTAGTTAAAATGTCATTCTGATTGATATCATTGTGTAACTGTAACTCGCACAAATGGGGGCGATTAATTTAAAAATAAAGAATATACTAGAAAGATCACCCCATGTATTAGTAGCATAGTCACTGAACCTATTCTCAGCCATCCCCTATAAAACCTATTTTCATCATCTGTCTCCCCTATCGTGATATGTTGTTTCCTGCCATAATTGAACTTCAAATTTGAATCTGGCTGGTTCTTTTTCATTCATTTTATTATTTGATTAACTTTATCTGATGTCCTCTATAAGATTTTATGGTGCATGAAATCTATTTCAAGTCCTAATGTTCAAGAGCCATTCAAGACTTTCATAAGGTAAATCTTCAATTGCAAACATGATAAATTAAGTTTTTTCTTAGATTCACTGAAATCTCGGCCCTATTGTGATGTCCCGGGAATTGTCAACATTTATGAAAGCAATTTGACAGAATAAATTCAGGTTTTATTTTTTAATGTTTTATAGGTAGTTTTTTTATTTTTATAAATATTTTTTTCCATGCCTTTAATGTCTGTTCAGTTCTAGTACTGATTGGTTATTGTCAATTTGGTCTGATCTTTGTCTCAGTTACTTGTAAGTTTTCTATTTTGTAAGTTTTCTATTCTAAATTTATTCTAGTTTATATAAAAGGTTTGGCTTGATCAGATTCTCTTCTTTTCATTTGGTGTCATAGAAACGAGTTTTTAATATCCAGTTTTATATTTCTATTATCCCTTATAGTATTATGTTATTATTGGCTTGTCAAATATTATTCGGCTCTTTTTTAATTGGAATGAAGTATCTTTTCTCAACAAAAAAAAAACAAAGTGTGGAGGATTAGAGGTTGAAAATGTGGAATCTTACTAAAAATTTTCACTTTTGACAAGTGAGTGTATTATAGTATTGACTAGTTATGTTTGATATATATGTACAAAAGTTGATTGCAGTCATATATGAATGGAAAACGTATGAGGTTAGGTATAATAATGAAAAGGATGACAAAACATCATAATATTATATATTTAATTGAACAATATTGTAATTTTTTAAAATTATTTAGAATGACATTTCTAGAGCGTTACAAAAATTGGGTAGCACCATTTACTAGAAATATTACTTAAACTTTAAGTGAAGTTTAATGTAGAAATAAATATGTAACATTTTTAAAAGAAAAAAATCATAACAACCCTATGATAAGTACTTTTTTACTTAATGGATGTATGAAAAGCGTTATGATAAAATCATTTTTGTTGTAGTTAATTTCTTTTAAAATTTTATTTTTTCCTTGTAGCCACTTATGCACATGATACCACAATTGTGGTGCTTGATGCATCTGTTATGTATCCTCTTAATAAAGGATAAGTTTCCCCCAACAAATCATAGATTGTGCTTCTAGTCTTGATCGTTGATTGAGCATAGAATAAGTTTACAATTATATGGTGAAGCATTACATGACTCACGAGTGCCATTACCCATGTCTGATTTAGTAAATTGCCCTATATCAAAAGTTTGCCTCCATGATAGTTTTCATGAAGCTTGAAAGGTATGAAGCATATGTTTCAAATACATGTATTATTTTAGTGGGAAAAAAGAAATTAGCTATGTTTTCACTACCCCCAATCAATATATATTATTTTGGTGTAAAATGATCTTCACTTGTTTCGCACTTACCACCATCTATCCATAAGAAACTGTGTGCATGCAATGCATGGTCTCTTTTGCCAGCCTCTTGTTAGGCATATTGTATTCTCACATGAATTTTTTTCATTTTTGTAGAACTGTAAAAAATTAAAATTGGTACTTAATGTTATTTTTTTATTTTTTTTGAAAATTTTTTATTTAGTTACTCTTTTTTTTTAGATATCATTAAGGGATAGATTGAGCACTCCAAAGGTATTATGGATTATTAGTACCTAGAAAAATGAAACTATGTGGTCTAGGTGAATGGATAGGGCTTCAATGAAAATGAATGTGCGTTTTACTTTATCATAAAAAATTAATGGTCATATGAGTAGGGTCAAAAAGGATATGTAAGAGTGGCAACATTTAGCACAGTAAAGATTATTGATCAGCTAACATTATGTTTACTAATTACTTGGTACATTTGTTGTCTATTGATTACTTGGTGCATCTGTTGTCTACTGTTTACTTGGTCCACCTATAGTTCCTTTTTTGCATTTTTTATGCAAGATTTTTAGGTTCTTCTTATAAATGTTGCCACTTACGAAGAGTTACAAAAGAATTTTACAATGACATTATTGATATTGAGAGCAAAAATTTGAGTATTGAATATAATAAAACCATAGTAATATTAAACCTATTATGGTATGACCATAAGGACTTGTAATTGTTAATATATTAGCAACATGTTACCTGAAATAGGTTGAGCCCAAAACCCCATGAACAGTATTGGAATTAACCAAAAAGAATTTTATTTTATCTCATTATGTAATTATAACATACAAAGATGTGGAGAATTAGCGGTTAAAAGTGTTAAACCTTAAAGAAAGTTTTCACATTTGATAAGATGGTGTATTATGGTTGTGAGCAATTATATTTATGTGTGTGTGTGTGTGTGTGTGTATGTGGGTGCAGTCATATATGAAAGGATGTCCTATAAGGAGAAGTGGAAATAATTTTGAGAAGGATGACTCACAATAACAATATAATATATTTAATTTAATGATATTCAACATATTTTAAAATTTATTTAAGATGATATTTGTAAAATGTTACAAAAAGTAGGTATAAACATTTGTTTGAAATGCCACTTAAACTTTAAGTGACAGTCGATGTGGAGACATATATGTGACATTTTTAAAGAATATCACAACAACCCTAATATAACATGTTTTTACATATTAAGTAAATGTTACAATCCACCATTTTTGTTGCGATTAATTTTCTTTCTAAATTTTGTTTGCTTTTTTTAACCACTTGTTATGCACTCACCATGCGGTGCGTGATGGTTCTGTTGTGCATTTTCTTAATTAAAGACAAGTCCCCCTCAATAAATGATAGACCATGCTTCTGATTCCAATGGTCAATTAAGTATTGAAAGAGTTTATGATTATATAATGAAGCATTACATGGCTCCTGAGTACTATTACCCTGCCCGATTCAGCAAATTATCCCATATAAAAGAGTTTGCCTCGATTGTGGTTTTTATAATGTTTGAAACATATTTCTCAAATACATGTACTATTTTAGTGGGCACTTCTATTTGTTCGTAATCTATATAAAAACATAAATGAGTTATATTTTCACTACCCCCAATTAATATATCAATTTGGCATAATGTCGTCATCCCTTGTTCCTTAGCAACAACTATATTCCCATAAGTGATCATACACAGGCAATGTGTGCCTTCTTTCATTATCGTCTCATAGGGTAGATTGTATTTTCACAAATTTTCCATATTTTCAAATATATCGTATATGTATTTATTTTCTAGCCATCATGGGATATATCGAGCATCCAAGTTATCTTGGACTATTACAACCTAAAAAATAACAATGTTCTACTTTTTCATGAAAATTTTTTATAGCCTAACTGGGAGCATCAAAGATATGCATGGTTGCCGGCATGCGACAGAGTCAAAATGATTGATAAGCCATGCATTGTGTTTACTGATTACTTGGTGTGTCAATTATTGGTTGATAACTTGGTGGTTTTATAGTTCCTTTTGAGCATTTCTGATATGAGATTTAGTTTTTTCCTCAAAATGTTGCCATAATAATAGGTAACAAAGGGTTTTAATGCAGCATCATTGATATTAAGGGCAAGAAGTTGTGTGTTATGTATAAGAAAATCATAATAATGTTAAAATTGTTGTGATGTGGCCATAAAGACATGCAATTGCTAAAGTATTAGCAATAGATTACCTGAAATGGGTTGAGCCCGAAAACCAAGAAGTATTAAGACCAGTAAAAAAAGTTATTCCTTTTAATCTCATTATGTACCTATAACATGCACAGGTATGGAGGATTAAAGGTTGAAAGTGTGGAACCTTAATACAAATTTTCACTTTTAATAAGTGATTGTATTATGGTAATAAGCAATTATGTTTGATATATATGTATAAAGGTTGGATGTGGTCATATATGAAGGAAGGACTGATGAGGTTAGATACTATCTTAAAAAGGATGACATAGTGTGATTACCCAAAATAATAATATAATATATTTAGTAAAAAATATTACACTTTTTTTTTTAAATTATTCAGTCAAATGTTTCTAAGATGTTACAAAAGTGGGTAGCACCATTTTATAGAAAATGTCACTTACATTTTAAGTAAAACTAGATGTAGAAACATATATGTGATTAGATTTGGAAGGTAATTAGATGGGGCTTCCATGCAAACAAATTATGACCTAGAAATGAAAACCATATGGTGGAGGTGATTGGATGGAGCTTTGATTAAGATGATGGAATATTTTACTTTATCATCAAAAATTCAGGGTGATTAATCAGCTAGGCACTATATTTAATAATTACCTAGTGTGTTTGGTGTTCTATCTTATTGCGCATTGAAGATAAACAAATTTTAACTTTCTTCAACTTTATGTTTTTAATGCCAAACTTTGTGTTTGAGAAATCACATTTTAAAAAGGGTAGTTTGCTTTAGTTTCTACCGTAATTGCACTAAGAATTAAAAAATCTAACTTGTGTACTAGGTACTATATTAAACTTTTTGCTCTAGCTTAAATGAATCACATATAGTACCATTTTTAGTCTTTTGGCAAGCTTTAACAAGGTATCTAGTTGGGAGTTAAGATGATAGGAGATAATTAGGAAAGCAAATGTCTAGGAAACCAAGAAGAATAAATAAAAAATGACTTAACTATGACTAAAATCCTCGGTGATACTAAGAAAAATGAAGAAGATGGAATCATATAGAAGGACTTGTTCATGGTGGGATGTATACACCGAATGATTGAGAGTGTGTTGTTATAAATGAAACTGGGATTGTGACATCAACTTGTCCCGGTATTTTTTTTATTACTAAAAGGCATCTTTACAAATGTATAATGTTGAGATACATATATATCTAAAGAAATAAGGATGCCAGTTTTTTTTGGATCCTAGAAGGCCATCAAATTGGTGTATGTGCCATTTAAGAAAAAATTAGCACAGGTGGGGTACAAGTGTGGAGGATTAGAGGCTGAAAGTGTAAAACCTTACTAAAATTTTTCACATCCAATTTTCACATCTAATAGGTTAGCGTATTATGGTAGTGAGAAATTAGATGTGTGTGTGTGTATGTATAATGAAGATTGGATGTGGTCATAAATCAAGGAATGAGCTATAGGGGTGGACATAATCCTAAAATGGATGAAATAGTCTCATGAGTTAAAATAATAATATAATGAATTTAATTTAATGACATTATAACATTTTTTAAAATTATTTAGGAAGATATTTCTGAATGTTACAAAAAGTACATATCATAATTTATTTGAAATGTTACTTAAACTTTAAGTGACACTTAATGTTTAAACATATATGTGATATTTGTAAAGAATATCATAATAACCCTAACATAACACCTTTTTTTTACCTATTGCGTAAATGTTACAATACACCTTTTTTTTGTTGCTATTAATTTTTTTTCTTAATTTTTTTTTCTCTTTTTGTAACCACCTGTTATGCATATGGACCCACCATTATGGTGTGTGATACTTTTGTAGTGCATCTTCTTGATGAAAAACAAGTCACCCAGCAAATAATAGATTGTGCTTCTGGTCCCAATAGCCAGTCAAGTATTGAAATAGTTCACGATTATATAATAGAGCATTACATGGCTCATGAGTGCCATTACCCCCACCCGATTTAGCAAAATCATCTCGTATAAAAAAAGTTTGCCTCCATGGCGGTTTTTATAATGTTTGAAACATATTTTTCAAATACGTGTATTATTTTAGTGGGAAAATATAAACAAGTTATATTTTCGCTACACCCAGTTAATATATCATTTTGGTGTGGTGTCGTCATCCCTTATTCCACATCGGTAACTATATTCTCCTAAGTGATCGTATGTAGATAGTGGGTGTTTTCTTTCACTAGCATCTCGCTGGGCGGATTTGTATCTTCACATCAATTTTTTCATTTTTGTGGCACAGTAAGAATTTAGTTTCCATACTTAACGTTGTTTTTTTCTTTATCTTCAAGTATGTTATATATTTATTTAGTTTTTTAGTCATCATGGGATATTTCAAGCACCCCAAGTCATCTTGGACTATTATGACCCAGAAAATAAAAAATCATGCGGAGGAAGTGATTAGTTGGGGTTCCAATAAAGATGAAAGGGTGTCGTACTTTATCATAAAAAAATTGTGTAGCCCTGAGTCAGAGAACCAACAATATGCATGGTAGCCAGTGTTTGATTTAGTCAGGATGATTGATAAGCCATGCATTATGTTTATTGATTACTTGGTGCATCGACTATTGACTGATTAATTGTTAGGTCTATAGTTCTTTTTTAGCATTTCTAAATTGATATTTACTTTCTTCCTCAAAATGTTGTCACTACTAAAGGGTAACAAAGGGTTTTGATGTGGCACCATTGACATCGAGAGCAAAAAATTGTGTTTTAAGTTAAGACAATCAGAGTAAGGTTATTTAAACTGTATAAGAAAATCAAGTGACATTAAAATTGTTGTGATGTGACCATAAGGACCTACAATTGCTAAAGTATTAGTAATGTGTTACCTAAGATGGGCTGAGCTAGAAGCCCATGAGCAACATTAAAGCCAATCTAAAAGTTATTTTGTTTAATCTCATTATGTACCAATAACGTGCATAGGTGCACAGGATTAGAAGCTAAAAGTGTGGAACCTTAATGAAAAATTTCACTTTAACAAGTGATTGTAATATACTAATGAGTAGTTAAGCAATCAGTCTATTTAGTTTTAACCGAAACTGATAGTCAAATTATTTTGGTTTTTGGTTTCAAGCAGTCGAATTATTTTGGTTTTCGGTTTCAGGCACTAATAACCAAATATACCAAAATTATTTGAAAATTTGATAAAACCGATAATAAAAAATATTGAAACCAAATTTTGGTTTCTAGTTTTCAAACCGATTAACTGAATTGTTCAAATGCATGTCCAAAGGCTGAAAATCCATATTATGCTTAGAAAATAAATATATTTCTACACTAGTTTTATGTAGTGTTGCAAAACATCAATTCAGTTCTAAATGCAACATTAGTAGAAGAAAACACTCATTGACAGATAATAAATTCCAAGGCTTAGAAGCCTATAAATATCAAGAATACACATCTATAATAAGGTGAAGCCCAATAGTAGCTATGAAATAAAATAAAAACTAAATTTCCAAGGTTCTGAAGCTACAACAAGATTACATATCCATTATAAGCCCAACAATAACTAGTAAACAAAATAAAGACAAGATTCCCAATGTAGCAAACTGAAATCTAGACAAAATAGATTTGAAATCAAACATCTTTTCCAAGGTTGAAGCTGCCTTTTGCAGCTGTTAAGGTATCAAACTAATCAACTCAATGACATTAACTTAAAACCTAAAGAGTAGTCCTTAAAGGTACACATAACCTCATGTAATTTGTTTAGGCCACTATACAAAAAAAAAAAAAAAACAAGAACACAAACCTTTCTTTGGCTAGGTGATCTAGAATTAGGATGATGAACTTCCTTGTCTTATAACTGGTGCTTGGCCTCTGCAATATTTGGAAATCAACAAAGTAAAACAAAGATAATGGAACAAAATAAAAGCCATCTAATTCATGCACTACAAAGAGAATCAACTGATATAAAAAATAAGGAAACGCAAAGGCCTGAAATCTTTTTAGTCTTGCTAATGAATTTCAAATCCACCGAAGGAAACTAAAATAAATAAAAAAACACATGCATCTTGAATTAAGTCTAATTTGACTTCAAGAATGAAAGATGTTTATCAATGTAAATCGATGAGCAAATCAAGTAGACAATTGCAAAATTATCTGAATTGCTAGAGAAGACAAAGACAAGAAGAATTGCAGATAGTTGGTGATGTTCTATGACGAGCACTTGCTAGTTCACAACCTCTTTTGTGAATTAAAGCAAAAAAAATGGAAAGGATTTAGTAACCCTAGGTTTTTTTGTCAATCAAAAGAGAGAGTGGAGGTCTAAAAGTGGGACTATGTAAGAGAATCATAGAACATAGGGACATTTGAAAGGTTGAGACAAAAATGATGCAATTTCATAAAAAAAATCAGTTTTTTCGGTGACAGAATTATTTTAAAGAGGAATCGATAATCGAACCAAAATTGTATATTGATTTTTGGTTATAACTTATAATCAGACCTCAATTCAAAATCAATGACCAAGCACCAAAATAATTTTTGCTTGTCCAATTTTTTCGGTCAAAACTGAACTTATGCTCAACCCTAGTAGTGAGTAATTATGTTTGATATATATATGTATAAAGGTTGGATATGATCATATATGAAGGGAGGACCTATGGGGTAGGATATCATCCGGAAAAGGATAATATAGTGTGATTACCCAAAATAATAATATAATATTTTTAATTCAAAAATATTACAACATTTTTTAAAATTATCCATTGTGACATTTCTTGAACGTTACAAAAGTGGGTAGTATCATTTAATTGAAAATGTCACTTAAACTTTAAGTAGAACATATATGTGATTAGATTGAGAAAGTAATTAGAAGAACCTTCCATGTAGACACATTATGACCCAAAAATGAAAAGCATGCGGTGGATGTGATTGGACGAAACTCCAATTAAGATTAAAGATTGTTTTATTTTATCATAAAAAATCCATGGGGCATTATATGGGGCTAACAAGGATATACAAGGGTGGTAATATTTCAAACAGTTAAGATGATTGATCAGATGAGCACTATATTTACCAATTTCCTTTATGCGATTGGTGTTCTGTTCTACTGTGTATTGAAGGTAAACAAATTTTAGTTTTCTTTCAACTCTATGTTTTTAATGCCAAACTTTGTGTTTGAGAAATCAAATTTTAAAAAAGGGCAATTGTTTTAGTTTCTGCTATAATTGCACCAAGAATTACAACACTGACATGTGTGCTAAGATCTATATTGAACTTTTTCTCTAGCTTAAATCAATTACGTAATGTACCGTTTTCTATTTTTTCTGAAACTTTGGCAAGGTCTATGATAGGGAGGTGAGATAAGAGGAGGTAATTTAGGAAGGAAAACATCTAAGAAGCCAAGAAGAATGAATGAAAAATGACTTAGCTAGGACTCACATTTTTTATGAGACTAAGAAATAAGTGAAGAAAATGGAATGGCATAGAAGGACAAGTTTAGGGAGTAATATTTGTATCGAGTGAGTGAGAGTGTGTCGCTATAAATTAAAGTAGGATTGTGACATCAGCTTGTCCCAATATAAGTTTTGTTCTCAAAAATATTTTTACAGGTGTATAAGGTTAAGATACATATATATCTAAAGGAGAGAAAATGTTAATTTTTTTAGGATCCTGGAAGACCATCAAACCAGCAAATGTGTCATTTAAAGAGAGATTGATAAAGGGGGCGTTCAAAATCTCGACCTCCGCCAGATGTCCCTAAGTCTCAGACCAACTTGTTTCATATTTGGTTGGCCATTGAACTTTTCTCAACCTAGCTACATGTTCCAATCTATGCAATGAACTTATGCCGGTCAAATATCTTTCTCCCTCAAATTTTTATTTTATTTTATTTTTATATGTACTAAAAATTTGTAAAAAGGTCCTACAAAATCTTAAGTAGTATGAAATGATTAAATGAAAAAAATTTTAAACATGTCGTACTTACTGTTTCAATATAAATTAAATTGTTTCTCACATATTTTTATAAGATTTTTAGTATATATGTATATGTGTGTGTAGTAGCTTTGCCAGGAATATAGGATTGGGGATGCGAAATCACTCCTTAATTTTTTTGTTTGTTGCGTGATAGTTTTCTGCTATTTTTTACTTTTATTAACTCCATTATCATCTTTGGCTACTATGTTTAACAAAAATTTTAATTAAATTTTCAGCACATATAAGTTAATCATATTGAAGTCTTATCTATATATGAACAAAATTTAATAGATAAATTTGTAAAAAATTAGCAAAGTGTAGGACAATGATGGAATTTTTCAAAAACTTGGTGAAATAAAAAAACAAAGAGTCAATTTACAATTCTCAACAGAAGTAAAAAATCATCAAGCACATGAAAAATCAGTTTGAAATGGATTTATAACAATTATGAAGATTGTGGATTTTTTGTGCAATATACCTAGTAATAATATGTGGTAATTCTTCTTCATTAAAATAATAATAACATTTGTGGTAATTGGTTAATGCTTTTTACAATGTTTATGATAAAGACAAATAATTGTAACCACTTAAAATTTTTTATTTGCCAATTAGAAAGAAAATAGTATAGTAATATCATAACAACATGATAATAAATTATGACATGGCAGTTCTTTACCATGTAAGTGAAAATATAGAATATGGTGTGAAAGATATAACTTATATGTTTTCCTATTGGCTAAGAAATGAATTTAATACTTGAGTGGTAAAACTAGTCCATTAATTCAGGGAATTTTTATGTTTCAAAAATTTTTTTTGAGTGAAAAAATATAATAAATTTTAGAAATTATGAGCTCTTCTGGAGTACCACCTTTTACTTATTATGTTAAAAGCAAATTACTCCAACATTGTTGGGAACAAAAAAATATCCTATATAAACATTAAGAAACAGAATAAACTAATTTAATAAAATTAATAGTTTTATTTTATAAATATATCTTTACAGTATACCTTATAATTTTTTTTTTCAAAATTGTTAGGGGTGCTGTTACAACTCCCAGCACCCTGTTAGTTAGGCTACTGTTTGTTTGTGTGTGTATAATACTATTGTGTTTTTAGTTGGAAAAAAAATATGGTAGCTAATGTTTCTTGTAGCGAATATCATAGAGGGTAATTTGCCCTTTTTACTGTTTAAGTTGAGATTTCAAAAATTAATGTCAAATTAATAGTATTTTTTTTCCTGTACAACCCAAGCTGCTTAGCCATCTTTCTCCCCATCTCAAAAAGTTCCTCCAATCTTGGCTTTACTGACAGGATTCAAGTGGTTTTTCAGCTGGATTTAGTCATCATTCTTAAATTTTTATTTTATTTCTGCAAATAATCGTCTTCATCCATGGATTTTTTTTTTTAACTTTTATAAAATCCAGTTTTCTTCTCCTTGATGAACAAAACAATAGAGTTGAAGATTGCAAAGCCGACAACCAAAAGTTCCACTTGATGGGATCGGCCGATCTACTCTCTCATTGTAGATTGGGAGTTATCTTTTGTTTGTTCGATCATTATGTTAAATTTGTGTCCCTTAATTTTAAAGTTTTTTTTTTCAATATGTAAATTTGAATGTTGAGTATACTTGTATATTTTTTACAGTTTTTCTATATAATATTGTATCGCAAAGATACTATGAATTGTATGAGTTGAGCCTATTATCTCTGTAAAGTTTAACATTTATATCTTATTAGTTGATGTCATATTGCCTACAGTTAATGAAAAAAACTTTCATAAAAAAAAATCCAATAGTACCAAGATAATTAAAAAATAAAAAAAAACTTCAAAAGAGCAATTAATAGGTTAGTGAAGAAATGAAAAGTGGATTAAGGAGCCTATGAGAATTATCCAATTTAATGCGGTGTTGGCAGTCACCGCTGCTGGCAACTTGGTTGGCTTGTAGGGATGCTAGCTTGGTTGATGCTTGGGTTTGAACCAATGTTGTTAAGATTGGGATCCTATTTAAAATTATTTTTTGCCATCCAAGATTAGGATCGTAAAATTAGATCGTAGATCTTAAGATCCTACCAAAAGTTTAAAATTTTGTATCTAAATAATATAATTTATATAAAATACATTATATTAGAAACTTAAGTAAAATTTAAGTATCATAGCAATGGTATAATATAATTATTGATATAATACAAGTAAAATTCAAACTTTAATAGAGTATACATCAACATAATCAATAAAATAATCAACACAAATCTAAAAGAAATTTATGAACAAACACATTATTGACAAATAAAAAAGAGTACAATGTCCATAATTTAAATATTCAGTAATTGACTTCCAATAAATTTAAAATGTATAATTGTTTTTTTATAGTAAGTAAATAATTTAAAATTAGTAGTTTTTTCTTCCTAAATGAAATAAGTTCAACTTACAGAGAAGAAAAACTGATAATTTGAATGTCCACTAACTGTAAAAAATATTATTATATACTTCCATCGTCCCATATTCTTTGCAACATTTACTTTTTAGCAATTAATCTATGATTTTTTATTTTCAAGATTTTAGTATATAAATGAAGAACTTTTATATGGTAAATTAAGACATATATGGTCGGTCATCGAAACCACAAAAAATAATTATGTTATCCTTAACAAATCAGAATAAATAAATTTATAGTCTAGCAGTGAAAACCAGGTCAAATCAGAAAAGAAATTTCTTAACCGAAAGCTTCATGTCAAAAAACTGAAATAAAAAGTTGGGGGGTTTTCTTGAATTGAATGTTGAATTAAATTAATTGTAGAATCAAAATAAAATTAACCAATACTAAAAATGCTCAGTTCAGGGTTGATTATCCATTGCAATCATGCAGTTGATCATCAAAAGAAAATATTTCTTCAATCCAAGCAAATAAACAAGATTCTCTTAAAGCTAAAAAGAACCCAAAAAATTCAACAGTAAAATTAACCAGAAAAAGCTTCAGATTAATTTCTTAATTTTGAGTAACAATATATTGAAAAGTAATTTCTAATTATCTCAAAATCAGCATTAAGATCAATAAACCAAAAAGTTTATTCCAGGCAACAATTCAAAAACTTGAACAATTTAACTTGTCTTACTTCCTCATATGAACTAACCAAAAATAAAAGTAATCTCCAATCAATTCACTTGCTTCTAATTGAATTCTTCACCTAAGCGGTTGAAAGAAAATCAAACAAATTTACAATCGCATAACCAATCGAACAAGCGAGAACAGAAAAATTAATTACAATAAATCTGAACAACAAAAAAGTAAATACTTGAATTTAAAGAAAATTTAAGCAAGTAAAATCAATCCTTACAACCGGTGTTGGCGATGGAAATCGTCCCTAAAACTAAACTAAAAAAATTACTTACTCATGTTTGGAAGAAAAACAAAAAACAATAGTAATAATAATAAACTAAAACTGTTGAAAGAGAGAGAGCCCTCATCCCTTGGCAACAGCCACGCCTTTAAACACATAAAAAAAAAATCTAGTGTGCTAAACTCATAAAAACTCTCTAAACTTTCTATATTGTTAGAAAAGTACCCTAAACAAATAAAAAGATTCAAAATAACTAGAAGGTTTCAAAGTTGTCAGCAACAGCAACTTCAAGCTGAGATTCGACCTTGACACAAGCAGTATCACTCAAAACTCAAAGCATAAAAGTTGTAGAGTTCCTTATTAGTTTCTAAATGACACTTGAATCATATAAAACGGACATCTACAACCAAAGATATGCCAAAAATATTGCAACTGCTTTCGAACCAGCGATGACTCGTAAATCGTGACTTTGAAGCTGAATTTGATGCTCTTAACGTCCAAACTGGGTTTTATGGTCTGCATGTGAATTGTAGCTTCAGTTGTTAGCTTTCTAATGAATTAAGAATTACTCCATTCCAATGTCTATAGCCGAAGATATAATTTTTCTACCGGAAAATCGCCAATCTGTCAAAATCCTGAAAGAACACAACCAAATTAAAACTTGTAAAATTGCAAGTTGAATTCACTTTTAATTAATTGAGTCCAGATATGCTCTAAGCTACAAAACATACTCAAAATATATATTTAAGATTCAAAACATATTAAAACATACTAAATATGAAAGAAATAATAATAATAAATATAAGCTTATCAATATAGTTTCTAAATATATATTTTTTAATTTTTTTTTGAACAAATACTAATATGATTAAATTCAAGTTAAACTATGTAAAAAAGTCAAATAGTACAAAGAATATAGGATGGAGGAAGTATATTAAATTTGCAGTAAGACAATTATCGAATAATTTAAATTATTTTTTAAAAAGTTGTTATTATGCAGTTACCTTAAGTTAACAAATTCCGTCCAATTAGGGATCAAAATGAAATATTTTTAATGGAATTAAAACCAAAATAGGACTTTTTAAATAGGTTTCCAAAAGAGCACTTTTTAAATAGGTTTAGGATCTAAACAGAACATTTAATAGACTAAAGATGAAAATAAAATGAAAATTAAATGTTATAGATCATGTATGCAATTTACCCCTAACAAATATCAGTACCTGGGTAGGATAAGTAGGATCCTACAATCTTACGATTTTAGTCGCAATCTTACCACGCTTTCAATCCTACAATGTTTTGAAAAAAAAAAATTATGTTAGAATATGATCTTACGATTAAGATCGCAATTTAAACAACCTTGTTTTGAACTTTGAAAACCCACTAACACTTGGCCCCAAAAACTGGAAAAACAATGTTAAATGTGATCAACGTCCTCGAAGCTTTCATAAACTTGTAAAGCAAATCATATCATTCAAAAAATTTCATAAATACCTGTACGGCTCTCACAAAAACATTCTAAATAATAATAATAGTGCTCGCAGCTTAGCTAATAGCCCAATAGCAATTGTAGCGGCATGTTTCTTATTACTTGGTAGACCGAGAGTTACAGGTTCATCCTTCTGTTAAATTCTTCGAATGATTGGTTGAAGGAGGAGCTAGCAATTGTCCCTATCTCTGTTAATGTCCATTAGTTGTTTTCGAAATATTTTTAACAACTGAGTTCTATTTGAAAATTGGAGATTTGATGCATCATTTGCACATAGATCTATGTACTTCTAGTTCATTTACCAAAGATATACAAGATCCTCAATTTTGTTTTTGGTGACTAAAAAGATATACAAGATCCTCAATTTTGTTTTTGGTGACTAACTTAGCTAGTAGTACTGACGGATGCATTGAAAAGTCCAGGCTTTGAAGAGTGTCGGCCGTATTTCCAAATAATATAGGTGATTCAGTGGTCAAATTACTGCTCGAGAGCCATCCAAATTTTGCACTGCACACTCTGTCTTTCATATTTATTTAAAAGTAGCTTCTCTAAATACTAAAAGAAATCCTCAATTTTTAAAAGGCGAAACAGTAGCAAATAATACAGGAAGGATGTACCGATGTATCATTTTAAGGAAAATTACTAATATATGCTCGATGTTTGCTCAAATCTACAATTTCTCCCTCATATTTTGAGAAATGCATTTTTATCTTCTTCAGTTTTCTAAAGAATACAATTACACCTCGTATATTCATTTTTCGCATTAAAAACTTAGGAACCAATTCCTGGAATTCTAAACAAAAAATACGGTTAAGTAGAAAGTATGTCTAGTCGACACAAATAGTTAAATATGGTGTTTTTTAGTAAAAAAATATATTGTTTTTCTTAGAAAAACATCATATTACGCTATCAGTGTTCGATACGTCATCATATTTGATCTTCTGTATTTGTTTGAACAAAATTTCTTTCAATAATAATTTTTTGCTGACATTTTAGGAGCTAGTTGGTAGATTTCTAATGCTCCAAATTGATTACAGGGTGTAACTGTAGGTTTGAGAAAATCTGAGAGGGGTAATAATTCATTTTCCAAAATACGAAAGGATAAATGTGGGTGAGGGAAAACTCATGGAGTTTTTGTAATTTTCTCTACAATAACTGGATGAGAATGACTTTAGAGATTAAAAAAAAAACAAAAGGAATTTGATAAGCGAATGTATTTGAATGGTTTTCTTTTACACAAGAAATCATATTACAAGTTTTCAATTTTAATATAGATTGAGTTACATTAACTTGTGAAAATGTCTTTAATAACATTCAAACTCTTACACTAGACTTTAAAAGATTCTTATTCTTGAGCTTCCTCAAATTACAATTCACTGGGAGATTTGCCTTTTAAGTTAAACCTCCAATTTGTGTAAGAGTAGTTATACTAGAGAATAATTTGCTGACGTAACTTAAATTCATTATTTAACTGCAAAGAAAAGAAAAAGTCTCTTCCAACTTAGCCGTCTAGAAGATATGATGAATACCATTTAGATGGCACCCTGGAATGAATGATGAATACCATTTAGATGGCATCCTGGAATGAACACCAATGACAATCTTGATAATCCCTCTTCTGTGCTTAAGGTTTGGAATAAAAATGTTTTCGGTAATATCTTCAATAATAAAAAGGGTGCTCGCTAGAATTGGAGACATCCAGAAAGCCCTTGAAGACTCCTTTTAATCCTTTCCTGGTGAAGCTGGAAAAAAAAGCTTACGGCTAAGTTTAATTCTCTTCTTAAACAAGAAGAGGATCTTTGGAAAGTCAAGTCCAGAGGTACCAGGAACTTGTCAAGGATTCATTGATTAAGGACATTTCTGAGATCGTTTCCTCAAAATCTATTCCTTATAATTGGAATCAGTCTCTTATGGCACCCATAACAAACATTGAGAACCCTGAATCCATGAAACACGTTAGACCCATTAGTCTTTGTAACACTAAGTATAAAATTATCTCCAAAATCCTGGTTAAAAGACTAAGATCTGACATTTGTAGGATTATTGGGCCTTGGCTGTGAAGGCTCCCCAAATACTTCCCCATGCTCAAGTACAAAGGTAAGTAAATCCAAATTTAATTTCCTCTAATAAGAATTTTTTTAAGCAAGTTAAGCAACTATAGTAAGCTTCATAAGGGTTCCTAAGTGTTAATTGGCACCTAAAATTGGCACCTAAAGGGTGAAAAGGGTAAAATGGTCATTTTCCCTAAGTCAGTGGCATGACCGTAATTTTTGTAAAATTAGACTCATGTAAGTATTTTGAGCTAAATAACTTAATACCATAAATGTTTCTAGCCATATGAACCAAAAGTGAAAGTTAAGGATGAAAAATAAACTAAGTGGGGAATTGAGCTATTATGCCTTATAATAGCTTAAGTGGCGTAAGAGCAAAGTGTTTGGGTAAAAAAAACCTTTCAATGGGACCAAGGAGTGATGGTGTGAGAGAAGTTTAAGTGGTCTAAGTGAATCAAAGTTAAGTTTGAGGGCCAAAGTGACAAGAGAAGCAAAATGGGCTAAATGGGAGTAATTGGTTATATATTTGGAAGAGTTGGGAACTATTCATCATCTCTTCCATCCACCATTTTCATGGTTGTCTCTCCTCCATAGCTCTCCATCTCCCAACCTCCCGAATCACCCAAAATTTTATGAAAATTAAAGGTCTCAAAGCCATCCCAACAAGCCTTAGCTCATTTTTTGTGGAATTGGTGCATTGAGTTTGGTTTTGCAAGTTTTTTGTTCAAACCCTAAAGTAAGCATCTTTGATCCTTGTGAGTTAGTTCTAAATTTGTTAAATGGTTAGAAATTATCTTAATTTCATGCCCTTGGTGCTCGATTTGGCTGAATTCAAACTTGGAACTCAAAGGAACTGATAAATGTGAATTTGATGGTCAAACTGTTGACTTTTTGTCAACTTTGACTATAATTTTCTACCATACCACTTAAGTTTTTTGGCCAATTCTTGCTTTGATCCTTCATTTTGTAGGTTGAATGAGTGGACCACAGCATTGGAGTGGCGCCGGAACGAGCGGAACGAAAAAAACGGGAGCGCAAAAGTCAAACAGCAATTATAACTGTGGCGCCTAGGCGCCAGGAGCGAGGCCTAGGCGCCACAGTGTATTGCTCTCGGATGGGAAAATTACATCCTGGAGCCTAGGCGCCCACAGCACCCTGTCTGGCGCCTAGGCGCTAGGAGCTCTAGAGTTTTGGCGCCTAGGCGCCCAGGCACCCTCTTCTGGCGCCTAGGCGCCAGTCACGCGAGAAAGTGGTCCCCTTCTTCCATGTTTGAATTGAAGCTTGCTATTGGCCAATGATTCTTATCCAATGGAGTTGGTGGGTGAAAAGGACAGGCTGAAGAGTAGAAGATGCTAGAACTTAGCAAAGAAAGGGGGGTTTGGAGATCATCTTCTTCATCTTCATCTTTTCTCTTAAGGGTAGAGAGTTTTTAGGACCATAGTTGGTGTTCTAGAGTTTTCTTCTTAGTTTTTTGGTGAACATTGGAGCTAGCTTGAAGACTTGGATTCAAGTGCTCCTAGCTTCTTTTGGTTTACTCTTTCATCTTCCTTATAGTTTCTAGTTGATGTTATTATGTTTACTTTCATGATTATGCTCTCTTTTGTTATGGAATAGTTTCATTAGCACTTTCTATGGATGTAGCTACTTGGATTGATTATGTTGGATGAATTTATGGTTATGAGATGTTGGTTGTCTACTAGATGTGTGTTTATTCTTCTCTTGAGCTTAATATTGTGTTAGCTAGTTGATGGCCACAATTGGTTACACTATAGATTGCTTCTAACTCTTGGAAAGGATTAGAAATAATTGGACCTAGGAAATGAATTTAATGTCTATGGACTTATTGGAAAATTGATTTATGGCATTAGGTAAAGGTAGATTGAACTCTAATACCTCTTTCTAAGCTTGTAATTGGATGGAAATCCTTATTAAGTCTAGAGTAGAGAGATTAATTCTTTCACTTGGAAAAGTAAGAATTGAGTAGAAAACTTTACCAACATACATTGGCAATTAACCCAATTACCTAAGTTCTCCAACAAATCAAGACAAGTAATGAACCCATAGGAAGTGCTCTTTCTTGACTTGATAAAAACCACAATTTTACTTTGCATACTTGCATTCTAGGTTAATAGTATTCCATCTAGCTAAGGGTAGTCACTTGTTTACGTTGCCTACATTGTCATCCAACTTTGATTGTTTAGCTAAAGTTTAACTTGAGTAGTGGTACTTGGCATCCAATTAAATCAATCTTCGTGGGAACGATACCCACTCACCCATCTACACACTTACCGTGCACTTGCGGAATAGTGGGTTTAAAATTTCACTACAAGTTTTTGGCGCCGTTGCCGGTGATTGATTGAATTGATTTGTTCAATATCATTGCTAGAAGATTGACTCTAGACTAAACATTTATTTCTTTACTTATTTGTTGCCTTTGTGCTTGGATATTTCTTTGATAGGTATCATTGATGTATGACCTGTTCCCAACACTCTACTTTGTTGCCATTCATTCCGGAGATTGAAAGACATCTTAGAGAGCTTAGAGCAACATCACAGTTGGGAGAATCAAGCTCCACCACTTCATCCATGGAAGGTGGAGGTGATAATCTCAATGGTAATGGGTATAATGGTGGCAATGGAGGAAATGGAGGGATGGATCATCAAGATGGAGTTTATCCAAGAAATCCACAAAGGCCTATTAGGGAGTACATCCGACCTTTGGTGACGGAGAATTATTCGGGTATTGTGAGGCCACCGGTTCAAGCCAACAACTTTGAGTTGAAGCCATCTTTGATTTCTCTCATCCAAGAAAACCCATTTGGAGGCTTGGCTTCGGAGGATCCCAACACTCACATAGCGGATTTCTTGGAAGCTTGTGACACATTCAAGGCTAATGGAGTCTCCACCGATGCTATTAGACTCCGATTGTTTCCTTTCTCACTCCGGGACAAAGCTAAAGGGTGGTATCAATCACTTCAACCGAGGAGCATTGCTACATGGAATGAGATGGCCGAAAAATTCTTGAGCAAGTTTTTTCCTCCATCTAAGGCCGCCCACTTGAGAGCTTCAATTGTGACATTCAAGCAACATGAGATGGAGTCTATTTCGGAGGCTTGGGAAAGATTCAAAGAGTTGCTTAGGAAGTTCCCACAACATGGATTCTTGGATTGGCAACAAATCCAACTTTTCTATGAAGGCTTAGTACCCACCTTAAGATTTATGATTGATGCTTCGGCCGGAATATCCTTGATGTCAAAGACGGCCGGTGATGCTTTCCAAATTCTAGAACAATTGGCACTAAATGGAGAGCAATGGCCGGGAGAAAGAGCTCAACCAAGAAAAGGGGTACTTGAGGTTGATCAATTGACCGCCTTGTCGGCACAAATGGCTTCTCGCATGAATCAAGTATCCAAGTTGACCAACAAAAAGGAGCAAGCCGCCGCCTTTACCTCCAACACATATAATGGACATACGGATATGGAGCTTGAAGAAGCAAATTTTATGGGCAACCGGAATTTTGGGTTTAGAGGCAACAATATGGGAAATCAATATAACCCAAGTTGGAGAAACCATGAAAATTTCTCCTATGGTAACACAAGGAATGTGCAACAACCACCACCACCTCCCAGTTTTAACCAAGTCTCAATGGAGAAGAAGCCTTCTATGGAAGAAATTATGTTGCAATTTATGAAGGATACAAGAGAAAGAATGGAGAAGAATGAAGCCAAGACGGCTAGCTTGAGTGCTAACTTAGCTAGTATGGAGGCAAATGTGAGTGCAAGCATCAAGAACATGGAGAATCAAATTGGGCAATTAGCTTTGGCGGTGAAGACATCTCAAAAAGGGAAATTTCCTAGTGACACCGAGATAAATCCAAGAGAACATTGTCAAGCTATCAAACTTAGAGGAGGCAAGCAACTTGAAGATCCTTACAAGAATAGACCTTCTCAAGTCACTCCTATAGTTGAGAATGAAGAGCAATTGGAAAAGGAGCAAGTGGTGGAGTTGCCTCAAGAGCAACCATCTAAGGTTCAACAAGCCCCACCCAACCCACCTTTGCCTTTCCCACAAAGATTCCAAAAGAAGAAGCTTGAGGAGCAATATGGGAAATTCTTGGAGAATTTCAAGAAGCTTCACATAAACATTCCTCTCTTGGAAGCATTAACTCAAATGCCCAACTATGCCAAATTCTTGAAGGACATCATTGCATGGAAGAGAAAATTTGAAGATTATAAGACCGTCAAGCTTAGTGAAGAATGTAGTGCGGTGCTTCAAAGGAAACTTCCTCAAAAGCTCAAAGACCCGGGAAGTTTCGTAGTACCTTGTTCTATTGGACCATCTTCTCATAATATGGCATTGTGTGATCTTGGTGCAAGCATTAATCTTATGCCATTATCATTTTTTAGGAAATTGGAGTTGGGTGAAGTTAAGCCATCCACCATATGTCTTCAACTTGCCGATCGATCATTGACATATCCAAGAGGAGTGGTGGAGGATGTGCTTGTAAAGGTTGGAAAATTTATATTTCCGGTGGATTTTGTGGTGCTTGATATGAAGGAGGATCGGGACATTCCTTTAATCCTTGGAAAACCTTTCTTGACTACTGGTAAGGCATTGATTGATGTTGAGCAAGGCAAGCTAACTTTGAGGGTTAATGAAGAAAGCATAGACTTCAATATCTCTCAAGCTATTAAAGCTCCGGATGAGGTTAGTGCTTGTTTCCTTCTTGATGTGGTGGATACTTGCATTGGTGAAGTGAAGAAAGAAATTCTATATGATGATTCACTCTTGATGACTTTGTTGAGTTATGATGATGCTATTAGGAGTGATGTTGATGATATGTCTATTGCTTTGAATGCATTAGTGGATGATAGGACTTTGGTGAATACATGTGAGAATTTATGCATGCTTGATGTGAATGAGAAAGGTTCACCAAAGTTGGATTTGAAAGTGTTGCCTAGTGATTTGAAATATGTGTTCTTGGGTCCTAGTAATTCTTATCCGGTGATTATCTCTTCATGCTTAACCTTGTTGGAGGAAGAAAAGTTGTTAAGGGTACTAAGGGAGCACAAAGATGCACTTGCATGGTCTATAAGTGATATCAAGGGTATTAGCCCTTCCATTTGCATGCATAAGATTAGAATGGAGGACATACACACACCCTCGGTTGAACACCAAAGAAGGTTAAATCCCGCCATGAAAGAAGTAGTGAGGGCGGAGATTTTGAAACTCTTGAATGCCGGTATAATTTATCCCATCTCCGATAGCCAATAGGTTAGCCTCGTTCAAGTAGTACCTAAGAAATGAGGGATAACCATAGTGACGGACCAAAACTTGGACATCATTGCCACTAGAACCGTCACCGGTTGGAGGGTGTGTATGGATTACCGGAAGCTCAACAAGGCCACAAGAAAGGACCATTTCCCCTTACCTTTCATTGATCAAATGTTGGATAGGTTGGCCGGTCATGAATTCTATTGCTTTCTTGATGGATATTCCGGGTATAACCAAATAGCCATCGCACCGGAGGACCAAGAAAGGACAACCTTCACATGTCCTTATGGCACTTATGCATTTAGAAGGATGCCATTTGGGTTGTGCAATGCACCGGCCACATTTCAAAGGTACATGATGGCCATCTTTGCCGATATAGTTGAGAAGATTATGGAGGTATTCATGGATGACTTCTCAGTTTTTGGCTCTTCATTTGATGATTGTTTGGGAAATTTAGTGAGGGTATTGAAAAGATGTGAGGAGACCAACCTTGCTCTCAATTGGGAGAAATGCCATTTTATGGTAAAATCCGGCATAGCTCTTGGACACAAAATTTCCTCTAAGGGTATTGAGGTAGACAAAGCAAAAATTGTGGCCATAAAAAAATTGCCTCCACCAAAGAATGTGAAAGGTGTGAGAAGCTTCCTTGGACATGCGGGTTTTTATAGAATATTCATTAAGGATTTCTCCAAAATTGTGAAGCTTCTTTGTTCATTATTGGAGAAGGATGCCGAGTTTGAGCTTGATAATTGTTGCTTGGAGGCATTTGAGTTGATTAAAAAGAAGCTTGTGGAAGCACCCATTGTTGTCTCACCGGATTGGAGTCAACCATTCGAGATCATGTGTGATGCAAGTGACTTTGCGATGGGAGCGGTGCTTGGCCAAAGAAGAGAGAAGATTTTTCGGGCCATCTACTATGCAAGCAAGACCTTGGATCCGGCACAACAAAACTATACCACCACGGAGAAAGAGATGTTGGCGGTGGTGTTTTCTCTTGATAAATTTCGGCAATACATCCTTGGCACAAAAGTGGTAGTGTTCACCGACCATGCGGCTATTCGGTATCTCTTCACCAAGAAGGATGCTAAACCAAGGTTGATTCGGTGGATTTTGCTTCTACAAGAGTTTGATGTTGAGATTAGAGACAAGAAAGGAAGTGAGAATGTGGTAGCGGATCACCTTTCAAGACTTGAGTTGGAAAATGAACAACATTCATTGCCCATCAAGGAGTCATTCCCGGATGAACATCTTCTAGAGGTAAAAGCAAGCATTCCTTGGTTTGCCGATTATGTGAATTATTTGGTATGTGGAGTGTTACCTCCGGAGTTGAGTTCCCAACAAAAGAAGAAGTTCTTAGTGGATGTGAAATACTATTTGTGGGATGAGCCCTTGTTATTCAAGAGATGTGCCGACCAAGTCATTAGGAGGTGTGTTCCTAGTGAGGAAGTGCCGGGTATTATCCACCATTGTCATTCATCTCCGTATGGTGGGCACTTTGGACCAACAAGAACCGCCGCCAAGGTACTCCAATCGGGTTTCTATTGGCCTTCTATTTTCAAGGATTGCTATGCTTTTGTGAAGACTTGTGATAATTGTCAAAGAGTGGGAAATATCTCTAGAAGACATGAATTGCCACTTACTAACATTTTGGAAGTTGAGATATTTGATGTATGGGGTATCGACTTTGTGGGACCATTTTCACCGTCTTTTGGTTGTTCTTACATATTATTGGCGGTGGATTACGTTTCTAAGTGGGTTGAAGCCATTGCCACACCTACAAATGATGCCAAGGTAGTGGTCAAATTTCTCCAAAAGAACATATTCTCCCACTTTGGTACTCCAAGGGCCATAGTGAGTGATGGAGGGTCTCATTTTTGCAACAAGATCTTTGCACAATTGATGGCTAAGTATGGTGTAAGACACAAAATGGCTCTTCCTTATCACCTACAATCAAATGGTCAAGCGGAGGTTTCCAACTGAGAAGTCAAGCAAATCCTTGAGAAGATGGTCAGTGGAACAAGAAAGGATTCGGCAAGGAAGTTGGATGATGCTCTTTGGGCTTATCGGACCGCCTACAAGACACCGATTGGAATGTCTCCTTATAGGCTTGTGTTTGGCAAGCCTTGTCACTTACCTGTGGAGCTTGAACATCGTGCATATTGGGCAATCAAGAAGCTCAATTTTGATTTGAAGAAAGCCGGTGAAAAACATCTTCTCCAATTGAATGAGCTTGATGAGTTTCGTCGGGAAGCTTATGAGAGTGCCAAGTTGTACAAGGAGAAGACAAAGATATGGCATGACAAGCTTATTATGAGGAGAGAATTCATCCCGAGTCAAAAGGTGCTTTTATTCAACTCAAGGCTTAGACTATTTCCGGGCAAGTTGAAATCAAGATGGTCGGGCCCATTTGTGGTGGAAAAGGTTTCGCCTTATGGAGCTATTGAGTTGAGGACGGATGATGGAAGAACATTTCAAGTGAACGGGCAAAGATTGAAGCACTATTATGGAGAGGAGCCTCAAATTTCCAACAAGCTTCGCTTGGCGGACCCAACCACTTGATTCACCATGAAAATGGAAGTTGTCTAGCTAAAGACATTAAATTTAGCGCTTTTCGGGAGGCACCCTGACATTTCATTGCATTTAGATAATGTTTTGTTAATTTAAAGAGTAGTTGCATTGTTATCTTGAATAATTGGAGGCAAATTTATGATTTTTGTAGGTGGAAAGAAGAGTGAAAGAATCAACACTTTGGGAATTTTTCGTGCATGAATTTTGGTGAAAATTAAACTTGAGGGTAAGATTGAACGAAATAAAAAAATTGAAGGCCAAAGGGAGGACTTTGTGCGCGAGCATGGGCGTTGCATCGTCGCTCGACGCCTAGGCGCCAGGATGCGAAAAATCACACAGGGCCTAAACTTTTACTAGCGCCGTGGCGCCAGAGACACCCCTCCTGGCGCCTAGGCGCCAAATGCGCGACTGGCAACTTAAACCCCTTTCTTCCCCAATTCACAACACACACATCAAACACACACTCCTCTAAACCCTTGGCTCCTTCGCACCCCAACCCTTCCGTGCACTCCACGGCTTAATTTTCTTGTCGATTTCTGCACAAACAAGGATCAAGTAAGTGATTTACATCCTTCTCCCTTCAATTTTCTCACTAGTAATTCTTGAAATCATGAGAATTGTTGTACGTGCGAATTTGGGCAAAAATGATGGTTTGGGTTGATTTTGTGTGGATTCTTGACTATTGTTGGATTGTTGTTGATGAGTAAGTGATTTGATGGTTAGAAACAACAATTTAGCACCAAAATCATGACTTGAACACCTCACCCATGGAGACCCACGAAATTTTAATGGTGAATCTTTTTCAATGCATGTTCTTGATGATTTGTTTGTTGTAATTGCTTGCTTCTACCTTATGATGAATGGGTCTAACAAGAATTGTGAGTAGTTTGAGCTACATTGTAAGAATTTGGGCTTGCAAAATTTTCCGAAAAATCAAGAACATGAATGTGGGGAATTTCGCCATATGGGTTTTCAAGGCATAATGTAGCTTTATGTGAGTGTTCCTGGCATTAGTTCTTTGCTTCTATTGCATCTAGGTGTTGCATAGTATATCATTGAAACTCCCATTTGCACCCGGACGCATGTTTAGTTGGTAAAAAATCATGGAACTTTTGCTATGCCATCATGACTTGTTTTGTCCATACCATGTTCATGGACTTGCCCCTTCACATGTGAGCTTAATTGGCCAGACATTTTAGTCCAAGTTGCATCTAGGTAGTGCATAGATAATGGTTTAAACCCCCACATTTGATTAGATGCACATTTGTTAGTGCCGGCGGCTTTGTGAAGTTGCTATGCCATATTTTGCAACAAGTCCATGATGAGTTTTTGTTTACCCAAATAAATTCATGCCTTGAGACGTTTAATTTATCCAAAGTGATTGATTGAGGATGTGTGTGGTGAGGTAGACTTTTATCTTGGAAGGGGAGGCGGTAGATTGACTATACATGCCTTTCATTTTAGTTATGGGATTCTTATATGTATATGTTGTTGCTCGTTATAGGCACAATGGCACCCAGAATTTTCAGAGGGAAGAGTTCCGATAAGGGAAAGGGCAAGAGGGCACGGGAGGAGCATGCCCAAGAAACGGCTATGGAATACTCTCGCTTTGAAAACAAGAAAGCCGAGGAACTATTTGAGGGCTTTCTAAAAAGAAAACTCACCTTGGAGAGAGGATTCGACCTTGGAGCACCGGAAAACGCCGAAATCCTAGCGGTGGTGGAGCGGAGAGCTTGGAGGAAATGGTGCACTACACCGAACACTATGGTCTCCCGGACACTTGTGGCGGAGTTTTATGCCAACTTGAGCGCCACTCAGCCCAAACACCATTCGACCAAGATGGTCAAGGTTCGAGGGAGGACCGTGCACATTGCGCCAAGCGATATCAACCACCACCTGCAGATCAATCCGGAGATTGGAAATCCTTCGAAGGATGGAGGTTTTGATTGGATGACCACGTGGATATGTGGGCGGGTGGTGCCTTGGGCTACAAGCAAGGATGACCCCGAGAGGAAGATCCATTTTGCCGCATCCTTCCTCAAGCCAGAAATGAAGGTGTGGCATTATTTCATCAGCGCTAGGCTTATCCCGTCCACTCACCCGTCTGATGTGACTCCTGACCTGGGTCAAGTACTCTTTTGGATTGCCGCCAACCAACAAATTGACTTGGGAGCACACATAGCACACATAAGTCGGGCAGCACGGACAAGAGAAGCAAAATGGGCTAAATGGGAGTAATTGGTTATATATTTGGAAGAGTTGGGAACTATTCATCATCTCTTCCATCCACCATTTTCATGGTTGTCTCTCCTCCATAGCTCTCCATCTCCCAACCTCCCGAATCACCCAAAATTTTATGAAAACTAAAGGTCTCAAAGCCATCCCAACAAGCCTTAGCTCATTTTTTGTGGAATTGGTGCATTGAGTTTGGTTTTGCAAGTTTTTTGTTCAAACCCTAAAGTAAGCATCTTTGATCCTTGTGAGTTAGTTCTAAATTTGTTAAATGGTTAGAAATTATCTTAATTTCATGCCCTTGGTGCTCGATTTGGCTGAATTCAAACTTGGAACTCAAAGGAACTGATAAATGTGAATTTGATGGTCAAACTGTTGACTTTTTGTCAACTTTGACTATAATTTTCTACCATACCACTTAAGTTTTTTGGCCAATTCTTGCTTTGATCCTTCATTTTGTAGGTTGAAGGAGTGGACCACAGCATTGGAGTGGCGCCGGAACGAGCGGAACGAAAAAAACGGGAGCGCAAAAGTCAAACAGCAATTATAACTGTGGCGCCTAGGCGCCAGGAGCGAGGCCTAGGCGCCACAGTGTATTGCTCTCGGATGGGAAAATTACATCCTGGAGCCTAGGCGCCCACAGCACCCTATCTGGCGCCTAGGCGCCAGGAGCTCTAGAGTTTTGGCGCCTAGGCGCCAGTCACGCGAGAAAGTGGTCCCCTTCTTCCATGTTTGAATTGAAGCTTGCTATTGGCCAATGATTCTTATCCAATGGAGTTGGTGGGTGAAAATGACAGGCTGAAGAGTAGAAGATGCTAGAACTTAGCAAAGAAATGGGGGTTTGGAGATCATCTTCTTCATGTTCATCTTTTCTCTTAAGGGTAGAGAGTTTTTAGGACCATAGTTGGTGTTCTAGAGTTTTCTTCTTAGTTTTTTTGTGAACATTGGAGCTAGCTTGAAGACTTGGATTCAAGTGCTCCTAGCTTCTTTTGGTTTACTCTTTCATCTCCCTTATAGTTTCTAGTTGATGTTATTATATTTACTTTCATGATTATGCTCTCTTTTGTTATGGAGTAGTTTCATTAGCACTTTCTATGGATGTAGCTACTTGGATTGATTATGTTGGATGAATTTATGGTTATGAGATGTTGGTTGTCTACTAGATGTGTGTTTATTCTTCTCTTGAGCTTAATATTGTGTTAGCTAGTTGATGGCCACAATTGGTTACACTATAGATTGCTTCTAACTCTTGGAAAGGATTAGAAATAATTGGACCTAGGAAATGAATTTAATGTCTATGGACTTATTGGAAAATTGGTTTATGGCATTAGGTAAAGGTAGATTGAACTCTAATACCTCTTTCTAAGCTTGTATTTGCATGGAAATCCTTATTAAGTCTAGAGTAGAGAGATTAATTCTTTCACTTGGAAAAGTAAGAATTGAGTAGAAAACTTTACCAACATACATTGGCAATTAACCCAATTACCTAAGTTCTCCAACAAATCAAGACAAGTAATGAACCCATAGGAAGTGCTCTTTCTTGACTTGATAAAAACCACAATTTTACTTTGCATACTTGCATTCTAGGTTAATAGTATTCCATCTAGCTAAGGGTAGTCACTTGTTTACGTTGCCTACATTGTCATCCAACTTTGATTGTTTAGCTAAAGTTTAACTTGAGTAGTGGTACTTGGCATCCAATTAAATCAATCTTCGTGGGAACGATACCCACTCACCCATCTACACATTTACTGTGCACTTGCGGAATAGTGGGTTTAAAATTTCACTACAGGAACTCCATTGGAGCTTAAAGTGAATAGTTGCTTGATTTGGGAAAATCTTCATTTGAGGTAAGGGATTTAAGTTATGGCATAATTAAATGATGCATAAGTAGTGTTAGAACACGTGGGACTAAGTTGAAATGAGCCAAAAGTTATTGGAACTGGTTTGGGTAAGATTTGGACCAAGATTGGCCGAGGAAAGGACGAAGTAAAGTAGCTCCAGGGGTTAATACGGTCGCACTGATTATTTTGATGCAATCACATTGAGGTCAAGATAAAGAAAAGGCTGCTTGATATGTGTAATGCTGTCGCACCAAATTTTCTAGTGCTATTGCATCATTTCCAGCAGCTTCCATAAAATCACAATGTTGTCACACCACAATATGCAATGTTACAGCATTGTGCCTGAATTATGCCAACCTCATTTCTAAGGGTCCTAAATCAATTCCTAAGGATTATGTGGCATTCTAACATGGCTCAAAAGTGCTCCTAAGATTTAAGTATGCATCAATAAGTGGGTAATAAGTAGGTGGTTAAGAGGGCTAAGGAAAAATGGATAAGTGAAGTACCTTAAGTCACAAATAGGGTACTAATGAAAGACCTAGTATTGTATAAGTCCTCCAATAGCCAAAGGGTGAAGTTGTGAACCTTCGGCATTAGAGAGGGACCTGAGAAGGGTTCGGGACTCTTGATGACCCAAGGGTAAAAGCCAAGTGGCTCCGGGCATTGAGTAGTGCCCAAGAGGTCTCAACTGAGTTGACGTGCTCAGTAAGTGAATCCACTAAGTTGCCCGAGTCGAGTTTAGGGGAACTTGGTGAAGTTTGGCCACTAAGTTCAATTACCCAGCACTAGGGGTGAGCATGGGTCGAGTTGGTTCGGTTTTATGGTGGAACCGAACCAACCCGAAATGGCCTCGGTTCCAAAATTTTTCTACCCAACCCAGAACCGAGAACCGAACAGAACCAGAACCATGGTTCTGGTTTTCTCGGTTCTGGTTCTCGGGTTTTTCAGTTTATACCATATACCTATAACAACACCAAAATTCAATAAATCTACATCCATAATCAGTTTTATGACATATTTAATATAATATACAATTAAATTAATATTTAAATATATGTACTTAGATACATTCAAAATAGTTTAAAATGTTGTTATTACAAAAATGGTTCAAAAGAGTTGCTTGTGGGGTATCTTTTATCTCAACTAGTTTACTTCATTCCAGTAATTCCAATATTGGTATGACATTCAATATGGAAAATTGAGCCTTTAAGACCATCTTCTTCAGTATCAAAACCTAAAATATGTTAATGTCATAAATTTTTAATTTTGCAAGACTCAAATGAAAAAAATATCATAATTGTGTCGTAAAGAGTAGTCTGGAATGAAAGATAAAAAACAAAATGACTTAGGAGTAGTGGATCTATGAAGCAAAGTGATTTAAGTAAATATGGAGAAATTTCATAAATGATCCAACAACTTCTATACTGTTTCAATTTGAAATATCAGTTTAAGAGTTTAATATAAAAACATAAAATAACCATCATAATACTTCAAAGAAATATGTGTGTGTGGATATATTAGTAATACTATAATTTTTATTATATAATTATATATATATCTCGGGTTCGGTTCCACCTCGGGTTGGTTCCATATGGAACCAGAACCAACCAAAAAACCGTCGGTTCTCGTATATGTGGAACCAACCCGAGAACCATGATCAATTTTTACCCAACCCAACCCAACCCAATGGGGGTGGTTCGGTTTCGGTTTCGGGTTTACCCAACCCATGCTCACCCCTACCCAGCACAACAAGTAAGGGGAAGTTATGGGTAAAATGTGAGTAAATGACGATTTACTCTAAGTAGCTCGTAAAAGGCGAGCAAGGTCAAGTAAGTAACGACTTACTTAAGGTGCCGTAAGGAGGACTTCATGGGATTTAATCAAGTGCTAGCATCAGATATGATAACCAGTATCTAAACACCCTAGTCATATGAGCTCATGACAGTTAAGAAAACTTTTGGGTATAAGGAAGTCTTAAGTACATAAACATGTGCATTCACTCATCCATCCATACATTGCGTTATTATTATTATTATTATTATTATTATTATTAGTATTATTATTATTAATTGCATATATATATTGCTTTGCATGCTTGCATATGCTTCCTTCTACAGGTGTTGAATCCCTTACTGAGTACTTTAGAGTACTCACCCCTTAAGTGTTATGTATGTATTAAGCGGCTAGTCAGGGTTAATAATTGGTAAGGGACAACTATTAAGGCTAAGTTTTGTTGGTTTGAAGATACTTTCTAAGTGGGGAAAATCTTATGTTTTTAAGCCACTTCTAGTATAAATTAGTACTAACCAAAGTGTTTGCCTTATAGTTTGAGACTAAGTGAGTGCAAGGAAAGTGTGACTCATCACTTAAAGCTTGCTTGTTTAGGTGAAGAGCTAAGGATGGATCTTATTAGATACATGTTGCTTCTTCTATATGTGTGGTATTTTCATACAAAAAGATTGCCTATACTAGTACCCATTGGTATGTATAACATTAGGGTTACATTTGGGTGCATATAAGTTCAAGATGTATGCACATAATTGTTACTTGAAGTTAAAGCAACTAAAGTTTTACATCTTGGCTCATTTTGAATTATGTTTTCATTAATTGTAGGCATTATTTTCAATGTTGTTTTTATTTAATTGTTATTGTATGGCCATCACAATGCATACATATTTTCTACGCATAGTATGCTAAATAACTAATTGCATATAATGATTTAATATGCTTCACAAGTAATAACTAGCCAGTTGTAACTTAAGTGAGATAATAGTTCCAGAAGAATCTACCAATGTTAGCAAACCAGGGAACTGGGGCCCTGTTTTGCCATATTGGCAGTATGCTTTCATTCCTGGTAGGAAGTCTGCTGATAATGGCATCATCCTCCAAGAGGTTGCTTATACTTTTCATATTGAAAAGGAAAAAGTTCTTGCATGATGGTCAAGCTTGATCTGGACAAAGCTTATGATAGGCTTGAATGTCATTTCATCAAATAGTGTTTTGAATTCTTTAATTTTCCTCTTGATGCTTGCCTTGATTATGTCTTGTGTTACTACAAATTCTATGGCTTTTCTTGTTAATAGTGAAGCTAATCAGACTATATTCCATTCAAGAGGAATCAGATAAGGTGATCTTCTCTCCTCCCATATCTCTATTCTCTGTCTTGAGTATTAGCCTATAAATTTTGCTTTGAATGTGACACTACTGAAAAAATGCTGATTTCCAAAGACCTTTTTCAATGGGCTTCTCGTTGGAAAACCAAATTTTCTAACGTGATGCCATTGAAAATTGACATGTTGGTAAACAACACATTGGGAAAAAAAATTTCCAACAGCGCAGAGAATTGCTTATTGGTATTTCCAACAGCCATGTCATTGGAATGTGAGCCATTAAAATTTTCAATAACCTAACTTCGTAGAATAATTTCCAACGGTTGACCGTTTCCCAACAGCTTAGGCTGTTAGAAAAATATCAACGACTCAAGTTGATGGAAATTTCCAATAACTTGGTCATTGAGAACCCTTTTTAAAAAATAAAAAATATAGATAACTATATTATATATTATTGAAATTATATTTATGTTTACTAAAAATATATTTTTTATTTTTTATTTACAAAAATTAAATTTTTACTAAAATTCATAAAAATATATATTTATAAATTTAAATTCAAAATATTCAAAAAAAAAACTGACATATTCACAAATTCATCATATTCATAACTATTCATTAAAAAAATCACACATTCATCATAAATTCAAATTAGATGTAAACAACAATATGCACAACAATAATCATCAAATCTACACAAAGGAAAAATTTCCAAAATTAGATATACACTGAGGAGACGAAGGACATCAGCAGACGGACGACAGGCGAACAAATGGCCGACGGCGGACAAATGGGAGGTTGGCGATCGGGCGAGGAGGCCGATGATCAGCCAAGGTGGCAGATATTTAGGCGAGAAGCTGGAAAAGTTGGTGACAATGAACAGGCGAAGGGACAGCCGGGTAAACTATGATAGCAGATGAGGGCAAGTAATCATGAGGCCAAAGGGGGAAAATGGCAGAACAGCGAGGTGAACGGCTAGGTTAAGGAGAACGGTGGAATGGCAAGGTTGGGTAGAACGGTGGCCGGACAATCAGGGTGAGGCGAGCCCAGGCAATGGAGGCAAATAGTTAGGGTGAGGAAGTGAAGGCAGGAGATGAGAGGGATGAGAATGAGAAACGAGAGATAAGAGGAAGTGAGGGAGGCAGCAAGTAGGTTAGGGGCCTTAGGGCAGAGAGTAGGGTAGGTTAAGAGATAAGACTTTTATATAGGTTAGGTTAGGATTTTTATGGGTTTTTATATAATGTATATTATATATGATATGTGTGGGCGTGTGTGTGTGTGTGATATAAATAATAATAATAATAATAATAATAAATAAAATTTTATTTATTATTATTATTATTATTATTATTATTATTATTATTATTATTATGTTCATATATATGTATATGATATAGAAATACATATATATGATGATATATATTTATATGTATTAATACATATATTATGATATATTTATACCTATAAATATGTTCATATACATTATAAATATGTTCATAAATATGTATATTATTATTACTATTATTAGTATTGTTACTATTTATAACAAAATATTTTACAAAAATATAGGTAGGTATACATACACACATACATACATGCATGCATACATATATTTTACAAAAATAGTATTCCCTCCGTCCCAATTTACTTGAAACGTATTCCTTTTTAGGATGTCCCAAAAGGTTGAAACGTTTTCTTTTTTAAAAAAATTTAAACAATTAAATCATCCTTTTACACAAAAACCAATAAAAACTCTTTTTTTAATCTCCACTCAATCTCTCACAGCACAAAACCTAAAAAAGAATTTTTTTTATAATCATTATTTAAACTTTCACTACATAAAAAAATAATACAAATTAGATACACCTTAATCTCTGTGCCCAGAGAAACGTTTCAAGTAAATTGGGACGGAGGGAATATTATTTTTCCTTCACAGACGACCTCACCTTCAATGAGAAACAACCTATCACCATTGGAATCATCTTTTTAAGTGACCAACCACAAGAGAGGACTCATTCTGATAGGCAGATTCTGCTTCACAAAATCGAAATGAGGAAGAAAGAGAGGCATATCATACGGATCAATCCATTCAAATATCTTAGGTGCCGGTTGTATTGCTAGATTGATTCGTTGCTTTGGAGTGATCGATTGTATTGATTTGTGCTATTGATTCAAAGGTAATGGTGGCAATTAGCGGCAAAGTTGATTAATGGGCAGAGGTGATTAGTAGTGAACGAGGGACAGAGGAAAAGTGGGAAGGATGAACGACGAACGAAGTAATTGGTGAAATGAGGCAAATCGAGAACAAACAAATAAGGGACAGAGGAGAAAAAATTGATGAAGGGGCAAACGAGTACGTCGGCCAATGATAGAGACCCGATGACAGAGATGCGATCAACAACAAAGGCCGAGTGAGGACGGTTGAGTAATCAATGACAGAGGCTGAGTGAGGATGAAGGTGCAACCGTTTCGCTCATTGCCATCTTCATATCCTTCATGCTGGTGAAATCCTTATCGATCAACCAAGGCTGACTGCAGAGATGGACATCAAACCAGCAGCTGAGACGCATGTGGATGGAAAGTTTGCAAATGAAGGGCAAAATAGGAAAACAAATGCTAAAAGAGACTGTCTAAAAATTTTGTGTAAAACGAAATGTATCAAACAATGAGTATCATTTAGATGTTACAACGGTGTCATATATAAGTACTTGAATTTTCGAAAAAAAGTGGATTTTCTTTTTTATTCAGTTTATAGGCGTCACTAGGCTTTCTGTGGAAGTCTTTTCTTCGGAAGAATCAATGGGCCTTTGTGGTGGTTTTATTCGTTCTACATCATTTTCAACCAACTGAAATTGCCAATGACGTAGCGATACAAAACAGGTTTTGTAATTGTTTTTTGGGCTGCTCGCTTGCTCGGGCAAGTCTAATGGAGTATAACTATTTGCAAAAAAAAAAGGAAAAAGAAAAGAAACGACAAGCCCTTGCATGCTTATCACGAATTATTCGTTTTTCCCTTCTCTATTATTCGCGATAAAAAAAAATGTTCTCCTATTAAGTGCTCCTTTGTCGTTTTTTATTTGCAATATCTTCTTTTAAGAATGCCCTAAATAACCTAATGCTATATTTTTAAAAAAGGATATATTTTTCATTCACTTTTTACCCGACTTTTTCATTTTTTTGCAATTTGTATATAGTTTTCAAAGACAATTCTAGAAAATATACTACAAAATAAAAGAATTTCTTAAATTTTTGTGCTTGTGAATAAAATGAGATACTGTGAATATTATGAATATATATATAATTAGACATATGGGTTATTTTACAATTTTACCCCAAAATTTCTATTCTCAACCGGTTTTTCTCTCTCCCTCTCTCACATTGCCGCCGCTCTTCTCATTGACGATCGTCGCTGTTTTTCTCAATAGATTTCTATTCTCGCCACCAATTGCCGCCGTTTTTCGTTCCAGATCGAGTTGGCAATTGCTAGAGTGATGAAGGACGCGATGAAGTCGGGAGATTGGAGGGGCTCGATCAGAGGAGATTGTGTTGATTGGACGGGATTGGGTGCTAGATCGAAGGATGGCACCTCCAAGACCATTGTTTTGATGCTTGATTCGAGTAAATAAAAAAGATGGGAGGGTTAGATCATTGAAATCACCCTTATTTCATTCTTCTATTTACGTTGGCGGAGTGAGATATCAAGGCCTTGCTGTTGCTATCCTCTTCTCCGTTGCCCCATCCCAAATCGTGACTACATGTGCCTCCATTGACTCATTCTGATACTTTCACTCCTCCGATAAGTCCGCCACTTCTTCTCAATCACCATCCCCACACTCACTTGCAAACTCTTTGGCTTCAATTATTACGCTTCCCAATGCAGCAATCTAGGTTTGGATGTTAAGAAATTCTCCCAATCTTCGCCATTGATCACTTGGTTTTTGTTGTCTCCCCCGTCGAATGCTTGTTGGAATGGGTGTGATACGCAATTTCAAGTCAAAATGGTTATGGAGTTTTTGTCTGATTTGTGTGCTTCGTACAAAGTTCTGGTTTCCTTATAATACTAAAAAGAATATTTGTTATGACAGTTTTATAGTATGTATTTAGAAATTTTGATTTATTTTTTTTAGACACTGTTAAATTTAAAACTAACAATTTTTCTACATATTATTATAGTTACTTTTACATTTTGAATTAGACATTTTTTTTTTCATATTTGTCCAGATACTTTCGTTTATTACTTCAGACATTCTCACTTTTTAAAGATTGATTATTTGTGCATTACTTCAAACATTTTAATATATTATTGTAAATACTTTAACATATTTATTCATACACTTTTATATGTCATATTTAGACACTTTTACATAGTCATTCAAGCATTTTTACTTATCGATTTAAACACTTTCATTTTTTAAAATAATAAATTATTTGCATATTACTCAAACACTTTAACATATTTATTTAGACACTTAAACATGTGTATTCAAACACTTCTATGTGTACATATTATTTTAGCCGAGAATAAATAGTTTGCATATTATTGAAGAGAATAAAAGGTCAGCATATTTTTTAAGACACTTATACATACTTGTTCATACACATTTCCCAATTGTTTTAGACACTTTGCATATTTTATCTTTGACACTGATGTAAATGCGAGTAATAATGGAAGATTCTGAGGTGGCGGTGGCGGCAGTGGTGGTAATGACGGTGGCAACCTTGACCGCAGTAGGATTGAGGTAAGATTTTTAAAGGGAGAGAGAATTTTGGCTATTTGTCAATTTTATTTGTTGAACATGGATTATATATAGAAAGTTAGGAGTGAGTTAGTATGTCTAATTAGGTATATGTGTACAGTATAATGATTAAAAATGAGAGGGAAGAAGGAAGAAATTTTGACCACATATTTATGACCGCAACCAAAATTATTCAATCATTTATGCGTCAAATCCAAAGTGGAGTAATTTAGATCTAGACAGATGCTGGTCTAATGAGATCGCAAAGCGTTCAAGAAGCACAAAATTCCATAAGAGAACTGAACTTGCCAACTATACTTTTTTTCCCAAGAATTATTACAATGAGTTTAGAAGTATGGGTATTCTAGCAACGAAGAGAATGGGGAAAATACGCCTTGAATCCAAAAGAACCACAAGACAACCCGATGTCTTAACCACTGTCGGTGGTGCGCTTATAACGTATTTTGTCATTATCTGGCTTTTGACTTGAATTGAATATGAAATGCCCTAAAAAATATTTTGAGGCAAATTAGATGACAAAAATTGAACAAGAAGCCTCAAACATTACTATAAGACATGGACTTGAGCACGTCGAAATTGAATCAGATTTAATTTCTGAATTCCAGAATAGTGTATCACCTTTGTTGTTTTATTTTAAAACCCTTGTAGATAAGGTTTGCACTTTTGATAGGTTTTTTTAGATTGTTCATTTATTTTCGTCAATCGGTCTTCGAAGGAAGCAGCCCATATCTTGGCTAGGAAGACTGTTTGTCTTGTTGGAAGGGGGCTTAGGAGATCCCATCCCTGATTGTTATTGTCTTCTTTGGCTTGATTTGTGAAATAATCTTTTTACCGTCAAAAATAATCTTCGGCTTGACACTATTCAACGTTTGTGAGGCTTGTATCTGGATTCCCGAGAAGCCCAACTAGCATGAAATTTTTGAATGGGCCTTCCGGATCCAATATGTCCGGCTCGGTACTGCTATTAGTAAAATTTGCCAGTGTAGCCCAACTAGTAACGTGATTCTGGGATCAAGTGCAGTATAATTAGATTAGGATCAAGTAACCTGATCCAACATCAGTGGTGGTCATAATGCTCAAACGAAGTTCATGTTCATCTAGAAGAAAAGGCATTGCTCTATCAAGTGGATCTTGCCAGGCCCACAAAAAAGCAATGCTCAAATAAATATTTCTCGAACGTTATGTTATAAGCAGAAGTTCCTTTCCAGACCCTGAACTTGTTACGGTCATGCCCACTTGGCCCCTAAACAATTTGTTCTTCGCCCATACTATCTAAACTTTCCAGTTATACCTGAGAAGCCGTTTTTAAATTGAGAGTTAAGTTAAACTTTAATTACTAGAGTTGGATTTTAACTTATTTCAGTTACAAATCTGTATTAAGCTTGTTCAAAATAGACATTAATATACTTGAAAGTTTGGTTCAATGGTTACTTTAAAGTGTAACATGATTATTCCTGACACGAGAGTTAGAGTTTCTAAGCCTCTTTAGAGACAAAAAAAAACTCACCTTTATAAAGTCGTCCCTCATTTCTCTCTCTAAAAACTCTGTAATGTCTTGTGTTAGATTCCTAGTACCAAAAAGAATATAGATATTGACATTGACATTGAGCATTTAAGCTTTACTTAAATCTAGGGATGAAATCTGGACGAATTCTCAAGCTTTACAATCAACAGAAAAACTCAAGGGTCTAATTGCAGGAAAGTATAACTTAGGGGTAAGATTGTTGAAAACATGGGATCACGAGGCCTTTTATTTTTTTTTCTAACCAAAAGGCCTGTTTAATATCCGATAAAAAACAGTTCAAATTTCGGTCTAGTTAAATCCACGCTGACAAAGAGCTGTAGACCCTAATATTCAATCCGGACAAAAGTCAACCTTATTTACTGTTTTTTTATGTGCTTAGAGATATTTACAAGGAATTGTTTTCGTTTGAATTACATCAATCTAAAACAGTTTAATTTTATTTTCACTGTTTTTTTAATCTAGAATCAGTATTATTTGAAAATTATTACTATAAACATATAATAATTCACTGAATAATATTTTTTTAATCTAATTAAATGATTATAAATTTTTTTATTTACTCAACCTAACAATGAAAAATTAATAAGATTTCAATTGCACTAAAAAATGTTATCCAATGGATTACTAGACCCTTGTCGTATTATTTTACAAATGGCATTGATTTCAAACAAAAAAGTAAAAAAAAAAATCAATTGATCTAATTTAAGCTAAAATTAATAAGCTTTAAGAGTTCAGGAGTATTATGATAATTGAGAAATTGGAGGGGAATAACCCTGCTGGACCTAGATAAATGAGGTGGCCAATGTTCCTAGTGATATCATGTTGGGCCATGTTCAATGTCCAACGAGTCAAGCTAGCTTAACTTGCTAACAATGAATGCTATTAACGTAGCGACAAAGAGCGAGTCCAGCTCCAGGCCACATTATTTTTACAGGGCGCTGCCTCCCTGCACACATGCATCGGTGCTATCTTTTAAGACACAAGCACTCTCCAACATAGTTCCCTTCAATTTGTTGTTTTAATGCCATACAATTATTGTTTTATCTCTACAATGATAATCACATTTTCAGTTTATATGTTGTTTTATCTCTAAAATGTAAATGCAATATGGACAATAACGAAGTTCCCTGTGACCTACTTGTGCCCTAAGATTTCCAAATAATTTGGTATTTAAAAAGGACTTTGCGGGCTACGAAGTGGAGTCAAACCAATAATTTAATACTCCAAGACTACGAAATAAGTACGTAGAAGCTTTGTCGGCTAGCTAGCCGCCTATACAAATACAATACATAACAGCTCCAAGGAAAAGACTCAAGGTGGCTGAAAATAGAAAAGTCACAAGATAGCACATACTTCGTAGAACTTTTTATTTCCATTGTTTTCAAATGTTCCAAGCGATCTTTCTCCATTTATTAAAATGAAGTTGACCAACTTTTAATTATATATGCTCATTATTGAGTTGAGCTCTATTCAGTTTTCATGACATAAAATTGGCCTGGACTGGAGTATAACTTGAAGCAATGGCAATACCAATCAATCATCTTTCATATGCATGATCTTGTCTATTTGAGTTACAATTATCTTATGCCTCTCCTTTTGTGCATATCTATTCGGTGAGAGTTAATTTGGCTGAATTAACGCATTTTTTCTTGTGGGGCATCTAACTTTGTGTAGGGTCAGGTTTTTCAAATTCCATTTAACCTTGAAGTTATGTTAATTTATATGATCACCCCACTCTGGTTTTGTGATCATCGATCTATCTTAAATAACATCTTCCAATAGAAGATACAAACTTATACTCAATCACAACTCTGCACCAAACCCTAAAATCAAAGTAAAATGGCGATTGATTTTGAAAAGCGATGCTTCCTCTACTCTCCTGCCTGTTGCATCTCCCATTCACTGTTCTAGTTGTTAAATCTGAAGGAAGGGTTGACTTTGATGCCGAAGTCATTGTAAGGAATGAGCCATCTAGCCTAATAGGTTCGGTCCACTGCCGATCAAGCGGTTCAACGCTAATTTGAATGACAGCAGCAGCGGCATTCTGGGAATAACAACGAGATTTGTTTCACTGCAATTGCAAAAATTGTGCTTGCAAAAAGGGCTAACGAGAGGTTGGATAGGGATGGTTAGGTAGCAACAGGGTGGGGATCTAGGTAGGCGATAGTAGGCAGTCTGAGGATGAGGCATAGCAGGTAGAGCAAAGAAGGCTAGGCCAACTATAATTAATTGAAACACCAGGGCCAATTCATGAATAGTTTAAAGGTGGGTTATCTCCATGGTCCTACGACACATTAATTCATTTACTCTAAATCAAAACAAACTAGGTATAATTAATACATATTTCAATTTGTCAAGGGCTTGCTATATATTTTCTTTTCCTTTATTAGTACCTTGTAAACTATTTCCTGCTTATTTCTATTAATGCATCTTCTCACAACCAAAAAAAAAAAAACACATTTTGAATTTAGGTTCATATCATAAATCTTTTACTTAAAGGAATGTACACATGTCTTTTATATAAAAAAAAAAAGATAAGGCATAAATTTAAAAGGTTCACATCTTACACTAAAATAAAATTTCAATTTATCAATATTTTTAAATACAAGATGAACAATAAAGTTACATGCTCATGTCTTACTTAAATAAACTCATGTGGTCACTTCCTTGAAAAAGAAAATAATTTTACAGTCTCACATCCGCCCATAATTGAGTGAATTATTGTGCATAACTATCAATCAATTAAAAACGATCGAGTTTTTATGTTAATTAGATCAGTTTGGTTCTAATAAGTAGAATACTCCCGAATCTTTCATTCCCTTATGCTTACTACTTTTAGAATATGTCACAAGTCACAACTTAGACAACTTGCCAGTTTAACAAAATAACATTATTTTGCAAGTTCAAAATTACTAGTAAAATATATAAAAAGGTGGCGGCTTGGTGTGTTTAGGCATGTCAATTTGAGACGGTCCACGTTTTCAATATTATATGGCAGTGGTGGGAGAAGGACTGATGGAAGAGAATGTAATTGGAGCAAACAAGTGTACAACATTTTTAGGGTCATTTTCCCATTCTATAATATTAATACAAATGCGTTACTAAGCTCGCCTCTCATTAAGCGACACATTTGTAACATAGAAACGTACGTGAGATATGAATGTCGCTTTTAAGGGAAGCTTACATTTCAACTCTATAATGCTCATCTACTAATTAATAATTAGGCCCATTTCACCCAACAAAACAATTTGTACAAAGGAACAAGCCGCAATATTGTTTACTACTAGATAAATGTTAAATTTCAATTAAAGGGAGTAACTTTTAAAGTTCACTCAAGTCTCAGTAAATAGATTGTGTGGTCATTTTCTTAAGTAATTGAAAGCTTTAGTCATCATTTTCCGATCATATTTCTATCCGCATTCAGTAGCAAAAATTTCTCATTTAATTTAATCTTTATTTGACATTACAAAAAAACTTTAAAATAGTGGTTGGTTATTCAGTGGCTAAATGATAGTTGATTTATTTTAAGTGGTCGAAAACTATGATGAACAGATGGTCACCAAAAGCCTGGTTGCCAAGGTCTAGCAACTGTTTATTTCGGTTGCCTAGCGTGACCATTTATTTTGGTTGTCAGGAGTGACCGTTTGTTTCAGTCAGTGGGAACGATCGTTTGCTTTGATCACTACCCCATTTCTGTAATATTAATTTTTATTTGTAAACTATTTTTTTCATTCTTTGGAAAGTTATTCTTCTCTATTTAACATTTTACTGCAGATTGATGTAAATTCTCGCTTGTGATTTGGAAATTGTTGGAGGAATAAAAAGGCTTTTGTAATTTTGGGTTACGGCCTTAGTGGGGAGTGTTAAAATGGATGGATTGGCTATAGTAGAGCGGCTGTGAAATGCTTAATAACCTGTTGCCCTAAAGGCTATGATTAGTTGCGTTGAAGAATATAACCTTGGATGCTGAAGATCCGCTTGTCGGAAAGAGATAACCATGGTGGACGTGGTAGAGAGGATGGAGAAGGGAAATCTTGAACTGATTGTGAAGGAGGGAAGGCAGTGGAAAGGATGGAGGAAGTGAATGAGATAAATGATAAGGAAAAGTTAAGAAGGTTTATATAGAAAGATCGATTGGTTTTTAACTATTGATTTGTTTTTATAGATCTACGGCTTAAATCATAATGTGAGTTGATTACACAGATTGCTATGAGTGACCATTTTGCGTCGATTGCTAGGAGCGACTGTCCTAACAACTGTTTTGGCCACCATTTTATAATAATATAGAAATGGCAACTATTTAACCATCAAATAAGTGGGACCCTACAGAAGGTCGCCAGACTAGTTGATAGGAGTGACAATCAAAGCTACTGAATTGGCAACCATTTAGACATGATAGCCAGATAGTCACCCAAAAGTAGGTCATTCTTTTTTTGGCAATCGTTTGGATGACCGTTTCTTTGCCTATTATCAAAACAGTCACTCCTGCCGATCGCTTCACCCTTGTTGACACCCAATTTCGTCCGGCCATTAAAATAATTTAAAAAAAAATTTAAATAAAAAAATTAAATAAAAAAATGTATTATTATTATTATTGTTATTATTATTACTAAATTTTTTTTAATTAGTTTAAAATATATATATATATTTTTTTTTTTTGTTTTGTTTTGTGAAGATTTGATATATGTGTGTATATATGTATGTTTGAAAGAAAAAAAGGAAAACTCCATAAAAATGACAAAATTTAAAAGTTTGAGGTAAAAATGACAAAATTAAGAAGTTTCAGGTAAAATTGACAAATTCTGAAAGTTCCAGGAGCATTTGGCAGTTTGTCACATAAAATTTTGAGCCTGCCGACGTTTTTGGCTCAAATTGACAGAAAACGACAAAATTGTCAAAATCAGAAGCTTCAGGAACTTATCCAGAGGCTGAGAGACGTAAAGGACTAAAACTGTCATTTTACCAATTTAAGAGATAAGTTTGGATTTTTTTATTAATTTATCCATCAACAGTTCAGCTAAACTTCCTCTATAAATAGCCCCCCAAATTTTGTGCTGAACACAGAAAAAAATAGAAAAAAAACTTAGAGCTCCGTTTCAAAAAAAAGAGAAAATTACAGCCCTTAGCCCCAGACCTCTTCCCTTCTTCCCCAGAAAGCCAAATTTTTTTTCACTGCTGTTCCCTCTCTCTCTCTCTCTCTCTCTCTCTCTCTCTCTCTCTCCGCCGTGCCCCTCGCCGCCCGCCGCCGCCGCCCCTGCCCGGCGCCACCCCTGCCCGCCGCCGCGTCGCCCCTGCCCGCCGCCGGCCCCCCCCCCCCGTGCCCCACGCCGTCGCCCCCTGCCCCTGGCCGTGCCGCCAGCTGCCCCTTCCCTTCCCCCCCTCGCGCCGTCGTCGTTCTCATTTCCTGGGATTCAAAATTCAAAACTAAAAGGGTAAACCCTTGTTTCACCCATCATCTTTTCAATTTCTTTCTATTAGGTCACTAACCTTTTTATTTTGTCTTTGCAGAAAATTAATTAACTAACTCATTTATTTTTTTTACTTGTTTATTTATTTGTTTATTATTGTTATTATTACTAACCTTTTTTTTTTTGTTATTAGCAACTAACAACTAACTTGCTAATTTTTACTAACCTTTATTATTATTGTTGTTAATAATTAATTAAATTGTCTAACTTTTATTTTTGTTGTAATTAATTAACTTAATTAAACTTGGCTAACTTTTATTTTTGTTGTAATTAATTAACTTAATTAAACTTGGCTAACTTTTATTTATTGTTGTTAATTAATTAACTTAATTAAACTTGGCTAATTTTTATTTATTGTTGTTAATTAATTAACTTAATTAAACTTGGCTAATTTTTATTTATTGTTGTTAATTAATTAACTTAATTAAACTTGGCTAACTTTTATTTATTGTTGTTAATTAATTAACTTAATTAAACTTGGTTAATTTTTATTTATTGTTGTTAATTAATTAACTTAATTAAACTTGGCTAACTTTTATTATTGTTGTTAATTAATTAAATTAATTAAATTGTCTAACTTTTATTTTTGTTGTAATTAATTAACTTAATTAACTTGACTAACTTTTTATTATTGTTGTTAACCATTAATTTAATTAAACTTGGCTAATTTTTATTATTGTTGTTAATTAATTTAATCTAACTTTTACTAACCTTTTTTATTGTTATTAACTAACTAATCCAACTAATCTAACTATATTAATTGTGCTAACTTTTATTATTATTGTGTTATTAAAGTGGATGGCCAAAAGGCCCCACTTTATTAATTGAATTTTTTTTATGATTAAAAGATAAAAAAAGGAATTTTATGTGAATAATTTTCTAAAGGCTAATAAAAATTACTTTTTTTTATTTTGAAACAAAGTTTTTATTCCTTTTAATAAACAAACATAATGAAATAATTCAAAAATAAAATAAATAAATAAATAAACATAAAACCATTCTTTTAATACATCTTTAAAATTAATAATTAATGAAATAAAAAAATTTAATTAAAACTCCATGACCAAATGATCCGCCAGGATCCATGGCTCGGAAATATTTTTAAAATAAAATATATAAATAAATTTTTTTTCTTTATAAAAAATAAAAAAAAAACTTTAGACTAATATATTAATTATCTATTAATATATAATTTTTTTTAGTTTTCTTTATTAAAAAGAATAAAAAGCGTAAAATTTTTGAGTTAATATTTTTCAATAATATTTTATTTATTTCTTTTAAAAATATAATTTTTTTTAGTTTTCTTTATTAATAAAAAGAATGAAAAGAATAAAAATTTTGGGTTAATATTTTATTCAGTAATATTTTACTTATTAAAAGATATAACTTTTTGTTTCCTTTATAAAAATCTTAATCAAATAATTTCAAAATAATACAAAATAAAACAAAAATAATTGAATTTTCTCTTAAATATTTTTGACTTATTGATTAGATATATTTTCAGAAATATAAATTAAAATTAAAAAAAAATCTTTCATCAAACAAAGAAGAATATAAAAATAAAAATATCAAGACTTTTGTTTTAAAATACATATAAGTTTTCGGTTAAATAATCTTTTATTCCAAAAATAAATTAAATAAATATCAAAACTTTTCTTCTTTTGTTTAAAATTTTTGATTCTCTTAATAAAAAAAAATAATAATAATAAAATAATAAAAAATAAAAATAAAAATAAAAATTTTTTTTAGTTCATGGTATATTGGCTGGAAACTGTCTCGTGCCCGCTTTTGAGCTGCTTCACCTGGTGAAGAGGGTCTGGCTGAGTAACAACGCCCCGTACCATGATCAAAATTTTTATTTTTAAACTCTTTAATTCTTTTAAATTAACTTCTTATTAAATAAAAATTAATTATTATTTTTTTTAATTCTTTTATAAATTGAGTAATCCTTTAAAATAATAAATATCTTTCATTAAACAAGAAAAACAAAAAAAAGTAAACAAGAAAAAAAAGAAAGATAAGAAAAATAAAAGAAAGATAAGAAACAAAAATAAAAGAAAGATAAGAAAGAAAAGAAAGATAAAAAAAATATAAAAGAAAAGATAAGATAAGAAAAGAAAGAAAGAAAAGACAAGAAAAATAAAAGAAAGATAAGAAAGAAAAATAAAAGAAAGATAAGATAAAGAAAAAAAGGAAATATAAGAAAAAGAAAAGAAAGATAAAAGAAAGAAAAAGAAAAAGCAAAGAAAGAAAGAAAAGAATAAAAAAGAAAGAAAAGAAAAGAAATTAAAAGAAATTAAAAAAGAAGTAAAAATAAGTAAAAAAAGAAGAAAAAGAAAGAAAGTAAAAAAAAAAGTAAAAAATATAAAGATAAATTTTTTAGTTAGTATTAAAAATCATTCATAAACAAAAAGAATTACCATTTAAAAATTAATTTCATAATAATAAGAATTAAATAATTACGATAAATCAATTTCCATATCCGGATGATCCGGTAGGATCTACGGTTTGGAAAATATCAAACTTTTTAAAATAAACAAATTAAATAAACAGATAAAAATCCATATTTTTACAATATGGATAAAATTGTTTAAAATTTCACCAAATTCCGTGTCCAAATGACTCGGCAGAGTCCATGGTTCGGAATCAAAATCTTCCGTGTCCAAATGACTCGGCAGAGTCCATGGTTCGGAATCAAAATCTTCCGTGTCCAAATGACTCGGCAGAGTCCATGGTTCGGAATCAAAATCTTCCGTGTCCAAATGACTCGGCAGAGTCCATGGTTCGGAAGTATAAAATTCTATACAAATTAATTTCCAAAAATCCGCATTCAACTAATTCAGTTAAAATTTCTAGTTTGAAAATTAACTGAATTTTTTTAAAGCAAAGTAAAACAAAATTAAAATCAACTAAGGTGCCAATTTTGGGCGCTATAACAATATTGTTTTAGCGTAACCGTACTCCCGATCCCCGAACTCTCGCAGACCATATTTTAAGGTATCCAATCGACCTGAGCGAAAACCGATTGGTGGCGACTCCAGAAAACCCGACGTTGCCACAACCCTAAATATGTTATAGTGTGACTATCTATATCCAATTTCCCCTATCACATATACGATTCAAATTCATGTCTAAAATTGAGCTACAGCCAGAAATTTTCTCCTCCTTTTTCATTAATGTCTTCTTTGTCTTCTTCATCATCATCCTCAAATATTTCTTTATCTATTTCCTATTCTTCAAATATAGTATCATTCATTGGTTACACAAATTGCAACTTCAACCTCCTATCTCCTTTGCAATAAGCATGTAAGAACACCTTTGTTGGAATCCTCACTTCTTTCAACACAAATATTCCATTTTCCCTATATGCCTTGAAGTAAACCAAGGCTTGCCACTATTTTCAATACATGAAATTGGCGATGGAAATGCCCTTGATTCTCCACTTGTTATTGACCTTTTGAACTTATTATTACAAGTCTCTTACATCTCCTATGTTTTTCTCCCAACTTTCAATCCATTTAAATTAATTATAGCCCCTGTCAATTTATTTAAAATAATTATATAATGTATAATTTTAATATCTAATTACAATAATTAAAAATAACAAAACCCTAAACAAATGACTAAATTTTTAGATGCTATCTTATACAAATGAAGTTTTCAGTTCACTCCACTTTCAGGCTCTACCTTATAGGAGCGGCACACTATTCCAGTCATTATTCTTCATACAAATGTGTAAAAGATGCTAGCTGCACTTAAAAGCCAAGTACTCTACCATTGAGTTAGCAACCCTTAAAAGAAATAGAATGTGGAGATATAACAGGCATAAAAAATATCAAATTTCCTAATGCAATCAAAACCATTAATTAGCAAGAAATTAAATAAAACATAAATTTTGGTTGATTTTTAGCATTCATTTAAAGGTTTAGATCTGTTATAAATACATGAAATTTTCAAAGAAAACAAAAACATATAACGGGAAAAAGCAAAAATTGAAAATTGGTATACTATCTATCATGCTACCCCATTATTATTCATTAATAAAAAAAAAGTAACTATTAAAATGGTGATTGAAATTTTAGTCACTCAAAAAGGCAAAAGGTCTTTTCCAATTGAATAGTGGCAGGGGCGACAATGGTTTTTCTCCTTATAGTGGTTTTACAATGGCAATTGATGAGGCGTAATTTCCCATGATATTTCAGTTTTTAACCTTCGTCATCTAAAGATATTTTTTCCCCCTGTTCATAAATGGCGTATCCAAAGTCTGAACTAAGTTGATATCTAAAGCAAAAATAGTATGGGAAGATGATGGCTTCTTAGGGCTCAGCCTTGTATCTTGGGTTTGCTCAATACATATGCTACAAAGAGCACTTGATTTCCTCAGGCATCGCTTAAGCCAGTACTTTATTTATGTGAGTAGAGAAAGGTTAGGCTCACAGGATTTACCTCATCATCTTTAAGTACATCACTCTAAGTTTGCTAGATACAAAGAGGTCAGCCTCGAGCCTTATTCCTCAAATTGATCTCACTAATCGACCTAGCTAGGCATAAGAAAGTTTGAGAACCAACTTTAGCTCATAGTCTTAAATGTCATGTTTTTTCAATAATGTTGTCAAATTAAGATTGTAGTGCTACTAGAAAAATTTTATTCTCTAAGCCTCTTACTTCATCCGTCTAAAGTTTTTTATACCATTTACTATCTACAATAATTAGTTTACGAATTTTTATTTTAAATATTTTAATATACAAATTCAAAGCTTTTATATACAAAAGATAAATAAAGATTTGTAGTTTTTAAATATATATTTTTTTTAAAATTTTCTTGCAAAAAATAATAAAAATAAATTCAATTCAAACTTAAGTTGAAAAAGTGAAATAGATCAAAGAACATAAAACATAAGGGGTATTACTTGATTATTATTCATTTGATAGCAATTAGGAATTACTTTATAGTTTTCATAATTTTTTTAAAAAATATCACTATTTATCTCAATGTTTTTTTTTTAATAAAATACTAAATTATCATTATTATTATTTTATCTTTATGAAAATTTTAAAACGGTCATGTAATTCTGATGTCAGATACAGGGCTTCAGCATATGTTTGGGTGGGGCATCCAATCAAGTCGCTGCCTGCATATGTTAGAAAAACCAGGCCTTGGGCTCTTAAAAGGGCGACTTGGGTCCTTAAAACGAAACCGGTTTGGCGTAAATGGCAGTCGTACCGGTACGGGTGGTGGAGGCCAGGCTGGACCTGGATAATGAGGTGACCGAGGAGCAGAGCAGGGTTCACCAAATTTCCCCGGTTACAGCTCAGCATTTGCAGCGCACGATCATTGTACACCTGCGCCCTCTTTTATAGACTTCCACGTGGTAGTTTTCAACTGGTTTGACTGGTCGCCCTCCTCTGGTGTCCTGACCTCCTGATTCTGCCTGACCCTTGTCTGACAGAAGTGGTCTCGCTGCATGGGATTTCCCTCTCTTTTTAACACGCCCGCCCTCGCCCCACACCTACACATCAGGATTCAGGTTCAGGCTACGTGCCAAAAGAATAGTCAGTCTGGACCCGACTGACCCGACCCATCACCACAGCATCATCACTCCACTGCTAGCATCTGTACATTATTGGCCTTCACGTCTTTTCACCAGTCAAGTGACTAATCATCCGCGATCAATTGATTAGCGTCGTGTCATTAAATAAATAGAAAAAGTGATTACCATCTGTAATTCTATTAGTTCTTGATTTTTGTTACCCGTTTACTACTATTTGGTACCTGCGGTTTCTCTCTTGTTCTTTTTTGATTTGTCAAAGTACATTTGTTTGGCATTTTTTAGAGTCTGATAAGTATATTTCTCTTTGTCTGTGATTAGAAAGCTAAATAAAATGGTCAAAGGAGTCCAACTTTATTACTCTAGATTCAACCATTTTCCCACAAAAAATGTCACTAAAAAAAGATTTAGCTCCCAAAAAGATACTTCTAATTACTTAAAAAAAATAACTTTGGAGCATCGAATTAACTAGGTTTTTTTGTTAGTCCGTACTGTAATTTCTCTTATCTATTTGCTATTAAATAATGGCATAAATGGAAGAGAAGTTTTGTTGAGAAGGTTTAAACTTTGGAAATCTTTTAAGTGAGATACCACATATGATAATGGTCTCACGCATGTTTCTAAAAGTCTAAGTCTATAAGACAAGATACCACCACTATGTATATGTTTCTTACTTTAAATTGCTTTCAACCATGAGTTACTTATGCACATCTTTAACAATCTCACCGTTGCAAGTGACTCCACTACATATAATCACACGCTCTCCCCTTAAGCAGAAGCCTCAACACATTATGTGCATACTCAATGAGTCATGACACTCTCCTTGAGCGGAAGTCTCAACGCATTAGGAGCATACTTAACGAGTGTACTGCATCATTCCCCAATTGAACCATCAACTTTAATACCACTTCTTGGGGAGGTCTAAACTGGGGGGTTTTTTTTAAGCAATATGTTATGCTTGTGGGACATATTCCCAAAAAGCTTAAGCCTACAAAACAAGAGACTACCATAATATGTATGTATCTCATTTTGGACAACTTTCAATCATGTGGGACAAATCACTTGCGAATGTTCTTAATAAGTTTCCTATGGTTCATATTGTTATTGTTATTTCATTTTCATAGATGTTATGCCATTTGTAAATCTTAAGGCAAATAGCATTATAGAAAAAGCAAAACTAGGGCTGTTATAAGAATTTGGGTAAATGACAAAAGAAGAGGAAAAAAAACCCCCAAGTTTCGATTGAAATACAATTAGTTACTTAGATCGCTTAAAAAAAAAAAAACTTAAATGCACCATCAATCCCTCAACTTTCATAACTCACAATTTAGGGTCAGTTCGTTTGCCTTTAAATTGATTTAACGAGGGCACATTAATGCTAAGGTGGGTGGGTTTCATGTGGGTCATGGAGTGCCGGGTTAAACAATTTTCTAAATGCCCCTAATATTAGCCAAAATTACACCATTCTGCCATCATTTATTTACATTCATCTACCTTACGTCTTTCTAGACTCACTATTCGCCTACGACCTCTATAGGTTTAATGATCTATCATCTCATTCACTTCACCAATAGAGCAACCTGTTTAATCGGAGGCCTAGCAGCTATCCCGGCCACCTAAGAGATCCATTCATTGTTTCGGGTTTCATTCATCATTTCACCGTTGTCCGCTGTACTCCGATCCACGCTCCTAAGCTACATCCATCATCTGCGGCATCCAATCCACACTCCCAAGTTGTTCTGCCATCCCTTCTGCTACAATCCCATCATGTAACCACCTGATTCACACTTCATTTTGCCAGCTTGACTTCGTCCTATTTCACATCTATTCCTTCCCAAAAGCATGGCGATTGTAAGTTGGGGACAGACGAATGGGCCACCGAATTTGAAGCCGACAGTGGAAACACGAATGGCCAAAAAGATTTTCCAAGACTAAGAGGTGGGAGTTGATTTGTAGATTAAATCGATTGATTGAAAGGTTAAGTGTTTAATCAATGACAATATCTTGTAAATAAGAGGAACACCAACCCCCGTTTATCTTTCTAATTTGACCCACTTTGCACCCAGACAAATAATGAAGGCCCATTAATGGGTTTGATGTAAAATGAATAGCCCCTTAGTTGTTTAAGTTTGGCTTATGAGTTGGACCTTTGGCTTCCATGAAAAGTTACAACCCTTGTCTTAAAATTCCAATCTTTTAGCAGGGCGCCTCTCCATTTAGAGGCATACACTCACACCTAACTTGTGAATTAATATATTTTATTAAATTACTAACTATGTAATTAAATAATTAAATAATATAATTGGACTGATAAATGAAGAAAATTATATGCAATAATTTTAAATTTATATTATAAATTAATTTAATTTTTTAAACATTCTATTCATAATTCAAAAATTTAACATTCTATTCATAATTCAAAAATTTTATCTTTTATTTACTCCATTTTATTTAGATTATTTATTTTTGTACATATATTTCTCTCTTTTTTTAAAAAATAAAATAAAATATGCCCTCTCACAAGAGGTTTAGGCCTATTTTTTTTTTCCCCTAAAGAGATTGTTTTGGGGAAGATCTATAATTCAAGAAATAATTTTAGTAAAAAGTCTACATGTTGATGTCAGTGTAATTTAAGAGGCAGCTCGTTTAGAATTAATTCAATTAATTAGTATCTATTATTTCTTTAGTCAACAGCTGATCAAAGTTTGTTACTAAACAGTTTAAATTATCAAAAAAATTTCTGCTGTTTAATTATAAAGCAGCCTTTTTATAAGAGTATTCCTTATTGACGTTACGGCAGCACAACTTTTTGAAATAAAATGCAGGTTTTCAAAGCAAGAGAAGATAAATTATATTTTGGCCGAAGCATTGAGGTTTTTCCCGCAAATAGCCCAAAATCTCTTGGGAACATGGGTTGGGAGGTGGTGTGCCTGTGCCAATAATTTCGACGGTGGTTTACGAACGTACGCCAAGGTACGTATATCTGGTTCGTCACATGGGTCCTCTCCTGGGTGGTTCGATTCGATGGATTCCCACCCAACTTCCCCGAATTTGCTACTACATTTTTCTCCATCACCATATTATGATTGTACCTATCAGCTACCATTCGCACATGCGACTAGTTTTATCAATTGCAATAAGAACATCGATGAGTTATATTTGCCTGCTTCTGCATCAATAATTTTTCTTGTCTGTTCTTTCTGTGGCGTTCCTTTTTTTTTTTTTGTTTGTATTTCTGAAATATTTTCCCGAATTCCCCCCCAAAAAAAAAAGGTTTAAGGGAAACGTGCTCAAGGACTTGTTTTGTGATGGCTGATGCAACTTTTCAGTTCCAGCGACAGGATAACAACACTTCGGAAGAATACCGTTTCAGTGGAAAATGAATCGAACACATTTCCTTTTGCATTTGTACGTTGTAGTCGTAATAATAACCCTACCTAGGCTTGTCTGTACTAGTAGAACCATTTTATGTGATGGGTTCTGTTAGATATATAATAGAATCCGTGGCGCGAAAATTTCCCAAGATAAAAAATATTTTTTTAATAAAAAAATCAGAGTAAAAATAAAAAAGAATATGGAAATTATGGATTACAGCATGGAAATAGTTATATGTTGGAGAATCTAAAGGCAATTTACACTAGCGAGTTGAGTAATAGTATTGCTCATTTTCAAGGCACGAGAAGTAACAGCCATGAATATGATGTGCCAGCCCATTCCTCTACATGAACGTAGTTGCTAACATGAATCAATTGCCCAGCTAGTGAGTTTTTTCCTATTTTTGTTGTAGATTTGCTCATAAAGGAGGGGAAACCCGAGTCACAAGAATTCTATGTATCATCAGCTAACGCCTGTGTTTTAGGTGCAACATAATCATGGGCTGCCAAATTAATTCAGATTCAAAGTTAACATGCATGATAGTGATCTATTTTCTAATTGGCCCCGCGGAGACAGAAAAGGAAAACTCTCATAATAAGGATGTATTTTTACGGTAAAAAATGAATAATCGTTTTAGAACTTATTTGTGACTCATTTAAAACGCTATTAAGTCAAATATGAACAAAATTTCTAACTCGATACACCAATCTAATAAAGCTTAAACGACATATTACTCCACTTGGCTCTACACAATTTCAATTTTTTTCTCCACTTAATTTAAGCGAACAGCTCGAGTTTGACTTAAGTTTGATCAATTAAAAGCTTGTTCTTAACTCAGCCATATTGTTTTCAAATATGAAAAAATATCATGGTAAATAAAATATTTCAAGACAAGCATGATTTGCCTACTAATCAACTTAGTTCGACTTGTATTGTAGTTCTATCAGTTAATTTCCTTCATATAGGTTTTGGTTAAGATCACTTAATTGGGTGTTAATTGGATTTACAAGCTAAGCCATTTTCTTGGTTAACTAGTACTCCTTCCTTTCCACTAGTTTTGCTCGATTTTCCTGTTTTGATAGTCCTAAAACTTCCACATGATTTACTTACTTAGTACTCCCTCTATCCAAAAAAGAATGCAATGTTTTCCTTTTTTGACTGTCCTAAAAAGAATGAAACATTTCTTAATTTAGTAACTTTTTATGTTTAATTTCCTATTTTACCATCTTTTCTCACACGCTCTCCTATCCCTCATCTCTCACCTCGCTCACACCCATTTCCACAGAATCAAAACCCATTTCATCTCTCATCTTTCTCTTACCCAATTTCATTCTCATCTATCTAGAAAAGCTTTAGATTTGCCATCTCTTGTCTTTCTCGCAGCTATCTCAGTGGTGATTAGGCAACATCAACGAAGATCATCGTCTATTGGTTAGTGAAGACAGGGGCATAGTGTTGAGGGGGCCATGGGTCGACATGTCAGGGAGGTTGGGACTTGGGTTGCTTCAAGGAGTGACAGTGAGGCGATGAGCAAGGTAGGAAGGAGGAGAGGAGGAAGAGATCAGGGCGGCAGTGAGATCAAGGTGAGGCAGTGACATTGGGGTGGAAGTGAGATTAAGGCGAAGAGGTTGGGGTTGCAGGGAGGTTTAGCCAACGCAAAGATCAATGATTCAATGGCTTGACTGACTATTAGGGCAACAATTCAACTCATTGGCCTACAATCAGGGTCAACGATTCAACTTGGGCAGCAAAAAAAGGAACGAAGCTTTAGGGCAGACCAGAAATAGAGGAATAAATGGGCAAAATCAGGAAAAAAAAGGGTAAAAAATGTAAACGCCTTAAACAGCATGTGCAAAGAAATGTTACATTTAATTTGGGACGGAGGGAGTAAGTTTTATTAACTATAATGACAATTATACCCCTATTTCCATATCTCCCCATAATTGAATTGGCTTCAAACGTAATGCCAATAACAATAAAGGGCGGGCCTGCACGTGCTCTAGAGCTAGTAGAATGATGTGGTGTTAACTTAGCCAAGGAGAGTGAGCATGTGCTCCTGCTGACGACCGTTGAGGGTAGATTAGCCTTGTCATTGTTGCTTTATTTTGTTGGCATTTTAGATCTAGTAGAAGGCGGAGATGTCATTGCCTTGGAGGGCTACAACTAGGTTGAGCAGGCGAGGGCATTCCATTGTGTCGGCTATGGCTAAATCAGGGCTGAGGATGGTGAAGACGATGAAAGAGCATGGGACGCGAAGTTCTGTTAAGGAAGAGATGAGGCAGCGGCTAGGGGTGTTATTGAGCCAAGCTGAGCTCTCGGACTTGAGCTCGGCTTGTTTTCCTCTTAGGGGTGCTAGGGTTTAGGCTCGAGATTGATGAGCTTGAGGAAATGATGCTTGAGTTCGGCTAAATATGGTGTTCAAACTCATTTCGAATGTTTGAGAGGCTTGAGTTTGCCAAGTGTAGGCGGCATGCCAGTGGAAGAGGCTGTTGGATTCGAAGCTCCTAGGCAAATCGGCGGATGGGCTTGATCGGCCATGGCAACATACTGAGGAAATTGGCGCGATAGTTAGCAGTTAGGGGTATAGGTGTTCATTGGGCCGGTCCTGACATGGCCCGGCTCGGGACCGGCTCGCGTCAAGCCCGGCCCAGGCTCGGTCAAGACAGGCTCGGCACGGGCACGACATAAGACCGGCTTCATTTGGGCCGTTCATGGGCTTCGAAAATGAGGGGAGCTAAGTGGGCTCGGCACGGCCCAGGAGGTGACAGAGACCGGCACGAGGACTGGCACGAGACCGGCCCAGCCCGGCGGTGATAAATGTTAACAATAGACTGGTATTTTAAACTAATTGTGCTTAAGATGCATGTTAGACAAATTATTTAACTAAAACTATTGAAATGATTGTACAAAATTCTCACAAAATTTCACATATCATTATATCATTATAAAGGTTAACTTGCTCAAGTTAAATAATGATACGTTGTATACAGAAACTTTAATAAGTTTAACATGATAAAAGTTTATTCACGAAAGCTGCTCTGTCTTTTTGTGGTTAAACATATTGACTTTTTGTCAACTTTGACCACAATTTTCTACCTTACCACTCAATATTTTTAGCCGATTCTTGATTTGATCCTTCATTTTGTAGGTTGGAGAAGCGGACCATAGCATTGGAATGGCACCGGGACAAGCGGAATGAAAAATGGGAACGCAAAAGTCAACGGAAATTATAACTATGGCGCCTAGGTGCCACAGTACAAAGTTCTCTGCCAAGAAAAATGCAGTTTAGCGCCTAGGCGCTAGGAGGCGGCGTGCTGCGCGCTGACCGTCGGGAACATTCAGAAAATTTTTTAAAAAAGGGATAATTACAGTTCAGTCCCTATAACGGCTCCCTGCCCTTGTTTGACCCTTGTTTTTATGTTTTTGCCCTCTCCAACAACAATTTTGTAAGGGTATTTTTGAAAAAAAAAAGGGCTACCGCTGACCGAGTTATAATTCAAGGACCAACTCATTGAGTTTTCAAAGTTTTGGGTCTATTGGTGCATTTAAGCATTTTTTAAGAGTTTAAGCAATAAGAAGGATTCATAATTAAGGCTCTAATTTCAAAAACAAGCAAATCTTACTCCCAAAGTGACACATTTCATTTTAAGTGGACAGCTTCTTATATTAAATTTTAAGAAGTAGACAATCGATCCGAAGATTCCTAGTCTGTTTTTTTTTCTTGTGTCCACAGCCAGTAGGTTTTAACTCATAGTACACGTTGATTGACTTATAATCCAATTAACATTCATATCATTATATCACGTGATGGGTTAGATGAAGTAGAATTTAAGATAAACTAGATTATAAAATATCACTTATAAAAAAACTCTCAGACTCTTATTTTTATTAAGTTATTGATTTAAAAGTGAAGACTAAAAATTAAAAATTAAAACTAAAACTTAAAATTAAATTAAAAATTACAATTTTAAAATTTAAAATTTAATGGGCCAGCTCGAATTCGGCATGGGACCGGCACGTGGCAACACGGGCTGGGCCCGGGCCCAAAAACCTCAGGCCCAGGACCACTGGTCCGGTCCAGCCTGTTGAACACCTCTAGTTAGGGGAAAGTGAGGTGGACTAGATAAGCGCCAAATCATGGACAATAGTGCACCATAACACCATTGGAGGAGTAGAGCAACCTAATTGAAATGTCTAATGGATAAGATTAGCAAATCATGGACGAAGTGACCTAATCAAAGCGTATAATGAAGGAGATCAGTGTTATAGTGGATGGAGCGACCTGAGCAAATCGTCTTGTTAGGTGTGTACTCCGCCCCTTCATCGAGGCTTGATAAGTGTTATATCTCACTACTCGTCATCTTCTCTCATCCATATCTTCTCTTGTTCTTTCCCACAGTGGGGTGATCAACAGATACTGGAAAAAGCTATAGCTATTCTATATGATCTTGCGCAAAGCTAAAATGAGGGGTTTCCAATAAATCATTATTGAGTCTGATGTTGCTGTCATAGTCAATGAGTTGCAAGAATTAAGAGAACCATCGCTACGCCCTTTGGTATAGTGATGGATGAATGGATGATATTAGGATCTTTTTAGCTTTGCTCATTTGTTTTTGTTTCTGCACATTTTAAACACTGCTACATACTCTGTTGCTCGAATAGGACTTTTAATTGTTGGCTAGCTTTGCTGATGTCATCTATAACTTTTATGGTTAAACTTTGTTGTTTTAGATTAATTGAATGATTCATCTTCACCTAAAAAAACATTTGATACAGGGACGTGGAAGTAGCATCCTTCACGTTTTCAACATATTAAACTTCGAATAAGTTCCTATAAAACAAACCTTTGAACACATGGAATATAGCTTTTTTTTTTTTCTTTCTTTTTTATGTTCAACGGGTTGTATGTACTTTCACAAAAACATTTAGTTATTTAATCATCCACCTCAAAATTTAAACGGGATATCGTTAAGCATTCATTTCCTTCAACATAAAGTAGTCCTTCCTGAATTTCCTATATTCTTATTGTCACTTGATTTGTAGAATAAAACCAAGTTCGCTAGTCTAAACTTTTTTTTTAAGTGCCATAATGAGGAACAACAACACATTTTACAATAAAATAAACATATCATACAAACGTCATTATGTTTTGCTATTTTGATCAGAAAATATTTTCACATAGTAGGGTAATGCATTTTAAACGTTAGAAATTTATCAAAATAAAATCTAAGATATACTATACCAAAGACGTGTCATCATAATTTTGTAATTATTATGACTATGCAAAAGATTTGATCTGTAGTTCTTTTTATTTTTTTAACAATATTTGAAGTGCATAGGTTATATGTTCTTAATATCAGTAGTCCTTTTTATATTGTGTATATATAGTCATAATTTTTACGTCATATATGATGTTAATGTACAGTATATATAAATGTTATGACGCTGATATAGTGAAATATACACACACAAACAAATATATTCAAATGAAAATCCAGTTATTGTTTTGCATGAAATACCTAATTATGTTGAGTTATAAATTTCATGAGATCTAAATTTAATATTCCGTTGAATATTTCTATCCAAACAATGTGAATTTTAACAAACAGTTTTGGATTCAGTGACAATTTCGACCAAAAAATAAAACGTGAGCACCTAAACTGTCACACTGAGGCCAACTCAGTGGCAAATACGACAGATAAGTCTTTTCTATATCATTTCCGGCCAGTATATTTTTGCCCCAGAAATTTTTTGTATATTATGTTTAACGAAAGCAATTATGACAACACAATACATGTTCCTTATTTCTTTTGTAGAGGCCTAAAATTTTTTTGCTAATTTTTTTCTTGAAAAAATAAAATTTATTATTATTATGAGTTTATCTTTTCTACAAACTTAATAAAAAAAATTGTTAAATTTCGTAAAAATCAAAGCTTACGGAGGTGTATTTTTGTAATGTATTTTGCATTTGAAATAAGTAGTCAAAGTCAACTTTTTTATATGACGTACAAATCCAAATTTACTCTTGGAAAATCTCTGAAACTAAATATTATTGTTTCTTACAATTTTTAGTTTTGACCTTAAAAGACATTTATGCTGCCACTCTCCATTTATCAAACATAGGAAAATAAAATTTTAGCCAAAAAGGCACGCAGCAGAACTAAAATGCTATAGTTCTGAGTTTTTTTTTTATTAAAAAAGCTACAAGATTTTCTTTCTTTTGATTATCCGATAATTGAAAAATATATATATATACTGAGAGGGGAACAAAATTGTAAATGCTGGCGGTCGCCTGACACATTTTGTTGTTCGATGCACTGGCACATAATCTGAATCGAGTAAAAAGTATCCCCCCCCCAAATCTTTAATTCTTATTATAAATGGATTCAACCTTCACTTCATCATATAATGCCATCAATTGTCCCTAAACTATGTCTATATTGCTCAATTATCCCGAAACTATAATATATTGTGTCAGTTATCCTCAAATTATTTAATTATTACACTAGTCGTCCTGTTGTTATACTAGGCATTAAAAAAATGATGGAAATGATAGGAAAAATGTATGGTTAGCTCTAAAACTTAAAAAAAATTTCTATTTGAGTACTAAAACTTTATAATTTTCTAGTTCAGTTCTAAAACTATGAAATCCAAGTAGGGTAGTTGAAGATTTCTTAGTATAGGCTTCGGCTTTAAGCTAATGAGTTGATGCTTCAGACTCCATAAGACTTCCATAACACTTTAACGGTTCTTGAACAAAATAAAAAACATGTTTCAAATCTAAAGGATTATTCTGCACTGCCAAGAAACTTTGTAAGGTCTCTGGTTTTTAATCAAGTGGACAAGGTTCAATAGGTAACTCGTCAGTTTTGTCAGCAAAAGAAACTATAACTACTCTTGACATTTGATCAATGACCTGAACCTTACCAAAATACACGTGTAAATGGCTTCCAATTAAAACATTTGTCACCAAACTTGTTGGTGTGTTACAGAGTGATGACTTTGAGTGTCTAGCATCAACACGAAAACATCATTCTTGAACATATGATTTACTTCAATTTTCATGTTGGCATAAGAGTGTGTTAGACTTTGATACGTGCAAGGATCAACATCTTCAAGAATTTGAGGAGTCTTGATTTCACAAGTAGTAGGAGCCACATATTTAACTAAAAGATCATGGCAACATCTTAGGAATCATATAAAGAAAATAAAAAAATTAAAGGAAATAAACGATCAAAAAAAGGGAAAAAATTAAAAAAATGGTAAGGATGGGGCAGCAATGGAAAAAAATTAAAAGAAAGAAAGTCTTTAAAATCAGAAAGATTTAAAAATCAAAGTGAGAAAAAAAATGAAAGAAACTCAAATAAATGCTTAATTAAAATTTAATTATAAAAACCGGTATTACACATTTGGCCTCATGGCTAAAGTGTTTCAGATATTGTGCAGAGGGGGGGTCTAAGATTCAACTATGACCTCCCCACTCCCTCCCCTAAAATGCCATACAAAAGCTAACATTTCCCTTCTATTACTAATGATTATTACTTTGATTCTCATCTTGACCTTGATAATTTGTCTATGACACTCTTTACCTGTAATTGTTCACCTTATTGTTTTTCATTGACTCTATTTGTTGCTTTTGAAAATTGAAGAATGTCGCATAAACCCTAGCAATGATTAATATAGGTTCTTCAATAAATCAACAAAAACATAAATCCCAAAAAGCAAGATGAAAAAAAGACAAAAAAAAGTTTTAAAGTGGGAAAAGACTGACAAGCCTTAAATTAAAAAACTTAGGATTCAAATAGAAAAGTTTTCTAAGTATTAGGACTGGTTATACAATTTTTCCTCTAATTTTAGTGACTTTTTAATGGTTGGTATAATGACAGGATGACAAGCGTAACAATTTAATATTTTGAAGACAACTGATGAAACAATTCATAGTTTTGGGATGATTAAGCAACATTGAGATGGCTTAGGGACGACAAGTGTTATTTATACATGATATATTGGTCTTAAATCTTCAGAGGAAATTGCATCTGTGGGCCCGAAACTTTTATTATTATTCTGTTTTGGACCCTAACCTCAAAACCTCGTATAGGATATCTTCAACCTCAATTTTTTACTCCATTTTAGATCTTTGGTGAATGGAAGGTGTTCAAATTTAGGGCCTATGTTACAAAAAATGAAAAAAATTAAGGCATATTCGGGGTTAGCCCGTATCTCTTCTTCCTCATCCGTCCCCTGTGGCCTCCAGCCATCCCCAGTTGCCTCTGGCCTTGGCCTCATCTGCTACTCCTCTTCCTCTCGTTCCCTTGTTCCTTCACTTGTCAATCCCCCATCCGTTAATCCGGTGGGATTTTGTTTGATTGTAAGCCTTGATTTCGGCCAATCGCTGCCCACAATTTTGTCCGATTTCATACACCATTTGCCTACACTGTCTTCGATTTCGCTCACCATTTGATTCCCCCATTAATTGTGCTCACCTCCTCAATTGAATGACCTTTTCTTCCCAACCTTTGATTCGAATTAGACTAACGATTTGAACCCCTACCACACAATCTCATCCATCATTGTCTTTGTCGTTTCCTCACTATCGTTGAATTTGTCATAATCATTTCCTCGAATTTGGAGGGTTTAGGCGGGTTTAGGGTTTAGTTTCTATTCAAATCAAAGACGGTTGTGGAGGGCGATGGGGGATGATGGTGGGTTTGGACGGGCGAATTTGACAGGGAACAGTGGTGTGGCTTAAAGGGGGGACGGTAGCACGGCAAAGCAGGGATAACAAGCTAGGATCATTGGTGACACTGAGGCTGGTGGCTGGAATGACATTGAGTAGGGGGAGCAGTAGTCTAGTGAGGAAAAGTTAAGGTTTTAAGGAGGGGAAGGAGTTGAAAAATCAGGGTCCTAGGCTATTATTTACTTTTTATTCTTTTTTTCTTCCTTTTCCATGTTAGTCCCACCGTAGCAAATAGCTCACATTGGCATGCCACGTAGCTAATTTCGTCAATTTTAACACTTTCTGTCTTCTCCGTCCTCCAAATGTCTAAAATATAATAAAAAATTGAAGTTGAGGATATCTGATGTAAGGTTTTAAGGTTAGAGTCTAAAATAGGACAATAATAAAATGTTAGGAGCCACATGTGCAATTTACCTTAAATCTTTATAGTGCATATTGTTTTCTAACCTTATGTAAGTTTGAGTTGACTTGAAAATCTAATATATTGGGAGAAAAATTAATAATTTAAATCATTCATTAATTTTCAGAAAATTATAACATAAAATAAACTTCCTGATCCTAGGTGATAGTTACCGAATAGTTTAAATTAGAATTAAAAAATTTGATCTTAGATGGTTAAGTGAGAGTTGATAGATTAAATCATTTGGTAATTGTCTTTCAATAAATTCAAAATGTATAATAATTTTTTGATAATTAATGAAACATGTAAAACTATCAATTGTTTCTATATGTAAATTGGGTTATTATATAAACCTAATTTTGCCTAAGATTAGAGATCAATGTACAACGAATTATAAAGGTTTTGGACTAATATGCAATGAAATGGTTTAGGAACCAATTTGTACTAGAAATTAAAAAGTTTGGAACAAATGGTGTATTTTAACCCATTCAATTACTCAACTTCCATTTATAATTGTAACTTAATAAGAAAATTCCTCGCTTGTATATACTATTTCTTCGGTGGGAAACGCAAAGCTGGAAGGGAGCCTCTCACGACCCTCCCACCGGCTCTGTCCTCTTCTGCTTCGCCCATCATCCTCTCGCCGAAGATAGAAGAGATAAGCGTCACAGAGAAGAAGAAGCGGCCACCTTAAATAAAGCGCACGGTAGCTGACTGTAGCGCCGACCCACTTAACTTGCGTCCTGGTCCAATTCATGGATTCTCTTCACCATTCTTTATCCTCCAAGGTTCGCTTCGTTCCCACGGCAATTTCTGCTTTGAAGCAGAGGGAAACAAGAAATTGATTCTCTACTTTCCTTCTTCACAATAAGGCTGGCGGACCTTAAAGGAATCCTGTCGTTTGTTCGCTCCTCTTTGCCTTTGGATCGATTAGATTTCAAATCCAAAAAGAGGAAGCGGAGAGCGATTTACGGCGGTAGGATGCTCTGGTTAGTGCGATTCTCTGGGTTTTTCTCCGTGGCTATGGTAATGATCGTCCTTTCGCCTTCACTCCAGTCTTTTCCGCCGGCTGAAGCTATTCGATCCTCCCATCTCCGTTCGTCTTCTTCGCCAGATTCAATCCCTGACTCGCTCGCTCGGTTCTCCTTCAGGGTGGCATCCGAATTCGGCAATGCCGATGAATGCAGTTACACCGTTGAGAGAACCACCGGAGTTTGCAATCCGTCGTTGGTCCACGTGGCGATAACCCTGGATGTGGAGTACCTCCGTGGCTCAGTCGCCGCCGTTCATTCAATTCTCCAGCACTCGAAGTGTCCGGAGAGCATTTTCTTTCATTTTCTGGTCTCCGAGTCAAATCTGGAATCACTTGTACAATCCACTTTTCCGCAATTGAAATTTAAGGTTTACCATTTCGACCCAGCGAGTGTCCGGAATTTAATCTCGACTTCCGTCCGGCAAGCGCTGGAGCAGCCGTTGAATTACGCCAGGAATTACTTGGCGGATCTTCTGGAGCCGTGTGTTCGCCGGGTGATATACTTGGACTCCGATCTTGTGGTTGTCGATGACATCGCCAAGCTATGGGGGACGAGCTTGGGTTCGAGGACAATCGGAGCCCCGGAATATTGCCACGCCAACTTCACCAAGTACTTCACGGCGAGTTTCTGGTCTGAAGAGAGGTTTCACGGCGCGTTCAAGGGCAGAAAGCCTTGCTATTTCAACACGGGAGTGATGGTGATAGATCTGGCGAAATGGCGGCGGGTCGGGTACACGAAACGGATAGAGAGATGGATGGAAATCCAGAAGAGTGAGCGGATCTACGAGCTGGGCTCGCTGCCGCCGTTTCTGTTGGTGTTTGCCGGACACGTGGCGCCCATCGAGCACCGGTGGAACCAACACGGGTTAGGTGGCGATAATGTGAAGGGTAGCTGCCGGGACCTTCATCCCGGGCCGGTGAGTCTGTTGCATTGGTCGGGCAGCGGCAAGCCGTGGCTCCGCCTGGATTCACGGCGGCCGTGCCCTCTCGACACTTTGTGGGCCCCTTACGATTTGTATGGACACTCGCATTGACTCGTCTCCGGTAAATTCCACCACGAACTAGTTTTTTTTTTTTCGGTTTTAAAGTTTCAATTTTTTCCCCTCATATCATATCTTCTCTTGATTATTTCAATGTCTTTTAGTTGTTGGCTGTTACTGTGATATATCATCTGGACATTTTTGTTAATTTTTCACCACTCCACATTCCTCACCGACCCAGTTCACATAGCCATTTGTATTCTATTGTATTTCATGCCTCTGAGAAAATAAAAAGAAAAACACCTGATATTCAATTTGTCACATATTCTTGCAATTTTCCTTTACCAGGACTAATTACAACTCTCTTCCAGTGGTTTAGGGATACTTGCACTTTTCGCGTCGTGTTTCCAGAGATGACAGTTAGCCGCTTATCTGGACAGGTGTTGTGTTGGGTGTTAATGGACACATTTGACTTGAGGTCTCATGCATCATGTGTTTGTTATCTAAAGGAGTGGCATTCGTCTAAAGTCTAAACCCTTGGTTGGTCATCAGAGTGTAAGTGGAAACTTTTAGAGGGATTAAATTTGCAATACAAATTTGTGTTGCGCGCTGGTAGGTAGAAGGCTTCCACACCAGTTCTTTGGCAGAAGTTTCTTTCCCTGACCCTAACTTTTCTTTTCTTTAAATTTTCTCTCTCAAATCTCAATGCCTTGGAACACATTTAAATCACTTTTTTATTCGACAAACTCTTTTGAGTATTGCGGGGATTGGATATTTTAGTAACGTGGGATTGTCGGCCTTGTAAGAGTGAATTAGGATTGTGATTTCCAACTTCTCCTGGAATTAATCGACTTGGTGTTTTATTGACTTAACCCTTTCGGCCAGCCTCCAAACTGCGAAGCTACTATAATATGGTTTCGTATTGAACAATGTTAGAGCTTAGAATTGAGACTTCGAGATCCGGTGCCGGCTGGACAGGCGAGAGCATGCTTCACTTGCAAGCATTGGAAGAATCCTAGTGGAGTTGTTATAGGCCATTTTGTTGTTTCAACTCTGAACTCTCGTGGCGTCCAACTAAGTCCCCGATCTTTTTCTCTTTCCGCACTTGGGCTTTTTCCTTCCCTTTCCCTTTCCGCCTCACCCTTAAATCTGTCCCTTTTCTAGTTTATATAGATTAGTGTGATTATTTAATCATTTTTTTCGATCCTATCCACCCAGAGAGACAGAGTGAACGATTTTTTAGTTTTTTATGTGTGTTTGGGTGATTGGGTTAGCTAGATGGAGTCGCAAGTTAAGAAATGGAATCGAGTAATTAATGGGAAGCAGGGACCCGGATGTCATTGTTGCGTGGGAAATGTACAAAGTTGGAGATGGGGACCGATTCCGTTTGCCCTCGCAGCACACGTGGCCTACTTGCTTCCAGCATTGCACAATCACACGGCTCAAATCATTGTTTGCCCCTTTTCTGGACGGCCCTGATCTTACCACAGGGCTTGACAGATAGATGTACTTACTTTACTACGTAAATAAATTCGAAAAAATACGTTAATTCAAAAATGACGGCTTTCAAGTTAGAATTCGGGCATTGGGGGACGGGTCGGGTAAAACGGGGCGGGTGGACGTTTAAAGAGGATTGGGCGATCTAAAACCCAGTAAAACGAAAAGGAGACAAAGATCGCAGAAGTTCGTCCATGGCTCGTCCCTGCCGGCAGACCTTCACCTGAGCCACATCCGGATCTCCTCCGCCTCCGCTCCATCGCACATCGTCTCGACTTCTTGCTTGGTTGGCCTTCCCTCTCCCGATTCTTCGTCCATTTTGTCAGGTACCCAGGAAATCTTCTCTCGATTGCTTACGATTTCTTCGTTTCCCCCTCCCCTCCCCTCTCTCTCTCTCCTCTGTTGCTGCTGCAAGTAGTTCATGTATCCAGGGACTGTTTGTTTATGGTGCACATGTACCCCTAGCCCTAAACCCAAAATTTATAGCCCTACTTAAGAGCAAAAACAATGCCCCTGATGTCGCCCTTTATGTACATGTAGCCATTACAGTTCTTTGACTTATTCGCGTTTATCTGGTTTCAAATATGATAAAGGAAAGTAGGAAGACTACCTCCTACTAAGTATTATTGTGCTCAAAAGGGTAAATGGTGCTACTGCTTCATCTTGAGTAGGTATTTATCAGCATGTAATTAGGCTTTATTTTTGTAAGAACTAGCGCACTAGAACTGAATGTAGTGTTGTGACTCTTTTTTTGATTAGTTAATGAGCTAATGAAATGAAGTTCAGTTTGTGAAACATTACTTTGTTGTATTTGTTGCCTCTTATTGTTACAACTTGTAGTTTGGCTTTTAAACATGTTTTGATGAGGTGATTGTTCTGCAGGTTGCAAGAAAATAGTGTTGATAAGGCAAACCATATCATTCTTCTTTTTCTTCTTATGTTTTACTCTCTTGAAGATTTTATTCATTGATTTATTGAATATCTTGCTAAATTTCTTTGCTAAGAAAGCCTTGTCAATGTCTCTATCTTCACTTGCCAATGAGTTATCCTTTTGAGTCTTCAAGGCCATTAACTTGTTCTTCTTGATGAACCTTTCTTTAACTTGCTCTTTCATCTCATATGTTAATAATTTACCAAAGCTCATCAATTTATGATCCCACTGTTTGGCATCCTCATGCGCAGAGTTAGATTAAGATTACAGTTACATCAAGAACAGCGTCTAGTATCAGTGTTTTTTGTCAACATGTTCCTTTGATTATCTGATAGTGGGTACCTGTCATCTTTGCAATGCTTTCAGCTAATACGTTGGTTATGTGGTGCTTCTGCTTGAGCTCACTTTCTGTATGCTACTTTGGGCTCTGGAATGGGTGTAAAAACTAGTCCATGTAATCTAGACAATACTATCTAGTAGCTCCATATTGAGACCTTTATTGACTTACTACCCATGACCTTTATTGACTTTAGCAGCTCCCTATTACAGCAGTGCAATAAACTATCCAACAGTTTAATCATTTTGAGACCTTTACTGACTTACTAACCATGACCAATGGAATTTCTTGTTTTCCACAAGTTTTTTTTCATTTAAGAAGGCTATTCAGTCTGTACTTCACGTAGGCAAGCTTTTTATTCAAAAAGTGAACCATTCATGAAACTTTGTGGAGTAAAACTGCATTTGTCAACACCAATGAGCACAACCAAATTTCCTTAAGTTGAAATTCTACTTATAAGACATGAATAAGTTGATTTTAAAAGTACAAATTGATCTGTCAAAAATTAATTCAAGATCTTTTTTCTTCCTTAAAGTCAAACCCAAAGTCAAGATAGCTCCAATAGACAATCCCAATTTTTCTTCTTAACAGTAGTATATCAGTTGGTTTTTAGTTTTATTGGTTGAAGTTTAATCCAAAATGGTTCCAATGTTAGTGGTGCATGCTAAGTGGTCATTATTCAAAGAAAATTTGAGGCATTTCCATCAAAATGCAGCATGCAGCTTGCAAACTAAGTTGAGACATAAACCAAATGCAAAACCACAGATGATCATTTTGAGTTTTAGACCAAAGATAACTACCAAAGTTTGCAAACTGGTTTGTTTTATCAAAAGAAAGTTGCTAAAGGAGTGAAATATGAAATTTGGCCTTAAAATAACATTTTGACATCCCAACTCAAGAAATATGAACTAAATTTGCAGAAAATTAAGATTCAATGCTCATTTCTTCCATTTTGAAGATTTATGATGTGAAGTTTAAGTAAACACCTTTCAAATACCATATGTGACACTAAGGCCTATAAACATCTATGCAATCAGCTAAGTTAGGCGATTTGGTCTGTCAAACTAGAATCTTTAGGTAAACTTGCATCAAGTTCAAATTTGAAACAAAACTTATAATAGTCAAGATGAATTCTGGTTTTCTATTTAAGTCCAAATGTTGTATACACATTTCTTTTATAAAAAGAAAATTTTGAGAAACAATGAATATAGATAATCACATCAATATAAAGAATCACAAAGCTACTTCCTAGGTTCTATAGCAGCACCAATTAATGGATTTAAAAAAGTAGCCGATTAGATTACTGCCTAGATACAATTTTCTGCCAAAGCACCATTTTTGCAGCTCTGAAACCTATTTTTGAATTACTTACACATCTATCAAAAACAAAGTTCAAAAACTAGCAATAAAACCCCTAGGCTGGAGTGTAGGCATGATGTATCATTAGTTGGCCACAATTATTCCTACAAATGTACTATACTTAAGCTTGTATCTAGAAAAGCTGGCATGTCCTAGATGCAAAATTCATAGCTATTACATTTCTTTCATATCTTTTTTTTCTAATATTCTGCTACCTACTGTAAACAACATTATGAGCTATTCAATGTTACTTTCTCGCTTCCAGGACTGCAATCATACTACTTACAAAGAACTCATATGTTTTCAATTTTTTTGTTCGGTATTTGGTTGTAGGTGGTACTCTTTTAATGCTGACATTGGTTGAGGACGTATAGGCTAAACTGGTTCTGTGTCACGTTTTGTATGAAGCTGCGGAACAGAGTCGTTTACTCTCCTCCCACTCACATTTCTGTCAAAAGCTACTGGGTAATTTCCAGAATTTTTTCCTATCAGTTTCCTTTGCTCTTTTCTCGTCCCCATGACTCATACATGCTTTGTCCATGCTCATGCTGCTTAGTAACATCGTAGTTTACAGAGTTTGTATGTTGTGTACATCTTTTGTGTAAGTAATATAGGCTGCTGGGCCTGTGTTCTGTTTGTGCTAAATTGGTAGACGGCTTGCAAACATTTACTATTCCTTCTGCCAGATGGTCTGAAATCCCTGTCTCTTCAGTTTTGCTTGCTGCTGCTAGATATGTACCTTTTTTGCTTTATTCATGTTATGTTAAAAACACTGTATTGGTTGCCAGTTGCTGGACCATGTCCGTCGCTCCCTTGTCATGCTCTATCTGCTTAGTAACATCGTAGTTTACAGAGTTTGTATGTTGTGTACATCTTAAATTATCAGTGTGTGTTGGGTGCGTTCTGAATAGTATGCCATGTGACACACTTCTATGTGGGTTTCCTTGGCAGTTGAGGAGACGAACTATAATGTATGGCATCAATGTTCGTGGTCATAATGGGGATCCTGAGGATATTGTTAGAGGGTCACGGGCTGATTGGGACCCGGCTACCACCGACATTTTCTGTCGGTGGGCTGCAGCAGCGGCTGACCAGAACTTAATGCAAGGTGGCCATGTAACAAAAAATGGTTGGACCTTCATTTTAAATGGTTTCCGGCAGGAAACTGGTTTGCCATATAACAAGGTCCAGATTAAGAATAAGTGGAGGCTACTAAGGAATACCTACAAGGAGACAAAGAAACTACTAGGCTCTATGACTGGGCTAGGGTGGGATAATGAGCGGGGAACCATACTAGCAGATGAAGATTGGTGGGAGGCTCGCATTCAGGTAACTTAACTACTGCTGATCTTTTTTTATTATAAGTGTATTGTTATAGTGCTTGTTCTACTTATTGCATTTTGAATAAGTATAAAATGACATGTCCCTGTAACTTTGTATTGCAGCAAAACCCGTTGGCAGCTACATTGAGGGGTAAGCGGATTCCCAACTTGGTTGACATGGAGAGGATGTTTGCTCCTGTTCGGGATTTGTCAGGATTTGGTTGGTCTCCACATATGGGTGGCAACCCGCGCATCCCAAACTTGAATGGGGATTCAGCGGACTCTTATGCAGAAGATGTTGGGGATACTGGGACCGAAGAGCCGGTCCATCATGTCCCCAATGGGAGAGACCAGGCAGAGGGTATGAGTTCAAGGTTCCCAAGACAGCCAGCACAGAATTCAGGTCTCTTCCATGCTGCCGGCCCTTCACATGTCCCTCCAGTGCGAACTTCACATGAGGCACCCCGTTCTGCTGGAAAATCCAGCGGCCGTAAGCGAAAGTCAGGCCAGCGAGAACGAACAGAAGCACTTTCAAAAATTAGTGACTACCTCACCACAGGCCGAAAAGAGGATTGGAAGGACCTTACTAAAGCATTGTCCGATCCAAATGACCTGGGACTCGTTATGAGTCAAGTTGCTGAGTTACCAGGTGTTAGTTATGCGGATCCTTTTTGGCTGGCTGCATGTGATTTTTTCATGGAGAATGAGAAAGCCATTCCTGTGTTTCTTCGAGGGTGTGGTGGTTCAGGGGAGGTACAGCTTGTTTGGTTGCGACATCAGCTCCAAAAGAGAGGAGGAGGGGGCATCTGAGCAGCCCGTCTTTATCTGTTTGAATTCAATAAACATTATGTCTGTTTCTAGCGTCGTTGGTATGCTATTGTTTGAACTGATTGCTTGTTACTTGGACTAGTGAGGATGAGTTTGAACTGGTTGCTTGTTAGTTTGAGTAGTTAGGAATAGCGCCAGCTGTAACGGAATGGTTTGAGACTAGGTTTTTTTTTTTATTGAAGGTAGGTACCATTGACTTCCGAACCTATAAATTAGTGCAGATTGTTGTTGTTTGTGAGGAGTTAGTGTTACATCCACTTGCATGAGCCATGGACAATTCATAATGCATTAAGGACACATTTCTTTTGCAAGTAAATGCCATCTGACAATTGAGTCATGTGTTGCACCATTTTCAGGACAATTTTGTGACTTCTGTCGAACCGCCATATACATCGACAAAAAATAAACACTGACGTATTACGGTTACTGTGATAATGAGACTGCGGAACATCATAGGACGAATTAAAAGGTTGGTAGGTAAGCGAAAAGTAACAGAACATGAGACAATAGCAAGAGCGGTGGTTGAGGCTTTTGTGTCAGATGGGTCAAGCAGTTCACAGTTTCCTCGCCAACCAAATAGAGCACCCATTCAAACAGGGGAACAACTGTTTTGGAAATTAACAGAAAGGCCTGATGATTTTTTCGATGAATATCGAATGACTGTGCCTTGTTTTTGGGAGTTGCATAATACATTAGTGCAAAATTACGAGTTTCATGGATCAAATACCATGACAACACATGAGGCCTTGGCTATTTTCCTCAGCATGTGCGCGCATGGTGACACACAACGCAGACTTGGTCGCTGGTATGAACATTCGGCGTCAACAATAAATGTGTGGTACAAAGCTGTTTTGGACGCTGTATGTAAAATAGCAGATGATGTTATAAGTCCAGACGACTCTATAATGTTGGGTGCATCGGAATATGTGATGACAAGATGCCCACAGTTTTATGATGCCGTAGGGGCTCTTGACGGAACGCATATTCCTGCTATAGTGGAATCCGAAGAGCTACGTCACTACTACATTGGGCGAAAGGGGGAACCGACGCAGAACGTTCTTGTCGTGTGTGATTGGAACATGAGGTTCACACATGTGTATGCTGGCACACCCGGGTCGCAACACGACATGGCTGTTCTCCGAAATAGTATGGCCGACTCGACTTCTCGATTCCCATTACCACCACAAGGTACATGTTCCTAACTTTTCATAATTTTTTGTAAAGGTTACACAAATTATTTACATTTGGGTTATATATGGTAAAACCTAAATTTTTTAAAATTATAAAAGGTACCATTGAACATAACTGTTTTGTCTATTAATTTTTTTTTTCCTACTTCAATATCTAATGTTATTAAATCTTATTATATGGTAAAACTGGCTGCTAAAGTTTTACATGAAAATCGATAAGTGTTGAATATTACAAAATAATTTTAGGTATAAAAGTATATATTAAAAATTATATAAGTGAAGATTTTGTAAATAGTTCACATATATTTTTTCCTTTATCCTAAAATTATAAGTTCTTTTACTCTTTTAATGATACAAAAATTAAATTATCTATTTAATTAGAATTTTGTTAGTATTAAGGCTCTAAAAAGAAGGAAAGAAAAGAATCCACTTGCAGAGACCTAAATATATAGCTTCCTATTTAATTAGATATTTAGTACTATTAAAATACTAAAAATATAATAAAAGAGGAAAAAAATGACCAGTGGAATGCGTTTAGCCTTTGGTTTTTGGAAAATTTACTATTTTGACTACTAAACTTACTTTGACCACTAAACGTAGTATTTAATTCACGTGCAACGCACCTGTGAAATTACTAGTATAATAAAAGTGCTTAGTCCCATTTATCCAGGGAAATACTACCTTGTGGATTCCGGATATGCAAACGCCCCTGGCTTTTTGGCTCCATATCGGACAGCTCCTTATCATCCGTCAGACTTTAACGGCAGAGCACCGAGTGGAATGCAGCAGGAGTTTAATTACTATCATGCATCGTTGCGAAATATCATCGAGAGAACAATTGGCGTTTGGAAGAAGAAATGGAAAATTCTGAAACTGATGCATGAATTTGAGGCCACCATTCAGGTCAAATTAGTTGTTGCCACAGCTGCGTTGCACAACTTCATTCGAAACTATAGTGTTGATGATGACGATATTGCAAGTGCACTGCAGGGGAGGTATATGCAACATGACGGCGGAACAGAAAATTCGCTACCATTTCATGAGTTGCATTTGGATGGGAACGTAATGGCTCACGTTAGGGATGAGATTGCAAGAACCGTTAATCAAGGGAGAAGGATGCGACGGCAACAGTCACGCGGACAAGGACGACATAGCATTAGCTGACGGGGTAACGGTTAGTGTACGTTTGAAATGACAACAACACAACACCCCATTGTGTGTGTTGCTAGCCATTCTGTTCGTATCGGAATATGTAGCAACATCGTTGTAGTATGTCAGACAAACACATGTAGACCTCTTTATGCGACACAACTGATTTAATCATTTAACATCAGTTTCTATCTATACTAGCTGCAACTGATAACAGTTTAATAATAAATCAGATAATTCTGTCAATTGCAACATTTTCCTAAACATCTTACGGCAAGTTATGTTAAATATTGCATCTTTTTGCATGGCCGACGGGCAAAGAAGCATGATTAATAGCTGCAATGTTATGGGGAATTCATTTACTGAGGTGAATAGCTATGGAAGAAGAAATAGTAAACATTATCTCAAATCCATGTATAATCTTCAGCGTAACAATGCATTTTAAAATTTTACATACAGAAGAAGACTGCCCAGCAAGTTCAAATTCCAAAGACTCTGGTCCAGCAGGAAACATCAGAACCTGCTTTTCTGTCCCCTTAAGAGAACCTTCAGAAAACTGAGTTATGGAGGTGCATCACCATCAATAGTCCTACATAGGCTATTGGCAGTTCATGAAGCTTTGGCACCAACTTTTTTTAATTTGAAATGGATGGCGGAGAAACTTGACCTGCCCTTGCTTTGGCCACCTGAAGAACATGATGAATAGGGCTCAATTTGTTGGAGGACATAAAAGCCGATGACACTAAAAAGCAGCACAAGTTTATGGATTTGGAAATTGGAGGAAAAATAACAACAAATATGCAGAAGACAAATGGAAAAACTTACTCTGCGAATTGGCTGATGAGACAAAAAAATCCAGCTACTGCTTAGACAAAATATATAGTCGAAAAGCAAATGAACACATTCACAGGTGTTCTGAAACAAGTACTGACGAAATTCCATCTCTATCCCCTCAGATATACTATTGGTAGAAGCAATGATTATCATTTTAACAAAGCCTGCAGGAATTTTTAACACAACTACTACAACATGACAAGGGAGCGACGGACATGGTCCAGCAACTGGCAACCAATACAGTGTTTTCAACATAACATAATAAAACCCTCAAACTAAGCAACAGGAAACACAAAAAAATAAACATAATATGAGTTCTTTGTAAGTAGTACTATACTATTGCAGTCCTGGAAGCGAGAAAGTAACATTGTCCTGCTCATAATGTTGTTTACAGTAGGTAGCAGAATATTCAACAATAAGATGAGCAATGTCAATGGAAGTTGTACGTAGAGTCTTAGTTGAGTCTTAGTTACTAAGTTCATATCCTTCTGAAGCACTCTAGTATAAGACAACCACAGAATTGCAAGAACCGCATGTTTAACAACTAATATAAAAACACATCTGTAACTGAGCAACTTTTCTCATCAGCCAAGAAGGAAGAACAGGAACCAATACAGTGTTTTTAACATAACATGAATAAAGCAAAAAAGGTACATATCTAGCAGCAGCAAGCAAAACTGAAGAGACAGGGATTTCAGACCATCTGGCAGAAGGAATAGTAAATGTTTGCAAGCCGTCTACCAATTTAGCACAAACAGAACACAGGCCCAGCAGCCTATATTACTTACACAAAAGATGTACACAACATACAAACTCTGTAAACTACGATGTTACTAAGCAGCATGAGCATGGACAAAGCATGTATGAGTCATGGGGACGAGAAAAGAGCAAAGGAAACTGATAGGAAAAAATTCTGGAAATTACCCAGTAGCTTTTGACAGAAATGTGAGTGGGAGGAGAGTAAACGACTCTGTTCCGCAGCTTCATACAAAACGTGACACAGAACCAGTTTAGCCTATACGTCCTCAACCAATGTCAGCATTAAAAGAGTACCACCTACAACCAAATACCGAACAAAAAAATTGAAAACATATGAGTTCTTTGTAAGTAGTATGATTGCAGTCCTGGAAGCGAGAAAGTAACATTGAATAGCTCATAATGTTGTTTACAGTAGGTAGCAGAATATTAGAAAAAAAAGATATGAAAGAAATGTAATAGCTATGAATTTTGCATCTAGGACATGCCAGCTTTTCTAGATACAAGCTTAAGTATAGTACATTTGTAGGAATAATTGTGGCCAACTAATGATACATCATGCCTACACTCCAGCCTAGGGGTTTTATTGCTAGTTTTTGAACTTTGTTTTTGATAGATGTGTAAGTAATTCAAAAATAGGTTTCAGAGCTGCAAAAATGGTGCTTTGGCAGAAAATTGTATCTAGGCAGTAATCTAATCGGCTACTTTTTTAAATCCATTAATTGGTGCTGCTATAGAACCTAGGAAGTAGCTTTGTGATTCTTTATATTGATGTGATTATCTATATTCATTGTTTCTCAAAATTTTCTTTTTATAAAAGAAATGTGTATACAACATTTGGACTTAAATAGAAAACCAGAATTCATCTTGACTATTATAAGTTTTGTTTCAAATTTGAACTTGATGCAAGTTTACCTAAAGATTCTAGTTTGACAGACCAAATCGCCTAACTTAGCTGATTGCATAGATGTTTATAGGCCTTAGTGTCACATATGGTATTTGAAAGGTGTTTACTTAAACTTCACATCATAAATCTTCAAAATGGAAGAAATGAGCATTGAATCTTAATTTTCTGCAAATTTAGTTCATATTTCTTGAGTTGGGATGTCAAAATGTTATTTTAAGGCCAAATTTCATATTTCACTCCTTTAGCAACTTTCTTTTGATAAAACAAACCAGTTTGCAAACTTTGGTAGTTATCTTTGGTCTAAAACTCAAAATGATCATCTGTGGTTTTGCATTTGGTTTATGTCTCAACTTAGTTTGCAAGCTGCATGCTGCATTTTGATGGAAATGCCTCAAATTTTCTTTGAATAATGACCACTTAGCATGCACCACTAACATTGGAACCATTTTGGATTAAACTTCAACCAATAAAACTAAAAACCAACTGATATACTACTGTTAAGAAGAAAAATTGGGATTGTCTATTGGAGCTATCTTGACTTTGGGTTTGACTTTAAGGAAGAAAAAAGATCTTGAATTAATTTTTGACAGATCAATTTGTACTTTTAAAATCAACTTATTCATGTCTTATAAGTAGAATTTCAACTTAAGGAAATTTGGTTGTGCTCATTGGTGTTGACAAATGCAGTTTTACTCCACAAAGTTTCATGAATGGTTCACTTTTTGAATAAAAAGCTTGCCTACGTGAAGTACAGACTGAATAGCCTTCTTAAATGAAAAAAAACTTGTGGAAAACAAGAAATTCCATTGGTCATGGTTAGTAAGTCAGTAAAGGTCTCAAAATGATTAAACTGTTGGATAGTTTATTGCACTGCTGTAATAGGGAGCTGCTAAAGTCAATAAAGGTCATGGGTAGTAAGTCAATAAAGGTCTCAATATGGAGCTACTAGATAGTATTGTCTAGATTACATGGACTAGTTTTTACACCCATTCCAGAGCCCAAAGTAGCATACAGAAAGTGAGCTCAAGCAGAAGCACCACATAACCAACGTATTAGCTGAAAGCATTGCAAAGATGACAGGTACCCACTATCAGATAATCAAAGGAACATGTTGACAAAAAACACTGATACTAGACGCTGTTCTTGATGTAACTGTAATCTTAATCTAACTCTGCGCATGAGGATGCCAAACAGTGGGATCATAAATTGATGAGCTTTGGTAAATTATTAACATATGAGATGAAAGAGCAAGTTAAAGAAAGGTTCATCAAGAAGAACAAGTTAATGGCCTTGAAGACTCAAAAGGATAACTCATTGGCAAGTGAAGATAGAGACATTGACAAGGCTTTCTTAGCAAAGAAATTTAGCAAGATATTCAATAAATCAATGAATAAAATCTTCAAGAGAGTAAAACATAAGAAGAAAAAGAAGAATGATATGGTTTGCCTTATCAACACTATTTTCTTGCAACCTGCAGAACAATCACCTCATCAAAACATGTTTAAAAGCCAAACTACAAGTTGTAACAATAAGAGGCAACAAATACAACAAAGTAATGTTTCACAAACTGAACTTCATTTCATTAGCTCATTAACTAATCAAAAAAAGAGTCACAACACTACATTCAGTTCTAGTGCGCTAGTTCTTACAAAAATAAAGCCTAATTACATGCTGATAAATACCTACTCAAGATGAAGCAGTAGCACCATTTACCCTTTTGAGCACAATAATACTTAGTAGGAGGTAGTCTTCCTACTTTCCTTTATCATATTTGAAACCAGATAAACGCGAATAAGTCAAAGAACTGTAATGGCTACATGTACATAAAGGGCGACATCAGGGGCATTGTTTTTGCTCTTAAGTAGGGCTATAAATTTTGGGTTTAGGGCTAGGGGTACATGTGCACCATAAACAAACAGTCCCTGGATACATGAACTACTTGCAGCAGCAACAGAGGAGAGAGAGAGAGGGGAGGGGAGGGGGAAACGAAGAAATCGTAAGCAATCGAGAGAAGATTTCCTGGGTACCTGACAAAATGGACGAAGAATCGGGAGAGGGAAGGCCAACCAAGCAAGAAGTCGAGACGATGTGCGATGGAGCGGAGGCGGAGGAGATCCGGATGTGGCTCAGGTGAAGGTCTGCCGGCAGGGACGAGCCATGGACGAACTTCTGCGATCTTTGTCTCCTTTTCGTTTTACTGGGTTTTAGATCGCCCAATCCTCTTTAAACGTCCACCCGCCCCGTTTTACCCGACCCGTCCCCCAATGCCCGAATTCTAACTTGAAAGCCGTCATTTTTGAATTAACGTATTTTTTCGAATTTATTTACGTTTAAAAACAGAGCCTTAGAAACGAAATCTGGGTAGCTAAATCTGCTTAGCTGTTGTTTTCAATTTTTAGACATTCTTAATCAAGTCTGATCAGGACGTAGCAACAGATCAGACGCTGCTGTGGCCTGACATTATTATTCTAATCATATCCTAATGTGTAATTTGCTTCCAATCATTTGGAGCCAGCCAAGCAAATGGAAAATTATCCCGAAAAAAGCTGGCTCAGCAATTGTTTCTCCTACATTTTCTTTGATAAAAAACAAGAGTCATCGTTACGTGTTTCTAGTCGGTGCAATGTAAGTTGTAGCCCATTCATTTTGATCTATAGCGCAGTTGGTTATTCATGTGGATGGAATTGGCGTCTGCTTATTTATTTATTTATTTATTTTATTGGTGTTCAGAATTTTCTTCTCCCTTTGTAATTAATCTTTTTGTTTTTCCCCCGTTAGCTCAAGATTCCCACAATTTCCATGAGAAGAAAACAGGGAATAAAAAGATCGTTTATTTGGGTACACCCACATGCCAATTCTCATCTCAATCAAACTGGTCCCCAAAACCTTGGTTGTAATAGTCCGTTCTACTTATTGAATAATAAAATAAGGGATCTTAACAAGAAACTGAAAATCCAAAGCTTGATTTCCAGGCAAGAAGATCCAACATGGCTAGCGTTTAAGCACAAACCCATATGTAGGGAACACCCAACTGTTTTGTTGTGGGGAAGGACATGGAGACAGAAACTGCAGCACAAACTGCTGATCTCATCTGCAGAATGTCTCATAGACTAGCCAATTTTGGTAGCTCAACAATCACCTGAAACTATCATGAAGACGCTTGTCTTCAAGATGTTAAACCATAACTTTTATTTAAATCTTGAAGCGTCTAGTTTCACTTTCTGCCACGTGAGGGAAGGAAGAAAGGAAGGACCAACGAGATAAAGGGAAGACCATTGAGGTAGGTTTAGAGTGTTTTGTGGCCTTCGGAATGGAACCTTTACAGCTAGAAATCGTCATTGGACTAACTAACGAAGCATAAGCCAGGTCATATGGGACCAATTAGATTATTCCCTATTTCCAAATGCATCTTCTTTTTGTTATATTATATATATGCTAGGGCAGGGCACTGTAACCTAACAATTGATTGAAGAACTGGACCGGCGAATAAAAGAATAGCATCATGGTAACCTAAACAGATACTCTAGTCATAATTCCTGAGGAATAGAGAATTTCATTATTCAGGTCAAATCAAATGAAAAAAAAAAAAAGAGAGCAGAAAGTTAAAAAAGAACAAACCAAGACAAGAGTCAGATCATTATCATACTTGCGGTAGTAGTAGCAGACACTGGATATAACAGAAAGGTTGAAGATTCTGGAAAATGTACGTTCAGGTTTACTGTGGTGAATTGAGAGAATTCAAGTAACTTAAAAGCCCTCGTGGCAGCTGTGGACATACATTCACACTGAGTTATGACAAGTAGAGGTTTTAAATTCTTCCTATGATTGCGATTTGTGATTGTGAACAGTTGGACCGCTTGGAGATTATGCTAAATTAAGGTTAACGGGTCTGATTTTGAAGGGAGCATGCAGATTTGTTGTTTTTTCATTATTCCTAAAGATGGGCACATCAGAGGATTGTTGAGTCTGAGCTGGTTCCCTTTATGTACAGAACAAATTTTGAGCAAGTTAAGCATGTGTGAGTGGGACATCAATGTCTTGCTGCAAAAAATCACATTAATGTGCCAATCTTATTCTTACGATGGCAAGGGAGGTGCTTTAAAACCTTTTGGGACGTTTGTTGTTCCTTTCTTGAAGAGGAACCAACTCAAACTCCATTTCTGCTGCCAGGCTTGTCATATTGAACTCAGCTAAGCTATGGATGTCAGTGTCTTTTAACCACTTATTAAACACTCTGAAGTAAAACAGTTAAAAGTAATATCCAACGCAGGTAACTCGAGATACCAGTAATTATCGGACAATACTGCATTCCAATCTTCAGATCCACTACCATATTTGTAAAATACTAGTTAAAAAAATGCTTAAACTCGAAGGGAACAGGTTAGCTACAATTAATTAAAGGCATAAATATCAAATTTGTCACTAATGTTTTTGGTAGGAAGCAGATATACCATTATAGTTTTTTTTTGCCCAATCTCCAACTAATATTTTAAAAGGGACCGAATATGTCATTTCCAGTTAGAAAAAAAACAGAAAAAGGAAAAATTGGTAGGTTTTGAAATCTTGAAGTTATTATGTATTTCTAAAAAAATATCAGGACTTTTGAGATTTTCGCTAAAAGATGGTCAGATCTTTCCCATTAGCATTTTAGCCATGTTGTTATCTCTATCACAAGCGCCCCAACCACTTCACTGCTCTCCTTCTATCTCTATTGTCTAATATCCTAGTTGACTTTCTTGAGAGAGAGAGAGAGAGAGAGAGAGAGAGAGAGAGAGAGAGAGAGAGAGAGAGAGAGAGAGAGTTTAATTACAAAAAGTATTTGAAGTTTGTTAAAACTTGTATTATCACCCTAAAATTTTAAAACATGTTATTTTTAATATTTTTTGTTGGTTTTTTAACATTTTTCATTAGAGTTTTAATAGCTAGTGACATATTCACTTTTAATTTGAAACTTCAGAGACATATTCAGCTCATTTTAAAACATTAGTAAGAGATTGGGCACAAGGGAGTGATCACCAGATGAGCAAGGTTAGGGAGCTGGTGGAAGAAACACAAACAACCAGGGATCAAAACTGTTAGCGTTAGTGGCAATTAATTAGTACCATGGCATAAAAAAAAAAACCGTCAGATGTGAAATTTAATCCAATGAAAACGTTGGTGAGAAATATGCACTTTTGGCCGGTTTTGGGTGATAATTTACTATTTAAGCCATTATACTTGTTTTCAGAAAATTTTTTTAGGGATAATCTTATCACACTGTAGATGATTTTAGGACATTACGATTGTTAAAAAAATCAAAACAATTCCAAATAAAATCCCCAATTTGTAACCTTGGTCAGCTTCTTGTTCCATTGTCTCACATTTATTTAATTCGCACTCCACTTAAACATTTTAGTAAAATTCTGTTTTGTTTGTTAGCATTTTGGACCATAATCATTCGAGTCAAATCCAATAAGGCGAGTTCTTATTGTTTTTCAATTGGATTTTTTTTTATTGTGTGTGCGCTTGTGTGTTTATATTGAACTGTTGCTAACATTTAAGTTTCTAATGTTTTGTGCAGGTTGTTTTGAATCTCATCATACAATGTAAGTACTCCTTAGTTTTGCTTCGGTAGTCTTGTGGATGGGTTTCTTCATTTAGTTAAAGGCAAAAATATCAAATTTGCCACTAAAATTTTGGGTTAGGAGTGGATATGCCATTATAGTTTTTTTTTTTCCCAATCTTTTACTAATGTTTTAAAATGGGCTGGATATGCCATTGAAGTCTCAAATTAAGCGTGGATATATCATTGGCCGTTAAAAATCTAATGGAAAACATTAAAAAGTTAATTAAAAATGTTAAAAATAATAAGTTTAAAAATTTTAGGGTGACTATATAAATTTTAACAAACTTTAAAGATTTTTGTAATTAAACTCACACACACTCTCTCTCTATCAAGAATGTTAGTTAGGAGACTAGACAGTAGAAACAAAGGGAGGGCGGCGATGGGGTTGGGGCTCTAGTGATAGAAATAGTAATAGGGTTGAAGCACTGATGACAGAGATCAGACTCTCTTTTGACAAAAATCTCAAAGGTTTTGATATTTTTTTAAAGATGTATAATAACGTCAAGATTTTAAAATCTGTCATTTTTGCCATTTTTTTATTATTTTTCTAACAAGTAGCGGCATATTCGGCCTATATTAAAATATTAGTGAGAGATTGGGCAAAAAAATAAAAAAATATATATAATGGCATATCCGTTTCCTACCTAAAACATTAGTGTCAAATTTGATATTTCTGCCATTGTTGTATGGTTAAATGGGCATGAAACTGAAGCTTCGTTAAGGACATCATCAGATCCAAATTATTTGAATCCAAGAACAAACCTTCTAGCCTGTAACTGTGTGAGTGCTTGACAGCCACTATCGACCATGAATGTGACCAACCAATGGGTAGGCTCAGTGGACCTCAGTTTGGACAACAATAATCCAATGGTTGATTGAGCCAAACATATCATATTGATTGATTTGAGCATTAAACTAATCTAAGGTTTTATGTTGCCATTTAGAACCATAAATTTAATTCAATTTATTTGAGTGTGTGCTTGTGTGCAAAATTGAATATAAATAATTGAAGCAGTGGCGGAACCATATAGGGGCGAAGGGGTGCTGCTGCCCCTGGGAATTTTGAAATTGTGTAAATATGAGGTATTAAGTTGACAATTTTGTGAGAAGTTAAGGACCAGGTGTGAATTTTACCTACCCCGAACCGGTAGAAGAATATAAAAGTAAGAGGAAGTGAAACATACATTCATAAATATGACCGAGATTGTAATTATACCTTCCATCTCAAAACCCAAATAGTGTTGTTTATTTTATTTCTTTAACCCTCAATATCTTGCAAGTCATAGGCAAACTGCCAAATTGGCAAATCCCTAAGTACCATTTACCAGACTTACTCTACTCGCTACTCAACCTCACCATCGCCCTTCACTGCTCTTGCTCCGTCACTTGTCCCTCCCTTGCCCTCTGAGCTTTAAATCCTGGTTCTGCCACTAAATTGAACCTGTGGGTTGAATAGCCTTTGGGAATTAGAACCCCATAAATCTGCCGCTGTTTGACGATACTACCACCGGAGGATGAATGACCCTTGGGGTTGTGGTCCACTTAGCCATAGGCTAAAATCATGCTAGAGTAAGCATCTACTAGTTGTGGGCATGAAAAGGCTAGCAACTATAATTTATGGCCTAGATGGGGTTTTGGGAACAAGAATGATAGCATATTCGAACAATGGTGAAAACAAGGGCATGATGAATAACAAAATAGGCAAAATTTGAGCATTAGTTAGAAAGGCGTAGATCTAGAGACCAGTATGGTCATTTTCCCCTACATTTGATGGTCATTTAATAGACAAGTGGCAGATTTGCAAATAGAGGTGGGATGTGGGCCGGAACCGGAAGCCAAACCTAGACTGACCCGGTCAAACCCGCCCCGGCTTGCCCCCACCAAAGCACGGAAAGGTGTGGGCCAAATATGGGCTTGAGAGGAGGAGGATGCTCAAAATGGACTGCCCCGGCCCGTTAAAAACCCGTGACTTGCCTGACCTCCGCCCCTCTCCGCAGCCCCGAACCGGCATGAACCAGACTAGCCACTAGCGCCTAACGGCTCTTGCTACACAATGGCTCCCTGTAAAATTATTTTAAAAAAGGTTAATTACACAGCAGGGCCCTCTAACGATTTTCTGCTACATTTTAGCCCTCAAATTTCCATTTTTACCCCTCCCAACATTAAATTTCAAGGATTTTTTGATCAAACTAATTTTTTCCTTTCCCCTATAAATACCAATGCCATTTTCACTCAATCTTCACACAATCACTCAATCTCTCTTCTTTCTCTACTATATTCTCTCAAGTATTCTCCTTATTTTTTTAATCTTTTCCAAATTTCTTACTAATCTCACCTTAATATCTTCATAATCTCCTCTTTATTTTGCATTAATTACTACTATTAGTTCGTGAGTCATGGCTTCAAAAGGAAAGGGCAAGTCGACAGAGAATTCATCTTCCTACACCACCGACTTCCGAGCCTGTTCTGTCGTTATTCTCGGCCCATTGATAAAGACATCTCAATTTAAGAGTTGCACGACGATGATGCTGGAATCGATATGACGAATTATGATTTGGGTCTCGACGATCAATTATCCGATGATGAAGTGGAAGAGTTGGATGCGATGGCGTCCGAGAATCCGTTAACAGAACCGACGCCTACAAGTCATGGATCCGCCGTGGAGGAAACCGAATCACAAGGGAAATCCATGAGACTAACTGCTTGGGTTTAGGAGCATTATGAACTCATACATGAAGGGGAGTCGAGGTACGGGAAATGCAAACATTGCTGGGAAAAATTGGTGCATAAAAAGAATTCCAACACTGAAATGCTGAAGCGGCATATTGAAAATCAACATTCTAAAGTCCTCCCCAGTGTCGGGACTAGTTCTGGAGGACAAACACAACTTGGGTCTACAACCGGCGCCGGTGGGCCAAATATATTTCATTTTAACCAACAATTTTGTAGAAAAGGTATGGTAAATTGGAGGATGTTTACCGAAAAACCTTTTTCACAAGTTGAAAATGTCCATCTAGAATCTTGGATAAAATTACAATTAAATCCTGTATGTAGAAAAATATCTAGGAAAACCGCTAGCAAAGAAAGCTTTAGACAATTTGAAGCAGGAAAATCAAATTTGCAAGCTTATTTTTTTATTCTTGATCATTATGTGACATTTACTTTTGATATGTGGACATCATCTATAGGTAAATCATTCTATTGTGTTACTTCTCATTGGATTAATTCTGATTGGATAATGTAAAAACGAATTTTGTCATTTAAGGTTATTGAAATAGATCATACTGGTTATTAAATATTCAATTGCATCTTAGAAACTTTACGTGATTATTTTTGTACTGATAAAGTCCTGTGCATTTCATTTTATAATACTTCAAATAATGATGTTGCCGCTCGTCTTTTGAGTCAAAACTTAAAACCACCTCTCAACGGTGCATTCTTTTACGTTAGATGTATGTGTCATATTTTGAACATTTTTGTGCAAAAGGGTTTAGAAGTTCTCCAAAATAAAATTCTGCCTATTCGAAACTCATTAAAATATTTGATGTCTAGACCTGCTGTTTTTAATGAATTTAAAAGCTTTTGTATTGAAAATAAAAAATCATTTTCTTGGAAACGGTTTAAACCCGCTAGAACTCTACATTTTTTATGTTGCAAAATGCATTCCCATATGCAAATTTATTATCACATTTCATGAATTTAAAAATGGGTTCTGAATTTCGTACGACTGAAGTTTGGGACAAATGTTCTAAAACCGGTGAATTGCTTAAGTTTTTTTATGAGGCAATTGAATTTTTTTCTGATGTTTACTACCCAACCACTTATCAAGTTTTGTTTTATTTAGTGAACATCACATATGCTTTACACCAGTTTAAAGATGACGAGTTGTTAAAACTGACTATCGAAGCCATACCAGCTAAGTGGCTTCAATATTTTGAAAACATTCAACTTATCTTTTTAGTCGCTTCTTTACTTGACACATATGTCAAATTAATGAGTACAACAATATTGTTTGAAGGAATTTTTCATACTTATGTAGAAATGTCTCATATAAATGTTTTGACTATGACTGCTACTGCTTCCGAATACTTCCATTCTTTGTACAAGTTATATTGTGAGCGACATTCGGATAAGGTAAGATTCGAAGCTCCTTAAATTGAGCATCCAAGGAGATCAATCTCCTCAAAATTCAACCCGGCCCTCTAAATGCTCAAACGACCCCGACCGACGACATCGGGATTAGCTGAGGTCGATGACTATCTCAACACATCGTTTGGGGCAAGCGACCTTGACATTTTAGAGTGGTGGAAACAAAAGAGATCAAGGTTTCTGATCTTGTTGATGATCGCACAGGAGATTCTTGCCGTTTCAGTATCGACCGTCTCATCCAAGGCAGTGTTTAGTGTCGGAAAACGGGTGATATCAGAAAAACGATCAAGATTGACACCCAACACGGTAGAAGTATACGTGTGCAACCGAGATTGGGGCATCGCAGCACTCCAGCAGCAAGACCAAAAGAGTTCGGATGAGGAGGTAATATCCGATACCGAGACTTGAATTTTTTTTTTTCAATCATAGATGTAGTTTGTATTTGATCTGATTATGTTGTTCAACACAGATCATAGATTTCTATTATTCATCATTTCCAGAACGTTTTTGCCATTTCAAAATGTAAAACCTGTTCTGATTATTTGTAAGTGCCGTTTGGTTTTTTAACTTAATAAAACTTACACCGGAGATGATGTTTTTTCTTAAAAATATTTATGACCTATATAATTAATTATGGTTCTAATTTTTTTTTTAAAAATAACCAAACTCGCCCCCGCCCCTCCCCATACCCGTCCCGGAATCGCCCGCCTCCAACCGGGCCGAGCCTAGTCCTAGTGACCCAGGACTAGGACCAGCTGGGCGAGGGCCCGTCTCGGGCCGGTCCTAATCGGTTCCCACCTCTATTTGCAAAAGCAATAACAATGTTGATAGCAATTTTCCTCTAAAAAGTGTTAGGCTGATGAAAACATTGGTGGAGAATTTGAACCATTGGTAAGTTTTGGGTGTGGTAAATTTGCTCTTTAAGCCAAATTATAACAATCTAAATTATCTTTAAAAGTTCACATTCCACAAAATTTTCACTTATTACTAGCCTATAGTCTAATATCATAAAGAAAGTGTCACACTATAAATATGCAATATAGGAAAAAAAAAATTTCTACACTTTACTATAATCCATAATAAGAACATGCCAATCACCTAGTATATCACATAAAAACACCATGACCAATAATAGTATCAATATTATAATTTTCACCATCGAAATCTTTATGTATATATATATATATATATATATATATATATATATATATATTTTCATTCCATTATTTGAGCAATAGAAAACAAAAGTCCATGTCAAACATAAAATATACATAGTGAGAAAATATTAAAAAAAAAACTTCACCCGTATTTCTTTTCAAGAAACAAAATAACGACATAGAGAACCTAAGAAAAACATAACATAGAGGCGATCTATGTTCCTTTTTTATTTCATTTTCCTTTCAACTCCAAATATGTTGGGTTTGTGGTCGTTAGACACTGGGTTGCCAATAGACACACACACATATATATCCAACTAGCCAAATTTCAGTAAATTGAACAAAGAAACAGATGAAAAACGAAATTGAACTAAGAAACAAATGATAAAAATAGAGGAAAAACTAGATTGGACAAAGAAACTCACCTCAACTTTCGATGCTGGAAGGCTGACAACTGTGTTTGGTGGATACTTTCTAGTCGGTGCATAGCTAGATGGGTTGGACTTTCGGAACCATCGGGAGATAAGCAAAGTGACTCTGTCCAAATAATGTTTAAATGGCCTGAGACCAACTCGTACAAATCCAGCAACACAATAACGTTAATCACATGGAGAGCGCATATAAGCACACGGTCTACCTGATTGGATCCTACTAGCTGCCAATTGGAACTTGGAAGGACTGGTTTCAACAGGTGATTTTGGCAAGAGTGCCGCCATGAGAACCAAGTTAAATGTTGGGCAAGGATTCTCGATACCGAGTATGTGTGCCACAGAGTGTCCACGAGATCCAACCTAACCCCTCTTGATAGATGCAAATTAGGAGTCGAAGAAAGAAAGTATACTAATTGTTTCGATAAGTGCGAGGGGAGATAATAACTTTTAAGGCGACCCACAAAATTAGAGATTTGGCGGACCTCGGAGATTCTGAGAAGAAAAGCGCCGCCGCATATTTGATCTGCAGAGTGGCTCGGAGATGCTTGCATGATTTGTCATCCTCTCTGGTGTCTGCTTGTGCGAGCATCTCGATTACCTTCTGTTAAATCCATCATCGTGACTGTTATGTGCCTAAATACCTGAGGGATCCCTTAAATTGATGAACACATTCTAGTTAGTCCCTTAACACAAACTCAGCTAATGTTGCTCGTCTAACTTTGCAACTGCGTTACAAGTCAATCCATCCAACTTATGTATCATAATGTCTTTGATTTGAATGTTTTGCAATGTTGGGGACTGAAACACTAACAAGGGAAACAACAAGGATTGGCAGAGTATTTGGCAAAAAAAGTTCTCTATAAAATTTGTACTCCATTCATCCTAAAAAGGATGAAATGTATTCATTTTTTAGTTATAAAAAAATGCAATATTTTTCTTTTTAGTAAACTTTTTAGATCAATTTCCTATATTACCCTCGACCACCAAAATCCATGCAATTTATCAGTTCCTTTTCTAAAATCGATTTTAGGGATTTCTTTCTACTACTCGAATAGCATATGAGTAGTGAGATACTTTGTTCACCATTTGTGCCAATAGAGTGAGAATTTGAAACAGAAGTTTAGGAGAGTGAGATTTATTTGGAACCCAAAAGGTCGATGCCAATTTGAAACTTAGAAGGTTGATTTGGCAGCGACGATGAATATTGGGGTCGATTTGGCAGCAAAAAATGATTCGACGGCAAAGATTGATTGGGCGGTGAAAATTGATTTGACAACGAAATATCTATTCATCAGCGAAGATACATTGGGCGGCAAAAATCAATTTGACAGTGAAGATTGATTCGGTGGCGAAGATCGATTAGTTGGGCCTTCTCGCATAAGTGAAGACCAAAGCCGAAGACAAAAGTGTTGAAAGGAGAAGGAGCAGAGCTTGTTGTTGAGCTGGAAGGAAAGAGTTAATTGGTTCAAGCAGCAATAGTCTGAGAGAGAGAGGAGTAGATGGAATAACAAGGGCAAAATTGAAAGAATGGAATAAAATTCTTAGCACCTAAATAAGCGTGCCCACATAAATGTTTTAACATTTGTGGAACGTAAGAGTATTTGTTTTTCTGGTATGAATCTAGAAGCAATTTATGTTTAATCTATTGTTTCCCTCAATGTTGTACTTACCCATGTTCTTTCCCTTATTGTGTACTTAAGTCTCTCTCACATGAGTCACATCCCTAAGCATTCAAAAGAGATTGACATCGTTAATGATACATGTTGTGATTAGATTGACTCGTAACAAGTTTCGAAGTAAAAGAGTAACATTATAGTTGAGTTTGAGTTAAGAGATTAAGCCGCATGAGTTAGTCAGGGACCTTAAGGCCTTTATATTAAAAGAGAAATCAATTGCTCATCGTCCCATATGATAACGAATGGGTGAGAGCCATTGGATGAGCATATACTCGTCGATTCGTAACAGGTTATTGAATTTTATATATGTATATGTAAAATTTAAATATAAAAAAAATAATATTTAACCAAGTACTCGGGTGTTTTTGTGACGTATTTTATGTTGTGCGCATAAGAGGGTTCATTTTCTCTCAACTCTGCAGAATCCTACTAGTAGTCAATGTTTTCTGATCCACAAACGTGTCCATAAAATACCAGTAAAAGACTAGTACAAGCACATATACCGTATTAATAAAAATGCTAGTACAAAATAATAGGTGAACCAAAAGAATAAAAATCTTAGTGAAGCTGAGGAACTTCACTTTTGTTGACTAGAAACGAGGAAGTGGGTTCATTCAAGGGAACTGGAACTTCATGTAGTCTTGCTTTCCAGAAGGAGGGCTTATGTACACCCACAGCAAGGAAATGATGATGGCGAGCAAACCAGACCACACAAAAACAATAGTTGGGATCTTCCTTCTCCTTCCCATCAATCCCTTGGCAAATGGGAAGAGGTGGCAAAGCACCCAGAGGCTGAAGAACACACCTCCAACCAGCTTGCTCCACTCCGGGAATGGGCTGTATATGGTTCTTGCTACACCTACAGCGATAGCAATAAAGTTGATCATCATAATAGTGATAGGAGGGACCATCAGGAAACTCCACTTGACCATATATAATTCTGCAAATTCATCATCCCCGTCCTCAGCTGCCGCGGATTTGGATGTCAATGTGAAGGAGATGTCAACTCCAGCAATAACCTTCAATAGCCCTTGCACCACCGCAGCAGGATGAGCACTTGTTCCGCCGATCAACCAGAACTGCTCATTTCTCCACCAATCATGGAGAGTGATTCCTGACCATCTGATCTCAAGGATTGCGAGCAGGCATAGTGTGAGTGTGATGGCTAGCAAATATATCAGGAATGCCACACTAAGGGATTGCACAATAAACTGGCCCGAGAATAGAGAAAGAGCCGGTAGCACGCAGTAGACCAGAAGAAACATAGAAGTGAAAGGGTACATTCCCGCATTGAAGTATGCCACTCTCTGCAGGAATTTCATGCGCCGGCTTGCAAAAAGTGCGTTGTTCCTTGAGAAGAAAATCTCCACAGAGCCGGTTGCCCAGCGAAGGACTTGATGAAGCCTGTCAGTCAAGTTGATTGGGGCTGTTCCTCGAAAGGCATCTCTCTTGGTGACGCAGTACACTGATCTCCACCCGCGGTTGTGCATTCTGTAACCAGTGACAACATCTTCAGTCACAGAGCCATATATCCATCCCACCCTTTTGCCCCACTCAGTTTTGTCCTCATAGAAGCAAGAGATGACACTTATGGCCTCGGCAACAGTTGCAGCATCCAAAGGCTCCCGTGGAACAGCTAGAGAACCTGCCGGTCTGCCATGATTGCCTTTCCCTTGCAAATCCTGAAGTAGCCTGCCCTGGAATTCTGCAACAGGAATTGATGCAGCAAGAGAGGTAGAATTACCAAACCTTTTCGGAAGAAGCAGAGTCTCAATATCTGCATCATCATCATCTTCATTTATGGGCAGTGTCACTTCATCCTCAGCCTTCTTTGTTGCCTTGCGTTTCCTCAGTAACAACTTGATCTTTCTTCTGCCAAACCATCCATGATGTTCTGTTGCTCTAGGTGGACTAAATCCATAGAGAGCAGTTCGCCTGAAAATGCAGCCTGTCCCAACATACATTGGACCCTGTAGTCCATCAAGAGCTCTCATGCTGACATCAAAGAAGACAGTATTGTGATTTGCATATCTGTCACTCGGATCGATCCCCTCGAACCTTTGCGGAAACTGAACGTAACAGATTCTGTCGCCACCTCTATCAAGCATGAAGCACATTCCTTCCCTGAGAGCTAAGGAATTGTAGATGTAGTGATCACAGTCAAGATTAAGAATGAATGGCCCATTCGACATGATTGCACTCGTTCGAACCAGAGAGTTCATGGCTCCAGCCTTCTTGTTGTGATCATATCCCGGTCTTTTCTCTCGAGAAACATAAACCAGCATTGGCAATCTGATGTCAACTTCTGTTGTGTCTATTAAGTTCTCTCCATCAGCTTCCGCACCGTAAACTGGCTCAGCATTAGGTGGAGCTAGCATTGCCTGCACCAAAGTTTCAAACTTTCAGCAGCTGAAATCAAGACCCATAAAACAAAACTACAGACTGTAAATTGAAGGGAAAATTGATATACCTGAATTATTCCGGCATGATCTCCTCTTGAGTGCTCTGGTTCCCCTGAAGCCCAGGTTCCAGGCCAGTGAGAACCATCTGACATCCAAGTAGCTTTTGCTACCTTAACAGTTTCCGAAGGATTGCCTCCATTTTCCATTTGTTTCTTCTTTGCTCTGAGCTCCTCATGTGCATTGTAAGCATCAGATCTCCTCCTTATCGAATCTGGTAAAGAATTGATCCTTACCTTAAATTCATCATACTCTCTCTTCACTCTCCTCCTTTCCCTGACAAAATCAAGCCTCACTTTGTTCTTCAGAAAATCGCGTTTCTGTCCGAAATACGCCTCTGGGTTTCTAGGTTCTATCTTGTGTTTCCTACAAAAGGGGACCCAAATTCTTGCAAAACTAGCCGTTTCTGCTACAGCTTCAAATGTCAAAAGAGCCCCTCCATCATCTGAGAGATAGCAAGCAAGTTTTTCCACCGGGTAGTCTACAGCAAGGATCGACAGAATGGTATTTGCTGTAACAAGAGGCGGTTCCTTTTCAGGGTCTGCTGTGGAAACAAAAACATCAATCCCTGGAAGGTCAGACCGGCCTTTTGGGTTGCGAAGGTTTGGGGATTCGAAGCGGTCCTTTAGAACAGATAGGTCAGTCAACCGGTTCACTGGGCAGAGCTTAGGTAGCTGGTCTAGAAGCCATGAAAGGGCAAACCAAAGCTCACATGTCGTTGACGATGCCCATAACCACATTGCTTCACGATTTGGGTGCCTTATCCTCCACGCCAGGAAGAAACCAAGGGCTACAAGACGTATCATAATAAGCAGTCTGCAGATTTAGGAAAACAGAGTTCCTGAGCCAATCAGTACCAATCAACAATCCATCATGTCGCTCTTTAAGTCTTTGCATAATCAGGCTCCTTTACTTTTCTCTGTGCTTTAATTAATCTGAGCTATGTGTTCCAATAAGCAATAAATTCTTCCATTTAGTTTGTTTTAATACCTAGCAAAAGCTTCACTTCTATTTTCTACACTACAAACTCAGGCTCCCAGTCAACCCTGACTAAATGTATTATGATGCCGAATATTCCAAGCTTTAATATAACGTTTTGGCAATCAAGTAACCAGAAGCAAAATTGTGGCCACAAAAGTAGATGGTAGGAACCAGTTCCCAACATATCTCTAAATTTCAGAACAATAAAAACTCCTAGAGACCTGAATTACCTGTAAGGGCTGAGAATTGCAGCGGAGACCCCAACCTTTCTGGTCAAAGGCCTCCTAGTTCTCTCTCCAAAATCCGGAGGTGGCTCGAACCCATTTGCTGCTCCTGATCCTGCTCCATACTCATCTTTAGGCCACACCGCATTTCCATAACCATACGTCCCCTTAGTCTCAAACAACCACCGCGTGTGATCGAAATCCGGCTGGTGATTCTGTGCCTTAAGCGACTTCACAAGAGAAAGCCTCTTATCCAACTTGAAATCTGCCATTGACGGCAACGGTAGAGCTTGGTCATCCGCCTCGGACAGAACCTCGTCCTCATCGCTGTCACCATCACTCACGTCTTTGTACGGCTCCTTGCAGCCGGGACAGCGCCCTCCTGCACTCCCCAAACAATCCAAGTAACATTCCCGACAAATCTTGAACCCGCACTCGCATTTCCCCTGAATCGCCACCTCATCACACCCCTTCATTCCGCAAGCAAGCCCAGACTTCAATCTTTCAGGCCTCTCCAGCGAGCATTCGATTACGTGCCCGCGAGTCACTGTATCATACCCGCCAGTGAAAATGGTACCAGAAATGAAGCTCCTTTGAGGTATAACCGGAATCCTCGCTTCTTCGTTTAGACTCGTCTGTGAAGTGGATATCGTCTGGCGATCTGGCGTCGAAGGAATATGCACAGTGTAGGTTACGAATTCGGAGTTCGATTCATCTATTGCGCCGTCTTTCGACATGGAGCAATACCTTCCGGCGCTTGAAGCTCGAGTTGCTTTCCCGCTGAGAGGAGAATTCGGGTTGTTTGACATGGACCCTCGCTGAATCGGACTGGTTAACCCCATGCTTCTGCTTCCGCTTCCTTTGCCTCCGGATGAGACCGTGATAGTCACCGGAGAGGAAGACGGAGAAGAAGGAGATTTCACCACCATGGTTGATCTAATTTATCTTTGTCAAACTAGAGCCTCAAAAGATTGGAAATTTAAAAGCGAACGGTGATGGATTCTGAAAATTAAAGAGAACCCAGATGGAGAATCGGAATCCAATTATAGATCCAGATGTTACTGAGTGAAGATAGAGCGAGAAGATGATATTCGATGGAAAATGAGGGATAAAATATGGCGCATTTTCAATTTGGGCAAAGCTTCGAGTTTTTGAAAGTTGAAATAGAAACCAACGGCTTTTCTCATGGACACAAAGTGTTTTATGTTTAACGTTCGACTAAACTTGACCGTCGATTTCATTTCATCGGGCGGTGTGTATTTAAGGGAAACGGTCGATTCTTATTTGTGGTCCCCTTCGTGCGAAAGAAAGTCAATAAAGGGCAAGATTTCTTAACTTCCAACGGTCGAATCATTTAAACGGCGCAAAAGATTGGGCCTTAATCTTGTGGGCCTGCCCTCAATTTCTTCTGATCCGTGCCAAGTTTTAAAATTTCGACATAAGGAGTTCCTTTCCAATTTCTCGTTTCTCCTTTCAATCAGGTGGCTGCTTTATAATGACTAACCTGAGTTAATAATAAGCTAGCTCATTTTGTAGTTTTCTCATAATCGAACTTGAACTATATCAGCCTGCTTATTTGTGTTCATTTATTGAATTACTCCTCTCTTTCAAAGAAGAATATCATTTTGTATAATTCTTTTGTTCTATTTGTGTGGTATGAACATACTAGTGTATATGGTTTTTCGACTTTATCATGGTAAATTAATGAGTTGCTAGTAACATGGTACAAGTTGAGTTGTACTCCTTAAATTTTAAAAGTAAGTTTCTTTTCACCATTCTTTAAGTTCTCTCATAAAGACTATAATTTAAGAAAATATTTGTCTTCGTACTTAATTTATGAAAAGGGAAGCTTACAATAACCACCATTTTGTTTGATGTAATCTTTTTTACATTGTCCAACAATAACTACTTTTGAAAGTATAGTTTAAACTGTATAATAGTTATTTTTCATTAATTTTAATTCCTCCAATATTTTTTCTACAGTTAATGGGCATTTTGAATTCTCAATTTTTTTTTTCTGTAAACGCATTTTCCTATTTGTTAGTATTTTCTAAATGTCAGCTAATTATTGTTGGATAATGCAAAAGAAATAGGGATAACGTGTAAGTTTTTAAAAAGAGTGGGAGTAAAATACAAGGTAGGCCAAAACTCATGGGAATTTCTATAATTTTCATCTGATCCCCTTATGAAAATGTTGGCGTTGTACTACATATGTTAAGGAAATACATGCAAATCCACATAAAAAATATTGTAATGTCAAACAATATCAGCAATTGTATTTGTATGATGAATGAAGCAAAAGATTGGTCCTCAATGTCCTTAATCTTGTGGGTCTGTCCTCAATCTCCTGATCAGCGCCAAGTTTTAAATTTCTGACTTAGTGAGTCTTTTCCAATTTCTAGTTTCTCCTTCAATTAGGTGGCTGTAATAAGCTAGCCCATTTTATTGTTTCTCAAAATCGAACTTGAACTATCTCAGCCTGCATATTTGTGTTCATTTATTGAATTACTCTATCATAGTGTCTAAATCTTGACAATTTTTTATTTACATTGTTTTATAAACAATATATTTAGATCTAGCATATTCCTCTTGCATAAGTAAAATGTTAATACGTTATATACACATAATTTTTGTTACAAAACTAATTTGCTATAGGGCAGGGTATCAAGGTTCACCCAAAGACGTTTCTGATAGCCGAAGGGCTATCGCCTCTATCTGACCCGAACTCGGAGCGTCAGGAAACGCGAGGAAGCTATTAGCCCCCCCGAGGTACTAAACAGATCGCCTTCAGAAACGGAGAATCAGCTATTGCATGCCGAAGAGCATCTCCCCAAAGGCGGAACCCTGAATTAGGGAACCCCCGAACTACGGGCATATTTCTCGAAGGGGCATCGTTCGTACCAGAGGACGACCTCGGCCAGGGACCTCGGGAGTACGGCAGGAGCATCTAAGGAGCCTTTGACATGCCGCCCACAGATGCTACATGTCACCTCAAACGGTGATTTGACACGCCGACGCCGTCCAGGTCTTGTCACGACCTATCTCGGTTCAAGACTCAAGGAGCCTGCCACCGGCTATTTGTCCCCTACGCCCAGAAATTCAGAGAACATCCGACCAAACACGTGTCACGATCTGAACGGGCTGGACATTCCTATAAATACCAGGAAACAAACCCTGGCAAAAGGTTGGACTCCTCCCCCTTGAGAAAACACAGGCGAGCCCACTAAAAACTCTAGTGCTTCCCTCTTACCTTCACAGGAAACTGACTTGGGCGTCGGAGGCTCCTCCCTGGAAAAGCACCCCGAGGACCTCCTAACCTCATTTTCTGAGCTTTGCAGGCACTTTCCCCTGGGAAACTCCAGCACCAGATGCTCTCCCCCACAGGAAGTCCTCCCGGAAGTCACCATGCCTTCTAGTGAAGATGTCCCTGGACATCATTTGGCGCAGTCTGTGGGAACTCGCTCTGAGGTCGCCGTCGTTGAAACTCGGCGTTCTAAGGACAAGGGACTCCCGAGGTCCCCGTCCGCGCCTGAGAACCAACCGGCTGCTGAGCAAACACCCCCAGGGACTTCCACGCTTGAGGAAGAGCGCCCTCTGGTCATAACCATGAGCTTCTTGTGCGACTTTCAATGTTCTATTGTGGCTGAAATGACACAATAGATAGACCGAAGGTGGCCCCAACAGGCTCAAGCCCAAAGGCCTCATTCGCCAGCACACCCTCGGGAAAAAAACCCCAAACTAACTCATCGTAGTCCGGGATCCGGAGACCCATAGGAGGAGTCTTCAACAGAAAACATGCCCCTCGGGGCACGGCTTGCAGGACAAGCGGGGTCAAGGCGACCCAAAATCACACACAGGAGGAGCCAGTCGCCTGAGGCGAGGTCCCCATCCCCTCAACACCGAACTCGCTCCCTGAAGAGGCACCGACAATCCCCTCTGCCGGAAGAAGAACCTAGCGCCACGGCCCTTATGGAGAAAATATTGGCAAGGTTGGACAGAGTGGAGAAACAGGTGGCCCGTAAACCCATCTGGGCTAGGCTGTCTGGGACCTTTTGTGGGGACGAGTCCCCATTCACCCAAGACGTCATTGAGGCAGCCATGCCAGGTAATTTCAGAGTACCTCGGCTGGAAACTTATGATGGCCGTACTGATCAGCAGACCAATCTGACCAAGTACAGACGCAGCATGATGATGCACGGTGCCGACGATGCTACCTTGTGCAAATGCTTCGAGGTCACTCTCAGTGGGCCAGCAACAGCCTAGTATAATTCATTGGCCCCAGGAACCATCACGGAGTTCCAGGAGTTGTCCACAGCCTTCACGCAGCAGTTTATCGGGAGTCGGCCAACGGCGAAGATGCCGGTTCAGATGTTCGACATAGCGCAAAGAATTGGAGAGACCATACATGACTATGTCAAAAGGTTCAACAGGGAAGCTCTGAGCGTCCAGGACTTCCGGCCCGAAATACGCATCCTCGCCATGACACAGGGCCTTCGGAGGGACTCACAGCTGTTTTACGAGTTCTCTAAGGACCCCCCGGACACCCTCGGTGAATTTTACCGAAGGGCCGAACAGCACATGACAGCCGAAGAATTGAGAATGGGCGAACCGAAGTCCGATCACGCCCGGGCCGAAGGGTCCAGCCAGCAAAATCGGTATCCCACCGAACAGGCAGGCCGACCTCGGAGGACGCGAGGAAGGAAACTCCCAATTTTCACACCCCTGAACACCACACGGACAAAGATCCTCATGACGATGGAAAGGCAGGGGACGCAGGTTCAGCGGCCACGGGCCATGACCGCCGACAACAGAAAGAATATGAAGAAGTTCTGCCAGTTTCATCGCGACCACGGTCACGACACCGAAGATTGCTTCCAACTGAAGAAGTATATAGAGTCCCTGATAAAACAGGGCCAACTCCGGCGTTATCTGCACATGCCTTCCCCGAAAGGAAGAAAAGAGGAGAAAGGAAAGGCAGAAGACGAGGACTACGACTCCGACAGACGGAGAAACCGAAGTCCGAAAAGGCGCCCCCCACCTCCAGCAGGAATCATACAGACAATTACGATGGGACTCCCATCCTCGGAAAGAAAGAGGAAGGCCAGAGAAATAGCAGTCATGTGGAGTATCAAAGTCCAACAAAAAAGCTGGCCCGAAAGGATGGTTCCGCCGTCATTTTTCCCCACGACGACCCATTGTTGATCATGGCGAGAATAGGAAACTGGGACGTCAAAAGAGTGCTGCTCGATGATGGATCAAATGCCGACGTCCTGTTTTCACATTTGCTGCTGAGGTTGGGTGTATCCAGTAGCGACCTCAAGCCCGTCACCTCACCTACCTTCGGGGTAGGTCCGGCCGAGCTGCCGGTCCTCGGTTGGATCGATATCCCGTTGATGTTGAAAGGGACTTTGGTGATGGGGACAGAAGAGTTGTACGCCTCCACAATGGCAAGGTTCATCGTTATGGATGTCCCTTCATCGTACAACGCCATCCTTGGAAGACAGACACAGGGAAACCTGCACATTCGCCCTGATGTCAAGTACTTAAGCGTCACTTTCGCCGCCAAGGATGGAGATGCGGAAATCTTCATAGATCAAGGCGAAGTAAGGAAGGTGTTCGTCAAAACACGAAAGGCTCCAGCAAACAACTCCGCGCAAGCTGTGGAAGCAAAAGCACCGAAAAAGGGCGAGGCAGAGAGTCCCGCGAAGGCGGAAACGGAAACAGTAGAACTTGTCCCAGGTCAATTTACTCGAATAGGGAAGAGCTTGGTCGAAGGTAACAAGAAAAAACTTGTATCCTTTCCACTGGAAAATAAAGATCTCTTTGCCTACTCGCCGAAAGATATGCCAGGATTCACCCCTGGCATAATACAGCATAACCTCAAAGTAAGTCCGGAAGCAAAACCTGTCCGGAAAAAGAAGCGAGGCATCTCAGCCCATAAAAATAACTTTGTCAAAACTGAAGTCCAGCGCCTGTTAGACGCTGGTGTCATCAGGGAGGTCAAATACCCCGAATGGTTAAGCAACGTGGTCATCGCCACAAAAGAAGGCAGCAGTAAACTCCGGATGTGCATCGACTTCAGAAACTTGGACGATGCTTGCCCAAAAGACTCATACCCTCTCCTTCCGATAGACCAATTGGTAGACTCAACTGCCGAATACGGGCTCCTAAGTTTTTTAGATGCCTTCAGCGGGTATCATCAAATAAGGATGGACCCCGAAGATGAAGAAAAAACCGTCTTCATCATCGAGGGGGGAACATACTGTTACGTTAGGATGCCCTTCAGGCTAAAAAACGCAGGAGCCACCTACCAAAGGTTGATGAACAAGGTCTTTAAAGACCAAATAGGGAGAAACATGGAAGTGTATGTCGACGACATGATAGTCAAAAGCAAGCTGCCTGACAAACACGTCATGGATCTCAGGGAGACTTTTCACCAGCTCAGAGCCTTCGGGATCCGTCTCAATCCCGAAAAATGCATTTTCGGCGTGACCTTGGGAAAATTCCTGGGGTACATGGTATCCAAAAGAGGCATTGATGCTAACCCAGAAAAAATCAAGGCCCTACTCGATTTCCGAACTCCTGCCACAATAAAAGACGTGCAGAGACTCACTGGAAGAATAACCTCCCTCAGCAGGTTTATTTCCAGATACGGAGATCGGTGTCGGCCATTCTTCAAAGTCCTCACAAAGGCTGCAAAAAAGGAGGACAACCTCGGAGGTGATGACCATCCCTGGGGTGAAGATTGCCAAAAAGCCTGGGAAGAACTGAAAAACTACTTGGGCAGCCTGCCTACCCTGTGACAACCTCGCGAAGGAGAACCGCTCGTACTATACCTCGCCGTCACAGAAAAAGCTGTGAGTTCGGTCCTTGTAAAAGAAGAGGGGCCAAAGCAATGGCCGGTCTATTATGTCAGCAAATCCCTGCATGGCGCCGAAATCAGGTATCCTTTGTTGCAAAAAGCTATATATGCCTTGGTGCTGGCAGGAAGAAGACTACGACCATACTTTCAAGCTCACCCTATCATCGTCTGAAGTAGTTTACCACTTCGGGATGTCATGAGAAAGGTGGATCATTCCGGAAGGCTCTCCAAGTGGTGTATAGAGCTTGGCGAACACGACATCGCATATGAACCTCGGAAAGCCATAAAGCCCAAGTACTGGCAGACTTTATCGCCGAAGTGCCCACCACCAAGGACAGCCATCCGGATTCTGGCGAAGGTGATCCCGAATGGACTTTGCATGTTGACGGAGCCTCGGGGTCCGGACACCAGGGAGCTGGCGTGATTATCAGATGTCCCGAAGGCCTTGAAGTAACGAAGGCTATCAAATTTAGCTTTAACGTCACCAACAATGTGGCTGAGTACAAAGCCCTCATAGCAGGATTACGCCTAGCCAGAAGAATTGGCGTGTGAAATCTAAAAGCCCACAGCGATTCCCAGCTAGTAGTTCGGCAAACGGCAGGAGACTATGGGGCAAAGGACCCGACCTTGGCAAAATACCATGAACTGGTGGCAAAACTCATTCGGGAGTTCGATATAGTGCGAATCGAAAACGTACCTCGACGTGATAACATCCAGGCAGATTGCTTGGCAAAATAAAAAACATACACCGAGGTGCTGGACCATCTGAGCATCGTAGTGCTGAGCATAGTGACCTCGGGAAAAGGCTGGAAAGACCCGATCAAGAGATACCTCGAGGACAATACACTCCCCGAAGACCCCAGTGAAGCTGCCAAAATCCGAAGACGCTCCGGCCGATTCTTCCTAATTGGTGAAGAATTGTATCGGCAGGGATACGCAAACCCACTACAGAGGTGTGTCGGCGAAGAGGATACTGAAATGATCCTCAAAGAAGTACACGAAGGCGCTTGTGGTTCGCACATCGGAACCGATGCCCTTGCAGCAGTAATACTTCGCCAAGGATACTTCTGGCCTACCCTGAGAAAGGACGCAAGGCAGTTCATCCAGAAATGCGGTAGTTGCCAGAGACACGCAAATATCCAGAGGGCACCCTCGGAAATGGTGACTTCGGCTGATTATCCCTGGCCCTTCGCAGTCTGGGGCAATGATCTCATTGGGCCGCTTCCAACAGCCCCTGGAGGCGTAAAATTCTACGTTGTAGCAGTAGACTATTTCTCTAAATGGGTTGAAGCAGAACCACTAGCGACTATCTCGGCAAAAGAAGTGCAGAAGTTCGTGTGGAAGAACATCGTATGCAGATTTAGCATACCGAGGGTGCTAGTAGCTGACAATGGATCCCAGTTTATAGACAAAGGATTCCAGGAATTTATCAGCGACCTCGGAATAAAAATGTACTTCGCCCCAGTAGCTCACCCCCAAAGCAATGGGCAGGTAAAAGTATCTAATAGGACCATGAAAGATGGTCTGAAAAAGAGACTAGGGGAAGCAAAAGGGAAATGGCCAGGAGAACTCCAAAGCGTATTATGGAGCTACCGAACAACACCCTGAAGAGCCACAGGGGAAACGCCTTTTTCGCTAGTCTTTGGTACAGAGGCTATCATCCCAATCGAGGTAGTACGACCATCAGTACGGGTGCAAGTGTTCGATGAAAGTGGAAACGACCTCGGCCTAAGAACAAAGCTTGACCTCGTCGGCGAACACAGAGAAATAGCCGAGCTGAGAAGAAAAACTTTTCAGCAAAGAGTGGCCGCGGCCATAAATTTACGTGCCAGGCGAAAAGGGATCAAGAAGGGAGACCTCGTTCTCCGAAAGGCTAACTTCGCATCCCGAAGGCCATCCCACGGAGTACTTCGCGCGAATTGGAAAGGACCTTATCTGGTTCTTGCCGAAGTACGAAAAGGCGTGTACAGACTCGGCGACGCCGATGGCATAGAATTAAAAAATACTTGGCGTTCAGATGCCTTGAAAAAATTCTATGCTTAAGGTTTCGTGGAAGAATTGTGTTGTACAAATCAGAGAAATATTCTAAGTGCAAAAGTTTTTTAGAAAATTTTTTGAAGTACAAAAACCAGAATTCCGCGAAGGTGCTCGCCGAAAAAAGCGCAGACGATTTCCCGAAGTTCCTTGAGCAATCATGTTAGGGAAAAATGGGAAATAACGAGCCGCGCAAAGATACTCGCCATGACAAATGCAGGTGCCGTTTCCCGAAGTCTTTTGAGCGAACGTGTTCGGGACAAAGGGAAATGAAAAACCTTGCAAAAAAGACTTAGCCAAAAAAAATCTTCATTAAAGATAGACCAGCTTACAAAGAAGAAGGATTGCCAAAAAGAAGAAGCACAGAGAAAAAAGAATGAGAAAAAGGCGAAGGGCCCTAGAACAGCCTAAGGATTCTCGGTGTCCCGAGAGCTACCAGCCCCTGCATTCTTCTCCACCACCTTGGGCGCCGGGAGAGAAGAAGGTAGGTTCAGATGCTCGATCTTGGACCAGGACCACCGAGGCCCCTCAGGAATATTCAACGCCTCCAAAAAAGAGAGGTCCAGATCTGGGAACCTCTGGAGGACTTGGTGCCGAGCAAGACAAAAGCCATCCTGGAAGGCGACCTTGGTCATTTGGTCAGATTTGTCCTTCTCGACCTCAAGGTCCTCGAGCTCGTCCTTCAGATCCGCAACCTCATTCTTCAGCGCCTTTATCCTCTTCTTCTTCTCAGGCTCCTTTTTCAAGGAATCGACCTTGGCGTGAAGCGCATTCTTCTCAATCAGCAACGTCGCCAGGAGTTCTTCAGACTCCGTTTTTGAATTTAGAAGCGCTTCGTTGGCCGAAAGCAATCCCGCCACCTCGGCGCCGAGGTCGGAAATCTTCTTGGAGGAGTCCCTCAAAATCTCCTCTTTTTCCGCCCGAAGGGCGGCAACCTCCTTCTCCGCAGCATCAGCCAGCTGCAGGTTCTTGACGGCCAGTTCCGAACACATGGCCTTCGATTTCACTAAAGTCTTTAAGGCCGAGTTTCGGAACTGCGTCTGCCTGGCCACCCGAACTCTGAGGTAGCCAGCGTACGCCATCAGCTGCAAAAAGATGAAGGCAAGGTCAGTAAAAGCCAAACACTTAGAAAAAATTCTTCAAGGGCAAACCAGCAGACCTGAGCAGCGTGCTCGGTAACCTTCGCCGCAAGGGTGTCATCGCTCGGATGAGTCACCGCAATAGCCCTGAAGGAGGCCTCAGTAAGCACCCCCTTCACGATCTCCTTAGCCATTTGGGGACAGTCTCCGGAGAACAAATTCATGTCCTCCGTGAACGTCCAAAAAGGCTCCTTCGGGATTTTTCCTTTCGGGACTTTGGCATCACGGAGAGGTCGCTTCTGGGCATGTTCGGCTGCCCAACTTGGAGTAAGAGACTCCTCTGCATGGCAAAACGAGCAGCTGGTGAGAACAAAAAGAACTCCGGAAAATAAAGGCATTACACTTCGGCGGAAAAAGCAAACCTGGCGGCACTTCGACGACGTCATCGTCAGAAGCTGGGGCCTCCTCGATAGAGATATCCTTACCCTTGCGTTTACGCCGCTCCTCGGCAGAAGGAGCCTCTACCACGACATCCAAAAGAGCCTGGGACGGAGTGGGGCTCTGAGGAGGGACGTCGGCAGCAACCTCAGAAGGCGGAATGGCAGCGACCTCGGGCTCTCCACTTTCCTCCTCAATACTTTCCAAAGGGGGAGGAAGAATAGTCTTCTTCGCCCGTTTGGCCGAAGGTCCAGCACCAGTGGTTTTACGCCTTCGGGAAGCCACCTTCTTCGTCTGCTCGCCCTTCTCTACTTGGCCGGTGAAGAGGGACTTGTAGAAGGCAGCAGTGCCATCGCCCATCTCTGAGAAGGGAAGAAAGCATCAGCGTAAGTCCAAGACGAAAGCTATAACAACGGGAGTCAGAGATAACTTACTCTCATAAAAAGTTTCATAAGAAACTTCCTCCCGAAGGAGCTGCACCAACCAGGAATCTTTCCCGGCGATGGAAGGAGCTGGCATCTTGAGGTCCGTCTTCTGCTCCTTCACTACCCCTAACTCCCGAAGAACCTCTTCGGTCATCAACCTCCAATTGATTGGGAAGGGGGGGTAGAGAGAGCACGAAGGGACCTCGGGACCCCAGTCCGAGACAGCACGGATACGGCCGTCGAAGTCCTTAAAGATAGGAGCCAACTCCGCAGTTAGCAGTATCCTCGGATCCACGACGTCCATTTCCAGCTTTCCCTGAGCCCATTTGGTCGGAACATGAGACTAGGCCTCCTCCATCTTCAGAAAGAAAAATTTTTGTTGCCACCCTCGCCAGCTGTCCTTGGTGGCGAAGGTGAACGTATATTTCTTGCTCCCAGATCCCCGAGGTAGCATGAAGTAAAAGCCACTTTTCGGGACCACAAAGAGCTTGTAGTACTGCATAAAAATAATAAAGTGGGGTTCTATCCCGAAGACGCCACACATGCAGATGAAGGCGTTAAAATAGCAGTACGAGTTCGGGGGAAGTTGATTTACGGCAATGCCATGAAATTGGCAGAACTAGCAAATCATCTTCGGAGGAGGGTACCGAAGTCCGGCCTTCAATTGGGCTCGGAAAACGGTAACCTCGTTATTATGGTTTGAAAAACAAAACTGGTCAGAACGAGGCAACATCGTAACGGCATACAAAGGAAGAAAGAACTTTTTCTTCCATCTTGCTAGTTTTTTGGGGGTGGTGCAGCAAGGATGAGATAAAAGAGGCTGCCAGCTCTCGGGAATAGGCATATTTGCAGAAAAATGGGTTCGGAAAAAGGCAAGAAAATAAGTTCCGGAAAAAACTCTGAAAATCAGAAGAGTCTGGAAAACAAAAACCCACCAAAAGACTTGCCAAAATCTGGGTTTGAAGTCATCGTCGTGAAAGGTTGCCGGAAAAACTCTGTTAAAACAGCTCCGCCGCAAAAAGCAAGAGAAAGCGTAAAAGCAATGACAAGCAGGGAAAAGAGCAGAAGCAAAAGCAAAAAAGGAACTTATGATGGAATGGGCTATATATAGGTTGAAAGTAGCTAGTCGAATCGACGTCATAAGTACCCTTTGAAGGCAAACCGTCGCCATAACTGCTCTCTGCGCCCGAAAAGACGCGCTCTCTGTGACCGACACGACTCCCCTCAAATAACAGTGTGCCACATGTCAGCCGCCGCGCCAAAATAGGGGACGCGCTTTCTGACACCCCTAAAAAACTGGGATGCGCCGCTCCAGACTGACACGCCGGGTCATGAGACGCGACGCTGCACAGACCTGCAAAAGGAAAAAGGAAAGGAGTAAATAGCCTCGAAGACACCAAAAGACAGGCTATTGCCGAACAACCCATATCTTCGGGGAAAAGGTGTACCTTCGGCACAGGTTTTACTCCCTAAAAAACTCCCAAAGAGCATCCTCGGAAAGACTACAAACCGAAGTCTCCACTTCAGCTTTCCAAAGGGGGGCATGTGATAGCCGAAGGGCTATCGCCTCAATTTGACCCGAACTCGGAGTGTCAGGAAACGCGAGGAAGCTATTAGCCCCCCCGAGGTACTAAACAGATCGCTTTCGGAAACGGAGAATCAGCTATTGCATGCCGAAGAGCATCTCCCCGAAGGCAGAACCCTGAATTAGGGAACCCCCGAACTACGGGCATATTTCCCGAAGGGGCATCGTCTGTACCAGAGGACGACCTTGGCCAGGGACATCGGGAGTATGGCAGGAGCATTTAAGGAGCCTCTGACATGCCGCCCACAGACGCTACATGTCACCTCAAACGGCAATTTGACACGCCGACGCCGTCCAGGTCTTGTCATGACCTGTCTCGGTTCAAGACTCAAGGAGCCTGCCACCGGCTATTTGTCCCCTATGCCCAGAAATTCAGAGAACATCCGACCGAACACGTGTCACGATCTGAACGGGCTGGACATTCTTATAAATACCAGGAAACAAACCCTGGCAAAAGGTTGGACTCCTCCCCCTTGAGAAAACACAGGCGAGCCCACTAAAAACTCTAGTGCTTCCCTCTTACCTTCTCAGGAAACTGACTTGGGCGTCGAAGGCTCCTCCCTGGAAAAGCACCCCGGGGACCTCCTAACCCCCTTTTCTGAGCTTTGCAGGCACTTTCCCCTGGGAAACTCCAGCACCAGACGCTCTCCCCCACAGGAAGTCCTCCCGGAAGTCACCATGCCTTCCAGTGAAGATGTCCCCGGACATCAGTTTCCATTCAACTTTCTGATTGTTTCGATTTTAGAAAAACTCAATCTACTCTGATTTTTTTCTTTGGCTATAAGGTCTTGACCACTTTATTGAAAGAAATTATTGCACAATTTTGATTTGATTTTAGTAGTGAATTTAACTTGGTAATGTAAGCCACTGTATGGTAGCCTTGGAATGTAGAGATAAAATAGGAAAATTATAAGATGATAGATGATAGACATTGCAACACTTTAAATTGTCTAGTTCCACGTAGAAGTGCACAGTGGGTTGACCTGGATCGGGACCAGCCCAGCACAGCCAGTCCTGAGCTTGGGTCTGGAGGGATCGGGCACTGACCAGCTATAGGTGTGCCGGTCCTAGGCTAGGCTTAGGCATGTTTTTTTAAAAAAAATTTAAATTTTTTTTTTCTAAATTTTTTAAAATAATTTTTTACTAAAAATTTGAGATTATTAATTTTATTAAGAATAAAATACCACTGCTAGTGTGAATTTTATTAATTTCAAAGACAAATTGTACTTACATGAGTTAGAACAGGCCTTACAAGGGAAAATGACAAAACGTTCTAAAAAAATTTAATTTAAAAAAAATTTATAATCTGTGCTGAACAATATAATCAGATCGAATATAAACTATAAAAATCAAAGAGTCTATCTCGTTGGCGTTTTCATCGTCAGAATACTTATGGTATTGCATCTGTAATACGGTAAAACTTCAATTACGGTTACAAATACACACTTCAATCACATTAGGTGACAACCTTTCTTGTCTTTTCGAAATAACACTTTTCCCCATGCTGAAAGCTGACTCGAAAACAACGGTTAAGATGGGAATATCTAGAATTTCTTTTGCAATAATGGACAGTATCATAAATTTGTTGCTCCTCACTTTCTATTATTCCAAAATGTCTCACTATTCTCTTATACTAAGTTGAGGTATATGTCAACTTTACTAAGATCGGAGGATACAGACTAGGGCCGTTTGAATTGTTGTTCGGAGGGATTGAATGCTAATGAGGCCAATGATGAGGAATCCCTGACGGCATCAGAAGTAGTACTTTCTATCTTATCTTTATGTCTGTCAAAGTAAATCTTATATAACTCACTGATAAGCTTACATTTGTTATATTTATTTCCCTCATATTTTGTATGTTCTAATGTGTTTTGAACCTTAAAGATCTATTTTGAGTATATTTTGTAGCTTATAGCATATGTGGACTTAATTGATTGAAAGTAGATTTAATTTGCAATTTTATAAGTTTTAATTTGGTTGTGTTCTTTTTGGATTTTGATAGATTGATGATATTCCAGCATAAAAATCATATCTTGAACTACAGAGATCAAAATGAATTGATTCTTGCTTCATTGGAAAGCTAATATCTAGAGCTACAAATCATATGCAAATCATAAAACTCAGTTTGCATGTTAAGGCTGTCAAATTTAGCTTCAAAGTCGAGATTTGTATGTCATCGTTGGTTCAGAAGCAGTTGTTGTATTTTGAACATATCTTTGGTTATAGATGTCCATTTTATGTGATTTAGATGTCATTTCGAAGCTAACAAAAATCTCACAACTTTCATGCTTTGAGTTTTGAGAGATAATGATTACATTAAGGTCGAATTTTAGCTTGAAATTGCTACCGATGTTCTAGAGCATTTCTTGGCTCACAACTTTGAAACCAATTGTGATGTGGATTAATTCCAAAGGCCTCTAAACCATGTGAGCAAAAATTTCAGCTTAAAAACACAATTTTCCTGATTGTATTAAGGTATTCTAGTTATTTTGAATCTTTTTTGTATTTGTGAGATAATTTTATAACAATATATAAAGTTTAGGGAGATTTTGTGGATTTTACTACAATAGGTTAATTTGCCTAGGTTATTTAAAGAGAGGCCAGTAGCTGCCCCCCTCCCAACTCTCTTTTGTCTCTTTTCTTGTTCTTTTCTTTTTAGTAATTTTTTATGGTCATGTCCAGTTGATTTATTTTATTCATGGTTGAAGGAGACTGAAGCTATGGATTCTTCAGCACTGTAAGATCAAAATTATTTTTATTCATTTAATTAATACTTTGAGTATTGGATGTTCTTCTATGATTAATGTCATGATTGTTATTCGAATTCAATCTACTGTTGGGTTAGAAATCAAATTCGTAATTGTTTGATCTCTCTAATATGTGAAGCAACTAAGGTTTATTGATTTACTACGTCAGAAATCATTAGGTCTTAGGGTGAACATTCAACTAAATTAAATGCAACTGTTTGTGTTTGTGTTATTTAGTTTTATCGATCTCTATAATTTTTAATACAATTTTTCAATTAAATTGAAGCTCTTTAAGTTGTTTAGTAGCTAGAGTTAATTAGATCGCTTATTTTTTGATTAACTACGACTAAAGAGAGATATGAAGATAACTCTAACGATGAATATTCAAAGGTTTGATTGATCTATCTATACATTGATGATCAGTTGTAAGAATTTGGTGGTAGATATTGACTAATGTCAAGGTTGTCAAAACCACAAAAAATAATTCTGGTCTTACTAATAATTCATAATAAATAAAATTGTATTATAATGCCACCATTATAAAATATGCTCATCAAGAGTAGCAGTTATAGCAAAAATAGATACATGCAGCATATTTAAGACATTATAATAACCATCTAGTAGCTGTTGTGTGCCTGTTATTCTAATGGTTGGGTTGAGTGCAGATGCAAGTAAATGGATTTTGGGGGGGGGGGGGTATGTCATTAAAATACCATGCAATATTAACCAAATACATTAACACCTTGTGAGAAGTGAGATAGTAAACACCGTAACAAAAAATGGTGGCATTGTAAAAATATCATAACACAGCGGCTACTTTTGAAAGTTTGTTTCATATCTCTTGTTTCAAAATTGTTTTCTTCTCTTTTACATTTATAAAACATGTTCATGTGCAGCAAATGAAATTGCATCCATCAACATCTCGTAAGTCAAGTTCCATCAGGTTGAACAATCAAGTTTAAAATGTTTCCAACTAAACTTCAGGTCATTTTCAAGACAATAAGCCTTAAACTCTTTGGCAATTTTCGGCTTTGATTTCAAATAGTGGATTGTTCACAAAATAGGAGTGATTTTGGTACTCAATACATTAAGGCCTTTTTGGACAGCCAAGTTTAAAATATGACAAATATATCATATGTGAAAAAATACGATGTCCCTGACAGGTTTCAATGATTCCCTTAATGTCTCAGTCTCGACATCTTTGTTTGATGCATTGACAAATGTTATAACAAAAACTTTGTCATAACAAAAAAAATTCTTTTAAAGTTTCAGAAATAACTTGGTATATGTTCCAACCGGTATGATCAACCTTCATCCACTTAAATGCAATGATACGCTTTTGAACAACCCAACTATCATTGATCTAACATACAGTCACACAATAATAATATTGTCATAAGGGTGAAGTCCACATGTCACTAATAAATGAGACATAATGATTAAGAGCAAAAAAGCATGCTTGTAGGTTCAATTTACCTATTTCATAAATTTTAAATGCCTCCATTCTAACAATAGTCCTAGATGTTCTTTTAAAAGTTAGATTTAATAGTGATTTTATCCATTTTTTCATGTGTCTATCTTTAGCTTGTATGAATGGTTTTTCAGTCAACATCATTCATTTTATCATGCATTTTCTACAATTTTTTTGATTAAATAAAAAAAATACTTGATGTGGTCATAGAACTCCCAAGTTGTGTCTAGCTGTCAGTACTACTAGCTGCGTCTGGGCAGAGGTTCAGATGCATATGTTCCATGTGTCATTTGATTATCCCCATGTTGGAGTTCTTCTTGTGGATGTGCTTCGTCTTACAATATTTATATTTTGCAAATCGCGTCTCATTCTCAAACACTTGATCGAAATGCTTCCAAATCTATACAGTAAGCCTCGGCGATCTACCTTGACTTTCAAGTTTGGGTTGGTGGTTCGTTGGGTGGGTTGGGATCCATCGCCTCTACCAACATTATCGGACGGAGTCACATCTAGCTTCTCAAGTCGTTGTTCGAAAGTTGGTCATCTTGCCCCAATTCATATTACGCCATGTCAAATTGTTCGTCCTCGTCGGTTTGTTGAATGTGGACCCCATGGCTCATTGGCCGGGACATGAAACGGAAAAATGACCTCAACCCTGTTGTGCGAGATGAAGAGCTTTGGCATTTTCCCTTTCCTTTGGATGCCATTCGTACAAACATTAATTGAGAAGATGAAGAAATTTGAAAGTAATTAAGAAAATATTAAGGAAAGATTAAGAAAATAGTACAAAAATACGGTTAAGAGTTTGAGGAACTTAAAAGAATGTATTAGAGAAGAAGAGGAAAGCTTGAGATTGGTGTGAAGAAAATACTGCAGGTTGTTGGAGGGGCTTGCGGTGTAATTAGACACTTTTTTTAATCAGGAGCCGTTGGAGCATGAGTTGACAGTTGGGACTAGACCGGTCAAGCCGGGCCAGTCTTATATGTCGGGCCTAATGCGGTATGGGCCCATTTCCAAATTAGGCCGTGCCGAGTTTACTTCCAATCTCTTCCTTCCTTAGGCCCATGATTGCCTCTCTCTCACCCATGCCTTACTTCAGTCTTGTGCCGAGTTGGGTTTGACCCGGGCCAGGCCCAAATTAACCGCCCCGGTGAACACCCTTACTTTCACATCATTTAATCATGACCGCATAAAAAACCCCACTCTCACCAAAATTATGATTTTGATATGTGAGCCAGTACTATTGTCTGACTGTGATTGGGCCGAGCTAACAAAAGCTTACTCTTAAACCATGTTTATTAATTTTTCTTTCATTCAAGATAAAACCAGATAGAAGGAACTTGTGCAGCAATGTTTCAACTAATATTTTCATATCAAGAATTTGACTTTTGGCTGGATGCTATAATGAATCATATTCTTATTTAGGAGAAAGAGAATATTTCAGGAACATACTTTGGGAGAGAAGTAGCTTTCTGTCTCATCTGCTGTATGAATATTCCATTATAAAGGTCTCTGCCTGCTATATCTGAATTGGAACTTTCCAAAGGATATGAGAGCTTAGTGTTTCTCTCATTACTCAAAAGACCATATCCAAAAATCTGCTGAGCATCAATTTCATTCATACAATCTGTGCAACGATACAAAAATTTAAGGATTAGACTGCAGAAGGATTAGAACAAATTAACTCAAAGTTGTACTGAAATTTTCTTCCTCGCCCTCAAGTCCTAAGTCAATCAACTTAAGATGCCTCCCGGTTCAAGCATTCCACCGATAATTCTATCTTGTTCAGACAAGTTTGACACAACCCACCCTAAAATGGTTTATATTGTGAGGAATCAAGGAGGTTAGCCCTGCGTTTCATGTAATCTCAACACAATGCCGTCCTAATTCCAATCCATTTTAGTTCATTTTGAAACCAAAACGAACTAAAATGTACTGTATTTGAAAGTGAACTTGAAATCTATACAACTTAATCACACCTTGCGGAGAGCATATGCAAGAGCTGAACCAGCAATACCCGCTCCAGCGATGATCATGTGTGCATCGTTTCCTGTCATCTGATCTTGCATGCATGGCACATTGACATTTCCTTGAATCATCATTAAAGAATCAGCAGTAGGACCCTAGTGGTGGATCAAGGATTTTAGGCTCGGGGGGGCTAGGGGCAAAGCGGAGGTGAGACGAGTGACGATCAAAACCTAAAAGAAAAAAAATTATTTAAATAATTATTTATAAAAATTAAATTTTATAAAAATTTATTTAAATAATTATTATGTGTATATGGTATTAAAATAATATCTATTCTAAATAAAAATTAGTAAAATAATTACTTTGTTTTGATTAATCATCATTGAAGCAGCCTAAAGGGGAGAGAGAGACATAGAGATTTTGAGAGAGAATGGTTTGGGATGAATATGTAATGTTTCAGAGGTTAGATATAAATTTGCAATGAAAAGTAAAGATTTAGTACTGTTTTCACCATTTACTCTTTTATATTAGCCAGTTTGGGGGGATAAAACAGATAAATGGTCCTTAATTTCTTACAAAATGGCTAACTTAGTACCTTATATTTAGAAACTCACAAAAGTCTCGGGTGGATTTTTTGGGATGGATATGCAATGTTTCATAGGTTAGGTAAAAATTTGTAATGAAAAGTAAAGATCTAGAACTGTTTTCGCTATTTACGCTTTTATATTCTTCAGCCAGTTTGGGGGGAGGGGGGGGGGGGGGAAACACTTAATAGGTCATTATTTTCTTGCAAAAATGGACAACTTAGTATCTTATATTTAAAAACTTACAAAATTCTCTGGGGGCAGTTGGGTGGTAGTTCCGCCTCTGTAGGACCCTTTGTCTTTTTACTCATGCTGAAGAAGAAAACAGTCCCCAAAAAGTGAGGCTGATTCCTCCCAGAAAATACTGATGAACCGTCACTGGAGGTCAGAAACCAAGCACAGAACAGTGCGGATGAAAATGAAATAGGCTGTCTGATCTTTCTTCTTCCTTTAGGTTTCTGCTTTTTGTGTGTGTGCATGTGTGATTTACACGGCAGTTGATTTTACAGGCACATGAATCATGAGGGGAAACTGAAAACTAGGAAAGGGTTGGGTCTGGGACCTTTGGGTTTAGGATTTTCTTTGACTGGTGTTTAACTTTTGCTCATCAGAGCTATGCTTTTTGTTCAAGGCCTGGGAGAATAACATGAAAGTTACAGTTCCCCAAGTCAGTCAATAAAAACAGCGCAGAGGATTTCTTCTTGGTGCATTAACACGCAGCATATATATATTTCTGTTTTTGTCTGGTTGGCTTGGCAAGACGCGGTTGCTGGCTGCTGTGTTTTGTTTTTTCGGTCAATATACAGTGAGTGATTTTCCTTTTTTTTTACAATATACAGCAGTTGCCGATTGCCGCCGTATATTTCCTGTTGATTTCTCTTGGGCGGAAATTTATTCCTTAAAAACAAGCATAAGAAAATTGAAGTCGTGAACGGGATCTAGAAAACTACAGGGAGTTGATTGACAAATTCGGCAATTATTGAGCGGGGAGTGCTAGGGGCAGCTGCTCCCACGATTGCTCCGGTTATCTCCTCTTGCTTGGATGCCTTGTGGCATTGGTTTTAAATTATACAACTTCAACCGGCTAAAGAATTTGGGGATAGTATCTAATATAATATTAATAATAAAATAATAATAATTTCTTTCTTAAAACAAACACCTCATCTAAAACTCTAGATGCGCTGTTTCTATTCTTAGCGGCAAAACTCCAATTGCTCAACCTTTTCTTTTTATTTTTCAGACTTTCTCTATAATTGCTGTTTGGTGAATACAAATTCTCTGAGAATCTTAAGGTAAGCAAAGCACACCACTTATTTTAGATTTTTTTTTCAATTAAATTGGTTCTTTCTAATTCTTATATCATCAGCATTGTTGTTTAATATTGGTGGTCTAGTTTATCCTTTGTGCCGGTTTGAAAGGATATTAAGGGTGGGATTTATGAGTCTGGAGGTACAGATTTTTTGGTTATAAAGAATTAGTATTCTTAAAGTGAAAAATTCTTGTATTGAGGGAGATGCTCGAACTTTTGTTTTTTTGAAGGAGAATTTTATCAATGATAGAAAATAGCACGAAAACAAAAGTGGAAAGATCAGACAAACAATCCACTATAGAAATAGAACCGAATGAAACAAAATACACAGGAGATAACCCTGCCCCTCATTAACATCAAGCCTCTAAAAGGGACGATCTGTTTGCTAGAACAATTTGTGGACTATATTCAAATTTCCTGCAAAAAAAAATCTGATGTCCTAAAGAAAACTGAACCTAGTCCTTATTACGAAACAAAGTGTGGTACTCTACTTTTATATACCGCATATTGAGCTCAGTCCTTGTTACAAACAGTTCCTAAACCTTACATTGCCTTGTGCAATATATGTGTTGATAAACATGCAAGTTTAGAATTCCACAGCCAAAAGGTCCCCTAATCTTCTACAAACCAAAATCAGTAGTCACTTGCACTGAGAAAAATCAAACTTACTGTCACAAGAACCCATAACAGTGGCATGAACATTGCACTGAGAAAAAAATTTCTATATTCAATCGAGCAGCTGCTTGAACAAGAGCATCTTTAGCTTGAGATTGTGCCTTGTAGGATATAGCTCCTATTTTGCTTTAAATAGAACAACAAACGTAGTTTCAAAAATTAGTATGTAGAAACCAATGGAATCAAAGTGCTACAAAACTCATAAGAGGAACCTATTGTTTTGTTTTGTATCAATTTCTAGTACAAATGACAGTGTTATATACTGCCATGACAGTAATAAAATGAAAAACATCAGAACCCCCAATAGTTGCTTTCAGCAGCAGCATCTGTATATCAGCAATAGGTGAACAAATCCATAAAACAAAAGCAAAAGCAATACCAGTGCCCATATTAATTTTAGTAATATCCAATAGTTAGCAACACTATAGATCAAGAGCATTTGTTGCAGACTTTGACCCAAAATTACTGGAGGTTAAGTCGGACTCGACATTACAACACCATTTTGAACATCAGCAAAGCATTTATCAATTAGGTTCACACAATGCTTGCAAGAAAATAGAAAAGAAGGGAAAAAATTAAATGACAAGAAGGGAGCTAGAAGAAGATTGACATGATCACCATGTCGAACATTGTCTACTCCACTGTAAATCCAGATGTTGTTCTTTGATTATTAAAAAAAAAAAAAGAAAACAGGGAAAATTTTCATTAATCTTATGCGTGCAGGTCCGAGTATGAAAGAGGAGATGCAGAAGCTTAAGGAAAATGAAAGTAGTTTACAGTCCTCTCACCTCTACGAGCTGGCTGAAACATGGAAGTTGGCATAACAGATGCCAACGACTCAACGAGGAGCAGAGCTCTGAAGCACCAACCAAGGACAATGACGGTAGTGGTCGGAGGGTGTGGGGGTGGTTCTGAGGTTAGATGACTTGTATGTGAGGAGCACAAGCTCGGAGCAGCTAGGCTGATCAAGATAGAGGGTGTGCAATGAAAGTGAATTTTCTTTTACCCGGGTGTAGTTTGCTGCAGTGGGTGGGGGGTGAATAGTTGGAAGATGGAGAAAAACTACAAATAAAAGAGTTGACGGGGTGAGAGGAGAAAGAATCTGATTTAACCAGTTCACCTGGTTATTTTAATTGCTTTGTATAAAAGTGCCACATGGCATCCATGTAAAAAAAAAAGATAGCTGGAGCAACTGTGAGAGCAGCTGTCCCTAACACTCCTCTTATTGAGCCGTATTTGTTTTGGCCTTAATCGTCATCACAGGCTACCAATTGTCATAGTTCTGATGACAGTCTTTCAGGCTTCAAGTAAGTTTTATTATCAACTATATATCATTATATCCCGGGTACCACCTTAATAGGTATATATATTTTGCTCTCCGGCGGTTGCCTTTTTTCGAAATCACGTGTAAATTGCATTCGAAGTTTCTTAGAGAAAAGAAAAGGCCAAGTAAGTCTATTACAAAAACAATTCTAACACTTCACCAAAAAACTAAAAAAGAACAATTCTAATACTGATCGTGATCGGTGGTCAGATGATAACAAACAAAAAATATGAGACGATTATGAACTGATTCAAAAAGCTTAGGGAGCAACTAAGTAACATCAGTTTAATCAAACCATGACTAGGTCACAAAAAGAGCGGGAAGACCAGTTCGCTTCCCTCTTTTGCTAACTACCGAAGAGAAGAAAACAGAGCCGGCAAGCCTAAAAGACTCACCAAATCCAAATCCTCAATTCTTTAACTATCACCAGCCTCTGTTTAATTCTTGTCCCTCAAATCCTTGCTTCTTCAACTACCCATCTATGGCCGCTAATCTCCTCCTCTGCGTCCTGTTCCTTTCGCTCTCTCTCCCCTGTTTCCTCTCTCAGCCCCAAACGCAGCCCCAGCCCGCCCTGCCGCCGGACGCCGCCACATGCAACGGTGTCTTCATCTCGTACGCCCACACTGTCGGCTATCCAATCCCGCCGGCGCAATCCAAACCCTCGGACCAGCCCTACCGTTTCGAGTCGACTTTGACAGTTCGCAACAACGGACTCGATGAGCTCCAGTCCTGGCAGGTCTTTGTGGGCTTTCAGAACAGGGAGATTCTGGTCTCTGCGGATGGTGCTGTTTTGGCTGATGGGAGTTCTCTGCCCGCTCAAGTCGGAAACGGGGCGGTTCTGGCCGGCATCCCCAAGAGTGACCTCAAGTCGGCGGTGGAGACGGCCGGCGATTTGGACCAGATGGAGGCCCGGGTCAGCTTGGTGGGCACCCAGTTTGGTGTCGGAAATCCGTCTGTGCCCATGCCAGCCAACATTACCCTTTTTAACGATGGCTATTCTTGTCCCCCTGCCCGAAATCAGGGTACGATCTTTATTACCAAGGAAACATCATTCTTTTTGCTTGAAAGTTTTCAGGTTGTTCTGAGTGATAACTACTCCTTACTTGTACTAAATTTGATGCTTATTCTTAATATCTCTATGAAATGGTTTAAAGGTTTAAAACCCAGGATTTGCATTAGTTCTTCCTTAAATCATTCAATGACAAAGGTAAGGTAATCTTTCTGTGACACATGCATAGGAAACAAGGAGATGCATGTATGTTGCAGTCCAGTTCCAAACTTCATATCAAACATCACAAAAGATCCATTTTTGTCGAGGAAGGAAGGCGATCTTATCATAATGTATGATGTGATAAGTTCAGATAACGATGACAATTACTGGGCCCAAGTCACCATCTCAAACAATAACTCTCTAGGGAGGCTTGGCAATTGGAGACTGAGCTGGGATTGGACGAGGGAAGAGTTCATCTATTCCATGAAAGGAGCTTACCCTGATATAGTTGATTCATCAGATTGCCTTTATGGCAGACAAGGCCAGCACTACAAGGATATGGACTTCTCCAAAGTCTTGAGCTGTGAGAGAAGGCCTACAATCATGGATTTGCCTCGGACAAGGGCCAATGATACAGATATTGGGTTGATTCCCTTCTGCTGCCGAAATGGGACGATTCTTCCTCCTCAGATGGACCCAAGAAAATCTGTCTCAGCTTTCCGGATGCAAGTCTTCAAAATGCCACCAGATTTGAACAGAACCGAGCTGAATCCGCCTGTGAACTGGAACATCAGTGGTGCACTGAGTCCTGATTACCGATGTGGACAGCCAGTTCGTGTAAGCCCGAGTCATTTCCCAGATACAAGTGGCTTGCCTTCAACAACAGCAGCAGTTGCTAGCTGGCAAGTGGTCTGCAATATATCAAGGGTCAAGCGAAATCCTAGATGTTGTGTCTCATTCTCAGCATTTTCTAATGATTCTGCTATTCCTTGCAACACTTGTGCCTGTGGCTGCAGCAGCAGCCCCAGCCAGACCTGTAGTGCTACCATGCCGGCTCTGGTTGTGCGACCTGATGCCCTTCTAAAGCCTTTCGAGAATAGAACTAAAGAAACTAAAGAGTGGTACCGCCTGAACCGTCTGAAGGTTCCAGATCCCTTGCCTTGTGGAGATAACTGTGGTGTCAGCATTAACTGGCACTTGCTATCAGATTTCCGAGATGGATGGAGCGCTAGAATCACACTTTTCAACTGGGGCCAAACTGATTTTGCAGATTGGTTTGCTGCAGTTCAATTGGAGAAAGCAGCTCCAGGCTTTGAAGCAGTTTATTCTTTCAATGGGAGTGCATTGCCAGGTTCCAACAATGACACATTGTTCATGCACGGACTAAAAGACTCCAATTTTCTTCTAGCAGAAACTGAGGGTAAGAAACCGAAGAAAGATCCCCCAGTTCCTGGCACACAGCAAGCGGTAATCTCATTCACCAAGAAGAAAACACCTGGCATTAATGTTGCCAAAGGAAACGGATTCCCAACGAGAGTATTCTTCAATGGAGAAGAATGTGTTCTTCCCACGAGACTTCCAACCAACAAAGCTACCAAAATCAATACAATCACCAGCACATTCAACTTCCTAGCCCTTGCTGCTCTTGTCACAGTACAACTACAGTTGTTCTAAAGCAGGTTCTTTTCTATTCCTTCATTTTTTTTTATTGTTCAGACAGCTACTATGTATTTTGTCCATCTGTCTTATTAAAGGGGAAAGACTAGAGCCCATTATCGTGCATACTACCTATTTATGGCCTGTTTTTTATTTCCACTTTTTGCTGCACGGTTGTGCCACTGCCAGATGCTGTGTGCATCCATTGTAATTCATGTCATGGGATAAAACTTAAAAGTTATCGTCACACTGCTTACAAGCACATCTTTTATGATTGCCGTCGTAATTAATCCAGATTGCTTCTGGAGATAACTCAAAACCATCATGTTACCGCATAGAAAGGAAAAACACCCATAAGAATTAGTGCAAAACCCATAAAACTTCCATAACAATGTACTAAATTAGTTCAGCTTTGACTAGTTCAAGCTACCTAGCTGTCTAAATATCACACAGAGATGAAATAGTAATGATGAACCTGGCCTCTAGGTGAGATGGCAAGGTATTCGTCTTCCATCCACATGGCCAGGGTTCAAGCCTAATGTTGCCCCAAAAAGAGAGAGAGAGAGAATGAAAAGAAGTACTAGACCTGTAATCTTCTTTCCCTGTCAATAAAGAACAATTGCTTTAGAAAAACAGATTATTTATGAACCGTCTGCTGCAAGTGAGCTAAGCCACCTACTGGTCAAACTGCCCGCGAAAGATTTCATCCTGATCCTGATCTTGTTGATAGTGCCTTAACAGAAACGAGGGCTCATAGCTCATATCATCATCGATCAAGAGCGGTTTAGCCTGTTCAGCAACATTTCCCATGCTCCGGTAGAACAAATACTCTTGATTAGGGGAAGAAATGGTAGCAGAGGAATCATTTTTGTAGGCAAGGCCTACTCCCACAGCATTCCTAGGGGCATAATTATTCATAGAATAAACATTTAGTGGAATGCAGCCGGGTTCAGGAGTTCTGGGTTCTAAAAGGTAGTTCGCTTGATCAACAAGAGGCAAGCCGTTGCTTGCGTAAGCATTTGCTCTCTCCAATCCTCCAGCATGTGAAGTTACAAGGCTCTGTGCCAGAAATGGAGAAGTGGGACCGCAGGCATGATGAGCTGGATACTGCCCCGACGAAGCACAGGAACTTATATTGGATCCCATCATCGAAGAGGCTTGCTCGAAAATGGAGAACTTCCTAGATTCCATAGAAGTGCTGGAATCTCCATTATGATATGTAGGGTTGCTCTGCTTTTGAAGATATAGCCGGTATTTCTGAAACATACAATTGAACTGAATTTCTTGAAAAGGTTCTTTCAATAAATTTCGTGGAGATATCAAAATTATCACTACCTGAAGGTGGCTTGCAACATTTTCTCTGGTAATCTCTGTAAACCCCATAGCATGCATGCATTCTAGAATCTTCTTAGGAACAGCCTCTGCAATTAAGATGAACAAATTCAATGTCGCAATGACCCAAATCCAGTAGTATACACACGTTTAAATAAATTATTTAAAACCCTAATGCTGTTATTCATAAAAGGTGTTGCAGATAGAAATAAGAGGGAAGCACTAGATTTACATACTGTCACCGCCTAGCTGGTTGACTGCTGCGACAAAGTTCTGATGGAGCTCAACGGTCCAAATGAGTCGTTGCTTCTTACTGTTGGGGGCTTGATCATCAGAGCCAGAGGACTCGCTTTCTCCGTCCTCCGAGTCTTTTACCCTCTTCAAGGTTTTGGCATTGGCTTTGTTTCTGGCATCATCGCTGCTGGGCCTGGCAGACTGAAGGGTGGCGCCGTCCGCATTGCCCGATATCTGCTGCAAATCCTTCAAGTACCTGGCTTTCTTGCGAAGCACGTGCTTCCACAGCACATTAACGTCCTCCATTTTGATGGGCTTGATCAGATAGTCGCAGGCTCCGTGCATCATACATTCCAGCAACAACTCCTTTCTGTCGTCCGACAAAACCACTGAATCACTCGAGCAACATCAGCAGCCATTTTTAATACAGCATTTATTTATACGTACAGGAAGAATAATAGTAAAGAAACGAAAAGCAGCAGATACTTACTGACGACGGGCAAGTGCTTATCGATGTCGGAGATCTGTTGTAAGAAATTAAGTCCGTTAACATCAGGCATTTGGCGGCCACATATGACGATGTCGACCTTGTTACTGTCCTCTTGAAGCATTGACAGAGCTTCTCCTGCCGTCTGGCACTTAAAAACTGGAAAAAAAAACACGCTGCTACTTCAGCACCTAAACCATTAAGGAGTAATTTATTACTTAATTAATTTCATATATGTGTGTATGTGTGTTGGACATTGAATTTATGTAGTAATTCTGATAGCACCCACCTTCATAGCTGCAATGCCTCAACATCTGCTCGAGGATTCGAAGAAATGTTCGATCGTTGTCCAGAATCAGAGCTCGGGAATCTTCCGGCACTTGATGATTCAGGGCTCGATCATTGGTGCACATTTTTTTGGCGAGAGTTACAAGTGGGTGGTGGTGAGAGGGAAATTAGTTGATGAAGACGGCGGGGCGGAGCGCAGAGCGGAGAGCGATCATGGGGGAGAAAGAAGAGAGAGGTAGTGACTGGGGGAGGAGGGGGCTGGCTTTCTGGCTGGCTGGGTGAATTAGTTTAAGGAGAGATAAGTGTGGTTTGGTAGAGTGAAGTGGATGGATATGTATCTGCTGCTTTTGAAATGAGATTCCAGATGTTCAGTTGTGATCCCATAACCGTAAAACAAACCAAACCCTATCATTTCTACCTTTCCTCTTCCTTTGGCTTAAATCGCTTTTGATCCCTCAAACTTTGTCAATTCAGTTAGAAGACACCATGAATTTTGGTGCGGTGCAACTCAGTCCTTTAAGTATGGACAGTTGACCACTTTGCCTTTTAGCTGTCCAATCTGTTAATTGACCAACCCATAAAAAAGATAAAACTGCATGTTTAGTCACTCAACCTCTTAGTTTCTCTCGTTTATACCCTATACTTTAGTATTTAGCAACCTAAACCCCATCTCCAATTTGTATCAACTGCAACCTCACACCCCATGACCTTATTCCTCTCTCGCCGATGCCGCCCATTGCCAATACTCCCTCCCCGCACCCCGGTTTGGTCCCCACAACCACTTTCACTCCACTATTGCCCACCGCAAGCTCTGCCACTTCAACCTCATTTCTTCTTCTTTGCCTCGCTTCAACCACCAGATTGTGAGGTTTATTGTCCCTAAGTGTAAGTGAATTGATCAAACAGAAATTGGAGCAAAATGAATTAGCGAAAGAGAAAGGAGACTGGAGTTGAGATTGATAAATAGCAATTGAATTCGGTGTCCATAAACTATAAACTTTTGGTCTCTCTTCTTTTTGAGTTTAAGGTTTCAGTTCCTAAGCCCTACGTTTTATAGTTAAGAAAATAAGTTGCACCGTACTAAAATTTAGGGCTCAAATTATCTGATTTAACAAAGTTGGAGATACCAAAAGTGATTCAGGCCTTTTCTTTTATACTCCCACTTTGTTTATTAATTACTACCACTTTAGCCACCACTTACTAGTTTTAGTATCTTCCTTTCCTGCTTTCCTTATGCTTCCATACAAATTAATCAACTTCCCGGCCCACTTGCTTCTATTCTCCCTGGGCCACTAATAATAGCAGGTAACAAGAGGATTTTCACATGTGCTAATTAGCTAAGAGCTAATTTCGAAGCCCCCCAGAAGTTCGGCTCAAGTTACAGTTTGCCCCTGCTTAATGCAGAAACTTACATTTTACCATCAAAATATGAGTTTCCTTTTTTCACAATGTCTAACATCAACTTTTCATATTTTTATTTAATTTACAGTAATTTTAAAATATTTTAAAAGATCCAAAATTTCCTACAAATAAAGAAAATAAATATGAGTGTGGTAATAATAGTCAAATATTAAAATTTTAAAATTCAAAGTTACCATATGGAGATGGTTGAAGAAAAATCTTATATATATAAACTAAAAAGTTATGGCATAACCTTATTAGTTTAAAAGTATAGCATTAATAAAAGCGTATAAAAGAAAAAATTATATGAAATAAAATGAATAGGGTAGTAAATAAAAGTCTAAAAGATGTGATAGGTGATAGGGATGACACTAAAAAGATTGTTGACTTTGTGTAGAGCTTTATGAGGATGAAATGTTTATATATAAAGAGAGTATAAATGAAAAAGGAAATATATTAGTTACTAAAATTTATTAAACATAATATGATTTAATGGAGGTATTTAGAATATTGTTATACATGAAAGTCTAATTCTTTTGCCTAATATTTTGTTAAAATATTAATATCCAACTTAATATAATAAGGAAAAGTCCAAATAAAATAAACTTATTATGATTGAAATTATTATATTTCTTTATGTTTTTTTTTTAAAATCATTTTTTTCATTTGATATTACTTCACCCATTTTCTCGTTATTCTACAAGTTTTTTATTTAATCACTTATACTTCTCAACTACCATATCAAGAGCTTTTAGCTTCTTGTTGTCCTTTGATTGAACTAAGTGTTGCTCAATTATGATTAAAACAATTGTTGTCCTAGTTTAAAGCTGATATCTAATATGTTTGAAGTGCGCTGATATCTAATATGTTTTTTCTCCCTGTAGTTCACAAGTTGATTGTTATAAATATTACTTTTGTTGTAGTTAAGTTTTCCCTGACTTGCCTTAGAGTGTGGCCATGTAAGATTGTAAACAAGCGTGAATGGACCAGTCTCATTTCTAGGATTCATCCTTGTTGTGAGGCAACATTAATGTTTAGAAATCATCCTTGCAAACAATTAATATAGGACTTAGAAGACTTAGTTTTAGCATAATCTTTAGGAGAGTGCTCTCTATTGTTATAAGTGGAATGGTTTGGAGAGATTATGATTTGAAGGTTATGTATCATGTTTGAAATAAGTTTAGGAATTTTAGAAGTACTGAGAAGTATACTGTGTATATTGAGATTTAGGATATATTTGCAATTCATAATGCATAAAAATGGGACAAGCTTTGAGGGTTACGGTGATGTCATAGAAAAAGGAAGAATCTTCTTCACCAGTAATTCTTCTATCATGATGATTCTTCTATTTATGGCATGAAAAAATTGAGACTGTAGTTTTAATTTAGACATAGAAATAGATGTTCAGCTTTCTACTTTGGGAAGATAAATAGAATAAAATGCATGAGAAGTGATATTGAGAAGGCTAGTTAATTATGATGAAGTGTGATTCTTACATATTTTGAGCTTGTTGAATGTTATTTAAAAGGACGGTAGTCTCCCTTGATTGATCTTAAAGTGAAAATAGCTACACTATAGGATTTTATACCCTAAACTTGTATTGATTTTCTACTTTAGTAATCAAAGCATAAAAGGTAATAAAACATGTTCTGCTACATATTGTTGCTTCTTTCGAGGAGGATTCTTCTAAATCTCACTGTTTATTCTTATTCATTGCTCATGTATTTCTTAGGCCTTGATTCACTTTAATGACTCCTATGTTGTGCCATGCTAAGTACTTGCTATAATTTGATGTTTTGGGTTGCTTAATGTTGTGCACTATTGTCTAATGCACAGATATTAGCTAATTTTTATCAAATGAATAGCTTTTAGCCTATGGCCATGCTCATTATTATCTTCTGATTGAAGTGGATTTTGATTAGACATGGTGGCTAGAAATGCCGTTCTCCTAATTTGAAGTTTATTATCTACTATGTTCACACATGCTGCTAGTTAATGTTGTATGTTTTTGCAATTAATAGGCTTATCCTTTAATCTGATGGAGAAAGAGAAGCATGAATATTCTTGTGCCCAAGGTTTACTTAGCACAAGGGTAGAAGCTGTGAATAACGCCTCGGCCAAAGGACCAAGTAGCTAGTGCCAACATGTGAATGCTTCATATTAGTATGGCTAGCTATTGGTAAAAGATTCTTGCTTTTCTATACATATTAGAGCTAGAAATAAATGGGTTTTAATTCTGTATTAGAATTAGATGCAACAAGATATGCTTCTTTCAATTTTGCCAACTTTCAATTGTTATTGTTGTTTCATGAAATAGAGTAAAAAAAGGAAACTTGAGTTAGGATCATGGATATAATATACACCAATAATAGTGAGGCCAAAGTTTTGTTTTTTATGGCCTTTTTGTTGGTGGAAAAATATGCCTCAAAGAAACAACAAGGAAAAGGAAATTACATATAGTGCCAGGATGCTAAAAATTATGAATTAATATTAATGGTCAATTCGTTTTAACTTAAACCATCTTAATTCAAAATAACTTATTTTTATGTTTACATCTTTTTTACTTGAAATCAATTTCATTTGAAAGTCAATATTATTTAGGTGAAATAATCCATTAATTGTAAAATTTTTATAATACTATTAATTTTTTATGAATTTTTCTTTTTTAAACATTAATAAAGAAAATTTCATAGAAATTTAATAACATGATAAAAATTTTATTTCAAATGAATTATTACACCTATATAATATTAATTTTCAAATAAAATTAGTTATAGGTGAAAATATTTAAGAATAAAAATAACTCATTTTAAATTAAGTTGACTTAAGTTAAAACGAACTGGGTGTAAGTAATAACAAATCATCTTTTAACTACAACATTCTGAAAACGATGCGAACACATATAAACCAAAGTCAGTGACTAAAACAACTAATTAATGGTAATCTGAGAACTAGTTCGGTGAAGTTCACAGTAACCTACAAGATTTGAACCCTAGCAAAAATATCATCTTCTTCATTCTTGATTACATCTTTATCTCACCAACACACATAACTCTTTCTTAAAAAAACTATCAAACCACACACTAACCACCCAACTTGTAGTCATAGAGCTTGGCCTAAAACATGGTATAAACAAAACCTCTTACCAACAATTCCACCTTTTCTTTCTTATTATCTATAAACCTAATGGTATTATTGGTTGTCATAAGAAAATACCCTTTATAAACCCAGTCTGGGCCCCATGAATTTTTCCTATAAAATACGAAGTATTTGAAGTGGGATCACGGCCATAACCAATTACTTCAAAAGAATACCTCTAAACTTCAATTTCCTCTATCATATGAGATTTTTCTGGTGCCTAGAAGATATTCTACAAAAAAACCCAAACAAAACAAACCAAAATAAAGTAAATATCATTAAAAAACAACTTCAAATAAAGGTAACACTATAACATATTAAGTACTTTAATTATATACCAAGACTTCAAAAGCTAAAAACTCTAAGGAAACAATCATGCTTACAATTATTGAGTTTTTTATCATCCTCATAGTTTTAGTTTGATAAAAAATGACTTCGCACCCAGAAAGCCAAAATGTTTGAACAACCGTGTCCTGTAATAATACAGTATATAATTGTAAAAATGTGAATGATGTTGTTTAAAATATTATAAATGAAACAAAATGACAGTTAGAATTTATAAACCAGTTTACGATTAAAGCAATTTACCAATTGCTATAAATGATGCTATTTGAAATAGTAAATATTCTAAAAGAAGCAGTCTACCAACTACTATTTAAAATACTAAACATTCTAAATGAGACAAAGAAAACATAGTGAGAATACCAAATATTTAGAATGAAACAATTTACAATTGAAAGATACTAAATATTTTGAATAATGCTAAACATTCTAAATGAAACACTAAATATTCTGAATGATGCTATTTAAAATACTAAACATTATGAACATTAATCATTCAAGACAATACCATCTGCTTTTTCTTATTCTCCATCAACCTAATGGTATCATTAGCTATCACCCGAAAATATTCTTTATAAATCCAGTTAAAATAAGGAGTATATAAAGTGAGATTATGGCCACAACCAATCACCTCAAATGAATACCTTTGAACTTCAACTTCCTTGATCACATGAGATTTTTCTGGTGTCTGGAAGATATTCTATCAAAAGCCAAAACTAAACAAACCAAAATAAAATAAATATATTTTAAAAATAGCTTTAAATAAAGGTACTTTAATTTGATACCATGCCTTCAAAAGCTAAAAACTCGCAGGTAACAATCATGCTTGTAATCAATGGGTTCTTTTTTAGCATCTTCATAGCTTTGGTTTAATAAAAAATGACTTCGCACCTAGAATGACAGAATGTTTAAGTAGCTATATCCTATACAAACATAGTATGCAATTGTAAAAATGTAAATGATGTTGTTTAAATTGTTAAACATTCTAATTGAAAGAAAAAGATAATTAAAATATATATACAAGCTAACAATTGAAACAATTTATTAACTGCTATGGATGATGCTATTTGAAACACTAAATATTTTGAAAGAAAATGTCTACTAGCTATAAATATTTAGGAATCTAGAATGGTCATTTAGGGTCAAAGTAAGGATTAATTTAGTTTAGATACTAATTTTGGGTCCTAGAGGTTTTTTGGGGTTAGTTTAGGAAAGAAGGATGAGTTTGGGTATGAATTGGAGGTTTTTAGGAAATTGTATGCAAAATTGAAAATTTTAGATCAAATCTGTCAATTCTGTAAAGTTTCAGGCGAATCCAACAAGTTTATGAAGTTCTAGGGAAATCTGAAAAATTTTGCAAAGTTTTGAGCTCAAATGACAAATTAGGGAAGAAATGGGTGAAATTGAAAATTCTCATAAAATCTGGGGTCAAATCAGCAGCTTGAGAGTTTTCCTGAACTTAGACTAGTAATTTTTGCTAGATAACATCATAAAAGATTTAAACTTTATCAAATTTGATTTGGATGAGGTTTAACCTCTTAAAACCTTATTAATCTTACCTTTATTAATCTCGGCTACAACTCTGCTCCTATAAATAGAAGCCACCATTTGAGAGAAAAATGACAAAAAATATCTAAAAATTGGCAAAAACCCTAAGCTTGGGAAAACTGTGCATTTAGTCCCTACTTTTTTACTACTTTTCCCTTAAAACCTTGAGTTTTTTCCTTCGCTGCCATTACTTCAGAACTTCCAGCCCCCTGCATTGACGCTTCAATCCAGAAGAACTTAATAATCATGCTTGTAATAAATGGGTGTTTTTTAAACATCTTTACAACTTCGATTCGATAAAAAAAGACTTCGCACCAAGAAAAATAGATTGTTTAAGTAGTCGTGTTTTATACAAATATAATATAAAATTGTAAAAATGTGAATGATGTTTAAAATGTTAAACATTCTAAATGGCACAAAAAGATAGTTAGAATTTATATAATAACTAACGATTGAAACAATTTATCAGTTACTATGGATGATGCTATTTGACATTAAATATTCTAAAAGAACCAATCTACCAGCTACTATTCAAAATACTAAATATTCTGAATGAAATAATACAAGACAGTAAGAACAGTAAACATTCTGAATGAAACAATCTACAATTGAATGACGCTACATTTTTTAAAGATGCTAAATATTCTAAATGAAACACTAAATATTATGAACGATCCTATTTAAAATACTAAGCATTTTGAATATTAAACATTCGAGACAATTCCACCATTTATTTCTCATTCTCTGTAAACCTAATGGTATGATTGGCTGCTAGATGAAAATATTCTTTATAAACTTAGTTTAGCCCCCATGGATTTTTCCTATAAAATATGAAGTATTTAAAGTAGGATCATAACCATAACTAAGTACCTAAAAAGAATGCATTTGAACTTTAACTACCTCAATCACATGAGGCTTTTCTGGTGTCTAGAAGATATTCTACAAAAAGTCAAAATAAAATGAACTGAAATAAAATAAATATCTTTTAAAAATAGCTTCAAATGAAGGTAACACTATAATATATTAAGTACTTTAATTGCATATCAACCCTTCAAAAGCCGAAAAATTCTAGGTAACAATCATGCTTGCAATTAATGGATGTTTGTTGAGCATCTTCATATCTTCGATTCGATAAAAAAGTAACTTTGCACCCAGAAAGGCAAAATGTTTGAACAGCCATGTCCTATGCCAATATAGTATACAATTTTAAAAATATGAATGATGTTGTTTAAAATGTTAAACATTCTAAAATAAACAAAAAGATAGTTATAATTTATATACCAACTAACGATTGAAATAATTGACCAGCTATTATTGATTATGCTTTTTGAAATACTAAATATTCTAAAAGAAACAGTTTACCAGCTACAATTTAAAATACTAAGAATTTTAAATGAAACAAAAACAGACAGTTAACAATCAAAAATTGAATGATGCTAAACATTCTAAATGAAACATTAAATATTCTGAATGATGTTATTTAAAGTACTAAACATTCTAAATATTAAATATTCAAGACAATTCAATCTTCACTTTCTCATTCTCCATAAACCTAATGGTATTATTGGCTGCCACACAAAAATACCCTTCATAAACTCTGTCTATCTCCCATGAATTCTCTTTATAAAATATAGAATATTTGAAGTGGGATCCTAACCATAACCAATCAATTCAAAAGAATAGCTCTGAACTTCAACTTCTTTGACAACATGAGGATTTTCTAGTGTCTGAAAGATATTCTACAAAAAGCCAAAATAAAACAAACCAAAATAAAATAAATATATTTAAAAAATAGCTTCAAATAAAGGTAACACTATAATATGTTAAACACTTTAATTACATACCAAGCCTTCAAAAGCTAAAAAAACCAAGGTAACAATAATGCTTGCAATCAATGGATGTTTTTTTACAATCTTCATAACTTTGCCCTGATAAAGAAATGACTTCATACCTAGAAAGGCAGAATGTTTGAGTAGTCGTGTCCTATACCAACATGGTATATATTGGTAAAAATATGAATGACATTGTTTAAAATGTTAAACATTCTATATAAAATAAAAAGACAATTAGAATTTATATACCAGTTTACGATTGAAACAATTTACCAACTGCTATGAATGATGCTATTTGAAACACTAAATATTTTGAAATAAATAGTCTACTAGTTATTTTTTAAAATACTATACATTTTGAATGAAACAAAACAAATGTAGTTAAAATACTAAACATTTTGAATGAAATAATCTTCAATTGAATTATGCTAAATATTTTGAATGATGCTATTTAAAATACTAAGCATTCTAAATATTTAAAACACTTGACATTTTGAATAATGTTATTTAAAACACTAAACATTCTAAATGATTCTGTTTAAAACATTTTGTATAATGTTATCTAAAACTTTAAACATTCTAAATAATGTTATTTAAAACACTAAACATTTTGAATGTTTATAATAATAAATGTTTGAATGGTGCTATTTAAAACACTAGACATTTTGAATTATGTTATTTAAAACATTTTAAATGATGATAATTAAACACTAAACATTCAGGTTGAAACACTAAAAGGGGGTAAACTTCAATTAAGCAATAACTCTGGAACTCTTATCTCGCTCGTGAAGCTCCAGCTGTCTTCTTCCATCTCGTGCTTCTGATTTGGCAAGAAATGAGATTAAGTAGAATTTTCTCAAGAAATTATTGGTCGGCAATTAAGAAAAATAACCCAAACCACCATAGATTAGCAAGAATCTAGTAATTAAGATCAAAGAGAGAAAAAATAGCTTGGGATTAAAGACACTACCATTCTGTAAACTCGAGAAGTAGTGGTGAATTTTCCTTATTGTTCATGAGGTATTTGTATTTAACAAGTAAGGAGAACTAGTCTTATATGTGGTTTAGATTAATTATTTATTAGTTTTTTAGCCAATTTTAAGATCTGGCGATGAAACCTCAAAGAATTTGGAAGACTTGGCTCAAGTTCATGACTAGCATGTAGCTAGGATGAGTGTTCTTGAGTAGTATAATAGGAATTGAGTCTTAGTACTCCTAATTGAGCTATTAAGCTTTTTAACTAGCTGTTAGGGTATGAGCATAGCTACTACACTAGTCTGGATCCTTTACTTCTACTAACCTGTGATTAGACCTCAATGACAAACTGATAAAAAGCTAGTTATTGAACACCTTTATGTGTGTTGCATCCTTGCTGCTCTGAGATTTCTTGAGAATCTCATTCTATTTCTATTTTAATGTTTAGGTGAAACATCAGGAGCTAGTAACTAATAAAAGAAAAGCCTTAGCCAGTAAATCAAACCCTATAGGAAAAACAAAAAAAAGGACCTACGGCCCTTTGATCTTGACTAAGATAGGATAGGAGTAGAAGTTGCTTTTGGTATAAAAGTTCCTAATACATCCTAGTGATGACCATAGATTTTAAATTTTCTAAGAGCACATTTGTGTGTGTGAATTTATTGACAGGGCCAATCGTTTCCCTAAGCCATATGTCTAGTTGAATAAGGCATAATTGAGGTTTTCAAGTAATCCCTATTTGACATGGATGGGAAAATTTAATTTTTTGTTATCTTATTGTAATTTTTATATTTATTTATAACGGTATTTTATTTCCTTAGTTTAAGAATTATTTTTAGGTTTTATTAAGTTAACTAAAGCCCTTATCAATTATGGTATTATGTAGGATTTTCCTAGAGATTTTTTATTGGAAAAAGATATCAATTAAGATTAGATTTCCTAACTATAGTTAATTTTGATTTTTCCTATTCTAGTTGGTTTAGGACTTTAATAGTTGTCTATATAAAGGTTTGTGCATGTGTGCAAGAGATATAACTTTTGATTAATAAAATTGTTGTGATTTTTTATCTAAAATTTAGGCTTCTAATTTGAAACTCCTTAGTTCATCTTGGGGCTAGATGTGTTCTTTTCTTGTTCATGCAACTCGCTACGTCAAGTTATATAAAGCAGATGGAATCGTCAATTTCTTTTGGCAGTTGACACAGTTAAAGAAGTAACGGTTCTTATGATGTTGATCACGAGACTGAAACCCTAAGGCCACAAGATTAAATGGTGCATCAAGATCTTAAGAGCAACAAATGGATTGCAGATATCTTTGTTTTAAAGAACACTTTGTAGATTAATTTCATATTCAATGTTATCACGCAAACAGGAATTGGAATAACAATAGGTTGCAAGTTTGGGAGGATGTTGCCATTTACTAGCCTGTTGGAAGATTTCATCTTGCCTATCAGTATAAATGCCAAACTTACATTAAGGACAAGTTGTTGGATGAAGATGACTATCCTATCAAATCAAAGCAGTACATAGAGGATTTCGAATTAGATGATTGTGGCTATCTTGATAAGCGTAAACAACACGCCAGACATGGCTGGCAGATTAGATAATTATTGAAGGTAGGCATCCATTTATTTTATGGAGATTTAGATATTGAAGATTTTTAGAATGGATTGTTACTGTTGAATTTTTTTTTTTAGTATAATATGGTGTCTGAAAGTAAAAGGGTGCAGTATGTTGCTTGAAGGTTAGGGGGATGGGCTTTAGCTTGGTGGGAGAGATTATAGGTCAGAAGATATCGTCAAGGAAAATATCCAATTGAAACATACATCAGATAAAGTGGTTCATGCGAGAATATTTTCTTCCTTGGAATCATGAGGAGATTTTGATAAAAAAAAATATCACCAAATTGGAGATTGTACTCACGGGAATTACAGCAAGGAAATTTATGTAGTTAATGGTGACAAGAGCAATATAATTTCCAATGGTTTTACACATGGTGATCCATGTTAAAAAAAAAGGGGAAAAACTTATTTGTGAGCCATGTAGGGAAGATGATAGATATAAGGAAAGTATGCGGCAACATGAGCAAATTATTGATGATGAGTATTACAAGCCTGGAAAATATCATGCGAGCGACATAGCTAAAGACAGACCTAAAGAGAAGGATGAATTCAAAGAAGTTAATGATGAAGAAGCAAAATTTGAATTTTCCAACAAGGTTTGTGGTCCTAAAAATGAAGGTGGATTAGGTATTTTCAGTCTGATAGGTTGGAATATTGCTTCAAATGGTAAAAAACTCTTAAGGCTGATGAATGATATGAAGAATCTTTTGGTTAAATGGATCTATGCATATTACGTACGTGGATCAAATAGTTAGGAGATTGAAGCTTCAGGTGATGTCTCGATCTACTAAAAGCATATTTTAAAAGTTAGAGATCAGTTCTCAGATTGTGTTCATGATAAAGTGTGGGACCATGTTAAAAATGGTAAGTTTGTTATGAAACTTGCGTATTTGCATGTGGTGGAAAACTTTGATCAAGTAAATTGGACCACAATGGTGTGGAATTCTATCCCTAAGTTTTCTTTTGTTTGCTGGTGGGTTATGATAGATAGGGTGCTTACTTTTGATAAATTAAATAAGTATAAGAACTTGAGATTTTCTTTATGCCCTCTTTGTCATTGAGTTGATAAGTCCAGTAATCATCTCCTTTTCGAATGCTCGTTCTCTCTTCCTTTATGACGGGAAGTTATGTACAAGCTAAGATTGAAGGATGTTACAAGGAAATGGAACAGGTTTTGCAAATGGTTTGTACGTGTGGTAAAAGGTAAATCCGTGAAATCAACATTTGATAGAGCTTTTGTTGTTGCTTTGGTTTATGTTATTTGGCAGGAATGTAATAGGAGAATTCACCAGCATAAGTGCAGATCCCTAGAGGACCTTATGAGGATTATTGAATATGATATTTCTATTAAATTTGGTTACTCTATTAATACAGTATTCTAGGCTATACTACTTGATTTTATTATTAAACATAGGTATATGTTATTTGATTTCATTTTCCGTTTAGGTCAGGTTTTGCCATTTCCTTTTATAAGCTCCTAACTTTTTTTGTAAGTGCCATTGGGATTTTTCTGATGATATAAAACTATGCACCTTCAAGGTGTTTTTTTTTTTAAGAATTAGCAGTTTCATGGGAAGAAATTGGGGCAATTAAATTAGTGGTCAATGAAGATTTTTCCAAGCCAAAATTTCTATTTGTGGATTTTTTTTTTGTGTTGAAGATTTTTTATCAAGCTAAAACAATTTTATTTGTGTTTGGATAAGTTTGTGAGTTAAAAAATATTCACATTGCTCGACACATGTGAAAGAGGGAGGAGGATTACTTTAGTCCAAGTATCTGTACATGTGGCATGGAAAAATTCAATCTCAACTAAGGAACTTGAGGATAAGTTTTTTTCAAGAGGAGGAAAATGACATAGACAGAAATTTTAATTTTTTGTTATCTTATTGTAATTTTTGTATTTATTTTTAGAAATATTTTATTTCCTTAGTTTAAGAGTTATTTTTTTTTTCTTAGGTTAACTAGAGCCCTTATCAACTAGCTCATACATATCTATAAGTAGTGAGTATTTAGAGTTACAAAATGCTTTTAATGCTCTTTACAAGGATTCCCAAAAACTTGCTAAACAAGTAGGAGAATTAAAAGCTTTGAATGCATCCTTGACTAAAGAAAGAGATGAGCTAAAAAAGGAGAACTTTGATCTCATACAATCTTTATCTAAATTTATTAAAGGTAAAGAAAACTTTGATTTATTACTTAGTGTTAAAAAATGTGTCTATGACAAAGTGGGTATAGGCTATGATCCTTTACTTAATGAAAAAAAATTTGGAATAGGTTTATTAGTGCATCTTCACCATCCATGAGTAGTTCATTTATAACATGCTATGCTTGTGGTAGAAAAGGGCATTATTCTTATGAATGCATGTTTAAGAGAGGAAAAGTTCCTTTGAGATATAAATTGGTATGGGTTCCTAAAGGAACCAACATTGTTGGAGCTAACTCTCATGGACCCAAAGAGATTTGGGTACCAAAGATCAAAATTTGAGATTTGTTGTAGGGTGCTAGAGCATGAGGCAATAATTAGAAGCATACACATGAAGCTCTATGCACCAAGAGATTGGAGATTTGAAGTTCAATGGCAAATGCTTGAGACAAAGTTCATTTATGGTAACATTGTTGATTTTATTTAGTTAATGATAATTATTGATACATTGTGTTATTTGGTTGTGATATGTTGTTTGATGACTATATATGAGTTATTCACTATTCTTGAAAGATATGTGATATGCTTTATGATTACCATGATCATTGTGGATTTGTTCCAATAGTTTTGATGATATGATCTTATATTAATAATGTTGCTTGCTATCCTATTACTTGATACTTGGCTATTTTGTTGATTTAGAAAGGGGGAGAAATTTTTTATATGCTTTGATTAAGGGGGAGCTTATTGCATGTTTTAATATTAAGAATTTATCATGAATTGTTTTGACAATCTATATATCTTTTTTATTATGACAAAAAGGGGGAGAGATAAAATTGAAGAATATTTAATGAAGGGGGAGAATCATTGTTCATGCTTGTTGTTTATAGATTATATATGTCTTTCGAAAGGTTGTTTTGTCATCATCAAAAAGAGGGAGATTGTTGGATTTGTTCCATTCATGGCTCACATTTATTTGATTTTGATGATAACAAAACATATTTGTTTTATGTGTTTCAAAGTTTTACCTAAAGATTTATACATTAGTCTTTTATTGATAAAGTTTTGATCTTTGGAAGGAAAATTATTTCATAAGTATATTTGAAGTATTTACGTTGATTCAAGCATTACTTGTGAATGAAGAAATCTCCTTGGCAAAAACCTTTTTGAAGTTTGGAAGTCTGGAAGCAAGGAAATCCTGGAGTTACAGTTTCAACAGGGTGGAAATGTTTCAACGTCTTGAAACTGGAGCTAGTTTTCGAACCCAAGAGGATTTTACTTATGGACAAGAAAATCATTGGAGTGAAATTTTTTCAACCGGGTGAAACTAGAGTCAGTTTTTTAACCCGAGAGCATTTTATTTCTGGAAAAAAAAATCATTCGAATAAAAATTTTCAACCGGGTGAAAGTTGGATTCCAGACCTGTGCGCGAGTTGCTGGTTCGAAAAAACTTTGAAAATTAATTATAAATTCATGCAATGTCAGATTTCCACGTGTATAAAGTGCTGACAGCTCATTAATTATAAATATAGCTGTTGGAGGTCAAACCTTGAATTTCGTTATTAGACAGAATTTTCAACCGAGTGAAAATATTTCACTCTGGTGAAATTAGGCGACAAACACAAATTTCTGCCAAATTGACAGCAACGTTCACCATATTTCAAGAGGCCTTTTTTTTATCATTCCAACGGTCTTCAACGTCTCTTGTGCATCCACTGGAGTATAAAAATATCAAGAATCATCAAGGAAAACATTCTTGGCAACTAGAAAAGAGAATCCATCATCAAATAGCTCAAACTTGATATTTGCCAAGAACTTGTGTCTTCACTTATTTATCTAGCTTTGAGAGCTTATATTGTTCTTACCACTTTGTAGCATTGTAAACACCATTTTGGTGAGATTGAATTGGTGAGGTTTCTAGTTAGCTTCTAGAAAAACTAGTGAGGGAAAGGGTGTTGGTGAGGTTTCTAGTTAGCCTTTAGGAAAACTAGTGAGTGGTTGTGGTAGAGAGAACTACCAAAGGAGTGTGTACTTTTGTGATTCATAGTGAAGAAAAAAAAACTCTCAAGTGGTGAACTTGAGGAGAGGAGTAGGCTTTCAAGAAGAGAGACCGAACCTCTATAAATCCTTGTGTGCAAGCTGCTCTCCTTTTCTCTACATACTTGATCTTTGGTTGGTGTTCTATGCAACCTATCTTGGTTGAACTTGTTTGTTTTAAAAAATAATTCAAAGGTTGCTTTCAAAGCAAATTTTAGGTGGATTATGGTAGTCATTTTATAGTTAGAATATGGTTAATTATTGTTCTTTAAATTAACTTTGAGTTTGAAGGTTCAAGAACTCATTTTTTGTTTGATTTGGAACCCAACCAATTCACCCCCCCTCTTGGTTGCACTTGGGCCAACAACGTTGAAACTCATACTTGGAAATTGAGATTCATTTCCCTTTTACATATAAATAGAGGACAAACAGGAAATTTTAAAAATCCCCTTGGGCAGCAGATTAATAGCGGATTTTATAGTTTAGCCTCATGATAAATTTGGTAAAGTAATAGTGAGTAAAGCCTACAAGGTTCAGAAGCGAAGTAATCCTCAATTAGGTCAATTTGGCAAAAAAAGGCATATATGTTAATTCCACCTGCCCTTTTTGCCCCCAGGTAGAAACGGTTGAGCACATGCTTTTGCAATGTGAATGGACTTAGTTAATTTGGTTTGCCTGCCTTGATTATGCTATGGATATTAAAGTTATAAGGACTTTTAATGATTGGCTCTTTGAGGTTTTGTATCAGTTTCAAGGTCCTAAACCTAGGAAAGTTTTCCTGACATCTACAGTGGCTTATATTTGCTAGTTTATATGGCTGGCCAGGAATAAGGCTATTTTTCACCATAAGCCTATTAATCTAATGGATGTGGTTAATACAGTGGTCTCAGATTATCTAGAGGCTTAAGATCTACCACTAAGCAGTAACAACACCTCCACACAGTACAAGGGTTAGAAGAAGCCTGCTATAAACTGCTAGAAGATTAATGTGGCTGTTAAAAAAATAGATTCTTATTTTGGTGTTGCTGTTCTGATTAGAGATTGGAAGGGGACAGTGCTTCAAGCAGAAGGGGATTTTAGTCCTGCTCTACACTAGAGCAGTAGCTATAAGGCATGGTCTTCAGGTGGTGAAGGACTTAGGCTGTGACAATGTAATAGTGGAAGTTGAAGAAAAGCATTTTCTTAGGAATTTACAAATCATGCTTGTGGTTCTCTTCTTGTGTTTTCTAGCTTATCCCTAAAAAAGCCAAAGCGCAATTTGTATAGCAAATTGGATGGCTTTGTAGAAGAATGAGATTTGGACTAGTTATCCTTCTTTTGTCTATGCCCAACAAACTCTCGCTGATGTAATATTTGAGCCTCCTTGAGCTTTTTTCTTTATAAATTCATTTTTTGGCAAAAAAAAATACTCTATTATATATGCATGTGATGATTAGTTGGAGGCTTAAAAAAAAAAAAGATTTCATTTGAAAACTTAAAATTCAACATTGAAGAGATAATTTTACATTGATTTGAGAACTACATTTTATAGAACTCCTTTTAAACATCATGTCTTTTTTTTTTTTTTGTTTATTGGTGGAGTGATGTAGAATATGTAGTCAACAAGTTCTTATAAGGAATCTGCCGAACTGAGCATATGTAATGTACTGGAAAGTAATTATTATGTTATAGGCCTATGTCTAATTAGACATACTAATATATCCCTTATTCTATTATATATAACCTATAAACCAGTAAAAAATTGACTAATCTACCACTGGACCAAAATTCACCTTTACATCCGGAAAACCTACTTTGTTATTATAGCCACATTCGCTGCCATCATCACTGGTGGCGGTTGCCGCTGCCACCTCCTTCAACGAATCATCACCGCCCCCAAATCTTACTGTCACCATCTACCTCTAGATCTCGCAGCCGTTTGCCTTTAGACCTCATTGTCACTTACTGCCTCTTGCCTCCAGATCATTTTGCCACTCGTATCTGGATCTCGAACCATCGATCATCTCTAAATCTCAGCGTTGTCGCTTGCCAGGTCACATCACTTGTTACTTTGGAACCACAAAAGTGTCTATAATAAAATGTAGATATACCTAATATAGTATATGGAAGTGTCTGCAAAATAATATAAAAAAAATATTATAATGTGAAATTGAAAAATATCTGAAGCTATAAAAAAAAGTATCTGATAGAATATTGAAAAATATATAAATAAGTATATAAAAGTGTTTGAACAAAAAATGTCTGAATCAACTTGTGGACAATTTGTTATTTTCAGAAAATAATTTTTTGAAAATAATAAAAAAAATTGTTTGAATCTGTAAGAAGAAGTGTCTGATTGAAAAATATCTAAAGAAACATATAAAAGTGTCTGAACAACAAAATGTCTAAATCAACTTGTAAATAATTTGTTATTTTTAAAAAATTACTGTTTGAAATAATAATAAAAAAATGTCTGAACCAATAAGAAAAAATGTCTAAAGAAATATGTAAAAATGTTTAACTAAATAACTTGTGAACAATTTGTTATCTTTAGAAAATAAGTGTTTGAAATAATTAAAAAAATTATCTGATTAAATATGTAAAAGTGTTTAGATGAAAATATAAAAGTGCCTAAATATTTAAAGAAGTGTTTAAATAAAGATATATGATAAATAAATAAATGTTTAAATAAATATTTAAAAATATTTAAAGTGTAATCCAAAAGTGTCTAAACAATAACTAATAGAAAAATTACTTCTTTTTTAGAAAACAAATAAGTCTCTCATATGCCCCTTTCATCCCTCCAATCTCATCTCTTCTCCACCACCCTCCCTTCACAGCCGTTGTCTTCACAGTTGCCCTCCTTTTATAGCCTGTTCGCCTTGCCCATCTGCTTCCTCATCCTTCTTGCCTTGCTGCCACTCGTCCTCCCGCGGTCACTTCAATCTTTCATTTTCTCTCTTTCGCTCGTGATCTCGCTCGCTGCCATTCTGATCTCGCTCGTGTTCTTGTCACCACTCCGATCTCTTTCTTTTTCTCTCCTTCGCTCGCAATCTCATTCTCTGCTACTCCGTTGTCATGATCTTGCCCATCCTCCTGTATATCGCTCGCTTCTCCACCCACCCTCCACGCCCGTTCACTTTGCCCGTCCGCTTCCTTGACCTCACCTTATTATTCCCCTCGCGTCGCCTCTCTATTCGTATCTCCTCAGCTTCCTTGCCATTCGTGGCTTCATTGAGTCATCATTCCTCAGCGGTGTCACTCGATCTCCCGTCACTCAGCCTCCTCAGCTTCCTTGTGCAAATCTCCCTATAGATGGCTCTTTGATTTTAAGTTAGATCTGGTAGATATGTTGGATTTCGTAAGATTTTGTGAAGAGCGGTGCCAGAACCAGAATCGAGAAAAAATGTTTGGGGATGGGAAAGTTTAAGGATGAACACGTAAAATAACAACCATGTCCAATTAGACATATGCTCACCGTATCCTTGCATACTAGAAAAGGCTCAAATCATGCATAAAATGAATAATATTGTAAAAGGTTATATTGTTACCACATTTTTTTAGCCCTAAGAACGACGTTTAGCATGTCAACAACATTTTTTTTAAATTCATTGCAATTTGGGTTCTTTCTTATTATCGGTAGTTTTCTACTTCTTTTTAGTTTATAATTTGTATGTTAGCTTATAAATATGTTATTCTTCATTTATTATTCATCGTTTTATCATTACTATTCTAGATTATTTCCAAGTAAAATCCTCATATTCTTTTAGGAAGTTTGACTGTTTGCTGATTCTAATTATATTCTTCACTATTCTCATTGGGACAATTATTGCATCAACGTTTTCCGTAAAGGTATGGCTTGTGAGAAGTTCACAATATAGCTTTGATTAACTTTCAAATTTTGCCTGTGATTTGGTAAATTGCTATTGGAGGGTATGATGCCAGTGGCTATTTTTGTGGCTTTCCAGAATCACAGACGAAAAGTAAGTGGGATAATAACAATTTACCACTGAGATTTAGGTGAAATTACATTTTGCCCTCAGATTTGAGAAATATACATTTTGCACCTGTATTTTTAATATAGTCCGGCAGTCACTTTTGAAATCTTGATTTAGATAATACGGTAACCATCTTTCAGTAATTTCAATCTATATGGTATTTGTTTACATTTAATAGATAATTTAAATTATTAGTTTTTTATTTTTATATTTCTTTTAATTTTTAAAATAATATTTTTTAAATGTAAATTAATTATAAAAAATACTATATAGATTGAAATTTCTTAAAGATGACAATAGTACAATCTAAATCAAGATTTTAGAAGTTGCTGTTGGAATGTATTAAAAAGACAGGGGGTAATGTGTATATTTTTTAAATAGAAATAAGTAAAGTGTAATTTCACCTAAACCTCAAGGGACAAATTGTAATTAACCCAAATAAGTTGCTATATTGCCACGTTATTTCATCACATTTAAGAGACAAAATTGTCATTAAGAAAAGAAAAAAGAAAAGAAGAAATGAGAAGGAGACAAAATAGAATCTGAAAAGACCAAAACAGCCCTAGTCGGTTCTGGGCCACTCGCAACCCTTCAGTAGCTTCCAGGTTGTTAATTAATCATACACACAGACTAATCAAATCAGATCACTTATGTAACATGATGTGATCAAGCTTTATAATTGACATTAAACTAAAAAAATCCCCAAATCAAGAATCCACGTGTCAAACAATTTGGTAAGGGTAGTTGAGGATAATATTCCACATGAGGGTGTTCATGGTCATTTCAGTTCCCAAGGATTCAAGTCTCTTAAGAGTCATATTTTACCTTTAACATACCAACCCTCATTTTCATTTTAGTTTCCACTTACTCCTCCTGCCTTTGGTGAATATGTATGAGACCAGGCCTTTCACCATAGCCTCACAATAAAAAATGAGAAATAATCAGAGACCTTCTTACAAAAATTGAAAACTCAGGTACCCAGTTGAAGTTTTGTGATTTTATTGGAGGTGGAAGTTGCTATTGAAGTTTCAGATTCGATGGAGACTGATGCGTGGAGCTTCATTGTCTCAACATCCTTAAGAAGCTTCTGATCGTCTAGTATGTTTCGCAGTGGCCAGCTAGTGCTTGTTTCGGTTTTAGGGTCCTTGTTTTTCCTATCATTTGAGTTTTGTTCTGGGTAGAAATAGACAGCTTTGGTAGAGGATGAATCTTGACTTTTGAGCTAATAGTTGTATTTTGGGGCAGATCTTTGCTTTGACTTGGACGAGTTTGAGGAGAATGATGAATTCAGGGCAGAGTATTCGTGCCTATTTTGCCTAGAGGATTTTGATTTGGTTGGATTACGCTGCCATATTCAGGAGGAGCATCATTTTGAATCCATGTCTGGGGTATGCTCTTGGTTCCTAATTTTTTCTAATTTCCTGTTGAGGTTTATTAGAATTATTTGATGCATTAGAGTTTAGTTGTTTAATGGAAGAAGAAGAATTGTTAGATTAGTATTTTGGCTAATTTCATTTTAGAACAAATAACAATTATGAAGCTGAAATATTGATGATTGCCATCTTTTCGATATGAGGTGGAACATTCATGCCACCTTAACATGCATTACCTTGTAACCCCTCACCAAGTGGACAAGTTCTTAATTTTTTGTCTGTAGCTGATTTAGCTATTGGTATTTATGATGCTTAAGAATGTGGTGGCATAGGCACAAACATCATCTCTAGCAAACTGCATTTAGAATTATTATTATGATACACTCTACCCATGAGTGATGGAAATAGTATCTGCAAGTTTTAAGTTTATGCTCAATTTTAAGCATTTAAGGATTAGAAAGGAGATCCTCTCTAATCTAGATGGGCGCCCTAAATGTAGTTTCACTTGCATTTGGCTAAATATTGTTCATAGTTTGACAATCAGTCTATATTGTTTATTGTTTTCTTCTGATGCCTGATGGTAGACTTGAAATTTGAAAGAGCTATGAAATTTGGTCTTTTCTTTTGGGGTCTGATTTAGCAAAACATCAAGTTACTTTCTTTATGTAGTATGAGCATGTTATTCTTTGCTAGTTTTCTTTTTTCTTTTTATAACTTGGTCAAGGCTCATTTCATCAGAGGTGCTTTCCCTCATTATATCTCGTGGCACCACTAGATTTGCATCCTAGAAGTGTGATATAGGACTTCCGCAATGGAAAGTGTTGTACTGCTATTTGTATTTGTAGGTTTTGCCCATGTGGAAATTTAGTTATCTTTTGAAGTTGGAACAATAATGTTTTCTTCCTTTGTAGGTGTGCCCTGTTTATTCGGTGAGGGTAGGAACTAACATGGTTGGACATGTAACAAAACAACATGGGAGCATTTTCAAGATATCCTTTATCTTGCTTCAGTTGTACTAGTTCATTTTTTTGCTCTAATTTGTTGTAGCGATCAAGTATTTTGTATTCCTATTTTTTTTTTTGTTCTGCCTACTTTTTCTTGGATAGTGTCTATGAGTAATTATACTTTTGCATAACTTTATTTATCGCCTCATCTGTTTGCATTCCTTGAATAAGGATAACAGTCATCAAAAGTTAAAATTTTATAAAGATGACAAACATTCAACTTTCCCTCCTTTCAAGAAGGAGTTCAACGACCTACACTTGCTAGGTTAGCATCTTTAACATAATTGGAAATGGCACTTGATCCTCTTGCTTCCTTTTTTTCATATGGATCTTCTACTAGAAGGTTAGAAAATCTGGAACCGGCATCTTCATCAGAACCTAGTTTGGAGGAGTGTAGTTCGATTGAAAAGGTGTTAGAAAGGTAATGACTTTACTTGCATGCTTTAAGCCTTATGTGTTTCTTGCTTTTGCTATTGTCACCACAACATCTTCTAATTTACGCACATGCTCAAAGACAATATGCATCTTATATTTTGAAACTGTCTCATCATTGCAGAAATGTACCTCAAGCTCCAATATTAAACAAAGACCAGATGGATAAGGCAAATAAATGTGAATTTGTATAGGAACTCTTATTTTCCACCATCTTTAATTGGAACTCATGAGTGCTATGGCCTCAGGACTTTCTGGTTGATCTAGGCAAATAAGGTCTATTTGGAGTTAGTTGTGTTGGTCTCGTTGGCATGTGTATTATGTACTTTGATAAGAAAAAAAATGAAAGCAAAAAAAAAAAAAAAAGGCAAAGTCAGACATAGGAACCTAATTTAGTTCATGTTATATATTGGTCATTTGAGTAGGCCACAACAGATTTGATCATTTGTAGTATCATTTAGATCTTTTTAGCATAATGGAAATATCATTTCTCTTTCAATTGTTTTGTACGTATGGCATTATTCCTTCTGACTGTTGATGGTTGCAAAATCTTACTTAATGTGGGTTCAAAAGTCAAACTGCAGAAGTACAAAACAAGGTTGCAACTTGTAAATAAGAATGTATTGTTCTTGTTCTTGTTCTAATAATCCGGCCTTACTCAATTCTTTGAGGAACAAGTTCTTAATAAGTCCAACTTCATTTTTTAGTAGTGTTAAATATATGTGAACATGTTGTGGTTTATATCGTGGCTACAGTCTCTTACAAAAGTCTAAACTGAACCTAGTCTACCAAATCAAATTCACTATAATCTAAGCACGTGTGACCTAATATTTGGTTGAACCTATTGTGGCCGAAGTTTTCTTAGAAACCACTTTTTTAGTAATTTAAAATCAAGTGCTAAGAATGTTTTGGCTATAAACTCATCCTCTAAGAAATTGCATGCATCCAATGAGGTCTTCATCCATGTAAAGTAAAGCTTATATAGCTATAACCACATTCTCACTAGGAGCATAGTTTGAGGTGTCATCGTCTTTGTTCCTCACTAACAAAGAAGAAACTGCAGTTTTCCATCTCACGAAGAGCGTTAGCCATACTATGATCTTCTCTATGGGACTTTTTCTGAGTAGAAGGCAACTAGTCTACTAATTCTCGTTTTTGCTTGGAGTTGGTTGTAACAAATTTTGAACTAGTATGGGTTAACGTTGGTGCCATAACATCACCAACTTCATCTTCAATGGAAATTGATGCTGCTAGAAGTGATAGCTTTTTGCACCTTTATAGAACTTGGTCTGATCAGGCCCCAAACATTGAAGGGAGAAGCCATGAGTTTTACCAAGATTTAAATTATTCTAGATCACACATAAACCCTTATAATATGGTATCAGGTGGCTCATGAATGACGCGAATCAGAATGTGCCTTCACAATCAAATTATAAGCAATGTGCAAAGGAGAAGAGGAAAAAGCTAAAATATTTGGTGTGAGCATAGTAAAAATTCCTGTTTGTTTTACGAAAAGGGCAATTGAACAACAAAGTGCTAATGACCATGATCAGTGTGAAATCACATTGATAATAACATTCAGGTTTAAAAGTTTACATGGTTGAATTTAGAAAAAAATTACTTGACAATTTCTCATATTTATAATCTATGGGGGAGGGAAAAAAGGGCCAAGTAAATTAAAATCTTAAAGTAGTAAATGTACTTTCACAGAACACATTGAGGCCAAAGTTGAGTTTGTTATATTCAAACAGGCTGGAGATCTGGCGATGTTGCAACTTTAGTAAAATGGACTTTACACAGTATAAACATAGGTACAAACCTTAATGTAAGGTTGGATGTGTATGAAGGAATTGTTCAATTCTAAGTTTGGTTCTAATTAACTAGTATCATATTGATGTCTTAAAAAAACGATATAAAACTCTAAGGCAATACAATCCTATAAAGAACTTTCTTGGCCATGATGGCTTTGCATGGGATGAGGCTCGTCAAATGGTGAGCACAGATGATTATGTTTGGCAAAACTAAATTTAAAATTATATCAATTAGACTTTTCAATACCTCCATGATATTCCTTTTTAGGAGCGACAAGTGTTCTGCATTTGTGATCCATTGATTCAACTCCGAGTATCCTTAGCAAAATGAAATCTTCCCTAAAATATGTGATGCAAGAGTGAGCCGATTGGTGATAGGTTGTTGATTAGCCTCACATTTTTATAGGGTAATTTTCAAAAGAAAAACCTTGAGGTTTCATGTAAATAGTACTTATCCCCTTCTATTTGAAAATCCTACAATTTATCCCCTAAAATGGCAAAACATTTGGACTTGGTGCAAACATTAGGATTGTTGGTCCCATAAGAAATAAAATAGCTGGACACTAAAAATGCCCTTGTAATGTCTTCAAACTAAGGATGTTCATTGAAACCGGTTCACCCGTAAAACCAAACAAATTGATCTGCACCAAATTGAGCAGTATGCAGTTCTTGTTATAATCTGGGTTCAGAAATCTTAAGACCGAATACTATATGATGTGGTTGTGGCTTTCAAAAGTCATAATTGGTAAAAACTCACTGTCCCAACCAAACCAAATATATTCTAAACCCTAAACCCAATACCTCTTTAAACCTATAAATTCAACCCACATAATTCCTAACATAATAATCCTAACACATCTGGTTTAACCTAATTCATTATAATTCTTTTTCCATTTTGTACATATCATTTTGGATGATTTGCTAAAGCTAAATCCTAATTTCATAAAGCAAACCTAAAGGTAAGACAAGATAGAGACGCAAAAATAAGGGAGAGAAAACAAAATTAGACTTACCAGCCAACTCTATTCCAACTTTGTCCCATTGTGATTCTTCTTTGTACTGTTTGGGATGCTACTCTATGATTTTTCTCTCCATGCATGTCTTTTATTGCAATCTTCCCTTCACTAGATATCCCTCTCTTTCTCAATTTCTTACATCTATTGGTTTATGAATTGGATTGTATTTTAATTTTTATTGTTGCCACTAAGTTTTATGTTATGCACTTGTATTGATTTATTTGAATGTAGTATGATGAATTTGTGACATGAAAACATGTTACCAAATAGTAACTGAACCACATTTATGTTGTGTGGTTTTTTTTCCAAATTTATGTATAAATTGGTTACGGTTTTTGAATTGTGAAACTGTTTGCCATGCAGTGCGGTTGCAGGTTTGGGTAAAAATTGCATAAAACTGCACCACAAACACCTCTACTTCAAACGCTGGCCCTCTTCCACTATTTTACAGATCCTCGAATGCCTTACATGCACTCTAGCACCCCAGCCTTCCTCAGCCATCCTCATGTGCTAGTTGCCACCCCAAGCTCCAATGGGCACACCCCATTCGAGTACACCAAACACCCCATGGAATTGCACCCTTCAATGGAGCCACATTTGGAACGATCACGATTGGGAAGTTATAACTACCAACAAGGTCAACGTCATATAATCACTGTTGGGAGTGAACTCTACCAGCGTGGTAGGAGGCTTCACACCACTATTAGAGCATTCTGATTGGTCAGATGCAATCACCACTCAGATGGGAGAACTTGCCAGAGGAATTGATAGCGTAGAGGACGTAACCTTAGAGGTGACCAGATCAGGATCTAAGGATGGAGACAATGCATGATTTTTTGGGTTTGGGTGCAAAATCAATGATGGAGAGTTGGTTGATGTTAGCATCAGAGATAAAGCTATGCTAGAGCCAAAATTGTATGAGGGTCCTTATTGAAGATCCTGATAAAAGGAGAAGTGTAATCACAAGCCCAATAGTGCTTATGTTTTAGGGAGTAAGATGTAGGATTCCGAAATAGGATGGGTAAGTGTAGTTTATACTAAACCTTAAAGAGTTTTTTTAAAATTTCCTTTTTCCATAATAATTTGATGGTGAAAATCAGAAAAAAAAAACCACTAATGTTTCTTGTCCAACCCAAATCACCTACTAATGCTTTGTTTTTTGTCAAAATAAACCACTAATGTTTCAAAATTGGCTCAAATTTGCCATTTTCATAACTTTGAGCCTTAAATCTAATGGTATCAAGTTTAGTCCCTATATTTTCTTCTTCTGCTCCTAGAACCTCTGAAGTTTGTAGATCAATATTTCAACCAACTTCTTAAAGATATAAAAGAAAGATGCTTTAATTTATTTGAAAAACAAATTTAGAAAACAAATTAGATCTGATTCTTCCAATATCCAAATTTCACAACACCATAAAATGTAGAAAAACAAATGTCACCTCCTAACCAAACAAAACCAAAAATGAAAAACAAAAAACAATGATTTCCTCGCTTTCGTCTCCCAATCCATAGCAGGATGCCTACAAAAGGGAAATTTTTGATCTTATTGCCGAGTTTTGTGATCAACGCTAGTCGTCGGTGTCGAACAATAGCTCCAAATTTCAAAGCTTCCTTAGGTAAGACTAATTCTGTTGTTGGGTTTGCTCAGAGCCAAATTGATGCGGTGCTTTTCTATAGGTCTTTTGCCAAAAAGAGACAGAAATGACAGTGGCATTTAGAGGAACGAAGATTATAGGGAATGATGATTATTAAAACGGGAATTTTAGGCTTAGGGCCATGTTTGGATGAGGTGTTATGGTGGTTGAGGGACAATGGGTGACCAAGGGGGCAGCACCTCTAGGGCCACTAATCCTTGAGCTACCATGCCTCTCCAGGATGAGTTGAAATGTTAAATCCTCAAACTTTAAAGGTACTAGGAGTAGAAGGAGAAAATGTAGGGACCAAACTTAGTATTTTACACTGATAACATTTAAAATTACGATAGTGACCTATTTAAGCTAATTCAGAAACATTAGTAGTTTATTTGACCCAAAAAATATTAGTGGGTGAATCAGTCCAAAGCAAAATATTAGTGGTTTATTTGTTATTTTTTCCTAATTTAAAACCTCCAAACAAGTCATAATTCCTTTTGGCAAAAATAACAAAAAAATCATCAATGTTTCCTAGTTGGTTGAAATTAGCCACTAATGTTTTTGGGGGCCAAATAAACCACTAAATGTTTTAAAAATAGGCCAAATAAACCACTAGTGGTTAAATAAGTAGATATATTGCTAGAAATAAAGAATATTCCATTAAATGATGATTATTTGGCAAAAAAAACTATTTTTAATTACCTAATGTGGTAAAAATAAAAAAAAATAATCAAACATCGTTTTCCTCTCTTTCCCTATCCACAAACTTCAACATTTCTCCTTTCGCCAGTCCAATTATCATCAAATTATCTCCAAATCCTACTCTGATTTCACCTCGTCCTTCACTGAGAAAAAGGATCTCTTTATTTCTGTATGATTTCACCTCCTTATTTCTGTATGATTTCGCCTCTTCTAACTTAATCCTCCTCATTGCCGTTGCCAGCCACGATAGCAATTCTACATCCTACTCCATAAAGACTCTCTCCCCTTTGCTGTCATTCCTTCAGCAAATCAAATTTAGTCCCAAGCCTCGTTGCCACCATTTCTGTTTCTTTCTGGCTGGAGGGTTGCCCAAAGGTGCTTCGTATAAATTTGGCTCTAATCAAACACAACGGCGACTGCCTTGTCGAGCTTCATGGCCTTGATTACCATTTTGACGCAATTTGTCTTTTGAGCAATGGCTACAGTGGAATTAGACAGTTTTAGGTGACTCTGGTGATGCCCATCTGATTGCAATCTAGAAATAGAGAAATCAAATTTGAATTTAAGGTCCTGCAAACCACCTGGACCTCATCATCTTTCTTGATTGCCGTCAATTGGATGTTGTACTTGGAGGTCGGAGGAAAGTAGCTCGTTCATTAGGACAAGGCAGATGTTGGAAGGCTTGAGATGACTCCTCCAACAAGCCCCTCGGCCAGCCACCCATCTCCTCACACCGGTGCAGAGACCAGCAAGCATGCGACAAAGAAGAGAAGCTTCTCCATTGAAGAGACGCACGATCATCGATAATCAAAAGGCTGGTTTTTTTGTTGCTTCCGGTGTGAAAAGAAGGTAAAAGGAGCAATCGAGAAACTGAGTCAAGTTGTCAAGGACTGGGATGTTGACTTTGCTGGCCAAGTTTGAAGTGGCTTGCCTCTGGCCACGTGGGTTTCATTTTAACGGGAGTGGGCAAATCAGTCTGACTAAAAAATATCAGTGGTTTATTTAACCCAAAAAAAGTAATTGGGCTGATTGGGCTGGTTTGTAAATTTTGGTGGTTTTTTCGTTATTTTTTCCATTCTTTTTCAACTCTTCCGGTCTCAATTCTGATGGTCATTTCTCTTCGTTCTCATCGACCAACCAACACCGCTCGACGCCCTGGCCAATCTACGATTCCTCCCATCTCTCTCCCCAGATCTCTCATTTCTCTCTTCTTCCTTTCCCAGAATTACAAAGTCGACTACGATCAAACCCTAACTCGGCTGCTTCGACCCATCCGCTCACCCTCCAACACACCTGGAGCTCTACCTTCTGGCAATGCAACTCTCCTTCTGCCCCACTGCCGACCTCTCCAGGGAGGGTTCCTTTCGTTTCTCTCAACTCTCCGCCCAATTCTTGATTCTCTCTTCGGCTTTTAAAGATGACCAATGGTTCTCATGTCCCTGATTCCAGGGGTCTCCTCTGCAATGCGGGAGCGGGGGCTGCCGCCGGTATGTCCCTTTTTCTATCTTCTTTCTTCTTTATTTCTTTAAAAAAATCGTTAATTCGACTTCAGGACATGCGGGTGTTGGCCGTGAATTTGTTCATTTTTGTCTTCTTTCGCCAAATGATCGGGGAATCAAGGTGGGAGATGAACTCTACTTGTGGGGTAGTGCTTATTTGACTTCCAAGGCATGTTCTTGGTGCAGGTGTAATTGCTGCAACGTTTGTTTGTCCATTAGATGTCATAAAGACCAGGTTTCAGGTTCACGGGCTCCCAAAGCTCGGCAATGGAGGTGTTAAAGGTATTCCCTTGAATTCGAATCCAGAAATCACATGTTCTTATCTGTCCCTTCCCTTCCACTATTTTTTGTTATTATTAGTTTAAATGAATCTGTGACACATGTTCAGTTTTACATTAATGATGAAATGCATGTAAAAATTTCTGAAGACATGGTTTTTAGCTTTTAATAGATGATAAATCTTAGTGTACTCGTTGCAAAAATTTTTCTCAACACCATTCTCACTTGAACAGGTAGTCTAATAGTAGGTAGCTTGCAACAAATATTTCAGAAGGAGGGCATGCGGGGCATGTACCGTGGTCTTGCTCCTACGGTGCTGGCACTACTTCCAAACTGGGCTGTAAGTCATTTCTATCTTTTTTTTTTTTTTCTTCTTTGCATATCTGCTGTTTCAGTTAACATTTTCTGCAAGAAAATAGTACTCCTTTCATACCGAAAAGAATGAACCTTCTACTCCTTTTGACAAAGTTTTGTTTAAAGATGTTGTGCTGCATTACCATTTGTAAGCATGGGTTTCTTTTCCACTAGGTTAATCTGGTTTGGACATAGAGAAACTATTATCCTTGTTTAGTTAATTGAAAACGCAGGAGTCAATTTTTTTTGTTTCTTGAGGGTGCAATATTCAGTTTGTGATTCTTCTTAATTTTTGGATGTGCATATTAAAACCTTATGTGCGTCAGGAAAATTACAGTTAGTGTTTTAGGAACTTGCAAAAAGGAGAACTTTGGATGGATGCCTTGCATATTGGAATATGAAATGCTGTTTCTGTAATTCTTTTTTATCAAAAATAGTAACTTGTGAATTTATCACTATCATTCTCCTTTGTCATGAGAAAGGCCAGAGATAAGCATCCCCCTGTTTGTTTAAAGGTCTTTGTAGTTACTTTAAGTCCTTTAATATGCTTTTTGTTGGAGAAAGATATCTAGTGCATTGTTCTTTTTAGGCCTCGAAGATTACACCTTTCATTATTAGAAAGATGCATTGGGTGTACATAAGAAAGTACGCTGAATATCTCAGTCTTCTATCATCAACACTATACCTTTAGATAAAACCCTAAAGTGAGTAAAAAAGGGTGGAGATGGGAGTTGGTATGTCACTTCAGTTAAACATCAGATTCATGTCTACACTGGTATCCCCTTAGATTCTGGGTTGTTGGTCCAATTGCTGCAATTAGACTTCAAGGAATTCAGAGCTTTACAGAATTTATATGTGTTTTGACAAGAAACTATTCTTTAGAGGATAAAAAGCCAACAAATTGATAGATATAACACTATACATGGCATTAAACAGTTGGGTGAATGACTAAGAGACTGAATGGTGAATCAGTTTGGAACACTAATGTATTTAGCTAAATTAAGTACAAAACTTGACTCCAACTGTAATTGTTGTTCCATTTGCATTTTGCTCAACTATGCATGCAATTATATCATTATTGCTTCGGTACTGAGCTGAATGTCTTCAATTTTAAGACTAATAAAAACCACATTTTGATTAGTTTTTGAACTTTATAAATAAAATGTGCCTTTTAGCTTTTGGGGACCATCAGGTTTCCTTCTAAACAAGACATGTCTTGAGCTGTTCTATTTTGGGATAAAACAGTCTTTTTTGTTTATTTGAATTTGACAAATTACTCATAACATTTGCAGGTCTATTTTACGATGTATGAGCAACTCAAAAGCCTTTTGTGTTCAGATGGTTAGTTATGTAACCTATATCATCCACCAGCTGGTTTCTTCTTTCTTTCTTTCCTTCTTTCTTTCTTTCTTATCAGTTTTCCACTTGTTTTGCTAGCAGCTGCTCCTGCTGGACCTTTTTTGACTTTTAGCCTACTCAAAAGCACTTTGTTGTATTGCAGATGGGAACCATCATCTATCAATCGGGGCCAACATGATTGCTGCTTCAGGTGCAGGAGCTGCAACAACGGTTGCAACAAATCCTCTTTGGGTTGTGAAGACAAGACTTCAGGTATGTCTATTTAGTTTTCTTCCTTGTTTTTGGTGCAGAGACATGCTATAGAAAGAAGTCAACTAGGTTTAGCATGTCTCTATTTTTCTTGCCTTGTAGACTCAAGGAATGAGAGCTGGGGTGTTACCATATAGAAGTACATTTTCTGCCCTGAGGAGAATAGCGCATGAGGAGGGCATCCGTGGACTATACAGGTTTTATTTCTGTCTTCGTTGGTGCTCCATCAGTAAAACTTTCTTTATGTGGATTTAGGTCTAATTTGTTTTAACTTAAGGCAACTGACTTATTTTTACTTTTACGTCTTTTTTTATTGAAACCAATTTTATTTGAAAACCAATATTATGTAGATACAATAATTCATTCGAAAGTAAATTTTCATGATATTGTTAAATTTTTATGAATTTTTATTTTTTAATACCTTAAACTAGAAAAATTCATAAAAAAATTTGTAAGATTACACAAATCGTATTTTCAATGGATTATTACAACTATATAATATTGAATTTTAATTAAAATTAGTTTCAGGTAAAAAAATGTAAGAATAAAAATAAGTTATTTTTTAGTCAGTTAACTTAAGTTAAAACGAATTGACTGTTAGACTAATATCAGTGTGCTTTGGCTTGTGTGATAAACAGTGGTCTTGTACCTGCATTGGCTGGTATTAGTCATGTTGCCATTCAGTTCCCCACATATGAGAAGATCAAATTCTATTTGGCCAACCAAGGTATTATTAAATTGTAATCTATATCTTTTCCATTGTCGACAGAATAATTTCAAACTGATATTGATTGTGACAGATAATTCTAAGAAGGATAGACTCGGTGCACGAGATGTTGCTGTTGCCTCATCAGTTTCCAAAATATTTGCTTCCACATTAACTTACCCTCATGAGGTATTTTTGATACAGCTGTCTCTACTTCTATTGGCTTTCCCCATTTTGTTCTATTTGGATCTCTCCTTCAATTTCCATATGAGTGGGTGATGTCTTTATCGAGATTAATTTATGGTTTGAGAATAGCTTTTACCCACATGGTTGACTTGTATGTAATTGAAATCTTTGGCATTCAATTGTTATAGTTCTTGCTTATGTTTTGGCTTTGGTTTGCTTTTGCATATCACAGGTGGTACGCTCAAGGCTTCAAGAGCAAGGATTTCACTCCGAGAAGCGTTATTCTGGTGTAATAGACTGTGTTAGGAAAGTTTTCCAGCAAGATGGCATTGCTGGTTTTTATCGTGGGTGTGCAACCAATCTCTTGCGGACTACACCAGCTGCTGTTATCACGTTCACCAGCTTTGAGATGATTCACAGATTTCTTGTCAATCTGTCTCCTGATTCACAACCTCACACATTGTGAGGATGAGGCATGTCCAAGGTCCCCAGCCTGTGGAAGCAAGCGAATTGGCCTGGCGGTGTATTTTATACTGGTGGGTATACAGTGTCAATTGTTTCTGTACTGAATTTGTTTGCAGCCTAGATGTTACAACCTCAGCCCGCACTCATATTCCTGAGGACCGAGGTCTCCTCCTAACTAGGCTATACTAACATCGATAATGGTGAAAATGAAGTTCATGTGACAATAATCACATATGCCCAAAGTAGACTAGATTTAGTTGTATGGGCACGTATATTTTTAGCATCGTATAGACTAAACAAAATACATTATTTGCTCTTGAGTTTCTGATCGTTATTGATATTGGTCCTGGAACATGGAGTTGTATGCGAATTGTTTTTCTGGATCTGAAAGTTATCATAATCAACGGTTGCTTCTCAGCTGGATCCTTGCGACACGGACAATATGGACCACTTTTTGGTGGTTACTTTATGGCAAAATCTCGGGTTTACCATTAATGCTTTGGACTAGGCTCAAATTTGCCACTAAAGTTTCTGTTTTTGATCCGAATCTCTTAGTAATGTTTTAAAATGGTTTAAATGTACTACTAGTCATTAAAAAAATAACAAAAAACAATAAGATTTTTATGATTATGTAATTTTAAAAAACTATTAGGGACTTTATGTATTTTTTCTTATAGGCAAAAGAGTATCAAATTTCCAACTAATGTTTTGGAGTGCTGTTAAATTGGTTGCTAATTTTTTTTTTCTTATACTTAACTTGTCGCCCAATTGCTACTGGCAAGTGGTACTGTGGTAGTTCTGTCTTCCCTCAATGACACCAAAATTGCATAGCCCTTGCATGATTGTTTAAGAGCCTAGATTAGAAATGACATCAGCAAGCAACAGTTCGTCCAAGTCGTTCCAAATCGCAACTCCTCCGTTCTCCCTTAGCCTCTCCACTAATTTCATTCGAGACACCATCACTAATTAAAGCCAAAGCCTTATTCTAACACCTAGAACCAAACCCCCAAAAGGATAAATCCAAAAATGAAACTAAAAACCCATAAATTTAAAAAAGTTTAGGTTTTCTGAACTTTAAAGAGAAAAATAACAAATAAACTACTAATGTTTTCATGTTGGCCTGATTCACCGACTAATGTTTTTTTTTTTTTCAAATAAACTACTAATGTTTCTGAATTAGCTCAAATCAACAACTTTTGTTACTTTTACCGTTAACAGAATCTTACCATAAAAAACCAAGTTTGGTCCCTACATTTTCTTCATTTACTCATTGTTTTTGAAGTTTGTTGATCTAATATTTGAACTACCTTTTCCACTTTATTATCCTCCTTTGAGAGCCTTCATCTAGTATCACTAGGAAGAAAGAATAAATAGATCCAAAAGAATGGATAATCTATATTCTCTCTTTTTCTGATGTCTATCAAGATTTGAATCTATTTGAGGTAAATAAATGTTGGGTTTTGGGAGCCAAACAGTGCAGCGGAATTTAACCGAAATCCTCCAGGATTCAAGTGAAACGGGGTAAATCGGGTGTTCGAAAATTTTCATACCTAATTTTCAGTTGAAATCTCTCACTCAACTGTAGAGTCGAATCATAAAACCTGAACAGTTGACGTGTTCAAACTCTCTATGGTATCCACATGAGCCTCTTGGGATCACCACGCTTCCACCGCGTCCCGGCAGATGTGTTTCTCTTGCGCTCGCAGTACTAGCTTGCGTCCTCCAAGGAATTGCAAGAAAAGAGTGCGGCTGCCCTTTTGGGAGGTTAGGGCAAAGAGACTTACGAATTTCTCACTAAAAGTTGTATTTATAGTGAGACTTAACTTCCAGGTTTAATGAGTTTCAAAGCACTAATCCAATTAGGCTTTAATTTTGGGCTTAATAATGGCTCAACTCTTAGGCCCATTATTAATACGAAATTAAAGTGAAACCATAACCCAAATAATTAGCCAATGCACTCTAATGATCCAAATAGCTCTATGTGTGCGACCCAATAGGCTCTTACCACGTTGGCAATGATCATAAATCACATTTATGATCATGAGCAATGAGCGATGTCTAGCAACACATCATTGCTACCAAAGTGACAAGATTGTCGGTGATTCGACTAAACCTTTATGATCATCATTGATATATGTCATTGTCCCTTTGTCCAAGATATCAAGACTAAGCACGAGACATGGAATGTGTCACTCTCGTATAGCCCAATCTTTGGTTTCTTGATTACCGAGTAGACCAACTTAAACTGATGACATTGATAATGGCTCAACTCTTAGGCCCATTATTAATACGAAATTAAAGTGAAACCATAACCCAAATAATTAGCCAATGCACTCTAATGATCCAAATAGCTCTATGTGTGCGACCCAATAGGCTCTTACCACGTTGGCAATGATCATAAATCACATTTATGATCATGAACAATGAGCGATGTCTAGCAACACATCATTGCTACCAAAGTGACAAGATTGTCGGTGATTCGACTAAACCTTTATGATCATCATTGATATATGTCATTGTCCATTTGTCCAAGATATCAAGACTAAGCACGAGACATGGAATGTGTCACTCTCACTCACATGTAAGGTTTCTTGATTACCGAGTAGACCAACTTAAACTGATGACATTGATATCGTATATCAACTCATCTGAGCATGACCATGCATTTTTCCAAGTTTTACTCTATCAAGAGGCCGGAAGATATTACTCCCATTACATAGGAGGGACAAATCTCATTTTGATCATACAAATCCCTCCGCATGATATGTGACATACCCAATGACCTCCTTCAAGTTCACTCAGTTACGAGAAATAAAGGAAAGTATCAAAGTATGTGACTCACATGTAAGGAACCTTGATGATCTTAGGTCGAAGGACTACATATACCATGATCACTATGATAATCACTTATGACACTCATATAACGATCCATATAGTGTTCTCATGGTGAGTCGGTCCAGTACACAAGTTCTTCAACTTGTACCCATATGTAGACTACATATCTCATATTAGTCTCTACATATGTTAGTTGTTATGTATTATTGCAAACCGCTCCACAATAACACTAGACCAGGGACGTTTAAGAATATCATTATTCTAGGGTTATAATTATGTTTATTACGTTACGCAGAAACAAAACAACAAACATAATTGCTGGATTAATACCTTAATAAAATATCATGACTCAATGTGCAAAAATACAATTATCTCATGATTGGCTTTTGAGCACAACACTAACAATAAACACAGTTGGTATGTGGGAGAAATTTTAGTCTACAATGCCATGTTTGTGAACTCAGAGCTTTTCAAGTTGATATCGATCTTCAGCCTCTATTTGTGGGTAGTCATTGGGATCCTTCTCGACTCATTGATAGTGGTCATATTGTTCCTCCTCTTACTTTCCCTTACATCACGTCGTAATCTCTATGACCTTGACCCCGCCTTAGCCACTAATATGAGCAAGACATTATTCGGGAATGGTAGCATGGAGCCAAAGGTATTTCATCTTGGTAGGGGTGGTACACCTTGAAAGAGCTGAAGGTTATGGTGAATCGACTATGTCCAGAAAATGTTACTCCCTCCGTCCCAATTTACCTGAAACATTTCTCTGGACACGGAGATTAAGGTGTATGTAATTTGTGTTATTTTTTTATGTAGTGAAAGCTTAAATAATGATTAAAAAATAAAAGATTTTTTTTTTGGTTTTGTGCAGTGAGAGATTCAGTGGAGATTAAAAAAAGAGTCTTTATTGGGTTTTGTGTAAAAAGATAATTTAATTGTTTAAACTTAGTGGCCAGTTCAAGCCAGTTCGAAAATATTACGGATTTATTCATTTTTTTTTGTCAACTTTAAACTCGATCTTTAAAAATCTGGTAAGAATTTGAAAATATAGCTTTCAAAACATTTGAAGAGGAGACTATTAGACAAAGAAGAATTAGATCATGTAAAAATGTTTAAAATCTAAAATTTTTTTTATCGTCTATAGGCATAGACAGTGATCGAAAAATCTCCAAATGACAACCAATAGTGGCTGGCAAAGATCATCAAGAAACAAAGTAATTTCTCACAACTAATTACCTAAGACCCTTAAAGTTTGTTTAAAGTTGCATTATTAACTAAAAATTTTAAACCTTATTACTTTTAACATTTTTTTTGTTCGATTTTTTAACGAGCATTGACATATCCACCATCAATTTGAGACTTAAGTGGCACATTTGAATCATTTTAAAATATTAAATGGTAGATTTGGGAAAAAAAAATTTAATGGTAAATTTGAGCTAAACCCAAAACATTAGTAGTAAATTTGAGGTTTTTACCTTTTTTTTAACCAAATTTTCTCTTTTGTCCCTAATATCTAACTCGGAATGATTTCTTTTTTTAGAGTGAAATTTGGAAAGATGCTAAAAAGTATAAAGTTGTCTACAATGTCGTTAAAAAATGGGTTAAAGAAATTGGGATGGATAGAGTATTTAATTTTTTTTTTTTTGTAATTGTTCTATTTATTTAATGATTATTTAATTGACACACATTTTGAGTGTAATTCACTTGGTTAAGTTGTGTAGCTATTAATCGAAGATTAAAAGTTTAAGTCCCACTCCCTAGTTGGAATGGTAAAGGGACATTAGATCTTGACTAAGATCACGGATCAAATCTCCTCTCCCCCTTTCCCTCCCAATATTCCCATAATGTCTTGATACTAGATTTAGTTGTCTTTTGATACCGAATAAGTTGACATTCTCCTACTATATAAGTAACTTTTTGAATCCTATACCTTGTATAAAAAAATAAATAGATAAATAAAATTTTAAGTCCCAAGAATTATAATGAAATGCAATTTATTGTTGGGTGTTAGCAGGCAGCCCAAAAGACTCGAAGTCTTCTTTCTTTTCAACCTAAGCCCATTATTTTGACTGGCATGTTTGTTGCGGCATTTGCTGATTTCTACATGCATGGAGCAATAGCCCTATGGTAGCATGCAGATGTAGATAGGATTCGAAGAGTGAAATTGAGTAATCCGAACAAAGATAGGCCGCCTTGTTGTTTTCGTTGTTTCTCCTTTTCGGTAAAGGCAAAGATATGGATTTTGAGGGCCTGGCCTAGCTTGCACAGCTTGATTATTAATTATACTACCGCTTTAAAGCGGTCCAGAATCTGAGCACGATAGGATCCTTGACTTACAAGTTTGATCACAATTCACAGCATTCATAATTAAGACAGCGGGTCGTAATTGAAACTTGACAACTAAATCGATGTCAAAAGTGGAATCCGAGGCTCAGTGGCCGATGAGACGATCGACAGATTCCACTCCCTTTCCTTTGGTTGTTGTGTCTTCCTCTCTCACCATGTCCTGTTTCTTTAATATTAATGGGCTCTTGCTTTTCCCCTTTTCCTTCCAGTATTGTGCCTCGGCTTACGGGTGACAACAGTGCATTGTATCGCTTCCACCCCTGGGGTTCCAAATTAATTTAAGGCCCTGCGGCGCTAGGCTTCTCACCCTCAACTAAGATCATCTTAGCCGGTTAATAATCGCACACATTTTCGTTCTCAAGTGTTTAGATTAAGCCGGTACTCGATCGGCCCGCACTTGATTATGGGTGGATTGATGAAGATATAAATTTTTCACACCAATTACATTTGTACAAGAAAATGTTAGAAATTGAAACTTTAAAACATTATTCGCAACCAATTTGGTTTGAGATTTAAGCACAATCTAAGGTGTTGACTGTAACTCACACAAGTTCAGCCACTTGAAATGCAAAAATCAAAAGTTTAGGATATTTCCATTTATTGGGACAAAGTGTAAAAACGTCTAATTTCAAAATTTGAGGATCAAAATGCATTATCATACACAAATAAATGAGCTATTTCGTAATTAATCATTTGTTGGGTTTGAACATCTTGTGAGCTAAAACTACAAAACATGCTAAAACACCAACCAAAGAAAAACTGCAGCAGGCGTAATACTGTTCCTAAAATCACCATCAAGCCTATATAGCATTTAGTTAATATAATTTTCTCTACCAGGAGTCCACCACTCTCTGTTAGTAAATGATTTGTAAGTAAAATAAGAAGTGTTGTGTTCTATTACATTTTCCTTAAATTCAGAAGAAATGTAAATGCTACCACCCTTAAGTGAGTTACTTTTCCTTTAAAGTTGCAACTATACTTTTATTTTGAGCTGTGGTGGTGAGTGCTGGAAAATATCATGAAGAAAGAGGACGCAGGTTATAGAATACACAAATTGTATAATTAGGGGGCATATGGGTGGGACTGGGGAGGAATAAGAGGGGGGGCAAAAGGCCTCTGCTTTCACCTCTCATCATGGTCTTGGTCCGCTGAAAAGCATAGTCTGAGCCAGCAAACTTCATGATTTTCTTTTTGCAATGCCCCCACCTCACCCATTTTTAAAGATACAACTTTGATTAAGCTATATCTTTCTGCCGTCCCAATTTTCCTTCGCAACAGTCAACACACACACAAAAACATAGACATATAAATTCCTTTTCATCATCATCTTGATCTTTTGGATTGATTAAGGTTAATCAAAACCTAAAACATTCTTACATCAACCATCAATATGTTTGGTTGTTTAGTTAGTGGATTCCCTATTCAAGAACCCACAATTCAAAAGCAAACTCCTATTTTTTTATTAACTTAAAAAAAACCTACTAGCAGGTCTGAACCCTGAACTCTTAAAAAAAAAAGCCCTTTCTTGTAAACAAAGGCAGGCAGGCTTGACCTTTAAGGATTTGTTATAAGTGGTCTTTGGCTGTTTGGTTCAGAACTTCTAGATATGGGAATTGGATCCAAGAAGTCTAACTTTCATTATTTATACTGTTTTTATGTTTACCCACAATAATATTTACTTTACAATGATGCCTAATAATAATTACTATTATTACACTAAGTGATATATACAATTTTTTCCAGTAACATGAGCAGTTGTGATTTTTCGTGACCATTTTCCCAATTTCTCATTTCATCTTCCGAGATGAAAGACTGAAGCCGTTTAGCTGGGAAGATTTTCTTTTTCTTTTTCTATTTTTCCCATCTAAATTGCAACGGCAGTATCTGATCCATATTCTTTATCACACATTGGTTCTTAAACAAACAAAAAAGAAACAAAGAAAAAAAAAAAAAGAAAAGTTGTAAGTTGCCCTCAAACCATCCATCTGTTGCAGGAGGGTTCCTTTCGTAGCTCCCCTTTGTCAAGAATTTATACAGAAATGTCGTTTATCTCCCTAATTTTATGCAATGCTTTCAATTTTACCCTCAAATTTTAGAAATTAAGACTTCAAACTTAAATTATCATTAAAAAAATTGAACCTATTTTGTTAGAGTTATTGCGACTTATTATAGATTACATTGCAATCAGCATTTACCCTAAATATCAATGCCTTAGTTCCCATTTTTTCCCAACTCAACGTTAGTTGCTAAATGTTTTTCATTGATTCCAAAACCTTTCTCAGTTTGGGACCAACTTCTAATAGAGCATAGTTGAGGGACCACTATGCAGTTTAGCCTTTCACCTTTAACTTTGTTTTTTGTTTAGGTTTTGTTTTGTTTTTTTTGTTTATTTATTTTATTTGATTGATGCGTTGTTATATTTATAGAATTGGAGTTTCCGTTTTCAAAGTTTGAAGAAAAAATAGGATGACAATCGCATAGTAGTTTTTATTTCGTGAAATTAATGTTAGATCTAATATATATGTAAGGTACGGGTGTTTATAATGAGGTAAAGTAGAAAATGCATGAAATAGTTACAATTGAATGGATACCGAAAGTGTTAAGACAGAATATAAATGTTCTTTAATTTACTTGTGTATGTGCTTTTCTCGGGACACAAAGAATCTAAGGAAGAGACAGCATAATTGAAATTAATTAGACAGGTAATGCACTATTAATATTGCATTGCAAAAGCTCTTACTTGTAATCTTCCATATTCAATTAGTGAGGTTGATTAGCTTTGCAAGACGACAAGTATGAAATTTCCGTACCATTTGCCTTTCCCCCTCCTAGAATCTATAGCTGGTCATACGAATTTCTGGAAACTGGGGACATCTTGTTTAATTAGTTAATTTCGGTCACATAAATATCATAATAATCAAAATTAAAATTGGAGCTGGAAAAAGAAAGGGAAAAGCAAAAGGAAGTGAGGGTTGGTAAGAGAAATTAGGAGAAAAAAGGGGACGGGGGGGAAATAATGGGAATTATGGAGGATAAGGTGAGGCATGTGGTAGCAATAATAAAATGATTTGGGCCAAAGGCAGCCAGGCATCGGCTTAAGAACTGAAAATCACAACTACAATGCAAGGACAAATTAAAGGTGAGTGATGCCCACAAAGTATTCCCATTAATTTCCTTTCTTCATCATAATCTAATTTCACCCCAATCCCACCGTCGCCATGTGAATTTGGCTACACTTCTAAATTGTCCAACCACATCTTTCCACCTTTTATCTTGTCTGACTGCTTTTTTTTTTATGGCAAGCTTTTGAATACGGATTACGTTTAATATATATGTGTGTGTGTGTGTGTGTGCTGTTTGGTGTACTTATATTTGACGTTACATTGCTTAATCTCCAATCACGTATGATCAAATAGTCATTAATCAACTTTATACGTTATTATATATAGATATACAGTGGTAGAACCAGGATTTTTGGTTTGGGGGGGCAAGCCCGGAGGAGGTCGGCAGAGCCCGGAGGAGAGAGACGATGTCGCGGTTAGGTAGCTGTAAATTGGGACTAATTCACACTAATTCAAAGCTTAAGGAGCAAATCGTACGAGTTGGAAACGTTTGAGGACTAATAGTGCATTTAGGCCATGTTAGAATATCCTCTTAATGTAGAGGGAATAACTACTCACTGGGTCCCTACTTTCTTCAGCGCCTACTTTATTACCCCTCATCTTTTAATTTTTTCATAATATTTGGGGGGTAAAATGCACACACAATCCTTAAATTTTGACAAAATCATCAAATTACTACCCCATATTTACATTTTTTCAAAATTCCCGGGGGCAACCCCCCCCACAGCAAAGCGTAGCTCCGCCACTGTAGATACACTAATTATATGCCAAAACCGTAGATCTACAGTAATAAAAAATTGGGCCGCAGTGCAAGCCTGACCTAAGAAAATGCTTGCTCTGGGAATGGAAAGATAGCGAAATAGATAACTCATATATCACTGTTTTGTTTTTCTGATTCTTAAACTTTCCTTTCTAACAATTAACCCCCTAAATTTGAAAATTTTTGTCCTCTTCATATCAAACCTTTACTTCCTCACAATCGGATCCCAAATAACAAGTTGTTGCATCAACTTGCAGTCTTATACCTAGTTTGTAACTAAAATGTGCAAGTACAAGTGTTATTTTGAATGACACTAATACATGAAGTTTCTGCGGAGGCAAGATATTGCTACTTGTTTCTAGTTCCACCCAGTAACCATGCCTATTATTACAAGAGAATAGAAAAGTAATAAGCTTTGATAAAAAAAAGAAAAGAAAAGTAATAAGCACTTCTGTTACATCCAATTTATCTGGCTGTTAATTACAAAATCAAATTAGTTTTAGGGCAGCATGATGAATTACAGAAAAATAATTTAAAATATAGGAACACTAACTGTCTTAATCATTTAAAAATCCTAGTAAGTCTAATATTTGTCAAACTCCTTATATATATATATATATATATATATATATATATATATATTCCAATATCAACCTTCATAATATAAAATAAATATGAACATGTCAAGTCACGATTTCTGACCATATTAGATATATGTGCAACTCACGTCACAAATATGTATAAACTTAATATACATAGAAAGTGTATGATATGTACAATAATATGATAGAATTGTTATTGATATATTCAATTATATGCATGAATTCAATCTTTCATTCATAAAACATGAGTGAACGCATTAAAATGCACTTCCTAATAAAATAAAAGATATGTACAAATGAAATGATAAATATGTGTGAATCTAATTAATATACAAAGAAGACAAAAGATACCATTAAAAAAATAATGAGAAATAAATACAAATATCTGGAGACTTATGCACAGATGAAATCCTATTGTTAACATATTCAACCATATATATGACTTCAATCCGTTAAATTTGTTCATGCACATCATTTCATAACTTATGCATTCATTTTGTCTTATATGAGCACATAAATTTATATTTATTTGAACATATTATTTATATTTCATAGAATTTATGTATAAATTCATATTTTTGTAAATAAAATAAAAGAATAAAAGAATAAATTCAATTAGTAGTAACATAGTAATGATATGTATAAATTGGATAACAGATATGTATGAACTCCAACATATATAAAAATAAGATTAGAGATATGCACCAATTTTGTAATATGTACAAATAACATCACAAAACTGTTATTGAATATCAAGAAATAAGTCTGAATATGCCTAAACATACTTTCCACGAGTAGAAATATGTATAAATCGAATGGTAAACATGAATGAACTCAATATACAACTAATATGAAGAATGTGTATAATGGCTTGAGGCATATGTACAAGTAGTTTTAGATATATATGTTCAACTTCTAAATAAGATAGTCAATATAAATCTTAATATATAAATAAGATGATCTATCTATATAAGTAGTTTTAAATATATACACAAATATGAGCATGAACAAATTCTTTCATATATTAGTACAAAGATGAAATCTTATACAAGAAAATTCCAACATAGCAGTATAAAAGTAGCTTTCCAAATCCCAGAGCATTAGAGCAATATGCAAATTTACATAAAAAAAAAATTGAGGTGGTTTAGATAATTTGGTTCAAAATAAAGGGATAGGATCAGAGTCTTTCGTCGCCACCTGTTCCCTCGCTTCATCGCGGACCATTGTGACGAATCACGAGCTCATTCTCTTCCTTCTCAATATTACCCTTCGTCCTCTTCTATTGACGCTTGGAGCAACTGTGGGATTGCAAACTAATATTGAAATCAACTTCGACGGGGTAAGAACTTGTTCCATCGGTGTCAGATCATGTTGATCAAATCGAAGCTGGAAGGTGCGAACGAGAAATTGTCAACAAACGCTTTTCGCCTTAGGCAAGCACGAACAGCAGCATGGTGGTGTGGGCATATGGGTAACGAATGTCAAGCGGCGGCGGTGCGTTAAACGGCGGTAGGAAGTCGGAGCAAAGAACGGAGAGGTGAGGGCATGCTGGGCATTTAGCATCTTTAGTGATGTTAGGAGCATAATTTCACTCATATTGAACACATAAGACAAGACGCCCATCAAACATATCTGTAAAAACTCATATAAAACTTATTATTATTATTATTATTATTATTATTAGTATTATTATGTATTTATGTAAATTTGAAACAGATAGGAATCTTTGAATTCGCAAACAAAATTTTCTTAAACTTTGACTTCTGGTGTTGTTTGAGTTGTTGATTTAAACTTCTTCGATTAATGTTTTTGGTGCTTATTTGAACTTTATTGGTGAAAATAGTGTAATTAGTCAATTGTTTGTAGCTTAAAATAGTCAAAGGGCGGGTTCTGGTTGGGTTATCAAACACTTGTGTGCATGATTGGTGAAATTAGCAAAAGCACTTGGGCGGGGGAAAATCGTAAAATAACTAAAAACCTGCCGGATGCCCGTGACGTGGGTCACAGGACAAGAGGCCGCGCGCCGTGGGCCTCAGCCTCTTTGCTCCGGACCTGTTAGGTGTGGTACCGAACCGACAATTTGAATATTTGACCGTTGAAGCTACCTCTACCTGCCTGCCTCAGTGGAGCAGAACAACATTTTTGTTTTAAATGAAATGCGCCCGAAATTTCGAGAGGCGAATTGTTGTCCCCTCCGAAATCTCGTTTCTCTTGCTCTTATTATTATCTAAAAAATTTTGGAAACCATGGTCCATGGCCTGCATATGACATGTTTTATGGTCAGTATTCATTTCGTTACAACTTACAACTTTTTTATTTGGAACGTTCTGAGAGGTTTATTTATGAGAGAGAAAAATAATAATCCATTAATTAAGGTAAAATCCTAAATCATATATTTTATAGAAAAAATTTAAAGTGATGGTCCATGACAATTGTTAGTTATTATGAATCGTGAATCAAACTATAAGACCTCTTCAATCTCATTGGCTATATGCCGATCAATAGCGTTTAATGATTTTTAATCATCACACAATTTGTATTTTATATAATTTTGATGGATATGTCATTTACTAAAGAAATAACAGGTCATGCTATCCCAATAACTTGTGCATGTGCAAAACTACAAAAATAGCACGAAAATATAGTTGCATGAAGTTGAAGATTAATTTATAATTCAAATTTGTTACTACGAGTTACTCTTTCCCTTTTGAATAAAAAAACTTGGTAGAATATGAGATAAAAACCGATGAAAAGGAGTGGTGTGCCAGCATATTGTTAGACATATACATATAGTACATAGGAATAGGGGCAGATTAGAACAGACTTGGCCTGCAAGATGAGAAATTTTTGGTGGCAAAGACTAATAAGAGCACACTTGTGATTGCCGTCCCGGAAAGACCTCTAAAAATTTGTTTGGTGACGACCGTTTTCAACAACCGAAAGCGGCATATTTCCTACCAATTGATTGGCCACTCTAAACAAAGTTAATTAAACTAGCGTTTGATAGGATAAAAAAGACTAGTGTGGTCGTTAGATACATATATATGTTTTGCGCGCGATTGCTTTCAAACCTTTTAACTAGCCGAAGCCATTGCTGTACATGTTGGTTGCTCTTATAGACAAGACAACATGTCTCCACCTCTATTTACTTTCCTTCTTTTAAAACTCGTTTCATGATTACTGAGATGTTTTTTTTAAATATTATCTTGAAATAAGTCTCAAGAGATCAAAGTATTATTGAGTCAAAACCAAGGCAGGTCAACAACAATGGCACCTTTATACTTCTTTCTATGCATTTTTCTTTTTGTTTTTTTAATTTTTTTTTTCCATTTTGATGTATACACCCCAGGAGTAGAAGATTAGCAATATTTCTGTAGCACTTTGGTTAGGTGGGTAACTCTTTGTTGAAGGGTCTTTCATTTCTAATCAGAAACTCCCCCTCCTTCTTGCTTCTTTTTTACCCTTCTGTTTGCGTAATGGATTACTTTTGAAATTGTCAACTTTGGTCTTGGGTCAATGCTGAAATGGATTATTCCTTCCTTATTCTCATGCAAGTCCTATTCAAGGTGTTAAATACTATTACTGTTAGATATACCGCACCTCAAATTTTTAAGGTATACCGCATAGTATACCGCGCTGCATATCGTTACCGTTTTCATAAAAAAAATAAATCTTAAAATATTATTTTAAGGTGACATAAATTCAATAATTTTTTTTGCACAATTTATATGTATTCTATTTTTTTTCATCATAAGTTTTCAAATATAAATAAAATATATTTGATACAATATATTTTTTTTAATACAAAAAACTAAAAAAAATGTTATATATATAGAGAAAAAAAATACTTAGAAAGAAACTAATTTATTGATATAAGAGAAAAAATAATACTTTAATAATAACAATATACTTTCTGATACCACATCGAGTTCCTAGGTAGCTTAAAGTAACCATCAAATTTTTATGTTAACTAAGAAAAGTAACCAAAAGAATAAAAGTAAATATTTATTTTATGATATATGTTTAATTATATTTTAATATTTTATATATTTTGATATTTTAATGTAAAATGACAAAAAAAATCTCACACTCATCCGTGAAAAATAAAATATCATGGTATGTCCATCGCAGTATTTGCAGTATGCTACGGTTTTCGGACAAAATGTATACAAAAAGTGAGTGACATGTAAAATTCTGTGACCGCACGATAAAATAACAAAATATGAAAACATTTGTACTACGCGATAAGCGGTATGCTACAGTATTTAACTCTATGGTCATACTGCCCAATTTCTCAAGCTTTCATATGCACCGAAAAGAGCATTTAGATAAAGCGTGACTATAAAATGTATATATGCAAAAGTGTCACAAAAGCATTTTCATTGAGTTATTATTTATATTAAGTCATTAAATCACATATCTTTGAATATCTTAAATTAAAAATTAGATGTTAGTTCTATTTAAAATTATTTCCTCCATAGAAAAATTACCACCACAAATTAGTAATTTTTTATTTCTCTTTTTTAATGATTCTTTTATTTCTGTCTATAGTTTCTTTAATATTCAGAATTTATTACAAGTTAAAGGTACAGGAAATTATTATTGAAAAATTTAGGGGTAAAGTGTATGTTGTATGAAACATGGAGAGCTCTGGTTACAATTGAACCACTTCTGAATTAACATTTATTATTGAAAATGTGATTACCACTCGAACCATGACCTTAGCCAAGTAGGTGCTCCCCTTTACCAGCTCAACTAGTTGGTGGAAACATTCCTCCCTGTCTAAAGTCCTAAAAGAAAAAAAAACTTCACTAACTAATGTTTTTACATTATTAGCTTCTCGGTTCTATAATATTCTTTCTTCCCTGACTCATTCTTCTTCTTCTTCTTCTTCCCTAGTCTCTTTGTTCGTCTATATCTCTCTGTTTCCCTCCATCTCAACTTCATAAAATTTTGCTATTTCTCTCTCATCTCTTTGGATGTCATTTCTCTCTGTCTCTCTCCCATCCTCATCTTCTTTCTTCTCCCGTTATGCCTTGTTTAATAATAATAATGATAATAATTGGGTGCTCCCTTCATATAATTCAATGATTTTACACATGAAATCATGAATTTTAGTCATTTTCTATAAAAATAAGAATTCGTGAATTAGAGCAAGATGTGGCAGTCAATTTAGATAAATTGGTGCACCTAGAGTTTGAGCCTAGAGTTTCATTTTATTCTACCAAACACTCAAACTCCATAAATCAGTCTAAGTAAGGATTTCTTTCTGGTACTCAGAATGAAAAAAATAGCAAGCAAAAGAAGAAAATAACGAGGCAACAACATCATATGTAGGAGTTACACGCCACCAAGGCACCACCACTAACATAAATTGATCCAAGAACTCCATCAGAAGTAAGAGTTTAAAGTTTTATCTCTTTCAATCAAAGAACTAACTATTTGAACTAGGTGCAAAGTGCAAGGACAATTTATTAAAGATGAACATATGATCAAACTTATTCTTTACAATTTACACACATATTTGCATAGATTAGTAATACAATATTGAGGTGGAATGTGTCATAGGAGAATTCCTTCATTGAGTTGATTGGGATAAATTGAGGAGGAAAGACTGAAAAAGCACATAAAAAGCGACACAACTTTAAGAGACAATACTTCTTACATTATTGTCAGATTTTTCATGATAATGTGTTGTTTTGAATGAAATTCATTGTTCTACAAGAATTACTAAGGCCTTGCCCTTTACAACTGCATTTGATGGGCCTAAATTTCATAATTTTACAGGATATTTGAGGGTTAAATTTTAAGGCCCTATTTAGTTGTAGAGAATTTTCTAATTTTTTCAATTTTTTTTAAATTAGAAAATGAAAAGAAAATGTGTTTAGTTAAATAATTTTCTTTTTCATTTTTCTAGAGAACAATTTTCTATGTTAGTAAGAATTACAAAACTTGGTTTAAGTAGTTTTCTATTTTCCCAAAAACAGGAAATCCATCGGGCTTGCTCTCTCTTTGTCTCGCGACCAGCCTCCTCCCTTCCAGCGCCTTCGACCTTCTCCCTCCTAGCTGATTTCTTTTTCACTTCCCAAATTTGCTTCCAATCTTCAAGGAAACTTCATTTCTTTCCTAGATTTGTGAATCGCTTTGGTTGGTCTCGCATACGCTTAGGAATCACCTCTGTTTGTCACATTGGAATCGTGCCTGTGAATCAACTTCTATCAACAGCCATTGCACCTCCGCGTAGCTCTTGATTTCGTCGCATCTCCGATCGACAGGCACCACACTTTGTCTCAATCGGATCTGCATCTCAATCCACGACGGTCACAACATGCCAGACAGTGCCTGTTGTGGCAAGGAATCGGCGTCAAGTTTTGGTGTAGAGGCAGATGATGTGGATTGTGTCAACAACGAGAAAAAGCAAAGAGAAAGGGGATTTAAGGAATGACGGAGATGGTGGCACAAATGTAAGTGATAGAAAAAGTTGGGAGCCTAAGCGACAGAGAGCAAAAAGCTGGGAGTAGGCTTTGGATTTTTTTCGTTTTCACTTTTGAAGCTAATAGACTTGGGAAGATATGCAATTATAGTCCATAAACTATCTTTCAATTTTCAACTAAGGCATAGAATTTTTTTCAATGTAGTGTATTTTTATGTAATTATCTTGAATTGTTTCAAAACAGCTAAACATGTTTTCTAAAAAACACTTTGAAAAATTGTACATAGAAAATGAACAGATATCAACAAATGAAAATTAAAATTATTTTTTACAACCAAACGTCACCTAAGTGTCCTAATCATTTTTGAATTCCTTTGTTGTTTCAGTTTGGGGTTTTGCTACACTGTAAATAGGCTGTTTTCAGATGTATTTCATACTCTATCACTAATATTATTCAGACTCCACTCTAGGACATGGGAGAATTCCCCAAAATCCATCCTTTTTTTTCTTAAAATTGAAAGTGTTTTAATTTTGTTTACGCTCGTGTTTGCGTCAAATAGAGTTACAAGTCACTGAAAAAAAAAACTGTTGGATGTATTACCCTACATATGCTCAATCTGATTAATTAGTTAAGAGCAGCAATTGAGTTAGATAATCAAAATCAGCTTTTAATTTTATCGATTTTAAAAAAAATTAGAGCACATTGAACTTGATTATATACCTCGAGTGGTAACTAGGATTGTATATATATTTGCAATTCCCTTGGAGCAACAGGAGTATAACTTGAATAATTAGAGCCTTAATTTGCTTGACATCCTTTTTTCATGCGCACCATGATGTCCAAATGCACTTACAAATACAAAAAGAAAAGAGGAAATAATTACACACCACATGAAAACATAATATTAGAATTGTTTTTCATCAATTGTATGGTGGATTTTCTTGAAAAATTCTAATGTCACGGTTCATGACGCATGTGATGGGTTACAAACCAATGATCATATAGACTTGTACTCAGTAAATGCTCGACAAATTACAAATATCACGATATCTGACACAATGAAGGTAGATTTAATATTTCTTCCATCTTAACAAAAAAAAAAAAAAGAGAGAGAGAGAGAAGAAGAAGAAGAAAAGAATAACATACCGTCCGGGGGAGATTCCATGCTTCTCGTGACTTTAATTCACCCAATCTTTATTAGCAGGTAAATGTAAAACGAAATTGTATTTAATCGAAATTTGTATTTGCAGTGCTACTCTCCCATAAACCCTGAATATAGCCATTGTGGACAACCCGACAATTGAATTTCAACAAAATAATTGCTGATAATATAAGTTTTGTCGGGCAAAAGTGGCGATTATGGATACCAATAAAACGACAAAACCGTATGTACATTTTGAATGCTTAAAACGCCTTGAAATTTCAAAATGGCAGCGCTGCAGCCTCTCCTCTCTCCACCTCGTATTTATATTGTTCAAAGTGTAATACATATTTACGACTACTGGCCTCAAACTAAATCAAAATTATTACGTATGATATCTTATAGTCGTTACCAAATACCGTAGTCGCTGTCTTTTGTCGGTTAGGTCTTGCTCAGGTTTTCGATTCATAGGGAATTGATGTTTTCTTTTTAATTTGGTTAAGAGACTTGTCAGGGGGGAGACATGTTCATTTGAATGTTGAAATTCGTACACAGTCACAGAATTTCAAGTTGGATTATCTTCTCGCTCTTTTAAATGATAAAAATCTCCATCAACTCCTATTAATTCATTTCAAGTTAATTTAGATTAATTTAAGATGTTTTTACCATTTTTTTAAAACTGATGTCATTTAAAAGCTAATACTACATCCGTCTCAAATTGTTTAGACCATTTGAGTTTTTCACATAGTTTGACTTGAATTTATTTATATTAGTATTTATTAAAAAAAATTTAAAAAATATATATTTAAAAACTATATGTCTTGATTTATCATTCTTATATAAAAATTCTTTATTTATATACTAAAAGGTTGAAAATAAAAAATTATAAATTAATTGTTAAAAAGTAAATGGTGCAAATAATATGAGACGTAAAGAGTATTATATAAATTTAATAATTTATTGAAAATTGTTTTAATATTATAATAGAATTTTTTATTGATTGATCTTTATCTTTTTAAGGTTGAGTATGAGAACTTATTATTATATCTATATAGTATGAGATAGCTTTCAATTGATATTGATTATGAACAGGAAAACTATAAAAATAAAAGTAAGTCAAATTAAATTAATATAATTTAAGTTATAAGATATAATAATTTCTTACATGATTATTTTGTTAATCCCAAAATCTAATACCAGCTTATCTTGGTTCGACAACCAACCAATGAAATTTTCTTTATCTGCTCTTTGCGGTAGAATGTTTTAATTAGATCCTCAAAGAGCTGAAAAGGAAAATAATCTCCTGAACAGCAGGTTGCTTCGGCCAACTAGTGCTTAATTACCAGCTTAATCAAGCATTTTCCCTCCCTTAACTCTCCAACATTTCCAAACCGGGGAGGTTCGGGTATGGGGTCCAGGCTCGGAGTAGCCGCAGCTAAGGGTAAAGAGAGATTCAAAGAAGAGCCAGAACGTGGGAGTATAAAGCAGAGCTTGCTTTCTACTCTGTATGGGTTGGAGATAGATAGCTACAGAAACCCCACCCCCCAAACAAAAAAAAAAGAAGAAGCAAACACAAGAAAAGGGAAAGCGAAAAGCGGATGGATGAAGAATGTGATTCAGTGATTTTGTTGTAGAAATTGTTCTTTTTCCACAATAGCATATCACCCGAATTCATTCTTCGGTCTCTTCCTCCTCTTCTTACTCCTCAAATTGGAAGCTTTTCATTTGTTTCCATTTTTATCTTGGATTTTCTTGGCGAGAAAATCTCGTAGAGGGAAATGGCGGCGGAGGGATTGACATTCTCGGTGGCCTCGGTGGTGGAGGATGTTCTACAGCAGCACGGTGGCCGCTCCCGTGCTCTTGATTTGGAGTCTAGAAAAGCCGAAGAGGCTGGTAATTTTCGAGTTCATTAGCTTTGTGCTCGTTTCTTTTCTTTTTTGGTCTGCGGGAATTAGTTTTCTTCTTCTCTACGATCAGATTTAAAGATCATTCTTGCAGACATCTTGAAGTTTCTGTTTCATTTTTATTTTGTTTCTTGGAAAGAATATAGTATAGCGTCTATAGAAGCTTTTTAATAAAAAAAATAATCCGTTGGACGATTGATTAAGATTTTGAGATTAGTCAAATGCGATGTTTGAGGATTAAGATTAATGTCGGAGTTAACCATCTCAACCTAAGGAAAAACATAACTGCTTAAGGCGGTGATGTTTTCTTTGGTAGCCGTGAGGAGATATGAAGCGGCAGGGTGGCTGAGAAAGATGGTTGGAGTGGTAGCCGCTAAAGACTTGCCGGCGGAGCCATCGGAGGAAGAGTTCAGGCTCGGGTTGAGGAGTGGGATAATCCTTTGTAATGTTCTAAACAAGGTTCAACCTGGAGCTGTGCCCAAGGTCAAGATCTCAATCTCTTTGTCTTCTCATTCTCTACTTTCTTTGTCCATCAGGAATATTTGAGTGATCGTGTTGTGCTGATGGCTTTATTAGGTGGTGGAAACTCCATCTGATGCAACTCTCATCCCGGATGGAGCCGCTTTGTCTGCATTTCAGTACTTTGAAAATGTGAGGAATTTCCTTGTGGCTGCGCAAGAAATTGGGCTTCCTAACTTTGAGGCATCGGATCTCGAGCAAGTATGTTTTTTCGAGTTCAACAGGAAACCCATGAATTTCCAAATCTTGCTTATTTTTGTTCTGTTCGAGAGAAGGATATGGGTGGGTGGGATAGTTAGTGAAATCAGTTTCCTCAAATTTGCTCAAATCTCAGGGAGGGAAGTCTACAAGGGTTGTGAATTGTGTCCTTGCTCTGAAGTCCTTCCACGAGTGGAAGCAGACTGGTAGCAATGGCGTTTGGAAATTTGGTGGAAATGCAAAACCAGCAACTACAACGCTTGGAAAGCCTTTTGTAAGGAAAAACTCAGACCCATTTACCAACTCCTTGTCGAGGACCTCATCAATGAATGATAAAACGCTGAGTGGTCCATCAGAAGTTGATTCTTATAAAATGGTCAGTTAGCTTAAAAGTTTAGAAATTTCCTTCCATTATTTGGTATTCTCATTGAATGATGTATCTTGTTCTAATATGCAGTCAAGCTCCGGTTCTCTGAGTATGCTGGTTCGTGCAGTTCTACTGGACAAAAAGCCAGAAGAACTTCCTATGGTGATCTCACAATCTGAATGCTATAATTAGTTTGTTGTGGCACGCTGGGATAGTACAGTTATTCCCCTATACCGTTTGCATAGGCACCCTGCATTAATCTAAAACTGTATGGCAAATTCAGATATAGTGCAATCTAAATGAATATGGTTGTGCATTTGACCCCATCGTGATTTCCGATTTCCAAACTTGTCCTAGTCTTGCATGTCACCTCCATTTCCTTTCCAGTATTCATTCCAATTCTTGATAAGAATGTTTGTTTTGCACAATACCTCACATATTTGCACTCAATGACAATTCACTAATGCTGGTATTGCTGCTATTATTCTAATCTTGCTGATAAACATATTTAAATTGCAACAGCTAATCGAATCAGTGCTAAGTAAAGTTGTAGAGGAGTTTGAACATCGAATTGCAGGTCAATGCGAACAGGTATGCCCTTGTTTATCTTGCTAAAATACTGCTTTCCGAAAGTAATTCACTTGTTAATTTATCTTCTGGTTCTAGATTATCACTTTTCACTTTTCCACACACTTTGTAGATGAGAACAACATCAAACGATATGAATGCTCCTCAAAGCAGCAAGTCTTTTTTGAAATACAACTGTCTGGACAGAAAGGTATCTTTCACCTTCACCAAGCAATGTTATTCTATCACATTCATGATGGCATGTGGGTATCCTCTGAATGTCTTTTTTATCCTCTGAATGTCTTTTTGCTTGACCGACTGAATTAGACCGAAGAGAAGAACATTAGAGTCATGCAGAAAGAAGATTCTCGGCATCAAGGCCCCAATCCCAGTGAAGAATTGAAAAATCAGTGTTTGAAACAACAAATGATCTTTGATCAGCAGCAGAAACATATTCAGGTTTTGATGGTTGAGATGATTCTTTCTTCACTGGTTAAGGCTTCTTGCTTGACCAAAGAACTTATGTTTAGTTTCATCTATATAGGACCTAAAGCATAATCTCAATGCTACAAAATCTGGCATGCAGTTCATACAAGTGAAATTTCATGAGGAGCTGAACAATATTGGTAGTGATAATCAATTCTTATTACTGAACTTTCTGCTTTCATCTTTTCTCTTTCTGGTGTGGCAATCAAGCTTTTGATGGCTGTTTTCTTGCAGGTATGCATATTCATGGTCTTGCTCATGCTGCTTCTAATTACCATAGAGTTCTAGAAGAAAACAGGAAGCTGTATAATCAGGTGCAAGATCTTAAGGGTAAGTAGCTTCATTGTGTTACAAGCATTACCTTCCAAGAAATGTTAACACCTATGGTGTATCTGAATCATTATATACTTTATTTCACTAGGAAGCATCCGGGTTTATTGCCGAGTAAGACCATTCTTGCAGCAGTCAAACTATCTCACCTCTGTAGAACATATAGAAGAAGGAACCATCACTGTCAGCACTCCATCAAAGCAAGGAAAAAGTCGTAGGTCTTTCACCTTTAACAAAGTGTTTGGACCATCAGCAACTCAAGGTTTTTTTCTGACTAAGCGAGTAATTACTTCATTATCAACCAATGGATGTCATCCTAATAATACAAATCAATCTTTTTGCTCTATTGCTGCAGCGGAGGTTTTCTCTGATATGCAGCCACTGATTCGGTCAGTACTTGATGGCTACAATGTCTGTATCTTTGCATATGGCCAGACCGGTTCAGGGAAAACTTTCACCATGGTAAGATGTAATGCACGAGCAAATTTCATGCGTTGGATATGCCAACTCTTATTTACAGTTTATTAATTATATCATTGAAATTTTTTCAGTCTGGGCCAAGAGATTTGACAGAGAAGGACCAGGGTGTTAATTATAGAGCATTAGGTGATTTATTTCTTCTGTCTGAACAAAGGAGAGATACTTTTCGCTATGATGTTGCTGTTCAGATGATTGAGATTTATAATGAACAAGTCAGGGATCTCCTTGTCACAGATGGAAGTAACAAAAGATATCCTTGGCAATATTCTTCTTTTTTTTTTTTTTTCTTTCACAAGAGTTATTTCAACAAATTGAAAAAGCTTAGGTCCCCGGACGTTTGGTATGATGGCTAAGGCCCAGGGGGACATTTGGGGAGGTATGGAGTTCAGCTCCGGCTGCTCTGCTTCTAACACAATGCCACAAGTAACTGGTTCCCCTCCGGATCCTGGGATAGTTTGGCATTTCCATTCTCTTAATTGCAGTATAGTGCCTTCTCCCCTTGTATGCTTGTAATGATATTTCAACAAAAAAAAAAAAAGCTCATGAAGTGGTTACACCATTGATCTCCATACAAAAACCAAAGTACGTGACAGTTGACAGATCTCTTGAATTCTTGTGTCATTCTGTAACATCCTTTACCACTCGGCACACTAGAAATCCGCAACAGCTCTAACACAGGTCTCAGTGTGCCGGATGCAAACCTTGTTCCTGTTTCATCGACTTCTGACGTTATTGATCTGATGAACATTGGACAAAGGAATCGCGCAGTTGGTGCCACTGCTTTAAACGACAGGAGCAGTCGATCGCATAGGTCAGGTTTTTTTTTTTTGTTTTTTTGTTCTTTTTTTTGTTTTTTTTCATATTTTAACAATTTGTATGCAAGGGCCTAAAGTTTTTCGCTCAACAATTTTGCAGTTGCTTGACTGTTCATATTCAAGGACGAGATTTGACGTCCGGAACTATTCTTCGTGGCTGCATGCATCTTGTTGACCTAGCTGGAAGTGAGAGAGTAGACAAATCCGAAGTCACAGGAGACCGACTTAAAGAGGCCCAACACATCAACAAATCCCTCTCAGCTTTGGGTGATGTCATTGCCTCCTTGGCGCAAAAGAACCCACATGTTCCTTACAGAAACAGCAAACTTACACAGCTACTTCAAGATTCACTTGGTAAGGTTAATTAGTCAGAGTCATAGTGTATCGCCAATAAACTATTCAGTGCAGGACTACTGAGAATGGCGTTGGCATTCCAGGTGGGCAAGCAAAGACGCTTATGTTTGTTCACATAAGTCCTGAACCAGATGCTATTGGCGAAACAATAAGCACTCTCAAATTTGCTGAGCGTGTCGCTACTGTGGAACTCGGTGCTGCTCGAGTCAATAAGGACAATGCTGATGTTAAGGACCTCAAAGAACAGGTTAGGTCAATCTCATTTTGTTTCTCTCTCTCTCTCTCTCTCTCTCTCTCTTTCTCCGTTTGGAAATAATCCAACAGAATTTGCCTTTCAGATTGCTAGCCTGAAGGTAGCACTGGCAAGGAAGGAGAGAGAATCAGATTTAACTCAAGAGTTTGTTTCTAAAGACGCTGGAAGGCACAGAACAAAAGCTAGTGATTTGTCAGCCCATAACTCTGATCAGTGGGTAGGAGATATGTTGGGAAGCAGGCAACCCATGGGAGATGTGGGGAACATAGAGGTAAATTTTGTCTTGATTTCTTCTGATTCATAGTTTGGATGAAAATTATTTTCTTCAATGTTTGCATCTCTTCCAAGCTAGTAACAGAAGAATTGCTATTATTTGGATATACTGGTTTTGCAGGTATTCCCGAACTCTACAATGAGACAAAAGAGGCCAAGTTTTGACCTTGATGAGCTATTAGCCAATTCACCTCCTTGGCCTCCAGTTGTCAGCCCCAACCAAAATTATAGGGATGACGAGAGGGAAATGGGATCTGGTGACTGGGTTGACAAGGTTATGGTGAACAAGCAAGATGCTACGAACAGATTAGAAAATCCTTTAGGATGTTGGGAGGCAGAAAACGGGAACCTCCCAGATGCCTTCTACCACAAGTATCTCAAGGATTCCTCGAAAATGTACTCCGAACGAACATACAATATGTTCATGGGAGGCAATCAATTCAACATGGCCCCTGTAGATGATATAGATGACATTGACGCTGCTACAAGTGATTCCTCTGAGCCTGATTTGCTTTGGCAATATAATCATTCCAAGCTTGGCAGCTTGGGTAACGGTATTGAGTCAAAAGCCAAGAAACCGACATCAAAACCTGCAAGGACCCCTGAACTAAGGTAAAACAATGTTGAACTGATGAACATTCGCATTACTGCTAAATTTTATCCCTTTCACTAAAGTGCTATGAACTTTTGCAGCAAGAATATAAACCCAATGCTTTGTCCTTCGCCATCAAGGAAGCTAACAAACGGAGCCGGCCTCCCAGTGCACAGAAATGCGAGGCAGCCAGTCCCAGCTGATGGAAAACGCAAGACTGGGAGCAGAAAATAAGTTTTATAGCCACGTTAACAGAGTGATTTTTTCATTTTTTGAATTTCTAAAATATATATTCATTTATCGTTTTATATTGTTTGAGCGATGAAAAGAGGTGTTCATATGTTGGTAGTTTTTTTTTTTCCACTGTATTTTTACGGTATAGGGGAAACATGGCAATAACTGGAGTTGCTTGTCTTCGACCGCCGGGGTTTTAGTGGATGCTGTCCCGGCTACTTGTTTTTGTGATGGCTTTCCTTCTATAAACTGAAACTGTATTTAGCAGTTTCCTTTTTCAACAAATTATTGTAGTAATTTTTGAAAATGAGTTATTAGTGATTGTTTTGATATATATAGTAATTATTTGCTCAACTTATTTCAATTGAAAATTTCTGTATAAATAAATAAGTCAAAAACGTATTTTTAACCATTTTAAAAAATATTAATTACTTGTTAAAAAATTTGTTCAAATAATTACTGATTAGATCACTTTCAAATGACATTAATTTTTATAAATAAAAATAAAAAACAAATGAGTTATTTTTAGGGAAAATTGCAAAATATAAAAACCCTGAGGTTTAGCCAAATCTCAAGTTTTGTCCCATGTTTCAAATACCTACCGTTATCCTACCAAGTTAACCCAATCATTTACCATTAATATAAAAAGGAGAAAATAATTAATTTTGCCCTCCAAGACTTCTTAATTAAAAAATTTTACTCCTAACCACTAAACCTTTTCAAATCAAACTAATTAATCAAACCAATTAATCGCCTCCGTCTGCGTCTCCCTTGCCTCCATCTCCGATGACCATCTCCTCCATCTCCATCCTCCCGAAACCACCGTCATCGACCAAGTGCGGCTGTCAACTCCTCCCGCTAGTGAGAGAGGAAGAACGAATCGACCCGCACGGTGACAAATCGCCTCCTCCGATTCGCAGGAGAGGAAGAACGCATCCTCCCTACTCTTCCTCAGCCTAGCATCGTCGCTCGGTTTTCCTCGGCTCTGTCTCTGCTGCAAAAATGGCGAATCGCCTGATCATCGCCCGATCATCGCTCATCAGTTCTATTCGACGGTTGAAAAGAAGATGGGCGAGTCTGGTTCGTCATTCAAGTGCCACCGTCGACTCATCCAAACACGAGGAGAAGAGTCGTCGAGGAATCAAGGAGTGGAGGAGACAGAGGCAATTGTGGCACTTGAGGTGATTGAGACAGAGGAGAGGAGAAGCGAGCCACCTGTGATTCTGGAGAGACTGGGAGATTGAGCGATGAACAGTGGCAATTCTAGGCATTCGCGATTCCAGCGGTTCGCAGTTTGGGCGTTCGCGATTAGATGAGAAACGATCGTTCACGAATCGGCGACGATTAGAGATGTTCAGTGGGCCGGTCCTGACACGGCCCGGCTCGGGACCGGCTCGCTTGGAGCACGGCCCAAGCACGTCCAAGACCGGCACGGCCCAGGACCGCGTCAAGCCCGGCTGCATGTGGGCCGTATATGGGCCTGGAGGAGGGGGGGGAGGGAGGTGGGCTCGGCACGGCCCAGGGACGGGTTGGGCTCGGCTCGGCACGGCGGCACGGGACCGGCACGGCGGACGGCACGGGACCGGCCCGGGACCGGTGCGGCGCAACGGCAGGGACAAGTCCAACGGCCAGAATTTTCAAAAAAAAAGGGCAAATGACAACTTAGGTCCTTTTAACGGTTCGCAGCATTTTCTGGACCCCAGAATTTACATTTTTGCCCCCTCCAACAATTATTTTCTAAGGGTATTTTAGGCCAAAAAAAATAAGGCCTTCCCCTATAAATAGGGAGGCCATTTGCACCATTTCTTCACACCAATCTTAGCAATCTCTCCTTCTCTACTCATATATTCTCTCATTTCTTTCAAGCAGTCAATATTATTTTCTCCATTCTCACTCAATTCTCAATTACTTTCGAAACTTGTGTTTTGCTCAATTTTGCCTCACACAAATGGCATCAAGAGGAAAGGGAAAAGCCTCAAGCTCTTCATCCCGCACCGGTTTGAGGTCATTTTTTCGTGGCCTTTCTCGACCGGCGACCCGTGGGACTCATATCCAACAAACTGACGATGACGAGCAATTCGATATGAGTCAATACGACTTGGGCCTCGATGATCAACTTTCTGATGACGACGTTGAGGAGGTGGAGGCAACGGCAGCAGGGAATGTTGGTGGAGGAGATGGTTCTGAACAAACCCCGACAAGCCATCAAGCCGAACTTCCGGCAGAAGGTAAGACGGCGAGGCGCACCGCATGGGTTTGGGAGCATTTTGACCAAGTTTTTTAGAATGATAGTCATGGAAACAATGCGAGGTTCGCACAGTGCAAACACTGCAAGCAAAAGCTCTCGCATAAGAAGAACGCTGGCACAGGAACACTGAGACGTCACATGGAATCAAAGCATCCGACTTTATGTCCAGATGCAGCTACGAGTACCGGCGGTCAGACACAGCTTGCAAGCACTGCCGGTGGATCAGGTATTTTTAAATTTAATCAAAAAGATTGTAGAGAAGGCATGATAGAATGGATGATGTTAACTGAAAAACCATTTACACAATCGGAAGATAGACACATGGAAAAATGGATTACAACACACTTAAACCCTGCTTTTAAAAAAACATCTAGAACCACTGCTAGAAGGGAGGCATTTAAAAGTTATGAAGCTGGTAAATCAAACTTACAAGCATGCTTCTCTGCTTTAGATCACTCTATCTCATTTACTAGTGACATGTGGACTTCACCACTAGGACAAGATTATTATTGTATAACTGCACATTGGATTGATGATAGTTGGGTTATTCAAAAACGTATCATTGCATTTAAGTGGATGGAGGTCGATCATACTGGTTGGAACATATTCAATGTAATTTCAGAATGTTTTAAAGAATATTTTTGTCATGACAAGGTTTTTAGCATAACATTTGATAATGCATCAAACAACGATGTCGCGGCTGAGACATTGAAGGAATCACTACAACCTGTCCGTGATGCCGCATTTTTTCATATTAGGTGTATATGTCATATTTTAAACTTAGCTGTCCAAAAAGGTCTTCAAGTTTTGAGTAATGAAATTACTCCAATTAGGTGGGCACTCCACTATTTAAAGTCAAGGCCGAAAGTTTCTAAAGAATTTAAGCAATATTGTCTGGAAAATGGCCTCGAATTTAGTTGGAAACGTTTTAAACTTGATTGCCCTACCCGATGGAACTCCACTTTTGAGATGTTGATAGATGCCATGCCATTTGCTGCATACATGACATGTTTTATAAATGTCAGAGAAAAGAACACGATTTTGAAACAAGAGATGTGGGATAAACTGTCAAAATTGGCTGCTGTGCTGCGATATTTTTATGATGCCACTGTTTTTTGCTCCGGTGTATACTATCCCACATCGCACAAAGTTTTAATGCATATGGTCAACATTGCATGGGTTTTGAACCAATACAAAGATGACGAGTTCTTAAAAGACACAATTAAGGCCATGAAAGATAAATGGATTTCATATTTCAGTACTATACCCCCAATCTACTTAGTTGCAGCTACACTAGACCCGACCGTAAGAATCACAGGTACGCAACAGCTACTTGAGGGTTATTATAGTTTCTTAGAAATTACACATATTTCTGTTCATCCTATAATTGCCTCTATTGATGAGCACTTGCGAGAGTTATTTAAGATATATGCCAGTCGGCATAAGGATAAGGTTGCAAACACTACTTCATCTACCATCGCATCTTCATCGGCCTCATTGTCATTCAATCCGGCTGAACAACTCCTCAAACGGCCCCGTGCTGCCGCATCCGGTCTTACTGAAGTGGACGCATACCTTAACCTTGTTTGGGAGAATAGTGAGACCGAGATTCTAGACTGGTGGAAAGCAAGAAGTAACAAATTTCCAATACTCTCCATCATTGCCAAAGAAGTTCTAGCTGTTCCCGTCTCAACCGTTGCATCGGAATCCGCTTTCAGCGCTGGAAAGCGTGTCATTTCAGAGAGACGCGCAAGGCTATCACCAGATTCAGTTGAAGTTTGTATATGCAACCGTGATTGGGGTCTTGCAGCTTGCAGATTACAAGACCACAAGAGTTCTGACGAAGAAAACCCCGATGAGGTAGATGCTTAAATCCACCACTTGCTCATCATTTACTTACTTTGTATTTGATCTGATTTTGCTGTGTAGCACAGATCGTACTTTTTATTTTGAATTTAATTTTATGGAACGTTTGGCTATTGAGTAATGTAAAGCCCGTTCCATGGTATGTAAGTGCCGTTTGGCTTTAATATTAATAAAAGTTCACACCGGTGGTGGTGTTTTGCTCTTAAAACAAGTAATTATACAAAATATAAAGATAACCTTAGAATAAATATTTATCTATTTTTTTTGTCATTATTTTATTTACTGTCTTGTAAAGTAAAATCTTGGTAATCATGGTTTGTTTATTTAACATAAAGAAATAACAAAAAATGGTTTAACTCAAAATCAAATATATCAAAGTTTCCAAACTTTTTGGTCAATTTCTTACCTTTAACGTTTGATTAATTTAAAAGTCTAGTAGAATTGAAGATGAAGTGGAATTTAAGATAAACTAGATTATAAAATATCACTTATAAAAAAACTCTCAGACTCTTGTTTTTATTAAGTTATTTAAAAGTGAAGACTAAAAAGTGGAGACTAAAAATTAAAAATAAAAACTAAAACTTAAAATTAAAATTAAAATTACAATTTTAAAAATTAAAATTTTTCGGGCCAGCTCGGGTTCGGCACGGGACCGGGTCAGGACCGGCACGTGTAAACACGGGCTGTGCCCGGGCCCAAATTAGTTAGGCCCAGGACCGGCCGGTCCAGTCCGGTCCCGGTCCGGGCAGCCCGTTTGAACATCTGTAGCGACGATGGGCTCCATGTTACAATATGTTGGCCCAAGTGCAACCAAGAGGGGGGTGAATTGGTTGGGTTCCAAAAATAAAGCACAATTTGATTCTTAAAACCTCAAACTCAAATTCAATTTGAAGAACAATGATTAACTCTATTTTACTCAGAAAATGACTACCACAATCCACCTAGAATTTGCTTTGAAAGCTATCTTTGAAATAGTTTTGAAAACAAGCAAGTTCAACCAAAAGAAAGTTGCATAAAACACCCACCAAAGCTCAAATAGGTAGAGAGAAGAAGAAGCTTGGACAAGGGAATTTTTATAGAGGTTCGAACTCTCCTCTTGAGAGCCTACTCCTCTCGTCAAGCTCACCACTTGAGAGTTTTCTTCTCTACTATGAACCACAATGATACACAATAGCCTTCAAAGGCATACAACACTTAGGTAGATCCTTCTACCTTCACCTCTCACTAGTTTTGCCAAAGGCTAACTAGAAACCCTTCTAACCCTTTTTCCCTTAAAAGGAAATCACTTAACCACTCAAGACAAGCTCAACAATTCGTGGTTACAAGGTAAGAACAAAGCAACCAATGCTAGATAAGCCAATGAAAGCACAAGCACACGTTCTTGGCAACTTTTCTAATTTCAGCTCTTTGATGGATGATTCCTCTTTCTAGTTGCCAAGTTATGTTTTCAACATGTTTCTTACTGTAAATATACTCTTTAGGAAGCCATTGGACCGTTGAAGCCCTGCTGGAAGTGCCTGAAATGTTTCCTTAAAATCTGGAGAGCCGTTACTCTGTTTTACGCAAAAAACGCAGCATTCCCAGATTTCGTGTTAAGTCCTGAGTTTAATAGGTTAAACTCGACTTCTCTCTCCAACGGTCAAAAGCAGCTGAAGACAGAGCATTAAATGCGTGCCAGACGTGTACAGGTGGCGTCTTCTGATTCGCCCGAGCTCCATTTGAAATTTTGACTGAAAACACGCCACTTGAGACATTTGAACCCAAGCCTTCAGACTTCAGTTTAACAGGTTAAATTCGAGTTTTAACGCGTCAGCTGAAGCTTTGAAAAGTTACAGGAAACTTATTCTTCGAATTAACCCAGTTTAACGTGTTAAAGTGTAAAACTTGGGAGCAAGCTAAACTTAGGTAAAACACATACCTGTTAAGCTGTGACTTTAATGGGTTAAACTTAAAACCACTCCAAAACACTTGTCATTTGGAAATCAAAACTTGATTCAAACATTAACCTAAGTTAATAACTTACTAATTTCTTTTCAAAGACAATTTTTCCTTAATACTTCTAAAACATATTTATTTGATAAACACTTAACACACTTGGAAATTAAGCATAATTTCAATTAACCTTATTTTGACCAAACAAGTGAGATTAAAAATATTGACACAAATTATTTGTCATCATCAAAATTAAAGTTTTCTTTAGAACAAAGCCAACACAATATAAATCCGAAATCAAGCGAATTATGGGCTGGGGTCGAGATGAACTATTTGCGAGTGGACGGAGTTCACTGTGATGGGCAATGACAATATGGGGTGAACTATAATAGTAATAGGTGATGCGAAATGGCAGCTCTCGAACGGGGAATCGCGGCAAAGAATGGGTTCTGGGGTTACAAAAAACTTATTACCACAAGAAAAGGGGAAGAAGCAAAGACATCGAAGGTCGAACCAGAAAGGACAAGGATACAATATCACTCATTCATAATCCCAGCAAAACTATTACAGTATATAAGCCATTTACCTTAAGCTAAACGACATCATTTGGGGACCTATTTTTGTCACATAACAATCCTTTCCCCTTAAAAGATTATTGTCCTCGAGAGTCAATAAGGATAAAGGATGAGGATACAATATCACTCATTCATAATCCCAGCAAAACTATTACAGTATATAAGCCATTTACCTTAAGCTAAACGACATCATTTGGGGACCTATTTTTGCCACACAACAATCCTTTCCCCTTAAAAGATTATTGTCCTCGAGAGTCAATAAGGATAAAGGACGAGGATACAATATCACTCATTCATAATCCCAGCAAAACTATTACAGTATATAAGCCATTTACCTTAAGCTAAACGATATCATTTGGGGACCTATTTTTGCCACACAACAATCCTTTCCCCTTAAAAGATTATTGTCCTCGAGGGTCAATAAGGATAAGCAACAACACAAAACAAAAGGCTGAAATACAAAAACTTATAAAAATAAGATACCCACATCATACTAGTTTATCTTGTTAGATAAGTAAATTATAAATATAACTAGCCCTTGAATATCAACCTTGCCCACTACGTTGAATGGTGGAATAACTAAAGCATCGGATACCTAGACTCTTTCAATTTTCTTGAAGCTTCAAGATAGGCTGCATCCTTACTTTGTGGCACTGTAGAAACCAGCAACTTGATTCCAACTTTTTCATCAGTCTTGTTAGCCCATTTATAGTTATTTGACACTTTTGTCTCTTCCATTAGCTAGCCCAATTTAAGTACATTACCCATTTCAGTGCTATTTTTTTCACCTGCCCTCTATCAGTATCACGTACTTCAGTTTGAAGCATAACCTCATGAATTTTCTGACTTCCATGGTTATTAGACTTGCTGGTAGTTTCCTAGTTTCCACCTTCATTTCCCACACCTATATCTTCATTAGCTTTAGTATTGGTCCTTGCTAAAAAATTTTCTTCATGATCAGTGTACTCAAGACCTTCTACAATACTGGGAATAAAAGTGCAACTCCTGGTTTTTCTCTGAATTTTTAGTTTATCAGATTTTTTAAAACCTTCTGTGACTTCACTCATGTTCTCATCTATCAAAAGACCAGCCTCTATTCTCTTGTTTACTTTCCAACATCAAAATATGCATTCTTGAGGTTTTATGTGTACAACCATCTCACAATAATAGACCTCTTAGTTGTGGCAACATTGGCTTCTTCTTTAATAGGACATTCTCCACCATTTAAGGCCACATTTTGGGCTACTTCAACGCTGGCCTCTGCTGAGAATTTTTCTGTACATGTTGTGGCCTTGGAGTTTTCTCGATGACCCATTGAATTTTCTACAAGCTCACATTCACTCACTCTAGTTATATTGTGACTAGGGCTAAACGGACTTGCATATTTAGCCCTTTGACTTCCAGCAGCAATACCCTGAACAACAGGCATCACTTGCTCATCTTGCTTCTCTTGTGCCCAGTTTATATGGCAAAATTCACCAAAGCCCTTACATACTATCTTGAGGGCTTCTTCACTTTCCATTGTTTTCTTGCCAAAGCGTAAATCACCATCAAATTTAAGAGCATAGCAATTCGACACAGAAAAATCAGCAAGGTCAGCCTTACCAAGTGAATAATAATTGTCATTAGTTTTACCCTTGAGAAAAATTCCCACTGTTCTACCAATTGGTGCAACGTCATCCGGCTGATTTTGTCCTAGTGTCTGCAAAAGAAACTCTTGGGTTGGATGCGAAGTATCCCTCACATCTCCAATCCCTTTAGTACTTTTCTTCTTGGCAATTTGTAATTCCCTTAATTTCACTAACCCGCGAGCCTGCACATCATTTTTTGGTGCAAATTTTCTAACAAAAGCTTGAATATCATTTTGCAATCCATTCAAGAAACAATTAACAATAAACTTTACAAAGGGATTCCTAACCTTACTCAATAATTTCTCAAATTGTTCTTGATAATCTTGAACAGAGCTTAATTGCTTTAAACTTCTCAATTCCTTAATGGCAGCCTCTTGTTCCTCGTATCTAAAACCTTGCAAGCTGAACTCTGTTAACTTTGCTAAAGAAAGAGCTTCACGCAAATTTCTAGGCCTCAATGCCTTTACATTCTTCCTAGCATTTTTTTGTAACCCATCCATAAAATAACTACCCAAGAATTTTTCATGTAGCTCAGTTACCTTGTTTAAGCAAATTTAGAATTGATTCTAATAACTTTCGACAGAACCTTGCTGTGTCAATTTCTTCAAGGCTATTGATGCATAAATTCTTTCATCCCACGTCATGCTTGCCACGCTTGTTACTGCTCCACAATTATCAAGACTTTTTCCCATTTGGATGTGATTCAAGAATGAAGAATCATTGAGCACTGGTTTTGCCTGTCTATGAATTACTAGTTCAGGAATTTTGTCAAATACCTGGTTGTTGTCAAAACTTAACTCCTAAAATCAGCCTTCATCCTTAGGTTGTTTCTTCTATGAATGACCTAGAATCGTGCTCTGATACCATTTGTTACAATATAAATCCGAAATCAAGTGGATTATATGCTGGGGTCGAGATGAACTATTTTATGGGTGGACGGAGTTCACTGTGATGGGCGACGACAATATAGGGCAAATTATAACAAAGATAGATTATGCAAAAATGGTGGCTCTCGACTAGGGAACCATAGCAAAGAATGGATTCCAGGGTTACGAAAGACTCATTACCACAAAAAAGGGGGAAGAAGCAGAAAGATCGAACTAGAAATAAGGAGGATACAATATCACCCATTCATAATCCCGCTAACTGACATCGTTTGGGGAAGGGGTTATTTTTGCCACGTACCATTCCGCGGCAAGGACAGGTGAGATGGATAATTGGCACGATGGGCTCATCGGCAAAGACAAACGTTGGGCTTGGTTAGAATCAAAGTACTTGGTGGCAATAGAAGAGGAAAACACATTGGGTTCATTCCAGAAGAAAAAGCGAGAAAATATGAATTTTTTGTTAGATGCATAAGTTTGAGATTCAAAGTTTATAAGAAAGAAGGTTAGAAGGGCAAAATCAGTTGTTTTCTCTTTCTCTCTCATAACAGAGAATTATACAATTAAGTTTGTAGGGGGGAAAGTGTAGGCATTTGAAACAATGGAGGGGGTAAAGTGTAGGTATTTGAAACATGGGGGACAAAACCAGAGATTTGGCCAAGCCTCTGGTAGTCTTTTGTAATTTTTCATTTTTAATAAAAAAAAGTACAAGGAGGCTGTCGGGTGATCATGAGCTCTATTAACATAGATTGTGTTTTGTTGGTACTTGGGTGCTAAGATATGGTGGAATGATTGGGCCTGTTTCGTCTTATGAAACCCACATTAAAAGTACAAGTCCAGTATATCCTGTTACAAAAAAAAAAAAAAAAACCTAAAAAGAACTAAAATTTAGCGTCAAAGCCGTTGCTTTTCGGATTAGCTTTCTGTTTTTCCTTTTCCTTTTTTTTTAAAAGATTACTTTTGGTATTAATAATTAAGCTAACGATTTAGGAAACCTCACTTTTTGTCCTAAAACTTTGCTTAATTTTTTTATTTAAATTCTAAATTTTTCATTTCTTCAAATAAGTCCAAAAATTATACAATTGTACAAACCGTTAGTCATAAGATCTTTCAGATTGCTAAAAAAGTCCTGAGTACAACCGTGCAAATGACTAGTCCTAAAACTTTCCACTTTTTAACATAAAATATTTTTAAAACTCCAACTTTAAATTATTCAATTAACTATCTTTTAGCAACTTTAAAATATGCAACAACATTTTGATAATTAATAAATCATTTAAATAATCAAATTTTCTTCTGTGTAAATAGTGTTCTTATTCAATAATTATGTTTCAGTAAATCTATGACTCACTATTAGCATTTACCACCTTACTAATGTTCTAGGACTAATTTAGAAAAGTAAAAAAAAGTAGTACTCAAACAGAAATGCAGGGTAAGTTTTAGGACTAAGGATGACATAAATCCCCAATGATTTTGGATGTGGTCCCCACAACGACTCAACATAGCCCACCAACGAGCTCTACAACTACTAGAGGTGAGCATGGGTTGGGTAAACCCGAAATCAAAACCGAACCACCCCTATTAGGTTGGATTGGGTTGGGTAAAAATTGATCATGGTTCTCGGGTTGGTTTCACATATAGGAGAACCGACGGTTTTTGGGTTGGTTCTGGTTCCACATGGAACCAACCCGAGGTGAAACCGAACCCGATATATAGTTATATAATAAAAATTATAGTATTACTAATATATCTATACACACACACACACATATATTTCTTTGAAGTATTATGATTGTTATTTTGTGTTTTTATATTAAACTCTTAAACTGATGTTCCAAATTGAAACAGTATGAAAGTTGTGGGATCATTTACGAAATTTCTCCATATTCACTTAAATCACTTTGCTTCACAAACCCACCACTCATAAGTCATTTTGCTTTCGATCTTTTATTCCAGACTACTCTTTACGACACAATTATAATATTTTTTTCATTTCAATCATGCAAAATTAAAAATTTATGACATCGACATATTTTAGGTTTTGATACTGAAGAAAATGGTCTTAAAAGCTCAGTTTTCTATATTGAATGTCATACCAATATTAGAATTACTGGAATGAAGTAAACTAGTTAAGATAAAAGATGCCCCAAAAGCAACTCTTTTGAACCAATTTTATAAGAACAACATTTAAACTCTTTTAAATATATCTAAGTACTTATATTTAAATATTAATTTAATTGTATATTATGTTGAATATGTCATAAAACTAATTATGGATGTAGATTTATTGAATTTTGGTGTTGTTATAGGTATATGGTATAAACGGAAAAACCCGAGAACCAGAACCGAGAAACCCAGAACCATGGTTCTGGTTCTGTTCGGTTCTCGGTTCTGGGTTGGGTAGAAAAATTTTGAACCGAGGCCATTTTGGGTTAGGTAGACCATAAAACCGAACCAACTTGACCCATGCTCATCCCTAATAACTACAGCCACGCAACACCACTTATCTAGTCTCCTGCTGCCAGCCTGGTGGCCACATCACCTACTGCTGATGTGGCTAGCCTACATCGGATCACAATTTGTGGGCTTAAATTTGCCATTTCTTAGGACTGATCATGAGTCGGTTTGGTGTGGGTTGAGGGCGGAACCAAACCAAACTGAAATACCTTCGATTTCACAAAATTTCAACCCAAAATGAGAACCGAGAACCTACTAGAACCAGAACCATGGTTCTGGATTTTTCGGCTCTAGGGATCGAGTCTGACGATTCCATAACACATATAGTATCAAAACATCAAAATCCACACTAATTTGATCCACACCAAATTTATAGAACATTCAACATGCTACAGATATAAATTCCTATTTAAATGCAAAAGTTCTTAGTAGAATTCAAAGTTTGTCACACATTCTTTCAACACTAGCATAAACTACACATTGTGCACATTCTTTAACCACTAACAGCACTCGTGAGCCCTCCAACTACATGCAATTTCACCTGTAAACAAATGATCAAGACTATATACTATGAGAAACAAGATGCAAATTAAGCGGTCATAATCTTTACCAAAGGGGGAAATTAGAATATGAATGCATCGGATACCACCCAAACTCACAAACACATAGAGTAACCTTCTGTAGATGCACATAGTTCATTCAATTAACTTACACAACTTCAACTTTTACAAGTAACAACAAAGAGCAAGGCAGTCCAAGGAAAGCAATAAAGAAGTCGAAAGTCCAAAACAGAAAGCTGACAGCACCCACAAATAAATGACAACCACACTACAGAGAGAGCTGTAACAAGAGTATGAACTATGAAAGACACACAACAGGCAAAGGAATGGAAACTGGAGGTTAGATGAAGAAGAGCGATACAGAACCAAAACTAAGGTCCCAAACTGACTGCAAGCAACAAAATCACTGCCATAGTATTTCAAGGCACCCGAGCAACATCCAGAATCGCACTCAACTAGCTACAAATCTCAAAACATAAACTCTATAAATCTCCTACACTAGTTCTTGGGGATTGTTTCGTTTAAGTTTTAAGGCAAATATTCTGACACTGCAGTAATTTAATCACATAGAAAACATCTGTGTGGTATCATCACTATTCCAATTATTAATAGACTACGAGGAAACAAGGTCAATTAATACTATAATTGGACAATTTAACCAGTTCATAATGATAGAGAAAAGCGTCTAGAATCACTTTTCTGGCAGTAATAGTTTCAAACAGAACATCTGTAGACATGATTAAAAGACAGATTCAACTCTACCCATAAATTAATACTTATACAAAGGGGATACCTGGGTGTTGGGAAGAAACTTAACCCCTTCTGTTGGAAACAAAGGCCCCGAATCGGAAGACTGTTGTGAATAAAAAAAAAAGCTATGAATCGGAAGAAAGCTACAAAACAAAAAGGAACAACCAAAGAAATCAAAGCACAATTTTAAAACATTCAAACACAAACAACGAATCGATTCGAAATGAACTAGGAAATCAAAAACTGATTCCAAATCTAATTTACCAACAACGAAAAGTAACCCACTCAATTCTCGATCAGTTGATCACCATTCCCACGTCGATAACCTTGTCTTTTTCGTCTTCATCTTTAAATTTGGTGCTCGACTTGGAAACCCTAGCCAGTTTTCTGTTTCAATCTTTGAAGAACAAGGAGTTGCAACTTACGAATCATTTGCTAGGTGGAGTGGAGAGACACTGAGACAGAAAAGATGAATTATTGAACTAGTCAATTAAAAAATGGTAATACCCTATGTGGGCCATTCACTTTTGTTTAAAAGGACATTCAAACCCCTATACTTTCTGAACTTTCATATTTACCCTTACATTTTACATCATATATAATATACATGTAAACTAATTTATAATAATCTCGGTTCGGTTCTCCTTTGATTTGGTTCCACATGGAAACAGAACCAACTCAAAAATCAATGGTTTTTTGACAGATGGAACCAACTCATGAACCATGATCAATTTTTTACCCAACCCTACCCTACCCATCGCTATTGGGTTGGATAAACCCATAGTTCTTCCTAACCCGTGCTCACCCTCGGCATTTTTGAAAGTCCAAAATGCACATTTGGTCCCTTAACTTGGATAACTCTAACAAGTTAGTCATTTATCTTTAATTTAATATGAGTTAATCTCCCAACTTTGTAAAATTTAGCAAGTTCATCCAAATTGGATGGAAGGGTAAATTTAACTGGTAACAAATTTAGCAGTCTAGCCGTACCACATAATCCCATTTTTTCCAGATCACTGTTAGCATGTCTTCTTCCTCCATCGAGATCTCCCCTGCTTCTCGTTTTTGCCAACAAAACAGAGCCATTAAAGAAACGAATACGAGTAAGAAGAAGAAGACAATCTTGCCATCCCCGCTTCAATCTCGCTGATTCGCCACCACTGACAATCTTGCCGCTTTAATCTCGCCGATTCGCTGCTTCAATCATGGCATTTAACTCACAATCAGAGTGCCCTTTCACTGGAGCAACTGAATTGTTTGAGATCTGATTCGACATAGATTTCTCGCTTTGGCTCAATCTTGAGTTAATCGAACTAGAAAACGCTACTGATTGCTCCTGTGGCAGTCTCCAGTGGTAGGCATCGTAACCACTTGGACCAAGCGAAGCGACGATGGGGCTTGATGAGAACGAGTGCGATGTCTAAGCTCCGGCGAAAGAGCACCTCAGCATCTCACACACGGCGTTAACTCACAAACTATGCACGTGGACACTTCTCTGTCACACACTGGACTAATTCATTTTTTTTTAACAAAGTTGAGGGACTAACACGCTTAATTTGGAAAGTTAGAGGACTAAGTCGCACTGTGTCAAACAAAAGGACTAACTCGCACGAGTTCATCAAGTTGGAGGACAAATATGCATTTTGGCCTTTTTCAAAGGCCAAATATAGTAATAGCCCTGGACTTTATTAACTCACACCAATTAGTCCTCAAACTAAAACTGATGGTCAGCCGTGTTTGAGCTTCAAAAATCGTATCAAGTCAGACTATCATGTAACAGAGAGTGTCTTTTGACATGGATGCCGACCAACCGAATGAACCAATATTATTGACCAGGTCTGGAAGTACGAACTTCTCTGCACATAGTCATATATATATATATATATATATTCATATTCTTCTCAGGTTCCTTTTGAGTTTTCTTCTTGATTCCAGCAAAGAATTCCCAATGAAATTGGCTTGATGTAGTTACTAATTTTTTCCACACTTCGCGTTAAAAAAAAAAGTGCTCTGTTCAGGTCTTTCTGAAATTAATTAGCGTGTGTGGCTTCTTGGAGGCGAAGCCTTTTTGGACAAAGGGGCCAAGGCCTTAGTCGTTGTGGATGTGGAGGAGAGGAGGAGCTGCTCCGTCTTGTTGCCGAACTACCTGTGGTTGCGGTGCCTGGCCATGGTGGAACAGAACCCCAATTGGACAGATTTGGTGACAATGTCGATTACGCAGACTTAACAACAGATTTGGTTCGATAACTCCGATGCGGTTAGAGACGGAGATTAGGTGGCCGCTGGCGGCGAATAGGGAGAGTTTGTGGGAGATGGGCAACAGATATGAGAACACATTTGTCGGCAGAACCTGGGCGGACGCAGGAACCGTCAATAGAGCCATAGGTGGCAAGTTGGGAAGTTACTAAAATTGATGTGTGATTTTATCACTTTTTCCACAAATCTTTCTCAGCCGTCTGATACGTGATTGCACGTGCCTCTTTTCCATCTACCATTGGACCAACTCGGTATGAGTTGGAAAGTTCAGGGACGTCTAGTGTCCGAGTTTTAGTTGAAGGACCAACTCAAACAACTTGACAAAACTTAGGGGTTGTTCCCTTACTTTCATTTTTTTTAAACCCCCCCTTTTTTTGCCATGTTTACACCAACAAAGAGTTTAGAGGAGCTCTCATATCGTTTAAATTCAAATCATTTATGCCAATTAGTACCAATTGGCATGCAGACGTTGCTGGCAAGGTAGGATCATGTCTTATGTAAAAGATTACTTCTCTTTATAGTTAATGGGTGGATTTAGTTTGGGTGAAATAAGATATAAGACATACTAGTTTGGGTCGATTATGCCCATTATTTTTGTTTCTAATGCAAGTGAATTAGCAACATCTCTCTTTCTTATATATATGTGTGTGTATAATTACTTAATTTTTTTCTAAACTTAATTTTAGATGAAAAAGAACAAACATATATATATATATATATATATATTCTAAAATCTTACGGTTTTTTTTAATGTGCAAGACAACAACGGATAAAATTTTAGGTATAGACTAATTTTAAGTTAAGTTAGATTAATTTAAAATGATTTTTTTTTTGTTTTTATAGTTATTTTGTTCATAATCAAAATTATTTGAAAACCAATGCTATATAAAAATAGAAATACATTGAATAACAATCTTTTCTTAATCTAATTAAATTTTAATTTTTACTTACTCAACCTAAAAAACTTAATAAACTTTCAATCATACTATATATAAAAAATATTATCTAATAGATTATTATACCTATGTCCACATTTGGGTTCCAAAAGAGAAAAGAAAAAAAAAGGAAAAGGAAAGAAAAAGAAAACGTAAAACATTTTAGTAAAAGGAATTTATCCAATGATAACATTACTTTGCTTCAAATACCTGGCCAGAGGTTCTATACGTGAAGTGAAGAGTCCCGAAGCTTCCTGCTTTTCATCTTACAGATTATTTTAGCGGAAATCCATGATTATCACGTCTATATATTCATGTGGCCCTAGTTATTACGTACATTTTTATTCTGTTGCAGCTCAACGAACCCAGCCGCAGCTCCCCTGTTTCTTCCTCCACAGAAAGCAACAATTAAATTACTCTTCAGCTTCCCATTCCTGCAGAAAGAACAGAATTGTAACAAAAAGAAAAATGATGCCGAATGCTGAGACTTGCTATTATTCTGTCCTTGGAATTTGTAAAAAGGCTTCTGCTTCTGAGATTCGAGACGCCTATCGCAAGCAAGCTCTGGTACTTCGTTTCTTCTTTTATAAGATCATCTCTTTTCTTAATTTTTTCATAATCGCCCCTTTATATTTTCCATACGAGTGCATTTATTTTTCTGCTTCTGACAAATTCGGCTTGTGGGTTTGAAGAAATGGCATCCAGACCGGTGGGTCAAGAACCGGACGGTTGCTGCAGAAGCGAAGCGAAAGTTTCAGCAGATTCAGGAGGCTTATTCTGGTACCTTATTCCAGTTCAAGTTTACTTCCATTTAATTAAACTAACCAGATGGAAGCAATTCGCGTTATGCGACTAATACTGGTGGCCTTTTCCTGATGTTGGTTATATGACCTCAGTTCTGTCAGACCAAGCGAAAAGGGCAATTTACGACGTCGGATTGCTTTCCCTTCTCTCGGAAGATGATGATGACGTGCGTCCATTTTCCTTACTCTGAAGTGTTCGTTTTCCCTCCTAACTCCTTGCTCCAAATTTTCTTTATAGGGTTTTGATTAGTATATCTTAATTAGGGATACAGCTGAGCCGAGTTAAGCCCGAATATTTCAGGAAAGATTAGATTGATTTGAGAATGAGCTTAACAAAAGGCTCAGACTCGAATTAGTGGTTTGATAGGCTCAAAATTCAATTTGAGTTTAATTTAAGATTCGAGCTCGAGAAATATGTTAAAACTTTCAGAAAAAAAAATAATTAAAGAAAATATTATATTATAATTATATAATAATATAATATTACTTTTTATATTATGCTCGTTTAAGCTTTGATAAGGGCATAAGCTAAATAGTATTGTGCTCAAAGCTCAGCTCATTAAACAATTAAATTTTAGGTATGGTTTAAAATCAGGTTTAAGACCATTAGGTTGAGTTTGATAATTAGAAATTTGAGTCTGATATGAGCTTGAACTATTTGGTAAGAGGTTCAACTCGTTTCTAACTCTAATTTTAACTATGACGCATTCTCCAACTTAAAATGAAATGAGGCATGCTTGGATTTCATAAAACCATTGGCCTATATTGACTAAATGGGTTAGAATGATAGTGGTGATGGACTACCATGCAAGTATTCACCTTAATTCTACTTCCTTATTATGAATGAAAAAAAAACATCATATAAGGTCACTCCATCCTCCTGCATTGATTTATGACATAGATTATTTTTGTTTGAGAGTTATTTAAGGTTATCAGTTTCAAAAATTGAAATTAGTGCACAATATGTTGATAATATTGTTGATGTTGATGAACTACTATTTGACAATAATATGTCTAACAATAAAATTTTCTTTCGGGCACAGGGATTTGTTGGTTTCATGCAAGAAATGGCTCTTATGATGAAAAGTACGAAGCCAAAGGTACACATTCTTATCATATAGTTTGTAGGGTGATTTTCCTATAAGAAAACTAACTTTATCATCATCAAATCTACTTCACTGCCAGCATATTTTAGATTTTTTATAAATAAAGTTGGTTGTATACTCATATTCCTAGAACACATTCCATGTTTGACCTATTCAAATAGTTGGAACTTTTCATTTACAATAATGAAACTGTGATTGAACAAATTTAAATAGTTTAGGAGCTGATTGTACATTTATGGCCAGCAAAAATCCAAAGTAGACATTACGTATGCTAGTAACTTCAAACTACAAAACAAAGTAATCCGTGATTTATTGGTTTCATTTGTTGTAGTATGAGTTATGTTCCCACCCTAAGTACGCATTCCTAACCTCAATTGTGTATCGGTAGGCTGCTAGCTTGGAGGAGTTGCGAGGACTGCTGGTGGATATGATGGGAGGAGATGGAAGGGTTGTAAATAATAATTGTCCTAACCGGTGCACCAGGACAAGTCAACATTCAGCAAAGAGATGTCGTTTTACTTGACCCAACTCAAAGCATTGGTACACTAGTTGAGCTTTGTTTATTGATTTGCAACTTCTAAAATATCAATGATCCATTTTTTTTTTGTTATGCAAAGTTTAGCACATATTTACTTTGTTGCATTGGCATAAAATTCCTTAAATTAAATTTCACAATGTAATGCTCTTTATCGCACTATCGAGCATAGAATTTACCCCAAATAAATGGAAGTTTATACACAATGCAGGTTCTTGAAAGTACTCTCATTCTCTGCAAGTGTAATCTCTGCCTGTACTTCGCCTGCTTATTATCAGACTCTCTCACTTCAACTTCTAGCTCTCTCAAGTCTCAACTACACTGGTAGCACCGACCATCAGAGTAAGCCTATTCTGTTTTAGGAACAATTCACTGATTCTTGTTGATCAAGGGGCCGCTTGTTGCTAAGTTTGTGGGCTAGGAAAAAGAAGGCTATCCCGTCTGTAAAATCAAATTAGAATTGGGCCCAGAAATTGGGCCAATCTAGAGAAGTAACATGAACTTGATCCAATCATCAAAACCGATGCCGAAATGCTTAGCCAATTTTGTAAGTAATGGGCTGGGTCAAGCGTGGAAATTGTAGTCTTTTTTTTCCCCTTTTTTATTGTTATTTTTTTTTATGGATTTCTCCTTTTCTAAAGCATATAAAGTGCAGGCCTGTTTTAGTTTTTTTTAAAAAAAAAAAAATCACCACAAGGTCCATTTCTTTAGCTTCCAGAAGCGTGACCTGTTATTAATGAACCACACCAGTCAACCTGGAAAAAAAAAAAACAAAGACACCAAATACCAACAAAATAGAATAGTCCTGGTCTTCGCTATGGTCAGCATTCATCAGTAACGGAGAAACACGGCCATGCTTTTGGAATTTTAAATGAACTTTTTTGGAAAGAAAATGAAAAGATAAGGCGCAGCCTCTAATTTGGTCAATTAAAATTTTCATCTGTTGGGCCCCAATAAAGAAAAACCTTACCTTCTAGGCTATGACACTAAATTCAATCAGACTATTCTTATCAAAGTACATGTTATTCCACGATGGAGTGCGAATTGCAGTTAACGCAACTGCCATCCCCATATGAAAATAGGACTCAGCCACTCTCCAGTGCTCTATATAAACCCTACACTTCCATCCCAGCAACCCACACCTCTCCACTTGAAATCATCCTATCTTCGCATCTACTCATCTCCTGTTCCTTTGTTCCTTGAAGCAAAAGCAATTATGGGAGTCACTACATTCACCCAAGATCACACAGCTCCTTTTCCCCCAGCTAAAATGTTCGAGACTATGATCCTTGAGTTCCACACTCTACTTCAGAAGGCCTTGCCTCAGGAGATTAAGTCCGTTGACCTTGAACATGGTCAGTGGGGTAGTCCCGGTTGCATCAGTAAAACCACTTTCAATGGAGGTTTGTTTGTTACTTGACTAGTCACTGTCCTTTACCAGTTACGTTTTGTAAGTTGTGGGTGGTGCTAAAATATATTTGTGAATTGTAAATCTGTTACAGGTTTCGTAAAGTACAGGACTGATGTTATTGACAAGGATAACTTGCGTACCAAGTATGTGTTGATCGATGGTGATGTGGTGGGTGACAAGGTCGAATCTGTTGTTTACGAGCTCAAGGTGGAGCCCTCTGGCTCGGGCTGCATTCTCAAGTTGACTACCAACTACCACACCAAGGGTGACCACAAGCTAAGCCCGGAGGAGATCGCCGCTGAGAAAGAGAAGAACATACGCCCTTACAAGACTCTGGTCGACTACCTTTTGGCCAATCCTAGCCACTAGGGCCAGTGTCAAATTTTGGCCAATAATGTGTTGCGCAAGATCATGGGAATGAGGCTGTTTCATTTTCATCTTTGTTTGTGTGCTCCCTTTTGTTCCTTTTGTTTGGTGTCCTTAGCCCTTATGTAGGGGGAAACTATGCTTTTCTCCTAGTAAGGCCAGCCATCCTTGGTTCTGTAATAAATTGAAGCCGGCTTGTGCAATGCTAATGCTATTGCTATTACTTTAAGTTTATTGATATTCCATTTATCTTATAGCATTTGTCATTTTTTTAACCTTTCCAAATTTAGTTTGGCTTGACATATAGCTTATGTTATAAATGAGCAAATAGAAACTTAACTCTTTAGTTTTTAAATATTTTTTTAAAAATTTTTATTGATAATAACTAATAAAACCGTGGTTTTACTGCCAAAATCTTGGCCTTTTTGCCCTGGTCATCCCAAAAATTCCCATCCGACAAATTGCCCCAAAATTATTTACTATGTGTCTCGATTCTATCTTGAAAACTCTCAACGTTTATGTTTTATTTTATTTGTTTTGTTAATTTTTTATTTCATTGTTAGTGAATCATCTTAATTTCCCATTAAATTAATAATGCATAACAAATTAGTATCTTCATATTTAGGTTGTTAAAATTGGGTTTTTTTTTTAATTTCAGAATGATTAAATTTTAGGTTCAAAATGCTGCTTAAAACATATATACGAATTCTCCAAAATTATTCCCTTCATTAACTTCATCGTTAAACAAGAAGATTCTGAGCTTAGGTCTCCTTGGGGAAAATGGAGAATGAAGTTAGGGACCGAATTCGCTCAAGAAAGAAAAACATTTAATTGGGAACTAAAAGTGTGGTTTTTTCCTCCAATCTGAAGGTCATGCGCCAACTTTTTTAAAACGTTTTCAGTGTAAAAGGGCAAAAAAAAAAAAACACAAAAATAAAACATTTTTTAAAGGTTAAGGATCTTAATGAAATAATTTAAAGATTAGATATAAAAATGAAAGGAAAAATAAAGGTTAAAGACTACTAGTGCAGTGTGCACTTTACGAGGGAGTATTATTCAGCACAAGTTTGAGCTTCTGTAGCGTGAAAGATGTTTAAAGCTGATATCAATGAAAGCGGATTTCTTTGGAAATAGATTAGTAAAAAGTGGCGATACTCCCGTAAGTAGAGGTGCATATTAGAAGAGAAATGTGAAAAAGAAATTAAGAATAGGTGGCTCAAAATCAATCACCAAGATGTTTCAGTTGGCCCTTAGTCATTGGCATATGGGGCTCACCTATGCAATGATCGAAGGGTGAGTCACTAACTTAGTTGCCATGTCAGTAGTTTCCATGAACTCCAAAGACAATAATATTCAAACTAAGCCATTTTTCGGTGGCTACCTGGACCTCAGTCATCGTTCAGTCACCCCTTTGTCATAAAACAACATCCTTCATCTCATTCTTCCTTATTCTTTTGTCTGCAAGGTCCATCGCTTGGCTCCTGCTCCATGTGGCATCTTTGCTCTCTACAATCATTAGTTTCCATTGTTCTACTAGAGTTTCCTCTAGAAGGTAAATTGACTAAGTATAGAGGTAATTTTTTCCTGAGTTCATTATATTGTTGTAAATGAGAAATATCCTATTAATAAGATATTTCTTATTTACAACTTGGATTTATAGTTATTGTATATGCATAATATGTCTTTGTTTGGTAATTATTGATTGTCCAAGTTAGACAGTTCAGAAATAAAAAAAGCTAGATCATACTATATTGATTGTGATTTACCTAGATGGTGAATAAATTTCAATTGTATTATACCTTATTCCTCAAATACCAGATTTAAGATATATATGTCTCAAATAAACGATGCATTACAAAGAACTAAGGTGAGATGTTGTCAAAACTTTTTTAGACTATTAAAATGAATGACAATATAAAATTATGAGCTAGCTTTTTCATTTTTTTTTACTAGGCTAGGGTCATTTCCTATAGTAATATTTTAAGATATAGGTATACAATCATCATTTTATAGAAGCTATTAAAATAAAAATTTTAGATGTTGATTTATAGTGTTTAATATTTTTAGTTTGTTATTGTAGGAAATAAAAGTATAGCAATGGGACGTGAATAGATGCATAAGCAATTAATGATTGATGGATACATCAGCCCAGATTTTATAATTGCCGTAGAAAATTTTATAGGAACTATATATAATGGTACTACTAAACTAATAAAATGTCCATTTTGGTGATTTCAAAACAGATATTATCAAGTTCAAATTGAAGTTGAAATGTAGTATTTGTGGATTATAGATTGGTAGATAACTATTATGTTTGGTGCTATCATGGTGAGTGATATGATATAGAATTTTGTAATTACCATGCGGGTGAGACATCAAATCCGGCACGGCACGGGCCTGGTTAAAATTCGGTCAAGGGTGGGCCGGTTACGGGCTCTAATGAGGGGAGGGAGGTAAGTAGGCTCGGCACGGCACAATTCGTGATTGGGCGCAGCACAAACGGAGCCCGGCACGGGTGGCCCATCAATGGTCGCCTGCCACCAATGGTCCAAAATTTAAAAAAAAAGGGCAAATTACACACTTAGTCCCTGTAACGGTTGGCTGCCATTTTTTGACCCCCAGAATTTACTTTTTTGACCCCCAGAATTTACTTTTTTGCCCCCCTAACAACTATATTCAAAGGGCTTTTAAGTACAAAAAAAAAAAAAGGCTTTCCCCTATAAATAGGGAGACCATTTCCACCATTTCTTCATACCAATCTTAGTAATCTCTCATTCTCTATTAATACATTCTCTCATTTCTTTCAAGCTCTCAATTTTATTTTCTTCAGTTTTTGTTAATCATTCCTTAATTACTTTCAAATCTCGTGCTCTTCTCAATTTATTCTTACACAAATTGCATCAAGAAGAAATGGAAAGGCCTCAAGCTCTTCATCCCGCACTGGTTTAAGGTCTTTTTTTCTTGGCCTTTCCTGACCGGCGACCCGTGGGGCTCATATCCAACAAACTGACGATGACGAGCAATTCGATATGAGTCAATACGACTTGGGCCTCGACGATCAACTTTCCGATGATGATGTTGAAGAGGTGGAGCCAACGGCATTAGAGAATGTTGGTGGAGGATATGGTTCTCAACAAACCCTAACAAGCCATCAACCCAAACTTACACCACAAGGTAAGACATCGAGGCTCACCACATGGGTTTGGGAGCATTTTAACCAAGTTTTCAAGAAAGATGCTCATGGAAACGATGCGAGGTTCACACATTACGAACATTGCTAGCAAAAGCTCTCGCACAAGAAAAACTCTGGCACAGGAACTGTAACGGCTCTCCAAAAATTCGGACATAATTACTAAGGTAACTTTAGTTATTTTATTAATTTAATGTACTTAAAATATTTAATGCAAGCAAATTCTCGGTTTAATAAAGTATAGTAGCTTAAAGAGAACAAAATTGGTCATTTAAGTAAACCGGACCAAGAAGGGCATTTTAGTCATTTCATAGAGTGACCCATTTTTATTTCACGGTTGGGTAGAGGATGAAAAAAAATATTAAATTTAAGGTATCACGGTTTTTCGTGATTCCCGCTCTACCCTTGTGAAATTGTGATTTGACTAAATTGTCTGAAAATGGTTTATGTGTAACCCTGAAAAGTATCAGGCCTAAATTGAACGTCTGTCAAAGCTGAGGACTGGTCATGTAATTAAGGTAAAGAAGGATTTAGGCGCGGAATAATTCCGGTTTTGGTCCTAAGTTTTCTGGGAGGTTCTGGATAAGTCCCCAACGTACTATTGTGTACAAAGGAGGCACCATGTGCGTGGCATGTGCAATTAAAGCCTACATAAGTTGACTTCTCATTAATTGCTTGGCCAACTTCGCCCACAAGTTCCAGACTACCCGAGAGCACTCTCTCCTCTTCAAAACTCCACCGTTAACCAAATCCAAGCTCCAATCCATCAAATCTAAGCATAATTAAGTAAATTTTTGAAGGAAAATGAAGTATGGGACCATCCTAGGCTTGAATTTCAAGCTATTTGTTCAAGTAAGTTTTGTTTTGTTCTTCCCCTATTTTTTACCTTCATAAGGCTCTGTAATTGCTGGATCTACTGATTTGAGCTTAGTTCTTGTTTGTTTTTTAAGGGAAAAACAACAAGAAAAGCTTAGAAATTAAGCTTAAGTAAGAAAGATAAGCACTACTTCATTTTTTTCTTATTTTTTATTAATTCCAGAATTTTTGTGGGTTTATAAATCTGGAATTAAGTGTGTTATAATTGATTTTTGTTAACTTGTGAAGGCAATAATACGTTTAAAAACCATTTGAACCAAGTTGTTGAAAGAAGGCTAAAAGCCTAGTTATATGTTGATTCGGTTCAAATGTGTCTAGATTTTTTTGGTTATTTGTGATGAAAATGGTTGGATTTAATGTGTTTATATTGGTTCTTAGTTTATTATAAGAGAGATAATCAATAAGAACCTAGATTTTTCAGTTTTGGAGTTGAAATGATACAACACCGAAATGGGTGTTGTTATATGTTGAGTAAAGGGCCGATTAATTGGAATCCATGTGAAGGTTATTCCTAACCATTTAAACCATAAGGATGTTGAAATATTGTCCTAATTATGGTTTATTTATGTAGCTAAATGATCAATTAAAAGAAAAATATTCAAGCTACTATAAAGGTACAAAGAATGATACAAAACTGAGACTATAAGGACACTGAAGTTGGTGTTTGCTTGCATTAATTATTCAAGGTAAAGGATTTTAAGTTCAAGTTTAAATTGATGCATTATGAATTTTTCTACAATGCATTAATTAAGGGAGTAAGAGGTGGACAAGAAGTGGCTTAAGGACTAAGTAATTAAATAGTCTTTAAGTAAGTATACGGGATACTAAGTATTCAAGATGGGCTTTGATGCTCAAGAGTACCCTAGCTAAGCTACCAAGCTTAGTAAGAATGAGCCACCAAGAACTCCTGTACAGTGTGAATAAGGGCAAGTAATGGCAAGCCAAGCTTGCTAAGGCAAGAGTTAGGCTCTTGTAAGAGTAAGGGAAGTAATGGCAAGCCAAGCTTACTAAGGCAAGAGTTAAGCTCTTGTAAGAAGGACTAAGTTGAGAATGGGTTCCCCGCCATAGAATCCGTACTAGTGGCCATTAGTCAAGACCTCATAACGTTTTGATCTCACGTTAAGATGCGTATATATGTTATATATGCTAGGTCCTAAAGTTTATTTTGCAGGTATTTAATTCCTTACTAAAAATTTATGATTCTCACTCCCTTAAGTATCACATTGTGCAGATACTAGTAGTGTGAAGCCTAACACCCACTGAAGGGTTGCTAAGCATGGTTTTGGTGCAAGTATTTAAAGTACCATGAATCTTTAATGATTTTAAGTTAATGGTTAGTAACATTATTGTACTAACTAAGTTATTTAAAATAGCCTTGACAGATACAGGCAAAGCGCACAAGGAGAAGTTGGACCTCTCATTTCTGGAGCTTCTGTGCTCAGGTGGAAGTTATCTTGATAGTCTCAGACTTTGTACGTATTGGGTACTTAGGTACCAAGGAAATGCCTTTAGTTTGACAAGTTTGTGCATAGACTTATTTAGTGTATATGTCTGTATATACACTGTGGTTGCTTATGGATGTACATAAGTTAAGTGAGATGTGTACATAAGCTAATGCTTGAAAGTTTAACTAAATATGTTTATATGACTTCGGCATGTCTTTCAAGTGTTTAATGAATGCCGAAGTTAAGCGCGCAAGTATTAGCTTAGCCATTTGCAACTAAGAGCATGAATACTAAATCCTGATTATCCTAAGATCCTGGGAATACCCTATATTAGGGTAAGTGAGGAGGTTCCCTCATAGGAACACTGAGACGTCACATGGAACATAAGCATCTGAATTTATGTCCAGATGCAGCTGCTAGTATCGGCGGTCAGACATAGCTTGCAAGTACTACCGACGGATCAAGTATTTTTAGATTTAATAAAAAAGATTGTAGAGAAGGCATGGTAGAATGAATGATGTTAACTAAAAAACCATTTACACAATCGGAAGATAGGCACATGGAAAAATGGATAAAATCACACTTAAACCCAGCTTTTAAAAGAACATCTAGGACTACTGCTAGGAGGGAGGCATTTAAAATTTATGAAGCTGGTAAATCAAACTTACAAGCATACTTCTCTGCTTTTGATCATTCTATCTCATTCACTAGTGACATGTGGACTTCACCACTAGGTCAAGATTATTATTGTATAACTGCACATTAGATTGATGATAGTTGGGTCGTTCAAAAACGTATCATTACATTTAAGTGGATGAAGGTCGATCATATTGGTTAGAACATATTCTAAGTAATTTCAGAAAGTTTAAAAGAATTTTTTTTGTCATAACAAGGTTTTTAGCATAACATTTGATAATGCATCAAACAACGATGTCGCGGCTAAGACATTGAAGGAATCACTATAACCTGTCCGTGATACCGCATTTTTTTATATTAGATGTGTATGTCATATTTTAAACTTAGCTGTCCAAAAAGGTCTTCAAGTTTTGAGTACTGAAATTACTCCAATCAGGTGGGCAATCCATTATTTTAAGTCAATGACCAAAGTTTTCAAAGAATTTAAGTAATATTGTCTGGAAAATGGCCTCGATTTTAGTTGGAAACGTTTTAAACTTGATTGTCCCACTTGATAGAACTCCACTTACGAGATGTTGATGGATGTGATGCCATATGCTATACACATGACATGTTTTATACATGTCAAAGAAAATAAAACGATTTTGAAACAAAAGATGTGGGATAAACTGTCAAAATTAGCTGCTGTGCTGCGATATTTTTATGTTGCCACTGTTTTTTGCTCCAGTGTATACTATCCCACATCGCACAAAGTTTTCATGCATATGGTCAACATTGGATGGGTTTTTAACCAATACAAAGATGACGAGTTCTTAAAAGACATAATTAAGGCCATCAAAGACAAATGGATTTTATATTGCAGTAATATACCCCCGATCTATTTACTTGTATCGGCACTAGACCCGACCTTCATAATCACGGGTACACAGCAGCTACTTAATGGTTATTATAGTTTCTTAGAAATGACACATATTTCTGTTCATACTATAATTGCCACTATTGATGAGCACTTGCGAGAGTTATTTAAGATTTATGCCGACCGGCATAAGGATAAGGTTGCTAACACTACTTCATCTACCATCGGGTGTTCATCATTGTCGGGCTCATCATCATTCAATCCGGCGGAACAACTACTCAAATGGCCCCATGCTGCAGCATCCAGCCTTAATAAAGTGGATGCATACCTCAACTTGGTTTGGGAGAATAGTGAGACCGACATTCTAGAATGGTGGAAAGCAAGAAGCAACAAATTTCCAATACTCTCCATAATTGCCAAAGAAGTTCTAGTTGTTCCCGTCTCAACCGTTACATCTGAGTCCGCTTTCAGTGCTGGGAAGCATGTAATTTCAGATAAACGCGCACGGTGATCAGCAGATGCAGTTGAAGTTTGTATATGCAACCGTGATTGGGGTTTTGTAGCTTTAAGATTACAAGACCACAATAGTTCCGACGAGGAAAACCCGGATAAGATAGATGATTAAATCCACAGCTTGCTCATTATTTTCTTTCTTTGTATTTGATCTAATTTTGCTGTTTAGCACAGATTGTAGCTTTTATTTTGCATTTACTTTTATGGAACGTTTTGCTATTGACTCATGTAAAGCCTGTTCCATGTTATGTAAGTGCTATTTGGCTTTAAAATTAATAAAATTTCACACCGATGGTGGTGTTTTACTCTTAAAACTAGTAGTTTTAAAAAATTTTGTATTAAAATCAATTTTTAAAAATATAAATTGAAATAAAAATTAAAAATAAAAATAAAAATAAAAATAAAAATAAAAATAAAAATAAAAAAAAATTGAGGGCCAAGGACCGGATTCGGCCCAGTTCGGCCCAAGACGGGGTCAGGACCAGCACAGACTCGGCACGCCTCAACCCGGGTCGTGCCTGGGCCCAATAAACACAGGATTGAGCCTGGGGGTCCCCGGCCAGGTCGGCCCATTGTGCATCAATACCCGTAAGTGGAGGAAGTGAGATTGTCATATCAAACTAATGTTGAGGTGCACAAAAATCTTGCATAGAATTTGCCTCAGCTCAGCATTGGACCAATAATCGTCCAAGTGCACAAGGCCCGGCCGCCCAGAAGTTAGCATTAATTATACTAGTAAGTCTTATACAAGTCTGACTTATATTATAGGTTATTCTTCTATAATATAGAAATTAACAATTTAACTCAGATTCTTATAAATCAGTCAGTCACACAACTAGTCCATAAAAATCCTACTTGTTTACCATTTTTTTATTTATTAACTCTTGTGTTTGTGCTTTTTCTTTTCTCTTGTCCTATTTTTTGTCAAGTAGCAACCTCTTCTGGCACTTTTATATTGCTCTTCTTTTCACTTCTTTTTTCTTGGAACAAAAAAAAATCTTTGTTTCTTTGTCTTACACTTTCTTTTTTGTCCCCTTGCTTACATTTAATTAGCCATTCTTTTGTTTTGTTAGTTTGATATGATTTCAATTATTCACTTTAATTTCAGTCTTGCTCTGATTTCAATTGTTTGATTCGATTTAATATTTTTAATAATTTCATAGTTTTCTTTGATTTTTATTTTTTTTTATTTCATTCTTTGCTCTAATTTGTTATTTCCTCCAATATGTCCTAAAAAAAATCAGAAATTTAATGCAAAAAAAGTCTTAAAAAGAAGAAATCAAGCAGCCAACACTAACAAATTGAGACCTTATTTGTTGTTTTATCAGTTCCTTTTTGTTCTCTTATTAATTACTATTTGTTCTTTAATCGGTAGTTTTTTGTTCTTTCATAAGCAGTTCTTTGTTATTGTATCAATTCCTACTTATTCTTTCAATAAATTAGTTATATGTTCTCTTATCAGTAGTTGTTTATTCATTTATCAATTTTTACTTGTGCTTTAAATAAACTAGTTATTTGTTCTTTTATTAATAGTTATTTGTCATTTTATCAGTAATTGTTTGTTCTTTTAACAGTAAATGTTCACTTTTTTAACAATTCTTGCTTGTTCTTTATATAAACTTGTTGTCTGTTCTTTTGTTATTATTTATTTGTTATTTTACTAGTAATTATTTATTGTTTTATCAATTTATGCTTGATCTTTAAATAAATTATTTATCTATTCTTTTATTAGTTGTTATTTATTCTTTTATCATTAGTTTTTTTCCTTGTATTAATTCATATTTATTCTTTAGATAAACTAGTTGTCTATTCCTTTGTTAATAGTTATTTATTCTTTTATTAGTAGTTGTTTGTTCTTTAGATAAACTAGTTATCTGTTCTTTATTTGTAGTTATTATTCTTTTGCATATAACTATTTGTTTCTTTTATTAATTTTTGTTTATTATTTAGATAAATTAGTTTCTTATTATTTTATTAGTAGTTAATTATTTTAAAGAACTAATAAAAGAATAAATAAGAACTTTTAAAAGAACAGATAAAACTTATAAAAAGAACATATACAAGAAAAAGAATGGGAGCAATACAAACAAGAAACAGAGAAGAAAAAAGGAAAGGAAAGAATAGAAGCAACAATGAATTGGAAAAACAAAAAATAAAAAAAAGGGTGAAGGAACACATAAAAAAAAGAATAGATAATAACTGATAAAAGAAAAGATAAAATTGATAAAAAAAAAGATAGATAAAAGTTATAAAATATAAATAAGAACTAATAAAAATAGAAAATGATAAAAGAACAACAAGGAACGCTTAAAAAACAGATAATACAGATAAAAGATTAAATAAAAACTGATAAAAAATAAAAATAATAAAATAACAAATAAGAAATGATAAAACTATACAACTAATAAAATAACAAATAAGAACTGATAAAAAAGACTAGATAGGGTCTAGTTGTTCTTTTATCAATACCTATTTGTTCTTTTAAAAAAACTAGTTATTTTTTTACCAGTAATTGTTTGTTTTTTTGGCTCAACTAGAGTTTTGTTCTTTTCAAGTGAAAAAATAAATAAAAAACAGTGAAAAGTGAAAAAGAAGCTTGAATAAGAAAAAAAATTAAACTAGAAAAAGAAAATAAAACAACATACAACTATAATTTGGGGAAAAACAAAAAGGAAAAAAAACTAGCAACAAAATTTTAAAAATAAAACAAAGAAATAAAGATTCGGAAAAGGTTAAAAAAAATAGAAATCAAGAGAAATGAAAAAGAAAAGAAGTGAGAAAGGAAAAAAGGAAAGAAGAGAATGAGAAATAAAAAAAAAAGGAAAAAGCAATACATTAGTAAAAGAAATAAGAGAAGAAAAAATAAACAAAATAGAGATGTCAAATGGTGGAGTTTGGGCTAGGCATAGTTAATCCCAAACCTTCCCCTCAAATAATCGGATTCGGGCAGTACCCATCCCGCGGGTATGTAAGTACTACCCACCAACCCATTTTGTGGTATATGTTTGACTTTTTTAGACTTCCTTTTTATATGTTTACATATATTTTTAAAAAGAATGTGATATTCACAATTAATTAATGCTTACAAAATCATAAACTAAAGTAATATAAGATAATTTATGTTAACTTATAATTTTATTTTTGAAATAAAATCATATTTTGAATATAAATATACTAATTTATGAGGGGTGTGGGTAAGGTCAAGTAAGATAAGTTAAACTCATACCGTCCTTATGGCTTTGCAGGTAGGGTAAGGTTCGAGTTTGGGTAGCCGAGTTCAGAGAGAGTAGAGCCAGGTAAGGTATTCTTTGACATCCTTAAGACAAAAGAATGCATCAGGGAAGGTCAAACCCATGCCTAACTTATTTGCCCCTGTTTTATTACCGTTCTGCCAATCACAAAGTTTTGTCCAAAGTCAAATGCTTTAATACAAGTATTGACTTCTGTCGAGGCTTATATGTAAGCCCTGCCTACACAAATTTTTTCCTAATTATTCAATACTTCTAAGGCTAAAATACAGGGCAAGCCTTTGAACTCGGCTGACCAGAAAAGTTAAAACCTCTAAACTTCAACTCAAGGTAAGTCAGCCCTTAAATTTGAAAAAAAAGGGTCAGGTAACCCCTGTAACGGCACATGACGCACTTAATGAGATGGCGTCATTTGCTAGTTAATTAAGTAGCCTCGCTCTTTTCTCTTTTAAAACATGAAAATCCACCTAGTTCCTCTAGAGACATTTGAATCACCGGAATTTACCTCTAGCAACGTCACTTTTGTGGTTAGAATGACAACGGGGTGTGAAACAGAAACAATCGGTGTGGAATATGAGCGAATTGTCAATACAAATGTCTTTGTTTTGAATCGACCTAAATCTGCCCACATTTCAAATGTCTCTATTCCAAATCGATCAAGATGCCTTTGAAGGTCAAATTTCATGGAGCTTCACTGGTAAGCTCCTACATCCAAATCATGACCTTCTTGATAACTATAAGACTCCATGCTCTTTTGAGATGAAGACAGAGAAGCAACAAATTCATGTCAAAGATGAAACCTTTTTCTTAATCCAGATCCTCCACCTCCGATGAAGGCAATGACAGGCTCATCCCACATGTTTGAATTACTCTGATTACCCCAATAATAGTCCAAGTCTACGAGGCCCAGAAGTTAGCATTAATTATACAATATTTCTAAGGCCAAAATACATGGATGATAGATGTTAATTTTTGTGGTCAAACATGTTGACTTTTTGTCAACTTTGACCACCATTTTCTACCTTACCACTCAACATTTTTTGCTGATTCTTACTTTGATCCTTCATTTTGTAGGTTGGAGAAGTTGAACGTAGCATTAGAATGGCACCGGGACAAGCGGAATGAAAAACGGGCATGTGAAAGTCAAAATAGATTTATAATTATGAGGCCTAAGCACCACAGTTCAAAAGTTCCTACCTGAAAATTGCACTCTAGAGGCCTAGGCGCCAGTTGAGGCTTAGGCCTTAAGCACCCTTAAGCCTGGAGGCCTAAGTACCAGAACACTCATTCATGAGGCCTAGGCGCCAGGAACCTTCGAACCTGGATGCCTAGGTGCCAGAAGACCACCTCCTGGGGCCTAAGTGCCCCTATACACGGGAAGAATAGTCCCTCACCTCAATTTTAAATCTAAGCTTCCTATTGGCCAAGGGTTTCTATCCAAATGGGTTGGTGGGGTGAAAAAGACATCTCTAAGAGTAGAAAAACCTGGAACCTAACAAAAGAACTGATTCTTCATCTTTATCTTCTCATCTTAAACTTAGGTTTTTCATCACCATTTCTTGCATTTCTTCATCTTCCTTGAGAGCACTTGTGGATTCTTGCTCTGAGAAAGATTGGAGGACTTGAAGACTTGTAGAAACCTTGAGGAATCAAGCATCTAGAGTCTCTTGGGTTCTCTTTTTCCTTCTTTCATCTTCTATTTAAACATGGATGCACTTTTATGTATTTTTATGTTTATATTTAGTTTGATTATGAAGTAGTTTTCTCTACACTTTTTATGGTTGTAGTTACTTGAATTGGTTATGTTGGTTGGATTAATGATTATTTGACTTTAGTTTTCCTCCATTGCTTGTTTACTTTTCTCCTTAAGCTTATTATTGTATTGATTGATTAAGGGCCCTAATCAATTGCACCTTACATTTCTTTTAAACTCTTGAAAAAGATTAAAAGGAATTGGAATTAAAAGTAGAGTGTAGTGGTCATGGGTTTATTGGGAGACTAGTCTAGAACACTAAGTGAAGGTAAATTAAACTTGTAATGCTCCTTTTGAACTAACAATTCGGATGGGAGTCCATTCTAGTATAAGCTTGAGAAAGTGACCCTTTCACTTGGTAGAGTAAGGGCTCAATTAGTTAACTTCACCAATAAGTAGAAAAACCAAACTATTAGCCTTAATTCACTAGTTAACCAAGTCAAATAGTAAAAATCATAGGAAGTGTGTTTTGTTAATTCACTAGAAAGCCCCTAATTTGCATTGTGTTTGTTATTATTATTTAGTAGTAATTTAAGTAAAGTTACAAATTTAGTTACTTTCATAGTGAATAAATCATTAATTGTTGCTTGTTTAGCTGAAATGAGTCTCAAGCTAGTGGTAATTAACAAATAATGCAAATCAATCCTCATGGGAATGAGATCTTATTCATCCTATCTATACACATCCTGTGCGCTTGCGAATTAGGGTTGGAAAACTCCCAACAATGGGAAGCCCTTGAACTCGGTTGACCAGAAGAGTTAACCCCTATGAACTTAAACTTGGGGTAACTCAACCCCCAAACTTGAAAAAAATGGGTTAGTCAACCCATTTAACGGTGCATGACACACTTAATTTGCTAGTTAATGAAGCAGCCTATATCTTTTATCTTTCAAAACATGCTAATTAAAATTTTTAAAATTTTAGGGGGGGCTCCTCTCGCCCCTTAAAAGATACGTTCTTAGTGCCACTATTTTTTGTTTATCTTATATCTCTAGAATTGTTTGTTTAAAAAAGTTTCTCTCTCTGTGAACCTATTATTTTTTATAATGAAACAAAATCTTGGAGTTTGTCCCCTGAATATGGCCCTAAATTAAGAGTGAACCACATAAATTTCTTGTGTCATTTTTACTAACCATATTACGCCTAAAGTTATCACCCGCTGTAGTCTTAACAACTTGTGTCAAAGCAAGGCCCCATGTTTATATCTACTTATTGTATGTTTTGTGGTTGCCACTTAAACGTGGATACTCTACATCAGAAAATAATTTCAATTATTATTCACTATTTTTTACTTGATACTAGCATTGATCAGTATCATAGAAGTAAAGACAAACAAGATGATTAGTTTAAATGGCTCAAATTACCACTTATGAAGAAGCAAGATGAAGAATCTCTTATATGTGAAAAAGAAGCATTTGTCGATGTTTTGCATAACCAAACCGAAGGACAAAACAAAAGAGGATTGCGCATTTGACCATGCGTAAGTATGTGGTTTTATCCAACAATTTGTCAACGATAATGTTTATAACCACATATCTATAAAAAAAACTCATGTATGGACATTGTAGAATAAGCTTGAAGAGCTGTATGCTTAAAAAACCAGCAACAACAAATTATTTTACTTAACAAGTTTATTCTAAATAAAGTACCGGGATGGCACATCCATGGCAGTTCATCTGAATGATTTGCAAAGGATCGTGGAATAGTTGTCTATAATGGACATAAAATTTGACAATGAGGTATTTGCTCTTATAATGCTGGCCTTGTTACCAGAGTCTTAGAAGACTTAGGGAATTTCACTTACAAATTCTGAACCAAATGGTATAGAAAATGTGAAATTTGTCAAACCTTTTTATAGCATATTCTAGAAGGAGAAGTGAGATTAAAGAGCCAAAGCCAAGAGATAAGAGCAAAGGAAGGTCAAACAAAAATGTAAATATTGATTGTCATTACCACAAGAAAAAAAAGGGCATATCAAGAAGGTTTGCCGAAAATTCAAACAAGATAAAAAAAAAGGTAAAATACAAAAAAAAAAAAGACAACAATGATGATGAATAAGCAAATTTTACCGATAAGTTCAACATTGCCCATGATTATGATATTGTCAATCTTACAACCTATAAGATGAGTTGGGTGATTGGCAATAGTGCTACCATTCATATCACTTATCGGATAGAAATCTTCTCATCTTATACGCGTGGCAATTTTGGTGTTATAAGAATGGGAAATGATGGTCTCTCATAAGTTACAGGCAAAGGAAATGCTTCTTTAGAAATTTAGAATGGTATGTAGTTAGTTCTAAAAAATGTCAAACATGTTTTAGATCTGCCCCTAAATTTGATTTCTGCAAGTATACTTAATGATGAAGGTTGCTGCAATACCTTATTTAATGGTCAGTGATAGTGACTAAAGGAACCCACCTTAGTGGTGGCCAGAGGAGCAAAGAACTTAAAACTGTACACAATGCAAGCAAAGTTATCCCAAGATGTTATGAATACAGTGGAGAATGGTAGTATAGTGAAGTTGTGGTATAAACGACTGGGTCATATGAGAGAGAAAAATATGACCCATCTTGCCAAAAAGATGGCATTACGCAGACTGGATCAGGTCTATTTGAAGAAATATGCTAATTGTCTGGTAAGAAAGAAAAACAGAGTGACCTTTAAGGGTTCCATCTTTTTAAGAATAAAAAATGTGTTAGATCTAGTGCAATAAGATCTGTGTAAGCCAATGTCAAAATCAGTTAATGATGCTCAATACTTTGTAATTTTCACTAATGATCATTCTCGAAGGATGTGGGTATACACTCTGAAGTCAAAATATCATGTGTTAGAACTTTTCAACCAATTTCTAACTTTGGTCGAGAAGCAAACTAGCAAGAAGTTAAAATGCATTCAAAAAAACAATGGTGGAGAGTACACTGGATCATTTGATACTTACTTTAAAGAGCATGATATTCAACATTAGACACAGTAGCTAAATGGTTTCGCTGAGAGGATGAACAGGACATTGATGGAGAAAGTGAAATATTTACTCTCATATGAAAAGTACCTCAGATGTTCTAGGGTGAAGCATTGCTGACAGCTACTCATGTGTTGAATCTTTCACTGTGTGCTCCTCTACAATTTGATGTTTTGGGGAAAGTATAGTCAGGAAAGGCTATCTCCTATGACCAACTCTAGGTGTTTCCTGTAAAGCCTGTGTGTATATCTTAAAAGATAAGAGGTCTAAACTTGATGTCAAGACACGATAATGTGTGTTTATTGGCTATGGCAAAGACCAATTTGGCTATCAATTCTATGATACAGTCACAAAGAAGCTTGTCAGAAGCCGTGATGTTGTATTTGTTAAAGATCATACCATTTAGGATATTAAGAAAGCTGAGAAGAATGCTTCAAGATTCTGTGGTAGTTCAGTAGACTTACAACGGATTCCTCCAATGGCTTTGCAAATACAAGTTGAAGTTGATGTACAAAATTATCAACTAGAGGAAGGTGTTCATGATGCTCCTTTTGAGAATAAATTAGATAATGTTCATCAACAACCACCAACAATAGTGAGTTCTCTAGTTTTAAGAAGATCTAATAAAGTCAGACAACCAGATATCCTAAAAATGAGTGTGTGTTATTGACTAACAAGGGAGAACTAGGGAGCTTTGATAAAGCTATGGATGCTAAACACAAGGAACAGTGCATTTGACACCATGCAACAAAAATAAAGATCATTGCATGAAAATATAGCTTTTGAGCTATTGAAGTTGCCAATAAGCAAAATGGCTTTGAAAAACAAATGAATATTCAGAATTAAGTATGAAGAATCAAATTCACAACCTCGATTTAAAGCTAGATTAGTTGTTAATGGTTGCAGCCAAAGGAAATGTATTGACTTTAATGAGATTTTTTCACTGGTTGTGAAAATGACATTCATCCGTGTAGTTCTAAGACTTGTAGCAGGTCTCGACTTGGAGATTAAACAGATGGATGTAAAAGTTGCCTTCCTACATGGTGACCTGGAAGAAGAAATATACGTGGAGTAGTCAAAGGTTTTCGAAGTAAAAAGAAAAGAGGAATATGTTTGTAAGTTGAAGAAAAGCTTGTATGACTTGAAATAGGCACCTAGGTAGCAATATAAGAAGTTTGAGTCAATTATAGGGGCAGCAAGGCTACAAGAAGACTACTTTAGATCACTGTGTAATTGTGCAAAAATTCTCTACTGATGATTTCATTAATCTATTGCTCTATGTAGATGATATGCTGATTGTTGGCCATAATATCTACAGAATTTACAACCTGAAGAAGTAGTTGAATAAATCTTTTGCCATGAAAGACTTAGAGCCAGCAAAACAAATTCTTAACATGAAGATAACAAGAAATAGGGGTGCCAAGAAGTTATGATTATCACAAAAGAAGTACATTGAGAAAGTACTACATAGGTTCAATATGAAAAAGGCTAAAGCGGTTAGTTGTCCTCTTGCTAATCACTTTAGATTAAGTTTCAAACAATGGCCTCCTACAAATAAAAAAAAAAGGAAATAGAAAGAGTTTCATATGCTTCAGCAGTTGGAAGTTTGATATTTGTTATGGTATGTACATGGCCAGATATTGTTTGCTTAATTGGTGTAATGAGTATGTTCTTTTTAAATCCTGGTAAGGAACACTGAGTTGCAGTAAAATGGATTTTCATGTATCTTCATGGTACTTCAAAAATGTGCATATGTTTTAGAAATGTAAAGCCTATGTTAGTTGGCTACATATATATAGATATGGCTGCCGATGTTGACTCAAGAAAGTCCACATCAGGTTACCTAATTACATTTATAGGGGGGCTATGTTATGGGAGTCAAGCTTACATAAATGTGTTGCACTTTCAACAACTGAGGCAGAGTTTATTGCAACAACATAAGCATGTAAGGAGTTGCTATGGATGAAAAAGTTCTTAAAAAAACTTGGTTTCCACTAGGAGAAATATTAATGTTATGTGACAACCAAAGCGTAATTCACCTTGGAAAGAATTCATCATTTCATTCCAAATCAAAGCACATTGATGTGAGATATCATTGGACAAGGAATGCATTAGAGATGAAGCTATTACATCTTGAGAAAATTCATACTGATAAAAATGGATTTGACATGCTGACCAAGATTCTACCGAAAGAAAAGTTTCAATATTGTTGACTGGTTACAGGAATGGTAGAAGTTCCAACATGAAGCAGGAGGGGGAAATTGTTGAATAAAAGGTCCTGCCACATTTGGATCCACCACTTATAAGATTGGTTATTTTTTTGTTGCCTTTTGGTTAAGAAAAAAAGACAAAGAGGTATTTGATAACTGGTATGGGGAAGAAGAAAAAGTTGGGCACATAAACCAGTCAAAAATTGTGGGCCGATAGTGGCATGAAAAGCTACAACAAATGCAGCAAAATTAGAAAACAAGTAAAGATACAGCATTAATGAAATGGTACTTTGGCTATAAATAGCCATTCCATTTCTTCACTTCAGTAACCCGGTGTAGCTTGCTCACCTTTGAAGAGCAAAAGAAAATTGTGAAAGAGAGAGATTTATTTTTGGAGAGTGACAAAATAGTAATATATTTTTGTGGTGTTTGAGAAACACTTAAACGTCATTATTTTTTATTTATCTCATACCTCTAAAATTTTTTATCTAAAAAAGTTTCTCTCTATGTATACCTACTATTGTTATAGTGGAAGATTTTAGAATTTGTCCCATAGATGTAACCCTAAATTAAAGTCCTTCTACATTGATTTATGATGTAGATTATTTTTATTTGAGATTCATTTAATGTTAACAGTTTCAAAAATTGAAATTAGTAAACAATATTTTGATAATAATGTCAGTGCTAATGAACTCTCATTTGACAATAATATGTCTAATAGCAAATTTCCTTTTGGGCATAAGGATTTGTTGGTTTTATGCAAGAAATGGTTCTTACAATGAAAAGTACTAAGCCAAAGGTACACATTCTTATCGTATAGTTTGTAAGGCTAATTTTCTTATAAGAAAACTAACTTTATCATCATCTAATCTACTTCACCGCTAGCATATTTCAGAATTTTTATAAATGAAGTTGGTTGTATACTCATATTCCTAGAACATCTTCCATGTTTGACCTCTTCAAATAGTTGAAATTTTTGATTTACTAGAATGAAACTGTGATTAAACAAATTTAAATAGTTTAGGAGCTAATTATACATTTATAACCAGCAAAAATCCAAAGTAGGAATTGCATATGTTAGCAACTTTATACTACCAAACAAAGTAATCCATAATTTGTTGGTTTCAATTGTCGGAGGACAAGTTGTGTTCTCGCCCTAATTACACATTCCTAACCTCAACTATATATGTAATGGTAGGCTGCTAGCTTGGAGGAGCTACAAGAACTGTTGATGAATATAATTAGAGGAGATGGAAGGGTTGAAAATAACAACTGTCTTCACCGGCGCACTGGAACAAGTCAACATTCAGCAAAAAGACGTCATTTTACTTGACCCAACTCAAAGCATTGGTACACTAGTTTAGCTCTATTTATTGAATTGCAACTCCTAAAATATCAATGATGCAATTTTTTTTTGTTACGCAAGGTTTAGCACAAATTTACTTTGTTACATTGACATCAAATTCCTTAAATTAAATTTCACAATGTAGTGCTCTCTATTGCATTATCAAGCTTAGATTTTACCCCAAATACATGGAAATTCATACACAACGTAGATTCTTGAAAGTACTCTCATTTTCTGCAAGTGTAATCTCTGCCTCAACTTCACCTACTCATTATTAGACTCATTTGCTTCAACTTCTACCTCTCTCAAGTCTCAACTACATTGGTAGTACCAACCATCAGACATCAGAGTATGCCTTTTCTGTTTTAGGAACAATTTTCTGATTCTTGTTGATCAAGGGGTTGTCTGTTGCGAAGTTTGTGGGCTAGGAAAAAGGAGGCTTTGTAATGGGTTGGGTAGGGCATAGAAATTGTAGTCTTTTTTCCTCTTTTATTGTGTTTTTAATGGAGTTCTCCTTTTCCTAAAGCATATAAAGTTTAGCCCTGTTTTAATTTAAAAACAAAATTACCACAAGCTCTATGACTTTAGCTAGGCATGACAAAATTTGACTTGACTCGAAAACTTAGCCCAACCCATCCGAACCTAAACTCAAACCCAACCTAACCTGATTTAATAAAAAAAATCAACAACCTAAATCTGACTGTTCCCAACCTAACCTGAACCCGAACCTGATTGAAGTAAAACTTGAGAAAACTTGAACTCAAGCCCGACCTGACTCGAACCTGAAATGAGTAGATGACTAAACCCAATAAAACCTCATTTTAACTTAAATCAACATAAAATATATGGTCGGCAAATATTTAAAAAAAATTATGATTTAACAAATGTGACTGAGTTTCTTCTATTCTATTAATCTGTTTTGCATTGTAGAACAAGCAAGTAAGAGTTATGGGAATTGATTAGTAAAACGGAGAAAGACATATAGGAATAATTAGGTTTTAAAAATTATAGTACTCCTTCCATCCCATATTTTTTGAAACATTTGACTTTTTTGAATAGTTTGAATTGAATCTAATCATATTACGCAGTATTTGTTAGAAAAAATTTAAAAAATATATATTTAGAAACTATAGATCTTTATTTATTATTTAATATAAAGATTTTTTATTTATATACTAAAATGCTAAAAATAAAAAATCATAAATTAATTGTTTAATAGTAAATATTGTAAAGAACTTGGCACAAAAAGAATATTTTATTAAAGAAATTATATAATAATATATCTTCATAAAATTTATATTATTTTTTATATCTAGTGAAATTAAATTTTAATCAAAATCAAACAAAAAAATTGAGTCTATTCAGTTGTTTCAGTTTATGCATCAATGAACCGAGTAAATTCGACAATCAAGTTGAATTTGGTCTAAGACCCGATAACCCAACCTGATTGGATCCGAATCTAAAATAAATCCGGCTTAACCCAAACCAAATCCAAAATCTACTCAACAGAACCCAAATAATTTAACTTGGACTCGAATACATCCTAATTAACCCGATTAAACCTGAATCTAAATTGCTGGCCCCAAATCTTACCCAATCCACCCATTATCGTCCATAACTTTAGCTTCCAGAAGAGTAACTTGTTATTCGTGAACCACACCAGTCAACCTGAAAAAAAAAAAACAAAAAAAGACACCAAATACCAACAAAATAGAATAGTCCTGGTCTTTGCTATGGTCAGCATTCATGAGCAACGGATAAACAAGGCCATGCTTTTGGAATTTTAAATGAACTTTTTGGAAAGAAAATGAAAAGATAAGGCGCAGCCTCTAATTTGGTCAATTAAAATCTCCATCTGTTGGGCCCCAATAAAGAAAAACCTCACCTTCTAGGCTATGACGCTAAATTCAATCAGACTATTCTTATCAAAGTACATGTTATTCCACAATGGAGTGCGAATTGTAGTTAAAGCAACTACCATCCCCGTATGAAAATACGACTGAGCCACTCTCTAGTGCTCTATATAAACCCTACACTTCCATCCCAGCAACACACACCTCTCCACTTGAAATCATCCTATCTTCGCATCTGCTCATCTCTTGTTCCTTGAAGCAAAAGCAACTATGGGAGTCACTACATTCACCCAAGACCACACAGCTCCTTTTCCCCCAGCTAAAATGTTCGAGACTATGATCCTTGAGTTCCACACTCTACTTCAGAAGGCCTTGCCTCAGGAGATTAAGTCCGTTGACCTTGAACATGGTCAGTGGGGTAGTCCCGGTTGCATCAGTAAAACCACTTTCAATGGAGGTTTGTTTGTTACTTGACTAGTCACTGTCCTTTACCAGTTACGTTTTGTAAGTTGTGGGTGGTGCTAAAATATATTTGTGAATTGTAAATCTGTTACAGGTTTCGTAAAGTACAGGACTGATGTTATTGACAAGGATAACTTGCGTACCAAGTATGTGTTGATCGATGGTGATGTGGTGGGTGACAAGGTCGAATCTGTTGTTTACGAGCTCAAGGTGGAGCCCTCTGGCTCGGGCTGCATTCTCAAGTTGACTACCAACTACCACACCAAGGGTGACCACAAGCTAAGCCCGGAGGAGATCGCCGCTGAGAAAGAGAAGAACATACGCCCTTACAAGACTCTGGTCGACTACCTTTTGGCCAATCCTAGCCACTAGGGCCAGTGTCAAATTTTGGCCAATAATGTGTTGCGCAAGATCATGGGAATGAGGCTGTTTCATTTTCATCTTTGTTTGTGTGCTCCCTTTTGTTCCTTTTGTTTGGTGTCCTTAGCCCTTATGTAGGGGGAAACTATGCTTTTCTCCTAGTAAGGCCAGCCATCCTTGGTTCTGTAATAAATTGAAGCCGGCTTGTGCAATGCTAATGCTATTGCTATTACTTTAAGTTTATTGATATTCCATTTATCTTATAGCATTTGTCATTTTTTTAACCTTTCCAAATTTAGTTTGGCTTGACATATAGCTTATGTTATAAATGAGCACATAGATACTTAACTCTTTAGTTTTTAAATATTTTTTTTTTCAAATTTTTATTGATAATAATTAATAAAACCGTGGTTTTACTGCCAAAATCTTGGCCTTTTTGCCCTGGTCATCCCAAAACTTCCCATCCGACAAATTGCCCCAAAATTATTTACCATGTGTCTCGATTCTATCTTGAAAACTCTCAACGTTTGTGTTTTATTTTATTTGTTTTGTTAATTGTTTATTTCATTTTTAGTGAATCATCTTAATTTCCCATTAAATTAATAATGCATAACAAATTAGTATCTTCATATTTAGGTTGTTAAAATTGGGTTTTTTTCATTTCAGAATGATCAAATTTTAGGTTCAAAATGCGGCTTAAAACATATATACGAATTCTCCAAAATTATTCCCTTCATTAACTTTATCGTCAAACAAGAAGATTCTGAGCTTAGGTCCTCTTGGGGAAAATGGAGATTGAAGTTAGGGACCGAGTTCGCTCAAAAAAGAAAAACATTCAATTGGGAAATAAAAGTGAGTTTTTTTCCTCCAATCTGAAGGTCATGCGCCAATGTTTTTAAAACGTTTTCAGTGTAAAAGGGCAAAAAAAAACACACACACACAAGAATAAAACACTTTTTAAAGGTTAAGGATCTTAATGAAATAATTTAAAGATTAGATATGAAAATGAAAGGGAAAATAAAGGTTAAAGACTACTAGTGCATTGTGCACTTTACGAGGGAGTATTATTCAGCACAATAGAGTGAAAGATGTTTAAAGCTGATATTGATGAAAGCGAATTTCTTTGGAAATAGAATTAGTAAAAAGTAGCGATACTCCCGTAAGTGGAGAAAGTGAGATTGCCACATCAAACTAAACTAATGCTGAAGTGCACCAAAATCTTGCATAGAATTTGTCTCGGCTCAGCATTGGACCAATAATCGTCCAAGTGCACGAGTAAGTTTTATATAAGTCTTATATAAGTCGCTTATGTTATAAGTCATCTTTCTATAATATAGAAATTGACAATTTAACTCAGATTCTTATAAATCAGTCAGTCACATCATAAGTTTATAAAAATCTTACTTGTTTACCTTTTTTTTTTTATTAACTCTTGCGTTTTTTGCTTTTCTTTTCTCTTGTCCTATTTTTTGTCAAGTAGAAACCCCCTCTGGCACTTTTATATTGCTCTTTTTTTTCACTTCTTTTTTCTTGGAAAAAAGAATATTTGTTTCTTTTTCTTACACTTCCTTTTTTTTCCCCATTGCTTACATTTAATTAGGCATTCTTTTGTTTTGTTAGTTTGATATGGTTTCAATTATTTACTTTAATTTCAGTTTTGCTCTCATTTCAATTGTTTGATTTGATTTAAGATTTTTTAATAATTTCATAGTTTTCTTTGATTTTGATTTTTTTCTGATTTCATATTCTTTGCTGTAATTTGTTCTTTCCTCCAATATGTCCTAAAAATAAATATGAAATTTAATGCCAAAAACATCTAAAAAAGAGGAAATCAAGCAGCCAACACTAAAAAATTAAGACCTTATTTGTTTTTTTGTCAGTTCATTTTTATTCTTTTATTAATTATTATTTGTTCTTTAATTGGTAGCAGTTCTTTGTTATTGTATCAATTCCTATTTGTTCTTTCAATAAATTAGTTATATGTTCTCTTATCAATAGTTGTTTGTTCTTCTATCAACTTTTGCTTGTGTTTTAGATAAACTAGTTATTTATTTTTTTATTAATTGTTATTTGTTCTTTTATCAGTAATTTTTTGTTCTTTTAACAGTAGATGTTTGCTCTTTTAACAATTCTTGCTTGGTCTTTATATAAACTCGTTGTTTGTTCTTTTGTTAATATTTATTTGTTCTTTTATTAGTAATTATTTATTCTTTTATCAATTTATGGTTGATCTACAAATAAATTATTTGTCTATTCCTTTATTAGTTTTTATTTATTCTTTTATCATTAGGTTTTGTTCTTTTATTAATTCATGTTTATTCTTTAGATAAACTAGTTGTCTATTCTTTTGTTAATATTTATTTATTCTTTTATTAGTAGTTGTTTGTTCTTTTGTCTATTCCTGTTTGTATATACTAGTTGTCTATTCTTTTATTTGTAGTTATTACTTTTTTGTATATAACTATTTGTTTCTTTTATTAATTTTTGCCTATTATTTAGATAATTTAGTTTTTTATTCTTTTATTTGTAGTTAATTATTTTAAAAACTGATAAAAAAATTAATAAGAACTTTTAAAAGAACAAATAAAACTTATAATATATATATATATATATATATATATATATATATATATATATATATATAAAATAATAAAAGAACATATAAAAGAAAAAGAATAGTAGCAATACAAAAAAGAAACAGAGACTAAAAAAGGGAGAAGGAAAGAAAAGAAGCAAAAATGAATTGGAAAAAAAAAGATAAAAAAGGGTGAAGGATAATAACTGATAAAAAAAAAAGATAGATAAAAATAATAAAAAATAAATAAGAACTAATAAAAAAAGATAAAATGATAAAAGAACAAATAGGAACTCTTAAAAGAACAGGTAATATTGATAAAGGATTAAATAAGAACTGATAAAAAATAAAACTAATAAAATAACAAATAAGAACTGATACAAAAGACTAGATAAGGTCTAGTTATTCTTTTATCAACATCTATTTGTTCTTTGAAATGAACTAGTTATTTTTTTACTAGTAATTTTTTGTTCTTTTAGCTCAAGTAGAGTTTTGTTCTTTTAAAGTGAAAAAACAAATAAAAAAATAAATAAGTGAAAAGTGAAAAAAAAAGATTGAATAAGGAAACAAAAAATTAAACTAGAAAAAGAAAATAAAACATTGTACAACTATAATTTGGGGAAAAACAAAAAACTAGCAAAAAAATTTAAAAAATAAAACAAAGAAAGAAAGAAACGGAAAAGGTTAAAAATATAGAATCAAGAGAAATGAAAAAGAAAAGAAGTGAGAATGGAAAACAGGAAAAGAAGAGAATGAGAAATAAAAAAAAAAAAAAAGAAAAGGAAAGAACAATGCATCAGTAAAAGAAATAAGAGAAAAAAAATAGACAAATTAGAGATATCAAAGAGTAGGGTTTGGGTCGGGCATAGCTAATCCCAAACCTTCCCCTCAAGTAATCGGATTCGGGTAGTACCCATCCCGCGAGTATGCAAGTACTACCCATCAACCCATTTTATGATATATGTTTGACTTTTTTAGACTTTCTTTTTATATGTTTACATATATTTTTAAAAAGAATGTGATATTCACAATTAATTAATGCTTAAAAAAAATCATAAACTAAATTAATATAAGATAATTTATGTTAACTTATAATTTTTTTTTTGAAATAAAATCATATTTTGAATATAAATATACTAATTTAAGAGGAGTGCGGGTAGGGTTGAGTAAGATAAGTTAAACTCATATTCTCTCTATGGCTTTGCAGGTAGGGTAAGGTTCAGGTTTGGGTAGCCAGGTTCAGGGAGGGTAGAGCCCGGTAAGGTATTCTTTGACATCTCTAAAACAAAAGAATGCATCAGGCAGGGTCAAACCTGTGCCCAACTTATTTGCCCCCTACTTTATTACCACTCTGCCAATCACAGAGTTTTGTCCAAAGTCAAATGCTTTAATACAAGTATTGACTCCTGTCGAGGCTTACATGTAAGCCCGGCCTACATAATTTTTTTCCTAATTATACAATACTTCTAAGGCTAAAATACAGGGGAAGCCTTTGAACTCGACTGACCAGAAGAGTTAAAACCTATAGAGTTCAACTCAAGGCAACTCATCATCTAATTTTGAAAAAAAGGGTCTGGCAACCCCTTTAATGGCACATGATGCACTTAGTGAGATGGCGTCATTTGCTAGTTAATGAAGTAGCTTTGCTCTTTTCTCTTTCAAAACATGAAAATCCACCTAGTTTCTCTAAAGACATTTGAATCACCGGAATTTACCTCTGATGATGTCACTTTTTTTGTTTGAATGACAACCGGTTGCGACACAAAGACAATCGGTGTGGAATCTGAGTGAAGTGTCAATACAAATGTCTTTGTTTTGAATCGACCTGAATCTGCCCACATTTCAAATGTCTCTGTTCCAAATTGATCAAGATGCCTTTAGAGGTCAAATTCCATGGAGCTTCACTGGCAAGCTCCTACATCCAAATCATAACCTTCTTAATAACTATGAGACTCCATACTCTTTTGAGATGCAGACAGAGAAACAACAAATTTGTGTCAAAGGTGAAACCTTTTTCTTCATCCAGATCATTCGCTTCCGATGAAGGCGACGCTCGTCCCACATGTTCGAATCACTCTGATTACCCCAATAATTGTCCAAGTCCACAAGGCCTAGAAGTTAGCATTAATTATACAATACTTCTAAGGCCAAAATATATGGGAAGCCCTTAAACTCGGTTTATCAGGAGAGTTAACCCCTCTAAACCTAAACTTAGGGTAACTTAGCCCCTAAACTTGAAAAAATGGGTCAGTCAACCCCTTTAACAGCACCTGACACACTTAATTTACTAGTTAATGAAGCAGCCTATATCTTTTATCTTTTAAAACATGCTAATTAAAAGTTTTTAAAATTTTAGGGGGGCTCCTTTCGCCCCTTAAAAGATATGTCCTTATTACCATTGTTTTGGGTTTATCTTATATCTCTAGAATTGTTTGTTTAAAAAAATTTATCTCTTTGTAAGCCTCTTATTTTTATAATGGAAGAAAATCTTGGAGTTTGTCCCATGAATATAGCCTTAAATTAGGGGTGAACGACATAAATTTCTTGTGTCATTTTTACTAACCATCTTACACTCGAAGTTATCACCAGCTGTAGTCTCAACAACTTGTGTCAGAGCAAGGCTCCATGTTTATATCTACTTATCGTATGTTTTGTGGTTGCCACTAAAACGTGGATAGTCTACATCAGAAAAAAAGTTTGATCATTATTCACCATTTTTCACTTGATACTAGCATTGATTAGTATCATAGAAGTAAAGATAAATAAGATGATTAGTTTAAATGACTCAAATTACCACATATGGAAAAGCAAGATGAAGAATCTCTTATATGTGAAAAAGAAGCACTTGTCAGTGTTTCGTATAACTAAACCAAAGGACAAAACAAAAGAGGATTAGGCATTTGAGCATGCGTAAGTATGTGGTTTCATCTGACAATTTGTTGAATATAATGTTTATAACCATATATCTGCAAAAACTCATGTCCAGACATTGTAAAACAAGCTTAAAGAGCTATATGCTTCAAAAATCGGCAACAACAAATTATTTTACTTGACAAACTTGTTCCAGATAAAGTACTGGGATGGTACATCCATGGCAGATCATCTAAATGATTTGTAAGGGATCGTGGAATAGTTGTCCATAATGGGCATAAAATTTGACAATGAGGTACTTACTCTTATAATGCCGACCTTGTTAACAGAATCTTGGAAGACTTTGAGAATTTCACTTACAAATTTTACACCAAATGGTGTAGTAAATGTGAAATTTGTCAAAAGTGAAATACTAAATGAAGAGATGAGATAAAGATCACAAGGTTCCTCTTCATCACAGTCAAACCTCTTTATAGCATATTCTAAAGGGAGAAATGAGATTAGGAGGCCAAAGCTAAGAGATAAGAGTAGAGGAAGGTCAAACAAAAAGAAGGTCAAACAAAAATGTAAATATTGATTGTCATTACTACAGGAAAAAATGGGCATATCAAGAGGCTCTGCCGAAAATTTAAACAAGATCAAAAGAAAGGTAAAAGACCAAAAAAAAGTTGACAACAATGATGATGAACAAGGAAATGTTACCGATGAATTCAACATTACCTATGATGATGATATTATTAATCTTGCAACCTATAAGAAAACTTGGGTGATTGACAATAGTGCTACCATTCATATCACTTATCGAATAGAAATCTTCTCATTTTATACGCATGGCAATTTTGGTGTTATAAGAATAAGAAATAAGGGTCTCCCATAAGTTACAAGCAAATGAGATGTTTTTCTAAAAATTTAGAATGGTATACAGTTAGTCCTGAAAGATGTCAGACGTGTTCCAGATCTGTACCTAAATTTGATTTATGTGGGTACACTTGATGATGAAGGTTATTGCAACACCTTCTTTAATGGCAAGTGGAAGCTGACTAAAAAACCCACCCTAATGGTGGCCAGAGGAACAAGGAACTTAAAACTGTACACAATGCAAGCAAAGCTATCCCAAGATGTTATGAATACAGTGGAGAATGGTAGTATAGTGAAGTTGTGGTATAAACGACTGGGTCATATGAGTGAGAATGACCTTCACTTAATAGTGCTCAATACTTTGTAATTTTCACTGATGATCATTCTCAAAAAAATGTGGGTATGCACTCTAAAGTCAAAATATCATATGTTAGAAGTTTTTAAGCAATTTCTAACTTTGGTCAAGAGGCAAATCGGCAAGAAGTTGAAGTTCATTCAAAGAGACAATGGTGGAGAATACACAAGATCATTTGATGCTTACTTCAAAAAGCATGATATTTGACATCAGACAACACCTTTTAAGACACCGTAGCTAAATGGTTTTGCTGAAAGGATGAATAGGATTTTAATGGAAAGAGTGAGATGCTTACTCTTATATGCAAAGTTACCTCAAATGTTCTAAGGTGAAACATTGCTAACAGTTGCTCACATGTTGAATCTTTCACCATGTGTTCCTCTAAAGTTTGATAGTCTGGAGAAAGTATGGTCAGGAAACGCTATTTCCTATAACCAACTATGGGTGTTTGGCTGCAAAGCCTATGTGTATATCTCAAAAGATAAGAGGTCTAAACTTGATGTCAAGACATGATAATGTGTGTTTATTGGCTATGGCAAAGATCAATTTAGCTATCAATTTTATGATACAGTCACAGAGAGGCTTATCAGAAGCCATGATGTTGTATTTGTTAGAGATCATACCATTGAGGATATTGAGAAAGCTGAGAAGAATGCTTCAGGATCCTATGGTAATTTAGCAGACTTACAACTGATTCCTCCAACGATAGTACAAATACAAGTTAGAGGTAATGTACAAAATTATCAACCAGAGGAAGGTGTTCATGATGCTCCCGTTGAGAATAAACCAGATAATGTTGATGAAGATAGTGTTCATCAACAACCATCAACATTAGCGAGTTCTCTAGTTTTAAGAAGATCTAATAGAGTCAGACAACTAGATATCCTAAAAATGAGTGTGTGTTATTGACTGACAAAGGAGAGCTAGGAAACTTTGATGAAGCTATGGATGATGAACACAAGGAACAGTGGATTGACGCCATGCAACAAAAATAAAGATCCTTGCATGAAATATAACTTTTGAGCTGTTGAAGTTGCCAATAAGCAAAATGGCTTTGAAAAACAAATGGATATTCAGAATTAAGTTTGAAGAATCCAATTCATAACCTCAATTCAAAGCTAAATTAGTTGTCAATGGTTACAGCCAAAGGAAAGGTATTGACTTTAATGAGATTTTTTCACCAGTTGTGAAAATGACATTCATCTGTATAGTTTTGAGACTTGTAACAAGTCTCGACTTAGAAATTGAACAGATGGATGTGAAAACTGCCTTCTTACATGGTAACTTGAAAGAAGAAATAGACATGGAGTAGTCAAAGGTTTTCGAAGTAAAAGGAATGAGGACTATGTTTATAAGTAGAAGAAAAGCGTGAATTACTTAAAACACGCACCTAAGTAGCAGTATAAGAAGTTTGAGTCAATTATAGGGGCAGCAATGCTACAAAAAGACTAATTTAGATCACTGTGTAATTGTGCAGAAATTCTCTAATGATGATTTTATTAATCTATTGCGCTATGTGGATGATATGTTGATTGTTGGCCAGAATATCTCCAGACTTAACAACCTGAAGAAGTAGTTGAGTAAGTCTTTTGTCATGAAAGACTTAGAGCCAGAAAAACAAATTCTTGACATGAAGCTAACAAGAAATAGGGGTGCCAAGAAGTTATGGTTATCACAAAAGAAGTACATTGAGAAAGTACTTCATAGGTTCAATATGGAAAAGGCTAAAGCGGTTAGTTGTCCTCTTGCGAATCATTTTAGATTACGTTTCAAACAATGGCCTCCTACAAATAAAAAGAATGAAGAAATAGAAAGAGTTCCATATGCTTCAGCAGTTAGAAGTTTGGTGTTTGTCATGGTATGTACATGGCCAGATATTTTATGTTCTTTTCAAATTCTGATAAGGAACATTAAGCTGCAGTAAAATGGATTTTCATGTATCTTCGTGGTACTTCCAAAATGTGCATATGTTTTAGAAATGTAAAATCTGTATTAGTTGGCTACACAGATGTAGATATGGCTGGTGATGTTGACTTAAGAAAATCCACATCAGGTTACCTAATTACATTTGTAGGGGGAGCTATGTCATAACAGTCAAGATTACATAAATGTGTTACACTTTCAATAACTGGGGCAGAGTTTATTGCAACAACAAAAGCATGTAAAGAGTTGTTATTGATAAAAAAAGTTCATAAAAAAACTTGGTTTCCACTAGGAGAAATATCAGTGTTCTGTGACAGCCAAAACCCAATTCACCTTGGTAAGAATTCATCCTTTCATTCCAAATCCAAGCACATTGATGTGAGATATCACTGGACAAGGAATGCATTAGAGATGAAGCTATTACAGCTTGAAAAAATCCATATTGATGAAAATGGATTTGGCATGTTGACCAAGATTTTACAAAAAAAAAAAAAAGTTTCAGTATTGTCAATTGGCTGCATGAATTATGGAAGTTCCAACATGAGGCAGGAACGAAAGGTTGTTGAATAAAGGGTCCTGCCACATATGGATCCACCACTTATAAGATTGGTTTTGTTTTGTTGCCTTTTGGTTAAAAAAAAAAAAGACAAAGAGGTATTTGATAGCTAGCATGGGGAAGAAGCAAAAGTTGGGCATATAAACCAATCAAAAACTATGGGCTGACAGTGGCATGAAAGGCTGCAACAAATGCAGCAAAAATAGAAAACGGGTAAAGATATAGCTGGAGTGAGACGGTACTTTGGCTATATATAGCCATTCCATTTCCTCACTTTAGTAACCCGGTTTAGCTTGCTCACTTGTGAAGAGCAAAAGAAAATTGTGAAAGAGAGAGATTTATTTTTGAAGAGTGACAAAATAGTGATATATTTTTTGGGTGTTTAAGAAACACTTAAGTGCTATTATTTTGAATTTATCTCATACCTCTAGAATTTTTTGTCTAGAAAAGTTCCTCTCTCTGTATGTCTACTATTTTTATAGTGGAAGATTTCAGAATTTGTCCCATAGACGTAATCCTAAATTAAAGTCCTTCTGCATTGGTTTATGATGTAGACTATTTTTATTACGAGTCATTTAACGTTAACAGTTTCAAAATTTGAAATTAGTAAACAATATGTTGATAATAATGTTGGTGCTAATGAACTCCCATTTGAGAATAATATGTCTAACAAAAAATTTCCTTTTAGGCACAGGGATTTGTTGGTTTTATGCAAGAAATGGTTCTTATAATGAAAAGTATTAAGCCAAAGGTACACATTCTTATCGTATAGTTTGTAGGGCTAATTTTCTTATAAGAAAACTAACTTTATCATCATCAAATCTACTTCACCGCCAACATATTTCAGAATTTTTATAAATGAAGTTGGTTGTATATTCGTATTCCTAGAACATTTTCCATGTTTAACCTCTTCAAATAGTTGAAATTTTTGATTTACTAGAATGAAACTGTGATTAAACAAATTTAAATAGTTTAGGAGCTAATTATACATTTATGACCAGCAAAAATCCAAAGTAGGCATTACATATGTTAGTAACTTCATACTACGAAACAGAGTAATTCATAATTTATTGGTTTCAATTATTAGAGTAAGTTGTGTTCTCGCCCTAATTATGCATTCCTAACCTCAAACTATGTAATGGTAGGCTGCTAGCTTGGAGGAGCTGCAAAAACTGTTGATGAATATAATGAGAGGAGATGGAAAGGTTGAAAATAATAACTGTCTTCACCGGCACACAGGAGCAAGTGAACATTTAGCAAAGAGACGTCGTTTTACTTGACCCAACTCAAAGCATTGGTACACTATTTCATCTTTGTTTATTGATTTGTAATTCCTAAAATATCGATGATGCAATTTTATTTTATTTTTGTTATGCAAGGTTTAGCACAAATTTACTTTGTTGCATTGGCATCAAATTCCTTAAATTAAATTTCACATTGTAGTGCTCTATTGCACTATTGAGCTTAGATTTTACCCCAAATACATGGAAGTTCATACACAATACAGGTTCTTGAAAGTACTCTCGTTCACTGCATGTGTAATCTTTGCCTCAACCTTGCCTACTCATTATTAGACTCTTTTGCTTCAACTTCTACCTCTCTCAAGTCTCAACTACATTGGTAGTACCAACCATCAAAGTAAGCCTTTTCTGTTTTAGGAACAATTTTTTTTATTCTTGCTGATCAAGGGGTCGTCTGTTGCGGGGTTTGTGGGCTAAGAAAAAGAAGGCTTTGTAATGGGTTGGGTGGGGCATGGAAATTGTAGTCTTTTTTCTTCTTTTATTGTTTTTTTAATGGAGTTCTCCTTTTTCTAAAGCGTATAAAGTTCAGGCATGTTTTAATTTAAAAACAAAATTACCATAAGATCCATCGCTTTAGCTAGGCATGAAAAATATTTGACCTGACTCGACTCATCCGAATCCAAACCCAAACCCGACCTAACATGATTTAATAAAAAAAATCAACAACCTAAATCCGACTGTTCCTAACCTGACCTGAACCTGAACCCGAACCCGAACCCGATTGAAATAAAACTCGAGAAAACTCGAACTCGAGTCCGACATAACCCAAACCTGAAATAACCCGATGACTAAATCCAATAAGACCCGATTTTAACTTAAATCAACATAAAATATATGGTCGGCAAATTTTTTTTTTTAAAAAAAATTATGAGTTAACATATGTGACTGAGTTTCTTCTATTCTATTAATTTGTTTTGCATTGTAGAGCGAGTGAGTGAGAGTTATAAGAATTGATAGTGAAACAGTGAAAAAGATATAGAAATAATTAAATTTTAGAAATTATAGTACTCCTCCCGTTCCATATTCTTTGAAATATTTAATTTTTTCGAATAGTTTGGATTGAATCTATTCATATTACGTATTATTTGTTAGAAAAAAAAATTAAAAAACATATATTTAGAAACTATAGGCCTTTATTTATTATTTAATATAAATATTTTTTTTATTTATATACTAAAATGCTGAAAATAAAAAATCATAAAATAATTGTTTAATAGTGAATGTTGCAAAGAAATTAGCACAAAAAGAGTATTTTATTAAAGAAATTATATATTAATATATCTTCATAAAATTTATGTTATTTGTTATGTCTAGTTAAATTAAATTTTAATCAAAATCGAACAAAAAAATTGAATCTATTCAGTTGTTTTGGTTTATGCATCAATGAACCGAGTAAACCCGATAATCAAGTTAAATCTGCTCTAAAACCCAATAGCCCAACCTGATTGGATCCAAATCCAAAATAAACCCGGCTTAACCTAATCCGAATCTAAAATCTACTCAACTAGAGCTCAAATAATTCGACTTGGACTCAAATACATGCTAACCCAATTAAACCTCAATCTGAATTGTCTGACCCAAATCTTACCCAACCCACCTAATTGTCGTCCCTAACTTTAGCTTCAAGAAGAGTGACTTGTTATTCGTGAACCACACCAGTCAACCTGAAAAGAAAAAAAAAACAACAGAGACACCAAACTCCAACAAAATAGAACAAGCACTGGTCTTTGCTATGGTCAGTATTCATCAGCAACGGATAAACAAGGCCATGCTTTTGGAATTTTCAATGAACTCTTTGGAAAGAAAATGAGAAGATAAGGCGCAACCTGTAATTTGGTCAATTAAAATTTTCATCTGTTGGGCCCCAATAAAGAAAAACCTCACCTTCTAGGCTATGAAACTAAATTCAATCAGACTATTCTTATCAAAGTACATGTTATTCCACAATGGAGTGCGAATTGTCGTTAACGCAACCACCATCCCCATATGAAAATACGACTCATAGCCACCCTCTATTGCTATATCTATAAACCCTACACTTCCATCCCAGCAACCCACACCTCTCCACTTGAAATCATCCTATCTTAGCATCTACTCATCTCCTGTTTCTTGAACCAAAAGCAACTATGGGAGTCACTACATTCACCCAAGACTACACAGCTCCTTTTCCCCCAGCTAAAATGTTCCAGACTATGATCCTTGAGTTCCACACTCTACTTCAGAAGGCCTTGCCTCAGGAGATCAAGTCCATTGACCTTGAACATGGTCATTGGGGTAGTCCCGGTTGCATCCATAAAACCACATTCGCTGGAGGTTTGTTCGTTACTTGACTAGCCACTGCCCTCTACTAGTTACGTTTTGTAAGTTGTGGGTGGTGCTAAAATATATGTGTGAATCGTAAATCTGTGACAGGTTTCGTAAAGTACAGGACTGATGTTATTGACAACGATAACTTGCGTACCAAGTATGTGTTGATCGATGGTGATGTGGTGGGTGACAAGGTTGAATCTGTTGTTTACGAGCTCAAGGTGGAGCCCTCTGGCTCGAGCTGCGTTCTCAAGTTGACTACCAACTACCACACCAAGGGTGACCACAAGCTAAGCCCGGAGGAGATCGCCGCTGAGAAAGAGAAGAACGAACGCCCTTTCAAGGCTCTGGTCGACTACCTTTTGGCCAATCCTAACCACTAGGACCAGTGTCAAATTTTGGCTAATAATGTGTTGCGCAAGATATGGGAATGAGGCTGTTTCATTTTCATCTTTGTTTGTGTGCCCCCTTTTGTTCCTTTTGTTTGGTGTCCTTGGCCCTTATTTAAGGGGAACTAAGGTGGCGTTTAGTTGTAGAAAATTTTCCCATTTCTCTTTTTCAAATTTTCTTTGATGAAAGTTTGAGTGTATGACATGTTTTAAGGATATGGAAAACTCTATTTTCTAAGCTTTGGAAAATTTATGTGTTAAAATGAAAAATATTTAAAACAAAGTTTTCTATTTTATAACATGAGTTTTCTAAAATTTAGAAAATAAGGTTTTCTACATTATTAAAACTACTTATGCACTCAAACTTCTATCAAAGAAAATTTGAAAATGAAAAATAAGAAAAATTTTCACATCCAAACACCACCTAAGCTTTTCTCCTAGTAAGACCCGCCAACCTTAGTTCTGTAATAAATTGAAGCCGGCTTGTGCAATGCTAATGCTATATATTGCTATTACTTGAACTTTAAGTTTATTGATATTCCATTTATCTTATAGCATTTGTCATTTTTTTAACCTTTCCAAATTTAGTTTATGTTATAAATGAGCAAATAGATATTTAACTCTTTAGTTTTAAAATATATTTTTTTCAAATTTTTATTGATAATAATTAATAAAACCGTGGTTTTACTCCCAAAATCTTGGCCATTCTGCCCTGGTCATCCCCAAAACTTCCCATGCGTAATATGTCTCAAAATTATTTACTATGTGTCTCGATTCTATCTTGAAAGCTCTAAACGTTTCTGTTATATTTAATTTTATTTGCTTTGTTAATTGTTTATTTCATTGTTAGTGAATCATCTTAATTTCCCATTAAATTAATAATGCATAACAAATTAGTATCTTCGTATTAAGATTGTGAATATTGGTTTTTTCATTTTAGAATGATCAAATTTTAGGTCCAAAATGCGGCTTAAAACATATATACGAATTCTTCAAAACTATTCCCTGCAGCTGTGTTTCATTAATTTTATCGTCAAACAAGAAGCGCTTAGGTCTTCTTGGGGAAAATGGAGATTGAAGTTAGAAACTGAATTCGCTCAAAAAAGAAAAACATACAATTGGCTACTAAAAGTGTGCTTTTTACTTCAATCTGAAGGTTACGCGCCAATTTTCTTAAAACGTTTTCTGTAAAAGGGAAAAAAAAACACAAGAATAAGATATTTTTTAAATGTTAAGGATTTTAATGAAATGATTTAAAGATTAGAGATGAAAATGAAATGAAAAATAAGGGCTAAAGACTACAAGTGCACTGTGCACTTTACCAGGGAGTACTATTCACCACGAGTTTGAGCCTTCTGTAGCATGAAAGATGTTTAAGCAAGGGGCCACAGGAAAAAAAAACAGAGAATAAAGATGACAGAGCGACTTTCTTTGGATATAGATTAGGAAAAAGTGGCGATACTGCCTTAGCTGGTGGAGGAAGTGAGATTGTCATATCAAACTGATGCTGAAGTGCACAAAAATCTTGCATAGAATTTTCCTCGGCTCAGCATTGGACCAATAATCGTCCGAGTCCACAATGCCCAGAAGTCTTTCGTCCGGAACCCGAATAGCATTAATTAGAGTAAATTGTGTAAATAGTTCCTAATTTTTAATTATTATTTTATTTTAGTCTATAACCTATTGAATATTCTGTTTTAGTCCAAAACCTATTAAAATTGTTTCCTTTTGGTCCTTCATTAGATGAAATTCATTAACTTATAATAACTGTCTGATATAAACTTTTGAAATTCTAATTCAAATATTCGGTAACTATCTTCTAATAAATTTAAACAGTTTAATAATTTTTTATAGCAAATAGATAATTTAAATTAGTAGTTTTTTCTTCCTGAATAAAATAAGTTTAATTTAAAAAAAGAAAAAAAAAGATGATTTAAATTTTCAATTAACTATAAAAAATTATTATATAGATTAAATTTATTGTAAGATGTTACCGAATAGTTTAAATTATGATCTAAATTTTTTTTATCAAACGAATATTTTAAGTTAACAAATTTCTTTTAATGGGGATCAAAATGAAATATTTTTAATATATTTAGGAACAAAATGAAACTTTTTAATAGATTTAGAACCAAAACAGAACATTCAATAGGTTAGGGACTAAAACAAAACAATCGCTAAAGGTTAGGGACCATTTATGTAATTTACTCGCATTAATTATACAATACTTAAAAGGCCAAAATACAGGGGAAGCCTTTGAACTAGGTTGACCAGGAGGGTTAACCCCTTAAACTTCAAATCGGGGCAACTCAGCCCCCGAACTTGAAAAAAGGGGTTGCGTCATTGGCCAGTTAAAGAAGTAGCCTCTCTCCTTTCTCTTTTAAAACATGAAAATCCACGTGGTTTCTCTAGAGACACTTGAATTACTGGAATTCACCTCTGACGATGGTGCTCTTGTGGTTGGAATGAGAACGGGCGGCATAGGGGCAATTAGTGTGGAATCTGAGCCAAGTGTTGATACAAGTGTCTCTGTTTCGAATTGACCCGAATTCGCCTACACATGTCTCTGTTCCGAATCGACTGGGATGCCTTTGGAGGTCGAATTCCATGGAGCTTCACTTGTGAGTTCCAACTTCCAAATTGTGACCTTCTTGATAACTATAAGACTCCATGTTCTTTCGTGTCAAAGGCGAGCCTTTTTTATTCATTCAAATCCCCCGCCTTTAATGACATCAATGATAGGTCATCCCACATATTTGAATCGCTTCTACTACCCCATGGTCGAATTGCTGTCGATTACCCCATGGCCCATCTTGGATGTTGATCCCTAGCCTCATCTTGACTCGGATAGAGTAACCATCAACCTTGCGCTACTCCGATGACACAAGTAGCAGGTTCAGAGGGGTCGATGGATGTTTCCCGGCTATCCTAAATGGTGGTTCTAGAAAAAAACAACTCTTAGAATCTTGAAAATATTGATAAAGTGACTTTGATGTTGGAAACTAAAGTATAGGGTTTCAAAGAGAAAAATAAAGAACTTTAGTGGCTTTTATATACCTTTTCCTTTTTTTTCTACAAATGGAAGTTTGATTACGTGCAGTACGTAACGGTCAAAGAGGTTGATTGACCCATTTTACTAAGTTCAGAGGCTGAGTTGTCTTGAGTTCAAGTTAAAGGGGGGGAAGTGTCCTGGTTGGGCAAGTTCGGAGGCTTCAAGTGTCTTTTGACCTACTTCTAAATATGAGCAAAAGATATTATTCATTTAAAAGTAAAACAATTTTGGGCCAAAAGTTTTGGGTAATCTTATATTAGAGTTTTGGGTAAAAAATTACGTTATACTATATTCTAAATACTTATTCATTCAATAGTACCAAATTTTGGAGCCAAAATTACTGTTCGATGAACAATGATGATGCGTTTTTTTTTTTCTTTTTGTGATTTTCGGCTCTTTTTTTTTTTGAAGTGAAATCACTTTGTTTTCTAAGCTCAGCTCCTCCTTTCTGCAAGCAAGTACTGTTTTTAGAGCTTGTGTCACTGTTTTTGCAATTTCAATTTATTTCACGATTCGTTTTGGTTAAAACACATTTTCAATTCTTGAATAGGATTTCTTTTTCATTTTAGACCTAAGTTCTATTTGTTTGTCATTTTGTCATTTTAGTCCTTGAACTTAATAACTAAAATTTTTTATCATTTGCTCCCTTGGGCTTCAAACTCTTTTTGTTGTTTTTTATTTACTATCTTCTAAAGCAAAATTTTGTGGTTTTTTCAATCAATTGTAGTGACTTAATCTTTATTTTTTTTGTTTTCCTTATTTTTTTTTAAACAAAATTTTTAGTCACTATGATTTATCTACTTTTAGTTATGGTTTAGGTTAATTAATTGATACATCTTTTTTATTTTGCTTTCTTTCTTCATTTATTAACTTAATGATTAAACTGTTAATATAAACAGTCTTTCTATTTGTTCTCTTAGTTTACAGACCGTTTTGTTGTTTTATTATGTGTTAGTTATTAAACTCTACTTTTTGTCACTGAAATCCACTATTTGCATTATTTTATTAAAATTTCCAAATTATTTCTCTTCTCAAATAAAATTTTAGTTGTTATGGTTTGTTTGCTCTTTGGTATAATTTAGACTAATAAATCTTTGGTTTATTTTATTTTATTTTTAATTTGACTAAGTCAAGGGTAAAACTCTTGCTACTTTGAATTTTTCTATTTATTCTAGAAGCCTCTAAAACTTACCTTGACTTTCTGCCCTTGACTTTTACTTTTCTATTACTTTTTTGTGTTAATGGTTAAATTAACATCACTAATAATCGTTAAAGTTTGTATTGGATAAAGGTTAGACGCTACTTTTAAGTTAAATCAAAATCTCAAATACTTAAATTTTATAAAAAAATTCCCCTAACCAATGAAAGCTATTAATTATATTTATTTTTTTTAATATGAATTAAACCGCCGTAACACATGTACACTATAAACCTTGTGTCATCTAATGTTAAGCCAGAGTGATCAAACCGCTTCCAACATGAAGTAACAGGTCTCCGGTCTTTAGTCAGCATTCAACGAAAAATAGTCCAACGAGAAAAACAGAAACTTAGCCGTGCCCTTCGTGCAATCTTTTTGAATAAGGTCAGATACAAGTAGTAATAAAATAGTATTAGTAAAAGTTAAGCCTGCAATTTCGCCAGATGGCATCTGTAAATTTAGCCGGCGTCCCAGTCTTGAAAAACCTCACAATCTGAACTTGACCCGTGACTCGATTAATTCTTACCATAGCAATCAATTTCCCTCATTTTTTCTACATTGGCGGCCCCGTTTGTAATTAAAGTTAAAGCTCTTGAAGATTGGGTAAAGCAAACGCCATCTGCTGATAGCTGTTGAAGACAATTATTTTATAAGCAAAATTTTTTGTATTAATAGCTAGCGAGAATGGTAGACCTCTGAGAGAGAGTTATGAAGTACTATGAGGAAGAGGCAAGGAGAAAGATGTGATGATGGAGACAATTAAGGCTCAAAGCCGAAGCTCAAGACTTGGTGAATAGGCGTATGATCCAACACATAATCACTGTATATATTTTGAGAAAAGATCAAGTCAATCATTATGATCATTAATTAATTAATTATCAATAGTATGGTAGGTAATTAACAAAAAGTTGCATTGGCTATATATATATATATATATGTGTGTGTGTGTGTGTCAATTGCTGAATGTGAAGTAGGATCACAGCAGAGAGCCCTGGCTTAATTTAATCTGCAGGGTGGTCTCAGGACCAGCTACAAGTTTTACGCTATTAAACTAGCATGCACCAAGATTAAATTGCAGAAATAATTATACGGGTATTTTGTTTTCGAAATTCCACAAATGTAGAATTCTCCAAGCTTTACATGCTTGAATTCTGTCTCACCCAGTTGCATTACTCGTGATTTTTCTAGTAGAGAAAGAGAAAATTTCACGTACATCTGTATGTTATTGTTGTTGTTGTTATCAATGCATAACAACTCCTTTTATAGGCAAATTCGGGTAGAGTTCATAATGTGGCGTGGAACCCCTTAGGATTTCTTAATCATGTCAAATTAGTCTTTAATTAATTTATTGTTTACAAGTCAGTACAGTATTTTGCACGACCTTGTAAAATCTTCCAGAAGTTCAAAGATAATTCACAAATATCCATTTTATTCTATTCCGTTCCCCGTCCAATATTATTACATATAATCCGGACTAGACCAACCACATTGAAATCGTGGCACTATCAATATGGAATTAAATATGCACACATTTCTTCAACTTTATTCGGACTTTAAACAATTTAGAAAAACATTTATAAAATCTATATATACTATATATATAATTTTATATAGAAAATAACATTTCCAAAAAAATATTTTTCTAAATCGACCACGTGGATTTCTTAATCCGAAAAACCAAGAGACATACGTCACAATATTTACTCTTATTTTAAGAGCGGTGAATTCCATATTGAATAATCATGAACTTAACATGTTAACATTTATGTAATCCAATAGGCCCAAGTATATCCTATATTAGGCATCATTGGTTTGGTCCTGTTTAAATATCAAAATCACATAATGTATACATTTAAATTCATAATATTCTCAAGTCTACGGAATAAATAATATTTACTCTTTCTCAACAGTTGAAGGTCTAAAAGTAATTGATTTGGTCCTATTTAAATATTTATCTCCATAAATATTCATATACACATTAGGAATCAATATTCCAGTGATTAAGACAATTCACTCTATCTCATATAGTAATGTCATATGTGCAATCTTTTATGAGTAATTAACCCATGTATATACTCATAGATTGTGAACACCTTTTAAAGAACTATAAAGATAAATCAAGTCTCATGTGGCATGATCTCCACCATCCATCAATCCATATATAATACAATTCTATGAGTTTATCATAGCAGAAGATAAAGAAAAATCACACAACTTTATTAAAATAATAATAAAGTTTAAGTTGGCTTTGATGAGCACAATAAATCTTTCAATCTCCCACTTGCTATTCAAAGCCAATCAGCAACTATTCTAAGACCCATTTCCTTTACATGTTTCTTAAAAACCTTTTAAGACAACGGTTTAGTCAATGGGTCCGCCACGTTCTCCGTTGAAGCAATCTTTGTGATGTTTGCATCTCCTTTTTTAACAATTTCTCTTACCAAGTGAAATTTCCTCTGTACGTGCTTCATGCATTGATGACCATGATGCTCTTTGACTTGAGCAATAACCCCAATGTTATCATAGTATAGAGTAATTTGAGATTCTATGCTTGGAAGAACTCCAAGTTCCTGAATGAACTTCTTGATCCAAACAACCTCTTTTGCTGCTTCAAAAGCGGCAATGTATTCTGCCTCGATTGTAAAGTCAGCCACAATGCTTTGCTTGAAGCTCTTCCAACTGAAGGCCCCATCATTCAATTCATAAACGAATCCAGAATTTGATTTACCATCATCTAGATCAGATTGGAAGTCAGAATCAACATATCTTTTTTTACTTCCAATGAACCACCACCATAAACTAAGCAATAATGCTTTGTCCTCTTAAAATATTTCAGAATATGCTTAACAGCGGTCCAATGACCTTTCCCAGGGTTGGATTAGTACTTACTTACCACATTCACTGCTTGTGCTATATCGGGCCTAGTACACAACATTGCATACATGATGTTGCCAATAGCGGAAGCATAAGGGTAGGGTTTCATTTTATCCAATTCCTCATCAGTCTTATGAGACATCTTTTCGGAAATGATGATTCCATGATGAGAAGGCACGAAGCCTTTCTTGGAATTCTGCATGTTGAACTTAGCCACAATCTTATCAATGTAAGTAGATTGAGATAACCCCAACAATCTTCGGCTTCTATCTCTATAGAGCTTAAGACCAAGGACATATGATGCCTCACCCAAATCCTTCATGGAAAAATGAGTAGACAATCATAGCTTCACTGCTAATAGCATTTCCACATCATTCCCAATAAGTAGAATCATCAACAAATATGACAAGAAATGTGATAGCACTCTCTTGTGTCTTCTTATAGACACAAACTTCATCTGGATTTTGTTAAAAAGTCAAATTGTTTGACTGTCTCATCAAAACGGATGTTCCAACTTCTCAAAACGGATGTTCCAACTTCTGGAAGCCTGTTTAAGTCCATCAATGGACCTGTTTAGCTTACATACTAACTATTCCTCTCCACTAGATACAAATCCTGCAAGTTGGTTCATATAGATATCTTCCTTAATATACCCATTCAAGAAGGCAGTTTTCACATCTATTTGCCATATCTCGTAATCATAGTATGCAGCTATGGCTAACAGAATCCTGATGAATTTAAACATGACTACGGGCGAAAAGGTTTCCTCATAATCAATTCCTTCCTTTTGATTATACCCCTTTGCCACTAATCTTACTTTGAAGGTTTCCACCTTTCCATCAAGTCCTTGTTTTCTTTTATAAACGCATTTACAACTAATAGTCTTAATATTGGTTGGTGGATCTACAAGAGTCCAGACCCGATTCTTATGCATAGAATCCATTTCTGAATTCATAGCATCAATTCATCTATCCTTATCAACATTCTTCATTGCCTTCTCATAGGTTCTAAGATCTTGTTCACAATCTTTTGAAGTCATCATGAATGACTCCTTCAGAAGTGTCAACTTTTAAGGCGAACGAATAATTCTACAACTTTTTCGAGTAGGCACTAAAGGAATATCAACTCAAGTATTATCAACAAAAACAGTACTATCAGATGTTTCAGTTAACTCTTGTAAAATAATCCCATTATCTTTCCTAGAGTCAACTACAAAATCTTCTTCAAAGAAGAATGCATCCCTACTAATGCCTTTTGTTCATTTGGATTATAAAAATAATAACCCATAGTGTCTTTTGGGTATCCTATAAATAGGCATCTTTCTGTTCTAGATTCCAACTTTGTAAATTTTTGCTTCCTGACATGTGCAGGACAACCCCAAATTTTTAAGTGCCTCACACTCAATTTTTTTTGTTAGTCCATAACTCATATGGACTTTTTGGGACTGATTTAGTTGGAACTCTATTCAACAAGTAGACGGTGGTCTCTAACACATAAAAAAAAAATCGGTAGATCGACCATATTTATCATTGAGCGCACCATATCCAATAAGGTACGATTCCTTCTCTCAGAAACACCATTGAGCTGTGGTGTTCCCGGTGATGTCAGCTGTGAGAGAATTCCATTATCTTTAAGATAACCTCTGAACTTTTCAAATAGGTACTCGCCTCCTTTATCAGAGCGAAGGCACTTGATACTTCTACCTTTTTGTTTCTCAACCTCATTTCAAAATTCTTTGAACTAATAGATGTACCCGTATCTAGAATGGCCATCAGTGAAGGTGATGAAATAATAGATACCACCTCTTCCCATGTGGTTCATAGGTCCACATACATTGGTATGTATGAGAACTAACACATTTGAGCTTCTTTCACCTTTTCCAGAAAAATGGTAATCTTGTCTTCTTTCCTTGAACACAAGATTCACAGATTGGGTAAGTTTCTAATGTCAAGAAACTCAAAAGACCATCCTTAACCAACCTTCTAATTCTTTTGGCGTTAATATGACCAAGTCTTAAATGCCAAAGATAAGTGAGAACTATCTCTTCCCTTTTTCGCTTTGTTTAACCATTCCCATCACATGGTTCAGATTCAACATTCATGTTGCTTTCATAAAGTGTATGCAAGAAATAAAAACCATCATTTTTTAAACCACTAGGTACAAATTTGTTACGAAATCTAATCGTAACTTTATTACGAAATAGAAATGAATATCCCATATCATCCACTTTCGAAATAGAAATCAATTTTCTCCTAACTTGGGCGCATAAAAACAATCTTTCAAATAAAGAATGGTTCCACATAAAAGAACTAATCTAAAAGTTCTTAAAAAAACGGTCGCAACTCTTGCATCTGATCCCATCAACAATAAGATCTCCCTTCACTCAGCCTTCTTATTTTCTGGAACCCTATAATGTGTTACACACATGAGTGGTTGCCCCGAAATCAAGACACCAAGAATTTGTAATTCTATGCATCAAGTTTATCTCAATGATAAAGACAAAAGACTTACCATCTGAAGGCTTCTTGTTCACTGTAGCAAAGTAATGTTTACAATTACGCTTCCAGTGACCTTTCTTGCCACAGAAATGACATTCATCACCTGACTTGTCATTCCCCTTCTTTTTAAGCTTATTCCTAACTTGAAAAGGGTTCTTGCCTTTGTTTTTTTGTTTTTCTTAGCCCTGGAGGATTGTCCTTCCATGACCATGACAGGTTTATCCTTTTTGCACAACTCTTATACCCTTTGAAACATATTGTGTAGTTCAAGAAGTGTCACTATCTTGTCATTCATATGGAAATTCAAAACAAAGTTATTGAATGGCTTAGGTAATGAGCACAAGATAATGTCTATCTTGGTCGTATGGCCCATCATAGTGCCAAGGGAATCTAACACATTGATATACCCAATCATCGCCATCACATGATCATGAACAGGTGTTCTCTCAACCATCTTGGTGGACATAAGCCTTTGCATGGCATTCATCATAGCAGAACGATTCTGCATCTCAAACATCCCTTTTACGCCATTCATAATGTCCCTAGTAGTTGGCATCTTTTCATACTGCTGCTGGAGCCTATTCTCAAAAGATGCCAAGATATAGCACTTCATGCTCACGCCAAGCATCATATGCTTTCTTTTCCTCTATATGATGATCATCAAGATGAGGAAGTTCAAGTGGCAACTCGTTCAAAATGTGTGCCAACTTTCCTGCAGTAGGCGCAATGTCAAGGTTTCTCTTCCAATCATAATAGTTTACCCCCATTGAGGCGGTTCTCTTCCAGATTCTTAACGAAATGAGGACTGATGTTGTTCATGGTTCTACAAAAGAACACACAAACCAAACACATAAGGCATAGCGGAGAAAATTAATATTTTCTTCACGTGTATCATATACAAGAAAGTACTAATTGCATTCAAAGTCACCCTTATGAGCATAACATATCACATATGAGTAATTAGAAAAACAAGAACTTCATTTAAGTGCAAGACTACTCCTTTTGGAATTAATCTAACAATAAATGAAGCAAATATCATATCATATTTATCTTATAACATTTATAAGATTCTTGTTTTAATTTTGGCTTCTAAAGACAATACACCCGTCATCCATTTTAGATCGGTATATCTCTTTAGTCAAGTGTATACCCATTGTCTAGATGCATTATATTACTGTGAGAAACCAAATCATTTTAATTAAGTCCCAATTTGGCCATAACACATCCATTATCACCATAAAGTAAATCAATAAGCACAAACTATCATTAACTTAGCCATCTCCTTTTGGTATCAAACTAAGCCAACAATATTCACACTAATTATTTACCAAGTGGAAAGTCTCTAGAAAATTAATCTTCTGAAGATATAATTTTCTATCTCTCACACTCGATACTAAATACCGAGGGAATTTATTTTGTATTTTGAACAATTCAAAACACAAATTAATTTTCACAACTATCACCATAATTGTAAAATATATTGCAACATTTGCACAAGCATGCATAATAATTCACAATAAATAATTCAAACAATTATCGTGCATTTAGACATATTTGAAAATTTTCAATAAATGAAATAATCATGCAAATAAGCTCCCACTGAATAAAGCATCCAATTATTCAGAAATACATCATTCCAGAAAAAAAAAAATATTCAAAATATTTTATTATTTCTGAAATTATTAATTAATTTGGGAACTTGGAGTAAATAGGGAAAACCAATTAAATTTAAAATGGCTCACGTAAAACAAAAAAATTTCAGCCGCAAAAGCTCCAGGCCAAGCTAAACGTATAAAAAAAAAAAAAAAGGATATGGCCGAATTGGCCCTTTCCTTCATTTGCAGCCTGGTCTTCCACTTTTTTTTTTATCTGCTGGGTCAGACCCAGTTGTTGGGCCTTTTCTCTTCTGCGTGGCCCACCTGCCTCATTGTTCCTCCTTCGCGTCGCATAGCAGCAGGAGCTCCAGTAGCCGCCAGCAACTTCCGGCAGCCGCCAGCCTCTCATTTCCAATCGCGATCATCGCGATTCCTCCGGCGACATAAACGCCGTCAAACGGTAACAAAATTACATGGGTTTTGTTCCCCAAAAGCCGATGATCAAAATGGAACAATTCCCTTCCATCAATTTCGCACACACAACACTTAATTTCAAAATAAGTGTTAGGGTTCTTGAACCATTTCATAAACCCAGATTCGAAACGAATCAAAAATCAAACCAGTTAAAGTGAAATCAAGCCTCCAAACCATGTGGCTATTAACCTTCGGCCTTGGTACTACGAAACCGAGCCATCCACGGGTGACTTTCACGGACGGTGGTGGCCGGGGAGCCTCCGGATCAAATCGGGCTATTTTGGTTAGTTTAAAAAACTCAACCAAAACTTCTTTTTCTCAAATTCCAGAGTTGTTTCGGTGAGGCTACCACTCAAGAAAAAAAAAAAACAGTAACATCGAAACAACAAGATCATTCAAATCACAACAAGGATTCACATCCGTGTGGGTTTTGTGGGTTTTGTGTGTTTGTGTTCATGATCTGAACAGTACACCAAAAATCAAGAAAATAAATTTGTGAAAAACACACAAAAGGATTATTCCACAACCAAAACATGCTCTGATACCGCTGTTGGGAATCTGAACGAGTTTCACACTATTAAATTAGCATGTACTAGGATTGGATTGTAAAAATAATCACACGGTATCTTGTTTTTTAAATTCCACAAATGCAGAATTCTACAAACTTCACACACTTAAATTCCTTCTCACCTGATTGCACGTAGAGAAAATTTCACGTACGTTTGTGTGTTATTGTTGTTGTTATTAATGCATAACAACTCCTTTTATAGTCAAATTCGAGTAGAGTTTAGAATGTGACATGAGACCCCATGAGATCTTTTAATCCTGTTAAATTAGTCTCTAACTAATTTATTATTTACAAGTTAGTACAATATTTTGCACAATCTTGTAAAATCTCCCAGGAGTTCAAAGATAATTCACAAAATACCAGTCCAATATTGTTGCACATAATCTAGATTAGACCAACCACATTGAAATCGTGGCACTGTCAATATCGAATTAAATATGTACATGTTTCTTCAAGTTTATTCGGACTTTAAATAATTTTGAAAAATATTTATAAAATCTATATATACTATATATATAATTTTATATAGAAAATAATATTTCCAAAACAATATTTTTCTAAATCGACCACGTGAATTCCTTAATCCGAAAAACCAAGCGACATACTTCACAATATTTACTTTTATTTTAAAAGTGGTGAATTCCATGTTGAATAATCATAAACTTAACATGTTACTCCATCCGTCCCAAAAGTTTTGCTCTATTTGTTTTTGACAATTAATCTATGATTTTTTATTTTTAATATTTTAATATATAAATAAAAAATCTTTGTATATGAATGATAATTCAAGATATGTAGTTTTTAAATATATATATATATATATATATATATATTGTTAACAAACAATAATATGAATAAAATTAAGTCAAAATACAACAAAAAATCAAATATATCAAAATTTCTGGGACGGAGAGAGTAACATTTATGTAATCCAATATGTCCAAATATATCCTATATTAGGCATTATTGATTGACATATCAAAATCACATACTATATACATTTAAATTCACAATATTCTCATGTCTACAGAATAAATAATACTACCTCCGTCCCATTTTAGTTGAAACATTTCTCTGGGCACGGAAATTAAGGTGTATGTAATTTGTGTTAATTTTTGATGTAGTAAAAGTTTAAATAATGATTAAAAAAGAAAATATTCTTTTTTGGGTTTTGTGTAGTGAGAGATTGAGTGGATATTAAAAAAAAGAGTCTTTATTGCGTTTTGTGTAAAAGGATTATTTAATTGTTTAAACTTTTCCAAAAGAGAAAACGTTTCAACCTTTTGAGACATCCCAAAAAGGAATATGTTTCAAGTAAATTGAAACAGAGGGAGTATTTACTATTTTTCAATAGTTGAAGGTCTAAGAGTAATCAATTTGGTCCTATTCAAATATTTATCTCCATAAATATTCACATACACATTAGAAATCAATATTCCAGTGATTAAGACAAATCACTCTATCTCATATAGTAATGTCATATGTGCTATCTTTTATGAGTAATTAACCCATGTATATACTCATAGATTGTGAACACCTTTTAAAGAACTATAAAGATAAATCAAATCTCATGTGGCATGATCTCCATTATCATAGCAGGAGATAAATAAGAATCACATAACTTTATTAAAACAATAATAAAGTTTAAGTTGGCTTTGATGAGCACAATAAATCTTTCAGGTGGTTCAAGCATCTGAAAATTTATTTATTCTAAGAAAGAAGCAAATAATTAATGCTAACTATTTTCCCTTCATTGGCAGATTCTATAAGGAGACGACAACAACTCAGCAGTTTCTGATCTCATGTTAATAAAACTAGCACCAACTGATGACCACCAGTACAACAACGGGGAAAACAGTAACTAAAATTCATTTCATATTTCTTATTTCCTATCTATAAGAGTTGAAAGCATATTACTTGCTTGTCAAGAAAATCCAACGATTGCAACACATATATAACTCAACAGCTGGATTACACGAAGTAGTCACTGAATGAGTAATAACATGACCAATCCCCATCAAGCAATTCCTTCATCAACAGCTCACCCCTCACCATCCATGTACCCCTGTAAGACAACCACCAATGGACACATCTAATGAAACAGATGGGGGAAACAGACACATACACCTTCTCCACCATGCTCAAGAACAAATAGGAAGCATCTACCACAGTGATTATACTCCCATGGATTAACAATCGCCAGTTAAACTCCTCCTCCCGGCAAACACCTCTACAACAACAATCTGAAGCTATTCAACCTGCTCCGTTTCACTAATAAAGGCCCCAACCCAACTACATAGAAATAAACTCCTCACTACCATCCATCATTTCAATTATCCCAACAAAAACACTCATAACTCTCCCAAGTTCCCAGTAGTACCAACAAACCTATATAAAATCACGCAACAACCTACCAGTCATAACGAAATGCACCTCATCTCCTAATTAGTCGCCCAACGTTGCTCCAAAATATTAGACATCTGTTTTTTCCATCCTACTGAAGCATCTCCAGAAGCTTCTTTGGCTGTCATTGGTTACTGAAAGGTATAAAAATCGGTTTATGTAGTATGAAACCTTAGAATGCAATTGCATATGAGTAGAGATTTGGAATTCTATATAATTGTGTGACATCTGATTGTATGAAATCAAATTGTAAATGCATTCAAGTAGGGTGCACATTCTGCTTCATAGTGGAATATCGAAAAATCTAAAATATGTTGTGTGGAAACAATTCACATATGTATGAAAACGAACTATCATTAGATGAAGCAACAAATTTTGGAATTCTGATACCTGTTTGAATGAAACTAATGAACATATGTTTGATACCAAGACATAATGAATGAAACTTAGATTGCACCAAATTTTAATTAGCAATGAGCATCAAACAAATTATTAATTTCATAATTAAAAAATTAATGAAACTAACTAAGATAGAAATGATTATATGTCTTTGCTGTTTGATATGACTTATGAATCTGTGATATGAAAAAGTGGACAAATGGGAACTGGTTTAATCTATAATGATATAGTGGGTGAATGTAAGCAACTGGTGTTTTGTGTTTCTTGGTTTAACATGTGTGTTTGCTATTACAGCATGGTTACCTGCAATTGAGAAGAAGGTGTATGGAACAATGTTTATATTGTATAAAATTAAGTTACAATTATACAATATTATGTTCCTATAAGTATCAAATTAGGTTTCTATGTTACGGAATTGAAATGTTGATGTATGAAAATGAATTTCTATTATATGAAATTAAGATACCAGTGTAAGAAATTAGGTTCTTATTGCATAAATCTAGGATTTTATACACATACACACACAAACACACATGCATATATATATATAAATTTACTGGAAAACAGTTAACAAATATTTAAATTAGGATTTCAAAAGTTTATATCAGACAATTATTCTGAGTTAATGAATCTCACCTAGTGAGGGACCAAAATGAAATAATTTTAATAGGTTTAGGACCAAAACAAAACATTCGATAGGTTAGGGACTAAAAAAAAACAATGACAAAAGGTCAGGGACCATTTGTGCAATTTACTCTACAACAATATGTCCTTATTGTATCAAATTTGGCTCCTATTTTATGGAATTGAGATACTAATGTATAAAATTGAATTTCTAATATATCAAATTGAGACAATGTAAGAGATTAGAATCCTATTGCATAAATTTATGTTTCGATTGTACGAACTTTATTCCTATAATATGAAGGTGAAGTTCCTAATAACAAGCTAGTTTTTATTATATCTGTCATGCACAGCCTAGCCCCTGGCCCAATCGAGCCCAATTACTTAATCATGCAGCGGAATTTCCATATAATGGGCATTTAATCCTTATCAAAACATACGGGCATGAACTCTAGGATATTACTAGCACTAGCTCAGTAATTATTTACTTAAAGGTTGATATTGTGCTCTCAAAAATAAGCTAGTACTTATGTGGAACTTGTGTGTTCATTTCAAGCTCATTATCAAACATAGCCAAGAACATGCATGGCAACCAAAACACCATATTCCAATTTTGGAAAACTTGTTTATATTGCATACATCTTGCATACTCATATGTCTCTTGGTAACCCATTATTGCACATAAATACATACATATCTTTAATTCTATTGGCTACCATTTTAGCTCATTATAGGCATGCATTTCCTCTCTAGTTCATGTTTACTTAATGTTCATCTTTAAACATATATATAAGACCTAGATATACATGATTCCATATTTCAAACATGGGCTTAGAACACATGATCATGCATATCTATCAACTTTTTACTTAGGCCCGAAGATGATTATCAACCAAAATGTCTAAGAGTTTGCATATATGCCTTGGACATACAACATGGCTGAATATACTTAGATTTGATTTTTAGCAATGCCATTTTACTTAAGTACCCAAAAGGATCCATAAATACTTAGAATCACAAATTTGGTTTTTAAGACAAACCAAAATAAATAGCACATGTTTATACATGGCAAATCACACATAGAACACATTTCCACCTTAGAGACTTTGTTTTCACAATCTAGACTCCAAGTCCTGCACATAAAGTCTATACTTATTAGCTTAACACACAAGCAACCCATAATACTTAGAATACTTAGAATATTGAGCAAACACATATATACACACACAAACCTTTTTACCAACAGAAAGAGTATAAAATACTCTTGATCTTATTTCCGTTTTAATGCTCCTTTTCCTACATTAAGTAGAGAAGGGCATGAGTAAAACTTAGTAAGGATTCTATACAGCTCATAGAGCCTAACATAGCACAATTATATCTTGACAAAATATAATCCAAGCTCCTGCAAAGAAAACACTAAGACAAAGAAAATACAAGATATATGCATATAATAATAATTGAGGTCAACAAGCATAACTATATATATAAGGTTGTACCATGGCCGGGTTTGGTATGGACGGGAATCGGATAGAGGCCTTTTGAGGTGGGGCTAAAAAAGTAAGTCAAGCACAAACACCATGGGCAATCCTAATAATTAAACCTAAAGTCCCACCCAAGGTATTTTGATTTAAAAATGTTTTTCTTGACTTCCAAGCAACAATTCAAGTAACCCCCCCTATGCACAATTTTGACAAAACACTTGAGTGAACTTCTTTCAAATTAATAAAGTACTTCTACCTTTCCCTTTCTTTATTTATTCTTTTTGTTTTTTTTTTAAACGAGTGTTTTTTCATGTTGACTCATTTTGCCTTTTTATTAAGGGAAAGATAGGATTTTTTTTTTTTTTACAACTAGAAATTCAGCCAATCTTTAAAGTTCAAACAAATGTGCATGATTTACCCAAAATATATCCAAACCACAGCTACATAAACTCAACAATAAGTTCATAACCCAACATTTTTCCCCCAAACTTATTTATTGCTCACTCACACAACTCACAAATTTTTACCCTTCCCAAGCCCATATATGCAATGCTCAACTTACTTCAAGGACAAAAGAGGATAAATAACAATGGATATGGCTCAATTATGTGGGTTAAACAACAAAAATGGCTTAAAGGCTCAAAGGGCTCCACTAAGGATTATAATGAAGGGTTAGCCATTTCGGTATGTAGTTTGCCCTAAGTTGTCATTTTCATCCTTTATTTGCATGCATCAATTCGGATATGAAGGGGTCCAAAAGCAAATTAAGGAATCCATAAGCAAAACAAGCACCACTCCAATGAATGAAATAATTTATAATGCAAGTGTGCCACACAATGTCCAAAGACTCACTGGGTATGGTTTCTACCATTAATGACAAGTGAAAATCTTTCTTTACTTAACAAAATTTACAATCAAGTTGAACTTGTAAATGAATTTCTCTAATCATAATAAAGAGCATGCATTGGGTCCCTAAATGCACACAACCTAAATGCAACTACATGTTTCTACATTCAACTCTAATGAATGCTAAGAATTAAAATGTGCAAATAACTAAGCTAAATGCCATGCAAGGGAAACAACAAAATCAACTATCATGCAAAGAACTAGACAAGTACTCATCCACAAGCAATCTCCCCAACTTAAACCAAACATTGTCCTCAATGTGAAAAGAAAGGAAAAGCGAGAGAGAGAGCATGAAGAATCGTACCCGGGGAGGCGGATGTTCCCGCCTCCAACTAATCCTCAGGCATGTCAGGTGCGCCGGATGACTCTCTGGCCGGTGGATGAGAATGAGGGATGGTGGATGTGTCCTGTGGGGCAGACTAAGAGAAGTGAGGGTAAAAAGGGGGAGGATGGTTTAGTGGGTGAGGGGTATACCACGGGTGGGCGGAAGGATGGAGGTGAGACGGGATTTGTGGGAAAGGTGGATAATCAGGAGGAAGGTCGGGGTTTTGTTGCATGGCCCGCCACTTGACTTGGGCCGAAACCATCTTTGTACACCCGGCCAAAAGTGAATATCCCTCCCGAGCCTCAGTAGCAAATGAGGTGAAGCGCTCCTCCAAGTGATCCACACGTGAAATCACTTCATCCCGAAACCCGCAAATAGCAAGATGGATCTTGTTGAGGGCGATGGCAAGGGCTTCGTTAGAAGCATGAGCAGGATCAATGAGTGGTTCTTCCTGTGGTAGTGCTTCTCCCTCCAGGCCTAGCGGGTCATGGGCCTCTTCCTCTTCTTCTTGGTGCTCTTCGGCCCCTTCACCCCCCGCCAACTCATGACCATTTAGCTTGCTCAAAGAAATTTCCTTGGGTGTATGAGCAAAGATGAGTGGGTCCTTCGAGTAATGAACTCCGGCCTCCGCCAAAAGCTCCATAATCAATTGTGGGAATGGGAGGTTACCTCTCTTTGTTCTTGCCGCCTGACTTATGTTTTGAGCTATGTGTGCTCCCACGTCAATTTATTGGTTGGCGGCAATCCAAATGAGAACTTGACCCCGGTCCGGAGTCACATCAGACGGATGAGTGGATGGAATAAGCCTAGAGCTGATGAAGTAATGCCACACCTTCATCTCTGGCTTGAGGAAGGATGAGGCAAAATGGATCTTCCTCTCGGGGTCATCCTTGCTATGAGCCCAAGGCATAATCTACCCACATATCCAAGTCGTCATCCAATCAAAGCAGCCATCCTTAGCAGGGTTTCCGATCTCGGGATTTATCTGAAGGTGGTTGTTGATGTCGCTTGGTGCAATGTTCATGATCCTCCCTCGAACCGTTACCGTCTTAGCCGAATGGTGTTTGGGTTGGGTGGCGCTCAAGTTGGCATAGAACTCCGCCACAAGTGTCCGGGAGACCATGGTGTGTGGTGTAGTGCACCATTTCCTACAAGCTCTCCGCTCCACCACCGCTAAGATTCTGGCATTCTCCGGTGCTCCAAGATCAAATCCTCTCTCGATGGTGAATTTCCTTTTTACAAAGCCCTCAAACAGTTCTTCGGCTTTTTTGTTGACGAAGCGAGGGTACTCCATGGCCGGCTCTTGGGCATGGTCCTCCCGTGCCCTCTTGCCTTTTCCTTTATCGATACTCCTCCCTCTGGAAATTCTTGGTGCCATTGTTCCTACACCAAGCAACAACATATATATATAACAATCTCAGAACTAAAATGAAAGGCACATATAGTCAATCAAATACCTCCACCCTCCAAGATAAAAGTCTACATCACTACACACATCCGCAAGCAATCACTTTGGACAAATTATACACCTCAAGGCATGAATTTATTTAGGTAAAAAGGCTTATCATGAACTTGTTGCAAAATATGGCATACCAACTTCACAAAGCTACCGGCACTAACAAATGTGCATCTAATCAAATATGGGGGCTTAAACCATTATCTATGCACTACCTAGATGCAACTTGAACTAATATGTCTAGCCAATTAAGCTCACATGTGAAGAGGTAAGTCCATGAACATGGTATGAACAAAACAAGTCATGCTGGCATAGCAAAAGTTCCATGATTTTTCATTAACTAAACAAGCATCCGGGTGCAAATGGAAGGTTCAATCATATACTATGCAACACTTAGATGCAATAGAAGCAAAGAACTAATGCCAAGAACACTCACATAAAACTACATTATGCTTCAAAGACCCATATGGTGAAATCACCCACATTCATGTTCTTGATTTTCCGGAAAACTTACAAGCTCAAATTCTTACAATGTAGCTCAAATTACTCACAATTCTTGTTAGACCCATTCATTATAAGGTAGAAGCAAGCAATTACAACAACCAAATCATCAAGAACATGCATTAAACAAGATTCACCATTAAAATTTCGTGGGTCTCCATGGGTGGGGTTTTCAAGTCATGATTTTGGTGTTAAATTGTTGTTTTTAAGCATAAAATCTGTTACCCATCAACAATAATCCAACAACAAGCAAGAATCCACACAAATCAACACAAACCTTCATTTTTGCCCAAATTCGCACATACGCTAATCCACATGATTTTCAAGAATTTCAAGCAAGAAAATTGAAGAGAGAATGATGAAAATCACTTACTTGATCCTTGTTTGTGCATAAATTGACAAGAAAATTGAGCCGTGGAGTGCACAGAAAGGTTAGGGTTCGAAGATGGAAAGGTTTTAGAAGAGGAGAGTGTTTTGTGTGTGTAGGTGAATTGAGGAAGAAAGGGTTTTAATTGCCAGTCGCGCGTATGGCGCCTGGGCGCTTGGAGAGGCTTATCTGGCGCTGCAGCGCCAGTAAAAGTTAGGCTACTGTGACTTTTTGTGCACCCTGGCACCTAGGCTTTGGGCGGCGCTGCGGCGCCTATGCTCGCGCACAATTTCCTCCCTTTGGCCTTCAATTTTTTTACTTCGTTCAATCTTACCCTCAAGTTTAATTTTCACCAAAATTCATGCACGAAAAATTCCCAAAGTGTTGATTCTTTCACTCTTCTTTCCACCTACAAAAATCATAAAATTGCTTCCCATTATTCAAGATAAAAATGCAACTACTCTCAAATTAACAAAACATTATCTAAATGCAATGAAATGTCGGGGTGCCTCCCGAGAAGCGCTAAATTTAACGTCTTTAACTAGACAACTTCCCTTTTGTGGTGAATCAAGTGGTTGGATCCGCCAAGCAAAGCTTGTCGGAAATTTGAGGCTGTTCTCCATAATAGTGCTTCAATCTTTGCCCGTTCACTTGAAATGTTCTTCCATCATCCATCCTCAACTCAATAGCTCTATAAGGTGAGACATTCTCCACCACAAATGGGCCCAACCATCTTGATTTCAATTTGCATGGAAATAATTTAAGCCTTGAATTAAATAAGAGCACCTTTTGACCCGGAACAAATTCTCTCCTCATAATAAGCTTGTCATGCCACATCTTTGTCTTCTCCTTGTACAACTTGGCACTCTCATAAGCTTCCCGACGAAACTCATCAAGCTCATTCAATTGGAAAAGTCATTTTTCACCGGCTTTCTTCAAATCAAAGTTGAGCTTCTTGATTGCCCAATATGCACGATGTTCAAGCTCCACCGGTAAGTGACAAGGCTTGCCAAACACAAGCCTATAAGGAGACATTCCAATCAGTGTCTTGTAGGCGGTCCGATAAGCCCAAAGAGCATCATCCAACTTCTTTGCCCAATCCTTTCTTGTTCCATTGACCATCTTCTCAAGAATTTGCTTGACTTCTCGGTTGGAAACCTCCGCTTGGCCATTTGATTGTGGGTGATAAGGTAGAGCCATCTTGTTTCTTACACCATACTTAGCCATCAATTGTGCAAAGATCTTGTTGCAAAAATGAGACCCTCCATCACTCACTATGGCTCTTGGAGTACCAAAGTGGGAGAATATGTTCTTTTGGAGAAATTTGACCACTACCTTGGCATCATTTGTAGGTGTGGCAATGGCTTCAACCTACTTAGAGACATAATATACCGCCAATAATATGTAGGAGCAACCAAAAGAAAGTGGGAACGGTCCCATAAAATCGATACCCCACACATCAAATATCTCAACCTCCAAAATATTATTAAGTGGCAACTCATGTCTTCTAGAAATATTTCCCACTCTTTGACAATTATCACAAGTCTTCACAAAAGCATAGCAATCCTTGAAAATAGAAAGCCAATAGAAACCCGATTGAAGTACCTTAGCGGCGGTTCTTGTTGGTCCAAAATGCCCACCATAAGGAGATGAATGGCAATGGCGGATAATATCCAGCACTTCCTCCTTAGGAACACACCTCCTAATGACTTGATCGGCATATCTCTTGAATAGCAAGGGCTCATCCCACAAATAGTATTTCACATCCACTAAGAACTTCTTCTTTTGTTGGGAACTCAACTCTGGAGGTAACACTCCACATACCAAATAATTCACATAATCGGCAAACCAATGAGTGCTTGCTTTTACCTTTAGAAGATGTTCATCCGGGAATGACTCCTTGATGGGCAATGAATGTTGTTCATTCTCCAACTCAAGTCTTGAGAGGTGATCCGCTACTACATTCTCGCTTCCTTTCTTGTCTCTAATCTCAACATCAAACTCTTGTAGAAGCAAAATCCACCGAATCAACCTTGGTTTAGCGTCCTTCTTGGTGAAGAGATACCGAATAGCCGCATGGTCGGTGAACACTATCACTTTTGTGCCAAGGATGTATTGCTGAAATTTATCAAGAGAAAACACCACCGCCAACATCTCTTTCTCCGTGGTGGTATAGTTTTGTTGTGCCGGGTCCAAGGTCTTGCTTGTATAGTAGATGGCCCGAAAAATCTTCTCTCTTCTTTGGCCAAGCACCGCTCCCACCGCAAAGTCACTTGCATCACACATAATCTCGAATGGTTGACTCCAATCCGGTGAGACAACAATGGGTGCTTCCACAAGCTTCTTTTTAATCAACTCAAATGCCTCCAAACAACAATTATCAAACTCAAACTCGGCATCCTTCTCCAATAATGAACAAAGAGGCTTCACAATCTTGGAGAAATCCTTAATGAATCTTCTATAAAAACCCGCATGTCCAAGGAAGCTTCTCACTCCTTTCACATTCTTTGGTGGAGGCAATTTTTCTATGGCCACAATTTTTGCTTTGTCTACCTCAATACCTTGGAAAAAATTTTGTGTCCAAGAACTATGCCAGATTTTACCATAAAATGGCATTTCTCCCAATTAAGAGCAAGGTTGGTCTCTTCACATCTCTTCAATACCTTTACTAAATTTTCCAAACAATCATCAAAGGAAGAGCCAAAAACCGAGAAGTCATCCATGAATACTTCCATAATCTTTTCTACCATATCGGCAAAGATGGCCATTATGCACCTTTGAAATGTGGCTGGTGCATTGCACAACCCAAATGGCATCCTTCTAAATGCATAAGTGCCATAAGGACAAGTGAGGGTTGTCTTTTCTTGGTCCTCTGGTGCAATGGCTATTTGGTTATACCCGAAATATCCATCAAGAAAACAATAGAATTCATGACTGGCCAACCTATCCAACATTTGATCAATGAAAGGTAAAGGGAAATGGTCCTTTCTTGTGGCCTTGTTGAGCTTCCGGTAATCCATACACACTCTCCAACCGATGACGGTTCTAGTGGCAATGATATCCAAGTTTTGGTCCGTCACTATGGTTATCCCTCCTTTCTTAGGTACTACTTAAACGGGGCTAACCCATTGGCTATCGAAGATGGGATAAATTATACCGGCATTCAAGAGTTTCAAAATCTCCGCCCTCACCACTTCTTTCATGGCGGGATTTAACCTTCTTTGGTGTTCAACCGAAGGTGTGTATGTATCTTCCATTCTAATCTTATGCATGCAAATGGAAAGGCTAATACCCTTGATATCACTTATAGACCATGCAAGTGCATCTTTGTGCTCCCTTAGTACCCTTAACAACTTTTCTTCCTCCAATAAGGTTAAGCATGAAGAGATAATCACCGGATAAGAATTACTAGGACCCAAGAACACATATTTCAAATCACTAGGCAACACTTTCAAATCCAAGTTTGGTGAACCTTTCTCATTCACATCAAGCATGCATAAATTCTCACATGTATTCACCAAAGTCTTATCATCCACTAATGCATTCAAAGCAATAGACATATCATCAACATCATTCCCAATAGCATCATCATAACTCAACAAAGTCATCAAGAGTGAATCATCATATAGAATTTCTTTCTTCACTTCACCAATGCAAGTATCCACCACATCAAGGAGGAAACAAGCACTAACCTCATCTGGAGCTTTAATAGCTTGAGAGATATTAAAGTCTATGCTTTCTTCATTAACCCTCAAAGTTAGCTTGCCTTGCTCAACATCAATCAATGCCTTGCCGGTAGCTAAGAAAGGTCTTCCAAGGATTAAAGGAATGTCCCAGTCCTCCTCCATATCAAGTACCACAAAATCCACCGAAAATACAAATTTTCCAACCTTTACAAGCACATCCTCCACCACTCCTCTTGGATATGTCAATGATCGATCGGCAAGTTGAAGACATATGGTGGATGGCTTAACTTCACCCAACTCCAATTTCCTAAAAAATGATAATGGCATAAGATTAATGTGATGTCCGGAGACATCTTCGCTGGAGGACATGGTGGTTTCTGGAGGGACTTCCTGAGGAGGAGAATGCCCGGAGTGGAGGTTTCCCAGGGAGTGGTACCTGAAGAGCCCAAAAGGAAAGGTTAGGAGGTCCCCGGGATGTTTTTCCGGGGAGGAGCCTCCGACGCCCAAGTCAGTTTTCTGATAGGTGAAGGAAAGAAAGCACTCAAGGGTTTAGTGGCCTTGCCTATTCGTATCCTCTCAACTTGATTGACCAACCGTTTGCAAGGAGCTGCTCTTTGGTATTTATAGAAGTGTCTGGCCCATTCAGATCGTGACACGTGTTTGGTCAGATCTGCTGTGTACCTTTAGGCATAGGGGACAAGTAGCTGTTTATAGGCTCCCTCGAGCCTTGGTCCGAGACAGGTTGTGACAAGGCCTGGGCGGCGTCGGCGTGTCAAAGCGTCGTTTGAGGTGACATGGTGCGTCTGTGGGCGATGTGTCAGAGGCTCCTTAAATGCTCCTGCCGTACTCTCGATGTCCTTTGGGCGAGGTCGTTCTCTGAGACAAACACCCTTCTTCGGGAGTTATGTTCGCAGTTCGGGGAGCTGCCTAGCTCGGAGGTTCCGCCTTCGGGAAATCCTCTCTTGCTTGCGGTAGCTGGTTCTTCTATCCCGAAGGCAATCCGTTTAATCCCCCGAGGGGGCTGTCTGCACCTTTGGAGTTCTCTGGGGTACTAGGCTAAATCCCGAGTTTGAGGCACTGGAATTCGCCTAGTCCGAGGTCAGTACTAGTGCCTCCCTCAGATGGTGCCAGGTTTCCCGAGCATGCTTTTGGTATGAGGTACATTCTAGGAGAAGCGATAGTCCTTCGGCTATCACATGCCCCCCCTAGAAGCCGAAGTAGGGACTTTGGCTTTGTCAGCTTTCGGAGGGTACCCTTCGGGGATTTATGCATGGTGCCTGTGCCGAAGATACACCTTCTGTCCGTAGACATAGCACAGACTGTCTCTTGGTGTCTCCGAGGTAACCTATTTTTCTGTAATCTTTGTAGGTCACTGAAACGTCTCGTCTCGTGGCCAGGCGTGTCAGTCTGGGGCGGCGCGCTATTCGTCAGAAAGCGTGTTCCTTATTTGTCGTGGTTGCTGACACGTGGCAGGCCGTCATTGGAGAGGGTTACATCGGTTACAGCGGGCGTGTCTTTTTATGCAGAATGGGCAATTATGGCGACGATTCGCCTTCGCACAGCACTTATGACGTTGATTCGCCTACCCTTCCTCGGTCTATATATACCCTCAATCCTTCATAACCCCCTTTTGCTTTTGCTTTTGCTCTCTTCTGTCTCTCAACTGCCGCAGTGTTTTTCCTGCTCTCTTACGGCGGTGCTTTTTGACAAAGTGGTTTTCCGGCAATCATTTTACGACGGCGTCCTCAAATCCGGATTTTGGAAAAACATTTGGTGGGTTTTAGCTTCCAGTTTATTCTGTTTTTCCAAATTTTTTCTTCGAAATAGCTTTTTGCCTTTTCCCGAACTCGGTTTTTTGCCAGTCATGCCTATTCCCGAAAGCTGGGAACCCCTTCTTTCTCACCCCTGCTGCACTACTTCTGCAAAACTTAAAAAATGGAAAAAGAAGTTCTTCCTTCCTTCCTATGTCACTACGAGGTTGCCTCGTTCGGACCAATATAGCTTTTCAAACCGTAGTGACGAGGTTACTGTTTTCCGTGCCCAACTGAAGGCCGGACTTCGCTATCCTCCGCCGAAGATGGTTTGCGATTTCTGTGATTTCCATCGCATTGCCGTAAACCAACTTCCACCGAACTCGTACTGCTATTTCAATGTTTTTCTTTGTATGTGTGGTGTCTTCGGTATAGAGCCACACTTTGTCATTTTTCTGCAGTACTACAAGCTCTTCGTGATCCCGATGGGTGGCTTCTATTTCATGCTACCTCGGGGGTCAGGGAGCAAAAAATACAAGTTCACCTTTGCCAACAAGGACAGTTGGCGAGGGTGGCAACAGAAATTCTTCTTTATGAAGAAGGAGGAGGCCTGGTCGTACGTCCCGACGAAGTGGGCTCAGGGAAAGCTCGTGATGGATGTCGTTGACCCAAAGATACTGTTAACTCCCGAGTTAACACCCATTTTTGCGGACTTTGACAAGCGCATCCGAGCGGTCTCTGACTGGGATTCCGAGGTCCCACCGCGCTCCCTTTACCCCTTTCCAATTAACTGGAAGTTGATGACCGAATAAGTCATTCGGGAGTTGAAGGTGGTAAAGGAGCACGAAACGGACCTCGAGATGCCAGCTCCTGCCATTGCTGGGAAGGACTCCTGGCTGGTAAAACTTCTTCAGGAGGACATTACTTATGCCAATTTTTTCGAAAGTAAGTCATCTCCTAGTCCCCTTGTTTCAATTTCATCTTGGACTTACGCTGATGTTTTTTCTCTTTTTCAGAGATGGGCGACGATACTGCTGCCTATTACCGATCGCTTTTCGTCGGGCAAGCCGAGAAAGGTTAACAAACAAAGAAGGCTACCTCCCGAAGACGGAAGATGGCTGGCAGGGGGCCTCCGACGGCCAAGCGATCGAAGAAGACCGTGCCCCCTCCTATGCCGGAGATTTCCGAGGAGGTGGGCGAGGAGCCCAAGGTAACCGTTGCTGCCCCTTCGACCGAGGTCGGTGCAGATGTCGCTCCTTCAAGCCCTACTTCGGCGGCTCTTCTGGACACTTTGGTGGAAGCCCCTTCTGCCGAAGATCGCCGCAAGAGGAAAGGGAAGGAGATTTCTTCTGAGGGGGCCCTGGATTCTGGCAACGACGTTGCCGAAGTGCCACCAGGGTTGATGCCTTAGACACTCAGTTTCTGAATTTTTTGGCAGCTACTTGTGTTCTACAATTTTTCTACTTTTGTCGTGCAGAGGAGATTCTTCCTCCGGATTGGGTTGTCGAGCACGCCCGGAAGCGGGCCCTTTGGGATGCCCATATCCAGAAGGGGAAGATTCCGAAGGAGCCATTTTGGTCTTTTACGGAGGACATGAACATGTACTCCGAAGACTGCCCGCGAATGGCCAAGGAGATTGCGAAGGGGGTTCTTACTGAAGCTTCTTTCAGGGCCATTGCGGGGGCTCATCCGGATGATGACTCCCTCGCCGCGAAGCTTTTCGAGCACGCTGCCCAGGTGTGTTTCTCACCTTGCTTTTTTTCCCTCTGATTTCTTCTAAGTATTTGCCTTTCCTTTTTTGCCTTGTCTCATTCTTGCCTCTGTTTTTCTGCAGCTGCTGGGATATGCCGGATTCCTCAGAGTTCGGGTGGCGAGGCAGGGGATGTACCGGGCCGCCGCTTCAAAGACTATAGAACAATACAAGACCCAGTGCTCGGACCTGCTCACTCGAAACACTCAGCTGGCCCAGACTTCGGCGTCAGAGATTGCTGCCCTTCGGGAGGAGTTTGTGAAGGAAAAAGAAGAACTTATAAAGGACTCCTCCCAGAAGATTTCCAACCTCGGCGGAAAAGTGGCGGAGCTGACTTCGGTTAATGAGGCACTTCAAAAGGAGAAGTCGGATTCTGCGGCTCTTCTGGCGAAGGCGGAGGCCGAGAAAGCCGCACTTCAAGCCGAGGTCGATTCTTCGAAGAAGGGGAAGGATGAGCCGAAGAAAAAGAAGATGAAGGCGTTAAGGAAAAAGGTTGAAGACCTGGAGAAGGAGCTTAATGATCTTGGGGTCGAGAAGAGGAAATCCGACGAGATGACCAAAGTTGGTTTTCAAGACGGGTTTTGTCTCGTTCGTCATCAAGTTCTTCTGAGGTTTCCAGATCTCGACCTTTCTTTCCTGGAGGCCCTAAATATTCCTGAGGGACCTCGGTGGTCTTGGTCCAAGCTTGAGCACTTGAACCTGCCTCAGACTCTTCCGGCGCCGACGGTGGTGGAAAATGATGCAGGGGCTAGTAGCTCCCGGGACGCCGAGAATCCCTAATTTATCTCAGGCCCCTTCTGCCTTCTTTTTCTCCTTCCTTGTACTCTTTCTTTCTTGGTAGTCCTTCTTCTTTGTAAACCGATCTTGTTTGTTAATAAAGACTTTTTTCTTTCCTGTAAGAAATTTTGGCTAAGTCTTTTTTGTGAAATTGTTCATTCCTTTTTGCCCCGAACGCATTTGCTTAAGAGACTTCGGAAGATTAGATCGGTTCTCTGTGAGCCTTTGTATTTAGAAATTCTTGCAAGGTTTTACATTTCCTATTGTCCCGAACATGTTTGCTCGAGGGACTTCAAGAAATCACACCCATGCTTATTTTGGGGACCATCTTCGCGGAATTTTACTATATCTTTTGTTCGAGAATCTTTCTTTCAGAAGCCCGTGTACCTAAAAAATTTTTCTAACTTTGTACAATGTAAACCCTTTTGTCAAGATTCTAAGCATAGAACTTTTTCAAGGCATCTGAATGCCAAGTGTTTTTTAATTACACGCCTTCGGCGTCACCGAGCTTGTACACCCCTCTTCGTACTTCGGCAAGAACCAGATAAGGTCTCTCCCAATTCGCGCGAAGTACGCCGTGTGATGGCCTCCGGGGTGCGAATTCCGCCTTTCGGAGAACGAGATCACCCTTTTTTATTCCTTTTGGCCTAGCTCGCAAGTTTATATCGGCGGCCACTCTTTGCTGGAAAGCTTTCCTTCTTAGTTCCGCTATTTCTCTATGTTCGCCGACGAGGTCGAGCTTGGTTCTTAAGCCGAGGTCATTTCCACTTTCATCAAATACCTGCACTCGTATTGATGGTTGCACTACCTCTATTGGGATTATGGCCTTTGTACCGAAGACGAGCGAGAAAGGAGTTTCCCCTGTAGCCCTTCGGGGCGTTGTTCGGTAGCTCCATAGTACGCTTTGGAGTTCTCCTGGCCATTTCCCTTTTGCCTCCCCCAGTCTCTTTTTCAGACCATCTTTTATGGTCCTGTTAGATACTTCCACCTGCCCATTGCTTTGGGGGTGAGCTACCGGGGCGAAGTGCATCTTTGTTCCGAGGTCGCTGATAAACTCTTGGAACCCTTTGTCTATGAACTGGGATCCGTTATCAGCCACTAGTACCCTCGGTATACCGAATCTGCATACTATGTTTTTCCACACGAACTTATGCACTTTTCTTGTCGAGATAGTTGTCAAAGGTTCTGCCTCAACCCATTTAGAGAAATAATCTACTGCGACTACGCAGAACTTCACGCCCCCAGGCGCTGTCGGGAGCGACCCGATAAGGTCTATGCCCCAAACTGCGAAGGGCCAGGGATAGTTTGCCGAAGTCACCAGCTCCGAGGGTGTTCTCTGGATTTTTGCATGTCTTTGGCAATTACCACATTTCTGGACGAACCGCCTAGCGTCTTTCCTCAGGGTAGGCCAAAAGTATCCTTGGCAAAGTATCACCGCTGCCAGGGCGTCGGTTCCGATGTGCGAACCACAAGCGCCTTCGTGAACTTCTTGGAGGATTATTTCAATATCCTCTTCGCCAACACACCTCTGTAGCGGATTTGCATATCCCTGCCGATATAGCTCTTCTCCAATCAGAAAGAAACGACCGGAGCGTCTCCGCACTTTTGCTGCTTCATTGGGGTCTTCGGGGAGCGTATTGGTTTCGAGATATGTTTTTATTGGGTCTTTCCAGCTTCTTCCCGAAGTCATTATGCTCAGCACTGTAATGCTCGGCTGGCTTAGCACCTCAGTATATGCTTTTGATTTTGCCAATTCATCTGCCTCAGCGTTATGTTTGCGAGGCACGATCTCGATTCGCACGGTGTCGAATTCTCGAATAAGCTTCGTTACTAATTCATGGTATTTTGCCAATGTTGGATCCTTCGCCCCGTAGTCCCCTGCTGTTTGCCGAACTACTAGCTGGGAATCGCTATGGGCTTTTAAGTTTCTGACACCAATTTTTCTGGCCAGGCGCAAGCCCGCTATGAGAGCTTCATATTCAGCCACATTGTTGGTGACATTGAAGCTGAACTTAATGGCCTTCATTACTTCCAGGCCTTCGGGGCCTCTGATGATTACCCCTGCTCCTTGGTGCTCGGCGCCCGAGGCACCATCAACGTACAAGGCCCATTCTGGCTCATTTTCGTCGGGACTTGGGTGGCTGTCCTCGGTAATGGGGACCTCGGCAATGAAATCTGCCAAGGCTTGAGCTTTTATGGCTTTCCGAGGTTCATAAGTGATGTCGTGTTCGCCAAGCTCTATACACCATTTGGAGAGCCTTCCTGAATGGTCAACCTTCTTCATGACGTCCCGCAGGGGTAAACTACTTCGGACGATGATGGGGTGAGCCTGAAAATATGGCCGTAGCCTTCTTCCTGCCAAGACCAAGGCATATATAGCTTTCTGTAACAAAGGATATCTGATTTCGGCGCCATGTAGGGACTTGCTCACATAGTAGACTGGCCACTGCTTCGCCCCTTCCTCTTTCACAAGGACTGAGCTTACTGCTTTTTCTGTGACGGCGAGGTACAACACAAGTGGTTCTCTTTCGCGGGGCTGTCGCAAAGTGGGCAGGCGAGCCAAGTAGATTTTGAGTTCTTCCCAAGCTTTTTGGCAGTCCTCATTCCAAGGACGATCATTACTCTCGAGGTCGTCCTCCCTTTTTGCTGCCTTAGTGAGGACTTTGAAGAATGCTCGACACCGGTCTCCATATCTGGAAATAAATCTGCTAAGGGAGGTTATTCTTCCAGTAAGTCTCTGCACATCTTTTATTGTGGCAGGAGTTCGGAATTCCAACAGAGCCTTAATTTTTTCTGGGTTAGCATCAATGCCTCTTTCTGATACCATGTACCCAAAGAACTTTCCCGAAGTTACCCCGAAGGTGCACTTCTCGGGGTTAAGGCGAATTCCGAAGGTCCTGAGCTGGTGAAAAGTCTCCCTTAGGTCTGTGACATGGTCAACAGGAAGCTTGCTTTTGACTATCATGTCATCTACGTAGACTTCCATGTTCCTCCCTATTTGGTCATTAAAGACCTTGCTCATCAACCTCTGGTAGGTGGCTCCTGCGTTTTTGAGCCCGAAGGGCATCCTGGTGTAACAGTACGTCCCCCCCTCGGTGATGAAGGCTGTTTTTTCTTCGTCTTCGGGGTCCATCTTTATTTGATGGTAGCCGCTGAAGGCGTCTAGGAAACTTAGGAGCCCGTATTCGGCAGTTGAATCTACCAGTTGATCTATTGGCAGGAGAGGATATGAATCTTTTGGGCAAGCATCGTTCAGGTTTCTAAAGTCGATGCACATCCGAATTTTGTTGCTTCCTTCTTTTGTGGCGATCACCACATTGCTTAGCCATTCGGGGTACTTGACCTCCCTGATTACATCTGCCTCCAATAAACGTTGGACTTCGGTTTTGACGAAGTCGTTTTTATGGGCTGAAATGCCCCGTTTCTTTTTGCCGGACAGGTTTTGCTTCCGGACTTACTTTGAGGCTATGTTGTACTGCGCCCAGATTTACCCCCGGCATGTCTTTCGGCGAGTAGGCGAACAGGTCTTTATTCATTATCAGAAAGGATACAAGTTTTTTCTTATCTCCTTCGGACAAGTTTTTCCCTATTCGGGTACTTCGTCCTGGGATAAGTTCCACTTCTTCCATTTCTACCTTGCCAGAATCTTCTTTCTCGCCATTTTTTGACTTTGAAGCCCCTGCTTCTATAGCTTGTGTGGAATTGTTTGCTGGAGCTTTTCGGGCTTTGACGAACACCTTTCTTACTTCGCCCTGATCTATGAAGATTTCTGCGTCTCCTTCCTTGGTGGCGAAAGTGACAGTCAAATATCTCACGTCAGGGTGAATGTGCAGATTTCCCTGCGTCTGCCTTCCAAGGATGGCGTTGTATGATGAGGGGACATCCATGACGATGAACCTCGCCATTGTCGAGGCAAACAACTCAGCAGGTCCTTTGACCGAAGTCCCTCTCATCATTAATGGAAGGTCGATCCATCCGAGGACGGGTAACTCGGACGGTCTTACCCCGAAGGTCGGTGAAGTGACAGGCTTGAGATCGCTGATGGATATGCCCAAGCTCGGCAGTAGTTGTGAAAATAGGATGTCAGCGTTTGATCCGTCATCAAGTAATACCCTTTTGACATCCCAGTTTCCAATTCTTGCCATGATCAGGAGTGGGTCGTCGTGAGGAAAGACGACTGTGGAACCATCTTTTCGGGATAGCTTCTTCGCCGGACTTTGATAGTCCATCACAGCTATTTCCCTGGCCTTCCTTTTCCTTTCCGAGGATGGGAGCCCCGTCGTGATTGTTTGTATGACTCCCGCAGGGGGTGGAGGGCGCCTCTTCGGACTTCGGTTTCTCCGCCTGTCGGAGTCTTAGTCCTCATCTTCTACCTTTCCTTCCTCCTCTTTCCTCCCCTTCGGGGAAGGCAACCGTAGGTACCGCCGAAGTTGGCCTTGTTTTATCAGCGATTCAATATACTTCTTCAGCTGGAAGCAATCCTCGGTGTCGTGGCCATGATCGCGATGAAATTGGCAGAACTTCTTCATGTTTTTTCTATTTTCAGCGGTCATGGCCCTTGGCCTCTGAACTTGTGTTCCCTGCCTCTCTAGAGTCATGAAGATGTTGGTCCTCGTGGTGTTCAGCGCTGTGAATTTCGGGGGTTTCCTTCCTCGTATTCTCCGAGGTCGGGGTGGCTGGTCGGTCGGATAGCGTGCCTGCTGGCTGGACCCCTCGCCACGGGTGTGCTCGGGCCTGGGTCCGCCCGTTCTTAGTTTTTCGGCCGTCATGTGCTGTTCGGCCCGTCGGTAGAATTTGCCCAGTGTGTCTGGAGGGTCCTTGGAGAATTCATAGAAGAGTTGGGAATCCCTCCGAAGGCCCCTTGTCATGGCGAGGATGCGTATTTCAGGCCGAAAGTCTGGAACACTTAAAGCCTCTCTGTTGAACCTCTCGACATAGTCGCATATAGTTTCTCCGCTTCTTTGCTCTATGTCGAACATTTGAACGGGCATCTTCTCCGTCGGGCGACTCCCGATGAACTGTTGGGTGAAGGCTGTTGATAACTCGTGGAACTTTCCGATGATTCCTGGAGCCAAGGAGTTGTACCACGCGGTTGCTGGCCCAGAGAGGGTGACCTCGAAGCACTTGCACAAGGTGGCGTCGTCCGCACCGTGCATCATCATGCTGCGTCTGTACTTCGTCAGGTGGGCCTGTGGGTCAGTCCGACCATCGTACGTCTCCAGCCGAGGTACCCTGAAGTCACCTGGCATAACTGCCTCGACCACAGCTCGGGTGAAAGGAGACTGATCCCCACAAAAAGACTCAGACAGTCTGGCCCAAACTGGCTTGCGAGCCACCTGCCACTCGACTCTGTCCAACCTTGCCAATATTTTCTCCATGAGGGCGGTGGCGCTAGGTTCTTCCTCAGGTGGAGGAGATTGACGACGCCTCTTCGGAGAATGGCTTCGTCGTCGGGGAGATGGTGACCTCGTCTCCGGCAAAGGACTCCTTCGACGTCGAATTTTGGGTTGGTTGGGCCCCGTTTGCCCTGGAAGGCGTGCCCCGAGGGGCATATTTTCTATTGAAGACTCCTCACGTGGGTCTTCACTCCCTGAATTGCGGCGGACTGCTTTGGGGCTCTTTTCCCGAGGGCGTACCGGTGAAGGAGACCTTTGGGTTTGAGCTTGTTGTGGCCATCTTCTGTCTATCTGTTGTGTCATCTCAGCCACAACAGAGCGTTGGAAGTCACGGAGGAAGCTCATGGTTATGACCAAGGGACGTTCTTCCTCGGGCGTGGAAGTCCCTGGAAGAGTTTGCTCAGCAGCCAGTTGGACTTCAGGCGCGGACGGGGACTTCGGGAGTCCTTTGTCCTTAGAACGTCGAGTCTCAACGACGGCAACCTGAGGGTGGGTTCCCATAGACGGCGCCAAATGATGTCCGGAGACATCTTCGCTGGAGGACATGGTGGTTTCTGGAGAGACTTCCTGAGGAGGAGAACGCTCGGAGTGGAGGTTTCCCAGGGAGTGGTACCTGAAGAGCCCAAAAGGAAAGGTTAGGAGGTCCCCGGGATGTTTTTCCAAGGAGGAGCCTCCGACGCCCAACTCAGTTTTCTGAGAGGTGAAGGAAAGAGAGCACTCAAGGGTTTAGTGGCCTTGCCTGTTCGTATCCTCTCAACTTGACTGACCAACCGTTTGCAAGGAGCTGCTCTTTGGTATTTATAGAAGTGTCTGGCCCGTTCAGATCGTGACACGTGTTCGGTCAGATCTGCTGTGTACCTTTGGGCATAGGGGACAAGTAGCTGTTTGTAGGCTCCCTCGAGCCTTGGTCCGAGACAGGTTGTGACAAGGCCTGGGCGGCGTCGGCGTGTCAGAGCGTCGTTTGAGGTGACATGGTGCGTCTGTGGACGATGTGTCAGAGGCTCCTTAAATGCTCCTGCCGTACTCCCGATGTCCTTTGGGCGAGGTCGTTCTCTGAGACGAACACCCTTCTTCGGGAGTTATGTTCGCAGTTCGGGGAGCTGCCTAGCTCGGAGGTTCCGCCTTCAGGAAATCCTCTCTTGCTTGCTGTAGCTGGTTCTTCTATCCCGAAGGCGATCCGTTTAATCCCCCGAAGGGGCTGTCTGCACCTTTGGAGTTCTCTGGGGTACTAGGCTAAATCCCGAGTTCGAGGCACTGGAATTCGCCTAGTCCGAGGTCAGTACTAGTGCCTCCCTCGGATGGTGCCAGGTTTCCCGATCATGCTTTTGGTATGAGGTACGTTCTAGGAGAGGCGATAGTCCTTCGGCTATCATAATGCTTGCACCAAGATCACACAATGCCATATTATGAGAAGATGGTCCAATAGAACAAGGTACTACGAAACTTCCCGGGTCTTTGAGCCTTTGAGGAAGTTTCCTTTGGAGCACCGAACTACATTCTTCACTAAGCTTGACGGTCTCATAATCTTCAAATTTTCTCTTCTTTGCAATAATGTCCTTCAAGAATTTGGCATAGTTGGGCATTTGAGTTAAAGCTTCCAAGAGAGGAATATTTATGTGAAGCTTCTTAAAATTCTCCAAGAATTTCCCATATTGCTCTTCAATCTTCTTCTTTTGAAATCTTTGTGGGAAAGGCAAAGGTGGGTTGGGTGGGGCTTGTTGAACCTTAGATGGTTGCTCTTGAGGCAACTCCACCACTTGTTCCTTTCCCATTTGCTCTTCATTCTCAACCATAGGAGTGACTTGAGAAGGTCTATTCTTGTAAGGATCTTCAAGTTGCTTGCCTCCTCTAAGTTTGATAGCTTGACAATGTTCTCTTGGATTTATCTCGGTGTCACTAGGAAATTTCCCTTTTTGAGATGTCTTCACCGCCAAAGCCAATTGCCCAACTTGATTTTCCATGTTCTTGATGTTTGCACTCACATTTGCCTCCATACTAGCTAAGTTAGCACTCAAGCTAGCCGTCTTGGCTTCATTCTTCTCCATTCTTTCTCTTGTCTCCTTCATAAATTGCAACATGATTTCTTCCATAGAAGGTTTCTTCTCCATTAAGACTTGGTTGAAACCGGGAGGTGGTGGCGGTTGTTGCACATTCCTTGTGTTACCATAAGAGAAATTTTCATGGTTCCTCCAACTTGGGTTATATTGATTTCCCATTTGGTTGCCTTTAAACCCAAAATTCCAGTTGCCCATAAAATTTGCTTCTTCAAGCTCCATATCCATATGTCCACCATATGTGTTAGAGGTAGAGGCGACGGCTTGCTCAATAGTTTGCTCCTTTTTGTTGGTCAACTTAGACACTTGATTCATGAGAGAAGCCATTTGTGCCGACAAGGCGGTCAATTGATCAACCTCAAGTACCCCTCTTCTTGGTTGAGCTCTTTCTCCCGGCCATTGCTCTCCATTTAGTGCCAATTGCTCTAGAATTTGGAAAGCATCACCGGCCGTCTTTGACATCAAGGATCCTCCGGCCGAAGCATTAATCATAAATCTTGAAGTTGGTACTAAGCCTTCATAGAAAAGTTGGATTTGTTGCCAATCCAAGAATCCATGTTGTGGGAACTTCCTAAGCAACTCTTTGAACCTCTCCCAAGCCTCTGAAATGGACTCCATCTCATATTGCTTGAATGTCACAATTGAAGCTCTCAAGTGGGCGGCCTTGGATGGAGGAAAAAACTTGCTCAAGAATTTTTCGGCCATTTCATTCCATGTAGCAATGCTCCCCGGTTGAAGTGATTGATACCACCCTTTAGCTTTGTCCCGGAGTGAGAAAGGAAACAATCGGAGTCTAATAGTATCGGTGGAGACTCCATTAGCCTTGAATGTGTCACAAGCTTCCAAGAAATCCGCTATGTGAATGTTGGGATCCTCCGAAGCCAAGCCTCCAAATGGGTTTTGTTGGATAAGAGAAATCAAGGATGGCTTCAACTCAAAGTTGTTGGCTTGAACCGGTGGCCTCACAATACCCGAATAATTCTCCGTCACCAAGGGTCGGATGTACTCCCTAATAGGCCTTTGTGGATTTCTTGGATAGACTCCATCTTGATGATCCATCCCTCCATTTCCTCCATTTCCACCATTATACCCATTACCATTAAGATTATCACCTCCACCTTTCATGGATGTAGGGGTGGAGCTTGATTCTCCCAAATGTGATGTTGCTTTAAACTCTCTAAGATGTCTTTTAATCTCCAGAATGAATGGCAACAAAGTAGAGTGTTGGGAACGGGTCATACACCAATGGTACTTATCAAAGAAATATCCAAGCACAAAGGCAACAAATGAGTAAAGAAATAAAAGTTTAGTCTAGAGTCAATCTTCTAGCAATGATATTGAACAAATCAATACAATCAATCCCCAGCAATGGCGCCAAAAACTTGTTGTAAAATTTTGAAACCAATATTCCGCAAGTGCACGGTAGACGTGTAGATGGGGTGAGTGGGTATCGTTCCCACGAAGATTGATTAAATTGATTGCCAAGTACTACTACTCAAAGTAAACTTTAGCTAAACAACCAAAGTTGGATGAAAATGTAGGCGACTTAAACAAGTGACTAACCTTAGCTAAATGGAATACTATTAACCTAGAATGCAAGTATGCAATGTAAAAATTGTAGTTTTTATCAAATCATGAAAGAACACTTCCTATGGGTTCACTACTTGTCTTGATTTGTTGGTGAACTTAGGTGAGTGGGTTAATTTCCAATGTATGTTGATAAAGTTATTCAACTAAATTCTTACTTTTCCAAGTGAAAAAATTAATCTCTCTAATCTAAACTTAATAAGGATTTCCACCCGATTACAAGTTTAGAAATAGGCATTAGAGCTCAATTTACCTTTACCTAAGGACATAGACTAATTTTCCAACAAGTCCATAGCCCTTAAATTCTTCTCCTAGGTCCAATTACTTCTAATCTTTTCCAAGAGTTTAGAGGCAATTTATTGTGCAACCAATTGTGGCCATCAACTAGCTAACACAACATTAAGCTCAAGAGAAGAATAAACATGCATTTGGTAGAAAACTAACATCACATAACCATGAATTCATCCAACATAATCAATCCAAGTAGCTACATCCATAGAAAGTGCAAAAGAAGACTATTCCATAAATAAATAAAACATAATCATGAAAGTAAACATAATAACATCCATGAAGAACTACAAGGAAGATGAAAGAATAAACCCAAGATGGCTAGAAGATCTTGAATCCAAAGTCTCCAAGCTAGTCTCCTTAAGCACTCCAAGCAATCTCCAAGCTAGCTCCAATGGTGACCAAGAAAAAACTAAGAAAAGCTAAAAATCTAATTATGGTGGATAAAAAACCCAAAACTAGTTCTAGGAAAAACAAGATGAAGATCAAGAAGATGAAGAAGTTCCTCCCCTCCTTGCTAGGTTCCAGATTCTTCTCCTCTAAAGGATGTCCCTTTCACTCACCAAACCCATTGGATAGAAAACCTTGGCCAATAGCAAGCTTGAGTTCAAATGTAAAGTAGGGGACCACTTTCCCGGGTAACTGGCGCTTAAGCGCCAAAGCTCGAAGGCGCCTGGGCGCCGCGGCGCCAAAAGGGATGTCTGGGCGCCTAGGTGCCAAAGTGCCCTTTTCTTGGCAGAGGACTTTATACTATGGCGCCTAGGCCTCACTCCTGGCGCCTAGGCGCCACGGTTATAATGTCCGTTGACTTTTGTATTCCCGTTTTTCGTGCCGCTTATCCTGGTGCCATTCCAATGCTATGGTCTGCTTCTCCAACCTACAAAATGAAGGATCAAAGCAAGAATTGGCCAAAAATATTGAGTGATGAGGTAGAAAATTGTGGTCAAAGTTGACAAAAAGTCAACATGTTTGCCCACAAAATTAACATTTATCAATTAGCTTAACACACAAGCAACCCTTAATACTTAGAATACTTAAAATATTGAGCAAACACATATATACACACACAAACCTTTTTACCAACAGAAAGAGTATAAAATACTCTTGATCTTATTTCCGTTTTAATGCTCCTTTTCCTACATTAAGTAGAGAAGGGCATGAGTAAAACTTAGTAAAGATTCTATACAGCTCATAGAGCCTAACATAGCACAAGTATATCTTGACAAAATATAATCCAAGCTCCTGCAAAGAAAACACTAAGACAAAGAAAATACAAGATATATGCATATAATAATAATCGAGGTCAACAAGCATAACTAAACATAGAAACACACAAACACACACACCACTTAACACCATATTCCTATGAAGAGTAGAGCAAGCATGAACCTATTTTCTTTAATTTCGGTTAATCATTTATTAGTCCGTATTAATCTGAGATCTCTTTATGCTTGGGAATTGAGTTGACCGGCCCAATTCCTAGCCGTAATGCTTGTACGGAGCTAGCTAGCACAGAGTTGCCTAGGAGCACATAGCATCTAGTATCAATCACCCAAGAGCCGAAATACTTAAAAGAGTATCAAAATCCTTACCAAACCGTTTGCAACCCTCGTTGCCCAAAAGCTTTTAGTAGCTTGTCTTTCTTACTTTTCCTTGCTTGTTGTAGCTAGAACTTGGTTTCTAGCTCAAAAACCTACAATGGCCGAAACATTAGCAAGTATATTCTTACATCACCATGGCTCGAAAGCTTACATATACCAAGAAAACTTGGTGGAACACACAATACCTCAACCAAATGAGGTATGGCCAAATTCTTCAGCTTGATTTACTTCAAGCTCCTGCTCATCTTTTCTTGAATCCACCACTTGATTCATTGCCTTGGAAGGCTTTAGAAGCTTATGTGTATCAAGAACACAAGCTTCAAACACAAGAATGCCAATAACAACACTTAGCCAAAACTCTTTTTGGTTGATAGTTTCCAAAAACATCTCATTCTTTCAATCCGCTTCTTGATTCTTGCTTATGGTGTTCTTAAGAGTTTGTAGACACCAAGAACATTTGGTAAAATCTCAAGGATGCTCAAGAATGAGTCTTGACCGAATTTAGAAGGAAGAAGAAGTTTAGAAGAGTGTTTTAGAGTTTAAGGCAAAATCTAAGAGAAAAAATGAAGGAGTTTTAGTGAGAGATTGTAGAGAGGGATGGAGAATAGTTAAATGAGGCAATTAGAGTATTTTTGGGCATGTAATGGTCATCCATATGGAGGGGAGAGTGAGGGAAATCATGTGATTCACATAGGGTAAGTGGGAGATAAAGTGAAAGACAAATTAGAAGACTTTGGTGAAAGTTGGGTAAATTTGTCAAAAGTGTAGGACAAGTAGGTGGAGAAAAAAATCCTAAGTGATGAGTTGAATGGGAAGTGGATTAAATTAATGGAAAATGGAGGGAGGTGGCAGCTATGGCATCTAATGACTTTAAAATTGGCTAATCCCCCCCTTAGTCCCTCAATTCCTTGCATTTGGGCAATTGAGCCCAACCACCAAAAATCCCTTTTGTCCAATTGAGTCTCTCACCTTAAATTTCCATCAGTTTGCTTGGCTTAAGCCAAGTTTAAATTATGAGTGTATCTAACATTTATCATACTCCCCGGTCCCACTTAATTTATTGTCTCCCGAACTCAATGAACTTAATTTTTCAATTTATAAAAAATTCTTAATTCTTAAATCTTAAATCCTTATAGCCCGAGGCTTAATTACTTAGAATTTTGCTCTCATTACAATATCAAATTAAACATTTTTTAAAGTGTCTAGAGAAAATTCTCCTAAACCATTGTTTGTAGCGGAAAAATAAGAATCAATAACATTATTTTTTTATGATTATCATCATTAATATTTGAAGGAAAAAACATATTATAACAAAAAAGTTATGCCCACGGCTTTGGCTCAACGGCTAAACCATGGGGAACATCATGAGAAGGTTCAGGGTTCTAACCTGTCCTTCTCATTCCCTTCCCAAAAATATTAAATAAATGTGGTTCGGTTACTCTCCAGATCCAAAACATTCCTCTCACCTTACTTAAAATACTAATATCTCTTTTTGGCAATTTATGCATAGTCTGTAAAGAAAATTTACTTTCATATTATGTTTATTTGTTTTCTTAAAAAAAATTTCTTTAAATAAATTCAAAATCAAAATTTTTAATTAAAAATATTATCTTTAATAATTACCATAATTAGGTGATTTAAAAAAAAAAAGAAATTACTTAAATTTATCCTTAAACAATGCGATCTGTCCCGTAAAGGCAAGGCATTTAGTCCTATAACTTTTTGTGGTCTGACAATCAAGTTCTGAAACTCATGAATATGTCAAAGAAGCCCTAAAAACTATGAAATCATTAGTTCTGTCAGTCCAAATCTGGATGTGGCTCCACTTTGGCTGATGGAAAAAACTAAGCTAGAACTTATGGCATTAATTATTGACTTATTGATCTTTTTATACTTCATCCAACAGTGAGCAACCTTTAAATGCACATTGTCAAGTTTTGCCAAGTGACTCTATATTCCACCATTCTATATTTTTTGACAAGATTAGCTGGCACTGAGAAACCTTATTATTTTTAGGACTCCTAAACATTTTGCTCATCATCTTTCAACTTGGTGGTAACAATAACCTGCTTAGTTGCAATATAGGCAGAGTAGAACCAAACACCAAATTGCCCAACCGTGCAAGCTAACCTAATCATGCTAACATCAGCACCAGCAGCCATAGCCTCCATAAACTCTCTGGTCTTAGACATAGCAATGTTGCCAAAGCTATTCGCTAGAAATTGATCAAGAGCAAATCCGATTGTAGAAGAAGTCTTTGTTCTTTCGTGTTCAATGCCCACTTTAGACGCTAATGATCAGTGGCAAAAATGGACCAAGTAGCAATGAAATGCCAAGAGATGCCGCAACACACCCTTAAAGATGCGGTCAAGTACGAATAAAATCTTAAAATCTGAAAATGTCGTTTAGGACCATCGAACAGGTGGTGGACGCCTGCAGGAGTCACAACAAATTTGCTCACATAAGCACATGAGGCAAAATTTTGAGACATTCAACATTAATAACGAATTTGAATCTTGGGCATTCGAAAATTCTTGAATTCTACCCTCTCCCTATGAGTAGTTTAATTGGCATATATATACCAATGTGTTAAATATTGTTACCGCAAGATATAGTATACCGCGCTGCATACTATTACCGTTTTCGTAAAAAAAAAATGTTAGAATATTATTTTAAGAAGACATAATTTATTTAATAATTTATTTTTACACATTTTATATGTATTCTAATTTTTCTCATCATAATTTGTCAAATATAAATAAAATATATATTGTAGAAGATATTTTTTAATAAAAAAATATTAAAAAAATGTTATATATGGAGCAAAATAAATAATACTAAAAAAACTAATTTACTGATATGCTTAAATATAAATAATACCATACATATGCTTATCTATGGATCGAGTTGCTGGGCTGGATTAAAATTTTCTGCGAGGATCTCACACAACACAATTTTGGTCCTCTTTGTTTGGGATTCACAGATCCCCTGCCTGTCTCATTCTCCATTTCATTATCTCTATGTGAAAGAGAAATGGGTCTTGCCCATTTTTTGGGTTGGAGGGGCTGGGAATCGATGATCAGAGTAGATTCTTGAAAGAAGTAGCCACGTAAGTCGATGGAAGCTTGAAACGAATTGGGAATCAAGCTGGAAGACAATGGAAGTAGGAACCAGAAAACGTTTTTACCAAAACAAACTCAACATGCATGTCTTCTCGATGGTTGCTTGGTGAAGCTTGACGATGAGAGAAACGTCTATCCACATCAGGTCAAAAAGGACAACAAGTCAATACTTAACATTGTCAAATGCCACCTCAGCTTTTCTGCTGGCCAGGTGGAGGGACGTCCAACTTTAGGTTTAGGACTAAAGACTAATAGGGCTGACGATTTAATAGTTTAAGAACCACTTTGGCAGCCTGATAAGTTTTATGACTAAGTTGTCAAAATGTGAACATTTTTAGGACTGAGAATGCGCTTTCATCTATTTTCAACAGGACAGGAATCGAACAAATTTGCCAAACATCCGAACCAAATAAAGAAGCCAAACCAGTCTCGCTTTCACAAAAAAACGGGATTTGTGCAGATTCGACTGAAACTGAAATGGGTACCTTCGACGAATGGATCGTAATGCTCCCATTCATGGCTCATGGCCATCTCAACCCTTTCCTCGGTCTGGCCAGAGAGCTCCACAAAAGGAGTGGCCTCACCATCGCCATAGCCAGCACTTCGCTTAACCTCCAGTACCTCAAATCCGCCATTTCCAACGACGAGTCCAGAATCCTTTTCGCCCAAATCCCTTTCCGCAGCTCCGACTATGGGCTGCCTCCGAACATCGAGAACACAGAGAACTTGCCTCTCGATCAATTCGGCGAGTTTTTACGCGCCAGCACCAACTTGGAAATCCCATTTCGGGATTTATTGTTGGAGATGATAGAGAGAGAGAAAAAGGCTCCTCTTTGTGTGATCTCTGATATATTCTTTGGCTGGGCTGGTAAAGTTGCAGAGAGTGTTGGCTCTGTTCATGTCAGTTTCACCACCGGAGGGGCTTATGGCTCTCTGGCATATTTCTCTCTATGGTTGAATCTTCCTCATCGGGAAACAGATTCCGAGGAGTTCGGGTTGCCGGGATTTCCTGAACACTATCGTTTTCATGTGTCGCAGCTGCACCGGTTCTTGAGAAGGGCTGATTGGTCTGACACGTGGTCCAAGTTCATGCAGACACAGATCACCAATTCTCTGCAGGCCTTTGGATGCTTGTGCAACACAGTTGAAGAAATTGAGCCACTCGCGTTAGCTTGGCTAAGGAGTTACATGAAGATTCCTGTTTGGACAATGGGTCCTCTTGTTCCTCCTGCTTTGCTAGCTACAAAACCAGACCAGGGTTCTGGTTTTCCGAGCCTCAGGGCAGGGAAAGAACCTGGGATTTCTGCTGAGAAATGCCTCCAATGGCTTGATTCTAAGCCTCCTGGTTCTGTTCTGTACATTTCGTTTGGTTCACAGAACACTATAAGTTCATCACAAATGATGGAATTGGCTGTAGGCCTGGATGGAAGTGAAGTTCCTTTCATTTGGGTGGTTAGGCCTCCCATTGGATTCAATTTGAAAGGGGAATTCAGAGAAGAATGGCTGCCTGAAGGATTTGAAGCTCGAATAAAGAGGAGTAATCAGGGGTTGCTGGTGAAGCAGTGGGCACCCCAGCTGGAGATTTTGTGCCACCAATCTACAGGGGCATTTATAAGCCACTGTGGGTGGAACTCGGTGATGGAAAGCTTGAGCCAAGGATTGAAGATCATAGGGTGGCCAATGGCTGGAGAGCAGGCCTATAACTGCAAAATGTTGGTGGAGGAAATGGGAGTTTGCGTGGAGCTTACTAGAGGAGTGAAGAGTATGATTGAAGGTAAGGAAGTGAAGAAAGTGATAGAGTTGGTGATGGATGACAAAGGAAAAGGAGGGGAGATGAAGATTAAGGCTGCACAGATTGCGCAACAGATTAAGGCCGCCATGTCAGAGGATGGAAATGACAAAGGATCCACCATAAGGGCATTGGACGATTTTGTTTCGGCCCTTGTCCGAAGGCAGCAATCAGCACAAGAGTAGCCATGCTTACAAGTTGGAACTTAAAAAGATGGAATTTGAATAAAGACTGCCTTTCTTTGATTCCAAGCAAGTTTAGGAAGAGAGATCAGAGGCCTTTCCTCTCCCTTTCACGCAATACAGATGGAGGCAAGCTCTGCAAATGTTCCAGTTTCTTCCATGCTCCCTTTCCTGGATACTCTGCCATGTACTACGTTATTTCTCAGACTAGGAGCGAACAATGGTCACGAGTATGATGAAACTCGCTTAATGTGAAAGTGAACTTGATTACAGGGAAAATGAAAGCAAATGCTGTTTTGTATTGCGTATATACCTTATCTAAGAACGCTTTTTTCGCCTTTTTTTTTTTTTATTTTGAATGAATTGTCTAAGAACATGCTAATTGTTACATTAACATTTTGAAAATAATGGGTCAAAAATCCAAAAAGAGACAGGAATGAAGAGTTGTCTCAGTTGTGTGACGTAGCTTCGGTGCCATTCTTCTTCTCCCGAGACTGATCATCTTCCTCCTGCTCCTGCTCTTCACCATCTGCATCTTCATGATCATCTGAGTCAGCTAACGGTCTTTTCCTCTGAGGAATCACTTGGAAGAACGATGCCTTCCAATCCTTTGTATCTAAGAACTTGAGGAGTATCTCTATCACTTGATTCACAGTGAGGACCTGCAATTGCATGCATGGTGCGTATCAGAGCAGATACTCAATTTCACTCAGACAAAGGTTTCATAGTTATAACATAACAACAGAGTATGACAACATCCAACTTGATATGCAAGATGGAGTGTTCGGAGAGCCTGGTTTACTAGACAGACTCTAAGCTTAAATTGAAAAAATCAAACAATATAAAATAGTCAATGTTTACAAATACTCCGAAATGAAGTACCTGTTACCAATTGGAGAAACTGAATACAGCACATTTGAAGAAAGAATTGTTGCACAGTGGAAAAAATTATTTTAATATCTAGTACGTCAAAACTCTTTTTCAGAGAGGTCAATGGGAAAAAATGATGTTAAAGCAGACATTGTGTCAAGTGAATCAAGCCAGAAGACTGTAAAAGTTTGTCCGAAATGCTATTGTAATATCTGCTTCCAATTGGTGGAAAGTTTGGGCAACTGCAGAAGCTTATTACCTATTTTCTGCTAGAGGTTTCTTCCACCAGCAAGAACGTGCACAGTGCACTTGGTTATCAACTTTGAGCTTAATTCAATCATCCAAGGTGAGAATCCAGAACCAGAGAACAAGCAATTAAAATAAACTCGCATGACCAATCTCAAGCACCATAACCAACTATACCTGAGAACTTGACATCTTCAAGTAATTTCCAATCGGGAGTTTCGCTGTTCGGATGCCCTGCTCTTGAGCCTTCTTCATGGTTATTCCTTTCCAGCGATTGCGATCCACCAGGCCACCAACAATATAAATGTCATTCAGATCAAGTTCATCCAGCACAGTTTCAGAATCTGCAGTCAGGTATACCAGCTTTCCCTTGTGATCTTGCAATGCTTCTATATAAGATTGATCTTCCTTCTCAATTATCCATTTATCAAATCCTGGGAGCCTTTGCAATTGGCTCCCCATTTCCCCTTGGCAACCAGTCAACCAGAGTTGAGCAGGGAAATCAGATTTTCCATTGACCGCATAACAATACATGATCTGGAAATTACAACCATAATATTGCATAGCAACAATATCAGATTAAAATTTTCACAAGCAAAACCCAATAATTTATCCTAAATATCATATTTACAACTATTATCTGTCAGTCCAAACATTCATGTTCCTCCGATCGACATTGCATTTCGCCATCCGATATCACATTTAGATCACACACAGCAACAATAATGCAAACATAAAATTGTCACGTTGCCTTTTTCTATTTCTAACTTTACACCAAAACTTTAGTAGGCTAACAAAATGGGCAGTTCTAATTTCATTGAGAGAACAAGATACAGATCGTAGAAAGAGTCGCAGGAAGAACCTGTTGGACGAGACTGTGGATTTCGCTGGTTGTCATGAGGTGAGAGAATTCAAGGTCGATGACAATTTTCTGACCATTGTCTTTAGCATTCTTAAGTCGCTGGATCTTCCTCTCTCGCTCCTCCGATCGCTTTTCCATTCGCTCTCGCCTGACCTCTTTCCTGGATTCGATCAGCTTCTGCTTCTCCACTTCGGTCAAACTGGCCAGCTTCTCCTCCCATTCCTTTCGCTTCCTCTCCGCTTCTCTCTTCTTCTGCTCTTTGATTAAAGCCTTCTTCTCTGCTTTCTTGGCGTCGAATCGCTGCTGCTTAAGAAGCTTCTTTTGGGCGCTCTTGGAGAGAACCGGGGCAGGGTTTTGGGCGCTTTCTACGGTGTCTTCGTCATTTTGATTAGCCTCCATTTCCGGGCTTCGCTGGTGCTCCAGCACGCCTTCGTGCGGGTTTAGGGTTCCTGAGTTTTTAGTGGGGGGAAGACTTTGGGACGAAAATGAGCGACGTCGTTTAACTCATTTCAGGAATCTGGACCCAGTCCATGTTTTCTTACAGAATGAATCACTGATTTTTAAAATCAAGCCATGATTCAGATCCTCGATTCAACAGATCTTCAAATCGTCACTTTTTTAGCAACACTAACTGCCAGATGGAAGGGCTTCCCAAGTCAATAGTGAATTTTTGGTCCGGAAGTAGGCTCAGTTCTTCCCGTTGAGGTCTTGATCTAGGTCTTAACAATAGTACCTGACTCTTGCTTTCTTTGCTTTATTTGTGTTTCTATGGGAATTAAGAAATGATAAAAGTATGTATTTTTTTTCAATTTTACCCGACTTTCTTTCTCTCCCCCCTGCCACACCATCAGATCACCTTGCCTCACGCTGTCGATCACCCACCATCTCTACCGCCTCCTCAAATACCCACCATCAAATCACGTCGACCTCACTTCACTCCTCCGTCCTCGGCCCACGCCTCTGTCATACCATCGAATCACTCGATTTATCCTACAATCAATTCAATCTCGGGCAAATCCCCAACTGGATGACATTGTCTCGAGAAATCCACAATTGGAAGCTCGACTTCATCAATTTGTTGGACAACCAAATCTCCAGCAGACAAACGATTCAAAAAGATCAAGATGATGCGGAGGCAGAAGAAGGCGACAGTGAATGGAAGACGATGGCAGAGGCGGACGAGGGATGGAAATGGCAAATAGAGGACGGAGGACGATAGCAAAGGCGGAGGAGCGATAGCAAAGGATGATGGTGGAGGACAAAGGAGTGATGACAAACTGAGGACAACGGCAGAGGCGTAGGAGCTATGGTTGAGGCGGAGGCAGAGGCGTACTAGCAATGGCGAAGGTGGAGGAGACCAAACCTATCAATAGCACTGGAGGAAGAAAAAGAGAGGAAGAGGCGTCGAGACGAGATTGAAATGTAAAAGTAATATAAGGGTATAAAAGTCATTTTATAGCTTAAAATTTACCAAAAGATGAAATGATGAAAAAAAATTTAAAAAGACCCAAAATGAAAAATTATACAATAAATATGAGACAAATAGAGTAATTGTTTATTTGACCATACAAACAATATACCAATAGTCAAATTCAGCCAAAATGCAATTAGTAGTGGTCCCTCTGTGAGTTTTGTATTTATTTATTTATTTATTTTTGATACACGTGAATGAGGATAAGGGAACCCTCAGATTATTTGAGAAAAAAAAATCTCCTTACCATCACCCGAAATGCGTGAATCAACAATGTGGTATAGAGATAATCTTTCAAGCGATTATTTTTCAAGTACGTACTTCTGTTTTCGGTGTTTTTTTCTTCTAATTTTCAGTTCCTTTGACAATTTTAACAAAAATGAAGTACGTAGAAACCAAATTTGGTTTACTCAGCCAAAATTTCAGTTCTTTCTGCCGTGATTTCATGAATGGTCATAGTTACTTTAACCGTTGGATTTACCATTTTAACCTTTGCACTTTGATGATTGCTCTCAGTTTTTAAATAGCAGCATTTTGCTAGTTTTAGCTGCAAGCTCTGGACTGGGAATCAACGGACAACTGTAGATTTTTTATCACGTCATGTAAATGTTTAGCCATGTAAATGACTAAGGAAGCAAAACATGTAGAACTAAGCTTGTATGACAAACAACGATACCATAAAGTTATGAAAGAAGTAGTAGATCGAAGCTCCATCCATCGTATCAAAGTCCACAGTCGAAAAAACAGTCAAGGGTTGCACAAAAGGAACAAGAACACATACTATCTAACGTCAGAAGGTCGCTTGAATTTCACCAGATCTCACTTTTTGGACTTCTTTGGAACCCTGTAAACATCAAAGGCAGAGAATAAGTTGAATCATCCTTTCCTCTCTTGAAAATAAATGGACAACAGAACAACTTCACAACTCTTACTCTGCGGGTTGTGCTGCTGCAGCTGGTGGCTTCCCAGCACCAGGTCCCTGCACATGCAAGCGATTAGCACATCAAAAACACGAATTCAAAACAAACAAATTTTTTAACCATAAGATCCACATTCTTGTGTACAGTATCAGTTATTTGCTTGCCATAAGTTGCACCTATAGTACGGAGTATACAAATGAACCAAATGCCCGGAAACAAAAAGATTAATATGTTAAAATGTTATTCTGCTGAAACCATTACCTGGGCCAATCTCTCCTCCCTCCTAGCAATTTTTCTTTCCCTGCTAGCCTTGTTCTTTGCCCTCTTAGCCTCAAACTGGTCAGACAACGTCTTCTCTCTTGCTTTCTCAGCCTTAGATTTGTGGATACTCTCCATAAGCACACGCTTGTTTTTAAACACATTACCCTTGACCTTCATATACATATCATGATACATGTGCTTGTCAATCTTTTTTGATTCCCGGTACTTGCGGAGCAAGCGCCTGAGAACACGCATTCTTCTCATCCACAAGATCTTAGTTGGTAGCCTCGCCTCCCTTGTTCCTTTGCGCTTACCTGGCAACAGTATCAACAGATAAACATAAATCAACCATACAAAACAATAAAAAAACCTGAGTAAAACTGTATCCCAAACTCCATATGGAAGCATGCACGCATTCAAACATTTACAATCGTCATCTAACAGGTTAAAGACCCTCTCATTGGACTTGGTACGTTGCTAAAAAAAGTAACTGGTACCAAAAAATAGTACGCAACTTAATCAAAGATGCTATCAGATCCTAAAACATGAACATTTTAAGTCAAATGATGCTGTAAGAGTCCAGCCATCATGGCATTAGGTAGATACTAGGCAGAAAAATGAATCATATGCCAACCAACAGGGAAGAAAGGTTTTAACATTAGAGAGTCAAAGTTTTTATTTTCCCTATACGACTTGAGCTTTCGTCTTTGAAAAATATCATTTTCCAACGATAATGCTTTTTTATATGTATATAGAAACAGTTAACCAAGCAAATACAATTTCAAGTTTGAGAAACTTTTGTCTTTTGGTCCAATAATCCCCCCATAAACCATATAAGCAGAGAATTTGAAGTCGTGAGATAAGATAGGAAGTAATGAAACAAGAAACCCAACAAAATAAATAACAAACCTCACCCAAGAGAAATGCAAATCACTTCCCGTTAATATTTATAAACATATAGAACAAACAGAAAAAAGTATATCCTGACCTTGAGATGGGATGATCTTGAACTTCCCCTAAACTTTTACATGAAGGGAAGGGTATAAATACAACAATATTATTTAATCATACACCATACAAGACCAGAGTAGCAACATTTGCAAATAAATAACTACCAACCACTTTTCTTAATCTACTATTCAGCGACTACAAGTTCTTTAAATCAGAATGCTTCGATCCAATAAATTTCAAAATAAAATAAAAAAACACAATCTCAGAGTGATCCCTATTTTCCTAAACAAGAAAATTTTGCTAATACTGCACTGAGGACGATAATTTCTTAACATTCAGTATCACAGGAAACAATAATAGAAATAAACCCACTGTAATGGTTTTGGAAATGGCGAAGCACAATGCACAGTGACACCAGGTATCAGCAATCATAAAAAATCAGAGGTAAAAGAAATTACCATAGCCAGAGTGGCGTCCCTTTCTCTTGGCCTCCTTCATACGGCGTGCACGGGATCTGGAATGAATCTTAGTTGGCTTCCTGATTATAAAACCATCCTTAACCAGTTTCCTAATGTTCTGGCCTGCATTAGACAATCCAGACATAAGAAAAAAAGCTAGGGATCATAGAGCAAGTAAACAGAGTTCACACAACATGAAGAGCAGCACAACATTCAATTTAAAAACCAACATAGAAATATAGTCCAACTTGCAAAAATAGATATATAGACTAAACACATCTAATATAGACTAGCCATCTAGATACTGGCAGTAAATCAGACACCCCATGACTCATGTACCTAATCAAAAATCGGATAACACATAGGCGAAGCATCAGTAATCTCAAATTTGCAATTTCCTGTGGCTTCAAGTTATGCTAGTGCGGCAAAAGTGCTCACCGAACTACAAAACAGTGACAAGAGTGAAACAGAAACTCGGATTCAGTCAGAGCAAGTATATCAATATGCTACATGTACTCCAGAGACCATTACCAAGAGTTCATGACAGTCTTGGAACGCCCATTTAGCGGGAAACAATAAAACTCAAGTCACAGAAACGGCTAAAAAATAGCAAGCGACAGGAACCTTAAGAAGCATTAGAGCTAGATAGTGAAAATCAAGAGAAGGAACATACGAGAATTTGCCATGGAGATTTCATTGACTTCGTTGGGATCCAGCCAGACCTTGCCTCTCCCGCACTTGAGAACGCTCGAAGCGAGCCGTTTCTGAAGCTTGAGAGAAACCATCTCCGACGCTCTTCGGAGGCCGATGCAACGGGGAATTCTGAAATCTGGAGTATAGAAATAAGATGATTAAAATGTTGCTAGGGTTTTGAGACGAAGCTTGTATGGGTCTAGGTCCGAATTGTGATCATATTGGGCCGGGTTCAAGATTTATTTAATTAGTGTACGTACACACTGACATGGCGGGTTTAGTGGTGTTTAGTGGGCCGATCCGGGCCTGCTTGGGCTGGGTGCAGGTTGGCCCTGGGTTGGGTTGGGTTGGTGCGGGACATGGCCAAGGTTGGTAATTTTTTATTTTTTAAAAATAAAATATAAATTAAGTAGAAAATTATTATAGTTAATTTGTATAAATATTTTTTTAAAAAATAAAACACTACCACAGTTGCCAATTTTATTAATTTAAAGACTTAACAACACTTACAATAACAAAAACGAGTTTCACAGGAGAAAATGACCAAAATGTTTTAGGAAAAACAAATAGAAAAAAAAGTAACCTAAGATCTGTGTTTAATAACATATTCATATCAAATATAAACTAAGACTATAAAGGAGAAACTAAGACAAGAAATCATGCCTTGTCATCGGAAAACACCTCATCATTGAAACTCGTTTAGTCTTGCTTTTGTATTTGTGCAAGGCCCCAATCATGTTTGAAAATTCATATGGCTAGAATCACCTAAGTAATGATGGACAATATGAAAAATCTATCCTATTTCGATTTCCATCACTTCAATATCTCAACATCACTTGGCTCGAATAAGGTGGAGAAGTAATCATTAACTTCAACCAAACCCGAGGCGGTCAGTCAATGACGTATTAAGATTTGTAAGCAAGGGTTGAGCTGTGATGACAATGCTGAAGATGAAGCATTGTCAATCAAGGTTGGTAAGTTCGGGATCCTATTCATGATCGTGTTTTACTGTGCAATATCAAGATCATAGGATCAGGTTACAGATCATAAGATCCTACCAAAATCTTAATATTTATTATCTAAATAATATAATTCATGTAAAACACCAATTATATTAAAAACGCAAGTAAAGTTTAAGTGTTATAGCAATAGTACGACATAATTATTGATACAATATAAGTAAAGCTTAAGTTTTAATAAAGTATACATTAGTATAACCAACAAAATAATCAACACAAGTTTGAAAGAAATTCATAAATAAACGCATCAATGACAAATAAAAAAGAGAGTATAGTGTCCTTAACTTTTCCTTAACCAACTGAATGTTCTATTTTGGTCTTAAACCTATTAAAATTCTTCTTCTTTGGTCCTTAAAAGATGAAATCCACTAGCTCAAAATAGCTGTCTGACATAAGCTTGAGAAATTCGAATTTAAATATTTAGTAATTGATTTCTAGTAAATTTAAAATGTATAATAATTTTTTAACAATTAATAGATAATGTAAAATTAGTAGTTTTTTCTTCATGAATGAAATAAGTTTAACTTATATAGAGGAAAAACTAGTAATTTAAATGTCCATTAACTATAAAAAAATATTACTATACATATTAAATTTACAGTAAAACAGCTACTGAATAATTTAAATTATACTATAAAAAGTTGCTATTAGACAGTTACCTGAAGTTAACAAATTTCGTCCAATTGGGGGTCAGAATGAAATGTTTTTAATAGATTCAAAACCAAAATATAATGTTTTTAATAAGTCTATGATCAAAACAGAACATTTGGTAAACTAGGGATGAAAACAAAATAATAATTAAATACTATGGATCATCTATGCAATTTACCCTCAATAAAAATCAATACCCACGTAAGATCTGTATGATCCTTCGATCCTACCATAATCTTACCATATTTTTTATTCTACAACGTTTTAATAAGGTTTTCTATGTCAGAATCATAGAATCATGCAATCCTACAATTAGAATCACAATTTTAATAACCTTGCTGTCTATAACGGTCTAAGGTGTTGTATGTCTTACCTTATCCAAATGCGGGCAAAATAAAACTTGTACATCTTCGGCAAATGGACATCAACAATAGCAAAAATAGCTAACACACTAACTTGGGCCATGTTTAAAAAATTGTGATAATATGTCTCAAGTAACTGAGCCGCACCCGACTACCCGTTAGCTTCACATACGAGTCAAGTACAGATGCAAGTACATAAATTAGGGAAATTTTTTCAAAATACTAAAGCCACTTAAGTCTCATCATTTTTGCACTGATGAAAAATGTACATAATGTTTATAAAATATTGCAAAACCTGATGTGTAAAATGATAGTAAACACTAGAGAAAGAATTAGTTGCTTCGTAGAAATACTTTATCAACTCATTTAGTTTGTAACAACAATTGTCCTATATAGTTTCGTTAAAAACTTCAAAACTGGTTTTCAAACTATTAAAAAAAAGTTAACAAATATGCATACGGATATGCATCCATCAACATTTTGCTAGTTGAATTCCACCATATGGGATAACCATTTAAACATTTTCTAAGAAAAACATTTTCCATTTTCAATACAAAATGCTTTGAACTCACAACTAATTGAGGGAAATGAATTTAGATTCAGGTAAATCTAAAAAAAGAACTTAATCCCTAGCCTTTGACATAAATGGCTAAAGGTAGGGTTATAGGTGAACCGAATGAACACAAATGAGCTCTATTCGTATTCATTCGTTTAGGTTTTAATTGAAAATGAACACAAATGTAAACAATTTTAATAAATGTAAACGAACATAAATAAATGGACTTAAACATATAAATACATATATAAACACAAACAAACATCACTTTGGTCCAATTGACCAACGAAAACCTAAACCTAAAAAGGAATAAGGATTACATTGGGATAGTCTATGTATACATAAATGAGTATACATATTTATATAAATTAATAAATAACAAATGAACAATAAACAACGAACAAATCAGTAAATGAACATAAACAAATAATAATCAAACTATTTGTAAATATAAATGAACGAACACAAACTTGTTCGTGTTCATTCACTTAAATAAGTGAATAGAAAATTGTATTTGTATTCGTATATTTAACTTAATGAACAAAAATAAATAAATTTTTAATGAACGGTTCACCGAATGTTTTAGTCATTTACAATCATAACTAAAGGCTTAAGGGGATATGGGAGAAGTTCAAACTTCAATCTTTCTATTCCCTATATCATGCTACATAAAAGCTAGTTTAGTTGTTATTTTAGTCCGGAAAAACAAGCATGCCCCTTTGCATATTACAATAATACTATCTCATTCCTTTATAAGTTATAATGATACATATATATATATATATATATATATATATATATATATATATATATATATATATATATATATATATATATATATATATATATATATATGTATGTATAAAGAATTGTTATAATTTTATGATATTTATTTAATTGATTACACATTATCAAAATTGACATGTAACTTCATAAAATTTTAAATACATCAGTGTTCCAACAATCTGATTTTACAATTTCCATTAAGCATCTTTTTGTATTATTATGAAAAATTTACATAAACCTTCAGATTTTGCCTAACCTATATTAGGGTTCATGAACAAACCCTTAAGAACCCAGAAGGTTTACTTACACGACTCACACCCTTAAGCCAATCTTAGGGGCTTACTAATTTTTTTTCATTATTTTTTTGGCCTTTTTTTTCCTTAAAAATAAAATCAGAATCCTGATTTTATGATTTTGGCGCGAACGGTCAAGTAACGGCGAAACCCCAGAGCCCAAAGCCGTAGGGGCGTAACCAAAACGCGTCGTACACGAGGTACAGCATCTTGTGCGACAAGTACAAGTTTTAGAGAGCAATCCGGGAGGCGCCCACCGAGCTTTCTGACACAGCAGCCCGCAGTACAAGTTTTTTCTGGACTGTACCACACTAATCCAAACAGCCGACCAGAAACCACCAGCGTCGCCGCCTGTTTTGCTTTTACCCATTCACGTAGCAATCTTCCATATTCGCCGCGTATGTTCCTCCTTACGTTCCCAACTTTTTCATTTTCTTGCATTTTGAACCCCCTCATCTCCTGGGCTTCGCAGCTGTCACCCAATCTCTTTCCTTCTCTGTTTTGTTCTCACCCGTACATCCATCTTTGATGTCTTCCTGTACGAGTTTCAATGGATGATTAAGATTCGTTTTTCCATTTCTGTCGTTCAAGTGGTCAAAAGTTATGATCTTTAATGCTGGAAAGATTCTGGAATCTTAACACATTGATATACAACAAGAAAATTTCACCAATGTCAACAGAATTAAACATTTTTTTCCTAATACTAGAAATTAAAAGCAACAGGTAGATTCATAGCAATTTCGAAAAATTCAGCTTCACACACTTTTAACACCAGCAATTTCTTCAGCATCAGAATGTCCACAGTTCACCGAAGACGCTTTCCTGAGGAGCGCTGTTATTCTGCGGAGCCGATTGCCCATCAAGATATGGAATTTGATAGAACTTCATGTAATTCTCGTAAGCCATCAGCTCCTCAGAGAGCTTCTGCACTTCGTTCACGCCCTCCCGAACCTCCGCCGCCACGCCGCTCTCCAGTGTTTCACGCGCCTCTGTTTCCTCATTTTCGACCTTCACATCGTTGAAACAACCGCTGCTCGGCGCATTGTTGTGCTCGCAGGAGAACACTTCCTCTGAAGTCGACCCAGAAAGTTCGTCGCCGGAGATCACAAGCGGGTCGGTGGCGTAACTGCCGATCTGGTGGTTCAGATCGTAATCGAACCCGTAGTGGTTGAAATTAGAATCGTGAACCTGGGAATAAGCAGCTGGTGGGTTCGGATTAGGGGCGTCCGGGTGGAGATTGTTGGGTTTGAACTGGGTGGAGAGGGAATCGTCTTCGTTGGGGAAATTGACCTTGGCTTTCTTGCCGCGGATTTTGCGAGCTTCTCGGTCATAGGCGCGAGCCGCTTCTTCGGCGGTGTTGAAGGTGCCGAGCCAGACGCGAACGCCCTTCCTCGGATCACGGATCTCCGCAGCCCATTTGCCCCAGGGGCGCTGCCGTATTCCTCTGTACAGATTCTTCCTCTGCCTCTTGGTCTTCTTCTCCGTCGCCTCTTGGGGCGGTGGCCTTTTAAGGGTAGGGACAGAGTTGGTGTCGGAGCAGAGGGCAGGGAATTTGGCGAAAGGGGAATCGGGCCAGAGGTCAGAGGCGGAGACACGGCGGCCGTCGCGGTTGCGGGGGATGAAATCAGCTATAATAGCACCGCCACACATGTTGGTTGGCTTAAGGGATAGTGTTTTGGGAGGTTTTAGTGGGGTTTTGAGGAGAAGCGAGAAAACGATAGACTTGGGAACGTCAAATGGAAATGAAATGTGTGTGAGGCGAGGGGGTTTTCTTGAGGGGTTTATGTAGGTGAAGGAAAAGGTGCCCTGTCGTGACTCGTGAGCGTCAGCTGGGACTTGGAACCTTCTTTAGATTGAGTACCAGTACACAAGGTCAAATTTCATGTAAATAAGAAAGTAATCCTAAAGCACTACCCCACAATGATATAGTCCAAAATTTTCCATTAAATTAGTTTTTCGTACTGGTGATAAAAACATCAAGTCTTCTCGCCCCCCCCCCCCCCTTTTTACCAGTTTATTTTCATTACAATTGAAATTAACATTTTCATATTTAAAAATTTTCCTCAAAATTCCAATTATTTTTTCAATTGGTAGAAAGCAAAAGTACAGATGTTCAAACGGGCTGCCCGGACCGGGACCGGACCGGACCGGCCGGTCCTGGGCCTAACTAATTTGGGCCCGGGCACAGCCCGTGTTTACACGTGCCGGTCCCGGGCCGAACCCGAGCTGGCCCGAAAAATTTTAATTTTTAAAATTGTAATTTTAATTTTAATTTTAAGTTTTAGTTTTTATTTTTAATTTTTAGTCTCCACTTTTTAGTCTTCACTTTTAAATAACTTAATAAAAACAAGAGTCTGAGAGTTTTTTTATAAGTGATATTTTATAATCTAGTTTATCTTAAATTCCACTTCATCTTCAATTCTACTAGACTTTTAAATTAATCAAACGTTAAAGGTAAGAAATTGACCAAAAAGTTTGGAAACTTTGATATATTTGATTTTGAGTTAAACCATTTTTTGTTATTTCTTTATGTTAAATAAACAAACCATGATTACCAAGATTTTACTTTACAAGACAGTAAATAAAATAATGACAAAAAAACTAGATAAATATTTATTCTAAGGTTATCTTTATATTTTGTATAATTACTTGTTTTAAGAGCAAAACACCACCACCGGTGTGAACTTTTATTAATATTAAAGCCAAACGGCACTTACATACCATGGAACGGGCTTTACATTACTCAATAGCCAAACGTTCCATAAAATTAAATGCAAAATAAAAAGTACGATCTGTGCTACACAGCAAAATCAGATCAAATACAAAGTAAGTAAATGATGAGCAAGTGGTGGATTTAAGCATCTACCTCATCGGGGTTTTCTTCGTCAGAACTCTTGTGGTCTTGTAATCTGCAAGCTGCAAGACCCCAATCACGGTTGCATATACAAACTTCAACTGAATTTGGTGATAGCCTTGCGCGTCTCTATGAAATGACACGCTTTCCAGCGCTGAAAGCAGATTCCGATGCAACGGTTGAGACGGGAACAGCTAGAACTTCTTTGGCAATGATGGAGAGTATTGGAAATTTGTTACTTCTTGCTTTCCACCAGTCTAGAATCTCGGTCTCACTATTCTCCCAAACAAGGTTAAGGTATACGTCCACTTCAGTAAGACCGGATGCGGCAGCACGGGGCCGTTTGAGGAGTTGTTCAGCCGGATTGAATGACAATGAGGCCGATGAAGATGCGATGGTAGATGAAGTAGTGTTTGCAACCTTATCCTTATGCCGACTGGCATATATCTTAAATAACTCTCGCCAGTGCTCATCAATAGAGGCAATTATAGGATGAACAGAAATATGTGTAATTTCTAAGAAACTATAATAACCCTCAAGTAGCTGTTGCGTACCTGTGATTCTTACGGTCGGGTCTAGTGTAGCTGCAACTAAGTAGATTGGGGGTATAGTACTGAAATATGAAATCCATTTATCTTTCATGGCCTTAATTGTGTCTTTTAAGAACTCGTCATCTTTGTATTGGTTCAAAACCCATGCAATGTTGACCATATGCATTAAAACTTTGTGCGATGTGGGATAGTATACACCGGAGCAAAAAACAGTGGCATCATAAAAATATCGCAGCACAGCAGCCAATTTTGACAGTTTATCCCACATCTCTTGTTTCAAAATCGTGTTCTTTTCTCTGACATTTATAAAACATGTCATGTATGCAGAAAATGGCATGGCATCTATCAACATCTCAAAAGTGGAGTTCCATCGGGTAGGGCAATCAAGTTTAAAACGTTTCCAACTAAATTCGAGGCCATTTTCCAGACAATATTGCTTAAATTCTTTAGAAACTTTCGGCCTTGACTTTAAATAGTGGAGTGCCCACCTAATTGGAGTAATTTCATTACTCAAAACTTGAAGACCTTTTTGGACAGCTAAGTTTAAAATATGACATATACACCTAATATGAAAAAATGCGGCATCACGGACAGGTTGTAGTGATTCCTTCAATGTCTCAGCCGCGACATCGTTATTTGATGCATTATCAAATGTTATGCTAAAAACCTTGTCATGAAAAAAATATTCTTTAAAACATTCTGAAATTACATTGAATATGTTCCAACCAGTATGATCGACCTCCATCCACTTAAATGCAATGATACGTTTTTGAATAACCCAACTATCATCAATCCAATGTGCAGTTATACAATAATAATCTTGTCCTAGTGGTGAAGTCCACATGTCACTAGTAAATGAGATAGAGTGATCTAAAGCAGAGAAGCATGCTTGTAAGTTTGATTTACCAGCTTCATAACTTTTAAATGTCTCCCTTCTAGCAGTGGTTCTAGATGTTTTTTTAAAAGCAGGGTTTAAGTGTGTTGTAATCCATTTTTCCATGTGTCTATCTTCCGATTGTGTAAATGGTTTTTCAGTTAACATCATCCATTCTATCATGCCTTCTCTACAATCTTTTTGATTAAATTTAAAAATACCTGATCCACCGGCAGTGCTTGCAAGCTGTGTCTGACCGCCGGTACTCGTAGCTGCATCTGGACATAAAGTCGGATGCTTTGATTCCATGTGACGTCTCAGTGTTCCTGTGCCAGCGTTCTTCTTATGCGAGAGCTTTTGCTTGCAGTGTTTGCACTGTGCGAACCTCGCATTGTTTCCATGACTATCATTCTAAAAAACTTGGTCAAAATGCTCCCAAACCCATGCGGTGCGCCTCGCCGTCTTACCTTCTGCCGGAAGTTCGGCTTGATGGCTTGTCGGGGTTTGTTCAGAACCATCTCCTCCACCAACATTCCCTGCTGCCGTTGCCTCCACCTCCTCAACGTCGTCATCAGAAAGTTGATCATCGAGGCCCAAGTCGTATTGACTCATATCGAATTGCTCGTCATCGTCAGTTTGTTGGATATGAGTCCCACGGGTCGCCGGTCGAGAAAGGCCACGAAAAAATGACCTTAAACCGGTGCGGGATGAAGAGCTTGAGGCTTTTCCCTTTCCTCTTGATGCCATTTGTGTGAGGCAAAATTGAGCAAAACACAAGTTTCGAAAGTAATTGAGAATTGAGTGAGAATGGAGAAAATAATATTGACTGCTTGAAAGAAATGAGAGAATATATGAGTAGAGAAGGAGAGATTGCTAAGATTGGTGTGAAGAAATGGTGCAAATGGCCTCCCTATTTATAGGGGAAGGCCTTATTTTTTTTGGCCTAAAATACCCTTAGAAAATAATTGTTAGAGGGGGCAAAAATGTAAATTCTGGGGTCCAGAAAATGCTGCCAACCGTTAAAAGGACCTAAGTTGTCATTTGCCCTTTTTTTTTGAAAATTCTGGCCGTTGGACTTGTCCCTGCCGTTGCGCCGCACCGGTCCCGTGCCGGTCCCGTGCCGTCCGCCGTGCCGGTCCCGTGCCGCCGTGCCGAGCCGTGCCGAGCCGAGCCCAACCCGTCCCTGGGCCGTGCCGAGCCCACCTCCCTCCCCCCCCTCCTCCAGGCCCATATACGGCCCACATGCAGCCGGGCTTGACGCGGTCCTGGGCCGTGCCGGTCTTGGACGTGCTTGGGCCGTGCTCCAAGCGAGCCGGTCCCGAGCCGGGCCGTGTCAGGACCGGCCCACTGAACATCTCTAAGCAAAAGCATTATCGAACACATCATTTTTACTTTATTTCAAAACATAGGAAAATGTAAAATTAAAAAAAATATGGAAATATGTCCACTCAAAGAAATTTGAACTTTACGAAGAGTAATGATAATTATTTTAGAGTTATTTCTGCCACTACATTTTTTTCGGTAATCAGAAAAATACAAAGTAAGTTTAAGAGAGAGTAGATGTAGCTAGTTGATGAGCAATGTGAACTTTTTGCCTAGGCACCACTACCATTGAACATCATGAAAAATGAGTCAAGGAGGTGAAAGATTTGACCAATCACATGATGGAGAGATATGCCTGGATAAAAGGTACTCATTAGGCCCTGCAAAACCCAAACACAATCAGTTAGCATAGTGATTGAGGACTTATGTTGGTCAGATGCAAGTGATAAGGCTCCAAGAACAGCTCGAAGCTCAGCCTCCAAGGCGGACTTGTAAGGATAGATAATTATCCCTTGATGACGCCGAGGAAGGGTATTAGTTTCCATCCATACCCATGTCACAGCTCCTAATTGAAAAGTACGATGCCAAGCTCCATCAGTGATCAAAATGTTTGGGCGGGAAATAGGAGATGAATTCCTATCATGACCCCAAGTACGACATAAGGTAGGAAGGTGATTGTACATATCAAAATGCATTTTATGTTGAAAATCCATAGCCAGAGAGATCTGATCCAATAGGTTGTCCATTCTAGCAATCAAAGAAGGAGCATGAAAGGATGCATTCTAGAATGTGCTCTCATTGTGACCAATTCAAATAGTCCAGAGGGTAGAAATCAGGAATCGGAACGAATTTGGTGGATAATGTTGCTTGTGTCTCAAAAGTGAATTAAGCCACTCTTGAAATGATGAGTAGGAAATAGGTGAAGGAGAAAAGCAGAAATTACCCCAAATATCCTTGGAGCCAAGACACTCATAAAAGAGATGAAACATCATTTATGGAGTGACATGACAATGGGGAAAATTTGGAGCAGCGAAACCACCATGAGTAACTAGGTTGTCCACAGTTGGTAATGCTCTCGATAAAACATTTTCATAAAAATGTCTTGAACTTGTGAGGGATGTTAGAGGTCCAAGGATTTAATCACAGTTGGGAAGTCTGGATGTAGGGAACATTGTAAGAAAGTACTTGTAGAATTTAAAAGGACCACCGAGTTCTTACGAAGTTCCAGGTTATATCCTTGCTTAGCAGAGAAAGATCTTAAAGACTTCCCAAGCCAATGAATTAAGTCCTAATGATCTACATCAATAATAAGAGTAATATTCAAAATTAAATCAATAATTTGCAGATGGAATAGGTTCCGAAGAAGCTGTAAATTCCAACAACGATCATAATTGTTGAATATATCCAAAACGCAAAGATTGAGATCCTTAAATACATCCCCCTACAAGTAAAGATAGGTGTGAGTTGGGGGAATGCCTAGTATCTAAGAATCTTCCTAAACTCTAACGGTAGAGCCATCACCTAATAACCATTGAACATGGTCCTGAAGTAGAGATCTTCCATAGACAAAGACTTTGTCATATAGTGGATTCATTCTTGGAAGGTTTAGCTGTCCAAATTGAGTGAGAATGACCATACTTGGCCATAAGAACCTGATAAACCAAAGAATCAGCACTACCTGTAAAAATATGCCTAAAAGTTATAGCAAGCAAAATTTGATTGAAAAGACTCAAGTCTTTGATTCCAAGCCCTCCTAAGCATTTTGGAAGATGTAGAAGCCCTTGGTGCCACATATGGAGGCTACATTTTTTCTAAGACCTTGACCACCAAAATCGGATAAACTTCTTTAACATATGGTCGGAGAAAGTCACTGGAACTTTTCGACATCACATAAATCAGGATGAAAGACAAGGTTGACTGGATAAGAATGAGACAACCAACAGGATTCAAAAGGTTCATCTTCCAATTGGCAAGATGTTTATTGACTTTATCCACAAGGAATTGGTATGAAAAGCGTCTGGATAGATCCTAGGTAAACGAAAAGCCCGAATAGGTTGGGATACCCTCAGTGATAGGAAAATGAAGAATCCTTAAGATATTCGTCTGCATATGGCCAAACATGTTGCGGCTAGAGAACCATTCTAATTTTTTAACATTAATGTGTTGGCTTGCTGCCATCTCAAAATCTTGAAGTGTCTAGTTGAGGGCATGAACAACCGATAAAGTTGGTTTGAAACAAATTAGATAATCATCTGCAAAAAAAAAAAAAAAAAAAAGATAACTGATTTCTGGTCCATTCCTACTAGCACGAAGACCTTCAAGAATTCCTTGAGATTGGAATTTTAGAGGCATACTTAGAAGAGCCTCAACACAGAGGATAAAAATATAAGGGAATAAAGGGTCCCCTTGTCAAGTTCCAACAGTTTGAGAGAATCAATTGGTAGTACATCCATTTACTTCATAATATTTTGACTATTTAGACAGCTATCAGTTTTGGTTATTCATAGGATAAGGTTAGCTTTATAGAACAAGAAGGGTCACCAACTTTAGGGATTTTTGTAAACGATATGAATTACGTATTTTATTTTTAGTTCTTCCAAGGACAAAAATTGCATTGTTTTTCTTCCTTTTCCTGGTTGCCATTAGATCTTACTTGGCTTGCACGGCGAGTACAGGGTTAAATACTACTCCATCTAGTATCATTGATGCAAAATCTACAACGGTTTATGCCAAATGAAACTAAAATGCAAGGGAGTCCTTCTACAATGAACCTATGATAGGATGGCCCCAATTTTACATACCTAAAATACTCCGCTAATTGTTTCCTCCGTCTTAAATTATTTATCGATTAAAAAAGAATTTATGGTTTAACAAATTATAATAAATGTAGTTTTTATTGGTAAAAACAAGTACTATACAATTTTACTCATATTTAATGTTTTCATGTCTTGTAGTTCAAGTTTTTTTAAAAATTAAATGAAGAATTTAATAATCCAACTACTAAATTGAATCGTATAATTAAGAAAAAAAATAATTTAATAAAAAGGAAATCTCATATTCGACAGTTCGGCCTCGTCGCATGTTGAGAGTAGAAATTTGAGACAGAGCCATTGACATCCAGACCTCCTTTGTCACCCACTACCTGAGCTCATCTATGGGAAACTCCACCTTGCCCTAAGCTTCTTCATTTTTCCAAGATCTAAAGAGAGCGTCGGATATGGGTATCTTTAAATTAGTCTCACTACACTAGGGCTAATATCTATGCAAATATTTATAAAAGATTTGATAAGTTTATAAATCACATTGTGTGCACTTTTTCAAATAACCACAATTTCGCTCTGTAGAGTTCAATTTTACAAAAAGAAATGAGTTATTTATAAAAGTCCGTTGAAAAATAGTTTAAGAACAGTGGTAAATGTTTAATGGTTATTTGATGTTTTGAGCTTTTCCCAATTAAAAGATCGATTGTAAGAAAGCCATACATACGGTGCCAAAGCTAGCACAACATCGACTATTTTTTTTTTTTTTTTTGGCATTCAAAATCAAAACAAAGGAAAAAGTGGCGTTGCTAGATTGTATGTAGGAGAAATACTTTGTCAATTTAACGCGACGTTAAGGAGTACATACTACATAGTAGTGATAGTGAGGAAAGTGTCAAATCGGAAGGACAAACCAAATGATTTTAAAATAACGATGGTACCTATCATGGAAAATCGACAGTCAGAAAGGAGTAAAGGAGGCGGAGTTGGTGTTTGTTAGGAACGGGCCAGAGTAACAGGTGTACAAGTTGTTGGGCAGTCAAATTAGAGTTCAAAGAACCCCAAAAAATGATAATTAAGTAACTAAGCACCTGATTTAAGCACATTGTCTGCAAGTCTTGTGGGCAGGCAGTCCTGTATAGCCTTAATTAATTGAGCTGTCAATTTTTACCTTACTAGCAATTTCGTTTCTGCTCTCTAGAAGTACAACAAAGTTGCAACTTGCGATGAGCCAACAAAGGTTACCCAAAATAAAAAAAGCCAACAAAGGTTAAAAAAAAAAAGGCTAGAACTAGTGTTAAACCATTGCATAATTTAACTCAAGAATTATTTATGTGATATCAACCAAATTAATACGTGTGTTTTTCTCGAAGACGTCTTAGTTGATGACATTTGAGAGCGTGTATATATAAGCTCGAACCTACATGCAAGAATTTTTTTTTTCCTTCTCATGATTTTATTGATTTCTTATAAATAAGGTGGTTCATTTCATGTTCAGAAACTTTCCGTCTCCAATTTGTCGTTTCTCATCCATTAAAAACATAGGGTGAGTTAATGGTGAACATTGGGCCGGGTCATGACCAGCTCACGTCAAGCACGGCCCAGGCACGGTCAAGCCCGGCACGGCACAGGCCCGGTTAAAATCTGGCTAAGGGTGAGCTGGTTATGGGCTATCATGAGAGGAGGGAGGCAAGTGGGCTCGGCACGGCCTATAACGCAATTGGGCCCGGCACGAGGGCGCGCAACGATCGGGTGGCAGGACAATGTTCCGAAATTTAAAAAAAAAAAGCAAATAACACAATTAGTCCCTTTAACGGCTGGCAGCTGTTTTTTTACCCCAGAAATTACTTTTTTGCCCCATCCAACAACTATTTTGTAAGGGTTTTTTAGTAAAAAAAAAAAAAAAAGCCTTCCCCTATAAATAGGGAGGCCATTTCCATCATTTCTTCACACCAATTTTAACAATCTCTCCTTCTCTACTAATATATTCTCTTATTTTTTTGAATCACTCAATATTATTTTCTTCATTCTCAATCAATTCTCAATTACTTTCGAAGCTCGTGATCTGCTCAATTTTTCCTCACACAAATGGCATCAAGAGGAAAGGGAAATGCCTCAAGCTCTTCATCCTGCACCAGTTTGAGGTCATTTTTTCGTGGCCTTTCCCGACCGACGACCCGTGGGACTTATATCCAACAAACTGACGATGATGAGCAATTCGATATGAGTCAACACAACTTGGGGCTCGACGATCAACTTTCTGATGATGACGTTGAGGAGGTGGAGCCAACGGCAGCAGGGAATGTTGGTGGAGGAGATGGTTCTAAACAAACCCCGACAAGCCATCAAGTCGAACTTCTGCCACAAGGTAAGACGTCGAGGCTCACCGCATGGGTTTGGGAGCATTTTGACCAAATTTTTAAGAAGGATAGTCATAGAAACGATGCGAGATTCGCACATTGCAAGCAAAAACTCGTGCACAAGAAGAACTCTGGCACAGGAACACTGAGACGTTACATGGAACATAAGCATCCGAATTTATGTCCAGATGCAGCTATTAGTACCGGCGGTCAGACACAGCTTGCAAGTAGTGCCGGCGGATTAAGTATTTTTAAATTTAATCAAAAAGATTGTAGATAAGGTATGGTAGAATGAATGATGTTAACTGAAAAACCATTTACACAATCGGAAGATAGACACATGGAAAAATGGATTACATCATACTTAAACCCTGCTTTTAAAAGAACATCTAGGACTACTGCTAGGAGGGAGGTATTTAAAATTTATGAAGCTAGTAAACAAAACTTACAAGCATACTTCTCTGCTTTTGATCATTCTATCTCATTCACTAGTGACATGTGGACTTTACCACTAAGACAAGATTATTATTGTATAACTGCACATTGGATTGATGATAGTTGGGTCATTCAAAAACGTATCATTGCATTTAAGTGGATGGAGGTCGATCATACTGGTTGGAACATATTCAATGTAATTTCAGAAAGTTTAAAAGAATTTTTTTGTCATGACAAGGTTTTTAGCATAATATTTGATAATGCATCAAACAACGATGTCGCAGCTAAGACATTGAAGGAATCACTAAAACCTGTCCGTGATGTCGCATTTTTTCATATTAGGTGTGTATGTCATATTTTAAACTTAGCTGTCCAAAAAGGTCTTCAAGTTTTGAGTAATGAAATTACTCCAATTAGGTGGGCAATCCATTATTTTAAGTCAAAGATCAAAGTTTTTTAAGAGTTTAAGCAATATTGTCTGGAAAATGGCTTCGATTTTAGTTGGAAACGTTTTAAACTTGATTGCCCTACCCGATGGAACTCGACTTACAAGATGTTGATGGATGTGATGCCATTTGCTGCACACATGACATGTTTTATAAATGTCAGAGAAAAGAAAACGATTTTGAAACAAGAGATGTGGGATAAACTGTCAAAATTGGCTGCTGTGCTGCGATATTTTTATGATGCCACTGTTTTTTGCTTCGGTGTATATTATCCCACATCGCACAAAGTTTTAATGCATATGGTCAACATTGCATGGGTTTTTAACCAATACAAAGATGACGAGTTCTTAAAAGACACAATTAAGGCCATGAAAGATAAATAGATTTTATATTTCAATACTATACCCCCGATCTACTTACTTGCATCTGCACTAGACTCGACCATAAGAATCACGGGTACGCAACAGCTACTTGAGGGTTATTATAGTTTCTTAGAAATGGCACATATTTCTGTTCATGCTATAACTGCCTCTATTGATGAGCACTTGCGAGAGTTATTTAAGATTTATGCCGACCGGCATAAGGATAAGGTTGCAAACACTACTTCATCTACCATTGGGTCTTCATCATTGTCGGACTCATTATCATTCAATCCAGCTGAACAACTCCTCAAACGGCCTCGTGCTGCAACATCCGGTCTTACTGAAGTGGATGCATACCTTAACTTTGTTTGGGAGAGTAGTGAGACCGACATTCTAGAATGGTGGAAAGCAAGAAGCAACAAATTTCCAATACTCTCCATCATTGCCAAAGAAGTTCTAGCTGTTCCCGTCTCAACTGTTGCATCGGAGTCCGCTTTCAGCGCTGGGAAGCATGTAATTTCAGAGAAACGCGCAAAGTTATCACCAGATGCAGTTGAAGTTTGTATATGCAACCGTGATTGGGGTCTTGCAGCTTTAAGATTACAAGAACACAAGAGTTCCGACGAGGAAAACCCCGATGAGATAGATGCTTAAATCCACGGCTTGCTTATTATTTACTTACTTTGTATTTGATCTGATTTTGCTGTTTAGCACAGATCGTACATTTTATTTTGCATTTATTTTTATGGAACGTTTCGCTATTGAGTAAGGTAAAGCCCATTTCATGGTATGTAAGTGCCGTTTGGCTTTAAAATTAATAAAAGTTCACACCGATGGTGGTGTTTTACTCTTAAAACAAGTAATTATAAAAATATAAAGATAAACTTAAAATAAAAAAATCTAACAAGATCCTATCTGCGCTAAGATTATCAGAAGAGTTAATTAGTACCAACTGAGCTAATTATAAATGCAAGATTCATGCAACCGACCCTAACTAGATGAGATTAAGGCTTAGTTGATTGATTAATTGATCAATTATTTTTCTTTCAACTCTAAAATTTTATATCATTCAAACGCTTATCTTTAAATTATTTAAAAAAAAAAGTAACAAATCCTTTTTAATTTTCTGTTTAGAAAAGGAACCACAAAATATTTATAAAAATTCATTTTTTAAAGAACATGGTTTATGTTTACTGATATTACATAATGCTACCTTTTAATCTAATAAAATTTTATAAGATAATAACACAAAGATTAGAAAAACCTACTGCTTTTTTTTTTAACTTGTTAACTAATTTTCCTCATTAAGCACCTTTTAGGAAAATAAGATCAAAAGTACCTATATTAAGAAAAAATGATATGTTATCATACCTATTAGAGGAAAAACTCATGAAGTAGGAGAACGTCGATTTGGAGGGCTAAGAATGGGTTATTATGCTACCTCTTTCCCAAAACCAAGTTCTCGTTAGCCAACCTTCCTTAAATTTCGTTAATTTAACATACCGACAATAATTTTTTTATATTATTTTATTTTAATATCAATTTGTAAAAATATAAAATGAAATTAAACTTAAAATTAAAAACTAAAATTAAAAATTAAAACTAAAACTTTAAATAAAAATAAAAATTACAAAATTAAAATTTAAAATTAAACGGGCCAGCTCGAATTCGGCCCAGCTCGGCACGGGACCAGGTCAGGCTCAGCACGAACCCGGCACGTGTCAACACAGGTCGTGCTCGGGCCCAATTTCCTTAGGACCAGGCCCGGCCGGTCCGGCCCATTGTGCAACATTGGGGTGAGTTCGGTTCAAATTAAACTACATTAATGTGTCATCATTATTTTCTGATAAAAAAAAAGTCAAGATGATAAATGAAACCCCCCACCAAATCTTTTAGTTATTTACACCTTATGTCATCCACTCCATTTTAGTCGAACATAATGATACAAAGCTTGCCATCGCACTCCTGGATATTATCGCCGTCACACTCTCGGTTGCTGACACCATCAACCATGGCCAATAATCAGACAAAAGAATTTGGCACCTCCTCACATGCACCAAGCCGGTGATTTCTCGATTGTCACACACAAAGCTTTGCTGCTCATCCCCTTTCCCCCGCTGGCCATCCGCCTCCCACAGCCATGGCTTCTAGAGGATCTAGGTCATAAAGACCAAGCTCTTTCTGAATCTAATCAAGACACAGGATCTTGATGAGCAGCAGGATCATCTCCACACTAGCTTCATTCTTTTCTTATCAAGCTATAGGCAAAGGCCGGATTCAAGACCAACAGAATCGTCTCCAGATTCGAGGCCCGTAGTGGCCGACGAAACTTAAAGGGTGGATGGCGAGGGATGATGGATGACTCTCAACAGGCAATGAGGGCTATGGGTTCACCAAGGGCAAATTTGTCCAATTTTCCAAAACAACAAATGGATCCTCTTGACCCGCCTGATGACCTGTGAATAATCCAACCCCATTAATGCTATTAATTCAAACTAAACTCACCCATCACCTAAGAACTATTTTGTCCCTTCCCTTTTAAGAAGAGCCCACAAGGAGTATGAGTAATACTGTAACTATAAAAAAGTTTAACAAAAATGAATTTTACAGATTCTGTTCACCAATAGATATTAAACAATTTAAATCAGTTTCAATCTTACAAATAGAACCAAGTCCGTAAAATGTTCCTAACTCAGCTCTGTTCAAACAATACTACTGAGCTTACAATTGCAATTTATGCCTAAGACGTTACGGGTTTACCTCAGCGCAAGCAGGAGGAGCCTAAACTGATAGCAATTGATTTGGCACTCTACCAGCAGAGAAAGCTCCAGATACAAAAGGCCAAACTAGAGTGGAAACCTTAAACAAAAGACCCACATGAGGACCCTAAATTCTACAACATATCTTTTACTCTCCACTAAGCTCAGCTCAGCCGGTGCTCTGCTTACTGATTGGACTAAAAGAAAAGCAGGAACTACGATAACCCAAGAGGATGATGATCAACTATAAACATTGGCGCGAACAAGAAGAAACAGCTAAAATTGGAATAATCAATAACACGAAATTGCTTAACATTTCTTCCATTCTATGATCTCACTCTTTTTCTCTTATGAACTTCGTATTAAATTGTCTCCTTTCGCAGTTGTTCTTACAAGTGTATACCCAACTTTCTGTAAATATCACTCACTTTCCTCTTATATACAGTGCCCTGATGATCCAGACTAAGCTCAACTGGCTCCAGGTGGGTTATTCCGTTGAATGCATAACATCAAAAAAACAGGCACCAAGTATGACACAATAACTATGCACATACAAAAGAGTAGAACTTGCGTCCTCTAGGACCAAAACTTTCGCCAGGCTGGCAATACCTGTGTCAAGAAACTGCAGTTGGCAGCCAGTTTAGCACTGTTGGAGTCGCAGATTTTCCAACGTGCTTGGCCAGCTGCAACCCACTGACCATCCTAGAATTCCCAGGATGTGATCAACACTCGAACATGCATTAACCTGAAAAGAAGGCAATGCTCCTAATTTCAGTGGTCAATTGCATTCTGAAAATCCAACAGGAAGGTATCACAAAGACTATTCCCTTAGTAAAGCAAGACAGCAGGTTAAAGGAAATAGAAGTGCATTACAAACTTCGTGAAATTCAAACATGTACCAATTCTTCGAAGCTTGCTTCAACTCGGAAGAGCATGGCAGCCATTCCCCTTCCTCTGTCAATTTCAGCCTATATAGAAGGCGAACATGTTACCAGAGTTTCTAAATTTAACAGACTTTGACATGTCAAAGTTACTAAAAAGATTTAGACCACTCACCACACAGGAGCATACGCTGATGCCCACTGTAGCCAATGCTGTTGAGACCTCAGCCATCATTCCTGAGAACATTTTCGAGTTAAACCAAGTGTGGTTTAGAACTGTATACACCACCAAACAATTTTAAAGTTATAACTGAATGGTTGCAGGAAAACGACGTTATTTCAATTCTTGCCTTTTTCTTGGCAATACCAATATTCCAGAATGAGTATTAAATGGAGACATATAAATATAGAGGATTTTTGGTTCAAGGATCCTAACTTTCCAGAACAATGAGAATTGAATTTTGAGAAACTTTGCATTCATATCAATTTGGAAATCAGAAGACAAAACGTGCAGGGTGAGTTGTTTAGATCCCAACTTTTTCAACTTGATATCTATGCACAAAAATGCTTGATAAATCATCTTTCCGAACTCTTGGGCAATTTGACATCCATGAACTAACTAAACAGTGCCACTAAGTAAAACATGAGAATGGAATGATACCCATGGAGTTATATAAAGGTGCATTTTTTTTTTTTTTAATCTTGAAACAATTTCAAGAGATAGAAATGTGCATGCCGAACTAATATACATGCCTAACTAAATATACTGTACTTTAAAATAACACCTCTCCCCCGCTTCCATGCAAAACGCATTCCTACAGAATCACAAATTCCCTCCTTTATATTTTTTCATGTTACCCCTCTTGTAAGACAAAAGGCCAGTAAACATAGCTACAATAGGAAAATCATAAAATACTATACTCCCTCCATCCAAAAGAGATGACACATTTTGAATGTCTTGTCATAAAAGAAAAACAACTTCAATTCATGGAACATGAGATTTCCTGAATATAATAATCTAGCATTCCTATGTTAGGTCCATACTTATCAAGTCTGGTTGATGCATATAATGTCCTTTCCTTAATAAAACTAACAAAAGTAAGAAACTGATTTATTGGAAAGTGATTTTACCCAACTTATAAATAGAAAAAGAGGCTCCTTCCAAATGAAAACATCAAATGGATGTCTTTTGGGAAGTGAGATTATAGAAAAATCATTTTCTTAATAACCAAACACTGGAATCTGTTAACTATGGAGAGTATGCAGTCCAGTAATGGCAGAACTTTAAACAGTTACTCGACACTATGAACTTCACGCCACCAAGCGCAACATGGTTTTAGGCGCAGTACAGGGAATAGCAAATAAATACCTGTCCGATCTATGCAAACCACACAAAGCCACTGGACTGAGTGCCCTTCAAGATTGTGCCATGCAGCAACATTACTTACTAGCCAACTCTCTAAACCAGGCAAAGCATCCTTATACAGTGGAATGTTAGCAGGTAGTGTTTCAGCGATGCTATTGCCTGAGAGGAACTCATTGGCCTTTATGCTTACATGCTGAAGATTTTTATTATGTTTCCCATTCACCTTAGGCGCCCAAATACTTCCATTCTCATTCAGAAAAGCTGCTTCATGATTTCTACCCAGTGAAGAGAAGTCTAGAGTACGCAGGTTTTTCTTCCATGTCAGCCTGCTAGGTCTACAAATATCTATGATCTCTTCTGCTTTGCTCTCTTCCCCCGAGTCAGAAATGAAGTCGTTCACTCTATCTGCAGTTATTTCTGCAGTAGATAGTGCAGCTTGCTCCTTCAAGAACTAAATAATAGGTAGCACTTTAAGAATAAGACATCTGGCAATTAACAAGGTATTTCTATTTGCATACTGGAAAAGATGTTGACAAAGAAGAGAAGGTGAAACCTACTTTCACAATTTTGTGCCTGGCACTACGTGTTTTAGCATGTTGCAACCACTGCCTATGCCTTTGAAAACACAAATGGCTAGAAAGAGCCTGGAAGAACGAAAGGTCGAAGCTATTATGAAGTAGCAAAAGAAACAGAAGGTGCCACAGCAATTCGGAAATATGACAAAACAACAATGTGCAGCAGAAACTCCACTGAGGCGCTACAAATGTGCGTGTTCTACAATCGAGATCCCAACTCTTCATTCTAGTCTATCAGTGCAAACAAAATACTAATAACCTGATTATTCACACCTGGAGGAGTAACTGCCCTTGCTACAATTGAGATCACCTATCTATCATTCTATTCTATCTACAAGAATAAAAACAACACCTTTCTTCACAAGAGAAAGGACTGATCACGCTTCCAATGCCTGTAAGACCCTAAAAGAGCATTTTGACTTTGTTAATGGTATCAGAAGGCTTTGAATTTTTCAGTTGGGTGAGCCCATTACCAAATATCATTTTATTGAGATACAGACAAAAATTTAGAAATATGATCAATGAAAAAGAAAAAAAAAAGTTGTGATTTTCACTGCAAGCATGTGGATAGCATGTAGACAAGATGCCATCGTATTTATACACTAACATCATAGGTGATTATTTCCACGACTTCAGCATTGGCAAGTACATGTGTGGGAGAAACAACATTCCCATTGACCTGCAAAACAGGAAGTTCTTTAACTGTATTATGACCACCAAGGCAAGATAAGTAATCATATTCTAAAAACTGTGATTCCCCCCATTTATGGGTGAAGTTAAAAAACAGGGAACAGAATTTAGCACAAACTGAAAAGAACACCTTTGCAGCCACCATCTTGTTGCCAATTTCTGTGTGAATCAGGTAAGCATAGTCAACAACTGTTGCTCCTTCAGGCAAATTTTTTATCTGCATGTTGTGACAACAAGCTTTGGCTAAGCAAACAGCCAGCCTTTATACACCTAAATAAAGAATGTTTAAAGCTGGAACAATTAATTCCTATACCTCTCCCCTAGGAGTGAAAACAAATACTCGGCTGCCTAATAGATCTCTCATAATAGTATCCACAAATTCTCTAGAGCTCATGTTGCCAACGAACTCCTCTTGCCATTCTCGAATTGCATTAAGCCAACCAACCTGGAGGGAGAGAGCACTTAATCAATAAGACTGTCAAGATATCATTTTCCTATAACCTTTGCCATTGAAGGACTTCAACATACTCTGCGTGCAATATTTGCATTGTTTAGACAAACTGTGTTCCCTGTTGAACTTCTAGAACTGGGTATTACACGACCAACCAAGCCAGTAACAAATATTCTTCCACTATAATGAGCCGCAATACCTCTTTCAGCAATCAGATTCATCTCTTCAGTTCTAATCTGCCAGAAATTAATTAAGCTATCAATATTTATCGCAAGCACAAAAAAGTGCGAAAGTGCACTTATACAACTCAAAGCGATTCACTACTGGTAGTCCAAAAGAAAAAGAAAGAATCCCAGCCTACTTGAACTTCCAGTCGAAATGTGCTCTCATAAAGAAATGGGATCACAGTTGTATGAAGACTTTGGTACCCATTTGGCTTTGGAGTTGCTATATAGTCTTTTACCTGTTAAAATGGATAAAGAAACATTTAGTTTGATAACAATCACTTTTTAACTACTACAACTAATCTCAGGGGATGAGAAAGGTACACACAGCTTGGGGAATAGGTGTCCAGATTCCATGGACCAATCCAAGGACATGGTAGCAAATCTGAAAAAAGTAAATTATGATTAAGCACTTTGCAAACTAAGTTGACACCTAAAAACAACAGTTACTTTGGCATCAGCAAAGCCATTACCTGCTGGGAAGTACAAAGAGGTCCCACCTCAGCACAAGGTTTTGGTTTTATGATAATACGAAGCTGACAGCATAAACATGGACCAAAGTATAAGCTACCTGACATATACTATGATAAACATAGAATTATCATGTCAAGGAGAAATCAGAATATACCTGAGCAATGTTATTTATCTCACTAAATGACCCTCTAGATTTGAGTGCAGCTTTGTAGATGCTGCAAAGAAACAAGTCAGTGACCTAATAAAAATGCGTGCATAAAAGAAGCCAGCAGAATATTATAACACACCATAAGCGGTGATGGGAAAAGGCCAGAAACTAAGAAACAGCATACAAGGTCTGAGACCAGAATGCAAGGTACAGGGTACCAGGCCAAAGAAATCCGCTCAGGAAATGGCTTCTTTTTTGTTCAAGAGTTGACTTTCAGGAGCTGACTAGTACAGGGATTATGGTTGCTATGACAGCATGACGAAAAGATTTATAGGCTTAATAATAGGAGGTGGAGGAAGCTGAAACCAGTGGATGCGGCTTAAATTGACATAAGTTACCGATAACTTGAGATAGAGCATTCCATTAGAGCTAGTTATCCTTTACTCCTTCTTTTAATGACTTAAATAACTATTAACGGTTACTAAGAACCCAAAAGAATCCACCACGTTAGCTTCAAAATGAATTCTCTCTTCAGACAACCAGAGTGGAAACAGGAATCCTGCACCTTACATTTCAGAAGCCCAAAACTCAACATGCAGTAGAAAAATTTAAGAAATATGCAGACATCAATCCAAGAATTTGGAGGTTGCTTGCAATAAAACTTGGGAAAAAATTAAAACATGAAATCTACTTGGCATAATATGTGCCTCCAAAATATGAACAATATGAAGATCATGAGCAGAAAACTATCCATAAAACTAGCAGGACAAGGATCATGAAAAGGATGAAAAGGTAAGACAAAATTCATGGTCTCACCTGTAAGGCTCTTTACACATGGCATGGACCTCAGTATTCACTGTAACAAGGTCCAAAAACTGATCCTCCTCAATCTTTTTCATCAACATTTTGTTGGCCTAACGTAAAAGATAGAAATAATGAGTATCACTGACTTGTTATAAGATTGGTTAGGGTCAACCTTTATTGAAAATCCCTTCAGAAGTACAATCACATAAACAAGAAGGAAGCTATAAAATTTAATTAGTGAGAGCAAAAAAAATACTAACTTGTATACCCTATCTGTAGGTAACTAATGGGGTTAAACCATTAAAATTGAAAGGATCAGGTTGGCCATTTTTTCTAAAAATGTATTTCACCATTTGACATTGGTGACAGTGACACATAGCCCAATAAACTAATTTTGCCAATTCAAGTGGGGGCATTGTCCCCACTGGTACATACAAGATTCCTTCTATGCTTACAAAGACGCTAGTTTGAAGGGCCTTATTAAAAGAAATATGTCCAAATGAGGAAAGCATTACCTCCATCAGTTCTTTCTCATGTTTCTTGTAGAGCTCTGCAGTCATTCTATTTACTTTCGCATGGTCTTCAGGTCTTGTGTACATAAATGATAAGTTTTCAAGCTCGGACTGCAACAAGAATTAGTAGATTGTCCATATTGAATGTTTTGAAGCAACAGGACAAAACACCAAGTGACATCAATCTCATCAAAACTATGACATAGTTATATAGTTAAAAAGACTATCCTTTTTTGCCATTCTCAGAAGGTGATAAAGGGTTATGTATGGAATCCATCACTTACTGCCAGCTACACTAGTAACTTTATGACTAAATGGATATTGCTCATGTGACTGTCCAGTGTCCACCATAGGAGTGACACAAAGATAGCGGAGCAAACCAGAAAAAAAATTGACTAGCTTGCACTTTCAGATGAGAAAATAGAGAAAACGGGTTAAAAGATGAAATAGTATAAAGATTCTCTCAGGTGAAGAGCAATTCCAGGTTTGATAGTATGGTAGGGCTAGTAGAATTGGGCTGTTGTAGATGCAATGTTAATGGTGGATGACAACCACATGATGATCTGCATGCAGTCACAGAGCTCTTGATAGTGCAGCAAACTCTTGGCTGCTCATCTAATGTGATGGATTCTGCAAAGGTGAGTCCCAGGAACCTTCAATTCTAGAGGATCTTTAACCAAAGAAAAAAAAAGCAAAAAGACTCCAGTTTCTAACTTGTCAATATGGCTTCAGACATCAGTGTTTGGATTTTACTAGATATAGGACGGTTAAGGTATAAAGGTGATTTGGCCAGTTCAGTGGTGATTGGACTTGAAGAAGCTTGTGTTGTCTGGTGCTGTGTAACCTATATTTGCTTACACTTTCTCTATTATATCCAACAAAGGAGTGTTAATTTCTCGCAGTTTTATGGGTTTCTATTTTTTTTTCTATATAGGAAAAAAATGCTATTAATCAAGCAGTAGATAAGGAAGACGTGATTAATTACCTTGATTTGATACATTCCTATTAATTTGGCCAAAGGAGCAAAGACCTGCATGGTCTCTTTTGCTATACTGGACTGGAGAAGAAAACCAATAACAAAATGAAACAATATAATCAGTTTGTCAATAATGATAATGCAGGTGGCTGCATAATCACAAACATGCACCTGTTTATGCGGAGGCATGTGTGAAAGAGTGCGCATGTTATGCAGCCTGTCAGCTAATTTCACAATTATAACACGGACCTAAATCAAGAAGTGGCAATTAGAAGCAACAACATCCCAAACAAACCCAAAAAACTAACAAATAAATGGATAATATGTACCTCCTCTGTCATAGCCAAAAACATCTGGCGCAGGTCATCAGCCTTCACATCTTGTACACCATCACTCTGATTTTCATACTTCAACTTCCCCAATTTGGACACCTGAGCATAAATGGGAAAATAAAAAAAAATGTGAGGTAGATTTCTATAGAGATTTATTCTACGTAATATTTGCCACAGCTTAATATAAATTACTAAAAAAGAGTAGAGGCACAGTGGTATTATAATAAAGGTATTAAGAATGCACCTTAGTTTCCCCTTCAACAGTGTTGCGTACCGTAACACCAAACTCTTTCTCTATTCTTTCAAAAGTAACAACATTTGTATCCTCAACTGTGTCATGGAGCAGTCCAGCTGCGATAGATTCCCAATCCAATTCCTACAGCCATAACAAAGGATTAAAAACAGGGGAAAAGGACAACTTTCAGCTCAAGCAGTGTTAGAAACCTCTGCAACACTCACAAGTTGACCAAGAATACATGCAACTTCAACTGGATGAGTGATGAATGGTTCTCCACTCCGTCTCCTTTGGCCATCATGGGCCTCAAAAGCTAGCTGTACCAGCCACGTAAAACTTCTGATTACAATCAGCAATTTAAGAGAAGCTCGGCAATGGTGGATATCAACATCTCGGGCAAAGTAGGTGGCTTACATCAAGAGCATTACGAACCAATGCCAGCTCCTTAGCAGAGAGGTAAGATATGCAGGACCTAAGATCCTGGAGCAACAAATACATTACATATCACTGTCAAGTAGTAGAATAGTCTTTGCTATTATGAAAAAGATCAAAGCTTCCCTAGCAATGACTTTTACCTCCCACAACCTTTCAGGAGAAACATCACTGGGTATGTCAGCAGCAGATGATGAACAACACAAACCCCATCGCTTACAACAAACATGAAGCAATCTCAGTTTTGACGGTTTTCCAAGAACCATACAGCCAAATGAATCATTTAAACATGAGCATCCTCCATCAAAGGTTTGACACCTCTGCCAACGAAACCAAATTGATCAGGTAAAAATATTAGCGGTAAAAGCAGTTGCTCAACACCATAACGCTTCAATTACCCTTGATACCTTAAAAAAATTCCAAATTATAGTTACTTTACTCTTGAAATAAAATTAACAGGATAAAAAGGGAACAATGAGTGGGATAATCTAGAGTCTAATAGAACTTACAAATTTCAGATTTATGCTCCTACGCTGGCCATACATGTGGAATGGACAATGGTGGGAATGGGGAGTACTCGCAAGAAATCCAGTTAAGACTCTTGGAGCTTTCCATGCGCACGAGAGAACGCTGCAATCGGACCTTCCACTTCCTTCCCCTTTGAACAACTTACATGCATTCACACATTCCACAGACACTGCAACATTCAATTGAACACGAGATCAGGCGAAGATAGAAACAGAACAAAGGGGGAAAACCAGACACAGGAAATGAAATTCCTCCGAAACATGACAAGCTCGGATTCGACTCAGAACTGGACTAAGAAACGATACTAACGAGTGGAGGAACACAAGAAAAGGGACCTGATATTGAAGGAGCAAAGGCCATTTCGAGAGCAGCGTCTCATTGAATCGAACTAAGCATTATACAACAACCAAGAGAGCAAGAACCTCGTTGATCGAAGGGAAGCAGCAAGAGCAGCACAGAGGAGGAGCTCTGGAATTCGCGGATTGTCGTATTGGAAATGGAATCGTGAGCGCGGTTAAGGCCTTGTGTCTGTGAAGTGGAGCTTTGGGCTGGAATTGGATTGTAGACCAACCATGGAAGGATTTGAGACGAGGGTGGTGAAGATAATCTTAGAGATAATGAGCCACACAATGTTACCGTTCTATTCTAAACAAGATATTTCTGCAATTTCCCCTTTTATTTTCTTCCCAAGTCTAACCTTACTTTATTTTCATTCTCAATTTATCAGTTGTTATCATTTTATCCTAAGTCTTTTTAAACAGCTCCAAATTATTGATAATTTATTTTTTAAAAAAATTTACTCTATTAATGGATAAAAATTATTGACTCGAACAAAAGTTATCACATAAATGCAAACGCTGCATATCTAACCTGATTTAAAAAAGAGAAAATTGATAATTTAAGATTTTCATTAAATATCAGAAAATAAATGAAGTGTTTAAATTTACTAGAGGTTGTTTGTGGCATCCAAGGGCTAGCCGGATATCATTTTGATACTTTAAGGAGTATTTAGGAACCAATTTCAGTTTAAAGATCGGAATGTTAAATTCATGATAGTTTAGGAAGCAATTAGGGATTTAATGGATGGAATTTCACCTCACCAATGTCTTTCTAAACCCAAAGTGCATGAACAACCAGGCATTTAGATTCTTGGATGTTGTCTAAACAATAAAACAAAATGCTTCATTGGATTCAGAACAAGAGCAGGTTGGAGGCAGTTTGGACTTGGATCAAACTATCAACCTTTGACCAGATTCTCAGCTACTTTTTTGTCTTTTTAATACTTAGAATTAGAATAGAGGGGTATAAGAAAAATTCCATTAACTTTACCCTACCTAAGTCTATCATTTCACTGTAAAGAAGAGAAATCTCCTGTATAAACGAGAATTTGAACATTGATTGGCCACAAAAGAATGACAGTATCATGTCAATTAATCAATAAGTCATCCGCTGCAACAACTTTAAATTGTGTTTTTATCAAAAGAAAAAGAAAACAAAAAAGAATTATTCCCTTTATTTCACAAAGATTGGTTATTTTACTATTTTTTGACTAAAGTTTAAATTAAACACATTCATATTAATTTATGTTGTACAAAATTTTTAAAATTTATATTTATAAATTAGAGTCATTAATAAGGTACCATTTTAATATAAAAAAATTTATATTTCTGTTGACACCCAATTTTATCCGGGTACTGACTTTTTGTTAAGTTTTAGATTAGGAAAATTAGTTTAGGGGGCATTTTCATTTTTTGGGACTATTTGGTCATTTGTTAGAAATTTGGGTCATTTTTATCATTTTTAGGGTTTTTTTGCACAATTAGTTAATCTAGTCACATTTAGGATATACTGACATTTTTTTTTAAGTAGTCATCTAGGGTAGAAATAGGAATTAATTTAGTTAGGCACTAATTTGGAGTCTTCAAAGTCTTATGGGGTCAATTTGGGCAAAAAGAAAAAATTTGGGAGAAAACAGGCGATTTTAAGGAAGTTTTGAGCAAAGTTCAAAGGTTTGGGGCAAATCTGTCAATTTTAGAGAGTTTGAGCCAAATCTGGCGATTTTAGGGAATTTCAGGAAAAATCTGGGGCTTTTGCAAAGTTTTGGGCTAATCTGACAATTCCTGAAAGTTTTGGGTCAAATTGACATTCTCACAGAATATAGGGCAGAATCAGCAGATTGGGAGTTTTATTGGACTGAAACTAGTAATTTCATCAGATTATATCCTAATTGGACTAAACTTCTTCAAATTTGATTTGGATGGATTTTAAACTCTAAAAAAGCAGTGTTAATCACGTTTTAAGCCCACACTAGTATAAATATGGCTCAGATTTCGAGAGAAAGGGGAGGAAATTGGAGGCCCTAAGCTCTAGTCTCGAAAAAAGGAAAAACAGCAGCCTTGAACCCCTGCCTCTCCTCCCTTCTTCCCAGAAAACCTAAACCTTTTCCCTCTGCCGCCGTCAACCTCCGGTCTCCTCTTTTCCCTTCCCCGTCCACGTTCCTGCCTCCAGCCTCCACTGCCGTTAACGTCGCCCCCTTTCCGTCGCCGCTAGCCGCCGTCCGTCGCCGTCGCCGGCCCCAGGCGCGTCCTCCCTCGTCGCGGCGTTATCTCTCGCTCGACGCGTCGCGTCCCGCCGTCGCCCACCGCTGCCAGCGTCGCCTGCCCAGCCGCTCCAGACGCCGTCGCCTCAGTACCGGTACTCCTCCGGCCGCCAGCTGCTCCTCGTCCGACCACCGAAGCGAAGGACGAGCCCGTCGCGACCCGTTTTCAAACCCAGAACCGACCCAACACCATTCACTTTTGGTAAAACCCCTCCTTAACCCTTCATCTTTTTATTTCATTCATAAAAGTCACTAAATTTCTTCTGTTTTGCAGATCAATCACTGACAGCAAGCTTTTATTTTTTATTTATTTATTTCTTTTTTTGTTTGTTTGTTTTGGGCACCCATTAAATTTAGTCATTAATTTCACCTAGTATGTTTTTTGTTTATTCTATTTTATTTTCTTAAATTACCTCAGTCATCTTTTATTTTTATTAACTAATTTTAGGATTATGCAATTTGGTTTTAGGATCTCATAATGTGTCTTAGAATAAATAATAATTAGTTCTTTAATTGCTTAGATTTTATTTATTTTTCTCATTATCTAGACATTAGCAAGAAATCAAATGAAGATAGCTCTTTTTATATTTTTAGTACTTGACATTTATTTTTCTGGATGTCTGTTCTTGGTGGTTTGATAAAATCCCGAGACAGATTGTTTATTCCATATTCGGTTGGTCTGATAAGATCCCCGGTTTGGAATTAAAAATTAAATAAAAATTCATAAAAATCACTTTAAATCAAAGATTAGATCAAGAAATAAATAGTTAGGAAAAGATAAAACTGAACCCCATGGTACCAATTTCCGGACGCTTTAATAGGGTTATTTTAGCGTAACCGACTCACGATCTTAGAATCTCTCGCAGACCATTTTTCAGGTATCCAATCGACCTAGGTAAACTGATTAGTGGCGACTCCTAAAAATCACGTTACTACAATTTCTATTAAGAAATTAAAAAAATAAAGAAAATTATGAATTAATTACGGTAAACAATAAAAGAGACAAGTTTTGTGAGAAATACATGTTATCGTGTCTGTTTGTGTTGACTTTTTCTCCCCTCCATGTGGAGGGTTCATTTTTTCTTTCCTACTCATTTCTTTCTTTTCTCTTTCTTTGTTTTGGTCAAAAAGTTTAGCTAGTAGTTGGAGCAATTTCAACAATTGGCAGCAAAAGATTGAAATCAAATGTGGATACAGGCTGGAGATGGTGGAAAAATTGCCACAAATTATGACAAAATTTAGTGGAGTAAAGCAGTATATTGGCTATAAATAGCCATTCCATTTGCTCAGTTTCTGCACTCAGAGAGAAGCTTGCTCAATTGTGAGAGCTAAAGAAAATTGTGATAGAGAGAAAGATTTATTTTTTGGGAGTGACAAAATAGTGAAATAATTTTTAGAGATATTTGGGAAACATTTGAGTGCCACTATTTTGGGTTTATCTCATACCTCTAGAATTTTTTTCTAGAGAAGATTCTCTCTTTGTAAGCCTACTATTTTTATAGTGGAAGATAATCTCGGAGTTTGTCCCGTGGACGTAGCCCTAAAATTAAGGGTGAACCATGTAAATTTTTTGGTGTCATTTTACTAATCATCTTGCTCCCAAAATGATCACCCGCTGCGCGATTCCAACAACTAGTATCAGAGTAAGGCCCAGTGTTTATATCTACTTATCGTATGCTCTGTGGTTGCTGCTGAAAAGTGGATCCTTTACATCAGAAAATAAGTTAGATTATTATTCACCATTTTTTCTTGTTACTAAGTATTTATTAGTATCATAGAGGCCAAGACCAGCAAGATGATTAGTCTGAACGGCTCGAATTATCACATATGGAGAAACAAGATGAAGGATCTCTTATATGTGACGAAGATGCACTTGCCTGTGCTTGGTACAATCAAACCGGAAAACAGATCGGAAGAAGATTGGGCATTCGAGCATGAGCAAGTATGTGGTTTTATCCGACAATTTGTCAAAAATAATGTCTACAACCACATATCTGCAAAAACTCATGCACGGACACTGTGGAACAAGCTTGAGGAGCTGTACGCTTAAAAAATCAGCAACAACAAATTATTTTATCTGACAAGATTACTTCAGATAAAATACCGGGAAGGTTCATCCATGGCAGATCACCTAAATGATTTGCAAGGAATCGTGGAGCAGTTATCCACGATGGGCATAAAGTTTGACAACGAGGTACTCGCTCTTATAATGCTGGCCTCATTACCAGAGTCTTGGGAGACTTTGAGAATTTCACTTACAAATTCTACACCAAATGGTGTAGTAAATGTGGAATTCGTCAAAAGCGGAATCTTAAATGAAGAGATGAGACGAAGATCACAAGGATCCTCCTCATCACAATCAGATCTCCTTGTAGCAGATTCTAGAGGGAAAAGTGAGGCCAAGGGGCCAAAGCCAAGAGATAAGAGTAGAGGAAGGTCAAATAAATATGCACATATTGAATGCCATTACTGCAGAAAAAAGAGCATATTCAGAGATTTTGCCGAAAATTCAAGCAAGACCAAAAGAAAGGCAAAGGACCGAAGAAAGATAACAGCAGTGATGAAGAGCAAACAAATATTGCCGATGAGTTCAACATTGTCCATGATGATAATATTGTCAATCTTGCAACTCATGAAACGAGTTGGGTGATTGACAGTAGTGCTCTGGTAATTTGGCTATGGCCAAAATCAATTTGGCTATAGATTTTATGATCCAGCCACAAAGAGGCTTGTCAGAAGTTGTGATGCTATATTTGTTGAAGATCAGACCGTTGAAGATATTGAGAAAGCTGAAAATGACACTTCAGCATCTCATGGTAGTTCAACAGATTTACAACTGATTCCTCTAACGACAGTACAAAGACAGGTTGGAGATGATGTACAAAATGATCAACCGGAATAAGGTGATTATGATGCTCCCATTGAGAATGAACCAGGTAATGCTGATGATAATGATGTTCATCAACAACTATCAGCACCAGTGGGTTTTCCAGTTTTAAGGAGATCTAACAGAGTCTGATAACGCTCTATTAGATATCCTAAAATGAGTATATGTTATTGACTGACGGGGGAGAACCAAAAAGCTTTGATGAAGCTATGGTTGATGAACACAAGAAAAAGTGGATTGATGCCATGCAAGATGAAATGAGATCTTTGCATGAGAATAAGACCTTTGAACTGGTGAAGTTGCCAAGAGGCAAAAGGGTTTTGAAAAATAAATGGGTATTCAGAATCAAGTCTAAAGAATCAAATTCACAACCACGGTTCAAAACTAGTTGTCAAGGGTTTCAACCAAAGGAAAGGTATTGACTTTGATGAGATTTTTTCACCAGTTGTGAAAATGACATCCATTCGTACAGTCCTAGGACTAGCAGCAAGTCTCGACTTGGAGATTGAGCAGATGGATGTGAAGACTGCCTTTCTACATGGTAACTTGGAAGAAGAAATATACATGGAGCAGCTAGAGGGTTTCGAAGTAAAAGGAAAAAAAGGACCATGTTTTGCAAGCTAAAGAAAAGCTTGTATGGTTTGAAGTAGGCACCCAGGCAGTGGTATAAAAAGTTTGAGTCAGTTATGGGGGAGCAAAGTTACAAGAAGACTACTTCTGATCACTGTGTGTTTGTGCAGAAATTCTTTGATGATGCTTTCATTGTTTTATTGCTCTATGTGGATGACATGTTGATTGTTGGCCGGAATATTGTCAGAATCAACAGCTTGAAGAAGCAGTTGAGTAAGTCTTTTGCTATGAAAAACTTGGGGCCAGCAAAGCAAATTCTTGGCATGAAGATAACAAGAGATAGGACCGCCAAGGAATTATGGTTATCACCGGAAAAGTACATTAGGAAGTTACTTCAGAGGTTCAATATGGACAAAGCTAAAGCGGTTAGTTGTCCTCTTGCTAATCACTTTAAATTAAGTTCCAAGTAATGCCCTTCTACCAACAAAGAGAAGGAAGAAATGGAAAAGATTCCATATACCTTAGTAGTTGGAAGTTTGATGTATGCCATAGTATGTACACGGCTAGATATTGCTTACTTAGTTGGAGTGGTGAGTAGGTTCATTTCAAATCTTGGTAAGGAACATTGGGCTGCAGTGAAATGGATTTTCAGGTATCTTCGTGGTACTTCCAAAATGTGTTTATGTTTAGGAAATGCAAAGCCTGTGTTAGTTGGCTATACAGATGTAGATATGGCTGGAGATATTGACTCGAGAAAGTCTACATCGGGTTACCTGATTACATTTGCAAGGGGAGCTGTGTCATGGCAATCAAGATTACAGAAATGTGTTGCTTTTTCAACAACAGAGGCGGAGTTTATTGCAGCAACGGAAGCATGTAAGGAGTTGTTGTGGATGAAGAAGTTCTTAAAAGAGCTTGGTTTTCACCAGGAGACATATTAGCTGTTCTGTGACAGTCAGAGCACAATTTACCTTGGTAAAAACTCCTCATTTCATTCAAGATCCAAGCATATTGACGTAAGATATCATTGGATAAGGAATGCGTTGGAGATGAAGCTGCTATAACTTGAAAAGATCCATACTGATGAAAATGGATATGATATGTTGACCAAGATTCTATCAAGAGAAAAGTTTAAATATTGTCGACTGGCAGCAGGAATGGAACTCCAACATGAGGCGAGAGGAGGAGATTGTTGACTTTTTCTCCCCTCCATGTGGGGGGGGGGGGGGTTCATTTTTTCTTTCTTACTCCTTTCTTTTCTTTTCTCTTTCCTTGTTTTGGTCAAAAAGTTTAGCTGGTAGTTGGAGCAATTTCAACAATTTTTTATTAGAGAAGATTCTTTCTTTGTAAGACTACTATTTTTATAGTGGAAGATAATCTCAGAGTTTGTCTCGTGGACGTAGTCCTCAAATTAATGGTGAACTACGTAAATTTTCTGGTGTCATTTTACTAATCATCTTGTTCCCAAAGTGAACACCCGTTGCGCAGTCTCAATAATTTGGAGAATTGAAATTAAGAATACAATTTCATCTTAAAAAAAGAGTAAATTTTACAAGCTTATAAGACCAACAATTGATAGACGAACTAGCTCGCAGTAAATCATGCAAATATTCTTCATAAAATCATCATATTGTATACTCGAAATTACTCTATATTATCTTCCGATAAGCTAGATTTGACCACTATTCCAATTTAAATTAGCGTTTTCTTTTTCTACGAAGATGATAAAACAGTTGCAGCAGAAATTCAATGTCGGCGAAATTTCCAGCCACTAGGCTTTCTCTCATGCTATGTCCGAGGTACCACCCACTGCTCCCTCCCTTTCTACACACTGCTGTCTGAGTCTGACGGAGATGATTCGATCGAACAAAGCTTCTGTCCCTTAAGAACGCAAATCACCTGAATTTGAGGGGGCAAGAGAACTTTAAATCAGTACATATGCTACAGCATTTCCTTGAACAATTTGTAACATGTTAGGACAAGACAGCAACCTCGGACATAGATGGTCGAGAGGTTGCCTTAGTTCTGGTGCACTCTGCTGCAGCAGTCATCACTCTGTAAACCCCATGCATGTCCGGGATCTCTACACCTTCTTCCAACAGCTCATGGAATTTTCTCTGCACTAGTAGTGGCCTAGCCTGCACGCCAAGTTGTTTCCACCAAAATGTCTGTCACAGCTTCAGCGGACTAGGACTATCTACCACCACAACCGTCGTGGTCCTATTAAGTACTTTCGCCTCCAATCCATTCAAGTGGTTCATACTTCTTTCTAATGGATTCGACGAGAAAATACTGATTCGGTTACTGAAGGAAGGTAATTAAGTAGATGTGCAACTTACTAACCCAGTCAATTAAACTTTTGTCATGCTCAGGTTCAGATTTTTTGCAGAACAACCTCAAGAGCAGAACTCCATATGACAGAACATCTGATTTTGTCAACTCCATCGTCTCTTGGCTTGTATGTTCCTTAAGACAACACCTTTAATAGCAGATGTGATCCTTTGGTGAGACATGTAATATTCAAATAGTCTGCCACATTTGGACAATCACTAAATATTGATGATTAGAATGATACCTCTTGGTGGGAATTGGTAATGTTTGTGCATGATTAAGCCACACCGATTTACCGAAGCTGAAAATCTGATCAGAGGATCCAACGAAAGCAGGAACAACTGAAGTGGTCAAAATCAACATTCAAAAAATAAACTTGGTAATTACTAAGTCGGAAGAAGTTTGAATTCGAGATTTTTTTTTTTTTCAATTTGCCAATGGCTGCAGATCATTCCTTAGGTAAATGTTGGTAGGCCTTAAATCGCCATGCACAACCGGCCCTTGTGGACATTCACAGTGCATATATCGAAGAGCACTAGCCACAGCTATGGCTATCTTCAGCTTGTCTTGAAATTTTAATCTCCACTCCTTCCTCCAACCATCTGCTCTAAGCAGAAACCAGCAGAAAATGATTCGACTTTCAGGCATTGCGTGTGAGTATACCCTTAAGAAGTGATCTAATTTCGCAATCATACCGAAAAAATAGCTGGTAAGTGGCAATCCTTTTGAGATGCTGAACACCAATATTATGGTCTTGTCAGTCTGGTGGTAGGCTTTCACAGCCATAATGTGTTTGTGGTGCAAAGATGAGGCCGCTCTATCTTCTCTGCTTCAAGAATGCTGCTGGTAGAAAGGGTTTCCAATTTCTTTAACAAAACAACGGACTGTGATTCCGTCACGTGTCCAAGGTAACTGGTTTTGCCCTTGTAGTCTTCCACATTAAAGGTTCTCTGAAGCAAGCAAGCCTTGATCGAAAATCCAGTGGTTAACCCCCCAAATAGCCTCCTGCGTGAGCTGCAATGGCCCTTTATCAACAACATTCTCGCTGAAATGTGTCTTAGAGTCATCTAGAACAACTTCTTCCACCTCTGGTGGCCCCTCTAGTGATCGACATCCATTCGCCTTGTAAGTCTCACTATCCTTAGGCCTACGAGAGATTGATTCACTGTACTCACTCCCGTGTTTTTGCACCTCTCGTAAAAGGGCCTGAAAATTTTCTTGAATTCGCCTTTCCTCTGGCTGATCTCCTGGTGCAGAAAGCCAGTGTACTGCTGCACGTCACGGAAGCCCGGCCTTGGAGACGGTCGGGCAAACAGAAGAGCGAGGACTAGAATCTCATCATCAGGACCAGAGAGAGCCTTCTCCGCCTTGTAGAGCGCCGACATGCTGGCTGTCGACTTGTCCTCCGACACTCTGTTTCCGTCCAAGACGACGACGATTCTCTGTTTCGTCTCCCTTCTTTTCCTCGTCGTCATTGTTAATTCCTTCAATTCTATCGCCGCAGCCAAGTAGGTGTGCCTAGATGATAGTACTTCGCAGCCCCTTAATCGCCACAATCGCCTGCCGGTTTTGTTAATTGGGTGGCACTAAAAATTCCTCCGGTTGGCCGTCCGCTAAGTGACACAAAACGTTTGGCCCGCTCCGCCCCGGAAGGCTTCTGTCTTATCTGCGTTTCGGCTTCAGTTTGTTCCCCTCGTCTTTTAGGCTGCCTCGTTGGTATAGGTGAGCATTATTGAAAACCAATTATATTTAGTAAAATAGTTTCATTTTATTGGTTTGGCTAGATTGGATTAAAACCAAGTTTCATACTTGATTATTGGATTGATAATTAAATCATACACTTGAAACTGAATAAATTAAATAGACCGAATAATAATAAATATTTTACCATTATTTATATTAATTATATATATAGCTATTTTGTACTAATTTTGAGTTATATATTGTTGATCCCTTTTTAGTTTTAGCAATGAGATAAAAAAATTTGAATATCTATTTTATTTTTTATTTATTGTGTGTCTAAATCTTAAAAAGAAAAATCAAATAAATTGAATCATAATTCTGATGGTTAAAATTGGTTTTTGATATACAATTAAGACCATTTCAACATATTTTATAAAATTTGAAAATTGAATTGAATTATTATGTTTGGAACAGTTCAGATTAAACCAACAGAATCATCACCCCTACTCGTTGATGCCTGAAAGCGTGAATATTCGATATTGTTACATAGGGTGTTGAAGAATGTTCACGCAATTAAGACAATTAATTTAACTTGGAATTGGTTTGAGCTCGGGCTCTCATGCATTTTCCCTACCCAGCTTTGTTGCATATTTCTGGTTCAGAAACAAGTGAAACGTCCTACTTGGCTAAGAGCGATAGTTATTCCAATTGTAAACTGTAATTGTACTTTGGCTAAATTCTCAAAAAAGACAACTATCCAAATATATCTCAAGTGCCCCTTAATAATATTTGCTCAAATTTTCTTATTAACAATTGAGGTCTAAGAATTGTACAAATGGACCTCTAGATCTCTAATCTGAACACACTTCCCATAAAAACTTTGCCTCCAACACTTATGAATATGATGGGTTAACCCTTATCTTCAGGAACGTCACAGCTATGATCCATATACCTAAACCTAGATATATCTACATTGTGCAGAAAGAATAAGCAAAAGCTCCAACATTAAGCAACCAATGTAAAAAATACAACGAACCCAAAAGTGATGTTATCCAATCTCACAAACCCACCAAGATAAAACTAATAGAAGCTCGTGATATTTAAGAATGAGGGAGAGAGATGGGGAATTGATATGGGCACAAAACTAATTAGAAAAAACATGTGATTGTTACAATACATGTAATGTTGTGCATGTTTTTGAACCATTGAAATGAGCACAAGCATGAAACTAGAACAAAATAGAACTTAACCACAAAACATGGAACCATCCGGATCATTCCTTACTTCTAATTCTCTCTTCAAAAGCCAAAATTGATGCTTGTTTGGTAATTCTCCAATTTCTCTTGTGGCGAACTTGGTTTTCAGGATTTGGGTTGCATATGACCCAGATGAAATGTTGATTCAATGCTTTTAGATGGCCAACAAGCTCCAAGTACCCCTCTGTCATTGGAGCCACCTCTTTGTTTGAACATTGTGTACAAGATCAACCCATGTGGCTTTGATTGGATCGGTCACTTTGTCTTTGATGATGTTTACCAGTCAATTGCTTCAAAAGTCAAGGTCTTGAAGCAACAAATTGGTCAATTCCCCTGAATAGTTCAGACAAAAGAGGACCTACTCCCCAAACAAGTTTCCTAATATGAGAAAATGTGGATCAGCGACATAGTAGATGAGAAGTGGTTATACATGTTGGGGGACTCAAGGAGGGAATCATAGAGGCTGAAAGGAGAGTTTTTGCTGTAGAAGGTTTATGTCAAGGTGTTAAATATCGTTACTACTAGGTATACCACATCTCATATTTTTAAGATATATTGCACTATATATCGCACTCTATACCGTTACTGTTTAAAAAAAATAAAAGTTAAAATATTATTTTAAGATGAAATAAATTAAATAAATTTTTTTGTACATTTTTATATGTATTCTAATTTTTCTCTTCATAATTTGTCAAATATAAATAAAATATATATGATAGAAGATATTTTTTTTGTACAAAAAACATAAAAAAATGTCATAGATAGAGAAAAATATATATTACTCATAAAAAATTAATTTATTGATACAAGAGGAAAAAAAAGAAACAATACTATAATAATAACAATATATTTTCTAATACCTAAAAGAAAAAGAAAAAGTATCCAAAAGATAAAAGTAAATATTTATGTTAAAATATGTGTATTAATAATGTTTTACTATTCTATATATTTATGTATGATATTTTGATGTAAAATAAGTCAAAAAATATCTCACACATGTTTGTGAAAAATATAATACTGTGGTACACTCTTCATAGTATTTGCAGTATACAGTAATTTTTTTTTTAATAAATTGTACATAAAAAGTTATCGGTACAAGAAATACCGCAAAATACCGTAGTATATTGTGATATTTTATGTGAAACAATAATAAGATGCAAAAACATTTGCACTGTGTATTACTTACCCACAGTAAGCAGTACACTGCAGTATTTAATTCCATGATTTGTGTTGATGAACTAATGTAGAAATTGGAGGAAGAAGAAGAGTCATATGAGGAGAATGAAGAATTAGTGGCAGATTTGAATTTAGAAGAGAGAGATGATCTAGTGGGTGTGGGTTTACAATGTCGAGGATTTGGTTTGGGAAAAGAGAAGAGATCTCGAATTGTACAAGAGGATTTTTTATGTGTTCAAGGACATTAAATTGAATGAAGATGGGAATTGGAGTGGTAGCTTTTCAAAATTTGGGGATAAATTTGCACATATTATGAAGTTAATGGTTAAATGGATCATTAAGACTCAACATAGTAGTAGACTGATTGAGAGAGCTAATGATTTAGGGGTAATTATAGATATCCCGTCAATAGCAGATTAAAGTGAATGTACGAGTAAATTTTGGAGGGTTGTAATAATTTTCCCGTTATTTAAGATGTTTCAAATCATTTTTTCAAACTCTCATATTTAATGTTTTATAATAAATTTAAATTGTTTATAATAATTTGAAAGTTAGTTGACGATGTTAATTGCTAGCTTTCCATTTATCTAAATAAAATAGTCTTTTTTTATTTCAAAAATAAAATGCAAATTTCTAAAATAAGAAACTTGTAATTTTATCCAAATTGTGAGCATACTTCTATGGATATGTTTGTGTGTACAAAATTTACAAAATCTCTTGGATGACTAGCGCGTACTATTGGATTTTGGCTATGTGAGTGTGATCGCATAATCAAATAACCCTTTTATCTTCTAGATCCAAATGGCTTTGTGATTGGCTAGTTTTCCTAGTTTCTATACTTTGGATTATTTGGGATTGAGAGGAATGAATATGTCTTTTTGCAATGACCCATTTGACCCTCGATCTCTGAGTTCTAAAAGAGAAGATTTGATTCATCAGATTTTTTCTTCAAGAGACTACTTTTTAGGTTAGAAATTTTTCTTTGCTTATCTGCCAAATAATCTTTGTCAGAGTTGGGGAAGTAACAGACTTCTGGCTTCGGTTTAAAACCCAATTATGTTTAATGTGGATGGGGCTTGGAGTCTAAGAGTTGCTGCATGGCTCTGAATGGGTTTGGATGCCCTTCTAAAATATCTGAAATCCAAAATTTGGTAGAATTGTTCGTCAGCTTTAGAGGCAGGGCTTGAGGCAATTCAAAGAGCTGTTAAAACTACTTTTTATTTTAATTTGACTTATATCACTATTTTTTCTAACTACTCTCAAGCGCTCCAAAGTCTTTACCATCATCAAGAACAAGACTCGACTTTGGTAAGTCAAGCTTCACGGATTGTTACAGAAATGGAGTTCAATCACTAATTGTTGGTAATAGTTCTACAATAAAGTGTTTCTCCTATTCATAATCTAGCAACAACTCATCCCGCTTAATCCTTTCATTTTCTTTGTTTTTGAGTACCCAAAAAAAATTGATAGAGCTATTTGTATGTAATTTTACACTTTAGTTTCTTTAATTAAGATCACTGCCATGAATTATTCATTTACTTTTGTTGCGTTAGTTTACTGTTCATTGCGATAACAAAGGTTGTGTCCCATTTTTTTTATAACATTTATTAAGTTATATTGATGTTTCATATTTAATGAAATTTTGCCATATTACATTTTAAACCATTACTTTAGTTTCATTTTTTCATTCTCTCTTGGTTTATGTAAAAAAAATGAAGGATATAATTGAGAACAATATAAAAACCTTTTGCTCTTTCTCAATCTTCATGTTACAAAGAAATATTTTAAAGAACCTGCGTAGATTAAAGTCATTATTAAGCTTGCAATATTTTGTTTAAGAGACAGTTCAACTGGGATTAATAATGCCATATTAATGTGTTTTTGCTTGTGGGTCGGGTTGGTTACATGGGTCATGTGCGATCCAATTTCAGACAAGTCATAATGGCACCTAAAAATTACACTATTCATGGACGCACCTAATGAACAATTTATCTTCTTCAGGGGCAATTTCAACTTTTTTAAATTGAATCATGCCAAAGCCATGTACCTAGCCCAACCCATACCCAAAAACATGTTAATGTGTCCCAATTACCCAAAATGCCCCTAAGTTTCTTTCATTAGATCTTAGACATCATGTTGATAATGCACAAACTTTGTTAGTGATCTCCTTAATATATATAGCTTCTATTTTAGGGCCATTCATTCCTTGTTAAAGTGCATTAACGTAGGGAAACTAAGGCACCTGGTCAGCTCCACCCATGGGTCGTAAGTGAGTCAACGTAGGGCCTCAAAGAAATGATGAATCTTGCATGCACTTAGTACTGGTGTGCATCAGGCCACGGGTCCGAATATTATATATAATGTTGCTGGAGCACCTTGGACTAGGTGAGTTGGTCTAAAAACGTGAAAATAACTGAAAGGTGTTGGGTTCAACTCCCCACTCCCTTGGAGCGTGCCTTGTGACTTGCGTCCCCCCTCCTCATGTTCTCTCTTCTATTTTCTTTTTTTCATTCCATTTTTTATTTTTTTCCCTTTCTTTTTTTTTTTTTTGTCTTTTTTTTTTTATACAAAAATATCAAATTTATTACTAATGTTTTGGGTAGGGAGCAGATATGTCACTATAGTTTTTTTTCTAATTTCTCACTAATGTTTTAAAATCGGCCCAATATGTCACTGTTGGTTAGAAAATAATGAAAAATAGTAAAAATAGAATATTTTAAAATTTTGGAGTTATTATGCATCTTTCAAAAATGAAAAATGTTTTTTTTCGTAGAAATATCAAATTTATCACTAATGTTTTGGGTAGGAAGCAGATATGTCACTATAGTTTTTTTTTCTAATTTCTTACTAATGTGTTAAAATCGGCCAAATATGTCACTGTCGGTTAGAAAATAATGAAAAATGGTAAAAATAGAATATTTTAAAATCTTGGAATTATTATGCATCTTTAAAAAATATTAGGACCTTTGAGATTTTTGCCAAAAAAAGGTTTAATCTTTGTAATCAGCCCTTCAGCCTTGTTGCTGTCTCCATCACCAACGCCTTAGCCTCATCTCCATCCTCTCTCTGTCTCTGATGTCTAATCTCCTTGCCGGTATTTGAAAAAGAGAGAGAGAAAGTTTAATTACAATACATCTTTAAAATTTGTTAAAACTTGTATTATAACATTAAAATTTTAAAACTTGTTAAATTTGTTTTTCATTAGCTTTTAACATTTTCAATTAACATTTTAACGGTCAGTAGCATACCCATTCTTACTTTAAAACTTCAGTGGTATATCCTGTCCATTTTAAAACATTAGTGGGAACTTTGAAAAAAAAATAAAAATAAAACTATAGTGGCATATCTAAAATATTAAGCTAGTTTAGGGGTCTTTTTCATTCAATCAGTCATCATTACAATTGTTTGAGCTGCATATTACATTTATTGAGTTGATGGCGTCAAGTCTGGCTCTATGCATATATATCTCGTGATGGGCTACTAAGCTCAAACAATGTTCTGCTGAAAGTACAAATTCTCGTATATATTGATCACGTAAGTCTAGAATCAAAGAAAGCAAACAGGTCCCCAGCCTTTCCAGATGACAAGGGACATGGGCTGCTTTATTCTCCACTCATGTTCGAGACAACTCCCAAAACAAAAAACAAAAAACAAAAACAAACAAAAACGAAAAACAAGAAGTAACTGCCATTATGAAGCCCATTGGCTTGGGCCATTTTTTCAATCTCTAACGTCTGGGTCTGGCACATAACAGTATTGACCCAGAATTAGAAGCTCGTTGGAATCCACTCTAAAGAATATGCGAGGAAGAAAGAAGAAGCACCCAATTTCTTAGAGATTGAAGAGTCGACATATTTCCTCTTCTCGGCACTTTTGTGCCTTCTTCCTTTCATCGGTTACAAGTGAATGCTCTTATTGATGGATTGGATTTGGATGGGCGTTGGCCCAAGTTCCATCCAGAAGCCCACAAAAAGCCCGCATCTCGAAATAACCTTTCACAATTCGAAAAGCAAATTCCGCGATGTGATTGTGTACTACCTCATCGGTGTCCAGTAGGAAATTCGAGCCATGCAAGTGATACGCCACGGCCAAGCGACTCACCTCTAAAGTTTCGACATTCCACCTCAAAATCCTAACCATCACAAGTACTAAAGTAGCCCCATAACCTCGGCCCGTGAGAATGAAAATTGCCAAATTCGTAACTCTTAATTAAGTTCACGAACAAGTTGTGTGGTGCCCCGACAAATAGAGAGGAGGCAGCTTGCCGTTCATCGGGTTGAAGGGAGGGCCAAAGTAACAGCAGTAGATAGAAATAGCATCACATCACATGCTGCATAGGAGCCAAATTTCCGTTGTTCGCTTTTTCAACCGCCAAACGCTACCGCTACACGACGCCCACGGGACCGGAGCACATCAAGACCTACACAATTCGTTAATGGCATTTATCCACTCACAAGTCACAACTGAACTCATCATACTTTCTTTCTCTCTTGTAGTTTTTCACAGTAATACTATACACAGTCCTAACGGCTAACTGAAGCTTGTTTACAAGAAACGTACGACAGCTCTGTCACCCATACCATGTAAAAAATTAAAGGAAAAATGTTTTTTCAGATTGGGTTACTTGAGGGGGCACAGTCAAATTTTCAGATTGCAAGTTTGTCTCGTTCCTACAATACCAGTGTTCCAAGAGATTGTAGACACGAACACAGTTAGGAAGATAACAAGTTACCAGAGCAGAAGACAAAACACGCTAAAGAAGCCTAACTTAACACCCTTCGTTCTATAGCAAGTAGCAAGGCTTGAAAGACAACGCCCTTCTTCGAACTGTTCACGCATCACCCCAATAATAAGTAAGTGAAAATGACGAGGTCTACCTATATGCTACAAGTATCACACAGTAGGACATTAATAAACGAGCGCTTGAAGTGAAATCCAATATATGTTATTGGGCTTAGAGCTGGCCATAGGAGTGAGCAAGGTAAGCCAGAGTTCCCACAAGGGGCGCATTGATATAAGTTGCTGGCTCTGATTGCTCATAATCAGACCGTTCATCTGGGAACATGTCATGCTGGTCAGGCCCGCCAACCACGGCCCCCACCAGAATGTTGGGGTTTGGGGATTCGCTTTTCATGAAATCGAACCCTGAGGAGCATTGGATCTTCCCCGGGTGGGCTGCAACCGACGGCAGAGATGAGCCCCTGTGGTGTATCTTCTGTGGGTACTTAGCTCCATATCCCACCATATAAGACATCTTCAGAGGGTTCTCACCCAGGAGATAGTCCACCTAACATACAACGAAGAATCTATATCAGTACCAAACCAAATCAATGTTTTAGTACTAACCCGTAAATATAGAATATGGTATTCATGATAGGTTTTACACACATATGTAGTAATGAACCTGTTTCTTGGCAAAGGCTCGGAGCCGTTTCGGCGTGACGGTGGTGCTGCCGCAGTTGACAACTTGGCCGGCGGAGGTCAAGTACTTGGCATAGGTGAGGAGCAAGAAAGAGGCGGAGGTCACGTATTGCATGTTGGTGTCGCTCATCTTGAACAGGAGACCACCTATTTGTTTGTTTGTTAGTGGGGCCCAGAACCGAACAAAAGAACAAAACATCAAGACAATTGGACATTCATTTCCGACCGTTATGATAACTTCCAAATCTCATAACCAGCAGCAACATTCATGGAATGGTTCGTTAAAGTAAGTTTAGTGTTGGGACCTGGGGTATATTGAGCTGAAGAGGAAGGAGCTCCTGGGATGACAGAGCAGATGAAATTATCAGCGTGCCCCTTGTATTCGTGGAGGGACTGTACCCTCTGAACAAGAAATGCCTGCAAAATTCATGGACCAGACTCGTAATAATAGATTCAATTTGGTACAATTAATGAACCAAAAAAAATTCAACTCTTTGGTCATATTAAAGGATGACTTGCTAGAAGAAGATTTTGCAAGGTACCTTTGAGAGAAGAATTCTAGCTCCAACATGCTTGTTGTCCCATCCGAAGGTATTATCGAACTCTGCAGCGCCGAGGATCTGCCCATTGACTTGAATGTAGTTGAGATAGGTCGGGTTCTTGCTGGCTTTATGCAGCCAAGCAGCGGCCCACAATAGCTCATCCTAACCAGGATTATCGTCACATTAGAGGCAGATTAAGACACAAAAAACCCAAATTGAAGTCCCTCTTCTATCATTCGTATAAACAAATGAAACAGTCAGATTTTACCTGATAACCGGAGTAAGAGCAATAGTACGGGCAGACCTCATCCTTCAGCCCGTTGCTGTAAGATCCTCTGTACTTGTCCGCAAACTCAAACACCTGAAACCAGAAATCATCGAACATGGTCAAAGGAGGAATATAAAGGAAGAAGATGGTGCGCTATGTTGGTTTGGTTCTGTAGAAGATTTACCCTCATAGCCCTCCGGACTAGAAGCTTAGAATATGTTGGGTCGCTTCTTCTGAAGACCAACGAGGCAGCTGCAAGAGCAGCAGCAGTTTCACCGGCCACATCAGAACCAGGGGAATTTTTGTCGACCTTCAAGACAATTCTAGGAGTGTCCATGTCTTCTGGCCTCTCCCAGCAAGCATGGTCCTTGCTCGGGTCACCAACCTGCAATTTTTTGTTGTGGGAAAACAACACAGAGAGCAATAGAGTTACTTTTAAGAAAAAAGAGAAAGAAATGCGAGTTCCTAAAACAGAGCGAAGCAATGGATGCAATTTTCACACCTGAACATAAATGGTGTCTGGATGGGCAGTAGCTTTGAGGAGATAATCAGTGGCCCAGCGAACGGCTTCTCTCGCATTTTGGAGCTCTCCCTTCATAAGACCACCAAACTCAAGCACACTCCAAGAGAGCATTGTGGTAGTGAAGGCCATGGGAAACCCAAACTTCATATTATCCCCTGCATCATAGTACCCTCCAACCAAATCCACCTGCATTTTCGTTTTCAAGCCTAAATCAGCGAAAGCCCAGTTCCCATTCACACGAATACCAAAACAAGCCAAGACAAATCCCAAAACAGAGAAAAAGAAGGGGTAATTTTTCCACCATTTTGGTTTTTTTTTCTTCCGTACTCACATTCAGGGCTGAGCCATCTGAGAGTCCGGAGTCTCTCCGCCAAGTCATCCTCTGGTTTGGAGGCAGTTTTCCTGACCTCTGGCCTTCAAAAAAGATTATTGATTTGGTGAGAGCGTCCCTGTAGTTTTGGCTGGCGATGCGAGGATGGCGGTGGGTGTTGTGAGGGAAAGGGAAGCCATTGCAGTGAAGCAGAGAGGTGAAGCAAGCAAGTAGGATGAGAAGAGAAAGAGATGGAACAGAGATTCCCATTTTTGTTCCTCTCGCGTCTTTTGGGCTTGCTCCCTTCACCCCAAGCAAAGCAACTGAAAAACTAGCAAAGCAACTAAAAAACTAACTGCTCTGCAAGGCTGCAAAAACCGCAGTGCAGAGGCCCTCTGAACTTGCTTGGTTATTTATAAGCCTAAAGCGGCCTGCCACATTCACGCTTTAGGCTTAGAAAAATGCCAAAAAAACCAAAGTGAAATTTGTCTAGACCCTTGAGGTTTGGGTGAAATTACACTTGAGTCCCTATTTTTCAAATACTTACACTTGCCCCCAGAAAAAATTAACTCCATCATCCACCTCTATGACAAAAACGAAAAAAAATCTACTTTTGCCCTCCTAACATTCATTCCTAAAAGTTTTGCCACATCAACTCTTGAATCTAACAAACTATGCCTAATCTCCCTCCATCCTTTACCTTCACCCGCCATCATTGTCGCCACAGGCACGCCACCATCCTCGCCATTTTCTCCACCCTCAACCTCATTCATTGCAACAACAGCTCCACCATCAGAGGAATCAAGACCAATCGACAAATCGAGACCATTCGGAGATAGGACACCAACTGCCATTCATCCAGGGAATCAAGACCAACCGCCTTTCATCCAGCTATTCGACACCAATCGTGTTCATTTGAGGGATTGACCCCACTTGACTAATCAAATAAACAACGAATCAAAAAAATGATGGGATTGTAGATGATGAAATGATGGGGTGCTTGGGGTCATAAACGAAACGATGAAATCACGAGGCACTTGGGGTCTCAAATGAAACAACGGGATGATGAAACGATGGGGCGCCGAAATGATGAATCGAAGCATCGGGGTCGCCGATAGTAGGATTCGAAGCAGGCAATTAGGGTTTATTGCAGGCAATTGGAGAATCAGAGCAGGCAAATGAAATTCATCAAAATTGAGTTTTTAAAGGGAAATAAAGGGAGAATTGAACAAAGCAGGAAAAAAAGGGAGAAGAGAACGAGAAGTAACTTGTATAATTATATTGCATAAGTTGGGGGGCACAAATTCTAAGGGAGAACGTTAGGTGGAGAACAATGGGCATTGATATGGTCTTTTTATTTTTTAAACAGTAAATCACTGTATTAATTTTTTAAGAGATAAGTGTAGGTATTGAAAAAATAAGGGACACAAGTGTAGGTTCGCTCAAACCTTAGGGGAGGTTTTGGTAATTTCTGAAAAATTAAACAAATATTGAGGGAAATTTGCATTTACACCCCTGAAGTTTGACCTAATCTACACTTTACCTCCTTAATTTTTAAAACCTAGAATTTGCTTCTGATTCTTTTACAATATCTGACAACAACTTCTGAATACATAATTTAAATTGTACAATAGTTATATTTTAATAATTTCAGTCTCTCTAATATTTTTTTATAGCTAATAGATATTTTAAAGTATCAAAAATTTTCTCTATAAGTACTGAGTACATTTTTCTCACTGTAAATGCAAATTAATATTTTTCAAATGTTAGTTAATCGTGAGGAAATATTAGAAATCTTGAAACTATTAAAGCAATAGTTATCAGACAGTTTAAATTAATAAAGCTTCAGAAGTGGTTATCGGATAGTGTAAAAAAGTAGAAGATAAAGTGTAAATTTCTAAAAGTAAATGGGGCAAAGTGTAGATTAGGTCAAGCTACATAGAGGTTTCTGTAAGTTTTCCAATATGGAGTACTTGAGTTAATTTTTTTATTAAAAAAACGACAGGATATAGTCCATGAGTCAATAAATTCAGTAAAACATACACTTCCATATAAGTGATGAAAATTGTTAGTAATTTTTGGTGTCCAAAACTTCAGTTACTGAGCATTTATTTTAGTAATTGATTTAAATGTACCAGAAAGGCAGTAACTGGTTTTGGACCCCGGAATTAGGTACTGCTAATTAACTTATAGGGTTTGAGTGGGATAACCTCAAATTTGGTCTTGATAGTGCAAAATCCGCCTCCATTTCTGCAGGTTTCATTAAATTAAGTTTCAAATTAAAAAAAAGAAAAGGATTCATTTAGAATACGAAGATAAGCTAGGTAATCGAGTCAAATTTACTCAAAACTAAAGTGTTAATATACTATAGTTAAAAAATGTTAATATATTAGTATTTATTTTTTAAACAGTGGCAGTATTGATGCTATTTCCTGTATAACAGATATCGATGGATTTTGTTTGTTGCCATTTGTTGGGAGAAGAAGCATCTGTAGTTGAACTGAGGATGGAGTGAAGAAGGAGCAGTTGCTGTCAGGGAATGCTGCTGAAAACAAACATTAATAATTAAACACATCGGGAGGGTGTTGGTGTTAATTAAACTCGATATCTTTGTCGGAGAAAGTTGTGAACTGGTCGTTATGGAGAAGCCTTTGTTTCAATACTGAGTCACGCAAAAGAGTCAAATGTAACCCATCCAGAAACTAAACTAGTGACCAGTTGTGGAGGTCAAATTGGATCAACCAATATTTGTTGTGGACTGGTGGATAAGTCCTACATTTCCTTCATGCCACATGAACCCGGTTGCCTGAGCCATCCACTCACCCATTCCACCTTCTTAATTCTCTGCAACAACAAAAATAATCCGCTTATATTTAAATATTGATCAATAAAAAACATGTCAAAACAAAACATTATCATGATGATGAATGAAGCAAGTCTGAGTCTGTGATATTATATATGACCTAAGGGAAAAAAAAAAGGCGTATTCTCTAGATAAATTTTAATTTTAAACTTTGAATGAACCATATTGACAGATATTCAAATGAAGAATTAATATATGTATGGCCCAATATCATGTCAAAAAGGAACAAGTATATAAGGATATATAAAGCTTGCAACGTATTATAAATTTTACAAAATTTTTAATGATGTGTCAAACAATAATTGAACAATTTAAGTTTAAGTGAGCTTTTACACACGGATTTATCTTCTAGTTTTGTCTTAGATCATTCTATTATAACTAATTAGTGAGTTTTCAAGTGTAAAAATGTTTTTAACTTAACATTTTCTCTAGCATAAAACAAATATAAACTTTTGACTATATATATATATATCTTATCTTATCTTATCTTATCTTATAAAAAGTACGAATGTGCACAAATGTTGAATGACTTTTTTACCTATTTGTTATAAGATGTTTTGTTCTTTTAATGAAACCCAATTTTGTCATTATTTATTTAAGTGGAGTTGTATTAGCACTATAACACTAAAAGAAACCCTTAAGATGCTACTAAATTTTATTTTTTGTTAGAAACTTGCCCGACCTTAATTCAATATTATAGAATTGCATATTATATACAATTATTTTTTATGTTAATCTTACCTAAAACTTTCAAATTGCCATTAAATTCTTTTTTGCTTCAAACATGTCACCCTTGGTTCTATATTACTATCAAATAATATCTCAAGTAAATATTTTATAAAATTTAGAATTTCAACTTATCATTCAAAAAATTTTCATAGCCAAATCTTTTATTTGAATAAAAGACTTAAATGTAAAACTCATGTTAAAGTTTGTACAGCTAAATATTTTATAAAACTTAAAATTTCAATTTGGCATTTTAAAAATCTTCGTAACTAAATTTTTTAATTGAATAAAAAATTAAATTTATGGTAAAATTAAACTCAAGCTAAAGCTTGTATTGCTGTAAAAAGTACCTTTGAACATAGTTTTTTTCTTCAATCAAGTTTTTTTTTTTGCTTTGGAACTTGAATGAGTATATACTGTGAAAGCTTATTATGCAGTAAAACTCATGCTAAAGTTTCACATGAAAATCTATAAGTGTTGCGTATTAAATAATAATTTTAGGTATAAAAAGTATATATTAAAAAATTATATAAGTGAACAATTTATAATAGGTCACATAGAGTTTTTGCTTTAGCTTGGAATTATAAGTTCTTTTACTCTTTTAATGATTAAAAAAAAATTATATTGTTTATTTAATTAGAGTTGTGTTAGTATTAGGACTTTAAAAAGAGGGAAAGGAAAGAATCCACTTACGGAGACCTAAATATATAGTTGCCTATTTAATTAGATAATTAGTAGTATTAAAATACTAAAAATATAATAAGAGAGGAAAAAAAATGCAAAGTGGGATGTGTTTAGCCTTTAATTTTTGGGAAATTTACTATTTTGACAACCAAACTTACTTTGACCACTAAAGTTAGTTGACTTTAATAGATATGACTGGTCGGTCATCGAAACCGCAAAAAATAATTTTAGTATCACTAACAACTCAGAATAAATAAATTTATAGTATAGTAGTAGAAACTAGGTCGAATACCATGGAAATTCTTTATTTAAAGGCTTCCTGACAGAAAACTGAAATAAAAAATTGGGGGGATTGTTTACAATAAAAAAATGAAATAAAATAAAAAAATAATCAGAGAACAAAAATTAAGAAATCTATCAAGTAAGAAGCCAACAAAATAATCAAGAATTCAAACCTTGGCATCAGTTAATATCCACCACCGAATTCCTACAACTGATCATTGATGCATAGATAGATCAATCAAGACTTTGAGTATTCATCGTTGGAGTTATTTTCCTACCTCTCATTAGTCGTAGTTAATTAGAAACAAGTGATCTAATTAACCCTAACTGCTAAACAACCTAAGACAAGCGCTTTGATTTAATTTAACAATTGCATTAAAAATCAGAAAGATCAATGAAACTAAATAACACAAACATAAGTGGCTGCATTTAATTTATTTGAATGTTCTCCCTAAAATCTAATGATTTCTGACGCAGTAAATTGCTAAACCTCAGTTGTTTCATAGATTAGAGAAACCAAACAATTACGGATTTAATTTCTAACCCAACAGTAAATTGAATTCGAATAACAACTAGTAAGTCTCATAGCATATAAACGAAACAATCATAAAATTAATTATAGAAGAACATCCAATACTCAAAATATTAATTGATGAATAAAAACAACATTGATCTTATAGTACTAAAGAATTCAAGGTTTCAGTCTCCTTCAACCAAGAATAAAAAGAACACTAAAAAGAAAAGAAACAAAAAACAAAGAGAGTTGGTGAAGAGGGGGTGGAAGCCCCTGGCGACCGAAAGAGAGTTCTGGCGGCATCCACCTTAAATACCTAAAAAAACATAACCTAGTGAGCTAAACTCATAAAAACTCCCTAAACTTTCTATATTGTTATAAAAGTACCCAAACAAATAAAAAGATTCAAAATAACTAGAAGGTTTCAAAGCTGTCAGTCAAGCAATGCTCTAGAACATCAGCAGCAACTTCAAGCTGAAATTCAACCTTGATGCAGTCACTATCTCTAAAAACTCAAATCATGAAAGTTGTAGATCTCTTTCTTATCTTCAGAATGGCATTTGAATCACATAAAACAAACATCCACAACCAAATATATACCCAAAATACCGCAACTGCTTCTTAACCAGTGGTGACTCGCAAATTACGACTTTGAAGCTGAATTTGACCCTCTTAACATGCAAACTGGGTTCCATGGTATGAATGTGATTTTTAGCTCCAGATGTTAGCTTTTCAATGAATTAAGAATCACTTGATTCTGATCTCTATAGCTCAAGATATGATTTTTTTTACCGGAACATCATTAATCTATCAAAATCCTGAAAGAACACAACCAAATTAAAACTTGTAAAATTGTAAAATTAAATCCACTCTTAATCAATTGAGTCTGGATATGCTGTAAGCTACAAAACATACTCAAAATATATCTTTAAGGTTCAGAACATATTAAAACATACTAAATATGAGAGAAATAAATATAATAAATATGAGCTTATCAATGACCTAAGTTTATTCTACTAAAAAAAAATATCTTTGAATATAAAATTTTTATTGATTAAGTTTTCTTTTTTCTACTTGGATGAATATATACTTTGAAAGCTTAGGCATTTGGTCAATATTAGAACAATCATATAATTCACATATGACTCAAGCACATACTATGAAAAAAATAAAAAGAATTATTATTGTAATAAAGGTCATTGTGAAAAATTTTAGAAAAAAAATTATTAGATCCTATAATTAGTTGCTTATATGATAATAAAGAAGAATTTTAATAGAAACTATTTTTTTACATTTTTCCAATATTTTAAAATATTGAAAAATTATAAGAATTATTTTTTTCCCACATGGTCATCATTCTGAATGTTGGAACATAAGTTTTTATTCTTAGCAACTAACTCTTTCTTTATACTAAATAATATTAATGTATTTTTATTTTTATTACTTTTTTAGAGCCAATCAAATTTTATGAGTTGTGTAACACCCTCATATTTCACATTGGTGAATTGTGGGAAGCCTTATGTGAATATATAGGCTCAACTTCCAAAGCACAAACACTTAGCACTTATCCTTTTCTAAAGGATAACCCATGTCGTGTGGGCAGGTATTCCGTTGACCGGTTCTGAACATGGGTTATTATAGATAGTATCAGAGTCAACCCAGAACCACGATAATGTGACATAGTGGGTATACGCATGCATCGTCTACTGGGACTGATTCTAAATTTAAGAAGCTACTTGGCCAAGGGCTAAGTAGTATGATTAGAAAGGTTACTTGGTTTGAGGAACCAAGTAATCCGACCGACCCCAATAGGGATATTGGGCATGTAAGGGGGAAAACCGGTCAACGGAACACCTGCCCACACCATATGGGTTATCCTTTAGAAAAGAATAAGCGCTAGGCTCTTATATTCAGAAGCTGGAGCCTATATATCCATATAAGGCTTCTCATAATTCAACCATGTGAGATATAGGGGTGTTACAAACTCTCATCCTTATGTACCCAACGTCCTCATTGGGGTCAGTCGGATTACTTAGCCCCAAGCCAAGTAGCCTCTTATATCCAGGATCAGTCCCGGTAGATGATGCATGTGCATAGCCACTATGCCACATCATTGCGATCCCAGGTCCACTTTGATACCATCTAGAATAACTCAAGTCTAGAACCGGTTAACGAAACACCTGCCCATACTATATGGGCTATCATTTAGTAAAGGATAAGTGCTAGGTGCTTATGTTCTGGAACTGGAGTCTATATATCCACATAAGGCTTCGCACAATTCAATCATGTGGGATATGGGGGCGTTACAAGTTGTATCAAAGTAGCATTATCCATGTATTGTTTTTAGGCTTTAATTTTTGGAAAAATCACAACTTAACCATAAATTTAGTTAAATTTGAAAAATATGCCATAAATTGTTTATAAATGTTTTTGAACGTTAGTTTTGGGTCAACTTACTTTCTCTTTCCTTTGCTTGCTGTTCAAACTACTGTCTTTATCTCAAGTTCTTTGCACCATTTTAGTTTTTTGACTTATGTTTGACTTAAATTTTTTATATTTATATTTAGTAAAAATTTTTAGAATAATCCTTTAAAAATTAAAATTTTTATAATTTTTTAATGTAATTTTGTAAATTTTTTTTAGAAAATATTAAAATAAATAAATTTAAGTAAAAAAATTGGAATGTTTTGATGAACTTGTGACGGAAGGAGTATAATAATAATAATAATAATAATAATAATACTTAAAACTTTCAACCTCATCAACAATTATTTATACATTAAACAAATAATAACAATGTATTGAAGTTTTAATTTTATTTACAAAAAGAAAAATAAAATTTTTAACAAGAGTCTTTTTACACTAGGAGGCACTATAGGAATTTAAACCCTCAATTTCATCTATACCAATTAGGGCCCGATAATGTCAAGTGAAATTAGAAAATGTATGAAAGTAACAAAGTTTTTATCAATTTTTATACACTTAACTTATATGGTGTTTTGTTTTTTTTTATGAGACCCAAATTAAGTTGATGTTGTATGTTTATTGGAGATATAATTAACACTGGGAATCTAAAAGAGAAAGAAAAAAAAAATAGAAGTCCCATGTATACTTCCTAACAAACCAAAAAAAAAAAAAAGAATCTGCATGTCCTTTCTTAGCTTTAGTACATTTGCTTAAATTTATATATTAAGTATAACTTTTAATGGTGACAAAAATCTTAAATAGGCATAATAAGTTAAAGTTTTGTGACAAATATGTCCTTAATTAAACTATATATTTTAGGGACATGTCCTTAAACATAAATTATTAATTTTTTGTACTCTTAAACTTGAATGAAGTATTTTAATTGAAGTCTAAAAGTTTCAAAAACCTCATAATTATATCTATTTAAATCAATGAAAAATAGCATGAATATGTAAAAAATGTTGGAAATTTTTTTTATCTTTAAGTCTTATTTTATTTCCCATTTTAATGATACTCAAATTTATCATTTCTTATTTATTAAATTTAAAAAAACTAAAATTATGGAAAGGAAGAAAAAATAAAAATAGAACAAAGTGATGACAAGCTCTTAGGCTTCATATTAGAAGGATAAGATTAGTATTTGAGAAGGAAAAATATAAAAAAGAATTGTTGATTGTTTTCTGCGTCTTCTATAAGTTTTTTATGGCAAAAAATAAAAAATGCCTCTAAATTTAAAATTTTGTAACAAACATGTGCTTGATCTATATGACCTTAAACATGCCTAAAAATATAGTTTTTATCAATTTATTTACTTTTTAACTTGGAATGTATTCATCAAAACTTAAAAGTGCAACTTAATGTCCATATATATCTATATGTAATAAAAAGTGCAAAGATATATAAAATGGCTAAACCTCAAATTATAAGTTATTAATTTTCCTTTTAGGTATTAATATTGTATTATACTTTAATGAGTTTATTTTCCTATGATTGACTAATTATATTATAAGAACAACTGGTGTGACTACATTTTCAAACTTCAGTAATATGAATATAATTTCTAAATCAATGGAAAAACATTAATTATCTAAAAATATAAAAAGCTATACGAGATTTTATCTCAATATTTGGAAGAATCACATTGAATCGGCTACAAAATATAAGGATAGTGTAGATTTTGAAACCTTGGAAGTGAGTATATTTTGATTAAAAAAATCAAGAGCAGAGTAATTAAGCTTTTTGAATAATGTATAATTAATTGCCTTTGAAAAAACTCAGTATTTACTTACTAAGTTTATACTTTAGCATTGTGGCCTATATTTGTGTCACACTTCATAAAAAAAATTTATTTTTACTTGAATTTTTTATTGAATGTCTCACCTGTATTATGTCCTTTTCAATTTTGAATATAACATCAAAAAATTTATTAAAATTTTAGCTTATATCTCTTTAAAAGTCAAAGTTATGATAACACATTAATGGTAAATCCATTTAATTTTTTGAGCCAAGTAATATATATAGAATCTCAATTTTAATAATTAGCTTTTTGAATATAAAGCATAAAACTTAAGATAAAATTTACTAACTTAAATTTTAATAAAATTTATAAATACATAATACTATTAAGATATTAAATTAAGATCGTTTCTTAATAGATTGAATGACATTTTTAAATTTCACACCAATTAGAGAAATTTTGACATCTTTGATTAGATTTTAAAAATATCAGGAAGTAATTTTATAAGTACTCTACCATCATAAATAAAAAAACTTCTATCAATTTTTTTTATAACAAATATTACCTATAGCGTATTCTACATTATATTATTGTTGTTGTTGTTGTTGTTGTTGTTGCTGTTCTTGTTGTTGAAGTTATTGTTGTTATTTATGTTAAACAGAAATATAATACAATGAGCTGTCTATTATAATGAATGACGCAATGAGGATAGTTATGATGAAATATTATAATAAAAAAATAACTACATAAGAGATAGAAAAATTGATAAGAAATATATCTAAACTAAAAAAGTAAAATCATTATTGTAATGAGGATAAGAAATAATATTATTTATTTTGGATAAAATAATTAGAATTATAGTTATTTGTGTGAAAAATAACTTAGTTTAATTCACTTACGACGCACGTATGCAGACACTAGTATATATATTACGGGTGAGCATGGGTTGGGTAAACTCGAAATCGAAACCGAACCACCCCCATTGGGTTGGGTTGGGTTGGGTAAAAATTGAACATGGTTCTCGGGTTGGTTCCACATATAGGAGAACCGATGGTTTTTTGTTTGGTTCTGGTTCCATATGGAACCAACCCGAGGTGGAACTGAACCCGAGATATATATATATATATATAATAAAAATTATAGTATTACTAATATATCTATACACACACACATATTTATTTGAAGTATTATGATTGTTATTTTGTGTTTTTATATTAAACTCTTAAACTGATGTTCCGAATTGAAACAGTATGGAAGTTGTGGGATCATTTACGAAATTTCTCTATATTCACTTAAATCACTTTGCTTCATAGACCTACCACTCCTAAGTCATTTTGCTTTCGATCTTTTATTCTAGATTACTCTTTATGACACAATTATCATATTTTTTTCATTTAAGTCATGCAAAATAAAAAATTTATGACATCGACATATTTTAGGTTTTGATACTGAAGAAGATGGTCTTAAAGGTTCAGTTTTCTATATTGAATGTCATACCAATATTAGAATTACTGGAATGAAGTAAACTAGTTGCGATAAAAGATGCCCAACAAGCAACTCTTTTGAACCAATTTTATAAGAACAACATTTTAAAATCTTTTGAATATATCTAAGTACTTATATTTAAATATTAATTTAATTGTATATTATGTTGAATATGTCATAAAACTGATTATGGATGTAGATTTATTGAATTCTGGTGTTGTTATAGGTATATGGTATAAACCGAAAAACTTGAGAACCAGAACCGAGAAACCCAGAACCATGGTTCTGGTTCTATTCGGTTCTCGGTTCTGGGTTGGGTAGAAAAATTTTGGAACCGAGGCCATTTTGGATTGGTTTGGTTCCACCATAAAACCAAACCAACCCGACCCATGCTCACCCCTAATATATATATATATATATATATATCTTGGGCCAGCCAAGTCCCAAGTTCAAAGCTGGTCCAATAATTTTTGTTTTTAAAAGTAGCTTCATAAGTGCTCTATTTCTGGTTGTAAATCTTATTGCGTCTACATATACATCGAAACTCACGAAACTTATCTTTTTTTCTTTTTGATAGTCAGAATCATTAAAAAAAAATGACAGAAAAAACTAGGGTAAGAGAGATGCTGCCAAAGCATGAGCTGAAGCTACTCGCTCCTGAGGAACTATGACCACCGAGCAGCGACGAAGTGCTTCTAGGATGTTTAGAGTCTATTGAATCAATTGAGATATATGTAGACTAAAACTTAATAAAACTTAATAGCTCTCGCAGTGCTTGAAAGAGCTTAGCACAATCAGATAGAAGACTAATTTTCATCCAAACCCAGGCAGCTGCCTCAATATCACATGATTGGCACCAGACACCATCAACAGCAAAAAATTTTGGGCAATAATTTGGTTCATAGAGTCTGTTGGACCCCAAGTATAACAGAGAAAATTAGGAGAACTAAAAAAAAGAAAATTCGAATGTTGTATCCGGTAGCCTCTAGAAATAAAAAACATTTATCTTTAAGTATGTCTGGAGTACCTATCACTTGATAGGTAAAGACTATTATTACTATCGAGCACCGAACAAGAACCTTTTATGTAAACAAATCTTATCTAAACACAAGATATGTTGGATCAAATTAACAGAAAAACTCTTATAGTAGATGTTTGTGTATGAGATACATGTGCCATATATCATGCCATCCACATCGCATCATGCTACAAAAGGGCATTTTAGACAAGCTTCAGAATTTCGTTCACGTGATTTGATCTTTGCACATGCAAGACCACATTGATAAGTTGGCTCATCCCATTTACTAGGCCCCAAAACATGGAGAACCCAGGAGTTATTCCGCTTAATTTGATGCTTGCTATACCTTTAAAGAAGAACAAAAAGGACCCATGTCATGCTGCCAATAGAAAAGGGTCGGCAAATTTTGATTAAAACAAAGAAGGAAACAGGAAAAGAAGACACCAAAGTAAAACATGGCCAGAATCAAGCTCCGTAACAATTAGAATCCGGCACTACATATTAGCTAATGCATCAAGGAATTAATGGATCAAGTGATTATTTATAAGCTAATAACTACACTAAATATTTTCCTTTTTTTTTCTGGACTTAAAATCTATTTATAAATTTTGAGTGGGAGGAGAATGTATATATTATTTGTAAAATAACTCAACCAATGAAAAGAAGAGGAAACTAGATATAAAATGTCATGAACATGTGCTCTTCTGATATCCCTCACATGCAATGGCATGCAGAACTGGTCATGCTCATGTTCTGTCCATGCCCTTCCCTGCAAAAAAGAGCAAGAAACGAAACTGTTCAAAGAAAAGCCGATGCATTGTACTACTAAGTCCAAAGTACCTGCTGAGACCTCGAAAATGACATGAAGGAGAAATAGGGCCTGTAATAGATATTTTGATGGATGGTCTGAACATTTCAGACTTTCCTATCAGACCTATAAGTAAAAGACTACTACTTCATTTGTTGAATCACGAATTATTGATTCTTGTTGGTTCTGGCCCTTTTTGGGAAAAGGAATTGATTCCCAAGTTCTGGTTCTTCTTTATGTGGTACAAGATTGGTCAATGTGTTCAGAAACGCTAACAAGAAAAAAAATATGGGAATTGGATTAACAGATAGTACTGAATTTAATACTGGAACTTTTGTGAATTTTGATGTGGATGGGTTATAATATTACTGTAAGCGCTGGGATTAAGAAAGTTCAATTTAACCAATTATCAAAGTAGGATCATGAGATATTATAACTTTGATCATCAATTCCTAAGTAAATGCTATTACCATGTTCAAGAATTCTTCCAGGGGTTCCGTACTTCGAATGGTCTTCTCTTAATTTTAATGGAGACTAGAAGCATATCTGCAGGTTGCAATATCCATTTCTGTCTCAGACTCTCTATACACCTGAACTCGTGCAGATTATGGTCAAGATGTTCGTTTAGGGTTCTGTTGAACGATTTTTTTTTGTTTCTACTGATGAGAAGCATTACAAGGTATATGTATTTATTAAGGGGGTAAGAGATGGTATATTAAAAAACTGGGGGAAATTTGCATATTTCTTGAAACTTTAAGGACTTCAAGCCACAAATTGCAATGTGGGTTATAAGGAATAAGAGATGGTATGTGGGAAAGTTGGGGGGGGGGGGGGGGGAAATTGTATGTTTCTTCAAACTAAAGACTTCAAGTCACAAATTGCAGTGTGGGTATGAAATGCGTGGTTGGTAGGAGTTGAACCCAATTAGCAGCTGGGGATGTTTGAGTATTTTGCCACTTTGTTGGCTGCTATGAACTGTTGAACGATTACGACAAATTCTATGGTTAAAAGATACAAAAGTTTATGTCAACATTTTTTCTTATGATTTCTCATTGTAGTTTGTTTTTACACAATTAGTATAGTCGCAGAATATGCTAAAACCATAGGCTGCCCTGAACTTTTACGAATCTACCCAATCAATTATAAATAAAAGGGTAAATGTCACAAGTTATCCATAAACTATATTCCATGTTGCTTAATCGTTTTGAAACTATCAGACATTGCACTAATTATTATCAAACTAGTTAATTATTATTATTTTGTCCTACCGTCCATCACACCGTTAAGGATGGATGGAAAAGTGGTGTCATATCACTAGTCACATCATTTTTTTATGCCACATCAGCAACCACGTCATTTTTCCATCCATTCTTAACAGTTATGGTGGATTCCAGGATAATTAGACAGCATTGGATATAGTTTATGAACCATTAAGCAATATTTGATAGTTTTAGAACAATTGAGCAACATTTGTATAGTTTATGAATAACTGATGTTATTTAACCTAAATAAAACTTAAGGCAAAACCTCTCTCTCTCTCCAGCCTCTCCAATTCCTTCTTAGAGTCCTCCACATCTATGACCACTCCTCCATTCGCACCGCCACCGATTTGTCCTATATCGGATTAGGAGACCGGTTTGGGGAATATGCTCTCTCCTGCCAGAACAATTTTGGAAATCGATTGGTTCATTACTTCATGACCTTGACTTCTGAAGCAATCAACTGGTGAACGTAACTAAAGACAAAGGGATTGACCAGATTGAGTGGACTTGGAGCCACATTGGTCAATATTGTTGCTGTGTTCATAGAAAAGAGGTGGCTGCAACAATAGAGGAGTACTTAAAGCTCATTGGCGCTTTAAAAGCCTTTATTCAACCTCTCATTTGGGCCATCCAACCGAGATCTAAAAAACCAAGTTGGCGACAAGAGAAATTGGGGAAGTTCTAAACAATCATTATTTTTTTTGTTTTGAGGAGAGAACCAGAAATAAGGAATGATCTTGATGATTATGTGTCTCATACTTATGTTCTATATTTTTTGGTTCAATGCTTGTTTCCATCTCAATGGTTAAAAAACAAACACAACGTTACAAGTATTATAACAATCACATGTTTTTCCTAATTAGTTTTATGCACAAATTAATTCACTAATTCTCTTCTTTATTTTCAAACATCACGAGCTTCGATTGTTTTGTCTGGGGTTTATGAGATTGGGATAGTGTGGCCTTTGGTTTCACTGTATTTTTACATTTGGTTACTTAATGTGACAGCTTTTCTGCCTCCATCTCTACACAATGTAGATATATCTAGGTTCAAGTATATGGATTCTAGTTGTGACGTTTTCGAAGATGAGAATTAACTCATTAGATTCGAAAGCTTTGAAGGGGGACTGTGGCTTATAGGCGTGTTTGGATAAGGATTGGAAATCCGTTTGAACTTTGAACAATTCTTAAACCTTAGTCGTCAATATTGTTAATGGGCTTAGTGACAGAATTAATGATTCAAGGGCAAGTGTAAGTATCCCATAAAAGGAGATGAAATTGAAGGTTTGAGTAAACCTTGGGAGATTTATGTAAGTTTCGGTAAAAATTAGTTCTTGATCACACTTTATGTTTTTTTAATGTTACCAAATACATATATAGAGTAATCAAATCAATTGGATCTTGGGCAATCCTAAAATATTCATAGATGAAAAAAATACAATGTTCACACCCGTGTCAATACATGTTAATTATGTAAAACCATTATTAATACTATATCTCGTTGGGTTTGGTGAACTTAAAAGAGATGTCGGAAGGACATCGGAGCCGGATTCAATCTTAGATGCGTCATCGTTGTCACCGGACGACTGTGGCGTGAGTTGGAGGAGACTGTCACCGGACGATTGTGGCGTGAGTTGGAGGAGACTGGCACCGAAAGACTGTCGCCAAGATGCTCAAGATGCTCAAGTTGCAGGTGAAGTGGCATTTAGAGGAGACTAACCTGGAGGAAAACTTGGGGCTAGAGAAGATGAAACTCGAAAACAAGTGTCTGAAGCTTCCAAACGAGTATGGAGAGCTGGACCTTCAGCTTAAATTAATGAATTCAAAATATAGCTCTAGGTAAGTTGATGCTAGGATGCAGGTGTCATCTAAGTTATATTTCCAGATTTTGTTGTTGGGTCTTTCTTTAATTTCTGTGTTTTGTGAATTCCGTAATGGATATGTGCATTTATCTCCTAGTAAATGCTGGAATTAGATGTGTGTTATGAGCTATTGATTGGCTGGGCAGTATCGGATAGGAGGAGAAGAATAAATTAGTTAATGGAAATTTCTGGGTTCGGCCAGAGATTTCTGCCTGCCGGAGGAGTTGGAGCAGGAGGCGGAAACAAGGAGGAAGTCGACAGGAAAGATGGCTGAGGGGGAGATGCAGGCAGTGTGCTCGGTGGATGAGGTAGATGCGGGTCGATGATAGAAAGATTGGGATCTAATTGGACCTATGGGAAGCCTAGATTGTTGGATACATAAGTTGGTGGGGCAAAATTTTTAGGAAAGAAAACTATGATGGCGAGAAGACATATTTCTCCTTTTCTGTCATAACGGTGAATGCGGAGTTAAATATTTGAGGGAGCAATTGTAAATATTTGAAACAAGAAGAATACAAGTATAGATTAGCCTATATCTCAGGGGGATTAAGGTAATTTTCCCTTAGTATTAATGATCCTTAAAATCTTCCAATTGACTCTGCCTTTTGGTAGCAACCTTTTTCTTTATGATGATACCATCACCCACTTTTGTACTTGAGTTGCGCCCAGCAAGGTGCGAATTCCGTTTTGGCTCGGAAGAGTCATGTTTTTCCCTAAAAATCCAAATTCAGCCCATTGAATATTATTTTTTTTCCTAAGTCTCAAATTTTATACCTTGATGAATGGCCGGTCGTCGAAGCCGTAAAAAATGATTATAGTATCTCTAACAAATCAGAATAAATAAATTTATAGTCTAGTAGTGAAAATCAGGTCGAATCTCAAAGGAGATTTTTTTATTGAAAAATTCCTGTCAGAAAACTGAAATAAAAGATTTGGGGGGGGGGGGGTTTCTTCAATTAAAAGCTGAAATAAATTAACTGTAAAATTAAAACGAAATTAACCAATATTAAAAACGCTCAGTTCAGGCTTGATTATCCATTCCAATCACGCAGTTGATCATCGAAAGAAAATATGTCTTTAATCCAAGTAAATAAACAAGACTCTCTTTAAAGCTAAAAAGAACCGTAAGAATTTAGCAGTGAAATTAACCAGAAAAAAGTTTCAGATTAATTTATTAATTTTGAGTAACAAGATGTTGAAAAGTAATTTCCAATTATCTCAAAATCAGCATTAAGATCAATGAACAAAAAAGTTTATTCCAGGTAATAATCCAAAAGCTTGAACAATTTAATCTGTTTTACTTTTTCGTATGAACTAACCAGAAATAAAAGTAATCTCCAATCAATTCACTTGCTTCTAATTGAATTCTTCACCTAAGCGGTTGAAAGAAAATCAAGCAGATTTGCAATCGCATAACCAGTCCAACAAGCGAGAACAGGAAAATTAATTGCAATAAATCTGAACAACAAAGAAGTAAATACTTGAATTTAAAGAAAATTTAAGCAATAAAAATTAATCCTCACAACCGGTGTTGGCGATGAAAATCGTTCCTAGAACTGAACCAGAAGATTACTCAATCATGATCGAAAGAAAAACAAAGAAGAGTAAAAGAAACTAAAACTGGAATTACGAAAAACGGAGAGACGCTTCATGTGCGGCAGCAACGCTATTAAAAACCAAAGAAAACTAAAACCTATGGCTAAACTCATAAAAACTCCCTAAATTTTGTATATTATTATAAAAGTACCCCAAACAAATAAAAAGATTCAAAATAATTATAAGGTTTCAAAGTTGTCAGCCAAGTAATATTTCAGGACATCAGTAGCAACTTCAAGCTGATATTCGACCTTGATGCAGCCATTATTTCTCAACACTCAAAGAATAAAAGTTGTAAATATCTTTCTTATCTTTGAAACGAAACCTGAATCACATAAAACATACATCTACAGCAAAAAATATGCCCAAAATACTACAGCTGCTTTTGAACCGGTGGTGACTCGTAAATTGCGACTTTGAAGCCGAATTTGACCCTCTTAACGTGAAAACTGGGCTTGATGGTCTGAATGTAATTTGTAGCTCCAGATGTTAGCTTTCCAATGAATTAAGAATCACTTCATTCCGATCTCTGTAGCTCAAGATATAATTTTTCTACCGGAATATCACCAATCTGTCAACATCCTGAAAGAGTACAACAAAATTAAAACTTATAAAATGGCAAATTAAATTCACTTTCAATCAATTAAGTCCAGATATGCTCTAAGCTACAAAACATACTTAAAATATATATTTAAGGTTCAAAACATATTAAAATATACTAAATATGAGAGAAATAAATATAATAAATATAAGCTTATCAAATTCCCCTACACTTAGCTTTTGCTCATCCCCGGGCAAAACTCAAAATGGAAACATACTTTTGAGCTAAAATAAGTAAGATAATTTCATATCTAAGGGTCTCGAAAAAACTTAACAAAAGGAATTAAGCACGCAATTTACTCGGCAATAACAACTCAAAACTAAGTAAGTCGTTGAAAACAAATTTTCACAAGCTAGCAACAATCACCGTTAAAAATCTAAGAAAAACATCAAACTTTTGCACAAAGTAAAGAAAACAAATTAGGTAGATAAAAACTCAAAAAGCACCACTGGTCCTACCACAAACCCATGGAAAATAAGAAATCAGTTGAGAATTTACTTTTTATTTCTTTGACTTCATTTTTTCACTTTTTTTTTATTTTATCTTTTTCTTGTGTTCCGCCGTTTAGCGAGTGTATAATAGGTGTTCTGCTATACCTAAGCTACTAACTCGACACAACTCCAAAGTGGTCTTTGACCATACTCATATTCCTAGTATCTTTTCAAGCAGTGATCGACTTTTGCTTTAGGAGAAGACCCCAACCTACTTCAATACCCAAAACAGCGGAGTAGCAAATTTCTCTTTTTTTTTTTTTTTTGCAGAATGCAACAAGTCAAACAAATTTTATTATTTTTTTTCTCAAGTGATTCAAATCATCCATCAACCTAATAAACCGCATATTCAACTTAATAAGCTCATATCTCATAAGGTTTAAATCAATGTACTAAGTACACAAATTTGATGGAAAAACCAGCTTCTTAAGATAACCATCTACTAGCTTGATCAAAATTTGCAACAACAACAATTTAAAATAAAATTTGGGAGTTGCATAAAGACTAATAAATTACTAACTCAACACTCAAGCTAAGCATTCAAGAACCAAAAAGGTGAAATCATCTAACAATTCAAATTGACGCTCAAAAGTATGAATAAAAAAAAATTTTGTTCAAAAATTTTAACAACAGAAAATTATGGCTCAAACTATCTACTTCCCTACACTTAAATCAAACATTGTTCTCAATGTTTACAATAAAAGCACAGATGGGGAAAAGAAAAGGTATCGCCCTGAAAGGTGATTCCACAAGGATCTATATGACTTCAGCTTGCTGCCCCATATGGTTCAGTTCACCTCCAGCTTGAAAGAGATATTGCCTAACCAAAAAAATTAGTTGTGAGAATAAAGAAATCTGAAAAATAAAATCTAGAAAATAAAAACAAAAATAAAGGAAAGAAAGAAAAGAAAAAAAATCCTAATTGTTCGTGGCACAAAACCACGCTTAGGTTGCCTCCTAAAAGCACCTTTCTTTATTGTCTTTGGCTAGACAACCTGCTTCCTGCATCAGCCTGACTCGTAGGTAGGAGCAACCAAGTGAATTTCCTCCATATAAGAGACAATAATATTTTCAAGAAAAGGTTTTAGCCTGTGACCATTCATTTTAAAAACTTTGTTAGTCTGCAAACTTTCAATTTCAACAGCACCATACGGAAAAGTATTCACTACAACAAACGGACCAATCCATCTAGATTTCAACTTACCTAGCATGAGCTTTAACCTTGAATTAAAAAGCAATACCTTTTGACCTTTAAAAAATTATTTACGATTCAGCTGCTTGTCATGAAGGTACTTTGTGCGCTCCTTATACATGCTAGCATTGTGATATGCTTCCAACCTGATTTCTTCCAGCTCCTGAAGTTGCAACTTTCTTTCTTTTCCAGCTTCTTTCATATCCAAGTTGCACTGCTTAACAGCCCAAAAAATACAATGTTCAATCTCCATAAGTAAATGACACAACTTACCAAAAACTAACCGATACGGTGACATCCCAATTGGTGTTTTATATGCTGTTCGGTAAGCCCATAGTCCATCCTCCAAGCGCAGGCTCCAGTCTTTCCTGTTATGATTGATTGTTTTCTCCAAGATGCTTTTTATCTCCCGATTTGAAACTTCAGCTTGCCCGTTAGTTTGTGGGTGGTAAGCAGTGGCTACTCGATGGTGCACCCCATATTTCTTCATTAATGCTTCAACAGTACGGTTACAGAAATGTGTACCTTGATCACTAATAATTGCTCTAGGAATCCCAAACCTACTGAAAATGTTAGACTTGAGAAATCCTACAACAACCTTAGAATCATTAGTACGGGTAGCCTTTGCATCTACCCATTTCAAAACATAATCCACAGCAAGCAATATGTAAACAAATCCAAAAGAGTTAGGAAACCCATAAAATCCATTCCCCATACATCAAAAAGCTCACAGTATAACATGGGGGTTTTGGGCATTTCATTTCGATGGGATAAAGTTCCAACTCTTTGACATTTTTCACAAGTCTTACAAAACTGGTAGGAATCCTTAAACAACGTTTCCCAATAAAACCCGCAGTCCAAAATTTTCCTGGCTGTCCTTTTAGGACCAAAGTGTCCTCCACAAGCATAACTATGACAATAAGTAAGAATGAAATGAATTTTATAATTAGGCACACACCTATGAATAATTTGATCAGAACCGATTTTCCACAGATATGGTTAATCCCATATATAATACTTAGAGTCATTTTTAATTTTGTTCCTCTTCACTTTGTTCAAGTCTGTCGGTAAAATTCCAGCAGCTAGAAAATTCACAATTTCAGCAAACCAAGGCTTCTTACCTTGCACTTGTAGCAGCTGCTCATCGGGAAATAATTCTAAAATTGGCAAAGCCTCTTCATCACGCACAAGTCGGCTTAAGTGGTCAGCCACAGAATTATCAGCTCCTCTCTTGTCCTTGATCTCCAAGTCGAACTCTTGCAATAACAGAACCCAGCATATAAGTCTTGGCTTATATTCCTTCTTTGCCAGTAAGTACTTGAGGGCTGCATGATCAGAAAAAATAATTACTTTAGATCCCAATAAATATGATCGAAATTTGTCTAAAGCAAAAACAATTGCTAAAAGCTCATTTTCTATGGTCGAATAATTGCATTGGGCAGGATTCAACGTCCTTGATGCATAGTAAATGACATAGTTATTCCTCCCAATTCTTTGGCCAAGTACAGCTCCTACAGCATATTTACTGGCGTCACACATGATCTCAAAAGGAATATCCCAATTAGGGGGCTGTATAATTGGTGCAGATATGAGCAACCCCTTCAGCTTGTCAAAGGCAACTTTGCAATTATCTCCAAAGTCGAAAGACACGTCCTTTTGTAACAGCCTGGTTAAAGGCTGTGCAATCTTTGAGAAATTCTTTATGAAATGCCTGTAAAAACCTGCATGGCCAAGAAAACTGCCAACCTTTCAAGCATCTGGTCAATAAACGGAAGTGGGAAGTGATCCTTCCTTGTAGCTAAATTCAGCCTCCTAAAATCAATACACATTCTCCATCTGTGTTGGACTTTTATAGGGATAAGTTCATCCTGCGCATTAGGAACAAGGGTTAGACCAGTTTTCTTAGGAACAATATGTACTGGGCTTACCCATTGACTGTCGGAGATGGGGTATATGATCCCTTGGTCTAAAAGTTTTAGAATTTCCTTTAAAACAACCTCCTTCATTGCTAGGTTTAGTTTCCGCTGTGGCTCTCTTACTAGTTTAGCATCTTTTTCAAGGGAATACGGTGCATACAAATTGAAGAACTGATTCCCTTGATGTCTGCCAGCATCCAACCAATTGCTGTCTTGTATTCCTTCAGTACTCGCAGCAGCTTTTCTTCCTGATCTCCAGTCAAATCACTTGCAATAATCACCGGTAAAGTTTCAGCCTTTCCCAAGTACGCATACTTTAGGTTTTCAGGCAAAGACTTTAACTCCAACTTTGGGGCCTGTTCAACAGAAGGCAAAACTCTTTCATAAGTACTCGGTAGTTGCAGAAATGGATCAACTAGCCTGTTGGGCAATACTAGCAGCGACTGTAATGACATAATGGCCTCTTTCAAGTCATCACTAATTTCCAGCTGTGTATCCCTCTCAGTTTTGCTGTTCGTTAACACAAAATCCAACTCATCTCCTACAAAATTCAGCTCAAAACTATCTTGGGCAATCGGGTCAATAATATCCACAAGACAAACAGATTCAGAATTTTCGGGATATTTCGTAGCTTCAAAAATATTGAAAGTTACTATCTCCCCATCAAATTCAAAAGATAAAGTCCCTTCATGCACATCAATTTTAGTTCTGGCTGTTTTCATAAACGGTTTACCTAGCAAAATGTGAGCTGAATTCGAAGCAATCTTATCATCCATATCAATAATATAGAAATCAACAGGAAAAATTAGCTCATTTACTCAAACCAGAACATCCTCAACTACCCCTTCAGGATGTGAATTAGATCTATCAGCTAGTTGAATGACTACTCTTGTGCTTTTTAAAGGTCCTAAGTTCAAAGCCTTGTAAACTGACAGGGGCATAACGTTAATCGATGCTCCTAGATCTAGCATAGCTTTTTCCAACTTGAAATTACCGATTACACACGGTATAGTAAACATACCAGGATCCTTACACTTCTGGGGCAACTTCCTTTGGATTACTGCTAACACATTCTCCCAAACTTTAATTGTCTCATCAGCCTGCAGCTTCTTTTTGTTGGTGCATAGCTCCTTTAGAAATTTGGCATACCGAGGCACTTGCTTGATTGCATCCAGCAGGGGTATGTTGATTTCGACCTTCCTAAAAGTCTCAAGAATTTCCTTCTCGGTCTCCTCTTTCTTTGATTTTGCCAACCTGCCAGGAAAAGGTGGTGGAATCAAAATTTTTGATTTTGGAAAAATTGGCTTGTTACTTACCTCTTCAGTTGGTGCATCAGAAGTTGCTGGTTTCAAGCCATCTTTTTCCTTTTCAGGTGCTGCCACCTTTGACGTGGTAGTTTGTACTTCCTTGCCTCTTCTAAGGGTTATCACATTAGCATGCTCTCTTGGGTTGATTTCAGCTTGAGATGGCAACCTCCCTTTTTCAACTTCAATTTTATTCAACAAGGCTGCCAGTTGTGAAATTTGATCCCCCAAGTCTTTGATGCTAGCCCTTGTTTTCTACTGAAACATTTGAGTATTAGTAGTTAAAGCTTTTACAATATCTTCTAAAGCCATACCTAAGCTAGGTGCTTGGTTCTGTGGTGGAGGTGCTGATTTGTTATAACTGGCAGATGGGTATTGCTGTTGATTACTTGGCTGCCCATAGCTCAAATTCGGGTGGTCTCTCCAACCAGGGTTGTATTGATTGGTATAGGGATCATACCTTCTTGGTTGGTTAACAAACCCACTTACCGCATTCACTTGAGGTGTTGTATCCTTTTGCAATTGTGGGCACGAGTCGGTAAGGTGTCCTTGAATAGAGCAAATGCCACAAACTCTAGAATTTTGAACCTGTCCCAAAGCCACTTGTCTAACAAGAGAGGTTAGTTCAGAAAGTTGAGTTTCAAGACTAGATGTTCCTACCTCATTTACCTTCTTTGGCGCATGATCTACCCTTGTCCCAAATTGTTGTGAGTTGGCTGCCATTTTGGAAATCAAGTCTTTTGCTTCTTCGGGTGTCTTTTCTACAAGTGCTCCTCCACTTGCAACATCCAACATACTCCTATCCATGAACAACAGCCCTTCGTAGAAGTACTGCAGCAGCAGTTGATCAGAAATCTGGTGATGTAGGCAGCTTGCACAAAGCTGATTAAATCTCTCCTAGTACTCGTAGAGACTTTCTCTGTTGTACTGTCGAATCCCATTGATTTCTTTTCGAATTGTTCCAACCCTTGAAGCTGGAAAAAACTTCTCCAAAAATTTTCTCTTCAAGTCATTCCAAGTTCTGATCGAACCGGAGGGAAGGTAGTACAGCCAAATCCTTCGCCTTGTCCGCCAACGAAAATGGAAAAGCTCTCAGCTTAATCCGTTCTTTTGTAACCCCTTGTGGTTTCATGGTTGAGCAGACCACATGAAATTTCTTCAAGTGTTTGTGGGGGTCATCACCTGCAAGACCACGAAAAGTAGGTAATAAGTGAATTAATCTAGATTTTAATTCAAATGCAACCTCAATATCAGGAAAATCGATGCACAGGGGTTGCTGGACAACATCAGGAGTTGCCAACTCCCTTAGTGTTCTTTGGGCTACCATCTCTACAATAACAACTGGTTCTTCTTCACTTTCTGAGTTGCTGTTCGCAGAAGTCGAAGCTGAAAAATTGACTGCTTGTCTTTTCGCTTTCCTGTTTGCCTTTGCTGTCTTTTTAATCTCTGGATCAAACACTAATTCACCTGTATGAGAAGATCTTGGCATAAGTCGGTTAACTGAGAAAGAAAGAAAATAAATAAATAAATGAAAAAGGAAACTTTAATAGAAAAGAAAAAAAATCTCCCCGGCAATGGCGCCAAATTTTTGGTCGGTCGTCGAAACCGCAAAAAATAATTCTGATATCTTTAATAACTCAGAATAAATAAATTTATAGTCTAGCAGTGAAAACCAGGTCGAATCCCAAAGGAGATTTTTTTACTGAAAGCTTCCTGTTAGAAAACTGAAATAAAAGATTTGGGGGGGGGGGGTTCCTTTAATTAAAAGCTGAAATAAATTAACTGTAAAATTAAAATAAAATTAACCAATATTAAAAACGCTCAGTTCAGGGTTAATTATCCATTCCAATCACGCAGTTGATCATCGAAAGAAAATATGTCTTTAATCCAAGTAAATAAACAGGACTATCTTTAAAACTAAAAAGAACCCTAAGAATTTAGCAGTGAAATTAACCAGAAAAAGTTTCAGATTAATTTATTAATTTTGAGTAACCAGATGTTGAAAAACAATTTCTAATTATCTCAAAATCAGCATTAAAATCAATGAACAAAAAAGTTTATTCTAAGCAACAATCCAAAAGCTTGAACAATTTAACCTGTCTTATTTCTTCGTATGAACTAACCAGAAATAAAAGTAATCTCCAATCAATTCACTTGCTTCTAATTGAATTCTTCACCTAAGTGGTTGAAAGAAAATCAAGCATATTTGCAATCGCATAACCAGTCCAACAAGTGAGAACAGGAAAATTAATTGCAATAAATCTGAACAACAAAGAAGTAAATACTTGAATTTAAAGAAAATTTAAGCAATAAAAATTAATCCTCACAACCGGTGTTGGCGATGGAAATCGTTCCTAGAACTGAACCAAAAAATTACTCTGCCATGATCGAAAGAAAAACAAAGAAGAGTAAAAGAAACTAAAACTGGAATTACGAAAAACGGAGAGAGCCTTCATGTGCGGCAGCCACGCTATTAAAAACCAAAGAAAACTAAAACCTATGGCTAAACTCATAAAAACTTCCTAAATTTTGTATATTATTACAAAAGTACCTCAAACAAATAAAAAGATTCAAAATAACTATAAGGTTTCAAAGTTGTCAGCCAAGCAATACTCCAGGACATCAGTAGCAACTTCAAGCTGATATTCGACCTTGATGCATCCATTATTTCTCAACACTCAAAGAATAAAAGTTGTATATCTCTTTCTTATCTTTGAAACGACACCTGAATCACATAAAACGGACATCTACAGTAAAAAATATGCCTAAAATACTGCAGCTGCTTTTGAACCGGTGGTGACTCGTAAATCGTAACTTTGAAGCCGGATTTGACCCTCTTAACATGAAAACTGGGTTTGATGGTATGAATGTAATTTGTAGCTCGAGATGTTAGCTTTCCAATGAATCAAGAATCACTTCATTCCGATCTCTGTAGCTCAAGATATAATTTTTCTACCGGAATATCACCAATCTGTCAATATCCTGAAAGAGCACAACCAAATTAAAACTTGTAAAATGGCAAATTAAATTCACTTTCAATCAATTAAGTCCAAATATGCTCTAAGCTACAAAACATACTCAATATATATATATTTAAGGTTCAAAACATATTAAAACATACTAAATATGAGAGAAATAAATATAATAAATATAAGTTTATCAATGAACGGGCTCCCAAATTCAATCAAAGTAAGCAGCCCGAACCGTTTTGTTTTTCATTTTCTCAGGCATAGTTGAACCCCACTTTTTTATCCCTAAAGTGCTACTCTTTTCCCTATTTATCAACATTTTTTTTAATATTAGGCCCATTTTTTGGTAAAATTCAAGATTGATTCCATTGAATTTTATGAAAGGATTTTTATGGCCAAGTACTGCGACGCAACGTGTTGGCCTTTTTATTACTTTAAAATGCTCCAAATTTTTCAAAACCTTTGAATTCATCATGATAGTTTTGAATTCATATTTTTTTTAGTTACTTTTTATTCTCTATGATTGTAATTGATAAGAAAAATTCATATCTTCATTTATCAACTCACAACAAAGTGTGGGTCAACTGCTAGTTCATATATGTAGCTAAATACCAAAATGAAACTATTGTATACTCTATCTAAGGAGATCTTTACTGTTCCATATATTGCATACCAATAAAAAGCACGGTAAGATAAGAAAGTATCCTATACAAATTTTCTTATTGACTCACTTAGTGGGAGTGTGCATCAATTAGGTTAAGTCGGGGTGAGTTTTGATTAAAAAAAATAAGATTTAAAATTCTAGTACATGTTTCCAAATTTCAAATTTTAAACCAACCTGAACTCATATAAAACTTGACTGACATAAGCTAGAAAATGGAGTTTGAGTCAAGTCTTTCCTATTTCAGGTTCTTGTATGTAGAGGCTTTGCTCCCTACATGGCCTCTTAGAGGCTGAAATAGGAAAGACCAAAAAATTCAAGGTATAAAGAAGGGTTTTAGCAAAAAAAAATAAAAATTGAAAGAAAGCAAAACTGGAGATCAATTTGTCGTATGGAAAAGCTTGAGGATCAAAATGTGAAGCAGCTAGAATTCATGGGCTTAAATGTTACCTGCGCATTCGTGTCGTGTCTCTCAGTGTGCTCAGCAGTGGGTGTTTCCGAGCAGCGAAGCTTACACCCATTAGCATTAGTCAAGCCAAAAATTCTAACATGTAAATGTAAGAGAAAAAGACAATTAGTAGATAAAACATAGATTTAAGAATCTCAAAAAATGTCTCATATTTAGATTAATTTTTACAAAAAAAAAAAGAAACGATAGTTTGGGGACAGTGTGTGTAAACCACACTAAAATACAAGTGTGTGTGTCTCGGGTGACTCGAGTCAGATATCAACGGGTTTTGAATTTTGAAATCTGATCAGATAAGGCATTGAATTCTCGGCTTTTCAAGTCGACATGTTTCTAGCTTTTCGAGTCCAAAGTATGGTGGATTAGATCAGTCTTTTTCAGGTTCTGAATTATTTTTCATAGTCCTATCACTTTGTGAACATCTTTTGTGATAAACTCACAGAAGCGACCCCGAACTCTTTACTTTTACCAACTTCCATTACTCCTAGCTTCGAAAGAAAGAGGAACTTCTAATATTCCCAAAACATCAAAATATCTATATATAAAACAGGGAACTTCTAATATTACCTAAAACATCAAAGGTAAAGTATGTTATGGAAGAAAACGGTGGATGATAAGGACAATTTTTATGAAGCATTTAACATAATTGAACACTTGAGAAATGATATCTGGCACTCCACAAAATAGTACTCTCTTCGTCCCATATTCTTTGCACCATTTGATTTTTTGGGTTAGTTTGACTTGAATTTTTTTATATTATTGATTGTTAGAAAAAAATTAAAAAATATATATTTAGAAACTATAGGTCTTGATTTATCATTCACATATAAAAGTTTTTCATTTATATGTTAAAATGTCTAAAATAAAAAATAATATATTAATTGGTAAAACGTGAATGGTGCAAAGAATATGGGACAGAGGGAGTATTAGATAATTTATAAAATACATTAAACACTCTAAAAAATAAAAGGGGTTAAATATACTATTCATGGTATTTAATAACATGCCATATCATATTTAAAATTGTTTCATGAGTATTCAGTTCCTTGAAGATGTGAATTCACACTTCCGTGACTATGGTGTAATGTTTCCCGTGATATTGAGCTACTACGGTTTGATAAAATAAATAATAAACCAGAGAATGTAATATTTTTTACGATGAGTTAAATTTTTAATATTTTTTTGGTACTCAGAATTATATACTACGAAACTTACAATTACCCCATCAGGTATGTCCTAACCTATAGTTTGCCCCCGCTATTTTTAGAAACCTACACTTTGTCCCATGTGTTTTTTACATTGTCTGATAACAACTTCTGAAACTGTATTTAAAATATACGATAGTCATCTTCTAGTAATTTCAATCTTTTTTATATTTTTTTTATAATTAATTGATATTTAAAATTATCATTTTTTCCTTTCTGTAAATATATATTTTTTTCTGTAAATACATATCAGTATTTTTCAAAGGTATGTTAGTTATGAAAAAAATATAAAAGACCTTGAAATTACTGGAATATTACTATCAGACAGTTTAAATTAAGGTTTCAAAAGTTGTTGTTGGATATTATAAAGCAAATAGGGGGTAAAGTGTATGTTTTTAAAAATAGAGGGGGCAAAGTGTATTTAGACCAAACCATAAGTGGGTTTTTGTAATTTTCCCTTATATACTACTATAACTAAAAAGTTTTTAAAGGTGATGAAAGGGGAAGGTCGAACTCTGATGAGTGATGTGGAAGTCATTTAACAAAAATTTAACAAATTCGTAAAAATTTAACAAAACTAGGAATTAGCAAAAATTTCAATTTAACAAATTCGCTTTCCCACTTGGTGGAACATATCCCGAAAAAATTGGTCCCAATAACTTGTGATAGGTCTTTAGGCCCATTCTGAAAACCAGGTCTAATGGCCTCTCAAGGTAGCCCACGCGAACCCAATAACTTCTTCCTTTAAAGAGATAAGACTTAAGTGAACCACCACTCAACCCTATGGGTATTTATGGCATGGTTTTATGTGGTTTTTATTCAAACCTATAATCACACAATATAATAAACGGTTTCACAATTTGAAAACTATAACCACACCATCTTGTATATAAATTAAAAAAAATCACACCGCATAAATATAGTTCGTTGTGGGTCGGTTACAGGTTTTCACTTCACAATTCATCATACTAAATTTAAATAAATTAATAGTTCTCAACAATTTGAAAACTATAACCGTACTGTTTTGTATATAAATTCAAAAAAATCACATCGCATAAATATATTTCATTGTGAGTCGGTAACGGTTTTTCACTTCACAATTCATCATATTAAATTCAAATAAATTAATAATTTTCAGCAATTTGAAAACTATAACCACACCGTTTTGTATATAAATTCAAAAAAAAAAATCACACCGCATAAATATAGTTCGTTGTGGGTCGGTAACAGTTTTTCACTTCACAATTCATCATACTAAATTCAAATAAATTAATACAAGTACATAATACTCCCTCTGTCCCACATTTTTTATACCATTCATTTTTAGCACTTAATCTATGATTTTTTATTTTCAACATTTTAGTATATAAATGAAGAATTTTTATATAAGAATAATAAATTAAGATATGTAGTTTCTAAATATATTTTTTAAAAACTTTTTTGAACAAATACTAACATAAATAAATTCAAATCAAACTAAGTAAAAAAGTTAAATGTTGTAAAAAAATATGAGACGGAGAGAATATAAATTAAATTGCAACAATAAAAATTAAAATACAATCCAATCCATAGACCAACACATATAAGAAATTGAGAAAGAAAGGGATACCAAGTAAAGGCAAGATTGTGAAGAAAGGCATGCATGGAGAGAAGAATAGTAAAGTAGCATCTTGAATAGTGTGAAGAAGAATCACACTAGGATACAGTTGGTTGTTTAAGTCTGAGTTTGTTCCTCTCTCTCACTCTCGTGTCTCTATCTCGCCTTATCCTTAGGTTTGCTTTAGGAAATTAAGAATTAGCTTTAGTAAAGCATCCAATATGATACATACAAAAGGGAAAGATAATTATAATGGATTTAGTAGGAGTTTACTAAATGCTTTTAAAGCGCCAATGAGTATTTGGTTTAGTCGGGCCAGTGTAGTTTCTACCAATTATGACTTTTAAAAATAGCAGCCGCATTATATAGCATTCAATTTTAAGATTTATAAGCTCATATCTCAACCAAAACTACATAAAACTATCATACCATTTGGTTTGGTGTGAATCTGTTTATTCAGTTTTGTGGGTTAATCAGTTTGGGTGAACACCCCTACTTAACCCAACAATTCTTATTGCACAGGACACTTTCTCTGAGACCTATATAAAGGCCCTAACTATTTACTTATGAAATATAAGTGATCACCTCTTGAGCTCCCTCACTTCAAAACCCTAATTATTTGTGTGTAAAGTATCTACTAATTGCTTGTGATTCAAGGCCTAACTCACTACGTTTTAAGACAAAGTCTCTTCGTTTATATATCACCAATACGAATACATCAATTTTAATTAGATATATAGTATCGTCCATAAATAAAATAAGCTAAATGATTATATTATATACTCCCTCCGTCCCATAAATTTTAATACATTTGACTTTTTGTTGTATTTTGACTCAATTTTATTCATATTATTGTTTGTTAAAAAAAATCAAAAAAAATATATTTAGAAACTACATATCTTGAATTATTATTCATATACAAAGATTTTGTATTTATATATTAAAATATTGAAAATAAAAAATCATAGATTAATTGCTAAAAACAAATGGAGCAAAACTTTTGAGACGGAAGAAGTACAATAGGAAAAAAATCAGTTAAATAAATTACTTGTATACCATTAAAAAACTAAATAATATTGATTATAACTCTCTGGAGTGCTCAATAAACGGACTAGTTTTTTCATTTGGAAGGCTAATAATGTAGTTGAATTTTGGCGCCGATATAAATTTTATCAGATAACTGAAGCTCTTTAAAACTTGTAGTAACAAAAGCCCGGCCACCTTATTTTGGACCTCCTGTAACATCTCACGGACCAAACAAGCCCAACTTAAACAAAAAAAAAAAAATGGCACATAACTTTCCTTCATCTCATCTATTAGTTACGGAATCGAAGAATCAAAACAAGAACATCATAGGCCCAAAGAGAAGGGCACACCAGTACTATTCAGCCACTCGGTTCCCTGGATAAACGGCCCAACAGTGAACTTGAGCGCCTCGGAGGAGTTATTGATGACTCGATAACCGGGCCAGGTGACCCGGGCCGTCGTGTTTGAGCCCGGCCCACGGTTCATGTACTCCCCATAGTAGAGCGTGCTCAAAGCGAACGTCCCGTTCCATTCCAGCCACCCGGCGGGGTCGATCAAATCCTCCATGTACGACTTCATGACCACCGTCCTCGAGTACTCCTTCCAGGGCCGTCCCAAGTATGTCTTAAAAGAGGACTTCACCGGGATGAGGTCAGAGGCGGCGGCGATTTTGCAGCCTTGGAGCGAAATGCCGGTGTTCTGGTTGGGGTCTTCGCGGCCTTGAGCGGTGTAGATGTTCCGCTGGTTCTCGTTGGGTCTTCGGGCGTAGAGGCTGCAGTTCTGAAAGACGACGGCAGCGTTGCCGAAGATGAAGTCGACGGTGCCGTAGATGTTGCAGTCCCGGAAGAATTGGCGGAGGGAATGGACGTAGAGGGTGTCTTGGTAGCCGACGAAGCTGCAGTTGAAGAAGGCGGAGAAGTCAGCGCCGCAGCGCAACGCCACCGCCTGGTGCTTGCTCGGCCCGGCGGAGTTCTCGAAGGTTATTCCCCTGGCTATGAATCCGGTCCCAACCACAGCTGAATTATACGACACAAAAGAAACAGAGAAATGAAAATGTGGTTTAGTAATTAGGTTTAGGAGCTGGCAAATTAAGAATTTGTTGTTCAGATCAAGGTTGACAGATTAAAGACAAAAATCCTTCCACTCCAGCTGCAAAGCTGTATATGGCCGCTGTTTCATCCCTTCAATTCCCAGCACGTTAAAAGTCAACTAAATTATTGCCCTAGCCGAGCGGCCCACACAGCCGCTTGTTGTATTTGAATTTGATGAGTTCATGTTCTTGCCATTTACAATTTATAAGTATTTTCCTTGCCAATTCACAACGCATTTCGCAGAAAATGCAAAATGTAAAAACAATTGGTGGACCAAAAAAGTAAGGATTCTATTCTCTCCCTTCAAGTCATGACAGTATTGACTAGGAAAACGACAAAGACTTTTTTAATCCAGCAGAGCAAACTCACTCGTGACTGGTGATTCGTGAACGCGGTTCCATGTCAGTGGAAGCCTGAAGCAAGTCACAGTCATCGGCGAGACAGGCGGGTCCTCCGCTCACTTACCCAAACCAGACGGCTCTTGTCTTCTTGTTTTCTGTACTGTCTTGTTTATTTCTTTTGTTTTTCTTTTGCCCTTTACCGGGTATGAGAAGTCATACTCATCGTCTCGAGCACGGTTTTGTTTGTTTGTTTGCTTTTTTTTTATTTGCTTCTCTATTAGTATCGTATAAGTACATTATTTGTTTCACTAATTTTATCAACCTCCTTGCGTGCCTAACTCCGATTGTCTTTGTCGAATTCCTGATCCAGAACCAAAAACCAAAAGCTTCTTCACTTTGAAGCAGTATTATTTATTTGCTTTCTCGAGGGCATATTTTTACACTGCCACTTACTACTGTTAAAATGATTACTCTACGTCACTCTTCCACGGTAGCCATTCGCTAGCGACAGAAAACAAACAATTATTTCATATTGACGTACTAAATATGTGCATCAAAATTAATAACTGTTACAAGTTTTGTCTTTTATATTTGCAAGTAGCTTGTACGATGATTATTACTCATGATTACTCCTAGGAATTTACGTTTCTTCGATTCTGGAAATAAAAAATATTTTAAATCTTAGTAAAAATTTATATGTAGATAGAAATGGGTAAAAATACTAATTTTAGTTTTAAGAATTTAGAAATTTTATGATTTTACATTTTTACATTACTATGTCAAATTTATTGAAATTGAGCTAAAAAATGATAGCAAGTAAAAAATACATTAATTTATTACCCAATTCAATCTTTATACAATTAAACTCAACCCATTTAGAGTTAAAGTAAAAAAAAGAAAAATAACTAAAAAAACACAGATCATCTTTTATTTTTTTCCTCAGGCTCTTAGTATCGCCTAATTATTCTCCTTAACTATGACTTTGATGATCATGGTTATCAAATTTATATAGATGTGGTTGTAGATGAAAAAAATGTCAATAATGGTACAAATATTTGTATAAATGAGTTTAACCTATCAAATGATAAAACGACAAAAGAATAAAATGAAAATATGAATTTGGAAGATGATAATATTGATATTATCATTGGTTATAATGTTTTATGTGTTTTATTAGATAATTGAGATGTTTTTAACTTCTAATTCAGGGAATAGTGAATTTAATTTTTTTTTTTTGTATTATATATTTATGCCGTGACTTTTTTTTATAGTATTTAAGTATTAGTAAATGAAAAGATTATGTGATATAAACTTTTAGAAATAATTTAGATGACTTATTTTTTATTTTAAAAAAATTGATAAAATTTTACCACTTTATGATAATTTATAATTTTATAATTGTAAAAAGACCAAAACGACTCTAAGTGAAAATTCGATTTGATAACTTGCTATTACTAATGATCCAAAAGAGATAACAAGGACGCGCCTTTCAATTTTCCTACTGCAGCCTGATTCCATTCTGCCGCTAGCTGGTAGCTACCTCCTTAACTTGTGCTGAGTTTTTCATTTCGCCCTTGGCAGTCGCTTTTAACTGGTTCTTTATTTCTGCTAGACCCTTTAAATAATTTCAAGTATTTATTGTCAAGACGACAATATTAATTTGATTATGAAGCGGTCTTCAAGTCCAAAATGTAGTTTTAAAGTATTTTTGTCAAAAGAGAGAATTTTATTAATATTTTAACTCTAGAAATGAAAAAAAAGATTAAGCTTAAATTTTGGTCTAAATCCATTATTAGTGCTCTAACTTTTCTAACTCCCATGAGTTGGTTCCTTAACTTTGACTTAATATGACTTACTCTTCACACTTTACAAAATGATGCGACTTAATCATCAAAATTTTTCAAAATTGTGTGACTCAGTCCCTCGGTCCGGATAAACTATAACCTTACTTTCAATCTTTTGGACAAAAGGAGGTTTCATTTAGAAACTTTCATCATCACCAAGCTCATGAATTAAAAAAGTTTACTAAATTGTTAACTACATAATTAGCTAAGTAAATTACATACAAATAATAATTAACAATATATCCACTAATTTTGAAAAGTTCAAATTATTTAATAATTTATATTTTAATTTTCTTTTTAGAAATTATTTTGATGATTTATTGGAAACAAAAAAAGAGCACCTTTTTTTTTATCTACTCTATTTTTATGTTGATTATTTTTTTTTTCCTGAATATTTTATTTTTTCTAATATTAGAAATTTACTGCATCTGTCTCAAATTCTTTACACCATTTTAATTTTTTAACTTAAGTTTGATTTAAACTTATTTACATTAATATTTGCTAAATTTTTTTTAAAAAATTATATTAAGAAACTATAAGTCTTATAATTTCTAAATATGATTTTTTAAAATTTTTTAATAAATATTAATATAAATAAATTTAATTTAAATTTAAGTAAAAAACTAAAATAAAACAAAGAATATAGGGCAGGAGAGTATGAATTTAGAAATCATTTTGTTGGAGTTTTTTTTTTTCTAATTAGACTCAATTTCCCAATATTTTTCCAAACTTTATTATTAATATTTTGTGATTTAAACTTAATACATGACATCATCTTTAAACTAATTCATCCTTTGCATTTTTTATGATAATTAACTGCAATTTTCTTAGTTTTTTTTAAAAAAAATTGAAGAAAAATGCCCATTTTATCTAAGTATTAGGTAAAGCTCATACTCTTACTTTTGAATTTATTGATTCTATAAAAAGCTATTACGTAAACCTTCCAAATAAAAAAAAGTAACATAAATACATGTACTAAAAAAAAGCAACAGAAAGATTTCAACCTCAAACTTATAGTGGATATAAATAAAGGGTAAGAATTTTGATAATTATTAGTACCGAATCTCTCGAAATAGCATGCTTGCTTTCTGTTGTCTGTATGGAACAAGTCATTATTGATCAATATTAATTTAGAGCTTGGTTTTTTGTTATTTTTCTTTATCTTCAATAATTTTTATACTTTATTAAAATTCACAAAAAATCAATTTATGCTTTTTTTAGTTACATGTCCAGCTATTCTTGGTTTATTTAGTTATGACTCTAGCCATACGTAGGTAAAAGTAGGGCATTTGGGGAAATTTGATTTAACTACTTAATTAGAATATTGACTATTATTTTTTTTTTCATTTCACAAATTCCATCTAGTATTTAGATTTGAAAAAAAAGACCCAAATTAAACAAAAAGAAGGCAATAACATGTAAGATATTGAATATATAAGGAAGGAAAGTTGAGAAAAAAGATAATTGAAAAATTATTGAAAACATAAATATTGAATGATTTCTTGGTGTGGTAAAACCCCTAATAACGGGCAATTTTCTAACCATGAAAACATAATTTTTTTTTAAGTAAATGATCAAAGAAAAAATTGGGAGAATAAAAGTGGATTTTTTTTGTTTCCCAATAAAAAATTGAAAATAATTTTCTTTAAAAGTGAGTGAAATATAAATTATTCGATAATCAAAACTTCTTTAAATTATCGTATATAAAATTTTATGAATTAACATTTTTAAATGAATTAACTGTTTAATTATTGTAGTTGACAATACAATTAAATTTTTTAATATGTGACTTTGGTGTGAATGAAAGATCTAAAAGTAAGGGTCACTTTGGTTAAAGCCTACAAGCTATAGCTAAGGTTGTAGTTCATCTGAGTTGTTGATCTACTAACTTACTGTATTTTTCAAAGTTAATGGATTAAATCACACTGAGTCATACGTACAGCACTAACTCATAAGTTGATAGGGTTAAGGGACCAATTGTGGATTATGGCAAAAGATATTCTAAGTTTACTTTTTTACACTTCTTAAAGTGTAATGTTTGAGCCATTCTATAACAATGTAATGTTTTAATAAATAAATAATTATTTTATATAAAAATAATATACAAATATGTATTAAATTTAATTTAAATTGAACCGACACAACTTTTGTGGACTGTACCTATTTGTATGACCATGTGACCTATTGTACTATATGGTCATTTTAGTAAGTTAAACAGGAGGCGAACAAAAAATTTTTTGAAATAGAAGAGTTTGATACCTGTTTTGGAGTTCAAGCCTAATTATATTATACCACTCGTGAGTCGTTCCTGGAGTATACTCATTCTTATTCCTAATCTTATTTTCAATTCATTTTAAATTAAGCTAACTTAATATAAAATAATTTATTTTTATTTTTATTTTTTTTTAGCTTGAAATTAAATTTATGTGAAAGTTAATATTATTTAGGTATAATAATCCATTAGTTAAAATTTTTTATAATACTATTCAATTTTTATAAATTTTCTTTTTAATCGTTAAAAAATTATAAAAATTTTAATAATATTATAAAAGTTTTATCTCCCATAAATTATTTTATCAATATGATATTAGCTTTCAAATAAAATTATATAATTCTGTACTACCGACCGTTGGATTGACTTACATGTCAGCCTGGCCCCACCCAATCATCGGTATTTAACATTCAACCATTACTCCCATCAAAATCCATTAAAGACTGACAATGATAACCAACTTAAAAAAAAAAAAAAAAAAGGAGGGCAGAATTGTAAACTCACCAACTGTGGCGGAACGGAAGGTTGTCCAGCCATCCACAACGTTCCTGCTGGCCTTCACCACTGTCTTCCCGATCCCATCTCCCACAAACATGAGATTTTTCTTCTTTTTTTCTACCTCCACGTTCTCGAAGTACGCCCCAGCTTTAATGTATATCACGAATCTGCATTGCAGACCAGTGAATGAGATTTATGAAACAACAGGGTGCAATGCGAAACAGTACGCGAAGAACAGGGACCTATTGAGTCATTGCCCCACACAAGAATTCAAACAGAAACCTTGTGTCGCTCGAGTTTGGAGCTGCAGCAACTGCCTCACCAATGGTAGTAAAGTTCCCGGAGCCGTCTTTCGCCACAATCAAATCGTATTTTGTTTGATTCACCGAAGTCTGCAGCAACTTCCGATCCCTGGAAGACAGCCATGCTGGAAACCCGTTTTTCACCTGGCCGTACCCCGGCAAGAGCTCCGACTCCGACGACTTATTGACGCCGGGAATTTTCTTCAACAGAACAAGAGAGTTGCTAACATGACGAGAAATGTTGAAGAGGCTGCTTTTGATTTGCTCCCTGACGTCGCCGCTGCTGTAAGCAAAGCCGTCGAGACAGGTGTACTGGTTGGTCATGGCGGCGCTGAAGAGGGTCTGGAGGTCGTGGGAGTTGGTGGCGGCTGTTTTCCCGGAGGAGAGGTCGGAGAGGGCCGACCGGAGCTCGGTGTTGGTGGAATCGAGGAGCTCGAGGCAATCGTCGAGAGCCCTCTGTTCCAGAGGGGTGAGGGATCTGAGCTGCTTCTTTTCGATGGTGGAGCAATTGGTCTCGGAGAGCTTGACTTCGTGCATTGTGCGGTTGACGGTGGCGGAGATGAGCTGGGGGAGGGATTTGGAAGCGAGATCGGGAAGGGAGGAGAGGGTGGAGACGCAGAGTTCGGGATAGAGAGTGCCATCGCAGGTGGAGTGGGCGATTTGGAGGTGGTTGTGGATGTGCAAATGTGGGGTGCCTACGTCTGAGGTTCGCTCTTTGAGAATGGGATGGGAGAAGATAAGGAGAAACAGGGCGGAAGAGAGGGGTAGGAGAAGCTTCAGATGTTTCATTCTAGGAGACCCAAGCCGAAGTATAGCAGGGAGGTTCATTTGAGAGGAGCAGCCGAGCAGGCGAGTGAGCCTGCTGTTAAATAAGTGGATTGGTGCGAGTGCTTAGCCTTAGGTGCTCAGGTTTTCTCTCTCCTTGCTTTTGTTTTTAGTATTAAATACAATTTATCATGAGAATTATGTAAAATTATACGATACCCATTTTATTTAAAAAGTATATATTTTATCCCCTACCTTTTAAATATAGTCCAATAATAATTTTTAAAATTTTAATTTAGATTGTACGCTTGTCATCTTTAAATAATTTTTAATTTATATATAATTTTTTATAATAAATTGATATTTTAAAAATACTATTTTAAAAATTAAAAGAAATACAAAAGAAAAAAATTGATAATTTAAAATATTTTTTAACAATAAAAAAAATAACATACCAATTAAAATTGTTGAAAGATGGCTACCGTAATATCTAAATTTCTGTATCAAAAAGTTACTGTTAGACTGTATTCAAAAAATAAAAATAAAATGTATATTTTTGATACAACAGAAAATAAAATGTAATTTCACCTTAATCTCACAGTGTAAATTGGAATGATCCTTTTGTTTTATCTATGTGATTGTGGGCTGCATGAGCAGCGCAAATCCAGCCTAACCGAATTTGGTACTAGTTATTCTCCGTTCTCTGTTTACTTTAACCATGGTGATAGTTATTTTGTCTGAGCCTTTAAAATTGAAGAGTTACGTGTTCCTGTCTTGTGAAGGCAAGCTTACAATTACAAACGGAATTCTTCTCCATTAAAAACAAGCAAGCAAACTAGCTAAAAATTCGATCCTAGCTTCAGATCCCAAGGACGTGATCCTCGCTAAAATTCATATCCTATCTTCAGTTTCATTTAATGAAAATGGCCCACGTATATACCCGCAAAAGAATCTATCATAACAACTCTAATTTCCTTCTTCCTCACTGAATAAAAATTATTGCACGTTTATTGTGTTAATATGATACGCTGTCTCAAACTAACACATTACCTGAAATTCGGCTAGCAAAAAGATATAAGCAAGTTTGTGAATAATTACAATCATATCAATTTTTTATTCTTTTTTTCCCAGGATCATCTGGTACCTGATAACAATATTGAGCTCTAACTATTTTAGAATTTAGTCGGACTGAACTCTATTTAGGGGGAAATGAAGTTTTCTTTTTCTTAAAATCTACTTCTTCATGTACAATTCTTGAAATTAAAACCTTGCCTAAGGGAGTAGAAGCTCCTTACTACTTTACCTCACAAATGTCCTCACAAATGTTTGATAGAATTTGATTCTTGCGCTTTACAGCACTAAGTCATCACAACTTATATCACACATACCAACCTTTGTTATCGTCCGAATCAATGGTAAAAGTCATAAATGAGTGTAAATAATGTAGACTCACCTCTCATCGATTCACATGTCAATGTGACATATTATTTTATCACTTGTCATGAAAAAATTGACTAATTTGAATGAAGGTAAGACTAAAAACTTAGCTTATGTCATATTTAAAATGTGTGTCAAGTTTGATATTTTATTTACATTTGGATTAAAAAAAATTATACACAAACAATAAACAAGTTTTAGATCGATTAAACTTGACTTGAGCATGAGTTGTTTGCTTATATTAAAAGAATAAGCTAAAATCAAGTTAGGTCTAGCTAAGTAATGGATAAACCAATATTAGTTTAGTTATACATCAAACATGAATTTATTCAAACTTGGATCGACAATAGTTTGATCAAGTGAGGAATCAACTTTATAAGTGAGAGATTGGAGGGAGAAGAAGCAAGTAACCTAATAAACTCAGATAACTAATAGGTGAATATGTTTAAGGCAAAACAAGTATCTAACAATAAATATACTCAATGCAACAAAATTCTAGCCTATATGAAACAATAAGATTGGCATGTGCAAAATAAGACGTTGGGTGAAATGAAATATAAGTCCGCCAAATGAAAGTTTGGTAGAAACGAAGACAAGAGTTCAAAGAAATAAGTGGCTAGTGTTCCCGGCGTACAGGCCAATTGGTGAGAACACCCTACCGCCTCGTAACCCACCCGAATTTGAGGTGCACTGTCCTTACACCCCTTTATACCTTACTCCGATACGAAATACCTATATCTTGTTTATAAGTACAAAAAAAAAAAAAAAAAAAGAATAAGTGGTAGCAAATGACTCAGAAAAAAATTAAGCCCCCCTCAATACTGAAGGTACGAACTATTTACAGGGGCAATCAATGCATAAAATCATGCAACATGTCCTCTGCTGGATAGAGATAAGGATGTAATAGTTTTGGGCTTTAAGTTTACTGAGTTGGTTGAAAATTTTCGATGAGCCTCACCCCAAGCTTATTAAGCCAAATCTCCCAAAATTATGATGTCAAACTAAAACCTATATCAATAATTTTATATCTAATATCATCTAACGCTAAAATAATCAAACGCCCTATCAATTAATATCAATAAATAAATAAAGAATAAATAATTAAATGAATACAAAATTAGAAAATATCATCGTTATAAACTTTAAATAAAACCAATTCAAATCTATTTGGAGCTTTTTGTATTTTTTACTGGTTAAAATTTATTTATGATCCCTAACCTTTTTGCATTATCCTAAACATGTCCCTAACACTCATTTTGTTTTTTTTAAAGTTCATAACCTCTATATTTTTATCCCAAACAGGGTCTTTTCATCAATTTTACAATTAAAGGCCCTGTTTGGGAACAGCTTTTGTAATCAGTGTTAGAGTTTTGGATAATTTATTTAACGGTTGTGATGAAAACGCTGAAGCTAAAAGCTAAAAGCTACCCTTAAATAGTTTTTTCAAAACTCTAACGCTAATTGCTGATACTAATACCAAACGAGGCCAAAGTTAATGGAATCCTAAAAAAAAAAATATCAACTTTGTTCCTTAAATTTTCTTTCTCTCACTCAAACCACACTCAAGCCTTTTAAATTTTCCCACTCTCTCATAACAATAAAACTAGAACATGCCTTTAGTTTCTCCACTGCCTCCTCGTCGATAATCGCGGCCATTAAACTAGAATATCCTTTTGTAGCAACTTGTAACACCCAATTCGTTTCAACTTTAGCCAATTGACTACAAAATGACTTTTTCTTATTTTTACATCTTTTTTACTTGAAACTAATTTTAATTAAAAGCCAATATTATGTAGCTACAATAATCAATTAAAAATATAATTTTTATAATCTTACTAATTTTTTATAAATTTTTCTAGTTTCAAGTCTTAAAAAAGAAAAATTCATAAAAATTTAACAACATCCTAAAAATTTACTTTCAAATTGATTATTACATCTACATAACATTAACTTTCAAATGAAATTAGTTTCACGTAAAAAAGATGAAAAAATTAAGAAAAGTCAGTTGACTTTAGACGAAACGAATTGGCCCTAAAGCACCAAAGAGGACATTGTTGCTCAGTCCTGGATCTTTTCAACTTCAGTTCCATCAGCAAGCTCTCACCTCTTCTAACTCAGATCTTGAGCACCCTCTTCTCAATTCGATCAAAGCTTGGTAATCCACATTTACTGTTCCACTATAAGCAACAATTTGCTTAATTGCTCGATTTTCGCTTGTAAAGCAAAGAGCCTTTCTGGAATTTCAATGTATCTGAAATTGTGGCAGCGAATCGAGCAAACATTGAATTGTTTCGCAAATGTTGGCTCTGGTCTCAAGAGCTTCGATACTGGAAGGGTCTTGTTGCAATTGGCGACGGACTTGTTGATTCTTTGGCGGTGATGTAGGTGAAGACACTGTTCATGTAGCAGTACATGAGGAACCCTTGTGGTGTGAGGTGGTGGTCGTTGACGATGGCTACGGTCTTAGATCATTTTGGAGCAGAGGCCCTGATCCTGATTGAATCGTGAGGCCAATCAAGCAACAAGTCTATTGGGGGTTGAATCGTGAGATTGATTCTGCTCTCCTGAGGCTTTGGGAAGCAATCCAACATGGCAGCGGAGAGGGAAAACAATTGAGAAATTAGAGGAAATCGAAGGAAGGAAATGAAATCGGAGACTTTGGAAAGGCGATCGATCAGGGGAAGGGCTGCATCGTCGTCATCTAGGGCGAGGACTTGGGGCTGCAATTCGAGGTTACGGATGACGAAAAGACCGGCGAGAGTCACAGAGAGGCCGGTGAGATTGCGATTGGCGAGAGTCATGGAGAGGTCGGTGAGGTTGTGATTTTCTCTGGGAATGGATGAGAGAGAGGAGGAGGAGTTTGGTGAGCCCATGGCGATGCCGGCTGAGCACGAGCACAAATTCTGAGGATGAATTTGGGATGAATTTCTGGGTTTTTTTTTATCTTGGATCGGTGAAGTGTAGATTCTGCCAACTTAAAGGTGTTTTGAGGGAGATGAAGAAAATTTAGGGATCAGAGTTGGTATTCTCCCTGAAATTCTATTAATTTTAACTATATAATTAATGGAATTACCATAATTGGGATAAAAATGCAGATATTAGAAACTTTATCAGGATTAAATAAAGGTTAAAAACTTGTTTAGGACAATACGAAAACGTTAGGAACTGTAAATCAATTTTATCCACTTTTCACCTCTAGCCGAAGGAGACATAAGACTTTAATCTCGGCGGAGTCTGGAGAAAAACAAGCACAAGTTGGTCTGTCAGACTGTCAGGTAAACATGTCTGAATAAATGAACTAAAATTTGTACACTGGTTGCTCACCATGATTCATGCATATCGATAACTTACATTTGCAGTAGCATTCGGTGGGACTTAAAAAAAAAAAAAGGTAATAAAGGTAAGTAAATGTGTTTATAAGCTATTTTAATTTATCCTGGAAACATCTTATATAATTTTAACGTTAAACGTCAAATCTTAGAAATCACAAGTGGAGAATAATTTTTGAAAAACAGCTAGTATTGCATCTTTGTTTTGTTTGGCTCTGTTTAACATTAACGTCAGTGATTAATGTTAGAGTTTTAAAAAAAATCATTCAAAGGTAGTTTTTATTTTCAATGTTTTCATTTCAACCGTTAAATAAATTATCCAAAATTCTAATATTGATGATAAAAACTGTTCCCATACGAGGTTATATTCATGCGTGATCCCAACAACTGACCAAAGTGGCCAAGGGACATAAGTAGAGGTTCAGAGCTTAAATTTGGCATCCACTAATTCTCACGTAATATCATAATATGTTGGTTTGGTAGCCCTCAAGGTCCTGAAAAAACAGTCATTTTCTATATACTCTACTCTATAAATATGTATCTTGTCAACTCTACAACTTTTGAAACTTTGGCACCAATTTTCCTGTAATGCACTCTATGCTAGTTTGATAATTCTTTAGATCCCAAAAGAACAGAAATTCTCCATTCCCTGTATCCCATAAATATGTATTTCCTCTACAACTTTTGAAACTTTGAACTATACATGAGACAAGATGCTGGCAAAAAAAATTAAAACTAAAAAGTGAATTACTTTTAAAGCCAGACAGCCAAATGAGGATCGTATCCATCACAAAAACATATTCGACACCCACATCATTTTACCTAAAGGCAAAGAGTTAGGACATCCACAATTCCAATCAAGTATCAAATCCCACAAGATGTATTGTGCTCTAACACCATCAAATTACGACTTGACACTTTCTAGATTTCAAGAAGAGGATAAATTGCCTTATAACTTTTATAAGTAATCTCTCATACTCCAATATACCTATAAAAATGCTTGTGAGTACAGAAAAAATCATATACAACAAGTGAAAACCCTAAACCCAAAAAAATATAATAGACAAAATAATTTCAATTCCAACGTTGATATTCTTAAAAAGGAAAGCTATTTGTCAATAATCGAAACCTTCTGAGTTTGAGGTCTTACTTCGATGTCTAACTTACAAATTAATACAATTGGAGTAAGCAAAATAATAAAAATAATATTAATAATAATAAACAGAGGATGAAAAACTGTTAGGCATTCAATTTTCACATGCTCTCAGTTTTACCTTTTAACTACGAGTTTGGGGGAAATCAAAGTTTGCTCTTTCAATTCTACCCTTTGCACCCAAAAGGTTATATAATTTTTTTATAGTGTCTAAATTTAGACTGCTTCATAATAATTTGACAATAAGTGAAATTATCAAAACTGTATTAATTTAAATGTAAAACTATTTATTTTTCCGGAGTGGTGTTAATAATGTTAAAGCTTCAATAATAGAATGTAGGTTTTCAAAATAGAAGTGGCAATGGCAAAAGCTCACCCGAATGTAATTTGCACTAAAACGACCCGTATCCTATTTTCAGGAACTAGGCTTTACTACTGCATCATAATAAAATATTTAACTGAAGATAATCTAAGAAATCCAATATTAGATAATCTACCAAGCCGATAATCTTTAAAAAGGGTAAAAAAGGAATTCTAACATGATTAGATGAAGAATTTTCTAACCTTCTAAATATAACAATTCTATCCTGTTACTCGTAAAACCAAAGGACACGCTTCTGAACAACGGCTTTGAGTTTGACTGTTTGAGATTGAAGTAGTAGCACACTTTTATTTGCAAGAAAGTCACCTGAAGGCATGCCCTGTACCGTCGCCTGATTTGATAAGAATAAACTCCTCCCAAAATCACTCCGGAAATTCATGCCGATTCATTTTGACTTAAATTAACTCACTTCAAAATAATTTATTTATTTATTTATTTTTTTATTAGAAACTAATTTTAATTAAAAGTAAATATTATGTAGTTATAATAATTCATTGAAAATACAATTTTATGTAATCTTATTAAATTTTTATAAATTTTTTTAGTTTAAGGTATTAAAAAAATTTCATAAAAATTTAAAAATATCATGAAAATTTATTTTCAAATAGATTATTGTATCTACAAGATATTAACTTTTAAATGGAATTAGTTTCAAGGTAAAAAAAAAATATAAAAGTAAAAATAAGTTAATTGGCTTAAGTTAAAATAAATTGATTTTTAGATGCTAGTACCAATATTTAATTGATTGTATCTGTTCATTAATTAAAATATTTAGACGGAATTGTCATTTTCATTCCTAAAATATTTCCTACTTTTTTATTTGATTTCTTAAAATTTTTTCTTATATAAATCAGTTAAGGTAGAACTTTGTTAAGGTATTAATAGTTAGTCCTGCATTTATTTAAAGACAGTTAAAAAAAATAAATATGATTTATAAAAATAAAAATTTGATAATTTAAATAGTCCATCTATTATCAAAATATTATTGTACAATTTAAATTAATTGAAAAATAGTAACCGAACAATTTAAATTAAAATTTTAAAAAGTTGATGATGGAAAATTATAAGTTTGAGGAATAATTTTTTATATATTTATATTTCAGGACTCATTTAGAAAAATAAAAATTTGTAAGATTAACTATGTGTAATTTCAAAGTTTTAGTACTTATTTAGAAAATTGAAAGTTTAGGAACTAAAATAGAGAAGTGAGAAAGGTTTGAGGAACAAAAGAGACATTTCCTCAAAGTTATCGGCAACCGACAGTCGACAGCGGGATTTTTTTTGTTTTTTTTCTCTCTCTCTTTTTTACGTAGAAAGAATCTGCTTAAAGCATAGCGGAGACCTTTGAATTTTCCTCCTCCTCTCCTAATGGGTTACTCTCTGTCTTCCATCGCACGCCTTAAAAAGTAACTCTACCTCTTGGTCCATGAAGCTAATGCAAATCTATGGACCATCTTCTTCCTTCCAAGTCAAGAAAAATAAAATTTATTCCTTGTCCCACGTGAATCCGACTTCCTAAATTAGATGGAGTGCTACATCTTAATATGTAGATGCATGCAGCGTAATGCCTCTCTTAACAAGGTAAGCAAATAGAAATAGTGCTAATTTTTTGTTAAAAGAAAAAGGGTCATATGGTACCTTAATTTTTGTGCCAAGAATAGTTGTAGACATTATTGTAACTTCTGTTAAAATTATTCTAAACCCTAACATTAGTTTTGTTACTATTGTCAAACCAAACCAAATACATTATCTCACATGAATTCTAGTTACATGAAAGCAATAAAATAATACCAAAAAAGAATGAACCATATTTATTTTAAAATTGTCCTAAAAAAGTTGAACTATTTTTTTTAGAAAATATTGAACGTCCAATTTACTTTACTACATTTACTTAAGCTTTTACAACACAAAATTTTATACCCTAAACCTTATTTAAACCTCTACTACATGATTGAAAAGGAATTAATTTTTTAAGTTTAGTTTAAATAATAATAATAATAATGATGGAAAAAATAATATAAATTACACATATTTTATTCAAATAGATCAATAATCTCCTAACAAGGATTTTTGTTAAATCTCAAGCTTGCTGAGAGATGAGAAATTTGTGACCTGCAACATGCCCTGCTAGAGCCTAGAAGGAAATGTGTAATGTAGAATAGCAAATCTTTTAGCATGACTGAGATGGTTAATGGCCGTTGGGGTGTCAAGAGTTACTGATCCTGCATCCGGCTGGGTGGATGCGAGTGCTTCTTTCCTTCGTTTCTTTTTTTTTTTCCTTAGAAAAGGATTAAGGCTTGGCTTTATTCGTTTGTAATCATTCTCTAATTCCTTTTGCTCCAAAACAGAATATCTCACATGAATTTGCAGGACAAAAACCAAAGGAAAAAACAAAAACCCTCATAGCGGGGAACCAGGAGCCTCCACAGTGACCATCGAAATATTCAGTTGGTCATTGGGCTTCTCAATGCCCCAACGTTAGCCTACATACATATGCGGGTTTAGACACTAGCAACGTAGAACGCAAGTTTTGGGCCCAGATTGTCCTCTCTGCGGCGCTGTTCCATTTTTCTTAAAACCACCTAGTACTGGGCAGAGACTTTTAAATGCTCTATAATTTCCAGTTTCTTTGCACTACTTTAATTTTTTAATTTAAATTTGAATTAAATTTTTTTATGTTAATAGTTGATAAAATTATTTTTTAAATTTATACTCCCTCCATCCCAATTTAGATGAAATATTTCTCTAGATATGAAGATTAAGGTGTATATAATTTATGTTATTTTTTTCAATTTTACCCATGGAACTAAAATTATTTTTTTTTATTTGTGTAGTTGGAGTTTAAATAATTATTAAAAAATAAAATATTCTGTTTTTAGATTTTGAGCGGTGAAATATTGAGTGAAAATTAAAAAAATATTATTTATTGATTTTGTGTAGTGAGAGGTTAAATGGGAGTAAAAAGGTAAATTGATTATTTAAAATTTTCTAAAAGAGGAAATATTTCAATATTTTTGGGACATCTCAAAAAGGAATACATTTTATCTAAATTGGGACGGAGGGAGTATTAGAAATTACAAAACTTATCATTTTTAAATATAATTTTTTTAGAAATTTTTATTAAATATTAATATAAATAAATTTAAGTAAAACTTAAGTTAAAAATTTGAAATAATGCAAAAAAACTTGGGACAAAGGTAGTATGAGTCATTAGCAATTGTTTTGATATAAAGTGATTCTTCAATCAAGGTGTACACCAATTGAAACCTTATACTTAAGGAAGCGAATTGAAGAAAAAAATTGTTAATTGATATAGGCCTAAGTAGTAAGTACAGCTTATCCCTGAGGTTATATGAAATTACATTTTACTTCTTTCGATTTAGAAATATATACTTTTTTCCTATCATTTTTACATTGTTTAGCAACAATTTTTAAAATCCAATTTAAACTATATTGTAGTAATCTTGCAGTAATTTTTATATATTCAATATTTTTTGTTGCAGTCAATAGAAATTTTAAGATATGAGCTTTTTTCTCTATATAAATGTAAAATTTTATTTTTAAAAGGCCAATTAACCAAAAAAATATGTAATACAAATATAAATTATTGAAATATAACTACCATATATTTTAAATTAAAGATTTCAAAAATTATTACTAAAAAGTTTAAAATGATATAAGCAAAGTGTATATTTCTAAAATAGAGCTAAATTATAATTCCACATAAATCTTGAGGATAAATTGTAATTAGCCATTTGGTTGATCGTCGAAATCGCAAAAAATAATTTTTGTTTCACAAATAACTCAGAATAAATCAATTTGTATTCCAGTGATGAAATCTAGGTCAAGTTACATGAAAAAATTTTATCTGAAAGCTTCCTAACAGAAAGCTGAAATAAAATATTGAGGGGATTGTTTGCAATTAGAAATAAAATAAAATAAAATAATTATCAGAGAACAAAAAATGAGAAACTTATCAAGTAAGAAATAAATTGAAACAATTAAAAATGCAAACCTTGACATCAGTCAATATCCACCACCAAATTCCTACAATTGATTATCGATGCATGGATAGAACAATCAAGACTTTGAATATTCATCGTTAGAACTATCTGCCTACCTTTTCTTATTTGTAGTTAGACACAAAACAAGTGATTTAATTAATCTTAACTGCTAAATAACCTAAGACAAGTATTTCGATTTAATTTAACAACTGTATTAAAAATTAGAGAGATCGATAAAACTAAATAACATAAACACAAGTTGTTGCATTTAATTTAGGTGAATGTTCTCCCTATGACCTAATGGTTTTTGATGCAGCAAATCAATAAACCTTATATACTTCACAGATTAGAAAGGTCAAACAATTACAGATTTGATTTTTAATCCAACAGTAGATTGAATTTGAATAACAGCTAGTAAGTCTCATAAGTCTCATTGTATATAAATGAAACAATCATGAAATTAATCACAGAAGAACATCCAATAATTAAAGTATTCATTAAATGTATAAAAATAACTTTGATATCACAATACTGAAGAATTTGGGATTTTAGTATTCTTCAACCAAGAATAAAATAAATCAGCCAGACATGGCCATGAAAAATTACTAAAAAGAAGATAAAAGAAATAAAAAAAGAACACAAAGAGAGTTAGGGAAGGGAGAGTCCGCGGCAGCTACTCCTCCTATTCTAATATACATGAAACCTAATAACCTAATGAAAAAAAACTATAAAAACACCTTAAAATTTCTATATTATTCTAAAATTACCCTACATAAATATAAAAGATTCAAAATAACTAGAAGGTTTCAAAGTTGTAAGCCAAGCAATACTTTAGAACATCAGTGGCAACTTCAAGCTAAAATTTAATGATGATGTTGTTATTATCTTTCAAAACTCAAAGCATAAAAGTTGTAGAGCTATTTCTTAGTTTTGAAAATGACACTTGAATCACATAAAAATGGACATTTAAGTTAAAGTTATGCCTAAAATACCGCAACTATTTTTGAACTAGCGATGACGCACGAATTGCGATTTTAAAGTTGAATTTGACCCCTTTAATGTACGAATGCCTTGGAAGTCAAATAAGCACTACCTTACAGGTAAAGTTCATCTCCCACCTTGATTCCTCGATCATTTGGAAAAAGAAGAAAAAAATGAACAAATTCATGGCAATAACCTCATGTCCTTAAGTCGAATTAACGATTTTGTTAAAAAACTAAAGAAGATAGAAAAATGGACATACCATCGGCAGCTCCTGTTCCCATATTGTAGAGGAGACCCCTGGAATTAGGGACATGAGAACCGTTGGTCATCTTTAAGAACCGAAGAGAGAATCAAGAATTGGAAGGAAAGTTTAGAGAAATGAAAGAAACCCTCCCTGGAGAGGTCGGCAGTGGGGCAAAAGAAGAGTTGCATTGCCAGAAGGTAGAGCTCTAGGCATGTTAGAGGGTGAGCAGATGGGTCGAAGCTACCGAGTTAGGGTTTGATCATAGTCAACTTCGTAATTCGGGGAAATGAAGAAGAGAGATCTGGGGAGAAAGATTGAAGAGATTGTAGATTGGCCAAGTGGTGTTGGTTGGTCAATAAGAACAAAGAGAAATTAGCCATCAGAATTAAGACTCTAAGAGTTGAAAACGAATGGAAAAAATAATAAAAAAACCACCAAAGTGTACAACGTAGCCTAAGTAGCCCACTAATGTGTTTTTTAGGTTAAATAAACTACTGATGTTTTTGAGTTAGACTTTGCCCACTCCTGTTAAAATGAAGCCCACATGGCTAGAGGGAAGCCACTTCAGACTTGCCCAGCAAAGTCAACATCCCAGTCCTTGATGGCTTAACTTCTCCGAGGACGATTGACATTTTAGTTTCTTAATCGCTCATTTTACCTTTTCTTAACACCATGAACAACAAAAAAACCAGCATTTTGATTATCTATCCACGCGCATATCTTCAATTGAGAAACTTCTCTCTTTTGTTGCTTGCTTGCTGGTCCCTATGCTGGTGTGAGGAGATACGCAGCTGGCTGAGGGGCTTGTTGGAGGAGAAGTCATCGTAAACCTTCTAACACTTAACTTGTCCTAATGAACGAGCTGCTCTACTTCGACCTCTAAGTACAACATCCAGTCAATGCTAATCAAGAAAGATGATGAGCTCCAGGTGCTTTGCAACTTTAAATTTGAATTGGAATTCTCTGTTTCTAGATTACAATTAGATGGGCTTCACTAGAATCACATAAATAATCCAATTATACCATAGCCACTTCTCAGAAGACAAATTGCGTCAAAATAGTAATCAAGGCCATGAAGCTCAACGAGGCAGCCGTTGTTGTGTTTGATTAAAGCTAAATTGACACGGAGCACTTTTCACCAACCCTTCTACTAGAAAGAAATAGAAATGGTGGCAACGAGGCTTGGGATTAAATTTGATTTGTTGAAGGAATAAGAGCAAAAGGGAGACAATTGGGCACCCACTATCCCTCAACCGCTATAACAATTCATCTGAACATGGCCCTAAGCCTAAAATTCCCATTTTTATAATTGTCATTTCCTATAATCTTCGTTCCTGCAAATGATGCTGCCATTTCTGTCATTTCTTGGCAGAAGGCCTGCAAAAAATTACCTAATAAATTTGACTCTGATCAAACCCCATGAGAGCGATTAGTCTTACCTAGGGAAGTTTTCAAATTTGGAGCTATTGTTTGATGCCGACAACTAGCATCGATCACAAAGCTTGGCGGTGAGGTCAAAATTTTCCCTTTTGTAGGGATCCTATTATGGATTAGGAGACAAAAGTGAAGAAATCATTTTTTTTTGTTTTTCATTTTTGGTTTTGTTTGGTTGGGTGGTGAAATTTGTTTTTCTGCGTGTTATGGTGTTGTGAAATTTGGATATTGGAAGAATCAGATCTAATTTGTGTTCTAAATTTTTTTTTTGAATAAATTAAAACATATTTCATTTTTGTCTTCAAGAAGTTGGTTGAAATGGTTGAAATGTTGATCGACAAACTTTAGAGGTTCTGGGAGCAGAAAGAGAGAATATATGGTCTAAACTTGATACCGTTATATTTAATGCTCAAAGTTACGAGAATGGCCAATTTAAGCCAATTTTGAAACATTAGAGGTTTATTTGACAAAAAAAATTAGTGGGTGAATTGGGCTAGACAAGAAACATTAGTGGTTTTTTTGTGATTTTCACCATCAAATTGTTATGGAAAAATGAAATTTTTAAGAAAACTCATTGAGGTTTAGTATAAACTACACTTACCCATCCTATTTCAAAATCCTACATTTTGCTCCCTAAAACAAAAGCAGATTGGGCTTATGGTTACATTTATCCTTTTATCAGGTCTTCAATAAGAACCCCTACACAATTTTGGCTATGGCCTGGCTTTATCTTTGATGCTGACATTGACCAATTCTCCATCATCAATTTCACACTTAAACCCCAAAAATCATGCATTGTCTTTATTCTTATATCATGATCTGGTCACCTCTAAAGTCAGGCCCTCTACATTGTCAATTCCTTTGTCAGGTTTTCCTATCCAAGTGGTGATTGCATCTGACAAATCAGAATGCTCTAGTAGTGGTGTGAAGCCTCCTGCCATGCTAGCAGAGTTCACTCTCAATAGTGATTATATAACATTAACCTTGTTGGTAGTTATAACTTGCCAATCATGATTGTTCCAAAGGTGGGTCCACTGAAGGGTGTAGTTCCATGGGGTGTTTGGTGGACTTGAATGGGGTGTGCCTATTGGAGCTTGGGGTGGCAACTAGTACGTGGCGATGACAGAGGAAGGTTTGGGTGCTAGAGTGCATGTAAGGCATTCAAGGATTTACAAAATAGTGGAGGAATGCTATGGTTTGTAGTAGAAGTGTTTGTGGTGCTGTTTTATGCGGTTTTTACCCACACCTACAACCATACTGCATAGTAAATGGTTTCACAATTTAAAAACTATAACCACTTTGTATAAAAATTTGAAAAAAAACCCGCATAACATAAATGTGGTTTGGTTATGATTTGGGTACATTTTTCACGTCACAAATTCATCTCACTAAATTCCAATAAATTAATACAAATGTATAACATAAACTCAATTGCAACAATAAAAATTAAAACACAATTCAATCTATAAACCAACACATGTAAAAAATTGAGAAAGAGATGGATATTTGGTGAAAGGAAGATTGCAAAGAAATGCATGCATGGAGAGAAGAATCATAGAGCAGTGTCCCAAACAGTATGAAGAAGAATCACAATGGGACAGAGTTGGCTGTTAAGTCTGAGTTTGTTTCTCTTCCTTACCTTTATGTCTTTGTCTCATCTTACCGTTAGGTTTGCTTTAGGAAACCAGGATTTAGCTTTAGCAAAGTATCTAAGACGATATGTAGAAAATGGATAGAGAATTATAATGGATTAGGTTAGACCAAATGTGTTAGGATTATTATGCTGGGAATTATGTGGGTTGGACCTATAGGTTTAAAGAGGTATTGGGTTTAGGGTTTAAAATATATTTGGTTTGGTAAGGACGGTGCATTTTTAGTAGTTATGATTTTTAAAAACTACAACCGTACCATATAGTATTCGGTTGTAAGATTTCTAAACCCAAATTGTAACAAGGATTGCATATTGCTCAATTTGGTGCTAACTAGTTTATTCAGTTTTACAAGTTAACATGTTTCAGTGAACACCCATAATTTAAAGATATTACAAGGACATTTTTAGTGTTCAACTGCTCTAGTTCTTATGGGACCCACAATCCTAATGTTTGTACCAAGTCAAAATGTTTTGCCATTTTAGGGGATAAATTATAGGATTTTCAAATAGAAAGGTATAAGTGTAGTTTACATGAAACCTTAGGGTTTTTCTTTTGAAAATTACCTTACAAAAATGTAAGGCTAATCAATAACCTATCACCAATGGCCTCATTCTTTCATCACATATTTTAGGTAAGATTTCATTTTGTTGTGGATGCTTGGAGCTGAATTACTAGGTCACATATGCTGAACACTTGTCACTCCAAAAAAAGAATATCATGGAGGTATTGAAAAACCTAATTGATATAAATTTGAATTTAGTATTGCCAAACATGATCATCCATGTTCACCTTTTGGCAAGCCTTATCCCATGCCAAGCCATCATGATTAATAAGGTTCTTTATGGTATTGTATTGCCTTCTTAGAGTTTTATATCAATTTTTTAAGACATCAATATGATACTAGTTAATTAAAACCAAACTTAGAATTGAACAATTTCTTCATATGCATCCAACCTTACATCAGGGTATGTACCTATGCTTATGTTGTCTAAAGTTCATTTTATTGAAGTCTGCAACATTGCTAGATCCCTAGCCTATCTGAATATAACACACTAAACTTTGGCCTCAACGTGTTTTGTGAAAGTACATATACTATTTTAAGAATTTAATTCAGTTGCCCCTCTTTTCCATCCCTCAATAAATTATAAATATGAGAAATTGTTGAGTAATTTTTTCCTGAATTCAACCATGTGGCCTTTTTAACCTGAATGTTACTATCAATATGATTTACATTGATCATGGTCATTAGCACTTTGTTGTTCAATTGCCTTTTTTCTTAGATGAATAGGAATTTTTACCATGCTTACACCAAATATTTTAGCTTCACCATCATCTCCTTTGCACATTGTTTATAATTTCATTTTGTAGGCACATTTTGATGCGTGTCATTTATGAGCTGCCCGATACCATACTATAAGGATTTATGTGCAATCTACAATTATTCAAATCTTAATGAGACTCAAGGTTTCTCCCTTCAATGTGTAGGGCCTGATCAAACCAAGTTCTGTGAAGGTGCAAAAAACTATCACTCTCTAGTAGCATTAGTTTCCATTGAGGATGAAGTTGGTGATGTCATGGCACCAACGTTAACTCATACTGGTTCAAAATTTGGTGCATTCGACTCCAAGCAAAAATGAGAGCTAGTAGACTATGTTGCCTTCAACTCCTTAGAAAAAGGCCCATGGGGAAGATCATGGTATGACTAGCGCTCTTCGTGAGATGACAAATTGCCTATAGTTTCCTTTTTCTCAAAGAGAAACAATGACGATGACACCTCAAACTTTGCTCCCAATGAGAATGTGGTTGCAGATATATAAGCCTTACTTTACATGGATGAAGACCTCATCATGGATGCATGTGATTTTTTGGAGGATGAGTTAACAGCCCAAACATTCTTAGCACTTGATTTTAAATTGTGAAAGAAGTGGTTACTAAGAAAACTTCGGCCACAATAGGTTCAAGCAAATATGGCAAATTGCCTGCAGTTTCTTTTTGGTCAGAGTGGAACAATGACGATGGCATATCAAAGTTTGCTCCCAATGAGAATGTGGTTGCAATTATACAAGCCTTACTTTACATGGATGAAGACCTCATCATAGGTGCATGTGATTTCTTGAAGGATGAGTTAACAATCAAAACATTCTTAGCACTTGATTTTAAATTGCGAAAAAGTGGTTACTAAGAAAACTTTGGCCATAATAGGTTCAAGCAAATATTAGGTTATACGTGCTTGGATTATAGTGAATTTGATTTGTTAGACTAGGTTCAATTTAGACTTTTGTAAGAGATTGTGGCCACGATATAAACCACAATTTGTTCACTATTCGCATATATTTTACACTACTAGAAAATGAAGTTGAACTTTTTAAGAACTTGTTCCTAAAAAAATTGAGTAAGGTGGATTATTAGAACAAGAACAAGAACAATAAATTCTTATTTACAAGTTACAACCTTGTTTTGTACTTCTGCAGTTTAGTTTACAAACCCACATCAAGTAAAATTTTACAACCATCAATAGTCGGAAAGAACAATGCCAGACATACATAACGGTTGAAAGAGAACTAATATTTTCATTATGCTAAAAGGCTTTGAATGACACTACAGATGATCAAATCTGTTGTGGCCCGCTCAGATGACCAACGCATAACATGAACTAAATTAAGTTCCTACATCTAACTTTACCATTCTTATTTTGGTTTTGTTGTTTTTTCCTATCAAAGTATATAATACTCATGCCAACAAGACCAACATAACTAACTCCAAATAGACCTTATTTTCCTATATCAACCAGAAAATCCAGAGGCTACAGCACTCATGAGTTCCAACCAAGGATGGTGGAAAATAATAGTTATTGTACAAATTCACACTTATTTGCCTTCTCCATTTGGTCTTTGTCTAATAATGGAGCTTAGGGTGCATTTATGCAATGATAAAGATAGTTCCAAAATATAAGACATATATTGTCTTTGAACATGTGCATAAATTGGAAGATGTGGTAGGTGACAACAGCAAAAGTAGAAAACACATAATGCTTAATGCATGTAAGCAAAGTGACATTACCTTTCTTGTCGTGCCCTAAACTGCCCCTGGCCCATCCGGGCCCAATTATCTAAAACATGCAGCGGAAGTTTAATTAAACCGAAGGGACTTTTATTACTCACTAAGGCTTATGGGCACGAACCCCAGGATACTTACTGGTACTAGCTTGTTATGTTCTTATTAAAGGTTTAAGTTTAAGTGCTCTTGGAAACAAACTAGCACCTATGTGGATTTCATGTGTTCATTTTCATGGTATTTACCAAGCTTTAGCCAAGATTATGCATGGCATCCAAAATACCAACTTAAGTTTGAAAACTTATTTTCATGCATATGCTTTGCATGCTTATGTGTTTTGGTGTTCACCAGTGCACATAATCACTTAATGCCTTTAGATGCAACTAATGCTTAGGCATATATTAATTCACGTACGTGCACTTGAATTCCTTATTAGCCAATCTTTACACATGCATCCAATTTCATGCTTCTCCAAGTTTATTTTCATGTTTTTCTTTGAGTGCGCATACAAAGCCAAACATAGCATGCTTTCAACAAAAACATGGGCTTATGGGCCTTTTCCATACTTAACATGCATATGGCCCAAAATTAACCAAGAACATATTCAAATTTTCTAATTTCTTATTTAAGCCCAAAACATGCATTTAAGCCCAATTTATACATGCTTCCGATTTTCATGAAAATCATACTTCCATAAAACATGCATGGGCCTTGGTAAGTCCACCAAGCAATAAAAACACCCAAAGTGTCCATAGTCCATATTACAAGCCCAAAATACTAAGTTTGGCCAAATTTTAGCTAAGTCCATAAATTTGGTCATTTAACTAAGACCAACTATTACATGCTTAAAAGCAAGCCATAATCCAAAGAACACAAATCCACCTTAAGACGTTGTTCCCACAGTTTCTAGACTCGTAGTCCTGCACACAAAGTCCACATTTTATTAACTTGATTTTCAAGCAACTAAAGGTAAATACTTAGAATAAATTGAGCAAATAGTATTTACATACTCAACCTCAACACCACAGAAAGAGTAGTTAGGACTCTTAGCTCAATCTTTCGAGCACACTTTTTCCTACAAAGGTAGAGTAGGGCGGGTGAGATTTAAATCTCAATAAGGATTCCGTATGACTTCCAAAGCCTAACATATGGCCTTTATGGCCTAACATATGCCAAGAATGTAATGGCAATAAATATTCCAAAAATCCTGCAAAGAAAACATAAAGACAAAGAAAACACAAAGATACATGTATATACAATAATAATCGAAATCGGGGGTTAGCATGCACAACAAATTCATAGAAGCACACAAACACACGCCACTTAACACCTTGATTTACAGAAGGGTAGCAAGCATCCCTCAAGTTTTATTTCATTAATTTCACATACTTTTCATTTTCGGAGATCTCACTTAGCATAGGAATTTAAGGTGGCCTACTTAAATCCTAGCCCATAATGCTTGCTTACTTAACTTAGCTCATGAGCGATACAGAATTGCCGAAGCAATAATTTAACTTATGCCCTCTTAGCACACCTAGGATCATATGGTTCTTTGACCATCACCTAGGGGCCCGAATACTCAAAGAGTATAGGAATCCTTACCAATACCGAAAGCTTCTTAGAAGCTTGTTTTCCTTCGATTTCCTCGCTTGTTGGTTTCTAGAAATGATTTTCTAGCACAAGAACCAAAATGGCCAAATAAATTAGTAATCCATAAAATACCAAGAACACTTGGTAATTATCTTAAAGAAATCAAAATACCAAGAATACTTGGTTCACACTTACGAAACCTCGACTAGGAGGTGAGACCGAATTTTTGTGTGCTTGATGTTCTTCAAATTTTCTTCTTGATTCTTCCTCCCAATGAGCTTAGAAGCTCATATACACAAAGAACTCCTTGAGAAGAGTTCAAAACCTCTAAGAAATGAAGATGGCCGAATTTCTCTCCTTGGTTTTCTTTGAATCTTTTACTTGATTCTTGCTCTTTGGGTGTTTAGAGCATGAATTCCACCAAGAACACTTGGTTTTAATTTATGGAAGGGTGATTTCTAGTGATGGCAGAATTTTTGGAGGAAGGAGAAGAGTTAGAAATGTTCTTGGAGAGAAGAACAAGTGTTGGCCAAAACTAGAGAGAAAGGAGAGAGAGTTTGTAGAGAGAGATTGAAGAAAGAGAGTGAAATGGCTTGAATGAGGTGAGATGAGTGAAGAAATGTATTTTGTTGAATGGAGGAGTGTATGTACGGTTATGGGTGTCCAAAATGGGTGGGAATAATGCCTTAGTGGAGTAATAATTCAAATGGGAAGTGGGAGACAAAGTGGGGGGACAAATTGGAAGAGTTGGTGAAGTTAAATGATGAAGTGGTGAAGGTGGGGGACAAAGGTGAGTGGAGGTGTGGGTGGAGGTGGAGGTGGCATAAAATATATTATTTTGAATGGACATGGCTAGCCATGGCATCCAAGGCCATGAAAATGGGTCAATTCCCCACTTAGTCCTCCAATCTTTTGAATTTGGGCAATTGAGCCCAACTTACAACAATTCCTTTGTTCAATTGAGTCCTTCATCTTCGAAATCCACCATTTTCACCATTATTTTTCTTGGCCTAAGCCAAGCTTAATTTCATGAATCCTTAACACTTAATTTAATGTCCCCTCACATTAATTCAGCTAAATTCCCAAATTAGGAAAATTCTTTGGCTCCCAATCCACTTACCCCGGGACCTAATCAGTTTGGATTTTTCGGGCATTACAACACTCCCCTACTTAAGAAATTTGGTCCTCCAAATTTCCTAGGAGCTTAGGAAAGGTATCCGGATAGTTCTTAAGCATTTCAGTTTCAACCTCCCATGTTGCCTCCTCCTCAGAATGGTTAGTCCATTGGACTTTTACCATCGATATCCACTTACTCCTGAGCTTTCTAGTGTCCCTTGCCAATACCCGAATTGGTTCTTCCTCATATGTAAGATCTTGGGTAATGGGCACACTAGTGACATGTACCACTTGTTTAGGGTCGGAGACACACTTCTTCAACAAGCTTACATGAAATGTGTCATGTACATGTCCCAGCTCAGGTGGTAGTTCTAACTTGTAGGCTACATTTCCTACTCTTGCGAGTATTAGGTATGGTCCTACATACCTCGGGGCTAATTTTCCCCGCTTACCAAACCTCATTACTCCCTTCATGGGAGATACTTTCAACCACACTTGGTCTCCTGCCTGGAACTCCAGGTCTCTTCTTTTCTTGAGGTTGGCATATGATTCTTGCCTATTGTTGGCAGCCTTAATCCTTTCCTGGATTAGCTTAACTTTCCCAGTAGTCTCTCTTATGAGTTCTGGGCCAATTTCCAACTTATCACCTGGCTCATGCCAGCAGTGTGGAGTTATGCATCTCCTTCCATATAGTGCCTCATAAGGTGCCATGCCAATCACTGAGTGATGACTATTATTGTACGAAAACTCCACTAAAGGCAAGTGTTTATCCCATTCTCCTTGGAAGTCAATAATACAACACCTCAACATATCTTCCAAGGTTTGAATGGTTCTTTCAGTCTGTCCGTCCGTTTGAGGATGGTATGCGGAACTGAATTTTAACTTAGTGCCCATGGCATGGTGCAAGGACTTCCAGAATCTGGAAACAAATCTTGGGTCTCGATCTGAGACAATGTCGTCTGGTACACCATGTAGCCTTACTATCTCCTTAACATATTGTTGGGCTAACTTCTCCAAGGAGTCAGTAAGGTTTATGGGCAAGAAGTGGGCTGCCTTAGTCAATCTGTCCACTATGACCCAGATTGTATTACTCTTTCTTCGGGTCAGTGGCAAACCCACTACAAAGTCCATGGATATGGATCCCCATTTCCTTTCTGGTATAGGTAAGCTCTGTAATTTTCCACCAGGTCTCTGGTGTTCCACTTTGACTTGCTGACAAGTCATACACTTAGCCACAGAAGCACCAATCTCCTGCTTCATATATGGCCACCAGAAATGGGATCTCAAATTCTTATACATTTTCTGAGCTCCAGGATGCATACTCATCAAGCTGGAGTGGGCTTCTTCTAGGATTTGTTGCCTGATTCCATTCCTATTTGGCACATAAATCCTATTCTGGAAATATAATATTCCAGCCTTAAAGGAAAATCCTTGATACAATTTCCCTCGTTTTTGCCCAGAGATCCTGGGAATCTCCTCATCTTGAAGCTGAGCTTCCTGAATTAGGTCTTTCCATTCAGACCTAATAGTTAGGACCTTTACTTGGTCCATCTCCCAGTGTTTCCATTCCTGGGCCAATTCAGATAAACTGAGTACCTCTGCCTTAGTAGGCTCTCCAGTGGCTTTGAGTATTCCCGTGTACTTCCTACTGAGAGCATCAGCTACCACATTGGCCTTCCCGGCCGTATACTCGATGACGCACTCAAAATCTTTTAGGTACTCAAGCCATCTTCTTTGCCTCATGTTCAGGTCCTTTTGTGTAAACAAGTACCTTAGACTCTTGTGGTCTGTGAAGACTTGGAATCTGCCTCCAAGTAGGTAGTGCCTCCACTGCTTCAAAGCAAAGATCACTGCCGCTAACTCCAGATCATGAACTGGATAATTCTTCTCATGAGGCCTTAATTGTCTTGACCCATAGGCTATTGCTTGCTTCCCTTGCATTAAGACACAGCCCAGCCCAACCCGAGAAGCATCAGTGTAAACTATATACTCCTTAGTAGGGTCTGGTAGAACCAGTATTGGGGCTGTAGTCAATCTTTCCTTAAGTTCTTGGAAGCTAGCCTCACATTGCTCACTCCACTCAAACTTTTGGTCCTTTCTTGTCAATTGAGTGAGCGGAGCTGCTAGTACAGAAAACTTGGGCACGAATCTCCTGTAGTAGCCAGCAAGTCCTAGGAAGCTTCTTATGTCCCTCACAGTCTGAGGTTGCTTCCATTCCAAGACAGCTTTGATTTTCTCGGGATCAACAGCTAATCCATGCTCATTGATCACATGTCCGAGAAACCCAATTTCCTTAGCCCAGAATTGGCACTTACTTAGTTTGCCATATAACTCATGTTCCTTTAACAGGCTTAGCACCCTTCTCAGGTGCTCCTTATGGGCTTCTTCATCCTTTGAGTACACTAATATGTCATCGATAAATACCACAACAAAGTGGTCCAAATAAGCCTTGAACACTCTTTGCATGAGGTCCATGAAAAAGGCTGGCGCATTTGTGAGCCCAAATGGCATCACTGTGTACTCAAAGTGACCATATCTGGTTTTGAAAGCTGTCTTTGGGACATCTTCTTCCCTGACTCTCAGCTGGAAGTATCCAGATCTGAGGTCTATTTTGGAAAAGACCTTAGCTCCCTTTAACTGATCAAATAGATCCTCGATCCTTGGGAGGGGGTACTTATTCTTAATGGTTAGTGCATTGAGCTTCCTGTAATCGATGCACAACCTAAGGGTTCCATCTTTCTTCTTCACAAAAAGTACAGGTGCTCCCCAAGGAGATGTACTTGGCCTTATGAAACCCTTCTCAAGCAACTCATCCAGTTGCTTCTTTAGTTCCATCATTTCAGGAATAGCCATCCTGTAAGGAGCAATAGATGCTGGTGCAGCTCCTGGCACCAATTTGATCTCAAACTCAACCTCTCTTGCAGGAGGGAGTCCTGGGAGATCAGTGGGGAACACTTCAGGGAATTCTCTTGCTATGGGTATTTTACCCAACTCTGTTTCAACTTCAGTTCCATTTAACCCTAGGTATTCACCTTTTATTATTAGGGGTTTGTGTTCCACCACTTTCAAAAGATGTTCTAGGACTAACCTAGAAGATTTTTTCAAAGATTGAGGTTTGTGTCCAGGCAGATAAAGTTGCCTGGCATGGCAGTCTATGACTACCCGGTTGGTACTAAGCCAGTTCATACCTAGTATGATATCATATCCATTAGTATCCAAGATTATTAGGTCGGCTCTAAGCTCTAGCTCACCTAGCCTAAGCATGCAATCTTTTACCATATGGTATGTTATCAAGACCTCGTTCCCGGCAGTTTTAACCAGGTACATTTTATCCGTATTGCATACTTCTAGGTTCATATCTTTAACTAGCTTAGAGGATACTATAGATAAAGATGCACCAGTATCAAATAAAACTGATACCTCATAACCATTAATAATAATGGTACCTGCAAGAGTTTGCCTGACCAGCCTGGCCTGGTCCATTTCTTCTTCATCGTCCCCAGCTCTGTTGTCCTCTGGGTCCTCTCGTGCTTTTCTCGAACTCTCAATCTGGAATACTCTTCCAGCAGCTTGAGCTTGTTTATTCCTGCCCTGGGGCATGCTAGGGCCCTGGTCCCTCCTCGGTGGTGGAGGTATATTGGGCCTCTTTATGGGCAATTGTCTATGTGCCCATCTGTTATTGAACCCTCCCGGGGTCCTCTGATCTTCTCCCTTGGCAGGGCAGTCTTTTACCCAGTGATCCTGGGCGCCGCATTTTAGGCATCCGGAAGTGAGCCTGTAGCATGGCTTTTGGCCATGGAACTTACCACACGTTTCACATTGTGGCCCGTAGGGGGCTGTGGCCTTCATTCTCTTATCCATTCTTGGCTCATATGCCAAGCTATCTTTTCCTCTCTTTTTAGAGGGCTTTTGTAGTCTACTGGTACTTCCGGAGCCAATCATGAATTGTCCCCTGAACTCTTGCTCTAGGGCCATAGCCTTCTGTACAATGTCGTGGTATTTGTTGGCTCCTACTGCTCTGAGTATTTGCCTCAGCTCTGGCCTAAGTCCTCGAAGGAACCTCTTGGCCTTTAGATCCTCTCGATCATCGTACTGTGGTGCATATCTTATGAGGTTACTGAACCTCTGTTCATATTCTAGTACGGAGAGCTCTTTCTGCTCAAGCAGGTCAAACTCAACCTGCTTTTGGTCTTTCTGTGCTTCACCGATGTATTGTTGATGAAACACTTGTTCGAATTCGGGCCATCTCATTGCTCTTCTCCTTTGAGCAGGCCGCCTAGCATTTTTGCTAGCATATGTCCTATGGACTGCTCTCCACCATAACTCAGCATTTCCTTCTAGTTTGAAGGTTGCCAGTAAGACCTTCTGAGAAGCGGAAACCTCCATTCTCTCAAAGATCTTTTCGATCTGGTTTTTCCAGAATTCTGCTTCATCTGGGTTACAGCTTCCTTTAAATACTGGAGGTTTTAGGGCAAGGAACCCCTCCAATTGGCCTTCTCTTAGGCCCCCAGCATTATCAATATTGGGCCTCCCTCTTTGCGCCCTCACTGCCCTGGTGGTGGCAGTGAGTTGGGTAGGTCCATCAATATCCTCCATGTCCAGCTCTTCTGCATCTGGACTTTCTTCCTCTTCTTCTCTTAATTCTTGTTGGATCTCAGATCTTATTCTTCTTGCTCGTGGGTTTCTTCTTTCTTCATCCTCATCATCGCCATTCTCGCTAGCTTGATCATCGAGTACAGGTTCTTTTCCTGGCCTCCTTCTCATTGGTGGCTCTCTTTGCTGCCCAGCAGGCTCTGGGACTTGGGCTTGACCCCTTGCCAGGATCTGCATGCTAGCTGCTAATTGGGCCATATTGGCCTGCATAGCTTCCATCATTGCTTCCATTCTTGCTTCTCTTCTTTCTTGGGCATTAATGCTAGGCCCAGTAACATTAGCCCTGATGGGCTCATAAGGCCTGACTTGGGCCTCTGGCACAAAGCCAGCATTTTCATTCCCTTGATGGGAATTTTCATTTCCATTTCGGCCTCGGTTCATATTTCTGGTTCTCATCCTACAATTAACAACAAGCAAGGCACACAATTGCTCAATATTCATAAATATTCATTAGTGGACTTAACCTATGTGGGAACAAGTCTATACTAAGAATCATAGACCAAAACTTTGGTCCTTTAGAGCAAACTTGCTCTGATACCAAGCTGTCGTGCCCTAAACTGCCCCTGGCCCATCCGGGCCCAATTATCTAAAACATGCAGCGGAAGTTTAATTAAACCGAAGGGACTTTTATTACTCACTAAGGCTTATGGGCACGAACCCCAGGATACTTACTGGTACTAGCTTGTTATGTTCTTATTAAAGGTTTAAGTTTAAGTGCTCTTGGAAACAAACTAGCACCTATGTGGATTTCATGTGTTCATTTTCATGGTATTTACCAAGCTTTAGCCAAGATTATGCATGGCATCCAAAATACCAACTTAAGTTTGAAAACTTATTTTCATGCATATGCTTTGCATGCTTATGTGTTTTGGTGTTCACCAGTGCACATAATCACTTAATGCCTTTAGATGCAACTAATGCTTAGGCATATATTAATTCACGTACGTGCACTTGAATTCCTTATTAGCCAATCTTTACACATGCATCCAATTTCATGCTTCTCCAAGTTTATTTTCATGTTTTTCTTTGAGTGCGCATACAAAGCCAAACATAGCATGCTTTCAACAAAAACATGGGCTTATGGGCCTTTTCCATACTTAACATGCATATGGCCCAAAATTAACCAAGAACATATTCAAATTTTCTAATTTCTTATTTAAGCCCAAAACATGCATTTAAGCCCAATTTATACATGCTTCCGATTTTCATGAAAATCATACTTCCATAAAACATGCATGGGCCTTGGTAAGTCCACCAAGCAATAAAAACACCCAAAGTGTCCATAGTCCATATTACAAGCCCAAAATACTAAGTTTGGCCAAATTTTAGCTAAGTCCATAAATTTGGTCATTTAACTAAGACCAACTATTACATGCTTAAAAGCAAGCCATAATCCAAAGAACACAAATCCACCTTAAGACGTTGTTCCCACAGTTTCTAGACTCGTAGTCCTGCACACAAAGTCCACATTTTATTAACTTGATTTTCAAGCAACTAAAGGTAAATACTTAGAATAAATTGAGCAAATAGTATTTACATACTCAACCTCAACACCACAGAAAGAGTAGTTAGGACTCTTAGCTCAATCTTTCGAGCACACTTTTTCCTACAAAGGTAGAGTAGGGCGGGTGAGATTTAAATCTCAATAAGGATTCCGTATGACTTCCAAAGCCTAACATATGGCCTTTATGGCCTAACATATGCCAAGAATGTAATGGCAATAAATATTCCAAAAATCCTGCAAAGAAAACATAAAGACAAAGAAAACACAAAGATACATGTATATACAATAATAATCGAAATCGGGGGTTAGCATGCACAACAAATTCATAGAAGCACACAAACACACGCCACTTAACACCTTGATTTACAGAAGGGTAGCAAGCATCCCTCAAGTTTTATTTCATTAATTTCACATACTTTTCATTTTCGGAGATCTCACTTAGCATAGGAATTTAAGGTGGCCTACTTAAATCCTAGCCCATAATGCTTGCTTACTTAACTTAGCTCATGAGCGATACAGAATTGCCGAAGCAATAATTTAACTTATGCCCTCTTAGCACACCTAGGATCATATGGTTCTTTGACCATCACCTAGGGGCCCGAATACTCAAAGAGTATAGGAATCCTTACCAATACCGAAAGCTTCTTAGAAGCTTGTTTTCCTTCGATTTCCTCGCTTGTTGGTTTCTAGAAATGATTTTCTAGCACAAGAACCAAAATGGCCAAATAAATTAGTAATCCATAAAATACCAAGAACACTTGGTAATTATCTTAAAGAAATCAAAATACCAAGAATACTTGGTTCACACTTACGAAACCTCGACTAGGAGGTGAGACCGAATTTTTGTGTGCTTGATGTTCTTCAAATTTTCTTCTTGATTCTTCCTCCCAATGAGCTTAGAAGCTCATATACACAAAGAACTCCTTGAGAAGAGTTCAAAACCTCTAAGAAATGAAGATGGCCGAATTTCTCTCCTTGGTTTTCTTTGAATCTTTTACTTGATTCTTGCTCTTTGGGTGTTTAGAGCATGAATTCCACCAAGAACACTTGGTTTTAATTTATGGAAGGGTGATTTCTAGTGATGGCAGAATTTTTGGAGGAAGGAGAAGAGTTAGAAATGTTCTTGGAGAGAAGAACAAGTGTTGGCCAAAACTAGAGAGAAAGGAGAGAGAGTTTGTAGAGAGAGATTGAAGAAAGAGAGTGAAATGGCTTGAATGAGGTGAGATGAGTGAAGAAATGTATTTTGTTGAATGGAGGAGTGTATGTACGGTTATGGGTGTCCAAAATGGGTGGGAATAATGCCTTAGTGGAGTAATAATTCAAATGGGAAGTGGGAGACAAAGTGGGGGGACAAATTGGAAGAGTTGGTGAAGTTAAATGATGAAGTGGTGAAGGTGGGGGACAAAGGTGAGTGGAGGTGTGGGTGGAGGTGGAGGTGGCATAAAATATATTATTTTGAATGGACATGGCTAGCCATGGCATCCAAGGCCATGAAAATGGGTCAATTCCCCACTTAGTCCTCCAATCTTTTGAATTTGGGCAATTGAGCCCAACTTACAACAATTCCTTTGTTCAATTGAGTCCTTCATCTTCGAAATCCACCATTTTCACCATTATTTTTCTTGGCCTAAGCCAAGCTTAATTTCATGAATCCTTAACACTTAATTTAATGTCCCCTCACATTAATTCAGCTAAATTCCCAAATTAGGAAAATTCTTTGGCTCCCAATCCACTTACCCCGGGACCTAATCAGTTTGGATTTTTCGGGCATTACATTTCTAACACCTTCTCATCTGAACTGCACTCCTCCAAACTAAGTTCTAATGAAGAGGCTGGTTCCAGATTTTCTAACTTCCAGCAGAAGATCCATAGGAAAGAAAGGAAACAAAAACACAAATGCCATTTTTTGATGATGTCAAAGATGCTGACCTAGCAAAAACTGATGAAAAGTGCATGTCACTGAACTCCTTAAAGAGAGGGAAGGTTGAATGTTTGTCACCTTTATAAAATTTCAACTTTTGGTGACTATTTTCCTTATTCAAGGTGTTAGCCCTAATGCAACCAAGAGGGGGGGTGAATTGGTTGAATCCAAAAATCACCGAAAATGAGCTTTTAATCTCTTGAACCAAAATGCAGTTCAATGAGATCAAACAAACTTATTTTATCCAGAAAATACTAGCACAATGATCCTAAATTTTGCTTTGAAAACTTGGTTTGAAGTGTTTTTGAAAACAAACAACTTCAACCAATGCATGAAGACAAATCACCAAGCAATAATCAAGCAAGTAGAGGGAGAGAAGCTTGCACACAAGGATTTATAGAGGTTTGGTCTCTTCTCTTGAGAGCCTACTCCTTTCCTCAAGTTCACCACTTGCGAGTTTTCTTCTCCACTATAAATCACAAGAGTACACACTTCTTTGGTAGTTTTCTCTACCACAACCACTCACTAGTTTTCCTAAAGGCTAACTAGAAACCTCACCAACACCATTTCCCTCACTAGTTTTCCTAGAGGCTAACTAGAAACCACACCAACTCAATCTCACCAAATGGTGTTTACAAGGTTACAAAGTGGTAAGAACAATAGAAGCTCTCAAAGCTAGATAAATAAGTGAAAGCACAAGTTCTTGGCAAATATCAAGTTTGAGCTCTTTGATGATGGATTCTCTTTTCTAGTTACCAAGAGTTGTTCCCAAAGTGCTTCTCCATGTTTTTATACTCATTTGGGAGCCAAAGAGACGTTGAAAACCTGTTGGAGAAGTTTGGAAAAGTTCCTGAAATTCTGGTGATCGTTGCTCTGTTTTTTGTGCAAGTTCCAGACTTCGCGTTAAGTTTCGAGTTTAACGGGTTAAACTCGACTTATCCCTTCAACGGTCAAAAGCAGTTGGAGACAAAGTATTTAATGCGCTACAGGGATGTACAAGTGGCACCCTCTGATTCGTTCGAGTGCCATTTGAATCTTTGACTTAAAACGCGCCACTTGTAGAATTTGAACGAAGCTTTCAGACTTCAACTTAACAGGTTAAAACAAACTTTTAACGTATTAACTGAAGTTTTTTGAAAAGTCACAGGAAACTTAAACTTCGGATTAAACCAGTTTAACGTGTTAAGGTATAACCTTGGGAGCAAGTTAAACTTAGGTGAAGGAAATACCTGTTAAACTATAAATTTAATGGATTAAACTTGAAACAACTTAAAAACACTTGTCATTTGGAAATCAAACTTGATTCAAACATTAACCTAAGTTAATAACCTACTAGTTTCTTTTCAAGGGCAATTTTTCCTCAATACTCTTAACACATATTTTTTGAGAAAACACTTGACACACTTGGAAATTAAGCATAAGTTCAATTAACCTTATTTTGACCAAATAAGTGAGATTAAAAATATTGACACACAACACTTGTCATCATCAAAATTAAAGTTTTCTTTAGAACAAATCCAACACAAGGAATGCAAATAGATAAGGTCATCAATGAAGTTATGCAAAAGTATAATTTATCATAGACACTATCCAAGAAAAAGTAGGTGGAACAAAAATAGGATTAGCAATACAAAAATACTTGGTCGCAACAACAAATTAGAGCAAAAAAATGAACTAGTACAACTGAAGCAAGATAAATGATATCTTGAAAATGCTCCCATGTTGTTTTGTTACATGTCCAACCATATGACACACTTGCAAAGGAAGATAACATTATTGTTCTAGCTTCAGAAGACAGTACAATACTTCGATTGCATAAGTCTTGTATCACACTTCTAGAATGCAAATCTTGCTATGCCATAAGACATAATGAAGGGAAACACCTCTGATGGAATGAGCCTTGACCAAGTTATAAAAAGAAAAAAGCAAACTAGCAAAAAACAACATGTTTTTTGTGGTCAAAGCAAGAATTAGCCAAAAATATTGAGTGATGAGGTAGAAAATTGTGGTCAAAGTTGACAAAAAGTCAACATGTTTGACCACAAAATTAACATTTATCATTCACAAAGTTTAAGTCATTTGTAGGTCATAAAACATGTAGGTTCATGAAAAGCTTGTTTGCCAACAAAATCTACAAGGGTAAACACAATACAATTCAGTTATAGTAGCACTAGCTCTTATAATTTAGCCTAAGTACATGCTGAGAGAAGCTACTCAAGAGAGACAATTTGTTTACACTATTGAGAATTAGTCATTTAAGCTTTTACTATAACACTTCAACACTTAAATTTACTACACTACATTTTGGAATTTCGAACCTGACAACATAGCCTTTTTATTCTCAGCTCTGGACATGTGGTCTCGCAATTTACAAACTCTCTAGTAGGCTTTGATGTCACTAGATATGTAGTAGCCTGCATCCAGAACTCATCTCCTGCCACTACACCTTAGAGGCTAGAGTGTATGGCCATGACATTTCCCATGCTACTAGGCTTCACAGGTACTGGAGCACAAGTCCTCAGCAGTGGAGAAGTGCTAGACTCCGATGAGGCATGAGGGAAAAACACCTTTTGTGGAGCATTTTGATTTGAAGAAATGGCAACCAACTCCATTACCTGCTTTGAAGAAATATCCAGCAGCTCTGTCATCGTATGTGAATTATGGGATATGTCATTCTATCCCTTAACAGAAAATGTTGACTTGTTTTGGGTATTCATGGGTACTTAACCAACAACCACAACCCAATGGATGATAACACAAAAAAATGATAAAAATTTTTAGTTAGGACAACCACATATAGTAGAAGGTAGAGGGGGGAGAAAACTAAAAAAACTCAACATCCAAGCTAGCTATCCAAGTCCTGTGTTTGTTTACCTACATAGTGTTTTGTAAATTAAACTAAAGTTCAGGTGCTTTTGTGTTTACTGGTTTAAAGGAAATAGTTTGTGTTTATGATATGCAACAACCTTTTTTATATTACAGACTTAAGTTGTAAATTCTAGAATGTATAAATCTGAATGCATTATATTCCAAACTTGTGTTTTGTTTTTGAACTTTAGTAAGCATACTATAGCAAAAGACTTGCGATTTTAAGGGCTTTTGGTTTACAATTAAAATACTATACTGCAACATGGATTTATATTCAGACTTCTGTCCAAATGTTAGCTTATTTGATAAACTCACTAGCATTACCTGCAGTATTTGTGTTTCAATAAACTGGAATTAGTTTCCAATGATTTGAGATGGATTTTGACAGACAAGTTTTGAAGTATTGCTCTTTAACTTGCAACTTTGACCATGTGATTGACTTTTTGCTAGGAAAGCAGTTCTAGCCTAAAACTTTGTGTGCAAGACTTAATCATCTAAACCATATTTGGGGCATGTTATACCAATTTTTGTAGTAAAAATGACAAATTGGCAAGGTTGTAAAGCTTACGTTAGATTTTATAAGCTTAAGAACCAATTATAGAGGTTCATGGGAATAGGTTTTGATTTGTAGATTAAACTATTGTTTTAATGCTTTCATTAGATTTTATTGGGTTAACTAAACTTATCTGATCAATCTTTAAGCCAAAAATAGCTGGTTACCAAGAAAGTGTACTTAAACCAGATTTTCAATTTGGAATTCGTTTAGAATTTCTAACAGGTTCCGTTCGAATAGCCCAACAGCATTTTTAAGTGGTTTTGCTTGAATTTCTTAGTCAAATAACTTTTTTTAGTGCAATGTGACTTATTGAATAAGCTTTTCTAGCCTAATTACTACTTTAACAGTGCACACAGAATGGATGCCTTGAGGGATCACAAAATTTGGCCTGACATGATAACCTGGTCCAACCCACCAGAATCCAAACATGACCAGACCCAATTTGGCAAAAAAAAGTCAATGACTTGAACCTGAATCCGATTGAAGTGATGCAAAAAAAAAAAAATGTGAACCTAAGATGACCTGAATCCGATTTGGCATGAGCCCAAAATGACCTAAACCTTAAATAACTCAAATCCAAGACTGATATGATCTGATCCTGAAATAACCTGGTGACCAAAACCCAAGAAGACCTGATTTTAACTCAAATCAATATAAAATATATGGTTAGTAAAGATTTATACTCCCTCTATTTAAAGTTCTTTGCACCATTTACTTTTTAGCAATTAATCTATGATTTTTTTAGTTTCAATATTTTAATATATAAATGAAAAAATTTCATATATGAATGATAAATAAAGACCCATAGTTTCTAAATATATTTTTTTTTTCAATTTTTTCTAACAATTAATAATATAAATAAATTCAAGTCAAACTAGTCAATAAAATTCAAATGGATCAAAGATTATGGGATGAAGTGGGTATTATTTTTCATTAAAGTAATTATATATTAATATATCTTCATAATTTTTTATTATTTTTTATATCTAGTCAAATCCTAAACCTTAAACTCTGACTTTGACCTAAACCCTAGCCTTTATCATAAATCATAAATCTAAAATCTAAATCTTAAACCTAAACCCTAATCCTAATATAAACTTAAACTCCCAATCCTAACCATAAATCTTATACCCAAATCTAAACCCTAAATCTAAACTCTAAACTATAAACCTAAAACCCTAACCTTAGCTATAAACCTAACCTTAATCATAACTTTTACCATAAACCCTAAATCTAAACCCTAACCCAAATCCAAACTCCTAACCCTAAACCTTTAAACCCTAAACACTGACTCTAACCTAAACCATAAACCCCCCAGTCCTAACTGTAAACCTTAAACCTTAGCCTATACAATAAAACTTAAATCTAAACTCTAAATTATAAACATAAATCCAAAACCCTAAAACTTTAAACCTCTAATCTTAACCATAGGCATTCAATCCTAACCATATGCTGCTAAACCCTAACCTTAAAACAATAAACCCCAAATTTTGACATTCAATCCTAACTCTTACTCTAAACATTAACTTTCCTATTTCATTACTATTCATACTTTGTAAATCTTATACTTAGGGGCCTCTATATTTAGTAACATTCATATTTAGTAAATCTTATATTTTAAGACTTCCATATTTAGTAAGTCTCATATCTATATTCTTTCAAAACAAGCAACTTTCATAAGTATTTATTAAGTTTAATAATCTTGGTAGGCAAATGTTAAAAATTACAACATTGGTCTCTAAGGCACCTAAATTTTAAAAAAATTCCATTTTAGTCACCCATAATAATTACAAAATGGGCCTATAAACTTTTCAAATTTTTTTTAACATTTTTAAAATTGTATAGTTTAGTCACTAATAGTGAATTAAAGTTACATTTTGTGGAAATTTCGTACTAAAAGTTAGAAATCGTAGCAAATAGCAAATTCATCTAAACATGATTAAGATAAGTTTTATAAATTTTTAATTAAACATATTAAAAAGGAAAATTAACATAAATTAAATTGCACCAAAAAATCAAATTATTTAATTTAAATTAAAAAAAATAAATAAAAATTGAATCAATTCAGCCCTTTCAACTTATGCACTAGTAACTCAAGTAAACCTGAATGTAAAGGTGTAAGCATATGATCCTAACCCAATATCCGACCTAAAGCACGATCCAAAATGTTGATTTAGGGTTGGGTCAGGAGAATGAAACGGTCACTTCAGGTTGACCCAAACCTGACATGACATAAAGAAGGAAAACTTGGTTTGGTTTGGGTCCAAACTGACTTAACTTGAATGGCCCAAAATATTTAACCAAGCCCATCTCCAAGCCACCAACCCATTTAATCCTTAACCCAACCGATTTCAGCCTAACCCTTAAACTAACTTCTTAGCCATGAAAAACCCAACCCAACCCAATTCCCTAACCCTAATTAATTTCTAACTCACTAATCTAACCCTGCCACCCACCTGCCTGGTCGCCTCCCTCCATCCCTCGTCCTCACTTGTCACCTCACGTTCTTCTTGACCTCTTTTACTTCTGTGCTTCATTCTCCTCGCTCCGGTGTTTTTGTTCCTGAGTCTCGGCCTTACCCCACCCTTGACTTCTTCTGCTTTCGTGCTTCGTCCTCCTCGCTCCAGTGTTTCTACTCCTGAGTCTTGACCTCACCTTACCCTTTCCTTCACCCCGCCTTCGTGCTACCCTCCCTTTCCTCACCTTGCCCTCTCGCTAAGCGCCACCATCATTAGCCTCCCTTTCGCCCTTCCTCACCTTGCCCTAAATTCGCGCTGCCTTCCTCATATCACCTTCACTTTGCCTTACCCTTGTGCCATCATTACTCGCCCTGCCTTACCGTTTCCAAGACCCCTACATGACCACCTCCTTGCCCTGATGTCAGAATGGAGATTCAGGCCAAAACTGATCCAAACTGATTCACATCACTGTTTAGCCAATAAATTTGGTCGAGCAGGCCACGTTTTCCGGATGGAGAACTTGTTTGAGAATTTCGGGTTCTGACCCAAACCCAAAACTTACAGCCCTACCTGAATGCCAATCTGAATCTATCCCAAAACCAGAATAACCTTGACCTTAAATTACCTGAGACTAAAATTAGCCCAACCTAACCTAACCTAAACCCCGAAATCTACTTAATCTTGAATCAACTTGAATTTAAATAACCCAACCTAAATCTAATATAAACAGAAATTCATGTAAACTCGATTGAATCCAAACCTGAATGACCAAACTCAAACCTGACTCGACTCACTTAATTGTCATCCCTAAATGTCTTACGAACAATAAGACTCAGTCTTTAGTTGAATTGTGTGCCAGTTGCAGTGGTGTTTATGTTCAGGCTCAAGCTGAATTATTTGTTATAGTTGAGGATGGAGAGACCTAGAAGACCGAAATCGAAACAAAACCATTACAATCCTACAAGACAATAATTAAAACAAAGACACAGGAGAAATTGCAAGTTGTGTTACCTCAGGTGTAGTAGGACGAGGAATTAAGAGATTGAGCAAGTCTTTGCCTACACTTTTCATGGCAATCTTTGCTTGCTGTCGTTGGCAGTCAACAAAGAAATTAGGTTAGGCATTGATGGACTACTTTAGTTAGAGGGGGAAGGAGACAAAAGGTTAAGGATTTCGATCGGGAAACTAGTATGTTTGTAAATTATTTGAAACCCATGGTACTTTTTTTAATATATTTAAGTTTTAAAGTAAATGTTTAAATGAGGGTGTAATGATAATTGCAAAGTGAAAAGTTACAAAATGAAAAAATGATGCAAAAATTTTAGGACAACTTAAAAAAATGGCGCAAAAAGTGTAATTTTTAGCATATTGACACTATACAATATATATTTTTTCCCGATGTTTCATGAGACGTATCCTTACACTAACAAAAGATTATGAAGAACAAAACTTCAACCTCACTCTTATTGGTGTGTGCTGCATCCGTAATAGTGACTCAAATTTCTTTCTTTTGCTCTATTTCATTAAACAACAGTGGCGATTCGAAGTTGACAATTCAGCTCCAATATGTACAAAAACACAAGAACCTTTTAGCAATAACCAAGTCATAGCAGTATAAAGCATTCACATGTCAGCACTAGCTACTTAGTCCTTTGGCCAAGCCTTCACTCACAGCTTCCACCCTTCCCGGGAGCAATCTTCGGCACAAGCACATCGGTGCTTCTCTCCCTCCATCAGGTCAAAGGATAAGCCTGTGAATTACAGAAACTTACAACATTAACTAGCAACACATGCGAACATGGTAGATAATCAGCTTCATATTAGGAGAGCAGTCGTTTCAAGCCACTATGTATTAACAAATTCTACTTCAATCAGATGATAACAATGTCACAGAAGAAGTTTTATTACCCCGTCTGTGTGGGTCATTGGATTATATCATCAAATACCGAAAACACAATCCCACTACAAAAGTTGATCAGTGTTTTCACATCTAGATCAACGGGAGACCATCCTCCATCCCATAACATGTCGTGAGTGCAAAGCATGCAAGGATTCTTCTTTGTTGTCATTGATCAGCCTTCTCCAATATCTCTTGTCCCCAACAAAATAAAAAAGCATCTATTTTTATGCCTAAATTCAAATTATCACCTCGATTTTGCCACTTCATGATATGAGAATCACTACAACAAGAGAAATCATAAGACATGCATAGAGTAGGCATCAAGATTTTATGGAAAAGGATTACACTGAAGAGAAACCATGCCGCAAGCATACTCATAAGATTCCCGGAAAAATTTCAAGGCATGGTACAAAGACACAAACATGACCCAGTTCAGATATTCTAATTGGCAGGGAGAATTGCTGTAGAAAGCCCTTTAAATTCGTATCCCTAAATGCTCACTCCAATAGGAAACTAGTTCTCCCCTTCACAAGGAAAGCATAACTAGAGCCATAATTCGCTGAATTTTTCTCTAAAAGTAGCAGCAAGACCATTAACTCGGAGTAGAATAATGTTCCAGATCATGACAAAATAAGAAACTAAAACCAGTTGAATATGAACAGTCAATACATATTTAAAGAGCACAAGAAGTAAAATTATTGAGCAAGCAAGGAAACAACAGAATAGGCAACTTCAGTGCAGGGATTGACAATTAGCATATTAATGCCACGCTCATTACAAACATCATATGAAGCCCTCGAACCATAATCGCTCCAGCCAATTCCACTAAAAACAATAAAGAGCAACCTCCCAATGATAGCACTAAACCTAAGTCCTGCAAGCCCTACATTAGTTATTTTACAGGGATGACATCTCTACTTCAATATTGCCTCTAGGTTTTATTACATTTTCTAGCTCATCACTAAGATAAGGCCTAAAAATGAAACAAACGTCCCAATCATGCTTCTTCACAAACTAACACGGCCCAAACGCAACGTGAAGCCACATAAAATGTTAGCAATGAAAAAAAGACACTTGACTACAACGACTGTAATTGTATCTAAACTCTTACCAGTTTCCTTGATTCTCCAATAGTAGACTTTAGCTACCTTACCAAAACCCTTGCGAACAACTTTCACTTGTAAAGTGGAAATCGAATTGTGGCTGGGACTATGGGCTTTGAAGGTTATATAGAAGATTTCATCCCAGCCGGCACCCATACGGTTTGCTTTGGTCATTTTGACAAACTCGAGATCTTTTTCCTGAGGAAAATTTATCATTGAAACAAAAACAAATTAAACAGAAATACTTGAGAAATAGACCAGATATAGCAGACAAAACGTGAAACGGGAAAACAATCCGAACCAGATCCTTATTGACTTGTTCGATCGCCATCTGACATCCAGGCTTCAGCATTTCTCGTGATTCGGCCGTCAAATGCATAGGCGCAAGAATTGCGCAGGTGACACCAGGCATTCTGGGAACATGAAATCCCTACAAATTGAACAAATTAATGTAGGCAACTAATGATTCCATCCCCGAAAGCAACGGAAATTTAAACAAGTAAAGGAACTACCCCGTTTCTCTCTAACGCCTTTCTGTATTTCTCCACCTGGGCAGCGGTGGGTTTAGCCAGTCGACGGCCAGCAGAGCAATAAGGTTTCCCGGATCTAAGCCGGGACAAATTTTCCGGACAGACAAAAAAGGGATTCTTCTTAGCTTCAGCAGCCTGCAAACGACCCTCCTCTATAATCTGATCGCATCTCTTCCGCCGTTCCGGATCTCTCAGCCATGACGGAATGAATGTTGGAACTTTATCGGAAGCCATTTGAAGAGAAAAAGTGAAAAACGAGCGAGGGTACGCAAACCAGGCCACGGATGGTTAGAGATAGCAAACAAGCCATTAGGGCGGACGCGCGAATTCGGTGCCCCCTTTAAAACTTCTGCCTGCTCAACCAGACAACGGCAAAAATAACAAAAACACCACCAATGTTTACAGCGTAGCTCAATCAGCCCATTAATATTTTTTTGGGACAAAAAACACGGATGTTTCTGAGCGAAGTCAATTTACCCACTGTCGTTAAAATAAAGCCCACATGGCTTCCTCTAGCATGATCAGATTTGGTTAGCGAACTCAACATCGTACTCAAAGAGCTCCTCAACTCTTTTGGTGACTCGCCGATCGAGCTAGCCAAAGCAAAATTTGATTCTATATCCATAGTTGATGCCTACTTTGTCGCTTTGCTTTTATGAGACTCTGTTGATTTTGATCTCTTGGGTGACAAGGATATCAGAGGCCCACCCAGACCTAGGGTTGGGACTGGAGACAATGAAGAGTTAGTAGCCATGGTGTTGTAGATCTGGAGCCCCGAAGGAAAGCAAGGCATGCAAAGGGCCGACGACCATTGGGTCATAGACTATAAGTGCTGGAGGAGAGCAAAGTGAGACTAGAGCATTCGATGATGCACGCCTTTTGGATGACATACTTCTAGCACCACTCTTTCTTAAATCAACCATAGTTTTGATCGAAAACCCAATAATCTGGAGTTGGCTGACTAGAGTGACTCTGACAAGGATCCACAAACACCAATTCAGCACTGTTGGTGCCAGAGGGTGAAAGAAGATGGCATGAGATTACTTCTTTATTTTTGCCACATCACTGGAATAAATATACACATAATCATAATTTAACATAATATTCTTTATTCCCAGTGGTATATTAGCTTATTTAACCACCAATGGTTTATCTAGACCGATTTTAAAACATTAGTAGCCAATTTGGAAAAAACATTAATGGCCGATTTGGGCCAACAATAAGACACTAATGGCTTTTTTCATTAGTTTTGCCACTAGACAACCCCGCTCAAGATGTGTATGGACAACTAAATGTACTCTAGCCTTCTAACTTAGTTAAGTAGGACACTTAAGCCTCTTAATTTCAACTCAGGACAACTCAGTATCTAAACTTACTTAAATGGGCAAACAACAGTCAAGCTAAAGGGCTAACAAAAGTCTACCATTGGTGCAAGTTAGCATTATTATTATTGTTATTGTTATTATTATTATTAATAATATTGTAATTGTTGTTATTGTTGTTGTTGTTGTTGTTGTTGTTATTATTATTATTATATAGTTGTTGTTGTTTGTTGTAAAAAAAGAGTTTTAAACCTTTTACCACAAGTAAACAATGGATAAACAAGACTAAACGCTAAAGACTAATTATGCAATATCAAACATATTGCAAACCAATAGCGAACTATGAATGAGTTGATTGAATAATTAGGCTGTCTCCCTAGGACTCTCTATTTTAACTTGTTGTCTAAGTTGAGTGAGGTGTGAGGATGGTAACTTCTAGTTGTGGTGTAGAGAATCGAACATCAAATATCTTCTTTCTCAAGACAAACCATTCCATTCATTAACCTATAGTAGTTTAAGACCTAACATTATGTAACCCAATCCAGATCATGAGTGCCAATAGGCCCCTTCCCCCTAGTGAATGTAGGGCCTCCTAGCATATCCTGAAGGCAGTTTAGCCCAAGTCCATGCCACACTCACAAGGATACGTTGCTTTTCTCTCCATGCTGATGGCCTTTCTTAGAGGGGTCATCCTTAAATGGGTTCCTTTCGATCCTTCTCCAAACTACCTCCAAACTCAAGGACATTGATGGAAAAAGCTTTCTAGGACATTGTTGGTGCCTCAACCATGCTCATGGATAAGGAATCTCCTTTTAGATCCTAAGCCCGGGACATATCACGAACCTATACATTATCAAAATAGTATAAGATACTTGTTGGAATAGCCGTGAATTGTTATGGCATGTTGCCATTCGTTATATGGTGTTAAAAGTGGTTTAAGAAATGAGTATAAATATAATTTATATTAGGCATTCATTTTCCTACACATATAGTAATCAACAATCTACATTCTATCAAAAGAAAAGAACAATTTTCATCTCCAAGTAATTCTGTCCATTATGTTCTTAATAAGACAATATGCAAGCAATGCCCTCAAGCTCATACACGTTTCCTTAAACCAAAATATTTACTACCATATAAGAGACTCTCAGCTGTTGCATCTATAAATGAAGAGATAGTAAGAGCCATGTATAGTGCTCAAATATGCATATACCATGAACTGAAACTAATGAACAATGTTACAATCAAAACTCGAGTGTGGTGGCCTCAAGCGAGTGTAATGAAGATATTTTAGTATAGCATGATCACAGTAGCTAACAATTGTCACAATTTCTCCTACACCATAAAATAGCCATGTGTTATTCAGCTCAAAACCAATTCTTCTAACTGTTCATAACCACAAATTACTAAAGACCATTCATTGAAAGCATAATGTTCCGAATTATATATCCAAACAATAACTTAAAATGTCATTACAATTGATATCACTCTTACTAGTAAGTGTAACGTTCTAAAAAAAATAGGCCCTCTTAATCCAATTAAGAAATTCAAAGAGGACAACCTCCATTGTGATCTCAATTGCATAACCTATAGCAATCATTCTAAATAACCTGCAACAACCATTCTCAAACGTAAACTTAGAAATTGAAATCACTCTATAGATTTGCACAGAAATTGCAGCAATTTTGTTCTTTCAACACCATGTTTTCATCTAAGATTTTAGAATAATTAAATGTAAGCTGAAATATCATATGCCAACAAAACCAAGTATGGAAACAAAAATATCGAGTAACATGGTCACACAAATCTAACATTGAAAATTGAAAAAACAAATTTCATCAAGGCAAATAGAATTTCCTACAATCATTGCTAAAACAATGATTCATTGCAACATGTGATAAACAAAGTCTAATTTTATGAATTTTAACCTAGGAAAATTTGAACATATGAACTTTTGGGATCCATACTTGGCAAAAAGAGATTTCCCCCACCCTCCATTTCTTGTGGTTATAGTTGAATGCTTGTCAAAAAGAACTAGTAGCCAAAGTTTTGAATCACATATCCTCTCCCATTATCTTGCTCAACCTCCTATTGTCCAAAGTTGCCATCAATAGTCTTTGGGCAAACAATAAACAATAGATGATTTAAACCATTTTTTGCTGCATGACCAAAACTAACTAATGCCAATAGCAAAAAAGTACATCAAAAATATACACAAAGCAATCTTTTCCTTTTACAACCGAAGCAAAAGTTTAAAATTCAATGAAACCAACAAAGGAACTCGACTGACCAACATCATCATATATATATAGCAAAACTACTTACCTACTCGAAAAGAAAAAACAACAAATCGATCCCCCTCAATTCATTGTTAAAAAAAAAATTAAGAAATCATTTTCCCTTTTGACCAATACATTATCATTTTTTACCTTTTATTATTACAGCTTGAAGGGAAAAAAATGAGCAATAATCTAAAAGAGTGACCAGAACTAGTGGTTCAACTATAAAGCTTATTCGATAGCGGCTTACCATTCAACCTAGTTTGGTGCATCAAGAAGGAGATGGACCGGTCAACAATGTCTGTGGTGGTCACACATGATGATGGTAAAATCCCTGTTATCATTTCTGTGTATAGGGGTAGAGCTAGGCCTAATATTTTAACATAATTATATATATGATATATTTTTTAAGTAAAAAAATACATATTTTTAAATTTTTATGTAAAATTTATACCCAATATTAATATGTTAGCCTTAATTTTTTACTTGGGGTTGAATTAGTTTTTTTATGTTCTTATTTACATTAGTCACATGACTTGTTAAAGCTAAATTGGAATTGGCTTAGGATGTGAAAAAAATACAAGTTGTCACATTGCCTCGCATACACTACTGTTGGAAACAGGACCGTTGGAAAATCATGTGTTGGAAAAATATTTCCAACGGCTCTTTTTTTTCCGTTGGAAATTGAGCTGTTACAAATTTCCAACTGCTGAGGTTGCGGTCTGGGTTGCAAAGTTTTCCAACGGCTTGAGCCGTTGGAAAATATACAAATGGCTAAGGCCGTTGGAAACTTTGTAGAAGAAAATAAAAAAATATAATTTATAAATTGCTAAATTATATTTTATATTTTATAATATGACTAAAAACTTTAAAATAATTATATCTTATGCTTAAATAACAAAATATTCAAAGGCAGGAGGTCAAAAAACCATAAAATTACAAAAATATGAAAGTTAAAAAATTACATAGGTTATGAAAAATCAGAAAAATTATTCTAAACTAGATCTCACAAATATCACATAAAAAAAAATACAAGAAAAGCAAAGAATAGAAATTAGATCCGAATCTAGAGGAGCACCGGCGGACCGAAGCCAAGGTGAAGCATCGGTCGATCTGGCGCGAGGTGAGCCAAGGCGGAAGATCGGGCAGAAGACGGCAAGCCTAGGCGGTCGGTTGGCGACGGAAAGCAGTAGAGAGCGAAAGTGAGCAGTGAGAGCGAGCGATGGAGCAGAAAGAGCGACGGAGCACGGGCGGATCTAGTGCATGCGAGAGCGATAGAGCACCAGCGGATCTGGTGCGACGTGAGCCAAGACAAAAGATCCGGCAGTAGACGGAGAGCCTAGGCTTTTTATCCCCCGTAATCAGACCTACCTTCAAGATAGGAAAGGAGGAGGTTCCTATAATGGGGACCATCAAGGTACACCATATGTTGGTGGGCAAGGACTATAAAGGAAAGCTCGCTTGTGACTCCCATACCATTGAGTTCCTTGTCTTAGATGTCTCATCACCATACAGTGCCATACTTGGAAGACCAACCTAGGTGCAATTTCATATTCGGTCTGATGTCAAATGGCACATAGTGTTTTTTACGACCCCTGTTAGGGATGCCACCATCTTCATTGACCAAGCTTCGACACAAAGGGGTTGCGTGACAACATTACGAAGGCCTTAGGAAGGCATGCTAGAGCTAATGGAAACTAGAAAGAGAATTGAAGTGCCCATGAAAAATGAGCCTGGCACAGCCTTGCCTTAGGACACTGAGAGCATAGAGATTGCCACTGGAAAGATGACAAAAATTGGCAAAGGACCTTCCTCCCAAGGTAAGACAGTCACTTATTCAATTCCTGAGAATGAATACAGATGTGTTTGTATGGTCCACCAATGAGATGCCTAGGATAGATCCAGAAGTAATTACTCACATATTACAAATAGACCCTTCCACCCGACCAGTGCAATACAGAAGCAATATTCTTTTATAAAATATATGGTCAGCAAAGACTTATATTCCCTCCATCCCAAATTCTTTACTCCATTTACTTTTCAAGAATTAATCTATGATTTTTTATTTTTAAAATTTGAATATATAAATGAAAAAAATTTATATATAAATGATAAACAAAGACCTATAGTTTTTAAATATATATTTTTTAATTTTTTTCTAATAATTAATGATATGAATAAATTCAAGTCAAACAAGTAAAAAAAGTCAAATGAATCAAAGATAATAGGACGGGGAGAGTATTATTTTTTATTGAAGTAATTATATATTAATATATCTTCATTATTTTTTTTATTTTTTTTATATCTAGTCAAATCCTAAAACTTAAACTTTGACTTTGACCCAAACTTTAACCTTTATCAAAAATCAAAAATCTAAACTCTGAATCTTAAACCTAAACCCTAACCTTAACCCTAAAACCCTAAACCCTAACCCTAATCTAAACCATAAACTCTCGATCCTAATCATAAATATTATTCCTAAATCTAAACTCTAAACCATAAACCCAAAACCCTAACCCTAAACCTTTAAACCGTAAACACTGACTCTAACCTAAACTATAAACCCTCAGTCTTAACTGTAAACCCTATTCCTAAATCTAGAGCTCTAATCTTATACCTGACCTTAGTCTTTACCATAAATCTTAAATCTAAACTCTAAACTCTAAAGATAAATCCAAAACCCTAAAACTCTAAACCCCTAATCTTAATCATAGACATTCAATCATAGCCTATACTCCTAAACCCTAACTTTGAAACCATAAATACCAAATTTTGACATTCAATTCTAACTTTTACTCTAAACATCAACTTTCCTCTTTCATTACTATCCATACTTAGTAAATCTTATACTTGGAGCTCTCTATATTTAGTAACTTTCATTTTTTTTTTTTTGGAACATTCATACTTAGTAAATCTCATATTTTAAAACTTCCATATTTAGTAACTCCCATATTTAAGTTCTTTCAAAACAAGCAACTTTTATATCTATTAAGTTTAATAATCTTGGCAGGCAAATGTCAAAATTATAACATTTGTCCTTAAGGTACCTATATTTTGAAAAATTCCATTTGGTCATCCATAATAATTACAACATAGGCCCCTGAACTTTTCCATATTTTTTATATTTTTATGTAAAATTTTTAAAATTTTACAGTTTAGTCACTAATAATGAATTGAAGTTACATTTTGTGGCAATTTTATAGTAAAAGTTAAAAATTACAGCAAATTCATCGAAACATGATTAAGAAAATTTTTATGAATTTTTAATTAAACATATTAAAAAGGAAAATTAACCTAAATTAAATCACACCAAAAATTGGATTCTTTATTTTAAATTTTAACAAAAACAAAATAAAAATTGAATTGATCTAGCCCTTTCAACCTATGCATTAGTAATTCAATTAAACCTCAATGTAGGGGTGTAAGCATATGACCCTAACCCGATATCCGACCTAAAACCCCATCTGAAATGTTGAGTTAAAGTCAGGTCAGGAAGGACAAAACTATCACTTCAGGTTTACCCAAACCCGACCTGATGTAAAGAAGGAAAAATTGGCTTGGTTCGAGTTCAACCCGACTCAACCAGAATGACCCAAAATATTTAACCAAGCCCATCTCCAGGCCACCAACTCATTTAATCCTTAACCTAACCTATTTCAGCCTAACCCTTAAACTAACTTCTTACCTATAAAAAACCCCAGCCCAACCCAATTCCTTAACCCTAATTAATTTCTAACTCATTAATCTAACTCTGCCGCCCACCTGCCTGGCTACCTCCCACCATCCCTCATCCTCACCTGTCACCCACATTTTTCTTGACTTCTTCTACTTCCGTGCTTCATCATCTTCGCTTCGGTGTTTTTGCTCCTAAGTCTCGGCCTCACCCCACCTTCACCCTCACCTTGCCCTTGCACTGCCCTCCCTTACCTCACCTCGCTCTCTCACTAGGTGCCACCATCACTAGCCTTTTTTTCGCCTTCCCTCGCTTTGCCCCAAACTCATACCGCCTCTCTCGCCTCACCTTTCACTCGCCCTACCCTTATGCCATCGTTACTTGCCCTTCCTTGCAGTCACCAAAACCTTTACATGACCACCATGGCCTCCTCATGCCCACTGACAAAAAAGACATGAAAATAGAGATTCGGGCCAAAATCGATCCAACCGGACTGTAATCCATTTTCTTGAGTTAGGGTTTGTTTCGGGTTCAGCCAATAAATTGGGTCTGGTCGGCCCATATTTTTTGGATGGAGAACTTGTTTGAGAATTTTGGGCTCTAGCATAAACCCAAAACTTACAGCCCTACCTGAATGCTAACCTAAATCTAGCCCAAACCAGAATAACTCTGACCTTAAATTACCCGAGACTAAAATTGACCTGACCTAACCCAACCTAAACCCAAAATCTACTCAATCTTGAATCAATTTGAATTTAAATAACCCAACCTAAATTTGACATAGACCCAAATTCATGTAATCTCAATTGAACTTGAACCTGAATGATTAGATCCAAACCTGACTCAACTCATTCAATTGCCATTCCTAGATGCCTTACGAACAGTAAGACTCCGTCTTTAGTTAAATTGTGTGCCAGTTACATGGTGTTTGTGTTCAGGCTCAAGTTGGATTTTTTGCTATAGTTGAGGATGGAGAAACCTAGAAGACCGAAATCTAAACAAAACCACTACAATCTTACAAGACCATAATTCAATGTGAGGTAAGGTGAGGTGAGGTCCTACAAGACCTAGAAGACCATAATCGAAATATCTTTGGCCCCCACGCTGCTACTCCCAAACAATGTCTCTTTCATATTAGTGGTTGAGGTGAGGTCAAGGCCATAGAGATTGCAACATAAGGTGAGACAAAGTGAGAGGAGGAACAATATGACCATTATCAATAAGTTGAGAAGGATCCTAATGAGTACCCACAAAAAAAAGCTGAAGATCGATATCAGCTTGGAAAGCTCTGAGTTCACAAACGTGACTTTGTAGACTAAAATTTCTCACATACTAACTATGTGTTTATTTACCTCAAATAGATTCTAATCTTGATAGACATCAAGAAAAGAGAGAGAATATATACTTTCCTTTCTTTTGGCTCTATTGGTTCTTTCTTTCTAGTGGTACTAGGTGAAAGCTCTCAAAGGAGGATAATAAAGTCTAAAAAGATAGTTCAAATGTTAGATCAACAAACTTCAAAAGCATTGAAAGTAGAAGAAGAAAACGTAAAGACCAAACTTTGTTTTTTATGTTAAGATTCTGTTAAATTTAACGGTAAAAGGAACAAGAGTAGCTAATTTGAGCTAACTCATAAACATTAGTAATTTATTTAGCTAGAAAAAACAATTAAAGGGTGAATCAAGACAACATGAAAATATTAGTAGTTTATTTGTTATTTTTCCCTTTAAAGTTCAAAAAATCAAAATTTTTTAAATTTATGGGTTTTCAATTTCATGTTTTTTTAATCCTTTTGAGGGTTTGGTTCTAGGTGTGAGAACAAGGCTTTAGCTTTAATCAGTGATGATGTCTTAGCGACTAATGGCAAGATGTGAGTTCATGTGCTTGGCACCTCAAACTGAGAAGTGGTTCATATTGTATGCATCGCAAGCATCCAACTTTCAGATAAAAAAAACAATTCACATACAACTCCATGTTCCAGGACCAATATCAATAATGATAAAAAAACTCCAGAGTAAGTCATGTTTTTTGCTTAGTCTATACGATGCTAAAAATATATGAACTTACCAGAGGAGCTTCGTTAAGTGCCCAAATAACTAAATCTAGTCTACTTTGGGCAGACGTGATTATTGTAACGTGAACTTTATTTTCATCATTTTCGATGTTAGTATAGCCTTGTGAGGAGACCTCGGTCCTCAGGAATATGAGTACGGGCTGGGTTGTAACATCTAGGCTGCATACAAATTCAGTACAAAAACAAATTGAAACGGTATACCCACCAGTATAAAATACACTGCCGAGCCAATTCGCTTGCTTCCACAGGCTGGGGACCAGCGAGCAATCTCCACGTTGGACATGCCTCATCCTCACAATGTGTATCTGGAGACATATTGACAAGAAATCTATAAATCATCTCAAAGCTTGTGAACGTGATAACAGCAGCTGGTGTAGTCCGTAGGAGATTGGTTGCACACCCACGATAAAAACCAGCAATGTCATCTTGCTGGAAACTTTCCTAACACAGTCTATTACACAAGAACAACGCTTCTCTCGGAGTGGAATCCTTGTTCTTGAAGCCTTGAGCATACCACCTGTGATATGCAAAAGTAAACCATAGCCAAAACATAAGCAAGAATTATAAAAATTGAATGCCAAAGATTTTAACAACATCCAAGTCAACCATGTGGGTAAAAGCAATTCTTAAACCATAAATTAATCTCAATAAGGACATATCATCCACTTATATGGAAATTGAAGGAGAGATCCGAATAGAACAAAATGGGGAAAGGCAATAATAAAAGTAGATACAGCTCTATCAAAAATACCTCATAAGGGTAAGTTAATGTGGAAGCAAATATTTTGGAAACTGATGAGCCAACAACAACATCTCGTGCACTAAGTCTATCCTTCTTTGAATTATCTGTCACAATCAATATCAGTTTGAAATTATTCTGTCGACAATGGAAAAGATATAGATTACAATTTAATAATACCTTGGTTGGCCAAATAGAATTTGATCTTCTCATATGTGGGGAACTGAATGGCAACATGACTAATACCAGCCAATGCATGTACAAGACCACTATTTATCATACAAGCCAAAGCAGACTGATATCAGTCTAAATCCACAGAAAGAAAGTTTTACTAATGGAGCACAGATGAAGACAGAAATAAAACATGTATAGTCCACGGATGCCCTCCTCATGCGCTATTCTCCTCAGGGTAAAAAATGTACTTCTATATGGTACCACCCCAGCTCGTATTCCTTAAGTCTACAAAGGCAAGAAAAATATAGAGTTGCTAAACCTAGTTTACTTTTTTCTATAGCATATCTCTGCACCAAAAACAAGGAAGAAAACTAAATAGACATACTTGAAGTCTTGTCTTCACAACCCAAAGAGGATTTGTTGCACCCATTGTTGCAGCTCTTGCACCTGAAGCAACAATCATGTTGGCCCCGATTAATAGATGATGGTTCCCATCTGCAATACAACAAAGTGCTTTTGCGTAGGCTAAAAGTAAAAAAAGGTCCAGCAGGAGTGGCTGCTAGCATAACAAGTGGAAAACTGATAAAAAAGAAAGAACGAAAGAAGAAACCAACTGGTGGATGATATAGGTTACATAACTAACCATCTCAATACAAAAGGCTTTTAAGTTGCTCATATATCGTAAAATAGACCTGTAAATGTTATGAGTAATCAGTCAAATTCAAACAAACAAAAAAGACTATTTTATCCCAAAATAGAACAGTTGGGGACATGTCTTATTTAGAAGGAAACCTGATGCTCCCCAAAAGCTAAGAGGCATATTTTATTTATAAAGTTCAAAAACTAATCAAAATGTAGTTTTTATTAGTCTTAAAATTGAAGACATTTAGCTCAAAACCTAAGCAACAATGATCTAATTGCATGCATAGTTGAGCAAAATGCAAATGGAACAACAATTACAGTTGGAGTCAAGTTTTGTACTTAATTTAGCTAAATAAATTAGTGTTCCAAATTGATTCACCATTCAGTCTCTTAGTCATTCATCCAACTATTTAATACCATGTGTGGTGTTATATCTATCAATTTGTTGGCTTTTTATCCTCTAAAGAATAGTTTCTTGTCAAAACACATATAAAGCTATGATTTCCTTGAAGTCTAATTGTAGCAATTGGACTAACAGCCCAGAATCTAAGGTGAAACCAGTGAAGACATGAATCTAATGTTTAACTAAAGTAATATGCCAACTCCCACCTCCAACCTTTTTTCCTCACTTTAGGGTTTTATCTAAAGGAATAGTGTTGATGATAGAACATTGAGATATTCAGCGTACTTTCTTATGTACACCCAATGCATCTTTCTAATAATGAAAGGTGTAATCTTCGAGGCCTGAAAAGAACAATGCACTAAATATTTTTCTCCAACAAAAAGCATATTAAAGGACTTAAAGTAACCACAAAGACCTTTAAACAAACAGGGAGATGCTTATCTCAGGCCTTTCTCATGACAAAGGAGAATGATAGTGATAAATTCACAAGTTACTATTTTTGATAAAAAAGAATTACATAAACAGCATTCATATTCCAATATGCAAGGCATCCATCCAAAGTTCTCCTTTTTGCAAGTTCCTAAAACACTAACTATAATTTTCCTGAAGCACATAAGGTTTTAATATGCACATCCAAAAATTAAGGAGAATCACAAACTGAATATTGCGTCCTTAAGAAACATAAATAATTGATTCCTGCGTTTTCAATTAACTAAACAAGGATAATAGTTTCTCTATGTCCAAACCAGATTAACGTAGAGGAAAAGAAACCCATGCTTACAAATGGTAATGCAGCACACATCTTTAAACAAAACTTTGTCAAAAGGACTAGAAGGTTCATTCTTTTTGCTATTAAAGGAGTACTATTTTCTTACGGAACATGCTAACTGAAATAGCAGATGTACAAAGAAGAAAAAAGATAAGATAGAAATGACTTACAGCCCAGTTTGGGAGTAGTGCCAGCACCATAGGAGCAAGACCACGGTACATGCCCCGCAGGCCCTCCTTATGAAATATTTGTTGGAAGCTACCTACTATTAGACTATATACCTGTTCAAGTGAGAATGGTGTTGAGAAAACTTTTTGCGATGAGTACGCTAAAATTTATCATCTATTAAAAGCTAAAAACTATGTCTTTAGAAATTTTTACATGCATTTCATCATTAATGTAAAGCTGAACATTTGTCACAGATCCATTTAAACTTATAATAACAAAAATAGTGGAAGGAAGGGACAGATAAGAACATGTGATTTTTGGATTCAAATTCAAGGGAATATCTTTAACACCTCCATTGCCGAGCTTTGGGAGCCCGTGAACCTGAAACCTGGTCTTTATGACATCTAATGGACAAACAAACGTTGCAGCAATTACACCTGCACCAGCCCGATCTCTATAGCTTAAAATATGATTTTTCACTAGAACATCATCATTCTGTTAAAATCTTAAAAGAACAAAACTAAATTAAAATTTGTAAAATTATAAATTAAATCTACTTTTAATCAATTGAGTCTAAATATGTTCTAAGCTACAAAATATATTCAAAATAGATCTTTAAGGTTCAAAACACATTAAAACATATTAAATATAAGAAAAATAAATATAATAAATATAAGCTTAACACCACTAACATAAGGTCTCAATTGAGATGCACAAAACTAAGAGTTTAAAGTCTCCCACGAATCACGAGCAGAGATTAGCATGACGTATTAGAAATGAGACACCGTCGTGGTACGAAAAATTGAGAAGCACCAACCAACATAGCGTTGCTTTCGTGGGGAGTTAAATTTAACCTTCATTTTGCTCAAACAAATGTAAATTTATAATTAGTACTCTCTCGCGTCCCAAAAAGTTGCAGCATGTACCATCCACATTTCATAACTATTAATTTGTTTTTTTTTACCAACGTTCCGATATATATATATGTAAAAGTTTTATACACAAATCATATTCAAGAATGAGCATTCAAAAGTTAAAATAATAATAATAATAATAATAATAATAATAATAATAATATATTGAAGTTGGTCCCATTTGGTATTATCTTGAGCTATATTAGGGTTAAAATTTTAAAAAAGTTATCTAAGAAAAGATTTTAACTTTTAACTTCAACAGTTAGATCTCTACCACTAATAAATTATTCAAAACTTTAATATTAATTAATTATAAAAGCCGTTACCCAAATGGGCCGTTATCTATTACCTGAAAACTAGTTTACATACCCTGCGTTGCCTCAGGTTTCCATGTTGTAATGAATTTCAAAAACAAGTGTATGTATATTAGTCATTGACATGTTCTTCAAATATAAAAAAATTGTAAATTTATTTAATAATACGTTTTAAAATAAAATTTTTTAATGAGTTTATCAAAGAACACAATAGGCACAAAAAATACACTACTAAAAAAAAGTCATTTTCCAACGGCCTCATGTTGGAAAATTGACAATTTCCAACGTGGAGCCATTAGAAATAAGCACGTTCGTAAATGATGCATTGGAAAAAAATTCCAACAGCCCAATGATTAGCCATTGGAAATGGGCCAATGGAAATTTCCAACGGCCAAATTTTTCCAGAAGTTTTGTTGAATAGTGAAACAGTTTTCCAACGGTCAGAGCCGTTGGAAGTTTCCAACAGTCACGGCCATTGGAAAATTATTTCCGGAAAATAAAAAAATATATATGATTAAATATTATATATTTATGATTTTAGATTTAGCAAAATTATATTTTACATTAGTTCAAAAAATTAAAATTATTATTACTAAAATTATATTTACATTATTACAAAAAAAATTAAAAATCACAAAAATATAAAATCTAACCGAACTAACACAAAATCAACCAAATAAAAAATACAAACAAATCTAACCAAAAAAAAAAATTCCGAACAAATCTGAACTAAAAATCAATCACAGAAACAGATTTAACCAAAATCAAAAATAAAAAATCCAAACAAATCTGAAAAAAAAAAAAATCAAATATTCAAACGGATCTAAACAAAAATCAAAAATAAAAAATCATAACAAAATTCAACCCCAAATCAAAAATCGAAACAGATCTATACAAAATCAAAACTCATATCTTCTGATCTCATCTCTTCCGGCCACCAAGGAAAGCGTGGAGGCCGTGCAGGCGAGGAGGACGTGGAAGAGATCGAGACGGTGGACGACGGAAGGGCTGAGGACGGGCTGCACAGATGATGGACTGGCGAGCACTACTAAAAAACCTTAATTTTCCAATGGCCTAAATTTCCAACAGTCTAACCGTTGGAAATTTCCAACTGCCACAACCGTTGGAGGCTAGAGGAAACATTTTCCAACGGCTTAGCCGTTGGAAAAATTAGGGCATAAAAAATATATTTTATAAATATCATTTCCAACGGCTAAAACCGTTGGAAAATATATAGGATAAGTGAAAACCAGTAAAAAATCTTTAAAGTATAAAGGGTGCAATAAATTAAATGTTGAAGATTCAAAATTAATAAATTTTACTAATGTTTCCAACGGTCAAAGCCGTTGGAATTAATCACGAGAATTTTATAACCTACCTCCAGTTTTCCAACGGCGAAAGCCGTTGGAATGAATGATGCATGTTTAATTAATAAGCTACGGTTTTCCAACGGCCAAAGCCGTTGGAATTAATACTGCATGTTTAATTAATAAGCTCCGGGTTTCCAATGGCCATGGCCGTTGGAATTAATGGTGAGAATTGAATAATAAGGTACGGGTTTCCAACGGCTTAATTAATCGTAAAAATTAAATAACTTACCTGAAGGTTTCCAACGGCCAAAGTCGTTGGAATTAATGCTGCATGTTTAATTAATAAGCTACAGGTTTCCAACGGCCATGGCCGTTGGAATTAATGGTGAGAATTGAATTAATAAGGTACGGGTTTCCAACTGCTTAAGCCGTTGGAATTAATCGTAAAAATTAAATAACTTACCTGAAGGTTTCCAACGGCCAAAGCCGTTGGAATTAATGCTGGATGTTTAATTAATAAGCTACGGGTTTCCAACGGGGAAGCCGTTGGAATTAATGCGGAGAATTTAAATAATAAGCTGAAGGTTTCCAACGGCTTAAGCCGTTGGAAAATGAAACGTGGGATTTTTGCCAGCTGAAGGTTTCCAACGGTTGAGGCCGTTGGAATGTCATTTAATGAAACTCACCGTTTCATTTATAGTTTCCAACGGCTTCAGCCATTGGAAAATTGGCTTCAAATTCGCCAGCGCCCCCCCCCCCCCCCCCCCCCAGCTCGCGTCGTCTTCTTCCTCTCTTCTCCCTGCATTTCGCTTCTCTGTCTTCTCTCTTCCATTACGAACACAGCACACACATCACGAAAATCCCGAGCATTAAGGGCCGAATCGCGTTCGTCTACCTCATTTCCACGTGGATCTGTTCTCGTTTCTCTCGATATGTTGGTGAGTTTCATGTTTTTTTAGGTTGTTTGAAATTTTTTTTTTTTGGGATTTCGTTCGTTTATGTTCTTTGTTGATAATGTATTGAAGATTTTGGTTGTTGTGGCAGATTTGAAGCCATTTTCACGTATTTGAAGGAAGTTAAGTGCCGGATTTGAGGTTAGTTTCTTAAATACGAATTTATTATAATTTTTCCGAAAAAATATGCACTTTCCGAATTTTTACATGTTAATTTCATTTGAAATTTAGGTTGTATATTTATGTGTCAAAGTAGTTTGTATATTTAAGAACAGAAAATAATTACTTGGATGCTAACTTTTTGTAATTAGTATGTTTGTGTGTTAAATTATTTAGTATATTTCAAAAATAGCAACGACATTAGTTTGAAGTCAATTGTTTGGGTTATATATTTTGTTACAACGTACAATGGTTATTTTGGAATTTTGATTACAATGTTTTCATTATTGGCATTAATATAAATTGTACAAAATATATCTAGTAATAATAATAATAATAATAAACCCAATAATAGTAATAATAATAATAATAATCATAATAATAATGTTTAACCCAATTAGGAAGAGTAGTAATAATAATAATAATAATAATAAACTGAATAATAATAATAATAATAACAATAATAATAATAAACCCAATAATAATAATAATAATAATAATAATAATAAAAATAATAATAATAATAATCATAATAATAATAAACCCATCAAGAGTAGTAATAAGTATAATAATAATTATAATAATAATTATAAAAATAGTTATATGGAAAGAATAATAATAATAATAATAAACCCAATAATAATAATAATAATAATAATAATAATAATACTAATAATAATAATAATAATAATAATAATCATAATAATAATAAACCCATCAAGAGTAGTAATAAGTATAATAATAATTATAATAATAATTATAAAAATAGTTATATGGAAAGAATAATAATAATAATAATAAACCCAACAAGTGTAGTAATAATTACTAATAATAATTATCATAATAATCACAATATTAATAATACTAAACCCAACAAGTGTAGTAATAATTACTAATAATACTAATAGTAATAACAAGAGTACTAATAGATGAAATATATGTCACTAATAGTTGTAATAACCTTAAATAATTATAATAATAGTCATAATCTTAATTATAATATGGACCATAATATTTCATAATTGTACTAATAATGCAGTTTGTATGAGTAGTAGTAAAGTAATAGTACACGAAAATGTAATTATTGCTATAATTATAATAATACTTATATGGAAAGAATATTATGAATTACTTCCTATTACGTTTTAACAGTAAACCTTAACTAAAATTCAAAGTATGCTGTTAACCTTACGTAAACTGTGACTTAGTCATTACAGTTTGTGTGTTTTAAATGACATGGTTTAGATTAACTAAACAAAATAATCTATTGGTAGGACTTCATGGACCGTAGTTGGATGTATAGTAGTCGTTATTTACCTGGCCGAGTTGGGTACACAGAGGAGTGGGAGACAGGGATTGAGTAGTTCATAACATTTGCCTGTAGTAACCCAGCTCACATGGATGGCAACAAAATACGTTGCCCGTGTAGGAAGTGTAAAAATTTGAAGTTTAAGGATTGTGATGACGTTAGAGTGCATCTATACAAAGTGGGTTTCATGGCTCATTACACAAACTGGACAGCTCATGGGGAGGCATTTACAGAGCCTCCGCAACAGCCGTTTCATAATTCTGATTGGTATGAGCATTCTGAGTTCAGTTCAAATGTAAACCCATATGCTCAAATGATATTTGATGCAGCGGGTCCAAGTATGCATCAGAACTCCACTGAACAGGATCAACAACCTAATGAAGGTTTTAGAAGGTTTTCTAATTTACTGTACTCCGCTAGTACACCTCTTTGGGATGGATGTGAGAAGCATTCTGAGCTTTCTGCTGCAGTTCGGTTGTTAAACCTAAAAGCAGAATATCATATACCAAGAGGGTGTTATGGTGGTATTGCAGCGTTGATGAAAGAGACGCAGCCAAGTGACAGCAAGATGCCATCCAATTGGTATGAGACGAAGAAATTAGTTTCACAACTAGGTCTTACCCATCTTAAAATTGATGGTTGTGTAAACGACTGCATGTTGTTTTGGAATACTGATGAAGATGCTTCAGAATGCAAGTTTTGTGGTGAATCTCGGTTTAAGCCGAGAACAAATGGGCGAGGTAAGGATAGAGCAAGAAAGACTATGCACTATTTACCACTCACTCCTCGGCTTCAGCGACTATATGCTTCACTCTCAACTGCAGAGCACATGTGGTGGCACAGTGAGCATCGATCCGAGCCAAATGTTTTAAAACATCCTTCAGATGGGGAAGCATGGAAACATTTTGATTCCACGTACCCGTGGTTTGCGGCGGAGGCCCGAAATGTTCGCCTTGGACTTTGTTCTGATGGGTTTACGCCTTTCGAGTACTCGGGTAAACAATACTCATGTTGGCCTGTCATTGTTACTCCCTATAATTTGCCTCCGTGGATGTGTATGAAGAAGCCATATATGTTTTTGACTGCATTGATACCTGGCCCTCGGAGTCCACGTCAGAATATTGATGTCTATTTACAACCACTTATTCATGAATTGAAGCAGCTATGGGAGGATGGGGTTGAAACATGGGATGTTTCACTGAAACAAAATTTTCAGCTCCGCGCTTCGGTTTTGTGGACCATAAATGACTTCCCGGCATATGGGATGTTGTCCGGATGGATGACTCATGGGAGGTTATCGTGCCCTATTTGCATGGAGTATAGTAAAGCTTTCCAACTTCAGCATGGAAGGAAAACGTCATTCTTCGATTGTCATCGACAATTTCTAGAGTTGGATCACCCATACAGAAGGAACCGAGTCTCCTTTAAGAGAGGAAAAGTTGAGAAATCGTTGCCTCCTGATCGTTTACCACCAGCAGCAATATTTGAACGTATCTCACATTTGCCTTCTGTAATGCACAATGGACAGGTTGTAACCATACCAGGTTATGGCAGAACCCATAATTGGACAAAACGAAGTATTTTCTGGGAGCTACCGTATTGGAAGACTAATTTGATCCGCCATAATTTGGATGTTATGCATATAGAGAAGAATGTGTTTGACAATATATGGAATACAGTGATGGATGTGACCAATAAAACTAAGGACAACGTCAAGGCTCGTCAAGACATTGAGATTCTCTGCAGCCGATCAGAGCTACATTTAATTCCTCAGGGTGACGGCCGAGCAGTTAAACCTAAAGCCACATTTGCACTAAACAGAGAGCACAGAACTGATGTGCTTACTTGGGTTAAAACACTTAGACTCCCAGACGGGTATGCATCGAACCTTGCGAGGTGTGTTGACAGTAATGTAAGTCAACTGTCGGGTATGAAAAGCCATGACTGTCATGTAATGATGCAGAGGCTCCTCCCAATTGCACTTGAAGCAATGCCTGATAATATATGGAAACCGTTGACCGAGTTAAGCCAATTCTTCCGAGATTTATGCTCCCCAGAGTTAGATGTGAATCACATGCTCGAGTTGGAAGCAAATATACTTGTCATACTTTGTAAGTTGGAAAGAATTTTCCCACCGGCTTTTTTCGACTCGATGGAACATTTGCCGGTTCACCTACCTTACGAAGCAAGAGTTGGAGGCCCCGTTCAATATAGGTGGATGTACAAGTTTGAGCGTTGTATGCATGACCTCAAAATGAAGGTTTTAAATAAGGCTCATGTAGAGGGTTCAATTTGTGAAGCATATCTAATTGAGGAGACCTCTACATTTTGCTCTCACTACTTTGAATCCCATATCCCACATATGGCTACTCGAGTACCTTGTAATGATGATGGGGGCGAAGGACCATTTGATGAATCGGTGTGGTCTATATTTAGATACCCGGGTCGACCATATGGGGCATCAAGGTATCGCTATCTTGATGACAATGAATTGAGGGTCGCAGCTGCATATGTGTTACTGAATTGTAAGGAGGTGAAGCCGTACCTTGAGTAAGTGAAACAATACCCATCCCATATCCCACACATGTTTCTCTGAAACAAAACTTTTATTCTTTTCTACTAACCTCATCCAGTTTATGCTCCAATTATAATCTTATGCCATCTTGTAGTTTGTTCGTTGATGAGGTGCGTATGCATGCACCCAATATACAGATGGCAGACCTGGATGTCTACATTGAGAATAACTTTGAGACATGGCTTAGAAACTATGTAAGTTACTTACACTTCAAATTACCCATATTTTGATAAATAACCAAAATACATATTGATATTATGACTGTTTGAAACTAGGTGAATGATGTAAGAAACACGATCACGGGCCGCTTCTTGTGGGATGTTGCATGCGGGCCATCTCGTCGTGTTGAGAGTTGGCCTGTTTACTTCATAAATGGGTACAAGTTCCACATTAGCGACTGGGGTCGCGACAAAGCAACATTTAACAGTGGAGTATGTATTAGGACTTCAGGATCAAGTGAGGTTGAATGTGATTTTTATGGGGTGTTAGAAGAAATCATTCAACTGGAATATCCTGGGTGGCCACATAAAAAAGTAGTATTGTTTAAGTGTGCTTGGTTTGACCCTACTCCAAATCGTGGCATTCGGGTTCACCAACAATATGGGATAGTTGAGGTTTGTGATGGTCGTCGATATGGGAAGTTTGACCCGTTCATTCTTGCTGCCCAAGCTGATCAAGTTTACTACACCCATTATCCCACAAAGTCACGTGACAAAACGGGTTGGTTGGTGGTGTTGAAAATCAAACCTAGACGCATTGTTCATAATGATTTAGCTGATGTCGAAGATGCATATCAGGAAGAATTGCAGGCCGGGGTGAACAGGTCTCCCATAATTATGGATGACCCAATTGACAATTTAGCTGAAACAGGTGTATGGGAAGCTGTGGAGGAAGACATGGCATTGAGGGATGAAACTTTGGGAGATGACGACTTCTCTGAAAATGAGGAGTCCCTTGAAGGAAGTGATGACGAAAATGATTTTGAATCAGGGGATACTGATAGTGACGAATCAGAGAAATCAAATTCAGATGAACTTGGAAACTCAGAATAATGTAAACGTGCATATGTTATTGTATTATGTAATGTTCTCGTTTAGTAATTAACTTTTAATATATATGTAAAGAGCAACTGAAACTTTAACCTGGTGCCTACAATATGATTGAGCAAGTTTTATTTCAATGTTTGAATTTACGTTATGTAAACTTTTGTATGGGATTTCATAATAATGTAGATGCCACCAAAAGGAGATCAAACATATACACGTCGCCCAGGGAAAGGGCTATTTCAGCAAATGAAAAAAGTTTTAGCTGAACCAATAGGTAGACATGAGCGGGCACGCCAATCGCACTCCCATGATTCGGATGCACAGCCATCAACAGAACAAACACCTGTTCATCATCCTCACCCTCCCACAGGTGGTATTCACATTGGTCCGAGACGTGGCAGTGGTAGTCGGTCTATCCCGACCCCTGTAGTCTCACCGGATGGTGGGAGTTCACATGGTCAGAACACGGTATCCCAAGCCTCCCTGCAGTCTCGTTTACGGATAGTACCTCACGGGAACACGTAAGTAATGCACCCGCTTGTACCAAATTAGTTTATTTAACATGTAGTATCTGAAGTCGCAGTAAGACTAATTTCATGAATTCTGTGAAACATCCACTTCATGTAGCTTCCTTCCATCACGAGCAACAAGGTTGGTCACTAGATGCTTCACCACACACTTTAGGGGACATCATAACTGGACGAACGCGAGTCCAGCAGATATTCAGGCATGGTGGCGCGTATTTGAGGTTAGATACTTGTTATAATTATTTCGCCTTTATCATATATGTTTGAATCTATAGATCCTTTTTAGGTTAGTTTATTTCGTTCATAACGTGCAGGGATTATGTGAGTGGGATGCAGCCCACCATAATGAGGTCTACCGCATCTGGCATATGTTGGCGGCTGCTCATTACCGACAAACGCTGGGGGACATCCGCCGAGAAAAGAATCCGGAGAAATGCCGAGCAAGGGCATCTTTTATGACCGACGCGCAGTATGCAGAAATGGAAGCATGGTGGGACACCGCGGAGTTTAACGAGCAATCGGCAAGGGGTAAGACGATACGAGCTTCATCATCGGAGTCATCTAACTCCACAGGTGCATGCAGTGCTACATATGCAGGAGGTTCGGTTTCCATTACTGAACACCGAGAACGAATGGTAAAATATTCATAATCTTTTACACATAATTCATGTAACTTTATTTGGGCAATCAATTAATGTGACTATGTTTCAAACGTAGCGTGATAAAGATCCGGAGAAGAGGGACCCAGGATTGTTCAAGGTGATGCAGCAAACGCATAAGAAAAAGAGCGGGGATTACATTAACAGGCGTACTGAAGAACTTGCGGTAAGTAATAGTTACATAATGCTTAAGTATAATTTCTGATCTTGTTACTAAAGACTTTTCTGTACTGTTATATGCAGGCAATAGTAGCTGCTGAGATCGAGGAAGCAACGCAGCAAACGGATGATTCAGGTGGCGCACCTGACATAGATGAGCTTGCGATCATAAGTGCCGCTGCTGGGGGCAGGAAGAAAGGGCGTGTATTTGGGCTTGGATCAGAACAACATGTCGTGCCTGGACGACGGCGACCAGGGCTTACTCATGCAGCACATGTTGATGTGATGCAGACTCCGGAGTTCGCTGAACAAGTACAGCGAGTCGTAGCGGAGCAAACTGCACAGCAAGCATCACATTATGAGCGGAAGCTAGAACGTCTGAGAAGGAGACAACGATCTGAGATGGAGTACATATGCAATTCACTTGGCATCCCCCCCCCCCCCCCCCCCCGCACCACCTGCAGATGATGATGATGACTCCGGATCGGATGATGCATAGATCAGGTATATCATGCTACTATATGTATTTATAGACAAACATTCACTTAGTTCGATTATGAAAGCATGTAATTTAAACTGTACTGGTATATCATGCTCATGTGGATTTAGTAGTAAATTTCCAACTTGGCATAGTAAGTTTAAGGATTCTGTATGTTTGTTTTAACACACATTCACTTAGTAATTAAAATTTATGAAATTTTGCGAGTTTAAAAAATTGACTACAAACGATATCAGTATCCGCAGCATACGAGGTTAACGTTTAAATAATACATTCGATTGGAAATGGATAGTATAGAGATAAATAATATAAATAAAAAAATATTTCGAAGCTAAAAAAAAAATCTGGAAATTTTCCAACTGCTGGGACAGTTGGAATATTACACATTTTCCAACGGCCTGGGCAGTTGGAAAATTTTCCAATGGCTTAAAAAATTTCCAACTGTCAGGCAGTTGGAAAATTTCCAACTGTCACATTTCCAACTGCCTAGGCCGTTGGAAAATTTTCCAATGGCTTAAAAATTTTCCAACTGCCCAGGCCGTTGGAAAATTTTCCAATGGCTTGAAAATTTCCAACTGTCCAGGCCGTTGGAAATTTTTCCAACTGCTCAGGCAATTGGAAACCCAAAAAAAAAAAAAATTAATAAAGCCGTTGGAAATTCTCCAACTGCTCTTTTTCTAACGGCTGACAGTTGGAATTTCCAACTGCTCACTCCTGGGCAATTGGAAAATTAGCTTCCAACGAATGATTTTCCAACTGACTATTTACCAACTGCCAGCCGTTGGAAACAGTCCATTTCCAACGGCTGGCAGTTGGAAATGGCAGTTGGAAATGCTATTTTTTTTAGTAGTGGAGGTCGATGAGCACGGTGGACTGGTGACCTCGATGAGCACGGCGACTGTGGAGGCCGAAGCGTGCGAAAAGGAGGCAAGGTATAAGGCTGATGAGCACAGCAGAGAAAAGAGGCACAACGGCAACAGCGATACGGAAGAGAGCCAGAGACAGCGAAGCGGATAAAGATGGTGACGGCAAAGTGGAAGAGCGCCAGAGACGGAGAAAGAACAACGGCGATGACGAGGCGCATAACAGGCAAAGACGAAGAGTGCGAGAGGAGGGGGAGAGGTTGAGACGAGGGAGAGGGAGAGACGAGGACGAGGAGGGCAGGAGGAGGCAGAGACGGAGAACACGAAAGGAAAGGGAGAGGCTGAGACGAGGGAGAGGCTGAGACGGAGACGAAGAGAGCGAGAGGAGGCAGAGACGGAGAAGGTTGGGGGAGGTAAGTAAGTGATAGTATTTATAGTTAAGGTTAGTTAGGGTTAGGTTTAGGCTTTTTTGGCCCAATAGATCATTTTTTTTTTGTTGGAAAAAAATATATATGTGTTGACACCCAATTTCGTCCGGCCATTAAAATAATTTAAAAAAAAAATTAAATAAAAAAATGTATTATTATTATTATTGTTATTATTATTACTAAATTTTTTTTAATTAGTTTAAAATATATATATATATATATTTTTTTTTTTTGTTTTGTTTTGTGAAGATTTGATATATGTGTGTATATATGTATGTTTGAAAGAAAAAAAAGAAAACTCCATAAAAATGACAAAATTTAAAAGTTTGAGGTAAAAATGACAAAATTAAGAAGTTTCAGGTAAAATTGACAAATTCTGAAAGTTCCAGGAGCATTTGGCAGTTTGTCACATAAAATTTTGAGCCTGCCGACGTTTTTGGCTCAAATTGACAGAAAACGACAAAATTGTCAAAATCAGAAGCTTCAGGAACTTATCCAGAGGCTGAGAGACGTAAAGGACTAAAACTGTCATTTTACCAATTTAAGAGATAAGTTTGGATTTTTTTATTAATTTATCCATCAACAGTTCAGCTAAACTTCCTCTATAAATAGCCCCCCAAATTTTGTGCTGAACACAGAAAAAAATAGAAAAAAAACTTAGAGCTCCGTTTCAAAAAAAAGAGAAAATTACAGCCCTTAGCCCCAGACCTCTTCCCTTCTTCCCCAGAAAGCCAAATTTTTTTCACTGCTGTTCCCTCTCTCTCTCTCTCTCTCCGCCGTGCCCCTCGCCGCCCGCCGCCGCCGCCCTACGCCGTTCGCCGCCGCCGTGCCCTCCCCTCGCCGCACCTGCCGCCGCCGCGCTCTCACCCAGCCCGCCGCGTCGCCCAGCTCCCTCTGCTCCTGTCGCACCGCCCCTGCCCGGCGCCACCCCTGCCCGCCGCCGGCCCCCCCCCCCCCCCCCCCGTGCCCCACGCCGTCGCCCCCTGCCCCTGGCCGTGCCGCCAGCTGCCCCTCCCCTTCCCCCCCTCGCGCCGTCGTCGTTCTCATTTCCTGGGATTCAAAATTCAAAACTAAAAGGGTAAACCCTTGTTTCACCCATCATCTTTTCAATTTCTTTCTATTAGGTCACTAACCTTTTTATTTTGTCTTTGCAGAAAATTAATTAACTAACTCATTTATTTTTTTACTTGTTTATTTATTTGTTTATTATTGTTATTATTACTAACCTTTTTTTTTTTTGTTATTAGCAACTAACAACTAACTTGCTAATTTTTACTAACCTTTATTATTATTGTTGTTAATAATTAATTAAATTGTCTAACTTTTATTTTTGTTGTAATTAATTAACTTAATTAAACTTGGCTAACTTTTATTTATTGTTGTTAATTAATTAACTTAATTAAACTTGGCTAATTTTTATTTATTGTTGTTAATTAATTAACTTAATTAAACTTGGCTAATTTTTATTTATTGTTGTTAATTAATTAACTTAATTAAACTTGGCTAACTTTTATTTATTGTTGTTAATTAATTAACTTAATTAAACTTGGCTAATTTTTATTTATTGTTGTTAATTAATTAACTTAATTAAACTTGGCTAACTTTTATTTATTGTTGTTAATTAATTAACTTAATTAAACTTGGTTAATTTTTATTTATTGTTGTTAATTAATTAACTTAATTAAACTTGGCTAACTTTTATTATTGTTGTTAATTAATTAAATTAATTAAATTGTCTAACTTTTATTTTTGTTGTAATTAATTAACTTAATTAACTTGACTAACTTTTTATTATTGTTGTTAACCATTAATTTAATTAAACTTGGCTAATTTTTATTATTGTTGTTAATTAATTTAATCTAACTTTTACTAACCTTTTTTATTGTTATTAACTAACTAATCCAACTAATCTAACTATATTAATTGTGCTAACTTTTATTATTATTGTGTTATTAAAGTGGATGGCCAAAAAGCCCCACTTTATTAATTGAATTTTTTTTATGATTAAAAGATAAAAAAAGGAATTTTATGTGAATAATTTTCTAAAGGCTAATAAAAATTACTTTTTTTTATTTTGAAACAAAGTTTTTATTCCTTTTAATAAACAAACATAATGAAATAATTCAAAAATAAAATAAATAAATAAATAAACATAAAACCATTCTTTTAATACATCTTTAAAATTAATAATTAATGAAATAAAAAAATTTAATTAAAACTCCATGACCAAATGATCCGCCAGGATCCATGGCTCGGAAATATTTTTAAAATAAAATATATAAATAAATTTTTTTTTTCTTTATAAAAAATAAAAAAAAAAAACTTTAGACTAATATATTAATTATCTATTAATATATAATTTTTTTTAGTTTTCTTTATTAAAAAGAATAAAAAGCGTAAAATTTTTGAGTTAATATTTTTCAATAATATTTTATTTATTTCTTTTAAAAATATAATTTTTTTTTTAGTTTTCTTTATTAATAAAAAGAATGAAAAGAATAAAAATTTTGGGTTAATATGTTATTCAGTAATATTTTACTTATTAAAAGATATAACTTTTTGTTTCCTTTATAAAAATCTTAATCAAATAATTTCAAAATAATACAAAATAAAACAAAAATAATTGAATTTTCTCTTAAATATTTTTGACTTATTGATTAGATATATTTTCAGAAATATAAATTAAAATTAAAAAAAAATCTTTCATCAAACAAAGAAGAATATAAAAATAAAAATATCAAGACTTTTGTTTTAAAATACATATAAGTTTTCGGTTAAATAATCTTTTATTCCAAAAATAAATTAAATAAATATCAAAACTTTTCTTCTTTTGTTTAAAATTTTTGATTCTCTTAATAAAAAAAAAATAATAATAAAAAAATAATAAAAAATAAAAATAAAAATAAAAATTTTTTTTAGTTCATGGTATATTGGCTGGAAACTGTCTCGTGCCCGCTTTTGAGCTGCTTCACCTGGTGAAGAGGGTCTGGCTGAGTAACAACGCCCCGTACCATGATCAAAATTTTTATTTTTAAACTCTTTAATTCTTTTAAATTAACTTCTTATTAAATAAAAATTAATTATTATTTTTTTTAATTCTTTTATAAATTGAGTAATCCTTTAAAATAATAAATATCTTTCATTAAACAAGAAAAACAAAAAAAGTAAACAAGAAAAAAAAGAAAGATAAGAAAAATAAAAGAAAGATAAGAAACAAAAATAAAAGAAAGATAAGAAAGAAAAGAAAGATAAAAAAAATATAAAAGAAAAGATAAGATAAGAAAAGAAAGAAAGAAAAGACAAGAAAAATAAAAGAAAGATAAGAAAGAAAAATAAAAGAAAGATAAGATAAAGAAAAAAAGGAAATATAAGAAAAAGAAAAGAAAGATAAAAGAAAGAAAAAGAAAAAGCAAAGAAAGAAAGAAAAGAATAAAAAAGAAAGAAAAGAAAAGAAATTAAAAGAAATTAAAAAAAAGAAGTAAAAATAAGTAAAAAAAGAAGAAAAAGAAAGAAAGTAAAAAAAGAAGTAAAAAATATAAAGATAAATTTTTTAGTTAGTATTAAAAATCATTCATAAACAAAAAGAATTACCATTTAAAAATTAATTTCATAATAATAAGAATTAAATAATTACGATAAATCAATTTCCATATCCGGATGATCCGGTAGGATCTACGGTTTGGAAAATATCAAACTTTTTAAAATAAACAAATTAAATAAATAGATAAAAATCCATATTTTTACAATATGGATAAAATTGTTTAAAATTTCACCAAATTCCGTGTCCAAATGACTCGGCAGAGTCCATGGTTCGGAATCAAAATCTTCCGTGTCCAAATGACTCGGCAGAGTCCATGGTTCGGAAGTATAAAATTCTATACAAATTAATTTCCAAAAATCCACATTCAACTAATTCAGTTAAAATTTCTAGTTTGAAAATTAACTGAATTTTTTTAAAGCAAAGTAAAACAAAATTAAAATCAACTAAGGTGCCAATTTTGGGCGCTATAACAATATTGTTTTAGCGTAACCGTACTCCCGATCCCCGAACTCTCGCAGACCATATTTTAAGGTATCCAATCGACCTGAGCGAAAACCGATTGGTGGCGACTCCAGAAAACCCGACGTTGCCACAATATGTTACATACATTATAATATATGAAACATTGTAGTATAATATATATATATATATATATATATATATATATATAATAATAATTATTATTATATGTATGGCATATACATCATATAAATACTATGTATATGTTATTATGATATGTGTAAAATATGATATGCATTATAATATGTTTAAAATATACTATGTATAAATATAATAATATATGTTAGTTTATATTTTTTTTAAAAAAATATATAGTATTATAGTTTATCCAAGTTATAAAAAAAATTGGCAACATAAAGAATAAGGTAAATTTTGTAGATGGCTCATAACCTTTTATGCTTCATTGTCATTCTTAACCTATTAAGTATTCTCTTTTGGGTCCAAATTTTTTAAAATAGTCTATATTAGTCCTCAATTGGATGAAATCTATTAATTTAAAGTAAATATGTCTATGTAACATCAATTTTTTAAATAATTTTAAATTGTCTAATAATGACCAATAGTTTTTTTATAAATAAAGAAAATCTTTTTTTATGAATTTTTCTCATATATAAAATAGTTATTGTGCACAATGTATGTACTTATTATGTAACAACCTTTTGTTGGGTTAAAGAATTGCACCTAGTGGGACAAATTAAAATGTTTTTAATTGGATTATAACAAAAAGAGAACAATAAAAAATTTCAGGGTGAAATTTAGCTCACACAAGATATTAATCAAGGAGATTAACTTTTATAGTGTTAATTGCATATTTTAATAGTATATCTTTTCTAAGTTAAAAAGCAAACAAATTGAAGATTTATCTAGGTAATTTTCATGGGGAACTGTATATCTATTTTTTTTTATTTTCTCTTGAATATATTGGCTATCCTATCATTATTAGGGAATAATTTTTATGATTAACGTTAGAGCTTTAGGTAATTTAGTAAAAATGGAAATTTAGCTACTAAAGTTAAAAGTTAAATTGTACTATTAAATAATTCTTTCAAAGCCCTAATAATAATTTATAGCACTAATGCCAAATGGGGTTCCTAGAGGATTAAATAATAAAATATTTAAATAAAAATATTTAATAATATATTTCAAAATTAAAAATTATTTAATAAATTTATCAAGAAAACACAATAGGCATAAATAGAAAAAAAAAATAGACACCATAGATATAAAAAACACAACTTAATGTTAAATCAAGTATGATCTTAAATCATGTATGATCGATCTTAAACACCTTTCTAACTTGTAAAAATATATCAAACTGGCCTTACGATGAGAATGAAAATTTGACAAAAAATTTGAAAGCTTGAAGTAATAGTGTGCTTTGTCTATTTGCACTTCTAGCTCCAGCAGAATGCTTCTTTTTAACTGCTATAGTTGAGAACATAAGTCTAACTACATAACTATTCAATCTTTTCAGGTCGATATCAATAATCCTTCAAATTCTGCTCAGTAAATAATGCAACGATTAACATGACTAGAGCTAACAAGAGAAGCAAAAGGAGGATTTTGAGGATCATGGTATAACCAACTTTTTGTGTTGGATACAGAAGAATTGTGAATGAATATCTAAGCATTCAAGGATATCTTTGCTAAACCCACGCCTGTTATACAAAACCAATTAATGATTAGAGGTACAACACCAATATCTGAGATATTTAAGGGCTTAATTTTGTTCAAAATTGAAATTCCATCTTTTCTTATAAGAATTTTAACTATATAAAAAATAAAAAATGAAACAGAGAGGGAAGTGAAGGAAAAAATAACCTTAAAATAAATTCCATAGTATTATTAAAATCACTAAAATTAGCTTGCTTATTTATTATTGTTACCATTCGTTACCCTAAATTCAATAACTTATATAAGCTCAAAAACTTCCACTTTGACTTCTCGCCTTGGAATCTTAATTCGATGCAACATGAAGCATCAGGGTTACCTATTATACACATCAACATTTAGAAATAACATTACATTATGCTATTTTCCTAGTTTTAAAAATGCAAATTATATATCTTTGGCTCATATTAGAGATTTGTCGGCTCACAATAGAAGTATAGATGAAGGCCAATCATGCCAAGTGGGAAAACCTGTTACAGGATCTTGAACTTCATACAAATAAAAGTTTTTATAAAGATGCAGAATATTAAAATTATGTTAGAATTTTACAATTATGAGCACTCAACATTAAGGAATTCACAATGCAATGCAGAAAAATAACACTAAATAACATTTTTTTTTTTAAGTAGAGAATTTATTGAGCAAAATCAGACTAGAATACAATAGTTCAAGCTTACAAAAGCAACAGACTTGTAGGAAGAGTGGCACAAGTCTAAAAGAAAACTGCTAATCAATTTGACAATAATTAACAGAGAAAAAAACAGTAACAAAGCATAGTCTGAGAGGAACAAACATTAGACAAGCTGGTTGCAACCACAAAACCTACAAAGGAGAACTCCTACTAACTCCAGATTTAGCCAAATCATCCATGGACCACAACTGCATTCAGCTCTGTCAATATGTGAACCAAATAACAGCCTCAAAGACCTACAATAAACTAGCTAGTAACGAATAGATACAGAAACACAACTGAACATCAAAACCAGCACTCTAACTACTACGGGCAATTCACCCCTGCTTTGCAAAGAAAGAACCCCAAATAAAATAAAGATTAACAGCACTAACAGGTAATAGACATGTACTCAGATTCAATTCCCTGTTTCTCCATGATCCCAACTTTCACTAAATAGAGGCAACATCCAATGCAGCACATCTTTCTAGCAAACTTACATGCAAAGTTGCAAGTTAGTAAGACCTAGGTTTCTGTAGCGACAAGCTATAGCATCAGCAGTTGGATTCACCTTTTAATCTATAAAACAAAGCACTACAAATTAGGCTTCTTTTACCTAAAGTTTGCTAATAAAATAAAGTTGGTAAAACCAATTAAATAGACGCACCTTACCCAAGGGAGCTTCTTGGAGATAACTATATAGTATAGAGCTAGGTGTTCTTTTCTGTAACTATTGCTCAAATGATGAAGGTGCACTAGAAACAAAATTAAAACTAAAAATAGGTAAATGGTACAAACATTATCTGTAGTACCCACCAAAGATTGCCACCAATGAATTATTCTCGGATAAAGGAAACATTTAAATAAGCAACTGATCAGTCCCTAAAAAAAACAACAATTGAACACTTGTAATGAGTTTAATTATGCAAGTACTAAATATAAACACCACATCTGTTACCTATATGGAACAACATAAGGAGTAGCAACTACACAAGGGACATGGAAAAGCTCTGCAAGACTCCAGCATTCCTGAAGGTGTATTCAGAGGGGACTTCTAAGTAAGAAGTTGCATTAACAACTTTCAACTAACAAATATCAAGAAATACCTAACTAAATAAGTTCATGAAAATTTTTAAAATAATTGGTATGAAGGCATTGCTCCTGGAACAACAACTGATGGTGGATGCAAATCTTGATGTCGAAGTGTTAGGCCTTCTGCCTATCGGCAATCAAAGTTAGATGCACAATATAAAAAGGCAAATACATGTTCTTCCTTTTAGATGAGTCTTATATAATGCAGAACTATTTCATTCTCGTCCATTACACGGTCCAACAAATATTTGTTTTCTTAGAAAAAAAAAATCAGATTTGCAACAAAGAGAATACTTGGAGCTACAAAAGATTTTACAGTAGTAACATCTACAATTATACATCTTCTCAGGAAATGAAAGAGAAGTGCAGGGCTGAGAAGAGTCATACTTACGAATAACTCGGGTTGCCTATGGGTCTATACATAACGGGGATGAACTTTGTGCCGCCACACTCAACTGCCTTCTTCTTATTAGAACTTCCCCTTGTTCTATCGAACTCTTCCTACACAAATTAATCAACCTTATGTCAAATTCAAACATATTAAAACAACAATTGATTCAGAAATATAACCAGTTGGTCAATCAAAATACCAAGAAGATGTACTGCTTCGCGGCTAGTAATCCAAGAGAGTTCCATATATTCTAGCAGCGCAGTCGAACCCGTCATCTTTAAAAACATCGGCACCATCGCATGCTTAGAAATGAAAAGATGGAATAGAAGATTGATTTATGTGAAGGTTTGTTCTTCAAAATAAGAGATGAAATTTGGGGTTTAATTTAAGGTGAGGGTTGGGTGGAAATTAGAAATCACAAATATTGATATATCCATTTACAAATAAAAATATGGTGTTGACTTTGTTGGTTTCCTTCTAGAGCTTCAAAATTTCAGTTTCATCCTGCACAATTGTAGGACGAATTTGTTGAATGCACTACTAAAAAAAACCTTTTTTCCAACGGCTTCGCGTTGGAAATTTTTAAATTTCCAACGCGAAGCCGTTGGAAATAAGACGTTGGAAATCTTACCGTTGGAAGTCCATTTTCCAACGGTCAAAGTGAGGGAAAAATTTCCAACGCGAAGCCGTTGGAAATAAGACGTTGGAAATCTTACCGTTGGAAGTCCATTTTCCAACGGTCAAAGTGAGGGCCGTTGGGATTTCCAACTGTCAACCGTTGGAATATGAGCTGTTGGAAATTTTCCAACGGCTCTATTTTTTTTTTATTTTTTCCAATTTCCAACGGCCTTGGCAGTTGGAAAAGTGAAAATGTGATTTCCAACTGCCTTGGCCGTTGGAAAAGTGAAAATATTGGTTTCCAACTGCCTTGGCCGTTGGAAATTTTTCCAACTGCCAAGGCCGTTGGAAAGTAGGTTTTTTATATTATGTATATTGCCGTTCTATTTCCAATGTATTTCTTTAAACGTCAAACGGCTTAGGCGGTTCAAATTTATTGTATCATATGTAATCAAATACTAAACGGGTGCACGTACATAAATGCAGTTGTAAATCTCAATAAAAACATATACAATTGAAAGTACAGAATCATGTCTACAAATACACAATGATTTTAAATGTAATAACAAGTAAGGGAAGTAAACTTTGAATCACTATGCAAGCCAGCTATGCTGAAGCATTTTAAAGTCTACAAGAGCTGCCAACAAAAAGTAGTAAGCTGACAAGAGATTTACAAGAGCTGCAGCCTAAACCTTTATCAATAATACACCATAGGAGTCTGCTAATACTTTTCCAACAATAAAGTGCAAAAATATCTATAAGTGATTGACAAAACTGACAAGTATTAGTAAAGAAACTCCCTTAATACCAGCAAAAAAAGGAAAGAAAGAAAGAAAGAAAAATCATGTAGTTTCTAATGTCAAATAGAATTTGTTATGGACAATCAAAACATAAGACAAAACACGAATTCACAATTAATACATTAGAATAGCTGGTTTTCTTATGGCTGAAATTAAATTTCTCCCTTCATAAACAGTGCAAGTTAGGAATCTGGAACCATGTTCCAAGGAAATTATAAAGAAAAAAAAAAGAAAAGAAAAGAAACAGAAGCCAATTTTAAGAACTATAACTAAGACCCACAGAAGCCTACACAAGGAGTTTTCTACTGGTACAAAACATACTTAAAAGCTTACCCCCAGTCATACAAAGACACACTTCGAATAAGTGAAACAGATTCTGTCAAGTCATATAACTCAACAACTCCTCTTTTTGTTCCAACAGCTAGGATTTGCTAAGCAGGAGCAATTGAAGTACATACAGCATCACCATTGCCCAATCTTTTTTCAACTCTAATCAAATCAACCTGCCTCAGACCTTTCTTGCTAACAGAACATGATATAAGCTGTCCATCAGAATATAACACCACCAGTAGCCTCATGGGAAAGCAAAGCTCAAGTTGGACAATTGCAGATTTCATCGAAACCTTCTTGCTGGACACCATGCCTCCATGAAATTCCCCAGAAGGGATACCATTGCTTAGAGCATGAGACAATGAATTTACATCCTTGAGACCATCTGAAAAGCGATCAAGTTCTGATGCTCCATAGAACTATGGAAAATTATAACAAGGGAAAGTCTGTAAACTACCAAATACATCTTAAAATCAACTAACAAAAACGCAGCACGATTTGAGCTACCTCTCCTTTCCAGGACATACTGTAAAATGATCCATCGGAAAGCCCAAAAAGCATATGTTTATTATCGCTCACAATGTTACTTCTGCACACAAAAACTGTGAAATATGTGAACATGAATATCTATTTTTCTTAGTCCAATAAGCATCAGACTGTTGCTCAAACAAATAAAAGTCTCTCCATCAAACTGGAGGGTAACTTAGCATTCTCACAGCAAAAAGAATTCATAAACATGGAAATTGTGGCGCTAAGTGCAAACTAGCTAATGCCGAACTATTTGAATCCTGCAGGAGGCATTTTATGAACACATTCACAATTAAACAATAAAACTGAAAAACCCTGACGAGCTAGGTTCACCACAAGTGTGCAAGACGAGTTCGATGAGCTAAAAAACAAAACTTACGAGAACAGCTATCAATTTAGTGCCTGGACTCCAAACTGCCTGCAAATTCTCGCCCTCTCTCTGAAACGAATCTTCGTCCCTCCTATACTTCCCCTGCCTTACTTTATGCTGCAAAAAAAGGGGGAAAAAATCAATTAAAACCCTAGTTTCTTCACTGAGACGATTGAATTCCATGCCAAACAACCTGAGACGAGCTCCAGAGCTCGAGATGTGAAGGCGAAACGACGAGCAACATGCGATTGACGACTCTGAGATAGACGATCCGCTGGGACGTAGGAAACGAGTTTTGCTCCAGCGGGATCACCTGCGGCCATCCGTACGCCATATACATCTTTCTCCAACCGCTTCGTCGATATATGATATAGCAGATTTGGCCTTCCGGACTGAAAGCAGGATCTAGGAGATAAAATGCATTCTATCCCATTACCATTATTAAACATCAAACCATTAAAATCGAAAAAAAAAAAGTAACCGGAAACGCAAAGGGAAAACAATAGCCCACAAACTCACCAACAGATAGAGTAGTTTGCCACCAGATCCTGCCAATGCCGTCGTCGATTGAGAGTTTTCTGGACCTAGGCGACGAAACGAAGGTGCGGTGTGTGCATGTGCGCCGTTTCTGCAGACGAAGAGAGCAGAGAGAAACGGAGGCGAAGCTGAAGACGACGAACTGGGACCAGCTGGGGGGATTTAAATTCGCATTTTCCAACGGCCAAGGCCGTTGGAAAACCATTAATAAAACGGTGCGTTTTCAAACAATCCCACTTCTACGCGCTTTGAAAACGGAGCGTTTTAATAACTAACCTTCCAACGGCTTTAGGCCGTTGGAAAACTATAAACAGTATCAGTTATTATAATTTTCCAAAATACATAGTTTTTGTTATTTAATCTCCAACGGCTTAAGCCGTTGGAAAATCTCAAACACTATTTACTTTAAAAATTACATATAACTTACTAAGGTTCCAACGGCTAAAGCCGTTGGAAATTGTGCTGTTTTCGATTTAAAAATTTTTCCAACGGTTAAGCCGTTGGAAATTATTTTCAACCTTCCTCCATCGGTCTTAGCCGTTGAAAATTTTCCAACTGCTAGGCCGTTGGAAAATAGCCCGTTGGAAATAACGGTTTTTCTAGTAGTGATGGTACAATTGAAAAATTTGTGTAAGTTATAGTAATTTTCTTACCTAAAATAACAAATATGCCACATGTCAATACCAAATTGTGTTTCTTTAAGTGAAATGGCTCTATTCTCCTTAAGTACATCCTGCTTTTATAATATATATTAGATGATAAATCTTGAAATTAAAAAAGAAGCGAAAAAGGCTAAGACCAAATCACTCTTTAGAAAAAAACTTGAGTTAAACTAGCGACCGCGACGATAACTAAGCATGAATAACAACCTGTTTGGTACACAATTTGAAACCCCCGACCAGATTCATATCAGTTAAAGTAGTAATCTATATGACCATTAGTCCAATTAATTATGTTTAATTTTCTAAACCTTAGCTAGTATGCACTACAAGTACCCATTTGAATAATTCAATTCGTTGGATTCGGAAAATGCAGACTGTAAATTGATTTTGACTTCCTCTTTCATCCTAGTTATTTAGTTTTGTTTAGCCTAAGACACATTTGCAGCTACTTGGATTTCATTACGAATAACTAATTATCAATAAATCATTCTAGCCGTTGTTTTTCTTCTCTGTGACTGAAACTCTACCTAGTATTGAGTTACATTGAATTTCAGCTTATTCTGAGTTAAAGTTGGGTTTGATTACGTTAAGTGATGAGTTCTCCTAAATTGGTTTTGATCCAGTTTAAGTGACAAATTCTCCTGGAACTTACTTTTCCATTCATAAGATTCGAATTCAAAACTTTAAATACAAGAGATAAAGTTACTCACTTACTTGCCACAGATCAACATTACTTGTTTTTGTTGCCATTGTTTTTCTGTCTGAAAACAAAAATGTTTCAAATCATAATTATTAGTTAATTAACTACTTGCCCTTGTCGATCCGATGCAGCAAATTATTATGCTTCCGTATTTAGAAAAAGTGTTTGTTAGAATCTTTTACACATTGATTTAAAACAACTTAAAGGTGAAAGCTCTGAATTTACGAGTAGATCAACTCATGCCGTGTGCTCAGCCGGCACTTAAGCTTCTTCCCGCAAGTCATTTTTAACAGCAACAAGTGTTTAATTCCTGACAAGAAGCTCAACATGTAGTGTTATTCTTTTTAATTTATTTCAACAAGTTGATGATTTCTTTAACTTTACTTGTTACGCAAATTCAAGTATATATTCATTTTCCATAGGCGTGACTTCAAATTGAATGCAGAAGTATATGGTTGAAGGATTATGAAAATATGAATTGTTTAGAAAGTTGAAATCCTAATAATCTTTTATTTGGTTCAATTTATAGAATAATTATTCATCATGTTATTCTCCATGAAATCCTTAGCCCTCATTCTCCTCAGTTTAGGTTTGCGAGAGTAAGATTAACAAAGTAATTATGTTCGGAAAACAAGCTATCTCATCACTTAGAAAATTTATATTTTGGTCCCTAAACTTTTGTAAGTTTTACAAGTATTCTCCTAATGTTTTAAAAGTTACATTGTAACCACTGTGCTCAGTGTTTAAAGAAGTATGCAGAAGACTTCAATCAAACATGAGAAAGCTAAAATTTTCATTCTTTATGAGATGTGAACCAAAAATAGGAAAATTAGAATTGTATTTCTTTAGATTTACATTTTTTTCTACAAATATAACTTTTTACAATTTCATTTAATATTGTATTTTCATACAATTTAATTTAGATATGAATTTAATTAGGTCTTTTCTATAACCCCACTTCTCGGCTACTCCCGCTCTCTCATATAGAATAGATCGCATTCCAAAATTTTGAGGGGAAGATACTATCTCTATTTCATATTATGTGCTTTTCAGTTTTCTGACATAAATTTATTTATATTTTTATTTGTTAAAATTTTTATAAAAATAATATTTAGAAAATATAACAATTATAATTTTAAATATAATTTTTTAAAAAAATATCAAACAATAATATAAAAAAATTTAAGTCAAAATTGAGTAAAAAAACTGAAATAGAGTAAATAATATAGCTAAGATGGGGGAGAAATTAATAGTGACACACCTGCAAAGTAAGGAAAATCAAAACTAAGCCTAGTGAATCACTTAGCCTAAAGATAAATATGAGAATGCACTTGTATTGTAAAGAATGCCAAAGACAAATAATTCTTTGAATGTTAATGATCAAGTGAACGTAAAAATCTCGAAACATCATATTTATATGTTATTATGCTAATCCTAAATCCTAAAGAAATAGAATTAAAAAAATGAAAAAGGACTCTTAAAATATAAGTTTTTTCAATCATGCCAATGACCCACTAAATGATGTTTTAAGTCTAGAAAAATTTTGGTCACCGACATAAATACATGTAGAACTTGAAACTTCCCTCAACATCAAGCAAATATGTTACAATAATAAATCTAACAACATAGCAAATTTATGGCCCTTTAAAGTTGGACATGCGTTTAGCAGAGATTTCTCTTTTTCTTCTTTAGTTTGCTTTTGCTTAGCTCAATCTAGGTATTCATCGACAACATATTCTACGTCAGATAGTAACATATTACATGTTTGGAGCTTGACAGCACAAATATTCATACACGTTTAATACTCATAGTATGGGGTAGTTAAACACTTAGACCTTGACCTTTAATTACTATTCCTATTTTAACCCTAACTTCCATTTTATATGTAACTTGTCATTAATATCAATCAAACGTTTCATTTTGGCCTCCTTTTTGGATAAAAGTCATTATTTTGGATGAAAAACGTCACGTCTATATAAAATTGTAAGAGTAAAAGTTAGTTTTAACCTCCAAAAACTTTTTCCTTTGCCAAAAAAACCTTGAAACACTTTAAGATTTAACAAAAGCCTCCTTAAAAACACTACAGTTGCCTTGTCTTTGCATGCCTTTAACCACTAGCCCAAGTTAATTCCTCTTCACCGAATTTCCTGCTCTCTATTTTGATGCAACTTTGTGCCACCGCCCCTCAAACCTAGCTCAGTTAAACATCTACTCCCTTAACTCCAACCTCACTCAGCTCTTTGTCTCCTAGTAGTTTCCCGTTCCCTCCCTCCTTCACGCCTCTATCATTTGCAAGCTCTGGCACGAGCTCATCTCCTCTTCCTCCCTCCACCACCCTTATTTCCTCCTCTTTGGCCTCCACAACATCTCTTCCAAGAATAACTATCACTACTAAAAAACATGCATTTTCTAATAACGGCCAACTATTAGGTTGTTAGAAATTTCCAACGTAAAAAGTCATTGAAAAATGGAGAGATTATTTTTCAATAGCCAACACATTAGAAATTTATATTAGCATTACTTCCAACAGTTTGGCCATTGGAAATTTCCAATGTTAAAGCTGTTGCAAATATATTTTACAAATATTTTATATATATTTATAACATATTTTACCTAAAAAATTAAAAAATTAAAAATAAACATATGTACACACACACACACACACACACACAAACATTTATGTGTGTGTGTGTGTCTGTCTGTCATATTGTATGTGTAATATATTTTACCTAAAAATATCAAAAATAAAAAAATGAATATATGTACACGCGCGCCATGTGTGTGTCATATTGTATGTGTAATATATTTTACCTAAAAATATCAAAAATAAAAAAATGAATATATATACACGCACGCTGTGTGTGTGTGTCATATTGTATGTGTACTTTATTTTACCTAAAAATATCAAAAATCAAAAAATGAATATATATACATGTGTGCCGTGCACGCGCACGCCCGCATGTGTATAACATATGTGTGTGTGTGCATGTGTGCGTGTGTGTGTGTGTGTCTCAAGGTTATTAAAGTCAAAATTTTACCTAGAGCCATGTTAATTTTTTTATAGTCATAAAAAGTCATAGGGTCATAAGATTTTATAAGAAATTCTTCAAAAATATATTTTGAAAAATTATAACCATCTAAATTATCATTAAAAGTTCATGCTTCACAATATTTTTTTCATTAAGTGTTTAATACCACAACGAATAAGTCATGTCATGAATATAAATTATATGAACTAGGATTTAAATGTGTTGCTGTCAATTTAATTGAAAATTGAAATATTTCTGTGATTATTTTGGGTGATCATTTTGGAGCATGTGAAACATGGAGGCTCAAGTGATAATAACATACAATTGGATGACTATTATGAGGTTTAGCCATTCAAAGTTGAACTAAACTAGAATTCTGGAGCAGAGGTGGACTGGAAAGACCAAATGAAGATATAGTTGGGTAATGCATTTGAGGGAGGCTACAGGTAGCTTGACGAGGTGGGTTGCAGTTTTGGATGGCTATGGGGGTGTTGCTGCGGACGATGAAGGAGGTTGGAGATGGCAACGAAAGGGAATCCATATGGCAATGGCAAGGTGATGAAGGAAGGAGGTTGGGGGTAGCTCATTTATTCCAATCTACCATTTTCTGCCACATGGACAAGTGAAGAGAGAGAACAAGTTGGCGGAGGTTGAAAAAAATCGGCCTCACCCGCAGCTTGTGATCATGTGTGTTTTATTGGGCTTTGAGTTAGCCCTTGGTTTCATAATTAAAAGTTTAGTATTGTCATTGTTTTATGGCTTATAATTAAGACGTAGAGTCTAAGAGATCATACGATTCTACGTCTATAGTCGTGACTTTACTATAAAATATGTTTCTAATATGAGTTGAGACGTTTTTCATTTCTAAAGTCGTAAAGTCTTACGTTTTTACGACTTAAGTTATGTTTTTAATAACCATGATTAATGTAGTTAACTAGGCAAGCTATGACTCGGCCCAATTCAACCAATTGTAAGGCTCTCTCAGTCTCAGCATCAAAGTTGGTAGGCATGAACATAAGTATAACAAAATCGCAGAGCTGGATGGCTCCAGACCAGTCGTCTTTCTACTTCAGATTTTAAATTATTCCTTCCTTAGCTCTCTACAAAAAGAATTGAGCATTTAATTCAAAGTTGACCTGAACGAGGCAAAACTCCGTCCCCTTCTCTATATATACACACAATAAGCGCCAAACCAATTCTCCCTAGCTAAAAACCTATCCCTCTCTTCCTCGAAACAAAAATGTCTCTATCTTCAAAGCTCATCGTTTTATTCACAGTAACAACATTTTTCCTCTCATCTTTGGCCCAAGTCGACCCATCAACCCCTGTCACCCCCGGAACCGTCTGCCAGTCGACACCCGACCCGTCCTACTGCAAATCTGTCCTCCCGAACAACCGAATCGACACCTACAACTATGGGCGCTTCTCCGTCCGACAATCCTTGTATCAGTCCATTAAGTTCCTTAACTTGATCCAAAAAAATCTCAACAGATATGGTTCATCTCTGCCGGCGCCGGCGGTCGGGGCTCTCGAAGATTGCAGCCTCTTGGCCTCCCTAAACATAGACTACGTGTCAAGTTCGCTACGAGTCATGGCCACGACCAACAAAACCCTTCCTGTCTCAAAGGCCGATGACATCCAAACCTACCTGTCCGCCGCCTTGACCAACCAGCAAACCTGCCTCGACGGACTCCAATCTGCCGCCTCGGCCATTAACAATCGGATCGTCGTCCCTCTCGCCAACGACACGAAACTCAACAGCGTCACTCTCGCTCTATTCACCAAAGCCTGGGTCCCGAAGACCCGGAGAGCGAAGCGATGGAAGCCGAAGAAAAAACGCTTGCCTTTTGGGAATGGAAAGCCGCCGATGAAAATGCCGACTAGGGCGAGAGCCGTTTACGAGACTTTTGCCGGAAGGAAGCTTCTCCAGACGACGAACAGTTCAAAAGACCAGGTCCTCATCAGCGATGTGGTGACGGTGGCTCAGGATGGCAGCGGAAACTTCACCACCATTAATGACGCCGTCACTGCTGCTCCTAACAACACCAACGGGACAAACGGATACTTCTTGATCTACGTCAGCTCTGGCGTTTACGAAGAGTACGTCTCAATTGGGAGGAATAAGAAATACCTGATGATGGTGGGAGATGGGATTAGCAAGACCATTATCACCGGCAATCGCAGTGTTGCTGACGGCTCGACGACGTTTAACTCCTCCACATTCGGTAAGTTGTCTCGAACAACTAACTTTTTTCTGCAATCACTATTCTCACGCTAAACAACTTAGTGAGTTCGGATGATTGCCTTTTTTAATTAAATCGACTCAGGTCACGTCAGACTTAGATTTAAGCAGCCAGGACCAAATTATTGGATAGACTATATTTTATCATCCCTAAACTTATACTCCTTGTATTACTTTTTTTATTTCATTTTATCATTTCTATATAAAATTTTTTCATTTATATATTAAAATATTTAAAATAAAAAAATATTATAAATTAATTGTTAAAAAGTAAATAGTACAAAGAAATTATAACGGTGGAGTATGACAATTTAAGTTTCAAGTTTCTTTTTTTTTTTTTTCCCAAGCACGACACTTTTTGACATTTTGAAGCAAGTTTCAAGTTGCAAGATTTCAAGGTCAAACGGTTTAATTTGTTGCTAAAGTTTCGAGATTGAATTTTCTTTTTGTTCCTTGGGCATTAATTTAATGGAACAACAGAAAAGAATTAAGGACGTGGTTACAATGGCTGTTTTTTTTTTTTTTTTGCCATATCAAAAAGATTCAAACGGTTTAAAGCGAATGCTACCCTATTAATTCTAATGTTATATAGTGACGTGGTGCATTGTTATGCTGATCGATTTATAATCTCTTTTTTTGTACTCACTTGCTAACAAAATTTGAAGCATAAAGCAGTTCATTACCCTTACCCAAAAAGTGAAACACTGGTCGATTAATTGTTCTCGTTAACTTCTTAATTAAACATTCCATTGAACTGTTAATGTAAATCTAAAACATGAAACATCGTTCCAAATCCCATATATAACACCTCTCCCACTTATATCTGGCCCAGATTATCTTATATTTGTATCCATTGAAAAAACATATAGAAGTGTTAAATGAACGCTTAAGATTTTATAAATCATTTGTATTTAAAGTTATTATTGGAACATCATTTAGTCCAAATTTACAAAATTAACTGCAAGCTAGAGGATATCAGAAGTGTCAATTTCTATATGGGAAAACTACAATTTGCTCCCTGGTATTTAGGTGAAATTACACTTTGCCCCTCCTATTTCAGAAATATACACTTTGCCTCATTCCTGTTTAATACAGTCTGACAGCAACTTTTAAAATTTTAATTTAGTCATTACGATAATTATCTTCCAGTAATTTCAATCTATATGATATTTTTTATAGTAACTGAATATTTTAAATTATCATTTTTTTTTTGTATTTCTTTCAGTTTTTAAAACAATATTTTTTAATGTCAATTAATTATAAAAAAATACCATACAGATTGAAATTATTTGAAGATAACTACTGTATTATCTAAATTAAAATTTTAGAAGTTATTATTGGATTGTATTAAAAAAGAAGGATGCAAAGTATATATTTTTAAAATAGTAGGAGGCAAAGTGTAATTTTAACTAAACCTCATAGGGAAAATTGCAATTTACCCTTTTTATATCACTTAATTTTTTTTATGGGCAAAATGAAAGGAAGCATGCTAGTCAACTTTACATGTTTTACAAAAGCCAAATAGGCAAATACTATGCTAACCAATAGAGATTATGATTTTCACTTAATTATAATATCGAAAGTTCCAAATTCCACTCGTAGAAAAACGCTTATCTATTTTAATATTCTTATTTTGGTAATATTTCAGCTGTGGTTGCTTCTAACTTCGTGGCGGTAGATATAACGTTCAAAAACACGGCCGGTCCAGTGAAGGGCCAGGCGGTGGCGGTTCGAAACGGCGCGGACCTCTCAACATTCTACAATTGCAGCTTCGAAGCCTACCAAGACACCTTATACGCCCACTCCCTCCGGCAATTCTACAGAGAATGCGACATCTACGGAACCGTCGATTTCATCTTCGGAAACGCCGCCGCCGTATTCCAGAACTGCAACATCTACCCGCGGTTGCCACTGACCGGACAGTCCAACGTCATCACGGCTCAGGGCCGTATAGACCCAAACCAGAACACCGGGATGTCGATCCAGTACTGCAACATCAAAGCCGCCGACGACTTGGCGTTGAGCGGTGCGAACGTTCGGACTTACTTGGGCCGGCCATGGAAGCTGTATTCGAGGACCGTTTATATGCAGAATTTCATGGACGGTTTGATAAATCCGTCGGGTTGGGATGTGTGGATCGGTGACTTTGCGCTCAGTACGTTGTACTACGCCGAGTTTAATAATACTGGTCCCGGGTCGGATACTAAGAATCGGGTGACTTGGCCCGGTTACCATGTGATTAATGCTACCGATGCGGGTAATTTTACAGTGCCTAGCTTCCTTATGGGCGATACTTGGCTGCCAAATACGGGAGTTCCTTACACAGATTGATCATAAATATTCCGCTAATATTATCATAATTAATTTGTTTTTCTTTTTTTCCTTTCGTCATCGATCTTTTGTTATTGAGTTGAAGTATGTGGATAATATCCTTAATATATAATTAATTAATCTGGCGCCAGGAATAATGTTCTTAATTAAAATGAATTCTCTTTTATTAATTGGAGTGAATTATAGAACAAGAAATGAAACAGAAGAGGCCCGAAACGTTTAGGGACCGGACCAAATTTGGGAGATTCATTGATGATTTGAAAACATGGCGAATTTCAAAGGAAAACAAGGGCCACATGAATCAGTGAGATGATTATATATAGCCAGCTAGCTAGTTAGAGCTAGACCTGTTTCCCGGCGCTGTCCTTCTCAATCCCCTTGAGGACCGCCATAGCAACCTCACAGATCTTTTGGAACTGCCCGCTCCTTTGCGCCAGCACAGAGTTCCGAATCCCCTGCTTGAACCCGTCCTCGCACGAGTCCGCGTCCGTCATTGCCGCCGATACCATCACCTTCGACTCCGTCAGCTTCTTCAGCGTCAGCGCCCCCAGCGCGTTGTCCAGCTGCTCCACCGCCGACTCGTAATGCTCCTGGCAGTCCTCCAGGCACTGCTCCGTCACCGGGTCCAACGGGTTCGCCTCGCTCTCGCTCAGCTTCTTGTTGATTACGTCCAGCGTCGCGGTACCGTTGGCCTGTGCGACCTTGATCGCGATCACGCCGAGCGCTCCCAGGTCCGTATCCGGGTCGTGGCTCGCCGGCTCCGCCTTGAGGCTCGACATGCAGAAGTCCTTTTCCTCGGCGAACTCGCAGGCTCTCGAGATGAGGCCGGTCTGATTGGTTTTGTTGATGAGGACGTTATTCTCGACGGCGTGGAGGGGGGGCAGGAGAGCGAAACAGAGGGCTATCGAGCAGACGAGGGACAGTGATTTGATGATCGTCATTTGTGCTCTTTCTTGTATTTCCGAAGGTGATCTGAGGATATGGTTAGCTTCAAAACCCGATTGCAGTTTTAAAAGAAGATTTGTTTAATTTGTTAATTAGTTTGGTTTCTCTTGAAACTATAATGTTATTGGGAGAACATAATTAGTCTAAAAATGGGTGAGGAAGACAAGGAAGAACTAGTGAACAACCATTCCTTCAGCTTGTTTTGCTTGACCGCTATATGCGTCAATATGGAAATTTTTGTTTATTATATATGATATTTTTAAAATAACCTACAATAATTTTTTTTTTAATTCGGATAATTTCTGAAACCTTTCATTACTCTAATTATATATTTTTATGCCTGATTTGTTTCTAATATTTTCATCCTATGTCTTATTTTTACCTTTCTACTATTTTTTTGAACAAAATTAATACTATTATTTGAAATTTAATACTATATATTTTTAATAATCACTTAAATAATATTTTAAAGTGTAAAGTTTTGATTAAGTTTATAATTTGTAAAAAAATATAGATCGGATACTATAAAAACTAAATACTTTTAATATATTATTAATTATACTTGAAACGAATAGACAGGGTAAATTACACCCGCTACCCCCAACCTTTAATTGTTGTCTCACTTCTAATCCTAACCTTCACTTTGTTCATTCCATATCCCTAACCTCAAAAAAACGTTTCATTTTGGCCCGCTTTTGGACGGAAATAGTTTTCTCAAACAAAAAAAGCCACCTCAGCAGATTACTCATGGGGAAAATGCTTGTTTTAACCCTTGAAAAAATCTGTTTTGCCAAAAAAGCCTTAAAACTTTTAAATCTAACAAAAATTCAAGTAAACATTTGCTACCTCTCCTCCCTCTCCGGCAGTGCCATCTCCGGCCTCCCTTTCCGCCCTGTCCTCCCATCTCCGGCCTGCGATTCGACTTTCTCTTAATTTGGCTTCCCTTTCCGCCGTCACTCACCCATCCACTCACCCATCCCCGCTTCTTCCCCTCCATCATTGCCTCTGATTCGGCTTCCTTTTCATTTTATTCAACTCTTAGTCTCTCAATTGATTTCGATTCGGTTCAAGGTGATGGGCTCCGAGAACCAGGGCTTCGATGAAGCCCACCTCTACGCTTCCGGTGAGGAACTGGAGAGCCTCGTGCTCGATGAGAACTCCGATCGCACCGTCAACGGAAACCAAAGCAACCACTCCTACTCCAATTACCGGAACACCATTTCGTTGTTCGCGGATGCCTCACATCACCCGCTCTCGCCGTCGATCATCGTTATGCCCGTCGATTCTCATCCACTCCTCGCACCGCCTGCGTACCAAGACCCTAACGGTTCTGACAACAGCTCTTGCATTGAGCCTCCCTCCTATGTTGATGTTATCTTCAATCCCTTGGATGAGAGGCCAAAGATGGCGCCACCGGAGAGGGATGAAAGATAAGAGAGGTTTGCATGAATTTTTGTTAGATTTAAAAGTTTTAAGGCTTTTTTGAAAAAAATGTATTTTTACAAGGGTTAAAACAAGCATTTTTCCCATCAATAATTTACTGACGGGGCTTTTTCCGTCTGAGATAACTATTTCCGTCCAAAAAGGGGTCAAAATGAAACGTTTTATTGAGGTTAAGGATATAGAATAAACAAAGTGAAGGTTAAGGTTAGAAGTGAGACAACAATTAAATGTTGGGGGTAGTGGGTGTAATTTACCCTGAATAGACACTAAATAGTTTAATCTTATGCGCTATAAATAGTGACTATATCCAAGTAATAAAAAATAAATATAGTACAGACAAGGTTTTTATAATACGGAATAAGCTTTATATTCACACTAGCTTATTGGCTTGGCTAGCTGTTTCATTTATCTCCACTCAACTTTTGCATTGATATATATAGATTCTTCTATTTCTTGTTGTCTTAAAGAATGAAAATAAGGGCTTTTGAAAGTTAGAATTTATAATCTCAATATGAAGATGCACAGTGGAAATACTTTAAAGATGTTATCGTGACAATTATAAGGATTAATTACAATCCCCTGATATTATAGTTTACATCTTCTGTTTAAAAAAATGTACACTTTGTCTCTATTTTTTTTTATTACACAGTTTGACAATAACTTATAAAATTTTAATTTAAATGATATGATGATTATCTCTTAGTTATTTCAGTTTGTGTGGAATTTTTTTTTACAGTTAACAAATATTTTAAATTATCGATTTTTTCTTTCTGTAAATGTAAAAAAGTTTTTTTAGTTTTTTAAGAGGATGATGTGTAAAAAAATTGACAATGTGTATGCTTTTAAAACGGAAGAAGGCAAAATGTAATATCACCTAAACCTCGTTGGATAAATTGTAATTAACCCTAATTATAATTATAACAATGCACTAAAGCTACGGGGAAATTACTGTTCACGAACAGTGCCAAAATGCTTTGGGTTTTGATATTTAGGACAGTTTTGGGTTTTTTTTGTCCGGGCACCAGTTTTGGGTTTTTTTGGGCCGGTCACCAGTTTATAGGCTTTCTGGGACGGTTGATGTTTTGGTCGAGTCTGGGTTAGGGTTGCTTTTCTATTGGACTTTTTCTCTTACCCGTTTCTTCTATTTCGTGTGAAAAATTTGTGTGTGTGCCTGTAACATAAAAGACAGAATAGGACTAATAAAACCCACCAAGAATCGAACTAAACAAAAACAACACAATCCCCAGAAGACAAACGCCTCTTTTAGTCCCTAAATTGTAACTTTTTGTCATGTTAATCGTCCAACTTTCTCATCTAACAACTGAGCCCCCGAAGTTTCCCATCAACACAAATGCCGCTGCAATGCGGGCACCAAACATAGTGAGGCCTGTGAAATTCTGCTCAAAGCATATGATTCGTTGATGCCGTTTAGCCCAATCTTTTGGGCTCATAGGATGGAACATTTCGAGGCCATAACAAATAACGATATCGGCTCACTCACTCCCCCGTCAATTATCAATCACGAGGTTTCAAAGAACACATAGGATACATCATGGCCATTTTTACCTGGTTAAATTTGCATTTCCCTGTAGTGAATTTTAACCCAATTTGAAATTGAGGTAGGTTGTATGTACTATGTAAGGTTAAGTATTTTGTTGGTTTGGCTTAAAATTCATTTGAATATAATGATTTGATCAATTATAGTGCATCTAAATTGTCTAAATTATATGTCAGAATCAATTTGAATGTCTGAATTATATTTCAGTTTATTCATTTCATCTTTTTAAGACTTAGGTATATAGTAAATGAAATATAAGATAAAATTAAAAATTTTATATATCATACCAAAAATTTATATATAGTCCAAAATTAGTATAAAAAAAATATATATGTAGAATCAATATAGATAATGGAAAAAATATTTATTATCATTCGATTTCAAGTATATGATCTAATAACTGATAACTGAATATGAAATTCGATTTTGATTCAAACCAATCAAACCAAAAAAGTAACCGAATCATTTTATCTGTATATAATTAGTTTTTTTTTTCAGTTTTACCTGAATAACGTTCACCCCTATTTATATGGCATTGGCCATATGCAAGAGGCTTTACATTTTTACCGCATGGCCTTTAAACAAATATTTTGATATTTTACTTTTTGTTTTCATTTTTTTGATTTACATGTAAACAGTGAAGGATAAAAGTAGGAACAATACACATTTTTTTTCCTAATACTTCTTAATCTCTTTGCCTAGCTGAAATGTTTCACCCACTCTAAAATAGATGGAGTAATTTCAATGAGTTGGTCTAATTTAGGAACAACTTTTGTGCTTAATTGGTGATAAAGTTTTTGATAATTTAACAAAAGTTTCAGATTAAACTTCCGAAACTAAAACCAAACAAGTTACGATTAAATTGTTCTTTCTAAACTCAAACTCAGTACCAAATAGGTAAGCACTTGGTTCCACAATAATCAAAATGAGACGCATTAAATTCTAAAATTATTTTTTTATAAAATTCATTGTAACTGTATTTTTTTTTTTTTTAGGTTATCTTCTGTGTACTATATATAATAAAATGTCTAAATTATAGAAAGACGTGTTTTAATTCAAAGAGAACAACTCGATTTTCCCAGCTGAGCCCAAGTACATTCATTTTAGCTTTAGAACCATGAGTTTTTGGACCGTACGTAATGCTGTAGTCTATGGAAACATATCTTTGTTATCTTCGCATTCGTGTAACAGTAACATTAGGTTAGGTTAGTTCCGTGAAGAGCATTTTGATTCTTAGTATGTGCGTTTTTGTTTCCAACACGTCACAAACTTATCCTGTTTTTGTTTGCTTTCATTAAGCCCATAAACTGTGGTCCTGTACAGTCTCACAGGTCCCTCTCCCAATACAGGAGCAGTTTATTTATCGATTTGGATTCTATTCAATCCATACCATACTACCTTACAATACAAGGTACTGGTAGAAAGCATCCAACTTTCCTTACTTGCACTAATTTGCCACGTCAACAATTCATTTGCCACGTGTCACTATGCCTGCTTTACCCAATATCGTTGTCGTAAATTCCCAGCTCCGACCACCATCAGATCATATGCTCGCTCCTTCTTGACCATGCAGCATGGTTACTTGACCCGTTCGCTGTCCCTGCGGCTGCGGGCACCTCCACAACTATCCCAATCGGCTGCAAATCCAACGGCTTCCTCCCACAAGCCTCGATCCGGTGAGCAAGAATTCACTTTGTTTTCCCCTCCATTATCATTCTGCTCAGCCGCCGGAGCACCAGTTTCCTCCTTATGAGGATGTTTCAGGCGTGATGACACTCTGAACCGACGCTCTGCAGAGCGGGCAATTAGAATGTGAGTAGAACCACATGTCGATGCAATCAACGTGAAACGTGTGGTTGCATTTGGGCAAAACGCGGACTGCCTCCTCTTTTTCAAACTCGGATATGCAAATGGCGCACACCAGCGGTGGCTTGTGCCTATCCGCAGAGTAGACAAACGTAGGGATCGAACTGATGACAACGGCGTCCAACCCAGAGGAAGAATTGGACGCAGCAGATGAGAGTGAGGGTAGGTGGCTGGGCCGGCGGCGGCGGTAGCAGTCGAAGAACCAGCAGGCGTGGCCGTGTAAGGAGAGTATGAGAAAGAGGGCGACGAAGAGGATGATTACGGAACAGAGCATGATCTTGCCATTGAGAGCGTAGTTCTTTTGGGCCTTGAAGGAAATGACGTCTGTCGCGTTTTCCATTGGGAAGTAGATCTGGTAATAACAAGATAGTAATTAACAGAGAAGAGAGGTTAAATGAGCAGTGTGGAGTGGAGAGTTTTAATGGTGGCAGTGGCAGAGAGTGAGAGAGAGAGAGAGAGAGAGATAAGGGGACGAGGAAGAAACTTCCTACGTGCGGAATTTGATGGGTTTGGCATTTTGTTTCTTTAAACTGCTTTTAAAGGTAAATTGCGTCGGTGGCTCCTAATCTTTAATTATTATATCACTTTAGACCCTAATCTCAATTTTATATATAAAAAATCCCAAACCTCGTTTAAATTTTCCATTTTCAACCTTTTGTGAATGAAAAATATCACATGGCATGCCAAAGTGGACGATTTGTCAGGCTGACACAATAAATAATAGGAGAAAATGCTAATTTTAATGTCTGAAAACTTTTCCTTCAACAAATTCTCCTTAAAATATTCAATTTTAACAAAAAACTCCCCTCCCTTCCCCCCCTTCAGTGAACCCTCTCCTCCATCTGCCTCCTGTCCTCTGGCTACCTCCTTCTCCTCTGTTCAGCAGCCTTTCCTCTCACTACCTGCCTTTTCTCCGGCCCACCTCCCTCTCCTCTACAGCGAGCTCATGCCCTCCCCAGCCCAAATTAGCACACTGTCGAGTACAACTCCAAAATCTCTAGAGCAAGAAAACAATACTCTAACTCGGATCCAACCTGCAAAATACATTTCCTTCTCCAATGGAGTCTTGAAGTGCCACCATCCCCACCATCACCACAACTCCCTGCCAGTTTGTGTTGTATAAGGAATGCCTCAAGAACAACACCTCGACGGCCACGCCCTAAACGGATGTGGCAAGTTCATGCCTTCTCCGGCTTCAAACCCTTCCGACCCGACTTTCCTTAAATACGCCGCTTACGACTACCATCGAAATTTCCATAAACGGTAGCCTAAAGACCCCTCTCCCACTGCCAACACCACCGCGATAATCAAGTACCAGCCCCATCACCGCCACCATCCACCTTCGATTTCACGAAAATCGCCTCCAATTTCACCCAGGAAGTTCGACGAGGCGTTGATCTCGTTGGTCACTCCCTGTTGCAAAAGTTGAAATGACCCATTATGATCGTTGGTCCCCTTGCGGCGGCACTACATAGCTGCTGGTGATTGGAGGCGAGCAGAGGAAAGGGAGGCGGGCCAAAGGAAAGGGAGCCGGATGAAGGAGAGGGAGGCAGCCAAAGGACAGGAGGCGGACGAAGGAGAGGGTTTGCCAAAGATGGGAGGGGAGTGGAATTTTTTGTTAAAAGTAAATGTTTTAAGGAAGATTTGTTGAAGGAAAAGTTTTCAGGCATTAAAGTTAGCATTTTCTCCTATTATTTATTGTGTCAGCCCGGCAAATCGTCTACTTTGAGGTGACATGTGGCATTTTTTATCCACGGGTAAATTGCACGCGTTACCCCCAACCTTTTAATTTTGTTTCTGTTCTAACCCCAACCTTCATTTTGTTCGTTGCGTCTCCCTAACGTGGCTAAAACGTTTCATTTTGAACCTTGTTTGGATGGAATTCGTTATATTGGATGGAAAATGACATGTCAACATAAAATTGTAGGGGAAAATGTTTATTTTAACCCTTGTAAACATTTTTCTTTACCAAAAAAAGATTTAAAATTTTCAAATCTAGCAAGAAACCCCTCATGCTTCTTCCTCGTCATCTCCGCCTCCCTTTTGGAACAACCTATCCGCTGTCCGCCTCCATCACCTGCCGCCACTTTCATCTATCATCGCTCTCCGGCCTTCCCTCACCGTCATCCCTCTCCGGCCTTCCCTCACCCTTCATTGCCTTAATCAAGCCCAATACTTTCTCTATTCCGTCGGGTCACGCCAGGAGTGGATAAAGCTCGAACACGCAATTCACGGCCACCGCCTCGACTTCCGGCGGACGGAGATTTAGAATTTCAGGCTCCAGATCCGCCAAGCTGTTGCAAACAAACCCCCCCAAAATCGAATTCGACGCCGATTGTTTTAGCCAATTGGGCCAACTTGCAGCCCACCTGCTGCAATGCATCAGCATTATCTGGCTGCCGTGGGCCGATTCCTGTCAGTCGGAAAGCTGGAGGCCCGCCTGGTTGGAGAGCCAGCGCTTGCATCAACGCCGGCCACTGCATTCCCTGTTTTAACCCGAAATCAACAACGTGAACTCTGCTGGCAGTCGCAAAAGCTTCAAGAATATCCTGATTGGCCGTGAAATGTGCGAATTTTAAGTACGGGCACATCTCGTATAAATGCATCTGGAGAATATCGGTGTAGGAAGGGTTGAAAGAGTCTCACAGGTATATTCTAACAACCTAACCCTTAACACCCTCAATCTCAGATTTGTCTCCCCATGCCCTATATTCAATCGACCGTCGGGGTCCCTCCATGCCTCTCCTCCTCCTCCGACTAGCCACAACCGTCCTCCTCTGCCTCCTTCCTGCGAATCACCTGCCACAATTGTGGCGCCCCCTCCTCCTCCGCCTCTCCCTCCACCCCTCGTCGATCCAGATTCGAAGCGTCAGGGTCAAGGTCTCCTCGTGTTCGCTGATCTTCGCACGCGATTCAATTGGGCTTCTTCACTACCATCGATTCACATGGACGACAACCATCGATTCACTCTGCCAATCTAATGTCCTCCAACGATGACAGAGGCTGAGTTGCCTTAATCAAGCGATATATCTTCTCTATTTCGCCGAGTCACGCCAGGAGTGGGTGACGATCGGGACGTTCGAGACTCCGCTGGCCATCGCTTTGATTTCTAGTAGAACCAGACGTTCAAGGAGATTGATGACCCGCACTCTTGTCAATCCACACAGAACGCTACCTGCAATCTTGCTAGATTTGAAAATTTTAAAGCTTTTTTTGGTAAAGAGAAATGTTTACAAGGATTAAAACAAATATTTTCCCCTACAATCTTATGTTGATGTGTTATTTTCCATCCAATATAACGGATTCCATCCAAAAAATGTTCAAAATGAAATGTTTTAGCCACGTTAGGGAGGTGCAATGAACAAAATGAAGGTTGGGGTTAGAACAGAAATAAAATTAAAAGGTTAGGGGTAACACGTGCAGTTTACCCTTTTATTCACACTAATGTTTTCCATCCACAAAAAGTTGAAAATAGAACATTAAACGAGGTTGTAGATTTTTTATATATATAATTGAGATTAGGGTCTAAAGTGGTATAATAATAAAAGGTTAGGGGCCACTGATGCAATTTACCCCTTTCTTTTAATGACATTGGCTGGCGGGACTATACTTTAAGGGGACAATTGTTTAGGCAAAATTATACTTAGCCCCTCTTATTTCAAAAATATATATTTTGCCTCCTACTTTTTTAATACAATCTGATAGCAACTTCTGAAATCTTAATTTAGACATTGCTTTAGCCATCTTCTAGTAATTTTAATCTATATAATATTTTTTTACAATTAATAAATATTTTAAATTATCATTTTTTTCTTGTATTTCTTTTAGTTTTTAAAATAATATTTTTTAAATGTTAATTAATTATAAAAATACTATATAGATTGAAATTTCTTGAAGATAATAACCATACATTCTAAATTAAGATTTCAGAAATTACTGTTCGACTATTTTAAAAATGTAGGGGTAAAATGTAATTTCACCTAAACATCAGGGGACAAATTGTAGTTAACCTATATTTTAAGTATTTATCTCTTTAATTGCCTTAATCCGTTCTTAAGCAATCAGGTTCGCATTATTTTTGCAGGATTTGTAAAAATTAAGAAAATTAAATAAAATGTTAACTTTCAAATGTTGTTAATTCCAATAAAAACTTAAAACAAAATTATAAGCAAATTTCGAAACTTGTCCATCTGTTTTATCAATGTGGAACTTACTCTTCAAATAAAAAATTGTACTCACTCCATTAAAAAAATATATCATTTCTCAATTTTTATAAAAATTATGAATATTGGAACACATAAATTTGATAGATATTCTTTTTTAGATTACCCTTGACAAATTGACCGTATGGGTAAGTGGGAAAAGTTAGAATTACGTGGGGGATAAATAAGGGGACTTTAAGCAGACAGATTTCTAATCCGAACTACTTTTCCTTTGCTGCTCCGGAACATATTCATATAAATGAACTACTTTATGGATGAGGGATATTTTTGAAAAGCAAATTGTATAAATTTGTAAATGTCACAAATATTTTAAAATAGCAAAACAGAAAATATGACAAACATTTTTCAGACGTAAGAAGTACTGCTATTTTTCTCAGCTCTTGCCTCATAAGTTTATCAATGTCCTATCCGATCAGATAATGTAACCGTAAAGATTTTATTTTTGTTTTCGTATTATATAATACTTCATTCTTTTAATTTTTGAGAATTAAGAAATTATATACGTAATTGATTTTGATAATTATTGTGATGCCTTTTTAATGGGAAGCGGTTAAAAACAAAAGAGATAAACGAGGCCAGTATTGTACTTCTTTAATTCAAAACCTTGTTCTAAAATAATACAAAAGAATAATAAAAAAATGGTAGGATTATCAAATCAATTAATATTGATCCATTTTGGTAGAAAGGAGAGGAGAGATGGTTGGTTGGCATCCTATTCCCGTCTAAGAGAGCTGAGATCAGGCTTTGGGCCCCATAACGAACAGACGTACTCGTCTAAGCGTCTTGTTAGACCTCTGAGCGAAGAGCTGCGATATGAAGGGTTTGTGTATGGGCAATCTTACAAACGTTAGGGCCTAGGTGGCAGATAAAGTGCCTTGTTGGACATGTTGGGCATGCGAGATGCTCAAGGTGGCTTGCCAAGTGCACAATTATGGGCTGTTTTGTGTGCCTAAGGGATGCATGGTTGTAGTACACATGTGGACAAGGCGCATGAGAAGCTAGGTGGACTGGCAATGAGGGCCGAAGGTTTGAGCCGAGCTCATTGGGTTCTAAAGTCGTGGGGGCTGTCTAATATGGAAATATGTATGCTTAAGTCATTTGAGGTCGGAAGTGGCTACAAGGTGGGGTCGAGGGATGAATGAGATTGACTAGCTTGCGAGTCTAGTTTAGACACTATATATTTGAGCATGTATGCTCTTTATGGAGGCAATAAAAGGTTTGAAAGAGTTCTTGTACTTATGTGTGTGTTTGTGTGTCCGCGCTCTTTAGTACATGTCTTTTTGGCATTGCATATGACTTTGTACTATCTAGTACAAATAAATAATTGGTTATGGTGATTGTTACTGTTTTTCAAAAATTTGAATCATAATTATTGAGGTAAATTTAGTTATTTTAGTAATTTAATATGCTTAGAATATTTAATGTAAATAAATTCTCAATTTAATAAAATATAGTAACTTTAAGAAGACAAAAAAATTGGTCATTTAAGCAAACCAGACCAAAAAGGTCATTTTAGTCATTTCATATAGTGTCCCATTTTTATTTCACGATTGGGTAGAGAATGAAAAAATATTGAATTTAAGTTATCGTGGTTTTTCGTAATTCCCGCTTTACGCTTGTGAAATTGTGAATTGACTAGATTGTCTATAGGTGATTTATATTTAGAAGTATTAGGTATGAATTTCACATCTGTTAAAACTAAGGACTAGATGTGTAATTAAGATGAAAAAGGATTCAGGCACAGCATAATTCTAGTTTTGGTCCTAAGTTTTCTGTTATGTCCTGGATAAGTCCCCAATGTACTACTGAGTACAAAGAAGAGACCAGTTGCGTGACACATGTGTAGCATGCGAAAGTTGACTTAATTCTTTTATTTATTCATTGTCTTCTTCATCCATATCCCGCCACCACCCGAAAGAATCCTTCCATCTCCATCTAATCTCCATGGCCGCACCATCCAAGCTCCAATCCATCAAATTAATCATAAATTTAAGGAAAAATTAGGAGAAAAGAAGGATGTCTTGCATAAGGAGCTAAGTTTTGAGGTCATATTTGGTAAGTAAGCAAATATTTATTTATCTCTTAATTTTCTGGTTTAGTTCGTTGGTGGAGGGGCTGGTGTTATTGATTAAATTGGTTCCAAGCTTGTTTATTGAGAGAATCAAGTGTGGGAACTTGAAACAAGCAAGAGATTTTTAGGAAGCTAAAGCTACGGTTGAATTTGGGGAGGCAAAGGAAACAATTTTTTATTTTATTTTCTTTGGTTGATTGGCTGGGAAGAAACTATAAAATTGGGAAAAATGGCCTTTTTGTTAATTAATTGTTAGTTTTATTAAACTAGCAATAAGAAATTAAAAAAGGCCAAGAAACGTTTTTTATGTGTGTGTTGAGTAAAAAGGGCCGGTTAATTGGAAACAAATGAGAGAGTTAATCCTAACCACTTAAACCATAAGGAATATTGTAGTATTATCCTAATTATGATTTATCTATATAGCAAAATAATCAATTAAAAGAGAAATACTCAATCTACTATAAAGGATACAAAGAATAATACAAAAACCGAAACCATAAGGACACTAAAGTTGGTGTTTGCTTACATTAATTATTCCAGATAAGGGATTTTAAATTAAAATTAAAATTGATGCATTATGAATTTATCTACATTGCATTAATTAAGGGAGTAAGATGTGGACAAGAAGTGTCTTAAAGACTAAGTAATTAAATAGCCTTTAAGTAATTATACTGGGTACTAAGTATTCAAGATAGGCTTTGATGCTCAAGAGTATCCTAACTAAACTACCAAGCTTGATAAGAATGAGTGATCAAGTTTAAGAACTCATGTATAGTGTGAGTAAGGGTAAGTAATAACAAGCCAAACTTGCTAAGGTAAGAATTAAGCTGTTGTAAAAAGGACTAGGTTGAGGATGAGTTCCCTACCCATAAGCCCGTACTAGTGGCCATTAGTTAAGACCTTAGATGTTCAAGCTCACGTTAGGATATGTATATATGTTATATACACTGAGTCCTAAAGATTATTTTTACATGTATTTAATCCTTTACTAAGAATTTATAATTCTTATTCCCTTAAACGTCACATTGTGCAAATACTACTAGTGGCCATTAGTTAAGACCTTAGATGTTCAAGCCCACGTTAGGATATGTATATATGTTATATACACTGAGTCCTAAAGATTATTTTTACATGTATTTAATCCTTTACTAAGAATTTATAATTCTCATTCCCTTAAACGTTACATTATGCAAATACTAATAGTGTGAAGCCTAACACATACTAAAGGGTTGTTAAGTAAGGTTTTGGAGCAGGTATTTAAAGTATATGAATCTTTAATGATTTTAAGTTATTGGCTAGTAATACTAATGTACTAACTAAGTTATTTAAAATAGCCTTGACATATACAGGCAGAGTGTACAAGGAAAACTTGGACCTCTCATTTTCTGGAGCTTCTATGCTTAAGTGGAAATTATTTTAATAATTTCAGACTTTGTACATATTAGGTACTTAAGTACCAAGGAAATACCTCTAGTTTGACTACTGTGTATGGACTTATTTAGTATATATATTTGTATGTATACTATGGTTGCTTATAGATGTATATAAGTTAACTGTTATGTGTACATAAGCTAATACTTGAATTTTAAATACACATGTTTATATGACTTCAGTATATATTTCAAGTGTTTTATGAATGCTATATAAAGTATTTTGAAAAACTTTATTTATTACTTCTCTTACAAATACCAAAGTTAAACATGCATTGATTCATGTCATAAGTTAATTAACTAGTAGCATATAAACTTTTAAACAATGTAAGTATTAACTTAGCCATTTGTAACTAAAAGCAGAATTACTAAATCCTGATTATCCTAAGATCCTAGGAACACTCTATATTAGGGTAAGCGAGATTCCCTCACAATAATAGACAAACTTAGTGTCATTACAAATACAAAAGGATATGTAGCTACTAGCTAGGGGCCAACATACTTCTCTGTGACATGCACCAAGGTGGTATATATATAGTCTCGGGTGGATCTCTAAACCAAAAATCAAATCAACTGGTGCACTACTAACCCACTTTGGCGGTCTTTGACTTATCCTTATATATGTCCACCACTGCTTGCGAGTGGGAAAGGCATTTGTTGGTTTCTTCCTCGTGAGTTATTCCAAATTAGGTTTCAATATAATTTTTATAATTATTAATTATTAAAAATAATAAATAGTATTTAGTAAATACTGGATTTTCTCTAACGTTTACTATAATTAAATTTATATATTTACATGTTATCTATAATAAGATTCAAGAAATTTTATGCCAAGTTTGAGTTGGGCGTTTTTTTCTGAGTTGTACATTGTGCTTTCTAAGTTGCATAATAATAGATAGTAGCATTTGTGATTTTTTTTAATGTTTATATAAGACTTAGGTTAAGAAAGATTAAATGCATTGTTCTCAGTTTTGTTGATTTTTCACCCACCTTATATGTCAATTTAAAATTATAATTTAAAAACACAAAAGAATTTTTGAAATATTTTTTGAAAAAAATAAACATTTTTTTATCAAATTTTATTTTAAAATTCGACACATAAAAAAAATTATTTAATTTTGGTGGATTCAGAGTTTGTTTTCAAATGTTATTAATTTTAAATAAAAATATAAAAAATAAAAACAATAATTTCTTAATGATTTTCAAATTAGAAAGAAGGGAAGCTTATTAACTTCTAGAATTCATACTCATTTTTTTACACAGAAGTAAACATGTGCACTGACCTCAAAAACAAATCCCCAGATGGCCCTAGAATTGTCATCAATTTGATTTGCAGACGATTGGATCTTGCACAGCTTGAAGTATCTGGGGAGTAAAGCCTTATTGTTCTATAATGTAACTGTTATTGTATAAGCATAACCCTCATCAATTTTAGGAGATAAATTGATTGAATTGAACTAATCAAAATTAATTACTAAACATAAATTAAAACTAAAGAGGACAAAACAAAAAATTATTAGATAAATGAGCTTGGACCATCAACTAAAACAGAAATGACTTTGCCCAAAAAGAGCATAACATCAAATGGCTGTTGTTAGAAAATGAGCCCCTTGATCATAAGGTATATGTTCTCCATAAAAATAAAACTGTTCTTTTATTAAAAATACGTGATACTGTGGAATTTAATATAGTGTGTGACAAATGATCGAAATTGACAATCAAAAGTGTTCATGAAAAATAACTAAATAAATAGGGGCAATCTTTACTATCCATTGGCTCCAATCACAAAGGCTGTTGATGTTTGAACGCACCCGACTTTTGATCAAATACAAGTGAAGAAAATAAGATAAGTTTGAGGTCGTGCATCGCTATAGGGGACCAAGAAGTAGAAAGTAATGATTCATTTACGAGCATTTTTTCAAACACTTTGCTTGCCTGCCTGCTTCAGCCTAAAATTGCCTAACTCATCGCTTATAATATTCTCCCTCATCCATTTGCATTCACGGAAAATATCTGTTGCCTTAAGTTTCAGTGTCCTATAGAGAGATGCCAAAAAATGTCTGTTGGGCTTTTCTCTGCCAGTATCGAAGAGATTGGCCCGATCTGTTCCAATCTAGACTGCAAATGACCCCTTTTCTTGGTGGGCCAAATACCCAAATACTGCTACCTAATGCTCCCTCAGAAAGTTCAATAATTACTTTTTTTAGAAATAATTTTAATATTTATTTATTTAATCAAATTTGATAGTTAAACTACCTAGAGTTTTGGGTCAGACGATAAAAAGCCTTGATCATCCAGCAGCTCTAGTTATCTGCCTACAAAGATATAGAAAAGGAGTGTTACGAGAACCCTCATGTGTATTTCTAAGAAAACCCCTCAAACACTTAAATCAGTATAGTTGTAGTGTAAAAATGTAATAGAAAATAAGAGAGATGTTCTCTGTACATACAGCCAATAGGTGGGCCAAGTAACCAAATACTGCTACCTAATGCTCCCTACATCCTAGAAAGTTCAATACTTACCTTTTTTAGAAAATTTTTAACATTTATTTATTTAATCAAACTCATTTAAATTTTTACTGCTGAAACTGTAAAAAAGATTTTTTTTTAATTAGTTTCAGATGTAGCAATGAAAATAATAACATAAATTACATATACCTTAATCTTCGTGCCTATATAAATGTTTCATATGAAGAAGTGTATTTTTCATTTTTGATTGAGTTGTTAATGGTTTTTCTTTCCTAAAAAAGTCAATCTTTTGAAATCAAGGCAACGTTCCCCCCTAGGTTAGAAAAAATAATTAATTTCATTTTTTCGGTTTTTTGTATGAACATCTCCCAAGAAGTAATAACCCTTTTATAAAAGTTTCAATATTTTCCATAGTAAAAAAAATTCTTTTAAAATACATGTTTTTGCAACTGAAAAGAAAATGTTTCATGGACATTTAAACTTTTATTTTTCAATTTGTACACAAGTTTCCAAAAACACGTGTATATCAAAATATACTTTTTATCACTTGGATGAAGAGAATGAATAATTGTATTCCAGACTGTTTTCAAGTAGGGATATAAAATCATGCGAGAAAGACGTTTCTGCGCGCTATTTTTTAAAGGCCTAAAGCCATTTTTAGCCCATGAACTTAGATGACTCGGACATCCAAGCCCCTCAACATAGAATTAGTTAAACTCGCCCCCTGAACTTTGAAACACGGGAGACTTTAGCCCTTCTGGGGCCATGTACGCAACACGTGGTGCTTTTTCCCAGACACCGTCACTGTTCCGTTTGCTGCTTGAGGTTTAGGGTAGACAAACAGAGAGGAGGAAGAAAAGAAAATGACGTGAGCCGGATAATGAAGAAGGTTTTGCCGACGAATGCGAAGATCTCCAAGGACGCGAAAGAGACGGTGCCCAAGTGCGTGTCGGAGTTCATAAGCTTCATCAGAGGGGAGGCCTCTGACAAGTTCTAGCAGATAAGCAGAACACGATCAATGAGGACGATCTGTTGTGGGCAATGACCACGCAGGGGTTTGAGGACCATGTGGAGCCGCTAAAGATCTACTGTAGAAGTACAGGGAGAGGGAGGAGGGAGGGTAGCAGTGTCGAGGAGGAGCGATTTAGGGAGAGGGATGGCGATGGCAGTCTCATGAATTCGGGGAACTCGGGTGGGTTCGGAGCATGTGGTGGCGGGGTGCTCTGATTTTTCCCAATTATCTGAATCCTATCTGATCTGATCTCGTCCAATTCTCTGAATTTCGCACAAAAGGCTGGGTAAGAATTTTGCCCAATTAGAGAATTGTGCCATGACTTTGCGTCTGCTCCAACTGACAAACAAAAGATTACAAGAAGAAGTGAACGAATGAACGGACCAGTGACGGTGCTGGTAAAAAAGCACCAAGTGTTGCTCAAATCGGCGCATAGGAGCTAAACTGTCCTGTGCTTAAAAGTTCAGGGGGTGAGTTTGACTGATTCCAAGTTGAGGGGCTTAAGTGTGCGGATCATCTAAGTTAAGGGGCTAAAAATAGCTTTAGGCCTTTTTAAATTATGATCCATAGACACAGAAAGTATCTAAGAGATTGAAGGAAGAAGAGTTCTGAGGACATGCTAAGAACTTATTTATATGGCTAATTTTAAATTTTATTATTTTCCTTTAAATAGTTATATGTTAGGGTGTTCAAGTACAAAAGAGAAGAAACATGCAAACTGGATGAGATTTCAAATTTCTTAGTTGATCCTTTTTTTTTTTTTTTGGAAATGTGCATTATTAGGCATGTACGAGGTATGTTGGTTTGCACGATATAGCGGACATTTTTTTACAATAAATTTAATATAAAAAATTTAAATAATAAATAATTAAAAAAATATGAAAACAATTGATTAAAGCCGAACTAGCCTGAACAATAATTAAAATTAGGTAAATAGAAACATAAAATCATATGCATTTTGAAATGTATAATTCTTTCATTAAAAATAGTTTACTAAAAACTTCCCTCTTTTATCAACTTAAATTCTAATTTTTAACATTAATAAGAAATTTATTTAGAAAAATTTACTTTCAATTTTAACAATTATGAACCAAATTTTTTTATTAAACCATAGAGAAAAATTCATATTGCAAAATGCAAGCATGAATAACAAAATAATTTGATTGAAACACAAAATTATGCTTAATTTATGTTAATAGATTTACAATTTAACCATTAAGACTTACCTTAACATTATGTAAAAATCTGAGTATAAACAATTATAAGCACACATAGTAGTTAACTGAAGATGTGTTTATATAGTATCAAAAGAGTATTAAAGATAACAGAGGAAAAATGATTAAAACAATTCTATTAATCAATTCAATAAAACCATTAAAAGAAAGAAAGTTTCTGGTGTTTATAAAGTTTTTTGTGTTCATAGTGTATGATAACATTGCACAATAAATATGCATAGGTTTTCCATATTTTTCCTCACTAATGAATTAGTGATGAAATAAAAAATTTTAAAAATTGTGCACTCAAGCATAACACAAATTATTCACTTATTTCAACTAATCAAAACTTTAAATCAAATCTGTGTAAAGCGCTCATACATTAAGAAAAATGTGCATTTGTTTCAACTAATTAAAATTTTGAATCAAACCTATACAATTAAAACTCTGAATCAAACCTTGGAAAAAAAAAAGCTTTTAATATTTAATATGATTAATAAAAACACATTTGAAAGTCTACCACACCTATAACTAGGGATCAAGATAGCCCTCTTACCTTCTCCTTAAAAACCTTTGACTCCTAGTATATATAAAAATTATAATTAGCAAAAGGGCAAAAAAGGATTATAACAAATCATAAAAGTTGGAGACCATTATGGCAAAAATTTTGTATCTAGGGACTAAAGAAGAGATTTGACCATTCTACAGGAAAGTAAAACAATTTGAAACGGTGGGAGACATGTAAAAAGAAAAAAATACTCTTGGGTCCCTATAATATTTATTATGGATAGTAATATTCACCAATCTTTATAATGTGACAATCATGTCACCATCAGCAAATGATCTATCTTCTAACTGGCGATAACAAGAGAAAGTGGGGGAGCATTATGACATACGTGAGACATTTAGGGACCAAAAGAGGGGCTTGACGATAAGTTGGAAGAAGCCAAAAAAAAAAAAAAAAACCCACGGTGGAAAACTGCTGTTAATAAACAGTAAAAACCGTTTCTTCTTTAAAATATAATATATAATTTGTACTTTCCAAACAAAATTAGTGCAATCATATCTGAATTCTTGGACATATTCAAAAGTAATCGCATTATTCATCAATAATAATTCTAAAAAATAATACAAATAATATTCATTTCTTATAAAAATTAATTGAAAAGTGAACTATTTTGATATATGTATACACTGATGCACAATGATCAGTATTGGTAAGAATCAACCAGCCGGTCAAATCGGGAATTGTGAAACTCATCCACTCGGGCATTAGCTCATTAGAATGTTGGTCAAGAACCAGTTAAAACCCGGTTAAAACCATAGAGAATCTGAAAACGGTTAAGCAATTGAATGAAAAAACTTGGCAATTTGTCAATTTATTAATATATCTTTAGATGGGTGGTTGTTTTTTGAATAATTTTTCATATAATAAATTAGTTTGAAGAGTTGTCATATTTATTTGTCGTATAGGAATAACGTAACAATGACAAAAATACTAAGTATGAACGGTTTCCTTCATGGTACCGTTCGGTTTTGAAATGCTCCCCTAAACTATGGTAACTCGGACAATTTACCCGTAAACCATAAAATGGGTCAACTTGAATCTTAAACTTTAGATAATCGGCTAGTTTAGTCCCTCAACTCACTTATACCCTCGCGTGGCCGCACGTAACAAAAATGCCATTAAAAAGATAAACAGAGCCTCTTATCATTCATTCCCAATGTTGCCTCAATTTCTGATGCCACCTCTATCTTCCCTTTGCCCACCTAGGTTTTGATTGGGTTTCCTGACATCGAGAAGACCCAATAGCGGACTAACATCGGAGTTTTAATTGGAGACTCAATCAGAGACCTAATAGCAAACTGACATTAACGGAATAAGAGATGGCACAATTCTCTACCGTCTCCGACAAGCAAAGCACGCAAATAAGAGGAAAGGGCTTACAAGTTGAGCATGTTTTCTATCTCAATAATTCATCTAATTCATTCGAATGCTCTCCATCGAACCTAACAACTCGCACAATTCATCCGTCTCGAAGTGATGTGACACATTATCAAAAGAGCAGTAAAGGCTTTAGGAAAATGTGGGGAGGGGGAGTGGGCTGCTTTTGCATTGAGGGTAAGAGAAGAAGAAAGTGAAGGAGAAGCCGGAAAGGTTGTTGAAAGCAGAGATTGGTCAGAGGAGGGGGCAACAGCAGCGGCTCAGTTAAAGATGGATGGCTTGAGAATTAGGCTGAGTCAATAAGCTAAAGTGATCGATTCATTAAAGTTCAGGGTTCAAATTGATTCACTTATCAAAATTCAGGGTTTGAGTTGATCCAATTTATAGTTCAGGTGGCAAACTATCCGAGTCACTGTAGTTTATGAGAATAATAAGGATTTAGGCCTTTGAGAAATATTCTTTGATCAGGAAACTTTTTGCGAATTGTCCCCCTCCGCTTCTTGTCTCATTTGACTATATAAAACTCTTTAATTCTTGTTTTGTTTCATTTGAGTTCTTATGTATCTTTCTTGTGATTGTCTGAATGTCGAAGGATTCTTGCAGTTATGCTCAACGATGATTCTTTCTTCCCTCCTTACTGAACCAAGACAATCCTTTTGATGCAAAAAGCCAAAAAACTTAACTAATTTCCTAAGATTCGATGGAATTAGAGCATCTTTTTTTTTTTTAACAATAATCATAATTATCGATTACCACATTTCCCTTTTTTAGTTATACCATATAAAACAATGAAGATTCATTCTCTCACTCACTCACCCACTCTTTCTCTCTCTCTCCCTCTCTCTTTTTCTTTTAATTTTTTTAAGATGGAAAATAACAAACCGTATGAACTTATTTTAATTCTAACTTATAAGCTCGTTGCCTTTTAACCCACTCGACCACTAATTCTTTTCAAAGTAATCAAATACAGATTACAAAGTGAGGTCCAACCAAGATTACAGGAAGAGTAATTCTTGTAACTCAAAGTTGTATATCTAAAAAAAATCTTTTAATTCCTAATTCAGCAACGAGACTGAGAGATAGTAAGTAGGGGATTTAGAAGAGCGATACTCGTAAAGACCCTCCTAATGATTACCATGAATTTCCAACTACTATTAATAAAGATTTTGTATTTAGAATCTTATTGTACAAACTAATTGTCGATATAGGAAGGATTTAGTTACTCTTGGGTCGAATTTAGCATAAGTGAGCCATCAAGGGCATTTAGTAATTTTATTCTATAATGATTTTATTGCGTGAATGAAAGAATAAGATTAAAATAAACATAGTGATACTTTTGACGAGCTTAACTGCTTTCATTTGTAAGGAAAATTGAAATTACTAAGTTGCCCTTAAGGTGAGCCATGAGTGACTTAAGTGTAAGATTTCAAAGTTTTGGCCTCTAATAAAAATTCACATTAGAATGATGGCCTAAATGTCAAAACATAAAATCTATGACTCAAATTGTTTACGAAGCTATAGAAAGGGTCCTCATTGAATAAAATCAAGGTTGAGTCTCAATTTGCATCAAAAGGGGCGGTAAAGGTTTAGTTATAGGATTCGCGCAACCGTAGCACAAACTCGAATCCAAAACACGAACGGACGAAGTACTTAGAGCAAATTCGCACTTTCAAGTTGATGAATTCGCAAATTGAAGATGAATTCGTTGTTTGGACCTTGAGTTCCATCTTAGCGGCAGACTTTACCAATCTGTGCTTTTAGACCAGTTTGTGCTTTTGACTTATCACATCAAACTTTTGGACCGACTTCTAACACACACAAGGCTGCCGCATTGATGTTTTTGTCATTCATTTTCTTTTTCAATTTTTTATTCTCTCTTTTGTTGCTTTGTCTGTTGGAGGGAAATGGCATATTTTTTGTCATTTTTATTCTAATAATTAGTTTTCCCCTAAAATCCACCATCGTTCATTTATTATAGCAATTCAGGATACTGTTTATTTATTATTCTCAACTATTAGATTGTTACATGCATTCATTCGCACGTACATACATAAGCCGCCACGCCAATACCTGGTCTTGAATGATCTTATGCATTTAAGATCCTTTCAATTCTACATGTTTCTTGTCAGGAACAGATTTTAAAAGTTTTCTTTCCCCATCCACAATGTTCATTTTAAATGGATAAATGTTTTAAACTTATAAATTATTACCGTTCAAGATATTTTGTATTTATAATGTATGCTACATACATATATATTATATAAATACATAAATAAATATGAAACTTTTGAGCCGCTCCCGCTATCAATAATTTTACAATTTTAACAAATTAGCGCTCTCGCTCCCGCTCTCACTCCCGTTTCATGCAACTTAGGGTAAAGGTAGCTAATGATGTTCTTCAACCCTTAATCTAGTAGCTAAAAGGGCTGCTAACGATGATTAGGAGGTTAGGAAATGGCTAAGTAGATGGCTGCCGTTGGTTTTTGTTTTTTGTTTTTTTTAAGAGATTAGTGGCTCAAGAAAATGAAGACACCTAATACATGTGTGCCTGTGAGTTGTGAGCAGCTTGCGGATTTTGAGAGTCTGAGGACCATTTTTGCTCATTTTAACTAAAGCGGACTTTTCTAGACTGGAAACAGTACCTCTGGCAGCACTGCCACATGTCATGAACTTCAAATTTATTACCATTATGAAAAAGTGTTAATGAACTCATAAGAAATTAAAGAGGTTTCTGGTTCTGGATAGTCAATTGTGACTAAAATCCCAAATGGCTTATACAGAGAGGTGAACTACCCTATAGTAGGGTAAGGCCTGTTACAATGCAAACGTCCACAAGTTTTCCACCAAATGTTTCATCTAGGTACAATCTCAAATGAATAATTTTTTTTTTCCTGGTAGCCAAAATAAATATAAGACATTATAAGGTTTCAGATAAGGAAATGAGCGATAATCTCATACTTAGCTGTGTTTTTTACCTCTAAATAAATTTGTATCCTGATTCTCTAATTAAGAGCAATCATGGTACCTTTTAAAATGACTATTAAACTAAATCTTTAAATGTTTGAATGAGTACCTTCAATAAGGATGAATTGTGAACTGTGAAGATAATGTGGTATTAAAAAGTATGATATTTGGTATCTGTTTCGAAATTAACACCTTTTGCAGTAGAAATAATTATTTAAAAGGTAAAAGTATCAAAGATGCCACTAATGTTTGGGTATGGGCTCGAATTTGTCATTATAGTTTTTTTTTCCCAATCTCCTACTAATGTTTTCAAATTAGCTCAAATATGCCATTGAAATTTTAAATTGGGAGTGAATATACAACTATCAGTTAAAAAACTAATGGAAAACATTAAAATTAACACGTTTTAAAATTTTAGGATAATAAAGCAAATTTTAACAAACTTCTAGTATCTTAAGTAATCAATCTCTCTTTCTCTAATCTCTCCATCGCCACTGCCAAAGCTTTTCTGGCCACCATCTGTGGCGGTCAATTAAAAAACTTCTAGCTTTTTCTCCTCCCATCGCCATTGGCTATCCTCCATCATCCTATCCCTCCCCTCACCCTGCACCATGGAAACGAGTTGTAGATCGGGTCACGAAACAAGGTCGGTGGTAGATTGGGCTTCAATGCCAACGGCAGGGGCAATGTCTCACATAGAAACCGGATGGTCGTCCAAAGGGAGTCGAGAATGAAAACAGTACAAGCGTGGGGAATGTAGCTACATACAATAAGAATCCGGTGCACCGGATTCTCATCAGATGCGGGATGCCGTTGAGGTCAAATGCCAATCTGAAGGCACCGGTGAATGAGGGCATGCTGAAGAGCAAGACAGGGAACACATGGTGCATCGCAAACGGTGAGGCTAGGAAGGGAAGGTTGCTGGGCTATCGACCGATCTAGTCGAGAGAGACGTCGATTGGAGCCAAATAGGGTTAGGGCAAAAGTCTCAAAGGTCCTCATATTCTTTGAAAGGTACATAATAGCCCCAATATTTCAAAATATTCTATTATTTTTTAACTAGTAGTGGCATATTTGAGCCAATTTGAAAACATTAGTGGGAGATTGAGCAAAAAAAAACTATAATGGTACATTTGAACCTAGACATAAACATTAGTGGCAGATTTGATACTTTTGCCTTATTTACAAATTACAATAAAAAATTATTTATATTTTCGTTGGAGTTTTCTGTAAGAAAAAGAAAATGTTTTTTTTTTTTAAATTTCTTCTATAAAAACGAATTGGCTCGAACCATTACCACATAAGCTACCACTACCAAAATAGGTCTATGAGATAAAGGTCAGAGGCAAAGAACACCTTAAGTAGAAAAGACAGTGAGCTTGCTCTGATTTCTGAAGTTCCAAAAATGGAGAAGATCGAGCACACAACCGTTCCCACAAACGGCATTAACATGCATGTCGCCTCAATCGGGTCGGGCCCCGTCGTCCTCTTCCTCCACGGCTTCCCGGAGCTCTGGTACTCCTGGCGCCACCAGATGCTCTCCCTCTCCTCGCTCGGCTACCGAGCCATCGCTCCCGATCTCCGCGGCTATGGAGACACGGACGCGCCGCCTTCAGCCGACTCCTACACCGCCCTCCACATCGTCGGAGACCTGGTCGGACTCCTCGACGCGCTCGGCGTCGACCAGGTGTTCCTAGTCGGCCACGACTGGGGCGCGATTATTGCCTGGCATTTTTGTGAGTTTAGGCCTGACAGAGTCAAGGCTTTGGTCAATACGAGCGTCGCTTATCGCCCCCGACACCCCAAGATCAAGCCTGTTGATAGGTTGAGGGCTCTGTTCGGCGATGATTTCTATATCTGCAGATTTCAGGTAACCAGTACCATCTAGTTAGCTCTTTTTTGTCCCCTTCGGTTGGTTGTTGGGTTGTACAGGAGTGGGTACGTCGGCTTCAACTTTAATCGATCGGTTCCTTGCTCTTTTGTTTCTGATTAATTTCACTGAATTTCTGTAGAGCCTCCCTGTTTTCCTTTCTGCAGAATATTATCTTTAGACTGCGATAGTGTAATAGTGGACCGTTAGCCTATGAGATAGTTACGTTTTGATGCTTCAATCCAGGCTTCGTATTTTGATGGGAAATTCCGAACCTAAAAGCTGTAGCAATTTTGTGGCGATACTTTTCGGTTTATTTTCAAGTGATTGGTCGGTCCATTTCCGTTAACTTGTATGGTCCAAACATGAATGTTCCACCAACTATTTTAATTAAAGGCACTTTTGTGGAAATTTCAAGACATGGATCACCTTGCATAACAAACATTGCCCCTATAATTATGTCTGAGAATAGTGATTTGATTAAAAGCTCCAAACTCATCTTTTGATCCATCAAGTTCACTTGATAGAAAATAGTTCTGACTGCATTGCAGAAACCGGGGGAGATTGAGGAAGATTTTGCAAAGGTTGATACCAAGAAATTGGTTAGCAAATTTCTTTCATCAAGAAATCCACAGCCACCTTGTATACCAAAAGAGGTTGGTTTCAGTGGATTGTCTGATCCTCCTGCCTTGCCTTCTTGGCTTTCAGAAGCAGATGTCAACTATTATGCCACCAAATTTGATCAAAAGGGCTTCACTGGTGGACTGAACTATTACCGAGCCATGAACCTGTATGTGCTGCACAACTGTACTCAAACTCTGATGCATATTAACCGATATTTATGCGGTGCCAAATCATATTGTCATATAAGAAATTGATGCTTTCTTAGAATTGAATAATGTCTTTCTTGCAGTTTATCTACATCTTCAGGTAAAAGCATTTCTGTATATCACTTTATTGTGGAGGAATCAGAAATTTGCCCACCAAAACTGCATCATAGAAGTCCGGAAAATGGATGTGGTGGCTGTCTAAAAGCTTGTTTGAATATATATACATGTGTTCTATGTACTTTTGGATTGCATGTGGATTACTTGGAACTGTTCTTTTCCTCCAAAGAGCCATTGATCATGCTCTTTGCTCCAGTTCTTCTTCTTTAGATAGATCGTTTGGCATCAGAATCTCTAGTTGCAGTTTGTGAAGAGCCTTTCTTGCGGTGTTAATCTATTTTGTGTGTGCAGAACATGGGAACTCACTGCGCCATGGACCGGAGTACAAATCAAAGTTCCTGTTAAATTCATTGTGGGCGACGTGGACCTTACCTATCATATGCCTGGTGTGAAAGAGTACTTGCACAATGGTGGTATGAAGAAAGGTGTTCCATACTTGCAGGAAGTGGTTGTTATGGAAGGAGTTGCCCACTTTCTTAACCAGGAAAAGCCCGAAGAAGTCAGTGCTCACATCTACGACTTCATTAAGAAGTTTTAACCGCCAAATCGTTTATTGTACTGCGGTATGAACCATATTTTGCTTCATGTGCCTCAATTCTCTGGTTTCTTTATATCGCAGCTGAATTAAACACTATTTAGTAGTTATGTGAACTGGACCCGTTAAATAATGGAGGTGCTGCTTTGAACCTGGGCACGCGTATAACGGGTTCTCTGTTTTTACTCTGTTGGGATTTAATTAATTAAGAAAGGGGAAGAGAAGGGAATGGCAGAGAATGGGGGATGAGTTATTTTCCCCGAGTTGGAGGGATGAAAAAACCGTATCAAGGAGGGAACTGACGGATAATGTCTTTCCCTACCGTATTTCCTCTTTATCCAAATGAGGGAATTATACCAATTTTTCTTCCATTCCCTCTCTTAAATCCTTAACAGACTTAGAAATGCAAGTGAGAGGGGTGTACTCTGGGCCTATCCACGCTCAGGGCTTGGGTTTTGGGCTTGAATCTACCACGCATCTCATGCCTGTAGTGTGCTGGGTATTTATGAAAGGTTTTTTACCCCACTCATACCATTTTCATAATTTCATCACTTTAACTCCTGGTCGTTATTAGGAAGTTGAAGATCCAATTCGTTATTATTCTTGGCCTCTCAAACGAACTGGGGAAAGAAAAAAAAAATCATGTTCAGTTCTTACGGTTAGATAAATTTATAAAACGTTAAAGCGATTAGAAGTTAGAGCATCATCTGGTGGGAAGTGGGTTTCACAAGCTGATGACTTCGTTTTCCTATACTTTATGATAGTTTACAAAGTGTGATTATTAAGAATGTCTAAACTCATTTCGTACTTTTTGTTTTGTCTAAATTATCTTGTCTGTAGCAAAACTTTATAGTGGTTACACCAACCACAGCAGAAGGTGATTTTGTTTTGAGCATGTGAATCATCTACCATCTTCTTAACCACTTACGGCAGCACACACAAGCGCATGTGTCTGGACTTTGCTCTTGCATGCTAAGGCCCGAGGCGCCAAGTCTCTTCGATTGTATTCCTTCAGTCTTAAGCAAATATATAGTAAGTCTCTATTCTTGGAAATTAAACTGTCCACTAATTTCCGATCACATCAATTTATATTGAAAATCAGATTACGGTAGTTTTTTTTATTAATTACACTTTTCCTCAAAAGTATGGTAGTAATTTCATTTTCACCTCCCATTTGGAAACTCCGACTCTTCTGCTTTCTCAATTGTAGTAGAGAAAAATATTGACCCTAATTTCTTTATGTATGTCATTTAGTTTGAAGAATTTGGTAGCAAATTCATCTCCTGTATGTAGAAAAAGAAAAAAGTTATTTATCTTCATATTATTTTTTCTAACAGTCACATAGTTAAGAGAAGATTTATTGACTTTTTACCTGCTAAATAAGTTCCTTCATGAGCTTGTCCCGAGGTCTGATATTACGTACGTTAAACTCAACATATACACTCGCTGCTGTTTAAATACGGTAAATTCCAATGGGAAAAGTAAGTAACAAATAAAATAAGGAAGATTGTAATGTGACAAATGACAGATGTGATAATACTGTCTGTACCTTTGAAAGTGTAATATCAATATTTACATTTAAACTTAAACAGATCAAATTATATTTTTACATATATGATTTGTCATATAATTGGACCTATAAAATACCTCTTTTAAACTCGCATTTGTTGTTTATGCTATGCGGAAAAGGTTGGGACTCGAAAGGGTGCCAAAAAAATCCTAAAATGTGTTACATTATACAAGTGGATGACGGGGCATGCCTACCCAGTTATACGTGACCGTAGCTAGGGGTGGAAATGAGTTGAATAGCTTATCAAACGGTTCGGGCTCGAGCTCAGTCTTTTTGTTATCAAGCTGAGCCTAATGAGTCTCGAGTCGAGCTTTAAGCCGTAAGATAAATTCAAATACTTAACGAGCCGAGCAATGATCGACTTAAATCTTTATCGAGCATAACGAGCCTAGTAAGAAAATTAATATAATATAATTTAGGCCTAACTACAGGAATAGCTCCTAAACTTGGCCAACTCGAGCGAGTTGGTCCAAAACTCAGCACTCACTAAAGCTTGGTCCCCTAACTTTGGAAAGGTATGCACTTCAGTCCATCCCTACAATAATAAACGAACGGTGTTAGGTTGAGGCTGCAGGCATGAACCAACTTGGGCTCGCCGCTAGCCAAATCATCATCACCCCAAATGCTGGTGGCCTGCACACGTTGCCCATCATATTCGGCTCCATTAGATTTGTTTGCCTCTATGGCGAGATCGATTTCGCTAATAGAAATCAATGACCGATTCTCCTTAATTGCAACTTCTCCTCGGCCAAGACAATTTGCGGTCGACGGAGAGTGAAACCCAGCCCCTGCTCAAAGGTTAGCTCGTCGGATTCCGCATTTGTGGCGGGTAGTTGAATTCCCTCTGGATTTCTTCCTTTGGGTTCGTGGCTCGTCGGGTTCCTTCGTTGCCCATGATTTCTCCACCGCAGCTCACCCTCCCCTTAGGATGGTGGCGCCAAGCATGGTTGGGTGATAGTGGCTGCCTTGGAGCAACTCGTGGCAGGATCAACAATTGTGGCAGTGCACAGTGTCTTCGACCCCATCGTCTGTGGTGGCGTCTTGTCCTTGAGTTGCCCCAAGCCTTTCCATCGTTCACTTGTTGTCCCGAGCCTTGAGCCCTTTCGCCGCTCGCGCACCATCTCGAGCCCCAAACGCCATCCGTTAATTACTGTACCAATTGGACTGAACTGCTTAGCTTTTAAAAGTTAAGGGGCCAAGTTTTAGTGAGTTCTGAGTTTTGGACCAGCTCGCTAAAGTTGGCCAAGTTCAGGGCTGTTCCTGTAGTTAGGCCTATAATTTATCTAACCTTAATTCCTTAGAATTTCTACACCTAATCGTATTTTCCGTTCACTCTCTTCACAAAACACCAAAACCCTACCTTCCCTCGCTTTAGAGCAATAGCAATAGATAGATCCTAGCCCAAAATCACACCCGCCACTGTCACTCCCATCGGCGGGCGACCATCTTCACAACACCGACCACCCATACACACCACCGTCATGCAACCTGTCACCTCTTCGTCTCATCGTCAATCGGCTTGTTCTCACCAAGCTTTGTTTAAGCACCTAGTAATTGCCTTGTGATTGCCAAGCAATTGAATCACCTTCGTTTGTTACCTCAACATCAAACGTCCAGAGATTCATTCAAGCTTCAATCTCTGACAGCGACAATCATCGAAACCAGAGCTTCGTTCGAGATTCAATCTCTAACAACAACAACTACCGAAGCCACGTGAAAACTTTAAAATTCAACCCAAAATAGAGACTATTGGATCTCATATGATATTCCTCAAAATGAGCTCAATTCGAGCTTCGAACCTATCGAGCTACTAAGTCAAACTCGAACTTTTTCAAGCCGAGCTTCAAGCCTCATTTTCCAAGCTTGTTAAACTCGAGTCGAGCCAAGCTTTCAGCTTAGGATTGTTCGGGCTCGGCTTTGCTCATTTTCACTCCTAACGACAACAATACTTGACGTAATAAAACATATGTAAATTTTCTCGTACAAAAGAAAATTTTTCAATAGTAAGAGTAGTATGTTTAGTAGTTTTCCTATACCTCCTTTCAGTGTAGACTTTAGCAACGAGCCTGACCCGATATTAGGAATTTAGGACCAATATTGTCATTTGCCGCCCATTGCCGGTGCCGGACCACCAAACACTTCCCCCCTCTCTCTCTCTCTCCCTCTCCTCTTCTTTTATCTTTTTTTTTTTTTTTTTTCTCTCTTCCATTCGGCAAGCAGAGCCAACTAACCTTCCCCAACTTGCCAATATCACCAAACAGTCAAACCGCCCACCCTCCTATTCTTCACGATGGCGTTTCTGGGTTTCTTTATCTTGTTCCTGGTCTCGACCCAGGCCTCGATTGCCATCTCCGGCGACGAAGACCAGCAGCTGTCGGCCTACCAAGCGCTCCAAGAGTACGATTTACCGATCGGCCTGCTTCCCAAGGGGGTCACCGGATACGAATTGAACCGGGAGACGGGCGAATTCAAGGCCTATTTCAACGGATCCTGCACCTTTCCGATAGAATCGTACAATCTCAAGTACAAGTCCACAGTCGAGGGGAAGATCAGCAGGGACAGGATCACCAATCTGAAGGGGGTCAGCGTGAAAGTGCTCATCCTCTGGCTGAACATCGTGGAAGTGGTCCGCTCGGGTGAGGAGATCGAGTTCTCGGTGGGGATCGCGTCAGCGGATTTTCCGATTGAGAACTTCCTGGAGTCTCCCCAGTGTGGATGTGGATTAGACTGCAAGGACAAGATGAAGTACCAGTCTCTATCTTCTTATTAGGTGAGTTAGTTAGCAGCTGGATTAGTAATAGTAATACTATATGGATGGAACTGGAAGTAATCAGCTCAGACCAACTGGGAAGTTTATTTTTAAGATCACATCAGCTCAGCTGGGAAGTATATGTATGTGTACCGTAGCAGATCAGACCTAAACTCTATTAGTTGTGACTGTGAGCGAGTTGTTGTTATTCGGTTTAGCTATAAATAAAATCGCCTCGCCTGTATCTCAGTTTGCGGGGCGAGTAGCGCAAAATCATCTGTGCATTTTTAAACTACCAGTCTAGTCTACTTGGCGACATAGCCACTGAGAAATTATATTACAGTCTCTTTCTTCTTTTTTTGTTTGTTAAAAAAAACATCAGTCTTATCGATCAGCTATAAATACCACCAAACTTCCCAATTCCAACTCAGCTTGTGTGAAGAAGAGACCAATTCATCCCCAGAACAAAACCAACCAGCCAAAAGCACATCCTAACCAGAGAGACCGGAAAATGCCAGGGCTCTCGAGTGTACTCGCGCCCCTACTCCTCTTCCTCCTGCCTCTCTTCTCCTCCGCTGCCGCCTCCAACCTCACGGCTTACCAAGTCCTCGAAGAGTACGACTTCCCAGTCGGACTTCTCCCCACAGGCGTACTGAGCTACGAGCTAGACACCTCCACCGGTGAATTCTCTGTCTACTTCAATGGGACTTGTACCTTCACCATCGACTCCTACAAGCTCAGGTACAAGTCCACCATCACCGGTGTCATCTCCAAGGATAAGCTCGCCGACTTGAGCGGCGTCCAGGTGAAGATTCTCCTCTTCTGGCTCAGCATCTCAGAAGTCACGCGTGACGGCGACGAGCTGGATTTCTCCGTTGGAATTGCCTCCGCTGATTTCCCCGTTTCCAATTTCGACGAGTCCCCCACTTGCGGATGCGGCTTCGACTGTGATAGCTACCAAGATTGCCACAACATTAAATCCATATTTACCTCCTAAAACTCTGGTCAGTGTCCGTCGTCCTGATGAACGCCGGTTGATTAGATTAGGGGAATTTAGCTCCGCCAGATTAAAAGTGTAAGGAGGCTGTTAATGTTATCCCCGCCTTAATGATATGTACAAGCTTAATTTGATCTTTATATGACAATTTAGCTACAATGACTATTACTCCTGTTGATGGATAGGATCAAGAGCAAATATTACAACAGAATAGAGGACAAGATAGCCTTTGAAAAGAAATGGAAACTAAGCAATTAGTTGTTTCAGTTTGGTATAACGACTTATACCTCAGGATGAAAGAAAGGACTACTCACAAGGTCAGTAAAAATAAAATTAGGAAGGAAATTCTCAAGTGTTTTATACAAAAAATTGTTTTGAACTCGTAATAATTCAAACCCAAAGAGAACTTACTTTCCCAGAGAAAATAATAAAAATAACCCATAAATAATATACTGGTAGTTAATGAACGATAGGTATGGGCATCTCGGCCCATATTTTATGGGCCCATCACCAAAAGAAAACGAGGAGGCCCCTATGGCCCAGAAACTACCGACTTGTGTTAATTCATAGTCCATATAGGAATTGGAGTAATCAGGAATGCCCTGTGTAAAGGACTAAAGGGGCTTGCGTCGGGTCTCAAAGGCACGAAGCCTCAAGTTTAATCCTTCAATTCAAGACACAATGCTTGGCTTCGCTTGAATCGCCCACCCACCCACCCTGGCGCTTGCTTCCCATGCATAACAGGCCTCAAGTTTTGGATTTCGATTGATCATTGTTGGCAAATGTGTATAATCTTATATGTATGGCGATCAAACAAAAAGAAAAGAAAAACATAGGCAACTTATAGAATTCTTACCATACAGCTGGCAAAAAATAGCAGAATTGAAGAGTTATATATACCACAACGCAAGAACCAACCATCCGAAACCTTTCCGGGGTGCTGTATCAAATGCAAGACACAAAAGAGTTCGTCACAGGTTAGCATACTTTTATATCATACTAATAGTTACTGGATCCTGCCCCACGAATCGTTAGAAATTAGCACAGCAAGGGAAACCGAAAAACTTCAACCAATTTTATAAAACCTAAAATACAAGGAACAAGAGTTGTCCTTTCTAGCTCTTTCCAATTATGGCGGGGTAATTTCCATGCTTTGATTTTGCCAATTGCTGTAATGAATGCTAGCTTTTGTACTAGTCATTGATCATCACTAATGTATGAAAGGAACAAGGGTTGTGGGTTTGGAGCTTCAAAAGCTAATATCTAAAGTATACTAACTAATAATTTAAGGGCTCTTGATACCCCATAATTACGCTTAGGCCTAGGCCCACTAAGACACCTCAAGTCCAATCAGTAAGTTGACTCATGTAAGCTCAGCAACTTATAATCCATTATTAGATAAGTATGACATGGGTTGCAGATGAGATAACTATCCCCCCAATCTAATGGCTCTTGTACCACAAAAATTCAGCATCTCATCTAATGTCAAGAGTAGCATGGGCTTCTCTCCCAACGTCTCTATAAATGGCTTACTAATTATAAACGAGGTATTCATTGATTTTACTTTAGTTCTTTCCCGATGAATTCTTACTTACTCAGGCATCAAATTATTTTCAGGGTTCTCATGACCAGCCCACATTTCATTATTCATCGATCAAGGAAGGGGCAACAAAATTGACCCGATCCAAAAATTTGAACTGAACCACCCAAACCCAAACCTGATCTAACTTGATTTGATTAGAAAAGCCAATAACTTGATGCCGGTTGTGCTCAACTCGACTTAAACCTAAACTCGATTAAAGCGAAATCCAAAAAAACCCAAAATCCGAATAACCCAAATCCAAAATATCTGAACTCAAATTGGACTAAATCCGAATTAGCCGAACTCAAAATAACCTGAACCCAAAATAATCTAAACCTAAAACTGACTTGACTTAAAACTGAAAAGATCAAAGTCTAAACTCGACAAGACCTAATTTCTAGGATTTATTGAATTAACCTATGACTTTATAAAATCATTAGATTTTGCCTCATAAAATTGCGAGATTTATCTCAAACTTTTGAGAGTTGAAAGATTTGCTTCAAAATTTTCAAATTTGTCTAAAACTTTCTAATAACCTTCCATTCACATACATTGACCTCAAACAACCTCTAAGGCTCCAAATTAGGACTTAAACTAAATTAATTCATATTTTGACCCTAAATAATGATTTTAAATTTCTAAAAAATTATAACTCAAAGTGACAACATAATTTAGATGCATTTGATTCTACCAACTTCTTAAGTTCTAAAATGACCGAGTTTATAGTTTCATGAATTGAATTTACAAAGTTTTGAATTAGGTATTTTTATTAAAATAATTGTATATTAATATATTTATATCTAGTTAAATTAAAATTTTTAGATTATTTTTTATGCCTAGTAATTTTTTAGGTATGAGGTACCTAAATTTTGAAATTTTTATTTAAGTCACTCATAAAAATGGTAACATAGATCTCTAAACTTTTTAAATATTTGCATAAAAAAAATCAAATTCTTTATTCAAATTTTAGCAAAATCTAAAAAAATGAATTAATCCAATTATTCTAACTTATTCACAAATAACCTGATTAGGCCCGAATATTAACCCGAAACCTAAATAACCAGACCTCAAGTTTACCCAAATTGGCCCAATCTAAATTAAACTCGAATCTAAAATCAACCTGAACCCATATAACCCAACCTGGACCCGAATTGATGCTAACCTGACTAAATCCAAATCTCAATAACCTAACCCAAACCCGATCTAACCCACCTAATTACCATCCCTAAATCAATGCTCTGTTCATAGATATTGAGGTTGGGACTTAAAAAGTAAAGAAATCAACCATATTAGTAAGTCTCCAACTTTTGCCTTTAACACGGCGAAAGAAAATCCGAGTGGTGGTTTGTTGGTTTGCTTTTCTTGTTGCTTAGTTTGTGAATAAAATGTTGGGCAACTTATCCCACGGATCTATTGGGTTTGTAGGAGCTCATGATGAGCATGTGAATTTTTGGACTTCTTGAATGAATTACTTAAAGTCTCGATCGGCAATCATAAAATCCGGAATTAAATTTTATTTTTTCGATTTTAACTAATTTTGGGACATCATCAAAGGTTATTGATTTTGTAGAAAGTGTTGTATCCCTTTGAAGCGATATATGTGTTCCGAGAGCGGTGACTTTTTAAAAAAAGGAAAAAAAAAAAAAGAGACGCATTAATTCATTTTTTTTGTAACCTATAGATGGTGCAGTTAGTAAAAGGGAAAAGCACTAAATAACCCACCACAGTTTACGATTGGACCAGATTACAATTTCAAAACCAAAGTCACAATTTAGTGACAAATTGAACACCAACGTTTTGAATGGGGGACCAAAATAGCCACTAATATAACTAATGGTGAGAAATTTCCATCAAATGGTAGAATATCCCGTTTGAGTATGATTGTGTGAAAATATTGAACAAAATGATATGTCAAATTTGAAAAAAAAAAAAAACGTGGCAAATAGGAATTTGGGGGTTTAATTGATTTAATGATTTAATTATCATGCCTTTGTAAACTTTGGATCCACAAGTCCACCGAGAAAATGGTTGTCGATATCAAGTTCAGTGTTATCATGAATGCCAATTCTTTGATATTGATTTCATTACATCGAAGTGCTTTCTTTTGCAATGCGGCTTATCAATTTATGGACCTTTTTCTAACGGAGCTCCTTAAAATAGCTGAGCCCTTATGAGGTGAACAGCTTGGTGGTGCATACTCTATGGTGACTATGCCATTATTGCCTTTGATGGCCTATGCTAGGGTTTACTCTGTGTCCAACTTTGTCGCCACCACTTTTGGGAGGTGTCACTTAGAGTTTATCCTAGGATCAGATGATCTCTTTGGCGATTTCTAGAGTGAACGTGACAATTGTGGTGATGGAGTTTAGGCAAAGGTCATGAGGAGGTTGTGGAGTTTGATTAGCTCGAAAATGGAATGGTTGGGGTGGGGACCTAGGTAGTGGAGGAAGCTAATGATGGGGCAGCTAGTGGGCCCTGGAGGAAGATGCCTCATAGAGGAAGAGTGAGAGCAATGTTAAAGAAAGAAGAAGATATGACGGAGATGAAGAAGACACCCTCGATGCTTTAGCTTCTAGTTTTGGCGGGAAGAAAAATGCCTTGTGAAAATGCACCATTAGCATTTCATTTATAGCTTAGCACCACTAATGACCCAATAATTAACTTGACATTAACTTATGACTCTGAGGTTGAAATTGATCCCACCATGAACTATGGTGGGCAATTCAGTTAAATTCTCTAACTATGGTATGTTATTGGTACCTTTCTCTTAATAGAAAATCCCTAAAGGTAATTGTTTTAAAAAAATTAATCGCTCAAAAAATATTTAGATAAAATCCATTAGAGGTCCTTTAACATATTTTTTTTGTCCTAAATTGGTATCCTGTCTTAATATTATCCTATCAAAGTCCTTTACCTCATCTTACACGTTTACTTAAGTCCTTTCCGTCAATTAAACCATTAAATCTGGAGGAAATTGCTAATGTGGCATTAATTAACATTAAAATAAGTGTAAAATAATACTTATAATCCTTTAACTTTTGCTTTCAACAATTTTAAGCCTTAAACTTATATCTTCTTCCACAATGACCCATAAACCTCTAGCCCCATCCATGGCCGCCAAACCACCACCCACCTTGTTGTCCCTCATTCTTCATCCATACCCTCCCACCCTCTAGCACGTCTTTTGGCAAAAGCAAAACAACAAAAACAACAAAGCTAGAAAGATAAAAAAAACAACCAAGCTCCTAAAAGGCCGATGATTCCATGTCCAGCTCCTCTTTTTGCCCCTCCACCATCTGCCAACCATCAAATCTGACTCTTTAACTTTTTTTTTTAAAGAATGAATTAAAACTTGAAAATTATTCTAATTTTCTCCAAAAATTCATCTAAAATCTCTTTAATTTCTGAAATCAAAGCTCAGGTAAGGCAACCAACAAAAATCTTGACACCGAACTTATTTGAATATGCTTAAATCAAAACAAATGAGATGTGAAATCTACAACTGAATTCAATAAAATACAACTAAACTCACAAACAAATTCAGGCCACAACAAAAAATCAGCTTAAATCTGAAAACTCATGAACCTTCAATGTCTACTCCATCATTCCTCTATGCTAGAAACTCATGTGGCTGACCAATCATCCACCCCATTGTCGGCCTACCAATCATCAGTTGTGCCATGAGAGACTTGGAAACTACTATGATAGCAGATTAGAGGGTGGGCAGGGAAATGTAGGTGCTGTGATCTTGAAGATGGAGGAGCCAAGAAAAAGGATGTGGTGGGAGGCGGAGGAAAAATGGGGGATCATCGTGCTTTCATTCCAAATCTGGCGAGCCTCTAATGTGGCAGAAGGTGACAAATTCGATGTTGAAAGAACTGTTGTCACCTCAATTCAACGATCCGTTATCGCAGACCTTTTTCTCCAGGCCTCAACGTTTTCAGTTTTTGCAAGACATAGACTGATGGGTTACACAGTGGAGAAATGGGCATGGTGAAAGAGAAGCTTAGATCAGCTCGGTGTGATATGCTTCTGGGAGGCGGAAAATCATAGAAGTGAGGGCAGTGTTGATGAAGATTGTGGAGGTGGCATGAAAGAGGCATAATCAATGGAGATTGAGTTTAGAAATTTTTAAGTTAGCTGAAAAGTTAGATTTAGAAGTTTTGGTTTAAAGTTACTAATTTTAAAGATTAAAGGATTAGAATTTTTATTTTAAGATTAATTTAATCTTAATTAATGCACATCAGCATTTTTCCTCTGATTTAACAGCCTAATTGATTTAAAGGACTCAATTAAACGCATAGTATAAGGTAAAAGACTTTTATAGGACAATATTAAGGTATGATATCATTTGGAACATAAAAATAAAGTAAGAGACCCCCAATGGATTTTACCCAAAAATATTTATATATGTTTACAAAAAGTTCCTTTAGAAATAGAAATACCAGTTCCTTCCACCATATAATTATTAGTGGCCTTTAGTTATGGAGAATGATAGCAGAGCATGAGAATAGAGCTCACTGAGAGGTGGGCACTTGGCACTTAGTTGCAAAATCAACACTAAGGCGTTTATGGGAACACTTTTTGTGGGCGAGGTTAGGATTTTGATTAATTTATTAATTTTAGAGATGAAATCCTTAAAATTTAAAAATGAAAATATTTTAGATAGGTTTTTTTACAACTCTAACATTAAATGCTACTCCCTCCGTCTCAGATTCTTTGCACCATTTTCTATTTTGGGTCGTCCTAAGTTCTCTACGTCATTTCCTTATTTAGTAAGTTTTTTACATCTAAAATACCATAATGTCCTTCTTTAATTCTCTTGAAAAAAAGGTCAAAAAGTCTGAAGAAACGAACAAACAAGACTCTCTCTCTCTCTCTCTCTCTCTCTCTCTCTCTCTCTCTCTCTCTCTACAAACAACGAGGAGATTGGAGACAGGCGAATGCTAAGAGATCAGAGGAGATCGGAGATAGAAGAACGAGGAGATCGGAGGTGACAAGGAGATCGGAGACAACGAGGAGATCGGAGGTGGCACGAGGCAACGAGGAGATTAGAGACGATGAGGACATCAGAGGCAACGAGGAGATCAGAGATGGTGAGGAGATTGAAGGAGGTCGAAGTAGATCAGAGGAGCAAATTGTAGTCAGAGAAGGCCAATCACAGTCGAAGAAGGCCAAATCCCAGTCGAAGGAGGCCAAATCGCAGTTGACAACGAGGTCATGGTCAGAGTGACGGAGCAACAGGGTGATTTGGAGTGGGTGGAGAGAGACAAAGTGAAGGTGATTCGGTGAAGAGTTGAGGCAAAGTAGAGAAAGGTAAACTTGGAAAGATGTTGAAAACAGTAACTTTTCTTAACATGTGTGCCAAAAGTGAATGATGTAGAAAACATGGGACGAAGGGAGTAATACTTACCATACATGACCTACTTGTTATGGCTTGTGGTGACCAAAGGAACCAAAATAAAACGATCGTCTGGGTTTCCAAACCATGTAACCTTGTTCATTCCCAATTGCCAGTTGGTTCGGTCGTGAAAATGCTAATCAAACGTCTAGGTGATGCATGCACCGCCCTTAGAGTTTTAGGATCTTTATTTGCGGCCTCACAAAAACAATATTTAGAAACAACCTTCTTTTAAGTGTTGGTTGGCCTCATTTTTTAAAAAGTACTTTATCGATGCAAGGAATTTATAATAAAAAAAAAACCCCAACCTAATTCAGCTACTTTTGCTCGTTTTCTAGTGGAATCAAATATTTTTGGCAAGTGGTCTTAAGCAATACGTACGATCCGAATACACTATATTACTCATTTTCTGGAAAAAAAATATTTGGATTCAAAGTTGGCCGTTGCAAAATCGACTTGTTTAGGTAATGAGGAGAAGTTATAGTACTAATTTGTGCATGCAGCGGCTCTAGTTGGTGTTAATGTTAGAATTCAGTATCTCTTCACCTTTCAGATTGGCGGACCAACATGCATGGACAACGGCTTTTCGTGGAGTCACCGCAAGGTCTGTCATTCACTAATTCACGGGAAATCATCCAAAGAGAGAGTAAGCGGCCGAAATATTTATGGGCTTAATTGTAATGAATTCATTTGAAGGGGCAACTATAACAAGTCAACGTACTAAGAGGCTTCAATCAAGTTTGAGGGAGAAATAAATTGCGCCCTTAATTAGGCCTAAAAAATGTTATACTTCTTAAAAATGCCCTTATCCTTTCTTCTGACTATCAGTAGGGGTGGCCACCTCGAGAAGCATCTTCAGCAGCTTGTCTATTTTGTAGATTTTTTTTATTTTAGGGAATATTGAGCTCTTTTTCATTCCAATAGTTTCATCATTTTATTCTCTAAAATATAGAATAAGATAACAAATAATAGTCAATTTCTTATATATGTAAAAACTCTAAAATCTATTATTCTCCCTCATCTCTCCTCCCGATTTACTTTTTTGCTCTTTTGCCCACCCATTTTCTAAATTTTCTCATCTGTCATCAATATTATTGTTTTAAATATTGAATATTTAATTATTTTAATAACTAAACCAACAATTAATTTGAATAATTAAACTAGCCATTCATTTGAATTTACTTTAAATACCTGATATTTAATTTTTTTTATAATAAATGTAAGATTCTACAAAATAGGGAATTTGTTATAGTTGAAATAAAAAAATTATGAAGATTTTAATTTTTGGTCCCCTATTTTATAAAAGTTATAAGAAAACTGTTGAAGATGCTATAACGATCAGCATCCAACCATACATAATGGAGTAATAATATTTTATATAGTGTCATAGATGTGCAGAGCATATAATTCCTTGTTGTTTACATTTATAACAGATTCCTTATGTCGATGTCAGAACCATTGATTATGTTTGTCATGAAATTTATACATTACGTGCACAAACACACACTTCATGTCGTTGCTCCCCCTATATATATATATATAGGTTACCGGCTCCAATTCTTTTTTTTTTAGTCACCGCTTCATATTAATCTTATCTTATTCTTCTATTCTATTTATCATTGTGCTCAAAACCTCTCACATCTTGCCATCCCGAACAATCAAAGCAGCTTTGAAATCATACGATAGAGCTGTTGCGCATACCTAAGCGATGAACGAGTAGGATTGTACAGGATTTGGGGAAGACGGTGGCAATGCTGTTAATGGAGGAGATGTGGCAGGAAAAAAGTTTTGGAAGATAGAGGATCAAAATAATTTAGGAAGCGAGTATGGAGAACGGTAATGGTTCAGATGTCGATTCTAGTGAAGAAACAAAAGGTGCATATCACTTTTTGAGATTTGTGAATAAAAAACATCCATGGTTTGTGTTTTATATTGCCAAATAACATAGATTTGTATGTATATATGCTTCTGGGTTATATATATATATGTTTCGGGTTTATAAAGAGTACAAATATATATGTATTTTTTTAGGATTTATATGTATGTTCTGGGTTTATAAAGAACATAGATATATATGCATGCTTCTAAAGGTTATATGTATTCTTCTAGGTTTTTGAAACCACAAATATATATATATATATATATATATATATATATATATATAGGGTTTCTATGTATACTTTCAGGTCTATAAAAACAAAAATATCAATGCAAACTATATTAAATTAGATGTGAAGTATTAAACTAAAAGTGAAATGTATTAAATTGTGTGAGATATGTGTTAAATTGAAAGTAAAATATATTAAATTGTGTAGGATATGTATTAAACTGGAAGTGAATTGTACTAAATTATGTGAGTTATGTATTAAACTATGTGAAACGTATTGAACTGGAAGTTATGTATTAATCTGTGTGGCAAAAACCATTACATGAGAAAATAACATTGCTATAAAAAAAATAAAACCATCAAACTCATCGTTGCCACCAGTACCATATTCGACATTGTTATTGCCATCAACAACAACTGGAGGCGAAAATGTATTAAACTGTAAGTGAAATGTATTATAAACTGTGTAAGATATGTGTTAAACTAAAAGTGAAATGTATTAATCTATGTTTGGTATGCGTTAAATGGGAAGTCAAATGTGTTAAACTATGTGAAATATGTATTAAACTGGAAGTAAATTATATTAAACCATGTGGGCTATGTATTAGACTGTATGTGAACGCACTAAACTAGAAGCCAAATAGATTAAACTGTGTGTGCTATATAGTAAACTAAAAGTGAATTGAATTAAACTGTATGGGCTATGTACAGAACAATACAAACTAAACCTAATTGTATCGTAAATAAGTTGATGAACTCAGCCATTTTTTATTAAGATAAAACTTCTAAATTGTCCGATCTCGAAATCGTGAATCCAATCACCACGAGTACCCACCTTCTATGTAATATGACCTCCATTTCCTTCCTCCGATCTCAAGGCCCGTCACTGATAGTCACAAATTGTTCCTATATATTTCAACTAGTTTTATACTAATTTATTTTTGAATTTGCTAGATTTTAGTTGTATTTTCTGTCCAATTCATTTATAGGGTGCATTATCTTATTTGGGGACTTAAATGATCAAATTACATGGATTTAGGACCAAATTGCACAAGGGAACAAAGTTGGAGGTCACCCAGAATAGAAATAGAAAACTTAAAGCTAAAGACAAGTCGATGCTATAGCATGAAAATACCATGCAATAGCATCAGAGGGTAAAAGGAGGTGAAAAATGGATAGAAAGATTTCATGCTATCGCATGAAAATTTGATGCTATAGCCTAGAGGGAGTCTTTAGCTTTTTCTTCAAGATTTCAGAGTCATGCTATAGCATGAAAATTTCATACAGCCGCACTGTGACATTTCTAGATATTTCTCTACTTTTTCAAATGGGTTTTGGTATCCTTGGGAGGACCGTTTTAGACACTTGGGCATTCTTATACATTTGAGGGCCCTCATATCTCACCTAATTACCTTATGATTGGAGGATTTTTTGGAGTTGGAAAAGGATAGGGCTAAGGGTTTTAGGACTACTTCTCCAAGAAATTTTGGGAGAGAGTAGACACACACACACACCATACTCTTCTCTTCTTCATCTTTTTTAGAGAGCCACAATTGAAGACATTGTGTGGGAGCTTGCGTGAAGATGCCAAGAAAAAGCTTGGAGGCTAAGGAGACTTAAGTTTAGGGGTTTCTTTTGGTTCCTTCTTCCCTTTTCTCTCTAGTATTTCTTTATGATTTCTTTAAAGTCTAGTATGTTGTTATTATGGATATGGAGTAGATTTTCATGTCTTTCTAGGATGGAACTCTTAATACTTGTTATCTAATGTTTATTTGAGGTTTTTCATGGGTATTGATATTTTATGTTGCCTATTCTTGTGTTTAATGATTGTGTGTTGATTGATCACTTCACACAAATCACAATCTTATTCTTTTCTTGAGAAATAAAAAATGGAGGTGGAAATGAGGAGTAGAGTATGATGGGTCTTATGGATTTGAGGTAATCCATGAATCTATTAGATGATTAAATTGAGGTTAGGTTTTAATCCATCCTAGGTTAATTTATGAGCCTGAGAAATGCCATAGTTAATTTAGGGTGAGCAAAACTTGGTCTTGAGAAATAAAGTTTTTATATTTGAATCCTCACACCATATAGGAAATTAATGTTCTTAAAACTTTATTTGACTTAGGTATCAAGTAAAAGAGTGAAATCCTAGGGAGATAACCTTTATAATATAGTCATTTCCTTTGTAGTTGAATTAACTAATTCGAGTTAGTCTAGTCCTATTTTCGGTACTTTATTTCACTTGTGACATTTGCATTCATTTGGTACTTAAAATTCACTTAGCTTAGATTAGGATTTAGCATTAATCCCCTTTTTAATTTAACCTTGTTAGTGGGTAGTTAGAACTTGACTTTAAGTGGAAACCTTCCTATCTCTTGGGATGACACCCGTATTCACCATTGCACACAACAATGCTATATACTTGTGGGTGAATAAAGGTCACAAATTTAAAAATCTTGTATTCACAATAGTCACGTCTATTACAAAGCCTTTTGACTTCTGCAGCTGGCTTCTAGACGAAGGTTCTAGCCACACAAATCGCAATCATCATCCCACTACTAACCATTGCAAGGAAGAAGAAAGGACAAGTGTCTTGTTTAGAGGTTTTGTTCTTGCAGTAGTAGGTGGCGATGACGACGAAGGATGAGTGGGTGAAAGCAGCGATTCGCAGGGTTAGGGAGAAAAAGCGGGGAGTGAATGAGATTTGATTTAGTGAATTATGAGATGAAGAAAATACTAGGAATTAAATAGGTAAAGATAATTATCAAATTTAAAAATTTATAAAAAGAAAATTAGGGATAATTATGACAAATAGAAAACTTATCCTAATTAACGCATATTCATTCTAAGACAAAAATTCAAGCACTAACGGAAATCTCTCTTCCTTCTAATGTCATCTAGTATATATGTATATACACATATTTGTATTTTATAATTTCTCATTTATTTTGATAATCTTAATTAATTAAACATCAATTAGATTAGTGTTTCTTTTTTATTCCTTCTATGTGCCTGCTGTTTCTACCTGCAGCCGGATTGCAACGACAAGCAACTAATTAATTGAATCACCTCCATTTTCTTATTAATTAGCATAATTCTAAAAAAGAAAAAGAAAAACTCATTTCTGCCTCCTCTTTGCCTTGTATGTCCAAATAACGTCTGTCAGTTTATCGATCCGATCACCATTGTTTTAGAATGTATGTTACTGAATATATTGCTAAAAGTACCGTAGATTTATTAGTTTTTTATGGGATCTTAATAAATTTTTCGTTGCTAATTTGTGTAATGGCTAGCAAACAGTAGTTGAAAGGATTAGACCCCCTTTGTTTGGTAAAACCCCTTTTGACCCCTAAACTACAAAAGGGAGTGACCTTTTAGCCCCTATGTATGAAGAGTTAACTTCTTACATTTTCAAGTATTTTGAAAATATAAATTAATTAATTTTTATTGAGATGGTAAAAGCTATTATTTTATGTTAATTTTTTTTCTTAGGAACAAAAATCAAGTATATTTATGAAAAATGTAAGAAAAAGAGATAATTATCATATATAAGTGTTACTTTCATTACTTATTATTGTAGAGCACTTACTAAAAGAATTATAGGGGACTATAAGAGAGAGAAAGTAGGTTGTATAGGCTTTATCCTACAAGGCACATGTATATTTTGCAAAACATTAAAGGAACTAGGCAAGTAGCATCCCCTAACAGGGATGACCATAGGTAGTATTAGTTTAGTTTTTTAGTGGTATCAAACAAATCCAAAATAGTGATGATTATAAAAAATCTTACTCAACTCGAGAATTGATAATTGAATAAAACTAGAATCATGGATCTAATTTTGTCAATCCTAATTCTCAATTTTTTTATTCTTATCATATAAATATAGTAATTAACAACTTTAAAATCCAATAAAATTATATTCACAACTAGCTAAGAAATATTCAATATAATACACAACTTAATCCATGTTTAAATATACATGTCCTTAATATATAAACAATTTAGTAATATTATAATTTTTAATGCACATGTTTAAATGGGCATGTTCATACATAAATATATAATCAATTTAGCAATGTACATGTTAAAATGTAAACATTCATATATAAGTATATAAGCAATCTTGGTAATATCATAATATTTATTATATATTTATATATATATACTTTAGGTTCAGTTCTACCTCAAGCAGGTTATTAGTTTTATACATAGCACTAGAACTAACCCGAAAACCTATCTAGATGTTAAATCAACTCGAAAATCTTGATATATATTTTTATCTAATTCAACTCAATCAAATAGGAATGGTTTTAGTTGGATTTTGAATTTACTAAATCCATGCTCTATCTTCTAGCCACCCAAGGGGCTCCGGCTCTGTTTCAAGAAATTGTTGTTTCACCCTAAAAAGAATCGTGATTTTCTTTTTGTTTACAACCGTTATAATTGGAGAATCCTTTAGCAGCACGTAGAACTAAAAACTTTGCTGCAACCAAAACTTGCAAAACTTGGAGGCCAAGGTAAATTGATCGAACCTTCTCGGCACGGTTTTGCCACAACTGACGAACTTAATGTCCCCTAACATTCAAAGCTTATAATTTAAGTGACAAAACCTGTTTGCTAATATTGAGAATTGATAAACGAAGAAACAAAGAAGAAACCGACAAGTAATAATGAAAATTTTTGATTAAGAACTATCTTGGAACAACACCTCGTCTGAGAAACATCAATATATGAATAGTCCTCTGCGGCTCCCTGACCGCCTCTTCGCGTTCGTGTTTAGCCCAGTGGTCGCCCATGATTGCGGCAAAGAGCTCTGAGTTTTCTTGAACTTAACACTCCTTATTGCGGTTCAAGAGCACAGCGCGTAGCTCGGCGACGTCGATTTCCTGGAGACGATTCTGAGGTTTGTAGCAACCGGTGACGGGGTCGGGTACCCACACAACCTTTGCAACTGAACCGATCATCTCTTCCCGTGTTTTCTTCATTATGGCGGCCCCGCTTCTTGTTCCTTCTACCCTCGCCGCGCTGGCGAGAGCTCCTTCAGACGCCGCCGCGTATCCTCGTCTATAATGAACAGAAAAGAAAAGACAACGTAATTAAAACGAAACCGAAATTTTTCCCCGTTTTCGTCCCGGGAACCAAATGGGGAAAAAAAAATTTGTTTCAATTAGAAAAAAGCTCGGTACCTGATTACGGCGGTTGAGAAGCCGTAGAAGACGAGAGCAGAGAAGACCCTCGCGTTGGACACAGAACCAGCCATATCGATGGTGATATTCAAAGAAACGATAAGGAAGCAGAAAGAAAAATCTCTGACAGAAGCGAAGCCAAAAGGAAGAAGGAGGAGATTATTGTGCTACGCTTCGGAGGAGGAGGGAGCTTCTTTGGCGCTTTGCATTATCTGACTGAAACGTCGGATTTATTTAGGTGATACGCGGGAGAGAGAGGCTAAAGAAACCGTCACCTCAATGACAGACGTACGCAATGCTTCTCTAATTTTTTGCCAAGTGGGAGCTTACTTAATCCTAACTGTTTTCTTTCAGGATATTGTAACAGAGTTGACAGTGGATATTGACAGTTAACGGTCGTTTCTGTGCCGTTAACCGTGCTAAAACTATCGGACGTCCAAGAGAGAACTTGGGACCGACTGATGCAGCGTTGGTCGATCAAAATTCAACGATACGGGGAAGGTAATAGAGTCTTGGCGGCTATGGTCAAAAGATATGGTATCTGATAGAGAATAAATAAAGAATAGTGAAAAGTTCTTTGCAAATTTGAACTTTGACTTGTAATGGTTAACACAAATGTTCGGACATGGTCATATGATTGTCTGTTTCCTCGGTCTCTTAGGGGTCTCCATCGGACGGAGTCATACGAGAGTCTGTCTCCTCGGTCTCTTAGAGGTCTCCTTTACCTTTGGGACTCTTCTTAGATCTCCATAGCTAAGTTTGCTCCCTTTTATTCTGTTTCGAATTCTCTTTGCTTTAGGGTCTTCCTCTTTAAAGAATTTCTTTTCCGACTTCTGTGTTTTGAGTGTACCATGGATGTTTTGGCTACATGTTTCACAAGTATGAGCCTCATGACAGATGAGGATTCCACCTGTCATCTTAGCTTGACCAATAAATCATGTGGTGGCGTTTCAGGCCTCATGGTTGCTTTAAAGGTTTTATTGAACAAGATTTGTTTATGTGAATAGTCTGAGAGATCATTCTTTTTAGAAGGCTAGGCGCAACCAAGTTGCATATATCTGTTAACACTTATTTTGACTTTCATTTAAGTATCTTAAGTTAGATTAGTTAAATATTGGTTAATTGGTGTTTAGGGACATTTTGGTCTTTTTCATATATAATATTGTTGCGCCATGTCCCAATTTTTTTTTTTGTTCTTGATTAAGTTATTTTTATTTTTAATGTAAAATTTGAGTAATTTGGGTTAAAATTATGCTTAATTGTGAAAGTTGGGCTTTAATTGAAATTTTCAGAAAGTTTGTGGGCTTTAATTGAAAATCTTACAAAACTTTGGGCTTAATCGACAAATCTAAGGTTTCCCGGGCTTGATTGAAAATCCATGAGAATTTTGGCTTAAGTGAAGATTGTATGATAATGATAGTTTGGGCTAAAACAGAAACTAATAAATATTGGACTAAAATTGCAAATAAAAGATCTTTCAAGATTTTGTCCTAATTTGATCAAGATTTTACCATTAAATGATTTACTTGGGCTTTAAGGACTTGTATATCTATAAATATGTTTTCAAATACTGAAATAAGGGGCTGGAACTCAAAATCAATGCAAAATTTGAAACCTTAAGCTACAGGCACAAAAAAAGTAAAAAATACAAATTTAGTCCCTGCTTCTTTCGTAAACAAAAGCCTCAACTCCCAGGCTTCATCTTCTTCCGGCCTTACCTTCCCAGTACCATTGCCACCTCAAGCCATCGGTCTCACTACTGCCGCCACCCCAGACGGTCTACCATCACACCGCCTGACTTTCACACCGTTCGACAACGTCAACGGAGAAATGAGAAGACAAGAGTGCCTCATTCGCACCAGCCCCGCTCATGATCTAAAGCTGCCACTGCTGCTGGAGGCTGCCACCGCCTACCAAGGGTCGCTACATGATACTGCAACGACCCAGCCACCACTAGCCCTCCGCCTGTCCGGCCCGCCATCGCTGCGAACCGAGGAACAGAGAAGGAAAATAGAGGGCTGGGTATCGCGAGTTCGCGACCCAACCCGTTTCAACCAGCCTTAGCTACATACTCCCTTGACCCAGCTCCTTGCTTTGGCCCACTCCACCATTGGCCCATCTAAGCCTAAGCCGAAATAGATTGGGCCCAAACTCAGCCCACTTTCAATACTGACCCAACAAATTTATATCCAATTCAATCCTTCTTTATATTTATTTTTTGCAGGATTATATCCAAGTCAGTTGGGACTTTTAGGGTTCTATTAAATTAATTTTGATTTTATCTTAACTTTTTTTTTCTTACCTTTAATTGTCCATACTAACTTCTTCTGTTTTTATTTTGTTGTCAAAGTCATGTGTTGGGTTTTCTAGATATTGGAAAGAATGCTACACAAAAAATCTTTCACCACCATTTTGGAGCAACTCAGAAGCAACCCTGACCGTCTTCAACATTAAACCTTTGCAACTAAGATGATTTAACTTCTCTCGTTACAATCATTTCACTAGCCATCTTGGTATGCATCCTATTTGGTCACCTAAGCCTTCCATTCACATGGGGGTGAACAACATAGGCTTTGATCTTGCCTCACACTCAGGTACATAGGAAGCTTGGGAGTTTAACCCAAGTCCAAGACTAATAACTAACATCAACTTTTTATCTCTTGTGTTGACATTTAACACATGCATGCATTTTTGTGATACTAACAATTAGTTTTTATTGTTTTATGCTTGTTTTAGGCGAGTTGGGTGCCTAACACCTTCCCAAATCCTACCCAATCCTCAATCCCAAAATCTCCGGTTTTTCATAAAATTCATTTTTTCATTGATTTAGTGTCAAATTGACTTTTTCCTTGGTTTTTGAAACTAAGATGACGACTTTATTCTTCTAAAACCCAACATAAGAATGTGCATCAAGTTGTTCCAATAATTGCACCTGTGCCAGAGAGGCTGCCAAGGTTAAGGTTACTCACAATACCCAAGAGCATTGAGCCCCAAACCTAATCTTTATATCTTTATCTTGAACTTTAAAAAAGAAAGAGATAATAATGCAATTTTTAGGAGTGGCCCATGGGTTTTCAATAATTAGAATATAGTTATGCAACGATTGCATATTATTGATGCACTTTATGAATGGTTTAAACTTAAGATTGCAAAAACCTTTGGTAATAGGCTTGGAGTTGTTATATATTTGTGTTGATGTTTTTGGTTTATCGTTAAAAGTTCCAATGTTGGTGGACATCTCCAGACCTTTACGTTAGGGCTTAATGGTGGAGGACGCAATGACAAGTTATGGTTCTACATTAAATATAAAAAGCTGCTTGAGTTATCCTACTTGTGTAGTGAGGTAGATCATGTTGAAAAGGTGCATTTAGAGTATCTAGTAGGCATGGATGAAAAAGTGAGACAATATGGTGATTGGTTGCTATTCAATCAATTCCCTAGAAGTTTATGGGGACAACCTGATGAAAGATTGGTTGGATTTTTTTATGGAACTTTAAAAGCTTCTATAACTCATTATTTTCAAAGTTAAAAAGGAGATTTCTAAATATAATGTAGTGGTTGTTATTTGGCATGGTCTAATACTGCTAGCTTTTGGCAACAGTAAAAATCCAAGCCCTATCAAGGAGGAAACATGGGCTCTTTTCATGAACCCATGTTTCTTGTACTGCCTTACAAGAGGCCAATGTCATTGTCCACTTAGCAAATCTGTTACCTTGGAATATTTTCAACTTTAGATCGTCATAAAGTATTTCTCCTGGTGCAAAGAAGATTTGAAACTCTACAGTCTACACTGGCCAAAGATTGTGTGATTTTACACACGTAATGAAACATCAACAACCTTAACTTCTATTTGGGTATCTGAAAAGTTTGGTGTGTGGACTTCTCTTATGTGCCTAAGAGGTGGAAAGGTGCACAACAAGAAAAAGCCATTTCCGATTGCCATTACCGAAGGCAAGCAGTTGGAAAAAGCCCAATTTTAATAGCTCACATGTTAGTGTTGTGCCCAAAAGTTAATCATGAGATGATTGTATTTTTGCACATTGAGACATTATATTTTATTAAGACATTAATCCAGCAATTATATTTGTTGTTTGGTTTCTTAGCAACGTAATAAACATAATCGTAACCCTAGAATAATGATATTCTTAAATGTCCCTAGTCTAGTATTATTGTAGAGCGAGTTTCAATAATACGTAACGACTAGCATATATGGAGACTAATATGATATATGTAGTCTACATATATGTACAAGTTGGAGAACTTGTTACTGGGCCGACCTACCATGAGAACGCTATATGGATAGTTATATGAGTGTCATAAGTGATTCTCATAGTGATCATGAATAGTCATTTGACCTAAGATCATCAAGGTTCTCTACATGTGAGTCACATACTTTGATACTTCCCTTTGTTGCTTGTAACTGAGTGAACTTGAAGGAGATCATTGGGTATGTCACATATCATGCGAAGGGTTATGTATGATTAAGATGAGATTTGTCCCTTCTATTTAACGGGAATAACATCTTCGGGCCCCTTGATAGAGTGAGACTTAGAAAATGCATGGCCATACTCGGATGAGTTGATATACGATATTAATATCATCAGTTTAAGTTAGTCTACTCGGTAATCAAGAAACCAAAGATTGGGCTATACGAGAGTGACATATTTCATGTCTCGTGCTTAGTCTTGATATCTTGGACAAAGAGACAATGATATATATTGGTAATGATTCTAAAGATTTAGTTGAATCACCGAAAATCTTGTGATTTGGGTAGCAATGATATGTTGCTAGACACCGCTCATTGCTTATTATCATAAATGTTATTTATGATCATTGCCAACGTGGGAAAAGCCTATTAGGTCGCACACATAAAGCTATTTGGATTATTAGAATGTATGAGCTAATTATTTGGGTGATGGTTTCATAATAATTTCGTATTAATAATGGGGCCAAAATTTGAGCCATTATTAAGCCCAAAATTAAAGCCTAATTGGATTAGGGCTTTGAAACACATTAGGCCTAGAATTTAAGTCTTACTATAAATACAACTTTTAATGAGAAATTCACAACCTTGCCCTAACCTCCCAAAAAGACAGCTGCATTCTTATTTTATTATTCATTGGAGGACGCAAGTTAGCATTACGAGTGTAAAAGAAACGCATCTGGTGGGACATGGTAGAAGCGTGGTGATCCCAAGAAGCTCGTGTGGATACCATAGAGAGCTTGAACACGTCAACTGTTTAGGTTTTATGATTCAACTCTACAGTTGGGTGAAAGATCTCAACCGAAATTATGTATGAAAATTTTCGAACACTCGATTTACCCCGTTTCACTTGGATCCTGGAGATTTTCAATTAAATTCCACTACGCTTGTATAGCTCCAGAAATCCAACACCACAGTCAAAAGAAATCTACTGGAAATCCGTTTATCAGAAAATTTTTTTTTGACATTTTGCTGTCAAAAGTTCTGACAGTGTCATCGGAAAATGGACTATCAAAAAAAGGTCCAGCAAGGCTTCCTGGAATGGAAGTAGCCCAACAGGTAGTTGCAAGAAAACTGGCCAAAATTTTTTCGATGGTCTGCCTATTGAAGCGCTGCTGGAAACATGTTAGAGGCTATTAAAAACTTGTCAGAGGTTTTTTGACAGTAGGCTACTGAAAACTTGCTAGAAGTCTTTCGACATTTGGCTGTTAGAAAAGGGTGTCAAAGGTATTCCGAAGGCCTACGATCAAAATTGTCCTTTTTTCAAAAAAAATATAATGGGGAGAAAGAAGCAAAAAAAAGTTACTCTAGTTCAAGCTAATGGGACAAGAAACTTAACATCATAATTTTTGGTCATCAAAACAAAGAACCATATTTACTTGTTTGACTAGTTCGATCCAAACAAAGAACAATAGAGAAATTTAAATTAAGTACTCTATTGTTGCTACAATTACTTATTTGACTAAATCGATCCATACCTTAATTGAAAAAATAGATTATTGAATGGACTCAAAAAACATTTCCCCTACAGAGAAAGCATCTAGTGACCATAAGTTTCCCCACCAATGAACATTAGCTACATTTGGCTAACTAATGAAATAAGCAAGTTTGAGGAAACCAAAATCAAAGTCTACATTTTTAAATTTATCCATTTGAGAAGAAAGCATAACAAACCAGTGTAAGAAGATTACAATAGAGACAACTTGATATTCAAGCAACATTTCTAGGAAATTCATACCTTCCTTCAACGCTACTATAATCCTAAACAATTTAGTACTAACCAAATAACACAAGTATATGAAGAAAATTTACTGATCTACCATGTCAAAGTAAATTTTTAAAAATGGATCCACAAATAAGTATGTTAAAACCAATCAATGAAAATGATAATAAGCAAAACAAATGTCCAAAAGATTAGCTTACTTCATCTTCTCTGAATCTCCCAGCCAAGCAGATACACAAAAAGAGGACGAGAGAAATGGTTTCATAGGGAGAATGAATTCATGGTTAACCAAAATGCAACAATACACACAAATTTAGAAAACAAACCAAATTCATTAAAAACAAAAAACAATACACATTTGAAAAGAAAAACTGGGAAACAAAAGGGACCTTGTTGTCCCATTCGATGCATTTCATGGTGACAAGTTCTTTGGTCTCTTTGTTCTACATCAACCTTGCCACTGTAAAATTTCAAGATCTTATATCCTTCACCACCTTGTACTTCTCAGTTCCCCCAACTTGTATATGCTCTCATTCTTTTATCATCTACGTACAAATTAGAGAAATTAGACACTTCTAACTCAATCCTCCACAATTGACACTTTTTTTTTAAATACCAACTTCAATTCATGGGGTTACAGCTAAGTATACCATGATTTGCACGTAAATAAAAAATTTACATAAATAAACAAATAAAAAATGCAAACCATAAACAAGATGAAACTAAGAAAGAAATTATGCTCTAGATAAACAATTTCCTAGAGCCCTTCACTTGAAATCTTACAAAATGTAATAAAAATGGAGGGTGGTTTAGTGAATTTGGAGATTGGCAATGAGGGCCTCAACCAACCTGAGGATTTTCAACAGCCAAAGACAAATGAAAACTGGTAGTGTGACGGAACCTTGCTTACCCTAATGTAGGGTGTTTCCAAGATCTTAGGATATTCAGGATTTAAATAATCCTGCTTTTAGTTGCAAATGACTAAGCTAATACTTGCATTATTTAAAACTTTATATGCTACTAGTTAATTATCCTATGACGTTCACAAAATACTTGAAAAACATACTAAATTCATATAAACGTGTTTATTTAAACTGCAAGCATTAGCTTACGTACATATAACACTTAACTTATGTACATCTATAAGTAATCATAGTGTATATATAGACATATACATTAAATAATTCTATGCACAGTTATCAAACTAAATGCATTTCTTTGGTATCTAAGTACCCAATATGTACAAAGTCTGAGACTATCAAAATAACTCCCACATGAGCACATAAGCTCAAAAAATGAGATGTCCAACTTCTCTTTGTGCATTTTGCCTGTATTTGTCAAAGCTGTTTTAAATACTTAGTTAGTACATTAATATTACTAGCCAATAACTTAGAATCATTAAAGATTCATGTACTTTAAATACCTACATTAAAACTTTGCTTAACAACCCTTTAGTGAGTGTTAGGTTTCACACTATTCTTATCTGCACAATGTGACACTTAAGGGAATGAGAATTATAAATTCTCAGAAATAAATTAAATACCTGCAAAATAAACTTTAGGACCAGCGTATATAACATATATACACATCTTAACGTGAGCTCAAAACATTATGAGGTATTGATTAATGACTACTAGTGCGAGTTCTTTGGCGGGAACCCATCCTCAACATAGTCATTCTTACAAAAGCTTAACTCTTGCCTTAGCAAGCTTTGCTTGCCCTTACTTACCCTTGCTCACACTGTACAGAAGTTCTTGGTGGCACATTCTTACTAAGCTTGGTAGCTTAGCTAGGGTACTTTTAAGTGTCAAAGCCCATCTTAAATACTTAATACCCTGTATACTTACTTAAAGGCAATTTAATTATGTAGTCCTTAAGTCACTTCCTGGCCACCTCTTGTTCTCTTAATTAATGCATTGTAAAAGTACATAATGCATCAATTTTAATTTGAACTTAAAATCCCTTGCCTGGAATAATTAATGCAAGCAAGCACCAATTTCAATGTCCTTATGGTTTTGGTTTTTGTATTTTTCTTTATACCTTTATAATAGCTTGAGTATTTTTTTTTAATTGATCATTTAGCTACATAAACAAATAATAATTATGACAATACCACAATAATCCTCATGGATTAAGTGGTTAGGAATAACCAGCCATTTACTCAACAAATACATAAAAAAAAATGTTTATTGTTCCTCTTTGATTTCTTATTACTAGCTTAACAAAACTAATAATTAAATTAAAAAAAAAAAGCCTTTTTTCAAATTTTATTGCTTCTTCCCTGACAATCAACCAAAGAAAATAAAATAAAATAAATATTTCCTTCACCTCCCCAACTTCAACCGTAGCTTTAGGTTCCTAAAAATTCATGTTTATTTCAAGCTTCCACGCTTGATTCTCTCAACAAAAAAAACTTGGAACCAACTTAGTCAACAATAACAGCCCCTCCACCAACAAAATAAACCAAGAAATTAAAGAAAAATAATTAATTGCTTGCTTACCAAAAAAGAGCTCAAAACTTAGCTCTTTATGCAAGAAATCCAACTTTTCTCCCAAAATTTTCTTAAATTTGCGATTAATTTGGTGTATTGGAGCTTGGACGGTATAGTTATGGAGGTTCGAAGGAGAGGGAAGGAAGCTTTCGGGTGATGGCAGGAGATGGATGAAGAAGACAATAATTAAATAAAAGAATTAAGTCAACTTTGGCAAGTCACGTATTTGTCAAACAGCTGGTCCCTTCTTTATACTCAATAGTGCGTTGGGGACTTTTCTGTAACTGAAAGGAAATATGAGGACCGAAAGTGAAATTATTCCGCGTCTAAATCTTCCTTCACTTAATTACACATCTAGTCCTTAACTTTGACATACATGCAATTTAGTCTTAATACTTCTATGGGTTACATATAACCCATTTACAGACAATTTAGTCAATTCACAATTTCACAAGAGTAAAGTGAAAATCACGAAAAAATGTGATACTTTAAATTCAATATTTTTTCATCCTCTACTCAACCGTGAAATAAAAATGGGTCAATATATAAAATGACTAAAATGCCGCTCTTAGTCCGATTTACTTAAATGACCAATTTTGTCCTCTTTAAGCTACCATACTTTATTAAACCGAGAGTTTGCTTATATTAAATATTTTAAGTATATTAAATCATTAAAATAACTAACGTTACCTCAGTAATTATGATCCAAATTTTTTGAGAGCTATTACAGGTAAGATAGGGAAATGAAGGAGGATTTTTAAATGCTGAAGCATTGAAAATGATGTCATTTTCCGAAATGTACCAATCATAAAAAGCACACACCAACTGACAGGGCCAATGCCAAAATGCCAATCGGAGGTTTTCTAGTGGGCTGCTATCAGAACATTTCTAATAGGAAGTTGCTAGAATGTACACTGGATGTCTTCTAGTGGGTCACTGTTAAAATGCCATCAAAAGTCTTCTAGTGGGTCACTGTCAGAACTTTTTCGACGAACAACCACCGAAATGCCCAATTGAGGTCTTCAAGTTGAACTTTGCTGTAATTTTTCTAACAGAAGCGCTTTGGTAAAAAAGTTTCAATGGCTGACCATTGGAGAAAGTTTCAATCGCTAGAAAATTCTAACGACTTCTTGATGTCACAAAAGTACCTATGGGAAAAATGAGTTTTTCTAATAGTTGTGGTTTGTGGTCTTTCACGAAAAGCGATAAAGTCAATAGACAGTGCTTATTTTCAGGCCAAGAATTATAAAAGTTATTTGAGTCCAACAAGCTTTCGGGCCAAACTCGAACCTTCATCGAGTCGAGCTCGAGCCTAAAAATTTTGGGCTCGAGCAAAGCCCACTAGGCTCGGGCTCAATCCAGCCCATTTTCACCCCTACACGAGATGCTGGGTTTTGGCTGCTCAGATTATTTCGAGTAAATTACATACGTTAACTTCAACCTTTTAATTATGTTTATGTTTTAACCCCAAACTTTATTTCGTTCGTTGTGATTCCCTAATATGGTTAAAACGTTCCATTTTGAACTTTTTTTTGGATAGAATCTATTATCCTGAATGAAAAATGACATGTCAAAATATAATTATATAGTTAAATGCTAGTTTTAATTCCTAAAATTTTTTCCCTTTTGTAAAAAACCTTATAGCTTTGAAATATACTAATCATACCATCATCATCATCTTCCTATGGTCCTAACAAAAACCTAGAAAAGAAGAAGAAAGGAAACAAAAGAAAGTGATCAGGGTAATAGAGGAATTGGTTCAATGGTTGATGTAGCAGATGATAATGCGGGAGGCCTATTCCCTCTTAGCGAAGGATCAATTACATTTTGAATTCGCAATTCCAGATTGAAATTGATTTTTTAGGGTTTCTTTGGTTGCGTCACTATTGCTCGCTCAATCTTTGGTTAGTTTTGGAATTTTCTCAAATTTTTTGAATTGACGATCATTGCTCAATCTTTTCATTTTTCTTCATGTTTTATGTAGATTATTGAGAAAGCAAATGTTGTTATTTGATGAATCTGCTGCTGTGTTACTGGTATGTTGATGGCTTTGCATTTTCGTGTTTCAATTGCTTCAGTCATATAGTTTGCTCTGAACATCTTCTACTTGCGCACTTTTGGTGCCATTGCATGTCAAGCTTTAGTCCTCGGTTAGGCTTATAATCCACACTTAGAACTAATGTATGTTAGGTTTGTTTGTTTTTTGTGTTTGGGTTTTAATTATGATTCATGATTGTGACCCCTTTTCTTTTCATTTTCCTTGTTTGATTGCAAGGAAGCAGTAGAGAAAAAATTGAACTCCTTTATGATTAATGGAAATGGTCCTCTTACTCTAAACTTAAATTAGTGTATTTCCAAGTGATCACAGGGCTTGAAGATCTCGATTTGTGCCTCGACATCCTCCAAGCCCATGGTTAGGACCAAGGTGTTAAATACCATTATCACTAGGTATATTGCACCCTGAATTTTTAAGGTATACCACATGGTATACCACGCCGTATACCGGTACCATTTTCACAAAAAATAAATGTTAGAATATTATTTTGAGATGATATATTTGTTTAATAATTCATTTTTACACATTTTATATGTATTCTAATTTTTCTCATCATAATTTGTCAAATATAAATAAAATATATATGATAGAAGATATTTTTTAATACAAAAAATATAAAAAAAGGTTATATATGGAGCAAAATAAATAATACTTAAAAAAACTAATTTATTGATATACTATAAATATAAATAATACTATCCATATGCTTTGCATATACTATAAATATAAATAATACCATCCATTAATTTTTTATATTAATTAAAAAAAGTAACAAAAGTAAATGTTTATTTTATGATATTTGTATTATTTTTATTTTAATGTTTTATATATTTATGATATTTTGATGTAAAATAAAAAAAAAATAGGTGCAAAAAATTAAATACCGCGGTACGTACCATGTAGTATTTATAGTATACTGCGATTTTTTGACAAAATACATACAAAAAGTGTGCGGTATACAACATGGTAAAATGACAAAATGTGAAAACATTTGTATTGTATACCGCACACCCGCAGTAAGCGGTATACCGTGATATTTAATTCAGTGGCTGGGACCTCAAACACGCCATCTCCTTCTTTACCTCCACCACTACTAGTGGCTTGACCACTCCTTCTACCCCTAATGCTGATTTGCTCCACCTGATACAAACACAATTACAACTTGCTCTTTCCCCAGCCTCCATTGCCCGGAGGCTGGTTACCTTAGCGATCTTAATCATTTCTGGTAGTCTAAGGTTAATCTCTGGTGTCGTGGGTCTTAGGTTATAGGTTGCTAGTGAACATGGTGGTCCCTATATCTTTTGTTGCATGATGCTTAAAACGCCAAGTGAACATGGTGGTATGATCAATAGATTTTAAACTTTAAGGTTTTCTGGCAAAAAAAAAAAACTCTTAGGGGTTAAAATTGACATTTATTCCTATAATTATATGTTGATTTGTCATTTTCTATCCAAGATAATAGATTTCATGCAAAAAAAAGTTTCAAAAATGGAAAGTTTGAACCATGTTATGAAGTTGCAACGAACAAAATAGAGGCTGGGGTTATAACATGAACATAATTAAAAGGTTGGGGTTAACGCTGGTAATTTACTCAATTATTTCAAGCTATATTTTTCGCTGATTTAAAGATATCATCAGTTCTCCCAGGTGCTAGCCTTTCACCTGAAGTTCATAATCCATGTAATTGAAAAGTTAATGGGGAACCAAACTTAGTGATCATATGGATGAGTGAGAAGAGAGAGTTGTTGTTGCAATTGTGTAGCAGGAGTGGACTAAATAAGGATAGGGATATAAAAAAATACCTTACCCGCCCTTAACATCCCCGAACCTAGCTACCCAAACCCAACCTGACCCTTCCCATAAAGTCATAAAGATGGCATGTGTTTAACTTATCTAACCTAACCATACCCGCATCCCTCTTAAATTAGTATATTTATATTCAAAATATGATTTTATTTCAAAAATAAAATTAGTATTTAACATAAATTATCTTATATGACTTTAGTTTTTTATTTTTTAATCATTAATTAATTGCGAATATATACATTCTTTTGAAAATATATGTAAATATATAAAAAGGAAGTCTAAAAAATCAAATATATACCCTAAAATGAGTTAGTGGGCAGTACCCTCATACCCACAGGACGAGCATTATCCGAATCCGATTACTTGAGGGGGGGTTTGGGATTAGCTATATCTGACCCAAACCCTACCTATTGACATCCTTAGATGGAGAGAATGAGAAAGAGACATGGGCGGCTCCAAAACTCTTGAAAATTTTGGGTTATATATGTTCAAAATTGGTAAATATAGATATTTAGTTATGATTAACCCCCTTCAATTTTTTGGACTTCTTGGAAGCTTATGATCCTCGCACAAACATACACCAAATTTGAGTCATTAACATATTGTTTAATCCTTTTATAATTGACTAATATATAGCAAATTGAGAACATCATTTATAATTCGTTTATAAATATTGCATTACTACCCAACAAATTCATGGCTTTGTATAAATTCATTTGCTTTATGTCTTCTTACCCCTCCTATCCTTGTAATAGTTTATTTTTTTTAGAAATTAGTTGTATTATTTGTTATCTATTTTTATATGCTATAATTTTAATTTTATTTAATTTTTATCTAATAATGAATATTTTAAATGTTACTTCATCAATTCATTCATATGTTTTCTTAACTCAAAATTGTATTGTAAGATGTAGTTACAAAGAAAATCATATTGTAATTCTATTTCATATCCCATTTCATCCTTCCTAAGCTAATCCTTTTAACTGCATAGAGAATAATCATCTTTTAGTTAATATATTTAAATCCTAATATATTTGCTCTTTTTTATTAATTTTATAATTATTATTTAAAAGAAGACATATTTCTTTTGTAGAACTCCAACTACTAAAATATTATACATCGCTATCCTAATTATCATATCGTAAGTTATGCAATTATTTTTTTTTTCGTTTATAAATATACAATTCTCTATTTCTTTTACTTCTTGAAAAAAAAATATCAATCAATTGCTTTTATCTCATATTGTAATATGTAAACAATTGATATATATTTTATAAAATACAATATTTTAGAACACATGCCAAATACTAAAGGAACAATTCCAACATTATTAAAAAAAAACTAAAAAAATAAATGGATCTGTTTATTATGAGTCAATATATTTTCATATAAAAAGAAATATCTATCTATAAAAAAAAATATATAACTTATATTTATACATATAATAAGTGTGTTTATATATCATTTAGATATAAATTAAAGCAAGAGATCAACCTCAATACCAATTATACTAAAAATATAAATATTTTTTAAATAAATGAAGTATAAACTTGCCCCATATGATATAATTCTTAGGGCTTCCACCGGAGTGAGGGATGCTCTGTATCTAGAGTTGCGGCTGTGGGCGGAGCTTTGGAAGGGAGGAAAGGGACGAGAGAAATTTTATGCATATTTAATTTTGTTCTCTTAAATTTTATGTAAAGCAACAAAAAGATAAAAGAGCGCAATTTCGTTTTTCCTGTTTCTTTTTCTATAGCGGACGAGGATGGGCACCAATTGAAGAAATAAAATATTGTCTATGAGCATATAGGGTCTTCTAGGATTAGAAGTAACTTATGTGGCTTTTTAGTTTGTGTATTACTCCCCAGAAAATGGGTTAAATTTGTTGAATTTTAGTATTTAGATCATGGTTAAAATTTTCTTCATATTTCTTAACTTTGTTTTGTAAAATCTTACTCTACAATTACAATTCATGAGAGGACAAAAATAAATTTAGTTAAAATCCCAATTTCAATAAGCTTTGGGTTCGGATTTAAAACCAAACATTTTTCTGGTTAATTTATTTGACCATTTGATTGGAAATATATACTAAATATATTAACCACCACGGTTATTAAATATTTGGGACTATACTCCGAAAAAGATCTAAGTTTAGATGATAAAAGGGAAATAGTATTTAAAAGGGTAAATGAGTGTACAACATTGTAGCTTCCCTTAAACGCGCGTGTTTTCCAATAAAAGTTTCTCCTGCACGGATGCTCTTTGGCGCCCGCCGGAGACGTGGTGCCAAGACAAAAGAGAAATAATCGATTGTTCGCATTAATTCTTGTGGGGTAAGTCACTACGATTCCAGCAAACAACGTAAGGAACAAGCTCGCCGCCCCCTCTCAATATTCTCCTGTCTCCATTTATATTTCTAACTTTAGCCACCTTACATAACCCTTTCAAAAAAACAAAGCTACTTCCTCACGTTAGCTAAGGCTTTTTTAATTTGGGGTTTAAACTTTTGACTTGCCCCTAAATTTGTTCCTTCAAATTTTGAAGGAACCACCTCCTTGAGGCAGATTATGTATATTTAATCTGTAAAGGCTATGAAAATACAGGAGTAGATGATATATACCATTTATTCACCACCATAGCTCAATCATCAGCCATCATCACCGATATCTTCTGATGTTCATGCATGATTGAAACATGTGCACAAGTGCATCAAAAAAGGTATACAGAATAGGGAATCTAAAGTTCTGGGTCCAAGAATAAGTAGAACTCATGAAGGCTAATTCACTATCATAGCCCTCTGGCCACAATGTATTGTTCGTGAAAATCACACATGGATAACTTATTTTTACAGTGCATGTGTTAGAGAACAATATTGTTTAGGGGTTCAACATAGTTTCATTTTCTTAAATTCAAGTTCGAATTTAAAATCAAAGTTTTATACAATACTAACTTTTTTTCCTGAAATTAATGAATTTTTATGTGAAATTGTTCAATGGGATGGGTACGATGATGATCAATGACCTCTTCGAAGGTGTTCCACCATTCGCCACTGCTGGCTGTTCCTTTAGCAGCTAAGTGATAAATTTGCACTGATGGAGTAACGTCAATATGAGATTTGTTACACTTGAAATATTTCTATGAAATTCGCTCCTTACTTTCCAATTACAAATTTGGTATTTTAAGTCATCTATAAATGAATCTTGAAGTTGTAATTAGAGTTAATATGGTTTGATAAATTTAAGTTTAAATCCCAGTGATGTGAAAACTGAAACTAGCTAGTTTTTCTTTTGAAAAAAAAGAAAATAGTAAAGTTTGTAAAGGCACAGTACATGGACCTCGCAGCAAATATCAGAAAGGAAAAAAGGAAAAAAAAAATCTAAACCACCCAGTGAAATTAATCCTCGGTGCACACAACGCAAGGGTAAGATAAGAGATAATTCTCGATTAATTATTGATCCATCGGGAAAAAGAAGAATACGGTTCCAAATTAACATCAGTCTTCCAACGCAAGGCAGCGAGCAGCCATGCGCATCACTTGTTAATTGCCGACAAAACTGTAGTATACATGTGGAGTAGACTCTAGTTCAGTGCTTGCGGTTCAAGAACATAGCTCGGAGCTCTGCCACGTCAATCTCCTGGAGACGATTCTCGGGCTTGTAGAATCCGGTCACTGGGTCGGGAACCCACGCCACCTTCTCCCCTGATCCGCTTCTATCTTCCCCTGTTTTCTTCATCACGGCGGCGCCGCTTCTTCCCACCTTCCCTCTTCCCACGCTCGAAACAACTCCTTCAGAAGCTACAGCATATCCTCGCCTGCACAGAATTTTCAAACGAAACCGTCAACAATTATAACAATTAATATAGAGATTTGTCTGTTGGTACTTAAGTTTTCGATGAAACTGAAAAAAGCTTTAGAATGGTAGGTTTCACGTGGGTAACAAACAGAAGGGAAAATCAGAATGAAATTTCGCAGTACCTGCTGAAGGCGCTAGGGAGATCTTTCGCGAGAAAAGCATGGAAAAGCTTGGCGTTAACAAGAGAGCGAGCCATACTTCCCGATGTCTCAGGAGAACCAGAGAAGCGAGACGAAAAAGAAGAAAGCAATTAGTATTAATTATACGGTACAGTATTCTCCTTCTTTTTCTCTGTCAAAGGTTGCCTCTCTGTTTTGGAGAACCGTATACGCGAGTTGCGGCAGGAGGGAGGTGGCGTTTTATATAGGAGAGGCGCGCGGCGGGAAGGGAAAAAATTGTTCAGCTTGGTTGTGAAACCGTCATCCTGTAACGGACCTCTAGCCTTTTGCCACGTGGACTAGGAAAAAACCCTGAAGTTGAGCTGTTACCTTGATCGGATGGCTAAGTCTGAATTAGGATTACGAGACTTCCCGGTGAGTAAAAGTCGGCCGACCCTCTCTATCAGAAGCTGACAGATTCGTAGCCGTTGATTTTGCTGCCGTGGCTGTAGTGATTCTTCTGCTCGTGTGGAGGCCATTTGCTTCTTTGGTACTTGAAAAAGTGGGAGCTGTCATCGGTGGGTCGCCAGCTAATTTTCTTACCATCGAAATTATTTTCTCTTTTTATCATTGGACCTCTTCTACTCTAGCTTATGTGATTTCAATGGAAGAAATTGGTAATAATCCGTGAACACGAATTTTGTTCCATATGCATAATAAATGACAGTAAGTAACTACAACATTTCCTTTCTGGTGGATTTCCTTATAGATTCAGAAGCATTTCGGTTGCATATCATCTCAATTAATTCCGTGAACCAAAATTAAACCAATCCCAAGCATATTATTAGGCAGCAGGCACAGATGGTACGCATAAACAAGTTTTGGTGGTCTGCTACGGCTACTGCTGCTGGGTAGCGCAGTGTAGTAGTGTTCAAGGAACTTAGCCAGCCAGCCAGCTGGTATGCATACCATGGCACCAATAAATACATTTAAATGGGATGAATCAGCAGCAGCCAAGCGAACAGAAACGTAAAAACAAAAACGACCATGCGTAGCGGATGTTTATAATTAATTATTGAAATGTTGCAAATTGGGACGTCAATTCTTATAAAGGAAAAATTGAAGACCAAAAAAGGTAAAATATGGTATCTTATGCACTGTTTTCTTTAAAGTTTTTCCCATTTTCTTATTTTGAGCAACCTATATAATTGGACTGTACTCGATTGTCGTGGTGCAAATTTTTTCCCGTTACCATTTGCATGAAACTTTGGCGCTGGTGAATGAATAGTGAAATTTGTTGTTATTTTAGAATATAAGAATAATATGTCAAAAAGCAGATAGATCATATCAATTAAAATTTTTGTTTTATAAGATAGAATTAAATATGAAGAAGTTGATAAAATAGGATAAATAGTAGGATTTTAGTAAAAAAAAAAAACAGAGAGTTTAATGATTGACATGAGACAAAAAATAATAAGAAAACATGAGAAAAAAAACAATAAGAAAAGCTCTTGACGCTAAAAGAGCACATGAAAAGGCTCCAAGTATTAATGGTTTAACTATTCACTTAATAAAAATTCAAGAAAAGAAAGAAAAAATTGACCAAAGCCAAATCAACCCAAACTATACCAATATACATACATACATATATACATAGCGACTAAATTTTTGTTTTAGATCACATATATATTGAGTAATTTGCAAACCTTAAGAGATTAGAAAAAGTTTATGTATTGTTTTCACATTTACCCTTAACTTTTTTGCACGTAAATTGAAAGACTTAGAAACGTGAATATTGAAATGATATTTTGAAAGGAAGCATATTGAAGTAACTTATTAAATATAAAAATCTTGCAAAGATTTAGAGCTAACCCAAATATAATATGCTATAATAATTTTGGGATGAGGGAGTAACAAAGAAAAATAACAAAAGAAGTTCGGGGACTAGGTGAGGAAATGGAAAGACTTTACGTATTAATAGTTCAAAAATTGACTTAATAAAAGCTAAAAAGAAAGAGAGAAAAATGAACAAAGCAATATTAGCCTAAACCATGGTCAAGATTAATTAGATAAGCCACATTGAGTAAAATTTTTTTTAGAATATAACAAAAAATAAAAGGAAAAATTGGAGACCAGTAGAGCAAATGGAAATACTCTAGGTCTTAAGTTCGAGGACCAAAATTGCAAGGAGATAAAAAAAAGGGATTGAAATGGAAAAGAGTGGTAATTCAGGGACCTAATATGTGTTTAGGGCAATAAAAGTGAAATGGAATGAATGTGGGAAAATAGCTACACATGCCCTAGAAAAGCCAATTGCCTTTCATAAAAATGACCAAGATTAAAAAAAATGATCATCTCTAAAAGAAAAAAGCAACCAACTCAAAAAAAGTGACAGAAGCTATTGATGAACGATGAATTTCTACCATTGATGAAAAATACAAACTCATTTTTAGCGAGAGTAGGGACCTTTAATGCTTTTATCAATGTAACTTTTTAGGGACTCCCATTTTGTCTTGCTTCAAAGTGAAAAGATTAGTTAGAACACTCTTAGAAGCTTTTTTCCCAATGAAGTAGCATGTGAAGACTTTGTTCAGGTCATCCCATGAACATATTGATTATGTTTCAAGACTAGAATATTATGTCTGTGCATCTCTCATCAATGTCATAGGAAAAGCTTGACATATGGCAGCATTTGAAAATCCAACCAACGCCATGATGTTCTCATAGTGACTCAAATGTTTTGTTGGGTCTCTAGTACTATCATATGGTTTAAAGTTTGGAATCTTCATTTTTTCTAGTATTGACTCGTTCATGAGCTCAACAGTTAATGAATGCCTTGCTTGTTTCTTTGGACTATTCCAGGTGAGGATCTGTGTTTTTTGTTGCATTTGAAAGGTGGTGTTTTGGGCAACTTGAAGTACTACTATTGCAACTACTGTAGGTGTGCTAGCCATTGGTTGCTAAAGAGATGCAAGGTAAGTCAGTTGTACCAATGAAGGCATGTTAGCTACTAGTATAGCTCTTGAGTATGGGAGAGTGGTTTAATATGCCACATTAGGCCAAATATAATAAGTGTAAATCAAATGGTTGTTGTCTTTTGGCAAGACTAGCTCAATTGATGCCTGAGGCATTTTGAGTGGCCGGGGGTGTTATTGACTTTACCTTGTGGAAGGGATGTCTAAATTGGTGCCATATTGATTGGCAAAATAGTTTCAAAAAGACAATCCTTAGGATGATGGTAAGGTCATTGTTGGTAAGAGTTGAGGCACTGACAGGTGAGATGATGGTAAGAATGATGTTTGATATGGTTTGAGACAATGGCAGGGCCTACCCCCTAATTGGGGATGGAGGTGTAAGGGAGGCTTCCAACTTGACCCTGGACTTGGGTTCTGAGACTTGTGCCTTTACTGAATGGTGGAGTTTTTTGTGTGTAGGGGTGATGCCAATAACTCCAAGGTATGGGTGATACTCGAGTTTGTGAGGGAGGTTGTACAAAGTGCTTGATCATGATGGTTGTGATAGAGTCTAACTTGCTTGTGGGTTGTGCAGACTTGTTCTTAAACTCTACTCAAGTAGGGTGATTGACTTCATGTACTGTCTCCCCTTGTTGTGAGGGTAGGTTCTTGATGTCGTCCTTTGCCCCAAAGGTATTGAAAGCATTACACATTGCCATCTATCTCATCAGTAAGGAGGGCTTTGCTTGTCATCTTGTCAATAAGGTCAGTATGTGGTACCTCCTTCCCATAAGTAACCGAATCCAAGTGTGCACTAATGTGAAATTGATGATGGGAGCCAAATGATGATGCATTAACTTTGTTATTGAGCCTTGATGCTAGAGAGTACAGGTCTTTGCACGAGAACACCTTTGATGAAGGAGCATGGAAACTTACAAAAGATTCTTTGACACTTAAGTCAATAGAAATTTTAGCAAACGTATGAATACCAAGGAAAATAATCTTATACCTAGTAAATAAATAGTGATTGCATTTATATAAGTTTTTAGGGTTTAGTGCTCATGAGCTTAGGGCCATCGGATAAGGTAATTGCTCCTTAAGGCCCTTAGAACTATTAGATCTTAGGACATATATACCTTTGTGGGGCAATTCACAAAAGGTATAAGGCTATTGTGCCCGAGCTTGACACATTTGATAGGTCTATGTAAAGAAGCTTAGGTTAAATAAGGATTTGTAGTTTGAATTGAAGCTCTTCATTATTATTATAGCAGGTAACCATTCAAGAGCTGTCAGACACAAATTTGAAAATTTGAAGGGTATTTGGAAGAAAACTTTAGAATATGAAAGAAAGGGTCATGTCTTAATAGTTTAGGGGCCAAATCAGGATTTTAGAATAAACAAATGTTCTGCAATTTTTCCAAGAGGGAAATAAAGCAATCATGATGGCGTGAAAAAGAGCCCGGAATTGAAACTTGAATTTCGATGGCAACCCCGCATCTCCGATAAAGAGGGAAGAAGAACTATTAAGGTAATTGCTCCTTAAGGCCCTTAGAACTATTAGATCCTAGGACATATATACCCTTGTGGGGCGATTCACATAGAATATAAGACTATTGGGCCCGAGCCTGACACATTTGATAGGCCTATATAAAGAAGCTTAGGTTAAATAAGGGCTTATAGTTTGAATTGAAGCTCTTTATTATTATTATTGCAGGTCACCATTCAAAAGCTGTCACACACAAATTTGAAAATTTGAAGGGTATTTGGAAGAAACTTTAGAATGTGAAAGAAAGGGTCATGTCTTAATAGTTTAAGGGCCAAATCGGGATTTTAGAATAAACAAACGCTCTGAAATTTTTCCGAGAGGGAATGTCGCTGGCGCGCAAAGGAGCCCGGAATTGAAACCTGAATTCCGATGGCAACCCCGCGTCTCCATTAAAGAGGGAAGAAGAAGATGGTGGAGGCGACTCCTGGCGAAGAGATTCCGCGTAACATGATCCTTTACCATAAAAAACCTGATCGATAAGATCAAAGGCAACCGTGAGTTTTGATTTTGTTTGAATTTCTACACCAGACTCTGATTACACCTGTTTGTATGCTTCTTTCTCAGTTGATTTGCTGTTTCATACGCAGGACTGAAGAAATCGTTGCAGGTAATGTTCGCTCAGTTTGGGAAGATAATGAATTTAGTGGCCTTCAATATGCAAAGACCAAATCAGATATAATAGTATAAAATAATCAAAAGCTGATGGAACATTTGTGCCGCAAGAGAAAAGGAAGAAGCACGAGGAGAAGGTTAAGTTTTTCTCCCTTCTCTCTCTAATTACAGAAGTATTATTATCGACTATTATACCAATTTTCTGTGTTTTTGTTTGCGTGCGCCAAAAATGAAATTCAGTTCTCTTGCGCTTTGTATTATCTTTGATACTGCAACAGTAACGGGTTTCTGTAGGTATTAGCGAGAAAAGGAACGACATGATTTACTAGTTTACGAATTCTGATTAGGAAAAGTTACTTTTTGCTGTTGCTAAATTTGCACTACAAGATTCACAACCCGACCCAGTCATTGTATTACTAAAAGTTCATTAACTGCTAATTATGATGGTTGATTTCCAGTTAGATGTTCTTTTTTCACATACTGTTGAATGAATTCACTTCCTCTTGCTATTCTTTTGCTTTTCCTTGTAACTTTGTAACCCTTTCATCGATTCGAACATTTAAATCAGTACTTTAAATTTGTTTTGCACCCTATGGGACATCTTGTGAATTGGTATCTACTTACGAGAAGAGTGTAGGACAGGACTCTTGCGCCATTTATATACTGCATGTGAACTTTGAGCCTTTCCTGTCGTTAGTCATTTTCAGCTTCACAATCCTGTTCCTAAAAGCTCGATTCTTGCTTGCTGTGCAGTTTCGGCCTCACATTGTATTTGTTTTGTTTGTTAATATAGGTATAAAGAAACGAAAAGAGCAACATGAACATGATCATAATCTAACAGGACAGGAGTGGCTGCGAACAATCCTGCTAAGTATGTCAATGCCTACAGCGCAGTGCCTCCTGTAAGTGCGCATGCTGTGATTCTTGGCTACTTTTATCTTGTGATGGTTGTTTCAATTAGATCTTCTGGTGCCAAACTGATGTCTGTATAAACTGGATAATGAGTACATAGTCTGTACTTGCTATTTGGTTAAACAATCTTTTATCTCATTAATATAGCTTTTAACTTTTGGGATATCTTTTAGTTCATGATGTTTCTCAAAATGTTGTCCACAAATCACAATCCTCGATTTTGTTTGGCGTTTTCTTTTTCTTTGGCGGAGCGATATCTTACCTGTCTTCTGATTAGCTTTAGCAGAAAATCTCATAAAACTGGGTTCACCCCGGATTCTTCTTTGTGCATGTGAGGAATGGCAACCATAATGCTCTTATTCATCATGACACACTTCAGATTGTATTGGAGTGATGGAGCTACTACAATCAATTTGATTCAAAACCCTTTGCCTTTTACCTGCTCAATATCTTCTAATTTGGTCTCTCCTTGCGTTGTTGCGGCTATTACAACTGCCCTATCCTGGTGCAAGACCTGTTGTTCCAGAGGCTCCTGCAGCACCAAATAACATATTGTTCATGCAGAATCTACCTCACGAGAGAACCTCGTCATTGCTCCAAATGCTCCTCAATCAATACCATGGTCTTAAAGAGGTTAGGATGGTTGAAACAAAGCCAGGCATTACCTTTGTCGAGTATTGGAATGAAATGAAATACATTCTACAGCTGCAATGCAAGGGCTACAGGGATTCAAGATACAGCCAAACCATATGGTAATTACATAATCTAAATTAAAAGATTGCGATTAGCAGCTACTTGCATTGCCTGATAGGTCCTTGGGGAAATTTTCTCAATGTACTAATTGCTCTGTAACATTTAATTGGGTCAATGGAAGTGAGAGAGGCGTTCTTGTGCCTAGTTGCCATTAGTTGAGGTAAGTATCGTTTCTGACGATGTTTTGTCTTATTTCCAACAGACATCAGTGGTCATGAACTCGATTGATCATGCTCTATTTTACGTTAACATACCGAGTTTCTCTGTAGATGATCATCAGATAGCAATACATTGAGATGAGCAAGTACAGAAATACATAAGAGTCGAGGTTAATTTCAGAAGCAAACAAGTAAGGACTGTCCTTTATGATTTGAAAGACAAATGTCAAAATAGTTACCTGTGAACAAGAATTTTAACACCCAAATATTGATCAGACCCTTTCAAGTTCGGTGTTATGCTTGCTTAGTTGCTCTCCCAACTCCTTTTGCCATCCCTGGATGAGCTTCTGATGCTTCATTATGAGCTCATCTTTCTTCTTCAACTCTTCCTCCATTGCCATGATCTCCTGTCAGCCAGACCACACTCAAGGATTCTCACCCGTGATCAACTTGAAAACAGCAAGACTTAAACGACCAAACACTTTAGTTACCTTTCGAAGTGTTTCAGCTTTGGTTGGTTGATCTTCCCTTAGCAGTCCAATGAAGTGTTGCTGAAGCTTCTTGGCTGCCTCCATGAAGTCTCTGGCATATCTCTCTACATCAACTGAACAACTCAAACTCGATGGTTCAAAATCCCATCAGTATGAAGCCTTAATCTCAAATGATGGCAAAAGAAACGAGGTTAGGAGAGAGAAATTTTACCGACTTTGGTGAGAAGGGTGCGGAGAACGATCGATCGCTTGGAGCTCTCTCGCCGGAAGGCATGGGAGCAAAGCAGCCTCCAGCGCCGTCACGCACGCCATCATCTCCTCCCCCGGACTCTGTTTCGTCTCCGTCGGAACTTCTTGCCTCTCCGCCATTTTCTCCGACGATCCAGCCTCACACCTCCCAAACCCTAATTTCAGCGTCCCCAACAATTAAACCCGCAAATCTGAAGGGCCGGGTTTTGACCCGATTTCTCAAGAGTACGCGGTACGGTTTGACCTCTCAGGACGACGTCGTACTGAAGCACTTTCCTGGGTCAGAGCCATAGTTGAAGGCGACCCGCCAATACCGTGCTGTGAAAGCTGATTGACTTGCGAGACTGTTTCTTCTGCTGCAGAAAAGTCGACAATGGTGGACAGGGTCGTTCTAGGAAAGGCCAATGTTTCAGTTCCTATAAATTTGAAACGAGTTTCGCAACTGCCGACTAAAAAAAACCTCTCAATTACTCCAGTTTTCTGCTTCAGTGCTCAACTGCCGACTAAAAAAAACAATGGCGAGAAAGCTTTATGTAGAAGAGCTACGAGTTGAGCTGGCGAAGCATGGGCTTGACACTTCCGGAACCAAGGCCACACTGGTTTCACTTTATCCTCTGAAACTGTTTATTTTTTCCATCGTTCTGTGGAGATAATTTCTCCGATTCTTAGTTGAAGTTCATTTTGTGCTTCTTGCAGGCACGGAGACTCTCTGCTGCGCTCAAAGAGAAGCAGAAACTAATGGACAGTAATGAAGATTTTAAAGCTGCAGATATTGGAAAGAAGAGAGGGAGAGAAATTGAAAACGAGAGCCCAAACAAAGTCATGGCCGTCGAGGAATTACGGAAACTGACTGTGGGGCAATTACGCGAGCAAGCCACTATTCGGGGGATTCTGGCTACCGGGTCCAAGAAAGAACTCCTGGAGCGGCTCTGTCAGGATGAAGAGAAACTGCCTTCAGATGGTAAAGTTTGCTATGGAATTTAGGTTCTTTATATTTGTAATTAGTGTAATTTACACTCTGATTAGCTTTGTGTTATGTGTGGTAGGAGTTAAAGAAGAAGTAGGTGAGAAAATTGTCAAGGCCACCAAGAAGGGTGCAGCCGTTCTGGATCAATGGATCCCAGATCATATAAAAGAACAATATCATGTTTTGCAGCAGGCAAGCGTCGATAAAGCTGTTTTCTTATCTTAAAAAATCAAGGAGAAAGGGGGAAAGAATGCTGCAACTGCAATGATATCCTCTAACTGTCCTTTTTTTTTTTTTTTTCCACTTGAGTTTTGCGTGTTTTGACATTTGGTTTCTTAATATTTCGTGATGCAGTGGGATGATGTCTATGATGCGTTGTTGAATCAGACTATTGTTGGGAGTAACAATAACAAGTTCTACATCATCCAATGCTTAGGTTACTTTTATTTGTTATTTCTGTTATTTTCTTTGTAAAATTGGAAGAACGTCGGACTCAAAAGGTTGTCTTGAGTGAATATGCTTCTGAACTAGTTGTACAACGAACTCTCTAACCTTACTTCTATATAGACAACCAGTTGAACAATATAGGGCGAGAACAAAATGATTTACTCAATTGCACTTTTCTTGCAGAATCTGATGATGGAAGATCATATATCTTTTATAGTAGATGGGGAAGGGTTGGGGCAAAAGGTCAAACAAGTCTCGTGGGTCCTATTTCGGTGCGGCAAACTGCCATTTCAATGTTCCAAGCAAAGTTCGATGAGAAGACCAAGAATCTTTGGTCCAACAGAAAGGACTTTAGACCTCATCCTAAGGGCTACACATGGTTGGAAATGGACTACACTAAGATAGAAAAAGAATCAGATGTAAGTCCTTATCATTCCTGTTTGTTATTGTTAGGGAAGTAAGGATAGTCCACCATGGTGCAACATAGGCTTTCTGTAAATGCTTTGAACACCATCCATGTATTGGTTTCTAGTTTGAAATAATTGTGTTCCAGGATTCTTCATAAAAAGTGCCCTTCTGGATCAGGTTAAAGATAAGTCTGGCGATTCTATTGGAGTTGAGCTTCGTGGGACAAAACTGGAACCAAGAGTTGCCAAATTCATCTCTCTTATATTCAACGTTAGCATGATGAAGCAGCAAATGATGGAAATAGGTTAATGCCCAGACGTTTCTTTTTCAAATGATCTTCACTCTTTGATTTTGCTGATTGTGAATTTTTTGTATTAGCTTCCTTTTCTTTTCCCTTTTGTATACTATAGCCTGCATTGTTTTCAATCTGTTCATTACTGGCCAGTTAGATATCATTTACCTTTTTTGTTCTTTAGGATATAACGCTGATAAATTGCCACTGGGTAAGCTTAGCAAGTCAACAATTTTGAAGGTGAGTGCTTGCAACATTATCAATTCTAAAGGGAGATTCAATTTTCCATCACTAATTCGGACAAAGGTCATAGTCTTTGATGGTCGAACTAAGTTAAAGGTTTAAACGCTTGGAATTCTTGGATGTTGTTGGGTTACTTTACCAGTTTGGAAAAACTTTGGTTTTGGTACCACCATAACCTGAGAAGTATACCTTGAAAATCCTGTTTGGGGCCCGGATGAATAAATGATGTGGCAATTGGCACAACAGACTTTAGGACACAACAGTTTCTTAAAAATCAGGGTATGCTATGTCAGGGAGATGGTGAAACTAATCATGGAAATGCTATGAATACGTGTTCTTGGACCATGTAGAGGAGCATTTCAGAGTTCAAAGGCTTCTGGAAGTATGTCATTATTGTGTGATTTTAATAATCTGTTTGGTTATCATTACCAGAATAAGTTTGTACTCTTGTTTCACCCTACTATTGCAATGTGCTTGGTTATCATTACTGGTTGGTATTTCATGGGAAGATTTCTGCATTAGGAATAAGTTAACTCATTTTTATCAATCTACTTATAATTTCACTGGTGATAATACTGTGGTTGTTACTGCACCATTACAGGGCTACGATGTCTTAAAGAGGATTTCTGATGCAATTGACCAAGGAGACAGCAGCAAGCTTGAGCAATTGAGTTCGTAAGATCCTTCTGATTGACAATCATTTGCTAATTAAGTTTGTAGGTTCTCACTCCTAACACCCCCCCCCCCTTTCTTTTTTTCAATCTCAGAGAATTCTACACTGTTATTCCTCATAATTTTGGATTCAAAAAAATGCGTGAGTTTCTTCCTCCTTTCTTCACTGAATCCTCAAAACAAAACTCCTCCTATTTTCCTATGCAGTGGATGGTGGTACTACTTGGAATCTTTTAAGTTTTGACTAATGTGCAGATATGAGCTGTTGCAGGTGATTTTGTTATTGATACTCCTCTCAAGTTGAAACAGAAGTTGGAAATGGTAATTATACTTATTTTTTATTGTCCTTGATAGTAGCTTGCTTGCGGGGCAGTTTGGCCCAATTTGTCCACAACGCCTCTGCTGTAAAAGCTAAACCCAAGCCCAATAAGGTGGGGTTTTCTGTAGAACCCAAAAAAGGGGGAAAAAGAAAAAGAAAATGGGCATGGAAACCTGCTCAAAGTTTCTTGCCTTAGTGGAAGGGTTTGCTTGTCTGTTGAGTGGTTATATCGAGTCTTAGACATTCACTGGGCGGTTTGCTTGTCTGTTGAGTGGTTATATCGAGTCTTAGACATTCACTGGGCTTAGTGTATTAGTGCCTGAATTTCCTTTTTGTTGTTTACTATGATTTTTTTGTGAGTTTATCACATACAACTGCAACTTTTTTTGTAATTTTTGTTCACAAGAGACATTGCTAAGATCCTCTGATCTAATTGAAGGTTGAAGCCCTTGGGGAAATTGAGGTTGCTACAAAGCTGCTGAAGGATGATATTTCACTTCAGGTCTACAACTATTTTTCATTAATGTTTGATTTATGCAATAGTTAGGTTCTTGTTCCATTCTTGTATTACTGAAACAAAAACCTTTAATCTGGTTCTTTTCGTATTCTTCTTTGCCCTAATGTCAAAAATGTTCAAAAATGTAGGAAGACCCATTATATTATCATTACAAACTTCTTCGTTGTGATCTGGCCCCAGTTGAAGTTGATTCTGACGAGTATGCACTGGTATATGTTATTTTCTGCAGTTTGGGAAGAACATATACTAATTCTGTTTTTCCAAACATAGGACGACTTAGTTGCTGGTGAAATACAGATGGGGACTGTGTTCAGTCATTTCAAATATAGAAAAGATAAAGTTCTCCAACTGTATTTTATGGTCATCTATGGTATGTTTTCTTTTCTGGTCAGATTAAGAAATACATGCAGAACAGTCACGCTTGTACACATTGGAGTTATACTGCTGAGATTGTTCAAATATTCAAGGTGGCAAGAGATGCTGAAATCGAACGCTTTGAAAAGGTAACTATGAAACAGCTTTTTCAAACTAAATATTTGAAAGCACTACTTTATCCCACTTTCACTTTTTTCTTGCAGTTCTCCAGTACGAAAAATAGAATGCTTTTATGGCACGGTTCTAGGCTTACAAACTGGACTGGCATTCTGTCTCAAGGTTTACTGTTCTCCTTTCTTTTTTTTTTCTCTAAATGTGACTTCAAGGTTTTACACATTCGTTGTGAGAGGGTGCTGTTTCTGTATTGCTAAGTTCCTGAATGCATCCTCTGCCTTCTGATATATCAGGTTTGCGCATTGCTCCACCTGAAGCACCTGTAGCAGGTTACATGTTTGGGAAGGGTGTTTATTTTGCTGATATGTTCTCCAAAAGTGCAAACTTTTCCTTTGGGCATACTTACACTTCCTCACCTGGAGTACTTGTTTTGTGTGAGGTTGTTCTTTAGCTCATTCAGTGAGACATTCATATTATCATTGATGAAATTCAACAGTGTCTCATGCAGATTGGCCTGGCAGTTTATCTAAATAATTATCAATCAGGTGCCCTTAAGCCATTGATTTCTATGGCTTAGCATTTCTCATATTGAGTTTTTTTTAAAGACTTGGTATTGGTTGTAGACTAGACAATGCTTTCCAAGCTCCAAATGAAATCAATAGTGATCTGAACAAGGGAATGGTACCATCGAGTCATGCACTGTTGTATGTTTCCAGCTGCACTTCTGGCATAGCGTTCTATCGTTTCTGACAGCCTTCTCTTACACTGGAATCATCACTCATCAGGTTGCACTTGGTGACATGAATGAATTGATGCATGCTAAAAGTGATGCCGACAAGTTGCCACCTGGGAAGCTCAGGTTTGCATCTTCAAACTGACAGCTTGATAGGCCCTGAGGATTTTGGCCTGCTCTGTCTTTCTGCCCCGCCACCAATAACATTTTTAATTTTGCATAAATTACTTCCTAAATTTGGTCCCTTTTCCCCTCTAATTACAAATTTGAATTCCGTTTTGCAGTACAAAAGGTGTTGGTGCAACTGCACCCGATCCTTCAGAAGCCCAGACAATTAAGGACGGCATCATAGTTCCGCTGGGTACACCAAAGCTGCAAAAGAGCCAGGGCCAGGTCTGGTCAATTGTGTGGAAATCTTTTGATCTGTTGTCTTGGGAAATTAAAAATAGAGTTTTAAACTTTTGCGCATGTTCAATATTTTCTCCATTTCTCACACTTGAATTTCTTTTATTTTTTTTATGTTCAGACTTCCCTTCATTATAATGAATACATAGTCTACAATGTGGAGCAGATTAGGATGCGGTACGTGATCCAACTGAATTTCATGTACAAGTAGCTGAGCTTATAGTCTTGCGCTTAGATGAAGCTCTGTTTGAAGTTCAAACTTTTACTGGTTAACAATATCCTGGGCCTCAGCCAATGGCATGTTTGTATGTGTGTTTGTGTGATACAAAGAGAATTGAGCTCTAGTAAAACATTTTATGCTTTCTATGGAGTCCATTTATAATGACTAAATGGAGATATCGTATCTGTGGAAGTTGAAGAACCCTTTTGGTGTATAAGTCAGGGTACAGGAGAAAAAAAAAGAAGTGGCTTGAGCTTGAGAAACGATTTTCTCTGGCGCCGGAGACTTTTTGGTTTTGTTTGGTAGCTGTTTCTTGCTGCCAGATCTGGCAAAAGTCAAAGTTATGCATCAAAAGCTTTGTGGAAATGAGTTCATGGGAGTGAGGAAGAGAGCTTGAAAAGCCTGTGGGAAATCTTTCGAGTGTGTCGCCGATTTGTAAGAGCAGAGCAGGCATTTACTGCGAAACCCACGAACACATAACTTGGACCCTGCACACGCTAGCATTTATTCCCCCTACAAATTTATCATCACTCCTGTCGAAAATATCTATCTTCTTCCACAAGCAATGAAGTGCTCATTGAAACTTCAACTTCACTAACATTGCAACTACTACTTCCGAAGGAAAAAAAAAAACACAAGAAGAACAAACAAGTAATTTCTAATGATCGTCCGGAACCAAGACAAGAGAGGGGGTCGTATGAGCTCCACAAAAAGTGATCTCGAAAACCCGAAGGATTGATTGAATATTGTAGAGAGAGAAAGAGAGAGAGAGATTAATAAATAGGTGACATAAAGATGTTTGAAAATGGGTGTATCTAAAGGTCTAGCTACTTTTTGCCTTTTGATCATCCAGGGAAGGAAGGAAGGCATGATTCATGGAGGAGAAAAAGTAAAGCTGAAGCTCTACCTGCATGTAGGAAATGAAATGATATGGACCTTAGGCCTCCAATTCCTTGTTCTCCCAGCTCACCCCCAAACACTCGAAAGCTTGCACCATCAACTCCCCACAACACGCAAAGCAAAACCCTACATTCGTGCCCCTCCAGATCTTGACTTGGCCCCACCCAAACAGGGCTCCCAAAATCAATGGCCAGAAATAAATAGTTCTCCGCTTCCCACAGCTTTTCTGATTTTCCAACTTCCAACTCCTGCAAATTCATTAGGGAGACAAATTAGTCGACAGCCTATCAGTAGATTTTTCTTTTTTTTTAAGTGAACACTGAGAAATGAAAAATCAATTTATAATAATTACTCTCTCATACCTTACACTAACTTTGCCGTGTCAAGTTAAATAGACCACTTGATCCAAAAACTCGTCACCGCTCCTGTAGACCATATTGATCATTTTACAGATGAATAAGAAATCCCTAACACTTACCTAACGGTTGCCACATTTCTATTCATACATTTCAGCGGAATTAAAATTTTTTGTACGTGATATTCTAATATTATTACTTGACATGGAAACTTCTACCATTCGCTTTCAGTCGCCTCTTTTCCTTTCCTTTCCTTTTCCTTGTTCTTTTTTGTTTTTCTGCAGTAGATTTGTAAACGTTCTTTAAATTAATTAATGCAGTAAACATTTTTGCGCAAAGTTACTAGTATAACTCAATGTTTTCTATTATAAAAACTTTTACGTGTTAATGTATGTTAGTGCAAAAAAGTAATCAACTACGTTTAATGTACAAGATATGACAATATTAATTGAGGACGTGACGCATTTCTGATCAAGTGTTTACTTTTCACGAAATAGAACTTTAGCCCGACGCTAACCCTACTTGGTGTGGGGGAAATTTTCATTACGTGTAAATTAATTCTTTGCTTGGAAAGAAAAGGTAAAAGAGAAATTGGTATGTATGGAATACTTCGCGAACCCATCCATTGCAGGGAAAGATAGAGGGAGATTAAAACATAATTAATCACCATGATTCATTAGGATTATGATCATCACACAAAGCACTATATGTAATCATACTTGATTAATAAGGATTTTAAAATAAAACAGATTTAAATACGTAATGCGTTGGTGCCTACGTTACCTCATTATTACACAAAAGAGGTAAGCAAAAGTCTGCATATATTACATATCCACTCAATTTATATACTACACATTTCATGTCTCATAATAATTGTTACTTATTGATTTTTAGAAGTTCGATTCGGTAATTAAAATAAAAAAAATAACGACAGACACACACACATATATTTGAAATAACAAGTAAATTTTTTTTGAAGCTTTTAATAATTTTTTTTTCAAATTTATTCCAATAACAATTACTATAAGTTAAATTTAATTTCAGAAAGTGAAGAATATTATATAGAGACTGCAGGGAGTTTGCTAAGTGTTCTAAAGCTTGTATGAAAATTTGCACAAAATCCTATGTGAAAGAAATTAATTGAATGCATGAAAGTTAACAAGTATTACTTGCTGTTTTAATTACAATATTAAATTGTATCACATAAAATTTTGTAAAATTTTAGTATATATTGCATCACTTAGTAAATTTGAGAATTGGGTACATGCTTGGAAGAATAGTGTTGATTCAAAAGATAGGAGTATATAATTAATAGAGAGATGGAGGAATATATACATATAATTGGAAAGATAGATATATATAGCTGATGGATGGGAATTGTCAGGCTGAGGCAGGCGTAGCATGATGGTATGGAATGGCTTTATTATTATTCTCCGCATTAATACAAGCTAGTTAGCTAGTATTTACTACCTCCTCCCTCCCTGCCTTTCCGCTAGCCACGAATTACCTAGCTAGCTACCTAGCCCTCCTTGGCTCTCTCTTTCTCTCTCCCACGTCTGCTTTTTGGAGCGCCTATAAATATACGATCAACCATGTCGACCTTCTTCACTCTTCACTCACCACCTTGCATATATTATCTAATTGTAGCAGTAAGCCCACCTCAGAACGAGTACTTCCACAAGTTAGCTACCACGAGCGTTCGGAGATCATGGTGATGCGGGCGAGCAGGTCCTTGTTGGAGAAGCAGGGCACGTGCAAGCAAACTCGCAAGTTAATTAAGACCACCCTTTGGCCTTGCACGCGCTCTCCTTCTCCAACATGGCTTTCTCGCCTCTTTCTTTCTCTCTCCTCTTGCCATCCCCGGCCGCCACGCCTACCTCCTCACCACCTCTCTCTCGCCTTTTCCTTCTCCAACATGCATTTGTTGCCTTTCTTCACACTTCTTAGCCGCCATACCCACCTCCTTAGTCCTCACCACCTCTCATTATTGGATATACTTATGTCTTGGCTTCCTTTGTAATTTGCACTTTCTAGTACGTACACTATAAAAGAAGAAGTAATATGTGATGAGGATTACGTCGCAAAATCATCAGAAAAAGCTTCTGCAGATCTAAAACCATATCACAAAAAAACATGGGAAATTCTTGTGTCGCAGTTAGATACCGTCACAAAAATATTATTGATTATCTTCACAAATATACGACAATTTTGCCACTACACTTATACGACGATAAAAGATGTTGCAAAGAGGCAATGTAATTGTGAACGATTGTTTGCTATTTAATTTTGATGATAGTGGGAATTGATTTTTTTTTAATTATGTCTATTTTGTTATGTTTGTATATGTCTGTGTGTGTGTGTCTATATATATATATATATATATATATATATATATATATATATATATATATATATATATATAAACACAATTGGATTTAAAAATTAAAATGTATTTAATATAAGCAAAATAACTTAAAATTATAAATATATATATATATAAATGAAAACATATACAAAAATGAAACTATTTACATTAAAAAAACCCCCAAATATGGTCACTATGTTGATGGAGGTGGTTGACTGTACATCCTAGGCCTCGGCTCAAATCTCTACTCAAAGCCGATCATCTAACTGGGAGACTTGGGTACACAATTGATCATTTTCAGCATGTAGCTGGCTCTTGCTCTCTCTCAACTCCACATTCTCAATTGACTGATCATTTGGAGGCATCTAATGAAGTAGGCAATGAAAAGTCATTAGTAAGTTTTAAATGGAAGTTATTTAAATGAAAATTTCAAGAGTAGTGAGGTAATTAAAAATAAAATTACTCTATGCACTCCAAAAGTAGCAAGGTCCGTGAGACAAGGTAAAAGACCTTTCTTGGGCAAGGCAACTACCTCACACCAGGTGTTAGCATCAAATTGAGGATAAATGTCCTAATCAGGGTATTTTAGAAAGATTCTCCTAAAGCATCCATTCTGGAATCAAATATAAGGACAAATTTATTGAAATTGTTATATAAAACATTAGAGATATTGAGAATAATAAATTTCAAATAAGTAATATGTAAAACATTTGTAGAACACGAGCTAGTGAACAACTAGATATATCTGTGATAGGATGACTGATCTTCTTGCTAGCATGAGTTTTGGTCCACCAATCTTCAAAACCGGGCTCGTGTCGATTCCTTTGTTGGGTCTACAATATTTTATCCATCATAAGCATTTGAAATAATTATATAAATAGTGAAAAATAAATAATTAAGTTTTTTAAAAAAATTCATACCATCTTGTCATTACACATCTTATTGGGAATAGAACCCGTGGTATGCTTCGGCATGGTCCTCGAGGTGTCGGCCATTTTCTTAATGGATGCACTAGCTGCCAAACCCACCTTCCACTTTTTCATCTTCCAGTGCTTACACGGGTGGTTCCAAAGATGCTGGTTATAGCTTGTTGGGACATATGACCTCGACAAGTCATACTTGGCATCATTATGGAAAAGTTTAGGACTTTTGCCATTGTGTCCTTCCTCCAATGATATGCTTGAATAAATCTTAAACATGGTACGTAAAATGGCAGGGAAGTCCTGCGGCACCCATCGATAATACTCCTAAAATAAATCATAAGTTAAAATTTTTGAAATGACAAATACATCATTAAATTAAACAAATATTTAATATGTAAAGAAATTAAAGTTAAAAGGTATAATAATATAGCCTTTACTCGCATAATGTGCTCCAGACATTTGTCCCAATGCATCTACTAGCACAATGGTCATACATGGCCTTATAGCTTTCAATGGATTGCCCTAAGCATATCTCATACATCTTTAATGTTCTAAAGGTTGCAACATTTAATAATTGATGAATTAGTGAATAAGAATTTAATTAAGAAACTATATTAATGTAAAAACATGCATAAAATATTATATATACTTACCATGTGGGACGATCATCCAATGCTAATCTGGATATGGAGGTGGCGGCCAATCGACTACCCTCGGCCTATGTGGTGGACGAGAGTTCATTAGGAACTGGAAACCCTTTTCAATGTGCTTGTCATTTAAGTAAGGCACGAGTGGGTTATTAGTCTGCTTCTTCCTTTGTTGGTTTGACAAGTCATCCTAGATGGTATTCGAATCAACCCAATACATGGATTGCAAAAATTGCTCATACTAGGGTGTTTGTACATCTTAAAAACCTTTAGAGAAGAAAGACATGTAAGAATATAAGCCTCAGTGGTGTTGATAAATGATTTTGTCAATGATATATTGGCCACATTGTTTGGCATCACCTTGGGGGAAGCCAATCACAAAATAATAGTTATGGGGATGACTATACGTTTGCTAAAGCCGTGTAGTGGCTAAGGAGGATGTGGTCCTCATCTCGAATAAAGAAGAATGTCGAATGTGCTCTTATCTAACGATTGCTGTCTAGATCATCTCATCCTGAAGTTCAAAAGAAAATGGTTTACTATCAATGAATTACAGTATTAGTCCTTAAAAATCTTTTACAATCAAGTCTATACAGCTTTAAAGTGATAGTTTATATTACACTGACAAAAAATTACAAGTTTATTTCGTCAATTTTTAACAATTTTTTAATTAAGTTCATAGAGTACCAAAAGTGCAGTTTAGTCACTGAAACAAAATAACATGTTTAGTTCTTAATCTTTTAAAAACTTTATAATCAAGTCATTAAGTTTGAAAAGTAACAATTTAGTTATGGACAGAAAATTACAAAATTAGACCCTCAATTTATAGATATTTTACAATCAACTTTCTAAATGTTGAACATTGACAATTTAGGCATTGAAATTAACTTACAGGTTTGGTCCCCAAAATTTTAAAAGGTTTCCTTAAAACATGCATGCAAACTAATTAAATATCAAACAATTTACTTTATATAAAAACACCCAATTTTTCCTGTAGTTTAAAATGATCATTAAAATAAACTAAATAATTTCATGCAAATTAGTAGAATAACCCATAAATCAACAATTCAAGATCAATGATCAAACACCATAAACAATAAAAAAAAATTGACAAATTTTGAAGGAATGGAGAAACATGCTACTTTAAGCGGCAATTGTGACAATGTTGTGACAATGGCATGACAACAGTGACAGCATTTCTTGAAAATGTGCATGACAACATCAAAAGGTTTAGAGGAAAGGAATGCTAGTAAGACTAGGGAGAAATAATGGAGAATACGTTTGGAGATGTTAGATAATCGTTGCAATTTTTGCAACAAAATTGTAACATTATTTCCCAAAAAGATCATCGCAAAGACATCACAAATGTCGTAGTTAGTTGCGACATATATGGATCAACGCATGCTTTGGTGCATTGAAATTTATGAACCCCAATTTGTAGGATGACTCTATGAAGATTTTTTAACTCATCGTAGAGTTGTTATAACCAGCCTACATTTCTTGTCTTTTGTTTCAAACATATTTGCAATGATAATTATCATACAATTATTTTATAGCAAAATCATCACAGTGTTTTTTTGTTGACTGATCAACATCCAATAGAGCAATGTCTTTTTGCGACAACATGTAATTACAATGAATAATTTCATGCAAGTGGGTGTGGCAAATGCTCCATTCGCTTGTAACGATAGTTAAGTTGTAGTGTGTGTATATGCATTGTAATTATAATAAAAAAAACACATGAATATTCAAGACCATCAGCTTACCTACTGAGAAACCGTAAAGAAAACTCGTAAGCCGTAATAGAATGGGTAAGCAATCTTATGTGGATGAATAAGTAAATCTTAGCTTACTAATGATAATACCAAATACAACCGTAAGTATATGCATGTTCAAATAATTTGATATTACTTCAATTATTGATGCCTAGCCAATCAATATTGTAGTAAAAGGTTGTAGGGAGATGATATATAGATTTTCACAAATATATGTACCCAAGAGCTCATTGAACTTTATTTTGTGTTCGTCCACCCCCATCAAAATTTTTAAATTATGTAATATATTGTAAAGGTGTTTATGTATATTTTGGATGAATACCTAATACTAACTTTTTTAAATTATGTGTCTTGTAAAACTAAAGGATGCTCCTAGGTAGTGGATGTTTTGTTGAAACTGGTTAAATATGATTCTCAAATGTAACAGTGTTAAAACCAAGATATTTGCTATTTCATTTAACAATAGAGGAATTGCAAACTTCACCACAAAGGTTGCAAACAATTGGATGTTCTTCTTGAGCTGATTCTTGACTCTATTAGTGCTACAGTTAGTGCTTCTATTAGAAAGGTTTTCACTTAGTTTGTACTTGCCTGATTTTGCCGTGCAACACAAAGTAGTGTTTTATTTCCTTGTTTTGTTTTGAATTAGGTCTTGTCTTTTTTTTTTTTCTTATAGGCCCCTCATTCTTATATTATAAGTGCCGCTGGGCTAATTTTATGAAATAAAATATGCACACACTGAGATTTTTCTTAAAAAAAAAATAATTAAATCTAGTCCCACTTAAATGACCCCTAACTCGGCAGCTTTTGATAAACACATCAACAGAGAAAAGACCCATGATGAAGCAACTATTGCGAAGCTCTTGTTCAGTGATTCTCTCACTTACAGTCTTCCCTCTTCATCTTCATCTTTTCTTTACCACTATGTTAGAGGCATCCATCTTCCATCGCCAACACTAAACGAGCTTCACCATGATTTCAATTCTTCACCACATTTCAACAAATCTTAGGAACCTGGTAATTAATCTCTTCTTTTTATTTATCTTTGGTTCTCCCTTACTCAATTTTATGCCCTCTCTTTGTCTGGTGTATGGGTAATTTTGTCTGGTTTAGTTGTCTTGTTGAATTCTGTGACTTAATGTGATACTAAGAACATGTACATTAAACATAGATTAAATTGTGTATTATGTTAAATATTTCTTAAACTGATTGTGTGTGCAATTTTATTAAATTTTGTAGTTGTTAATTAATTATTATAGGTATATGATAGGAAATGAAAAAATTGAAAATCAAAATCAAAGAACTCAACCCCATGGTTCTAATACCGTTGGGTTTTGTTGGATTTTGTCTGGAATTTTCTCAAACCCACAATGCTCTATGTATATAATTTTCTTACAAAAATTATACTAAATTCTGTATGACATAGTCTAATTATTTTATTAAAAAAGTAAATGAAGTCAGTTAACTTATCTACTATTAATCATATACTAGTAGATAGGATTTAGTATAAAATTTTATATTCATACTGTACATTTAGCAGAATTATTTTAAAAACTTTGTTAAGAATCAGGTGTATCGGTTTTGAGCCAGTGTTACAAATATTAAGGGTGCAAATTCATAATCGTTGTTGGACCACGCAACCGTTGGATTAGATGTCTCGACCCGAATCCAACAAGCTTAAACCCATAAACGGAGTCAATCTGGCGGGTCGGATCTAACTAAAACCCTCCGTTCTTCGAGAGAGGCGGCAGATCTCAATTTTCGGTCTCTAGGAAGTAGAAGGAAGCTCACGCCTCTCTTCGTCGGCCATGGCGGAACTGAAGAAGCGGAAGGCTAAAGCTGGAACGGAAACGAATGGTAACAAAAAGATGAAAAATCACAAAAAATCTATCCGAGGGAACAGAAAAGGCGATAAGCTACAAAAGAGGCGCGGCCCTCGCTTGCCTTCTGCACTGAGAAAGGAACTTGATCGTCTGAACCCTAAGCTGCAAAATAGCGACGGTGAAATTGATTCTGATGAAGGAAACAACGACTTTTACGAGTACGAGGAAGGGGTGGCTGAAGAGGAATCACGGAAGAATCAGCGGTTCGACCGCGTCGAGAACTATGAATACCAGCTGCCTGAGGATTTTGAGGTTCTTTACTTCCTTCTTCTTTGTCGAGAAAAATTTTTGGAATGCTTTTTTTATTGCTTCTCTGTGCTTCTGTTCGCAATTGAAAATTCTAGCCATGGTCAGTTTTCTTTCGAGGAATTAACTTTAAGGGGTAGTTTCTTTTAAATAATAAAAGGTTCTCTAGAATGATTTCATCATTTTTTATTTTTTGTTGGCCCAAATGGAAAAAGGTTAGGATGACCATGTTAGAGGTTTGATTTACCAGTTGACGTTGAAAATTAAGAATCCAGGCTTGTGCATTTTACAAATGTATGAGAAATGTGGCAACTTAATATAGGTTTTTTTGTGGCAAGTGGATATTCATTCAAGTGTCTCTGTGGTTTTCTCTTTTACTCTTGCATAGGACGAAGATGTGCTATCGGAGGATGGTGATGAAAGTGATGGTGCGGAAGGAGGAGGGAATAAGTCTGATGATGATGCTGATGGGGTGGAGGAGGACGGTGATGAAAGACACAGGAGGATGTTGCAGGCGGTGACTGGAATACCAAGTGAGGCATTTGAAGGTAAGACCATTGTTTTTCCATTGTTTATATCTATACAATGTTTGATCAGCAAATTTCCCAGTTTCATGAGTCTTAATGCTGCCAAGGGCTAGTTCACTAGGATTTTGTGACATATGAATTCAGTGTTTCATTCTGCTCCAGATGCTTTTCTAGTAGTTGCGTCAGTGGGAATTCTTCCAGTTTTGCGTTGAATGCTTCCTCAAAATAGATTTTTCAATGTTATTTCACACTAATCTTCTGGTGGTCAGGAATTCTACTAATATTTTATGATCTTGTGTTCCTTCCATTGACAGGCAAGAAGAAAACAGATGATATTTTCGTATCTGAAGCATATCCTGAGTCTGAATTCAACCCCACCCGTGATGTTCTGAGCGGTAACAGTCAAATTACTATCCAAGACCTATTGAGCCCTCTTCAAGGCAAACCTGGATATAGCAGACTTAGAAAGCGAATGCAAAATGTGGGGAAAGAGTTCGCATCAATTCAAGCACCCCTTCCAATTTCAGAACAAGCAAAGTTGGAGAGGCAGGCAGTGTATAAACAGTCCAAGCAAGAGATTACCAAATGGGAGCCCATCGTCAAAAGGAATAGGGAGGCACCTACTCTTTATTTTGATAAAAATGTAGACCTGGGGTTTTCAACTGTGGGTGCAATAGCTTCTACATTCCAACCAAGAACCGCGTTTGAGAAGAAAATGGCATTATTGGTTTCCGACAACAAGGTTACAGAAGCTCATAAAGAGGATGCCTCCAAGCTTCTAGAACTGAACGAGGTAGATCTTTTTATGAAATTTGGTGCTATCATCTGTAGTTTCTGCTCAAACTGTTTCTAGTTTTTGTTACAAAAGAAGGCAATTGATTCCACTGCCGCTGGGGGATTTATTTTGTTGCCCCAAACTAAATCAATTTAAAGATTGATAGCAGTTTAGCCTAAGACTAGAATGCTGATGTTGAAAGAAGTTCAAACTGAGATTATTCTCTTTCTCCATATTTCCATTGTTGTTCATAATAATGTTTTCTCTTGCTATCATTGATTGTTGGCAGATATCTGTTGAAGACTATATGAAGGAGCGGAATCACATTGCTAAAATGCGCAGCTTCCTTTTTCATCATGAAATCAAGAGCAAACGAATTAAAAAGATCAAGTCCAAAACATATCATCGATTGTTAAAGCGAGATAGATCAAAAGCAGCATCTGCTGAAATCCTAATGGATCCTGAGGCAGCTAAAGAGCATGCAAAGAAGCGAGAAGTTGAACGAGCGAAGGTAAGGATAATCTTCAGTTGAGTCTCCTCTGAAGCCTACAGTTGAAACCATCTTATCACACTTTAGAGACTTTTGATTAGTATATTGGGTGCTTCATTCTTTTACTATTCATTTTTCATTCAGACGAAAATGTTGAATGTTAAGATCTGATCCAGGAACGAATGACCTTGAGACATAAAGGTTTCTCAAAGTGGTCAAGGCGCATTGTTGAACGTGGTTTGAATACCCAAGATGAAGGTACACGAGCAGCTTTGGCTGAACAGTTTCACCAGCATGCTCTTTTGACGAGGAAAATGGATACCATCAATGAAAGCACCAGCAGTGATAGCAGCAGTGAGGATGAAGATGGGGAATCAGCTGGTTCAGATAAGGATAGGGCATTGCTAGCTAAAGCAAAAGAGAAGACACTCAAGTTATCAGAAGATGATCATGACCTTCCCAAATCAGGACTGCTTTCTTTACCTTTCATGGTATTGGTTGATTTTAAATGGCCTTCACATTTTCGAACTTCTTGATGGATCCTATCCCTTTTTCTTAATGGAGTTAATGGATCCTACCTTTATAGTTGCCTACATTATTTGCCGTGTCATAGGTACGTGGGATGAAGAAAAGAAAGGATGAGGCTGCAGAGGAGGCTAGACGAGCTGTTCAGGAGTATGAGCAGTTGGAAGATGCAGATGTGGCAAGAATCTCGAGAGAGGGGACTAGAAGTGGCAGAATGGTCTTTGGAATGTCTAAAAATGAGGTTGTAGGGTCTAATGCCAATTATATGGTGGATGATAACAATATGAAAATGGATAATTTTTATGGTGATAGTGATAGTGACAAGGATGTTGAAGCCAATGATAACACTGATACAGGAAAAGGAAATGATTTTGAGAAAGATGCTGGAACTAGTAATGTTCCTGAGGATTCCAAAAATCATCAGGGCTCTGTTTTTAAGGTAATCCTTTTCTGTATGTGTTTTTAGGCGCTGGCCTCTATTCAATTTTGATTGCTGCAGCATTTAGCTTGACAAGCTTTCCACTGTATGGTCTACAGAACTTTGATGATATCATCAGAGGCCCTGGTCCAAATACAACATATGAGGTTTCTGTGTTTGCAGCAGGTGAATGGAAAAAGGTATTTTTTATACGACATACATTTCGCTTTGATTTTCTTCACTGTGGACAAACTTAGTGCATACTTACCACTGGATGAATTGGGCAGATGAACAGTGGCAAGAAGGCAAATAATGATATCGGAAAGTCTCCAAATGTTTTTGAGCCTGTTCTTAATGATGAGAACTTGGAGGTATTATATGGGTCGTATGTGTCTCTTCTCTTGGGTGGGTTTAGGGCTTAGTACTTGTTTGTAGTCCAACTCTTTACTTATTGGTCAGTTTCTGTCCTTGGAAACTCAGAATGGAGAAGAAAGTGATGCAGATAGTGAAGTGCACAATATGGTCGATGGCATTCTATCCTCTGGACCCAAAGAATCTTATGTGCTTCCCTCACAAGCAGAGCTGATTCGGCATGCTTTCGCTGGTGATGATGTTGTGGAAGAATTCGAAAAGGATAAACAGGAAATTTTGAATGAGGAAAATCCTGAACCAGAGAAGCCAGTTTTACTCCCTGGCTGGGGTCAGTGGACTCATATACAGCAGAAGAAAGGTTTACCATCATGGATGGTTAAAGAACATGATGATGCAAAGCGAAGAAGGGAAGCGGCACTCAAGAGGAGAAAGGATGCTCGTCTCAAGCATGTGATCATTTCTGAGAAGTTAGATAAAAAGGTTATTTATCTTCCCTGCTTTATGAATCCATATTGTGCCTGAATGCCAGTGTTTGTGTTCCCAACTTAATTAAACATCATAACTATAATTCAATTCAACATCATAGCTATGATTTAAATAGTGCAAATGTTATTCAACTCATACGGTAATTTCTTGAAGATTGATGCTCCACCTTCTTCAGCAATCGGACTAGGGTTTTGTTACCCATTGAGAAATTTCCCAACCTTCCTCGTGCGTCTGTGTCTGGGTGCTTGTTTACAGATTCAGCAGTTTAGTGTTCTTGATGTGGAACTCAGGAAGTGCTTTGATTGATCAACTGCAGTCGTGCAGTATTCTGAAAAGCTTCTGCAGTGATATTTACCTGTATTTGAATTCAAGGCCTCACAGCTTGCTGAAGTTGCCTGTTTCTGTTATGTAGGCTGAGAAGTTGCAGACAAAAACTTTGCCTTATCCCTTCACATCAAAGGAAGTCTTTGAGGGGAGCATGCGTGTGCCCATTGGTCCAGAATTCAACCCAGCAACAGCAATAGGAGCTATCACACGGCCTGAGGTGAGTCTTACTCTATGGATAAAGTGTGCCTCTATTTTACGTGCTTCCCTTGTTGGTTTTCTATAATCATTTCCCTGTACTCAAGGATGTTATTAAATGTAAGAGGAATAGTAAGCATGGATTAATTCATACGTAGAAGATATATACATGTTACTGTGAGGAGATACCGTGCTACCACTATAAAATTTTACCAACTTGTAATTATTGTTTTGCACACTGGTTTGTAATACAGCCCCTGGGTCTATGATGCAGGTTGTGAAGAGAGCTGGTGTAATTATAAAACCTATACAGTTTGAGGAAGTGAATGCACATGCAAGAACAGATGACCAAAAGGGCAGCCATAAAGAGAGGGGTAAAAGAAGAGGCGCTGGTGGCAAGATCCATAAAAAGTGATAGATACCAAGAAACTTACATAATTTTTTTTCATGATTATCTAAAATGTATTTCGTTTCTTTTGTCCTTGTTTCCCCGCTTGGACCGTTGATTTATAGAATACTAGCGAGATCTTCCTGTTTTTGTAGCCGATTTGAAGGATAGTTTGTAATGAGTTGAGAATGGGGAACCGTCGAGCATTTCGAGTATTTGTGGCAGTCTATAGTGTTACCAGATTTAAATAGAGATTATTCTTCAAGGATGATGCTTATGTGATGCATTCAGGTGCCTCCGTGTGTGACTAAAATCGGAAGGGTTTGTTTTAGGCTAAAATTCATTTATTATCCTAGCTTTTTTGTGTTGTCCTAAGTGGGTCCTCAACCTTCATATTGTCCTCTTAAGTCCTTAACGTGCTAGTTCGTTTCCCAATTGTCCTACATTCATCTCAACAGTTAAATGTGACGGGGATATCAGTGGAAGCTACCAACTTTGGTTCCTATATTTTATTCCTCACTCAAAGCACCTTAAATTAGTGAATTTAACAGTTTAACCACCATCTCACCTTTTAGTTTTCCTCACCATCCCTATGCACCTTCATTTGGTCTTGCAATTCAATCAAGATGAGCGAAATATAAAACTTTCAATCAGCAATCAAGCATGACAGAGGCGGGAACATGGATCCGAAGGGAATCAACGAAATTTGAATGACCTGGAATGTCTGGCTATGCACCAAGGTGGAGTCCAGCAAGTGCGCCACCCCTTTTGCAGCCTCCTTACCAATCCACCCCCATTCCAATGTACCCATGCTCCCCTATGCACTACTCTGTTGCAACTCTTGTTCATCGTCCTCAACCCTCTTACAGTGTTGACTTTCGCTGCCAAGATCCGGATTGGCCACTTTTGTTGCCAATGCAACCACTTCCTTCTGTACTACAACATGATGTCTGAGGCCAATGTCTCCAATGAACTTTATCCGTAGTACACTAAGGTTGAGTTCATGCTCCATCCAATCCCGATCCCAATGCTTTGCACTTGCCACTGGTGTTTCTTTTCATTTTGGACACCTACATGATCGAGAAAGAAATGGACTTTGTTAAATCCACTTTAAAGCAAGTGAGTACCTTGTTGCAGAGCACGCCCTTGCTAGGTTTGTTTCGTTTGGGATGCAGGCTTAGGTTCACAAGCTAGGTTTTTAGGATGTCTAAAGTTTATGTCTTTAGGGGAAGTAAAGAGATTTCTAAGGAGCAGGTGTTGGAGTAGTTGGATCTTTGCATTTCTAGTGAGAGGCCGTCTCTTGGTTACGTGAACGTCATGCAAAATGGCTTTCCAAGAATGGGTATGAAATGCTTCATGCTGCCCGCTTCTGAATGCGACATACTCAGTTTGGTGAGCTTTTGTTGACTGATTAAGTTTTTCCCTATTAATACGCTTTCGGGATGTTGAACTAGGTTATGCTTATTGTGCCTTATGGAATGTAGTTGTTGGATGAGTTACAGCCAAATCAATGGATGGTTCAACATGCTTGATTGCTGATTGAAAGTTTCATGCTTTGCTAGTCTTGGTTGAATTGCAAGATCAGATGGTGGTGAGTGGGGATGGTGAGGAAGGCCAAAGGGCGAGAAAGTGGTTGAACTATTAAATCCACTAATTTGAGTGTGCTTTGTGTGAGAGAAAGAAAATGTAGGGGCCAAAATTAGCATTTTTTACTGAGATTTGATCAAATTTAACTATAAAAGTGACGGAAGGACAAGAACTAAGACACGATTTGACACATTATAGACTTTAAAAGGACAAAATGAATGTTAGAAATCTGTTTAGAACAACACGAAAGGGTTGGAGACGAAAATGAATTTTACCCATTTATTATATGAGCAATATAACCTTTAGTGGTGAAAAATGAATGAACAACTTAAGTTTTGCTCGGTTTAAAGTTTCTTTCGCTGTGGTTAGTTTAAGCTGTCATCAAGGTAAGTATGAACAAAATTTTAATTTTGATACAAAATTTAAACAAAGCTCAATTTGCTAATTACTTCGCTCAGCTTAGTTTTAGTTTTTCTTTCTCTTAATTTAAGTGAATAACTCAAACTTGATTCCAACACGTTTAATTTAAAACTCATTCATATTATTTTTCAATTTGAACACAAACAAAAGATGAAGCTCAATAGAGTATCAAGTTGATATTCATTTCATATTCTTACTAGTTAAAAATAACTTATCATTTGAACCCTAACCCTCATTGTTATAACTTCGCGTATGCTAGTCTTGTTACAAAATAACCATATAGGTGCCCTATATTGGTGTCTTCAATTCTATGAGGATATGAATAAGAGATCATGTGTATCAATATTCTTGCAAGAGCATAAAATGGACATCTCTCTATGTCTACCAAATTTGCCATTTCATGCTCAAAACATAATAAGCAAAATCACAAACCTGCTAATTGTTACGATTGTTAACTAAGAGATTGATATCAATTCATTCACACGGAAACAAACCACTATTATCATTATATTCTAAAGATGGAACAGAGTTACTATTTAATGAATAGTGCCATTTTTGTCTTTTTGTCTTTTTGTGTTTTTTTTTTTTCATTTTTCTTAGCAATGGTGAAACCCCCTTTCAAGTCCCTAAAGGTTTTGTTTCTTATCTTTTGTTTCCTATACTTTTTCATATGACAATTAGGCCCAAATAGATGATATAAGCACCATGCGAGATTGGCAGATCTGCGACTTTGAAGGCTATAGCTAACAAAGAGTAATATTACATGTACTAAAAGAGGGTTTTTAATGCCATTTTTTTACATTTTTTTAAATAATGGTCGAACCCTTTCTTTAGTCCTTAATTTCATTTCTTCCCTTTTGGTCCTTAGAATTTTTCATATGACAATCAAACCCATATAAACAAGATAAAGGCAATGGTGGAATTAACATATCTACATGTTTGAAAAATATGGCTATCGAAGTAAAAGATTATATGGATTGAAAGAGGATTTCTTGAACCCAACATTTAGAAAAACCAAAAATTTTGATAATGTTTGCTTTCATTCTTGCTTTTTCCCTATGAATACTCAAATTCATCATTTGACCTTACCTCATATTTCGTCTTCATTTTGGCACAGTGTCTTGGCTGTATGGTACTTCTTTTATTATCTTTTGTGGCTGAAGCCCATTTTTCCCTTGAGCCATCATGATGTAAAAAATTAAAAAGTGATTAAATTACACAACTAGTCCTTTATTTGTGTATGATAGTATCTTTTGATTTTGAAAGTTTGAAATTAAGCATATTTGCCCCTTTGCCAGTCTGTATGACAAATACAAAATGTCCTAAATTTTTGGTTTCGTGTTTTAGGCTCCGGAATTTGCATGTCTTATGATCAAAATTCAGTTTGTGCTTAAATCCCAAATAAATTTGGTTAATAATTTTGAAATATTTTAATTTTTTTCAAAACCTTTAATTGGAATAAATCAAACTAGGGTTTTGATTCATAGGTTTTTAACTTTTTTTTTCCCTCTATAAATATATTGGTTTATGAAATTTATATCTTTGGTTGATCGTGATGGGGGATAAATCATAAATTGCAATTTCCATTATTTCATAGTCCGCAAAAAGCCCAACCTTGTCAACTGGGCTGGTCTTTGACACGTGGAAGCCCAACATTTTCCAGAGAAAGCAACCATGGTCCCGCGCCTCGCCGTCCGGATTTCAGAGTGACAGACACCGTACTGGATTCAAATGCTTGGCTCCAGGATCAATTCCCATTCAGCCGAGTAAATCGCCGCCGTCTCGCCAGGATGTTGCACGAGCTCTTGCTTTCGCTTTTAGGATACACCGGAGATCTCATAATCGACGAGAGAGACCACCGGAAGTCCCTCGGCCTCCAACTCTCGCCGGCTGCTCCCATTTCCGACGAGCGCACCTTCAAGCTCGCCCCCGATGTCTCATTCATTGACCCCTCTGACAAGTACTTTCCCACCCGCTAATTTCGACCTCTCCAATTCGAATTGTTTAGTCTCCGACTTTAAGAAACCTAATTCGATTGTTTTGCAATGTCAGGGCCCTCATCGAGAGGCTTATTACCTTAGGCTTCTACTACAGAGAGCTTGATCGCTTCGCTTCCAAGTCTCGCAATTTGAGCTGGATAAGGTCCGCCGATGTGTCTCCGCTGGAACGAGTGGCGCAGTTGTCCAAAGGGAGCAATGGGAGTACGAGCGTTTACCGACGAGCCCTTGCCAATGGTATTTTCGAGATTCTCTCCATTTACAGGTCCGCTGTGCTTCACATCGAGCAGAAATTGTTGTCTGAAACCATGCCTATTTTGGCTATCGTTACGCAAGGCCTCAATAAGGTTTTTTTGTTTTAGTCTCAGTGTGTTAGTTTAGTGGATTTTGCTTCCTTTTTATCGGTGGAGATTCTTAAGGTTTTTCTTTTAATTTCTTTGTTCCAGTTTTTTGTTATTTTGCCTCCTCTGTATGAGCTTATTCTAGAGATCGAGCGTGATGATATCCGGGGAGGACAACTCCTTAATTTCTTACACAAGCGACGCCACTGTGGAGTTCCTGAACTGCAGACCTGCATCCAGAGGTAAACCTTCTCTTCTGTTTACTGATCAGTTACTGCTTTACATTCGTCTAATATACATTCAAATATATGGGAAACACTCTCTCAGTACCGTGACTCTTATGGAACTTCTACGGTTTTGCACCAAAGCAGACTTCTTTGGCATGGGCATCAAGTGATGTATAATCAGCTTGCGTCATGGATGGTCTATGGAATTCTTCATGACCAACATGGAGAGTTTTTCATTAGAAGGTACAGTAAGCGTACTTGTGCTGGCTAGCAATTTACGTTATTTCAAGTCACGTTTCTTTTAAGTTTGGGAACTTATGGAGTCATGATAAACTTTTGATCAGGCAAGAAGATAGGGATGCAGAGCATGGGTCATCTAATGCTGATGTGTCAGAAAAGCACGGACGCTTATCAACTCATGATACATCTTTAACAGACTGGCAGCTGGGCTTCCACATTGCCCTGGTGCTTAATTTCTCTTGTACTATCTTTGTGATCGTTCTTTATAAGATCTTTTGGGGCTGTCGTTCATCACTGCTTATGTCTTCAAGTTAGATAGGATTAGAAGAGGCTGCAGATGATATGTTTGCATGCAAATATAGCATCATTTATAGCAATAAAATCAGTAAAAATATCCAAAGGAGAACAATTTTCTCACAAGAAAAAATAAAGTAATAAATTCTGTGATTCAATAATATGATTAATCTCAGCAATAGTGTTGAATGCATCGTTCTCCATTTACATCCTTTAACCGGCCATTAAATAGTCAATTAATTTGTTTCCGAGTGTCTTTTCTTTTCTCTTTTTGTAGAACTTCTTGTGTAGATTCCCTTTTTTTTCATGTTAGAAATGGTAACTTTATTTCATTATATGTAATGTTATTGAGTTCAACCACATTTGAGTTATGCTATACAAGAAACAGGGGTTCTTTCAAACTTTGAGAGAAAGTGTTCTGCGGGCAACATTTAACCAGTTTATGGTGCTTGCTGTCAATTTTGTTCAGATTTTTGTGGTGGCTTTTCATTTCATTTCATTTCATTTCATTTAGTCCATGTCATTGAATGGTTCTTGTGCTGCTTAAATTGCATTATATATTTCATTTGTATGGCTGCACCGAAGATGAGATATTATATGGGAATATTAGGAAACAATAAATTCAACTTCTAGAAGCTAAATGATGATGTTAGTCTTGGGTTGCCATCTTGCACATCTAGACATAAATGGATGACTGAAGTCCTTGTTCCATTATATTGCTCTCAGCTCACTCTTATAATGCTACTCGCAGGATATGCTTCCTGAGTATATTCACATGCGTGTTGCAGAATCAATACTCTTTTCAGGTAAAGCCATAAGAGTGCTCCGTAATCCAAGTCCTACCTTTCAGTCTCAGGATGCTGTACGTCAGCAGGTAAAGAAAGGTTCAAGAAAAAGTCAAGGATTTAGTGGACGCTTACCTTTCCAGAAGGAAACTTTTCTAGGTGCAAAGTTGATGGGAGAGGAGTTAATTCCACAACCTGAGGCTGATAAGATTGAAGCTATGCTCCACGAGCTAAAGGTTACCTTTCATAGTTGTTCTCGTTTTCTTTGTCCATGGTTTGTTTATTGTAGATGGTGGTTCTCCTGAAAGTTTCAGGGACCATTGTTTCCTGTATTTGTGCAGGAATCCTCAGAATTTCACAGAAGATCGTTTGAAAGTGCTGTTGACTCTATTCGGTCTATTGCAGCCAGCCATCTGTGGCAGGTAAATACTCTAATAGAGATAATTTAACTGAACCTCCTCTTAGACAACAAGGTCCTCTTATCTCGTCCCTGAGATCAGGTTCTCAATTCAGGAATTAATCCTTTTAGTGTTTCTGAGCTTTTGATTCTTCATTTTATTCTTTCTCCGCAGCTTGTGGTTGTACGCGCCGATTTGAATGGTCACTTGAAAGCCCTAAAAGACTATTTTCTCTTGGCAAAAGGTGATTTCTTTCAGGTACCGGTTAGATGATTTTTTTTAGAATCTACATATTTTTTATGGTTTCCTTTGCACAAGGAAAGGCCTTAAGGATGGATGATGTAGAAGATTGTTTCATGTAAAAAGTCAACTACCTGTGGGTGCAAGTGACTAAATTTGTTGATTTCTTACTGGTAAAGATGATATGACAAATGAAGGTTTCCTTTACAGTTGACTGTTAACTGTGCAGTTATTTTTTCCCACCCTCTTCAATGCTGTTATCAATAATGTTCTGTCCGCTCACAAATGTAAATATATCAGTGTTTCCTTGAGGAAGGCCGCCAGTTGATGCGCTTGCCACCTCGCCAGTCCACTGCAGAAGCTGATCTAATGGTTCCCTTCCAATTGGTATGTTTCTTTTTAAATGAGTAATGTAATGGACATAATTGTGGCCCTTAATGTGTTGAAGTATCAGTTGACAGCTTGTGGGCTTTTTTTTCATTCATAGTTTCTTTGATAGTTGGCACTTTCTTTCATTCCAGGCAGCAATAAAAACAATCAGTGAGGAAGACAGATATTTTTCTAGAGTATCTCTGCGGTTAGTCTGTTGCATTTTACCTAATGTGCTAGGAGTCACAAAAAGGATTTTATAGTTGTTTCTTGATTTCTGCCAGGATGCCTTCATTTGGAATAATTAAATCTTCTCAAGTAGATTTGCCAAAGGCAAAGGCCCACATTGATGGAAGCTCAGGTTTAGCGTTGTCAGGTATGTCTACAGAAGCATTCCTTGATGGCTGGGATGGAATTGCCCTTGAATACTCTGTCGATTGGCCCCTGCAGCTTTTCTTCACTCAGGAAGTGCTCTCAAAGTAAGATTTCTCTGGCTATGCTACCAAAAATAAATAAATAAATAAATACTTGTTAGCTTGTCCTCTCTAGGTCTTTAAAAGTGCTATCAAAAGTTATAGGTGCTTGATTACTGGCAGTCTGAAACAACTGAAACTACATTTTACTGATGATTGTGGTCCAGGTATCTGAGGGTTTTCCAGTATCTGCTGCGGCTAAAACGAACCCAGTTGGAATTGGAAAAATCATGGGCATCTGTTATGCATCAAGATCACACAGATTTTGCCAAACGCCGGAATGAAAGGAAAAATTACCCATTGTCTCAGCAGTGGCGGCAACACTTCAGACCAATGTGGCACATTAGAGAGCATATGGCATTTTTAATCAGAAATCTGCAATTTTATATCCAGGTTCTCTGAATTTCTACTAGTATTTTTTGAAGCATGTTTGGTCTTCAATGATCCATGCAACATGTTATCATTCATGGTGCTACATGCAAGCATGGTTAGGTGTTTATCACTGCCCTTGTTTACAATTTGCATGTATACAGGGTTCTCTGGCACTGAAATCTTGGTTTTCTGTTGTAGGTTGACGTGATAGAATCTCAGTGGAATATGTTACAATCTCGTGTTCAAGACTCTCATGACTTCAATGATCTTGTGGGTTTTCATCAAGAGTAAGTAAGATGGATACTTTCTTGATGATATCATGCTGATTTCTCACTTTATCTTGATGATATCGTGCTGATTTTTCACTAATTTGCACTGAATTGCTAACAATAGTGTGTTGAAGATTTGGTAGCTCTATAATTCTTATGCTTTTTGTGCTTACAGGTACTTATTGGCTTTAATATCACAGTCATTCTTAGATATTGGCTCTGTGTCAAGGATATTGGACAGCATAATGAAACTTTGCCTGCAGTTCTGCTGGAATCTTGAAAACCAAGACAGCAGCCAAAATACATCTGAACTTGAAAAGATAGCTGAGGTACTCATGTTATCCGTTGTTCTTAAATGGCCACACATGTACAACGAAACATAGAACTTTGGAAAAAAAACATAAAAAAGTGGTTGATTAGGAACACCCAGTTGCACAAAAGATTAGTATCAGTGGGTATTGAGATTATAGGAAATGATGCTTGTGCACATAACATAGAAGGAATGCTAGTTGACACTTGATATAAATGGTAAGGCAATAGACAGCATCATTTTCTGTACTGCTGCTGCATGAAACAACAATAGATGTCTGGTAAAGCGATTATACTGTTTCATCTTACACATTATTGATAATTGAAGGTAATATGTTTGCAACTTTAATTCATAAAACATTTGCTGAATTCAATTTGATAATGCCTGCTTTTTCTTTATATTTTGGTAAGTGTCATGGAGATGTAAAGTTACAGCTGGCCTTCGGTGTCTTAAGTTCCTTTCTCTTGAACTGCTGAAATATGGAAATGGTGACACTAGGTTCTTTTTTGCACAAGGTAGGAAGTTAAGTCTCTGTCTTAATCTTGCTTTGTCTTACGAATCAAAAGACTTTCAAGTTCCGGTATGTTCAGCAATATACAATATAGTTATCTATGCCTAGAGTTGAACCCAGCAAACTAGGAGTGATGAACAAGTGCATTTTTTTAATTTTCTGTATATTACTTTGTGCATTTTTGGAAGAAAAATTATCTCTTGCAAGTCCCGTTGCAGAACTTAAGTTCTGCATACAATGGGGTGTTGGCATGTTCAAACCTTCAGCTCTTCATAGTTTTATTGAAGTTTTCCTGTGCTTCAACATTTTGCGCCTCTTGAAATAAGTATTTCCTTTAAATGATTGTCCAGGAATTTAACAAGAAATCAAACTCCCTGTATACCATACTGCGAAGTAGTAGGCTTGTCGGGAGTCAGCGAGCTCCCTTCTTGAGGCGGTTTCTTTTGCGTCTCAACTTCAACATGTACTTCGAGGTAACTATCCTAAGCTGGATATGAGCTGCTGAAAAATGTGGTTTAATTTGTTGTTAGTCCTTATGAACTATTTTTGCTCCATGGACAGTCGACTGCAAGGGGGGTGTTAAATATTGTTAGACCACGTCCAGAGCATCCTGGTCTGAATCAGCTGTAGCATCTTGAAGATAAAGGAGCTTTGTACGGCAATGTGTCTACAGTTCAACTTATGCTAAACTGTCCAATGGTAATCTATTCGTACCTCCAGCTTTGTAGTTTGGCATTCTGATCACATGGATTGCTGTCTGTCGGCCTTGCCATTTCTTTTATGGTGCCTTGCAATGTTTTTCATACTAACTGGAGATCTAGCGGGATACGAGTTTGGGGCAGTTGGCTGTCGTGTGGTTGTGGCTTTAAGTTTGATCTGTACCGAGCTTGCTGCCCATATGTTTGCTATCCTCGATTCAAAGCTTCCTTTCGTCGGTGCAATGTTGATGGCTATGTATATCTGCTGATATCGGAGTGGTCTGCGCTTGACTTACGGTGTATTCTGTTTACAGTTCATCAATCTTTGTGATAGGAATTTATTCTTCCTCTTCTTTTTGGCTTCTTGTCATGTAAATATCCAGTTTGCATTAGAGTATTTACTATTTAGAGCTGGGACACCTGTTTTACAACCCTGAAGGCATTTTTGGGCCATGAGTTTCCCTTAGACTACGTACAAAAGAAGAGTGCGACTATTGGGGTTTGTGTTGAAGTTTATGAATTATAAAGTATAAGAGAGGCGATTGCCTTTCTTCATTCCGTAAATACGAGCAAGGTCATAGCCGTGTGACAATCAAATACCTGTTTGGTAGATTATTTTTATTCTCTCTTTCGGGTGCCCTCTGTTTCGTATCTACCTTTATGCTTACCTCTTTGTGAAGTTGTTTCGGAAAGGAGTGACTTATGTTAGGATTAGTAGTACATTGCAAGCTCTTAATCAAACAAGACACAAATGTGTTATACTGGGTAGTTTTATGGAGGAAAAAAAAATTAAAGAAGAGTTACTAATGATTAAATAAAACTTATTAAAAAGTAGAAACATTTTAAAGTTGTGAGCAATCCCTAGTCTGTCTATACGGTCATCCACTATCACAAAAAAATTCTTTAGCAATATGGAAAAGTCTATTGTATGATAGAGATCTACTTCCAAAGATTCAATGGAATATGGGGAGCGGGTGCTAAAACAAAGTCTAGGAGGATCTTTGGATTGCAAATGTATCAGTTCAACACCTTAAATATATAACATCCCCCCGCCCCCCTCCTCATTGAGGCCTTTGACAGTCAGTGAATTGGCCATGAAAGGTCAAAGGCAGGTCAGATTAATTTTATCTTCCCTCTTGAGATTGGAAACCATTTGCAAATGTTTTCCCCTCCGAATCCATCTAAAGGACTTGACTGAATAATCTAGGAAGGTACTCTTCAAGTATCCACCCCACAAAGCAAGACTACTCATGGAGGACTTTGAGTTAATCGTTTTCTTTATTGGCTAATCAAAGTAACTCTGCTATTCTCCCTTGTCACCCTAAAGCCGATGCAGTTATGAAAAGACTATGGGTCGAAACTTTCCATAGAAATTTAAGCTCTTCATCTGGTAATGTATGGTCGATGTCCTCCCCATAGCTAGTACCCTAGCTTCTCATGATGGTTTAGCTGACCCCATTTGTACTCGTTGTCATAGTGAGGCTAAAACCCTTTACAATCTTTTATGGGATTGCCCTAGCTTGGATCATGTTTGGGCTGATTTACATGACGAGCCACCGGATGATCCATTATTCCCCTTCCTCACCTGGCTGATAAAATACTCTAACTAACTCCCCAAAATGAGATTTTGAGTGGTTTGCCTTTCTAGTCTCTACCTTGTGTCCTTATGGATAAGACAAAATGAAACTGTTTTATGATATGTTACATTTGCTACCTTATTCTGTCATGGCCAGAAGGGATACACTCCTTCAATAGGCAGTTGTTGCTGGAGACTACAATCTTACCCAAGCCAAACTTTACTTGTACCACCCAAACCCCTTTTGCCATTCTAGGGGACAAACTACAAGAGCTTATACCAACCAAACCCTTGAGGTGTTTGTTGTGGATGGGGAACTGCTTAGGCATTCGCAAATGGGAGCAACAACATGGCTATGGATAGGTACTAATAACCCTATGGATAGGTACTAATAACCCTCTTTGGAGCCAAGGGACACAACTAATTCACTTCTGTGAATCCGCCCTCAAAGCCAAATTGGTAACTATTTATAAAGCAGCTATTGTTGCTATTACTCTTAAACTACAAGTTATCACTGTTATTTTGAATTGCTCTAAAGTATTGGCGGTTTTGTGTGATATAGAGATTGCTACTCCAAAGCTAACTACTTTATTGCAGCATATCACAACACTTATGAAGAAATTTCATTGCTACTCCTTGGTTATTATACCTAGGCTGTGAGTCTCTCGAGCTCATCACTTACCTTCCTCCGTTTTCCCTTGATTTTTTCATTTTTTGCCTCTAATTATATTAAAAAACAAAAAACTTTGCATGAAGATCAAATATTTGGACTAGAGAAAGTTCACGGACCAACAAACTAGAAAACTGTGCGATAAGACTAGAGGACTATAGGAGTTTGCAAAGAATTGGGGCAAACAACATAGTACCGAAATACTTAATTTCTGGAATTTTATCAAAAACTGGGTGCTTAATTATAACATATGAAATTCTAGAGCCAATAAGGCAAATATATATATATATATATATATATATATATATTATTGACTAAATATGAGATTATTAGAATTTGATAATCTTCGATTAGAAGTGTCTTAGAATAGAGATGAGGAGACATATAAAAATAATCATTCATAAATAAAATAACACCTTATAGCTAGAAAGGCGATAGGTTTTATTTTACTTAAACAAAACTTTATCGACTATTTTTACCCACTCCGGAATAGTTCAGTTATGTTGCCAAAATTGTGCATATAAAAAATCCCAGAATTGGTATGTTCTGTAAGCCATCAAAACAATACACTTAGTGTGCATACTCAAGTGGCCCTCTTGGACACTATGTAAATACATGCATATTGTCTAATCATTACACACATATTCACATTTTATGCACATCATGACAGCAAGGAAGGGAAACACTAGCACAAGTCTTAATTTTGGCTACCACACATTAGGCAATCTTATTAATTGTAAGTGACCAGCCACTGCACTTGAAACTTCTTCCCAAAAACTGTATTAATCTAGCTATGTAACCCCTTGTTTTTTTTTTTTTTTGCTTCATTATCAAGTAGAGTCTTTAAGCAAACCAAGAAATTTGGTTTTACATCAATAGACCACCTATGGACTAAGTTATGGAATTTTTAAGTTGGTTACAAAATTCTGACCAAATGAACAGTAACTTAGCCAACTTTGCAACATCATATATTTGGCTACAGGGCTCTAAATTTAGAAATTCCAAATCTCAATTCAACCTCTAGATGTGCTCTAGGTGTGGTTAAAATTTCATTCAAAGACTCATTCTACACAGAGAAATATAAAACTTTGAGTACAGAGTCAAAATTATGGTCACTTTATGACTATTTTGCCCATACAAAATTTCATAAGTGTGCAAACACTTCATTCACAAGGGGTAAACCCTCCAAGACTATCCTATACATGTCCAATACACATAAGAATTACATGCTCTTGTATCTAGCAACTTTATGTGGCCAAAATAGAATTTACAAGTAAGTAGTCTATCATTCACACATAGGCAGCTTTGCACCACATCACATACATAGCCAAAACATTACTCAAATGTTCACATACTTGTCTCATTTTACATACACTACATGTACATGTATACATGCACTACATAATGGTCTTAACCCAGCTAAATATGCACCCTAATTTACAGGAATGCCTAAGTCACAATGGACTCCAAAAACAGGATGCTGGACAGCTGTTGCATAACACAATAAGCACTATCACTAAAAATAGCAAATGTGCTCCTACAATCACCAAATTTTTCAGATCACAACTAGATAGATGGAAGTTAAAATACTTGAAATTTTAGATCAAAACTCAAACGAAAAAAATCAATTTGAATGTAATCTTTCTACTAGACCTGAAATGACAGAATTGAGGGGAATAAGTTTTATTGTGAAACTTAGTAAGGGAAACACTTGGTTTCTTAAGAAAATATGACCCTCATTAAAACCTGCATCCAAAGATACTAAAACACAAAACCACAATGCATATATACAAGATATAGCAACCAAATGCAACAGCCATTCACAACCAACAAACATATGAAATGCGGCAGCAATATAAACCATAGGTTAGTTCATAAAACATGTAATAAACTTAAGTAAATCGCTATAGCAGCCCTCCTAAAGCTAATGCTTGGTCTAGAAACCCTTTCTCCATTGCCATTATTGTGCACTTCACACTAGGTCACAAAACCTTCAATAAGTGCACTCCCCTCATTAAGCTTGGTTTATCAAGCTCATGGCTTTCTTCCAAACTTAGCCCTAGTTTCATGAATGCTTGAAAATATAATAAACAATCCATGAAAGCAAGATAACCCTTACCAAGATGAGTGGGCCAAATTTGAAGCTTGGTCCTTGAAATATTTGTTATGAGTTTTCCAACCTTAATCCGCAAGCGCACGGGACGTGTGTAAATAGGGTGAATGAGTATCAATCCCACGAGGATTGATTTATATTCTTTGCTAATTACCACTACCTTGAGACTCAATTTAGCTAAACAAGCAACAATTGATTATTTAATCACTATGAAAATAACTAAGTTTGCAACTCTACTTAAATTACTACTAAACAAGAACAACAAACACAATGCAAATTAGAGGTTGTCTAGTGAATTAACAAAACACACTTCCTATGGTTTTCACTATTTGACTTGGTTAACTAGTGAATTAAGGCTAATAGTTTAGTTTTTCTACTTGTTGGTGAAGTTAACTAATTAAGCCCTTACTCTCCCAAGTGAACGGGTCACTTTCCCAAGCTTATACTAGAATAGACTCCCATCCAAATTGCTAGTTCAAGAGGGGCATTACAAGTTCAATTTACCTTCACCTAGTGTCCTAGACTAGTCTCCCAACAATCTCATGACCACTACACTCTTCTCCTAATTCTAATTCTTTTTAATCTTTTCCAAGAGTTTAAAAGAAATCTAATGTGCAATTGACTAGGGCCTTTAATCAATCAACACAACAATAAGCTCAAGGAGAAGAGTAAACAAGCAATTGAGGAAAACCAAAGTGAAATAGCCATTAATTCAACCAACATTACCAATTCAAGTAGCTACAACTATAGAAAGTGTAGAGAAAACTACTCCATAATCAAACTAAACATAAACATGAAAATACATAAAGGAGCATCCATGTCTAAATACAAGATAAAAGAAGGAAAGAAGGAACCTAATGGACTCTAGATACTTGATTCCTCAAGGCTCCTACAATTCTTCAAGTCCTCTAAACCTTCTCCAAGCAAGAATCCACAAATGCTCCCAAGGAAGATGAAGAAATGCAAAAATTGGTGATAAAAAAACCTAAGTCTAAGAAGAGAAGATGCAGATGAAGCTCTCTTCTTTTGCTAGGTTCTAGGTTTTTCTACCTCTTGGAGGTGTCACTTTTACTCACCAAACCATTTGGATAGAAATCCTTGGCCAATAACAAGCTTGAGTTCAAATTTGAGGTAGGGGACCACTTTCCTGGGTGACTGGTGCCTAGGCCTCAGGAGGGGGGGTTCTTGAGCGCCTGGGCGCCTAGGCCCCAAGAGGGGGTGCTTGGGCGCCTAGGCCTCTAGGGTGCGTTTTTCAGGCAGCAAGGTTTTGAACTGTGGCGCCTAGACCTCACTCCTGGGGCCTAAGCCTCACAGTTATAAATTCCCTTGACTTTTGCAATCCCGTTTTTCATTACGCTCGTCCCGGTGCCATTCCAATGCTATAGTCCGCTTTTCCAACCTACAAAATGAAGGATCAAAGCAAGAATCGGATAAAAATATTGAGTGGTAAGGTAGAAAATTGTGGTCAAAGTTGACAAAAAAGTCAACATGTTTGACCACAAAATTAACATTTATCAGTATTCAAGCAATAGCTCTAGTTTGCTTCTAATTACTTCCTTTTGCCTTTAATTTTAATCTTGGAGGTATGGTGGCTATGGAGGAAGTGGGGAGGAAGGTGGTGGTTGGTTGGGTCAAATATGAGAGAAGAAAAATTGAGTTTGGCTTCTTAAATTAGCTTTAGGACACTAAACATCCTCATTAGCCTTAATCATGCTTTATGTCATTTTCTTTGCCCATAAGCATGATTTCTTTATCCTAAATTTATTGGTCCACATTTTTCCCACCTTTTTGACTATTTATCAAGCCATAGTCACCTCCCCCATGGTGGGATAACCCTACAATTTCACATTTTGACTTAAGTCAACAGCTTAAACACCTTAAGGTTTACATTAACACATTTAGGTTCTTAATGCCTTTAGTGTTTTCTTTGTCCAAACTTGTCTTCCATGAGCAATTTGGTTCTTCAATAGCACTTTCATCTCATTCATATCCTTCCCATAACTCTCCAATGCTCTTGCTTTAGAGTTTTGCAATTAAGTACTTGAATTTTCAAAGCCTTACAAAAAGATCCATAGGTTACTTGAAAAACAAATAATCCTTAAGACTTTTCTTAGGAGCCAAGTTACCAGCTTAGAACACTTTTAAGGAGGTGTTCATTCTACCTTTTACCCTTCATATTTCAATCACTATAAAGAGAATTACATAATATAATAATTTTTTTTATCATTATGTCACACTTGTAATTCTCCTATTTTTGTGAAATGGTAACAACTATTGGTAGAAAGACGATGGTCTTATTTTACTATAACAACACGCTCCTATAGCTAGCATATATAGAATCACTATAAGTGAATTTTAGATTTTGGCAATAATGATTCAATATCGAGTTCATGAGCTTTCTCTTACCTCAGATTTAGAGTTCTTAGTTATAAGAGCGGTAAAATTCCTCTCAACTCAATTCTTATAATGGTTTTAAATAGGGGTGTACACAGAATCCGATCAACTCACAAAACTGACACAAACTAATCTGCACCAAACCGATGGTATGCAATTTAATGCAATTTCAGTTTCGGTCTGGATTTATAAATCTTAAAACTGAATATCACATGATGCGGTTATGGGCCTTAAATGTCATAATTAATAAAAACCACACTAACTTGATAGAAGAGGCCTAATCCAATATAAATTAAAATTATATACATAATTGGCTAATTCTCTCTCCCTTTTGATCTCTAATTCTATCATTTAAAATTAATTTCTTAAACCAAAAATTAAACTCCAATACTTAAAAGAAAGCTCAATCCATATGAATATTTTATTGATATAATTTATTTTGTACTTTCACGGAGCTTTCTACGAAATCACCTAAGTCCCTTTTTCCTCCTAATACCAATGGTAATTAAAATGTTATTCTTGTCTTCCTCTTCTCGGTAAGGATGCATATTTTTTTACTTTTATTTTCTAACTAATTCAAATATGATAGATTTATGTTGTTATGTTTGGTAGTAGGTAATGTTTTTGACATCATTATGTAGACATTAAGATTTAAGGAATGAGTATTTGTTTTGATGGTCTTTAGTGATGGAATGTTGCAAACAGAGAGTTTCTTATTTATTTGTTTTAGTAATGGAAAACATGTAATAGTTTTCTTAAGTGTATAGGATTTAAGAAGATAAATTTTACTTATTTGAGATTTGTATTTCTTGTGTTTGGTGGTTTTATGGACTAGATTATATTTTATTATCTATGTTATGTGCTTATATTAATTATTTCAATTTAATATAATAGATTTCTAACATGAAAAAACCACAACTAAACCGTATTTATGTAATGCGGTTTTCTTTCGGATTTGTATTCAAAGCAATGCAGTTATGGTTTCTAAATTATAAAATTAATTACTACACAATGTAGTTATAAAGTTTGCTCTAAATCACATTAACTTGCACCATAAACAACTCTAGTTTTAAATATGAGGTGTATACAAAAAAAAAATTTAATAAGGTTTTTATTATTAAATGGGCCGCAAACTTTGACAGGTTTTAGAAATTGGTAGGTAGGTATGGCCGTATGGGGTGGTTGGTGAAGGAAGGAACACGGTTCCAACTTTCCAAACATGAATCATGAGTCATGACTATAGATTCTAGTCGTTAACCTCTTCACTTTCTTTCATATAGGCCCTCTGAGTTTAAATTTATCTCATTTTAATATCCAAATTGGGAAACTTTGGTACATTTCTCATACCAATCCTCCAGTGAGTTACCGGTGAGTTCGCTTTTAGTACCAATTGGAAGACCTACTTATATTAATACTCTAAATCAACAATGGAGAGAATTAACGTACAAAAGAAAGGATGTCTTTTAGCTATAGAGTGCGTTGGGTTGATTTGCAGAAAAACTAACCAAGTAAGTTTGCTACAGAACCCTCTCAATTAAGGTGATTGGTGACACGCCACATACGTTGAAGAGTTAAATGAATGGCCCGGAGCTTTACAACGCAATCAAAGTGGATTAAGGCTTACATAGTAGCAACATCACAGCAATATCTAGAATCCCATGCCCCATCCATGGCAATTGCAATAGGATTCGAAACAAAAAGAGTTCTAGATGATGAAGGGGCCAACAAGCAAGGGGACTTGCATAGGAATTGAAGAGATACTTATGCTGCACCTGCACGCGAGCAGTGTTAATAGTTTGCAAAATGTCATTTCCTTTCAAAAGGCTCCGTTTGGATCAAAGATAGTATTTTTGAAACACCAATTTCATTCTTCCAAGTCGAAATCTTCCCAAGGGTGGCTAGATCAAGCAGACAATTGTAGGCTAACTCAAATGAGTGCAACTGAAAGAATAAGTGGCTAGATAACATAAATGGAAGTTCTAGGAAAAATATGAAATTGTCCAAGAAGAATGGGCGGCCAACTCTATAATTTCCTCTCCAAGAGTACCTTATTGTCGTCATCTCTGTGAGGCAGGCAGGCAGGCAGGCGGAAGCTCGAACGGGGCTGGGGAGAACCAACACCGAGAAAATGGATCAAAGCCTGAGCTTCGCTGAAAATCCAGAAACCAAATCCTCGGAAGAACAAAACAACAACCCTCTTCAACTGGTCCCTTGCCACCCCCCTTTTGCCACTGCTTCGCTCTCTCTCTCATTCCCGACAATTTTCTCCTCCAATTTTTTCACCCAACCCAGAATTGCAGCTTTATTTTCCTCTCAACCAAACAGGGCCGGATTCATCACTCAAGCTTCATCTCTCTCATACCCATCTCTCTCTTCCTCCTCTTTGTTTCCTCCGTCTAAGTTCTCCTCCAAATCCATAATCTCCAACGGCCTCCTCGAGTCTCCTCTCACCCTCGTCCCGCGCCGCCCTTCCGACCCATCAAACGGCGCCGCAATTCGTCGATCTTCCATTGTCTGGTTCCGCAACGACTTGCGCATCCACGACAACGAGTGTCTCAATACCGCCAATGACGAGTCCACCTCAGTGCTGCCTGTTTACTGCTTCGACCCTCAAGATTACGGGAAGTCATCTTCTGGGTTCGACAAAACCGGGACCAGCCGAATCTCATTCTTGATAGAGTCGGTGTCCGATCTTCGGAGGAATCTCCAGGCGAGAGGCTCTGACCTCGTCGTGCGAATCGGAAAACCGGAGAGCGTTCTGGTGGAGTTGGCGAAGGCCGTCGGCTCCGACGCCGTTTATGCGCACAGAGAAGTATCTTACGGCGAGGTTAAGGCGGAGGGAACGATAGAGGCGGCGTTGAAGGAGGAAGGAGTGGAATTGAAGTATTTCTGGGGAAGTACCTTGTACCATGTTGATGATTTGCCGTTTAAATTGGAGGAAATGCCCACAAATTATGGTGGGTTTAGAGAGAAAGTGACGGGGTTGGAGATAAGGAAGACGATTCAGGCATTGGACCAGTTGAAGGGATTGCCTTCCGGCGGAGATGTGGAAGTCGGAGATATTCCTTCTTTGATGGATTTGGGGGTTAGCACCGGCGAAGCAACGGCTCAGGTTCCACTTTTCCTTTGTTATCTTTTTTAGCTTTTACAGTGATACATAACATTTGGTTTCGGACTGCTACATAAGGTTTCTCCAATTGTTGCCAGTCCCATTCTTGAGTAGGAGACAGTTGCCATTGAATAGATGAAAGACTAAAGTGATCGCCTTCAACTACAAGTTGATAAATTGGAATGCTTTCTGATGCTCAAGGAACCACAGTCGATTACATACATGAAATTTATATACATAGCAGTTTCCTCTAATCAAATTCTTGCAATTTGCTTCTTTCTGTTTGCAATTTGACGTTTTAAGCGTAGTTGGCATGGTCTGCGGAGAGTTTATTTGTCTGGTTGATAGGTAGATGAATTTCAGCAAAGCTTACTTCTTCAGCAATTAGATTTGCTCGTAGCAGGACTGCAATTAGTTGAGTCTCTGTGGTTCTCTCGATGACAGTTTGTCAGCAAAATATGTCTTTTTCATGTTGTGTAGGATGGTAAGCCAAGTGCTATGGTTGGTGGTGAGTCTGAAGCGTTGCAGAGGCTTAAGAAGTTTGCAGCCGAGTGTCAAGCTCAGCCACCAAAGGCAACCTGTGAGGGCAATGACAGTAGCATATATGGTGCTAATTTCTCATGCAAAATCTCCCCATGGTTAGCCACAGGATGTCTGTCTCCTCGGTTCATGTTTGATGGATTAAAGAAAACAACAGTGAGGTACAATACATAGTTTGCACTGCTCAGCTCCTTGTAGATTTCAGAATTTCACTGGATCATTGAACAACACCATCTGGTCTGCAGAACTATGTCTGTGGATTCAAATAAAGAGGATGGTGATGGTGGTTTAGCCAATACCGGATCAAACTGGTTGATGTTTGAGTTGTTGTGGAGGGATTTCTTTAGGTAAGTCTGTTCTGATTAGATTAACCCTGTAAGGTATCAATCAACGCACTTTCCCCCAAAACTGTGCTAATATTATTGGTTCTGATCTTTCTTTTGTAGGTTCATCACTAAGAAATGTAGTTCTGCTAGAGTTGGAACCGTTCCTGCCACAGCTCCTGCAACTACACTTGCTTGAGCGGGGAGGCTTAATGCCCTTGCTGAAGAAAATTGTTTTTTGTTTTTTCTCCCCGCATTTCATCATTCATATATGGTCTTGGATCTCATGAGTTCCTTTGTTGTCATAATGAATTTTCAGTGCTTGGATGTCCGTATATTTTATGGCAGTCGGTTGGCTCTTGAAGGGTCGCTGTAGTCGTGAAACTTGTTTTTGTATCACGTTTACATTTGTTGTATGAATACAGAAATAAATCCAAGCAGTCTTTCTGATTAATATCATTCATAGTTTGTTTTCAAGACCAAAAATCCTGAATCATCTAGTTTCCACTGCTTTCTGATTTTACTGGGAAGAGAGAAGGAATCTGAGTGAATTCTGGTCGTGCGATTCAACTAAGCTTGGATTATCTATAGAACCCAAAATAAGAAAATCAAGTGGGCAACATCAGAGTGATATTTCCAGGGAGATTGAAAGAGGAAAAGGAAAAAAGCACAAAGAAATGTGATCTTCAGACAGGAAGTTGGTGAACTTGCACTTAATCTCCAAAAAGGCAGATAAAAATGTGCAAGTTGAAGCTAGTTATGAGGAGACGTTTCTGACGCAAACAGGCCTATAAGTGATTGTTTTGTTACATTACTCAATTCTCAATCATAAGCACTTGGTATGCTTTGTGCGAAGATTGCCGGCTGGTTTTTAGCCATAGCTACTGATATCTGCAGAATAGCAAGTCCAGGCTAAAACAGAAGCCTGGCTTTAACAAGTGCTTGTCTCCATTAAGTAAAAGAGTAGAACGTTCGACAACTGGGGAGCAATTTCATAATGATTACATACATTTGGTTCATGACAAATAAATGAAAAAGAGAAACGAGTTACTACTTCTTCTTTCCCGCCTTCCCCTCCTTTTTGCGGACGACCTCATCAGCATACCTCACACCCTTCCCTTTGTATGGTTCCGGTGGTCTCCATTTTCTAGCTGAAGCGGCAAACTGACCAATAGCACTTTTGTCATAGCCACTAACAATTATTCTGGTGGTCTCTTCCACCTTCACTTGAATCCCTTCCGGGATTTCCATCCTCACTGGATGTGAGAATCCAAGATTCAAAACCAAGTCTTTACCTTCCAATGTTGCACGATAACCTACGCCAACTAATTGCAGCCTTTTCTCAAAGCCTTTAGATACTCCCACCACCATGTTGCTGGTAAGAGTCCTAGCAATTATACAATGATAGGTAAATATTTTGCAGCTCATGTTCACTAGAAAGAGATCATACTTTTATTTTTAATACAAAGAGTTTCAATCGTTCCTTTTAGGAGCTAGGAAACACTCCAAAACATCTCTAGTGCCCCCTCTCACACTGGATAGGAGAGACAAATTCTTGAGCATACATCGCTGTCTGGTATCATTTTAAGTGCAAGGAATCAGGCATAAATCCTAAACTCTTCTACCAAAGGGATTTATAGAAGATGAATGTAGTACATATAACAGAGCACTTGAGAGGATCTGAACAACCAATCAATTGTCAACCAAGTCCAAGCAATGCCCAAACATGGATACAACGGCAACGTGCTTCTCCAAGGATCAAATGAGAAAGCTCAAAATATACTTAGAAATGGAAACTCTTACCTGAAAAGCCCATGCATTTGATTGGCTCTCCTTGTCTCTACTGTTTTTTTCACCCTTAGGATGCCAGATTCCTCCCTATCGAGTAGCACTTCTCGTGGATAAGTCAATGCCAGTTCTCCCAAAGGCCCCTTAACTTTCAGATCCTGACCTTCCAATGTGATTGTTACATTGGACGGCACACGTATTGGCTGCTTTCCAATTCTAGATTCCTTACATTCTATAGTTTTTCTTGAAAAACCAACACGGATATCTGGACTTCTGGAAATGCGTAAACTGTTCCTCTCTCCCAAAAGTAAAGACCTCAAGTTGCTGAAAGGCCAAAGTAAAGTGAATCAATGTTTAAGATTACTTGTAAATAAATTCTCAATTCACTACACTGAAGTTCCCCTGCCCCTCCCTCCAGGCCCATTAAATAAACAAAGCAGCACATACTAATGAAAATGAGGTGACAGAAATACAAGCACAGCATCTATTATGACAATAAAAGAAACAAAGCAATACTCCTTTACTTTTTTTATGCAGAAAAAGCTTGCAGCATGCAGATGCCAAGGCAAAGGATAGCAGTACAGCGAGATTTACATGACAATTGAGACTGCCTGAACGTATGGCCATATGCATACAGACACGCAAACAAGAAGAGAAGGTTATCAGCTAAGTGCAGTGAAGTGGAATTTTCGACTTCTGACCCGCTTTCACTCACGCAGCAAGTAAAAGAGTCCAAGCTGCTTGAGCTTGGCCCTCACAAATAAAGCTGCCTCATCCTTACCAAAAAGTAAGATGCATTTTTTAATCTTTTTGTATCCCAAAGTGGATGTTCTCCACAAACATTTTCTCCAAGTTCTTTCAGGAGTATGTAAGCTACTACTAAGAAACATACATGCAATCTACAAATGAACATGACATAAAAGAGTACAAAAGGAATTTGCAGCAAAAATAACGATGTGACAAAATATCGTCAAAGTTCGTGAAAATTTTGTGGGGAAAAAAACAAAAAGATTCGTTTTTTCTTGAAGCAAAGAGAGTACTCCTCCAAGTAAGGAAAAGAGGATTGTAATCTGAGTTCATGTTCCATACGGAGGAAGTATAATTCCAGCAGTGGAGTCGCGTGTGCCAAACAAATTGGCAACTAATACAAACTCATTCTAGAGCTCCTTGGATCCAAATGCTACAGAAAAATGCTCGTAATCTAAGTGAAATCATAGATTACGATTTAAGAATTCAGCTATTTTATTAGCAAAATGAAGGAAATATGAAGAAAGGAAGCAGAGAGGAATGACGAAAACGAAAGAGTAGAACATAATAAAACTGGAGGGGAGTTAGACAAAGATGAGCAAAGATTACCTGGTCTGAAAAGAAGAGGCAAGAGAAGAAGCCATCTGGGTCTGGGGCAGCGACCAGAAGAAACGATACAGGCCATCTATCTTAACCCGAACACACTGAAAAGCTATGTGCTAATGACGTTCTTGCCCTTGCGGTGCAGTCTACAACTGCCCTTCAGGCAGCGGACTTATTTCTTTCGTTCCCTTGGGCCTTGTCATGGAAAACAGCCACCGGCAATATATTGCCCCTTTACTGTGCAAGTGTTCGATTTCAGTCGAGAAAACTTTTATCGACATCATGAAATAATTAACACACAATTCGTTTTAACTTTAGTCAATTGACTATAAAATGAATTTTTTTTTTATTTTTATATCTTTTTTACTTGAAACTCATTTTAATTAAAAGCCAATATTATGTAGCTACAATAATCAATTGAAAATATAATTTTTATAATCTTACTAAATTTTTAAAAAAATTTCTAGTTTCAAGTCTTAAAAAAGAAAAATTCATAAAAATTTAACAACATCCTAAAAATTTACTTTCAAATTGATTATTGCATCTACATAACATTGAATTTCAAATGAAATTGGTTTCATGTAAAAAAGATGAAAAAGTTTAAAAAAAGTTAGCTTGACTACAAAATGACTTTTTCTTATTTTTATATCTTTTTTACTTGAAACTAATTTTAATTAAAAGCCAATATTATATAGCTACAATAATCAATTGAAAATATAATTTTAATAATCTTACTAAATTTTTATGAATTTTTCTAGTTTCAAGTCTTAAAAAAGAAAAATTCATAAAAATTTAACAACATCCTACAAATTTACTTTCAAATTGATTATTGCATCTACATAACATTGACTTTCAAATGAAATTGATTTCATGTAAAAAAGATGAAAAAGTTAAAAAAAGTTAGTTGACTTTAGACGAAACGAATTGGCCCTTATTGTTATTTTTTTCAATTTAAAAACTTATTATTTTTAATTTTTTTAATTTCTTATCTAAAATTAATATTATTTAAAAGCTAACACTTTATTTATTTAACACTCACTTGAGTAAAAAAATTTTAAAAAGTAATTAATTTTTTATAAACTTTTTCTATACACAACTTCGAAAAAGGAAAATATGTTTAAAAATGAATTTTCAAAATATTTTCTGATCCATTGAGCTTTAATTGGTATATAAATTAACTAAAAAAATCAATCAGATTAAGAATAATGTATTAAATAACTCATTATTTTATTCATCTTCAGTCTATACTTTTAGCTGTCCTACATGAATAATGTGACACCAGTATGTGAGTTCTACTCTATTATAAAAGATGCTGAAAGTTGAAAGCAAATTTATTTTAATTTAAGTCAACTTAATCTAAAATAATTTATTTTATTTTTATTTTTTTTACTTGAAATTAATTTTATTTAAAAGTCAATATTAAGTTAAACGAATTTGCCTTGAGGCTCTATGCTGGTTTGGTGATTCAAAAAACGGATAAAAAGTGATTATTTGTATGCACGGTGATTATTCATTCAACTTGTACCCAATTTAAAGCTCAATGTCTTACCTTAAGAAGCCTAAAAAATATATTTTAATTTTTTTCATTAAAGTAAATTAATTTTTATTATTTTTTCCTTGAAAATTGATTACTTTCTAAAACGATTTTATTCAAGTGATTTTTAGGTACATAAACTGTTGGCTTTCAAATGATATTCGTTCTAGCAAAAAATAAGCAAAATTAAAAATAATGAGTGTTTGGAAATCGGAAAGACACAAGAGTAACTTTGATGGGATTAACACATGAATTTGAGCATGGTTTCAGGCTCGCCTGCACTTGAAATAACATTAGCAAGGCATGACATTAACTTTAGTTATTAGTGTTATAATTTTAAAAAAAATTATTTAAGAACAGGTTTTAGCTTAAATAATCTAATCTTCATTGTTAATAAATTATTCAAAATTCTAATGTTAATAACAAAATAATTTGAAGAAAGGCAGAAACTTTGCATTCATTCGCTTTTATGTCAAGGGCCAGATCAAAGAGCGTGCAACAAACTGGGGCAAAAAATCCCAATTATGAAGTCCCTGTGATAGTGCTGCAATTTTAAGAAGCCTCAGCTCCAAAATCACACTTCTCGGATATGAGAAAAATGCTGAGTCGATCCAAGAGCTAAAACCCTTACCGAACAATACCGGTTTTGGGATGATGAGCTTAGTAATGCCGAGCCAATAAAGGAGCCGGACCAAAAGATAATACACAAAACTCGAACGCCCCACATCCTGGAAAAATGTCGACAGTTGCGACTCAGAGATCGGCAACTAGTGCAGTGCACTTGATAATAAATATTTGTTCACTGCTGCTCGTACAATGGAGAAACGAACGAGTATCAAATATCTTAGTCAAAATGCTATTGGAAGACTCCAAATTTATTCCTCACTCTCAAGTTTCACACCCTCTTTTCGGTGCGCGCAAATGCAACTAAGTACACTCGAGGACAGATAAATGCATTTGCAAGACAATTTCAAATGCCTTCAATAACCACATTCCAGAAGCAACAAAGTATTTAAACAAAAACTAATTGCAAGAAATTGTCCATCCTCACCTTCTCAAAACAACTTCTAACTAAACTCGGATGCCATCCACAAGTTTGTTTGACAGGTTCCTGACATAAATATGAAGACTTGCGAGCCATCGGCAGGACCAAAACCAACCAGTCTATATTTCATGTGTCAAAGTCGAAACAAGAGAACACTCCCAGGGTACTTGATTGAGATGAACATTCCTCTCTCCAAGGTTTTCAACCCAAACTGCATGCATCAAGGGTGATTACAGCAACACATTTTCTCCTCAATTAACTCTATCATTATAAACAATGAGTTTCAAGGTAAGGCCCCTCAACTCTATCTCTTCATACGCTCGGTAACAGTCATTAGCATTCAGCTTTTCTTGGGTTAGAGTTTCACCAAAGAAAGAAAGTTCAATGGCAATTAAAAAACTACAAAACAGTGTCTGCACATTGAGATACATGACGGAAAAGAGAACTATTTAAGGCAATTTATCCGCTCAATAAAACAACTAATGCTCCATAAATCAAACTAACAGCAACCAAAATTTCATTCGTTAACATGAAATAACACATTGGTATTGGATCCTAGAAAAACAAAGATTGATGATAGAGACAACTATACCGCACTGAACATTCATTCTTCTTCCTCTCCCTCATTCTCAGCAATATTGAAGTACCGAAGTTCATAGACATTACGGTCCTTGTTGGAAGCAATCACCCGAAGCCAGTCCCGCACATTGTGTTTCTTCAAGTACTTCTTGGTCAGGTACTTCAGGTACCTAACAAACATGAACGAGATCAGCATAAATTCGCCGGCAGTATAACTCAACTGGAGCAATTCTAGATAAACAAACTAGACTAGCTATAATAACAATCTAAAATGAATGAACAGGGTCTCAGACATCCAAGGAAGGATTAAAGCAGCATAAGCTCTCAAGCCTGGCGAAGGCGAAAGCTCTCAGGCGGCCACTGCGAATGTTTTGAGAAACAAGCCTTCGGAGATGTCATCACTGACCTTGAATCAGAAAGAGAAGCAAATAACACTAAAGAAAACGAATTCCAACATAGATCGGACAAAAGGACACTAAAGGGGATCAGACGGATATAGGACTTGTTGATGAACAGGGCGGAATCAAGAAAAGAGGAACCGGAAGCTCACCGCTTAGAGAAGTTGCTGTCGGAAGTAACGGTGATCTTGCTTTTCTCGCGAGTGACGGTGATAGAATCTCCGAGATTTCCAGCTTTGCCGCCGACCTTGATCCTCTCTTGGAGGAACTTTTCCAGCGAAGCGATGTCCATGATCTTGTCCTCCACAGGCTTCGAGCAGTCGATGACGAAGGACACACCCTTCTTCTTCCCCTTCGCCGCAGCAGCCGCGCCTCGACTCATTTTCGCCTGTCACTTGTCCGATTCTAGGATCTCAATCGATTAGGAAGAAACAAGAGACCGTTTTCGAGGATGCAATCATATAAGCGGTAGGGTTTTGGAGTGGGAGCTGAGAAGAAATGTCAAGGCAAGGGTCTATTATTTGGGCCAACTAGAATTTGATAGAGTGGCCCATAATGGTTCAAACTTCTGGCTCAACCTATTTTGGGCTTACTTTGAAATGGTACAAAGGATGGTTTTAAATCTTGTACCGGCTGATATTGTCTCGTCGCAACCGTATCAATTAGAAAACACTACAGGATGGGGAAAATGGTACATAGAGGTGGGAGGTGGGCCGGGTTGGCCCGGACCGAACCGGGACCGCCCCGCCTGTCAAACCCGCCCTGCGAGAAGCGCGCAATATTATGGGTCGAGTATGAGCCCAATATGAGGAAGGGGACGCAAAAAAGACCTGTCCGGACCGTTGACCCGCCCCGCCCCGCCGCAACGGCTCCCTGCTATATAACGTTTAAAAAAAGGGCTAATTACATAGCAAGCCCTCCAACAGCTTTCTGCTCCATTTCAGCCCCCAAAATTTCATTTTTGCCCCTCCCAACAACTAAATTTCAAGAACTTTTTGGTCAAACTAATTTTTCCCCTCCCCCTATAAATACCAATGCCATTTTCACTCAATCCTCACACAATCACTCAACCTCTCTTCTTTATATACTATATTCTCTCAACCATTCTCCTTATTTTCTTAATCTATTCCAAATTTCTTACTTATCTCTCCCTAATATCTTCATAATCCTATCTTGATTTTGCATTAATCACTACTATTAGTACGTGAGTTATGGCTTCAAAAGGAAAGGGCAAGTCAACAGATAGTTCATCTTCCCGCAACATCGGCCTTCGAGCCTTGTTCCGTCGCCGATCTCGGCCCGCCGATAAAGGCATTTCAATTCAAAAGTTTCATGACGATGATGCCGGAATCGATATGACGAATTACGATTTGGGTCTCGACGATCAATTATCCGATGATGAAGTGGAAGAGTTGGATGCGATGGCGTCCGGGAATCTGTCAACAGAACCGACGCCTAAAAGTCATGAACCCGGCGTGGAGGGAACTCAAGCATAAGGTAAATCCACGAGACTAACTGCTTGGGTTTGGGAGCATTATGAGCTCATAAACGAAGGGGAGTCGAGGTACAGAAAATGCAAACATTGCGGGAAAAATTTTGTGCATAGAAAGAATTCCGGCACTGGAACGCTGAAGCGGCATCTTGAAAATCAACATGCTAACGTCCTCCCTAGTACCGGGACTAGTTCTGGAGGACAAACACAACTTGGGTCTACAACCGGCGCCGGCGGACCAGGTATATTTCGTTTTAACCAACAATCTTGTAGAGAAGGTATGGTAAATTGGATGATGCCTACCGAAAAACATTTTTCACAAGCTGAAGATGTCCACCTAGAATCTTGGATAAAATCACAATTAAATCCTGCATTTAGAAAAGTATCTAGGAAAACTGCTAAGAAAGAAAGCTTTAGACAATTTGAAACCAGAAAATCAGATTTGCAAGCATATTTTTCTACTCTTGATCATTGTGTGGCATTTACTTCTGATATGTGGACATCACCTATAAGTCAATCATTCTATTGTGTTACTTCTCATTGGATTGATTCTGATTGGATAATGCAAAAATGAATTTTGTCATTTAAGGTTATTGAAACAGATCATACTGGTTTTCAAATATTTAATTGTATCTTAGAAACTTTACGTGATTATTTTTGTACTGATAAAGTTCTGTGCATTTCATTTGATAATGCTTCAAATAATGATGTTGCTGCTCGCCTTTTGAGTCAAAACTTAAAACCACCGCTCAACGGTGCATTTTTTCACGTTAGATGCATGTGCCATATTTTGAACATTTGTGTGTAAAAGGGTTTAGAAGTTCTCCAAAATGAGATTTTGCCTATTCAAAACTCATTAAAATATTTGATGTCCAGACCTGCTATTTTTCGTGAATTTAAAAGCTTTTGTATTGAAAATCAAAAACCATTTTCTTGGAAACGGTTTAAATTGGATTGCCCAACCCGCTGGAACTCCACATTTTTTATGTTGCAAGATGCATTACCGTATGCAAATTTGTTGTCACATTTCATGAATTTAAAAATGGGTTCTGAATTTCTTACGACTGAAATTTGGGAGAAATGTTCCAAAACCGGTGAATTGCTTAAGTTTTTTTACGAGGCAAATGAATTTTTCTCTGGTGTTTACTACCCAACAAGTCATCAAGTTTTGTTTCATTTAGTGAACATCACATATGCTTTACATCAGTTTTAAAATGATGAGTTGTTAAAACCGACTGTCGAAGCCATGCGGGCTAAGTGGCTTCAATATTTCTCAAACATTCCACCTATCTTTTTAGTCGCTTCTTTACTTGACCCGTATGTAAAATTAACGGGCACAACAACACTGCTTGAAGAAATTTTTCATACTTATTTAGAAATGTCTCATATAAATGTTTTGGCTATGTCTGCTTCTGCTTCCAAGTACTTGCATTCTTTATACAAGTTATATTGTGAGCGGCATTCGGATAAGGTAAGATCTGAAGCTCCCCAAACCGAGCCTCCAAGGAGATCAATCTCCTCAAGATTCAACCCGGCGCTCCAAATGCTCAAACGACCTCGACCGATGACATCAGGATTAGCTGAGGTCGATGACTATCTCAACACATCATTCGAGACAAGTGACCTCGACATCTTGGAGTGGTGGAAACAAAAGAGATCAAGATTTCCGATCTTGTCGATAATCGCACAAGAAATTATTGCCGTTCTAGTATCGACCGTCTCATCTGAGGCAGTGTTTAGTGCCAGAAAACGGGTGATAACAGAAAAACGGTCAAGATTGACACCCGACGTGGTAAAAGTATGCGTGTACAACCGAGATTGGGGCTTCGCAGCACTCCGGCATCAAGACCAAAAGAGTACGGATGATGAGGTAATATCCGATACTGAGAGTTAAATTTTTTTTTTTCCAATCATACATGTAGTTTATATTTGATCTGATTATGCTGTTCAGCACAGATCATAGGTTTCTATTATTTATCATTTCCGGAACGTTTTTGCCATTTCAAAATGTAAGGCACGTTCCGATTATTTGTAAGTGTCGTTTGGCTTTTTAACTTAATAAAACTTACACCGCAGGTGGTGTTTTTTCTTAAAAATATTTATGACTTATATAATTAATAATTGTTCTATTATATATATATATATATATATATATACACACACAAAAATGAAACCCGCCCCGCCCCGGGACCGGCTCAGAACCGCCCCGCCTACACCCGGTCCGGGGCCGGCCCGACCCGGTTCCCACCTCTAATGGTACAAGGCTGGAAAAATGCACTTTTTATTTTTATTTTTTATTTTTTATATTTTTATGTAAAATATATAATTATTATGTTTAACTGAATATTTGTATAACAAAATTTTTTTAATATTTGAAAGAATTTTGTATTTTTATTTCTTCTATGCCATTAAAATTATATTTTTTATTGGAAAAATTACAAACCCCACCTGTGGTTTGTTCTAACCTATACTTTACCCCCTCTATTTTCAGAAACCTACACTTTACCTCTTCCTTTCTTTACAATGTCTAACAATAACTTTTGAAACTCTAATTTAAAATGGCCAATAATCATATTCCAGTAATTTTAAAATTTTAATATTTTTTTTCACAACTATCTGAACTTTAAAAAATACTTATAACCATTTACAGAAAGGAAAAACTGATAATTTACAACATCTATTAACTATAAAAAAATATTGAAGATATTGAAATTACTGGAAGATAACTACTGTACAATTTAAATTATAATTTCAGAAGTTATTATCGAACAGTATAAAATAAACATTGGGCAACTTGCAGGTTTTTTAAAATAAATGGGGCAAACCTCATAAGGGTAATTGTAAGTTTCCCATTTTTTATTTTATAAATATATATTTATGTTTAAAAAAATCTACATACATATTATATGCACTTTAAACTCACACAACTTCAATAGGTGCAGCAAATCCAAGACATGATAATATGATATCGGTACTATACCATACCGCTGAAAAAAATAATACGGCATCTAGGACAAGATTTAAAATCTTCGTATAAAGTACAAATGGTATAAAAAACCACCCGTTTTTTGTTTTCGTTTTCTAGATTAAAAAAAGCACAACCTAATCCACGCACACAGAGAAAAGGATAATATGCAAGCATTAAATGCTCTCCGGCTAAGCGACAGATGTTATGGAAGCGCTTCTGGCTGGCACATTGCAAAACACAAAAAAACCTTATACTTAATTTGCGGTACGTTCCTACGTTTTTGTATCAATTGTGTACATGTAATTTTGTATTATGTTTTACAATTTCCAAACAATTATTTTAAATGATTTTCACCCTACGTCCACCATTATTATTTTTCAAAACTTGCATAAATCATTTGCGACACCTCGAGCACTGGAAGGTCTAATTCTTGCTGAATATGATCACGTTTGTTCGCTGGTGCCTGAAAGCCTGTTGGAGAAAATTTGTGTCATTTTTTCCATTTCCAGAGGATCAGAAACAAGGACCTGAAAGCTGATCAGGAACAAGACAACGCACGAAGTAATACAGCTGTTTTCAAGATTTTTCATGCCAAATTCAATATAACCAGCTAGCATTATACCAGGACATACTCAAGCTTAAGAATAAGTTTCCAAAGCAAAACACACTTCAACAAAAACCCTCGTTCCTATTCTAAACCGCCCACCATCGGTTTCAATCAAACCATACTTCAATAGACACAATTCGCTTGGCTTGAGGAAAATGTTCATAGAAAACGTACCAGAAGGATCAAGAGAACAAGTAATTAGCTAAGGAGCATCTGATTCCACTCAATAACATCTTAAAATCTATAAGTCAAGCTACAAGCAACCAAAATTTCATACAGAGTTAAATAGCAAGAGGCCGAACATTCCCGATCTGTTACTGCTTTCCACAGCACACGTGCAAAGGATATGGGTTCACTCGTTGTAACAAAAAGGATAAGATGATTGGGGCAAAATGTACCGAACAGATAAATCATTCTTCCTCCTCGGCCTCATTCTCAGCGATGTTAAAGTACCGAAGTTCATAAACATTTCTGTCCTTGTTGGACGCAATCACTCGCAGCCAGTCCCTCACATTATGCTTCTTCAAGTACTTCTTCGTCAAGTACTTCAGATACCTGATACACATGTACCAGATCAACAACTAAAATTGTAGACCAGATAATTCAACTGAAACCATTTTCGTCAAGAGTAGCAGCTATACAGAAGAAGGTCTCAGACATCCAAGGAAGGATTAACGCAGCATAAGCTCTCAAGCCCGGCGAAGGCGAAAGCTCTTAGGCGGCCACTGCGAATGTTTTGAGAAACAAACCTTGTGGGTTGTCATCACTGACCTCAAACCAGAATACAAAATAAATAACACGAAGAGAAAGCCCTAAGAATCAACTTCCTAGCTCTTGAAAAACACCAGACATATCTGGAACTTGGAGAGTCGGAGACTAACGCAACGGAATCACGAAACGGGAAATGAGCAGCTCACCGCTTAGAGAAGTTGCTGTCGGAAGTGACAGTGATCTTGCTCTTCTCGCGGGTCACGATGATGGAATCGCCGAGGTTTCCAGCTTTGCTGCCTACCTTGATCCTCTCCTGAAGAAACTTCTCCAGTGAAGCGATGTCCATGATCTTGTCCTCCACTGGCTTCGAGCAGTCGATGACGAACGACGCTCCCTTCTTCTTCCCCTACGCCGCCGCACCCCGACTCATCTTCGCAGATCACAACGATGGATGTGGAAGACGCTAGAAACGGAAGTGCAAGCTAGGGCTTCAGCGCGAGGACGGAAGGGGTTTTCTTATTTGGGCTAAGAGGAACCTTTAGGCCCATAATCATGGTATAAACAAGCCCAAATATAAAATTAAAGTTGGAAAATCTTGAAAAGGGGTGAAGTTGCAGAACGAATGGGAGATGGAGATGGAGATGGGGGAGGACTTGAGCGGCGTCGTTCCTTGCTCTTCCCTGGCTGTCGATTCCGCCATTCGAGTCGGAGCGGTAAGAGATTCTTTCCACTTTGGATTTCGTGATAACGCCCGAAACTCTGCGCTCTTTAATCTGTTTTATTGTTCTTCTTTCTCAGGCAGGTGCGATTTGGGGAGCATGCGCAGCCCCTTATGAAGCAAGTAAATTAGGTAAAATTTTGATTTCATAAATAAATTCAGCGAATTTTTAGGAGCTAGTGCCTCAAGATTGAGTTTTTCTGTTAACCTTGATGGGTTTCTAGTTATCAGTTGACTTAATTAAGTTGGATTAATTTTGGCAATTGAGCAGGATTAACCGGCTTCCGTCGAACTCAGTTTGTGGTATGGACACCAGGAGCTTAATGGGTACTATAAGGTTTATATGTTTTTCCTTTTTGTAGGATTATATTTATCCTCACTATTTTTTTCCCGCCATTAGTTGATTGTGGAAGGCCTTGCAGCAGTCTGATTGATGCAGTGTTTACATATGATTGCAGGCAAAGTCTATGGGAAAATTCACTTATCAATGCGGTAACTAAATTTATGCCATTTGTAAAACCTAAATGAATACATACGCAGAAGCACAATTCTCTGTGTTTTTTCCCATAAGAAAAACTGAAAAAAAAATGAAAATAAACACGATAAGGGATTAGACATTTAAGCTCTGCCTTCCAAAACCAGGCCAATCTGTGAGCCGGGGTGATAAACTAGTTTCTGGTTAAACTCATGAAGGCACACATCAACCAAATGTTTGGTATTGAGACCAGCTCTCTGGGGGCCTGGGGGTTCAGAGGTCTTTGGATTCATTTGTCACAAGGTAGCATGAGTAGTTGATTAAACATCTTTAAAGTCATACCTTCAAAAATGTTGAAAATCCTAGCACATGTTTGGAAGGTGTCCGCTGGCAATGCTAGAGTAACTTTGTGAGCCTTGTGCTGCTAATGCTAGAATGGTTATGCAAATCATGAGCTGATGATGCTTTTTACTTCTCATAATTGAGGTGTCACATTTGAGCAATGATAAACAGTGATATGCTGTTCAGAAAATCTTCATATCTCTAATGATAAATGAAATCATATTATTTTGATTTTCTCCCTTTTCACCTGTTAGTGCTGTAGTTCACAATTTCCTTTCGCTGTTAAAGTTTCTTAAAGAACCTGTTTTGTTCTGATACTTTGAAATGGTGTTTATGGCAGTAGTCTGTAAAAATGTATGTCACTGCTCCTCTATTTTTTGGGTAACATTTCGACTTTTAATTTTCAGGACTTGTTGCTGGTATCTGTACCCTAACTCGTTGTGGCATCCAAAGATATCGGAAGAAAGATGACTGGGTTAGTAGTTTTCTTGAATATGAGAAAACTGGGGACATATTGCATCCTCCTACTCTTCAAAACTAATTCAGCATTATCATATTCAATGTTAATTCCAACTGTATTATAGTTGTTGGCGTGAAGTTCAGATTGTCAAGTAATAACTATTTAAAAGTTAATGTACACTACATCCATGCGAAAAGAAAAAGTGGCAAGTTGTTTTTGTTTTTGTTTTTCCAATATGTAATGATATTAAGAATGTCCCATGGTAGGTAAGCTTAAGGTAGAAGGTTTTGAGCTTGTGTCTGTCTTACAAGTTGTTTTTGTTTTTGTTTTTCCTTTTCTTTCAGCGGTTTTCATTTAGCTGCACTTGATATGAATTGTCACACCCCATATTTAAGCAAGCATCTTTCAACCTAGTTTTCTAAGCTTAAAACGCCATTTGCGTTTGCTTAAGCATGGGGTGTGACATGAATATAATGAATGAGGTACACTTTAGCATCTATAAACTTAAAAAAAAGCCCCTTATCATTCTCCTGGACTATGCTCTGCAGTCTGCAGAGAATCAAGTCACAAAAGCATTACGTTTCATATTAAATCTAGCTGAATACTGCTATTACAGTAAGAAAAGGATGTTGAGCTTTCTCTTTCATATTTCACGTGTCCCAACTATTTATGCCTGAGATAGCCTGGTTGGTTGGGTATGAGGATTATCAATGTTGTTATATTTCAGAAAAATTCTTTTATTGGGGGTGCTGTAGCTGGGGCAGCTGTTGCGGCTCAGACACGAAGCTGGTCACAGGTGATTGGGATGACCTGCCTGGTTTCTGCTTTTGCTACTGCTGCAGACTTCGCCAGAACAAGCTAATGTAGAAGTGAAAACTGTAAGCTTTTGGTGTGGTCATCTCCTTTTTGCAGCCATTTAGCATGAAGAATAACGCTTAGTTTGTTGTAAAACGTTGCCTTGTATCTCAAGTTATTGCTGCGGTCCCTTTTTAGTGTCATTAATTGTTAGTTTTCTCATCTGTTACCTGGATCTACCAGGATGACCTCTCTGGCCATTCGTCAAAGGCGAGTCTTTATTATTAAAACAATAGCATTTGTTTTATTTGTTCTTTGTTTTTTTTTTTCATCTTCAAGAAGGTAACGCTGCATCACATTTATATCCGTTTCTTTATACCGGCCCTCTATTGTATTTTTATCACTTTGGTGATTTATTTATTTTCGGAAGTGGAAAACTATAACATAGGTATGACATCACGCTAGATAAAAAAATTTCAAAAAAGAATAAAAAAACAAAAAGGGGAAAGCATTTTAGCAGGAAGAACAAATATATGCAATCTAATACTTGTCTCTAAAAGGCCGATACTTCTTGCTTTTTAGTCACTAAGGAACATTTCGTAAAATTTCGGCACATATAAATTGCTCGCAAAAAGCATTACTGATTAGCATATAGGTTTCCTTCCAAACTCTAGCATACAAACACACGTTAGTTTCAAACTCAATGACAATTTCTAAATTTTAATTGTTGTCAATTCATTTTAATTTAATTTAATTTAATTTAAAATGACTTATTTTTATTTTTACATTTTTTCTTCTGAAACTGATTTCATTTGAATGTCAATATTTTGTAGGTGTAATAATTCATTTGAAATAAATTTTTTAATATGTTATTTGATCTCTATGAATTTTTATTTTTTAATGCCAAAAAAATATATAAAAAATTAACAGTATCATAAAAATTTTACAATCATTGGATTATTTTATTAAAATAATATTAGCTTTTAAATAAAATTGGTTATGGGTAAAAAAGATATAAACGAAAAAAATAAGTCATTTTAGATTAAGTTAACTTAAGTTAAAATGAACTGATATTGTTCTCTTCTTGGTACTAAACATTTTTAGCACATTTCATGTTAGTCTTTTATTGATAAATTTGGCTAACTTAGATTAATTATTTAACACCAACTTTTAAATTTTTAATTTAAACTATTTAGTAACTTTCTGTGTAATTAACAATTAATAAACCGTTTAAATTAGACCTAAATCACTTTTACACCACTGCACTATGTTGACAGAGGTATTTTACTCTTTGAACTATGATTCAGATCAACCTATCCTCAAAACATAGGTTATAGGGCACCTTACCATTTTGACTCACTAACTCAATCCATGTGCCATTATGTGACATTAACATTGTCAAATCTGAAACTTCACGTCACTCAACTATTAGAATTTAAAGATTTAGGCCCTAAATTATCAAAACATGTAACTTTAGGGGCTTAATGTTAATTAAGTGTAAGCATATCTTTTTTACTTTCTACCCTGCAATTGAACACACCTTTGATTCCTTCCACACAAACCTCCAATCACTATCATTATGGACTCTGCTAACCATTGGCTCATCCCATCTTGTTGTACCCCTACATGACTGTTGTTGCCCAAGGTCACAGAACGATGTCCAACAATAATGTGAGATGAACCACGGGTTCTTTAGACACGACGGCAACTAGTGCAGCAACAAACTCCTGAGTCCTTGTATCTTAGGGTTTTCCTGTCATCAAGTTGTTAGTAGTGTCATTAACACATTCATTGTCAAAACAGCGGAACAAAACAAAACAAAATGAGCTTCAGGCTACCACATTTTATAGAAAACCTCTATGTTGGAATCATAATCATTTAACCCCAAACTATTACTATCTAGTTGCATTTGTTGTCTCCAGAGCCCACTCTCTTATTCTCAAAACGGAAGACATAGTTTAGTCATTAGTGTGAAGCCTATCAAAGAAATTGTCAGCACCATCACGACCGCCATCATAACCCAAAACTTGCCTTTGATCCAAAAGAGAATGAACTTGTGTTGTGAATCTGCCCTTGAATTGTCAACATCTATGCCTTGCACAGAGCCCTAACATCAGCATTGTAGCTCAAAGAGCACAAAAAGATGGGCAAGGTATTGGCTGGAGAAAGAGATGACTTAGGGATGGTGGCTGAGGTTGTAAATACTAACTTATAGCATAACAAAGATAGAAACAAAAAAAGTTAGATTGATGAGCATGCTGTTTCTTCTACTTCTTCTTCTTTTTCTTCAATTTTTTTTATAGGTTAGTCAATTAACAAATGTAAGGTCAAATGGGCAAAATGTTCTACTCTTCACAGGTCAAGACTAAGTTGTTATAAGTCATAGTTTAAGAATAAGAATGGCTGAGTTGACAAAGTTTGAGAGTGGAAAAGTATTTTAGGCCTTAAATTATCAAAATTTTTTCTTTGTTGGCACTATGTAACAACTTTCGTGAATGACTAATACGAAATTTCTTAAAACATTCAAGAGTAATACATAAATATTTAAAAAATTAAGATCAAAAGACAAGAACTAATTTTCACAACTTACATAATCACAGAGCCATAGAAAATGAAAGTTCTCTCAAGAGTTAATATCATTGGTTGTCCCTAAGCTATTTCCATTTTGTTTAATCATTCCGAAACTATTAATTATTGCATTTATCGTCCTTAAACTATTTAATAGCTACATCCGTTGTCCTGTTATTATACTAGTCGCTAAAAAGTTACGCAAATGGTGAAAAAAATACACAATCAGCATTAAAACTTAAAAAACTTTCAATCTAAGTCTTAAAACTTTATGATTTTCTAGTTCAATTATAAAATTGTGAAAATGTTCATACTCTCTTTAATCTCTCTCTTGGTTTCTTCTTATTAAGCATCAATTTATTGACTTTCCTTTAATAAAATTTTTATAATTGAATTTTAATTCAATATTTATCTCAATTTCTTTAATTTTCTTTCTTTTTTTTCTTTTGCTTCAATTTTAAGTCTTTTTCTTTTTGAAGTTTTTTATTCTCTAATTCTTCTTATTTATTTTTCATTGATGCCTCATCCTTACCACTCCTTTTTCTTTTATTTTTTATTTTTTAATCCTTTATTTCCTTTTTTTTTTACGTTCCTTTTGCGAATGTTTTTCTTTATTTCATCTTTCCCTTTTCATTTTCTAAAGGTTATTATTTCTTTTACTTACTCTTTTTTTTTTCTACAAATAACCTTTCACAATGAAACATGTTTTGTTGACTCTTATTCATGTTCATTTAATTTTAGGACTTGGAATAATTTATAAAATCTTTACTCATTTCATCTTACTCTTTTAGATTTACTGTATAATTCATAAAAGAATTTGAGAAATTTAACTTCTTTTTTCTCCTGTTTGAATTTAATGTATACTTCGTAAAGAAACTAGGAAAATTTAACTTCTTTTTTCTCCCTTTTTATCGTTTGAAAATCTAAATGAAAGGATGAAATTGACAAACAATACAAAAAAGAAATGATTGAATTCCATTACAGTTGTTGTCAACAACATAACATACGGGCTTGGGAAAGAATCTTTTTCACTTTATAATAAACTAGAAGTTAAAATTATAACAAACCCAAACATAAATTAGACTCATAAATAATTCTGGGGGGGGGGGGAGTAAAATAGAAGGATATAGAAGAACAATCTAAACAATATCTTGAAGGGATGAAAGAATGGTATAGAAATTCTTGAAGTTCCTTTACGAATTATACCTTAAATTCAAACAGGAGAAAAAAAACAAGAAGTTATATTTCTCAAGTTTTTTTATGAATTATACAGTAAATCCAAAAGAGTAAGATGGAATAAGTAAGAATTTTTTTAAATTAGTCTAAGTCCTAAAATTAAATGAACATTAATAATACCCCACAAATTCCATTGTGAAAGCTTATTTGTAGAAAAAAAAAAAAGAGTAAGCAAAAGATGAAATAAAGAAAAAAAAATTCACAAAAGGAATGTAGAAAAATAATAGGAAAATCGAAGGAAATAAAGGATCAAAAAAATAAAAAATAAAAGAAAAAAAGCAGTAAGGATGAGGTAGTAGCGAAAAATAAATAAGAAGAATAAAAGAAAAAAAATTTCAAAATAAAAAACTTAAAAACCAAAGTTAAAGAAAAAAGAAAAAAATTAAAGAAACTAGAATTAATACTTGATTAAAATTCAATTATAAAATTTTATAAAAGCAAAGTGAAGAAATTCATACTTAATTAGAAGAAACCAAGAGAAAAATTAATGAGAGCATACACATTTTCATAGTTTTATAAAATCATAAAATTTTAAGGCTTAGGTAAAAAAAGTTTCTAAGTTTTAGTGCTAACTGTTCATCTTTCCCGCCATTTCCATCACTTTTTAACAGTCGATATAACAGCAAAATGACATGTGCAATAATTAAACAATTTGAGAATGATAGATGCATAATTGATAATTACGGGATGATTAAATAAAATGGGAATAATTTAGGGACGATCAGTAATTTTAACCCTTCTCTTAAATATGACTTTAGGGTAAAAATGCAAAGAAAACGACATTTGGAGGACTTAACAAATGGATTTTGTTTTCTATGTCATGATATGAAATTGCTGTAAAGCAGATGATAATAATAATAATAATAATAATAATAATAATAATATGATGATGATGAACAACTGAAAAACATATCTCATGTAAGATGTAAACTAAAAAATATACACCCAATTCCTGCCATTGTGTAGCAATGACAGATGGTGTCTAAAGAAATGATGCCATGGGTAATTAAGATTGTTTAAAGGTTTGTTATTTTTATAGAGATATTTTATAATATCTAACTTGCCGTATATTTTACTTCACACCATTTAAACTAATTTAATGGTTATTAAAAAAAATCAATTGCACAAATTAAGATTCAAACCCAGCCGGGCAAAGTGATATGGTAATTTTTATGTCAATTAAACTAAACACCTCAATGAAGTTATAGAACAATTTAAAATTTAATCTTTCATTCATTTATTGACCTCTCTTCTATAGGAACGGAAAATTAAGAGAAAAAAAAAAAAAAACAAGGCAGTGTTAATCTTCGTATCACAGCCTCACAGTCACAGGGAAACCATCCTATTCGTATTTCAATTGGAGATATGATCTTGTACTTTATTAATATAAGACAGCGCATTAGTCATGTCCGCGCCGACGTACAGATAGAGGTGGGATCTGGGCCGGGTCAAATCAGGATCGGATCGGAAGTTAAACCCGGCCTGATCCGCCCACCTAAGCAAAAGGCCATTAAATATGGGTCTGAGAGGAGGAGCAGGTGCAAAACGGACCACCCTAAACTAGGACCCGACCCGTGAACCGCCGCGCCCCGCCAGACCGAATTGCCCTGCCCCACCTCACCAGACCGAACCGGGCCTGGCGCCCAACAGTTTCTGCATACCATGGAAACTTGCAAAAAAAATTTTTTTAAAAGAGTTAATTACACAGCAGGCACTTCAACAGTTTTCTATTCCAGTATCGACGATCTCATTCAAGGCAGCGTTTAGTGCCGAAAAATGGGTAATATCAAAGAAACGATCAAGATTGACACCCAACGCGGTAGTTTGTATTTGATTTGATTATGGTGTTCAGCACAGATCATATGTTTCTATTATTCATCATTTTTGAAACGTTTTTGTCATTTCAAAATATAAGACCTGTTCCGATTATTTGTAAGTATCATTTGGTTTTTTAACTTAATAAAATTTATACCGGATGTAGTGTTTTTTCTTAAAAATATTTATGACATATATAATTAATTATGTTTCTAATTTTTTTATTAAAAAAACTCCAAACCCGCCCCGTCCCAGACCCGGGTCGGGCTGACTCCCACCTCTACGTACAGAGGGACCCGTACATAAATACGGAGTAGTATTATTTTTTTTTTAAATCAACGGAGTAGTGGTTATTATATATATAAATACGTACATAAAAACATAGTAGCAGTATTATTATATATATTGCGATTGAGAAAGGACTAAAGGCTAAGGCAGCCGAACGCGAACGCAATTGAGAACCTGACAAAATCAGCCACGCCTTGCTCTCTAAGACTCGAGACCAGAGCAGACCAGAGCCTCCGTGCTCCGCGACGAGATAAGGATATAATGTGATATCAACTCTTACGATCTCTGACTCTGACTTGGAGTTGTTTTTCTTTAAAAAGTATTTTAGTGATCCATCCATCCAGTTACGCCACCTCATCCATCTTTTGGAACTTTCCACTATTTCTTCCGTAAACAATTCGTCCCCATTACACATCCCAATCCTTTTGCATCCATCATCTTCGGCCCTGCCTTTCTTTCCTTTTTCCTCTGTTTTCCCTCTCGCCTTGCCTTTCCTCTGAACGGTTCTTTGTTGTTGGTTTTGATGGCCGAGTTCTGCTGACTGACTCCTGGGTCGTTTCGGCTTGTCTTGTCGTTTGTGTGAAGATGATGGCGTATGAGTATCAGGAGGTGAGTTGGTTTACATGTTTCTGAAGTGGTTCTAGATTTGTTTTTCCAATGTTCGTTTTTGTGTTCCTTTTTTCTGTTTGGTTTCTTTTGTTTTGACATGAAAGTTTGCAACTTTGTGTTTCTTGTAATGTCACAGGAGCTTATAAGGAATTCCAGAGGAGTCCTGCTTTTCACTTGCAGATGGGTTCCTTTCTCTTCTCCAAAGGCCCTTGTATTCCTCTGCCATGGTACCCTCTCTCTCTCTCTCTCTCTCTCTAGAGGACCCCCAGAAGTTTTTTTTTCTTTTTTAATAAAAAAATCTAAATTAAATTCACGGGTTGGGTGTGAGTTATTTATTACATTAATGTTATTTGCAGGTTATGGTATGGAGTGCAGTGGTTTCATGAAAGGTAATAAACTCCTCATGATCATGACTGACCTCTTTTCCATTCACGTTTGATCTTCACATTGTTCCCTGTATATTCTAGATTTTTCAAATAAAAAAAAATTTATCAACTGCTTTGCTTGTATGTTACACAAAAAAGTCATACATACATACATACATACATATATATATATATATATTGGTCTCAAGGTTGCTTAGCATATCAAACTTTGATTTGTATGCTGAACCCAAGATCTCCACTGAATACAAAGTGTCAATTTTTCTGACCAATTGACCCAGGAAATATTAACTGCAAACAAGTGAAAATTAAACTATGAAAATAGGAGGCATCAACCAACCTGGGTCTATCTTGATAGTTGGTGAAGGAACCAAATCTTGGGAAATTATGGTGCACTGGTGGATGGGAATTGTCCTTCCAGGAGTTCATTTTGATTTCCTAAATTAGATGGATTAGCTAGGACCGCTTATTCACTCATCAATTTCCTGTCTTATGTTGTTTAAACAATAATCAACAGGAGCCACCTGCAACCTAGAGATGTTGACACCATTTCTTTCCCAAAACGCAAAAAGGAGAAAAAGAACAAAATGATCAATTATTGCACTCAACTACATATTCTTTTTTGGCTTTTTATACCATAGAAGTCAGCCTTTTTAATTTTTGTATTTATTTGTGCGAACTTTCTTTTTTTATGTATGTTACGAAAATTTTCTTTGTGATTTTTCCTTATTGGCATATTAAGAAGTAGTAATATCGTTTTTACAGTTGAGGGTCGTATTCTGAAGTCTGATGTAAAAATGTGAAGAAGTGGGTCAGCTACATCAGGTTGGTTAGGTTGGCAAACAATCAATAGCTTCTCCTCAACTGTGGTGTCTCTATGCTATCCTACGTACTTAGAGACTGTAAAGTCTAGCATTATAAATCAGATAGAAGAAACAGAAAGCCAAAAAGCATTAAGGTGTACCAATTTTTCTATTTCTCTTCCCCGAATTTTCTTAGCTAAAAGTATGAGTGCCTAGCATGTTTAAGAACTTGGAAACCTTGTTTTGCCAAGGTTTGTACAGCTCCTTTCTGTTGAAATGGAAAATCTTGTTTTAGAGAATGTGATTTTCTGCCTCCCTGAACCCTAATACATTCTGTTGAAGGAAATTTGGAGAAGAGAAATAGGAAATCTTCACTATGTGCACGCTTGGTATGAGATGGGTTGAAACACAATACATACGTAAAACACTTGCCTGCAGAATCTTTAAGTAGCTAATTTCTACATCCAGTTCAGTTGATAAAAACTAGACACATAATAATTTTCTAGAACTAAATGCCACCTAAGCAAGTTTGTCATAAAGAAAATGCTAATGAACTGTGGAGCGTGAAATTCTAGCATATAAGATGTTTTCGAATGGTTGAATATTAATGGGATATCATGATTTTATTAGAATGTGGAATCAGGCTATCAGCTGCTGGATATGCGGTTTTTGGATTGGACTACGAAGGACATGGCAGATCGGGGGGTGCTCGCTGCTACATTAAGAAGTTTGAGAACATTGTCAAGGATTGCGGTGAATATTTCAAATCAATTTGTGGTATGGAGATTTACTATGGAACTAATAAGAGAGTTGGTACTTGGTACAACTAGTTTGGTTCAAGTAACTGGAAAGTGATTTCTCTTTGCAGCACAAGAAGATTACAGGGATAAGGGCAGATTCTTGTATGGTGAATCTATGGGAGGAGCAGTGGCCCTTCTGCTACACAAGAAGGATCCTGCCTTCTGGAACGGTGCAGTTTTTGTTGCTCCCATGTGTAAGGTGAATAAGAGAATGGCGTTTCTGTAATTGGTTCCCTGTTCTTTAACAAAAGCTCTACTGGTTAATCTAATAATGGTCTTGAAATTGCTAGATATCTGAGAAGTTGAAGCCCCACCCAGTTGTTGTGAATATATTGACTAAGATGGAGGAAATTATTCCAAAATGGAAAATTGTACCCACCAAGGATGTCATTGACTCCGCATTCAAGGACCCCATCAAGAGAGAAGAGGTGAGTACAATTTTGTTTCGTTTTCTTCTTGATCACCTCAGATGGGTCTTTCTTTAATCACTGAATTACCAGTCATCAGTATATCCTCTTTTACCAAATAATGCAGATAAGGAACAACAAGTGGATATATCAAGAGAAGCCAAGACTTAAAACAGCTCTGGAACTTCTCAGAACCAGCATGAACCTTGAAAAAACTCTACATGAAGTATGCACATTTCCTTTGTTGGCCTTTTTTTCCCCCTTAAATTTCTTGTTGCTTGCTTTTCTCCCATTTCCTGGTGGCTCTGAAAAACAAAACCACATATATTTTCTCCCCATTTTCCCTTTTTCCCTTCTTTCCTTGGTGGGTTGGTAGGTGGGGGTGGGGTATTAGAGTCATTTGGGCTGAAAAAACATTGAACACAAACCCATATACTGGACGGACTTCCAGAAGAGACTAGCCTGGTTAGGTAGGGCATCAAGTCATGTAATAATGGTCAAAGAGTTAGTAGGAGGCCTATGTTAATGTAGTGAAAACTTCTAGGTAGCAAATAAATGCTTGCCTTGGATCAGAGCAGAAAGTTAGTATGGTGGAGTATTGTTTACCTGCCCTAATGGCAAGCTTCATATTTTTCACCTAGCCAACCAACAAAGATCATACCCTTACCCCTTCCTGTGGACCAAGACTTGTACCAAACATAAGAATAAAGGGTTCATTTTGTTGGATTGATATACATACTGCAATATTTTTTCCAATTATTCACGTATCGATGCATATTGCTTCATTTGATAATAACTTTTGTTATTAGAGTTAGAGTTGTCGATAGCTTACTAACAGTGGAAATCAACTTTTTTTAAGTCTATGACGTTAATCACTAACACCCTTGGTAGAGTTAGAAAAAGATAGCATCAATCAAGTTAAGGGAGGGGACTTTAGATGAGACAACTTGGTGGTGTTGCGAGAAGAGAAGCTCTATTTTTGTGGTTCACGTATCGTAAAGCATTTGTTTTTACACGGGTTAGTTGGGGTTTGTTGTGGGCAGGTGACACTGCCATTTTTTGTATTGCACGGGGAAGCTGACACGGTGACGGATCCAGAAGTGAGCAAGGCATTGTACGAGAAGGCGAGCAGCAAAGACAAGACCATCAAACTTTACGCCGGAATGTGGCATGGATTGACGGAAGGGGAGCCAGACGAGAACGTCGAAATCGTGTTTGCCGACATCATTTCCTGGCTTGACAAGCGCATCGATACCCTCATCGTTGAACCCCTGGCCATGAACGGAGGAGGTCTGGTGGATGGGATTGAGAAACTTGGGATCGCAGCATCACCGGTTATGGCGAGCATGGGCAAAACCCGCTCCAGTGGGAGCTATCTCTGTGGATTAAAGTCGCCACGAACGCTTCATCATTCTGCAATGTAGTAGTTGTAGTGCAGCCCCTCCTTTGGGACATGGCATGGGGCGGTGTCTTTTGATTTGAGGGACATGACTCTTCTGTGTTTGTGTTTCCTTGTTACATCACTATTCCTATCTGCCTTCGAAATGTTAGATACATAATACTTTAATATATATTGAAGAGCTAATCCAATAAAGGGCGAGAAATTTGCATTTGTATGTATTTCAGACAATATGATAGAGCTGAAACTGAATATCATAAATAAAGTTAAGAGGAATACTGACTATTGAGATTTTTCACTTGCGGGTTTATGTCAATTCAAGTGTTCCTTTTTCTGAAAATTTCTTTTTATAATAATTTCTTTTTCTGAAAGTTGTTCAAGTATAATGTCAAAATTGCCCCTTTAATAATATGACAAATTAATGACAAATGATTTAGGTGTTCGACTTTCACAGCATCTCAAGTGATTCAGCAGGTTTAATAACTGCAGTAAGGGTCAGGCATGAAAAATAAATAAAAACTTGAGTTTCAGTCAAGTTTAACTTGATTTAAAATTTATTCGTGTCTCAATCAAATTATCATTGGTTTAAAATTTATTTATAACTCAATCAAACTATCATCAAACTTACCTGAATAAAATTTCAAACTTAATACACAATTCACACAAAGCTCAATTAGCTCGGATCAGCTCAATTTTAATTTTTTTTTTTTCCTAAATTTAGGCCAACCACACGAGTTTAATTTGAGCTCTATCAATTAAAAACTCATTATAAATATTCCAGGGCGAACATGATCGACTCACTATTCGGCTCTGTTCATTTTCAACCGTAGGCCTCAATGGGCATTTGACAAACAATAATAGGATTTCCTTCAAATCAAAGAATAAGAAAGAGAATACCAAAAAAAAAAATTAGAGAGAGAGAGAGAGAGAGAATAAGAAAGAGGCCCAAAAGAGAAGAAGATAATCACCAAACACCAATCATCGAAGCTGCAACAAATTCAAATGTAACAAGGTATGACAATGACACGTATGTCAAATCGGGACATCTAAAATTTACTCCCTGCAAAAAGAACTACCGAATCCATTGTCTGCTACAGCTAGCAATACCAATTCCAAAGAGGAAATGAGGAGTCCTCCAATTCCTGAATAACTCTCATCTTCATGCCTAAAATGTCAACTTAAGTTGATGATGTTGATGACTCTTTGCTGGTGCTGCCTTCATCCTTGTGATCACCAAAGATTCGTCGCCTGAAGTCCTTCACCATTTTAGGCAGACCTTCTCGAAGCGAAACTTTTGGTTCCCAGTTAAGTTGTTCTTTTGCTTTTAAGATCTCAGGCTTCCTTGCAATTGGGTCAATTGTTTCCTGGACCACCTGTAAACCGATTGTTTGCTAAGAACTCCTTGATTGCATCATAATGAACATACTGGGGGAACAAAAAACATGGCCAGGAATCAACAAGAAGTTGTCACCATCAAAATTGTCGTTACCAATTCTTACAGATGCTGGGCACTTCGGTCCACTACTTCCATATTCGTTGGTTCCATCACATGGATACTAAGTTGGTGATACATGAGATCAACCAGTTGGCTCCATTATTCCTAAGATTAATAGCACACCAACTCTCCTTCTGTTTGCTTAAACCCCACCAGCATGAGAAAGATCATAAATGGCTCTCTGGTTTTCCATGAACCAAAACTTAAATTCATTAACAGATCTAGAAGAAAACCTTTCATTTGCATGGTCTTGTATCAAACTTCTGAGTATAGAACAGTTCTCTGCTCTTGGCACTCTTAGCATTCTAGCGGTTGCTTATATTCCCTAGTGTCCGATGACAAAGACCAAAAGAGGTGGAGAAATATGTATGCTCAACAATCAACTTATAATTAGCTCTCTCTTTCAACTCACTGTGACCTAATTTCCATTAATTCATATCCAAAAGTGAAAGACAAGTCTATGACATAGGTATTGTATCTAGTATCTACACGGTAAACATACTCGCAAAAACAAAAGCAATAACAAAACCCAAACAGGTAAACAACAGGCTACAAAACTTAATACCTTAGCCAGCTCAAGCATGGTGAATTCACCAGGATTCCTAAGGTTAAGAGGTCCCACATGTTCACTTTCCATCAAGCGGATAAGGCCTTCCACCTGTAGTTTTGTTACTTTGTTTGGGTTAAAAACTTATAAACATGGACCAGATAACATATATTTGAAGTCTGATAGCCTCCCTAAGACAACAATAGAAAAACATACATATAACACTCTTCATTACTTGTAGCAGTAAATTATTTGTGGGGAATCCCAATGCAGCTAACCAGGTAAAGTCACCAAAGAATAGTCTAATGGTTATGGAACTTCAATAACTGTTGAAGCTCCACAGAAACAGGACAATCACTTTTATCAATAATGTAACAACATTGAACTTATTTGTTTACTTGCAGCTTGAGAACAAAGAATTAGCCTAGTGTGCAATTGGAGCAAGCCTGCCATTCTGGTACCAGCATATGGTTCTGTTTGAGGAATTATTTTCTCGTTCCATAGTACAGATCAAGTAACAAGTTAACAATACAGATAACATGTATATAATGAACCCTGTGGCTTTAGGCAGAAGCTATCAAGAGCTAGTTTTAGCTGATGAGGAAGAAAGGGAAAAAGGACTTCCATAAACCCAACTTTGATTGCACCAGTCCATTAAGCATTGGAACAAGAAAAATATAGCATAGCAAGAACTTAAAATCTGATTTCCTCAGCCAATCCTGAATCCTGTTCTCACCCTGTTCTACAGTTATTTAGAAATTTCCATTCTTGCCTTAGATCTTCGCCCAAAAGTCCACTTAACTAGAATTCAGATTAGTTTTGTAAAACTCAACTGATAAGCGATAACTTGAAGAAACTTCAATTTATAGCTTTGAGTATAACTTTAATGTTCTGATAATTCATATTAATGTATTGTCCCTTTCCGTGCTTCATTAACTTGTCCTCTTTCCTGTCCTTTTTCATTTTCTCCGTTTGTCTTTGCATCCAACCTTTATCTTATAACCCTCTTACCTAGAATATCATGTGCATAGAACTCAAACTACACTTGACCATACTCCTACCAGATGGCCTACATCAAACTGAAAAGCATGATTTTTATGGATCCTGTGCTGGACATATACAATATTTTCTGGCCATTTTTGTGGTTGGCAAGAACTGGTGAAAACAAAATGTACATGCTAACCGTATTTTCTACAAAATTTTCAGGATACATTGCAGTTTGCACCGAAAAGGAAAAATTATGAATGAGAAAAACTAAAAGCAATACAAAAATAAAATTTACCATATCAGACATATATTGGAAACTCTTTGTCTGCCTTCCATCACCATAGACTGTCAAAGGCTCCTTCCTCGATACCTACACAATGATGGAAAACATCATCCACAACCAAAGTTATTAACCAAGCAAACAAATTGGCAATGCAGATTAAAAGAGCATAATCTTAGAGAAAACCATTACTTGAGCAACAAAATTGCTAACAACACAGCCATTATTGATACACATTTGTGGCCCATAAGTATTGAAAATCCTAGCGATCCTAATCTGAAAATAACGTACAATTTAAATTACAATTTCAGAAGTTGTTATCGGATAGTATAAAATAACGATGAGCAATTGTATGTTTTTAAAAATAAAATGGACAAACTCTATATTAATGTAAATCTCAGGGGTAATTTTAACTTTCCCGTTTAAATAAAATCTCACATATAATTTTATGCCTAATCATTAATTGATATTTTTTTACTTGAAAAATTTATATATTTTTTATAGGTTTAACATTTGATCATACATGGAGCACTTAGCGACGGAGCAAAGTTGGATCTTAAGCATGTAATAAGATCATACATTGGATCTTAAGCAACGTTGACTCTTCAGACGGCATGTGAGGTGGAGCAAATGTAAATATTTCCCCACTTTTTCTCAACCATACAATATTGATACCGTAAAGGCCATTAATGTAGCTAGTACGTACCTGCATGTCCATTTTAGTTCTGCTGGTGGCTTTTGATTTTAGTCAGCATTTACCAACAGCCACCATCAGTGTTTCGCATCATAGGAGTGAGTGCTCCACATGTCTTAATTCATTTCCCCTTCTAGAATACCCTCACTCTCTCAAAGAAAAAGGATAAACTTAATAAATAAATAAAAAGTACAAAAATCATATTAAATGTTATGCGTCAATATAGGGTAAAATCTAAATTTAGTCCATTAACTATTCGGTTTGTCATAAAATAGTCCTCTATCTCTAAAAGTAATTATTAAGGTTCATTAACTCAAGTAATACATTCAATTTGAGTTCATCCCTTAATTCTGGCGTTATTTTTAACAAAAAATGCATACATAGCATTTAATACCCTCTGCTTAGTCTCACATGCCACATGGCAAGTCAATAAGTAACAATATTGAAAGAATAATAAATCTTATACTTGAATTGATAAAAAAACATAATTTTAGATACTTAAAAAATTAATGACCCAATCTTCCTAAACAAATAACACCAGTCGAGCGACCGCTACCGGCCGTTGGTCGCCGCCAATCTTCTCTTCGTAACGACTGCCACTACCACCATCTCACTGCTGTCGAGATCAAGGCAATTGGGAACGGCAGGGCAAAAGATTGTCGGGGATCGAGTTGGTGAGCTAGGGGTTCAAGCGGGCCTTCGATTTAGCTAGTGATTAGAGAGGAAGTGAAGATTCGATCAGCAATTCGAGTGGAGGAGAAGACTTCAGGCGACGAATCACTCCGATTCCTTGTCTCTCACCCACAAACCCTTGTCCCTCAATGATTGCAGCCGCCACCGTAGGAGATTCTCTTCATCTTTGTCCCACGAAACCGCTGTCTTTGTTGACTGCTATGATTCTTTCCATTCAACGCAGCCCCCAGTCAACTACCTCCTGCAAGCGTACATGGAATTGGTGTTCGACATAGAAATCCGTTCGACAGAGTGTGGCTGGCATCGCAAGCGCCATGGCTGATTCTCCAATGGTGGTGGTGGTGGCGGTGCTTGTTACGAAGAGAAGATTGGCGGCGGCCGGCGGCCGGTGGCAGTCGCCTAACTAGTGTTATTAGTTTAGTTTTGGAGTTGGGGAAGATTGAGTTATTAATCTTTTAAGTATCTAAAGTTATATATTTTTGTCAATTTGAGCTTAAGATTTATCATTCTCTCAGTATTGTTACTTATTGACTTGCCATTTGGCATGTGGGACTAAGTAGAGGGTATTAAATGACATGTAAGCATTTTCTGTTAGAAATAATGCCAAAATTAATGGATGGACTCAAATTGAATGTATTGCTTGAGTTAAGGGATCTTAATAGTCACTTTTAGAGATAAAAGACTGTTTTAAGACAAACTGAATAGTTAAAGAACTAAATTTGGAGTTTACCCTGTCAACATATGTACGTTTAAAAGCATTTACCTATTCGGGCGCCTCAGGTCAATGTTTAAAATGTGAGAGATACTTAATGAAGGTTAGAATTTGAATCACACTTCTTTACCTTTTTTTTAAATTCACAAATGCTGGTTTGGTGACTTTCAAAGTCCTGAAAAAGTAGATATTCCTCTTCCCTTTGATAATTATGTACTCACTCAACTTTATACACTTGTACAAACGGTTATGAGGAACACAAAAAACATTTCATTAACTCTCTTTGAAATCATTCATAATATATATTGCGTGTAGAATTTATGAAAGAATTTTAGTTCAACTAGTTCTCTTTTCCAAATACCATCACTATCCAATTGACTGGTCGAATATTGTTATTTATAGCAAAAGTCAGTTTTTTTTTTTTTTTTGTACTCAGAAATAAAAGGAGAGAGCATAAAAAGAAAAAGAAAAAAGCTAAGTCAGGTACGAGCTGAATCCTCATAGAAACATCCAATTGCTGAAAAATTCAAGCTCGACCAAACTAGTTGCTCCCATTATCGAGTCAGCTAGAAGTCGCATCCTCAGTGTTTCATCCAGTTGCTGAATCATAGGGACTTGACTGATCCAGTTGCTGAATCAGCTAAAGTCATTTTCGTAAACTACTTCGAGCCTTCACTTCATCCTTTTCTTAGTTGGGTACCATAATTTGTTGGATTAGCCCTTTCCACTGGGTTACCCTTGCTTCGGTTTTTTGGCGGGGCCGTCCATTACCAGCAAGGCAGCAACTTCTTCTCATTTATACATAGATGTAATACTAGCGGGATTGGAGCATGATAATATAAAATGCATTATTGGCGCATTCTAATTCACCAAAACATCAGAGTTACCATGGTAGTTTTCTATATATGGACCTCATTGACCTAAGGTTCATTGTTAACTTACTCGCATAGAACACTAACAAACTGTAAAATCATCATACCAAATATCATCAGGCATCTGATCATAGTAGTAATCTTCATCTTAATTTGAAAACGAGGTTGGGCTTCCCCTCATCGTAGCGTCGGAAGCATATATACTTGTTAACACAGCGTTGGAGTTTCTGACGGCCCGTGTCGCATTCTAGTTCGTCAATTCACCATTGGGACCTCGAAAATCTTTTATCCTTTCGACACATTGCATCTCAAGCTCCGACGGAGACCGCATGCACCATCCGAGAGGCATTAGCATACACGTCTTCTTGAGATTGTGGAGGCGGCGATGCGACGTGAGCAGGTGTGTGGATCGCCAGAGTCAGAGGGAGGGGTCGGTAGGTACCACCAGGCCCATTTTTTGAGCGGCTCCAATAAAGTTTATCAGTGTCAGGATTGCACAAACCAATGGGAAGGCCACGAATCAGATCCCTGACGGAGGCAGGGAGATCAAAGGAAATTTTGTTCCAATCCCAATCCCCTTAGAGCAAAGAATTTGTCAAGTTGATTGGGATCAATTAGCTTCTACGTATCTTGCACCTTTTTTTCTTTTTTTAGGATAACCAGTCTCTGGTGTTGCATGCAGTGGACGATGGAGACAGTCTCTGGTTCCAAAGAAGGAAGGAAGATGGACTTTGGGGGAAGTGTATGTAGAACAAAATAGTGCAATTTGTGGTCGGAAGCAAGCTCAATGTAGAGAAAGATTGGTCGACCTAATGAGTCTCTGAGTTCCACAAAATGGATGGGAGAACAAGATTCTATGTTGGAAGAAGCCATTGATATCATTGGTCCAAGGTTGCCCTCTGCTAACACATGATGAATGTTGGAGGAGATGGAAGAGTTTTACATCCAGATGAAGCTTCCAAACTTGAAGCAGTTAGAAACAAGGGAGTTAGAACGTCCTGCCTGCCCTTTATCCTATTGAGTTGATTGAACTTACGAATTTGAATTCTTTTCGGTATGTGACCGGACTACTGTACTGTAGAAAGGGCAACAAAGGAAACGTAGAAGAAACCAAAGGGATAAAAAAAAATCTCAAGTCATCAACAAAACAGATAGCAGCTGCTATTATAACATAACATAGTTATCTATGCCAACAATCAGAATCCCAATACGATTCAATAATCCATCACTTAGTGGCATCAATTCCTTCATAAAAAATGACAACGCCTGAGCTGAGTATATATTGCAACGCGTGATGACAAAACAGGCGAGCAACCAGCCTAGACAAACAATTGATTTTGAATATAAGGAGGAGAGAAATAGCTACAAGCTCCTGGATTTCAGAGTTTGGAGACCAAGGCTCTATTCTATACTATAGTGTAGGACCATAAAAAACTCAGACCAATAGCATTCACTACCTATCCTTTGTTCTGGGTACCAGACAACAGTTACGTGTCTTCGTTGTAGTTAACTCGACACTACAATCATATGGCTCCCAAGAAAAAAAGCCCATCCATTAATCAAATAAGCCAACAAAGCCAGACCAAGGCTCGTTGTTTTTCTTTATCACCGTCGGTGGATCCCAAAATCTATGCATGAAGAGCCTTTTTCATGGCCAGCCACGGCTTGGCCACCTACAACCTTCCCCACTGTTTTTGTCATGCAACATGTTTATTGCCTTCGTGTCCAGTGTAAGATTAGCACCAGAAGGTTAGCCTACAGTTAGGTAGATCGAACTGATCTTGCAAAGCCGGTCAATCTCACCCTCCAAGAACGAATCTCAAACTTTATGAGAAGGCTAAGAGAAAGTAAAATGTAGAACTCATCCAAAACTCGTTCGATGCACAGAACACAGAAAATATACTCAATAAATTTGCAAGGAAAATTATGAACAACTATCTTTTATGATCATCAAAGTGTTCAATGAGAGGAAGCAAACTATATGATGAAATTGTCCATCACAAAACTCCATAAAAGCAATCAGCAGGAATTAAATTCAAAAGACTAACAATATTATTCATTATAGCTCAGAGCCAATTCAGTAAACATGTAAATGAAGCAGCAAAAGCAGAAGAAGAAACAACAATCAGTACCATATCAACCGCTAAACCAATGAGAGAGATCCCAAACAAATTACAGGTAAACTTACTACATCATTCAGGTGTACAAAGGTAAATCGGTCCAGGCACCAGAAACATGTCCATTCTCACAGACATAAGCTCGAACAACAGGCTCTCCATCGTCATGGAACCCGAAAACACGTCTCAAACAGAACGCTGAATGGAGATCCCAGGTTTCTTTGGAGGAGCAAAACGCGCAGCTCACGTCGATCCTGCTCCTGTTCCCATCATTTATCGTCCTCCACACTCTAGACCTCTTGAAATCCTTGAACACTCCCCTGAAAAGCATGTAGTTTCGCTTTTCTTCAATGTGGACACAGCCTGGCCAATCACAGATGTATAAGCAATCCCCTCGGAATCGGCTCGCAAGCAACTTATTCCCCTGTTCCCTGCTCAAATTCCATACCCCAGAAGCCAAATGAGCCCTAAAAGATCTGCAGATTTTCCTTCGCTTAAAAATGGAGAAATCAGCCCCGACCTTAACAACCGTCCCCTTCTCAGCAACCTCTTCAGGAACACCATCGTGCGAATCAGACGCGTTATAAACCGTGTCAAAATAGAGATCATCGAAAAGAGACCAGGAACTATCAGACCCTGGAACACTCAATTCAGGATTCGCTTCGGGTACGCTCGAACACGGATCTCTGGGGGATAGTTGGGAACCGGAATCAGGCCGGCGTTGATAACTCTCGTCGGGGCCGAGCTCGCGCTCGAGGCCGAAATCGGAGTTCTCGAGGAGGACGCCGGCGTGGAGGAGGCCAGGGCAGCAGACGGCGATCTTATGGAGGGAAGCCCAGCCGCCGGGAGGGGAGGAGGCGCCGACAAGGAGGTCAGAGCAGACTGCGGGGATGTTTTTGGAGCATTTCTGCTTGTAGCAAGAGGCGTGGATGAGAGAGGAGAATTTAGTGCAGACGCATGCGAGACGGGCCCAGTTCCTGGGATCATCTTCGAGCTTGAAGAAGATGTTGAGAACCACGTCGTCGGAGAGCTTGGAGAACACAGTCTCCGCCATTGTGCTTATGAAGACGAAGAGGGTGGCATGAACCTTCTGTGCCGTCCGGGCGGTTTTCTTTTTTTTTTTGTTTTTTTGTTTTTCCTCTCTGTGGGTTGGTTTTTTCTTGAGTGGCCTCTTGTCCGGAAAGAGGTGGAGGGAGAGCGAATTAGGACGGGCGAGGCGAATGTGGAGTGTGAAATGAAATGCAAAAAAATAGGCATGGGACTTGTGGCTGGCAGTGATTGCTAGTGGCTAGGAAGCGATATTGTGGGCGGTTAATAAATAATTAGACAACTTTACTGCTAATTAATTAATTAGTTAGTAAATTTGATTGTAGTTGCTGCGGCAATTCAGAAATCATAGCCCAATTGCGAGTAAGGTTTGCGGCTCCGGAGGATAAAAACTTGTAAATTAATAGGTTAATTGAAAAGGCGTAAAGGCACTTTTAGCCCTTCAATTTAGATGACTTAGACACTTAACCCCCTACATATTAACTCAGTCAAACTTGTCCCTTGGTAAAATGGTACATTTAATCCCTTTCTCTCCCCTACTCTATTGGGAAAAATGTGTTGGAAGTCTCCCTTACTTTATTTTTCACTCATTTTCACCCCTAACCTCATATGCTTCATCATTCTTTCCCCAACCTTTCCAAAAAGCCCAAAAAAGTATTTTTCCCATTTGAATTTATGTTTGACCTAAGGGCAGGTGTTTGTCCTAACTCTGGTTTATATTTTGGGTCATAACATGAGGAAAGGTGTGATGAGCCAACGGTCAATTTCTAACCCCCTACTGAAGAGGAGCTCTTTGGGTCCGCGTTGCTATTGGTGCTCTTTAGGTGTAACATCACACTATGATTTGCCTCCAAAGCAAGGATCAAATAGATAAATTGTGATCAAGAGAAGATGGATGTTGATGGGAGAGAGGATGTTGTTGTTGGAAACTCACACTGTGATTAATGGTCGATGGCAGCAACAAGGTGAAAATGGCTACTCGCCTGAATTTTGGTAATAATTGTGGGAAAGGGAGATTGATTAGTAAAAGGGAGACAAGTTGTAAGGCCTTTCTTAAGTACAATCCTTTGGATCCCTAATGGTTTGCTTGAGTCAATTGTCATGCCAAAAGATAAATTGAGTCTTTTTACTCAACAAGAATTAGGGATCCAATTTCTTGATTTTGTTTGATTTTTGTATTCAACTATACTCTAATGTTTTTGGACATCAATTTTATTTCTCGATCAATATTGTTAATTTGTATTTGGTGCTTTTGAGGTTTTTTCATTAGTCAAGTTTTATTGTGAGAGTTTGATCATATTTCATTGTTCAAATTCCATAGAGTAATTGAAGTTCAAGTTTCAAACTATGGCCAAAAGCTCATTCAAGCTTGAACACTTATTGTGTCTGTTCCTATGATTTGATTATCTTCTTGTACAAACTTTTTATGTTTTTGGGATTTTGGCATTTTTGTTGTCGAATTTTCTTTTTTTTTTTTTTCTTTTTCTTTAACTTGAAGTCCATTAAAAAGTGGTTTGCTTGATGAGTTTGTTGTATGTGGGGTATGGAAGTAGAGGTTAATTGGACAATTTTGGTTGAGTTCAAATTTGAGTCATCATGATCAATTACAATTTCAAGATAATGGATGAATTCTATTCTTTAATTGGCTTTGAGCTAATTTGTGTTGGGTTTATTTCATAACATGCCAAAATTTTGAATATAATCAATTTGTCTAACTTGGTGGATTATATGTGTTGCAATGTGACGATTCTCACTATTTGGTTTTCCCTGTTCTACTTGTCAACTTCCTCAAAATCCATGCATAGCATATTCTCTTGTTGCTTTTGAGTTTTCCCTGGCATTTGCATATGGCCTTGCTTGGTTGTTTTCTTTTAGTATTTCATTTATGAGGTTAGGGACAAAAATGAACAAAAAAAATTAGGGTTCTAACACATTTTATCCAATAGAGCAAAGGAGGGGAAAAGGGCTTAAGTGTACCATTTTACCAAGTTGAAAAGGATGAGCTAGATCGAATAGATGTTCAGGTGGTTAAGTGTCCAAGTTGTACGAGTTTGAGGGATAAAAAAGTCTTTAGGCCATTGATAGATAGAAAAGTTTGTGTGGCAACGTCGGGTTTTCTGGAGTCGCCACCAATCAGTTTACTTAGGTCGATTGGTCACCTAAAATATGGTCTGCGAGAGTTCGGGGGTTCGGGAGTACGGTTACGTTGAAACAACTTTGTTTAAACGCCCAAAAATTGGCACCTTAGTTGATTTTAATTTTGTTTTACTTTGCTTTTAAAAAAATTTCAGTTAATTTAGATATTTTAACTGAATTAGTCGAAAATGTGGATTTTTGGTAATTAAGTTGGATAAAATTTGATACTTCCGAACCATGGACTCTGCCGAGTCATTTGGACACGGAAGATTTTTGATTCCGAACCATGGACTCTGCCGAGTCATTTGGACACGGAATTTGGTGAAATTTTAAACAATTTTATCCATATTGTAAAAATATGGATTTTTATCTTTTTATTTAATTTATTTATTTTAAAAAAATTGATATTTTCCAAACCGTAGATCCTGCCGGATCATCCGGATATGGAAATTGATTTACTTAATCGTAATTATTTAATTCCTGAAATTAATTTTTTAAAAGGTAATGATTTTTAATACTAACTAAAAATTTGTCTTTATATTTTTACTTCTTTTTTTTTTCTTTCTTTTCTTTTCTTTTTTTTTTTTATCTTTTATCTTATTTTTCTTATCTTCTTTTTTTTTTTATTTCTTTTTTTATCTTTCTTTTATTTCTTTTTTTTATCTTTCTTTTATTTTTATCTGATTTTTTTCTTAATTCATAAAAGAATTCAAAAGCAATTAATTTTTTTATTTAATAAGAAGTTAATTTAAAGGAATCAAAGAGTTTAAAAAAAATAAAATAAAAAAAATCTTTGATCATGGTACGGGGCGTTGTTACTCAGCCAGACCCTCTTCACCAGGTGAAGCAGCTCAAAAGCGGGCACGAGACAGTTTCCAGCCAATATACCATGAACTAATTTTTTATAAAAATAATTATTTAATACCAGAATTTTATTTATTTACCAAAGAAAACAAAAGAGTTGAAAATAAAATCTTAATTCTCATGTATTTGATTTTTTATTTAAAAGATTAACCAAAATTAATTATTCAATAAAATAATAAAGAAAAGATTTATATAAAGAAAGTCTTGATATTTATACATATTTATTTTTTAAGCTTATTTTTTTTTTATTTGATAAAAGATGAACCAAGAAAGTAATTATTTAATCAAGGTTTTTGTTTATTTAATGAAGAAAACTAAAGATTTATATGTATATTTTAAAAATAAAAGTGAAGCCTTAATATTTTATTTAATAAAAGGTGAATCAAAAAGTAAACAAAACTTTATTTATTTAATGATGAAACCGGAAATTTATATATATATTTCAAAAATAAAATAAAAAATCTTAATATTTGTTTGTTTTATTTTTGATAAAAAAATTAAGCAAAAATGATTATTTAATAAGGAAAATAAAGGTAAAGTTTTGATATTTATATAATTTATTTTGAAAAAAGATTAAAGAAATCAAAGATTTATATGTATAAAAAGTTTTTGATATTTATATGATTTTTTTTATGTTCTTTTTGTTTGCTAAAAGATTTTTATTATTACCTTTATTTGAAATCATTTGAATAAAATTTTATTTAATAAAGGAAACAAAAACAAAAAAAAAAAATGTTATATCTTTTTTTTTATTATTTTGAAAGAAATAAGTAAAATATTAGCCCAAGAAAATTTTTACTCCTTTATTCTTTTTATTAATAAAGAAACCAAAAAAATTATATTTTATTATTTTGCTGGATAAAGAGATAAATAAAAAATATTAATCCAAAGTTTTTTTTTATTTTTTTAATAATAAAGGAAAATTTATTTATATACTTTATTTAAAAAATATTTTCCAAGCCATGGATCCTGGCGGATCATTTGGACATGGAATTTAATTTCTTTTTTATATTTCATTATTAATTATTAATTAGAAAAAAACATCACTTTTAAAGATGTATTTAAAAAAAAAATTTGTATTTATTTATTTATTTATTTCATTATGTTTGTTTATAAAAAAAATAATTTTTATTAGCCTTTAGGAAATTATTCACATAAAATTCCTTTTTTTTTATCTTTTAGTTAAAAAAAAAAATAAATAAAAAAAATAAAGTGGGGCTTTTTGGCCATCCACTTTAATAACACAATAATAAAAGTTAGCACAATTAATATAGTTAGTTGTTAATAACAATAAAAAAAGTTAGTAAAGTTAGATTAACAATTAACAACAATAATAAAAATTAGCCAAGTTTAATTAAGTCAATTAATTAACAACAATAATAAAAGTTAGCCAAGTTTAATTAAGTTGATTAATTAACAACAATAAATAAAAGTTAGCCAAGTTTAATTAAGTTAATTAATTAACAACAATAATAAAAAGAAATTAGTCAAGTTAATTAAATTAATTAATTAACAACAATAATAAAAAGTTAGTCAAGTTAATTAATTAATTAACAACAATAATAAAAAGTTAGTCAAGTTAATTAAATTAATTAATTAACAACAATAATAAAAAGTTAGTCAAGTTAATTAAATTAATTAATTAATTAACAACAATAATAAAAAGTTAGCCAAGTTAATTAAATTAATTAATTAATAACAATAATAAAAAGTTAGCCAAGTTAATTAAATTAATTAATTAACAACAATAATAAAAAGTTAGCCAAGTTAATTAAATTAATTAATTAACAACAATAATAAAAATTAATTAATTGTTAACAACAATTATAAAAGTTAGTAATAATGCAAAAATTAAAAGGTTAGTAACAATAATAATATTAAAAGTTAGTTGTTAGTAAGTCAATAACAACAATAAAAAGAAGATTAGTAATAATAACAATAATTAACAAATAAATAAACAAGTAAAAATTAAAAAGGTTAGTAATTTATTCTGCAGGAACAAAAATAAAAGGTTAGTGACCAAATTGAAAGAAATTGAAAAGATGAAGTATGGAATCAAGGTTTCACCTTTCAAAACAAGTTTTTGAATCTGAAGAACAGAGACGCGAAGGCGCGCGCGAAAGGAGGGGGAGGCAGGGGCAGCTGGCGGCGCGGCGGGGCGGCGAGGCGGCGCGGCGGCGAGGCGGAGGGACGGCGGTGGCTGCGGGCAGCGAGGGGCACGGCGGAGAGAGAGAGAGAGAAAGAGAGAGGGAACAGCAGTGAAAAAAAAAAAAATTTGGCTTTCTGGGGAAGAAGGGAAGAGGGCTGGGGCTAAGGGCTGTAATTTTCTTTTTTTTTAAAACGGAGCTCTAAGTTTTTTTGCTATTTTTTTCTGTGTTCAGAACTGAATTTGGGGGGGTATTTATAGAAGGAGCTTAGCTGAACTGTAGACGGATAAATTAATAAAAAATATCAAACTTATCTTTTAAATTGGTAAAATGACAGTTTCAGTCCTTTACGTTACTCCAGCTCTGGATAAGCTCAGAAGCTTCTGATTTTGACAATTTTAACGTTTTCTGTCAATTTGGGCCAGAAACGTCCGTTTAGGCCCAAAATTGACGCGAAAAATTACCCAAAGCTCCTGAAACTTTCAGAATTTGTCAATTTTGTCCGAAACTTCTCAATTTTGTCATTTTTACCTCAAACTTTTAATTTTTTTGTCATTTTTTCCTGAAATTTTATTTTTATTTCAAACACATACATATTCACACATATATTATTTTAAATCAAATCTTCTCAAAATAAAAATATATTTTAAACTAATTCACATAATTAAAATTTTTTAGCAATAATAATAATAATAATGATAATTTTTTTAATTAGTTTTTTTTTTAAAAAATTTTTTAAAAAAAACCCGGACGACATTGGGTGTCAACAGCTGCCCCCCTTTGCATGCTTCATGGGACATGATGTATGCAAAGTAGTTACCAAATTTCGTCCGTCTTAGCTAGCCATTGAGAACCTTCTCGCCGCCTAAACTATGTGGTTAAGGAAAATTTTTTTTAGAGCCTCTGCGATAAGAACTCTCCTATCGTTGAAGGGAAAATTTGATAATTTTGAGGTTAAGGGTCCTACCTTAGAACCTCGACAATAGGAACTCTCCTATCGTTTGAAGTAAAATTGATGATTTTGAGGTTAAGGGTCCTACCTTAGAACCTCGACGATAGGAACTCTCCTATCGTTTGAAGGAAAATTGTTTGAATGAGGTTAAGGGTCCTACCTTAGAACCTCGACGATAGGAACTCTCCTATCGTTTGAAGTAAAATTGATTGTTTTGAGGTTAAGGGTCCTACCTTAGAACCTCGACGATAGGAACTCTCCTATCGTTTGAAGGAAAATTGATGATTTTGAGGTTAAGGGTCCTACCTTAGAACCTCGACAATAGGAACTCTCCTATCGTTTGAAGGAAAATTGATGATTTTGAGGTTAAGGGCCCTACCTTAGAACCTCGACGATAGGAACTCTCCTATCGTTTGAAGGAAAATTGTTTGAATGAGGTTAAGGGTCCTACCTTAGAACCTCGACGATAGGAACTTTCCTATCGTTTGAAGGAAAATTGATGATTTTGAGGTTAAGGGTCCTACCTTAGAACCTCGACGATAGGAACTCTCCTATCGTTTGAAGTAAAATTGATTGAAGGAGGTTAAGGGTCCTACCTTAGAACCTCGACGATAGGAACTCTCCTATCGTTTGAAGGAAAATTGATGATTTTGAGGTTAAGGGCCCTACCTTAGAACCTCGACGATAGGAACTCTCCTATCGTTTGAAGGAAAATTGATGATTTTGAGGTTAAGGGTCCTACCTTAGAACCTCGACGATAGGAACTCTCCTATCGTTTGAAGGAAAATTGATTGTTTTGAGGTTAAGGGTCCTACCTTAGAACCTCGACGATAGGAACTCTCCTATCGTTTGAAGGAAAATTGATGATTGAGGTTAAGGGTCCCACCTTAGAACCTCGACGATAGGAACTCTCCTATCGTTTGAAGGAAAATTGATGATTTTGAGGTTAAGGGTCCTACCTTAGAACCTCGACGACAGGAACTCTCCTATCGTTTGAAGGAAAATTGATGATTTTGAGGTTAAGGGTCCTACCTTAGAACCTCGACGACAGGAACTCTCCTATCGTTTGAAGGAAAATTGATGATTTTGAGGTTAAGGGTCCTACCTTAGAACCTCGACGATAGGAACTCTCCTATCGTTTGAAGGAAAATTGATGATTTTGAGGTTAAGGGTCCTACCTTAGAACCTCGACGACAGGAACTCTCCTATCGTTTGAAGGAAAATTGATGATTTTGAGGTTAAGGGTCCTACCTTAGAACCTCGACGACAGGAACTCTCCTATCGTTTGAAGGAAAATTGATGATTTTGAGGTTAAGGGTCCTACCTTAGAACCTCGACGATAGGAACTCTCCTATCGTTTGAAGGAAAATTGATGATTTTGAGGTTAAGGGTCCTACCTTAGAACCTCGACAATAGGAACTCTCCTATCGTTTGAAGGAAAATTGATGATTTTGAGGTTAAGGGCCCTACCTTAGAACCTCGACGATAGGAACTCTCCTATCGTTTGAAGGAAAATTGATGATTTTGAGGTTAAGGGTCCTACCTTAGAATCTCGACAATAGGAACTCTCCTATCGTTTGAAGGAAAATTGATGATTTTGAGGTTAAGGGCTCTACTTTAGAACCTCGACGATAGGAACTCTCCTTCAAACGATGAAGGAAAATTGATTATTTTGAGGTTAAGGGCCCTACCTTAGAACCTCGACGATAGGAACTCTCCTATCGTTTGAAGAAAAATTGATGATTTGAGGTTAAGGGCCCTTCCTTAGAACCTCGACGATAGGAATTCTCCTATCGTTTGAAGGAAAATTGATGGAATGAGGTTAAGGAAATCTCCTTGAACCTCGAGCGAAATTTATATGAAAGCAATTAGAATTGGAATAATTTTCTTCGAAAGTGTGAATTTGCATAATAGGCGAGTGCGAAATTTTAGACTTCGATAAAATGAGTGAATCTTGATGATGACAATATCGCTAACAAATTATGTAAAGGGAACGGATGTTTGGAATCAATATCCAAGGTTCATCTAATATTTTCTTTAGTAAATATAGATTCGCTTGAGAGATATGTCATCCAAATAAGGTTGAAGCTTAACTATCCTAAAATGTTATGCCTAATAGACCTAATAGGATGCGTCTCAAGAGCAATAAAAATTACTCTTTACTCAGCCATTCCAACCTAAAGGCATTGTCCTATGGTTTTAATATCAGCATGGACGAGACTATCTTATAAGATAAAAAAGAAATTCCCTGAAAGAAAAACTAAAACACGAAAGAAAATGCTGATAATAAAACTAAAGGACAAGCAAAACGGATCGGATCACTTCTTCTTCCACAATATTTCAACAGGGTTAGTAGAGGACTATTATGGGATCGAACTGTTCGGGAAAGACTGTCGCGTCCAGTCTATCTGAATCATTGCTGGATCTGGTTCAGGAACAAAAGCTTGTATTTTATCTAGCAATTCTTCAGCAGTTGTTGCGGATATTATGATTCGCCGTGCCACTCTTGATATAAAATTCTTCTGCATAGCATAATCCATAAAAGCTATCAGACCTGTAAAGAAATTGTTAACATTTAAAAGCCCAATGGGTTTCTTATGCAAATTAAGTTGGGCCATGGAAGCAATTTGAAAGACTTCTCCCAATGTGCCAAAACCACCTGGTAGAGCGATAAAAGCATCAGCATTTAAAAGCATTTGTAACACACGCTCTTGTAAATTTTTAACCACTAATTCTTCTCCAATCGTGCCCCCAGAAATAAATTTCAGAGGTCCAGGGATAATGCCCAGAACTTGACTTCCTCCTAGAGATGCTGCTGATGCTACACCTCCCATTAATCCGACACTACCTCCTCCATAAACTAAATGTATTTTTCGCTCAGCTAATACTCTACCCAAATGGTTGGCTGCTTTTAAATACTCTTCATCTTTTCCAGGAAAAGCCCCAGAAAATACACAAATACTTCGGGATTTACGAGTTGGGGTTTTCTCCATTCCTATCCTTACCCTTGTGAGAAAAGAGGATATATTTATAGAGATGAAGAGATAAGGCAATAATTTTATTTTTCAAGAATGGATACATTATTGCCAGCTATTCATAGTAGTCACGGGTATGACTCTGGTCAGGTATGGGTACACTATCGTTAAAAGAGGAGGAAAATTTTCAAAATAGCTGCTAGCATGTACAGTAGTCGCGACTGTAGCTTATGTCAGGAGTAGGTACATGATTGTCGGATGAGAAGGAAAATTTCAAAAGTGGTAGGTATATACAGTAGTCATAATTATAGCTCATGTCAGGAGTGGGTACATTATGGGAGGAAAATTTCAAAAGCGTCAGCTAGCATGTACAGTATCGTGACTATGGCTTATGTCAAGAGTGGATACATTATTGCTGAAAGAGGAGGAAAATTTCAAAAGCGACAGCTAGCACGTACAGTAATCGTGACTTTGGTTCATGTCAGGAGTGGATACATTATTACCAAAAGGGGAGGAAAATTTCAAAAGCGACAGCTAGCACGTACAGTAATCGTGACCTTGTTCCGTCTTCTACTGGCTTTGCGTCCAGTAACGGCTTCAATGCTTTCTATGAATCAGTGATTTGCATCTCATCTAGCTTTTTCACAAACTGGCAAACAGGGTCGTTTAGGGTCAGATTCCCAAGACTGTAACGTTCTCGTTCTTTTTGGAGAATTATCCATAATCCAACAACCTCAAATTGCACTATTCCGCAAGAATGCGCTTCAAGAACCTCTCGGATATCTTCCAGAGATTCCTTACGCAAGCCATTCTTGATGAATTTTATTCTATCATTACGATTTCTGGTGATCACTCCTGGAGAACGACATTTATTGCCGCAAATCCACCATCCACAATTGTGACAGACGCCTAGCCTCTTTGCTCTTCTCTTTTTGGCATAAACGCTTTTACCAAAGCCGGGCATACGGGGAAAGAACGCATCTGGAACTTCACCAGCCGAACGAACTTTAGCTTCGATTAGCCACCGCACATTATCAGGAATGCCTTTGTGCATAAATAGTCGGAATCGTTCACATCTAGCTTGATAAACCTTTTTAAGAACATTTATTGGGAAAGAAGGGAAATATTTTCGTAGAGCGGAAAGAGAAGGCTCCATTGATGAATGAGGCATTTAAGAGAAAAAGAAAGAAATTAGTGATTGTAGGAAATGGAAATAACTGAATTTGGGAGTTATGGAGTACCGTATCCAGAAGGAAGAACACGCATTTATAGTGATGAAAGGATAATGCGTTTATTACACTTACAGAAGTAAGTACATTATTGCCAAAAGAAAAGACAAATGACAGCTTATATGTACAGCAATCATGACTGTGGCTCTCATCTTCCACTAATTCATGTCCAGTAATGGCTTCAATGCCTTCTATAAGTCGGGGATTTGCTTCCCATCTAGTTTTCTTACAAACTGACAAACGGGGTCGTTTAAAATCACATTCCCAAGACTGTAACGGTTTCGTTCTTTATGGTAAGTCCTCCATAAACCGATAATTTCACCTTGCACTTTTCCACAAGAATGCGTTTCAAGAGTCTCTCGGATATCTTTCAGAGACTCCTTACGCAGGCCATTCTTAATGAATTTTCTTTTATCTTCACGATTTATGGAGATGTATCCTAAAGAGCGACATTTAGTATTACAATTCCATCGCCCACATTTATAACACACGCCTAGTCTCTTTGCTCTTCGCCTTTTGGCATAACGGCTTTTACCTAAACCGGGCATGCGGGGCATAAATGCATCTGGAACTTCACCCGCCAAACGGACCTTAGCTTCAATTATCCACTGCACATTATCGGGAATGCCTTTGCGTGTAAAAACTCTGATTCTTTCACATCTAGCAAGGTAGATCTTTTTAAGGACTTTTAGTGGGAGGGAAGGAAAGTATTTTCGCAGTACAGAAAGAGTAGAATCCATTGATGAGAGAAGAATTTGAGAGAAGAGGGAAATGAATCAGTTATTGCAGGAAACTGGAATAATCGACTTTAGAAGTCACGGGGTATCTTATCTGTTGTTTAATCAGAAGGAAGAACACGCATTTATAGTGATGAAAAGGGATAACGTGTCGATTACACTTAGGGGAGCATGTACATCTGTCAAAAGAAAATGCAAATTTTTCCAAATATAACAAACTGTATGTACAGTAATTGTGACTGTGGCTTACATCTTCCACTGGTTTTACGTCCAGTAACGGCATTAACGGCTTCTATGAGTCGAGGATCTGCTTCCCATCTAGCTTTCTTACAAGCCGGCAAACAGGGTCGTTTAAAGTCAGATTCCCGGGACTGTAACGGTCTCGTTCTTCATGAAAAATACTCCATAAATCAAGAATTTCACGTTGCACAGATCCACAAGAATGCGTCTCAAGAGTCAATTGGATATCATCCAATGAGTCCTTACTCAAGCCATTCTTGATGAACCGTATTTTATCTTCTCGATTATTGGAGATCATTCCTAAAGAACGACACCTAGTCTTACAAGTCCACCTACCACATTTATGGCAGACTTGTAATCTTTTCGCTCTTCTTTTTCTGGCATAAGAACTTTTGCCAACACCAGGCATGTAAGACACAAATGCCTCTGGGATTTCACCTGCCAGACGAACCTTAGCTTCAATTAACCACCGCACATCTTCAGGGATTCCTTTATGCATCAGAGCTCTTAATCGTTCACAGCGAACTTGGTAGATCTTTTTTAGGATGTTCATTGGGAGAGAAGGGAAATACTTTCGCAAGGCGGAAAAAGTAGGATCCATTTTCTAGGAGGAAGTAAAAGAAAGAAGGGGTGAAGGAATCAGTTATTATGGGCAACTGAGAGAACCGACTTGAGAGTCACGGAGTACCGTATCCGCCGTTTAACCGGAAAAGTGGATCCTACTTTATTTTAGTATCATAGATATTTCTTATCTTTGATATCTCATCAGGCATGACATTGATCCAGTCCTTGATTATTGAATCCATTGTCTGCTTTCGACGACAATATTTCTCGATATCCACGCTTATCTTTGACCATAGCTATTTCTTATCTTGGATACCGCTAAGCTGGCGTCAATTCTGTCCATCCCGGTGTAGCCTCGATTATTGAATTGATTACCAGGATTTTGACAATATTGTCTACTTTATCCTTGAATTGCTGATGGGGCTGGGTCCACTATATCAGCTGTGCATCCAGCGGTAGATTGGTAAAAACGGATGTCACTGAGACGTCAGCTTATACTGCTGTGACTGTGCGGTGGATACGCTTCTCATTTGATCCTTGTTCTGTATGCCATGCATGCATGATGTGAAATGCATGAATGCAGAGCATGTGTAACTGATGGATTTATTTTTTATATCTTTGCTTTACTGGATCCTCTTTGTAATTGCCTTCTATCGTTGAATCTCTTTATGCTTTCCAACTGTTGTCCATTGTTTCACTTTCCAGCTGTTGTTCATTGTCTTGCTTTCCAGCTGTTGTTCCTTGTCTTGCTTTCCAGCTGTTGTTCATTGTCTCGCTTTCCAGCTATTGTCCATTGTCTCAAAAGCCTAACTCTTTTCAAAAATCTTCTTTCCTTGATTTGTTCTTAAATTTTGGCTTCAATTTCCTTAATGTCCGCCTCGTACTTTATGCCTCTCTGGATAATTGTCCCTGTTGAGATATTCGTGAGTATGATTCTTTCTTGCTGACATGGACGTGTTAAGACTTCTGAAGCGATCATTCAGGCTACCACCAAGGCTATCTCCCAAAGATTTGTTACTCCTTCTTCTTTGTTAGCCTATGTTCTGTGCCGCTCGCAAAGCAGGACCTCAATCTTACCTGTTTTAATTCATAAAGCTTATCAAAGTAATCTACGGTCTTTGTTTTTTCTAAGTTTTAATTATTACTATTCTTCCTTCAAAAGTCATAATTTATTGCACACTTAAGGCTAGTAAGAATGTGAGATTTGAAGGAAAAGAACTGGATAGAAGCGACTTTAGCATTTTGAACGTGAGAATCTAAGGTAAGTTAAAGAAAATTGGCTTTTTATTTATGAGTAATATGAAAATCTTGGGTACAGATAGATAATGAAAGTGTAAGAGAAGAAAGCTCTCTTTGACAACTTTGATCAAATAAACTTTGGTAACCCTGTATCCACTTCTCCCCTTCTGTTTGAAAATTTCTTCATTATGCAAAGTATTTCTTTACTGCATCCGAATTTACTGGCTTCGGTAATTCTCGTCCATCCATTTCTGTCAGAATTAGTGCCCCTCCTGAAAATGCTTTCTTCACGACATATGGCCCGTCATAATTTGGTGTCCATTTTCCTCTTGAATCATGTTGCATGGGTAAAATTTTCTTGAGCACTATGTCACCCTCGTGAAATTGTCGTGGGCGAACCTTTTTGTTGTAAGAACGAATCATCCTTCTTTGATAAAGTTGCCCATGGCAGAGGGCTATCATTCTTCTTTCATCAATTAGATTTAATTGCTCGTATCTAGCTTTGACCCATTCTGCTTCTCTTAATTGAGTATCCATTAGTACCCTTAATGAAGGTATTTCAACTTCGATGGGCAATACAGCCTCCATACCGTATACCAGAGAAAAAGGTGTTGCTCCAGTAGAAGTACGGGTAGAAGTTCTATAAGCATGTAGTGCAAAAGGTAACATCTCATGCCAGTCCTTGTAAGTGACGATCATCTTTTCAACAATTCTCTTGATATTTTTATTGGCCGCTTCTACTGCACCATTCATCATTGGTCGATAAGGTGCCGAATTGAGGTGTTTGATTTCGAACTGCCGGCACAAAGTCTGCATCATTGCATTGTTCAGGTTCGTGGCATTGTCTGAGATGATACATTCCGGCGGCCCATAACGACAAATGATTTCTTTCTTAATGAACCGGCATACCACCTTTTGAGTCACACTTGCATATGACATAGCTTCTACCCATTTAGTGAAGTAATCAATTGCCACTAGGATGAATTTGTGACCATTGGAAGCTTTAGGGGTAATGGCTCCAATGACGTCAATTCCCCACATGGCAAAAGGCCAAGGTATTGCTGTTACATTAAGAGGGGTGGGTGGAGCTTGGATCTTGTTGGCATATATTTGACATTTGTGACATTTTCTCACGTGATTAATACAATCACTTTCCAATGTGAGCCAATAGTAGCCAGCCCTCATTATTTGTCTTGCCATGGTATGACCACTAGTGTGTGCTCCACATATTCCAGAATGAACTTCTTCCATAATCTTTCGTGCTTCATGAGTATCTACACAGCGAAGTAGCATCGAGTCTGGGGTTTTCTTGTAGAGTATGTCTAGGTTTAAAAGAAAACCCATTGACAATCTTCGTAGAAATTTCTTGTCATTTTCTGATGCTTCTAGTGGATATGTTCGTTCTTGGAGGTATTTCTTGATATCATGATACCAAGGCTTTCCATCCAATTCTTCTTCGATGCTCATGCAATAAGCTGGAGAATCTATTATTTTCATTTCGAAGACAGGAGTATGCTCAGGGTCGCTTATCTTGTACATAGCAGCCAAAGTAGCTAAAGCGTCTGGGATTTGATTATCTTCCCTTGGAAGATGATGGAAACTTATACTGTTAAATCTTCGAGTCATGTCTAGTATAAGCTTTTGGTAAGGGATTAATTTTGAATCTCTTGTCTCCCATTCTCCATTGATTTGATATATGACTAATGCGGAATCCCCATAGACTCGGAGATCTCGCACTTTCAAATCCAATGCCATTTGGAGTCCCATAGCACATGCTTCATACTCTACTATATTGTTGGTACAAGGAAATGTAATTTTTGCTGTGAGGGGAAACTGCTCTCCGCTTGGAGAGATGAGTATAGCTCCGATCCTTTGTCCCAAAGCATTAGATGCTCCATCGAATGCCATTTTCCATGTTTCATTTTCTTCATCGACTTCCTGTTCTATCGTCATTATATCTCCATCAGGAAAGTCCATTCTCATGGGCTCATAATCCTCCAATGCTCTATCAGCCAGATATTCAGCGATCACACTTCCTTTTACGGCCTTTTGGGTGACATACTGTATGTCGTATTCAGATAACAGCATTTGCCATTTTGCAATCCTGCCTGATAAAGCGGGTTTCTCGAAAATGTACTTAATGGGGTCAGTCTTGGAGATCAGTAATGTTGTGTTGTTGAGCATGTAGTGTCGTAGTCGATGTGCTACCCATGCAAGGGCACAACAGGACTTTTCTACTATTGAGTATTTAGCTTCATATGTGGTAAGCTTTTTGCTCAAATAGTAAATTGCATGCTCCTTCTTGCTTGTCTCATCACGTTGACCCAATACAGATCCTAATGAAGAATCCTGTATGGATAAATATAGAATCAACGGTTCTCCGGATCGAGGTGGTATCAAGACTGGTGGATTTGATAGATATCGTTTGATTTTCTCGAACGCTTCTTGACATTCGTTATTCCACTCAATCGGATTGTTCTTCTTTAGTGATTTGAAAAGCGGTTCACACTTGGACGTCAATTGTGATATGAACCTTGCTATGAAGTTGATTCTACCCAGAAAACTTCTTACTTGTTTTGGAGTCTTCGGGGGTTGCATTTCTTGTATCGCTTTGACTTTACTCGGGTCAACTCGAATCCCGTCCTTGCTGACTATGAAACCCAATAACTTTCCTGAAGAGGCTCCAAAAGTACATTTGGCAGGATTCAACTTCAATTGATATTTGCGAAGTCTATCGAATAGTTTTCTTAGCACTTTTAGATGCCCCCCAGCAGTGAAAGTTTTGGCGATCATGTCGTCCACATATACTTCAATTTCTTTATGCATCATGTCATGGAACAACGTGACCATGGCTCTTTGATATGTAGCACCAGCATTCTTTAACCCGAAAGGCATCACCTTATAGTAGAAGGTACCCCAAAGGGTAATAAAAGCAGTTTTTATCATGTCATCTGGATCAAGTTTGATTTGATTGTATCCAGAAAAACCATCCATGAAGGAAAAGTAGGAGTTTCCTGCGGTATTATCCACCAGTGTATCAATATGAGGAAGTGAGAAGTTATCTTTAGGACTGGCTTCGTTCAAAGGCCGGTAGTCCTGACAAACTCTTAGTTTCCCACTTTCTTTCTTTTCGACTGGGACAATGTTAACCACCCATTCTGTATATTCAGCAACCCCCAGGAATCCTGCATCCCACAGCTTTTGAATCTCGTCTTTTACTCTTAAGATTAACTCCGGCTTTAATCTTCGTAACTTCTGTCTGACAGGCTTCGCCCCAGGTTTCAAGGGTATTTTGTGTAGTACAATGTCTGAGCTTAAGCCGGGCATATCTTGGTATGACCAAGCGAATACATCCACATATTCTTTCAATAAATGGACTAATTCTTCTTTTTCTTCAGGAGGGAATAAAGTGCCAATCTTGACTTCTTTTACATCCTGACTGTCTCCTAGGTTGAATACCTCAGTTGGTTCTTGACTTGTTGCTCTTTCTTTTTCATCTTGCTCAATCATTTTTAATAGCTCAGGAGATACTTGAAGATCTTCGTCATCCGAGTCGGTAGTGTTTACAGGATTATCAAAGTTCATTCTTTCATTGTCATCAAAGAGAGTTTTGGGTCTGCATTATCCAGAGAGAAAAGAAAGAGAAGAGAAAAAAAATGGCACGAATGAGATGGATGCAAACTGGTACTTTATTTACAATGTGCATAAATCACAACTTTATTGGAATAAAAAGCAATAACTAAAAGGTTCACTTAAACAAAGACTACACCCTATTGATTGAACCTTTCTTTAGGAGGTTTTTACTATTAGATTACTTTGGAAAGCTTTCGATTATAACAGGCAGTTCTATCGCCTCCCAATTGTTCAGCACATCCCGTGGGCCACAAGGTTGAACGAGCTCCTCCTCTTCAGGTGAATCGCTGATGATTGCCTAAATAGAAAGACTTTCAAAAGACTTGTTGATGTTGATAGTCAGCTTGCCTTCATTGTCATTTTTCGGAATGAGACCACCACTCACGAACGTTTCGGTGATTTCAGGGATATCCAGATTTCTTTCCTGGAGAGGATGCCCTGTTAATCGTGCAATCCTCTTTTCTCTCTTTTCAGCTACTGCCTTCATTTTATCATGTCTTGTCGGTGTGAAGCCTAGGCCGTATTTCCCTTCATTTGCGGATATTTTCAATGGCTCTGGGATTCCTTGTAAATCTTGTCCCAAACCTAACCCTGGTGAGTATCCTCCTTTTATCATGAGTTTGGCGACCATGCGACTTGTTTTAGAGATGTTAGGAACGGGTTCTTCTCCATATTCACTGACATAAGCAGCATTGACAATCTCAAAAGACCTGAAGGAGCAATCAGGTATATTTTCATTGACCTCAACATATTGAGCATCCGCAGGTCTAGATAGCAGAATGTCTTCTTCAGCAAAGACTGTGATTATCTTTCCTTCAATGATGAATTTCATTTTTTGATGTAATGAGGAAGGAATTGCTCCAGCCATATGGATCCATGGTCTTCCCAGCAGACAAGTATAAGATGGAGAAATGTCCATGACTTGGAATGTGATATGGAAAAGACAGGGACCAATCCCAATTGGTAGCTCTATTTCTCCAACCACATCTCTCTTTGTTCCGTCAAATGCTCGAACAACAATATGACTGTTGTTGAGGTGTGATGGGTCTAAACCGATCTTATGTAAAGTTTCTAATGGCATTACATTTAGAGCTGATCCATTGTCGATCAGAACTCTAGCCATAATCCGATCTTTGTATTTAATCGAAATATGTAGAGCCTTAGAGTGACCCCTTCCTTCTGCTGGTATCTCATCGTCAGTGAATGTGATGAGATTTTGTGCCGTGATGTTGTTGACAAGGTGGTCAAAGTTGTTCACGGAGATATCTTGTTCAACATAAGCCTTATTCAGGACTTTGAGAAGAGCTTCTCGATGGGCATCAGAACTTAAGAGTAATGAAAGTATGGAGATCTTTGCTGGCAGACGGTTCAACTGCTCCACGATACTGTATTCACTTTGCTTTATGAGTTTGAGAAACTCAGTAGCTTGTTCATCTGTTACTGCTCGAGGCATCTCTTGCTCTTTAGATGTGTTAATAGGTCCATTTGCTGGATCCGTAACATTCTTCTCTTGTTGGAGCTTGTTCATTTGCTCGGGAGAATAACACCGACCGCTTCTAGTCATGCCCCCAACTTCTAACGGAGTTGATGTGATGTTAGAAGTATAGCCATAGTTCCATGGAACAGTTTTGTCTGATTTGTACGGGAATGGCTTTGGAACTTGAATTCTTAAAGGCTTGAGAGCAGATTTTGAGATTGGAATGACTAGTGGTCTTGGCATGATATTGACTTCTTGTTCTTTAATTATCACATTCACGTCATCCTCTTTATCTGACATAAAAACGATGATTTGGGAGGAGTCCATGAGACTTTGTAGACTTTTACGGAATTCTGGGCATTCTTGGATAGAATGACTCTTACTGTTATGAAAGTTGCACCACTCCTCATCCTCGACTTCTTTATTTCCAGAAGACTTTCCTATGATAATCCCTTCTTTCACAAGGCATGAATATACATGCTTAAGAGGGGTTATGATATCATTGACTGTTTTCTTCATCGGCCAGTATTCTTCCATCATATTGACTGGTTTGGCTTGATGAGGAGGCAATGGATTATGAGTGACGTTTGGTTCATCGGAAAAGTCCAACCACTTTGACTCAATTAATTGTTGGACTATACGCTTCAATGCTATGCAATTTTCGAGTCCGTGGCCCACGGCACCATCATGATATGGGCAATTTAGTTTAGGGTCATACCATGTTGGATATGGGGGTTCGAATGGCCTTGTGGGAATTGGGTGAATGAGTTGGCTCTGGATGAGTTTTGGATATAACTCAGTATAAGTCATGGGAATCGGTGCGAAAATTTCTCTTGGTCTTGGTGTAGGCATTGGAGGAGTCGGAACAGGTGACCGTAACTGATTAGGCCTGTTGAGAGGATAATTGTTGGGTCTATTGGGAAGATAATCACTGGGCCTATTTGGAGGATAATCATTGGGCCTATTGGTAGGATAATAATTGGGCCTGTTGGCAGAATAGGATAGGCGAGGTCCGGTAGCCACGGTACCCACGAGGGGAATCCCTCTTCCTCGTCCGATTTGTTGTATTTCTTCATCTTTTCTTCTGGATGGTCCTCCTCTTTTCATAGGATCACTAAAGGACTCAGTAATCTTCCCGGTTCTGATACCATGCTCGATCCTTTCTCCAGACATGACTACGTCGGAGAAGTTAGTTGCCGCATTGCCAATAAGTTTGTCATAATATGGGTATTTCAGTGTCTGGACAAACAAAGTGACCATTTCTCTTTCTGTCATGGGTGGCTGTACTTGTGCAGCTAAGTCCCTCCATCGTTGGGCGTATTCCTTAAAAGTTTCTGTTTTTTTCTTCTCCATGTTTTGGAGAGTTTGGCGATCCGGAGCTAAGTCCATAACATGTTTATAGTTGCCGATGAAGGCCTGAGCAAGGTCATTCCAAGTTTTTATGTTTCTTGGACCTTGGCTTAGATACCACTGTAATGCTGATTTTGTGAGACTTTCCTGAAAAAGTGCGATCCACACCTTCTCATCTTTGGTAAGTGGTTGTAGTCTTCTGAGAAACAAAGTGATGTGAGTGATGGGATCACTCGTTCCATCGTATTTTACGAAATCTGGCACCTTAAAATCTGAAGGGATTACGACGTCTGGCACTAAGCAGAGGTCATCCACTGAAAGGGATCCGAATATAGTGCCTCCTTCAATGGCTCTCAGTCTTTTCTCTATTGTCTCGATTTTTTGAGATTCTGCTTCATCTTTTGGTAATGTCTTCTTCTCTTCCTGTACAGTGTCTTGTTTCAGGTGAACACTAGCAGAGGGTCCTGATTCTTGAAACAGGTTTTCTTGGACTGAGACTCGTTGCGGGGTGAATCCCGGGGGATAAGTGGGATCTTGTACTTCTTTGATGGGGACTTGAGTTGCTTTCCCTTTGATTAATTCCATCAATTGTTTCATCTGTTCTGACATACTTTCAATCTTGGACTCCATCTCCATGAGACGTCCTTCGGCTTGTTCTGCCATTAATCTTGTTTGGAGTCGAGTTGAATATCGGTGTTGAGGTCCAATTTTACCCTTTTAAAGGAAATATTTATTTTATTAGATTCTATGTGTGTATGATTGATGTGATGGATGCATGCATGAATATTGTAAATACTTGGTGAAAGAAGAATTATAGTGGAATTTCTCAATTACATTCACCAAAAGCTTATTATTTTCAAAAGAAACGGCCCAAAGTACAGTATTGCTTTCTGGCCTTTGAAATAAACTCCATCATTTTTTGAATATTCACTGATGGAGTAGGGCAGCTCAATTCTTCTAACTCCTTGGCTTCTTCGCCCATTAGTTGGGCTTGCTCAGTCACTTTTCTGACTTCTGCCAAAAATATTTGAAGCTGTTCTTGAGAAAATCTGTATTGATCTTCCCAATATCTTGCTCTCATCTCTGTTTGATCGGTTTCATCAACTAATTCGGTGATGACTTGTTTTTGGCTTTCGATCTTTTCTTCGAGGAGTTGTGTTTTGTGACTGAGCTGTTGTATGTCGAAGAGCATCTTCTTGTTCTTCTCCTTTTCTTCCTCTAGCTCTTTCTCCAACTCTCTTTTTGCCAATTTTCTGATGACCTCTTCGGGAAGAACTGTTCCTTCTTTCCGATTATTTCTCCATTCATAATACGCAGTAGGAGAAATAATAGGGCCTGACTTTAATATGAAAAGTCTTTTCCATGCAACTGAAATACCCATTGCAAGCTTATTTGAATTTGGATCTTCATGTGAAAACTCCAACTTGCTCAGGTTATGTGTCATGGGTATAAATTGCATGGACCCAAATTGTTTACGTACTTGGGCTGGAGCATAGCTTGTTCCTCCCCAAATGCCTAAGAGAGGAACCCACGGGCAATTGCCGCAACGGTAAACTATGCGGGTGGTGGTGGACCAGGGTGCTCTCCATTCAATTTGGAATTCGCTGATGTTCTTGAAGTAGTCAACCCATGCTTCCTTGCTATCATGATTAGTGGTTTCACTTTTCAAAAAGGCTTCAATTGGGATGAAGTCCTTTGAAAAGCGATTTCCAAAATGTTGCTTCTCACAAGGAAGGTGGCTTTTGATCCAAACGTTGAGGAGATGTGAACATCCTATGAATTTGCCTCCTCTTTGGCGACAAAAGTTTAATGCCCTGATAGTTTCACATAATATCACTGAGGTCGGATTTACTTGGGCATTGCAGACTTGCTCAAATAATGTGATGACGTCTCCTTCAATAAATCCGACAATTCTTGGGAAGACTACCAGGCCATATATTGCCAAGGCGAACAACTTGCGTCGTTGATTCTTCTGAGGGAGGGTGTGACTTAGTTGTTTTAGATCGGTCCAGCTGATAAATTTCCGACACCCTTTTGTTGCAAATTTGGGTTGAAGACTGGAAGCTGGCATGTCCAATAATTTTGCTAGGGCTCGATGAGGCTCTGTTCTTCTATCATGTTGATAAGTCTCGATTGGATAGTCGGAGGACCAACCCAAGAGGCTGTTGTATTCTTCAATGGTTGGAACCAGATCCATCTTATCGAAAGAAAAGCATCGATAAAATGGATCCCAAAATTGTATTAGAGCCCGGACAAGTGATGCATCAACGGTAACCTTTAGTAGGCAAGTGATGTGACCATATTTTGCCGTAAAAGCTTCCCGATCAGCAGAATTCCAACTATTCCAGACTTGCAATAATTCCGTGGTGTCGTTCTGATTTATCCGGACCGATACCTGGTCCTTAAGCTGTACGTGAGAATGGGATGTCAGAGCATCTCCGTGAAGCTTTTGAGCCGTTTCGGAATATTCCATAGCTTCAGGCTGAGTTTCGATTACCGTGTCATTCCATGATCCAGTAACAGCCGTGGGAAGATAATCGAGAATATCCATGATAATAGTTCTTTCACCAAATACTTATCTTTAATGATGAAATGTATATGCCGGAAAAATAAGGAAAAATAGAGTTAGTAAAAAAAAATAACACATAGGATCATACAAACATATAGATAAAACAAAACCTATGGAAATGGGAACCGAGGTATGGGAAATTCTTAATGGCTGGTTCTAAGGTAGAGTAAGGAATTCTACATGCAGAAGGTGGTTTATCAAAAAGGCAAGGGATAGTTCCCGAATCCCGTCACTGAATCATAGTGACGGCCCGATTCCTTACCCTCTAGGGTTTATGTAAGGAATGGATTAATTCGAGTCGTAGCTTTTCGTGGGCCCATGCAGAGACTAACCGTCTCAGAAGGCAATACACTACTTTACTACTTTGAAACCGGTGAAGGCTTGGAGACCGTGGCCTCACAAGGACAGCAACACCAATTCCGCTTAGAAAGAATCGTGTTTGATTTAAGGAAGCTCGGGTATAGAGCTTCATTTTGTGAATGCGTTATGCATGTTTACTTAAGTAAATATAATATATAAATCCACATAATAGTAAAGCAAAGTAAATCAAAACAAATCAACTTTAGGCTCGACTCACTAACGTCGCATCTCCCCAGTGGAGTCGCCAAGCTGTGGCAACGTCGGGTTTTCTGGAGTCGCCACCAATCAGTTTACTTAGGTCGATTGGTCACCTAAAATATGGTCTGCGAGAGTTCGGGGGTTCGGGAGTACGGTTACGTTGAAACAACTTTGTTTAAACGCCCAAAAATTGGCACCTTAGTTGATTTTAATTTTGTTTTACTTTGCTTTTAAAAAAATTTCAGTTAATTTAGATATTTTAACTGAATTAGTCGAAAATGTGGATTTTTGGTAATTAAGTTGGATAAAATTTGATACTTCCGAACCATGGACTCTGCCGAGTCATTTGGACACGGAAGATTTTTGATTCCGAACCATGGACTCTGCCGAGTCATTTGGACACGGAATTTGGTGAAATTTTAAACAATTTTATCCATATTGTAAAAATATGGATTTTTATCTTTTTATTTAATTTATTTATTTTAAAAAAATTGATATTTTCCAAACCGTAGATCCTGCCGGATCATCCGGATATGGAAATTGATTTACTTAATCGTAATTATTTAATTCCTGAAATTAATTTTTTAAAAGGTAATGATTTTTAATACTAACTAAAAATTTGTCTTTATATTTTTACTTCTTTTTTTTTTCTTTCTTTTCTTTTCTTTTTTTTTTTTATCTTTTATCTTATTTTTCTTATCTTCTTTTTTTTTTATTTCTTTTTTTATCTTTCTTTTATTTCTTTTTTTTATCTTTCTTTTATTTTTATCTGATTTTTTTCTTAATTCATAAAAGAATTCAAAAGCAATTAATTTTTTTATTTAATAAGAAGTTAATTTAAAGGAATCAAAGAGTTTAAAAAAAATAAAATAAAAAAAATCTTTGATCATGGTACGGGGCGTTGTTACTCAGCCAGACCCTCTTCACCAGGTGAAGCAGCTCAAAAGCGGGCACGAGACAGTTTCCAGCCAATATACCATGAACTAATTTTTTATAAAAATAATTATTTAATACCAGAATTTTATTTATTTACCAAAGAAAACAAAAGAGTTGAAAATAAAATCTTAATTCTCATGTATTTGATTTTTTATTTAAAAGATTAACCAAAATTAATTATTCAATAAAATAATAAAGAAAAGATTTATATAAAGAAAGTCTTGATATTTATACATATTTATTTTTTAAGCTTATTTTTTTTTGATTTGATAAAAGATGAACCAAGAAAGTAATTATTTAATCAAGGTTTTTGTTTATTTAATGAAGAAAACTAAAGATTTATATGTATATTTTAAAAATAAAAGTGAAGCCTTAATATTTTATTTAATAAAAGGTGAATCAAAAAGTAAACAAAACTTTATTTATTTAATGATGAAACCGGAAATTTATATATATATTTCAAAAATAAAATAAAAAATCTTAATATTTGTTTGTTTTATTTTTGATAAAAAAATTAAGCAAAAATGATTATTTAATAAGGAAAATAAAGGTAAAGTTTTGATATTTATATAATTTATTTTGAAAAAAGATTAAAGAAATCAAAGATTTATATGTATAAAAAGTTTTTGATATTTATATGATTTTTTTTATGTTCTTTTTGTTTGCTAAAAGATTTTTATTATTACCTTTATTTGAAATCATTTGAATAAAATTTTATTTAATAAAGGAAACAAAAACAAAAAAAAAAAATGTTATATCTTTTTTTTTATTATTTTGAAAGAAATAAGTAAAATATTAGCCCAAGAAAATTTTTACTCCTTTATTCTTTTTATTAATAAAGAAACCAAAAAAATTATATTTTATTATTTTGCTGGATAAAGAGATAAATAAAAAATATTAATCCAAAGTTTTTTTTTATTTTTTTAATAATAAAGGAAAATTTATTTATATACTTTATTTAAAAAATATTTTCCAAGCCATGGATCCTGGCGGATCATTTGGACATGGAATTTAATTTCTTTTTTATATTTCATTATTAATTATTAATTAGAAAAAAACATCACTTTTAAAGATGTATTTAAAAAAAAAATTTGTATTTATTTATTTATTTATTTCATTATGTTTGTTTATAAAAAAAATAATTTTTATTAGCCTTTAGGAAATTATTCACATAAAATTCCTTTTTTTTTATCTTTTAGTTAAAAAAAAAAAAAAAAAAAAAAAATAAAGTGGGGCTTTTTGGCCATCCACTTTAATAACACAATAATAAAAGTTAGCACAATTAATATAGTTAGTTGTTAATAACAATAAAAAAAGTTAGTAAAGTTAGATTAACAATTAACAACAATAATAAAAATTAGCCAAGTTTAATTAAGTCAATTAATTAACAACAATAATAAAAGTTAGCCAAGTTTAATTAAGTTGATTAATTAACAACAATAAATAAAAGTTAGCCAAGTTTAATTAAGTTAATTAATTAACAACAATAATAAAAAGAAATTAGTCAAGTTAATTAAATTAATTAATTAACAACAATAATAAAAAGTTAGTCAAGTTAATTAATTAATTAACAACAATAATAAAAAGTTAGTCAAGTTAATTAAATTAATTAATTAACAACAATAATAAAAAGTTAGTCAAGTTAATTAAATTAATTAATTAATTAACAACAATAATAAAAAGTTAGCCAAGTTAATTAAATTAATTAATTAATAACAATAATAAAAAGTTAGCCAAGTTAATTAAATTAATTAATTAACAACAATAATAAAAAGTTAGCCAAGTTAATTAAATTAATTAATTAACAACAATAATAAAAATTAATTAATTGTTAACAACAATTATAAAAGTTAGTAATAATGCAAAAATTAAAAGGTTAGTAACAATAATAATATTAAAAGTTAGTTGTTAGTAAGTCAATAACAACAATAAAAAGAAGATTAGTAATAATAACAATAATTAACAAATAAATAAACAAGTAAAAATTAAAAAGGTTAGTAATTTATTCTGCAGGAACAAAAATAAAAGGTTAGTGACCAAATTGAAAGAAATTGAAAAGATGAAGTATGGAATCAAGGTTTCACCTTTCAAAACAAGTTTTTGAATCTGAAGAACAGAGACGCGAAGGCGCGCGCGAAAGGAGGGGGAGGCAGGGGCAGCTGGCGGCGCGGCGGGGCGGCGAGGCGGCGCGGCGGCGAGGCGGAGGGACGGCGGCGGCTGCGGGCAGCGAGGGGCACGGCGGAGAGAGAGAGAGAGAAAGAGAGAGGGAACAGCAGTGAAAAAAAAAAAATTTGGCTTTCTGGGGAAGAGGGGAAGAGGGCTGGGGCTAAGGGCTGTAATTTTCTTTTTTTTTAAAACGGAGCTCTAAGTTTTTTTGCTATTTTTTTCTGTGTTCAGAACTGAATTTGGGGGGGTATTTATAGAAGGAGCTTAGCTGAACTGTAGACGGATAAATTAATAAAAAATATCAAACTTATCTTTTAAATTGGTAAAATGACAGTTTCAGTCCTTTACGTTACTCCAGCTCTGGATAAGCTCAGAAGATTTTGACAATTTTAACGTTTTCTGTCAATTTGGGCCAGAAACGTCCGTTTAGGCCCAAAATTGACGCGAAAAATTACCCAAAGCTCCTGAAACTTTCAGAATTTGTCAATTTTGTCCGAAACTTCTCAATTTTGTCATTTTTACCTCAAACTTTTAATTTTTTTGTCATTTTTTCCTGAAATTTTATTTTTATTTCAAACACATACATATTCACACATATATTATTTTAAATCAAATCTTCTCAAAATAAAAATATATTTTAAACTAATTCACATAATTAAAATTTTTTAGCAATAATAATAATAATAATGATAATTTTTTTAATTAGTTTTTTTTTTAAAAAATTTTTTAAAAAAAACCCGGACGACATTGGGTGTCAACAGTTTGAGAATCAAAAAATGAAAGTTGTTTGACGCCACTGATGGTGCTTGGCGCCACTCATCAAGGAAGGGTGCAGCGGCTTAGGTGAAGTTGGGAATCAATGCCCCTTTAAGACACCAACAGAGCATCTTGATTCCCCAATACAATTCTGCTTTGAAAGTTGAACTTTCTGCTATCCTTAGAGCGATTTCTTTTGCACAAGATAAAGACTTGAGGACAGGAACTATTCTCATTGATTGTTTGCAGGTTTTGCAAGCAATATCGAGCACAATATCAGTTAGTGCAAGACTTCTCTATCTTGTGTATCAAATTCAAAATGCTCTTGGACCCATACAACGTTGTTCAATTCTGGTTATGCCTAGATAGAAAGTCCTGCATACCTACAATCTTGCTTCATATATTCTTTCTTAGTTTCCTAATATATTTCTGATTACCAAAAATAAAATGTTGAAAAGATGTGTTGAAAACTAGGTGTATCCATAAAGTAATGTACATAAACCAACGTTGCTGCATTTAACTTTGGATGGAGATTAAGAAAATAAAAAAAATTACAAGTTGTTTTATTTTTATTAATTTTTTATGTAAATTGAGAATATTAAATATCAAAATAATAGTGTAAAAAATAATACGGTAAATTAAATTATTAGATATGAGAATATTACAAAAATTTTACACTGGACTTAAAAAGAAAATAAAGCAAGATTGATGGAAAGAAAGTAATACTCCCTCTATTTTACAAAGAATGACCTTTTACATTTTTTTTACTAAAATTGACTTAAATATATTCATATTAATTCATATTATAAAAATTATATTTATAAATTAGAGTATTTAAAATACCATTTTTCATATAAAAAAATTTATATTTTTAGGAAAATTTCAAAAAATATATATATAAATTAATTATTATAAATAATGAAAAAAAATTAAGTTTTACGAGACGAATGGAGTAATTCTCTTCCACTCTTAAAGTACTGAGTAATTCGGGGACAACTTGTGCTCGTTATCTTCCAGGATTGAACACCATCCATTACCATTGGTGGTGGCTGGTCGAGTCGAGGATGGAATTTTTTGTGGGGATAAGAATTAAAGTGAAAGTGATGGATTGCCTAAGGCCATTCCCATTCCCATTGGCGACCACTCAAAAGTTTAAAAAAAAAAAAAACTCCCACACAGCTCAATTTGAGCGAGACAATACATGATTGGACGAGAGACGCACCAGTCCAGTCGAGTCGAGGCGACAGCACTTCACGTGCCTCACTTACCAACTTGTCGTGTCCACCGCGCATAGCGATAAGACATCATTAATTCCATTCCACGGTTGAATGCCTTCAAATTCGATGGGTCGTCGCATGCGCTGCTTGGATTTGGATTTGTTCAGACTGTAGAGACTCCTTCGCTTGCCAACAATTTGGCTTTGTTCAAGACCACCAGCGAAGACTCGTTTTGTATCTGTGATGGCACCTTCAATAGGTGAGTGTGTATTTTACGAATTACGTGCTTGGACAATGGACAGGCCAGCAGAATTCAATTGAATTGAATTGAACTGAACAGAAAGGAGGGCTACCACAGAAATAACACTTAAAGCCAGCCATGCAACCTAACAGCAGCGCACGTTTTTTATCAGTCAATTTCTATGGAATCCTCCCAACTTACCTGCTTTACCACCAAACCCAGTCAACTACAATAAGACCAATAAATAATAAAGATCCCACCGCTTAAGTAATACCGAGTTTCAACATGGACCAGTGTCTAATATTGTGTTTGATACAAGTACTTGATTATTCTTCCAAATACAAGAAACAACCACCAAATCTTTTAACATCCCCAAATTAAGCCAAGCTCATAACATTTGCCATCTAACATGCACTTCCATCAATTACAATAGCTATCAGAAGCCCTTGCAATTGCCCTTGTTACTCTTAACCATTTCTCACCTGGAAAAGAAAATGCAATGAACCAGCACTCGGTCAATCGGTTCGCAAACAACCAGGTATCAACCAAAAAAAAAAACATCACATTATAGTTCTTTAAATTTAATAGAGTTCATGCACTTGAGCTAACAGAATTAAGCCAAGGGTCCAAGAACCAACCTGGATAAACTCTTGCTCCGGCTCCTGCTTCTGCTCCCACTTGGGCTCCTGCTCACCCTGCGCTTCTCAGGACTTTTACTTGCCCCTTTCTGGCGCTGCATAGGATTCACAGTTATCTACCGTAACTCTCAAGGAAACAAGTGAATCAACCAAATTACTTGGTTTAAAGGATGTCAAATATTATTCAACTTCCTGGCCAGCATACCCTGACGCACTAGGTAACATGAATAATAAGACTACTTACAGAGGGCACAGGAGATCGGGATCTTGATCGAGATCTGCAAAAGTTCCATAAACAACGCAAATTTAAATCAACACGTTCCTCTTAACTTTCATCGAAGAGTCTTGATGCCCCTTCCACGTCAGGGTCAGCATATTCAATAATAAAAAAACATAAGCAAAAACCTTTAGCTTTTGACAACAATATATAATAAAAATACACCATCCTAAATCATTAACAACTAATGAAAACATTGCGTGCAAACTATTCTTTCATATTTAACATAAATGGATGCAATACGGGGATAGAAGCATGCTTCCCTACAGTGCCACAAAATCCACTGACAATCCAGATACGTCCTATTAGCCAATGTTGGGAGCTGAAATTGATGCTCAATTCCAATCCCCAATCTGATTTACTCGGCTGAAATCCAGCTCTAATAATGCATCCATGGTAAAGAAATCCAGCTCTAATATTGCATTCCATCGTAATAAAATCCAGCTCTAACATTCCAAATCCTCGTAATGACATCCAGCTCACTAATGCAATCCAGTGTCTCCTTTGTAAAAAATCTAGCAGCCATTTAGATATGCAATGGTATGTAAGGATGAGAAAAGACACTAATGAAGGTTTCATAAGCTTCCCATCTAAAACACATCATACCTCCACCACCAAACAAGTTGCAAGCAATTGAACCATTTTCTCCCAAATCCTAAATCCAAACCCACTTGCCGCATAACATCCATATCCAACAAAAAGGCAACTTTCAGAACGTAAAAGGAAAAGATTTAGTGTAGAAGCCCATTAACCAGTTCCCTGAGTGAGCAAATACAAACAATATTTCATAAGGAAAAAATGTCGTTCAACAATGAAAGTTAAGAAGATATGATTACTATCAAACCAGCAATGCCACCATGGCACATGTACAACACAGAGATCAACAGGTTTAATAAATCTTATCCAAAACCAGCTTAAATCAACAAATAACAATACTAAGGCATAAGGTTGGCAAATAGTAAAACCAATTATAGACAGTAAATTTCTTCATAACTACATCAAAAGCTGCCAACTTGACTGCATATTGATCTCTCTCTCTCTCTCTCTCTCTCTCTCTCTCTCTCTCTCTCTCTCTCTCTCACACACACACACACACACACACACACACACACACACACAAATGATCCCCAAGCAACCAAACTGCTAGTGGAAAGTCAGATACATAATGAAATTTGTAATGTTAATTGTTTTGAATACGTTTCAAGACATAAATGTAGGAGCAATAAAAATTACTGAACATTTAACAAAAGAGGTGAACACAGACCTTGACAAAGAGCGACGCTTTGGTGGAGAGCCAGAGCGGGAATGAGATGCAGATCTGGATCTTGACCTAGAGGGTGAACGGCGGGAAGACTTTTCTCTTGGAGACTTGCTGCAAAAGAACTTTAATATTCACAAACAAATCCACAAACAAAAAACAAGCAGTCCAAAATGAAAGAAAATTGCCTGGCGCTCCTGCTTCGACTATAGCTTCGGCCACGGCTCCGGCTTCTGCTTCTGGAGAGAGATCGACCACCACTAGGGCTTCGGGAGGAATCCCTTTTAGGATCGTATTGCCTAACCTATGTTGTGAGCAGTACAGTCAACAAACTGGGTTATAACATGAAGTATAAATAGGCAAAAATGTTCGAACAGCCTAATTAGATTCAAACTAAAAAGCAAACCACGTGCACATCTTTCGGTTTATAGCAGCAAACATACCCGAACATAGGCACGTGAAAAAGCATTTCTAAATTCAGAGTCATCAAGCTTCTTTATCTGAAAGAAACAGATAACGTTAAGCATGTAACTCTGCAGCGAGCAATTGCTAAATAAGTAAAATAAATCCTCCAACAGAAAAGGAAAAAAACTTACAGCATACTTCATGTCATCATAGTTGGTGTAGTCTACAATCCCAGTCATACCTGGCAGTACCACAAACACCACATATCAGTTGAATCAAAAGAGTAAAATATATCCAACAAAAAAAGCAAAGCTTACCGCCACCATCACGGAAAACTTGGGAAAAACAAACATCCCCAGCTTTACGCATGTGATCCTGGTACAGACAGAGAACATATCATTGTTTATCTTGGCCAATCAAGAGAAAACATGGATGAAACAAGCACAGAATTGGCAGATATGGAAAACAAATGATGAGAAATTCCATTTAAAAGTTACCATACCTAGCAGTTGTCAACTACAAGAACAGAAATAATCTATCATAACAAAAAAAATGACTGAAGTTGACATAGCACCTTAAGGTCTTGCCAAGAAGCAGACTGCGGTAACCCAGTTACTAACACTGCATAAATGATACATGAGTTAAATAGACATCACTCATCTGCCAATCATGCAAATTCACTTCACCATATGGAACTCAGACTAACCACGAAAATCTGAACGTCTGGACGGTCCACGTCCACGACTACCGCTATAACTGCTGTGACGGTCAAATGACGAACGTCCACGCCCCCCATGAGCAAGCTCTACCTGTACATTAGGTAACAAGAGTCTTAGCAGTGAAATGTAGGAAAAACTTGATGCTAGCCTAACCATATCTGAAAACAAGCCTAACCCGTAGCCGATTGCCATCAAAATCATAGCCATCCCGCCCGCGTATTGCAGCTTCTGCATCTCGAGCATCCTCAAACTTAAATATTGAAAAGGAAGTGGAATTGAAGCAGGAAAAAAACCAATGGAATGCTTCAGTATAAGAGACACGACTTAAATAGCATAAATAAATAACTAAAATTAAACCTTGAAAAGGGAGAACCTTACTTCGACAAAAGCATAGCCAGGAGGCCTTGGTGGAATTTTCAGATCAATATGGGCAATTGCTCCATACTGCAGTAAAAGTACAAATTTACTCGGAGAGTTGGAGCAATTTTATAAAATTTTCTCAGCCAAGCCAAAGATCTGCATTTCTTGCAGTTGTGTTGTTAACATTATAAAGGTGATGCTGAAGAGGCTCTAAGTTTGTTTGCCTATTCCACCAATAGTCATGCTAAAACTCATACCCAGGATAGAAAATAAATTTAGCACACATAACATGTTGGGCATTCTTCAATTCCTTAGATCATTTTCCTTATTTCTCCTTTTCATTTATTACGTGAAAATACGATTTAATCGGACACCAGCTACTGATCATTCCCCGTAACTTTAGCATCAAGATCACTGAAATCTTGTGCGACATGATGCAAACCTTCTCTACAGTAAAAGAAGGTTTCGTTCTTTTTTTCCTTTGTTTCAAGAAGCACCCAGACCAGACGATGAGTGTGATAAAAGCTCACAACTTGAAAAACTGAAACCAAGACTTCAAATTGTCTTGGCAAAACAAAATAATCAGGGATAGAGATTAAAAAACTTCATGCTACAAACCAGTAGAAAACAGACTTTCCTACAATTTTGAATATAAGTATCGACTGCCAATTGTGTGTTATCATAATCTGTGAGACCTCTTCCAGGGATTGACGATAATGATACATCAAAACACGCAATCATTTATCGAGTACCCGTTCCCTCACTTATTCGATTAAAAACCCTAAATCTGATCTCATAAGTTTCATTGCTAGCAGAATCAAATCAAACTGGGGACAAAAATAACGAGAAGAGAGCAACCTTGTAGAACAGATCTTCCACTTCCCTCTCGCGAACATCGCCAGGGAGATTGCCGACGTAAATCGTTCTGCTGGAACGGCTGCTCATCCTTCTAGAGGAAACAGGCGGAGGATCCTTCGGCGACGAGAGCTTTCGGGGCCGGATTGCCTTCTAGGGTTTTGGAATTGCAAGATAATATATGAGGGAAGGCTACGAAATTTCCGAAGGCCAACACGATAAGGTGCGTATGTACGGAAGGGTATGTTAGATAAGGAATCTATTAATAATAATGGTAAGTGTAAATAACACTAAATATCTTTAAACTAAAATTCATGTTGCTTATTTGTACATAAATTATCAATTATTGGATCGTTCATTCTTAAATCATCATTAATATTACATCATTTGTCAATCCCTCACTAAAATGTGTCAGATTGAGCAATTAAACTAAATTGAGGTTTAACAAGGAAATTTAACCATTAACATGAGAACTTTTGAATTTCAAAGTTTCAGCCGGAGATTTTAAAGTCTAAAAAGTTATACAAAGAAAAAAGTGAGATGAATTCAACCATATAAAAAATGTTGAAAAATTTGGAACCTTTTGTTGTTGGCCGTCATGAATCATTGCTTTTGACAATCATTTGTAGTGGCCGGTAATGAAAAATTTCCAAACCTTTTTAAATGTTTTTATGATTCAATTCCTCTTGCTCTCCTCCATAACTCTTACTGAGATACCAAATCCAAATTCTTAGTCTATCACTTCTAAATCATAATTTGAACTTTGAAACTAAAAAGCTTTCATATTGTGGTTAAATTCCTGTTTTAAACCCCTAGTTTAGTTCATTTGCTCAATTTAGCCTCTAATAACGGTAAAACAAATGGATAATGAATAATGCAACATCAACCATAGTTTCAAGACCAATTATGCGAAGTTGATAATTTAAGGACAAATAAGCAGGGGCATTTGATATCATTTACCCTAATAATAATAGTAGTAGTAGTAATACATGTCAAAAATTGGATATCACTAGTAATTATTGTTTAATTTATTGGGTGAGATTAGATCCCATTAATGGGGTTAAATGGTTAATGGGCAGGGCCAATTAGAGGGGAGCATGTGGGAGAGTAAAGGACTGAGGGCAGATGTTGGTAGAAATCATGACATTGTGCCACTAGGATAGGTGGCGACTGAAAAACATTTCCCTCTCTAGTAAATTGCTTCATTCCATGCAATCCACAAGCACTGGTTTGTCACTGTCCTCCGCACAAGTCCAAAGTTGGTGGCCAATTGGTTTTCTCCTCCTCGCTGGCGACAACAATTCTTGATCCAATTTCCTTATCCCATTCACTTTGGTGTAGCTCCATTTAAAGAAATCGCCGGTGATATTCAAACTACAATCGAGAACAAAAGCCTCTACCTACCACGATTCACCGTTGTCCCAGATTTGAAAAGTATAACATGGTTGGGTGATGACAGACTAATGAAAATAACTATATTCAAGGTCAAGGGAGGCTAACGGAGCTTAATCAAATGGTTAATGGCGGATGACAATTCGCAGGTGCATCTGAGCAAAAGAAGGAAAAGAAGACAAAGCTACGGTTTAACCAAGGGCATATGGATGTAATTAAAATCAACTTTATACCCTAATTTCGAACTTAACCCACAGATCTTCTTAACCCCCGTTTTAGACTTGCCTTATACTCGGGAAAAATGCAGCTTCATAATGCCATAAATTTAAAACAAACCACCCCATTATTTGCTATCTATGAGCCAATTCATTTTAATTTAAATTAACTTAATACAAAATAATTTATTTTCATTTTTACATAATTTTTACTTAAAACCAATTTTATTTGCAAACTAATATTATATGTGTATATGTAATAATCTATTTGAAAATAAATTTTCATGATGCTATTAAAATTTTATGAATTTTTCCATTTTTAGGAGTTAAAAAATAAAAATTCATCAAAATTCAATAAGATTATAAAAAAAAAATTATTTTTAGTGGATTATTACACCTATACAATATTAGCTTTTAAATAAAATTAGTTTTGAGTAAAAAAGACATAAAAATAAAAATAAGTCATTTTAATTTAAGTTGACTTAAGTTGAAATAAATTGGCCTTCAATATAAATCTTTTAACTTTCAAATTATAAAATTAGTGATGAAGTATAACAATTCATGATTGTGTCAATTTGCATGACTATTGTTATGATTGTGTGTCATTAATTAAATAATGAATCAGTTATAACCTTATTTTTATTTTTAATGAGTCACCCAACTTGTACGCCACTTTAAAGTCTACATTTTAAAAGTTCAAACAGTATTTTTTAAATTTTAAAAAAGAAAAATATATTTTTTATTGATTCTTCTTTGGTTCTAAATCATTTTTTCGTTTCTCAAACTATGTTGCTGTGTTCAAAAGAATCCCTATATTTCAATGCGGTGCAACTCATTTCCTCAGCTATAAAATGTGGACATTTTACCCCATTAACACATTAGCTCGGCCAACTTCGTTAGATTGCTAATGATGTAGTGACTTGATTGAAAAAATTTAAAGCCTTAGCCCCTAAATGACAAAAATACATCACATGAAGCACTTAATAAAAATTAAACACAAATTTATTAAAAGTTTAAAATTCATAAATTTAAAAAATAATCCAAATATAAAATGCCCCAGGTTTTATAGTTGAGGGATTGAGTTGCACCGTGTCAAAATTCAGGTACTCTTTTGAACAAGTCAACATAATTCAAGGGACAAAAAATTATTTATTCCTTCATTATTTATTAGATTATATATGGAAAAATTATAAAAAAATAAATTAATTTCTACAAAAAGTTTATTCGGGTTATTATTAGCTTTCAAATGATATTAATTCTAGATGAAAAATTAGAAAAAATGAAGATAATGCATGAATAATGACTTGTGCTTCTAGTGTTTGTTGAAAGGCTTACAAAAATGTAATTAATTTTTTAGAAATGTGTAGCCATACAATTAAGTCATTACATTCCTATCACTTCTAAATCTTTTTATATTGATGGATTAAAAATCAATTTGCTTAAGAGATTTCCTTTATAGCACCTAACAAGCCCAACTAATAAAACTAACCCAATAAAACATATATGAGTTAAGGCAATACTATGCATACAATTGTGGGTTGAATCAGCACACAAGTAGGTTATTGTTGATAAACAATAACCAATATTGATATTTGGAATATGGTAGTAAAAGTACCTCAAGAGGACACTTGAGATGCACCTTAAAATAAAAAAAAAATCATGTTTGTGTGTTTGGTCCAAATATAACACTTTTGTTTTCTTTAGCTTAAGTATATAACTCAGTTTTAAATTTACCAAATTAGGCATTGTTAAATTTAGTGGTCTATTGAATGTTAAATTATTGTTATACGAACAAATCACTTTCAAAGTTTTTTTTTCCCTTGATTTATTCATGCTAATATTTGCATAATTGTTTAGTTTCTACCCAAAGCCTAACAAATCAACAACCATTAAACCCCAATTTTTCTTTAACTTGTAACAAAACATACTATTTTGAATCAGAATATTGCCATGCAATACACACACACACACACAAACACAATATACTCATTTTACATGAAAATATGGGTAAAATCCATTTAAGGTCACCTAGCTTATTCCTTGTCATAATTGGATATCTTACCTTCAAATTATCATATCGAGGTATCTCTCCTCTTAGTACGCGTCTCAATCAACTATTTTTGTCAATTTCAGCATTAAGCCTGACAGAAAATACTAATTTGGCATAAAAAACATTAAAATAAGTAGGAAAATAACACTTATGGTTTTTTAATTTTTTTTATCAACAATTCTAAACCCTAACATTCTAAATCTATTATTTATATTTTTAATGTAATGAATCCCGTCAGTTTTTAGATCCTCTGTGCTTCATCACCGCCGCTCTTCGCTTGTCACTGTCAATCTTGCTGACACCAACAACGTTACCACCAAATCTCATCAACCATCAACTTATTCAACCCAAAATCAACCATTGGATCTCATTATCCCAAAATAAACAAATTCCCATTTTGGTAACCCAAAATCAACAAATCAACCACCAAATCTCATTCTCTGTTCATGTTGGTTCCAACATCGAATCAGCCAAATCTGCTAGCTGTGCCACCATTGAAGTCATGGAAACCCATCTTTTTCTTACATCACACCTCTGGACTTTCGCTCCTATTATTTCCTCCAAGGTTGCCTCTAAGCTCACGTACCGTACGTCTCTTTAATTTCTGAGATTTGATATTAGTATCAGCATCAACATCGGAAACTTATCCTCTTCATACCCCTCATACCATACACCTTCTATTATAGCATTGTCATCGAAATCAATTTTGTGCATGCTTCGAGATCTGGCATTTGGAACAATGGAATGATGACCTGGAATAAAAAGGCGCCTTTATTAGTAGTAGAGGTCCTCTATCGTTGGCACATTAAACAACAACTAAAGGTCCTAAATAAGAAGTTGAGGAGAAAAGGCATGTGGTTTGAGGAAAAATTAAATATATGAGCAAGTGACACAGCCCCTCATGGGTCTATTCAGGAATCTTATGCAATTGTATCCTACATTAGTCGCAATTGGCTAAGTGGTTACATGTGCTCTAGTTAAAACCTTCATGCTTTTAACTAATTAACCTACTATGCAACCATACATGAGTGATGCTTTGACTTAAGTGATAAAAAAGGTATTAAACATAAAACATAAACAACAAAACACTGCCTGAGCCTTTCACATAAATCAAAGTTATAAAGCAGTCAAAACATATAAAGTATATGAATTTTAAGTACACATAATTAATCGCATACATGCATCCATATAAAAGTAGACTATGCTTACACCCAAGAACGACTTTAGAGTACACTGCTCATTTAGAAACATCATAGATAAACTAGTGTCTGAAAACTTTACATTGAACTATACTATTGAGATACATATCTAGGCTTTCACCTTAGCATAAATTTTCGGTGGCAAGCTCTAGAAGCCTTCCTTTGTACTTCACTAGCTTTTGTTAGCTAAATACACACACACACACACACACACACACACACACACACACACACACACACACACACACACACACACACACACACACACACACACACACACACACACACACACACACACACACACACACACACACACACACACACACACACACACACACACACACACACACACACACACTCTCTCTCTCTCTCTCTCTCTCTCTCTCTCTCTCTCTCTCTTCTCTTTCCAAAAATTCTTGGCATTTTCTAGGTTTATAAGCTTCATAGCCACTGAGTTGAAGTTCCTGGCAACATAGTTTCCAAGTGGTTTACCACCTTCCTAATGAATTTGTTGGCCATCAGTCGCCGTGCCTTCTAAAATTTTTGTCCAAATTTAAAAAATATTTATGCGGTTCAATGGATCTTTCTTCCTTTTTCCACTTTGTCTAAAACAATATTTCACAAAAGGTTGACCACATTTCCAAGGTCGTGTTTCAAAGTGGTAGGGCTGGTTTTTCTGTAAAAAGAACATATAATGTTTACATGGTTTAGATTGGCTATCTTCATTGATTAAGAGGAGCATCAGAATATAACTGGGCCACTTGCTCCGCTGCTTGTTTGGCTCATGACAATGACATGCCACCATCGGCGGTTATATCTTTTTTTTTTCACCCTAAAGTGTGAAAATATTTTCTACAATGCCACGTTTTGTTATCTAACTCATTTGCCTTTTTCATGTGAACTGCGACACACATGAAGTCTGTGATGGACAAATTTAGGAAAATGCATAGAGTTTTTAGTAAAAATAGAGCTGGAAGATAAATACATTGAGATTGTTACACTGTAGTTAAGACACATTGTTCTTCCACTAATTAATATAGCAGATTAATAATCAAATTTCTTAGAATTTGTTGAATTTTGTGGTGAAACTATCTGTGTCTATTTACTTACTTCCTATGTTGTCTAAGTAGGTTTATAATCTTCTCTTTATATATCCTAATTAATTAGGAAACTTATGGAAAGAAATTGTGGTTCTATACTTTCTTAAAAAAATGGTAAGTGATAAACTTTAGGGAAAAAAAATATAATAGATGCCAAATAGGCAATACTCAGTAGAAGCATGTTTGCATAGAAATTAAAGGTGAACAGCTAAAAGAAAGAAAGACATAGAAGTCACTATCAGATGAACTAGCCTCTAAAAGGTCAGTTTTCATAGCGAGCCCATTTCCACCTTGATATGCAACCAATTGTGCATTGATTTAAGGATCTTCTATTACCTACATAAAAATTGAAAAATGAAGTAACGATGTCTAAGTGTGGCAACACATACACAAAGCAAGAAACACAGATAAGGGATATAAACATTTTGAATCACATAAACATAATTAATTTCATACATGTTTATTTGTTGTTATATGTATGTGTTTTTTCTACGTATTTGTACTTGGTGATTCTCTTGCCATGAATACATTGTACAACATTGTAAATAGTTGTAATGAAAATGATAATTAAAAATATAAGGGAAGAAAAATACTTGTGTTGTTATTTGATGGTGCTTCATGTTACAGTGGTAGTATCACTTTGACTATGTCGTTTGGAAATTTAGATGTCAGTTGCATGTATTGCTGGTATTATAAAAATGAGAGATGTGACTTGTATTATAAAATGATGTAGGAAAAATGGTGAATGACCAAAATTGAGATTTTTTATACAGCTAGCTGCAGGAAAATTGAAGACTGCCATGTTTAAGAGCGATGGTTGGCGGAAAACCTAGAATACTGTTTGTTCAGAAGGTTTGCTTGTAGAGGAGGAAATGAAATGCAAAGCTTTGGAAAAGGGAAAAAAATGTTTGTCCATCCATATATATCCATTATTTCTGTAACTGATAATAACTGTATGAGTTTGTTGGATAAGTGGGTTAGTGGACAGGGCCATTGGACATTTGGTGTAACTATATTTTATAACGGAGTAATAGGGTCATGGGATGGGGAAGTTAAGATAAGGATTTAAAGTTTGAAAATGCTCAAAACACATGCTAACAAAAAAGAAAATTGCATAACGTGGCTTAAAAAAGAAGCCACCAGTTGTTGATAAATCATGCGTAAAAAATAGGCAAGGAGAACATGCACTAAGAATATAGTAAAATTAGTGACACGTGCCATTATAATAAAAGAAGTGGTAAAAGTGTAAATATCTTTTATTGTGGACAAAGTCAAACGAATATCCAATCGTAGTGTGACACATGGTGTTTAGTATAGGTATATTCGAAAATCGTGAAACACACGTGACAACATATTAAATTTTTTTGAATTTTTTGGAATTGCAAAAAAAAAATCATTTGGTCAATTTACCTATTTTCATATCCATTTATAGAGGCTTAAATACTCCACCGATCCCTAAACTTGACCAACTCCCTCAACAGAAAATCGGTTTATGTTAGCCCCCAAACTTGGCAAAGCATGATGACTTAGTCCTTGAATTGAGTTAGATCAACATGCGTCATCACATGGAGGGTAATGTTGTCCATGCTCCTCAGTCCATGAATTTGTTTGCTGTTGATGCTGTATTTACGCTGGCGAAGATAACGACAACCTCAATTTCAACCTGGTCGATCTTATTCCCCTTGCCGCCTTCGTTCTCACTTCCCTCCCTTTTGGCCTCCTTTCCTCTCCCCACTTCCATCGCTCTGCCTTCCCTCCCCATTGGCCTCTCCCACAATTGTTTCTCCCACCTTTGCTCTGCCGCCTCCTTGATTCACCCGATTTCATTCATTCCTTGACTTAACCTATTGAAAGAAATCGAAGCGTCTGATTGAGGAATGGAAGATTTCAACCATCGAAGGATTCAATTGAGGAACAAAGATTTTCCAAAAATTGATGTTGGGGATAAGGGAGAGAGGAAATTGACGAATTGATGTTGGAGATGGGAAAAAGGAAACGAATCTGAGAAGGAGTACAGGGTTTCCAGAAGAGAGAGAGGCTGACAGAGGATGGGGAAATCGCAACGACAAGGATGCACAGATTGGGTTAGGCCGAAAGGGAGGGAATGGAGAGCAACAACTGTGAGGAGAGGAAGGTATGCTGAGAAAGAGGGATGTGAGAGCAATAGTGATAAGGGTAGAAAGGACCAAAATTGAGATTTTTTATACAGCTAGCTGCAGGAAAATTGAAGACTGCCATGTTTAAGAGCGATGGTTGGCGGAAAACCTAGAATACTGTTTGTTCAGAAGGTTTGCTTGTAGAGGAGGAAATGAAATGCAAAGCTTTGGAAAAGGGAAAAAAATGTTTGTCCATCCATATATATCCATTATTTCTGTAACTGATAATAACTGTATGAGTTTGTTGGATAAGTGGGTTAGTGGACAGGACCATTGGACATTTGGTGTAACTATATTTTATAACGGAGTAATAGGGTCGTGGGATGGGGAAGTTAAGATAAGGATTTAAAGTTTGAAAATGCTCAAAACACATGCTAACAAAAAAGAACTTTGCATAACGTGGCTTAAAAAAGAAGCCACCAGTTGTTGATAAATCATGCGTAAAAAATAGGCAAGGAGAACATGCACTAAGAATATAGTAAAATTAGTGACACGTGCCATTATAATAAAAGAAGTGGTAAAAGTGTAAATATCTTTTATTGTGGACAAAGTCAAACGAATATCCAATCGTAGTGTGACACATGGTGTTTAGTATAGGTATATTCGAAAATCGTGAAACACACGTGACAACATATTAAATTTTTTTGAATTTTTTGGAATTGCAAAAAAAAAAAATCATTTGGTCAATCTACCTATTTTCATATCTATTTATAGAGGCTTAAATACCCCACCGATCCCTAAACTTGACCAACTCCCTCAACAGAAAATCGGTTTATGTTAGCCCCCAAACTTGGCAAAGCATGATGACTTAGTCCTTGAATTGAGTTAGATCAACATGCGTCATCACATGGAGGGTAATGTTGTCCATGCTCTTCAGTCCGTGAATTTGTTTGCTGTTGATGCTGTATTTACGCTGGCGAAGATAACGACAACCTCAATTTCAACCTGGTCGATCTTACTCCCCTTGCCGCCTTCGTTCTCACTTCCCTCCCTTTTGGCCTCCTTTCCTCTCCCCACTTCCATCGCTCTGCCTTCCCTCCCCATTGGCCTCTCCCACAATTGTTTCTCCCACCTTTGCTCTGCCGCCTCCTTGATTCACCCGATTTCATTTATTCCTTGACTTAACCTATTGAAAGAAATCGAAGCGTCTGATTGAGGAATGGAAGATTTCAACCATCAAAGGATTCAATTGAGGAACGAAGATTTTCCAAAAATTGATGTTGGGGATAAGGGAGAGAGGAAATTGACGAATTGATGTTGGAGATGGGAAAAAGGAAACGAATTTGAGAAGGAGTACAGGGTTTCCAGAAGAGAGAGAGGCTGACGGAGGATGGGGAAATCGCAACGACAAGGATGCACAGATTGGGTTAGGCCGAAAGGGAGGGAATGGAGAGCAACAACTGTGAGGAGAGGAAGGTATGCTGAGAAAGAGGGATGTGAGAGCAATAGTGATAAGGGTAGAAAGGCCGAACAGGGACGACTGTGTGAAGGAGTTCAAAGAGGGAAGCTGCCTATTGATTGTGCAATGACCGCAATATTCCATGTAAGGACACATGTCATTCCAACTTACTTCAGGGACTAAGTCAATATGTTTTGCCAACTTTAAAGACCAACTACAACCGATTTTTGGTTGACTGACCAATTTCTGTGAGTTGGTCAAGTTAAGAGACTGGTAGGATATTTAGGCCATTTAAAGATGATGGCAAATTTCTGCCGAAATAAAATAATAGTGATTTTCTTATTTTTATTATTTATTTATTTATTTATTATTATTATTTTGGCCTCTCCTAGTATGTGGCAAGCGCTCGTTAGTATTGCCTATGGCAGCGAGGGAAAATGTCCAACATAAATAATGAAATTCGAGTTACACCTGCATATTAACTACATTATCAGCTTCATCAGAACAATGCCGAGTCGCAGACCTGCAAACACAAGTATTAATTCGAACTCTCCAAGAAAAACACCATAACTTGCAATGTGTACCACCGTCCACCGATGCAGGATGAGATTCAAGCAATCTCACCATATCATTATTCTTTGAAATTAGAAGTACAGTACACAACTAGGCATGACGATGAACACCATCTTCACCCCCCTTGTCCTTCCTCGCAGCAGCTCGTATTTTACGCTGCTCCTCCTTATAAATCCTGTTTCTACGTTGGAACTGCAGTTAAAACCGAGGTAAAGAGCACAGACATCAATAACAGCACCAGCTACAGCAATAAGCACCGATTCTGTCCACCAAATTATTGACATTGATTTGCTAGCTTCGCAAAATTCCCTATAAATCAATTTAATATGTTTAATGTTTTATGAATCTAAATGGCCAGCTTCAGAAGACACAATAAGTCAGGATGCCGTCAGAACAAATTTAAGGGTTTTTCCTTTCAATATAAATCAAACAACCAAAACCGATTTGATTTTCGAATCATGAAAATTAGAAGCGTGTGCGCAATTCATCAGTCGTGGATTTGACAATCTCAAATCAAGTTAGAAAATGGCCAAAAGCAGCAGGTGAAGTTTCAGTGAAATAGGCCAATCAGGATCATCATTAAGGGCCAGAAATTGTAGAGTGCACTTCCACTCCCATGCAGATGAAGGAATAACCAAGCTTAAGATGATATTCAAGCTCACAAAAGAGAAATTTTAACATAAAATTCTGAACTTATAATAGCTGCTGCCATGCCTTCATCTCCAACCAAGTAATTTCATCTTACACAACTTTTCCTTCATTGAAGAGATATATAAATGCTGTGTGTAACCTCCCCATTGAAAGAAATATGAGAACATTACTACATGAAACAGGCATTCTTTTGCTGCGCTAGACTAACTGCAACTCAAGCTGCCCATTCTTGCATTAGGCAAGACAAACAATAATTAACCTTTGGAGCTCAAATTAGCACAATTCTTGAGCCAGTTTAATTTCAAATATGCAAGCGACGTACTATCTCATCCCTAAGAAGTTCATGGACTAGAGTTAAATACTTCCCAACGTATTTAGTGGACATATAAAAAGAAACAATGATATAGCTTCAACAGACAAAAACAAAAAGATAAGGTCCATTGCGAAAACCCAGTGAAGAGACAAGAAGTCAAGAAGAAGTAGACACCCTATGAATAACTTCTTCTTTTATACAGAATAAGAAGAGAGAACATCAGAAGTTTACACAACACCAATATTCAGGGAAAACATGGGGCACAACGAAATCAAAGGAACAAAGAAGAATCATTGCTTAGCGACAACCACTAAACAGGAAACCATGGGAAGGTCACAGAAGGCAAACACAAAACCAGTACCAAATCGTTCTTCAAAGTGACAAATCGATTACCATTTGAATCAGTTATTGCTTGAGTTCGTTACTTGAAAAGATACGTAGTATTTTGTACAAACGGATGAATTTGAGCACGCAATTCAAACAACCCACTGACAACTAGCCATCAAGATCAGCTTATTTTAGCTAATATTAGCTAATTTAACTCATGGGCTACGGCCCTAGGCTGGGAAAGAGAACAGACATTATGAATTATAATCATCAGAACACCTGCATACTTCACCTAACAAGCAAGCATAAACTTAAAAAAATCAAAACAATTTAATCAATCAGTCAGTCAAAATGCACGTTGAGATGTCGGGCAGTAATATTGGAATGGGAATTAGGGTTCCCAGGCATATGTAGAGCATGATCTCAGATTCGACAAGCAGACTAATGAAGTGAACAAGAATAAATAATAATCACGAGAGAAGAAAGAAAGGAAAGGAAAAAAGAGAGACCTCTTTAGAATGGTGGAGGCACTCGAGATAGTCTTCGCGGAGGAGGGCGCAGTCTTTGGGCTCGCGGCAACGAGACATGCACTCGCTGAAGTCCATCCAGAAATCGTAGCATCGGCCTTTGTTACCGGTGATTCCCCAACCCGACGCCATTTTCTGGCCTCTCTCCGATCGACGATGGTTTTGTTGTGTTCTCCGATAATCGCAATCTGATTGTCGAGAAACCAACAGTGAAATGAGCGTAAGGCGATCCGTGAAGAACAGCCCCAGCACAGTGGCTCGGCTGCGAGTCAAATGACCAAAATGCCGGATGGCATCAGTTATGGTCCTCGTTATTCTTCGATCATTTAAACTCAGTCCCTATATTTTTTGTTCTTTCGTTTAAGGTATCATGCGCTCAACTCAATTACAAAATATGACAAACTTAAAATTGTGACTATGGATCTTACCGCAAAGGAAATTTTTTTTTTTACTCAGAATTTTTTTACATTAAAGGAGAGTTTTTAAAGGGAATGAGTTTGGTATGTCTCGAGCCTAAACAGTAAATATGATAGGACAAATCTCTTACCACTTCATTTTGGTTGGGAGATGATTACAAATGATTTTGGTTAAACTTATACTTTCTCGATACTAAAATAAGTTTTGGTTAAAGTTATGTAAAATAATCCAAAACTCAAACCTAGAAAATTTAAAATCCTTATAACTGAAAATACAACATCAAAAAAATATGAGGCATAATCGGTGAGGTTTGATTTTAAATTTCAAATCACCCCATACCTAACCCAACTTTGAAAGTAATCTATTACCATGTGTTTTTGTAGTCTACGTGTATTTTTACATAATCCTATCTTAACCACATCTAGTTTAGCTAATATACACCTAGACCCATCAAATAATTATCATGTTTTGCCATAATTAATTTAAAAATGTCACATTTCTTAAAAAATTACTTTTTTTTTATCAGCCAATTCTTTCTTCCACATTATATTATAAGGTAAATTCCCTCGGAGTTCTTTAGCTTATTTTCGTATCGTAAATAGGATACCTACCTTAATATTATCCTATTAAAATATCTTAACTAATTTTTGCATCTTATTTGAGCCATTTCCATCAATTTTACTATTAAATTAGATGAAAATTACTGACATAGTATTAAATTAACATTAAAATAAATTTAAAACAACAATTTTTGTCCTCAAACTTTTCCCAATTAATAATTCTAACCATAGAATTCTAAAGTTAATATTTACACCCCTACTCTCTAATCTTCCCATTTTCTATATTTAAAAACAAAAAACAAAAACAAAAACATCCATCGCCCTCCCGATTCTGCCCAAAGCAAACCCGGAAGTGTCACCCTTTCAACCCGTTGCCTTGGTTCACCAGTGCCTTTCCTGCAGACGTCCAGTTACGTCCTCTCGAGCAAAAGAACCTATTTTGGCTAAATGCCATCGTGATTGGGCCGCGTGTTCTCTTCGGCTTTGCTGCGGTCGACGGAGAAATAAGGGCGATCTTAGACTATTCAAATGATCTCAGATGAAATTGAAGAGCGGCAAGGTGGCCACCGATAAACAAGGAGGACAAAATCGATGAAACAAGGAGGACGAAATTGACGAAGCAAGAGGAGGCGCTGATGAAATCACTCAATGGAGGACGAAGGCGGCGGCGAGATTGAGACATTTTTGGCTAGATCCTCCTACGGTTGCGAGATCAATATTTCGCCAGCTTGCCTGATTTTGCCTTCTATTTAAAACCCCTGTTACTTTATTCTTGCTAAAAGCCTAAAACCCTTCCAGATCTGGCAAATAGACATCATCTTCAATTTTGGCCTAATTTTGCTTTCGATTTCAAACCTTCCAAATCCGACGAGCAGAGATCATCTTAACTAGAACGAGATCGTCGAAGGAGTTAGCTATGGCGATGGTGGAGTTCGTGGCGGGGGTGCTGGTGGCATTGTGCTCGGTAGATGAATAGAGTTAGACAATGACAGTGGGAGTTTTATAGCATATTGGGGGTGGAGGCTAAACGGAGGATGTGGTAGAGAGAGGGTCTGGGGTTTAAACGGAGGGCGTAAACAGTAGATAGCTAAGTATAAAATTTAAATTTATTGATTGAAAAAATTTAAGGACTAAATTTATTAGTTTATATTTTTTAATTTTAAATAAAGTCATGTTAGTATTTTTTATCTAACTTAATAATGAAATTGATAAAAAGAACTTAGTTGGGACTAGGGGTGTAATTGAGTTGGGTCTTTAAAGGGTAGCTCGAGCTTGAACCCAAACTGAGCTTTATCGAGCCGGGTTTATCGAGCTCGAGCTTCATTTTGAGTTTGAAAAATTATAGGGCCAAGCTCGAGCCCGATGCTACCCGGCCCTAAAAGAAAACGAGCCTAAGAGGCCTGCTACATATAATATTATTAATTTAAGCCTGCCTTCTAGAATTCTTAAAACCCAAAAAATGCCTAAATACTACCCAGCCCAATTGCCCAAACCTATGTCCCCACTCCCCAGTCTCATCTTGTCACTCTTGGAGTCCCCAGTCTGGCTGCCTGTAGACTCGCATGGCTGCCTCCCTCCCCAGTCCCCAATCGCGCGATTCGTGAAACGGAGATGGCGGCGAAGCTCCGACACCCAGCCAATCCCACATCTCACCGCCGAAACCAAGCTCTGTCCCTCTCCCTTCTGTAAATTCCTAACGACTGACAACCCAAGCCAATCCTAAACCTCACTGTCGGTGATTCGCTCGACGAAGAGTGGAAGATGCCGTATTAATCTTCGTCTTCCATTGATTGCTGGAGCTTGAATCGAAAGAAATCCGCTTCCTTGTGCTGCGACATTGCTGTTCTTCCTTCTATCCGATCGAACGCTTTCTCCCACCTCAGCTATGCCCCAATCAGATTCTTGTCCTCTCGAATCCTTGTTAGAAAAAGTACGCGAAATCAGAAGTTTCGATTGGTCGATGCTTGTTTTGACTTGCTTCTGTGCGTAGCCCGATTCTGTTATTGTATCTTTTGTTAGTTGATTTTATTTCGCTTTCCGGGAAATTAGTTTAGTTATAACTAGGACAATGATTTGTGTATCCCTTTTAACAATGTCAATGTTGATGCCGTGCAGAGAATTTCGGATGCTCGGTTTCTGACAGACGAAGCTAGTCATGTGGCTCACTGACCCTTCGAAGAAGATAGGTTTCAATTGGCACATCCAAGTTGGAGACTTGGTTATTGTCTATGAGAGGCATGACTCGATGAAGGCTATTAAAGTCAACGAGAATGCGGTTCTCCAGAACCGTTTCAAGGTATTTAAGCATTCGGATTAGATTGGGAAGCCATTTGGTTCCAAAGTGCTGAGCAACAAGGGTGGCTTTGTTTACTTGTTGGCCCCAACCCCGGAGTTGTGGAGACAGAGACGCTGCATCGATCTTCTTCTTCCGTCGATTGCTAGGGGTGTAATTTTGGGCCTAACGAGCCTGAGGGCCGAGCTCGGGCTCAATTCGAGCCGAGCTTGAGCCTGAAAATTTGGGCTCGAGCATATCGAGCTCGAGCTCGAGTAGTACCATTAACCTAAGGGGCCGAGCTCGAGCCTTAAGGGCTCGGGCCCGGCCCGCCCCATTTACACCCCTAGTTGGGACACACAATATGAGATAAAGGATTTCAAGATGACAACTTTAAAATAAAGTATCATTTCATTTTAGGGTAAAATCCATATGTAGTTCCCTAACTTTAAGGATCGTCCTAATGTGGTCCCTTAACTCAAAAAGTGGTGATGCCCCAAGGCATCTTCGTTTGCTGTCATGTTAACAGGTGGAGAGACTTCCTGAGGAGGCGAGCGCCTGGAGCTCTGGTTTCCCAGCTGGGTGTGCCTGAAAAGCTCAAAGAAGAGGTTAGAAGGTCCCCGGTTTGCTTTTCCGGGGAGGACCCTCCGACGCCCAAGTCAGTTTTCTGAGTGAAAGTGGAGGAAGAACACTAAGGGATCAAGTGTCTTGCCTGTTTTGTGTTTTCTCAGAGGGAGGAAAATGCCCATCCTTTGCCCAGTCCCATTTCCTAGTATTTATAGGAGTAGCTGGTCCGTTCAGATCATGACACGTGTTCGGTCGGATTTGATCTATACTTTTGGACCTAGGGGACAGGCAGCCGTTTGCAGCCTCCTTTAGCCCTGGACCCGGACAGGTTGCGTCAGGACTGGGGCGGCTGCGGCGTGTCAGTTCGCCGTTCAGATGTGACGTGTAGGGCTTGTGGGCGACATGTCAGAGGCTCCTTAAACGCTTATACCGTACTCCCGAGGTCCCCTGGGCGAGGTCGCCCTTCGGTGCGTGCACCCTCTTCGGATTCTATCCGTCCCTCCGTGCAAGCACCTCCTTCGGGATCTATCCCACGGTTCTGGGAGTTCCCTTGGTGAACACCTTCTTCGGGACTCACACCCATAGTTCGGGGATTCCCTTGTTCAGGTGTTTCTTGTTCGGGGAAGACCTCTTCGGGGCCTCTGCCTTCGGGGAGATTCTCCTTTGCTTCAGAGAGATGGCTCTCTTACCCGAAGACGGTCAGTTTGGCCCCTCGATGGAGACGGTGTTGTCCTCGGAATTCCTGACGAGCTAACCAAAGTCTCGAGCTCATAGTGTTTGACTTCGCACCTTCCGAGGTCAATGAAAAGATCCTCTCTTGGGTGACGTCAGACTCCTCAGCCAATATTCTGGCAGGGAGTTACTACCGAGGAGGCAATAGCCTTTGGCTATCAAGTGGCTTTTAAAGTCCCCTAACTCAACTTAAGTGTCATATTTTGGTCCCTACCGTCAGTTCAGGCGTTATTTCAGACGAAAATTGCCTACGTGGCACCTAAACTGCTACATGGCATCCTATTTGATGGCAATAAGTGATGAGACTAAAACAATAATAAACCTTAGGTTAGATTTGACACAACAAATAATTTCAGGGACTTAAAAAGTTGATAACCCTAATTTCATATTCTTCCCCAACTCTCACCGTCCGCAGCCCACCATTTTCGCCCGCGATTTGCTAACCCTAATTTCAGGGACTTAAAGACCTAATTTCTCCATCTCCCTCCTCTCCTGCCGCAAACTCCGTCTTCCTCCATCTTCCTCCTCTCCGCCGCCAACCCTGCCTTCCTTCGTCTCCCTCCTCTCCCGTTGCCAACCCCGCTGCTCCTGTTCGGGATTCCTCTGGTGCTTGCACGATTCACATTGGTTGGCGGCCTTTCGCAATTACTAGGTGGCGTGGTCCAACCTCCCGCCTCACCTCCGTTTCTTAATCCATCCTCCCTCTTTGCCTCTGTTTTTTGTCTTGTCTCTTCGTTTTCTCGGTCCGTCTCGCTGGAAAAAGCTACTAATTTCCAAAATTTCCCAAATCATCATAGAGCTGGAACCTTGACTTCAATCCCATATCGCTTGCCATTGATCGATTTCCATAATCGAAACCCCAATTTTCTCGCTTTGTTGAATGATGCTTCTATCATTCGTCGCGATCCCGTTTGTTGCAATTTCAGGGACTTAAAAAATAATAAAAAGTTGATAACCGCCCACCGTTTTTGCCCGCGATTTGCTTCCCAAATACTTCAAGCACAACAATTTCTCCAGCTTCGTCCGCCAACTCAATACCTACGTACGCCGGTTTCAATTACTTGTTTGATTCTTTCCGTTTTCACCCGAATATGCTTTGGATCTCTGATTTTGGTGCCTTTTGCCCTTGAATTTGTAGGGATTCAGAAAATTGGTTCCCGATCGGTGGGAATTTTTCGTCTGGTTCGCTTCCGCTGGCAAAGATTTGGGGAAGAAGACAGATTGTTAGCTAATATACATTTAAGTTCCTAAGGTTATTAGTTTGGGTCAATTCTAACATAAATTTTTGTATTCTTCCAATGTAGTCATTTATTGCCATAAAATAAGATGACATGTGGCAATTTGGATGCCATGTGGCAGTTTAGGTGCTATGTAGGCAATTTTCGTATGAAATAACGCCTGAACTAACGGTAGAGACCAAAATAGGACACTTAAGTTGAGTTAGGGGACTTTAAGAGCCACTTTTTGAGTTAAGGGACCACATTAGGATGATCCTTAAAGTTAGGGGACTACATATGGATTTTACCCTTTCATTTTAGCATGTTACACGGGTGCTTGAGAAATCAACCCAACTTGATGCATGTTTTTCAATTCAAATATTAGTGTAGACTTAGGTCAAGTTGCATAATCAAAAAATTGTACCCAATTTCATATTTTATTTTTCCCAAATTTTTCTTTAACCCACTCATGCATTCTCCTAGTTTGGGTAGTGCTCGACTCATGGTTAGATAAGTACAATCCACCAACCCATTTAAGAAATATATATATATGTCTGTATGTATGTGTATTTCCTGAAATTATGACATTTCCAAATAATTAACCACTAATATCTCATAGCACAAAGCAATGCATGAATAACTTTAGTTTGGTATAAAATTTGTCCCGAAATCATATTTTTTGTACAACAATTCTATACATATAAAGGGTTTTACAAAAAGGCAGTTTCTGCAAATACATGTGGCAAAATTTGATTAAAACAAAATTGTGTGCTTCAGTCACTTAAAGGGTAAGCATGATTGGTCCATAACTTTTAATTATTATTTTGTTTTGGTCTCTAGCTCATGGATTGTTCTAATTTAGTCATAAATCTATTAAAATTCTTCTACCTTGTTTCCCACAGATGAAATTTCTTAATTCAGAGCATCTATTTAACGGCAATTTTTTAGATTTTAATTTAAATTATTCGATAATTATCTTACAGTGAATTTAATATGTCCAATAATTTTTTACGTAAAATTCAAATCACTAGTTTTTTTAAATTAAATTTATTTTATTCAGAATGAAAAAAACTACTAATTTGAAATGCCTATCAATTGTAAAAAAAAGTCACACTATTTAAATTTACTATAAGATAATTACTAGATATTTTAAATTAAAAATTTCAAAAGTTTGTGTCAAGTAGTTATTCTTAGTTCATAGATTTCATCTGGTTAGAGACTAAAATGAAATAATTTTAATAGGTTTATGACAAAAAAAAATAAAACAATCAATAGATTAAAGACTAAAAATCAAATGATAATTAAAGATATGGATTATTTGTGAAATTTACCTATACTTAAATTTAAGCTACCCAATAATATGGAATTCGACTACATCTAACTCAATATTTGGCTACTAATGCCTAAATACTTAAAAATGATTAATTAATTATTAGTTTTAAAACAATCTAGTAGGAACATCTCTAACTTAAATTCTATCTTGAAAGAAAAGTTGTAATTAAACATGCAATAAATTTGCTACCACATAATTTTTAACTGAAAATAATAATTAATGATATATTTTTAAGTAGTTGGGTACTAGTACCCTAATATCATGTTGGGTATTGTAGAGTTATCTCTCAATAACAATTTGCTATATAAGTTTATAGATTTCACATTTGTGAAAACTTTTTTTTTCTTTTTTGTTACACAAAAATAACAAAAATGCTAAAAGAAAGGGGATGAAATGAAAGAAGCAGTAGCTTCATGAGCTAAAGTAACATGCTGAAACGGGATGACGAACAACGAACAACGATCAAATGACTTCATCAAAAAGGGAAGACCTTGTGCTAGTCGGGCTATAGGAATGCTAAGATCCACTTTGTCCATGCAAGGCTGATAGAACCTAAGAACAATCAAATAAACTATTAATATTAATTAAATACCGCAAAAAGGCAGATCAAACAGCTATTTGGATAGCAAAAAGCTTGGCTTCTAAAGCTGATTCACAAATCCTCCAGATAAGCCTATATTGGAATTTATGAAGACCATTCGTTCCCATTCTAAGCCAAGCCATAGGCCTATATTAGAAGAATGACACTATGTATCGTCAACTATAAAATAGTCGAGGATTCCCAAAAAGCCTGCTCCACTTATATTTGCCCCAAAGATGAATGTGAAAGTAATGACGAAGTGTGAAGGACACAGTCTCTAGACAAGGCAAGTTATTGAATAAGATCATTCTTTCAGGCAATGATGGAAGGAACACTAATCTGAGCATTAGAGAAAATTGCCTTATTCCATCTCAATTATATAGTCCAAAAAGTGGAAACTATGAAGAAGAACTGATCCCTTTGCCAATGTATACAATAGGCTAATAGGTTCAAAAACCAAGGTTCAAGTAAGATAGCCTGGGTAGACAAAGGATTAATACAGAATTGCTCTAAAATTTCCTTAGTATTTTGACAACCTTAGAACAAATAGAGAAATGTAATGTTTCCTCTTACAAATTGCACCTATAGCACATAGGTTTAATTACACCGCCATGGGAAGTTAAATTAGTTATTGTTGGCAAGACATTTAGAAGATACCTTTAAATGAAAAAGTTTGGGTTTTTGAGAGATGTTCAAAACCTGAAGCCATTTAATAATTGTGAAAAACTAAAGATATAGAGAAAGCTTATTACTGCTATACTCCACATCTCTAAGAGGATTAGATTTATATAACAACTAAGTACCATAACCTTTTTTATATGAATATTGACCTGAGGAGGTACCTTTCCAATAGACATAATCATGCATTGAAGAACTTGACGAAAGGGTTAGGCTAGTGATCGAAAGAGTTCATTTGTCTTTAATGTCATTAATCCAACCCATTTATTCCATTGGTCAAATGAGGATCAAAGATGGAATATGAAAATGTACATGTGGTTTTGCTAAATTTTAATAAAATGCACATAAGTTAATAATAGTCAAAAACCATATTTTTTCTTTTCAGTATTCGTAATTCATACTTCCACTACTCATAGCTTCCCATTTACAAAGTCTTACTCGTTTGATAGCCCACTTCCAATCATGCATAGTTGGAAAACTTCCAGCATCAAATTTGGTTTATACTGCCGGATCCTATGTTAGAGAACTAGGCAAAAGCTTATGACATCCCAATCTCTTGACTATACTAAATTCGCAATACTCCATCCATGTTTTCCATCATTTGCCCAGGTAACGCAAAAATCCCTCATCACCATTTACTTGACGTTGTAAAATATAGCCATTATCAACTGATTCACATCCGAATTTTCATTGTTATCCAAATAAGTTCATGTGTTGTGAATCATGTTGCTTTGGGGTGTTGATGAATCTATTTATGATGTCCAAATGCCGTAGTGATATGACAAAAAAAAAAATGTTTTTTTAGCAATTATGAACTCAGGGGCATTTGATTATAATTTAGCCAAACCTCAAACACATTTTTATATCCTATATTTGACCATTATTTGACTAATGAAATAATTGGGTTGAATTAATAGCATTAAACCCAAATGAACTTCCCTTGAGCTAAAGTCTAATATGGTATAATTTAAGGTAATAGAGATAAAGGTTGGAACTGTCTTTCAATGCCTCAATGATGCAAGAATGTAGCAAACAAACGTTGAACTCTCTTACAGATTGGTTTTTTATAACAATAGAGTTATGTAATGATTTGACCCTTTATGTTGTTTCTGCCACTGTGATGGCATATGAATGTAACTACTTTTGATGGTTTGTTTTACTCCTGAAACTATTGGAATAGTCGTGCTTTAGTAATGTGATAATTGTTTGGCCATTATTTTACCCTTGCTATTAAACAAGCTCTTATAGAAGCTTGTTGCTTTGGTATTCAAATATTAATTGTAGAGTCAGATTGTTTGCCTGTTTCGTGATTCTAAGTGACATTTGTTCACAGCTCCAAATTCTTTTAGGTACCCTGGTGTAATTCTAAATGCTATTAGGGGACTTTATTCAGATTTCTTTTTTGTTATTTTCAGACATGTGGCAAAGTTGACTCATGGTGTTAACTAATTCACTAGCTTGAAAGGTTTTGGGAATACCTTATCTAATTGTGTTGGGTTGACTTTGCCATAATGGTTTTTTTGTCTCTTGCTATTGATTCTTAATATAATACTATATTTACTTTTAAGCAAAAATCATATGAATTAAAAAATTTAAGTGGTGTTTAGATGTGCAATTTTTTTTTTGTTTAAATTTTCTTTTGTAAAAGTTTGAGTGCATAACTTATGTTCAAGATGTAGAAAATATTATTTTCTAAAATTTGGAGAACTTATATGTTAAAATGAAAGACATCTAAAACATGGCTTTCTATTTTATAACATGAGTTTTCCAAAATTTAGAAAATAACATTTTCCAAATTTTTATCAAAGAAAGTTTGAAAAAGAAAAAAATATATATATTTTTTCATATCCAAATACTACCTTAATGTGTAATTGAAAATTAGTTAGAGGCCAATTGAGTAGTTTGTTGAAAGCTAAGGGCTGAATCATGACATTAGCTCACCGTCAAGTAAATTGCACCTATGATCCCTACCATTTTATTATTATATCATTTTAGACCTTAACATGCATTTTTTGTATAGAATGTCCCTAACTTTATCTAAATGTTCTATTTCAAACTTTTTGTAGAAATAAAATGTTAATATGAATGGAAAATGTCATGTAGCATGCAAAAATAGGCGATTTGCCACGTCAAAATTGACCTACAGTTGGCCACAAATGGCACAAGAATATTGCAAAAAATGAAGAAATTTAGAGCCTATACAGGATTAGCCTAAAATCATACATGTCCCCCCTCTATTTCTCTCCCTATCTTTCTATCGGTTTGATTGATTTCCACCACAGCTACGGCTATCGGTTGTCATCGTTGCTTGTGGTTCCAATCGCCTATCGAGGGAGACGCCATCGTTATCAATCTTGATTTGGTTATCAATGTGGCACCCGATGCCACTGAACTATTCACCTACACCTCCGACATCTGCCATCACTAACAACCCAATGGCCACTGCCTCCACTTGCTACCACCATTACCTACACAACCCTTGTAGCCCCTCATGGTCCAAGAAATCAATAGGGTCCATTTATCCTCCAACCCTTTTATTCCAATCCTTTAAACTTCCAGCCAAAATCACCTTTGTCATTGCACATGTTGGCGGTGAATCACATGTGCTAACTGTGAATCTTGAAACATAGAACAAGACGATGGCAATTGTCCAGCAAGGTTTGGAAAAAACATAAGAGAATCGGAGGTTGATGCGGGTGATTTCGAATGTCAATTTTTAACAAGGTGTTGATCTTGCCGGCTTGTCATTCATATGATTCTGCTAGGTTGGATGGCGTCTTTGTGGCGACAAATGGGAAGCTATATGTCCAATTGAACATGGTGGGCGGCAACATTGATTTGGATACAAGGGTTTTTTAAAAAAAAAAATTTCTTCCTTTTTGCACATCATCAGTGGCAATTAATTTATCGTAATATTGTGGCAAATCGGCCATGTTGGCATACCAGGTGACATTTTTCATCTATAAAATATTTAAAATGAAACACTTAAATGAGGTTTGAAACGTTCTTTACAAGAAATGCAGATTAGGATCTAAAACGGTATAACAATAAAAGGATAGGGGCCATGGGTGCAATTTACTCACCAATCGTCAGTAGTCACTCTGGAATCTAACGTGTCCAGGAAGGAGTAGAGCTGTCCTCACGTACGCCAACTATACCAGGCTGACTATGCCTCATTCTAAAAGCCATCATTCCATTGGCTACCAAGACGAAAAGTCTAACGCTAATAGAACTAGAAGAATCACCCCAGCAAAAATTGTCGACCCGTTGTGTACCATAACACACCAAATCATAACCTAAGGCGGGAGAGTCGTGACCTGTCAAAGGACAAGGCGTCTCCCCATTTTCTTTCCCAGCTCTGCGGCTCCGCTAAATGCTCGCTCTCCTGCAGAGGAACAACCGAGTCGGCCCCGTACCCAGGCTGGAACGAGTTGATTTCAAGCAACAATGGCGTCGTCACCACCGCCGTCTCCGACGCCGTCGTGCAGCTCTTCCACTTCGTCCGTATTCCCGTCGTCTTCAAAGTTCTCGGGTCTTCCTGTTATGGCCCTCAAGGACAAAATCGTCGAGAAAATCCTTGAAAATCGCGTCACTCTCATCGTCGGCGAAACTGGTTGCGGTACTGTTGGTTCACTTTTCTTCTTTACTGCCAGACATTTGTTTTCTACTTTGCCGTTTACGCCATTGAGGCCGTGTTTGGTCGCGAAAATTATTGACATAGATTATCTTATCACTGCTTGATGTTTTAGTGGGTATCTCTGCGTTTCTCTTCCTTTTTTTGGCTACGTATTTAATCGGCTTCTACTTATGTAATTCGTTGTTAGAAGTTACTGGCGAGGGTTTGTTTGCATGTGAAAGTAACTTCGCTGGTGCAACATCTTTTAAATCGACAAACAGTTAATTTCATCACTTAGATTAGTTGACCTGAGTATCTATTGATCGTTAATCTGTTTCAAATTTTACTAGTAGGAATTTTTTTTTTTCTTTTATGGGATAAAAGTTTGCTGGGATTTTTTTAGTTGACTGAAAACTGAAGATTAATCTGAAGACTTGCCTAGTTGCTTGTCACCAACATTAACAATGCTTGCTTCTATCTGTACATGAAAAAAAAAAGAAGTAGGAGGCCCACATGTTTCGGAAATCTTTTACATTTTCCTTTTCCATCTTTCTTGTGATTAAACACAAAGTAAAAACATGTTGAGGTATTCTAGTTTATAGATTTCCACTTTTTGGTTTTCAAGTTTCTTAGTTATCAATATCTGAAAACAATGAGTTTCACTTCCATCATTTAGAACATGCAACTGTGTTTTTAATTAAAGGAAAATTTGAAAGAAATTAAGAAAACGTTTTACAATTAAACAGGATCTAGATGAGCCACCTTGTTCTTAAGATTTTCAATCATGGCACATGCTGATTTTTACTTTTCGTAAGATAATTTTATATATCTGTATAAATTGGCTTATCTTATTTCTTTTTGAATAAGGGAAAAGCTCTCAAGTTCCTCAATTCTTGGTGGAAAAGAACATGGCTCCCATTTTATGTACGCAACCAAGGAGATTTGCTGTTGTAGCTGTTGCTAAAATGGTTGCTAAAGCTAGAAATTGCGAACTGGGTGAAGAGGTCGGATACCATATAGGTCATTCAAAACTTTTATCTCAGAGGTAGTTGACATCTGCGAGGTTAACTTATCAGGAAGTGTTTTTTACTGGATAATGAACGTAAATGACATGACACTTATGTGCTTATTTATTTTTTTTAATAATAATTATGGAGTCAAAGAGTATTGCATCTAATAGAACTTCCATGAGACAATAATCTTTTATCCATTATACCAAGTTTGCATGGATCAGAACTGTTTGAACATGGGCTCTTTGCTCTTTAACCTAGCTAAAGAAGATGGAATTGCCAGTAGGAAGCTTGCTAACTGTTTCATTGTGCTTGGTGATGGCTATAGTATGGTTGAACTATTGCTGCTTTGGTGGAAATGAAGTAAGATAAGTTCTCTTTATATTACTAGTATTTATGTTTCTTTGTTGTTTGTGTTATGGTTGATTTTGATCTGGTAAGATCATTTCATGTTTGTGTTGTGGTCTAAGGTGATGATATGTCATTGAAAAGAACCATATACGTTGATCACGTAGTTGACTCACGTTATGCACAATTATCATTCTTCAAGCACCCTGTTGTAAGTTTGGTTTTGCAACTTGTGCTCAGTTTGGTAACTTATTTTCCTTTCTTCCCCTTACCTATCTTTGCTATGCCTCTTAATTCTCCCTAATCACATAATACATGAGGAAAGTGTTTGTCAAAAATGGTTCTTGTCCTTTGTATCAGTTTACATACCTGACATTATTCATCTTGGCTCACGGTTTGTTTCTTTTATCATTTTATAGGTCAAAAATTGTTTTTAAGACTGCTGGAGTTTTGTTGGATGAAATGCATGATAAGGGACAAAATGCACTGAAATACAAGGTGATAATACTTGATGAGGTGCACGAAAGATCAGTCGAATCTGATCTTGTTCTGGTTTGCCTAAAGCAGTTCCTGTTGAAGATGAATGACCTAAGGTCAAACTTCTGTTTCATATGTCATATCTAAATCTTACGTTAATCGAGTATGGGTTCTTAAGTCTCATTTGTATCCAACTGGTCTTAGAACTTCCCAGCTTTTGCTTTGCTTTTGATCTTAGTGCTAACATAGAGCTTCATTGTCATCATTAACTGCATCTGTGGTTGTGCATTTTCCAGGATTGTGTTGATGTCTGCTACTGCTGATATTGGGAAATACAGAGATTACTTCAGGGATCTTGGCAGAGGGGAAAGAGTTGAGGTGCTAGCAATTCCTAGCCCTGACCAGCAAGCAGTCTTCCAACGTACAGTTACATATCTTGAAGAGGTTACTGAAACTAAGATTTATTAAGCATTTTCCTATTAAAAAGTGGATTTTCTAAATGAAATTCTTCATTCTTTCATCTCTCTATTTTATGTCTGATGCATCCATTTTCATTTGATGTCTTATAATGTTTCCAAAGTATGTATATCTGCAACTGCTGATATTTTGTGAATCATCTATATAATTAGTTGCCTCTCGGCTATGATTTTATCTATCTAGTTTTCAATGTAACAATGAAATGGTTGTCTAAAAGCATCACATTTTGTGCTCTAGAAATTTTATACTTCCATTCATATTCATTTTCTTTTTCTTAAGGCAAAGGCATTTAGGAGGGTGTGAGGTGTAACATATGCAAACCAACTGATTTAAAAATGCCACTGATTAGTTGGTTAGTTGCTGACATTGTTAAAATAATTTAAGACTAAAAAATGCGATGTGAGTGCAATTGAATTATCCACGTGATGCGTGTGGTGAAAGTATCTAATTCTTTGAATAGGCTGTTGATCTTCTCGGACTGAGCAGAGAATTATTATCTTCAAGATACTGTTGCGGAACAAGCCCTTCAACAGCAGATGCTGAAATTAAGCCTGAAGTGCATAAACTTATTCATGATTTAGTGTTGCATATTCACGAGAATGAGCCGGACATTGAGAAGAGCATTCTGATTTTTCTCCCAACTTATTTTGCTCTGGAGCAGCAATGGCACCTTTTGAAGCCATTCAGTTCCTGCTTCAAGGTTCACACATTGCATCGTAGCATCGACACTGAACAGGCTCTCATGGCTATGAAAATTTGGAAATCACATCGTAAGGTACACTTGGTAGTATGTTTTCCCACTGGCTTCTAGAGTTCAAACATATTTACATGACATAATGTCAATATCACTGAAACCAGTCATGATATAGGTTCAATATGATGAGATAAAACAGCTTTTGCACAAAACTAAATTTGCATCAAATCTGTAGACAGCTAGTGTAAAATTTATTCTTTTTGTAACAACTAGATCATTAAATATTTTGTTCTCTGCAAGTTGAATATGCACAACTTGTTTTGTTGTTCTGAAACCACTATTGTGCAGGTTATATTAGCGACAAACATTGCGGAGTCTTCGGTGACCATTCCAAAAGTAGCCTTTGTCATTGATTCATGTAGATCCTTGCAAATATTTTGGGACACTGGTCGGAAAAAGGATTCACCTGAGCTTGTTTGGGTTTCTAAGTCTCAGGTGATCAAAGGAATTTCTCCATACTGATTCTCCCTTACATAATCTCTCACCAAAAGAATTGCTGCAGGCTGAGCAACGAAAAGGGAGGACTGGTCGAACTTGTGATGGCCATGTATACCGAATGGTCACAAGCTCATTTTTTAGAGAGCTTGAAGATTATGAATGTCCAGCTATATTAAAGCTATCGTTGAGACTTCAAGTGCTTCAGATTTGTTGTGCTGAATCTCGAGCAATAAATGATCCCAAGGGTATATTTAAAGAATTTCTTTTTTAAATTTTCAGCACAGTAAGAGAAAGGCATTGCTGTCTTCTTACTAGAATATGTATTCCCCTTTAATCTGTTTCGCCTTTGTTGTTTTCTTCTTAAAATATGCATTCCCATGTTTCTTCTTAAAAAAAAAAACAATTTATTCCCTATTTGATCTCTCTAGTCAAATGTTGCTAATGGGGAGACAGATTTTTCCTGGTATTAGTTCTTCATTTTTGATAATGAATGGTGGGATTGGATAACAGCTGCTCGCCTTTGCTCTGTTTAAGATTTGGTGGCATTGGTGATACTGCCTTAGGCTACATTGTCCATTGTTCGTTTTGGGCATGGCTGAAAGGGGTATCTGTGTATGTAGCCAGTAGTATCTTATTCATGGATCTCTTGCTAACTGACAGCAGTGATATCATCGCTCATTTTTTTTTTGTTCAAAAAATTTCAAACAAGTCATAGTAAGATCCTAAAAGTTGGAATAAACTCTTGTATGCTATCCTATTGGCTTTGGCAGGTGTCCAGAAAATACCAAGAAAAGCATTTTACAAAAAAGATAGGTAGTGTTTGGTTCCAAGGATTTTGAAACTCCTTGGGGAGTAAGATTGTTGGAGAGTGGCATTTTGGAAAGCAACAATCCACAACTTTTAAAGCTTAAAAGTGATCGAGTATCAATGGTAGGAAAAAGAATCCAAACAAGATTGCATTTGGTTAGATGGAGAAAATAATTTCTTGGATTCTTATTCTCCAAAAGAGTTCTTTCATTACTTGTTTGCTGGGAAATCATTTTCCTACTTGTGGAGATGGAAAAGTTACGTTGCAAAAATTGTGAATGGATGGCCTCTACTATAAAGTGAGAATCCATGATATTATTCCCTCAGTCCAACCAAACACAACATTGTTTGTTCTTTTTCCTAACATTGACACGTGATCATTTTTATGCTTTAAAAATTGTGGATTGGTGCCTTCCAAAATGTTACTTTCCTACAATCTTGTTTTCCAAGGATTTAAGAGTCCTTGCAAACACCCTCATAATCTAGTGCTTCAACTAACTTTACTAATTGATCTATCCAAAGTGACCCAGAAGGTAGTAGAATACATCCATTTATTATAGTAGTGCAAAAACATAGCTCTCTTGCCCTTCAAAAGCTATTGTGGTCCTTCATCACTAGACCCATCCAAAACAGTCAAAGAGGATCAGAGATAAGACTGTTCTGTGCTCTAATGGCTGACACTTTTCTGTTCTTTATTATGAACTAGTTTCTGCTTATGAGAAAAGTTGCGAGTGATCTCTAGTTTTCAGGTATTTAGGCACTTTAGACCTGTTAGAATCCCTCCAGCTTTTGTCCACCTTCTTGTCTAATTTCCATGTGTCAAACTATAAGAATTGATGAATGTTTCACACCCATTTTCTGAACCTACTCCATTGCTTATTTAATGTGCAGTAAAGTTTTCAATGGATCCTTTTACTTTTTTTTACACCCTTACTAGTGGAATGCTTTTTTTGGGTTTTAACTAGATTGGATAAGTTAATTAGTGCCTAAAAGCATGCAAGTTTGAATTAGTGAGATGATAGGTAATAAATTTGAATCTTTAAAGCCAAGTTTGTTCTGAAAGCATGTGTCAGTGAGTGCAGTGCTTTTTACACTGGGAAATGTAAATTTGGTCCAAAATTTCTGCATGCTTCTTGGTTCCTTTTACTATTTTACTTGCTGTTCTGGTTGTTACTGTCTGTTCTTAGCGTCACTGATTTCTATTCTGTGTTCAGCTTTGTTGCAGAAGGCTCTGAGTGCGCCAGATTCTGAAGTTGTCGAAGATGCTCTGAATTTGCTTGTTCACATGAAAGCATTAGAGAAACCTTCCTCAAGGGGTCGGTATGAGCCTACCTTGTATGGACGCTTGTTAGGCAGTTTCTCATTATCATTTGACGCATCTGTGATGGTAGTCAAGTTTGGGGAAGCTGGAATGTTGCGTGAAGGCATTGTTCTGGGTATATTGATGGATACGCTACCCCTGCCAATTTTTCATCCCTTTGCAGATGAGTACCTGGTACTACCTATGATATAAATGTCTATTCTATATGTTGGTTGCCAGTACTGTTTCTGAACAGACTTTCTGATGGAACCTTATTTCAGCATCTAAAGTACACACACAATTTTTTTAATGGAGATAAAAACACTGTCTTAACTGGTCGAAGGGAGGTTGATTTGGTGGCAAACTTATGTGCATTTCAGTTTTGGCAGCGCACTTTTAAGGTACAAGCATTTCAGTTTTGTCAGTGAGTTGTAATAGTTGGGATTTTATGTTCTCAATGACTTTGGGATTGACCTTTCTCTGAAGGACAAGCATCGCCTTGAACATCTAAAACAGCTTTTGCCATTTGATGGTATCAAGGCTAAGATGTCACTGCTTGCCAGCATTGAAGAAGAATGGTGCTCTTTCCATAATCTCCTGCAATCCTCATTGCTTCATGTCTCTGAGATATGTATGGACTTTTATGATTCCGAAGTTTGGATTTTCATACAGTTTCTTGTCTTCTTTCTCTTTGAAATGCATATGACCAGTGCTGCCAGTGTTTGTTTTCTCCATTCCTTTTCCTTGCATCGTACTTTTTTATCTATTTTCTCTTTTACTTTTATCAATTTTTAATTGCATCTCGTATCTAAAATGGAGTTTCTTCTTTCAGATGAAGAGATACTAAATTCTTTGCACCGTTTTCGGCCTAAATTCTTGTCCACGGCAAATGCTTTACCAACCTACTATCACCCTTATGAATTTGTGCACACCTGCCTTCTCCAATGTCAACCACAAGAAGAATCAAGTGGAATTTCTGCTTTTGATGAGCAGCCTGGACAAGATTCTGAGACAATGAAATGTTTTGCTGTACCATTTGTTGGCTCTGATCAATTTCAGATCAATGTAGTGGCTGCACAGTTCGCAAATAGTATTAAAGAGGTGCTGTCTTTTGTGTGACATCGATACACTTTTTTGTGTTCTATTGGACCATTTATTGGTTTCTTTTCCATCTTAATGGGTGTTGTGATTGATAATTTGTTATCTTATTTTACAGATAAGAGTTCAACTTGCAGTAGACATTTACTGTGATCGGCCCATGATTAGCAGCATTGATAGTTCTTCTCATTATGACGCAGACACTTCTCTTTGTGTGTTTTTCCTGAAGGGTTCTTGCAACAGAGGTAGTCTCTGCAGATTTTCTCATTCTCTTGAAGCAAAAAGGCCGCCTTGCAGGTTCTTCTTCTCTCTGCAGGTATCTTCTGTTGCATTGATTCTTGATTTACTGTTGACAATAATGCTTCTTGGGATAAGCTGCAACCAGCTACAATGACTACAAGTACACAACTTACAATAATATTGAATATGAATACTGTAGACTCTTACTGATTTGGGTTCTTATAGTAACAACTAATGGTTTTATATTTCATTTAGTTTAGGAGTGGTTGTTCTCTTTGTGATTGAATATGGACATCCGTTTAGCCAACATTGTCAAAATCGTCATCTAGCTAGGAGAATTGTACGATTCTATGATCTAGATCTGCCAAAACGAGTCAGATTGCTGCAAAACCAGTGACCTAGTGAAAGCGTGAGGAATCACGATTTTGATCTTGTAATCATAGAATTTCTGGGAGTTAACGATTTAATCTACTAGCTGTGAAAATAAACTCATTTTGGGGGAAGATGAAGCGCCACAGCAGAGAGAATTTCAGATCTGTTGACCGAAAGCAGCAACTCGACCAAAGCTTCAGGAAGAAGATGAAGAGATTGAAATTGTTTTGGGATCTTGGACCCACCAACTTTTTCCCTTCTCACTTTTTCTGAATTTGAATTTTCTAGCAGTATTTTGAATTGATTTCACGGATTAGAAGTACCACTTTTTTTTTTTTTTTTTGTAATCAATGTACCAGCTATTGGAAATTTGAAAGTGGTTAATCATCTCAAATTCTTTTGGATGCCAGGTATAATATATGTAAGATATACAAACAGAGATAAAGGGATGATAAGAAATGGGTATATGATGTCAAACTATTTCTTTTATTCTAACGTCATTGCCAATTTGTTTTAGTTAACTATAGAATCAAATATGGTTCCTATCGTTCTCTAAAAAATGCTTCAATTTTAATAACAATGGTTAACTTATCTTACTCTTATGTAAATCGGAGTTCTGTTCAATGTCTACTTCAATATTAAATACTTTAACATCTGTGACTTTTTTCTTTATTATTACTCTACATGTCGTCCCACATGTGTTACTTTTACATGAGCAAACTAAAATTTATTAATTTTAATGTTTAGATCATGCCTATAATTTTTAAAATATATTTGTATCATTTTTTTGTCGAGTCTTACAATTTCATTTTGATTTTATGATAATGATTTACGAGAGAATAAAAAGGATTCCATGTAAAATCTAGAATGTCACAACCTTAGCACGAACTTTACCTTAGGATTTAGGGTCTCCATGATTATGTTTTTAACTTGGCAGATTATGTAGATTTTGTTGCAGCTGCTTGGCCTGGTCCAAAGAAAGTTGTATCAGTCTTTGTTGCGGAACAGAATGATAGTGAGAAGAGCATCTAAGATTAAGTTTCACAATGATAGATCTGGAAGATCTTTTGAGTGCGTTAAGATTTTGTTACATATATTATGCAACAGTCAGTAAATTTCCAAGGCAGTTTTTGCTATTGGAATTTTCTGGTTTAAGTTCGAGAATGCCAAGGCTAAAATCTAACACATGGTGGTGTATCCTTTAAGGATGTGAATCTGTAGCCTTGTCAGCCACTCCCTATTCAAGATGTATTTGTACCTGTTGAACAATTTTGCTTGGACCACGCCTTGCATGGCATTAGTCATAATTTCTATGATGTGTGTGTTCTTTGCCATTCAGGGTTGTCGAAATGGTGAAGCCTGTTCTTTCTCTCATGATCTGCCTCATTTAGTATCATCTTACTGCCCAATTGGATGCCTTCCAGAGGATAGTGCTGCAGACAACAAATTACTTCTACAGTTGCTGCCTAGTTCTTCTGATGGATGTGTCCTTCTGTTAGATGACACAGACATGCATTTCTCTGCCAGCCTGGCTTGTCATTTTGATCCGAAGAGGATCATCTCCACAACATGTTTGCAGGAGACATACATGAACATTCCTTCATTAACTGGAGCCAGAATTATGTGGGGCCTCCGCCATCCTTATCAAACTATAATCTCCAAGGCTGGGGAGAACCCAATTCAGTGGGATGAAGTCAAAGTCATACTATGGTCACCTGATCTCGATGGATATAGTGAAAATCTGGATCAACAAATAATCATTGTACGGAATTTCTTTGAGTATATGGCCATAAGAATATTGGCTGATGCCCTGTACGATCTGAGGATTGTTTTTACCATCAACAACATCAAATTCTGTCAACTGCAGGTATAGTTCTCGCAATTGGCTGAGTTAATTAGTTACATTGAATTGAATTTCATAAAAAATCTGATCACTGATATGATCGGGCAAGCTGCTTCCTACCTTGCTATGTGATTTACACTTCGCTGTCTTTGGCATTGTTGTTTTGAATCCCCCCAATCATAATTGTCCAAGCTTTTTAAAGGATGATGCTGTTTCAGGTTGAGAAGTTGGGCAGGGATAGCTTCTTCTTCCTTACCGAGTCATTTCCATATGATGTGACAAGCTTTGGTGAATTGTTTGGAAGCGTCGCCATTAACAAGCCAATGGTAGCGTCGAGGGCAATCTCATACGTTTTTGACCTGCATCCGCCAACTGATATCCAGTTTGATAACTATGCTGAGGTTATACGCAAACATTTATACAGCGTGTGCTGAGATGATTATGAGAAATTTACAGGTACTAATGTTGCCGTTATTGATGTGTATAGTATATATATTTAAGGTTACGTTAAAGGGTAGTATAAGAGCTGGCAAAGAAGTGTTGGGCTAAAGACCAAAGATGGAGAAATCTGTTGGGAATATGACCCGAAAAGAGTTGGATTCTTTTGTCAGACGTGCTCATAGTAAGGCTTGGAGATCGAAATACGTTGTACAAGTGGGCAACCAATGTGCTGAATTTCTAGATGATATTTGGCATTCGTGTTATTAGTGTCTAGTTCCGGGGGTCGCGGTGCATTAGTTCAGCGCGCGTTTGTTTTTTGTTTTGACTTGCAGCGTAGTAAGTTGTTCGGTTTTAGCTGGTATATGTATCTTAATTCTTCGAACGGGTAGATTGCTCTTAATGGTACAAGTAGTTAACCAGTTGCAATCCTCACTGAACCATATCCTGGCATGCGATTATAGGCGGCGGTGGCTTTTTATGTTTTCATTTCAGTTCTATTTCCTCCGATTTTGTTCAGTTCACATATCATAAGGTATTAGGGTTTTGAGTACCTTCTTCAAATTTTGCTACATATCCTGCAGCTCGCTGAGGTGGGGCGTTGGTCATCCATATTGTTTTTTCTGTTGGGTCCCCTCCCATTGCTGCGGCGTCTGGCCAGAAGCTGCGGCAGCTCCAGCCACAATGACACACCCAAACACATATAATATACTCGTAGGGAAACGGTTTTAACGTGTATATGAGTGTGGAATTAAAAGGGTGTTTACCTCATTTCAATGTTTTATTTCATTCATCTAAAATAGCATGCATTTCTTTCTTTCAAAAAATGTAGAAAAGAAACACTCTACATGGTTTGGTGAAATAAAATGGCGGTTCTTTCATTGAAGAAATTTTTTGAGAAAACAAAGCTGCAGAGACAAGAAAAATGTCAGTTCTCTTGTTGGACATGAGATGCCTCACTTTGAGGACCTCAGTTTTATTCAGTCATGGACATTTGAAAAAGTGATCAGGAGAACTTGAAGTCTAATCCAGGGGCTTGCAAATGCATTCGAATTGCACACCATGAATTAATTTTTATTAGTGTAAATTTCAGTCCTTAACATATAATTACATTTTTTTAGTCTTTAATGTTTTGAATGTTTTGTTTTGGTTCTAAACCTATTAAATTATATCATTTTGGTCTCTTAACATATGAAATCTATTAACTTAAAGTAGTTATCTGTCATCAACTTTTAAAATAATTTCAATAATCTTGTAATTGTCTTCCAAGTATATTTTAAATTGTTTAACAAATTTTCCTACAATTATTATACAACTAAATTAGTTTTTTTTTTTAATTTTCAATGAAATAAATATACAGTTTAAATTTACTATGAAATAGTTTAAATTACAATTTATCAGACATTTTAAATTATAAATTTAAAAATTGATATTAGCTAGTTTGTTACGGGCTAAAGAGTTCCAACACATAAGGAGCGTTTTGTGATGGTGTCGAGCCCATACTCAAGCAGCCAAGCCAATAATAACACATGGCAATAAGCAAAATACATTGAAAGTAAAGGCAACAAAAGCAACCTATAGAGCAGTGCCCTAACCACCCTTTATTATTCACAAAGGGCTAGGGAAATACATGTTTGCCAGTGTGTGTATACCTAACCAACCAGACTAGGGTCACCCACACGAAAAATACTACAAAAAGGGTGGTGCTTACACCCTAACTATCTATGGACATATGCTAACTGCTTGGAACATAACAACTATTCATCTTGGTCCACTCAGTGCCCATAACTCGCTAACTATCCTAGCATGCTCCACATGTGTCACACAAGCCCAACTATTTAAAAAAAACATGGTTATAAGCATGTGTGGGTACCATGCATGCCCTAGCAAGCTCTTGTGAGCACCTAATCACCATAGTGCCCCCAAGAGCAAGCTCCATAGCTCCAACACACAAGTCCCACTATCCTCCTTGTTCGAATGCCACATTAACAGCCCCAGGCAATAAGGAACATCCTACCCAGGTGCTCCCATAAACTAAATCATGAAGTAAGGGTTGACACGGTTATTCTAACTTAACAAATCCATTTAAGGGTGAAAGTTCGGGTTAAAACTCGATTTTTATAGCCTATCCCTAACCTTGAATAACCTTAGCCCTAACCCGACCATATTTTAGCCATGACCCAAACTGACCTTAACTCGATTAGGGTCGAATTAACTCAATATTTTGAATAATAGTGTTGCATGTCCATTGTTTTTGCTAATTGTTGCGGCGAGTGTTGCCTTTTCAACTGTGGTGACTAACTAGGAGGAGAGCACAGGCGCAACGGTGACTCAAGGGCTCGGTATTGCAGTAGCTTGTTGTACCTTAGAGGCGTAAAGCATTAGAGTCAACTGACAATGGCAACTTGGTAAGTGGCTCATGGCTGGGAGGAGGTGATGATGAGGGGTGGAGGGAGGCCAAATCAAAGGAGGGACAATGAGGAATGTCGAATCAAGGAAGGGACAACAAGTGATGTTGAATCAAGGGAAGGAAGACGAGGGACAGGGAGGCCGGAGGTCGGCGAATTGATAACAAGGGGTAAACAAGGTCGACGGTATCAATTTGAGGTAAGATGAATAGGATTGATGAATTTATTAATAAGAAGCAGGAAGGAAGGCTAGGGTTAGAAGTTAGAAATTGGGAATTGGGAAGATTGGGTCAGAAGTTAGAAATTGGGAATTAGGAAGATTGGGTCAGGTATTGGGTTTAGAAATTAGGATGGACTGGGCTATTATATAATATACCCAAACTGAAAGTTGGGTCTAGTTGGGCTAACCCAAATTCTCATTTCCTTCTCTTGCAACCTGACATGAACCCAAATTTTTGGGTCGGGTTCAGGTTTCAGGGCATAGCTTACACCCCTAAATCTATCAAGCAAATGACCAAACTTAATAAGTTAGGACTAAAACAAAATGTTTTCAATAGGCTTAAGACTAAAATAGAGCAAATGATAGGTTAGGGATTAAAAGAGAAGGATAGTTAAAATTTAAGGATTATTCGCACAATTTACTCATTTTTATCAAGACAAAAAAGAACTCACCAAACATTAGGGGTAAGCATGAGTTGGTTTGGGTCGGTTTCTGATAGAACCGAATCAACCCGAAAATAGGATTGGTTCTAAATTTTTTTTACCTAACTTGAGAACCTAGAACAAAAAAGAACCAGAACCGTGGTTCTGGGTTTTTCGGTTATAGTTCTTAGGTTTTTTGGTTTACAAAATCTACCTATAACAATATTTAAATTCAATTAAATTTTATTCACAACTAGTTTATCAAATATTTAACATAATACACAACTAAATCTATATTTAAATACATATGTTCTTAATAATATTCAAAGAGTTTCACATGTTATTACATAGTGCAACATGAATGCAAATATATCTAGTTGCATGTGATTTCAGAAAATGCCTTTGTAAATTCTGGAAGATCACTAATCAGATACTTTATTATTATTTTTATCTGTACAAAGAAAATAATATTTAATTTGATACATATCCGCTTGTTACTTAAACCAAACCAACAAGCATGTCATTGTAATTTCATACAATATGAAAATGTAAACAATTTAGATTCAAGATTAGAAATATCAGTTTTGGAGTTTAATACTCCCTCCGTCCCGTAATTTTTGCTCCAATTGTGTTTGCACGTAGTTTTAGGTAAAGTAGTGTTTTTTACTGGTTTTCTAATTTTACCCTTTCTACTTTCTGTGTCTGATTTGGTTTGGGCATTTCATTTATCCGAGAGAGGCGGAGGCAAGCGATGGAGGCGGTGGCCGGCGACGATGAAGGAGGGCGAAGACAATAGGTGAGAGGCGTCGGCGAATCCCTCTCCCAATCAATCGTTCGTAGCTTCTCCCCCTCCCAGTCAGTCAACAATCGTTCGCGGCAGCCTCCCCGTCCTTGTTGGCCGTCGTCGATTCACCGTCCCCGTTTGTCATCGTCGATCGATCGTCCGTCCTCTGTCGTCAATTTCCCGGCCTCGCTCCATCCTCGATTCATCATTCTTGTTTGCCGTTGTCAATTGCACCCTCCTTGATTCGCCGCCTTTGTTCGCGTCGTCCTCCCGCAAAGAATCAAAGCTTCGTCATCAATCGATCGTCTATCCTTGGTCGTCAATCGGTCGTCCGTCGTCCGTCGTCCGTCATCCATCATCGATCGATCGGTTGTCCACCGCTCCTTCTGTAGTAGATCTCATCTCTCGCTTCATCTCCTTTCCGCATCTACTTCTTCTCCCAGCTCGTCCATGGCCGATCGGAATGACGAGGCGTCGATAAGGCGGTTTCCATGGCCGATCGGAGGGAAGTCGTCGGAGGGAAGCCGAAGGGTTAGGTTGTTTAGAGCTCAATTCTATTTTGGGCAATAAGGGCATAATTGTCTTTTGAATGAATAAAGTTTACTGAAAATGGAAATGGTGCAAAGTTTTGGGACATCCCTAAAAGGAAAATGGAGCAAAAATTTTGGGACGGAGGGAGTATAAAAGACTAAAATGCTCTCACAATTCTTTATTTTTTTAATACATAAATATATGTAGAACCAGAACAAATAAAAAAACCATCAATTCTTACATATATGAAACTAACTCCCAAACTATGATCAATTTTTATTCAACCCAACTCAATCCAAACCAATAAGGGGGATTTTGGTTGAATTTTGATTTTAGCCAACCCGTATTCAACCCTACCAAACAAGCCAAATGAGATATTTCATACTTCCCATCTCCGTCCCTCTCACACTAGCGGACTGTGATGTAGGGGAGAACTCAGAAAGGTTACTTGATAAAAAAAAAGGCTTTCCCTTTCAATAGATCTCCAGAATTTAGAAGAGGGCCGAGAGGCCAACTGTAACGCTACGTAGACAAAATCACGAATTCACCATCTGCGTCTGCGTGTTCTCCACTCCCGTTCATCCGCCGGACAACTCAACGGCGAATGCCGGAGACGGCGGATCCTTATATCCCAGAAGTGCCCTCCTATTTCAAATATACTGTTCAATCCTCACTTCTTAATCTTGTACTCGAAAACCCTATTAGAATCCGATGTCGCACAGGTCCTTGGATTCACGCCATCCGCTGGACTCCTGCACTTTCCTACTCCACTCATGGCGGCCCTTCCTAGATTCCGACCAGCAACAGCCCAAGAAGCCTTCAGCTAATGCTTTTCACGCCAAGCGCCCCTGCCTCTCCGATCGGACCACCTCTTTCTCAATCGACCTCTCCAAGCTCACCCTCGTCGACGATGACCGTACTGTCGCCAGTGCCCACAGCCAAAGGCGAAGCAGCTACAGACTGATTGCCCGGAAGCGTAGGCGCCGCGGGTCGCGCTCGGTGTCGGGTCGGAGCTCCGACCGAAGCGGGACGAGGCGGTGCTGTTCTGTTGGAGCGTCTGCGGCTTATGGTACGTGCTCGGATTTCCCCATGGCAATGGGGACTGATTCCAGCGGCGAGCTTTTTGGAAATGGCGCGGACTCCTCGTATTGGCCGTCCGATGTCAGCGAAGCTCGCAATTCGCGGCGGGATAATAGGGGAGACGGCGGCGGAAACGGTGGAAGTGGGGAGAAGGAGAGTTTGATTGGCGTGGGTTGTGGTGGGGGCCAAGTCGGAGGCTTTGATGGTCAAGGAATCGAATCGGGTTACGGAAGCGAGCCCGGATATCGTGGTGATGCTGAGTTTGGGTATGGAGATGAGGTTGACGAGGAGGAGGATGATTCTAGGGCGTTGTTTTGGGGGGATCAGTTTGGAGGTAACTTTGACATAGTCTATACATTATATCGTTTTCTTCTTCACGAACGTAGTGGAAGACCGTCTTTCTTTCTGTATGCTTTTTAATGGCCACTTAACTAAACTTGCTTACTATGCGCTTCATGTTTCATGCATTGCTTCCTGATGTTATGTTCATTCTGTTTATTATCTGACCAGGTAACTTTTAAGGTCAGAAAAAGTTTACATTGGTTCGGGTTTTAGAGGAGGGCTTAGCATAGTTGTGGGCAAATAAGATTCTTATTACGATCTCAATTGCTAGTTTAGGATTAAAGGTTACTTAAATTGCATTGCGCTGCTAGTTAACAATTTCCGATGTTTTAATATGCCAACAATGTCTACCACATAGGCTTAGACCGCCAACCATGTCTACCACATAGGCTTACTGTCCCAAACATGAAAATCTTTGTCAAATTAGTTTGCTTATACATCTGCTACCATGATCTCCAGCATTGCACTTGAATAGTTAAATTTTATGCATGGATGGTATGCTTCCGCTGACTTCATCGACCATGTGGACTTGCTATTTGCAACTTGAATTTGATTGTGAAAGTAGCTTTGTCAAGAATCTGCTGACCGTGACTGTAACCCTGCACTTGAATGGCTAAGTTTTGAGAGTAGGGTGTTACACAATTTGGAAGAAAAAGAATGTTGAGCAACTATGAAATAAAATTAAGCTTGTTGCTTATTAAAATTGTGAAGAGTTCTGATGCTAGATTTGGGGAAAGAATTAAACAACTTTCTTTACTTGCCTTTCTATGGGTAGTGAGGGGAGAGACCGAGGGATGGGGGATGGTTATGACTCTCTTTTGTATGAATGGTGGAAAAAATGGTGCTTTGTCCAATTTATTTTGCATATGGGTGCCTTTTGCCGACCATCTATTCTGTTTTGCTTCAGTTGTTGGTTCCTTTCCTCCGATTTACACTGGAAAAGGTGTTGGAGATGAGGGTGTTCTTTATACTGGGTTATTCAGCATGGGTGTAGGGTGTTAAAGTATTAAGTTATAGGCAAAGGCTTATGAAGCATATGCCCTCTTATTAGAGAGAGATTTTATTCAATTTTGGTAAGGACTATGTGTACTGGCTATTAGTTGTATACCATGCATCTGTGATACTGTTGCTGGTGATGGGAGGAATCTGGCTGAAATTGAAACATGGACTCTGCAATCTGGCCAAAGCTTTTTATGCATTTTTTTTGTGGAGAAATAAATCACTGGCGTTGCATGTTGAATTCTAATGCTGGCTATTGAGCAAACGTGTTAGAAAGCAATAATGAACATGGGTGCGTTGTGCTTTGTGTCTCTTTTTATGCTCTTTCTATTCGTTTGTCGCTCAATAAAATAGAAACTGAGTGGGGTTTCTGACTTTTACAGATTCGAAAATGGGCATGGTTGGAGGGAACAAGTTCTCCGATCAGAAAGCTCACCACCGTTGTCGACGCAAGAAGCATGATTACAGAATGGTGGAGTCACTGAGATAAGTTTTGCAGTTTCTGAATGACTTCAAATTAGTTTTTAGGAGGCCGTCAGTCTCAGAAGCCAGCAACTTCTCCATTTTGGCTGGACCTTCGGACATACATTCACAATTACAATTTATGAGCAGATTGAAAATTTTCCCATTGTTAATAGCTATTGGGCCAACTAAGCGATTCATAAAGCAGCATTCTCAATATTCTGGGTTTCCTCCCTGTTCGATGTTTTAATGTACATTACCCTCGTGTGAGATTGTGTTTTGCGTTTGAAGAATTGTCCAGTGTTTGCTTCTCTCCCGGTCTCAGATGGTTGTAGTTGTACAACTCCACTGCTTTACATAAGATGCATTACTTCTTCTTGTATCTTTTTTCGCCTCTTTTATTTTGACTTACTTTGGTTCTTTTGGGTCGCATATTCAATCCAGACCAACTCACCTGAGTTATGTGAACGATAATCTACATTTATATAAAACAAGTAGAAGCATGCAGTTTCCCCGTTGCTTTGCAATTTGCATCAATTTTCCTTTCACTGCTTCATTGCTTCGGTCATAAAGCAAAACCCAAATGCTGGAGGAGGTTTGCAACTTAGAAAAAGACTCAGGGACACAATTCCACCGCTTGAACCTCTAGCACCCGGTTGAGATGTGTCTTGACTCTCAAGAGTAGGGATGCCAATGGATATTTGTCCCTACGGATATCTTATTATATCTTATCCAATGGATGGGATTTCTTTTTATAATTAAATAGATTTGAAGTGAATATGGATTTTTTTTTTTTTTTTGTACCTGGGTAGGATACGGGTTTAGGCCTACCTGCTAAGTATGGCTCATTTCACTAATTTGATTTGGACAAATTTTTTATAATTGATCTATGGCTAAATCAATTTCTGTTTTTATTATTAATATTCTTTTTTCACAAGATCAATTTTAATAATTTTTAATGGTACTTTATTATAGCATTATTATTTTTTTATTATAAAAGTATGCAGTGAGTATGTTGATTTTATCTAATCCTATCCATCTTAAAATAGATAGAATATGGATATTAAAATTGTAAACTGATGGATGATGGATAGGATATAGATTGAATATCAAATATGGTAGATAGGATGCGAGTTTAGTACTATCCTACCCACATTTTATCCATTGTTATACTGACCCAAGAGTTACTGTATATAAAAATGACCCAGTAACAGAACAAGGGATCAGAAACAATGTGAATAAAACTAAGATTTTTTAGCACTACTTTGTTTTTCTTGTTTCATTAAAAACAGTATTTAATCACTGTCCGGAATTATTTCAGCTTTCGAAAGATGGGTGATTTAGCAAGGGCCTTTAGTTAAAGAAGTCGTCTTTGGCAAAAAAAGTGCGTTGTATAACTCGACCCAAGTTCAATCTTCTTCTTCGGGTATTCACTGAGATCCGATTCCATTGCTTCTCTTTTTGGGGCATTTGCTTTCTATGAAGTGAATTTAGTTCAATGAATTCATTGTAATGCAATTACGAAAATATGCTTTTGTTTTTGTCAATCGTGGAAACCCTAAAAGCTACTCTCTCATGTGGGTATATTGGATCAATTAGTATTGTGGTTTATACTTTTTGACTAAATGCCTAGAGAGTGAGCATGCGAGTAATTAATTTCTCACCACCAAACCCATGCAAGTAGAAGTGTCTGCCATGGGTGGGTTCAGTTGTGGTAAGGAGGAATTGATTATTTTCACAAGCACCACAACTCTAGTGCTGAAATCAGTACCTCTCAGTCTCAGATTTGATGTGGAAAAGATGACATCGAAAGAAAGATACCTAACTGCTTTCATCATCCCTATTCCATGACCAACCCACCTGCCGCCCGCCCCCCCTTGTATTCGATTCACATGTTCTAGCTCTTCACACGTCTTTATGAGATCTAGCTAAGCCAGCTCCCCCCTTCTTATAATAAGGTCCCATCCCACACAATCTCCCATTTCCACTCTAAAAATATCTAACAAGGTCTACAACAAGCCATATGGGAGGACCAAAGTTTTCTCTGAAAGTGTCAATTTTGCTCTTCCTGTGTCTGCTGACCTGCAGTCGGGCACAACCATCCACTAGCTACGTGAGAGATGCTTGCAGCGTCACCACATACCAGAGCCTGTGCATCCATTCGCTCGCATCCTTCTCCCATTTCGCCAAGCAGAGCCCCAGCAGATGGGCGCGTGTGGGTGTCTCCGTGGCCTTAGGCAAGACCAAGGCCGTCGCCCGCTTCATCGGTTCCTTGAAAAAGAGTGGCCGTTTCAGCGGGCGCACCCATGCGGCCCTCTCAGATTGTATGGAATGTTTCAGTAACGCCATTGACGAGCTTCACATGTCTCTCGGGGTGCTCCGACGCTTGAGCGCTAGCAATTTCGAGAACCAGATGGGTGATCTGACCACTTGGCTTAGTGCTGCTTTGACGGACGAGGGAACGTGCCTCGATGGATTTGAGGAGCAAGGAGGGAAATATGTAGGTAGTTTGAAAAGTCACGTTCTGAAAGTGAGTTACATGACGAGCAACTCACTCGCTCTCGTCAATAAACTCGCGAGCTCTGGCTTGGACAGCGCCACTTCTGGCAATCCGTAACCACAGTGTTCTCGTTGTAGTGTATATATATACGCCTCTCCTCTGTAGTGTTTTCTTGTACCCTAAGTATTGCTATTTCAAATAATTGTTACGAAGAATTAACCCTATCAAGATTTTGATAAACAAAGTAAAAGAAGACTGACAAATTTACGGCAACATAACATGGCAACGTACAAAAAGTGAAAGAAGAAAGACCAACGCTCACTGCTGCCGATACCAGCATTTTGATCATTTTGAAAGAGCCCCAACAGTTTTCTTACTTCTTAGTCGCAGATATTTACTAGAATCAGGTTTTGGGAACGGGGGTCACCAGAATTACATGTATCAATGTCAAGGAACTGAAGTGAAAAGCACTATCTAATGATAAAAAAATGTCAGTTTAAGAAATCTAGAAGTTCTTGATCACCTTATCTTACCCGCAAGTCCGGTAAGTTTGATGCAGATGTTTTGGTCCCAACGGATTTTCTTGAAAAACCTAAACCCTAAGCCCTTCTCTTGAAACGCATCTGCTTCAATTTTAATTTGAAAATAGGAACACTTACCCTGACCCTAAATTATTTCCGAAACATGCAACAGAAGAAAATATCCCGACCTAGATTGATTCAACTATTGAGTACATCTTCATGCATGTTTTGTTTGGTGGAACTCGAAATTTGGTTGGCTAGGGATGCAGTCCTGCAGACCTTGCTCGAGTAAACTATCCGCAGGACATCCAGAGCCATCTTCTGTAATATCATAATATGATTTCTGTTTAGTGCCCACCAGGATATGTGAATACACTCAGCTCCAAATTCTGAAATCACGCAATGTATTCAGCAGTTTCCTAAGAAATCATACAAAACTGTGTTATTCTCATCTTGTCAGTATCAAAGGATTTTTCTCTCCAAATACGTGGTATCTCTTGCACAGTTTCTCCAGAGTGGCTACTGAATGCTGCATCGAGTTCAACTTCGTGTCCATGAACATTGCCTGCAAAATCAAGGGATGGTGAGTGATTCAGCAATCTTAAACATCAATAAGAACTCCAAAATATCAAAACACAAAGCAGAGTACAACCTGGTAATCATCTCCGTATTTCTCAATCAACTGATGTACATGGGCACGCTGCACAGTGCTCAGAGGCTGCAAATGTGTGCTTTTGCCATTGCTTCGCTTCTTTCCAAGTGCTGTTTTCAAGTCTACATAGTGAAAGACATATGTCATCTACAGGCTAACACAAAAGGTAGCACCAAAAAATTCACTTCAACACTTGTACGTCCTTCCAGCTAATAAGCAAACTGTGCAATGAGAAGATGATACAACCCATTAAATGACAAACCATACACAGTAAAGTGATCAGATAAGAGCAAACAATGCAACCATCTGACTTCTCTACCATGAAGAAGGGATATGCTATGCAAGGTCTTCCCAGTTCCAAGCAATCAGAAACTCTTGATCATGTTTGCAGACTAGCAAGAGGGAAATAGGCATGACCTAGCAACCTAAAATTTCAGTACGAAAGCAAGATTTGCTAGACTAATGAGCTTTTATACCAAAAGTGACCAGAAAGCACCCTAGAATCTCGTAAACCAAAAGCTGGACTAGGAAAGCACCATCTCTCAATTCTCAAAAGAAACCCACAAAAATCCAAAAGAAATCCAAATTGAAAGCAGGCAAAAAGTTGTGATCTATGAACAAATATATCACCAGCCTACAGCAAGACACTTGAAAGCAATAGAGTGCAATTTCATTTTATTCTCTTCCTTCCAAATGAAGCCAGTCACCAGTGATTGACGCTTAGGATGCTAAACTAAAAGCTATGTAAAAAGAAATGCGTCACTATGGAAACACATGCCACTAAAACGAAGAAGCATTCCTGATCAAACAACTGGCGTCTAACAAGGAGGATTTATTACAGTTCTCCCCTCAGAGCTGAAGATCCATAACTACCTCCAACCACTTGGCTACTAACAATTAGTTCAAGGAACATAATTTCTTTCAAACAGGAAAGTTTATTGTAGGGGGGAAAAAATGAGGTCCAACAGGCAACAGGTAACCATATTCAACCTTACATCTTGATATATTCAATTATTTGTCCAAGTAAAATGAAAACAGAACCTGAAATACAATCTAAGGAAGTATCGAGACTTTCGCATACAGTCAGTGCCACCATCTGTAAGCAAACAAACACAGCCAGAAAACAAACCAACAACTTCACTGCCATGCTCATACCAGTCTGATGAATTCTGAAAATCATGCATTTCCCAGAACTCAAAACTGAAAAACTCAGATATCACCAGAAAGAGGAAATTTACTTCAACAAACAATGAGCATTACTAACCATCTTCTTCGAGGTCGCTCCCCGAGTCTAGCGGCTCGAACTCATGCGCAGCGTGATCGGACGGCGGGGGAGGAACCTGAAGAGAATCGCTCTCGACGATATGGGAAGTCCTGGATCGAACGCCGAGCAAATTAGGGTTGGAAACAAATCCGAAAGACTTGTAGTTCTGGATAACGCTGCCCTTGTCATCCCATTTGGGATTGGTCTCTGCCAGAAGCTCCCGAAGCTTTGGAGGCACAGTGAACGCCGCCTTGAACACGTGCGGGTTCTTCCGGGGAAGACCCACTTTCACCTTCTGCCTCGAGTTCTTGTACTTCCTCCTGGACCTTCCCATCTCCCTCTCTCTCCCCCGTTGGCTCGCACTAGGGTTTTTCTTAGGTTGAAGGACACTCACAACGGCGTCGTTTAATAAGGATGTTGGGCGGCATTGGGCTTTAGCTTTTTAAGTTTGGGCTGGCATAGCCTTGAAGGCCCAGAAGAAATGACCTAGCGATTCGAGTTCCAGGCCTTTCTGGAAGCATTTGAAAATCTGGAGAAAGTACTAGAAGCGACGCTTACCCATAAATCACAGTGTCGGCTTTGTGGCATTAGCTGGAAGCTTTCGCTAGGGTTTTTGCTTCTGCTTTCTCTATCTTCCCAAACAATATGAGGTAAGCTCCTCTGCAGCATTTAGATTTTCCTATGTTTGGAATCTCTCTTCTGTAGCCGTCGTCTTCCACAGAATCGATCCATGATCACGCGGCGATGTTTCTTTAACGTTTGTTTGGTTTCGGAGAAAATTTTGCGTTGTCAGTTCACAATGTCCATTTTTTGAAATCAAATTTGGTTCTGTTTTTTCTTGCTTTCTTTTGTGCTAGTTTATCTCTTTTTTTTTTTGTTTGTCTCTGTTTTTACCAAACTAGAATTATGATGTTATCTTCTGCAGTATTTTCGTGTATTGGACCGATCAATGATGGAATCTAACGTGCTATAATCTACCTTCTTGTATGCAATTTTAATTTGAAGAAAGAAAATATCGGCGATTTTCTTTACCGGAATGTTCTGGTTGGAATTTTTCATTTCTCTATGTATATAGTGTTAATTTTGTGATTCTCATACTTTTGTTTGTTTTTTGGTTTTGTGTATGTACAGTCGTCATCCGGATGTGAAGTGGGCCCAGAGGTCCGATAAGGTTTTCATCACGGTGGTGTTGCCGGATTCTAAGAATGCAAAGGTCAATCTTGAACCAGACGGAGTTTTTAGCTTCACAGCTATGGCTGGAGCTGACAATAAGGAGTATGAGGTGAAGCTGGAACTTTTTGATAAGGTTAATGTAGAGGTGAGGGGCTGCTGGACATGATGACTTGGAATTGGTTTATCATCTTTTTTTGTGTCGAGTCATTTACTTGTTGCATTGTGGTTTGAAGCTGTGAGTGGGGAATAAAATCGATTAATCACTAAGAACTGACGATATAGGTATTTTAATATTTTGGGTTTATGATGATTCGTGTCTTTCAGCAGATGTTAGATTTTAGGATTCTGGTTATTGATATGATACAATGAACGCATTTCAGAAGTTTTTGTAGACAAATGATGTGGTTCCGTGTGCCTATGTTGCTTGTCATCATCTCATCTGGTGGTCCTTCAGGATGGATTTATTATTATGTGAATCTAAATCTCCAAGGTCTAATAGTCTTGTGCTTGGAATATGTTTCTTGAGTTGCATTTTCTCTGCTTAAATGTATCTATTGATATATTTTCTCTGCTATTTTTTTTCTCCAAAGGAAAGCAAGATCAACGTTGGAGTGAGGGGCATATTTGTGATAGTGGAGAAGGCAGAGAAAGGGTGGTGGAAAAGGTTACTGCGAGGGGAGGGAAAACCACCTCATTACCTCAAAGTAGACTGGGACAAATGGGTGGATGAAGATGAGGAAAATGCCACTGGTACTGTCACTAGTGATGTCAGCGGATTGATATGATGTGTTCTTATCTTTTTTTTTTGGGTCTTTTTATGAACTTTGTCATAACGAACCACCTTTTTGGTTAGGTGCTGGTGACCTCGACCTAGGAGGAATGGACTTCTCGGTAAGAGTTTATTGGATCTGGAATTCTTTTCTTTTGTTTGAAGTATATTTTTTGGTATCATGGTCTAGTTTTGCTACACACCAGAATGTAGCTCTCTTTTACCCATCCTGGGGAAATGGGGAATTTAATTTTAATATCTTGGTTTCATCACTGAAAGTCTTTGCCAGCTAAGCTGAGCGGCAACTTCTTAATAATTTTTGAAACGTTCTTTGATATGGTTATTGCGTTTTTTTGTATAGAACTTTGGAGGGATGGGGGGTGATGGTGGAATGGGCGACTTTGAAGACAGTGATGATGAAGGTAAGAATGCTACAAGCTATCATTAAGGTTCTGTCTCTTTTCTTCCTTCGTTTCTGAGATGCTATTCTGTTCATTTGCACTCTACGGAGTTTGCGCTAGAGTTGAAACTGGTAAATTTGGTGCTTTCAATGAATACGGAAAATCTTAATGCGATGTATTTACCAGCATTTTTTAGGATCGATAAAGCACTGACAAACTAGAGTGGAAGAGGAGCAATTCTATAGATGAATGGCTCATTTCATCTTCCCTTCCAAATAGGGTTACTAGTGTTGATTTATGTGGAACGACAACATCATAAACGTTTCACATTAATGGTACATGGATATTTTATTTTTCGCTAATAGAGGTAGATGAAGTCTGATAAGGTCCGTGAGGTAGGAATGATATTTGTTCTGAAACTCGTACCATTGTCATGGACCATATTGATGCATTGTACTTGCTGTGAATAGAAATTGCAAAACCTGAGGAGGGGGAGGCCAAGGTTGAAGAAGTTGCTAAAGCTGAAGAGGATGCTGGAAAGAAGGAAGCCAAAGAGTCGACATCAACATCAAGCGCATGATTTAACTTCCATCTGATATACTTTAGAGCCCGTATATTCTTAGCATCTATGATGCTGTTGAAGTGTGCTGTTTTGCCATTCGTGTGTGGGACTAACCTGAAGTTCGTGTAATCCGGCGGGTTATTTGTTTCTGTCCAAGAGTCGGCACATATTTCTCTTCGCAATGCTGTACCTTTTAGCAGTGTGCTTGATAACCGATTGGATGGCCACTTAGAAACAAATAACCAGCCTTGTTTCAAATTTCAACATGGGTAAAATTTTCAGTGTCACGATGCGTATCTACGTTTGCTCGTTGAGAGTGGGGTATGTTTCAGATTCAAGCATGAAAACGATCAGGGTCGGGTTTTACAAATGAAATTGTTCTTGTTCGATATCTCTGACTCCAGCCTTTCCGGTTGGCTAGGTTGTTAAAGAAAATTGCTCATAAATTGTAGGTAAAAATATTAAATTTGTTTTAGGTTGGAAGTGGATATGTTATTTTTTGTTTTAATCTTTCATTTATGTTTTAAAATGTGCGTTTAAAATTAAGAGTGGATATTTTATTGATCGTTAAAAATCTAATAAAAATGTTAAAAATAACAAGTTTTTAAATTTTATGGTGATAATATAAGTTTTAATAAATTTTAAAGACTTTTTGTAATTAGATTATCTTTCTTTTTCTCGAATGTTGGCGAGAAGATTAGACAGCAGAGATGGAGAAACAGTAGTGATGAAGTTAGGGTATTGGTGACGGAGACAGCGATAAAGCTAAAGCATTGATGATAGATATCAAATTCTCTTTTAGAAAAAATCTCAAAGGTGCTGATATTTTTTTAAAGATGCATAATAACTGTAAAATTTCAAAACTTGCAATTTTTTTTCTATTTTTCATTATTTTCTATCCAGCAATAACATATTTTGCTTATTTTAAAACATTAGTAGAAGATTAGGTAAAAAAAAAAAATTATAGTGGAGTGGGGGTGTGTGTGTGTGTATGTATGTGTATAGTGGTATATCTGCTCCCTACTCAAAACATTAGTGGTAAATTTGACATTTTTATCTAAATTTTAAAATTATTCCATACTTACCAAATTATTACTCTTTAAATTATTATCTTTCTATTTATATTTTGTATTTATGGGTAAAAATAATTCGTCCTTTGTCTCATGTGTCAAGAACACACGCCGATTCAATGTCAACAAAAAATTTTCAGAATTTTAATCTCTGACATTTTATACTACACTTGCGGACATGGAGCTACCAATGAGATAACGAGTCGTAATGATTTGACCAAAATTTTCAATCCTAGATGAATCAGATGTGTACATGATGGTTATAAAAGCATTTTTTTTTTTTTTTCATTTTAGAATTCATTGCAGCTGTAAAAACTTATTCGTAAACTGTAAGGTGGTTTTCCTTGTATCTTATCTTGTGCTTTTATTGGATCTGAAGGTAGGAATGACTTCGTCGCATCATTGCATGATGTGTTTTTGCCATCATACCACATGTTATCCTGTACATTTATGTGTTTAGTATAAAACATAAAAAATAAATACTAGAGACTTTAAATATGCGTTATGTTGTCTCGTGTCATACTTTAGGCACAAACATTACATGTGCCTATACACGCCTTTAAGCAATAACCAGCATATACCTATGTACCAGGCCAAAACTTTCCACTATGATGCCTAACAATTAACATGTATATAAGGTACCTACTGAAATATATCATGGTCATGGGACAAGTTCCTTAGTTATATTCTTTTCTTGGCTGATAAAACTTGATGGTTAAGGCCTCATTTAATATCAATATTAAAGTTTTGAAAAATCTATTCAATAGTAACTTTTAGTAGTTGCTGTTTTTTATCTTAACTGTTAAATAAATTATTTAAAATTTAAATATTAATAAAAAATATTCCCAAACAGGGTTTAAATAATGATTTAATCTTATTGTTTCTCATGAATTTCAAGTTAAGAGTTGGTTTGAATAAAAGGGGTGTCATTTGATATGTTCTAACAGTAATCAGACGTGGGACAAATCGTTTTTCACTATATTCATCTTTTAAGTTATGTATAATTACATGGCCACCCTAAATGTCCTCATCCACCACGTGTATCTTCACCAAGTTACTGTGATAAAGCACTTGCAAATCTGACCAAGCTAGGGCATTATCGGTTTCTCTTCCCTAATTTAGCTAATCCTAGTTTCTATCCTTCCCGATCCCCTGGTTCTTGCATTTATTGACTTACTCCGATGGATGATGGAACAACTCCAACTCCGATGAACCTGCAGCCTATTGAGACATATATAAATAACAATGGTAACTCAGAAGTGGAGAAATAGTAAAGTTTAGCGGAGTTTTAAGAGTAAATTAATTAACTGCAATTTTAATTAGTAAAAGTTTTTGGATTAAAATTATTAAAACCGTCTCATTCACTTTAGCAAAGTAGCAAAAGGAACCAAGGGAAGTGGTTATATGAATTTGCAATCTTACCGCAGATACTCCACTCAACTATAATTGATGGGTAGTTTTTTTTTTTTTTTTTTTTACCTACAAAGTATGAAAGAGGGTATGGGTTTACGAATCTACCATCCCCAAACTTAGTCAATATCCTATCCACATAGTATGAGTGAATTTTATAAATGATTCATAATCTTTAGTCATTGTCTCTTTTTAGTCCATAATCTATCGAATGTTATGTTTTAATTCTAAACCTATTAAAAACATTTCATTTTAGTCCTAAATCTACTAAAAATGTTTCATTTTAGTCCCAATGTGGTAAATCACATATTTTTCTCATTGTAAATTGAACTTATCTCATTTGGAAAGAAAAAACTACTAATTTAAATTGTCTATTTATTGTCAAAAAGTATTATACTATTTAAATTTACTATAAGACAGTTATCGAATATTTAAATTAGAATTTCAAAAGTTTCTATCAGACAATTATTCTGAGTTAATGAATTTTATCTAATGAGGGATTAAAATGAAACAATTTTAATATATTTAGGACCAAAACATAATATTTAATAGGTTAGAAACTAAAAGAAAACAATGACTAAAGGTGAGGGACCACTTATGCAATTTACTCCACATATTATACATAATATATAAGTATCTAAAATATTATATATATTATATATGCATACTCAATCATAGTCATATACAACCCAAATATATAATATAATTCTAACTAGTAAACCCTAAAATTCACAGCCGAATGACTAAGCTACTTTGTTTTTCGGTCATGTTATATTATTTAATCATATCTTATTTTCTTTTGTTTCAATTTTCCGTTATGTGTTCATTTGTGCAGATATTACAGGTATAATATCCGATCTTATCCGCCTCAATGTGGAGAGGATTTGTGTGAAGAAATCTTATTAGTTGCGAGTTACAGGGAAGGTTTGGGTAGAGCTTTTGTATTTGGGGAAAGGGGGTTTGAGAATTACTCTACCCTTCCCAAATTCAGCCGTTGACATCCTTAAGTGAAACTTCTTCGTATAGTGCCATCAAAGTTGTTTTGGGTGTTTTTCGTGTCCCAAAAACATAGTTATCTTATTCTTTAACAGACAAGATATTTCTTACACTTATAAAGATGTTTGTGTACTAAAAAAATTTAGGCCTAAAGGCACTTTTGATTCCTGAACTTGTGTGACTTGGACACTTGACCCCTTTAACTATGACTAGGTCTAACTCACCCCCTGAACTTATGAAAATGAGACACTTTACCCCTTACGCATCATGTGCTCATCACGTGATAGATTTTAAACTAAACGTCGTTTATCACCGTTTTATTTTCTCACTTACGAAAATTGGGTTTGGTTCCTTTATTCTCCTAGTTGAATAAGAGCTTTGCATCTTGAACTCCGGCTAGGTCTTCCAATTCTAGATCCTAATGGTGTTTGGCCAACAATTCTTCTACTGGTTCTGCCGTCTTTGTCCCCTACTATGCTGGCTTGGATTTGTGGCACTAGCTCTAGGGATTTTAATACGTTCATTGGAGATTCAAGGGAATCAAGTTGATGAAGTGGTTTGCAGGAGAAAACCAGTCGAAAAAGATGCAGGGGAGGGGCCATTTTTTGGTCACCGGGAGGATTTTTGGGCAAAGTACTAACACGAGCTCCAACTAGGCAGCAATTTCCATGTCTTACTCGAATCTGATCGAGTCCGATTCCTGAAATATTGACTTCGTGGTCCCTTACTCGACATGGGTTCAATTGGCACGTGGTACCAATCCAATCTAATTCTTCCTCGACACTCCCACGTCCAATGGTGTTATCCGACGGTGGAGTGGGTTCGTCCTTGTTCGCAATCTCCTTAGGTTCCTCCATGTATTTATCTCCTCTTCTTGTCAAACATGTCCTCTATTGGGTCCGAGTCCGACTGTGGGGATCCGCTTCTGTAAACACACCAATCACTCCAATTACTAGAAGTGAGCATCACCACAGGTGTACTGCTCTCAAACATGGCGAATCAATACAAAACGTGTTTCCCTCCGAGGAAACCTGACAATGAATCTGGTATTTTGTTGTTTCCTCAATCACCATCGTCGTCTGCCCCTATCTTCGATATGCTCATCCTTCAGCACATTTCTCTTCACCATCTACCCCTTTCTCTGAATCACGGATGCATGAGTTCTTGAATCGAGAGACCGAGTGTGCCCATCTTCACAACCTTCAGATATAGGTTGCTGGAGACAATCTATTCCCTCAACCCGACGCTCGACTTCGCCTTCACTTGACGCCAATTTTCTCCCTCTCCACGCTCTTCCCAATCTCAGTTCAATAAATTCATTGATTCATGTCGGCCTCGTCACCGTTGACCTTGTCTCCGTTAAGTCAAGTCCGCCCGCCTTCTCGTGTTTGGCTATCTTCGCACTTCCTCATGTTCGCCTTTGCGCATCCGAAGCAGGTTCATGATTAAGCGCCTTTCTAAGACCTGTCAAAATCACCAGTGGCACAAGAGCGTAAGTTTGCCCAAGTCTGGCCCCATTTTCATTCCACCCACACTTCCGAATTCCCTAGTGGAAAAGATGATAAACGATGTTTCTTTTAAATCAGTCACGTGATGACCACATGACGCATAAGGGCTAAAGTGCCCCATTTTAATAAGTTCACTAGTTCAGGGGGCGAGTTAGACTGAGTCATAGTCCAGGGGGTAAAGTGTCCGGGTCAAACGAGTTTAGGGACCAAAAGTGCCTTTACGCCAAAAAATTATTAAAACCTCTTCTCTAAAGTCTAAACCCTGGTGGCGCGTTAAACGCTGCAAAGAGGTTGCCGCCGCTAGCCGTTGCTTGCTAAATACACAGTGCTCTCGCCGGTTCAAGCCGACCGAGGAAGATGGAAGAGGCGTCGGAAATGGAAGTCGAAGAAGAGCACGAGCACCGGCCCATTCCTAGTCAAGGCTCCTCGAAGCGATTAGGGCTCAAGAACTCCATCCAAACCAACTTTGGCGACGATTATGTCTTCCAGATCGTCCCCAAGTAAGCTCACTGTTCTCAGACCCCTAATTGATCTCTATTCTGAATCTATTTCATCGAAATTTTTCGGAAATTGAGCTTTTGGCGAATTTCCTGATGGGTTTTTGCGGTCATTGAAGAAATGACTGGTCGGCCATGGCTGTGTCGTTGTCGAACAACCTGGTGAAGCTGTACTCTCCGATGACGGGTCAGTACCATGGGGAGTGCAAGGGTCACTCCTCTACTATCAATTCCATTTCTTTCTCGTCTCCCTCTGCTCCTCATGTGTTGCACTCCTGCTCTTCTGATGGAACCATTAGAGCTTGGGATACTCGAACTTTCCAGCAAGTAGGTCTTTCTTGTTTCTATTCTCGAGTTATCTTATTTGGCCATTTTTAGGGTGGACAACGATAATTTGCATCGTTGGGTCTTGTTTTCCCCTTTTTGTTCATAATGCTGCAGATTTCATGTATAGCTTCTGGTTCTTCTGAGGTCTTCAGCTTCTCATTTGGAGGATCAAATGATAATCTTCTTGCTGCTGGCTGTGAGTCTCAGGTCGTTACTTAATTGTTTTTGCTGCTGCTTTTGTGATTATGCTACATCTAGTAGAATAGTTTTCAACTAATTTGCTTATGTTGGTCTATTCTTGCTATTACTTCATTTGACAGATACTTTTCTGGGATTGGAGAAACAGCAACCAAGTTGCTTGCTTGGAAGAATCCCATGTAGATGATGTAACTCAAGTGAGTTTTGAGTTGTTTTATATGTTTAAAAAGTAAGGCGAGTGTTTTCATGTGATTCTTCTTCTGAATAAGACATTCAAAAATATATTTCTTTTGTGCATGGTGAGAAGGTATCCTCAATGATGGTTGGATTTTATTCATTGATTTTTTGACCTTTTCTTGCTAACAGGTTCATTTTATCCCAAACCATAAAAGCAAACTAGCTTCTGCTTCTGCTGATGGATTAGTGTGCATATTTGATTGCAGTGGGGATATAAATGAAGAAGATCAACTTGACTCAGTAAGTGCATGCCTGAATCTTAAGCTTTCTCAACATTGACTATTAATAAGAGTGTGTTGTATCTAAGGCATCTTAATAGCTGGGGTGCTTGGAAGGACATAGAGTCATAGTGTCATAGTTGGATTAAATACAAAGCGTTCTTTAAGTGCACAAAAAACTATGGCCACAACTTCCAGAGAACAAAATGGAGGAGTAGCAAGTGCTTAAAGAGTCTAAGATGAGTGAATGAATAATGTAGTTCGGATATGTTAAGTTTTCAAGAAATATGGACTTTTTTATGTCTTCAATTGTTATTTACCCATGTATGATTTTTCAGAATTCTAAATCAGATAAAACTACGAATATTTTATGTGTTCTTGGGTGACAATTCTTTTAGGTGATCAATGTTGGTACTTCAATTGGGAAAGTTGGTTTCTTTGGGGATACATATGAGAAGCTCTGGTGCTTGACAAATATAGAGACCTTAAGGTACACTTTTTGTTTCATTTGTGAATCTTGAACGTGATTTATTACTGCAGTAGATATAGAGAACTGTTTTTATGTTATTCCTTTGCTGTTTGGGATGCCCATGATGGATTTTTGGTTGTTCTCTAATTTGTGTTTGCTTCATCTTCTGCATGGATTAGCTAAATCACAGACCAACATACCCTGAGACTCCCATCAACATGCTTTCACATGGCATTAGAATACCAATTTTGTGACCTTTTCTTTTAATAGTAAAGGTAGTCATTTTGATTAATTAGTTTATAGACAACTGAAGCTCCTTCTCACTGGCACTTGTAGTGTCTGGGACTGGAAAGATGGGAAGTGTGAAGTGAACTTTGAGAATGCTCGTGCACAAGCATCAGACAGCTGGACCTTAGATCCTGTGAGTTATTCCCCGAACAACCTACTGATTTTTTTCTCCTTTTTAAATTTGGGGAAACTAGAACTCAGATCAGTTTATATAGAATTTTTATCATACACAAATTTGTCAGTGTTTTAGTGGAACACTTGTCTTACTGACTATAGGTGCTATTCTATGAACTTCTAGCGACAGGTCTATCCGTGGATGGCCTTGGGGCTAAATAAAGATAGATAGGAAGCTCTGCTTAATCCATATAAAGGTGTTAGAAGTTCATGTGAGAGCAGCTAACCGCTGTCCACATGAGTTTATCGAATGAAAATTATTAAAAACAATTTGCTAAGAGAATGAGGTACTGCGAAATTATTCTGGCAGCTTTCTCCAGGGACAGAATTAGTACCAATCAAGGTATTTAGCAAGGAGCTGGAGATATGATACAGAATCTGATGCATGACATGGAAATGGAATGTTAATGAAAAGCTCTTTTTGATAAGGCAGAGATGTTTAATTCTGTGCATCAATGTTCAAACCATATGAAAGTTACTTTTCCCTTCTGCAGGTGGATTATTTTGTTGATTGTTTGTGGTCAAAAAGTGATGACTTATGGGTGATTGGTGGATCAAGCGCTGGAAGCATAGGTTGTTTCCCAGTTAACTACAAAGGAACAACTATAGGTTCCCCAGAAGCAGTTCTGGCCGGTGGCCATGCAGATGTTGTCAGAAGTGCATTGCCTATGTCAAGTATGTGGGGCGGCCCTGTCCAAAACCAAAGCTTTTTTGGATGGACTGGTGGCGAGGATGGTCGCTTGTGCTGCTGGACAGCTGATAATTCTCCGAAGACTAACCGCTCCTGGATTTCTAGTTCACTGGTCATGCGATCACCTCGGATTGACAAAAAGAATCGGCATAATCCCTACTAACCCTTTTTCAGTTTTGTCGTTTGTACTCGACAGATTGTTGCTATCTATTGTCTTTCATGTTTCATTCTTCGTTGTTTGCTGTCCTTGAAGGAAAACAAAGGAAAAATATTGTCCTCATTGACTTTCGTCTCTGCTGTATTTATGAGCAAACTTGGACCAAATCAACAATGTAGGTCAAATCTTAATTTATGTTGCTACAGAAATTCATTTTTCTTATTTCATTTTATTCAATTTGTTAAATATAATACTGGGTGTTGTAAAACATAGAGCTGAGAAAGATAGGAATGTGAACTTATCAATGGCTGGAGGGAGGAAACAGAAAATGTCTTCCCTCTTCCCTTAAAAGGCTACACCAAATGCAAAAACAATCTGCGTGACGAAGAGAGACGTTCAATTTCTCACTCGGCAAAAGAAGCAACATATCCTTGACCGGTACTAGAATGGCTTAGGAAATACAATCAACTGCCTCTAAAACTAGCAACTCCCCCAAAGATAATTTAGCATGGTATTAAACTCGGCCTCGGCCTCCACCTGTTAGAAGAAAGGAGAATGGAAAACTCAATATTACAACAAATAACTGCAGATGTAACTAATAATACACCAATAAACTCAGTGTGTTAATTGATATAACAAAGTTCCCTTCCCAACTGTTGGGCAAGCCTTACCTTTGTTTCCACTAGTTTTTCCGCCTGGTCCACCTCTGCCACGGCCTCCACCAGCAGCCTTTGCGCCTCCATCATCCATTCCACGTCCAACTCCTCGTGCTGGCCTTCCACCAGCACCATCTTCTCTGCCCCTGCCTCTACCACGGCCTACTCCAGGTGGTTTTCTATCTGTGACATTAGAAACAGATCAGAACTCAGGTTTGTTTACAACAGATGTTATAACCTCTTTGCTCTACCTGTATGCTAAAACTGATGTAAATGCAACAGAAAATTATTATGTTGCTAAAATGCTTACATGTAAAAATTATGAAATTTGAAGACGAGAGAGTGAAAAAGGACCAAAGAGACAGGTATAGAAAAGCATAGAAGGAAAACTTAAAAACGACCAGACACTATAAGGTAGAAAAATGCATGCATAATTGCGATTCAGTCATCAAAATTTCTTTCCATGAGAAATGTCTTGGAAAATACTTAATGAAAAATGAGCTACTAGCATAAGCATCATGAACTAAAATTCTAGCCAAAGAAAGGCATTCAAATTTAAATGCTTACCTGCACGGCTCTTAGTTTCTTCCTGAACCTTATCAATTACCTGAAGTAGGATAAAAATATCAGAAGAACAGAACATACAAAAGTTCAAAGGAAATTGGACACCAAGTAAATTGGCGTAACAACTCTAAAGAATATGAAAATGTTTTGAAGAAAGCATTTCTAATGATGAAAAATTGATTCATATACACCCTTCAATTTGTGAAGAACACCATCGCCACTCCGACTCCAGGAATTAACCAAGTGTGTACCAGTGAATTCTTTCCAGTTAGATGTATCAGCAATATCTTATCTTACAAGCAAAAGGGGTACACACTAAGATGAAAGAACAGTGATCAAGCTTATACTTGCTATCTATATTAAAGTGACTCACAGATAACTGACTTATGGACAAATACAGCACCCATATTCATTTAACCAAAAAATTCTTAGTCAGCTTTTCACCCATGGCTATAAAAAGCAGCCGATCACCAAAAGAAACCTGCTAAACCCACTAAACATCTAAGAACTGCCTATAGCAGCAAAACATAAAACAATATATGCCACGAACATTTTATCCTGTGTAACGTGACCAATGCGGGAGGAATTTAAAAAATTGAACTACAAAACCTCATCAGGAACTCGGAGGTACTTAATCGTATTCCCACGAATATAGCATTCAGGCATCCGCCAAAACCTGTCTCCGTCCTGCATCATCCAACAAATAAGAAACCAGAACCCACTTAAGCAGAAAGAAACAAGACAATAAATAAAACAACAGAAGAAACTCGACCAGATGTGTATCGTACCTTAGAAGTGCAGATCACTTCACGGAGGTGGATGTTCATCCAAGTATCACAATTGACCAGATGCCCGTTGTAAGTCTCCCCATTCTTTAGTTCTACCAGCTGTTATAGAATCAAACAACTGAAATTTCAAATGATGGTTTAACCAACCCAATTCAACACGAGTATATAGTTTTATGCAGACGCAGATTCAAACCGGGAAAACCCCAAATACGAATGAAAGAATGCTATTTACCATGGGATGGCCTTGCGCAGTTTTCAGTAAGGAAAGAGGCAGCTGCCATGAAAAGACAAGAGATTTAGGGCAGTCAGAATTGAATCCACAGACATTCTGAAATTTTATGAGCCTAAACAAAAGCATCCTAAATCCTGTATCGATCACTACTACTGCGTCATATAAAGCCCCATCTTTGTCCAACAGGCAAACATTAAAAATTAGAACTAGAGAGAGACGCTTACCATATCGCAGGCGGGCAGGAAACAAGTAGGAGAAAAAAAAATCAAGCTGCAAGATTGATCCGAAATTTATCAGAGAGGAAAAAAATGAAACAGAGAACCCTAGGAAAGAGTGGAGAGGAGCGAGAAACGAATTGCTGAGACCAAACGGGAAAAGAGAAAAAGAGAGAGAGAGAAAAGAGACCTAGTAGAAGCTCGAAGCGACAAGGAGAGAAAGGTTAACCAGACAAATCTTCGAAGTTCAATCAGCTCTACGCTTCCAGCTGTCGCCCCTTTAGCTTCACGTAGTCTAAATACCTACTGGTGCCTATATTGGCCGTCTAATATTAGGGTAAGAGGTTAGCATTAGAATTTAAAAAATAAAAATAAAAATAACTTTTAATTTTTAATTTTAATAATTTTATCTCAATTATTAAATAAATTGTACAAAATTCTAATGTTGATAATAAACACTGTTCTCAATCAGGACCATTATATCTTACTTTCAAATTAATTACTCTTCTTAAATTTACTTTATTTTTATAGGAGCTCATACACACAACTCTATTTATGGGCACACATAAATGCATCACCCTTCTAAAATTCGAAAACCCTAATCAAATCCTACTTAGTCGAGGCACTCCAATAGTTTATCCAACAAGTGTATTGCCAATCCTTCTCTTAACCTGATGGCCGAAATCAATCCTCCCATTTGAACAATTGTTAATGCCGAAATCTCTACAGATTTGCAACACAAGGAGTAATTAACAATCTAAGTCCTCCACCTCTTATAATATGATAGTTTGAGAACCAAACTCAACATTCCACGCTATGGTTCATGGTGCGGATGTTGGATGTTTTAAATGCTTGGTTTAGTTCATCACTAGACATAGACCCACATATTACTGTTCATTATTTTTGTTAGTCAAAGTGCAACCAAAAAGTGATGAATTGGTTGCTTTAAAAGTTTCTAAAAAATTAAATTTGCAACCAAAATCATTCAACCAAATATCAAATACCAAGCTAAGCAACTTTGAGAAAACTATAAAGAGAGAAACAGTTCATCGGATTAATAAGGATTCAATTCCACCAATTGAAATCTACGTCATTTCTTTAAGTTTGTTTACTTGAGAGTTCCTCCACTATTTTTACAAAGCGTACAATGGTGTTTTATTCAAAGTTCACACTCAATCAATCCCTAGTTTTGTTCAAGGCTAACTAAAAATCACACTCCTTAGTTTTCTTTAAGATTCATTAGAAACCACTCTATTTAGTTTTTTTCAATACTCACCAAAAAGCCATTCTTTCACATAAGAAATTCTCAAACATAAAGTATTTTCAAGGTCACAAGCTCACACTATAGCACTCTTTGCTAGATTTGCAAGTAAAGTATAAGAATACTAATAAATTTCTCAATGTAAGCTATTTCTCTTAGATTTGACAATGATTCTTCACTTGAATTGTCAATAGTTGTTTCCCAAGGTGTTGCTTGATACATTTATAGTCTTTTAGATCCATTTGACCATTGAGGACCATTGAGGAGGCTTTGAAGACGGTGAGGATAGTTGGTATTCTTTGGAGATTAACTTCCAAAGAGCTAGTTGTTACTTTGTCTTTTAGTCCATTTTCAACCGGTTGTTTCTCTTATCCAGAAATAAACATGCTCTTGGGTGTGACAAATGGCTTTAGTTTTACTCACTTGAATTTTTTCAATCTGTTGAGTTTACTTCCCCTGCAGCTTAGTCTCGTGTATATTCAAAGATAACTCCAACACCTTCCCATCTCAACTCATCATTTCATTTTCATTTCAACTTGGTACTTCTCTTTGACATAGAACACCTAGAAACATTAAACGCAATGTCTTCAACCATTTGAATCCAACTTCCAAGAGTTTCACACCCATGGACATCTTTATTATAATGGAAAAAGGTGTCAACTTGCCACTACTGTTTATTTAAAAGAGCAATTTTTCCACTCTTATTTTGTTTGTCTCAAATCTATCACTAATGTTATTGTATAATAGCAAATTTGCCACTAAAGTTAGAAATAAGAGCAAAATAGCAACTGAGTTTCTAATTGCAAAAATACTTTGTCAAAAAGAGAATGTTTCGTGTCATATTAGCGCCACATCAACAAATACCAAGTTACCAAAAATCTAAATCTAGTTCTTGAAAATTTTCTCTTTGAGTCCTATCTACCATAATTTTATAAATATATTATTTACACCCCTTTCCTCAATGACTCACACATCGCTCCTCTACTAATGTAGCATTTGCTACAACCTCAAAAGCAGTAGGCCCTTTTGATGGTGAGTAATAACTGCTAAAGATTGAGTAATAAAAACATTTAAGCATTGAAATAGTGGGATTGTTGATGAAATAGAAAAGAGAGTGGATTCATGATTAAGTGTCCTTCATTCCTTAATTGAGATTATTGATGGATGGTATCACCTCATATTAGTAACATAGATCGAGTGGAGAAGTAACAATGATTCACAACTAATGGAATGTCAATGATGATACTTAAAGGTTGAGCATGTTGAAGGTGACGGTAGTAATAAAAGATTCAAAATCTTAGGGGGCTTGGGTTCCAGATAAAGAATCATGGGATCAAAATGTGATATTTTTTTTATAATTTTCAATTAAACATATTTATAATTTTAACAACGAGTGATAGATTAGCACCAAAACATCAGCCACAAATTTGCTTCGACACAGTAACATCACTGGCATATTTGAAAAGAAAAAAAAAATGCCCTTAGTGGTAAATTTACGTCGCTTCCTTACTGTAAAGAGAGGCTCGGTCATGCAAGAAATCAGTCTAAGTTAATTCTACATTTAGTGAGATGTCTGCTAAGTAATTTCCTTCTCTAAGCACATGATGAACTCGCTCCACTCCTAGCACCTTCAGCAAAAGATCAGTGTGGCCATCCAATACAGATGCACAGCCAAATTTGGGTTTTGAGCAAAAGTTGGTGTCGAGAGCTTCGACTTCCGTTTCATAGTCCCATGTCTATCTCCATCTCCAACTTAATAGCTTCCATATGTTGAGAAAGCATGAGGCCATCAAGATCACAAAGCCTCCAAAATTCGGCCTTGAGATCCAGTGAACACTTGCCAACCGCACTTGTTTAAATCGGCAAAGGCACAGCAGATGCTTCGGCCTTCCTCACATCTTGCAGTGGCAGGTGTTGCTGGAGCAGGAGAAAGAAAAAGGAACGGAACCCGAAGAGAACAATTCAGGAATTGAGGAGAGTAAACTTGTAGATGTAGGCAGAGAGGAGAAAGAGAGGAGAACCACGCACCATTCATGGGACGGCCAGGGTGGAATACAAGCAAAAATGGGCCAAGCGAGGCCCATAATTTCACCATTCATGGAAGGCCGGGCTAGAATACACACATATATGGGCCAAGAAACATAATTACATTACTGTAGCTAGATTTCGGCATTCTTACCCAGTTCATTTAGGCCCAATTAGGTAGAAGTTAACTCGATTCTGTTAATGTGTTTTTAAGACTTCAGTGGGGCCCAAGGTGAAACTAAATATGATTTGTCCCTAGAGTTTGCGTTATTTACATGGGAGGACAAGTCAACATCTTAAGTTTGGTCAAATCTGGTTCTACGTAAGGTGATCGTCTCGCCCACAGTAACCTTCCTCTGCAGGCACTACGACCACCCAAATCCGTCCCCCAACCTCCCGTCTTGCCACCTATGTATTGAGAAGGTCTCGTCCTTAGGTCCATGTGCTTTGGGCCTCTATTAGGTCAAAGGCAAAACTCAAGGAAGCTGAGGGCGATTCGGACTTCTAACGGTGGCGGTGACAGGCGGAGGAAGACTTTTGAAGGATTCAGGTGTACGAGATAGAGGAGGAAGACGGTGGCAATTCCAGTCGATGGAAGTTGCCGCAAAGCGGGGACAATTAAATTTTCGTCCTATTTCTGGCTAGTGATAAGGCAATTGATCAGTAAATTGATAGTACCAGCTGCTACTTGGAGCATTCCGTCTTGTGGAGCAGAGGTCGTATGGGCGTTCGACCGTGGCCAATTGGCCGCTATTAAAATCGGGCTAGGTTTCTCAAGATCCATTGCAACAATTTAGAGGGGGCCTCGTTGGAGGTCTGTAAACCATTTTGTTGCCCAAGGTTGTCATCGACAAGAGTAGCATTTTGGTCTTCGTCGATTTGGCCTGGTTTGTCAGGTTTGTTGATGGGTGCTTGGGTGGAGTAGCCTTCAGTACATAGGCTGTTAGAAATGGTACAATTGGAGTAATTAGATACAATTGTGGGGGGCAACTAAGGAAGAAAACTAAGGACCCCACTGAGAGTCTCACTTTAAAAAAGTAAAAACATGTTAACAGGTAGATTGTTAGTATGAGCCAGTGTTGGCCCGTAATCCAATTTAACACGTTATTTGTGATTGGGTGGAAGCCAAACCAGTGTTGGCCCGTAATCCAATTGTCCCCGAAGTTGGTAATATTTACATACGGCCCAGTGTTGTTGGAGATGGTACCATGTGCTTAAAACACGTCTACTCTTACATGCAAATTTATGCAACGTCTACTCTTAGAATATGTTAATTGCTTGGTATTAAATCTGTGCTTTGCTGCCCGATATATTTGTGAGCTCCAACACACAACCATAAACTGAGATTCTAAGCACATGAATCACAAATCTAAATGAAAACCACAAATAAAAACTTGAAATATGCTTTACACTGCCTGAAACAACTTTTGGCAAGAAAACGGGAAAAAAATTTCATGACTTTTATTATTTTCCTAGAATTACAAGATATTTTTTAATTTTTTGTAATAATAATAATAATAATAATAAAGCTAACTGTCCAAGCCAGATTCTTAACCAGAGTAAGTGGCCTGAGCACAAACATTAGGATCGCTTCCAAGATTGTAAGATTGGTAGGACCGTTCGATCCCATCAATCCTAATTTCAAGTCCTTTTGCCTTTGCTTGCTTCTTCACTCATCTGCTTACAATGTCGTTGATGATTGAAAAATACATCTTGATTGTCTCATTGTCTCAGCCAAATAAGTAATGGGTGGTTCATGACAGTGAAGAGGAAATTAAAAATTGAAGGAAAAAAAAAAATCATAAAGGAGAGATCAAGAAGATGATGGGGGCAGAAATCAAGAAGACGATGAAGGATGAGGAACCAAGGTGTCAGAAAATGCCAACTTTAGGTGATGATTTCTTAAAAAATCGTGAATTCGGAAAAGATAATGTAAGATGAGAGAAGGACAGAGAAGAAAAAATAGGGAAGAGAGAGAGAGGCGGAGATGAGACCATGACATGTGAGAGAGAAAGAGGGAGTCTTGTGATTAGAAAACAGAAGAAGACAGAGAGGGAGAGAGATGGGAGCAATGAAGCTAAAGATAAGTGAGGAGGAGAGAGAATCAGAGATAAAGGATAAGAAATCGGTCAAACGGAGGGAGAGAGAGAAGACAATGAGATAATATAAAAAAAAATTAAATTTCAAGTGAATATAAATAAACAAAATTAAAAAAAAAACACATAAAATATTATTACTAGTCTCAAATGGTAATTTTTTATAAAGGTAGCACAGGCGGAACTAGAGGAAGAAATAAAAAATACTTTGGGAGAGGGAAATTTTTTTTAATAAATGTCAAGCATATGTACTGTTTTTTTTTTATGAAAAAATTGTTTCCTCTTTCCTTTTATATTAAATTTTGTCTCAACTAGAATTTTTTGTATACCTTTAAAAATTAAAATTGAAACTTTTAAAGTGATAATATGTAGTATATTTATTATTGTCATGACACTTAAACTTTATTAGAGTTTTAAATATAATTGAGCTTTTACATAAATTATATTGTTTAGACAATAAACTTTAAATTTTAATAGGATCTTACGATCTACAATCTATCTCAATCTTGCATGGTAAAAAACGATTCAAGGTAGGATCCATATTTTGATAACATTGTTTCATATAATAAGTTACATAAAAATAAAAGCGATCATGGAGATCTAACATCACAGTCTAGGAGGCGCATGTACGCTGGATCAAATCAAACACCAAAAGTAATCCATCAGGGGCTTGAAGTTCTACTGCAGAGAAGGCGGGTGAAACCTGGGATGGAACGATTCTCTACTACTTGGTAACACAAGTTACATGAGTTTACAGGTACAGATGCTCCAGTCATGCCCACCTGTTGGAAATTCTAACAAAATTTCTTTACAATACACGGGAGAAATGGAATTTACACTGATAACAGGGTAGGTCACTTAAAAATCTCGTTATTTTCATCTGCCTTGCTGTGTACAGTTGTTAAGTCTACCAAATGCCGCATCGTTGGCCTGCCGTGTGGGCAATTCCATGGTGATTTCAGGTCTGCTAAATGCTCCAGTATCTATCAAAGTCATAAGGAATACAAGAGGATCAATTGGATCGGTTGATGGCAACAAGCAGTTAAAATGCTAAGTTTGAACTAAGGGATAACTGTTATTATCTTGGTTCTCGTAATCATTTTACGCATATAAAATCACACAGCATGCTCGCATCTATGCTTATATGGATGCTGTTAAATGTATCTTTGGCAGCAGCCTATAATAACAATCATCCTTTTCCTGTACTCAAGATTGGGCATGCAACTAAGGCACAGCACATACTCACATAGCATTCAGAAGAGGGGATATGGGTCTGACTGGACTATTATACAATGCCCTCTTGACAAATCATGCTTCAAGAAAAGAAAGTTTCGAAGGTTTACTTAAATAAGTACAGTGTTACCTTCTGCATTTCATTTCTGCCGAGTGCATCTCCAATCACAACAGATGATCTGCAAGCACGGGAAGCCAACATGGCACGTACTCTGGACGGGCAAACAGAATCAGAAGTATCCATCCTATAACTACCAATCAATGAGCATTCGCCTTGGTTATCCGAAAGAGTGGAGAGAAGGTCCTTCAGATCTGATTAAAAGAATTCAAATAACCAATCAATTATGTATTTCATGTGTCTCCAGTCGTACTGAAGTTAAGAACATATCATAATTTTGTTTAATAATATATATTAATTTGCATGGATAACCAATAGTAATGTATTTGAAGTTAATATCTTCCTAGCTTATCATTGGATTAAGTTACACCCAGAAAAATCAACATTTTCACAATGAGACATTCTTTGGTTTTCCAGGTTCAACTGTGTATGAAATGCTTAAAGTTAATTACTTGGAGTTTAACACCAAATAAAACTACCATTATCAAGGTTTTGCAAGCAGGTTGCTAAAAACTATTTCAAGATATTATTTTTTTCACATCATAAAAAGCTCAAACAGCAAACCCACCATAATCTAGTGCAGTGAAAAAAAAAAAAAAAAAAGAGCTATGATTATAATAACATGCAACACTTATCTTATCCCCATCACCAATCCAATATATGAGTTTCACCTACAAGGGACACCATGTTGATGTGAAACAAGATAAACAATAAAGCTTTCAGGATTTATGGTCATGGCTCTCTTATCTCAGAAAGCAACGTTTATAGACTCTTCTTGAAATCTGAGTTTTTAAACTTATTAGCTAACTATAATGAAAGTCTGGGGGAAATTGCTCTAATGGTTAACCGCTTCAATACCAATGTTCATATTTTAAGTATCAAAGGCTATGTGAACTTGCTTAACTAATTAGCTCAAATCGATTTGTAAGAATTGTTGCAATTAACGACCTATATAGGGAATCAGCAACAAAAGAAAAGAAATAAGGGGTTACCTTCAGCTCCAAAAGTGATGCTTTTACTGAATGGAACAGCCCTTAACTTAAAATGTTGTCCTGGAGGTGCATGTGGATCCTCATCCAATGCAAATCCATTTTTCCTGAAAATATAAGATCCCAATAAGAAGAAATCACCAAGACGTAAAATTAAACAAAATATATAGACAAATAACCAATTTTTCTCAAAGAACAAAAAAAGTCAAATTGAAAGTAGCAAGAACACTTGCTCTATACATGAGTTCTGTTCTACTGCAAAGTTTCCAAAAAGGGAACAAAAAGAATAGAAGGAAACAGAAAAAAAAAAACAGAAAGGATAATTGAGTTAAAGTGCAAACCTAATTATATCCATGTGCATGGAAGCAAGGACTTCTTCCTCAGGAGAGAGCTCCAACCTCCGTGGTCTAAATATATATTGAATTCAAGTTCAGTAGGTAGCAGCCCGTGGAAGGAAAAGATAAGATTATTAGGTAGAAGTAGAACTACTATGGTAGAGACACATGCCAAGCTAAAAAATCCCTACTTCTGAACCACTGTTGTTGATTGCACTAAAATCCATTATGTGCCAATTTTTTGTTTCTTTGTTTGCTTCTAATTGCTAGCTTAGGAGCAATATCCTCAGGAGAAAGTGCAATTAAGAAATACTATTACAAAAATTACATTTTCTGACCTTAGCAAAGGTTGCTGGTTCAAGATGGTTGATTGTGCCAGACGCTCAAAATTGTATTTCTCATCTGCAGCATGCTGATAATATAAATAAACATGTCAACACAATTGATTTATTTTAAACAACAGGAAGAGGAAAACCTCATAGGTTCATCCGGTGCAACAAACCTGATCCACAATAAATAAATCTTGACCCAGCTTCCCAATTATGAATCCAAGATTGAATTGCCCAATCACCTAGAAAACATTAATATACATTGCTGTGCTGATTCAGAATGATTATTATAACATGTATGAGTGGGGTAAAGCCATCAGATTCACAGCTTTTAACCATGAAAACCTTGTGGCAGGTCCAAAGTGACTGTCCAAATAAATAAAGCAATATATTTCAGATTTTAATTCATGCTATCCCCAAATCTACTCAGATAGTCTACACCAAATAAAATATATGTTCAGTCAGATACTTTAGGGGTTTCATGTATTAACCTTCATTTTGCAGAAGTCTTCTTTCCTGAAAAGCCTCTCCAACTCAGTGGTAGCTGCAGCTAAAGCCAAGCCTTTCCGCTCTTCATCTTCTGGTTGAGAGAGCTCAAGTGTTGCAGCAGTATAAAACCTATGATGAGAATGAGGATCCAGTCATAAAATGAATGAATTGCTAATTTTGTTTGTTCCACATGAGTTATAGAGTTTACTTCGTAGAACTTTTTGGCTTCATGCTTTGAGTTCTATAGTAGCTATCCTGGAATCTTGACATCCTCTTCTTCCTTCTTGTCAATAAATCTTGAAAACTGAAGTGTAAAGGGGCATATCCCTTTTCACCAGAGGAAGCTATGTGCGAGTCTGTCACAACAACAGGAGATTGCAATGCACCAGCAGTAAATGAATTTTCTCCTGGCATATTGCTCTCTTCCTTATGGGGTGGAGAAATTAGAGCACTATCAGTTGAAGGGGGCACTCCCTTTTTCTCCTCTAATTCCTGTTAATGCATACCAGAAATATGAAAAATACCCACAATCAGATGATGATAAATGCAATTTTAATGAATATACTAAAATAGCTAAATCACAGTTATGAAAGTCACCAAAAGAAGTAGGTCTTTTTTTATTGAAGTTTGTTTTATAAGTTAAAAAAGTACCTAGCATTTCCAATATTGCATTTGCAGCAAACCAACCTTTTTAGGTTCTCATACTCAATGGTTTCACTATTTTACACTTCCAAATTTTTCACCCAAAAAGCTAGGAAAGAGGTCACATACCTCAAGAAGATTTTGGTTATTAGGCGGGACTGTAGAAAAAGGTGGACTTCGTAGTTCATGAGAAATTTTATCTGCTTTGATAGCATTATCAACATCTTTATGCTCAATATGTTTAGCTGCAAATGGTACTGTTTCAGAGTCACTCTTCTCTGGCTGACAATTAACCCCTTCAGTTCTTAGAATGGGAACTTCAGATAACACAGTAGCAGTAATGCTTTCATGCTTCCTCTTCTTATCCACACTTATGAATTTGTTAAGTGATGATTGAATCCAACCTGAGCGACCATTTGAATCTTTCCCAAAAGCAATAGCTCGCTCTGCAATTGTTGCAGGAGATAAACTATCCATGTGGCTTGCACTGTTGTCACATTTTGTTGACCGCTTATCCATGGACTCCATAAGCCCATCAAACTTCTGATTTCCATGAACTCTCAATGAAAAATTTTTATCTGATGGAGTTTCATTAGCCCTGTGACTTACTGGCATAGAATATGAATGCAGAAATTCACTTTTGTCTATCCGGACACGTGTATGGCAGCCTGTTATTTGATCTTCCTTGTGAACGTTGGAATCAACTCCAATATTCTGTTCTGAGAGAAAAGTTTTCTGTGGAGAATGAAAGTCAGAACCATCCTTTTCGTCAGAACTCTCCATGACAAAGTTGACAGAGTAACTGGCATCAGCTGAGGAGTATATCTGTTGCAAACCACCTCTGAGGCCTTGCAAAATGGAGGTTTCATCAGAAAAGAATACTTTTCTTTTATCAGGAGTGACATTGACATCACATGTTTTGGTTGGAACTGTGAAATTCAGGATTGCTATGGGATACTGCCGGGAGTTTGCACCTTTGTACAGCTCATTCACAAGCTTGCTCACTTTAGGCATATCCACCGGCCTGCCATTCACAAAAAAGTATTGCTTATCTCCCAGACTTCGTCCGCAGCCCTGCCCAGACTTGGAAATGAAGCCTTCTACTTTGCAGCAGTCAGAAATATCTATAGTCACAGATTCTAAACAGTTGAAGATATTCATGCCAAAGACTTGTATGATGTTGTCTTTAAGGGATCCACTTCCTTGTGTTTTAAGTACAACAGACTTTGCATTTTTCACTGTCGTGTTGGAGCATACTAACCTTACTCCTTTTGCTATTAGCGCATAGGCCTGTAATTAACATAGCAACAGATAATCTTGGTGCCAGAGAAATTTGAAAGCAATATGGGGGCAGAATCAATGAATTGCATAATAAAACATATGGTTCCATTTCTGTCAAAAATTAACATAAGCAAAGCATAAAATCATGAGGATAAACCTTGGTATAACCTAACATATTGCGCAAGTGCTATGAACATAACTACACATAATCTTTACAAGAAGATTTCATCAGGAAGACCATTGGCATGTGACTTCAAAATATATTTAGCCAAAATTATATTAAACCATCCAAAGTCCATGAGGTACCCAGACCAAGTAACTTGAGTCCAAGCAGAGTATGCAATTCCAGTGAGACTTGAATTTATATGACCGTGATAGCTGAATTCTATATTTGCAATTACTAACCATTAAGATCCTAATGAAGTACAATTTGCTTGTAAAGAGTAGCAAGAATGTATTAACAGCGACAGAAAATATTGAGTAGTGAGAACAACTGACTCACATTCAACAAAGAGATAAGCTTGGCATATTCCTTGCGTATGTTTCGACTAAATTCTTTACTCCGAACAGGCAAATTGGAGAACAGCTTCTTCACAGTAACTGTTGTACCAATTTGGCGCGCTGTTTTCTTCTCGCCAGTCAGCAATCCAGAATGATCAAATGTCAAATGAGTAGCCACTGACTCGTTTTTGGTTCTGGTCTCAATTGTCAGATTTCCCAAGGCAGATAGCGAGCTCAAAGCCTCTCCTCTAAACCCAAAAGTAGTCAGAGACTGAAGATCCGGAAAATCCTCGAGCTTAGAAGTGTGATGCTTAAGTGCCACAATCTTTGGGTTTTGAGGAAATAGAACAAATCAGCCATCCTTCAAAAGACCAGCACCAAAAAGGGGGGAAAACGAGAAACTTAAAATCAATAAGACAAAACCTTGTAATTCTCGGGAGAAATGCCGCAACCGTTGTCAATGACCTGGAACCACTCCAGCCCATGGTCTTTGAGGGCAACTTCGATGCTGGTGGCGCCGGCGTCAAGGCTGTTTTCCAAAAGCTCCTTCACGGCGGAGGAGAGGTCCAAGATGACTTGGCCGGCGCAGATTCTGTGAACCACGCTTCTGTTAATAGGCTTGATCGCCGGCGAATTGGCTGGAAGGGACGTTTCCATCGGAGCCCTAACGCGGTGAAACCAGCATCTAGTAGACCTTTTCAGAACCACCTATGCAATTGGATTGGAATCAAAACCTTCTACCCAAGGAGGAGATCTGTTATTGATAAAGAAGAAAGCCCTAGTTCGCCCCAAACCCCCCAATTTTGCCGCCAAAACCATAACGCAGGGAAGCCTCGACATCAACTGGACTCGGAGTTACACTTGAAAATTTTTATCTTTTTTATCTTTTTTTCACTTTTGTCTTGAAAATTTTTATCTTTTTTTTTTTTCCACTAAATTACCTCCGGTTCACAAATATGATCTTTCTACCTTTTTTTTTCCACTAAAATTTGACTTTAATATTTCTTATTAATTTATATTATAAAAAATTCTTAAAAATTATATCTATAAGCTATAATCTTTAATGTACCATTTTCATATAAAAAGTTTACATTTCCATAAAATATTTCAAAAAAAGGTGTTGTAACTTTTCACATTTTACTTTTTAGTAACCTGCTTAAAATTTTATTCAATTCTTTGGTCATCACAATTTTTTAAGAAATAGAATGACTAAAGTGAAATTTTAAAAAAGTGTAGGAACCAAATTATAATTCCTTCAAAAATTAGACTCTACATTATAATTTTAGAGCCAGTATTGAGATGAGAACAATATATTAAAATAACGAGTAAATTTCATGAATGATCCATAACCTTTACGATAAGTTATTGTATTCTTTTAGTCCCCAACCTATTGAATGTTTTGTTTTAGTCCTAAACCTATTAAAATGTTTTGTCTTAATCCTAAATCTATTGAGAACATTTCATTTTGATCTCAATTTAATAAAATTTGTTAACTCAAAGTATTTGTCTAATAACAACATTTTATATCATACTTTAAATCATCCAGTAACTGTCTTACAATAAATTTAATTTGTAAAATAATTTTTTTATAGTTAATAAAAAATTTAAGTCATTTTTTTTTCCTCTCTATAAATTAAACATATTTCATTCAGGAAGAAAAAATTATTAATTTAAATTGTCTATTTACTGTTAAAAAATATTAAACTGTTTAAATTTACTGAAAGACAGTTACCGAATATTTAAGTTAGTATTTCAAAAGGGGTAAAATCCACCATGGGTCACCTAACTTATTTTTTTGTCCTAAACGGGTACCTTACCTTTGAATTGTCCTAGCGAGATACCTTTTCTCCTATTGCGTGTAACGTTCAACTACTTTCCATCAATTTCTCTGTTAAATTAAATAGAAAATGCCAATGTGGCATTAAATAACCCTAAAATAAATTTAAAATATCAACTATAGTCCTCAAACTATTTCAATCATTAATTCTAACTCTTAAACTTTTAATCAAATCAATTCTACCCAAAAATCATAATCTTTCATCTCTACTGCCGCCACTTCAAAAGCTGCCAACCAGCCGCCGCCGCCAACAACCGCCCTCCAACCACCAGCTCAGAAGCCGACCGCCCTTCAGCAGCCAACTCCGCCACCAACTGCCCTCCAGCTAACCACTCGGCCATCTCCGAAAAAGGTTCTAAAGTCTCCAATTATCTCTCACCTTTGCCGAGCTGTGATTCTTTAACGCCGCCACCTGCAAAACAACCCAAATCATATAGATCGAAGACCGAAATGTGCCTAAAACAACCCCAAAATCGCAACAACATGAAGGCCCAAAATTCACCAATTTCGGCAATGCGTTGCTCGAGGAAGACGATGAGGTTGATTCGAAGAAGGATCTCATCTCCGATGACATCTGCGTCGTCGTCAGTGACAGGCTCTGATACTCCAGGCCGTGATCGGAAGGACGGAGCTCCCCAGCTATCGATGCTATCAGGAGAATGATCGCGATCAGCAGCAGGTAGGCAGCGATGGTTGGCTTGAAGGAAGGCATCTCGAATGGAATATAAAAAAAGCAAGCGGCAGCAGTGGCGGTGGCGTTGATGAATGAGAAGCGAGCGGCGGTGATAAAGCACAGGAAGCCGCAACGCTGATTCAATTTCAACTTCTCTACCGTCCGTCGTCCCCGGTATTCTCTCTTCCGGCGCCGCCACAGCCTCCACAACGTGGAAACGCCTATTCCAACTCCCATGAAACTGATTCAATTGCTTGCTTCGTCTTCCGAGTGTACTTGTCGATCGTGATTTTTATCATCTGCGTTCTCATCGCCGTAGGCTTTATTGTCTCTCCGTCAGTGGTGTTTTTCTTTATTTCTTTTTACAGTTTGGTGGTGATAAATGAATGAAACCAGTTTCGTCAGAGAGCATTTATGATTCGTAGATCTAGTTTTGGGACCAAAGGACCAAACTATGTCGTTAATTCGACGGAGGAAGGTAGCGGTCTCGAATTCGAAGCCACCGATTGAGAAGAAACATGACGGAGAAGAGTACGACCAATTAGCTTAAGTGAAATTTTAAGGGTTAGAATTAGTAATTGAAATAGTTTGAGGACTGAAGTTGTTATTTTAAGTTTATTTTAGTATTATTTAATGCCACTTCATCATTTTCCATCCAATTTAACGACCAATTTGACGGAAAGTATCTGAACAGGATGCGCGATAGGAGGAAAGGTATCTCGCTAGGACAAAATAAAGGTAAGGTACCTGAATAGGACAAAAAAATAAGCTAGGTGACCCATGGTGAATTTTACCCATTTCAAAAGATTCTATCAGACAATGATTCTGAGTTAATGAATTTCATTTAGTAAGGAACCAAAATGAAACAATTTTAATAGATTTAAGACCAAAACAGAACATTCAATATGTTAGGGACTAAAAGGAAATAATGATAAAAGGTTAAGAACCATTTGTACAATTTACTCTTAAAATAACTGTAAAAAACTTACTAAATATGAAAATGTTGTAAAAATTTTAAGAGTACTTGTCATGAGGAAACTTGGACAAAAAGAGTATCTATGTACCACAAATTAAAACCTCCGATCATTTGAAGTAGTTCATAGCAAACCAAAAAAAATACAGTACATCAGAGTTTCTTCAACACACACGTTGTTGAAAAATCTAGCCTGGGGCATATATCAGTGGAGAAGGTCCAGAATATGTTCATCTCTTGATGTGATGCAGGCAACAGACAACTTAACATCCATTCCAATCCCATAATCTTCCAACGACAAATCATCTCCCAGTACCATGTGTTCATACAATATATCCTTCACGGTTAACCCCTTCCTTCGTTTGATAATCCCTTTGAGGACACCAATGGTGGTGTGCTTATCCAAAGGACCCCCAATTTCATCTACCTTGATAGGGATCACCATTGATGAGGGGACAAGAACCATGGAGAGAGTGCAGTGCTTTCCAATGTTATAACTCATCAAAACCCGCTCATCCTCAAGAATTCGGCCCCCATACTGTAGACGCTGATATTGAACAGGAATTTGTAGCCTCTGATAGTTCATGTTCTTCACATCTGCAATGGTGGTTTCAGAATGTACATCAAGCGCTATAGTTTTTCCAGACCAGGTTCTAACAAATATCTGAAATGACGTGGACAAGACTTGGAGAATACAGCCATCTTTGAGTTTGTATGAGGCCAGGCTTCTCGAGTCCTCAAGCTGCTTCCCAGCACAGCTCAAAATTTTGATTGAGATGCCTAGCATACTTCCAGCTATCGCTTTGACATCAGCAACGGTAAACATTGCTTTAACTTCAAGCTTCAACTCCTGTCCTTCAGGTGCTTTTATGAGGACCGACAGCACATCCGGCTGAGAGAAAACCAAATGAAGAGTTGAGTTGTTTGTAATGCCAAGGGAGAGCAATGATCCACCCTCCTCCAGTAGGATTCCACCATAAAGAAGGCTGAACTTATCTGATACAATGCCACCCTGCTCCATAATCATAGACCTAACCATTTGCAAAGAGTCATCAGCCCTAGCTTGCAGCACCATGGTTCTGCCTTCGGTGGGTATTCTGATAAACAATCTCCTATAATCCCGAAGAATGACATCAAGAGCTGCATTATTCTCAATTCCAAGATCAAGTAACTTTTCATGATCAAGAAGGTGTCTGCCATCAAGTGCGAGCTCATGAACATAATAATCAGGGCCTTCCTTCTCACATAATGCAGCTTTGAGATTCTCAACGGTCTGAGTTCTGTTAACACGTAGAGCAACCATTTTTGTCACCCTCAAATGCACATCTATCTGTGACACCAGGAATAAAATATCCATTAAAGGTCAGTTTCACACCTCTAACACGAAAACCAGACTGCAATAACCAGCAAACAAGCAACTCTATTAGAGCCAATAATGTAACATAGTTCTCGTTCAGAAGCAAACAAGAATGCCTCTATTTGTAGCAGAGTAGAAAAACAAAGGGCCTAATCAGTCTTCTCTCATCACCCCATACACAACCAATCAAATATGAATGCTGATGCACGCAACAAAGAAGGCCAGAATCCAGATAGATTCGCAGATTTTAAAAGAAATCAGGCAACAGATCAAACAGCACATTTAACTGCGAAACATGAAGAAAAAATCCATTAGAGGCTGCCCATGTTTGTTCATCCGGAACAAAGTATTAGTAGTTAGCAAATAAGAAACTCTGTTAAAGCCATTTCTGTGAGCCAAAGCTTACACTACAGTAAAGAAAAAAAAAAGGCTAATCAGTTATTTCTTTCATCACAGCAGACATGCCAATATCTACTTCCCTCAATTATCGTTGATAATTTGCATTTTCACATAGATTCAATAGACCAGAAATTGCAAAACTAGCGATACCCAGAATACAAATCCCAGCCGAGCAAACAGAATGAAAATGACATTGCAGGAAATCATTTGAATTTGCGTGCCCAGATTGGTTTAGGAGGAAAAAGAAACATGCCGACTTTGGAAGTGAAGAAGAGAAATTACACTTCGATCGGAGGAGTCTAATGGGTGATTCCCAGCTTCGAAGGTATCCATAGAGACTCCGTAAGCCTAGACGTAAAAGCGCAATTTAGCTGCACAGGCGGGGAAGTAGCAAATGGCAATTTTTCAGCGTGCAGGGGAAGCAGGAGGGTGGGTCCCGGCCGTGTGGGTCCCACCGGTTTTGTGAGGGAGGAGGATCGATTATTTTTTGGGAATGGCTGATGTGCACCCACCTTACATGTGCTCTACCTCTATAATTACCCTGCTACCCTTAGTCAATTTGTAAATCCTCCGATCTCCCTTCCCTCCCAACCGCAGCACCATCATGTCAATCGCGCCGTCCTCTATGTTAGCACAGTCAGCTGGCCTCTCCGCTACCTGTTGCCACCATCCCAAGTCGGCCAGCGTCGCTGTTCTTGGTCGTCGCTAGCCACCAGCGACGGTGATTGTCGACTGAGTCGCTGCGGCGGCGAGGGACCGATACCAGAAACCACTGGCTCGTCTTCCTCTAGATGCCGTGAAATTAGGAGAGGAGGCTGGTTGGCATCTGGACGATGAGGTCGGCGATGGCCGCTCGAGTTTTGTGATTCGTTACTATGGTGGCATGACGGGCGATGAAGATATGAATGACGGAGGCGGAAGGCGCGTGAACACGGAGATCCTCATTTTATTTTTATTTTTCTTGGGTCAAATTATGAAACCACCTCAATTTTTTCTAAAACTTGCAATATTGCCATTGATTTCAAAAGGCTACTTTTTCTCCTCATCATTGGAGATTCAAATCGTATTTATGTAACAAATGTAATATATCTATAATATTCTTGTAACAAATCTTTGATCTCATTTGTAAATGTGTCACATATTCTATAAATATTTGTCACTTGTTTTGTACATTAAGTTCTATACATATTTATCATCAGATTTGTACATATCTCTGATTTATGTGATAGGAGGGATTTGATGCATCCACATCTATTTTTTTTATAGAAAGTTGAACCTGCACATACATCAAATATATTGATAATATATTTATGGTCTCATTTGTACATGTGACACACATTTTTTATACAGATCCTCCATTTTCTTTATATACCGAGTTTGTACATATGTTGTATTTAACTTGTGCATATCTCTAATTTGAAGGAAACACAGGATTTGATGTGTTTATATACTCATTTTATATTATGAATGATAGTATTGTAATACAAATATATATATATAAATATAAAGAGCATGGTGTACATTAGACTTACCCATTTTTTTTTGTTTTTTGTTTTTATTTTTACTTAAAGAGTCATAATCGATGTTTTTTAGGGGTGAAAGCTTTTGACTTAACTCGTAACCTGATATATAAGATTGAGTTAGTATATGAAAACCTGAACCAATTCTGAGAAATAAAAATTAAATTTGTTTGGGTTAAACCTGATTCAACCTGAAACCTAAAGGACTACCTAAGCCCAACCCTCAAAACCCTAACATCCTCCAACACTCACTTCTCACTATCCCTAGTTGTCACTCATTTTATTTTTACCGCCTCATTGCCTCGACCATCCCTAGCGAGATATTATATTGTAGACGTATATCTAATTAGACATACTAATCTAGCTCTAATTCCCTATATATAACCCACAATTCAATGAATAAATTGACTAATTTGCTTTGACTAAAACTCATTCTCACTCTTGAAAACTCACCTTTGTCGCCGCCACCTCCGCTGTCGCCGTCACGTTCTCCTCCTCTGATGAACCATCACCACCTCCAGATCTTATAGTCATCATCTGCCTCCAGATCTCGCAGCTGCTCAGCTCCGGATCTTGTCGGATCTCATCATCACCCACCAAATCTCGTCGTCACCTGCCGGATCTCGTCTTCACTGCCAGATCTCGTCGATCACCTGCTGGATCTTGTTGTCACCCACCGGATCTCGTCTATCACCCGCTGGATCTTGTTGTCACTCACTGGATCTCATCGATCGACTGCCGGATCTCGTCGTCACCCACCGGATCTCGTCATCACCCGCAAAATCTTGTCGATTGGCCACTAGATCTCGTCATCACCCACAAGATCTTGTTGATCACCTGCCGGATCTTGCCTCTAATCGTTTCCTCCAAGCGCATCCTTGTTGCTTTCGAACAGCAAAAGTGTTTGCAATAAAATGTAAATGTGTCTAATATAGTATGTGGAAGTGTCTACCAAGTTATATAAGACAAATTATTATAAGGTTAAATTAAAAATGTCTAAAGCTGTGAGAATAAATGTATAAAGTGTCTGAATCAATAAGTAAAATTATCTAGCTAAATAACTTACCATCACTCTTAACCTACCTCTGCCACCGCTTCCGCCGCCTCCTTTGACAAACCATCACAGCTCTAGATATTCAAAAAATAATTATTTGAAATAATAAAAATAGTGTATGAATAAATAAGACAAAGTATCCAATTGAATATTGAAAAATATCTAAAGAAATATGTAAAAGTGTCTGGCTAAATAACTAGTGAATAATAAGTTATTTTTAGAAAATAAGTGGCTAAAATTATTAAAATAAGTGTCTGACTAAATACATAAAAATGTCTAAATAAAAATACAAAAGTGTCTAAATATTTAAAGAAGTGTTCAAATAAAAATATACGATCCAATGAATAAACAAGTATCTACATAAATGTCTAAAGTGAAATATAAAAGTGTTTATACAATAATCAACAAAAAAAAATTATTTTTCTTTTAACAATCAAATTCCCCTTTAGAGATCTCTCATCTTCCTCTTCTCCCTCTCATCCCTCTTGTCTCTCATCTTTTCTCCACAGCCGCCATCTCCATAGTTGCCGCTCTCATCATTGTCAATCATCTTACCTCGGATTGCCTTAGGTCAAATCATCACTGCACCACCGCTATCATTGCATAAGGTCCTCGGCAGTAGGTTGAAGCGTCGAATAGGTGGCTGCCAGGCAAATTGGACAATCGGATGTCCTCGGCGAGAAACTGAAGTGTCGAAGAGGCCGGGAATCTAGGAAGTAAGCCAAGAATCTGATCGACAGTGGGGAGCTTGAGGCAGGAGATCAAAGCGCCAGTGAGGAGATGAGACGTCGATCGAAGATTAAAGAGCCGATTCGATCAAGCGGTGATTCGATCCGGTGATCGGCCTTCTAGATCTCGCGATTCCTTGGCGTTCGGTGTTCCTAGGCCTCACCGTTTGTGGTGCCTCGACGTCCTCCACCTTCTTTGCTTGATTGTGTCAACCGTTCGTTTCTCGTCGTTGACGAAGTCGATCAGCCTCCTCAACTTCTCTACACGCCAGATTTCAAGTTAGATCTGGTAGGTTTTAACGCTAAAATCAAGATAGAGCATTTGGGGGGAGGGTAAGTTTGAGGGCAAAATTGTAAAACAACAAGTATATCTAATTAGATATATGTTCATGTTATCTATCGTGATCCATAGCCCCTCCTTGCTGCCTCTGCTCTCCGCCCTTCTCTAGCCCCACCTCACGCTGCCCTCCCACCTTCATCCCTCGCCTTGCCGGCTTGCCCACCACCATCCTCCCTTGTTGCCTTTTTGGTCGTCATCAACCAACGTTGTCCTCCATCGAGCTCCTCCTCAACGCTACTACTAGATCGTCGTTGTCGCCTAGGTATCGTTCTCCTCGACAATGCCCCTTGCCCATAGCTCCGGCGTCAGCCTCCTCACCAGCCCTGCAACAGCCTTATGCCCGTCACTCTGTCGTCGCCTTCCTCGTCAACCTTGCGCCCGTCATGCATCGCTCCACAATTGGCATCCTCGTGATCCTTGCACCCATCATGCGCCGTATGTTATTACCCTTGGCCTAATTGTGATTTCTAGATTTCTTCTTACTCTCAAATCTCAGTTCAAGTCTACTCCAATTTCCTTGGAATTTGTGTTTTGTTGACAGTAGATCGGCATGGAGGTCGAGTTGGAGATGGGGTTCTAAGCGTAGAGGTCAAGTGACTCAAGTTGAAACAGTCAAAGAGGGAAGAGATGCTCAAACCAGGCCAAAGCCGATCCAACCTACCCTAAGCCTTTTTTTTGTTTTTTTGTTTGGTCAATTCAGGCTGGAGCCTTAAATCGGATCTTCTTGTTCAGGAATTTTGGAGCCATCCGCATCAACCTGACAATGGCTTTCCATTATATCATCCTTATAACTGCGTGTCGATTTGGAAGGGCACTTTCAAGTTCTTCCTTAAATCATGTTCATAGTATATGAGGAAATTTTATAAAAGTGAAAGAAAAAATAAATAAATAGAAAACGGGACAAAAATCATCTATATGTTACAAAGGGAAAAAAAAAGAAAAGGAAAAACGCTCATGATTGAACAGACCTTGAGTATTTTTTTGTATTGTTCTTGACCGAAACATAACAGTAATATTTCCGCGGTAGCAGACACTGAAGATGTTCGGGGGAAAATAAATAATATTGGCACAAATATACACCATGCCCAATGGCAAAAGTTCAATGGCGAGATTGCTTCAACTATAACATTGACTGGAACCAGTTTCAACAAAGTCCATTGTTGTTAGAGAACTTAATATATAGGCGTAAGGAGCACCTCGTTCCTGAGTATAAAATCAATGGCCGTTTTTAATCTCGATTGTCCAAAGGAGATCTGCGTCTGATCGGACTGTTACCATATCTCCTCGAACCTTGTTTGATGTACTTACTAAACCACCAAATCTCATCTCTGTATCGGCTGGGACAGTACATGGATGGAAGGAACATATCAGAATGCTAATGACATTTCAGGCACATAGCTAAAACACAAGCCAAGAATGACGGACAAAACAAATGGCACATGGATGACCAACAATATCAAATGACACCCCAGTATCAATCAAATGAAACTGCAGCTATATGCATGTCATATGCCACACATCATATTAGGCAACATATGTAACAGTAAGCATATGATATGGCATTGTCGAATTGGTAGGGATTTAGACATGCTGTTTTCACTGTCATGTTTCAGATAATTGAGCCCGCATGGCCTTGATAACTCATTCACGCAAGGCAAATCTTGACAAAATAGCTCAGCTTTGTGATGCAGGTTGCTTGAGTCCGAGTTTTACTTTTTTTATCTTTTTTTTTCTCCTTTTCCTCACACAAGCATCAGATGCATACATAGTTAAACATAAGAGATCCGTATTTCCAGCTAAACATGCAAATAACCCCATAGAGGATCAACTTACCTACAGTGCATTCATAGTTAAGAGAACCTCCACCAATTCACAGATCCCCATTCAGCATGCAAAGACCAAACTAATTGCTGCAGCTACCAACTAGAGAGCTTAAACAGTGGAAAGAACCTCCACCAACAGCATGTGAAACATGAATCACTCACAATATCAGAAGGGCATGCCAAGATATATCTCATGGATACTTGATACTGAGATGTTGCAGCATGAATAACGTAAAAACATTGTTTTGATTGGTACTAATTAGCCTAGCAGATGGAAACACAAGAACAAAGAAAAAATCCATACTTACTTAGATCCCACTCGAGCCCAGTGGTTGTGGTGCTTCCGGATGGAGCTCCAAACGGAATCAGTCCACAATGCGGACCCTCAATAGAAGAATTTATGTATATTTCATGGCGGTCAGTTTTGGGAAGAAGGTAAATGAGGCAGTCTTCTGATAAAAGAATAATTTGAATGTCGGAGAAATTATGCAGAACATTAATGTTTCCGCACTCGTGGTCGAATCGTCCACCAAGAGCACCAGCAACAAGAATGCAAAGCTGCTGGCAAGTCAGAAGAAAACATGTATAAGTAAAGACATTAGAACGCAAATAAGTTCTGGTTCAAACTGTGTAGAAGGTCTGGTGGTGAACACTTCACCAATTAGCAAGTAAAAACTTCCTATGAAAATAAGTTCTAGTCCAAACTGCATAGTGGGTCTGCTAGAGAATACTTCACTTGCTAGCAAGTAGAAACTTCCTACTTTCAGTTGAAAACTACATTGAGCTGGATCTAATTAGACATAAAAACCTATCAAAAACTTACATTAGACTTATCCAACTCAGGAGTGGAGTTACAAATGTGTAGTACACACTTGTGTAGGTCCGTGGTGTCTTGATCGTGAGATGCATCTATTATCTCTGTCCCCTGGAATGTAATAATAACCCAAAGCATCTTATAGACTTATAGACTTCCACAATAATTTGAACATTAGGAAATAGATGAATGGGGCAAACCAAAAGACAGTTCATACTTAGCAGCTTCAACTATGACAAACATAAAAACTCAAGTGGTTTGAACTTAGAAACAAAGAACTACAATAGGCAGATGAGAAACAAAACTTCAAAGTCATAGAGGAGGAGCAAGCTTACAATGTTGGTATAAAATTCCAGGACTTCTTTTCTTATGGAATCCATGTCTCCCTTGATCACGTCTGGCTTGTACCTGATACAGACGCAATGGCCCCATTGTTAACAATATATACTTGAATTGAACCAAAAAGGGAGAACTTATATCCTCAAAAAAGATGGTTGGGAGCGTTAAAAAGAACTTGAAACTCTAGTCGGAGCTACCATATATCAAGCGGCTCGTTAAGTAAGAAGCACGCAGAAGAAAACCTGATCCTAACATCGGAGGCATCTTCTTTAGGCAACAACAGAGGCATTTCATCGAACAGGCGGTTGGCGCCACCGTCAGCGCACACGCGCAACTGTGCTGAACTACGCAAAAAGCCGCTCGTCGATTCCCAGAAGCAATCAAACCAAGAAAGAGATGAAAAAAGCAAAAAAAAACGTGCTTGTCTATCGAAACAAATCAAAAAGTACCGTGCTTCCAAAGCAAGGGAGTGAATCTGGGGAGTTTCTGGTTAAGAACGACGAGCGCGTAGGTTAGACAGGGGCGGTGTTCGGCAGGAATCGTGGGCAAAAGGAAAGAGGAAGAGTGGCGGATCAAGCCCATTCTAACGCGCTTCGTGCTGGACCTGGGAAGAGGACGACCCCAAGTCGGACTTGCAACTTGGTAATATTGGTCGCTGATCAGAAAAGACGGGAAGTTGCTGTCGATTTGACTTTTAGGTGCCTAATAGTTCATAATAAGAAAAAATACCAAATTTATCACTGCTGTTTGGTTCCTAGATTGGATTACCCTTCATAGTTTTCTTTGCTACTGATATAGCTACTGATATTATAGTTTAGGACCATATATGTTATTAATGTTATAGTTTATGGCTGAATATGCCACCAATCGTTAAAAACCTAACAGATGCACATAATAGTTAGTTTTAAAATCTTAGAGTACTGATGTAACTTCTAACAAATATTAGGAATTTTGTGTGATTTTTACCATTTTTAATATTTTGTGCTTCTGGCACTACATTGATCACCATTGGATTCGCTTGTAGGTGACGTAGGTGATGTTGGAGAAGGTAATGTTGAATGTTACTATTTGTAATAGAACAATTGCCATATCTGGAATCCAAGAATTAAAAACTCATCAGTATTGAATAAATGAGCTATCTTTTATCAAAATTCAGATTATCTGTAATATTAGAATGTGAAGACTAATTTAAATATCATTTTTTTAGAGACCGGTGACAAATCCAGTGATGAATGGCACCATGGCGGTAGCTGCAGCACAAAAAAAAATGATAAATTATATAAACTTTTAAAAATTTATTAAAAAGTACATTAATATTACAATATTTCAAAATCAACAACTTCCTGTATTTACTGTTAGGTTTTTAATGAATTGTGGCACATTGACAACCGATGCACAATTTCGGAACAAAAAACGAACACTTAGTTCATGCGTAAATTATTTATTCTCATTTAACTATTTTCCATTATCCTTGAGCTCTATAGCCAAAAAGTATTCAACCACAAAATCTAATCTCTCACTATTGACCAGCAAGCACTATAGTAGGGGAATCAATACCTTTTGTCTCTTTTGCCTTTTTTCATTTTTTGACTTTTTAGCTTTGTTTATGGAAGCTACCGTCTTGGCGACATGGCACCATCCTTAAGAGAATCTATAGTTCAAAATTTCAAATGCTTTTGTTTGTGCTTTAGAGATTTTTTTGTCAAAATAGACAAGGATTTCTGCGCTACTTTTCACCTGCGTGTTCAATTGAGGCGGGAGGCATTTTGGTTAGCAAAAAAATCATGCTGCGTGGCTGCCACAACGGGGTACTTAACGGTAGAGTGGGCAATTTGGCCCAATTGGTAAATGTTGATGGGGGATTTGACTAAAAAAAAGGCATAGTGGCTTATTTGGCCAAACATATATATTATGTGGATCTTTTGACCCTTTTGCCCAACTTGGTAATATTGGTCACTGATTCGAAAAGACGAGATGTGGCTGTTGGTTTGACTTTTCTGCGTCTAATGGTTCATTATTTGATAAAAAAAACAAATTTCCCACTATTGTTTGGTATCTAGATTGGATTGTCCATTATAGTTTTCTTCGCTCCTGATATAGCCATTAATATTATAGTTTAAGACCAGATATGCTACTAATGTTATAGCTTGGAGCTGAATATATCACAAATTATTAAAAATCTAACAGTAAACGTGTGCAATAATTGATTTTAAAATCTTAAAATACTGATGCTACTTCTAAAGAACTTTAGTAATTTTGTATAATTTTTACCATTTTAAATTTATTGTACTCCCGACACTACATCGGTTAATGTTGGATTTGCTACTAGGTGACATATGTGATGCTAGAGGAGGTAGTGTTGAACATCATTTTTTTGTAATATAACAACATTTATATCTGGAATCAAAAGACACATTGGTATTGAATGAGTGAGTGTGTTTTTAATTGGAATACAAAGGCTAATTTGAATATCATTTTTTGATGGATCAGTGGCGAATCTAATGATGGAAGGTGTCGTGGCAGTAGCTGCTGCACAAAAAACAAAAAATGATAAATTATATAAAATTTCTAAAGTTTGTTAAAAGTTACATTAGTACCATAATATTTCAAAACCAACAACTTTTCGCGTTTACTGTTAGGTTTTTAACAAATAATGGTATATTCAGTTCTAAATTGTAACATTTGTGACATATTTGGTCTCAAACCATAACATTAGTGACCGTATCAAAAAAAAAAAAAATTATAGTGGCCAATCTAATCCAAGAGCCAAATATCAACGAGAAATTTGGTAATTTTCCCTTATTACTGATTTGGGCATTACCGCTAATCTCTTACCATTTAAAAGAAACAAACAAACAAGATACTTAAAAGCTATTTTTTCAACTTACGTGTAGACTATGCTATATGGATGACAGTTGGATAGGTAAAACTCATGACATGTGGATATCTATACGTGACAGATCGGATTGTGCGTAAGAATACCCGTAATGAAATTGACATGGGTAAAAAATTTTACCTATCTACTGGGTATGAGTTAGTGGATAGTTTGGATAATCAATAAAGAGTAACCCGTCATGCCCGCGAACTATGAAATTATGTTTATATTCACCAAAAGAGTGTCCAATTGCATCCCAACTCTCTTTGAAGTAGCCACAATTCCACCTTAACCTTGAAGTAGTGACTTCTGAGATTCCATCCATATTGATTTTAAATTTTGAAGGAAACTCATTTGAGACATAGGACTTATCTTTCCAACTACTTTTGTAGTAAGGAAGATAGTGGTTAAAGAATAAGAGAACAAAAAGTTAGAGTGTTAAGCGGCAAAGAGCGAACAAATCTGAGTCAATGCTAGTTTTTTTTCTTTTTTGGTTGACAACATATGGAGTATTTGTAGGCATACACGGGTATGAATATCCATAGGTTGTGCATATAAGGGCAAATTCTAATTTAAATTATTTGAAAATTGCCTTGTAATAAATTCTACCAAACTTCTAATTTTTTAAAGTTCAATATGTAATTTAAAATATTATTTTTCTTATTTAAAAATTCAAGATAATTTCTTTCTTTACTGGTGACAATTTGTGATCCGAGGGCTCTTCTTTTCTCTCAAAAACCATAACTGCACTTCTTTTGTACGTTAAAACTATTGTTCAATTAAGATGTCGAATCTAGCTAAAAGATCTTTTTATTTCTTTTACGTTTTGTTTCTTCACTTTTAGGCATGGTTGCTTATTTTCCCTTATTTTTTCCCCTAAAGCTGTTCTCTTATTTGCCTATTTCTTCAGCTTTACTTGGTGTATCTCCAAAAATATGATAAATGATTGTGATTTGTGAATGGATGATTGGGAGCAATTGTTGATGAGATGTCAATAGGTGGATCTATTAGGATATAGTTTTTTAATTTTTTCCCCCCTTTCTACTTTGTGTTTGTCACATTGTAAGTGGAGTTTTAGTTTGGGGCTTGTTTCAGTTAACTATATGTATATCTTCTAAGTGCATCCTGTTTTAGATGGAAGCAGTGGATTTACTTTTAGTATCTTCTTTAATATTATGTAATACATGGATGCCGTTAATGTCCAATTTGGTGGTCTATTATGTTCCTGTTGTTCTAGAGCAACTTATGTTATTTGTTGTAAATGTTCTTTGACTTATTATTGATTAAAATAGAATCTTTTTCTCTTAAAAAAAACATGGCGGATGAGAACATGCTTTGAGAACTAGAGTTGTAAGTGTGATTAGTAACAAACCCTACTAAGGAAAGCATAAGAGAATCATAATCTATTTATTGATAAATCACACCATTTGTCCCTAAACTACAAAATCATCCTTGAAGTAAGAATGTAAGAACAAAAATGTCTATAAGGTAACAATTTGTTGCATGATTGCCTTCTGTCTTAGACGTCCAAAACGTAAACAATTAAAATAAAGAGAGTAATACATTTTACCCCCTGGCGTTTACCTTAAATTACACTTTACCTCTCCCATTTCAAAAACCTCTTAACAACCCCTTAAGGTTTTAAGAAACCTACACTCATGCGCTACAGTTTATTTTAAATATTAAAATCAATGGATTCATTGCATTTGAGACCTCAACTCTAGTTTTTGTTTAAGTTTTCTCCTTAACATATAAATTATTTTATTACTTGTCTTTTACAAATAATAGAATATAATACATAGTTCCTTTCAACTTAATATCTCCCAATTATTATTTTTTTCTTATGATTACGTTTTTATTTATTTTTCATTGTCTATACTTTTTTTTATCTTCATAAATATCTCTAGTTAAGGATATCATTTTCATTTTAATTTTTTTGTTTATTTATTTATATTTAGAAGCTTTACAAGAGTTCTTCTCATCTTTTCCCAAAATTAGCATGATAATTAATAAATCTAAAATTAAAGAAATGGTAAGGCTTATATTTACAATAATATGAAAACTGTAAGATCACTTTTTTTTCAATTAATACATAATTGGTCATTTTATTATAATTTTATTCTTACATACTTATTCATTAATTAATTTTTTTGTAAGAAGGTCTTACTCAACAAAATGCTTATTGATTATTTATCATTTTTTCAGGTGCTAAGATGATTTCCAATCATACTTCTTTAACTTCATATTTGATGTCAAGTGACATTAAGATTGCCAATATATTACTATCTTTTGGGTTAAAATTCACCAACGCATCACATTTATACTTCTTTGGAAATTTTTATTTGTCATGCTCAAGACACGATACTATTTAGTGAGTGACACTACTCTTTGTTGTATTCCATCTTCTAGCCGTCACCATTACTCCAAGGGCTAATGTCTTTTTTAGTTAAGGAAATCAAAAAATAATTTTCTAAATGAAAAATTCTTAAAAAATAATTAATCAATCAATAAATATATAAAACTAAAATTACATTAAAATGACCAAATATTCCATTAACTTGAACAAAGTAAATTTTAAAGTTTCCATGTTATTATAAAATGAGCCTTATCATTTCCTTGATTTTTGCTTTAATAATTACTATTACAAGTTTTGAAAAAAAAATGAAAGGGATAGAAAGTAACAACCAATTTTAGAAACTAAAATGATATTATTAACTAGATGTGATTAAAAAATTAAAAATATAAAATAAAGTACATACAAACAATGAAAATAAATAAAAATTGAATAATAAGAAAAAAAATAATAGTGCAAGTAAATAGGAACAATACATATAAATATATTGTGTCATCCGAAAAAATAAGTAATGAAACAATTTATATGTTGTGGAGAAAACTTAAAAGAGAATTAAGAATTGGGGTCTCAAAGTATAATTAAAACTTAAAATAGCATTAAGAATTGGGTTCTCAAAGTGTAATTAGTCTGTGGATTTTAAATTCCATAAGAGACAATAGAGAGATAAGTGTAGACTTCTTAAAGCCTCCACCTCAAGCTCCAAGGGACTTTTACGTGGTTTCTAAAACAGGATGGGGCAAAGTGTAATTTAGGGTAAATATCAAGGTACAAAATGTAATTCACCCTAAAATAAATTGTGATTTTGTAAAAAAGGGGGGGGGGGGGGGGGGGGGAGTAGATAATACAGAAGTTTAAACGGAAGTGATTTACTTTCTAAATTTTCAAAATTTGTTTAATGTTGTCCTAACTGTTTAATTTATCGATATTTAATCCGGTGATAACGACTCGCTATACTAAATGAACTTTCAACGAAAGAATATTTTCATTTAATATTGTTTAGAAATTTTGTTTAGGGATTTAGCCTATATTTTTTTGTTGCACTAGTAGTATCCTCCGCCCAGTAGATGAAAATTGATCTTCTCCAGATACTATCTGGAAATTTTGCATCCATGGAACCCTGGAGTAAATACAAATTAATTCCTCCGGCTTAAAATGAATCTCTTCCACGTTCTAGTTAATTTTAGATAATTTATAAGTGATGGATCTTCAAACATTTAATATTAAAAGCTAAATTCGATGGCTTTAATGAAATGTGCGTGGGAACAACATCACAATTTTGTTTGGGGAGGGGGTGGACGGGAATTGATTTGTGGTTATAAATGACATTTTAGTTCTTTTACACTTTGGGATTTATGGAACACTTGCTTGGGCGACCTTTTTGAAACGTTGGTGCTAGCGGATACCAAACGGGAGTTTCGAGGAGCTTTAGATGATAATCTTTAATTGCTGAATAGAATCTATAACTGTGTTACCGTAAGCAACATAAACTGTTGTTTGACACTTTATGATGATCTTCAACATTAAATTATCACTTTCTTTCAATCCCTAATCCATTAGTTGTTTTATTTTTATCATAAACCTATTAAGAACGCTTCATTTTAGTCCTAAACATGTTAAAATGTTTTGGTTTTGGTCATCTATTAAACTAAAATACTTGCCAAGCATTAACTTCTAGGGTTCTATCTAAACTATTCAATAATTGCTTTCCAATAAATCTAAACCATATAATAATTTTTTAATAATTAGTGGACTAATCACATTTATTACAAGCAAAACGGAAAAAGTTACAATTTTAAAAGTCCATTAACTGGCAAAGATTATTATATTTACTAGACAGCTATCATGAGTTGATGAATATGGACTAAAACAGAACAATTAATAGATTAGGGACAAAAAGAAACTAATAATTAAAGGTTAGGCACTGCATATGAAATGCACCCACCCTCCCACACAGAACATATCAAAATCTGATTGAAGTGACGAATTACATAAATGCTGCGAGCACCCAATTTTAAACAATTGACCGGCAAACCAAAATCAAACGCACTGATTTAAGGGCCGAAAATCACAACTGGCGAGGTTTTGAACAGTGACGGAGCTTCTATCATGATACAAGTGGCATTCTTTTTGACCTCCAGCCACTGCCACAACTTTCCCATTCGCTTTACTGAGAAATTAAAAGCAATGTACTTGGCAGTTTCGGAGGGCATAGGGGCTGCGGGTGCCCGGCCCAAACATTTTTGTAAATTATATATATATATATATATATATATATATATATATGTGTGTGTAAAAATAAAGATAAAAAATTTACATTATCTCTTGTGGCTCTCTCAATTTTTTAATTATAAAACATAACAATATTTTAAAAAATATAGATGTAAAATAATAATAATTTTCTCTATCTCACTAAAATTATACATAAATACATGTGATTGATTTATATGAGAAATATAGGAAAAAATCAAACATTAAACAATTAATTTTACTCTCTTAATAAAAAATAATTAATTATATTTTAAAAAGTTAGAAATGTAAAAGTACAACTTTTTCACTTTTACAAATTTTTACATTAGTTAAGGCATGGCTTGTGAGAAACAGAGAAAGACCTTTAGCAAACAAATGACGGAACTTCTTCTTAATATTGCTTTGAATCTTAGATATTCGTATAAGTTATTTAATATTAAGAACATATATAGATTAACCGACAAATTTTATCCTTCAAATTTCACTAAATAAAAAAAGATTCATTTAAAGTATCAACTCTAACATTATGAGTTTAATATCCTCCACCATCCACAGTTGAAAAATATATCTACAATTACTCAATTTTGTAGAGTACTAAAGGAAACACGAAAATAAAAAATTTACCCTTTAGTTGATAGATTGATTCATCTTATATTAATTCTTCCTATTTTAACTGCAACATCAGAACTTTTTCAACAATAAAAGTTGTGAAAACAAGACTTTATATTAGCATGAGTGAAGATATTCTCAAGAATCACTTTATTTTTTATATTGAAAGAAAAATTACTAAAACCTTGTCAATAGACAAAATAGTAGATGATTTTTATTCATTGAAAAAAAAAAAAAAGACAAACACACCTCAAGATGCACAAAGTATTATTTTTTTATTTAATATTTGGTATTAATCAAACATTTGTACATACATAATAACGTAAGTAATTTCCCTTTGATAGAAAAGCTTGTGATTTTATATGAATTAGAAGTTTATAATCACCAATTTATTAATGGATTAAAACTTAGATTTAGTTAAATTTTACTTATCATTTTGGAAATGTATAAACAATAAACATAGCAATTTAATAGATTTTAAGTTACTTTTTATTTTTTATTTTTTTTTTACATTGTAAAAATACATCTACTTTTTAATTATCTAATATTTTCAAAATGAAGTCCAGCCTCCCTAACTTAAAGATACATCTACTGGCATTTTTACAATGATACCAGTTCAGAACTTCACATTCATGCGAATAGAAGCAGTCCAAAAGATACGACTTATATGATGAGAAGATGAAAGTCTCATTAATCCTTGAATAGAATAGAATAGAATAGAATGGGAAGCACATTTGGCTACAATTAGTTGGGCCAGGGGCGAAGGAAGTTGGAGACTACCCGTTACACAAATACACAACTCAGATTGTACTAAACTGGTGGACCTGTATTTACAGCCGAAGGGGCAGACCAGAAACAGAACCCAGGACTCCGCTGAGAATACTTAAATAACCAAGTTCCCTGCTTTATCGCCCGAGATGATAAGTATAGAAAATTCTCCTTGTAAGAAACATTTTTTAGGTTAAATTTTTTTCTGGGGGAAAAAAACCTATATATGATACAAGGGTGGGGGGTGGGACCTGCAACGGAATTTCCATAAATAGGGCCCTCATGCTTTGTCACCATTTTATGGTGACCGACCATTGAAGAAGAATGAACTGGAGCAAAAAGAATGCTATACACAATGATACCTCTTCTACATGAAGTAACTCAGAGATGTCTTCTTTCTTGATCCGCCTTCCCCATACAAATCATTCCACTGCAGAAGCTCATTCATATTTGACGATTCTGATGAAACACTTGCACACACCTGAATCAAAAAGCACAAGAGACAAACAAGAATTTGGCATCAACTCGTTCAACACCTTCCACGAAAACCTGTCACTCTACTCACTTTATTTTCAAGAGTCAGACTCATCGTTTGAAGACACACACACACACACACACACACATTCTATTGCACACATCCACGCATATATCAGAATGGAACCAAAAGGATCAACACCGAGCTGTCTAATATAGTTCAAGACAAGACAGCCAGGCTCAACCTTCTCTGCAACGCCAATCCATTCAAACAAACTATTGACCGCAACATTTTAGAACTTTGCACAAGTATCCCAAAAATGGTCTTCGATCACCAGTCAATCATACACCACCAACAACCAAAAACTTGGCAGAGCTCAATTTTAGGTCCATTGAATTGGGTGTTTCCAACATCCTACATACATTTGTATATAAACCACCAAAATGCCTTTTTTATTTTTTCAATTTTCCCCCTCACCCACCCCCTAGTCCCCTTACTGAACAAATGAAAGGAAAATTGAACACTTCCAAGTTCTCTCCCATAAATACAGACAGTAATTCAGCTAAAACAGAAACGTAGAAAGTGAGAGAGAAAGCAGGAGGGGGAGGGGCATTAATATGTCCACTCCACTGTTCTGATTAAATCAAGTACCTGTTCATGTGCATATCTAAAATCATCCATCTTCAGGGGACGAATATCAGCACTGCTGTACAATGAAGGTAAGGGTCTGCTCTCGGACAATGCTAAAGCTCTCTCCTGAAATCACAAAAGAAATCATAATGCATTGCAGGGTCACAATACATCAAAACTAACACCATTTTATATAACTGAACTACTACTATACAGGACATCATTTTAGAAGGTTTATCGTTTTTTTGTTCTTTTGACTTGTAATTCATGATTCTATTCACTTGTTACCACAAAAAAACACCAAACAATAACGAGACCCAAGGCAATTCATGTAAGACTACTTTAGACGACCGCCAGCAAAAGAACATATTTAAACTAATTATGCCTGCCTAGTACCACGAATACAATACGTCATATGAAAATTTGCTGCATGCGAAGGAAAACACAAAAACCATTGAAGCAAAACATAGAAAATGACAACACATTCGGATATTAAACCGACCTTCTTTTCCTTCTCCAAAATCTCTCGTATCGGACAATGTGCAGCTGTCACACACAGATTCTGCAACAAAAAAATCTTGTCAGGGAAATGCAGAACAGACAAGGAATAACAGAAGCCTGACATAAGTCGTGTATTCTGAACTATAAGAAAACCCTAAATGAGGAATTTTACCTTTCCAGTATAAAACTCGAAAGAATGATTAACACAGACAAGACCAGCATTATATATCACACAACATTACTTCAGGTCATGTTTCCGGCCAAAACCGAACAAAAGAGCCTATTCAGCATATCTACAAGTTCAACCAGGAAACTTGGAGCTCTAAACAACCCAGATATGCAAAGAACGGAGAAATCAACCTTAAGGTCACTTCCAGAATAGCCATCAGTCATGTTAGCGATAGCTTCAAGGTCAGCATCTGGCTCCAGCTCTTCCTTGGATAGGATAACTTTCAGAATCTTTTCTCTGTTTGCAGCATCTGGTAAATTAACCATCAACCTGTACAAGTGGTCCAACTGATTAGCAGCTAATGCCCAGCAGAACACAAACAACAAGAGATCTAGAGAGACATAAGACACTAACCTTCGAGGAAGCCTCCGGATAACAGCCTCATCAAGGTCAAAAGGCCGGTTTGTAGCAGCCAGCACAAGCACTCGTTCTTTGTCCTTCGTGCGGAGACCATCCCAATTCACCATAAATTCATTCTTCATTTTACGCATTGCCTCATGTTCACACGGATTCTCCCGTCTTCCTAACATGCTATCAACCTATAAAACATCCCAAGTTAGCCAGATTAGGAATTTAAGAATGCAAAAAGATTTACCTATTAAAAAGAAATTAATCATTTAAAATCAACAAAAAAATCTCTTGAAACCATGGAATAGAAATAATGATTAGCCAAAACATTGAGCAAACCTCATCAACAAAAATAACACTAGGAGCAATTTTACTCGCTAGGGAGAAAACAGCCTTGACATACTTCTCCCCTTCACCGAACCACTGCAAAGTTACACAGTAAATCATTAGAAAGGCTTTCCAGAAAGAAAAACACAGCCACAGATATTTCTTAGGGAATTAAACAACTCCCAAACATGAAAAGCAAAAAGCATGGCCACAGGTAATTTGTGCTAGGGAGTTATAAACAACTCCCAAAAATTAAATTGGAACCCAAATCAGGTTAAGACACTAGCCACAAACAACCCAATCACACTTGCACACAACCCTAGGCAATTACTAGTTTACTACATAAATCAACCAATCCTCCATCCTGCAATTGTTAGTATGGGCTACATAAACATAGCATCTGCATCTCACTCGATTGGATATCTCTTCCTCCCGAGGCTATGGTTCTATTAGGTTTTTTTTTTTCACTACTTTCACCAAACCTAGCTCCCTGAGCTCTCCTGTGTATTTTATCACCCTATGCACTCAGCCATCACTCTACCACCCAAAAATGTCAATATTTCTTGACCTAAACCCTATAAAGCTTGGAAAAGAACAACCGGCTCCTTAAGTTCCCATCCATTCACTTATTCATCGAGGCAAAGCAAAGACCAAAATTGTTGATGTTGTTACTCAGGCATCATGCACTTCTATAAAATTTATGATTAGTCCTCACAAATACAAGTTTAGTCAGGACCAATTCAATGTGAAGGCTATCCCCCTTCCCAGCATGAAAACTATCTGCTAGTTGATTGTTCAGAACCATTTACAGCAAGTTGTAATCTGTAACTTCATGGACAATGTGAGACCATACTAGTTGTTCCGCTCACACTGTTGTTGCACGTGCATCAGTAGCATTGTAATAGAAAGCGTTGGTAACTATGACATGCTGCAACACTGTGAATATAAACCATATACTTGTATGTTCTATGACGAAAACAGTGTTACTTTGGCAATCTAAGGACAAATGATGCCTGAAAGCTATAGACAGGCTTGGTCACTAAGAATAGTTTCTTAGTAATAGAAAGCGTTGGTAACTATGACATGCTGCAACACTGAATATAAACCCTATACTTGTATGTTCAATGACGAAAACAGTGTTACTTTGGCAATCTAAGGACAAATGATGCCTGAAAGCTATAGACAGGCTTGGTCACTAAGAATAGTTTCTTTCAGCCCTCATGGCTAAAGAAAAATGCTACTGTTTATAACACCACCACCAATAACCGCTACAGTAGTTATAAAACTTACCAACATCTAATACCAGTATTAAGTGGTTCTACCCTCATTATCATTGTTATCATTAAGTTTAGCTAATACCTAGATCCAACCTGGGCTTCTCCAAATCAACTATTCATTGTTGTGGGCACCCCAGCCCCTTCACCCCAACACCCTCCAAACCAATCCCAGAACTGAAATAGGGCACCAATTAGGTTTGATAGAGCAAATTATTACACAACCAATAAAGCCAAAGAAATGCAGAATTCTGGTCTTTATGACACTTTCCAATCAGAACAGCTCCAATTGGCCCAAAATGGATGAAAAATGCAGCTCTGAATGATTTTACTGCACATTCCTTACTTCCAACTAGCTCTGCAGTTAATATTACTAGGCAAGATGCAACACTCGCAAATTTTCAGACCAACACATGCATCAAACAGTTTTCAACTCCATCAGGGTACCTTTCCCACTCCTTAGATTGGCATCATTCTGTATATAACCTGCTCTATTTCAGCCGTTACACTGGAAGGATTCAAGCTAGCTTTGATGCTCATCAAGATCCTTTGGTAAGTCATCACCACACTACATCTCCCCACTAAGTTGGAGTCAATGGCATGAGGTTGATAATGCCACTATTTGGAGAACACAAGCATGCCACATGTTTGACAAGAAGTATCATTTAAAAAAAAATACAGAACTTCGGCCTGACCATGTTTCCCTTCGCTAATATATGTCAATTACATCACAAAATGCAAGTGGAAGTTAATTTTCCATGGACTTAACTTACCTTTGAAGTAATGCTGGACATTGATATATTTATGAAGTTCGCACCAGCCTCAGTTGCAACAGCTTTTGCAAGCATTGTTTTTCCAGTACCAGGTGGTCCGAAAAGCAATATCCCTTTGCAAGGCTGAACAGATATATCACATTTAAAAGATCAACATAAGGAGACAATACAAGATGTACCTGAGCAAATTTACAAATCAAAGAGAGCACAATCAGCAAAAACTCCATTGTGACCCATCTGCACAATTGTTACCTTTGTCAGTTGTCCTTTGCAAAACAATTCTGGTCTTTGAAGAGGAAGCATCACCAATTCTTTCAATGTATCCTTTACATTTTCTAAGGCTCCAATATCCTCAAAACTAACCCCAATATCATTGGGTGGAATAACATCAGCAAGAAGCTTCTTCTCAAATTCATTATCAGTGACCACGTCCTGGAAGTAAGCAAGGTTGAGAGCATCTCAGAAAGGCAAGATAGTACAACCACAAATCCTAAAAACAGTAATGATAGAAGAACAGCAATCAATGTCACCTTAAGTGACTTCTTCGAGCTCTTGCTTTCATTTTGAATGCCTTGCAAAATGCTCATCCCATAATTGATGCTGTAATGGAAGTAATGAGAAGTAAATCAGTGGAACAGAAAAAGACAATCCACAGAAATAAAATAGAGAAGCATCTGAAGAATATATAACCTTTCAGCGGAGATCACTAGTTTGGAATCTTTGATAGAAGCTTCTGAATGATGCATGAAGTGGTGACTTATTGCCCAGCCCACAACTTTTTCCACACCTGTTAAAATAGAGTGAGCATAAAATTAACAGAGCTAATGAAACCCACATACAAGATTAATAGCACAAGATTGAATCTTGGAATACTGACTCTCAGCTGTGAGCGTCTGATCTTTAATGCACAGACTCTCAAGGTCTGGACTTTCCAAGCAGTTTCGATTGAGAACCTGGTGTTAAAATATAATGTAATATGAAAAACACATAAATGCCTACATTCATGAACACTAGTTAATTGGCAAAAGCTCCACAACAGCATGAACAGAAGAAATTAACAAGAAACAACATTCAACAAGCTCTCATGGTGGCACTCACTGAGCGAATGCTAACAACATTTGAGTGTGCTTTAAGAGTTTCAATATCACGCTCCAACTGCTGTTTCCAGTCCAAAAGCAAACCTTCATCCTGGGACAATTTAAAGTTTTATGAGATTCCAAAATCAGTAGAAAAGAAACATATGTCAGAAGCAGGATGAACATACCTGAGGCAATTGTATTGTCACTCTATTAGGGAAAAGCCTAGTGACCTGTTTCATGGTTTTAGGCGTTTCTTTGTTTCTGTCATGCAGTCTTCCAAAACTATCCTGCTCCAAAAACAAGAAAAGAAAAATTTCATGACACCACCTAATAACAGTATTTTTATTTTTATCACCCATTTATACATGTGAGGTTCAGGAATCATAAACTTATAGATGGGGGAAAAATATGGGCGCCCTTAGAGAGGGATAGGAAGAGAGGGACAGTAGAGAAGATAAAATAAAAAGAAGCGATTAAGTTAATATTGGAACAATTTACAAGAGGGACATACTTTGGGCATGATGGATGGAAACTTCCGCAGTAATCAAGCCAGACAATCAAGGACAAAAAATCTCCCCTTTTACCTTTTAATAGGTCACTTATGGAAGTGATCATTATGAAAAGAAATATACACAACACAATCCCAGAGTTCAAAACTAATAGAATAAGTATACACTACAGATCATTGAATAAAGTTTAATCAGAAGTCCGTTTGAAATGGAACTCTTCCAAGTTGAGGGAACGCCATCAAATTAAATAAAACCACCACAAGGAATTAGAGAAAGCAGAGATAACACTCTCTTAAAAACAAAGCTACAGTTCAACTCATTGTTCCACAGGAAGACAAACAGTTTCCAGCAAGCACTGAACCACTTCGTGATACAACTAAAACCTACAGTGATCACAATAAAAACAAAATGCAATGTGACAAAATACATCTGTACAAGGACCCAAAGCACCTAATAGTTACCTAAAATGCCATTTAATCACAACCAATCTGGAGTTGGTATCATGAAGCTCAACAGTAACAAGCTCAAAGAACCTCTATGCCTAAACAGAGGCGACAACCATGCAGGCAGCAGAAAGCAAACTTCAACTGAAGACAAACTTCACGTGTGACAACACTCAAAATGTACACATTACACTACTAAAAAAAAAGGGTTCAGCATACCGGGAAAGCAAGATCAAGTAAAGCTGTTTGATTGGCTCCAAACTTCGTAAACAAAAGCCCACCAGGATGAGACTGAAACTCATAGAAATGGTGATCACCTAGTCAGCAATCATGCAATGTTCAAGGAAATGATTTCATTTTATTTTTCTTGAAGGATCATGCACTGAATAAATCATACCTTCTCCTTACGATTATCCATCTGCGTATGTGAGCCAATGACAACAACATTCGCAGGTAAATTTTCAAGCTTATTCTTTAAAGCATTATACACCTCAGGGTTTCCAACCATAGACTTCTCTATGTCTTTCACAAACAATATTAAAGGACTGGTTTTGCTTTCATTAGATGCTACCTGCATAAATTACACAACAGAGACCAGTTGCCAAAAGCTAAATCAAAGTTTAGTACCATAATTTGTTATCTACTGTTAACATCAGGTACCTCAAAGAGTTCACTAACACCTAGCTTGTCAGCATCTTCACCTCCAGAATTATCCAAGCGAAGAGAACTAGCTGTAAAGTAACATAATAAGTAACAAGCTTACACATACATGGCTGAAAACAAACACATACAATTCAGAAAGAAAATGGACTGAAGAAATACCAGTGCAAAAGAAACCATGATCTTCCTCACAAAGGCCACCTAGATCATTGCCCTCTGGAATTGACTTATCAAATCTAACCCCAATTTTTGAAGAACCATTATCCTCAAAAGCCAAGAGCACTTTACCCCGAAAACCAAATGTTGGTCCCCTGCATGCAGAAAGCGACACAAAGTCTTGTAAAAATTTTGGTAGGTAAGATGCAACAGGTAATGCATTCAAACAAAATTGACAGCTTTTGCCTTATAGGAGGAGGGAGAAACTGGTAAAGGTTCTAAATTCCATCACAGTAATTCCTAAGAGAAATTTATGCAGTTATTAGTAAAACTACAAAAGAATATTAGATAAAATTACCTTATAGAAGGCAGTGATGGAATCCCAGAATGAGGAGTTGGACCAATGAACTTGACTCTATCACCTGAACATTTCCCTTTGGTATTATTAACATATCAATAGACAACAAAGGCTCAAGGACCAATTGAACATCTAAATTCTACACCAACCATCTAATAAAAATTTAAGAGATCTTTGGACAGAAATCACATGCCTTTTTTGAAGGTATAGCTTTTGGATGTTGCAGTAGATGCCTCCTGTTTCGGCAGAGCCTGAGAACTCAAAATAGAACCACCCGTTATATGCGCTTCAACACTAGAAGTTGGTTTTTTTTGTTGTGAAGTGGTGGGAGCTTGTGCAGCTCTTTTGGCAAACATAGCTGCTCTTTCAGGCCTCACAGTTTCCTTGGCAGGATCAACTTCTTTAGTTGTTGATCCCTAATTCATTTAAGAAATTGTAATAGGTAAGATGTATGGGAGACTTATAAAGTAACTTTTAACACATGACCCAGATGAAAAGAAGACTTAAGAATCTGTAGCAATTGGAAAAAAAGTTATTTTTTTCTTTTCTTTTGTTTCCCTTGGAAAACAAAATCAATAATGCTACTTTTTATGTAAGGAAAAGCTAATTTATTAGAGGTCAGAAAATGCCAAAAAATCATTTACACGAGAAAAAACCAAAGTTAAAACCAAATAATACTACTTCAAATAAATGCCAGATTTTGTTCCCGTGGATCACCTAAATCTCATAGGAAACTCAATCCTCACAAGCCCAAGGGATTAACTTTTCAAAATCAGCTTAAGAATCTCTTCAAGTGATAACATAAGACTTCAAACAAAAAAGAAACCAACAAAATGAGGAAGCAGGTATGAGAGGGGTGTGAATAACAAAATTGGGCTAATACACATCTTTCACACACACACACACACATAGATATGAAGAAAGCAAAAGATAAAGCATGCTTACACCAGGCAACAGGAGAGAATCAACAAGAAGCAATCTGGCACCAAAATACTTTGCAAGTGCCTTGGCCAAGGTCTCCTGATATATTTCTGAACCTAATCATAGATAGAGAAAGAGAGTGTCATCTCCAGCAAGAAAAGATCTGCAAAAGTAGACTTAATCCAAAATAGCAGAAAGAAAAATGTCAGTAAACATACCTGGAGGGCCAGATAACAATATACGAGGGCACATAGGAGGAAGACCAGACGCATACTTTGAAAAGTTATTGCACTTCAAATGTACATAGGTGGAAGCAATCAAAACATCCTTTGTTGTATCACTGTAAGAAAAAAAAACTACCCTTCTTAACATATATCTATACACCTGAATGCTCAAAAACTGAGATTTGGCTGGCCCAAGAAGAGTAAATGATAGCAAAAACATTAACTACCTAAACTAGTGTGCTTTAAAAAGTGAAATCCCAAAAATATCATAAGCTAGTACAGAGAATAAGGAGACACATTTATATATTAAAAAAAAAAAAGGGAAAAAGTATGTGAGAGAAGAACTGAAAGAAAAACAGCAAGCAAAGGATTCACCTAAGGTAATATGGGAAGTTTTCAAATGAGACTTCAATTTTGTCAGAATTGAGGATTCCTTCCTGTAAATTTTCTTTAAATGCTTGTCGTCTAGCTGAACCTAAAGCTGCTGATGATTCAAATCCCTTCAATAAATCCCTAAATTCTCTTTGCTCATCAAGATACTTGGCAATGCGGCCACTTAAATCAAACTCGGGAGAAGATGAACCAGCAAGAATCCGTATGAATGGGCGTAGACCAGGTATGTTAACATTTTCAGCATCTATACTGTCACCCAATCCAAGTCTATCAAGATTTGGGTGTTCACTAGCAGTATCAGATGGCGGATCAATGGTTTTATTCCCCAGAGGATCACTTTCTGGCTCATTATTACTGGTAGTATCCTTCATATCCACCTCCGGAATACGATCATCAGAAACATCACATCCAGAAGGCAAAGTAGACATCTCTGAGTTTTCTTTTGTAGACAAAGATGCTAGTATTGATGCTCCAGCAACAGCTGAGGGATCCCCTGATCTTGCTTCCATAATCCCTTCAACAGGAGCAGTTTGGGCTTCTAAAATACTAACTGAAGAAGCTAAGCCTGGAGTAGTTAAATTATCTTTTGTAAGCTCCTGAAATATCTAAATTCCTGTCAAGGAATAAATTGAAAGAATATGGAATGAAACAAAAAAAATATTGATCGTGACAGAACTCTGTGCAATATTGAGAAAAATATACTACACACATAATAAAGGATACATAAGCATGATTTCCTGAACAACTGAAAACCAACTCGTCTCCATCTTTAAGAGGTAAACTTCGATCTTTACGGTAAGTCTGTCCATTCACCTGAACAGAGCCTTTTGCCCCAGTAATCTCCAGCAAAGAGAGAGATGAACCTTCACGCTGCATAGTGAAAACAATAATTAACACTAGCCATCCACCAAAGACAGCAGAACGAATGGCTTTACTTTACAGAGTTACATTCAATTTCAAATATAAGTTGCACAGCCAATACCTGTATATGCTTAACTTTGCACAAAATAGTACTAACAGTCGGATCTTTAATACATAAATTGCATTGACGGCTATGACCAACAGTGAAAAGAGCTCCAGACATAGGCAAGTGAGGATTCTGACATGAAAGAAATAACCCAAGAGCATTAGAAACAATAAATAAATCAATCAAATTAAACATGAAAATAAAGGTCAACATCAACACAATTGGTAGGAATTCAGACTATCAAGATGCAGTTTCCCCGGATCCTAAGACAATCCCTGAGCCCGCCAATAAGAAGAAGACGGCAAAGGGCTAAAGGTGCACCATCAACTAGGACTTCAATTTTTCCATGGGCCCACTTAATCATCCCTGAAGTACCAATTATCACTAATTCATCCCAAGACTTGTGATCGTTAACCAGAGGTCCAAGGTTCAAAGCCCCCAATGGCAGTGGAGTATGGAGCATGAACTTTCATTCTGTGAATTGCGAAAAGCAACTTCCAAACCAGAAATTCCTTCAATAATGAATTTGGAAGCGTTCCATTTTGTTAACAAACTAATCAGAAAATGGAACTTTCTCTACATTCGCAATTTGGGGTCATCTTTCAAAACTTCCCCAGGGAAAACCTCCAGAAAATTAGGCAATTCAATCACCTAGAAACACACAGACATAGAGGAGCGAAGGAAATCTTCTAATTTCATAAATCCAAAAAGCTTTATGAACATCATTGCGACAATTAATGTCCACATTTATTTCCAGAAGGGCAGATATCCTGAAGGTTTTGTCTTCCACCCTATTCTCTCCCACAAATGATTCAAGTTTATACTGGCTGAGGAAATTATCCCGCACTTTGATCCATCAACTCCACAATGTCAAACTTGTCTGCCAAATAAGTCAAACAAATGAACATTCTACAGTGACACATATGAACAATCCATAGCAGTTGAAGCTCTATTCCCCTCTCTTTGCATTGGCTAGCTAAAGTACTACACCTCGCAGGTTCCTTCAGAGACTCAGTATCCCTCGTTAATGGAAACTCCATTACAGCCTGGTGTTGTGCTAAACTTCCAAATACAATCACAGCCTCTGGTATCTTTATCATTCGCTGCCAATCTACACTTTGAATAGTCAGGAGTAGTCTCAACAAACCAATTCAGCGGACACATCTTACGTAATGATCCAGATACCTCCATCTGAATAGGAGAACATCGTGATCATCCTGAAAGGACACCCATGCAAACCCCTCAGCCGAGCTACAGAGAGACACAAGAGCCGAGGTAGTAGGATGCAGCTTGGAACAGCCACATCCAAGGAAGAAAACGAGAAAGCTAGCTCTCAACAGCATAGACACCAAGCTTTCAAAGAAAGTTTACACATTCGACAGTCAAAGTTGCCAATTATATGATGACCAACCGCAAATCTGCAAAGATTGAGAAAAGAATTGAAAACAAGCTATAGGTGGGAATATTGAACATACCTGGGAGCACTGGGAAAGAAGCTTCCCCCATGGAAGGGAAGAGGCGGGTTCCGTCATCCTCTTCTTCATCCGTCTGCTATAGCTTACAGTCTTCGGTTTCTCCGCCTCAACAGCAACATCACCTGATTGCAACGAAAACCCCAAATCAACTTCCTAAACCCACAAAAGAAAACAAAAGCAACGATATTTACGAACAAAAAAAATCAGAAACGAAAATCGGCGATCTCACCTAGAGAACCAGGAGACGCCAGGATGTCGTTATCGATTTCTACATCGGCGGACTTGTCCACGACGGCGGTCTTGCCGGCATCAGTCGCCCGCGGATCAGGGGATCGAATCTCCGGTTCCAGAGAACCGGAACGGGTCTGGCCCAAAGCCTCGGCGGAAGGACCGGAGACGGCGGCGTCATTGGTGGAGGAGGAAGCCGGCTCAGATGCCTGAAACCCAAGTAAAAAACCCTAGATTGAATCAGGAAAACGAAAAAATGGCATGCGAGACGAATCTGGGGAAGAGGGATAAAGGCAAGACCTTGGATCGTTTGTTGGAGGTTGGCGGGGAGGGGAGGGGACGCTTGGAGGAAGAAGAACTCCGGCGCGTCTCCACCATGGTGCTCAAGCTGCAGATTCTCCTCTTGTTCTCTCCGATCAGCGGGGTTCGGATCGTGGCCCTGACCCGGAGGACAATTGCGGCGAGAGAGAAGCTAGAGAGGGAGCGAAGAATGATTGCGGTAGATGAGTTCTACCGAGGTCTGTTGGGTGTATTTGTTGGATTGAATATATTTATTTATTTGGGTATTTATTTTTATTAAATAGTAGGATTTTTTTTTTTTTTTGTGAAAAAAATATGTATTAACCAGAAGGACCGTCGGCCAGGGTACACAAAGCCTGCTGCAATAAGAGGAGATATTCCCAGCAACTAAAGTAAGATCCCGAGTATTAGGAAGAGGATCGAGCACCTGATTATAGATAATGTTGTTATTATAGGGGTCACAAAAAGAGTTACGAAGACGAGGCTCAACAATACCTCTAGCATCATTAAAGATTGCATCTTGAACTTGGAGGACACAAGGCTCATGTGGATTTGTGTTCATACTTCATGCATAGGAGCTCTTTGTCGTTAGCAACCTGCAGTTATTCACTAATAGTATTAGCCTAGCGCTGTATGGTAAAGATGATTGAGACTTTATTTAAAAATATTATTTACAATTAACATTAGATATTTGATAAATTTTTTAATCTCTAACATTGAACATTAACCCTACTCTCAAATGAAACCGAATGAAACTCAACATAACTTGAAAGTCTAACTCTATTATATGAGGCTTGAGGCCAAGAATTTCCGTATTTAATATCAGTCCATGTTTCATTGGTTTTTTTATTGGGATGGTGAATTGATCTTTTTTTTTTCTTTGTACTGATTTATTACTAGTATATTCTTCTTTTTATTTATGGGTTGGATTGGTGGGGTGGGTGGATCATGTTCTTGGATGCTTCCATGGCTTGTGAGTGAGAGAGAGTTACATGATCTGATTGGAGTCGATGTGGGATGGGGATGCGAGACTGGAATAAATGGATTTGCATAAATTAGTATAGAATTATAAACTAAATAGTTGTAAACTATTATTAATAAACAAATTAATTAGATTAATAATGTGCATGTACTGTTACCAAAAAAATATAGTGGGGCAAATACTAAATAATTAACAAACAACTTAAGTTTGACTTGGTCTAAAACTCATTCAAATTATTATCAGGTCAAATCTAAACAAATATTCAAACTCAATGTACAACTCAAACAAGACCTTATTTACTTACTACTTGACTCGTCTTTGCTTGATTGTAGCATATTCTCTTGAGTTAAGCGAATCACTTGAACTTGACGGCTCAAGCTCGATTATTTTAAAAATCATTCATAACTCGTTTATATTTTTTTAATGTAAATATGAACAAAATATCAAATTCAATACACATTTTAAGTTGAGTATGATTAGCCTACCACCCAACTCAAGCCAACTTTTTTTAAGCTTTAGTGCATGTTAGGTTATTTTTAGTTATGAGCTTGTCACTTTCATATTTATTTTTACTAATTAAATATAAGTATGAATGCTCAGGATCTGATGATTAGACTAAGATACAAATTACCAGTAGAATAATATCATGCTTACAAGTCTTGTAATTTACTATGGAATTGATGACACAATAGAAGAGCATTGATATTCGATTAACATGAACCTTAAAGTGGTTGTGCGACAAAATCATACCACAATTCTTTTTTGTTTGCTTTTTTGCTTTCTCAAGGAATACAAATGTGTGTTTTTTCTCCCAGTCATTATATATATGTGTGTGTGTGTGTGTGTGTGTGTGTGTGTGTGTGTGAAAAGGTAATGAGAGCAGGGAATTGAACTTATTTATTTTATTATTGGTAAAGTTTACAATTATTATTTTCAATTTAAATTCTTATGTTGTAAAAGAGAGTATTTGCCTAATCAAAATGAGCCCTTAGTCTTTTCGTAAATACTAGTGAAATTGCCTAGCGTGATACTGCAGGCAGAGAAAAATAAAAAAGGATGTATGGTTTGTGTTTATCATTTACATTATAGAGATATCGCAATCTTTATTGTAAACATGGCTTGTTTGCTTCTAATTATTACAAACGGTTTTGTTATACATATAGGTCGTAATTCTTATCTTCATCTATCTTTTTAGTTAGCTGGAGGAGCTGTGAAATAGCTGATTGTGACTTGGGTGAACATATAAGATGGATGAGGGAAATGGAGCTTAAAACATAATTCAAAAAGTATTGTATTGGGTAATACGCAGACGAGCTCCATGAAACAATAACAAAAAAAATTAAAAAAAAAAAAACTTGCAGTGAAATTGAGAAACAACAGAACCATTTCAAATGAAAGCAACATACTCATATAATAAAGAAGTTGTTCTTTAGGTTTTGAGTTGGAGGAAAACATACAAAGGATACTCAAGTAAGAGACAAAAGTGATAAAAACAAAAGCAGAAAAAATAGTCCAAGGAAAAAATGACATCAATAAGGAAATAGTAGCTATTTAAAAAAAATGCACCTTACCTATGCAAGACAAATTTTAGATTGCAATTGCTCTAGAGAAAAATAACAGAATAAAGCACATATCAAAATAGTTGTTTCCCTTCTCCGCAATCTAACTTATTTTGTGAATGTTAAAGAAAAAAAAACTTGATTAGCAAGCAATGAAACTCACAAAGAAAAAGGGAAGTGAGTTAGACAAAAAGAAAGGCAACATTTACTAACTGAAAACAATACTGCAATTAAACAAGAAAAGCTCAGGCAACAATATCTTTGTCTCAATCAAACAATCAGAGATTCATCATATTTGGCCAACAATAGAGAAGATGTAGAATGCGAATATGTCGGACCCCTACCATTAATATCAGACAATGTTAACTCTTGTTCGTTTGACTAACTACAGAAAGAGACATATATATAGATAGAGAAAAGTGGCTACCCACCCTCACATTACCATAGAGGTGACTTAATGCGCTTGGTTTTCCCATACATGCAAACTAACATGTATATTAACAATATGTCTTTAAATGCCACGTCAGATCAAAATCAATCACCTATGTAAAAGCCATGCAAACCCATCATGATTGGCACATGTGAAAGTACTTCCCTTTTCACCAATGCACACTTGAGCAAACAGGCATGAAAATTCCTCGTTGAGATCAATATTAAACACACAAGGAGCTACTAATGGCATTATACCAATAATGAAATTTTTTTTCTCTTAACACCCTAAAGTCTTCCCCTTTTCATCAAAGGCCATGTGTGTTCTCCAATTCGCAAAGAATTTGACATGTGAAATCCGCATATATAAATGCCCACGGCATAGATGATGTATAATATATAAACCAAATGAAAAAAAACATGTAAGAGCATATGCTTTATTATTGATGCACATATGTCGATGTTCAATCTAGAATGACACAGTTACATAGAACTGAGTAATACATGGACATCACAATAATTTCACGATTGATCATACGCCAAGTGTCACAATACAATAATATCAACCTGTGTGGAAGTAAGCTTCAAAGGGCAAGAACAATCAAAGACAAAAGGCAAAGGGACCAAAGTGTAGATTCTTCACTAAGCTAACATCCACATGTCACCCCAATAGCCATCACTACCACTTTCATATATATTATATATATGCCTTTTGTCATATTTATATAGCGGATAAACTGTACAAAAATCCTAAACATTTAAATCTTATTGCAAATTTTAATCTACATTTCATTGCATATTGGTATGAAATTGCCTTGAAGCTAATAGATGAACTAGTAACGTTCAGTTTGGCAAGAGGTTCGGGCAACACATATGTTACAGCTTCTGTTAAGTAAAAGGTTCATACACAGGTAATTGCGAGTTGCTTCAGGTTTTACTTATCATTCAATGTTGCTCATTCTTAGTTTTTATTAAGAGGTAGATGAACCCGAGGTTGCTAATTCCTACAATGAAAAAGGGAAACCAGCCACACCCATAAGTGTCATGTCTAAGGTTGCAACTAATTCTAGATCAAAGAAGAAAAAGAAAAAGAAAGACAAGAAGGGTGTCTTGAGTACTGAAGTTTTTGACTTACCATTGGAAGCTGTATTAGAAAGTGAGAAATTAGTATTGCCAAAACCTCTATGCCAAACTAGGATCTTTTCGATTGTAGGGTCAGTTTGTGTCTAGAGGAAAGTTGAGTCTGGGAAAGTCAACAAGTGGAATCTTTTTTAGTAAAAGTGTTTCATTGCAGTTTTTTTTCCAACACTTGTAATTTGTGCGAGCTCCGTCTTCTTTTATTGATGCTGTTAGTTTGCCCCCGCAATTTGTGCAACAAGACAAGCTGTCTCAAGCCTTCATTTTGTTCAATTACCTAAGTATATTGATATATATATATATATATATATATATATATATATATATATATATATATATATATATATATATATATATATATATATATGTATATATATATTTGTTTCTTTCTATGGCAGTTTCCTTGCAGTGACCATGAAGATAGAGCGTGAGGAATTATTCTTGTTGTGTCTATGTGGAATTATTCTGATTGTGTCTATGTGACTAGGCAAATGATGGGCCAATGTGGAATTATTTGGATTGTGTCATAGTGGAATTATTCTGATTATGTTTACCCTTCTTACTCCATGTGTATTGACATTTATGAAACATTCCAAAGGTAAAAGTTGTAGTTTACCTTACTGACTACAAAAGTATTATTGTCAAGTTGTTGGTCCTTCAAGAATTTTTTGAATTAAGCATGGTTTAATATAAAATGGTGAATCAACATTTCCTTAATTCAAACCAACAATCCAATCCTAGGGGATCATATAGCTTGAATGTGAACTTACAAGCCAAATCCTTAAATAGAATAACTTTTGCAACTTACACAAAAGGCACCATTCATCCATGGTTGCCACCTAGTAAGCCCTATACTATGTATCTACATATCCAACATCACGTAACTGTAATTAAGACAACAGCTACACACATACAATATCCAAAACTAACACACTTTAACTTTAAACACCCTCTACTGTATAATGTCCAATTGTTCTAAAACTAGCCCATATTGCTTCTCGCTAGCTTGCCCATTAGCATATAAAACCTGTGACAGTTGGACCTTTAAAGCTTGGATTTTATTTTCCAATTCATTCTCCTTTTTCTAGAACTCCAATATCACTTCATTAGCACACTCTGAGAATTCATCATCCATCCACGTAAAAAATCTACAGTCCTTTCCAGTCTGCAAATAAAACATAAACACCATGTCCTTAAGCCATGATATTCTCATTACATATCAGACTCAAACTCTCATTTAGCCATCCAATTATATCAAACACACAACTAGAATATAAAGAATAAGGTTTCAGGAAACACACATTTTAATGGCTTCATACATTTTACTTACTGTCTAACTCAACCAATTGGCAAAAGTTGTTAAAACCATTTACACATTTTACATACATTAGCACATATTGAGTTTTTGTGCCTATAACATTACTGCCATTAAAGGAGGCAGAGTGTGTCTCTTTTATAAGTTGATTTGCCTCCAACGATTATTTCCATTCACTTTATGGAAAAAGTAGCAACAAAAACTGTCCATAAGATAATCAACTTCAAAGAAAAATGAAATCTGTCAACCTAATTACATCATGAAAAAATCAATTCTCCCCTGAATAGTTTAATGACTTGTCAATAAATCTATGAACAAAGTGCTTCAATTTTTCCACAATCACAGATCTTTTCTTTCAACTTATGTTGAAAACCTTTGAAATTTTATGTTGTAAATTGCATAATAAGACATAGAATTCACAAACCCGTAAAATAACATACCACACTAGCATCAACCAACACAAATTCAATAGGAAGATTCAAAATCAAAATACAAGAGACCACGAAAATAGCAAACAATCGAACCAAAATTGAGCACCATTGTTTCACATTTATTTGGGGACGCATAGCATAAGATCAAATCCTATAAAGAATCCAAGCAAATTGTAAATACTTACTCAACTCACCTCATAATAACGACATCGATAGAATCTTCGCATGAATTTTCTCTCTTCGCATCGCATTGTCCCCCAGCTTGCTTAAACACCATGCTTGCATTTCGAGACTTCTGATTCTACTATCCTTGTCTCTAACAATGCTGACAAGTAATGAGACGACATTGTACAACAATTTTTTGCCCGAATCAGCAGAACACAAGTACCTACCCTTCGAAATTGGTAGAAAACCAGTTGCAGCAGAACTCTTCGTGTCTAAACCCTAATTGCTAATCCGTCCCACCTACATAGGCTATTTCCCCCAATTACTGAATCTTCCAACCCACCCGCCTGATTTGGAGCCTTTTGGTCTGATATTTCGCGCCAACAGCCATGCCCTTTTGATGGAGAAGAGACAATGTTAGGTTTATGTAGCTCACGTGATGTGCACGAGGCTCAAAATGGGTAAACTTATCCATTTTCACATGTTCAAGGGGCAAGTTGGGCTGAGTCCATGTTCAGGGGGCTATTTGACCAGGTCAACTGAATCCAGGGGCCAAATTAGCCTTTATGCCTATCATCAATACTTGTTCCGGTATCGACTGCGTTACCTAGGAGTTCATTTTGACAAACTGAATAAGAGTTCCGAATTGAAAGCAAAGGAATTAAGTATACAATTGGAATAATGCCTCTCCAATTAGCAGCGTTTCGTGGTTGGAGGCGGGGATGGAGCACTAGAGCATCTGGTATGTGGGTGGGTGGGTTTGGATTGCATTACACGCGTGTTTTGAGAAAAAGAGATAGACATGAGTACTATGGACCAGTGCAAAGGTTACAGTTTGTAGATTCAACGATACCCAGGTTGTTTTTTGTTTTAAAACCAACCAACCAGGTCAAGATTCGACCCGAGTCAGCTTAATCCTAGTCCTTTAATCACCAAAAAGGAAAAATCACACTCTAGTCTCTTTTTAATGTATAATATATATATATATTCCAAAATTTTGGTACATGTAGATTATTTCCCAGTTGGCATGAAGAAGGCTCAAGTTATATCATGTGTAAGTGATTTCTTCTATTCACTATCAGCGAAAGGGTGGGTAGGTGGGGTAATGTGTACGGTATGTTAGGTTATATAATATATCATGTACTTTTCTCTTATAAAGTGTTGAAGTACAATAATAATAATAATAATAAGTACAATAATAGATTGAACCAAAAATTGTATGGTAGGGTTGGCTAATAGTACTGACTATAATGATTGGGTGAATTTTATTAATTTATTTATTTTGAGATTTGGAACTTAAAACCTACTCCTGTTATTTTCAACTTCAGTACAGCAAAAATTATCTTGTATTTATGGAAAAAAATTTGAGATCTATTAAATTTTAAAAAATTATTAAACTATCTAAATTTAGTGGAAAATAACTGTTAAAGTATTCAAACTAGAATTTAAAAATTGATTTTAGAAAAAATAAAAAGGGTAGGGAGTAAAAGTTAGTCAATTTATTTTAATTTAATTCAATTTAATCCAAAATGACTTATTTTATTTTACATTTTTTTCCGGAACCAATTTTATTTGAAATAAAATTTTTCTAGTGTTATAAAATTTGACATTGTTACATCTAAATAATATTGGCTTTTAAATGAAATTACTTTTGGTTAAAAATGATGTAAAAATAAAAATAATTTATTTTGGATTAAGTTAACTTAAATTAAAATGAATTAACTCTAAATTTTCAAACATGTGAGATAAATGTTTAAGTAATACCAAATCTCGCTCGATAGGTGTTACAATTCACCCTATTGTATTTAAGAAAGTAGTGAAATTGTGGAACATACTAGCTTTGAGGACAAATGCACACTTACAGTTAGTTTGTTTGATGGATACACAAGCACATTAAACACTAAGGTTCTCGGGTTAGGTCGAATTCATGGGTTTGTCTTGACCCACATTCACACAAATTTGGTTGCACCTTGAAGTTTTGCATATTTACGGCCTTTGCCCTCCCATGCATAACCACATTGTTTTGTTCCCAAGGCTCCGCCCTTTCGACACCTAACCAATCATCTTATAACCCCTAGTCCCCACTTGTGCCACCATGCAACCAGATCTGTGTACCTTTCACCTTCTAGGTTAGTGGCTAAAATGAACATGTTTGTCACTTCGATTCACTTATGATTTTTTTAAGGATTTTTTTAATGAACTTTAATTTTGGTTTCTAGTATAGTGAGCATTAGGGTTTATGATGATGATGAAGATTGGTTTATGTCCATATTCGCTATCTTGAATAAAGAATAAGCGATTCACAACCAATATGAGCTATCTGTGCAGTGGATTTAAGGACCCGTTCTGTACTCGCAACGCAAAGATGAGAATGTAAAATGGGTCACCTTGCTGCCACACATCCAAGTCTGTGTCCTCTTTACTTCTCACCTCATAATGACCTTAACATCTACCACATGCCCAATTGTGTAGAAATGGTTGATGGAGTTCTTCTATGCTAGCTTTCGAACTACCAAGCCACTCAAGGTTGCTCATGGCCCATGGTCCTACACACAACCTCAAGAGCCACAGATTTTTAGAGTATTAAGCTCAAAGTGCTATTCTCCTGCTTTCCTTTAACTTCGCATCCATTTATCGACCATCATCTATATATAGTGTATGCAAAAAAAATAAAATTTGGTGAGTTAACGTGAAAATGAATTGACTAGCCACAACTATAAATATGAAAAACTTTAAGGGACATTCTAATTGGTGTGAAACAAGTTAAGAAAGATCTATGAATTCAACCTAGTCCAAGTAGATGTGGGAACCGGGTCGGACCGGCCGGTCCTGGGCCTAGGTCCTGAGGACCGGGCTCAGCCCGGTTGTAGGCTGGCGGTTCCGAGCCGATCCCAAGGCGGGGTGGGGCGGGGCGGGGCGGGTTTCATTTTTTTTGTTAAATATATATATATATAATAGAATAATTATTAATTATATAAGTCATAAATATTTTTAAGAAAAAACACCACCTCTAGTGTAAGTTTTATTAAGTTAAAAAACCAAACGGCACTTACAAATAATCAGAACGTGCCTTATATTTTGAAATGGCAAAAACGTTTCGGAAATGATAAATAATAGAAACCTATTATCTGTGCTGAACAACATAATCAGACCAAATACAAACTACATGTATGATTGAAAAAAAAAAATTCAAGTCTCGGTATCGGATATTACCTCCTCATTCGAACTCTTTTGGTCTTGCTGCCGGAGTGCTGTGAGGCCCCAATCTCGATTGCACACGCATACTTCTACCGCGTCGGGTGTCAATCTTGACCGTTTTTCTGTTATCACCCGTTTTCCGGCACTAAACGCTGCCTCGGATGAGATGGTCGATATTGGAACGGCAAGAATCTCTTGTGTGATTATCGACAAGATCGGAAATCTTGATCTTTTTTGTTTCCACCACTCCAAGATGTCGAGGTCGCTTGTCTCGAACGATGTGTTGAGATAGTCATCGACCTCAACTAATCCCGATGTCATCGGTCGGGGTCGTTTGAGCATTTGGAGCGCCGGGTTAAATCTTGAGGAGATTGATCTCCTTGGAGGCTCGGTTTGAGGAGCTTCAGATCTTACCTTATCCGAATGTCACTCACAATATAGCTTGTATAAAGAATGCAAGTACTCGGAAGCAGAAGCAGACATAGCCAAAACATTTATATGAGACATTTCTAAATAAGTATGAAAAATTCCTTCAAGCAGTGTTGTTGTGCCCGTTAATTTTATATACGGGTCAAGTAAAGAAGTGACTAAAAAGATAGGTGGAATGTTTGAGAAATATTGAAGTCACTTAACCCGCATGACTTCGATAGTTGGTTTTAACAACTCATCATTTTTAAACTGATGTAAAGCATATGTGATGTTCACTAAATGAAACAAAACTTGATGACTTGTTAGGTAGTAAATACCAGAGAAAAATTCAGTTGCCTCGTAAAAAAACTTAAGTAATTCACCGATTTTTGAACATTTCTTCCAAATTTCAGTCGTAAGAAATTCAGAACCCATTTTTAAATTCATGAAATGTGACAACAAATTTGCATACGGTAATGCATCTTGCAACATAAAAAATGTGGAGTTCCAGCGGGTTGGGCAATCCAATTTAAACCGTTTCCAAGAAAATGGTTTTTGATTTTCAATACAAAAGCTTTTAAATTCATGAAAAATAGAAGGTCTGGACATCAAATATTTTAATGAGTTTTGAATAGGCAAAATCTCATTTTGGAGAACTTCTAAACCCTTTTGCACACAAATGTTCAAAATATGGCACATGCATCTAACGTGAAAGAATGCACCGTTGAGTGGTGGTTTTAAGTTTTGACTCAAAAAGCGAGCGACAACATCATTATTTGAAGCATTATCAAATGAAATGCACATAACTTTATCAGTACAAAAATAATCACGTAAAGTTTCTAAGATACAATTAAATATTTGAAAACCAGTATGGTTTGTTTCAATAACCTTAAATGACAAAATTCATTTTTGCATTATCTAATCAGAATCAATCCAATGAGAAGTAACACAATAGAATGATTGACCTATAGGTGATGTCCACATATCAGAAGTAAATGCCACACAATGATCAAGAGCAGAAAAATATGCTTGCAAATCTGATTTTCCGGCTTCAAATTGTCTAAAGTTTTCTTTCCTAACAGTTTTCTTAGATACTTTTCTAAATACAGGATTTAATTGTGATTTTATCCAAGATTCTAGGTGGACATCTTCAGCTTGTGAAAAAAGTTTTTCGGTAAGCATCATCTAATTTACCATACCTTTTCTACAATATTGTTGGTTAAAATGAAATATACCTGGTCCGCTGGTGCCGGTTGTAGACCCAAGTTGTGTTTTGTCCTCCAGAACTAGTCCTGGTACTAGGGAGGACGTTAGCATGTTGATTTTCAATATGCAGCTTCAGCGTTCCAATGCCGGAACTCTTTCTATGCACCAATTTTTTCCCGCAATGTTTGCATTTTCCGTACCTCGACTCCCCTTCGTTTATGAGCTCATAATGCTCCCAAACCCAAGCAGTTAGTCTCGTGGATTTACCTTGTGCTTGAGTTTCCTCCACATCGGGTTCATGACTTGTAGGTGTCAATTCTGTTGACGGATTCCCGGATGACCCAAATCGTAATTCATCATATCAATTCCGGCATCATCGTCGTGAAACTCTTGAATTGAAATGCCTTTATCGGTGGGTCGAGATCGGCGACGGAACAAGACTCGGAGGCCGGTGTTGCGGGAAGATGAATTATCTATTGACTTGCCATTTCCTTTTGAAGTCATGCCTCACGTACTAATAGTAGTGATTAATGCAAAATCAAGAGAGGATTATGAAGATATTAGGGAGAGATTAGTAAGAAATTTGGAAGAGATTAAGAAAATAAGGAGAATGGTTGAGAGAATATAGTAGATGAAGAAGAGAGATTGAGTGATTGTGTGAGGATTGAGTGAAAATGGCATTGGTATTTATAGGGGGGAGGGGAAAATTAGTTTGACCAAAAAGTCCTTGAAATTTAGTTGTTGGGAGGGGCAAAAATGAAATTTTGGGGGCTGAAATGGAGCAGAAAGCTCTTGGAGGGCCTGCTGTGTAATTAGCCCTTTTTTTAAAAAAAAATTTGCAGGTTAACGTTACTGGCAGCAGGGAGCCGTTGCAGTGCCAGGGGGCTGGGCGGGGTGGGGTGGTCCAGGTCGGGCCCGTTTGCGTGTTTTACTTGGTCCGGGGCAGTCTTTTTTACGTGTCCCTCATCCTATTGGGCCCATACTCGGCCCATAATATTACAGGCTTTTCCCGGGGCGGGCCAGGGAGGGTTTGACCAGTGGTTCGGTCCGGGTCAACCCGGCCCACCTCCCACCTCTAAGTCCAAGAGCCTTAAAGCCTTAACTCAATTGTGTATATATCAAACAAATTAGGCCGTAACCAATTTAGAGGCTTTCCAATTTGTAACGGTCCAACATTTTCAAAAGTAGTAGTAGTTGGTTCACTAAAATAAAGACGTCCAAATTCCTAACTATCAAATGAAAATTTTGACGTGCCACATATTAGTATACTTGTGTTAACTAATAGCTAACCAACGATATTAAAAAATAAGGGATAAAGTATATTTTCAAACATTATGGTGTAAGTATAATGTCTCCCAAAATTCAAGGATACTTGTAAGAAAACCCTATTGTATATGTTTAAATAGTCAATTAAATAAAATTTTTGATTATGTGTTTAAATGTTTCTTAATTTTATTTTTTACAGGTTGAATGAGTAAAAACATCATAAAAATTTAACTATACTATGAAAAAATGTTATTCAATATATTATCAGTTAATTTTCAAACAAAATTAATTTTTAATCAATAATTGGTACTACTATGTGTATTTATAATAACAATAACACAAAGTAGGCCATTGGATTTTGAAATAAAAAAAATATGTTAACACTTGATGGGTACTTGTAAAAGACCCTATTGTATATAGTTAAATGGTCAATTAAATAAAAAAAAATTATTATGTGATTAAGTGTTTTTTAATTTTATTTTCTTATAGGTTGAATGAGTTAAAATGTCATAAAATTTAACTACAACATAAAAAAAAATTGTCATTAAATAGATTATAGGTTAGTTTTCAAATGAAATTGATTTTTAATCTACAATTGGTATTGTTATGTGTCTTTATAATGATGATAACGCACCGTAGACCATTGTATTTTTAAATACAGAAAAAAAAATAAGCTAATACTTATAAGGGTGAATTATAGTTTATTTGTCTTAATTATAGTTTTACCCTTCTAAGTTTTGAAACCTATAATTATCTTGCACTTTTCCTAACCTAAGTATAGAAGTGCAATTAATAGAAAATTGGAACATCATCCAAATACTTCATGCTACCATTCCTTCCACAAAATTATGAGGGAGTTCATTTTACATTAATTATAATTAACACCTTATTCTATATTATTCTTATAAAGTATTCTTTCCATCCAAAAAAGAATGCAATGTTTTTCTTTTTTGGCTGTAAAAAAAAATTAGATATTTCCTTCTTTAGTAACCTTTTTTTGCTAAATTTCCTATTTTGCCCATATATCTCTCATGTGTCTCTGCCCTGCCCCTCTCCTCAGTTGGTTCCTTCGTCTTTCGCACATGTCATACAATTGTTCCAATTTGACGACCCATTGCTGTTGCCATAATCACTCCACCACCGATGACACCATCTACATCATCATCACTCAACTTGTTTTTGTCGATTTGATTGGATGGCAGTTCAAGGAGACATAGCCCAAATTGGGCAAAATTGATGAAACTATCAAAGAAATCTAGGGTCGATGAGCAACCGGATCAGAGAGAGTGGTGCCTAGAGAGAAAAATGTGAGTGAGGAGTGATGGGAAGCGGAGAACTAAGCATGCAGTGGCATGAGAAAGAGGCCGAATAGAAGGCTGAATCTTTTCCAATGGTAGATCTGGACAGTGGCATCTTAGCTGGGCAATAAAGGATGAACTTGAGGCAAAAGAGAAAAGATGAGCTGATAGGTCAAACGGGGGGAAAGGAAGCGGAGACTCAAAGTTTTGGGAAGATGGACCGATGGGCAAAATTGGGAAAAAAAAAGTGAAAAAAATGAAAGCCTTAAAACAATGCTTGAAGAAACGTTGCAATTAAAACTGAACGGAAGGAGTAATTATTTTCTAAAATTATCAATTTATTGAAACTCTATACTTTATAGAATCTAGAAAATAGATTTAAGATTTTTTGTGAAAAAATTTTTTGGTTTGTTTGGCTCAAATTCTAAAACTTTAAGAACTTGATATAGATTAATTTTTTTTGCTCAAAAGGTAAGTTTTTTTAGTCCTAGTTAGGGTGTGTGGTAGTTTTACTATTTTGTTTAGGTTCTAAGTGTAAGTTATACATATGCAAGTAATGTTAGGGTTTTGAGTGGGGAAAAGTTTGCTGAGTGAAAATAATGTATGAGGTTTTAAGAGATAAAAATGGCTTATAATTGAGAAAGGTTGTGAAATTTTTTGTGTTTTTTTTTATAATTATCACTATCAAATTAAGGAAACTTTTTTTCATCCACTAATGTAAACTAACTAAAAATCAAACCACATTAACACCCAATTCGTTTTAACTTTAGTTAATTGACTACAAAATGACTTTTTCTTATTTTTACATTTTTTTTACTTGAAACTAATTTTAATTAAAAGCCAATATTATGTAGCTACAATAATCAATTGAAAATATAATTTTTATAATCTTACTAAATTTTTATGAATTTTTCTAGTTTCAAGTCTTAAAAAAGAAAAATTCATAAAAATTTAACAACATCCTAAAAATTTACTTTCAAATTGATTATTGCATTTACATAACATTAACTTTCAAATGAAATTGGTTTCACGTAAAAAAGATGAAAAAGTTAAAAAAAGTTAGTTGACTTTAGACGAAACGAATTAGCCCTAAATATTGTATGTGAATGTTTGGTAGTATTTTGTTTTTCTGTTATATGTGATAGGTATTTCATGATTTTTTTTTCCTAATAAGTGACATCAAAACTTGTGGTGGAATCTTGGTATGGTGGAGCAGATGACTTGTTATTTACATGGTAAAGCACTTGGATTTATGATGGCTTGATGCAAGGAGAAACCTAGGGAATTGTACTTGGTAGAGCAACTTGTTTGTTTGTAGCATGGTGTAGTTTTACACGTTTACAGTGTGTTTAAGCCTGTGGGACCATTTTAAGGAAGATGTGGTAGCACTATGGAATCAAGAGCATGGTGTTTGATGCGGTGGTAGTGTCAAACTAAAGGCTTACACAAGTTTGGAAATTAAAGATTATGTTCGTGTTTATAATGTTCATAATGCTGGTATTCAGAGTTGTGGTCGTGTTGCCTGTAGTCATTTGCATTCGTTGTTATATTCATGCGTTTGGTGGTGGGTGTAGTTTATGGTCATAGCTTACGATTGTAGTTATGGTTGTATTATTATTGTGATTTTGTTCTTGATTTTGTCATTGGTGGCAATCGTCGCATGTGTTCTTGGTGAAGAATTTGAGTCAATATGAAGATAATTATGTCATTTGGTTGAAATTTTGAAGCTTCAAGAACTTGATGTGGATTAGATTTTTTTTTTTTTTTTGCTTGGTGATAGACAAATTTTTTTAGTCATAATTAAATGGCCAAAATCCATTTGGTCCTTCAAACTATAGTGACTTGGTGAAAAGATGGCCTAGAGTTTGGCGCGGTACAACTTGGTCCCCCAATTATAAACCATTGTGCATTTCACCCATTTGGCCAAAAGTTCGTTACTTGACTAACCTATTAAAAAATTGACAATTGCATGTCTAGTTAGCCATCTTCTTAATTTCTCTATTTTATACCATTTACTTGAAAATCTACGAATCTAAACCTGAAACATGAAATATTTTAATTTTAATTTTTCCTAATGTTCAAATGAGAACCCATAAAAATAAAATTAATTATGAAATATAATTAATTACAAAATCAATTTTATTTTTTACAAAAAATACTGTAAACAATATAACAAATAAAATTAATGAACAAAAATATATTCAATTACAAAATTATTTTTTTTCTTCAAGTTCAAATGAGACCCAAAAAATTAAATTAATTAAAAAATATAACTTCTAAAAAGGTAAATAATATTACTAATATAATTACAAATCAATTTTAATTTTTTATAAAAAAAATATTACAAAAATAATTAATTAACACAAATCTATTCAATTACAAAAATACAATTTTTATTTTTACAGTTCAAATGAGGACATGGTGGAGATCTAAGAAGAAAATGAAATTGCCTAGAAGCCATGGCATAAAATTTGCCGCCAAAACTGACCTATCCACTGGAGGCAGTGCCAACAATGGTGACTAGTGCCTGTTCATAGGTGTGTTGTGAAACAATTGTACGATGTTGTTGTATTCAAGTTGTGAATACGGATTTTGTCACAAGAAAAAACTGTGATTCCAATTGAAATTCAAGTCTTAGATATTCCACTAATAGAAATTAAGTTAAGAACAAATAATAGAATTTTGGAGAGAATTAAGCAGACCAAGTGAAATGCAATAAAAGTGAAAGATGCAATCTACAACTAACTAAGCTAACTAAACTAACCAAAGTTGGATTGACTTATAAGTAAAGCTATCCTTGTAGGATGATACTACTTGACCTTGCTACCTAAGCTAACTTGAAGCATAACGGTCATTACCTCTTACACGGTGTAGGTTTTTTAACCTCAAAATTTCTCTTTCTTAATATGGAATCTTGCTCACCAATAGTCTAACAATGAGTTTTTTCAATCTCACTAATTAAACTACAACAATTTAAGTTATAATCCTTATAACACACCTGATAGGAATAGTGATTACCTTTAATCCTTCTAATCCACCATGTTCCTTCTCTAGTTCCACCTCAACTCTCTATCTCTCAGGACAAAGGAAAGTTTTTGTTGCAAGTATAAAATGACCAATAACATACAAGAATAAAATTAAGAGAAAGGGCAACATAAGAAATAATTTCCAAGAAATACTTGAAATTAATATTAAAGAATGCATGTCAAGTGTACATCCTAGAGAAATAATTGGGGACTACTTAATGTTCAAACTAAGGAAATCCATAAAAATGTAATACACTAAGTCCATGAATAAAATAAAGAGAATAAGGAAAAGAAGCCAAAACCTCATTAAAGCTTTAGTTTCCTAGCCCCTCAAGTGTGCTCCAAGCTATTTTAAAATGCTCCAATGGTGGCTGCAAAAGAAATATGAAGAAGAAGAGTTTGCAAACCCTAGCACTTCTCTAAGTTCTAGAGAATTGGCTTTAGATTCTTCAACTTTGTCATTTTTCCTCACCAACCTTTTTGGATAAAAACTCTAATCCAATAACAAGCTACGATTCAAATAAGGGGTGTGAGGGACCACAATTTCGAGATAAGTTAGCGCCTTAGTGTTAAAATAGGGGAAGAATTGGCACTGCAGCCTCGAAAATCGACTAACTGGCGCTGCTAGTCCACCAACAAAGCTATAGTGCCAACACAAGGAAGGGACTCAAAATGTTTTCTTCCCTGAAGCTGTGGCATCACAGTACATTTCACCCACTGACTTTTTCACATTCGAATTTTCATTTGCTTGCTCCTCTATTCTTCTGACACTTCCATGATGTTATTAAACCTATAAAAAGATGTAAACAAAACAATAAACAATGAAAAATATGGCCCAAGTTGGTAGAATTTTAGAGTCAAAATTGACAAAAAAAAAGTCAATTAGTTTGACTAACAATTTATGCACTTAAAAAATTTTTTTTGTTATTATTAAATGGCCAAAATCCCTTTGGTCCCTTAAACTATAGTGACTCGGTGAGAAGAGAACCTAGAGTTTGGCGCTATACAACTTGGTCCCCCAATTATAAACCATAGTGCACTTCACCCTTTTGGCTAAAAATCTGTTACTTGACTAACCTATTAAAAAAGAGACAATTCGTGTCTAGTCAGCCATCTTCTTAATTTCTCTGTTTTACACCATCTACTTTAACATCTACAAATTTAAACACCAAACATGAAATATTTTAATTTTAATTTTTCCTAATGTTCAAATGAGACCTTATAAAAAAATATAATTAATTACAAAATCAATTTTATTTTTTACAAAAATTACTATAAACAATATAACAAATGCAATTAATTAACAAAAATATATTCAATTACAAAATTAATTTTTTTCTTCAAGTTCAAATGAGACCCAAAAAATTAAATTAATTAAAAGAATATAACTACTAAAAAGGTAAATAATATTACTAATATAATTAAAAATTAATTTTAATTTTTTACCAAAAAATATTAGAAAAAGGTAAACAATATTACAAAAATAGTTAATTAACCAAAATATATTCAATTATAAAAGTAAATTTTTTATTTTTACGGTTCAAATGAGGACATGGTGGAGATCGAAGAAGAAAATGACATTGCCCAGAAGCCATGGCATAAAATTTGCCGCCAAAACCGATCTATCCACTAAAGGCAGTGCCAACAATAGTGACCCATGCCTATTTGTAGGTGTGTTGTGAAACAAGTGTACAGTGTTGTTACGTGCAAGTTGTGAATATGAATTTTGTCACAAGAAAATGTTGTGATTCCAATTGAAATTCAAGTCCTAGATATTCCACTAATAGAAATTAAGCTAAGAACAAACAATAGAATTTTGGAGAGAATTAAGTAGACCAAGTGAAATGCAATTAAGAATTGAAATGCAATAAAAGTGAAATATGCAATCTACAACTAACTAAGCTAACTAAACTAACCAAAGTTGGATTGACTCATAAGTAAAGTTATCCCCCCAGGATGGTACTACTTGACCTTGCTACCTAAGCTAACTTGAGGCACAACGGTTGTTACCTCCTATGTAGTGGTGTAGGGATTCTAACCTCAAATTTTCTCTTTTTCAATATGGAATCTTGCTTACCAATATTTTAACACTGAATTTTTTTCAATCTCACTAATTAAACTAAGGTAGTTTAAGTTACAACCCTTTTAACATGCCTAGTAGGAAAAGTGATTGTCTTTAATCCTTCTAACCCACCATGTTATTCTTTAGTTCAACCTTCGCTCTCTATCTCTTAGATAAAGTAAAGATTTTGTTACAAGTATAAAATGACTAATAACATATAAGAATAAGATCAAGAGAAATGGCAACATAAGAAAAATTTTCCAAAAAATACCTGAAATTAATATTAAGGAACGCATGTCAAGTGTACATCCTAGAGGAATAATTGAGGACTACACAATGTTCAAACTAAGGAAATCCATAGAAATGTAATACACCAAAGTCCATAAATAAAACAAAGAGAATAAGGAAAAAGAACCAAAACCCCATTAAAGCTTTAGTTTCCTAGCCCCTCAAGTGTGCTTCAAGCTCTTTCAAGGTGCTCCAATGGTAGCTCTAAAAGAAATATGAAGAAGAAGAACTTGCAAACCTTAGCACTTCTCTAAGTTCTAGAGAATTGGCTCTAGATTCTTCCACTTTGTCCTTTTCCTAACCAACCTCTTTGTGTAATAACCCTAGAAATTAAGGAAAAGAAAATTAACAAATTACCCTAAAAAAAAAAAAGGAATAAATAAATAAATAAATAAAAATAAATTAATTAACATTTTGTCCTCAAAGGGTATTTTCATAATTTTACCTATCAATTTAGAAAATCAATATAAAATTAAGAATCTTGATTCTTAGATGATTCCTTTAGTGGTTATTAAGTCAAATTCCAAACCGCAAGCTCAAAGTCATTTTCTTTAAGCTAGGGGCATTTTTGTCATTTACAACCAAGCATCGGATGAAAAATCTGATAGCACCATTGGATTCTTCTCGCAAAAATGAGTCAAGAGAAATTTGTCTCACTCAATTCTGAATCCGTTTGCTTAGATTTCCAAAAATTTAGCCTACGCGCGTGTAGGGTTTAAACCGGGTTCGTGCTTTTGTTGTATATAATAATTTCCCAACTAACCCTAATTTTTATTCTAAAAAGTTTCAGCCGCAACACCTGCTGGAGTTAAAAAAAAAAAACTAATTATCTCCTTATCTCCATTTTTCCTTAATTAGACACGCACACTAATACGTTTTTTTTCCTTCCATTTTTTTATTCCTTGTTTCTATGCGATCAAACGTCTGAATTGGGTTAGAAATTAAACCTATCTTTCCTCTCACAAACACCTGCCGCTTCTTGTTCTCTCCTCCTTCAACAGCACACCACCATAAGAAAAAAAAAATCAGATTTTGGGAGAAAGGCAGCCCACCATCATTTGGTCCTCTTCATGCCGGTTATTGTCTCGTTTATTCCTCCATCAAAACAGTGTAAGTACAGCCCTTTATACTACGATTAATTTTTATTCTGGATTATTAGAACAATAATTTTGCCTAATCTTACCTAGGTTCATTAGGTTGAAGAGAAATCTCATCCGGACAATAAAATCGACCCTACGCGTACCGACAATCCCAGATTCATTTGTGTGAGCCCAAATCCTTCTATATCACTCTTTTAATTTTTTTTTTCTTTTTCCAGCACCTAAAGGCCTTATATCTTTGCTGTAATTTTTTTTGGTAGATTATCGTTAATCCAACTTTTAGGTTTTTGTACTCGTTTCCAGTGCAATTGGGTCCATACTTGCTCCTAAACCCCGGTAAGCCACCGTAGTCTTTTTAAAATTCTTTCGGCTGCCAATTTCAAATCTTACAGCCCTAACAATTATCTCATCTTTGCTGTCCATGTTGTTATAAAGGGTTAGAAAATCCTTACTTGAAGGTTTGGCGCTTCGTTGGACTCCCGGAGCATCAGAGATCTCGAAAACACATCGGTAACTAAAATAAAATTTTTTTCCTTCCAAGATCAATTTTTACAGCCATTAAATGAGCTTATAAGTTAGTGTATGGCTGCTGTAATTTTTAGGATTAATATCAAGAAGGCTCCCGGCACGATCCTGAATAGGCACGAGGCCACCGAAGACGCCCCGAGCCCCTTTTTGCCCACTAGGTAAAATTTCGGCCTAGTTGTTAAGAACATGAACCTTCCAAATACCATTTAGGAAAATTTCTAAATTTTAGCACATTTTCTAATTTTCTACCTTACTAACATTTTGTAGGACCGTCTTAGGAAGTCGCCCCTTTCGCCGTATTATTCCGAACTAGGTAAGGGGGAAGAGCGGGTTAGTTCTCGTGGGCCCTCTTAGGCCCAAAATAAGCATCAACCCGAATAATAAATTTTAAGTAAACAATTGGGCTAAATAAAATCTTTAAATGCGTGGGCAACATGGGTAGGGTAATTAATTAGTTTTCTAGAATTTTATTTTATTTTATTTTATTTTTCTTCCTTTGAGATGTAATTTTGGTTGGTTGGTTGTATGGTTGTAATGATTTGATGTATGATGTATGTTTGGCGCTAGTATCATATTAGGACCGCTTATAACAAGAATTAAATTAGAAATATGTTAGGACCGCCTAAATAAACACCGCTAGTAGCATGTTTAGGGCCGGCGAGACAAACACCGCTAGTACCATGTTTAGGGCCGACAAGCTCATTAGCAACATGATAAGATTGGAAGGAACCGTTAGTGGCATGTTAGGGCCGTAATAAATTATTATAAGCCGATAGATAAAGGATTAGGAGCGTAAATACTAAATGACCAATTTAGAAAGAATTCACGAGAAATGAGATGAACATTTATCACAAATACACTTAAAAGATATCACTGATTGTCATGACATCATGTAACACTAAACTAAGATAACATGATAGAAGAAATAGGATGCACTAGAATCATGGTATTATACTAAAAAGAGCTAAAGTAAAATGAGCTACGGTCATGCATCAATTGGTTGTTGCATATGATTGATGTTTGTCATATACAAGATTGCATTAAGTAAAAGATTTGAAGAGTAAGATAAAATACGAGTCATGCAAGGTTGGTGATGAACCATATCTACATGACCTAATAAGCCGTAAATTTAGACGAGAGGTTCGGAACGGACGATTCGAACCCGAGAGGCATGTTAGGGTGGCGGCAGACCGTCCCTAGTCATGACCCGATATTGACACGGAGTATGGAGATATGATTTGTGCGCTGTCAGACCATAGCTGGCGAGGGACCATGCTTATGGCTGTTATCACGAGAGGCTCTACCTCGGCGTAGGTATCCCGAGAGGCTCTGGCTTGGTGGCATCCCTAGTGGCACTGCCTAAGAGTTATCCCGAGAGTGGGTGATGTACACACTCACCACCCTAGGTTCGTTCGACGGCAATTAAGTATTGGATTAAGTGATCGATCAAGAAGATATTATTTAATCGGTAAAAAGAATTATGCATATGCATGGTAGTTCAAGCATGCTAGTAGGATTTTGATTTTGTTGTTATGATGTTGTATGGAATTGTTCTTTAAGTAAATTGCTACAGCTTAAAGTTTATTATTCGTTGTTGTTTGTTACGGGAATATTAGGACCCACGTGATGGGCCTGATACTTCCCTCTTACTGAGCAAGTTGTGCTCATCCCTCCTCTTAACATGTTTTTCTAGGTGAGTACTATGAGGAGACAGAGTACATTGAACCATATAACGAGGTTCAAGATGTGGAGCAGACTGAGTGAGAGTATGCTGTAGCCCCTCGAAAGTAGAACTGGCTGGGACTGAGTTTTAACTTTGTGTTATTTGATTTCTAAAGAAACATATGGTTTGTTTAAATTGGCACCTTATCCGCATATTAGTTTTCCTGGGATTGTCACTTAACTACTCTGATTTCGTTTAATACTCTTATTGTTTGGAAAATAATTTAAAATAAAATGTTTTACCTCACATTTCTTAAATTATTTTAATTAAATGCTTTATTATTCTGGGAATTTAAGATATCTTTTAAAATTAAGGTTTATAAAATTGGGGGCGTTACAGTTTGGTATCAGAGCCAGATTCGAGGAAGGCAGTGACCTCACTCAGTAAGTATGCTTCTTGTTTGTTTGCTAAGTTAGAGACCTTGGATAGGTTTTAAAAAGTTTCCATAATTGAGCATAATATATTAGCAATGTTTCAAACAAAAGTTAACAACTCGGCTTTTTGTAAAGGGACTTGTAAAACAATACACCAATTAATTTAGTGACAAATGATATAGGAGATACCTAGAGCCCACCTAATGCTATAATTTAAAAGTTACTTTCAAAATTAGTTGCCTGCTCTAGACTAAACCTTTTCCTTTTTAGGTTATGGACTTACATGAACATCCTACTCTTTGGGCTAATGAATGCACCCAAAGGTTTTATAGATTTTATGAATAGGGTGTTCCAACAATACCTAGATTATTTTGTCATTGTTCTCTTAAAAAATATTCTGATTTACTCACAAAATGCTGAAAGTCATAGAGAACATTGAAAGTTTATGCTCCAAACATTGAAGGAACATTAGTCGTATTCTAAGCTAAGGAAGTGCGAGTTTTGGTTGAACAGTGTCACCTTTTATGGGTCACATGATAATTACGGATGGAATTTCAATGGATCTTAGCAAGGTTGAAGCTGTAATGATTGGCAACAACTGAAGACTGTATCTGAGATTCGGAGTTTCTTTGGCTTGGAAGGTTATTATAGATGTTTTTGTATAGGGTTATCCAAATTTCGCATGTCTCTTAACCCAACTAACTAAGAAAGATCAACCATTCCAGTAGACCAAAGAGCACAAAAATAGTTTCTAGGACTTAAAGAAACAATTAGTCTCTACACTTGTTCTTACTCTCCCTGATGGCTGAAGTCGCTTTGTAGTTTATACAGATGCATCACATCAGGGGCTCGGTTGTGTATTGATGTAGGTGGGGAAGGTGATTATGGATCCAGGCAATTGAAGCCTCATGAGCTAATTACTTAACTCATGATCTGGAGTTAGCAGCTATCATACATGCGTTAAATCTTTGGCGACATTATTTTTATGGAAAAGAGTTTGAGGTCTTCACCGACCATAAAAGCCTACATTATCTATTGCCAAAAAAAAAAAAGAACTCAATAATCGATAGTGTCGTTGGGTTAAATATCTCTCTAATTATAATTGCACTATTCAGTATCACCCAAGCAAGGCTAATCTGGTCGCTGATGCTTTGAGTAGAAAAGTAAGTGCTAAACTGGGTGCTATGGTGGTTTCTGAGTGGAAACTACTAGAAGAGTTCAGACACATGAACTTAGGCATTCAAGTAAAAGGAGACCCCAGGTTCTCATGGCCAGTTTTCATATGGAGCCTACACTTGTGCAAGGGTCAAAGAGGCTTAAATGGAGGATCCACAATGCTAAGAATGGTTAGTTTTAGGGCAGAAAGGATTCAGTGTGGATGTGCATGGTACCTTAAAATTTCAAAACAGATTTGTTGTTCCCTAAGGTAGTGAGATGAAGTATGATGTTTTATTGGCGGCACATGCATCTCGGTTGACCATCCACCCGGGGGGCACCAAGATGTACCATGATTTGCAGAAAAGCTTTTGGTGGGGTGGTATGAAGAAGGATATTGAAGAGTTTGTATCTAGATGTCTGACTTGTCAGAAGGTCAAAGTAAAACACCAGAGACCTGGAGGACTGCTACAGCCATTAGAGATTCCTCAATGGAAGTGGGCTGACATTGCAATGGATTTCATAGTTGGGCTACCTGCTACTCGTCATCGACATGATGCAATATGGGTTATAGTTGATCGATTAACCAAGTCAGCCTACTTTTTGGTAATCCAAAAAACTTGGCCTGTAGCTAGATTAGCTTAATTATACATATCTGAGATAGTTTGTCTCCATGGAGTACCGAGGAGCATTGTTTCTGATAGGGATCCACGATTTACATCACAGTTTTGGCAGGCTTTACAAGAACACTTGGGCACTGTGACATTAATGAGCACTGCTTATCATCCACAGACAGATGGGCAGTCGGAGAGGACTATACAAACTATTGAGGATATGCTTAGAGCTTGTGCACTGGATTACAAGAACTCCTGGGATAATGACTTGCCACTAGTGGAGTTTGCTTATAATAATAGCTATCACTCCAGCATTCAGATGGCCCCATATGAGGCTTTGTATGGACGTAGTTGTCGTACTCCGGTGTGTTGGGAAGAAGTGGGCGACAGGCCTTTATTAGGACCAGATTTGGTACAACAAACTTCAGATAAGGTCAAAATAATCAAACAACGATTGGTAGCGGCTCAAGATAGGCAGCAGAGTTATGCAAACCAGAGGCGTCGTCCCTTGGAGTTTTCTATTGGTGATCATGTGTTCCTAAAGGTGTCACCGACCAAGGGAGTTCAACGCTTTGGAGTGAGAGGAAAGTTAGCCCCGCGCTTTGCTGGACCTTTTGAAGTGTTAGAAGGGGTTGGAGAGGTGGCTTATAGAGTAGCTTTACACCTAACTTGGCTAGAATTCATAACGTGTTCCATGTGAGTAATATTCGAAAGTATCAGCCAGATCCAGCACATGTTATTTCGTGGGAGCCGTTGCAGTTACGTGAGGATTTGACCTACGTCGAGGAGCCTTTGGCTATTGTGGATCGTAGAGAAAAGGTTCTGCGCAGCAAAGTCATTCAACTGGTAAAGGTCATTTGGAATAATCATGGAGAGCAAGAAGCAACCTGGGAAGTTGATGATGAGCTTTGAAAGAAGTATCCACAGCTTTAAGGTACTTCTCAACACCCTCTTTCAAATTTGGGGACAAATTTCTTTTAAGGGGAGGAGACTGTAATAACCCTAGAAATTAAGGAAAAGAAAATTAACAAATTACCCTAAAAAAAAAAAGGAATAAATAAATAAATAAATAAAAATAAATTAATTAACATTTTGTCCTCAAAGGGTATTTTCATAATTTTACCTATCAATTTAGAAAATCAATATAAAATTAAGAATCTTGATTCTTAGATGATTCCTTTAGTGGTTATTAAGTCAAATTCCAAACCGCAAGCTCAAAGTCATTTTCTTTAAGCTAGGGGCATTTTTGTTATTTACAACCAAGCATCGGATGAAAAATCTGATAGCACCATTGGATTCTTCTCGCAAAAATGAGTCAAGAGAAATTTGTCTCACTCAATTCTGAATCCGTTTGCTTAGATTTCCAAAAATTTAGCCTACGCGCGTGTAGGGTTTAAACCGGGTTCGTGCTTTTGTTGTATATAATAATTTCCCAACTAACCCTAATTTTTATTCTAAAAAGTTTCAGCCGCAACACCTCCTGGAGTTAAAAAAAAAAAACTAATTATCTCCTTATCTCCATTTTTCCTTAATTAGACACGCACACTAATACGTTTTTTTTCCTTCCATTTTTTTATTCCTTGTTTCTATGCGATCAAACGTCTGAATTGGGTTAGAAATTAAACCTATCTTTCCTCTCACAAACACCTGCCGCTTCTTGTTCTCTCCTCCTTCAACAGCACACCACCATAAGAAAAAAAAAATCAGATTTTGGGAGAAAGGCAGCCCACCATCATTTGGTCCTCTTCATGCCGGTTATTGTCTCGTTTATTCCTCCATCAAAACAGTGTAAGTACAGCCCTTTATACTACGATTAATTTTTATTCTGGATTATTAGAACAATAATTTTGCCTAATCTTACCTAGGTTCATTAGGTTGAAGAGAAATCTCATCCGGACAATAAAATCGACCCTACGCGTACCGACAATCCCAGATTCATTTGTGTGAGCCCAAATCCTTCTATATCACTCTTTTAATTTTTTTTTTCTTTTTCCAGCACCTAAAGGCCTTATATCTTTGCTGTAATTTTTTTTGGTAGATTATCGTTAATCCAACTTTTAGGTTTTTGTACTCGTTTCCAGTGCAATTGGGTCCATACTTGCTCCTAAACCCCGGTAAGCCACCGTAGTCTTTTTAAAATTCTTTCGGCTGCCAATTTCAAATCTTACAGCCCTAACAATTATCTCATCTTTGCTGTCCATGTTGTTATAAAGGGTTAGAAAATCCTTACTTGAAGGTTTGGCGCTTCGTTGGACTCCCGGAGCATCAGAGATCTCGAAAACACATCGGTAACTAAAATAAAATTTTTTTCCTTCCAAGATCAATTTTTACAGCCATTAAATGAGCTTATAAGTTAGTGTATGGCTGCTGTAATTTTTAGGATTAATATCAAAAAGGCTCCCGGCACGATCCTGAATAGGCACGAGGCCACCGAAGACGCCCCGAGCCCCTTTTTGCCCACTAGGTAAAATTTCGGCCTAGTTGTTAAGAACATGAACCTTCCAAATACCATTTAGGAAAATTTCTAAATTTTAGCACATTTTCTAATTTTCTACCTTACTAACATTTTGTAGGACCGTCTTAGGAAGTCGCCCCTTTCGCCGTATTATTCCGAACTAGGTAAGGGGGAAGAGCGGGTTAGTTCTCGTGGGCCCTCTTAGGCCCAAAATAAGCATCAACCCGAATAATAAATTTTAAGTAAACAATTGGGCTAAATAAAATCTTTAAATGTGTGGGCAACATGGGTAGGGTAATTAATTAGTTTTCTAGAATTTTATTTTATTTTATTTTATTTTTCTTCCTTTGAGATGTAATTTTGGTTGGTTGGTTGTATGGTTGTAATGATTTGATGTATGATGTATGTTTGGCGCTAGTATCATATTAGGACCGCTTATAACAAGAATTAAATTAGAAATATGTTAGGACCGCCTAAATAAACACCGCTAGTAGCATGTTTAGGGCCGGCGAGACAAACACCGCTAGTACCATGTTTAGGGCCGACAAGCTCATTAGCAACATGATAAGATTGGAAGGAACCGTTAGTGGCATGTTAGGGCCGTAATAAATTATTATAAGCCGATAGATAAAGGATTAGGAGCGTAAATACTAAATGACCAATTTAGAAAGAATTCACGAGAAATGAGATGAACATTTATCACAAATACACTTAAAAGATATCACTGATTGTCATGACATCATGTAACACTAAACTAAGATAACATGATAGAAGAAATAGGATGCACTAGAATCATGGTATTATACTAAAAAGAGCTAAAGTAAAATGAGCTACGGTCATGCATCAATTGGTTGTTGCATATGATTGATGTTTGTCATATACAAGATTGCATTAAGTAAAAGATTTGAAGAGTAAGATAAAATACGAGTCATGCAAGGTTGGTGATGAACCATATCTACATGACCTAATAAGCCGTAAATTTAGACGAGAGGTTCGGAACGGACGATTCGAACCCGAGAGGCATGTTAGGGTGGCGGCAGACCGTCCCTAGTCATGACCCGATATTGACACGGAGTATGGAGATATGATTTGTGCGCTGTCAGACCATAGCTGGCGAGGGACCATGCTTATGGCTGTTATCACGAGAGGCTCTACCTCGGCGTAGGTATCCCGAGAGGCTCTGGCTTGGTGGCATCCCTAGTGGCACTGCCTAAGAGTTATCCCGAGAGTGGGTGATGTACACACTCACCACCCTAGGTTCGTCCGACGGCAATTAAGTATTGGATTAAGTGATCGATCAAGAAGATATTATTTAATCGGTAAAAAGAATTATGCATATGCATGGTAGTTCAAGCATGCTAGTAGGATTTTGATTTTGTTGTTATGATGTTGTATGGAATTGTTCTTTAAGTAAATTGCTACAGCTTAAAGTTTATTATTCGTTGTTGTTTGTTACGGGAATATTAGGACCCACGTGATGGGCCTGATACTTCCCTCTTACTGAGCAAGTTGTGCTCATCCCTCCTCTTAACATGTTTTTCTAGGTGAGTACTATGAGGAGACAGAGTACATTGAACCATATAACGAGGTTCAAGATGTGGAGCAGACTGAGTGAGAGTATGCTGTAGCCCCTCGAAAGTAGAACTGGCTGGGACTGAGTTTTAACTTTGTGTTATTTGATTTCTAAAGAAACATATGGTTTGTTTAAATTGGCACCTTATCCGCATATTAGTTTTCCTGGGATTGTCACTTAACTACTCTGATTTCGTTTAATACTCTTATTGTTTGGAAAATAATTTAAAATAAAATGTTTTACCTCACATTTCTTAAATTATTTTAATTAAATGCTTTATTATTCTGGGAATTTAAGATATCTTTTAAAATTAAGGTTTATAAAATTGGGGGCGTTACACTTTGGATAAGAACTCTCATCCAATAACAAGCTACGATTCAAATGGGGGAAATGGGGGACCACAATTTTGAGATAAGTTAGCGCTTCAGTGTTAGAATAGGGGAAGAATTGGCACTGCAACCCTGGAAATCAAATAACTAGCGCTGTAACTCCACCAACAATGCTATAGTGCTGATACAAGAAAGGGACCAAGAATGTCTTCTTTCTTAAAGCTGTGGCATCATAGTACATTTCACCCATTGATTTTTTCACAACCGAATTTTCCTTCGCTTGCTCCTGTTTTCTTCCAACACTTCCACGATGCTTTTGAACCCACAAAAAGACAGAAACAAAACAAGAAACAATGAAAAGTATGGCCCAAGTTGGTAGAATTTTGGAGCCAAAATTGGCCCCCTAAAAAAAGTCAATTAGTTTGACTAACAATTTATGCACTTAACAAGGTGGTGGTGGCAATAGTGGAGGATGAAGGACGAGATGGTGGCAACCAGTACCAATTGTGGGTATGGCAATGACAATCTTGTTGGCATTTTGAGCAAATTGGGTGGGATTTGATTGCTCTGGAGATCCCTACAATCAATTCAACTAGCTAGGGGCATTGAGGATGTATGGGTGTCAAGGCGAGGAGGTTGATGTGGATGTGGTGTGGGTTAGACCCAAAGCCAATCTTTGTCTCTTTTCAGCTAGGAATAAGAGTGAAATATGGTAGAGGTGGTGAAGAGGGAACGCTAGAATGCAGAGGAAGGGAGATTTGAAGGGCGAAGGTATGGATGAAGTTGAGGATGAAAGTAGGGAGGATACAATGGAGGCAGTGACCGTGAAGATATGTGAGTTTAGGTTTAGGTTTAATTATCATTAAGTGCTTTAAGTTTTGTATTTTTGTGATTTAGTGACTAAGATTAGGAATGTCAAAAAATATCCTACTTGCTCCTACCTTTCCTAAACCAGACTACATGAACCTGAACCTGACCCTACCCTTAAAGCCATGGGGAAAATATGAGTTTAACTTATCCTACCCAATCTTATTCACATCCCTCTTAAATTAGTATATTTATATTCAAAATATGATTTTATTTCAAAAGTAAAATTATAATTTAACATAAATTTCCTTATGTTACTTTAGCTTATGATTTTTTAAGTATTAATTAATTATGAATATACATATTCTTTTGAAAATATATGTAAGTATATGAAAAGAAAGTCTAAAAAAATTAAATATATGCTTTAAAATAGGTTGGTGGATAGTACTCACCTTCTCGCTACCCAAACCCGATTACTTGAGATGAGGGTTTAGGATTAGCTATACCTAGTTCAAACTTGATCTGTTGACATCTCGAACTAAGATTTTAAACATTTACAATCTAGTAATTGAATAATTAAAAATCTAACAGCCTTAATGTCAAGTTAACCAAGTTACTGAGTCAAAAAGGTCAAGTATCCCAAGTTTCATAGTTCAAGGGACCAAATTGATTGAGTCACGTGACAAGGGACTAAAATGACTAAGTCGCTATAGTTCAAGGGATCAAAGAAATTTTTGCCTAATTAAATAGGCAAGTGGTGCAGCCCATAAATAGTCAAGTTGCGGTTGGAATTTTAGTGCAGCTTATAAATAAGCAAGCTGCGGTAGAATTTTAAGTATTGGGAGAGAGTTTGCTCAATAAAGACGGTACATGAGGTTCAAAGAGAAGAGAGTGACTCTTAGTCTAGATAGGTCATGAGCAAAAATCCTTTTTATAATAATTATTGTCAATATTTAAAAAACTTTCGTTCATTTTTGAATATAAACTAATTAAGAGTCAACCACATTAAATATTGTATGTGAATTTTTGTATTGATAAATTTTTTTCCCAACAAAAAAAGTATTTTTCTAATTAATTTTAAATTAACCAACCTAAAAAAATTAGTAAAATAATACTTCATCTATCCCAAAAGGATGATATATTTCTCTAGATACGGAAATTAAGATATGTATAGTTTATAATATATATATATTTTTTCATTTCTATCCCAGAAACTAAAATTTAAAAGATTTTTTTTTACACGTAGTGAGACTATTGGTGAAGATTAAAAGGGATTAGATTCATTACTTTCAATTATGAGTAGTGAAAGTTTAAATTAGGATAATAAAGTAGATTAGTGGTTTAAAACTTTCAAGAAGGAACTCATCATCCTTTTTGTGAAGACCCAAAAAACTAATGAAATGAGTATTGATTTTCAAAAAAATATTGTAAAGTTAATTTTTAAACTCTTGTATGATTTAGATAAATTGACAATTTTAAAAAGTAACTACTTTATAAATAGAAATAATGGAATGTTATGGCTGTCCCTTGCACGGTTCTGGATCGATTAATTATGGCAAAAATGTCAACTTTACTACTAATGTTTTGGGTATGAAGTGAATATATCATTATAGTTTTTTTTTCCCAATATATCACTAATATTTTAAAATGGGCCAAATATACAGCTGCCAATTAGAAAACAACAATAAATGGTAAAAAAAGCAGGTTTTAAAATCTTGATGTTTTTGTGAATCTTTAAAAAAATATCAGGACCTTTAAGATTTTTTCCAAAACTAGAGTCTGATCTTTGCCATTAATGCTTTAGCCTTGTCGCTATCTCTGTCACCAGCACCCAAACTCTATCATTGCTTTTTCTCTGTCTCTACTGTTTAATTTCCTTGACTGCATTCGATAAATAAAGAAAGAGAGCTTAATTATAAAAAGTTTTTTAAATTTGTTAAAACTTACATTATCACCATGAAATTTCAAAACTTGTTATTTTTAATATTTTCCGTTAGATTTTTAACGATCAGTGGCATTTCTATTCTTAATTTGAAACTTCGGTAGCATATTTGACCCATTATAAAACATTAGTGGGGGATTGGGTAAAAAAAAAAAAACTATAGTGACATATTCACTCCTAACCTAAAACATTAGTGGCAATTTTGATACGTTTGCCATTAATTATTGATTGATTATGGATGCGCTTAAATATTGGCAATTTATTTAAACAAATCCGTTTAATTATGGATTAATTCACCTTGTTACTGTCCCTCACGGGCGTTCATTGCTCAGATTTTCTTCCCTGATCAACTCCTTTTCTTCTAAGTTTGCTTCTGACAAGAAAAAAAAAAAAGAACAATAATACACTAAAAATAATACAAAATCAACTCTTTTTATCCGTAATCTTTATTTTATTTTATTTCATTAATTTACGCCCATGTTGTCTGATGACAACGACGGATTGGGATTGACTGGATTCACACTTGACAGTGGGAAGAAAAAGGGCAAACGGAACTACCCAACTTGATTCTACACGACTATTCTATATAATAACATCTCACTTTTACGACCTAATATAATCGACATATTAATTTGTTAAGTCGGCAGAGTGACATATAACAGTAGTATGGCAGCCCAGTTCCCCGTCCAATTTAACTACAACTACTTCACCAAATTGTTTGTGTGCGTATAACAGTACATGTTTGTTGTATTTTAATGATTCATATATACAACTTGTTGTAGTCTTGTAGATAAAGTATAACGTATTATATATTGATTGCAATAGAATTTAGACTCTCATATAAAACATGATTTAGACAAATATGAAGATAGTAAGTGTGATTTTTTAATGAAAAATTCAAAACCCCTTAGCTTGAACTTAAAAATCATATTGGTATAGATAATATTGCTAATATCTTATAGTGAGCTATTAAAGTACTTAAATTCTGATTATCAGAGATTGGGGTCAATGATGTTTGAGCTATAATATCACATTACAGTATTCAACTTAAAACCAATTTGTGATAAGTGGAGAAGTCTCTTCACAATATATAAAAATAGGAAAACACGTCTTTAAATCATTGAGATTTAATAAGCTTATAACTAAATTTGTTACTTTTTTTTTCTTCTCTCTCTCTCTCTCTCTCTCCCTCTCTTTACACACATACATGTATAAACAAATAAATAAAAGGGTTTTGTTATCAATTACATGACCTAAATCCACAATTTTTTAATTCATGTCATGCTAGCTAATATAGGCGGTATGTACCGGTACCATGAAAACTATATGTGACAACCAAAATAAAGACTATCCTTTGCACTAGCCAGTACCGGGTGTGCCAGTTATTTCGTTCCGTTCTGACCGTCCTATCGTAGAACTAGTCAAATATTAGATGAAATATATTATAAGTATGTATAATTAATAAATTTTATAACAAAAAGTTACTGATATTTGGAAGAAAACCTATATTTTTATTTTTTTTTCACACTTTAAAAATTATTGTTTTAATATATATATATATAGTGGAATATTTATAAAATAAAAATACATATAAGTATATAACTTACACTTCACACTCTTACAATTTCAAATTTTGATATATTTTATATGTTGATATGTTATATTTATAACTGTTTTATTTTTCATATATGTGTATATGCCTAAATTATTAAATTAACATCATTGGTCGTCCCTAAACTATTTTTCATTTTGTTTAATTATCCTTAAACTATCAATTGTTACATCTATTTACCTCAAATTATTTAATTGTTGCACTCATTATTCTGTTGTTCTATCAATCATTAAATGCACAATTAGCTCTAAAACTTAGAAAACTTTATATTCGAGTCATAAAATTTTATGATTTTCTAGTTCAGTCATAAAATTGTGAAAATGTATGTACTCTCTTTAATTTTTCTCTTAGTTTCTTCTAATTAAGCATGAATTTCTTGACTTTGCTTTAATAAAATTTTTTAATTGAATTTTAATTAAGTATTTATTCCAGTTTATTTAATTTTTATTCTTTTTTCTTTCAATTTAGTTTTTAAGTCTTTCCCTTTTGAAGGTTTTTTTTCTTTTTTTTGTTCTTATTTTTTTTTTGTTGCTGCCTCTTCCTTACAACTCCTTTTTCTTTTATTTTTTTATTTTGTTGATCATTTATTTCCTTCAATTTTCCTATTATTTTTCTATGTTTCTTTTGTGAATTTTTTCTTTATTTTGTCTTTCCTTTTCTATTTTCTGAAGGCTATTATTTCTTTTGCTAACTCTCTCTTTTTCCCCCCTACAAATAACATTTCACAATGAAACATATTTTGTTGAATCTTATTCATGTTCATTTAATGTTAGGACTTAAAGTAATTTTAAAAAATCTTTACTCATTCCATCTGACTCTTTTGGATTTACTGTATGATTTATAAAGGAACTTGAAAATTTTAGTTTTTTTTCCTTCTGTTTGAATTTAATGAATAATTTATAAGGGAAGTTGAAAATTTAACTTTTTTTCCCCTCTTTTTTCATCATTTGCAAATATAAATGAAAGGTTGAAATTGATAAACAATATGTAGAAAAAAGATTATTGAATTTCATTACAGTTGTGATCAACAATATAGTAGAGGGGCTAGGGAGAGAATCTCTTTCATTTTATAATAAACAAGAATTTGAAATTATAACAAACCCAAACATAAATTAGACCCGTACATAAATATGAGAAAAAAAATAAAGATAGAAGGAAAAAGAAGAGCAATCTCAACAATATCTTGTACAGATGAAAAAATGGTATGTAAATTCATTAAGTTCCTTTACGAATCATACACTAAGTTTGTAAATTTCCCAAGTTTCTTTATGAATTATACAGTAAATCTATAAGAGTAAGATAAAATGAGTAAGGATTTTTTAAATTAGTCTAAGTCTTACAATTAAATGAAAGTAAGATGAAATGAGTAAGGATTTTTTAAATTAGTCTAAGTCCTAAAATTAAATGAACAATAATAAGATCCAATAAAACATGTTCATTTGTGAAAGGTTATTTATAGAAAAAAAAAAAGTAAGCAAAAGGTGATATAAAAAAATATTTGCAAAAGGAACATAGAAAAAAAATAGAAAAATTGAAGTAAATAAAAGATCAGCAAAAAAAAAAAAAAATAAATAAAAGAAAAATAAGTGGTGAGGATGAAAGAGCAATGAAAAATAAACAAGAAGAATAAAAGAAAAAAAAAGCTTTCAAAAGAAAAGACTTAAAAACTGAAGTGAAAGAAAAAAAAATTAAAGAAACTAGAATGAATACCAAATTAAAATTCAATTATAAAAATTTTATTAAAGTGAAGTCAATAAATTCATGCTTAACTAGAAGAAACCAAAAGAGAAATTAAAGAGTATACACATTTTCATAGTTTTATGACTGAACTAAAAATTCCTAAAGTTTTAGGACTCAAATAATTTTTTTTAAGTTTTAGGGCTAATAATGTATTTTTCTCACCATTTTCGTTACTTTTTATTGATTGGTATAACGGCAAGACGATGAGTTTAACAATTAAATAATTTGAGGATAATAGAAGCAACAATTGATCGTTTTGAGACAATTAAGCAAAATGAAAATAGTTTAGAGACGACTGATAATATGAACCTTAAATTATTTAAAACCATTACATCCTATACAATATGATATAGCACTGATGTTGTACTTCTCCATAAGACTTGAGAAGGTTTGATACGTTTGAGGGCCCAAGTGCCATTATACTCAAGCTTGGCTCTTTAAGAATGAAACCTATTTTTCAGCTTGACCTCGATAAAGCTCAGTTAAAAAAAAATATTGAAATTGAAGCTTTACTCGTTTATAGCCTTACTAGTTGTGGTCTCTTTCGGATGTAATAATTGTGTCTCTGCGTGTTTATTTAGTTATGAGTTGGAATATAATTATAATCACATAAGAAGTAAAGCAAAATACTACACAATCATTTAAGATGTTCCGGCGGATTAAAGAAGAAATAGATTGCAGCCAAAGGGCTCAGATGAGAAACAAGAGGATCGCATTCAAACACGCAGTGCCAGGAAACATAAGAACAAATAGATAAATAAATACTGTCAGGAAATTTTTGCAGAACCAAACAAATATCTTCCATAAAATTCCAATCCCTAGCCTTATCCTTCTTTGAAGAAACAACGACATTTCATTTTCAATTTTCAAAAGCAAATTGCGAGACTAGTCTTCTCAAGATACCATTAACAAATTAACATGCTTCAGCCACTAAACTTGAGGTGTTAATGTGAAAGTTTGAAGCGTGTAAGATATGAATAGATGGTGCCTGATAAAGATAAGAAAAGTTGTCACTTACAACTTGGTTGTTTGCAGTATCGCGCTCCCCAATTTTGCCTGGTGCTTTTGGGGCTCCTAAACAAAGTATCCAAAACATTGGTCCAAAATTGAAATAAATTTAGTAATTGCAAGTGCGTTAACAAAGTATCCAAAACATTGGTCCAAAATTGAAATAAATTTAGTAATTGCAAGTGCGTTAGTGGAACTCTTTTTTTTTTTTTTTTATGTTTCAAATGATTTCCCATTACCCATAACTTTAGTTTATATTACAGTTACTACTAAGGTTTGAAAATATACATTTTTCTTCTACTTTTTTTACATTGTGAAAAAGGATTCTGAAATCTTATTTGCATATAATTCATTTTAGCGTAAATCAACTCAATCCAAAATTATTTTTTTATTTTTACATATTTTTGTTTAGAATCAAATTTATGTAAAATTTAATTTTATTTGCATGCAATATTCCATTAATTATAAAATTTTTATAAAATTTAAATTATATCACAAAACTTTTTGTTTTGAATAGATTATTCCATCTATATAATATTGGCTTCCAAAAGAAATTGTCTTTGGACAAAACAGATATAAATGTAAAAAATAAGTCATTTTATATTAAATTGACTTAAATTAAAATGAATTAGGTTAAACTATAGAACCTTTATTTTCCAATAATTTCAATATATTCAGTATTTTTTTTAATAGTTAATGAGCACTTAAAATTATAGATTTTTTTCTCTTTTGGTAAATATAAAATAATATTTATTAAATATCAAATAATCATAAAAAATTAGCAAAATAGACTAAAAATGTTACATGATGGCTACTATATAGTTTAAATTATGATTTTGAAGTTTTTTCTAGATCATGTAAAAAAAGTAGAGGGAAAATGTAAACTTTCAGATTTCAGCGACTTAACTGTAATACCAATCAAAGTTCAAGGGATAAGGGATAATGTAATTAACTAGCGTTTACATTATGATTTTAAGAAGGCTGGAAAAGGGGAAAGCGTATATTTTCAAATTTTAGGGATGTAAGTGCAATATTAGTCAAAATCCAAGGGGTAACTGTGACTAAGTATTCCGAGTAGGCTAAATTTCATTTATGGTCCCTAACCTTTTAGTAATGTCCTAAATGGATTCTTAACTTTCATTTATCTTCTTAAAGTCCCTAACCTCCTTATTTTTATTCAAAGTGTAGTCTTTCAGTCAATTTTATAGTTAAAATTAACGAAACATGAAGGAAAATACCAATTTTGGTCCCTAAATTTTTTCACTCCCTCTCATAGCACCCCCAAGCCTTTAAATTTAATACTTTCTCTTTTTCTCTCGTTAGGGATGACAATTGAGTGAGTGAAATGTGTGATCTATGAATATCTGCTCATGACAAGCTAATAAACGGTTAAAAACATTCACAATGGGGTAGATATGAGCAACAAATCATATTTGTCTAGCTGGTATAGATGGGTGGCAAGTAGAGGTATCTACCACAAGTAAATCCATCTCGCCAATCCGTGAAACCCGTGAGTATAAATTTTCTATTTATTAATTATAATGAGATGCAACACCTACACTTAACTAATATTTTATACTAATTCTCATTAAATATTTTCTTGTATGTATGTTATGATTTTGTGTTTTTTATGATCTTATTGTATTATATGTGGATAATAACTTTGTATGTATTTTTCATATTTTGTTTTTATGAAATTAAAAAACATATTTAAACTGAAGGTTATCCACGAGGTACGAATTACGCGTAGGTTGTGGGTGCATGTGAGATTTTTTACCCGCTTGCAGATACCTATAAAGTTGTGAGTACTAAAAACACCAATGACACTGATGGCAGGATAAGAGGTATCCGCTCCTGATCTGCCTCATTGTCATCTTTATCTCTCATCCATTCAACCTTTTAGATGAAAAAAAAAATACAAACCCATCTCCAAAACCAACGGGTCCAAGGTCAATGGATCCACATGAACTATGACTCCTTAGACGATGTCATTTCCTCTCGGTCCCTCCAATCTCAGCCTCCGTTAGTTGTATGGTTAGCCTAGCTTGCAAAAAATTGAAACAAGGCAAAAGCTTTTTTTAGTAAAAATGAGGAAGGAAATCTTTGAAATCGAATGAAGGAAATGAGAAGCGTTGCCCAGTTTGGCGCTCCCAGGCGCTGCCAACCATTGGCAAAACCATTCAGAGGGAGGAACCCTCCACAACTTGCCCTTACCCTTTCTTTGTATGAACCTGTCGCTACCCATTGCCATAGTTAGAAGTGTCATCGCTCCGCCATGACCTCCATCGCTGTCTCAGGGTCACTGCACAGTACTGCAGCAACCCAGCCCGCCGCCATATGCTTTTCACCACTGTTGAGAAACAAAGGAGAATATAAGAGAAAGAAGTCGCGCGATTCTCCCAAACCCAACTCATCATCCACAACCCTAAATCCTTGCCCAAGACGATGACGATGTAGAGGTAGGTTAGGATGGGTGGCACCGAGGATCGGGGCTAAAGGCGACGATAGTTATGTTAGGCAGCAGGGAAGGCAGAAGGTGAAGCCTAAAGTTGGAGGCTAGGGTTTGCAACAATGTAGGACCAATGTTGTCATTTTTCATGAAAATTCCATCAAAGTTAACTGGGAAAGTGACAGAAAAACTATGTTTGAGATAAAAATAGGGAGATTAAGGATTTTAAGAGAATAAAATGAAGGTTAGGGACGCATTTAGGACATTACCCAAAGGCGAGGGACCATAAATAAAATTTACCCATTCTCACTGATACAGTAATACTCGAGTAAAAATCTGGTTAAATTCACTTTTCTGTTGTGGCCGAAAGCCACCAAAACAAAACCGGCAGGGGCATAAGCGTCATCATTGTATTTTCTATAAACAGCGAAAGCGCCGAAGAGTTAAACTTGTAATGCCTAGCTCTCTTCTCTCTCTCTCTCTGGGTCTCACCTTATCTTTCTCGCCTTTTGCTTCCATCACAAAACCCAAATCCAATTTCTGCTCGCCCCACCACCCGATTCGATCATCCAAACCCTTATCCCCTCTTAAACCCTAACTCTCCACCAACCCCTTTCCCATTTCTCCGAATTCTCCGCTGTTTTCCTCTCTTTGCGCCACACACCGTTCATGGCTTCTGGGCTTTCTTCTTCCCCGGAAATGGCGTCTCCTCTCGAGAACTCATCAGGTTTCGATTCTAAACCTTTCTCCAATAGCGACTATAAGTTGGAGAGCCCTGTTAGTTACAAGGTGGATGGTGTGGTTGATAGTGGGTCCGAGAATGAGGGGTTTGTGAGTGGTGAGGATGAGTTTGAGACGGCGCCCGAGAGGCTGATTGGGGAGGATAGGAATCGAGAGGAGGAGATTGTTGGGGAAAACAACGGTGCCCCTATCGGGGTTTCTTCGGAATTGTCGATTCCGAAGAGTGTTATGCCGACAGAAAAATTGGCGGCGAACGTTGATGATGACGAAGAAGCTGTAGGGAAGTTCGAGGGAGCTGGGATTGCGAGAAATGTGGAAGAGCGGGAAATTGAAGGTCCTGTTCATGGAGAACAGAATCATGTGGAACCAACTCCGAAGGTGGTCGTGAGTTCGGATGAATTCGGGACTGAGAAGGGGGAGGTAGGAGTGAAGGGAAGTGAGTCAAAGAGTGAGGAAGGGATTGAAGGGCAGCGAGGGGAGGTTTCTGGGGCTGTGAATGTGAATCCTGTAGCTGTTGAACCAGTTGCTGAGAAAGTGGTTGAATTAGAGGGTACAAAATTTACTCGTGAAGGGGATGTGGTTGTTGATACCATACACGTCGATGCTGATGCTGCTGGTGCAGGTGTCTGCCTAGATGTAGAGGAGAGTAAAAAATCTGAGGTTAGGGAAGTGGAGGTTGCTCGTGTGGACCTGGATAATGGCTTTAATAAACTCGAGCAGGCTGATAAAGAGATTGGTTCGAATGGTTCCAGTGATGGGAGTGTTCAGAGCATGGCAAAGAACAGTGTTCCCGTTGCAGATGTGGAGGATGGGGCAGATGAATCTGATATTCGTGCTGAGGACAAAGGGAAACTTTCCAATGGGACTAATCTTACTGGTGAAACTGTTGACAATGAGTATGTCAGTGACAAAATAGTGGAGTCATATGTTGCTGAGAATGGAATTACCAACATTTCCAACAATGAGGGCCTATCTGATATGGAGAGCAAACCACGCAAGGCCATACTGGAAGTTCTGGAGGAATCGGCTGGTGAAAAGACTGATGATGGGGGTGGCAATGCTGGGTCTCACGACAGAAGCCTAGCTGGCCATCCTTCTGATGAGACTGCTGAAACTATTTCTGTTTCAAAAGCAGACGTGTCTCCTGTATATCAAGGAAAGCGACTAGATGATGAACAGGGTGGTATTGAAGATTCAGCTAGTGATGGTGAAACAGAACGAGTGATCTTTGAGAGCCCTGAGGCAGCCAAAATATTCTTGGAGCAGTTGGAGCAAGGGTCTGGTGTTAGTTCTCTGGCTGGTATGGAGAGTGCTCATGACAACTCTCACACTTCAGATGGCCAGATTGTCACGGATTCAGAAGAAGAGGTTGACACTGATGAGGAAGGGGAGGGTAAGGAGTTGTTTGATTCTGCTGCTTTGACTGCTCTGTTAAGGGCAGCAACTGGGTCCAGCTCTGATAATGGTAGCATAACAATAACATCTCAAGATGGATCCAGGCTTTTTTCAGTTGAGCGTCCTGCTGGCTTGGGTTCCTCTCTGCGTAATGCAAAACCTGCCCCTCGATCAAACCGACCTAGCCTTTTCACAAGCCTTGCACCTAGGAGGGATTCGGATGAAAATTTAAGTGAAGATGACAAAAAGAAACTGGAAAAGTTGCAGCAGATTAGAGTAAAGTTCTTGAGGCTTGTCCACAGATTAGGACATTCACCAGAAGATGCGGTAGCTGCACAGGTTCTATATCGATTAACACTCATTGCAGGGAGGCAGACCAGTGAGCTGTTTAATCTTGATGCTGCAAAGAGGAAGGCTTTGGAGCTTGAGTCAGGGGGAAAAGATGATCTAGACTTTTCCTTGAACACTCTGGTTCTTGGGAAAACTGGGGTGGGGAAGAGTGCTACAATCAATTCAATTTTTGGTGAAGAGAAGGCCCTGATTCATGCATTTGAACCTGCCACTTCATCTGTGAAAGAGATAACTGGAACCATAGATGGAATCAAAGTAAGGGTAATTGACACTCCTGGTTTGAAAGCTTCTGCAATTGAGCAGGGTGATAATCGACGAGTACTAACTTCTATCAAGAAATTCATAAAGAAGTGTCCCCCTGATATTGTATTATATGTTGATCGATTGGATAGTCAGACCAGGGATCTTAACGACATGCCCTTGTTGAAGTCAATCAGTTCTTCTCTTGGTTCTTCTATATGGCGGAATGCTATAGTTACGCTGACCCATGCTGCGTCTGCACCTCCTGATGGACCTTCTGGCTCACCATTGAGTTATGAAGTGTTTGTTGCGCAACGTTCCCATGTTGTCCAGCAGTCTATTGGCCATGCTGTTGGTGACCTACGATTGATGAGCCCAAGTTTGATGAATCCAGTTTCTCTTGTTGAAAATCATCCATCCTGTCGGAAGAACAGAGATGGTCTAAAGGTGCTCCCTAATGGCCAAACTTGGAGACCTCAGCTATTGCTCTTATGCTACTCTATGAAAATTTTAGCTGAAGCAAGCTCCCTTTCTAAACCTCAAGATCCATTTGATCATAAGAAGCTCTTTGGTTTCCGTGTACGCTCCCCTCCTCTTCCATACTTGTTGTCTTGGCTATTGCAGTCTCGTGCACATCCAAAGCTCTCGGCCGATCAGGGTGGCGAGAATGGTGACTCTGATATTGAGATGGCAGATCTATATGACTCTGATATAGACGATGAAGAAGATGAGTATGATCAGCTGCCACCTTTCAAACCTCTGAGAAAAGCTCAGATCGCTAATCTAAGCAGGGAACAAAGGAAGGCGTACTTTGAGGAGTATGATTATCGGGTGAAGCTCCTCCAGAAAAAACAATGGAGAGAGGAGTTAAGAAGAATGAAGGAGATCAAGAAAAAGGGAAAATCTGTGACAGATGAAAATAGTTATGCAGGGGAAGATGCTGAGCAGGAAAATGAAGGTCCAGCTGCTGTGCCTGTTCCATTGCCTGATATGGTTCTACCACCTTCGTTTGATGCGAGCAATCCAGCTTACAGGTACAGGTTCTTGGAGCCTACTTCACAGTTCTTGGCAAGACCAGTTTTGGACACCCATGGTTGGGATCATGATTGTGGGTATGATGGTGTAAATGTGGATCAAAGTTTAGCTATTGCGGGCCAATTTCCTGCATCAATAGCTGTGCAACTAACAAAGGATAAGAAAGAGTTCAATATCCATTTGGATTCCTCAGTTGCTGCCAAACATGGAGAGAATGGATCAAGCATGGCAGGCTTTGACATCCAAAATGTTGGAAAGCAGTTGGCTTACATTCTGAGAGGGGAGACCAAATTCAACAATCTTCGAAAGCACAAACCTGCTGCTGGATTCTCTGTCACATTTCTGGGCGAGAATGTTGCGACCGGGTTTAAAGTCGAGGACCAGATAGCAGTGGGGAAACGGCTGGTGTTGGTGGGTAGCACAGGAACAGTTAGATCACAAGGTGATTCAGCATATGGGGCCAATTTGGAAGTCCGGCTGAGAGAAGCAGATTTCCCTGTTGGGCAGGATCAATCCTCCTTGGGCTTGTCCTTGGTGAAATGGCGAGGAGACTTGGCATTGGGCGCAAACCTTCAGTCTCAGATTTCTGTTGGAAGAAGTTCGAAGGTAGCAATTCGTGCAGGTCTGAATAACAAGATGAGTGGACAGCTGTCGGTTCGAACAAGTAGCTCAGACCAGCTTCAGATAGCACTCATGGGCGTTCTTCCCGTTGTCATGGCAATATACAAAACCATCCGACCAGGGGTCAGTGACAACTATAACATGTACTAGATATTATTGCATTTACCTTTTTTCATACTTGTTGCAGTTACATTTGATCGGGTAAGTTAGGTCATGTCTGAAGAATGAGTTGAGACATTTTGGAATTTGAATAAGTTCTAGAGCAGATTGAGCTTGAGCTAGTTGTGTTACATGATCTACTCTGCAATGGCAAACCGCATTGAACATAGGATTTCCTACTTATTTTATGATCCCTATTGGCAGAATGCCGCAGAAATGGATGCTTACATGCAAGTTCAAAGTGCATTTGTGATCCAAAACCATCTTTCTCCTTTCCTATGAATCAAACTCCCTAGCCATTTCCGATTCTGCTTATGGCACTTGAAACATTCTATGATAGCGCGCTTACACTGCATGCCATCTCTGATGGAGTATAGGTTAATATGCTGGAAAGAAGTGAAATTCTTCTTGAATTCCGTGAACTGTACATGTCGATGGCTGTTATTGTTCTTGGATAGCTTCCTTGCTGCAATCCCAGTGGGCCGGGGCATGTTCTTGGTGTCTTCAGTTAGCGCAGGTAGCTTGAAGGGAAATGGCTTCTCCATTGAAAATCATTGGAGAAGGAGCATGTACTTTAGATGATTAGCAGTTTTTCAGTTTAGGAATTGCTATGAATTCTGAGAGAGCACGGGAATCTAGCATCAAGAAAGAAGCAGATGGTGGGATTTCAACTTCAGGAGTTGAATTCAGGAAGGTTCCCATGTTTTCTCTTGGGCTCGCTGGGCAGGTTTTGAGAATGAACCAGATGCGGGCAGTCTGGCACCCCCCCCCCCCCCCCCCCCCCCCCCCCCCCCCCCTTCTTTTCCTCCTCCTCTCTCTCTCTCTTTCCCCGGCGTCTCTCCCTCTCTAAATTTTACATTTAATTATGAAATACTAAGGCTATCCTAAAAGGTATTTTATAAGAATTTTTCTTTTAGATTTTTTTTTTTCATATTTTTAAGGAATTAAATCAACTATCATTTTTTATTTTTAATTTCAAATAATTCTTATTTACTATTTTTTAAATTTCACAGTAAACAAGTAGATAATCATATTATTTTTTAGGATTTTTAAAAGAAAATTGTTTCATTGTTCTTATTTTAAGGAGTCAAAATCAATGACCATTTCTGCTTTTAATATTAAACAATTCTTGATCTAATAAATAATGATAAAGCACACACACACAAAAGTGCAAATTATGGTGTGTATTTATGGTGTTATTATTGTCTGCCCATATTAGTATATATCTATTTAAAGACAAATGCAGTTCAATTTAAAATATTCGCTCACCATATTTAAACACTCAATTAATTAAATTAGACATTTAACCACTACAAATTAAAATCTTGAACACCACAAATATGTAGACAAGTCATTCATTTACTAAATTTAGACACTTAACCTATTATATTAGATGTTCAACTATCACAATTGGATACTTGGATACCACTATAGGATACTTGGAGACCCTTTAAACCTAACTAAAATATATACTTGTACACATAGACAGGGCATTGGCTTATCAGATTAAGACATTTAACATATCATACTAACATTGAACTACCATAATTGCACACTCGAACACCATACAAGTATGAAACATATACTCAAACATGTAGTCAAGACATTACTTTACTAGATTTAATCATTCAACCTATCATACTAGACATTTAAATACCACAAATCAGACACTTAGTCACTACAAAATGTAGAAAAAAACTCTCTCTTATCAAATTTAGATATTCAATTACTACAATTGGAAACTATAAATATTTAGACAAGATACTTCCTTGCCTGATGTAAATACTCAAATATCATACTAGACATTCAACCATAACAAATTGTAAATAGTTTCACCTTAAACATGATAGGGGAAATGATAATTAATTTGGATTACAAAAAATATCCTTCAAAATAGCATGAGTATCTTCTAATTAAATGTAAAACTTGAATTGAAAAATTGTTTTGTTCATAAAATTTAAAAATGTCCTGTAAACATTTAGTTATTAGTAGCAGACACTTTTAATCAAGTATCATATACCAATATTTAACGGAATTATGATTTTTGATTTTGGTATAGTCTGCCAGTTATAGACATTATAGTGCCTCTAATGGATAAGAGATATGCGTATGTTCATTTACCATTTACTTATTTATTAAAATGAATTCCTCTATAAATATTAAAATCAATACCTCAAGTTGTATCACTTGAGTAATTTTTTTAGGAAGTAATTAATTTTTATAAATTTTTCCCTTTTTTGTGAAAGTTTTTTCCTCACTAAAAACAAAAAATAAAATAAAATAAAATAAATAAACATACATTCCCTTTGGAGCAAAATTGATAAACAAATTTGAGCCGATAATTGTTGTTGATAAAAACAATTGCTAGAAAAATTCTCTCGTACACAATTTTTTCTTTTCGCCAAAAGGTCTGTCCTATGTTTAGATATTAAAAAAAATTGATAATTATGAGTAATGGTTGTTGAACAGTTTAAATTTATTTTATAATGATAAGCATTACGTTTATTTATTGGTTAAAGTTTTCAATCATAAGCGTGTGGCATGCATTTGGAACACCAAATCCTCCACTGGTTTATCTTTCATACAGTTACATAAATGTACAAGAGATGGAATCTAACTCAAAGGTTACTTCTATAGTATCAACTTGATTACTTAGTATAAACAAACTGGTTGTTTTTAGCATAAAGATATGTAGAGCTGATGAAATTGAACTGATGTTATGTGTTTACTTAAGCATGAATGGGAAATTGAGATTCATATTTTTTGTCTGATTTCATGGCGCGAGCGTTCACATTTGATTAATTATTGTCAATAACCCACTTGCCTCTTTATTTCTCTTCACTGTTAATTTTTAAACTAGTCCTAACTACTCTAGTAAGGTGGAAACAAAACATGACGAAGGTCTGGAGTTTAACTCCAACTTCTATTATTTTCCTACAAAAATGCCACTAAATATTAGTTTAGATATCTTCTGATCCCATAAAAGAACATATTTTCCCGCATTTTTTAAATATATAGTACATCCTAACTTTATATCTTGTAATTAAAGATACTTTTGATTATTAAAAAAAATCTTTGAACGAAACAACAACGAATGCATCTAATTTAAGAGTTAGAGCCAGTTCACATGGCTTTAACGTGGCTTAAGTGGAGTGATTAATGTGAGGGGATCAAGTCATTTTGTGGATCATGAGTGACCTGACTCATTCACTTGTAAAAGTTTCTCAATTTTCATAGTTTTTACTTTCGCACTACTATCATATACGTGTAAAAACTATGAAAATTGGTGGCTTTTTTGTAAAAGATAACCCGACCAGCTCGCATTAATCAGCCTAGTTAAGCCGTATTAGAGCCAAATGAGTTGGCTGTTTGCCTCAGAAGGCTTATTTATTCCTATTTTGATGTATACTCCTCCCCCGAGTTTGTAAATGTTTTGATACATGAGATGGATGAAGATCATAAAAATAGTCCTTTTTCTTTCTTGAACATGGGAGAAGAAACATGTACTTAGATGATTAGCAGTTTTTCAGTTTAGGAATTGCTATAAATTCTGAGAGAACGTGGAATCTTACATGTAGAAAGGAGCAGATGGTGGCGATATTTCAACTCCAGGAGTTGAATTCAGGAAGATTCCTATGTTTTCTCTTGGGCAGGTTTTGAGAATGGACCTATTGAATTTGTAGATCAAAACTCAGAACGTGCCAGTTGCATCCTCTTCAGCGAAAGCTACGCGTTATTGACTTGGTTGCACGTTAAGCATCTCGGCGGCCATTCTCTATTCCTCGCTCAACCTCAGTAACTTCAGCCAATCTCGTGTCTGATGCTGGTGTGTGTACAAACTATACACGTGGGCCACGACGATAATATTAATTAATTGCTTATGTTCGTTTACCACTTTTAAAATTTCATTAATATTTATTTATTAAAATCAATACCTCTCTGTTTGCATCACTTAAGATCTCTGCTGTGTACTTTATTTTTGGCCAAAATATCTGTCCTATGGTTAGATTTTTTTTTTAATAATTATGAGTGATGGTTTGAACAGTTTAAATTATTTTTGTGATGATAAGTGTTGAGTTTATTTGTTGGTTAAAGTTTTCAATCATAAGTGTGTGGCTTGCATGTGGAACACCAAATCTTCCCCTGGTTTGGCTTTCATACCGTTACATAGATATACATGAAATGGAAGCTAATACAAAGGTTCCTTCTATGGTAAATCTACCCAATTACTAGTATAACTAACCAAGGTTCCTTCTATGGTAAATCTACCCAATTACTAGTATAACTAACCGATCTCTATTTTTAGGAGGAACATATGTGTAACTGATGAAATTAAAGTAAAGTTATGCATTTATTATGATATGGATGGGGAATCGAGATCCATACTTTTTTGCATAATTATGTTGTGCGAGTGACAACTTCTGTGTCACTATGATATAATTGCAAAAACTATAAAACTAATAGGGGCGTTTTGTAAGTAAGTGAACTAAGTCTCTTATTATCTGTGAGAGTGACCCGGCTCAATCACATTAATTACCCTAGTTAAGTTATATTAAAGCCAAATGAGTCGGCTATAAGCCTCAGAAGTCTTATTTTTATTTTGATACATACTCCTATCGCGAGCTTATACATTTTTTTGGCACATGAGATGGATGAAGAATACTCCTTTTTTTCTCCTTTCTTGAACATGGGAGAATTCTGCTTCGGAAGAGCCAGCCACGCAACCTATACAATAAAGATATATATAATAAGAGTAGAAAGAGGTATATTAAGAGTTTAACAAAGAAAATTCCATGGAAAAGATTCATTGATAATTCCTCGTTTCGTGGATCTGCATTATGAGGCTATAAGAAAATTTCAACTCTTGATTCCACGCATTTGAAGTGAGAGTAGAAAGCTGACGGTTCATCAGATGGGGCTCAAATCGGTCCTTCACACTACTTACAATTTATTTACATTAATGCTAGGGTGTACTTTTTTTACTTGAAATTAATTTTATTTAAAATTTAATTATTTTATAAATATAATAATTTATGTAAAAGTAAATTTTGATGACATCATTAAATTTTTATGAATCTTTCTAGTTTTAAGCATTAAAAAATAAAAATTCATAAAAATTTAATAAGATTATAAAAATTATTTTTTTTCAATGGACTATTATATCTATATAATATTAATTTTTAAATGAAATTGGTTTAAGGTAAAAAAGATGTAAGATGTAGAAATAAAAATAAATAATTTATCATTAAATTAACATAAATCAAAATGAATTGGCCTTAGACTCAAAGTGACACTTCATATTTTTGTTCACCCACAAAAAAATCAAAAGTATTTTAGTTGGGCCTAAATGTACTATTAATCCTCCAACTTTGTCGAATCGAGTTGGTCTTTTAACTTTAACTCAGTATGACTTAGTCCTCAAATTTTTTAAATGGTAAGACTTATTCTTTCAAGACTTCAACTATCAGGACAAACTACAACTTTAAGTTCAAATTGTCAATCTTTAGCAAAATGACCATTTTTCTTAGGAACTTCAATTATCACCAAACTCATGGGTTAACAAAATTTACTAAATTATTAAATACATAATTAACTAATTAAATAACTTAAAAAATGATAATTCAAAAAATTATATATAGTAATTTAAAATTGTTTAATTATTTAATAATTTATATTTCACTTTTTTTTTAGAAATTACTTTGGTTGATTTATAGGAAAGCAAAAAAAAAATTATCAGTTATGCACTCCACTATTATATCGATCAATTATTTTTTTCTAAATATTTTTTATTACCTTTTTTTTCTTACAAAATGTGTAATATTAGGGATTTATTAATTTAGAGATCATTTTGGAAGAGTTTTTTAAAGTAGATTTAGTTTTCAAACAAGTTTTTAAATTAATATTTTTGGTATTAATATTTTGTGATTTAGAATTAGTATAACTACAAAAGATGGCTATTTCCAATAGCATTTTTTCCAATGACATTTTTTTAGATGGGTAAAAGTTGTTATGAATTTTTTATAGTAAGTTGTTAGAAGTTTTCTGATGAATAAAAATTTTCAATGGTAAACTGTCAAAAAATAATTTTCAATGGTTTGCTATTGAAATTGTCCAGAGAGCCATAGGTGACATTTTCAGTGGCTTACCATTAGATTATCCTAAAAGCTTTAGGTGACATTTCCAACAACTTTCAATCAAAATGTTTATAGTAGCTGATTAGCTGGTCGTTGGAATTCTCCTAAAAACTTTCGGTAGCAATTTTTTATGGTAGCGATTAAAATTGTCTCAGGAGACTCCCTACTTAGCCTACTCGGCATAAATTTTTGGCCTTGGAATTTTCCAAAGGGTCATTTCCAATGGCTAATTTTTCATCTTTATTTTCCGCAAAAAAAAAAAAAAACAAAGATGAGTTTGAAACCTTTTTCGTCCACGATTATAAAAAACTCATCATGCCTGAATTAAAACAACACTTTCACTTACTCTCTCTTCCCCCATTGCAACAAAACGCCCCTCTCCAATACCTTCACTTCTTCTACTTCTTCCCATTATTTATTTCCATCTTCTTCTCATTTCCTTCATTTTTTTATTATTCTTCGTTCCTCCTCCCTTTCTTTTTTTTCCCCCTTTTCTTCTTCCTTCATCCCTCTCTTTCTTGCCAACCTCCACTTCTTTTTTTCCCCCTTTTTCTTGTTCTTCCTCTCTTCTTCTCTTTCTTGTCATTTTCATGCATAATTGTGCAAGGAAAACCAAAGAATGGTGCATAATTGTTGGGAAAGTTTTTGTGACTTTTTCTGATGGCCGGGGGTTAGAAGGTCCCCAGGAAAATTTTTTGATTGTGGGCTATTGGAAAAATCCCTCTTAGTGTCCTGGTCTTAACTATTCAAATTTAGAATGTTTATTAGATCTTATCCTGGAATGAGTGCTAATTCCACAAATTTGGAATATTTAAATAGTTTTAAAGGAGATATACAAAAAGAGAAAATAAAAAGTTTTGAAAATATAGTATAGAAAATCATACATTGAGATGTTTCATCATTTTTATACTTTTGTATTGTACTCATATGCTATTTTTTATTTTTTCAAGAAAAAATATACTTTTATGTTAATTTTATCAGAATGAGAGGCACAAATAATTTTCAACCTCATAAATCAAAACAAGAAAATTAACACCCAATCCATTTTAGCTTAAGTCAATTTAATCCAAAATGGCTTGTTTTTTATGTTTAGATTTTTTTTGTCTGAAACCAATATCAATTGAAAGTAAATATTATATAGGTGTAATAATCTATTGAAATTAAAATTTTTTATAGTTTATTAAATTTTTATGAAGTTTTTAATACACATAAAAAAAAAATTCATAAAAAATTAATAACTTCATAGAAGTTTTACTTTAGATGGATTATTACACATACATAATATTGAATTTTAAATGAAATTGATTATGGATACAAAAACAGATATAAAAATAAATATAAACCATTTTGAATTAAGTTCACTTAAATTGGGTATGAAACTTGACAAAATAAATCAAAATTTTGGATATTTGAAATCCATTTATGATTTGTGGCCAAGAAAGTAAAGACATGTTAAGTTAATGGTGTAACCCTAAGAAGTTAAAAAAAACCAAAAAATAGCAAAGAAAGAAAGAAAGAAAGAAAAAGACAAAAATGAAACGAAAATATGTGGTATCAAAGAGAAGATAGCTTTCCATAACGCAGTGAACTAGTTGCACTTGTTCGAACCATTAAGGTTAAAGAGACAATATAGGAATAATGAGTGATGCAAGGGAAAGTTATACCTTGAACAAAGGTAAATGTGATACAGTTAATCTTTCCTGTTGATTTCCAGAACTTGCCCGTTTTTCGCAGTTTTGCTTATTCTTGGTATATTGGGCTGGAAACTACCTCGTGCCACGGTAATACGTACTACAGAGCAATTCTCCGAAAATCTCTGTAGAGGGTCTGGCTGTATAACAACGCCACGTATCAGGATAAAAACCTTGTTTTTTAAAATGATCTTTAGAGCAAGGTTCCGTAGACTATAGAGCGGTCCTTGCTGTCCTAGGGGTTTCACGAACAGTCCTTAATTTGTAATTATTATTTTGTTTTAGTCCATAACTTATCAAATATTCTATTATGGTCCCAATTCTATTAAAATTATTTCCTTTTGGTCACTCATAAGATAAAATCCATTAACTTGAAGTAAGTACCTGACCTAAACTTCAAAATTATGATTTAAATATTTGGTAACTATCTTTCATTAATTCTAAATTGTATAATAATTTTTTGACAGTTAACAGACAATTTAAATTAGTAATTTTTACTCCCTAAATAAAATAAATTGCACTTTTATTATCCTTATTCCAAAAAAGGGTGAGGTAAGAAAGGTGGATAACCTTAGACCCATCATTTTGTGTAATACCCTATATAAAGTGATCGCTAAAGTCTTTGCCAATCATTTTAACCTTGTTATGAGTTCTTTGGCCTCGAAATTCCAGAATGCTTTTGTGCCATGTCGTTCCATCTAGGAGAATATCATCATTGCCCATGAGCTGTGGCATGCTATAAAGCACATAAATAGTCGCATTAGTCCAAGGGGTTTCAAAGTTGTTCTTAAATTGTATATTTGAAAAGCTTATGATAAGTTGAATTGAAGTTTCATTGAAAAGGTTCTTCTGGCAATGAGATTCCCAGGCATTTGAATTCATTTTATTATGCAATGTATTACTACTATTTTATTTTTCGTGTTTGTTAATGGTAGCAACACTAATTGGTTTTCTCCCTGATCTGGTATTCGTCAAGGGGATCCTTTATCTCTTTATATTTTTATTCTTTATGTAGCAACATTATCGAGTTATCTTTATAAGCTAAAAAATTCTAGCACTATAAGGGGTTTAAAAGCTAGTAGAAGTGAGCCATTTATAAATCATCTATTTTTTGCAGATGGTTGTCTGATTTTCTTTCGACCCACTTCATTAGTTGTCTACACCTTCAAGGAGACACTTTTTATCCATGCCCTTGTGGTAGGTCAAAAAGTTAATTTTCATAAGTCAGAATGGATGTTTAGAAAAAATATGCATGGCATTTTGAAATCTTACCTTCAACAAATTCTATCATTCTACATTAATAACGGTATTATCAATTATTTAAAAGTTTCATTTCACCAAGATTTATCAAAATATTCTTCATTCCAATTCCTAACAGATAAAATTCATAGACATCTAGACAATTGGAAATGGAATCTGCTAAACTCTGCGGGTAGACTAACTTTTATTCAATCAACTTTATTGTCTTTACCCATTTACATCATGTTTATATTCAAAGTTCCAGTTACTCATTCTGACTCCTTATCTAGTACTTTTATTTGGTTTTGGTGGTCTGATTCTCAAGATAAATGAGGTCTTCCTTTAAAGAAAAAAGGTCTTTTGATGCTACCTAAAGGCTTTAACGGCCTAGGGATTAAAGATCTGCATTTGTTCAACTAAGCCCTTTTGGCTAAAACTTTTTTGGCAAATCTTTAGTACCACCCCTTGCTCTTTTATGGTTTAGGTTTTAATAGCTAAGTACAAATCTCAAAGTTCTATTTAAAGTGTAAAACACAATGGAAAAGCTTCTGTTATATGGCATAGCTTGTTATATGGCCGGGACCTCACCTCATTACTCTTCACCTTTAATGCCTCATTCGGCTTGGTACAAGTATTTGTGTATGGTAAGATTATTGGATTCTGGGTTTATCCTCAGAGGATCTCATTTTTGCTACCTTTAATACCCACCATGATAATAATTTGCTAGCCTATAATCTTGTAGACCACTCAAGTGGTAGGTGGAATCTCCATAGTCTGAGTGATAAATTTCCTGTTCATATTTTGGATAAAATTCTTCCACTTCTAGTGCCATTGAATTGTAATGACAATGATTCTATTCAATGAATGGGTAATCCATCATAGGCATTTTCTACAAAGATAGTGCATGCTTCACGCCTTATTCATTAGTCTGCAATGCTGTTTTATTTCCTTCAGAATCAGATTACTTTAGCTTCCAATCAATGATTCCATAATTCTCTTAATCATATCTGGGCTTCTTAAAAAATTTATAACTTTCCTTTGGAAATGTTTGACTAATGTTTTTCCAACAGTTGGGAGTCCGGTGGCGCATGGTGGTTTTTGCAATTCTTCTTATAGTCACTATGGAAACTTGGTTGAATCTATTATGCATATTTTTTAGGAAAGCTCTAGCACAGAAACCATTTAGGGCAATTTCTCTTCCAATTTTTTTCTTTGGAATTATCAATCATTTGATTGATGGTTATGTCACTTTTTGACTCTTGCACCAAGTGGAAATTTGAAATGGCTTATCTATCTAGTATCTACATTGTGGTCTATTTGGATGGGGCGAAATGAATCTTTGTTCCGGAGTGCTCTATTCAATCTCTAATCAATTATTGGAAGATGGGATATTCTTGTTCAATAACTTATGGATGCAAGATATTATAAACATTTTATGAAGACTCTTCCTCGTGAGATCCCGAATCCTCTATGTTGTTCCTAGGGTACTAATCTTTGTCTAAATATTGCTTCAAGGCCATAAAGTTTTGTCATTGATGGAGCTTGGTGTTACAATTCAAATCTAGGTGCAGTGACTTGGGTCTGGATGGGGACTTCTTGTCACAGGCCTTTGCCCTTAAATCCTATCTAAATCATATGGGACTTCAGGAACATTACACTAATTCAGTGTTAGGCATATGTAAATTTGTCCCTCAGTAGGCCTATTTGTTAATTAAATCATTAATGTAGTATTGTCTTATACTATGCCTTATTATGGCTGTAGGTCAAAGACAATAAAAATAATATACATATGGTGTAGCTGGCCAACATTTTAAACATATGCATTTATATAAAACATATCGGTATGCACTGTGAATCTATATAAGCTACTAGAGAACATAACCAATAGTTCCATAGCATTTACCAGAGGCATAAGTCTAACACACATATATACATCATGCACAAAAGTGCTATACGCATGCTACACACTGAGAATCCTCGGATTTAATCTCACCCGAGTTACACTACCAAAAGAAGACAATTACAATACTCAGGTATCCTCTGCTCATTGCCTCTGTATCACAAATGCCAGTAAGTTAGTATTTTTGAGTAATTAAGAACCTGTAAGAAAGACACATAGCAAGAATAGACTATAGCAATTAACTCATGCACACCTGATATCAAAATACTAACAACCAGTTCTTTTATTGGTTATTAGCCCCATGTCCACTAGTATCTGCAAACAAAATACGTAAAAGATGTGAGAACCAAATGTTCCCAATAAGGGTCATAAGCCTGCAAGAAAAACTTTCATATAGGACAATGCATATTATCGATAAAGATATTAATATATGCCTCATGCACTTGAGCTCAAATCATAGTGCTAGGAATTTGTATTATTATCTAATAATTATGGGAGTAGCTAATTCCTACAATTCCTTTATTTATTTGTCCTACAATTGACAAGTCCAACTTGTCCATGCAAATAGTGATTTTAAAGCATCTTAGTATTTTTCAATATCCCTTATTCCATGTCCAAGAGTAAACCATTTGCTTATTTAGTGCATGTATTAGTGCTAGCATTGTAAGGTTTCATGAGTGGTTCAGGACACCTCCTCCTCTTAGGTCCACCCAAGTCTTAGACCATCATGGTGACCTTAGGTTTCTTAAGTTCTTAACCCATCATACTCACCATAACTAGACCCTTTCAAGGTCCTTGTTGCCAGCACACACAAGTTCACCCATATATACATTGACACTTCATATGAGCTTCATAGTTTGGTGTTCTACCAAACTTAACCATATAAGCTTCTTAAATAGACGTCGATACTCAAATCATATGCGTGTTAAATTTATCAATAATTAGGCCACTTGATGCACAAGTATCGTAGCCAAATTTATTTAACACATAAGCATACAAATTAAATAACCTTTACTTTAGATAACTTAGTCTGCAAGCTTTAAGCACTTAGCTTTTTGTCTCGGTTCTAGTTTCTTCTAGAGTCTTCCTATAGTAGCTAGAGTAATTACGTATAATTGATCATTTAACAATAAGACAAACTATTCCTTAGGCCAATAATTAACAATTCCCACCGTGATTTAAATGATTAATTAAACCCTTTTTATGGACTTAGTCAACCGGCCCTTAATACACTTTTTATGCAACAAATCATTTGTTCTTCTTTGCTTTTTGCACTTAATTAGAAGAACTTCTTATTAAATTTCCATTATTTGCTAGAAACGTCAACCTTATTACAGCCCAACAGCCCAATAAAAACCTAGAAAAATCTAGAAATTAAATTTAAAGCCAAGCCCTTGTAGTGCACACACATAATTTCACGGTTTCTACTTTCCCTTCAATAATAAATTTAAATCAGTTGTAGTTCTTAATTTTTCTTCACTAGCTAATGGAAATTGGTTTAAACACATTCAATTCAGTCCAAAATAACCAATTAAAAGCTGGAATTAAATGAAGAACCGGTAGATCCTATCATTCTAAAATCAACCGTACCTAAGGCCCTTTCCTTTACAAGTTTGATTTCCAAGCTTCTCTTACTTGTTTTCTCTTAACAAGCATCAAGGAACCCAATTTAATAACCATTTCCAACAGCTATAGGATTGAAATAAAGCTTGAAAATAGGGGAACAAAATTTAGAACTTACTCAAACAATAGACAAGAAATTCTATCTTTGGGTAGCATAAGCCTGATTTTTACCCTCAAATTTTGCCTGATTTGTGGTTAATTTGGCCTAGCGGGACCTTCATCCTTTATCCATGGCATTTTCATGGTGGTTTGATAAAGAGGGGCAGAGTTTCAGGTGGCTAAATGAAGAAGAAAGTGACCAGGTGAGGCTAATCATCACCCACTGCCTCGCTTAAAAATACCACATACCCAGTGCCCTATTTGTACTCTCTAGTACAATGGGGCCTTCTCTGTAACAAAACAGAAGCCTTAATTACACGTCCAGTCCTCAGCTTTAATAGACGTGCAATTTAGTCGTAATATTTATGAGGGTTACATATAAATCACTTATAAACAATCTACTTAATTTAGAAATTCACGATGATAGAGCCGGAATTGCAAAAAACTGTGATACCTCAAATTTAATATTTTCTCATGTTCTATCCAATCTTGAAATAAATTTTTTTCACTATGTGAAATGACCAAAATGCCCCTCTTGGCCCAATTTTTTTAAATAATCAATTTTATTCATTTTTAGCTACTACCCCTACTAAACCAAGACTCTAGCTTGCAAATAAATTATCTAAAGTGTTAATTTGTTAAATTAATTCACTAAATAAAAATTCATGCTTCCTATAATTATTTGGCCAATTATACCTGTAGCTCCGAGGACCGTAACACTTTTGGTCCTCCGAAGGATGAGTGTTTTATTCTAGCTTGTTGTTCAACATTACATGCAAAATTGATAGCTTTAAACAATGGCGAAACCGAAATTTTTGGTTCAGGGGGAGAACCCAGAGGAGAGGAATGGTGTCATAGCGAGGCAAAGCTGGATATTAGGACTATGTCGTACTACGTAAAAGCTAGGGGGCCAAATCTTACAAATTGGAAAAGCTAGATGACTAATGGTGCATTTAAGCCATGGTAGAATATCTACTTAAGGCTAGAGGGAATAATTACTAATTTGATCTTTATTTTTTTCAATGCCTACCTTACTGCTTCCTCTATTTATATTCTTCTATTATTTTTGGGGGACAAAAATGCATATCTAACTCCTAATTTCTCTCAAATTAATCAATTAAGTATTCATATCAAAATTTTCGGGGGGTAGGGGGAGACGAGCAGCACCCTTTGCCCCTATTATGATTTGCCATTGGCTTTAAATGGAGGTCTTCCAATTGCCATTAATATAGGACTTCTTGACATCATTATCATTTCATATTGCTCCCAAGTTCTGGCTGCCTTTTTAGGTTCTATTCTGCTCATGGATACTTTGGTAAGTTTCAACCAATAAATCTTGCATTGAATGGAGATTTTTAATTGCTACTTGGTGGTGATAGTGTATCGGGAGCGTGCCACTCCAGCTCATACATTTGCGGCATCTTTCTTTCCTCAATTTTCCTCTCTTGTTTCTAATTAGTGAAAAAAGAAAATTTACTGAGAAGAAAAATTATGTGATTTGAATTATCTATCAAATGTAAAAGAAATGGTTATATAAATCAAATTTACTGTATATCAAATAGTTCAAGTTATGATCTAGATAGTTTTTATTATACATTAAGTTAATAAATTTCATCTGATGAAAAAATGGGGGAGCAAAATGAAACTTTCTAATAGAAATTGTGTCATAAAATATTTTTAATAGATTAATGACAGATAAAATTCAAGTAATAATTAAAGATTAGCATCATTCAAACAATTTACTGGTTCCCTTATTTTAATTTTTTTTCCCTTCCAGTAACCCCACTGTTCTAAGGCGGGTCCCAACATTGTAGAAGAATAGCTGTCCTCATTCCCCAGTGTCGGAAACGAGTCGCCCTTTTTCCCGGAAACCCCCATTCGAGCGCTCTCTCTCACGATCTGCCCAAACCCAATCACTGCCCCCTCGCAACCCTAATTCGATTTACGACCTCCGAACCATAAATCTAGGCCTCCCATTTTTTCTCGTCACATTGCTTTTTCCATCGATCCCGCTTATCATTTTCTCTGACCGAACACCCAGATCCAAGGTCCCCAGAAATAAAACCCACGCCCACACCTACGCCCAACACACAAACCATGTTGGCGCGGTGTTTGGGAGCTCAGCGGTCCCGAAAGCTCCATCGTGCTCTCCGCCACGGCAAGGTCACCCTCCTCTGTCTCGTCCTTACCGTCGTCGTCCTCCGCGGCACCATCGGCGCCGGCAAATTCGGCACCCCGGAGCAGGACTTCATCGAGATCCGGGAGCATTTCTACTCACGAAAGCGCGTGGAGCCTCACCGCGTCCTCGAGGAGGTCCAGACCGCCTCGTCTTCTTCTTCCGATTCCGCCACGGACAACTCTGGCACCAATAATTACAATGAGTTTGATATCAACAAGATATTAGTTGACGAAGAGGCCAGTGACGCTAAGCCCGACTCCAACAAGCCCTATTCTATCGGACCCAAAATCTCCGATTGGGACGAGCAGCGCGCTAAATGGCTCAAGGAGAACCCCAGTTACCCCAACTTCATCGCTCCCAACAAGCCTCGTGTCCTTTTGGTTACTGGGTCGTCACCCAAGCCGTGTGAGAACCCTGTCGGTGACCATTATTTGTTGAAATCGATCAAGAACAAGATTGATTATTGCCGGTTACATGGGATCGAGATTTTCTACAATATGGCGCTTCTAGATGCGGAGATGGCCGGGTTTTGGGCCAAGCTTCCGTTGATCCGGAAGCTGTTATTATCGCATCCGGAGGTGGAATTCTTGTGGTGGATGGACAGTGATGCTATGTTCACTGATATGGCGTTTGAACTTCCATGGGAGAGGTACAAGGACGTGAACTTGGTGATGCACGGGTGGAATGAGATGGTTTACGATCAAAAGAACTGGATTGGGTTGAATACTGGTAGCTTCCTGCTCAGGAATAATCAATGGGCACTTGATCTGCTCGATGTTTGGGCACCGATGGGTCCCAAGGGCAAGATAAGAGAAGAGGCCGGCAAACTTCTGACTAGGGAACTCAAGGATCGACCTGTTTTCGAGGCTGATGATCAGTCGGCAATGGTGTATCTGTTGGCTACGCAGAGAGACAGGTGGGGTGAGAAAGTGTACCTGGAGAGTGCTTACTATTTGCATGGCTATTGGGGGATTTTGGTGGACAGGTATGAAGAAATGATTGAGAATTATCATCCGGGATTAGGTGATCACAGGTGGCCTCTGGTGACTCACTTCGTGGGGTGCAAGCCATGTGGCAAATTTGGTGATTATCCGGTGGAGAAGTGCTTGAAGCAGATGGATAGAGCATTCAATTTTGGAGATAATCAGATTCTTCAGATCTATGGGTTTACGCACAAGTCTTTAGGTAGTAGACGGGTAAAGAGAGTCAGAAATGAGACTGGCAATCCGCTGGAGGTGAAAGATGATCTTGGGTTGCTACATCCTTCCTTTAAAGCTGTTACGCAGGGCTCTTCCTGAATATGGGAGATGTATATTTTGCAATCTACTGCTTTTGAATGGTAAGATAAGTCATGCCGTCTCATGTATGCAGTTGATGTCTTTCATGTGCTAGGTTCGGAGTTGGTATTCTTTTGTTCCTTATCGTATTTAAGTGATAAGTTTGTAATGCTTTCCACACGAAGAACGGAGATATTCTGTTGCAGCTATACAATTTTGTATCATCCATCCAAGGAAATAGATTTTCATGATGATGTATTTAGCATTCTGGTTCACGGCCTCCTAAAATCCTTCATCTGATATACCATTTTGAAATTTTAGACTTATAGTTATATAAGCTTTATATTCTTTGTTGATAAATAATAGGTTTCTGTTCTGTTGTGGTCATTAGTGACAGATAAGTATCTTAACCACTTCTCATGAGCTGATCGGAGTATCGGACTGGAAACGAGCGCCCTCATTTTTTGGACCTATTTTTAAAGAACTGAATAAAAATAGATATGCAAATTGAGCATTGTGATTGTAAACATTTGATTCGGGTCTGGTAGTAGGTGGTGTGATTGGTTTTTTTGATGGATGATGGAAGCTCCATCGATTTATTGCAATCCTCCCCAATATTTTGGAAAAATTAGGAGTTAAGAGGGGCCAAAGTTGTATAAGATCCTGGGTCTGTATTCATTTATGAGCATATAACACGGTAAATAAGTGTCATAAAGATATTCATTGTATTTCCAAGATTTGATCTTCCCTAGTGAGCCTATTCTGAAACCCAGAACCAAAATGTGAACTTATGATCATCTTTAAAACTAATTAATATAGTTGTTTGTACCATACCTAGTGTCCTAACTCTGTTTCATGTCAGGGGAATTGGTTGGAGTAAATCGAGTGATATGATTTGATGGTCGAACATCAGCCTCTTCTCTTTCTGTAGCCAGTTCAGACTTTAGGTTATTTGTCAATCCTTTCCGAAAAGTTGCATGTCGTGCTATTTCATTGTATCTATCTTCCTGACAGGAAGAGCTGGTTCTTCAACAGCTAAATCATATCCCCTGGGTGCTGCTCCTCCTGGACATAACAGAGCATGGAACATGTTCAAGCGGCCCTTCCAGTAGATTTTGTTCTTCTGTGTTATTATTCTTAATATGTTCTGGTTTGAGTTGAATGATGCTAAAGATTCTGCCATTGATGAAGGTAGGCCGAATGAGGATAGCGATTTATTCTGTAGAAAAGATTTAAGGTTGTTGCCTAGGTTCTCTGTGGTAATTTGCCTTGCCAATTAGCGGAAAAGGTAGCTCTCAACTTTCAGGACATCTTTTGTGGTAATGCATTCGGTGCAGTTTATCTGGAGGGCAATCCTTTTCTCTTTAATATTGGATGGATAATAATTCATGTACTTTTACACCTTCGATTTCTGTAATGAATAGCAGTCAATGGCGTTATAAATTTCATGTGGTAATATGATTTTGAGCCAGAGGTAGGTGTCCTGTCTCTCGGTCTGGGAAGACATGTGGAATTAGAATCTAGATGCTTGATAATAATGTTGTGAGAAGAGGGAATTGAGATTGAGAGTTATTTGCTTCCCTAAGAAGATTTGCAGGTGCAGGTAATGAATATTTCACGTTTTGGACGGTAATTTCTCCTGCATGAATTTGAGGACAGTGTATAGCAGATTAATCTCTGGAATAAGGTGTTCGAAGTGAAGGTATTACCAAGCGCATTCCATAATTGAAATTTGAATCTACCCCTTCAATGCCTTCTCAGCTTTAGCTAAGCCTAAAGGCTTTTGTAGTTCTTTATTATTACGGTCACTATCATTATTAGGTTTAGGCAGCCTAAAGGTTTTTTAAGAGCTGCATCTGCGTGGAACCCTCTGGTGGGAAGATGACTGGTGAAAAGTATCACTAATCTTTGAGGGGCCTATAGTTGAAGCCTTGAAGGGAAAAGAAGCAAACGGCACTAATATTCTCCCTTCTTTTTATGTCACGTAAGTTGTACCATAGGACTCTGTAATTAATACTCCTTTCTGGTTGTGTATTATTTTTCGTTAAACAGTGGGACATAAGAGTGGAAACAAGACGAGCTCAGTCTGAACACCCTTAAGTTCGAAATTCGGCTCGTTAAAAATTGGCTCAGCTTAAGCTCGATGAGCTTGGAAAATGAGGCTCAAAGATCGGCTTGAAAAAGTTTGAGTTCAACTCGGTAGCTTGATAAACTCAAAACTCGAAACGAGCTCATTTTGAGGAACACATAGGTCTTGATTTATTATTTATATATAAAATTTTTTTATTTATATGTTAAAATGTTGAAAATAAAAAAATATAAATTAATTGTTGAAAAATGAATTATGCAAAAAATTTGGGACAAAGTGAGTATTATATTAATTTTCTTACCAGGCTCGTTAGGCTCGATAAGGATTAAAGCCGAACATTATTCGGCTCGAAGCTCGGCTCAACAAGGATTCGAATTTATTTTACTACTCGAAGCTTGGCTCAAGGCTTGTTAGGCTCGGCTCGATAACAAAAAAACTAAGCCCTCGCTTTGAACCGTTTGATAAACGGCTTGGCTTGTTTACACCCCTCATGGGACAACATATCTGGAAGTACTTGGAATGCAGGTTTGATCGGGTTCACATTACACCCAAACAACATCGCATACATAATTGAATTGCATCGCAGATCACAAAATATGATTAAAACCCGAATTGCATAAAATGTGGTTCATTTCAGTTCAATATGATTAGTTCATCAAGTTGTGACATAGTTCTCTTGCCATTGCATTGCGGTTTCATGATTATTGCTGATTGTTTGGGGGTGAAAGTAGTTTTGTTTTCTACTCCATAATTAGTCATATATAACATGCACATTTATTTCTTATAATTAATTGTCAATTTGAGAGAGGAAGAAAGAACATATTTTCTAATACATGGTAAAATAGAAGCATAACAGTATAACACCAAGTAGATAATAGCATGTATACATTTTTATAGATATTCTGCCACTTAGAAAACAAAATTGAATGCATGAAACATGCGAGTACTAACAAAGTAACATATGAAACCCTGTGAGGAAACAAGTTCTACATATTTGGTCTATAAGCAAACCACTTGAACAAAATAATAAACAAGATTCTTTAAGAAATACCATCCAAACCCGTACTAGCAAATGCATAGTATGTCTTTTGACAGAATACAGCACTTATCATAAATTTAAGCTTTTACTATTACATTTTGTCTTCACCAATCACTAATCATCGACAAGATCATAGCATTGTGATGTTGGTTCATAGTTGAGATATGTACTTTGAAAATAACTCCAACGACAATCATGTTTTAACAAAAGTATTAGCTAGTGGAGAGTTGCGCCCATCTTCTTAGGCTAGGAAAAGGGTTGGGCTTAACTTTGTTCTTGGGTTGGTAAAGGTTATGGCTCGGTTTAGGTTAATTGAGTTTTAAAATTAAAACATGAACCGAACAACATGCATATTGATTTTCTATTTTTAGGACCCGAACTGCATTATAACCTGTATAAACCTGTGTAGCCACTAAATATATTTGATTCAGTCCATAGATTCCATGGGTTGAGTAGGTTGGATGAATATCCCTACCCGAAAATGCTACAAAATGAAATTGACATTAAATTTCCCCATGTGTGTGTGTATGTGTGTTTTTTTCTTAGGGGGGGGGGGGGGGGGGGGTGTGGAAGGACGAGTAGGTTTAGTTCAAAGTAGTTTCCCGGGTAGAGAATTGTGTTTGATTTCCTTGTTTGCTTATAAGGACAAGTAAAATATTTCATTAAGCTTCAAGATTGTAACCATTAATCTCAAATAGTTTTAAGGTGAATTCAACTTCTCTTATTGTCTTTTATTGTCTTGTTAAGATTACACTTCACACTTGTGTGGTTCTAGAAATTGCATTGGTTTTCTAACACTGGTAGTTCATTATTAGTGAATATTAGATATATCAATGGGTTGGGTTTAGGTCAGTTATAGTTAATCCCAAACCCTCAGGTAGTACTTGCCTGTTGGTAGGATGATACTACTTGCCAAACCATTTTAAGACATATGTTTAATTCTTTTAGATTTTTTTTATTTATTTACATATATTTCCAAAAGAATATATATATTTACAATGAATTCATACATAAAAAATTCATAAACTAAAGTAATATATGATAGTTTATTAAATTATACTTTAGTTTGAAATAAAATCATATTTTGAATATAAATATACTAATTTAGAAGAGGTCTAGCTAGAATCAGAAATTATTAGTTAAACCCGTACAATCCCCACAAATTTGTGGGTAGGGTCAAATTTGGGGAAGATAAGGACAATTAGAGTATTTTTTAACATCCCTGACTTAACATTTTGATCCTGTATTGGTGTTACTTAAATAGAAAGATAAGAGCTAGTTTACGTTTGTCTTCTGCTTACTCAGAACTGGTTCTGAAACCAGGTCTGTGAAGGCATAGAAGTTTGATGCTGATTGTATGATAAATTTGGAACCTTCAGAAACTTTATTAATGATTTGTAAATCATGGTGGTTATGAAATGAAGCCCCATTGTTTCTCCGTTTGGGTTCGGCTTACTCCTGCAGAAAATTGTTCAACTATTGAATGGATTGACCATGAGTTTGACTCTATTTTGGAATGATTTGGGTATCAAACTTGGTAAGACTGATTTGTTTTCATAAATGAAATTGGTATGAGCAAACTAACGAGGTGTTCTAAATCAACTCTATGATTTGGGTCAATCACTTTTTTCTGCAGAATCTATAACTGGCTTCAACCAATGGGCAAGATTTCTGGTTTGTACTGTAAGCTTATAAAATTTTGGAGCCTATAATCGAACCTGTATGCATAGATTTGCAGGGAAATTGCCTAATCTCTCCTTGTAAATCTATTGTTTGATGCTGAGCACTCACAAGTACTTGACTGTAGCTACACGTAACTGTTCTTTTAAGTGCTAGGTTATGTATCATGTGCTTAAGAAGTGAGTGGCGGCAGATGGTCATAACAAAGTGATATCAGAGCAGGTTCTCTAGGGCTTATAGTGCTTTGGAGAATGCCCTAGCCATATGCCACAGCTAAAGAAAGCCTAAGAGTAGCAGTAGGTTGATTGATTGTCTCATTGGAGGAGACTATGATTTATTGCTTCATGTTGCAGGTTAGTTAAGTTCTGATCTGAAGAAGAGATGTTTGTGGTTTAGTAACCATAAACAATGTGTGTTGACAGCAAGAAAGTGTGGATGGAAACCAGTATTGAACTGAAGAACTGCTGGCTTTTGCGGCTGAAACAGCGGGTTTTGACCCAGCCTTTGACATTTTGGATGCAGGAAGAGTTAGAGGCTGAGGTTTTGCAAACGTGTTTTATGGGTCTATTGAGACTTGTTAACTTGCTTTTTGAAAGAAGATAACCCCAGACAGTGGAGTACTGAGGTACTACAGCTGCTGGAGTTAGGTGAAATGTTGGGTGTAGGAACTATGGATGTTTCAGATGATGATATCCTAGGATGAGGTTGTATTTCTTGGGATCTCTGGAACACAGTAGTGTGGTAAGGAATGTGTTCCTACACTTCCATGTTTAAACTTGATGAAAAAGAGAAGGCGTTGGATGAGTTTTGCATCAAGTGTCAACAGGAGAGGAGCTTCGACTGAACTGTTGATTCTCGGCTTAGAAGGGCTTTTGGGGTTGAGCTTCTCCAGCCTTGATTTGGAGTTAATTTGAAAATTTTTGAGCACCCGTTGAAGGGAAAATGACTTGGTTATCAGGAAAGTGCATATGAGGTCAGAAGTTATATGTTAAGTCTGACTTCCAAGGAGCCAGAAGTGTTAGATTTTGATTCAAGCCTGTATAATGAATTCTCAGGTTTGAAACAAGTTTTTAATGGTTAAAGAAAGGTGATGGTAGAGTTTGGCTGAACAAAATGTAACAGAACCTAAATATGGCCCCCAAAGCTCAAGTTCTGTTTGATAACCTGCAGAAACTAGAAGTGCTTCAAACTTTGGGAAGCACATTTCTAAACTGAAGTTACTGAGTTTAGAAAGGTTTCTTACGACCAAAGAAAGGTTTCTATAAAGGTTGGTTCAAGTTCTTGCCGCATAACTTTAAATGACCCCCTAGAGCTCGAGTTTTTGCCAAGATGAGCCGCAGAACAAGAAATGCTTCACAAACTGGGAAGAAGACTTCTAAATGGAATTTTTGCAGGTAAAACAAGTTTATTATGTCTAAAGGTTAGTTCCTACAAGGTTTTAGCTGATTTGGAGCAGTAGAACCTAAAACCACACTTAAACACCAGGCTTTTCAGCTAAAACCCCCAGCAGAAACGAAGTTGCTTCAAACTTTGTGATGCAAGCCACACAATGTTCTTCAAACTTCTTGGAGAAGGCTTCCAAATTGGGGTTATGAAGTTGAAACAAGTCTCATATGACAAAAAGAAGATTCCAACAAATTTTGGTTAAGTTTGGAGTCCTGGAACTCAAGATGCTCCTTGAAACCAAGAATTCTGCTAAGACAACCTGCAGAACAGAACAAGCTTCAAACTCCTAGAAGAAGGCTTCAAAATTGAGGGGTTGAAGCTGGAACAAGTCTTAAATGACTAAAAGGATATGGCTGCAACGTTTGGTGCCAAATGGAGTAGAGGAACCCCAAAAAGGCCCTTGAGATAAGGGCTGCAACTTGAAAAACCTGCATAAAATGGCATAATGGAGCAGGTTGACTCAAGTTTGACTTTGAGGAGGAAGAAGAATCTTGGACTGATATTTTGCAGGCCTGTTTGAATCCTTAAAATGGACTTGTTCATGGCTTCAAACCAGAATTTTGGCCAAGGGAACTAAACTTGTTCATAGATGCAAATTAAAGGCAGAGTTTGTTATTAATCCATGAGTGCAGCTGCTAAATCTGGCCAGAAATGTGTATTGATGCTACAAAAGAAGGGATTTCAGCTGAGTATGATGTGCTAAACCATGGTGTGGTTATGACGAGGCAAAAAACTCAAGGGCTGAGTAAAGAAAAAGAAAATAAAGTGAGGGATAAAATTGCAACAAAGAAAAGACGTTGATGGTTTGGCATGTTGATATTCTGAAATTATGCAGCCGGTTTCTGAGCTCAGTTGGGGAAGTTTCTCAACAGTTAGTGCAGCAACAAATGAGGCTGAAACAAGCAAGAATGCAGGTCTGGTCCAGAGAAGAAACAAAGAGAAGGTTGAGCCAGCAGAATTGGAGCAATTGCTACTGAGAAGTTGACTGATGGGTTGACCTTTTGTGTGAGACATAAGACTGAGAAAAGCACAGGTTAGGAAGCCATTGGACATGATTTAAAACCAGTCTGCACTCAGAGCTCTGACTTTTTAATGGAAGCTTATGGAAGAGGTCAAACAGAACTTTTGGTCATGGCACTCTGATTTGTACAGTCCTTAAGAAGCAGCGTTGTAATGTCGTTTCCATGAATCTCTTCAAGATTATTGTTATCATGGGAACAATTGCTGCAGGTATTTTACAGGGAACCAGAAATCGGTGAAGGAACAAGAGTCTATCGACTTGGAAAATGAACACTGGAAGCAGGACTAAGTGAAGCCAGGTGAAGATGACTGAAACATCAAGGCTATAGATAGGAATAGTTTTGCCAGGTTCAAAAGGGTACAAAACGAAGTAAGTCACCCAAAATTGAATGATCCTATGATTTTTGACTCTCTAATGATCAAGTGGAGACGTCATAGGAAACAGAACGATGCTCATGTTTCTGTAAGTTAACCAATGCTTAACTTAATGAAACATTTCTGCTATGAACCTAAACTTCAGGCAGAAACATTGTTTGGATGACTTGAGCATGTAGAAAGCTTAATGAACATTTTCCTAACTTCCCTAAGTGAAAATTGCTTACTTATGGTTGCGATTGTTTCTGTATGATGGTTAAGAAGACTAAGAGTCAATCCACCGAAACAAAGCCCTACAAAATGTGGGCTAGTAAGCAATCTATACGGCTGGGAATCACATTAATGCAGAGAATCAGTAGTCCAGTTACTAAGTTTTATGGCCAAAGAAGTCGTCTACTACGATATATGCAGTTAGAACTTGCCTTTGCTAAACATGCACACAGCTTTCAAAAAGCTTGGAACAAGTAAGAAAATCCATTCAAAATATTGGGAACTAAATAATAATGGCAAGTCATCTTTCAATTGCAACCTCCTGAAAATGATGAGTGGTAATCTGAGAACTGTTTTTGTGAAGTTCACAATAACAACAAAAATAGCACATCTATTGAAAGACCTATCAACCGCACCAAGCACTCAACTTCTTGTCCTAGACTCTAGGCCTAAAATGTGGGATAAGTAAATCTGTTACCAGCCAGTCCTCCTGCTGCTTCCCATCCTCAAAAAACCTGATCTTATCGTAGGCAGCCACTCGGAAATACCTTCCATGACCCCAGTCTCGACCCCATGAATTTTTTCCTATTAAATATGGGGTACCTGAGGAGGGATCACAGCCAAAACCTATCAGCTAAAAAATATGCCTCTCAAAGTTCTTCATCACAAGAGGTTTTTCAGGAGTCCGGAAAATATTCTACAAAAAACAAAACAAATCAAAATAAAAAATAGCTTAACACTAATATATTAAATACTATAATTACGTGCTGGGCCTTCAAAATCCATGAACTCCGGGGTGACAATCATAGTGGCCACTAAGGGGTGGTTTTTGAGGATCTGTATAGCTTCACTTGGGTGAAAAGTGAGTTGATACCCGGTGAGGCGGAATATTTGAGCACCTACGTTCTGTACGAAGAGAAAGGACTAAAAAGTTAGAAGTTAATCATATGAACCTAAATGTGGGTTAATGTTTCTCAATTCGGTAGCACTGGTTTGAACTCATATCGTAGCTTCCGTACAATGTTGCTTTGTGAAGGTCTGATTGTGCGACTGATCTGATAAGCAACATGGACTTAGTAATAAGCTGTCTTTTGAGCCTAAAGGCTCCATATGCACTATAATAGTTCTGCATCCAATGCCCTTGATTATCTATGATGGGAGATTCTGCATTGCTGCTGCCACACAGCGGCTATTGAAGAAAATGATAAAACATAAAATAATAATGTGTAAAAGTTTTTTATCGGTTACCTGTTGTTTCGATTATGAATGTAAATAAGTTTAGTTTATAAAGAGAATAAAGTGTAAAAAGATAAAACAATGTGTAATATTATATTTAAAAAATTCAGTAAATATAATTGTTAACATGTTAGTGGTAAATAATTTAGATATAAGTAAGAAAAATAGTATTAACTAGTGGTAAATAGTTTGAGAGAAAGAGAGTTAATGTGATGAATTTGATTTAAGGTAAGATAAAAGTAAAAAAAAATAATATTAAATAATTTGAAAGAAATAGCAGTATGTATTAACATAACAAGAAGATGATAGGTGAAATGAAAAAAAGGAAGGAGAATTAATGTGAGAAATTTGATTTAATATGGAGAAGTGAATTAATGTAGGCGTAGTAGTTGTGTTTGTTGGTAAGAGGGAGTTAATACAACCAATGAGGGTAAATTAAACCATCTGATAACCACATTTCAGTACTTTTAAGATTTTTCATATTTTTTTCATAGCTAATCGACCTTTAAAAAATACTGATATGCTCAGTTTTTCATTTTTTTAATCACTTTTTAAGACTTTTATTATTATTTTTTCTATTTATCGCCTTTTTTAAACTATAAATCATTTTTTTTTGTTTTTATCACTTTTATTAGACCATTATCACCTTTAAAATAATATTATAGCCTTTTTAAAAATTTTATCACTTTTTAAATTTTATCCATTTTTAAAATTTTATCGTGTTTTAAGTAATATTATCGCCTTTTCATAATTTTTATCACTTTTTATTAAATTAAATAGCTTTTTAAATTTTATCCCTTTTTAAAATGTTATCGTGTTTTAAATAATATTATCACCTTTTAATAAATTTCAGCGCTTTTTCCTAAATTTTTATCATTTTTAAAAAATATTTATAATTTTTTATCATTTTTGGCACTTTTTTCAAATTTTTATCATTTTTTAAAAATTATTGTCGCCTTTTATAGGTGTTTATCACCTTTTCATATCCTTTAAGGGTTAATGATAATATCCTTATATGATCTAATGTAATTTACACTTTACCCCTATCTTAAAAACTAATACTTTACCCTGACTTCATTTGTAGTGTTTTACAACAACTCCTGACATCCAAAATTGAAACACCTGATAACTAAATTTCATTAATATTAAGATTTTTCATATTTGTTTCGTAGCTAATTAAACTTTTAAAAAATATTAAAATGATTTTACACAAAAAAAAAGATATACAATAATGAATAAGTTAACCACTAATTTAGCGAGTAATTTTCTGGGGAATGTGGTTCACAAAGTGGCCCCTAAATACATACCAGTGGTATAAATTCTAGGTAAAGCGGTTAAAAAACTGGCCCCTAACTGTGTACCAGAGGTTTCGACTCAATCTCCTCATATTGAACAACAAAACCCTACAATTTATACCACAAAAAAATACGGTTTATATTATGACCCTAAAAAAGCTCAACACAAATGTAGTAGTTGTATAAAGTGACCCATCAAATTAAACCACAAGGGCCCAGAAAGTGTACCACAGAAAAGCGGTTAACATTCTGGCCCCGAAAAGTCAACCATTAATTTAGCGGTTTATTTTTTGGGGAATGTGGTTTACAAATTGGCCCCTAAATACATACTAGTGATATGAATTATGGGTAAAGCGGTTAAAAAACTGACCCTTAACCATGTACTAGCGGTTTCGACTTAGGCCCCTTAAATTGAACCACAAAACCCCATAATTTATACCATAAAAAAATACGGTTCATATTATGGTCCCCAAAAAGATCACCATAAATATAGCGGTTGCATAAAGTTGCCCATCAAATTAAACCACAATAGCCCAGAAAGTACATCATAGAAAAACGGTTAATATTATTGCCTCGAAAAGTCAATCACTAATTTAGCGGTTAATTTTCTGATGAATATGGTTCACAAAGTGGCCCCAGCAGTATAAATTCTGGGTAAAGTGATAAAAAATGCGTTTTTTGAATCTAAAACAATGCAAACGGTTTTTTCTTTCTTTTTTGTCTAACACTTTTTGTCTTCCAAAGCATTTTTTAGGACTCAATTAAAAACTTTATAAGTTTTAGAACTAAGTTGATAAAACACTAAAATTTTTACGCTTGAAAGTGTCATTTTAGCTTAAATGGTTGGTGGTAACGTTTTTTTCTCTAACTAAAATTTTTTTTTCTCTAACAAACGTTGTTGTTCCACCTAAACGTTTTTTCTATTTTTGAAATGCTTTTTATTAAATGTAATTATTAATTCACCAAATTTAATTATTTTTTAATTTCAAGAATCAATAAATTATTTAATAATATATATCAAAATGGTTGCAACTTATTTCTATTTTTTAAAATTTATTTATCATCATATTTTTCATTTTATCTACTAGTATTACATATCTAGTAACATGGTTTTCAAAAATAAAAAGTAAGTTATGAAAGGGTTTTACTCGTTAACTGGTTTGTTTTGGTTGTAATTGTAATGATAAGTTTTGTTTATAAAGGAAATAAAGATTAGACAGATAAAATAATTTTTAATATTATATTAAAAAATTTATTAGTGATAAGTAATTTAGGTAGAAATAAGAAAAATTATATTAAATAGTTTGAGAGAAAGAGAGGAAATGTTATAAGTTTGATTTAATGTGAGATAAAAGTAAAAAAAAAAAAAACAGTTTTAAAGAAGTTGAGAGAATGAACATCATGTATTAATAGAATAAGAAGAGGTGGGTGAGATGAAAAATGAATGAGGATTAATGTGAGAAATTTGAATTAATATGGAGAAGTGAATTAATATAGGACTAGTAGTTTATGTTTGTTAGAAAGAAGGAGTTAATACACCTAATGAAGGTAGATAGGTGGAAGGGAGTAAGTATGGAAGTAGAAGTTCAAAAGTTTTAAGTGCATCTTTTTCATATTTGTATCTCAACATATATAAGATTAATGTAGACATGTGAGAAGAGAATGTAAGTGTCAATTATATGTAAATCATAAAGGGAGGATGTGTGAATTAGAAAGAGTTTGTAAATGATTAGCTCAATAGTGATAGTTAATTTATTTGTGAATGTTTAATTTTGAAAGTTTGTCAAGTGCGTAGTAGAAGAGTTAAAAGTAAGAGCCTTTCTAACTAAAATGCATTTGTTTGGACTAAATCACATTTTTTTTGACCAAATCGCATTTGTTAGGACTAAATCGCTTTTGTTTTTACTAAGTCAATTTTTTTTGTGAATGAGATGTTTTTATTACTAATAAAAAGGTGATAATGAGTTAGCAGTATGTTACATATAAAGGCAATAAATAAGATAAGTATAGACAAAATGATTAATTTATAAGGAAAGCGATGAAACGCTATATAGGCGACAATTGACAGAAAAAGGCGATAATGAAAGTAAAAAGTCGATAAACTAATAATCAATTATTTCACGTAAAAGTAATCATTTTTTCTGGCTCATTATCATTTTTGTTCTTTTTGAAAAATTGTTGTTCGCCTTAAATTTTTTGTCGCCTTTATTAGTTTCTAAACGCTTTTTATGCTATCTTTTCACCTTTTCATATTTATTGTTTTTTTTTATATATAACAACAGACCCGTGATTTTAAATCACTAAATGTGTGGTGTACATTTAGGACCCTTTAATTGTAAATCACTTTTTTTTGTCACCTTTTCATACTGGTAATCATTTTTTTTGTTTTTTATCGCTTTTATTTTATTCTACCACCATTTTATGATGTTAATCACTTTTTTTTTTGTGTCTCTGATTTTTAAAATACAAAATGTAGTTATAAGTTTCCCACTTATAAGCTTAATTTATGAATGGAATAAATACTATAAATATGAAATAATGTGTAATATTATATTACAAACTTCAGTAAATATAATTGTTGGCATTAAAAATGTCATTAAAAAGTTTGAAAAAAAAGTGAGCCAGTGGGTAGAAGGAAAAGGGAACGATATTTAATGTGATCAATTTGATTTAATGTCATATAGGAGTAGAAAATAAAATCGGATTTATAAGGTTAAATGAAATAGTAGTATTAACTTAGAACTGAGTTGGTGGAAAGGAAAAAAGGAATGAGAGTTATTGTGAGGAATTTGATTTAACGCGGAGATGAGAATAAATGTTATACCAGTGTTGTGTTTGCTGGTAAAGAGTTAATACAATGAAAGAAGGTAGATGGGTGGGTCGAGGAAATTTGGAAGCAAGAGTTAATGTAAAGTAAGGTTAATTTGACTTTGTTTATTGTTTTTCATATTTCTTAAGTCCAAAGAAGATGAATGGAGGAATAATGCAAGAAATGAATGTGAATGTAGAGCATACGTGAATCATGAAGTGATAAGGTGCAAATTATCACTGGCGAAGGTGTGAATGATCAAACGCGTAAGTGTTTGTGAGAGGGCACCTCAAGGAATTAGGTAAGTAGTGATAATTAATCTATATATTTTACATATGTTTTTTAAGGGTTTGGGAAGAGCTTAGAGAGGAGCGACCCATTCAAATAGCTTTTAAAAATAAACTAATCACATTTGATAAAAGTCCTATTTATTTTTGTCGTAAGTCGTGTTTTAATTAAGGTGTTGGTTGATCAGTTAATTAGCATTATTTAGGCGATGAAGCAGATGAACATGCGATTATATGTTTATATGAAAAAAAGAAATTGATGAACATGTGATTATATGTTTATACCAAAAAAAGAAATTACATTAATAAAGACGTAAAAAAAAGGTGACTATACCAATATATGAGCGTTTAATTATGTAAAAAAATGATTATGAAGCAGGAAAGTCGATATTTGTGAGTAAAAAGTGACTTTTATGGATACATGTTATAAAAAAATGAGAGTAAACACTTTTGTGGGAGTATATCATGATAGCATTTGTTGTTTTAAAAAATTGTTAATTGTTAATACATTCGCGTGTGCTATGCAGGTGATAGAAATGTACAACTGTAGTGAACTTGGTGGGCAATCGACGTACGAAGAAGAAAAATCGAATGGACATAAAACATGGTAAACGAAAGGAATACCAAGTGAGATGACAGTAAGGATAAGTGAATTATATGAGATTTGTTCACAGGAAGTGGAGAGTGATCATGGTGAGAATGTACATAATGATGATCAAATTGGTTTGATTAAAGAATCACATGATGAGGTAGATGAAATTCTAGTAGGGAATGAATGGAATGCAATGGTTATGAAGATAAATAAACCAGTTGCACTTTGGGGGATAGAAGATTTTCATAAGATAGAATTTAAGTCTATTGAAAAGGTTGAGCAATTCTATAACAAATATGCGAATGTTATGGGATTTTCTATGAGAAGGAAAGATATTAAAGTTGGTAATGGAGGAATCATATATAGGTGCATATGGGTTTGTGGGAAGGAAGGCCACAATAAACCAAAATTGAAACCAGCAAATAGAGTAAGAGAACCTGGGAGGGTGAGTAGATACGGCTGCAAGGCATCATTTTGAGTTAATTACAACCATGTATCAGGAAAATATGTGGTAAAAGAGTTAAATAATAGGCACAACCATGACCTTACCGAACAAGAAGAAGTTCATATATGCAGATCCCAGAAATGACTAAATGTTGCTGATAAGGAGCAAGCCAAACAAATGAGTAAAGGGTGGTGTGAAGACAAGTCAAATTATGGATTACATAGTACAGGTTGCCGGAGGCTATGGTAGTGTGGGGTTTACTACCAAAGATTTGTATAATTATATAGATAGCGATATGAGAGACCAAATTTTAGACAGTGATGCAGAGACTGCAATTGCATCCCTAACATGTCATGCAAGTAGAGACCCTGAGTTTTATTGTCGATATACAATTGAAAAGGAAAATAGGTTACATTACATTTTCTGGGCTGATAGTTCAATGCACATGGCCTATGCATGCTTTGGTGATGTTATTGGATTTGATGTGACATTCAAAATGAATGAATACAAGATGCCATATATTATGTTTATTGGGGTAAACCACCACTATAATAGCATTGTTTTTGGATGTGCACTCGTGTCCGATCAGTCTGAGAAATGCTATGTGTGGCTGCTAGAAAGGTTCTTGGATTGTATGGGTGGAAAGGCACTTGGAGTAGTTATCACAAATGGTGACAAGGCGATGAAACTTGCAATAAGGAGAATGTTTCCAGATGCAAAACACCGACTGTGCTCCTGGCACTTACAAGGCAATTGTAAGGAGAATGTGAAGATTAAGGGATTTGGAGATAATTTCACAAAGATGATGAATAATGTGGATAATGTGGATGAGTTCGAGAAGCAATGGGCAAATACTGTTGCCATGTTTAATTTGGAAGATAATGAGTGGGTGCAAGAAACATATGAAAGATGTGAACTGTGGGCTATCTGTTATTTGAAACAACATTTTTTTGTAGGGCAGACAAGTACACAAAGATTAGAGGGGATTCACTCTTATAAAAAAAAGGTTTCTTGGAAGCAAGCTTAAGTTGTATGAATTTGTAAGACAGGTTGATATTGCATTAGGAAGATTATGTGAGATTGAAGTGCTAAACAATTTTAAGAATAGACACATAAATCCTCAATTCATTACACAACTTAAGACACTTGAGAGGCATTCAGCTGAAGTGTATACCCCATCAATATTCCAGAAAATGCATGGCGAGATAATAGAAGATGTAAATTATTCTGCTGTGTTACATTGTATGAATGGGAAGGAAAAAATGTACCATGTTGGTCGATATGGTTGCATAGCTCAACCACGGCTGGTACATCACTTGCATGGTCGATATGGGAATGTTCATGTAAAGAGCCAACTTACAAAGGTATCTTCATGATTCAAATTAAGTTATTAATGCGATTGAATTGTAGTTAATGTTTTTTTATTGCTAAATATTTATAGTTGTGGTAATGAATTCAATGTTATGGCAATGTACCAGGAATTTCATGTCACCATATTTTCTTAGTCTTGAAGTTAGAAAATGCAAGAATGATCCCTGAGAGATTAATCATGAAAAGATGGACAAAGGATGCTGAAAAATTGGGTAAAAATTTAGGTGTTACAAAAAATTTGTTTGCCGATATGGAGGAGGTGTACAATGCAAGACGGTCATAGTTGACTACCATGGGTAATAAAATTTTGTATCTTGCAGTTAGGTGTGATGAAGAAGGGTATAATGAAGTTAGAAAGGAATTGAGTAAGTTATCTGTTTGAGTTAGAGAGTTGTACACCAGTAGGTCAAAAAGATTGTATACTATGGATAGTGAGTTTACAGTTCTTGATTTTGATATAGTTCGTAATCCAGTTGTCATCACTGGTAGAAGACGTGGTAAGAATAAATCAAATATTGGTGAATGATGGATGAAGTGCAGAAAATGTGGATCAAATAACCACACAACCTGTGGGTGCGTGAAAGAATCCAAAGTTGACAAAGAATGTCCTGAAAAATGAAATGTTGAGGAGGCTGTTTTTGTTCTTAACAAATCACCTAGCTTTATCTTGGATGACTATGTTAGTAGTAGCCACACAATCTTTTTAAGTTTTGCAATTGCCCCAAATAATGAAGAAAGTCAAACTACTTCAGTGCCAAACTCTAAAGCCAATTGGAGAACAACACAGTCCTTCGCAGGTAATGATAATTCATTCCATAATTTGTTAAGATCGCAATTCATGGGATGAACCTTCAACACATAGGAATCTAGGTCTTTTAAATGTAACAAAACAACTGACTGTTACGACCATAATGTTGAAAGTAGCTTTCAAAGTACATGGAGACATCATTCTAGTACAGGTTAATATAAGAGATGACTTTATCATGTTGGACCATGTATTCATTTAAAACCTGGGACTGTAATGGTTGGATTTATGGAATGATATTATTGTGTTAAGAAAGACCGTTGATATATGTGATTTATTTTAACAAAGTTGTGGGGTGAAATAGCCATATTAAGAAACTTGCGTGCCTAATTTACGTTTTAACAAGGAAAAAGGCGATTTGAGTTCAAAATAAACGAAAAAAGTTAAAAAAAAATGATAACATATAAAGAAATGTGATAGGGTTAATTGAAATGCGAGAATATGTTGATAAAAGAGTTTTTTTATACAAATAAATATTAATGGGAAAGAAGAGGAATTAAATAATATATTTATCATACTTCAGTTTATATAAAGATTCAGAGGAATAACATTTTAGCATCCACGGTACATCGATATAACATAACATAGTTTGAAAATCATGCATATTGTCTTGAAACAAAATTGAAAAGCATATCATATTGTCTGTAAAAAAAATTAAAAAGCATCCTAGTTCGAATGTCATTCATCTTCTCTTTCCCCTCTTAGCTGTAAGCCTATTGTCCATGTGCTTTGTACGGCCCTCTAACCATCCACCAGATGCAAGCTCATCTGAGTCTGACCCAGGTTCATTATCCGACTCCGCAGCTAAGTCATCTTCATCGTTTTCCTCATCCTTTTCATTCCCACCATCAGAATCTAAACCTTCTTCACCAACAATGTCTTCATGTTGGCCATTGTCATTCGCCTTATCTCCTTCTGAATGGGATTCGGCACCAACTTCATCGCTCTCATCTCCATCACTGTGGGAACCTTCATCTTGCACCACTTTTTTGCCAGGATGACAATATTGCCTGTGTTCCAAGCCAGCCTCTACAGTTGTTCCTCCACATGTCACTTGGAACTATAAGATATATCATTAATATGTCATAGTTGAAAAAAAAAAATTATATAGACTATAGACTTACACACTGTTTCAAATACAATTTCTTCGCATCCTTCCACATTTTGTCCGTTACAGCCTTTTTAAGACCTGCCATCAAGTGCAGCAGCTTCTCGACAATGTCTCTCCTTACCTATACATTACATTTTAAAATTAGAAGCTAAGTTTGTTATGGGATTGAGTACAATAAGGTATGACATGATAAACTTACAGATTTAATGTTTCTCCTTACCTATACATTACATTTTAAAATTAGAAGCTAAGTTTGTTATGGGATTGAGTACAATAAGGTATGACATGATAAACTTACAGATTTATCAAAGGATCAAGTGGTAGGCCGTTGACATCCTCATCCTCAATGCTTGGAATTCTTAGTAGTTTAGCCTCTCCTGTCTTGAGATCTGGGAGCAACATAGATGTAGCAGGTAGTTGCATTTAAGCTCCTTCTACTGTAGTGCTGTTTCGTGTGCAATAGTAGACATAGATGTCTCACCTAAGTTGCTGGTAGATGCACTTGGGTCCTCACCTTTCATGGCTTTAGCCAGCTTCTTTATCTTGTCCTCCCACCACAACTGAAATGTACTGGATAACAAAATGGTTGCATTATTGTCCCATAATGATCCTTCAACTATTGTTGTCACTTCCGCACGACGCCACTTATGGTTGAACATGGATGTTGGCGGCGGGTTTGGAACGGTCTTGTCATGCACTTGTCGAAAGCTAATGTGTTATCTGAAAACCCTCTCACCTAAAAACCAAGCTCGACCACATTGGGCTTTCAAGTAAATTCGACAGCTTGTTGCCCCCAAACTTTCACTCACGTACTGTGGTAGGTCATCCACGTACTTCTCCCATGGCCACATCTTCACCCCCACCACATTTACTATCTTAAATAGCTTAATATACACTTTAGTGTTGTATGTCATGCCCCTCAGGTGTCTCTTAGAATAGTTCTTTTCTCTAGGGTATGTTTTATCTCCACTCAAATTTAGGTTAGGCCCAATATCCATGAAATGCTCACACGCCCATGTCTATGATTGCAAATAATTCATATTGAACATGATCATTTAATAATCATTTCAAATGTAACTGATGTACATAATTCAATAAAGTAATTCAGCTATGTAATAGTTACCTGCCATGACTACTAGAAGCCACCACTCCTTTGAGCACCACTGCTCAGACCATTCATTTACAAGTATAGATTAGCCAATGCGGCACTTCCTCAATTATACTTTGCCAGTCGGGATGTGTTTACTACAACTGAAATCTACCATGTATAAAAGCTACTCGTGCTTTTGTCACAAAATATGGTGATGCCGAGAAAGGTTGTTAGGAAAACACAAACCAAATGATTCTTTCTCTCCATAGTATTTTAGCGGTAGCCTCTGTACGTGTCAAGTATTATCTTAAAACTTACATTTCTTTTGATGGAATATCTCTCAACCATCACCAACTAACAGTTGCAGGCAGGAGGCACCTTTGTATATTTCCACATTAATAGGTATTCTATCGCCACTACAATACAAGCTAGTTATTGCTGAAAAATCTGTGGGTGTCATGGTCATCTATCCTATAGTTGGGAAGTGAAACATGTGTGTTGTATCTCACCAAAAGTGGCTAAGTGCATGAACTAAGTGTCTGTTGCAGTAGGTGGACTTCAATGCTTTGACTGCGTTAAACATACCCGTTGCTTTAATCATATCTTTTACAGTCTTTAGGAACCCATTAAACCACTCCAACATTGGCTTCACGGTGTCATGTTCACGGTATGCATTGAGCCTATTTTGTACATATTAAATTGCATGTCACAGCATGAAAAACTGCATGTAACCTGAAATCTAATATAAAAGGGGTAATAGTTTCATAGACAATGATATTCTTTAACAATAATAGCGTTTTGTTAACAATATCTCTTTTTAAATTATACAATCACTGTATTGAATTACATATCACATTATTTGAATTTTTAACGCGTTTTTACAATATTAATCTTTTTTCATAGTTTTTTTGCTTTTTAAAATTATTATTGCTTTTGTTAAATTTTACTCACTTTTATAACATACTTGTCTTCTTTTCAATTTTTTTGTGCTTTTTTTGAATTATTATTGCCTTTTTTATTTTTAATCACCTTTTAATAATTATTATTGCTTTATTGACAAATTATATCACTTTTTTTTGTTTTTAACGTTTTATTAAAAATATTTATGATTTTTTAAATATTTATCACCTTTTTTAATTTTTAATCACCTATTAATAATTATTATCGCTTATTTCAAATTTGCATTGCCTTTTTAAATTTCTTCAAGCCTTTTCTACTTTTATTTTTATTTTTTACATAATATTAATTATTTTTTCAATTTTTATTTTATCACTTTTTTAAAATAATTCTTGCATTTTTAAAAAAAAATTTAGTGCCTTTATTAAATCTTTGTCGCTTGTTATATTTTTTTTTTGCTTTTTTAAATTATTATCACTTTTTCATGATAATCATTTTAATAAAATTCAAGTAGTATTTTTTACTTTTTTTTTCACTTTTTTAAATAATATTATATCCCCCTCCTATAGTTTCTTGCTTTTTTAATATTTGTGGTATTTTTTCAATTTTTCTCATCTTTTTTTACATCATTTTTGCTTTTAAATTATTGTCATCTTTGTTAATTTTTAATTGCTTATTCATAATTGTTACCACCTTTTTACATAATATGTCACCTTTATTTTGTCATTCTACATTTCTAATTTCGTTTGATGTTCAATAAAATGACTATCCTAATACACAAGAATTCTATAACAAAATCCCTATCTCCATTTGTTCATAATATTCGATTCACAAACAGTTTTTTAAAATAGTTTTTATTTTTCTAATATCCTAGATATAAAGTCCCCCTAACAAATTTAGCAGTTAAAATTAAAACATACCGGCTGTAAGGGGTGAGAAGCGTGGGACTTCAGGTCTAAGTAGATAATCGTTAAGGGTCGAAATTTCTTCCGAGATGTTAGTCTTTTGATCATGGATGTCCTAAAATCGCACGATAATTCATTCACAAAGTCTCCAGCAGCATCGTGGGACATTGTTTGCGGATGAAAGGTAAGAATATGGAAGGTGAGAAGAGGGAAAGATGGACCTGGGGGCATTTGGAGCAAAGAAGAATGAAGGAACATTAAATAATGGAGTTACAGGGGGTAGGTGTAAAAATTCAAAAGGGGTTGGGGGAATTTAATAGTGGGGTCCTATCCTTTAAGGGTTAATGACAACATCTCCCCCACGGTCAATGTAACTTACACGTTGCTCCATAACTTTCAAAATTAATACCTAACCCCACATTCATGCCTTAGTGTTTTACAACTTCTGATCTCCAAAATTAAAACATCTGATAACCAAATTTATTGAAATTTAACATTTTGCCTATTTATTGCGTACCTAATTACAATTTAAAAAATGCTAGAGTGATTTTACACCAAATAAATGGATATACACAAAAAAAAAATTAATTTATTGATTAATTTTGGGGGAAATGTGGTTCATAAAGGACTCCGAAATACATACGAGTTGTATCAATTATGGGTTAAGTGGTTCAAAAAATGGCCCCACAAATTTAATCACAATTATCTAGAAAGTGTACAATGTAAAAGCGGTTCCCAATAAGTCCCCTAAAATTCAACCACTAATATAGCAGTTAATTTTATGGGGAATGCGGTTAAATTTTAGAAAAGATGAAAATAATTTTACAAAAATGATTAAAAACTAAAAAAACTGATAATAATTTCAAAAAGCGAAAACAAATATAACAAATGACAAAGAGTTTAGAAAGGCGATAAGACTTTCAAAAATGCGATGAAGATTTTAAAAAAGTGAAAAAATAAAAGGAAGACCCCTAAAACTCAACCAGTAACACCTTACTTCGAAAATGATATTTTGTTGCTTACTTCGGAAATACTATTTTTTTGCTTTTTTGTTCTCTCAGAAGTCACCTTTCTCTATTTCTTAACGGTTTTCTTGGTTATATTTTGACATGCGACTAAATTTCGTTGCTGGTTTTTCATTGGAAACATCTAAACATGGACAGTTTTCAAAAATATGTTTCTTACACATTAACACACTCAATCACATAATCAACTATTTTTCTTAGTACCTTTACTTTTCCCTTGCCCTTTCCCTTTGCGCTTTTTAACGTTGACAACAGATGTTGTTGTTGTACTAAGAACTTGACCTTTCATATTTACTTGGGTAGCACGTGTTCTTCGCTTTTCAGCAAGTCACATATTTGTATCACCTGATAAGAAAATATCTTTAAGATCAACTACCACTGGAGCATGTTCAACTACTTGTGCTTCATGCCACGATGTTGCTGCTTGTATCAGGAGCTGGGCATTACTATTCTCTTCACCACACAAAATTTGAACCAGCAACTCAAATCATTGTTTATGGCTATTTCACTGCAACACCACAAAAATGTTGAAAGTACTGAAGTGTGGTTATCATATGGTTTAATTTACCTTCATTGGCTATATTAACTCCCTCTTACCAACAAACTCAACTACTACTCCTACATTAATTCACTTCTCTATATTAAATCAAATTTCTCATATTAATTCTCATTTCTTTTTTGTATTCTACCCACCATCTTTTTGTTCTGTTAATACATATAGCTATTTCTCTCAAATTATTTAATACTATTTTTTTTACTTGTATCTCACCTTAAATCAAACTCATCACATTAACTCTTTTTCTCTCAAGCTATTTACCACTATTTAATATCATTTTTCTTATTTCTGTCTAAATTATTTACCACTAACATGTTAAAAATTATATTTACTGAATTTTTTAAATATAATATTACACATTATTTTATCTTTTTACACTTTTATTCCCTTTATAAACTAAACTTATTTACATTTACAATCGAAACAACTAGGTAACCGATAAAAAAGTTTTACATGTTACTGTTTTATTTTTTGTCGTTTTCTTCGATAGCCGTTATGGCAAGTTGCCACAGCGGCAATGCAAAATCTCCCATCTATGATGTATGATTTTGTTAACTTAGAAGTGTTATTTAAAGACCTGGAGTAAATGCTATTTCAAATATACCAGTTGACGACACTCCTGCTGGTAAGGAGGTTTCTCCACAATCGGGTTAGGGTAGTAAGTATTGGCTTGCTACATCATTCTACTCCATGTATTCAAAAGTGTGAACTACAGTATCTACCTAGCATTTAGAGGTGGTGAAACAATCTACGAGCTGTTGTGGCGACACCATGTCATCCTTGTCGAACATCGTCTTGATGTATATCACGTCTCTCACAGTAGAGATAGAACCATAAATCCAACAGAAAGCTGCAAAAAGACACAAAACCCTGATGAAGGAAGAGAAAATTTCTTTAATGGGAAATACTACATTGCATTTGCCTTTTTTATAACTACAGAGTCTCCATCTACCCTGTAACAGACACTGCTTCACACTAGTTCACGCAAACGAGGAGCATTACTTGGTCTGACAAATTAGAAATCGCCTAAAAAACAGGTTCACCTCTTCTGTTTTTTGTCCAGGAGGAGGGAGCGACGCTGTAGCAGTGTTTCCATTGTCGGTGGTCCCCCTTGATTTATGTGCACTGAATTAAATATAACGGTATATTGCGTGATATACCGCTTAGCGCAATACAAATGTTTTCGTGTTTTGTCATTTTACCGTGCGGTATTTCGTGATATACTGCATACCGCGCACTTTTTTGTATGTATTTTGTCAAGAAACCGTGGTATACCGCAAATGCCACGTAGTATGTACCACAATATTTAATTTTTCATGCATATGTTTTTTATTTTTTTATTTTACTTCAAAATATCATAAATATATAAAACATTAAAATAAAAATAATACACATATCATAAAATAAACATTTACTTTTATTTTATTATTTTATTTTTCTTAATTAATATAAAAAACTAATGGATGGTATTATTTATATTTATAGTATATCAATAAATTAGTTTTTTTAGTATTATTTATTTTGCTCTGTATATAACATTTTTTTATGTTTTTTGTATTAAAAAAATATCTTTTATCGTATATATTTTATTTATATTTGAAAAATTATGATGAAAAAAATTAGAATACATATAAAATGTGTAAAAATAAATTATTAAACAATTATATCATCTTAAAATAATATTCTAACATTTATTTTTTGTGAAAATGGTAACGGTATACGGCACAGTATACCATATAGTATACTTTAAAAATTCAGGATGCAGTATGTCTTGCGGTAACGGTATTTAACATCTTGTTTGTGCGTGATCCATGCTAATATTTATTTTCAACTAATATGGAGATAATGAATATGAAATTTTAATTTCAATAATAATTAGTGCATTGTTCTATTATTTTTATTTTTGAAACAAACTATTCATTTAGCTCGAGCAATAGGCCAAAAATTGTTATCATAAAATTGCATTAATTTTAAAAAGATATAAAATTTAAAAGTTTAGTCTTAAAATTTGAGGTAGCTTGCTGCTTTGTTTCTTTATGCAGTGGCTTCCAATAAAATTTACTCCATTGTAAATTTATTTCTCTATAACAAAGAAAAATAATTAAAGCTATTTAAAGTTTTGATAATTACAGAATCTTTATTGCTTAGATATCTTTATAATTTTATTATTTTGAGATAATTGCCCATATGTAATTATGATTTTTTTTTAAAAAAATCAACGTACATCGTATGGTAAAAACAAAGTAGTACATTAAAGAATAAAAAGTCATGAGAATTACTAGAATAAACTCGTTATTCAAGTTCTCACAGTTATCAAGGAAATTCATATAGCAAACATGCATGAATTTTTTTTATAGTAGGTAGTATTATAAACAAATACCTAACCACCAGAAATAGAGACATTAAAATAAATTACTGATGTAAAGCCAAGAAAAAACCGGACATTAAAACCTAATTAAATAGTAAAACCATCAAAAAAATTTAATAATAAAACCACAATGACACTGAGGACAAAACAGACATTGTGTACCAAAAAAGGCCCAATTCATCCATAAAATGAATATTATAGAAGGTTATATGGTTACCACATTTTTTTAGCCCTAACAATGATGTTTAGCATGTCAACAGCATTTTTTACAATTCATTGCAATTTGGGTTTCTTTTTAATTCTTCTACTCCTTTTTAGTTTATAATTCATATGTTAGCTTATAAATATGTTATTCTTGATTCATTATTCACCGTTTTATCATTAATATTCTAGATTATTTTCAAGTAAAATCCTTTCACAAAGTTTGACTGTTTGCTAGCTTTAGTTATATTATAATAAATAAAATGCTAAGCGTTGAAAGCGACATTAGTAACAGTAACTTTACCTATTGCACTAGTTTTTTTTTTTTTTTTTTGCTGTTGTTCATTTTTTTCCTTTTTTTTTTGTTCTATGTGTTACAATTTTTTTTTTTTTTTGTGTTTTGGGCTTTTGGCCTATAAGGCATTAGAAACCAAATAAAATGAGTAATTACAACATAGGCCCTCTATTGTATATGATATATTATTTGATCCTCAAACATTAAAATCATATACTTTTTCTACAATGTCTCAATAGATACTGAAGATGTCATAAAATTTTGGTTTTATTATTTTAACAGTACCGCTTAATGAGTAAAAAGTTTTTTCTTGTAAGAGCTAAGGCTTGATGTGATGTTAGTAATAGTAACATCTCTGCTACAGTACCCTTTTGTTTTTTAAGTTTCTCTTTTTTTTTTTTTCTACAATTGAGTTTTGTACTATATTTTTTTTCATTTGGGTTTTTTTCCTGAAATATTTTCTTGTAGTAGCACATCTGCTACAATAATTTTTTTTTAGTTTGGGTTAGGCCTATTTGATTTTTTTTTTATTGTTGCCCCAAAATATGTTTAATGTAAAAAAAGGTAATACCACATAGTAGATACCCTATTTATGTATAGTAATATCTTTTGGTTCTCAAATTTTAAATTCAGGTATTTTTATTACTTTACCCTAATAATCCCAAAAGATATTGTAAACATTTGATTTTTATGTTTTCAAACTCCAAACTACAAATTAGTTACAAAAAAAATTAGTTGTATTGAATTCATAATTTTTTAAATATTTTTCTCACTATAAAATATAGATGTATTTTGTATGTAAAATTTGTATCTTTATCGATAAACCGTAATGAGGTGCAGGCTTTATGCAACCTTTTCTCATATATTCATACATCTTTTATGTATATTAAAATCAATCATCGTTTATATTTTAACCATTGGCCATGTTTGTGTGAGATTGATAAACTCATGAGTCTAAATTCATTATGAAAAATTTTACTTCATTTGAGTAAATTAATGCATATCCCGTGACAAGGCGCGAGCTTGCTTTTAGTTCTTTACTATTCTTACTAGGACAAACAGTGCATCAAAATTTTCAGCAAAGTAATGGCTTGTAAGAAGTTCACAATATAGCTTTCATCAACTTTCTAATTTTGTCTTTGTTTTGGTAAATTGCTATTAGAAGGTATGATGAATGTGTTTTGGTAAATTGCCATGTTATTTCATAGAGTTTCAAAGACAAATTGATGCTCTATGCCTTGAATAAGGTATCAGTAAAAGAAACATTAAAGGACATATTAATAACAAAATTAGTTCCATGAGGTATTTCCTACAAACCTTCCAGGATTACCTCCCCAATGTGATATAGAGTTCTCCATTCATTTGCAGCCTGGAGTTTCACCAATTTCTATTCCTCTTTATAGAATGTCAGCTCATGAGATGGATGAGCTGAAAAAGCAGTTAAAGGAGTTGTAAGAAAAAGGCTTCATATGCCCGAGTGTGTCTCCATGGGGAGCACCAGTTCTCTTTGTAAAGAAAAAATATGGTAGTTTGAGGCTTTGCATTGATTACAAGAAACTTAATGTTGCAACTGTCAAGAACAAATATCCTTTACCAGGATAGATGACTTGTTTAACAGATGAAAAGGGGTAAAGGTGTTCTATAAGATAAACCTTCGATCTGGATATTTCCAGATAAGGGTGAAGGAAGATGACATACCTAAGACAACTTTTAGGACCCGATATAGGCATTATGAGTACACAGTAATGCCTTTTGGTGTTATTAATGCTCCTGCAGTAATCATGGATGCCATGAATAGAATTTTCAGGCATTACTTTGATTAGTTTGTGGAAGTATTTATAGATAATATACTAGTATACTCCAAAATAGAGCAGGAACATGTTGAACATTTAATTAAAGTGTTGCAAATACTGAAAGAGAATCAGTATTATGCAAAGCTGTCCAAAAGTTAGTTTTGGGCTAATGAAATTTCTTGCCTTGGACATGTTATCACTAGCCAAGGATTGAAAATAGACCCAGAAAAGGTCAAGGCAGTGAAAGAATGGCCTAGACCAACTACGGTGACTGACATTAGAAGTTTCCTGGGACTAACAGGTTACTATAGGAGATTTATTAAGAACTTTTCCAAAATAACATTACCGATGACTATCTTGACCCAGAAGTCCTAAAAATTTGAATGGATAGCAAACAGTGAAAACAGTTTTAGAGAGCTGAAGCAAAAATTGATACAAGCACCTATCCTTCTTTTACTTGACCCAGATAAAACCTTTACTGTTTACACTGATGCATTTAGAACAGGACTTGGATGTGTATTGATGCAGGATCAACAAGTCATTGCATATGGGTTTAGGCAGCTAAGACCCAATTAGCTAAATTATCAAGTGCATGACTTGGAATTGACTGCAATAATTTTTGCCCTCAAGTCATGGAGACATTACTTGTTGGGTAGATCCTTTAAGATATATATCGACCATAAGAGCCTCAAATATTTTTTTCACACAAAAATACTTGAACATGAGGCAAAGAAGGTGGGTTGAGTATGTAAAGGACTTTGACTATAGCATTAAGTACTGTGCAGGGAAAGGTAATGTAGTCGCTGATGCCTTGAGCAGAAGGTACACACGCGTGGTTCTTTCAAAGGACCAAGTATCAAATACATTTGTAGAACATTTCTCAACTTTGTGTGACTACTAGTTAGCTTGGGAAATGGCTTAAATGTACCAATTGCAGGTGGAATCAGGGTGGTTGGCTGAGGTAAAGAAAGCACAGGAAAACGGCCATACTCTTAAAAAGATTAGTGGGGAAGAAAAATATGGTACTCTTAGTAGAGAATTTCAATATAGAGATGAGATGTTACATTATGGTGTTAGGCTATAAATGCCAGACATAAAAGACTTAAGGGAGCAAAGCTTACTAGAGGCACATAATAGCAGGCTAAATGTACATCCAGGTGCTGAAAAGATATACCATGATTTAAAAACTCATTTCTGGTGGCCTGACCTAACAAAAAACATTAGGCAACATGTGGCAAATTGCCTCACCTGTCAGATAGTGAAGGCAGAAGACCAGAAACCAGCTGGAACTCTTCAAAGCTTACCCATACATGAAATAAAATGGGGTTTCATTACTATAGACTTTTTGGTAGGATTACCAAAGACGGGAGCCCATAGTGATGCAATATGGGTGGTTGTTGATAGGTTAACAAAATTAGCTCACTTTATACCTATCAAAGTCACTTATACTATGGATAAATTGGCATAGATGTACCTTAAAGAGGTTGTTAAGTTACATGGTATACTTGATCAGATTGTATCTGATAGAGATCCAAGGTTTATCTCTAAGTTTTGGACAGCCTTTCAAAGGGCATTAGGTAGTACAGTAAGCCTTAGTATGCCTATCACCCAATTGAGCTAGGCCCAGAGATCATTGTTGAAACCACGGCTAAAATAAAATAGATCCAAGTAAGAATCAAAGCAGCTTCTGATAGGCAAGAGAAGTATGCCAATGTCAGAAGAAGAGAATTAGAGTTTGACATAGGGGATAAAGTACTCTTGAGGGTATCTCCTACGAAGCGTGTGATTAGATTTGGACAAAGAAATAAGTTAGCCCCAAAGTATATTAGACCTTTTGAAATCTTAGAGAAAGTGGGTAGGGTGGCATATAAATTGGCATTACCACCTAACTTGTCTCACATTCACAATGTTTTCCATGTAAGTCAACTCCAAAAATGCATCATAGACTTGAGACAAGTATTGACCACTCCTAATGTGCATATTCATGAGGACTTGACCTATATGGAAAGACCTATATAAATCTTGGATAGACAAGTTAAGAAATTGAGAATCAAGTGAATCCCCATGGTTAACATCTTGTGATCTAACCATACAGAAGAGGAGGCTACTTGGGAGACAGAGCAGGATATACTGACCCAGTATCCTGATGATTTTGCCAGACTTAAGCAAGATTTGGAGGACCAAATAGCTTAAGAAGGGGAGAATGTGACAGCCCTCAAAGCTATAAGTCTAATTAGCTAGGTAATTAGTTAATTTAATAAATTAACACTTAATATAATTTATTTTCAGGTCAAGTTTAAACAGTCTAGTAGCTTAAAAGAGGTAAAAAAATTGATTATTTAAGCAGGCCGGACCAAGAAGGGCATTTTAGTCATTCTACATAGTGACATATTTTATTGCACAGTTGGATAGAGCATGAGAAAATATTAAATTTGACATATCACAATTTTTCGTGATTTTCGCTCTATCATTGTAAAATTTTGGATTGACTAGATTATCCATAAGTGGTTAAGTGTAACCATGAGAAAATTAGGGACAAAACGGAATATAACTGAAAGGCTTTGACTGGCTGTGTAATTATATCTGTGAAGAAACTAGGTGCAACATAATAACAACTTTGGTCCTAAATTGTTAAGTGTATTGCAAATAAACCCAAATTTACTGGTTAGTACAAAGAGGGCACTGAGCACGTGACTTTTTAAAGTAAAGCGATGGGTGATAATTAACCCCACCCGGCCACTTTCTTCTTCATTTAACCACCTGAGACTCTACCCCTCTCTGCCAAACCACCAGGAAAATGCCATGGATGAAAGGATGAAGCTTTCACCAAGCCAAATTAACTACAAATCAAGTAAAATTTATGGATAAAAACCAAGTTTTATGCTACCCAAAGCTAGAATTTCTTGTCTATTGTTTAAGTAAGTTTTAATTTTATCTTTCTATTTTCAAGCTTCATTTCAATCCTATAGTTGCTGGAAGTGGTTATTACGTTGGGTTCCTTGATGCTTGTTAAGAGAAAACAAGTAAGAGAAGCTTGGAAATCAAGCTTGTAAAAGAAAGAACTTTAGGTACGGTTGATTGTTGGAATAATAGGATCTACCGGTTCTTCATTTAATTCCAGCTTTTAATTGGTTATTTTGGATTGAATTGAGTTTGTTTAAATTGATTTCCATTAGCTAGCAAAGAAGAACAAAGGATTTATTGCTTAAAAGGGGTATTAAGGGCAGGTTAAATAAATCAATGAAAAAGGGTTAAGTTAATCATTTAAACCATAATGGGAATTATTAATTGTTGACCTAAAGAATGGTTTGTCTTATTGTTAAATGATCAATTATAGGTAATTACTCAAGCTACTATAGGAAAACTCTAGAAGAGACTAGAACCAAGAAAAAAATGCTAAGTACTTGAAGCTTGCAAATTAAGTTATCTAAGGTAAGGGTTATTAAATTTGTATGCTTATGTGTTAAATAAATTTGGCTATGATACTTGTATATCAAGTGGCCAAATTATTGATAAATTTAACAAGTATATGATTTGATTATTGATGGCTATGTAAGAAACTTATATGATTGGGTTTGGTAAGAAGCCAAATTATGAAGTGCATATGATGTATGTAAGTGCATATTTGTAAACTTGTATCTATAGGCAAAAAAGACCTTGGTCTAATTTACGGTAAATATGATGGGTTAGGAACATACGATACCTAAGGTCACCATGATGGGCTAAGACTTGGGTGGACCCAAGAGGGGGAAGTGTCCTTAACTACTCACAAAATCTTACAAAGCTAGCACTAACACATGCATTAAATAAGCAAATAGTTTGTATATAAAATAAGGGATATTGGCAAATACTAAGAAGCTTTCAAAGTAGTATTTGTATAGACAAGTTGGACTTCTCAATTCCAGGATAAATGAGTAAAGAAATTGTGGGAATTAGCTACTCTCATAATTATTGACCAATAATATGAGTTCCTAGTACTATGACTTGAGCCCAAGTGCATGAGGCATATATTAATATATTTATAGATAATATGCATGGTCCTATATGAATGTTTTTCTTGCAGACTTACAACTCTTACTTGGAAGCTTTGGTTCTCACATCTCTTACATATTTTTTATGCAGATACTAGTAGACCTAGGGCTAATAACCAATAAAAAAACTGATCATTAGTATTTTGATACCAAGTGTGCAGAAGTAATTAATATTGTATATTGTTGTTAAGTTTTTTTCTTGAAGGTTCCTAATTACTAGAATACTAACTTACTGGCCTTTGTTGTATAGAGGCAAGGAACAGGAAATACCTGAACACTGTAGTGGTTCCTTTTGACAGTGTAACTTAGGTGGGATCGGATTCCCAAATTCTCAGTGTGTAACATATGTATAACACTTTTGTGTAAGATGTATATATATGTGTAGAACTTATACCTCTGGTAAATGCTATGGAACTAGTGGTTATGTTCCCTAGTAGCTTGTATGGATTAACAATGCATAACAGTATGTTTTATATATATGCATGTTTTGAAATGTTGGCAAGCTGCATCGATTATATATTATTTTTATGGTCATTGACATACAGTCATAGTAAGGCATAGTATAAAACAGTATTGCATTAATGATTTAATCAATTAGCAGACCCACTAAAGATAAATTTACATAGGCCTAACACTGAATGAGTTAATGTTCCTGGGGTCCCATATGATAGAGATGAGATTAATGGTAAAGGCTTGTAACAACCTTGATGGTAGAAAATCTACATCAGGTTACATTTCTATTTTTGCTGGGGGAACTCTCTCATGACACTCAAAGTTATAGAAGTGTGTTGCTATGTTTACAATTGAGGCAGAGTATATAGCGGCCAATGAAGCAGTTAAAAAAATGCTTTGGTTGAAGCAGTTCTTTCATGAGTTGGGTTTGAAGCAAAAAGAGTATGTGATACATTGTGACAATCAGAGTGTTATTGATTTGAGCAAAACTCAATGTATTATGCTCATACTAAGCACATTGAGATAAGGTATCATTGGTTACATTTGGTAACTCAAAAAAAGCTTTTGAAGCTTTAGTAAATTCACAGATATGATAATGTAGCTAACATGTTAACCAAGGTGACTCCCGGGGAGAAGCTTGAAGCATGCGGTTGAGGGGCCGACATATGTTCCTTGTAGAGAGAAATGATGGTACCTTCCCTAAATGAGGTGGAAAGGGGAGATTGTTGAAAATATCCCACCACCATGTGAATAGTAACCTGGATGAACAATAAATATGTGGATGAACAATGAATACATGTATGAATAGTAACCCATGTATGAACAGTAGAATAATGTATGAATAGTAAAAATGCATACGAATAGTAACCCGATGGAACTCCTATAAATAGCCTTCAGTTTTTCAATTTATTTCATCCAACTGAGAGCCGAAGCAAAACATATTTGCTTTGAAAAAAATATTGTGTGTGAGAGAGATTTGTTTTTTTGGGAATGACAAAAATTAGTGAGGTATTTATTTGGGGTGTTTGAAAAACACTTAAGTGCTACTAATTGAGCTTATCCCAATTAAAGTTTTACCTCTATAATTATTTTTTCTAGAGAAATTTCTCTCTCCTATAAGTCTACTATTTTATTAGCGGAGGAAAACTTTCAGGTTGGTTCCGTGGATGTAGCCCTAAATTAAGGTGAACCATGTTAAATTTTTTATGTCTACTTCTTTACACTTGTTCTCTTCCGTTGTGCCCAACTACAAATTCACTTCTGCTGTGCACATCCTAACAGTGATGTTAGTTTGCAACTTTGCACACAAATATTAATCCATATATAAGTTTTTATGACCATGCCTAAGTTGTGAGGTAATTAAGATTAATTAGCCTAATTATTAAAATTAGGTGTTATGTTAAGAAATTCTCCTGATTGTTTAATTCACCTTTTGGAAATGAAATTTAATTGAGTATTGGAAGGGACCATAGCTTGATTACAAAAAGACAGCAGCTTAATTGACTGTTTGGGCAAAGATTGAACTTATGCTAAGCCTAAGAAAGGTAAGGGGCTGTTTTGTAACAGACCAAAAGACTGGGGCTAGTCTTGAGCTAAGTGACTTAATTGCCTAAGACGAAAAATTGGAAGGGCTTACTTGACAAGAAACAAAGGACCCAATTGTATGATTTAGGAAAATTGTACTAGTGAAGTATGGTATGGTAGTTTGAGGACCAAACTGGATGGATGTTTGAGTCAGGACTGCTTTACTCGCAAGAGCGAAGATGAAGGATCTAATTGGGAGTTAAACCCCAAACTTAAGGATTTAACGGCCAGTTTGTCGGCCACTTGTCAAGGCAAGCCAGACTCAATTTAGTCATCGTCCCGCCTGCTCTCATCTCAAGTCTGGTTTTGACTCAAAAACAGAGAAGAAGTGCTGATATTAAAGAGCAATGGCGATCAGGTTTTGAAGGCAAGCTGGATGTCTCGGGTGAATTGGGTAAGTAGGTGTTTTGTTGTCAAGTTAAGCCCTTGAATGGCTGAGACTAGCTCCTGGTTTAGGGTGATTTCAGAAATCGAATTGGGTGCTCAAACAACCATGGCTAAAGCTCGAAAAAGGGTGCTGCCTGGTTAAGTGGGAGATAGGCTCGGGTTACTTAATGGGGCTGTTTTCTTCACAGTCAAGTCAAGCTAAGGATGGGCTTTGGAAACAGAATGAGTTCTGGAAACTTGAAGGTGAATTTAAGGTAAGGGTCACAAGCTTCTCATGAAACTTTTGACAGTGCATGAATAATTTCTGGTGTGCATGTCATCTGAGGAGCTAGGAGATCATGTGACACTAAATTGTAGTGAATGAGCTTGATTTTCCAGAGGGGAATTGTTATGATTATTTGTATTCGGTGAGGGATGATTGCTGCAGTCACTATGACCGAATTGATTCCAAGTCATGGTGACTTATTGAAGCAACCAAGGTAAACCAGAAATTGGTTTTACTAGGCAAGCATGAGGGGAGGTGCAGTCGGAAGCACTATGATTGTGGCCATGTGAATAAACCCCCATTGGGCAGCAAGAGCTGGCTGCTGTGAACTAAAATGTTTGCTAAGACTGCTTGTTAGTTATGACTTCTCAACTAATTAGCTAATGGTTGCTACTAGACCCTTTAAGGGTTACTGGATGGTGACTCATCTTGCATTTCATTGCATTGTATATGCATCATTTGCATCATATGTATTCATATTATTATTTATGTTATTGTTATTGTTGCTAGTGTATTGCCTGCTTAGTGTTCTTTTCTGGCTTTGTTTTGCAGGTTCTTAGCTAACAAGTAAAATAGATCATTATGACTGCCCAGTGAACCATATTGTGCGCTTACTGAGTTAATTCATCCTCTGTTGTTTTATATTTAAGGTTTTTTACTAAAAGCTATGATGTTGCTAGGATATATGGCTAAGTAGGGCAAGGATTTCTCGTATGATCGAAGGCTTAGGACAAGTCCTAGATAGGGATTGCTGAGTTTCAACTTTACATAAAACAAAACCTAGTAAGTAAACTATCAAACAATTATTAAATAGGTTGTTACCTAGTTTACTAAATAGATTGAATAGATTATTGGGCAGCAGCAGATAGATAGTTACCAACGGGAGAGACAAAAACGTTTCTCAGCTATGTTTTCCCTCATATTTTAGCAGAAATTGTCTCGACTAATAATGTTGTAAGATTGAAGCAAAATGTTTGAACCATTGAAGTGGAACTGTTATTTTGTGTAAAGCATGAGGGGAAGTATTCCTTGTTTTTCTTGCGTTTTCTCAAATTCCAATAATGTAAAACGATTTTGAACAAATTAGAACATAATAAAATGCAATCCTAATCGATGACACACTGAATCAAGAAGAAAACTACACACGAAGCTAATTCGGAACCATTCACGAGGGATCTTGGAAGTTGAACGGCGCCCTCCAAGGAATTTTGCTGATTGCTCAAGATGCGAATCCAAGAACACCGCTTGTAAAACACCACTAAATACAGCAAGGAAAAGGACATCCATATTTATAAATACCAATCACGAAAAACTTTTGCATCCAAAAACATAGCAGACTGTTCACGGATAAGCAAGCTTAAGGGTTACAATAGAGACAAACGCTGCCCAAGCCAAACACGGCTTTATCAATTCAGCTGCCATCGGATGCACCTCCTTGGACACCTTCAAGCACCCTAGCAAAGCTCCAACCATCCCCGCACATGCTACCAATCCCGCCCGACTCGCTCCGGCCCACACGACGATCGGGTCCCACGCCAGGCTCATCGCAAGATGGCCCAAGTACAGCCCCAAGGCCGCTGGATTCTTATGGAACCCGCCTTCAACCCAAACGAGCCAGGCCGATAGGCCCATCAACAGGGTGGATCCCAAACATGCCGTATGCAGGAGCCATAGCGGCGATAAACTTCCGGCCTTAAAGTCCGAACCCCGGCCGAATAAGTAGATGTCGACAAGAGTGAGCAGAACCGGAACTAAAACCGCCACCGAGAGTGACCTGACGCCGCGTTTGGCCATCTTAATTCTCCTATCGTCCTTCTTGGCTCCGCTTTTCTCCTCGGGCTCCTCCCTGACTTCGCTACTGGCACGATGTCTGAGGTTTTGGGTTTCCATTAAATTAAATTAAAGGAAGACGATGAGGCGGATGAACCTGTACTAAGTTAAACAACTGTGAATGTGGTCCAAGCTATTCAATACATGCAGACAGATGCTCAAAGGGGGCGTTTAAGTATAGGAAACTGGCGAGAGTAGGGAGCAAGCCAGCCGCTTAATAATCGATTTATTAGTGTTTCCTGCAGATACAGAAGCGTATCTGTGTCGGCAGGGAAGCTAGCTGGGTAGGAAATCGGAGTGACACGAGGAGGGAGGGGACAAGGAGTCGCCTGATGGTACCTGACACGTGGCCTGGACGAGGAAGATCCAGAAATAAATCGCCAGCTAGCCTTCATCCAGCAAGTCTAGTTACTTGTAGTTCTTTATCTTTAAATATCCATTGTTGATTCTTCTGCTTCTTTACTTTAGGGCCGGACAAGTGTTCTAGTGTCGTCATCATGGGACACTTGTATGAGTTAGTTATCAAAATTACTTTATAAATTTGAATTCCTAAATTTCAAACACCGTACAAGTTAGTTAAACAAATACTCTTCACTTTGCCTAAATTCTTTAGATAATTCATTATTCATATTAATTAATTTAGAATTTTCAATCTTCATCATTTCAGTATGTAGATATAAATAATTTATATATAAATGATAATTGGGACTTAAAATTTTTAAATATTATAATTTTTTTATAAAAAATATAGTATAACTAAATTTAATTAAAAAATAAATAACATGAGACAAAGAGAGTACTATTTGACTGGAATAACTATAAAATACAATTACTGAAACAAATGCTATATATTTTTAGTCATGGTTTTAAGTAACATTATTCCAAAAAAAAAAATAAATTATTTTTTGCTACTCATACTAACATTTTCTAGTATTTCACATAAAACTTTAAACCGAGTTTGAATGACTATAAATGTGTGGCTGGAAGTATGTTTTGACTGGAAGTATGTTTTGATGCATCCATACTTGTTTTTACGATGAAAGTTTGACTTCGTGTATGCAATTGAATATAGTAATAATTCTATGATCATACTGTACATATGTCTCATTATCACATGATTTATGCATATCTTTCACTTTTTTTATAAATAGAGTTTATATATATCTGTCATCTAATTTATACATATATATATAATTTTGGTGGAAAATATTAGGATTAATTACATCTACAATTATTTTATATTATAAAGAATGACATTGGAACAAAAATATATGTAGGGATAAGGATATGGTGCAAATTACACTTACCAAGTAATATGTGCTTATGACTAAGTAGGGTATTGTCGTTGGACGATTGGTGAGTAATGAGAAAAAGTGAAAAATAAAAATATAAAAATAGGGGTAAAATTTACTATGGATCACCTAGCTTATTTTTTTGTCCTGTCCAGGTACATATATTAACTTTATTTTGTCCTAGCAAGATACCTTACCTTTTACTCCCTCCGTCCCATAAATTTTGATACATTTGACTTTTTGTTGTATTTTGATTCAATTTTATTCATATTATTGTTTGTTAAAAAAAATAAAAAAAAAATATTTAGAAACTACATATCTTGAATTATCATTCATATACAAAGATTTTGTATTTATATATTAAAATGTTGAAAATAAAAAATCATAGATTAATTGCTAAAAACAAATGGAGCAAAACTTTTGGGACGGAGGGAGTATTACGTGTCCTATTTGGGTACTTTCCATTAATTTCAAGATTAAGTTTGATGGAAAATGATGACATGACATTAAATAATACCAAAATAAATTTAAAATGATGACTTTAGTGCTCAATTTTTTTTAATTACTAATTCTAGCCCCTGGACTTCAACCAAATTAATTTTACCTCAAAACCCTAGCCTTCAAAAGCTTTTCTTCTATCTGTCGTTGCCGATCACCTCCACCCCAACCATCACTAACCACCCTCCACCCCAATTGCCGCTGACCACCCTTCAGCTACCAACCTAGTCGCCAACCTCTCCGCCAACCCCGTCGTCAACCGCACTCCTAATTACCGACTCTCTTCTCCCCAAGACTGACTTGATTAGATGCCTACCATTTCCCCTGAATCCCTCATTTTTTCCTTCCCAAATCCCTCGTCGGTCTTGTCTTTCCCAAGCCCACCGTCGGAGCTCGGCAATCGTCCTAGACGTTACCCACGTAGATCCTTTCCCGTTTCCCGATTTTCCAAGCTTGGATTTTCTGGGTTCAATTCGATGTTTCATTTTTTGAGTTTGAAATTGTGGGTTTGATTTGACGTTTGATGTCGTGCCCTAAACTGCCCCTGGCCCGTTTGGGCCTGATTTTTTTTTTTTTTTAAACATGCAGCGGAAGTTTTCATTACACAGAAGGGGCTTTTAAAACTCACTAAGACTTATGGGCACGAACCCCAGGATACTTATCGGTACTAGCTCGTTAAGTTCTTTAATTAAGGTTAAGTTGATGTGCTCTCAGAAACAAGCTAGTGCCTATGTGGATTTCATGTGTTCATTTTCATGGTCTTTACCGAGCTTAGCCAAGAATATGCATGGCAACTAAAACACCAACTTAAGTTTAAAAACTTATTTTCATGCATATGCTTTGCATGCTTATGCGTTTTGGAGTTCACTAGTGCACATAATCACTTAATGCCTTTAAATGCAACTAATGCTTAGGCATGTATTAATTCACATACGTGCATTTAAATTTCTTATTAGCCAAACTTTACACAAGCATCCAATTTCATGCTTTTTCTAAGTTTACTTGCATGTTCTTTACTAAATGAGCATACATAGCCAAACATTGCATGCTTTTAACATAGACATGGGCTTATGGGCCTTTTAGTACTTAACATGCATATGGCCCAAAATTAACCAAGAATAAAATCAAAATTTTTAAGTTCTTATTTAAGCCCAATTTCAACATGCTTCAAATTTCATGAAAACATAACCCATAAATTCATGCATGGGCCTTGGTAAGTCCACCAAGCAATAAAAATACCCGAAAATGTCCAAGTCCATAATACAAGCCCAAAGCCAAGTTTTGGCCAAATTTTAGCTAAGTCCATAATTTGGTCACTAAAGTTAGACCAACAAAAACATGCTTAAAAGCAACCCATAAATTCACAAAGCCATGGAACACAAATTTTCACCTTAATAGACCTTGTTCCCACAATTCTAAGACTTCAAGTCCTGCACAGAAAGTCCACATTTTTTTTTAGCTTGTTTACAAGCAGCTTATATACTTAGAATACTTAGAATATTTTGAGCAATACCATACACAAATCCAACCTTAGAATACAGAAAGAGTACTCAAGACTCTTAGCTTGATCTTTCAAGCAAACCTTTACCTACAAAAGTAGAGTAGGGCGGGTGAGTTATAAAACTCAATAAGGATTCCGTGGCATCCAATGCCTAACTTATGGCCTCCAAGGCCTAACATATGCCAAGAATGTAATGGCAAAATAATCCTTATTCCTGCAAAGGAAACATAAAGACAAAGAAAACAAAAAGATACATGCATATAGCAATAATATCATAATCGGGGGTTAGCATGCACAACAAATCAAAGAAGCACACAAACACACGCCACTTAACACTTTGTTCACAGAAGGGCAGCAAGCATCCCTCAAGTTTTAGTTCATTAATTTCATATACTTAATGTTTTCGGAGAGCTCACTTAGCATAGGAATTAAGGTGGCCGCCTTAACTCCTAGCCCATAATGCTTGCTTACTTAACTTAGCTCATGAGCAAAACAGAATTGCCGAAGCAATAACATAACTTAAGCCCTCTTAGCACTCCTAGGATCACATGGTTCTTTGACCATCACCTAGGGGCCCGAATACTCACACAAAAAAAATCCATGGAACTAGGCCATGCAATAAAGTGAGTATAGGAATCCTTACCCACAACACCGAAAGCTTTATAAGCTTATTTTCCTTCGTTTTCCTTGCTTGTTGACTCTAGAAATTGTTTTCTAGCATAAGAACCAAGATGGGCCGAATTTTATTAGTAACCATAAGATACCAAGAAATCTTGGTGATTAACCCAAATAACACAAAATACCAAGAACACTTGGTGTACACTTACAGAACCTCACAGAAGAGGTAACGCCAATTTATTGTGCTTGATGTTCTTCAAGCTTCTTCTTGATTTCTTGCTTCTAATGAACTTAGAAACTCAATCACACAAAGAGTTCCTTGAGTAGAGCTTAAAACCTCCAAGAAATGGAAATGGCCAAATTTTCCTCCTTGGTTTTCTTTGAATTCTTCATCTGATTCTTGCTCTTTATGGTCTTAGAGCTTGAATTCAACCAAGAATACTTGGTTTTAATTTGAGGAAATGATTATTTCTAGCTATGGACGAATATTTGGATGAGAAAAGAGTTGGAAATGTGTTTGGAATGATGAGACTTGGTATGGAAGAAAATGGAGAGAGAATGAGAGAGTTTGAGAGCAAATGGCTTTGAATGAGTGGAGTGATTATGTTTTAATGTGTGGGAAGGTAATGGCCAGCCATATGGGAAGGAAAATGAGTGTATAATGTGCTTGGAAGGTGGGAGACAAGATTAAAAGAGATGAAGACTAATTGGAAGACTTTTGGGTAAGTTTGGTAGAAAAAGTCAAAAGTAGGTGAAGAAAGAATCCAAGGTAATGATTAAGGGTGGGAGGTGGATTAAAATAATAGGAAATTAATAATGTGTTTGAAATGAGTGGGAGACAAGATTTAATGGATGGAAGACTAATTGGAAGACTTTTGTGTAAGTTTGGTAGAAAAAGTCAAAAGTAGGTGAAGAAAGAATCCAAGGTAATGATTAAGGGTGAGAGGTGGATTAAAATAATAGGATTTGGAGGAAGGTGACATAAAATATTGGGAATTGGAGGGGCATGGCTGGCTAAGGCATCCAAAGCCATTAAAATGGCATAATTCCCCCTTTAGTCCTCCAACTTTCTAAATTTGGGCAATTGAGCCCAACCACTAAAAATCCCTTTGTTCAATTTAGTCCCTCATCTTTAAAAACCACCATTTTCATTACTATTTCTCTTGGCCTAAGCCAAGCTTATTTTTAAGATGTTCAACACTCAATTATGCACATGCCATATTGTCTTCTCAATTTAATTGAGCTAAATTCCTAATTAAGGAAAAATTCTTATGCTCCAAATCCATTTAACCCGGGACCTAATCACTTTGGATTGTCCGGGCATTACATTTGATTTCCTAAGTTTGATTGTGGCTCGGGTTTGATTTGACGCTTGATTTCTTGGGTTTGAAATCAGAAATCGAAGAATGACGGGGGGAAGAGCATGGGAGGTGGCGGTGAACGGGACGGGAGAGCGATTGGGAGGGTTGAATTGAGGTGTTGGCGAAGGCTGGTTGCGAGGTTGGCGGCTGGAGGGTGGTTGGCAATTGGGCTAATGGCTGGTGGCTGGTGGCTGGAGGGTGGTTGGTGGTTGGTGGCATTGACTGGTTGGGCAACTTGTGAGGTGGCTATAGTAAAAAATGGAAGATTAAAAGGTTTGGGGGGTAAAATTGGCTTCAGTGAAATTTTAAAGGTTAGAATTAGTAATTGAAATACTTTTAGGACTGTAGTTATCATTTTAAGTTTATTTAATATTATTTAATGTCACATCATCATTTTTCATCCAATTTAATAATCAATTTGATGGAGAGCAGTTGAATAGAATGCGCAATAGAATATGTAAGAAAATAAGTACCCACACGAGTTGGGCCATGTTGAACATGGATGTATAAATGAAATGGGTCTAGCCATCTACAGCCCATTAAACCTAGCGGGCCTTAATAAATTTCAGAATAGTCTTCTCTTCTCTCCGGTCTCCAAAATCTTTCCGATAAACGAGATGTTGTCGGTCAAATTTTGGCGAAAACTTTTGAAACCCCTGTGTCCCTACGTCTGATAATTTCCCACCCGAACCAAACAACCGGTTGTTTTTTTTCCTGATTTCTTTTGGCCTTTTTGAATTTTCTTTTCTCGAGTTCAAACTCCAAAATCAACCGAACTGAAAGCCCAAACTCTCACTTCCTCGCTTCTCAGTTCGCCTTCTCACATCCTTGCAGGTGCTTTTCGTAACCACTTTGTATTTCGAAATTTTTGTTTGAAAACCCTTCCTCCGTTTTAATTTGAGGAATTTCTCTTGATTCTTTAAATGGGTTTTTTTAAGCTTTGAGATCTTTTAGTGTAGCTGGTCTTCTTGATTCATATAGATCTGTTCCTGAATGGTTCTGTCGCTTGAGTTTTGCTTGTTCTGTTCTAATTTGTTTTCGTCTTTTTTGGGTAGGAAAAGAGTTGGCTGAAAAATGGCAGGGAAAGGTGGCAAGGGGCTTTTGGCGACGAAGACCACAGCAGCAAACAAAGACAAGGACAAGGATAAGGACAAGAAGCGACCAACTTCTAGGTCTTCTCGTGCCGGTATCCAGGTGACTGTTTTCTATTTACGTTTTAACCTGTGTCTTTTTACTTTGGCCTATCTATATTCGGAAGATATATGGTGTTTGTTTCAGTTGCAAGTAGGAACATCGATTGAAATTCTGGTCATCTGGTGTCGTCATAATGTATGTTGTTCTGTTTTGTGGGATTCCTGTGGAAGAAGAATGCAGTTTGTAACATGTAATGCCAGTGTATTTTACTCGAAATTAGCTAGTATAGTCATTATCAAGAAAATGAGGGGAGGTTACCTGTTGTTGCTTAGTCTTGAAATTAGGATTAGCCGAGAGCTTTTCATGGGATGTATTGCTTTATTGTGGCATTGCAAAGAAATGAATCCAATTTGCTTGGAAGTAGAGTGTGTCGTTTTGATACTTAAATCATGCTCACTTCAACAGTTCTTGAATCAGTTTGGTTGCTTCTTGAATATCCAAAGGTTCATTATCTCGAGGGATTTAAAGTTGAAGAATTTATATAGTTTTTCTAACTATCTGCTGTCATGTTTCTTTGAAGCAATTATGTTCCAAGTTAGTGCAAGAAATTCTGCATTCTCCTTGTATATGGGCTATTGGCTCATTTCGTATCAGTGGGACTGTTCTAATTCTCTAATCTAGTATAACACTAAGTAGAACAGATATAAATGAATGCTTTTGAAAGTTGTACTGGTTGGGTTGCTTCTTCAATACCCAATCCTTCTTTATCAAAATGGATATAAATGTTGAAGAGAATTTCTATATATTTTTTTCCTCTATGGTACACTCTATCTGCAGTCAGGTTTCTTTGAAGCCATTATGTTCCAAGTTGGTGCAAGAAAGTATGTTTTCTTGTATCTGGGCAATTGGCTCTGTTGGTATTGGTGGGATGGTCCTAATTATTTATATTTGGTGGTTTCAGTTCCCTGTGGGCCGGATACATCGCCATCTCAAGGCCAGGACTTCTGCGCATGGGAGGGTTGGGGCTACTGCTGCTGTATACTTGGCCTCAATTCTTGAGTACCTTACAGCTGAGGTTCTTGAGTTGGCTGGAAATGCAAGCAAAGATCTGAAAGTGAAGAGAATCACTCCAAGGCATCTGCAGCTTGCCATTAGGGGTGATGAGGAACTCGATACATTGATCAAGGGTACCATTGCGGGTGGTGGTGTTATCCCACACATTCACAAATCACTTATCAACAAAACCACCAAAGAATAAAGCTGTTACTCCCGTTTCCAAGTGGATGGCTTCATGTTTGTGCCATTGTTGGTATTGTAGGGTTTCTGCCATAGTTTCGTTAGAGCACTTGCCTGGTGTATATGGTATATCTGGTAGGTTTAGGGTTGGCGTATCTGTTGGCTAGTCTTAAGCTTTAACCATCATCATCCTTTGTAACTTGTTTGTTTGGATTTACTTGGTTGCGGTTTCATGCTTGTTATTTGTTGCTTTGCGGTTGTGTTCGCTCAGTATATTCCATATGCTGACGTTAGTTTGTAGTAGTGGGGTGGTGTTACTTATTTAGGCTGATGTCATTAAAAGTTTCTGCTTGACCTGTGTTGTGCTTATGCCGCCCTTGAAATGTTCTCCTAGTATGAGTTGTCTAACAAGCATTGTGATAGGTTTTGAAGGGGCCCAAAACCTCTTTTGCGCCTCAAACTTTTCTAACTCAAACACTCATCTCTCAAACTTTGACTTGCTCCTCGAAATTTGTAACGTGGGACATTTTACCCCATAAACTAACAGAAGCTTGATACATGTGATCATGTGTCTGACGTTTGTTACAGAAATGATATTTTTAATTATGATATGACTGAAACGAAAGAGATATGCAAGTTGAAGTAGCTAAATGGTTATTTTTCACAGGATTTTGGGCTTCTTCCTTCTCCAGGGACAATGGCGAGCAAGTGATAGTCTCTAGGGATGTTGGTGGGTTAGAAGATGGTGTTCCCACATTCAATTTAGTGTATGTCCACCTGTATTTTACCAATTATTTGTCAGGTGGATAGTTTTTGAATCCATATTCTACCCATTTTCAGGCAAGTTGGGTGAGGTAAAATTCACCTATTCTCTACACTTCCACAATTATAAATGTTTTCATGCTTTTGATGTTACCTTCTTTTAGTGCACCGAGCAAACACAAATTTAAGCACATATAACATATAAGTATCATACAACAAAAACTTAAGCGGACACACATTTTTACTTCAGTTATTAACACAATGTGGGATAATAATAGAGAACAGTCCTAAGGGTCTTTTTATTTCTTGATCGTTGGAGGTAAAGTTGGTAGATACATACATCATATGCACGGAGGCATATATTTCCACTCCACTTCATTTCATGCTTGCTACTATATATAGTATTATTATAAACGCAACATAAGTTCAAAAATTTTTACAAATTTAATTTTTAGAATGATGCTATTGCTAGCAAATGAAACTCAGGTAATTCTGAAGTTAACTTTTTATGAATTAATTGACTCATTTTGAACAGATCACAAAAAGAACTATCTAGATGAAGAACATATCAACTTTAACAAATCTTCATATTTTTAACTTCTTCAATGCCTTAGAATTTTCATGCACATATATGAAATAACACATATATATACAAGTAAATTATACGTCGAGTGAAGCCTAAGCTCACACCCTACCAAACCTAGCAGATGAGAAGAAAATAAAATTCATATTTGACCCATATTTCTTCAATTGAAAAAAACCAAACCAATCAAATGAGATACAATTGAATCCCAATTGAAGCAAATATTCATTGACATCCCTACATTGGCTTCCCTCCTTGTGTATGACTATTGGGCCATAATATCTTTTTCACTCTGCAATTCTTAAAACCAAAATGAGCTTGTGATAATGATATGCTTTTCCTTTTTCATCAAGACCGAGTTCTCCGAAGATCCCTTGTTCTTGAAGAAAAATTGATGTCTTTGAGCTCTAACCCATCTCCTGTTTCGAGCATTGCAATGATAATGATTTGCCAGATGATTTGAGGTTTCACAATGGCTTTCATTTCTAAATAATTCAAAGGCAGTTGACGCATTCAATTTGGCTCTCCACCAGCGGAGCTCCTTGGTGGCCGGAGCGTGTTCTAAATCTGACCCAGATGTGAATTCCGAGCTCGATTGGAGGCCTTGCTCTTTCTTTTATAGAGGGTTTTGTAAAAATGCCAGCACTTGTATGCTTGTTCAAATAGGTTGTCTTGAGACAATAGGGAACATTGTTGCTTTTGCTGTTTTTTTACTGCATGACAAGTGTTTGAATCTTTTCTTACAAGAATAGAACGAATCTCAAAGGTGTGTATAATTGGAGATTTGGATAGTCTCTACTATTGTTTCCTTGCTGTTGTGCATAATTTTACGGTGTTGAATTTTCTTTTCATTCCTTGGTCAATTTAGAAAATATCAGCATCAACAGCAACAACTTTGCTTTAGTCCAAATGGCATTGATTCTAGAGAACCATTTGCTCTATGACTTATTATGACCCATACAAAAAGTGAACTTTTTTGTTTGATTTTCTCATATGCTTGGAAGTTTCATGTTTGGTAAATCACGTTTTTTCCTTGTTGCAATTTAGGGGCAAGAATGTTTCACAACAACATGGAGATAGTGTTGAGAAGAAAATTGGAGGAACAAGCTCCTCTTAATTCTTGTTTTGCTCAACAGTGTTAGGTGCATAATTTATTAGCCAAACTCATTGATTTCGACATTTAATTTCTATCAACTCAGACCATATTTTCATTGTTTCTTGCTTTATTCATTTTTTTACATTTGTTGGAAAGTGTCATGGAGGTGCTAGAACAAAGTGAGAACAAACGGAGCAAAATTTAGGTGTGAAAGAGTCAACACAGCAAAGTGCTTGTGGTGATGCGTTGCTAACATTGTCAATATTCTAAAGTCCACATTTTTCTTGGCGACATGTCACCGCCGTTCGATACTACTGTAACACGGTTAGATCTGTAAATTTCAGGTTTAGGGTTAGGTTCGAGTACCTGAAATTTTCAAACAACTTATTCATCTGAAAAATGCAACCCAAGCCAACTCTATTGATTAGCTCAACCCAAACCAACCGTAACCAAAAACTATAGGGTTAGGGTCAGTTTACCCGACATAAACTCGACAGCCGATACCCCACCACAGGCTACTGGTTTCCATCGCTTTGTTTCCAATCCACTCTGTTCTCATCTCCTTCGTAATCTCCATGTTGATTGATGATGATTTGAAGTGGTGAAGCCACGGCTAAGAAGGCAGCGTGATGAGGAGGACGGTGAAACAACTAACGAGCAGGATGGCAGTGGCGGGTTGTGTTCAAATCGGCACCTTGGTGGTCCGGCGTATGGTGCTGGCGATGATGAGATGAGCAATGAAGATAGAGGGGTGGGAGAGGTAGAGCTACTGCGGGATGAGGATGGACAGATGATGGAGCAGAAGGAATGAGACGCGATGCCAGACAGTGGAGCAGCAGGAATGAGATGTAACGCTGACAAACTAGGAGCCAGAGATGAGCAGGAGAGCAGGCAAGCAGCAAGTCTTGACTTGTGAGCATGACCACTGAGAAAGGAACGACGTCTAGCTGTGGGTGGAGCGGCATTTGGCGAGTGAGGACGGAGGAGCAGGGATTATCGAGCAGAGAGGGAGGCAGCCAGGCAGGGATCAGCGACAGGTTGCATACTACCTCTGCCTTTAGGATTAAGCTTTAGCAGGGCTTTAGCAAACAGACCCAACTTAGTGACTAGTGTTAATGGGCTGGGTTGGGATAGGGAACCTGAGGTGTATTTCTGATCAATTAGGTGGTTTCAAGTTTAACCCGAACCAACCTGAATTTTTAGTTTTAGAATAGGGTCGGGTTCAGGTTGACCTGAATACTAGTTTTTTATTCTCTTGACCCTACCTTAACCCAAAAAATTGGTTTGGGTTTCGGGTTAGTTTCGGGTCAGGGCCAAAAGTTTTTACCTTTAAACATGGTGCCACTTTTTTCTCTGTTTTGGCGATGCGGCATCATTGCATTCGAAAATGAGGTTTCCACTCCCATATTTAAATTCTAGCTTGCTATTAGAGGGGAGATCTTATCCAAAGAGTTTGATGACACAAAAAGACATTGGGGAAGGATCTAGAGCAAATTTTATCTACAGCTAGAACTTGAAGAAGTGCTAGGGTTTGCATAATCTTCATCATCATCTTGCATCTTTGGAGCCACCATTGATGCTACTTGGAGGAGCTTTTGGAACACCAATTTGAGGACCTAGAAAGCTAGCCTTCAAGGGGGTTTTCTTGGGTTCTTCTTCTATCTTTCTATTTGTATTTGTGTGGATATTGTGTTTATCATTTCCATGGATATTTTTAGCTTGATTATAGAGTAGTTTTCTTAATCTCTCTAGGATGTACTCTTAACATTTGCTACTTAATGTTATTTTGAGGAAATTTATGGAAGTTGCTCTTGTGTTGCTCTTCTCTTGATTTTATCCATGTGTGCGATTGACCACCTCATACATGCATCAAAATCACATATTTGTTTTGATAGATAAAAGATTGTGGTGGAACTACGGAAAAACATAGTGGGTTAGTTAGATTAGAGACAATCAAGCTACTCATTAGGTATTATTGGAGGGTTAGGTCTTAATCCACCTTAATTTAACTTGTGAGCTTGAGAAAACTCATGATTAGATTATAGGTGAGCAAGTCTTAGTCTTGAGAAAGAGAAGCCTTGAAATTAAAGTCCCTACATCACACTAAGTAGAGACAACCATAATTCATCAACTTAACTTAGATAGCAAGGTTGAGTTGTATCATCCTAGAAGGGTTGCTAGTTTATAAGTTAGTCCAATCTAAGTTAGCTCTAGTTGGTGTAGTTGCACTCTCATTCATTTTGCTTTCCCATTTTACATTTGCATCTTTACTCTTCCTCATATCAATCTAGAATTCACCACACTTGCTCTTTAATTAAACTAAGTTAATTGAGTAATTGGGACTTGTGTCTAATTTGGAATCAATACTATCTTTTAGGATGACACTCAAATTCAACACTTGTACACAACACATAGTACACTTGTGGGTGAATTGGGGGTTTATAAATTTAAAGCTCATGTGTTCACAACAAACAACAAGTTATTTCATTTGCTCTACATTGAAAGTTTTGAATAGCACTTTCTCTCATACAATTCTTGTTAGATGAGCATTTTATAATATTTTTATAATATTAGCATGGACTAGAAAAGGAAAGATAATAATTACATGATCAATTTTCTTGTTAAGGTTATCTTCTACGCATGAAACTTTGGGCATGTGGGTGGCAGGGATAAGCATGGCCGACGAAGAGGAGGTGAAGCGATTGGAGCAGTCGGATTCAGATTGGTAGTTGCTAATGCTATCGGAGCAGTCGAATTTGTATTGGAGCATGCTGCGTGTTTGCTTTGTTTTGTTGTAACATGTTAATGAATTTAATGAGAAATCCTTATTCAAGTGCTTCATCTTTCTTTTATATTTCTTTTAAGTCATTTAAGATCCAAATTCTCCAGTTCCGCTAGCATGAGAACACATGACACATTTTAAACGGTTGAGGGGTAAAGTGTCCTGAGTTGTAAGGTTTAAGGGGTGAATCTACCAGAGTTATAGTTTAAGATATAAAGGTACAAGTTAGCAAGTTTGAAAGGTAAAAAGCGTTTTAGGCAGTTTTGAAGGTCCATGATGTTCTTGCCTTATTGGCAGGGAAAGGTTGTTTCATGTTTGGTAAGCAAAATTTGGGGTACATGCTCGCATGCTTCTCCTGCTTCCTAACGATCTACTGGTGGGGTTTGATGGCTCATATGCTTCTTAAGGGGGTTAGTATTATTATTTGGTTGAATTAGACATTGCCGAATAAACAAAACATCATGCTTCTTACTTATTTGCAATAAATTCAAGTACCTTGTCTTATTGACGTTTTCCTTAACATGAAAGACGAGTAGGGTAAAGTATAATTTTAAATTTATCTATTGTATAAATCAGGGCCTAAAAACTATTGTAGATATGGAATAGGATGGTGCGAAAATATACTTTGATGCTTAGTTCGATCGAGCAGCCATTAATTCTTGGTTTATTGGCAATAAACCAACAGCAGCACTATTGAAATGCATGTTGAGAGGCGGAATTTACATTTCTCTTTGAAATCATTGATAAACGGCGAATTATAAACTGTGATGTCCACTTGTATGCCTACGCCATCACTTCTGCGTGGAAACAAAAGCTTGCACCCAAAAACAATGTTTCATGGAGAAATAATTACTTCCTTTCTTTCTTTCTTTCTTTCTTTCTTTCTTTTTTTTTGGTAAACAGAAAGAATGGCTTTCAAGTCTCCATAATGGTTCCAAATACAAATGGCTTTCAAGTCTCCATAATGGTTCCAAATACAAGAATCTCCAACTTAATATGCTCAGCACACGCCTTTTGTTCTTTTATGCATAAATAAACTATTAGTAATATATGCTCTCAATCTTTCAAACGAAAGGGCTTCTTTCCTTCAGTTCCCTCTCTTTCAAACTCCTCCAATGATGGACATGTGCAGGCTTCACCCACAGGGGAGGAGCCTTGTCTGGAACCAAAGCTGGAGTTTTCCTAAGAAGCCAGGCGGGAGGCCCACAGTGGCGGTACTGATAAGGCCGGCAGATGGAGGAGCAGCTAGAGTTATGAAAAAAAGTCCCAAAGCAAAGCCTGGACAGATCAAGACTGGAGCAGCAGATTATGGAACCTGCAAAACTGCTTATCAGGACAACTGGTTGGAACTGATAGCCATCAACCACTTGTCTAAGAGCCTCCAAGCAGCTGCAGGTTGAGTGTTAGATGATTGAACCGTTTTCTTGTTCGCCGGCAAATGAATATAAAAGAGAAAAAAGCAACCTTATATCTGTGCAGGAATAAGAAGCAAGAAGAGTGGATATGAGAGCTTGGTGGAGGCAGCAAGAATTGTATGGGAGAAGTTTAATCCGAATGAGCAGAGGGAGATCATAATCGAGACCCTCCGTGGCATCATTCCAGGCTTCATCCTTTACATGGCAAGTAAATTACGGAGAGGAAAAACTAAAAGAAGATTGGCAAAATGCATATGGCGTTTGCAGCGCCTGAAATTTGAAAATGCATTTTGCATTTCTGCTGTAGTTTCAGTGATCTTGATTCAGACAGAGACATGTTTCATTGAATTCATTTGGTTTTGGAACTTCTTCTTCATCTTTCCCTCGTTTTTTGATGTGATGACCTTGTTGGTAAGAATCAAATTCCTGGAAAATTGATTGCTTAGAGTGGTTTGCTGAAGTTTTTGTGATGAAATTCATATTGCAGATAAGAACATTCCTACCCCAATCTCAGTTTACAAGGGAATATTTTGCCGCCTTCACCACTGTTTTCTTCTCCTGGTTAATCGGACATTCTGAGGTCTTCTTTTTTGTTTTTTGCTCCTTAAAAGAAATAATTTCTGATATCATAGCTCATTAGTCTTTATATAGCTTGTATGACTAGTGATAGACAATTGTTGTGATCTTACCGTTAATTAATCTTTGGATGCAAGCTAACTCCTGTCTAAATTGAATCCCTATCAATCAGGTAAGGGAATCAGAGTTCAACGGAACCAAAGAACGGAATGTAGTCTACGTAAGGAAATGCAGGTATTGCTTTTGATTTTGAAAATGAAGACTATGATCTTTCCACCCGACCTTTGGTCTATTTGCTTAAGCTATGTTACGAGTTAGAACCATGTAATGCTCTTGTTGAGCCCCAAATTTCTGTAGGTTTCTAGAGCAGTCCAACTGTGTGGGAATGTGCACAAATCTATGCAAGATGCCATCTCAAAAATTTATCAAGGACTCCCTTGGAATGCCAGTCAATATGGTCCCTAGTAAGTATTCTAAAACCAGAAATACAAAATTTTTGGAACATGATTTTGCTGTCAAAGGCCAAGCATACAACAGGAAGAGTGGTGGACAGAGTAATAATACCTGCACCGCAAGGTGGAGGCCATGCTCACATATCAAGGATCCACGCAGTCACCACTTACACTCAGCCTGCAAAAAACTGCAACTAGATGCATATACAAACTCAGTTTGCACCATTACATACATTATAACAAAACAAGAAATGCATATATTGGATTCCTGGTGAATTTATAATCATTAACGTAAATGTGGTTAATGGCAATTTGAGTTCTTTTGTCTTATAAAACCCAGTAGGAAGAAGATTGTCCATTCTAACAGTTGGAATGATTGTAATGCTTCATTCATATGCAGATTTTGAGGATATGAGTTGCCAGATGATATTTGGTCAAGAACCTCCATCACCAACAGATGATCCTGCATTTGCGCAGCCATGCTACAAATTATGTAATAGTAATACAAGGATACACCATCTTCATATATTCGCACACAGATATAATCTTCCTCATTATGCGAGTATATCAGCTAAATGTTATCCCAGTCACATGATTTTGTTGCAAATAGTAACAAAGCTTCAAATTCAAAGCATCATTATGAGGAGCAAAACTACATTTACAGTAACTATTGATGTCAGTAACAGACCATCACATGCATTTACTAAAATAATGGTAACATTCACATTCTCATGCAGGCAATACAAAGAAAAGGCACAATATGACATGTTCTGGTTGATGCAGAGGAATCTGAAGTTCAGGGAGATCCTGCCATCAACAACATTTCAACGGAAAGTGTTGTACCACTGTTCTGATATTTTCAGATTTTGAAGACATGATTCCAAATAACTAATTTCAGGCACCTGTAGTGCATATTCAGTGCATGAATGCCAATTGGTTAATCAATGCAACATACATTTATATGCATGGTTTGCTTAGTATTTTGAAATAGGCTTGCTCCTCACTTGATAGATGAGTTCACTTCAAAATCATCAGCTGGTTCATTCAGCTTTCTAGGAAGTAAGCTACGTTTCAAGGCAAGGGTCTGAACCCTCTAGGTGTCCTTTCTAGGGCGAGTAAAGCTTTTCTGAGCTCTTAGGTATGGTGCACGCCCACTTGCAAAATCTAGAAGAAATAAAACACATGTATGATTGAATAACCTGACCTATGGCTACGGACGAATTTTTGTTTCTGAGGCCAACAAAATGTAGGCTTTTTTACCAAGCCAAAGAGTGCAGAATTTAGAGCTGATAAGGTATTACCAGACTCCCTCGATCTTCATCCACTGCTATGGTCTGAGCCAATTTTAGGACAAATATAAGTGGATGGCAAAAAATATAGCCATATTGTCTTCCATCTCCTCTCTCTCTCCCCCGTCTACAACACACCTTTCCTATATCTGATCCCCAAAACTTCATGATTACAAGTGTCTGACATGTTTCCTGATAACAGAAAAATGTAAATTGATTTTGAGACCACAGAAGACAATTCTACTGTATCCGTCAGATTAAGTAGCATCAGGAGGACAATCACCGGCATCAAACCCTGCAAAATACCAAACTGATAAGGATGAGAAGGCAAAAATTGACCAAATACCTTGAGAGTAGTGCTACATGTATTTGAGTGCTACAAACTTATTGTATGAATAATATGCCAAACAATTAATGGACAATCTGAATTTGAGTGGCATTGCCTGAATCAGCACCTAGCATGCATAAAAGAAAAACTAAGATATTATGTATGTTCAGCCTCATACAAAATTTAAAGTCCATGAAAAGACAAGCACCTGACACTATTCTTGGGTAATTCACCCTTTCTCAGGCGAGAAAGACAGTACTCGGCAGTATCAATCAGGTCCGCAATGTTGTGAACAGATTGTTCTTCAGAACCCAGCATGACGATGGTTCGCGCCTCTGCCTTCTTCGCCAGTCTTGCAGCTAAGCTTAGTTCCAACTTTGGAGAATTCAGGCTTCTCAATATCTGCCGATACAGAGAAAGGACTCTTCCTCTGTTTCTGGCCAAGTCGTCTGCAGTGGCCCAGATTTGACCTTTTGACATTCTTAACTGTCAACGAAGCCACAAGAAACTCACTAAAACTGACTTATATGTGACATAAGAAACCTTTAATTACTCATTCTTACAACATTTTGCAAAGTCGCGACCAATCCACTTACACCTATGTTTAACACACGAGCTCTCTCCTAGATGTAGTTAAATTAAAGTCATACTTCTCTACTTTTATTGCTTTTAGAGTAAAATTCTACCACTAACAATACATCCTCTTTTTACATCTAGCTTTACTCGTTCTGGTATTTCTCTCGTAGCTACATTATTACAGACTAACTCTATCCCCGACGAATGATAATTTTCACATATTTATAAAGTTCATAGATATAACTGAGTTCTTCTTCTACGCTTTGATCCTGTCTGGACCTATGCTACGTGATTGGTGAAACAAATTGCAAATGCCCCAGAAACTTCCAGGTCTTCTCGCATTTTGCACTAACTTGACAAGAAAAGTCGAACACATGAAATGATCATTGAAACACAGTCAAGAAAGAATCATAAACAAAGCCAATTAGCAGAATTTACTTCAGAAAAAATCCGGAAATTTGAAAAAGTGATATTAAGGAAACCTGAAATGGGTATATCATTAAGAAAAACTTGAAATGGGTCAGAGACGGGTTTTTGATATGGCGCGGTCGGTTGAAGCTCCTCGAAAGCCCTAAGCTTGGGGAAGATGAAGAGAAAAAGAAAGCGTTATTAATTTATGGGTAGTTTGGGAATTAGAAGATTTGGAAGTGGAAGAAGCAGCGGAGGAGAGCGCACTGCGGCGGCCAAAACTGAAAGCAGCGCGTGCTCGTGGCTGTGGGGCCTGTCTGTTCTGTGGTTACCAAGTTATTGTTAGATTTCGTATTTAGTCCTTAAACTAACTAGCTACACAGGTCTCGATTCGAATGAGGCTTTTGCCCGTAAAAGAATATTAGCCCACCATCTCATTTGGAAAATTTGAATTTGCACACAAATTAAGAAAGAAAAATAAAAATTTATGTATTATTTTCACTCTTCTTATTTATTTTTTACAAGTAAATCAAGAAAAATGAAAAAAATTAAAATTAAAATAATAGTTTAAATTATATAAAAAAGTAATTTGCTAAATAAATAGATGTTCAAAGATTTGGATGTGTCAAAGTATTAAGTATTGCAAAGAATCTTGTGGAGTAGTTTTTTTTTTTGTTGAATATAAGCAAATAAGTTGGGTTTTCGTGAGGATTGGCAATACATTTTAAGTAGGTCTTGCATGACCCTAACTTGTGTATTTGTTCTTTTATTGGTTTTATATGTTCTTTAATATTTATTTTTTATTAGTTTTATATGTTTTTTAATCAGTTCTTATTTATTCTTTTACAAATACTATATATTCTTTTATCAATTTTTATTTGCTCTTTTTTCATATTTGTTCTTAATTTTTTTTCAATATTTTAGATTTATCCTTTCTTAAAAAAATTATTTTTGATTTTTTTTAACGTATATAAGAATTGAAAAAAGAACATACAATAACAAATAAAAGAACATAGAAACTGAAAAAAAAAAATATAAACAAAATTATGACCTAGGAGGATTTAAAAAAAAAACAATTATTACAAATGGGAGAGTTTGTATGTGCCTATAGATACTAGAGGTCCTTCTATTGTAAGTTCATGATATCCTGACCTCTATGTGCAATCAATGCATATCAACGGACCAAAATAGCATTTTAAAAATAAAACTCATCTTGTCCGTCGAAACCAGTAAAAAAGATAACTGGTAGAGCAAGTTTCTAAACAAGCACAATGTGCCCCGAAGTTTCAGCATTTGAAATTAAGTTGATCGGTTTATTCTTTAATTGATTTAGTTGCCATTACCGTTGCTCTGAATATCCAAACCCCAAGTCAAAATCGAGTTTCCTTGTTGATTAATTTCCCAATGGGGAAGGTTATGATTATCAAAAGGATCCGATAACTTTTGAAAGCTTTAATGCTTCTCTGCCATACAAATGATACAAAATTACACTCTCCCATACAAATGACAATAACACCTAGTAAATGCATAAACTTTTTCACTTTTACTTCTATTATTACAAAATTACAAATTTTTTAAAAGGTAATAACGAAGAGTTGTAAATACACCATCTTTTTAGCTTTTACTCTCATACTTACAATTTCTGACTTTCATACAAATAATAATAAATAGTAGTAAATACATAAACTTGTTAAGTTTTACTTTCATTGTTATCAAATTAATAACTTTCAATGAAATAACACAAGGTCTACTAAATACACAAAACTGTTAACTTTTATTACATTTTTATAAAATTACAAACTTTCACAAAAAATATCATAACGAGCAATAAATACACAAACTTCTTACGTTTTACTAAAATCTTACAAAATTACCCACTCCCAGACAAATTATAATAACAAGTAGTAATACACAAACCTTTTAACTTTTACTCTTATTGTTACAAATTAAAGTTACTAAGTTTTAAAAAAGTAATAACAAAGAGTAGTAATAACAACACCTTTTCAAGCTTTTACTCTCACACTTGTGAAGTACTAACTTTCATACAAATAATAATAAAGATCAGTAAATCCATAAATTTTTAAGTTTTACTCTCATTCTTATCAAATTTTAAACTTTTATAAAAATAATACAATGATCAATAACTACACAAACCTCTTAAGTTTTACTCTTGTTCTCACAAAATTATAAATTTTCATACATTACATTAAGGAGTAGTAAATATACAAACTTTTTAAATCTCACAAAATTACTCATTCTCATACAAATAATAATAATGAGTAGTAAATACATAATCTTTTTAATTTTGACTCTTACTCTTAAAAATTACTGACTTTCAAAAAATAATGATAAATAGTAGTAAATATATCGTCTTTTTAACTGTTACTCTTAGTCTTACTAAATTACTAACTTTCATAACAAAAAAAAATAATATGTAAACCTGATAAGTTTTACCTTAAGTCTTACGAACTTATGAACTTTCATAACAATAATATAAGGAGTATTAAATATATAAATCTCTTAAGTTTTCCCCGCAATTTTTGAAATTAAGAATTTTCATAAAAATAACATAAGGAGTAGTAAATATACAAAATTTTAAGTTTTACTGACATCTTAAAAAATTAATCACTCCCATAAAATAATAATAAAGAGCAGTAAATATAAAAACCTTTTAAATTTTACTCTCATTTTTATAAAATTATTAGCTCTTGAAAAAAAAAAATAGTAATAAGTAGCCAATGCGCAATCTTTTAAGTTTCTCCTAATTTCTCAAGAGATTACCCATGTCCTTAAAAATTATAATAATGAGTAGTAAATACACAAATCTTTAAATTGGATTCAAATTATTATAATTTTACTTTATGAGGAGTAGTAAATACATAGATTTATTAGACTTTATTCATATTTTTACAAGATTACTGACTTTTAAAAATTAATAGTAAGGAATAGTAAAATTAATTTGCTCAATAGTAATGATTATATTTACTTTAATTAACAGATTGATATCTCATGTTGTACAATCAGTAATAACAAAATATATTTGAACTCGGTATAAAGCCAAACCAACTACAATGGGTATTGGGTGTTGGCCGCATGGTGAGGCTGACTTTGTTGGCCTCACTGTAGAATTATCCCAAATACCAGACTGCCTTGTTTAACGGCAACTTTTTCGTGAGTGGTGGATAGAATTTACATACAGGCTAGTTATGGTGGGAAAACTAATCGCTTGCGCTTGCAATGTGTTTGTGAAATTGCCTAGTCAAGGTCATATTATGTTATAGGGAACAATAGGTGAATCCAACTAAAGTGCTAAATTTTTACAATAATTTCGCAACTTCCGATATCAAATCTACGTGAGGGATGGGGTGTCTCTTCTGTTTGGTCTGGCATTTGATGCCTTTTGCTGCTCACTGTAGCTGTAAGTTTCATTCTTACCATTGCCAGGATAAGTGCATGACCACGTACATCTCATGAAATCCATTACTTAAACTTTTTAATCACGGTTCATGTCCTAGTATTGTATGTTTTGAAGAGCTATGGAAGCAATACAAAAAACTTGGAGGGCGAAGACTAAAGAAGTAAATCTGACAAATGGATCAAAGTGGCATCCACATGACATCACTTATTCTAGAAAAGTACTACGACAAACACCCACAATAAGTGGGTTCCATGGCCACTAAAGCCTAGACATTCAAGTATACGTCCATTGTGTACCTTTGCACCTCATGCTTAATAGAAGAAAGTGGTGCTAAATGAACCACACAAATGGTCACATCGTCAAGTGAATCGATTCCATTGAGGCTTAAAGTCCACATCTTGCGTCAGGCAACCAGAAGAAAAGCAGCCTAGTTTTCTGTACAAAGCTTGAGGCGCACCTAAGTTGGCACATTTTCTGTACTCACTACTATACTGTTGAGGTGCTGCCAAAAGTGTGCCTTGATTATGCTGTTCACCATTACAGTGCTCATCTACACAGCACCTTAATTGCCAGCAGTTTCTGTTGGCTTTTTTTATCTGGGTAATGATGCTGCTTAGGCTAATCTTCAAGCAAATATGTACATACGTGTTGAGCCCCATCCATGAACAAGTACCACAAATTGTGAGGTGATGTTTTTGTTAGCCAGAGTTTTCACTGCAATTGATCAATGATTTGTTTTCACCATACAAACAGTTCTTAGAGCTTCAGCTTTTAGTGAGTGGTTAAGGTCAAGAATCTGGGGTGGTTAAGTTTGAAGACGTTCCTCTCTAATTGTTAGTAGTACAAATGATATGTCAGGGCTATGTTGCTTTACAGGCATATAGATTTCTGTGGGTCTAAGAGGAGATAATAACCTGAGGGATGGCATGCAATATGCTCATAAGTGGTGTTGGAAATGCACTGCCCAGTAAAGTTTCCTTTTTCTTGCACTATCACAAGTTTTCCATTTATGGGAAAGCGCATCAATTGAAATGTCACTTATGCTTCGCAGGACTTGTTTTGCTGGGAGCAGAGAATGGGCTCTAGCCGAGCTCGCCTTCCACCAGTTTGACATTTGATTGATGCCGGGGAAACAAATTTTTTGAACCGTACATCAACTAAAGGTGAGTTATTAGTACGTACGAGTAGTTGATTTTTCTTTGAATAAGAATATTTCATCTTGTTTATATGTCTAAGTTATCTAGCATCTCAGAATCGATTGTGTGGTTAAGGTTGTTTCTTTATTTGTTTCTACATTTTTGGATAAATCTCAAACCTTGAAAATAAGGTCCTGAGTTCATCATTTGTCATCCCGATGCTATTAATATGGTATTCTTGAATTCCTATAATGTCAATGGAGATTTTTGATTGACCTTCAATACTTGGGAACTTGATTCTTTCCGGCATTATCTTTTCGTGGCCACCTGGTAGCAACTAGAGCATGAGCAGCTATCCAGAGAAATGAAATGTTTCTTTTTCTAATGTTACACATCTTTTGCTATTTTAAAAAGGTAGGGTAATGGAGGGCGATTTTTAACTCTTCTACATATAGTTTTTACGAGGAAAGCGAGGGAAGTTAAACCGCACCTAGTTATATCTAACATCTAATTCTGGGAGACTGTAATAACCATCTCTGTGCTTTAGTCGTAAATATACATAATATACATCTAAAATGCAGCCCATGTTATTTCTATGCCACAAAAATTGCAGGATCACTTAGTTGAAATTGTTTTGCAACCTAAAATATCAGTCAGATTAACTAGGTAGGATTCTGGAGTGGTCATTCTTCCACCACTCTGAGATCGAAGGCTTAAAGTTCCCTCAAGCCTCCCAATGTAAAAATCTTGTCAGGTTCAATGAGAACGGGGCGGGTATGATCAAGTTTAAGTTATATCATTCAAGTTGAGGTTTAATTAGGCTATTTGAGTGTAAGTTGGGTTCAGGTCAAGTTATTTAGATTTTCGAATTTGGGTTGGGTCTGGTTGGATTTATTTAGATTTGAGTTTAATATAGTCCGAGTTAATTTCAGTCTTAAGTGACCTCAGGTCGAGTTATTTAGGTATTAGGTCAAATTCAAGTTGAGCCATCAAATTTACTCCGGTTACTGGTACATTGATCGAAATAATATAAAGTTTTTTTGTTTGACTTTTGTTAAAAGTTAAATCAAAGAATTTGATTTTTCAATGCAGTTTAATTTAGATTATTATTTTTTTTCTTAGTATGTTTAATTATAAAAAATCATCTTAATTATGCTTTACCACATGTTTAGATTATTTAGTACGGTTGTTAATATTTTTCAAAATAGATTGTTTTTCTACAAAAAAAAAAAAGTCTTTGTGATATAGTTAAAAGTTAAAACTGAAGTAAAATTGAAACCAATCTATACTTTTATGATTTGGTTTGATTCAATTTCATTCATTAGCATGGGCACTAAGATTCATAACTAATATAAGAATCATTTTCTCCCTTATAATGTGCAAATTTTACTAACATCTCATAATTGGGCATATGGTTATGAATGTATAGTTTCTCTTTTATAGCTTTCTTCTTTTCAATATGTTATAGTTATTACTAATTTGGTTTTGTTCGCAACTATGAAGTTGAGGAGTATGATTTGAAGTATCTAAATGGTATATAAGTGGAAAATGTCACTGACCATTGCTAAAGCATATTTTACTTTGATGTAAAGGTAAGGTCGCTTTTAGTCACTTTATGCTAGTTGAGGTTTTGAGTGCTTTCTAGGTAATGGTTTAATTAATAACTAGGCATAGACAACTCTTTGTTCAAATTGGCACTAGATATCCTATATATGAGCTACAAATTCAGCCTCAAGTTATATGCAATTATCATGTATTGTATTGTCCAGATTATCATGTAATTATGTTTTTAAGTGTTTGTATTGAGTTGTTTAGTTTACCTTCGTAGTATTGCATAATTATGTCCAAGATAACTTATGAAAGTGTCTACAACGTGTGGGTATGGCTAGAAAGAAAAGACAAAGTAGCTGCGGCCATGAATAGTGTGTGAAGTGTATTGCAATTAAGGTGACTACTAATGAGATATCGGCTTCGAACTCAATTATGTTAGGACTTGGGTCCTAGTATTAGTTGGTCATTGTGATTCTTTATGCTGTGAATTATGATTCTATAAATTGACTTTGAACCTACTTTGTTACCATTATTTTCTCACTTGTACAGTATGATTTTAGACTATGTTGAAAGTTTAAAGATTTTTTTAGAACCTTCTTATTTGATCAAGTAAGAGTGGATCTAAATATATCTTTTTTTGCAAGAGTTCATGGATTGATGTTGGGGAATTCCAGTGATTTGCCTTTATTATCACTTGAGACTTGCCACATGACCTATACCAACAAACTTGAATGCAACAATGGATTTGAACTACCTGGGTTTATGATAAGCTTATATTTATTATATTTATTTCTCTCATATTTAGTATGCTTTAATATGTTTTGAATCTTAAATATATATTTTGAGTATATTTTGTAGCTTAGAGCATATCTGGGCTTAATTGATTAAAAATGAATTTAATTTGTAATTTTACAAGTTTTAATTTGGTTGTGCTCTTTCAGGATGTTGACAGATTAGTAATGCTCCGGTACAAAAATTATATCTTAAGCTACAGAGATTGGAATGAAGTGATTCTTAATTAATTGGAAAGCTAACATCTGGAGCTACAAATCACATTCAGACCATCAAACCCAGTTTGCACGTTAAGAGGGTCAAATTCAGCTTTAAAGTCGCGATTTACGAGTCACCGCCGGTTCAAAAGCAGCTGTAGTATTTTGGTCATATTTTTTGCCGTAGATGTCCGTTTTATGCGATTCAGGTGTCCTTTCGAAGATAAGAAAGAGCTCTACAACTTTTATGCTTTGAGTTTTGAGAAATAATGGCTGCATCAAGGTCGAATATTATCTTAAAGTTGCTACTGATATCTTAGAGCATTGCTTGGCTGACAACTTTGAAACCTTATAGTTATTTTGAATCTTTTTATTTTTTTGGGGTACTTTTGTTATAATATAAAAAGTTTAGGGAGATTTTATGAGTTTAGCCATAGGTTTTAAGTTTCTTTGGTTTTTAATAGTTTGGCTGCCGCACACGAAGAGAGCTCTCCGTTTTTTGTAATTCTAGTTTTAGTTTCTTTTATTCTTCTTTGTTTTTCTTTTGATGATGGCTGAGTAATTTTTTAGTTCAGTTTTATAGACGATTTCCATCACCAACACCGGTTGTGAGGATTGATTTTTCTTGCTTAAACTTTCTTTAATTTTAAGTATTTACTTCTTTGTTGTTCAGATTTATTGCAATTAATTTTCCTGTTCTCGCTTGTTGAATTGGTTCTGCAATTGCAAATCTGCTTGATTTTCTTTCAACCGCTTAGGTGAAGAATTCAATTAGAAGCAAGTGAATTGATTGGAGATTGCTTTTATTTCTGGTTAGTTCATACGAAAAAGTAAGACAAGTTAAATTGTTCAAGCTTTTGGATTGTTGCCTAGAATAAACTTTTTTGGTTCATTGATCTTAATGCTGATTTTGAGATAATTAGAAATTGCTTTTCAATATCTGATTACTCAAAATTAAGAAATTAATCTGAAGCTTTTTTTGGTTAATTTTACTGTTGAATTCTTAGGGTTCTTTTTAGCTTTAAAAAGAGTCATGTTTATTTGCTTGAATTGAAGAAATATTTTCTTTCGATAATCAACTACGTGATTAGAATGGATAATCAACCCTAAACTGAGCGTTTTTAGTATTGGTTAATTTTATTTTGATTCTGCAGTTAATTTATTTCGGCTTTTAATTGAAGAAAACTCCAATCTTTATTTCAGTTTTCTGACAGAAAGCTTTCAGTAAAAAAAATTTCCTTTGGGATTCGACCTGGTTTTCACTGCTAGACTACAAATTTATTTATTTTGAGTTGTTAGAGATACCAGAATTATTTTTTGCAGTTTCGACGACCGACTAGTTTAACGAGGCAAATTTAGTGATTGCGAAAATCGGAAGTGTTGAGAACGAGAGTTTAGCTGCTATGGATGACTATGGCAATGATTAGGAGGACATAATCTGGTCAGGATTCTACTTGCCTTGCTCACCACTCTACTTCCACTCCCTTCTTCGCTTTGATGCCGGCAATTGGCTAGAGAACCGAAATCAGTGTCCGATTTCAAAATTTGTGCCTTAACTACTGAAGAACCCAAATATGGTCCACAAATCTCATGACGGAGCCAAAGACGAATCATGCATCTTTCTCCACAATTTCCTAGCGGAAACCAGAGAAAGCCGAAGTGGTTGCATATAAGAAATTGCGAGCTAAAGATGATGAAAAGATTGTTGTTCTTGTTGCAATTTTGAATTTGCAAGATGATGAAAAATTCATCTTTTTCCATTTTTTGTCTTTTCTTAATTAAGTTATTAGAGGTCTAATTTGATGTTAACAAGATTATGAAAATTTGAGTTTCCAAAGCATTATTCGCCCAGAGAATTAGGCGCGTAAAAGGAGAAAGATAAAATCAAATGAAAATGATGGTTAAATTGTTAAATTCATAAGCTTTAAGTTGCTAGGCACAGGATGAAGACAATCTAAGAGCTAGAGTTGTCATTTTCCATGGTTAAAGTTAATAGCCTAAACAATGGAAAGGATTTTGGCAAAATGCGTTATATGAGACAACAAAGCTCATAAGGACAAAATAAAGTTATATGACCCTGATAAGATAAGAAAATAAGTTAAGAGACCCACCATGGAATTTACTCAATTATCATGTGTTGTATTGTATCATGTAATTATGTTTCTAAGTGGTTTTATTGAGTTGTTTAGTTTACCTTCATAATACTACATAATTATGTCCAAGATAACTTGTGAAAAGTGTCTTGTAGTGAAATTTTGAAACCATTATCCGCAAGTGCACAAGTCACGTGTAGATATGGTGAATTAGTATCATTCCCACGAGGATTGATCGATTTACTTGCCAAGTATCACTACTTTAAGCTAACTCTAGCTAAACAATCAAGGTTGAATGATAATGTAGGCAAATCAACAGGTGGCTAAGACTAACTAATTGAAACTCTATTACCCTAGAGTGCAAGAATGCAATATAAATTTGTGATTTTATCAAATTATGAAAGGGCACTTCCTATGGGTTCACTACTTATCTTGGTTAGTTGGTGATCTTAAGGGAGTGAGCTAATCTCCAATGTATGTTGGTAAAGTTACTCAACTGAATTCTTACTTTTCCAAGTGAAAGAATTAATCTCTCTAATCTAAACTTAATAAGGATTTCCATTCAATTACAAGCTTAGAAAGAGGCATTAGAGCTTAATTTACCTTTATCTAATGATTTAGACTAATTTCCCAACAAGCCCATAGCCATTAAATTCTTCTCCAAGATCTAATAGCTTTTAATCTTTTCCAAGAGTTTAAAGACAATTTATAGTGCAACTAATTATGGTCATCAACTAGCTAACACAACATTAAGTCTAAGAGAAGAATAAACATATATTTAGTAGAAAACCAATATCACATAACCATAAATTCATCCAGTATAATCAATCCAAGTAGCTACCTCAATAGAAAATGCTAAGAAAGGCTACTTCATAACTATAAAAATACATAAAAGAGCATCCATGTCTGAATACAAGAAGAATGAAGGAAAGAAGGAACCTAAGAGACTCTAGATGCTTGATTTCTCAAGGCTCCTACAAGTCTTCAAGTCCTCCAAGCCTTCTCCAAGCAAGAATCCACAAGTACTCCCAAGGAAGATGAAGAAAATGTAAGAAAATAGTATTGAAAACCTAAGTCTAAGATGTGAAGATGAAGATGAGAATGAGTTCTTTTTCTAGGTTCTAGGTTTTTTTTACTCTTAGAGATGTCCTTTTCACCCCCACCAACCCATTTGAATAGAAACCCTTGGCCAATAGCAAGCTTGGATTCAAAATTGAGGTAGAGGACCACTTTCCCGGGTACAGGGGTGCCTAGGCCTTAGGATTGGGTATTCTGGCGCCTAGGCCTCCAAGGTCAAAGGTGCCTAGCGCCTAGGCCTCAGGAAGGAGCTATCTGGCGCCAAGGCCTCCAGGCTTGAGGGTGCCTGGGGTCTGGGCCTCCAGTGGCGCCTAGGCCTCAAGAGGCTATTTTTCAAATGGGAATACTTTGAACTGTAGTGCATAAGCCTCACTCCTAGGGCCTAGACCTCACAGTTATAAATCCGCTTTGACTTCCACATGTCCACTTTTCATTCCACTCGTCCTAGTGTCATTCCAATGCTATGGTCCGTTTCTTCAACCTACAAAATGAAGAAACAAAGCAAGAATCGGCCGAAAATGTTGGATAGTGAGGTAGAAAATGGTGGTTAAAGTTGACAAAAAGTTAACATGTTTGACCACAAAATTTACATCTACCATGTCTACAATGTATGAGTGTGACTAGAATGAAAGGACAAAGTAGCTGCTGTTATGGATAGTGTGTGAAGTGTGTTGCAATTAAGGTGACTACTAATGAGCTCTTGACTTGGACCTCAGTTTTATAAAGACTTGAGGTCTTAGTATTAGTTGGTCGTTATGATCCTTTATGTAGTGGCTTATGGTTCTATAAACTGACTTTGAGTCTAATTTGTTACCATTATTTTCCCATTTGTACAATATGAGTTTATATTATGTTGGAAGTTTAAAGATTTTTTTTTTAATATCTTCTAATTTAATCACGTAAAAGTGGGTCTAAATGTATATTTGTTTTACAAGAATTCATGGATTGTCGTTGGGGAAGTTAAGTGATTTGCCTTTATCTTTACCTAAACATGAAAAGGTCAACATGATTTCTGTCAAACGCGACATATTTTCTTTGATATCTTATTTTACCATGAAATTTTATAATACCCCTAAACAAACTAAAACATATTATTTTATTGATTTAGTCTTCAAATCCCATAAGACCCCTAAGTAAAAAATATTATTAAAGTGTTTTTAAGCTTCTTAAAGGTCGTAATTGATGTATGATTTAGATAAAGGGAAAATTACAAAAACCCCCTGGTGGTTTGGTCTAACCTACAGTTTGTCCCAATTATTTTGAGAAACCTACACTTTACCCCCTATGTTTTTACTACTTCCCGATAACAACTTCTAAAACTGTATTTAAACTATAAGATAATCATCTTCCAATAATTTCAATCTCTCTAGTATTTTTTTTATAGTTAATAGACATTTTAAACTATTAGTTTTTCATTTCTGTAAATGTATTTTCCCCCTGTAATTACATATCAGTATTTTTTAAAGGTCAGTTGGCTGTGAAAAAAATATAAAAAATCTTGAAATTACTGGAACATTATTATTATATATTTTAAATTAAGGTTTTAGAAGTTGTTGTCGGACACTGTAAAACAAACAGGGGTAAAGTGTAGGTTTTTGAAAATAGAGGGGGGCAAAGTGCAGGTTAAACCAAACCACAGAGTTTTTTGTAATTTTCCCTTTAGATAAATAAGTAATATATAGATCACAAAAAAAAGATTTTTTTAATCTTTATCAGCTATATATTTTATGTTAGTTTGGGTTAGAGTCTGCTTTTGCTAGGTTTGAACATTGGATTATTTTGGACTTAGGCTATATCAGATTTAGATAACTCAAATTTGAGTTTAATTTTACAAGTTTCACTTAAATCATGTATAAATTCTGATCAGGATTAGGTTGTTACCTTTTCTAGTGAAATCGGGTCATGTAGAACTCAGGTTGGATCGGGTCAAGTCCAATTTTGGCATGGCAGGCTTAGACTGCAAATCGGGCAACAATGTAATCCATTGGGATACCTTAGCGTACCGAGCTCATGATACAGAGCACCCCCCTCCTCCCCCTGTTCTCTCCTTTACGCTTGAAGAGTATCATCTCTGGGAACTGCACTCCTTCATGGCCCCGATTCTCTCTACTTAATTGTAGAGTGCTCACTTTTAAGAATTTCATGCAGCAGAATTGATTTAGCCGGAAAAAGGAGGCTTTGAGGTTTTCTTGTTAAATTATCTCTCAACTTAATTTATAAATCTTTAAATGTATTGGCTGATAATGAATTTTGTGGTAATTATAGGAAGGGTTATCTTCACAAGATTGAACCATAAATGCATTATTTACCCAGAAAAGAAAATATGCACGGCACAAGTATCAGTTCTCTTCCGATGTCTCAAAACTTCATTTTTATTACAAGAGGAGTAAGGTTAGGACTTCATAACAAAAGGTGAGAGGCATTTTCCCTCTGTCATGGCTTGAATTCCAGGCCTCAAGGTTGGAGGCAGGCCTGAAATTAGGCCTCAGCCCAGGTCCCTAAAAACTTCATTCTTGATCTGTAGGACGCTTGTGTGGCGTTTAGCTAGGGTATAAATTTGAGTTTGTAAATTACCATACTGGGGCTGTGAATTCTGAGGAGTCAGAAAGTCTAAGGTAATGAGCTACATATAAACTAAGCAAGTATTCACAGAAAATGGATAAGGCCAGGAGTGGTAATTTTAAAAAAATCTTGAGGATTAGATAAGGAAGACTGTAATTTCTACAACATTGGCAGAGTGAAGACAGTGTTTTCAAATCAAGAAACATGTGGGGGGCCACGCTGCCGCTTCAATCAGCAGAATATCGTTTCCAATCCATTTGTATTGCTGGGGAGAGAAGCATATCCATGCTTTTCAAAAAGAAAAATGGCACGCCAAATCTCTTATATATAGACCTTTTGGAAATGTAACCTGTTCAAGTAGAAGCCTAATTCCTCTTATCCTTGTGTAGAGCCTCTGCTCTTTCCACTCAAATAACATGAACAATAAATTGGAATATAAGGGTGAGGAGGCTTTGAAGATGATTCGAGAGCTGACGGAAAAGGTTGACCAAGTTCAGCAAGGCATTTTGAGAGATATCTTAGAGCAGAATGTTGGCACAGAGTATTTGCGTACTTATATGCAAGGATCCACGGATATTTTGAGATTTAAAAACCATGTCCCCGTCATTACCTACAGGAGCATCTATCCTTATATCAATAGGATTGCTAATGGAGAAGATTATACTCTTATTTCTGGTCACCCAATCACTGAAATGCTATGCAGGTCTGTTTTCTCCTTAACCACTAACCCCCAACCATTTCTTTCTCTGAACACTGAACACCCACCCACATGAAAAATATAATATATATATATATATATATATAAGCATCACATGTTTGATTTTGTTTGATCAGTTAGCTGTCTGAAGCTTATGTGCCTGCATTTGCAGCTCAGGGACTTCTGGTGGGGAGTGCAAATTAGTGCCATCAATTGCAGCAGATCTTGACCGCCGAACTTTTCTTTATAACCTCATCATGCCAATCGTGAACCAGTTAGAACCCAGCTTCTCCTTTCCTTTCGGCACTGCTCGTTCTATTTCTTTACTTTAATAATTTCCTTCATGCTTACTCCACCGCAGTTTATATGTGCTTGCATGTAGATAAACTTACAATATATAGGCATATATATGTCCAACTTTGGTCGTGTAAGCTGCAGTTATAATGTTCTTATCTGGTTTCCAGATAGAGTTCTTAGATGTCCAGAGAAAGAAACTATAAGAACCCAATCCACTGACATGTCATTTCTCACTCTATTTAGAAGTTGTGGCTAGAGAGAGAGAGAGAATAAAGCACGCATTCCGTACGTCTTTTAGTAGTTTAGCGAATCTTTCCAATTCTAATTTCCAAGAACTAATTTGTGCATCTCCTGGTCGGAGGAAAGCTCTATAATAACCAGGGAGAAGCACGTCGTAAATTAGCTGCTAGACATGTATAATCTTAGTTATTCCATGGATCATGAATTCTTTGCTCGGTGAAATATGTTAGCCTCACTCCAAAAGTGTCTGGTGACATGTCACACATACATGGGCTACTAACCCATCTGCATAGATAGATTTAGAGCATTATGAAGAGATTAACAACTTAATAGCACAAATGCCCATTCTGAAGTGATTGAGGAAAGCGAGCACCAAGTTTCACTTCATCACCAAGTTACCAATACTGCTCATCATTCTCATACTTGATTTTTTTCCAGGTATATTCCTGGGCTTGACGAGGGCAAGGCCATGTACCTGTACTTTGTCAAGGCCGCGACTTGTACACCTTGTGGCATTCCAGCTCGAACGGTGCTTACCAGCTACTATAAGAGTAAGCACTTCAAGTGCCGAAGTCGTGATCCATTCAATGATTTCACGAGCCCAGATCAAGCCATTCTATGCTATGACAGCAACCAAAGCATGCACTGCCAGTTGCTTGCTGGACTCATCCACCGCTTCCAAGTCATGCGCCTAGGTGCTGTGTTCGCCTCCGCTTTCCTCCGAAGCATCTCATTCCTTGAGCGCAATTGGCTCCAACTTTGCAATGACATCCGTACTGGCCAGCTTGATGCGGCCATTACTGATCCTGGATGCCGCACATCCATGTTAACGATATTATCCTCACCACGCCCGGATTTGGCAGATGAAATCGAGGATATCTGCAGCTGTCCATCTTGGAAGGGCATCTTGTGCCAACTGTTCCCTAGGGCCAAGTACATCGAGGCCGTCGTGACAGGGTCCATGGCACAATACATACCCGCTCTGGAGTATTATAGTGATAAAAAGCTACCTTTGGTGTGTCCAATGTATGCCTCTTCAGAGTGTTACTTTGGGGTCAATCTGAAGCCGCTGTGCGATCCAGCTGACGTGGCGTTTACCCTTTTGCCCAATATGGCGTACTTTGAGTTCTTGCCCTTGGGAGAAAATGGGACGCTCTTTGTGGATATCAGTGAAGAAGAGGAAGTGAGCAGCGAGAAGCTTGTCGATTTGGTGCATGTTAAGGTCGGATGCTACTATGAATTGGTCGTCACCACTTTCGCCGGTACGAATTACTAATAGATAATGTCCTTTACGCAAGTTTCCTCTTGTGATTCTTGGATTTAATGCTGACCAGGACTGTGCCGGTATCGCATTGGAGATATGCTCCAAGTTGTGGGATTTCACAACAAAGCCCCGCAGTTCCGCTTCATATGTAGAAGGAATGTGGTACTGAGCATCGACAATGACAAGACCAATGAAGAAGACCTGCGCAGGAGCATTGCCAAGGCCAAAAGGTTGTTAGAGCCATACAACGCTCTGCTTGTGGAATACACCAGTTATGCCGACACTTCCTCTGTCCCGGGGCACTATGTCCTCTTCTGGGAAATTCGTATGATCGACTCTGTGACTCCCATTGCCTCTAACCTTCTCCAGGATTGCTGCATTGCTGTGGAAGAGGAGCTTGATTACGTGTACAGGCACTGCCGAGCCCAGGAGAAGTCGGTGGGACCTCTGGAGATACGCGTGGTGGAGACTGGAACATTTGAAGCATTGATGGACTTGTTCGTCACCCAAGGTGGGTCTATCAACCAGTATAAGACACCCAGGTGCATCAAGTCTAATGCTGCTGCACTCGACTTGCTCAATTCTCATGTCACAGGATCCTTCTTCAGTCCAAGAGACCCCAAATGGAGTCCCTAGTGATTTTCCTTTTGTTTTCTCCCCATAATCCAAAACAATAAAAGCAAGAGGGAATGCAACGGAAGCTAACGATCCCAGTGCAGCCACTGAGCTGATCTGATCTCAACTGTGGTGCTCATGATGCTGATTGGTTGAGTATTTCCCACCCGTTAATCTAATAAAGCAATGTTCAACTCGAAGTAAATTTGTTGCTATTTCTGGTCCTTTCTTGTCCAAGGGGGAAACTTTTACTGTTACAGCTCAACTTTCATTTCATTTCCAATAACTTTTACTGAGATGACTTTTAAAAAGTTAAAAATACCGTTGCGGGCCTTTTCATTTTGGTTTTTATAAATTTGATTCTAACCATTCGAATTAGATATTAAAATTCATTCGAATCATTTGAAGTATAAATCAATTTTTTCAGTTCTTATCTAAACTATATATCCAAATTATAATTTAATTTATTCAATTTTTATAATTTGATTTTTTTTTATTGGAACTAAATATATGTGGTAATTGAAAAAAATATAACTTGAAAAAATATGATAAAAATTGATAAAGTTCCATTTTGTACCTAAATTTAAGGGTTGATTCATAGCATATAATCTAAAATTAAACAAAAATGACTTTATAAGTGTAGGATTGACGGATATATTCACAAAATATGTATTACTTTTCGGTTTATTTAGTTTCAAGCTTAGAAACCAATAACTGGATCCGATAACTAAATAATAAATTCAATTTTGATATAATCTGAATCGAATAACCAAATAATTGAACCATTTTATACAACCCAAATGATTAATTTGAATTATTCAATTTTATCCAAATAATGAACACTACTACCTAGTCAGACTTCATTTCATGTTGGCATATTGAGAAATTTGATGCTTAACCCTTATCTTTTGTGTCATCTCACATTAAAAAAACCATGCCCATTTTGTTAAGTTGATTGCAAACTTCAATTTCTTTCAAATGCTTCCCTGCAAATTTCAGATTAATTGGCAGGCATAATGGCTTTGTTTTTTTGGATAAGTTGGCATCTACTATCTCGTTTCAATCCCATCACTATAAAGTAAAACAAGTTGGAGGTTTGATATAGGCCAAAATACAGCAAAAGCCCCCCAACTCAATTGACTAGAACATTTTCTTATCTAAACTTCAACTCGGGCCAACTTAGCCCCTTAACTTAAAAAAGGGACCAGTCAACCCCTTGAACTGCTTGTGCACCTCACGTGACTCCCTTTAATCAAATACCGTCCATCTCCATTTCTTTAGCAACCAACGATGGAAGGCATGTGTGCCTAGGCTCAGCTTTGGTCATTCGGTTTGCAAAGGGCATGAGCACAGTTGATGGAATATTTGGACATCTTAGATGAAACAATGTTCCTGATTCATAAAATATTTATTTGTAAAAGCAATGCAAATGGTAGTGATAAGAGCAAGAAGATTAATTAGCTATTGACTAGACCTTGAAGATTTTCTAGGTAATGCTCGTTCATATGCATATTTTCCTAAAATTGAAGACTTGAGTGCAAATAAAACCTCAAAAGTTCAAATTGCAAAAGGCGTACATTTTTTATAACAACTTGTTCTTGACATAGTAGGAAAGGAGACAAGTGTGTTTGTTTACCTTTGTGATGTCGATGCTTTGTAAGAAATACAAAGGGGGGCCACAGACGATATTCCACTCTACAGATGAGTAATTTGGGCCCTTGGTTAATGACCCTTTTGAGATCAAAACCATTGAAGCGCGTTCCATGCTTCACACGCACTTCCATCTGCCGTAGCATGAGGAGCTTGGGACACGTGGAAATGATTAGGCAAAGCTCGGGTGAAGAGAAGTTCATGGAAGAAAGAAATTCGATGGTCAATTTAAGGTGAAAGAGAGAGGAAGTTACAATGGGGGGTGATGCTGGATAAGAGAGAAGAAAACAAGACCAACAGTATCAAGGAAGAGCATCTTTTCTTGAAATTCGGAGTGGTTGCAGTTTGAGGCTAGTAACACAGGCTGGGGCGGAAGGAGAACTTCATTTTCTTGATTTTTTTTGTGGTTTGGGAGGGAGAGCAATTCTTTTAAGGGAGGAGTTGGAAGGGGCAGGTTTCTAGGGTGAGAATGAGAGGAAAAGTCATGGTGCTTTGTGAATGGCAGTGACAACAATGGAGGTGGAGGAGACCATGTCATTGTCTTAGGGACTGCCGCATCAGACATGGTGACAGCAATGTAGATGGACGTCATCTAATTAAAGGGGGTCACATGAGACGCACACATGGTCAAGGAGGTTGGCTGATCCATTTTTTCAAGTTGAAGGGCTAAGTTGTCTCAAGTTGAAGTTTAAGGAAAAAAGTGTCCTGATTAACCGAGTTGGGGGTCTTTTGCTATATTTTGGAAAACATTTGAGACCTTGAAAAAACAACTAAAATAGTACTAAATGTATTTATAGGATTAGGGAAGGGGAAAGGGACTTGAATCTGAATCATCAGGTTCAGTGTCCCCAACATTTTGCCATTTTACCAGTGGTGCAAGGACACCTACTCTTAATCTTAAATCATCATGGAATTCATCTGCATGAGTGTTGTGTGCAACTCTGAATTGCACTTTGTAGTTTGTTGTCGATAAGTCGGCATCTAATTCTCATGTTTCTATAGTGTGTTGGTGGATGAACATTTTGTAATGCTAGCCTTTTCATCCGGGAAAATATTAGAACAATTTTTTTTTTTTTTTGTATAGAAGTGAATTTACAAATATAGGTGACTGATTTTCAATAGATAATATAAATTCAAGTGGATCATGCACGAATATGATTTACATTTAACAATTTTCTACAACAAATGTTGTATAAACTTATTACTCTCATTGTCTTAAAAAAGATGATAAACATTTCTTTTTCAACTGTCCAAAAAAGACAAATTGTTTCCTATTTTGGGTAAGTTTTTTTTTATCCAACTTATTTTACTGTTCCATTTAAACTTTCTCTACATAAAATTTAAAAACTTCACAAAACGTAATTTTTTTCTTTTTAATCATCATTTAAACTTTCATTACATAAAATTAAAATATATATATATTTTAGCTTAAGAGATAAAAATTGAAAGAATAAAATAAATTAAACATGTCTTAATATCTATGTAAAAGAAAGTATTTCCTTCATCTAAAAAAAGATTAAGCGTATTTCTTTTCAGGCCATGCAAAAAATGATGAATCATTTTCTTTCTTAAAAAATTTTAAAATTTAATTTACATTACTATTCTTATTTAAATTCTCATTATATAAAACCCTAAAAAAAAAAAAATTTAACCTCCATTAAAATTCTCGCAACATAAAATTCTAAAATGAATCTTTTATTTAGCATTTTCCTTTTTGCTTGGCGGATGGATGGGGCCGTTGCGCCTATAAAGGTAAAAGCAGAGAGGGTTGATGAGTCATGCACAACATTATTGGCTTTTCCTAGGTAATGCGCATGCATTATTTACTCCAATACAAAAGGCAGCTTAAGGATGGTTGGTGTCTCCGCCAATGCAGACGAATCCAAACACATTTGGGTGGGTCGTGGGTGGCATTTTCGTAGAGTAGACGTATGTGTAGCAGTACCTTCTACCCACTTCTGCAAATTTGTATTGACACGGAGAATGATAGTGATGGACACATACATTCCGATCATGCACCTTCATTCATCACAACTGCAGTCTCACTCTCAATTTTATCTGTCCATCTGCTGCATTTTTATAACTGGCTTGGAAATTGTAATAACCCAATCCAATTTAGTTTATTTTATTATTTGGGGTATTTAAGCTAAAGCCCAAGCGAAGGAAAGAAAAAAAAAAGAGTAAGAAAAAAAAAAGGGAAGAAGTAAAAAAAAAAAAAAAAACAGAAAATAAAACCTAAAGAAAGCATAGACCGGGGGGGGGGGGGGGGAGGCGGAAGAGGTTACAAAAGGGGGCAAATTAGAAAAAAAGACAAAAATTAGGATTTTGGTATTTCTCTCACTTTTTCATATGGCTATTACTTTGTATTGAAGAAGTGGAAGAAGAGATCATCAATTGAAGATCAAGTGGAAGTAATCTGTGAATTTTTTCTACAAGAGGAGAATCGTTAATGAGTGTTTGTTAATTATTTTTAATGTACAATTTAATTAGTTTTAGGATTGAAAAAAAAAAGATTTGAGTTGATGATTTGATTAAGTATAATTTATTCTTGATGGTTGGAAGAGTAAATTGATTATTAGGATTGTTTTGAATGGATTAAAAATAAGTTTAGGGAGATTTTGGTGGATATGGTGGAAATCGGAGCGTAACAGAAGGCTCGAAACGGAGAAGACGAGAAATAGCACTTCTGGGTAAAATTTGGGCTAACTATGATTTAGGCCCTTGGGGCTTAGATACGGGTTCATCGACACCCCTATGGTCTAAAATATTACGACCTGGTCACTGGAAGTAGGATGCTGAAGGATATAATCGGGTAAATCACAGTATCAGTCCCTAAGGTTTCTAACAATACTTCAGTGAAATTTTAGGGTCCATAAGCGTTCATTTTGGTTACTATCAGCAAGTGATTTTGGGTTATTTCTTGAGTTATTTATATTTTGACATAAACATTTACATAATTATTTTAAGTGGCTAAAGAATTATTTTAGGAGTTGGAAAGTTGCATTTTGTGGTAAGTGGCTGTCCACCATTCTAAACTAAATTATTATTTTGCTATATGGATTATTGATTTTAAAGCATTGAACTATTAAACTTTAGTTCTATGAAACTTTGGTTTTAAAGTATGAAGGTTTATTCTTTAGACTTCTTCTATGGATTTCATCTTTATTATTTGAAAGTTTATTCTAAAGTTTTGTTGTTTAAATATATTGGCAATAATTACACGTGTATTATGTATGTTTCTAAGTATGTAATTTATATTTTAATGATTATGGGATCAAGCATGTTTTTACTTATGTTATTATGGCAATATGATTTTTCTGATTTTTATAGACATTTGGATTCTGAAAGTTCATGGATATGAATATGTATGTTTTCACTATGTTTTAATGGGTATTGGTTCTATGCCCGACTACTGGGAAAGTGTAGTTCTGTGCCTAACTACTAGGTATTATGTAAATATGATTCACAGTGCACTATTCAGAACTAGTCCTTTAAGACGCTCCACCGATGGTGATTATTAGTCGGTCTATGACATGACGCACTACAGCGGTTAAGTGTAGTTATTATGACATGACGCACTACAGCGGTTAAGTGTAAATGTAGTCACAGTTATCACCCCACTCACCATGTTAAGAAATATTATGTTTTGTTATATGTTTTAAACTGCTCTATTTTGACTAATGATTTCAGGTATGAGTTTTACTTTTTTGTTTGACATATTTTATAACGGAGTTAATTGGTTTCATTTTTAAAACTTAAATGGCTAGATTTTTATGAGCATGGCTTTCTACAAACTTAACATTTTAACTTAGTTATGTGATATTATATTTTATGGTTAATATTGGATTTATGATATTTCTAATAAGATTGTTTTCTGCTTGATCCCTATGTTATATATATTTTATGAATTTCTTTTCATGTTTTAAGGATGGTAGACATCCCACCGCTTACTAGGCATTCGTGTTTATCCCTTCTTTTTCTCACTCATACAGATAGCAAGTAACACAAGGTTGGCTAATTTGGGAGTGACTACAAGAGCTCAAAGTTTGGGATAATGTTAAAGTAAAATGTAATAGACACTCTTAGGTTAGAGATATTTCGTATAAAATTTTAAATTGTAATTGCTCTATCACTCGATTCCAAACGACAAGTAATAAGTTTGGATTATAAGTTCTGGTCATTCAGATTTATTTGGAATATTTGTAGCCTTCCATGTTTGCGGAAATATTATTTTCTCGAGTGTGCGGCGTGTCTTCGTCCCGAAACTCCTAGGGTGGGCTTTGGGGCGTGACAGAAATCTGCATCAACCATGTCCAACTGACCAATTCTAGTCACCCATAAATCAATTTTTATGTGTCTATGGCTACTTTCTCTTGTTAGAGTTGGATATCATAGAATTTTCACACTGCTGCATTTACAATAAATATAAAAACAAAAAAAAAAAAACAAATAAGATCCCATAAGCTTGTTAGAGAAATATGATTTAACTTGAAATCGGTCCAATCAATAATTATGTGAACACCATTTCTCAAGTATTTTTGGAGATTTGTTAAATTACATAGTGCAGCACCATCAACAGGTTCCTAAAAGTGATTATGAATTATACTAGTTTTATATCTCATTTCTATAGGTAGAAACTAGTTGAGCCTCTTATCGAACAATTCAAGCTTGAATTTTATTTTTTTGTTATCGAGCTGAGCCTAACAAATTTCGAGTCAAGCTGCAAGTTTCATTTTAAATTTGAACTCTTAATGAGCTAAGCTTCGAGTTTTGTACTGATCAGCTAGAACCTTTATCGAGCCTAATTAGTCTAATATTTTTTTAATATAAAAACTTAATTAATTTTATTTTTAATATACCCAAACCTTGAAATTATAATTTTTATTTCTTAGATCGAGCTTGAACCTCAAATTGAGCTCAAACCTTAAATTGAGTTTCGAGCCTATTGAGCCACTAAGCCAAGACCAAACCTTTTCGAGTTTCAAGCCTTGCTTTCCGAGCTCCTCAAGCTAAAGCTCGAGTTGAGCCAATCCTTAATAAGCCGAGTTTTGAGCCTAGGGGATTCGGACTTGGTTCGACTCATTTTCACCCCTAATCATTTATCTAGATTTAGAAATAAATAATTATTTGGGGAAAAAAAGGCAAATTTGTCACTCATGTTTGTATATTGAGGCAATCTTGCTACCCTTATTTCTCCTTATGCAAATTTGACACCGATTTTAGAGTGTGAGAGCAAATTTGCTATCAAAGTTGCAAAGTGAGAGCAAAATAACCTTTGAAGGTCTAATAAGAGAAATATTCCATCCAATATGTAGACATTCCTTTCCATATTAGCACCACTCAGTGCCATGTTAACACCACATTTGTAAGTAACAGGATGATACATCTGGGAAGACCCTTAACCTAGTCCCTTAAATATTCTCTTTAACGCATAGCTACCCTAACCTTGCAAATATACTATTTCAGCTATTTTTTTACTAAGTTTCATTGTCACTCTTCTAAGCACTTTTAGTGACAAGCTATCCAAAATAATATTGACAATAGCAACCACAGCCTCTTTCAATGATTAACAGTAACTATGAGTAGTAGAACAACTAGCTTTACTACCCGGCATTGTCTTGGGATCAAATTATGGAGAAAATATGGTTAAATTTAAAATATGAAGTATATGGATATCAAAAAAATAATTTAAATACTCAGTATTTTCATGAGAACAAAAAAAGTTAGAAATAATAAACAATCCAATTATAATTTTAAATAAAATAATAGGAAAAAATGTTATTCACCAAGATGAACACTTTACAAGTAAAATAAAGTGGTAGTAATATGTGTATTGACAGTATACGCAATAGTTTAAATAAAAATACATGATTATTAGTTATAATCATGTGTTACTATATAACTAATAATCATGTGTTATTAGGTAAATTAGTAAGAAATCATATTCAAAATGAATATAATATTCTGTTAATATTGCGTATTATTTTAATTTTTATATAGTCCATAGTAGTAATAAAATATAAATTAAATTGAGAATTATAGAATGTCTAGATCAAGATAATTATGTAAGACATTATGAAAAAGTTTTAACAATTAACAAATCCTTGAGTATATTTTAGACATTAGCATGAGGTGATACAAAATTTTATCTTTATGCACTATTTATAAAATTTTGAATTGCAAAGTGAGAAGAATATATACATAAAAAAAATAAGAATATATGCACAAGAAAAAAAATAGATTTACTACGGTATGTCAAGCTACTAAAACATGTACAGAAAAATATAAAAAAATGAGTATAAGTATTTTGAGTATTAGTTCTATGAACATAGTCCTAGCTTCCTAGTGTCACCAAAGGACATCAACCCTGGCTATACTCTAAACTGTTAATTTTATCTCATATTCCTATAAGGTTTTAGAAACATGCAAGTTAGCTTACATACTTTACAACAACATAATATAAAAAAGGAAAATAGTTACATTGAGGTGTTCAAATGGTATATTTTGATAGAGGCTAAATCACATATAAAACCAAGTACAATTGACCTAGCTTGCCCTTATTAATAGAGATAATAAAAATAACTCTACTACCCCTACCCTACCCGAACTTGGCCATCTGAACTTAACCTCATCCGCAAAAGCTTGTTATAAATTTAACTAATTTTATCTAAAATATAAGAAAATAGATTTGTTGTGGAGTATCAGGCTACTAAAATATGTATGGGAAAAATTAAAAAAAAAAAAAAATGAGTATCAGTATTTTAAGTATTAGTTCCAGGAACATAGTTTTAACCCTATAGCACAGCTACCATCAAGAGACATAGACTTGATTGCCACTCCCCCGAATTGCCAATTTTGTCTAGTATACCTTTCAAATTTTGAAAAACCGGCAAGCTACCCATTATACTTTACAACAACTTATTAAGAAAAAAAGCATAGCTACCTCAAGAAGTTCGAATGGTAGGCTTTGGCATAAAATAAATCAAATATAGGATTAAGTATAATTGGTAGAGTTTAGTCTCTACCAATAAGGATGATAGAATTACTCTATTGTCCCTACCTTTCTAGAATCGGGCCGCTCTAACTCAACCCTACCCATAAAGTTTTATGGAGGTTACAAGGTTTAACTATTTCTATTGCATTCTACCCTTCATAAATTAGTATATTTATTTCTAAATCTTTTTATTTTATCTAAAAAATGAAGTTATAATATAGTGTAAATTTTTCTATGCTACCTTATTTTATAATTATTTATTTATTAATTATTTGCAGACATATATATATTTTTTAAACATACACAAAATATATAGAAAAAATAAAGTTTATACACACACATACACAAAATGGGTAAGTGTGTGTTACTTACCTACCTATGAGAGTTGGATTCGAACTCACTTGTATGTTGAGATGGTTGAATTTAGCAATATCCTCTCAAACCTCCCTCTTCACATTTCTATCTACCAAGGAAGACTCAGGACCCATGATCAGCCTAACTCACCCCCTCAACGACGACTTAAAAAAAATTTTCTATCAAAATAAATACGTACTTTATATCAAAATATTTGTACTCTAATGAAAATGTTATTGTTTTTTAAAGAAAAAATGTTAATTACTTTTCAAGATAATTATTTAAAAAACCAATTATCCATTACATAAGCTAGGGTTCTAGTCGTGTTAAGCCAAGCCCAAACACCTTCAACTCAAGCTTGACTGAGACTTTTCATCAAAATCATAGCATAGGTGAATCCCAACTATTGGACAATTTATATTTTAAAAAGTTGATAACGGTAACAACTAATAGGTGCATGAAAGGGGAAGTTAGTTTCCAACTCTATGGTTAAGATATAAATACCTAGTTAGGCATTGATTATTAATAATAAAGTTATAAACTAATAATATTTATAGTAAAATTAATATAAAAAAGATCATTATAATTAACAAATATAAATAAAAAAATTGACTTATTCACCAAAGAAAATGATTTAACCTAAAAAATTTAAGTTGGCCTTAAATTTTTTATTACATTTCATGTTTGACTATATTCCTAATATAGTATTATCCTATATTAATTAACCCTTAATACAATGGTCATTTTTTTATTTAATTATTAATTTTTTGAAAAAATTAAAGAAAAAATAATGAAGGTAATAGAAGAAAGTTATAATTTAAAGCTAACATAGAAAAGCTCCAACCAAGTGTCATGTTTTTTTGGTAAATAAACATGATTGAGTGATAAAAATAATAATAACACCATCTAATGTAAAATATATTTATAAATTTAAAATGCAAAATAAAATATCAATTAAAAAAATAAATTATATGAAAAAAATTTAATAGTAACCAACAACACTACAAAAAAAATCAAAATATTGAATGAAAAGTAGAAATGGAACAAAAAAAATATGTCCACTATTCTCTATTAGTTTAGATTTTGTTTTCAGTATGTACTCATATATATGGGAAAATTTATAATAGGAATGAGAAAAGTCTAAGATGTAATAAAGGTGATAATATTAACACACATCATAACACAATTTAATTTTTTTGCTTAATACATAGTTGACCAAATCAATTTAGAAAAAAATGTCGGCATTAGTTTGATGCGTTGGTTCAACTGAAAAGGCACAATTTTAAAAATCATACAAAAATTTTAGATTGAATTCAAGCCTTTACAATTGAGAAAAAAAACTAATGTATTTCACCATTGAGAATAATAAAGCTATTTTTTATAAGTGTTAAAGTATTTTTTATATTTTCTTAAAATGAATTAAACATTAATAAATGTTAGTTTGATTTTATTTTGGAAACAATTAACGTTGAAATTCCTATTTATTTTAGAAAGTGATTAAAATTTACAATTATTTTAAAAAAATAACTATTTCCTTTTTATGAAAATAGGTGCTAATTGATGTGATTTTTTTATTTTAGATAATAAAATGTTTTCTCATAAAAAATTTATTCTTGTTACGTAAAATATCTTGCTTATTAAATTTATGTAATAGAGAAGTGGTATAGAGAATTTAGAGTAAATATTAAAGGTTATGAGATTGTTGTCAAAATTAATGTTTCCTTACTAATTGCATTATATGCACAAGATTTTGAAAAGCTTTCTTTTTTTGTGTGAAGTGCAAATTTATGTGAGAAAATATGCTATAAAAATATATTTTAAATAGGTTAATGTGTGAGAGATCACAAGAAAAACAAAGGAATATTGACAATTTTGTTCCTAAAATTATTAAGATGGATATTTTTTGTACAAAAATTATGAAATAGTGATATTGCTTAGTAAATGAAAATATGCAAGAAAAATGCCTTTTATGGTGACAACATGACCATTATATATTTATGGGCTTTACATAATTACATTTGTCATATATTGAACTTACTAAATAATATAATTAAAATAATAAGAATTTATGAGTTTTACATAATGAAAATGACACATTTAGAATATGTAAAAATGAAAAAGCAACATATTATCAAATATAAATAAAAAATTAACATATATTACACAACATAGATTTTTTCTTCTTTCTTCTTGTCTCCTATCAACTTGTCTCCATATCTCTATCTCGTCTTTGCATTTTCCATGACATAGCTTCCAAGTTTTTCTTTGAGTATGAAAATGATTAAAAATAATAATTTTTAAAAGAAGATTCAACAAAACAGATATAATTTAGTTAGAATTGCAATCCAAAAGATAAAATATCATAATTCAAATCTTGAAAACATACGAAAAAAAAATTTATAGGATTGAAATGTATCACTACACAATAATATTGTGTCAACCAAAATAGATTCCCAAAATAATACATACAAACATATATACATACATATATAGAGAGAAGAAAAAGAAGAGGAAGAAGAAGAAGAAGAAAAATATGAAGAAGAAGAAAAAGAAGGAGAAGAATAAGCCTAAATTTCCAAAATAGGTTACATAATACAAGACTAATAAAATAGAGTATTTATTTATGAAGGTTATATATTTAAAATATTGAGTTTTCAAACTCAATTGATATATATATATATATATTGGAATTAATATATAGTTAATTTTTTAAAAAATATCATGGTAATTGAAAAAACAGAAGTATAATTTTATGGCTAATGAAAGGACAAAATTAGAACGTTGGTGCAAAAGATAAGTGATGATAGCATGAAAGTAAAAATACATAAATAAGAGTTAAGGAAAAAACTTTTTTTGGCATGAAAATGATTTTGCTTTAGTATACAATATTATATTAGACTATTGATGAAATCAAAGAACGAACATACTTGCTATAAGGTATTCTTCTCCCTTCAATTGCCATTACCGTTAGGTGGTGACACCTTAGATTGCGGTGTGGATTGGGGCAAAACACTGAAAATGATGAATAAGTTGTAGATTTTCTGACTTCCAAATATTAAAAGCCGCTCTCTTGAGAATCTTGGTTATTTTTTTTCTCACTTGTCTGCTCATAATGAACATGTACTCAACGTTTTTTGTTCCCCTATTTAAATTCCATCTCAATTAAATCACGTGTAAAATTTTGTGGCATTTAGGATATTTGATTCTTACATTTAAAAATTCAAATAAAGAAATTAGAGGCATTTTATGGTGAGAATAAATGTAAACTAAACAACTTGCATAAATGTTCTCTTAACATTTGGCAGACAAAAAACAAGACAAAGTGATTACACTGCAGAATTGTTAAACTTGAGTGACTTAATTGAATTTAAAAACTGAAGAATAATGATAAATTTGATCAAGTACGCACTACTCCCCAATAAAAATATGAGTTTTTAAAAGAAGTGTTGTAGTTACAATTTTTTTTTTTGAAATATTGTAGTTACAAAATTTAATTGTCAAATGAGTAGTTTTTAATTTATATACTAATTAATCGTAGTTTTTGGAGTTTTTAACCAAAATATTGTAATTAAAAGACTTAATTACCAAAAAATAGTGATTTGTAACTTATATACCTGTTAATTGCACTTTCTATCCTTAATTTGCCATGTCACATTTTTTTTTCTGTTGATGGATTGCCAAACCATATTTAATTTTTTTTTAAAAACAAAAAATTTGATTTCACCCGCACGAGATAATAAAAAAACTGTTATAGAACATCATAATTACAGATGAAAGAAAATTTAGTTAAGCTATCAGCTTAAAAATTCTCTATTTGGCTCTATGTTCAAGGATGTTAAAAATATTTTACCTGTCCCTATTCTTTCTGAATGTAGTCACTTAAATTCAAACTTGAATTTGACCTCATTTGCAAAGCCATGAGAAGGGTACGGTAGTTTTGTATTTAAAATACTTTTTTGTTTCAAAATAAAATTATAGTTTAACATAAATCACTATATATTTTTTAGTTAATAATTAATTGTAGATATGCACATTTTTTTTAAATATATGTAAACATATAAAAAAACAAGTCTACTAAAAATAAACATATTCCTTAAATAGGTTGACAAGTAGTACTTACCGACTCATATTAGTGAGCACTACTCGAACTTAATTACTCATAGAACAAGATTTGGGATTAATTAAATTTGGAGAAAATCGGACAAGTTGACATCTCTGCCTGTGGCCCCTTTTTTTTGTCAGCTAGTTGTTTTTTGTTAATCGACAAAAAAAGCACACACATTATTTGTCATTTTAAAGAAAGTGATATTATTTATGTTTTGCTTTTTTGTTAACCATTGCTCTTTGAAAGTTGTTCTATTTAATAATCACTTAAACATATTTTGAAAAATAAATAATTATTTCTAAATTCATTTATGTTCCAACCTATTACTAAATTATTCAAAAATAATAACTTTTACAAAAGAAATTAAAAATTATTTTTGAGGTTCTTAAATTACATAGAAAAAAAATTAACAATTTTTCTAACATCTCTATATAAGTTGATTTTGTAGAATAAAAATTTTACAAAAATTTCAAATGGAGCTCACATGGAAAAAAAATCTGACTAAAGACATTCATCTTCCTTTTTTTTTGCCCTTTTCTTTTCGTTCGTCGAAGTAAACAACTATTAGGTTTTTTTTTAGATTTTATGATTAAGTTTTAATGTGACATAGCAGTTAATGATAGAAAAAGTGGTAACATGATATTGTAAGATAATAAGTACGATGGGTTGTCATATAAATTAGAAATTACTACTCCCTCTCGTTTTAGTTACTACTTTTACTCTTTTTTTTTAAATTAAAATTTAACCAAAATATATTCATATTAATGTGCATTAAAAAATTATTAAAAATTATATTTAGAAACTACAATTATTAAAGTTTTATTTTCATTTAAAAATTTTACATTTTTATAATAAAATTTTAAAAATAATTATAACTGTAAATAGTAAAATGAAGAACTTCCATAAGATAGAGGAAATATTTTTAACAATTAAGTTTTTAAGTTACAATATTCTTAAGTTAAAAACTCATAGTTTCTGCATTATGTTGCCACATCATCCTTTCATCTGATTAGCTGTCATATTAGGTATTTTTCTTATTCGATTCATCCACAGGGGTCTAATTGGATTACACGACTGTGTTCCCGAAAGGTGTAAAGCGAGTGTGGGGTCTCAACATTTCTCACAAATTTAACGTTTTCTTAAGGCACTCATTGCACTTCCCACGACTGCTAACCTGGCTGGGCATGGTGGTTTGTAGAAGAGAAAATTATCAAGACCTCCCTAAGGTATACCTTGACTTACACTTATGTCCTCTCTGTTTCAAATACCTGCACTTACCCCTGCAAATTTAACACCATTAGTCACCGTTATGATAAAAATAGAAAACACCTACTTTTGCCCTCCAAACCTTCTTCTCTAAAATTTTTTGCCTCCCAACTTGTACATCTAACAATCTTTGCATTCACTCCAATCTAATGTCCTGGAAATGGAGCCTCCTCCGATTCTGTCGTCCGCACCAGCCACCTCTCCGATCCCTCTTAGCGCCGCCTCCTCAATCTTCTCGCAGCCGTCTCCTCCAATCCCTTTCTCCCCCCACCGGCCTGAGCCGCTAGAGGAAGGAGAATGAAGCCCAGGGCCGGTAGGGAGGCTCCACCGTCGTCGACTGGGTCCGCGAGACACGGAGTTTTAGGGATGCTGGAGACTAGATGGCCGGCGAGACGCGGCGGCGGCGGTCGGATTCATGAGATCAGATGCTGGAGAACTATCGAAAGAGGACTAATCGAATGGCGGAATCAAAGATCGGTGGACAAACAAACAGAGGAGGCGAACAATCGAGCGAACAAATCAAAGTCCGGCTTGGTTCCTTCGAACAGAGGAGATCGAATCGAAATCGGTCAAAACCTGACGATGAATCTGGTTCAAAACGGAATCGAATCAGAGATGGTTGTCGGGTGAATCGAATCAAAATCTGATCTAGCGATGGTCGTCGGCTGAATTGAAGTACGGCAAGGCGAGGGTCGTCGGAGAAGAGACAAGGGTCGTCGGAAGGAGACGGAGACAGAGGCGGGAGAGGAGAGGGCTGAGGAAGCATTGGCCAGGCTGGAGAGGTGGCAAAGTCAGTTCATCGGGCTATAAGGGAGAAAGAGGATAGAGAGAGAGCAGAGAGCAGGGGAAAAGAAGGGGGAGACAGAGAGAAAAACGTTTAATTGTAAAGTTGTGTATCTGATTTGTATTGATCTAAAAGTTGGGGGGTAAATTTTTCAAGGAAGAAGATTATGAAGGCAAAATCAGATATTTTACCTTTTTTCAGTCTAGAATGAAGGTGTTAATTTTTTAAGGGGTAACTGTAGATATTTAAAAAATAGGTGACACAAGTGCAATTTCAACTTAACCTCAATGGGGCCTTTGTAATTTTCCTTTTGTAGATTCCAATATGCCAGAGAAACTCTTTACACCTACTTTGGAGTTGCCTACGGTCCACAGATATTTGAGGGCCTTTTTGTACAAATCCATTAACTCAAAATTTCTGGTTTCCTTAGGCACAACTATCATCAATACTAGCATCCCAAGGTAATGGCGTTATGAATGGATTTACTATGTAGTCGTCTACTTTTTGAACTGTATGGTTGGATAAAAATAAATGTGTTTTATGACTTTATGATTGATATACAATCATTTATAGCTAGAAGAGATGCATTATTTCATCAGTTGATGGTTATTAGAGACTACCTGTTGGTTTATATAAATTTTGTTGTAAGTCTTCCAAATTCTCTTTGTCATTCCCAAGGTATTAGTTGATTGTGTGGCCCCTCTTATAGCCCGAAAATTTTTATTGTTGATGAAGCATTTGTTTTACCTGATTATACTTGCTTTAGAATCGATAAGATATAAGTATTAAAACTATAAATCAATGGATGATAAATAGGATACGGGTTAAGTATCCAACATAGTGGGTAGAATGTGAGGATAATATTATCTCACTTATATCCTATTGATTGTCATGCTTGGATCTACTGAGTGAACGTCGCTCTACATCCAATTCTTAGCCCTGAGCCACAGAGGCATGATGATGCCTTTATACTCCATCTTGCACATGGTCAACCTATTCCTTACCATTGTGATCTTGATCATAAAACAACCACCGATATACTGTAATGATACACCATTTATCATGCTCTGTCATACATTCAAATTTCATACATCATAGAAACAAATTACTTGCTCTGTTTTGACTTAGCACTAGAACTTTGGAAAAACTAACAAATGTAGAAATTATACAAATACTTGAGATAACTAAAATTGTAAATAGTGCAAAAGGATATGAGATATATAGATGGTGGAGTACCTTAGTTGGCCAATTTCTTGGTAGCCAATTCCTCAATGATCTAGCAAGTGACATTGTTGAGATTAGCCTTCTTACTATCAATAGGAGGAGGCCCACCCTTGGCAGTTAGGACTTGAGAGGCAAAAGAGTCAAGCACAACACCAAATGCATTGTGCAAGATAAATTTCATTTCTAAGAACTCCAAATTCTGAAACAAATAAATCCGCTCGGCGTCATGTGCACATTAACTATATTTTCACAATCAAGAAAGCCTATAATCTCATTAATTTGCCATGCTTGGATAAGAGAAAGTGAAATCAACCAACATAATTGTAAGAGCCACAATAGACAACTCAATTTGACAAGTTCAACTACGAAATGGTTTTTTTGTTGGCCTAATGATCTGTTCATTTGATATTAGGTCAAAATTGATTAGGAACTGAAAAAAAAAATCAGGACAAACTGTGAAACTAGAAAAAATTGGAAAAAAACTCAGGCACATAGATATAACCCTAGTTGATATTTATATTTGATTACTTTGGAATTACCAATGGCTTCTACTAACTAAGCTACGCAACAATATGGTCATAAAAAATTAATTAGAGGTGTTCTTTAGGTGATAACTATAATTGTCATATAATTGAGGACACTTAAACTAGTGAATCATACTATTTTTTAGAATTAGATTGAGACTTGCAATATATGACCGTACTTTCTAACTGTTCATCATCAGTTGGAGATGAAAAGCAACAAAAGTTCGTAACAAGCATTGAGACTCTCTAATAGTTATCATGTTTTCACTTTTTGAAATTAAGTTTGATTGTATATATCTTACATTAATTGACATTTTTAAAAAATACTATTTACAAATTATAAGATTTAATATGTCATCTATGTCCAAATTTATATGTTTATATTCGATTTATAAAAAAATAACTTGATTGTTGAATGATGTGAATTTCAAGCTTTGCTTAATATTCCGGGCAATGATAAGCATTGTTGGATTGCTCCACCTTTGATTGTGGTTAAACTAAATACAAATGTGGCAATATGGATGGATGGCTCACTAGGGGCAGTGTTACAGAATTAAAAAAGGAAACCCATTGCAACTTTAATAGCAAGGAGGTCAGGGCCTAGTGATTTAGAAGGGATGGTGTGCCTTGCATGCTTGAAGGGAATCAAACAAAGTGATTCATGAATTGGTCAAATTAGCCTTGTTGATTGATCCATTCCATGTTTGCATGGAAAATTTTCCATTTTCAATAACAGAGCTCTTAGATTTTGATTGTAATTCTTCTTCTTCTTCTTGATGCAATGGAAACATATGTTTTTATAAAAATAAAATAAAATAAAATGATATAAATAGTCAGACTTAATTTAAAAAGGTCCAAAATGACAACAATGTGGGAATGAAGATAACAGTAAACATAGCGCATTTGTATTTTTCACACCTCTATCATCTGAGATATGTCAAAAAGTGAGTGTGTGAAACTGAATTTTAACTGGAATCACTTGATCACGGTCAAAAGTTTTTATGCTACAATTCATAAAGCCCGCACATCTTTCTCATCATTCAACCTACCGAAAGTGCCACTCCCATGCATTTGGACAAAGGTCAAATGACCTTATGTCACCAGAATATATCTTTAAATCTTCAAGAGCCCTATCATGAATAACTGGTTTAAATTTATCCATATGAGTGATTGACGGTCATCTAAAAAAAATTATATATGTTTTAAGGTTCAAAGAACATTTAGAAAAGCTGATCATGCTCAAATCCTTTTACTCAGAGATACAAACACATACATTATAGCCAATAATAATCCATCACACCATAGACTCGTATGTGTATAATGTTTGTTATATGCTTCTAATTCAAGCATTGGAATCATACGCTGCGTTTGTTAGAAAGAAACATTCTCGCAATCCACCCATTTCCATAGTGCAGGAAAAACCCACTAGGTAAATGCTCATTCCTAGTTCTATATACAATCCTTAATATCTCTTGCGCTGTTTTGGTATAGGATAGAGAGTAGAAATCTGCCAAAAAAATATTGCTTTCCATTCGGTTCTCGGCTCTGAGCCAAGGCGGCACAATGATGCCTTCATCCTTGATCCCACACATGGCTAACCTATTCCTTAACATTGAGATTTTGATTGTGAGATCTGCCACTGTTATATTGTAAGGATGCACTACTTCACATGCTTTTTCATACAATAACGTTCAAATTGCTGCATCTTGTCCTGAATTCACACCCAACAGCCCTGCTACCAACTATGCATACATACGCATATATACATAAGCACACAGTTTAAAATAATAATAATAATAAAATCACCATTTTCATAAAATTGATTAGATGTAACAAGACACATTCTATTAAAAAATAACACCAGCAATTAGTATTACCAACGCAACCACTTATAATTGTTGTCAAGCGAAACAATTATGTGACATTGCATGTGTTAGATTGCTGATTTTAAGAAAAAATATATGTGAAAGAAGTGAAATTTCCTACTCGTCGAGTGATGCTTGCATAGAGGAAAAGAATTGTGCCAACATAACCCACAAGCCCAACATATGGAATAGTCTAGGATGCTAAAATATAGTTGATTGTGTTGGCGTAAGGACCAAAAGGAGGCTCTAGATGATACCCAAAAGCCTGATCAAATAAATTGGCCCAATTTTTGGTGCTTAGGTCAATCAGAGGTCTTGGAATTCCACTGAACGTGTCAACAATCGCCCTAAAAAATAAAATCAAATAGTAAAGGATTTTCAAGATTTCAACACTAGATGATATACTGAAGTTAATATACAATATGTCAATAGGCAATCTATTTTATATGCAATGACTAGTTGTTATAGAAACAAATTTTGAACTAATTATTCTCACATTAATGATTCCATAGTAAATGAGATTGATTCTATAATAATGTGTCGATAATGGGAAAAGAAGCTATACTACTAATCCACAAAGGAATTATCTACAAATATTGATGATGAATTATATAACCAAGTGGGACTTGTTAACAAGTTTGGACCTAGCCTATGTGGCTCTGCAAGCTGAGGAGCCCAACAGGGTGGGATTTATGGGACAAATGGACCCAATCATTGGGCCTTGGCCGAAACAATACCTTAGATGACCAATTTCTTGGTAGCCGAATTCCTCAATGATCCGACGAGTGAGATTGTCCAGATTAGTTTTCTGGCCATCGATGGGAGGAGGCCCACCCTTGGCCAGTGAGGGGCAAAATGGTTGAGCCCAACACTGAGAGCACCGCGCAAGAAAAATTCTGCTTCTAAGAACTCCAAATTCTAAGCTAAATGAATCCATTCAGCGTAACTTGCATTAATATTTTCACAATTTGGAAAACCCGCAATCTTATTGATTTGTAGTAGCAGGAGAAGGGAAATCAAAGTGAACCAAGGATAAGGTGCCATGTTCTTTTTTCCCTTTCAAAGTTCTGTTGAACATGAACAAGTAAAATCTATGGTATCTTTGGTGGATGCATAAGATATGCCATTGTAGGCTTTTTTATACTTGGTTCTAGCTAGAAGGCAATTACTAACTCAACCAAGCAACCGTATCATTATGGAAACTTATAGGCTTTGTTTGGCTCATAATCTTTACGACTCCCAAGCTAACGAACCTGACTATTTTGTGGAGTTAACGTTTAGACCTGTGAGCCCTTGACACATGCTTGCCAACTGATTTCTTTCTTTCTTTCTTTCTTTTTTTGAATAACAGTTGGTGATGAAAAGCTAAAATGTTTGCAAGAAGTGGCAACATATTTTTCATCAGCTGTTTTGTATTTTTCATATTATTACTCAGTCCCTTTCTATCGGATACATACAACACAGGCAAACCCAAATGGGGAGTAGTGAATGACCCTTAGATATTGTAGTGATCATTATATGCTTTAATTGTTTGGCTAATACTTGGCTTCTTAACACATTGCAACTTTGTGGTATTTTAACAAACATACACTACCTTCCTCACAAAAAAACGATTTTAACTTGTGAACTTAAACTCAAATGGTAACTGCGCATTCCGCTTAAGCTCAAATTTAGGAGTTCAACTCCCAAAAAATTTCAAATGAATGCAATTGTTGATTTAGCCAACAGCTTAATATTCTGGGTCTGAGACTTGACTCAAGGTTTCAAGACTCTCTTCAACTATGTAACTCTAAATAACGATTGTGTGTGTGTATCAAAACAAAGATTTTTCTTTTCTTTTTTACATCTTTCTCAATCTATTTACGTGCATTTAGCTAAAAATTGGCGAAACCAACTTATAGTAAAAACATTAAGTGTCAGACTTTACGGGATTGGATTTGGAGTGTTATTTGCAAAAGGCTCTTGTGAGATATTACTATAATCAAGTAGGCGGTGAAGGTAAGATATTTATTTGCCCTTGAATTTGCTCGGCTCTGGCTATGTGAGTGCTGGAAGAACACAATTCTAAAATGGTGCAAGTTTTAAATAATTCAAATGTTTTTCTCTTGGTATAAGGAGTCAGTAAGCCATTATAATCATCAATTTGGAACGGCTATCCAACTATAGAATATGGGCGCTTTCTGTGCTCGAAAGCATCCGAGCAATTATCAAATAAATTAACTGAAGCAAACCCAACAAAGACGCATTCTAAGTATTAGAACTACATCTTTCATCCACATAAAGTAACGTCTCAGGGAAGCACAGCAGTAATGATTCACAATACGAGAACAACTCATCTCATTGTTGGATTACACGCTTTGCACCATCCAACGTATTCTTGAGTAGCATCGCCACTGTCATCGGGCCAACGCCACCTTGGACTGGGGTTATCCACCCAGCCACCTTACACGCCTCCTCAAAATCCACATCTCCCACTAGCCTATAGCCTGATTTCTTGCTTAGGTCGTCTACAGCATTTGTCCCAACATCTATGACTGCTGCTCCAGGTTTGATCCAACTGCCCTTGATCTGGAAAGGGTAGATGAAACATCAATAAGAAAGTAAAAGCAAACCAAGAGCTCCACAAAGACATAATCCTATGGGTATGTGAGGCTGTGTTTGGGGCCTTGGGCAAGGAAAATCATAATTTCTTTAATCATGCATTTTTCACTAGATGCAATTTTGACTCCTGGAATTTGGAGAATTCATTCTTTCTACCATGCAGGTAACGTTTTTTTATTCTTGAATCTTTAACTTTGCTCCTTGGAAGTGTCTTTTTTTGGCACTATTTTACATACTTCATACCTGTTGTTCATTGGTAGCTTTACAGGAAACCTACAATACAAGGTCATGATTCATGAGATGGCTACAGAATTGTCCTTAATTGCTTATTTTAAGTCCAATAACTTTCAAATGTTCTAATAAGGAAAATCTCTGTCGGAATTTAGAATCTGAAAGTTAAACTCCTGCAAAATTAATTAATTTGATCGGTGTGCAATTTCATAACTAGTTTTGTTTTAAAGAGATTGAGAAAATAATTGGAATCCATAGTCGAAGACTAGCATCAAGCTCTGTTCTGTCAGGATATTAATGATAGGCATAAGGGCAGTAATTTGTGGATAATGGTCAGGTATTGATAGAAAAGTGACCATTGTTGGACACTGAACTGGGTTTTCAACAACTATAGGTTGAGGCCGCTCACAGTAGTGCAGAACAAGAAGTTTTTCATGAAGATCAGTGTGAAATCATGATTATTATGAAACAAAAATTATGCAAAAAGACTAGGCAATAAGATGGTTCAACCTTATTAAAGAGAAACAAATTGCTCTATACAATTTTAAGAGATTTAAGAGTAAAAGTAGATAACTAATCCATTTCAGCTCTAACATAGTATGTTTGGTTCTGTAACACTTCAGATGACAAGCAGGAAATAAACTAGAGCTGCATCTTGTGAAAGGAGCTAAAATAAGAAGAAATCATACTTAAACTTACCATCATTGCCTGTCCTGCAGCAGCTATGATTATGTCAGCTTCCCGAATAAGATTTTCAGGGTCAGGAGTACTAGAGTGTACCATAGTGACTGTAGCATCTGCCTTTAACAGAAGCAATGAAACTGGCAACCCAACTATGTTACTTCGACCAACAACAACAGCTTTTTTCCCTTTTATGCTTATACCACTTCGTGATAAAAGTTCAAGACATCCCTGGTGAACAACAAGGCCATCTGAGGCTAACAATCAATAATCACCTTACATATAGTTAGAAAAGATGGAATCATAATGGACACAAAAGATGGTATCATAATGGACACAAAAGCATATTACCTTGGGAGTGCAGGGAAGAAAAAGAGGTTCTCTACCCTTCATAGCAAGCTTGCCAATGTTCAATGGATGAAAACCATCTACATCCTTTTCAATGCTGATTTCACCAAGAACTTTCTCTTCGTTTATGTGTTTTGGTAATGGAAGCTGAACTAGTATGCCTGCCAACGTCAGAAGTACAATTAAACAAAAAAGTGAGTTAGCTGCCACATGTAAAAAGTTAAATAAAAATTTCTGAAGACCAAATCATTGAAGAACATATGTCAAGCATAAAAGAAAAACTGCTCGAATCTGAGTAACCATGATTGTAGCCATATTCTTCCAATTTGATCAACCAATCCATATGATTAAACAAAGATCATTTCAAAAAACGATTGCCCATATGCAAAAGTAAGGGAAGGAATAATCAATTTATGAACACTAATAGCTAAGATACCATGTACGTCGGGATTGGCATTTAGTTCATGAACCTTGGAGATCAAATCATCCTCTAGGACTTCCTCCAGAAGGTCGATATCAAAAGACTTAATCCCAACTTCTGCACATGCCTTTCGCTTCATACGCACATAGCTTTCAGAGTCCTTCCTACTGCCAACAATCACTACAGCCAACCCAGGCACCTGAGTGGATCAAGAAACAAGGAATCACAAATTAAGATAGCTCAACTTAAACAAAAATTCTCTTCTAGTTTTATTCTTGATCATTCTAAATATTAGCAAGCCAACCTTACGAGTTATTTTACAGAACTTACTGTAGGCTATGTAGCATTTCGCATTGCTCAGCTAGAATCAAAATCCACGAAGATCGAAGACGAACTATCAGTCAGCATGACATTGCTTCTATCTCTATAAGATAAGCAGAATCTTCAGCCATACTTGCGAGATTCAAACCAAGCAAAGACCAAAATCTAGCTTAACAGCGAAATTTTCAATAGCCTAAACCTGGAAAGAGAAGGGAAGAAAATAATTGACGCGGAAGGCACTGACCTTGTTATACTTTTGAGAGAGGTTGTGGATTTCTTCGGCGACTTCGGATCTGATGGCCTGAGCAACAGCTTTTCCGTCAATAATGGTGGCCCTGTGATCAGACGCTGAGGCCATCGGAGAAGCGATAAGTTGAGTTGAGCCGTCGTCAAAGAGCGTTTAAAGGCTTAAAGCAGAGCTCGCAACAGAGAGCTTGGAAGTGAGCAGATTAGAACCATTAGATCAGGGAGACATTGGCGAAATAAGTCCTAAATTTATCTTTTTTATAACGTATAAGTCCTGAATACTCATGAAGTTCTGGAGAAGTCCCCGTTTAGCAATGAGTAAGTCTTGCCGGCATGTGCATTTATTTTCTCATGGGTTCTATTTGTTCTTTTTCCAGATTTGTTCTTTTATAAATATTATTTATTTTTTATAAATTTCTTTTTTAATTAATACTGTTTGTTTTTTATGAGTTCTTTTATCTTATTCTTTCTCTATTTGGTTTTTTTTTTATAAAAAATAGATATTTTTGTTTTATACTTTTTTATTTCAATCCTAAAAGTTTTCAATTTTTTAAATGAGTCATAAAACTTTGCAACTACAGAAACAGTTAGTACTAAAACTCTTCACATTTCTAGATGAATTCTAAAATTTTTAATAACACGAGAACAATTGCAATTTCGTAAGGTATATTTAGCTTTTGGTTTTTAACATAACTCTAAGTTATATCTATTTTCTTAAGTCTTAACTATTTCTAATTGACAAGAAAGCCCATGATGTAATATGAAGTTAATGCTTCAAATTGCTAGATGTTTGTAAAGATTGAAATTAGTAAAGATTGAAATTAGTAAGTCTCAACATTTTTAATTATAAGGCCTTAAATTATAATTTAATTATACTTTTCATGTAATTTGAATATATATATATATCACCTATTTATACCGGAAGATTGTAGCGGATTAAGGATGTTAATTTGAACCCTACCCTGTGGATACCCGATCCTACCCTACCTGATGGGTAGGGTTTTTTTTCCCAATTAAATGGATTCGGGGCAGATCCGGATTTTTTTTGCAATACAACCCGTTGGGTGTGGGTAGGATGCGGGTTTAGCTAACAACCCGCCCCTAATCCGCCCCGCTATGCCCGTATATATATATGTGTGTGTGTGTGTGTGTATGTATATATATATAAACCGCTGTGTGTGTAGTGTACCCACTGTGCCTGTGTGTGTATATATATATAAATATATATACAATCCGCTTTACTGCCTGTGTGTGTGCGTGTGTGTATATATATATTAAAAAATAATAAAAATATTATATCCATTAAAAGTTTTTACCATTCCCAATTTAATCGCAATAAGCGTATATGTTCGCTTGATAGGCGTAGTTTGCATTTTATTTATATTTGACTAGTTGGTATCAATGAGAATTGTATTACTACAATTAATTGTTGTTTGGACATAGTTATTTATTGTTTTTTGTTTTGTTCGAACATATTTATTGTTGTTGTGTGAGAAGTTTATCGTAGTTTACATGTTAAATTTCTCTTAATCTCATATGTAAAAATTTGGCGGGTTTGCGGGGCGAGAACCCGCATCCTACCCACCAATACAAGGGTAGGATACGGGTTTAAAAAACCTTACCCGATGCGGGTTGTGGGTAGGATTCAGATTATATGAATTGTATCACGGGACGGGTTCTAAAATGGGACAACCCTACCCGAACCCTACTCGTTGACATCTCTATAACGGATTGTTTTTTTTTTCCCCTGCTCATCAGACAGAGGCCATGTAGCTTACAATAATCCATGATTGCAACTAAATTAATTATACATTAATTTCTCAGTGTTCACTCACATGATCATGCAGCCACTATCTTCGTGGTCATAATCATCATAATCATTGTCGTAATAATCGTAGTCGACTTTATAATTACGGTAGGCATCACATGGATCGGACGGTAGATATTCATTGGGATGCATGAAAGGTGCGAGATATGACGCGTTTGACTTTGGGCTAGGATTCGCCCTAATGTAGCTTACTACCGGCTGCCCGTAATAGGTTGGTGGATGATCATAAACAACATGGTGATCTGGTGGGCGCACATTCACCTGAGGACCCGGTTCCGGAGTCGCCGCTGGAGCATCGGAGGGATTGTTACTACCGGTTTCGGCACTAGTATTGTTATTATTATTACCATTTTGCCCCTTCTTCTTCTTCTTCTTCTTTTTCGGTCCATTGGCGCCACCTTGAGAAGCCGTTTGTTCGGCCTGCGGTAGCTGGTCGGCGCTGTTCTTTTCAGCAGCCTGTTCTTGGTTTTGATCAGTCGGTTTCTGGGCGGGGCTATTGTCCTTGTTCTGGTCGTCGGGGTTACCGGTCTGAGGCTCCGGCCAAAGCTCGGCGTGTTTCCCTGACTTGGTAAGCTTCTTGATGAGAGTTTGTGCGTCCACGCTGCCGGTCACCGTCACCTTGTGCTGTTGCGGATCGATGGCCGTCATGTAAACTCCTGAACAACCAGCAAGTAATAATAAGAAGCTGAATCACCAAAAAGACTTGAGCGTTTGTGTGCGCGTAAGTATACTGTACGTACCATCGACGGAATGAAGAAGTTTCTTGACTTTCTTCTTGCAGCCTCCGCAGTGGATGGAGACTTTCAAGGCGCATGTCTAGGAACCAGTTCAGAATTTAATAAATTGGTTAGTGATTCTATACAGATTAAAAAATAAATAATTAAATAAAGATCATCAACTTATACATATATATGTGTAGTTTTTCTTTCTCACCTGGTATTTAAGTGGAGCCCCTGCTGCTTCTTCTGTAGCTGGTTTTGTTTCCATCTTGGAGAGAGAGCCAAAAGAGGTAAAGAGGAAGGGAAGGGGGTTTGTTATATAAAGATGAGAGACTAGAGTTGAGTTGGAACTTGGAAAGAAGGGAATATAGGGTATAGCATAAGAAGGATATTAGGGACCTGGACCAAGCGTCTGAGAGCAAAGGACAGCAGTGGGAAGAATTTGGTTCTGGATGCCATGTCGCCATTCAACCGAAAGGACCTTATCTGGCTTTGACTGATCATCTCCTTAATTATTTTCTCATAACTCACCTGGTAATACGTACTAGCTAATTAAACCTGCTAAAATTTTCTCATAAAACGCTACTCTTGGCACAACTAGATATTATAGCATATTCCCTCCCAAAATAGGCTCCTTAGAAGATCCTTCGTGAGATCCAATTGCTGATTTTTATAAAGTGGGTCCATATACATATAAGATTATTGGACCCAACATTAAATTATGAATATTGTAAATTCGCATATATATAACATAAAATTTAAACTTATATATAACATACCGATAAAAAAACATTTGAAAAAATTAATTACAATAATCCCATTGAGGTTTGGCCTAAGATTCACATGTTCCTCTTATTTTCATAAACTATGGTTAATAATGGTCTAAATCCATAATTCACCCCCAAACTTTGCTAATTCAGACATTTAACTCCCGTAACTATGACTAAGGGTAACTCAGCCCCCAAATTTTATAAATTAGGACATATAATCCCTTTTATCTGATGGAAATGTATTTTTTTTTTTTTTGTTTTCAAGGGACTTAAATAACAATAACATTGAATAATAAGACAGAACTTGATATTTTTGCATTATACTGTTTGAGAGGCTGTCTACCTCCACAACTTCATATGCAAGTTAAGGATTTTTTATGTAGAAAATCGAGATTAGGGTAAAAAAATAGTACAATAATAAAATGTTAGGGGATACAAATGCAATTAACACTTAATAAGTGGCAGGGCAGCTGTAAACCAACAAAAATCTAGTTGATCCTGGACAGTACAGAAGCTTTTCTCAAGCAAATGCAATGACAAACAGTACGTGTAAAATTCTTTAATGCATGGTGATGATTAAAGCAACTTAATTAGAGAAAAAAAAATATAAGGTACACTTAACTTAAAAAGTTTCATCCAGTTAGATTATTAGCAACAACTAAAAATTATTCTGAGATCGTAAAATAGGTTAAGAAGTTCCAAAAAAAAAAAAAAACAAATGAAACAAACAAATCTCACTTTCCTTTGGCCAATTGTCTTGGGATGTAGCAGAGTGGGTAATGAAACAATTGGCACCGGCCATAGCCAGCTCTTGCTTGCTTTTTGTCCTGATAGGTACAAAAAGCTAATGCTGAAAATGCAAGAAAAGAAAAAGCTTTGTCACCACAAAAAAAAAGGTCATGGCCATCTTCAGAAAAAGGGAAGATATATTGATAATTAACAACGATGCTGTACATGTGCGGTGCAGATCGAGGCTCATTGTGAATACTACTTATGCTTTTCGTTGGACTTGGACCACCTTCCAGAAATTATAAAACTGCTTGAGCCAAAAGGTAAGCTGGGAACTAATGGAAAATGATCAATCGTTTGTGGTCAGTAATTAAATAAGAGGCTTAAATCATATCCAAGTGAGCAGAAGCCTGTGCCGGCCGGCCAAGCCGAACCCAATGTCCTGGAATTAATAATATTTGCATGGGCATGCATCAATACCAAAAAAATTTAACCCTCTCATGGCAGCCATCGGACTTAAATTATAACTTTAAGGTTAGTCTGTTATATATGCTGCCAATATTGCTAAGTTGGTTAAATTATATTACCAATATTACTAAGTGTCTTCTATTTAACCATTGCACTTAATAAGTACTTGCACAATTCATTTCTTTTATTGTCTGCATTTTATATGTTGCCGCAAACTGTAGGACTTGCCATGGAAGTCACCATTACCATTGAAGCAGAATCAAAGGGGAGAGAGAAAGAGAGAGATTATTGGCCGCCCTAGGTTTACTATTTATTTATGATAAGAGCACAACCAATTGTAATAAGTATATACACACTCCTAACAATTTTTGAACAATCTAAGTGAATTGTAACTTATTAACTAATGAAATAATTAAACCAGCTTAATAACTTTAGTGGCATAATTAGATGAAATTAAAGTTAAGATAATTTAGGCAAAGGGTAAACATGAGCAATCTCTTTAAAATAATACGTTAAGGGATCGGTTACAAGACCAGCGCATCTGGTGTAGTGGTATCATAGTACCCTCCCACGGTACTGACCGGGGTTCGATTCCCCGGATGCGCACGTTTTAGCGTTCGTATCAGTTCTACAGTTCTACTACTAAATTATTTATTTATTTATTTTTGTGGGAACGCGAACGGAAACAGCACCTTGTTTTGGTTTGGCTGGCGGGAAAGATTTAAGGACCGGTAAAGTTCCCTGTGTTGTGTTACTGGATTTCGCTATCGCAAGAAACAAGCAAGCTTTTTGCTCTTTCAACTGCTTTGAGCACCTATTATGTCCAACTCTAGCGTGATCCTTCACTTCTTAAAAATCTCAACCGCCCCCTCTCACATTCGCCAGATACAAGCCCAGCTGATCCTCCAAAACCTCCACTCCAATCCTCACATTGCCCACCAATTCATCAACTCCTGCCATCTCTCCGGTCACTTGAACGACTCGTACCTCCTCTTCTCCAGGCTCGCGAGGCCTCATGTGTTTATCTGCAACTCCCTTATGAGAGCCTTTTCTCATGCCCAAATCCCACATATTCCTCTCTCTGTATATGCTCACATGCTTAGAGCCTCTGTTTTGCCCAATAACTACACCTTTCCTTTCCTCTTCAAGTCACTGGCGGACTTCCGGCAGCTCCGGCTCGGCCAGACGGTCCTGACCCATGTCATAAAATTGGGTCATGTTGATGATATTTATGTACAGAACTCCTTGTTGACCCTGTTTGCGTCATGTGGACAAATGGGGGTATGCCGCCAAGTGTTTGATCAAATGCCTCTCAGGGATGTTGTTTCGTGGACTGTTTTGATAACAGGATATAGAAAGGTTAAAAGGTACGATGATGCACTCATAGCATTTGAGCAGATGCAGTGTGCGGGTTTTATGCCCAATCATGTAACAATGGTTAACATGTTGGCTTTATGTGGGAGCTCTGGTTCCATTGAAATGGGGGTCTGGATCCATGATTTTATCAGGATAAGGGGGTGGGAATTAGATGTCATTTTGGGAACTGCTTTAGTGGATATGTATGCGAAATGTGGGCACATTGAAGAAGGGATCAATGTGTTCCATAGCATGAAGGAGAAAAATGCTTTCACATGGAATGCAGTAATTCAAGGGCTAGCTGCATCTAAAAGTGTAGAGGAGGCTGTTTCATGGTTTAATAAAATGGAGGAAGAAGGGTATAAGGCTGATGATGTGGCAGTGCTTGCAGTACTCAGTGCCTGTAGTCACTCAGGTCTGGTTGATACTGGTAGACAGTTATTTACTTCATTGGTAGCTGGGAAATATGGATTTTCACCTCGTGTAAAACACTATGCGTGCATGATTGACCTATTTTCAAAGGCAGGATGCCTTGATGATGCTTTTAGAGTCATCAGTGAAATGCCTTTTGAGCCTACCAAGTCTATGTGGGGATCTTTACTTGCTGGTTGTAGAACTCATGGAAACTTGGAATCAAGTGTCTTGGCAGCTAAAAAGCTTTTGGAAATGGAGCCAGATAACAGTGCCTATTATGCTGTTCTGTCTAGCTTGTATGCAGAGATGGGGAGATGGAGTGATGTTGAAGAAGTCAGGGAACTGATGAAAGAGAGGGGGCTTAAGAAGGGCCTGGGTTGGAGCTCAGTACAGCCTGTATTCAAAGAAATTGTTATAGATTCTGACAAAAGTAACTTGCATGCGATTTTATAACAAGTAGCTCTCCTGTTACAATGTCACTTATGGAAGGTGATAGGACTTCTTGGAATGACCAGGAGTAACTACCAGACTGCTGTGCATCAATCCACTAATCTCTTATTGGTGACTGAGGTGTAGCAGCCTAGCGGGAGCAGCAGAATAATGCCCAGCAGGAAATACAAATTGTTATTTGGATCTGAAGCACTTATCTTAGCACATACATTGTCTTCCAATTGTTTCATGGAGAAAACTACGGAGAATTCAGTTGATAGTTTACTGCAGAACAAACCAAGCTTTTTTCAAGGTTTGCATTTGACTAGAGAACTAATTTGTCCAATTGAGAAAAAGAAAAGGTATGCATCCTATAATTAGATACTAAGAAAGCAAAAAAAGTGTTCTCCTACAAACCGCTGGGATTCTTTTATTGGTGCATATGTTGAACTTGAAACCATTATATGAAAATCAATGCTTCTGTTCTTGAATCTTCCTATGTGTTTACCATTTGAGTTCACAGATATACTACTTACAAAAGTTTAATTTATTTCTCCTCCCGTAGGAAACTGAGGCAGTAGTTCTGGATGTCTTTAGTTGCAGAAGCACATTGGTGGCCAGTCAAATCAAAGAGAAAGTCTAACAGCTTTAATTCTCTAGCCCAGAAAATTTTCTACGAGGTGAATGATAACCAGCTGCAGCTTATGTCAGAGTGATGTATATCTAACTGTCAAGGTCTCAAATCTGTCACCCATGACTGTCACAGTAGATTTCCTACCATGCTCTCAGAACATGTGAAGGAAAAATCAAGACCATGGTTTGCCTGGTTAAGAAAACTGTTATTGCAGTTTCCAGTCGAGGTACTTCATTTCCAAGATATATGGAGTAATTAAATCTGATTACGATTTTTTATTTTCTTTAAATTTTTTGTTTTCTGCAATACATCAAAGTGTGGAGACAGGAAGTTGGACTAATTCAGAGCAAAAGTTTCTGTCTTTTATTCTGAAAGCTAACATTGATAACTCCTTATTTTACATATATACATAATAGTGGAGTGGATACAACGGTTGCCCCATAGTATGGACTTTGGACCCGGAAGGATGCGTTAATAGCATAATTCGTAACCTCTACAACTCTACTATCCATAGTCCTTCAGATAATGGATCATAATGGCGGTAACTTTCTAGCCTTAAACTGGATAAATTGACGCCAAAAGGCACATTGAGACCAAAAGGTACCTAGGAGATGCAAACACGACCTGAAGCCACCAATCTCAAAATAGTATCCTTACTATTCAAGAACATAAGTGACCTTTGATTGATAGGTTTGTTCAAGGCCTTATTGCTTTGGCATCACAATGACCAAGCCATCTTCACCATAATATCTGCATCCCATGCATGCACTAGTGTGAGGGTGTGAAGCCCTGAATCAGAGAGCTTCTTGGCTTGATTGCCAGCAAGAAGTGATTGGCAGGGAGGTGGTGCAAAGATGCTAAGGTGAAGCAGTTGCCTCCAAGGTACTTGGACTGGGATGACCTAGCTTCATGGATGTCTAGAACTTCAGCTAATTTGGTCCCAAGTACCTACACAGCTTTTGGGTCTGTAGGTATCCAAACATAAGCATGAAGATTAGCTCCCATTTCAGTTTTGAAGCCAGAAAATCATACTGGTTAGCTTCCACTTCTCTCCACACTTTTAAGATTGCCATGCCCTTGCCAGAGTTTGTGAGCTGAGTGCCCTCATGGGCAACATATTGGGTTATTGCCCAGGATTCTGCATGTAGAGAATTCCGGAGCACCAGCCATTAATACACAAAATTGTCTCATAAACTATAGGTAGATACTAATTGATTTCTCCTACTTTGTTTTTCATATTGATATTCAGCAAGTAGGGCTTTAATTTCATTTTCCTTATTGAAAGAGTGACCATGTGTTGATTCTTTTAGGCTGCACTTTGGTAACATGAGATTCTTTTCTTCTTCTTCTTCTTCTTCTTCTTCTGTTTTCCCTTAACATCAGACCATTTGAAAAACACATTCTACTTATCTGCAATTACTTGGAGAAAATCTTTTTGAAAAAGCAATTATTTTCTAAAAACTTGTTTGTTTTTTCAATGAAGAATAATGCATAATAACTATAAGTGATTTCGAAAAATGGCCATCCTTCCCTGCAAGTTATTAAGCATGGTGCGAGAAACTCTTACCCCACGTACAATGAGAGCAAGAAAATGCGCTTCCTTCTGTTCACTGGCTCTCATGCGAGCTGGAACAAGTTCAAGCTCCACATGTTCCTCCTAAAGGCAAGCCAGAACTCAGATGTTACCGGTGGAGAAAGCAGTTCCTTGAAGCTTCAGGACTGCCATGAATGAGCGAGACAAAGGTTTGTGTTTCGTATGCAGGTCTGAGGAGACCAGGCATTGATGAGAGAGGAATGTATAATTGAACCGACAGTGAGATATCAGTGACAATTACGTAGAAAGTGAAAGAAAGTCTTATGTAATCACAAAATCCCACGTCTTTATGGTATTTAGGGTGTTTATTTTGTGGGCATATTTTCTGAAAAAGTCGTTGAGCTTTCGGATCTGTTAGGCAGGAAGGACCCAGCCAGAGGGAACAACGGAGAAGCATTTGGCGGTGTTAGCCTTAATTAGGTGATGAGTTCTGAGAAATGTTAGTCTCTGGTACCCTATAATGAACTGAGCAATAAGCAAACTGGACCAAGTTTCTTTCATTATAGCGTATGATTACCCTGGAATCTTCGTAAGAGTCCAAAACAAAAACAGAAGCAAACCAGACTTCGCAAATCTGATGGAACGCGAAGGAATAAAACGCACGCCTGGTGGGACTCGAACCCACAATCGTCTGATTAGAAGTCAGACGCCTTATCCATTAGGCCACAGGCGCTGTTTTCGCACAGGGTATCACTTTTAATTTTATGACACTAATCCTACATGGGTTCCACCTTATTGGCTTACCACACTAACCAAATAACAATATTGTTATTTTTGTTCTGAGTTTTTACAGCGGCAGCACAAAGACCTGAAAGAAGCAGCACAAGTAATCCTACATGGGTTCCCCAAGTGATGTGATTTGGTTGATGAACTTGTTGTTCCCTGGACATGAAAGCCATTATATCACATTGGTAGCCAGCTTTTGAAACTTAGAATTTTTTTTTATTTTTTTTGTTTGCCTTTACTAGGCAATGGATGTCATACAACCTTGTGTTGTGATATTAGTGAGACTTTGCTAAAACAAACAGAGAGAGAGAGAGAGAAAGAGAGAGGTAGAACGGATCATTAATCGAAGTCGGGTAACACAAGTTTCACATTAAACTCATTCTTATGGAAATAACCTCACTAGTACTTGCTAGACCAAGGCACTCGAGAAAAGATTAAAACTTCCAATACTTTGATCACTTAGGCCAAAAGTTGATCTCGTCCAACTTCAGAAATGAAGGCCTAGAAGAAATGGCCTCCCACCAAACCTTAACATGGGGCCTCTCATTGATTAAACGGGCATAGGGAGTCTTCATGAAGTAAAAGGTGAAAGAAAGATGGAACAAATCAGCGAGGCTAAAGAAGTCTCCTGCAAGGAACTTGCTGTGGATCAGCCTCTGCTCGTAGACGTCGAGCACAGCTGCTAGCTTGGGCAGGTTTTGGTCGATGAGAGCTTGGTCGGTGGGCTGGCCCCTGCGCGGGGCTACAAAGAACTGGTAGAAGATGGGCTGTATCGCTGGGTTGTATCGCTGGGACTCCACCTCCATCCACACCTTCACTTGTGCTGCTTCTTTCAGGTCTTTGTGCCTCAAAAGGTCGTATCCGACGTCTTTGTGCTTTTCGGCTACATATGCGCATATTGCCCTTGATTCTGTCCAGTCCAGTCCATCCATTTATCCATAAATATTAGTACTATTTGCTTTCTATAAATAAATGGTAGAATGATGAGGACTCTACATATATAAAACAAATAACTTTGGACGGATTACCGAAAATAGTGAGATCACCGTCTTCGAGGGCTGGAATCTGGCCAAAAGGCTTTGAAGGACAAAAAATTTTAATGAAATTAAGGATGAGTCTTGATTAACTTAATGACATTAAGGACAAAGTAGGGATTAAAAAGCATAATGGGAGTGGCTAGGCAGGGTGGGCATACATACGTTCTTGGCGAGGAAGCTGGGGCGCTTGTGTTCGCCGGCCATGAGACTGACGGGCACCAGCTCATATTCGACGCCCTTCTCGTGGAGGCAGGTCAATACGCGAGCGGTGCATGTCGACATGTTGGCTCCGTACACCTTGAGCGGCATTGTTTGCAGGGGAAACAAGAAGATCAGCAAGCGAATGAAAACGCAGGCTGGCCCTGGCAGGTACTTACCCGCAAAAAAATATCCATATATAAACGCATTTACTTACCCACAAAAGAAACGTGCGCTGCAGGTGCCTACCTACCAGTGTTCAAGCCACTGGTTACAGCTTTGTTGAGCATAAGCCACCTAACTATCCAATGTGCTCGGCTTTAGTGGCTGAAAATTGTACATACTGGCATTTATAGGCTCCCTGGAACAACAATAGATGTAGATTAATGGAGATTGGAGAGGAATGGCTCTGACCAGCCAAATTCACATTTTGTGGTCATTCAGTTGAAGCCTTATGGCTATGGAATGCTCTAGTTTAATCACGTGCCCTTCTTTGTGCTTGTTGTCTTCTCTTAAGTAGGGATTACAAAATCTGACCCAATTTGGTGACCTAGTCTGATCTACTTAATCTTAAGCTTGATCTAACTTGATTTAATCAGAAAAGTCAACAACCTGAATCATACTATGCCCAACCCGACTTAAACTAGAACCCAATTGAAGTAAAACTCAAGAAAATCCGAACCCAAAATGAGCCAAACAGGAGATTGATTTGACCTAAAGCTGAAATGACCTGATAACTAGATTCAACATAACCCAATATTAACCCAAATCAACATAGATATATGATCGGTAAAAATTTAAAAAACTGTGATTTTTTATTCTTAACATTAACCATATGTCATCAATCTTAACCCTAAACCCTAAATCTTAATACTTAATTTTATTCCCAAATTTTATCCAAAACCTTAACAATTAATTCTAACATTTACCCTAAAACATAACTTTTCTCTTTTATTACCTTTAATATTTAATAATTTTTATATTTGGGAGCTTCCATATTTAATAACTTCCATTTTTTAAGAATATCCATATTTAGTAACTAGTAAGTTTTATATTCAAAGATTTTCATATTTAATAAATTCAATACTTGGGCTCTTTTAAAACAAGTAACTTTCATATTTAGTTTAATGATCTTGGTAAACAATTGTCAAATTACAACATTGGTTTCTAAACGTTTAAGTATAGTGTAATAAGATACCTCAATTTTAAAAATTCTTATTTTAGTCAACATAATAATTACAATGTGGATCTCTAAACTTTTTAAAAATTTACATTTTCACCCACAATTTTTAAAATTTTACAGTTTAGTCACTAATAGAGTAATAGTGAGCTAAAGTTATATTTCATAGCAATTTCACGGCAAAAATTGGATATCATAGCAAATTTGTCAAAATATAATTATGAAAATTTTTTGTAAATTTTTTAATTTAACATACTAAGAAAATAAAAATTAACGTAAATTAATTGAAAAAAAAATTGAATTATTTAATTTAAATTTTAATAAAGACTTAAAAAAAATTGAATTGATTAAGTTATTTCAGCATATATACCAATAACATAAACAAACTCAAATTATCAACCTAATTTTGGACTGAAACGAGACCTGAAATTACTTGAAACTGGAATCAACTTGATATATATTGAACTTGAACCCAAATAAACCTAACCTAACCCATCCCGAACCTGAAATCAATCCAAATTCAAATAACCTAACCTGAACTTGAATTCATGCAAAACCAATTAAACTCAAACCTAAATGACCTAATTCAAATATAATCCTATCCAGCTAATTGTCAGCCTTGAAGACGTTAGGATGGAAACAACACCAAAGGCAGGCAAGCTCGGTGGTCGCCACCATCTGATGTAGTAGTTCTCTTATTGATTGGTTGGTTGGTTGGTTGGTTCTAGTGCACTTCTTAACAACCAAAAATAAATACATATAAAATGCGATGAATTCTTCTTTTTTTTTTTTTGGTAATAAGGGATGATATTATTACGCAAAAGCAGGGCGAAGCCCAAAAACACAAGCTAATACATCTGGGCCTAATATCTACAATAGGAGCAGAAGTTGCTCCCTCAAATACAATGAATTCAAGCTCTCATGTTCCCATTACTTTCTTGTGTTAGGAAAAATTATTCGCTCGCGGTCCATCATGATGACAGACGGATTTGGGTCCTCCATCAAATGCAGGTCCCCTGAACCCCAGTAGGACGCACAGCAGATGGATGATCCAAATCAGTCCATCTCGATGATAGACCATGGGCTAAGTACAACTCTGTGTTCATCAAAATCCTCGGTCCCCAAGTTGATGATGCTTCTTTCACCTGATAATAGATGGATATTTCGATTCAAGCTCACAAATTATACGTGAGCACTCAGAAGCCCCCGATTAGATCCCTGATGAAATTGAACCTCGATCCACAAGAATACCATGGACTTGGAGAAGAATCTACACATCAATGAACACAGGTAATCCATCTTTTGGTAATAATAAGTTACAGCTTTACAACTCTATAAATACTGCTAGCTATTTACAGATTGAACATGCATCAAGGAATCGGAGGGAAATAGAGATTTACAATACGTCCCCAGGAAATCAGAAAGCTGCCTCTGGTTTCAGAAAGTTGTGATACTCCAACTGACTCATTTCTCCGCCACTCACAGGATCAAATTGGCATCTATAGAAGCTGCAGTTTGAAATCAATCACACATCTAAATGTTGCAAGCTCAATGGCAGCTAAGAGAAGAAATGATATACATCCAATAGAACAAAGAACCCAGAAAAGAACAAGAGATCCACACTCCTACAAATAGACCATGGGAAAGAGAAGTTTGAAAACACGAATAGGGGAAGGGGGTCTGAAACTGGAACATTCCCAGTTCTCAGAAAAGAAAATTTACTTTTGTCTGGGTTTCAGCATTAGCCAAGCCATGAAAAGCTTCTAGATCTGAACTAAATTATATGATCAAGACCAATTCCCAACCAAAAGAAAAGGGACACAAAATCTGACTGGCAAAAGTATATTCTTTCTCACCTTCCATCCAAGCCAAGAATCACCACTGTATTCTTTTCGTGACCAAAGGCAACAATATATTTTGAACCTTCATTCAACCTGAACTGAGCAACTGACCACACTGAACTGAAGTACTTGGGTAACACTCCTGAAAACAGAGCCAGTTTAGAAGCCTGACTGAAAATATTTCACACTACATTTCCATCCCCATGGACCTTAAAAGAAACTAAACATTTAAAACCATCCTTGTTTTTAAGACAGAGGAATTCTAGTCCAGATTTCTGCTCCTGCTAGATGGACTAATTTGTTGCATAAGTTAAATTTTCAGGAAGAAAAAGACCAAGTAACTAGATCAGCAATATTCAAATTTCTGTCAGCTAATTATGACAACTAGAAAAATTTAACATGAGTATAACCTAAAAGACACGTGATCGATGAAAAAAACATACTACCTTTAATGAAAGAGAGTGAAGAGGTTGGTGGGTTAACAGCATTTGATACACCAGTTCTTGTCCTCTCAATGCCAGGAGAAGCAAAATTGACTTTAAGGCTGAAAATGTGGATAGTGCCCTTGTCACTTGAAACTGCTAGCCACTGTGCACTTGAAGAGAATGCGAAACTATAAATTTCAGCTCTATCTGCACCCCGCCTCACCTACAAACATATTCATCACTATATATGATAAACTTGGAGTCATAATTGCTGAACTAGAAACCAGCTCCTACATCACTGATGCATAAAATAGGGAAACATCAAAATAGAGTATGAAGCCCTTCAGATAACATCTGCTGTATGTTTAGCTATGATCTTTCAAGTTATATGTATTAACTCAAGATAGATCCACAAATAGAGTGAAACTGAGGTAGGAAAATACTAGCCCAGCAATTCAAACAATGTTTAGATGGCTTACACACACAGAGTAAAAACTAAATGCTCTTTCATCACAATTGATGGAGCGCCATTTCTTAGATAGCGAACATTCTATGAATTTATCTAACTTTGTTAGATGATATCTTATTGATCACGGAACCAGAACACTGACTCCAGTTCTCTGCAAGTGATCTAAAAGGAGGAAATGACTTAGAGGCCAGTTATTCCTCCAGATCTCAAAGTCCTAATGTGCAACATAGGGTATCATAAGTTATCTGTATGAATTTTTCCGACTTTGTTAAATGATATCTTATTGGTCACTAAACCAGAATATCCACTCCAGCTCTCCGCAAGTGATGTAAACAAAGGACGAATTGACCTAGTGGGCAGTTATTCTTCCGGATCTCAAGATACTAATGCCCAACACATACAGTATCACATTTGGTCACAGATGATTGAGAGCCAATTCAAAATACAGTATAGAAAACCGCAACAAGATGGAAGTAGCATTGGTCCGTCTTGCAAAGATAATCCACTATGTGTATCACATTTATCTCAACTATTTCCAATCTTCTATCAAAAAGGTTGATTCACATCTATGCTTAACCAGTGTCTCCAAAATACAGAAGTATACTTTTAAAAGTGCACTACACAGAAATGAACACTCTTAAGTTCCAATTGTTAAACTTCGCACGCCAAAATGAATAGATAAGATGGGAGAAATACAGAATACACACCTCTTGCAGCAGACTTCCATCCACTGCGTTAAAAATGCGAACCAGAGTCCCCTTTGTGCTAGCTGTGGCGAGCAGCTGGCTGTCCTGAGTGAGAGCAAAGCAAGCGATCCGCGAATCATGGGCCATAATGAACTTGGTCCTCTTAGAGGCGTAATGCTCCACCCTAACCTGCCCCTTCTGCAACCCGGGACACACAAGCACCATAGCCGCCCCTTGAGACACAGCGCAGAGCCCCTTCGGATTGGCAATCGTCTCAATCTGATGGAGCAGCTTCAAATCCGCGAAATTGTACACGAATATCTTCTGCTCCAAGACAACAATGATTCGGTCCCTCCTAAGCCGCACCGCCCTCACCTCCGACCTAAATGACAACTCCCCGATGCACCTGTTCTGGTGGTCGTCCCAAATCATAACCTTGTTGGGAGCGTACTGCGGGTCCACTCCGCCCCCAACGAGGGCTAGAATTTTGCAACCGAAGAGCATCTCAACGACGCCAATCCCGCCGCCACGATCAAAATCCCGTCGGAAAATCTCCCGGAAAGGATCGCAAGTAAAGATTCGGAAGCCGTGATCGGTGCCGACGGCGAAGCAGCCATGGTCCTGATTGAAGGAAAGGTGCAGAAGGGACAGCAACGAGGTAGGGGAGCTTGGGCCCGGTGGGGAGGAGAGTGAGGGGTTGAAGTTAGGTTCCGGGTGCGAATTGAGGTTCGGCCCTAAGACAGAATCCGGCGATTGGTGGGTTATCGGAGAGAGATTTTCTAGGGTTTGAGACTGGGGTTCTTCCGACTGATCTTGGGGAGAGAGGAAACTGGGACTAGGGTTTGGATTGGGGAAGGCGGAGAGGGTCGCCATGGAAGTAACGAATTCGAAAACAAAAGAGAAATCGCTGAAGCAGAACCAAACTGAGGCCTGATAGGTCGGCCATGAGAATAGAGGAGCGGGATGGGATGGCGACTGGCGAAGAATGTTTGTTTGAGGGTAAAATTACAGTTGCGCCCTTGCGACTAGAGTATTTTTTCGGCCTAAAGATATTTTTAGCCCTCAAACTCGGATGGTTCGGACACTTAACCCCCTGTACATCATTTCGGTCAACTTGGTAAAATGACACACTTAAACCCTTTTCAACTTTATCCGATAATCTAAATTGTCACTTCGGTGGATCCTCTCAGGTTCAAATCATCTTCAAGCTTATAATAATTAAGCTTGAAGGCAAATGATAACTAAAGAGTTGCCACTCTGTGGATCCTCTCTTCAAGTCGTTCTCTGCCTTCAATCATAATTATGGTAACAACTTCTATATGGCTCTTCAAGATTCACATCTCCTATCTGCTTTGAAGATCCAGTTACAAATAACTGGTGCAGAACAAGTTTCTACCACTCTAGCATCTACACTCCACTACCAGATGGCGTACAGAGTCCAGAATCATGCTCTTAACTTCTCCAAATAGAAAAATGAAAGGCTCAGCCTATCCTAAAAAACCCTTAAAAATCCAAGAGCTAGCCCATGAAACATGGATGGTCCAATCCAATCCAATCCTATTATTGGATTTCTTGACCAACAGATCCAACAGCCAAGTACTCCTGTTGTCCTAGCAGCATTACAAGACTTGAGTTCCACATCTTCAAGTGAATACGAAGAAGATGATACATTTTCAACTTTTTCTTCTGAAGCTCAAGTCTATATGGCCCAAGGATCAACAAGCCATGCTCGTCCAACAGAATCTACTACCACTGATGTTAGTTCTCAACAGCCTCAACAACAACTTCAGCCCCAGCCTCAGCCACAACAACAGCCTCAGCAACCTCAACCTGCTTATCCTCCACAGCAGCCCCCTCCGGCTCCACCTTCATCGCCACCGGATCCTCAGCCTCAACCTTACATGGCTATAGATGAAGATATTCCTTCTGTGAATATCGACCTTAGTTGGAATCTCCCATCTCTGAATGTTACATTATTTCTCAATGGTATTCCAACAGCTAAATGACATGAGAAATTTCTTGAATTTCATGCCTAGTGTCTTACACAACTCCAAAGAGAAGGTGCTTGAGACGAAGAAGTTGAAAATGTATCATCTTCTTCGTATTCACTTGAATATGTGGAACTCAAGTCTTTTAATGTTGCTAGGACAGTAGGAGTACTTGGCTGTTGGATCTGTTGGTCAAGAAATCCAATAATAGGATTGGATTGGACCATCCATGTTTTGTGAGTTGGCTCTTGGATTTTTAAGGGTTTTTTAGGATAAGCTGGGCCTTTCATTTTTCTATTTGGAGGAGTTTGGGCATGAACAGGATTGGGCGAGATAGGTTGAGCCTTATATGCTGGTATGGACAGAATGGGGGGTAAAGGCTTAAATAGGTATTTAGAGGATGCAGGAGGAGGTTGGTAAACCGGGCTAGGAATCGGCTTAAATGGGTTAGCAGTTTAGAACATTGAAGAAAAAGAATCAGGGTATCTAGGCCTTTGTTGATCTTGAAGATACTTGAGCTGTTCCTTCATATGTTGGATCACTTGTTCTTGGGCTTTAGAGTTTTCATGTCGGGCCGTCATCCCAAGAATCTCATGGTGGAGATAATTAATCCGCTATTGGCATTGAGCTAAAGGATAAATGATCATCTGATCCATTTTTTGTTCTAGTCTGACTTGGTTGTGTTTGATTCTGTTAAGGACCTTGTTCTAAGAAATCATATTCTCAGACTGCCAGTTTAGAACTTGTTCTGCATTAGTGTTTTCCTGTCGTCTTCCTTCTGAATATACTGTTGAAGGTTGAGGGACCTTCCAAACATGCTTTGTTGAAGTAGAAGGATCATTGAAAGTAAGAGGGGGAAAATCCTCAAAGTTATGTTCAAACATATGAACCTCATGAATGAAGGTGGGAGGTTGTTTCTTCCTGAGTTGTTTGACAGCCTTTTTGTAGTAGGGATGGCATGACATCATAACTTCTGGTGATGGTAGTAGAAGTTCGTATGGTTCACCAGGCGTTGTGAAGATGTCATCCGTCATTTCTTCCTTCTGGGAGTAGAGGACGTAGTAGTCGTACTTATCAGAGGGTTCTCCAAGTAATCAAACTTCGGGGGTTACCTTGATTATATCTTTGCTGAAGAAGATGCTGGGAAGATTTCTTCTTTGACTTCTTCTTCATCTTCTTGGTAGTTCCTTTATCATCATAAGGAGATTGGTAGCAATTTGGGCAAACAAACATCAAAGTTTTTGTGACCTTTGGATCTCTGTTGGGTAAAATGTGTTTAAAGTCCCCTAATTTTATTTTTTATTCATTTTCATCCCTAACTTCATAAACTTAGTGATCCCCAACATTTTAGAAAACCCAGTTTTCTCCTCAACAGAAAAAAGAAGTAGCCGCTGAATTGGAAATCCAATCTATTTGATATGCTAGATTCACCGATTTTCTCTTCTTAAAAGGAAACAGGGGTGTCATACTTGTTTTGCCTATCTTTAATTTCTTCGTTGCCACCAGAAGCAGAAAACTTGTAGAATCACTAGGTGACTTTATAATTTTCTTAGCTGTGCAAGCAATTGAACACAAAAAAAAAGTGTTGAATAACACGGTAGGAGTCTGAGAGAATTTTAATTTAATTAATTACAATAAATAAATGAATATATCAACTGGGTTTAGGATCAAAATTCAGCTTTCATACCATCTGTATTTACTGATAAAATGGCCAACTAAAGTTAGTCTATCATAACCACAATCAATATGTTGCAACTCAAGTAAAAGTGAAAGTGAGTATAAAAAAGTTATAAAAAATCTTAAACATGCAATTCAAATATTAACCACTAAGTTGACTATTTTTTTAGTACATATATTAGTATCATCAACTTTTCCAACAAGATTTTACCATGATATAATAGTGGCAAGGGTGAAATATTGTTAGTTGTTTAATTAGACCTAGATTATGAAAGCCATCACTAGCTAGTAGCTACAGCAGGAAAACTATTGGGAAAATTAACAAAACCCGAAGATGTTTGCTCGAACCTACAGTTTTATACCCCATTTTTCATAAACCTGCACTTACACCGGTAAAAAAATTAACTCCCTTAATGATCATTACCATAGAAAAGGAAAAACACCAGACTTAGCCCTTCTAACCTTCTTCCACAAAAATTTTGGTCCCAAACTTCTACATCTAACGATTTACCCATTCATCTCTGTTCATCGTCCCTGTTCTTCCCAGAAACAACCATCTGGCCCAAAATCTGCCGCATGAGCCCCAATCAACCCTGTGCTTCGATTCCCCCCTTCCCTATGCTTTCACTCATCTTGATTTCGCTCTTGATTTAGCGTGCTCGAATTCGATTCGACAGAGCTAACCTGGGCAGAATCGAGGGACCAAATCTCAAGCAGAGGAGCGGGGACGGGGATGGAGAAAGTGAGGGATTTCGGATACCATCTCCGACAGCGTCTCCTCCTACGATCCCATCTTTGGGTACCCCAGTCTTCGATCTCGATGTATCGACTCTGATTTCGGATCCGTCAATATTACTTGGTTTAAGCTTCCATAACCCGACGGTGACAAAGATGCCACTGATGGTGGTGCAATGGAGGGTTTCGATCAATAATTGGGTACCCTAGTTTCTTCGACGGTACTTCACCGGCACTTCATTCTCATCCGATTGCATAAGCTGAAGAAATTCTCGCTGACCTTCATGGTGAGGCGCTCGATCTTCTTGTCAACGGCCACATCCAGGGAGGGGAGAAAAGGCGAGGTCCTCCACCGAGACGCCGATTTGGGCGGAGAGGGGGGCGAAATCGGGGCGATGAGCTGGGGCTGGAGCTGGCCGTCAAGGCTAAGATCTGACCATAGGAGCAAAAGTAGAGCGGAGGGGCGGTGAGGGTTAGGGGCAAGATGCAGCAGATGCCAGATGAAGACGAATGACGACTACGGGAGGAACAAAACCTTGTTCGGGTTTTCAGAAAATTGGTTTCATTTGAATGGGTTTTAGTGTTTAGGGTGCAAAATTTTTAAGTAAGAAGTCTTGCAGGGTAAAGTCAGTAATTTTCCCCTTTTTTGTGCTAATGGTGTATGACAGTGTTAACATGACAGGGTATAGGTTTCTGAAAAATGGGGACAAAACTGTAGCTAATAGCTTCGAGCAAACCTTGGGGTTTTGGTAATTTTCCCAACACTATTTTACTCTATGAAATTTTCCACACACATCTTTTACTCTATGAAATTCATATCTTCTAAAATGCAGAGAGAATTTAAAAAAAAAAAATAGTACAAAGCTATATCATTATCACTTATGAGAAGTTTCCTCATTAGAAATAGTGAACATTTTGAAACTATTATAACTTAACTAATACGTTTAGTCAAAGGCGAGGAAAATTTTTAAAAGAAAAAAAAAAAGCAAAAGAAAAGCAAAAATATTACCCAGAGTTTGTCTTTGTCTTCATCTCCGACATGCGTATTGCCACCAACACAACAACTAACTATACCATCAACTAACCACAATAATTGAACAACTTTACTTTTGAGTTTTTTTTTAATGGTTGGGGAAAGAATTATGAAGCGTTAGAGACAAAATTGAACAAAAAAAAAAGCTTGAGGACTTCCACCACATTTTACCTAGAGGGAAAGAATTTAAGTGTACCATTTTATCAAATTTAGGGGTGAGTTAGAGCGACTTGATATTCAAGGGATGTCCGAATCATCCGCAAAAAATGTGTTTAGACCTTTTTTTTTTTTTTGTTGGTAAAAATAAACGGAGGCCAATTCCACAATTTGCACCACTTGGGCAAAACGGCCACATAACCCATTCCGAGATTCCAACCTAACCATGCACAGATAACCCAATTCGCGGGTTGCGTGTGTTGGATTAAGTATTAACACCATCTGGGCTCAAACTGTCTGATGTCTTATGTCTTATGTCTCCAAGTTCAAGGGTTCGTGCACGCAGATTTGAAGTTGAAGGGGCAATATGTCCCTTTTTTGTGGAGTTAAGGGATGAATTATGATATTTTAGCCCAAGAAAATAAAAGGCAGCTCCTTTGGGAAATTCGACGGCTTCATCCTCACAATATCTTCGTCGTTCCTGCAGGCCTCATACATTTGTGGGGCCTGCCGTCTCTTAACGACTTTATTCTTTTCAATAACTCTTTGAAGTCATAAACAAAGGATAAAATTCATATAAGATCCTCTTACTATAACGGGGTCATTTTAATATAGTGTCTTACCTCAACTGATGTTAACTTAAAATCTTTTAATTCATATATTATTTTTTAGGTGAGTCCTTTCTATTAGTTTTTCTATTAATTTGGATGAAAGTTGCTTTTGTCACACTCATGCTATCATATAGCATCCTTTCTCATAACAATAAATGATTATATTGAAAAAATAAGAAATTTTGGGCTAAATTTAACACAATCACACATTTTAATGACATAAAACACACATTAATTGAAATTTCATCTTCTTCCCTAAATCATGTTCTTCCCCAAACCCTGCAGCAGATCTTCTTCCTGATCTTAGTGAACTCGATTTGTTGGATATGCCTTTCCTAAGTACAACAACAAATTGCAAAATACTTTAGCCCCAGCGTCAAATTTCATCATCATGAACAAGAAATTATTTCTAGCAAGCAAAAATTCCCCATCATCATCCCTCAAAAGCCTTGCATTAGGCCACCTGGAACCTTCCTTGACCCACCACTACTTAGAATCATCCAATTTTCAGTGTGGAAGTCACTTTTGGCTCCTCTTTTCCTTTTTCATGGAATGACTGTCTATCTTGATCTTAATCTCAATTTTCTAATCACAATTATTACAATAACTATTTAATCATCCATATCATTACTTTTAGATTCTAAAAATTTTGTTCACCCACAAACATTTTTAAGAAGAAGCATCTGTTGTTTTCATCAATCCATGAGATCGATCTCTAATTTTTGGTCTCCAAATCAATTTGGACCATCCTCAATAAATCGAACAAGTGCCTGGACTTGCCAAATGACATATCAATCATAGTTTTTTCCCCTCGAAACCAGAGCAAAGCTTCTCCACCACTGCAAAAGAGAAGTCAAGCCAAGCACCATTCCGATAATGCATGACTTGCAAGGAGGGAAAAAATCAAATGTTGAGGTGGGAAAATTTCATTAGTGGTAATGGACATTTCCATCTGAAAATCCAAAAACAAACACCAATGGCTGAGGAGGGTAATCCCTGGAGCACTCTTTTGTGGAAGGATGTTGTGCTTCTTGTGAAAGGAGATAAAGTTTGGCTAATGTGTGGTTTTAAATCTTTAAAATTATGTAATTGTATTAAAGTTAGCTCGAAGATTTTTATTCATCCAATGGACTCATTTATTGTTATAAAAAAGAAAGCCATTTGGCAGTGTGAGACAACAGAAAGTTTGAAGGTTTTAGATAAACAACTTTTGTTAAAGATAATGAATAAATTAATAGAAAAAACTCATATATAAAACGATATATGAGATAGAGGATTTTAAGATAACATCAGTTGAGATAAAGAACCGCATTAGGATTATAGTTATAATAAGGAGACCATATATATATTTTACCCCATAAACTCATGAATGTTCATTTGCAATTATCATATCATTTCCATTTGTTATATTTTAGAAGTAATGTCATCATACTTGATATATCTAATAACTGAAGAATATTTTTTATAAAATAATTATATTTTATGATTTTTTCTTAACTTACCAGACAAGAAAACTTTATGTTTTTGAAGTGTAGAATTTGAACCCATGTGAAATATGAAATGAAAAAACAATCCTTATATATAAAAATTACTCCATTTGTCTAAAAAGTTTTGCTCCATTTGTTTTCAGCAATTAATCTAAAATTTTTTATTTTCAATATTATAATATATAAATAAAAAATCATTGTACATGAATGATAATTCAAGATATGTAGTTTCTAAATATATATATTTTTTTATTTTTTCTAACAAATAATAATATGAATAAAATTGAGTTAAAATACAATAAAAAATTAAATGTATCAAAACTTCTGCGACGGAGGAAGTAATAATTAGTGCAATCATGGCAGTTACAATAAGCTTATTTCCAATCTTTTTTTATTTTTGTATAAAACAATTTTTATTTGAAATCATAATTTTTTAAATTTGCTAACCAAGCTTAAAAATTAATAAAAAAACATTTACTTTGCTAAAATAAAAAATCTTTAAAAAGCAACTTTAGACTTTTTAATATGTAGGGTTTAGATAATGTACATGATGAGCAAATAATCACTACATCCTCCACTAAACCCTACCCAAAGATTTCATTTTTTATCTCATTTTAATTTTATTTTAGGAACTAAATCTATGATCAGGATGCATTGAGGGACAAGAATGGTGAAGGCAATCTCGTCACAGGAAGAAGACGTACCACAAAGACAGTATAAAACACGTTCACCAAAAGAAATTGTACTATAATGATGTGATTGCAATGATTTTTACTTCAGGGATGACATTGCAATTGCAGTTATAGTTCGGGGACGACACTGTAACCAGTTCATTTATTTAGAAAGGGGAAAGCAACTATTTAGTCCATAAATTTGTAAATGAAGCCAGCTAAACCCCCGACCCCGGTAAGTTTTCGGGCCACTTTGGTCAACATCATTTAAAAAACAAGGCACCTTGCTAAGAGTTCCTATCTTTCAACCACACGTTACTGTTAAATGCCTGGATCTCCAAAGAAAAACATGTAATGAGGTGATTAATACACGCGGTACAGTTAGATTTCAGCTTTCGAGCTGTACATGCCGTGGCATGGTTTCTTGTTGAATGAAACATTGGCTTCCATGGAGAGCAAAGTCATGCTGAAATTTGGCAAAAATATGCGGATAAAACTACTTTATCCCTGCAGCCTGGGGCCTGAACTTCTCTCCTGTGAAAATGAAAATCACCACCAAAAACTAAGCAAACATGAAAACAGCACCAATAGCTTGCTTGTATGGTAATCTCGTCGTGGTAATCTTGTGTGTATGTGTGTGTTTTTTTTAATTTCATGGTTAGTATCTGATGTTAGTCATAGAAGTAGATTTACTCGTTTCTTTTCGCTCAGGTTTTTAGTTTCATGGATTGACCCCTAAGCGCATCATGTGTGTATGCTATTTTGATGTTTTATGAACAAAGTTTGGCTCAAGGGAATCTTAGTATAAAAGCACAAATCAAAAGAATAACAGTCCTCTAAAATTTGTTACCTAGGCTGCATTTTTTTTTTCTCTCTCCCTCTCTTTCTCTGGGATAAATTCTTCCCTGTTCTAATTAATCCTACTATTAGCATGCCTAGAAAAAGCCACCCCAGTTCATAAAGAGAACTCATGCGTACTGCACAAGTTAAATGAAGACTGATTTCAATAAGAACGTAGGAAGTAAAACATTCAATGTTTGATACACCTACCATGGGTGACATATACGAATCGTATTCCCAATTTCGAGGTCAACATTACTGCAAATTCTAGGACTGAAAATGATCGTCCTTCTATCCCCTTCACCTTCCATCCTTTCAAGACAGTCATCGCACTGGAAATCAAGAAGATGTAGCCATACAGCTTCAGCTTACTTTAACCAAACTGCATTAACACTTGCTTACTCTCAACCAAATGAAAAACGTAAAAGCAAATCCATCAAAACAATAAACCGAAACAACTCAAATTAGGCAACCTTAATAGACAGCAGTAAACCAATCCTCATTATAGAATTTAGTCAAGAATATGGGCATTGTCTAATCCGATGAAGTTCAGAATCCATAACCCAGGCTCCCAAGTAAACAAGTCAAGGCCAATCATTTAAATTGCTGTATGAACAGGTTGGAATTCAGGTACACCACGGTGACACTAATGATATTTTAAAATATGATATTCAGAAGAGAATTTCCACCTTAAAAACTTCTCTTCTAGTATAATTCACGGTTTCTCATGACAGAATAAGAAAAAAAATTAAGAACCACCAAAATAAAGTCTGAGAACCATCAGAACAAGACAGATTCATTTGACCATAAACTCGGTCTAATTAAAAAAAATTATGCTATAACCATCTAGAGGCTGAGAGCCAGGCATAACCTCCATGGTCCCTACAAGGGAGCAATGACAGACTGTCAGCTTTGCGTCCAAGTATCTTGATATAATTTTTACATCAAAGGCTGATTCATCTGGTACAAAAGGGAAAAGAAAAAGGTTGACCCAGCTGCAGCATTTCCTACACTCATAATGATTTCATAACAGAAACATATATAAACTGAAGCCCTTTACCACTTTTGGTTTCCTGACCCTTTGGAATTTTCGAAAAAATTGCATCCATCTCCTTTTCCCTCTGCATGAGAAGCTGTAGCTTCCCAAACAATCCAATGCTGGTAAATAGAGAAATGGGAATCAATCACTAAAGAATCAATTTCACTAATATCTATGCACACGGCATGAAATTAGTAAACTACCCCAATGATTTAGGTGCAGCAACAAAAGCATCTTCATAGGAAGGACCTAAAGCTTCCTGAAACCTTTCTGTCATTGTCCCCTTCTTTCCAGGAATAGCAAGCTTCATATCTGTGCAATGTGCCTGCCCTGGGAAAAAACAAAAGCATCCAAGTTACTATTCAACAAAGAACCACAAAAGACTACCATAAGCAAGCAAGCATACCTCTTCATCACTTGACAACCCATCATACATATCCTCAGGGGAGTCTTCACCATCTAGATAGTGATCACCCAATGTATGCAAACTTTTCTTGAGGGTAAGTTGCTCAGTTTTCCCTCCCATTCCCCTTTGCTGCAAAAAGACAAGGACTAAATGAACACGAGAAATATAATAATATGGAATTATAGTTTATCAGTCAAACGGCAAAGCTAACCATTTGAAAATTCTTCCTCAAGTGACTTCCCTTAGCTAGAAGGCTATCTAATATCTCAGACATAGACTGCCCAGCGAGTTCAAAATCCAAAGCCTCTGGTCCAGCAGGAAACATCACAAGCTGCTTTTCTCTCTCCTTGAGAGAACCTTCAGAAAGCTGAGTTATTGGAGGTGCATCAGCATCAATAGTCCTACATAGTTCAGGCAGTTCATGAAGCTTTGGCAAGACATCTTTTTCTTTTGAAATTGATGGCCGAGAAACTTCCTTATTTGAATGGAAACGGAACGAAAATCTTGACCTGGCCTTGCTTTTGCCACCTGAAGAACATGATGAATAGGGATCACTTTTTTGTAGGCCATGAAAGCTGATGACACTAAAAAGCAGCACAAGATTATGGATTTGGAAATTGGAGTATAGAATAACAACAAATATGCAGAAGACAAATGGAAAAACTACTCTGACAATAGTCAGAGACAAAAAAATCCAGCTACTGCTTACACAATATATCCAGTCCAAAAGGACATGAACACATTCACAGGTTTTCTGAAACAAGTAATGACGAAATTCCATCTCTATCCCATCAGATATACTACTGGTAGAGAAAATGATTATCATTTTAACAAAGCCTGGAGGACTTTTTAACACAACTACTACAACACATAAGCAATCAACAGACTTGTAATACTATACTATTGCATTGGTGCTATTTTGCTTTTACTTTCCCACTCCAGGAATGCAATGAAGACACTACAATCTGAGAGTAGATAGAGCATGACAAGGGAGCAGAGTTACTGGTCCAGCAACTGGAAAACAATACAGTTTTTTCACCATAACATAATAAGAACCTCAAACTAAGCAACATAACATATAGGCCAACGCACAAGCACGGAGAATATTTTGAAAGCCGAAAAAGGAACTATTTGCTTCCAGGTTAATCAAATACATCAGAGAAAAAAGCACAAACTTACAAGACTGGTCAGCTTTACAGTGAGCCTGGAAAGAGAAGCATGAAACATTATTCAAATAGAGAAGTGCTTCAGCCTCTGTATTAATCAAAGACCAGGTGGTTATCCCATCTTTCTCCACATTTCCATATCCATCATGGTCACTTGCAGCTCCAGAAGCATCTGGAACTTCTGATGTTAATTGGTTGTCCTCTTTAGACAAATTAAGAAAAGCAGCACCATTCTGCATTATGCATGACAAGTGAGATCAGTTATGACTCCTGAAGCAGAAGGATTCACCAAAAAAAGAAAAAAAAAAGAGGTTTTTGTGTACATTTTAGCCTGTACCTCATCATCAGACAGTAATTCCTCACTGGGTATGCGTTGGAATGTAGCGGAAACGATACCATCTCTTTTACTTGGTGAATCAGGCATTTCAACCTCGTCTTCGAAATAGGAGCTTGTTTGTTTTATACTGTTATGCTGATATGCCATATTCTGGTTAGATACTTGATTCCACATCTCACATTCACCACTTAAAACATGTTAAGCTTATACCTCAGATGAAAACTCATCTTTCCTTCCATAACTCTGTACAGCACCTATCAAAGAAACAACAGTCCGCAGGATGTGAAAAATCCTATACATAAATGAGGACATGATGCTCTATTCACAAAGCATGTTAAAAAAAGAAACTTAATCATAAAGGTTACATGCACAAGACAGTTAATGGACTCCAGTAACAAAGAATTAAGTACCTGTAAGCATCTCTAGTCGAGATTGAAGCCGTAATCCTTCCTGATGCAAAATTAGAACAAAAAACATGTCAGATCCTGCAAACATGAAGCTAAAGCTTCTAAACCTAGATAAACTTGGTACATCTCTGATGAGTCGACAGCTCAAAAGGGACACTTGCTGCAACTAAAAAAACATAAGCAACTTATTTGTTGAAACAATTCCTCATTTTATCATCTCCTTCTTTAACTATAAATACAACTATCAAACCACTTGAACCCACTGATACCAGATAGAAGGAAAAGAAACTGAAAATACAAAAAAAAAAAAAGAAAAGAAAATTACAGATAAAACGGCAACCTCTTTCTCTTCACGGTTGTGCCCACCCACTGAAATACAATCTCCAGGGAAATCGCCGTCCAATTCTTCATCATCTGCAGAGTAGAAAAAAACATTTAGATCCTCCATATTCATCCATGGATGTATCAAAACAACGTTAGGGTAACTGAATCACATTAAATTAATTTCATGAAAAAAAAAAAGCTCACCGGAAATGCTCAGATCAGAATCCGGATCCAGCTAGAATGAAAAGCAAGAGATCGAAAATCAGAAGAAATTAAGGACATAAATAAATAAATTGCTGTAGGATTCAAAAGAGCTTCTACCCGGAAATTACTTTGCCGCCACATTTCAGCGGCGCCGATTCCCCAACTCGTTTGAGGCAATCCAAAGTCCCAACGGTACACGAATTAAGTCCAGCTTGTTTAATTTCACTTTTTTTTTTTTAAATTTTAACCAGACGGCCCACTGGATCTAGGCCCGATTGACCCCATTAAATTACTTCTGTACCCTCGCATTGGCGCACCAATTCAAAAAACGCTTTCTCAATTTCCCACCAAAACAAAAGGAAAAACTTCTGTAGTACGCGAGGTTCGTGCTCCCGCTCAGGGACCGAGCTGTCAAAATCAAAGTCAAAGCATGGTCACGCTCAGGTCAGAGAGTTTTTTAATCAGTCAGATCATATGTACGGCCACGATCAGAAGAATACATAGTCCTTAGTTCACTGTATAACTTCACGAATCGCACCAACCCGCGCCATTTGGTTTTTCTTTTGTTTTTAATTTTTTACTCTCTCCAGAAAAAGTTAAAATTGGCAACAAAGCCAAGAATTCATCTTTGAACTCCAATAAAATAGCAAGAAGCTAAGGAGAAGCTGAGAAGCGTCCCTTTGATCGATGAAGCGGAGAGGAGAGAGACGAAGCAGTAGCAGGAGGGGAGAGAGTGACAAAATGAAGGGTACTTTAGCGAGGCTTTTGCAGGTTCAGCTTGAGCACAATCACCACCACCACCAGCCGCCGCCCTCCGCCACTTCTTCGTCGCTCTTCCAGAAGCTTCTCGATTCGGAACCGTCCGTTTGTCCTGCTTCCGAGCACGAGGCTGGTGAGACTGCCGCCGACGACCGAGATTTCATACTCAGTCAAGATTTCTTCTGGTAAGTTCGAATTGTTTTCCGGTATTCGTTTAAATCGAGAATAGGGATTTATGATTGTGCTGTCGATTATTTGGATTGCGATTTGCTGGTGGTTGCAGTACTCCAGATTACATCACGCCTGATAATCAGAATATTTTGAACGGATTTGATTGTAGTAAGGTAATGTGATGGTGCTGTTAGTTTAAAATGCCAAGGGATGCTACTGAAGTTTTATTTTTTTTTCCCTATAGTTTTCGTTTTTGTAACTTTTCCTTGTTCTTGTTTGTTCAGGATAACCTTCCTTGCCCGAAGTCTCCCGAGAAAATAAATACGCTGAAAAGCAAAAGACTTAGACAAGGTAAGATGCAACAAAAATCAAGAAGGCGTAGTTCATATTAGGGCAAGTGAGTAGTGGGAATTTGGATCTTAAATGATTGTTGATGGTAATTACCATTGAACTTGGCAACCTGGCAGATTTAATTAGTGGCCCGAGTTTAAACATAGTTTTTACTTTTAGACTGTTGGGCTGTTGGTTTTATCATGTTTTAAGAATTTTAGATTCTATTATCTGCTTCCATGACTTTGGTCATGTTTCCTCTCAAACATTTAGCTGTCCGTTCTACAATTTGATAGTTTGCCTTTCCAGATTGTGCCTTGTTAATTCCCCTCAGTCCGATGCTGTCTGGTCATAAAGAAACGGTGGGACTGGCCAAAGATGCCATCAATGAGGATGAAGATAAGACAGAGAAACCAACAGCAAATGCACCACAGAAACCTAAAAATTATGTTTCACAGTCTGCAATGGCTTTAAGATGTCGAGTTATGCCACCGCCTTGCATAAAGAACCCATACCAAAGTGATGCGTTGGAGATAAATACAGATCCTTTTGGAAACCAAAGATCAAAGTGTGCTGGTAGTTCAATTTACTGAATTAAAGGGTGGTGGTCTTATAATGATACAGGAAATTTTGTCTGATTATTTTATGCTAGTACTTACAAGTTCCAAAATATGAAGGTTTGTTTCCTGCATTTATTGGTGGTGATGGTCTTTCACGTTATCACGCTGATTTCCATGAAATTGAGGTAGACACTTACATTTTGAGAAGTTTTGATGATTAGTCTCACTCATGTTTCATATTATTGGGTTCTTTCTATAGCTTTATTTATTTTTCTTTGCTGCATAGCAAATTGGTGCCGGGAACTTCAGTCGTGTTTTTAAGGTATTAAAGCGCATTGACGGGTGTTTTTATGCTGTAAAACATACTACAAAGCTATTACGTCAAGATGGAGAGAGGTAATATATTATCTTGATCTCAGATGTTTCTGTTCTTTGATGAATAAAGTGCTTAACAATGTTCTTTACTCATTGAAGGAGGAAAGCCTTAATGGAAGTTCAAGCTTTGGCTGCCTTAGGTATGAAGTCTACAACTCTACTTCAAACACACACAGTCCAAGGATAATGATCATAGTTTTTCTGTGACCATTGAGATTTGTCATTTGTCATTTTCTACCAGTTTCACCTTTTTCCTTTGTAGGATTCCACGAGAACATTGTTGGGTACTACAGTTCTTGGTTTGAAGATGAACAGCTTTATATTCAGATGGAGCTTTGTGATTACAGCTTGTCCAGAAATGAATTTTCCCCATTTTTCACAGAGGGGGAAGTTTTGAAAGCTTTACATCAGGTTAGAATAGGTATCTGTGCTGCATCTGTAATCTCTTGGTTCCATGCTAACTCCTGAGAGGGAGATAGAGCGAGAACTTAGAGAAGTAGTAACAAGGGAATGCCACAGGAAGTGCCTGGAAGTCCTTCCATAGTTGATGTTAGAGTAAGCCATTTTGACATCTGATGCTTTTAGGTAGGTCATTAAACGCAAGTGAAGCAGGGGGGAACTTAAGAAATAGTTGCAATCAGAACAAAGTTCAGCTGTCTAAGCTTTAAATTCCTATAGGCGGTTACAATGTCAAAGTGGCATTTCAATACCGGAAACAAAGTTTATGCATCTTTTTTCTGTAATTTTGTTCTACACATGTGTTAAGTGGGAAAATCCCACATGGCCAAGAAAAGGGGTTAAGTTAAGTCAATGCTTTATATAGTGATGAGGCATCTCCACCTATAATCAATTGGTTTTAAGTTGGACGCTTTAACATGGTATCAGAGCAGGCTTAAAATTGCCTCAGCCATTGCCGAAAATAACCCACGTGATAGAGCCAAAGTGGCCTACACGTGAGGGGGCGTGTTAAGTGGGAAAATCCCACATGACCAAGAAAAGGGGTTAAGTTAAGTCAATGCTTTATATAGTGATGAGGCATCTCCACCTATAACCAATTGGTTTTAAGTTGGATGCTTTAACAACATGTAAACATGGCTATTTTTTAGCCTTTCTTGGAAATGACATTATCATTATTTTTGTGTTTTTTCTATATTGCTTCACCATAAAGTTGGGCTCGCATTATCTGCCTAAATGCAGCATAATAATTGTTGCTCTGAAAGTAAAGACCTTCAGCTTTCCGGATGAAGGATCCACTATCTCGTGTTCAGAACATGTGGGGAAATGAGGGAATTAGTGCTTGAAACACATTTTTTTGCGCTTGGGTGTCATAAAGAAATAGTGTGGAACAAAAAGCCCCTGCCTCTTCCCCTCGCCTTCCTTCACTTTCAACCTTTCTTCATCCAACATTCTGCTCTTGTACCCGTGCAGTTAGCATACAAATGCATTTTGTCTTCCATGCATTTTCAGCAAGATGATTATGCAATGTAGCTGATTGTTGAAATTTCTGCAGATTGCCAAAGCCTTGCAGTTTATTCATGAAAGAGGAATAGCTCATCTGGATGTAAAACCAGAAAACATTTATATCAAGAACAGTGTTTTCAAGGTTGGTGATTTTGGATGTGCAACCCTTCTGAACAAGAGCTTGCCGATAGAAGAGGGTGATGCACGCTATATGCCCCAAGAGATCCTGAACGAGAACTATGATCATCTTGACAAGGTTGATATCTTCTCTTTAGGAGCTACAATCTATGAGCTCATTAGAGGTTCTCCTTTGCCAGATTCTGGGCTGCAGCTTTTCAATCTGAGGGAAGGAAAGCTGCCCCTTCTCCCTGGATATTCATTGCAGTTCCAGAACTTACTCAAGGTGATGTACATAGTTACTTTTAATTGGTTTCTCTGCCTAGGAACTACCGAAGGCTGGCTGACTTATTTTTTATAATCTACCACTACCAGGCCATGGTGGATCATGATCCAGTTCGTCGGCCTTCTGCAGAAGAAATTGTACAGAACCCAATTTTCAATAAGATCATGTGAAATGCAAGGCCCTAGCAAGAGCTGGAATGGTGCTTGGGCTGCTGCACGTGTAGCTGTTGCCGTGACTGTGATACGTGATTACGGAGGTAAGTGTAATTTATACATGCACGTGTTTTTGCCCTCACAATGGTGCATGTTTTGTAAAGTTTTTATTCAGCTAAGAACGAGAATATTGCATCCAGAATTTAAAGGCTACGGCTTCTCCCTCTTCCCATGCACCAAATTCTCTGGTGCAGATTTTGTAAAATTCCAAGACAGTGGCAAAGGGCTGAAATGCAAAGCAAGGCAAATAATTACAGAATTAAGAGTACAAGTGTACGACTTCGAAAGTACTAGCTGCTAATACGCTCAATCGCTTTTAGGATATATAAAAAAATCACTAAAATCCCTAGTTTATGAGAAAAAACAAAAAAGAGGGGGGGGGGGGGGGGGGGGGGGGGGGGGTGGTGGGTTGGGAATGCTAAGTGTTTTGAAGGTTTTCAAGACTGTAATTTGATTGGATGTGGAAACTTTCGCTGGCTCTATTTGTTTTTCAAGACTGTAATTCATACTCCTAGCATTTTGTGCTCTTGTACAAATGTTTTAATGCATTTAGCATCTATTAATTTAGGAATGATCGTTGAACAATGAGTTTGTCATAGTTGTGGATGGGTTCTTGTGGCTGCTTTAGAAGTGGAAGAGGATCAAGTTGCACATGGAACTTGAACTTTTTCCTCCTAACCGTGTAGGACGGGTTTGTGATAAGAATACTTGCCCTGCGACAGGGCGCTTGTAATGGGGATACACAGGTAGGATTGAAGTTGTAGTTGAGCAGCTCGCAGCATGGAGAGCAGCAAAAGCTGGCACCACAATGGAAAAAGAAAAGCAAGGACAGAGGGAGAGAGAAATAGTTGGACCTTATTAAAATCTAATGCTATATTTGGCTTTATTTGGGATCTCGTCTTAAATTAGTGTCAAGAGTTGGAATAAATTGTAAACGTTTATAATAGGCTTTAAACAATTCTATGGTAAAAAAAACAAGAAAGTGATGCATTTATGAAGAAGTATTATAGTGATGTCATATGTCTTATTACAATCCGTTCACCTGTTAAACAGGTAATATATATGTAAGACATTTTAAAAATTAAATAATCAACAAAAAAATAAAAGATCATTAAATAATATAATAAAATGCAGAAAAAGGCACAATGTGAATAAATAATAAAATTTATGTTTTGTTATTAAAAAATATTGTACATATATGAATTTGTTGGTAAAAAAAAAAGGACAAAAATATAAGAAAAAAATGTTGCACTACTTGATTATATTTGTTGCATGTGAGTATTTGGAATGATAATAAAACATATATGAAAAGATTTAAATGGTGTAGAAATTATAAAGTAAATCATATATTGAAAAATGAGATAAGAAAATGATTAAATCAATGTTATTAATTTGTATAAAAGTACAATATAAGCATTAATTATCTTATACTAATGTATAAATGAAAAGAGTAATACATGGGAACAATAGAATAACAAATTAGTAAAAAATATAAGTGCTTCATAGTGGGTAGAATTCGAGCACGTTGTGATTGGATATGTGAGTAACAAGTATAAGCCACTATAAGAGTAGTTTAAGTAGAGTATATTAGGTAATACATATAGTTCGTAATGTAAATATAATGTAATTGTAATTTAAGTTTTGGATTACATGTGAATTCAAGGTAAAAGGACCGTAAAAGTGAATAAATTGTGAAATTTAGAATCATTAGCACATACAAAGACAAACGTATGACATTATTTAATATGAGTAGGAAATGATGAAAATAAAAAAGGAAACTAATGTCTAATATATTGAAAAAAAAATAATATTAAGATAAGCAATGAAGCATGTAGAGTTGGTAAGGAAATTTATAAATTTAGGATTTAGAAATTCCAATAAAAGTATTATTGTTGTTATTTAGTATGAAAATGTCCTATTCGATGAAGATAACGCTTTTATTGTCCACAGAAATGTTATTATAAAGTTGAAATCTAATAAATGATATCGTTGTTCTTGAATCTGAAAAAGTCATATTGATAGTGAAAGTTGCCATTTTTGTATATATAATGTCATTATAAGGTAATAAAATTTGATTTGAGAAAAATATATGGGAAAACTATGCCAATAATTGATGACTAACTAAAAATTTATATAACTATAATAGTAATATCAATATAAAAATTAGTAATATGATTTGCAACTAAATATATTAACTATTTCCTTTCATACCAGTCATTTTTATTCCACTACCATTATTTTATATACTGAGGCTCTAATGCAACATGATGACTATTTTTTTACATACCGGCTATTATGAATTACCCAAGTGTATGCAAAAGTACATCATTCGGAATGTCAATAAGATCTCTTGATTTATGCTTTTTTGTTTATTTCATTACCCCCATTTTACATGCCAGGTACCTCTAAAATTACATACCAGCTGTTTCTCTACATACTAAAAATTTACATTCTAGTGTCTTAATTTTTATATATCAGAATTCTTAAATTAAATATTAGTTATTTTTTTACATACCAATTATTTTCAATCCAGTGCCTCTTGTTTTATGTACCAAGAGCATCATATTATATACCGGTTATTTTTTTAAATACAAGTTATTATGAATTGTAGTATAGTATGTAATAGTACCTCATTTGGAGGGTAAATATGCTCTCTTGATATGTGCTTGTTTTCATTTCATTGCAATCATTTTATATATCAGGTATCTATGAAATTACATATCAGTTATTTCTTTACATACAAAAAATTTACATCCCAAGATCGCCACTTTTATATCCCGACAACCTTAAATCACATACAAATTATTTCTTTACATATCAGTTATTTTTATTCTAGTACCATCATTTTATATATCGAGGGTCTTATGTTGCCTACCAGTTATATCTTTTTATATTAGTTATTTTGAATTGTACTATGGTATGTAAAAGTACTTCACTCGGAATGTAAATAAATTTTTTTTGTATGTGTCTGTTTTCAATTCATCACATCCATTTTATATACTAGTTATCTGTAAAATTGCATACCATTGATTTTTCTACATGCAAAAAATTTACAAACCAGTATCCTCATTTTTATATACCAGCAGACTTAAATTACACACTAGTTATTTCGTCACATACCAGTTATTTTCATTCCAGTACCATTATTTTACATATTAGATACCTTAACTTACATACTATTTATTTTCATTTTAGTTCCTTTGTTTTACATACCGTGAGCCTTAACTTACATACCAATTATTTCATTACGTTCTCGGTATGAAAAATCATCTAATTCGAAATGTAAATACGGTTAGTTGATAGGTCACATGAAAAATTGTCATTTCTTATTTGGAGATTGTTTTCTTTTTTAATATATTTTTTTCTTATTTGGAGATTGTTTTCTTTTTTAATATATTGTTCTTTTGTTTTGAAAGATTGTTTTTTTTATCAAACAAAGAAAATTCTTCCCTTTAAATTGCTTTTATTTCAATTGGAGTAGTTATTTGCAATACAGGAAATTGGTTTCCTTTGACTTAACATAAATTATTTTACATCTGATTACTTATACAACTTTTAAAAAGTCTTTCCTCAAATATTAACGACTAAAGCAACGAATTACATTCATCAAAGCAAACAACACAAACGATCTCTTGAAATTGTGATATAGTTCACCCTCTTTAATGTCCATCTGAACAATATGATGCTCAACCACAAACCTGTCCTTAACTGTCATTCTAATAATGACTAACTAATTCTTTAGGTAAATTTATCGAACTTTCAGTATTAATATACTTCTTTCCATCGCGTATCCCCAACACTTCCTCAAAATCAGTAAATGAAATTTGATAGAAATTACCTTCAATTTCCATACAGCACCTACTTGTGTTGAAAAGATCCATTATCTAACATATCATGTCAGCCTTCACATTCTCTACACTTATATCAAGCGAACTTTCAAATCTTGTTTGTTTAGCAGCATCAATCTTTTCTTTCCTAAAACGCTTTACAATCTTAAAAAATGATTGTGGCTTACACTTTATATTTAATCGCTTTGACTTTCAACTTTTTTTTGGACTACTACTTTTATCTACATACTTCATCTACTCTACGTTTAACACATTCTTTCACCACTGCCTAATATCTCTTTTGACCTACATAAATTCAACTACACCATGAAAAACATAAAAGAATTTGCAAAAATACTTGACTTAGTACTTTCATATCAAACACTTCACTCTTTGACTTCAACTCTATATTTATCCATTCAACATCTATTAAGCTTTATCATAATTTTTTTCTACTCAGTTTTTAATCATGATAAAGTACAAAGAAAAATAGATGCAAATATTAGATATATATACTCACAAAAATCTACTCCAATACCGTCTCATATTCACATCATTTGCTTCATTTTCACCCTCCATCTCTACATGGTCAACAAATTCAGAAATTTGCTCATTCAACATAATTTTCTTGGGTGTCACTCTCATATTATCAATGTCCTTCATTTCTAGAAAACATAACCAGTAATTAAAACTAGGATAACAAATACAATAATACATAAACATATAAAATGCTATATCATATCTAGAAATCAGTGTTCCAAACTAAAAAAATGTTATGCACAAAAATGTTATTCCTTGACATGAAATTGTCATGAATATATAAGACATTGATATATAGAGATAAGGTATTGCTACTTACGTTTTACTACGGAAAAACCCAGCCGCAATTGTATTCAGAAACTCATGTTTTGTGTTCTCCTCAGATTGAATAGATACATATGAACGGTGTATGATAAAAGACATAGTTAATGCTTTAATTGAAGGTAAACTAACATGAATTAACATACAAAATCACTTACTTATTTTCAAACTCTAACACCTTTTTCCACAGACAAATTTCACAATTCTTTTTAGTTGATTCTAGATCAAAAAAATATTCAAACAAAGATTATACAACTTTTTGCAAATTAATACTTTCAAGAAAAAGATACACTGGCTTTCATTGGAGGAGGTTGGCACATACTAGAAAAATCTTCTTCAATGCATGTGTTTTTTGATTTTCTGTTTCTTCTTTCCTTCAGTAACAATTACTATTTTTTATCTCATTTTTTATTTTACCTTTTAATCAGGTTATATCGTTTCAAATCCAATGGCCAAAATTATTACCCTAAGATCTAGTGGTTATTATTGATTCTCTACCTATGGAAAGGAAAACATGCTTCTCTACCATGGAAGGACCCATAGATTTTTCAAAACTCTAATGCTAAACATTGATGCTATTCTCACACAAAATCAAAGTTTATATGATTTTACAGTTGGTAATAAGTTGAGCTTATAAAGAGTAGCTTAATATTGAGCTTAATTCAAGCTTGATCAAGTAAAGTCTTATCAATCTTAAACTTGGATATATGTTTGAATTATCATAAATTATCATGTAAAGTCTTAGCAAATTTAAACTTGGGATTTTCCATTAAGATCTTTTAGAACGTTTTGACAAAAAAAGTGTGGTTAAAGAGATGTATATCCCTAAGCCATAAACCTTGTAAGCTTTTTGGTAACATCATCAAAGTCCTTAAAAGCATAAGCTAGACTGTCGTTGAGAGAATCGGCACAAAAGCTGATCTCGACCTATGAACTCCACCCATCGACCTAGTCAACTCTCCACTTTTGGTATACATTCATTCGACCCTTGATCTTTTTTACTCCCTCCGTCCTGAATTGTTTGAAACATTTCAATTTGGCACAAAGTTTTAGGCGAGATACATTTTTGGCACGGTTTCTTGTTTTGCCCTTGTCTTCGTCTTCAGCTTCCACCTTCTGTCTCCTTCATCGCCTTCGTCTCTGGCTTTTTTCTAGATCTCATCACTTCTGTCCAGTCGCTTCGTCTAGTCACCCTATTTAGTCATGTCGTCGCCTCATCTGGTCGCATCGTCTTTGGCTCTCACTCGCTTCCAACCTCGATTGTGTCACTTTTGTCCTAGATGCGTCAATTGTCGTCCCTGTCGGGTCAATTGCCATCTCCAATGGGTTGACTGCATCATCGTCTCCATTTAGTCGATTGCCTCTGCCATCACGTTGATTGCATGAACCCACGACCTCCTTGCCACTCACAGATCCTCGACTTAGTAGCGGACGGTGGTGATCAACGTCAAATCGTTCTGGGCCGGATGAAATGAAGGTTGAGAATAAAGATGATATGGCAAGAGAGAAAGAGTGGCAGTTTGTTGGGAAAGGGAGAAAAGTTAAAATAGGGTTATAATGGTAAATCGTATGTGGAAAGTTTACTAAATAAGGAAATATTTTAAAGAATTTAGGACGACCCAAAAAAGAAAGTGTTTCAAAGAATATGGGACGAAAGGAGTATTTGATTTGTTTAATTTCATTCCTTATCTGTTTTTTCAATTTAATCACTGGCAGTATTATTCTTTGTCTTCTTATCATCCAATTTTCATTTACTTATTTTAGCCATGAATTAGCTTGACAAACTGATCCTAGTTAGAATTATAATTTTATGCTAGCTATCCAATTGTCTGAATAATTTAATTTGGTTCATTTTTTTCCTTTTTAAGCTAGGAAAATAATTAAATCATGACTTATTTTCAATAAATTTTTAGAAAATTGTATTAGTGGACTTGGCAAATTCTCTAGATAGATTTATTTGTTTAAGTCTGATTGGTCTAATAAAACACACTATTTGAATAAAATGCCTTTTGAAAATCTTGGTGGATTAAAATCCTGAGATCAAATTCAATGAATGATACATAAATCAATTTCATATGCACTTGGTATGGTAAGGTTCATGATTTAGAATTAAAATCAAATAAAATTTTAAAGAATATTTAACTTAAGGATTGGGTATTAAAGAAATAATAATTTAGGAAAAGACAAAATTGAACCCTCATGGTATCAATTTTGGGTGTTAGAGGTCTTAACATAAGTGACTCATGAATCTTAGAATCTTTCATAGATTATATAAATTGTCAAATCAACCTAACATAATAAATTATTGGAAACCCCTCAACACGTTGCCACAATTAGTAAATGAATAAAAAAAATATGATGTGCAAAGGAAGAGGGAGAGGAAAAGGAGGACGATAGGCTCATTTGGATGATTCTAAAATAAAAGTACTTTTCATGGCAAATTAATTGAGATTAAGAGAATTTTTGTGATTTTTCCATTGACATTTTTAAGTAAATGGACTATGTCGCAAGCTTTTGCCAAGTTTAGAGAGCCAACATTTATTGAATACTGAGTTGAGAACTAAATAGCATGAGTTATCTAAGTTGAGAGGTCAAATATGTATTTAGGTCTTTTCATTTTATCAAGGTTGCTAACGTTTTGGTTTAAGAATAAAGAATCTATATAAAGTGTCTCCGTAAGTGGAGCTCCTTTCATTCATATACTTTGCTTCTAAATTCATGTTATTATATTAATCTGGCCATACATGTTCCACCCCCAATTTTGCGAATCTGAAAAATGAAACGCCTAACAAATTCATTTAGATAGCCAAGAGCTAGCATACAGGGTTGGAAGTTGTAGTAAGATTTTTATCATGGTTTGTAGAAATCCGATCCAATTTGGACTGAACACCACCGTAGCAACTCGCTTGCGTGAACCAAGAATCACAGTATTAGCCATTTAAATTGTTGCAACGTGACTCATTTTCTATCTCATCTGAAAGGCAACTACTGGCTTACAAGAGGCCAAAACACCTAACTTACAGGTTTGTAAAAATTTAGGAATATCAAGAGGACCTGAAGAATTCTGTTAAAGTGTTGCAAATTGTGAAAATTTCAATTTGCCAACGTCTAGTTCTTGTTGAGGATATTGATTTTTGCACTCCAATCCTGTTAATTTCTACTCTTGGTTGCAAACTTGAAATAAATGTTCCTTTTTGGTTTTTGCAACCGCATGCAAGGCATTTGTTCTTGGTTCTTCAACTCCTTAATGAAGTTTTCAGTTTCTTGTCCCTTAACCTTTTACTCTTTTTCTAGCTCCTTCAATGGAGCTTTAAGGTTTTCGACATCATTCAACCATAGAGATTCTTGATTTAGCCACAAAATGCAAGCGCCTTCGGAGATGAATCTGGACTAGCCATCAACTCCTCTTCCTCATTCATTAAGAGTAAATTTCATGAATTGTCCCTAACCTTTAGTCATTATTTCATTTTAGTCCTTAACCTATTGAATATTCTATTTTAGTCTTAAATCTATTAAAACATTTCATTTTAGTCCTAAATATATTGAAAATGTTTCATTTTTGTCCCAATTTGATGAAATTGGTTAACTCAAAGTATTTGTCTGATAAAAACTTTTTATATTATAATTTAAACTACCTAGTAACTATCTTATAATAAATTTAATCTGTATAATAATTTTTTAATAGTTAGTGAAAAATTCAAATCATTTTTTTTCTCTCTGTAAATTAAACTTATTTCATTTAGAAAGAAAAAAATATTAATTTAAATTATCTATTTATTGTCAAAAAATATTAAACTATTTAAATTTACTGAAAAACAGCTACTGAATATTTAAATTAGAATTTCAAAAGTTTCTGTCAAACAATTATTATGAGTTAATAAATTTCATCTTGTGATGGACCAAAATAAAACAATTTTAATAGGTTTAGGACCAAAATAGAACTCAATAAGTTAGGGACTAAAAGAAATAATGACTAAAGGTTATGAATCATTTATGCAATTTACTTTATTCATTAAGTTAGGGAAGAAGACAATGCACAACCATGCTCCCGTTAAAGGAAATACCCAATCACATGCTATTGTTAAGTAAAAGAATGAAGGAACTTGGGGATGTTGGTGATGTTGGGCACCTTGCTACTCCCTCCACTAACTATGCACAAGGATACAGGTGTCTCTCCTCCTTCAAAGTTGCCCAAGAAATTAAGGGTGTGATGTAATTGATCAAGTGCAAAGGTTACTTGCACTCTGCTTATTGTAGTTCGGTGATCACACTAAGAGATTGGTTTTTCATAGGGAAGCCAAATGTATACAGAATGGTATTGGAAGCAAGCAAGTTTGTAGCGGAAATAGTTTTTTACAAAGAGACATCAAGGCCGTATACTGGATGTCTTTCTTAACAACTCGAATTTAATGGAAAACATAAGTCAAGAACGGTTTCGAGTGAGAATAGTTTCAAGTAAAAACAGGTCCTTTCAAGCTTTAAAAGTTTCTAGTTTGACAAAAAAAAAATCGCTTATGATATAGCTTTTTTACCTCAAATTCTAGAGCAAAAGCAGGTTTCTATGATGATGATGATGATAATTGCATGAGTTCTACACATGAGAAGCAAAATCTTGGGGCATGATTGCAGTTCGATGGCTACTAAAAATGAGAGAACAAGATGAGAAGGTATTAGTTCGATCACATTAATAAACATAATTCCATTATTGAATGTGACAGAACAAGATAATAGTCCTATTTCATATCGAAATACATTTCATTAACGTGGGCTAAACTGGCAACCACGAGGCTCGAATCAACAACATTATTTTTTCTTTGTTTTCTTTTTCTTATTTTCTTTCCACATAGTGATTCTTACTACAAGTCATTTCAAATTCTTTTCATATCGCAGAGCACTTTTTTTTTTTTTTTTTTTGTGAAAAACAGAGAACAAACTCGATATTGGGATTGTTGCTGCCACCGTAGTTAATTTTCTTGCGCCATATACTTATTGAGTAAATTGTATAAATGATCCCTCACCTTTAACTATTATTTTGTTTTAGTCCTTAACCTATTTAATATTCTGTTTTGGTCCTAATCCTATTAAAAAATTTCATTTTGATCTTATTGGAAGAAATATATTAACTTAAAATATTCATCTGATAAAAATTTTTTATATCATAATTTAAATTATCTGATAATTGTCTTATAATAAATTTAATCTGTATAATAATTTTTTATAGTTAATAAAAAATTTAAATCATTTTTGCTCTTTCTGTAAATTAAACTTATTTTATTCAGGAAAAAAACTACTAATTTAAATTATTTATTTACTACAAAAAATATTAAACTATTTAAATTTACTGGAAGATAGTTACCAAATATTTAAATCAGAATTTTAAAAGTTTATGTTAGACAATTATTTTGAGTTAATAGATTTCATCTGGTGAGGGACCAAAATGAAATACTTTTAATAGGTTTAAAACTAAAATAGAATATTCAATAGATTAGCAACTAAAATGAAATGACAATTAAAGGTTAGAGACTATTTATATAATTTACTGTATACTTATCATAGGCTTGAAAGTGTTTGCTCGAAGGAAATTGAAAGCTGTCGTATACATAATCTCAGGCGGAGACAAATATTTGGTATAGATGTGACGTACTTAGTACACATTGATGCGAATCTTATTATTTTGGATGATTACATTTTGCTCCTTTCTATGTTAGAAACCTTTTAAAAGTCAACTACGATTTTAAAAATCCTACATTTGTCCTCTTCTGTTCCTTTTGAAATTTAAAATCAATGGATTAATTACACTTTGAGACCTTAACTTTTAATTCTCTTTTAAGTTTTTTTCCTTAACATATAAATTGCTTAATTTTTTTTTCAAATGACATAATATATCTATATGTGTTTTTCCTTTTTACTTAGTGTATTATTGTTTTTCTTATAATTCAATTTTTATTTACTTTTCATTGCTTATGTATAATTTATTTTATTTTTTTTTAATTTTTAATCACCTCTAATTAATAATTCCATTTTAATTTTTTAAATTGGTTGTTACTTTTTAGCCCCTTCACCTTTTTTAAAACTTATAATGGTAACCATTAAAGCAAGAATCAAATAAATGGTACGGCTTGTTTTATAATAATATGGAAACAATAAAATCCACTTTATTCAAGTTAATGGAACATTTGGGTATTTTAACACAGTTTTAGTTTTATATACTTATTAATTAACTAATTATTTTTAAGGAACTCTCATTTAGTAAAATGTATCATGATTTCCTTAACTGAAAATGACACTAGCCCTTGGAATAATTGTGACAGTTAGAAAATGGAATACAACATAGAGCAATGCTGCTCATTGAATAGCACCATCTATTGAGTAAAAATAATGACAAAGAAGACTTTCCATAGGAATATAAATGCTAAGTGTTGGTAAATTGTAACCCAAAAGATTGTAATATCTTAGTGATCTTAATTTCACTTGATGTCAAAGATGAAGCCAAAGAATTATGAATGAAAATCATTTGAGCACCTGAGAAATTGTTAAATAATTAATAAGCATTTTTTTGAACAATACATTTTTACAAAAAAATTAATTAATGAATAAATATATAAAAATAAAATTTTAACAAAATTACCAATTATGTGTTACTTGAAACAAAAGTGATTTTAAAGTTTCCATACTATTTAAATATAAGCCTTATCATTCTTTTAATTTTAGATTTAATAGTTATCATAATAAGTTTTGAAAAAAAAAATGTGAAGGACACTTATAAAGCTTCTAAATACAAATAAATAAATATAATCATTTTTTTAAAAAAAATGGTATTTGTAATCAAAGATATTTTAAAATTGAAAATATTAGGATAAAAAAATGAACAAACAATGAAAGAAATAAAAAAATAATCATAAGAAAAAAAATAATTAGGAGATGGTAAGTTGAAAGAAACTATATATATGTATGTATGTATGTATTATATTATATTATTTGAAAATGACAAGTAATGAAACAATTTGTATGTTAAGGAAAGAAACTTAAACAAGAACTAGAGTTGTAGTCTCAAAGTATAATTAAATATTTAGAGGAGAATGACGTAATATTTTTTAATTTCAGGATAAATCTATAACGATGGTCTTAATTTAGGGACTATTAGTGCTATTTACACTCATAAATTAGATTGGATCTGAGATTTTTTTTTTAATTTGGCTTTAATTCTTTTGTACAACAACGTAGGACCATCTGAGCATACAAAATTTCTTGCTTTGCTAGAAGCCCTTTGATTTTTCAATCACCATATGCAGTGGTTGGGGCAACACAAGATAAATTGAAGCTGAGCAAACACTCTAGTAAATGAAGGGATTTAGAGGAGACAGTAGATATTTCTGACATCAATAACTTTGTTACTTGTAAACTTATACTTACTGGTTACCGGTTTATATGTTAAAAAAATGTCACATGTCAAAACATGTGTAGAAAGAGCGTTGGAGAGACTTCTCAGCATTCTTCATAGTATAAACTATATTAGTACAGTAAATTGCACCAGCTAATTTTCCTATATCCGATTAATTTTTACCACATAAAATGTTTACAAACCTTTATGCTAATTAATAACGTCTTAGCACACTTAGCCAAATTCTATTAATTAGTGCAAGCTTTGGGCCAGTTCATTTCTAGCTAAAGTCGTTTAGTGCAATCCCATCAATCATGGGTTGGGTAGGCCATGGCACGGGTCAAGAAAACCAGCCCATTGGCATTGTGAAAAGTCCCTTCTTTTAGCGTAATTTACAAAGTCTTGCCATCTCATAACGCAAGGATGAGCTGGTGGATTTTACCAGATCCAAGGCCCGAGGGACGGCCATTTTCATTGACGGTGGAAATGGTCCTGTTAGGCAAGTGTAGCCGTCGTCAGTAGAAGACTGTCGGATTTCACTTCATCCCAATTGTTACAGGTATATTTAGGCTCAAAACCTCCGATTTTGGTACGTAATCAAGCTGACAGTGAAGCCGCATCTAGCTTATTCGCTTTATTTGCTGTCTCTTCATGCTTTGATCTCTGATGGTGACTAATGCATTTCTAGAAAACCATGGATAAATTGATATAAATAAAATGAATTTTATGTCCTACTTTGAAAACTAACCCACAGGTCCTCTTAACCCAACTTAGATCCACCTCAAACCCGAAAATAATCTAATCTCATTAACACAATTAATTTAAACCGAACTATCCCTTATATGTTTTCCTCTTTGAAATCCACCTCAATGCTCTCGCGGCCACGATCACGGCGAATTACTTCTTTTTTTTTTCAGTGCTTTCAGCGGAATACACACACACACGCACAGAATGGTCTCAAGTCAACGGAGGGTGCTTATTAATGTTAGCCAAATAATGAATATCTCAAAGCAGATGGAGCACAAAGCGACTTGAGCCAGGTGGATATCTCAAAAATAATGAAACCCTTTTTCCAAATCGGTAATAATTTGTTGCTTAATTTTTATTTTATTTATTAAGAAAACTTAATGTATAAATAATAAGTAATAATTATTTTTCTGAGCATAAAATTAATAAATAGGCTTAAAAATCACCTAGTTACAAGGAAAAATGCACCAATCAGGCAGCACTCGACAAGCGTGTACTTAAAAAACAACAATAAGAAGAAGAAGAAACACAACGTTACATGTATTCTTTTAATTTTCATAAAAAATAAAATAACAGAATTTTGAATATAAAAGGACTATGTGCACCCACTTGATTTTCATTTGCCCTATAATTATTTTAACACATACTCTATATAATTCACTTTTGTATAATAAACACTAATAATTTCACATGCGTATTAACTGTAAACAATAGATTATTTAAAAAAGTTACTAAACTGTTTAATTTAAAATTACTATATATATATATATATATATATATATATATATATAGTAAGAGTGAATTTTGAAACATTGAGAGTGTACGTGTACTTAATATATACCAAATCTCATGGGTGGAAGTGCGATCGACCCTAAAATTAAAGTTGTGCAACCGGTTCGCATTAATTTTAGTCAATTAACCGGTTAAAATGACTTATTTTTATTTTTATATTTTTTTATTCTAAATAAATTTTCATTAAAATATAATATTTTCTAGCTATAATAACCCATTGAAAATACAATTTTAGTAATCTTATTAAATTTTTATGAATTTTTCTAATTTAAGACATTAAAAAATAAAAGTTGACAAAAATTTATAAACATTATAAAAATTTACTTTCAAATAGATTATTACATTTACATAATATTGGCTTTTCAATGAAATTAGTTTTAGGGAAAAAATGTAAAAATAAAATAAGTCAATTGACTTAAATTAAAACGAATTAAATCTTCTTTTATATTGCAAGGTGAATCACTACAAGGGAAAAACAAATTAGCGATTGAAGAAATAGTCGCTAATTGCGACTAACTAGTAACTAAAACATTCAGTCGTAAAAACATTAGTCACTCGTATGTAGTGATTAAAATTGTTAATCACTACCTTTTTGAACTAGCAACTGAAAAGTTAGTCGCCAGAGTAGCGACCAAAAATTCAGTCACTATTAGCAACTGAATAGTTAGTCGCTAAGTGTGACTGACTTTTCAGTCGCAAGCTGCCTTTTTTTAAACATAAATTGTCAACCCAAATTTGTATATATATAAATAATTTAAAATATTAAATATATAAATGTATATATACATAATGAATTGCTTATATATACATATATATAAAAAAAATGAACAAAGAATTTATAAAGTCTAAAATAAACAATTAAAATCAATACAAAATTGGCAATATTATTCAAAGAAAATAAAAAACAATAAATTTTTTGCCAACAATTAAAATAATAAACTAGAGAAACTGAAAGTCGTAGATGGTGTTGGGGGGTTGGTCACCAGTAACATCTTCCTGAAGTTGATCCTGTGCAATCATAGGATGACGGTCACCTAAGATGTCTTGCGTCTCCGGTACACAAGCTTCGATCTGGGACGGGTCAACGATATTAAGCTAGGAAGATACCTCTACTGAATAATCGGATTACTGCTGTGCTAAGTGTGATATCGGCATGGACCCATTCAAACTGATGAATGGATGGAGATGAATGGATATAGGAACCTGGTGCTAAAAACCTGCCATTATCGTACCCCGTTGAGTCGAGGAAGAAGAATGGTTATAAAATGCTGGTGCCGGTGTTGTATGAGTCGTCTGCTTATAAGATTTGGTTGCCTATGGGTATGATGATGAAAAAGGTTGTGCTGGCTGTGAGCCCATTATACCATAATGAGAAGGATGAACAGGCTATGACTACGATCTAGTCACAATATAAGATCCATTTCCACCCGACCCTTCAAGTACGAGGCCAAGATCAACACCAGTCGGGAGGGTCCCTTGAGTAGGCATGCGGCCAAGGTATTGGGTCATCCCCAGGTGGCACTTGCTTGTCAAGGCTTGAATCTAGATGTTGGGGAGGAGCGTAGGGTTGGTGGGCTAACTGCTGGTTCTCTGAACCAACTCCAATGCCACTGACGGGCTAGTAAAATGGGTCGATGGAAAATCAGCTAATGAATAAAAACTGAACGGGTCAGGGAACTTGACCCTGACCACCTCTTGGCTATAGGGAAGGGCCATAAATGTACTGGCCTCGAGCCCCGTGGCCCTGATGCACACCACCTTGCACGGCATCAAAGGATGATGAAGCAGATCGACATCCTCTAGATGAATGATCTGAATGCCCTCATTTATGCTGATCCATCTTTGCGTTTCAGATAAAATTTATCACATAATCACAAATTTACTACATATCATCAATTTATAATAACTTTTAACAATTCCAATAAATTATAAAAAGTCAGAAATATTCAAAATTTGTAGATAATTAAAAAAATGTGTAAGAAATAAAAATCTATAAAAATTATATATAAAGAATAAAACCTCTAACAATTTCTAAAATCTCTTACAAGTTTTAAAATCTCTTACAAGTTCAAAAATTTCTAACAATTTCTGAAATTTTTAAAATTTCTAACAATGTCTACAATTGCTAGCTATTTGTAACAATGTAGGAAATATTATCAACTAAAAAATTACTTATAAAAAAAATAACAAATTTTTCTAAGAACCTAACAAAAATTTCTAACAATGTAACAAGAATTGAGAACATGAAAATAAATTATATTCCTAATAATTTCTAAAATATTAACAACAAAAAAAGGGTCAAATTCGAGTAGAAACTAACACACATTAAATAAATAAGGAAAAATAAAAGAGTTAGAGTTAAAAAATTACCAAATTATGGTTGTTGCAGAAGTTCTACTTAAAGAATCATTTAGAACGTTTCTAGAAGGTTGAAAGTGAAACAAATGAATTCAAATGTCCAAAAAAGGGATTTTATAGATCAAGGTGAGTAGCGACTAAATTAATTACAAAATTATGAAAAGCCTTTTTCAGTCGCTAACAAGGATACAACTGTCAATCAGCGGTTGGCAAGACTAATTAACGACTGACTATTTAGTCGCTAATAGTGATTGAAACATTTAGTCACTATTTAATAAATTCGGTCGCTAATAGATTTTAAATTCAGTTGCTAAATTAAATAATTTAGTTGCTAGTTTTGAATATTATATTTTTTTATATAGTTTCTAATATATTAATCATATTAGTAAAATATAACATATTATATTTACAATAGCTAAATTCTAATTTTTGAAAATTGTAATATATTATTTTCAAGATAAATTATGTTTAGTCAAATTATATATTATGTCAAACTAAATGTTAATTATACACACACACACACAAAATTTAATATATTATGTTGAAGATAAATTATGTTTAGTCAAATTAAATATAATTATTTCAAATTATATTATATTATATTTGTAATAAATAATTTATAATATTATAAATCCTAATTGGATTGACTCAAAATATTATTTAGTCCAATTAACTCTAACATCTTATACATAATTGCAGCATTACAATTAACGGAAGCAATACATTAAATCAATTTGATTGTTTGGATTCTAAAACATCTTTGCCTACTTCCTCTTCTGAATGGTCACATTCTGCATGGCGGGTGTCAAATATAGAGAAATAACGTTTTCCTTCTGAGACTACTTCATCAACAATGTTAATATCCACAAGTATTAGACCTGATTCAATGTCTCTAGTATCATGTATCATGTCGACATATCGTATATGATTTTGCTGGTATGGCTCATCTTCCTCAAGTGGTCCACCCTCAATGTCGTTGCTGCAGAATCGTTAGCTGCCTGGACATCAATGGTGTCTAATTCAATAAAACTATTGTTGGGTTTCGGGAGCCAAACAGCGCAGCGGAATTTAACCAAAACCCTCCAGGATCCAAGTGAAACGGGGTAAACCGGGTGTTCGAAAATTTGATACTTAATTTTCGGTTGAGATCTCTCACTCAACTGTAGAGTCGAATCACAAAACCTGAACAGTTGACGTGTTCAGGCTCTCTATGGTATCCACACGAGCCTCTCGGGATCACTACGCTTCCACCACGTCCCGGCAGATGCGTTTCTCTTGCGCTCGCAGTGCTAGCTTGCGTCCTCCAAGGAAAAGCAAGAGAAGAGTGCGGCTGTCCTTTTGGGAGGCTAGGGCAAGGAGACCTACGAATTTCTCACTTAAAAGTTGTATTTATAGTGAGACTCAACTTCCAGGCCTAATGGGTTTCAAAGCCCTAATCCAATTAGGATTTAATTTCGGGCTTAATAATGGCTCAACTCCTTGGCCCATTATTAATACGAAATTAAAGTGAAACCATAACCCAAATAATTAGCCCATGCACTCTAATGATCCAAATAGCTCTATGTGTGCGACCCAATAGGCTCTTGCCATGTTGGCAATGATCATAAATCACATTTATGATCATAAGCAATGAGCGGTGTCTAGCAACACATGATTGCTACCCAAGTGACAAGATTGTCGGTGAATCGACTAAACCTTTATGATCATCACCGATATATGCCATTGTCCCTTTGTCCAAGATATCAAGACTAAGCACGAGACATGGAATGTGTCACTCTCGTATAGCCCAATCTTTGGTTTCTTGATTACCGAGTAGACTAACTTAAACTGATGACATTGATATCATATATCAACTCATCGGAGCATGGCCATGCATTTTCTAAGTCTCACTCTATCAAGGGGCCCAAAGATATCACTCCCGTTACATAGGAGGGACAAATCCCATCTTGATCATACAAATCCCTCCGCATGATATGTGACATACCCAATGACCTCCTTCAAGTTCACTCAGTTACGAGCAACAAAGGAAAGTATCAAAGTATGTGACTCACATGTAGGGAACCTTGATGATCTTAGGTCGAAGGACTACATATACCATGATCACTATGAGAATCACTTATGACACTCATATAACGATCCATGAAGTGTTCTCATGGTGGGTCGGTCCAGTACACAAGTTCTCCAACTTGTACCCATATGTAGACTACATATCTCATATTAGTCTCCACATATGCTAGTCATTATGTATTATTGCAACCCGCTCCACAATAATACTATACTAGGGACGTTTAAGAATATCATTATTCTAGGGTTACAATTATGTTTATTACGTTACGCAGAAACAAAACAAAAAACAAAATTGCTGGATTAATGCCTCAATAAAATATCATGACTCAATGTGCAAAAATACAATCATCTCATGATTGGCTTTTGAGCACAATACTAACAATCTCCCACTTGCACTAAAAGCCAATCATCCATGTATCTAATACCGATGGATCTAGAATGGCTATCATGCTTCTGCTGCGTAAGGGGCTTTGTCAGTGGATCAGCAATGTTGCTGTCTGTCGAAGTCCTGCATATCCTTACATCACCCCTCTCGATGATCTCCCTGATGAGATGATAGCGTCGGAGTATGTGTTTGGATCGCTGGTGAGATCGAGGTTCCTTAGCCTGTGCGATTGCTCCATTGTTGTCACAATAGAGCTCTATCGGGTCAACAATGCTTGGAACCACTCCAAGTTCAGTGATGAACTTCTTGATCCAAACTGCCTCCTTCGCAGCATCAGAGGCGGCAATGTACTCAGATTCTGTTGTAGAGTCAGCTACTGTCTCTTGCTTTGAACTCTTCCAGCTTACAGCACCACCACCAATACAAAACACATAACCAGATTGCGATCTAAAATCATCCTTATCGGATTGGAAGCTTGCATCGGTGTAACCCCTTACAACGAGCTGATCTTCACCTCCAAAGACCAAGAATGCATCCTTAGTCCTTCGTAAGTACTTAAGGATGTTCTTAACAGCTGTCCAGTGACTTTCACCGGGGTTCGATTGGTACCTACTCGTCATGCTCAAAGCATATGAGACATCGGGACGAGTACATATCATGGCATACATGATAGATCTAATTGCTGAGGCATATGGAATCTTACTCATGCGCTCTCTCTCCTCGGTTGTACTCGGACACTGAGATCTAGAAAGAGTGATACCATGTGACATGGGCAAGAATCATTTCTTGGAATCTTGCATGCTAAACCTCTTTAGCACCTTGTCAATATATGTACTTTGACTTAGGCCAAGAAGCTTTCTAGATCTATCTCTATAGATCCTGATGCCTAACACATAGGCTGCTTCACCCAAGTCCTTCATAAAGAAACATTTCCTTAGCCAAGTCTTCACAGACTGTAGCTCAGGAATGTCATTCCCGATGAGTAGTATGTCATCTACATACAACACCAAGAAGACAATAGCGCTCCCACTAACCTTCTTGTAGACACAAGGTTCATCTTCATTTTTGATAAAACCAAACTCTTTGATTGCATCATCAAAACGAAGATTCCAACTTCGAGAAGCTTGCTTCAGTCCATAAATGGACCTTTGTAATTTGCACACTTTATTGGCATTCCCAGGAGTGACAAAACCCTCAGGTTGTGTCATGTACAAATCCTCAAGTAGCTTTCTATTTAGGAATGCAGTTTTGACATCCATTTGCCATATCTCATAATCATAGTGTGCAGCAATAGCAAACAAAATTCGGATGGATTTAAGCATAGCAACTGGTGAAAAAGTTTCATCATAGTCAATACCATGAATTTGCTTGAAACCTTTTGCGACCAATCGTCCCTTAAAGGTAATCACATTACCATCCATGTCAGTTTTCTTCTTGAAAACCCATTTGCACCCTATGGGTTTTACCCCTTCAGGTGGGTCAACCAAAGTCCATACTTGGTTTTCATACATGGATTCCATCTCGAATTTCATGGCCATTAGCCACTTCTCAGAGTCAAGCCCCGACATAGCTTGTTGGTAGGTTGTGGGCTCATCTTGATCCATGAGCATCACATCACTGGTGTGAGTCACGAGAAATCCATATCTCTCGGGCTCACGCCGAATCCTACCAGTCCTACGTGGGCTTTGTGCTACAGGAACAGACTCTTGAACCACAACATCTTGTGGTGTCTGTTCAGGTTCCATTTCAGGTTCGATGTCTCCTTGTTGTTCTTGAATTTCTTCAAGTTCTACTTTCCTCCCACTAGTTCCTTTAGAGATAAACTCTTTCTCCAAAAAGACACCAGTTCGAGCAACAAACACTTTTTGCTCAGAGGGATTGTAGAAATAGTAACCCTTTGTTTCTTTGGGATACCCAACAAAAAGACATTTTTGAGATTTGGGCCCTAGTTTGTTAGAGGATTGACGTTTTACATAAGCGTCACAGCCCCAAATCTTCATAAAAGACAAATTGGGACGCCTCCCACTCCATATCTCATATGGTGTCTTTTGAACCGATTTAGATGGAACTCGATTTATTGTAAAAGCGGCTGTTTCTAGAGCATGTCCCCAAAAGGAGTTTGGAAGGTCAGCTTGACTCATCATGGAGCGAACCATGTCTAACAGAGTTCGATTTCTCCTTTCAGAAACACCATTCCATTGAGGTGTACCTGGTGGAGTGAGTTGTGATACTATACCACACTCCTTCAGATAGTCAAGGAATTCTCGATCCAAGTACTCTCCACCTCGATCTGATCGAAGCACTTTGATACTCTTCCCGAGTTGATTCTCTACTTCATTCTTGAATTCTTTGAACTTTTCAAAGGATTCTGACTTGTGTCTCATAAGATACACATAGCCATATCTGCTGAAGTCATCAGTGAAAGTAATGAAGTATTGGGAACCTCCTCTAGCTTGTGTAGACATAGGGCCACATACATCACTATGTATGAGTCCTAGTAAGTCATTAGCCCTTTTACTTTGCCCTGTGAATGGGGCTTTGGTCATCTTGCCCAACAAACATGACTCACATGTCTCATATGATTCAAAATCAAATGAGTCCAAGAGTCCATCCTTATGGAGCTTGGATATGCGGGTCTCATTTATATGGCCCAAGCGACAGTGCCAGAGATAGGTCGAGTTTGAATCATTTAATCTGACCTTCTTGGTATTCACATTATAGATTGGATCTTCAAGGTCTAGAACATACAACCCATTGCTAAGTTGAGCACTACCATAAAAGATTTTATTCAAATAAATAGAACAACATTTGTCCTTTATTATAAATGAAAAACCTTTCTTGTCCAAACAAGAAACAGAAATCAAATTTCTACTAATAGAAGGCACAAAGTAGCAGTTGTCTAATTCTAAAACTAATCCACTAGGTAAAGTGAGAACATAAGTCCCTACGGCTAAGGCAGCAACCCTTGCTCCATTTCCAACACGTAGGTCCATTTCACCTCGAGCCAATCTTCTACTTCTACTTAGATCCTGCACATTTGCACAAATGTGAGATCCACATCCAGTATCCAATACCCAAGATGAGGAAGTAGAAAAGTTAGCCTCTATAACAAAAATACCTGAAGTGGAAGTCTTACTTCCCTTTTCCTTAGCAAGTTCTTCAAGATAGAGCTTACAGTTGCGCTTCCAGTGTCCAGGTTGCTTATAATGGAAGCACTCCCCTTCCTTTGCCACACCACCCTTTGGTTTCAGTGCAGCTGAAGAAGAACTAACATTGGACTTTCCATTAGCTTTATCCTTCTTCTTGTTGGCTTTTCCTTTTCCCTTGCCCTTTTGAACCATCAAAATGGGCTTAGCCTTCTTAAGGTTTTGCTCAGCAGTTCTCAACATGTTGAGCAATTCAGGGAGGGACTTGTCAAGGTCGTTCATGTTATAGTTCATGACGAACTGACTGTAGCTTTCAGGCAACGATTGCAAGACTACATCAATAGCCAACTCTTTCTGAAAAGCAAATCCCAAATTCTCAAGATTCTCAATGTACCCAATCATCTTGAGCACATGAGGACCCACGGGACTTCCCTCAGACATCTTGCACTGAAACAATGCCTTAGAGGTCTCAAACCTCTCATGCCTAGCTTGCTCTTGGAAAAGCATTTTGAGATGTTCGATCATATCGAACGCCCCCATGTTCTCATGTTGCTTCTGAAGCTCAGATTCCATGGTAATAAGCATGAGGCATGCAACATCCAAAGCATCATCAGAATGCCTCTTGTGAGCATCCCTTTCAGCTCTTGGAGCAGTGGCAGCAGGCTCATTCAGAATGGGCTGCTCTAGGACATATGCCTTTCTCTCTTGTTTGAGGACTATCCTCAAGTTTCGGTACCATTTGAGAAAGTTGGTCCCATTCAGTTTTTCCTTCTCAAGGATCGATCGCAACGAAAGTGTCGATGTGTTTTGTGCCATGGTTATCTACAACAGTAAATATGCGGTGTAAGAGTCATGTATTTTAATTCATTTAATAAGGACTTTTATTAAACGATACTCCCACTATTTTCCTCAAAATAATAACGCTCGATATTATTTCGGAACACCTCGGCGCTAAGGTATTCTAGTGGGCCAAGATCCATATTTGACCACAACCTGAGTCAGCTTTGGCTTTTCTCTCAAGTTACAGCTATTTAGGTAGGCAACTCCTTGCCAATTGCATCTTATGCAACTCTTGGATAGTTGGGTGAACAACACTTGTCCAAGCTCATCTCATGAACTTAAGCCCAACTCTATGCCTCTAAGTCCCTAATCCTATTAGGATGACTTAGTTAAGTCGAACCCAAAGTTAGCAATTTGGATATCACTATTATCCCATCGCGCCTTACCAAGATGAACATAGGTGCTTTGCTTTGGCAAACCCACCTAATGTTGATCAAAGTCTTGACGAGTGCCAACATTTGGAAGGCATCACATTTAATGACTTAATATTTGTTTGAGGGATTTTTCTTTTGATCTCACCAATTTGTTATATCCGGTTGTTTTATACATGCATCACATACAAATATAAAACATGCATCTCATGCTTACAAGAAATAAACGTGACATGGTTATAGCCCAAACTATGCGATATTCTCAAGCCAATGAGAATATCATAAAAGCCTAAGAAAAGAAAAGAGTCTTCACAAGCTCCTTCTCTTCCTTTCTTGGCTGCTTTTTTGTTGTCACCTCCTTGGACATACCACCTTGGACGATCCCATAATGCACCATTACATCAATAATAGAAACCTCGAGTTACATTCGAGGGGAGTAAGGTGAGAAGAGAATGTACAATGAGAGTGATAAGAAAAGGCACGACTCGCAGGCCGTATTTACAAGTACAACCAATCAAGGGCTATAACCATGCACCATGCTTCAAACACCAATCAGCATATCATGTCAAATCTCATTCAACAAAGATGCATGCCAATTTTCGCGTGTTGATTAACCAGTTTTTATTTATGTGGCGCTTCGCATACGGCGGTCCCGCTGGCCGGTCAGCGGGCGGTGGTTCCGCTGACCGGTTAGCGGACGGGGTCAAGGGGAGCCGCCCTTGCAGGGGGCGTGGGGGGCAGCGCCCCCCGGCGCAAAAAATTGTCTTACAATTGCTTAGCCCGAAATCTTCTATTTCGAGAAAGTAGGCACCCGAGACTCCTCCATTCGAGCCACCAAAAATACCTTACATTCGGTGCCCGAACAGGCCGAATCCGAACAAACCTAGGGTTTTTGCAACTATTGCAAGAATCCTAATCCATATAGGTATCTCATACCTATCAATTTCGGGTTAATCTCATTAACCAATTTGTGTCGTTTCTTCATATATCTCATATGTTCATTACGAATCCCGGTTTCATGCATCATGAATCAATCTAATTAATCATGGCCGAAAACCAATCGAACACATAGCATCATGCGATTCAACACTCAATCCCGATTTAGGGTTTCACCAGTAGCTCTGATACCACTGTTGGGTTTCGGGAGCCAAACAGCGCAGCGGAATTTAACCAAAACCCTCCAGGATCCAAGTGAAACGGGGTAAACCGGGTGTTCGAAAATTTCATACCTAATTTTCGGTTGAGATCTCTCACTCAACTGTAGAGTCGAATCACAAAACCTGAACAGTTGATGTGTTCAGGCTCTCTATGGTATCCACACGAGCCTCTCGGGATCACCACGCTTCCACCACATCCCGGCAGATGCGTTTCTCTTGCGCTCGCAGTGCTAGCTTGCGTCCTCCAAGGAAAAGCAAGAGAAGAGTGCGGCTGTCCTTTTGGGAGGCTAGGGCAAGGAGACCTACGAATTTCTCACTTAAAAGTTGTATTTATAGTGAGACTCAACTTCCAGGCCTAATGGGTTTCAAAGCCCTAATCCAATTAGGATTTAATTTCGGGCTTAATAATGGCTCAACTCCTTGGCCCATTATTAATACGAAATTAAAGTGAAACCATAACCCAAATAATTAGCCCATGCACTCTAATGATCCAAATAGCTCTATGTGTGTGACCCAATAGGCTCTTGCCATGTTGGCAATGATCATAAATCACATTTATGATCATAAGCAATGAGCGGTGTCTAGCAACACATGATTGCTACCCAAGTGACAAGATTGTCGGTGAATCGACTAAACCTTTATGATCATCACCGATATATGCCATTGTCCCTTTGTCCAAGATATCAAGACTAAGCACGAGACATGGAATGTGTCACTCTCGTATAGCCCAATCTTTGGTTTCTTGATTACCGAGTAGACTAACTTAAACTGATGACATTGATATCATATATCAACTCATCGGAGCATGGCCATGCATTTTCTAAGTCTCACTCTATCAAGGGGCCCAAAGATATCACTCCCGTTACATAGGAGGGACAAATCCCATCTTGATCATACAAATCCCTCCGCATGATATGTGACATACCCAATGACCTCCTTCAAGTTCACTCAGTTACGAGCAACAAAGGAAAGTATCAAAGTATGTGACTCACATGTAGGGAACCTTGATGATCTTAGGTCGAAGGACTACATATACCATGATCACTATGAGAATCACTTATGACACTCATATAACGATCCATGAAGTGTTCTCATGGTGGGTCGGTCCAGTACACAAGTTCTCCAACTTGTACCCATATGTAGACTACATATCTTATATTAGTCTCCACATATGCTAGTCATTATGTATTATTGCAACCCGCTCCACAATAATACTATACTAGGGACGTTTAAGAATATCATTATTCTAGGGTTATAATTATGTTTATTACGTTACGCAGAAACAAAACAAAAAACAAAATTGCTGGATTAATGCCTCAATAAAATATCATGACTCAATGTGCAAAAATACAATCATCTCATGATTGGCTTTTGGGCACAATACTAACAACTATGTAGTTTCACCTTTATTATTATCCACCATTGCTGTTGAGATAAATGTGGATACTGACAATAAAACACTTGTATGGCTTGGCAAGCCAATATGAATAGTTCTAGCGGATTTAATCTTGATTTCCATTTCACATCAACAAAGCCAGATGAAAAATGTGTGCGAATGCCACAAGTTGTGTCAAACCACGTACACTTAAAAACTGTGAGAATGTTTGGGACATGTCCAGATTATTGAAGTTCGATGATTTCATCAATCATTCTATAAAAGTTGATCTCACTGTTCAAACTGCTGTGACTCTCAACATAAACACCTTAGTTCACTATTGATTTGGTTAATCTGTAGGTCCTACCATGAAAAACGCAACCCATTAACCATGCAATCGTTATAACTTGTGCTAGAATAAAGCGAACCACACATTAGTTCAACAAGATGTTTGCCCAATCTGCCGCGATGAAGCTGACCTTGTCAATACAAAAATAGTTAGTACTATTTTTTTTAAACAGTATAAAACATTAAAGTGCGAAATTCGACAAAAGGTTTACATAGTCACGAAACTACTGGGAAAAATGTTGAACCCAAAACTCTTCCATTTCTCTATCACTGGAATAAGGAAACTTTCGTCGTATAACGTCATTGAAAACCTTAAAGTAGACATCTAATTCTTCGCAATTTTGTAGAATGTACAAATGCATCAATCATATTTCATCCTCTTCTAGGATTCTTCGGGTCCCATGAACAGGAAAGTTTCTATTGTCATTGCAAAACATTAAAAGAGGGATGGGATTAATCATTTCATTTAAACCTAAATTGATGGTCTCAACATTCCTAAGGGCTCGTTTCAATCTAGTTTTCGTATCAAGACCAAAGTAACGTTCATAAAATAATATCATCCCTGCACTAGATATGGCTTTACAATTGAGCCCTTTAACTTCACCTTGTTACGCACATTTCTCTTTAGAGCCCACATAAGCCTATAATAACAAAGAAAAAGGTGTCAGCTAATAAATTAATGAAAATGTTACAAAGTATTCATGTAAAGTACTCTATCCTTTAAAAGCATACATCCAATAATACTGAATAGATTCACACAGCTTCACTTCTCAAGGTAAATGTATAGCTAAGTGTTTCATTTAATCAAAAAAAGCTGGCGGGAATATCATCTCAAATTTACAGACAGTGATAATTATGAGGTTCTCAAGTTTTTCTATCTCTTCATATTTAATCTTGCGTGAACAAAGTTCCCAAAAGAATGAAAATATGAACAAACTTTGGATATTGTTGCCCATATTGCTGGTGCCAAATACCCACACACCGTAATAGGCAATAGATGTTGCAAAAATACGTGACAATCATGACTTTTAAAAGCATAGAAATTGTAATCTCAAACATTAACATTTTGTGATAAATTAGAGGAAAACCCATTTGAAATTTTGAATTCTTTGAGCTATAAACATATCTGCAGAACCTCCTCCCGCTCCAGAGCATTTTTGGTTTTCGGTTTGTTGTTAGTTTTTCCATCATCAATCAAGTAGAGCTCATATCGCATATCTAATTCTTTTAAATCTAACCGGACATTAGGGTTATCTTTTGTCTTACCTTTTACGTCTATCAATGTATAAAATATATTCTGAAAGAAATTTTTTTCTCTGTGCATGACATCCAAGTTATGCTTGATAAGTAAGAACTTCCAATGAAGTAACTCTTAGAAAATCGACCGTTTCAGCCAATTATGAGTAGAACCAAATCTAGTTGCACGTAGATTGTCACATGATGATACAAATAGTGGGAATTTCATATTATCTAAGCATTGAACAATCTCTTCACCAAACATTAGTAGAACAGCTGTTTCCTTTACTCATAACCCTAGTCGAAAAACATTAATATTCCCACAAAATGCATGGTTACTCGGCAAAAACTTCCTGTGATAGTCCCATCAGTACAGCTTCTTCCCAAACTTCAACTGAAATATATTAATGTTCTCCATATAATATGGACATGCCAATTTCCCATGTATATTTCAACCTAATAGCATCTCATATGCTTGGAAATCATTAATTATTCACAATAAACAGACCCTCATTCTAAAATTTTCACATCGATATGCATACCATGTTTATACTTCTTCTACCTATAGCGTCTTCAACTCATCAATTAAAGGTCTCAAAAATACATCAATATTTCATCCCGGAGATCTTGGCCCTGGTATTAACAATGATAAAAAAATGTACGCCTCTTTCATACACATTTTCGATGGCAAGTTATAGACAACTATAAACACATGCCATATAGAATACGTTCCACCCGTTGTAGAATTCAGCATTAACCCATCTGCGCATAACCTAAGACGCACATTTCTAATTTCAACAGTAAAGTCAGGGAAACATGAATTTACTTGATGCCAAGCCTCTGTTTGGCATAGATGAGCTATTGAGCTCGAATGCGCACTATGCCCATAACTTGCATGTCATATTATGTGTTCAGCTGTTTGGCGGGACATAAATAAATGTTTTAGTTGGTGTGTGATTGGTAGATGCCACGACACATTTTGTGCAATTGGTTTTTCTTTCCTCTGTTCAATGTCTCTTCCCTATATCTACACTTATCACAAACACTACAATGCTTCAATTCTAAATTCTCACCATCAAATAACATAAAATTTTTTGGACACGCATCTATTTTCACGCATGAAATGCCTAACCCCTTTATCATTTACTTTGATTCATATAACGTCTCTGGTAATTAATTTTTCTCTAGGACAAATTCTTTCAATAGTGACAATATATCATTAAAGCAGTTATCATTCATATTATGTTTATTCTTTTCGCTCAACAACTGTGAAATTGCCGACAATTTCATGTATTTTTTACATCCCTTAAACAACGGTGTTGATGCATCATCCAGTAATTTATAAAATTCTTGTGCATTTGGATTAGGCAACTGATTATTAATTTCTACAGAATGATGTGCAATGCCATCATTGTTATTAGTACTTTCAATAATCGTTTCCTCTTGATTTTCATTATCGTATTCATCACTTTTCTAACCTATTATTATAGTCGAACATTAGATGCATCGAATCAATTACCATATGACTATACCTAAATCTATTCTCACAAATAGTATTGCTATCAGACAATGTCCTTGATGACGATGAAGTGTTTGCACTATCTCCCACATGCAAATTATGATTTCGAGTATCATGTCATTCACCATAACAGTACCAAACATAATATTTTTTCACAAATCCATATTGACATAAATGCATCTTAAACTACTACACATTGTTTGTAACAAATTTCCTACACCATTTATAAAATCTAGATTCACATATCCATCCCTCATTATTCATTTGTACATCCATTGACGTTCTTCTTGTGCCATTGTTCTAATTTCCTACAAAACGCAATAGTTATATTTTCATTTACAGTATACATCGAACATTTAGTATAAATGCATAGATATAATTATAATCCTATAACCATAATTAAATTCTATATACTATATGAATGGCTTTTTATGCCTAATAAATGCCTACAGGGAATGGGCCTAACCTATTTAGAAATGAAAAATCTAAATAGTACTTCTATATTTTAATTTATCTTAATATAATTTGAAAAACTTTCAGCAACATCCCAACTTAGTTCCACAGAACACCAAATTTTTCTTGAGACAAAAATCTCAAACTTGGCTTCCAAGGAATGAAGCTAGATATGACCAAATAAATATTATGTATATACAATAACTATGTACAATTGCATATTCTCTTCATATATATTATTTCTAAACAGATCAGGAATCATTGACAGACATTCTATGGTTCACCATATGCAGGACAATATTGAGTATTTAAACACAAAAACTAGTAGTTAAAACATAATCTTCAATTAAATTATATATTACCTTAGTCATTATCTCTACAAACGTTGAGTTTGCAATGAATCACTTCATTATTGAAGAGATTCGCATTAGATGTCTAACGAATTAGAAACAGGAGTGAACAAGAAGAAAAGGAATGGGGAAGGGGAGGTTGGGGAAAGATTTTAATCATAACTAGTGACTAAATTTGTGATTGAAGGGAAACTAGCGACTGAATGTGAAAATATTAAAAAACTAGCAACTGAAATTTAAATTTAACAATTGACTAGCGACTGAAATTTAACGACTAAATATTTCAATCGCTAGTTCGCTAGTTTCCATGTGGCTCACATCTAGTGATTGATTAGCGACTGAAATTCAGTCACTAGTTTCAATCACTAATCGATGCATCCCTTGTAGTAAATTACACTTTCCCCTTTACATTTACACTTACTTACATCCTTAGGGTTTGGAAACTTTCTTCTACCCATTTTTATCAACTTTAAGAGGGAAAAAAAAAAAGATAAAATGTCTTGCATTTACAAATAGAAATTAAAAAGATAATTTGACTTGTCCGTTAAATGTACAAAATTATTAGATAGACAATAGCTAGGTCAATAATATTGACCTCTTTCATGTTATGCCGTACATGTTATTGTTTTTTACCGAATGCTCGTAATTACAGTTTACATGGCTCCTCCACCAACGAAAGATTGTTTTAGTTAAGATATAAATCTGCCTTTCAACATACATAATAAACATAACTTTCAAGGGAGAGAGGTGCTTGACATCACAAACATATATATTTCCAAGCATGGCCTCCACCTTATAAGATGATATACTTAACATCTGATTACTTAATAATTGGATGATTCTAATGATTAGTAGTTATTTAAGCTAGTTAATTACTCAAATTGGACTAATCAATGTCCAGTTGTATTGTCATATTAGGAAAATAAAGATGCTGGCAGCAAGCTGAAGAAGGGAAATTAAAATGCTACTAGCTATATATCTCGGGAAAGAGATTGAGATATAAAACAAACAACAAAAACCAAGTGGGTCTTAGAAATTAGTGTGTCGTCCCACAAAACGACCACGTCGACGTGCATGGATTCTAATTTTCTTTGCATCTTCGATAATATTGGAGCCGGAAGGAATTATACTGGAATATATATATATATATATATATGTTTTATTAACTCAATTTAATTATATTCATGTGAACACAACATCTTGAAGCTGCGAAAATTCTTCTAAGCAAGCCGTCCCAGCCGTCGTCACAACTGATCGCGATGGCTGCAGAACGTTAATTTTCTACATGTGATCCCCTGTGATCTCTATTTGTTGATCTGCTCTATATTTTTAATTTCCCCTTTTTTTGTTATTTTTTTCTACATATATAACTGAACGTTGTCACCAATGCAATATAAAGCTTATAGTTTAAGTGATACTGAAAGATTATTTAACTAAAACGAATTTATTTTAGTTAATTACTTAAAGCGAGAACATTTGAGCTTGATTTTATATATAAACTACAATCTTCTCAGCAGCATGCGTGCTGCAACTTAAGTTAGCCACTGAAGTTGCTAGCTTCTTTGAAAAAGATCAATATGCCCAATTGTTACATCAACGATATGTAATAAAAGAGAATCTACATTACTTCATCATGTGGAGACTACCGATCTAAAGGATTTCAATTGTGTTGAGTGCTGTGCAATATTTGTAATTATGTATGTTGTAATGTGCCTATGTAGAGCGATTACTTATTGGTCGTCTTGTACCCTTTTGTCTCCAATGTCCTATCACTGTCTATTTCTTAAAATTCCGAGTGTTGGTAAGCAATTCACCTCGATCAAAATGGGACCCGATCGGGGGTGGAAGACGTTACCGCGTTTGCCACCCTAGTGGGCTCCTGCGCACAGCAAAGTCAAATTAAACTGAGAAGCAGGAGCTCCCCTCTCCTCTCCTCTCGTCTCGGCTCGGCTTTCATGTGATTGATGCCCACACATGTCGCACGTGTTGGCTGCGCCATACAGTCCAGATGATGACCGCCATGGTGAGTGCGTGCGGTCAGATTTGGCTGGCTGACTGCAGTGACCAACTACAATAAACTTGCCAGTAGGAGATTGCCACCTCCCTACAATCCAACGATCTGCATTATTTTACAGATGCTAAATGCTACACGTGGACGCTGATTATCCATCGTCCAACCAAGCATCATTTTTCAGTTTTAGAAATCAGATCATATGGTTCAGTTTTCACCCCTTTTGACCTTTCTCCACACGGGAAAAAAGCTTTGTCGTTGCTTTATCACATTTCCTAGGCCCTAGCGTCTCTGATTGATGGATGTTCACTTACGGACTCAAAAATGTTGTGTAACAAATTCAGTTTGAAATGTCACAACTTTGTAACATTTTGTTTTCTAACATTTGAATATCACTAAATTAATAAGACAGAAAACTTAAATCCCAAACTTAGACAAAACAAGCAGTTCTAAATTTTTAATTGATACATAATATATACACACACTCTCAAAATAAAATATTGCAATGATGTTGTTCCTGATCCACTCTTGGAGTTCGGATGGGAAAGAATAAAATAGAATCTCTTGACTTGGAAATCGCACTGCTTCAACAAGTGTCGGTTTTGACCTCTTTCTAATTATATACTGTATGGATTAATTTGGAGAGTCAGTGATATAATTAACGCAGAAATATTAAATTTATCACTAAAATTTTGGATAGGGGGTAGACACTAGATATGCTACTATAATTTGTTTTAGACTTAAGCTTCTACTAATATTTTAAAATGCACTGAATATGGCACTGTTAGTTAAAAAAATAGTGAAAAATGGTATAAAAATAAAAAGAGCAGGTTTTGAAATTTTAGAGTTATTATAAATTATTAAAAAAATATTAGGATCTTTATAATTTTTGTCAAAAGAGAGTCTGATCTCTGTCATTAGCGCTTCAACCCTATTGCTGTCTCCGTCACCAACGCCTCAACCCTATTGCTGTCTCCGTTACTAACACCTCAACCCTATCGCCACCATCTTTTTGTCTTTACTGTTTAATCTCTTTGCTGACATTCTTGAGTGAGAGAGAGTGTGTGTGAGTGTGTGTGTGTGTTTAATTACAAAAAGTCTTTAAAGTTTGTTAAAATTTACATTATCATCCTAAAAATTTTAAATTTATTATTTTTAATTTTTTATGTAAGCTTTTTAACATTTTTCATTAGATTTTTAACGGCCAGTGACATATTCACTCTCAATTTAAAACTTTAGTGACATATTTAACCTATTTTCAAATATTAATGAGAGATTAAAAAAAAAACTTATAATGACATATCCGCTCATAATCCAAAACTTTAATAAGAAATTTGATATTTTTACCTATAATTAATGAGTCGTCACAATAGTACTTTGTCACCAAATCCAATAACTAGTTACTTTAGAGCTATATTTTTTAGGATTGGACAGTAGCTTCTGCTTACAAATCGGGAAGGGTAAAAAAAGAAGTTCTCAAATCCACTGGGAGTTAGCTTAACATATATTTTTAAGGCTGTTGAATATTATGGACGTATCGTCTTGTAGACAATTTAAAATTCGAAAAAAAATTACTTGAAAATTTTGTCAGCTGAATATTTAAATAAGTCAAGGATAGGCTATTTCACATTGCCGAAATGCACATATGGTCCTCCAACTTAGTAAACTTGAGCGAGTTAATATTTTTTTTTTTGACTTAGTGCGAGTTAGTTCTCTAACTTTTCAAATTAAACGTGTTAGTTCATTAACTTCGTTAAACTAAACTAATCAGTTTTAGGTGTGACAGAAAACGTCAGACATTCAACCTGTGAGTTACGCTGTCCTCATCCCTCTCTCATCTCTCCTCTCTTCTCACCCTCTCTTCTCCCTCGTCGCCCGCTCGCTTCCCCCATCCCTCCACATCTGCCCACCTCCCCCATCCTTCCTCATCTGCCGCCCTCACCTTCACTCCTCGTCTGCAGTCCTTGTCCAACCTGCCATCGTGTCACCTGATGCCCGCCATCCTCCTTACTCTCCTTGCTCGCCCTACCGTCGTCTCACCCGATGCCCATCATCCTCCTTGCATGCCTCGTCTCACCAAGCTGTTAGAAGTGGAATGGGGAAACCGCGCTAGATTCGATGAGGGGCTAGATTCAACAGAGATGGGGCCGGATTCACGAAGATGGGTCGAATTCAATGGATATGGCCGGCAGGTGGTGGCAAAGGGAAGAGAGATGACGATGGTGCCGAAGGAGGGAGTAGAAAGGAAAACAGAGATGTGGTAGATGCCCCACACCACATTAGCAAAACATTTAACACTGTTTGGTCTGCCGTCTATTTTGGATTAACTCGCTAACTTTTTCCAAATTAAAAGACCATATCCATATTTTGGCCATTTCATATTTAATAAATGGTACAGTTTTTGACAATTTGGTGATATTGACAGGATGATTGTTGGAGCATTATATGAAAGGTTTTGGAACAGGATTCGAAATACTCTTTTTGCCTTTTTTTTTTCCCCTTAATTTAAACAATAAGATAAAAATTAGGAAAAAGTAAGAAAATAGAATGCAACGGATCATTGTATTCATGACTCTTGAGATTTTATTATTGTACTAATTTGGACTCAATCTCAATTTCTTCCATAGAAAATCTCTAATTAATGTTATGTGCTAAACTTTTTGTGAATAAAACCTTTAAAATAAATGAACAAATGCAATATAGCATACCAGCATGGATGATTTGTAATAGTGAGACAATAAATAATATATATCGGGTCTTTTATTAGAAATGGAAGGGGAACTCATTTTTATGAGAAACAAGAAAAGATAGTAGCAGAAATGAAAATGCATGTATCTATCTGGTTTTTGAGGATGTATGGTGGGGGTATACCTCAGCATTAAATTCGTCTAATAAGATTACCCAGCCTTTGGAAACGTTACACATGGAGGGGATATGGCAGTAAAACTGGCTCGAAAGTGGAGCAGAAATGGGAGCGCCGGCGGCCTACACCTGTCCCTACCATCCTCCATCTCCATGGTTGATACATACTTCTACTGCATGTAGCTTGTAAACGCGTATTTCCATAAAAGCAACCGCCTCATTGTGGCCATAAGACCACATAGAGATAGGCAAAGCAGGGGCGGTCGTCTATGTATCTCCTCCGGCCCACTTGGAACTTGTGGGTTGATGGCTGATGACATGGCATGACACTTCCCCACCCCACCCAACCCAACCCCCCCCCCAAAACAAAATCTGCTTATATAACTCCAACTCACCCCCCGCCCGCCCTCCCTCACAGCACGCATTTCCACCTTTATCTCAGTCTAGAAGACCCTAGAAAATAAACTCTGAAAAGAAAACAGATCTTTAGATTAGAAATCTGTTTTCTCAATCGCTGGCTGATCATAAGAATATGGAAATGTCGAACGATGTTGTTGAAGAGCAATTAGGAGGCGTGCAAGAAACGCCAGAGCCGTGGTCCAAGTCACAGCTGAAGGAGAAGAAGCTCTCATGGCCGAAGCTGCGCAGATACGATTCCCTCGATCTCGAGTCCAGCAAACTTCCGGGCCACCACGCCCATCACAATATGGTCAGTTAGCTAGGGAGCGTCGTCTACTGTTTTTTTACATATATATATATATATATCCATGGAGTAATTATTATTATTATTATTATTTTTTAATTCTTTCAAATTACGTGTGTTAATTAATACATATATATCTGCAGAGAGGGATCAGATGGTCTATCGTGCTGCAGCTGGCGTTCCAGAGCATCGGGGTGGTGTATGGGGACATTGGAACGTCGCCGTTGTACGTGTTCTCCAGCACTTTTACCGACGGAATCCATGACAACGACGATATTCTGGGGGTCCTCTCCCTTATTCTCTACACCATCACTTTGATCCCTCTCTTCAAATACGTCTTCATCGTCTTACAGGCCACAGATAACGGTCAAGGTACTTACTACCTAAAAATTACTCCATATATACATATTCGTCCATCGGTTTCACAGAAAATAAATTTGTAAAATTGAAAATCCAAATTGATGAGTTAATTTCGTCGTTTCCGGGATCATCTGCTCTATATAGTCGTTTTGTTATATATATATATATATATATTCCTTTCAAACAAATGTATGTTTAACAAATGGGGTGAGATTGGATTTCTGTTGACGTAAGAGGAGACCAAACGAGCTGGGGAAGAAACTCCACACCAGTACACGATTCACGAGACATGAGACTATGAGAGGGAGGCTTAACTGGGCAGCGGCTATTCCCTTCGGGAACTAATTAATTCTATTTATTTTTAATATTTTATTAATCACCGAATATATAATTAAATAGGACGATCATAACAACGGAGCCAGCCAAACTGACCGCCTTCTCACACCAAATTTCTGCGCAGTGTCAGGCTTCTGGCACTAGGCATTGGCTGCTTCTTCTATATCGACTGATACACCATGAAAAATTAAGGATATTTTTTATTAGAAGGGGGAAATAAAAAGGAAGAAAGATATTTTTTATTTAATTGTTTGAGGTTTCGAAAAAGTCAAATTAGAGTTCAATCTTGCTTTTTCACTCTCCGCTACCGCCTTCACACGAGTCCTTCCTCCTTCCTGGCTCTTTGATTCACGAGGGCCCAACCCCCCTCCTCGGAAAGGTTGCTTTCCTCTGCCTTTTCTAGGATCTCCTTGAAAATGATTTTCTTTTTCGAAAATGCAAACAAAATTTTAGCACTCCTAATTAATGGGTTAGAGAAATTTTTTCTATCTATTATATTTTCATCTCCCAACTACTTTGGAATATTCGTCAAAAAGAAAGGAAAGAATATTACGTACTTAGTATTATTTTTTTACATTTATTTAATTAATTTTATAATTATGCGATTAATAATTAAAAAGGTGGGAGTAATCAGTAGAGAGAGTTGGCGATGATTAACTAATTAATAATGTACTAATTAATTTTGTTGGTGCAGGGGGGACGTTTGCCCTGTACTCTCTGGTATGCCGATATGCGAAAGTGGGAGTAATACCGAGCCAACAAGCGGAGGACCAACAAGTGTCGAATTTCCAGCTGGAGCTGCCCAGCAAAAGTTTGAAGCGTGCCTCCCGACTCAAATCCACCCTTGAAAACAGCAACTTCGCCAAAGTCTTCTTGCTCTTCGCCACCATGCTTGGCACTTCCATGGTCATTGGTGACGGCGTCTTGACCCCCTGCATCTCCGGTACTCTACGTACACACTAATTCATTATTATCGTCCTTTTTAAAAAAAAAAGAAAAAGAAAAATTGTATTGTTGGTTCAGAAATAGCTTTTGTGATTCCCTAAAAGTTCTGAATGATTTTTTATAAACAATGAAAACTGTCGACCATTTGATTTTCTTAGGGATCGATCTAATAATATACCAGTTTTGAATACAAGTGGCTTCAATTATTACTGCTTCTGCCGTTTGTATTGTTTTCTGAAAGGAAGAAATTAGAGTGCGTTTGATGGTGACACATGGGTGTGTTTAGGCAAGTGTGATATATTTTCACCGCGCGAGTTATTAATGCTCGTCGGCTTCGAACTTTAACCCTTGGCTTGTCTGTGTGTATGTGTATGCGTGTGTGGGGGGGGTTAACTTTTGACTTTAACGACAAGTCATTTTGTCAAATTTAAACTGCAGTTTTGTCGGCTGTGGGAGGCATCAAACAAGCTACGTCGGCTATGACGGAAGGTAACATGCTACCAACTCTAGGCCTAGGTTCGCGGCAGTTGCCGATTCTGTTCATCATTTCACCCCCTCTTTCTTCATGCAAGAAAGTGCATCTTGCTCACTTCCCTAAATATACTTGTCATTGTCTTTGAATGAGATCAGATCTGGTCAGATCATTGGAACAAGAACAACCACCTCTTTTAAATTAAAAAGGAAAAAAAATAATAATGTAATGTAAGGTTCACCCAAAGACTATTTGGGCCAATTTTGGGCTTGCCCAGACAGACAATTTTAGCTGAGCTGGACCAGACCTGAGGTCCACTTAGTTAATTCCATCTTATCATTTTGTTTTACTGACTAGGCAGTTTGTTTCTGTGTTTGTGTGTGGATGCACGCAGGGAGGATTGTTTTGATATCAGTAGTTATCTTGGTGGGACTGTTCATGATTCAGAGGTTTGGAACGGACAAAGTTGGCTACAGTTTTGCTCCCATAATCTGCGTTTGGTTCGCCATGATTGGTGGAATTGGGGTTTACAATTTCATCAAATATGATCCGGCGGTCATCAAAGCTCTTAATCCCAAGTACATTGTGGATTATTTCACAAGGAACAAAAAACAAGCTTGGATATCCCTTGGAGGCATTGTCCTATCCATAACAGGTTCCAATTATATCTATTGTCTCCAGAAAAAAAAACCAGTTTGTCAAATTCTCTTTATAAAAAAAGTAACTTTTATTTTTATTGTAGGGACGGAAGCATTGTTTGCTGACGTTGGACATTTCAATGTTCGTTCCATACAAATCAGCATGTGCTGTGTCACATACCCAGCTCTGGTATTAGCTTACACCGGTCAAGCCTCCTTCCTCCGCAAGCATAACGATGCAGTACCAGAAGCCTTCTTCAACTCTGTGCCAGGTGAAGTATAGTATAGATTAACTCTAAATCTTTGCTAGCTGCTGCTAGCACAAATTAAAATTGAAAACAATTAATAAACAGTTAATTATTAACGTGTGTTAACGTTTTGCTACGTACTCTTCTTGATGATGCAGATAGGTTATATTGGCCAATGTTTGTGGTTGCTGTATTGGCAGCTATCATAGCTAGCCAGGCCATGATCTCGGGAACATTCTCTATAATCCAGCAATCTCTTGCATTAGGATGCTTCCCTCGGGTCAAAGTTGTCCACACCTCATCCAAGTACCAAGGACAAGTCTATGTGCCCGAAATCAACTACATCCTTATGATCGCCTGTGTCGCCGTCACCCTCGGTTTCCGAACCACCACCAAAATTGGCAACGCATACGGTAATTAACCAAATTGATTGTTAAGTATCAATTAATTGATTCTTGTCCTCAACTTAATTTTACTACGTACTGTAGGGATTGCGGTGGTCTTTGTCATGACCTTAACATCATCCTTTTTGGTGTTAATCATGATCATGATATGGAAGACCAATATTTTCCTCATAATCTGCTATGTTGTGGTGATCGGTTCCGTAGAGTTGCTCTATCTAAGTTCTGTTCTCTACAAATTCGACCAAGGCGGGTACTTGCCCTTGGCATTCGCCTTCGTCCTCATCATCGTCATGTACATCTGGAACACTGTGTACCGGAAGAAGTATTACTATGAGCTCGAACACAAGATCTCACCCGAAAGGGTCAAGGAGATTCTTTCTGAAACCAACTTCTGTCGGATTCCTGGCCTTGCCATGTTTTACTCGGAGTTAGTCCAGGGCATTCCTCCCATCTTCAAGCATTATGTCGATAACGTGTCGGCGCTTCACTCCGTCCTTGTTTTCGTCGCCTTCAAGTCACTCCCGGTGAACAAAGTTCCTGTGGAGGAACGGTTCCTTTTCCGGCGAGTGGGCCCCAAGGAACTCAACATTTTCCGATGCGTGGTAAGATACGGGTACACGGACGTCAGAAATGAGCAAGATTCGCTGGAGAGGACGTTGCTGGAGCGTCTGAAGGAGTTCATAAGAGAAGATGTTTTATACAACCGAACGGTGGCGAGCATTGGGAAGGAGGAGCTTATCGGTGACCGAGAGACTGGCGAGAATGATGAAGAGGTGAATGATGTGGGAGAGGAGATAGAGAGGGAAATAGAGACGGTGGAGAGAGCATGGCAAGGCGGAATTGTTCATCTGATCGGGGAGGCGGAGGTGGTGGCCGGAAAAGGAGCCGGCATGGCAAAGAGGGTGTTGATAGATTACGGGTATAATTTTCTCAAGAGGAATTTGAGACAGAGTGATAAGGTGTTTGATATTCCTCACAAGAGAATGCTTAAAGTGGGAATGACTTATGAGCTTTAGGAATTAATCAAGAAAAATAATTAGGGGCCGGATTAATGAATGTAATGGTTCGTATATAAGAGAGCAGCGTTTGAGAGAAATGTGTGGATTTGGGGGCGGTTGAGTGATCCTTAATTTTGCCAAAAAGCTGGCAAGGCAGTTCGGATCATGTGATCACATTGCTCTTGCCTCTTGAGCTTGTATAAGACGAAGCAATATATATAAACGCAAATGTTAATGAAAATGATAACCAAATAGATTTATTATGTTGAGCAACATAAGTTTCCTTTGCTTATGAAATTAGTAATTGGTCATGACCCTTCCGTGAGATGAAGGTTGTTTGTATAAATCTAACACAAGTTATATATTATTTACGTCCACCCTTGGGACTATATATCATCATTTGAAGTTTTACATCTCATATATATATAATTACTATAATGGAAAAAAAAGGTTCTATACATGCATTTTTAAGTGTTGCATCTCCAAATTGGGTAATTTATCACAAGGTCCAGGCTATGCTACGTCTCCGCCAAACCTATAATAACTATATATTCCCTTTATTCTATATCTATTGAACTATTTGATTTGACATAAAAATTAAGCGGATATTGAAATAATAGTTTGAAAGGTAATATAGTAAAATAATTTATTAAATTTAAAAATATTGTAAATACCTGAGATTATCAAAAATACCATATGTATTACAATAGTTATGAGACAAATGGAGTACTTATTAAGGAATACTTCAGCATATGTAGCACTTTTGTTATATTGGTTAGGTGTTTGTCTCAAGGGGAGTTTGAGGGCAAGGGTTTGAGGAGTTACGAGGCTTTGTTTGTGTTCATCTTTTGCTATTTTCTCACTTCTTTTTTTTTTTCATCTTCACTTTATTATTCTTTTGTTTTTTTATCACTCTTTTGTTTTTTATATTTCCTTTTTTTAGCTGTATTCTCAGTTTTTTTGTTTCATCTCCACCTCACTCATTTATTTTTTTTTTTTGGTCATTTTTGTTCTTAAATGATGTAAATTTAACAGGGAATAATAAAAGGATATGAAAAAAAAATTATATTCAATAAGAAAACATAAAACATCTGATATTGAATAATTACTACAAGCATAGCAAGTAGACATTAAATAACAAAAAAATATGTAATTTTTCAAGGAGCAATAATATGAGTCAAATGAATAACTAAATTCAATTATAAAACATGCATAATATGACAAAAAAGAATTAATGCATGCATACAAATAGTTATTAAATATTAAAAGGAACACATATATTTGTCAGAGAATAGCAAGATTTGACAATGGGACAACTATATTTAATAAAAGAACATAAATAATCCAAAATAGATCAGCTACCATAAGCATCGCAAATAGTTATTAAATTTCAAAAGAATTAGATATATTTATCAAAGTACAACATTATTAGATAAAAGAACAACTACATTCAGTAAGAGAATAGAAAGAATCTAATAATAAACAACCATTGCAGGCACAATAAGGTATTGTTAATTATCAAAAGGAATATATAGATTTGTTAAGGATCAATAAGATGAGACAACTGACAGCTACTACAGATCTAACAACCAGACATTAAATAGTAGAAGAAACATGTTGATTGTCAAGGAACAATAATATGCATCAATAAAACAACTAAATTTAGTTAGAGAATGAGAATAATCTGACAAAGAACAACTTCAACATAGCTATTAATTGTCGCATGATAGTATTATTGTAATTTATAGAAAATTGGAATATGCCATACAATAGGAAGTTATAGTGCAGCAGCATTGTCATATTTTAAAAGAATTTAAGGCGTAGTGGCAGTTTTATAAATAATTGGATGTTAGGGTGCATCCATTTGTGTCCTGACGCATAATATATTTACTCTTATCACAATCTAGTAGTGGGTCTAAGTGGCATCATAATTTGTTGAAGCAATTATTGGTGAAACTTTTGAAAGAAAATGAGTGGATTGCATACACTTGCTACAAATGTATCATTTAAGGTGATCATGTTTTGTACATGAACAAGTGTAAGCAACCTTCATTAGTATGACAATTTAATCACTAAACTTCCACTATTAAAGACAATTTGGTCACTCCGTTAATTGAGCTCACAGTTTCTATTAAATATTACTTGTATAGAGCTTGATGTGGATCAAAGTTTTGAATTCTATACCATACAAACTAGTACTGGAGCCAAATCGGTATGGGACAAGCTGGTCTCGTCTCATTAAGTGTACCAGTTTGTGTCGACATCTCGATCTGTACCAATATTGGTTTGTACTAATTTTTACTCAATACACACTTTAAAATAATAATAAATCATAAAACTAAAAAGAATTAAGAATTATGATTTTCCCCATCTAAACGACTAAACCTAATACGTTTTGAAAATAATTTGTGCCTTGTGGCTTTGCATGTCTACGAAAGCCAGGTGAGCATCTAAGAAACAAACTATCATTGCCTCACTTGGAGCTTCCACCATTGCCGATAGACCAACTGCACCGCCTGAATGAAGCTCCGCCACCTCTCTCAAGGTTAGTTCCACCATTATTTGGTTTAGTGTAATCAATTTTTATTTTATGAATTTAATAGGCAAAAGAAGCAATTTTGTCACTAAAGTATATGACTTAGAGTAATTGTGCCACTAAAGTTCTATTTCAGAGAAATTTGCAACTAACATTTTCAAAATGAGGATATTTACCATTGCCGTTAGTGGCAAGTCAAGACATACTGACTAAACAATGATGTGACAACATTTTTTTGATGTGGAGCACATGTGGAGACACAGGTGGAAATTGTAAAAAGGAAAATTTATTATATAGTCACTCAAGTTGTATTTCTTTCATATTTTTCACCTTAATTTTTCATCTCTAACACCAAGGTTATCATCTCCAATTTATCATCCTTAACCTCCTGGAAGTGGAAGGCCAGAGAAGTGCACAAACGAATTCTTCCACCACAATTTCCCTTCAACTCACTAACCTGCACTCTCAGCCCCAACTGCAGCAATGCAAACTCATGGATTTGCTCAACTCTAGCGGAATTAATTACTGAGCAATAGTTGCTTGCCTGTCGTTATTAATGGCTAATTGTTGTTTGTCATGTCTCGTACATAATCTGCAATCATTGGACAACCCCCACTTGATTTGCCCCTCTTGAATGTTGTTACCGTCACCAATGTCAAAATTTAATGGTAAAATTGCCCATTTCAAAAACATTAATGGCAAATATGCCACATATTGGCTGACGTGGTGGCGGATTATCCAACTCATCATCACTCTGACAAAATATTCTTTGTGATAACAAAATATTTTCACCGTTAACTATCATAGTGGTAAATATCCCTATACTCCAAAACATTGATGACAAATATGCCCATTTAAAAAACGTTAATGACAAATTTCTCTGAAATAAAACTTTAGTGGTAAAACTACTCTGGACCCTATATTTTAGTGGCAAAATTACCTTTTTTGCTGAATTTAATATAAAGATATTGAGATTGAATTGAGTGAATATTAAAATGGTTATAGTTCCCACTGAAAATTTATGCTATTGTTATGTTTGTTTTGTTTTTTTTTTTCTATTTTTTAAGTAGTTGGTTGAGTTTTGCAATTTTTTCATTTAGGTGTTTTAATTCTACTTTAGTCAGCATGAGAATTTCATGCTTGTTTGTTATTCCCTTAACTGAATAGTGGTTTTACCCAAGCAAAAAGGGATCATAAAAATAAGAAGGCCTCCGTTAAAAACTACTACTTGGTTTAAACGCTCCACTTCTTGGTCCCCATCAAACAATATACTCGTAGGGGCCTGTCAAGCTTCCCTTGAAGATTACATCATTTTGACATAGCCAGGTACACCAAAGAATAGTTATTGACATTATTATCCCATCAATTGTAGAAGACAATTTTTGAAATAATTGGATGATCCAATTTCCAAATGAGTCATCTAGATTTGGTATAAACCTTGAAAGGGTATGTTGTCATACAAAACGAGACACAGGGCAAGACAATAACATATGAGTTATTGTTTCAGAAGCAAACTGTGATCCAGGGCAAATATTATTTGTGAAGCAGTTTCATTAAATCTTATAACTCTCAATATATTGGTATATCATATATGTTGATTTGTTCTATTAATACGTACTCCGTGTGTGGTTTTTATGTATGTATAAAATTTATTCTAAATCAATACATTTTAAAACGTACTATTAATATGATACCAATATCCAAGATTGTACTACACCATTAAAAAAACAGTGCGATATCTAGTATGAGATTTAAAACCCTGGATTGGCCGTGGCTCGATGAATCCCTCGGTCCACCATTTGACCTGAGGTCGCGCGAGGTTCCACCAGTAGAAGCTGGACTTCGCACAAAGTTTGAGTGCTCTGCATGCAATCCTCCGTTGTAGCCAGGTATCGCCTCTCTCCTCAGTCTCGACTGCTATCGCTCTTCTTCTGATGAATGGAAAGTATGATATTGGAGCTGGATTACGAGAAGGAATTTCTAGGATTGGTGGAATCGGTGGTGTTTTCTGTAGCTTTTTTTTTTTTTTTCGGAAATTGCGCGAATGATGTATTCATCTTCGTTTGGAAGCTAGCCTGAACCCTACTACGGAATTCCATAGTTACATTGAAAAATGGGCACCAAAACCTCTAGACATTTGAAAATTCTGGTTCAGGACAGGGAATGTTGGAGGTTGCATGTCTGCTGTGAAAAAGCCTGCGCCTTTGTTAAGACAAGTCTTGATTTCAGGATTGATTTTGAAGGAGATTTGTGTTGGGTTCTGAAAATTTAGTACTGAGTTAAGCTACTTGTTCAGTATTGAATTACTGTGAATTTTATTGAATTTATGAGATCTCTAAGTGAAGGAACGGGGGATAGCTTAGGGAAAGATGAAATCTCTAAGTGAAGAATCCAGAAAATTACTTTTGCAATAGATCTGATATTTCCTTTAGAGTCATTTATGAAATGAAGAACAAAGAAGTATAGGAAAGCAATTACAGCAGCACTCAGTAACGTTAATAATGGAAATTGTCTAACAATCTCAGGCACATGTTTGAGCAAAGAATGTGTTAGTCATAGAGTTTATTTACTTTGTAGGAGCAAAAGAAACAAGAATAGATATTACTTTGAAAAGGAACTTGTTAAATTAAATCACAAGTTTAATTTTGTTCGAGTGCTATCTAATTTCATTTGTACTTAATTTCTATATAGTGACACTATTGTTTATCAGATTTTTCAGATACTGAAGTTCATACTTTGTTATGGTCCAAATGTTCTATCTTAGCCTGATAGAGCATACATTCGGTTTACCTCCTCATCTTCTTGGTCTCCCTCTTGATGAAGCAATTAAGATGGAGCTTGAGAGGCTTTTCCTGGATAAAGTTGTTGCGAACTTGGGACTTTGTATTTCAATATATGACATCAGGTCCATAAATGGTGGTTTTGTTATGCCTGGAGATGGTGCCTCAACCTACACGGTATACCTGCCCATATTTTCTAAGCATCAGATTTATATTTATGGTCTCACATGGTATATGGTACATAGGCAAGTAGTATTTTCAGGGTATCATTTGATTTATCAATTGGTTGATTAGCATTCATCATATAACACATTCAAAAGAATTAATTGAGTTTTAATTGATCTCCTCAACAATCTTAAGCAGTTGCTTTTATCTTTGATTTTCTTTCTATGATTAGCATGATTTGTAGTTGGTTCTTTTAGTTACTTTTCCTTGACTGGTAGGAGAATTATGTATTCTTCTGCTTTCTGCAGTTCCTTTTGCCCAAGTGTGATTGATTCTTCCTATGAGAGCATGTCTTAAGACACTTGGTATTAGCTTTCTCCTTCTGATGTAAACAGCAAACAACATTTGCTCAGTTTCTTGCGCTATTTGTTTTGGCATTTCAGATATTCTTATGTCTCTTGTCTTGAGCAATTCCAGTTGCGGAAAAAAAAAAGAAAAAAAATCTGTGATGGAACTTTTAAAACAGATCAACTAGGCTCTTTGTTTTTATATTGCAGTTAATTAGTCAGTCAGTCTTGTTTTTGGTCATCACGCCATTCTGATTTAGTTGTTTAATGATTCTTCATGAACTTTTGCCATGAACGTATTACCTGTTGTTTTAGCTTTTCTGTTATTCATGGCTTATTAATGAATTAAATTGGCTGGACTGCTGTTGTTACTGAATGTGCGTAAGCAACAGGTTTTGTTTTGCCTCTTGTTCTTGTGATGTTAGTAATTTCCATGAGATGTTATGTGATTGTGCGATGATGCTTACATGCCTTTGCTCGTGGTCACATCCTTCAAATTTTTAACATGTAGAAGTGATTGACATTTTCTTTTTGTTATTGTTACAGGTTGAGTTCAGGATGGTTATGTTTCGTCCATTTGTAGGTGAATGCATTACTGCAAAACTTAAAGAATCTGACCGTAATGGTTTGCGCTGTATGTCTTAGAGCTGCTTCTAGTGGTTCAGTTTCTGTATGTTATGCCACAAATCATACTCTATATGTATATATAGCCTGTTTTTCCTTTGGTTGAGGGCAAAATTCTTTCTCTACCTAGCTGATTAACCAAATTATAGGAGCTTGTTTTGGAAGCTAGTTTTGATCTTTTGTGTCTTTCAAAATATGCTGCCGACCTTGGCAAGGACAACAGGGTCAATTAGGACTCAGAGTAGCATTTCATTTTATAAGGAATTTTTGCCAATCGGAATGAGGACTGTATCTATTCCTCATATATCCATTAATTACGTATTGTGGATTTACATGATTTAAGGCCTGAGTTATCACTTGGTACTTGTTTGCACTTTGTGAAATTCTCTTGAGATCTGGATGCTTAAGGCCTGGCTAAAACGTGAACATTCTTTCTTTCTTTCTTTTTTTTTCAGTAACATTCTTTCTTTCTTTCTTTCTTTTTCAGTAATGCTTTAAAACTAGATGTTAAGAAGGTTTAGAAACACATCTGATTTCATGTGTTTTTGTAGAACACGTATTTCCAATTTCCTTGAATACACCTGTTATGCAGGAATTTTTTTGGGGGGGGAGGGTGAGGAAGGAAGTGGCAAACCATATTCGGGAACCATTGGGCTAAATCTTTTTATAATCATTGTAGATGGTGTGTATTTTTGTTTCAGTTACATCCTTTCCCTGGTTGACAACCAAGTAGACCTCTTCATTTTGGTCTTTTCTGAAAGATAACAAATATTGTTCTCAGCTTAAGCTTTTTCGTTTATTTGAATGGACTGTTACTGTATTAGATTTAGTCTGTTTCTTTTGTTGCCATTTGATACCTGAAGAACTAGTCGCATGTAATTTATCAAAACGAATCTTTGGATTACAATCTGCAGTATCTCTTGGATTCTTTGATGACATCTATGTACCTGACCATCTTTTCCTAGAAAACACACTCTTTGAGGCTGATGCTAACAACAGGTAAAGAGGAGCCAAAACCTCATGGTGATGATCACTTTTATGAGTACCTGTTTCATCTTACATTTTTTTTCCCAGATCCTAGTGAAGCTTATAAATATACCTTGTTTTTTTTGTACTTCAACAGTAACAAAGGCACATGGATATGGACTTATGAGGAGAGCCAATTTCCTATTGATGGTGAAGACCAGGTTTCTTTTGTCATTTGTGTACTAGTCCTCCCTATTTTTGTCATGCTCGCATGTTCTAACACAGCACACGAACACATACATGTATATGGCAGATTAGATTTCGAGTTCAAAATGTTAGCTATCCATCAGTTCCACTTGAGCAACCCGAAAATGCCAAGCCATTTGCTCCTATGGTGATTACAGTAAGTTTGTTGTGCAAATTTCTTACAGTTAACTTTATAGAAATGAATGTGAGAATAAGCAACTACATGGTCTAGGAGTATGATTCTCTTCAGATGGGTTATTCTAGTTAGCATGCGTTTATCCTATTTTCAGGGTGCTCTAAACATGGAAGGCTTGGGGCCTGTTTCGTGGTGGGATGGTGCTCAAGCAGTGGATGAGGAGGAAGAGTCATGAAGCTCAATAACAGGAGTACTAACTGCGCAAAACCAAAACAGAACAACCTGATGCACAGATTTCGAAGGTTAGAGGATATTGATGGTTGCGTGATGCAAATGTCGAAAGGAAGGTTTTTTTTTTTTTTCACTGAGGTTGGGAAGTTTCTGCATGAAATAGCACAAAATTTCTATGTAAGGTCTGATTCTTATTTTTGGCCCGAAGGGGGTATGGGTGTCAGATTCCAGATGAGCAAAAGAAGCATTGCGAGTCAAGATTAGATCCTGTAATTTGGGGACAGAACTTGTCTTCCAAATTTATTTTTTTTTGGATAAATTATGTTGAAGGTATGTTTTTTTTTTCTTGATCTAGGTGGAAAGGAGTATGCGACTAGAGATTGTCATTTTCTTTTTGATGTTTCCTTTTCTTTCTTTTATTTTCCTTTTCGAACAGTAGAAGAGATACTCCACGTTATGAATAGAGGCTAGGAATAGGAGATATAAGAGGCAAATCATTTTAACTTAAATCAATTTAATTTAAAATAATTTTTTTTATTTTTATATTTTTTTTTCCTAGAATCAATTTCATTTAAAAATTGATATTATGTAAATGTAATAATACATTTAAAAGTGAATTTTTATGATATTATTAATTTTGTAATGCCTAAAACTAAATACATTCATAAATATTTAATAAAATTATAAAAATTATATTTTTAATGGATTAATACACTTACATAATATTGACTTTTAAATAAAATTACTTCCGGGGTAGGAAGATGTAAAAGTGAAAATTAAAATGAATTAGTATTAACTACACTATCCCTCCCTATCGACTTCCATTGCTGTTTGTCTAAGAATATTAAGGTAGCATCGTCACTATCGTCAGTGTTTTTTCTTGGGATTTTTCAAGGAGCATTGCTGCCCACCAATCACATATACTTGTCAGAATGATACAAATCATAAAACCAATTTGATATCCTTTGCTCAAAGAAAAAGGCTACATATACTGCAGAATTCTTATTTGCTCTAATCAATCACTGCCCCCCTCTGCCAATTCAACCTTGGTAATCATTATTGTTCTAATTATCAACTAAACTCAAGTACCAATTTCATGGTATTCTCTGCATCTGCATATATTACATTACAGTGCGTCTTATCTAATTTGCACAGGATGATGGCACCCTACAAAATTCTAAATCAAGTGCTTACCAACTTCTGTGATACTTTTGTCACTGCCATTATTATTCAGCAAATCAAGCAGGAGACAATTCAGAGGACTACACTGACCATCTCCTGCTGTCTGTTACCATGTGCATCCCCTTTCTTAGATGGTTAGCTGGCTGCCTATTGCAAAAATGACCTGACACTATTTTCTCCCTCCCGTGGAAGAATGAATCTCAAATTGTATAAACTATAAAGAAACAAAGCCGATTTCCTACTTCCCTATGGCTGCTCTGCCTTCACTTGCTCCGACCCAGCCAATGGGCTCCCCAATCTTAACTGAATACTGACTTGCACAACATTACGGACTGCCACTAAGATCTCCTTTTCTGCCTGTCTTGCCATTTCCATGGCCTCCCTGCATTGAACAAATTAAACACAATGAAGTTTTAACCAAGACTGAAAAACCATGACCTCCCTGTGTGATGATTGAAATTGTAACATCAACTTACCCTATCATCATATCTGGCGGCATGCTAACTTCAACTTGAAGAAACTTCTGTCCTTGCAACACATGCTGTGTTACACGATCAACTGACATTTTCTGATCATTCATTTCATATAAAACGTTGACTTCAACTTATCAAAAGGCTTGATATACAACAAGAACAAGAACAAAAGAACAAAAAAAAACAAAACAGAAACAAAAGCTTTTTTTTAATGTTACTGCATAACTAAAACGCTGAGTCAAAAACAAGCATTCATTAACGACTTCAGCATTTTGAGTACGAGTGCGTGCAATTGAAGAATGAAAGGCTTTTCAAAGCATTACTATTCAGGGCTTGTTCGTTGCATGCATCTGAGCAATACTAACTACCATAATCACAGAGGTATTGCAGTATTTTCATAGTATCAGCCTATTTATGTAAGAACCTCCACATCATGCAGCTTCTGCGGGTGACAGCAAGAACCAAACAAACAAGAATGTGGTACTTTAATCAGATCCACTAGACTGTAACAGGTGATTCATCCTACTAAGCTTCAAAGCAGTTTTGATACTTTAGTAAGCTTAATTTAAACTACCTTTGGTATCACTCGAAATGCCTCTTCTTACAGTTATTCAAGCAGTCTCTGGTTTGGCGTCTATGTCAAAAACTTTGAAAGTAAAAAAATAAGAAAAGATACCTCTTGAAACCTTGAAGCAAATATCTCTGAAACAATGAGTTGAATATTTTTATTCTCAATGGGAACATTTTCATCATCTTCTGTCCTTCTTTCCATACTTTCTTGCTTCTTCATCATAGTGGGAAGGCACTCGATGTATTCTGGATCTACAAGGATATTCAGGGGTATGAAACAATCAACCAAAAAGAAGATGCTTAAAATGAAATTATCAAAACTTTTGTCTTACATAAAGGAGCATCACTTTGCTGAACCAAAAAATGAACGAACTTCTAACATGATTTTGCAACAATAGAAAACAGGAAAACATTAATTTCATTTCCTTAATAGAACCGGTTCTTAACGCATAAAGCAATTCAAAAACTAGCTGGAACTTATACCCTGATTTAAAAAAGGTTATAAAAGAGAAAGGGAGAAAGAAGTGCTTTGCTGAACCAAAAAATGAACGAACTTCTAACATGATTTTGCAACAATAGAAAACAGGAAAACATTACTTTCATTTCATTAATAGAACCGGTTCTTAACGCATAAAGCAATTCAAAAACTAGCTGGAACTTATACCCTGATCTAAAAAAGGTTATAAAAGAGAAAGGGAGAAAGAAGTGCTTTGCTGATAGAGACCAAAATGGTGCAGTTTACCTATGTGTACAAAAACTTCAGTTACTTCTGGGTGAAACTTATGAATATGATGACGAACATTTTCACCAATAGCATGTGCAGCACTTACACTTGAAAAAGGATCAACCTGCAAAAGAGCATCCAGTCTTAGAAAAAAAAAAAAAGGCATCAATCATATATCTCATGAAGATGCATTTCAATTCTTCAAAAGTAACTATTTCCGAGCTTAATCTTGTCAAAAAAATACCTCCTGGCTTAAAATATTTGCCATGCAGGCAATAACTCACCACAATGTGTACATCAAGGTATAAAGATGAACCAGCTCGTCTTCCTCTCAAGCGATGGCAGCCCTGAAACAATAATTTTTGTGAATAATTCTCGGATAATTTTCTCACTGAGCCCATAAATCTAACAATTAAAAACAGGAAACTATTCCTAAAACAAAGGTCAAACCTATAAATCTCTCTAATTTATTTTCCTATTCTGAATTCAATCAACTAACAAAGGGAAAAATACAACTAAAGATGTTTACGGATAACTGACCAGATCTCCAACAATTCCCAATCAACCAATGTACAAAGTGAATTTTAAATTTGATAACAGAATATAGAAGTACATGAAAAAGCAACAAGAAAAGTTATTCAGTGGTATGAAGTAAGGTTATCATGGAGTCCATTTTGAGCAATTAATGATGATTTTATTTTTTGAACTTCAGATCATATTAGGAATGCCATTTAATTTCTTGAATGTCTGAGCGTGACAAATAGCAGAAATGGTTCAAGAAAAGATGATTGAAAAGGTAGCAATACAAATTAAAAAAGAGTAATGAAAGAAACCAAATGTTGACTCAAATTCAATTTTGCGTTTCATGCAGTAAGTTAAGAATCTCACTACCATAATAAATTAAAATATGGATGCTTTTTATTTGCACCCTCCTTCGAAATGAAATGGAAGAAATGCAATCCTAAAACATAATGCCAGTAGCAAAATAAATCACAAAGCAGCTTAAAATCCATAATATAAAGATCAGAGAAGGCCCTGCATCAGACTACCTACATTGTCCGGATTATTGTTATTAACAGCTTTTGTGAACCTACTTCAATTGTTTGAACAGAAGTTTCTGAAGAATTTGCAAATTGTTTAAAACAGCCCATGTTCTATGCTGAGCTTTCCACAATAATTAACTAACCCTTTTCCCGTAACTTATTAGGGAAGGTGAATTAACTTTGGGACTCCATTCCATTCATTGGAGGTGATCTTCCTCCAAAAGCACTGATGCATATTCAGTAGCAAAATCAAAAATTTGTATGCACTTAAATTATACTCGCATTATTCATGCCTTATCAGCTCTATACCTTGCAGGGTTCAAGCTTTTATTCTTCAGTTCTTTAGATTTGCAATATTGACAGAAGACCAAATTTAAACATCTCCTGATGACCCCGATTATTTAGCACTAGACCACACATTGCAGAATAGGACACAGGAAGTGACCAAAGAGCACAGGAGACAGGACACTTCCTTTCAGGCCTAACTCCTACAGAGATATGAAGCAGATAAGGGCACTGACCTTGACTCCTTCAACTCGAAGGATTGTTTTTCTCATACGTTCCAACTGTTCAGCAGGAATTGCAGCATCAACCAGTTCCAAGATGCTGCAAGTTCATTCACAAGAAATTCAATTATGAAAACTTTATTCAGAAAATGTCTCCGTTCAAATAGTATAAGCCATAATTGAAAAAAAGGATTAATACAGACACTTATGTGTGCCAGTTTTTAGGAAATGTAAAGGATGAAATGATATACACAAATCTTAAACGTTAAAAACTTTTGCCATTAGGGCAATTGAGTTAATAGTTGGAATGCTCAATAGCCCAAACAGTCATCTGAATCACTACCAACAGAATGAAATCAATATTGCATGAGAAGAAAGATTAGAGGATTATGCACCTCTGGTACCCAGTTTCCAGGCCAGCCTTTAAGATCATTCCAGAGACAACAACTCCAGCAAGAGGATCTAAATACTTAACTCCAATAATAGAGCCTCCTAAATATGATGACATAGGAATCACGGTCAACAAGCTTTAAATCATTCAATGATACGAAGGTATGAGATGGAACCTTTCAAGAGAGGAAGCTAGAAATAAATGGTAGGTCCACCTTCATCTGCCCTTGTACTAGCCATAACCCCTCAAGATCAGAAAAGACAGGCATAAAAGGGAAGTTGTAGGATGTCAGGAATCAGGAAAATTCCTTAGGCTAGTTGCAAGCAAGGGCCAGGGAACATCTATTATCCAAGTGAGACCATATCTATATCAGCCTGATTTGAATGGTTTTAAGAATAAAATAAAATAACAAGAGAGAAGATAAAACAAGCCACAAGCCAAAGCTTAAACTCTCAGCTAGTAGATCAAGAGATTTCATCATTGTATCAAAGATTTAATAAATTATTCTTCTAACAGTGCTTAGAGTATCATTCGCAAACAAATCAGGCCAATAACTACAAAAAATTGCAGAGGCATTAGCACAAGTAGCCCATGCAAATGCAATTCCATTGAATGGAAAATATACATATGTTTCTTACCAACTCCAATCAAAGCCACAACAGATGAAATTGCATCCACGCGATGATGCCATGCATTTGCTTTCATCAACCCACTACCTTGCCTTTCCCCAGCTCGTTTTGTGGCCCAATAAAGCCTATGGGGTACATTTTAATGCTCAAAAATATTTTCAACCCCAATCTAAACAACAATAACAGAAGATAAAACTCAGACAATTGCACAAACAGCATGTGTCATTAAAAGCAAGAAAATGGGGTGTAGCAGCCAGGCATGATAGCATCAAGAACTTGCAGAGTGAGCACCAGAAGAACAAGAAGAACCAGACATTGCAACACCATTAGAATACCATTTCAAAAGACAAACGTTAAGCTGTCACACTCAAGCATCTAACAATATTAGGGGGGGAAAAAGGGCAAAGGGAACATGAACTAAAACAATTAACAAAATCACAGTCTGGCATGACAGCATCAAGAACTTGCAGTGAGCTACAGAAGAACAAGAAGAACCAGATATTGCAACACCACGAGAAAGCCATTTCAAAGACAAACATTAAGAGTCACACTCATGCATCTAATAATCTCGGGGAAATAAAAAGAGCAAAAGAACATGAACTCAATCAATTAACAAAAGGATTTTAATAATATTTGGGGAGTTCCATACCCTTCTTTAACGCATATTGAAACAATAGCCATGTTCAAAGCCAATATTGGGTGATCCATATTGAGTCCATGATGATGTCCTCCATGACTATGGTTGTGCCCCTGGGCATGGGTCAATGAATGATCAACTAATTCAGGAGTTGTGGATAAAAACCCCTGCATGTAAAGAGGTGACCTGTAAAAACAAAAATTCTTTTTTTTTTTCTGGCAGGGGTGTTGGGGGGAGGTTATGTGCCCAATCGGGCAACATAACATGAGGTCGCCTTCTCCCAAGTCCCATCCCTCAACCCTCGCCTCCATAGTGAAGCGCGGATTCTATCCCAGCTAAGCTAAGCCAGCTGACAACTTTAGTCAAATACGAGATCTCCCTCAATAACTAGTTATTACAACTGTATGATCATACAATACCAGGATTTAGTTATATGCAAGAAGGAACCAGCTAATAAATGAGCCTTTATTTCCTCGAACGTTTTTACTTTACCAGTTATTGCTAGAGTAAAGAGAGAAGGGAGAAGATCATACAAGTAACAGATCAACAGCATGCCATGCTATACCACCTGCTGTTGCCAAAAGCATACAGGAAATTCCCAAGGCTCCAAGTGTTTCAAATTTACCATGTCCTGCAAACAAAATGAAACAGAAGTTTCAACAGTAACTCTGGAACAACTTGATAACTTACTAAGACAACTAGATTCTCCAGAATAGGAATGACAATTTCTTCTCTGGGCCTTTACCAAAAACATTATATCTAATAGTGAAAAAGTAAACAATAACACAGGAACCATAAAAGTGAAAATGGAAATACAACAAAAACAGGGTGGAGATCCAGATTATAAGTGAAAGTGACCATATGGGTGTTCTTTGTCTTTGGGTGTGTTTGCAGCTTTAAATGACAATAAAGCAACACCACTCAGAACCTGCAAAACCAATATAATACGGATTGATGATCAGTGGAAGCAAACCCCAATCGCTATACCGGCACCATAAAACTTCAGGGACACGAGTTCTACAACGCACAACATATTTTCAATTGTTTAACTGAAAATTCTTGATCTGGTATTGAGTTTCTTCACACCAATAAAAAATTCCAAACTGACGGAAAGTGAAATCAACAAAAAGAAACTTGAAATTACCACATCAGAGACAGAATGGGCAGCGTCCGCAATGATTGCCGTGCTTCCAGATAGGTAGCCGGTCAAAGCTTTAGCGCCAGCCAACCCGATATCAGCGGAGAGACCCAGCAGGAAAATCCTCTCAGCTTCCTTGCTTTGGGGCTGCTGGCGGTCATGCGAATGACCCAAATGCCACCTTCTGGGAATATTGTAGCTGGGATTGTCAGAGAGAAGATAAGGAGGACAACACTGAAATTGGGAATCGAGTGATTTTGTTATTGCAGAACTGGCACGTATATCTTGGGTTGAAGAGAGCCTTGACAGTGACTTGTATATGGGATTTAGATTTCGAAATCTGAAACCCATTCTTGCTCGCCCGAACGATTTAACGAGCAGGAAGTAACTCCACCAGAGAGAACAATCTCAGTACGCTGGAAATTTAAGAGATCCGCCGAAGAACAATCATCGTCTAAGAACATTTTGCGTCGGCCCGAGAGTAAATAGCTTCAGAAACACTTCACGTTAAAAGGCACCGTTATAGTTTCCAACCTCACTAAAAACTAACGCCGTTCCTTAGGATACGCGACAGCTGTTCGGTTTTTCTCGGCGTGAGGTTGACGCACGCGCAATCATGCAAGCGCCACCCGCCGTCAGGCCGTGCTGGTAACTGCTCTCATATTAGTATTAGTAGAATTTCTTTTCAGTTCACGAATTTTATTTGTTGTCAGTTTAGTCCAAAACAAATAAGGTATTCGGAATTTTTTTTTAATGTTTTTTGTTCGTGTCTGCTGGATAGGATTCATTTGTTTGAGATAATTTTATGAACAAGACAGTAGTTTCTCTAATTTTCTAATACTGAAAGTGACCATTGGATAGATTTTTCAATTTCAAATACTATAGTTGTTCCTAAATAGAATCTATGTATTATGAAGTTATTTAAAATACATAAAAAACTTTTAGATACTATCAGTTGCATACAATTATCTAAAAAATGACCCTATTTGTTTTGATTTAAATTAACTTAATATAAAATGACTTATTTTTATTTTTATATTTTTTGGAGAAACCATTTTTTTAAGAAAAATAATTAATATTATATAGATGTAATAATTCATTGAAAGTAATTTTTTGTGAAAGACCTTAAAAAATTATAATAAAAATTAGTTTCAGACAATAAAAATATAAAAATAAAAATAAATTATTTTGAATTAAGTTAGTTTGGAGTCAAAATGTATGAAAATTCTACTTTTCTTACGCACAATTAATTCCCCTCATTCAGTAATCACCCAATATTTCTAAAAATCTTATCTTGCTATATTAAGTTTAGTTGATTAGCTGGGCCTTTTTATTGTATATATGCGGAACATAGTTGTTGCTTATAATATCATGGTGACTCTTTTTGTCAACATTTATGAGGCCTTTGCTTTTTCGGTACGAAGGCCAAGGGGCAGTCAGTCTGAATTTTAGCAACCTTCCTTCAATCCAGCAACCCACGCATGCAGAAGCTGCTCATGATTTGATATCAGACTTGATTCTCAAGAGCTCCGTTACGTTACAGGGCACATGTTGGCAGCAGAAGCAGCAAACCCCTCAACGTTGCTTTAACATCATCTGCCTGTTCATTTTCTGTTTCTTTTCCTTCCTTCTTTTTCCTTTTTGTTCACTTAGCTGATACATTAGTTTTTTTTTTTTTTCAAATTTATTCCATGAGAACTTTAAGGAAAGCAATTTTTAGAATGAGAATATTAATATGGGCAACTATTTAAAAAGTTGAAAGCACAACTTATTTCAATGATATAAAATTGTTTCTTTCAGAAGATTAAAGGACTAACAAACAAAAACTTTAAGGTGTATTCCAATTTACTGCTGGAGTTTTCCAGAATTTGGAGAAGTGATGGCGTCACAATTTCATAAAATAAAATATGGAGGCAAAAATGAGAAATTTCCTCAACTAAACATCTTTTGTAGTAACATAACTATATTTCTAAAAGGACACACACGTATGACTAATTAACCATAAAAACTGCTTTGCGAGTTTTATACCTCCGGTGAATTGAGATAATTCCGTCGCCGGAAGTCCTCGACCTACTACGAAATGAAGAGCGCTCCTAAAATCCAGATGTAGGTTGCTGCTCTCCAATCGTTTCGCTGAAATCTCTTCAATATCACATAGCCGTTTACGTACGGTTTAAGCTCTGATTTATACCCCTTTTTTGCCAGTATACGGGTTTAGGTGGTTTGGAAGGGCAAAAAATTATACTACTTGATTCCCACTCAGGTGTACAACTACAACCACATGCTGCATGTTGACCAAAATAACCGTCAATATTGTAGGGCGTCCGAGCTAATACCAGTACCGAGCACGTAAACCAGAAGCATCTGATGACCCTGGAATATATTTACAGGGAAATGACCAGAAAGAAGCATAAAAACACTACGCAAGCAAACATTAGCAACGATTCATCCTGAATCAATTAAACCATGAGGACTCGGTTTTATTGATGCTAATATACTTACATACAGGTTAGTGTATATATGTCGCTGCTATTTACATGAAACAAACTCCCTGGCAATAAAAAAATCTTAAATTTTAACCTATTTGTATAAATTTTGGGAAAAATCAATTGAGTCATCCAGTATAGTCGATACCCACCAGCACGTCGTCCAATACTCCAGTGTAAAAACGTGCCATAAAATATGGTTCCGAAGGAGAGAAAATGTTCTCCTGTTCATGACTTCTAGCCTTATCTGCCAGCAACCACAAAATGATAAACCTGAAACTAAGATAAGATTCCATTCAACTTAAACCCAGAGACAAAAAAATGTGAGATAACTCAGAAAAACAAAAAGAAAAGATTGATAGAAGTTTCAGGATTACACTGAATTCTAACTATAAGCAGTAGATCGAATTCATACCCATAAGCTTTGGTCCCAACACTGCAGCTAGCAGTCCCACTATAACCAAATGATCATGGAGCATTCACACCGAAGAGACAAACTTGCAGCATTCCGACAGCTTCATTCCAAAACCTGCAGTTAGATTCCCACCACAAACCAAGAAATGAGAACCCCCCTTCAAAAAAAAAACACACAATTAAAGTAGATCAAATGCTGAACAAAGAATTTGAAAATTTTGACCAAAAAATTAGTTCAAATAGGCTTTTTGGTGGAAAAAAGATACCTGGATAACTTGTTTTACATGTTAGTCTCTGTACTTTTAACGGACACCAAAGACTTTGTCCTATCTTCTCCTACCATGTTCAACCATGAGATACTGCGACAGAAGCCATAATAATAAATGATCTGCGTGATCAAGTCGAGCACTTGAGATAAATTAACAGTGGTGATCAGGTAACCTAGCAAGGTGATGCCAAACCAACCTGAGACAACCAGCTATAGTGCCTTGAACATTGATGAAATTGCTTCCACAAATGACTAAATTTCCTTCTACATGGCGTCTCCAAGAAAACAAGTAATAAATTATTGTAAGAGGAAAACTAAATCCTTCCAGGAAGCCAAAATTCCAGAATTGGCAAGCTCTAGTAAAGTATTCTACAACCAACCCCACTTGAAGCTGCCTTTTTCTCTGCTGGAGGCTAGTCAGAGATCAGAATTAGTTATACTTCAGAAGGATATCCTCAGGAACCTTACGAATCACAGGCACTGCCAAAACAGGTTCAAGTTGTCCACCCCTGGATCCGAATGTAGTTCAAGCTGAGGAAAAGAATAAAGGGTATTCTGTACTGTACAACTATGGTGCTTGTTGGACCTGATGTCTGAGTTGAAGTACTGCAACAGGAGAAACTAGGTACAACCTTTTCCGTTGCTTGACAGACTTGGTTCCCAGAATGCATCAACAAGCAAAAGTCTCCAGGTATAAGCATCAGCAAACCAACTCACTATTTAATGGCCAATAGCATCCATTGCGAGTCGTACCAAACGAAGCAACCCCTCTACATCTTGGAAATTAAAATCCAGAGCCCTTTTTACAGAGGCTAGACCCTCCACAAACTGGGACCCCTCCAAGCCTCCTTTTGCAGCCGCAAAAGCAGCTCTTGATTTCCTTGCAGCTTCCATCGCAAAGTTCACATCCTGTGTCTGCATTTCATATCACAGTACCAAATAACAGTTACAAAGCTGCCTGTAGCATTTGAAACAAACAGTATGATAAGAGAATGAAGTAGCAACTGCCAGGGTGTAAATGACTTACAAAATTGAGCAATCGAGAAAGGTATGGACGGCTGTGAGCAGCAACAGCATTATTTACAGCAACTTGGGGAGAGTTGACTCCTTTAGGTAAAGTGGCCTTCTCTAGATTCATTGACTGATTCAAGTTATCCACATCAGAGGCAGAAGAAGAAGGAGACTCGCCTGATAAAGTGGATAGTAAGAAAGTCATAATCAAGAAAATAATTTAAAATCATCTCTCTCCTCTGGTGAGAATCATGACAGCAATAATAAACTTAACAAGTCATTAACTCGGCCAGAAAAACGCTATATCATATCACCCAACTTTTGCAATTCTTTGTCCATGAATGTCTTGATAGAGGATATGACTCAAAAAGGAAAAATAAGACTATTGCAACACACTCAAATGCTGTGATCTATGACGAAATTCATCATTTCAGAAATCCTTAATTATTTGCAAATAATAAAGTCTGCCTTACATTTGGTTCAACAAACCAAATCATGTCAAAGTTCTTGTGACCAGCAAACAGAGCAACAATCATAAGAAACACCAGCACTACCAACTAAAAAACGAATATGCTACTATCCTTCTGCACAGTCAAAATCTGCCACAAGGAAGATTGTTGAGGTGCAGACGTTATCTCTAATAAAAGTTAAAAAGGAAAAACCCTTTTGGGTTACTTCTTCAAGTTGCTTGGATTTTCTTAGTCAGATAATGAAACAAACGAAACATGATCAGGAGCTGATGCTTGTAAATTACCAATCAGGCATCACGTTACAAGTGCAAATATCATTTAATCTACCTGGGGGAATCATCTGTAGAGCTGATTGCAGTTCACGTCGAGCTCTGGTTGTGCTGGTGTGCGAAGAATAAATGACCCGCATAAAGGCCACCTCCGTACATTTGTATGCCAATGCAGCAGCAGCCATGTCTTTTAATCTCTCATACTCATGGGCACAGAACCTAACACAAACAGTGAAACTAGAAAATGAACTAAAAGTCTGAAAGACAATCAAATTGCACAAATGATGAAGAAGAGATGGTCAAAGAAAACAACTCCATGCAACTGCGACCCACATCACCAAATTGAATACCAGTAAATTTTCAAGGAAACAAACCAATCCAAGGGTAACAAGTGTATGGGCAAGGAAAAAGGCCACATATTAAAGTCTTCACCATGAAGATACCAGTCTTCAGAGAACCACTCATCCATATAAGTCTAGCAAATGTGCAATACAGATTATAAAGAACTTAAATTCAAGCACACTGCCCCACTTTTTGTATCATTTGCAATGGATGCCGAATAAAGAGATAAAAGTAGGCTCACTTCGGGGATCACCTTACTGAATAGGAGGGGAAAAAAAAAATACCACCACTAGGATGAACAGTTCATTCCCACCAACAGGATGACCTTGTATAAAAGGAAGAGTTATGCTGGACTTACTCGCATAGTTTTGCAGTGCTACTGTAAATTTGCATTGCCTGAATCATATCCCCATGTTTGGCTGTTTCATTGCTGCTAGATTCTAACATAGAGGCTCCATAAAGAAACTTCAGGGCTGACTGAAAGTAATACAGTGCAGCACCCTCCTGATTACCAGAGTTCTGATCAAATGCAAAATGTAAGATAGTGAACCAGTCTAGTCAAACAACAATACAAAAAGAGCAATAGAAAGTTTACAAGGGAAGACAGCAAGTTGAAAGACCTTGAGACGATCAGCCCGATGTTTTAGATCTTTAGCTTCTTTTATAGCACTAGCTGCCTGACTTGCGAGGTCCTTCCTCTGTGAACTTGGAGCTCCAAGATCCCTGATCCTCTGCCCATTGGCCACAGGATGTCTTGAATTATGAGTTTGAACCCCATTCTGTTGAGCAGATTTTTTAATCTGTTTGTGCAATTTATCATCACCTTGGGTAGTATCAATTCCTCCAGATTCCCCTCCATTTTCCTTCTGGGACCTAGGAACTGTTTGGGAACAACGGGATAGCATTGCAGTTTGAGCCCCTCCAGAAGGAGATAAAGGAGTGGCCCCAGCAGAGAAATTTTCCAGTTGATTAGGTTTGTCAGGAATGCATTCTTTGGTATTTTTATCATCAACAGTGACCATAAGCAAACTTTGCTTCCCACTAGATGGATCCTGGCTGCCAGCATCATCAGGTTTAGAATCTGGACCTTCTTTGTCTCTTCTATTGCCTTCATTAGAAAGTTTTCTGACAGATTCTTTCTTATCAATATATCTGTTATCAGTTTCATCAGACTTGGCACCATACCTATCACGAGACTTATTCCTCCCCTCCTTAGGTTTTATTTCATATGGAGATTCTTTATCCTGCATCTCATGCATAGAATCGGATCTTGAACTATGATTCCGATCCTTGGACCGAACAGAGCCCTTTCCAGACTTCCTTGGACGAGCAACACCAGCACTATTGTGGTTTTCATCATCTTCTCTACAATGGTTTTGATCCATCATTGTTGATTTACTATGATATTGAGTCTCTTGGCCTGAATAATCTGACATACCATTTGCAAATTGGCACTTCCTTATATCAGCAGATACAACATTTGATGCCTTAGCTTGGCCAGCCTGAAAGCAACAGACATCCTTTTCCTGAAAATCAAGTATTGAGGATCCATGAGACCCAAGCTGAGCTTCAGCAGAAGATTTTTCCTTCCTTTCTGTCTCTGATCTATCACTGCCACCATTAGAATCACCATCTGAACATCTTCTAGGACTGCCTAGTGTGAGGCAACCAATATCATTGCATTCATCTTTGTGAACTAAATCCCTTCTTGCAGCTGCAAATTTATCACAATTAGTAAGTCTCATGGGTGATGAAGAAACTGATTCCACTGGCGACCCTTTAGCCTCATTTGAGCTAGGTTTTGCTTTATGTGAAACAGAAACCTTAGATGAACTAGATGCAGCTGCCACAGAAGGCTGAATAGGTGCAGAGTCTCTCTTAAAAGTGTCCACGGCATGAAAGCGCTGTTGAGGCGAACTGCTTCTTAAATCTTGTCCTTGTTGGGGATTTTTCTTTGCCTTGCTACCTGATGTGTCTATTCTAGAATTTGTTTTCCTTGCAAGAGAATCTTTCCCCTCGGAGTTAGACACCTTGGACCTCTTTTCTTTCCTGTACTCATTCTCACTGAACTCCTCCTTTGCAAACATTCTGCTTTCTGGAAGATCATTACTGGTACCAGGGTAAGAACCAACATTATTTTGTTTATTCCGGAACTCAGTTGCTTTCCTCTTCTTTGAGACATGTTCATCATCAGAGTTCTCCAGACCGAGCAAACCAGCATCAGCAGAAATTTGACGTTTTTCTTTCTTACCTCTTTCAGAGATATTTGGTATGTCACTCTTATCAAACTTCAAGTCCTTGGAAGATGATGGTTTTTTCTGTTTAGATTGACTCTTCCCTACTGTGAGGATGGGCAAACTGTTACTAGGAAGAGGAACCCCCTTCCTACGGACTCCAGAATGATCAGACATTTGGTCTTCACATGCAACGTGTGTGCTTTCAGCCCTACGCTTCTTAGAGCCTCTGTGAACATCTTGATCGGTTATCCTCTTTCCCTTCGTTTTTGAACCCTTCACATCACCTTTTAGCATGTTTTACAAATGAAGAACATTACTTTCATAAAATAAAAATGAGGTACATAGGTAGAGTAGTTTACAAGAATAAATGTGTTATTATTAATACCTCCATCAGGACTATGCTCCATCACTTTATCATTCATCTTCTGCTTATTTTTCTGTTCCTTGTCAAGCAAGTCACTTGATCCACCCAGATGCTGAAATTTAAGGTCACCCACCATAGGAGATTGATTTGCATCACTTGGCGTTCTACTTCTAGCTGATGCATGCATGTTCTTTTTCACAGAGTCCGGAAACTGAGCTAGACAATCCATATTTGTCGTACTTGGAAAATCTTTTAAACCATTTTTCTTCTTACCACCATTCAACATGAAATGGGAACCAACATGTTGGTAGTCCTGATCAAGGTGTTGTATCTCAGCTGATGGCCCGCTAGACTTCATATTGACAGAGTTATTGTGCAGGTTAATTTGATTCTCACCAACAGGAACTTGAAACTTTGAAATAACAGCCTTTGTTGTTTCCTCCTCACCAATGCTACACCGATTCATTCCAGGCCTGGAACATGAGCAAGCTATTAAATTTTACAAAGAGGGAGATCCCAAAAACTTCAAACAAGTAATTAAAAGAAATGCATAGCATCGAATAAAACTGCTTGGGCAACTTACAGCCAGTCAAGCATGCTACAAAGCCATTTCTCAGGTAGATTTTCAGGATTCATGCCACCTGGTAGGAGCCGCCATTTCTGGCACTTGTCACAACAAACCCAATTATCATTTGCAGGAGCAGCTGTTGTGTGAAGAGCATCAGGCATGCTCGCATGAGTAAAATGAGGCACACCATTTCTGGTTGTATTAAGGTGGGATTCAAATCCCCCTGAGTCATCTGTTTTCTTAACAGACATCCTATCCTTAGATGTGTTATTAACAGTTGCAACTTTTTCAACCTTATCAGAATCTCTCCGTCTATCTTGCCGGACCCTGGATAAACTTGCTTGGTTCTCCTCCAGATCCGAATCTCCGAGTTCCCCAAAGAAGTCTTTATATGTGTCTTCTGCCTTCAAACAAGGCTTTACAACTTTTACATCTTCTGACTCCCTTTTCACATTGCCACATGCTTTAGGGGTGTTTTTTGTTTTCAACATTATCGAAGAACCAACCTTTGCACTCTCTTCTGGCCCTTCGGCAGCTGACATACAGTTAACTTGACTTCCCTTCGATTTTCGTTTCCCTTCTGATGAATTCTCCTTCCTAGAGGGTACTTTAACTCCATCTTGCTCAATTGAGATGGCCTTCAGGCTGACCTGCTTAGGAAGATCTAGAATTTCAGTATTTAGTAGTTTTTGCCCCTTGATAGAGTCTGAATCATCTTTGAGATGTTCGCAATACTTCTTCCCTTTCCCATGGCTCTCTTTACTTGGATAAATCAAAACATCATCAGGCAAATTTGTTTGATCTTCTCTGACGTTTCCAACTGATATTGCCCTACTGTTCTTGATGCTGATATCTTGGGTGCATATTGGTTCAGTTGGTTCTCCCTTGGCCATGTCAGAGATAGATTTTTCGATAGATCCACGCTTATTCTTCACCTTGCCAACAGCAGATGATGAGTTTGACAATTGAAAGTTGGAGAGACTGGAAACAAGCATCTCAGGAGCCAAACTATTAACATCTGACACTTTCTTGTCTACAAGTCCATTTTCATCCCAGTAATCACCACAAGGATTCTTTTCACCTGGGAAATCAGTCCTCTCCACTGGCCTTAACTTCTTGTCTTGGTAGAATTCTTCACCAGCCTCTCTCGGAAGGCACAAGTTCTCTGTCCGAAGGTCTTCTCTTTCAGTCAGGTTAAGTAGCTCATCAGGAAGAGGTGATAATATCAGATTTCCGTGGACAATAAAAGCAGTCATAACCTGATCCAAAGCAGGAAAATAATTAAATAGATCAATATTTCTTTTAGATGTTGAATTGTGTAAGAATCAAAATACCAATAATTTTACACAAAGAAGATTCACCTGAAGGATAGCAGTCGGAGACAAATTTAGACCATCGTTAGAGTCCAATATACGATCACATTCTGAAGGACTATCATCCAGTGAGGAAGATGGAGAGGCATCAAGTCCTAGACTGTTCATTACAGCATTTTGTCTTGTTGACAAGTTATCAGGAACTTTTAGTCGAAACTTCAGTGATTTCTGGTCTGTTAAGTTAGAAGTTCTATTTTTCAATTCAAGTCTAGGCTCAAAATTGTTGGCATGAGCTTTCTTTATGCACGTTTCTGGTTTTATGGAGTCATTTTTTAACTGTGCTTTGGATGCTGGTGCTGTTTCAGCACTGTTGACATGCAGCCCAGGTCTTACAGACCGAGATACAACTGATGAAACGGGAAAATTTCGAGCAGCCCCCTGCAGAGAGAATATAATTTGAGCACTACAATCAAACAATGTCATGGATTTCTATAAACAACTACGATACAATGGCAACATTACAAAACAAGTGACCTCTGAATGGCGGTTATTTGGGAATCCAGAAGCTTCATAGCTCTGGACCTTGGGTGAAATCATTGAATGAGACAAGCCAGGAGATCGTTGAGATGCAGGCAAAAATGATCCATACCCACCAAATTTTGACCCTGTAAATCATTAATTTCAAGTTGTGAAGTTCAACTGATTTTGGAGTCAAACTTAGGAATCCTAATCCTGATGGCCATTTTAATCTTACCCATATCCTCCACTGTAAGCCCAACCTCAAACTCCTTTTGAAAGTGTCCAAGAACGTCTTGAAGCTTTTCATCCTTCAAAAGCATCAAGATGTTTTATGTCAGCAAAAATCATGGGAAACATGGAATTGGCCAGGAACAAAAAATCAAATATAACAATTTTACATTCTCTACATTGCATGGCTAGCTACTAATCAACCAACTGGCACAGTTGTGGATAACAGATGGCATCAACTACAAGGCAGGCCCCCACAAAATTTTTCAGCACCTATTTCTTAGTTCAGGTTTTTCTAGAAGAGTAATTTTCTTAAGAACAACGACTCCCAGTTTAAAGAGAACTACAGCAACCAAGCAGGTACCATCGGCCTCACAATAGATTCCATGATAACATTGACGTGTTCACTCTCAATTTAAGTAAGATAATCTACAGATTATTTTCAACATTACGGCCTCAGACTTCACATTGCTCATATTAAATCAGACCATTCCTTGATGCCAAGTCTGGCAAAGTTGGAAATTATATCAGATGTACTTATTTCAGACCTCTTAAGCAAAACCATAGAAGCTTCATCAACTTAATAAGCCACTTGAATAGTTCTCTGATTCCTGAATTATTATGCAAACATGTTTTCCCTGAGACATACAGAATAACAGTAAATTCATGTAACAATGCAGGACTACCTATAACTAATGTCTTCCTAGCGTTAATTTAGTGCCCTAAATCAGAACATTGAGACTTCAGTATAGCCAAACGCAATTGGAACCTAAACAGGATAAAAATACCTATCATTACAATGAAACGGCAGGGAATCTAACCTCGGATCTATAACACAAACAAACAACCAGTATGAATAACCTAGGGTTAAATTCATATTCATCAAGCATAAGGGCTATCAGGAGAGGAAAACAGCAAGAATTTCTTACTATGTAAGAGTAAGCAACATCAGGATCGATGCCGGCATCATAATCAACGTAATTGTGATTATAGGAGCAAGCCTCTCCTTCTTCAAGCTCACTGTCCTCCATCTCTCTCCCGCCTTAACGCCCGGAGCCAAACCCTAATCCTCTCCTCCTTCAATCAAGCTCCGATGGCCGCCTTTCTCCCTCCCCAAACAGAACCCGCGGCCCGACCCATCCCAGCGCTCATCAAACCCGCCAAAAACCACCAAGGGTTTTCCCCAATTCGATCGAGGCGTGAGCCGATCGCAGAATCCAAATCCACCCGAAAATTTGAAGCCCTCAATCCCAAAATCAAGCTATTCAAGAGGATGACGTTTCAAAACTTGGATTCGTTATTCGGTAGCTGGTAACTTTATTGGATCTTTATTGGTTGATCTCAATAACAGGGATCGATTAGCAAAGACAGAAAACAGAGAATGAAGAGGAGAGAGAGAAAGAGAAGAACTCTCTCTGGTTTTTTGGTGTACAGCCGCGTTTTTTTTTTTTAACTTTATTTATTCATTTTATTTTCGTGCCCCTTTCTTCGTTTTTTCTCTGTTTAGTAATACAAAATAAGTATATATTGCAACAACGTACCAATTACTAGTATATTTTATTACTCACAGTCCACATGATTTATCCAGACACCAGAGACGGAACTCAGAAGAGGAACTTTTGTATTTGCCGAAGGCGTCGACCGTGGTAAGGTTACTCCAAATTTTATTCGAGTTAAATTCGGTTTTTTTGTTTTGTTCTTGCTCGTCCTCTACTTTGCCTCGTTTGAACATTTTAGCCCAAAAATTTTGTATTTCTATTTATGAAGTAGATCACTAGTGGTCTGCAGGAAGGACTGAAGCTAGTGGAATATACAGGTGTCCATCTCTTGGATTCATGTTCATGTACTTCTATTGAACTCCAACACGTCGATCAAATGATTGCATGCGTGTTGCTGAAATAGTGGAGTCAAGTGATATAAAATCTTCACAGAGGCTACAAGCCTACAGCATTTGATTTGCTAGCCAAGACCCAAGAGGGGAACTACAGCAAACTTAGACGGCACAGTTGTGTATTAGAATATTCTAATTTAATTTACAAATCCTTAATTATTCAGTATCATAAATTTCAAACTAATATTCTCTTTTTTTATGTAAGGTCTCTATATCTGGTAATCACTTTGAACTCTAATGCAGATCTAATATTAAATTGATGTATGCAATTTCCAAATACTCACTGAGATAATATGAGTTTTGGCAAACTACACTCGCAACTAGGATTTGAGACATACCTTATTCTTTTCTCGTGAGTAACTTTTAACATTTTGATCGTACAAAATTATGAGTAGCAAAAAAATAAATTAATATATGTGGTTTACTCTCGATCAAGGAGATATCTTTTTGTGAGGATGATAAGTAACACTTAAAATCCCTTGGCACCATACAAGGAAAGAGGAGGCCAGCTAATATCCAAAAACTTTGTGACACTTGGTTCAAAATCAGTTTGTGTGGAATTAATCTGATAAATAAAACTTAATATTTACTTGAATACTACTTTTTAGGGCATGCTTAAATTCTTATAAATATTTTAACTTATGAAGCCTAAAAAATATAACATGTTTAATAAAAAAAATATTTTAAAAGTATTTATTGGACTACTTAAACATAAGATTTTAATAAATACGTATAGAGGCAAATAATCACTATTAACAAGAAATACAATCAAATAGAGAGCATAAATATATAATTGTTTAGCAAAGTAGATGATTTAGCTTGGTTTTTCTTATAAATTAATAAATATAAATTTAACAGCATTTGAAATTGCTCAAAAATGTATTTTGTATTATTATTATTATTATTATTATTATTATTATTATTTAGGGAAAATGGTTGGGACGAAGCTGCCAAAGCCTGCCATGTAGGGATATCAATTTCAACCAGGATTCACAAGTACCCTAGCCTATCCAACGGGTTTTTTTATTTTTTTATTTTTTTGCAATTATGCAGGTTTTGGTCAGGTTCAAGTAATTTTGGATGCACCCATCAGGTTTGGTTTGGGGAGGGTTTGGACTTAGGAGTCTACCCTCAACCCAGCCAGCACACTTCCCCCAAGTAATTTATAATGTTATTTAATTCAAATCCCTAAAAATCACAAGTTTACCTCCATTTCTACTACATTTTTTGTTGCCTATCTTGTCCTCGACAATCTCTGTTGTTTGTCTTAAGCAATTTGCTATGATTTGTTTGCTTTCGTAAGCCTAAACTTTTCAGGAAAGCAAGCAAAATAGCACAAAATAGCAGTTGAATGTTTTTAATTTAGTTTCTATTATGTGAATAATTTATGAGAGTATTAGGGGTATAATATTCAACCCCACTCATTTAAACACAAAAAGGGTTTGGCCAAAGAAACCATACTCATTATGAGTTGCTGCAAAGGTTAAGGTATAACTCTTGTATTGTAAAAAAGGTCCTTTTGTTATTCATAATAAAAAGAACTTAATTAGGAAGAGAGTGGAAACTAATTTTCATTAAAAACAATGAAAACTAATTAACAATCAAAGTTTTCACATGCCTAGACCCTTTCTTTTGTGATTTAGAATAACACATTATTTCATTTTTATTGAGTTGTTGTTTAGAGCTAATACCATTTAATGCCTTATTCACATAATAATCACTTGAATATATACATATTTTTTCAGTGATCAACTTTTTATTGATATTTTTCCTATACTATGTTTAATAAAGATTAATAGTCACGTCACATAAGTTCAGGAGGCAAATGAACATGATATTCCTCATCCCCCTTCCTTCTCAATATTCCCACAATGCACTAATATTGGATTTAGTTGTCTCTCGCATTGAATAAGTTGGCATTTCCCTACCCTTATACTATAATTATAACTCATTGAACCATATATCTTATATTATTGATTCTATCTATGTAACCAAAAAAATCATAAAAAATGCCTTGTTTTCAATCAATGTTTTAAAAATGCTTTTTGCATTTCTCAAAGTTTACCCTTTTGACGTATAAGTAGTATATATAAAGATATACTTTTAATAAATTTATTAATAGAGGCTAAACATACATGTACGAAGCTGGAACTCCACCATTATGTGGGCTGCCTCTACATGTACACCACATTAAAGAAAAACTTCAAAATCTAAAATCTCAAGTGTAAAATACATCTGTGGGCCCTGATATACAATTATCAGCTTCATTTGATTCCCAACATTAAAGTGGTTCCAATGACATCCTTAATATTTTAAAGACATTTATCCAATTTTAATAACTTTTCTTAACAAATTTCGTTGGAATAAACAAGAAAACAATGAATCCTTTTAAAGGTTATTTTTTATCTATACCTTGTAGCGAGTTTTTTTTATATAATTTTAGAATTAAGAAAATGTCAATAATAAATAATTAAAAAATTTCTCACCCATAAATTTATGTTAATTAATTAAAATTTTATTTTAATTTGATTTTGAGCTGAGTTTTCTTTATGTTACGTTCTTATCATTAAAAAGATTAGGTATGATTGAAATATAACATTATACATGCTTTAAAATTATGAATAATTTGCTAAAAATTTTCATCTTTTAGCTACTCAAGTTCCAACTATTAATATTGATGATAAATTTATTTAGAATAATTCAATTTTAATAGAAATTTTAGACCAAATTACTTTATTAACCCATAGAACTTTTGAATTAAATAACTTATCTTACAAAACTCAATTATCAATAATAAAAAGATATGATGGAAACAAAAAATTGTGTTTAACTTATATTAATCAATCAACAATTTAATCATTAACTTGATAAATTTTAAAATAAAAATGGCCAAAAAGTGTGGGGTAGGAGATGAAATGGAAAAAATTTGGTATTAAGGGTTTGACAATTGATGATGACCAATGTTTTTCTTTAGAAAAAGGTACATAAAATAAAACAAAAAGAAGTTTGCGGACTACAAGAGTAAATAGAGAGAATATAGTTAAGTAATCGTTAAGTTCTAGATCCAAAACATTGCACAAGTCGAGCTTAGAGACTAAATGAGAAATGGTAGAAATTTAAGAGCTGAAAATGTGTTTTACCTAAAAGGAAATGTGAAATTGAAAGTAAAAATGAACTATGGTTCACGAGTTAATTCTACAAATACAAGAATCAATGGTTTTTGGGTTGGTTCTGATTTCATATGGAACCAACCTGATGTAGAACTAAACTAGAGGTATATATATAATTATATAATAAAAATTATAGTTGACATGGTTGTCCTTTGCCCCTGCTCAGGAGACCTGTGAGAGCTGGTCTCACGGTGGATTGCAGTTGGTTAGTTGAATATGTGCGCGAATTAAAACTCCGTGATGTTAGTTGATTAACCTAGAATATGCAAGATGCATGTTCTTCATGCTTTGACTTGAATAAACAAAAACCATAAAACATTGACTTGGCCAAAAGATTTCCACAGAAAATAAGTTCAAATAGCCAAAGCATACAAAATCAACATTTAAATGAGTTTACTACACATAATAACTGCGTGAGAGTATTCATACATAAAATATACTAATGTCCTCACCCAAAAGCAATCCTATAGTCTAGGACTCCTCAAAACATAGATAATGGAGGTAACTAAGAGTATTATATATACAAGTCTCAACTGAGATCTTTTTAAACTAACTCCCACCTTGGATGCAAGTCCCAGTAGCGAGTCACAAAAACCATTGTCCAAGTGCTACTGGGCTCTGCAGCCAAAGGAAGACTCTAGTTAATACTGTTACTTGACCAACAAGTTACCCAAGTATACTAGAACCATAAAGATTCTCAAGGGAAATACCTGCAACAAAAGCTAACTACCGCAATAACCCTCAACGGTTACCCAATCCAACAACTTCAGAATCTGCACAACATAATTAGGGAGTGAGAACATAAACATTCTTAGTACGGGTCTTCACGATACTTGCAAGAAAATTACTAAGGACTCCACATATAATAACATATATAATCTGCTGTGAGCTCATACAACCTAAGGGTCTGATATATGTACATATAACTAGGTCCCTTGAGACCTCTCCTAATCCTAGTCCTTGAACTACAAGGCATAACCTTGTCTCTAACAAGCTGAGCTTGCCAACCTAACTAGTGATAAATCACTAGTTAAACCTCTCCATTTTTATGTTGTACAAGGGAATTATGGTGAGACTATTGTAACTAGGCCATAAAGACCTTGTAAACTAGGTGCACTAAGGTTTCACCTTGTAACCTTGTGACTAACGGTATGACTAGGTTGCCAAAGGTTCTAAACCTTCCACCCTAGCTAGTGGTACTTAGTTGTGATCCTTAGTAAACTAGTTTTCTTGCTTATGGTAGAAGTAACCATAAAATTTTACAAAACTCAAGAAAACTCCTAGGTCTCGAAGGACTTTTGAAAGTCTCGAAGTACCCCCCGAAATGCTTAAACCCCAAGATACCCTAAGAACCCCCTTAGATCTCCCTTTGACATTCCTAGCAAAACTTGGAAAATTCAGCCAACATACCTGTGGCGATGCGTTCTGCCAATTTTCTAGTATTAGCGATGCATCATGGATAGTGATACAAAACTGGCGATGTGTCATCAATCTGTGAATCTGCAGAATTTTCACAAATTTTTCTGCTATGAACTTTGGACACTTACCAAACATATCAACCATGCTTAATTAGCCTCCAAACTTTACATACATGTAAAACATGTTGTATAAATCACAACCAACTATCACAAGCCAATCTATGATGCATTATATCATCATTCCAATTATCACAAACCTCATAGTCCACCATGATTCAACCTTGTCCACTAACTAATGCTATTGCTAGAATTATTCGAATTCTTCAAGCAATCTCATTCCAATAGCATTAATTGAACTAAAAAATACAACTCCCTTACCTCAACTCCAAGTAACAAGTAAGAATCAAGCACTCTTCCAATCCACTAAGCTCGCTGAAGCACCACCTAAGTTCCAAGCAAAACACAGGCACCAAACATCAAATTCTTACTTTCTAACCAAAACCCAAGCTCCTAACTAACCAATAAACCTGAAATCAATCAAGAACATATTGGTTACCTTGTACTAAAAATAGGGGATGGGAGAAAACATGCTTCCAAGCTCCAAAACTATGATTTTATACTTGAAATGAGCTCCCAATGGCCTATATACTTATAATGGCTTCTCTTTTCACTAAAAAATTTTAATTTCAAACTTAATTCGATGGAAAAATGAGGGTGGAGATGATGAACTCGGGTTTATGGCAGCCACCCCTCCACTTTACCCTCTTATAACATTATTTTTAATCTAAGCCATCAAAGTATTAGACATGATACACTTAAGTCCTCATCTTTTGGTAACCTTAGCTATTCTTGATTAATCCTTGTTTATTTCATTAAGTTTGGGTTAAAGTTAAAATTTAAGTCATAAAATTTCATTTTAACCACTCGGGATCCTGCCCAACTATTCAGGATGCAAAATTTACCATTTTACCCCTGAACTTCATCTAGCGCCTTAACCTCCTTGGAACTTAGTAAACTTTGCTAAACTTTCCCATTCTTGCTATGTAAATTTGAATTAAGGTTTCAAACTTGATTTAGAGCACTTTACCTCCTTCAGGCGTGCTTTCCACTAGGAGAGCCATAACAATAGTATTACGAAAATATCTATATTTATATGTATTTCTTTGAAGAATTATAATGGTTATCTTGTGTTCTTATATTAAATCTTTAAACTGATGTCCTAAATTGAAATAATATGGAAGTTGTGAGATTATTTATAAAATTTCTCCATATTCACTTGAATCACTTCGTTTATTAGACCGACTACTCCTGGGTTATTTTACTTTTAATCTCTCTATTCCAAACTATTCTTTATGACACAATCCTTAATTTTTTTCATTTATGAGCCATGTGAAACTAGAAATTCATGATATCAACATATTTCAGGTTTTAATACTGAAGAAGATGGTCTTAAAGGCTCAGCTTTCCAAGTTGAATGTCGTGTCAATGTTAAAATTACTGAAGGAAAGTAAACTGGTTGAGATAGGAGATACTTTACAAGCAACTCTTTTGAACCATTTTAGTAACAGTATTTTAAACTCTTTTGTATGTGTCTAAATATATGTATTTAAATGCTAATTTAATTGTATATTATATTGAATATTTCATAAATTGGTTATGAATACAATTTTATTGAATTTTGGTGTTGTTCTATGTATATGGTATAACCCAAAAAAACTCAAGAACCAAAACCAAAAAACCTAAAACTATGGTTCTGATTATGTTCGGTTCTCGGGTTTGGTAGAACAATTTCAAAACTGAGACCAATTCGAGTTGGTTCAGTTATACCATAAAATAGAACCAACCTGAATCATGCTCACCCTTAGTTGAAACTAGGAAAATCAACATAAGCCCTAAAAAATACAATCACCTTGTGGAAAGAAACCACACTTCAAGATGAGTAGCAACTATATTTGGAAAAAATAATAATAAACACACATTGTTCATGAACATTGCACCTACCAAAGCTTCTAGAATATAGTGATAATTAGGATGTTGTAGATATCAAGGACACAATATAAAAATACTTATAGGTTAAGGACTAATGTAAAAATAATGTGCTCTTTTTTGTTTTTTTTTTTTCAATTTATTTTGAGAATAATAGCTCCAATAAAAATAAAATTTGAACACTTTATTTACCAAATAATCAGTTGAATAATTTTTTTTGAAAGTCATCAATTTTTTGAAATTTTTTTCCATGACTGGTCTTGAAAAAATTAAATAAAAATATTTAACTTTTATAGTGAAAAATATTTTAGAAAAATGTTTTCAAAACTTCTTAAAATTTAATGTTCTAATGTTGAACAAGTAATCATATATATAAAAAAATAATGATTAATAGCTCATTTTTATAAAATGTCTACATGACACACCTTAACAACAAAACTCATGAAAGGGTATTAAATCATATTTTTTGGACTATGTAAAAACTACCTGTAGATAGAATTATGGCTTAATCGAGGTATGAGGATTAGCCTAATCATAGTAAACATGTGGAATTTAGTTTGTTATTAATAGCTCTACCATATCATATCCCCGTGGAAATTTAACATGCTTACATAAAAAACTCAATAGTCAAAGGATGTAACTAATGGTGCAAATTAAGCACGGATAATGGTCATCTGCAGTGGACCCTTTAAGTTGTACAACTGAAATGAGTCAAAATGAGGGGAAACTCCACACAGGTAATAATAATAATAATAACAATAATACACTTAGGTGGTTCTCTTTGTAGTTTGCTTTAAATTCCTTTATGCTTATCAAATAACAATAATAATAATAATAATAATAATAATAATAATAATAATAATAATAATAATAATAATAATAATAACTATTATATCCTTTAAAAAATAGTTGATATTTTAAGTTTTTGGGAATATTAAGAATGTCGTCTCATGTAAATGTATGAGTAGCTATAATGCTTCATATATTAAGCACACCTTGAGTAACATGATAACTACAAAATTATCCCCATGTATGAAATAATATTTCTTGTAAAATGAACAACATTTTATAAAACACAAATTTTTATAAATGAAATAACATTTTTCTTACTAAAAATGAATAACAATTATTCTACAACAGCAACTGATGTGTGGGGGAAAATACTTATATCATAAAAAAAAATATATAGCAACTAATATGTGGGGAATTAATAGTGACTAAACCTAGAAAATATAAATATCGTTTGCTTATATATATAAAGTAGCATTTCGTCACATTTACTAAAACTATCAGTTCATGTTCATTTAGTCAATGTTATTGTTCATCTTATTTGACTGTGATATTCATTTTAGTTAATATTATTGTTTCCTATACAATTGTTGTTCATTTAGTTATTGTTGTTATTTCTGTGTTTCTTTATAATTGTTGTCCATTTATTTAATTTTGTTGTTTCTTTAGTTGATAATGGTGTTCTATTGATCAACATTGTTGTTCTTTTAATTTATATCATTATCCCTATATCCCTTCAAAATTGTTGTTTCTTTAAATGATATTATTGTTCCCATAAAACTCAATGAGTTCCTATAGTAAAAAGTGTTGTGATTATTATCTCTTAGTTATGACCCCTGCAAAAAAAAAATGTTGTGCAACTTTCAAATATAATTTTTTCTATATTAAAAAATAATTATTATGGCTATATAATATTAACTTTCAAATATATTTTTGTAAATCACAACTCTAAAATGCATATACCATTTTCTGTTTTTTTTAATACACCTGAAGCATCCTCCAACCATGTCTTGGTGACTAATTGTTATTGCTGCTACTTATTTATGATTTAATGGGTATAAACAATGAATTCAAATGGAGTATCTCTTGTTCCATTCCATCCATGTGTGCCAATTCATTTCTTCAATTTTCTCTTCACACTTTTATTTTTTGTTTGTTTGTTTTCAACTAATACAAACTTTTATCCATAAACAAAAAGACATAGGTGACATAATTCTTCTATATGGATGCTACATTTGTGTTCCTGCTCTCAATTGGTACTCCTGCTTTTATTTTTAGAACACTTTGACTTACTTAAAATTTAAAATCTAGCACTTTCTGAAGTTTTGGGTAACTTAGTAAAGGAATAACTCTACAAAGTTAAAAGTTTCAACTTTGTATTTTTGGTAGTCAAAAAGGAAAGAAACAACAAAGTACAAATTACACAAAACAAGCCAACCTAAGAGCCATTAATGCCAATTTGTGTGCATGATCTATTGCCAATCAGCGGACCACCACTATTAAGACTCTCCCAAATCAATTAACCATTTGACGAATCTTATTAACATCCTCGGTCACATCCAAATGGGTGGAGTTATAATCTACAATTTGAATAAACCTAAACAAACAATCTATTAAAATGGTAGTGCTATTCATGCCATATGAGCAGGCATTTGTCATTGCAGTGAGAATAGTTCTAATATTTATACACATCACAGATAGACTTTCTCCAAAAAAAGCAGGATAAATCACAAGACGAGGCAGATGAAGGATTGCAGATTAAGTTTTAACTTAATCATAGGTAAAAAATAAGAAAGGAATGTAATTTTAACTAAATGGGTCTAATTGTCTACTTTGACCTTTATTAGTGTCTTTTTACCTTATTCTCCTATAGAAGGAACGATTGCAAAAAGCTCCATGAAATTTGACGTAGCCAATAGTTATTTTCAATTTGCCTCTTGAAGTTTAGGTAATATACACTTTGTTCATACATTTTTTTACACTATCCAATAGCAATTTCTAAAATCTTGATTTAAACTATACGATCGTCATCTCCTATTTATTTCAATATGTATGGTACTTTTTTATAGTTAATAGATATTTTAAATTATCAGTTTTTCTTTTTATAAATGTCAAACAATTTTTTAATAAGGTAAAATGTAAGGCAAAGACAAAGTGTATATTTTTGAAATAGGATGAGACTGAATGTAATATCACCTAAACTTTAGAGAATAAATTATAATTAACCTATTTTTTAATACTATTTTGATAAATACATCATCACCCTCCCCAATTTTTTTTTTGAAACCTGCTGTTAGTTAGTTATGCCATTATTGTTTGTTTTGGACATTGAAATCTGCTATTCAATTTTTTTAATGACAAACAAGAGACATTATAGACTAGAAAGAGTGTATGATCAAATGCGGATTATTGAATATGGAAAATTACTAAATAAATATGACTAAAAATTATGATTATTAAAGACATATTTCTTTATTTTGAATCTAAAAAGCATAAGATTCAATCATATATGTTTGGTTAGACACTCTTTTCTAGTTAATAATATATTTTGTTTGACATCTCAGGCTTTTTATATTTAAACTAAATGGTGACTGTTAAAAGTAAATTTTAAAAAATCTTACCAATGATAGTAATATATTTCTTAAAACATGAATAAGCAACTATAGGTCAAGGTAAACTTTTGAGATATTTTATGCTAACATGGCAAGGTTTATATTGTCAATTGAGTGAAGTACTCTCCCCATCTTACAAAACTTGTAGTGTTAACTTTTTATGAAGTTTAAGAAAGTTATATTTTTAGTGAATTTGTAAAAAAAAAAAATTAATTAATAGTGATAATTTTTTTTACCTTTTTAAGGAAAGAGAGACAAGTAATTTGAGACTTCTTAAAAGGCAATAACGATAATGTATTGTGAGATGGAGAGAGTATTATTTGAGTTATAAATATTTTTTCATTTTGTTCTAAAAAATGTTCACTTTTCTAATGAAAACTTTAAGCTTTTTAATTCTTTTCTTAATTTTTTGTAATTATGTAAATAGCCAATATTAAAAAACAAATCATAATACCTATCTGTTATCACATTTTTTAAATTCTAATTTAAGTTGTTTAATAATTCTTATCTTATAAATTTCATCTATAAAATAATTTTCTAACGGCCAATTAATTACTTAAATTATCAACTTTTCTCCTTTATAATATACATTTGGCAACTGTATTTCGGTGAATTTAAAACTAGCCATTAACACGTTAGCAAAGTTATAAATTTAAACTAACCATTAAGACGCAAAGTTTTAAACTTGTTTTAAAAGTGAATAGTTTTAGGATTGGGAAAATTACCTAGACCCCTAAGGTATATCCTAATGACCACTAAAGAAAAAAAGGGAAAAACACCTCAATTTTCCATCCTAGTCTTTTCCATTAGAAACTTTATCTTCAAACTTTGCCATTTTATTTTCTCAACCAAATTAAACAACCCTCTCTCTCTCTCTCTCTCTCTCTCTCTCAAATCGCTGCTCCATCTCTTTTGGTTTTCAGATCTACGATTTTTTGTAGCCAGTTTTGTCTCAGTTGGTGCCTTATCTTCACTCATTCTGGTCATTCTCACACTGCTTCCAGGTGTCTCTGCTTCCCCTCCTTCTCTGCCGATGAACATGATGATGACATGGGAGAATCAGCTCTAGCTACGACAAACCCAGGGTGAATTGACTTTGGCTTGAGCAAACCTCTTGATCTTCATCACTTCTTGAGGCGGCTCCTTTGCCACAGCTAGCCTTGATGATTCCCCATCACATTTCCCCGAAGCTTGAACATGGGCTTAGCCTTGAAGATTCCCAAGTCAGAAGATGGTGCTTCCAGGTAGGATTTTGGGTGTTCTGAGTTGAATTTAGACAAAGAATCAAGAGATTCAAAGAGTCCCTTAAACAATTTGGCTTGGACGATAAGGTCCGACGAGGTAAATGATTGAACTTAAACAGTAGCCATTGTTTTCTATTTAGCTTTTCTGGGAGGACTGAACAAAGAAGAACACATAGCTATCTTTATGCTCTCCTTGAATTCGGCTTTCTGGGTTCGATTTCAGAGGCTAGAAGGTTTGATTGTCCGAGTGTAAAGGTTTGGTCTCAAGTGATTTCTATTTCTAGGTATTGATTCGTTCCAGGGGTAAAACCTAGGATTCATGATTTGCTGGATTTGGGTTTAAGTTATTATTCTTTTGATCTCTTAGATTTTGTTTTTTGTTTATAAATTTTGTTTTCCCTAAGTTGGGGGTAAAGTTTTTATGATTGAAATTTAAGAGGGAAAGTCAAGTATTTTCCCTTTTTTGTGATAACAGTAAAAAAGAAATATTTATTATTTGATCCGTATCTTGACATAAGAATGACAATCCATAAAAAAAAATACCAATATTGAGATTAGCTAAAACAAGTTGATAGCTAAAAAGAATTACTAAAAAACTTAGTAAAATTAATATAACTGCTATAGATTGTCCAATACTGAATAAACGGGTATTTCGTCTAGCTGGAAAAAGATTCTCTTTAAAAAACGGTTTTATCTCATCTGCTAAAGCTTGAAGAATTCTCAAAAGACCGGAGTTAAATTTTTAGAGGAGACAATTACAAATATTTAAAAAATGAGGGACATAAGTGTAAGTTAGGATATACCACAGGGGGATCTACGTAATTTTCCCTTCAGGATTTAAAGAGAAGTGTGTAATTTAGCGTGAAAAAAACGAGTTAATTCAAAAAAACAGGCGGGCTAATACAGGAAGCCGGGTAAGGGGAGCGGGTCACATACGCCAATGCCAATTCCCAGATGGAACACTGCACAGTTGAAGCTCAAACTTTAGGTTTCTTTTGGGTGCTGATACGAGCCTAAAAGCTAAAAAAAGTACAAGAATGCAACTTACTCTCTGTGAACCTAGTGGTTAAGCCATCCACAAAGGACGACAACCTCCCACAAGATCGAGGCTTTCGCTGCGAAAATAGGAGTAGCATCCATCTCGATGATCAAGGGGTTAGCACTCTTCAACTCCCAGAATCAGCTAACAACGTGCTTGAATGGCCCGTGCGTCTCGAGATTTTAACCTCCAATGAACCTGTCCTCTGAGTCGCAGATTACTTTTTCAGCCCCTGCATTGATGCTAAATACTTATCAGTATTAAGTCTATAGACCCTCATACAGATTAATCATGAGCCAAGAACCAGGTTTGAAGTTTGAACGGGCGACTTGTGTTCTTCTGCATTACCAGCTGAGCTACGTGGAAGAGTGCCTTGACATTACTACTGCTTCTACTGACTTCTGATTTTAATGGTTAAAGCAAGGAATCCAGACGTAGCTTGTCTGTACTTAAGAGTCTGTTTCCCAAAGAGTCCCTTGTCCCAACCATGCCTGCCAGCTTTTCTGTCTATCTAATCCAACTTAATTCCATGGGAAACGCTTTCACCCATCGAAAGAAAGAGGACCAACTTGCCAAAATCTCAGCTCTCAGCTCCATCGTAAAGTAATATGAACCAATCTTCCAGAGCTGACTACAGAAGAGTAGCCTGATGGTAAGTAGGTAACCACCTAAGACGGAATACAAAGAGGAAATCCAAGATCACAACTACCACTATCGCCGAAACAACAAACATGGTTCCACAATTGGGGAACTATAACTTCTGGTGTCAAGAACTGGCACAAACACATACTTACAGCACCTATTGTTTAAGATTCTGCAGATGCTTCCTTCACAAGCTTCAACTTTCCATAATATACACTCAACAATTCAGGTGCTAAACCCTCATATTTCAACACAAACCTTTTCAAGAAGCGCCTCTCATTTGGTTGCAACACAGTTTGCAGCGTGAGATCCCTTTTCATCAATCCCTTGGATGCCAAAACCCGAATGACAGAAAATCTAGGAATAATCCTCTTCTCTAAGCTGAAGAACAACACAATAGGATTGTGAGAAATCATTCTCGAGGGGTAACCCATTCTATTCACAAAATAATCCATGTTCTTCATGATTTTGTCCTCGGACAACAACATACAGTTAGGATGCTTCCTGAAGGCCCTAAGAATATCATCCTTCTCCAACCCCACCTCCTGTAAACCTGAAAACTCCTCTCCCGAAGTGTCTTGCTGCCCTTCCCTGACATGGCATGAACCGCTACCACAAAGGTTGATTTGTTTGGCTCAAACCCCATTTCCTTGACCTCTCCCACGACTCTAACAAAATCCTCATTCCTTTGCATTAAGACTGTAGGAAAATTATTCAAAAGCAGAGAAATGCACCTTTCGGGCACCTCTTGTTCTCTCAGAAAAGCAATGTTTGGTATAAGACTCTTCGTCTGGTCTCCCGCAAAAATCCATGTCGTGCGCTTCAAAACAGCAACAATCTTCTCATCAGAGAGAAAGACGCTCTTGAGGTGGACATAAGAAGGGAGAATCTGTTTCCGCAGGCTTCTGGTCAAAAGGGTGGGATCTGAAGATATAATTCTTGCAAGATCGCGGCTTGATAAGCCAATTGACCGGAAAAATTCGAGCTTGGGCAAAAGGGTCTTTTCCGGGCTGGCGAGAAGAAATTGCGGGCGCTTCCTGACGAAATTTGAGATCTGGGTTCTGGAGAATCCATAAGTTTTCAGAAGGGCTAAGACTGAATCCGGCCCCTTCGCCGACTTCAGTTTTACCTTCAGGGAGGCCGAGATGGCGGATTCCAAGGACAACCCACACGAGCTTATAAGATAAGAGACGGTGAAAGAGTCTTGGGTGGTGGGGATTTCGGGGGTGATGGGTGTGAGGGACGATTCTTGCGAAGAAACAACTATAGGTTTTAGCTCGGCGACTGGGCTCCTGGCCGAGAACCTGCTGCTCCTGGAATGACATAAACATGCAAGCTTTTTATGGTGATAAAGCTTGAAACTTTTGAAATCTGAGACTGTTGCCATTGTTAGACTTGGGGCGGATAAGCTGATAAATTGCCACATACTTCTCCAAAAAAAGCTCTGCCGTAGAAGTCATGGGCCATAAATGCTCTTTTTTCTTTTTTCAATAGATAATTCACGTATTGCTCCTCTGAAAAAAAAAAAGGCACGTATTGTTATTGTACCCACAACCCACTCGTAGTCGTAGGTGGAAATTAATTTTCCTCATGTACAGTGCAAATAACACAAAGTTTAATCCATAAATTTAGTTGGAATCATTCTGATTCCCAAAAAAAAAAATACTAGAAAATTATCTCAATTGCAGGTTCTTTGGGAATTAGTCGCTTAGCAGGACCCGGAACAGGATTTGAACCAGTGATCCAAGGATTTCAGTCTTCTGCACTGTACCAGCTGAGCTATCAGCTGTGCATTACTTGCGCTTGCTGTTGCTGCTCCTTTAATCGCTAAAACAAAGAATCCCGTAAGACTCTGCCAGTTTTTCCAGTTCTGTTCTAACTTTTTCTTTTTGTTTGTTAGTTATTCATAAATTATTCTCATTTTGCTTAATCATCCAGAAACTATCAATTATTACATTAATTGTTCTCAAAGTATTTAATTATTACATTTATCATCCCATCATTATATCAATTATTAAAAAATAGAAAAAATAAAGGAAAAAAATGCACGGCCAGCCCTAAAATTTTAAAAAAATTTCTAAGTCCTAAAACTTTAAAAATTTTTAATTCAATCACAAAACTATAAAAATTTGTATATTCTTTTTAATTTCTTTCTTAGTTTCGCAGCATGAATTTCTTGACTTTGCTTTAATAAAATTTTTATATTTAAATTTTAATTAAGTATTTATTCCAGTTTCTTTATTTTTTTTCTTTGGCTTCGATTTTTTAGTCTTTTTCTTTTGAAGGCTTTTTTCCTTTTATTCTTCTTGTTTATCTTTTGTTACTGCCTCATCCTTACCACGCCTTTTTCTTTTATTTTTTTTCTTTTCTTGATCCTTTATTTCCTTCAATTTTTCTATTATTTTCTATGTTTCCTTTATGAATGTTTTTTTTTTCATTTTCTAAAGGTTATTATTTCTTTTATTTATTTTTTTCCTACAAATAACCTTTAGATTGGAACATGTTTTGTTGATTCTTATTCATGTTCATTTAATTTTAGGACTTAGAATAATTTAAAAAAATCCTTACTCATTTCATCTTACTCTTTTGAATTTACTGTATGATTTATAAAGGAACTTGAAAATTTATTTTATGATACTGTCGCAAACATGTAAAACAGGGAATGCTTAGAAAGGGTACCCCCAATTGATGAAAGGAAAGGAGAAAAAAAGTGAATCTAGTATGACTTATGTTTGAATAGGAGAAGATTGAGAGATAACGAGAGTTATTATCCCTTTATTTTCATTATTTTCACAGCTCTTTCACCCCGTATAGGAAAAACCCCATCTCTATTCCCTTTTATTCTTTTCTTAATTAAATATAGAGTATTAATTCAACCAAATTATTAGTTGTACTATTTTCTTCATTGATAGATGTAAAACATTACTCAAGTCCTTTATATATATATTTTTTGGCCTTTCACCTCATTACATGAGAAACAGTATGAACATATTTACATTTTAGCCAAGGCCAAAATGCGTATTTGGTCCTTCAACTTGGCCAACTCTAACGAGTTAGTCCTTTATCTTTGACTCAGTGCTAATTAGTCCCTTAATTTTGAAAAATTAAGCGAGTTCATCCAAATTGGATGGAAGGGTAAATGGAGTTAGTTTTGTTGTTGATGTGGCATAGAGATGTGCTGAGTTGGCCCTGACACATTAGCACTGTTTTCCACATCATCCCGTCGGGTCTCTCTCATTATTTGTCTGTTTCGACAGAGCTCGTCGTCCCTCCCGGTGAAGGGCACCATCTTGGGTCGTCGGGGCCACTCTTTGCCTCTGTATCCATCCTTGAATCACCCCATCTTTGAATCACATTCATATCTATTAGATTCGAATCAACAAATCGCTCCATCTTCGAATCGGATCCTCGCCGAATCCAGCCATTGAATCCCGCTGCAAGACCTGTTGAATCCACTGCCAAATCCCACTGAATCCAACCATCAAGGTCATCATTTTCGTCCATCAGCATCGGGTAAATTGAAGTCACTTGGATTTTGACTGGCGGTTCATGTCGCTGCACTAGCAGCGGAGCAAGAAATGACCCCAAAGTTGGCGAGAAGCCAGGGCAGGTGTTCAAGCATTGTCGTCGCATCCAGATCTCGAGCGGGAATCTGACCGGCTGTCTCCTCTGCCGAGAGCTTTCTCGCTTCAACTCCCTATCTCCTTCGCATCTGACGGCGTTATGTTAGAAGGTGTCCGAGCTGGACACTTTTTGTTAGATCCTGGACTAAATCATTTAGTTTAGCAAACTTTCGGGACTAACACATTAAATTTGGAAAGTTAGAGGACTAACTCGTATTGAGTCAAACAAAAAGGACTAACTCGCTCGAGTTTGTCAAGTTGAAGGACCATATGCGCATTTTGGCCTTTAGCCAATAGTAATCAAACGACTATTCATTAGTATGACAAAAAGCACATGACCCATACTTATTGATGCTAACAAATCAAGTAACAAGATTAATTAATGCCGAATTATACCTTAAATTAAAATAGGAGGAAAAAGTAGTTAAATTTCCCAAGTTTCTTTATGAATCATACAATAAATTCAAAAGAGTAAAATGGAATGAGTAATAACTTTTTTTAAATTAGTCTAAGTCTTGAAACTAATTGAACATGAATAAGACTCAACAAAACATTTTCCATTGTGAAATTTATTTATAGAAAAAAAAAAGAGAGAAAGCAAAATAAATAATAACCTTTAGAAAATGAAGAAAAGATGAAATAAAGGAAAACATTCTCAAAAGGAATGTGGAAAAATAATAGAAAAACAGAAGGAAACAAAGGATCAACAAAAGAAAAAAAAAATAAAAAGAATGGTAAGGGTAGCAACAAAAAATAAACTAAAAGAATAAAATAAAAAAAATACTTCAAAAGCCGAAGCAAAAGAAAAAAAATTAAAGAAAGTAGAATGAATACATAATTAAAATTCAATTATAAAAATCTTATTAAAGCAAAGTCAAGAAATTCATGCTTAATTAAAAGAAACTAAGAGAGAAATTAAAGAGAATATACACATTTTCATAATTTTCTAATTGAACTAGAAAATCAAAAAGTTTTAGGACTCAAATAGAAAAATTTTCTAAGGTTTAGGCTGATTGTACATTTTTCCATTATTTCTGTCACTTTTTAACGACTAGTATAACAAAAAACAATAAATGCAACAATTAAATAATTTGAGAATGATTTACGAAACAATTTATAGTTCTGAGACAATTAAGCAAAATTGAAATAGTTTAGTGATAACAAGTGATATTAACCCTTGTTTGTTTGTTTTAAACAAATCTAATCCAATCTATTTCCATGCCAAACCCTTCACCAATTCAGCCCTAGAAAGAGGACCAATTTCGCAAAGTTTCAACTCCATCTTAGTTATGTATTAAAAAAGACTCCATCTTGGTTAATATTGAGAGATGACATAATATACCCCCCACCAAAAAGAAAGAAAATTCCATTTCCAAGTAAAAAGACGAACATAAATAGTAGCCCCATACTTAAGGATCTAGCTTCCTAAAGGTACACTAACAACAAGCTCCTATCTTGTTTACATTGTTTATTGTGCGTTGATCAGCTGCAGCCTTTTGTTATTCACGAATTGTGGAAGGTTTCCTGGACAAAAGCTCCTTCAACACCCCTGGCTCGCTAACTGGAGGGCTGCAACTGAAATTCTGACAGACAAGAGCAACCACTTTGCCGGTGGTGAAATTTTTCCTTGACATGGCGGCAATTTGGCTGTTGTTTTGCTCCCAGAATTCCATCTCCGAACTGTCGCTTGGATCAACATGGATTACCTGTTTCAGTAAACGTAAAACAACCCCCTAAAATGCTATCCAAAGGTGGGGTATAAACAGGTGGGTGAACACTATTAAATCTCACCGTTTTGTTGGGATCATAAGAAGCATGAACCACAGCAAGCATTTTCTCAAAGTCTGCAGAACGCTTTTGGCCAACCAAAACAATTTGCTTCCGGAAAGGAACCTGAAGCATATCTGCAGCACAGCACATAAGCGGCACAGCCATTGCCATATCCTTCAATCTTGTCTCAAAGACGGCCTACAAAAGAGCAAACAAACGAAACCAGAATGTGATCATGAAAGTAGGCTTGGTCAAGGAAAGCAAATGAGAATACTAGTGGGATACACACCAGGAGATGCTCTGCAGTCTGCTTGAAATATTTGGATTTACTGCCAGATACCATTGAAGCTAACCTTGCAAGATTAATAGCCGAAACAGAGTTTCCTGATGGTTCTGCCCCATCATGATCTTCCTTAACACGTAATAGAACTGAAGGATCTTCCCCTGGAGTGTTGAAGTAGGCTCCCCCATTTTGATCAAGGAATAGCTCATCCTGGACCAGAGTCCCGTGGTATGAACACAAAGTACTAATACAAAAAATGTGCAAGAATATTTGATGCAAAATCTCTATATCCTTGCCTGCATCTCCTGGAGTTCAAGAGCCCACCCCAGCCAAAAGACTTCACCACCAAACTCATAAAGATCCAATAGCCCTGAGATTAAGAAAGCATAATCATCTAAAAAGCCCGGCGCTCTTGAGGGCCCATTCCTAAAACTATGCTGCAGCCGGTGCTTCTTTCTGTCAAAGAGATGGTTTCTTAAAAATGCTGCTGCTTTCTCAGCTACTGCCATGTACTCCTTAGGCTGGGATATCAAATCACCCAAAACAAAATCACACAGCAAAGATAAGACACAGAATAGAAGATCATACAAATTATGCAGTAATAACTTTGTCAAAACTGAGAGAAGCAATGCAGGTTGTAAACGATCACAGAACAACCTCAATATGTTGAAATTTGTTTACGTGAAAGACTCTCAGAGTGGGCTTAAGTTGGATTCAACTGCTCCCATTGGAAAAAGCATAGAATTGACTGGATTGAAACCATGAAATTCTTCCGAACTAAATCAAGCAGGTCTTATAGCTGTTTCAATAATAGATTTAGAAGAGTTTCAAATTTGAAATTTTTTTCTGGAACCCCTTTAACAGCCAGGGACCTAGAAACATTATAGAAAATGTGTGTGTGGGTGTGTGAGCATAAGGTGCAAAAGTGCAAGTATTACAGAGAAACAAGCAACACAACTAGTTTGGGAACATAGCTGACTTAACACAAGCATCGCATAAATATGAGTCTGCACGTCTTATCAATTTGTGCTGAAAACTAGGGTCCTTACATCTGAGCCAGTGACAGGGAAGTTGAATTTAGTGCCTTCTGGTTCAGCCCTAAGAATTTTAGAAGCTCTTGCAAAGGATGAAATTGCAAGTCCATTCCAAGATACTATTACCTAACAAGCACTTGCTGTCAGTCCTCGCACACAACAAAAGACAAATAACATGCTACTGAAGAAGGGAATGCAACTTGCATACCTTGTCATCCAAATGAGGCCTTGGGCGCCTTGACCTCACATGAAAGAGCCTTTTCCTACACTGACCAAGAATATCATGATATTCCTCAATTCGGACTCCTATTTTTGCAGCCAATGCCGAAGTATCATTTATCTCAATCAGCACATTTTTCCCCTTGAATTCATTGTGGGGATCACTCATTCTAGAAAGATCACAATTTCCTGAGGGCTTGACATAATAATGTTCCTCAAACAAATTGGCTTGCTCCCCAAGAATGTCTTCTATCTAAAACAAGAAAATTGTCAAAAAAAATTAGGAAAGTAAAGCACAAATAAAGTAGAAAAACTTATAAAAGGGCCCCAAATTGGAGTTGCTGTTGCTACACCTAATTAAGCAGAATTAGGTGTTAGCTGTCCACAATTATAGCAGAGCGGAGGGGACGAGAGGAAACAGGGTCCACTCTTAAACCAACTAACATGTAGTTGAGTGCATCTGAGAAGAAACACAATGATGTGCAAAGTTGGCTAGAATAAACTGATAGAACTCTTTCTTTTATGCTGCTATGGGTATAGGATTCTAAGGAATGAATAAAGCTTATGCCTATATAGGATTATAACAAATAAATAAGGCTTAGACAGCAATCCGTTCATGAGGAATAGGGCCACTGCTAGAACCAATGCATGATATTTGTAATGTAACTGGTTCTCTTCCTTCTTATCAGTTACTCATTTACTCCCATCGGCACAATGTCCCCTTCGCCCAAAAGGGGCTTCCAAGGCCATGATGGAGACTACCCAATGCCAGGCATATATCCCTGTGCATTGATTCTATTCCTTGGAAAGTTTAAACCAAACATAACTGGCAGCACCTAATAAGGGGGCAAGAAATAACCTCTTCGCTAGTCCATACATAGAAAGCTCCCTCTCTTTTCTTACTAGCACCCTCAGACTCAGCACTATCAGCATCCTCTGCTGAGAAGATCTCACCACCTGGACCAGTCATATCTCTCCTTAAATAGTCAAGGATATCACGGGCTACCGAAGAGTAAAATACATCTCCCGTCATCAAGAAAGCATCCAAATAAACAGTAGTGAGCTGCCCTTGATCATACAGCATCTTCTCAAAATGTGGAACTGAAAGATAAGAGTTCAGTAGAGAGATAAACAGGAAAAGCAGCAGAAGAATGACAACTATCCACCATGAATAAATAACAATGACACCAAAAGTTGTTCTCATCACAAAGCATAACTTAAAGATTTACGATCAAACAACTAAGTCTGCCGGACTGACCGTGCCAACGTTCATCCACACTATATCTATGGAAACCACCTCCTATATGGTCATGGATACCGCCCTTTGCCATGCATTGCAAGGTAAAGAAAACCATTTGATGAGCTTCTTTTGCGCTCGCTGGTTTTCCATCATCTTCCAATTTTTTTGACTGGTAAAGCATCAGCTGAATCTCAACAGGTCTGGGAAACTTTGGGGCAGACCCAAATCCACCATAATGAGAATCATAGCTTCTAGAAAGCTGTGAATGGAGAGAGAAGTGAGCTAATAGTAACAGAGAACAAGTTTAAAAGAAAAGCATAACAGTGCTAGTATACAAGTGAGAAAAAAAGAAACCCTCTCAGTTTTCAACCAAAAGCTTGCGAGAAGTACAGGCAACCTACCCTAGAGTTCTACTTAGCAATGTTCAGTCAACGAAAATCTTGGACAATTCAATGGAGACACCTCTTTTTTCTTTTCTGGGGTGTGCCCCCCCTCAAGTAAACATAAACATCCAAAACTTTTTATTCTGATTTAGTACAAACAATAGTTGATCTAAAGATAATCAATTTTAGCAATAACATTTGCTGCAACAATTCACCTATTTTTCTTTTTCCCCCTTTGTTAGAGATGTCAGAATGCTTGAGCACAGGTAACAATTTCCTTCTTTCTCAAACACTCCATATCTGAAACGAGGAGGCTAAACCAGGAAGGGACAGACAACAACCGCCTACTTGTTGAAAAAAGGTCTAAGATGGACATGCAACCAGACACAGGAGCCCTTCTTTCTTATCACAGCAGCAAGAACTCCAAGAAAGAACAGAAACACACACCAGAAGGTTCATGCAGCCAATTAATAAGCATGTTGATTACTCAAAATAATCAGCATCCATGTCAACCCCCTATAGTTTATCAGGACCTACATTGCATTATAGAACGTACTTGCTCAGCACAAAGACTCGATGCATTTTGGGGAAGCCCATCTGACAGTTTACGTGAATCAGTGCTAGCTGATAATGCCTCTGATAGCTGTTCAATTGCAAATGCTCCACTCTTAACAAGCATCTCTCTTTTATTATCCCAGGCATCCTTCACTTTTCTTAGACAGCCAAAACAAGCAAAAAGAAACAAATTAGGCAACTGGATGAGATTCAAAACTTAGTTCCTGTGATCTACCATATGAACTGAACTATTATTGCCTTCAGAGGACTGCTATGTTGTCACCAAAATGGACTTTTTTTTTTCTGAACACATTAGGTGGTCCCAGGGGAGAAGTCCTGTGGAGCCCTTAAAACCAGAAAATGCTAAACTTTCCATGAAATCTATACAAAATTGGGGTATTAATTTTCAGAATCTAATTGGTGTACAAAAGTTAATCTGTCCCACTAGCTTTTTCTAAGTACCAATTGGAGTATGAGGCACAGGATGTTACAAAGATATTGCAGAAATGTTTTAGCAGCTTTAGCATTGTCCTTCAAACCTAGAGGGAGACATGAGCTGGGCATTAATTAGCATTCAGGCAAACCCTTCAGCCAAAGGGATCTATTGAAAGGAGTTCAAATATAAAAATGAAGTTCAGAAGCATATAGCGGTGCTGTTGCTTCCAAGCATTTGAAACCTAACCAAATGTTTAGTCTTGTGCAAAAGCTGATAGGTTTGGTAACATGAAAGGGATCTACTGAAAGGAGTTCAAATATAAAAATGAAGTTCAGAAGGTGGTGCTGTTGCTTCTAAGTATTTGAGACCTAACTAAATGTTTAGTCTAGTGTAAAAGCTTATAGATAAGCTGTTACCAAGCAATTTTCTATCAAGGATAAAAAGAGGGTCTATACCACAGAATTAGAATTTAGAACCAAGCACGAATTGATAAAACAAAATCTTAATTTTCTTTTCCTTTTTCACATTCTTTCCCTTGGGGGCGTTAAAAGGGGGCAGATCCTGAGGTTGAGAATGAGTAAACGCAGCCTTCCAAAAGAAAAAGAAAACAAAACTAAATCAGTTTCACATATAAATTCTCTCACCTAAGTATGGTCTTAAATCCAGGTCTTCCATATTTATCGTTTGGCGGGAAGTAGGTGCCTCCCATTAAAGGTTTCAGATCAGGTGAAAGGAAGACGGAGAGTGGCCAACCTCCACCACCATACAGAGCCTGCACATACGTCATGTATACCTGGAAATGCACGAATAGGTAAGGAACCATATATTCCAACGGACAATTGCCATGCCAAGGGAGAATTCTATATCGGTATCCCCACAAAGAAACTCTCATCTATTGGCATAAAACTAATCTAGATTTATCGAGTATCTGACATCTATAACTGGCTTGTAGGAACCATTTCGAGAGAACAGAGTTCTCAGCACCATGAAGTATCAAGTGATATAAGTTGTTTAATAAAATTTATATAAGGGTCAAGATAGTTGATAAAAACACATGTACCTTATCAACATCTGGCCGTTCCTCTCGATCAACCTGCAGCACCGGGTCACAAACATGTTAAAGAGATGGATTATTACAGAAGCGCATTAATTTCCAATTTTTAGATGCATACGACCTGACATATACAGTGACTTGCTCAAAAAGAACTCTCGAGCGCGTCCGGAAGTTTATATTGGAACCCACCTTAATACTGACAAACCAATCATTCAATAGCTTTGCGACCTCTTCATCTTCGAAAGATTCCACCTCCATAACATGGCACCTTAAGATTAGAATAGACTGGTTAGTCCAAATTCAATAACTTACGAACACATGTACACACAATAAAAACTTATCTCACCAGTGACAGGTACTGTATCCAACTTCAAGGGAAAACCAGAAATTAGTAAGCAAATAACCAAAAACGGATTGTATTAGTCACTGATCCCAAATCATCGTATAGTATATAAATGAACAAGCCGAAGCAAACAAAGATTTATAGTACTCGATAAGAAAATGGGAACGTCTCTTTTCCTAGCTTCTGCGAAAGCTTCTTCTCCCCACGGGTACCAATTCACCTTCAACATACCAGGAACATGGTCATAAAAGAAATCCCATCCAGAGCAATCCCACAGCAAAAGAATATTGAGCTTAGAAAAACCAATCAGCCCATATTCCATGTACAGAAGCTTCGTCAGTTTTTACATATCCAACGAGGAAACTAGTAAAGGAAAGCAAATTACCGGGTTATGGGCATGTTGAAGGAGATAAGGACTGTGCTCAGACGCAAGCCTGTTGGTGTGCTTGTGAGAGTGAGCTGTGGAGGCAGGGGGGCGCTCAGCCATGGCGAGGACCCTGTGGGTGCGAAGGGGTCGTGGGAAAACGATCGAGAAAGGCCGAGAAATCGAGGGAGAGGGAGAGAAACGATGTGGGAATCTTCTGGCAAGAGAAGTAAAGTTGGTCTGACGGGAAATCAATCGAGAAGGAAGAGACAAGGATGAGAAACGCAGGAGGGCTCTGAACATGGAATTATGGAGAGAGAAAGAGAAAGAGCGAAGATTGGGCAATATATATAATTCGGTGGGATGGGTTGGGCAGATTGAGGGGAAAAAATGCGCCATTTGTGAGGAGGTGGGAAGGAGCCCCGATTCAACATGTGGATTTTTCCCGACAGCTTGAGCCACTTTGCGGCTGACTGCTAGATGACACGTAGATGGCCATTTGACGGCTTGCGATTTACGGACTGTTGCAGGCTTGTGTGCATGGACACCGCTAGTGTGGTTACTGTTCAGTTAAAATTGAAAAAAATTAAAAAATTAAAATAATTTAGACATTTAGTTTAATTTTTTGGTTTGGTTTTGATTAAAATAGAATAAAAATAATATTGGTTTTGGTTTGATTTCAGTTAAGAGTGTCGGTTATTTTGGTAATTGAAAAAATTAAATTTTTTTCATATCTTATTTGTGGTTTTGGTGGGCTAGTTGACAGATTTGAAAGGAGTAGGGGTTGAGTATAAGAAAAATAGAGGACTGGTGGCTTCTATTAGGGTTTGCCATCACTAGACAAAAACCAAACGAACACCTTTACGCGTCTGACGCCTCGTTGGCTATCGCCTCTGCCCTCTAGTTGCCTCTGCCCTCCGCCCTCCAATCGCATCTGCCCTCTGGCCTTTCCTAATCCTTCCACTCGCCTCCACCCTCGTCCCTCGCCCTCAAGCTGCCTTCGCCCTTCTTCCTCACCCTGCCTCTACCCCTCCGACCTCTTTCTTAGGCATAACTTTTCTCCAATGGCCGCCGGTGGCCGGACAGTCGCCAGAAAATGACGATCCCTATGTTTATCTAAGGGAGATACGCACAAACCCCAAAATTGTTATCTATTTCTTGTTATATAATTTTTTAAGTCACTTATGTTTATATGTCTTACAGGTGAATCATTATTTTTGGATTTTACTTTATTTTGGCTATTTCGGTTCTAAATTGAACCGAACCGAATATTTCAGTTCGGTTTTACTTTGGTTTATAAGGTTAATTCGGTTAATTCGGTTTCTAACTATAAAAAACCGAAAACTAAATAAACCAAATGATTAGTCCTAAACATCACTGCATTAACTTCAAACAACCGGTGAAATTCAAAAACCTCCACCAAGCTTCGAGTACAAAAACACGCTACCTATAATTTACCCTTCTGTTTAAGAATTTATTTTTGAATGTTTTTGCAATTTTCTTAATATTTTCCTATAAATAAATAAACAACATTACGTGTATAATAATTACTCATTCAAACATGAGGATATAATAGCGATATTTGCAGCCCGAATAGTTGGTGGAAGATTTTAACCGAGTTTGCATAGAAGATTTTGCTTTTACCATTGTTTCGTACATTTATGAGCTTTAGAATTTCTTTGAGTAACAAAAAATGCACCCGTGACGTTGCATAAAAAATGCACAACAATTTTGTATCAGAGCATTTATATTTGAAACTTTTATATATCTGTATATCAAATATTAATCGGTATGAAAATGTAAACACCTTTCAAAAACCACACAGTAGCACTTATTTCACAAAAGACAAATGCACAAATCATTTCACATAAACTTACGGGGTCAAATAGTTAATTAACAATTTAACTTCAAACAAACAGTCAGATTTATTCCATTCCGCCTCTTGATGATAGGAAGGGTGATGATTTTATCCAATAGATGACCTAAGGGTCATATAAATTTACAATCAAACAGGTTTATTCTTAATTGATTGTATCGAAATCAATTAAACTTTTTCTCTCATCAAGGGTTGGTTAATGGCGCATTCCCCAACCTTAAAACTCAAAAGATTTTAAAGAAAATAAGGTTTTGAACATTTCTAAAAAATTAAAAGTCTTTGTCCAGAGGTATATTCTCAATGCTTTATCCACTGTGCCCAATTTGACAAACCATGAAGGACTTGTTAGTTCTACTTGTCGGCAATGCTCCTAAATGAATGATTCAACTCTCCATTTTGTTTAGGGGATGTTCTGGTTCGATAGATATATGAGGTTCTATTTGTGCTAATCCATTGGCACAAGGATTTCCATCTTTAAAACACTAGTTAATTGCAATACTTGATTCTGAAAACAAATGGCAATTGCATTAGATCTTTTTCCTTGTATCTACTATCTAATCCATTTTGTTGAGGAGAAAGGAGTGCATGTTCCATAACATGTCATTTCATGTCCAGCCAATCATAGTTAGAAGAAATGTGCTTGTTAATAATTATAAGTCACAAGATCATTGCATAATTTGCTTGCTTTGTATCACATCGCCCTAATCCTTTTTGCTAGTCTTTGGGCTGTAAAAAGTTGTCCCTTCTCATGTTTGTTTAATTCAAAGATTTTTGCCATTGATGGAGTTTAGCATAAATCATCAAATCTTGGTGTTACAACTTGAGTTTGGATGACAACTAATGTTCTGCTACTTCTTCAGGTTAAGGATGAGATTATTTTACAACACTATTTTTTGGCTTTGGAAGCAGAGTCAACAGCAGTCCATGGCACGATTCAAATAGCATACTCATTTTATGCTTGGTATATTTTCATATGAATAGATTGTTTTACAGCTTTAGGTGCTCTACGTGGACTCTTGCTTCTTAGTCTGTCGTTGGTGAGTTTGGTGAACCAAATTATCAACATTATGGAGGGCTTAGATCATTGTTCAGTGATCGTTGTCCTGTGACAACATATTTTTCTAGCACATGACTTTGCTTTGTATTTGTTACCCTAACACTTTATATTTGCTTTTAATTATAAAAAAAAAAAAAGAAATAATTGTATGAAATTTTGTATACTAATAAATGGCTGCATCACTTTGTACAATGAAAGTTTGCAAAAGCTCTATGAACTTTTACACGTGTTTTAGATTTATATGTTTTGGTCCATTTCCAACATGATATATCACATGGTATCAAATTTTAAGTATTTAAAAAATGCATTATTTTTACTTTTTTTTAAAGAATCTAAAATCAGCACCATCTGAAAGTTACTCAAATAATGCTTAAAAAAGTATTTGTTGAATATTTTAAATTACAAAACATAACAAATGGAAATAACTTTATTTTATAAAAAAAATATTTTTCAAAATTCCCAAAATATATAATTTTAAGAGGCATATTTCTACTGTAAATAAAATACACATTTTTAATGCATTATTAATGATTTCAAACAAACTAAAGTTTAGTGTTTATTGATTGTTGCATTGAAACGCTAAAAAGCAATCAATTACCATTATCGAAAGGCCAAAATGCATATTTGGTCTCTCAACTTAGCCAACTCTAATGAGTTAATTCTTTATCTTTAACTCATTGCGAGTTAGTCATTAACTTTGCAAAATTAAATGAGTTCGTCCAAATTGGATGGAAGGGTAAATGGAGTTAAATATGTTACTAATGTGGCATGGAGACGTGCTGAGTTAGTCTAAACACATCAGCACTACTTTCCACATCATCCCATCCCATCTCTATCATTGTTCATCTGTTCCGATGGAGCTAACTGTCCCTCCCGATGAAAGGCTCCATCTTGGTCGTCAAAGGATACTTTTCGTATTTGTATCTATCTTCAAATCATCTCATCTTCGAATAGCCTCTATCTCCATTAGCTTCGAATTGACGAATCGCCCTATCTTCAAATCAGATCCTCGACGAATCAACGAATCTTCGAATCGGATCCTCGCTAAATCCAACAGCTAAATCCTGTTGCAAGGCCTGTCAAATCCAGCCATCGAGGTCATCGTCTTTGTCCATCAGCATTGGGTAAACCGAAGTTGATGACTTGGATTTTGACCGGCATTTCCCATCGTTGCACCGGCGGCAGAGCAAGAAATGACGCCAAAGCTAGTAAGAAGCCAGAGCAAATGTTCGGGCATCACTATAGCATCCGGATTCCAAGCAACATCTGATTGGCTATCTCCTTCCTCGAGAGCTTTCTCATTTTGACTACCTATCTCTTCCGTATCTAACGATGTTATGTCAAAAGGTGTCCGAGCTGGACGATTTCCATTAGATGCTGGACTAAATCATTTAGTTTAGCAAACTTTCGGGACTAACAAGCTAAATCTAAAAAGTTAGAGGACTAACTTGCATTGAGTCAAACAAAAAAGGTTAACTCACTTAAGTCTGTCAAGTTGAAGAACCATATGCACATTTTGGCCTTATCAAAATGATTTGGTTTTGGACCCGAGCTTCAAATGTCCCTAGATAAGGCAGCCCATGGCCCCAAGCTTGATAGCCACAGTGCTAGACAATTTTGGGTTCTACTTGGGCGAAATGGTTAGCACTTAGCACATTTTTTTTTTTTACATCGCATGCCCCACCTAATATGACAAACACTAGGTTGGGAGCCTATTCTTCACGGCAGGTTTTAATTACAGGATAGCAATACTACATGTATAGGAAAGAAGTTTGGATCATTATAATGTTATCTTGTACAAATAATATATCATAATCAGGGGATAGAGCTATGTAGGGACCGGGAGGGGCTACCACCCCCTAAATTTTTCAAAATTTTTCAAAATTTTTTATTAGTATTAGTTAATATGATATAAATTTGTAAAATTTTTAAAGCTAGGTACTTATTTATAAATTATAAAATTAATGATGGGCTTTGGTGGATTTTATCCTTTTAAAATGTTTTAACAACTTTCTTCTCCCCAGCAAGTCAGAAACTTCAGCAGAGCTCTATAGGGAAGAAACACGCAAACGACAAGCGAACTAGCCCTAGTTTATCTCTTTGCCTCACATCTATCTCCATAAAAACTTCAGCGACAAGATATGGGCTCATTAGTGGTAACATAACTTATTCTCTCCATCATCAATCATCATCTGTCCATCTTCACCTTTTTGTTGCGTTTTTTGAAAAGCACCGACAGCCCGGCAAGTTGGGTGTTCTTTAAATTTTCCTTTCTTTTTCTCTAATTCTTAGTTTCTCTATCAATTACTCATTCAAATTGTAAATAAGGTGTACTAATCAGTGAAGCTAAGATCCTATGTATGTATCTAAGGATATGAATGAGCGTCGTGTTGAATTTTGAGTTATAAACTTTTGAATTAAACTAAATTATTGTAGACTTTCAAATTTATGAGTTTATATATAATATTATTTGATGTTTTCTAGTATTGATCATAAATTTATACATGTTAACAACATGGCCACACCCATGCCTTCGCCTCGCCCCATAGGCATAATTTTTTGCTATGTCCCTGGTCATAATAGGATTTGAATTATTATAGTGTTATCTTGTACAAATAGCATTGTTTAGGTACATAATCTAATATACATGAGAGGATAAGAGAATTGTATGGTTGTGACACATGGTCACAAGCTGAAATCATTATCATTTTTTTATTGTTGTAGGTTCATTACTGGAGTTTGAAGAAGACTAGTTGGAGCCGCAGCAGTGGACAGCCAATTATCCCCATTTGGATGTTTTCATCCAACTAATATCCTCATATTTCTTGGATTATTGCATTTAGAACATTGTTTTGCACTGTTTTGCAATTTTTCCCTTGCATGAAATTATCATGTTGTGGTCCTTTTTACTTTGGGTTTATTTTTTCTTGATGGATTATTGGGTGTTATAGTTGTACTTTAGCAATTTATGCTTGTGGAAGATTGGTCCTTATTATTGTTGTGACACAAAAGTCTTAAATTTGTAACCCTTACTCATCTGCAAGTGTACGGCGTTGTTATGTGCAAATGGTGAGTATAAGTGTCATCCCAAGAGATAGGAATGATTCTACTTAAAGTCAAGTTCTAGCTACCTACTAACAAAATTGAGTTAAAAAGGTATTAATGCTAACCTATAATCTAACCTAAGTGAATACTAAGGACCAAATGAATGCAAAAGTCACAAATGAAAATGAAGTACAAAAAAAAAGGATTAAGCTAACTTGAACTAGGTAATTTAACTACAAAGGAAGTGGCTTCATTGTTAAGATTATCTCTCTAAGATTCCATTCTTTTACTTGCTACCTGAGTTAAATGAGGCTCTAAGGGTACTAACCACTTATATGGTGTAGGAGCTTAATGTTCAAAAAGCTTCTTTCTCAAGATTAAGCTTTGTTCATCTAAGATTAAATATGGCATTTCTCAAGCTCATAAATTAACCTAAGATGGATTAAGTGCTAACTCCTTTCCTAACACCTAATGAGTTCATAGATTATCTTTAACCATAAAACCCATCATACACTACTCTTTTTTTCTATCCCTTTTCTTTTTCTCTCAAGAATACAGTGAGATTTTGATTTGTGTGAAGTGGTCATTCAACCCACAAGCATTAGGCATAAGAATAAGTAACACAAGATAGTCAATATCCATGAAAAGCTTAAATAAACATTAGATAACCAGTAATAAAAGTTTCCTCCTAAGGAGATGTAGAAATCTACTCCATGTCCAAACTAACAACTAACATCATACTAGAGTTTAAGGAAACTGTAAGGAAATACTAGAGAGAAAAAGGAAAAAGCAACAAAAAAAACCCATAGAAGCTTAAGTCTCTTTAGCCTCCAAGCTTCTCCTTTGCTCTTTTAAGCAAGCTTTCCAAACGTTTTTAATGGTGGTTCTCTAAAAAGTCCTCTCCCCTAAAACCTAAAATGAGGTATGTTCTCTCATGCTTCAAAAACCTCATTCCTTAAAAAGTTGTCCCCTTGTCATTATTTCTAGAGTTTCTATCTGTTAGGCTTTAACAATGAGGTAGATATTAGGTGAAAATTGGTCCCTACTTGAAGACAAGCTCAAATTCTGGCTCCAAGTCTTGCCAAATTGTGCCCTATTCTCTCCTAAGTAGTGCGCACACACAGCCAGAGTGGTGCATTTGCATTACAAATGTTTTGTCAATACTGAAATTGGTACGAACACACAGTCTGTGTGCTGTTTTCACATCACGGGCTGCTCTATTCCTCTTAGGCATGATTCGTATGCACAAAATGGGAAGTGCATTCAAATCACGACTGACTTCCATGATATTTTTCATTTCTTCCCCTCAAGTACTCCAATGTTTTCCCATTTTCCAATTAAGTCCTCTAATATTGCATTTTCATCCTTTTTAACCCCTAAATGATGAAATACCTACAAAAATGCAAATATATGTACTAGGAGCTAGCAAAATGGAACCAAATTAAGTGTGAATGATAGTGAGAATCCAAGTAAATGAAACACTTAACAGTTATGCGTGTTTTTGCAATGTGAGATGGATCTACATGTTAGGAAAGAAATATTGAAAACCAATGTGTGTAAAAAGCTGTGTTTATTAGGTAAATGTTGTTGAAAATATTTAGAAATTTTTGCCTTTGCAATGAAGGCTACGAATTTTCAAAGCGTGTATTTTGTCATGATTGGCACAGTCAAGTCGTAAAAAATTATGATGTCTGCTAAGAGAAATAAAAAATGAAGTATCTGAGAATTGATTTGAGTTGCTCAATAAAATCTCTCTAAATTGAAAAGTCACTGGAGAAGGATTGTCTTCTCCATTAATCTCCAAATTACTAGGCTACTACATCATCGCTGGCGCCACTTCCATTATTATCAAGCTCCCTGAGGTCGCTTGATCACTTGTGATTCAAATCATATTATTAATTTCTATGAAGAGTTATTCTCATTTAGGACTTAAAATTGAGCCTAAAACTTGAATTATTACCAAGGTAAAGCTCACCCATAAGATGTTAGTTTTCAACTACTTCCCATCTAATTTGAAAAGTATCATTTTTTAATTGTACAATCCTTTTTGTCTTACTGGTAGCCTTTTATGTTATACTTAATAGTCACCTTTGCCTCGGACCACCATTTTGGTGTTGAAGCTCAGACTGGTATTTCTTTCACTCTCAGCCTTGAAGCTTAAACCAGTATTTTTCTCGTTCTCAACTCTCTCTGCCTTCATTGGATTTTGGAAAGTTAGTAGCCATTCGAAACTGTTAGAGACATTTTAGTTTTGGTTGATAAACCCATCGTCGCCATTACGTTGGTAATGGCTGAATGCGAGAGCTTGAAATTGCTCTATTTTCTTTCAAATACTTTGTTTCATGATTTACTCTTTTGATTTAAATAACACAATGAGTCAACTCCATTAAAGCTATTCAAATTTCTCAATTGTTATGCTTAAGCCTCAACTTTTTCATTTCCTTCCAAATGAAGCATTAGAAATATCTAATTTTCTATGTTTATCCTTGATGTGGTACGTTGCCTTTTTATTTTTTTGTAATTGGCATAGGGTAAATATTATTATTATTATTATTATTATTATTATTATTATTATTGTTAGCTCAATTGTCATAGGAAAATAATTTAGCCCTTAGACACATCTTCTGCGGAGCAGTAGACTAACAATCTGCCTATAAAAACCTATCACCGCTAACTGTAAAATTTTGACTTCTTGCGCTTCATGTTTTACTTAATCTTTCTCTTTAACATATTTACATACTCCACAATAGAATATACATATACTCTCATTCTCATTACTTTATTGTCATAAACAAAAACTTTGATGACCCACTAGCTAGAATGATTAAGATAACAATACAACAATAAAAGGCAAAAGGTTTATATTTATACATGATGAAACATTATGTATGTGTTATGTATTGTATGACTATTTTTAGATATATATAACACAACAAACAATTAGCTGTTAAAATGCTCATTGCAAAGTGCAAGCATATGTTTTAGGATAGATACAAAAGAGATCAGAAGTGTTTGTTGACAGGAAGTGAATTCATTTGCAACAAAGCCAGCGTACCTAGTTTTAGAAGAATTTCTAGTATAAATATTGGATTCATTTTTCGGATCATTCTAGTAGACTATCCTTACTTTTCTTTGGTGTTGATAGATCGATAGGTTTATGTTCCCCTTATCATATATGTTAAAAGAGAGTAGTGGTGCAGCCATGATATACATTTATCAAAAGTAAATTAAATATGATAAAATATGTTGTGAAGGAGAAAGATGTGATTAAGGAATGAACATGGTAAAGAAAGAAATCTTGTAAAAAATAGATAAGTCTTATGAAACTCTTATTACAAGGGTTGGTATTACAAATCAATTGTAGTCAAGAAGTTATCTTATACAAGTAGGTTATATAGAATTATATCATCTATAAACATATGCTAAATGCAAAGAAGAGAAAGCAAAAAATTGAACAACACATAAGAAAACTACTCCCCAACAAAGTAAACAAGAAGCAAAAACCAGAACTTAAAATGCAAAATAAATCTAAATTCCAGTTGAAACAAACTAATAAAAATTGATAAGCCTAAAAAGTGGGAAAAACCCTACACACACATAAACCAAACAAACAACTAAAATGAACAAATGAGACATTAAAAGAAAACACCAAAACGTCTAAATAAGAACCTACAAATATTGCCTTCATGAAACAAAAAAAAAACAGAGAGAGAGAGAGAGAGAGAAACCAGAAAAGAACAATGACCCAAAACAATAGTTTTTCAAAGGAAAGGATTCTAGAAGAAAATAAAAAAGGTTAATCACATTTTCACCTCTACATAAAAACAACACAAACCTTCAAAATCTACCGCATTCAAATAAATCAAAATCATCTATAAACATATGCTAAACACAACGAAGATTATTCTTTTATTGATTTGAAACCGGAAACCAAAAGTCCTAAATAATTGATAAAACCAAAAACCACAAAACAATGAAAAACTACTTGCCAACAAAGCGCCACAGAACCAAAAACCACAAACCAAAAATGCTAAAGAAATCCTAAATTTTAGCTAAAGTTATCACAGGACAATAACAAACAAATAGATCCAAACAAAACATAGAACCCTCCACCTGGATAAACCAAACCAATAATTAGAAATGAAACAGAAACTAAGAAAGAAACACAACTTCTTAAAACACAGAGTAACATAACCAAGTAGCTGCTCAATAACTAGGATTCTAGAAGGAAAAAAAAAACAAATCAAATGTTTATCTTAACTCTACTAAAGAACCTCAGTTTCCACTCACAAGTGCAAGAATCACAATAGAGACACCACCTGAAAATGAAGTCACACCATGAGATGACAAGAACATCAATAACAGAAGAAAGGTATCAAACAAAAAATATTAAGTGTCAATTTGTTTTAATTTAAGCCAACTTAAACAAAAATGACTTATTTTTATTTTTATATCTTTTTTACCCATAAATAAATTTATTTAAAATTTAATATTATGTAGGTTTAATAATCCAATGAAAATACATTTTCTTTATAATTTTATTAATTTTTTATGAATTTTTCTAATTTTAGGCATTAAAAAAATTAAAAAAAATTAATTACATTATGAAAATTTACTTTCAAATAAATTATTATATCTACATAATATTGAATTTCAAATAAAATTGGTTTCAGGTAAAAAGGATATGAAAATGAAAAAAAGATATTCCAGATTAAGTTAAAACGAATTTGCTCTGAATGACCCAACCAATAGTTTTTCAATAATTATTGTATTATATACATATGTCTAATTAGACATAGGAGCCCAGTACTAGTAATTGCTATGACAGCCCATGACCCAGCTCACTTTGTAACTGAAATTACTATTTTACCCACACTTAAGTAATTGCTTCGCGAATAAGCTCTGCAAATTCAAATTATTCGCCATTTGTATCCATCCTCAAACCCTCATATAACTTCTCAGTTCCTTTCCTCCGAAAATGCCATGGCCGACAATCAAAAGCTTCTTATACTTCTTGTTCCAGAAGACGATGGCAACTTTGCCGAGGCACAGTAACAAAGGTAAATGATCTCCGTACACTTTTCCAAACTCCTTAGCTTTTTATAGTATGTTTTCAGTTTTAGCAACACACCAACGTTCTCTAGTTTTTTATAATATGTTTTCAGTTCCAGCAACATGCCAGAACGTTTTTTTTTTTTTAAAGTTTTCTAGCTTTCCCTTTTTAACTTCATTTTTTATTCATTTCTGACAGTGTCACTTAATCAAAACCTAACCTATAATCTGACAATTTCAGAGGAGATCAAAAGATGCCGATGAAAGGAAGTAAAACAAACATCCAACACATGCTTCTCAAAATGAACCAGAACACAATAGGTAAAACAAAAATATTCATTTTCTAACATCTATAAGAATTTTACTGTAGAATCTGAGATTTCTTTTGACTATTTTCATTCTCTATGCAAAAAAAAAATAAATAAAACTCACCATCAAACTGCCAATGTTTGTGTAGAAGAGTCCAAACTCCCCTTCATAAGCAATCTAAATATACTAATCTTCTATCATATAGTCACTTATGCTTCTTGTAGTAGACACATTATGCAGCTAGTGCACACACTTTTCATACATATGTTGTAATCAAGATACAAAACTATTCTTTGTCAGTTTTTCATAAAGACACCTATTCTTCTTATAGTAGACACATTATGTAGCTGATAAAGACACATTCTATTCATATGTTGTAATTAATCTATAACTGTTAAAATACTTGCGACATATCTCATATAACTGTTATCTTTCTAATTGTTTATACAGACAAAACACCAAGCAACAAACATCAACTTGAGAACAGCCAAGTCTAGCAAAGCCCATCATCTACAAGAAAAGGAAATACATTGCTCAATCTAAACAAAGTGATGCTACAAAGCACAAGAATAGCATGACACAAGCTTTGAACAAGAGAAAAAAAAACAGAAAGCACAAAAGCAAAAGCCATGCCCTACAAAAAAATCTAACCCCCCAACAAAAAAGAAAAGGCAAATAGAAAGCCAGCCATTCAACGTTTCAGCAGTATGTACTATTCACAATGCGTTTTCACATTATGTTTCATTTGTTTACTGCAAAAGTGTGTACTGGTTCTATATAATCTGTCTATTAGTTATTTGTCAAATGTTTATAGAAAAGTGTCTACTAGCCATTTGTTTACTAATTCATTTATTTTCTGGAAAAGTTTGTACTAGTTATCAATAATCTGTCTATCATTTCTCTATCAAGTGTTTACTAGAAAAGTGTCTTCTGGTTCATTCCTTTTCTGGTCATTTATTTATTGAAAATTTGTCCATTTGTTTATTCCCTTATTGGGAATGTGTCTACTGGTTATCCATAATCTATCTATTGATACTCTATTAAGTGCCTATCATTACTGTCTAAGCTTTTTTAAATACTAACCAAATCAACAATTTTATTGCAGCATAATGTGTAGAACAATATGCAAGCCTAAAGGGGTGAAACAGACAATGGACTTACTTTCAACAAGCACTGAGCATGTGAATGCAACCAAAGAACTTGGATTTGGATCTCTATTCAACATAACATGCACTAAGCTTTTCCCAAATCTAGTGTAGTGGCTAGTAAAGCGTTTTAACTCGGATGACACAATTTTGCGCATATCTAAATATTCAAACATCAAAATAACCGTTGAAGATGTGCATAATGTGTTAGGGATACTTATTGGTCTAAGGGTGGTTGATGAACACCCTTATTCTCATGCAAATGACTCTGAACTTTAAGAGTGGAGCATGCAACATGGGAAGAAAAATGGACTATTGACAAGTCAAACTTCAAGTATGGTGATTGACTTATCAAATGCAGATCAAGAATTCAAGCCCTATTTTGTCATCTACATAGTCACAAAGCTACTTGCACCATCCTATAAATCCAGTTGCAATTGGAAGGTTTGTAAAACAATAAAGGATATTTCTGTATGCCATCAACTTAACTTCTGTGCTTATACCTTGAACACACTTATTACCCATATCAGCAAGTACAAAGAGGACCCTGTCAATAACCAATGCATTGGTACATGCCTCTACTTCCTGTAGGTAAATGTGTTTTGTTTATTTGTCAACAACTTTCATATTAACTGCTGAGTATATTATGTTTATATCTGAAATGTCCCATTCATGTTTCTTAAACTATCTTAAATGTGTAGATATTTTATCTTGATTGGATAATGTTTAGGGGGAAAACTTTTTTCACTAAAGTTTTCCCATCAATGACAGGTTGGACAAATGATATTTTCTTAAAATATTAAATGAAGAGAGAAGTCAAGGTGGCTTTGACAGAGGACAAATCATATCAGCTAATTTTTCCTTTTACTGATATTCCAAAAGTTGTCATTGAGCAATTATAAAAGAAGCTTGATCATCCAGAGCAGCCAGAGAAGAAGGCTGACCAGACTGCTATAGAAAATGAAGAAAAACAACTTGAAAGCAAAGAGCGGCCAACATAAGAGAAACTTGAAAGCAAAGAGCAACAACGGCCTACTGAAACTAAAAACATTAATGGCTTTGACAACTCATTCATAACAAGAATGAAACAGTTGAATAATAGGGTCCAAAAGGCAACTCTTGCAATGAAAAGAACGGAGGAAAAAATTGCAAGAGTCTGCAAGCTATTCGCTTCAATTACAACTCAGCTTGTGAAGTTGATACAGAGGTTGAATGAGCTTAATGATGGCCTTGCTGAAGGTAGCCCATAGGATGAAAAATTCATTCTCCAAGTTGAGTAAGTGATGGATGCAATGAAGAAAGCAAAGCCGACATAAATTGCATTACAATCTAAAAATTTTTACTGCACACCTAATGAGCAAAATGAGAATGATTAGGAGCTTGAAGACCTTGCTGAACTATTTGTACTTGACTTGGCAGATAAGAAAGGTCCCCACTACCAACAGTTCTATACTCTAATCTAGAAATTAGACTGACTTTCAATTTGGGCATAGATGGAGGTCAAAAGAAAGCTGATAGCCTAGCTAGAGCAAAGAAGAAGTCAGTTTTTTTGAAATCTCCATATCTTTAACAGTTCAAGAAAACACTTCCTCTTTATCTCACAAGCACAGAGTCTATTGTTATAGACTATGCATGGAGCATGAAACTGTCAACCAAGTAAGTGTTTCAGCAAAAAAAATCTATTAGCTAATGATCATATATTTTACTACAAACAGTCATTCGGTTATCTGTAAATTGTGTCGTATAATATGATACAAACTCTGGTGATTTTTAAAACTTAATATTCCCTTGTGGATTTATTTTGATTACTGTAAATTTAATGAGAACTGTCTACTAGTTATCTTTCAATCACAGTGAACTTCTGGCAAGATTTACACCATTTGTCCTCAACTTTAGGAATAAGATCCTGAGTTTGAGACGTGAAAAATTGGTCTATGACTCAATCATAACTGCCTATGCTCATATTTTGAAGCAAAGAGAGTCAAGCAAAGAGTTGCCAGAATGTTGCTTCCTCCTCAACCATGTCTCTGTAAGTAAAACCTTGTTTGTAAAATCTAAAAAACTCACTTCGTATAAGTCTAACATTTGTTTAATAATATTTGTTACAGACCTTCATTTTCCACATAATTGTCAACAATAAATTTGAACAAGAAGTTATCAAGAAGAATGCTAACAAGGAGCTCAGCATACACTAAATGCTCAGTTTTTGGCTCCAATACAACCATATTAGTAAAGAAATGTTGCATGGTTACAAACTTGTAGGTGCACACAACTATGTATACATATACTACATAATTATTCATGGTGTGCCGGCCCTTAAAATACATTTTTATGAAACAGCTGTTCTTCATATGTGCTAAAGATGTTCACTTCAGTGTGTTCTGCATTAACATTGAAAGCAAGAAGATAGAGGTCATGGACAATGAAAAAGAGGTCATGGACAATAGAGATGAGGATATAGGAAAATATGAGCGGTTCCCTTTTTCTTCTATTAATGTTTATTTGTTTAACAAAAAGTATCTATTATTTCCATTCAAAGTGTCTATTATTTATATGTAAAGTGTCTTATAAAAATATAAAACTATTCACTTTTAATAGAAACAAATCATCAGCAAATGGCTTGACTTATGAGAACATCCCCTTGCATCTGAAATTGAAAAGTACTAATCCACATTTGTCCCTTTGCTGTGGAAAAGAAGTTACAAGTAGTACATGAGGAATGGAAAGGATTTTCATCTTTGCAATGAAACATATAGAATTATATCATGGCCAACAATTTATTTCTAACCTGGGACCAATAACAACTCTAACATCTAGAATGTCTTCTTTATGCACTATCAAATTGCTATTTATACATTTATTATTTTTGACTTTGAAGAAACAAATCATGAACAAGTACAGAATACAAATTGCAGCTACTTTGATTTTGCATTCGCACAACTAGGTGTGAGATTTTGTTTTGACAAATGCAAATAGACAACAATGCTAACTTGGATACAAAAGTTACTTGACTTGACCTACATATAACTTGGATACAAAAAATGCTGGGAAACAATTGTTAACATGTGACAATTGCTTACATATATTAGATTGTTAGCATGGACAAAGTAGTTATCTTCTTACATGTCTAGGAAGTAGTTTTTTATTTTGTTTATGAGATTGTCTCATTCCTTGTGATATGTCTAGCAAATATTTCTCAATTTGTTCTACCATATTGTTCCTTACTGTTAGTTTCTAAAATAGTTGCTTTATGTATAGTACAAATTCTCAAAAGTGTCTTTTATAGACTAACAAAGTCATAAAAGTATTTAAACACTCATAATATGTAACTTGTTTCAGTATGTTAATAGTATAAAAAATATAATCAAATAATCTTGGTTCAGTATGTAAATATTAGTCGTATAAAAAACATAATCAACTAAATATCTGATCCATAATTAAATACAAAAAGGTACACAAAAACCTAAACAACACTTATGTTCGCAAACTAAAACAACATATCTCTTCGCAATCCATAATATAACTAACTAAACACCTTTTCATCACTTATAAAAAATGTAACCCATAAGCACATCATCTTACACACTTGTTTCAGAAATGGACCACTTGAAACCGAGTAAGAAAATCTTTAAGGAAACCCAGTAAACAATAATTCAATCATTACTGCATGATATGCTTACTGAGATTCTCTTAAATGTTTGGTGCATCATCCATCAATGACCTTAGCAACACCGCACAATCTTGTAAAGACTTTCACAAGGCTGTAGATGATAAGTTGGTGTTCCAAATGTTGAACATAAATGACTTACATTTCAAACCATTTCGCCCGAAAGAGTGTTATATCCACTAACAGTGTATGCAAGTCGAAAATCCAAAATCCTTGATGGAAGAAGGCATCGCTCAATATTTTATAATCCCAAATGAAATTGAAGGGCTCGAACTCCTTAAAAGGGCAGCCAAAAAGGGCAATAGTAAGGCCCAATATTTGTATGGAATGATATTAATTATATGACCATTTGATGAATATGAAAAGATCAAGACAATGAAATTATTATCACTTATCATTGTAGGATGACATGGAAGGCAAATACCATGGAAGATTACTGAATGTCGAGGGCTTGTACAACAAACATTTACTTGCTTATGGGCATTTAACAAAAGGCTTATTACCATCGGACACAATCTTAAAAATTATTAATCACCATATGATATGTCAAATCTCCCTAATATAGAAGCGTACGTAGTAAGCTTAATTTGCTATAAGCCTTGTATGTGGAGATGCCAAGTGAAATTATTATGCAAGTTCTTAAAAAGAACAGCTTCAAACATATAAATATTATATTATATTTGAAATATATTTTATTGTAGTTGAAATATATATTATTCTGCATGCATTGTAAATTAAAAAATAGTATTGTAAATAAAAAAAATAATTGATACTGTAAAAACCATATTCTTCATCATTCCTATGTCAACTTAATTCTCTAAATAATTCCATTATCACACTACACTTATGTTGTGTACTGTATACAAATACTTTATAAACATTTCGATAAACTTCCGCTATACCTATGAATTTAATTATGCTGATATTCCAATAATGATTTATAAACACTTTGACTATTTCTACCAAACACTATATTGTTCTCTACTGAAGACCACATTTGCCTTTACCACTGCCCTTGCCCTTATCCTGCATACACGACAACGGTTGGACTCGACTCCACTCTTTTTCCATTTTGATCCACATATATTAGATGTTACAAATGCAGGATTCAAAACATCAACTTTACAACAAGACTCAACACTGTTAATTGTCTTACACTCTTTACTGGTACTGCCAGTTCCATCATTCATCTTCAAAATTTACTTCTACATTGACAGCAGTCCTTGCTTGCACACATACTTATATTCCTGATTTTTTTTACTCTCAATCACCAATGATAAAAAGTCCCTTATCATGTTAGTATGCTAAACAATTGTAGAAAATACATCACCACACAAATATTTTTCATCTGGATTCACAATAACCTTTGCTTCTTTGATCCAACGGTGAAGTAGATACTACTTAGGAATTTTATGCACATTATTCACATTCAATACACGCAATTAATGGGAACAAAGCATCCCCTCTCATCAAACAACATGCATGAACATGGCACAAATAATGAAGCAATATCATACTTAACATAAAATTTCCTCCAATCTTGATTCCCAAGCAGAATCTCATATTCAATGACACCACCCATCTCCAAAATAGCCTTTGACTCAGCAAAAACACCAACTAATAATTTTTTTTCAAACTCTTTCAAGATAGTATGAGTGTATACCTTAGAAGCATGAACTAATATCTTTGAGTGTTCAACCCTTACATTCACCACTCCAATATCTTGGAAATCTTCTTCAAGTGCTCTATTTCTTCAGTATTTCAACATGTTCTTAACAATAATGAAAACAACAAATAAACCCATTTGCTTATTTGCAAGCGATGTCAGAAAATTATTTGTGCTTTCACTATGTTGTGATGACTGAAGCCCTGCAGAGAAAATTTACATAAAGTGTCTGTTAATATCAAATAAAATGGCTAAACATTATATTTAAAATGTCCATTAATCATGCATAAATTATACACTGAAATTACCTGTAAAGAAAACGTGTTTGCATAGTGTTGGGCACCACTTAAACCATGCTGCATACAAGTTTTTCAACCATCTCACATTACCACAATTGAAACTTCCAAACATTTTTTACCATGCATTATAAATCTTACTAGTAGTAGCACAATGATACTCCTTAATCAAGTTTCCCACTATGAGGGCTATAATAGCACTGGATGATGATATTCAAGACATTATCTGGAAAAAAATTCATGCAATATGTCAAGCTTAGCACCAACATATGATGAGTGGCAGAGGGATGAATGGCCAGAAAACCCAAAACAATAAAAAAACCCTAACCAAAAGTGCTAAAAAAATAACTATTTCAAGCTATAAAGAGAAGGCTCATTACATGTTTGTAGAAAGTGTGATGAAAAAAAGCCTTAAAGGTTTGAAAGAAGATCTAATAGTAAGCATGACAAACAACAGTGAGCAAGAGCGAGAGACGAACTAACAAAACAAGAGACATTCAAACGGTAAAAAGCATAGTTAAAAAACCCTACCGTATATATAGGAAAAACCCACAGACCTTTGGTTTACCTCTTGGAAACCATCAATGTAATCATTGCGGATTTTTTGCCTTATGAAGAGATGCCACATGGCCACGAACAGGCGTCAAAGACAGTCACACCCGATCATCTCTCTCAGACCCATTAATGAGACGTTACTTCATTTTTTTCAACAACCGTTAAGCTTGCCATGTGTAACACAGGATAAAATGATGAAGTTTGCAACTTTCTTAAAAAGTAGCCTAGATAGGCATTGCACCCCTCGTGAAGAAATGATGATGGATAAGACCTAGCCTAGAGCAAGAGTAGAGGGATCGTAGCCTTCCTGAACAAACATGGATTACCATCTAAAATAATGAAAATGCATGAATTTGGCTCACATGTTCTTATAGGGAGAGGGACCTATTGGTATAAAATAGGCCCAAAACAACGGAACCCTTATCTAATGGATCCGTAACATAGAGGCCAAATAAGCTAACAAAGGAATTACCATTTCTGAATAGACTGAGATCACGAAATTATGGAATTAGCCAAAGGATTCCTATCCAAGTGTCATTTACTCGGATCTCCCTTTGCTATATAAAGACAACCAATAGCCAATCCCGAGATATGACATTCTGACTCTTCACCCTCTAGCTCTTCCTTATTTATCAGAAATCTATAAATAGATATGAAAGCAGGTACAATGGCTAAATAGTCTTTTCATATTTATTAAAAAATTATAATTTAATATCAAACTGACATGTGTTTCTCATAATTGATCCTTAAGTGACACCTGGCGACTTTCCTTTATACCCCCTAGGATGCTTATGTGTCTATTCTCCATTGGCTGTTCTCAGAATTTGTTTTTACAGTTTTATTTTCACCCGACACGTTATCAAAATTTACTCCATATTTATGCGGCCAAATAGAAGTTTTCACCCACGTCTTGGTGATTAATCACCTTACTCCACTATTCATTCCCATAACCCCACGATTAGTAACCGTCCCACCCGCACTTCACCGCATCATCTAATACAGGTCTACTAACTGCCTAAGCACACTGTCTCCAGTAAAATAGTAACATTTACAGGGTATAAAAACAAAGCAACGAATTGAAAATTGTCACTTCACATTCGCAAAACTAGAATTGAAGCTTCAACCATTGTCGATTGACTGCGAGGATTGTGAAGCACGTGTTGACCCAACTCTTTGCTTGCAGTGGTGTCTCTCAGCAAATTGCAACCTGCAAGTGTAAACAGCACTGTTCTTATGCAATGTTTCCATATTTCTATGTACACATTTCCAACAATTCACCGTATAACATTCCTATCATTGGATTCTGCAGATTTTCCAGCAACAAAGTTTGAGCTCACCTTAGAGGTTGTTTCACTCTTTCATCACAACAAAGTTTAGTTCTATAGATTTTATGCAATGCAAATGTCCAAAGTCAATTCTAATTAGTTTTCTATGTGCCTTGCAGGAAAGGAAATAACTTCTCTTCCAACGTTCCTTACACACAGAAATAGGTCTTACTTTAATTAACCTTCTACCTATTAATACATGCCCTTAAGATTGTCTATTTAAGCAAATTTTTTTACTTTTGCCATTAATTTCGCTTCCTCACTGTTCGATTTTTTTTTTACACGCAACAGACTCATCTCAGCCATTTTGCTTCTACAAACAGGACAGAAATCAGGTACACATTCAATTCATTTTATTTACATGCTATCTGGTTGGTTTCTGTGTTATTGTCTGCTGGTTCATGCATGTTATGAGGACCCACACTGTCACTACTACCCATATAGTTGCTGTAGTTCATAATTTATAATATTACCCAGTAAAAAAGTTTAAATGTCTTCCATTGGAAGGTGTAATGTGGTTTTCTATGTATCTTTATTCCTCCTCCTTTTAAATTTGTTTTTCCTCCTCTCAAATTTCTCTTACAGTTTTTCCTTCATGTGACAGCATCTTCACAAGTCCAAGGATGGACAGAAATTTTTTTCCTTTTTATATGGACACAAAGCAAACACAAAACAGTTTTGTTTTAACACCCACACTTCATTTCACAGTAAAAAAGTTTAAATGTCTTCCATTCGAAGGTGTCATGTGGTTTTCTATGTATCTTTATTCCTCCTCCTTTCAAATTTTTCTTTCCTCCTTTCAAATTTCTCTTATAGTTTTTCCTTCATGTGACAGCAATTTCACAAGTCCAACGATGGACACAAAAAATTTTTCTTTTTATATGGACACAGAGCAAACACAAAACAGTTTTGTTTTAACACCCACACTTCATTTCACAGTTAACATGGATCTCATTGAGGTTGTCCCCATTCCATTTGTCACATCACTTGACTACATCTCAGAGAAGCTTTGCAAGGCTAAGCCTACTTACTATTTTGTGCACGAGGGACCTAGGATTAGATGTTTTGTTGAGGTAGAGGTTGATAGGTCCGAGGGGGGGGGGGAAAGGAATTTTCTGCAAGTCGAAGGCTCTTTGGCTAGGAATTTGGGGGATGCAATGGAGTTGGCTGCGGAGGCAGGGATTAAGAGGCTGAAGTTGTTTAAGAGCTACTACATCCATGATGTTAATTTCGAAGATTATATGAAGGTCAAAGAAAAGCTGGCAGAAAAGGATGGACTTAAGTATGAGCTTGATTTGGTGAGGTACAATCAATCATGCATGAAGAATGTCTACAAGAACCAAGTTCGTGAGCTGGAGGAGAAAGTTGTTCAACTGAAGGCCAAGCTGTCTATGTATGAAGGCTCAAGTGAGACCCCTATTGAGAGTGACCCATCTGAGTGTGGGTCGCCTTCAAATGGGTTTTATTAGTTAATATTATTAGGTTAATCTACCTTACTTTTAAGACTTATTGTTGTCTGTTCCCCATTTTCTGGAGTTTATGCTACGATTTCGATAACAAGCTATTTACCATGCTATGTTTATATTGATAACTTTCCCAGTTTAAAACCCACTTCCAATTATTTTCTTATCTGCTTCTTACTCGTACGTATGTTTTAAATATCCTACCAAACCACATTACATAGTCCATTTGAAGGCATAACAATCATTCAACTTAACCTTCAGAATTAGTCTGTTTTTTATTTTAATTCTTCAACTTCCCCTTATTCTGTTACTCATGCAATCAACAACACAGAAGCAGTAAAAAATAAATCCATCTCTCTAACAAAGTCATGGGTTTAGGCTTACCTTCCTCCCGCTAAACGGTAAAGCTGTCTTGTCTTTTCCAAACCAGAATCTTCCCCAATGTTGATTCATTTCCCTGTGTCCAATAAAAATTAAAAGCATTTAAAAATAAGTCAGGTTATATTGATAGCAGTTTGGATTGTAGAGCCCAATTTTCAAAACTAAGTATTAAAGAACTTGTGTCCGAGAAAACTTTATTGCAAAAAAATTGTTACTTTATTTTCACCAACACAGAAAGCTGTGCAGCAGCAACAAATAGAACAGAATAAAATAAGTTCCTGATTAGCAGTAGAAGACAAACTACGAAGACCAAGAAGTTGGACCTACTACAACTTGAAGTATGTAAGGCCAAGAGCATCCTGACTATTATTTTTGCTATATTGTTAAGTTGTATAATTAGATAGCTAGCTCGCATTTCAAACTTGAAAGAAAAATGGACCCTGTAGACCTATGGCCAATCCAGATGAGATATCCCCTTTCATTGACCAGCTAACGTAGTGAATGATGAACAATAGAACTCGGAATTGTAGAGAACTGTGGGACTAAACTGTTATGAGATAAATGGACTATATTGATGGAGAATCATTTCATTCTATTCTTAAACCAACAATACAAGCCATCATTGCAGACCAACTTTCTTAAAGATAACCATTAATTACATAAAGGATGAGTACCCACCATTAATGGCTATTCTATAGTGTTTGTCTTTAGAGTTCGATATGCATTTTCTAACCATGGAAAGTCCGAAAAGAGAAAAGAACAAGCAAGCTAAAACAGTTAGATATATCTGTCCAGATGAGCACTGAAAAGATTGACACTTGAGGAGACACTACATATCTGCAAGTCCATCCAATGCACTGAAAGCAGACAGTCCACATGCATTAATGTGAATTTAAGTTATGTTAAAACAAACCTTCCTCCCGCTAATCTGTGGAGCTGTCTTCTCTTTTCAAATCCAGAATTGTCCCCACTGTTGATTCGTTTCCCTGAGTCCAATAAAAATTAAAAGTATTTAAAAATTCATTACATATGACAGTTCAGTGGAGGAAAACATAAGACTTTTTAATTGCTATCTGTAGTTCTTACCTTCTTTGATAAATCTTTTCCAACAAGCCAGAATCTTCCACATCATTTGTTCTTCACATAATGTCAATGTTCGGTCTTCCATTTCTTTCTCTGCAGATCAAGTGTTTATGCTCTGTTACCATTTGATGGAATATGAAAACAAACAATTATTAGTAAACTAGAAGACCCCTAAAAGTAGAAGACCCCTTAAAGTAGCCATCTGACAAGATCATGTTTCTAACATCAGAAGCCTCTAAAAAGTCAGTGGTGGCAAGTGCTGGTCTCAACTGCACTGCTGTTGATCCTTGACAAAAAACACATAGCATATCGCTTAGCATGATTAGAAAGTAATTTTCAATAAATATTCAACATGGAAACCTGTGCCTGAAATATCACAAGTCCATGCAGAACAGATAAAGATATGTGGCTTCCCCTTTTTGAACAGTGTAACGCAAGAATTGGGTAGTTCTAAAGTGCCATGACACACAGTGAGTTCGAGGGTAAGTGAACTGGCCTAAATAGTAAGATGTGCACCTGTTAAAGAGTACTTTCTGAGTGCTTTTTTGGCTTCCTTCGAAAGTCCTGAAAGGATTTTACCAATTCCAGTTAAAAAGTATAGTTTGCATACAGCAATACCTCTGAACAAGAAAAAAGAAAACAAGAATACAATACAGGAAGAAAGATTTCACCTTCGCTTTCATATATGACTTCCTTGAGAGATACCTAAATTTGCAAGCATCATGGAATTAGAGTTCACTCAAAAGTGCAAGTTATCTAAAAAAGAAGAGAGAAGATCATACTTGCATCAATCGAGCTCCCAGAGAAGCAGAAGAAGCATCGTCATTTATAGAACCAATCCAAAACTTTAAAGTGGCACAATCAACAAAGGCAAAGCCATAAACAGTTGAACCATTTCCCTGATAGAAGAAATCCAGCGCACTTATAAATATTTCAGGCCAATACAGCACTCTCTTCTTAAAAATCTTTTGAAGAGTTCAACATGTGTCAGATGGAAACTTTGCAATTAAAATTTGAAAGGGAGAGCTTAGAAAAGAGTCCATCAATCATTTAAGCCTTAGTCCCAAGTCACTTGGGGTTGGTTATACGAATCCTATGTATCCATTTCATGCGACTGGAGCTAAGTTCCTCTAGAAGCTCTAAAGCAGCTTGTGAACAGGATCTTTTGCCTTACTTCTATTCATGTATACTTAAGGTCTACTTTTACCCCTTCAGTCACCCTCTAAATCTAGCACATTGTTCTAATGCACTCCAGTCTCTCTTGCTGCCTAGAACATCAACAACAACCTTTTTTTCTCTAAAAAAATAAAATAAAATAAAAAATAAATAAAACAATAGTTTTATCTTCATTTCATGCCACTACTACGTCATTTCTTGTAATATCCTTCCCAGTTCCATCTATTACTGTATGCCCATTTGTTAAGATCCACAGCTCATATTTTACATGGTCATCATTTTTCCGACAATGGGTTCTACCAAGCATAGTTGGTCAAATGGCTATTCTATAGTGCTTGTCTTTAGAGTTTGATAGGCATTTTCTAACCATGGAAAGTCCAAAAAGAGAAAAGAACAAGCAACCTAAAACAATAAAATATATCTGTCCAGATGAGCACTGAAAAGATTGACACTTGAGGAGACACTACATATCTGCAAGTCCATCAAATGTACTGAAAGCAGACAGTCCACGTGCATTGATGTGAATTTAAGTTATGTTAAAACAAACCTCCTTGATAACGAGAAGATGAACAGCATCTGGCACAATAGTATCATCTATAGATGTTGATGCTGTGAATACTTGAACTAATTTCCTTTGAATGACCTGCAAATCCATCTTTCTTGTCAAACTCAGAATCTTAAAGAACCAACCTCAAACAATCCATTCTGCGTGTATAATGTGAGGACCCATTCAAGGAAAATAAGCAGAGAAAATCGAGTAACATCCATCACACACAGATTATTTTATCGCTTTCATAATTCCTCTTATTTTCCCACTGTTCCTGCCCAACAGTCTAATGATAGTGCTTGTCCCTACTGCAGTTGTCAGCACAAATGCTGCAACAACTTGCATTATCTCTTTTTCTGCTGATGTAAACTAATTCATAGGTATTACCCAAGATTCAATTCACATGATTGAGGGGGTCCATTCATGGCTCTCAATAACAGACTTGAGCTTTTATTCCCATGCCTTCTGATCGCAGAGCTGAGACAGCATCAGCTTTGCCATGGGGAAAAGCAGAAATCCCAATCTTAAAGTACAGACTTTTAGAAATGTAACAAATACACAAGCTGAATTGTTGTGGGTGCAGGGTTCATGGAGCTTTAAAGGGTCCTAAGGTGTATGTCAGGTGTAAGTATAACCTGTTAGGCCCAGGTATGCACCTAGGCAGAACAAGGATAAAATGCTCTAAATGAATTGAAATGGGCTAAATAAAGCCAAAACGCTAAAACATAAATCACTTATACAAAAAAAGCCATCTTCTCATATAATTCAGAGACTTCCCTTTCTGAGAAAAAATAAAACGCTTTTCTGAATCCCAAAAGTGAAAAGAAACGACATTGCCCCATTAGACACCAAACCTCGAGTAACATTTGGATTCCGAAATACTCTGAAACTGAGACAAATTCAGAAACGCACCACCCCATTAGGTCAGATCCTGCGAAGAAATGAAAACCCAAGACAGGAATTAAAAGAAGCTGTACTCAGCTCAACTCTAATCGTAGAAACAAACGCGTAGAAGAAGAAGCGGCTTGTAACTCAAACAGAAGCCAGAAACTGAGATCAGCGTATAGAGGGTTTTTGGCTTACTTACCTTCGGCAGTTCGGCGAGCGTGCTCGAAGAAGATCAACCTGTACGGCACCTCCTGCTGCATATCCATGGCTACTTCACTTAAATTGTGAATACTCTACTAGATTTCAAGTTTCTGGCTTCTGCGCACTGTTTCTGTGGCCGTGTATTTGTGGGTTTTCTACACAGAAATCTAGGGTTCTATCTCGCACCTTCAGTCTCACACATAGACGTATCGGAGAGGGGGATGGAAACAGTGAAGAATGGGCAGCTACGATTTAGGGCACTTGTCTGAAACTCTTCAACTTAAGTTTCAGGACGTTTGGGCTTACAAAATGGTGGGCCTACATAAATTCTTATTGGGCCTATAACTTTGTTGACATGTTTACACTTTATGACCCTAAAAATGTTATTTCTTGCACTTTACTCCTTCCATTTTTTAATGTGGTGGACATGCCAAAAAATAAAAATTTATCCATTCTTTTACGATTGTTTCAATTTCTACCACTCATTATATATCTCATCTAAATTTATTTCTTAAAATTTAATAACTATGTCATCATTTATTTATTTTTTATTTCCAGTTTCTATTCTTCATATACTTTTATATTCGTTCTTACAATAACTACTTTTTCGCTTATAAATTTTAAATGTGTGCATTTTCCTACTCTTTATTACTATTACATTAATTTGTTACTCCAACTTAGTGGTATTATTTACTTATCAAAATTTACCATTCCCAAAATGCAGTGAACTTTGCCTACCATGATCCGCTTACCTACCGAGATTATTGCTGTCATCCTGTCTAAGGTCTTGTCGGACCGACCAAGGGATGCTGCTAATTTGGCCTCTGTCCACCACTGTTTTGCCCTAGCGTTTACTATTCCGGCCATTTTTACAACTTTGGATGTTTCATCTGTCATTTGGTCTTGGCCTCCTCATATGCCCTCCACTCGGTTCAATGAATTGAAGGACTCGAGCCATCCCATTGCTATGTTCCTCCATGGGGTTACTACCTATTTCAAGTATGGGGAATTTGTTGAGGGGCTTTACTACATCTATCTCTCATCTCTCCGTGGGATTCCCGTGGCTAAGTACCTGTATGCCATCCTTGGTGGAGTTCATGGCCATTTCCACATGAAGCAGAGCATTCAATATATTCGTAACCTTAAAAACCAAGAAGGAGCACATTGGGGAAGGCGTCTTCAAGAGCTTCGAAATGAAGCTGACTACATTATTGGGGTAATTGTTCAAAGGTGGCCTAAGCAAAAATGTGATGTGTTTATTGAAACTGTTGATCGACAACTTCTTTGTCGAACATGTGGCATGTGCGTCCATTGCATCATCACGACTCCCCGTTTGAACAATTGGAGTGAGAGCTATTATGAGATAGATGATCCTAGGTTATGTGATGAGTGTGTCGTAGATGATGAGCTTCGTTGCTTCCTTGTCATGCTACATAGGTTTCAGTAGTTGGTTTTTTAAGTTCTATAGTTATTAGGTGTTTATTGTCTTTGGTGATCATTTGTATGGTACTACTTCATGTTTCATTCCTATGTTATTTGTTTCACTTTCATATTGTTCCTTATTTCTTTCAATTTCATTTTTGTGGCACTCTAATATTGTCTTAGGTGTTTATTTTCTTTGGCGATCATTTTTATGGTACTACTTCATGTTTCACTCCTACTTTATTTGTTTCACTTTAATATTGTTCCTTAATTTAAAGATCTAAAGTTCTTATTATTTTATCTGGTATTTGATACTGAATTTAGTCTTCTACTTTATTTCCCCAATTAATATTATAGGATTTGTATTTTATGCTAGAGTGGCACATTGCATTTTCTTTATTCACGTTACAATTACTTTTAATAATTTGCATACTCATTTCAAATGCGTATTTGAGGAGGAGTTAGTGTTTTTAGTCCTTATGGCCTTCGTGTAGAGCCGAATTACACATTTTACTTTGTTCTGTTATTCTAATTAGTATCTAACTTGAGCTCCATACACTTCTTGGTAACATTTTATTCTAGATTTTTTTTTCCTTTATCTTTACGTTCGTGTGTGACATTGAGTTGTATGCAATATGATGCTTATATGCTATGTTCATCATTATCATCGCTTATTAGTTTATTTCATTTACTATGTTGACCAGTTTTATTTTCCTATATTTTCTCCTCTATTTAAATGTAGATCACAGATTACGACAACTAATTATTACTTCTGTTACCACTACTGTGTGAACATTTATATTTCCTTATATTTTTAAGGAAATGGATTCACGTCTTCGAAGAGCCCGCCGCACTGAATTGCGACGTGCTTCCCGAGTAGCACGGTCTTTAGCTAGAAATCCTTCTTCCTGTAATGGCAACACTTCCATTATGGCTGATCACTCATCTATAAGCGGAATCTCTGTTGCTTTACCTGTCTTGTTTATTCCATTACCGCAAACTCCATTAGCAGATATCAGTAACATAATTTCAACATCCCATCATTCTGTGCACCCTCATTCCATTGCAAATCTGGATACTCCTCCTCAAACCCCTTCTGTCCCACCTCATTTAGTTAGGGTCCACCCTATTCATACCTGTTACGAGGTAGGAGAAAGCTCTTCTACTGCGGCAAAGCGGAGTAGAAATAATACTACATCCAGACATCCCATTCAACGTATACCGATTGGTCTGTTCAATGAAAATACAGTTCCTGTTACAGGTTCGCTCATCCTTACTACCTATTCCTCAATATCATTTACTCCATTAGTAATCATAAAAGTATATGTTCTATTCTGACATTATTATTGAATAGACACAACTGCCGATGTCAATGTGGCTGAACCGCTACATGGTGATCAGGATTCTCGTAGGGATGATCATCACCGTATGCTCTCTTACCTATGCCACTACAATTACTTCCACCTCTTTCAAACCTGTTCTATGATATTACTTTCTAATTCAGGTACATGCTTTGAGTATGAGGACATCGGTCCTCCTACATGTGTCTGTCCTCACTGCGGGGCTATTATGTGGTACCAAGAAAGGAGCAATAGGTACCATCGTACATCGAATCCGGAATTCTCTTTATGCTGTAGGAAAGGGAAAGTTTCGATTCCTCACTCACCACCACCCCCGGACTTTATACGTCAGCTATTTGACTATAATGGAGATCAATTGTCGCGCTATTTTCGGCGGCATATACGAGAAATTAATTCAAGATTTTCCTTCACCTCCACTGGGGCATATATCGATTCAAGTACACATGATGGCCAGGGTCCACCGGTGTTTCGCTCTTGTGGAATGAATTATCATCGAATTGGATCTCTATTCCCTAACAGTGGAGATCGTCTGCGGTTTGCCCAGCTTTACATGTATGACACAGAGCATGAGACCTACAATAGGATTATGAGCTTTGGTGATGGGATGCATACTGAGTATGATAGAGTGATTATAGATGGTCTAATTCAAGTGTTTAATGCGCATAATGAATTGGTTAGATTCTTCAGGATGGCAAGAGATCGGTTAAATGATAGTACAATGCCTCCTGTCCGCATTCGACTACTAAGTTCTAGACAAAGGGATAGACGCTATGATTTGCCTGTTTCGAACGAGGTCGCTGGATTATTTGATGGTATTGATGAGGAGGGTGGCAACTATCGTGACATATTGGTTTACCCATGGAATTCTGAGCCGCGTACTATTGACTTTTTCCATCCGAAGCGTTGTGCGTTGCATTTCCCGTTATTCATTGTGTATGGAGAAGATCATTATCATTTGGAAATAAGCAACTATACCGAGGACGGACAACTGATTCCCATAGGAACAATTACACCCAGAGAGTTCTATGCATATCAACTCCAACAGCGTCGTAATGTCCATTCACTCATCCTTCTAGGAGGTCGACTGTTTCACGAGTATGTTGTTGATGCTTACTGTGTCGTTCTTGAATCTCGATTTTCATGGCTCAGACGAAACAGAGATCGGTTTCGTGCCGAAATTTTATGTGGTCTACAGGATGCGGTTAATAGAGGTGACACAGATGGCTCCTTATATGGTAGAAGAACAATTCTCCCATCTTCCTTTGTTGGAGGGCCTAGATATATGATGCAGAGCTATCAAGATTCAATGGCCATTTGTAGAGTTATGGGGTATCCTGACCTATTCATCACTTTTACTTGTAACCCCAAATGGCCAGAAATTAGACACTTCCTTGAATTGATCCCCGGCCAGCCTGCTGAAGATAGACCCGATATCGTCGATCGTGTATTCATGATGAAGCTTCAGAACTTTAGAGACGATTTAACTAAACACAAACACTTTGGCCGTGTTGTCGCAGGTACAATTCATTAGTTCCTTATTAAATGAAAAACATTCTTCTATCTTTCAATAATTCCCCTTATTAATAACTCACTACCTTACAGATCTTTGCACTGTTGAGTTCCAAAAAAGAGGTCTCCCTCATGCACACATCGTGCTCTTCCTTCATCATGATGATAAGATTAATACTCCTCAGAAAATTAATCGTCTCATCTCTGCTGAACTTCCTGACAAGGAAAAGGACCCTATTGGATATAAAGCAGTTGTGAGTCATATGCTCCATGGCCCTTGTGGGGCAGCAAATCCACGATGTCCATGCATGGTAAATAATAGATGTAGCAAGCATTACCCGCGCTCATTCCAAAATGAGACAATAATTAATGATGATGGTTTTCCCCTTTACCGTCGAAGGAATGACGGTCGATATGCTATTGTCCATGGTATACCATTGGATAACCGCTGGGTCATCCCACATAATCGTGACCTCTGTGTGAAAAATGATTGTCATGTCTATGTAGAGCTCACTAACTTGGACATGTGTGTTAAGTACCTTTGCAAATATGTTAACAAGGGCACAGACATGTCCACAGTTATTGTAGAAGCAGATCGTCCTCTGCATCATAATGGGCCCAGAAATGATGTTGCTTATACTGATGAGATCAAACAATATATGAACTGTCGTTTTGTCTCTGCATCAGAAGCAATATGGCGAATCTTTGGCTTCTTTATCCATGAGCATCATCCATCAGTAGAGCGGTTATCTTTTCATTTACCGGGTGAGCAGAGTGTTTTATATGAAGATCATGATGACCTACGAGATGTCGTCCGTGCACACGAGGAAAGTATGACAAAGTTTCAGGCTTGGATGCACTGTAACTCTGTTGATGATTTTGCTCGCACTTTGACATACATTAAATTCCCGGAACATTTTGTGTGGAATAGGCAAATCAAACAGTGGACTCGCCGACGTCGGGGACGTAGTATTGGGAGGATTTACTTTGTTCACCCAACTGCAGGTGAAAGATTCTACCTCCGCATGCTCCTAAATGTCATTAAGGGACCCACGTCATATGAGGAGATTCGCACGGTCCATGGAGTACTTTATGCAACATACAGGGAAGCATGCTCCGCGCTTGGTCTTCTTGACGGTGATGGAGAATGGCATCAGTGCTTGCGGGAGGCAGCATAGTGGGCATCCGGACCTCAGTTACGACAACTATTTGTCATATTCTTGCTTTTTTGCAAGGTTGATGACCCACTGGCCTTGTGGAGGTCCAACATTGATACCCTCACTGAAGACATATTATTTCGTCAACAGAGGCTTTTAAACAACCCGCAGTTGATTATGGCGGATGAAGAGAAGCAGAATTATGCGCTGTATGATATTGAACAGGCATTGAATAGAGTCGGAAGAAGCTTGAGGGAATTTCCTACTATTCCATTCCCGCAAGTTGATCCTAGGCTGATATTACAAAACTCACTCCTCATAGAAGAGTTGAACTATAATAGGACGACATTGGCTTTAGAACATGCAGACCTGGTTAGCAATCTTAACGCTGCTCAGCGCCATATTTACACATCCTTGATGCACTCAGTTCAACACCCTACTGGTGGGTTCTTCTTCGTCCATGGAAGTGGTGGTACTGGAAAGACTTTCCTATGGAGGACAATTATGTCTAAACTTCGATCTGATGGTCGGATTGTACTTGCAGTGGCTTCTTCTGGTATTGCGTCACTGTTATTACCCGGAGGGACAACTGCTCATTCCCGGTTTAAGATCCCCATCCCAATAGAGGATATATCCGTATGCCATATTAAAAGGTCTACTCCAATGGCAGAGCTTCTTTGCAATACCAATTTGGTAATATGGGATGAAGCTCCAATGGCACATCGACATACCTTTGAGGCTGTGGACCGAACGTTTCGTGATATTCTCTCCGTCGTCGATCCTACTGCTACAAGAAAGGTTTTTGGGGGTATGACAGTTGTCCTCGGGGGTGATTTTCGACAAATCTTGCCAGTTATTCCACGTGGTACTCGAGCAGATATAGTTAGAGCATCAATACTATCATCTCCTCTTTGGCAACACTGTACACTATATTCTCTTACGGAGAACATGAGGCTACAAAATTCTACATTACCTGAAGTCTCACTGTTCAACGATTGGGTTATGAAAGTTGGGGATGGGTCAGTTCCGTCATGTCGGTTATCAGAAGATGAAGAGGAACCATCGTGGATTGCAATCCCTAATGATTTCTTGATTCCTGCTTCTGCTGATCTGATTGCTGACATTATCTCCTCGACTTACCCGGAATTATCTGCTAGATTTGGGGACACCAGTTACCTAAAAGAAAGGGCTATTCTTTCATCAACTAATGAGATTGTAGATGTTGTCAATGACCGTGTCATTAGTATGCTCCCTGGTGATATGCAGACATTTCTCAGTGCTGACAAGGTCTCCCAGGCATCTGATAACTTCGAAGCACACACCTTGCTATACCCAACTGAGTACCTTAATACTTTCAAGTTTTCTGGTTTTCCTAACCATGAACTACGACTGAAGGTCGGTGTTCCGGTTATGCTGATGAGGAACTTGAACCAATCTCTTGGGTTATGCAATGACACACGAATGGTTGTCACGCGGTTGGCTCAGACAGTTATTGAAGCAGAAATTATAACAGGTCTTAACTTTGGGCGACGATTTTTTATACCGCGGGTTGAAATGGTCCCTTCTGACACTGATCTCCCCTTTATGTTCTGTCGAAGGCAATTCCCTTTGAAGGTTTGCTTCGCCATGACAATAAACAAAAGTCAGGGACAAACTTTCAACCATGTAGGCCTATATCTTCCCCAACCTGTTTTCAGCCATGGCCAATTGTATGTCGCCGCATCACGAGTTACCAGTCCTTCAGGGTTTCGTGTCCTCCTTCAAACAGAAGATCCTACTAAGCCACTGACTCGAAATATTGTGTACCGTGAAGTCTTCCAGCGACTATACCGATCTTCCTCTTAGTTTCATTGACTGCAGTATGCTACATATCATTCTCTGTGTACTTTATATTATAACTGTTCTTTACTATGTCCTCTGAAATCATGACTTCATCCTCCCACCTGCAGATAAAAATGAGGCCACATTTCACCCTACTTAGCCAGTTGAGCCCATTCAGCTATAAATGGACGATCAAGGTGCGTCTTACCCGCATGTGGGATTCTATCAATGTTACAACACTGAAATGTTATGGCATTGCGATGACACTACTTGATGAACAGGTATCATTTACTTTCCTCCTTTATTGTCATACAACATATTTTCTTCTTTCCTCCTTACGTTGTTTTCCATTTTTTGCTTACTTGTCATTCCTCCATGGTTTTACATTTTAAACTTGAATATGTTTCCCCTGTAGCATAATCATATTCATGCCATGGTTGCATCTTCCCTTGCTCCCAAATTTAAGTCTCAATTGTATGAAGGGAATGTCTACATCTTCTCCAACTTTAGCGTCTTCAGGGCTGATAAAGGGTACAGACCAGTTACTAACGAATTAGTCATTCATTTTAATGCATCGACAACATGCACTTTCGTCCCTGAGCCTGTTCCCAACATCGCCTCTTACAAGTTTGAGTTTGTTTCCTTCGAGGAAATTCACCAACGATACCCTTTGAATGTTCAGTTATGCGGTAATACTTCTCAAACTTACCATTTCATGACCTAAGTTTGACTACTTCAACTTAACTTATGATACACTTTCTATCACTCATAGATGTTGTCGGCAAACTAATTGCCATTGGCTCCAATGGTGAAACCGTCAGATCTGATGGTGTTATCACTACAATGCAAATTATAAAGCTCCAGAGTTTGAGGTAATCGAATACCCTTATTCTATATGGACTACAGTTCGACTATTGATCTTATTTTAATTCAAATACACTTATACTTACATCCATCATTCTTATTTAGTGCCTCCATCATCGACATAACTCTTTGGGGGGACCAAGCAAATTTGCTTGACTTCAATGCGCTGAAGGATACACCAACAAACAACATTCTTGTCGTCACTTCAACATCTGTAAGGATGTGTCAGGGTATGTGCTTACACGTATTCCCAATACTCGCTTAGTTTAACTCATTAAGCAGTAACTTTATACCTTTTGCTATTCTTAACTTCCAGGTCAGTACAATCTCGCTTCCACATCAGGCACAAAAATTTATATTAATATTAATGTCGATGAAGTGCAGCAATTCCTCCAATCGTATGACCATCTAACTTTCTGTTTTATTCTCACTTCCTTCCACTTCCCTGTTAAAACTGATATACTCTTCGTTCCTGGCATCTCACAAAACCTTTATGTCTGCCATTAGGTCATCCACTGGAAATGACATCGTGCGAGAATATGTTCCTTCTCCATCTGAACGACGTACGGAACATAGGGTCATTTATGGAAGGCGGAAAAATATTGCAGAAATTAATGATTTGCTTAGTCGTGGCCCCTTATTCGTAAGTAATTGTACCTTTATCGCATTTATAAATCATTGATATAACTTTCACCTGACCTTTACCGCCACCACCTAACTATTTACCAAAGGACAATATTTACTCCATTCGCGCCACTGTGTCCGAGGTACTTGCTGAACGTGGATGGTGGTATTTAGCCTGCAAAAAATGTTGCAGACGAGTTGAATCGATCGGATTAACTTATTTCTGCCATCATTGCAACATTGCGAACCGGACACCACCTCTACGGTATATACTTATCATTATTCCTCATTTTATCCTTTACGTTTCTATGTGTTATATTCTGTTAACGAAATATATTCTCTTATCCTTCCAACTTATGTTACAGGTATAAGGCTATTGTCAGAGTTTTTGACTCCACGGGCAGCATACTGCTCACACTGCTTGACTTTGTAGCTGCCAAGTTCTTTACTTCTTCCGCTACGGCTCTTCGTGCCATCGAGCAATCGGTTCTCTTCTTTATCATTAACCTTATTCATTAATCATTTTTGCCTGCATTATACACCTCACCAATCCATTTAATTCAAAACTCCTCAATGGCTTATTCAATGTCCCTTTTAATTCTGTAGGATGAAGGGCCTGCAAAACTTCAACATGTTTTTAGCCAAGCATTGAATCGTGAACTGATTCTGGAGGTTGAACTTAGTTCATTTAACTTTCAGAATCCTTCTTCCCCTCTCACTTTGAAGAAGTTTCACACGATTAATCATGAGGAGGAGGCGCTCACATTTCGCCTTAGAGACCAACTTGTATGGTTTTCTAACTTCTTAATTTCTCCAACAACCCTTTTATTTGTGTCCCTTACCTGAGTTAACCTTTCTTTTTATGTTCCAGCGACCAAGTCAGTTGCCACAGGAATCCATCAATTATTCTGTTGATGAAAGGGCTCACACATCTTCTGTGAACATATCATCAACTGCTGAAGTTGATATTGCCTCTGCTTTGTAATCCCTACACTCACATTTCATTTTACTTCTTTTGGCAGCTTATATTCCACAATAACATTTCTTATTAACTTCAAATCTCCACAGGTTGGACCTTAGGAATACCCCTTCCAGATCTCATGCTCACATTAAGCCTGATGCATTCGTCTACACTTTGATTGCAGCCCATGAATGGTACTGCTTTTCCCCTTTCTATTTATACATTTTCCTATTTTCATGCACTTATACTTTCATCAATATTTACATATGTCTTTACAGTCTCCCACATCTACTTATTAATTCCTTTGTTCACATGATTGAATTAGTGGAGAACTTTGACATTGCCGCACAATTTCCGATAATAGAAGACCCTTCCATTATATAACTGTTCCTTTATATATCATGATTGAATGCACGTGGTTTTATTTGTAACACATCAGAGAATTAGAAAAGCATGTCAGAAATGTTTTTGTATGACCTATTTACCCGTCCGTTAGACGGGTTATGAAACTAGTTTAACTTGATCATTGGAGGGTTTTCCTCAGGAAACCATCCTGGGGCTCTAACACTGTTTTTGTACGTAGACCCCATTGCAGAGTTCACCACATCTTTGGGCTAGACCTATACGATCCACTTGACTATCAATAATGATAGGTTATACTTACATATAGTTTTCTAAGATGTCAAAATTATAATTAACCATTATTCTTTCTAGCATATTGAGTTGTTGATTAGAGCTTGAGTCTAAATCCTGGACCTCAACAATTTATAAGTTCATACTCCATATGTAGGTTTTACCTTTTAAAATATCTTGTATCCTAAAATGTGTATTTAATCAATATGCATCCCACATCATTTAAAGTTTATGAATGCTTATTATTGCAAACTATAATTGTACTGATTGGTAAAAAAATAATATTTAATAAATATGTTACTTGTGTTACATAATACAAATAATATTTACAAAGCTAGGGGTTATAAATAGGCAGAAGTATCAAATTTCTCACTAATGTTTTGGATAGGGAGCGGATATGTCATTATAGTTTTTTTTTTTTGCCCAATCTCCTACTAATGTTTTAAAATGGGCCGGATATGCCACTTCCAGTTAGAAAAATAACGAAAAATGGTAAAAATAGCAGGTTTTGAAATTTGGAGGTTATTATGCATCTTTCAAAAAGCATCAGGGCCTTTGAGATTTTTGGTAAAAGAGGATCTGAATTCTATCATTAGTGCTTCAGCCCTGTTGCTATTTATGTCACCAGTGCCTCAATCCTATCACCGCCCTCTATTTGTTTCTGCTGTCTAATCTCCTTACTAGTATTCTTGAGAGATAGAGAATTTAATTACAAAAAAATCTTTGAAGTTTGTTAAAACTTGTATTATCATCCTAAAATTTCAAAACTTGTTATTTTTAATATTTTTCATTTTCTTTTTAACATTTTTTATTAGATTTTTAATGGCTAGTGATATATCCACTCTTAATTTAAAATTTTAATGACATATTTGCCATATTTTAAAATATTAGTAGGAAATTGGGTAAATATAAAAAACTATAATTGTATATTCACTTTTCACTTAAAATTTTAGTGACAAATTTGATACCTTTGCCTTCCAAATACTATATTTTCTTTCTTTGAAAGAAAAAGACGTTTTTGTTGTGTTGGTGGGATGGAGTACCGTAGATATGCAGAATCAGAAAAGCCTCTTGGAATCAAGCTTTTGTCGTGTCGTGTCTTGCGCAGCAGGGCAGCAGCGCCCCAATCACTGCCAGATGGTGCATTGCTCGTGACGAGCACGCAATCGTCTTGCAATGGCCTCCCTCACGCTCGCCTCAGCACAGCAATAAAGACATACGCAAAAAGGGCAAAAAAGTGCGTACACTCTCCCAAATGACCAATTTGCCCCGCCCCCACCACTCCCGCAAAAGCCAAAAGCGTCAAACACCGGCCCCCGCCCCCAAACTCTGAGCACCGCAGCGCACACATTTTGAGGCCAATTCCGTAATTTTACGGAGTCCAGTGTCGGTTACCGGTTTAAAGTCCAAAACCCGGCTTTAAAACCCATTGCGCGAACATCTTTTCCTGGCCCTCCCATTTGGCGGGTACGGAAACAAAAGGCACGCACAGCAGAAATAATCAAATTGAAATGAAATGATCGTCCATGTAATGGTTACTCTATTTGTTCTCATTTGAGAATATAATTTCTTGTTTTTTGGAATTTAATACAGAAATTATATCTCCAAGTCAAAAAACAATGGCCACTGGAATAATTCAGTTCAAATATTACAAAAGGGCGAAAATGAAGAGTGAAAAAGAAAAGGAAGAAAAAAAATAAAAAAAGGTAAAAACACGAGATCAAGCAAAACTAAAAAGCTCAAAACCAGACCGGTACAGTTTTGGGGGGGGAGAGAGAGAGAGTTAAGAGACACGAGAACAAAAGCTCAATCCAGTGTGAAAAGCATCTCTGTCTCTCTTCTTCTTCTTCTTCTTCTTCTTCTTCTTCCTCCTCTGCTTATTCTTCTCTGAAGCTTTACTGTGCTCGATCAAGAGCTCTTCGATCCTTCTAGAAACGACCTAACACGGTCCGAATTCCTGTCAATAAGCTTGTCTCTTCCTTGGCCTTTTCTTGTACAGTCGGTCAGATTTCTGCACAGGAAAACCCCAACCCTAAAAACCTCGTTCCTGATGGAGTTGTACGGTCACAATCAGGCCAGAAGCGGGTCGCAATCAGGTCATCAGCCAGAATGGGGCCCCGCTGGTCCAGAACCCGAACTCGAAGGTCCATTCTTTAGATTTTGCCTTGGCTCTGCATTTTGCTTCATTCTTTGTTTTCTTTCGCTTTCCACGGCCTAGGGTTCTTATAATGTGATGTTTGTGTTGGGGTTTTCTTTTATGTGATTTGGTTGATGTGATGTAGAATCAATGTGGCAATTGTCGTTGAGGAACGCCGAATCGTACCCCGAGCGTCCCGGAGTGCCTGACTGTGTCTACTACATGCGAACCGGGTTCTGTGGATATGGTACCAGGTGCCGGTACAACCACCCTCGCAATCGTGCTGCGGTAGTTTTGCGACCATCTTTTATAGACTTAGGATACACGTTGCTCATACATTGCTCTCGTTTAGGCATTTGGTTTTGCATGTATACGTGGTTGTGTCGTTAATTAACTTATTGTGTAAGAACTTCAATGAATGTTTGGAATACAAAACCTGTTTCCGCAAGTGGTGCTTTATTCTGTAAATGTATGAGGAAGAAATAGTGGATGCCAGATAAGCGCACTATGTGGTCTATATTTTCGAGGGAAATGGATTGAGACCCTGTATATTTGTCTTAGAAGTAGTTCCGGTAGACAGGGATACTGTATGGTGCAGATGATGGTATGTTTATGGGGTTCGTGTATGGTTGATTTGCTTTTCCAGTTTGTGGGCTGTTTCTCTTCTGTTTTCTTTTCTTTTCTTTTCTTTTCTTTTTTTAAACCCTGTTTAGTTGTTTACTCTGCTTTCTCTTTCAGTGGATAGCTTTAACTACTTGGCACAAGCCAGACCATCAAGTTTCTGCTGGCAGCACACATTTAGTTGTGTCAGCTTAAACACATTGCAAACATTTGGCTTAGTTAATTACAACTTCTCTGGTATTTTTTGTCTCCTTTTCTGTTTTATATGGCTGGAGATATATTTTTCAGTGCATTAGTGGGGGAATGAAGAAACTGCAATATGATTTTTGAGATGCTGAGGGTTGGTTCATCTCTGCTAATATGAATTGGACATATTTCTTATTTGAGTGTGAGAGCTTTACTGATCCAATTAGTTGTTTCTCAAGATCATTCTTTTCTTCAAGCTCAGTCAATGTGTTCTCTGGTATTCAGATTTAGCTGGCAACTTCTTGAGCTATTCTTTGAAATGTCAGGCACATGAATTTTATTTCAGTTTTTATTTACTTAGGTTGAAGCTGCTGTTAGAGCTACAGGGGAGTATCCTGAAAGACCAGGGGAACCACCGTGCCAGGTGTCCTGAAAATTTGGAGGAAACATGCAAAATTGCAAACAATGTCTTCTCTAGTACTTTTGATATTACCTAGTTTAAATTTAATCTTATTCTGTCTTCTTGGTATGCTTATGCAGTTTTATCTGAAAACTGGGACTTGTAAATTCGGCGCATCCTGTAAATTTCACCATCCTAAACATGGAGCTGTATCCTTCCCGTTGAATGCATATGGCTACCCTCTACGACAAGTTAGGGTCAAGCTATGTACTTGCTTTCTGTTGCCTCCTTGTTTCATGTATCTTCTATTTAGAAGTTCCAGAAACTTCAGTATCTAAACTGATTATGCATGCATAAATTTTTAGGGTGATAAAGAATGCTCCTACTATTTGAAAACGGGGCAGTGCAAATTTGGTGTTACATGTAAATTCCATCATCCTCAACCAGCTGGTTTCTCAGCTCCAGTCTCTGCACCTCAGTTTTATCAGCCGGTGCAATCACCTTCTGTTCCCATCCCCGAACAGTATGGAGGGGCTTCCACCAACTTGAGAGTGGCAAGGCCTCCTCTTTTGCCTGGATCATATGTTCAAGGGGCTTATGGTCCTGTTCTTTTCTCCCCAGGAGTGGTTCCTATACCAGGTTGGAGTCATTACTCGGTAGGTTAATGGGCATACATTCATCATGTTAATGCCAAAGGTAAATGCATTTCTAAAAACAGTTATGAAATTTGAATAATGACGTGTGCAGGCTCCTGTAAGCCCTGTTCTATCTCCTGGTGCACAACCTGCCGTTGGAGCAACATCTCTTTATGGACTAACTCAACTATCTTCTTCAACACCTTCAATTGCTGGAAATCATCCCTCTTCATTTTCAACTGACCCTTCATATGCTAGTCAAAAGGAAAAATCATTTCCAGAGAGACCTGGTGAACCCGAATGCCAGTACTATCTGAAAACTGGTGACTGCAAATTTGGAGCTACCTGTAGGTTTCATCATCCACGAGATAGGCTTATGCCAAGAACAAATTGTGTCCTTAGCCCAATTGGACTTCCTTTGCGACCGGTAAGACAGTTTCTTTTACATAGGATCTACTTCTTTGTAGGATATATATATACACATACATACACACATGTTTTTGGATTTCTGCACGCCTGGGTTGCCTACCCTACTCTGAATCTCTGATTCTTAGTATTTCTACAGAATGATCAAACACATTCAAAAGAATGGCCATTTTCATGGTTGTACAGTACATCTTGAAAAATAGGTGGTTCATAGCTTAAACTACTCCTCCATTCCCTAATATTTGTCACTTTTCATTTTTTATTTTTGTAAAGGTTATGGTTGTTGTCCTACAAGCTTATTGAACATCTTTTCTTAGGACTAACTTTCACTGAATAACATAATGGTTTTCGTTAATGCTTGCACCAATGGGCTCTACACAATGGGAAGGGTAAATTTGGAAGAATATGTATAAATATGTATATTATCTGATGGATGGAATACTAATTTATTTGAATTACAATGATCCTTTTTTTTTCCTCATAAGGGATGTAATCTGAATGCTGACCTGAGGTTACAGCTGTATCATTTGCCACCATATTCTTCAGGGCAAAATGCATTATTGGCTTTTTGGTTATGAGTTGATTAATGGACATGAGATTCTTGATCTTCTATAGCTTAAACCTGAAGTTTATTTGTTACAGGAACCATGGGCTTTTCTATCTGTACTCTGTTATGAGGGTTTTACATACTCCTTTTACCTCTCAGTCTGTTGCAACTCTTTTGACTTGTATCATGTAGATATTCAAGGTTCATATGTTCCTGCCATTTTCTCATACATGTAACAGGGAATTGATAAAAATAGAGTTGTGAAAGAAACTCTTCCTGTGTTACTTTTAGCGTTTTGGAATGGATTGGCTTTGGATAACATTTAGTCATTTTCATGTTATTGCCTTCTCTCTATATTGAATTGTTACTCGCACAATAAGTGTTATTAAGATTTGTTATCCATGCCACGCTGCATTTGCTTCTGATGATTCCTGTTTAATTATATTTTTCTTTTGTTCTTTTTTTCTCTAATTTTATTTCCAAAAGATACTGTTGTTAAATTTGAAGATTTGAAAACAGGGTGTGCAGGCTTGCTCTTTCTACTTGCAACATGGACAGTGCAAGTTTGGTGCCACATGCAAATTTGATCACCCAATAGGAACAATGAGGTATAATCCATCAGTATCATCACTCATTGACATGCCAGTTACTCCCTATCCAGTTGGGTCATTGCTGGCTACACTGGGTCCTTCATCCTCTTCTATTGAGCAGCGAGCTGAGCTGACTTCAGGCTCCAAGAAAGACTCGTACTTGGGCAGAATTCCTTCTTCTGGAAGTACGTCCAGTAGTTCAGTAGGTTTAATATTTTCACAGACTGGATCTGTACCGCTCACTGACTTGCAGCTTTCTAGTCAGAGTTCTCTCGCGTTGAGCAGTAGCCGAAGCACAAAACTGGGTGGTGAGGTTCGTCGTTCAATTTGATAACACGTGCAAGACCGATTCTTCCATATCAGGTTTAGTTGGCCTCAGTAAAACACAGGCAATTGTGCAGCCTTTTCTTTCTCATAATTCAGGTTTATCTACAACATTTTGGCTTTTCTCATAGTATTACCTATCTCATCACATATATTACTATTACCTATCTTATCACATATATTAGTAATGTCCACCAATAAGCTTTTACATTAAACACCATAAGAAGCCCCTTCTCACCAGCAACTATGAAGCAAGCCACTGTATGCCTAAGTTCTCTTAGCATTGGAATGTACGTGTCACATGTTCCAGAACTAGTTGGTTCTTTTTCATTCCTTAACATGCCTCTCTCTTCACCCACCTGACATTGCCCCATTGCCGTTATGACTGACGGTATGCATACATTCGAAGGAGCAACATCTCAGGTTATATATATTTGTAAAAGTCGCACGGTGATTTGATTCCAGAGGGGTAGGAAGCTGTCTGTGGCCCCCAAGGGCGTGCACAGCCAAATTTTTGCGTACTCGCACGTCGGACCCCTGTTACAGGCTACATGTTTCATGATGTCACGTGTTATTGTACTTGTTATGAATGGTGGGAACATATATGAGAAAATCACCATATTTTTTCCGGTTTTGTTATTAGAAAGAGTCGATGTTATACTGGTTCTCATGATGGTTGTGCTTCGTCTTTAACTGTTCCGTATGCAGATTGCAGAAGGGCATGCCTATATTCACATCAGCGTGGTACGAATTGGATCATTATTGACGTACACTTATAAATGTGGTTTCTGGGTCAAGCCTAACCTTGTGATCAATATTGGATACTTGAGAAAGTCATTTTCCTGAATTTAGAATCATTCCAAATGCATTTAACTCAAATTAAACTAAAATAGCCTATAAACATCACAATAGACAGATTTGTATATAATGTCTCAAAACAACATTTTTATTGCTTTATTCAATATCATATAATGTTCATAGTTCATTTACATGCATAGATGTATCATACATTAACTATAGCTTAGGTACATACAGTAGCTTCTTGAAAATCTTTGCACAAGAAACACACTCCAAAAGCTTCAAAAGATAGCTGTCATGTAAGGTAGAAAATATCAACTTTAAACTTAGCAAATGTACTTTAAAAATTATGAAACTTTTCGGTTTAATAGTATACATATTGAAGATCATATATCTGAAATTTCATTGGAAAATTAAACTTGTAAGTATTATATCTAAATTATATCTAATGTTTTCTTTCCATATTCCCTGAAATGAAGACATTAAGGGGTAAATTCTTTATAAAGAACTCAGTAAGGGCTTTACATTTAAAGTCTTCATTCCAATATCGTAACCTGTAATCCAAAGAAACTAAAACACACAAAAACAACACACACACACACACACACACACACATATATATATATATAAATATGGCAACCATATGCACAAGCAATTCACACAAACGACCAAATAAAATGCTATAGCCATAATTTCATTAGGGTTAGTCACAATAATTCAATAAAACAATAAGATATTACTATGGAAATACCATGACAGCCCTTCTCAAGTTTTCACTTGGTCTTAGGAGGTTTTAGGTCATAACTAGTACTAGCTTGAGCTCTAGAAACCTTTTTCATTTATTGCCATCTTTGCATGGTAGACTATAAGGTTGAAATCTTGCCATGCATACTCCCCTTAACCCATACTTGGTTCCTTGAGTTTTTTGCTCTTTTCCAAACATGTTCTTAGCTTCATGGACATTTGATAAGCAATAAGCAATCCAACAAACTTAGAAAAAACCCTTACCTTAGGTGAAGAACCTGAAAAACCTTAGTAAAGCCGAAAATTAGGGTTTTTGTGCACCCTTGATGAACTTGGTATTTTCTCTTGCTCTCTCTTGCACTTTTGAGCTATGATGGCTATGGAGGACAATGGAGGAGCTGAGGGAGATGTTCTTGGTTGGTGGAGGCCAAATGAAGAGGATGGAATGAAGAAAAATGTTGAATTTTCTTTCCTTTTCCATTCTTATCCCTTATTTTACCTTAGGTTAAGATAATTATATTATAAACATGATATTTTGCAATTTTGGGGCCATTTTTGGACTTGTATAGCTATCTATAAAGGGAATGGAAAAATGCAAAAATCTTCCAACTTTGACCGAGTCGGATACAATTATCGTCATAAGAAAGTTGTGGGCACTTGGGTACCTTAGGTGTCCATTGTCTTAAATGATGATCTTTGTCCTCTTAAGCACTATGGCCCTTAGCAATATCCTTAATACCATCAATGTCCATCTTTTTTAGAATGTGAAGGAAGTCAGAAGTTTCCTAGGATTGGCAGGTTATTATAGGAGATTTGTGTCAAAATTCTCTACAATTGCCTTAGCTTTTACTCAATTGACCAAGTAAGGTAAAAAATTTAAGTGGACTAAGAAGTGTGAAAAAAGCTGTCAAGGGTTGGAGAGTAGATTGATTTAAGTTCCAGTGTTGGCCCAACCTGATCCAAGTAAGCTTTATGTCATATATATAGATGCATTTAAATCTGGGTTAGGATGTGTTCTAATGCAAGATAAAAATGTGATTGTTTATGGGTCAAGGCAACTAAGACTCCATGAGCAAAACTATCTTACCCATGATTTAGAACTTGCAGTCGTGATTTTTTCTTTAAAGCAATGGAGGCATTATTTGCTTAGAAGTTTATTCTTAATATGCACTGACCATAAAAGTCTAAAGTATTTGTTCACTCAGAAAGAGTTAAACATGAGGCAAAGAAGATGGTTAGAGTATATTAAGGATTATGATTGCAGCATTGAATATATTGAGGGTAAAGGTAACTTAGTAGCAAATGTCTTAAGCAGAAAGTACATAGGATTGATAAAGGGTAGTTCTATAAAAGCTCTTACTGAAGAAAATAACTTGCTGTGCCTCTAGCATAAGTGAAAAAAATGGGAAGAAGAACAAATCTATACATTGACTGTACAATCAGAATGGACTAAAGAAATAAGAAAGACACAAAAATTAGACCCAAATCTGAAAAGATTTCAAGAGAAGATAGAGGATCATTGTATGAATCATTTGCCTACAAATAAGGATTACTGTACTACAAGGATAGGATATATGTACCTAGTGAGCAAGAACTCCAAAATGATATACTTGAAGAGGCTCATAGTAGTAAGTTAAATATCTATCCTGGAAGTAAGAAAATGTTCAAAGACTTAAAGACACATTGCTGGTGGCCAAACATGAAGAAAAACATTACAATGTATATCCCTCAATGTGCCACAAGTCAAAGAGTAAAGGTAGAGTATCAGAAACATGTAAGAATACTACAAAATCTACCTATTCCTATAAGGAAGTGGAGCAATGTTACTATGGATTTTTTGATTGGTTTGCCTATGACTAGATTAAAGCATGATATAATATGGGTCCTTGTTAATAGGCTAACCAAATGTGCCCATTTTTTTGCCAATAAAAATCATAAATTCTTTGGAAAAATTGGCAAAATTGTATATAAAGGGGATAGTGAGATTACATGGAGTGCCAGACTCCATAGTGTTTGATAAAGATCTAAGGTTTGTGGCTAGATTTTGAAGTGTTTTTCACAAAGCACTAGGAACCAAAATCTACCTAAGCACTGCTTATCATCCTTAGGCAGATGGGCAGACTGAGAGAGTGATTCAGATACTTGAAGATATGCTCAGGAGCTGTGTATTGGGACTTTTGAGGAGAATGGGATCAACACTTGCCATAGGTAGAATTTTCATATAACAACAGTTATTAAAGTTTCATTGGCATAGTGCCTTATGAAAATTTTTATGGAAGAAGGTGCATGACACTCCATTGTTGGGTGGAAGTCTTAGATAGGCTAGAGTTGGGTCCAAAAATCCTAAAAGAAACAACCAACAAAATTAAGAAGATACAAGAAAGGTTGAAAGCTACCAACCAGAGGATTACTGCTTATGTGAATAAAAGAAGAAGAGACTTGGAGTTTGAGGTTAGTGACATAATTTGGCTCAAAGTAGCACCAACTAAAGGTACCATTAGATTTGGTAAAAGAAGAAAGTTAGCTCAAAGATATATTGGTCCGTATAAAATACTAGATAGGGTTGGCAAGGTGGCCTATAGGTTAGCTCTACCGTCAAATATGTCAAATGTTCATAATGTTTTCTACGTAAGTATGCTTAAAAAATGTCTACTAGACACAAAGCATGCTATAGTAATGAAAGACATATAGTTAGAGCTTAATTTGACTTATGAAGAGAAACCTATAGCCATCTTAGCTCAAGAGATCAAAAAGCTAAGAAACAAGATGATTCCTATGGTCAAGGTTCAATGGTCATGCTATTCTGAAAGATAGGAGACTTGAGAAACTGAGAAAAAAATGTTAGGAAAGTATCTAGAAGAGAACCCCAAGGTAAAGGCAATTTTGGAGAACCAAAATTTTTAGAGGGAGGGGGGGGGGGAATGTTACTACCCTTACAAAATAGAAAAAATTATAGCATAAGGACCTAAAGTTATATGCTATAATTTTTATCATAGTGTATGATTTGTGAAGTGTAATGTATTGAATTTAGACCTCTTTAAGTGGCATACACAGTGATAGCTTGGTCCTTAAGAAAGTCTTAATGGATTGCTTAATTTGTAAGTAACCTATGCACTAAATTGGAAGATTACAAAAATTGGGTACTCAATTACACAAATTTTTAAAGAAGGTTTATGGAGAGGTCATGGATGGTATTAAGAATATTGTTGGGGGTCAAATTTCTCAAAGAATGCAAAGTTCATCATTTAAGTATTAAGGACACCTAAGGTACCCAAGTGTCCATACTTTTTCTTTAAGACCATAATAGCATTTGACAAGTCAAAATTGGGGAAAATTTTATATTATTCCATCACCCCATGGCCGGCCAAACCAAGCTTAAAAAGGCTTAACATTTGTGCAAATATCATGCTTAGTTTATGTATATGTTTTGACCTAAGTAAAAAATTGGAGATATAGAAGGAAATAAGAAGATTTTTCTACATTTTTCCTTCATTCCATTTGGCCCTAGCAGCCAATACATCCTCCTTTAGCTTCTACATTACCTTTCATAGTCACTATAGCTCAAATGTTCAAGAGAAAGTAAGAGAAAACACCAAGTTCATCAAGTGTGCACCAAAACCTTAATTTTCAACTTTACTAGGGTTTGTTGGGTTCTTCACCTAAGGTAAGGTTTTTACTGAGTTTATTGGATTGTTTACTACTTATTAAACATCCATGAAGCTAAGACCATGCTTAGAAGAGAGCAAAAAGCTCAAGGAACCAAGTATAGGTTAAGGAGATTGTAGCATGGCAAGATTTCAGCCTTATTGTTTTCCATGTAAAGATGACAACAAGAACAAAGCGTTTCTAGAGCCTAAACTAGTACTGGTTATGACCTAAAGCCTTCTAAAACCAAGTGAAAACTTGAGGAGAGCTGCCATAGTGTTTCCATAGTGATATCTTATTTCTTTTGAATTATTGTGACTAACCCTAATGAAATTATGGCTGCCTTATTTTTCTTTGGTTGTTTGTATGAATTGCTTGTGCATATGGTGGCCATATTTTTATATATGTGTTATTTTTATATGTTTTAGTGTTTTTGGATTATAGGTTAAGATATTGGAATGAATACTTTATATGTAAATCCTTTACTAAGTTCTTTCTAAAGAACTTACCCCTTAGTGTCTTCATTTTGGGGGATCTAGGAAGAGAGCATTATGTGTAATACTTATAAGTTGAATTTTCAAGTGAAATTTTAGATATATGATCTTCAATATGTCTAGTATTAAATTAAAAATTTTCATGATTTTTAAAGCATATTTGCTAATTTTAGTGCTGGTACTTTCTGCCTTATGCAGCAGTTGCCATTTGAAGCTCTTGGAGTGTATTTCTTCTGCAAAGACCTCCAAGAAGGTACGGTATGTACCCAACTAAGCTAGGGCTAATGTATAATGCATCTATGCATGTAAATGAACTATGAATTTTTTATAATATTGAATGAAGCAATGAAGATGTTGTTTTGAGGCATGATAAGCAAATCTGTCCATTGTGATGTTTATCGGCTATTTTGGTTAAATTTAAGTTAAATGCATTTGGAATGGTTCTAAATTTGAGGGAGTGACTTTCCCAATTTTCCAATACATGTTTGGACATGCACAAATTGGATTTTCTATTAGAAGTGAAGTGTGTAATTTATTATGAAATATTGTAAGGGCATTTTAGGAGTTTGATGCACATTTATGAGTACCCTGTGATCTAAGAGCCATAACTTTTTGTACAAGTTGAGTTTACTTATGAAATTTAGATAGCACTTAGAAATCTTAAAGAGGAAGTATTTTGCTTTTGAATCACTTGTTTTTGAGCCCTGTAACTCAAATTATACTCTTCCAAACTTAGCTGTGTGCTGTTCATTTGGTCATTTTACTCAGATGGTTTGTAAAATTCATGAATGCAATTATAAATAGATTTAATGCATCAAACTTGTTTCCCTATGAATGTTTAAGTATTTTAAAGGGTTTGGAACCTTTAGGGCATAGAGGGACATGGGTAAATTTTGAGATGGACATAGTATAGCTTATTGGGACATATATAAGGGCATTAATTGCACCATAAGTGTAAATGTTATGCTTAAGTGCATAGTTGACCAAGAATTGGTTATACAATATTCAATGTTGAAATTTTGACCATTGTCTTCCCTTCCAAGTAAGCTTAAATGTAAATATGTGTATTATGGTTGAACCACTATGCATGTATTTATATAATGACAAAAGGGCCACTTGGTTAAGTTTGTTAGTATTGTTCTGGTTGGCCTATAGAACGTGTTATTCCCCTAGGACTCGAGTACACCTAGAAGTGGTCAAATGTATTGAAAAGTCTATTGTGGTGCCAGAGTGGTGATCTGACTTCTAAATACTAAATTTCTTTGCTAGATATTAAATGAGCCAGGTTTTAATTTGCATATATATCAGTAAGTAGATCTGGCTCCTAAATACTAGATTTCTTTGCCAAATATTAAATGAGCTAGGTATTAATATACATATATTAGGAAGTAGATATTATTGAGTGTTTGTGATGAGTTTTCCTTTTGGAATAGTTATATTGTTGGACTTTTCTCCCTTGAATGGCGATGGAAAGTTAAGGGCAATAAGCTTGTTGGAGCATTTTCTTGTTTTGATACTTCTAAAAGAAAATTCTTGATCGTCTTAAAGATGAATACTCATATACTCTTTCAAGTTTCAACTAATGTCTGAAGTATTTTGAAAGAAGCAAGCATATTCAAATGAAATGCAATTATTCTCCAAGATGCACCAAGCTCATTTGTTGGATTTCTTGATTAAAGAAAATGATTTTACTATAGTTTGCAGAACTCAAATAATGTTTTACATTAGTTGTACGAGTTAATGACAATACTAGATTCTTTGGTCTCTCTTCACGATAATATGTTATGTAGCTGATTAATTCTATGGGTTAATTACAATTTGCCTCCTGAGATTTAGATGAAAGTACGCTTTGCCCTTCTCTGTTTTAAAAATATACACTTTGCCCCCTGCCTTTCAAATACATTCTGACGGTAACTTTTGAAATCTTAATTTAGACATTATAGTAGCCATCTTCTAGTAATTTTAACATGTATGGTATTTTTTTAACAGTTAATGGATATTTTAAATTATTAGTTTTTTATTTTTGTTTTTAAAATAGTATTTTTAAATGTTAAGTAATTATAAAAAAAATAATATACAGATTAAAATTGCTTGAAAAAAACAACTGTATACAGATTGAAATTGCTTTAAGATGATAACAGTACAGTCTTTAAATGTATATATTTTAAACAGGAGGGGACAAAGTGTAATACTATGTCGATCTTGTGACTAGTAAATCCTGGAATTGGGAATTTAACTCATAGCACTAGAGGTTTTATTCCTGACACAAGTTCAAAGGTTTTGCCAATGATTAATCATTTTCCATCACGGTCCATATCTCCTTATTTAACTTATGATGAGTTACTTCAATTACTAGAACAATGGCAAGAATAGGCACCTTATCTTGAAATGGAGATCAAAGTTTCATATTTTCCACGTGTTATTGAGAAAACATACTTGAGAAATTATTCTAGGTTGAGTTTTCCCGTATTTAATGGCAATGTGGGTAATGCCAAGCAGCATGTGATGCATTTTGTGGAGATGTGTCTTGTGTACAACCTGGATGATGATTTGAAATTAAAGGAGTTCTCTATGTCTTTGTCTAAGAAGGCTTACACTTAGTATGCCAACCTTGCTCTAGGCTCAGTGGAAACTTAGTGACACATGTGCAAGCTATTCATAGAGAAATTCTTTTTAACACATAAGAAAGTTACTTTGGTGGACCTTGGCCGGAAACGCCAATATTTTAAAGAAGATTTTCTTGTTTATGTACAATGATTCCTTGAAAGGGTTCTTGATTGTCAAGACTCTTATGACAAATGAGAGTTTGTGAAGGTTTGTGTTTCAGGTTTCAGCCCTGTGAACATAGAATTTATCTTAAAAATTTACAATTGCCTTCTTTTACTACCTTAGTAGAAGTTGCTCGGTGATCTAATAATTCTCTTCCAATGAAAAAAGATAGTAAAGGTTGTTACTCAAAGTGCACATCTATGAATGTTATACAATGAGGGCAAAATAGAGGTGAAAAAAGATTTTAAAAGGGTTTCATAAAAATTTTGACAAACCTCTACCTTTTCTGTGTTCCATAAATAAAGTTTATGCCTTACTAGATGAGTGGATCAATGATGAGGTGATCTGTCTATCTCAAGTGCCAGAGTTGCCAAAAAATAAAGACAAATTTGATCCAAAATAATGCAGGGGTTTGTCATGCAACCTCTGAGTTTTGGAATTTACGACGCTTCTTTCACAAGAAGCTTGCCAAAAAGAAGGTTGTCCTCGAAAGTAGAGAAGTTCTTGAAAATCCTTTACCTACTCACAATGCGGGCAAAGCCATTTTAATGCTATTGTTGACCATATTCATGCTATTGTTTATTCTTTGTCTGATAAAGAAAATTTTCTTCGATTGTCTCCGCCACCGCTAAAGGAGCAAGATGGGTAAGAGGATGAGATCTCTATTTCTAATGTTGTACATTCTCTCATGTGTACTGTGACCTTAAAAAAAAAAAATTTCTTTGCTCTACTTAGCTTTGGTTCTGAGGCCAAACAAGCTATTGCTATGAACCAATAGTAAGTTTGATGTGCCTAAAGCTTGCATGACTGAGGGGGGGAAATCCCTGGTTTCTCGTTCACCGTTGTAAGAAATTCAAGTAGTGCCAGAGCCAATGCAAGATATTCCAAAACCTCTGACAAAAGAGCTAGAGCAGATTAATGTGTCCATAGATGGGGTTAATATTAAGCTTAATTTGTAAGCAAGAGTTTTAGCAAATAAAGTGAAGAATAATCTTTTATGTTTGTTTAAGGAATTTCAAGATATGTTTGCTTGGAGCTATGAGGATATGCTTGACCTAGATCCAACTTTAATTTCTCATAATTTGAGTATAAGGCTAGATATGAAACCTATAAAACAACAACAATGTGTGTTCCACTCGGAGATAGAAGTCAAAATCAAAGAAAAAATCATGAAACTCTTGAAGGCTGGGTTTATCAAGCCAATTCAACATCCAACTTGGTTGGCAAATATAGTGCCGGTATTAAAGAAGAATCGACAACTTCGAATCTGTGTTGATTTTAGGGATTTGAATAAGGCCTGTCCTAAAGATGATTTTTCCCTCTAAAGTATTAATATATTGGTGGATCCAAATGTGGGACATGAACTATTTTCTTTTATGGATGGATTTAGTGGTTATAACCAGATCAATGATGACATCTAAAGATATGGAGAAATGGCTTTTCAAACTCCATTTGGAAATTTCTATTATAGAGCTATGCCCTTTGGCCTGAAGAATGTACTAGCAACTTATCAAAAACCCATGACTACTACTTTTCATGACATGATACACGATATAATGGAGGATTGTGTGGATGATATTGTTGTCAAATCCAAGAAGGAAGGTGATCACATCGCACATCTTCGTTGTGTGTTTGAGCTATGTCGCCAGTACAAACTACGTTTAAATCTGGCAAAATGTGTATTTGGCATTGCTTCTGGTAAGTTCTTTGGTTACATGGTTCATAGAAAGGGATTGATGTGGATTCGGTGAAACTTGAGGCTATCCATAAAATGCTACCCCCCATTAATTAATCTCAGTTGAAGAGTTTCATTGGAAAAATTTCTTATGTTCAACAGTTCATTTTGGCACTGGCAGAAGTTATACATTCTTTTCAGGTCTTACTCAAAAAAGATGTGCCTTATAAGTAAGGAATACCGCAACAACGAGCCTTTGTTAAGGTTAAGCAAATTCTCACTTCGCCAGCAACTATGATTATGCCAATCAAAAGTGAATATATGTTTCTATATTTGACTGATGCATCCAATTCTTTGAGTACTTTACTAGCATATGAAGTTGATGGTTAAGAAAAGCCCGGTATGCTATTTAAGTCATGCTATTCATGGTAGCGGAGGGAATTACCCTTTAATAGAAAAATATTGCTTGGCCCTTGTCTTCACTATTCAAAAGCTGTGACATTATTTTTTTTTTGCATATAAGGTGTTATTGGTTACAAAATTTGATCCATTGAAGTATCTTTTCACTCGTTCGGCTTTATCTGGAAGGACAGCCAAGTGGCTACTTATGCTTGGTGAATTTGATATCACTATTATAACTCCAAAGGCTATTAAATCCAAGGCATTGGTGGATCTACGTACTTAATTCCCACCTTCTACTTTAAGAGAGAAATAATCACACTCCTAAAAGACATAACTAAGAGAGTTTGCATGGTGGAAGAAAATGAAGGAAAATCACAACTTTACTTTGATGGATCAGCAACAATGTCATCAGGTGGCGCAGGCATTGTCTTGGTTCCTTTCCATCAAGATCTTCAATTTTCTTCTATAATGGAGCATGGGATCATTTCATTATCATTCAAGTTGGGTTTTCCTTGCACAAACAATCAGGCAGAGTATGAAGCTCTAATGCTTGGCCTATTTGCAGTATTAGAGATTGGTGTGATGAATTTATGTGTGCATGATGATTTAAATTTTATTATCAAGTAAACTAAAGGTGAATTTGTAATCATAGAGCATACATTGGCACCATACCAATCTATTATTCAGAAGTTGATTAGGCAATTCACACAAGTTAGATTGGAGCATATACTACAAGCATGAAATTATCATGTTGATTCATTAGCAACTTTAGCTAGTAAGGCTATTTTTTCAGTAGGGGAGGATATTGTTCAATTTTCTATTTTGTGAAATACTCATTCTTGTCCTTTCTATGAGTTTTTCCATTCACTTAATTATCAAGAAGGTGATTGGAGAATAGCTATTAGAAATAAACTATTGGAGCCTACAACAAGTGATGTTGGAACGCTGAAGAACTTTATACTAATGGGTGATGAACTTTACTATTGAGGTGTAGATATAGTTTTTTCATGTTGCATGTCGGTTGAAGAAGCTAAATTTCTATTAGATAAAGTTCATGAGAAATGGTATGGGGAGGAAAACATCTATTTTTTATCGCCTACTGTAATGCATAGGTTATTATTGGCTTGAAATGGCTAATGATGATTACGACTTAAAGAATTCAAGTTTTACTTGCTTTCATTTTCCAAATGCATTATAATGTCATTTTATCACTCAGGATGGAGAATGGTGTCATTCTTATATTGATTATCTCCAAAATAGAATCCTTTGTATACAGTATAAATATGCTCTCTAGATCAAGAGGCATTTTAAGTGATTCTCTTTTAAGAATGGTATATTATAACGAATCTCTTTTCATGGGCATCCATTAAAATGTCTTACCAAAGAAGAAGGTAGCCAAGTCTTAATGGAGATGCATATAGGTCATGTGAAGAAAATCAAGGTGGCCGAAAGTTATATCATCAACTCTTAGATATTGGTTATTACTAGCCTACCATGGAAGATGATGCACTTACTTATGCCCAAAATTGTCTTTAATGTCAACTCCATGGTGCTATTATCCATGCACTGGCAGTCAAATTATATAGCATAAGCACACCTTAGCTTTTTTATACTTGAGTAATGGATCTCATTGGACCTATCAATCCGTCATCGAAGGGATATGTCTGGATCTTGGCAGCTACTTAATGTTTTACTAAGTGGGTGGAAGCTGTAGCACTGAAGAAAACAACTAGCATAGCCGTAGCAACTTTCATCAAGGAGAATATAATTTGCAGGTTTAGAATTCCAAGAAAAATACTCTCTGTTAATGGTAAACCATTTGTCAATTCTTATGTACACAGGATACTGGCAGATTACAATATCGATCATGTTAAGTCTACGGCCTATTATCCTAAGGGTAATGGTTAGGTAGAAGCAATGAATAAGACTTTACTTAAAGTTTTAAGTAAAATGGTTCATGAGGACCATTCCTTATGGGTTGAAATGCTTTTTTTAGCCTTGTGGGCTTATGGTACTTTAAAGAGCACTCCAACAAAAGCTATGCCTTTCTCACTTGTATATGGATTTGAAGTTGTTATTCCGACAAAAGTAGTTATCCCATCGATATGTTTGGCACTTGATTTTGGTCTTGATAATGATACTCAACGTTTGTTGAATTTGGAAGCTTTAGAAGAATGGAGAGATAAAGTCAAGTAAAATCTTCTTATTTATTAGTGACATTTGAGTACAGCTTATGATAAAATGGTTAGAAAGAGAATGTTTAAAGATGAGGATTTGGTGTTGCATGCTACTGAGTATATTAGACGTGGTTTGCCAGCTCCAAAATGGGAAGGGTCATATATTATCCATGAGGTCAGTGAAAGTGGATATTGTTGACTTTTGAACCTAAAAACAAGTGTTATAACATCCCCAATCAACTTTCGATTCACAAAGAAGTTCTATTAAGGCACTTGGCCAAGTTTGATGCATAAGTGAACATGAACAAATTTCAAAGAATAAGAGAAGTTCCATTATCATTTTAGCTTTCTCTTAGTAAATGTAGTGAGACCACTGTCTATTGAAATAAGATGTTGATCTATTACTTCCCTCTTAGCAAATGCATTAGGAAGATTTTTATAGCTTTCTCTCAGCGAATGCAGTGAAGGCATTATTCATTGACATGAGATGTCGATATCTTACTTCCCTCTTAGTGAATGCATTAAGAAGATTTTTATAGCTCTCTCTTAGTGAATGCACTAAGGGCACTATTCATTGAAATGAGATGTCGATCTCTTACCTCCCTCTTACTGAATGGATTGGGATGGTGTCTTTATTGTTTTCTTTGGATAGATTAATGGCCTAAGTCATGCCAAGAGCTTATATTGGAGTTTTGCCAAGAAACTAAGTAAATGGTTTTATTATTTAAATTATTGTGTTCATGCCAATATTGAAATAAAAGAGGTACGTGCCTCACTCTCAATGAAAGAGATAATTTGTTTGATAAATGTCAAAGATACAAAACTAGCATATAGGCATTACTTACAAAAAAAAAAAGGCCAAAAACTTGTTTTCCTAAACAAAAAGTGAGGGTATGTCCCCAAGAGATATAATCTCCTCTATGGCCACTGATTTTGATGCAATTTGTTTCTCTTGGTCTTCATAAATTTCCTTTGTTTCTGTTAGAGAACTAATCTCATTCTCTACAAATGCCAATTGAGCAGTTAAGGAAGTTTTTTCTTCCTTAAGATGCTTGAGCTTTTGAGATATTTATTGCTTCTCATCTTTTTTATTTTGCAGGTCAAGCTGATAGTCCTCTATTGAAGTTATTTTTCTCACTTGTTAGAAGATAGGTTGCAACTTTTCTAACTTGGATTTAGAATCTTTAAGCATTTGCATAGGCAAAATAAAGCCATTTTGTTTATTTTTGACCTATCATGAATAGTATATGCATAAAAAAAATCATTTTGGAAAATACCTCAAAAGCCTCATAGGCTTTAATTATTTCTTCAACCGATAAAGTGCAAAAATCATTCTCTAGCAGTGCTAATGTTTCAACCAAAGTGTTAAGCATTTTTTTTAGATTTCTTTTATTTTGAATCTTGTTGGTCGAGAATAAATCACGTTCTATATCAAAGATGACTTGTAGGTAATGATGTTGCAACTTTGTCATTTTAATACTATAAACGTCAATAAGATTAGCTTCTATAATAGTACTTTTATCTCCTATTAAAGCTGGGCGAGGAGTAGTGCAGGGCAGTAGATCAAAATTTGCTTTCTTCCGATGTAGAAAAATTCTAGCTAAGTTTTGCGAGTGATTTGCCAGTAGTGGTTTGCCTTTTACTCATTCCATGTTTTAGTCTCAACCTTGAAAAGCCGATCTTAGGGGCAGATGATAACACCATAAAGAGTGTTTGTGCCCGTGTCTGTTTGAAAAAAAAAAAAAAAGAGAAAAGGTTGGTTTGTTTGAATGAAATATCAATAAGTGATGGTATAAAATTTTTTTAGCCTACTCGAGTTACAGCAGCAATTGGGGACATATCCTCACGATCATCTAGCAGTACATTGGTATTATCTTCTTCAATCTCCAAATTAGTATCAAGGCCAATCTCAAGTTCAGGGTAGGAAACTTCAGTGTTATTTTCGCCGGTTTCTTCTAACTCTGTAAGCTTATTAGAGGTTTCGGCCTTATTCTCAGCACCTTCTGCTTAAATGTCATCATTTGATTCTTTGGCCTGAAATATATACATGTATAAAGGCAAAAAAAAAAAATCTTATAAAAGTGTTAGGGGGTTGCATCAATTACCTTTAGATGCATCGCCATTTTTTTATTTTCTTAATCACTGGCCTATTACTTGAGTTTGCTGGCATCTCTTTTCTTTTGCCTGATGTTCGAGCATTGCCTTTATTATGGAATAATCGTAGAGAGATATCATGATCATCCACAACAAAGAAGCACTTGGTTATGCCCTCAGTCTATTTTTTGAATTGCAGAAAAGCTTCCATGGTAGAGAAGAAGTGAGATAACCATTCTGGACTCCAATAGTTACACCTTTTTATGCCTAGAAAGTATACATTTTTCTCATGTAACTAATTTTTCAAAGCACTCGTAGTAAGAAAATGTGCTTACCTTGCTAGATTGTGATATCCTTGAAGAGCCTGCTAGCATCATGGGGAATTCTTTGGCCATACCTGAATTGCTTAGTCACATAGTGCGGATTATAAGCAACTAGCTCCTTATTGTTTGGACAATATGGCAATGGGTGGAAGTTCATCAAGCTAACCAATATGGTCGGGCGTGACCATGTGAAGAACAATAGAGCATTGTTTCTGCATTTTTCTTCCCGTTCCTCAACAGTTATTGTCAGGGGTGGACCTATTAAGGGGCAGGGGGGTGCCGTTGCCCCCCCGAAAATTTTGAAAAATTTTAAATATAGGTACTTAATTGGTTAATTCAAGAGAAATTAGGGACTTGAAATGCATTTTTGCCCCCCAGAAATAATGGAAGAATATGAAGATGGGGGGCAGGGAGGTAGGTACTAAATAAAACAGGGATCAAATGAGTAATTATTCCCTCTAGCCTTAAACAGATATTCTAACATGGCCTAAATGCACTATTAGTCCTCCAAATTTTTCACCTTGTCGAGTTGCACCATAATATTTGAATTAATACGAATTAGTCCCAATCTCCAGCTTTGCCCCGCCTCGATGCCGTCCTTCTCCTCCGGGTTTGGTCGACTCTCCTTCAGGCTCGCCCCCCCGAACCAAAAATTCTGGTTCTGCCACTGGTTATTGTATTTTCCGTGTAGCTTTGTCTTAGATAGAAAATTTCGAGGAGGCAAACGCCTTTATGTTAGTCAAGTAAGGCCGAGAGACAAAGACTGACTATTCATTAATAGAGAACAAAAGATTACTCGGAGGACAATTGTTCTTAGCCAAAACCCGAAAAGGATTTTCTTTTATGCCAGTGACAACTTGAGGGCTACAAAGCCTGAATCTTTAATTGAGGAAAAGTTGCAAAAACACAAAGTCTATTGATGTCACTTGTTCAAACCTGTGGAGGATGTGTTAAGGCATAGTGCTGCACTCTAGCAGTTGTAACCGAAGTGTAGGTTGTTGCAAGTAATAAAATCTCGGGAGTCCGAGTGTCGAACCACAGAGAAGTGAATTAAGAAATACAAATTATAGATTTGGTAATAAGGAAAAATATTGGTGGAAGGTGTGAATAGGTGTTGATTAAAAACTCAAATTGAAATAAAATAGCTAAGTTAGGGGATACACTTTTAGTATATCGGTTATGATTAATTTTAGCCCATCTTACCACTCAATTAGGATTCATAAATAAAGGAGGTCATAATAAGGGAATTTAGTTAATATTAACTTTCATTGATCTTAAAACGCCAACGCTTGCTAATGGGTTTAAGTATCCATCATGCCAACATTTGTCGACAATAACTCAAGATTCCAATATAGCCGGTAGAGCCATGTTCTACAGAAGGAATCAAGCAGCTTTTGTACCAATGATTGACTATGATGAATCAAGACTCCTACTTAACAAGGAGGGAAGTTAAATAGATTGAGAAAGAAAATACCGTTAATGTTGTGATCCATTCAAATCAATCACAACCTCTATACCAAAAGCTTCACCCATTCACCTTAGCAAAAAGAAGATTAGTTAGCCATCATAAAAGTAAACAACATGTAGAAAGATGAAGTGAACATAGATTGAAATATCAAAGAAAGAACAAGAAGAAGAATGAGAAAACACTTGGACAGAGTTTCGGTATTGAAAACTAGAACAAAACTAAAGAAGAAAAGCTAAAGATAATGCAAGAACATGGAAATGGCCTAAGAAAATGGCGTCCTTCACCCTCCCCCCAATATGCCTATTTATAGAGTTTTGGGGTGGGTGAAATGGTAAAAATAAAATGGTAAAATGTAGGTAAATACAAATCAATAATGGCAGGCCGAAACTTGTTTTAATTTTTCGACCATTGTAGGCATTAGATTAGCTCTTCCTCAAAGCACGAAAGTTGTAGATCTCCTCTTTAGCTTCGAATCAATAGCTTGCTCATTCCAATCAGACATCCCTAGCTCAAGTTATAATTTTTCTACCGAAACCGCTTTTCAGCACACGAAAGAACGAATGGTCTCATCTATAATTAGATTTCGGCAATGAAAACAATCAAACTAGCTTGTGGAATGAAACAGAGTTTAAGATCTATGTGTTGGCTTTCAGATGAATTTGGAATCACTCAGTTCCTATGCCTATAGCTCCAGATATGATTTTTTCTCGTGAAGGTCCGCAAAGTGATGATTTTTACCTACATAAAAAATAATTATTTAATATATATATTTTAATATTAATGAACAATAAACTGCATATGTACAGTGAATATGCGTATGAACAGTAAGTTGATGAATAGTAACTATGAAGAGTTAAAAATGCGTGACTAGTAACCCGGTGAAAAAATGCTTGGAATATAGAAATTAATCATACTCAAAGTGTATAATGATGATTTAAACCTTTAATAATAATACAATTATGAGTATTCATCACATAGACATTACCAAGAAAAAAAAATTGAAGAAAGTGCTAATACTTATTCATGGAACAAGATGCAACATGCAAGTACTCATCAAGTCTTTTGTATAAAGAACATAAGCACAATGGGCCAAGTGCCAGCTTTTTCCCTTGTGTTAATTTGGTAGTGAGAAGAAAACTTCTGGCAGAGACTCTATCTTCAGTTGTGTTGAGCAGAAAAAATTTGCACACCTAGAATGCAAGAAAGTATTCTAATTTGTAATTGTAATTCGCCCGCTCCTCGAGAATTATAAAGCCATCAGTGTTTGGTTGTTTGAAGTAAAAATTAAGCTATATGTCATAAGGGCAGAATTTGGCCTCAATTTTTGTTGCCTTCTTGGCTTCACTAATATCCTCCGTTAAGCTCTTGTAAGGGCTTGCTTCATTATCAGCCAACTCATCTGAAATAACTTTTATGCCAAAAGTACTCGAGGCCAAGAGAACTTTTACATTTTCTAATGTTGGTGTGAATTCCCCCTAGGTTGTGATGAAAGTATAAGTATCAGTACTCCATCTCACGAAGAGATTTGTCCATATTGAAACCTTCTTGGAAACGCGGCAATTCAAGTCTCATGATATTCTGATGGCATGAACAATATAGGCGCATTTCAAAATGTCGTAGTACTTTTATTGTGAAGAATTTTGTTGACCCATTCTGACCAACCAATGACATATCTATCTGGCACACCAAGCCTAGTGTTCAAGAGAGGTACTTTTTTTCTTTCATTCTTTAATTGTATTAGGTAGGGTCCAGGCTATTATGCACCACAAATTTCCAAGAACTTGGAGACAGAATTTCTTTCTCCTTTTTCCAGTTAAGCCAGAAGTTTTCTTCAAGAAACATTGGGTCAATCAAATTTATCTTATTTACCGGTAGTTGCAAACACCCATTAAGATGAGCAAGTAGTTGGGAAAATTCTTCCATGCTTATTTGTTCATTTTTCTTTTCCTTTTGCCTAATTGGGTATGTAACTTTTTTTTCTTTTGATTGATCCATGGTGATATTTATAATCAAGTAATTAAAAAATATAAATTATTGATGCTTTACAAATTCATGCAAAGTGCAAAGTTTAATAATTATGCCAAACAATATTCACTATTGAATGCCTAATTGTTATTTGACTTGCTAGAAACTAATGTGTTCCTCCATTATAGCTTTTGTAAGAATAAGAAGAGAGAAGGAAAGAGGGAGAGAGAGAAAGAAAGACAATTGCTGTGCTAGTTTGATAAAAAAAAAATTTACCTCATTTGGTATTACTTGTAGCTCCCAAATTGAGCATGATAATATATATGCTGAAGGTGCAAAATGACTTGGATGACAAACTTGTGATTAACACATGAAACTAGGAAAGCAAAAATAAAACAAACCAGAAGGGGTTTGTGTGAAAAAGAACTCATCCACCCCTCCTTTTATAATGTTTGGCCAATAAAGAGAAAGATTTTTTCCCTTTTCTTGCATGGGTTAATCTTGGCAACCAAGTAAGCGAAAAAGTGGGTAAGTGGAAAAAAATGGCTTTTAATGATTTTTCCTTAATTAAAGTTATTTATTTTCCCTTTATATTGTGATTTGTTATTTATATCTATAGATATTATACTAACAAAATTATATTACAAGATATTGGATTTTACTCCCATCATTTATAATGATGCAGGTTTCAACCATTATTCATGAAATTATTAAAGTTATTCCATGTCCATCTAACAATTAAATGGTAACATCTATTTTATATTTTTCATGCATATGAATCATTTTATGCCTTATATGCAGCGGGGAAAATTGTAGTGGTGAAATTTGGTAATTTTATATTTATCTATTTATTTATTATTTATAACAAAAATTTATTAACTGTTTGGTTGTTCCGGGTTAGACAATGTCCGACATCGTAAGGAGATGATTTCAGGGAGTTCTGGCTTGGTGGGCTCTAAGCAAGACCCATTGGATTTTCCAACCAATTAGATAGACTAGAAGCCCAAAAAAATAGTCTTGGCCCAAAGATGACTGTTACATTTTCCTCTATCGTTGATCTAAAGACAAGTGACGTAATCCTATGCGTTTGAATTCCCTATAAATAACCTTTACTTTCCTTATAGAGATGAGACCATTTTTACAATCACCTCACCATTTAGAGCTCTTATGTTATTTCATTTTTCTTCCACACTCTTATTTGCCTCTGCCAGGCTTTTCATTTAATATAAGTTAATATTTTGTTTTGCATAACATTTTATTTTTGCCTAGGCTATTATTTCTTATTTCGCCTGAAATCTTTTCTCCTGTTAGTTCCCCTGAGTTTGCCGGTTTGCTTGCTCATCCTCCTTGTCGACCCCTAATCATCTTTTTTCTACTTCATGTGTAACACTTTGAGCTCTTCCACAAATAACCTTCACTCACACCATTCAATGGAGAAAAGTCTAGCAATATAACTATTGCAATGAGAAAGGTCATCACAAACACTTAATAATATCTACTTCCTAATTTATAGATTAATACCCGACTTATTTAATATATAGTAAAGAAATCTAGCATTTAGGAGTTAGATTTACTTCCTTATATATGTAGATCAAAACCTGGCTTATTAAATATCTGGCAAAGAAATCTAGTATTTAGCAGTCAGATTACCAGACTTAGGAGGCAGGATTGGCGGCGAAGAATGTTTTCAACAATGTAGTTACTCATGATTTAGTGGTGAGGCGGCAACAGCAAATTCAGATTGAGCATCTACATCAAACTTCGAGAGGATTGGCGACTCATCCGACGCTATCTATGCTCTCTGTAGAGTAAAGCCAGTGTAGAATCCAAGCAGAGCAGTCTACGTTGCATCGCAGTGAGCTTTGAGAGACGCAAGTGACGCACTCTACGCGGAATAGCAAATAGCCTTGAGGAATTCAAATCTATCTCCGAAGAGATGTAAAATCTCTTCAGCTTGGAAGGCGAGAGTCAGATTAAGTCCAACATCAAAGCTTGCAAGACACCATGAGAAGAATTTTGTAGTGCCTTTCACTATCAGCTTGACTCAGTGAAGAGTATTTGGTACCACAGCCACTAGGACGAGGAGATAGAGAGAGCTCCTTCCGACCAAGCTGAAAAGGAGCAGAAGAAGACAGAGCAAAGGTTGATTGCCAGAAGAAGTTTGAGAGAGAGTGAAAAATTTGGGAAAAGCGCTTTGAAAGATAGGGAAACAATATTTAAAATTTCTGGTGGAATTCAAATTCATTCACCATAGCCGCCTGACTGATATTTATACTGCTGGATCTGATGGTTACTTGTTGTGATTGGTGCAGTCACTTAAGAGAAGCTATCTCAGAAACGGATTAGTTCCTGCCATGGCTCCCACTAGTTTTAATTTTTTTTATTTTCATTTTTTGTATTTCTCCAGTGTTAACTTTTTTTTAAAAAAAATAAATTGTATTATTTCCATTCTTTTCTATTTCACATTTTTTAGATTTTGTTTCCATTTTTATTATCTAGTTTTCATTTTTTTTATTAATCTCATTTTTTTTTTCAAAAATAGTCTACCTTTTCCATTTTTTGCTTTTCAGTTTGACATTTCTTTCATTTTTTTTAGATTTAAAAAATATATCTTTATTCCACAAAAAATAAACACTCTTACATTAAATTTATACAATGTAAGCCCTTTATGAAAATAAAAGAATAAAATGACATTACAAAAAATAACAAATTTGTAACATAAAAATAATAAATTTTTTATATAAAAAATATATTTACAAAATCAAATGATTTGTAGCTTCTATCTATCTTTTTGTAATTAACTTTTTCTTTTTTATTTATTTTCAATTTTATTCCTTGTTTATTGTTTCTTTTTTATAATTCATCTACTTTTTCTTCTTAACTTTATTGGGTAAAGTGCACAAATGGTCCTTAAACTATGACCTATGTTGCATTTTTGTCCCTAAACTCTAAATTGTTATATCATTCTCCTAAAACTATCATTTTGTTGCATCATTCATCCTCCATCAATTCTTACCATTAAGCACGATAATGGAAAATGATTGAATTGCAATAAATTAAAAAATTAGAACCAGATTGAATAAAATAGAAATACTAAAAGTCTAAAAATGAAATTCAAGAAAAAAAAATTAAAACATACAATGACTTGGAGAAATTAAAACAGTCTTCTTTCTCTTCCAAACAAAAAAAGAGGAAAAAAGTAAACAAAGATGAACTTGAATATTTTATTTTTATTTTTGGCAAAGAAAGCAATTTTACCACTAAAGTGTAAGGCCCAGAGTAGTTTTGCGACTAAGGTTCTATTCCAGGGAAATTTACCCATAACATTTTCAAAATGAACATATTTGTCGTCAATGTTTTATAATAGAAAGATATTTACCACTATGACAGTTAATGGTGGAAATATTCTTTTATCACAAAGAATATTCCATTAGAGTAAGGGTGAGTTGGATAATCCGTTGATACGTTAGCCAATATATGGCATATTTGCCATCAATCTGTTCAAAACAGGCAGTTTTGCCATCAATATTTTCAAAATAGGCATATTTGTCATCAAGTTTTAACACTGATGACGATAGCGACATCCAAGAGAGGTGAACAAAGCAGGAGGAGGGGGGTTGTCCAATGATGACAGATTGTGCACAAGACACGATAAGTAACAATTGGCCGACAATCACGGCGGGCAAGTAACAATTGGCCAGTAATTAATACTATTGGAGTTGAGCAAATCCATGATGTTGAGTTACTGTAATTAGGGTTGAGGTTGGGGCTGAGAGTGCAGCGATTATGTGAGCAAGTTGAAAGAAAATCATGGTGGAAGAATTTGTTAGCGCATATATTTGGCCTTCAATTTCTAGCAAGTTGAGGAAGACAAACTGGAGATGGTGGCTCTGGTATGCGAGATGAAAGAATAAAATACAAAATAGGAAAAAAAATACAATTTGAGTGACTATATAATATTTTTTTTTTACCATTTCCACCTGTGCTTCCATGTGTGCTATACGTTGACAAAATACTGCTACATTATCACTATGTTAGTATGTCTTGATATGTCAATAACGATAGTGGTAAACATGCTTATTTTGAAAATGTTTGTTGCAAATTTCTCCAGAATAAAACTTTAGTGGCAAAACTACTTTAGGCCCTATACTTTAGTGGTAAAATAACCTCATTTGCCTTTTATTTTTGGTCACTTGATTTTCTTAGAATGTAAGTTTTAAATTTTTTTTTCATTGAATTGCATTTTTAGACCTTCAATAATTCTATTTTATTCTATTCAATCATAATATTTCATTTTGCTACAATTCATTGTCTTTTCTACCAGTGTTTAACGATGGGTACTAATGGAGGACGAATGATGCAACAAGATGATAGTTCCAAGATGAATGGTGCAACAATTCATTGTTTAAAGATGAAAAGGCAACATAGGCCATAGTTTAGGCACTATTCATGCACTTTACCCTACCTTTATTTATTTCATTTTCAAATTCTTTTATATTATTCTTGTTGTTTAAAATTGATCAATATTTTTCTTCATATTTTGTTTCAAATTTTTTAACTATTAAAAAAAACAACTAGTTGAGTCAAAAGAATAAAAAATTACTGGAAAAAAATGATTAGTTTCTCTAAAAAAAATTTGATAAAAGAATTACTAATTTATCTAAAAAACTAGCATTTAATTATAAAAGAGTAAATAGATAATAATAAAGTTATTATATTAAAAATATGTTAACAAAATCAAAATATTTGTAGCTTATATGCCCTTTTTTGTATTTAACTTTGTCTCTTATTTTATTTCCAGTTTTATTCCTTGTTTATTATTTATTTTTTAATTTGTCTACATTTTCTTCTGAGCTTTATTTATTTCAGTTTTAGTTTTTATATTATCCTTGTTCTTTAAAATTGATCTATGGTTTTCTTCATATTTTACTTGCAATTTGTTAACTAATAAAAGAAGAAACTACTAGTTAAGTTAAAAGAACAAATAGTTATCAATAAAAATAGTTAATTTTTCTAAAAGAGAAAATAACTGCTAGTATTAAAAAATATTTATTTTTATAAAAGAATAAATAGCTACTAACAAAAAAACAAACAACTATAGATAACAGAATAAATAAAAGACCGAACTGTATTTATAAAATAATGAACTAATAAAAGAAGACTTAAATGCAGAACAGTACCTCGAACTTTGTCAACTTAATCATTTAAGGCCTTAGCTATCAACCTGCTCAACTCATGACTTATAATTTTAAAATTGGGGCAAATTAGTCCAAAGAATACATGTGAAGTCAAGTGGTGTGACAAGCATTCAACTCCAAAATAGTAGTTGATTGCAAAGTTGTATATCAAAGTGGAGGCTCAAGAATTCGTTTCACAAATCCTCAAATTCTCTCAAAACTTTAGAGTCCAAACTCTAGATCAGCATTGTGAACACACGACATTGCGTTTGAGGATCCAATTGTCTGCAACAACCTGAACACATGATGGTGGAGATGGATTCCTTAGATTTGGTGTCATTTTTATCGTAAAGCAGCGCTACCTTTATTCAAACGTGATAGATTTATCATTCATATGACGCACGTGGCTCTTCATTTGAATTTGATAGTTGAACTACCCTGAATCTGAAGGTATAAGTCCTAAATTGAGCCACATGATAATTGAGGCCTTTAAGTTACCTAGTTGGCAAAGTTCAGGATACTATTTTGCATTTAAGCCATAAAAGAACTAATAAAAACAGATAAAAGAACAAAAAAAATTAATAAAATAATAAATTTGATAAAATAATAAATAAAATTAACAAAAATAAAATAGAATGTTTGTATTAATTGTTGCCTTTCTTCATCATTTTATGGAAATTGTTGTATCCATTGTGTTATTCTCCAATTACTATTATATCATTATATAACACTTGCAGGATAGTGCATCTTGGCTCATGGTCGTGCTTTCCATAGAATGTACACAGTGATCACATATTTTTGAGTTAGCTAACATTATGTTCGATTTCAACTCATATATATATATAATAACTATTTTTTTTTCTTTAATAAGACCCAAAGGTTGATCTATTGATCAACTAGAAGAGCATTATAAAACAAACAAAGTAATCATCTCCCATAAAGTTCTTCCTAAAGACATAAGACCCTTATGAGTAAGAACACGAGGGACCCAGTCACTTAACCGACTATCAAGGGAAAAGGGGGGAAGAAGAAAAATAATTTTGTAAGTAGTGAGCCTCATTAATAATGGCTTGAAAATATATATTTTTTTGGTACATTGGAGATGGTGATAAAAAAAAACTAACAATAAACGAATGTAACATTCTGGCAGTTTGTTAATAAAAAGTGTCCAATCCAAATTGGCGAGGCAGCGAAGTAATAACGAGGAAGTCAAAAAAACACAACCACGGTTTGCCAAGTAGTCGGCACAAGCATTCCTTTCTCAGTAAATGTGATTGACTCAAATGCAACCACGCCTCGCCAAAAACAGATGACAATCAGCCAAAATATTCTCCAACGGATGACCAAAACAATTGTTTCTTAGTAACATCACAAAAAGCATTGAGTCCACCTCCACCTCAATCTCCACAACTCTTATCTCAGCCATCATGAGCAAGCCTTGTTGAAGACCCAACAGTTTTGCATAAAGCACCGAGGCCACGATGAAATGACTAGTAAAGCCATCGATCCACCTACCTGAGCTATCATGTAGCAAACCACCTACTGCTGCCATATAAGCCCCTTCCATTGATCCGTTCGTGCTTAATTTAAATCGACTCGCAGAAGGAAGCCTTTCACTAACAAGCCTTAAAACACATATAATCCAACCCAATGGACTACTACGAGACATTGAGATTTCCTTTGCTTCGAAACAAGCTTTTTAGAGGATGTCATGAAAAGAACTCACCTTACCTTTAAAGATAAAATTGTTTTGAGCCTTTTAGAGTTGTCACAAAAGAAAAGGAAACAAAGTTTTCCAATCAATCCCTTTATCATTAATTGCTTAGAAAAGCAATTCTGCTTGAACTTGGTATTGAACATGGCAACGAGAAAATGCCTTAAATTATCCTTGTGGACCACAGTAGACCAAACTACCATAGCAAGATTACAATGTTTGAGAAAAAGCTATAGATCCTCATCCCTATTGCTACAAATTGGACAATCAGGACCAATTTGGATGCCTCGGTGCACAAAATGGGCTATCACACTAAGCTTGTAAAGCCCTACTGACCACATAAGGTGCTTAATCTTTTCCGTTGTTAGCAGACTCCAAACACGAGTAACAAACTCATTGCCAACAAACTAATCTGGCTCTAACAACAAACAATAAATGGAGCTAATTGAAAAATTGTCATTACTCTATCTGCCTCAAATCACATAGTCATCCACCTCACTAGCAACATTGAGATTTTTTGGCACAAATAGTTTGGTAAGAGACGAGCAATGTGATTAATACTTCAACCACCATGGTTTAAAATCAGATTAGAAACTATAAGCAGTGCAAGATTCTAATTTATCGTTCTAATACAAAAACTTTTCAAAGTACCCTTAGGTAACTAGCAGTCATCCCATATATTAATGTTTCTCCCATTACTAATCCTCCAGAGAATACAATTTTTAAGCAAATCCCTGGTAACAAGAATTCACTACAGCAAGACATCATGCTTCTGAAGAACTCACCAACCATTTTTAGCAATCAAAGTTAAGTTAAAATCATGAGCCTTGCTCAAACCAGGGCCCCCTAGTGCTTTAGGATGACAAAGTTTCTCCTAGTTCACTAAAGTCATCTTTCATTTATCAACTGAGGTACCCCATCAGAAGTCATGATAGATCTGGTCAAACGATCTCAAACACCCACAGGAAGGACAGAAGTTTGCATAGTGTAGGCAGGAATGAACTGTAAAGAGGACTGAACCTACACTTTCCTACTTGTTATCTAAAGAACCTCATGCTTCTGACCAATCAACATATTAGCCATATTCTGAACCGTATGGCTATAGATTGACTTTAAGACAGGGCCATAGATCATTGGCACTCATAACTAGATGCCTAAATCATTTGCTACCAGAATACCACATATTCTACTGTACCTTTTATCGGTTGCCTTTGGAACTTTGGAGTAAAAAAAAAGCTCAAATTTAGCAATAATAACTTGTATTCTTGACTTTTCTGCCAAACTCCATAACATAGCTAGTCATCTTCTCTAACTGTGAATTTAAAACTTCCCCAAATAGCTTAAGATCAATAGCAAAAAATAAATGAGAGATTCTAGACCACAGTTACAAGAACTAAAAAGGTTTCCACCATTTGCCATCATTGTATGCTAGATTTTCAAAGATAAGTGCTCCATAAATAAGATGGAAAAAGTACTGGAAAAGGGGTCACCTTGATGCAAATCCTTATCCTACTAGATATCCCGCTGCTTCTCACTATCTTAGACCACTACTAGCTGAACAAAGGTCACACAAAACTTGACCAGGGTAACTAACTTAGATGAAAATTCAAAATCTTTTAAGACCTATTGTAGAAATGACCAATTCACTGTATCATAAACTTTATAAAGATCAATTTTAGTAACTATCACTCCATAGTTTTAGGAAAGTCTTTTCATATAATGAATCATCTCTTGGACTACCAAAATGTTATCATGGGTAGAATGTCTTAGAATAAAACTGCTTTGGGAAAGATTGACCAAGTATCATAACATTGATATAACCTATTGGCAATAACATTTGCTAGAAGTTTATAACAAGTATTCAAGAAAGTGGTAGATAAAAAATCTTTTAACTTCTTTAGGGATTGCCCTTTTGGGATGATAACAATCAAATCCCTTGCCACCTCTATAGGAAAATGGCCTGGACAAAATAACTAACCAGCAAACCCATTTATTACAACCACACTTTCTCCATTGAAGCCCAACTTAGATGGAAAATTAATTTTCAACATAGAAATAGCCTTAGTCTCAACAAGACAAAGAACATGCGTAGAAATTTCATGTACCATATCCGTGCATACATGCAAAAAAAGTGCTATTACTGACACCATGACAATTCCAGGTCAAAACCTTCATTAGGAAACAAATAACTAGATATAAATAGGAACTACAAGAGTTCCTCTCAAGCTTACCTTATAGCGAGACCTTGCAAATTAGGAAGCCCACTGTCATAGATTAATTCAGGTTCATACGGAAACTTATCCTATTTATCACCCAAGTCAAGCAAGATTACATCATATGAAGGTAACAAGATAGTCCTCTCCTCAAAGGAAGGCTCAGCTATACCATAACCCTCTACATGGGTTCTGTTTGATTTGTGATTGAGGGAGATATGCACCTTAAAAGGCCTACGATATCCTCCTTAGGCCCAAACAATTATTCTAGTTTTATCACCCTGCATAGGCCCATCTTATGTTAATCTATCAAATAGATAATCAAAGTGACATTGTGTAACAATTCATAATTGGTAACATAATTAATAAGATATTTCTTAAATATATTTATTGATCATTATATCTATGAATGATCAAATCATTATACTCAATTAGATTTTGACTTATATCAAATATACAGCTTAAACTTAATATAGAAAACTATAACAAACAACTTTGTTATAAATCTTTATAGAATTCATTTTCTTATTAAAGTAACTTTTTTTTATGTTTTTATAGTATTAAGTAACAATTCCTAATACCTGAACCCGATTGTTGAATCAGATATTCAACTTGAGCCCAAGAACATTAAAAAGTTTATATAAAATATTTGTTAAAATATTTCATTTGAGAAAATAATTTTCTCTTATAATTCACAAATTCATATTTCAGAAAAGCTTGAAGTGAAAATAAATTTTGTAACCAAGTGTTATGAATCAAGTTTCATAAAACTTATCACTAATTGCAACTACTTGCAATTTCTTTAGGAAAAAAATATCCTTACATGTCTTACATGTAAGTTTATTTAAAGTCATTATGCTATAATCCATTAAGTAACCAATAAATTGGTTAACATATTTAGTATAAGAAACCAAGTGATTTTATGTGTCAAAATTTTTCACAATAACATAAAAATATAAACATGAAATACTATATTTTCCTTTTATATAATATCATAGCCAATCATTATATGTTATTCTTATGATGAAACAATTCTCAAATATATCCTTAAGAGAATTTAATTTGAGAACTCATTCAAATGTTCAAAATAACAACAAACACCTAAAAAAAAACGTAAATCATATTTATCATCAAGGCAACATTATGAAAAAATAATAGTGATGTTCAAAATAATTCATACTCAAACATACTTTATTCAAATTATAAAATCCAAAATATAGAAATTGAGGCATACCTTGGGTTAGCAAAACTAACATTCAAGGACATCTTCATTCCATGAATATCAAAGTTTTATATTATTGTATCAGGTACAATAACATATGTCAAAATAAGTTGACATTTTTTGAACTAGTTAAACTTTTGACTTAAAAGTTTTCAACAATAATCACTTACATTAAGTGAATTCCCTTAGTTACGTTGTCCATACAATGTCATAAAATATTCATAACATTGTACATATATTTTACCATTGAAAATAGGTTTTAGGTGTTTCAATGGTCACTCACTATTTTTCAAATTTAATGTATTTCCCTTTCATTAAACTAGGAATTTACATTATTTCAATGCAATTCTAGTGAGTAACAAAAGTCTTGTCTCATCACTTAATGAATTCATTTTGGTAGACATTAAAGTTCAACAAGACATATACTTCATATTTCTCCTATAAGACTATAGAATTCTTGTTTTAGGTTTGATCTCTAAAATAATATGTCCGCTGTTCATTTTAAGTTGGCACAATTAGTCAAGTGTACATTCATTATCTAGGTGGATTATATTGCTATGAGAAATCCAACCATTTTAGTTGAATCCCTTATTTGATAATAAAACATCCGTCATCTCCATAAAGTAAATAATAATCATAATCATCACTAATTTCAGTTATATCATTTTGGTATCAAACTGAATAAGCAAAATCATACTAATCATTAATCTCCCAAAGATTAATTTTCAATCTCCACACTTTATATTTTACTGAGATGAGAGAACATTATAAAAACATATATCATCAAATATAGGTTTGATTCACAAGTCAAACTTCACAATCAATTCTTGGTTGAACATCTTAAAATTGAATTTAATTTCATTAGTATTCAACTAATCTAATTCATAATTGAAGAATATTTGATTCAAAATTAAATTATTTCAACAATCATTCTGGACTCCCACTTGCTCCTACATATCTTATATATTTAAGAAACGGGTAAAATTCACTGCGGGTCTCTTAGCTTATTTTTTTGTCCCTAATAGGTACCCTACCTTAAGGTTGTTCTATCGAAGTCCCTTATCTTATATGTATGTCTCAATTGGGTATTTTCTATCAATTTCAAAGTTAAGTTGGATGAAAATTGCTGATGTGGCATTATTTAATACTAAAATAAATGTAAAATAACAAGTTTAGTCCCTCAAACTTTTCCAATTAATAGTTCTCAACCCTAAAAACATTTAAATCAACTATTTACGCTCAATATCCCCAAATCCTCTAGGCCAATCCAAACCACCGTTTGTCCAATCATCTTCGGCCCGAAGAGTTATTCGACAAGGATTTGGACACCATCTTCCAGGAGTGGCAGGCGAAGAGCAATGGGTTTTGGGTTTCGACGGCGGTGAAGAGGGATGGATTCCAGGAGAGGCAGCAGGGGAGTGGCGGGCAAGGAATCACCTTGTGCAACTTTGACGGATGATGACGATGGTGGCTTAGGTTTACTAATTCGGTAATCGAAATGACGGCCAGTGCAGATAGGGACGAGACAAGGTGTCAATTTTGCTTTTCTAGCTTAGATTTGAGAAATGGAATCATGATCGTGATTTTCCCAATCACAAAGAAAAAAATGCTTGGAATCATAATCAGTACGCCTATTTTCTTGCAAGCGTTTTTGGCCCCTGTGACTTGTTGCTTGGGTTTTCCTCTGCTATTGTCGGATTTGATCAAAGTGGCTGGAATCGGCCTTGCTCTCGCCTTCACTATCACCACCTTCACCGACACTTACCTAAGAGATTGATTCACACTCGCTGTCATAACATCACTGTGTTCGTCGTTTCTCCATCATTGCCCTTACAGTTAAATTTCATTATGAAACCATCATATTAAAATCGTGATGAATAGGTCTAAGAAACGGTAGAAAAGAGGAAGATAGGTTGGGTTGAATTTGCGGTTTAAAAATTTTGAGTGTTCAAATGATTGATTGAAAAAATTTAGGGACTAAATTTGTCATTTTACATTTTTTCATTATTAAAAAATACCCCATCAACATTTTTCAACCAACTTAGCAGTGAAATTAACAAAAAATACTCAATTGGTACACACAACATGAGATAAAGGACTTCGATAGGATAACCTTAAAATATGGTACTCATTTGGGACAAAAAAAAAGAAGGAAAAGGACCCCCGTGTATTTTACGCTTATGGAAACATATTTCTTTCCCTAAGCATAATAAAGAAATAGAATCCATTATATTAATCTAGCCTACATTAAGGCACATATTTGATATACGTTACTCAGATGCATAGTGGAAGAATAATTAAGAGTTATTTTATAATTTCTTAATTCCCATAATTTATACAAAATCATATTATGCATAAATTAAATATTAAACATTGTTAAAACTATCATATAGTTTTCTAAAATGTTCCTCGAATCATATATTCAAAATATTTATTGATTCAAAATTATTGTGATATTTACCCTTCCAAGTTACATATATAATATGTGAATGTTGAGTAAAATTACAAATATATATACTTGTTATCGAAACAGTCCAAACTATTTGATGGAATTTTTATTTATTATGTGGCCAAATCAAAATAAGGTCATATATTTGTCCATGTGAAATTATATTTCATCTAATAGACAAATACCATAATAAATAAAATCAAAATAACAAGTATACTATTGAAATCATATTTCAACTTGGTGTGTTTAACTTTTATTAATTATAGTATAATTGAAAAATTAGAAATAAAATTTTAGTTAATCAATAAAATGTATTCCTTTTAATTATCAAATGATTATAAAATATTCATCAAATAAATAATATTTAAATCAAATTTAAAGGAATAAACAAACTCCCACTAAAGAAAACAATTTTATTCTTAACAATTGTATCATATACAATTTCAAATTTTCTTGAAATGGAGGGACCCAAGTGAACATAGCTTTAACCTTTAGGGACATAATGATATTTGGTCCCAAATTCTATTCAGGCTTAAAAAAAACAAACAAATCGAATTTATTGGAGTTTCAAAGAGCCCAAGAAGAACCTTGCATTTGTTGGCTGAGTCAAACTCAAACCAAGTCATGTGGATCATCTAAATCCGGGTATATCTTGGCACGATTCCCGATCTAGCTCCTCTAGGTCCATTTGGACCACGTTATTGGAGAGAATTGATTTTCTATTTTGAACAATTCAAAATATACTTTTATTTTCTCAATTATCACATAATTGGAAAAACCTTTTGCAACCTTTGTATTAACTTGCATAATAATCCATAGTAATTATTTCATACAATTATCATTCATATGAACAATATTTGCCAAATTTCAAAACATAAAATTTCATGCAAATGGCTTTCATTGGATAAAATAACCAATTATTAAAAAATAATTCATTAAAAAAAAAATAAAGATAAACAGCACATATCGTCCTTGAACTAAAACCCATGTTTCGGATTTATTTTGGAAGTCTGGAACTACAAAATGTTACACTATTTATCCTTTAAATATAAAAATGTTACATCAATCGTCCTGCCGTTAACTATAACTATTAAAATGGATGGAAAAAAAAAACCTAGTTTTAACCCTTGGAAACCTTCCATTTGTCATAGAAATCTCAAAAATTTAACATCTTACTATAAAACACCTTCTCCTAATTGCCCTCCTTCCTCTATGACCACCGTTATCCTTTGCTTCGCCCATTCAATTCTTGCGTCCTCTATCGTTGATTCAAAGCCGACCTTTTTATTTGTGAGCCCACCTCTCCTCTTTTCCTGCTAGATTGTCAGTGGTCATTTTCCTCCTGCGGTGTGCGGTCATTTCCCTCTGACAGTGAACAATCATCTTCATCTGGTGAAGTGTGATTATCAATTGTTGTCTTCCTTTGACAGTGCGGAATTGAAGAGAAACGATAATGTTGGAGAGCGATTGAAGGGAGATGTCCATGCGGGATCAAAGGGAAATGAGGGTAGAAGATGATGATGGGAAAGATTGGAGCATGATAGGGGAGCATTACGGAAGAGGGTGCTTGATCGACGGGAGAGTGCGATGAGAAAGGTATTAAATATCATTACCGCTGGGCATACCACGCATTATATATTTAGGTATACCGCACTGCATAACATTACCGTTTTTACAAAAAAAAATAAATGTTAGAATATTATTTTAAGATAAAATAAATTAAATAAATTTATTTGCATATCTTTATATGTATTCTAATTTTTCTCATCATACTTTGTCAAATATAAATAAAATATATATGATAGAAGATATTTGTTATACAAAAAATGTAAAAAATATTATATATAGAGCAAAATAAATATAACTAAGCAAAAAAATAATAATTATTAATACAAGAGGAAAAAAAGAAACAATACTTTAATAGTAACAATACATTTTCTAATACAAAAAAAAAAGCAAAAGTAAAAGAAAAAGTAACCAAAAAATAAAAGTAAATATTTATGTTAAAATATGTGTATTAATTATATTTTACTATTTTATATATTTATGTATGATATTTTGATTGAAAATGACAAAAAATAATATCTCACACATGTCCGTGAAAAATATAATATCGCGGTACGTAATTCACGGTATTTATTGTATACTACGGTTTTTAGAAAAAATGTACATAAAAGGTTACTGGTATGCAAAATACTGTGAAATACCATTGTATACCACATATTTCATGTGAAACAATGATAAAATATGAAAACATTTGTAGCACATGTTATTTATCCATGGTAAGCGGTATACCTTGGTATTTAATTCCATAGTGACGAGACAACAACAAAAAATGGTGACAGAAGACAATGACAAAGGACAATGATCAACGAGGAAAATGACCGCATTCTGGCCTTAAGGGGCTCAATCTTTTGTTCCCCTTTGTCCATCGATTAATCAGCAGTGGTGGCTGCGACGTGGGATATCATTTGCAGGATGTGGACATGATGGTGGCAGATTTGCGCCAATCATAGCAGAGGTGAAGGTCATGAGAGGCGGAGGAGCAGAGATGGAGGTCATGACAAAATGGTGGTTTTATTATAAGATATAAATTTTTTTGATGTTTTAATGACAAATGGAAGGTTTTCAGGAATTCAAACTAGTTTTTTAACGGTTGCAATTAACGACAAGACGATTGTTGTAACATTTTCATAGTTAAAGGATAAATGGTGTAACATTTTATAATTTTAGGATGAATCTGAAACCTGTATCTTAGTTCAGGGATAATAGGTACTGTTTACCTAAAAAATAAATATTTAAAACATTTTATTACTGAAATTATTAGTTAATTTGGAGATTGAAACAATTTAAGAGGATATATTTATTTCAAAGAGGCTGCTGGAACCCAAGCATTTTAAGCTCAACAAAACAAAAGCCAGAAAAGATGGACCTGTTCCAAAACAAAATTAAAACAGGCCCACTTGGGCCCAGTCAAGCCCGAAACCCCCCTTTCCTTTTCCTTTTTACCCAGCCGAAGGGCCCGAAACCCGGTTGTGACCCACATCCTCTTTCTCTTTGCGTTGCAATGCAGCAGGGCAGCAGCTCCGCTTCAAGCGAAAACATCGCCGCCAGCAACAGCAACACCCATAGACCGCCCCTAGCTAGGGCAGCGAAACCGCCAGGGACCGACGATCAAACCAGCACTGTCCCCATTTCGGCAGCCGCCATCTTCGGCCCAGTGACTCTCTCCCAAAATCGTGATTGTTGGTGATCACTGCGACATTCACTAACAATGCGTTCGTCGTCAAACAGCGACGAAACCAAAGGGGTTTTGTAGATTAGAGCCGGCCGGATACAATTGTACCATTCCCATTGAACGAATTTCGCACACAAACCATTTAATTTAAAAAACTAAACTAGGGGTTCATGAACAATTTCAAAACCCAGTTTTTTATTCAAAAGCGAAATCGATCAAACAAGGTGAAATTGATCCCCAACCGTAGGACTTTTAATCTTTGGTTTTCACTCTATAGAACTAAGCCATTCACCGGTAACTTTCATGAACGGTGGTGGTCGGGAACTTCTAGACCAAATCTTGTTCCATAGAAAATTTCAACATTCTTGAATCAGACTTTCTCATTCCAATTCCTGACTATTTTAGACCTTTTTCAATGTTGCGTATCACTTATCAGCAACACTAAAACAACAATCACATACAGATCACAAATCACAGCAAAGAATCATAAACCATGTGATTTTGTGTTAGTGTTCATAGACACCAACAATACACAAAAGTTGCACCAAAATAAATTCTCATAACACAAAAAAAATTAAATTATGGGAAACTTATAATTATCTCTTGAGATTTACCATAATTTATAGTTTGTCCTCTTCATTTTTAAAAACATACACTTTGCCCATATTTCTTTCACATTGTCCGGTAACAATTTCTAAAACTGTAATTTAAACTATATGAGAGTCATCTTTCGGTAATTTTTATCTCTTTGATATATATTCTTTTATAGTTAACAGATATTTTAAATTATCACTCTTTCTTTTCTGTAAATGCATTTTTCTCTCTTTAAATACATATCAGTATTTTTTAAATGTCAGTTAGATATGAAAAAAATATAAAAAATTTTAAAATTACTGGAACATGGTTATCAGATATTTTAAATTGAGGTTTCAAAGGTTTGTTGCCGAACATTGTCAAAAAACAAGGGATAAAGTGTAGGTTTTTAAAAGTAAGAGGGACAAAGTGTTGGTTACATCAAACAGCGGGGGGATTCTTGTAATTTTTCCTTAAATTATCATATGACTAAAACGTGTTCTGATGCCACTGTTGGAGTTTGTACATAGTTCCATGCTATTCATTAGCATGTACCGAAATTAAATCATAGGGATAATTTTATGGGTACCTTGTATTCAAATTCCATAAAGTGCAGAATCTCCAAGCTTCACACGTATAAATTCTTTGTTCTCACTAATTTGCTTTTTTCATTATTTCTCTAGTAGAGAAAAACTCACGTACGTTCCTAGTATTGTGTTGTTGTAACAATTTATAACTCAAAAGGCGTGGAACATATTAGGATCCCTTTATCATGTCAAATTAGACTCAAACTAATTCATTACTTACAAGTTAGTACTTTATTTTAGACAAGCGTGCAAAATGACAAATGATCCTTAGACTTTGATAAAATTTTAAATAAGTCACTAAAAATTGAAAAATTTCAATTTAGTAGCCGGAGATAATGATGTTAAGTGTTATGTTAGCATTTTCCACTAGGAGTAAAAATTTTAGGACTAACTTAGTAGAGCACAAAACTTATAGGACTAACAGAGTTAATGATTTTAAGTTTTGGGGCTTGTTTAACGAGTCAAGGGGTTTTAGGGCTGATTTGGCAAAATCCAAAAAGTTCTAGTAGGCCACTGCACCCATTTAGGCCCGCGCCTGACAGCCACAACCTTAATTGAAGAAAGTCGAGTCCAGTTTTGTTAAAATGTTGAATGCATAAAAGTGAATGCTGAAAACTAATTAAGGAGTTTAAGTTATACTAATTCAGTAACTGCTCGATACACATTCTTTGTAAAATATACATAGCAGCCAATACTGTTGTATAAAATATACATAGCAGCCAATACTGTTGTTTGGTAGCAAGTGAGGAGGCCTTGTTCACTTGGGTGAAAAACATACATAAAGTTTGTCTACCCCGTAATTATTAGCAGTAGGAACTATGCATAATAAGGGCCCCCCATTAAATAAGACAGCTAGCATTAAACCATAATAGCAATAAACAAGGACAGAAGTGCCAACAGAAGCAGCAAAACATTTACATTGTTCCAGCAACAGCGGAGGCAAATAAGCTGTGAGTGAGCGCAGCGAATGCAATGTCTGGGGAACTTGGGAAGCTCTTTATGATGGGCCACATGAAGCAATGTCTGCTTCAAGCCATACTTGTCAACTCTAGCCATGGCATCTCTAAACCCTTTGCCATAAACCACTGCTTCCTTTTGCTTCTTCACCAGCTTCTTCTCATGACCTTGTTCATGGACATCAATAACCCAGTCCAGCCAGCATTTTCTCACCACTCCACACAAACCAGCACTAATCCAGCCTGTGTTTCCCCCAGAAATACATAGACCTACACACACATATATAAAACTTAAAGTCAAAATTTGAAATTGAAATGACGAATTAATTATTCTTAAGTTAATTGTAATTATATGGGATTTGTAGAGTCAGTTAATCTATATATCTGCTTGCTTGCATATGTGCTCAAATACATACCATGATCATTCAACCAGGAAGCCAACATTAGATGAGCCAAATAAAGTCCAAGGCAGACCCTGAAAGGGTGCAACAAATTTAATTAAAGCAGTATGTATGTGTATATATATATAAATAAATTGCAATATCAACTGGGCGCACACATATTGATTATTACCTAGGAGTACCCCACTTGAGAATGATGGCTTTTGTCGCAGCCGGTTTGCACCCACCAGGAGATCTGAATCCTAAAGCATTCCTACGTAAAGAACAAGTAAAATTCATTAGCAGCCTGCTGTGTAGATTGGTTATTTTGTGCGTGGGCGTGTAAGTGATAACAACAATGACAACAATTACCCGAACTGTGCAAGAAAAGATGTGTTACTCTCAGGTTTTAGCTTCTTCGTCTTCAGTTCCCTTGCTTCCTTTGTAGCCAATATATTTTGTCCTTCTCGTTTGTGACACTTGACCTGCAATAATTACAGAGTCATAAGACAAGTACGTAGTACATGCACTTCCCAACAATAGGGACTAATTAATTAACAAAACTTAGTATATAAATAAGTTAATTTGCTTACCGCCATGACAATTAGTTCGTCACCACTGAAGGTAAAACCATATGATCTACTGCATTCTTCTTCACTAGCGGGATGCTGCCATGATCAAATAATTAATATACATGAACTAAATATTAAAAATAACACCAAAAAACAAAAATCCTAGCTAGACTTCATTACGTTTCTGATATCTCTCTTTCTGATTTCTCTGTAGTCAGGATCGAGAACCAACAGAATAGGGAAGTCCCTCTCGACCACTAGATTAAATTCTTCAGCGAAATATAGATCAACTAACTTAATCACTTCTAGCAGTTGCGACTCGTCGAAGACCGCCGTAGAAGCGCATCCCGGACACAGCTTCCTTCCGCCCTCCAGACTAACATACCTCTCATGATCACTTGCCTTCAACACGTAACATATAAAATCATAATTGGGTCATCGTTTAGCAATGATTGATTTCTGATTTAGTTTAGAAATAGGGAAAATAGTTACTTATTGCTTCATCATCCCATCCAAAAGTAATTTGAAGGCCAGTTTTGTGTAATGTAAATGCTAGTACATACCTCACTCTTGGCGTAGCAATAGGTACATGAATGCTGGGGACAGCTCTCCGATTCATTCACCGTCAAACTCAACTTCTCCTAGAACATGTAAATTAAAGAGCATTATTCTAATTAATTCAACACGTTAAAATCAATTCAACTGCAATTTCAAGCAATCTACATCTACACATACCTTTTGATCCGCCGGCTGGATACGGATCGCAATGACACCGATTGAAATATCCACAGTTCCATTGATTTTTTCAGATTCGATCTGTTTCAACATCGAGCTTTCCATCACGTACACCTTAGTTAATGTCTTGTTGATTTGCCTGACAACTAAAAGTTTAGAGACAGTCTTAAGAATTATATTGATCAAAAGTTGAATTTTCCATGCTAGGTGCCTACATGACTGTCGGAGTCGTCACCAATCAGTTTAACTAGGTCGATTGGATACCTGAAAATGGTCTGCGAGAGATTCTAAGATCGTGAGTCGGTTACGCTAAAATAACCCATTCAATTTTATCTTTTCCTAACCATTTATTTCTTGATCTAATCTTTGATTTAAAGTGATTTTTATGAATTTTATTTAATTTTTAATTCCAAACCGGGGATCTAACCGAATATGGAATAAATAATCTGTCTCGGGATTTTATCAAACCACCGAGAACGGACATCCTGAAAAATAAATGTCAAGTACTAAAAATATAAAAAGAGTTATCTTCATTTGATTTCTTGCTAATGTCTAGATAATGAGAAAAGTAAATAAAATCTAAGCAATTAAAGAACTAATTATTATTTATTCTAAGACACATTATGAGATCCTAAAACCAAATTGCATAATCCTAAAGTTAGTTAATAAAAATAAAAGATGACTGAGGTAATTTAAGAAAATAAAATAGAATAAACAAAAAAAAAACATACTAGGTGAAATTAATGACTAAATTTAATGGGTGCCCAAAACAAACAAACAAAAAAAGAAACAAAGAAAAACAGAAAAATAAAAAATAAAAAATAAAAGCTTGCTGTCAGTGATTGATCTGCAAAACAGAAGAACGTTAGTGACTTTTACGAATGAAATAAAAAGATGAAGGGTTAGGAGGGGTTTTACCAAAAGTGAATGGTGTTGGGTCGGTTCTAGGTTCTGAAACGGGTCTGGTTCGTCGCGATCCGGGCTCCTCTCGATTCTTCGTTCAGCAGCGTAACGGAGACGGCGGAGGGAGCACCGGCGCTCGAGTGGCTGGGCAGCTGGAGGCGGCGGCAGCAGGGGAGCGCCTGGACGGTGGTGGAGGGAGCCTGGAACGAGAACGCGAAGGGGACGGAGCTGCGGGCTTGCCGACGGCGCGGAGGGCGACGCGACGGAGGCGGACAGGACTGGCGGCGGTGGGGAGGCGACGCGCCGGCTGGGAGAAAGGTGACGGCGTGACCGAGCAACGACGAGGGCAGACTGGAGGAGGACGAGCGTCGGGCGTCACCAGGGAAGGCAATGGTGACGGCGGCGCGAGGAGAAGATTTAGGGTTTCTGGGCAGAGGGTAGAGAGACAAGGGATTGAAGGCTGCAGTTTTCCCTTCTTTGGAGACTAGAGCTTAGGGCCTCCCTTTTCCTCCCCTTTCTCTCGAAATCTGAACCCTATTTATACTAGTGTGGGCTTAAAACGTGATTAACACTGCTTTTTAGAGTTTAAAATCCATCCAAATCAAATTTGAAGAAGTTTAGTTCAATTAGGATATAATCTGCTGAAATTACTAGTCTCAGTCCAATAAAACTCTCAATCTGCCTATTCTGCCCTAAATTCCGTACGAATTTCAATTTGACCCAAAACTTTCAGGAATTTCAGATTAGCCCAAAACTTTGCAAAAATCCCCAGATTTTCCTAGAATTCCATAAAATCTCCAGATTTGGCTCAAACTCTCTAAAATTGACAGATTTGACCCAAACTTTTGAATTTTGCTCAAAACTTTCTAAAAATCCTCAGTTTCCTCCCAAACTTTCTCTTTTTGCCCAAATTGAACCCACAAGACTTTTAAGACTCCAAATTAGTACTTAAACTAAATTAACTCCTATTTCTACCCTAGATGACTACTTCAAAAATATCAATATATCCTAAATGTGACTAGATTAACTAATTGTGCAAAAAACCTTAAAAATGATAAAAATGACCCAAATTTCTAAAAAATGACCAAATAGTCCCAAAAAATAAAAATGCCCCTAAACTAATTTTCCTAATCTAAAAATTAACAAAATATTAGTACCCGGACAAAATTGGGTGTCAACAATGACCTTTTATGGTGGCTTGATAAGATCCAAGCCGTGAAGATTTCCACTACGCGCTAAACAACCCTAAAATAATTAGGAAGTTAACTTGAAGACAAATATGGTAAGCAATAAATAGAAAACGGAAACGCTTTGGCCGCCGCCAAACATCACCGCAAAAAGCACTTACTAAAGTATTTTGCACTTTTGAAAAACCTTAAATTTTCGTATCGTACCCGACAATCCTCTAACCTTCTTTTCACTTGATCAAAACAAAATCCTTGTCTAGTGTCTCCTACTCCATTTTGGGTTTTTTTTTTCCAACTAAATTTAAGGTCATTAATCCTAATTTTTGAAAAGATCCTCAATTCATGAGATGTGATAAAGCAGCAAATGATGGAGTTGGCGCTGCAGTTAGGCTCAACGATATTCCAGTGGATTTGGAGCGACCATTAACGGAGACCTTGTCATCGTCAAGAGGTGCAATTAGTTTGCCACACTATATTTCTATTTCGTTTACTGGTCATCAATATTATCAACCCTTAAGATGCCAAATTTTCCATGATGTTATTATTATCAAGAACGCCTTACTCAGATAAATAACATATAAATGATGAGAAATAGAGAGATAGAATCAAGACTTCTACCCAGTTCATTTAACTTAAGTCAATTGACTATAAAATGACTTATTTTTATTCTTACGTCTTTTTTACTCGAAACTAATTTTAATTAAAAATCAATATTATGTAATTACAATAATATATTGAAAATACAATTTTTATAATCTTACTAAATTTTTAGAAATTTTTCTAGTTTAAGGTATTAAAAAAGAAAACTTCATAAAAATTTAACAACAACATAAAAATTTACTTTAAAATGGATTATTACATTTATATAATATTGACTTTCCAATGAAATTGATTTTAGATAAAAAAAAATATAAAAATAAAAATAAGTCAATTAACTCAAGTGAAAATAAATTAGCTTTTAGTATCTACAATTTAATTTACAAGGCCAGAGGGAGGTTAATTGAGTTGGAAATGGCTTGAGAGGGCGACGGGAATGTATAGACAATTTTCATTTGAGGGAATTTCACATTGGATTGGGAATTGAAACCATAGAGATAAAGATAAATTTGGAAGAATAAACAAAATTTTCTCATTGGTTCACATGTGACAATAGAAAATCACCAACTTAGGCGGTACTTTGACGGTGTCTTATTCTGTTGGTGCATGTAGCATGGTGCATGTAGCAAAGTCCAATAGAAAAATAAATTCACAAATCCTAGTGACACTTGCTAGACTCTTACCAGGAAATTAAATCCTAATTGATGCCTTTTACAAGTAAAAGATCTATATTAGGGCTCTAAGCAATACTAATAAACTATAAATTGATCTTCCCTACATTTTCAAGTGACAAGGGCACTATCCACGTTTTCAAGTGTCAATTGAATCTGGACTATAAGTATGTTTTTTTCATCGATCATTTGTCTTTTAGGTTATATTCATGTTAAATAGTTCTGTCATAAATAGATGACAGAAATTTGAATATTGCTGATCCAGTTACTTGGTCTTTTTCTTCCTGAAAATTTAACTTATGCAACAAATTAGTCCATCTAGCAGTAGCAGAAATCTGGACTAGAATTCTTCTCTCCTAAAAACTAGGATGGTTTTAAATATTTAGTTTCTTTTAAGGTCCATGGGGATGGCAATGTATTGTGAAACATTTTCAGTCAGGATTCTAAACTGGCGCTGTTTTCAGGAGTGTTACACAAGTACTTCAGTTCAGAATGGTCAGTTGCTCAGTCCAGGTTGAAGGTTCTCAATATATTGTTCCCTTTGGTCATGAAAAGAATACAGTGGTGATTCTTGGCTTGGATGGAAGGTGAGAAAGAATATACTTTTGCCAGTCAGATATTGTGTCGCTTTTCTTTTGGTTGGGAATTGGTCTTGATCATATAATTTAGTTCAGATCTAGAAGCTTTTTCATGGCCTGGCTACTGCTGAAACCCAGACAATAGAAAATTTTCTTTTCTAAGAACTGGGAATGTTCCAATTTCAGACCCCCTTCCCCTATTCGTGTTTTCAAACTTCCTTTTCCCATGGTCTATTGCTAGGAGTGTGGATCTCTTGTTCTTTTCTGGGTTCTTTGTTCTATTATATGCATATCATTTCTTCTCTTAGCTATCATTGAGCTTGCAACATTTAGATATGTGATTGATTTCAAACTGCAGCTTCTACTGAAGCCAATTTAATGCTGTGAGTGGCGGAGAAATGAGTCAGTTGGAGTATCACAACTATCTGAAACCAGAGGCAGCTTTTTGATTTTCTGGGGACGTATTGTAATCTCGTTTTCCCTCCTATTCCTTGGTGCATGTTCAAATCTGTAAATAGCTAGTAGTATTTCATAAAGTTGTAAAGCTGCAACTTATTATTCCCAAAAGAAGATGGATTACCTGTGTTCATAGATGTGTAGATTCTTCTCCAAGTCCATGGTATTCTTGTGAATCAAGCTTCAATTTCATCAGGAATCTAATCAGGGGCTTCTGAGTGTTCACGTATAATTTGTGAACTTGAATCGAAATATCCATCTATTATCAGGCGAAAGACACACCATCAACTTGAGGACCAAGGATTTTGATGAACACAGAGTTGTACTTAGCCCATGGTCTATCATCAAGATGGACTGATTTGGATCATCCATCTGCTGTGGGTCCTACTGGGGTTCTGGGGACCTGCAATTTGATGGATGACCCAAAAACATTTGTCACCATGATGGACCGCGAGCTAATAATTTTCCGAACACAAGAAAGTATTGGGAACATGAGGGCTTGAATTGATTGTATTTGAGCAAGCAACTTCAGCTCCTGTTGAAGATATTAGGCCCCAGATGTCTAAACTTTTGTTTTTGGGCTTCTTCCTGCTTTTGCCTAATAATATCATCCCATATTACCAAAAAAAAAAGAAGAAATTATTGTATTTTATTTGTATTTCTTTTTGGTTGGTAACAAGTACACTAAAACCAACCAATCAATCAACAAAAGAACTACCACATCAGCCGGTGGTGGCTAGGGCTGAAAATGGGTCGGGCTTTATTCGGATAGTTCGAGCTTGAGCTCGAGTAAGAGATTTTCGAGTTGGGTATTTTCGAGCTCGAGCTGAAAATTGGGCTCGAATTACTTTCGAGCCGAGCTCGAGCCCGCACATATTCGGCCCTTTTGGCCCTCGAGCTTAACAGGCTAAATATTTACATTATTGGGCCCTTCCCCTTAGTCCCAGCCCACTTCCCTTTGGTCCTTCCGACCTTCCCCTTAGTCCCCAGACTCCTCAATCCCCACTCCCTCTTTGTAACGACCCAACTCCAGAGCCGGTCAACAGAACACCTGCCCACACCATATGGGCTATCATTTAGAAAAGGATAAGCGCTAGGTACTTATGTTCTGAAATTGAAGCCTATATATCCACATAAGGCTCCCCACAATTCACCCATGTGGGATATGGGGGTGTTACAAACTCCTCCCCTTATGTACCCAATGTCCCCGTTGGGGTCAATTGGATTACTTGGTTCCCCGGACTAAGTAACCTCTCTAATCGGACTACTTAGCCCTTGGCTAAGTAGCCTATCAAATCCAGGATCAGTCCTGGTAGACGATGCATGTGCATACCTACTATGCCACACCATCATGGTCCTGGGTCAGCTCTGATACCATCTGTAACGACCCAAGTCTAGAACCGGTCAACGGAACACCTGCCCACACCACATAGGCTATCCTTTGGAAAATGATAAGCTCTAGGTACTGAGGAATGGACTCTCAGTATATGGAAGTTCCCCCGTTCCATACCAGCGGACACAACCATATACTTTGAACCAAACCTGGCTCTGATACCATCTGTAACGACTCAAGTCCAGAACTGGTCAACAGAACACCTGCCCACACCGCATGGGCTATCCTTTAGAAAAGGATAACCGCTAGGTACTTATGTTCTGAAATTGGAGCCTATATATCCATATAAGGCTTCCCACAATTCACCCATGTGGGATATGGGGCAATTCCCTCATATGGGATATGGGGGTGTTACAACTATACTCTCAATGTATATCAAATGTTTTTTGGTATATAAAACTAACTTGTAAGAAGATAAACAAAGTATAGAACATCAACCCAAAAAAGCTTAAACTAACCATTGAGATAAATATTTAATTTATTTAGCATTAATTCAAATTAATCCAAATATGTTTTTGTGGCTTTTTTTTGTTTGAAATTTATTTTATTAATTAATTAATTTTGGCCAAACTATACAATTGGCCCCTGAACTTTGATAACCCGAGCGAGTTAGTCCAGAACTTAGGACTCATTAAATTTTGGCCCCTTAACTTTGCTGAAGTTAGCAACTTGCTCCATTCACCGCTTTGCTTGACTGACGGCGATATGTATTAAGGTGAGGTGGCTTCGTATGGCTTAAGGTGAGCTTGGGCTGGCTTATGTGGCAATGGCGGGAAAAGTTAATCTGAGTCCCGCCAAGAAAACAATTCTACCCCTAAAATAATAAGTTGACCATGTCATTATCTGCCATATCTCAGATTTCTAGCAAATAAGAACAAAGAATTGAGTTTAGATTAGAGAAGAGGGGACCATCAAGGCCAGTATGTCAATTGGTGGGACAGGGAATTGAACAACAAAAAGTATTCTTGATTCGGTAAGTTAAATAATATTTATTTTTTGGTTGTTAGTGGATGGGTGTAATAAATTGGATTTATTAGATGTTGTGAATGCATTTATGGGTTGAGGCTTGATTTGCGTTTTGTTTAGTGGGGAATTTTGGTTGCAGGTATCAGGTCATAATGGTGGAATTAAAGTTATGTAAATGAAGTAAACAATTGGGCCATAATGGAAAACAAAGAAGTGAGCAATTGTTTGTCGGGTCCTAATGGAGAACAAAGAAGTGATCAATTGTCAAGCTACCATGTAAATGATGAGCATGTTGCTGAAATTTCAAAGTGGCCAAATTCTGAGATTGATAGTGCATTTTATGGGATTCTTAATGACTGGGACGCAACAGGTAAAGAAAATAACCAACAGTTGCTTGATAATGAAGAAATTAATAATGATGTTGCTGGCATAGAAGAAGAAGAATAATAAAGTTAAAGTGGTAATGGTGATGATGGTGTAGATGTGGAAGAGGAGTATGTTGCTGAGTTAAGTGCCTTTGATGCTGCACTACAATCTGAAGAGGATGATGAAATTAATCATGCCATAACAACTTTCAGAAAATGGCATTTGAGAGGGCCAGCAAGGATGAAAAGTGAGACGAATATGAAGGAAAAAGGGGCTAAAGCTGAGATGGTTGCAATAATAAAAAGAAAGACAGTGTTTGATGTTGGACTTCAGAGTGAAAGTGATAATGAATCTTGCACAGATTCTGATCCAGGGAGCTATGAAACAGGCAGTGACAGTGAGGGCAACCAAGTTTATGTGAAGAGGAAACCCATATGGCCACGCTATAATGAAAAAGCAAAGGTTTGCCACATTGAGTTAGGAATGGTCTTTAAAAGTCATTTTCAATTTAGGAGGGCTATAATCAAGTATTCAATTCAAAGCAAGCATGATTTCACTTATGTGAGGAATGAATCAACACGGATTAGAGCAATATGCAAAGCCAAAGGATGTCCATGGGAGATATATGCAGCGGTTGAGAAGAGAAAAAATTATTTTCAAGTTAAGATGTTCACTAATGAGCATACGTGCTATGAGGTGCAAAATATTTCGAGGGCTACTTCTATGTGGATGACAAATGAAGTTAGAGAGTTAATAATGTGGCATCCTGGTATAAAACCTGGGTTTATACAGGAGCAAATACAAAAAAATTTCAAGATTGAATTTTCCATCCACCAAGCGAGAAGAACAAAGCAGCAGGTGATGAAAAAATTTGAGCGAGATGTCTCTTATGAATATGCGAGATTAGGTGACTGTGCAAATGCACTCAGAATTGCAAATCCAGGAAGCACTATAGAAATCCAAGTTTCAGATGCAAGCAATGATGGATCAAAATATTTTGAGAGAATGTACACATGCTTCACAGCATTGAAGAAGGGCTTTTTGCTAGGGTGTCAGCCTTTCATAGGGTTAGATGGATGTTTCTTAAAAGGCATTGTGAAAGGACAACTGCTAACTGCAGTAGGTAAAGATGGAAATAACCAAATGTATCCTTTGGCATGGGCGATAGTTGAAGTTGAGTCCAAAGATTCATGGATTTGGTTTTTGGAGCGGCTTAAATGTGACATTGAGACTATTGATGGAAAAGAATGGACATTCATGTCCGACCAACAGAAGGTGAGACAATAAATTGTTCATTTTATATTTTTTTTGTTAATATATAATTATTTCAAAGTTAATGTGAAGTTAAAGAATGGATCATTAATAATGATATTTCGGTGTTGCCAGGGGTTGATACATGCAGTAGCATATTTATTCCCAAAAGCAGAGCATCGATTATGTGCAAGACACATTTATAGTAACTGGTGCAGCAAATTTAGAGGTGATGCTTTAAGAGATGCCTTTTATGCTTGTGCAGAGTCAACCAATGAATCAACGTTCAAAAAAAATTTGGAAGAAATGGAAAAGTTGATGGAAGGCGCTACTGCAACAGCTGTTAGAATTGATCCGAAAACATGGTGTAAGGCATATTTTGCTTCCAAGTCAAAATGTGACTCAGTTGATAACAATTGTTGTGAAGCTTTCAATTTTGTGCTTGTTGGAGCTAGGAGTAAGCCCATAATTTCCATGCTTGAGGAGATCAGAGAATACATTATGGAAAGGCAAGTAAAAAGAAGACTTTTTTGTGGTAAATGGGTAAGCGAGTATGGAAAAAGAATCATGTTAAAGCTTGAAAAAAATATAAATGAAAGTTACAGATAGCAAGCCCTATGGAATGGTGACTATGGATATGAGGTTAAGAGTGGCCTGACAAAATACTCGGTTCATTTGGATATTAAGCATTGTGAATGTAGGGCATGGCAACTTTTGGGGATCCCATGTATTCATGCTTGTCGAGCTATTAGGAAAAAGGGTGATGCTCCTATGGACTACCTAGAGAAATTGTTTAAGAAGGAAATGTTTATGAAGTCTTATTCATACTCAATTGAAGTGATGTCAAGTGAAAAAATGTGGGCAGACTGTGGATTTGGTGTAATTAAGCCTCATGTTATAAGAGTAATGCCTGGTAGGCCTCGAAAGTGTAGAAGAAAGTCAAAACATGAGCCACAGAAAAAGAAGAACAAGCTTAGCAGGGATGGAAGACAAATGACATGTTCTTTATGTGGTGGAATTGGACACAACAAGAGAGGATGCAAAAATGGTCAAGAAAAAGCTGCTGTAAGTGTTAGTAGTTTTAATCCTCATGTTAACTTCTACTTAGGAACTGACTTTTATACTGATGTAAATCTCTTTTGTTTGACGCGCACCTGGTATAAACCCAGGTGCAAATTGCAGGTACTAGTAGAACTACTAAAACAGGTGGTCAAGGTAGATAATTTTCACTGAGAGGTATAGTAGGTGTTGGTATTTACACTGATTCAAGGACTGGACAAATAGTTGTGAATGTAAGTTTACTTTAATAATATATAGATGTTGTGAATTAATTTAGTTTATTAAAATGAGCTCCAGCTAATGTAATCCATTATGCAGCCCGGATTACCTTCCCAACACTGGGTATGAGTTCGTGGATGAAGCTAATGTAATCTCTCTTGTTTATACTTTTGATATTTTTGCACAAGACCAAAGGTTTCGAGATGTTGATTGTGCAAAATCAGCTGCTGTTGATGGATCTTGCTATTGATTATGCAAAATCAATTTAACTAGTTAGTTGGACTTCATTTTGTAATTATACTATACAAATGGAACTCCTTTGTAATCCACAGCTCTTGAACTGTTGGAAGTCCCTACTGTAACTGCTGTAAGTCCCTACTGTCACTGCTGGGTTAGGTTCTAAGAGTTTCTACAAGTCCATGTTTCAAGTGTTAAGTTCCTTCAGCATAGTCAGACCTACAATTTTTTGACAGGTTATAATGTTTTTGTTGTTGGCCTGAATTGAAATACAATGCAAGAGAATCTAGTAAAAGTTGGTTCATGTTTGACAGTCTCCTGTTAAACCTGCAAGTTTTTGAAATCTTTCTTGTTCATGTTCGACAGTTGTTCCTGTTATCTTTAATATACCTGTTCCAGCATAACTTCTCTTCCATTCAATGTCACAATATCATGCCATTTTCTTCCAAACCAGTTAAGTCCAGAATTACCAACATCAATACACAAAGATAATCAAAATACCAACTTTTACTCTACTGCCGCAAACACACCAGTAGCAAATGGAAAACACAAGCAGAAACTTCATTGCATTTCAACAAGGGCAAACTATACAATTGGCTCCTAAAACATACACTTACAATAGGAGACATACTTCAAACCCACTACTTCTTCTAAACATCCTACCATATACTACAACTACAAGAAGTCTAATCACCAATATCAAGGCACAAATGTCCTTTTACAAACGCTATACAAACTATAAACCGTTGTTTTCAACTCAGCAACTTCCTTGTACATAGCTGCATTCTCTGTGCATCCTCAGTCACTCTCTTGATTCACCATTCCTAATTGCTTCTTCAGTCTTGAAATCTCCTTTTCAGCTTGTTTCTCCTTCCGACAAAGCTCTATAATGATGTCTATCAGGATCACAAAACACCGGATTAACCCATAGCACAAATTTACACCCTCCACCGTCTGATGTCATATCCTCCTTAATCAAAAAAGCCAAACAAAGTCTCAGCTCCAATTTCAATGTCTCATCTCCAATTTCAACAACAAAAACATGAGAAAATCAAAATCGATTACATTGTTATACCTGGGATATCCATAGAACCTTCGCCCTTCGCCCGATATTTTCAATCTCCTTCCAAGCTGGATAGATTTTCGCATGTAATCCACAGAAACATAGTCGTGAATCTTCTCATTTGATGTCGAATTTCAGGCTTGAGGCCTTTCTCCCACTGTTTGATGAACTCGACATTGGAGTTCTGTTCTTCGTATACGATGAATTGGGGTTGGAAGCAACTGACTCGTTTTATCCCTCCTCAGTTCCAGCCTCTTTAAAACACCTTACCAAGCCACCTTGACTGCCACATAAGCCTTTTTAAAACACCTTCACTGCCACATAAGCCTTCCGAAGCCACCTCACCTTAATACATATCGCCGTCAGTCAAGCAAAGCGGTGAATGGAGCAAGTTGCTAACTTCAACAAAGTTAAGGGGCCAAAATTTAATGAGTCCTGAGTTCTGGACTAACTCGCTCGGGTTATCAAAGTTCAGGGGCCAATTGTATAGTTTGGCCATTAATTTTTTATGTTGAATAATTAAAAAAATTCATAAAAATTACTATAAAAATTTATTTAATAAATTATTACAGATATATATAATTAGTTTTCAAATGGTATTAGTTTTAGATGAAAAATTATGTAAAAATAAATTATTTTGGATAATCGACTTCAAACAATTGTCTATTTTTTTTTTCCAAATGTATGGTTTAAACCACAAATCTTCATGTTAAAGCATTCATGAATTTCTATAACTCTTTAATAAGTAGGCTAAGTCAACCGTATAACTCTAACTCCACTTAACAGTATGGGGCCCCAATATTGGTGTAGATGAAACCAAAGGTTTAAATTTTTAGAAGGCCTCCTAGTGTAAAAAAGACTCTTATTAAAAATTTTAGTTTTCTCTTTGTAAATATAATTAAAACTTTTGTATATTGTTATTATTTGTTTAATGTATAAATAATTATTGATGAAAGGTTGTAAATTTTAAGTATTATTATTATACTTTCTCCATCATAAGTTCTTTGCAACATTTTAGGTTTTTGACTTAAATTTATTTAATTTAATATTTTCTATTAACAATTTACAAAATTACATTTAGAAACTATAAAAATTTTACTTTTTAAATAATTTTTTAAAAAAAAATTAGCAAATATTAATATAAAAAAATTAAGTTAAACTTAAGTAAAAAAATTGAAATGTTGCAAAGAACTTGAGATGAAGATAGTAGTTTGAACATCAAGCAAAGGAAAGAGAAAATAAATTGACCCAAACTAACACTCAAAAGTATTTATAAAAAATTTAAGGCACATTTGTCAAATTTAACTAAATTTATTGTTAAGTAATGATTTTTTCAAAGATTAATGCCTAAAAACAATGCATGCATTATGCTAATTTGATGCAACTCATAAGATTTTATTGGCTCTAAAAAATAATAAAAATAAAAATACATTAATATTATTTAGTGTAGAGAAATAGTTAGTTGCTAAGAATAGAAACTTATGCTCCAACATTCAAAATGATGACCATGAGGGAAAAAATACTTCTTATAATTTTTCTAATATTTTAAAATATTGGAAAAATGTAAAAAAAAAAAATGCTACTAAAATTCCTCTTTATTATCATATAATCAACTAATTCTAAGAGCTAAGAATTTTTTTTTCTAAAATTTTTCACAATGACCTTTGCTACAATAATAATTCTTTTACTTTTTTTTTCATAGTATGTACTTGAGTCATATGTGAATTATATGATTGCTCTAATGTGGACCAAATATCTAAGTTTTTAAAGTATATATTCATTCAAATAGAGAAAACAAAACTTAATTGAAAAAAATTGTATATTCAAAAATATTTTTTATAGTAGAATAAACTTAGGGCATATTTGTTAAAATTAACTAAGTTTAGTGATCAAAGTAAGTTTAGTAGTCAAAATAGTAAATTTTCCAAAAACCAAAGGCTAAACGCATTCCACTTTGCATTTTTTTCATCTCTTATTAAATTTTTAGTATTTTAATACTACTAAATATCTAATTAAATAGGCAACTATATATTTAGATTTCTGCAAGTGGATTTTTTTCTTTCCTTCTTTTTAGAGCCTTAATACTAACACAATTCTAATTAAATAGACCATATAATTTTTTTTATCATTAAAAGAGTAAAAGAACTTATAATTTTAGGATAAAGGAAAAACTATATGTGAACTATTATAAAATGTTCACTTCTATAATTTTTAATATCTACTTTTATACCTAAAATTATTTTTTAATATTCAACACTTATAGATTTTCATGTGAAACTTTAGCATGAGTTTTACCACATAATAAGCTTTCACAGTATATACTCATTCAAGTTGCAACAAAAAAACTTAATTGAAAAAAAATTATGTTCAAAGGTACCTTGTATAGTAATAAAAATTTTAGCTTGAGTTTTACCATATATTTAATTTTTTATTCAAATAAAAAATTTAGTTATGAAGGTTTTTAAAATGCCAAGTTGGAAGTTTATGTTTCATAAAATATTTAGTTGTACAAACTTTAGCATGATTTTTACATTTAAGTCTTTTTTTCAAATAAAAGATTTGGGTATAAAATTTTTTGGAATGATAATTTGAAATTTTACTTTTTATAAAATATTTACTTGAGGTATTATTTGATAGTAATATAGAACTAAGGGTGACATGTTTGAAGCAAAAAAATTTTAATTGCAATTTAAAATTTTTGACCAATGGTTTATTGAGGTCTGTCATTCGATAAAGCATGCTCAAGAGGAAAAAGAGATGGTTAGATCACTTATTGCTTATACCTGCTGGTTTATCTGGTTGGCAAGAAATGATGTTGTGTTTCAAAAGAAAAACATTTCTCCTGAAGCAGTTATATGCAGGATTCAGAGAACTCTTGCTGATTTTTACCAAGCCCACTGGCAAATGGGAAGGAAAAATCATAATATACACACAGCTGCGGGTTCAGACCAATGGAGCAAGCCAGAGAGGGGGAGGATAAAGCTCAACGTGGCTGTTTGCAGTGGGAAAACTACAGAAATGGCTTACCTGGTGCGAGACTGGTAGGGGAATTCAATGGGAAATCAGGCCAAGGTTGAAGCTGAAGGATACAAGGAGGTAGCAGTAGCAAAAACGATTAGAACAGGCCTCCAGGACATGATGAAGCTGGGACATACAGCAATTGAAATTGAGTATGAGGACAAAAACGCTAAAGCCAGCTTAAAGGATAAGAGAGACTGGAAATTAGGCACATTAATGTCTGATATTAAGGTGCTGAAACGGTTTTTCTCCTACTATTCTATAAAGGAGATTTCAGATAAAGCAAATATGTGTGCTTTTAGTATAGCTAAGTGGGCAAAGGAATAAAAGAGGAAAAATTGGACAACTTGTCCATCTTATGTTTATGCCCCTCAATGCTTGCTGGATGTACAATTTGAGCCTCCTTGAGGCTATGTAATAATAATGTGTTGTGCATGTGTTCAAAAAAATAAAAAAATAAGGGTGGGCAAGTTTGTAACAAAAAATAAAATTTAGTGGTAACTTTAGGATTTCTTTTAGTGTTATAGTGTTAATACAACTCCACTTAAATAGATAATGACAAAATTGGGTTTCATTAAAAGAACAACACATCTTATAACAGAAGGGTAAAAAAGTCGTTCAACATTTGTGCAACTTCATACTTTTTATAATATAAGATATATGTTCCCGCGTTTGGTGGAGTGGCTACAGGTTTAGGGGAAACTGGTTGGAAATTGTGTTTGACTCCTAGGACAGCTTCTTTTTAGGTTTAATTTTTTTTCATTTTCATTGTTTTTTTTTTCTTTTTCCAACTAATTTTCCCCATTTTTTGTAATATTTTCGTTCTTTTCTATTCTACATTGCCTAGCTTTTTTAGCAAGCCAATTCCTTGTTTTTCATTTTCGTATTATTCTTTGGGTTAAATGCACTCATGGTCCCAACCTTTAAATGTTGTTCCAATTTCATCCCTAACATTAACTTTGCTCCACTATCATCCTTAATGTCATTAAAATGTTCCATTCTCATCCCTAACATAATCAAAACATGTCATTGTTGCCTTATTTTGGACAAAAAAAATGTTTATGGTGTACGGAAAGATGTCACATCAGCCCAAAATTGTAAAAAAAATTACATTTTTTATCCCTTAATTTATTGGTTTATCTTAATTGAGACCTAACATTTCATTTTGTATGCTATGAACATTAAATAACTTATCCTCATTGTCCCCCTCCATGCCTCCTCCAATTGCAACCTTCCCACACATGGTCTCAGCAGCAGTCAAGTTCAACCGGCTCAATCCCTAAAATGGGTTTTCCCTTATAATTTTGGGCTGATATGACATTTTTCCTCCAAAATAGTGTTTTCCATCTAGAAAGGGGTAAAAATGGATTGTGTTAATGATGTTAGGCATTAGCGTGGAACAAAGTGGAAGTGGGATAACATTTAAAGGTTGGGAACCACTGATGCATTTAACTCATTATTCTCTATTGTTGTTTGCTATTACTTTCATTTTTTTGGGATCTACATAGAATAGATGCATGATATAAAATAATAAAACTCTTACATTAAATTTAAAATAATACAATGTAAACTCCCTATTAGATTAAAGAATTGAAATTAACAAATAATAAATTTGCAACATAAAAATAATAAATTTGTTAGACTAAAAAAATATATATTCATAAAATAAAAGGATTTGCAACAATTTTTTTAAATTTTGTCAACTTTTTCTTCTTAGTTTTATTTATTTTTTTAATATTGTTAATTTTTTTTAATTTCTCTATTTTTTCTTTTTTTTTTCAAATTTGTAAACTAGGAAAAAAACAAACAAGTGGTTGAGCCAAAATTACTAGCAGCTAATTGTAAAAGAACAGTTAATCTATTATATTATTATAAAGGGGAAGTAAATGAGTTTTATGTAATTGTCCAACTTATTAGAGCCTAATTGAGCGCCATGCCATATTTACCTTCATAACTGGAAAAATTACCCCTATATTAATAGTGTAATCCCAAAAGTACCCATTAGATGTTCTAATCAATTTTGGTCATATTTGACCTTTGATTCAAAATCTTTATATTTAAACTGAATTGTAATTTGAAGGGAACCGTAATTTTAGGGCAAGTTTCCAGAACCATAGTATTTTTTTTTGAATTAATAAAACTAGTTTACATACCCAGTGTTGCCACATGATCTTAAGTTGAATTGAGGTCCTAAAAAGTATATATGTTAATGTTTATGGAAATATTATTCTAAAAGTCAATGCAATTTTACCATTATAAAGACAAATATAATGTGTCACTTAATCAGGCTATAGTAATTAGGGTAAGGTAATCATATACTACATTTTTATGTAGCTTCACTTGAATTCATTAACCAAGCATATAGCCAAACCAATGGATGTCAAATTTTAAACAACATTCATGCAAAGTGATAGATAACATTGTTTTCATAAATAGTGTAATGGATTGATAAAGATCTAATATTTCCTACAAATAAAGAAAATGACTATGAATATGGGTAGTAATAATCAAATATTAAAATTTTAGTTTAAATTCAAACTTGCCCGGTGAAGATAATTGAAGAAAAATCCTATACATATAAACTAAAAAATTAGGAGCCTACAAAATAACATAACCATAACCTTATTAGTTTAAAACTAGAGCATTGACAAAATCATACAAAATAAAAAATATATATACAATATAAAATGAATAGGGGTGATAAATGAAAGATATGATACAATGATGAATATGACGTCAAAACAAAAAAGGGAAAAGGAAAGAGAATGTTACTTTTGTATAGAGTTTTATGAGGATGAAATGTTTAGATATATAAATGGAGAATAAATTAAAAAGGAAATAAATTAGTTTCTAAAATGCATTAAATATAATATGACATATCAAGGCCATTTAAAAGATTTGTTATGCATGAAAGTTTGATTTTTTTGCCTAATATTTTTTCTACATATACATGATTAAAATATTATTATCCAAATTAATGTAGTAGGGTGATTAACTATGTCATATATACCTTTCATTAGTGTTGTTAAACATGGCCCGACTGGTCGAACCAGTGCAACTGCGACCTATGAAACACAACCTACCAAATGACACCCTTAAAACTGTTCAGGTCAAAACCCACTCAATCCCAGAAAACCTAGTTGTAGCCCAATTCACACAGGTAAAATTAGGTTTATGATGGCTTGGTACTTTTTTTATTTTTACCATGTAGGCTTGGAGACTCCGGTGCATGTTTTATTAATTGACCTAAAATTGAAATGTTAAAAATTGAACATTTTCATGACTATGGCTTTATTGATATTTTTATTCGTGCATGCTTTTGGAATAAAGATTTTAACCTTGAAATCTAAAAGATTTAACTATGCACACATTGAAATTAAATATTATTTATTCTGAAATATAAAATAATAAAATATTATTATATGATTTATGTATGAAAAAATATGAGTAAAATGCACCGGTGGTCCTTTAACTTATTTTCGTGTTCTATTTGGGGTCACATAACACTATTTTGTTCTAGCGAAGTCCTTTAACTCATGAAACGCGTCCTACTGGAGTTCTTTCCCTCGGGTCCAGCTTCTCTTCGGTCGAATTTATCCAGTCCTTACCACGTCATCATTTATATTTTTTAGATAAAAATTTATTTTAAAAGCCATTAAATCTCTAGTTATTTTATATTTTAAAATCCATTAGTCACCACGTCTGTCTAATGTAAATTCTAGTACATACCTCGCTCTTGGCGTAGCAATAGGCACATGAATGCTGAGGACAGCTCTCCGAGTCATTCACCGTCGAACTCAACTTCTCCTAGAACATGTAAATTAAAGAGCATTATTCTAATTAATTCAGCACGTTAAAATTAATTCAATTGCAATTTCAAGCAATCTACATCTACACATACCTTTTGATTCGCCGGCTGGATACGGATCGCAATGCCACCGATTGAAATATCCACAATTCCATTGATTTTTTCAGATTCTATCTGTTTCATCATCGAGCTTTCCATCACGTACACATCAGTTAATGTCTTGTTGATCTGCCCGACAACTAAAAGTTTAGAGATAATCTTAAGAATTGTATTGATCAAAAGTTGAATTTTCCATGCTAGGTGCCTACATGACCTTTTATGGTGGCTTGATAAGATCCAAGCCTTGAAGACTTCCACTACGCGCTAAACAACCCTAAAATAATTAGGAAATTAATTTGAAGACAAATACGGTAAGCAATAAATAGAAAAATAAATTCACAAATCCTAGTTGACACTTGCTAGACTCTTACTAGCTAGGAAATTAAATCCTAATTGATGCCTTTTACAAGTAAAAGATCTATATAAGGACTCTAAGCAACAACTCTTAAACTAAAGAAATAAAATACCCCTATAACAATAGTTATTTTATTATTCACCTATGTCTAATTAGACACACTAACCAAGCTCTTAATCCTCCATATATAAGACATTAACCATTAAAAAATGACAATATTACCCTTAGCCAAAATCTTCCCCTATCTACAAAAACCCTACCTCCCTACTATTACCTGTTTTGATACTGCCATCGCCATTGCCAAACTATCATACCTCAAGATCTCGCTGTAATCACTCTTCCTCCAAATTGTATCGCCGTCGCCATTTTTCCCCAGATCTTGCATCGAGATCTCACCACCCCTCCTATGCTCTGCATCATGTCGATTGTCGCACGCCTTCGTGATCTCGTCGTGAACCTTCTGATTGCTATCGCCTCCGCTGCCGTCGCCCATCGTCGAAATATCCGTTGTCATAAAAAGTGTTTGGAGTAATGCACAAACATGTCTGAAATAGTATATAAAAATATCTAATACAGTATTTGAAAGTATCTTAAGTAATTTACAAATAATTTATTATTATCAGAAAATAAGAAGTGTCTAAAGTAGTAAGTAGTGTCTGAATGGATATCTAAAAGTGTATAAACAAATATTTAAAAGTATTTGAATCAATACGTAAACAATTTATTCTCTTCAAAAAATAACTATCTAAAATAATAAAAAAAATATATGAGTGAATGTGTAAAAGTGTAAAGAAAAATTAAAAAATATCTGAAGCAATATGCAAATAATATATGAAATTATAAAAAAGTGTCTGAATGAATGTGTAAAAATGTTTAAAGAGAAATTAAAAAATGTTTGAAACAATATGCAAATAATTTGTTTCCTCATAAATAAAAGTATGTGAACTAATAAAAAAGACGTGTCTAAATAAATATTTAAAAGTGTTCAAAGTAAAATTTCAAAATGTCTAAAGTGTATGTTTGTTCCGTAATTCGGATCTTTTGAGTTTGAGAGCTATTTCTTCACCATGGGCATTTCTTTTTTCTCCTTTTGTTGCTCGTTCTCACTTCGCCTCTGCCACAATGCTTATTCTTTCTCCTCCTTCAATCGCCGCTCGCCGTTCTTGCATCTGCCTCCGCTGCAAGCACTTCCTCTCTCTCCTCATTCGATCAACACTCACCACTCCTAGATTTGTCTCCGCTGTAGCCGGTTCCTCTTTATCTTCCTCCAATCAACGCTCTCGCTCTTGGATCTACCTTCGCTGCAGCAACTTCCTCATTCTTCTCCTTTGGTCACCACTTATGGTTTCGCCTCTACCTCTTTTGGTCGCTACTCCTGGCTTCGTCTCCTCTAGTCACCGCTCCTGGCTTTGCCTCATCTGGTCACCACTCTTGGCTTCATCTCGCTTCGATCACCACTCATTACTTTGCCTCTGCGCCACTGAGAACAATTACTGCAGAAGGAGCCCTAGATGGAGTCCGACGATGAAGCTACAACGGCTAGCTCGTTAAAGTCAAGATGACAGGAGAGGCAGCACGAGGAAAGAATCATGGAATATAATGGGAATTAGGGTGAGTGGTAAATTTGTAAATCAACTCCTATGTCTGATTAAACATATGTTCATAGTATCCTAAGTACTATAACAATTACAAGGTTAAAATAAAATAAAGTATAAATTGATTTTCCCCGCATAAGTAAGATAACAAAAACCCTAGTTCAATTTTATTCAGAAAATCAAGAGCAACTCCATGTATGCTTATTATTTTATGCATTAATTATTTCTCACGATCCCTATAGCAAAAGGGTAGAAAGCTATAAATACCCAAAGGTAAATAAAAAAAATAGAGGAAATTGAAATGAAAAATCTAGGATAAAGAAACAAACTTACAAGTGGGGAGAACGCAAACAAGGTTAAAAAAAAAAGATACAAGCTATTTTGGGCCTCAAACACATTTGAGCTCGTTCTTCCTTCAACAGATCATCCTATCCAACTATCCCAAGAAGATAAGTGTGTATTTCTAAAAACTGAGGGGAAAATTGTAACTTGCAAATAAGTTTCATTAATTGACTTAAATATCCTTCAAGACTGAACGCCATGGCAGTAAAAGGTGCAGATATTGCACTTCATAATAGTCTTTTATGTTCAGTTTTCTTCGCCACTTCCGTCTTAATTTCCCACAACAGACACCCATCAATACTAATTAAAACCAGTAATCCGCATTTGTGGCAATGAAAGATGTAGATACTCATAATCCAATTCTTGAAGCATAAAGAAAAATCAGTAACTAAGGTTTCAAAACTGTCAGTTTAGTCATTAAAATAAATGGTATTAAGTGCCATGTGAGCACTTCCGTCAGCCAAACAAGTTGTAGGACTAACAAAGCTAACGATTTTAATGTTAAAAGACTCATTTGGTAACTAGACAAATTATAAGACTGATATGGTAAATTTGAAAAAGTTAGAGGACAAAAAATGTCCTTTCCCCTTTCTTTAATTGTCAGCTGGTTTAAGAGTCTATAGTCTATACATAACCTCCAAGTATTGTCCTTCTTCCTTACTAGCATTATAGATGAAGCAAACTCACTTTTAATAGGCCTTATGATGCTTGCATCCAACATCTTATTTACCAATCTCTTAATCTCATCCTTTTAAACTGTTGGGTAGTTATATGGCCGCACCTTAACCAGACCACTTCCTTCCTTAAGTATGATGCTATGATCATGGGCTCTGTGAGAGGAAAGGCCTTGTGGCTCCTGGAAGACATGGGCATGCTTTTGTAGCAAACCATCGAGCTGGCCTTCCAATGGTTCGAGGTTCATTTCCAAGCAAAATAGTTACACCTCATCTACATCCATGGCATTTTCAATAGCTTGGAAAATCACATTAAGATTGCCTTTTTTAATAAGTTGGGCAACCTTGGAGCTACTCACTAACTTACATGAAGGTTCAATGCCTTTAAACATGGTGGATTGCCCTGCCCATGTGAACTCCATCTTTAGTTTTTTTAAAATTGAACCTAATGTTACCCAGCAATTTGAGCCTTTAAACACCTAAGACTACATCATAGTTAGCAATAGACATCACATTTATTTCAGTAACAAAAGTAACCACTTTGCATATTGAGACATTATTTCTCATAGTTCCATCAACAATTATAATCTATGTAGGTTTAGTGGTCTCAACTATGCACCTTATTTGTTTTGCCACCCTCAAGTTAATGAAGTTATGTGTACTCCCAGTTTTAATGAGTATTACCACAGGTTGGTTTTTTATCTTACTATAGACCTTCAAGGTTTGAAACTTAGAAGCAACATCCACTGGAGACTTGTAGAGTGCATGAACTGATATGACAGCTTATTTTAAACCTTCTTCAGATTCCAAGCCTTCTGACCCTGCATAATCTTTATCATCTGATTTTAGGAATTCCACCATAGTGTAAAGCTAAAGCTTTAAGCATTTATGCCTTGGGTAATATCTCTCATTGCACCAAAAACACTTCCCTTTTGCCCTCGTATCCTTCATTTCTCGAGCTGTGAGCCCTTTTACAATACCCTTATTCATTACTTCCCTCTTTGGCGTTCTAGTCGGAGGTCCTAGCAAGGGGGCACTTGTGGGGGTGGCCCTAATATTGATGAAGCCTTACTAGTCGATGAATGCCCTTTCATTTTCTTTATGCAAGCATTAAATGTGACCTCTCGCAACTTAGCTAGGGTTTGTGCTTGTTGCAAGTTTCAAGGGTTAAATATCTTAACAGGTGTTCCAATCTCTCCCTTCAAATCATTAAGGAAAAAGATGACGCCTTGTTCTTCACTTACCTCTGCCTTGCCATACAAGAGATCAAATTAACTTATTCTAATACTCTTTCTCGGTCCCCTATTACTTCAAGTTGATAAGTTTTGAAAAGGGTTGTTTGCACATCTCCTAGTTAAACCTGGCCTTCAAGGGGTCTAAATACTCAGGCCATTACACACCCTTTGGCCGAGCATCACACAAGAATGCTTAGTGCCATTAAAATGTTGTTCCATCTAGATGCATTGCCATAACCCTTATCCTCTGTGGGCCTCATCAACTTCAAAGAATTATTTCACCTTATATTCCAATTCCAAAACATTCCCCAATCAAACCTTGAGAAATCCACTTTAGATAGTCAACCTGCTAGTCGGTAGTCATCTCGAGCTCTAGCAGGTAGTGGATCGAGTGCTGTTGGATCTTCCACAACAGTTATGTTTAGGCGATCAGCTCCCACTCGCATCCTCATGGCTAGTATCTCTTGAAGATCTGCTATTCTCTGGGCATTCTCAGCAGAGACTCTAGTGGCCACATCTAAAAGTCTCCTGGACTCTTGAGCTTTAAGTGTAAGTTGTTGGATCTGCCCTTGGATTTCTCGGATGCTATCCTTCATCTCTCGGATGTCCTTTGCTTGACGAGTTTTTTGTGGCCATGAATGGATCCCAAGATACCAAAAATGATATAAGCACGTTACTATGGGTGAGGGCTGTTTACTGCATAAGTGAAGGGGAAGGAAGATCAAGAAAGATGAAAGCTTTTAAGAGAAGAAAAGTCGCAAAAAAGCAGAAAAAACAAAGAAAATAAGAATTCAGGAGGGAAGAAATATCATCATTCATTTCCTAATTCCTCATCTTAAACAAGATAAAATTCCTCTGAATATTCTCCCTAACAGCTAGCATGGCCCGTGCAAGGAAAACAAATAACGACAACGAAAAATGACAAAAAAGAAAAATGGATAACATATTAACAACAACTGCGGACAGCTGGGGCTCTGATGATGTGGCATCCAACAAGCATCTTATTGAAACACACCGTTTAGCTTGTAACGTTTATTTATTTATTTTTTTAGCTGCATCACGCTTCCAGCCTCCAGCCCCAAGTCACATGAAGCGGGAGCGGGAGCGAGAGCGAGAGCGGGAGCGCGAATTCGTTAAACTTGAAAAAACACCGTGAGCGGGAGCGGCTCGAGAGCGTCACTATATATATATATATATATATTAGAAGAGACAAAAAAAAATTGATAGCTTTCAACACTGAAACAACATATGAAAAATCAAACCTATAAAATAAAATCCAAACCGAGATGAATTCCAATAGAAATAGTAAAATTAATTATAAACGACTAGCTACTGATTGTTATTTTTTGTCACTCATTTCTAGCCCTCTTGCCACGGGATATTTCCTCTCTTTGTGCTTGAGACAAGTTTGATATTCCTTGATTGAAACTTGATGTTTGGGAAGAGTTATGAATATCATCATCTCCATAAAGAAAAGTGTGATCTTTTCTATGAATTGCCTCCATATCGTTGTCTAGGACATCATCATATGTAAAATCATCCCAATTCTTATAGGATGATTCATAATCTTCTCTGTAACGCGTCAATAGTCTGTTGTTGTAGTGCACATATACCAATGATTCAGCTCGATCTGCATTCAACTTGTTCCTCTTTACATTGTGAATATATGAGTATGTGCTCTAGACCCTCTCAGCACATGAAGTGTTAACGCTTTGAGAAAGAACCTTGATTGATAGATTATATAATTCAGGAGCAGCCACACCATACAAATTCCACCAAGCGATTGCACTCATCATTTTTCTATCTTCAATAGCCTGAGGTCGAGCAAATATTCCTGTATCACTTGTAAAATCACTAAGTTGCTGGCGAATCAGTGGAGTATCCCGTAAATCATGAACAAGTCGGTCAACCACATTCAGGTATGTCCCTAAAAACAAGACAAAATATTACTAATAATAAAAAATATGTATACTAAAAATATTACTAATAATTAGCCATCAAATAAATAATAAAAAGTCAAGTAACATTAACAACAAAATTAAACATACCTTGTACAAATGAATTAGCATGTGGCTTAGTCCTCTTCCTTCCACAAGGACCTACCTTTCGTAGCCAAGTTTGTGAGTAATAAAAAGGAGTAAGCACATAAGCAAGTGTATGTAGTGGCAGATTCATTTTTCTCCACCGTTCCAAAATCAAATTTTCCACTGTTTTGTACAGATCATGATCATTCTGCAAAACTTCTTCAATAGAACCTATCATATCTTCCATTCTTTGATACACTTCCCCAACAACTGCTTTATCAGAATCACAAAAGTGAATCATTAACCAAATTGGTTTTGTGACAGACAAAATGAATTTTACCTGTCCCCAAAACTCATCATCCAATACCACTTTCTTAACTTGATCATGTTCTAAATTTGATCTTGAACTTCCTTTCTTAAGTTCTTCCCACTCATCATTCAAAACCATGGATATCAAAGCATTTTTTACTCGAAAAAGATGCTCCAAAACTGCATAGTGATGACCAAATCTAGTTTTCTTCACTTGAATGACATCCAATGCAGAAAAAGTTCTGAAGATATGCAGCACAAATGTGTGATTTTTAATATAGTTCACAACACCTTTTGCCTTCTCATAACAATCACTAAAAAATGATAAGCCTAAATGAGATGATTTAGCTAGATCTTTCATAAGAAGACTGAGAGTATGTGCCATACAACCAGACCAAAGAATATGAGGATGTCGATCTTGAATAATATCTCCAGCAGCCTTACAATTTGAAGCATTATCTGTTAAAACTTGTACAACATTATATGTCCCCACAGTTTCAATAGCCTTAAGTAAAATGCCAGCAACAAATTGTGCATTTTTCTCATAACCAGAACAATCAACAGCATTCAGAAACATAGCCCTCCCTCCAGAAATAGCCAAAACATTTATCAAAGGTTGGTTCTTAATGTTGGACCAACCATCCGACACTATTGAAACTCCATACTTAAGCCATTGTTCCTTAATAGGAATTAAAGCACGATCAATTTTTGTTCTTTCTCTATCAAGTAGCATGGTCCTAATTTTTTCAGAACTAGGAGGCTTATATCCTTTAGGAGCTTCATTTATTGCTCTCACCATGTCAACCCACAAAGGAGATCTAGCAGTATTAAAAGGGATTCCACAACCATAGAAGTACCTAGCAATTATACCATCGGTTTCTTCTCTGGAAGACAACTTGAACAACTGCCCAATATGCTTCATACCTTGTTCACGTGCCATATTTGTATCATGTGCTGGTGGAACAACCGGTAGATTAACGATGGGGGTCTTCCTACTACTACTTCCAAATAGTTTCTGAGCCTCCTCCTTCTCTTTTTTCAACCCTGCCCTTTCTTGTTTTGTTACCTTGGTGCAAGTGGCTATTCCTTGAGCTCGTTGTCCAGGTAACAATCCAATTAAATGAGCTCTTATACGTGAGTATGTTCCCGTATAAGGTTCTGCTCTACAACCAAAATTACAAGTCCACTTATCTTTCTTATTCTTAATGTATGTCACATACCTTCTCAAAGGTGTAGAACTCAACTCTTTGCATTGGTCATTAGTATCACCAATATTTGATTGTGAATTACTTCTTTCCTCATTGTTATTTTCTTCCATCTAATCTACAAATTCATGAAAAAATATATAAGAAATAATATATCTCAATCTCAGTTCGGAATAAAACAATTGGTTAATCCAATGGAGCAAAGATGAAAAAAATTAGTAAAAAATAATATTATTTAATCACACAAAAAAAAGCTACAGTGCAATTTAGGCTTTTTTAGTTATCTTTTGTCCGGTTGCTTCCTGCGTGTGCTCTACAATTTTACTTCACCAATAAAAACAGGAACTGTAGTAAGTAGTTCTGTTCTGTACGTACGTATAACGGTATAAGCAAGCTCCAGCTCCAGCCACAAGCAAAGTTAAACGCAATAGACACCGACAAACCGACTCACCGGCACCGCCGCACAGGAAATTTTTTTTGATTCAAACTTAAAAACGGCAAATTGGTGAAGAAGAAGAACAATCGGAATCAGACGAAAATTAGTTTACGAATTCAAACTCACCAATTTTGCTTTTGCTTTTCGACACTTCGACGTCTCGACCTGTCGCACGACTCGCACCGGCACCGTGGCTTGGCTACTGGTACTGCTCTGCGACTGCTCTTAGAAGTTCGACTCGCACGGTGGCTATTGGTACTGCTCTGCGATTGCAACGGTGCTCTATTTGTAGAACGATCGAACGATTGAACGATTGAACGGTGCTCTTCGAAGTTCGACTTCGTCCTCTGTTTGTACATATCAAATCAGACTTCAAACGGCTTCTCTGAGACTGCAACGGTGCTCTGTTTGTAGAACGATTGAACGATTGAACGGTGCCCTTCGAAGTTCGACTTCGTCCTCTGTTTGTACGTATCAAATCAGACTTCAAACGGCTTTGGCTTTTGGTTTCTTTTTCGGTTTAGACTTCAACTTGACTTAGGTAAACAAATTAGCGTGCTAAAAACAGGAGAACTTCTGTTACAGTTAGAATTTTTCTATTAAATCGAATTCGCGAATTTTAAAACCTCAGATCGCGCTTTCCTAATTATTAGAGCGCGAATTCGTCACGCTCGCGCTCCAAAAGCGCGAATTCACCCGCTGATCTTCGGGAGCGGCAGTGAGGCCGGCGCTTCCTGTGACTAAGCTCCAGCCTCCAACTGCCAGCTGCCAGCCCAGAAGTCAGCGACAATCCTGTGCTGCAACCCTTTCCTCATATTGGCCTGTCCTTCGTTCCCTTATGCTATCGAGGACACAAATCGGAGGGAGCAGCAGTTTGCGAACAGTCCTAGTTGTCCAACCGTTGATCTACAGCTGCTGTAGCGTCTTAGCCCACCACCATTGCTTCGCCCCACGCTGCGCCACCTGTCCAAGACACCTTCCGCCACTGGCGACGCAAATCGAAGGAGAGAAGAGGAAAGATGAATCATAGCACATCTCTGCCGCTCTCTATCCATCATCTGCGGCCACTCTGCCCTCTTCTGTTCGCCTAGAGACCACCGCTGTTGTAAACTTGGTTTTCCAAGCATCTGACCACACTCCATCCGTCACCCCACCGTTGCTGGAATTGAGAATCAATTGCAACCCGTTTCAGGCCGCGACCGACCCGGTTTCGCCCAGATTTGACCCTTCAACCTTCTGCAATTTTAGTATAACTCCTGTCAGTTTGACCCCCTCGTGTTTTCTATTCTGTTTGTTTTAGTTCCATTTTTCACCCTTTTTTTTTTTTTACAAAAATATTAAATTTGTTACTAATATTTTAGGTTGGTCTAGATCTACCACTGCAGTTTTTTTTTCGCTTAATCTTCCATAAATGTTTCAAATATGTGACTATCTATTACAAAAATAACAAAAAATGGTAAAATTAGCAGATTTTAAAATTTGAAGGTTATTATGTATCTTTCAAAAACTATTGGGACCTTTAAGATTTTTCCAAAAGAGGGTCTTGTGTTTAATCTCTTTGCCAAAAGAGAGATAGAGAGAGTTTAATTATAAATGGCCCTAAGTTCATTGAAAATTACATTATTGCCTTAAAATTTTAAATCTTCTTACTTTTAATATTTTTCGTTAACTTTTTAAAGAATAGTGACATATCCATTCCCAATTTGAAACTTTAGTGGCATATTCAGTCTATTTTAAAATATTAGTGACAGATTAAGAAAAAAAAATTATAGTGATATATCCATACCTAACCCAAAACATTAATAACCCAATTTTTTTTTTTTGAATTTTGTCACGGACAATGTTGTTTTTTTCTTTATTTTTTTGCTTAATTACAATTTACCCTTTTAGGTTTAGCTAAAATTACACTTTAACCCTTCTGTTTAAATAATATACAATTTACCCTTAACTTTTTAATACAGTCCAACAACAACTCCTAAAATGTTAATTTAGACAGTACAGTTGTAATCTTCAAATAATTTCAATCTGTATAATATTGTTTTATAATTAACTGACATTTAAAAAATATTTTTTTAAAAATTGAAAGAAATATAGAAAGGAAAAACTGATAATTTAATATGTCCATTAATTGTAAAAAAAATATCATATAGATTGAAATTATTAGAATATAGTTACCATAATGTCTAAATTAAAATTTTAGCAGTTACTTTCAGACTGTATTAAAAAAGTAGGGTCAAAGTGTATATTTCTAAACCAAGACGGGCAAAGTGCAATTTCACTTGAACCTTAGGAGACAAATTGTAATTATCCCTTATTTTTCATACAACTTTTGTTTTCTTGTTTATTTTAGCCAAGAATAAATTTCAAAATTATAGCAAATAGAATTATGATTCGGACTAGTTATCCATATTTTTTTAAAATAATTTAATTTACTTCATTTTTTAAGCTAGAAAACTAAACTAATTTATGACAGAGTACTCAAATAAATCTTTAAGAAACTATTCTTCATAGATTTGATAAAATTCTTAGATAAATTATTTATTAAATTTTGATTTGTCTAACATGATGCACGGTTAATTTGAAAAAAGTTGTTCTTTCAAATTATTGGTGGATTTAGTAAAATCCCGAGATGTTAAGGACATTTAAATAAATTCCATATCTGTTTGATTTAATAAGATTCATGGCTTTGAATCAAGAAATTTAAAAATTAAATAAAATTTATAAAAATTATTTTATCAATGATAAGATATTTAAAGAAACAAAACTCAGAAAAAGATAAAATTGAACCCATATAGTACCATTTTTTTTGACATTAAAAGGTGCTTAATCTTTCTTAACATAACTGACTTACAATCTTGAAAATTGCCATAGATCATATAAAGTGTCTAATCGATCTAGGTGTAAACTGATTAGTAACGACTCCTAAATAGTAATTATATTAAACATTAAATGTTAACGGTACATTTGTGCACTTTCATTACAAACATTTTATTGTATATCATAGGTATTTTCATGTATTTTTTAAGATAGATGTTAAAAAACAAACATGGTAATTCAACTATGAAAAAAAAGGTAAACTTTACTTGTCATCTCTAAACTATATCTTATGTAGCTTATTTATCCCGAAACTATTAAGTGTTGCATTAATCGTCCTTAAACTATTTAATTGTTGCTGTGTCGTCATATTGTCTATCACACTGTTAAAATGGATGGAAAAGCGATGTCATATCAACAGCCACATCATTTTTTTATATTACATAAACAATCACGTCATTTTTCATTTATCTTTAACGGTTGTGATGGACAACAAGACGATTAAGTAACACTGAATATAATTTAGGGATAACTAAACAACACTTAATAGTTTAGGGAGAATTAAATAACATTATATATAGTTTAGGGATGACCGGTGGAGTTTACCTTAAAAAATAAAAATTTAATGAAGTAATCAATAAATAAAAAAATAGGAACCAAAGTGGGAAGCAGCCAAAAGTTTGCTGTCAATTATGCAAATTACCATTTTTTTTTAAAAAAATACTCAATTTTTTACTAGTAGAAGTTAGGGGGTGAAGTGCCTCTTGTACTAAACCTAAAAGAATGAAAACAATTAAACCAATCCTAGATTGACCTTTTCTGTGGAGACTGCGACCACCACTCAAATCCTAACTAGGGGTGTAAATGAGTCAGGCTTTTAAAGGGTGGCTCGAGCTCGAACTTGAATTGACCCTTATCGAGCCGGGCTTATCGAGCTCGAGCTTGAGCCTCATTTTAAGCTCGGGAAATTATGGGGGCGAGCTCAAGTCCGCTGCTGGTAAATACCCAATATGCCTAACTAGTAAATACTACCCAATGGTCCCAACCAAAACCCATGTGGTAATGTCAACCTGCCACGAGGCCCACTATGTGAATTAGCTCCCTCCCCAGTGCCCAGTCCCCACTCCCAAGCGTCTTAGTCTATTTCGCGATTCGTGAAAGGTGAAAACGGAGATGGCGAACTCGAAGTGCCGAAACCTCTGTGCTTTGTCTCTCTCCCTATTGTAAATTCCTGACGAGTGACGACCCAAGCGGCCAAGCCAATCTCATCTCCTGGAATTCGCTCGACGAAGACGCAGCTTCGATCTTCGTCTTCCGTTGATTGACGGACCTCGAATCGGACAGAGTAGCTTCTAATCCTTTTTGCCTCTGCCGCTTCGCTACAGCTCTTGGGCTCTTCATCGGTGCCGCCGCATCTTTGTAGAAAGAGGAATATTCTGTGGAAAGCAGCGCACTGATCGTTTTCAACGTTCCGATCGTCATTAACAGGTCGGGTTTCTTTTCCATCTCCTTCAATTTGATTTGTTTTTTTTTTGTTTTATTCAAAACCCAAAGGAAGAGGTCATCTTTGCAATTAGATGTTGGTAGATTTTATACCATTTTTTGTTCCTTTACAGGAAAAAATAAAGTCCTTGTTAAGTTCTCAAATTTGTTTTACGCAATTTAGATATTCGACATTGTTTAGGCAGTTAGTTTTATGCAGAAATAAACGCGGTTCATTTCTTCGTTTACTCGGTGACGATCATTCTATTTTCCCGGTTTGCGCTGCATTTATTGGAAGACTTATTTGTTTGAGCTCGAGTTGTGTAGTGGTTTTTGCGAGTAACGACTGAATTGGAAAATGGAGCTTTAGTTCATAACAAAGCATGGTATCTGCTCACTTTGAGACTTAGTATGAGAATATTAATCCAAATGAACTGGAGCTTGATTGAACTTGTCCAAAATGAGTTCCATTGGTTTTTACGTAGGAATTGGATCAAGTAGCCCCTTTTTTTCCATTGGTTCCATTGATTTGGCTGGTTTTTGGGATTAGTATCTATATACCCATTTTCATTTTTGCTTATTCGGCAATCATATTTTTCCTTAATCATATTAAATCATCCTTCCTTTTCATGTTTTTTTATGTGTGTGTGTGGATGATACACTAATTTTATGTGGGTTAATGCTTATATATTATCATTATTATCGACCTGCACTCAAAATTGGCAATACATTTTTAACTTGTCTGTCTATGGCTTACAAGTGAGATGTTTTTATGATTATTTACCAATAGTATTCATGGTCCCATGCATGGATTATTAATATGTTTAGTTCTTAGTATTTCTCAGTGCATATAATTGATATAGTATCACAAAGGAAAAGTTATTTTCAGTTCAAATAACTTCAATCAATTAGCTTCCATTTTCATTTTTTCTAAACAACATGAACTAATATATATTTTTTTTATGAAAAACGTTCTTCAGCAGAAGTCTTAAAGAATAAAAAGAAAAAAAGTAAAAGCAAGTAAGGATCTATTTGAATTTTTTTTGAACAAATGTGAAGCAGGTTTCCCTAAGTGTTTTGTTTTTCTTAGAAAAAAAAAAAGAGCAACCAAAGCATACCGATCCACCATCTATACCTGTTGTTGAGCTTGTCCCTTCTGGCGAGTTCCCTGAGGGTGAAATTCAACAGTATAAAGACGAGTAAGTTCATGCCAGATTTTTCTTTAAAACAAAATTTTCCCATGTTAAGCCTTTGTTTCACATGTGATGAATATTTGGGAGGAAAAGAAGTAAGGAAGGTTTCTGACAGCAGATCATTTTTTTCTATTTTTTCTTTTTAAAATGTCATAAGAATTCTGCATGCTTTCTTGTGGGCATCGACAATGGGTATGTTAAACATGTCTGGTTATTTGCTGGGTAGTTCTTTGGCTGCTGCTCAAGTTTTCCTGTTAATTCTTTGTACTCCATCCATCTGATAAAGGGGTGCATAAACATATTAATTTATATGCATATGATATATAAAAAGTAAAAACAAGTAAGGATCTATTTGAATCTTCTGTTGTTTGAGCTTCATTGAGGCTACAAAACTTGATATGAATTTGGTTTTTATGTTGTTTGAGCATGTTGGTACTTTGTTATGAATTTGGTTTTTATGTTGTGACTACCCTTTTCATTATTATGCTTGTACTTTGTTATAAAATTTGATATTTGAGTTGGTGCTACTTGTGTGTAGATTGTTGATCATGATTGTAGGTTATAGGGGTCTTAAATGACATGTAAAATGTCATACATAAGTTTTGTATAGGACTAGAAATTCGGGCCTAATGAGCCTAAGGGCCGAGCTCAGGCCCAATTTGAGTCGAGCTCAAGCCTGAAAATTCGGGCTCGAGCATATCGAGCTCGAGCTCGGGTAGTATCGTTAAGCTAAGGGGCCGAGCTCGAGCCTTAAGGCCTCGGGCCGGGCCTGACCTATTTACACCCCTAATCCTGACCATGTTCCACTTTATCAAGTCACCTGGCTAGTGGAACATCTTCTTTGCTATTGGACAAGGTTGTGAGAGAAAGTGCCAACTTGGCAAAAACTACCCCATTCTGAAAGCTGAGATCAAAACTGCCTTTTATCTCTAAACTAAATAAAGATTTAAAAGTGCACCTAATCAGGTAAAACTCAATGAATATGGATACTTAAGTTGACACAAAAAATAATCACTGAAGAAATAATTATAAAGGCAAAGTAAAAAACAGATAATTGCAAAATGAAAAATTTAAGCAGAAAATTTTTCACAGCCCATAGATAGATTAGCTCAAGATTTTGTTCACATATTCACTATTAAATTCTTTGCAAGGTCTAGAGTTTAATTAATGCCCATTTACAAATGACATACTCAGCTTCTCAACAAATGAACACAATGGAAACAAAAATAAAAAATAAAAAAAGAATTATTATGATGTCCCAGAAACAGGTTTTTCTAATAATTACTGACGTGATTAAGCGCTATTATTTCGATGAAATATTATATCCAAGTGGCAATAGAGGTGACCAATAGGTCAAGTTGACTTGGACCCGGCTCGGGTCAAATTTGGCCCGGTATAGTCTCACGAGGTGGTGGGATGAATATGGACATGAAATAAGAGGAGAGCCTAAAATAGCACGGCCTTGCCCATTAGTGCGTTCAACCCGGACTGAACTAGACCAGCCCACGACCTGACCGAGCCAGGCCAAACATTTTCCAGGAGCCATTGCAGTTTTTAAATTAAAAAAAATAAGTAAAATGATAGCCTACCCCCCAAACGGCTCCAAACAGTTTTTTTTTTTGCCCCAGACTTTTTTACCTTCATCTAACAGCCATTAAAGGCTAGTTTTTTAGGGCTTTTTGGACAAAACCAAAATTTCCTTCTACAATAAATAGTCAGCCGCATTCCCATACTTTCTTACATCAATCATCTCTTCTCCAATCTCCTACAATATTCTTTCATTTTCTCTGCTATCTCTCTCCAAGTTTTTTAATCTTTCACTAACATTTTCTTAATTTCCTCCTAATCATCTCTCAATCTCTTCAATTATTTTCTTCCACTAATGGCTTAATGAGGGAAGAACTCCAGCAAGGGTAAGGTGTTGCCTCCTCTTCTTCTGGCACCCGGGTCGTGTCATTTTTCCGAGAACATTTGTTCCGCAAAAACCGAGGCCTGCATTCACAAGAAATTGATGACAACGATCCCAACATCAACATGACGGTATACGACTTAGGCCTTGACGATCAACTCTTCGATGATAACGCTGAGGAAATTCTACCGACCCAAGTTGGCACCGAAGGGTCCCAACCGACGCCACAAAGCGAGCAACCTGAGCAGACTCAAGTCAAGAGCTGGAATTTGAAGGCTTCCATTTGGGCGCATTTTGAGCAAGTTTGAGAAGGCGATACGATGTATGCCAAGTGCAAACATTGTGACAATAAATTTACACACAAATTGAACTACGAGACAGGTATTCTCATGTGGCACTTGAGCAAATTCCATGGAGACATCGGTGGCATATCCAGTGGACAAACGTAATTGACGGGTGTTGGGAGCTCTAGCGGTCTATGTATTTTTTAATTTAATCCAAAAATTGCTAGGTAAGGTTTAATTAATTGGATGATGATTACAGAAAAACCATTTAGACAAGCTAAGGATGAACACTTAGAAAGATTCTTACAACAAAATCTAAATCCTACTTATAAAAAAACATCTAGGTAAATGGCTAGAAGAAAAAGCTTTAAACTGTATGAAATTAGGAAAAAAGATTTGCAAGCATATTTTTCTACCATTGATCATTGTCTATCATTTACATATAATATGTGGACATCTTTAATAAGATAAAATTACTATTATGTCAATGCTCATTGAATATATGATAAATGGGTTATCAAAAAATGGATCATTTCTTTTAAATGTATGGAATCTGATCATACGGGTTAGAACATTTTCAATTGCATTATCGAAAGTCTGCGTGAATTTTTTTGTTGCCGATAAAGTTTTGTCCATTTCTTTTAACAATGCTCCAAACAATGATTCGGTAGTGAGAGAATTGATAAAAGAAATAAAATCATTACTTGGTGGAGATTTTTTTCATGTTCATTGTTTATGTCACATTTTGAATTTATGTATTCAAAATGATTTATAACAACTGTAAAACCAAATCGAGCCAATTCGAAATGCTTTACTTTTTATTAAAACAAAGAACAAATTAGCTCGTGAATTTAAAATGTTTTGTATTGAAAATAGGGTGGATTTTTCTTGAAAAATGTTTAAAATTGATTGCTCCACTCAATGGAACTCAACATTTGAAATGTTAAATGACGCTCAACCATGGACAAATCTTTTGACTTGTTTTGTGAACTCAAAAGTGTAAGGCGGCTGGCTAACAGATGGGGTTTGGGAAATATGTTTTACGTTAGTTGAGTTTCTTAAATATTTTTACGATACAACAAATTTTTTCTCTGGGGTTTATTACCTAATAGTGCACTAAGTAATGTTATATTTTATAAACATTGTTTATGTTTTCTACCAATAGAAGGACGATGAGTTTTTGCAACCAACTGTTAAAGCAATGCAAAAGAAATGAATTATTATTTTTAACAAATCCCATAAATTTATCTTGTTGCATGTGCATTGGATCAAAATGTCAAAATCATGGGTTGTCTGCAATTGTTAAAAGCATACTATCATACATATTTAGGTCAACTATAAGTTTCTGCACTTGCTATTTCTGCTAAAACTAACCACAATTTGAGAGAGTTATACAAACTCTACTCTGTTAAGCATTTTGACAAGGTTAGGTCATCTGATCCAACACCTGTCAGACATTCCACCTCCTCATCATAATTAAGGTTCAACTTAGTGGCAAATATCCTTAAACAACCAAGAACCACAAACCCAGGATTGACGGAATGGAATGATTAGCTCCTTACTTCATTTGAAAACAATGAGGAAAACATCCTTAAGTGGTGGAAGAACAAAAGATGAAGATTTCAAATCTTATCCATACTGGAGCAAGAGATCTTAGCACTTCTGGTCTCTACCGTCACCTCCGAGGTTGTCTTTAGTTCGAGGAAATAAGTCATCTCGAAGAAACAAGCAAGGCTCACACCTGAGGCCATTGAGATTTGTGTTTGTAATCGGGATTGGGCCTTTACTACTCTCAGGAAGCAAGATATGAAAAACTCGGATGATGAGGTCCCTTTTGATGATGACCCGCAAGAGCAGATTGTAGGTTTCCATTATAATTTAAAGAATGCAATCGATTTGATTATGCTGTTAAGCACAAATCTTAATTTTTACCTTTTTTTTTTCCTAAAATGTTACATCATTTTCAAGTGTAAAAAATGTTCCAAATTATGTAAGTGCCGTTTGGCTTTTTCATTAATAAAATTTATACCACTAGTGATGTTTCTTATAAAAAAATATGTAATTCATAAAATTGCTCACATAAAATGATTGAAAACATGTTCAAACACAATTTTAAATAATATGATAAACTCGGCCCAGCTCGAACTCGACCCGCCCTGGCTTGGGCGGCCGTAGGACCCAGCCCAGGCCCACCCCGCTTTTATGCAGACCATGCCCGAGTCTAGATCAAGTCGGCCCACTGGCCACCATTAAGTGGCAAGAAGAAAATAGTAGGCATGCATGTACATATAAATATAACAGAAAATTTGACAAATAAACAATGAAGAGCAAATCAGGGATATGTCTAGTGCTTCTCATTTTTCAGTTGTCTCAACTCTAATACTAGTTATTAGTACTTTAATTAAATGCTTCTCAAATCATTATGGTAGAATAATTGAATTTTCACTAAACAGAAGTATGCTAGAGACCAAAGAAGCTGATGATTTCATTGATAATTTTCATTTAAAATTGGGAAGAGTCGATAGCGTCCACTACCCCTAGTGTGGGTCCCAAACTCTTGATATATCTCATTCAATGATTCTAGATTTACAAAATTTCTATAAAATTAGTTCTATAAGGATGATATGGTAGAACTCAATTTTGAAAATTTTATAGATGTAGCTATTTATGTACATGCATTAATTACTAAAGCTTATCTTGGACACAATGGTTAAGGCTTGTACTCAAGGGTGTTCATTCAACTCACCCAACTCACTAACCCAAATAATATCAACCGAATCACAATATTAGTTTTACATGGGTAGAATTGAGTTTTGATGAAATCTGCCCTGCAAACACCCCTAATTTATGGTTATTACAGAAAGGCCTATAACATTCAATTCTTTAGCATTTTAGCGTTCCGGATCCCATGTACCAACAAAAAGGAACCATATTCACGAATTTACAAGTATCAAAATTCTCAACCAAATGCATGAGAAGTCAAACCAATAACAAAACAAAACCAGGAATTCCATAACAAAGAAAGTAGGAATTAGTATTAAAATACAACTAAGTTTTAGTGTCGGAAATATATTTTGAAGTATGATTTCTACCGTTGTAACTTATAAAGGACTTTGATGCCAGGTTCAAACTCCATTTCCAAAAGGAGATCATAGATGGGAACCAAACCGGTCAACGTTCTAATTAGGAGAGCATACAACACTATATATCCCAACAAACCAACCTGGCGCATCCGTTAAAAGCTATCTCCCGGACTATATGTACAACAGACCAATTCTTCACTCTGAGTGGCTTATCACCAGCTTCGCTTGTCATTTAATCATTTTCCAATGGTAGGTCTACAACTCAGCTCATAAGGAGTGGCTCTGCCCTGTACAAGGAACCAATGACCTACGTACGCTTCACGTTTCACTTCTATGCCCAGATAACCGTGTCTAACAAGCAACAAGCCAAGTCCTGTGGAACTTCTTGTCTAGTCCCAGTATTTAATTCTAGCTTCAACTAATTATATTGACAGAGCATCTATAATTCTGAAACACTTACATTAAAACACGAAGTTAAAGATTAAGTCTCAATTTTCGACAACCTTTGAATCGAGAATGACTTTCATGTTTGTGTGCGAGTGTCCGTGTGCGTCATCATTAGAGAATTGACTTAATCAGATGGCAGATGCACAGAGATGTCTGGAGTTAGGTCCAGATTTATATTGTAAATCGAAGAGAGATCCATATGTTACAAGTTTTCAAGTACAATCTACACCCTTTATTACATGTCACCTTATGCTACCAAAAAAAGGGAGCAGAGAAGGAAAACGTCGACTCATGATTAGAGCACCAAGCTACCTATAGTTTTATGTTGTGCAGGTATTTTGGTACTTAGAGAGGCTTCATCAAATCCATATTGCCCCTGCATTGATGAGTAATGGGGTTAGCTGGTTCCTGACTTGGAGGCTCATTACCTGATTTGGCCCACCAACGAGCTGGCCGCCTATGAACACGGCCGGTACACTGGGCTGGAACCCCAGCTGCTGCAGCACTCGCTCAAGCTGGTGGCCGTTGGGGAGCTCATCCAGCTCGTACACTGTAGGGTTTGCTCCATACCCGCTTATCAGTGACTTGATGCTGTGGCTCATACAACAAGTGCTCTTGCTGAAAATAACCACCGGCCTCTCCGCCACAAAGCCGGTCAGAGTATCCATTAGCTGCTTTCTCGCGGCGCAAGAAAACAGGGTAAGCTTTATGATGAGTAAGTATCAAACTTTGATGCGATTTGTTGATTTTGAGAAAGCTAGGATCATTGAGACGTATTTATAGTCATTGTATAGGGGTGTAAGGTGTAAACACAACTGTTCTTGAGTCGCATGTCTTGCATCGCCAAATTGACCTCGATGCGTATCATTAGTTGACAAAGCCATGCCCTTCATCTGCAACATATTCCAGCCCAAGTTGTATCTGTTCCATGTCGATAAAGATGAACAAAGTATTTGGTGGCAACTAGTTGTAAGAATCCACTCACCCCTTTCTGTAACTTACACTTCAAATCACATTAAACCGAAATATTTGGATTAAACCCACATCAGCACCTGCTGCAACATAATGGCTCACTAAACTCTCAACCATGTGAGATTCTACAAGAGCAGAAAGTACCAGCAGTTACAAACCTTCAATTCTCAATACAAAATTTGGTCCTCAACCTTTCTTTTGTGGACCCTAATCCTAAACCTTTACAATTGGTTGCACATTGGTTTCAAGTCCTGGTCAAGACTAAATTAGCACAAAAATTTGATTTACAGAGAAAAAACTAATAATTTAAATGACCCGTTAACTATAGAAAAATGTAGTATATATTGAATTATGAAAAAATAGTTTTCGAATAGTTTAAATTAGAAGTTACAAAGTTGTTGTTAGATGATTATTTGAGAATAAAAGAAGGTACTTGTCTTTTAATAAATTGAAACTATGCCATACTTTTTTTAATAGTTAATGAATTACTATTTAAACTAACAAATCTTTTTATCTGTAGGTAAAGTTTCTATGACAACTTAGTCTTACATAGAGTTAGGAATCAATATGCAACAAATTAGAAGTTAACAACCAATTTATAATGAAAATAAAAAAAAAAAATCAGACTAATGGTGCATTTAACCTGTTTTTTGTCACTTAACACGAAAGACTAGCGTAAGAATTAAAACAAAAATCACAAATATATGTGAATCTTTGCGCTTTTTTTTTTTTCGTAGTTTCAAGATTACTGAGCAAACCTAATGAACATAGAGAATAAAGGGTCACAAATTGATAATTCCCAATAGTAATCATTCCTGGTGGATAACATAATTTGGATTCCGTTACCTTTGCATGGTATGCTTATATGATACCTTGACATGGGGATGATTGCGAAGGTATGTACAATCAATCAATTAATTAATTAAACCTAATCCTAATTATATGATATCAGCTGCATGAATACCGCCGTCGCCAATTTGCTCGGTTTGTATCAAGTTCCTGTGATAGTCCTAGCAAGACAAGATCGTTCTAATCCATATAAATCGGGGACATTTGAAAGACAATATTATATAAGTATAATAATCGATTAGGAATATAAGTTTTATAATATTATTAAAATTTTATGACTTTTTTTGGCATTAAAAATAAAAAGTTTATAAAAAATTAAAAACATCATAAAAATTTATTTTTAAATGAATTATTATATCTACTATGGGCTGTTAAATGAATTGGTTTCAGGTAAAAAAAGATGTGAAAATAAGTACAAGTCAGACTTGATTTCAAAATGGATTGACTGTTACTCTCTCCGTCCCATAACTTTTGATACATTTAACTTTTTGTTATATTTTGACTCAATTTTATTCATATTATCGTTTGTTAAAAAAATTAAAAAAAATATTTAGAAACTACATATCTTGAATTATCATTCATATACAAAGATTTTGTATTTATATATTAAAATATTGAAAATAAAAAATTATAGATTAATTGCCAAAAACAAATGGAGCAAAACTTTTGGGACGGAGGAAATAATGTTTAATTTAGGCCAAAGTACACTAGAGGGCCCTAAACTTCCCAGTCCGCACAGGTTGGTCCTCAAAATTTAAATTGGTCTATAGAAACCCTCCAACTTTGCATTTAGGTACATTTTAGTCTAACTGATTGCCTTAACCATTATTCTTTTAATGACTTAAATATATGAAGAACTCTCAAACTTTGACAACTCATTGAAGTTAATCATCAAACTAAAACTTGGGCTGCACTAAGACCTAAATTTTACAGTAAACAATGAGCAATATAAAAATTAACTAAGATTAATTAAGATTCATTATAAATTAATTAAAAGTGATTTCTTAGGTTGAGTAAAGAAAAGTTTATGAAAAATAATTAATTGATAAATAATATTATTCAATTGCTTGTCATGTAAAAATAGAATTAGTTATAAAATGATCTTACTCCTTGATAAAAAAGTAAAACTAAAGATAATGTATTATCTATAATAAGAAAATAACACAACACAAAAAATATGGAACCACTAATTTGCCACAAAATTCAACCAATAATCACCTTTAATTCCATCCACTATAATGGTGTACCTAGAAAATGTAAATGACCACCTATAGTATAAAAGTTCAGTGGCCTCAAGGATACTTTGGTCTTTAATTAATGTGACAATGAAAAATAGTATAATGGGCTAATAAGCAGAAACGCAAAAGTGTGATGGTCATTCTTGGAGTTGATCCCTTCCATGTCCAATTCGGATAACCCGCCAATTCAACCCGCCCGACGCGCTTTCAAAGTGCAATTCGCGCTTTCCTCCGGAAGATCATTGGTATTTGTTCCTCCAAACCAAAGATCCTAATTCTCGGTTTGTGTTGCGCCTTCTCTTTTATGTATTTTGTTTCCTGCTAAGATTTTGTATTTGGGAATTGGTGATTTTAAGGGCTTCGGTAGCGGTTTTAACCTCCTCCAGGTTCATCTAATTGAGCGTGGACGCATATAAAATTTTGATTTGGGTTTTAAGTTATTTGCTGAAGCATGAAACAGCTTAACCAAAATGTGGGTTCTGAAATAAGGAAGACAAAATCTAGTCTAGTCTGATGCTTTGTTAAAATTTTGACGTGACAAACAATTGGTAATAAAGAGAGACCCAACATGAACAGAAAGTGAGTTGGAAGAGACGCCTGACTTACCTCTAGAACTATAAACTGGCAATGATTTCATTCCGTGGTTTTCCTTGTAATTCAATCAAATTCTCTTGCGAATGTCATTTCATAGAGAGTGAACCAACACAAAAGGAATTAAGAATTTTCTGTTGAATGATGGAATTAAATTTTCGTGTATAATAACATGTTTGAAATGGCTCCTCACCACGGTTGATGTTCAAATGGTTTTCTGACCCTGAGTTGTGAGCAAGTCTTTAGAAGTTGTTTTCATCACAAAAGTATAACACTGGTGAAGTACTGAAGTGTCCAAACCAAAACACTGAAAACTCATGCTGTGGTTGCTCCTTTCCTATTAAGGGAAAGAAGCAATAGCTGGTTTTGGTGGAAATCTTACCTTTAATGTATATGCTTTCATTTCTTTATCAAACAAAAAAAGGGTATATATGCTTTTTCTAATTTAAGTTGACATTCCCTCTTATTTGCATAGAGATCTTCATAATTGCTCATTATCTGGAGATATGCATGAAATTGAAACAATACTAAATATCAGACTGTACCAGAAGGTTCTTTCATGTTGCAGAATATCAGTAGCTAATGCTTGGTGTAGATTTGGTTTGTTATCCAACAGCCCATGAAGGTAATCTCGATTGTGTTGCAACTTTTGGTTATTGTGAAAGGTGTCCAAAGTAGAAGTGGCCTTTGAGTCTTCTCAAGGGCAGTTTAGCTATCACTGTATCAAGATAAGATGCGAAAATCTTCTAGCCAATCTCAACTATTCAGCATAAAATCAAATCCATCAGTGGAAGTTAACAATAGATTAGTGAATAACAGATACTTAGCATTTTTTTAATATTTTTGGGCTAAAAGCTTATAAACCGAATCATATGTAAAAGAAGAACGATTGAGAGTTAATCTTCAAACTTTTGTTCTTTTCGTCTCTCCCTACCTGTTTCTTGAATCTCCCTTGTGCCTCCACAAAAAATTATCATGTTGTTGCTTGATCTTTATGCATACATTCCTAGGTGAGACCATTGAAAAAAAGTGGAAATAAACTAGATAAACACTTATCTTCTCCACATCAGCCCGCCAATTCATAGTGAGAAAACTTATGGTATGAAACAAGAATAAGGAAAAAGTTCCAACTGTGGTGGTCTTGAAAGTATTGAACTCGACTCTCTTCATAATTTTTAGAGCAGACAATGGTTTTCTTCCGGGAATAGGTGATTTCTGATTGCCTGAACCTTTATCCCAATATCGATTATAGGTTATGGTTATTTTAGAAAAAAATGAATCTATTCTGAAACTTTATCTTTATTAAATATATACTATCAAATCCATCAATCACGACAAAGAAATTCTTTGATTTTTTTTTTAAATGTCAGTGTCAACAAGGTAAGGTTCTTGTTGTTTCAATATTGTCATGCTTACAATACATAAGAGTGTATTGATAGTAGGCTTTATTGCAGTTACAAGGGCCAAAAGTTTTCTCTTATTGTTGATTTATTTAATTGTTATTCTAATGCTACTCAAGTAGGGACATTTATAGGAAACTGAAACTACCATCATGTTTGATATTAAATGTAACTTGTTATAGTCTATAGTCACTTTCTCACAAATCATGCTGAAGCATTTTTCTTATCTAATAATATCATAAGAAACTTTTTTTTTATCCTTTTTCCTTGTGGAATATGAGTTAAACAATGGGATGCATGCATCTTCGGACCCTTATAAATAAGTATCTTTAAATCTCAGAGTCCACCGCACCAGAGCTGAAAATAGATCATACAGCTTCTTGAACAACTTGCCCCTTCCCTACCAGTTCATTTTCTGCATTTATCTTGAGCTTCCGTCCAACCTTCTGCTAAGTGTTACCTACTCCACACCCTTGGCCACATTGTTAGTGATTATTTGCTTCCTCAGACATTTCTTTCAACTTTTCTGGTGAATTCAAAGAAATCTAGTTTTAATGGATAGAGTGAGAGATCTTGCCTCAATGAAGGCTGCTGTGATGTTTACCAAGAGCTCATGTTGCATGTGCCACAGCATCAAGTCACTTTTTTATGAGCTTGGAGCTAGCCCTGCAATTCATGAGCTTGACCATGAGCTTCGGGGAAGAGAAATGGAGCATGCTCTACGTGGGCTAGGTTGCGACTCATCTGTCCCTGCTGTGTCTATCGGTGGAAGGTATGTTGGCTCAGCGAGAGATGTTCTATCACTCCATTTAGATGGTTCCCTGAAACAACTGCTCATAGATGCAAAGGCCATCTGGTTCTACCAAATCCAGGAAAACTATCTATCCGATTCTATAGATATTTCCAGTTTGGCAGATAGTAGCAATCTAAAACTATCTCTACTACCTTGTTGAAGACAATGCAATACTTGGGGCTTTGCTTTTTCTTTAGATCCTTTAATGCACAGTTGGAAAAACTTTTAGCGCTCATTGAAAACTCAAAAATATCTCACAGCATGATTTGTAAACTGTGGTATTTCCATTTGTTCCCCTGGTTATGAAATAGTGTTTGGAGACAAAAGTTGGGGATAAAGTGAAGCTTTTAATTCAAGTGATTCCCCCTCAGCTTTAGTGGTGATAAGGATGTCTTCAATTAACTTTAGGATACCAAAAATTGTTCAGAAATTGATAATAAAGAGGAATTTTAGTAGCAATTTTTTTTTTTACATTTTTCTAATATTTTAAAATATTAGAAAAATTATAAGAATTATTTTTTCCCTCATGGTCATCATTTTGAATGTTGGAGCATAAAAAAGTTTCTATTCTTAGTAACTAACTATTTCTCTATACTAAATAATATTAATGTATTTTTATTTTTATTATTTTTTAGAGCTAACAAAATCTTATGAATTGTATCAAAGTAGCATTATGCATGCATTGCTTTTAGGCTTTAATCTTTGGAAAAATCATTACTTAACAATAAATTTAGTTAAATTTGACAAATATGCCCTAAATTTTTTATAAATGCTTTTGAACATTAGTTTTCAGTCAATTTATTTTCTCTTTCCTTTGCTTGATGTTCAAACTACTATCTTCATCCTAAGTTCTTTGCAACATTTCAATTTTTTGACTTAACTTTAACTTAATTTTTTTATATTAATATTTGCTAAAAATTAAAATTTTTATAGTTTCTAAATGTAATTTTTAAATTGTTAATAGAAAATATTAAATTAAATAAATTTAAGTCAAAAAACTAAAATGTTGCACAGAACTTGCGATGGTGAAAGTATAATAATAATAATAACACTTAAAATTTACAACCTTTCATCAATAATTATTTATACATTAAACAAATAATAACAATATACTCTAGTTTTAATTCTATTTACAAAGAGAAAAATAAAATTTTTAATAAGTTTTTTTACACTAGGAGACCTTCTAGGAATTTAAACCTTCGATTTCATCTATACCAATATTGGGGCCCCAAACTATCAAGTGGAATTAGAGTTATACAGTTGACTTAGCCTATTTATTAGAGAGTTATAGAAATTTAAGAATGTTTTAATATGAAGATTTTTGGTTTAAATCATACATTTGGAAAGAAAAAAAGACAATTGTTTGAAGTTGATTGTCCAAAATAATTTATTTTTATTTTTACGTGATTTTTCATCTAAAACTAATACTATTTGAAAACTAATTATATATATCTGTAACAATTTATTAAATAATTTTTTATAGTAATTGTTATGAATTTTTTTAATTATTCAACCTAAAAAATTAATTAATTAATAATATCAATTTCAAACAAAAAAAGCCACCAAAAGCATATTTGGATTAATTTGAATTAATGCTAAATAAATTAAATCTTTATCTTAATGGTTAGGTTCAAGCTTTTTTGGGTTGATGTTCTATACTTTGTTTCTCTTCTTACAAGTTAGTTTTATATACCAAGAATCATTTGATGTACATAGTGTGACAACCCAAATCCAGAACTGGTCAACAGAACATCTGACCACACCGCTTAGGCTATCCTTTGGAAAAAGAATAAGTGCTACGTATTTATGTTCTGAAATTTGAGCCTATATATCCACATAAGGCTTCCCACAATTCATCCATGTGGGATATGGGGGCGTTACAAACTCCCCCTATGTACCTAACGTCCTCGTTGGGGTCAGTCGGATTACTTGGTTTTCCCGACCAAGTAACATCTCTAATCGGACTATTTAGACCCTGGCCAAGTAGCCTATCAAATTTAAGATCAGCCCTAGTAGATGATGCATGTGCACACTCACTATACAACACCATCATGGTCCCAGGTCGACTCTGAGACCATCTGTGACAACTCAAGTTCAGAACCGGTTAACGGAACACCTGCTCACATCACATGAGCTATCCTTTGAAAAAAGGAAAAACGCTAGGTGTTTATGTTTTGAAATTTGAGTCTATATATCCACATAAAGCTTCCTACAATTCATCTATATGGAATATATAGGCTCCAGTTCCAGAATATAAGCACCTAGCGCTTATCTTTTTCATAAAAGATAGCCCATGTAGTATGGTCAAGTGTTCCATTGGCCGGTTCTGGACTTAGGTCGTTACAGATGGCATCAGATCGACTCGGAACCACAATGGTGTAGGTATGTACATGCATCGTCTATCAAGACTGATCCTGGATTCGAGATGCTACTTGGCCAAAGGCTAAGTAGTCCGATTAAAGAGGTTACTTGGTCCGAGGAACCAAGTAATCTAATTGACCCTAACGGAGACGTTGGGTACACAAGAGGGGGAGTTTGTAACACCCCCATATCCTACATAGGTGAATTGTGAGAAGCCTTATGTGGATATATAGGCTCAACTTTCAAAACATAAGCACTTAACGCTTATCTTTTTCCAAAAGATAGCCCATGTGGTGTGAGCAAGTATTCCGTTGACTGGTTCTGGACTTGGGTCGTTACGGATGACATTAGATCAACCTGGGACCACGATGGTGTAGTATAGTGAGTATGAACATGCATCGTTTACCGGACTGATCCTGGATTCGAGAAGCGATTTGGCCAGGGGCTAAGTAGTCCAATTAAAGAGGTTACTTGGTCCGGGGAACCAAGTAATCTAATTGACCCCAACGGGGACATTAGGTATATAAGAGGAGGAGTTTGTAACACCCCCATATCCCACATCGGTGAATTGTAGGAAGCCTTATGTAGATATATGTGGTGTGGGCAGGTGTTCCGTTGATCAGTTCTGGACTTGGGTCGTTACACATTGAGAGTATAGTTAAGGCTTTTCTTGCTTAATTATAAATATTTTTCACCCCAATACTACTATCTATCTAAACAAGAATAAATAAGTTCTTAATTATAAATATTTTTCATCCTAAAACTACTATCTATTTAAAAAAGAATAAATAAATTCTTATCACATATATTGAGAAAGTATAATGTTTCTATTGTGTCGAACTACTAATTTTCCCACAAAGAAAGTAAATAATGATTTTAATTTTATTATAAAGATTACACTTTCATGCAACATAATGTTCAATTATCAATATTAGAAAAATTATGAAAGCAACAAAATCTTTATCGACTTTTATACTCTTAACCTGTATGGGTTTTATTTTTTTTAATGAGACCGAAATTAATTTGGTGTTTTATATTTATTAGAGGTATAATTAGTACTAAGAATCTAAAAGGAAAATGGAGAAAAAATAGAAGTCTCATATGTGCAGTTTTAAAAAAATAAAAAAGAGGAATCTGTATGTCTTTTTGTAGCTTTAATACAATTACTTAAAGTTATATATTAAGTATAAATTGTGATGGCAAAAAAAATTTTAAATAGCCATAGTGAGTTAAACTTTTGTAACAAATATGTCATTAATTAAATTATATATATATATATATGTATGTATGTATGTATATATATATTTGGGGCATGACCTTAAACATAAAATTTTATCAATTTTTTGTACTCTTAAACTTGAGTGAAGTATTTTAATTAGAACTTAAAAGTTTCAAAAACCTCATAACTATATCTATTTAAGTCAATAATTTAAATCTGATAAAACTCATTAAAAGTATGAATATGTCAAATGTTGAACCTTTTTATCCTTGAGTTTTATTTTATTTCCCTCTTTCAATGATAGATTTTCTCTAATTTCATTATAAACATTATACTTTCAAGCAACATAATATTATATTACTAATATTGGAAAAATTATGAATGTGACAAAATTTTTATCAATTTTTATAACCTTAACTTATATGGTGTTTTATTTTTCAAATGAGACCAAAATTAATTTGGTATTGTATATTTATTAGAGGTAAAATTAGCACTAGAAATCTAAAAAAAAAAAAAGAAAAAAAATGTAAGTCCAATGGGAACTTTCTAAAAAACAAAAAAGAGGGAGGAATCTCCATATGCTTTATTTTTTAGCTTTAGTACATTTGCTTAAAGTTATATATTAAATATAACTTTTAATAGTGAAAACTATCCTAAATAGCCATAATAAGTTACAATTTTGTAACAAATATTTCCTTAATTAAATTATATATTTTTGGGACATGTCCTTAAACATAAATTATCAATTTTTTGTACTCTTAAACTTGAATAAAATAGTTTAATTGTAATTTAAAAGTTTCAAAAACATCAAAATTATATCTATTTGCATCAATGATTAAAAGCATGAATATGTCAAAAAAGTTGGATGACCTTTTTATCCTTAATTTTTATTTTATTTCCCATTTTAATGATACTCAAATTTGTCATTCCCAATTTATTAGATTTAAAAACACTAAAATTATGGAAAGGAATAAAAAAAAAAAAATAGAACAAAGTGATGACAAGCTCTTAGGCTTTATATTAGGAAAATAAGATTAGTATTTGAAAAGGAAAAATAGAAAAAAATTGTTGATTATTTTCTATGTTTCCTATAAGTTTTTTATGGAAAAAAAATTAAATAATGCCAGTAAATTTAAAATTTGTAACAGTCATGTGTCTAATTTATATGAGCTTAAACATGCCTAAAAACATATTGTTTGTCAATTAATTTACTTTTTAAACTTGGAATGTATTAATCAAAACTTAAAAGTGCAACTTAATATCCATATTTATCTATATGTAATTAAAAGTGCAAAGATATATAAAATAACTAAACCACAAATTATAAGTTATTAACTTTCCTTTTATGTACTGAGCTTCTATTCTACTTTAACAAGTTTATTTTCATATGATTAACTAATTATATTATAAGAACAGTGTGTAGGACTAGATTTTCAAACTTTAGTGATGTGAGTATAAATTTTAAATCAATGGGTAAGGATTAATTATCCAAAATATAAAAAGCTACACAACATTTTTACCTCGAACTTTGGAACAATCACATTAAATCTACCATAAAACATAGGGTAAGTGTAGATCTTGAAATCTTAGATGTGAGTGTATTTTGATAAAAGAAATCAAGAGTAAAGTAATTAAGCTTTTTGAGTAATGTATAGTTACTTATAGTTACATGCCTTTGAAAAACACTCAGTGTTTACTTACTAAGTTTATACTTTGGCATCGTGGCTCATATTTGTGTTACATTTCTTAAAATAAATTTATTTTTAGTTAATTTTTTAATTGAATGTCCCACTTGTATTATGTTCCTTTCAATTTTGAATATAATATCAAAAAAATTTATTAAAAGTTAACCTTATGTCTCTTTAAAAAGTCAAAGTTATGATAACATATTAATGGTAAATATTTTTAATTATTTAAGCCAAGTAATATATATAGACTTTCCATTTTAATAATTAGCTTTTTGAATCTAAAACATAGAAGTTAAGATAACACTTACTAAATTAAATTTTAATAAAATTTATAAATATGTAATACTATTAAGATATTAAATTAAGATCTTTTCTCAATAGATTGAATACCATTTTTAAATTTTACACTGATAAGAGGAATTCTGACATCTTTGACTAGATTTTAAAAATACCATGAAGTAATTTTATAAGTACTCTACTATCACAAATAAAAAAAATTCTATCAATTTTTTTATAAAAAATATTACCTGTAGTGTATTCTACATTATATTATTATTTTTGTTGTTGTTTATATTAAACAAAAATCTAATATAATAAGCTATCTATTATAATGAATGATGCAAATGAGGATAGTTATGATGAAATATTATAATAAAAAAAACTACTGCATAAGAGATAGAAAAATTAATAAAAAATTATATCTAAACTAAAACAAAGTAAATTATTATTACAATAATTTATTTTAGATAAAATAATTATAATTATAGTTATTAGAGGGGAAAATAACTTAGTATTCAATTCACATGCAACGCACGTGTGTAATTACTAGTATAAGTAAATGCATGTTGCCGCGCACAAGAAGTCAAATCCTTTTCCACATGTGAAAATTATAAAAAACCTCCCATTAATTTGAATAAAACTTGGCTTTTGGTTATTACTATAGTATGGTGGAAGAATTCAGATATTTCTTTCTATCATACTATTCTATTCTAATTTTAGGAATGTATAAAGTTGTAATGTATAAAAACCCAAACTTAATAGAAATCAATTAACAATATCTATCTTTATAGATGTCGATATCAATTACATATGTATAATGGCCATCCAATTTCAATTTTTTTTCTTTATTTGATACATCTTAGTTGCCTTGATTATAATCTTAAAAAAATTATAGGACTTTACCCAACCCATAATTACACCACATTATTTTAAGAAATCTACAATTTACCCTTATACATTATCTCCGTGAATATGGGTATAAACGAGCCAAGCAAGCTCGAAGCTTGACTCGTTAAGGATTGACTTAATTCAAGCTCGAGTTTGGCAGGCCCACTAAACATGGCTTAAAGCTAGGCTAGATAGGGCTTGAGCTCAGGTCACTGATTTGGCTTGATTTGAGTTTCAAGCTCAATTTAAGATTAGCTCAAGGTTCAAATTAAATGAATACATTGAGATTATTTTTTATAAATATATTATAATATTATACTGTTTATAAATAACTCAATAAAAATTCGACCCGAGCATTATCAACTCAAAACTCGATTCGTTAAACATTTAAATCCTGGATATAGCTTGAATTCGGACTCGTAGCGCATTAACCTCGGTTCAATGACAAAAAAAGCCGAGCTCGATAACAAAGATTTATAGTACTCGATATGAAAATGGCAACGTTTCTTTCCTGGGTTCCGCAAAAGCTTCTTCTCCCCACGGCCCGGGTACCAATTCACCGTCAACGTAACAGGGACATGATCATAAAAGAAATACCATCTGGAGCAATCCCACAGTAAAAGAATATTGAGCTTAGAAAAACCATGCAGCCCATATTCCATGTACAGAAGCTTCGTCAGTTTTAACATATTCAACGAGGAAACTAGTTCGGTTGGTGTGCTTGTGAGAGTGAGTGGTGACGGCAGAGGGGCGCTCAGCCATGGCGAGGACCCTGTGGGCGTGATGGGGTCGTGGGAAAACGATCGAGAAAGGCCTAGAAACCGAAGAAGAGCGAGAGAAAGGATGTGGGAATCTTCTGACAGGAGAAGAAAAGTTGGTCTGACGGGAAATCAATCGAGAAGGAAGAGACAAGGATGAGAGACACAGGGCAATGAACATGGAATCATGGAGAGAAGGAGAGGAAGAGCGAAGATTGGGCAAAACATATAATTCGGTGAGATGGGTTGGGCAGATTGAGGGGAAAAATGCGTCATTTGTGAGGGAGGTGGGAGGGAGCCCGATTCGACATGTGGATTTTTCTCGACAGCATGGGGGCCTGAGCTGCTGACTGCTGGATGACAGGTAGATGGTCATTTTGACGGCTCCCAAATTGTTGCAGCTTTTCTGTTTGAATAACGCTACGTTAACTTCAAACAACCGGTGAAATGTGTAAGAATTTCATAAATGTTTGGAATACAAAACCTGTTTCTGCAAGTGGTGCTTTATTCTGTAAATGTATGAGGCTAAGCGCACTATGTGGTCTATATTTTCAAGGGAAATGGATTGAGAACCTGTATATTTGTGTTAGAAATAGTTCTGGTAGACATGTATACAGTATGGGCAGATGATGGTATGTTTATGGGGCCTGTATATGGTTGATTTGCCTTTCTAGCTTGCGGGGCTGTTTGTCTTCTCTTTTCTTTTCTTTTGTTTCTTTTTTTAAGCCCCGTTTAGTTTTCGACTCTTCTTTCTCTTACCTTTAACTACCTGGCACAAGGCAGACCATCGAGTTTCTGCTGGCAGCACACATTTAGTCGTGTTAGCTTAAACACATTGCAAACATTTGACTTAATTAAATCTTCTCTGGTATTTTTTGTTTCTTTTTCTGTTATGTCTGGAGATATATCTTTCAGTGAGTTAGTGGGGGAATGGAGAAACTGCAACATGATTTGCGAGATGCTTAGGATTGGTTCATATCTGCATATGAATTGGACATATTTCTATTTGAGTATGAGAGCTCTACTGATCGAATTAGTTGTTAAAGTGTTCTCTGGTATTCAGATCTAGCAGGCAACTTCTTGAGCTATTCTTTGAAATGTCGGTCACATGAATTTTATGTCGGTTTTTTTCCACTTAGGTTGAAGCTGCTGTTAGAGCTACAGAGGAGTATCCTGAAAGACCAGGGGAACCACCGTGCCAGGTGTCCTGAAAATTTGGAGGAAACATGAAAAATTGCAAACGATGTCTCCTCTAGTACTTTTGATATATTATCTAGCTTAAATTTAATCTTATTCAGTCTTCTTGGTATGCTTATGCCGTTTTATCTGAAAACTGGGACTTGTAAATTCGGTGCATCCTGTAAATTTCACCGTCCTAAACATGGAGCTGTATCCTTCCAGTTGAATGCATATGGCTACCCTCTATGACAAGTTAGGGTCCTTAAGCTATGGACTTGCTTTCTGTTGCCTCCATATTTTCATATATCTTTTATTTAGAGGTTCCAGAAACTTTAGTATCTAAACTAACTATGCATGCATCAATTTATAGGGTGATAAAGAATGCTCCTACTATTTGAAAACGGGGCAGTGGAAATTTGGTGTTACTTGTAAATTCCATCATCCTCAGCCAGCTGGTATCTCAGCTCCAGTCTCTGCATCTCAGTTTTATCAACCGGTGCAATCTCCTTCAGTTCCCATACCCGAACAATATGGAGGGGCTTCCACCAACTAGAGAGTGGCAAGGCCTCCTCTTTTGCCTGGATCATATGTTCAAGGGGCTTATGGTCCTGTGCTTTTCTCCCTAGGAGTGGTTCCTATACGAGGTTGGAGTCATTACTCTGTAGGTTACTGGGCACACGTTCATCAAGTTAATGCCAAAAGTGAATGCATGTCTAAAACAGTTATGAAATTTGAATAAAGACGTGTGCAGGCTCCTATATATAGCCCTGTTCTATCTCCTGGTGCAAAACCTGCCGTTGGAGCAACATCTCTTTATGGACTAACTCAACTATCTTCTTCAACACCTTCAATTGCTGGAAATTATCCCTCTTCATTTTCGGCTGACCCTTCAAGTGCTAGTCAAAAGGAAAAATCATTTCCAGAGAGACCTGTTGAACCCGAATGCCAGTACTATCTAAAAACTGGTGACTGCAAATTTGGAGTTACCTGTAGGTTTCATCATCCACGAGATAGGTTGTGCCAAGAAGAAATTGTGTCCTTAGCCCACTTGGACTTCCTTTGCGACCAGTAAGATAGTTTCTTATGCATAGGATCAACCTTTTGGTATACACACACACTGGGCTCAGTAAAACACAGGCAATTTGGCAGCCTTTCCTTTCTCACAATTTAGGTTGATCAACAACATTTTGGCTTTTCTCATAGTATTACCTTCTTATCACATATATTAGTAATGTCCGCCAATAAGCTTTTACATTAAACACCATAAGAAGCCCCTTCTTACCAGCAACTATGAAGCAAGCCACTGTAAGCCTAAGTTCTCTTAGCATTGGAATGTACGTGTCACATGTTCCAGAACTAGTTGGTTCTTATTCATTCCTTGACATGCCTCTCTCTTCACCCACCTGACATTGCCCCATTGCTGTTATGGCTGGCGGTATGCAGACATTCGAAGGAGCAACATCTCAGGTTATATACATGTAAAAGTATCACGGTGATGATTTGATTTCAGAGAGGTAGGAAGCTGTCGGTGGCCCTCAAAGGTCGTGCACAGCGAAATTCAAATTGTGACATGTAAAATATTTGTTTCTAATCAGAAAAAAGGATACCAATTCAAATTTGAGAAGGACAAGGTAAGAGAGAAGTGCTATCATCCCTCTGCAGATTAATACCTATCTTTATTCAATATCTTGCAAATCAGATCACCGGACTCCCGAGGCAGGATCGGCGGCAAAGATGAAAAAGGAGACCAATTCAAATTTGAGAAGGACAAGGTAAGAGAGAGGTGCTATCATCCCTCTGCAGATTAATACCTATCTTTATTCAATATCTAGCAAATCAGATCACCGGACTCCCGAGGCAAGATCGGCGGCAAAGATGAAAACGTAGCTACGCCTGATTTGGTTCTGCGATTTCAATAGTTGGACCGGACTTCGGCAGGATCGGCAGCTCCTCTGAAGCTCTCCGTGCTCTCCCTGTAGCAAAGCCAAGCAGAGCACTCCACGCCGCTTTGAGAGACGCGATCGACGCAGTCCACGCCGCATCGCGGTGAGCTTTGAGCCAAGCGAGCGACGCAGTCGACGCGGAATAGCTGACGGCCTTGAGCAATTCGAATCCATCTCTGAAGAGACGAAAAACCTCTTCAGCTCGGAAGCCGAGAGTGAGATTAAGTCCGAAATCAAACACCGCAAGACAGCGTGAGAAGCATTTCGCAGTGGCTTTGACGGTCATCTCGACTCTGTGAAGAGTGTGTGGTACGGCGGCCGTCAGGAAGAGGAGCCAGAGGCAGCTCCTTCCGGCCATGCCGAAGAGGAGCAGGAGGAGGACAGCGCAGAGGTTGAATGACAGGAGAAGTTTGACAGACAGTGAGAAATTTGAGAAAATCGCTTCGAGAGAGACGGAAGGCATTTTTGAAATTTGTGCGGGAATTCAAATTCATTCCTCGCGTATTTATACTACTGGATCCGGCGGTTAATTGTAGTGATTGGCGTAGTAAGCTTTCTCAGTTCCTTTTCAGTTTGACATTGCTATCATTTTTTCGGGGTTTTAAAAAAATAAATTTATGACACAAAAAAATAAACACATTCTTACATTTAATTTATACAATGTAAGCTCTTTATTTCAATAAAATAATAAAATGACATTACAAAAAATAACAAATTTGCAACATAAAAATAGTAAATTTTTTATATTAAAAAATATATTTACAAAATCAAATGATTTGTAGCTTCTATCTCTCTCTCTCTCTCTTTTTTGTATTTAACTTTGTTTCTTATTTTACTTTCAGTTTTATTCCTTGTTTATTGTTTTATTTTTTTAATCCATCTACATTTTCTTCTTAGCTCTATTTATTTCATTTTCAAATTTTTTATATTATTCTTTTTTTTTTAAATTACTCTATAATTTCTTCTATTTTAGCATTTGAAAAATCATCGTATCATGTTCCTTAACTTTAGTTGTTACTCAAACAAATTTTCAAATTGTGAGGATGCAAAAGAAAAGGAGAATAATAGCAAATATTAAAAATAAAATTGGTGTTCTTAATTAAAGGGAATTGAAAATTGAAAAATATAAGAAAAAAATAAGTAAGGAGATTGAAAAAATGAATAAGAAATAAATGGTAAATAATTAAGGAAAAACAAAAAAAAAAGAGTAACTTAAAAGGGTTAGCATATAAAAAAAATATATTATGCCTTTTGAAAAATATAATTTATGGAGTAATTTATATGTTAGGTGAAATCTTAAACATTAACTAAAACTTAAGACCTTAAACTGTAATTAGCCCATTGGATTTAACCTCCAAAATGGGTTTAAGGGGGATAACTGTAGGTTTATTGAAACATTAGGAGTAAGAGGTTTCTGAAACAAAAGGGGAATAAGTGTAATTTTGACTATACATCAGGGGGCATTTTGTAATTCACCTTTTTGTAAACCATTCTCTGGATGCCTGATTCAAACCATAAGGTGTCATGCTCAGTAATCTCCTTCTGAGAGATACCTTGGAGGAGGTTTGTATAAATCTCTTTATGGGGATGGCAAAATCCGACCCAACCCACCCGAATTCAAGCCCGACCTGACTCAATTTGATAAAAAAAGTCAACGACCTGAACCTGACTGACCAAATCATATTTTAATTTGGTGCATTTAACTTTTATTTATTATAGTATAATTGAAAAACTAGAAATTAAACTTTAGTTAATCAATAAATTGTATTCCATTTAATTATCCAATTATTAAAAAATATTCATAAAATAAATAATATTTAAATCAAATTTAAATGAATAAACAAGCTCCCACTAAATAAAATAATTTTATTCTTAACCATTGTCTCATATACAACTCCAAAAATTCTTGAAATTGAGGGACCAAAGTGAACAGTGCTTTAAACCTAGGGACATAATTGTATTTGGTCCCAAATTCTATTAAGGCTTAAAAACACAAACAAATTGGATTTATTGGATGTGTTTCAGAGAGCCCAAGAAGATGAAGATTTTCAGGATCTCAATAATAACATACTCTTATGTTATTCATTTGTGTATATGCCACATGCATATAAGTTTTCCATACATATTGTCTCAAAAAACAATATCTAGCATGCTATTTGAGTTCAACATGAATATAGACATACTTATCCAGTCAAACTTAGCATGCCACTAAGATCATTCATAAAACTTAAATCCTTAGCATGCTACTAAAGCAAGAAAGGATGCGTACCTTCCTTTTTGATAGTCTTGTGCCGAAAAGGAAAAGGAAGGACTTGATCTTAGAGATACGCCTTGAGGCTTGAATTGAGATGAAGAATCTCAATGTAATTTCACCCACAATGCTCTAAGAAAGTGTCTAATATTTCGGCTCTTTAAAGGAATGAAAGGAGGAATTTTTCTCTCAAGAAAAATGGTGCAAATTGAGTGTAAAATTTGTACTCTCAATGGCCAGCCACTAAAGGCTATTTATAGATGACCAAAAGGCACACCTTTACACCAAGAAAGGTGTCCTTTAAGCCAAAGAACACTTCCTTTGGCTAAGGGTCATGTATGGTGGCGAAAATACATGTCTTTTAGCCAAGGAACACTTCCTTTGGCCTATAACCACCCATAACTACCTTATGGGCGAAAATACATGTCTTTTAAGTCAAGGAACACTTCCTTTGGCCTATAACCACCCATAACTACCTTATGGGCGAAAATACATGTCTTTTAAGTCTAAAGGACATCACATTTGGTGCAATAACCACCTCAACCACCTCCATGGCCGAACATACATGTCCTTTAAAGTCAAAGGACATCACTCTTGGTGCTATAAGCACCCTATGGCCGAATATACATGTCCATTCACCCAAGGAACACTTCCTTTGGATGAAAGGACATGTTCTTTTAGCCAAGAGTTATTTCTTTTGATGAAGAGACATACATTTACACAAAAGATGTGTCTCTTGGTGGTTTTGAGCTAAAAACAAGGTGAGCTGGCACAAAGCTAGCTCAATATGCTACTTATGCACCATTGAGCTCTTTTGAGCTCCAACCTAGCACCATGAACTAAGGTCCAGCTCCAAGAACTGACCTTGAGCTGGAGTTAGCTGCTTTCAGCTGAAGTAAACTGAAGTCCAGCTACACTCAGCTACCAAAAGCTGAAGTGAGCTGACTTGAGCTGAAGTCCAGCTACATTCAGCTACCATAAGCTGAAGTGAGCTGACTTAAGCTTACTTGAGCTAACTTGAGCTGAAGTGCAGCTACATTCAGCTACCATAAGCTGAAGTGAGCTGACTTGAGCTGAAGTCCAGCTACATTCAGCTACCATAAGCTGAAGTGAGCTGACTTGAGCTGACTTGAGCTAACTTGAGCTGAAGTCCAGCTACATTCAGCTACCATAAGCTGAAGTGAGCTGACTTGAGCTGACTTGAGCTAACTTGAGCTGAAGTCCAGCTACTTTGAGCTACTTATAGCTGAAGTGAGCTGACTTGAGCTAAGGGGAGCTACTTCTAGCTGCCTTGATACCTTTTCAAGCTATAGTTAGCTCAACGAGCTCAAATCCTATCTTAAAAGGATCTTGGTGCGCCAAGAATTCCAACAGAAGAACCTTGTATTTTTAGGCTGAGTTAAACTCAAACCAAGTCATGTGGATCACTTGAATCCAGGTACATCCAAGTACAATTCCCACTCTAGCTCCTCTAGGTCCATTTCGCCCACATTATTGGAAGGAATTGATTTTCTATTTTGAACAATCCAAAATACAATTTTATTTTCTCAATCACCGCATAATTGGAAAAGCCTTTTGCAACCTTTGCATTAAGTCACATAATAATCCATAGCAATTATTCCATACAATTATCATTCATATGAACAATATTTGCCAAATATTCAAAACATAAAACATCAGGCAAATGGCTCTCATAGGATAAAATAACCAATTATTCAAAAAAAAATCATTCCAAAAAAATAAATATTCAAAACATTTTATTACTAAAATTATTAGTTAATTTGGAGATTGATATATTTATTTCAAAAAGGCTGTTGGAACACAAACATTTTAAGCCCAACCAAACAAAAACTACAAAAGATGGACTAGTTCCAAAACAAAATGAAACAGGCCTACTTGGGCAGTTTTTCCAGTCAAGCCCGAAACCTCCCTTTCCTTTTCTCTTTTACCCAGTCAAAGGGCTTGAAACCCGGTTGTGACCCACATCCCCTTTCTCTTTGCATTGCAATGCAATAGGGCAGCAGGTCCTTTCCAACCGAAAACATTGCTGCTGGCAGCACACATAGACCGGCTCTAGCTAGGGCAGCGAGACCACCTCTAGCTAGGGCAGCGAGACCGCCAGGGACCGACAATCAAACTGGCAAAACACAAAACTTATAGGACTAATGGAGTTAATAATTTTAAGTTTTGGGGCTTGTTTAACTAGTCAAGGGGTTTTAGGGCTGATTTGGCAAAATCCAAAAAGTTCTAGTAGGCCACTACACCCAGTTAAGGCCACACCTGACACACACAAAGGACCAAGTTCATTATGGTCAATGATTCGCGAATCGCTTGCTTTGCTCTCACTCAGGACGGCCAGCTGCTCGCCACAGCCAGCACAAAGGGGACTCTGGTTCGCATTTTTAACGCAGTGGATGGAAGTCTGCTGCAAGAGGTGTGTATTCTGAATTCCTCCCATCTTATCTATTCATTTTGGCGTGTAAAGTTTAATGATTGGAACTTAAAGAGTGTTCATTTATGTGTATTGTACTTTTAAAAGTATACTTCTGTATTTTGGAGACACTGGTTAAGCATAGATGTGAATCAACCTTTTTGATAGAACATTGGAAATAGTTGAGATAAATGTGATACGCATAGTGGATTATCTTTGCAAGACGGACCAATGCTACTTCCATCCTGTTGCGGTTTTCTATACTGTATTTTGAATTGGTTCTCAATCATCTGTGACCAAATGTGATACTGTATGTGTTGGGCATTAGTATCTTGAGATCCGGAAGAATAACTGCCCACTAGGTCAATTCGTCCTTTGTTTGCATCACTTGCGGAGAGCTGGAGTGGATATTCTGGTTTAGTGACCAATAAGATATGATTTAACAAAGTCGGATAAATTCATACAGATAATTTATGATACCCTATGTTGCACATTAGGACTTTGAGATCTGGAGGAATAACGGGCCTCTAAGTCATTTCCTCCTTTTAGATCACTTGCAGAGAACTGGAGTCAGTGTTTTGGTTCAGTGATCAATAAGATATCATCTAACAAAGTTAGATAAATTCATAGAATGTTCGCAATCTAAGAAATGGCGCTCCATCAATTGTGATGAAAGTGCATTTAGTTTTTACTCTGTGTGTGTAAGCCATCTAAACATTGTATGAATTACTGGGCTATTATTTTCCTACCTCAATTTCACTCTATTTGTGGATGTTAATACATATAACGTGAAAGATCATAGCTAAACATACAGCAGATGTTATCTGAAGGGCTTCATACTCTATTTTGATGTTTCCCTATTTTATGCATCAGTGATGTAGGAGCTGGTTTCTAGTTCAGCAATTATGACTCCAAGTTTATCATTTATAGTGATGAATATGTTTGTAGGTGGGGCGGGGTGCAGATAGAGCTGAAATTTATAGTTTAGCATTCTCTTCAAGTGCACAGTGGCTAGCATTTTCAAGTGACAAGGGCACTATCCACGTTTTCAGCCTTAAAGTCAATTCTGCATCTCTTGGCATTGAGAGGACAAGAAGTGGTGTATCAAATGTTGTTAATCCACCAACCTCTTCACTCTCTTTTATTAAAGGTAGTATGTTTTTTTCATCGATCATGTGTCTTTTAGGTTATATTCATGTTAAATAGTTCTGTCATAATTAGATGACAGAAATTTGAATATTGCTGATCCAGTTACTTGTTCTTTTTCTTCCTGAAAATTTAACTTATGCAACAAATTAGTCCATCTAGCAGTAGCAGAAATCTGGACTAGAATTCTTCTCTCCTAAAAACTAGGATGGTTTTAAATATTTAGTTTCTTTTAAGGTCCATGGGGATGGCAATGTATTGTGAAACATTTTCAGTCAGGATTCTAAACTGGCGCTGTTTTCAGGAGTGTTACACAAGTACTTCAGTTCAGAATGGTCAGTTGCTCAGTCCAGGTTGAAGGTTCTCAATATATTGTTCCCTTTGGTCATGAAAAGAATACAGTGGTGATAGTTGGCTTGGATGGAAGGTGAGAAAGAATATACTTTTGCCAGTCAGATATTGTGTCCCTTTTCTTTTGGTTGGGAATTGGTCTTGATCATATAATTTAGTTCAGATCTAGAAGCCTTTCATGGCCTGGCTACTGCTGAAACCTTGACAAAAGAAAATTTTCTTTTCTGAGAACTGGGAATGTTCCAGTTTCAGACCCCCTTCCCCTATTCATGTTTTCAAACTTCCCTTTCCCATGGTCTATTGCTAGGAGTGTGGATCTCTTGTTCTTTTCTGGGTTCTTTGTTCTATTGGATGTATATCATTTCTTCTCTTAGCTGCCATTGACCTTGCAACATTTAGATATGTGATTCATTTCAAACTGCAGCTTCTACCGAAGCCAATTTAATCCTGTGAGTGGAGCAGAAATGAGTCAGTTGGAGTATCACAACTTTCTGAAACCAGAGGCAGCTTTCTGATTTCCTGGGGACGTATTGTAATCTCGTTTTCCCTCCTATTCCTTGATGCATGTTCAAATCTGTAAATAGCTAGTAGTATTTCATAGAGTTGTAAAGCTGCAACTTATTATTCCCAAAAGAAGATGGATTACCTGTGTTCATAGATGTGCAGATTCTTCTCCAAGTCCATGATATTCTTGTGAATCAAGCTTCAATTTCATCAGGAATCTAATCAGGGGCTTCTGAGTGCTCACGTATAATTTGTGAACTTGAATTGAAATGTCCATCTATTATTAGGTGAAAGACGCACCATCAACTTGAGGACCAAGGATTTTGATGAACACAGAGTTGTACTTAGCCCATGGTCTATCATCGAGATGGACTGATTTGGATCATCCATCTACTGTGTGTCGTATTGGAGTTCAGGGGACCTGCATTTGATGGATGACCCAAAACCATTTGTCACCATGATGGACCGTGAGCTAATAATTTTTCCAAGCACAATAAAGTATTGGGAACATGAGGGCTTGAATTCATTGTATTTGAGCGAGCAACTTCTGCTCCCATTGAAGATATTAGGCCCAAGATACCTTAACTTTTGTTTTTGGGCTTCTTCCTGCTTTTGCTTAATGATATCATCCCATATTACCAAAAAAAATAAACAAATTTATTGTATTTTATTTGTATTTCTTTTTGGTTGGTAACAAGTACACTAGAACCAGCCAATCAATCAACAAAAGAACTACCACATCAGCCGGTGGTGGCCATTGACCTTGCCCGCGTTAGGTGCCGTTTCTATCCTAACGTCTTTAGCGCAAGAATGACAATTGGGTGAGTTGAGTCACTTTTTGATTAGGTCATTCAGGTTTAGGTTTAATTGAGTTAACATGAATTTGGGTCTAGGTCGGTCATTTGAATTCATATTGATTTCAGGTTCGAGCTGGGTTAGGTCAGGTTTATTTGAGTTCAAGTTCAATACATGTCAGGTAAATTTCAGTCTCAGGTAATTTCAAGTTGGGTTTCAATCCAAACTCGGGTTGACCAGTAAGGTTTGTTTAGGTTACTGTTATATATGATGAAGTCACTTAATTAATTCAATTTTTTTTATTTCATTAAAATTTAAATTAAATAATTTAATTTTTTTTCAATTAATTTACATTAATTTTTATTTTCTTAGCATGTTAAATTAAAAAATCATAAAATTTATCTCAATTATGTTTTGACAAACTTGCTGTGATATCCAATTTTTACTGTGAAATTGCTACGAAATATAACTCTAGCTCACTATTACTCTATTAATGAATAAAATGTAAAATTTTATAAATTATGCATGAAAATGTAAATATTTAAAAAGTTCAGAGACCCACGTTGTAATTATTATGGTGACTAAAATGAGAATTTTTAAAATTGACGTACTTTATTGCACTATACTTAAAAGTTTTGGGATGAATGTTGTAATTTGACAATTGCCTACCAAGATCATCAAACTAAATATGAAAGTTACTTATTTTAGAAAAACTCAAATATTGAATTTATTAAATATGAAAGTCTTTGAATATTAGACTTACTAAATATGGATGTTCCTAAAAAAAGGAAGTCATTAAATATGAAAGCCTTCATATATAAAACTTATTAAATATGAAAGGTAATAAAAGAGGAAAGTTAAGGTTTATGGTAAATGTTAAAATTAATTGTTAAGGTTTTGGATAAGAGTTATGAATAAAATTAAGTGTTATGATTTAGGTTTTAGGGTTTTTAATGTTAGAGTTTATGGTTAAAATTAAGGGCTTATGGTTTAGGTTAAAAATAAAAAATCACAGTTTTTTAAATCTTTGCTGATCATATATTTATGTTAATTTGGGTTAAAATCTAGTTTAGTTATTGAGTGATTCCGGATTTAGGTTAGGTCAAAACTAGGTTTGGGTCATTGCAAGTTCGGGTTTTCTTGGGTTTGACTTCAATTGGGGTTCAGGTTGGGTATAATAGAATTTTAATCATTGACTTTTCTGGTCAAATCAAATTGGGTCAAGTTTTGGTTTAGGTGGGTCATGCCAGGTCACTGAATCGGATCAGATTTTATAATCTCTACTTCAAAGAAGGAAACAAGCACAAAGAAGGGCACGTGATTAATATAGAGCATTCCATAGCCATAGGGCATGATTTGAATGACCACAACCTGTGAATTTGGCTAGTCAGAGCTTTTCCTCTCCATTAATCGACATCTATTGTTGTTCCAGGGAGCCTATAAATACTAGTAAGTCCAATTTTCAGACACTAAAGTCGAGCACATTAGAGAGTTAGGTAGCTCATGCTCAACAAAACTGTAACTAATGGCTTGAACACTGGTATGTAGGCACCTGCAGCGCACGTTTCTTGTGTGGGTAAGTAAATGCATTTATATATGGATATCCTAATCGGATTGTATTCTAGTAAGTATCTGCCAAGGCCTGTCTGCGTTTGCATTTGCTTGCTGATCTTATTGTTCCCGCTGCAAACAATGGCGCTCAAGGTGTACGGAGCTAACATGTCGAGGTGCACCGCTCGCGTATTGACCTGCCTCCACGAGAAGGGCGTCGATTATGAGCTGGTGCCTGTCAGTCTCATGGCCGGCGAGCACAAGCGCCCCAGCTTCCTCGCCAAGAACGTATGTATGCCCAGCCACTCCCATTATGCTTATTAATCCCTACTTTGTCCTTAATTTCATTAAGTTAATCAAGACTCATCCTTAATTTCATTAAAAAATTTTGTCCTTCAAAGCCTTTTGGCCAGATTCCCGCTCTCGAAGACGGTGATCTCACTATTTTCGGTAATCCGTCCAAAGTTTTTTGTTTTATATATGTAGAGTCCTCATCATTTTACCATTTATTTATAGAAAGCAAGTAGTACTAATATTTATGGATAAATGAATGGACTGGACAGAATCAAGAGCAATATGCGCCTATGTAGCCGAAAAGCACAAGGACGTCGGATACGACCTCCTGAGGCACAAAGACCTGAAAGAAGCAGCACAAGTGAAGGTGTGGATGGAGGTGGAGTCCCAGCGCTACAACCCAGCGATACAGCCCATCTTCAACCAGTTCTTTGTGGTCCCGCGTAGGGGCCAGCCCACCGACCAAGCTCTCAACGACCAAAACCTGCCCAAGCTAGCAGCAGTGCTCGACGTCTACGAGCAGAGGCTGAGCCACAGCAAGTTCTTTGCAGGGGACTTCTTTAGCCTCGCTGATTTGTTCCATCTTTCTTTCACCTTTTACCTCATGAAGACTCCCTATGCCACTTTAATCAATGAGAGGCCCTATGTCAAGGCTTGGTGGGAGGCCATTTCTTCTAGGCCTTCATTTCTGAAGTGTTGGACGGTATCAACTTTTGGTCCAAGCGATGAAAGTATTGGAAGTTGTAATGTGTTCTCCAATTCCTTGGTCTAGCAAGTACTAGTGAGGTTATTGCCATAAGATTGAGTTTAATGTGTAACATGTGTTGCCCGACTTCGAGTAATGATCCGTTCTACCTCTCTCTCTCTATTTCTTTTGGCAAAATCTCACTAATATCACGACACAAGGTTATATATATGACATGTATTGCCTAGTAAAGGCAAAAAAAAAAAAAAAAGACAAATTTGAGATTCAAACGCTGGCTAACAATGTGAAATAATGGCTTTCATGTCCAGGGAACAAGAAGTTCATCAACCAAATCACATCACTTGGGGGAAAACATAAGTTTATATGAGCTAATTCATGGCGTCCTTACTGGGCAAAGCTGGTGCTTTAATGGAAAACCCAAGATACACCTACAATACTCCAACCAGCTAATGGCTAGCACCAATATTTTTACACAGGTCCTAATGTTAGAGACACAAGGTTCTCTTCCTGAAATTTGAATGTATGCAACAAAATAGGCGGTCTAACATTAGGAGAGATCCTTGATTAGAATTTATTGAGGATTACCGATCTGGGGCTTCTGATTATTCCCCATGATACGTGAACTTGAGGTAAGAGATCAACCAATGTCATGTGAAATGCGGATCGCCAACTTGGGAGCGATCATTTGAGAGGACAAAAGGCAACTGAAGGAAACATGACTGCTACTGGTACAAAAATAAAAGCAGTATGATATACCCCTGGAAACTTAATTGTAAGAAAGCACGGGGACATTGATCGGGTCCAACCTTCCAACCCAAGGAACATGTAGGACCTGAAAGAAGCAGCCAGCACAAGTGAAACAGTTTTCAGTCACTCAGGCTTCTACACCGGCTCTGTTTTCAGGAGTGTTCTACACAAGTAATTCAGCTTGGAGTGGTCAGTTGCTGAGTTCAGATTGATAAATGAAGGTTGTCAATATGTTGTTGCCTTTGGTCACCAAAAGAATACGGTGGTGATTCTGGGCTTGGACAGAAGGCGAGAAAGAAAATTAGTTTTGCTTGTAAAAATTCTGCGTCTCTTTTTCTTTTGGTTAGAATTTGGTCCGCCTGGGTCATATAATATAGTTGAGATCTAGTTGTTTTTCTCGGCTTTGATTTGTTTGGCCCCTGTTGAAAGACTCAAGGGGTTTTAGGCTGATTTGGCAAAATCCAAAAAGTTCTAGTAGGCCACTACACCCAGTTAGGGCCACACCTGACAGACACAACCTTATTGAAGAAAGTCGCGTCCAGTTTTGTTCAAATATTGAATACATAAAAGTGAATGCCGAAAACTGATTAAGCAGTTTAAGTTATACTGATTCAGTAACTGCTCGATAGATACACCTTCTTTGTAAAATATACATAGCAGCCAATACTATTGTGTCTGGTAGCAAATGAGGAGGCCTTGTTCACTTGGGTGAAAAACATACATAAAGTTATTCTACGACATAATTAGCAGTAGGAACCATAATAAGGCGCCCCACCCCCCTCCCCCCCAATTAATATAAGACAGCTAGCATTAAACCATAATAGCAATAAACAAGGACAGAAGTGCCAAGAGAAGCAGCAAAACATTTACATTGTTCCAGCAACAGCGGAGGCAAATAAGCTTTGAGTGAGCGCAGCGAATGCAATGCCTGGGGAACTTGGGAAGCTCTTTATGATGGGCCACATGAAGCAATGTCTGCTCCAAGCCATACTTGTCAACTCTAGCCATGGCATCTCTAAACCCTTTGCCATAAACCTCTAAACGTTGTTCCACTGCTTCCTTTTGCTTCTTCACCAGCTTCTTCTCGTGACCTTGTTCATGGACATCAATAACCCAGTCCAGCCAGCATTTTCTCACCACTCCACACAAACCAACACTAATCCGGCCTGTGTATCCCCCAGAAATACATAGACCTACACACACATATATAAAACTTAAAGTCAAAATTTGAAATTGAAATGACGAATTAATTATTCTTAAGTTAATTGTAATTATATGGGATTTGTAGGGTCCGTTAATCTATATATCTGCTTGCTTGCATATGTGCTCAAATACATACCATGATCATTCAACCAGGAAGCCAACATTAGATGAGTCAAATAAAGTCCAAGGTCGACCCTGAAAGGGTGCAACAAATTTAATTAAAGCAGTATGTATGTGTATATATATATAAATAAATTGCAATATCAACTGGGCGCACACATATTGATTATTACCTAGGAGTACCCCACTTGAGAATGATGGCTTTTGTCGCAGCCGGTTTGCACCCACCAGGAGATCTGAATCCTAAAGCATTCCTACGTAAAGAACAAGTAAAATTCATTAGCAGCCTGCTGTGTAGATTGGTTAATTTGTGCGTGGGCGTGTAAGTGATAACAACAATGACAACAATTACCCGAACTGTGCAAGAAAAGATGTGTTACTCTCAGGTTTTAGCTTCTTCGTCTTCAGTTCCCTTGCTTCCTTTGTAGCCAATATATTTTGTCCTTCTCGTTTGTGACACTTGACCTGCAATAATTACAGAGTCATGAGACAAGTACGTAGTACATGCACTTCCCAACAATAGGGACTAATTAATTAACAAAACTTAGTATATAAATAAGTTAATTTGCTTACCGCCATGACAATTCGTTCGTCACCACTGAAGGTAAAACCATATGATCTACTGTATTCTTCTTCACTAGCGAGATGCTGCCGTGATCAAATAATTAATATACATGAACTAAATATTAAAAATAACACCAAAAAACAAAACTCCTAGCTAGACTTCATTACGTTTCTGATATCTGTCTTTCTGATTTCTCTGAAGTCAGGATCGAGAACCAACAGAATAGGGAAGTCCCTCTCGACCACTAGATTAAATTCTTCAGCGAAATATAGATCAACTAACTTAATCACTTCTAGCAGTTGCGACTCGTCGAAGACCGCCGTAGAAGCACATCCCGGACACAGCTTCCTTCCGCCCTCCAGACTAACATACCTCTCATGATCACTTGCCTTCAACACATAACATATAAAATCATAATTGGGTCATCGTTTAGCAATGATTGATTTCTGATTCAGTTTAGAAATAGGGAAAATAGTTACTTATTGCTTCATCATCCCATCCAAAAGTAATTTGAAGGCCAGTTCTGTGTAATGTAAATTCTAGTACATACCTCACTCTTGGCGTAGCAATAGGTACATGAATGCTGGGGACAGCTCTCCGAGTCATTCACCGTCTCCGAGTCATTCACCGTCAAACTCAACTTCTCCTAGAACATGTAAATTAAAGAGCATTATTCTAATTAATTCAACACGTTAAAATCAATTCAACTGCAATTTCAAGCAATCTACATCTACACTTACCTTTTGATCCGCCGGCTGGATACGGATCGCAATGCCACCGATTGAAATATCCACAGTTCCATTGATTTTTTCAGATTCGATCTGTTTTAACATCGAGCTTTCCATCACGTACACCTCAGTTAATGCCTTGTTGATCTGCCTGACAACTAAAAGTTTAGAGACAGTCTTAAGAATTGTATTGATCAAAAGTTGAATTTTCCATGCTAGGTGCCTACATGACTGTAGCAACGTGATTTTTAGGAGTCGCCAGTCGATTGGATACCTAAAAAATGGTCTGCGAGAGATTGTAAGATTGTGAGTCAGTTACGCTAAAATAACCCTATTAAAGCGCCCGGGAATTGGTACCATGGGGTTCAGTTTTATCTTTTCCTAACCATTTATTTCTTGATCTGATCTTTGATTTAAAGTGATTTTTATGAATTTTATTTAATTTTTAATTCCAAACCGGGATCTTATTATTAAACAATCTGTCTCGGAATTTTATCAAACCACCGAGAACGGACATCCTGAAAAATAAATGTCAAGTACTAAAAATATAAAAAGAGTTATCTTCATTTGATTTCTTGCTAATGTCTAGATAATGAGAAAAGTAAATAAAATCTAAGCAATTAAAGAACTAATTATTATTTATTCTAAGACACATTATGAGATCCTAAAACCAAATTGCATAAAAGATGACTGAGGTAATTTAAGAAAATAAAATAGAATAAACAAAAAAAAACATACTAGGTGAAATTAATGACTAAATTTAATGGGTGCCCAAAACAAACAAACAAAAAAAGAAACAAAGAAAAACAAAAAAATAAAAAATAAAAAATAAAAGCTTGCTGTCAGTGATTGATCTGCAAAACAGAAGAACGTTAGTGACTTTTATGAATGAAATAAAAAGATGAAGGGTTAAGGAGGGGTTTTACCAAAAGTGAATGGTGTTGGGTCGGTTCTAGGTTCTGAAACGGGTCTGGTTCGTCGCGATCCGGGCTCCTCTCGATTCTTCGTTCAGCAGCGTAACGGAGACGGCGGAGGGAGCACCGGCGCTGGAGAGGCTGGGCAGCTTGCGGAGGCGGGAGCAGGGGAGCGCCTGGACGGTGGTGGAGGGCTACTGGAACGAGAACGCGAAGGGGACGGAGCTGCTGGCTTGCCGACGGCGCGGAGGGCGACTCGACGGAGGCGGACAGGACTGGCGACGGCGGGGAGGCGACGCGCCGGCTGGGAGAAAGGTGACGGCCTGACCGAGCAACGACGAGGGCAGACTGGAGGAGGACGAGCGTCGGGCGTCACCAGGGAAGGCAATGGTGACGGCGGCGCGAGGAGAAGATTTAGGGTTTCTGGGCAGAGGGAAGAGAGACAGGGGATTGAATGCTGCAGTTTTCCCTTCTTTCGAGACTAGGGCTTAGGGCCTCCCTTTTCCTCCCTTTCTCTCTAAATCTGAACCCTATTTATACTAGTGTGGGCTTAAAACGTGATTAACACTGCTTTTTAGAGTTTAAAATCCATCCAAATCAAATTTGAAGAAGTTTAGTTCAATTAAGATATAATCTGATGAAATTACTAGTCTCAGTCCAATAAAACTCTCAATCTGCCTATTTTACCCTAAATTCCGTACGAATTTCAATTTGACCCAAAACTTTCAGGAATTATCAGATTAGCCCAAAACTTTGCAAAAATCCCCAGATTTTCCTAGAATTCCATAAAATATCCAGATTTGGCTCAAACTCTCTAAAATTGACATATTTGACCCAAACTTTTGAATTTTGCTCAAAACTTTCTAAAAATCCTCAGTTTCCTCCCAAACTTTCTCTTTTTGTCCAAATTGACCCCACAAGACTTTTAAGAGTCCAAATTAGTACTTAAACTAAATTAACTCCTATTTCTACCCTAGATGACTACTTAAAAAATATCAATATATCCTAAATGTGACTAGATTAACTAATTGTGCAAAAAACCTTAAAAATGATAAAAATGACCCAAATTTCTAACAAATGACCAAATAGTCCCAAAAAATAAAAATGCCCCATAAACTAATTTTCCTAATTTAAAAATTAACAAAAAATTAGTACCCGGACAAAATTGGGTGTCAACAATGACCTTTTATGGTGGCTTGATAAGATCCAAGCCGTGAAGACTTCCACTACGCGCTAAACAACCCTAAAATAATTAGGAAGTTAACTTGAAGACAAATACGGTAAGCAATAAATAGAAATTTGGCCGCCGCCAAACATCACCGCAAAAAGCACTTACTAAAGTATTTTGCACTTTTGAAAAACCTTAAATTTTCGTATCGTACCCGACAATCCTCTGACCTTCTTTTCACTTGATCAAAACAAAATCCTTGTCTAGTGTCTCCTACTCCATTTTGGGTTTTTTTTTCCAACTAAATTTAAGGTCATTAATCCTAATTTTTGAAAAGATCCTCAATTCATGAGATGTGATAAAGCAGTAAATGATGGAGTTGGAGCTGCAGTTAGGCTCAACGATATTCCAATGGATTTGGAGCAACCATTAACGGAGACCTTGTCATCGTCAAGAGGTGCAATTAGTTTGCCACACTATATTTCTATTTCGTATACTGGTCATCAATATTATCAACCCTTAAGATGCCAAATTTTCCATGATGTTATTATTATCAAGAACACCTTACTTAGATAAATAACATATAAATGATGAGAAATAGAGAGATAGAATCAAGACTTCTACCCAGTTCATTTAACTTAAGTCAATTGACTATAAAATGACTTATTTTTATTCTTACGTCTTTTTTACTCGAAACTAATTTTAATTAAAAATCAATATTATGTAATTACAATAATATATTGAAAATACAAATTTTATAATCTTACTAAATTTTTAGAAATTTTTCTAGTTTAAGGTATTAAAAAAGAAAACTTCATAAAAATTTAACAACAACATAAAAATTTACTTTAACATGGATTATTACATTTATATAATATTGACTTTCCAATGAAATTGATTTTAGATAAAAAAAAATATAAAAATAAAAATAAGTCAATTAACTCAAGTGAAAATAAATTAGCTTTTAGTATCTACAATTTAATTAACAAAGCCAGAGGGAGGTTAATTGAGGTGGAAATAGCTTGAGAGGGCGACAGGAATGTATAGACAATTTTCATTCAAGGGAATTTCACAATGGATTGGGAATTGAAACCATAGAGATAAAGATAAATTTGGAAGAATAAACAAAATTTTCTCATTGGTTCACACGTGACAATAGAAAATCAGCAACTTAGGCGGTACTTTGACGGTGTCTTATTCTGTTGGTGCATGTAGCAAAGTCCAATAGAAAAATAAATTCACAAATCCTAGTTGACACTTGCTAGACTCTTACCAGGAAATTAAATCCTAATTGATGCCTTTTACAAGTAAAAGATCTATATTAGGGCTCTAAGTAAGACTAATGAACTATAAATTGATCTTCCCTACATTTTCAAGTGACAAGGGCACTATCCACGTTTTCAAGTGTCAATTGAATCTGGACTATAAGTATGTTTTTTTCATCGATCATGTGTCTTTTAGGTTATATTCATGTTAAATAGTTCTGTCATAATTAGATGACAGAAATTTGAATATTGCTGATCCAGTTACTTGGTCTTTTTCTTCCTGAAAATTTAACTTATGTAACAAATTAGTCCATCTAGCAGTAGCAGAAATCTGGACTAGAATTCTTCTCTCCTCAAAACTAGGATGGTTTTAAATATTTAGTTTCTTTTAAGGTCCATGGGGATGGCAATGTATTGTGAAACATTTTCAGTCAGGATTCTAAACTGGCGCTGTTTTTAGGAGTGTTACACAAGTACTTCAGTTCAGAATGGTCAGTTGCTCAGTCCAGGTTGAAGGTTCTCAATATATTGTTCCCTTTGGTCATGAAAAGAATACAGTGGTGATTCTTGGCTTGGATGGAAGGTGAGAAAGAATATACTTTTGCCATTCAGATTTTGTGTCCCTTTTCTTTTGGTTGGGAATTGGTCTTGATCATATAATTTAGTTCAGATCTAGAAGCTTTTCATGGCCTGGCTGCTGCTGAAACCTAGACAATATAAAATTTTCTTTTCTGAGAACTGGGAATGTTCCAGTTTCAGACCCCCTTCCCCTATTCGTGTTTTCAAACTTCCATTTCCCATGGTCTATTGCTAGGAGTGTGGATCTCTTGTTCTTTTTTGGGTTCTTTGTTCTATTAGATGCATATCATTTCTTCTTTTAGCTGTCATTGAGCTTGCAACATTTAGATATGTGATTGATTTCAAACTGCAGCTTCTACTGAAGCCAATTTAATCCTATAAGTGGCGGAGAAATGAGTCAGTTGGAGTATCACAACTCTCTGAAACCAGAGGCAGCTTTCTGATTTCCTAGGGATGTATTGTAATATCGTTTTCCCTCATATTCCTTGGTACATGTTCAAATCTGTAAATAGCTAGTAGTATTTCATAGAGTTGTAAAGTTGCAACTTATTATTCCCAAAAGAAGATGAATTACCTGTGTTCATAGATGTGTAGATTCTTCTCCAAGTCCATGGTATTCTTGTGAATCAAGCTTCAATTTCATCAGGAATCTAATCAAGGGCTTCTGAGTGTTCACGTATAATTTGTGAACTTGAATCGAAATATCCATCTATTATTAGGCGAAAGACACACCATCAACTTGAGAACCAAGGATTTTGATGAACACAGAGTTGTACTTAGCCCATGGTCTATCATCAAGATGGACTGATTTGGATCATCCATCTGCTGTGGGTCCTACTGGGGTTCTAGGGACCTGCAATTTGATGGATGACCCAAAAACATTTGTCACCATGATGGACCGCGAGCTAATAATTTTTTCGAACACAAGAAAGTATTTGGAACATGAGGGCTTGAATTGATTGTATTTGAGCAAGCAACTTCAGCTCCTGTTGAAGATATTAGGCCCCAGATGTCTGAACTTTTGTTTTTGGGCTTCTTCAAGCTTTTGCCTAATAATATCATCCCATATTACCAAAAAAAAAAAAAGAAGAATTTATTGTATTTTATTTGTATTTCTTTTTGGTTGGTAACAAGTACACTAAAACCAACCAATCAATCAACAAAAGAACTACCACATCAGCCGGTGGTGGCTAGGGCTGAAAATGGGCCGGGCTTTATTCGGATAGTTCGAGCTTGAGCTCGAGTAAGAGATTTTCAAGTTTGGTATTTTCGAGCTCGAGCCGAAAATTGAGCTCGAATTACTTTCGAGCCGAGCTCGAGCCTGCGCATATTCGGCCCTTTTGGCCCTCGAGCTTAACAGGCTCAATATTTACATTATTGGGCCCTTCCCCTTAGTCCCAGCCCACTCCCCTTCGGCCCTTCCGGCCTTCCCCTTAGTCCCCAGACTCCTCAATCCCCATTCCCTCTTTGTAATGACCCAAGTCCAGAGCCGATCAATAGAACACCTGCCCACACCACATAGGCTATCCTTTAGAAAAGGATAAACGCTAGGTACTTATGTTCTGAAATTGAAGCCTATATATCCACATAAGGCTTCCCACAATTCACCCATGTGGGATATGGGGGTGTTACAAACTCCTCCCCTTATGTACCCAACGTCCCCGTTGGGGTCAATTGGATTATTTGGTTCCCCGGACTAAGTAACCTCTCTAATCGGACTACTTAGCCCCTGGCTAAGTAGCATATCGAATCCAGGATCAGTCCTGGTAGACGATGCATGTGCATACCTACTATGCCACACCATCATGGTCCCAGGTCAGCTCTGATACCATCTGTAATGACCCAAGTCCAGAACCGGTCAGCAGAACACCTGCCCATACCACATAGGCTATCCTTTGGAAAAAGATAAGCTCTAGGTACTGAGGAATGGACTCTCAGTATATGGAAGTTCCCCCATTCCATACCAGCGGACACAACCACATACTTTGAACCAAACCTGGCTCTCATACCATCTGTAACGACCCAAGTCCAGAACCGGTCAATAGAACACCTGCCCACACCACATGGGCTATCCTTTAGAAAAGGATAACCGCTAGGTACTTATGTTCTGAAATTGGAGCCTATATATCCATGTAAGGCTTCTCACAATTCACCCATGTGGGATATGGGGCAATTCACTCATGTGGGATATGGGGGTGTTACAACTATACTCTCAATGTATATCAAATGATTTTTGGTATATAAAACTAACTTGAAAGAAGATAAACAAAGTATAGAACATCAACCCAAAAAAGCTTAAACTAACCATTGAGATAAAGATTTAATTTATTTAGCATTAATTCAAATTAATCCAAATATGTTTTTGTGGCTTTTTTGTTTGAAATTTATTTTATTAATTAATTAATTTTTTATGTTGAATAATTAAAAAAATTCATAAAAATTACTGTAAAAAATTATTTAATAAATTATTACAGATATATATAATTAGTTTTCAAATGGTATTAGTTTTAGATGAAAAATTATGTAAAAATAAATTATTTTGGATAATCGACTTCAAACAATTGTCTATTTTTTTTTCCAAATGTATGGTTTAAACCACAAATCTTCATGTTAAAGCATTCATGAATTTCTATAACTCTTTAATAAGTAGGCCAAGTTAACCATATAACTCTAACTCCACTTAACAGTATGGCACCCCAATATTGGTGTAGATGAAACCGAATGTTTAAATTTTTAGAAGGCCTCCTAGTGTAAAAAAGACTTTTATTAAAAATTTTAGTTTTCTCTTTGTAAATATAATTAAAACTTTTGTATATTGTTATTATTTGTTTAATATATAAATAATTATTGATGAAAGGTTGTAAATTTTAAGTATTATTATTATACTTTCTCCATCACAAGTTCTTTGCAACATTTTAGGTTTTTGACTTAAATTTATTTAATTTAATATTTTCTATTAACAATTTACAAAATTACATTTAGAAACTATAAAAATTTTACTTTTTAAATAATTTTTTTTAAAAAAATTAGCAAATATTAATATAAAAAAAATTAAGTTAAACTCAAGTAAAAAAATTGAAATGCTGCAAAGAACTTGAGATGAAGATAGTAGTTTGAACATCAAGCAAAGGAAAGAGAAAATAAATTGACCCAAACTAACACTCAAAAGTATTTATAAAAAATTTAAGGCACATTTGTCAAATTTAACTAAATTTATTGTTAAGTAATGATTTTTTCAAAGATTAACGCCTAAAAACAATGCATGCATAATGCTAATTTGATGCAACTCATAAGATTTTATTGGCTCTAAAAAATAATAAAAATAAAAATACATTAATATTATTTAGTGTAGAGAAATAGTTAGTTGCTAAGAATAGAAACTTATGCTCCAACATTCAAAATGATGACCATGAGGGAAAAAATACTTCTTATAATTTTTCTAATATTTTAAAATATTGGAAAAATGTAAAAAAAAAAATTTGCTACTAAAATTCCTCTTTATTATCATATAATCAACTAATTCTAAGAGCTAAGAATTTTTTTTTCTAAAATTTTTCACAATGACCTTTGCTACAATAATAATTCTTTTACTTTTTTTTTTCATAGTATGTACTTGAGTTATATGTGAATTATATGATTGCTCTAATGTGGACCAAATATCTAAGCTTTTAAAGTATATATTCATTCAAATAGAGAAAACAAAACTTAATTGAAAAAAATTGTATATTCAAAAATATTTTTTATAGTAGAATAAACTTATGGCATATTTGTTAAAATTAACTAAGTTTAGTGGTCAAAGTAAGTTTAGTAGTCAAAATAGTAAATTTTCGAAAAACCAAAGGCTAAACGCATTCCACTTTGCATTTTTTCCATCTCTTATTAAATTTTTAGTATTTTAATACTACTAAATATCTAATTAAATAGGCAACTATATATTTAGATTTCTGCAAGTGGATTCTTTGCTTTCCTTCTTTTTAGAGCCTTAATACTAACACAATTCTAATTAAATAGACAATATAATTTTTTTTATCATTAAAAGAGTAAAAGAACTTATAATTTTAGGATAAAGGAAAAACTATATGTGAACTATTATAAAATGTTCACTTCTATAATTTTTAATATCTACTTTTATACCTAAAATTATTTTTTAATATTCAACACTTATAGATTTTCATGTGAAACTTTAGCATGAGTTTTACCACATAATAAGCTTTCACAGTATATACTCATTCAAGTTGCAACAAAAAAACTTAATTGAAAAAAAATTATGTTCAAAGGTACCTTTTATAGTAATAAAAATTTTAGCTTGAGTTTTACCATATATTTAATTTTTTATTCAAATAAAAAATTTAGTTATGAAGGTTTTTAAAATGCCAAGTTGAAAGTTTAAGTTTCATAAAATATTTAGTTGTACAAACTTTAGCATGATTTTTACATTTAAGTCTTTTTTTCAAATAAAAGATTTGGGTATAAAATTTTTTGGAATGATAATTTGAAATTTTACTTTTTATAAAATATTTACTTGAGGTATTATTTGATAGTAATATAGAACTAAGGGTGACATGTTTGAAGCAAAAAAATTTTAATTGCAATTTAAAACTTTTGACCAATGGTTTATTGAGGTCTGTCATTCGATAAAGCATGCTCAAGAGGAAAAAGAGATGGTTAGATCACTTATTGCTTATACCTGCTGGTTTATCTGGTTGGCAAGAAATGATGCTGTGTTTCAAAAGAAAAACATTTCTCCTGAAGCAGTTATATGCAGGGTTCAGAGAACTGTTGCTGATTTTTACCAAGCCCACCAGCAAATGGGAAGGAAAAATCATAATATACACACAGCTACGGGTTCAAACCAATGGAGCAAGCCAGAGAGGGGGAGGATAAAGCTCAACGTGGCTGTTTGCAGTGGGAAAACTACAGGAATGGCTTACCTGGTGCGAGACTGGTAGGGGAGTTCAATGGGAAATCAGGCCAAGGTTGAAGCTGAAGGATACAAAGAGGTAGCAGTAGCAGAAACGATTAGAACAGGCCTCCAGGACATGATGAAGCTGGGACATACAGCAATTGAAATTGAGTATTCGGACAAAAAGGCTAAAGCCAGCTTAAAGGATAAGGGAGACTGGAAATTAGGCACATTAATGTCTGATATTAAGGTGCTGAAATGGTTTTTCTCCAACTGTTCTATAAAGGAGATTTCAGATAAAGCAAATATGTGTGCTTTTAGTATAGCTAAGTGGGCAAAGGAACAAAAGAGGAAAAATTGGACAACTTGTCCCTCTTATGCTTATGCCCCTCAATGCTTGCTGGATGTACAATTTGAGCCTCCTTGAGGCTCTGTAATAAGAATGTGTTGTGGATGTGTTCAAAAAAAAAAAAATTAAGGGCGGGCAAGTTTGTAACAAAAAATAAAATTTAGTGGTAACTTTAGGGTTTCTTTTAGTGTTATAGTGTTAATACAACTCCACTTAAATAGATAATGACAAAATTGGGTTTCATTAAAAGAACAACACATCTTATAACAGAAGGGTAAAAAAGTCTTTCAACATTTGTGCAGCTTCATACTTTTTATAATATAAGATAAGATATATGTTCCCGCGTTTGGTGGAGTGGCTACAGGTTTAGGGGAAACTGGTTGGAAATTGTGTTTGACTCCTAGGACAGCTTCTTTTTAGGTTTAATTTTTTTTCATTTTCATTGTTTTTTTTTTCTTTTTCCAGCTCTTTTTCCCCATTTTTTGTAATATTTTCGTTCTTTTCTATTCTACATTGCCTAGCTTTTTTAGCAAGCCAATTCCTTGTTTTTCATTTTTGTATTATTCTTTGGGTTAAATGCACTCATGGTCCCAACCTTTAAATGTTGTTCCAATTTCATCCCTAACATTAACTTTGCTCCACTATCATCCTTAATGTCATTAAAATGTTCCATTCTCATCCCTAACATAATCAAAACATGTCATTGTTGCCTTATTTTGGACAAAAAAAATGTTTATGGTGTACGGAAAGATGTCACATCAGCCCAAAATTGTAAAAAAAATTACATTTTTTATCCCTTAATTTATTGGTTTATCTTAATTGAGACCTAATATTTCATTTTGTATGCTATGAACATTAAATAACCTATCCTCATTGTCCCCCTCCATGCCTCTTCCAATTCCAACCTTCCCACACATGGTCTCAGCGGCAGTCAAGTTCAATCGGCTCAATCCCTAAAATGGGATTTTCCCTATAATTTTGGGCTGATATGACATTTTCCCTCCAAAATAGTGTTTTCCATCCAGAAAGGGGTAAAAATGGATTGTGTTAATGATGTTAGGCATTAGCGTGGAACAAAGTGGAAGTGGGATAACATTTAAAGGTTGGGAACCACTGATGCATTTAACTCATTATTTTCTATTGTTGTTTGCTATTACTTTCATTTTTTTTGGGATCTACATAGAATAGATGCATGATATAAAATAATAAAACTCTTACATTAAATTTAAAATAATACAATGTAAACTCCCTATTAGATTAAAGAATTGAAATTAAAAAATAATAAATTTGCAACATAAAAATAATAAATTTGTTAGACTAAAAAATATATATATTCATAAAATAAAAGGATTTGCAACAGTTTTTTTAAATTTTGTCAACTTTTTCTTCTTAGTTTTATTTATTTTTTTAATATTGTTATTTTTTTAATTTGTCTATTTTTTTTTTTTCAAATTTGTAAACTAGGAAAAAAACAAAAAAGTGGTTGAGCCAAAATAACTAGCAGCTAATTGTAAAAGAACAGTTAATCTATTATATTATTATAAAGGGGAAGTAAATGAGTTTTATGTAATTGTCCAACTTATTAGAGCCTAATTGAGCGCCATGCCATATTTACCTTCATAACTGGCAAAATTACCCCTATATTAATAGTGTAATCCCAAAAGTACCCATTAGATGTTCTAATCAATTTTGGTCATATTTGACCTTTGATCCAAAATCTTTATATTTAAACTGAATTGTAATTTGAAGGGAACCGTAATTTTAGGGCAAGTTTCCAGAACCATAGTATTTTTTTTGAATTAATAAAACTAGTTTACATACCCAGTGTTGCCACATGATCTTAAGTTGAATTGGGGTCCTAAAAAGTATATATGTTAATGTTTATGGAAATATTATTCTAAAAGTCAATGCAATTTTACCATTATAAAGACAAATATAATGTGTCACTTAATCAGGCTATAGTAATTAGGGTAAGGTAATCATATACTACATTTTTATGTAGCTTCACTTGAATTCATTAACCAAGCATATAGCCAAACCAATGGATGTCAAATTTTAAACAACATTCATGCAAAGTGATAGATAACATTGTTTTCATAAATAGTGTAATGGATTGATAAAGATCTAATATTTCCTACAAATAAAGAAAATGACTATGAATATGGGTAGTAATAATCAAATATTAAAATTTTAGTTTAAATTCAAACTTGCCTGGTGAAGATAATTGAAGAAAAATCCTATACATATAAACTAAAAAATTAGGAGCCTACAAAATAACATAAACATAACCTTATTAGTTTAAAACTAGAGCATTGACAAAATCATACAAAATAAAAAAAAAATATACAATATAAAATGAATAGGGGTGATAAATGAAAGATATGATACAATGATGAATATGACGTCAAAACAAAAAAGGGAAAAGGAAACAGAATGTTACTTTTGTATAGAGTTTTATGAGGATGAAATGTTTAGATATATAAATGGAGAATAAATTAAAAAGGAAATAAATTAGTTTCTAAAATGCATTAAATATAATATGACATATCAGGGCCATTTAAAAGATTTGTTATACATGAAAGTCTGATTTTTTTGCCTAATATTTTTTCTACATATACATGATTAAAATATTATTATCCAAATTAATGTAGTAGGGTGATTAACTATGTCATATATACCTTTCATTAGTGTTGTTAAACATGGCCCGACTGGTCGGACCAGTGCAACCGTGACCTATGAAACACAACCTACCAAATGACACCCTTAAAACTGTTCAGGTCAAAACCCACTCACTCCCAAAAAACCTAGTTGATCCATTGACCCCGTTTAGCCCAATTCACCCAGGTAAAATTAGGTTTATGATGGCTTGGTACTTTTTTTATTTTTACCATGTAGGCTTGGAGACTTCGGTGCCCGATTGTTTTGGCTTGATGTTTTATTAATTGACCTAAAATTGAAATGTTAAAAATTGAACATTTTCATGACTATGGCTTTATTGATATTTTTATTCGTGCATGCTTTTGGAATAAAGATTTTAACCTTGAAATCTAAAAGATTTAACTATGCACACATTGAAATTAAATATTATTTATTCTAAAATATAAAATAATAAAATATTATTATATGATTTATGTATGAAAAAATATGAGTAAAATGCACTGGTGGTCCTTTAACTTATTTTCGTGTTCTATTTGGGGTCACATAACACTATTTTGTTCTAGCAAAGTCCTTTAACTCATGAAACGCGTCCTACTGGAGTTCTTTTCCTCGGGTCCAACTTCTCTTCGGTCGAATTTATCCAATCCTCACCACGTCATCATTTATATTTTTTAGATAAAAAATTATTTTAAAAGCCATTAAATCTCTAGTTATTTTATATTTTAAAAGCCATTAGTCACCACATCTGTCTAATGTAAATTCTAGTACATACCTCGCTCTTGGTGTAGCAATAGGCACATGAATGCTGAGGACAGCTCTCCGAGTCATTCACCGTCGAACTCAACTTTTCCTAGAACATGTAAATTAAAGAGCATTATTCTAATTAATTCAGCACGTTAAAATTAATTCAACTGCAATTTCAAGCAATCTACATCTACACATACCTTTTGATCCGCCGGCTGGATACAGATCGCAATGCCACCGATTGAAATATCCACAATTCCATTGATTTTTTCAGATTCTATCTGTTTCATCATCGAGCTTTCCATCACGTACACATCAGTTAATGTCTTGTTGATCTGCCCGACAACTAAAAGTTTAGAGATAATCTTAAGAATTGTATTGATCAAAAGTTGAATTTTCCATGCTAGGTGCCTACATGACCTTTTATGGTGGCTTGATAAGATCCAAGCCTTGAAGACTTTCACTACGCGCTAAACAACCCTAAAATAATTAGGAAATTAATTTGAAGACAAATACGGTAAGCAATAAATAGAAAAATAAATTCACAAATCCTAGTTGACACTTGCTAGACTCTTACTAGCTAGGAAATTAAATCCTAATTGATGCCTTTTACAAGTAAAAGATCTATATAAGGACTCTAAGTAACAACTCTTAAACTAAAGAAATAAAATACCCCTATAACAATAGTTATTTTATTATTCACCTATGTCTAATTAGACACACCAACCAAGCTCTTAATCCTCCATATATAAGACACTAACCATAAAAAAATGACAATATTACCCCTAGCCAAAATCTTCCCCTATCTACAAAACCCTACCTCCCTACTATTACTTGTTTTGGTACTGCCATCGCCACTGCCAAACCGTCATACCTCAAGATCTCGCTGTAATCACTCTTCCTCCAAATTGTATCGCCGTCGCCATTTTTCCCCAGATCTTGCATCGAGATCTCACCACCCCTCCTATGCTCTGGATCATGTCGATTGTCGCACGCCTTCGTGATCTCGTCGTGAACCTTCTGATTGCTATCGCCTCCGCTGTCGTCGCCCATCGTCGAAATATCCGTTGTCATAAAAAGTGTTTGGAGTAATGCACAAACATGTCTGAAATAGTATATAAAAATATCTAATACAGTATTTGAAAGTATCTTAAGTAATTTACAAATAATTTATTATTATCAGAAAATAAAAAGTGTCTAAAGTAGTAAGTAGTGTCTGAATGAATATCTAAAAGTGTATAAAGAAATATTTAAAAGTATTTGAATCAATACGTAAACAATTTATTCTCTTCAAAAAATAACTATCTAAAATAATAAAAAAAATATATGAGTGAATGTGTAAAAGAGTAAAGAAAAATTAAAAAATTTCTGAAGCAATATGCAAATAATATATGAAATTATAAAAAAGTGTCTGAATGAATGTGTAAAAGTGTTTAAAGAGAAATTAAAAAATGTTTGAAACAATATGCAAATAATTTGTTTCCTCATAAATAAAAGTATGTGAACTAATAAAAAAGAAGTGTCAAAATAAATATTTAAAAGTGTTCAAAGTAAAATTTCAAAATGTCTAAAGTGTATGTTTGTTCCGTAATTCGGATCTTTTGAGTTTGAGAGCTATTTCTTCACCATGGGCATTTCTTTTTTCTCCTCTTGTTGCTCCTTCTCACTTCGCCTCTGCCACAACGCTTATTCTTTCTCCTCCTTCAATCGCCGCTCGCCGTTCTTGCATCTGCTTCCGCTGTAAGCACTTCCTTTCTTTCCTCATTCGATCAACACTCACCACTCCTAGATTTGTCTCCACTGTAGCCGGTTCCTCTTTATCTTCCTCCAATCAACGCTCTCGCTCTTGGATCTACCTTCGCTACAGCAACTTCCTCATTCTTCTCCTTTGGTCATCACTTATGGTTTCGCCTCTACCTCTTTTGGTCGCTACTCTTGGCTTCGTCTCCTCTAGTCACCGCTCCTGGCTTTGCCTCATCTGGTCACCACTCCTGGCTTCATCTCGCTCCGATCACCACTCCTTACTTTGCCTTTGTGCCACCGAGAACAATTACTGCAGAAGGAGCCCTAGATGGAGTCCGACGATGAAGCTACAACGACTAGCTCGTTAAAGTCAAGATGACAGGAGAGGCAGCACGAGGAAAGAATCATGGAATATAATGGGAATTAGGGTGAGTGGTAAATTTGTAAATCAACTCCTATGTCTGATTAAACATATGTTCAAAGTATCCTAAGTACTATAACAATTACAAGGTTAAAATAAAATAAAGTATAAATTGATTTTCCCCGCATAAGTAAGATAACAAAAACCCTAGTTCAATTTTATTCAGAAAATCAAGAGCAACTCCTCCATGTATGCTTATTATTTTATGCATTAATAATTTCTCACGATCCCTATAGCAAAAGCGTAGAAAGCTACAAATACCCAAAGGTAAATAAAAAAAATAGAGGAAATTGAAATGACAAATCTAGGATAAAGAAACAAACTTACAAGTGGGGAGAACGCAAACAAGGTTAAAAAAAAAGATACAAGCTATTTTGGGCCTCAAACACATTTGAGCTCGTTCTTCCTTCAACAGATCATCCTATCCAGCTATCCCAAGAAGATAAGTGTGTATTTCTAAAAACTGAGGGGAAAATTGTAACTTGGAAATAAGTTTCATTAATTGACTTAAATATCCTTCAAGACTGAAAGCCATGGCAGTAAAAGGTGCAGATATTGCACTTCATAATAGTCTTCTATGTTCAGTTTTCTTCGCCACTTCCGTCTTAATTTCCCACAACAGACACCCATCAACACTAATTAAAACTAGTAATCCGCATTTGTGGCAATGAAAGATGTAGATACTCATAATCCAATTCTTGAAGCATAAAGAAAAATCAGTAACTAAGGTTTCAAAAGTGTCAGTTTAGTCATTAAAATAAATGGTATTAAGTGCCATGTGAGCACTTCCGTCAGCCAAACAAGTTGTAGGACTAACAAAGCTAACGGTTTTAATGTTAAAAGACTCATTTGGTAACTAGACAAATTATAAGACTGATATGGTAAATTTGAAAAAGTTAGAGGACAAAAAATGTCCTTTCCCCTTTCTTTAATTGTCAGCTGGTTTAAGAGTCTATAGTCTATACATAGCCTCCAAGTATTGTCCTTCTTCCTTACCAGCATTATAGATGAAGCAAACTCACTTTTAATAGGCCTTATGATGCTTGCATCCAACATCTTATTTACCAATCTCTTAATCTCATCCTTTTAAACTGTTGGGTAGTTATATGGCCGCACCTTAACCATACCATTTCCTTCCTTAAGTATGATGTTATGATCATGGGCTCTGTGAGAGGAAAGGCCTTGTGGCTCCTGGAAGACATGGGCATGCTTTTGTAGCAAACCATTGAGCTGGCCTTTCAATGGTTCGAGGTTCATTTCCAAGCAAAATAGTTACACCTCATCTACATCCATGGCATCTTCAATAGCTTGGAAAATCACATTAAGATTGCCTTTTTTAATAAGCTGGGCAACCTTGGAGCTACTCACTAACTTACATGAAGGTTCAATGCCTTTAAACATGGTGGATTGCCCTGCCCATGTGAACTCCATCTTTAGTTTTTTTAAAATTGAACCTAATGTTACCCAGCAATTTGAGCCTTTAAACACCTAAGACTACATCATAGTTAGCAATAGACAGCACCTTTATTTCAGTAACAAAAGTAACCACTTTGCATATTGAGACATTATTTCTCGTAGTTCCATCAACAATTATAATCTATGTAGGTTTAGTGGTCTCAACTATGCACCTTATTTGTTTTTCCACCCTCGAGTTAATGAAGTTATGTGTACTCCCAGTTTTAATGAGTATTACCACAGGTTGGTTTTTTATCTTACTATAGACCTTCAAGGTTTGAAACTTAGAAGCAACATCCACTGGAGACTTGTAGAGTGCATGAACTGATATGACAGCTTATTTTAAACCTTCTTCAGATTCCAAGCCTTCTGACCCTGCATCATCTTTATCATCTGATTTTAGGAATTCTACCATAGTGTAAAGCTAGAGCTTTAAGCATTTATGCCTTGGGTAATATCTCTCATTGCACCAAAAACACTTCCCTTTTGCCCTCGTATCCTTCATTTCTCGAGCTGTGAGCCCTTTTACAAGACCCTTATTCATTACTTCCCTTTTTGGTGTTCTAGTCGAAGGTCCTAGCAAAGGGGCACTTGTGGGGGTGGCCCTAATATTGATGAAGCCTTACTGGTCGATGGATGCCCTTTCATTTTCTTTATGCAAGCATTAAATGTGACCTCTCGCAACTTAGCTAGGGTTTGTGCTTGTTGCAAGTTTCAAGGGTTAAATATCTTAACAGGTGTTCCAATCTCTCCCTTCAAATCATTAAGGAAAAAGATGACGCCTTATTCTTCACTTACCTCTGCCTTGCCATACAAGAGATCAAATTAACTTATTCTAATACTCTTTCTCGGTCCCCTATTACTTCAAGTTGATAAGTTTTGAAAAGGGTTGTTTGCACATCTCCTAGTTAAACCTGGCCTTCAAGGGGTCTAAATACTCAGGCCATTACACACCCTTTGGCCGAGCATCACACAAGAATGCTTAGTGCCATTAAAATGTTGTTCCATCTAGATGCATTGCCATAACCCTTATCCTTTGTGGGCCTCATCAACTTCAAAGAATTATTTCACCTTATATTCCAATTCCAAAACATTCCCCAATCAAACCTTGAGAAATCCACTTTAGATAGTCAACCTGCTAGTCGGTAGTCATCTCGAACTCTAGCAGGTAGTGGATCGAGTGCTGTTGGATCTTCCACAACAGTTATGTTTAGGCGATCAGCTCGCACTCGCATCCTCATGGCTAGTATCTCTTGAAGATCTGCTATTCTCTGGGCATTCTCAGCAAAGACTCTAGTGGCCACATCTAAAAGTCTCCTGGACTCTTGAGCTTTAAGTGTAAGTTGTTGGATCTGCCCTTGGATTTCTCGGATGCTATCCTTCATCTCTCGGATCTCCTTTGCTTGACGAGTTTTTTGTGGCCATGAATGGATCCCAAGATGCCAAAAATGATATAAGCACGTTACTATGGGTGAGGGCTGTTTACTGCATAAGTGAAGGAGAAGGAAGATCAAGAAAGATGAAAGCTTTTAAGAGAAGAAAAGTCGCAGAAAAGCAGAAAAAACAAAGAAAATAAGAATTCAGGAGGGAAGAAATATCATCATTCATTTCCTAATTCCTCATCTTAAACAAGATAAAATTCCTCTGAATATTCTCCCTAACAGCCAGCATGGCCCGTGCAAGGAAAACAAATAACGACAACGAAAAATGACAAAAAAGAAAAATGGATAACATGTTAACAACAACTGCGGACAGCTGGGGCTCTGATGATGTGGGCATCCAACAAGCCTCTTATTGAAACACACCGTTTAGCTTGTAACGTTTATTTATTTATTTTTTTAGCTGCATCACGCTTCCAGCCTCCAGCCTCCAGCCTCCAACTGCCAGCTGCCAGCCCAGAAGTCAGCGACAATCCCGTGCTGCAACCCTTTCCTCATATTGGCCTGTCCTTCGTTCCCTTATGCTATCGACGACACAAATCGGAGGGAGCAGCAGTTTGCGAACAGTCCTAGTTGTCCAACCATTGATCTACCGCTGCTGTAGCGTCTTAGCCCACCACCATTGCTTCGCCCCACGCTGCGCCACCTGTCCAAGACACCTTCCGCCACTGGCGACGCAAATCGAAGGAGAGAAGAGGAAAGATGAATCATAGCACATCTCTGCCGCTCTCTATCCATCATCTGCGGCCACTCTGCCCTCTTCTGTTCGCCTAGAGACCACCGCTGTTGTAAACTTGGTTTTCCAAGCATCTGACCACACTCCATCCGTCACCCCACCGTTGCTGGAATTGAGAATCAATTGCAACCCGTTTCAGGCCGCGACCGACCCGCTTTCGCCCAGATTTGACCCTTCAACCTTCTGCAATTTTAGTATAACTCCTGTCAGTTTGACCCCCTCGTGTTTTCTATTCTGTTTGTTTTAGTTCCATTTTTCTCCCTTTTCTTTTTTTACAAAAATATTAAATTTGTTACTAATATTTTAGGTTGGTCTAGATCTACCACTGCAGTTTTTTTTTTCGCTTAATCTTCCATAAATGTTTCAAATATGTGACTATCTATTACAAAAATAACAAAAAATGGTAAAATTAGCATATTTTAAAATTTGAGGGTTATTATGTATCTTTCAAAAACTGTTGGGACCTTTAAGATTTTTCCAAAAGAGGGTCTTGTGTTTAATCTCTTTGCCAAAAGATAGATAGAGAGAGTTTAATTATAAATGGCCCTAAGTTCATTGAAAATTACATTATTGCCTTAAAATTTTAAATCTTCTTACTTTTAATATTTTTCGTTAACTTTTTAAAGAATAGTGACATATCCATTCCCAATTTGAAACATTAGTGGCATATTCAGTCTATTTTAAAACATTAGTGAGAGATTAGGAAAAAAAATTATAGTGATATATCTATACCTAACCCAAAACATTAATAACCCAATTTTTTTTTTTTTGAATTTTGTCACGGACAATGTTGTTTTTTTCTTTATTTTTTGGCTTAATTACAATTTACCCTTTTAGGTTTAGCTAAAATTACACTTTACCCCTCCTGTTTAAATAATATACAATTTACCCTTAACTTTTTAATACAGTCCAACAACAACTCCTAAAATATTAATTTAGACAGTACAGTTGTAATCTTCAAATAATTTCAATCTGTATAATATTATTTTATAATTAACTAACATTTAAAAAATATTTTTTTAAAAACTGAAAGAAATATAAAAAGGAAAAACTGATAATTTAATATGTCCATTAATTGTAAAAAAAATATCATATAGATTGAAATTATTAGAATATAGTTACCATAATGTCTGAATTAAAATTTTAGCAGTTACTTTCAGACTGTATTAAAAAAGTAGGGTCAAAGTGTATATTTCTAAACCAAGACGGGCAAAGTGCAATTTCACTTGAACCTTAGGAGACAAATTGTAATTATCCCTTATTTTTCATACAACTTTTGTTTTCTTGTTTATTTTTGCCAAGAATAAGTTTCAAAATTATAGCAAATAGAATTATGATTTGGACTAGTAATCCATATTTTTTTAAAATAATTTAATTTACTTCATTTTTTAAGCTAGAAAACTAAACTAATTTATGACAGAGTACTCAAATAAATCTTTAAGAAACTATTCTTCATAGATTTGATAAAATTCTTAGATAAATTATTTATTAAATTTTGATTTGTCTAACATGATGCACGGTTAATTTGAAAAAAGTTGTTCTGTCAAATTATTGGTGGATTTAGTAAAATCCCGAGATGTTAAGGACATTTAAATAAATTCCATATCTGTTTGATTTAATAAGATTCATGGCTTTGAATCAAGAAATTTAAAAATTAAATAAAATTTATAAAAATTATTTTATCAATGATAAGAGATTCAAAGAAACAAAACTCAGAAAAAGATAAAATTGAACCCATATAGTACCATTTTTTTTTACATTAAAAGGTGCTTAATCTTTCTTAACATAACTGACTTACAATCTTGAAAATTGCCATAGATCATATAAAGTGTCTAATCGATCTAGATGAAAACTAATTAGTAACGACTCCTAAATAGTAATTATATTAAACATTAAATGTTAACGGTACATTTGTGCACTTTCATTACAAACATTTTATTGTATATCATAGGTATTTTCATGTATTTTTTAAGATAGATGTTAAAAAGCAAACATGGTAATTCAACTATGAAAAAAAAGGTAAACTTTACTTGTCATCTCTAAACTATATCTTATGTAGCTTATTTATCCTGAAACTATTAAGTGTTGCATTAATTGTCCTTAAACTATTTAATTGTTCCTGTGTCGTCATATTGTCTATCACACTGTTAAAATGGATGGAAAAGTGATGCCATATCAACAGCCATATCATTTTTTTATATTACATAAACAATCACGTCATTTTTTCATTTTTCTTTAACGATTGTGATGGACAACAAGACGATTAAGTAACACTGAATATAATTTAGGGATAACTAAACAACACTTAATAGTTTAGGGAGAATTAAATAACATTATATATAGTTTAGGGATGACCCGTGGAGTTTACCTAAAAAAATAAAAATTTAATGAAGTAATCAATAAATAAAAAAAATAGGAACCAAAGTGGGAAGCAGCCAAAAGTTTGCTGTCAATTATGCAAATTACCATTTTTTTTAAAAAAAATACTCAATTTGTTACTAGTAGAAGTTAGGGGGTGAAGTGCCTCTTGTACTAAACCTAGAAGAATGAAAACAATTAAACCAATCCTAGATTGACCTTTTCTGTGGAGACTGCGACCACCACTCAAATCCTAACTAGGGGTGTAAATGAGTCAGGCTTTTAAAGGGTGGCTCGAGCTCGAACTTGAACTGAGCCTTATCGAGCCGGGCTTATCGAGCTCGAGCTCGAGCCTCATTTTAAGCTCGGGAAATTATGGGGCCGAGCTCGAGTCCGCTGCTGGTAAATACCCAATATGCCTAACTAGTAAATACTACCCAATGGTCCCAACCAAAACCCATGTGGTAATGTCAGCCTGCCACGAGGCCCACTACGTGAATTAACTCCCTCCCCAGTGCCCAGTCCCCACTCCCAAGCGTCCTAGTTTGTTTCGCGATTCGTGAAAGGTGAAAACGGAGATGGCGAACTCGAAGTGCCGAAACCTCTGTGCTTTGTCTCTCTCCCTCTTGTAAATTCCTGACGAGTGACGACCCAAGCGGCCAAGCCAATCTCATCGCCTGGAATTCGCTCAACGAAGACGCGGCTTCGATCTTCGTCTTCCGTTGATTGACAGAGCTCGAATCGGACAGAGTAGCTTCTAATCCTTTTTGCCTCTGCCGCTTCGCTACAGCTCTTGGGCTCTTCATCGGCGCCGTCCCATCTTTGTAGAAAGAGGAACATTCTGTGGAAAGCAGCGCACTGATCGTTTTCAACGTTCCGATCGTCAATAACAAGTCGGGTTTCTTTTCCATCTCCTTTAATTCGATTTGTTTTTTTTTTGTTTTATTCAAAACCCAAAGGAAGAGGTCATCTTTGCAATTAGATGTTGGTAGATTTTATACCATTTTTTGTTCCTCTACAGGAAAAAATAAAGTCCTTGTTAAGTTCTCAAATTTGTTTTACGCAATTTAGATATTCGACATTGTTTAGGCGGTTAGTTTTATGCAGAAATAAACGCGGTTCATTTCTTCGTTTACTCGGCGACGATCATTCTATTTTCCCGGTTTGCGCTGCATTTATTGGAAGACTTGTTTGTTTGAGCTCGAGTTGTGTAGTGGTTTTTGCGAGTAAGGACTGAATTGGAAAATGGAGCTTTAGTTCATAACAAAGCATGGTATCTGCTCACTTTGAGACTTAGTATGAGAATATTAATCCAAATGAACTGGAGCTTGATTGAACTTGTCCAAAATGAGTTCCATTGGTTTTTACGTAGGAATTGGATCAAGTAGCCCTTTTTTTCCATTGGTTCCATTGATTTGGCTGGTTTTTGGGATTAGTATCTATATACCCATTTTCATTTTTGCTTATTCTGCAATCATATTTTTCCTTAATCATATTAAATCATCCTTCTTTTTCATGTTTTTTTTTATGTGTGTGTGTGGATGATACACTAATTTTATGTGGGTTAATGCTTATATATTATCATTATTATCGACCTGCACTCAAAATTGGCAATACATTTTTAACTTGTCTATCTATGGCTTACAAGTGAGATGTTTTTATGATTATTTACCAATAGTATTCATGGTCCCATGCATGGATTATTAATATGTTTAGTTCTTAGTATTTCTCAGTGCATATAATTGATATAGTACCACAAAGGAAAAGTTATTTTCAGTTCAAATAACTTCAATCAATTAGCTTCCATTTTCATTTTTTCTAAACAACATGAACTAATATATTTTTTTTTTATGAAAAATGTTCTTCAGCAGAAGTCTCAAAGAATAAAAAGAAAAAAAGTAAAAGCAAGTAAGGATCTATTTGAATCTTTTTTGAACAAATGTGAAGCAGGTTTCCCTAAGTGTTTTGTTTTTCTTAGAAAAAAAAAGAGCAACCAAAGCATACCGATCCACCATCTATACCTGTTGTTGAGCTTGTCCCTTCTGGCGAGTTCCTTGAGGGTGAAATTCAACAGTATAAAGACGAGTAAGTTCATGCCAGATTTTTCTTTAAAACAAAATTTTCCCATGTTAAGCCTTTGTTTCACATGTGATGAATACTTGGGAGGAAAAGAAGTAAGGAAGGTTTCTGACAGCATATCATTTTTTTCTATTTTTTCTTTTTAAAATGTCATAAGAATTCTGCATGCTTTCTTGTGGGCATCGACAATGGGTATGTTAAACATGTCTGGTTATTTGCTAGGTAGTTCTTTGGCTGCTGCTCAAGTTTTCCTGTTAATTCTTTGTACTCCATCCATCTGATAAAGGGATGCATAAACATATTAATTTATATGCATATGATATATAAAAAGTAAAAGCAAGTAAGGATTTATTTGAATCTTCTGTTGTTTGAGCTTCATTGAGGCTACAAAACTTGATATGAATTTAGTTTTTATGTTGTTTGAGCATGTTGGTACTTTGTTATGAATTTGGTTTTTATGTTGTGACTACCCTTTTCATTATTATGCTTGTACTTTGTTATAAAATTTGATATTTGAGTTGGTGCTACTTGTGTGTAGATTGTTGATCATGATTGTAGGTTATAGGGGTCTTAAATGACATGTAAAATGTCATACATAAGTTTTGTATAGGACTAGAAATTCAGGCCTAATGAGCCTAAGGGCCGAGCTCAGGCCCAATTCGAGTCGAGCTCGAGCCTGAAAATTCGGGCTTGAGCATATCGAGCTCGAGCTCGGGTAGTATCGTTAAGCTAAAGGGCCGAGCTCGAGCCTTAAGGGCTCGGGCCTGGCTTTACACCCCTAATCCTGACCATGTTCCACTTTATCAAGTCACCTGCCTAGTGGAACATCTTCTTTGCTATTGGACAAGGTTGTGAGAGAAAGTGCCAACTTGGCAAAAACTACCCCATTCTGAAAGCTGAGATCAAAACTGCCTTTTATCTCTAAACTAAATAAAGATTTAAAAGTGCACCTAATCAGGTAAAACTCAATGAATATGGATACTTAAGTTGACACAAAAAATAATCACTGAAGAAATAATTATAAGGGCAAAGTAAAAAACAGATAATTGCAAAATGAAAAATTTAAGCAGAAAATTTTTCACAGCCCATAGATAGATTAGCTCAAGATTTTGTTCACATATTCACTATTAAATTCTTTGCAAGGTCTAGAGTTTAATTAATGCCCATTGACAAATGACATATACTCAGCTTCTCAACAAATGAACACAACGGAAACAAAAAAAAAATAAAAAAAAGAATTATTATGATGTCCCAGAAACAGGTTTTTCTAATAATTACTGACATGATTAAGCGCTATTATTTCGATGAAATATTATATCCAAGTGGCAATAGAGGTGGCCAATAGGGTTGACTTGGACCCGGCTCGGGTCAAATTTGGCCCGGTACGGTCTCACGAGGTGGTGGGATGAATATGGACATGAAATAAGAGGAGAGCCTAAAATAGCACGGCCTTGCCTATTAGTGCGTTCAACCCGAACTGAACTAGACCAGCCCACGACCTGACCGAGTCAGGCCAAACATTTTCCACGAGCCGTTGCAGTTTTTAAATTAAAAAAAATAAGTAAAATGATAGCCTACCCCCCAAACGGCTCCAGACAGTTTTTTTTTTGCCCCAGACTTTTTTACTTTCATCTAACAGCCATTAAAGGCTAGTTTTTTAGGGCTTCTTGGACAAAACCAAATTTTCATTCTCCAATAAATAGTCAGCCTCATTCCCATACTTTCTTACATCAATCATCTCTTCTCCAATCTCCTACAATATTCTTTCATTCTCTCTGCTATCTTTCTCCAAGTTTTTTAATCTTTCACTAATATTTTCTTAATTTCCTCTTAATCATCTCTCGATCTCTTCAATTATTTTCTTCCACTAATGGCTTCATGAGGGAAGAACTCCAGCAAGGGTAAGGTGTTGCCTCCTCTTTTTCCGGCACCCGGGTCGAGTCATTTTTCTGAAAACATTTGTTCCGCAAAAACCGAGGCCTGCATTCACAAGAAATTGATGACAATGATCCCAACATCGACATGACGGTGTACGAATTAGGCCTTGACGATCAACTCTTCGATGATAATGCTGAGGAAATTCCACCGACCCAAGTTGGCACCGAAGGGTCCCAACCGATGCCACAAAGCGAGCAACCTGAGCAGACTCAAGTCAAGAGCGGGAATTTGAAGGCTTCCATTTGGGCGCATTTTGAGCAAGTTTGAGAAGGCGATACGATGTATGCCAAGTGCAAACATTGCGACAATGAATTTACACACAAATTGAACTACGAGACAGGTATTCTCATGTGGCACTTGAGCAAAGTCCATGGAGACATCGGTGGCATATCCAGTGGACAAACGTAATTGACGGGTGTTGGGAGCTCTAGCGGTCTAAGTATTTTTTGATTTAATCCAAAAACTGCTAGGTAAGGTTTAATTAATTAGATGATGATTACAGAAAAACCATTTAGACAAACGAAGGATGAACACTTAGAAAGATTCTTACAACAAAATCTAAATCCTACTTATAAAAAAATATCTAGGCAAATGGCTAGAAGAGAAAGCTTTAAACTGTATGAAATTAGAAAAAATGATTTGCAAGCATATTTTTCTACCGTTGATCATTGTCTGTCATTTACATATAATATGTGGACATCTTTAATAAGATAAAATTACTATTATGTCACTGCTCATTGAATATATGATAAATGGGTTATCAAAAAATGGATCATTGCTTTTAAATGTATGGAATCTGATCATACGAGTTAGAACATTTTCAATTGCATTATCAAAAGTCTGCGTGAATTTTTTTGTTGCCGATAAAGTTTTGTCCATTTCTTTTAACAATGCTCCAAACAATGATTCGGTAGTGAGAGAATTGATAAAAGAAATAAAATCATTACTTGGTGAAATTTTTTTTCATGTTCATTGCTTATGTCACATTTTGAATTTATGTATTCGAAATGATTTATAACAACTGTAAAACCAAATCGAGCCAATTCGAAATGTTTTACTTTTTATTAAAACAAAGAACAAATTGGCTCGTGAATTTAAAATGTTTTGTATTGAAAATGGGGTGGATTTTTCTTGAAAAATGTTTAAAATTGATTGCTCCACTCGATGGAACTCAACATTTGAAATGTTAAATGACGCTCAACCATGGACAAATCTTTTGACTTGTTTTGTGAACTCAAAAGTGTAAGGCGGCTGGCTAACAGATGGGGTTTGGGAAATATGTTTTACGTTAGTTGAGTTTCTTAAATATTTTTACGATACAACAAATTTTTTCTTTGGGGTTTATTACCTAACAGTGCACTAAGTAATGTTATATTTTATAAACATTGTTTATGTTTTCTACCAATAGAAGGACGATGAGTTTTTGCATCCAACTGTTAAAGCAATGCAAAAGAAATGACTTATTATTTTTAACAAATCCCATAAATTTATCTTATTGCATGTGCATTAGATCAAAATGTCAAAATCATGGGTTGTCTGCAATTGTTAAAAGCATACTATCATACATATTAAGGTCAACTATAAGTTTTTGCACTTGCTATTTCTGCTGAAACTAACCATAATTTGATAGAGTTATACAAACTCTACTCTGTTAAGCATTTTGACAAGGTTAGGTCATCTGATCCAACACCTGTCAGACATTCCACCTCCTCATCATAATTAAGGTTCAACTTAGTGGCAAATATCCTTAAACAACCAAGACCCACAAACCCAGGATTGACGGAATGGAATGATTACCTTCTTACTTCATTTGAAAACAATGAGGAAAACATCCTTAAGTGGTGAAAGAACAAAAGATGAAGATTTCAGATCTTATCCATACTGGAGTAAGAGATCTTAGCACTTCCGGTCTCTACCGTCGCCTCTGAGGCTGTCTTTAGTTTGAGGAAATAAGTCATCTCGAAGAAACGAACAAGGCTCACACCTGAGGCCATTGAGATTTGTGTTTGTAATCGGGATTGGGCCTTTACTACTCTCAAGAAGCAAGATATGAAAAGCTCGGATGATGAGGTCCCTTTTGATGATGACCCGCAAGAGCAGATTGTAGGTTTCCATTATAATTTAAAGAATGCAATCGATTTGATTATGCTGTTAAGCACAGATCTTAATTTTTACCTTTTTTTTTTCCTGAAATGTTACATCATTTTCAAGTGTAAAAAATGTTCCAAATTATGTAAGTGCCGTTTGGCTTTTTCATTAATAAAATTTATACCACTAGTGATGTTTCTTATAAAAAAATATGTAATTCATAAAATTGCTCACATAAAATGATTGAAAACATGTTCAAACACAATTTTAAATAATATGATATACTCAGCCCAGCTCGAACTCGACCCGCCCTGACTTGGGCCCCCGTAGGACCCAGCCCAGGCCCACCCCGCTTTTATGCAGACCATGCCCGAGTCTAGATCAAGTTGGCCCACTGGCCACCATTAAGTGGCAAGAAGAAAATAGTAGGCATGCATGTACATATAAATATAACAAAAAATTTGACAAATAAACAATGAAGAGCAAATCAGGGATATGTCTAGTACTTCTCATTTTTCAGTTGTCTCAACTCTAGTACTAGTTATTAGTACTTTAATTAAATGCTTCTCAAATCATTATGGTAGAATAATTGAATTTTCACTAAACAGAAGTATGCTAGAGACCAAAGAAGCTGATTATTTCATTGATAATTTTCATTTAAAATTGGGAAGAGTCGATAGCGTCCACTACCCCTAGTGTGGGTCCCAAACTCTTGATATATCTCATACAATGATTCTAGATTTACAAAATTTCTATAAAATTAGTTCTATAAGGATGATATGGTAGAACTCAATTTTGAAAATTTTATAGATGTAGCTAGTTATGTACATGCATTAATTACTAAAGCTTACCTTGGACACAATGGTTAAGGCTTGTGCTCAAGGGTGTTCATTCAACTCACCCAACTCACTAACCCAAACAATATCAACCGAATCACAATATTAGTTTTACGTGGGTAGAATTGAGTTTTGATGAAATCTGCCCTGCAAACACCCCTAATTTATGGTTATTACAGAAAGGCCTATAACATTCAATCCTTTAGCATTTTAGCGTTCCGGATCCCATGTATCAACAAAAAGGAACCATATTCACGAATTTACAAGTATCAAAATTCTCAACCAAATGCATGAGAAGTCAAACCAATAACAAAACAAAACCAGGAATTCCATAACAAAGAAAGTAGGAATTAGTATTAAAACACAACTAAGTTTTAGTGTCGGAAATATATTTTGAAGTATGATTTCTACCGTTGTAACTTATAAAGGACTTTGATGCCAGGTTCAAACTCCATTTCCAAAAGGGGATCATAGATGGGAACCAAACCGGTCAACGTTCTAATTAGGAGAGCATACAACACTATATATCCCAACAAACCAACCTAGCGCATCCATTAAAAGCTATCTCCCGGACTATATGTACAACAGACCAAGTCTTCACTCAGAGTGGCTTATCACCAGCTTCGCTTGTCATTTAATCATTTTCCAATGGTAGGTCTACAACTCAGCTCATAAGGAGTGGCTCTGCCCTGTACAAGCAACCAATGACCTACTACGTACGCTTCACGTTCCACTTCTATGCCCAGATAACCGTGTCTAACAAGCAACAAGCCAAGTCCTGTGGAACTTCTTGGCTTGTAATCTTTCTGCTTTTCTTGTCTAGTCCCAGTATTTAATTCTAGCTTCAACTAATTATATTGACAGAGCATCTATAATTCTGAAACACTTACATTAAAACACGAAGTTAAAGATTAAGTCTCAATTTTCGACAACCTTTGAATCGAGAATGACTTTCATGTTTGTGTGCGAGTGTCCGTGTGCGTCATCATTAGAGAATTGACTTAATCAGATGGCAGATGCACAGAGATGTCTGGAGTTAGGTCCAGATTTATATTGTAAATCGAAGAGAGATCCATATGTTACAAGTTTTCAAGTACAATCTACACCCTTTATTACATGTCACCTTATGCTACCAAAAAAAGGGAGCAGAGAAGGAAAACGTCGACTCATGATTAGAGCACCAAGCTACCTATAGTTTTATGTTGTGCAGGTATTTTGGTACTTAGAGAGGCTTCATCAAATCCATATTGCCCCTGCATTGATGAGTAATGGGGTTAGCTGGTTCCTGACTTGGAGGCTCATTACCTGATTTGGCCCACCAACGAGCTGGCCGCCTATGAACACGGCCGGTACACTGGGCTGGAACCCCAGCTGCTGCAGCACTCGCTCAAGCTGGTGGCCGTTGGGGAGCTCATCCAGCTCGTACACTGTAGGGTTTGCTCCATACCCGCTTATCAGTGACTTGATGCTGTGGCTCATACAACAAGTGCTCTTGCTGAAAATAACCACCGGCCTCTCCGCCACAAAGCCGGTCAGAGTATCCATTAGCTGCTTTCTCGCGGCACAAGAAAACAGGGTAAGCTTTATGATGAGTAAGTATCAAACTTTGATGCGATTTGTTGATTTTGAGAAAGCTAGGATCATTGAGACGTATTTATAGTCATTGTATAGGGGTGTAAGGTGTAAACACAACTGTTCTTGAGTCGCATGTCTTGCATCGCCAAATTGACCTCGATGCGTATCATTAGTTGACAAAGCCATGCCCTTCATCTGTAACATATTCCATGCCCAAGTTGTATCTGTTCCATGTCGATAAAGATGAACAAAGTATTTGGTGGCAACTAGTTGTAAGAATCCACTCACCCCTTTCTGTAACTTACACTTCAAATCACATTAAACCGAAATATTTGGATTAAACCCACATCAGCACCTGCTGCAACATAATGGCTCACTAAACTCTCAACCATGTGAGATTCTACAAGAGCAGAAAGTACCAGCAGTTACAAACCTTCAATTCTCAATACAAAATTTGGTCCTCAACCTTTCTTTTGTGGACCCTAATCCTAAACCTTTACAATTGGTTGCACATTGGTTTCAAGTCCTGGTCAAGACTAAATTAGTACAAAAATTTGATTTACAGAGAAAAAACTAATAATTTAAATGACCCGTTAACTATAAAAAAATGTAGTATATATTGAATTATGAAAAAATAGTTTTCGAATAGTTTAAATTAGAAGTTACAAAGTTGTTGTTAGATGATTATTTGAGAATAAAAGAAGGTACTTGTCTTTTAATAAATTGAAACTATGCCATACTTTTTTTAATAGTTAATGAATTACTATTTAAACTAACAAATCTTTTTATCTGTAGATAAAGTTTCTATGACAACTTAGTCTTACATAGAGTTAGGAATCAATATGCAACAAATTAGAAGTTAACAACCAATTTATAATGAAAATAAAAAAAAAAATCAGACTAATGGTGCATTTAACCTGTTTTTTGTCACTTAACACGAAAGACTAGCGTAAGAATTAAAACAAAAATCACAAATATATGTGAATCTTTGCGCTTTTTTTTTTTTTTCGTAGTTTCAAGATTACTGAGCAAACCTAATGAACATAGAGAATAAAGGGTCACAAATTGATAATTCCCAATAGTAATCATTCCTGGTGGATAACATAATTTGGATTCCGTTACCTTTGCATGGTATGCTTATATGATACCTTGACATGGGGATGATTGCGAAGGTATGTACAATCAATCAATTAATTAATTAAACCTAATCCTAATTATATGATATCAGCTGCATGAATACCGCCGTCGCCAATTTGCTCGGTTTGTATCAAGTTCCTGTGATAGTCCAAGCAAGACAAGATCTTTCTAATCCATATAAATCGGGGACATTTGAAAGACAATATTATATAAGTATAATAATCGATTAGGAGTATAAGTTTTATAATATTATTAAAATTTTATGACTTTTTTTGGCATTAAAAATAAAAAGTTTATAAAAAATTAAAAACATCATAAAAATTTATTTTTAAATGAATTATTATATCTACTATGGGCTGTTAAATGAATTGGTTTCGGGTAAAAAAAGATGTGAAAATAAGTACAAGTCAGACTTGATTTCAAAATGGATTGACTGTTACTCTCTCCGTCCCATAACTTTTGATACATTTAACTTTTTGTTATATTTTGACTCAATTTTATTCATATTATCGTTTGTTAAAAAAATTAAAAAAAATATTTAGAAACTACATATCTTGAATTATCATTCATATACAAAGATTTTGTATTTATATATTAAAATATTGAAAATAAAAAATTATAGATTAATTGCCAAAAACAAATGGAGCAAAACTTTTGAGACGGAGGAAATAATGTTTAATTTAGGCCAAAGTACACTAGAGGGCCCTAAACTTCCCAGTCCGCACAGGTTGGTCCTCAAAATTTAAATTGGTCTATAGAAACCCTCCAACTTTGCATTTAGGTACATTTTAGTCTAACTGATTGCCTTAACCATTATTCTTTTAATGACTTAAATATATGAAGAACTCTCAAACTTTGACAACTCATTGAAGTTAATCATCAAACTAAAACTTGGGCTGCACTAAGACCTAAATTTTACAGTAAACAATGAGCAATATAAAAATTAACTAAGATTAATTAAGATTCATTATAAATTAATTAAAAGTGATTTCTTAGGTTGAGTAAAGAAAAGTTTATGAAAAATAATTAATTGATAAATAATATTATTCAATTGCTTGTCATGTAAATATAGAATTAGTTATAAAATGATCTTACTCCTTGATAAAAAAGTAAAACTAAAGATAATGTATTATCTATAATAAGAAAATAACACAACACAAAAAATATGGAACCACTAATTTGCCACAAAATTCAACCAATAATCACCTTTAATTCCATCCACTATAATGGTGTACCTAGAAAATGTAAATGACCACCTATAGTATAAAAGTTCAGTGGCCTCAAGGATACTTTGGTCTTTAATTAATGTGACAATGAAAAATAGTACAATGGGCTAATAAGCAGAAACGCAAAAGTGTGATGGTCATTCTTGGAGTTGATCCCTTCCATGTCCAATCCGGATAACCCGCCAATTCAACCCGCCCGACGCGCTTTCAAAGTGCAATTCGCGCTTTCCTCCGGAAGATCATTGGTATTTGTTCCTCCAAAGATCCTAATTCTCGGTTTGTGTTGCGCCTTCTCTTTTATGTATTTTGTTTCTTGCTGAGATTTTGTATTTGGGAATTGGTGATTTTAAGGGCTTCGGTAGCGGTTTTAACCAGCTCCAGGTTCACCTAATTGAGCATGGACGCATATAAAATTTTGATTTGGGTTTTAAGTTATTTGCTGAAGCATGAAACAGCTTAACCAAAATGTGGGTTCTGAAATAAGGAAGACAAAATCTAGTCTAGTCTGATGCTTTGTTAAAATTTTGACGTGACAAACAATTGGTAATAAAGAGAGACCCAACATGAACAAAAAGTGAGTTGGAAGAGACGCCTGACTTACCTCTAGAACTATAAACTGGCAATGATTTCATTCCGTGGTTTTCCTTGTAATTCAATCAAATTCTCTTGTGAATGTCATTTCATAGAGAGTGAACCAACACAAAAGGAATTAAGAATTTTTTGTTGAATGATGGAATTAAATTTTCGTGTATAATAACATGTTTGAAATGGCTCCTCACCACGGTTTATGTTCAAATGGTTTTCTGACCCTGAGTTGTGAGCAAGTCTTTAGAAGTTGTTTTCATCACAAAAGTAGAACACTGGTGAAGTACTGAAGTGTCCAAACCAAAACACTGAAAACTCATGCTGTGGTTGCTTCTTTCCCTTAATAGGAAAGGAGCAATAGCTGGTTTTGGTGGAAATCTTACCTTTAATGTATATGCTTTCATTTCTTTATCAAACAAAAAAAGGGTATATATGCTTTTTCTAATTTAAGTTGACATTCCCTCTTATTTGCATAGAGATCTTCATAATTGCTCATTATCTGGAGATATGCATGAAATTGAAACAATACTAAATATCAGACTGTACCAGAAGGTTCTTTCATGTTGCAGAATATCAGCAGCTAATGCTTGGTGTAGATTTGGTTTGTTATCCAACAGCCCATGAAGGTAATCTCGATTGTGTTGCAACTTTTGGTTATTGTGAAAGGTGTCCAAAGTAGAAGTGGCCTTTGAGTCTTCTCAAGGACAGTTTAGCTATCACTGTATCAAGATAAGATGTGAAAATCTTCTAGCCAATCTCAACTATTCAGCATAAAATCAAATCCATCAGTGGAAGTTAACAATAGATTAGTGAATAACAGATACTTAGCATTTTTTTAATATTTTTGGGCTAAAAGCTTATAAACCGAATCATATGTAAAAGAAGAACGATTGAGAGTTAATCTTCAAACTTTTGTTCTTTTCGTCTCTCCCTACCTGTTTCTTGAATCTCCCTTGTGCCTCCATAAAAAATTATCATGTTGTTGCTTGATCTTTATGCATACATTCCTAGGTGAGACCATTGAAAAAAAGTGGAAATAAACTAGATAAACACTTATCTTGTCCACATCAGCCCGCCAATTCATAGTGAGAAAAATTATGGTATGAAACAAGAATAAGGAAAAAGTTCCAACTGTGGTGGTCTTGAAAGTATTGAACTCGGCTCTCTTCATAATTTTTAGAGCAGGCAATGGTTTTCTTCCGGGAATAGGTGATTTCTGATTGCCTGAACCTTTATCCCAATATCGATTATAGGTTATGGTTATTTCAGAAAAAATGAATCTATTCTGAAACTTTATCTTTATTAAATATATACTATCAAATCCATCAATCACGACAAAGAAATTCTTTGATTTTTTTTTAAATGTCAGTGTCAACAAGGTAAGGTTCTTGTTGTTTCAATATTGTCATGCTTACAATACATAAGAGTGTATTGATAGTAGGCTTTATTGCAGTTACAAGGGCCAAAAGTTTTCTCTTATTGTTGATTTATTTAATTGTTATTCTAATGCTACTCAAGTAGGGACATTTATAGGAAACTGAAACTACCATCATGTTTGATATTAAATGTAACTTGTTATAGTCTATAGTCACTTTCTCACAAATCATGTTGAAGCATTTTTCTTATCTAATAATATCATAAGAAACTTTTTTTTTATCCTTTTTCCTTGCGGAATATGAGTTAAACAATGGGATGCATGCATCTCCAGACCCTTATAAATAAGTATCTTTAAATCTCAGAGTCCACCACACCAGAGCTGAAAATAGATCATACAGCTTCCTGAACAACTTGCCCTTTCCCTACCAGTTCCTTTTCTGCACTTATCTTGAGCTTCCATCCAACCTTCTGCTAAGTGTTACCTACTCCACACCCTTGGCCACATTGTTAGTGATTATTTGCTTCCTCAGACATTTCTTTCAACTTTTCTGGTGAATTCAAAGAAATCTAGTTTTAATGGATAGAGTGAGAGATCTTGCCTCAATGAAGGCTACTGTGATATTTACCAAGAGCTCATGTTGCATGTGCCACAGCATCAAGTCACTTTTTTATGAGCTTGGAGCTAGCCCTGCAATTCATGAGCTTGACCATGAGCCTCGGGGAAGAGAAATGGAGCATGCTCTACGTGGGCTAGGTTGCGACTCATCTGTCCCTGCTGTGTTCATCGGTGGAAGGTATGTTGGCTCAGCGAGAGATGTTCTATCACTCCATTTAGATGGTTCCCTGAAACAACTGCTCATAGATGCAAAGGCCATCTGGTTCTAGCAAATCCAGGAAAACTATCTATCCGATTCTATAGATATTTCCAGTTTGGCAGATAGTAGCAATCTAAAACTATCTCTACTACCTTGTTGAAGACAATGCAATACTTGGGGCTTTGCTTTTTCTTTAGATCCTTTAATGCACAGTTGGAAAAACTTTTAGCGCTCATTGAAAACTCAAAAATATCTCACAACGTGATTTGTAAACTGTGGTATTTCCATTTGTTCCCCTGGTTATGAAATAGTGTTTGGAGACAAAAGTTGGGGATAAAGTGAAGCTTTTAATTCAAGTGATTCCCCCTCAGCTTTAGTGGTGATAGGGATGTCTTCAATTAACTTTAGGATACCAGAAATTGTTCAAAAATTGATAATAAAGAGGAATTTTAGTAGCAATTTCTTTTTTTTTACATTTTTCTAATATTTTAAAATATTAGAAAAATTATAAGAATTATTTTTTCCCTCATGGTCATCATTTTGAATGTTGGAGCATAAAAAAGTTTCTATTCTTAGTAACTAACTATTTCTCTATACTAAATAATATTAATGTATTTTTATTTTTATTATTTTTTAGAGCTAACAAAATCTTATGAGTTGTATCAAAGTAGCATTATGCATGCATTGCTTTTAGGCTTTAATCTTTGGAAAAATCATTACTTAACAATAAATTTAGTTAAATTTGACAAATATGCCCTAAATTTTTTATAAATGCTTTTGAACATTAGTTTTCAGTCAATTTATTTTCTCTTTCCTTTGCTTGATGTTCAAACTACTATCTTCATCCTAAGTTCTTTGCAACATTTCAATTTTTTGACTTAACTTTAACTTAATTTTTTTATATTAATATTTGCTAAAAATTAAAATTTTTATAGTTTCTAAATGTAATTTTTAAATTGTTAATAGAAAATATTAAATTAAATAAATTTAAGTCAAAAAACTAAAATGTTGCACAGAACTTGCGATGGTGAAAGTATAATAATAATAATAACACTTAAAATTTACAACCTTTCATCAATAATTATTTATACATTAAACAAATAATAACAATATACTATAGTTTTAATTCTATTTACAAAGAGAAAAATAAAATTTTTAATAAGTTTTTTTACACTAGGAAGCCTTCTAGGAATTTAAACCTTTGGTTTCATCTATACCAATATTGGGGCCCCAAACTATCAAGTGGAATTAGAGTTATACAGTTGACTTAGCCTATTTATTAGAGAGTTATAGAAATTTAAGAATGTTTTAATATGAAGATTTTTGGTTTAAATCATACATTTGGAAAAAAAAAAAAGACAATTGTTTGAAGTTGATTGTCCAAAATAATTTATTTTTATTTTTACGTGATTTTTCATCTAAAACTAATACTATTTGAAAACTAATTATATATATCTGTAACAATTTATTAAATAATTTTTTATAGTAATTGTTATGAATTTTTTTAATTATTCAACCTAAAAAATTAATTAATTAATAATATCAATTTCAAACAAAAAAAGCCACCAAAAGCATATTTGGATTAATTTGAATTAATGCTAAATAAATTAAATCTTTATCTTAATGGTTAGGTTCAAGCTTTTTTGGGTTGATGTTCTATACTTTGTTTCTCTTCTTACAAGTTAGTTTTATATACCAAGAATCATTTGATGTACATAGTGTGACGACTCAAATCCAGAACTGGTCAACAGAACACCTGACCACACCGCTTGGGCTATCCTTTGGAAAAAGAATAAGTGCTACGTATTTATGTTCTGAAATTTGAGCCTATATATCCACATAAGGCTTCCCACAATTCATCCATGTGGGATATGGGGGCGTTACAAACTCCCCCTATGTACCTAACGTCCTCGTTGGGGTCAGTCGGATTATTTGGTTTTCCCGACCAAGTAACATCTCTAATCGGACTATTTAGCCCCTGGCCAAGTAGCCTATCAAATTTAAGATCAGCCCTAGTAGATGATGCATGTGCACACTCACTATACAACACCATCATGGTCCCAGGTCGACTCTGAGACCATCTGTGACAACTCAAGTCCAGAACCGGTTAACGGAACACCTGCTCACACCACATGAGCTATCCTTTGAAAAAAGGAAAAACGCTAGGTGTTTATGTTTTGAAATTTGAGTCTATATATCCACATAAAGCTTCCTACAATTCATCTATATGGAATATATAGGCTCCAGTTCCAGAATATAAGCACCTAGCGCTTATCTTTTTCATAAAAGATAACCCATGTAGTATGGTCAAGTGTTCCATTGGCCGGTTCTGGACTTAGGTCGTTATAGATGGCATCAGATCGACTCGGAACCACAATGGTGTAGGTATGTACATGCATCGTCTATCAAGACTGATCCTGGATTCGAGATGCTACTAGGCCAAAGGCTAAGTAGTCCGATTAAAGAGGTTACTTGGTCCGAGGAACCAAGTAATCTAATTGACCCTAACGGAGACGTTGGGTACACAAGAGGGGGAGTTTGTAACACCCCCATATCCTACATAGGTGAATTGTGAGAAGCCTTATGTGGATATATAGGCTCAACTTTCAAAACATAAGCACTTAACGCTTATCTTTTTCCAAAAGATAGCCCATGTGGTGTGAGCAAGTATTCCGTTGACTGGTTCTGGACTTGGGTCGTTACGGATGACATTAGATCAACCTGGGACCACAATGGTGTAGTATAGTGAGTATGTACATGCATCGTTTACCGGACTGATCCTGGATTCGAGAAGTTATTTGGCCAGGGGCTAAGTAGTCCAATTAAAGAGGTTACTTGGTCCGGGGAACCAAGTAATCTAATTGACCCCAACGGGGACATTAGGTATATAAGAGGAGGAGTTTGTAACACCCCCATATCCCACATCGGTGAATTGTAGGAAGCCTTATGTAGATATATGTGGTGTGGGCAGGTGTTCCGTTGATCAGTTCTGGACTTGGGTCGTTACACATTGAGAGTATAGTTAAGGCTTTTCTTGCTTAATTATAAATATTTTTCACCCCAATACTACTATCTATCTAAACAAGAATAAATAAGTTCTTAATTATAAATATTTTTCATCCTAAAACTACTATCTATTTAAAAAAGAATAAATAAATTCTTATCACATATATTGAGAAAGTATAATGTTTCTATTGTGTCGAACTACTAATTTTCCCACAAAGAAAGTAAATAATGATTTTAATTTTATTATAAAGATTACACTTTCATGCAACATAATGTTCAATTATCAATATTAGAAAAATTATGAAAGCAACAAAATCTTTATCGACTTTTATACTCTTAACTTGTATGGGTTTTATTTTTTTTAATGAGACCCAAATTAATTTGGTGTTTTATATTTATTAGAGGTATAATTAGTACTAAGAATCTAAAAGGAAAACGGAGAAAAAATAGAAGTCTCATATGTGCAGTTTTAAAAAAATAAAAAAGAGGAATCTGTATGTCTTTTTGTAGCTTTAATACAATTACTTAAATTTATATATTAAGTATAAATTGTGATGGCAAAAAAAATTTTAAATAGCCATAGTGAGTTAAACTTTTGTAACAAATATGTCATTAATTAAATTATATATATATATATATATGTATGTATGTATGTATATATATATTTGGGGCATGACCTTAAACATAAAATTTTATCAATTTTTTGTACTCTTAAACTTGAGTGAAGTATTTTAATTAGAACTTAAAAGTTTCAAAAACCTCATAACTATATCTATTTAAGTCAATAATTTAAATCTGATAAAACTCATTAAAAGTATGAATATGTCAAATGTTGAACCTTTTTATCCTTGAGTTTTATTTTATTTCCCTCTTTCAATGATAGATTTTCTCTAATTTCATTATAAACATTATACTTTCAAGCAACATAATATTATATTACTAATATTGGAAAAATTATGAATGTGACAAAATTTTTATCAATTTTTATAACCTTAACTTATATGGTGTTTTATTTTTCAAATGAGACCAAAATTAATTTGGTATTGTATATTTATTAGAGGTAAAATTAGCACTAGAAATCTAAAAAAAAAAAAAGAAAAAAAATGTAAGTCCAATGGGAACTTTCTAAAAAACAAAAAAGAGGGAGGAATCTCCATACGCTTTTTTAGCTTTAGTACATTTGCTTAAAGTTATATATTAAATATAACTTTTAATAGTGAAAACTATCCTAAATAGCCATAATAAGTTACAATTTTGTAACAAATATTTCCTTAATTAAATTATATATTTTTGGGACATGTCCTTAAACATAAATTATCAATTTTTTGTACTCTTAAACTTGAATAAAATAGTTTAATTGTAATTTAAAAGTTTCAAAAACATCAAAATTATATCTATTTGCATCAATGATTAAAAGCATGAATATGTCAAAAAAGTTGGATGACCTTTTTATCCTTAATTTTTATTTTATTTCCCATTTTAATGATACTCAAATTTGTCATTCCCAATTTATTAGATTTAAAAACACTAAAATTATGGAAAGGAATAAAAAAAAAAATAGAACAAAGTGATGACAAGCTCTTAGGCTTCATATTAGGAAAATAAGATTAGTATTTGAAAAGGAAAAATAGAAAAAAAATTGTTGATTATTTTCTATGTTTCCTATAAGTTTTTTATGGAAAAAAATTAAATAATGCCAGTAAATTTAAAATTTGTAACAGTCATGTGTCTAATTTATATGAGCTTAAACATGCCTAAAAACATATTGTTTGTCAATTAATTTACTTTTTAAACTTGGAATGTATTAATCAAAACTTAAAAGTGCAACTTAATATCCATATTTATCTATATGTAATTAAAAGTGCAAAGATATATAAAATAACTAAACCACAAATTATAAGTTATTAACTTTCCTTTTATGTACTGAGCTTCTATTCTACTTTAACGAGTTTATTTTCATATGATTAACTAATTATATTATAAGAACAGTGTGTAGGACTAGATTTTCAAACTTTAGTGATGTGAGTATAAATTTTAAATCAATGGGTAAGGGTTAATTATCCAAAAATATAAAAAGCTACACAACATTTTTACCTCGAACTTTGGAACAATCACATTAAATCTACCATAAAACATAGGGTAAGTGTAGATCTTGAAATCTTGGATGTGAGTGTATTTTGATAAAAGAAATCAAAAGTAAAGTAATTAAGCTTTTTGAGTAATGTATAGTTACTTATAGTTACATGCCTTTGAAAAACACTCAGTGTTTACTTACTAAGTTTATACTTTGGCATCGTGGCTCATATTTGTGTTACATTTCTTAAAATAAATTTATTTTTACTTAATTTTTTAATTGAATGTCCCACTTGTATTATGTTCCTTTCAATTTTGAATATAACATCAAAAAAATTTATTAAAAGTTAACCTTATGTCTCTTTAAAAATTCAAAGTTATGATAACATATTAATGGTAAATATTTTTAATTATTTAAGCCAAGTAATATATATAGACTTTCCATTTTAATAATTAGCTTTTTGAATCTAAAACATAGAAGTTAAGATAACACTTACTAAATTAAATTTTAATAAAATTTATAAATATGTAATACTATTAAGATATTAAATTAAGATCTTTTCTCAATAGATTGAATACCATTTTTAAATTTTACACTGATAAGAGGAATTCTAACATCTTTGACTAGATTTTAAAAATACCATGAAGTAATTTTATAAGTACTCTACTATCACAAATAAAAAAACTTCTATCAATTTTTTTATAAAAAATATTACCTGTAGTGTATTCTACATTATATTATTATTTTTGTTGTTGTTTATATTAAACAAAAATCTAATATAATAAGCTATATATTATAATGAATGATGCAAATGAGGATAGTTATGATGAAATATTATAATAAAAAAAACTACTGCATAAGAGATAGAAAAATTAATAAAAAATTATATCTAAACTAAAACAAAGTAAATTATTATTACAATAATTTATTTTGGATAAAATAATTATAATTATAGTTATTAGAGGGGAAAATAACTTAGTATTCAATTCACATGCAACACACGTGTGTAATTACTAGTATAAGTAAATGCATGTTGCCGCGCACAAGAAGTCAAATCCTTTTCCACATGTGAAAATTATAAAAAACCTCCCATTAATTTGAATAAAACTTGGCTTTTGGTTATTACTATAGTATGGTGGAAGAATTCAGATATTTCTTTCTATCATACTATTCTATTCTAATTTTAGGAATGTATAAAGTTGTAATGTATAAAAACCCAAACTTAATAGAAATCAATTAACAATATCTATCTTCATAGATGTCGATATCAATTACATATGTATAATGGCCATCCAATTTCAATTTTTTTTCTTTATTTGATACATCTTAGTTGCCTTGATTATAATCTTAAAAAAATTACAGGACTTTACCCAACCCATAATTACACCACATTATTTTAAGAAATCTACAATTTACCCTTATACATTATCTCCGTGAATATGGGTATAAATGAGCCAAGCAAGCTCGAAGCTTGGCTCGTTAAGGATTGGCTTAATTCAAGCTCGAGTTTGGCAGGCCCACTAAACATGGCTTAAAGCTAGGCTAGATAGGGCTTGAGCTCAGGTCACTGATTTGGCTTGATTTGAGTTTCAAGCTCAATTTAAGATTAGCTCAAGGTTCAAATTAAATGAATACATTGAGATTATTTTTTATAAATATATTATAATATTATACTGTTTATAAATAACTCAATAAAAATTCGACCTGAGCATTATCAACTCAAAACTCGATTCGTTAAACATTTAAATCCTGGATATAGCTTGAATTCGGACTCGTAGCGCATTAACCTCGGTTCAATGACAAAAAAAGCCGAGCTCGATAACAAAGATTTATAGTACTCGATATGAAAATGGCAACGTTTCTTTCCTGGGTTCCGCAAAAGCTTCTTCTCCCCACGGCCCGGGTACCAATTCACCGTCAACGTAACAGGAACATGATCATAAAAGAAATACCATCTGGAGCAATCCCACAGTAAAAGAATATTGAGCTTAGAAAAACCATGCAGCCCATATTCCATGTACAGAAGCTTCGTCAGTTTTAACATATTCAACGAGGAAACTAGTTCGGTTGGTGTGCTTGTGAGAGTGAGTGGTGACGGCAGAGGGGCGCTCAGCCATGGCGAGGACCCTGTGGGCGTGATGGGGTCGTGGGAAAACGATCGAGAAAGGCCTAGAAACCGAAGAAGAGCGAGAGAAAGGATGTGGGAATCTTCTGACAGGAGAAGAAAAGTTGGTCTGACGGGAAATCAATCGAGAAGGAAGAGACAAGGATGAGAGACACAGGGCAATGAACATGGAATCATGGAGAGAAGGAGAGGAAGAGCGAAGATTGGGCAAAACATATAATTCGGTGAGATGGGTTGGGCAGATTGAGGGGAAAAATGCGTCATTTGTGAGGGAGGTGGGAGGGAGCCCGATTCGACATGTGGATTTTTCTCGACAGCATGGGGGCCTGAGCTGCTGACTGCTGGATGACAGGTAGATGGTCATTTTGACGGCTCCCGAATTGTTGCAGCTTTTCTGTTTGAATAACGCTACGTTAACTTCAAACAACCGGTGAAATGTGTAAGAATTTCATAAATGTTTGGAATACAAAACCTGTTTCTGCAAGTGGTGCTTTATTCTGTAAATGTATGAGGCTAAGCGCACTATGTGGTCTATATTTTCAAGGGAAATGGATTGAGAACCTGTATATTTGTGTTAGAAATAGTTCTGGTAGACATGTATACAGTATGGGCAGATGATGGTATGTTTATGGGGCCTGTATATGGTTGATTTGCCTTTCTAGCTTGCGGGGCTGCTTGTCTTCTCTTTTCTTTTCTTTTGTTTCTTTTTTTAAGCCCCGTTTAGTTTTCGACTCTTCTTTCTCTTACAGTGGATACCTTTAACTACCTGGCACAAGGCAGACCATCGAGTTTCTGCTGGCAGCACACATTTAGTCGTGTTAGCTTAAACACATTGCAAACATTTGACTTAATTAAATCTTCTCTGGTATTTTTTGTTTCTTTTTCTGTTATGTCTGGAGATATATCTTTCAGTGAGTTAGTGGGGGAATGGAGAAACTGCAACATGATTTGCGAGATGCTTAGGATTGGTTCATATCTGCATATGAATTGGACATATTTCTATTTGAGTATGAGAGCTCTACTGATCGAAGTAGTTGTTAAAGTGTTCTCTGGTATTCAGATCTAGCAGGCAACTTCTTGAGCTATTCTTTGAAATGTCGGGCACATGAATTTTATTTCGGTTTTTTTCCACTTAGGTTGAAGCTGCTGTTAGAGCTACAGAGGAGTATCCTGAAAGACCAGGGGAACCACCGTGCCAGGTGTCCTGAAAATTTGGAGGAAACATGAAAAATTGCAAACGATGTCTCCTCTAGTACTTTTGATATATTATCTAGCTTAAATTTAATCTTATTCAGTCTTCTTGGTATGCTTATGCCGTTTTATCTGAAAACTGGGACTTGTAAATTCGGTGCATCCTGTAAATTTCACCGTCCTAAACATGGAGCTGTATCCTTCCAGTTGAATGCATATGGCTACCCTCTATGACAAGTTAGGGTCCTTAAGCTATGGACTTGCTTTCTGTTGCCTCCATATTTTCATATATCTTTTATTTAGAGGTTCCAGAAACTTTAGTATCTAAACTAACTATGCATGCATCAATTTATAGGGTGATAAAGAATGCTCCTACTATTTGAAAACGGGGCAGTGGAAATTTGGTGTTACTTGTAAATTCCATCATCCTCAGCCAGCTGGTATCTCAGCTCCAGTCTCTGCATCTCAGTTTTATCAACCGGTGCAATCTCCTTCAGTTCCCATACCCGAACAATATGGAGGGGCTTCCACCAACTAGAGAGTGGCAAGGCCTCCTCTTTTGCCTGGATCATATGTTCAAGGGGCTCATGGTCCTGTGCTTTTCTCCCTAGGAGTGGTTCCTATACGAGGTTGGAGTCATTACTCTGTAGGTTACTGGGCACACGTTCATCAAGTTAATGCCAAAAGTGAATGCATGTCTAAAACAGTTATGAAATTTGAATAAAGACGTGTGCAGGCTCCTATAAGCCCTGTTCTATCTCCTGGTGCAAAACCTGCCGTTGGAGCAACATCTCTTTATGGACTAACTCAACTATCTTCTTCAACACCTTCAATTGCTGGAAATTATCCCTCTTCATTTTCGGCTGACCCTTCAAGTGCTAGTCAAAAGGAAAAATCATTTCCAGAGAGACCTGTTGAACCCGAATGCCAGTACTATCTAAAAACTGGTGACTGCAAATTTGGAGTTACCTGTAGGTTTCATCATCCACGAGATAGGTTGTGCCAAGAAGAAATTGTGTCCTTAGCCCACTTGGACTTCCTTTGCGACCAGTAAGATAGTTTCTTATACATAGGATCAACCTTTTGGTATACACACACACTGGGCTCAGTAAAACACAGGCAATTGGGCAGCCTTTCCTTTCTCACAATTTAGGTTTATCAACAACATTTTGGCTTTTCTCATAGTATTACCTTCTTATCACATATATTAGTAATCTCCGCCAATAAGCTTTTACATTAAACACCATAAGAAGCCCCTTCTTACCAGCAACTATGAAGCAAGCCACTGTAAGCCTAAGTTCTCTTAGCATTGGAATGTACGTGTCACATGTTCCAGAACTAGTTGGTTCTTATTCATTCCTTGACATGCCTCTCTCTTCAACCACCTGACATTGCCCCATTGCTGTTATGGCTGGCGGTATGCAGACATTCGAAGGAGCAACATCTCAGGTTATATACATGTAAAAGTATCACGGTGATGATTTGATTTCAGAGAGGTAGGAAGCTGTCGGTGGCCCTCAAAGGTCGTGCACAGCGAAATTCAAATTGTGACATGTAAAATATTTGTTTCTAATCAGAAAAAAGGATACCAATTCAAATTTGAGAAGGACAAGGTAAGAGAGAAGTGCTATCATCCCTCTGCAGATTAATACCTATCTTTATTCAATATCTTGCAAATCAGATCACCGGACTCCCGAGGCAGGATCGGCGGCAAAGATGAAAAAGGAGACCAATTCAAATTTGAGAAGGACAAGGTAAGAGAGAGGTGCTATCATCCCTCTGCAGATTAATACCTATCTTTATTCAATATCTAGCAAATCAGATCACCGGACTCCCGAGGCAGGATCGGCGGCAAAGATGAAAACGTAGCTACGCCTGATTTGGTTCTGCGATTTCAATAGTTGGACCGGACTTCGGCAGGATCGGCAGCTCCTCTGAAGCTCTCCGTGCTCTCCCTGTAGCAAAGCCAAGCAGAGCACTCCACGCCGCTTTGAGAGACGCGATCGACACAGTCCACGCCGCATCGCGGTGAGCTTTGAGCCAGGCGAGCGACGCAGTCGACGCGGAATAGCTGACGGCCTTGAGCAATTCGAATCCATCTCTGAAGAGGCGAAAAACTTCTTCAGCTCGGAAGCCGAGAGTGAGATTAAGTCCGAAATCAAACACCGCAAGACAGCGTGAGAAGCATTTCGCAGTGGCTTTGACGGTCATCTCGACTCTGTGAAGAGTGTGTGGTACGGCGGCCGTCAGGAAGAGGAGCCAGAGGCAGCTCCTTCCGGCCATGCCGAAGAGGAGCAGGAGGAGGACAGCGCAGAGGTTGAATGACAGGAGAAGCTTGACAGAGAGTGCGAAATTTGAGAAAATCGCTTCCAAAGAGAGGGAAGCCATTTTTGAAATTTCTGCGGGAATTCAAATTGATTCATCGCGTATTTATACCACTGGATCCGGTGGTTCTCAGTTCCTGCCATGGCTCCCCTCTAGTTTTATTTTTTTTTTTTCACTTTTTTTTATTTTTTCCAGTTTTAACTTTTTTTTTTAGAAAAAAAAGTTATTTGTGTTCTTTTCTATTTCACATTGTTTAGATTTTTCCCATTGTTATTCCTTACTTTTCATTTTTTTTATTAATCTCGTTTTCTTTCAAAAGCGTCAACCATTTTCCATTTTTTCCTTTTCAGTTTGACATTGCTATCATTTTTTCGGGGTTTTAAAAAAATAAATTTATGACACAAAAAAATAAACACATTCTTACATTAAATTTATACAATGTAAGCTCTTTATTTCAATAAAATAATAAAATGACATTACAAAAAATAACAAATTTGCAACATAAAAATAGTAAATTTTTTATATTAAAAAATATATTTACAAAATCAAATGATTTGTACCTTCTATCTCTCTCTTTTTTTTTGTATTTAACTTTGTTTCTTATTTTACTTTCAGTTTTAATCCTTGTTTATTGTTTTATTTTTTAATCCATCTACATTTTCTTCTTAGCTCTATTTATTTCATTTTCAAATTTTTTATATTATTCTTGTTTTTTAAAATTACTCTATAATTTCTTCTATTTTAGCATTTGAAAAATCATCGTATCATGTTCCTTAACTTTAGTTGTTACTCAAACAAATTTTCAAAATTGTGAGGATGCAAAAGAAAAGGAGAATAATAGCAAATATTAAAAATAAAATTGGTGTTCTTAATTAAAGGGAATTGAAAATTGAAAAATATAAGAAAAAAATAAGTAAGGAGATTGAAAAAATGAATAAGAAATAAATGGTAAATAATTAAGGAAAAACAAAAAAAAAAGAGTAACTTAAAAGGGTTAGCATATAAAAAAAATATATTATGCCTTTTGAAAAATATAATTGATGGAGTAATTTATATGTTAGGTGAAATCTTAAACATTAACTAAAACTTAAGACCTTAAACTGTAATTAGCCCATTGGATTTAACCTCCAAAATGGTTTTAAGGGGGATAACTGTAGGTTTATTGAAACATTAGGAGTAAGAGGTTTCTGAAACAAAAGGGGGATAAGTGTAATTTTGACTATACATCCGAGGGCATTTTGTAATTCACCCTTTTTGTAAACCATTCTCTGGATGCCTGATTCAAACCATAAGGTGTCATGCTCGGTAATCTCCTTCTGACAGATACCTTGGAGGAGGCTCTGTATAAATCTCTTTATGGGGATGGCAAAATCCGACCCAACCCACCTGAACTCAAGCCCAACCTGACCCAATTTGATAAAAAAAAGTCAACGACTTGAACCCGACTGTACCTAACCTGACCTGAACCCGAACCCGTTAAAACGAAACTCGAGAAAACCCCTACCAAAATTACCTAAACCCGAAATACCCGAACCTGAAATGACCCGAGCCTGAATTGACTAGAACCCGAAATGACCCAAACCCGAGACTGACCTCACCTGAACCCGAGATGACCTGATGACTAAACCCGACAAGACCTGATTTTAACCCTTATCCTAAACTTTAACTTTTCTATTTCATTATCTTCCATATTTAGTCAGTCCTAAATATGGAGATTTCCATGTTTAGTAGCTTTCATTTTTTTAGACTTTCATATTCAATATATCTCATATTTAGGAATGGTAAATTTCGTAATTAGTAACTTCCATTTTTTTGTACTTACATATTTAGTAAGTCACATATTTAAGGAAGAGACTTCCATATTTGGTAGTTCTTTTTTCAGACATTCATATTTAGTCATTCTTATATTTTGATAGGGGATTTCCATATTTAGTAACTTCCGTTGTTTGAGGACTTCTATATATTGAAATTTGCAGGTATCATATTTGGGTAAGCAACTTTCATATTTAGTAAGTCCCATATTTGAATTTTTCCAAAAGAAAGTTATTTTTATATTTAGTAAATTTAATGACCTTAATAGGCAATTGATAAAATTGCAACATTCATTCCTAAACTATTAGGTATAGTACAATAAGGTATCTAAATTTTAAAAAATTTCATTTCAATCACCCCTAATAATTACAAACATGGGTCCCTGGACTTTTGAAATCTTTGTACTTTCACCCAAAATTTTTCAAATTTTACAGTTTAGTCACTAATAGTGAGCTTGATTTGTATTTCGTAGTAATTTCAAAGAAAATTCGTCGAAACATAAGCATAGCAAAATTGTCGTATTGTCTGTCTGAGTGATAGCTGGATGAGGATTTAAATGACTTTGTACAGTGATTTTTATGAATATTTTAATTAAATATACTAAAAATAAAAAATTAATTTAAATTAAATCACACAAAAAATTAAATTCTTTGATTTAAATGTTAACAAAAATTGGACAAAAAAATGAATCGATTCAATTGTTTTGGCCTACATACTAGTTAGCTGAGTGAACATAAATGATGACCCAAATTTGACCTAAAATATGACCTGAAGTTACCCGAGACTGAAATTGACCCGACCTGTAATGAACTCGAACCCAAATAAACCCGACCTAACCTAACTCGAACCCGAAATCAACTCAACCTGAAATTGACCCGAACCTAAATGACCTGACTTGAACCCAAATTCATGCTAACCCAACTTAACCTGAACCTGAATAACCTGACCCAAACTTGACCAGACCCACCCAATTGCCATCCCTTATAAGAAAGTATTGTTGACATCTAATTGGTGCAGTTTCCACTGCTGGGCTGTTGCAACTATTAACAAGCATCCGACAGTGGTTAGTTTGGCAACGAGAGTAAAAACTTTATTATAGTCGATACCCTCTACCTGTGTATATTCATTCACCACTAACCTTGATTTATACCTTTCTATTTGACCATTTGCCTTATGCTTCACTTTATAAGCCCATTTAAATTTGATTGCTTTCTTACCTTGTACTTTTCATTTTCAACTCCTATGTATTATTTGCCTCTAGTGCTTTCACCACAACTTGCATGACCTCACGCTAATATGAGTTTCTTCTTGCTACTGAGTAGGACTGAGGTTTTGAACTAGTTAAAATTACTAAAAGAAAGGTTCAATGTTTGGGAAAAAAATTTATTAATGATAAATGATGATATAGGATAGCGTGTACCTAAAAAAACTGCATCAGAATGGGTATTAGTGGCTTACAGATTATGCTCGTACTCGCTTAAAGAGGATGACAACTTTCTTATTCGTGCGTTTCTTCTTTCTTGTACACTTGTATTTTCTAGAACTAGTTCTGAATGTTGAACATTTGTTGCCTCTAGTCGGTCCATTGGTTCTTGGTTCTGGTTACTAGTTGTAGTATCAGGTTGGTCATTAGGCAAGTAATATTGATGGTTGGCAAGGTCAAAGTGGTTAAAATCCTATCCCTAGCTTAGGTTTGTGATGGCTGATTTATTTATTTCGATCCCAGCAGTGTGCTCCTCCTTGAATGGAAAGATTTTTTCATTCAAGGTGACATCCTTTGGGGAAAATATTTTCTTGGCTTTTAGGTTAAAAACATAGTATTCTTTTTTATGAGGAGGATATCCTATGAAAATGCACCATCGAGCTCTTGGTTGAAATTTGTCTTTAGGTTGTGGCAATCCATTGTGTCCCAAAAACCCTTAAATGATCATAACTTGGTTCCTTACCAAAAAGCTTCTCATGCGGTGTTCGCCCTCCTAGCTTCGCTATCAATAATCAATTGATCAAATAAGTTACTGCCAGGACATATTTTTGCCAAAACCTAAGTAGTAATCTTACTTGAAACCTGAGTGCCCATGCAACGTTTAGGAGTGTCGGCACAAGAGGTTTGATACAGAATTCCCTTTTCTTTATAAAATGCACCCGTTGGTCCTTTTGTATGTTCAAGTGGATTATTACTGTATATTTCCTTGATTTCTGCATGAAATTGATTTTGAATTAAATTATAAAAAAATCTCAAACATCTTGTGTGCCTTTCCCTTTCATCTCATAAGATATGTCCTTGTAGACTTGGTGAAGTCATTCATAATTGTTAAAAAATAATGTGTACAAAAAATTAAAGCTATTTGATATGAACCTCAAACATCTAAATGAACAACCTCGAAAGGAATGCTAGATTTATTTCTACTTATAGGAAAAGGTAATCTAGATGCCTTAGCTAGTGGAAAAACCTAGCATCCTTTACAAACGTTTTTGGTATCTATTTCAGACAATTTTCTAATGGCTTTCAAACGTTCCAACAATAGATGCCCCAATCTCTTGTGCCATGGACCTCCAAGATTTGCCTTTTTTTCTTTTTATTGCTATGACACTTCCATCCAAGTTTAAGTAGTACAGGCCACCTTGTTCTTTACCTACTCCAATCATTTTCTACAAGGCAAGGTCCTGGATCAAACAGTAATTAGGTAAAAATGTTGCAACACAATTGTGTTGCTTTGTTAGGCAACTAATAGTGATTAAGTTGTATATAAAATTAGAGACATTTTATAGAGAATGAAAGATGATAATTCAAATTGTTCATTAGTTCTAAAAAATTTTCTGATTGTAAGTTAATTATCAAAAGTTTAAAGTAAAATTTTTAAAAACTTGATTTCAAAAAATTGAAAAATTCTAGGACTAATTGTTTACATAATCATAAAGTACTCATTGAGAAAAATAAAAAGTTCTAGGACTAATTGTCTATATTACTACAAAGTTTTAGAACTCATTTAAAAAATACAAGATTTTAGGACATAGATATTAATGTACGTAAGGTTCTATGACCAAAAGTGTTTTTCTCCCGTCTATAAAACATCTATAAAATTGCATATCAAGGTCCTAAAATTTATTGTGTTTGCCAAGGCAGTCCTAAAACTCATTGACTCACAAAAAAAAACCAAAAACTTAAAATTGTTAACTTTGTTACTTTTAAAAGGGGTAAAATTCACATGGGTCACCTAACTTATTTTTTTGTCCTATTTGGGTACCTTACCTTTATTTTGTCCTAGCGAGATACCTATACTATTATAGTGCGTCCTACTGAGATACTTTCTATTACTTTCATCGTTAAGGTTGATGAAAAATGATGACATGGACTCATTTTCCCCCAAACCTGGCCCCACGACGCCACAGTGGAGTCGATTCGTGATAAAGAATGATGACATGGACAATGAAAGCTCTGGCTTATTTTAGAGCGGGAGATTAGGGTGTAAAAATGGCGGGAATTTAGGTGCAGGAGTAGAAGAGAAATCTGCTGAAGAACAATGCAAATAAAAGGTAGAAATGGCTGATAGATCAAGGAAGCTTACATGAGATGGTGAGTTCTAGGAGTTTGTCGGCCAATTTCGGGGGAGAAGAAGGATTGTGGCCTTACCGTACATGCATCATCACGGTGGACGAAGATTCTTTCGTTGTAGGAATTATGAGGTATATGTGTCATCGTTATGTTGGTGGGATGATATTTTGTTTGGAAATTGATATTTTTCGTGTTTGTGGTGCAGAGGTCGATGTGTTGTCGCTTCCACCAGTGGCACGATGAGCCAACCCTAGAGAGATTTAAGGGTGTGATAGTTGGACTGTGGAGAAGGATGGGCGTGTCAGAGAAAAAGATGAAAATGCTTCAGTCAATGGTGGAGGAAGCTGAGAAAGAAGTGAAGAGGGAGATCGACAGAGTTAAGGAAACACAAGCAGAGATCTACAAACTTACAGAAAGGGAGGATAAATTGAAGAAGAATGTGAGAGAAGTGGAGAAAAAGATGAAGAAATTAAAGGTGGTCTTGATTCTGTCATGGGTGCTATTTTTTTTCTACATTTCAAAGATGGCTGTTAGGTGTGATGGAGTAGGGGAGTAAGTGAGAATAATGGCAAAGTAGGAATGGTGTAATGTGTAGGTGGAGAAGGTGAGAGGTAGTAATGTAGTGGTAGTGGCATGGGTGTTTAATATGCATTTGTAAGTGGCATGTGTTTGTGTTGGCTATGAAATTAGCACTTTTGTGTTATACAAAATGCATTTCTAGGTTATTGTGCTATTGAGGTTGAGTCAAGCAATTATAGAGAAACAAAGATGCAACTAAAACAAAAAAGTAGAAATAGTTAATTTGGCTCAAATGACATTAGCTGATCATTCCAAAGTGTGGATTCATCACACACTTAAGCTCAAAAGTAATAACATTTAAGCATATCCAAAATGAAATGGCCTATAACTCGAAAGTGCCCCCAGCATATGCATTTAAATGTACAACCATTGAGTTTTTCCCCGCCCACATTATAGCAAAAGTTTGACCTAAACATACGTCAAAATCTCAGAACCCAACTTAGGACTACAAGACATTGGAATATATCCCTCCAGCTGGTGTCTAGGGGTGGCCGCTGTTTTCTTTGGATGACCCATTGTTCTCCTTAATTGGGAACTTCCATCCATTGGCATTTGTTTTTCCTGTGATGATCTGCTATCAACAAATACAGATGTGCATCTAACTCCTTAACTTGGGCTTTGTGTGTCTCACGCCTTGACTTGGCTCTTTTATTGGCTCTGTCTGGCTAGGCCGGGTATTGGAACTACCTTCATGGCCTGCATTTGAAGTCTCCACCTACAGGTCACCTAAATGTCAGTCTTATATGAGGCTTAAACAAATGTTTCTCACTCCTACATTGTTTAATAGTTCACTCACATTGTTTCTCTGTAACTGAGAGTTTGTCCTCTTTCTCACTCTAGCTATCCTCTATCCAGATGGTGCACTGCTACTGTCTTTTCCCTTACAAGTAGTTTTATTGTGGCCAGGCTATTTGCAAATTGAGAAATGCACAATCATCCCAATTTTTCTCATTTTTTTTATTCATTCTGGCTTACCCTGCTCTCTTCTTCTTTTCTTTTTAGGATTGCCCCTCTTGACAACAACATAGTTTGGGGGTTTTATATGGTATGGCCCATATCTTCCCACTGATCAATACTTTTTATTGGATTTATGAGATTCTCATATATCAACTTATATGTATCCATACTATAACATTCATCCACATATTCTTCTAGATTGACCCTATGTAGGGCTAGTGCTGAACATGCATGGATGCATGGAATACCAGTGAGTTCCCACTTCCTACAGGAACATTTTCTATCGTCTATGTCAACCACATGCTAGTCAGTTGGCGTGGTAACTTGGTATTTAGTTCCTCTTAACTCCATAGGCCAACAATTCCTTCACAATTCTATGTTCCGATTCAACTTTTTCAAAATTTTTGGACACAATCTCCCCGTCCACCTACCCTGAATTTCTCTCTTCTTGGCAATCCTCACTATTATCTTACATCTAACAATCTCTAACATTGCTAGGATAGGCTTACCTCTAGCTCACCTCAATGATCTAGGAGTTTAGCATACTGCTCTACCTCATCCCCCTTTATCCTCTGTAATGCAAGCTTCTTCCCCCTTTGTGTTTTTGACCTATGAATTCTGATGTTGAAATCTCTTCTGATATGGTCTACCAGGGCTGTTAGTGGGATCTTAGGATGTGATCTTATGACCTCAAGGCACTCATCAGCTATCCATTCATAATTGACCCATTTATTCACCACCATGGCACATGAATGATTAGGGTTTACTCTCTTAATTTTTACCTGTGGCCCCTCCCTATACTTTCCTGCTGTTAGCAAAAAAGGACACCCTGGCTGACAGACAATCCTTAACCTCCTCTTATCATTATAAGCAAACTCCACTCCAATTTGTTCCTTATTGAATACTGCTTCACAGCCTTCCTTAAAATTTCAAATGATGGAAACACCATTCTCAGTTCAAACTCAGGATCCTTTATATCTGTTTTAGGGTTAGATAAGGGAACACTTTCAAGCTCATCCTTACTATTTTTATGCACACTTTCCAGGCCATCATCTGAGGATGAATAATCTGAGGACATTTCATTAAAGGTGTACCCTATACACCTATGGGCTTAGCCACCATGACCATCTGACCTTAACGTGCCCTGCTCTGAAGCCTTATTTTCCTCCGGCCCGTTACTGCCACCTCCCTTCTGCAGACTAGAAATATCATGATCAATCCCAACTCTGATATTCATACCTTCATCTTCCTATCCAATTTCATTATCTGTCTCATAAAACTCACTTATGCAACTTTCACTGTCTTCTTCACCGTCTTTACCTTCATAGTCCACATCCTCATCTCCTTCATCCTCTCTTTCTGAGTTGTCCAATTCTACCCCACTTATGCCCTGCTCATTATCCTTTCTTTCTCCAGCAACAATTTTTGGAACTTTTGTACTTGCATCATCACTTCCTTTAACACTCCCCACCCCTTCTTCCACCTGCTTTGATTGAATACCCTGACTAGTCCCCAAATCAATTTCCTCTCTCCTATACTCACTATTATCACCAACGTCACCAACACCATAAATCACTACCTTATCTCTTCCTTAAATCCCATAGCACAGCTAGGCAAAATGAGCCTTCTACCTGCAACTGAAACTTTAGCTTGTCATTTGTTCTGACCTACAACACCTCTGAAACTTTGATTATTCCTCTGTGCCATCTTCACTGTCTAAACTCCACTAACTTAGCCTTTGGAAGTGTCAAGGATGATTTAATATGCTCCACGTAAGCTTTCTCCTGCTTAATCATCTTCTCCTGAGTTAATGTTACCACATACACATATATTTTGTGCTGCTGTGGTAGGTGTGCATTCACCATATCCATAACATCCCTGTTAGTCTTCAAGTCTTTCAGCTTCTCCTCCAAATCTACTTCATCAGGTCTGGCCATACTCCAATAATAGTTCATAAACCCTGAATACCCACATTCTTCAACCATCTCGTCAATGTCCACCATGTATACCTTCTCCAAGTGAACCAGGTCAAAATATATGACCTACATATCCCCCAACATATGCCTTCCATAGTAGCTTGGCGAAGTACCCTCTATGATGTATTTTTATACTGAACCATAGATCACATCCCTCTGCATGTTTAACAAAAAAAAAACAACAAAACACACTTCAACTTAGAACACGACAAACAAACCAACAGTTAACTACATTTTCATAAAAAATTAATTTACTGGTCCCCCACTTAACCCCACAACTGTCAATCTCCCCAAGTTCTACACCAAACAAACACCAACATTGATCACATCACCAAACAATTACAGCACGACATGATTAAGAACATTTACTATATTGCCAATCTCCTTCGTCCATTTTTCTTCGAACCCAATCTTTCAGTTTGGAACCCTTCACCTTCAAATTCTCTCTTCCTGATCCTTTCATCCTCTTAGTAATGCTCCACTACACTGAAACCACCGCTTGATTAACAAATCAACAACTTCAACTTTTGATGTTTTTTTCCACAAGGTTTAGGGTTTGAAAACAATCGAATCGGAAGTGGCAGAGATTGTCTCGGGCAGGGGAAGAATGGGTGGTTGCTATATTAAATGGCCATCTTTTTTCTTCCCACTCAATAATGGTGCACCGTGGGGTCCTGGGGCTAGGTTTGGGAGAAAAATGAGTTAATGTCATCATTTTTCGTCAACCTTAATGACGCAAGTGACAGAAAGTATCTCAGTAGGATGTAGTATAATAGTATGGGTACCTTGCTAGGACAAAATAAAGGTAAAGTACAGGGATAGGATAAAAAAATAAGTTAGGTGACCCATGGTGGATTTTACCCCTTCTAAAAGTTTCATGTTTTGACAAGTCAATTCTAAAATTTTTGTGTTTTATGGGAAATGCTAACATGACACTCAACACCATCATATCTAGGGACTATATTGACAATTCCCAAACTTTAGTAAGTTGAAAATTTTATTGTAGTTTATGGGTTACTTTACAATTTGTTGAATAATTGGGGATTAAATTGAAATTTCTAGTGAACATGGGGACCGAATTATAATTTCTTAAAAAGTTTGGAACACTATTGTTATTATTCTAAATTTGGCAATGAAGCAATTTAGAGCCCAATAAAACTGAATGAGCTGCATTATTTATAATACTAAAAGTTGATCCAATCTACTCTGCTTTATCTTTGGTAAATCAACAAAAAAATCTACTTTAGCAGAGTAGGTTGAATCAGAGATCTGTTCGATTATGCAAAATGTACATCCTAGACATAGCAAATTAAATCTAATCAAATACTATGGTGTGGCACTCACTTGCAGCTAAATAGTAAAAAAATGTCATACAAGCCCCTATTTGTTTTTATTTTTGTTAACTAAGCATGTGAATTTTCAATTAAGAGAAAAAGATTATATATCTCTTAAAAGTCTCATAAAAATATTTTTTTTTTTTCATTTTTTGATAGAAATTATTTTTCTTTTTCTAAACTTAACAATGGTATACAACTCACAAATTCTTAGAGTCACCTTCAACACCATACCCCATCATTGTCCACATTTTCTTTGTTGGGGTTTGTACACAGTTCCATGCTCTCAATTAGCATGTAACAGGATCATATTATAGGAATAATTCCGTATGTACCTTGTTTTTGAATTTCACAAGTGCAGATTCTCAATGCTTCACATGTTCAAATTTCTTACTCTTCTCAATATACTTTTTTGCATTATTTTCCTAATAGAGAAAAACTCATGTACAATTCTTGTGTTATGTTGTTGTAACAATTTTCAACTCACAAGGCTCTTACTTATAGGCAAACATGAGAATAAGTTTAGAATGTCGCGTAGGACCCATTAAGATTTTCGTATCCTATCAAATTAGTTCCAAACTAATTTATTGTTTGAAAGTTAGCACTTTATTTTAGACGATTTTACAAAACTAACCAGAAACTTAGAGACTGTGTCACAAGTACCTATATACTTTATATTATTCTGTTCACCAACTAATATTTACATTTGCTCTTAATTAGGCCTACCAGTGTTTGTTCAGACATTGTCATTTAAAAACTCATATGCATATATCTCAATGTGATTTGTATATAAAAATAATTTAGAAAATATTTAAAATATATATCATATATATAATTTCATTTGCCAAAATAAAATTAATAAAACACTTTCTAAATCGTCCACCTGTGGATTTCTAATCCAAAATCACAAAGACATATTTTTTAAATATTACATCCTATTATAGGAGTGGTGAATCATATATTGAATGACTATGGACATTTTTAAGTTAATTATGTGATCCAACATATCCATGTATATCCAATAATAGGCATTATTAATTGATATATCAAAATCACAAAACCATCATGTAATATTCTTAACATTCTCAGATCATGGATTAATATAACTCAAACTTTTTACTTGACAATTATAGGTCCAAAAGTTTCAACCTTTGGTTTATTAAATATTTGTTTATAACAAATACTCACATGTACTAAGAGTCTTCGCTTTTATAATTTGAGATACATTATCTTATCACTTATAATAGTAATCATGTGACAAATTTTTACAAACATAATTCTCATCTTATGCTCATAGGTTGTGAATCAATCTTTAAGATTATAAGATAATAAAATCAAGTTTCATTATTGACAACATCTATTATCAATTTGATTTTATTCAATATAAACTTTGGAGACATTCTCATGATATCATAAACCAATGAGAACCATATATTACATATAAGCTTGTCCTAACATCTTTATGTCATTCTGTTATACATATTGTTATACATGTAGTGTAAGCTCATGTGTTACACAATACCTAAAAGTGTATGTAATTAATGTATGACTTATTATATCTAATAATAAATCATCAATTAACTTTATGAGTATATATCTTTCAATCGCCCACTTGCACATAAATTCAAAATATGTCATATACAAATGTTTCATAAACTTATGTCATTAACAAGCAACAATCGTATAACTCAATGGGCTACTCTTGTTCACTCAAATGTGATCTTTAATTAGAAGACATATAAATTCTCATTTTAGAAGTAACTATTGCTCGCACTAAGATTCACAAAACTAGAATAATACTTGACATCTCACCTTAGGTGAAATTGCTAATGAGTGTGACCTTTACAATCATATTGTAAATCTATGATAAACATTTTTTTAACATTTAAAGAATATCAATTTTCATGACACAACTTGTTTTGGATATAGAAGAATAATTCTTCTTCCTGACTTTATACATATGAGATATATGGAAAGCCCATAAATTTATTTATATATATAATGGCTCTTAAAAGTGTTCAAACAAATTCCATGCATCATTTATTTCACAATTAAATGATATATGCCACATCAAATACTAACTATTTCTCAATCTCATGCTCAATGATGTTGAGAAATATTCATTTGAGTATAAATGCATCAATAATAAACTATTTATTATTAATATTTCCAACCAAATACTTACTAAGTGCAATACTTTCAAAATTTTTATATTGAATGAACAACACAATCCTATTATGTTGCTTATCATACTATTATGATATAATATAAAAATTAAAAATATTACAACTCATTTGATTAGGATTCAATCAAAAGAAACACTCTAGTTGCCAAATCATTTTAATTATTTATAATAACTAAGTCATCCAATTTATTATAAAGATCATATCCATCTAATAAATTACTTTTATGACCAATTTCACGAATAAACAAGTACCGCTTTCTTGCATATTCAATCAAAATTGTTTATAAAATATTATGAATAGTTCATAAACATTCAAGTATCACAACTTGATTCAAACATAAGGATCATTGATAATTCACACCAGTCATCGTATGAAGCAAAATTACAAATAGATTTTATCCTCATTATTAGTTGGAAACAATAATCACCATTGATGTTCATATTTCAACCCAAAATAACTTGTCATGGTAATCATATCTCATTATTATTTTTCAATAACAAGTCCCCAAAATCACCATTGAAATACATTTTATGTTAATCTATCAAATAGATAATCAAAGTGACATTGTGCAACAATTCATAATTGGTAACATAATTAATAAGATATTTCTTAAATGTATTTATTGATTATTATATCTGTGAATGATTTAATTATTATACTTATTTAGATTATGACTTATATCAAATATAAGACATAAATCTAATATAAAGAACTATAACAAACAATTTTGTTATAAACCTCTATAGAATTCATGTTCTTATTAAAGTAACTTCTTTTATGTTTTTATGGTATTAAGTAATGATTCCTAATACTTGAACCCAATTGTTGAGTCGGATATTCAACTTGAGCCTAATAAAATTAAAAAGTTTATATAAAAATATTTGTTAAAATATTTCATTTATGAAAACAATTTTCTCTCATAAATCACAAAATCATATTTTATAAAAGCTTGAAATGAAAATAATTTTTTGTAACTAAGTGTTATGAATCAAGCTTAATTAATTGCAACTACTTGTAATTTCTTTAGGAAGAAAATATCCTTACATATCTTACATATAAGTTTATTTAGAGTCATTATGCTATAATCCACGCAAAGTAACCAACAAATTGGTTAACATATTGAGTATGAGAAACCAAGTGATTCTATGTGTCAAAGTTTTTCAGAATAACTTAAAAATATAAAACATGAAATACTATATTCTCCTTTTACATAATGTCATAGCCAATCATTATATTTTATTCTTATGATGAAATAATTCTCAAATATATCCCCAAGAGAATTCAATTTGAGAATTCATGCAAATATTCAAAATAACAACAAACTCATAAAAATAAATGTAAATCATATTTATCATTAAGGCAACATTATGAAAAAATAATAGTGATGCTCAAAATAATTCATACTGAAACATACTTTATTCAAATTATAAAATTTAAAATATAGAAATTGGGGCATACCTTAGATTAGCAAAAATAACCTTCAAGGACATTTTCATTCCATGAATGTCAAAATTTTATATTATTGTATCAGGTACAATAACATATGTCAAAATTAGTTGACATTTTTCGAAATCTTTAAACTTCTAATTTAAAAGTCTTCAATAGTAATCACTTATATTAAGTGAATTCCCTCAATTACGTTGTCCATACAATGTCATAAAATATTTATAATATTTTACATGCATTTTACCATTGAAAACAAGTTTTATGTGTTTTATGGACACTCACTATTTTTTCAGTTTAATTTATTTCCCTTTCATTAAATTAGGAATTTACATTCTTTCAATACAATTCTAGTGAGTAACAAGAGTATTGTCTCATCACTTAATGAATTCATTTTGGTAGACATTAGAGTTCAACAAGACATATAATTCATATTTCTTCTATAAGACTATAGAATTTTTGTTTTAGGTTTGACCTCTAAAATAATATATCCGCCGCCCATTTTAAGTCGGCGTAATTAGTCAACTGTACACCATTGTCTAGGTGAATTATATTGCTGCGAGAAATCCAACCATTTTAATTGAATCCCCATTTTGGTAATAATACATCCGTCATCTCCATAAAGTAAATAATAATAATAATAATAATCATCACCGATTTCAGTTATGTCATTTTGGTATCAAACTAAATTTGCAATATCATACTAACCATTTATCACAATGAGAGGCCTTTAGAAAAATAAAGCTCCCAAAGATTAATTTTTTTATCTCCACACTTGATATTTTATTGAGATGAGAAAACGTTACAAAAACTTATATCATCAAATGTAGGTTTGGATTCACAAGTCAAACTTCACAATCAATTCTTGATTGAACGTCTTAATTCAATTCCAAAATTTAATTTAATTCATTAGTATTCAACTAATCAAATTCATAATTAAAGAATATTTGATTTAAAATCAAAATTTTCAACTATCATTCTGAACTCCCACTTGCTCCCATATATCTTATATATTTAGGAAACATATCTCTCTTACTGAGCATAATAAATAAGTAGAATCCATTATATTAATCTAACCCACATTAAGGCACATATCAGATATACGTTACTCAGATACATAGTGGAAGAATAATTAAGAATTATCATACAATTTCTTAATTCTCATAATCTATAAATAATCATATTATGCATAAATTAAATGTTAAACATTGTTAAAACTATCATATAGTTTTCTAAAATGTATCTTGAATCATATATTCAAAATATTATTGATTCAAAATTATTGTGATACTTTCCCTCCCAAGTTACATATCTAATATGTGAATGTTGAGTAAAATTACAAATATATATACCAATTATCGAAAGAGTCCAAACTATTGAATGAAATTTTTATTTATTATGTGACCAAATCAAAACAAGGTCATACATTTGTCGATGTGAAATTATATTTCATCTAATAGACAAATATCATAACAAATAAAATCAAAATAACAAGTATACTATTGAAATCATATTTTTATTTGGTGCATTTAACTTTTATTTATTATAGTATAATTGAAAAACTAGAAATAAAACTTTAGTTAATCAATAAATTGTATTCCATTTAATTATCCAATGATTAAAAAATATTCATAAAATAAATAATATTTAAATCAAATTTAAATGAATTCCTCCCATCTTATCTATTCATTTTGGCGTGTAAAGTTTAATGATTGGAACTTAAAGAGTGTTCATTTATGTGTATTGTACTTTTAAAAGTATACTTCTGTATTTTGGAGACACTGGTTAAGCATAGATGTGAATCAACCTTTTTGATAGAACATTGGAAATAGTTGAGATAAATGTGATACGCATAGTGGATTATCTTTGCAAGACGGACCAATGCTACTTCCATCCTGTTGCGGTTTTCTATACTGTATTTTGAATTGGTTCTCAATCATCTGTGACCAAATGTGATACTGTATGTGTTGGGCATTAGTATCTTGAGATCCGGAAGAATAACTGCCCACTAGGTCAATTCGTCCTTTGTTTGCATCACTTGCGGAGAGTTGGAGTGGATATTCTGGTTTAGTGACCAATAAGATATGATTTAACAAAGTCGGATAAATTCATACAGATAACTTATGATACCCTATGTTGCACATTAGGACTTTGAGATCTGGAGGAATAACTGGCCTCTAAGTCATTTCCTCCTCTTAGATCACTTGCAGAGAACTGGAGTCAGTGTTCTGGTTCAGTGATCAATAAGTTATCATCTAACAAAGTTAGATAAATTCATAGAATGTTCGCAATCTAAGAAATGGCGCTCCGTCAATTGTGATGAAAGTGCATTTAGTTTTTACTCTGTGTGTGTAAGCCATCTAAACATTGTATGAATTACTGGGCTATTATTTTCCTACCTCAATTTCACTCTGTTTGTGGATGTTAATACATATAACGTGAAAGATCATAGCTAAACATACAGCAGATGTTATCTGAAGGGCTTCATACTCTATTTTGATGTTTCCCTATTTTATGCATCAGTGATGTAGGAGCTGGTTTCTAGTTCAGCAATTATGACTCCAGGTTTATCATTTATAGTGATGAATATGTTTGTAGGTGAGGCGGGGTGCAGATAGAGCTGAAATTTATAGTTTAGCATTCTCTTCAAGTGCACAGTGGCTAGCATTTTCAAGTGACAAGGGCACTATCCACGTTTTCAGCCTTAAAATCAATTCTGCATCTCCTGGCATTGAGAGGACAAGAAGTGGTGTATCAAATGCTGTTAATCCACCAACCTCTTCACTCTCTTTTATTAAAGGTAGTATGTTTTTTTCATCAATCATGTGTCTTTTAGGTTATATTCATGTTAAATAGTTCTGTCATAATTAGATGACAGAAATTTGAATATTGCTGATCCAGTTACTTGGTCTTTTTCTTCCTGAAAATTTAACTTATGCAACAAATTAGTTCATCTAGCGGTAGTAGAAATCTGGACTAGAATTCTTCTCTCCTAAAAACTAGGATGGTTTTAAATATTTAGTTTCTTTTAAGGTCCATGGGGATGGAAATGTATTGTGAAACATTTTCAGTCAGGATTCTAAACTGGCGTTGTTTTCAGGAGTGTTACCCAAGTACTTCAGTTCAGAATGGTCAGTTGCTCAGTCCAGGTTGAGTGAAGGTTCTCAATATATTGTTGCCTTTGGTCATGAAAAGAACATAGTGGTGATTCTTGGCTTGGATGGAAGGTGAGAAAGAATATACTTTTGCCAGTCAGATATTGTGTCCATTTTCTTTTGGTTGGGAATTGGTCTTGATCATATAATTTAGTTCAGATCTAGAAGCCTTTCATGGCTTGGCTACTGCTGAAACCTTGACAAAAGAAAATTTTCTTTTCTGAGAACTGGGAATGTTCCAGTTTCAGACCCCCTTCCCGTATTCGTGTTTTCAAACTTCCCTTTCCCATGGTCTATTGCTAGGAGTGTGGATCTCTTGTTCTTTTCTGGGTTCTTTGTTCTATTGGATGCATATCATTTCTTCTTTTAGCTGCCATTGACCTTGCAACATTTAGATATGTGATTGATTTCAAACTGCAGCTTCTACTGAAGCCAATTTAATCCTGTGGTGGCGGAGAAATGAGTCAGTTGGAGTATCACAACTTTCTGAAACCAGAGGCAGCTTTCTGATTTCCTGGGGACGTATTGTAATCTCGTTTTCCCTCCTATTCCTTGATGCATGTTCAAATCTGTAAATAGCTAGTAGTATTTCATAGAGTTGTAAAGCTGCAACTTATTATTCCCAAAAGAAGATGGATTACCTGTGTTCATAGATGTGTAGATTCTTCTCCAAGTCCATGGTATTCTTGTGAATCAAGCTTCAATTTCATCAAGAATCTAATCAGGGGCTTCTGAGTGCTCACGTATAATTTGTGAACTTGAATCGAAATATCCATCTATTATCAAGTGAAAGACGCACCATCAACTTGAGGACCAAGGATTTTGATGAACACAGAGTTGTACTTAGCCCATGGTCTATCATCGAGATGGACTGATTTGGATCATCCATCTGCTGTGTGTCCTATTGGAGTTCAGGGGACCTGCATTTGATGGATGACCCAAAACCATTTGTCAGCATGATGGACCGCGAGCTAATAATTTTTCCGAGCACAATAAAGTATTGGGAACATGAGGGCTTGAATTGATTGTATTTGAGCGAGCAACTTCTGCTCCTATTGAAGATATTAGGCCCAAGATACCTTAACTTTTGTTTTTGGGCTTCTTCCTGCTTTTGCTTAATGATATCATCCCATATTACCAAAAAAAAATAAACAAATTTATTGTATTTTATTTGTATTTCTTTTTGGTTGGTAACAAGTACACTAGAACCAGCTAATCAATCAACAAAAGAACTACCACATCAGCCGGTGGTGGCCATTGATCTTGCCCGCGTTAGGTGCCGTTTCTATCCTAACGTCTTCAGCGCAAGAATGACAATCGGGTGAGTTGAGTCACTTTTTGATTAGGTCATTCAGGTTTAGGTTTAATTGAGTTAACATGAATTTGGGTCTAGGTTGGTCATTTGAATTCATATTGATCTCAGGTTCGAGCTGGGTTAAGTCAGGTTTATTTGAGTTCAAGTTCAATACATGTCAGGTAAATTTCAGTCTCAAGTAATTTCAAGTTAAGTTTCAATCCAAACTCAGGTTGACCAATCAGGTTTGTTTAGGTTACTGTTATATATGATGAAGTCACTTAATTAATTCAATTTTTTTTATTTCATTAAAATTTAAATTAAATAATTTAATTTTTTTCAATTAATTTACGTTAATTTTTATTTTCTTAGCATGTTAAATTAAAAAATCATAAAATTTACCTTAATTATGTTTTGACAAATTTGCCATGATATCCAATTTTTACTGTGAAATTGCTACAAAATATAACTCTAGCTCACTATTACTCTATTAATGAATAAAATGTAAAATTTTATAAATTATGCATGAAAATGTAAATATTTAAAAAGTTTAGAGACCCACGTTGTAATTATTATGGTGACTAAAATGAGAATCTTTAAAATTGACGTACTTTATTGCACTATACTTAAAAGTTTTGGGATGAATGTTGTAATTTGACAATTGCCTACCAAGATCATCAAACTAAATATGAAAGTTACTTATTTTAGAAAAACTCAAATATTGAATTTATTAAATATAAAAGTCTTTGAATATTAGACTTACTAAATATGGATGTTCCTAAAAAAAGGAAGTCATTAAATATGAAAGCCTTCATATATAAAACTTATTAAATATGAAAGGTAATAAAAGAGGAAAGTTAAGGTTTATGGTAAATGTTAAAATTAATTGTTAAGGTTTTGGATAAGAGTTATGAATAAAATTAAGTGTTATGATTTAGGTTTTAGGGTTTTTAATGTTAGAGTTTATGGTTAAAATTAAGGGCTTATGGTTTAGGTTAAAAATAAAAAATCACAGTTTTTTAAATCTTTGCTGATCATATATTTATGTTAATTTGGGTTAAAATCTAGTTTAGTTATTGAGTGATTCCGGATTTAGGTTAGGTCAAAACTAGGTTTGGGTCATTGCAAGTTCGAGTTTTCTTGGGTTTGACTTCAATTGGGGTTCAGGTTGGGTATAATAGAATTTTAATCATTGACTTTTCTGGTCAAATCAAATTGGGTCAAGTTTTGGTTTAGGTGGGTCATGCCAGGTCACTGAATCGGATCAGATTTTATAATCTCTACTTCAAAGAAGGAAACAAGCACAAAGAAGGGCACGTGATTAATATAGAGCATTCCAGGGCATGATTTGAATGACCACAACCTGTGAATTTGGCTAGTCAGAGCTTTTCCTCTCCATTAATCGACATCTATTGTTGTTCCAGGGAGCCTATAAATACTAGTAAGTCCAATTTTCAGACACTAAAGTCGAGCACATTAGAGAGTTAGGTAGCTCATGCTCAACAAAACTGTAACTAATGGCTTGAACACTGGTATGTAGGCACCTGCAGCGCACGTTTCTTGTGTGGGTAAGTAAATGCATTTATATATGGATATCCTAATCGGATTGTATTCTAGTAAGTATCTGCCAAGGCCTGTCTGCGTTTGCATTTGCTTGCTGATCTTATTGTTCCCGCTGCAAACAATGGCGCTCAAGGTGTACGGAGCTAACATGTCGAGGTGCACCGCTCGCGTATTGACCTGCCTCCACGAGAAGGGCGTCGATTATGAGCTGGTGCCTGTCAGTCTCATGGCCGGCGAGCACAAGCGCCCCAGCTTCCTCGCCAAGAACGTATGTATGCCCAGCCACTCCCATTATGCTTATTAATCCCTACTTTGTCCTTAATTTCATTAAGTTAATCAAGACTCATCCTTAATTTCATTAAAAAATTTTGTCCTTCAAAGCCTTTTGGCCAGATTCCCGCTCTCGAAGACGGTGATCTCACTATTTTCGGTAATCCGTCCAAAGTTTTTTGTTTTATATATGTAGAGTCCTCATCATTTTACCATTTATTTATAGAAAGCAAGTAGTACTAATATTTATGGATAAATGAATGGACTGGACAGAATCAAGAGCAATATGCGCCTATGTAGCCGAAAAGCACAAGGACGTCGGATACGACCTCCTGAGGCACAAAGACCTGAAAGAAGCAGCACAAGTGAAGGTGTGGATGGAGGTGGAGTCCCAGCGCTACAACCCAGCGATACAGCCCATCTTCAACCAGTTCTTTGTGGTCCCGCGTAGGGGCCAGCCCACCGACCAAGCTCTCAACGACCAAAACCTGCCCAAGCTAGCAGCAGTGCTCGACGTCTACGAGCAGAGGCTGAGCCACAGCAAGTTCTTTGCAGGGGACTTCTTTAGCCTCGCTGATTTGTTCCATCTTTCTTTCACCTTTTACCTCATGAAGACTCCCTATGCCACTTTAATCAATGAGAGGCCCTATGTCAAGGCTTGGTGGGAGGCCATTTCTTCTAGGCCTTCATTTCTGAAGTGTTGGACGGTATCAACTTTTGGTCCAAGCGATGAAAGTATTGGAAGTTGTAATGTTTTCTCCAATTCCTTGGTCTAGCAAGTACTAGTGAGGTTATTGCCATAAGATTGAGTTTAATGTGTAACATGTGTTGCCCGACTTCGAGTAATGATCCGTTCTACCTCTCTCTCTCTATTTCTTTTGGCAAAATCTCACTAATATCACGACACAAGGTTATATATATGACATGTATTGCCTAGTAAAGGCAAAAAAAAAAAAAAAAGACAAATTTGAGATTCAAACGCTGGCTAACAATGTGAAATAATGGCTTTCATGTCCAGGGAACAAGAAGTTCATCAACCAAATCACATCACTTGGGGGAAAACATAAGTTTATATGAGCTAATTCATGGCGTCCTTACTGGGCAAAGCTGGTGCTTTAATGGAAAACCCAAGATACACCTACAATACTCCAACCAGCTAATGGCTAGCACCAATATTTTTACACAGGTCCTAATGTTAGAGACACAAGGTTCTCTTCCTGAAATTTGAATGTATGCAACAAAATAGGCGGTCTAACATTAGGAGAGATCCTTGATTAGAATTTATTGAGGATTACCGATCTGGGGCTTCTGATTATTCCCCATGATACGTGAACTTGAGGTAAGAGATCAACCAATGTCATGTGAAATGCGGATCGCCAACTTGGGAGCGATCATTTGAGAGGACAAAAGGCAACTGAAGGAAACATGAGTGCTACTGGTACAAAAATAAAAGCAGTATGATATACCCCTGGAAACTTAATTGTAAGAAAGCACGGGGACATTGATCGGGTCCAACCTTCCAACCCAAGGAACATGTAGGACCTGAAAGAAGCAGCCAGCACAAGTGAAACAGTTTTCAGTCACTCAGGCTTCTACACCGGCTCTGTTTTCAGGAGTGTTCTACACAAGTAATTCAGCTTGGAGTGGTCAGTTGCTGAGTTCAGATTGATAAATGAAGGTTGTCAATATGTTGTTGCCTTTGGTCACCAAAAGAATACGGTGGTGATTCTGGGCTTGGACAGAAGGCGAGAAAGAAAATTAGTTTTGCTTGTAAAAATTCTGCGTCTCTTTTTCTTTTGGTTAGAATTTGGTCCGCCTGGGTCATATAATATAGTTGAGATCTAGTTGTTTTTCTCGGCTTTGATTTGTTTGGCTCCTGTTGAAAGACTCAAGGGGTTTTAGGCTGGCAAAATCCAAAAAGTTCTAGTAGGCCACTACACCCAGTTAAGGCCACACCTGACAGACACAACCTTATTGAAGAAAGTCGCGTCTAGTTTTGTTCAAATATTGAATACATAAAAGTGAATGCTGAAAACTGATTAAGCAGTTTAAGTTATACTGATTCAGTAACTGCTCGATAGATACACCTTCTTTGTAAAATATACATAGCAGCCAATATTATTGTGTCTGGCAGCAAATGAGGAGGCCTTGTTCACTTGGGTGAAAAACATACATGAAGTTAGTCTACGACATAATTAGCAGTAAAAACCATAATAAGGCGCCCCACCGCCACCCCTCCCCCCTCCCCCCTGCCCCCCCCCAATTAATATAAGACAGCTAGCATTAAACCATAATAGCAGTAAACAAGGACAGAAGTGCCAAGAGAAACAGCAAAACATTTACATTGTTCCAGCAACAGCGGAGGCAAATAAGCTGTGAGTGAGCGCAGCGAATGCAATGCCTGGGGAACTTGGGAAGCTCTTTATGATGGGCCACATGAAGCAATGTCTGCTTCAAGCCATACTTGTCAACTCTAGCCATGGCATCTCTAAACCCTTTGCCATAAACCACTGCTTCCTTTTGCTTCTTCACCAGCTTCTTCTCGTGACCTTGTTCATGGACATCAATAACCCAGTCCAGCCAGCATTTTCTCACCACTCCACACAAACCAGCACTAATCCAGCCTGTGTTTCCCCCAGAAATACATAGACCTACACACACATATATAAAACTTAAAGTCAAAATTTGAAATTGAAATGACGAATTAATTATTCTTAAGTTAATTGTAATTATATGGGATTTGTAGGGTCAGTTAATCTATATATCTGCTTGCTTGCATATGTGCTCAAATACATACCATGATCATTCAACCAGGAAGCCAACATTAGATGAGCCAAATAAAGTCCAAGGCAGACCCTGAAAGGGTGCAACAAATTTAATTAAAGCAGTATGTATGTGTATATATATATAAATAAATTGCAATATCAACTGGGCGCACACATATTGATTATTACCTAGGAGTACCCCACTTGAGAATGATGGCTTTTGTCGCAGCCGGTTTGCACCCACCAGGAGATCTGAATCCTAAAGCATTCCTACGTAAAGAACAAGTAAAATTCATTAGCAGCCTGCTGTGTAGATTGGTTAATTTGTGCGTGGGCGTGTAAGTGATAACAACAATGACAACAATTACCCGAACTGTGCAAGAAAAGATGTGTTACTCTCAGGTTTTAGCTTCTTCGTCTTCAGTTCCCTTGCTTCCTTTGTAGCCAATATATTTTGTCCTTCTCGTTTGTGACACTTGACCTGCAATAATTACAGAGTCATAAGACAAGTACGTAGTACATGCACTTCCCAACAATAGGGACTAATTAATTAACAAAACTTAGTATATAAATAAGTTAATTTGCTTACCGCCATGACAATTAGTTCGTCACCACTGAAGGTAAAACCATATGATCTACTGCATTCTTCTTCACTAGCGGGATGCTGCCATGATCAAATAATTAATATACATGAACTAAATATTAAAAATAACACCAAAAAACAAAACTCCTAGCTAGACTTCATTACGTTTCTGATATCTCTCTTTCTGATTTCTCTGTAGTCAGGATCGAGAACCAACAGAATAGGGAAGTCCCTCTCGACCACTAGATTAAATTCTTCAGCGAAATATAGATCAACTAACTTAATCACTTCTAGCAGTTGCGACTCGTCGAAGACCGCCGTAGAAGCGCATCCCGGACACAGCTTCCTTCCGCCCTCCAGACTAACATACCTCTCATGATCACTTGCCTTCAACACGTAACATATAAAATCATAATTGGGTCATCGTTTAGCAATGATTGATTTCTGATTCAGTTTAGAAATAGGGAAAATAGTTACTTATTGCTTCATCATCCCATCCAAAAGTAATTTGAAGGCCAGTTCTGTGTAATGTAAATTCTAGTACATACCTCACTCTTGGCGTAGCAATAGGTACATGAATGCTGGGGACAGCTCTCCGATTCATTCAGCGTCAAACTCAACTTCTCCTAGAACATGTAAATTAAAGAGCATTATTCTAATTAATTCAACACGTTAAAATCAATTCAACTGCAATTTCAAGCAATCTACATCTACACATACCTTTTGATCCGCCGGCTGGATACGGATCGCAATGCCACCGATTGAAATATCCACAGTTCCATTGATTTTTTCAAATTCGATCTGTTTCAACATCGAGCTTTCCATCACGTACACCTCAGTTAATGTCTTGTTGATCTGCCTGACAACTAAAAGTTTAGAGACAGTCTTAAGAATTGTATTGATCAAAAGTTGAATTTTCCATGCTAGGTGCCTACATCACTGTCGGAGTCGTCACCAATCAGTTTAACTAGGTCGATTGGATACCTGAAAAATGGTCTGCGAGAGATTCTAAGATCGTGAGTCGGTTACGCTAAAATAACCCATTCAGTTTTATCTTTTCCTAACCATTTATTTCTTGATCTAATCTTTGATTTAAAGTGATTTTTATGAATTTTATTTAATTTTTAATTCCAAACCGGGGATCTTATCATACCAACCGAATATGGAATAAATAATCTGTCTCGGGATTTTATCAAACCACCGAGAACGGATCTTGAAAAATAAATGTCAAGTACTAAAAATATAAAAAAAGTTATCTTCATTTGATTTCTTGCTAATGTCTAGATAATGAGAAAAGTAAATAAAATCTAAGCAATTAAAGAACTAATTATTATTTATTCTAAGACACATTATGAGATCCTAAAACCAAATTGCATAATCCTAAAGTTAGTTAATAAAAATAAAAGATGACTGAGGTAATTTAAGAAAATAAAATAGAATAAACAAAAAAAAAACAAACTAGGTGAAATTAATGACTAAATTTAATGGGTGCCCAAAACAAACAAACAAAAAAAGAAACAAAGAAAAACAAAAAAATAAAAAATAAAAGCTTGCTGTCAGTGATTGATCTGCAAAACAGAAGAACGTTAGTGACTTTTATGAATGAAATAAAAAGATGAAGGGTTAAGGAGGGGTTTTACCAAAAGTGAATGGTGTTGGGTCGGTTCTAGGTTCTGAAACGGGTCTGGTTCGTCGCGATCCGGGCTCCTCTCGATTCTTCGTTCAGCAGCGTAACGGAGACGGCGGAGGGAGCACCGGCGCTCGAGAGGCTGGGCAGCTGGCGGCGGCGGGAGCAGGGGAGCGCCTGGACGGCGGTGGAGGGCGACTGGAACGAGAACGCGAAGGGGACGAAGCTGCGGGCTTGCCGACGGCGCGGAGGGCGACGCGACGGAGGCTGACAGGACTGGCGGCGGCGGGGAGGCGACGCGCCGGCTGGGAGAAAGGTGACGGCGTGACCGAGCAACGACGAGGGCAGACTGGAGGAGGACGAGCGTCGGGCGTCACCAGGGAAGGCAATGGTGACGGCGGCCCGAGGAGAAGATTTAGGGTTTCTGGGCAGAGGGAAGAGAGACAGGGGATTGAAGGCTGCAGTTTTCCCTTCTTTGGAGACTAGAGCTTAGGGCCTCCCTTTTCCTCCCCTTTCTCTCGAAATCTGAACCCTATTTATACTAATGTGGGCTTAAAACGTGATTAACACTGCTTTTTAGAGTTTAAAATCCGGCAAATTCTGAAATGCACTTAGGTGCTTGTACACCTATTAGATGACGTTTGGATTCAGTTAGTTTTAAATTAGAAAGGAAACTTATATCAATTAGGATAAATTCATAATTTTTGTGATAATTATCACTAAGTTTCCTTTTATAAATTAGTAAATTTAGTAATTACCATTTAATTCCCGTAATTTTCTCTCTCCCACCAGTAATCTTTTTCTCTCGCCCTCCGTCGCTCGCTCTGCTTGCTCGTGCTCTTCGTCGCTCTTCTCCTCCGTCGCTCGCTTTCTCTGCTCGTCTCACTCTCCGTCGCCAACCGACCTCCTAGGCTCGTCGTATGCTTCCCGATCTTCCACCTTGGCTCACCTCGTGCTAGATCCGCCGGTGCTCCGCCTTGGCTTCGATCCAACTGATCGCCAAGAAATTTGGGGAAATCGACATGTCCATGGTCCACGCCAGACGCTGTGAGGCCGTGGCAGTTCACTGGCTCCAGCATTCTCTCTACGACGCGATCGGACAGGACTGGAAAGCGATGAAGCTTCTCCAGCAGTTGTCCCCGTGGATCATCACGCTGGTGGAGCCGGAGATGTCGCTGGGGGGGTCATTCCTAGACAGGTTCGTCGGGTCGCTTCATTTCTACTCGATGCTTTTCGATTCTTTGGGGGCGTATGTGGGGAGTGACACCGGGTGGAGCATTGCCTGTTCTATCAGGAGATCAACAACATTTTGGTGGACGCTCCGGCTCGGCTAGTCTCTCTGCTCGCTCTCACTCTCTGATCCGTCGCCCACTCTCGCTCTCGCTCTCTGTTGCCGATCGGTGGCCTACGATGATACCTGCGGTGGGTTGTGGGTAGGACAAAAGGTGCGATTCCGGATTTCAAACATTTTTTGTTGGATTCGTGTGTTGTTTGTCACGATTTATATTGTTCTATCTTCTGAGATTGTTTATCATAATCTTGATGTATTATCTGGTGGTGGGTATGTATGATCCCAAGTTCGATTTGTATGTTTATGTGATTGTGTATATGATCCCAGGAGCCATTTGTTTGTCTACTATTTTGTATGAGTACTTCTAACTAATAGGATAACACATGTGGTCATGTATGCTCCCACGTTCAAAATGTGTGATATGTATTATTTGGGTTCGATTTGCATAAATATTGTATGCGTGATTTGGGTCTCGGATTTACTGATTTTTTTATTTGTATTGTCTGGTGGTGTTTATGTATTAAACTGACAACCAATTGTATAAAACTGATATCTGAATATATGTTACTATCAGAATATATTTTGGTTATGCGAAAAACTGAATGAATAAACTTGTTTTTAAGTAATTACCATATTTATCATATTATATTTATTTTTTTCATTATTATTATCTTTTCAAATGAATTCAAATTTAAAATTTTCCCATAGCTAAAAATTTGAATAAGGTTAATACATTCCATAATTATATTAATTAAATATAACTTATATTAAGAAGTAAAAGTTACTATTTATACTTAAAACTAACAGAATTCTAACGGTGTTAATTAGGTGCTTATACACCTAGGTGCTTATCAGCAAACCTCTTAAAATCCATCCAAATCAAATTTGAAGAAGTTTAGTTCAATTAGGATATAATCTGGTGAAATTACTAGTCTCAGTCCAATAAAACTCTCAATCTGCCTATTCTGTCCTAAATTCCGTACGAATTTCAATTTGAACCAAAACTTTCAGGAATTATCAGATTAGCCCAAAACTTTTCAAAAATCCCCAGATTTTCCTAGAATTCCATAAAATCTCCAGATTTGGCTCAAACTCTCTAAAATTGACAGATTTGACCCAAACTTTTGAATTTTGCTCAAAACTTTCTAAAAATCCTCAGTTTCCTCCCAAACTTTCTCTTTTTGCCCAAATTGAACCCACAAGACTTTTAAGACTCCAAATTAGTACTTAAACTAAATTAACTCCTATTTCTACCCTAGATGACTACTTAAAAAATATCAATATATCCTAAATGTGACTAGATTAACTAATTGTGCAAAAAACCTTAAAAATGATAAAAATGACCCAAATTTCTAAAAAATGACCAAATAGTCCCAAAAAATAAAAATGCCCCCTAAACTAATTTTCCTAATCTAAAAATTAACAAAAAATTAGTACCCGGACAAAATTAGGTGTCAACAATGACCTTTTATGGTGGCTTGATAGGATCCAAGCCGTGAAGACTTCCACTACGCGCTAAACAACCCTAAAATAATTAGGAAGTTAACTTGAAGACAAATATGGTAAGCAATAAATAGAAAACGGAAACACTTTGGCCGCCGCCAAACATCACCGCAAAAAGCACTTACTAAAGTATTTTGCACTTTTGAAAAACCTTAAATTTTCATATCGTACCCGACAATCCTCTAACCTTCTTTTCACTTGATCAAAACAAAATCCTTGTCTAGTGTCTCCTACTCCATTCTGGGTTTTTTTTTTCCAACTAAATTTAAGGTCATTAATCCTAATTTTTGAAAAGATCCTCAATTCATGAGATGTGATAAAGCAACAAATGATGGAGTTGGAGCTGCAGTTAGGCTCAATGATATTCCAGTGGATTTGGAGCGACCATTAACGGAGACCTTGTCATCGTCAAGAGGTGCAATTAGTTTGCCACACTATATTTCTATTTCGTTTACTGGTCATCAATATTATCAACCCTTAAGATGCCAAATTTTCCATGATGTTATTATTATCAAGAACGCCTTACTCAGATAAATAACATATAAATGATGAGAAATAGAGAGATAGAATCAAGACTTCTACCCAGTTCATTTAACTTAAGTCAATTGACTATAAAATGACTTATTCTTACGTCTTTTTTACTCGAAACTAATTTTAATTAAAAATCAATATTATGCAATTACAATAATATATTGAAAATACAATTTTTATAATCTTACTAAATTTTTTTAGAAAATTTTCTAGTTTAAGGTATTAAAAAGGAAAACTTCATAAAAATTTAACAACATAAAAATTTACTTTAAAATGGATTATTACATTTATATAATATTGACTTTCCAATGAAATTGATTTTAGATAAAAAAAATATAAAATAAAAATAAGTCAATTAACTCAAGTGAAAATAAATTAGCTTTTAGTATCTACAATTTAATTAACAAGGCCAGAGGGAGGTTAATTGAGGTGGAAATGGCTTGAGAGGGCGACGGGAATGTATAGACAATTTTCATTTGAAGGAATTTCACATTGGTTTGGGAATTGAAACCATAGAGATAAAGATAAATTTGGAAGAATAAACAAAATTTTCTCATTGGTTCACATGTGACAATAGAAAATCACCAACTTAGGCGGTACTTTGACGGTGTCTTATTCTGTTGGTGCATGTAGCAAAGTCCAATAGAAAAATAAATTCACAAATCCTAGTTGACACTTGCTAGACTCTTACCAAGAAATTAAATCCTAATTGATGCCTTTTACAAGTAAAAGATCTATATTAGGGCTCTAAGCAATACTAATAAACTATAAATTGATCTTCCCTACATTTTCAAGTGACAATGGCACTATCCACGTTTTCAAGTGTCAATTGAATCTGGACTATAAGTATGTTTTTTTCATCGATCATGTGTCTTTTAGGTTATATTCATGTTAAATAGTTCTGTCATAATTAGATGACAGAAATTTGAATATTGCTGATCCAGTTACTTGGTCTTTTTCTTCCTGAAAATTTAACTTATGCAACAAATTAGTCCATCTAGCAGTAGCAGAAATCTGGACTAGAATTCTTCTCTCCTAAAAACTAGGATGGTTTTAAATATTTAGTTTCTTTTAAGGTCCATGGGGATGGCAATGTATTGTGAAACATTTTCAGTCAGGATTCTAAACTGGCGCTGTTTTCAGGAGTGTTACACAAGTACTTCAGTTCAGAATGGTCAGTTGCTCAGTCCAGGTTGAAGGTTCTCAATATATTGTTCCCTTTGGTCATGAAAAGAATACAGTGGTGATTCTTGGCTTGGATGGAAGGTGAGAAAGAATATACTTTTGCCAGTCAGATATTGTGTCCCTTTTCTTTTGGTTGGGAATTGGTCTTGATCATATAATTTAGTTCAGATCTAGAAGCTTTTTCATGGCCTGGCTACTGCTGAAACCCAGACAATAGAAAATTTTCTTTTCTGAGAACTGGGAATGTTCCAGTTTCAGACCCCCTTCCCCTATTTGTGTTTTCAAACTTCCTTTTCCCATGGTCTATTGCTAGGAGTGTGGATCTCTTGTTCTTTTCTGGGTTCTTTGTTCTATTAGATGCATATCATTTCTTCTCTTAGCTGTCATTGAGCTTGCAACATTTAGATATGTGATTGATTTCAAACTGCAGCTTCTACTGAAGCCAATTTAATCCTGTGAGTGGCGCAGAAATGAGTCAGTTGGAGTATCACAACTTTCTGAAACCAGAGGCAGCTTTCTGATTTCCTGGGGACGTATTGTAATCTCGTTTTCCCTCATATTCCTTGGTGGATGTTCAAATCTGTAAATAGCTAGTAGTATTTCATAGAGTTGTAAAGCTGCAACTTATTATTCCCAAAAGAAGATGGATTGCCTGTGTTCATAGATGTGTAGATTCTTCTCCAAGTCCATGGTATTCTTGTGAATCAAGCTTCAATTTCATCAAGAATCTAATCAGGGGCTTCTGAGTGTTCACGTATAATTTGTGAACTTGAATCAAAATATCCATCTATTATCAGGCGAAAGACATACCATCAACTTGAGGACCAAGGATTTTGATGAACACAGAGTTGTACTTAGCCCATGGTCTATCATCAAGATGGACTGATTTGGATCATCCATCTGCTGTGGGTCCTACTGGGGTTCTGGGGACCTGCAATTTGATGGATGACCCAAAAACATTTGTCACCATGATGGACCGCGAGCTAATAATTTTTCCGAACACAAGAAAGTATTGGGAACATGAGGGCTTGAATTGATTGTATTTGAGCAAGCAACTTCAGCTCCTGTTGAAGATATTAGGCCCCAGATGTCTAAACTTTTGTTTTTGGGCTTCTTCCTGCTTTTGCCTAATAATATCATCCCATATTACCAAAAAAAAAAGAAGAATTTATTGTATTTTATTTGTATTTCTTTTTGGTTGGTAACAAGTACACTAAAACCAACCAATCAATCAACAAAAGAACTACCACATCAGCCGGTGGTGGCTAGGGCTGAAAATGGGTCGGGCTTTATTCGGATAGTTCGAGCTTGAGCTCGAGTAAGAGATTTTCGAGTTGGGTATTTTCGAGCTCGAGCCGAAAATTGGGCTCGAATTACTTTCGAGCCGAGCTCGAGCCCGCACATATTCGGCCCTTTTGGCCCTCGAGCTTAACAGGCTAAATATTTACATTATTGGGCCCTTCCCCTTAGTCCCAGCCCACTCCCCTTCGGTCCTTCCGACCTTCCCCTTAGTCCCCAGACTCCTCAATCCCCATTCCTTCTTTGTAACGACCTAACTCCAAAGCTGGTCAACAGAACACCTACCCACACCACATGGGCTATCCTTTAGAAAAGGATAAGCGCTAGGTACTTATGTTCTGAAATTGAAGCCTATATATCCACATAATGCTCCCCACAATTCACCCATGTGGGATATGGGGGTGTTACAAACTTCTCCCCTTATGTACCCAACGTCCCCGTTGGGGTCAATTGGATCATTTGGTTCCCTGGACTAAGTAACCTCTCTAATCGGACTACTTAGCCCTTGGCTAAGTAGCCTATCGAATCCAGGATCAATCCTGGTAGACGATGCATGTGCATACCTACTATGCCACACCATCATGGTCCCGGGTCAGCTCTGATACCATCTGTAACGACCCAAGTCCAGAACCGGTCAACGGAACACCTGCCCACACCACATAGGCTATCCTTTGAAAAATGATAAGCTCTAGGTACTGAGGAATGGACTCTCAGTATATGGAAGTTCCCCCGTTCCATACCAGTGGACACAACCACATACTTTGAACCAAACCTGGCTCTGATACCATCTGTAACGACTCAAGTCCAGAACCGGTCAACAGAACACCTGCCCACACCGCATGGGTTATCCTTTAGAAAATGATAACCGCTAGGTACTTATGTTCTGAAATTGAAGCCTATATATCCATATAAGGCTTCCCACAATTCACCCATGTGGGATATGGGGCAATTCACTCATGTGGGATATGGGGGTGTTACAACTATACTCTCAATGTATATCAAATGTTTTTTGGTATATAAAACTAACTTGTAAGAAGATAAACAAAGTATAGAACATCAACCCAAAAAAGCTTAAACTAACCATTGAGATAAATATTTAATTTATTTAGCATTAATTCAAATTAATCCAAATATGTTTTTGTGGCTTTTTTTTGTTTGAAATTTATTTTATTAATTAATTAATTTTGGCCAAACTATACAATTGGCCCCTGAACTTTGATAACCCGAGCGAGTTAGTCCAGAACTTAGGACTCATTAAATTTTGGCCCCTTAACTTTGCTGAAGTTAGCAACTTGCTCCATTCACCGCTTTGCTTGACTGACGGCGATATGTATTAAGGTGAGGTGGCTTCGTATGGCTTAAGGTGAGCTTGGGCTGGCTTATATGGCAATGGCGGGAAAAGTTAATCTGAGTCCCGCCAAGAAAACAATTCTACCCCTAAAATAATAAGTTGACCATGTCATTATCTGCCATATCTCAGATTTCTAGCAAATAAGAACAAAGAATTGAGTTTAGATTAAAGAAGAGGGGACCATCAAGGCCAGTATGCCAATTGGTGGGACAGGGAATTGAACAACAAAAAGTATTCTTGATTCGGTAAGTTAAATAATATTTATTTTTTGGTTGTTAGTGGATGGGTGTAATAAATTGGATTTATTAGATGTTGTGAATGCATTTATGGGTTGAGGCTTGATTTGTGTTTTGTTTAGTGGGGAATTTTGGTTGCAGGTATCAGGTCATAATGGTGGAATTAAAGTTATGTAAATGAAGTAAACAATTGGGCCATAATGGAAAACAAAGAAGTGAGCAATTGTTTATCGGGTCATAATGGAGAACAAAGAAGTGATCAATTGTCAAGCTACCATGTAAATGATGAGCATGTTGCTGAAATTTCAAAGTGGCCAAATTCTGAGATTGATAGTGCATTTTATGGGATTCTTAATGACTGGGACGCAACAGGTAAAGAAAATAACCAACAGTTGCTTGATAATGAAGAAATTAATAATGATGTTGCTGGCATAGAAGAAGAAGAAGAAGAACGTGAAAGTGGTAATGGCGATGATGGTGTAGATGTGGAAGATGAGTATGTTGATGAGTTAAGTGCCTTTGATGCTGCACTGCAATCTGAAGAGGATGATGAAATTAATCATGCCATAACAACTTTCAGAAAATGGCATTTGAGAGGGCCAGCAAGGATGAAAAGTGAGACGAATATGAAGGAAAAAGGGGCTGAAGCTGAGATGGTTGCAATAACAAAAAGAAAGACAGTGTTTGATGTTGGACTTCAGAGTGAAAGTGATAATGAATCTTGCACAGATTCTGATCCAAGGAGCTATGAAACAGGCAGTGACAGTGAGGGCAACCAAGTTTATGTGAAGAGGAAACCCATATGGCCACGCTATAATGAAAAAGCAAAGGTTTACCGCATTGAGTTAGGAATGGTCTTTAAAAGTCATTTTCAATTTAGGAGGCTATAATCAAGTATTCAATTCAAAGCAAGCGTGATTTCACTTATGTGAGGAATGAATCAACACGGATTAGAGCAATATGCAAAGCCAAAGGATGTCCATGGGAGATATATGCAGCGGTTGAGAAGAGAAAGAATTATTTTCAAGTTAAGATGTTCACTAATGAGCATACGTGCTATGAGGTGCAAAATATTTCGAGGGCTACTTCTATGTGGATGACAAATGAAGTTAAAGAGTTAATAACGTGGCATCCTGGTATAAAACCTGGGTTTATACAGGAGCAAATACAAAAAAATTTCAAGATTGAATTTTCTATCCACCAAGCAAGAAGAACAAAGCAGCAGGTGATGAAAAAATTTGAGCGAGATGTCTCTTATGAATATGCGAGATTAGGTGACTATGCAAATGCACTCAGAATTGCAAATCCAGGAAGCACTATAGAAATCCAAGTTTCAGATGCAAGCAATGATGGATCAAAATATTTTGAGAGAATGTACACATGCTTCACAGCATTGAAGAAGGGCTTTTTGCTAGGGTGTCGGCCTTTCATAGGGTTAGATGGATGTTTCTTAAAAGGCATTGTGAAAGGACAACTGCTAACTGCGGTAGGTAAAGATGGAAATAACCAAATGTATCCTTTGGCATGGGCGATAGTTGAAGTTGAGTCCAAAGATTCATGGATTTGGTTTTTGGAGCGGCTTAAATGTGACATTGAGACTATTGATGGAAAAGAATGGACATTCATGTCCGACCAACAGAAGGTGAGACAATAAATTGTTCATTTTATATATTTTTTGTTAATATATAATTATTTCAAAGTTAATGTGAAGTTAAAGAATGGATCATTAATAATGATATTTCGGTGTTGCCAGGGGTTGATACATGCAGTAGCATATTTATTCCCAAAAGCATAGCATCGATTATGTGCAAGACACATTTATAGTAACTGGTGCAGCAAATTTAGAGGTGATGCTTTAAGAGATGCCTTTTATGCTTGTGCAGAGTCAACCAATGAATCAACGTTCAAAAAAAATTTGGAAGAAATGGAAAAGTTGAAGGAAGGTGCTACTGCAGCAGCTGTTAGAATTGATCTGAAAACATGGTGTAAGGCATATTTTGCTCCCAAGTCAAAATGTGACTCAGTTGACAACAATTGTTGTGAAGCTTTCAATTTTGTGCTTGTTAGAGCTAGGAGTAAGCCCATAATTTCCATGCTTGAGGAGATCAAAGAATACATTATGGAAAGGCAAGTAAAAAGAAGACTTTTTTGTGGTAAATGGGTAGGCGAGTATGGAAAAAGAATCATGTTAAAGCTTGAAAAAAATATAAATGAAAGTTACAGATGGCAAGCCCTATGGAATGGTGACTATGGATATGAGGTTAAGAGTGGCCTGACAAAATACTCGGTTCATTTGGATATTAAGCATTGTCAATGAAGGGCATGGCAACTTTCGGGGATCCCATGTATTCATGCTTGTCGAGCTATTAGGAAAAAAGGGTGATGCTCCTATGGACTACCTAGAGAAATTGTTTAAGAAGGAAATGTTTATGAAGTCTTATTCATACTCAATTGAAGTGATGTCAAGTGAAGAAATGTGGGCAGACTGTGGATTTGGTGTAATTAAGCCTCCTGTTATAAGAGTAATGACTGGTAGGCCTCGAAAGTGTAGAAGAAAGTCAAAACATGAGCCACAGAAAAAGAAGAACAAGCTTAGCAGGGATGGAAGGCAAATGACATGTTCTTTATGTGGTGGAATTGGACACAACAAGAGAGGATGCAAAAATGGTCAAGAAAAAGCTGCTGTAAGTGTTAGTAGTTTTAATCCTTATGTTAACTTCTACTTAGGAACTGACTTTTATACTGATTTAAATCTCTTTTGTTTGACGCGCACCTGGTATAAACCCAGGTGCAAATTGCAGGTACTAGTAGAACTACTAAAACAGGTGGTCAAGGTAGAGAATTTTCACTGAGAGGTATAGTAGGTGTTGGTATTTACACTGATTCAAGGACTGGATAAATAGTTGTGAATGTAAGTTTACTTTAATAATATATAGATGTTGTGAATTAATTTAGTTTATTAAAATGAGCTCCAGCTAATGTAATCCATTATGCAGCCCGGATTACCTTCCCAACACTGGGTATGAGTTCGTGGATGAAGCTAATGTAATCTCTCTTGTTTATACTTTTGATATTTTTGCACAAGACCAAAGGTTTCGAGATGTTGATTGTGCAAAATCAGCTGCTGTTGATGGATCTTGCTACTGATTATGCAAAATCAATTTAACTAGTTAGTTGGACTTCATTTTGTAATTATACTATACAAATGGAACTCTTTTGTAATCCACAGCTCTTGAACTGCTGTAAGTCCCTACTGTAACTGCTGTAAGTCCCTACTGTCACTGCTGGGTTAGGTTCTAAGAGTTTCTACAAGTCCATGTTTCAAGTGTTAAGTTCCTTCAACATAGTCAGACCTGCAATTTTTTGACAGGTTATAATGTTTTTGTTGTTGGCCTGAATTGAAATACAATGCAAGAGAATCTAGTAAAAGTTGGTTCATGTTTGACAGTCTCCTGTTAAACCTGCAAGTTTTTTAAATCTTTCTTGTTCATGTTCGACAGTTGTTTCTGTTATCTTCAATATACCTGTTCCAGCATAACTTCTCTTCCATTCAATGTCACAATATCATGCCATTTTCTTCCAAACCAGTTAAGTCCAGAATTACCAACATCAATACACAAAGATAATCAAAATACCAACTTTTACTATGCTGCCGCAAACACACTAGTAGCAAATGGAAAACACAAGCAGAAACTTCATTGCATTTCAACAAGGGCAAACTATACAATTGGCTCCTAAAACATACACTTACAATAGGAGACATACTTCAAACCCACTACTTCTTCTAAACATCCTACCATATACTACAACTACAAGAAGTCTAATCACCAATATCAAGGCACAAATGTCCTTTTACAAACGCTATACAAACTATAAACCGTTGTTTTCAACTCAGCAACTTCCTTGTACATAGCTGCATTCTTTGTGCATCCTCAGTCACTCTCTTGATTCACCATTCCTAATTGCTTCTTCAGTCTTGAAATCTCCTTTTCAGCTTATTTCTCCTTCCGACAAAGCTCTATAATGATGTCTATCAGGATCACAAAACACCGGATTAACCCATAGCACAAATTTGCACCCTCCACCGTCTGATGTCATATCCTCCTTAACCAAAAAAGCCAAACAAAGTCTCAGCTCCAATTTCAATGTCTCATCTCCAATTTCAACAACAAAACCATGAGAAAATCAAAATCGATTACATTGTTATACCTGGGATATCCATAGAACCTTCGCCCTTCGCCCGATATTTTCAATCTCCTTCCAAGCTGGATAGATTTTCGCATGTAATCCACAGAAACATAGTCACGAATCTTCTCATTTGATGTCGACTTTCAGGCTTGAGGCCTTTCTCCCACTGTTTGATGAACTCGACATTGGAGTTCTGTTCTTCGTATACGATGAATTGGGGTTGGAAGCAACTGACTCGTTTTATCCCTCCTCAGTTCCAGCCTCTTTAAAACACCTTACCAAGCCACCTTGACTGCCATATAAGCCTTTTTAAAACACCTTCACTGCCACATAAGCCTTCCGAAGCCACCTCACCTTAATACATATCGCCGTCAGTCAAGCAAAACGGTGAATGGAGCAAGTTGCTAACTTCAACAAAGTTAAGGGGCCAAAATTTAATGATTCCTGAGTTCTGGACTAACTCGCTCGGGTTATCAAAGTTCAGGGGCCAATTGTATAGTTTGGCCATTAATTTTTTATGTTGAATAATTAAAAAAATTCATAAAAATTACTATAAAAAATTATTTAATAAATTATTACAGATATATATATAATTAGTTTTCAAATGGTATTAGTTTTAGATGAAAAATTATGTAAAAATAAATTATTTTGGATAATCTACTTCAAACAATTGTCTATTTTTTTTTTCCAAATGTATGGTTTAAACCACAAATCTTCATGTTAAAGCATTCATGAATTTCTATAACTTTTTAATAAGTAGGCTAAGTCAACCGTATAACTCTAACTCCACTTAACAGTATGGGGCCCCAATATTGGTGTAGATGAAACCGAAGGTTTAAATTTTTAGAAGGCCTCCTAGTGTAAAAAAGACTCTTATTAAAAATTTTAGTTTTCTCTTTGTAAATATAATTAAAATTTTTGTATATTGTTATTATTTGTTTAATGTATAAATAATTATTGATGAAAGGTTGTAAATTTTAAGTATTATTATTATACTTTCTCCATCACAAGTTCTTTGCAACATTTTAGGTTTTTGACTTAAATTTATTTAATTTAATATTTTCTATTAACAATTTACAAAATTACATTTAGAAACTATAAAAATTTTACTTTTTAAAGAAAATTTTTTAAAAAAATTAGCAAATATTAATATAAAAATATTAAGTGGGCAAAGTAATAAAAGAGGAAAAATTGGACAACTTGTCCCTCTTATGTTTATGCCCCTCAATGCTTGCTGGATGTACAATTTGAGCCTCCTTGAGGCTCTGTAATAATAATGTGTTGTGGATGTGTTAAAAAAAAAAAAATTAAGGGCGGGCAAGTTTGTAACAAAAAATAAAATTTAGTGGTAACTTTGGGATTTCTTTTAGTGTTATAGTGTTAATACAACTCCACTTAAATAGATAATGACAAAATTGGGTTTCATTAAAAGAACAACACATCTTATAACAGAAGGGTAAAAAAGTCGTTCAACATTTGTGCAACTTCATACTTTTTATAATATAAGATATATGTTCCCGCGTTTGGTGGAGTGGCTACAGGTTTAGGGGAAACTGGTTGGAAATTGTGTTTGACTCCTAGGACAGCTTCTTTTTAGGTTTAATTTTTTTTCATTTTCATTATTTTTTTTCTTTTTCCCCATTTTTCGTAATATTTTCGTTCTTTTCTATTCTACATTGCCTAGCTTTTTTAGCAAGCCAATTCCTTGTTTTTCATTTTCGTATTATTCTTTGGGTTAAATGCACTCATGGTCCTAACCTTTAAATGTTGTTCCAATTTCATCCCTAACATTAACTTTGCTCCATTATCATCCTTAATGTCATTAAAATGTTCCATTCTCATCCCTAACATAATCAAAACATGTCATTGTTGCCTTATTTTGGACAAAAAAAATGTTTATGGTGTACGGAAAGATGTCACATTAGCCCAAAATTGTAAAAAAAATTACATTTTTTATCCCTTAATTTATTGGTTTATCTTAATTGAGACCTAACATTTCATTTTGTATGCTATGAACATTAAATAACCTATCCTCATTGTCCCCCTCCATGCCTCTTCCAATTCCAACCTTCCCACACATGGTCTCAGCAGTAGTCAAGTTCAACCGGCTTAATCCCTAAAATGGGATTTTCCCTATAATTTTGGGCTGATATGACATTTTTCCTCCAAAATAGTGTTTTCCATCCAGAAAGGGGTAAAAATGGATTATGTTAATGATGTTAGGCATTTGCGTGGAACAAAGTGGAAGTGGGATAACATTTAAAGGTTGGGAACCACTGATGCATTTAACTCATTATTCTCTATTGTTGTTTGCTATTACTTTCATTTTTTTTGGGATCTACATAGAATAGATGCATGATATAAAATAATAAAACTCTTACATTAAATTTAAAATAATACAATGTAAACTCCCTATTAGATTAAAGAATTGAAATTAAAAAATAATAAATTTGCAACATAAAAATAATAAATTTGTTAGACTAAAAAAAAATATATTCATAAAATAAAAGGATTTGCAACATTTCTTTTAAATTTTGTCAACTTTTTCTTCTTAATTTTATTTATTTTTTTAATATTGTTATTTTTTTTAATTTGTCTATTTTTTCTTTTCTTTTTCAAATTTGTAAACTAGGAAAAAAACAAACAAGTGGTTGAGCCAAAATAACTAGCAGCTAATTGTAAAAGAACAGTTAATCTATTATATTGTTATAAAGGGGAAGTAAATGAGTTTTATGTAATTGTCCAACTTATTAGAGCCTAATTGAGCGCCATGCCATATTTACCTTCATAACTGGCAAAATTACCCCTATAGTGTAATCCCAAAAGTACCCATTAGATGTTCTAATCAATTTTGGTCATATTTGACCTTTGATCCAAAATCTTTATATTTAAATTGAATTGTAATTTGAAGGGAACCGTAATTTTAGGGCAAGTTTCCAGAACCATAGTATTTTTTTTGAATTAATAAAACTAGTTTACATACCCAGTGTTGCCACATGATCTTAAGTTGAATTGAGGTCCTAAAAAGTATATATGTTAATGTTTATGGAAATATTATTCTAAAAGTCAATGCAATTTTACCATTATAAAGACAAATATAATGTGTCACTTAATCAGGCTATAGTAATTAGGGTAAGGTAATCATATACTACATTTTTATGTAGCTTCACTTGAATTCATTAACCAAGCATATAGCCAAACCAATGGATGTCAAATTTTAAACAACATTCATGCAAAGTGATAGATAACATTGTTTTCATAAATAGTGTAATGGATTGATAAAGATCTAATATTTCCTACAAATAAAGAAAATGACTATGAATATGGGTAGTAATAATCAAATATTAAAATTTTAGTTTAAATTCAAACTTGCTTAGTGAAGATAATTGAAGAAAAATCCTATACATATAAACTAAAAAATTAGGAGCCTACAAAATAACATAAACATAACCTTATTAGTTTAAAACTAGAGCATTGACAAAATCATACAAAATAAAATATATATATACAATATAAAATGAATAGGGGTGATAAATGAAAAATATGATACAATGATGAATATGACGTCAAAACAAAAAAGGGAAAAGGAAAGAGAATGTTACTTTTGTATAGAGTTTTATGAGGATGAAATGTTTAGATATATAAATGGAGAATAAATTAAAAAGGAAATAAATTAGTTTCTAAAATGCATTAAATATAATATGACATATCAGGGCCATTTAAAAGATTTGTTATGCATGAAAGTTTGATTTTTTGGCCTAATATTTTTTCTACATATACATGATTAAAATATTATTATCCAAATTAATGTAGTAGGGTGATTAACTATGTCATATATACCTTTCATTAGTGTTGTTAAACATGGCCCGACTGGTCGGACCAGTGCAACTGCGACCTATGAAACACAACCTACCAAATGACACCCTTAAAACTGTTCAGGTCAAAACCCACTTAATCCCAAAAAACCTAGTTGATCCATTGACCCCGTCTAGCCTAATTCACACAGGTAAAATTAGGTTTATGATGGCTTGGTACTTTTTTTACTTTTACCAAGTAGGCTTGGAGACTCCGGTGCCCAATTGTTTTGGCTTGATGTTTTATTAATTGACCTAAAATTGAAATGTTAAAAATTGAACATTTTCATGACTATGGCTTTATTGATATTTTTATTCGTGCATGCTTTTGGAATAAAGATTTTAACCTTGAAATCTAAAAGATTTAACTATGCACACATTGAAATTAAATATTATTTATTCTGAAATATAAAATAATAAAATATTATTATATGATTTATGTATGAAAAAATATGAGTAAAATGCACCGGTGGTCCTTTAACTTATTTTCATGTTCTATTTGGGGTCACATAACACTATTTTGTTCTAGCGAAGTCCTTTAACTCATGAAACGCGTCCTACTGGAGTTCTTTCCCTCGGGTCCAGCTTCTCTTCGGTCGAATTTATCCAGTCCTCACCACGTCATCATTTATATTTTTTAGATAAAAATTTATTTTAAAAGCCATTAAATCTCTAGTTATTTTATATTTTAAAAGCCATTAGTCACCACGTCTGTCTAATGTAAATTCTAGTACATACCTCGCTCTTGGCGTAGCAATAGGCACATGAATGCTGAGGACAGCTCTCCGAGTCATTCACCGTCGAACTCAACTTCTCCTAGAACATGTAAATTAAAGAGCATTATTCTAATTAATTCAGCACGTTAAAATTAATTCAACTGCAATTTCAAGCAATCTACATCTACACATACCTTTTGATTCGCCGGCTGGATACGGATCGCAATGCCACCGATTGAAATATCCACAATTCCATTGATTTTTTCAGATTCTATCTGTTTCATCATCGAGCTTTCCATCACGTACACATCAGTTAATGTCTTGTTGATCTGCCCGACAACTAAAAGTTTAGAGATAATCTTAAGAATTGTATTGATCAAAAGTTGAATTTTCCATGCTAGGTGCCTACATGACCTTTTATGGTGGCTTGATAAGATCCAAGCCTTGAAGACTTCCACTAGGCGCTAAACAACCCTAAAATAATTAGGAAATTAATTTGAAGACAAATACGGTAAGCAATAAATAGAAAAATAAATTCACAAATCCTAGTTGACACTTGCTAAACTCTTACTAGCTAGGAAATTAAATCCTAATTGATGCCTTTTACAAGTAAAAGATCTATATAAAGACTCTAAGTAACAACTCTTAAACTAAAGAAATAAAATACCCCTATAACAATAGTTATTTTATTATTCACCTATGTCTAATTAGACACACTAACCAAGCTCTTAATCCTCCATATATAAGACACTAACCATTAAAAAATGACAATATTACCCCTACCAAAATCTTCCCCTATCTACAAAACCCTACCTCCCTACTATTACCTGTTTTGGTACCGCCATCGCCACTGCCAAACCGTCATACCTCAAGATCTCGCTGTAATCACTCTTCCTCCAAATTGTATCGCCGTCGCCATTTTTCCCCAGATCTTGCATCGAGATCTCACCACCCCTCCTATGCTCTGGATCATGTCGATTGTCGCACGCCTTCGTGATCTCGTCGTGAACCTTCTGATTGCTATCGCCTCCGCTGTCGTCGCCCATCGTCGAAATATCCGTTGTCATAAAAAGTGTTTGGAGTAATGCACAAACATGTCTGAAATAGTATATAAAAATATCTAATACAGTATTTGAAAGTATCTTAAGTAATTTACAAATAATTTATTATTATCAAAAAATAAGAAGTGTCTAAAGTAGTAAGTAGTGTCTGAATGGATATCTATAAGTGTATAAAGAAATATTTAAAAGTATTTGAATCAATACGTAAACAATTTATTCTCTTCAAAAAATAACTATCTAAAATAATAAAAAAAATATATGAGTGAATGTGTAAATGTGTAAAGAAAAATTAAAAAATATCTGAAGCAATATGCAAATAATATATGAAATTATAAAAAAATGTCTGAATGAATGTGTAAAAGTGTTTAAAGAAAAATTAAAAAATGTTTGAAACAATATGCAAATAATTTGTTTCCTCATAAATAAAAGTATGTGAACTAATAAAAAAGAAGTGTCTAAATAAATATTTAAAAGTGTTCAAAGTAAAATTTCAAAATGTCTAAAGTGTATGTTTGTTCCGTAATTCGGATCTTTTGAGTTTGAGAGTTATTTCTTCACCATGGGCATTTCTTTTTTCTCCTCTTGTTGCTCCTTCTCACTTCGCCTCTGCCACAATGCTTATTCTTTCCCCTCCTTCAATCGCCGCTCGCCGTTCTTGCATCTGCCTCCGCTGCAAGCACTTCCTCTCTCTCCTCATTCGATAACACTCACCACTCCTAGATTTGTCTCCGCTGTAGCCAGTTCCTCTTTATCTTCCTCCAATCAACGCTTTCACTCTTGGATCTACCTTCACTGCATCAACTTCCTCATTCTTCTCCTTTGGTCACCACTTATGGTTTCGCCTCTACCTCTTTTGGTCACTACTCCTGGCTTCGTCTCCTCTAGTCATCGCTCCTGGCTTTGCCTTATCTGGTCACCACTCCTGGCTTCATCTCGCTCCGATCACCACTCATTACTTTGCCTCTGCGCCACTGAGAACAATTACTACAGAAGGAGCCCTAGATGGAGTCCGACGATGAAGCTACAACGGCTAGCTCCTTAAAGTCAAGATGACAGGAAAGGCAGCACGAGGAAAGAATCATGGAATATAATGGGAATTAGGGTGAGTGGTAAATTTGTAAATCAACTCCTATGTCTGATTAAACATATGTTCATAGTATCCTAAGTACTATAACAATTACAAGGTTAAAATAAAATAAAGTATAAATTGATTTTCCCCGCATAAGTAAGATAACAAAAACCCTAGTTCAATTTTATTCAGAAAATCAAGAGCAACTCCATGTATGCTTATTATTTTATGCATTAATTATTTCTCACGATCCCTATAGCAAAAGGGTAGAAAGCTACAAATACCCAAAGGTAAATAAAAAAAATAGAGGAAATTGAAATGACAAATCTAGGATAAAGAAACAAACTTACAAGTGGGGAGAACGCAAACAAGGTTAAAAAAAAAAATACAAGCTATTTTGGGCCTCAAACACATTTGAGCTCGTTCTTCCTTCAACAGATCATCCTATCCAGCTATCCCAAGAAGATAAGTGTGTATTTCTAAAAACTGAAGGGAAAATTGTAACTTGCAAATAAGTTTCATTAATTGACTTAAATATCCTTCAAGACTGAAAGCCATGGCAGTAAAAGGTGCAGATATTGCACTTCATAATAGTCTTCTATGTTCAGTTTTCTTCGCCACTTCCGTCTTAATTTCCCACAACAGACACCCATCAATACTAATTAAAACCAGTAATCCGCATTTGTGGCAATGAAAGATGTAGATACTCATAATCCAATTCTTGAAGCATAAAGAAAAATCAGTAACTAAGGTTTCAAAATTGTCAGTTTAGTCATTAAAATAAATGGTATTAAGTGCCATGTGAGCACTTCAGTCAACCAAACAAGTTGTAGGACTAACAAAGCTAACGATTTTAATGTTAAAAGACTCATTTGGTAACTAGACAAATTATAAGACTGATATGGTAAATTTGAAAAAGTTAAAGGACAAAAAATGTCCTTTCCCTTTTCTTTAATTGTCAGCTGGTTTAAGAGTCTATAGTCTATACATAGCCTCCAAGTATTGTCCTTCTTCCTTACCAGAATTATAGATGAAGCAAACTCACTTTTAATAGGCCTTATGATGCTTGCATCCAACATCTTATTTACCAATCTTTTAATCTCATCCTTTTAAACTGTTGGGTAGTTATATGGCCGCACCTTAACCAGACCACTTCCTTCCTTAAGTATGATGCTATGATCGTGGGCTCTATGAGATGAAAGGCCTTGTGGCTCCTGGAAGACATGGGCATGCTTTTGTAGCAAACCATCGAGCTGGCCTTCCAATGGTTCGAGGTGGTTCATTTCCAAGCAAAATAGTTACACCTCATCTACATCCATGGCATCTTCAATAGCTTGGAAAATCACATTAAGATTGCCTTTTTTAATAAGCTGGGCAACCTTGGAGCTACTCACTAACTTACATGAAGGTTCAATGCCTTTAAACATGGTGGATTGCCCTGCCCATGTGAACTCCATCTTTAGTTTTTTTAAAATTGAACCTAATGTTACCTAGCAATTTGAGCCTTTAAACACCTAAGACTACATCATAGTTAGCAATAGACAGCACCTTTATTTCAGTAACAAAAGTAACCACTTTGCATATTGAGACATTATTTCTCATAGTTCCATCAACAATTATAATCTATGTAGGTTTAGTGGTCTCAACTATGCACCTTATTTGTTTTGCCACCCTCGAGTTAATGAAGTTATGTGTACTCCCAGTTTTAATGAGTATTACCACAGGTTGGTTTTTTATCTTACTATAGACCTTCAAGGTTTGAAACTTAGAAGCAACATCCACTGGAGACTTGTAGAGTGCATGAACTGATATGACAGCTTATTTTAAACCTTCTTCAGATTCCAAGCCTTCTGACCCTGCATAATCTTTATCATCTGATTTTAGGAATTCTACCATAGTGTAAAGCTAAAGCTTTAAGCATTTATGCCTTGGGTAATATCTCTCATTGCACCAAAAACATTTCCCTTTTGCCCTCGTATCCTTCATTTCTCGAGCTGTGAGCCCTTTTACAAGACCCTTATTCATTACTTCCCTCTTTGGTGTTCTAGTCGGAGGTCCTAGCAAGGGGGCACTTGTGGGGGTGGCCCTAATATTGATGAAGCCTTACTGGTCAATGGATGCCCTTTCATTTTCTTTATGCAAGCATTAAATGTGACCTCTCGCAACTTAGCTAGGGTTTGTGCTTGTTGCAAGTTTCAAGGGTTAAATATCTTAACAGGTGTTCCAATCTCTCCTTTCAAATCATTAAGGAAAAAGATGACGCCTTGTTCTTCACTTACCTCTGCCTTGCCATACAAGAGATCAAATTAACTTATTCAAATACTCTTTCTCGGTCCCCTATTACTTCAAGTTGATAAGTTTTGAAAAGGGTTGTTTGCACATCTCCTAGTTAAACCTGGCCTTCAAGGGGTCTAAATACTTAGGCCATTACACACCCTTTGGCCGAGCATCACACAAGAATGCTTAGTGCCATTAAAATGTTGTTCCATCTAGATGCATTGCCATAACCCTTATCCTCTGTAGGCCTCATCAACTTCAAAGAATTATTTCACCTTATATTCCAATTCCAAAACATTCCCCAATCAAACCTTGAGAAATCCACTTTAGATAGTCAACCTGCTAGTCGGTAGTCATCTCGAACTCTAGCAGGTAGTGGATCGAGTGCTGTTGGATCTTCCACAACAGTTATGTTTAGGCGATCAGCTCGCACTCGCATCCTCATGGCTAGTATCTCTTGAAGATCTGCTATTCTCTGGGCATTCTCAGCAGAGACTCTAGTGGCCACATCTAAAAGTCTCCTGGACTCTTGAGCTTTAAGTGTAAGTTGTTGGATCTGCCCTTGGATTTCTTGGATGCTATCCTTCATCTCTCGGATGTCCTTTGCTTGACGAGTTTTTTGTGGCCATGAATGGATCCCAAGATGCCAAAAATGATATAAGCACGTTACTATGGGTGAGGGCTGTTTACTGCATAAGTGAAGGGGAAGAAAGATCAAGAAAGATGAAAGCTTTTAAGAGAAGAAAAGTCGTAGAAAAGCAGAAAAAACAAAGAAAATAAGAATTCAGGAGGGAAGAAATATCATCATTCATTTCCTAATTCCTCATCTTAAACAAGATAAAATTCCTCTGAATATTCTCCCTAACAGCCAGCATGGCCCGTGCAAGGAAAACAAATAACGACAACGAAAAATGACAAAAAAGAAAAATGGATAACATATTAACAACAACTGCGGACAGCTGGGCCTCTGATGATGTGGGCATCCAACAAGCCTCTTATTGAAACACACCGTTTAGCTTGTAACGTTTATTTATTTATTTTTTTAGCTGCATCACGCTTCCAGCCTCCAGCCTCCAACTGCCAGCTGCCAGCCCAGAAGTCAGCGACAATCCCGTGCGGCAACCCTTTCCTCATATTGGCCTGTCCTTCGTTCCCTTATGCTATCGAGGACACAAATCGGAGGGAGCAGCAGTTTGCGAACAGTCCTAGTTGTCCAACCATTGATCTACCGCTGCTGTAGCGTCTTAGCCCACCACCATTGCTTCGCCCCACGCTGCGCCACCTGTCCAAGACACCTTCCGCCACTGGCGACGCAAATCGAAGGAGAGAAGAGGAAAGATGAATCATAGCACATCTCTGCCGCTCTCTATCCATCATCTGCGGCCACTCTGCCCTCTTCTGTTCGCCTAGAGACCACCGCTGTTGTAAACTTGGTTTTCCAAGCATCTGACCACACTCCATCCGTCACCCCACCGTTGCTGGAATTGAGAATCAATTGCAACCCGTTTCAGGCCGCGACCGACCCGCTTTCGCCCAGATTTGACCCTTCAACCTTCTGCAATTTTAGTATAACTCCTGTCAGTTTGACCCCCTCGTGTTTTCTATTTCTGTTTGTTTTAGTTCCATTTTTCTCCCCCTTTTTTTTAACAAAAATATTAAATTTGTTACTAATATTTTAGGTTTGACTAATCTACCGCTGCAGTTTTTTTTTTGCTTAATCTTCCATAAATGTTTCAAATATGTGACTATCTATTACAAAAATAACAAAAAATGGTAAAATTAGCAAATTTTAAAATTTGAGGGTTATTATGTATTTTTCAAAAACTATTGAGACCTTTAAGATTTTTTCAAAAGAGGGTCTTATGTTTAATCTCTTCGCCAAAAGAGAGATAGAGAGAGTCTAATTATAAATGACCCTAAGTTCATTGAAAATTACATTATTGCCTTAAAATTTTAAATCTTCTTACTTTTAATATTTTTTGTTAACTTTTTAAAGAATAGTGACATATCCATTCCCAATTTGAAACTTTAGTGGCATATTCAGTCTATTTTAAAACATTAGTGAGAGATTAGGAAAAAAAATTATAGTGATATATCCTACCTAACCCAAAACATTAATAACCTAATTTTTTTTTTTTTGGATTTTGTCACGGACAATGTTGTTTTTTTCTTTATTTTTTGGCTTAATTACAATTAATTACAATTTGCCCTTTTAGGTTTAGCTAAAATTACACTTTACCCCTCCTGTTTAAATAATATACAATTTACCCTTAACTTTTTAATACAATCCAACAACAACTCCTAAAATCTTAATTTAGACAGTACAGTTGTAATATTCAAATAATTTCAATCTGTATAATATTGTTTTATAATTAACTGACATTTAAAAAATATTTTTTTAAAAACTGAAAGAAATATAGAAAGGAAAAACTGATAATTTAATATGCCCATTAATTGTAAAAAAAATCATATAGATTGAAATTATTAGAATATAGTTACCATAATGTCTAAATTAAAATTTTAGCAGTTACTTTCAGACTGTATTAAAAAGGTAGGGTCAAAGTGTATATTTCTAAACCAAGACGGGCAAAGTGCAATTTCACTTGAACCTTAGGAGACAAATTGTAATTATCCCTTATTTTTCATACAACTTTTGTTTTCTTGTTTATTTTAGCCAAGAATAAGTTTCAAAATTATAGCAAATAGAATTATGATTCGGACTAGTAATCCATATTTTTTTAAAATAATTTAATTTACTTCATTTTTTAAGCTAGAAAACTAAACTAATTTATGATAGAGTACTCAAATAAATGTTTAAGAAACTATTCTTCATAGATTTGATAAAATTCTTAGATAAATTATTTATTAAATTTTGATTTGTCTAACATGATGCACGGTTAATTTGAAAAAAGTTGTTCTTTCAAATTATTGGTGGATTTAGTAAAATCCCGAGATGTTAAGGACATTTAAATAAATTCCATATCTGTTTGATTTAATAAGATTCATGGCTTTGAATCAAGAAATTTAAAAATTAAATAAAATTTATAAAAATTATTTTATCAATGATAAGATATTCAAAGAAACAAAACTCAGAAGAAGATAAAATTGAACCCATATAGTACCATTTTTTTTGACATTAAAAGGTGCTTAATCTTTCTTAACATAACTGACTTACAATCTTGAAAATTGCCATAGATCTTATAAAGTGTCTAATCGATCTATGTGTAAACTGATTAGTAACGACTCCTAAATAGTAATTATATTAAACATTAAATGTTAACGGTACATTTGTGCACTTTCATTACAAACATTTTATTGTATATCATAGGTATTTTCATGTATTTTTTAAGATAGATGTTAAAAAACAAACATGGTAATTCAACTATGAAAAAAAGGTAAACTTTACTTTGTCATCTCTAAACTATATCTTATGTAGCTTATTTATCCCGAAACTATTAAGTGTTGCATTAATCGTCCTTAAACTATTTAATTGTTGCTGTGTCGTCATATTGTCTATCACACTGTTAAAATGGATGGAAAAGTGATGTCATATCAACAGCCACATCATTTTTTTATATTACATAAACAATCACGTCATTTTTTCATTTATCTTTAACGGTTGTGATGGATAACAAGACGATTAAGTAACACTGAATATAATTTAGGGATAACTAAACAACACTTAATAGTTTAGGGACAATTAAATAACATTATATATAGTTTAGGGATGACCGGTGGAGTTTACCTAAAAAAATAAAAATTTAATGAAGTAATCAATAAATAAAAAAATAGGAACCAAAGTGGGAAGCAGCCAAAAGTTTGCTGTCAATTATGCAGATTACCCTTTTTTTTTAAAAAAAATACTCAATTTGTTACTAGTAGAAGTTAGGGGGTGAAGTGCCTCTTGTACTAAACCTGGAAGAATGAAAACAATTAAACCAATCCTAGATTGACCTTTTCTGTGGAGACTGCGACCACCACTCAAATCCTGACTAGGGGTGTAAATGAGTCAGGCTTTTAAAGGGTGGCTCGAGCTCGAACTTGAACTGAGCCTTATCGAGCCGGGCTTATCGAGCTCGAGCTTGAGCCTCATTTTAAGCTCGAGAAATTATGGGGCCGAGCTCGAGTCCGCTGCTAGTAAATACCCAATATGCCTAACTAGTAAATACTACCCAATGGTCCCAGCCAAAACCCATGTGGTAATGTCAGCCTGCCACAAGGCCCACTACGTGAATTAGCTCCCTCCCCAGTGCCCAGTCCCCACTCCCAAGCGTCCTAGTTTGTTCGCAATTCGTGAAAGGTGAAAACGGAGATGGCGAACTCGAAGTGCCGAAACCTCTGTGCTTTGTCTCTCTCCCTCCCGTAAATTCCTGACGAGTGACGACCCAAGCGGCTAAGCCAATCTCATCGCTTGGAATTCGCTCGATGAAGACGCGGCTTCGATCTTCGTCTTCCGTTGATTGACGGGGCTCGAATCGGACAGAGTAGCTTCTAATCCTTTTTGCCTCTGCCGCTTCGCTACAGCTCTTGGGCTCTTCATCGGCGCCGCCGCATCTCTGTAGAAAGAGGAACATTCTGTGGAAAGCAGCGCACTGATCGTTTTCAACGTTCCGATCGTCAATAACAGGTCGGGTTTCTTTTCCATCTCCTTTAATTCGATTTGTTTTTTTTTTGTTTTATTCAAAACCCAAAGGAAGAGGTCATCTTTGCAATTAGATGTTGGTAGATTTTATACCATTTTTTGTTCCTCTACAGGAAAAAATAAAGTCCTTGTTAAGTTCTCAAATTTGTTTTATGCAATTTAGATATTCGACATTGTTTAGGCGGTTAGTTTTATGCAGAAATAAACGCGGTTCATTTCTTCGTTTACATTAATATGTTTAGTTCTTAGTATTTCTCAGTGCATATAATTGATATAGTACCACAAAGGAAAAGTTATTTTCAGTTCAAATAACTTCAATCAATTAGCTTCCATTTTCATTTTTTCTAAACAACATGAACTAATATATTTTTTTTTTATGAAAAATGTTCTTCAGCAAAAGTCTCAAAGAATAAAAAGAAAAAAAGTAAAAGCAAGTAAGGATCTATTTGAATCTTTTTTGAACAAATGTGAAGCAGGTTTCCCTAAGTGTTTTGTTTTTCTTAAAAAAAAAAAAAAAGAGCAACCAAAGCATACCGATCCACCATCTATACCTGTTGTTGAGCTTGTCCCTTCTGGCGAGTTCCCTGAGGGTGAAATTCAACAGTATAAAGACGAGTAAGTTCATGCCAGATTTTTCGTTAAAACAAAATTTTCCCATGTTAAGCCTTTGTTTCACATGTGATGAATACTTGGGAGGAAAAGAAGTAAGGAAGGTTTCTGACAGCAGATCATTTTTTTTCTATTTTTTCTTTTTAAAATGTCATAAGAATTCTGCATGCTTTCTTGTGGGCATCGACAATGGGTATGTTAAACATGTCTGCTTATTTGCTGGGTAGTTCTTTGGCTGCTGCTCAAGTTTTCCTGTTAATTCTTTGTACTCCATCCATCTGATAAAGGGATGCATAAACATATTAATTTATATGCATATGATATATAAAAAGTAAAAGCAAGTAAGGATCTATTTGAATCTTCTGTTGTTTGAGCTTCATTGAGGCTACAAAACTTGATATGAATTTGGTTTTTATGTTGTTTGAGCATGTTGGTACTTTGTTATGAATTTGGTTTTTATGTTGTGACTACCCTTTTCATTATTATGCTTGTACTTTGTTATAAAATTTGATATTTGAGTTGGTGCTACTTGTGTGTAGATTGTTGATCATGATTGTAGGTTATAGGGGTCTTAAATGACATGTAAAACGTCATACATAAGTTTTGTATAGGACTAGAAATTCGGGCCTAATGAGCATAAGGGCCGAGCTCAGGCCCAATTCGAGTCGAGCTCGAGCCTGAAAATTCGGGCTCGAGCATATCGAGCTCGAGCTCGGGTAGTATCGTTAAGCTAAGGGGCCGAGCTTGAGCCTTAAGGGCTCGGGCCTGGCCTGACCTGTTTACACCCCTAATCCTGACCATGTTCCACTTTATCAAGTCACCTGACTAGTGGAACATCTTCTTTGCTATTGGACAAGGTTGTGAGAGAAAGTGTCAACTTGGCAAAAACTACCCCATTCTGAAAGTTGAGATCAAAACTGCCTTTTATCTCTAAACTAAATAAAGATTTAAAAGTGCACCTAATCAGGTAAAACTCAATGAATATGGATACTTAAGTTGACACAAAAAATAATCACTGAAGAAATAATTATAAGGGCAAAGTAAAAAACAAATAATTGCAAAATGAAAAATTTAAGCAGAAAATTTTTCACAGCCCATAGATAGATTAGCTCAAGATTTTGTTCACATATTCACTATTAAATTCTTTGCAAGGTCCAGAGTTTAATTAATGCCCATTGATAAATGACATACTCAGCTTCTCAACAAATGAACACAATGGAAACAAAAAAAAAAATAAAAAAAGAATTATTATGATGTCCCAGAAACAGGTTTTTCTAATAATTACTGACGTGATTAAGCGCTATTATTTCGATGAAATATTATATCCAAGTGGCAATAGAGGTGGCCAATAGGTCGGGTTGACTTGGACCCGGCTCGGGTCAAATTTGGCCCGGTACGGTCTCACGAGGTGGTGGGATGAATATGGACATGAAATAAGAGGAGAGCCTAAAATAGCACGGCCTTGCCCATTAGTGCGTTCAACCCGGACTGAACTAGACCAGCCCACGACCTGACCGAGCCAGGCCAAACATTTTCCACGAGCCGTTGCAGTTTTTAAATTAAAAAAAATAAGTAAAATGATAGCCTACCCCCCAAACGGCTCCAGACAGTTTTTTTTTTTACCCCAGACTTTTTTACCTTCATCTAACAGCCATTAAAGGCTAGTTTTTTAGGGCTTTTTGGACAAAACCAAATTTTCCTTCTCCAATAAATAGTCAGCCTCATTCCCATACTTTCTTACATCAATCATCTATTTTCCAATCTCTTACAATATTCTTTCATTCTCTCTGCTATCTTTCTCCAAGTTTTTTAATCTTTCACTAATATTTTCTTAATTTCCTCCTAATCATCTCTCAATCTCTTCAATTATTTTCTTCCACTAATGGCTTAATGAGGGAAGAACTCCAGCAAGGGTAAGGTGTTGCCTCCTTTTCTTCCGGCACCCGGGTCGAGTCATTTTTCCGAGAACATTTGTTCCGCAAAAACCGAGGCCTGCATTCACAAGAAATTGATGACAACGATCCGAACATCGACATGATGGTGTACGACTTAGGCCTTGACGATCAACTCTTCGATGATAACGCTGAGGAAATTCCACCGACCCAAGTTGGCGCCGAAGGGTCACAACCGACGCCATAAAGTGAACAACCTGAGCAGACTCAAGTCAAGAGCGGGAATTTGAAGGCTTCCATTTGGGCGCATTTTGAGCAAGTTTGAGAAGGCGATACGATGTATGCCAAGTGCAAACATTGCGACAATAAATTTACACACAAATTGAACTACGAGACAGGTATTCTCATGTGGCACTTGAGCAAAGTCCATGGAGACATCAGTGGCATATCCAGTGGACAAATGTAATTGACAGGTGTTGGGAGCTCTAGCGGTCTAGGTATTTTTTGATTTAATCCAAAAACTGCTAGGTAAGGTTTAATTAATTTGATGATGATTACAGAAAAACCATTTAGTCAAGCTAAGGATGAACACTTAGAAAGATTCTTACAACAAAATCTAAATCCTACTTATAAAAAAACATCTAGGCAAATGGCTAGAAGAGAAAGCTTTAAACTGTATGAAATTAGGAAAAATGATTTGCAAGCATATTTTTCTACCGTTGATCATTATCTGTCATTTACATATAATATGTGGACATCTTTAATAAGATAAAATTACTATTATGTCACTGCTCATTGAATATATGATAAATGGGTTATCAAAAAATGGATCATTTCTTTTAAATGTATGGAATCTGATCATACGGGTTAGAACATTTTCAATTGCATTATCGAAAGTCTGCGTGAATTTTTTTGTTGCCGATAAAGTTTTGTCCATTTCTTTTAACAATGCTCCAAACAATGATTCGGTAGTGAGAGAATTGATAAAAGAAATAAAATCATTACTTGGTGAAATTTTTTTTCATGTTCATTGCTTATGTCACATTTTGAATTTATGTATTCGAAATGATTTATAACAACTGTAAAACCAAATCGAGCCAATTCGAAATGCTTTACTTTTTATTAAAACAAAGAACAAATTGGCTCGTGAATTTAAAATGTTTTGTATTGAAAATGGGGTGGATTTTTCTTGAAAAATGTTTAAAATTGATTGCTCCACTCGATGGAACTCAACATTTGAAATGTTAAATGACGCTCAACCATGGACAAATCTTTTGACTTGTTTTGTGAACTCAAAAGTGTAAGGCGGCTGGCTAACAGATGGGGTTTGGGAAATATGTTTTACGTTAGTTGAGTTTCTTAAATATTTTTACGATACAACAAATTTTTTCTCTGGGGTTTATTATCTAACAGTGCACTAAGTAATGTTATATTTTATAAACAACGTTTATGTTTTCTACCAATAGAAGGACGATGAGTTTTTACAACCAATTGTTAAAGCAATGCAAAAGAAATGACTTATTATTTTTAACAAATCCCATAAATTTATCTTGTTGCATGTGCATTGGATCAAAATGTCAAAATCATGGGTTGTCTGCATTTGTTAAAAGCATACTATCATACATATTTAGGTCAACTATAAGTTTCTGCACTTGCTATTTTTGCTGAAACTAACCACAATTTGAGAGAGTTATACAAACTTTACTCTGTTAAGCATTTTGACAATGTTAGGTCATCTGATCCAACACCTGTCAGACATTCCACCTCCTCATCATAATTAAGGTTCAACTTAGTGGCAAATATCCTTAAACAACCAAGACCCACAAACCCAGGATTGACGGAATGAAATGATTACCTCCTTACTTCATTTGAAAACAATGAGGAAAACATCCTTAAGTGGTGGAAGAACAAAAGATGAAGATTTCAGATCTTATCCATACTGGAGCAAGAGATCTTAGCACTTCCGGTCTCTACCGTCGCCTCCGAGGCTGTCTTTAGTTCGAGGAAATAAGTCATCTCGAAGAAATGAGCAAGGTTCACACCTGAGGCCATTGAGATTTGTGTTTGTAATCGGGATTGGGCCTTTACTACTCTTAGGAAGCAAGATATGAAAAGCTCGGATGATGAGGTCCCTTTTGATGATAACCCGCAAGAGCAGATTGTAGGTTTCCATTATAATTTAAAGAATGCAATCGATTTGATTATGCTGTTAAGCACAGATCTTAATTTTTACCTTTTTTTTTCCTGAAATGTTACATCATTTTCAAGTGTAAAAAATGTTCCAAATTATGTAAGTGCCGTTTGGCTTTTTCATTAATAAAATTTATACCACTAGTGATGTTTCTTATAAAAAAATATGTAATTCATAAAATTGCTCACATAAAATGATTGAAAACATGTTCAAACACAATTTTAAATAATATGATAAACTCGGCCCAGCTCGAACTCGACCCACCCTGGCTTGGGCCCCCGTAGGACCCAGCCCAGGCCCACCCCGCTTTTATGCAGACCATGCCCGAATCTAGATCAAGTCAGCCCACTGGCCACCATTAAGTGGCAAGAAGAAAATAGTAAGCATGCATGTACATATAAATATAACAGAAAATTTGACAAATAAACAATGAAGAGCAAATCAGGGATATGTCTAGTACTTCTCATTTTTCAGTTATCTCAACTCTAGTACTAGTTATTAGTACTTTAATTAAATGCTTCTCAAATCATTATGGTAGAATAATTGAATTTTCACTAAACAGAAGTATGCTAGAGACCAAAGAAGCTGATTATTTCATTGATAATTTTCATTTAAAATTGGGAAGAGTCGATAGCGTCCACTACCCCTAGTGTGGGTCCCAAACTCTTGATATATCTCATTCAATGATTCTAGATTTACAAAATTTCTATAAAATTAGTTCTATAAGGATGATATGGTAGAACTCAATTTTGAAAATTTTATAGATGTAGCTAGTTATGTACATGCATTAATTACTAAAGCTTAGCTTGGACACATTGGTTAAGGCTTGGACACAAGGGTGTTCATTCAACTCACCCAACTCACTAACTCAAACAATATCAACCGAATCACAATATTAGTTTTACGTGGGTAGAATTGAGTTTTGATGAAATCTGCTCTGCAAACACCCCTAATTTATGGTTATTACAGAAAGGCCTACAACATTCAATCCTTTAGCATTTTAGCGTTCCGGATCCCATGTACCAACAAAAAGGAACCATATTCACGAATTTACAAGTATCAAAATTCTCAACCAAATGCATGAGAAGTCAAACCAATAACAAAACAAAACCAGGAATTCCATAACAAAGAAAGTAGGAATTAGTATTAAAATACAACTAAGTTTTAGTGTCGGAAATATATTTTGAAGTATGATTTCTACCGTTGTAACTTATAAAGGACTTTGATGCCAGGTTCAAACTCCATTTCCAAAAGGGGATCATAGATGGGAACCAAACCGGTCAACGTTCTAATTAGGAGAGCATACAACACTATATATCCCAACAAACCAACCTAGCGCATCCATTAAAAGCTATCTCCCGGACTATATGTACAACAGACCAAGTCTTCACTCAGAGTGGCTTATCACCAGCTTCGCTTGTCATTTAATCATTTTCCAATGGTAGGTCTACAACTCAGCTCATAAGGAGTGGCTCTGCCCTGTACAAGGAACCAATGACCTACTACGTACGCTTCACGTTCCACTTCTATGCCCAGATAACCGTGTCTAACAAGCAACAAGCCAAGTCCTGTGGAACTTCTTGGCTTGTAATCTTTCTGCTTTTCTTGTCTAGTCCCAGTATTTAATTCTAGCTTCAACTAATTATATTGACAGAGCATCTATAATTCTGAAACACTTACATTAAAACACGAAGTTAAAGATTAAGTCTCAATTTTCGACAACCTTTGAATCGAGAATGACTTTCATGTTTGTGTGCGAGTGTCCGTGTGCGTCATCATTAGAGAATTGACTTAATCAGATGGCAGATGCACAGAGATGTCTGGAGTTAGGTCCAGATTTATATTGTAAATCGAAGAGAGATCCATATGTTACAAGTTTTCAAGTACAATCTACACCCTTTATTACATGTCACCTTATGCTACCAAAAAAAGGGAGCAGAGAAGGAAAACGTCGACTCATGATTAGAGCACCAAGCTACCTATAGTTTTATGTTGTGCAGGTATTTTGGTACTTAGAGAGGCTTCATCAAATCCATATTGCCCCTGCATTGATGAGTAATGGGGTTAGCTGGTTCCTGACTTGGAGGCTCATTACCTGATTTGGCCCACCAACGAGCTGGCCGCCTATGAACACGGCCGGTACACTGGGCTGGAACCCCAGCTGCTGCAGCACTCGCTCAAGCTGGTGGCCGTTGGGGAGCTCATCCAGCTCGTACACTGTAGGGTTTGCTCCATACCCGCTTATCAGTGACTTGATGCTGTGGCTCATACAACAAGTGCTCTTGCTGAAAATAACCACCGGCCTCTCCGCCACAAAGCCGGTCAGAGTATCCATTAGCTGCTTTCTCGCGGCACAAGAAAACAGGGTAAGCTTTATGATGAGTAAGTATCAAACTTTGATGCGATTTGTTGATTTTGAGAAAGCTAGGATCATTGAGACGTATTTATAGTCATTGTATAGGGGTGTAAGGTGTAAACACAACTGTTCTTGAGTCGCATGTCTTGCATCGCCAAATTGACCTCGATGCGTATCATTAGTTGACAAAGCCATGCCCTTCATCTGTAACATATTCCATGCCCAAGTTGTATCTGTTCCATGTCGATAAAGATGAACAAAGTATTTGGTGGCAACTAGTTGTAAGAATCCACTCACCCCTTTCTGTAACTTACACTTCAAATCACATTAAACCGAAATATTTGGATTAAACCCACATCAGCACCTGCTGCAACATAATGGCTCACTAAACTCTCAACCATGTGAGATTCTACAAGAGCAGAAAGTACCAGCAGTTACAAACCTTCAATTCTCAATACAAAATTTGGTCCTCAACCTTTCTTTTGTGGACCCTAATCCTAAACCTTTACAATTGGTTGCACATTGGTTTCAAGTCCTGGTCAAGACTAAATTAGTACAAAAATTTGATTTACAGAGAAAAAACTAATAATTTAAATGACCCGTTAACTATTAAAAAAATATAGTATATATTGAATTATGAAAAAATAATTTTTGAATAGTTTAAATTAGAAGTTACAAAGTTGATGTCTGATGATTATTTGAGAATAAAAGAATGTACTTGTCTTTTAATAAATTGAAGCTATGTCATAATTTTTTAATAGTTAATGGACTATTTAAACTAACAAATCTTTTTATCTGTAGATCAACTTTCTATGACAACTTAGTCGTACATAAAGTTAGGAATCAATATACAACAAATTCGAAGTTAACAACCAATTTATAATGAAAATAAAAAAAATTCAGACTAATGGTGCATTTTACCTGTTTTTGGTCACTTAACACGTAAGACTATTGTAAGAATTAAAAAAAATTACAAAGATATGTGAATTTTTGCGCTTTTTTTTTGTTGGTAGTTTCAAGATTATTGAGCAAACCTAATGAACATAGAGAATAAAGGGTCACAAATTGATAATTCCAAATAGTACTCATTCCTGGTGGATAACATAATTTGGATTCCGTTACCTTTGCATGGTATGCTGATATGATACCTTGACATGGGGATGATTGCGAAGATATTTACAATCAATCAATTAATTAATTAAACCTAATCCTAATTATATGATATCAGCTGCATGAATACCCCCGTCGCCAATTTGCTCAGTTTGTATCAAGTTCCTGTGATAGTCCGGCAAGACAAGATCTTTCTAATCCATATAAATCGGGGACATTTGAAAGACAATATTATATAAGTGTAATAATTTATTAGGAGTATAATTATAAATTTTTATAATACTATTAAATTTTTACGAGTTTTTTAGCATTAAAAAGAAAAAGTTCATAAAAAATTAATAACATCATAAAAATTTATTTTTAAATGAATTATCACATCTAGTATAGGCTTTTAAATGAATTAGTTTCGGGTAAAAAAAGATGTGAAAATAAGTACAAGGCAGACTTAATTTCAAATGGATTGACTGTTAATGTTTAATTTAGTCCAAAGTACACTACAGGCCCCTACACTTCCCAATCCGCACAGGTTGGTCCTCGAACTTTAACTTAGTCTGTAGAAGCCCTCTAACTTTGCATGTAGGTACATTTTAATCTAACTGATTGTTTGACCATTATTCTTTTAATGACTTAAATATATGAAGAACCCTCAAACTTTAACAACTCATTTAAGTTAATCATCAAACTAAAACTTGGACTGCACTAAGACCTAAACTTTACAGTAAACAATGAGTAATATAAAAATTAACTAAGATTAATTAAGATTCATTATAAATAAATTAAAAGTGATTTCTTAGGTTGAGTAAAGAAAAGTTCATTAAAATTAATTAATTGATAAATAATATTATTCAATTGCTTGTCACGTAAATATAGAATTAGTTATAAAATGATCTTAGTCCTTGATAAAAAAGTAAAACTAAAGATAATGTATTGTCTATAATAAGAAAATAACACAATATAAAAAATATGGAACCACTAATTTGCCACAAAATTCGACCAATGACCACCTTTAATTCCATCCGCCATAATAGTGTACCTAGAAAATGTAAATGACCACCTATAGTATAAAAGTTCAAGGGCCTCAAGGATACTTTGGTCTTTATTTAATGTGACAATGAAAAATAGTACAATGGGCTAATAAGCAGAAACGAAAAAGTGTGATGGTCATTCTTGGATTTATCCCTTCCATGACCGGATAAACCCGCCAATTTAACCCGCGCGACGCGTTTTCCTCCGGAAGATCATTGGTATTTGTTCCTCCAAAGATCCTAATTCTCGGTTTGTGTTGCGCCTTGCCCCTTTGAAGTTCCTCTCTTTTATGTATTTTGTTTCCTGCTGAGATTTTGTATTTGGGAATTGGTGTTTTTAAGGGCTTCGGTAGCGGTTTTAACCAGCTCCAAGTTCACCTAATTGAGCGTGGACGCAAATAAAATTTTGATTTGGGTTTTAAGTTATTTGCTGAAGCATGAAGCAGCTTAACCAAAATGTGGGTTCTGAAATCAGGAAGACAGAGGATTATTAACATTACTGATGCTTTTGTTAAAATTTTGACTTGAAAAACAATTGGTAATAAAGAGAGACCCAACATGAACAGAAAGTGATTAGTTGGAAGAGACGCCTGACTTACCTCTAGAACTATAAACTGGCAATGATTTCATTGCGTAGTTTTCCTTGTAATTCAATCGAATTCTCTTGCGAATGTCATTTCATAGAGAGTGAACCAACACAAAAGGAATTATGAATTTTCTGTTGAATGATGGAATTAAATTTTCGTGTATAATAACTTGTTTGAAATGGCTCCTCACCACGTACGGTTGATGTTAAAATGGTTTTCTGAGTTGTGAGCAAGTCTTTAGAAGTTGTTTTTATCACAAAAGTAGAGCACTGGTGAAGTACTGAAGTGTCCAAACCAAAACACTGAAAACTCATGCTGTGGTTTCTCCTTTCCTATTAAGGGAAAGAAACAATAGCTGGTTTTGGTGGAAATCTTACCTTTAATGTATATTCTTTCATTTCTTTATCAAACAAAAAAAAGGTATATGCTTTTTCTAATTTAAGTTGACATTCCCTCTTATTTGCATAGAGATCTTCATAATTGCTCATTATCTGGAGATATGCATGAAATTGAAACAATACTAAATATCAGACTATACCAGAAGGTTCTTTCATGTTGCAGAATATCAGCAGCTAATGCTTGGTGTAGATTTGGTTTGTTATCCAACAGCCCATGAAGGTAATCTCAATCGCATTGCAACTTTTGGTTATTGTGAAATGTGTCCAAAGCAGAAGTGGCCTTTGAGTCTTCTCAAGGGCAGTTTAGCTATCACTGTATCAGGATAAGATGCGAAATTCTTCTAGCCAATCTCAACTATTTAGCATAAAATCAAATCCATCAGTGGAAGTTAAAAATATATTAGTGAATAACAGATACTTAGCATTTTTTTAATATTTTTGGGCTAAAAGCTTATAAACCGAATCATATGTAAAAGAAGAACGATTGAGAGTTAATCTTCAAAACTTTTGTTCTTTTCATCTCTCCCTACTTGTTTCTTGAATGTCCCTTGTGCCTCCACAAAAAATTATCATGTTGTTGCTTGATCTTTATGCATACATTCCTAGGCGGGACCATTGAAAAAAGTGGGAATAAACAAGATAAACACTTATCTTCTCCACATCAGCCCGCCAATTCATAGTGAGAAAACTTATGGTATGAAACAAGAATAAGGAAAAAGTTCCAACTGTGGTGCTCTTGAAAGTATTGAACTCGGCTCTCTTCGTAATTTTCAGAGCAGACAATGGTTTTCTTCCAGGAATAGGTGATTTCTGATTGCCTGAATCTTTATCCCAATACCGATTCTAGGTTATGGTTATTTCAGAAAAAATGAATCTATTCTGAAACTTTATCTTTATTAAGTATATACTATCAAATCCATCAATCACGGCAAAGAAATTCTTTGATTTTTTTTTAAAATGTCAGTGTCAACAAGGTAAGGTTCTTGTTGTCTCATTATTGTCATGCTTCCGATACATAAGAGTGTATTGATAGTAGGTTTTATTGCAGTTACAAGGGCCAAAAGTTTTCTCTTATTGTTGATTTATTTAGTTGTTATTCTAATGCTACTCAAGTAGGGACATTTATAGGAAACTAAAACTACCATCATGTTTGATCTTGAATGTAACTTGTTATACTCCATAGTCACTTTCTCACAAATCATGCTGAAGCATTTTTCTTATCCAATAATATCATAAGCAACTTTTCTTTTATCCTTTTTCCTTGTGGAATATGAGTTAAACAATGGGATGCATGCATCTTCAGACCCTTATAAATAAGTATCTTTAAATCTCAGAGTCCACCACACCAGAGCTGAAAATAGATCATACAGGTTCCTGAACAACTTGCCCCTTCCCTACCAGTTCCTTTTTTGCACTTATCTTGAGCTTCCGTCCAACCTTCTGCCAAGTGTTACCTACTCCACACCCTTGGCCACATTGTTAGTGATTATTTGCTTCCTCAGACATTTCTTTCAACATTTCTGGTGAATTCAAAGAAATCTAGTTTTAATGGATAGAGTAAGAGATCTTGCCTCAATAAAGGCTGCTGTGATATTTACCAAGAGCTCATGTTGCATGTGCCACAGCATCAAGTCACTTTTTTATGAGCTTGGAGCTAGCCCTGCAATTCATGAGCTTGACCGTGAGCCTCGGGGAAGAGAAATGGAGCATGCTCTACGTGGGCTAGGTTGCGATTCATCTGTCCCTGTTGTGTTCATCGGTGGAAGGTATGTTAGCTCAGCGAGAGATGTTCTATCACTCCATTTAGATGGTTCCCTGAAACAACTGCTCATAGATGCAAAGGCCATCTGGTTCTAGCAAATCCAGGAAAACTATCTATCCTATTCTATAGATATTTCCAGTTTGGTAGATAGTAGCAATCTAAAACTATCTCTACTACCTTGTTGAAGACAATGCAATACTTGGGGCTTTGCTTTTTCTTTAGATCCTTTAATGCACTGTTGGGAAAACTTTTGGCGCTCATTGAAAACTCAAAAATATCTCACAGCGTAATTTGTAAACTGTGGTATTTTCATTTGTTCCCCTGGTTATGAAATAGTGTTTGGAGACAAAAGTTGGGGATAAAGTGAAGCTTTTAATTCAAGTGATTCCCCCTCAGCTTTAGTGGTGATAGGGATGTCTTCAATTAACTTTAGGATACCAGAAATTGTTCAGAAATTGATGAATACTCAAAGAACAACTTTTTTTCTTCGTATTACTGCTTGAAACATTTATATGTACTTCGCAAACTTTGTCCACAACTTAATTTTATTGATCCATTCCCTTGGTGCGCCTGAATGTAGTGTTATACTGTATTCTAAAAGAGGAATGGATTTCACCATTCATCAATAGTGATTCAACAGTTCCGTGTCTTTTTTTTTCCTAATTACTTTTTTAGGATTCGATTTGCTCTTTTTTTAGTTCTATCCTCATTTTGCAATGCACTTACCTTTCTGAGGGCCTACATTGCAATTTTTACGTTTTTAGTCTATCTCATGTTTGTTTCAATTAAAATGCAGTTTCAGTCCCTGAATTTCTAATTTTTTATTTTTTGGCTTTGACTTACGTCTATGTTATATTTTAGTCCCCAAATATTATAACTATTTAATTATATCTTCTATTTGCTATCTTGGCCCCCAAGCTTTTCTTTTTATTGTTTTTTATGTACTATCTTTTAAAGTAAGACATTGGAAATCATAATTTGTTTATTTTTTAGTTAAACCATTTTTTATCTTTATTAAGTCAATTGTTAAATCCTTAATACCTAAATTTTTTCCTTTTTCTTTTTATCTTGATCCTAAATTTTTTTATTGATTTTCTTTATTGTTCTTTTCTAAAATGAATCTTTAGTAATTATAATTTACCTTCTTTTTGCCTAGTTCTGGTTAATTCGACTTTAGTCAGTTTTTTTCACTTTCTTTTATTTTTATTTTTATGAAGTTAATGGTTAGATTGTTAATTGATTAACATGTATTAAACATAGTTTTGTATTTTTGTCATTTTTTTTAATCATTATTGCTTATTAAGATTTGTAGCATCAATTATTTACTTCAAGTCCTATAGTTTAATAAAGTAATTTGGTCTATAATTGTTAAATTTAAAAGTGAATTTTTCTAGATGAATTTTTCATCAATATTAAAAATTAGATTTTGTGTTAATAAGAGATGAAAAATTTTATTGAATTTTTTTAATTAACAAACAAAATATGCATGGTTTCTAAGCACATAACGTGTTTTGTGTCACACTGTTATTATTAAAATTTATTACAAAAAATATCTACTATGATGTGTAGATCACCAAACCTCTCCATTTGTTCTCTTAGTTTCTTTTTTTTTTTGTCATTTTTTTATTTATTGTCTTCTAAAGCAAAATATTGATAATGATGATTTGTTTCTCTATCTTTTTTTAATCAACTATAGTGACTTCCTTTAATTTTTTTTATTTTATTATTATTATTTTTTAAAACAAAAAATTAGTAACTATGAGTTGTTTACTTTTTGTTATTTTGGTATGATTCAAGCTAATTCATTTTAGCTAATATTTTCATTTATTTTATTTTTTCCTTTATTAAGTTGATGGTTAAGCCTCTAATTCTTAAAATCTTTATATTTACTCTCCCGGCCTAAAGACCATTTTTTGTTTTTTTTTAAATTATTAATCATTAAACCCTACTCTTTGTAACTGAAATTCCATTATTTATCTTATATTATTAACTTTTTCATATTATTTCTATTTTCTAAAACAAAATTTTAGTCTTCACGGTTTATCTTTTTTTTCCTTTATTATTTTTTTTGTGGGGTGAATGAACTTATTTTGGAAATAATCTAGATAACACCATTCCTATCTTTAGCACATTTGAAAAGTATGTAGGCTTTTCAAAGCACTTGATAAAAGATATGCAACATATTCTTCACTATGAAGGAGATCATACATGGTAATATCTTGTGCAGAAGCACACTATTCAGTCTACATTGCTATTCTTCACATGGAAGATGAATTTGAAACTCTGAGTCCTAACCTTGTATGTGTTACTTGTAATCAGCGACTAAAGTGCTTAAGGGTTGGAAAATTTAAACATATTCTTATTTTCTTGTAGGTAAGTAAACCTATTATCTAAGATAAAACCCATACTTCAATGAACCTTTAGTCGACCGACCCAATGCTGCACACTTTTCACGAAGGACCTTGAAGGCTCACTTTTGGGCTAAGACCCCAACTAATAGACAGAAGACAAGCCTATGAGGAGCCCAATTGGCCAAACAAGAAAAATTTGTTAAAAACAGAAAGGTCTTTCCCTTGTCACCCTCTAAACCACTGTTATGACATGTACAAGGATCTTGATGAAATGTCTAACAAAACCACTGCCACAAGGCCTACAATAGAGAATGGATGATATCATTTCTTGGGATTCATATGATTTCCTCTGAACCTACTTAGTCATTGGAGATCTTTTTTAGGTATTGAAGTCTAGTCCTCTTAGCTCACAAAGTCTTCAGTAGTCCTTTGGAGCATCTTCACCACTTTGCTTAGGATACCTAACAGTTCTCAGCATCATAAATCATCATGGTCCTAATGGAAATAATCACATCGAGCTAATGGTATCCAAACAATTTTATGGTTACTGTTAATTGACCTTGATCTGTTCCTTCTACTTTGTTACTAAAATATAATGCATCATGAGCTGCCTGGGTATATTACTAGTATGAGATAATTGTATCCAGTGCACACATAGCCTTTTCTTATTAGGAAGTGGTGAAGACGTTAAACATAGTATAGCATCTATTTCAACTTATTGCCATTTCATGCTTTTTTCCATTGAAGCAAATAAAATCTTTTAATGCTAGTTTTTAGATTTCATCTCTTAATTTCCTCATAGAAGGGCTAACATTAGTAAGGACATCCAACATAAAAATTTGATACTGTACTTCTAGTGTTAATCAACTTTAAATAGTTAACTGACACTATGAACTTCATGCCATTAACCCCAATGTAATTGTGATTAAAGTGCAGTATAATGATGATGATGATGATGATGAAATCGAACATGGTCCTTGCATCGTCTGTATTGAGTGTAGACTGGTTTCTAAAATTTAAAATTTTAAATAACCATACTAATTAGCATGAGTATCTTTTTTAAGATGAATATTCATACTTTGCATTATTGTTTTTTTTTTTCTTTTAAAACCGTGTTGAGACTTGTTTATGTAATTCGTGTACCAATAGCATTTATCAACCTTACATAAAAAAGCATTTATCTACAGATTGATATATCATTAAAATTCAGGTATGGAAATCCTTCCCTATTACTACTGCTGTCACAATATCATATCCAGGCAGTTAAAATAATTTGTATGCATCTCTTTTGGGAATGTGAAATAAGAATCTGGTTTTATATTAATTAAAGAAACAGTATGTTATGTATGTGTGGACATTCATATGCTCACACACTAAGTGTATAATACCACACTATAAGAAATGCACCAATTCTAATGCGAATCTAGCCTTAATTTGATTGCTTTCGGGAGGAATAATACAAGTTGAAAAACATAGCGGGAAAAATAGCATCCAACCACAAAAGTCATCATCTCGAATCACATTCCTTAAGATCCCATAAATATGATTATGAGAATCTGTCAATCCGGTATAGATTGACTAGCCTTCACAACTCTCTAGTTATGTTTTGTCTCAACAGAAAGCATTTGTGTCATTGAAATCTGTAGAAACTTGAACAAATGGTCAACATACATACATAGCTCACATTAGTTTTTGTCAACATACATACATAGGTCACATTAATTTTTACTGCTCACACCACTTGATTAGTGTTTTAGACTACTATTAAGATAAAGTGATAGTAATTAGTAATAGAAAAATTCTCATTTGGTTTGTTAATTACAAAATATTTAGCATAATAGTAGCCAACTTGCTCCGCCCATTTTAACATGATAGTCTATCTCCCTAAAGTTACTTTTTTAAATATTGGCATCTAAATAAAGCATAAGATCTTTTGAATGTTATCGTTCAAACATAGCAGTTTGCCCATTCTTATTCTTATAAATACTCTAATGGGAGGGCATAAGTTCAAACAACCTTAAGCTTTGAACTCTTTATATCTTGCGCTATTTTACCTTCTTGAAGTCCAGTCCTTAATCACCATCCCCCCAAATTGTCTCTGAATTCAGTTTGATGGTTTTTAGGCCTTAAGAAAACAAGCATGTACCTTAGAGACAATGCAGAGTTGAACTCTTTGTCTGTCAGATAGTTTTTTTCAGCAGAATCTTACACCTTACCAAGCAAACTTAGTTGATCAGTATAGATAAGGTAATGAGTTTGGCCTCAAAAAAAGGGGTAATGATCTTCAATAAGAACTCATGTTGTTTAAGTTATGTAGTGAACATTCTGTTTCATAAGCTTGGGGTTAGCCCTAAGGTTTATAAGATTGACTAGGACCCTGACGGAAGGGAAATGGAAAAAGCTCTCATGACATTGGGTTGCAATATACCCATACGTACTGTGTTCATTGGAGGGAAGCTAGTAGGTTTAACTAATGAAGTGATGTCCCTTCATCTAAGTAGAGGCCTGATTCCAATGCCAAAACCTTATTGAGCTTTTAATTAAATTAATTAATTGTGGAAGAATAAACTTGGCTCTGTTAGTGTTGTTGCCAACTTTATGTCTGAAGCTTATAACTTGTTATGTGACAAGTGCTTAATAGATTCAAATTAGCCAGTGTGTAATTTGCTTCTATTTCTTAATTTTTCAATGAAATTAGCTTTATGTGTACTTCCCTTTTGTACTTCCAATGAAAATATGACGCATGTTGTCCTGAAGCTAAAAGAATTATTCATCTGTTTACCCATAGTGGATGACATGTAAGACTTTAATGGTTGCTAATATCCAACTGATTGGTCTAATAAATGAACAGAAAAAATTAAACATAATCAACTTGAGAACAGCCAAATGGAACTAATTATGGTGCAAAGTAGAATGACTTCTATTTGATCTTAACCAAAAGGCTGAAAAGTATTGTAAAAAAAAAATGGTAAAATGTTTTTCCATAGTAGTAGGCCATCATAGAAAGATCTTTCCCACCCCTCGGTTTGTTAAAATCCTATTGCATTATTCACCATGCAAAGGAAAAAGGTTGTTCTGAACTTTTTACTTTGCCTGCCACTTCTGAATTCTTCTACTTTATCTCGTGTAAAAGAGAGGTTTTACATTCCTTGCATTTTTCTCTTTATTTAATTTACTTTTGTTCTTTTTATTCCACAGTGCAGTAACAGCAACTGGTGCTCTTCAATGACCTAGAATTTGTGCATAAAAATCTAAACCGCTCTTTATTACAAGTATAGGTCTTCATGTTATGTTTATTTTCCATTTCTTTTACGTTTTACTATGCTAGGTGCTTTAGTTCAGGTTTCATTCAAATCACCAGTCTATTATAGCATAAAGGCTAAAATTAGAAAACCACTACTTTTTAGTGGTGATATCAAACTCTTCTTATTCTAAGAAATTTTATGATTATCCCTCATTGAACAGAGGTCACTTGTCTTTTGTAGAAAAAAGCATGGTAGACAAATACGTATGCTTTGTTCCTTTTGTTCAATTGTTTTAGCTAAACTATGGATCCTTTTCGCAGTTACATACCAACTGTAGTAGCCCTTGCTGTTAATCCATCCAAATCTTCAAAGATAGGTGAATCATTTACCGTTTATAACAGAAAAGCTCGATCCAAATGCAAATTCAGAATCTTTATAACTAACTGATCACAGGAATTGTTGGATAAAAAAAATAAAAATACCGGGGTATAGTTCCAAAGCTATCACATTCCACTACCTCTGATTTGTTATGGTGCCTTGCATGTTCACATCATAGATGTCAACCTTAACTCTCACCATTTTGAAGAAGGTTATTATTCTCATCTTTCTTCTTTGTGCAGGGAACTCAAAGTGGAACTTGGTATAGACCAAAAGGCATCAATTATTTGGTAAGGGAAGGAAGACACATGAAAAGTCGAAGGTTGACTGCAAAGGGAAGTTGTAAAGTCAAGCATGAAGATTTATTGTCCCATATTATGGGAGATTCAAGGCCATATAATTCATATTACAGGAAAAAAGAAAACTACACCGTCTGGCTTAAGAATCATTTATAGACTACACCTTCTGGCCTAAGAATCATTTATAGACCAGTTACAAAGATTTATTTTCTACTACTTTTATGCATTTAAAGCATGAAAAAAAATCAATAGTATTAAATAATATACAAGCGATAGGTGTGAATTAATATATTTTTCTTCTTCTTCTACTTTTTAGTTGTTCATTTTGCAAATTCATATCAATAAAAATGAGTGTGGATGATTCAAAAATAGATCTATTTAAGGCTACTAACACAAAAAAAAAACATTAGTTTTGTATTGTTCCAATTTTAAGTTTACGTAACAATACAAGATTACAAGTCTTATATAAGTATAAATGTGGTTCAACAGATCTTGTTGAACTTGGATTATTGCATTTTAAGAATATCAAATCTATTGGATGTCTGGTTGCAATTGTAAAAGGATCTTATGGTAGCAAGGTCGTTAAGATCATGATCTGGATCTTAGGGTCTCGCAATTCTATGATTTAATATCACGAAACATTGTTGAAAAGTAATAGGGTTAGTGATATGGAAGGATCGAGTAGGATCCTGATTAAGATTTTAAGATTGATATGAGCTTTCAAATACTATAGCTCTTACTGATCTTACTTGATATTAATTTTTGCTGGTCACACTTGTATTTTAGGCCAAATTAGAAAATTTAAGTGATTTTGTCCTTGTTGCCTAAGTTAAGCTAAGCTAGTGGTTATATGGCTTGAATTGTGAAGTAAACCCAAAAGAAATATCGTGAGATAGAAGTTTATAAAAAACCTTGTCAACCTTAACTCCAATCTCACCCGCAAGTGTACAATGTCAATTGTAATAACGGTGAGTCAGGTGTCAATGCCACAGAAAATTGTATGGCACGGAATTCCATCAAATACAAAGTATGATGACATCACTTTAGCTAGAGCAAAAAAACAATGAAAAAAAAAGGAATTACAAACTAAATAACCAAAATTGCAGATCACCTAACCACTAAACCAAACAAACATAATAACTATCCTAAACACATATTTACCAAGTTTCTAAGGAATTCAAACCAAATAGGCTACTACATAGACAGAGCTTTGACACAAGTACTTATTTAACCCAAATCATGCATTCTGAAAGTTGCAGGTTGGACAACTCTACAGTACTAACCCTTCTCTCTCAAGACAGGGCCAATTAGCTCCTTAGAACTCCGTTAGATATTCTCATACTAACCAGTTGTCTTAGAAACTATTAAACTCAAGTTCTTATCTAAGGTCTTGCAAGAATGATAGTTCTCTCAAATATGCTAATTACCCATGCTTTATTAGCCCTCTTGCAACCTTGGAAACCTTTCTCGAACCTTTCCTAAGTCTAGCAAGTTGTTCAACACAAGTGGCCAACAGGTGAAGAACACATTTACGCATAACTAAAAGAGCCAACAAATCATGAAAATAATCAATAAGTTATGTATATATAAGCATCAAATCATCCTAAATGGTTCACAACATTCATAGAAAAAACAAATCTACACATATTTATAAAAATCTCAAACTAAAAAAAAAAAAAAAAAGGAGTGAAGGTTAGAAGAACTAAATTCAACTAGAAATCCTTGTTGTATAAGAGCTCTCACTTCAATCCAAACAAGAATCTCCATCAAATCAGCCTCTTAGCTCCATATTCCATGAAAACCCTAAGAAAACTAGCCAAAAAATAAGTCTAAAAGGTTTGGGGTTGAAGGGGATCCTTTCTCGCAATTTTTCACAATATTTTTATAAATAGAGTAGGCCTCGGTGACACAATGCCATTCTTGACAACGCGTCTCCAAGACTCAATAACACAGATCCTTTTCAATATTTTGACTATAACTTTACGCACAACTATTTGATTGCGATTAAGGCAATTCAATAGCCCACTCGAAGTTAAGAAGAATGACTGCAACTTTTATGCTTTCACCCAAGCTTGAATCTTCCAAAAAAAGGTCCAAAAATTACTTTCAAGTTACCCATCTTTTGCTCCAATCACCTTCACCTATAAAAACATAAGAATAACACTAAAAGGATACTAAATTCTAACAATTATTGCTATGAAGTACACAAGTAAGGGTTAAATAATATACATGCCATGCACTTAACAAGAAAAAAGAGCTCGTCTTTATCTCATTCAGAAAGATAAAACTCAAAACTTTAAAAGCACTTCCATAAGTTTAATGGTTATTGTGTTAGTTATGTTGCTGCATGCTCTTCTAGGCTCGAGCTTTATTTGTTTTATAACACTAATTGTGTTATATCATTATTATGACACCTGAACTTTATTAAGTTATTGGTCTTCTATATAAATTATATTATTTATTATAAGGAATTTTAATCTTTTAATAGGATCTTATGATCCACGATCCGATTTTCTGATCCTGATTTTCTATAATGAAAAACGATCTTAGGTAGGATCGTGATCTTAACAATTTGGTAGTACTCGGCCTAAGATTTTTTCAAAAAAATTGGTTGCAATGTTTTTGGAAACTTTCACTCCAATCACATAGGGGCCTATAGGATGCACTTGAGAAAGTCCAAAGTGTGATGGGCGGATGGTCAGAAATGTGAAAGCTTAATGGTCATTCTGTGCATTTGCCTTATTACTATCATCAAACTAACTTTGAAAAATTTTAAGCACCATTATTTAAAATTTAAGACCAATATTTTATTTTTTAATTATTATTTAAATTTACATTACGCAAAATAAAAAATTTTATTTTTAAGGGTAAAAATAAAAGTTATTTTTGTTATTTTTTCCATTACGGGGTAAAAGTTTATCGAATATGCTAAGTAACGAAAACTTCTCTCTTCGATCGAAGCACCGACACAGAGCCGCCAAAAAGAGCTTATGATCACGTGTCGGCGTGATTGATTTTTAATGATTTGCACTGTTACTGATCTCCCATGGCTTTATGATCAGGTATGAAGATTTTAATCTCGCCCTCTTCGTTCAATACTTGGTTTGTCAAGATTTGGTGGAAATCTCGAATTTATTTGTCTTTTTTCCTTTTTCAATCGAATAGGATAGAGTACTAAAATTCTCAAGATATTATCATTTTTTTCCCTTATCCAATTTGGTTGTGTTTTACTATGATCAAGCAATTGTCTTTCTTCGAGAGGCATTGATTGATACTTGATATTTTTTAGCGCAGTTCGATGAAGTGCTCAGTTGCTTGGATCGGCTCTCTTCTTTCACGGTTGATTTGGATGCAAAACCTCTACATGTTTCTGCAGCCAACAGTCTCTTTACTGAATTCTTGGAGGTGATTTTCTTCAGAAAGAGCAAGAGTAATTTATTACATTTCACTTCCTTTGTGTTTTCTGCACTATTTTTCCCGTTTTAGCCAGTAACTGAGGTGGGTTGGTTGTCCTGTCCTAAACATCTCCTAGCATTAAACAACTACCCATAATTGAACATCATGACTTTCTTCCAGGATCGAGCTATGGCTAGAAGTAGTAGCCAGTGCTGTCTTATAAATTAGTATGAATCAAAACAAGCTATAGCTACAATAATTGTTAAAAGGAGCATTGTTATCTAGATCAATCTAAAGAATCTTGATTCTATTATGCAGGTGAGCAGGGGAAGTGGGACTTAAGGGAGCCTGGAAATTTATGTGTTTTCTCTCCAGTCTGCGAGCTGGGAAACGGTGAGGGTGATCGAATATGGCTGAGGGAGAGAAGCTAGTGGAGCTCAAATTTCGAATATTTGATGGAACAGATATAGCCCATTCCACTTATTCGCCATCTACCACTGTTGCAACTCTAAAGCAGAAGCTGATTGCTGAGTGGCCTCAAGGTCTCCCAGCAATTTTTTTAGTTACTTCTTTTAACTGCTTCCTTTCTCAATTGCAGACTAAAAGGTGGTAAAGGAAAGTGGTTTCATAGCGACCGTGACTTTGTTGATCTGTTACCTGTTCAAGTATACAAATTCATGTTGCATAAATCATTGCATATAAATTTCCATGACTTGGTTTATAGAGTCTATTATTTGTTTCTTGGCCTTCTACTCCCATTGGTGTTGACATAAGTATATTCTGTGCTTACAGATAAAACAGTTACACCAAAATCTGTAAATGAGTTGAAACTTATTCATGGTGGCAAATTCTTGGAAAACAGCAAGACCCTCTCAGATGCTAGGGTAACATTTGCAGACCTCCCTGCTGGCGTTGTCACAATGCATGTGGTAGTACAACCTGCTATACCAAAAAAGAGTGGAGGTTCGTGAAATTTTATTTGTTGCCTTTGCTTGGTTGAATTTGTTTCAGTTTTCTGCGCTGATTTGTGGACAGCATATAGGTTTTCATTTAGGTATCTCTGAATTCTGACCAGCCTCCACGGGCAAAGTAAGAAGCTAGCAGAACTTTGAAGGTTTACTGTTCAAGAATGTTTAAGTTAGAAACAGTTTCAAATTTCTTTCTTCACTGCTGGCACTGTTCAGCATAATAAATTCAATCTTTTCTAATCTTAGGTTGATTTGAGTATGGTCCAATGAATACCATCTTATAGCTTTCTCAAGGTAGGTCCAATATTTTAATGGAGTGGGGCTATGCAGTGGCTTTAAGGTCCTTGCTTTTGAACCATCTTTGTTTCTTTTTTGTGGGATAATGTCAAAGCTTGTGCTAAATGGAACTAAGGCGCAAGGAGCTACCAACCCTTGTATGTATGAATTCTCCTGTATAACACGCAACCTGAACAAGTTCAGCAACTTTTGCTTGAACGCTGTTAATTAACAAGATATGATTTTCCCTAAAATTTTGTCCCATCTCTTTTGGCAACGAGCAAAACAAGCAATATGGTGGAACTAGAAGCCTATCTTCCACCTCCTTTCTGAGTGAACTTAGTAAGCTGTAATTGCTGGGATGACCCAGTTGTTGAATGCCAAGACCACTAAATCCTCAGAGAGGGTTCTTAGAAAAGAAATGCCCTATAGATTATGTTGCACCGTATATCTGGTCAATAAATTGAAATCCCCTTTTTTTATTATTACCTGTTGTAAAGATTCTACCGGTTGCTGCCTCCCATCTATATTCTGATAGAATTTTAAACCTTCCAAACCACTTTCCAAGCCAATGGAAGATTAGATCTATATGTTTTATAATAATGATAATAATAATATCAGGCCTGATTACCTATTACACACCTAAACTATGTTGACTCGGATGCCCCCCTGAACTTGAAACTGGCACACTTCGATACCTGACCTATTTGGATTGGGGGCACTATGCCCATGTCACTCAATAACTATCAGTGACTTGTCTGTCTACTCAACGGTAAATTGCACCCGTGGCCCCTAACATTGTATTATTGTCCTATTTTTGACCCTAACCTTAAAATTTCACATGTGATGTTCTTAATTTCAATTTTTTGTTTCATTTTAGACCTTTATATGACAGAAAGTATTAAAAATAACAGAAATGACTACGTGGTATGTCAACTTGGGGTAGTTGCCCATGTGAGAATCACCAGCTATAGGTACCCACAATTAGCCACATCAGACATTTAGGGTTTATATTACAAAAAATGAAGAAACTTAGGGCCTATACAAGATTAGTCCACATCTCTCTTTCTTCCTCCCTCTTCCGCCGCTCTAGCCTTTCCTTGCCTCCTCTTGTTGTATGACGTTCCAATGCCTTCCAGCCTCCATCCGCCACCATCAGTTCTCCTAGCTGGCCGCCCTTGGTCCGCCCAACGTTGCACCACACATCCTAGACGTTGCCCATCCACCGTCCACGCCAAGCCGAGGGAGAAAAGAGGAAGGACGATTCGCGTCCATCTCGGCTGCTTCTGGTTCACCGACTATCTCCACTACTCCTGATCATACCCATTTCGCGACGCCGTCACTGAAGCTCGAGCAACGGTCATCCTCCGTTTAGTCGTCTAGCCAGTGAATTGAAGTCAAACCCGCAATCCAACCCGTCTCCCACCGTCGACCAAACGAAGCATTTGGATAAATTACACTCGTGGCTGAAATCGAAGGTTAGAATCAGACAAAATCGGGGGTTGGAATCGGAGAAAATCAGGCAGCAATCAGCCGAGGCCGGAGGAGGCAAAGGAGGGCTAGAGGCGGCAGTGGAGTGAAGAGAAAGGATAAATGTGGGTTAACCCTATACAGGTCCTAAATTTCTTCATTTTTTTTTGTAAAATAGGCTCAAAATGTCTGATTTGGCCAATTTTGGGCATCTGCCCCAAGTTGGCATGCCACGTGGTCAGTTCCGTTATTTTTAATATTTTCCGTCTTCCAAAGGTCTAAAATGGAACAAAAAATTAAGATTGATGATGTCCCATGCAAAGTTTTGAGGTTATGGTCCAAAATAGGACAATAATAAAAGGTTAGGGGCCACAGGTGCAATTTACCCGTCTACTCAACATCCAAAAAAAGAAGGATCAATAACCAGCGCAGTCATCTTAGTTCTTGATTTCCCTATTTAAAACCCTAAACTTTGCTAACCACCACTCAAGCCCTCCACCTCAACCCAACCGAGACTAGCCACAATTCACTACCTCCAGCTTGCAACCTCCTCTGTAACATCCTCCCGTGATTGGATTCGCTACCTCACTAGCCTGTTGGCAGGATTCACCACCGCCTCCAACCTTGCAGCCTCTTTCACCACCGCACCCTCACCAACACCTCCAACCCTAGTGTCCTCACAACCACCTCCAACCTTGCGTCTCCCCGGCTATGCTTAGACTTCCCATCCCTAATCCCAATTCTGATCCAATGGTGAGTCTGAGCTCATCCTTGTGGCCCTCATCGATGTCAGAAACTTCACCCATAAGAAGAGGCTATTACCTTCACGGATCTCTGTTTGGTGTACGTGTTGGGGTCGATTTTAAATTTGATCGATGGGATCAACTTTGAGAGTTATTGTGATGTGTGGTGAGAGGCGATGAGTGAGGAAGGGTTTTGGATGTCTGCAGTGGGTTGGATTGGTGGATTAGTGGATGATGGCTTGTGTGGTGGTTAGCAAAGTTTAGGATTCAAAATAGGAAATCAAGAACTAAGGTGATTGTGCGGGTGATTACTCCTTTTTTTGGATGCTGAGTGGATGGAAAAGTCGGTCACGTGTTTTTGCACGTGACCGAGTTCCTAAGTGACAGGACCAAAGTGTCTTGATCCAAATAGCTCAGGGATTGGAGTGTGCTGGTTTGAAGTTCAAGGGCAAAATGTTCGACTCAAAGTAGTTTGGTGATGTAATTGGTAATTAGGCATACTAATAATAATAATAAGCAATTCCAGAAAGGGTTTCATACTGAACTTCTGATTCTGTTCTGTTCGCATCCAGTGAAAAGAGAGAGAGAGAGAGAGGGACCAAATACCAACAATCACACGAAGCTAGGCAACCTCTTTTCTGCTTCCAGTGGAGCCTTGGTGATGGCTTGCCTGTGAACACTTAGAATATTCTTCTTTGGCTAACAAATGGTTGCATTCCTGTGTTTGTTATGCTTTTTAGATTGAACTCAACGAATGTAGTGTCATCTTCAGCTCGTTTATCTTCAAATCTAGAATTGACATGGTCACTAGTTTGTAGTTACCAATTGCAATTAGAAATCTGGTTTGTTTCTCATTTGGCACTGCACTCCTATTGTAAGAGGAAGTCAGACCATAAGCTATTTCAGTATGCAGTGTAGCATTTGTCACGGCTTTATTTAGTAACCATTTTCCCACTATTCTAGCTGTTTTGTTTGGCAATCATCGTTATGGTCTCTTGTTGGTGTTGTGAACTGAAGTCTATGCTAGCTCCAGTTTCCTGTAATATCTGACAGAAGATCTAACAGTCTCATTCTTTTTCTTGTCTTCTTGTCCTGATTCACTGCAGAAAAGGAGGAAATGAAGTTAAATTCTTGTGGATGTACTATACTGTGATTGAAAACGTGCTCCTATTCGCGAACACCTCTTTGTCCTATGGTTACATCACCTGTACAGCATTCCTCAGATCCTCCACCGAGTAATTGCTTGACGTTTTTCAAGAAGTTTTTTGCATGGTGTGAGATTGTGAGAGTTGAGTAGAGAGAGATTTCGTGATCTATTGCTAACATTTTGGGTTGTCCATGGCGTAGTTTTGTTACCATTCACAAACCAGAGAGAGAGAGAGAGAGAGAGAGATGGCGGCAAATGGACCTACCAGTACAAACCATTGATCTTTTCTAGTGATTGTTTCTTTTAACCCCTCCTGGCTGATCTGCTGACCTGTTACTCTTGTCGTTTTTTTCTTTTCCCTCCTTGCTGTTCAGAGAAGAGAATTTTTCAGATTGTTGGGTTTTTTTTTTTTTATAAAATGGTACTTCATTCTAATTATAAGTAAACTAAATAGCATCTTACAGACTAATGTAATAAGATCTTAAAAAATAACATAGATATATAAACTAGTCAATAAAATGCTACATATATCTGCGACACCGAATAAAGAAAAGAGAATTGAATTGATCTAAAATTTTTCAGGTAAACCAGGATAATCCTTGAAAAGTATTTCCTCTGTCCCATATTCTTTGTACCATTTGACTTTTTTACTTAGTTTGACTTGAATTTATTCATATTAGTATTTGTTCAAAAAAAATTTTAAATATATATTTAGAAACTATATGTCTTGATTTATCATTCTTATATAAAAGTTCTTCATTTATATACTAAAATGTTGAAAATAAAAAATTATAGATTAATTGCTAAAAGTAAATTGTGCAAAGAATATGGGACGGAAGGAGTAACTCGTAAATAACTTGAAAAAAAAAATCAAATAAATGACAAGATAAATAAAAAAATAACTATGATCATCATGATATATTATTTGTAAACATCTCATCATCCAAGTTTTAGTCACCTTCTCCACTACACACGATCTTCTTGTAGCTGCCAATTTAAAAAACAAACAACCTCAATCTGTTCGCTATAAAGCATCAAATGAACTAGATGATACTCTTATTGATACTGGTGAAGAAAATTCATGAAGGAGGAAAAATGGTGAAAGTGATTGAGGATAATCCGGTGGAGTAATGATGAAAAATCAATCGACAAGCCTATGTTGGTATCCAAGGCTAGCCGGATACGTAGAAAACGAATGAGAAGAAACAATGGGAGGAGAGAAAAAAGGTGTAGCTAGGGTTTAACTTACACAAATCCTACACCTTGTTGATTGCTGGGTTTTTAGATGGTAGGAAAGATGGTTTCCTGTGATTGGTAGAAGATTTTTGTTATAATCCTATCAATCTAATTTTAGTTTTAATCTTATCTTAGTTTCCCTAGTCGATTATCAGCACTTAACCACACGTTCTTAGCCATGTGCATCAAGGCGTGTTTTACCATCCATTTTGTTTATTGTTGTTCAGGAGCATCTCTATAACTGTATAGGATTGGAAAAATATATAGATATTTGAAGGAAAAGTGGATATCTGTTTTTTTTTTCAAACCCAAACCGAACCAGCATATGCACCAATTAAGGAAAGTGGCGAAAGTAAGGTGCAAACCCTAACCTCCATTGAGTGCCCCTCACGCATGAACCACTTGATCGAGGCACCTAGAACTTTACTGTCCAATTTGACCACTAAAACAAATGAACTAACTATTTTGTAATTTAAAATTAATTTATTTATTTCGTTACTCATTTACAATAATTGGAGTGCACCAAACGCATTGATCTTACATTTTCAAGTATTTGATTCACAATGTTGTATTCCCATTAAAAGTCAGATTACCATGAAACTTAGAAAGCTCATACCAACAGCCCCTTGGACTTTAATAGATGCACAAATGAAATAGCTCTGAAAAGTAGGGTTGGGCATTTGGTTAATTCGATTTGAACCAAACTGAATTAGTCAGTTTAATTGATTTTTAGTTTTTAACTATTACAAACCAAATTAACCGAATTTAATAGAAAAATCAAATAAAACCGAATCGAAATATTTTAATTCAGTTCGGTTTAAAATTGAATAAACCGAAATATTTGGATTTGTGACACAATCTTGTTTCCAAAGCTTGCCGTTTTACCAGGTAAATAGTGAAGCATCACCAATTTGCTTTGCAGGTGCAAAAGTAATTAATATATCCAATAATTCATGTTGGAGTGGGACTTTGAACTCGCCCACCAATTATCTCAAAAAGTGAATGAAATTGCAAGAAAAAGGTCCCAAGCAGTAAAATAAAGTGGAGGAAACACAGATTTAACCATAACAAATCAATCAATTAAACCTAGATGCCTAAAAAGAACTTACTGCCGATGACCGAGAATACAGGTAGGTGACCGGCAGGTTGGCGACGGGCTAGCAGTGGTGGGGAACAAGAGGCGTTGGTGCTGCAGCGGGAGAAGAGAACGAGCCAAAGAGATGCTGAGGCGCAGTCCGGTTAGCACTAAAGGGGAACAAGCCTCCTACGAAAGCCGAGAGCTACGTCTACGAAGGATGATGACCAGATGATGAGTGTGATGGATATGGATGGGTTGGGCCTTTTAGGCTAGGGATAATAATAGCAAGCCAACAGGACCCAAGAAGGCAAGAACCTTTTAAAAAAAAATCGGTTAATTCAATTACCGAATTAACCTATCCCACTAACCAAAATCAAATTGCACCCAAATTTTAAAATTTCGGTTTTAACCAAAATTGAACTGTAAAAATCAAATAAACTGAATAAAAAAAATGAAATCATTTGATTTTTTTATTTTTTCAGTTTTAGTTGAATAGTGCACACCTCTACAAAAAAGGTTGTTAGATGAAACTTTGGGCCAATGTCCAAGCATCTAAGCTCATAAGTATAGCCTACGATAGGCCCATTTTTCAATGAATTATTTATTCGCGTTGAGTTCAGTTTAGACTTGTAGGATCCTCTACCCTACATACATGGATCTGATTTGGCCGTCCAACATTTTATTTTGGGAAATTTACACAAAGCCCCCACCTATATCCTTTACCCTAACCTACACTTACTCCCTGTATATTTAAAAACCTACACTTACCCCTTTTTTTCTTGTTAATTTTGCCACCTCATTATGTAAGAGGAAAGAGAAAAAGACATAAACAACCATTCTACCATTTGTTTCTACGGCTATGCACCCACAATTTTTGGATGTAACAAAATTATCATCTTCTCCAATTAATTCACCCGAGCTATTTTGATCCATCAATCTCTCAAATCAATAACAGCAGCTTCAGCTGCTGCCTCACCTCTTTTTTTCCGTTCCACTTTTCCTCTCGTGACTTACCTATTATTTCTATTTCTCTCTTATCTCACTTTATTCCTCATTCCTTCATGTTCGATCTCTGAGGTTGTGAAGGGTGGCTGTCGATACCTGGATGATGGCAACTAATGTGGAATGGCTGAGCACGTGCGAGATCATGTCCAGGAGGTCGCAAGTGGACATGATTGTGGAGCGGGAGCTCATCAAGAAATTAAGCAGAATGGCGGCGACATTCTATTGGATTGCGGCAGAGGAGGAATAGAGAGCCTCAGAAAGGTAAGGGATAGGGCCGGCGTCAGCAATGATAGGGGCCCTCAGCATTGTGCTTGGGATGAGGCAGAGATCCGTCAGAGCTTCGACGCATGTTTGCTCGGAGATGGAACGCAGCCTATCGAATAGGGAGCAAGCCAACTGGCGTTTGACTTCCATTTTAAATTTTCTAGATTCGAGTTTTCTAAGAATTTGACCTTAAAATAAAGATCAATTGGGGATAAGGTTGTTCAGTTGTAACATCCGAAATTGAAGATAATGTTGGACAAACAAAATTTAAAAAAAAAAATGGCAATGCGTGATTTTGACTCTCAAGATTGAGGAAGTCTTAAAGCTTGTTAGAAGCTTTCATGGGGAAAAGTGCAACATAAGTTTTACTTCAAAGTGGTGTTTTTGCAGGTGAGTGATTTGGGTGAACTAATTGGAGAAGATACTAATTTTGTTAGATTCAAAAGTTTTGGTGCGTAGGCTAAAAAAAAAGGGTAAAATCTAAATATGGTCCCTTAACTTTAAAGATCATCCTAAAGTGGTATCTTACCTTTAAAAGTGTCTTTTAAAGTCCCTTGCATCTAGGGGTGAGCATGGGTCGGGTTTGTTCGATTTTATGGTGGAACCGAACCAACTCGAAATCGCCTCGGTTCCAAAATTTTCCTACCCAACCCAAAACCGAGAACCGAACAGAACCAGAACCATGGTTCTGGGTTTCTCGGTTCTGGTTCTCGGGTTTTTCGGTTTATAACATATACCTATAACAACACCAAAATTCAATAAATCTACATCCATAATCAGTTTTATGACATATTCAACATAATATACAATTAAACTAATATTTAAATATATGTACTTAGATACATTCAAAAGAGTTTAAAATGTTGTTCTTACAAAAATTGTTCAAATGAGTTGCTTGTGGGATATCTTTTATCTCAACTAGTTTACTTCATTCCAGTAATTCCAATATTTGTATGACATTCAATATGAAAAATTGAGCCTTTAAGACCATATTCTTCAATATCAAAACCTAAAATATGTTGATGTCATAAATTTTTAATTTTGCATGACTCAAATGAAAAAAATATCATAATTGTGTCATAAAGAGTAGTCTGGAATGAAAGATCGAAAGCAAAATGACTCAGGAGTGGTGGATCTATGAAGCAAAGTGATTTAAGTAAATATGGAGAAATTTCGTAAATGATCCCACAATTTCCATACTGTTTCAATTTGGAATATCAGTTTAAGAGTTTAATATAAAAACACAAAATAACCATCATAATACTTCAAAGAAATATATGTGTGTGTGTGTGTGTGTGTGTGTGTGTGTGGATATATTAGTAATACTATAATTTTTATTATATAATTATATATATATCTCGGGTTCGGTTCCACCTCAGGTTGGTTCCATATGGAACCAGAACCAACCCAAAAACTGTCGGTTCTCCTATATGTGGAATCAACCCGAGAACCATGATCAATTTTTACCCAACTCAACCCAATGGGGGTGGTTTGGTTTCGGTTTCAGTTTCGGGTTTACCTAACCCATGCTCACCCCTACTTACATCCCTTAGTTTGTCCTATTTTCGTCTATTATGTCAATTAAGTCGTTATTGTTCACGGAAAATGTCTATATGGCACTTACTTTGCCATATGGTATCTTATGTCATAACAATAAATGACTAGAATGAAAGAACAATAAACATTAGGCTAAAATTGACGAAACACATAACCATAACCCTAAGGACTTGAAGTGAAATTAACCCCTAATCTTTATCTTCCCCAAATCTTCTTCAATTTAAACAGGGAACCCCGTTGCCCACCTTCGGCCTATCCGCTACCCACTAGAAATCCACCTCAATACCCACTCCCTTGTAATCCACCAAGATAACAACCTCATCTCTGTTAAGCTGACTTATCCGCCTTTTTCAACTGTAGCTTCGTTGACTACCAAGACACCTTCTACATCCATTCCTTCTGCCAATTTTTCAACAGCTGCAACATTTATAGAACTGTCAACTTTATCATCGGCAATCTCACTGCTGTCTTTCAGAGCTGCAACCTTTATACCCGCTGACCCAACAAGAACTAGCAAAACTACTATAGCTATTAGAGTTGTTGACACTTCTTCTTCTTGCATTTATTTCAGCTGATTTACTTGATTGGCAAATGGATCAATGGTCGGATAGGAGAATAAAGTCCTAGCATAGTCCTCTAAGGCTTTTTCCACAATTGATTTTCGGTGGGCAACGGATAAGCCAGAGGTAGGCGGTGGGGTTCCAACAATTCAAATTGAAGAAGATTTGGGGATGATAAAGATTAGGGGTTATGTCACTTCAAGTCCTTAGGGTTATGTGTTTCATCAATGTTAGCCTGATTTTTATTGTTCTTCCATTCTAGTCACTTATTATTATGACCTATGATTCCATATGGCAAAGTAAGTGCCACATAGGCATTTTCAATAAAAAATAATGACTTAGTTGACAAAATAGACCAAAATAGGACTCGTAAATGGAGACAAGGGACTTTAAGAGGCACTTTTCAAGGTAAAGGACTACTTTAGGACAACCCTTAAAGTTATGGGACCAAATTTGGATTTTACCAAAAAAAAAAAAGATAGAATGGTTGTTTATGCATTTCCCCCTTTTTTCTTAATTAATGAGCTGATAGAAATAAGAAAAAAAAATGGGTAAGTGTAGGTTTTTTAATATTCAAAGGGATACGAGTAGGTTAGGGTAAAGGATAAGGGGGTTTCTATAAATTTCCCTTTTACTTTAGCTAAATTCATGGTAAATATATTATTATTATTATTATATTCCTTGGAAGCAATTGCAATATACATAAGAGTATGAGAGATTATTTAGTAAAGTTTGGGAAATTGGGAAGGACTTCAAACTACAATTTGCAATATTGGTACACCATGAGCCTCACTGAGAATTGACCCGGTTGGAAGGGGGTTGTCCAAGCATTTGCCACTTTATTGGGCTAATGTGGAAAGTGGTAAATCAATTACTTAAAAGACAACGCTATGACTATTAAGAGGTTAACAAAATTGGATTCTACAAATTAAAAATTTAAGTGGTTATAGCAATTTTAAATTTAAGTGACAGTAGTATAAAAATGCATTCATGCTACCTGTCATATTGTCTTATATTTTTGTAGAATTGTTTGTTACTCTAGCACTACACTTCTATTCGCCTCAATTTCTTTGTTTTATTTGGCTTTTTTTTTTTCTAAAATTTTAGGCAACTTTTACTTTGGGAAAGTACATCTCAAGTCTTAAAACTTTTTGTAGTTTACCAGGCTAGCCGTAAAATCTTCAGTTTACCAGACAAGTCTTAAAACTTATAATTGTTAACTCTGTTAGTCCAAAAAATTCCACATTTTGCCAAGTTAGCCTAAAACTTTTGCTTCTTGAAAAATGCTCACATGGCAATTAAAGTCGTTTTTTTTTCAATGACTACACTGTCACTTTTTAAATTTAGTGACTTACTTGAAAATTTATCAAAGTTTTGGGTCACTTTATAATATTTCAAAAAATCTAGGAACTAAATTGCAATTTTTCAACAAAATATAAGGCCCAAAATATAAATTTAAAAAATTGGAACTCTATTTTACTCCAATCTGTATAAAATAATTTGATTTATTTTTTACTTTTATAAACTTAATCCAAATCATTTAAATTTGATTCTAATTATCCGAATTATAATTTACTTTTTTTCTTTTATCTGAATTAATTTAATTACTCAGTATTGTTAATTACTTTCAAGCTTGTTTCTTGGATACTAATTAAATTTAAAAGAGTTCTCGGCCTGTGGGCATGATGGTGTGAATACCAAACTGCCTCGTACCCCATTCGGGTTCAAGGCACGTCATTCTCACTCACCTCTCCCCTTACTCCTAATCCTTATACTTTTGAGAAAAAAAATTAAATTAAATTAAATTTATAAAAGAGCTAACCAGACAACTTAGGCGTAGGGATCCACCATCTACCGTTACACATCAGACTATGGGAGCTTTGGACAAGAAGTTGGAGATCGATTATCTTCTGCAACTCTTGCCTGGCAAAATCTTGAATTGGGCCATCTCATATTGCATATGCTAAGTGCACATCAATCATCATCTCCTTTTCTCCCACCGAATTTCAACTCTTAAATGCTTTACTGGCCCTAAGACCCATTACAATCAAACATTTCTTTCACCCAGAATCTGTTTTGTTTTATTCACTGAATAAATTTAGACCATTCATAAATCCGTTGGGTGCATTTCAATAAAACATTTAGATATGTCTTTTATTAAAAAAAAAGTGTGATCACTGCTAACCAAGTCCTTCCTCACAACAAAGCACAATTGCGTTGAGTTAACTCGCTGGAACTGGAATAATAGATGTTATGTAAAGACTCAAGTAGTCTAGTAAAATCCAAGACCTGTGTAAGGATGATGCACATGTCTTTTCGTTTGACGACGACCATCGGCGCAGCTCAAATGTATACGAAGCCACCCACATTCATTCAAATTTAAAGGATGTGATTATATTCCCAATAACTCATTATCCAACTGCCTTTTACAAATACGACTACTTCCACTCCATCTTCATCCTGTCATTAGCACACTTCCATGCTTTAGCTACCAAGGTCAAATATCATCAGCTCCTGCTTGTCTCACTCTCTTGCTACGTACTTAGGTTCGGCACCTCCTTAACTGAAATTTGGGCAATCTCACCATTCATTTTCTTTATTCTTTTGCAAAATTTGAAATCAATGATATGACGTGTAAGCAAATATATCACTAAAATTATAAAATAAAAACAAAGCAATCATTGAGAATCTAAAAAGTAGGAATATTTATTTCATCCAGAATAAAAATAATCTATGTCACATTAGTAACATATCAACCCCACATCATTAAGTAGCAACATGCCAAATTTGTTAAAATTCTTAAACTAACATTTGAAAATTTTTAATAGTCCTGGCAACCATAACCCTGTAAGTCTACTGTTTTGACCATCTAAACAGTTTTAATGGCCAGTGGTTAATTTTCTTTTTTTTTGTTTAAATGATATAATAGTAATGCTTCTTTAATGGCATTTAAATGAATAAAAGCACCCTAAACTTATTAAAAAAATTTAAATCAGCTAATTGAAATTAAAACTTAGTTGATTGATTAATCAATTGTTATCATATATTCTCCCTCCCTCCATCACCATTGCTATTTACTTTTGGCGTTTATATTGTGTTCTTTTAGCTGTTTGTTTGTGGGTCAAATATACTTTGGAAAAATTACAAAAATTTCCTGTAATTTGGTCTAACTTATATTTTACCATTTTTATTTTTAAAAGCCTACACTTTATCCCTTATTTGCTTTACAGTGCCTGACAATAACTTCTGAAACTTTAATTTAAATTATCTGATAATAATATTTTAGTAATTTTAAGATTTTTTATTTTTTTTTACAACCAACGAACCTTTAAAAAATATTAATATGTAAGAAAAATACATTTACAGAAAAGAAATATTGATAATTTAAAATGTTCATTAACTATAAAAAATATATTAGAGAAATTGAAATTACTAAAAGATGACTATCATATAGTTTAAATAAAAGTTATTATTAGATAGTATAAAAATTATGAGGAATAAAATATAATTTTTTAAAAATATAGGAGATAAACTGTATGTTAGGGCATATCTCAGGAGGTAATTGTAAGTTTCCTACATACTTTTTATATGTTGGTAGTTGAGTACTTTACATCCTTTACTCCCAGCTTATAGAAGTGGCCCATCCCCTTTTTCGGCTCTTCGGCGGAAAAATATTCATGAATTTTGATAATACAACCATAGTCCCTTAGCTTTGACATTTTTTCCAAGCAAGTCCCTTATCTTACCTTTGCTATTATAAAATCCCTAGCTCTTGTACCATGTCCTAACAATAGTCCTTCCGTTATCTTTATATTAAGTGAGATAAAAAAAAATGATAACTTTTATCTTTAACATTTCCGTCTATAACTTTGGTACCTATATCTTTTATGTTAATCATATGCATCAACATCCTCTTCTACCCTTAAATTTATAGCACCTTTAGTAGCCTATCTAAATTTGTCCCCACTCCCTATACAGGGGTTGACACCTATATCTACTTGGACAAAAAAGTAGGTGCGTCAGTGTCAATGTATAGTCTTACATGGTTTAAGGATTGATCACCAATGGATATCTCTATTGTCATTAACGTTAAGCGATGATGTTGAAGTTTGAAAGCACAGGAAGTGGAAAAGCTTCACAGTTGGCTTGAAGCTAGAGGCTCGAGAAGTTGTGCAGTTGTTATAAGTGATGCCATTTTCACCTAGTTGTACATGAGTATTCGATTTTTACTCAACTACTATTTCTCCAAACAGGTTAGCTTAGTTGGAACATGTGAGGCAAAATATTTATTTATTTTTGGCATTTTCATAAACACCTTTTGAATCAACTTCCATAACTAAGGGCCAAATTGTTTCACTTTAATAATAAAGACTTAACATTTTTTTGTGGGTGGCCTTGCCTTCTATAAAGGTTCATCAAACAAATGCCATTTAAAGTTTTGAAAATTTACCATCGAACCGACTAGTATGTGGTGATGACTTGAGGAAGGATGAAGACCAAAATAGGCTTTTTTTATCTGTGAAATCAACTCCGGGCAGCTAATTACTCGTCAACATGGTGCATGAGTGCCAAAGAATGAATGCCAGCCTAGAAGTTAGCCCATGGCATACACCACATTACTTTCCACTCGTAAGGACAAGGATGGTCTTGGCATGGAAATTGACAGCAAGAACCCATCCAGTCTACAGCGAAACTAGATGAAGGCAGCCTTTAGTTCCACCTTGTGCCTAGACTCTCTGATGAGCTGAACTAGGGCTGATATTTTCATGAGTAATTTGGTTGGTGGGAGGACTAGTCTAATCCAAGTGAGCCTCTAGTTTACTAGTCAAAGTGGTGGAAATTAATTGGAACTTCAAGGATAGTAAAGGAAAAAAAAGGTGGGCCAACTCCCTAAACAAAGGAAAAACATAGAAAACACTTTAACAGGGCTGTCTTGAACCACGCTAAACAGGCTGTAAGCTCATACTACTTCTCCATCAAGAAATCGAGAAAGAAACAAAAGTTGCTTAAAAAAACTCAAACAACTAAACTAACTACATGCAATATGAAAGCTAAAGAAAAAATGGCTTCTATGTCATAAAACCTAGAAATTGACACAAGATTTATGTCCCTATAATTTCAAACACAAGGCACCAACACAAAAAATTGAATCAAATCTAAAACCCTAACAAATTAAACATTCACGGGAATATAAAACAAACCATTGTTTAAATTAGAATCAATAACTTGAGAAGACAGAAGATTGAGTGGCAAATAAAGAAAAAATACACACCTAAAAGAGTGGATTCGAACATGTATTTGCCACTAAGAACCTGGTTATGGTGGCCCATTGGGGAGGCTAGCTTTGTTCTTACGGTGCTAATTGTTGAAGAAGTCTCAGAGGGTGGAGGGGAAGGGGCAAAGATGGTGGTAGTGATGTTCTTGAAAACAAGAAGATTTGTGCTTCTTAATCTAAAATCTTGGTGATGATTTGATACACCAATACCATTTTAGATTAAAAGTAGACAAGATAATGTCAGTATTTGATATCATTGACCCGATGCTAGCACTGTCAATGCGCCTTAAGGTAGTGCAAGGACAGCTCCTTACTTTATCTCAATTGCTTTAGGGACATTGATGGTACACTATAAGACAACAATCCCAGCCTAAGAATCATGACTGATGATTTGGGTTTCATTTTGTCTAATAACCCGTTTTAGCAACTTGGGTTTGAAAAGATTAAAGATGTAATGGGTAGGTTTAAAAATTTAAAATTTAAAGTTGTTCATGACAAAGGTTGGAGGCTAGAAGCTTTTATTTGAAGAATCTATTTAAATATAAATTTAGTTCGCAACAACATTTTTTGTTAAAGTTAACATTAAAACTGATAGTGAGGCTGTGAATGAAATATAATTTTAGAGCTAGGGGACTTTATGAGCATAATGATAAGGTATGAGACCCTTTTGAAATAAAAATAAAAACTAAACAACTATAAATGGATTTTATCGTTTGTAGCGTGCATAAAAAGTTAAAAATCCATTATTGTTTTGCGTTACAGCCAAAATAGTTGCTATAATTTCAATTTGGCCAAGTTGTTCACTCAAGTTTTCCATTGAAGTTTAGTTTTAAATTCTCAAGATGTTAAAGAGTGTCCATTGGATGCTACTTTTAGCAACTGTAATTTAATGGATAGCAGAAGTTAGGCATGGTTTCATACTAGTCAGACGAGTTGCTGGCAGAAACAGGTCCTTTGAAACTTCAAAGAATCATGGTTTGACCGAATCTATAGTGTTGGAGATTCTATCACTCAATTTTCTGGTTTATCTTTTCCCTTCTCTTGTTCTTTTTTTTTTTTTATTCTGATTACCAAAAAAAAATTCTAAAGATTTTTAACTTGTTATATTAATACATAAAAAAATGCACCCTTAGTTGTAATCATCCTTAGAATCATAATGAACCATAGAGGTATGATCACTTTTCTTGATCTTGTTGGAGGGCTAGTTCTGCCTTGTTTACAATTATGTTGAATTAAAGTTAAACTTTCTTAAGTTAACTCGGCATTGACTAAAATTTCAAAATAGAACTAGGCCCTCCTTATACTCAACATATATGCTTCTAAACTATAAAATCATGAAAAGAAATTCATTAAAAAAATAAGAGTGGTGATACCCACATTAGAAGATTGGGCCCCCACTGGGCCTAAACATCATCTTAAAGAAATTGGGCTCATTAAGAATCTAAAGCCCAATTTGATCACAAAGGACATATGTCCTAGATCTAACGGTTCAAGAAATAACCATTCTATTAAGGCACACTACCCCAAAAGCCTATATAAAGGCATTCATGATCACATTTCAGGTATGAGATTACTTTTCTTGGTATTTGCACCACATCAGAATCATTATTAACTTGAGCGTCGAAGTATCTTTTGCGGGTCTCCACGCTTCCCTGGCCAAAGTGTACTCGTGCGATGAACCAAGCTTCTGGACCTTCAGATCATTTACCGAGGAAGGTACATCATCATTTGGCGCCCACCATGGTTTATCCATGAGTACACACTTGGACCCTATTACTCCTGAAAAGGAGATGCAGCATCCGGATACTCAACCTGATCCTCCAGACAAGATGGCAAGAAAAGCCCTCTTTATTGATGACACAGAAGGAGCAGAAAACAATACCTCAACATCCACATCACCAAGCCGAGCACTTGAAAATGAAAGTGGTAAGGCAGACATAACTTCCCACCAAAGGTACTCAATACAAAATACCCCTTTCCTCACAAGAGCAGAGTTTGAAAGTATGAATGCCCAGTGGACAAACAAGCTAGATTCTGTTACGGCCGTCACGGCTAAGTACTTTGCATAGCCCCCTCAATAAGCACAAGCACTGTTTATACCTTGGAGCAACTTTCATTATTCGTACACACAAAGTGCCCAACCCCACAGTAAGGGTACAGGCATTGGAACCCAGATTCAGAGCCAGATAAGGGGAGTCCCTAACTTTCCTTTTCCTAGCATCGGTACCTCGACCCTTGAGAGGCACGCTCCAACGTCACTCCAAGTCCCACCAGCTTCTACAGCTCCACAATCCCAGCAGCCCAGACCTCCATTCAAGCATACTGTCACCCCGTGATCTTAAGAATTCTTGCCAAGGCCTATCTTACCAATAGCAGGGGTGCCTAAAAAAACTCCATTTCCCCCTAACCTGGGAGACAACAGTCATTCTGCTTACGCACATTATTATTGGCCTAGTGTTTCATTCCAAAGTGCCTCTGCCATGCCAATAGCCAACATGCCTCCACTAGCACAATAAGCTCACCTTGCATCTCTGCAATAACCCATGGCCAATACCTCAGATTCGGCCACAATAGCAGCGCTTCGAACCGCTTAAAACACTGTTAATCAGATGCAATGGCAAATACAAAATCTAACTCAAACAAGTCCAAGGAAGCAAGGAAGGCACCCATTTACTGTTAAACTCATGGATGAGCCAATACCTGAGAAAATGAAAGTCCCTCACTTTGAACCATATGATGGGACTAGAGACCCAACGGACCACCGAGCGATTACGAAAATATTATAACTCTGGCTGGTTTCTCAGATGTGGCTATGTGTCGAGCCTTTCTGACAATACTTATGAGGAATGCTCGAACATGGTATTCCAATCTTGAAGCAGAATCTATGGGTTCATGGGATGACCTCAGCAAGGCATTCACGGACTATTTTCTTAAGAGGAAAGCTTGCATACGAGTGCCAACTCACTTTTTGTGGTAAGGCAAAACAATAGGGAATCCTTGAGAAGTTACGTAGACCATTTCAGCAAGGAAGCATTGAAGGTGCCTAATTTGTTCGAAAATGAGTTTGTACTCTTAATAGCTGAGGGACTTCAACTAGATTCAGAATTCGCCAAAGAATTGGCGAAAAAGCCCACAAAAAAAAGAGGCAAGAATTCTTGCAAAAAGCCTCAGAGTTCATGAATGCTGAGGACATTGTGGCACTTAGCGTGGAACAGTGCAAAAGGGAGTCAAGGCAAATAGACTACCAAGGGCCTGTTAAAAGGCAAAGACATGACGGAAGATCATGGCCACATCTTGACCCCTCTCAGAGGGAGTACACAAGTGTAAGCCGGGACGGAGTAAAGTTCACACCACTCACAGCCCCAAGATCAGTTATTCTTCATGCTATCCAAGATAAAAAGTATCTTAAGCGGCCAGAAGCCAAGAAAAGCAAGTAGATAGGCCCTAGAGCATACCACTACTGTGATTTTCACTGGACTGTCGGGCATGAGACCGTTAATTGTAGATTGCTCAAGGAGCAAATTGAAAAATTGATTGAAGAAGGGAAGCTCAACAAGTACATAAGATGTTATGGAAATCGCAATAATGATCCTTGTAAGGAAGACTCCAAATTTAAAAAGAAAGATGACGATGGGGATAGAGATAACCAGGGTAGAAGAAAGAAGGACCATTATGACAACAAGCCAACAGAGGCAATAATCCATCATATTGCTAATGAAGTTACCTCTGAAAAAGGAAGAGAACATGTTGCTCCAGGATCCTCGATCGCTCACAAAACCTCAGGACTTATTGTTGATGTAGTAATAGCCAAGCACAGAGTTGAAAAGCTTCTACTAGATACGGGAGCACCTCCTAGCATCCTCTACCAGTCTACTGTCGAAAGGATGACGTTCAACAAAGCAAGGATCAAGCCTTACTATCATCAGATTAAGGGACCAAGAAACAAACCTCTACTAGTAGTGGGGGAGGTCATGCTTCCAGTAACATTTGGGGATGGAGAAAAGAAAGAAGTTACAAAGATGGTCAAGTTTAAGATCATTGATGCGCCTGCAACTTACAATTGTTTGATTGGATTCTACAGTATTCAAGAATTTGACATCCGTATTAGGCCCAAAACATTGGAGATAACCCTCCCAACCAAAGATGGAATGACAATTATCTCTCCCAGCATGGCAGAAACAATCTCGATAATCACTTGATTGTACCATCCTAATAACCTAGATATGCGAACCCAAGAGAAGGAAAAAAGAGGAACACCCGTAGAGGCAATAAAAGAGATAATCCTCAACGATGCAGACCCTAGCAAGAAGACCAAGGTAGGAACTACCCTCGGCAAAGAAGAAGAAGAAGAGTTGATTGCTTTCCTCAAAGACAACTATGATGTATTCGCTTGGTCAGCAAAAGACATGCCAGGAATTGACCCAGATGTCATTACCCACAAACTTAACATCATGCCAGGAAGGCACCCAGTTCAGCAAAAAAAAAAAGAACCTTGGACCCGAAAGGAAAGCAGCTGCTAAAGCAGAGGTAGAAAAACTCCTAACTGTCGGCTTCATAAAGAAAGTCAAATATCCAGATTGGGTCTGTAATGTCATAATGGTCCCAAAGACCACCGGAGGGTGGCAAATATATAATCACTTTACAGATCTTAATGAAGCATGTCCTAAGGATTGTTACCCCTTGCCTCAAATTGATACCATGGTTGACGCCTTGGCATCTCACAAAATGCTTAGCTTCATGGATGCTTTTAGTGGCTATAACCAAATCCGAATGCATCTAGATGATGAAATTCACACTTCCTTTTTGACAGACTCAGGTTTATTTTGTTTACTATAACGTCTTTTGACCTTAAAAATGCAGAGGCTACTTACCAAAGGCTCATGAACAAAATTTTCAAAGAGCAAATCGGTAGAAATGTTGAGGTCTATGTAGATAACATGCTGGTTAAGACCAAGCGAAGACTCATATTGCAGTCCTAAAGGAAACATTTAATGCTTTGCAAAAATACAAGATGAAACTGAACCTAGCCAAGTGCGCTTTTAGGGTAAACTTAGGAAAATTTCTAGGCTACATGGTCACTCATCGAGGCATAGAGGCCAACCCAGAAAAGGTGAGAGTAGTACTTGACATGGCTCCATCCAAGGACTTTAGAGGTGTACAGACATTAGCAGGAAGAATCATGGCCCTTGGAAGATTCCTGGCAGGATCAGCCAAGAAGTGCCTCCCATTCTTCCCCGCATTAAGGAAGAAAGGGAATTCGCTTCTATTGTGCAATGAAAAATGTAAAAAAGCCTTCAACCAAATTAAGGGTGAACTAGGCTGCCTACCTGTCTTTAAGAGCCCACGGATAGGCGAACCCCTTATATGTTACTTATCAGTCACTCAAGAAACAAGGGCAGTAGCCTCGTGCAGGAAGAGCAGGGGACCCAAAACCTAATATACTTTGTTAATCGAGTCTTTCAAAGGGCAGAGCTTGGGTATCCTGAAATGGAGAAAATAATACTGATGCTCATCACTATAGCGAGAGGGCTTCGACTATACTTTCACTCATATCCCATAATTGTGCCAACTTCACATCCATTGCGGCAAATCATGGGAGAGCTAGAATTGTCAGGAAGACTTACAAAATGGAGCATGGTGCTCACTGAGTTTGACATCAAATATGTCCCCCGACTGAATATCAAATCACAAGCTTTGGCAAACTTTATCTCTGAGTGCACTTCTCACCAAACCATAGAGGTGATAGGAGAATGGACAGCACATACGGATGGCTCATCTAGTTTTAAAGAGTGTGGCATTGGAATAGTCCTAGTAAGCCCGGAGGGGTTAAGGACAGACCATGCCTTCAAGCTTAACTTTGAGGCCACGAATAATGAAATAAACTATGAAGCGGCTATTGCAGCATTACAAATATGCAAGAGCCTGAGAATAAGGGAGGTAAGACTCTGAAATGATTCTTAAATAGTCACCAAACAAGCTCAAGGAGACTATGAAGCCAAGGTACCCACCATGATTAAATACCATGAGGCGTTAAAAAATATGATGGCAACATTTAAGAAGGTGACCATTAAAAATATCCCCTGAATTGAAAACAGTCAAGTAAATGCTCTAGCTAGAATGGCTTCAGCATTTAAAGCACTCACAGATATTTACTTTGATGCTATCGAAAATTTAAGTATTTGTGAAAGTGTTGTCATGGCCATCTCGCAAAATGAAAATATGGGTTGAATGCACTCAGTAAGGAGTTACTTGTTCACAGGCCAACTTCCAGAGGACCCTAAGGAGGCGACCAAGCTGGAAAGAAAAGCCACTAAATTTTACCTATCTGAGGATGGCATACTATATTTTCAGTCTTTCACAGCCCCTTATAGAAGGTGTCTTTTGGAAAAAGAGGCGAATTATGCACTGAGAGAAGTTCATTAAGGTGTTTGTGGGAATCATAGTGGTACCAGGAACTTGACTAGAAAACTTATCCTTCAGGGATATTATTGGCTTACATTAACAAAGGACGTAGCCAAGTTTGTCAAGAAGTCTGACAAATGTCAAAGGTTTGACACAGCATAAAAAAAACAGAGGGAACAAATGACTCCGATTACTACTCCATGGCCCTTTGCGAAATGAGGGGTGGACATCTTTGGACCATTTGCGCCTGCCTCAGGGGGAGGAAGTACTTAATAGTTGCAATTGATTACTTCACTAAGTGGGTTGAGGCGAAACCCCTAGCAAAAATCAAAGAGCAGGAGACAAAGGACTTTGCATGGCAACAAATAATATGTAGATTTGGCATCTCACGGGAGATTATCATTGACAATAGCACACAATTAACAGGAAAGAAATTCTTCAAGTTCCTAGATGAACTAAATATCATCCATTACAGAACCTCGGTAGTTAGGCCACAGTCCAACGGCCACAGTCCAACGGCCTTGTGGAACTCGCCAACAGATCCATTCTCAAAGCTTGAAGGAAGAAGCTAGATCAAGCCCTTGAAGCGTGGGTTGATGTGATCCCAAAAGTCATTTGGGCTCACCAAACAACATATAAGACCTCTACAGGAGAAACACCTTTCCGTTTAACATATGGCACTGAGGCCATAGTACCAGTAGAGATCAGCCTCTTTAGTTATAAGGTTCTTCATTTCAATGAAGAGGCAAACGATGAAGAGCTGAGGATCAACCTAGATGTATTGGATAAGCTCAGAGAAGCTGCTGAAGTAAGGACTTTGATTTATAAAGAAAGAGTAGCCAATTATTATGATTCTAAGATCAAACCAAGACACTTCCGGGTAGGAGACTTGGTGTCGCAACAAGCAGAAGCCTCTCAGCAGGAATTGAATAGAGGAAAGTTTAATCCACGATGAGAGGGAGGGGGAGGAGCCTCAAAAAAGGCTTACGGCCTCTCAACAGACTTAGCATACGCAAAAGCCTTCTTAATAAAAGCTTTGGCTTCCATTTGTTTCTTCTTCTTTTTCACCCAAGTTAACAGAGAAAAGTCCTCTTCAGAGCGAGGAACACCAAAAGCTGCAAAGGAAAAAAAAAAAAAAAGAGGATAAGGTAACAATCAGGAAAAGGTGGTTAGCGTTCCTCCTCTTTGAAATGTTGAGAGGAAACAATTTTATTGAGGTCTTCCTTCTTACAGACGTTAAAAAATCGTGCCTTGGTAGGAAATGGCCAAGCCTTATCCCTTAACTTAAGTTAAAAAACCTACCCTTCCAACCTTTAATATTACTAACACCACAAGTAATAAGAGGGCTTTTTGGGTGAAATGCGTACCAGCCGCCATGGATGGATTGAAGATGGAAAAATGACCAAAATAGAGGCATGGAGGGCTCTATACCAAGATTCTTAGTTACAGCGACAAAAGCTATTATGTACCTCTAACTATTTAGAGAGTATTGAAAATGGGGAATCAAAAAATAATTTAGGAGCTCCAAGATAAATGAGGAAAGTAGTAAGGAGAATCCAACTTTGAATTGATCCCAATAGAATGGAAGAAACCCATCAGCAAAGGTGACGTCAAATCGATCACCAGGAGAAAACAAACGAATTTTGTAAGAAGAAGGTATGTAGCAACAAAGGAAGTCAACCTACCAGTACTGGAAAAGGCAACATCTCGGTCATCTAACAGGCCCTTCTAATCAGGTTCAGGGTCAGAAAATTCTTCTTCTTGGTTGCGCATTAGCCTCCTAAACTCTTTCCTAACCTTGAACTTACCCAATCTAGCTTTTCTGTCGAGTACTTCTCTCGTTTCATTTGAGAGTGTAACAAAGTTCCCTGGATCAGTGATAGTTACTAAGTGCAAAGGAATAGCGACACCATGTGGTATATCTAGGAGCTCAAAAGAGACCGCCCTAACACCAATAACAAGGTCTAGTATAGTGTCCCCTGCGACCTTAGTAGGGGTTCCCGAATAACTTTCACTACCACTGTCTAATGAAAATAATGTGTCAAATAAAGAAGACAAACCTACTAGAAGAAGTACCAGTTACCAGGTGACAAGAGCAAGCACAACTAAAGATAGAGCATGTAGAGGAGGGAGGAAAGCCTTCAAAGACCAAAGTGAAAAATAAGGCCAACATCCTTCACCTTTTATAGAGAAAGAAAACAAAGAAATGATTCCCTAGGTCATTTAATACCTTGGAAGGCATTAAAAAACATTAGTTATAAGTAAGAAAAGGCACTTATAGAGGTAGTTAAAATCAGGTAATAGCTATCAAAACAAGGTGGCAGCAATCAAAGTAAAATAAAAATGAGGTGGTGGTGGTCAACTATGCCTTAAAAAGAGAAGCGACGGTAGTCAACCCATGCCTGAAGAAGTGAGGTGACGGTAATCAGCCTATGCCTTAAGAAATGTGGCGATGGTAGTCATCCCACACTTAAAGAAGTGAGGCAACGGCAGTCAACCTATGCCTTAAGAAATATGGCAACGGTAGTCAGCCCATACTTGAAAAAGTAAGGCAACGTAGTCAGCCTATGCCTTAAGCAGAGAGGCGATGGTAGTCAGCTGAAGGTAGTGAAGAAATGAGGCGATAGTAGTCAGCCCATGCTTGAAGAAGTGTGGCAATGGTAATCAGCCTATGCCTTAAGAAAATAGGCGACGGTAGTCAGCCAAAGGTAGTGAAGAAGTGAGGCGACAGTAGTCAGCTCATGCTTAAAGAAGTGAGGCAACGTAGTCAGCCTATGCCTTAAGAAAAAAGGCGACGGTAGTCAACCACAGGTAATGAAGAAGTGAGGCGATGGTAGTTAGCCCATGCTTGAAGAAGTGTGGCGACGATAATTAGCCTATGCCTTGAGAAAAAAGACGATGATAGTCAGCCAAAGTTAGTGAAGAAGTGAGGCGATGGTAGTCAGCCCATGCCTGAAGAAGTGAGGCGACGGTAGTCAGCCAAAGGTAGTGAAGAAATGAAGCGGTGGTGGTCAGCCTATGCCTTAAGAAAAGAGGTGATGGTAGTCAGCCGGAAGTAGTGAGAAAATGAGACGATGGTAGTCAGCCCATGCCTTAAGAAAAAATGCGACGGTAGTCAGCCACAAATAGTAAGGAATGAAGCAACGGTGGTCAACCCATGTCTTAAGAAGAGAGGCGACGGTAGTCAACCAGAAATAGTGAAGAAATGAGACGACGGTGGTCAGCCCATGCCTTAAAAAGAAAGACGACGGTAGTCAGCCAGAAGTAATAAAGAAATGAGGCACCCATATTTTGACAAAAGTGGCGATGGTAGTTAGCCAAAGGGAAGAAGATATAAGACGACGGTGGTCAATCAATACCACAAAGAGTAAAGGTGACGATGGTAAAAAAAAAAGTCAAAAAAAAAAAAACAAAACAAAAAGTCAGCAGTAGATCCGCGAACAAAGAAATAAAGCGCAGCATTTTAAGTGGCAGTATATTCGCGAAGTGCAAGTTTTTATTTTTCAAAAATTATTTTCAAAAAATATCCTTTTTAAAGATATTTCCAAAAAAGTACTTTTAAAAATATTTCTAGAAAAGTATCATTTTTAGAAACATTTCCTCATGAAGGATATTCCAAAAACATTTTCCTAAAATGGAAATACCTTTAAAAAGGTTATTTATCTTCTCTATGTAGAAAAATAAAAGTGTCATAAGCCTTTACTAAAGCTCTATCACACTCTGTTGAAGCTGAAAGGTAAATGTTGATACCCACATCATAAGATTAAGCCCTCACTAGGCTTAAACATCATCTTAAAAAAATTGGGCTCATTAAGAGTCTAAAACCCAGTTTGATTACAAAGGACAGATGTCTTAGATTTAACGGTTCAAGAGATAACCGCTCCATCTAATGGTCATAAATCTTAAGACACACTATCCCAAAAACCTATATAAAGGCATTCATGATCACATTTTAGGTATGAGATCACTTTCCTTGGTATTTGCACCATATTATAATCATTATTAACTTGAGTGTCGGATTATCTTTTGCAGGTCTCCACACTTCCCTGGCCAAAGTGTACTCGTGCGATGAACCAAATTTCCGGACCTTCAGATCATTTATCGAGGAAGGTGCATCATCAGAGAGATAAGCAATGACAAGTATGAATTATACGAAAATAAGCTAATGAGAGTGAAGGGATCAATTAATACATTGCTAAATCAAAAGGGAGTTTGATCATTGAATACTTTAATGTACAATTTTTAATTCATGGTTTCTGAACTAATCTTGGATGCAAGAACTTGCAGGGCTTGCTACCTGAAATTCTTCTCGGCCAAAATGTAAAAAAGTTAATGGGTAAATCATCCAAAATTAAATATAAGTGGCCATTTTGATCTCAATCTTACAACATTAGTTTATTTTTTAACAATAATCCGAAACAAAAAGGCGAGAAAATATCACTTCCTCGCTTTCTCTAGGTTATTTTCTGTTATGGTCTAAATCCATAACTCACCTCCAAACTTTGTTCATTCAAACACTTAACCCTTTCAATTATGACTATGGCAACGCAACCCTAAACTTTATAAACTGGGGTACATAAATATTTTTCTTGATGGGAAGGAATCATATGCGATTACGTATTGGAATTTTATCATAAAAATATTCTTTTTAATATATCAAGGACTTAAATGACAATAACATTGAACAAGGATGCCAAACTTGGCAATCAACTAACCCTTAACTTGTCCCAACCAACACTCTTCTCATTCTTGTGCCTATCTTCTTCTTGGCATCACTGTTTAATTCCTCATTGTTCAATGTTTTGCAAGTCCATTAAATAATGCTCGACAGTTGAGCTCCTTCTTACCGAGCATATAAATGATGTAGCTCATCATGTCCGTGGATTCTTTGTCTAGACAAATGGATTTAGAAAGAACCGTGCAACCCCTACCAAATACTACAACTTTATCATCAAGTGAAACCAAATCTTTGCTTTTGATCCAAGCATGTTTAAATCAATCAAACTTGAATAACAAGTGATGATAAAAATATTAATACAAAGATGTCTCCACTTGATTTGGCAGGTCTATTCTCCCAAGTCCAAATCAAAAACCCATCCACTATGGGCAAAGCAATCTCTCTCCATTCCCAATTGGAACAATTGAAGTTACCCATTCTCATAAATTGTGTCAAGCAATAGAACATCCCATTAAGATAAATCACATTTCTAGCCTTGAATTCCAAGACATTGTGGCTTTTAAAGGCATGCTCTTTACATGCTTTCCGGTCCTACTATCATGTATGTATCTCAGCCCTACCATCTGTAAGAACCATGAGAACACAAAAAGACATGACTAGAAGAGATAGGATCAGAGTTGGAGAGCATGGTCGTGTTAATACAAGGAGAAACTAGATTTGGGATCCTCACAATTCTGTTGGTAACAAGGTTGTAGAGGAAGAAGACATTAGGGCTAAGAAAGAAAAGAAGCATAGGAATGAGAAGAGATTGGGGCAACTTAGGGGTTGGTTGATTGCCAAGTTTGGCCTATTTGTTCAATGTTATTGTCATTTAAGTCCCTCAAAAACTAAAAAGAATATTTATGTGACAAAATTCTAGCACATGATAACTTTCCGCCAGTAGAGGGGGTTATGTATTTTAGTTTATAAAATTTAAGGACTGAGTTACCTCAAGTCATAATTGAAGAGGTTAAATATCTGAGTGAATAAAGTTTGAGGGCGAATAGCATTTAGGCCTTTACGACTTCTCGTTGAACTTTAGATGGTATTATGATTATTTCCTCAAGTTTAATAATATACACTTTCTCCCTGTTTTTTTTTACAATGTAAAGAAAAAATTTTGAAATCCCAATTTCAACCGTATGATCTCTATCTTGCAATAATTTTAGTTGATTTGATATTTTTTTACATTTAATGATATTTAAAATTATAAAATTTCTCATTATAATTATAAAATAGTACTTCCTCCGTCCCAATTTACTTGAAACATATTCTTTTTTGGGAAGTCTCAAAAGATTGAAATGTTTCCTTTTTTGGAAAAGTTTAAACAATTAAATTATCATTTTACACAAAACCTAATAAAGATTTTTTTTTAATCTCCATTCAATCTCTAACTGCACAAAACTCAAAAAAGAATCTTTTCTTTTTTAATCATTATTTAAAATTTTACTACATAAAAAAATAACACAAATTACATACACCTTAATCTCCGTGCCTAAACAAATGTTTCAACTAAAATAGGACGGATGGAGTAATTTTTAAATGTCAAATAATAGAAAGAAATACCAAACAGACTGAAATTGTTAGAATATGGCTACTGTATATTTCAAATTAGGATTTTATAAATTCTTTTTGGGATAGTTAAAAAAAAGTAAAGAAAAAGTATATATTTTAAACTTTAGGAGTGTAATAACAATATCAACCAAAGTTCAAGGCGGGTAATGTAATTAAGACGGCTTCTGCGAAAAATCACGGGAGGCATTTAATAGAATGGGACAGATCTTGCGCAGCAAGGAAAGTAACTGTTGAAGATAAGCCGTCAGTTTTTCTCCTGCTCCGTACTACTCCTCAACTTAGCACAATTTCATGCCAATTTTCTTCTTCTGAGCTTTAAGTCGACAATCAGTTTTTTTTTTTAAGTTTTTTATTTCGATGAACGGTCAATCGAATCAGAAACAAAGGCTCTGCGATTACTGCGATGGGTCGACTGCCCTTTTGTACTGCCGTGCCGATTCGGCTAAGCTCTGTCTCTCCTGCGACAGAGAAGTTCACTCGACGAGCCCACTGTTCGTGAAGCACTCTCGGTCCCAACTATGCGATGCTTGCGACGAAGCGCCTGCCTCAGTCTTCTGCGAGACGGAGAGGTGGGTTTTGTGCCAGAACTGCGACTGGGAGACCCACAAGCCGTCGCTTTCTCCGCCTCACAATCGTCGGCCAATAGAGGGGTTTAGCGGGTGCCCGTCGGTGAGTGAGCTTCTGGGCTTTGTTGGGTTTGAGGATTTGGGGAATAAGGCTTTGGCTTCCGGTGAAGAGAAGCTTGGTTCTGGGGTTGCTGGAGATACTTCGTTTGACTCTGGATTTGATGGGCTGTTGGATTTGTTCGTCTGCGAAACTCCTACGGTGGCTAGCCTGGACGATCTAATCGTTTTGAATGGTTCAAATCACGGGCTTCAAGCTACGGATATTCCTCCCCTGCCAAAGGCAAGTGGCAGCTTCTTATCACTTTCCCATGTTTTCCCTTCGTAAGCGTTCCCTGATTAGGTAAGACAGAGACAGTACAATTTTGTGGGAAAACAGTGAAAAGCCTGAAGCTACTTATAGATCTCGGCTTCATTGGGAGAGATAGATAGCACGGCTCCATAAGTTTCTGTGAATCAAAAGCTGAAATATTTTCATAATGTTGTCGTGTGCGATCTTCTTATTGTTAGTTCCCTTTTTCTGTCAATGAAATAGCTAAATGTGTAGCGTTATTATCAAGTACTGCGTATATTTTTTTCCTCGAGAATTGGTTCTTGTTTGATCATTTTTGTTACTACCCTATAGAATTACCTAACTATTTGTTGCCTCTTTAGATTGACATGATCTTAAGAGTGAAGTTGATGGGATGCTAATATCTGTTCAATTATTCATCAACGACTGTGAATTTAACATTGTTGTGGGTGCTGTTGTCGATCAGGATCGTAATGTCACTTGTGGGCAATATAAAGAGGAAATACTTTGCCAGCTTCGGGAATTGGCAAAGACAGAACCCAACTTGAATAATGAGAATACAAGTATTGAAGCCAATATGCAATCATTAATACCTGATTGTTATCTTCAGCCAAAAGATATTTATGGCCGGCATGAGCATGATGTGGTGCCAATTTCATTACGGGCTTATGAGGTACCTATTTTCTTATGTTTGTTAACAAATGATTTCTTCTTTTTATTTTGCGGATTTTGTTTATTATATCTTGTATTTGCTAAATTATAAACATTATGAAAGGCAGAAACTTTAATGTTCTTTTGCTGACTAATTTAGAAAGAAATTTCAGTGTCTTGCTAATGTTTAAGGTTGAATTTTCTTGGAGTACACCCCTTTTCTCTTCGGTGAAAAAGGGAAATTATTAACTAGTTAAAGACCACAGAGGTCTTAATTCAGGCCTTGAGATGGTCCTACTCTCACTAAATATGCTAAGGTAACAAGTTCATTATTGGGGAGGAGTCCATATATAATTCTGTACTCCTGCTTGACCAATTCGGTCAACAAGGAGTGTTCGCTATATTTGAACATTTTATCTGTACCTTCTTGGTTATCTGTATGGCCAGTACTTTGTTGAAGATAGAAATGTAAATCAATCTCCTTTGAAGCAGTCAAGTGCATTTAAGGGCTTTGGTGACAGTATTGAAGTTGCAGATAGTGTTTTCCCTTCCCCTTTTCCAAGCAGCTCTCTTGAGGAGAATGCTATGGTTCCTGACAAACATATAAATATTGGTTGTCAATCAAGTCATCAAATTAGCAGTCAAGATGATCAGTCACAAGATCATGTTGCCACTGGAACCTCCTCTGGTGTTCGAAAGGTTCCCCTGTATGATATGAACAGCCAGGAGAGAGAGACTGCAATCTCACGTTACAAGGAGAAGAAGAGAACGAGGAGGTAATCCCTACCCCCTTTACTTCCAGCAATATCTGAGTATGAAACTGCCGGCATGATTGTTTTGGATAATCCCTACCCCCTTTACTTCCAGCAATATCTGAGTATGAAACTGCCGGCATGATTGTTTTGGATATTTATTTGCTGTAAGTTGAATATGTTTAGAGACTTGCAGCAGCCATATATAAGTTGCTAAACGACTTAAATGTTATAGCAAGCTGTCATGACAAAAAGAGTGAGGAACTGTAGAAATTGATATTTCAATAAAATTGTTGCTTTTGGACCAGGAAACAAAGTAAGAAGGCATAAACTTGATTCCTTTTTGTCAAATTATATTTCATTGATGTGCTGTTTATCCTGATATATAAATTATTCAATTATCGACTCAGAGACAGTTCCACGCATCCTGGAGCTGTTCTAAGCATCATTTGCTTTCGTGGTAAATGGCAGGTATGAGAAACGCATCAGGTATGAATCTAGAAAGCTTCGCGCAGAAGGCAGAACACGAATAAGGGGACGCTTTGCGAAGGTGGAGCCTTGAATTGCTGTATTTTGATGCTACATGAAATTGACTTCAAAGAAAAAGGTTTCCTAGTATATACCGACTGTAGTTAAATGTAGAGTAAGATGTAACTTTATAGGTTTGTCATTTCTTTTTCCCTCCTAATTTTACCATGTTATAAATGGCTGTACTTGTAGAAATGCCTAAGCATCACATTCAGGAGGCTATGTACTACTGGCCTCAAGTTCAAAATATTGTGATAGTTAGGTTTCTTTAGAAATTTGTTTTATTGCGTTCTTGCTTGGACGGAAAGGTTCATAAGCAGTGCTTAGAGTGAACAAATATAGTTGTCCCTGTTTCAGTTTTCACTTGTTGGAGAAACAATAGACTGAAAAAACTTTAAATATGATTGCAGTACTATCAATCTGGTTGGTAAATTGAACTTTTGGATGTGGCGGCTTGAGCAGGGTCATGATATCTGCGCTCAAGGATGGTGTCAAAAAGCACGTAAATGTGTTTGTAGGGGAAATTCCCCGACGGTCAAGTTAGGTCATTGAAACTAAATGATGTAGCAATAGAAAAGTAGGGTTTTCCATGTGTGATGTGAACCCCAAGGGGTAAAGATCATGAAACATGTCCAAGATGCTAGCAAGCTTCACAAATACATCAAAGAAATTGGATTTAAACCCTAACCTTTAATCAACTTGTGATTAGAAACAATAAGTATAAGAAAACCAAAGAACACAAGCAACTTATGCACAAAGATAGTCTTCAAAGAACCAAAGAGAATTTTCTCTCAAAATAGTAATATTATTTCTGTCAAAAACTATGTTTTTCACCCAGAATATGTGCCTATTTATACGCTAAAACTAGGGCAAAAAGCTGGCCAAAATTCAGTTGGAAACCCTAATTCAAAAGAGCTAAAGAAAACCCAGTCAAACTAGGACTTTAACACACATTTAGCACATGTTTAATATGTGCAGCGTATGCCACTTGTCCTATGCGACTTGAATCACTTCCATAGCCTAAATAACATCGTAAATAATGTAAATAAATAGGAAATTAAAGAAAATAAAGTACAAATAGAAGTTTGGCCCTAAAAACCCCAAAATGTTCTTCTCGAGTGCACTTAAGGGCTCCTTCGAGCTTTGGCTTGTATCTTCAACTTCCACATTGAATAATTGAGTTCCATTGGTTTGAGGCCTTCTCTTAGATGTTGAAAAGAGATCTTGAAACTTCAGGGCTCAAATATTCAGCTTGTGGAAGAAAATGACATATGAATACTTTAAGGGGGGCTCCAAAGGTGCACTTGAGGGGTGCCCTCGGTGTTCCTTGATGTTTGGCTTGTCTAGACACTCTAAAATTGAGCACCAAGCTTGGCCATCATCTCCACATGCTGTCTTGAATATTCCAACAGCTCTTTGTGAAATTCCAAGTCCATTCTCCATGAATAAGCTTGAGACAAATGCTTGAAGCGCACCAGTGAGCTCCTTAGCATTTTTTCTTGTCATAGTTCCACTAGTTATCTTCAATGAGTCCTTGTCATACTTGGTTGTGTCTTCCATGGTCATATTAATATGTACCTCGAATGATTCGTGAAGGTTTTTTTTTATAGATTATCCTTGTGATATTGATAATTGATTTTCTCTTTGTGCATCACCTTCAGGTGAAAGCATTATGGCCACTTAGACACCATGGTTTGCCTTTCCAAAGCATACAAAATTTTAGCCCTTGAGTCCTGTAATTAAGTGTACTAGGCTTCTTGCCTCCTATCCTTCTTTCTAGCTGAGGGGTCATTGTTCTTCAACTTTGATGGGCCTTTATGAGAAATTCTCTAGGGTTTTAGTTTACTAAGCTCTTTGGCATGCATATGCCAGGTGGCACAATTTGAAAAATCTTCAATACTTTGCATAGGGCTCTCGTTTAGATTCTACGCTAACTTGGAATCTCGCAACAAATCCTGAGTGATAACGATCATATGGACTTTAGAAAAGTCAAGTATCTTAACAAATTTTGTGTTGAAATGTCGAATATAATCCTTTTGGAATTCCTAGGAAATGACACATTTTTTTAGATGTAGACCGGCTCCCTAGGAAATGACAAAATTTTCTATGACAAATAATGAAAGGACTCGAACTGCCAGCCCCTCTTGGTTCTGAACTAGGTTGCAACTGACCCTATAAAAGTCAAATTGAAAGCTTTACACATGACTATATTCATAGCCCTATCTAATCCCATGGAAGTACTATACGTTTGTAGATGGTTGACAAGGCCAGTAAACCCATCATAGGGATCAATCTTAAGCATCCTAAAGCCATCAGGGGTCAGTGTGACGTTGAATTCATTAGTAAACTGTATCCATATATAACTAATATCCATGACTTGGAACTGATTCTCATGATGAAGATTTGTGGCTTTAAGACATTCCTCTATCTATTCCAATTTCCAACCTTCTAAGAACCATATTAATGTTACTTCCTTCTAGACTTTTTGAGTGGGCCCTAGACCCCTAGGGTGGGTCCCTCTAAGGAGGGGATATGATATCTTCTTAGACTAAAGGCTTTTTGATTACCTTACCTTCTTGGCTTTCTATGGAATTACCTTCCTAATCTCCTGCTGGATTGTGGTTCTCAACCTCTCAAGCAACTCATGCTGGAAAGCCTGAAATTGATCATTGTGTAAGGCCATAAAGGCCTTACCCTTTGTTGAATCTTAAGGAAGCAAGAGAGGTTCTTCTCCCATGTTCCTCCCCCTTCCACCTTGTCCATGAGAAATTTTCACATGATCCCATGGATTCCAACTCCATCAATGACATTATCATCAAGAGACAAATCCTAGTTCAATTGTGATCTTCATGTATCCATCATATCATTCCGAAAAATGGTGCCAAGTTAATAGTTTAACTTTCAATTTAATTGGTAAATTGAAGTTTTGGGTATTGGCAGCTTAAACCAGCATTAAAATACTTGTGCTTTAAGACTGTGAAAAAAACATCTTTATTAAAAATCTTTTGATGGTTAAGTTAGCTCTTTGAAACTGAATGAAGTAGATATGGGAAAGTAGGGTTTTTCATAAGTACCTCAAATATGTTATGAAGCTCTCTTTTATAGATTAGAGCGCCAACCTAGAGCTTTTTAAAATATGATTGATGGAGGATTTTATTCCTTGTAGGAATCTTCTTTTATTAAATATCTTCTTTAAGTATCATTGATATTAGACCAAACTTGATATTAAACTGGACCGCCATGTAAACCAGGTCATAACAATGGGTGTAAATTACTTAGTCTTAGTATCGTATCAAAACAAACTCTTTTTATATAGAATTGTTCGAAGCTCATTTCAAATGTATATATTCCTCTTCATTTTTCAATCTTGTACATCGAATGATATAAACTTTCATTCAGAGTTCTTCTTTAAAAAAGTTTTATTAGAATTGCTAAAAGAAAGCATGCAGCTTTTTGGTGCCTGAAAATAATTAGCAGAAACTTAATTACTTAGCACTAGTAATGAATTATCTCTTACAAGTAATTAACAGGTAATAATATATCTTCATTCATTCTGATAATGTCAGTTGTAGAACAGTGCCTGAAATGGTATGCTTATGACTTGCCTGCAAGTTTCACTTTTTTTGTGATGGTATATGTTACTAGTCATTAACTGAAGGTATTTTTTTTATGACCAATGGTTTGTCTTGTGGTTGTGGATATTTTAAGCGGAGAATGAGATTTACATAGGGGGGGACCTTCATCTTTTTGTTTTAGTCATGGAAATTCCAACTCAATATATTTGAAAGATAGTGAAAGGGAGAAAGATTACCATTTCCATTTAAACATTTGAAAGTTAAGGTTAGGTGCACACATTTTGACTCTGGGCTACGGAGGAACTTTTCTAAGGCTCGTGGCTTGGAAAGGAAGTACAAAGAAGAACAGCATTTTGTTTGGCTACAACACTCAGCTAAAATGATAAGGAATGAAGCTAAAGGGCATGATTCAAATTGAATAAGGGAGTTTGTGAATGAGGGATTAAAGGTTTCCCCTAAGTGCAAATGCACAGTTAGAAATTGCCACCAGCCTTTGACTGACAAAATTATTGAGAGGTTCAAGTGCTTGATTACGAGGCTTTTAAAATTTAAGATATACAGGTAGGACCCAGTTTGTTCTTTTATCCTCATGAATTGGATTTTTTTTCTTGAGAATTGAATTTTTTGACATTTTAAAGGAGAGTGTTTCCCCTATTACAGTTCATCTTACTTTCCCACATTTATTTGTCCACCTCTTTTAAATATTTTTCATGATTTTAGCCTCCCTCTCTCATGCTTGGGGAGAGCTAAAAAATTATATCTGCAGGGATAATAAAAAATATTATCAATAAATTTTTTCACACTTTCAGCTATCCATAACTAGATTTTATAGCTTAAAAATATTGCATGATAATATCATCACTTGTACTATTAAATACATTTTTTTAAATATTTTAATAGGCCAAACTATGCATTTAGCCCTTAAACTTACCCAACTCATACGAGTTGGTCCACAACTCAATACTCAGTGAATTTTAGTTCTTGAATTTTGAAAAACTATACGAGTTAGTATATTACCTCAGAAATGTTGATGGAAAAATTATAATATCCCTCATTATTTCTTTTAGTTTGTACAAAAAGAATTCTTAGTTTAAAACCATTCAAAAAAGCTATCTCCTCCATCATTAAAATGGAATTTGGAGTTAATGAAGATGAACACGAGGAGTTGAGTTTTTAGAGTAAGTATACAAATTGTATCGCTTACCCCTCATTTTTTTTTCAATTGTTCTATATTGGCTCCATTTAGTTTATTATTTTTTATGTTAATTCAATTCATTAGTAACTCCATTCCTTTGGCATTTTGACTTAAGTGCAACAAACAATCTTAATAGGTGGTCTTCTCAAGGTTTAAAGGCAACTTAACTCCCTTGTAATTTAGTACTCCTTTTTTAGTAACCATTCAACTGATAAGTGTGACTTCAAATTAGCAACTAATAAGCTCATATGAAAAATATTAATTATACAAAAATCTTAGTACAAATTTTTACATAGTACTTGATTTAGATGATGAAGTATAGATGTCACGTTTGTTTATTTAGTTGCAATAAAATTATAACATGAAGGATTTGTAAGACTTTTTAAATATCTTTAATTTAGTAAGCAAGAAATAGAGCGGAATCAACCTTTCCCTTGGCCTCTTAGAAATACCAGGTCAACATGGCTAACCTGATATAAATCAAGTTAGTATCTATTTGGGTTATGACTAAAATAAAGTCGAGTGAGGGTTAGGGACATGCTGTAAAAATCAAGTTTCAACCCAAACCCGATCCTACAACTCGAACTTTCATCCATAAGTGGAAGAGATAGTTTATTTGAATGATTTTAAACTAAACGTACTTCTTGTGCCAGAATAAAAAAAGATCAAGAGGACTTTGGAATTTTCTCATCAACATATCTAAGCCCATGGACTAACTTGCATAGTTTTTTAAAGTTCATGGACTTATATATACTAAATTGTGGACTAACTTGCACGAGTTAGGTAAGTTCATGGGCTAAATGTATAGTTTGGCAAAAAAAAAAAAGTGAATATCAGTTTTAAGGGTAAATTGTACCTGTGGCCCCTAACATTTTATTATTGTCTTATTTTGGTCCCTAATCTCAAAACTTCGCATGAGATGTCCTCAACCTCAATTTTTTGTTCCATTTTAAACTTTTAGCGGATGGAGAGTGTTAAAATTGATGGAATTGGCCACATGGCAAAATGAATCACGAGCTATAGATGTATGCAATTTGCCACATTAGAAAAATTAGAGCATATGTTATAAAAAATGAAGAAATTTAGAGCGTATAAGGGGATAGCCTACATCTCTCCTTCCTCCTCCCTTTTTTGTCGCCTTCGGGCTTGACCTCTTCCATTGCCTCCAGAGCTCCCTTGGCCTTCTCCATCCTCAGCCTCATCCGCCACTTATCCTAATTTCCTTCCTTTTTTTCCCTCATCCATGCCCAGTCCGATTAGAAGATTCGAAGAGAGCTTGCCGCTACTCCTCCCCCTCGGCCTTGTCCCAGTCTGCTTCTCCTTCCCTTCCTCTCTACCGCTCTTCGACAAAGCCTCCAATTCAAAGAGAGCTCTTTAATTGCCCGATTTCCTCATTTTCTCTGCTCCCTCTGCCACCCTTCAGCTTCCTCCTCCTCCTTGTCTGCCGTTCCTCGTGTCATTTGCGCACAATTTGTCCCCTCCCCCCTAATGTGTACGAGTTTGCCCCAGAAACATCGATTCAAGTCTAAGCGTGCATCTGATCATTGATTGTGCTTAGAATTACTGGCTTCTGGCTTTAGTTATTGATTGGACGACAAGTCGTATGTGGGAGGATAAACTCGAAGTTGGAAGTAAAACGACCTTCTAACCCTAGTGGATGGAGACCAAATCTCGCCGGAGATGGCGAATTGATGGAAGGGCGGACAAGGGAAGAAGGTCGAGCTCGAAGGCGGTGGGGGAGGAAGAAGGTTAAGCCCAACGACAAGGGAGGAATTTTTTTTTTCATTTTTATTTTTTATTATTTTTCCATGCCACATCATCACCAGTGGTTGATTATTGTACCATCGTGGCAAATTACATGTGCTGGTGTGCCACATCAGTGCCACCATGGCAAATAGCCCATACTAGCGCGGCACGTGACTAATTACGTCAATTTTAATACTTTCTGTCTTCTAAAGGTCTAAAATGAAATAAAAAATTTAAGTTGAGGACATCCCATACAAGATTTTGATGTTACGGTCCAAATAGGACAATAATAAAAGGTTAAGGACCACAAGTGTAATTTACCCTCATCAGTACAATTAATCTATTCGTACAAGCATTCCTTGGGGCAACATAGTGTTATAACTTTGCAACGTGAGCTTATATAACATTAGTAATCTCATATAACTATCGTTTCCGCAGTAGAACAATTGAGGGAATTCATTTTAACTTAAATCAATTAGCTTATTTTTACTGTTACATCTTTTTTGTTTACAATCAATTTTATTTGAAAGTCAATATTATGTGTATATAATACTCCATTTGAAAGTAAATTTTTATGATATTATTAAATTTTTTATGAATTTTTTATTTTTTAATGTCTTAAACTAAAAAAAATCATAAAAATTTAGTAAGATTACAAAAAAAATGTATTTTCAATTGATTATTGAAACTACATAATATTTTTTTTAATTAAAATTAGTTCAAGGTAGAAAAATGTAAGAATAAAAATAAGTTATTTTATAGTCAATTGATTTAAGTTAAAACGAACTATATGACAATAATGAATAATAATAATAATAACCGGTTATTTTATACTTCATTCACCCTAATTTGCATGTGATATTTGCCAAGACACACAAAAATAGGAAAGGTATATAGGTAAATGGTTTTATATTATTTGCCGCATGAAAATGCTAGGGATTTAGCTGTCAATTTTTCAACTTTAACAATTCACTTTAGATTTTATCAAAATTTAAAAGTAACTTCGTAAGTTTTTAAAAAATATAAGGACAAAAATGAAAATTAAGAAATGCAGGTATCAAATTTATAAATTTCTTAAAAACTAAGAACTGTGTTGTAATTTCAAAGTGTGTTGAAATGAATGAATACAGTATTTTGAGACATTAAGCCACACTGATTTCTTTAAAATTTTCTCAATTTCATGCAGAACAGCCTTTGGCAAAACCCATAATCTTAGAGAGGCTGTTTAGTATAAGGTGTAATTAGTTTATGAATAAGTTGGATTAATAAAAAATGATTTATTTTTATGGATTATTTACGTAAAATCAATGATATTTGAAAGCTAATAAAAGTTATCCAATAATTTTTTTTTATAACGTAGTTAAATTTTAATGATTCGTTTGAATACCCAACCTAAAAACTAATTAAAAATGAATAAAAATGTAGCCACATTTTAAAAAAAATGTTATCTTATAAATTATTAAATATACATGGTATTAGTTTTCAAATGACATTAGTTCTAGATAAAAAAGTAATAAAAATAAGTTATTTTAAATTAATCCAGCTTAATCATATATGAATTCAACCTAAGGTATTAATGATTCTAATACTTTGATTTTGCTAGGAATGCCATTCTTGGAAACAAAGTTATTAGGATCATGATCCTACCTCAATCATCTTTTATCTTTCGAATATCAGATTGTAAGCTCGCATCATAGATTGTGATATCCTACTAAAAACCCTACAACTCCTTGTGTAAATAAAATAATTTATATAGAAGACTAATTATATAGGATATCCAAGTAAAATTCAAGCAGTATAGCAATCATACAATAGAATTATTAGTACTTTCATTCTTTCATAAATACACAAATATAAGTCCTAATAGAGCATATATCAATATAACTAACATAATAACTAACACAAGTCCAAAAGAAATCTATAAACACACATGAATTTGAATGTACCCATCCATGATATTGAAAGGCATATAAGAACTAACATTTGCATCAATATCATTATCTTCTTTTATAACAAGATCTTTTCGTCTTTGTCTTGTCTCTTGACTCCCCTATGCTACTAACCAATTTTTTTTCTCTCTTTCTGATAATTCATAATTGAATAGGTGAGTGAGTGTGAGTCACGTGAATAGGTGACTAGGGGATGCCATATATACGTGAGTGGGGGCAATTGTTACCACTGAATTTTGAAAAAATATATATATAATTGGCATATGATCTTTTAGGAAATATTCGTTCTGCCCCAATAGAATTTTTTACAATGCCCTACCTCATTCAAAAGTACATGTACGTAACTTTGATATGTGAGCCAAATAGAAGTAAGTAACAACCATTGCTTTAAGTAAAGACTACAAGAATTTTTAGTATAATTATAGAATGTAACACATAAGTTGAGTAAAAAGAGAAAGTCTTGTTTAGTAAAAATTAGAAATTTATTTTAAAAAAGTAAAAAATAGAAATTGAGGGAAAAACTAACGTAAAGGATCCCATTAACTAAATACTAAAGACTTATTAAAAAATTAAAAATAATAATTAGAATTAATGATGAAGGAGATTCTTCTCTTTTCTCTGACGTTGCTGCTACTCACAAAAGTTTGTCTAGGGTTTTTTTATGTTTCTTACTACAAAAAGCGTTTCAAATATCAATCTCCATAAATATTATTTTGCTCAAATTTCTCCCAAATCTCAATATACACTTTATATTTGTCTATCAATTATCAAGTACTCCCTCTATCCCAAAACTTTTGCTTTATTTAACTTTTTTTAGTATTATAACTTGAATTTATTCATATTATTATTTGTTAGAAAAAATTAAAAAAATATATATTTAAAAAATACATGTCTTGATTTATCATTCATATGTAAAGATTTTTCATTTATATATTAAGCTATCAAAAATAAAAAATTTTATGTTAATTGTCGAAAATAAATGGAGCAAAAGTTTTGAGACGAAGGGAGTATTAAATTGTAGAATAAAAAGTAGTAATTTATTATTGCATAAATTTCTAAACATTATTTTTATATAATTCATGCTTATAGAGAGAGATTTGCAAAAAAAATAACAAAACGCTATGTCCACTTATGACACAGATTGGTATACTAAAAAGGCCAAAATGCACATTGGTCCCTCAACTTTGCTGACTCAAATTGAGCTAGTCCCTTAACTTTGACTCAACGTGCATTAGCCCCTCAACTTTGTAAAATATAGCGAGTTAGACCTTATTAGTACATAATGGGATACAACGTTAGTTTTTCTGTTAAGACTTGAAACATGCGATTCCTCTCTGCCGTCCGTGTCATCGTCCCATACCCAAAACAACCGCCGTCCTGTTCTTGATTCAACCGGCATCCCAAAAGTTTGTAGCTTCACTGATTTCATAAACTTAAGTTTACATTGAAAAGGATTCGACAAAAAATAGCCCCAGCAATGAGAAAGGAACAATTAGTCGAAGGCCTTGAGCAGCTCCCTAATTTCTTCCTCAAAAAACGCACGATTGGCAAGACAACCAAGGAAATTCTCCCGAAGAGCCGCCGAAAGAGGCCCTAGAGGTGGCGGTTGGGACTAGGCCTTCAAATTGAGGGCAGCGTAGTGGCTCTGAGAAGGCGTCAATGCAGGCCTTCAAATTGTCATCACCCAATCATGATAGGGACGATTTGATTGGCTTTGAGAAGGCTTCAATGGAGGCTGGGCTTCCGTCTTTTACCCCATTTCCTTCTCTGGCTCCTCCAGCGATTCTGACAGAGGACGAGCTCAAGAAGATAACATCAGCCTCCGGCGATTTTGACCGCATCGACGAGCTGCTCAGCCTCGAAGAAAACCCACGAGCAAGCTCCTTTTGGAAATCCCTTTCTCGGATCTCGCCATCAATCGGTCGTTGATTTGGCCATCGACGGCGCTGACAAGGCTAACTCCCATCTTAACCTGGTGAAAGGTCGAGGAGGATCCCTCCTAAGGAACAAAAATGGTGGAGAAGTCTTGTTGCTGGGAATTCATGGCTAGGAAAATGGAGACTGTTTCGTTATTGACCAATGCCCGTCAAACTCACGTGATATTAGATGCATGCTTTCTGTCCTACAAGGACTAAGTCACTTAATTTAGTGAAGTTTGAGGACTAAGTAATGAATTAAAGTTTAAGGACTAACTCTTGCGAGTTTACAAAGTTGAGGAACTAATCGTGCATTTAAGCCTTTTTTTTATCTCATGATAAATTCCACCACACATTCACCAATTACCATTGGTCTGTCGGTCTCGTCTGCTAAATATATATACACACAATTTCATTGAAATATTTTTACATAATTAGATCTCACAAAAAAAAAAAACATTCAGTTTAAAAACTACACATTCCATTCTAAATTATTTGTAAAATATTTTATTTTGGGTTTCATATTCAATGATTATCATATTATCATTCAAACTATTATTCCAATATTCACTTTTTCATCTTTTTTAATTTATGTAAAAAGTGAATTACATAACAAAAAGCAACACATTTTTTTTTAACTTCAGCATTAAACTCAAATACTTCAATCAATTTGAGATGGAGAGAATATTATATTAATATGTAAAAGCCAAAGCTACTTCTTAAGAGATGTATGTGTCTAATGTCATCTTGTAAACTGCAGATAGATAAATGATCATCAATTAAGGTATGAAATACATTTTTTATAGAAGGAGTATGAAATACAAAACCCCATGCATGAGACATCTGAATGTTTTCATCTTAATATTTTTCTTCTTTAAGAAAAAAGGGGAGATGGGGATTGATAGATACACGAGCTGGACCAACTGCCCTCATTCTCATATCACATGCTAACGCATGCAACTGCAAACACCACCCTTCGTAGTCTCATTAAAACTAACATGTAACACATTGCGTAAACGACTCTTCCATTGTTTCCTCATATATTTATTTATTTATTTATTTATTAGAATGTAATCTAATTGGTATGAGAATCACTATGTTATATGACCAGTCAAAGTTTAAGTCTTGACTTGTGTAATGAATTTCTTTGTTTTATAGTTAGTGAGGTGAGTTTAGGTAGCTTGTGAACTAGCGCAGGATAGGCCAAATGGTAGTTTTTTTATACCATCACTTATAATGATTTTGAATATAAAAAAATGCCGATGGTTATTGTGTAGAGAGTACTGACTAGATGAACTAAATCCTATTTTAATACAACATTTAACAGTTCATTCAATTTTAATAGAGTACTTTTACCCAGAAAAATTTTAACAATTACTCGGAAAATCCATGTTTCATATTTATCGATCCATCATATATTTCAAATTTAAACAAATTATTAACACTTCATTCCTAATTAATATAGGAAAATGATGCTTTAACCCCATAATTGAGTTTGATTAATTGAAAAATTTACGATTTTCTAACATTGTTCTAGTGTCGAGGTGTGGGTTGAGGAAAAAATTGCAAGTAGTGGCATATTATTGGAGCTCAAAGTATGACAAAAACTTGCACCAAACGAGCTTGAAGGCTGAAAGTTAGTGTAGCCACACCAATTCCTCCCAAAATTGTTGTAATATTATATTTTGGGTCGTTTTAAATCTTTGCAATAGTTTATATTTGTTAAAAATAATTTTACTGTATTACTTTTAAAATTATATATTTTTTTAATATATCATTTAGGGCAACAGAAGAAACAACACAAACTTTTTTTCATTTTTCATAATCTTTATATTAAATCCAAATATTTCAACGAATTCAGAACGAGAACGAGTATATGAATTATTAGCAGTAACATTTGTTCGTATTCTTTCAAATACTTATTTTTCTATAATCCGGTGAATAAATTATAAAAATTTGTTCTCTTCTCTCTTTCATTTTTTTATTCCACAACCAATAATGGATGTTTTTCTCATAAATAGAGTTAACTACATAATCAAATATTAACGAAAGATGAATAAATACATTGTTGGTGAAGGCAATAAAATTGCATTAAACAACCTTTGAATTCTGATTCTTATCAACCAAACTTTTTGAGTGATTATGTAATTATTTATTGTAAATTTTTACTTGTTTTTTATCTATAATTAATATCATTTTTAATGAAAATTACTAATATCATTTAAAAGGTAATACTATCTACATAATAATTAATTGAAACATATCTTTTGGAAAAGTAATTAATTTTATGATTTTTTCTTACTAAGCTTGAAAAAAATTAATTAGATTTTTTCAAGAAAATCCAAAAATGATTTGTGGGCTTTTAAAGTGTATAGCTTTAATAATTATAAAAATTGAGCAAATAATCGTTATACATAAGAGTAATTACTAATTGATCTTTAATCTCCCTCAATATATACCTTAAAGTTTGGTGGACCAAATATTCATACGAGGCTCGCGTTAATTTTTTTTCTTTTAGGGTAGTTTCAGAAGTCACAACATTAAGCTTTTGACTAATTAAGTCGAGCCACATCAAATTTTATTATAGAAAGGTCATTATAAAATTTATTTTTCCCTATGCAAGGCTCCAACGAATTATGAGAGTGAAAGTTTTTGAAATAATGAATATGTGCAGGGGCATGAATGAATTTAGGTTGGAAAAATGAAATTGGTGTTTGTTGTTTCCTTTCACTATACGATATTCTATATGTATATATATTTCAGTCTTCTCAACTCAATCATTTGCTTTACGTCATCTACTAACTTCATCAAGCCGCGCGCAATACACAATACACTAGCCTGCTCCTCTTCTCCTCTCTACGGCACCTTCCATGGGTACTATATTTGAATTAATTACCACCAAAATTAATTTTGCTAAAAGGGGTATAACTAAGTAATTATCAGATTAATGTATTGAGAAACTGGTGAGTATCAGTAATGTCTCATTCCTACTTTTAGTTTTTTATAAGTAGAAAAAAGTTCATACTCCACGAAATTCTATATTTTGTGTTATACACTAATTATTTGAAGAATAGCTACTCACCATACCCGGCATAACCATTAAAATTCTGTGAATTTGCCAATTATTCTATTTTAAACTTTTCTGCAAGGCCACCAGACCTGTCAAGAATATTTAAGCTTACATATAATCATAAACTGCCTTAGTTGTAAATTTTTTAAATTATGTGCACCAAAAACAATGTAAGTGTAACCCATAGAGACTTGATGCTAATGAGCTAGCAAGCCCATATAGGCTTGTAGAACTTGTAATTAGTTTTATATAGAACTAATTACTATTAGTATTTGTGTGCACAGGTTATGAAATATGTCTTACACTAATTAATTGCAAGTACTTAATTATAAAATAGAGGCTGACGGCTCTTGTGTGAGCCAGCTTGAAATTGAAAGTCTCGATGTAGCTTGAAATATGTTTCTTGAAATTGAAAGCCTGAAAAGCAGCAACTCCAATTCAAAACGCCCCGGAAAAGGAGAGGCTTCCCAGGTCACGAAACATTCCTAGGCAGGCTGTTGGTTTCATCAATAGCTCCCAGACAAAACCCACAAAAAGCTACTCCTTTTTTAATGGCATTTTATTACTCCCTTGTTACACGCTACCCACCAACATGCAATATATATAAATATATATATATGTAGAATCGCCTCTGTGTAATATTGCGCAAGATCATTTATACATACATACATACATAAGAATAAGCTCTTTCTTCTACTCTCATTTGCGCCAAATTAAAAGGGAGAGCTTATTCTTATATATATGGCTACCATCCACGACCCTCATTTCACTGTTGCCTTTGGAATTATTGGTACATATATGTATATATATTACTGCTTTGGGTTTTTTTTCATAATTAGGATGGACTAGTCACATTAATCACTAGAGTCTCTCTCTCTATATATATCTCGATCTATCTCTAATAACTCATTATATACTAGTTTCGCAAGCATTAATTAGTAATTAACTCTCTTTTTTTCCCTTTTTGCAGGCAACATTCTGTCCTTCCTCGTTTATCTTTCCCCACTGTAAGTAAAACAATCCTAGCTATATACTTAAAACGTGTTACTTAAAGAAAAATGAATTTTGAACATATAGTTGCCTTGCTAATTTATTAATTTGTTTTTTCGTATGTACGTATGTTGTTTATTGAAGGCCAACATTCTGTAGAATCTTCAAGAAGAAATCAACAGAAGGGTTCCAGTCCATACCATACTCGGTAGCATTGTTCAGCGCCATGCTGTTGCTCTACTATGCCTCCATCAAGAAGAACGCTTTCATGCTCATCACCATCAACTCCGTCGGCGTCCTCATTGAATCCTCCTATCTTCTAGTCTACATGATCTACGCTAACAGAACTGCCAGGGTATGTATGTATATTAAGTTGCATGTATATAATGTACATTTGTGAATATATATTAATGACATTGGAGCGTACGTGGATGCATGCATACAGAAATTCACCACAAAGCTGCTTGTGTTTTTCAATTCTGGGGCACTGGGGGCGATTGTGTTGCTCACATTCATCTTCGCCAAGGGCTCTCTCCGAGTCAACATTGTTGGATGGATCTGTGCCGTCTTCTCTGTCTGTGTTTTTGCTGCTCCTCTCAGCATCATGGTATATATATATAAATGCATTACACGCACTATTGCACAGTTTAATTAATTAAGTTTTTAAAAAATATATGCACGCTCTAGCCACCAGCTGCTAACTAATAATTCTATAAACTCTTCTTTTTTTTTTTTTTTTTGCATGGCATTATTTTTCAGAGGCTTGTGATAAGAACAAAGAGTGTAGAGTACATGCCCTTCGGGCTCTCATTTTTCCTTACTTTATGTGCTGTTACTTGGTTTTTCTACGGCTTCTCACTCAGGGATTTCTACATTGCTGTAAGATTTTCTTCTTCCACTCCTTGTACTTAGTTAATTATACTCTTAATTAATATTCACAGCTGTACTAATCATCGTTGTATTATTTTTTCCAACCAGACTCCGAACATCCTAGGATTTGCGTTCGGAATAACTCAGATGATTCTATACTTGGTGTATAGAGGCAAGAAGAAAGAGGTTTTGCCGGAAAGTAATAAAGACGCGGACGAGAAGCCGGCAGCGGCGGCGGGGCAGGAGCAGGAAACCGGGGTGCAAATGGGAAGGAACAGCACTCAGATATTGCCAAGAAATGAAGTTGACGATGTCGTTTGATTTGCGTGGATCGATGCATGAACTAATAATAACTTACAATATATACCTAACGTCACGTCACGTAACGTTAAGGCTGCATGTTGAGGAAGATAAAAGGGATCCATATATCGACATGGTTGGTTTGGTTCTTGGACACGCCATAAAGGAACCAAAATTAGTTTCATTTGTTGCACTTCTCTTTCTCCTTTCTTCCCCCTTTTTTTTTGTTTGAACCAAAGGTCAAGCTAGCGAATTTATTACATGCATTTCATGGGGATATTTTACGTATGCGGGGCACAAATACCTCTTATATATATAATTTCATAATTTTTAACTAAATTGTTATTAGTCATCTTTCTATTTTTCGTTATTAAAATGAGAGGGTTACTTCCCAATATTTCAATACTCTATATGTTTATATATGTGTGTGTAATAGCCTATTAAGTAGTTTGAGAGGAACCTACTATGGGTGTAAATGGGCTGGCCCGGGCCCGGGCCTTTAATGCTCGAGCTCGGCCCCTTAACTTAATGATACTACTCGAGCAAAAGCTTAATATGCTCGAGCCCGAATTTTCAGGCTCGAGCTTGGCTTGAATTGGGCCCAAGCTTGGCCCATAGACTCGTTAAGCCCGAATTTCTGGCCCTGTACAAAATTTATGTATGACATTTTACATATCATTCAATACCCCTATAACCTACAATCATGATCAACAATCTACACACAAGTAGCACCAACTCCAACATCAAGTTTTATAACAAAGTATAAGCATAATAATGAAAAGGGTAGTGACAACATAACAACAAAATTCATATCAAGTTTTGCAGGCTAAATGAAGCTTAAACAACAGAAGATGCCACTGCTCTAGTGGTGATATCCTTGGCAAGATTCTTGTTAAGCGTAGAAGAGGTTGCTTCATTATTCATAGCTGCATATAACAAAACCATTAAAAATCAAGCCACAATTAGATCAATTACACAAAGCACCACAGTTACAACTTATGAGAAGCATTACACTAGAATATTCCATGTTATTCTAATTAAAACAAAACCATAGATATAACAAGCAAAATTTTCATATATCTTTCATGATTCTAAGAAGCAAAACTTATTGTCATAAGCTGCAAGGAATCTATATCAAGGAGTGGGTAAATTCACCACAATTGGATTTTTCACACCCTACAAAAGAAAAAAAAATGCAAGTAAATTACTTAAGCAACTGCAACTAATTTTTTTTAAATAAAATATTTTTATAAACATCAAAAGATAATTCAAATACTCACCATATTTTTTTTTCTTTATACCATGGAGATTTCTAAACCAATCTCCTCCGCAAAGTAATGCTTGCATAGTTTCAATTGAAAGTGATGCATGATATGAGTTAATCACCCTACTTCCAGCACTAAATGTTGCTTCAGACGCAGCTGTGGTAATCAGGATTGCTAAGATATCAAAAGCCATCCTTGATAGAACATGATATTTTGATTGATTTCCTTTCCACCAAGCTAATATGTCAAATGGTAAATCTGGATGACAGAAAAATCAACCACTTTCTAAGTTCATGTCTAAGTCTGTTTTCTATGGTTGAACAGTTTGAGTTCTCATCACATATTATTGGATTTCCGCAAATCTTGATCCTAAATATATGGTTGAATGGGATGCAGAAGATGACTGGGAAGAGGAAGCTAACCATTCTTTATTTTGGACACTTTTCTCTTGTAGAACAACATAATCATCATACAGCTCGTACAAATCTCTCTTTACCTTGTCCATATTCTCCCGTGCCTCTGATGCATTGTATATCCTTGGAAAACAATACTCAAGAGCCTTCATTTTCACTATTGAATCTAAAATGGCAGCTATTGCCATTAACAACTTACATTCCCCCCAGTACTTATCAAACTTCAGTTTTATTTTAGAAACCATGTCTCTCACAAAGGCATCAGCAGCAGTTACCCAACTATCTAAAACATGCTTCATTTTGTACACTTCAAAAAGAAAAAATTTGATGTTGGGTAGTCGCTTCCGAATATTACAATAATGGCTTTGGTGAATACCTCCAAGATTTCCAAGATCTTGTCAACCTTTTCCCAATCCTCTTTACTTGGGCAGGAGATATAATTGATTTCCCATTGTTGGTACTTTGGGCAAACATTTTTAAACTTTAAAGCACATGACAGCATCTCATATGTTAAGTGTCAATGGGTCTTACAATCAAGCACAAGCTTCCTATGAGATAACTGCAACTGTTGTACAATTTCAGAAAATGTCTTCAATCTTGCTTCATTTTGGTTGACAAAATGAACACTTCCCCTCACATCCTCGATCACATGCTTAATCTCATTCAACCGTCCTGAACAATAAGATTAAGTATATGTGCACAACATTGGATATGAAATAACTTCCCACCACAAAGTAGCTTTTTGTTCACACTAAAAATCTCCCTCAAATTAGTAATAGCAACTATCATTAGCTGAACAATTATCAACTGATATGATGTATATCTTATTCTTAATGCCCCACTCCTTCAAACACTTATGCAAAACATCTGAAATGTCAACACCATGATGTGGAGGAGGAATATACACAAAATTCAGAACCCATTTGTTAAGCTTTCAATCCGAGTCAAGAAAATGTGTAGTAACTACCATATACCCTATCTTCTGGCTATTTAACTTCCACAAGTTTGTTGTCAAGTTAATCTTTGGAATTTTGTTCAACAGCCCATTTATTTTTTTTTTCATGCTCAAAGACTCTCATACATTCTAACTTCAATGTGACTCAACTTATCCTCTCCCATTAAGGAATTACAATCCTCATCATAAAATTGAATCTGTCCTCCTTTACAACCATAAATGGTTTTTCATACATCAATAATCAATGAACAATAGCTTCCCTCATCTTCATAAAATCATATTTTCCATTTACTATAGCTAGTGTAAGAGTAGAAATGCTATCACTGATACTTGTACTGCTAGGCTAAAAATTCAGAAGCCCTTGTCGTTTCATGTAAAGTTTTCTTTTTGTGCATTTTCAAAGATGCCTATGAAGGTGTGATGTACTTGAAGACTTGCTCACGGACATGAATGTTCCACAATGCATACACTTTGCTTTCTTCAATCCTTTAGATTTAGTACATTGTTTAAATTCCTTCCAAACATCGAATTTCTTGCACCTTTCTAACTTTTTTTTTAGTGCCCCATTGACGGTTGCTTCACCACTAGCAATAACTCCATCTTTTGCTTCCTTATCCTTCCTTATCCTCACCCTCACTCGATGAACTTAATCCATGATTTTCATCTGACGCTGCGTCAATGGGAATATCTGTCATTTCTGCAATTTGAGCTTGATCGGTATCAATAGTGGTATCAATTTCATCAACATCCATCATACGATGTGTATTTGAATCCTCTATGGACGGAAAACCCTTGGTTGATGTTGACATTGCTAACAAGGACAAAAGATAAAAACAAGATAAAATGCATGATAACTTCACAACAATAAGATTAGATACTATTGGAAACCATTCTTTTTTGTTTCCTTTCCCCCCGCGGCAAAACAATCACAATTATGAATAAACCTCAATATGAAAATCTATAGCATATCACGTGAATAAATCAAATAAAATTCATATACTAGCCAATGAAAAATTCTAAGAAACTTCCAATGCTAGGAAATAAGCAATACATTACCAGTGCAAATAATCCATACAAATGTAACAAAGAAAGCAAGAATAAAAAATGACAGTCTTTAAATTCGGCAGAGACCACTAATCAAGCAATATCAAGTGCAAAATTCACTCGTACCCAAAATAGATGCACGAATTCGTCCTTTGATCTTCCCTCTTGAGGCTCATTTGCTAAATTACTAGTTAGGGTTCAGCCATTTTGACTTGAAAAATCTTCCTAGAACTAAAAAGAAAATAGGCATATTTAAGGTATAAAGGTAAAATAACATGATAACAGGAAAAAAAGAAAAAAGAAAAGCAAATTGGAAGATTAAAAGCTATCTAATGAAGAAATGTGAACCAGCAGGTGGCGTCTCTGTCGAACCAGTAGGTGGCGTCTTTGTCTGATTCAAGCTCCGTCAATCAACGAAAGACAAAGGTCAATACGGCGTCTTCGTCAAGCGAATTCCAGGCGGTGAGATTTGGGATTGGCTTGGCTCATCACTCATCAGGAATTTGCTGGAGGGAAAGGGACAGAGCACAGAGGCTTTGGCATTTTCCCATCTCCGTTTCACAAATCGCAAACAAATTGGGGACTAGGGAGGGAGCTGATTCACATAGTGGTAGGCTAACATTACCACATGGGTTTGGGCTAGGTATTATTTAGGCATTTTGGGTTTTAAGAATTCATAAATAGAAAGATATGCCCAGGTTAATAATATTATATTCAACAAGCCTCTTAAGCTCAACTTCTTTTAGGACCGGGTAATAGCGAGCTCGAGCATGGCCCTATAAATTCCCAATCTCAAAATAAGGCTCGAGCTCAAGCTCAATAAGCCCGGCTCGATAAGGCTCAGTTCAAGTTCAAGCTCAAGTTACCATTTAAAAGCCTGGTTCATTACACCCCTAGAACCTACACCTAAAATTCTCCTGCACTCAACCTTTTTTTTTTTTTTTTGCAATGAAGCTGAATACGTTTAGATTTTCTCTTGAAAACAAAATCGTTTAGAAACCCCATTGTCTACAAGTTGTGATTTCAAATACATTTTGACAAAGATATACATAATCCGGTGAAACTAAACATTGAAAATAAGTTTAATTGTAGGAAACCTTTAGCTCTCTAGTTAGGGTTAAAAACATATGTGGTCCCCAACCTTTTCCTTTTGTCTCATTTTCATTCCTAACCTCAGTATCATCTCATTTTGCTCTTTGACTTCTAAATATGCGAAAAATCATCCTACCTACACCCCAACCCTCTTTGAATATGGTCACCTAAACCGAAACCCAACATACCCATAAAGCCTTGGGAAAGTTACAGATTTGAGTAATTCTACCCAATCCTATCCTACCCCTCTTAAATTCATATATTTATCTTTGAATTTTGATTTTTTAACTCAAACTAAGTCATAATATAAGATAAATTTTTATACATTAATTTACTTTATGAATTTTTAGTTATTTATTATTTTTAAATGATAATTTTTAAAATCATTCATAAAAATATAGAAAAGAAATAAAGCTATATATGTATGTATGTATGTATGTATGTATGTCCTAAATGGATAAGCGGGTAATATTTGCTACTCACAAGGCAGGGGCTACCCAAACCCTCCCAATTAACATCTATATTAACTTTGATAAAACTTTTCATCTTTGTTTTTTTTTTTTCAGGAAATCATTTACTTAAACAAAAACACTTTTATTTGGTCCAACTTAACCCTCAAACTTGGCCCATGATCTTAGTTGATAAGAACATTTAACCTCATAAACTTTTATCTAGTTCAACTTAACCCTCAAACTTTACAAGATACTTCAATTGATTACATTGACTATAAAATGATATCATGTACTTCAACCTTTATTTATGGTTATTGCAAAGGCTATGAATAGGTCTGTCAAGCCTGTGCCCACCAGCATCGAGCTTTGGTTTGATGAAAGATACTACCTGAACTAGAACTTGATAAGAAACATGCCACAATTCATGTTCGAGCTTGCCTCGAGAGCCCGATAGGCTCACCAACTCAAGAACAATAAGAATATGTTTGAAAATAGAAACAACAGGTAATTAAGTAGGAAGTAATAAGTTATTAAATCACAAAAGGAAGATGTATATGTTGCCAGATAACAAAGATAATCGCAAATAGAATATGAAGAAGTAAAGAGAAATAAATAATGTAAAAGTTAGTCATTATATGTGTCATTATTGTAATTTATAAAAAATTGTGACATATATTATAATAGAGATCTTTTGGTACAATGAGATAATTATCGTAATATATAAAAATTTGAGGCACAATAATAATCTCGTAAATAATAGGAACTAGGAGTTGAATGAGCTGCGCGCTAACCCATGATATAGCAACTCATGTTTTAAATACAAATCGAATATGATAATTCAAAGTCCCGTTAGGTCCAGAGTTTTGCTCCTATAATGAATAATCGCCCAAAGAAACAAAAAAAAAACAAAACAAAACAACTTCGATGTTTGGTAATGGGCCTTGTAGTCGGGCCGCACGTCTCAAAACCCAAACTTAAAGGCCTTTTTCCTCATTTCGTGTGCGTTCATTCTTTGTTCATATCATCTCGAGGAACGCGGGTGAAATTAGGGTTCTTTGTTAGAAGGAATCTCCCAATTATTCCCAAGTATCAGATTCAACTGTTGCTTCGCCATAGGGATTGCAACAATGAAGAAGTGGAACCGAAGCGGTGAAGAAAACTCTGAGAGGAATAAAATCGGGCCCCCAAAATTGGTCGACATGAAGCAGAAGAAGAGGAGGAAAAACAAGAATATGCAGAGATTGGGAGGGACTGGCCTGTCATTGGAAGCCTTCGCTAATGCAAAATCTACCAGTAATCACTACAATCCAGCTTTAGTCAGTAAGTTCTTCCCCTAATTTCATTTTAGCATTCAATTCATAAGGCACTTGTGCCTTTTCTTTGCTAGCTGTTGCATTCAAATGAGGTCAGATGAATTGAATTCTGGCTTAGCTTGAAATCTTGCGGGTTTGTCCAATTTTAGTTTGAAATAAGACATCATACCGCGTGCAGCAATGTGATGCTTGTTTTTGAACTCCTGGCTGCTTTTCGTTTCTGTTTCTTAATCTTGTAACTGTAACTGGAGATGGTGAATTTCGGATAAATTCGAGATACTTGAGTGCTTTATCTAATGATTGATATCTGCTTCTTGTGTGTAATTCTCTCCGGATTATTTCATATTTGAGACGAAGATATTTCAGGAGTTAATCACCCAAACTTTCACGTCCAGTTGAGCTCAAAAGATTCTCAAATTGAAAGCTTTAGGTTTAGGATCCCTTGGTTGTTGAGAGATGTGGAGATAATTGCTGCGATCTGTCAGAGACAGTGATTGATAACTTGATCCCGATTCTGAATTTCTTATTATGAGTCGATTGATTTTTCGTTTTTTATTAGAGGTTCCAAAGAATCTTCTTTTGACATTCTTGTATTGTCATGCACCAGAAAAGAAGAGGGAATTCTATAAGAATGCTAAAGTTGTTCGAAAGTACAAAAGGATGCTTAAGCAGGAAAACCAGCAGGATGATCTTCACTCGGGCATGAGAATCCAAGAGGTATGTTCTCATCTTACCGTGTAAAATTCATTATCTGATGTTCTAAAGACCGTTTTGTTGTTGGTTAACAGAAGTCTCATATGGGGATGTCTTATTCTTATTGAAGTAAAACGATTTAAGCTAGAATATGAAACTGTTTCACGGAGCAACTTTTATGTGTCCCCCCCTCCCTCTGCTTTCGCACACGATAGCACATTTTCCCAAAGTTAAAATGATGTGGGAGTGGGTTACATGTTTTGGAATATCCTGTGTAGTCTATAAGAGGCGCTAATGCAAACTTGTGCCATGTTATGACTCAAGGAAGGTGGGGAGGTGGTTTAGGTTTGACCTAGGTTGTATGTGTATGGCAGTTGAAAAGGCCTTATCATGGGCAGTCCTTAATTTTTATGGGGGCGATTATGAAAGAGGAGACATGTGAACATCAAGGCAGAGTAATCATTTATTGTCTGGAGTGGTTGGATATACTTGCCTTCTAGTAGGACCTTCCAGAGCAGTTTCCTGTATTCAAAGGTGGTATCGCAATAAGTATATGGAATATCACTAATTGTGATGACTTATCAGTGTGGCCCACAACCTAAAATACCATGTTTTGCTATTGAAAATTTAAAATTGCTTGCTATTGAAAATTTAAAATTGCACCGCTCTGTATCTAATTTCAAAGTCATAATTGTCAAAGGTAATTATGGAAAAGGTTTTCATCTTCAATATTTGATAGACTCTAATTCTATAGTTCAATATTACAGGGGAATGAAGACGGTGGCATGCGTTATGCAAAGAAAATAAAGAACAAGAAGAATAGATCACACAGTTTGACAGAATTGTATGAGAAACAGAGAGCGGAAAAAGAGAAGGCAAGGATGGAGAAGGAGGCAATCATGCAGGCAAAGACGGAAGAAAGGGAGAGAGCTGAAGCACAAAGGAAGGCAATGAGGGAGAAGATGTTTAAAAAGACCAAGTTTGGTCAGCCTGTGATGAAGTATAGAATAGAGCACCTGTTGCAAACAATACAAAGTTCAGCCAACAAGCAGCAGCAAAATTAACAATAGCATAGAGCTAGAATTTCTCATCGTTTGCCTGGTAGCTACTACTTCAGTTGGAGTTGGAATCAGCTGACTTGTAGATGCTTTTTTCGGAGACTATCGGACAGCAGGAGAGGAATGGAGTGGTTTCAAATTCGATTCAATTAACCAAAGGCTGTAGAAAGAGTGGAGTTCCTTATGAACCAAATGCTCCTTTTTCCAATCTTCATTTTCCTGATTCCACGCCAGAAACATTTGTGCCCCCTGTTTAAGCGAAATTTACAGTGCTTGTAGCTGCTTGTAATTATGTACCTTGTTCTATACCCGCGTTCTTAAGAATTGTCGCCTATCTTTCTGTGCTTTGATTCGTGCCAAGGACCAAGATGCATTAAAAAGTCATAACCTTAAGCAGAAGTTAGGAGATACGACTTGTCCTTCTGGAGGTCGTGTCCTCCGTACGCCAGAAAACTCAGAACGTAAAACATAATAAGGTGTGGGAAGCGAGTCTTGGATTGGGATATGTTATAGAAAGACTGATGCGAAGAAAACAATACAATTGCACAGCAAGAAAATCATATGGCCGTTCTGGAAAACAAGCTCTTGAAGCATGAATACCAGTGTTTTACTGCTTTGAAAGAGTCTTGCAGTTCAAGATACTAGTCTGAACATGGGGTAGGGCTGAGCAACGACGATGGTCCGCCGGCGTGGCGTATAGCAGATGGCCATGAAGGTGAGAGCAATAACAAGAGCTATGAGCAACCCTGTGAAATCCAATCCGCCATCACAGAGCTCTGAGCAGACCACCTTCCCCATCTTCTACAGGTTTTAGCAGCTGCTTGGTAGCCGCTAATTCGTTGACTGAGCTGCAGCCTGGGCTAGCTTTTGAGCAGTGCCTCGTTTGTATTTCAGAAGATGCACCTCTTCTTTATTATAGATTCTCTGGTTAATTAGGTCGTCAAAAGAAAACACGAGGAGAAGGTCTTTTGGTTTAACGCGGTTGCTTCGCTAGCCAATCGGATTGGTGACGGTGACTGCGCGTGGAAAAAGAATGGTTTTTGGAGTCCAAATTGTTGTCTTAGCGAAAATGGGCATACAATCCTCCAACTTGACAAACTCAAGCGAGTTAGTCCTTTTTGTTTGACTCACTGCAAGTTAGTCCTCTAACTTTCCAGATTTAGCATTTTAGTCCATAAAATCTGCTAAACTAAACGAGTTAGTCAATCTTCTAACGGAAGGCGTCCAGCTTAGCGAGGGTTTGACTTAACACCATCTATTAGTGAATAGGTGGATTAAAAATGAACAAAGGCGGCAATGGCGATAAAGTCATTCGAGTTCAACGATTCGAGCTCTGCCACATCAAAGTCATCAAGCAAGAAACTATAAATCAGTGACAGAGGCAACGCGATTAAGGCATGAATTTGTTGTTGAAAGGGGCAGAGGGTGGCGATTCAGTGAGAATCGATTCAGCAGAGGCCAGCGATTCCCGATTCAAGAGATGTAAGACCGATGGGAGATGGAAGGTTTGGCGATTAGGGAGATGCGAGACTGATAGGAGGCAGGAGACGAGATCAACACAATGGTAGAAGAGGCAAGACAGACGACAAGGGGAAGCAGGGAGTTGGTAAGAGAAGGGCAAGAAAGCATTGAGGGCATCGGAAATCGATGGGTACGGGAGCATTGAGGGTGGCGAATGGGTGATGTTGGATATGGGCGTCAAATTTCTGGGGGGTCAATGGTGAATTGGTAGTCGATTTTCCGGGTGACACGTTGGTGACTTGGCGGAGCGTTTTTATTCCCCCTGTTTCTCACCCAACCAAGCTCAGCAAAGCCTTTGGAATTATTAGTACATATATGCATATATATTACTGCTTTGGGTTTTTTTCATAATTAGGATGGACTAGTCACATTAATCACTAAAGTCTCTCTCTATATATATATCTCGATCTATCTCTAATAACTCATTATATACTAGTTTGGCACACACTAATTAGTAATTACCTCTTTTTTTTTTTTTGTTTGAACCAAAGGTCAAGCTAGTGAATTTATTACATGCATTTCATGGGGATATTTTACGTATGCTGGGCACAAATGCGTCTAATATATTAGTCATCTTTCTATTTTTCGTTATTAAAATGAGAGGGCTACTTCCCAATATTTCAATACTCTATATGTTTATATATGTGTGTGTAATAGCCTATTAAGTAGTTTGAGAGGAACCTACTAGGGGTGTAAATGGGTTGGGCTGGGCCCGGGTCCTTAAGGCTCGAGCTCGACCCTTTAACTTAATGATACTACCTGAGCGCAAGCTTGATATGCTCGAGTCCGAATTTTCAGGCTCGAGCTTGGCTTGAATTGAGCCTAAGCTTGGCCCTTAGGCTCGTTAGGCCCAAATTTCTGGCCCTGTATAAAACTTATGTATGACATTTTACATATCATTCAATACCCCTATAACCTACAATCATGATCAACAATCTACACACAAGTAGCACCAACTCCAACATCAAGTTTTATAACAAAGTACAAGCATAATAATGAAAAGGGTAATGACAACATAACAACCAAATTCATATCAAGTTTTGCAGCCTAAATGAAGCTTAAACAACAGAAGATGCCACTGCTCTAGTGGTGATATCCTTGGCAAGATTCATGTTAAGCGTAGAAGAGGTTGCTTCATTATTCATAGTTGCATATAACAAAACCATTAAAAATCAAGCCACAATTAGATCAATTACACGAAGCACCACAGTTATAACTTACGAGAAGCATTACACTAGAAAATTCCATGTTATTCTAATTAAAACAAAACCATAGATATAAAAAGCAAAATTTTCATATATCTTTCACGATTCTAAGAAGCAAAACTTTCACATATGAAGCAAAACTTATTGCCATAAGCTGCAAGGAATCTATATCAAGGAGTAGGTAAATTCACCACAATTGGATTTTTCACACCCTACAAAAGAAAAAAAAAACATGCAAGTAAATTACTTAAGCAACTACAACTAAATTTTTTTAAATAAAATATTTTTATAAACATCAAAAGATAATTCAAATACTCACCATATTTTTTTTCTTTATACCATGGAGATTTCTAAGCCAGTCTCCTCTACAAAGTAATGCTTGCATAGTTTCAATTGAAAGTGATGCATGATATAAGTTAATCACCCTACTTCCAGCACTAAATGTTGCTTCAGACGCAACTGTGGCAATCGGGATTGCTAAGATATCAAAAGCCATCCTTGATAGAACATGATATTTTGATTGATTTCCTTTCCACCAAGCTAATATGTCAAATGGTGAATCTGGATGACAGAAAAATCAGCCATCTTTTAAGTTCATGTCTAAGTCTGTTTTCTATGGTTGAACAGTTTGAGTTTTCATCACATATTATTGGATTTCCATAAATCTTGATCCTAAATATATGGTTGAATGGGATGCAGAAGATGATTGGGAAGAAGAAGCTAACCATTCTTTATTTTGGACACTTTTCTCTTGTAGAACAACATAATCATCATACAGCTCGTACAAATCTCTCTTTACCTTGTCCATATTCTCCCGTGCCTCTGATGCATTGTATGTCCTTGGAAAATAATACTCAAGAGCCTTCATTTTTACTCTTGAATCTAAAATGGCAGCTATTGCCATTAACAACTTACATTCCCCCCAGTACTTATCAAACTTCAGTTTTATTTTAGAAATCATGTCTCTCACAAAGGCATCAGCAGCAATTACCCGACTATCTAAAACCTGCTTCATTTTGTACACTTCAAAAAGAAAAAAATTTGATGTTGGGTAGTCGCTTCCGCATATTACATTAGTGGCTTTGGCGAATACCTCCAAGATTTCCAAGATCTTGTCAACCTTCTCCCAATCCTTTTTACTTGGGCAGGAAATATAATTGATTTCCCGTTGTTGGTACTTTGGGCAAACATTTTTAAACTTTGAAGCATATGATAGCATCTCATACGTTAAGTGTCAACGGGTCTTACAATCAAGCACAAGCTTCCTATAAGATAACTGCAACTACTGTACAATTTTAGAAAATGTCTTTAATCTTGCTTCACTTTGGTTGACAAAATGAACACTTTCCCTCACATCCTCGATCACATGCTTAATCTCATTCAAACCGTCCTGAACAATAAGATTAAGTATATGTGCACAACATTATATATGAAACAACTTCCCACCACAAAGTAGCTTTTTGTTCACACTAAAAATCTCCCTTAAATTAGTAATAGCACTGTCATTAGCTGAACAATTATCTGATATGATGTATATCTTATTCTCAATGTCCTACTTCTTTAAACACTTATACAAAGCATCTGAAATGTCAACACCATGATGTGGAGGAGGAATATACACAAAATTCAGAACCCATTTGTTAAGCTTTCAATCCGAGTCAAGAAAGTGTGCAGTAACTACCATATACCCTATCTTCTGGCTTTTTTACTTCCACAGGTTTATTGTTAAGTTAATCTTTGGAATTTTGTTCAACAGCCCCTTTATTTTTTTTTTCATGCTCAAAGACTCTCATACATTCTAACTTCAATGTGACTCGACTTATCCTCTCCCATTGAGGAATTGCAATCCTCATCATAAAATTGAATCTATCCTCCTTTATAACCATAAATGGTTTCTTATACATCAATACTCAATGAACAATAACTTCCCTCATCTTCATAACATCGTATTTTCAGTTTACTATAGTTGGTGTAAGAGTAAGAATGCTTTCACTGATACTTGTACTACTAGGCTAAAAATTCAGAAGCCCTTGTCATTTCATGTAAAGTTTTCCTTTTGTGCATTTTCAAAGATGCTGTTAAGTGCATAATCCACAGTCAAAGTGTTGACTTTTCGACAACTTTGACCGACAATTTCTTATAACTCTTCCCTCTTTGTCTTAGTTTTTCCTGTTTTCTTTGGCTTACTACAGGTTGGGACTATGTTGCGAACAGGGCGTTAGAAGCGGACTCGAGCGGGATGGCGTTTGAATAAAAGAAGCGGGAAAAGTGGAAAATCAAGGCTAGCGACGCATCGCCAGAAATCGCGAAGATTGGCGACGCATAGCCAACGATATCACTATTCTGAGGACTTTTTCCCATCTGGCGACGCGTCGCCAGAATTCGACCCAAATTGGCGACGCGTCACCAACGTCACTCTGTTTCGCCGAAAGATCACATTTTTGTTGGTCCCCCACTCTTCCTACCTGATGAGCTGGCTTTGTAGAGGGATTCTTTTCCCTTTAGGGTTTAAGGGAGAAGGAATATAAATAGGAAGGAGAAAGAAGAGCCCAAAGGACCTCACTTGGCTGATTTTTCATCTTTAATCACTCTTGGAGATTTTTTGATCATCAAGGAAGCGTTTTGGGAGCTTGAAGAAGGGGTGATCATTCCTGGGAGCTCAATCTTTTAAGGGTTTTCTTGGGTTTCTTCTTTTCTCTCTTTTAGTTGTTGGATTTTCGTAGATATTTTTATTATGGGATTTGTGATGATGTTTATTATGGGTTGTGAGTAGTTTAATCTATTTCTCTAGGGTGACATTTCTTACCTTGCTACTTAATGAATTTGTCTTGTGTTTATGTATGAGATTCTCTTGTGTTGCCCTTTTCATTATGCTTATTGTTGAATGATGGTAGGCCACCATACACAATGTGCTAGTTCACTTAATCCTTGAGAAAGGTTTAATCGGTGATGAAGAGAAGTGGAGGGGGCATAGTGGTAACCTAAATTAGATATAATCTAGGTGATCATTAGGAATCAAAAAGAGGTTTAATCCTTAACCACTCTAAGTTAAAATTGGAGCTTGAGTAAGGCCCAAGTTCGTTGAGGGTGAGCAAGGACTCATCTTGAGAAAGAAGTTCTTGAAGTTAGATCCTCATTACCACACAAAGAAAATCATTCTTGAGGACAAAATTACTTGGGTAGCAAGGGGTAGGAGTGGAATCCTAGGGAGATAGTGCATTAATCCTAAGTTCATTTGACAAGTTCCTTTTAGCATCTAGGGAATTCATTTAGTGTAATTCCGTTAAGTAACTCATTAGGACCTATCACCTTCTTTAGACTCACTTCTTTCTCATTTTCATTTAAGTAACTTGAGTAATTTGAATTTCGAATCTAAGAAGAGTCACTAAATTCCCTTGGGACGATACCCCTATTCACCTTTGAGTACACTACAACTTCGTGCACTTGCAAGTTTTTAAGGGTTACAAATTGATAAACTCTTAGTTTTACAACAAAGTTTTTGGTGCCGTTGCCGGGGAATTTTGATTTGATTTTTACCTTAGTTATTGAGAATTGGTTACTCTTGTTCACTTGATTTTAGTCATTATAGTTAGTGTGTTCTTTGTTTGTTCTCAAATTGTAGTTACATCTAGTGAATGACCCGGAGCTCTTGTTCTGACTTGATACCGCTTGATCTAGAGATAGAGAGAAGCTTGAGGGAACTTCGGTTAAGAAGCAAGGTGATTGAAGAAGGAGATACTAGTACCTTCAATTCCATCAGTATGGAAGGAAATCAAGAAGATGATATGAGGAACCTTGGACGAGAAAGGAATGTCAATGCCATGGATCACAATGGAGTTGAGGAGGTAATGGACAATGGAAATGGTGCTAGAAGAAAAGGAAGACCGGTGCTTGATTACTTTCGCCCTCAAAGGGTGAAGGACCATGACAATATGATAAAATCGGTACCGATTCGAGGGCGAGCTTTCATGATTCCTAGCCATGTTCTCCAATTGGTTGAAGCACACCCATTTGGAGGAACCCTTGATGAAGATCCAAACAACCATATCAAGAGGTTTGTTCCTCTATGTGATACTTTTGATTTATATGGTGTAAATGAAGATGCAAAAAGGATGAGACTTTTCCACTTTTCTCTTGTGGATGAAGCATCGGAATGGTTTGAGAATTTGGAGCCTACTTCAGTTCATACTTAGCAAGAGTTATATTATGCATTTATTCGGAGGTTCTTTCCATCTTAAAAATCATTTGAGCTTAAGAATGAGTTGTTGGCATTTAGGCAAAATGAATGGGAGTCACTTGCGGAGGCATGGGTGCGTTTCAAAAGAATGGTGAAGAAGGTTCCAACTCAAGATATTGATCAAGCTCACCAACTTCATCTTTCCTACAATGGTTTGAGTTTGAATACTTGGTTGTAAGTGGATGCCGCCGTCCGTGGTTTCTTGTTGTTGAAAGATGTGGAGGAATGCTTTGAGTTATTGAACAACATGGCCAAAATTCTTGAGCTTAGTGGAAAATGGATCCCAAGAAAAGGGAGTGGATTGTATGAGGTAAACAAAGATACCTCCCTCCAAGCACAACTTTCGGCACTCACTAGCATGGTAGCCAAGTTGTCAAAAAATCAAGATAAAGTGAAATTGCAACAAGCCATGGCTAGTGAAGATGTGGATAAAGTAAAAGATGTGAATTTTGTGGGTTATCAAAATCCCTACCCACCCAAGCAAGGAGGAGGGAACTTCTTCCCAAAGAGTCGTCAACATGAAGGATTCAACTACTCAAATCCCAAAGGTGCTATGCAACCACAAGGTGAGACCTCTAATAAAGCGGAAGCATCTTTGAAAGATTTCATGAAGGGTATGATGGAAGAGTTCAGGCATGAAGTGAGAGGGATGGCAAGTGGACAAAACAAAAAGATCGGTGCATTGGAGGATAAGATGAAGACGATGCAAGCTAATACTCAAGCATCAATCAAGAATTTGGAGACACAAATGGGTCAACTAGCAATTTCTATGCGGCAACTCCAAAAAGGAAAGTTCATACCTAGTGATACGGATGTCAACCCAAGGGAGTCTTGCCAAGCTATTACATTTAGAAGTGGGAGAAATGTGGTAACTCAAACTAAAAAGCCACCCATTCAAGAAGAATATCCTCTCCAAGGGCCCACATCATTGGAGAATATTAGAGATATTCAAGTGCCATCACCTATAAGTGAGGAAGCTAGCTCAAAGGTCAATGCTAAAAATGTACCCACACAAGAGGAAGCACCCAAGCATATTCCGACCCTTCCATACCTCCAAAGGTTCAAGCCCAAGAAGGAAAATATTCAAAAAATTGGAGATTAACATTCCCTTCTTAGAAGCACTAAATCAAATGCTCTCTTATGCTAAGTTCCTCAAGGAGTTGATTATTTAAAAGAGGAAGTTCTTTGATAATGAGCTCATTTTAATGAAAGAAGAAGCAAGTGTCATCATTCAAAGGAAGATGCTTCAAAAACTCAAGAACCCGGGGAGCTTTACGATACCCCTAGATATTGGGTCTTTCCATTGTGACAAGGCTTTATGTGATCTTGGGGCTAGTATTAACTTGATGCCCTTATCCATTTGTAGGAGCCTTGGCCTTGGAGAGGTGAAGCCTTCATCTATTTGTCTTTAATTGGCGGATAGGTCATTCACATTCTCAAAAGGTGTTTTGGAGGATGTATTAGTTAAAGTTGGCAAATTTATATTTTCGGTAAACTTTGTGGTGTTGGATATGGAGGAAGACCGGAACATGCCAATCATACTTGGGAGACCATTCCTTGCCACCGGGAAGGCCGTCATAGATGTGGAAAAAGGTAATCTCACCTTGAGAGCTAATAATGAGGAAATTACTTTTAATCTTGCTCAAGCCATGAAATCTATTGATGATGAGGTGCCCAAGTGTTATATGATTGATGTGATTGATTCTTGTATTGAAGAGAAAAGAGATTTGTTGCTTATGAAGGATCCTATTGGAAGAGCTCTAGTGTTTGGAAATGCATGTAGTGAGGAAGACCATGAAGTGATGAGCACTTTGACAACTCTTGATTCTTGTGGGAGGTTGCAAACTCCAAGAAAATGGGTAGAACAACTTTTGTCTTGTGATTTTAAGGAGGAGCTCAAGTTGGAGTTAAAGCCATTACCAAAAGATCTTAAGTATGTTTATCTTGGCAATGAGGGATCCCTCCCGGTGATTATTTCTTTTACATTGGCAACTTTGGAGGAAGAAAATTTGATTCGAGTTTTGAGGGACCATAGAGGGGCGATAGCTTGGTCCATCTCCGACATCAAGAGAATTAGCCCGGAAATTTGCATGCACAAAATTCTTATGGAAGATGACTTTAAGCTTTCCATTGAAGCTCAAAAAAGGTTAAATCCGAAGATGAAGGAAGTGGTCAAGGAGGAGATTGTGAAATTGCTCAATGCCGGTATTATATATCCAATTTTGGATTCTCAATTGGTGAGTCCGGTGCAAGTGGTGCCTAAGAAGAGCGGTATAACCGTGGTGGACAACAATAATAATGAATGGATTTCTACTCGGTTGGTTACCAAATGGAAAGTATGCTTTGATTATCGGAAGCTCAACAAGGCTACCCGGAAAGACCATTTCCCCCTTCCTTTTATTGATCAAATTTTGGATAGGTTGGCGGGGCATGAGTTTTATTGCTTCTTGGATGGTTATTCGGGGTATAATCAAATTGCAATAGCACCAGAGGATCAAGAGAAGACTACTTTCACTAGTTCTTGGGGGTACATATGCCTTTCGAAGAATGCCATTCGGACTTTGCAATGCACGGGCAACCTTCCAACGATGTATGATGGCCACATTTTCCGATATGGTGGAGAAATGCATGGAGGTATTTATGGATGATTTTTCAGTTTTTAGTGATTCCTTTGATGCATGTTTGGATAACTTAGCCCTTGTCTTGAAGAGATGTCAAAAAACTAATTTAGCTTTGAATTGGGAAAAATGTCATTTCATGGTTAATTCGGGAATAGTGCTTGGGCACAAAATTTCTTTTAAAGGCATAGAGGTGGATAGAGCTAAGATTGTAGCTATTGAAAAACTACCACCACCCTCCAATGTGAAAGGGGTGAAAAGTTTCTTAGGGCATGCCGGCTTCTACCGAAGATTTATAAAAGATTTTTCCAAGATTGCTAAGCCGTTATGCAACTTGTTTGAGAAGGATGTGCCTTTCCATTTTGATGAAAATTGTTTGGAAGCATTTAAGAATTTGAAGGAGAAATTGGTGAGTGCACCGGTGGTGATAGCACTCAATTGGGAGGAACCATTTGAAATTATGTGTGATGCTAGCGATTTCACCGTGGGAGCGGTGTTGGGGCAAAGGAAGGAAAAGCTTTTTCGAGTAATTTACTATGCTAGCAAGACCTTAAATGGAGCTCAACAAAATTATACCACTACTGAAAAAGAGCTCTTGGCGGTGGTTTATGCGGTGGATAAGTTTTTATCCTATATCGTGGGTTCTAAAGTTGTGGTTCACACCGATCATGCAGCAATTAGGTATTTGTTCACTAAGAAGGATACCAAGCCAAGACTTATATGATGGATTCTTTTGCTTCAAGAATTTGACTTAGAGGTCAAGGACAAGAAAGGATGTGAGAACCTTGTAGCCAATCACTTATCTAGATTGAAAGGCCAAGAACAACCATTGGAGCGACCTATTCAAGAGCACTTCCCGGATGAAAACTTATTCAAGGTAGAAGCTGAGACACCATGGTATGCGGATTATGTGAACTATCTAGCTTGTGGAGTCTTGCCACCAAACTTGTCTTACCAAGAACAAAAGAAATTTCAAGCCAATGTCAGGCATTATCTTTGGGATGAGTCTTTCCTCTTCCGCCGGTGTACCGACCAAATCATAAGAAGATGCATATCAAATGAGGAAGTGAAGGATGTTTTCTACCATTGTCACTCCTCACCATGTGGCGGACACTTTGGAACTTCCAAGACAGCAAGTAAGGTATTGCAAACCGGTTATTATTGGCCAACTTTATTTAAAGATGCATATACTTTTGTGAAAACATGTGATAGATGCCAAAGGTTAGGAAACATTTCTAGGAAGGATGAAATGCCATTGCAAAACATTTTTAAGGTGGAAGTGTTTGATTTGTGGGGTATAGATTTTATGGGTCCCTTTCCCCCTTCATGTGGCAATCATTATATTTTACTTGCGGTTGATTATGTTTCTAAGTGGGTGGAAGCTATTGCCACTCCTTCTTGTGATGCTAATGTTGTTGTTAAATTCCTACAAAGGAATATTTTTGCAAGGTTTGGTACACCTAGAGCAATTATCTCCGACGAGGGGTCACATTTCATTAACAAGATGTTGACTCAAGTTCTATTGAAGTATGGTGTGCGGCACAAGGTGTCACTTCCCTATCATCCACAAACGAATGGTCAAGCCGAAATTTCAAACCGGGAGATCAAGAAGATATTGGAAAAGACGATGGGCATTAACCGAAAAGATTGGTCACAAAAGTTTAGTAATGCACTTTGGGCATATAGGATGCCTTTTAAGACATCCATTGAAATGTCTCTATACCTGATAGCCGAAGGCCTATCGCCTTTATCAGTACATACTTCCTGACGAAAACATGGTTGAGAAGCCTGGCGTCATCCGAAAGAAGCCCTATCACTGACCTCGGAAGGAGCAAAGTCAGATACCATGAAGTCGGGACTTCGGCTAATACGCTAGGCGTTCCAAAGGTATCGTCGGCTCCCTCGGGGGACCAAGCGAATCGCTTTCGGGGATAAAGAACCAGCTATTGCAAGCAGGAGAGAACTTCCCCGAAGGCGGAACCCTCGAACCAGGGGACTTCCCGAACTACAAAGCATAACTACTGAAGAAGGTCATCCATACCAAAGAACGACCTCGCCCAGAGGACCTCGGGAGTACGGCATGAGCATTTAAGGAGCCTCTGACATGTCGTCCACAGGTGTTACACGCCACCCCAAACCATGGTCTGACACGCCGACGCCGTCCAGGTCTTGTCACGACCTATCTTGGCTCAAGGCTCAAAGAGCCTGCAAACGGCTACTTGTCCCCTACGCCCGGAAACACAGAGAACATCCAACCGAACACGTATCATGATCTGAACGGGTTGGGAACTCCTATAAATACCAAGGAACATGCAATGGCAAAGGGATCCCCAATCCGACCCTCTCCCCCTGAGAAAATACAAACAGGCAAGGCCACTAAACCTTTTAGTGCTCCCCTTCTTTCACCTCTCAGGACACTGACTTGGGCGTCGGAGGCTCCTCCCCGGAAAAAGATCCCGGGGACCTCCTAACCTTTTTTTTACGAGTTTTACAGGCACACTCCCCTGGGAAATCTAGGCTCCAGACGTTCTCCCTCTCAGGAAGTCCCTCCCGAAGTCACGATGTCTTCTAATGAAGATGCCGCTGGGCATCATTTGGCGCCGTTTGTGGGAAATTACCCTCAGGTCGCCGTCGTTGAAACTCGACGTTCGAAGGACAAGGGACTCCCGAGGTCCCCGTCCGCACCTGAAGCTCAACCGGCTACTGAGCAAACCCTTCCAGGGACTTCCACGCCTGAGGAAGAGCGTCCTCTGGTCATAACCATGAGCTTTCTACGCGACTTTCAATGTTCTGTTGTGGCTGAAATGACATAGCAGATAGACCGAAAGTGGCCACGACAAACTCAGGCCCAAAGGCCTCCCTCGCCTGCACACCCTCGAGAAGGAAGCCCCAAACCAGTCCATCGTAATTCGGGACACGGGGACCCACGTGAGGAGTCTTCAACAGAAAATATGCCCATTAGGGCACGGCTTACAGGACGAGCTGGGTCCAAGCGACCCAAAATCCCACACCGAAGGAGCTCGTTACCTAAGGTGAAGTCTCCATTCATTCAGCGCCGAAGTCACTCCTTGAAGAGGCGCCAGCAATCTCCCTTCCCAGAAGAAGAACCTAGTGCCACGATCGTTATGGAGAAAATATTAGAGAGGTTGGACAGAATGGAAAAACAAGTAGCTCGCAAAGCCGGTATGGGCCAGGCTGTATGAAACCTTCTGTGGGGATGATTCCCCGTTCACTCGAACTATAATAAAGGCAGCCATGCCAGGTGACTTCCGGGTACCTCGGCTGGAAACTTATGATGGCCGGACTGATCCACAGGCTTATCTGACCAAGTACAGACGCAACATAATGATGCACGGTGCAGACGATGCTACCTTGTGCAAGTGTTTTGAGGTCACCCTCACAGGACCAGCAACTGTGTGGTACAATTCATTGGCTCCAGGAACCATCAGGGAGTTCCAGGAGTTATCCACAGCCTTCACGCAGCAATTCATTGAAAGTCGGCCGACGGCGAAGATGCCTGTCCAGATGTTCGACATAGCGCAGAGAAACGGAGAAACCATCCGCGACTATGTCGAAAGGTTTAACAGAGAAGCCTTGAGTGTCCCAGACTTTCGGCCCGAAATACGCATCCTCGCCATGACACGGGGCCTTCGGAAGGACTCACAGCTCTTTTACGAATTTTCCAAAGACCCTCCGGACACGCTTGGCGAGTTTTACCGAAGGGCCGAGCAGCACATGACAGCCAAAGAGTTGAGGATGGCTGGACCGAAGTCCGAGCACGCCCGAGCTGAAGGGTCCAGCCACCAAATACGGTGTTCGGCCGACCAAGCAGGCCGACCTCGGAGAGTGCGGGGAAGGAAACTCCCAAACTTTACGCCCCTGAACACCACGAGGACCAACATCCTCATGACAATGGAAAGGCAGGGAACCCAGATCTAGCGGCCAAGGGCCATGACCGCTGATAATAAGAAAAATATGAAGAAGTTCTGCCAGTTTCACCGCTACCACGGCCACGACACCGAAGGCTGCTTCCAATTGAAGAAATACATAGAGTCGCTAATAAAACTGGGCCAACTTTGGCGCTATCTGCGAATGCCTTCCCCGAAGGGGAGGAAAGATGAGGAAGGAAAGGCAGATGATGAAGATTACGACTCCGACAGACGGAGGAACCGAAGTCCGAAGAGGCGCCCTCCACCTCCGGCGGGGATAATACAAACAATCACAACAGGACTCCCATCCTCGGAAAGGAAGAGGAAGGCCAAAGAAATATCAGTCATGGAATATTAGAGCTCGACGAAGAAGCTGGCCCGCAAGGATGGTTCCACCGTCGTCTTTCCCCATGACGACCCGCTGTTGATCATGGTGAGGATAGGAAACTGGGACGTCAAAAAAGTCTTGCTTAACGATGGATCAAACACAGACGTCCTATTTTCACTTTTGCTGCCGAACTTGGGCATATCCAACAGCGACCTCAAGGCCGTCACTTCACCGACCTTCGGGGTAGGACCATCCGAACTGCCTGTCCTCGGGTGGATCGATCTTCCCCTAATGATGAAAGGGACTTCGGTTAATGGGACAACCGAGTTATTCGCCTCCACAATGACAAGGTTCATCGTTATGGATGTCCCTTCATCATACAACGCCATCCTTGGGAGACAAACACAGGGAAATCTGCACATTCGCCCTGATGTAAGATACTTGACTGTCACTTTTGCCACCAATGATGGAGACGCGGAAATCTTCATTGATCAGGGCGAAGTAAGGAAGGTATTCGTCAAAGCGCGAAAAGCTCCAGCAAACAACTTCGCACAAGTTGTAGAGATAGAGGCTTTAAAGCCAAAAAAGGGCGAGGCGGAAGATTCCGCGAAGGTAGAGATGGAAGAAGTAGAACTTGTCCTAGGCCGAAGTACCCGAATAGGGAAAAATTTGGCCGAAGGTGACAAGAAAAAACTTGTATCCTTTCTACTGATGAATAAAGACTTGTTTGCCTACTCGCCAAAAGATATGCCGGGGGTAAATCCTCGCGTAGTACAGCACAGCCTTAAAGTAAGTCTGGAAGCAAAACCTGTCCGGAAAAAGAAACGGGGCATCTCGGCCCACAAAAATGACTTCATCAAAACCAAAGTCCAGCGCTTATTGGACGCTGATGTAATCAGGGAGGTCAAGTACCCCGAATGGTTGAGCAATGTGGTTATTGCCACAAAAGAAGGGACCAGTAAGCTCCGAATGTGCATCGACTTCAGAAACTTGAACGACGCTTGCCCAAAGGATTCATACCCTCTCCCCCCAATAGACCGATTGGTAGACTCAACTTCTGAATACAGGCTCCTAACTTTCCTCGACGCTTTGAGTGGGTATCATCAAATAAGGATGGACCTCGAAGACGAGGAAAAAACCGCCTTCATCACCGATGGTGGAACATATTGTTACATTAGGATGCCCTTCGGGCTAAAAAATGCAGGAGCCACTTACTAGAGGTTGATGAGTAAGGTCTTCAGTGACCAAATAGGGAGAAACATGGAAGTCTACGTCGACAACATGATAGTCAAGAGCAAGCTGTCTAACAACCTTGTCGCAGATCTAAAGGAAACTTTCCACCAGCTCAGAACCTTTGGGATCCGCCTTAATCCCGAAAAGTGCATCTTCGGAGTGACCTCGGGAAAGTTTCTTGGGTACATGGTATCAGAAAGAGGCATTGATGCTAACCCGGAAAAAATCAGGGCTCTGCTCGAATTCCAAAATCCCATCACAATAAAATATGTGCAGAGACTCACTGGAAGGATAACCTCTCTTAGTAGGTTTATTTCCAGATATGGAGATCGGTGCCAAGTATTCTTCAAAGTCCTCACTAAGGGAGCAAAAAAGGAGGGTAACCTCGGAAGTAAGGATCATCCTTGGAACGAAGACTGCCAAAAGGCCTGGGAAAAACTCAAAATCTACTTAGCACATCTGCCCACTTTGCGACAGCCTCGCGAGGGAGAGCCCCTCATATTATACCTCGCCGTCATAGAAAAAGCAGTAAGCTCGGTCCTCGTGAAAGAGGAATGGCCGAAGCAATAGCCGGTCTATTATGTAAGCAAGTCCCTCCACGGCGCCGAAGTCAGGTATCCTTTGCTGCAAAAAGCTATATATGCCTTGGTGCTAGCAGGAAGGAGGCTGTGACCATATTTTCAGGCTCACCCTATCATCGTCCGAAGCAGTCTACCTCTGCGGGATGTCATGAGAAAAGTTGATCATTCAGGAAGGCTCTCCAAATGGTGCATAGAGCTTGGCGAACACGACATTACTTATGAACCTCGGAAAGCCATAAAAGCTCAGGCCCTAGTAGACTTCATTGCCGAAGTGCCCATCGCCGAGGACAGCCATCCGGATCCCAGCGAAGGTGAGCCAGAATGGACTTTGTATGTTGACGGAGCCTCGGGGTCCGAACACCAGGGCGCTGGGGTAATTATCAGAGGTCCCGAAGGTCTAGAAGTAATGAAAGCCATCAAGTTCAGCTTCAACGTCACCAATAATGTGGCCGAGTATGAAGCTCTCATAGCAGGATTGCGCCTAGCCAGAAAAATTGGTGTAAGAAACTTAAAAGCCCACAGCGATTCCCAGCTGGTAGTTCGGCAAACAGCAGGGGATTATGGGGCGAAGGACCCGACCTTGGAAAAATACCATGAACTGGCAGCAAGGCTCATTCGAGAGTTTGACACCGTGTGAATCGAAAACGTACCTCGACGAGATAACGCCGAAGTAGACTGTTTGGTGAAATAAAAAACATGCACCGAGGTGCTAAATCAACCAAGCATCGCAGTGCTGAGCATAGTAACTTCGGGAAGAGGCTGGAAAGACCCAATAAAAAGATATCTCGCAACCAATGCGCTCCCCAAAGAACCCCACGAAGCTGCAAAAGTTTGAAGAAGCTCCGGTTGATTTTTCCTGATTGGCGAAGAATTATATCGGCAGGGATATGCAAATCTATTGCAGAGGTGTGTTGGCGAAGAGGATACTGAAATGATCCTCGAAGAAGTTCACGAAGGCGCTTGTGGTTCGCACATTGGAACTGACGCCCTCGCAGCAGTAATACTTCGGCAAGGATACTTTTGACCTACTCTAAGAAAGGACGCTAGGCAGTTCGTCCGGAAATGTGGAAATTGCCAAAGACACGCGAGTATCCAGAGGACACCCTCGGAAATGGTAACTTCAGCTGACTATCCCTGGCCTTTCGCAGTTTAGGGCATAGACCTCATTGGGCCACTCCCAACAGCGCCTGGAGGCGTGAAGTTCTGCGTAGTTGCAGTAAACTATTTCTCTAAATGGGTCGAGGCAGAACCCTTGGTGACTATCTCGGCGAAAGATATGCAAAAGTTCGTATGGAAGAACATTATATGCAGATTTGGCATACCGAGGGTACTAGTAGCCGACAATGGGTCCCAGTTTACAGACAAAGGGTTCCAAGAATTTATCAACAACCTCGGAATAAAAATGCACTTCGCCCCAATAGCTCACCCCCAAAGCAATGGGCAAGTAGAAGTATCCAACAGGACTATCAAAGATGGTCTGAAAAAGAGACTGGGGGAAGTAAAAGGGAAATGGCCGGGAGAGCTCCCAAGTGTGTTATGGAGCTACCGAACAACACCCCGAAGAGCCACAGGGGAAACACCTTTTTCACTTGTTTTCGGTACAAAGGCTATCATCCCGGTCGAGGTAGTGCAGCCATCAGTGCTAGTGCAAGTGTTCGATGAAAGGGGAAATGACCTCGGCCTGAGAACCAAGCTTGACCTCGTCGGCGAACACAGAGAAATAACCGAGCCGAGGAGAAAAGCTTTTCAGCAAAGAGTGGCCGTGGCTATAAACTTACGTGCTAGGCCAAAAGGAATAAAGAAAGGAGACCTCGTTCTCCGAAAGGCTGAATTTGGACCCCGAAGGCCATCCCACGGGGTACTTCGCGCAAATTGGGAAGGACCTTATCTGGTACTTGCCGAAGTGCGAAAAGGGGTTTACAAGCTCGGCGATGCCGGAGGCATAGAGTTAAAAAATACATGGCATTCAGACACCCTGAGAAAATTCTATGCTTAAGATTTCGGTGAGAAGATTGTATTGCACAGAAAAATTTCTAAGTACAAAAGTTCCTTAGCAAAAATTCTTGAGCATAAGTTGTACAAGACAGAATTTCGCAAAGAAGATCGCCGTATTTTCCGAAGCCTCTTGAGCGAACATGTTTGGGACAATGGAAAATGAAAAATCTTACAAAAAGACTTAGCCAAAATTTTTAAGAAAGAGTCTTTATTGAGATGGATCTGCTTACAAAGAAGAAAGCTCGCCAAAAGAAGAAAAACAAAAAAGAAGAAAAAGAAGGCAAAGGACCCTAAAACAAACTAAGGAATCTCGACGTCTCGGGAACCACCAGCTCCTGCGTCCTTTTCCACCACCTTCGGCGCCGGGAAAGAAAGGGGCAAGTTCAGGTGCTCGATTTTCGACCAAGACCACCGATGCCCCTCGGGAATGTTTAGGCCCTCCAAGAAAGAGAGGTCCAGATCTGGGAACCTCTGAAGCACTTGGTGACAAACTAGGCAGAAGCCGTCTTGAAAACCGACCTTGGTCATTTCATCGGCTTTCTTCTTCTCGACCGCCAGCTCATCACGTTCCCTCTCCAGATCGGCAATCTCCTTCCTCAGTGCCTTTGTCTTCTTCTTCTTTGGCTCCTTCTTCAAAGACTCGACCTCGGCCTGGAGCCCGGCCTACTCGGCAAGCACCTCCGCTAGGACAGCCTTAGAATCCAACTTCTCCTTTTGCTTTATAGAGGGATTCTTATCCTTTTAGGGTTTAAGGGAGAGAGAGTATAAATAGGAAGGAGAAAGAAGAGTCCAAGGGACCTCACTTGGCTGATTTTTCATCTCTAATCACTCTTGGAGATTTTTTTATCATCAAGGAAGCGTTTTGGGAGCTTGAAGAATGAGTGATCATTCCTGAGAGCTCAATCTTTTAAGGGTTTTCTTGGGTTTCTTCTTTTCCCTCTTTTAGTTGTTGGATTTTCACGGATATTTTTATTATGGGATTTGTGATGATGTTTATTATGGGTTGTGAGTAGTTTATGTATGAGATTCTCTTGTGTTGTCCTTTTCATTGTGCTTATTGTTGAATGATGGTAGGCCACCATACACAATGTGCTAGTTCACTTAATCCTTGAGAAATGTTTAATAGGTGATGAAGAGAAGTGGAGGGGGCATAGTGGTAACCTAAATTAGAGATAATCTAGGTGATCATTAGGAATCAAAAAGAGGTTTAATCCTTAACCACTCTAAGTTAAAATTGGAGCTTGAGTAAGGCCCAAGTTAGTTGAGGGTGAGCAAGGACTTATCTTGAGAAAGAAGTTCTTGAAGTTAGATCCTCATTACCACACAAGGAAAATCATTCTTGAGGACAAAATTACTTGGGTAGCAAGGGGTAGGAGTGGAATCCTAGGGAGATAGTGCCTTAATCCTAAGTTCATTTGACAAGTTCCTTTTAGCATCTAGGGAATTCATTTAGTGTAATTCCGTTAAGTACCTCATTAGGACCTATCACCTTCTTTAGACTCACTTCTTTCTCATTTTCATTTAAGTAACTTGAGTAATTTGAATTTTGAATCTAGGAAGAGTAACTAAATTCCCTTGGGACAATACCCCTATTCACCTTTGAGTACACTACAACTCCGTGCGCTTGCGGGTTTTTAAGGGTTACAAATTGATAAACTCTTAGTTTTACAACAGATGCCTATGAAGGTGTAATGTACTTGAAGACTTGCTCATGGACATGAATGTTCCACAATGCATACTTTGCTTTCTTCAATCCTTTAGAATTAGTACATTGTTTAAATTCCTTCCAAACATCGGATTTCTTGCACCTTTCTAACTTTTTTTTTAGTGCCCCACTGACAGTTGCCTCACCACTAACAACAACTCCATCTTTTACTTCCTTATCCTCACCCTCACCCGATGAACTTAATCCATGATTTTCATCTGATGCTGCGTCAATGGGAATATCTGCCATTTCTGCAATTTGAGCTTGATCGTTATCAATGGTGGTATCAATTTCATCAACATCCATCATAGGATGTGTATTTGAATCCTCTATGGACGGAAAACCCTTGGTTGATGTTGACATTGCTAACAAGGACAAAAGATAAAAACAAGATAAAAGGCATGATAACTTCACAACAATAAGATTAAATACTATTGGAAACCATTCTTTTTTGTTTCCTTTCCCCCCGCGGCAAAACAATCACAATTATGAATAAACCTCAATATGAAAATCTATAGCATATCACGTGAATAAATCAAATAAAATTCATATACCAGCCAATGAAAAATTCTAAGAAACTTTAATGTTAAGAAATAAGCAATATATTACCAGTGCAAATAATCCACACAAATGTAACAAAGAAAGCAAGAATCGAAAATGACAATCTTTAAATTCATCAGAAACCACTAATCAAGCAATATCAAGTGCAAAATTCCCTCATACCCAAAATAGATGCACGAATTCGTCCTTTGATCTTTCTTCTTGAGGCTCATTTGCTAAATTACTAGTTAGGGTTCAGCCACTTTGACTTGAAAAATCTTCCTAGAACTAAAAAGAAAATAGGCATATTTAAGGTATAAAGGTAAAATAACATGATAACAGGAAAAAAAGAAAAAAGAAAAGAAAATTGGAGGATTGAAAGCTATCGAACGAAGAAATGTGAACCAGCAGGTGGCGTCTCTGTCTGATTCAAGCTCCATCAATCAACGGAAGACAAAGGTCGATACGGCGTCTTCATCAAGCGAATTCCAAGCGGTGAGATTTGGGATTGGCTTGGCTCGTCACTCGTCAGGAATTTGCAGGAAGGAAAGGGACAAAGCACAGAGGCTTTGGCGCTTTGCCATCTCTGTTTCACGAATCGCAAACAAAGTGGGGACTAGGGAGGGAGCTGATTCACATAATGATAAGCTGACATTACCACGTGGGTTTGGGCTAGGTAGTATTTAGGCATTTTGGGTTTTAAGAATTCATAAATAGAAGGATATGCCCAGGTTAATAATATTATATTCAACAAGCCTCTTAAGCTCAACTTTTTTTAGGGTTGAGTAATAGCGGGCTCGAGCACGACCCTATAAATTCCCAAGCTCAAAATAAGGCTCGAGCTCGAGCTCGATAAGCCCGGCTCGATAAAGCTCAGTTCAAGTTCAAGCTCAAGCTACCCTTTAAAAGCCCGGCTCATTACACCCCTAGAACCTACACCTAAAATTCTCCTCCACTCAACTTTTTTTTTATTTATGATGAAGCTGAATACGTTTAGATTTTCTCTTGAAAACAAAATCGTTTAGAAACCCCATTGTCTACAAGTTGTGATTTCAAATACATTTTGACAAAGATGTACATAATCCGGTGAAACTAAACATTGAAAATAAGTTTAATTGTAGGAAACCTTTAGCTCTCTAGTTAGGGTTAAAAACATATGTGGTCCCTAACCTTTTCCTTTTGTCTCATTTTCATTCCTAACCTCAATATCATCTCATTTTGCCCTTTGACTTCTAAATATGTAAAAAATCATCCTACCTACACCCCAACCCTCTTTGAATATGGTCACCTGAACTGAAACCCAACATACCCATAAAGCCTTGGCGAAGTTATAGATTTGAGTAATTCTACCCAATCCTATCCTACCCCTCCTAAATTCATATATTTATCTTTAAAATTTGATTTTTTAACTTAAACTAAGTCATAATCTAAGATAAATTTTTATATATTAATTTACTTTATGAATTTTTAGTTATTTATTATTTTTAAATGATAATTTTTAAAATCATTCATAAAAATATAGAAAAGAAATAAAGCTATATATGTATGTCCTAAATGGATAAGCGGGTAATATTTGCTACTCACGAGGCAAGGGCTAACCAAACCCTCCCAATTAGCATATATATTAGCTTTGATAAAACTTTTCATCTTTGTTTTTTTTTATTAAGGAAATCATTTACTTAGATGAAAAAACTTTTATTTGGTCCAACTTAACCCTCAAACTTGGCCCATGATCTTAGTTGATAAGAACATTTAACCTCATAAATTTTTATCTAGTTCAACTTAACCCTCAAACTTTACAAGATAGTTCAATTGATTACATTGCCTATAAAATGATATCATGTACTTCAACCTTTATTTATGGTTATTGCAAGGGCTATGAATGGGTTTGTCAAGCCTGTGCCCACCAGCATCGAGCTTTGGTTCGATAAAAGATACTACCTGAACTAGAACTCGATAAGAAACATGCCATAATTCATGTTCGAGCTTGCCTCGAGAGCCTGATAGGCTCACCGACTCAAGAACAATAAGGATATGTTTGAAAATAGAAACAACAGGTAAATAAGTAGGAAGTAATAAGTTATTAAATCACAAAAGGAAGATGTACATGTTGCCAGATAATAAAGATAATCGCAAATAGAACATGAAGAAGTAAAGAGAAATAAATAATGTAGAAGTTAGTCATTTATGAGTCATTATTGTAATTTATAAAAAATTGTGACATACATTATAATAAAGATCTTTTGGTACAATGAGATAATTATCGTAATATATAAAAATTTGAGGCACAATGATAATCTCGTAAATAATAGGAACTAGGAGTTGTATGAGCTGCGCTCTAACCCATGATATAGCAACTCATGTTTTAAATACAAATCGAATATGACAATTCAAAGTCACGTTAGGTCTAGAGTTTTGCTCCTATAATGAATAATCGCCCAAAGAACGAAAAAAAAAAAAAGGAGACAACTTCAATGTTTGGTAATGGGCCTTGTAGTCGGGCCGCACGTCTCAAAACCCAAACTTAAAGGCCTTTTTCCACGTTTCATGTGCGTTCATTCTTTGTTCATATCATCTCGAGGAACGCGGGTGAAATTAGGGTTCTTTGTTAGGAGGAATCTTCCAATTATTCCCAAGTATCAAATTCACTGTTGCTTCGCCATAGGGATTGCAACAATGAAGAAGTGGAACCGAAGCGGTGAAGAAAACTCTGAGAGGAATAAAATCGGGGCCCCAAAATTGGTCGACATGAAGCAGAAGAAGAGGAGGAAAAACAAGAATATGCAGAGATTGGGAGGGACTGGCCTGTCATTGGAAGCCTTCGCTAATGCAAAATCTACCAGTAATCACTACAATCCAGCTTTAGTCAGTAAGTTCTTCCCCTAATTTCATTTTAGCATTCAATTCATAAGGCACTTGTGCCTTTTCTTTGCTAGCTGTTGCATTCAAATGAAGTCAGATGAATTGAAATCTGGCTTAGCTTGAAATCTTGCGGGTTTGTCCAATTTTAGCTTGAAATAAGACATCATACCGCGTGGAGCAATGTGATGCTTGGTTTTGAACTCCTGGCTGCCTTTCGTTTCTGTTTCTTAATCTTGTAACTGTAACTGGAGATGGTGAATTTCGGATAAATTCGAGATACTTGAGTGCTTTATCTAATGATTGATATCTGCTTCTTGTGTGTAATTCTCTCCGGATTATTTCATATTTGAGACGAAGATATTTCAGGAGTTAATCACCCAAACTTTCACGTCCAGTTGAGCTCAAAAGATTCTCAAATTGAAAGCTTTAGGTTTAGGATCCCTTGGTTGTTGAGAGATGTGGAGATAATTGCTGCGATCTGTCAGAGACAGTGATTGATAACTTGATCCCGATTCTGAATTTCTTATTATGAGTCGATTGATTTTTCGTTTTTTATTAGAGGTTCCAAAGAATCTTCTTTTGACATTCTTGTATTGTCATGCACCAGAAAAGAAGAGGGAATTCTATAAGAATGCTAAAGTTGTTCGAAAGTATAAAAGGATGCTTAAGCAGGAAAACCAGCAGGATGATCTTCACTCGGGCATGAGAATCCAAGAGGTATGTTCTCATCTTACCGTGTAAAATTCATGATCTGATGTTCTAAAGACCGTCTTGCTGTTGGTTGACAGAAGTCTCATATGGGGATGTCTTATTCTTTTTGAAGTAAAACGATTTAAGCCAGAACATGAAACTGTTTCATGGAGCAACTTTTATGTGTCCCCCCCTCCCTCTGCTTTCGCAAACGATAGCACATTTTTTAAAGTTAAAATGATGTGGGACTGGGTTACATGTTTTGGAATATCCTGTGTAGTCTATAAGAGGCGCTAATGCAAACTTGTGCCATGTTATGACTCAAGGGAGGTGGGGAGGTGGTTTAGGTTTGACCTAGGTTGTATGTGTATGGCAGTTGAAAAGGCCTTATAATGGGCAGTCCTTAATTTTTATGGAGGTGATTATGAAAGAGCAGACATGTGAACATCGAGGCAGAGTAAGCATTTATTGTCTGGAGTGGTTGGATATACTTGCCTTCTAGTAGGACCTTCCAGAGCAGTTTCCTGTATTCAAGGGTGGTATCGCAATAAGTATATGGAATATGACTAATTGTGATGACTTGTAGTGTGGCCCACAACCTAAACTACCATGTTTTGCTATTGAAAATTTAAAATTGCTTGCTATTGAAAATTTAAAATTGTATCTAATTTCAAAGTCATAATTGTCAAAGGTAATTATGGAAAAGGTTTTCATCTTCAATATTTGATAGACTCTAATTCTATAGCTCAATATTACAGGGGAATGAAGACGGTGGCATGCGTGATGCAAAGAAAACAAAGAACAAGAAGAATAGATCACACAGTTTGACAGAATTGTATGAGAAACAGAGAGCGGAAAAAGAGAAGGCAAGGATGGAGAAGGAGGCAATCATGCAGGCAAAGAAGGAAGAAAGGGAGAGAGCTGAAGCACAAAGGAAGTCACTGAGGGAGAAGATGTTTAAAAAGACCAAGTTTGGTCAGCCTGTGATGAAGTATAGAATAGAGCACCTGTTGCAAACAATACAAAGTTCAGCCAACAAGCAGCAGCAAAATTAACAATAGCATGGAGCTAGAATATCTCATCGTTTGCCTGGTAGCTACTACTTCAGTTGGAGTTGGAATCAGCTGACTTTTAGATGCTTTTTTTGGAGACTATCGGACAGCAGGAGAGGAATGGAGTGCTTTCAAATTCGATTCAATTAACCAAAGGCTGTAGAAAGAGTGGAGTTCCCTATGAACCAAATGCTCCTTTTTCCAATCTTCATTTTCCTGATTCCACGCCAGAAACATTTGTGCCCCCTGTTTAAGCGAAATTTACAGTGCTTGTAGCTGCTTGTAAGTATGTACCTTGTTCTATACCAGCGTTCTTAAGAATTGTCGCCTATCTTTTTGTGCTTTGATTCGTGCCAAGGACCAAGATGCATTAAAAAGTCATAACCTTAAGCAGAAGTTAGGAGATACGACTTGTCCTTCTGGAGGTCGTGTCCTCCGTACGCCAGAAAACTCAGAACGTAAAACATAATAAGGTGTGGGAAGCGAGTCTTGGATTGGGATATGCTATAGAAAGACTGATGCAAAGAAAACAATACAATTGCACAGCAAGAAAATCATATGGCCGTTCTGGAAAACAAGCTCTTGAAGCATGAATACCAGTGTTGTACTGCTTTGAAAGAGTCTTGTAGTTCAAGATACTAGTCTGAACATGGGGTAGGGCTGAGCAACGACGATGGTCCGCCGGCGTGGCGTACAGCAGATGGCCATGAAGGTGAGAGCAATAACAAGAGCCATGAGAAACCCAGTGAAATCCAATCCGCCACCATCACTGAGCTCTGTGCAGACCAACTTCCCCATCTTCTACAGGTTTTAGCAGCTGCTTGGTAGCCGCTAATTCGTCGACGGAGCTGCAGCCTGGGCTAGCTTTTGAGTAGTGCCTCCTTTGTATTTCGGAAGATGCACCTCTTCTTTATTATAGATTCTCTGGTTAATTAGGTCGTCAAAAGAAAACAAGAGGAGAAGGTCTTTTGGTTTAACGCGGTTGCTTCGCTAGCCAATTGGATCGGTGACGGTGACTGAGCTTGGAAAAAAACTGGGTTTTTGGAGTCCAAATTGATGTCTTTGTTTGACCACACGCTAAGCGGTAGAAGGGCATTCTGATGACAAAAATGTTCACCTAACCTACGGCGAAAATACACCTGCACCCCTCGAACTTCAACTCGGTTGATCAGGACACGTTCCCCCATAAGCTTCAACTCGGGCCAACTCAATTTCTAAATTTGCTTAAATGGGTCAGTCAACTCCTTTGACTGACCGGTGCCTGTGTCACGTGAGCAAGCAGCAACTAACGCTGTTCACCCTCGTCCTCTTCTTCGTTTTCTCTCCGTAACCGCCCATCAGAAACATGGTCACCGATTGATCCCCCTCCCTTATTGCCACCAAGCTCTACCTTGCCCTGCTCTGCCATCTTCCTCCTTGCTTATCTTATTATCCACCAAGGCACAATTACATCGAAGTTCCATACAGCTTCTTCGAGCGAAAAGTTGAGCATCACTTTTGATCCCCTAAGTTTGAATGCGGCATGGTCGTAGGCTCTAACGGCTTCCATGGCAGTGTTTAAAGTCCCAAGTCAGATCCTTGGTCCTCTACGGTATGGGTTGCACATCTCATCGCAAAATGTACTGCACAGTCTTCACCAGACTCTTCTAGAGTGCTAATCATGAGTGATGCAGGTTTCACAGATTGATAGGTTTCAAGATCAAAGATTCGCCATTTTGATTCAAAATGAAGGTTTGATTTCTTTTGTGCTCGAAATCATGAGCAAATTGGAAGAACCCCTGCTCAAAGTGGAAGAATACAGGAAATTTGATTTGGTTCTGGAAATTTAATGGACTCCAAAACCATGTATTTTCGAACCCAATAGGCGAAGATTCACAGGCACGCGGATGAAAATAAATCAGGAAGAGGCGGTAATGGAGCGACTGCGGTCTACGATGGCGGTGAGGAGACAGATGATGGGACGGATTTCTGCATGTTGCATTTCTGGTGGCTGGCCAAACAGAGTTGAACGGTGTTAGCTACTCCTGGCTCACGTGATGAGCACCTGTTGACTGACCCAATGAGTTAGTTCAGGGAGTGAGTTGACACGAATTAAAGTTCAGGGGGGGAAGTGCCTTGGTCAACCGAGTTCAAGGGGTGCATGTGTATTTTGGTCCCTAACCTAACAACCGAAGCATGAATGCATGATGGCGATCGCTTGATGAAACTTGAAAGATTCTGGAATAGTCTGCTGGTCTAGTAATAAGCCCAACGTAACTTTTATAGGTCTACAACCCATTCTTATATGAAAGTCTTACTATTTCTAGAGCCCAATAGGCCCATATCTAGGATCAATCAGGTCAGAGCTTACACCCAATCTCTATATACTTCTCCTGAGCCGCTAAGAAACCAGACAAAACCCTAATTGAAATCGCTGAGCGGTTGCTTCCTTCGGTCTGCCGATCATTGTCGTGTGAATTTTTCCGATGGGTTCGGCGGTTTGTAAATCGAATCTATTCGAAGTGTTTCTTTGTAGGCCGATGAGGAGAATTTGAAGGCATGAGCCGCAACAACACCAATTGCGCTCCGTGTAGAACCTTTTACGCGGGTTGTTGTTGCGATGACGAATGTGCCAGTATGCTAATCTGAGGCTGTTTATTTGTTTTCCCCTTTTCTGCCTTCAATCGTTTTCCCAGAAAGTTGAGCCTTTTCTCAAATTTTTTTTGCTTCAATTCCGTTACGCGGGGCTGACTAATCAATCTCCCTGTTTTCGTCTCGTACCAATGCTTAAATTTCTGTTCGATGTGAACTCGATTGTTCCAATTCTTAGTAATCAGTTACTTGGAGATGTGTATGTTTAAACAAAATTTTATGGTTTCATTCTGCTGTGTAGCTAGTATGTCATCATGATGTGATTAGTGTATATAGGAGGCCTTAGTTGCTTTAATAATTGGGCTCTATTGCTCTCCGCTAGTTGCTTTGAATGGTATATTTTTTGGGTCAGAATGAGAGAATAGGTTCATTATTAGATTAACGTGAGCAACTAGTTTTTAAATCCTTGATGAACTTTGTGCTAAAATCTTTTGGAGTCTTGCATGACATGTTTTCATTGGCACTTAAATAAACAAGTGAGGCTTTGTAATTTGGCAGCGTCCTAAACTAGAAGATTATCCTTAACTAGACACTTGTACAGAATCTTGTGTGGCAGGAACACAAGATTTGTACAGCTGAATGGATCATTTCATGCTCTTGAAAGGCACTAACTGGGGATATCAAATTAACTGTTTTGAATTGCAGCGCCTGCTGGCTTGGTGGTTGTTGGCTGGTGCCGTCATGCTCAGATTTCTATAGATTATATAAAGTGTCTGCAAAAAGATGAGGGTTGTGGCAACTGTAATATATTCATGTCTAAGATATGGTTGCATAGCCGTAAAATTGATGACCCTCCGTGTTCCTCCAAGCTAAGCTGTCAGCTGCCATCTGTTGTACCCCTGCATGGGTGAATGTCTTTGGTCGTCGCCCTTGCCTATGTGGTTGATCTGCCACTGATTCCACCCCTGTAATCTCACGATTTTCTGATGCTTGCAAAGAGTAGCGGCAATGCTGGCAGCAGCGGCGGAGGCAGTGGAAGAACTTTCCAGGAGAATCTGTCGTTGTGGATGAGGAGGGGTACGTTCATCATTTTTGTAAATCAGGCCTGTTCTTTTGAAAATGGTTGTTAAGCCTCTATATGCAATTGCACATAGGTCCACAATAAAAGAACTAATTATATTGTGCAATTGAACATACGTATATTTTAAGTAAAAAATAATCTCACAAGTTTTTGTTTTATCATGCACGATCTCATCTTTATCCATAACAACTACCATTAATTACATATTTACTAACCGTGTAATTGTTGAGGTAGAATTGAAGGGAAAGGAGAAGAAAATGAAGTTTCTATTTTACACACTCAAATCTTCGTTGATGTTTAGTTGATAGGAAAAAGAATATACAACTCTACGCAAAATTGCTCGAGAACATAAAATAAGGAAGCATCTATGGGAGAAAGTGCAAAACTAATACTAATGTTTACTCAAGCAACAATATTTAGGGGTGAGCATTATTCAAACAAAATTAAAAAAATAAAAAAAAAATCTATTATATTTGAATAAAATAATTCAGTTCTTCTTTTAGTTCGGACAACCTGGATCAAAATCGAATTTTATGTTCAGTTATTGGATCGGTTTTTGAATTATACATTTGAAACCAAATAGACCAAATAATAATAAATATGTTAATATTATTCATGTTGACCATACATATATAAAGTTATTTCCTACTAATTTTGAATTATATGCTATTTATCTTTCTTTAATTTTGAGTAAGAATTGATTTAATATGTGTAAGGTCTTAAAAAGATCAACAAAATAAATTGAAATATAATTCAGACTATTTAGATCGGTTTGAAACTTAATTCAAAAATCTTGATATGCTTTATAAAACTGAACCACAATCAGTCATTTTGTTCTGATTGATTCCAACTTGAACCAACCAGATGTTCACTCCTAGCAATACTGCCACTAATGTTTTCTTTTTGCGAATTTGTCACTGATGTTATCTGTTAGAAGAAATTTTGCCATTGGCAACCAATGGGAGGAATATTCTATTTGCTCAAAGAATATTATATGACATAATTCTTAAATTCGTTCATGAAGGCTTTCTCCTTAACTCTTAGCTACCCCAACTTTTTGTAAGACCCAAATGAATTAGAACTTTTTGTTTGACCATGTACCCTCATTGCTGAGTCTTCTTATTTTCACTTTCGTCATTGTCGCCGCTATCATCGATTTTATATTTTAGAATTGTAGCACCTCTTAATTTAGTCCTTTATGCATCAATTGAACCACATTTATTCAAGGTTTGTTCTAAGGAGCATTGCGGGATGTATGTAAGAGTGGATGTGGCACTGGTGGTAGAAACGGTGGAGGGTTGCAGGCAGAAGGCACAGGGGGGTTGTTGGAGTGAATGTCATATTGAAGATAGTTGTAAAAATGATAGATTCAGAAACATAGAAGTGATGATTTTAGGTAGAAAATTTTGTTATTGAAACTTACGATTTATTTTTTTGCATTTTTTCAAGTTTGCTATGTAAATAATTTTAATAGCTGGTGGCAAAATTGCTGTTAACAAGTAATGTTTGTGGCAAATCGCAACCAAAAAAACATTAGTGGTAAAAATTCTCCATCGCAAATATTAGTTGCAATTTTACACCTTTTCCCCTTTGACTTTTACATCTCTTTAACAAGAGTTGACAACGGAAAATGTGGTTAAATGTTAGGAGAACTCTTGACCCTCAATTCTGAGAAACGACGGTAAGGGGTTCTTATCCAGGCATCGGCCGGTAAGAGGTATAGGCGCGCACACATCCTTTATGTGATGTATCATAATTAGCTTCATGTGTTAAGAAAAATATCATTGACAAAATGGCTCTATCTCTATAATATAATTTCCCAAAACCTCTGTTGATGCAAGAATATATAGTGGGAGGAGGTTATAGGTATTATATGATCTCATATGCCATGTCATTTCAGTGTTGAACTATATAAATGTCCAAGGTGTTGAATTGTATGTAGCATAGAAGTGACAAATAGCTAAAGGAATCAGATAACGGGACCCGGGGGAATTCGATGGAGGCCCTGAAGGTCACGGTCCAGGATTTGGCGGATTTGATGGCTGCTGGTTGGGGTCTGGGATTTGGTTGCCGTTGGGGTCCAGGGTCTGGCTTTTACCCTGGATGTTGGTGCTTTCGCTGATGGTTTCTGCAACATGATTTCTGCCATGTAAGTAAAGAGTTAAGTGGCTATTCAACCTGGTTTCAATTCTAGCATATACGAGGTAACTTTGATCTTATAGCTGCTCGGATGGTGACGCTAACTTCTGACAACCTTAGCCTCAGATTTAGCTAACCATAGAATGACCTATAAATTATCTCCATTCCTACCTCATTCCCTCTTAAAATTCATTTCCCTTGGATCATTCGACAAGATGCCATCCATTTACGATGTTTAGTCTGAGATTGAGTTGTTACATGCTTTCAGCCTGTCCGGCCCTTCCTGCTGATGGTTATTTCAGAATTGTTTTGGACCTCCCGGTCATGGACATGGATTCGGTCCCCATGGAGGGCTGACCACTCCCTTCGAATTCCCTTCTATATAGCACTGAACTAGGTCTCTATACTTGCCTGTGTTCAAACCACAATACTTCGTCCCATTTGATTCTGAATTTATGTACAGACAAAGATAACAAGCCGCAATGAAATTATACAACGCTGAATCCCTACATCATCTTCATCATCATCAATTCATCATATAATTACGTAATGTCATAATTCAAGGGACGCTGATGAGCACAAGAAACAAATTTCAAAGCAGTCGCTTGATGACAAACGTATGCTAGCAGAGCACACAACCAACATAGTGGGACTGTTTACTTATCAAACAAGAAAGACATGACGGGAATTATTTACAGAAAATGAACGGAACCTTAATTGATAAAAGATAGAAAAGTGAAATCCTCCACCAATCAGCAACCGGAGGCATCAAGCTGCATATCCACTTCGTGGTATAGACTTCAAAGGTCGCAGCCTAAAAACCAGTACCAAAACCAGCAGATTCTCACGGCCAGCCGAACCTGTGAATTGGAACCTGAGGGACAACAATTTAATTTAAACAGAATATCAATATCAAGTGCTGAGAACGCAGGGCAAAAAGGCACACCATCTGCATACTAAATGCAGGACCAAAACCTATACCTCGATGCAAATCATTCGCAAGCTATCTTAGTATCAAAGCTGCTCAGGCATATTGCAAATGCCTGAAAAGCTGAGATTGGATATTGATAATCCATGGTGAATACATCCTTCCCCACTTTCCCAAACTGGAGAATAACATTCTCGTGCTCTTGACCATTCTCTAAAGAGGCAACCAACTGAAAGTTTTTAACTGAAGCAACGGTTACCCGCCCATTAAAGTTCAAGCACCAGCACTGAAGTTGTTCGTGCCACCTAGGAGCTTTATTTCTTAACATCAGCATTCCTTCTCTCTGTGCAGACAAAGGCCCAGATTGCATGCTGTCTGCTCGAGTTGACTTTGATCTGAAGAAAGGAATGGATGGAAATGCATCCAGATTCCCAGGCACAAACTCAGTTGGTGTTGGTGCTACTCCTTCGGGCTCAATGGCAGAAACATGAATGGAGTTCATGACACACTGCATTCTCCTTGGGCCTCTGATTTCCAAAACATATATATATATATATATATATATATATCAAGTTAGGGTGAAGAGAGAGATGCTAGTCAAGATATATAAAATAAGTTTCTATTCTGTCTATTCTCGTAATATTCAGCCAGACATGCCTTACCTAGAACCAAGAACATTCAACTCATAAGAGATGTGAGCTACAGGATAATTGCCAGCTGGAACTTGAGGGGAGACTTGTTTCAGATTAACTAGCCTGGTCGAACGGCATTTGACAACTCTTGCTCCGAGATTTGGGGGTTGGGCATCATAGATGGCGAATTTAGTGCCCAGAAAGTTAGATCTGTTGAAACCAATTATGGGTAATTCAGAACTCGAAGACAAGAATATGCCATGAAGGGAGGAAATACCTCAATTTTCCAATATAGGTGTTGCTTCCTTTTGACACAATATCACAATTCAATGAGATGATGTAGTCTGTGCAAGTTGGACGCCTACATCTCCTTGCAGCTAGAAGGAACTTTCCATCATCATTTGAAGCTGCCAACAGATCAGGTAAGCCAAAGTGTTTAACATTTATGTATATCAGTTCCCAATGTCCTCAGAAATTCTTGTGAACAGTGAGATGAACAAAATAAAGTCAATAATTTCTCACTCACATTGATTCAAACCAAGGTAAAGATAATATGTTTGGGTCCCACGGTTCCGTCTTATGTAGCATTGAATGAGAGAATCCCTAGGACCTGGCTGCAAAAACAAAAAATGCTAAAGTTTCTCAAACTTCGACAATGAGAGACATCAAAGAAGAAAATTTTATTTAACCAAAATACTTCCAGCAGAAGCATTCACACGAAAGAGAGAGACACCATAAAAGAAAAATTTGAATGCCACAAGGAATTTGATGACAATAAAAATACACAGTAAATCTTTACGTACGTTTTCCATTATACTAGTTATAAAAAAAGGGAAAAAAGTACAGACACGAACAAGGACAACAAGAGGTGCTCAAAGAAAAACTATGTCAAAGAACCCAAGGAAAAAGAAATTAGATTGTTACCCTTAACTTATCATTCTCAAATCCAGTACTCTCTTTCTTTTCTCCCAAGTCACCCATAAAACTGGAGAAACAGAACCATACTAAATAGAATTCGCCATTTTACCCATACAAATTTCATAACTTCAATATTCAAGATAACCACCACATGAGAAGTGGTAACCCAAGATTCTCAACATCCCATAGATGAGAATCATAATTACACCTACCAAGACAGGAAACTGTTACCATTAAGCAACAACCCCATAAACCATAAAGCCCCAAAACCCTTCTCCACCTGGTTCACAAAGCATTATAATGCCAACTTTGTGAATTCTCCCTTTATCACAAGCAGTTGGGTGATAGGAAAAAAGGATTGTTAATAAAAAAAATTGGGGGATCAAAGAATTTGAAGGAGGAGGGAAGAACTTCAGACATCAACTTCAAGCAGCAGTTTGGCAGTTGGATACAACCATAACCCTCAAAATTTTAGATCATGCAAATGACAAAATTAAGTCAGCAGCTAACATCATATGCTATAGCACGTAAGCCCAGTAGGATGTACTGCCAGAAGGCAGGCATTCTTCGTCAATTTCTTGAGATAGAACCAGCCACCAGTGTCAATTTTTAAAGTTAGATTATTGACCTGATTCTAAAGACTGTGAAGATCAGTTGCATAAAACTGCTAATTGATACTCTGAATATTTAAAACTAAAGCCATGATATAAGTTAACTTGGTTTTAACTTTGCAATAAATACACAACCCACATATTTGAACAAAAACTAAGAAATTATATTTATTCAACAAAAAGCATTCTGGATGATAACCACTACCTGTTTCAATGAAATCGGGAATGTCAGCTTGCCAGAAAGTTCGGGGGTTTTCACAATTTCTTTCATAATCTCTCTCCAGTTCTTACAAACACCAGCACAAGAGACCACATTCTTACGGGCAGGCCAAATTTCCTCTGATGCTTCTATTCTCATCAACACGTCCCTCAACAGCTCAGGCGGCATGTTAGCCCAACAGCTTTGCTTGAAAGCATCAACAGGCACTGAATCATCCTGAACTACACGATGAGACCTTGATCTCATCCCATAGCCAAACTTGACATCAAACCTTTTCCTAGATATGCTGCCAAGCTCTCCCTTCACATCCTGGAGAATACTCTTCAACGACATTTTACCTCCTTTCCCCTAAAATCCCAAACCAATTACTCAAAAGCTAAATGGTCGATGTACCTCTAGATTTCCAATTCTGGATGAGAATTCAAAACACCACCCCGTTACAAATATGAACCTCAACAAACCACCATTTGATTTCCTAAACTCCAACTTTACAGCGTCAAACAGTAGAGTGAGACATGGGACAAGTAAAAAATCCCCACTTTGGAGAGAACAGAGCTTAAAACATGCTATAAATACAATAAAGAGCACCAGAAACCTCTAATTTCAGACTACACAATGAGAATCAAACCCCCGCCAAATATAAGTAACCCAGTAACGCAAAAAGGTTAATTTTCATCCTCATATCAAAGAAAACAGAAACCATTTTCCTCAGCTCTCTTCCAATCCCAATCTACCAGCCATCATTTCCGGAAAGCATAAAGATCCATCCTGATGAGCCAATTAAGAAGGGTTGATCTAACCTCGATCGACAACATCTCCCTGTACGAGGGGCACGTGCGAAGACGATCGGGGGTGCAGGGTCGGATCACAGAGCCATTCAGGTGTCCGATGAGGAGTTAAATGGTGGAGTGGAGAGGGAGGGTGTTGTTGCAGTGGCAGAGGTTGAAGTTAGGGTTGGAGTTTGGTGTGAGGCGTAGTGATGATGTGTGAACAAGTGTGAGCTGAGATCAGGCGTCAAACCAGAAAAATTCTAGCGATCGCCTGCGGCGGGGACCCGCCACCTGAGCCTTATCCACGAACCGGGCTTTGTCTGCTCCTCAGGTTTCGCGAGTTGTGGGCCTGGTAGAGCCCTCCAACTGATTGGCCCCTAGGCCCGTTATATTTTTTATTACTACTATAGAGGATTGATCCAAGATATACTATCGGTGTAGTCTTTTCTCTGCACACGTACGCGTTGAAAAGGAAATAAAGGATAGTACATATATCAATAATTTCAATGTGCTTTTGTATGTAGCTAAGTGCTTTTTTAATAGATGAATCAAATAACATCTTCTGATAGATAAAGACTAATATCCTTAAAATTTAATTTATTATTAAAAATGGAAACTTCTCTAAAGAAAATTTTCATCGTACTTGTTTTTATGTTTGCATTTATTTCCTAAAACTAAATTCATTTGAAAAGTAAAATTATATAGATATAATAATCCATTTTAAATTAAATTTTTATGATATTATTAAATTTTTATGAATTTTTATAGTTTTATGCATTAAAAAGAAAAAATCACAAAAATTTAATAAGATTATAAAAATTATATTTTTTGTAGATTATTGAACCTATATAATATTGAATTTTAAATAAAATTATTTTCAGGTAAAAAATGTAGAAATAAAAATAAATTATTTTAAATTAAATTTATTTAAATTATAACGAAATATCTTAGTGTTTTTACTTGAGTTACTCAAACCTTTCTACTTAGATAAACTTACATTTATAATACAGCCAAGTAGTACTCTTTTAGATAATATGTTCATTGTTGTTTAACAATTGGACTTACAAATTGGGGGAAAACAGATTGGATTGCATAAAGAAACTATTGATATTGTAAAATAATTTATGTGGAAATTTTTATTTTGCAGTCCTGTCAACTATAGTTGTCTCCCAAGGTTTAGTTGAAATCACGTTTTCTTACAGCAATTTTTTTTCCTAATTGCATTTCCCAACAATATTAAAAAGAACTTTAATTTATAGAGAAAAAAATCATATGATAAAAACTCTTAATTTATGAACTAGACAATTTTAAGCTCAGAATTTTTATCTATTAAAAAGCGATACAGTAAAAATTAAACATTTTTTAACGTGAACTAATAACATTGGAAAACAACGAAAAATGTAAAAACTTTAAAACTTTAAAAGAAAGTACAATTTCGATTAATCTTATGAGCCTTTTCAATTTATTTTTTCCGGGATAAAACAGAGAAAGTTTAAATAGAATTTTCAACAATAAAGTCTCTGTCTTGGAGGTTGACCAGTTTGAACTCAAACAATATATATATATATAATTACCATTTATCAGAGATAAAAAAAAATGAGTTATATAATTTATTAATTTTAATTGTTCTTTCTGTTTTCATTCAACTTAGGTATTGATCAAAACTTTACAATTTAATAGACTCAAAAAGTATTTTTAAAATATTTTTAAAAATAACAATTATATATATCTCAAATTCTTTGCACTATTTACCATTTACAACAATTAATCTATATTTTTTATCTTCAGTATTTTAGTATATAAATATGAAACTTTTATATATAAATGATAAATTAAGACTTATAGTTTCTAAATATTATTTTTAAAATTTTTTCTAGCAAATCATAATATAAATAAATACATATGAAACTTAAGTAAAAAGAGTGAAATATATCAAAAAATATAGGACAGAAGAGTATTTTTTTTATTGAATTTCCTTTTATTCAAGTTGGGTACAGAACAAAATATAAAATTTAGTTATTTTTCAGAAAAAAAAATTATCAGGTTATTATTAGATATATAAAATGCTAGTTTTTAAATTGTATTGATTTTGGATGAAAAAAATTAATAAAATCGAAATTGATAAGTTTTTTAGGTCAAAATAAACATAGCGCCGTCAACCTTACGAGATACATCAACCAGAAACGAACATTACCAATAATGTCCGTTTAATTCTTCATGTGGCTATCATGAATCAAAAAATGCTTCAAAATAGTTTGGAATGTTTTTTAAGAAAACATATAATTAATTGAAACAAATATAACTTATCTGATACCAACTGAAAAGAATCTAACGGGACATTCCCAAACGAGAAATTACAGATTAGGGCCAATTTTTTTTTTTTTTTAATCTGGTGCTTCAAAGTTTAGGAGAACGGCAAGATTACTTTCTTTTTTTTTTTTTTATGTCATTGTGGGAAAATGCCTTATTGGGATATAGTAGTACTTTTAAGTGCAATATCTGACTTTATTTAGCTGTGACAACTCTAATTTACAAAAATTTTTTAATTTTACAGAGAATAGAATGGCCTTTGATTTTAAGAATTAAAATATTGATGAACTTGCCAGCCAAAGATGGATTTGCTTTTTCAATTCATGCCCGAAGACCCGTTGCCCTGCCCAGATGCTTTGTGCGTCTTCATTGACCCTCGTTTTTTCGGACTTTCCCCAATTTTGTAGCATGTGGTTCAAATGGAAAGTGGAATCGGTTCTGATCTGTCGGATTTTTTCGACCGTTGAGGCCTTACAATCATGGCTAAAGTACACCAGCAGGTCTCTAACTTAGCTAACTTGCATGCGTTAGTCCCTCAGCTCCAACTCAATATATTCAAGTCCTCAAACTTTGGAAAATGGCACTAGTTAGTCGAAGGCACCATATGGTGTGGGGGAAAGAATTCACACATGATCCTTAATGTTTTTTTTGTCGAACTATAGGTAGTTGTAGTTTTTTTTTATTATTTTAGCCGTATATAGGTTAAATTTCTTTAATTTCACATGCGTTTGTTATTTATATAAGTATTATATGATTCATAATATTTTATAAAAACACTTAAAGCTTCATTAATTTGTCAATTTAAAATTAAATCAATGAATTTTCAAAAATAATTAACTATTCAGTTTAGTACTCATTATGTTGTTATTATAATAAATATTATTTAAAGATTGTTGTTTGAGTAATTGTTATATTATTGGTAACAATTTTTTTAGATTTTGAAGACTAATTGTATATTAAAGAGTTATAAGTTTTAAAATAAATTATTATAAATTGAGAAGAGGGATAGAAAATGATTTTCCAACATAATCACTTAGTTTGAGAAACATTTATGATTAGATAAGCCCTTTTCATAGTATAGGCGAAAACTATCTTTTTTATAAGGGAAAATAAATTCAAGCTTTTTATATGAATCGAATGTTATAATGTAGTGTAAAGTAAGGATAATTTAGCCCATTATATTGGAACAATTTGTGGTAATTCAAAATTTTATTTTTAAAGAGATATAGATATAAATATAGGATAATTTAGCCCATTATATTGGAACAATTTGTGGTAATTCAAAATTTTATTTTTAAAAAGATATAGATATAAATATACTAAAATTATTAAATTTGGTATGATTAATTTTTTTATTCATAAAAAACTATTACAAATAGATAAAAAGGATTTTTGTACAATATACATACACATACTCACAAACAAACACATGAATACGTATACATCACTAAAAGTTTGCCCAAATTGAAACCTAACACTACTAGAATCCTAAAAAGCACTTATATAATATGGTTAAAAGTAACTTTGAAATTTATTCTATTCCACTTTGGAAAAAATATACTCCATTTATCTTACTTTCTTTACTTCATTTGACTTTTTTAAACTAGTTTAACTTGAATTTATTCATATTATTGTTTGTTAGAAAAAAAATATAAAATATATATTTCAAAATTATAGGTCTTAATTTATCATTCATACATAAATTTGGTTTAATTTATATACTAAAATTTTGAAAATAAAAAAATTATAGATTAATTGCTGAAAATTGAATGGTGCAAAGAATTTGGGACAGAGAGAGTGTATATATATCATATAATGTTAAAAGTAAAAAAAAATGTATAATATATTATAAGAAACATCAAAATATAATTGTTGTGAGTTTTACAACCCTAATCCGCAAGCGCACGGGACGTGTGTAGATAGGGTGAATAAGAATCGTTGACACGAGGATTGATTTGCATTATTTGCTAATTACCACTACCTTGAGACTCACTTTAGCTAAACAATCAACAATTGATGATTTACTCACTATGAAAATAACTAAGTTTGCAACTCCACTTAAATTACTACTAAACAAGAACAACAAACACAATGCAAATTAGGGGTTTTCTAATGAATTAACAAAACACACTTTTTATGGTTTTTACTATTTGACTTGGTTAGCTAGTGAATTAAAGCTAATAGTTTGGTTTTTCTACTTGTTGGTGAAGTTAACTAATTGGGTCCTTACTCTCCCAAGTGAAAGGGTCACTCTCCCAAGCTTACACTAGAATGGACTCCTATCCAAATTGCTAGTTCAAGAGGGGCATTACAAGTGCAATTAACCTTCACCTAGTGTCCTAAACTAGTCTCCCAACAAGCCCATGGCCATTACACTCTTCTCCTAATTCCAATCCTTTTAATCTTTTTCAAGAGTTTAAAAGAAATCTAAAGTGCAATTGATTAGGGCCCTTGATCAATCAACACAATAATAAACTCAAGGAGAAGAGTAAACAAGCAATGAAGGAAAACCAAAGTTAAGTAGCCATTAATCCAACCAACATAACCAATTCAAGTAGCTACAACCATAGAAAGTGTAAAGAAAACTACTCCATAATCAAACTAAACATAAACATGAAAATACATAAAAGAGCATCTATATCTAAATACAAGATAAAAGAAGGAAAGAAGGAATCCAATAGACTCTAGATGCTTGATTCCTCAAGGCTCTTACAAGTCTTCAAGTGCTCAAAGCCTTCTTCAAGCAAGAATCCATAAATGCTTCCAAGGAAGATGAAAAAATGCAAGAAATGGTGATGAAAAACCTAAGTCTAAGATGAGAAGCTGAAAATGAAGAGTGTGTTCTTCTTGCTAGGTTCCAGGTTCTTCTACTTTTGGAGGTGTCCCTTTCACTCACCAAACCATTTGCATAGAAATCCTTGACCAATAGCAAGCTTAAGTTCAAATTTGAGGTAGGGGACCACTTTCCCGGGTGACTGGCGCCTAGGCCTCAGGAGGGGGTGCTTGGGCGCCTAGGCTTCCAGGCTCGAGGCTCGAGGGTGCTTGGGCGCCTAGGCCCCAAGAAGGGGTGCTTGGGCGCCTAGGCCTCCAGGCTCACAGGTGCTTGGGGCCTAGGCCTCAGGTGGCGCCTAGGCCTCCAGGGTGCATTTTTTAGGCAGAGAACTTTTGTACTGTGGCGCCTAGGCCTCGCTTCTGGTGCCTAGGCCTCACAATTATAATTTTCATTGACTTTTGCGTTCCCGTTTTTTGTTTCACTTGTCCCGATGCCATTTTAATGCTATGGTTCGCTTCTTCAACCTACAAAATGAAGGATCGAAGCAAGAATCGGCCAAAAATATTAAGTAGTAAGGTAGAAAATTGTGGTCAAAGTTGACAAAAAATCAACATGTTTGACCACAAAATTAACATTTATCAATAATTTAGTACGTGAAAAAGCCGTGAAACATTTTCTAAGTTTTATGTGATAAATTACTCCTTTTAATTTTTAATATTTTTTATTTTATATGTTTTTACTTCCCAAAGTAAAAATATTAAAAACTGTGAAAAGGCAAAGTAATTCATTAAAAGTATTCTAAAAGTGCTTTTCAAGTTCTTGATTTATGAGGAATTCGGTTAGACTTAAGAGGGCTTAATCACGTGGGTTAAGTTGGGCGAGTTGGGTCAACACATAAGTAATTTAACCCGCCCCATACACGTTGTTTGTTTGCCCCTCCTTTTAAAAATAAATTACAGTACTGCCAATTTCCTTGTTTGTAAGCATGAGGAGCATGGCATTGCTATGATTTCTTGCAATAGGGAGGGGCAAACAAAAAGCGCATATGGGGTGAGTCTGTTTGACCCACGTCTTGACCAGACCTACCTCATAAACTCGCCAAATTAATTGCCCTTAAGTCTAGTTGAACTCCTCCCTATCTTCTACCAAAATAGGTTCTTGATTTATCAAGTTTTGATTTTTTATAAATTTTTGGTAAATCAATACAAATAAAAAATAAGAACTTTTAATTATATCTTAAAATCTCTACCATGTATACCACAGGCTAGTCTTAATCAATATTTTATAGAAAAGATTATTTAATAATAATATAAATAACATCTACTTAAATAAAATTGTCCTATTCATGGCCTATATCAATCTAAAATAAACTTCAATTACCTAAAGATGAACAAAGGAGACATTAAGAATCAGTTTTAAATTTTTCCAAAACACCATGAGTTGGCTTGGACCAACTTGTTTCATTTCTCGAAGTTTGATGACTTAAATACGCTAAGTATGAGATGAGGGACTAACACATGCGAGTTAGCGAAGTTTGAGGGCTGATGGTGCATTTAGGCCTACAATGATCCAGCGTCCACTCCACACCCACACAATCCAGCCTCAGTTCAAACTTCAAAGCGATCGGTGATTGATTTCCAATGTATTCCCCGAAGTGTCCTTGGACGGGGTTCATTGTATGGGACTCTAATTACAAAATCAGGTCCACGAAGACCAACCATTAATGTTCCTGCAATTTTAGTGACACTGGGTTTTCCACCTTATCTGGCTCACAAATTCATGCGTTTTTAACCTTTTTTACAACAAAAAAAAATGAATTTAGTTAGAGTAATTTGTTTTTTTCGTTTTGGCGTTTTCTCTGAGAAAATGCAAGTACAACTATGTTTGTGGGGTTAATCTACAGGAAAATAAATTTATTACGGAAGAAATTTTTTTCTCCTTTTTACTCATATACGTAAGTTAAAAATGATGAAAAATGTAAATATTAAAATAACAATTTTATGAATAATGTTGTAAAATAACTTATCAAATATAAAAATATTGAAAATATTTAGAACGACTCAAAATAATAGAGCAAAAAATATAGAACCAATGAAGAAATAAATAATGAAGTAGTATTAACTATGTACGTTCGTTTAGTAACTGAAAGATTATTGTTAGCGTATTTCTAAAAACAAGGATCATTCATGATGAGTTACTGAGCAAGTCTGGAAGTACTTAGAATTGGAATGCGTTTTTTAAGTTTTCAGTATTATATTATAATAATGTTATACGAGAACTATATTAAAAAGCAGTTGTGAATGTTGCTTTAAGAGGGCAATTTGGTAATCCGGGAGAAATTCAAAATCGCAGATGTTTAGAGGAGCAAGTGAATTTTCATTTTTTTTTTATGGCATAGATGCGACTAATTGGGGTTGGATCACACGTGGCAGGTTCTGATTTGACAGACCGCAATCCAAATAGTGGAAAAGGAAAAAAGAAGGGATTTAAAAACTCTTGTCTCACTCTCACCCACTCCTGGGCTGTGGGGAAGGGAAGAAGGCAGGGTGAGGACAAACCAGGAGCGCTCTCGATCTCACTCAGCGCTTCTCTGCGACTCCCAAGCAGAAGGAAGACCTGGTAAGCTTTTCTTACACTTGAGTAAAAATGAGAAAAAACATGAGCTTCTTTTCTTTCTTCCTTTCTTCTCATGTTGTGGAGTACTGGATATGTTTCTCCCAGATGACTTGTGGAGTTGTGGTTCCATTTTGAAGTGGTTCGCCTCGTTTGTTCTTTTCGTTTGCTTTGTTGACTAGTGAGGCCGAGAAAGTTGGAACTTGGCAGAAGTATGTTTGAGTTGTTAATTTCATCAGTTAGTTTTTCTAGTTGGAACGAGAAAAGGTGTAATGAAGCTAACTTTCAGCATTTAGTATTAGTTCTGCTTCGATTCATACTTGAACTGAATTGTGTCGTTAAGGAAGTTAACAATTTCGATTATTCAATTTGATGAGCATAAAAGAATCAAAGGCTGATCGTTGTAGATTTAACTGCGTCTTTCGAAAAACAAAAATCTATTTCATATTCTTGTTTTATTACAGACTTGCAGTTTGTGGGTGGGGTGGGGGAGGGCGTTTCCTTCGGATATATTTGGTTTCTTCGGATTTTTTTTCTTTGTTTTAAATTTTTTTAATCTTTTGCATTTTGGTTTTGTTTGTATTTTTCAATTTCCGGTGTTTGAATAGCGAGATTTCCGCCCATTTGGCTTTATATTGGCAAGACTGAATAAGCCCTGGGGTTCGCGTCCACGTACGAGCACGAGTCCAAACCAAACCGCTCAACTTTGTTGTTTCTTTCTTCTGTATGCACTCATTTCTTGTCGCTTTCCACAGATTCAGATATGTTCTATGTTTCATTTCTGGCCTTTTCTTGGACTAGATAAGTGCAAGTTCCGAGCTTTCTAGTACTAATTCCTTCTTGTGTAGGTGAGAGAGAAAGAGAGCGTGAAAGATGGTGGAGAAGATGGAAACTTCACATTGGTGGTGGTTCGACAGTCACAAAAATTCTAAGCGATCCCCATGGCTGAAGTCAACTCTGGCAGGTCAAAACCAGCCCCCCTTTCTTGCTGTATACTACATGCTCTTTATTTTTTTTTTCAGAAAAATGGAACAATCATTGAAATCAATCATTGAAATTGTTTCTTTTCTTTTGATTTCTTTGTAAAGTAGGGTACCTTGGGATTGGGCTTGGTTAAAATATGTACTAGTACTTTTTTGGGTTAGTGGTTTTTGAATTCTCGGGATTGTTAGATTGCCTTGTTCTAAGTGCTGGTGAATTCTGAGAAAGCTTTGATTTTTAGTTGGGGAAGGTTATGGCTGATCGCTTATGGATTGTATTGAAAGCAAAACCAAAAAGAAAATTGAACCTTTTGATCTTTAAATTCGGTTATTTAGGGTTCTGATTAGAAGAGGGTGACTGCTGGTCTAGAAGACTAAAACACTTTTGGACTTTCCGCAGGCCTTGGATTTTTAAAATTTCATGATGATAAATCCTGACTAAGAACACTACTAATGTCTAATGGGCAACGTTAAGCCAGAGTGAAATCATTCACAGGTATGCAACCATAAATGTATCCCTTCATTCAAAAACTAATCCTCAGAGCGTTTATTTTGGTGCGCTTTGAGGTCTAGGAGTTCATGATTAGATGTTTGGCTTGAAATAGTGGCCTGAAAGACACGGTGAAAGATGAGCCAATTAACTTGTAACTTGGTGCCCTGAAAAATCACATCTTGTGGTGCGCTTTGAGGTCTAGGAGTTCATGATTAGATGTTTGGCTTGAAATAGTGGCCTGAAAGACACGGTGAAAGATGAGCCAATTAACTTGTAACTTGGTGCCCTGAAAAATCACTTCTTGTGATGTGCTAAAACAAGTGCTGTGCCGACTGCCAAGTGGAACTGCTACTTGGGTCCTGCAAATGCAACTCCAAATAAATCCCAAATAAAAGCCGTTTCTTTCTGTCCTTTTAGTGTTTAGTTTTCTAGAAGTGAAAGATTTATTCTGTACGTCTTATATTTCTCTTTTGTTTGTATAGCTTCGTTGTTCTTAACATGTTCTTCTGTCTAATTATATGATTGGTACCATGATTGGCAATAATACTGCGGTGCTTTTGGAACTGAAGACCTAGACAGCAAAACAAAGGCAATGTTGAAGCTGATAGAAGAAGATGCCGATTCCTTTGCGAAGCGTGCTGAAATGTACTACAAGAAACGTCCGGAGCTGATCAGCATGGTTGAAGATTTCTATAGAGCTCATCGCTCCTTGGCTGAGCGCTATGATCAAGTGAAGTCAGACAGTGGAACTCGTCTCCTCACAACTCTTGGATCCCCCTTTTCAACTCCAAGGAAGTACCAGCAAGAAAAGAACCTAGACTATATGTATAAAATAGTGGCTGATGGCTGCTCTGAGACTTGTGATACTGAGGAGGATGCTGAGTCTGAAGTTGAGGATCCGGAACAGTTTGAAGAAATGCAAATGAGTTCAGAGGGAAAACTGATTCAGAAGCTGACACTGGAGGAAGACATAACTAGTTGTGATGAAGTTTCGAGTGAGGCCGGTGAAGATGAAGCAGAGAAACTGAGGGAAGAAATAGAGAAACTGAAAGAAGAGTCGGAAACTCAGAAGGCCTTACTGATGCAGAAAGATGAAGAGAAGAGAGAAGTTATCAGACAACTGAGCTTGTCCATCCAAATGCTCAAAGACGAAAACATGGGCTTGAAGAAACTATTGTCAAGAGAGTCTTCTCGGACATGCAATCCTTTTGAAGCAAGCATATTCAAGGGAGGATTCCTCGGCAAATTGTTCAATGGAGCTCCGAAATCCTCGGCTACTGTCGTCGCGCTCTAGGACATGACAGTTCTGATGTGTTGTAGGTAGATTGTACATGGTGGGTGGATCACTGGAACTCAGGGTCGGTCTGTTTCTCTTGGTGCTTTCTCTAGTGTCCTGCAGTATCTTTAGTACCACATGTGTTGCTTCTTAGAAGTGAGTTCACTTGTTTCCTGTAATTACTAGTGTCTATACATGCTAGGATCAAACTTCTGACTTCAATATGCATCACAGTTTTGATAAGCTTATTAGTATAATTTGTTCTTCTTTTTGACTTTTAATGCAATGCGATGAGATCTATTACTTCAGTCACTTTCAGCTTAGTTAACTTACCATAAGAGAACAGAGGATTTACCGATCTAGTTTCAGCAATGCTCAACAACATAAAGAAACTAACTTGTATTATTGGGAACTCCATTTGTGAAGCACAATGATGGAACACTGAGTTCAACTTTACAGTCTCGGAAACAGACAACCTCGGAATTGCTACTTCCATACTAATATATATTTTCTTTGCCTGAAAAGATGATACAAGAATGCCACTATCCACACATCTCAATGACCAAACATTACAGAGACTAGAGTAGAGCACAGAGTAGGAGCAATAACAAATGGGCAGGAGCTAGCAGGCACAACCAGTCCCCCAAACACCGAAAAGCTCCACTACACTGAACACCGCCAGAAGCATGAAGATAGCTAAGTTCAGAGGCCCAACTGATGCTCGAAAAACTGAGGAAGAAGCCGGTAAGTCAGCGGACGGCAGGCTAAACCCGGGTCCAGGAGCAAAAGAGTCTGGATTTGGAGGGCTGAGGGTTGAAGGGATTGTGGGAAGAGAAGATTGATCAGTAGATGGAGAAGGAGCCATGGCTTTGGGAGTGGGAAAAAGAGGAGTAAAATCAGGAGCTAGAGCTGGAGCAGCAGGCAAGAATGCAGGTGCAGCTGATATGGAGGATGGGAGCGCTGCATTGTGTTGGGATGAAGAAGCAAAACAAGGCACGAAGAGAGTGAAGAACAAAATCCTGCAAATTGAACTCAAGGAAAAGGCCATGAAATGTTGGAAAATGCTTCTTTTATACTACTAGCAAGGTATAAAAGAAGTTCAATAAATGATGTGGGAAAGAGATAGAGAAATTGAAGAAAAAGGGTGTGATTATGATGAATGAGAGAAATGAGAAGAGATTTATGGATGGTGATGGATATTGGCTCTGAAAGCAAGATGTCAAAAGGATTGGTGGGTGTGGGACCTTTTTGTTTTGTGAGGATTAGGAATCAAGGGACCATTCTGCTGTCTAGTTTCCTTCTCCTGCACATGCTGATTGATTGCCTGTTTTTAATTTTTATCTTCTTTTCTTTTCTTCCCCCTCCTTCACAGGTTTGAATTCATTTTGTTACACCAACTGGATATGATATTTTATGATTATGTAGTGGGATTTATTGCCAACCGAGGGTTCGAGAGGAATAGGAACACATAATTATACAATCAATTTTAATTAAGACTCAATTAGTTTAATGATATAGTAGATGGTGGAGGCGCTCGTGTCATTCGTACTTGTGCAGTTGAGTAGAAATTTTAGACCGAATGCTTGGCGACTCTAAGCCTCGTTTGAATCAATTCACCAGTTTTATTTGTTTTGTTTTGTTCTTTTTTTTTTTTTTTTTCAATTGCGCCCTGAGATGTGAGGGCCTTTCTGTGCTGAGCGATTCAAGTCCTTTTTCGCGTTTAATTCTCCTTTTTCTTGTTCCGTAGACACTAATGGCCTTGGTGTTTGAGATTCCCCTTCTTTTGTTTTGCACCCCATAGAGATAGAGGACAAAGCTCATGCACAAAAAACGGCATGCATATTTACGTAATTAGCCATTTAATTAAAGTGAAATTAGCTTTATGGATTTAATTAACTAATACATTAGTCATTACATCAACAAAATACGCTACACATACAAAGGATTTGACTAAATTTTCCATCACTAAATGATACAGCAACTAATCATTGGATGCAATGTTGTAATCTTAAACTATCTTATAGACAGCGAATCAAATACAGTGCGATAAATTATTTACAGTAGGTACCTTGTAATTGTATATGATACACATGCTTTCATTTTGTCAGCTTATTGTGCAATATTTTTTGGTATGTTACATTATTTCGTGTAGGACACTTTTTGTTTTTCGCATTTACAATTACACATGGTACATGAGTTAGATTGAAATTTTGTTTTATTTTAAATCATGTACGTTAATGGATAATATAATTGATACACATATTTTATTGGAGTGTTATTCTTTTTCTTGCGTATCAGTAAATTATTGTTATTTTTTTCTGAATAATATTTACTTTCTGATATATATTCCAGTTTTATATGTTTTATCTAATATAATATTTTATTTCGTATATATTTTATTTATATGTATTATGTAGCATGAGTATTCTTAATCTCACATTACCTATTTTGTCCATATTACTAGTAAAATATGTCAATTCATTATTTATAATGTTATGAGTTAAACTAAATAGTTCAACATGAGATTGGTTAGCACAGAAGCTTGATTCATTAGTTCACATATTGCAGATAAGCTAATGGCAAACGAGAATAATAATTGGGTTTGTGCCATAATGAAAAATCATATCCTGTATCTTTGTTGCAGTTGAATTGAAATTAAGGAGAATAATTTCGGTCTACACACAACAGTTTATTCGGATTTGAATACTATGGATGTGACATTGAAGGAGTTAATTAGGGCGTGCACTATTCAACCGGAACTGAAAAAATCGTTAAATCAAATTAATTCAATTTTTTTGATTGACTTATTCAGTTTTGGTTGAATTTCTGAAATTTGATTTTAACCGAAATTGAACTGAATTGGTTCGGTTTCGATTAGAAGGATCGGTTAATTCGGTAACCAAATTTTTAAAAAACATTTTTGGGCTCATAATGGTCTGTTTTTGCTACTGCCGTAGCCCACCGAAACTTATTGTTCAAGCTTAGATGGCCCAACCCAACCCTCACTTCTCATTTGTGCATGAGGATGATGAGATTACTTGGGGAAATAAGAGGAAAATGTAAAGAAAAGGCAACATGTATCAAGAAGATGTTTGTAAATTCGGTTATTTCGGTTTCAAACCAAACCGAATTGAATATTTCGGTTTGGTTTTGATCGGTTTTTCTAGATGATTCAGTTATTTCAATTTGTCATGGTCAGAAACCGAAAACTGACTTAACCGACCAACTCGGTTCAGTCCAAATCGAAATGACCGAATACCCACACCTAGAGTTAATTACATCTATGACCACTTTTTATTATTGTCCTATCTTGGATCCTAACTTTAAAACCTTGCATGAGACATCCTCAATCTCAATTTTTTATTTCATTTTAGACCTTTGGAGGATAGAAAATGTTAAAATTGACAGAATTGGCCACATGGCACTAATGTGGAAAGGGAAGAAAAAAAAGAATAAAAGGAAAAACAACAATCTAGGTCCTTGATTTCTGACTTCCTTCCCTCAAAAACCATAACCTTTCCTCAACCGCCGCTACCACCCCTAGATTACTGCTTCAACTACCGCTACCACCCTTAGACTACCCCTAACCCATCATCCCTACTCCATAGCAAGTTGTGCCAATTTCCCCATGCGGCTCTTCCACCATCCTCTGCAGACTCTTCCACCGTCCTCAGTTGACTCCCTGGTCCATTTACGTTGAAATCGAACACCCTTCCACCTCCGTTTGAACAAGCTTACATTTTCCTCTCATCTCCCATCTATCATCCTCGATACCCACATCTGTCCGCCACCTTTGTTCGTTCAGCTCCCTACCAGATTCTTCATCTCTGCATCTTTGTCATCTTTGCCTATCTCAATTTCAGCCTCTTCACCTTTGTTCGTTCGCCTTCGCATGATTGGCCTCTCTATGACAATGGCACAGAAGCCTTGATTTCATCTCCTTCACATTTGATTTCGACTTGATTTTGCATGAATGGATGACATGAATGGAGGGAAGGCGTAACCAAATAGTGGCAATAGGAGGGTGTAAACGTCTTCGTTTGATTTCTTTTTTTTTTTTTTTAATTTTCCTTTTTCATATTTTCTTCCTTTATTTATTAGTTTTCTTTCTTTTTTTTATTAGTTTCTTCCTTTTTTATGCCACTGTGACAAATCACCCTACATTGACATACCATGTGACCAATTCTATCAATTTTAATGCTTTTTGTCCTCCAAACACCTAAAATTGAACAAAAAATTGAGATTGAGGATTTCTTATGTGAGGCTTTAATGTTAAGGTCTAAAATGGAATAATAATAAATGGTTAGGGGCCACGAATGTCATTAATTCAACAATGAAGGAAATTAAGAAAAAAAAACTTTTATGAAAAAATGTGCAAATTTACCACTGTCATTTTCGCGATAGAACAATTTTTTCATTAATCTTTTTCTTTTTGTTACAAATTTTCCATTCATGTTTTTATGGTTGGGAGCAAATATACCATTATCTATTAAAATTGTTTATGTGGCAAAAAAAAAATGAGAAATATGCAAGATTCTATTCCAAGTGTTCTTCACCTAACACTCTGGCCCCTAAGTTTCTAAATCTATCATTTTTACCATTGTCATCAAAATGACCCTCTCCTAGCAACCCCCTATATGCTTCATCACTCTCCATCCTTTCCAACACTAATGTTATCTCCACTCTTCCACATATCCTGGTAACGCTCCCTAAAAAAACCTTGAACAAACTAAATTCAATTCATGTAAGAAGAGCTAAATCCAGAAACACTGCAATTTTAGAATAAAAGATTAAATAGTAGCGACAGTAGAAGGTTACTCAGTGACATTGAGGATGGTGAAAACAAGAAGATTTAACACTAGGGATGTGAGGTCAGAAAACAATGTTATGGCTCATTTGGATGTTATAAAAGGTTGAGGTAACTAAAGGTTAAGAAAAAAAAATTTAGGACCTAGTTTAAGAGTTGTGCTATGGAATTTTCTCTGAATAAATGGAATATTCTCACCATTACTTAATGGAGTGGTTACTTTGCTCCAAAGGAATACTTCAAAGGTAGATTTGCAACAATAGAAAATATGGATACAAAAATTAGAGTAAATTTCACTCGTCATCTCTAAACTATATTCAATGTTGTGAAGTTGTCCCTAAACTATCAAACGTTGCTAAACTATCCCTAAACTATATATAGTGTTACTTAATCGTTCTGCAGTTTATCTTAAAATTAAAAATGAATGAAAAAGTGATGTCACATTAGCAGCCATATCATTTTTCCATGTCACATCACCAACCACATTATTTTTCCATCTATCCTTAACGATTGTGATGGATGGCAAGATGATTAAGTAACACTAGATATAGTTTAGGGATGATTAAGCAACATTTGATAGTTCAGAGAAGAATTAGCAACATTAAATATAGTTTAGGGATGATCAATGGAGTTTACCCTAAAATTTATAACGAAAAAAAGATCAATGACAAAATCGCTCTATCACTCAAAGCAGAATGATAAATTTGCATATTTTCTCATAGTTTGGCATACTATTTTATTATAACATTAATGCCATATTATATCTTTATTTTCCTATTGTCTTCTTCATTGCTTTTGGAATCTGGGTTATAGTCATTGCCAATTGCTGCTTTATTGGCTCCGAGAATGACTAACGAAATAGATCGGTCATCCTAGATTTTTATTAGCCTAAATACCCTTTTAGCTCTTGAACTAGGGTGACCAAGACACTAGCCCCCTCGAACTTTTACTTGGTCCAACTCAACCCCTGAATTTTATTAAGTGGGTCAGTCAACTCCTTTGATTGTCATGTGTTGGATACATAATGAAGGGTTAGGTAACACTATTTGAAGATTTTCACAATTTTAAACCACAACTTTCTTGTCCTTTCTTTCCCTGGCTTATTCTCCAAGCCAACGAAACAAGGAGAAACATGGAAGTTGAAGGACATCTGCCAATTTAGTGCAAGTAATGAAGGAAAAGGGAAAGGTATGCCTTTCCTTCCCCTCCAATTCTTCGACTCCTCTTCGACATTGCCGTAATCAAACTCATTGCTTCACTCTAGCAGTTGTAACCCAAGTGTAGGTTGTCGCAAGTAATAAAATCTCGGAAGTCCGAGTGTCGAACCACAGGGAAGTGAATTAAGAAATACAAATTACAAAAGTGAAGGAAGGTTTTCGTGAAATGTGTGACCAAGTGTTGATTAAAATTTTAAATTCAAATAAAATAGCTAAGGTTAGGGGATCTACTTTTAGTATATCGGTTATGATTAATTTTAGCCTATCTTACCACTCAATTAGGATCCACACATAAAGGGGGTCCTAATAAGGGAATTTAGTTAGTATTAATTTTCATTGATCTTAAAACGTCAACGCTTGCTAATGGGTTCAAGTATCCATCATGCCAACCTTTGTCAACAATAACTCAAGATTCCAATATAGCCGGCAGAGCCATGTTTTACAGAGGGAATCAAGCAACTTTTGTGCCAATGATTGACTATGATGAATCAAGATTTCCACTTAACAAGGAGGGAAGTTAAATAGATTAAGGAGGAAAATACTGTTAATGTTGTGATCCATTCAAATTAATCATAACCTCTATACCAAAAGCTTCACCCTTTCACCTTAGCAAAAACAAGATTAGTTAGTCATCATAAAAGTAAACAACATGTAGAAAGATGAAATGAACATAGATTGAAAGATTAAAGGAATAACAAAAAGAAGAACAAGAAAACACTTAGACAAAGCTTCGGTATTAAAAACAAGAACAAGAACAAAGGAGAAAATCTAAAAATGATACAAGAACAAGGAAATGGCCTAAGAAAATGGCATAAGAAAATGGCCTCCTTTACCCTCCCCCAATGTGCCTATTTATAGAGTTTTTAGGTGGGTGAAATGGTAAAAAAAAAATTGGTAAAATGTGGGTAAATACAAATCAATAATGGCAGGCTGCAACTTCTTTTAATTTTTCAACCATTATAGATATCAAATCAGCTCTTCTTCAAAGCACAGAAGTTGTAGATCTCCTCTTTAACTTCGAATCGATTGCTCATTCAAATCGGACATCCGTAGCTCAAGTTATGATTTTTCTACCGAAACTGCTCTTCAGCACACGAAATAACGAAGGGTCTCATCTCTAATCAGATTTTGGAAATGAAAACGATCAAATCAACTCGTGGAATGAAATAGAGTTGAAGATTTATGTGTTGGCTTTCAGATAAATTTAGAATCACTTAGTTCCGACATCTACAGCTCCAGATATGATTTTTCTCGTGAAGAGTCGCTAAGTTATGATTTTACCCACGTAAAAAATAATTATTTAATATTGATGAATAGTAAAACGCATATGAATAGTAAAATACACATGTGAATAGCAAGTCAGTAAATAGTGGCAGGTGAATAGTGACTTAGTAAATAATAAAAACGTGTATGAATAGTAAAAATGCGTGAATAGTAATCAGGTGGAAAAATGTTCAGAATATATAAATTAATCATACTCAAAGTGTATAATGATGATTTAAGCCCTTAATAGCAATACACTTATGAGTATTTATCACTCATCAAGCTCATCTTCTATCTGTCTTGTTGTCCACTACCATCCACGTCGATAATTTCTCCTTGCCAAGTGGTCACGCCTCCTGAGTTTTCTCATACCGATTCTCCTCCACCTCGTTGTTCGCATAATGATACACTGGATTAGGAAAAGGCACTCTAATGGCTTGAAGCATGGACTAAAGAATGTATTAAGGAAAGGCAGAGATGTCCCGAAGAAGATGATAGCTTGTTTGTGACATTTATAATATCAAGGTAAAACAATAAAGAATTAGGAAATTTAAGATAGTTTCTAAAATTTTTCCTTATCTTGTTATACTGTAAAAAAATTACACATTTACTCCCTATATTTGATTTGAAGTTATAACCCTAAAGATTTATATCTGTCATTGAACCGTGAATGACAAATGCATCTGTGAGAACCCATCATGTGACTTATACAGGTCAGTCAAAGGGGTTGATTGACTTACTTAAGGAAGTTCAGGGATTGAGTTAGATCGAGTTAAAGTTCAGAGGAGGAAAATGTCCTAGTCAACCAAGTTTATGAGCTAAAGGAGTATTTAGGCTGATTTTTATTTATACATCATCATAGGTGCTTTTCTATTTTCTATTGGCTGGACTTATATGAATCTATAATTTCTTTATTCATTTCAGCTTATGAATTTAATTTCTTTATTTTTATATTGCAATTGTTACTGTTTCTTTCTTTTTACTTTTTCCAATGTAACTAAGTTACTGCTGGTTGATGTTTATTAGATTTACTGCCTTAGTTTCTCTTTTCCATATCTAGAGAAAATAACCACTCCCCCATTTAGCAAAAGATGACCGTTTTACTTTTTGTTACTAAAAGTTGACTTAAATTTATCCATATTAATTTGTATTATAAAAAAATTTAAAAATATATATTTATAAACTAAAGTCTTTAATTTATCATTTTTATACAAAAAATTTATATTTCTATAAAAAAATTTAAAAAAAACCATAAATTAATTACAATAAATAATAAAAGTGCCAAGTTTTGTAAAATGGTGGGAATATTTATTTATTGAATGGAATGTTCTGCTCCACTCCGGATGCAAAAAGAAAAGAAAATAAATAAAATAAAAAAACATAAAAACAATGAACGTGGTGCTGCCAAATTCAAATGACACTTGCAACGTATGCTACGTATCTGCTATTCTAATGACAGATGGGTGGCGGAATAAGTATCAGATCATTAATTGAGCTTTGAATCGAAAATAAAACATGTTTGAAAGTACGAAAAGTATTGTCTCTATCCTAAGATTTTTTGAATCATTATAGTTTTTAATTTAAATTTATTAAAAATCTTTATATATATATATATATTATAAAATTAAAAAATATATTTTTTAAAATATTAATAAATTTTAATATAAATAAATTTAAGTTAAACAACTGAAATGGTGGATGGGCAAACATAAGGGATAATTATAATTGCCCCCTAAGATTTATGTGAAATTATACTTTGTCCTCTTCTGTTTAAAAAATATACACTTTATCTTTTATCTTTTTAATACAGTCCAACATCAACTTTTGAAATCATAATTTAGACTTTACGGTTATCATCTTCAAGCAATTTCAATCTGTATAACATTTTTTTTATAATTAATTTACATGTAAAAAAATACAATTTTAAAAACTAAAAGAAATAAAGAAAGAAAAAACTGATAATTTAAAATGTGTATTAATTGTAAAAAAATATTATACAAATTGAAATTACTAGAAGATAGCTACTGTAAAGTCTAAATTAAGATGTTAGAAGTTACTATCGGGTTATATTAAAAAGGTATAGAGTAAAATGTGTATTTCTGAAATAAAAAGGGGCAAAGTATAATTTTACTAAACCTCATGGGTAAATTGTAATTATCTCTAAACTAATAAAACCTCTATGAATGGAGAGTAAATTGCATCCTTAGCGCCTAACCTTTCATTATTATACCGTTTTAGACTCTAACCTTCATTTTTTTCACAGAAAGTTCCTAAACTCGTTTAAGTATTCTGTTTTGGATCTTCCGTTAAGTTGAGGCGTTAAGTTGGATGGAAAAAAGTGAAAAACTTGTTTTAACCCCTAAAGACTTTACATTTGCCTGAAAAATCTTGAAATCTTTTCATCTAACAATCTAACCATCTTTTCCTAACCTTCAATCTTACCTTACAGTTTACTTTACTCCATCAACACACCAAAAAACACCTGCTTCTGATCACTAACTTGGCACCCACAATAATATCCCCCAGAAAAACCTTTCCTTTATACAAATTTTCATTTCCATGCTTAACCATCTTCATATAAAAACTTGATCAAATTGCCACAACCAGCCCATTTCAAGAACCCCTCCCAAGGCAGATGCTCGCCACCGGAACGCCATCGTCTTTACGTCAGCCGATGGGTACTGGCCTTCCTCTCCTCCCATAAGACCCTCTTTGTTGTTCTTGGGCTTGCCTTCTTCATCTCAATTATCGTCCGACAGTGAGACATCGTGGGTCCGGCTCCCCTCACGATCGTCGTTTCTTCCTCTCCATTATCGTGCGTTGATCAACACATACTAAGGCCAGCTCCCCCGCAATTGCCATCTCCATTATCGTGGGTCCGGCTCCCTTGGAGTCGTTGTGTCTTCACTGGGATTTCGTACCGGTTGATCGTGCACCGTTTCATTGATTCTTAGGGGAGCAACCATGGCACCGGCGGGAGCAATCCGATCTGAAAGCCCCAATCAGATCCGAAAGCCCCAACAATGGCAACAATGGCGCTGGCGCTTGGGCTTGATGAGAGTCATGGAACCTTCGGCCGAGCTGTTCATGGTTTTGGGCATAGTACTGCTGATTTTTCCAGGATCATGCTCTTCATCAGAACATCGTAGTCTTTTTATTTTTCACAAAATGGGAACAATTGTAGAAGTAGCAAAACAAAAGCAAATGGGAAAAGGAGAAATCAGGAACGGAACAGTAGTAATAGTCCTCTTGGCTCAGTCCAATTCCGAATTCAAGTTTTTTTTTTTTTACAAAACAAAAATAGATTCCTTTTTAGTTTTGCTTTTATTGAACAAAAGCAAATGGGGATGTGTTTTTTTGTTCATTTGAAAGAGGATGTCTAAAACATTTTTTCCCAATTTATTGCGACGTTGCCATTGCTTGCCCGTCCATAGTGGAGGTGGGGAGGACGGCAGCGGTGATGGAGGAGGGGAGAGAGACGAGGTTGGAGGGTTGGGTGGAGGGGCGAGGGTGAAGAAAGAAAGGAAGAGGAGGAAGAGTACCTGGTGGGCGGTGGTTGGAGAGTGATAAGAGTATGGTGGGCATTAAGATTGTAGTTGAATTGTTAGATAAAAAAGTTTAAAGTTTTCTAAGGTAAATAAAAAGTTTTCAAGAGTTAAAACTAACTTTTAACTTGTTTTGTCCTTCCAACTTAACATCCAAGGTTAACAAAAGATCCAAATTGAAACAGTTAAACGAGATTAGGGATTTTTTATATAATAAATTAAAGTTAGGGTCTAAAACGGTACAATAGTAAAATATTAGGGGCCACGGATGTAATTTTCTCATGGAATGGAATGGAAGAGTTGGTCCTGACCTCCCCGGCCAACGATTGCCGTGAGACGCGTCAAGACACCGACTTTTATATACGTTATCCATCTCCCACCTTCACCTTGCAGTTTTCACTAACCACAGATATTTCAAAGGAAAACAAAAACCAGATGATTATGGCGGCTGAAACGGCAGTGATCATCGTCGGAGCCGGCCCCTCTGGCCTGGCGACCGCCGCGAGCTTAAGCCTTCACTCGATCCCGCACATAATCCTTGAAAGAGAAGGCTGTTTCGCGTCTTTATGGAAGATATACTCCTACGATCGTCTCCACCTCCATTTACGCAAACAATTTTGTGTTCTTCCTCACAAGCCATTTCCCACTTCTTGTCCCAACTACCTTCCCAAAGAACAATTCATCAGCTACTTAGACGACTATGTTTCTTACTTCAAAATTAGTCCCATGTACGGCAGATCCGTGGAGCTGGCCACGTACGATGAAGCTAACAAAAAATGGATCGTTCAGGCCAGGCATCTTGGTTCTGGGGAGATGGAGGAGTACTCTGGGAGGTTTTTGGTGGTGGCAAGCGGCGAAACAACGAACCCTTTTATACCGGAGGTGGAAGGATTGAACAGTTTTAGTGGAGAAATTGTGCACTCGACTCGGTTCAGGAATGGCAAGTCTTATTCTGGTAAAAATGTTTTGGTGGTCGGGTCAGGAAATTCTGGATGGGAAATCGCATTGGACTTGGCAAATTGTGGTGCCAAAACATCAATTGTTGTTCGCAGCCCGGTAAGGAGACAAACTCAATTAACTACTAATCTATCAACTAAGCTTTAATCTCGACCAGTTGAGTTCAGTTACTATATTCACTTGGTCGATTTTACCAGTACGAAATTTTGTTGGTTGATGCAGGTTCATATTTTATCAAGGGACTTGGTTTATTTGGGCCTGAACTTGCTTAACCATCTTCCATACAAAATAGTGGACTCATTTATGGTGATCCTGAGCAAACTAATTTATGGAGACACAAGCAAGTATGGAATAAGGAGGCCCGAAGAGGGACCTTTCTTTATGAAGATTGCCTACGGCAAGTACCCAATTTTCGACCTGGGAACCTACGACAAGATCAAGTCTGGAGAGATTCAGGCAAGAATATATATATTTTTTTCTCTCAAATTTCTTAATTAGATAATTATGCCATTCATGGTACAACAACAGGGCAATTCTCCCAAATATAAAAAAAATGCATGATCTATCAACTTTCCTTTGTCGTTAAGATAGCTAGCTAGCCAGACTGAGAGTGGATGCTTAATTTGTAGGCAAACTGAGTTGGGGCATGCTTTGGATTTTCTAAGGGAAGGGAAGAGAGAGAAGACTGAAAGTGGTTAGAGGAACTAAAGTCATTTCACCTAAAAAAGGTCCACTTTTCATCTCCAATTAGTTTTGCATTCCAAGGTTAAAAAGGAAAAAAGAAAAGAAAAGAAGACTTGAATGTTTTTCTGACCATTGGTATAATTTGGTGTGCACACGTTCAGTGTGCTTGATCTTAAAGAATTTTTGGACTTTTTATGTGTAAAGTTTATATCATCAAGCGAATAATTACTACATATCAAAATAATCATTAATGACTCATTTTTAAAAATCATAGTCGAGCACACTTACTAGTACTTCTCTTGATTAGTAAATGTGTGGTTGTGAAGGGATGATTCATCTGTTGGGCCCATGCTTTAGCTAGCCAATGCCAGTCACATTCATGATGTTTCAACATTTCATGGGAGCGTTTACTTTTCCACAGGTATTGCCATCAATTGAGAAGGTAAAGGATGATGAGGTTTTGTTTCAAAATGGGAAAACACATCCTTTTGACGCCATTGTGTTCTGCACCGGATTTAAAAGATCCACAAACTTGTGGCTCAAGGTAACCTAATCCTAGCATATATCTCTACATATTCTTCTTTATAAAGCACCAACAAGCATAGAAGAAATAACTTTCAAATGCCCAAAACAGGGAGATAATTACTTGCTGAAGGAAGACGGTGTTGCAAAGCAAAGCTTTCCTAATCATTGGAAAGGGAAAAATGGGTTGTATTGCTGCGGATTATCCAGGAGAGGATTGTACGGAATCAATGCAGATTCTCAGAATATTGCGAATGACATCAAATCTCTGCTGCAATGATTCTTACTGTTTAGTATTGGCTGCTGGGATTATTCCCTGAATTAGCAGCAACGCAGGTGAAAGTTTTCTTCAAAGACAAAGTTAGGAAGAAAGATGTGATTTTAGTTACATTTGTCATGTGTTTTTTCCCTTTTCCTTTAAAAGATTTGATGTATCTTCTTTTGGTCAGTGGAAAAGTACATCTAAACTGAGCAGTGGGTTCATATACCCTCTGCCCCTCCTAAATAACAACACTATGGAAAAGGACTGCTTTTGGATGTAAAGTCATACAAACAGAATCATCGTCTAGTTTGGTACCTATTTCAGGAATAGTTCTTAAGCATTTATTTCCAACTTATCGTAAGCAATTACGTCTACCAAGCAATCTAATGTGGTTGGTACCCATCAATTGATATAAATGATTCTGAAAAGACACCAAACTTTACATAAACCATTGAATTGCACAGATTGAATAAGAGAGCAAACCAATGGAGGCAACCATTAGTTACCAGCCACAAACTCTAATGCCAACTTTCATTCAAACAGACTAGCATATGATATTAAGATGCTTAAGACTAAGGCAACCCCAGAAAGGCAAGCTCCATATCCAGCAACATGATCCCCTATAAAAGAAAAAAAGGGAGAAAGTGAGGGGGGATGAAAACCAGCTCAACCCAATAATAAACATATTTTATGGACACCCTGCTTCCCTAGTTTTCAAACTTGAGATTACTCTGGCTCACACCCTGCTTCAAAAATTGGTTGAGAGAAGAGCCTGTCAGACAGCTGCGTGACCATCCCAACTAGGTGTTATCCGAGCTGGGAACGATCCTCTGCCAACTCACCTAGCCAGAGCTAGGACCAAAGGCTAATCACGCTCTAGTCAAGCAGCCATGATTCATCCACCAGACTTAAGATCCTGTCTCCTTAGAGTCCAAGGACACAGTAGTACGAGCCTATAGAACAGATCCTGTTCAAGTAAGATCGTACTTTTATCATCTTAATCTTAGCATTATAAACTTTAACTATTGGTGTCTACTGGTCCGTGTGGGAGAAAACCAGCCCTTTGCGTTGTTTGTCTGGCACTCACTTTTCAATCCCAAAACTGACTTCCCAGCTGACGTTCCCTTTCAATCTTTGTCTTAAAATTTCAATCTCATCTCTCTCATCGATACGAAAAACTCGAAATCTCCGACAATCGGATGACTTGGAGCTTCTCTGCTTTTCAGAAATTAAAGAAGCACCAAAACCAGGCGACTGACGCAACTCGTCAACGGCTCTAAAGTCTGACCTGAATGGCGATGCTTGCTTAATTGGATGCATGGCTAAGGTAATCCATGATCTTCTCAACTGATATATAGAAGAGGGTTGCCGATTCTTGCTTAACTGGATAAATTTCGTCATATATATGTTGAATGGAAGGGTGGAGGGCAAAGAGCAAAAGAATTGCTGGAAAGTATAAGTTGCAAAGAAATTAGAAAAGGGAAGATTTTCTTTTTCTTTTTTTGTTCCTTTAAGTTGGGACTTAGGTCTGTCTGACTATGCTATTGATCTTCCACTAATTACAAGACCATGCAGAAATATAAGGTTTAGGAAGTGTTTAATTAAGGAGTTGAGATTGTGAGAGAGTTGGCAAAATTCAAAATAATGTAAAAAGAAACAATTCCTTCAAAATGATTGACTGCCAGTCTGCCACTTAGTGAGCACATATTATTTAGTTGTATATGAAAATGTTAAAAAATTGTATGCGTGCCGTGTGTGTTTGGTCGCAAGCTCCTGAGTGCTTTGTGCCTGTGCTATTTCTTTGATTGTTGTTTCTTAGTGTCGCACGTTGCAGCTCTTTCCAGTTCTTTTCCTTGGTTTGCTTCAAAGCAGCCAACTGTTGTCAAGTATTATTGGCATCCCCATGGACGTCTCAAGGACATTAGAATTAGCAGATTTGTAAACCAGGGGAATGAGGTGGAGCTTGCTGTACTTGAAAAGATGATCAACTCCTGAAAGAAATTGCTCTAGTGCCTCATCGTGTCGATCTCCTTAACCGTGATTCGGGATTTCCTTCGAATTTGGTCTAGTTAAGACTTAAGATCTTCTACTCTACTCTTAGGTTTGAGGCCATTATTGTTGTCTTATGCCATTCTGTCCCAAGTTGTCATTAAGGCCCATTCTATTCGAGTTTAGGGGGTCAGAGTGTGTGTAAACGGTATTGCAGCAATGCAGCCTGCGAGTCTGAAACGAAGCTCGGCGCCGGCATGGGCATGGCAAAGGTAATTTTCTACGTCGATTATATCTTGATGCTTTCGTTTTCGTTTAGTATTTCCCTTTCTTCATCCAGGAGTTGAGAGAAATTTTGAATCTTTTTTTGCTGGGTGCCGGGAATGAAATCGATCAGAAGCTTACCAGCAGTTTACCAGATGATGCCGATCAGAAACGAAGGGGAAAAGCTGATCGTATCAGCAGTTTACCAGATGATGCTCTATCGCACATTCTCTCGTTTGTGAGTGTGAAACAGGCTTTCAGGGCGAGATTGTTGTCTCGTCGATGGAGACACCTCTCCCCTGCATTTCCCACCCTTCGCTTTAATCCTCGGATGCTCTTTCGAATGGCGCATGATAGTTGGGCATGGGGCCACGAGGGCAAGTTTGTCAAAACAGTTGATCGATGCTTGCAGCAATTCAGAGCTCCAAAGTTAGGATCTTTCGAGGTTCATTTGTGCATAGGGAATAGGCATGTTGTTAGTGTTGATCAATGGATCAGTCGTGTCTGTGACATGAAGGTCGAAAAGATTGATCTCAGCTTTATATACAATCTTATAGATGAGCCCTATACGTTTCCTTGCCATCTCCTCCCTGCTGGTGAATCTTCTCACTTGAAACATCTCCGTCTTGGGTTGTGCTCTTTCATGCCCTCTCCTGGTTTCACTGACCGTTTGACTTCTCTAAGGACGCTGCATTTGGATATTGTTACTTTAACTCAAGCTGATTTTGAGGGCATTGCTTCTGGATGTGTAAACTTGGTATCATTAACCTGACGAGTTGTAGGGTTGACCAGATCCAAATTCTTCGCATATGCGTCGAGTTGCTTCACTTGGAATCACTGCTCCTTGTGTACTGTTCTGGATTAGTGGATGTTTAGATCCATGATGCCAGCCTCAGTTATTTGGAGTACTTAGGCAAGCCAGTGAATTTCACCCTTGGAGTTTTTTTGCTTGGAAACACTGAAAGTTTTCTTCTTTGGACAGTCTGAAAGGTTCCTTTCTGGACTTCCAGACGATCTCCCTCGTCTTAGAAGTTTAGCAACAGGTGTTCTGAGTGGACCGGTGAGTGGCATTAACTATAATATATGCCCATGTTTTTTAAGATTTGTTATTATTATTATTATTATCTGCTAATTCACTTTGCCTTCTCCCCCCTCCCCCCCTCCCCCGAAACCTGTTCCCTAAAATCTCTAGGCATTCCCAGTTGAAAGTATGAGTAGATTCAAGTACCTCGAACAATTGGGGTTCTCTATTAGTGTCTCGTCGGACAAGGATTTTCCATGGTTGATGTGCTTTCTCTGTGCTTGTCCTCTTCTGCAAAAGCTACGCATTGTGGTGACTTGTGACATGCTCCTTTATACTCAATATCTGCATCCAACAGTTTTGTGTAACAACATATATGTGCTTACAGTTGGTGCGGTAACTTGAAAGAAGCACCTTAGTTTTCACATTTTCTACTTAATATTGTTTACAACTTCCAGTTTGCTGTTCTACAGTTGGCGAGAGAGGTGGAATTGGGGATTATATTTGGTGAATCTTGGAACTTGGTATTTGTTTTCTTAACATTCAGTTTCAGATCTCTAAAGGAGGCGTATCTTACTCTTAACTCTGATCAAACTTTGTACCAAAGATAACTGTGCTATTTTACGAAATCAGGCTATTCAAGCCTCCAAGATCAATTTTGGGAATTTGTTGATCGCAAAAGGGGTGGACAACACTAGAGTTTTCATGGGGTTTATTATGGGGTTAGGATGGGTTAAAGAAAGTGAGGAATAGAGGCCCATTGAATGGCTTGCTGGTCTGTTAATAGCCTCAAGATATCAGTTTGGGTGAAAAGGAGGTGCCATATTGTGATTGCAGTTGGTTGAGACTGTGGGACTGTATGGCATGCATCTAATGCAAGGTTTTAGAAATTTGAGTCTGAGAATTGTGGCAAACTCTTTTTTATTTGATGTTTTCTACTCGTTGGCTATTTTTTCTCATTATTGTTGGTTCTTGGCAGTCGCATCATTATAAAGTTGATCGGGATAATTCAAGGCCAAAACTTGTTTATAACAGGGATCTGCATCAACATCTGAAAGAAGTTAAAATTATTGGTTTTCAGAACCAGAGGTATGAGGTGAAGCTTGCTCTGTTTTTGCTCAATGCTGCCATTTCACTTGAAAAGATGGTTATCGCAGCATCCAAGAATGGGATTGATGCTGTAGTCCATGATCAACTCCTGAAAGAAATAGCTGAATTAAATCGCGGTGTTCAACTAGTTATCAGTAACTCCCTAGGGAATCACTAATAACTAGCACAATTTCTTTCGGGACTTTATCATGGACTTGTAATCCAATTGTTTTTTAGACCAGTGTCACTAGGATTGTTGGCTAGTATGCATATAATATTGCTTCTATATTACCGTATATCCATTGGAAAAGAGATTTGTAGATGAGAATTTCACCTGAAGTGAAATACATGGACGGTTTATTTGCCTAAGTTTTGTTGCATTAATGTGTAATTTTTCACTACATTAATTTATTTTTAACATGACTAATTAACCTCCGACCTGCAAGGTAATCAGGGTAAAATTCAAATTTGGTCCCCTAACTTTGAGGTTTTTCTTAATGTGGTCCTTTAACTCTAAAAATGACTATTAAAGTCTCTTAACTGAACTCGCGTGTCTTATTTTGATCCCTACCGTTAGTTCAGGCGTTATTTTGGATGGAAATTGCCTATGTGGCACCTAAACTGCCACATGGCATCTCCTTTCATGGCTTTAAGTGACAAAACTGAAAGAATAACAAATTTCAGGCTAGAATTAAAGTAGAAAAATAATTGTAGGAACTTAACCCTAATTTCATCCTCTCCGTCTATCCATCTTTCCCGTTTCTTCTCTATGCCGCCACCCATTCGCCAACCCTCCGTCTACGCCGCTTCCGTCTCTCCTAGTCCAACATGATTCACACCTCCACCGCCTCTCCATCGTCGGTGCCCCCCGCAAAAATTCATGCCTCCACGCTTCAACTCGAAGATCGAGCTTGCCCACTCCTCGCCAGCGACACAAACAAGCCAAGACGGCTTACCAGACGGCGGGGTAAGGGTGGCGAGACACCGGCAATGACAATGGCGGCCTTCAGGTGGATGGGCGGCTTTGGCAGTGGAGGCAGAGACGATGGGATGCAGGGGGCGAATCGCGATCGGGCGTCCCCCTGGGCGGCGGCTCTAGAGCAAGACGAGGCGACAAGGGCTGGATGAAGGGGGGAAGGTGGAGCGTCGGTCAGGAAGAAGGAAGATGGAGCACCGGCGGAGAGAGGGAGAGGGGCGGTGGCGGCGATCGAATCGGAAAGGGGTGGCGGCATTGAAGATTGGTTTAACTATCCTTTTAGGTCCCTAAAATTACTTTTTGTGTCAATTTTAACTTGAACTCTATTGTTCTTCCAATCTAATCACTTCTTATCATAAAAGAGACTGCCACGTGGCAATATACATGCCACATGGGCAATTTTCATCCAAAATAACGGTAGAATTAATGGTAGGGACCAAAATAGAACACTTAATTTGAGTTAAGGGACTTTAAGAGTCATTTTTTGAGTTAAGGGACCACATTAGGATGACCCTTAAAGTTAGAGGACTAAATATGGATTTGACCCAAGGTAACCATGGATCATTCCATGTCATTGCCTGAGCCCTATACATTTCCTCGCTATCACCTCCCTGCGTGAATCTTGTCATTTGAAACATCTCTTCCGCCTTAGGTTTCTCCTGTTTTAACTGACACTTTTAGTTCCCCTGGACACTTTGTTTGGATTTTGTTGCTTTGAGTCAAAGCGATTTTGAAAGCATTGCTTCCGGATGTGTCAACTTTGTGTCATTAACCCTGACATTCCAGATCCATGTAAACAAGGCTTTGCTGGGGAAGGATAATGGGAATGTCCCACTTGCTTACCAAAGTTTCGTGAGATTGATAATAGATTAGAAATTTACTCTCTTTATGGTAAATCACTGGAGTGATATTGCAAATAAAAGTATGCATCATGGATTGGTGCCCCCCATAGATTGAATAGGGCAGGAATGAAGGTTCCACTTTGAAAGTGAAATTGTGTTTTCTATTTATGAGTTGTTCCATCTTAAATCTCTGTCCTCAAATTTCAATCTCCTCTCTCTCTTTGCACGAAAAACTCGATCTATCCGGGCATCTGATGACTTCGAACTTCTCTGCTTTTGAGAAAATTACCAAAACCAGGAGATTGACGCAACTAATCAGCAGCTCTGAACTCTGACTTGAATGCTGATGCTTGCTTAATTGGATGCATGGCTAGGGAGTCAATAATCTTTTCAGCTGATATCTTCCTCCATTTTGGTCTCTAATTTTGAATCTTTTTTTGCTTGTTGGTTGGAATATACCAGTAATCAATTAAGAAGGAACTGGAGCAATTGATGTTATTACCCAACTACTAGACGATATTCTTTCTTGTCTTCTCGCTTTCAACAAAGAAAGATGCTTTTGGGGCCAAGTATTTTGTCCCGCAGATGGAGATACTTTCTCATCGATTATTTGAAGCTGATTTGAATTAACTGTCATAGTTGATCCTATTTTTATTTTAAGTGTAAATAGCGTGTAACCTTTACTCGATAGCCAGTACAAATTTGTGACATGGGTTGATGGGGCAATTCAGAGTTTCAAAGTTGCAATGTTTGGATATACTGGGAACAAGAATACTAATTCAAACTTTGTATTTACCCTAAATTTGTTCCCCGTCTCTTTAAACATTTCAAGTTCCTGAATATATAACTAGATTCAAGTGCCTTAGACGCATGCATGAATTAGAATTTATGTCAATATTTCTGTGAGTTACAAATTTAGTGCTGATTCAAACTTGGGCCTTTTTCCTTTTTAATCTGTTCTACCGTCTCTCCAGGCATTTTGGATTCCTGAAAAATATGGTTGGATTCAAGTGCCTTGAACACTTGAAGTAGTTTCCTATCATGTCGTTGGATGTTGATTTCCAGTTCATAGCATGCCTTCTACACACTTTGTTCTAGAAACCGCACATAGTGTGAGGACTTATATTCATTTTTATATGACCACATGCTCCTCCATTTTTAACCGCTGCATCCAGCAGTCTTACACGCGAAGTTGCCAACACATATCTGTTTATTTTCAGCTTCCGTGAAGTTTTCTGTTTTATTTTACATTTGACATTTTCTGTGAATTCTTTTACTGCTTTTTGTTTGCATGTTCCAAATGATTGACCAGAAATGGAGGCTGGGGATGTCATTTTGACAATCAAGTGAAGGTCTTAAACTTGGACTATTTTGTTGCTGAAAGTTTTGGTTTCAGAGCTCAAAGGAACTCCATGTTTAAGAAGTTATGTGGCAAATGAGACTGCAAACTCGATACTATATGACCTCGGGTTTCATTGGAATTAGTTTTGGGCCAGGACAAATAGAAGAAACTTGGGAATTAGACAACTATTAAGTAGCTGTCTGGTATTGCCATTAGTTATGTGGACATCAATATATAGTTCACTGTTCATAATTCTTCACTTTGAACATTGTGGTAGCTTGAATTTCTTTTCCTGAAACAAACGTATTATCATATAAATGGAAGTTCATGAAAGTGGGTGATGTTATGCAAGTTCTTTTTACCGAGTACATGAATCAATGTCAGTATCATATTCGCTAATTTATGTAATCCTCCTTAGGTTAATGAGAGCCAAAGTTTCAAGGCGAAGGAGGCTTTCTCAATGCTAAAGAAGAGAATTCGACGGAGGAAACAGTTTGAGATCGAGGAGCTTCTGGACCAAGACTTGGGTGATGATATAGACAAAGTTATATTTATGAATGGATAGGACTGAGAGGATCATCCTATGTGTTATAATATGTATGAGGAATTTCAAAATAAGGAGCTGTATCATAAAACTTTTGCAGATGAAGAGAAACAAAGATCCTAAGATGGAGGATTCAGTGCTTTGAGATGAGCATAAGGAAGCTTGATTTTAGTCGTGGAGGTATTTTTACTATTTTCCAGGTTAATGATCTCAAGAACTCTCCAGGGCCTGGGAAGAGAGAGCTCATGTTGGCTAGAAAACAGGGTCTTCATTTGCTACAGGACAATTACCCCGAGTTTGTGGCCAAACAAGTATGTGTATCCAGCCATTAGCCTTTTTGGGTTAAAATTTTACATTGTGCATATTGAGTTGGTTTGGTGATTCTTGACAGGGTTTCGTCAATGTCTCATGTGGCATCTTGCTTTGTTTATAATTGATTAATCCATTCATGACTCAGAGGACTAAAAGTAGGTTTTTTTTTTCCTTTGGTCGGGCCCTAAAAAACTGCTGAAATGAGTCATAATTGGGTGTGGGGTAACTTGAGGAGTATAGTGTGATTTGTTAGATGTAAAAGTTATAGGTGTTTAGATTAAAAAAAAAAAAAGCTAGAGGGGCTATAGAGGTATTTTGGCCCAAGACCATTAGACAGACCAATTCATCCCTTAATCTTCTATATATAAGGCATAAATTATCAAAAAAATTAACAAAAATACCCTTAATTAAAATATTTTTCTCTACAAAAAAACCATAACTTGTTACTACTGTCTTTTCCAGTGCCAACGCCGGCGCCGCCATCGAATTGTTATACATCATGATCTCACTATATACGTCATATGCCATGTTCGAAAAAATGAAAAGTGTATGAATGGATACAAAAAAGTGTCTAAAGAAATATTTAGAAGTGTGACCAATACATAAACAACTTACTTTCTTAAAAAATAACTAATTGAAACAATAAAAAAAGTGTCTGAATGAATGTGTAAAAATGTCTAAAGAAATATTTAGAAGTGTCTGACAAATATGCAGACAATTTACTCTCTTAAAAAATAACTAATTGAAATAAAGCAAAATGTCTTAATAAAATTGTAAAAGTGCTTAATAAAAGTGTAAAAGTGTAAAAGAATGTGTTTTAACCAAATAACCAAAAAAAAAAATTTTTTGTCACAAAACAGTTTGAAACAAATAAACAAAAACAATGTTTAAAAAATATCTAAAATGTGTCTAAATAAACATAAAAAATGTCTAAATAATACATAAAAAGTGTATGAATAAAAAAATTATTTTGGCCCTGCCTTCCGTCTCTTCTTGTTCTCGTCACCCATCGTCTCCCTTACCTCCCCGTCGATTGCAGCCTTGTCTCCGTCGAACCTCGGCTTAAATCACCGCCTCTTACCGATCATCACGTTGCCTCACCGCCGCTCAAATCGTCCACCGATCGTAGGCCCAAATCTCTTTGTCTGAGCATCGTCTGTTGAACCTCAGGCCGTCGCCGCCGATCGTCATGTCCTTCCTTTCTCTCCTATGCTTAATTGTGCTGCCTGTTCCTTTCATCATCGTTGATGGTCACTGTTTTTATTGCCACTTGCTGTCAATCTTTCCGCTTGCCGCCGATTTGGTTTGTCTTTAATTCGACAGCTACACGGAGAAGGGCGATCTGGTTTGTCACGAGAAACAAATGCAATAGTGTCGTTTGAGCATCGTCCTCCGAACCTCGGGCTGTCGTCATTGCCGTCGCATCACGTCGTCTGAGCATCGTCCCCCGAACCTCACATCTTCACCTTGCATCGGGCCATTGCCGCCGCATCACGTTGCCTTTCTTCTTCTCTTATCTCATCTTAAAACCTGCTGTGGTCGGAGATACAATTAGGAGAAATTTTTTGGAATGATAAGGGGTAAAATTGTAAAATCAGTACTATGTCTAATTAGACATATGTCCATAATATCCATTGTAGTACAGTAACATTTGGATTAACTCACAAACTTTTACAAAGTTCAGAAACCAAAATTTAATGAGTAGTGAGTTATGGACAAACTTGCTTGAGTTACATATGTTCATGGGCCAATTGTATAATTTGGCCTTATTTTTCGCTCTTACTTACTCAACTTCTACAGATAATTTGATCTGTCATTCTTGTGGATCCTCTCAAATTTAGATCTTCTTTAAATTTATAATTATTAAGCTTAAAGGCAAATGATAACTTAAGCGCTGCCACTTTGTAGATCCTTTCTTGAAGTCGTCCTTTATCTTCAATCCTAATTGTTGTAAACTATTGGCTTCGATCTCCGATGCAATGTCTGGATAGTCCAGTAAGTGTTTTACAAAGGATTTTTAGAAAATTTCAGAAGAGTTTTTATTGTGTAGTTATGTCTTGGAGAATACCTTTATAAACCTAGGTGCTTGAGGCCTCGATTGAGATTTAAAAGAATATTAGAGCTTATGGGTTTCTGTGTGTTTCCAGACTGTATCACTATGTAAACTTTCTTGTCGATTTCTAGAATCTGTTTTTCGCGGTTCTACTTATGCTTGGTATATTAAACTGGAAGCTAGCTCGTGCTACAGTTAGCTGTACTATTGGGTAATTCTTCGAAAATCACAGTAGATGGTCTGACTGATAACAACGTCATGTACCAAGTTAAACCTTGCATTTTCAAAAATTTATTACTGCGCTACCTTGGAACCTATTTGATATCAGAGCCATGGATTGTTACCATTCTCATAAGAAGTTGAGTAAATAAGAACCTCTGCCTCTTCCTTTAACCAAAAATTTAGAGAGGGAGAAGAGACATTAGGAGAAAAATATATGAAAGGATTTTTGTATTTCCTCCAGGATGGTTACAAATAGAACTTAGACCTCCTTATATAGGCGGAGGCAAAGGAAAACAAACAGACAAGATGACGTAAGAACTTATGTCAAAGTAAATAAATCTATCCAGAAGTGACAGGCCATTAACCCAGAATCTACTTTAACAAAATAATTTACAGACACATACTGTAGCACACTAGACTTTGTCAGGGATAAGGACAAAAATATTTGTGCTAGGAAACTTCGTGGAAATTATGGGGCATTAAAATCCAGACGGTTTGGATCAAATTTATCTGAATTATAGCTCGAAATATCTTAATCTTGTCTTTCCTGCCAAAAAATACTGATCATCGATATGTTGATCATTCAATGGGTCATCAGGTTCTTCTGATGGGTCTGAACCATTAAGCTGCTTCCAATGAATGCAAATAAAACTACATAAAAAACCTTGATCCAATATGACATTGGAAGAACTTTTTTAAATAAATTGCTGGTTTGATTGTAATATTTTTAATAATAATATTTCTACAATATATATGTATGTATGTATGTATGTATGTATGTATGTATGTATGTATGTATGTATTAAATACAACTTGAAATCCCCCGTGATAATGCTAAACATGTAAACTAGTTACTTGTAATTCAACTATAAATATTACAATCGCTATCCAATAAATTCACTGCTTTTATATGAATTCATTTGTTTCATGTCTTCTTACCTCACCTTACATTCTTAATACTTCTTACTAAAATTTTTTAATGTTATTTCATCAATTCATTTATATGTTTTATTAATTCAAAATTATATTGTAAGACATAATGACATGAGAATCATATTATAAGTCTACAAAATACCTAATCTATCCTACCTAAGGTAATCCTTTTGAATGGATAAAGAATATTCCTCTTGTACTTAATATAGGAAAATCCTAATATATTTGCTAATGTCATAATTATTATTTAAAATAGGACATATTTCTCTTATAAAACTCTAACCATTAAAATATTATACAGTGCTCTCATAATTATTATGTAGGATGTCATGCAATTCTTTTTTGGGGGTTATAATATACAATTCTCTATTTCTTTTATTTCTTGAAAAAATAAAATGAATGCCAATTAATTGCTTTTATCTTATATTGCAATATGTCAACGATTAGCAAATATCTCATAAAATACAACATTTTAGAATACATCTCAAATACAAAACAAACAGTATATGCATTTTACCTCATGAAAGATAAAAAAATGGGTCAGTGTCTTCTTTTTGCTGATAATTAGGATGATAGTAAAGATATTCATATACTAGCTCTTTAACTTTCATGCATTTTCCTATCTAGGCCTTGAACTTTTTGTGTTCTTTTTTTTTTCCTAATTCAAACACAGGAGAAAAATTGTGAAGTTAATTGGGCATAAAAGAAAGTTAATAACCTAAGTGAAAGATGTGTGTGTGTGTGTGTAGTGATGGAACCACGTTAGGGCAATGTAATACCCCAAAATAACAATAAAAGACCTAAGTGTAATGGCAAAGAAAGCTAGGGGTTTAAGTGCATAAGAAAATAAAGAAATAGGACTATGGTGTAGTTCACTCTTTTATTGCTAGAAAGCCACTTGTAGCAATGTGTTTTTTAAAAGAGTCACCATCAATTAGTTTCACCTAGGTCGATTGGATACCTATTATGGTCTGTAAGACATTTTAAGATTGTAAATCGGTTACGCTAAAATAACATTATTAAAGCGCCCGAAAATTGGTACCATGGGATTTGGTTTTATCTTTTCCTAACTCTTTATTTCTTGACCTAATCTTTGATTGAAATAATTTTAATGAACTTTATTTAATTATGTTTAATTTTCTTTTTAATTCCAAACCGTGAATCTTACCAGACTAACAAGATATGGAATCCTAGACGTCTTTGAAATCTTTGGACTTTATCAAACACACCAAGAATTTGGAAGAAACATCTTGTTCTAAGCTGTGAGTTTTACCAGACCATTCGGATTCAAACGAATAATCCGTCTTGGGATATTATCAAATCACCAAGAACAGACCTTTGAAAATTGTTATGTGTTTTATAATTGCTTAACCAATAATTTTTGTGTGTTATTAAACTTTACGTGCATTATAGGAATTAAATAAAGAAAATCATACTATGCCAAAATTAAAAGGAAGAATAAGATAAATAGAGAGATAAATAAATAAAGATTATAACTTTTTGCTATGGGGAATTTAACAGTTACGTTAATACATGGTGAAACAAACAAAGAAACAAAGGAAAACAAACAATAAAAAAAACTTCCCGTTAGCGACCTGTATGCAAAATAAAAATAGGTTAGCGACTTGATTGACAGAAATAAAAAGTCCAAGGCTTAAACAAGGGTTATACCGAAATGAGATATGGATGGGTTGGATCCGGGTAGGGTGCGTGGGTTTGTTTCCGGATCTGATCTCGGTTCTCCTCCCTCCAGCGACGTTAGGACGAACGGCCGGCGGTGACCTGGGGTTCGGACGGCGGTGACCTCGGGTAGGGCGGAAACGGTGGTTAGCGCAATGAACGACTGGACGAGGCCAGCGGCGTACGACAATGAAAGGACGGGGGAGATCGCGGCAACTTTCTCCTTTGGCTCGACGTGAACGGCGATGGGAAGCACCTGGGCAAGGTGGCACGACGTCAGAGGGAACAGTGATGACGGACGAAGAAAGGCAGGGGAGTCTGGAGGTGTCAAGACGGCAAAAGGAAAGTAACCAGGGACAACCGCGCTGTAGGGAGAAACTTAGGGTTTTCTGTGAGGGTAGCGAAAAATTAGGAGGTGATGGCGGCGCAAGGAAAAGGTTTAGGGTTTCTGGGAAGAAGGGATGAGAGGCATGTAGTTCTTTTATTATGTACTTATGTCTAATTAGACATAGTAACACATCTCTTAATCTTCTATATATAAGGCATAAATCATTAAAAAAATTAACAAAAATACCCTTAGTTAAAATATTCTTCTCCACAAAAAAACCTAGCTTGCTACTGTTGTCTCCTCCGGTGCCGGCGCCGGTGCTGCCGTCGAGCTGTCATACATCATGATCTCGCAGTATACATCATATGTCACGTTCAAAAAAATGAAAAGTGTCTGAATGAATGCCGAAAAGTATCTAAAAAAATATTTAGAAGTGTCTGACCAATACGTAGACAATTTACTTTCTTAAAAAATAACTAATTGAAATAATAAAAAAGTATCTGAATGAATGTGTAAAAGTATCTAAAGAAATATTTAGAAGTGTCTGACCAATACGTAGACAATTTACTCTTTTCAAAAATAACTAATTGAAACAATAAAAAGTGTCTAATGAATGTGTAAAAGTGTCTAAAAAAAAATGACAAATTGCCTAAAGTAATACGCAAACAATTTATTTTCATGATAAAAAAATATATACAAAATAATAAAAGAAGTGTCTAAATAGAAATTTAAAAGTGTTTAAATCAATATTTGAAAGTGTCTAAATAATCATTTTTTGCCTGCCTCCCATCGTCTACCTCGCGTGTAGTCGCCTCTCTCTTTCTCCTCCTCCGATTGACCTTCGCCGCGTCTGGATCTACCTCCGCCGTAGCCGGTTCCTCTTTCTCTTTCTCCAATCAATGCTCTCGCTCTTGGATTTGCTTTGTCGCAGTCGCTTCCTCGTTCTCCTTCTTCTGCCACCACTCCGTGCCTCACCTCTGCCTCCACCTCCTTCCAATCGCTGATCTTGGCGTCGTTTGTTGCAACCGCTTTCTCGTTCTCCACCTTCGGCCGCCATTCGTGGCTTCGCCTCAGCCTTTTCCAGTCGCTGCTCTTGGCTTCGTGTCCTCCAATCGCCGCTCCCAACGTTGCCTCTGCTTCGATCACTCCGATCCTAGCTCATTGCATAGTCGCCGTGGCATTGTTGTCATCGAGTCATCGGATATCAGGCTTGTTGCGTCGTTGGACTTCAGGCTCATCATCGCCTTAAAACTCCGACGGTGGTGAAGAGGCAATGCAATTCAATCGGAGTGGAGAGGCCCCGACGCGATTCGATCGAAGCGACGAGGCGGCGATGCTGAAGAGATGCGATTTGATCAGAGTAGAGAGGTACTAATGCTGAAAAGGCGATGCGATTCAATCGAAGTGGAGAGGCGGCGACGCGAATTGATCAGAGCAGAGAGGCAGCGAAGCTGAAGAGACGTGATTCGATCGGAGCTAAAGATGCGTCAACATGATTCTATCGAAACGGTATTGGAGATTAAGCTGAAAAAGACCACGGTGATACGATTCAATCGCCGTCAATCTATCTGGAACGAAAAGCGGCGGTGGTTGGCGGGGATGAGAAAGAGAAAACGGGTTAGGGAAAAAAATTTTGGGAGTAAAATAGTAAAATAACCCCTATGTCTAGTTAGACATATGTACATGATATCCATGGTAAGAGACTTGGGGCTAAAACTGTTGTTTAACCTTTTTTTCACTAGAAGCTTAAGGTTTCGAATTTCTTCCCCCTTTCTCGAAATTTAGACCCCTATTTATACTAGGGAGTCTTAAGCGAGATTAGCTAGGTTTTCCAAGTTTAAAACTGATCCAAATTCAATTTGAAAGAGTTTTGGTCAAAATACTAATTCAAGTCCAGAAAAAACTCTTGAGTTGCTCTTCAGCCCCAAACTCTATGCGAATTCTCAATTTCACCCAATACTTCTCTAATTTGTCAATTATGCCAAAAACTTTCAGGATTTACCCAATTAGCCCAAATCTTCACAACTTTGACAGATTTGTCTCAAACTCTCCAATTTTGCCTAGAATCTTCTAAAATCCCTCGATTTTCACCCAAACTTTTCCCTTGTCCCTAAATTGACCCTACAAAACCTTTAGGGCTCCAAATTAGTGCCTAAACCAAATTAAATCCTATTTATACCCTAGATGACCACTTTAAAATTTTAAAGATTTGTAGACCAAAATAACAATGTAACCTAAATGTGACTAGATCAACTAACTATGCAAAACCCTAAAATGACAAAAATGACCCAAACTCCTAACAAATGACCAAATAGTCCCTAAAAATGAAAGTGCCCCATAAACTAATTTTTCTAACCTAAAACATAAACAAAAGTCAATGCCCGGACAAAATAGGGTGTTAACACCACTAAACCTAAACTTCCCCATGGCTTGTTCAGCAGTTCTGGGTATGCAGCAAGAGAAGTGTAGAGCTTGGAACAAAAGAGAGGAGAAGAAGAAGAAAATACAATCCCAAGTTAAAATTCAAGGTAAAATACTAACTTTGTTCGTACAATATAATTGTTTATGAGTTGTTTCTTAAGAATTGATGGTTGGGCAATGTTTATAAAGGTGAAAGACTAGGGTAAAGGTGTATCTCAATGATTGGAAGAGATTAGATTGAGAGGAAATTAGGAAGGAATGGAATTTTTTGTGCACCAATGCTGTTTGAAGAATTCCAGTAATAGACTAAGATGCTTGGGCTGGTCATATGCTGAAATATGACTGGAACCTAGGCTTATAATATGTCATTGGAAAGTTTTATGAGTCTACTTTAGTATAGAAGAAACAAAATTCAATTTGGAGGCCTGAGTAAGAAGTTATATTAATTCTCATAAGACATTGCTAAAGTGGTGGCCTTTGAACAAATCTGAAACTTGAACAATAAACTGTATTGATTGACTAACCATAAATTGTGAATAAAATATATATTATAGCTCGAAAAATCTAGTTTCACAAGAATTTTACAGATTATGATTTGAAGTTTTTTACAAAGAGTTATGGTTATTTTCGTAGAAGTGCGTAATTCTGTCAGTTTTATTGGTGGCGGGTTTAAGATGAATTTATGTATTCAAGTTGAACCAAGGTCTTTGGAGATTAAATTATGCTCTAATAATAGTTCATACTATTTTGATTAGGCTTTTGAACCTAAGTGACCATTAGATTGGTTCTAAGATCAAAACAAGGTAAGTGACATCCTATATACCTTGCTTGTTTTCTACTCACATTTTACTTGAGTTAAATATGATTTTGATTGTTGAAATTTCATAAAATGATTATTGTTCTCTGATGATTTCTTCTTAATTTCTGATTTTTATGAATGATTTATGTTTGTCTTACCCAAGGATCGAGTATAAGATGATTTGAGAATTTTATTTGGATATCGATGGTTTTGTGACTTGATAATGAAAATATGATTTTTGTGACGTCTTTTAATCATAGATCTTATGAATAATTTCTGCATAAAAAGAGCTCATAATCCAGCTACATAATTAACCAATGATATGCCACATCGACACCTAGAACTAGTTCTATGACCCCACCAACGAGAATAATAGTTGGTGATGAATGGATGAAATGCGAAACGTCAATATGACCGATGTCACCGAAATAATAGTGATCGCGCTATGACCTTATCATGGGAATAATAGTGACCCTTCAAAGAACCTATGAGCTATGAATCTTTTCAAGTATGATACTATGGATGAAGGACACATGTTTTCGTATATGAATGATACATGCATTTTTATGATCATGCAAATGTTTTCTCACAATGGTTTGATCTTCATAATTTTTATTTTATCTATGAAAAACTTATGCTTGATCTGGTAAAGTGTATGAGGTGCCGTTGACTGAGCTGTAAAGCTCACTCCCCCTCCCCTAATATTTTTCTCAGATGCATGGGGCGAACTAGAGGGGATAATTGTTGGGCTCATCATAGCTAGCACTTGAAGATTTGAAGATTTCTTTATTTACAGTTAGACTTGTTAATGACCTTTTATTTAGAACTATGACTGTAGTAATCTTGAAATGTTATCAAGACTTAGATATTGAATTTGACTATGTGACCTTATTAGTTTGATATTTTAAAAATGTTTTATTCTATATGATATATTATATTGCAAAAGAAGGCTTCGTGTCACCCAAGCATGGGCTAAGGTGGCATGGTCGTATTACGCTAGCTTTTAGGACATGACAAGCAGGGGGTGATGTTGCCCCATAAGATTTTTGAAAGTTTATAAATATAAGGTATTAAGTTGGCAATTTTGTAAGAAACTAATGACTAGATGCGTATTTTCCCCCAAACTGGTTGAAGAATATAAAAAGGGTAAATAGCACCAACAGCACTAAATCTTTACTTTTCATGCAAAATTACCCATAACTTTTGAAATATTGCATATCCATCCCAAACCATTCTCTCTCAATGCCTCTCTATCTCATCTAGTTTGCTTCAGTGATCATCACTCGTCTCACCTCTGCCTAGCCCCCTAGCTCCCCTGAGCATAGAAACCTGGGTCCGCCACTGTGTGTGTATATATGTATTTATATGTATATATATGAGGGCTAAAATGAATTTTTTTTGTCTCTTACATTCTATATAACATGAATATCTTGTTCATCTTTTTCATAGTTTTATATTTTTTTTAGTCATTTGACTAATGACAGAAAAAATAAATGTTAAATTAGAGCATTTTTCAAATTTTCTTCTAAAAATTATTTTTCATCATTACATTATAGTATATAGGAATTTATAAGCTTCATTATTTAATGTTATATATGTATACAGAACTCCTCTATATAAATCTTGAATCCGTCACTAAAACTTGCCTCTACATAATATAATTCATGTTGGAGTTGCCACTGTCCATCATGTCAATCTCAGTAATTCCAAATACTCCTAATAAGGCAGCATGTTGAACTTTTCTATTTTGGGCCTTCTTGCTCTTCCGAACATGTGAAATTAGGGTTCATCGGCAAATCTTTCTTTATACTTCTTTTGCAGTTAGAATCTAAACCTATATAACTAAGCTGTCAGTCATCTATCAAAAGAAGAAGAAGAAGAAACAAGATGAAGGAACAAAAAGGACTGGAGGGTCTTTGGTGCAGAAGCTTAGAATATGAGACTAAATAGAAGTAGGATCTCTGATACAAAGGTAGAAAGTTCCTTCAAAATGCTTGTGCAACTTACAAGCACTTTATGCACCTAATGAACAGGTTATGAATTGTGTGCGTGTACATGTAGTGAAAGAAGATTGACATGCAGGATTGTCATGTGGTACTAACTAGTTGCTCAAGTTGCCAGAGAGTGGAATCTTTCATATGTTAATTCTGGAACCTGGAATAAAGAAGAGTGGCAACTCTTTCTTTGATTTCTTTTTGCTATAATGTTTTTCACAATCATCATTTTCTTGTTTAGCAGTTACATCGAGTTTTTCTTTATTTCTTTCATTCTTTTTTTGGTAAGTAAGATATTAATTAAGTCGTAAAAGAATAATTAAGCATTCAAGGAGGCCTACCACATATATACATCCAAGTCCCCAAACAATTAACAAACTATAAAAGGCATTACTGCAGCTATATATATGATGGAGAGTATTAGCTACTATATATGTAAGTCCTGCTTGTATAATTAACTACTAGAATTCTTACAACCTCAAGGCACAGAAATTCCTCTTGCATCATCAAAAGTAATATATATATAGAGAGAGAGAGGCGAAAATGATGGGCGCCAATGGAGTGAAATTATTTTAGTATATATCCTTAATTCATACGACAGTAAGTCCTCGAGTTTGCTAGAAGATCGATGATCGGCAACTTAATTGATTACCTTTCATGAGGTGTGTTAGATCTTGCTCAGTGCTCACTCTCATCTATGCCTATCAACCATCCACACCCTAACAGGATACAAGTTAACTAATTAGCAAAAAGTTTAATTTGTCCAGATGAATTGAATTCACCATTTCTACAATATTTAATTTGTGAATCCATCTCTACTGCTAATTAAAGCCTGGATACGATATTAAAGGGCTATTTTAAGTCCGTCACTAAGCGTCCAAGCCAGCTATCGGCGGCAAAATCAAGGTTCCTGTTGAAAGCCAGTAGAGAATTTGCCCATAGTCTCTGTTAAGGGGCAAACCGAATAGCTGGACAAATGTTTACTATTTTTCCATTGGAAATTAAAGGGGAAATTTAATTAATTAATGCTGGGATAACACTAAAATCTTGTTGATTACCTTAGCTGAACTTTCAAAGCAATAATTGCAGTTACGTTCATTTCAAAATTAAAGCGGACCCCCAGTCAATTTATAATTGAAATTCTATTGTTTTAGCTTGATCGGCTACGATTCCTAATTTTCATTGTATCCATCAATCATTTCACAAACTTGTTTTAACCATATTACTCTTAAAACTTTATTCTTTAAGAGGTGCAAGACAAGATTGGTTGTTAATGGTACACAAATTAGTTGGATCACTATGATGCATCCTAATCTTGGATTGGATCAAGTGTTTTTAATTCACCTCACAGTACTAGTGGTGTCCCCTATAAAGAGAATGTAGATATTTGGTTGGTACACCCTCCTAAAACCTTATTTGAGTTTTAATTTTGAAATGAGCTGCAGTTATTGCATTGAAAGTCCTGTGGCTAATTTAATTAGAAAGATTATAGTGTTAGCCAATAAAAACTTACGAAGTAAAATGCCAACTTTATCCGTGGATACATGGGTTTTGTTATCTTCCTTTTATTTCCCCTCCTCTTCTATCTCCTTTTTTAAGAAAATGATTTAATTGGCCCCCGGGGGTCATATTATTTCTTTATCACCTACATTGAGCCTCAAATGAGCATCGATTTCACACTAAAAAGAGAAATAATAGCATTTCCAACTGTCATGGGTTGTACAAAAAAACAGGCATTTTCCAAAGGTGGCTTCCAATATCACATATTGGAAAATTTAAAATTACCAATATGTAGTTGTTAGAAGCAGCAAATTGGTAAATCGATCGTTGAAAACCATATTACCAAAAGTCAAAAATTGAACTGTTAATAATTTTCTACATGAACACACTGGAAATTTGATCATTGATAATTATCTACAGCCGTAGAGCAGACCTGTTTTCCAACAGTTGAAGTTTTTTCCAACGCGAAACCGTTAATAAATATCAATGGTTTGAACCGTTGGTAAAATACCAACGATTCAGCCTATTAGTATTTACCAACAGGCAAAGTCATTGGTAAGTGTTGACACCCAATTTCGTCCGGGTGTTTTAAAATTTTGAAAAAAATTTTATTAAAAAAAATTAATTTAAAAAAATATATATTACTATTATTATTAAAAAAAATTTAATTAGTTTAAAATATATATATATATATATTTTTTTTGTGAAAATTTGATTTAAAATGATATATGTGTGAATATGTGTATGTTTGAAATAAAATAAAATTTCATGAAAAAAATGACAAAAAATTAAAAGTTTGAGGTAAAAATGACAAAATTGAGAAGTTTCGGAAAAAATTGACAAATTCTAAAAGTTCCAGGAGCATTTGGTAGTTTGTCACATAAAATTTTGAGCCTGCCGACGTTTTTGGCTCCAATTGACAGAAAACGATAAAATTGTCAAAATCAGAAGCTTCAGGAACTTATCCAGAGGCTGAGAGACGTAAAGGACTAAAATTGTCATTTTACCAATTTAAAAGATAAGTTTGAAATTTTTTATTAATTTATCCATCAACAGTTCAGCTAAACTTCCTCTATAAATAACCCCCCAAATTTTGTGCTGAACACAGAGAAAAATAGAAAGAAAAGCTTAGAGCTCCGTTTTTAAAATAGAAAAAATTACAGCCTTAGTCCCTAGCTCTCCTTCCTTTCCTCAGAAAATCTCAAAACTTTTCATTTTGACGATTAAGCCATCTTCTTCCCCCCCGCGCGCCCTCTGTTTCCATTTCTCAGAATTCAGAATTTAAAATCAAGGGTACAACTCTCATTTAATCCTTCATCTTTTCAATTTCTTTCACTTTGGTCACTAACTTTGTATTTTATTCTTGCAGAATTAATTACTAACCCTTTTAATTTTTACTTGTTTGTTTATTATTTGTTTATTACTAACCCCTTTTTTTATTGTTGTTATTAACTTACTAACAACTAACTTTTAATACTATTATTGTTACTAACCTTTTAATTTTTGCATTATTACTAACTTTTATAATTGTTGTTAACAATTAATTAACTTTTATTATTATTGTTAATTAATTAATTTAATTAACTTGGCTAACTTTTATTATTGTTGTTAATTAATTAATTTAATTAACTTGGCTAGCTTTTTATTATTTTTGTTAATTAATTAATTTAATTAATTTGGCTAACTTTTTATTTATTGTTGTTAATTAATTTAATTAATTTGGCTAACTTTTTATTTATTGTTGTTAATTAATTTAATTAATTTGGCTAACTTTTTAATTGTTAATTAATTAATTTAATTAACTTGGCTAACTTTTTACTGTTGTTAATTAATTAATTTAATTAACTTGGCTAACTTTTTATTATTGTGGTTAATTAATTAATTTAATTAACTTGACTAACTTTTTATTATTGTTGTTTAACAATTAATTTAATTAACTTTGCTAACATTTATTATTATTTTTAAAGTGGATGGCCAAAAAGCCCCACTTTATTATTATTAATTTTTTTTCTTTATATAATTTTTTTATTTAATTCACCTTTACCCTTTACTAATTAATAAATAAATGAAAATTAAAAGAAGATTATTTTGTAATTAATTATTAAGGCTAATAAAAATTATTTTTAAAAAAGCCAATTATTTTTATTTTTATATACATGTTTTTAATTCTTTAAAGATAACAAAAAGTTAAAATTAATTTTAATAGTTATTTTTATCCAGTAAAAATAATAAAAAAATAAAAATAAAACCTGTTTAAAAAAAATACATGAAAATTAAGACTTTATATTTTACTGATTTATTTAAAATATAACTTTTAAATCCACTAAAATAATAAATATTTTTCATTAAACAAGAAAACAAAAAGAAAATTAAAACAAGATAAGAAAAAGATAAGAAAGATAAGAAAAAGATAATAAAGATAAGAAAGATAAGATAAGATAAGAAAGATAAGAAGGAAAAGAAAGAAAAGAAAGAAAAATATAGAAAATAAAAATTTTTAGATTATTAATGAATCTAAAAATTCTATAACAAAAAGAATTACGAATTAGTAATTAAACTAATAATTAATTCCATAAAAATAAGAATTAAATAATTAACTATAAATTAAATCAACTTACATATCCGGATGATCCGTCAGGATCTGCGGTTTAAAAAAATATCACCCTTTTAATTAAATAAATTAAATAAAAAAAAAGATAAAAATCCATATTTACAATATGGATTAAATTATTTAAAAGTTCACCAAATTCCGTGTCCAAATGACTCGGCAGAGTCCATGGTTCGGAATAAAAAATCTTCCATGTCCAAATGACTCGGCAGAGTCCATGGTTCGGAAGTATAAAATTTCATACAAATTAATTAATTTAAAAATCCACATTTCGACTAATCCAGTTAAAATTTCTAATTTTGAAAATTAACTGAGAATTATTTAAAAGCAAAGCAAAACAAAATTAAAATCAACTAAGGTGCCAATTTTTGGGCGTTTTAACAAAGTTGTTTTAACGTAACCGTACTCCCGATCCCCGAACTCTCGCAGACCAATTTTAAGGTGACCAATCGACCTAAGAAAACTGATTGGCGACGACTCCCGAAAACCCTACGTTGCCACAGTAAGTTACCAACGGTTAAAGTTATTGGTAAAATTGTAAATGTTTTAAAAAAAATTATAACAATTTTCAATGTGAAGCCGTAGGAAACTGTCATTTAAAAAGAAACTAAAATAATTTTGTATTTTATACTTTACTAAAATGATTATATATATATATATTACTAACATTATATTTTATATTTACAAAAATATATATTTCATATTTCCAATTAGATAATATAAAAAAAGAGGCTTTATTTTAAGGATAAATTGACATTCAGGAGACCCACCGCTCCAAATACATGAGATGCACGGGTTTGACACCCTCTTAACATTTTTTTTTGTAAAAAATTATTTTTTTACTCTGAAATATCTTTAACAAGTATATTAAGATATGAGAGATTATAGTGATTTTTTAGATTTTAAAAACTTCAACTTTTTATGTATTATTTGTGTATAAGAAGATAATATGAATGGTGAAAGTTTCATATTATTGTTTATTTTTCAGAATGAGGAAAAAACACGTTTAAGTAGAAGAGAAATGAGAGTTGTGTGGGTAATTATTAGAAGGAGAAGTGGCCAGGCCATTGCTGTCGGTATCGTATGGTTAGGTGAGGTCCAAGGGGCTGAAAGAAGGGAAAATACTCCAGCACTGCTCCGGTTACCGGTAGAACAGAAATTGAAGAAGCTCCCCATGTGAATTTGTTACTACTTACTAGTAATTTACCAGAACTGGGAAACACAATAAAACTATTTTAGTGGGAAACGAAAGAATCATTGTGGGCCTGGTGGGTCACAATTATTGGATTGAGATGGGGTGGACTGGGCCGATAGCGTTTTAGGCAGTTAAGATGTTGCTGTCTGTTGATTCCCGCACAAAGCTGCACCGACATAGAAGCAAATTTTCTAGCTTTTTATCCTTGAATAGGATTCAATGGGTATACCCATATCCAACCCAATAGGGGTGAGTAAGATTGAATTCAGTATAAATTGGTTATGGTTTATAGGTTGGTTCTATTTATTAAAAAATCATCAGTTTTTGGATTAATTTTAGTTTTATATGAAACCAACATAAAATAGAACGAACGGAGATAATATTAATACATTTTAAAATAGATAAGTTTACATGTATATTATATATTATATAATGATAAATATGAAATAGTATATTTAGTATATTAATTTTCTTTCCCGCCTCCTCTTGCTTCAATCCAAAGTCCAAACAGGTGTCCTCCTCCCTTTCTTTTATAAAATTGTGGCATAAAATTTTGCGTAATTCTTGTATGTAGGTTTCAATACTTTCTTTGTTTCATGTTCTATTTGTTCCATTCAAAATGGCACACAAATTAAGAAAAGAGAAATATTTTCCTCTTGTTTCCGGTTTTGACCCACCCCTTTTGCATATAGATCAATAAGGAGAAACAAATTTTAAAATAATACTTTTAGGAGTAATATTATAAAGTAACTTATCTAACATAAAAATAATATAAAAATTTTAGAAGACTTAAAAAAGTAAATAATGTAAAACGTGGTAGCATATTATAGGTCATACATATGCAATGCACCAAAGAAACTTTACAATTACAATATATTATTGTGTTCCTATACACATGTGGATGATCAACACTTTTCCTCACATACAGGACAACAATGGACCCTATCTTCGATTCTGACATGAATCTGTCCCCCCACCTCCAGCTACCCATAATCATTTACAATATGAGCCTAAAATATAATTATACATATTAAATTTATTATAAAATTATTATTAAATATTATATTATAATTTAAAAAGATATTATTAGATGAAAATTTTGAATTAACAATTTTCATCTTATGAGCACCAAAATAAAATATTTTTAATAAAGTTAAGACTAAAACAAACATTTTTAATAGATTTATAAATAAAAAAATAATTAATAAATTATGGATTAAAACAAAATAATAATTAAAGATTAGCATCTTCCTTTCAATTCACCTAAGTGTTGCCGAGAATATTAAATGAAAGTAAAATCAATACTAATGTCTTTGTCTCTGTGGCATGAGATATATTTTTGGGAACAAAATTAGTGAAATTTTTTTGGTGCCTGCCTCTGCCACCATAGCATACGCTATACGCATCATTTCACTTGCATTTATAACGTGGCAGTGTTTCAAAACATTGATCTTGACAATACTATGCCAGGCACCACAAAAACAGACATTACAAGCAATTGCTGCCCCACTCCCATTCCACAGTACACAACCCTCTCTCGCTCGCTCTGAGTCCTCTGATCTGTCTGAAGAATTAATATTGCGTTGAAGTATGGCGGTGAAGAGGAACAATGTGGTGGTTTGCGCGCCGGTGGAAAGCAAGAGTGTGGAGGAAATGGTGGCGTCCATGGAGAGGGCCAAGGCAGAAGGCGCCGATCTGTTGGAGCTCGGCCTTCATTCCTTGGCCACTTCCGGATCCACCTGTAATTTCCTCTCTCAGCTCCACCATCTCATCAACCGAACCACTTTGCCTGCCATTGTCTCCTACAGGTAGCTACTTGCTTACTTGATGATTTGTTGATTAAGTATCAATTTCTTCCTTTGACCCAAAGTACATACCTGAACCAAAATCTTTAATTTTATTTCGCACAAGGGCACCCCTCTGGTAGCTTCAGACTGATTTTTAACTCACAAATGACAAACCACTGTTGGCGACATGTTTGGTCTGATCTGCTTTGAAGGGTGAATTCAGGTCACAAAAACACACACACACATCTCTGTTTTCATTAGACATCATCACTTGTTTCCCAACCTTTAAAATGTGAAATTTTATTTTCGGACATTATTAGAAAGCCTCTGCAAAACACACAAATCAGTGAGCATGCTTCTAGAGGAAAGAGGAACGGATAACTGTCGAGGAAAAACAAAATCAAAATAAAAAAAAGAAAAATCATGGACCTCCACTGTATTTTACTCTTATGTTCCATTAGAAATAGGGGGTCATCCAAATTTGTAGGCAAGTTCCATTTTCAAGCTACGGATCATGGTAATTAGGCCTCTAAAATGTCTCTAAGTAACTCACGAGATGATTAAATGGATATCTTTTGTTAATTAGTTAAACAAATGGTACTTAAGAAAAGGTGTCTCGCACATGTATGAGTGTGTATGAACTTTAATACTAGTGGAGGACCTCTTATACAATAAATAGAAATCCAAGAGTGATGGACGATGGACGCAATGGACACGTCTGTGCTGTCGATAAATGGTCCTCATGTGGAACCCATAACATCGGACTATACGGATGTGTCCGTCACCCATCACGCTGTAATGGTAAAAAAAAAAAGTGATAGATTGTGAACCCTATCATATCTAATCATGAGTGCAACTGCTGTTGGTAAATATTTATACAAAAAAAAAATGCATATGATGTCATTTTTATTTTGTTGTGAACACTAAGAACTATAATTACAATTTATCCTTTGAGATTTAGTTAAAATTACACTTTGTTCCTCATATTTTAAAAATATAAACTTTACCTCGTATTTTTTTATATAATCTGATAATAACTTTTAAAATCTTATTTTAGATATCATGGCAACCATCTTCTAGTAATTTCAATATGTATGTGGATATTTTAAATTATTAATTTTTTTTTTCTATATTTCTTTTAGTTTTTAAAATAATATTTTTTAACTATCAATTAATTATGAAAAAATATTATACAAATTAAAATTACTTAAAGATGACAATCATATAATCTAAATTAAAAATTTAGAAATTTCTGTTGGACTATGTTAAAAAAGTAATGGGTAAAGTGTATGTTTTGAAACAAAAGAAAGTAAAGTGTAAATAACCCAACTAAATATACAAACTTTTACAATTACAATAATAATAATAATAATAATAATAATAATAATAATACGGGAAGGCTTTGGATGGTAGCGGACATTCAATGTTGGATCATAAATAGAGAACATTGTTGCAATACAATAAATTTTTACCAAAGCTAGTTGTAATTTGTAGGTCATTTCAATTTGCAAAATGCTTTGGTAATTAAATTATTGATTGTTAACCTGACTTTTATATTCCTTACAGGTTTTTAAATATTTTTCACTTTTTAATTTTTTTATAATTTTTTTTTTAATATTGTGCAACCCAAATATATTAGACACAATGAAGAATATGTATTCAAATATTTTTACACTACAATAAATTAGAAGACGTGGCAAACATTGTCAACGATGTAGCAATGTAATGATGAATAATTTGAAGGGATTGGGCCCCCGAATAGAATTATGAGGCATGATTCGCATGAATGAGGAATAGGATACAGCCACTTAATCTGGACAGGGTACTGGGCCCTAGCATTGTCCCTTTCTCCGAAATGCTGGGCTATGAAAAACGAAGCAATGGGCCCGATAAAACTGAAAAGAAAGAGAATTGAGAAGAAGCACGTGAACAATAACTCAGATCATGTGGCTGTGGACCTGTGGTGGAACCAATAGTACAGATCTGAAACGAAACACTGTAGTACTTAACAAGTTGAATTGATTACCGTCATATCTTCTCTTCTTATAGGTTTCACATTACTTATCTCTGTTCTTGATAAAAGAAAAAAAAGTTAATTATTTTATCAAATAATAGAAGGTTGACAATTATTACTCATTTGTTTTGAATACAAAAATACACTAAAAATATATAAATATTTTTTTAAATTCCTAAAAACTCAAAGGAAAGAGCCTTTACAAAATGGATGAAGCAGGTGGGTTTGATTCGCTCCTCCAATAACTAATTACCTACAAATAATTTATTGTCCCATTGTAAGCTCTACTTAATTCATACTAATATCTATTTGTGTGTCTGTGTGTGTAACACAAAGATAGATACTTCCTCCATCTCAAACTTTTTGCATCATTTAATCATACTATTGTTTGCTAGAAAAAAACTTAAAAGTATATATTTAAAAATTACATGTCTTAATTTATCATTCATATATAAAAAATTTTACATTAATTACTAAAAATAAATAGAATAAAAATTTTGGGACGTAGGAGTATGACTCAAGTCCCAAACAGTACTCCCCACCAACCTTATGCCGCCCATATTTGCTCTGTACCACTGCCACAACGCTGCTGCTACTGATATGATAGCTGGTGGGCATACCCGTATCTGCACATCACCTCCCTCCAACTAACCAACCAAAATAATCTATTAATAGTTACACTTGTACTGGAGATAAATAGGGGTCCGGAGTGGCGGAGCAACATTCACACGAGTGGGTCAATTTGAATTTTGGAAAAATTATACATTTAGTATTGTATCTTTAATAAAAATTACAATTTGACTCAACATGTTTTAAAATTTACAGTTATATATTATAAAAAGAATTATTTATTGCCCTCACTAACAATTTTTTCTGGCCCTGCCCTTGGGTCCTGAATATAATTTTTAATAATGTTACATGTGCTAAAGTAAAATATTTTGTACTAAAACCATATGATACAGTTTTATTGAAAATTAAAACTAGTCAGTTAACTTAACAGCATCTTATCGAATTCTGTCATACATAGTTTGGTATACATTTTTAGCACACTTGGCAAAATTTTGTAATCAGTCTGCCAGGCTCCTCCCTTGTTGGGTTAAAACTCATTGAGTAGGCCTGGCCCAACTCGTTTATTTGATGGACCATTGTTGGGCAACTGGCCTACCTCATGCCTAAGCCTGCTCCAATTCACAACTCAACGATTTATTTTTTTGCTCTTATAACTTTAATTTTTCTTCATTAACAAGGTGCTATATATCGATCATAATGGACGTTGCAACATCTGTATCTGTACTACCGATTACAACTTATCGTTATTTAGTACTCAAATATAATATGTTATAAACTTAGAAATACATACTTTAATAATGAATACATGTCCCTCGGCATTTGGTCTGATGTAGGAAACAATGCACAAAATGCAATCGCCAGAAAGGTTTTTTTTTTCTTCGTTGAGGGGGAATAAAAATAAAACTAGCTTTGACTTGCATTGGTGATTGGAGCAACCATCTGTATCTTCGAAATCGAGTAATAAGAAATAAGAAATTCACAGGCTCAAATCTTCAAGAAGCACTGGAGGCTGCAAGACCACCTGCATGCAAGTACTGAAAAGGGCACTTGAGTTACATGTGGAATTTGTCGAAATGGATTATGAGGTACACTTTTACTCCTCATCAGCCCATACCCAAATTTTCCTTGCTTGTTCTGCAACTTGAGGCAACCATATATTACCTACTGCCATCTCCAAACATATTTGAAGCAACTTATGGACTTCTATGCTTTGAGCTTGGTTTGGAATTGTTGGAATGGGTTGCCTTTTTATTTTCTGTAACTCGAGCTCAAATTTGAAACTTTGCAGCTAGCTTCAGATGTTAATATGGCTGAACACATTTATAAGCGCTCAAAGACCAAAGTGATTGTATCAAGTTATGTGAATGGTGGGAAATCTTCAACAGAGAAACTAGGAAATTTGATTGCTCTCATGCAGTCCACTGGAGCAGATGTCATCAAACTTGATCTTGATGTGGACTACATCACTGATCTTGCACCGGTTTTTACCATGCTCACCCATTGCCAGGTGCCTGTTTGTTTTATTGTCTCAGAGGAAAGGAATCAATTTTAGGATATGATTTTTTTTTTCCTCGAGTCATTGTCAATTATTAATGGCTTATTTTTCTTTTTACGTGATCAGGTGCCCTTGATTGTTATGGCAGTGGGAAGTAGAGGTCTAATAAGCCAGCTATTGAGCCCAAAATTTGGTGGGTTTTTGGTATATGGTCATATTGCTGGAAGACCAGTGCCCGGCTTACCCTCACTTGTAAGCCTTAAACAAGTATACAAGCTAGAGTATGTGAATGCTGACACTAAAGTTTTTGGCCTCATTTCAAACCCTGTCGGCCACAGCAAAGGTCCTATTTTGCATAATCCGGCCTTCAGACATATGGGATACAACGGAATTTATGTTCCTATGCTTGTTGACAATATCAAAGAATTCTTTAGAACCTTCACCTGCTCGGACTTTGCAGGTTTCAGGTAACAGTGAAAGGACATTATATGATTTTGATGATTTCTTGAAGCATTAAATTATACCTCTGCAACCTGTTCTAATCTCTAAGGTTTCTTTTGCGGTCTTGAATATCTGTGTCTTGAATTTGTAGCGTTGGAATTCCTCATAAGGAAGCAGCAATTCTGTGCTGTGATGAGGTCCATCCATTGGCTAAGGTCTGGATTTAGAAGGATTTAATGCAATGTCCATTTCAATCATTTGCCGATACACATGGGCAGGGATGACACAGTAATGGTGGAGTCCAAAACATGCACTAATGGGGTAGGATGAGAGCCAAGTGTTTAAAAGAATTTCATAATTCAAAAAAGGACGAACCACAACAATCATCTTATCCCGTTGGTAGTGTTTATGGATTTCCTTGGGGTGCATCCTTATCTGATTAAGATATCAAGGTTCATTTTTCAATGCATTTCGAGATAGAAAACGTGATCCAGCTTCTTTGAAGTTTCCATTTGTTTTAGTATAGGTTGTCCAAATGGGATAAGTAGAATTCTGTAAATATCTCATATGATGTCTAGAGTATAAAGGAAGTTTTTTTTTTCTCTGTGTCATCTGAAACTTTTGAATTTCTAATATTCTGTTGCTAATGTACCTTCTAAACTGTTGGCCTTCTTTCTCAATCAGTTGATAGGTGCTGTAAACACAATCATAAGAAGACCTGTTGATGGAAAGCTCGTTGGTTACAACACAGACTGCGAGGCTTCTATGTCAGCTATAGAGGATGCATTGAGAGGTATAATACTTATAGAAACACCTGGCCTTCTTCTGTCTACTAACTATGCTTAATGGAACACAAAACACTGGTATGCAGTCATCTAGGTTCTGCAATGTCCGAAGATCTGAAAATTTGGTAGCATTAAAGTTATCTAGTTGCAGAAATTAAAGGTTCAAGTTTCAGATTCCACTTTCTTCACTCTCTTTGTTACATGTGCAAGAAAGATCTTGCACATGGACTATCAGATTTTTGCTTACTTGCACCTTATGGGGATGACCAGAGAGAAATGCTATGCACAATGGAGCACCAGATACTTCTCCTATATCAGGGAAAAGATTTGTCTTAATAGGAGCTGGGGGTGCTGGAAGAGCATTGGCTTTCGGTGCAAGAAGCCGAGGGGCACATGTAGTTATATTTAACCGAAACTACGGTATGAGGTGCATTAGGATCATTCTCTGCTTTTTAATCTGCATATACAATTGCCTTGCAATATTAAAGTTGAGAATGATATTTTGTTGGACACAAACAGAGAGAGCGAAAGCTCTTTCAGATGCAGTTTGTGGTGAAGCACTGCCATATGAATGTCTTGAGAAATTCTGCCCTGAGAAGGGGATGGTCCTTGCAAATGCTTCTGCTATTGGAATGGATCCAAATTCACATGAAACTCCCATTCCAAAGGTTAAATCTCATTACCTACTATCTATCTCTCCCTGGAATAACAAAGTTAACGACAGCTGAGTTCAGAGTTTGGGCAACTTCTCAAAATTGCACAGAAAAAAGCTGATTTATGCTTCAAATTTCCATTGTATTCAGGAGGCCTTGAAAGCATATGATCTGGTTTTCGACGCAGTTTACACACCAAAAAACACAAGGCTATTGAAAGAGGCTGCAGAGGTTGGGGCCATTGTGGTTGGTGGGGTGGAGATGTTCATCAGGCAGGCCCTTGGCCAGTTCCGCTTGTTCACTGATGGGTTAGGTTAGGTCCTCTACTTAGTTGATCTGATTCATGAGCTACAGAAATAACATCAGTTTGTTCAGCATTTGACCACACATGTCCTGTTTTGCAGCTCCAGAAGACTTCATGCGCAAAATCGTTTTGGAGCAGTTCTGATCTCTTATATTATACTCCCCTTATGTATATACGACTGTTATTTCGTTGGTGGCGCGTCCATATATAAGGAAGGGATGTTGAATAAAGATCAAAAGCCCCACCAGTTTGGCCCCATAAGAATATCTGCCAGTGGCCCAGTGTTCATTATAGGCTGGCTTGAGAGCCTCCGCGGTCGAGTTTGCAGAAAATACGATATATATGTACTCCCTGAGACATTCCCACTTTCATTTTCTCCCGTTTGGTCCCCTCATCTTCAAGATCAATCCTGTAATGATTTGATGCTCCTGCTACTTGGTTTTCATGTTCACTATAGATCCCACCTTTTCCTTTTAGGATCTTTTATGAATGGAAAGTCATAACGCTGTGACAGGTACATACGGAGGAGCATCATTTCGGCTTTGTCTCAATCGACAAATGTCGTTGGTTATTATTGGATTTTAGTCCCACATCTGCAAAATCCAAAACCGATGTCCCTTAAAATGTTGTTTGCTACAAGTATATATTTGTAACATCCCTAAAGCTTATAAATGCAACTTGAAAGTGTAGATCAATGTATATTCTTGCAAGTGATTTGTCTTGATAATTAAGGTTGACCTTTTTTTAACTATTTTGTTTCATATTCTTTTGCACCTTGTTGTTAGTGTTAGGTTTATCCTATGCACTGAGATTTAATGTATGAGGTTCATGTATTCGGAATAAATATATGACAAAATTCATTCATGGTAAAACATTGAATAAAGATGGGTGTAGAAAATCCATGGAGCACGTGTGAGGCAGGTGTAAAGATTCAAAAAGATTCATGAACAGGCTTTGAGGAATGGTTTTAGAGACTTCCTTGAGCACTATATAAGGAGGTCTTGGCCTCATTTGACATCATTAAGGAGGAAAAACACAAAACATGTCACAAGTAAGGTGAGTGGGAGCAACTCTAAGGGTCTTCGGGTATAAAAGCAATGTGAGTTGTGTGCGTGTTTCAAGAATTTGCATAACTCTTGGGTAGAATGCTCTATGTGTTGAGAGAGGGTATACAAGGTTATCCTATTATATACAAGAACTTGGGTTGGGTATAAAGTTGAGTGGAATTATTTTCTCCTCATTATTTTTCCTCAGTCAGTACTTCAGTATATATTGATTTATATATAAAATTAACGGATCATGTGTCTTTAACTTGAAAATTAAACAACTTGAAAGTATAGACTAAAGTTTGTAGCAAATTAGTGATACCTAACCTGTCGCCTGAAAACCCCAGTTAGAGATGGAAAGCTACTTTGGTGTGGGGAATGCTGTAAAACCGTGACATGTGGCTGTGGAGTACATAATAGTTCTTCAATTCCTCTATGCATACATATTATATATTCCAATTGCACTTCAACTTTATTTTAGGAATCAATGGGTGGTGTTCGAAGTTCTATCATGAGTCTCTCATTGCATATTTACACACATATACAATAAATGTGTGAGACAATTAGTTTGGATAGAGCCCATGTTAACTATTATATTGTCTATATCATTGAAGTTTTTACTGATTGCTCCTAAAAAATTGAGAAATCAGCCATAAAAAATGTAGGTGTAAAACGTGAGCAGGTTCCTCATCTTCAGTACTGTTACTGTTATTGTCTATATGTACTGCTAAGACACTTTTGTGATATGAATTTGTAGTGCTAATGTTTGTTTAATCAATATTCCATACATCCAACCTATAAACCATCCATTGCATTTCATGAACTAACATATATGAAACCCAACATATTCCCCAAAAAGGCCCTCCAGCGCGCGGGTGAGTACTCCTCGCCTCTTAACTCTAGTCTAGTGTAGTGAAGTCAAATTTACACTTCACGAATCACGCCTCCTCCGGCGACGGCAATGCTAGAGACTTAAACGCCGTGAAGCCGCCGTCAACCACCAAATTATGGCCGTTCACGTACTTGGCGTCTGCCGACGCCAGATACAGCGCCGCGTTCGCCACGTCCGTCGCCTCTGTCTCCGCTCCTTCCAGCACCCCCCAACTCCTTATCAACTTCCTGATCTCCTCGTCCTCCAGACGAGGGTAAATCTGCCGCATCTCCTCCATCACGAACGCCGTCGGGATCGCGAACGGCGAAACGCAATTGATCCTGATCCCGTGCCTGCACAGCTCCGACGCCATCGATTTCACGATCCCCACCACCGCGAACTTCGACGAGCTGTAAGTGTGCTGGGCTAGCCCGCCCATCACCCCTGTCACGCTCCCAGTACACAGGATCGATCCCGATCGCCGAGGGATCATTACCCGGGCGGCGTGCTTGATCCCGGCAATGACGCCCCGCACATTGATCGCCATCACGCGGTCGAATACGGAGAGGTCCAAGTCGACGATACTGGGCGGAGTTTGACAGGCGATTCCGGCATTGTTGAACATGATATCGAGCTTCTGGTGCTCCGACACCGCGAAATCGACTGCGGCGGAAATGTCGGACTCACAGGTTACGTCGCAGGGGAAGAAAACCGCGTTTTCGCCGAGTTCGGTGGCCGTGGCTCGCCCGAGTTCGTGTTGGACATCGGCAATGAGGACTTTGGCGCCGTTCTGGATGAATTTCTCGGCGGTTGCTCTTCCAATGCCGCTCGCTCCTCCGGTGATTAACGCTACCTTCCCTTCGAGTTTTCTTCCATGTATAAAAAATAATAAAAAATTAATTCACGATCCATTTTCAATAATGGAAAGGTCCTTATTTACTCTTAAAATAATAAAGAAATTGAATGAGTGACAAATTATGAGACAGAGATAGTATGTGTTGTTAAATTTGCATCGGCAAGTGTTAAATGAGGCTAATGTTGCTAAACTCACTTGATAGATTATGAAAAATGAAAACCACCCTTGGACCCATTTGCTATGGGGCTAAGTATATTCATAATCCTAACACTAAATGTGCTTCTCCACTTTGAAAAAATATTAGGAAGTACTGGAAATGGGTTCTGGGTAATACTTTTTGGAGTATTGGGAATGATCGTGATATTAATTTTTGGTATGATACCTGGTATTTTCTTGGTCCTGTGAGAAATGTAATTGCATGCCCCCTTTCATCAAAATGAGAGTAATCTTTCAGTGGCTCAAGTTATCTCTAACCCTAATGGTATCTCATTTGTCCTCCCCCTCAACTTCTGGATATCATGCATGGTATATTTTTTAGTTCAAACCAAGTTGCTAAAGACAAAATCAACTGCAAGTTTATTGACCAGGGAAAGTTTAAATTGTCTAAGACCTACTCCATTAGAAAAAACTTGAATGATAAGGATGAGACAGGGCTGCGCTAGAGCTGGATTTAGAAACTCAATACACTTCCGAAAATTAAGCTTTTCTTCTGCAAAATCATGCATGAAAAGCTCCTTGTTAATTTTGTTCTTTGCCACTTGGGTTTTTAGATATCTAATACTTGTCCTAGGTGCCATCAAAATGAGGAAACTATTTATCATTTATTTTTTGACCGCTGGTTTACTACTCAAATTTGGGATCTTTTCCACTGTTCTTTTGCTACAAATTCTGAGGATTGGAAATGGTTGTCTAAGAATCTCTGTGCTAAGTCTAGTGTTGATATCTTACTTAATCTGCCATAGACATATATCATTCCTTTGATTTTCTGGAATTTGTGAAAGGAAAGAAATGCTTTAACCTTTAAAGGTAAATACGCTACTCCTAATCCTGTTGTGAGAAGAATTAGGGAGCTAGCTGCTGAGCTGTATGCTCTATTTAGTCCCAAAAAGCCTCCCTCTAAAAGGCTTAGTGAAGCCTCCTGGATCCCTCCTACTAATGGTTCTTTTAAACTAAATTTTGATGGATCTTCTGATGAGAAAAATAGGAAGGCGGGTGCAGGTAGTATCATTAAAGATGGCAAGGGTCAATTTGTCATTGCTTTTGCCAAGAACATAGGTTACTCTTGTTCTCTTATAGCTGAAATTTGGGATCTTATTGAAAGACTAAGAATGGCTTCTCTCATGGGCAATATCTCCTTGGAAGTAGAATTGGATTGTAAAAATCCATGTGATTTGGTTAATTCTAATATCCCGGATCATCAAATTTACTACTCCATTATTTTGGAATGCAGGTCACTTCAGTTCGGGCCTAGAGGAGCAAATAAGCAGGCAGACACTTTGGCAAAGTTTAGAGCTCTCATGCAAGAACATTGTTTATTTTGATTCCTGTCCAGATTGTATCAAAAACTTTGTTATTGGCGATTGTCTTAGCCTTCCCACTTTAGTGGACCCTAGATCTAGATTAGCTGATCCCATTTTTGTTACCGCTAGCTCTGTTACTGCTGTTCTTGTAAGGGGGTTGCCAAACCGATTTTACCTCCCAGACTCAGCAGGCTGCTTTCCATTCCATAGTTTGAGTGCGCTTAAGCCTCCTGATAGAGGCAAGTACAAATTGTTGTAGTCTCTTTCTTTTGTTAGTATTTCCTCTTTTCCACTGACAAAAAAATAGTATGTGTTGTTTGTTTTCAAGTGTCACCCTAATTTTTTAAAGTAACAAATTATGAGACAGACGTAATTTTTTTTAAGAATATCAGAACGCACTTATTGTAAAAATCATAAATGTGTGCAAAATCAGATAACAAATATGTATGAGATTGATGTGTACCAAAATTGAGAAATGTGTACTTTGTACAAATCAAGTGAGATATATTTGCAAATAAAAATATAGGAATGTTACTATTATATTCATGTGTATGTACGAGTTCAATCTTTTAACCTTAAAGATATGTATGAATGTGTTAAAACTGTTTCCTATGTAAGTCAATGATATATATAACTTAAATGATAAAAACATAAGAACTTGATATACATAAAAGATGGGAGATTTGTACAAATCACAAGAGACATATTACAAATAAAATTATGAATACCACTACGGATACATATGTACTTATAAAATTATGAATAAATACGTGCACACATATGAACAAAATATTAAAGCTTGTATATCAAAGTGATATTATAAACGATGTGAAAGATATGTATAAATTATATAAGATATAATACAAATGAACTCCCTAAACACTAATGCGTGTTTTTTACACTGGCCTTTATTCATTCATATTAAGCTAACAGTTAAGTTTCTAGCATTTCCTAATACGTATAAATGTAGAAAAAAATTTGTATAATTTTTTTTTACAAAAGATGTTTTGTTCCAATTAAAAGTGAATTAAACTATATTTTACAACCCAACAACGGCAAAAAATACTAAGTAATAACAGGAACATAAAATTGGTCACAAAAAAGTCACTCGTTCCTGTGACACCAAATGAAGAGGAGAGGATTAAATCAAAACCGAATCTTCCAGATAAGCCAAAACAAATCAGAGATACAGAACTCATAAATAACTGGAATAAATTCCAAGCCAGAATGACAATAATTAAGTAATATTGGAATCAATCAGGCATTAGAGGCATAAATAAGACTATCTTTTAAAATAAATGACAACCAATAAAACCTAAAAAAGAAAATACTAACGTTATTCTATATAATCGCCTTCATATTTATTGTTAAATGTCGGGACACTCCAGTAAGGCCAAACTTCCAATAAATTAAAGAGAAAACTTATATCTGTCCGCCTTCAATTGAAAATTTATCGTATGAAAATCTCGAATCATTTTGGAAACACCAGAATTTGAAGGAGATTATATATACTATAAAATTTGATAAATAACATTGGATAAAGTCAGTTAAATAATGAAAAGAATGAAAAGAAACCAATTAGATCCAAACCAAAGTTTGAATCTGGTTGGAAACAACCGATAATAGTAAGGGATGCGGCAAAGAATTAAGTTTGGGGAGAGAGAGAGAGAGTCGAGCTGTGGCTGGAAATTAGAGTTATTTATAATTAGATACACTGATATTATATTAGAAAAAAAAAAAGGATACACTAATATATATAACTATTTTTTACTTGGTATATTTTTTGTGCATGTAATTATCAGATGCACATTACTTTAATCCTGGTGAAGTGATCCGCGAAAGAAGCATAGCAAAGGAGCGAGACAATGACTCGAGATAGATGACATGAAAACGGGCGCTAGGTATTAGTGAATTCTAATGAGGGTATAAGCGTAATTCCATCCGTAAGACGTTTGCAACGCTTTAACCAAGCGCAATTTCTTGCTTACTGATAGCTTAGTGGTTGACTGATGATGTAAGATAGTGAGGCGAAAGTGAACATTTCAAAGTTGTAACCAAAGAAATTAAGAAAGAACGTTTCTGGCAAAACTCGAAGGGTGAATTTGCAATTAATCCTAAAAACTCGTAACGTCCTGTTTGAGAAGGAGGTGAACAAGAAACGACAGAGGAGAGCAACTTGCATGAGGCATCTTCAGATACTCGGAACCTGAATAGATCTACAAACTTCAGGTTGAATATATAGAATAGATCTAGAAAAGTTTAGGTTGAAAGCAGATCTATCCAACGAATTCAAGATAAAGGTAAAATACATAACTCATTGGGATTTACAGTGGATCTACAACAACCACTAAGCCCACCAACCAAGCATCATTTTGTTAAATTTGACTAAATGTACAACAAAAGGTTTGTAAAAGAATTTGTCCAAAATTCAATGTAATTAACAGTAATTAATTGAATATAAAAAAATTAGTATATTTTATCAATCAAATCATTCAACGTATATTTTTATAAAGTTCTAATACCAAACCCTTTAGTATACGTAACACTTTACAACTCGATTCTATCAATTCTTTTGACTAATTATAAATAATTGCAACGAAAGCAAGATAGCGACGCCTATTCAATCTTCATTCATAGGAAAACTATCGTTCTATTCATTTTTGGAAATAGTAATATAAATATGGGAATAATTAGTGAAGCACAAGGAAAGTACTACTAGTAATTAATAAGAGCAGATAGCTAGCTATCAACTGATCTGACTTATACCTTCCAGTTTCTGTTGAGTAGTAGTGTTTCCTTGTGAAGAATAAGCGGCTAGGGAGCTCAGCTTTGGAGAGGCCAATATGAAGATTTCTGTTCGCCAAACATCAATAACACAGCCAGGAGGAATATATCAGAATAATTATGAAGCCAGACGAAGAAATTGATTAGTTCCCTGGAAAAGAGAAATTATGAGTTTCAGTAACTAACAAACCTGAATCTGGTCCTCAGCATGCTTTGATTTAAAGCTGGAAGGAAGAGTTCTCTCTCTTGATCTCTCTCTTTTTGAGCTTTGGAGCAGAGGAACAGAGAGAGCTGAGGGAGGAAGGGTTCAATATGCTTTGATAAGCTATGGCTTTGCAACTTGCAATAAAAAGGCATGTGCATTTTGGCATCTAATGGAGACCAATCAATCATCTTACAAATTAAATATTATCACCAAAATACTGCTACGAGGATATATGATGTGGTAGGTTTTTAAACTTTCATCGCGTAAATTTTTATATCTTTATGGAGTAAATTGCGTTAATAGTCTCTAATATTTAATTATTATTCTATTTTAGTTCATAACATATTAACTATTTTTTTTTGTCCAAACCCCTATTAAAATGTTTTATCTTGGTCCTCATTCGATGAAACTCGGTAACTTAAAATAATTGTCTAATAACAATGTCTTGGATTATAGTTTAAATTATTCGATAATTACATTTCAATAAATTTAATATATATAATAATTTTTTTACAGTTAATGGTATCATCGATTTTTCCTCTTTGTATTCACCAGTTGTTTTAAGGATGTTGGAAAACTCTAAGTTTAAGTGCATCCATTTTCTATTTTAACACATGAAATTTTCAAATTTAGAAAATAAGATCTTTAACATCCTTAAAACAACTAATGCATTCAAACTTTTATTAAATTAAGAAAACTTAGGAAAGTAAAAAGAGAATATTTTCTTCATTCAAACACCACCTAGTGTTTCAACTTCTTCCAATATTCTTATAATCTAGTACTCTTGTAATCTAGTGTCTCAACTTGTGAAAATGGGATGCTTTACCCCGCATGGCATGCATGTTCATCACATGATAGCTTGAAAATAAATGATGTTTATCGCATTACATGATCATGCTTGAAGAGTCCAACGGCCCACCTTTTGATCAGAAACATTGCAATCAGCTAGCCTAAGAAGGCACCCACATTGACACCTTGAAGGTTGCCTTTACTAGGTTCATCTTGACTCTAATCTTCATCTTCACAAGATAAGGCTTTGGTGTGGCTTTCACCAAGCTGACCGATGGTGGCACCACCACTCCTACAAGCCTTATCACAACCTCTCTAAGTATGTTCTTGCTAGCCTGAGCCCAAAATTGACATGGCCCAAACCCAAATAGTTTTCTTCACTCTCAGCATCACCTGATAAATAAAGAATCCATCGATGAACAAAATCTTTGAAATCTTAATCTAAATCAATCACAAAAACACAAAGGCCCTCCAAATGCAAATTGTGCTAGCCAAAGTCATATTAAAACTAAAATTGGTAATTAAATCCTAAGGCAACATCTTCCTCTTTGCTCTTTGTGAAACTTTATAAACCAAGATTTCCTGTAAAGGTAAAACTAAATACAAGGTGCAATCGAGATGGTAAAAGCAAGGATCAAATGCGTCTGAGAGTAAATCAATTTTAGGGTAGGAATTGAGTTGATGAATCGAATTGAGGTTAAGAAAAAAGGTGAGTCGGAGGATACATTAGGGTAGTGGCAAATAAAGGGTGGGGTTGGATGATGACATGAATTCAAGTTTTGGGGATGGTCATAGCATTAGCGAGAGGGAAGTTGAGATGTCACAAAATTGATTAGCAAAAGACAAATGGTTGGGATAGCCACTGGGTTTACTCGGCCGGGCCATTGATTAGTGCTAACATTGTCAGAATCGTTAAGTGTAAGTGGTGTTAAGAGCAAATACCTCACATGATATGCACATGGTGCTGAAAAGGTTAAAATGTCCCAAGTTTGCAAGTTAAGAGGGTGAGTTTTACTGAGTCCATGTTAAAGGGGTTAAGTGTTCGAGTCTAGGGAGTTTGACAGCTAAAAATGGCTTCACGCTATCTCACACCAATAGGCCAAGTACAATAAATTGCTTTTCCAGCCCTAAGTTATATAATCATTTTATTTTGGGTTTTTGGGTCACCATTCTTACTCTCAATTGCCATTTTTGCTTTTATTTTTACAGCATTTTTCAGTTATTTAAATTTTAAAAAGTGATGTTTCCCGCTTTCACTCCTACTCCCTGCCACCACTTTCAGGGATTCTCTATGTAGCTTAGTTCTAGCTTGCATATTAGTAAATAGTATTCCCTTCGTTTGATAAAAATTAACCATTTTACTATTCATAATAATTAATTTATGATTTTATTTGTTTCAAAATTTATTATAAAAATGTGAATATTTTATATGAAAATGAAACCTTAAATATTATAGTTTCTAAATATTATTTTGAAGAATTTTTTTCAGTATATACTAATATAAATATGTTCATGTCAAATTTCAGTCAAAAAAGGTAAAATGGTCAATTAATTTAAGGTAAATAACACTAGTTGTCCCTAAACTATATCAATATTGCTTAATTGTCTTGAAACTATCAGACATTACACCAATTATTCTCAAACTATTTAATTGTTGCTATTTCATTCTGTCTCAACTAAACCATTAAAGATTAATGAAAAAATGACGTGACTGTTGATGTGACATAGAAAAATAATGTGTTTACTAATATGACATGACTTTTCTATCAATATTTAATGGTTTAATTAATGAAAAAATAAAATAACAATAATTAAATGGTTTAAAAATGATTGATACAACGCCTGATAGTTTTAAGATTATTAAGTAATATAAAATATATTTTAAGGACAATTGGTGGCTTTTACCCATTAATTTAAAACGGGAGGAGTATCATTTATCTTGGATATATCTATTAGCTATGGACCTAGAGAGCACCTTTCCGGCTTGCAGGTTTTTCTTTCTTTGATCTTAAAAGCTCTTGGTTGACTTTTGCGGGAAATAGTACTACTTGTAGTTGACGTTGTTGGCTGGCGCCTGGCTTGGTTGCAATAAAGTTGCGGTCCAACATTCCTGCATGCATATGGATACTTGGTTGAGCTGCGCATCAACCCCACTCCCACTACAAGTCTACAACGTCACCCTCCCTCCCACTGATTTTTCTTTCTTCTCCCGTTTTTACTTCAACCATTGATTTGTTTGACATGGTCATTTCCAATTTCTAATGGCTGCATTTTGGATCATTACACATAGTTTCTCGATGTATAGACGTTTTTGCTTTCAGCAATAACCAAAAAAATAAAATAAAATAAAGAAAAATATACCAGACACTAGTGGCAGACCCAGGATTTTAGGCTTAGGGGGGCTAGGGGCAAAGTAGAGGTAAGATGAGCAACGATTAAAACCTAAGAGAAAAAAATTATTTAAATAATTATTTATAAAAATTAAATTTTATAAAAAGTTATTTAAATAATTATTAGGTGTATATGATATTAAAATAATACTCTCTCCGTTCCAAATTCTTTGCACCATTCACGTTTTTGCAATTAATCTATAATTTTTTATTTTAGACATTTTAGCATATAAATGAAAAATTTTTATGTGTGAATGATAAATCAAGACCTATATTTTCTAAATATATTTTTTTAATTTTTTTCTGACAAACAATAATATAAAAAAATTCAAGTCAAACTAGCCCAAAAAGTCAAATGTATCAAAGAAATCGGGACGGAGGGAGTATTTATTATAAATAAAATTTAGTAAAATAATTACTTTGTTTTGATTAATCATCACTGAAGTTGCCTAGCGGGGAGAGAGAGACATAAAGATGTTGAAAGAGAATGGTTTGAGATGAATATGCAATATTTCAGATGTTAGGTATAAATTTGCAATAAAAAGTAAAGATTTGGCACTGTTTGCACTAATTACCCTTTTATATTCTTTAGCTAGTTTGGGGGGATAAAACAGATAACTGGTCCTTAATTTCTTCCAAAATGGCCAACCTAGTACCTTATATTTAAAAACTCACAAAAATCTCGGGTGGCAGTGTTTGGGATGGATATGGAATGTTCCAGAGGTTAGGTGAAAATTTGTGATGAAAAGTAAAGATCTAGAACTGTATTCTCTATTTACCCTTTTATATTCTTCAGCCAGTTTAGGGGGGCAAAACACTTAACAGGTCCTTAGCTTCTCACAAAATGACCAACTTAGTATCTTATATTTTAAACTAACAAAATTCTCGGGGGCAGTTAGGGGTGATCACTATTCGGTTAAAACCGAAAAAATTTAAAAATTTGGTTTGGTTAATTCGGTTTTTCGGTTCAGTTTCGGTCAAAACCGAATAGACAAATATTGGTTTCGGTTCGGTTTCGGTTAGGAGTGTCGGTTATTTCGGTAACCGAAAAAACTGAAATTTTTTCAAGTCATATTTGAAGGTTTTGGTGACCTAGTTGATAGGTTTAAAAGAATTAGGGGTTGAGTGGAAGGTAGATAGAATAATGATGGCTTTTTTTGGGGTTTGACCCAACACCTCTCATCTGCCCCGTGACTCCCTCCCAGCCTCCCCCCGACGCCGGCGCCGGCGCTGTATCCCCTCACCCCTGCCGTCCCCCCAACCCTCCACGCTCCTCCGCCATCTCCCCTCGCCCTCATCCCGCTATTTGCCCTCCCCCTCCCTCCACTCGCCTCCGCCCCTCCCCCCCGACGCTGTATCCCTCACCCTTGTCGTCGCCCCAACCCTCTACCCTCCTCCGCCGTCTGACCTCACCCTCGCCCAGCCGTCTGCCCTTCCCCTCCACTCGCCTCTACCCTCATGCCCATCGCTCGCCTCTCCGTGACTTAATCCCAGCCCTTCCCCCCCCTTCGGTCGGCCTGTACCCCTCACCCTTATCGTCGCCCAACCCTCCACGCTCCTCCGCCGTCTCCCAGGCGTCTGCCCTCGCCCTCGCCCCACCGTCTGCCCTCTCGACCTCCCCTTCCACTCCCCTCCACCCTCAAGGTAAAATACATACAAACCCCAGAATGACCCACAATTTCTTGCTATTTAGTTGTTTAAGCCACCATTTTTTCTCTGTGTTACAAGTGCATCACTGTGTGTGTTAAGATGTCAATTTTTTCAGTTATTTCGGTTTTAAACCGAACCGAACCAAATATTTCAGTTCGATTTTACTTCGGTCTAACGGCTTAATTCGGTTAATTCGGTTTCTAATCATAATAAATCGAAAAATTCAGTTCGGTTTGAACCGAATAAACCGAATGATCAGCCCTAGGGGCAGTGCCACCCCTTGCCCCAAGGTAGTTCCGCCCTGCCAGACACTAAGAGTTATATTTGGATAGAGATAGAGGTATTTTGCGTGAAATTTCATTTTAAATAGGTATTTCAAAAGTTTAGAAGGAAAAATTATTATTTAGATAAATATAAAAGCAAAGGAACTTACAATTACACAAAAAAAAAACTCCAAAGTGAATTTAAAGTGCTAAAATTTTAATCCAAAATTCCACCAAAAATAGTTGGGCTTTTTAAATTCCACCTGATTTTTAAAAGATCACACTCCGGGAAACCTCCACATTCTTCCTCCACCGGCAATTCTCTCTCCTCTGTTTTCTCACTAAAAAGACTGTACACCAAAAGAAATTTGAGAAACACAAAAATCCAGTGATGCGGCGAGGCCGAGAATTGAAACTCGATCAAACAACATGTTCAATTAAAGATGAAAACAACAATCCACTCAAGAGATTGCTAAAGCAACTAGAATACTTCAATATTATTGAAAGAATGAGTAATATATAAGATGGCCTATTTATAAACCTATAAAAAAACTCTAACTCAAAATAAATAAAGAAAACAAAAAATAACTAGAAGTCTCAAATGATATAAATTTTGGATACCCAGATATCCCTTAAAATGATGGATTTTTGACTCACTAACTAGGCTATGGTGGGCAAGGCCTCAATAATAGTCCAAAAGTTTAGGACTGTACAAGACTTATTTTCAAGAATTTTTTCTTTGGTTTTGTATGATTTATTTTCAAGATTTTTTCTTTGATTTTGTTCAATCAGTACACTTCAAAAATTAATGCACAAGACACTTTATGTCATCTAGATCATAGAAATCTCCCTATTTGAATTTGTTTTCCCCCCTAAAAGGATTTGATAGAATGGGGTAGGATGCGGGATAAAGGTCAATAGTTCAAATTTTGCCTCTACTCATTTTTCCTATAATCTCAATATTACTAGTTCGGTAACTTTCTCAATCCCAAAAAAACAATCATTCCGCTTTCCCTGTACTATACGGTACTCCATGCGCTTATAAACTTGTAAAGATGATTTTGTATACCATAAATCATCAAATCACACCTTTGTAGTGACTCTTTCGGCCACAATGATTGCATCACCATAAGCAACTTTCTCCATTGGAGGCTTCACTTTGTTGCAGTGGCTGGTTTTGCACCCACAGAGGAGGAGATTATCCCTCTTTCGATCACGGTGCAGGACGACGCAGGCATGGCAGAACACGATCAGACGTGTTCAATGTCATTTCCCAAATAATAGATTTTAAAGTTCTAGCATTTTAAAATACTTCGTTTTAGACTCCTAGCATTTTAAAATTATAAAAATTTATAAATGGTATAGCATCCAAACACAAGGTAAACGTGAACTTTTTGTCTATTTGGAAAAATGGTTTAAATATTTATGAGTTGTTTTTTACTTTCACTTTATTTATGAACAATGTCAGCATTTAGCATTATATAATGTTGGAACATCTATCTAATGATAGTTTTTAATGTTAGATGTTTGGAAAATGTATCACAACTGTTTGATATTCTATTATAATATCTGATGCTAATTTTAAATGTTATTTTCCAATGAAACCTTTGTATCCATTAATTAATTATAGTTTGAGGCGTATCTATTAGAGGCGGGGTGGTAGTTGCCCCCTAAAAGTTTGAAATTTTTATATGGGTGATAGTTAGATATGCAACAAAATTTTAGAAATATAAAAGTTAGATCTTTATTTGAAAATTTTAAAATTAATGACTGCCTTCAGTTCTATTTTACCATCTGTTCAGCCTTGATTTGCAAAGATTAGGCGGTTAATTAGTTGGCTCGGGGATCCAAGGATTAATAAAATCCTGTTATACTCTTATTTCTTTATTGAGTAGCGACCAATAGGATAAACCCAAAAACTCTACGTCTCTATTTTAGTTCTTCAATTTTGAGAAAGAACTTTACAAATATCTTCTTATATTTAAAATCTAGATCAAACCCTTATAAGTGGAAGTATAAAGTCTCATTGAAAATCTGAGAGAAAGAAATATAGCATAAGACATGTGGAACAAATATCCTATATAGACCTTATATACAATTTCTTGTATCTAAAATTTTCTCATTTAGAACAAGAATTAGTATTTCTATTATTGGAGAAAGAAAATAATTGAACTTCTTTAGTATTAAAAGATAAATTTTATTCTTTATGGCAAATCCAGCCTCTAAAAGGATTGAGTTGAGTTAATGATACAAAAACTTATATCTTTTGTTTGTCTACTTAATATATAATTTTTTTTCTTATGGTTCATTTTTTTCCCATGCAATAGTTATTGAAAATTCATGTGATTATTCAATTAGATTGCTATATTAGAAACATAATATAGAATAATTAGTTTATTGTGTGACATATATTAAGCCTTACTTGATGTTTGCAAATATCAATCATTACTCTCAAAATCGCCTGTTAGTACGTTTGAGGTTTAACAATTCGTCCCATAAGATAACCGTGAGGTCTGAACAAAAGGAAATAATAATTGCCTGAGTTTGAATTGAACAAATCTGAATAATTTCATGCCTACAAGTGGCATATACAGTATACCACTAGGGAACTTCTTTCGAGACTTGATGGCAAAATTGTCCGGCAAAGGGAGTTCTTGAAACAGGGCATTGTCTTGCTTATCCTTCGGGCCTAACTATAGAATCAGCCTACGAACTTGCCCAACTCAAATGAGTTGGTCCAAAACTCAGTACTCATTAAAACTTGATCTTTGAACTTTGAAAAGGTATGCACTTCAATCCATTTGCTATACTAAGTAACAGATTCCGTTTAGAGTAAGGTTGATGTGTCCTTTATTGGCTAAGGTGAATGTGTGACATATGTATTTACCAATTGCTTCCATGTTTATTTGCTATAGTAACCAACATTTATTTTTACATCTTATTCACCCAATATTAATTTTATTTAAAATTTAATATTATATAAGTACAATGGTTCATTCAAAATAAATTTTTTATGATGTTCTTAAATTTTTGATGAATTTTTTTAATACTAAAAAATAAAAATTTGTAAAAATTTAATAATAGCATAAAAATTTTACAATCAATGGATTATTAAATATAAATAATATTAACTTTCAGAAGAAACTAATTCTAGGCAAAATGAAGAAAAACAAAAAAAATCATTTTAAATTAGATTGACTTAATTTAAAATAAATTGTGAGCTAATTTAAATTATTCACTAACTATCAATCCAAACCACAAGATGAAAAGGAACTTTTATTTTTTAGCACCATAAAATAATTATTTCATTTATTTTAAAGAAAATAAAATAAATACTAAAAAGATATTAACTACTTTTTTTTCTTAAAAAATTATGCTAATTATATTTTTATTTTTAAGTTGGAAAGCCTACTCATTTCACATTGTAGCAAAAAAAAGAATTGTCTTGCCTCCTCTTTTCCTACATATTCTACCTTAGCTATAACCTTAGAATCCACATCGCTCATACCCTAACGGAAATCTATTAGTTACTGTAGTTAATGGACTAACATACATAGCTTTTCAAAGTACGGGGGCTAAGTTTTAGTGATGCTGAGTTTTGGACCAACTCTCTTGAATTGGACAAGTTTGGGGGCTTATCTTGTAGTTAAGCCCATTCTTTATTGAGACCCATACTTTTGAGTTTTGAAGAGCCAGAGCCCAGATCAAATTTTGCCCGGTAGCAATAAAAAAAAAAAGAAAAAAAAAGGGAAGAAACAAACATAAATTTTCTTAATTTTCAATCGATGCAATTAAATCCAGATTAAATGATCTATTTACGACTGGCTAGGAGGGGGAAAAAACCCCCTAAACTAACATGAAAAATGGCCTCTCGTTTATGAGACTGCATCGAATAATATTGATTGCAAATGTATAGCCTTTTCATGGAGATAGTGTTTACATTCGAAGATTTCCTGTAGCATGGAAGATCTGTGTCCCTGTGTGACACTAATTAGTTTGGACTGGACGTTTCTTCTTGTTCATGCTTTGTCTTTTTTTAATGCAGGCTCCTGGATTTGTTTTGTTTTGTTTTTTTTTATCCTTTTTCACTTTATTGACCGTAGGAGAATATAAAATTAGATCTTCATATTTCATGAAGGGTAATCAGAGATCTTAAGTTATCACAAACTGTGAATCATTACCTCAGGAAAACTGCGAGACAATAAGAGAATACTTTAAGCAAAATTAGTATATATGAGCTCTAAAAATAAAGGCGCCAGGAAAAAGGTTAAAAGAGTTCAAGTATCGTTTCTTTTTTTGGATGGTGTAGTGCCAAACATGTGTGATTGAAAGCAATTTTTTCTTTTTGAAAAACAATCATTGTTCGTTTGTTTTAAAACAATTAGTGAGAAGATAAAATGGATAATTAAGCAAAATAAACAAAAGTATCATTTTGTTTTTGCCTTGTTATTAACGATAATGGACAATCCTTGAGTACATATTTGCCTTTCCTTTTCTTAGGCCGCACCGCAGCAGAGTGTGACATTCGCTGGGAACTTTAGGACCCTGACTCTAACTGGGCTTCAGCTGTTGTCAACAAAGTCGCAATCAGTCCACGTTTTTATCACTCTGACAGCAGGAACACTATATTCCAAGGTGGCCACTCAACTTCTGCAAAAAGGCCAATTGTAATTATTTACAGACTCGAAAGCCAGACTCTTTAATTATAATCTTTCTCAATACAAATTATTTAACAAGGGTTTTCAAAAAAAATTACATCTACTTAAATAGAATTAATTTTTTAACTAGGGAATAATACTGCTAAATAGTAATAATGTACTATTTTTTAAAATCTTGAATAGAAAATAGAAATACGTTTGTTTAAGGCAAAATGTGAAAAATTGCCACTAAGTTTATGGGGGAGAGTAAGCTTTCCACTGAGCTTTTTTTGTAGGCAAGTTTGCCATTAGAATAAAACTATTTAAGTATGGTGTCCAATTGTTGGATTAAAGTGTCCAAGTGTTTGATTATGGTGGTTGAATATCTATTATAATAGAATAAGTGTCTAAACTTGATAAGAGAATGTACAATCTACATAATTATGATATCAAGTATTTGATTATGACGATTGAATGTCTGGTATAATAAGTTGAGCATCTAGTATGATAGGTTGAGTATCTATTTCTGGTAACATAATGTTTAACACTAAATATAGTTTTTATTAATTATATGTATAATTGGTATATAAAAACCTATAAAAATAATAGTATCTACAATTGACATGGAAATATCTAGAATTGATATTTAAAAAAAAAAAATAAAACAAACATACTTCAAAAAAAATAGACAACAGCTTTATGCTTTTATACAAAACCAGTTTTGCATTTAGCATCAATGTCCTCTTCGTCTTTGGCTAGATGAAATTGTTTGACATTAAAAAAATAGTAACTAAATTTCTTAAAATATTAAAAAGGGATTCTTAAAAATATTTTCTTTTTATAAAAATATCTTTAAAGAAAGCATAATTATTTCCTAATTAAATGTGAAATTTGAAAAAAAAAACAACTAGATTTAAAAAAGAAAGAAAGAAACAGAACTAGTAGTGTTTGTCCAGTATGTTCGCTAGGGCACATGCCAGACATTCCCCTTGTGTTACCATCTAGGCATTTGATTTTGTGGCAAAAGAGATAGAGAACGAGAAGATTCTCGAGTTGGTGATAAATCAAGGATAGAAAATGTCTTAGGTGGGTAAGAGGAGAGAGAAAATGGTATTTGGAGTGAAGTGACGATGACGATTAAGGTGTTAGGTTCACAAGTTTTAGGCCGTTGGGTGAATGATTAAAAAAATATAAGAACTTGAGTTGACATTTTTCTATCAAGATTTCATCAAAATTAATCGCATAAGTAATATAAAGGACCCAATTAGAATGTGATATATAAAATAAAAGACTTTAAGAGAACAAATCGAATGACATGAATCATTCAAGATACAAAAATAAACTAAATGATGCCTCATGAAATTTATTCATTTTTGTAGATGACGAAAGTACATGTATACTTGCACATATATTCGATAGGCAATGAACTAATCTTGATGTTAAGGTTAGAGCTGACCATTCAGTTTATTTAGGAAAAACCAAATCAATTTTTTTGGTCTATTCAATTTTCTATATTTTATTATTGGAAATCAAATTAACCAAATTAAAAGTTGGAATAAACTTAAAACCAAATTGAAATATTTTAGTTCGATTGTTTTTAAAATTGGAATAACTAAAACAAACTTAAACCCAAACCTAATGATGAAATTGCAACAAAAAAAAAAGGGTAACGTACAAAATTATACAACAAGAAATGGAGGAGCAGCCCAATAAGAAATGGTGAAACATAAAAGGATCATTCAGGTTTAGGGGAAGAGACCTAAATATACATAAAAATTATTTTGGTTTATTTGGTTACCAAAATAACCAACTTCCCAAAGCGAATCCGAATTGACCACGAAATTTATTGTATTTGGTTTTAACTAAAATTGAATAAAAAAGCTGAAATCATTGAACCAAATTTCTAGAAAATTTATGTTTCAGTTTAAACCAAATAGTAATCGGGCATTTGTTGTGTATTTGAAGTATCTGGATTTTGTTGAGATTGATATTGATTTTTTTTTATAATCAATAACAAATATATTGAATCAAGGCATCAGGAAAGAAACTAGATCATAAGTCTGTCAAGGGAAAACAATTAACAAATAATGTTCTAAGCCCTCATAGCATTGATAATTTTATTCACCAAACTTACTAGTAGCATATTGAGGGACAAAATTTCACATAAAATCAAAGTTGTTAAGATCGAGATCATATCCTGGATCATTTTCCGCCGTACAAGATCGAAATTATAAAATAGGATTATAGATTATAAGATCCTATGAAAACCTAAAATTTTTTATTTAAATAATATAATTTATATAAAAGATCAATTATATTGTAAACCTAAATAAAGTTTAAGTATCATAATAATGATAAATAATTAAATACAACACAGATATTGATGCAAGATAAGTAAAATGCAAGCTTTACACTAGCATAATAAGCAGTGGCAGAACCAGGATTTTTGGTTCGGGGGGGGGGGGGGGGGGGGGGCCCGGAGGAGAGTCGACAGAGCCTGGAGGGAGACGACATCGTGACTAATTCACAATAATTCAAAGCTCAAGGAGCATATCGTATGAGTTGGAAACATTGGAGGACTCATAATGCATTTAGGCCATGTTATAATATCTGCTTAATGTAGAGGGAATAACTACTCATTGGGTCTCTACTTTCTTCATTGCCTATCTTACTGCCGCCCATCTTTATATTTTTCCACAATATTTGGAGGGGGTAAAATACACACTCAGTCCTTAACTTTTGAGAAAATCACTAAATTACTACCCATATTTATGTTTTTCCAAAATTTCCGGAGGGGGACCCCCCTAGCATATGGTAGCTACGCCACTGATAATAAGGGAACATAGGTAAAACTCACAAATTCAAATTTGATTAAAATTCACATAAAAAGAAAAGAATAAATAATTTTCGAGCAATAAACAATGCAGCACATGTTTACCACTTATTAAAAAAAAATTGTCGTTCCCAAACTATTTTTTTATTTTTTTCCTCTAGTGCTGAAAAACAATAATGTTTGCCATTAATTCATTTTTTGACAATACCCCGCCCACTCCTAGATCCCTGTGCCTTTCATTTTCTTCTCTTCTATTGTGTTTTTTCTTATGGTACTTCATCTATCCATCATTTTCTTTCCTCTGTCAACTCTTAACACATGTCTTTTATTTTTTTTTTTTTCCGCTGGCAATAGTGGTGTCTTTCTCCTTCATCAATTCTTTTTTGTTTCAATTTTTTTTAATAATTTTCATTTTTCTTCACCATCCATCATGTTGCGCCCATTAAGTTTATCAAGAAATAGTGAGATAGTCAAGATGCATTTGCCCTTTGGTACAGTATGGCATTTAGGATCAACGTGCCTTATTCCATTTTGCTGCCAGTTCCATGATCTCTCGATGGTATCAGACAAAATGAAATAATTTTCAAAAGGTAATTAGGATTGGTAGGATCAAACGATCCTACCGATCTTATAATCTTGTAAGTAATCCTATGCTACCAACAATCTTATTACAATTTAGAATGTTTTGTAGGATCCAGATCGTAGGATCATATGATCATACGATATAGATCATGATTTTGACAACCTTGCATAAAATGACTAATATCTATGAACAATCAGTCAAGATTGAAATATACCAAATAAAGAAAGAGCAAGTTGTTTGAACCGCAAGTGGATATTGTTATCTTGGCAGGTTGTTTAGGTGTTTTACTTCTTTATAATTAGATTACATTCTCAAGTAACCATTGATAAATGTACCTTCTTAATTCCAACATTCTCTTAGCAAATTGATATAATCCCCGTCATTCCTTGTGACCCCTCAAAATAAAAATTCTGATTTATGCAATAAAATTTTCTTTCTTACAACTAAATTGTGAGCATAAATTGAGTGGGGTGGGATCTAATGTAAACTTGTAAAATAAATATAAATTCTTTGAAAAAAAAAACAAGTTGACAGGTAGATTCGGCCTGCTTTGTTTTTTTCTTTTTAAAGAAAAATCTGTTTTTTCACTATCATTTAAAAGCCAATATCCCTTATTTATGAAACATACACAAAGAGATTTGTTTCGTAAACACCTCTCTCTCTCTCTCTCTCTCTCTCTTCCTTTTCATGAACTTTTTCTCTTCCTTTTAATACACAAAACTCTCTGTCCCCCCGGCGTTCTTTGCATATTCTCCACTTATCCTTCGGACATAAGTTGCGTCGTTTACATATTTGTAAGAATTTTGTCCTTTGGTCTCCATGTTCGCACGTTGAATACAAAGAAACGCAAAGAATTCGATATTTTTTATAGAACTCTTTCATAGAGAAAGGTGTTCCGCCTTTTTCTTCCCTTTTGTTTTGTACAAACTATCCTTAAAAAAATTTAAGTATTAACTAAATCAAAAAGTGGCTTTTTTCATTATAATGTAAACAGGACCTCACGACCCAGTCGAATTCGGCACAACCCGACATAAATTTTAGCTAAAGGGCTTTAAATGAAAATAAACTCTTTGTTTCTAATTTTCCTTTTTACTCATTTTTAAGTTAAGGCCAGTTTACTGGCAGCATCAAGATTTTTTGCTGGAGTGGCTGTTGGGGGCAAGCGTGAGTAGTGCCGAGGAGAATGTGAAGATACGGTGGCCGTACGATGGTAGCGTGGTCAAGTGGAAGTGGCAGATTTAGAATATAATAAAAGTGATATTCATATATAAATTTAAATTATAATCAGTACTAAAATTTAAATTGATCAAAAAGTCAAACTTCAAGTTATAACACAATCATTTACAGGAAATATATCTCTTATAACTATGCTCTTTTAAATTTCTGAGTATAAAAGAAATCAATGATCTAAATAAAAATTATATGAGTTAATTACTAATGGTATACATACAAATAAATATTACTTTAAGTAACCTTTAGTTTTAATTTAAACTAAGTTATCAAACTTTATTGATTTTCAAAATAAAGTATTTCTATAGTCACTAATATATATGTTTTGTATTTAACTTTAGATTGCATAAGTCATTAAAATTATTTAGAAACTTCAAAACTGAATTTTGAAAGAGAAAAATTACTATTACTTTTTCAGTTCAAATATAAACATATTTAGTTAATTTTTTTAAAAAAAAATTAAAGGGTTGTCTCCCACTTTTTCAAGATGGATTGCCAAGAAATATACTAATAATAGGTTTTTTAGAATAAAATAATTGAAAGATGTAAGAGTTTATAATTTCACACTAAAAATGGGTAGAAAAACATATATTTTTTTACAACATTGACACTTCTATTAATATGACTTATTTCAAAAATTTGAACTTAAATTAATTTGCAAGGTTCAATTAATGACTAAAATAGGTTGGCTGGTAATTTGAGGGCTAACTATGCCAATTAAGTAAAATTGAAAAGTTAATGTAGCATTTAAGCCATGGTTTCAAGATAAGAAAAAAAGCAACAAAAAAATAGTTTGTGATGAGTGATTTATATTTTTGCTTCAATAACATCTTTTTATAAAGATATTATTGTATTTGCGTTTTTTTGCTAGATTTGTAATTATAATAGTGGTATTACTTCAGTTACTTAGGGAGAGAATTATGCACGTTGTCCCCATACCTTTGAATGCATCTTTGCCCTTCATTATTATAGTGTTCTCACCATATCTAGAGCCAAAATTTAATAGTTGGTTAAAAGTTGGGTTTTTTGCCTTTTGGTTTATCTGAGAACAAGAGGCTTAATATTTGAAGGAAAGTGTAGGGTTTTGGAATTAGTGTATTTAGGATATTTAATAACTATGTAGATGAGGATAAACCATAATGGAGTTTTTATGGGGGTAAGTGTATATTTATCAAAATAAGTGGACTAAATGTAGATTAGAATAAACTACTGCAGAGTTTTTGTAATTTTCACAAATAATGAAGAGGACTAAAGAATGAGAAACAAAACATGTGGAATGAAGGGCAATTATGTCATTTTGACCGTTTGCAGTGTTTCTACGATACGAATGCTAATTCCATCTCATCAACCGCACATCAATACTGGCAAGCTAACTTGTGATGACAATTTCGTAAATAAATCCTACAAGAGCCCTACTTTTGAATAATTTAATTAATGAAATAAATCTGTCGAAGATCCATAGGTTAAAATTGTAGTTATACATCGGTGTAATTTCCATTTTCTCACAAATTTACCTCAAATTTTTATAATTCATTACATAATAATCCATAATAGTCCCTAACCCAACATAAATGTAGCACTAAGTTTGCATAAAAACACAATTTATAAACAGAAAAAATTGATAATCTAATTGACCTATTAACTATCAACTCAATCTGACCTAGACTTAGGAACTAATATTTAATGAATTATAAAAATTAAAGACCAATTTATAATAAAATGAAGTTGAAAGCTAATATATAATGAATTATAAAAGTTAAAGACCAATTTATAATAAAATGAAGTTAAAAGCCAATTTACAATTGAGAATTAAAGTTTTGGGAGCAATGGTGCTCTTTATCCCAACTTTGCCATCCAGGCTCCAGAAATCCCCTATTTTCCCCCGACGACTTCCCGAAAAAAAACACCCTCTTTTCTAGAGAGAGAAAATCACAGACAGAAAATCCGAGGAAGCAGAGAACTGAAGAAGAAGAAGCCGAACGACGTAAATTTGGAGACGGACGCAAGTTTGAGTGCCGGCATTAATGGCGGAAGGCAAGGAAAAGAAAGTTCATGGCGAAGAGAGCGTGAAGCTATTCGTAGGCCAAGTGCCGAAGAACGTGACGGAAGCTGAGCTACTAGAAATGTTCCGAGAGTTTGCTCTGGTCGACGAGGTCAACATCATCAAGGACAAGGCCACTCGTGCCTCCAGAGGTTCCTTTCTTCGCAATACTCGTGCAAATCTCTCTCGCATTCTCTCGTTTTCTCCTTTTCTGGTGATCTCTTCGACGTGCTTGGCTTTTGGCCGAGATTCGTCGCTTTTCGGTTGGAGTAGAACCCTAATTTTGAGATATCACTCCTGATTTTGTTGAAGGCTGCTGCTTCGTTATATGCCCGTCGAGAGAGGAGGCTGATAAGGCGGTCAATGCCTGTCACAATAAGAAGACTCTTCCTGGGGTTAGTTCGATTTTCTTTTCGTTTCTCTTGTTGTATCTGCTGCTTTTGGCCCTTATTTTTTATTTGTTGCACATTCTCGCGAAATGCTTCGTTATAGTATCCGTTGCATGCCATGATTAATTAGCCACTGCCAGTTCATGCTGACAGATGCTCTCTTTTTGATAAAGCTGCTGACAGATGTTCCAGTGATACAGGGGTTGCTTGTCGGGTTTACTGTTTTACATTTGTCCTTTATCTTTTCAACAGTTACAGTTACCTGTCCCTGTGATTCATGAAAATTGATCCTATTGGAAATTTCCAACGAAAACTTTATGTCCAGGCATAAATTAGTAATAAGTTGCACCAGTTAATTAGCTCATTTGTAACGTATACGATGATAGTGAAGCTGTAGGTGAATGTACCTTGTAGTTCTGTATGCAATATGTGTATGGAGCTCAGTAATTGATGTTTTGAGGTCCAGGGATAGCAGAGAAACACTACAAGAGAATGATTGAGACCTGTACCTTAAGTTTATTATCTGATGTAGGAACTCTGGCTATGAGGACTACCTTCACTGGACAATTATAAGGTGTCATGTCTTGGTTTTTGTATGATTGATAAAGGTGCATTCTTCTGTGACAATCTAAGTTTAGGTACTTTTTGCTCCTTGTTCGACACACTGTACTTTCAACAGCAACATTGGTTTGGTTACTTGGTAAAGCATCAACTGTAGTGTTAAAGGTTGGTTTATTCTCATCAATTGTTAGATTTTTTATTAATCTCATTAGTCACTAGCTAGGAAATGCATACTGGGTTAAGTAATTACATGATTCCTTCCAAATAAAGCTTGGAAAAAATGATTACTTTCTAGAAAAGGAATGATCAGCATTGCCAGAACTGGAAGGGAAATGTTCAGCAGCTTTCATTCTTCATTGCCATGCAGATGATATAAGAAACTTGAAATGAAAGTTCTCTTTTTGCTACATCAGGAGGGGACAGGGGACAGTAACTCAAAGCTCTGCCTTGGAGGAGGAGGGTGACAAACCTTGACAACTCACCTAATGGCTGGTTCACTTGGAATGTGGTGCTGTGTTCTGTTCTTGTTTTTGATCCAAAAGATTTTAGAAGGCACCATAGAAATAAAGGCCTTTTTGAGAGGTTTTATTCCAGGATAATTATCATTTGCATGGTACTCAGGGCACTGATGTTGCTTTCCGCCATATTAGGCCTATTCCTCTTTACATTGGTGAAGTTTCATTTTCCTTCCTGTGGGTTGAATATGTTTAATCATGAATTCATGCATCAAAGAAGAGTGGTTAATCTTATACATTAAGGTTTAACCACCTTGCCAAAATCAGAAACTAGAGTTATTACCAGTTCAGTTCGACTTTTGTCTGAGAATGCAATCATGATGCGGAATTCTACTGGGAGCTGTTTTATCTACTGTCACTACCGCTTGTGGCCTTGTACTTGTGCATACCAAGTTCAACTTGCTAGTTTTAGTACATAACTATGTTATAACCTTACTGACTACTACTTCCAATTTTCTGCATAACTCAGGCATCTAGTCCATTACAAGTGAAGTATGCAGATGGCGAGTTAGAAAGATTAGGTACTTCACATTTATGTCAATGATCTCACCATTTTTGTCTCTTACGAGTATTGACAGAAGCTATTGCTTTTTCTAATGAAGGCTCTAAATTTCCTTGTCTTTTCTTTTTTGCCTCTGTATGCTACAATCATATACAGAGCATAAACTCTTTGTTGGCATGCTGCCAAAGAACGTTTCAGAAGCTGAAGTTTCTGCTTTGTTCTCCCAATACGGCACCATTAAGGACTTACAAATTCTGAGAGGGTCCCAACAAACAAGCAAAGGTACATTTTTTATTCATTTTGTTTTTAGTTTTCTTCGATTCTGTTCTGTTCACAATTTGCAATTTAACAAAGCGAATAATTGTTTGCAAACTACTAACTTCCTTACAGCTGAACTAGTGGTAATATTTGCTGTTTTGGCCAGGTTGTGCCTTTCTGAAGTACGAGACAAAAGAGCAAGCTCTTGCTGCTCTTGAGGCTATTAATGGAAATCACAAGATGGAGGTTTGTCTGCACATTTAGCTGTCCATCTTGTCCTTGTCAAGCCTAAATTTCTGTTGAAATATTGAATGGGATTGGTTTTACTTTGACATCTATGGGTAAATGTATAGAAATTTTGCTTGATATCTTATATAGGCTGCACTGGATTAGGATTTAGCCGTTTGTATTGTTTCTCTGGTCCATTCTCCTGGTTGAGATGTTTGATATCGGACAAGAATGAAGCATTCCTGCTTTATACTGACCATTAACCTATGCTCTAGGGTTCAAATGTTCCCTTGGTTGTGAAGTGGGCTGACACAGAAAAGGAAAGACAAGCTCGAAGGGCCCAGAGAGCTCAATCTCAAGCTTCTGGTGGACCAAACCAGGATTCACAACGTCCATCACTATTTGGTGCGTTGCCCATGGGTTATGCTCCCCCATTTAATGGATATGGATTTCAGGTTTGTATTTATGTGCTCTGTCCAGAAGTGATTTGACCAAGTTAACAAAAAACCTTTAACTTTGTTTTGTATTTTTTTATTATTTTATGTTGTTCCCACTGCTTAATTTTGCTTCTGTATCATAACATCTTGATTGAGCATCTGGTATTCCGAAGGTTTGGGTGACTGATTGTATGCTCCTCTCTGTAGGCTCCTGGAGGGTATGGTCTAATGCAATACCGCCTGTTAATGCAGAACCATCCTGCATTCCACAACATGATACCTTCAGTAAACCAAGGAAGTTCATTGCGTGGAATGAGACCTGACCCTGCCTCCAATATGGCCTCTAGAAGTTTTACGGTGCCTCCTGCTACTTATGTTGGTTCTGCATATCCTGGTGTGCCAGGTCTTCAGTATCCAATGCCATATGCTGGAGGAATCATGAGTAACCGTCCAGTGAGTAGCTCATCTGGTTCAGTTCCATTGCCTAATGCAGTCTGTAATCCTTTAACATCTGGTGTCAGCACAAGTTCAGGAGGTCAGATCGAAGGTTTGTGTTCCAGTTAAAATTCTTTTTGTTGTGATTATTGGATGGATTTTGGGAAAAGTACCCTGACTCTTCTGCCTTCTTAAGGTCCACCTGGAGCAAATCTGTTCATTTATCACATACCTCAAGAATTTGGTGACAAAGAACTAGCCGATGCATTTCAGCCATATGGCAGAGTCTTGAGTGCTAAAGTTTTTATTGACAAAGTAACTGGTGTTAGCAAGTGTTTTGGTAAGCAGGATCTTATATTCTTGGAATCATATGTAACCAATAACCCATTTGTTCTAACAATTCCTTGTTTGCAGGGTTTGTCAGTTATGACTCTCCAACAGCTGCTCAGGCAGCCATCAGTATGATGAATGGATTCCAATTAGGTGGTAAGAAATTGAAAGTTCAGCTTAAAAGAGACAGCAAACAGAATAGACCTTATCGAATTCTAGGTGAGTCATGAAAGGAAACAGAAAATGCCTGTCACATGTGGTCGCATGCAACCAGGATTAATGAAGTGACTTCTATTGGCAATTTGGTTGGACCGGGTTTTTATACTTCCACACATCAATTCCATCCTCCTTGTAATTGCCTTGCAGGATTCAAATCCTGAAAAACATGTAATTCATGGTGCATTCCATGTCTATACAATTTGTATTCCATGTACCATTGGAGTTCATTCAGACACTGATTAATTTATTGATTTTTCCTTGAGTAAACTTTCCAGTAGATAACTTGTTGAGGCTCTGGGTTTTCCCCCCACAATTAGTAGTTTATTTGCTTCATGGATCCTTATTATAAACGATTTACTTTATGTAAAAGCACTTTCTGATATGTAAGTGTTAGTTCCCTCCTTTCTGGTTTCAAAAATCTTGCACCATTAATCCCATACAAGATGCACTCTTTTCTGGGTGTAGTGACGTCTGTTATTTGGAGGTCTGGTCCTCCTTGACACCTGGAGAAATGTGCAGCAAGGATTACAAGATATCATGCTGTTATCTACGTGGTGAGATCTTTTTTTTTTTTCCCGACATAGCTTTTCTGCTTAATTTCTTATCATAGTCAATATTTGCTATTAACTGCAGACAGCACATCTTGGCGGCATCTTGCAACTAATGTCATTTTCCCAGAATGACATTCCATGATTTTTAGTTGCCATCATGCAAGATTGAAATGTTTGGATTTCTACAAAAGGACACAGGTGTGCACATATTTTCCTGTAAGTACACAGAAGTAATCGTACTTCAGATCTTTTCAAGATACTTAAACATCTACTTTTCTTGATAATTCATGCTTTTCTTGCTGTGCTTTTTGCTAATAGAGTAATTATCCTCAATTATTTGTTTCTCTAGCAGAATCAGAGATGTACGTATCAGCCACAAGTCATTAATTCCTGCTCAGTGAGAGACCACCTCAGAATGGTGTTATTTCTCTGGTACAGCCATAAGATTGTTACTGGCTATATGAGAAAGGTGTGTTGTTGGCATCAAAGCTTTATTAAACTCTAGTTGTTTTATTGCATGACTGTTGTTAATTGATACGTTTGTTATAAAGAGAATTTTAATTAGTATCCTAAAGTCTGAAGTTTGGTGGAACAGTACCATTTTAGTTCATATGAACTCCAGATTTTTGTCTTACGTATTGGTCGATGTATTGCCTTATTGATAAATGATTGGGAGATATATAAGTCCTCATCTGAAAGAGATCAAGTGGTGACTAATAGGCCTTTCATGTATACAAGCAACAGCAAAATGAGATCAGGAGCTAATTCCTGTAAATAGACATTTAAATTGTAGAATACTCTGCCAATATTCTTAGTCAGAATGCTAATTTAATCGCTTTAATGCCGTTGCTGGTTTGCGATATTTGCTGAATACATGCTGAACCTTGTTCAAAAGGATGATTTATAAATAGTCTCCAGACCTGGTTTATGTAGTTATTCTATTGCATTTATCTTTTTTGTGGTTCTTGTCAATTGATCCAGTTCTGTAGGTTTGCTTGAGGTGATTAGAGAAATTTGAAATGGATGGAACAGTATCAAAGTGTCCTTGTGTTTTAATGGTAAGTGATTTCCTTGTGGAGTTTGGAACTGTGTTCTTTCTTTGTTCCCATCTGTATTCTCGGTTTTACCACATGTTATTGTCTTAGAAGGATTATGGGAGTCTTACATGTAGACCAAGGATGGGTTTAAGGGACATATGGAACTAGCAGAAGAAGAAAGTGCTCAAGGTTACATATATATATATATATATCTTACGACTGGAAAGAAGTTTGCCTAAATCAGACTGAGGATAATCAGGTCCACGACCCATGGCCATTAGTTTGGGTGTGTCTTTTGGTCATCATGATTTGTCTTTTGGTCTTCAGAGGATTTCATTAGGATATAGTACATGACAAGAAAGATACTGTCGCAAACATTATATGATGCGCATTCTTTAGGAATCCCCGTGCTGATAAATGCATCTCGTGGGAGGTTTAGAAATTAGAAGATGGAAGCTTTTTTTATAAATATTCGTTTTACAGGGTGATGTGAGTAGGTGTGTGAATAGGCATGGCAAATTTTTGTTCGTTTACATTTCTGTCTTACTGGTTGTTTGATGACATTTGGCTGCAGCCTGAGGGGATGCACTACAGAGTCTGGTTGCCTGCTGATAGAAAATTTAAGTGAAGTCAATAATCAATCAACTGAGTCTTCCATCCCAAACTAGTCAGTGTTGGCCGCAGTTGCTTCAGTTATCCTGGTTCAAGGTGAGCGATAACTCTAAACGAGGTCAAGTAAACTCAACATTACTCGACAGCATTTGGTAGCCACTCCGTCTTCCCTTCTCAGAAGGCTGGAATGGTTATTATTGTTAGTAATTGATGGCAATTTATCTTCCATGATCGGCTTTCCCAGTACTCTGCTGTGCTCTTGTATTGATCTGTTTACGGGGAAAGGAAGCAAACTTCAAGTCAGTAAAGAGCGATATCAGATCGTGTAGTGTAGTTAATATGCTCTGTAATATGCTCTGTATAACATCTTGTTGTTTTGCATGTGGGGTTTATATGCTTCGTCCTGTATCCGAGCCGAGCCAGGAGAAGAAAAGAACAATATTTTACTCATTGCGGCCGTGTAGTTCTGGAGATTGTGGAGCGTAGGAATTGCACATACAAAATAATTTACAAAAATGAATTGTACGAAGTCATGTATAAAGTAGTTATAGGCGATATGTTTGTTTTTTCTTTTGAAAATTGTCCCAAAATGAATGAGATTGGCATAACATTTGTAAAAAATTTCATACCCTTGTACCTGTGTTCAAATTATTAAATACCAATCATGTGTGTAATATGGATGACCATGAAATGAATGAGTTTTCATATCCTTTATTTCTTTTTCGTGCCAGGTTACCTAATCAGTCTATTCATACATCGGTTCGATTCAGTGTACTTACCACGTAAGCCATTAGTTGGAGTGGACTCGGGGTTGATCTCACCAAAGACTTCAATCAACTCCCTATTCCGTGAATCGTGATTACCTGGTAGCCGGTCGGTCAGGAAATAGGAAAACCCAGCTTTTTGTATTAGATTTCTTTCATCCACAGACTCTACCCCCAAAACTTTTGCGAACGAATTGAGTCCATATCTTCAATTCTCTCCTGCCATGTCGACGACCACCATCTGCAACTGCAAGGCCCAAGAAGACCCAGGCATATCAAGATTCCAAGAATACCTTCAAATCAACACAACCCAGGTCCTGAACCAAACTACGCAATGTACACCAGATTACTACTCTCCTAAACTGAATAGATATCCATTCACGAGCCTAAGCAATTGAGTTCATCGCCAAAAAAGGGGTCATCATCCTCCTTTGGCTTAGCTCCAACCTAAATCTTCCCTCCCTCCCCTCCAAAACAAAGAGATTGCAAGTTATTCTGATGGTTTGGTCCACAATCGTATCTTAGGAAATTGTTTGGCTACATAATATATTTTGCGGAGACGATCTGGATTGGGGTTCAGGTGGCTATAGAGCATAATCAAGTGTGAGGATCTGGATGGCGAGTGAGGTAATTAAGTGGGTCGATCTGAATGTCCTTGGTCGTCTCATTGTTGACGTAGTAGGTTTTGGAGGTAGTGGTAGACTCATCGTGCCAGATCCTTATGAGGATGGATGCTTTGTTTTCGGCAAGATTCTGGATCCAGCCATGCAATTGGGGTTTTACAAAGAACTTGATGAATACGTTATACACTTATATTTACTTCTATCTCAGCATTTCAATTTTCTTAACTTTGCGAAATTTCACGGCTCTTGGAGGGTTTTTTTTAATATGGACCTCAACCATGGCCATAAATCAAGCTAGACCCCATGAAACATTTAAGAAATAGATTCTCAAGATAAAGGAGAATCATGAAACGTGGACTTCTTTTTAAGTCCATCTGTTTAATACCAGCTTGTGGAGCATTTGGCTGAGCGAAATAGTGTGGTTTTTCAACAGTTTCATCGGATTACTAATCAAATTCTATCTACACAAGAAGACTTAATCATAGAGGTACTTGTAGAGAATGAATATACACATACAGTCCTTAACGTAACTCAGGCGCCACCTACATACAGGTTTAAATCTCGAGGCGAAAAATAGTGCTCTCTGACTCTAATACAATTCAAGATTGATGGTATCCAAACACATCTGTCAAAGTGAGAGCAATTGGATGAATATGTTTACTGATCAATCATATTAACCATACTTCACAAGTTATGGTAGAGCAATCCTAAACGCAATCAGATTTGCTGCTATTAGTGCTCTCCCTAATGTCACCATCTTAACTGATTGCCTTTAAGAATTTATTTTCATTGCTAATAAATTGGCTGACTGTTGAGAAGTTAAGCATCTTTTGCAGGAAGTGAGAACTCCACTCCCAAAGTTCTCACTTCCTCCCAAAGTTCAAACGACTATCTATGATGGCGATCAAATGGTAGCAATTGAAGTAGAGGTGAAAGTATAGCCTATGGCCTAAACTTTGACCCAAAAAAAGTCATGTAAAATAACCCAAACCGACATTGACTTTAGTGTGTAAGTGTCGGTTGGTTCAGCCCTAAACCAGATTAACCTGATTTCAACCCTCACTATCCCTAACCCAACCCACTACCCTGTCATTCTCCTTAACCCGAGTGCCCACTGCCTAAGCCCAATGAACACTCTGTTGAACTCTAACCTAACGTCTATACTACGGATACCATGCGCATATGTTCATTTGAACATAGCAGATAAATGATGCTTTTACCCTTAACTATTGTATCTAATTACTGTCATACCCCACAGATCAGATCGTGAGATAAAACCAAAATTCAAGAGTTCCAGAACCTTCGTCCTCTCCGATCTCCATGCTCGACGCCGACAGTGGCCCGTGACAATGCTCTAATCAAGGAAGATCTGAGAGAGCGATGAAGCCGACGATGATGAACGAGACTACAGTGAAGGCAGATCAGCAAGGCCAGCCGCGAGGTGAGGCAAAACTTGGCGCGAAGAGTGGCAAGGGCAGAGGTGCGGTGGTGCAAGGAGGCAGATCAGCGCGGTGGGGCGAGGTGAAGCTAGGCACGAGGAGAGGCGAGGGCCAAGGCCCGGCAATGCGAGGCAAGGGTAGAGGCTCGGCAATGCGAGGTGTGAGGCGAGGCATGACAGCATGAGCAATGAGCCAGAGTCTGAGTGGTAGGGAGGGTGGTTTGTGGTAGCTAAGGGTTGTAGAACGAGGGTTGCAGCATGGAGGGAGGGTTGCTGATGAGAGATGGCGTTTGATTTTCGAAAACAAAAATATCTTTTTTTTTAGTTATTACTCCCTCCGTCCCATATTCTTTGCACCATTTGACTTTTTCACATAATTTGACTTGAATTTATTTATATCAGTATTTGTTAGAAAAAAATTTTAAAAAATATATTTAGAAACTATATGTCTTGATTTATTATTCTTATATAAAATTTCTTCATTTATATACTAAAATGTTGAAAATAAAAAATCATAGATTAATTGCTGAAAAGTGAATGGTGCAAAGAATATGGGACAGAGGGAGTATTATTTAGACACTTTTCTATTGTACTTTAGACATTTTTAAATTTTTATTTAGACACTTTCTTAGACATTGAACCATATACTTTTATTTGAACATTTCTTTAAATATTTAGACACTTTTATATGCTGATTTGAACACTTTTATATATTTAGTCAGACACTTATTTTAATTATTTCAGACATTTATTTTCTAAATGTAACATATTTTTTAGAAATTATTTAGTCAGACACTTTTATATATTTCTTTAGACATTTTTCAATATTCAATTAGACAATTTTACTTATTGATTCAGACATTTTTTTATTATATTTTAAATATAACAAATTGTTCGCAAATTGATTTTGTCATTTTTTGTTCAGACACTTTTACATTTTACAATATTCAATCAGAAACTTAATCTTATAGCTTTAAACATTTTTAATTTAACCTTATAATAATTTATTTTATATTACTTTGTAGACACTTCCATATACTATATTAGACACATTTACATTTTATTGCAGACATTTTTGTTGTTTGGAATCAATAAGGACGTGCTTGGGGGAAACGATTAAAAGCAAGATCCGTTGGGTGACGACGAGATCTAGCGGGTGATCGACGAGATCCGAGGGGTGACAACGAGATTCGGCGGGTAATCGACGAGATCCGGCTGGTGACGATGAGATCCGAAGCCGAGCAATTGCAAGATCTAGAGGCGGATGATAACTATAAGATCTGGAGGTGGTGACGATTCATCAGAAGAGAAGACGCCGACGGCGGTAGCAGAAGCGGCGACAGAGGTGAGTTTTGGTCCATGGGCAAATTAGTCAATTTATTTATTGTATTGTGGGTTATATATAAGGAATTAGAGCTAGATTAGTATGTCTAATTAGACATAGGTCTACAATATAATAACTATAATGTTTATACAATAGATACTATATACATATGTCTAATTAAACATAGCATAGATTTTACATTTTTACCCCTTACTATTGCAAAAAATTTCCAACATTTTCTAAACCCTATGATATGACTCCATTGAGCACAGACGAAGCTGGAGAGGCGACCGGAGCTAGAGATTAAGTCGAAGCAACGATCGGAGCGAGACGATGCTAGTAGTGGTGATTGGAGGAGGTGAATCCAGGAGTGGTTACCGGAAGAGCCAGATGATGGGGATCAGAGTAAAAGATCGGTGATGAGATTTGAGGCGAGGTGACGCAAATCCGAGGCAAGATGACAAGATCTAATGGGAAGCAAGGCGAGGTGATGCCAGGGCAGGCGCGAGGCGTAAGGCGATGAGCGACTGGGCACGAGGCAAGGCCGAGACCAAGCGAGGTGAGGAATGGTTAGGCGCGAAGAGTGACGGCGTAAGGCTAGGCCAGGGGTGAGGCAAGGTTAACGTAGGCACGAGGCACAAGGCGAGGATCGGCCAAGCGCAAGGCAAAGCCGAGACCAAGCGAGGTAAGGAGCGGACAGGCATAAGGTGCTACGATGCAAGGCGAGGTCAAGGGTGAGGCGAGGCATGGTAGCGCAAGGCAATGCTAGGCAAGCGATGAGGGGAGGCTAAGCGTAGAGAGAGGGCAGCGGCTTTGGTCGGAGAGAAGGCGGTGAGGATGAAAGGGATGATAAGGAGAAAAGGCAGATGAGAGATGCAAAGAGCCTGATTTGTTTAGACACTTTTCTGTTGTGCTTTAGACATTTTAAAATTTTTATTTAGACATTTTTTAGACATTGAATCATATACCTTTATTTGAACAATTTTTTAAATATTTAGACACTTTTACATGTTGATTTGAACACTTTTATATATTTAGTCAGACACTTATTTTAATTATTTCAGACATTTATTTTCTAAAGTTAACAAATTATTTAGAAGTTATTTAGTTAGACACTTTTTTATATTTCTTAAACATTTTTCAATATTCAATTAGACAATTTTACTTATTGATTCAGACACTTTTTTTATTATATTTTAAAAATAATAAATTGTTCACAAGTTGATTCTGTCATTTTTTGTTCAGCAATTCTGTCATTTTTTGTGTCAGACACTTTTATATGTTTATTTAAATATTTTACAATATTTAATCAGATACTTATTCTTATAGCTTTAGACACTTTTAATTTAACATTATAATAATTTGTTTTATATTACTTTGTAGACACTTTTATTGCAGACACTTTTGTTGTTCGAAAGCAACAATGACGTGCTTAGAGGAAACGATCAGAAGCAAGATTCGGCGAGTGATGACGAGATCCGGCAGGTAATCGACGAGATCTTGTGGGCGACAATGGGATTTTGTGGGTGACGACGAGATTCGGCGAGTGACGATGAGATCTAGGAAACAATTAGAAGTAAGATCCAGTTGGTGATCGACGAGATCCGACGGGTGACAACGAGATTAATTGGTTGATTGACGAGATTCGGCGGGTGATGACGAGATTTGGCAGGTGACGACAAGATTCAGTGAGTGACAACGAGATCCAGGAAACGATCAAAAGCGAGATCCGGCAGATGATCGATGAGATCTAGCAGGTGACAACAAGATCTGGACTGACGATGAGATCCAGAGCCAAATAGCTGCAAGATTTGGAGGCGGATAATGACTATAAAATCTGGAAACGGAAACGATTTATCAGAGGAGGAGACAACGGTGGCGGTAGCAGAAATGGCGACAGAGGTGATTTTTCAATATTGATGGTGAGTGTTGGTCTATGGACAAATTAATTAATTTAGTTAATGAATTATGAGTTATTTATAGAAAATTAGGACTAGATTAATATGTCTTATTAGGCATAGGTCTATAATATAATAACTACAACATCGAAACGTACGCACGTCCGACCTGAACCCGTCCATCACCCACTGCCAATTGCCCTTTTCGTTCGCTAGGGCTAGGCTATCCTACCTCCCTCTGGCCACCACCAGAGGCCAGAGGAGACATCGCCATCACAAAGAGCAGAGTTGCCTCCTCGTCGTAGCCTCGCCCCACTGTCTGTCTCGAAGGTCGCTCTCTAGTCTCGATCTCCTCCTCTCATTGTCTCACTCTCAAATCGTCTATGCCCCTCTTGCCCCCGTCGAATTTGGAGGTCCTCACTTCTCAGTTTTTGGCTGATAAGCTCATACAAGCAGAAAAGCGCAAGGTGAGTGGCAATTATGAGTGAAGATTTGTGACTCAACAAAAATGATGTATTTCTTTGCTGCTGGAACAATTGATTTGCTGGATCTATCATATATATGTGCTGCTGTTATTTTTCTTTCTTTCTGTTTTGCTTCCAGCCAGCTTGCAACTGCATCACGAAATTGAGAAATTGGGTTGACCCGATTTTTATCTATTCGGGTTCGAGTCGATTTGGGCTACAAAGTAAATCTGGTCGCGTTTGGTTTGCTGTAAACAGAGAAGCAGGGGCGGAGCTAATGGGAACCGGGAGGTGTCTTGTCCCCTTAATATTTTTCATAATTATATATGTGATGTATATTTATGTATTATTTTAAAAAAGTAAATAGTAAAAAAATATTTATAACAACATAAATAGTAAAGAAAATAAAAAAATACTACTGATTTTAAAATTTTTTAAAGTAAAAATTTACACAAAATACTAATGTATTAACCTCAGTATTTTACTTAAAATTAAAATTTTAATTAATTTTTTTTATTTTCTTATTATCACATCAATCAAATTGCTTGTTAAAGCCAAAGGCTTATACTGTAGAAATTAAAATTAATAAGTTTTAATATTTTTAGTTGTAAGGGCTTAAATTATAATTTTAGTATATTTTTTTTCTATAGTTTGAATAAAATTATTCTGATATATAAAATTTATATTAAATATTCCTAAATCCAGCCTCCTCGCTCGCTCCCCCCCTCGAGAAAAGTATGCATATTTCGAATGGGGTTTCGATCTAAACTCAAATTTGCAACCCGATTTTCACCTTTAGGTTGAATTAAGCACACCAGCATCTATTTTGTGTTCTACGTACCTTAACTCTTTCACATCTCTGCTCTTTTAATTTTAATTTTAATTTTGGACGGATGTGGAGTGGAGCCATTAAGATTTCCTTTTTGTTAAAAAAATACCACACATATCAGTTTCTACGTTTGCAATATCCACGTTTCAAACATGCATCAAGCTCTTAGCATATGAAATGAGACTTGCGGATTTTTTTTTTTTAAATTAGAGCACTTGTTTTATGAGCGGCTTTTAAAAAATGCTGCAACTTGTGGAGCTTTCTAGGTAAGAATTTAAGAAATGGTTTTCTTTATGTGTAGTTCAACCAATATAATATATGAGCAGTATTTTTGTAAATCAAGGTGAAAATGTCTGCATCCACAGTTTCTATGTGTAGTGTAACTATGTTGATCACTTTTTATTCTTCGTATAATTTTAAATTTTTTGTACATATAATTAAATTTAACATAATACAAAAATCATGAAAATTAGGATATTGATTAATCCTAGATAGAACTTATTATATCATCAATTCAACATCCTTCATGCATTCTTTACTATCACATGTGGTAACTTATTATTATTATTATTATTATTATTATTATTATTATTTAGGTGGAAAAGGCCTTAGTTGGCACTTGGGACCTCGTTTGTTTGTACTTATACCCCACTTGATGTTTTTTAAGATTAAGCAATTTATTTCTTAACTCAGTCTGAAAGTATTAATGCTTTTCTTCCAAAACCCAAACCCCGAATGACGGGAATGGTCTTTTTCCCCAGACTCACTCTCTTTGACCTGTTGTCTCCAGTCAATATAATACTCCTGGTCTCTTCAAATAATTAATTGAAATCTAAAATTTCTTGATTGACTGCTCTTAAAGATTAATTCTCTTCAGTTGAATTTCACCAACGACTATTTCTAATGATTTTTTCCCCATCCAACAAATTCAAAGCAACTGAGGGAGGCACATGAGGCCTAGTTGAAAACGGAACACGTTTTCCCTTTGCTTCCCATTTACTCAATATTTGTATTAGTAATTTTTAAGGATGAATTATTAGTGATTACTCTGATATGTAGTGATTGTTGGTTCAACTTGTATACTAATTGAATTTTCTGTACATAAAAAAGTCCCAAAAAATATTTGTTAACTTTTTCTTTTTTTCAAAAAAACGGTTGGGTTTTTTATTGATTTTCCTTTTTATTGGTTGATACAGAAAAAAAAAAGTTATAAAAAAATTAATTAATTTTTTTTAATTTGTTCATTTGATTATTAATTAAATAGAGTTTAGACTTTCAAATGATATTAGATTTAGAAAAAAAAATAAGAAAAATAAGAATAAAGAATTATTTTTAATGAAAATAGATAGGGGAAGGACATTTTTAGTCCTATAATTTTTTCAACTTTGCCAAGTGAGTCCTAAAATTACTCAAGTTGCCAACTGATTCATATAACATTAAAATTGTCAACTCTATTAGTCCTAAAACTTGTTTAGCTGGCAGAACTGCTAGCCTGGCACTTAAAGCCGTTTATTTCAATGACTAAGCTGATACTTCTCAAACCTTAATTACTTATTTAAACTTTTTTTTAAAATTTGATGGTAATTATGTATTTTTATTTTCAATCAACAGAACATCTCCCTATCTTCCAAGAAAGGGCTACGCTTGCTTGCTCCGACGTTTCCACACAATCCGCCACCACACACCCGCAACGGCTACCCATTTCCCAAGATGGATTAGAAACAGTAAGTTTTTAGCTTGTTATCTCTCAAACAAACCGTTCGAATTTTTGTTTTTTTTTTTAAAAGAGGTAATATATTAATGAAAATGATAAAGGGAATGAATCCACATGAGAATACCAGAGTCCGTGTAGCCTACTTACAGGAGATCAAAATACACAGGTAATAAGATGTTCTTTGTTTGACATCTGTTTTTTCAATTATCAAACTTTAAAAAGTTTTTCTTTTAAAATTTTCCTTGTTTATGATTTTATATCAATTAAATTTTTACAGTTGTTTATGATTTAAAAAATCATTCATTTACTTTTAATGGAGAAATTTTAAGATAGATTAAAATAAAATATGTTACAGAGAATATATATTTCTTTTTCACATTTTTTTTTCTACAGAAAAAACCAAAGAAATTTGAGAATTCTCAAATTTGAAGTACCAATTGTTATTGTCTACCTGGCCCGCACAAATTGCTCTAGGATGAAAGTAAAAAATTCCTTGAATTTCAACTACATCTACATTTGAATATAAGCTTGTAGAGACAAAGATAAAACAACACCAAAGCTCCCACCAACAGCCACATCTTCCCGGGCCTCACCCATGAACCCGATTTTTCCCCTTCCCATTATTCGTCCCATTAAGTCCTCGGCGGAGTTCATGTACGGGAGATACAGAAGAGACGTCCAAGAAGCAAAAACTGCAGCAACGGTTTCTGGGCAAGAATTGTGCCAATGAAAGCGGAGAGAGAGGGATAACCAGCGGCGGCGGGTGAGAGAATCCAATGCAAATCGCAGGCGCAGCGTTTCTACTTTCTAGTAAAGTGAGTGTTGGGTTTTTAATTAATTAAAAAATCCTAAAATGGTCCTCAAATTTTGAAAAAAGTTTCAAGTAGATAACTTAGATTTGATAAATGTCAGTTTAGTCATCAAAATAGACGGCGTTAAGTGCTATATCAGCCAAACAAGTTTTAGGACTAACAGAGTTGAGTGTTTTAACGTCATATGACTCATTTGGTAACTTGAGTAATTTTAGGATTCACTTGGCAAAGTTAAAAAACTTATAGGACTGAAAATGTCCTTTTCCCTTGTAGAAATGACTTGCTTCTAGAAGATCTGAATCATTCTGCACTAAAATTATGATCTATGCCAAAATTAAAAGAAGATAGTACAGCCCATCCATCCCTTCTAGAAAATACTTAGGAGGGCAGACACATGGTTACATCAGTTTGAAAAGATGGTTGCGCTTCTTTCCGCAGGTTGAAATATTCTTAAATATTTATAAATCAAAAGGAAAGAAAAGAAAAAGAAAAGCATACTGAATTGCCAACCTATTAAGAAAGCAGTTGCAGATAAGAAACCATGTGTCAAACATGGCGACCTACCCTCTTATTTAGACTCCTCTTTTCCTGAGCTTCCGAGCCATAAAACTTCAAACCCCTTATCATGTCACAAGAAATGACAAAATAGTTAACCTCTCGACTGCTAGATTGTAGTGGACGTCACAAATTATATATAATTTGTGATGTTAATTACAGATTTTGTTGGTACATAATATTGTTGCTAATTTGATTGACAGTGAGGGGAGGTATGAGAAATGTTGTTGATGTCTCTTCTCTCTTCCTGATGGAGGTCACCGGAGATTCCGAGGCCGACCCGGCCCCCCATCCTTCGCCGGTTCATTGCGAGGACGACGGCGAAGACAAAGACGAAGACGACGTGGATGACATTGATGCAGAGTCTCGCAGCTCCAAGACAGTTTCCAAACGTTCCGGGCATCATAAGCAGCTGAATTGCTGCACAGACTTTGTTCGGGCATGGATCGAAGAGCATTGTTGTAAAGCTGTAGCGGAAGAGGATGAGGGTGAGGAAGAAGAAGTGTGCTTGGAGAAGAAGGTGCAGCAGAAATCTGCTGTTCCTCTGGATTCTGATGTAACCATGGATGAGCAGGAGAAGAGCAGGCGTTTTTGGGAGACTTGCTTGGCTTCTTGATTAACTGTTTGATTTTCCTTTTTTTTTTTTTGGGGGGTAAATAAGCTTGCATTAAGAAAAGAAAACGGGCATACCATCAAAAAAGAGAACCAAAAAAAAAAAAAAAAGGGACCCACTAAGGAGGATCAAAAGTATGTGTAGAGTTACTATTTGATTTTCGTCGATTTATCTTCCCTTTGACCTTTTCTTCTGTTGTTGCTTTTGGGTCATTTAAATCATTTGCATCAATACTTCATTTTTTTATATCTTGGATAATAAAATGAAATGTTAATCTTACGTATGCTAGGCTTATTCATGCGTCCTTACTTGCAAGATTACTTATATATTAATATTAAACTTCAACCGAAACTTTGTGCTTAATATAATGGTTAAACAACTAGATGAATTGTTGTGTATATATATATATATATATATATATGCAGAGTATTATTAACATTTCACATAACAGAGACGTTTTGACATTGACACATAGCAAACTTTCTATTTTTAGAAAGTTATCAGCACATTTTGTCAAATATACTCCTAAAAATTAAGTTTAAATTAATTTATAATTAAGATAATATTACTATACACAAAAAAATCACATTTTCTACCACTAAATCTCATAAAAAAAATCATCTCATTGGACACTGATCCATTCAATTTAGAAGCGTTGCATCTTACGTTTTTTTTTTCTTTCTCTTGCTCATCATCTTTCCGATATTAACGTCCATTGAAATTGATTCGAGCGTTCTTTCAAATTCTAACAAGCTTTTCCTCATCTCCGATTTCTTTAATTTCTCTTTTCACTCCACTGACTCAACTCCATTTCTTTTAGAATTCTTTGCTCAAATCACTACCTATCGTCCCTATTGAAAAACAAGCAGGAACACCATTTCTTCATCATTCTCCTCTTCCCCATTTTGGCTCGATTTTATTATCATCTACTCTACCTGTTGCCGCCACTTCAAGTCTTTGATCGCCTTCAACCTCTAGGTTCCACTTGTCGCTGTGTGTAGGATCCCCTCTGTCTCCATCATTGTTATCCTCAACCCCGTTGCCATGGATGAGCCTCGATTTCAATCATTCACTTCCACCAACCCTTTCAATGGGACGATGATTCACGGCTCCTTGTATCTATAGTTTTTCACTTCATACATTTTTTTCTCTTATTGTCTCGTCTTATTGGTGGTTGTTGAGATGAAGGTAATTTTGTGAATATCAATTAAACAATTTTTAATTAGTCAATTGGGGGAGATTTCGGGTCCCTTGGATAATAATTAGATAACTAATGGTTTAATTAATCATCTGTCGCCCTTATCGTCTTCAGATGATTAGTTCAACTTCTTAAGTGATATGCAAGGTCTCTTTTCTTGTCCATTCTTCGCATTGGTTGGCCGATTCCCTTGGTTGTGTTTTTTTATTGTGTGCAGGAGTTCATGGGGCCATAATTCGAGAGTTCTAGAAAGCAATCAGTTTTTTTTTTTATTTACCCAAATAGAAACTTGGGAATGTTTCTTCACTGTCCCTTACTCACCTTCAATATCTTGTGTTTTGAGGTACTGCTGTTTTGCTAAGAAGTTTATGCCCGATTTCACTTCTCCTGATTTTTCTTGGTCTCTGAGGAACCAGTGTTGATGCATTCTTCTTTCTATTTAGCATGATATTATGTTTTAGCACTTTTAATTTCCTTAAGTTAATATCCAACAATACCATGTCGATATTTATGTTACATTGGTAAATTGTTTAGATTCTATATGGCATAATTGAGAGTCTCTGGAATTATAGCTGATTTTAATGCTGGATTGATGCGGCCATTTGGTAGAGTCGACACATAGTATAAGGTGCAGGTGCATAGCTGCATGTATAAAGAAACAAATAACTAGTGATGGAACGAGAATACATCAGCATCTTAAATCTAAGTCTTTAGTTTCTATCCATGTTTTTAACTTTTGTATATGCTTTTAAATCATCTATACAGTAGCTAATGAATAATTTTAAATTATGATCCTTTTGCATCTGCTTTAGAATTGCAAGATATATTTTTTCCATCTGTTTTATTTATACATTTGACCATCGAAATATGTTTTCTTTCTACTTCTTCAAAAATTGTATAGGGAGAAATTAAGAAATAATCTGTTTTGGATTACTAAGATCTATGTATTGGACCTTGGATCTGCTGAAAACAGTTCCATCTTTTTTCTTCAGTTTTGAGGGAAATGAACATGAGATCCTACAACTTTAAGAGGATATATTTTACAGGCTTGTACATCTTTGGCTTGGCTGCTAATAAGGAGATGGCAAAATAATGACCAAACGGCTTGGTTTCTGTACAGGAGTATTTTGTAGCAAAAGTTAAAACATATAGTTTTATTAGAATATACCTTATTTTTATTTAGACATCCTTTATTTAGTGTTCCTCACTAGCTAACTTTATTTTTTCAACTTGGTGCAGGAAGCAAGCTGCGAGTGAAACAACTGCTTTGGATGTAGCCGCTAGAGCTAAAAAATTTTCTTGGAGGTATCTCTCTGTTCATTCCTATCTCTTGAAACTAAGTACCGAAAAAGCCATAAGTATAGAGCATTTGTCTATGTAAACAACTGTGTTCGTTGCCTGCATGTGTTCGAAGATGTTATTATGTACATAAACACACTTCTTTCTGTCCAAACTATTGAACTTTGTCAACCAAGTCTTCAACAAATATGTTATCCCTTCAACAAATAAGCTTAACTCGGAATCTTTGGTCCAAAATGAAAACCAAAAGGTATATTAGTTATTGTTTTTTATGCAATCTTGATGACAGAGATAATGTACCTAAAGAGGATGAGGATAACTTGAATATAGGTATGCTTATATATGTTGGTTTTGAGGCTAATTTTTACTTTTTTTATTTGTTTTTACTGGTTCCTTACCTGGAACCAATATCTTTGAAAGGTAATAGTTCATCCATCTAGTAATTTTTTCAAAATTAATTAAATTTTTAGAAATTTTTTTCCACACACGCAGCTTGAAAAAAAATCAATAGAAAATACTTACCCTCTATAAAATATTTTAAAAATATTATTTTAGTTTCAAAGTGTAGAGATTAATTAACACGAGTATACAAATTTAGTCAATATTATTTAATTTCCCCACTATTTAGATTTATAGTAAATTTTTACTATTGGCTCCTGAAATATGTCAATAGTTTTACTTTGATCCTTCGTTAAGTTAGTTACTTGATCGTGCCTGATCTATATTATTGGCCTATGGGATAGGCGAGGAGAAGGTCAGGACAATCACTTGAATTAAATTACACATGAACCGGAGACCAAATTATAAACCGTGCAATTTTGCTTGATTATTGTTCAAGCTCCAACAGGAGCAACTTGACTGGTGAATTATTGGGGAAATTGGATAAAGACAACACTTTATTTAGTTTCAAAATTGGAAAAAATCTTAAATATATTACTACCATTTTTGGCCAAGCTAAAATCTACCATTAAATTTTTTTTTGTCCAAATGGCCGCTAATTTATTTTTAAAAATAGCTCAAATTAGTCCTTGACCATAAAACGGCTAAAACAAAAAGAGAAAGAGAGAGAGAGAAATTTAGTAGTTTGAAAAATCTTAGAGTGGTTATGTAACTTTTAACAAACTTGGAGAATTCTAGGGAAGTTATCCGTTTGTTCTTACGCATCATTTGAAGAAAAAATAAAATATGAAATTTTAAGAAAATGTTTGAAAAAGCAAAAAAGATAAATGAAAAAATGTAAAATAGTTATTTTTAGTGATAGATTTAGTCTATCCTAAAATATTAGTGATATATTTGAAATATTTGTCTATCAGTTAATTAAGTATTTATGTGGAACATGTAAATTAAGATGAATCAAGTAGCCGTTGACTTTGGTCGGAACAAATCCAAAGGCTTATGGACCAATGGATCGGGCGCTCTGGAGCAACCCGACAACCAGGAAAAATCGGAACCCAAGGACTGGGGCAGCTGGATCAAGTAAGGAGCAATAATCAAAGAAGAGAATGCAGCAATTGAGCTGTTATGAGCGTAAATAACACATCATTTTATTCAATTTTTTAAAATATAAATAAAATGACATTAGAAATTGTCATTTATAAAATAAAACATTTTATTTGTTTAACTAGCATTGAACTTTACACTCACTTGATAACCACTTTCACAAATGTGCCAGTGGCAGATGTTAATTTTATTGAGCCAATAGTTTTCTTTTAGTAAATATAATTTTTTTTCTACTTTTTAATATTATATATTTTAACATTACTTTTAATTATTTTAGGCATTGTTACATTGAACTGATCTAGGATAAAGGAGAAGCAAACCAACTAGAAGATGAAGACATATCCACATAAATTGTTATGACTTCTATCGCAAATATTTTATGCAAACAAATATGTGTTAAAACTATATAACATTGATTGAGCATGTTTTGGTACTTTTATTATTATTATTGGTCTAATGATAACATTTATGTTAATGATATTTGAATGTCATTTCATGTCTAGAAATGTCTTTTGCTTAACTTTTGCTTACATATTTTTACTCTTACATTGCCATCTTTCATCTTTTATACCGACGTTTCTATTTTGTCCTTTCATTAGCTATAAATAACATTTTTAATTACCATGATATGTAAAATGAAACTCAACTATGTATTAATTCTGAAATTTATACATATTAATTAAATTTGAAAATTCAATCTTTTAAATATATAACTTTCATAAATAAATACTCTATTTATTTTATTAGTCATATTATGTAACCTATTTTGTGAAATTAATGTCTCTCCTTTCATATTTTTCTTTATATATATTAACACATTATAATATTGTAAAACCTACATAAATGTAAGCATCTCTTCTCTTTTCATTTTCAAAAATCATATTTTCCAAGATTGAAATTATGCATTGATTCTTTGTCATTAATTTCTTGAATTTAGGCTGCTGCTTCTTCTTCTTCTCTATATATGTATATATGTATGTACGTGTGTATGTATGTATGTATGTATTTTTTATTTTGGGAATCTATTTTGATTGACACAATATTATTGTGTAGTGATACATTTTAGTCCTATGGAATTCTTATTTTGTATGTTTTCAAGTTTGAATTATGATATTTTGTCTTTTAGATTGCAATTCTAACTAAATTCTATCTATATTGTTGGATCTTATTTTAAAAATATTAATTTTTCATCAATTTCATATTCAGGAATAAACTTGGAAGCTATGCCATCAAAGATCCAAAGATGAGATAGAGACATGGAGATGATTTGATGGGAGACAAGAAAAAAGAAAAAAAAATCTATGTTGTATAATACATGTTAATTTTTTATATATATTTGATAATATGTTAAATTTTCAATTTTTTACACCTTCTAAGTGTATTATTTTCATTATGTAAAACCCATAAATTCTTATTATTATAATTGTAATATTTAGTAAGTTTATACTATGATAAATATAATTACATAAAGCCCATAAATGTATAATAGTTATGTTGTCATCATAAAAAGCATTTTTCTTGCATAATTTTTTGTTTACTAATCAATATCAAGATTTTATAATTTTGGTACAAAAAATATCCATCTTAATACTTTTGGGAGAAAATTTTCATTATTCTTTTGTCTTCCTTGCTTTCTCTCACACTGTACCATATTTAAAATAGATTTTATTGCATATTTTCTCACATAAATTCACACACTAACTTCACACAAAAAAAAAAGGGAAAGCTCTTTAAAATCTTGTACATATAATGCAATTAGTAAGAAAACATTAATTTTGGCTATAATATCATAACCTTTAATATTTATTCTAAAACCTTCATACAATTTTATATTTTAGAAATATAATAAGTAAGATATTTAATGTAACAAGAATAATTTGTTTATGAGAAAAATTTTATTATCTAAAATAAAAAGATCACACCAAATAGCACATATTTTGATAAAAAGGAAACAATTAACTTTTCAAATAATTGTAAATTTGAGTCACTTTATAAAATGAATGGGATTATCAACATTAATTGTTTCCAAAACAGAATTAAATTGACATTTATTAACATTTAATTCATTTTTTTGTGGTATGGTCAGTTACTATTAAATATTTTTCTTCTAATTTATTTTTTTAATTATTATTATATTTTTTATTTTAAATTTATAAATATATTTTACATTAGATGTTATTATTATTATTTTCATCACTCAATCACATTTATTTACTAAAAATACATGACACTTGGTTGGAGTTTTTCTTTGTTAGCTTCAAATTATAACTTTCTTCCATTACTTTCATTATTTTTTTATTTAATTTTTTTTAAAAATTAATAATTAAAGAAATAAGCTAGCACTATATTGAGGGTTAATTAATATAGGCTAATATTGTATTAAGAAGATGGTTGAAGATAAAATGTAATAAAAAATATTTAATGACAGGTTAAATTTTTTGGGTTAAGGCATTTTCTTTTGTAAATAAGTCAAATTCTTTTATTTTTATTTGTTAATTATAACGATCTTTGTTAGATTAATTTTACTCTAAATATTATTGGTTTACAACTTTATTATTAATACTCAATACCTAGCTAGGCATTTATATTTTAACCATAGAGTTGGAAATAAACCTCCCTTTTATTTTTTCATGCACTTAAAATTGTTATTATTATCAACTTTTTGAAACAAAAATTGTCCAATAGTTGTGATTCAACTGATAGTTGATTATTATAAAGTTGTGATTTAGATGAAAAGTTTCAGTCAAGCTCGAGCTAAAAGTGTTTGGGTTTGGCTTGACTTGATTTAAACCCCAACTTATGTAACGGATAATTGGTTTTTCAAACAATCATATTAAAAAGTGATAAATATTTTTTATTTAAAAAAAAAATAACAACATTTTCATTAGAGTACAAATCTTTTAATATAAAGTATGTATTTATTTTAATAGAAAGTTTTTTTTAAGTGTTCATTGAGGGGGTAGGTTAAGCTGATTGTGGGTCATGGGTCTTTCTTGATAGATGGAGATGTGAATAAAGGGATTTGGGTAAGATATTACTAAATCCAAACCCTCTCAACATGTAAATGAGTTCATATCTAACTACCACGGATAGGCAGGTAACACATGCTTACCCATTTTTTTTGTGTGTGCGTGCGTGCACACAAACAGACACACACACACAAATTTTATTTTTTCTATATATTTTATGTATGTTTTAAAATAATACATATGTCTACAAATAATTAATAAATAAAAATTTATAAAATCAAGTAATATAAAAAAATTACACTAAAATATAACTTTATTTTGAGATAAAATTAAAATTTTTAAAAATAAATATACTAATTTATGATGTGTATGATGCAGTATAATTAGTTAAGCCTGTAACTTTACCAAAGCTTTGTGGGTAGGGTCAAGCTAGAATGGGCTGGTTTAGGAAGGGTAAAGGCAATAAAGTAATTTTGTCAGCCCTATTGGTAGGGGCCAAGCTTGGCCAATTATACTTAATAATATATTTAATTTATGTTAAGTGAAAGTCTACCTTTTAAATGTCTTGATGTGGCTATGTTTTTTTTCTAAATAAGTTATTGTAAAGCATGATGAGTAACTTGCCAGTTTCTTGAAATTTGAAAGGCACAGGAGACAAAATTGGTAATTTAGGGAAGTGGCAATCAGGTATATGTCCTTTAGTGGTAGCTATGCTAAAAGGCAAAGACAATGTTTCTAAAACTAATACTTGAAATACTCATACTTTTTTTTTATTTTTCTTGCTTTTCTTATACATGTTTTGGTAATCTGATACTCCCTAACAAATTTGTTTTCCTATATTTTGGGTAAAATTAGTTAAACACATAACAATCTTTGCGAGTAAAGTTGAGTTTAGGTAGGGTAGGGTAGTAGAATTATTTTTGTTATCTCAATTAGTAAAGATAATCTAGGTCAATTGTACTTATCTGATTTAGCATATAGAAAAACCTATCATTTGAACATCTTGATGTAGCCATGTTCATCCTTTTAATAAGTTATTGTGAAGTATGTTGGTCAATTTGCATGTTTTTCAAAATCTATAGAAATATCAGATAAAATTAACAAATTGGGGAGTGCAACCATGGTCGGTATCCTCTGGCGATGCAAGGGTGCTAGGACTATGTTTGTAGAACTAATATTTAAAATACTCATACTCATTTTTTATTTTTCTTATTTTTCTCATACGTTTTTTAGTAGTTTGACATACCATAGTAAATATGTTTTTCTTTTTCCTTGCATGTATATTCTTCTCACTTTCCAATCCAAAATTTTGTAAACTGTTGGAATTCTTGGCGCACCAAGATCCTTTTAAGATAGGATTTGAGCTCATTGAGCTAACTGTAGCTTGAATAGCTATCTAAAGCAGCTAGAAGTAGCTCAAAGTAGCTAGACTTCAGCTCAAGTTAGCTCAAGTCAGCTCACTTCAGCTTCTGGTAGCTGAATGTAACTAGACTTCAACTCAAGTCAGCTTACTTTAGCTATAAGTAGCTCAAAGTAGCAGGACTTCAGCTCAAGTTAGCTCAAGTTAGCTCAAGTCAGCTCAAGTCAGCTCACTTCAGCTTTTGGTAGCTGAGTGTAGCTGGACTTCAGTTCACTTCAGTTGAGAGCAGCTAACTCCAGCTCTAGGTCAACTCTAGGAGCTGGACCTCAGTTCATGGTGCTTGGTTGGAGCTCAAAGGAGCTCAATGGTGCATAAGTAGTATAGCGAGTTAGCTTTGCGCCAGCTCACCTTGCTTTTAGCTCAAAACCACCAAGAGACACATCTTTTGTGTAAAGGTATGTCTCTTCATCAAAAGAGATGACTATTGGCTAAAAGAACATGTCCTTTCATCCAAAGGAAGTGTTCCTTGAGTGAATAGACATGTATATTCGCCCATGAGGTGGTTGGGGTGGTTATTGCTCCAAGAATGATGTCTTTTGACATCAAGAGACATGTATTTTCGCCCATAAGGTAGTTATAGGGTGGTTATAGGCCAAATGAAGTGTTCATTGGCTAAAAGACATGTATTTTCGCCACCATACATGACCCTTAGCCAAAGGAAGTGTTCTTTGGCTTAAAAGACACCTTTCTTGGTGTAAAGGTGTGCCTTTTGGTCATCTATAAATAGCCTTTAGTGACTGGCCATTTGAAGCACGAATTTGGCACTCCATTTGCTCCATTTTCTTGAGAGAAAATTATTCTCCTCCTATTTCCTTTAGAGGCCGAAATATTAAACACCTTCTGAGAGCATTGTGGGTGGATTTACATTGAGATTGTTCATCTCAGTTCAAGCCTCAAGGTGCTCCTCCAATATCAAGTTCTTCCTCTTTTCTTCATACATAACCAAGAAGGAAGGTACACATTCTTTCTTGATTTAGTAGCATGCTAGGATTCATTCATTATTTACATGAATGTTCTTAGTAGCATGCTAGGATTTGTTTACCACAATATGTATGTAAAACTAACATGCTATATCAAATGCATAAAATATGTTAAACAAATTAGAATGATGCATGCTTGTATTCATGTTGAACTCAAATGATCAAAATGCATGTGGCATGTACATGAGTAGATAACATAAAGATATGTTATCATGAGATCCTGAAATTTTCATAAACAATGTATAAAGATAAAATTTTGTATCACTTCATGCTAACATCTAAAATATACTCAAGTTTTGTAATGCCTTATATAATTATCTTAGTCTAGATATTCTATAATTCACTATCTAATCTATGTTCTATTACTATGATGAATTATATAAAAATTAAAATAGTATAATATTGTATTCATTTTGAATATGATTTCTTGCTGATTTACCTGATAATATATGATTATTAATTGTATAATCATGTATTTTAATTTAAACTATTTCTTATACTATCAAGGCACATATTACTATCACTTTATTTTACTTGTAAAGTGTTCGTGTTGATGAATAATATTTTTAGCTATTATTTTAGTTTAAATTTTCATTGCATTATTTATTATTTCTAATTTTTTTTGTTCTCATGATAATATTGGGTATTTAAATTTTGTTTTATATCCATATGCTTTGTATTTTAAATTCAACCATATTTTTGTCATAATTTGATCCTTGAGACAACGCTAGGTATTAAAACTAATTCAAGTCTAAAACTTAAGAGAGAAAGAAAATCTGATGCAAAACTGGACATGTAAACCAGTTTTGTTTTGTTTTTCAACCTTTTCTCACTTTTCCTTTTTCCTTTCTCTTTGCCACGTTTCGCTGTCCCCTTTTTCCCATTTCCCTTTTTTCCCCCTTCTTTCTTTTGTTTCTTTTTTACTTCCTCTCCTAGCGCATCTTTATTTTTTGCCCCTTTCTTGGTTTCTTTCACATTTCTTTTTGTTTTTTTCCTTCTATTTTCTTTTTATGTTTCTTTCTTATTTCTTTTCAGCCATTTTTTGACTTTATTTTTTTCAGGACTGACATATTTTTTCACATTTATTTATTTTTTAATTTCATTCTTTATTTTAAATATTATTTTTTTTCTAAAAGCTATCTGCTTATTTTTTTCATTTTTTATTCCAAGATTATTAGCTTAAAAAAAAAAAGCAAATAACTAGTTAAGTCAAAAGAACCAATAGATATAGGCAAAAGAACATCTAGTTCCTTTAAAATAGCAAATAGATACTAATAAAGGAATAACTAGTTTATATATGTTCTTTTATAAGTTCTTATTTGTTCTTTTATCAATTTAATCATTTTTTTATCAGTTTTTATTTTTTCTTTTGTCACTTCTTATTTTTTCTTTTTAAGTTTTGTCTATTCTTTTTATTAATTTTATCTATTTTTTATCAGTTCTTGTTTATTATTTCATCAATTTTATCAATTTTTATTAGATTTATCTGTTCTTTTATCAGTTCTCATTTATTTTTTATTGGTTTCGTTTGTTGTTTTTTGCTTTTGTCTTTTCTTTTATTAGTTCTTATCTATTCTTTTATTGGTTTTATCTATTCTTTTCTTAGTTTTATATGTTATTTTTTCAGTTTTATTTGTTGTTTTCTTATTTTTAATAAACTATTTATTTTTTTTGTTCTTTTATCATTATCTATTTTATCTTTTATGAGTATTTATTAATTTTTTAGATAAATTAATTATATTTTTATTAGTTTCTGTTTATTATTTTTTAGAAACTATCTATTCTTTTATTAGTAGTTTTTGTTCTTTTAGCTGAACTAATTGTTTGTTATTTTATTAGTTGCAAAATTTGAAACAAAAAAAGAATAAAAATAAATAAATTTTAAAAAATAAGGATAATATAAGTAATAAAAAATGGAATAGAACTAAGAATAAAAAAATAAATTAATTAAAAATAATAATAAAATAGAAAACAAAACAATAGACAAACTAGAAATAATGCAAAAAATGAAAAACCAGAAAAAAGATGTGAAAATAAAGATAAAAATAAAACTGGGAAAATTAAATAAATAAAAAAAAAAGTAAGCAGGAAAAAATTGGGAATTTCTGATAGAAAAAACTTAAAAAGACAAAAAAAAAATGAAAATAGAAAACCTAGAGAAGAGGCGAGGTTGCCGGGACCCGAACCTGGCCGAACCGCTCCCCCGTCGTACACTAGCAACTTCGACCAAGTCGGATGTTTGCCCAAAATGATACTCCCTCCGTCCCAAATTCTTTGCACCATTCACGTTTTACCAATTAATCTATAATTTTTTATTTTAGACATTTTAACATATAAATGAAAAAATTTTATGTGTGAATGATAAATCAAGATCTATAGTTTCTAAATATATATATTTTATTTTTTTCTAACAATCAATAATATAAAAAAATTCAAGTCAAACTAGCCCAAAAAGTCAAATGGTTCAAAGAAATCGGGACGGAGGGAGTATTTATCAAAATTTCCAAGGATGCCGCGGCCGCGTAGAATAAACAAGATTTATGCAATACTTACTCTAAAATGAAAGTTAAATTAAAAAGAAATTTATAATAAAAATTCAATGCTTTAACTCTAGACGTAAAGATTAGAGTTCAAACATCGTCATTTCTTCCTTTCTTTCTTGGAAGCAAGTCATATATTGTAAGACAGTAAGTGCCAAACCAATGCTGGTAATTGTGAAAAAAAAAAAAGGAAAATTGTTTTAATTATAGTAGGCCAAATTGGTTCTGGTTCCTCTCTTTATATAAATTAGTTATGTTCAGAGATCCGAGCAACATTTCATGAATAACCAAACGGTTGACTTGTGTCAATATATGACTCATAGGATTGCTGAGCTCAAATGGAGCTTGTTTTCTTTCTTCCTTTTATTCTCTGATGGTGATGGAGCTCATGGTCATGGTTAAACATGATGTCGTGATTGAAAGTGGGGTGTATTTTTTTGTTGGAAAAATTAAAAAATAATGTGGATATAGAAATAATAGTTTGAAATGTAATACTAACTGACATAATTCTTTTATTTTGAATTTTCGTTCTCAATTTTATATTATACTGTTACTCATATTTTTATTTTAATAATGTTTTTACCTATTTAAATATTAAAAAGTTATGTTTTCTAGCTTTTGTTGCTGCTGCCCACCCCCACTATCGAGATAATTTGTGTAATATAATAAAATAATTTATTAAATATAAAAATATTATATTTAGAACTACTTAAAATAAAATATATTATGTGATCCCTCTTTGTCTCGCGAGGCGAAGGTGTGGGGGCTACAGCGCAGTTCTGTTGGGAAAAGTAGTGCATGCGGCCCAAGTAAAGGCCCCAAGTAAACTGTCTGCTTAACAGATCAAAAAGTAGTGGTAAATGCTACCCGGGCCTACGGCCCCTACCCTACTAATAAGCTTTCAAATCAGAGTCACCTTTACTAAGGATTTTGAGGACCCCTGTGTTCTCTCTAGCGAATTTTTAAATACTTGATCATCTTTAAAAAAAAATAAATTAAAATTAAAAAATACAACTATAAATTATATAAAAAAAAATCGAAGCAACTAACTAATATGAAAGCGAGGAAATATGCAGTTCTATAAAATTTTAACTTAATAAATGATTTTATTGAATAATTAATTAAGAAATTAAATTTAGAAGAATCCTGCATTATGCTAGGCAAAAATGGGCCTACCACGTGACAAGCAAAAATGATCTCCACAATGCAAGTTCTGGGTAGATATGGGCAAACTCCAAATATGTGCCTGCTAACATTGCACGAGCAATTAAAGGAAGATAGGGTTGTATGTATTTTAAGAAAAGGGACTCCTATGACTTCATGGTCCACAACAATTGTAAGTCTCACAATTATCAAGGACCATGAAGCTGAGGGTTTCCTAAGAAAAGCTTTCTTATTCATAAGTTAATATATAGTATGAGTAATGAATGCAATGTTCATTTGTACCTTCTGCTGAGACATTAAGAAGGTAATTGGTTCTTGTGTAAAGCCTTCCCTGATGGAAGTTGCTTTTGATTTGGACTCTCACCTAGCGATTGGACTTTACTGTTTTCCATTTTGAAAATGAATCTACCTCACCTTTATCAAACAAAGAAAAGGAAAAGAGAAATATCTACTGTTAGTTACAATGGGTACTCAAATTTAGAATTTATTGAAAATTTGTTGACATACAGGATATCTAAGATCTTGTTTGACAGTAATGTCAATGATTAATATTAGAGTTTTAAAAATTTTATTTAATAGTAACTGTTAGCATTTAGTCAGTAATTTTATTTTTATTATTAAATAATAATCCAAAACTATAACACTAATTATAAAAACTGCTCCCAAATGGACCTTAACCCAATTTGGTTATTTCTAGACTTCTAGCCGTCTCATGATCATTGTAATTTACTATATTGGATAGTTTTGATGCTACTCTTTTGGTGGTCAAACGGTTGCCTGCCATCCCCGTTGTTATGATGCAAGCTCCCTAAAGACACTTTTAAAAGTCTAGGTCATGATCACGGGCTTGTACACTTAGGGCTGCTTTCCATTGGGCCTTGGCATTGTGGGTCATGACCCCCAACTTTCAAGTTTCATATGATACTACACTTTTATAATGGCAAGTGACTCAATTCTAAAGTTACAAACAAATCTAAGACAATAGCACATGTGGACCCTTAGCTTTTCTATATGTTGCTGAAATGGTTAGTGGCTTCTTTTGGTCTCGATTATTTTATTAATATTTTTTTATATAAATTTTGAGTTTTGATAGAATGACCTAATTTTCAAGTTTATGAACATTATCGTTTTTCAGATCTTAGAAAGAAAGTTCAAGTCATAAAATAGATCAAATGCCTTACATTTATTATGAAACTAACCTTAACACAATTTCAGGTAATAATTAGAGGATGGCAAAAGAGGCAAATAACTCACAGAGTATTTATTTCGTGATAGGTTGATCACCCACTTTTTTTTTTCAGTTATATTTGCTATTAAGATTATATTATTAGTAGACATTGGGCGCTACCATTACTTTTGTCCAATTATATAATGATTTGGAATATTTTAATGATATGGGTTGACATATGTGGCAAGCTTATGTAAAAAAGATAAAATAACTAACTTAACATGGAAACATTTGTCCAACACTACAAACCTATCTAAGCTTTGGATATTTCTAGTTCTCACAATTCTGCTCCTTTACACTCCACTCCAAAGCTCTATGTTCTTCGTCATACGCCTTCACTCTACTCTAGTGATACCCTTATCTATCGCGCGCATCGGCTTCTTCAAGCTCATCCTTCAAGGTTATATAGTCGTTGTCACCAACACTAGCCTGTCATTCCTTTTCCAATTTCCACCCTCCTTAATCAATCCATCTTCTCAATTCACCAACCATTCACTCTAAAATCCCTAATCACTATTTCTTCGCCTTCGAGCCTCACAAAACCAACTGCCCGATTTTCCTTTATCTGATGTTTCCTCAAGTTCCCGATGATGACATCCAAATGAACTCGGTTCACTCGATCCTAGAGCCATAGCGAGTTTGGAGTTTTTACTTTGTTCCTGCCAACTAAGTCGCCCCCAATTTCTTTGTTGAGGGTAAACGCTTCAGTGCTTCTGCAATTAAGGGATTAAAGCGCCAAACGATGTTGACGCAGTAGCGGAGGGAAAACGAGTCTTGCCCTAGTTTCTTTACTATTTGCTCTCCCCTGAGTCTCGCCTTAGGCTTCTGGGATCATATTAGGACCACCTAGATCGAGTTCGGCTCGGTTAGGTACACCACCATTCCATTAGATCTGAACAAGGCTACAGCGTAGGCTCGAAGGAGATTGGTTCAGTTCCTATTTGAAAGAGGAGATTGGTTCTGTTTCGCCGTCACCGACAACAAACAAAGCCCAAGTGGTTTTTTTTTTTTAGTTCGGGACCAATGTGCATAAATGAAAATAGTTTCAGAATAAACATTGTAATTTATCCAGCAGAATAGTAATTGCATGGATTTTTATTTATATTTTTTGGTAGACTTAACAGAATATTCTAAAAAAGCAAAATATTCTGTCTTTTAGTCTTGTAAGTTGCTAATTTGCTCACATTCAAAATAATAATATTGATTTCACTAAGTCACAAATATAAGTGAGTGATTTAACTAAAAAAAACTATAGTGAGTGATATCTGTTATTATGAAAGGGTCGATGGTGGATTTGGCTATTTTGCATTTTAGGATTAATGAAACAATTCTCCCATGAAACAACATTTCTTAAAAATAATAATAATAATAATAATGAATAAAAGAGACCGGAAAGAGCAAAGGGTGGGTTAAAAAAGGCCAAAATGCATATTTATTCCCTCAATTTTGTTGACTCAAGTGAGTCAGTCCTTTAACTTTAACTTTTCTTTAACTTTGAAAATTTAAGTGAGCTAATTCGTCTTTGTACAAAAGGCCAAACAGCCTTTTTTTTTTGCCTTCATTGTCAGCCTATCTTTTCCCCAACACTTCTGGCCTCACTTCCTTTTGTTCTCTTACCAACCTCCTTCCTCACCTCGCCTCTTCCCCCATCAACCTCATCACCTCTTCTCTTATTGGCATCACTTCCTGTTGGCCTTGTCTCACTTCCCACTGGCCTTACCTCCCTCACTTCCATGGAGGAAGTCCATAGTTCTAGGCCATCTTCCTCATTCCTTATCAATCCAAAATCGCTCTTTATTCCTGATTCATCTTGTAGAACACCCTGAACCCAAATCCTTCACCATTTGCATCCTTGATGCCTCATTTCAGCCCCTTGGCTTCCAAATCAAGGACCTTTCTCCCAATGGCAAACCTATGTAGGGGCAGGGGGTGCCGCTGCCCCCTAAAAATTTTGAAAAAAAATTAAATATAGGTACTTAATTGGTTAATTCAAGAGAAATTATGAACTGTAAATGCATTTTTGCCCCCAGAAATGATGGAAGAATATGAAAAGGGGGGCAGTGAGGTAGGCGATAAAGAAAGTAGTGACCAAGTGAGCAATTATTCCCTCTAGCCTTAAACAGATATTTGAACATAGCCTAAATAGACCATTAGTCCTCTAAATTTTCTAACTTGTATGAGTTGCACCCTAATCTTTAAATTAGTACGACTTAGTCTCAATCTCCAGTTTTGCCTCACCGTGATGCTGTCCCGGGCTCGCCTCCCAGAACCAAAAATCCTAGTTCTGCCACTGCTCTCTCCCTATAGAGTCACCGCTCACCTCTTCATTACCCACAAGTGCATCCGGCCCTCTATGGTGGCATCTCCTCCCTCATCAAATTGGTGCAACAAATAGGAGGCAGAAGCGATCTCCACTCAATCTTTTCATTCCTTCATTGGTCTCAAATTTCACCTCTTCACCCGCTTCCACCTCAAGCTGCTGCTTGCCCAGTGGCCAGCTCTTTCGCCCTCATTGTCAAGATAGAGATCTTTCTCACTTGCCTAGTGTCTTGCAATAGAATCAATAGCGATACAGCCCCAGTGGCAACTACCCTTCTTGACCCTTTTACTTCACACCGGAAAAGATAAGATTCCAGTAAAGAACTAACGCCATCTTCCTTTCGGTGCCTCCTAGGACCAACTCACTTTATTTTTAAAAGTTAAGGGACTAAGTCACAGATTTTATCAAATTTAGAGGACTAATTCGTGCGAGTTTGCAAAGCTGAGGGCCCAATCACGGATTTAGGCCGTTTAAGAAAAAAGGGCATCATTTCCAGTATGAGAGAGTAGCCTACCAGAAAATCTCTTTCGGCTTCACCAGTCTACTATGCTACAAGCGATCCCGAGGAGATAGCCAAAAACCAGAATTTCTCCCTCTAGGCTTCTACTCCAATTCATCCGATTGTATTCCCTCTTGATTTTTTACTCTTAACTTCTAAAACCCTCCAATTCTAAGTCCTTTTTCCTCCTCACGTCAGCCCTCCTTTCTCCCTTCTCGTGCTCAATCACCAGCACGATGTTGCTCAGAATCCGCAGCCGCGACGGCCTGGAGCGGGTCAAAATCGACGATCCGAACTCCACCGTTGCCCAACTTAAAGCCCAGATTGCGAACCAGCTTCAAATTCCTGCCCACAACCAGACCCTCTCCACCAACCAAAACCTCCTCTTGGCCAAGACCTCCGGTGACCTCCTCTGCTTCACTGACATGGCCGACCCTTCCAAACCCATCTCCACCCTCAGCCTTTCGCATGGTTCCATCTTGTTTCTTCATTACGAGGGTCAGCGCACCGTCCCCGGTGGCCCCTCCATCAGCCCTGCTGGATCCTTTGGCCGCAAGATGACAGTCGATGATCTCATTGCCAGGCAGACTAGGATCACTCGCCAGGAGACTCCCCACTGCGACGCTGTCTCCTTCGATCGGGACTCTGCCAACGCCTTCCAGAGCTACGTGAACGAGGCGCTGGCATTCGCTTCCAAGCGTGGGGGTTTCATGTATGGAAGTGTCACAGAGGACGGTCGAGTGGAGGTCGATTTCATCTACGAGCCGCCTCAGCAGGGAATTGAGGACGATTTGATCTTGTTGAGGGATCCAGAGGAGGAGAAATTAGTGGAGGCAATCGCAGCAGGCCTGGGGATGAAAAGGGTAGGGTTTATGTTTAGTCAAACAATAATGCAGGAGAAAAAGGACTATACTTTTTCGAGCAAAGAGGTTATTCAGGCCGCGGAGCTGCAGGCAGAGAGTGAGCTCAAGGAGTGGGTGACAGTGGTGGTGAAGCTGGAGGTGAACGAGGATGGTGGGGCGGATGTGCACTTTGAGGCCTTTCAGATGAGCGACATGTGCGTTAAATTGTTTAAGGAAGGATGGTTCGAGACAGAATTTGGGTCAGATGACGATCCTAAGCTTTCCAAGATGAGTAAGGAGGTTGTTGTTGGTGGGAAGGATGTGAAGGAGGTGGACAATGACTTCTTCTTGGTTGTGGTTAAGATTTTTGATCATCAGGTGCGTTTTTCTACTGGTTACTTTCTTTGTCTGCAGTGGGCTTCTCTTGGTACATGTATAAAATACTGTGGTTTCTTTAAATATCTAGGTTCGTCGTATGAAATATTTGTTGCCGATAGCTCATTGTTAGTTCAGAGCTCGAGACACTAGTTTCCATAAATGCGGCGCATAAGGTCTGAGCAATGATAAAAAAAATATCATGATCATCACATATATAAAACTGCTGGACTTGTATCTTCTTATGCCAATGGCCCTGTTATTTTGGTGACAATCTAATGGTGTTTCATTTGGCTTTGCTTGATGTTTTTACTGTGATTGTGGTTCTCATAATTTCCTGAATTAATGGGATGGCTGTCATACCAATATGCCAAATTTGCATTTGATGGGTATGAATGTGAGGTTGTATCATCAACAGCATTAGCTCACGTTGTTCTTCTAAATGTAGACAACTTTTTGTTTACTATGATGTGCCTCATATGCTTTTCTTATTTGTTCTTCTAATGCATAGAAGGTATATCCTTGTGGTACTCCCTGGTGGCATTTCTCTGTCAGTCTTTGATTTCTTATGTTGCTGCTTTTGAATTGGACATTCATTGTACTTTATATTATAAAAATTTTATGTTTGCTTACCTGAGTTATGGATGATGTGGCGTCACCTGCCATTGCTTACCTGAGTTATGCATAGAACATGCCGGATTGATATCAATTAAATCATGATTGAATTATGACTCTTCTGGTTGTATTCTTATTGTATTGTTGAATTCAACATGTTACAAAGGCTAGGTGTCAATGGGTTGAGTTTCATAATTCCCAGAGGGAACGACCTTAAAGCCAACCATTATCCAAACTGGGGAAAGCAAATCATTGGTTTGGTTTCATTCAGTTTTGGTTTGTGATTTGGTCCACAAAATTGTGAAACCATTCTCTAGTTGGTTGGGCTTAGGTTTTACCGTGAAACCGATCTAAACCTGCACCATGATCACACCTAATCATGGTAGGCTGGTCAGAATGAGTTAAATTTCTAAATGATCTGACGGTTTGTGTTCCCAAGTTCATGTTTCAATTTCCTGCCATGTGATTGGGAATATTAATGATGAGAAGCAGCAAGTCATTTATTCTTTGGATTTTATTTTTTGAGGGCAAATATTTATAATTTTCAGGTGCCATTGCTTATATTGTTTTTATGTTTTCAGATAGACTGCAATGAGATGAGGGTTTTTGGGTTAGAATAACAGGCAGATGATTCAGTTTCATGAAGTTATCTTAATTTGTCTGTGGGGATTAATTACTTCTGGTGTTCCCTAATAACTGGTCCTTGGCATTAGTCATTCCAACCCAAGTATCTCTCCATGTCTGTTGGAATACTTGTTTAAGCATTTGCGATAGGTAGTCACTGAATAAAAAGACTTGTTGCAAACGGCACGCTTTTGGAGCCTTAGCTTGTTCTGCTTATCCGAAAAAAAATCCTGGGTGACGTGCTGTCTGTTTACATAGTGGAAAGGTTTTGGTCCACCGTGCATCTGATGGATTTTAATGAACTGTTTTACTTTGTTATGTTGTTACATATTGGTTGAAGTCATGAAGAATTGAACTATGATGCAGGGCCCCCTTTCATCAACATTTCCCATTGAGAACCGAAACACAAGTGCAACAATGAAGTCCCTCAAAAATCATCTAGACCGAAGCAAGAGTCTTCCATTTGTGAAGCGGATATCTGATTTTCATTTACTCCTGTTTTTGGCCAAGTTTCTCGATCTTGGCTCTGACATGCCTGCACTTGCAGAGTGTGTGCTCAGGCAACTACCGGTCCAGGAAGGACATCAGCTCCTTATTGAGTCAATGGCCAGTACAGCTTGAAGTGAACTTTGCCTGCAGCACTCGTGGCCAAATGAGCCTCATGATGGTGCTGCTGAGCTGAAATTTCCGTTTCTCCAGCTTGGTTTAATTCAGTTCCCAGTGAAAACGCTGCGTAAACGGAATGTGTAATATTTTGGGTTCAGAGTCAAATCATATAGTGAGCTTCTTACGCTCTACATTTGTCTGAAAAATTACTTGAAAAGTAAAAAAAATCTTGAAACAGGTTGGTGTATTTATGGCCCCTGTTGTGGTTTTGCTGGATACATTGTCTTCAGCTTCTGGTTGTCATCGGAAGTACCTAGACCTTTCAAGGGTGAAGCAGGTGTGCAACATAGTTTAAAATTTGAGACAAAAGTAAAACAAGTTCTTCATACAGAGTGATAGAAAATTTTATTATGTCCATTCAAACATGTTCCAAGTTTTGCAAGAATTTGTTGGTCTCCTTGCATAAATGAGAATGGAATTGCATTAGGATAGGAGTTCTTGGAATTGTAGTATTATTACGAGTTGTTTACATAATCGGCCACAGCTGAAGTTTAGTAACAGTGACATGTATAACATATTGTCTTGTGACAAATAAAATTGGCATCATTGAGATCATTGTCTTAATCGGCTTTAAACAATCCAGGAATCGCCAAAATAGCCGCAGTTTCGTTCCAAAATGGCAGTATTACACCAAATTACTTGGCCGCGTGACCTAATCATCTCCAAATGACCATTTAATTTCTCGACATTCATAGATCACTCGAATGGAACACAAGAACTGCCATGATTGTTTTCCACAAAACCTTGGCCCCTGCCTTCTAGAACTGCCATTTATACTTCCACCTCTACAATGTCAACCTTCCAGTTCACGAGTTATTTCAAAATGATTTATTTTTACTTTTATATATTTTTATCTTACTTTTACATTTTTTTTTATCCGGAACCAATTTCATTTAAAAATTAATATTATAGTGTAATAATTCATTGAAAATATAATTTTTATGAATTTTTCTTTTTTTTTAATGCCTAAAAATATAAAAACTCATAAAAAAATTAAAAATATAATGAGAATTTACTTTCAAATAGATTATTGTATCAACATAATATTAACTTTCAAATAAAATTAGTTCTGTGAAAAAAAATTAAAAATAAAAATAAGTCATTTTAGGTTAAATTGACTTAAATTAAAACAAATTGACTCTAAATGAGAAAGCTTTTAAGTTTGCAAAGAAAGTGCCTTGCCCACTCCTTTGCTAAATGCAGTTATAACAGAACCGAAGAAGAAGAAAATAATAATGTTACTCTCACATCACATGATATATGAACCATTTTATGATACAGAGCTGGAAATCCAACTTCCCTCACAGCATTGTGTTTCCTTGTAGTGGAAGGCGCTACTCTGCTTAAGGAAAACCACTCGACGCACATCTTACACTCGATGTAGGAAAAGAGCTCATTCTTTTCTTTCTAGGAAGTATTATTCTCAACCTATGTACTCGCTACAAATCGATTTTTATAATCTACAAGACATTAGGAGCGCACTTTTTTTATCACTAAAAATTACTACAAGATAAACACGCTACTACAATCACCTGAGAGCTTTCTATTCAATGGCAATGCAGTGCAGCATGTATGAATGCCAGGTGCTGTACACATCCTCCAATCCACATTCCCAACATCATATGTACGCAAGTGAGTTCCGATCAATGTCAGGTTGAGGACGGCCACGAGTAGGGGTTGGAGGCCTTTGGATGTTTAACTCCTGTGGGGTGCAAACACAATGACTGTCATAATTATGATACTAGGGGAAGGCACCCATTGTTAAACATATCATACCGCTGCCAAATAGTATGATACAAATACATATTTCCCTTTGTTTCATTAATTGTATTCTCCTCCCTGTCATCCACCTATCTAAACATAGTATGATAAAGATGAACCTTGCACCAAAGCATATTGTACCTGCATCCAAGTTTCATCCACAACTCGTTCCGGTGATGTCTCTGGTGACTGAATGGGAGGTGGCAAGGGATGAATCAACTTGGGGACTATAACTAATCCTCTACCAACAACCAATATAGCTCCCGCATTGTTGGCAGTTCCTGATGCACCAAATAGGTGATGTCATATATAACAACAAATACAAGACCCTAAGAAATGTTGGGTTATTGTTTTACCACAATAGTTGGTTGCAGAGAAAAGCGTAATCAACTGTCCCTGTGCAAATCTTTCAAACCCATCCATAACACACTCATGAGCCCTTATGATTAATTGTAACTTGTTTTTCTTGCAGAAGTCTGTGACACGATCAGGCTGCAGATAGGGAGAAGTTGACTTATAGAAGGCCATATAAATATAAGACAAGATCTACCCTATTCGATCCATGCAGACTCTGAGCATAATGCATATGATGAAAAAAATGCATCCGATGAACATTGCTTACAAACAAGCAAAAAGGAAACATTGGTTACAAATTAAAATACCACATATAGTCTACAGATGAGGACGACAAACTATTCCAACAGATGAGAACAGCAAGCTTAAAAATACATCCAGATACTAACATCCACCAAATCCACGAGACATCAACCAAACCATCATTATCATATCCCCTTAAATCTTAATTTTGTAACTTCTCGAATATTCTAGGCTCCCACACAATTAAATGCATTCAGAAAAAAATTTCCCACAAACCCATGGAAACACAACCATAATTCAGTCCTTATTAGGAAGGGCAAGGCGACTTTTGACAAGTAACAGAAAAGAGTATTCAGAATTTCAGAGTATGAAGGAAATAACTGATTAACATATTGCAACTTGCAATGAAATGCATACCCCAAAAGTCACAAGACCCGGTCCTCTAGCATTTGGTCTCAAACCTTCTATGCTATCATTTTCTGTGGGGTCAGACCTGAACAACAAACTCCCAAGAGTCAAAACCTTACAATAGAAGTATGAATGTTGAAGCACAGATTGCTTTTAAAGAAAGCACACCATAAAAGATCCATGAGAATAATTGATCCAGCATCCATTGTTATTGGCCGCTCTAGTTTCTCTATCTGTTCTACTGAATTTATAGATCGTCCAATCCCTCCATGCATACAGATAATTTTCTTTTCGATAAGTGCAGCAAGCGGGAGAAAGTTAAAAAGCTGATTGAACCGTGTCCATGCCCAAATCCCATCATTCTCCCCCTGCAAATAAGTACTTTATGAGTAACTTTCAACATCTGGAACCAGCACATTTATGAGAATTTGTCCACACCATCCTCTCAACGCATTCTATACGGAAACCAAACAGTGCATTTATGTCAGCAGCTTCATGGTTTCCACGAATCAAGTGAACATTCTCAGGATACTCAATCTGCACAATCAAGAGAAAAGAAATCATAAATGGCAAAAGAAGAAAAAGAAAAGAATGAACTCTGCCCATTCCTCAAAGCTAGATGCTTGCCTTAAGAGCAAGGAGTAACGTTATTGTCTCCAAGCTGTGCTGTCCTCGATCCACATAATCTCCCAGGAAAAGGTAGTCAATGTACCTAAGCATGAAACAAATTGGTGAAGCAACCTGAGGAGGAAAGGCATGTGTAGGAGTATAATTAAAACTGCAAAACCACAACTGCAGAACCCCACTCATAGAAGAAACATAAAGAAAGAAAAACAACTACCGGCTCATACACAAGATCATTCAAATATAAGTCCGTTCTTCAGAAAATAAAGTATGAACAATTACGTGATATCTCCTGCAGTGGAGGGAAACCCATATTCATCAAATAACCGCATCAAGTCACCAAACTGTCCATGAAGGTCACCAAATACTTTGACAGGAGCTTTCAGCTGGAGTACTGTTGGTTCTTGCATAAAAATCTGTTCAGCAGCATAGCAAAGCTCACCAACTTCATAAGAATCCAGAAAAAACCTTCTGTTAACAGGAGCTTTCCAATTTCGCGGTCTCAACAGTGTAGATATAACCTGCATCAGAGCAATATGTTGGTAACGAACAAAGACTGTATGTTAGGTGTCAAACATGCTAGCACTTGCCTTCTTGTGCAAGCCTTGAGGAGACTTTTGTCTGGTGAACCTTTTTGTGGCATAGGATAAGTCATTATTATTTGAGGGTATCATCCGCCTGCTCTCATTCTCAAATTGATCCAAGGATAACTGCCTTACCATCCCGCCCAGGTTGCCTACAGCTTCTTTAGCAACCACAACCTGTGACCCAAGAATATCAGAAGATTGTGGGAGGCTACAGAGAAAAATCACTTATATATAAAAGATCACATACAGCTCTTGGATGAAGGCGGACATCTGCTTCACTGTCACTAGCATCTGAACCAGTTTCTGCAGCTGGTGAGTTGTCATCAGACACAGATGTCTCTTCGGCAGGAACTGCAGATGCAGCCTGTGCAGCTTGCCAGACAGCATTAGCTGCCTCGGCTTCAGCAGCAGAGGCCTCTCTTAGCTTTTCCATGGAATTTCTGTCCATGCTGTAGGTAATGTATGCATGAGGGGTTTAAGCAAAATAACAGAAAGACACAAAATAACATGCAAACAAGAATTCAGAAAGAATAAAACCTCATGCCAGTGGATGTTGGGATCTCCAGGTCACTATCCGAAGATGGAATAGGATAAGGATTTCCACTAACTTGAGTAAATCTTGGACCAGACACACTAGGTGCCCTTTCAGATGTTAACATGGGAGAATTAACATCTGACTGGAATGGTGAATTTTCCGCAACCAGAAGATCATCAAACAACATATCTGCAGAGGTAATACAATACACTAAAAAACCACATGATAGAACAATATTTTCCGAGCATAATCATGCATGTTTCTACTCAAGCAGGAAAGCACTTCTGCCATGTGACTTGTTGTTGAGGCAAAAGTCAAAATAAGACGGTCTCTCAGACATTCAAACAACCAGAACCTTGAAGATCTGTTTAACTTGTATGCCAAAGGGTACATAATTAAAGCTGTGCAGGTAACAGCCCGACATGGTTCACAATCTTTACCTCCTCTAAGACCACCAAAAATATATATCCGTGTTCCAACAGCTGCAGATGCATGGCGACCACGACGCACAATGTCCAATGAAGCATCATATTCAGCATGTCCCTTGCTGCGGGATGTAGTCACTATACCATTTCTGTCCAACCAAACACCAGCTGCAGTGTCCAGCACTAGAAAGGAGAATTTTGAGTCAGGTAAATATTAAATTGCATGCAGAATTTTCACCATCTACTTGTTAAGAATGAGAACAATGTTACCTGCAACAGCACCTTCCCCTTCTATAGCACGTCCTCCCCTCAATGTACCTCCAGTAACATGCAGTCGAGCACCAACAAAAACCTAAATGCAAGCCAAAATATAGCTAAGGCCATATAACAACAGAAATTCAGGCAGCTCACTATAAGAGTAAAGTGAAGACTGATGCATTGACATGCCCCATTTGTTTTCTGTTTTTCTTAACTATATTCTAGGCGAGGTGCCAACTTACCGCAGCATGCTGATACCTTGGTGAAGGGGACACCCCAGGCGCAAGGGTCCACTCCCATTGGCCATTCCTGTGCATGAGCAACCCATATGCATCTCCTAATGGCTAACCAAAGTGAACAAAAAATAAGAAAATTCAAGACATTTCATTTGTACTAGAATACACACACACACATTTATTTATTTATTTATCAGCATCAGTAATAAAACAAACTGTACATCACCTACACAAAGATTATGTACGGGCTTACAAAGTCCTGCACTAGTCAAAGCAAACAGCACTCAACATATACTATAACACATGTAGGGCATGGTATGTTAAATGTAATTAAGTGAAGCAGGTTTGATGCGGATAACAGTTCAGTTTAGCGGCCAGAAAATGGCCAAAACTGCCGTAAATCAGTTTTTCCTTTCTCATACATACTTCATTCATTTGTTACTTTTTAAATTAACCCTGTCCAAGATGCAATAGTGAGTAAAGGAAGCATGGTCATCAACTATACCGCTCCAGAAGAATCTCTCCCACCACAAAGCAAAAGCATGCCATCTGAACGGGCACTTGCAGTTGCATACCTAGGGAAGAAACATAAACCCAAGGAGAATTTAGAATACAAATTACATAAAGACATAAATTAAAAGCTCTGAAATATTAAAGAATATCCACATTCTAGCAGAAGGTCTATCTCCTTCAGGATTTAGTCTCTGCCATTTGTATGGTTTCTGAGCTGTGTCTAACGCCCAGGCATCATACAGAACCCTTTTCCCTGAAAGATAAATGGTACAAAAGTGAACACTTCCTAGCTCCAGTGACTCATGAACTCATAAGCACAAAGATTATTATTTTAATTATAACACAGTGACTGAAAAGTAAACCATAATAGCCCTAAGTATCCAAAAATAGATAAAAAGACAACATCAATGACAACTAAAACAACAAACACAATCCTGAGAAGATAAAATTAAGACTTGAATTCTCTCCAGACATGCAAATTATTCAAGGTGTCATTTTCCTTTCAAAGTTAGTACATTGCAGCTAGACATTCTGGAATTCTGTATAACAAACTAGGCCTAGATGAATTGGCCAAACATGTTCCTCAGAATAATGTCCAACTGACCAAAGGAACTGAAGATGACAGCCCAAAGAACCAAGCGTTAAGGAATTGAGGAAGACAACCATCAGCAAGGCAGGCTAGGCAGCTAAGCTTATGACACTTGGAAACTAGAATAGTGGATATAGAAGTAATTAGCCTCATCTTCATCACTTTTTCATCACCTTGTATTTCAATTGCTGACCATGTTTTTAGATAGTCTTCTTTCACAAACTACATGCGCATATCATGTAACCATATGGCAAGTGAAGATTTAGCAGTCATACCATCATTGCCGCTGACTGTGACAAGATATCTCTGACCGACTAAATCCATTACGTGACCATAACGAGGGCCAGGACCCTGCCCTTGTACAACGACTCTGATCAAATTCAATAAATTACAACAGAAAAAAAGAACCAGAAAAGCGATAATTAGGCCACTATTTAACAAGAGCATCCAAATTGCAGAACAAAACTAGCACAACTGAATCTCACCTGTGCCACTTGTACTTATCATTGGTCAAATCAAGCACGTAAAGATCATCAGTAGAATGGCCTGCAGGACCTATGCCACCCTACACATTACAGCAACATTAATTCCCAGGAATAAGAACTCACCAATCACAGATTTTAGTAAGTAGTGAAGTTCACTGGCAGTCCACATTCTATACAAAAATTGGCAAAAATTCAAAACCTATGATGAAATGCTTATTCACCTGGAAAACGACCATGGTGCCAACTGCTGCAGCGGCATGGGCAGCCCTTGGGGAAGGTGGATCTCCGGCTGGCCTAATTCTGCAAAACTCAATCAACGATCCATCAGCAAAAGAAAAAGACGGCTGAATTATGTGATAACCTAGTTCCAGTTGGGATAGGAGGGACAAGAATAAAGTGATGACCTTGTCCACTTCCTAGTGAGGACATCATACGAATGAACCGAATTGGTGACACCCGCCAACCCTACATTTTAGCAGAAAAACCAAAATTAACAACTGCTGAACTGATTCCCTGATCCAAATACGAAAAAAAATAGTCCTTCAGAGACTACGCCCGGAGATGAAGTGCGGACTGAGAGCGCTAGAGAAACTAACTGATCCCAGGCGTGGAGGAGGAGCCGCCTTCGATGGCGGTGGCGCCGCCAAAGAGTATAAGGCGAGGGCCTTGAGACTTAGTGGCGGCGACGGCGGTGAGGGTGTGACTGCATCGGGGGCCAGGGGCGTCGTCGTCGGAGTCCCAGTAGGTCTCGAGGCCGCGATACGTCGGAGCCGGGAAAAGCCATGGCTTCGAACCCATAGCCAGCCCAAATTCAAAGTTCAAACGTACAACGTCAAAGCTTTAGCTTCACCAATTGGATTGGCAACAGAAACCCTATACGGAGATCGGAGCTCGATGGGTTGCGGGGGCCCGACCAGGCTCCGAATTCGGGACCCTATCCTCTCTCTTTTCTGTTTTTTCTCTTCGATTTTTTGATTAATTTTCCGATTACGAGGAAATTTAATTAAGATATCTAAGTGAGATTTTATTGGTGGTTCCAGAATGGAATTGGCATCGGAGAAAAATAGGAAACGAATTGAAAATTAGAGGAAAAAATGACATGAATGAATAGGTCGTCGTCCGTCAAGGGATATTGATTTGTTGCATACTCCTATTTTCTAAGAGAGTCAAATGGAGAAAAGTAAAAAGAATGGGTGAAGGTGAAACAGACAAGCACAACTTCGGAATTTATAGGTGTCAGTCTACGCTGTAGTGCGGTGTCTGAGTACTCTTGATGAGACAACAAACCTGACAGCCTAGCACCTCGCATGTTTTGTAAGGCGGCTTGCCTGCTGTCCTTTCCTGCTGATGGGCCTTGCACAGATTATACTTACTAATATGATTCACAAATACAGCACCTGACCTGAAAGTAGAGATTTTTAGCTGAATTGCTGGTGTATTGGCAATCCATATTTGGTTTTGTTTGACCTGCACTAAGCAAGTCGTTTGGTTCCATGACAATTACTCCCAACGACACAAGACATTTCCATGAGGACGCAGCAACTTCAAATGCAAGGTAGGATACGGTTGCCATTTCAAGAGTTGGAGATATTCCTTGGTGAGCTTATTCGATTTGGTGTTCCACATTTCAGACCCGCATTTGAGTTTAGCTATGCTCGCTAACAGATAATATCACAGAAAATAATGGGAGGGGAAGTTGGTAGTCAGATAACAAACTCTCAATTTCCCGGGCGAAGATGTACTCTCTTCCCCAGAGATGCAGCAAGCCAGAAATGCTTCCCGTGCAAATTCATGGTTTCATTGCGGCTTGCTGCTCAAGGTTTCTCTTCTCTGGCAACCGAAGTGCAGAGTTCCGATTTTAGGTTTTCCTTCACAAGTAACCTCTTTGCCTGTCCTGTCATGGTTATTCTAACACAAGCAACCAGGATGAGCAACTGCAAACGTCAGTTACGGGCATGGGTTGGGCAACTCAGAGTGGACTTTGTTGATTTCCGCTACAACTTCAGCTGTCAGATCAACATTGCATCCATTGATGACCTCCGTGAGCTGCCATGGCTTGGTAGCTCCAAACACAGCACTTGCAGTAAGTGGGTGTCTCAGAACAAAACCTGCAATGGAAATGAGGGAGCAAAAATACATTTAAATATTGTCTTCCAGCAAAAGGTTCAGAATTGTTGGCTTGGAGCCATTTCTCCGTCATTTGGATTAAAAACAGTGCAGGAATGAAATGACCAACAAGTTTTCAGCTATCATCAGCTGAGCTTCCACTTCCTCCCTCTATCCGAGGAACAATAAAATTTATCTTTATCATTTTCCTATTCCTTTGATTCATCTAGGGATTAAGGACATTGATTTACATCATCATATTTCAGATCATCTGTGCATTGCATTTATATCAACAGTGGTTATTTGTTGTGTTTATGGTAAACGAGAAAATACAAGGTGGAATTTGTTTCTGCTTTTAATTTTCAAACAACCAACAAAACAACAGTTAACTTCTTTCTTTCTTTTTTTTTCTGAACTGATGGAGTGTATTGAACATTATATATGCGCTATTTCAAGGAATGGCAAACACTTATCGTGCCGCCAAGGTATAGACACATCTAGGCCTTTTTTGGTTGTACGACACCACATTTTATAGATGTTCACAGTACTTTGTGACATCGTGTTCTAGTTATCCAGACGAAAAGCATGAAACTTACTTTCTATTTCTTCGTTGAAGGAAAATATCTACACCTTTTAGCATCTAGCCGTTTCTTAAAGTTAAAGACTACAAAAATGAAAAACCATTTCATAACTAAAAGGCCTTAAAAATTTTGTCTTTGGATATTGTCACAAGCTGTATAACATCATGATATGCAAGCACAGCCATACTCGTAAACCTTCTTTTTTTCCTTTTTTGTTTGCTTACATACTTGAAGAGCTCACAGAAAATATCACATCCAAAATAGAACAAACCAAGATGTACATACCAATTGCAAGAGTTATTGGATGAAGGCCAAATTTTTGTGCAATCTCAAGGTATTTCTACAGGGAGATGCAAACACAACTAAATGTTAGCTGCTAAACATTATCAGAGATCCAGGCACTCCAACAGAAAATGATATTCTTAATTGAAGCAAGGATGAAGATTATATGCCAATGCAAAATTTTAAGCTTTCCTAAGATAAAGTCTTTAACCTCTTTCTTGGAATGTCATGATACCCCTTTTGTTTCTGCCTTTTCCTTTACCATCATAATATTCTTCAGAAAATTTCCTCATAACTCCAACGATATATTACTGTCAAGGGTGAATGTCTTTTCTACAGTTCAAACACCAAAAACAAAAAATATTTTTGTAATGGAAATTAGAAAAACCCTTTACAGCCCACGTGAAAAAAATGATCTCTCTGAAACATGGTTAGGTTATATCTTCAAGACAAATGGTTCAAATTTTAAACCACGCCAACTTTCTGAAATCATCAGTGATTAATTACAACAACGACTCTCCAACTGTGAACCCCTACGGATAACAATTAACAACTCCATCCCTAGCATGAGTGCATGACATGAGATGCAAAGTTAAAACGTTAAAATTGAAAGGCTTCTCTTACCACGGTAGCTACTTTTATGCTGTTTTTGGAGAGACTATATCGGGATTCCCCTTCTGAATACCTGCCTGAAAAAGAAAAAAGAAAAAAAAAACACACGAAGATTTAAATAAGAAAAATTGCTACAAACTAATACTGAAAGAAAAGCATACTTGACCTTTAAAAAGATTTAACCGAGCATCTGCTGGACCTCCTTCCACAGAGAAGTACTTCCCAGAAAGTATGCCCATTGCCAGTGGACTGTAAGCTAGTAAGCTTATCCTACAACAATTTGCGAGCCAGATGTAAGAATTCAAGCAACTTAAATGGAATGATTATACAAGAAATTTCTGAGCCAGGAAAAGTGTGGCCCACAGAAAAGCAACCTCATATTATTGTTCATGCCAAAGAAAGAAAGCTCACAAGAATATCAACTCCAAGCAAGAAACCATCAAAATCTAATTAGGCCTGCTCTATTTAAAACAAGACGACTGGCACTACCCAGGACCACTACCACTGGCATAGACCTACAGATATTGCCATTCATCTAGATGAAAGGCTTTTATTGGAAATTAACATTCTCTAAAAGGAAGAGCCAAAACAATGATCTGATGACAGCATTTAATCAGTTCCTAAGAGTTCTGCACAGAACTGTGACTTCATCAAGACTGCATTTTACCCTACTGTCTCAGACTAAGGAAAAACAAAGCTCAACTGCCCTTCCCAAGTTATAATATGAACATGTCTCATACCTCTCAAGATGACAGCATTCAGCCATTCCAGAATCAAAAGTTCTGCAAAGCAAGCTATATGAATTCTACAACAGAGAATAAGCTATCTGTGAGCGTCCACATGAGATGTTTTACATCAGAGTATAATTGCACGGAAAGGAATACGCAAGAAATGAGTGGTGTCAACTCCTGCATAACAAAAGTACAAACCTGTACCGATACAATTCTAGGATAGCGAACATCCTTGTCTGCAACCTGAAGGAACTTCATGATGCCAAATGGTGTTTCATTACTCAGCCCAATATACCTGATCTAGAAACCAAACATATCTGGCTTTTTTTATATGATATTTTAACTCTATGCTCAATACAGAAGAGTTGCCTACTGTAGTATCTCTCACCTTACCAGCAACAACAGCCATGCTAAGAGCACCAAGTTGTTCCTCTATAGGCACAGAAGGGAACTGTCGAACTGGATCATACTCGGTTTCTCCAAACATAGGAACATAACTAAGGAAACAACCAACAAGTGAACAATTTAGGGTCAAAGAGGAGCCAAGGACAAAATGATATAAAAACCACAAAGCCATTTTCCAGTCCCCTCCTGCCTTTTCTGGTCAATCCATTTACTTGCCATCAATATGATCCCCTGCCCACCCAAAGTACTCCAGTTGCGCTCAGCTTTTGTCCAAATAACATAATGAAAATTGTGATTTACATACAGACCGATCAGGCCAATGAATCTGATAAAGGTCTATGTAGTCTGTCTGCAGACGCCGTAAGCTGCAATTGAATAGAAGCAATCCAAAAAGGGAGCTATAAGGACGTTGATACGTTGGAAGGAGATGAAAATGAACATAATATCAACGAGATGGTGCAGGGTGATCCTTATCAGTTACAACAATCTAAAGCAGGGTATGATAAGATGTTTCTTTCATGTGTGAATGATGAAACAGAAGCTACCGAAGAATGTAAACAGACCTACAGTCTATTGCCTCAATAATATTCGGTGCATCCAAACATTTTGGCCCACCACGAATCCAGGACATCTGCCCAGATGGCCCAGCAACCTGAATCTAGCTGAGTAAGAATAAGAAACAAAAGAAACGCATACATCTTCCTTTGCTCATATGATGCAAGAGTAGGAATACAAATAGGAGGTTCATGCGTAGACTATATTTCCACTTGAACAACTGATGGAAGTTCAAATTCTAAGGGACTCAAACCAATTTCCACACGATATTACACGCCGTAAGTCTGTAACAACAACAAATGGCAGGCAACCTCATAAGCAAATTGTCAAATCAGCATGCCGTAATTTGAAATCCCGTAAAATTTATCCGAGTTTTCTACTATCCACACAGGCATGGTAGGATAGAAAGTGAATGACCTTTGTGGAAATGACGACTCGGTCCCGTGGAATCTTGTTCTCCACAAGCCACTTGCCGAAGTAGGACTCGCTCCTCCCTTGCGTCTCCGCTCGCTGAGGCACTGGATACCTGTAGCTCCAAATAAATTACAGGGTACAAGGTGAAACGAAACTTGCAAGAGTGAACTGAAAAACCAGAAACCGATACATTTCAGCGGAGTCGAAGAAGTTGATTCCGGCATGGAAGGCTTGGTCGAGGAGGCGAAAAGATTGAGGGAGTGAATTTTGCTCCCCGAAAGTCATTGTTCCTGAGAAAAATTATCATGGCTAATCAAAGTTCTTTGATAATTGGAAAAAAAAAAAAGAAAAAGAAAAAAGAAGGGAGACCAACAAAAAAAGTAATCGAGAGCAAACCTAAGCTGAGCCTTGAAACTGTCAGGTCAGGAGCAAGATTGAAGAGAGGGACAGACATTGCCGTCGGTGTTGAGCCAAAATCCTAGGTAAAATGGCGGGAAATCTTGTCGCGACGAAATCTAAAATTCTATGCTGTTGCTTAAGATGAAGATTGGAAGAAGATGGCAGCCAGCGGGAATAAGATAACTGGACAAGCCGAATTAAGAATGACAAAATTTAACCAATCTGACCCATCCGAATGTAGACCCGATCTGATTTGGTTTGATTGGAAAAGTTAATAACCCGAACTCGACTATACCCAATTTGACCTGAACCTGAATCCAACTACACTCAACTTGACCTAAACCAAAATCTGATTGAAGTGAAACTCAAGAAAACCTGAGCTCGAACCCTACTTGACCCAAGCCCAAAATAACCCAATGACTAAATCCACCAAGATCTGATTTTAACTTAAATCAACATAAAATATATGATTGCCAAAGATTTTAGAAAATTTATGATTTAATATATGTCAATGAGTTTCTTCTATTCTGTTAATTTGTTTTGCGTTGTAGAGCGAACCAGTAAAAGCTATAGTAAACGATTAGTGATACAGTGATAAAAAAATAAGAATAATAAGGTTTTAAAAATTATAGTACTCCTTTCATCCCATATTTTTTGAAATATTTGACTTTTCAAATAATTTGAATTGAATTTATTCATATTACTTAATTTGTCTCAAATTCTTTACACTATTCATATTTTAACAATTAATCTATATTTTTTTATTTTTAACATTTTAATATATAAATAAAAATATTTTATACATGAATGATAAACCAAGACTTATAGTTTTTTAATATATTTTTTTAATTTTTAATAAACAATAATATAAATAAATTCAAGTCAAATTACTCAAAAAAGTTAAATGAAGAAAAAAATGGGACAGAAAGAGATTATTTGTTAAAAAAAAATTAAGAAAGTATATATTTAAAAACTATAGGTCTTTATTTATTATTTAAAATAATAATTTTTCATTTATATACTAAAATGTTAAAAATAAAAAATCATAGATTAATTGTTAAATAGTGAATGTTATAAAAAACGTGAGAGAGGGAGAGAGAGAGAGAGAGAGAGAAAATTTTATTAAATAAATTTTATATTAATATATCTTCATAAATTTATATTATTTTTATATCTAATTAAATTAAATTTTAATCAAAATAAAATTAGAAAAATGAAATTGATTCATCTATTTTGACTTATGTATCAGTAAATCGAGTAAACTCGATAATAAAGTTGAATATGGTCTAAAATTCAGTAACCCGACCTGATTGGATTCGAATCCAAATAAACCCTACCTGACCTAACCCAAATCCAAAATTTACTTAACCCAAAATCAACGTGAACCCAAATGATCCGACCTAAACTCAATATAGACCCAAAATACATGCAAACTCAATTAAACCGGAACTTGAAAGACCTAGCCTAAACCTGACCTAACTCACTCAATTGTCATCCATAAGCTGTGCTAACTCGATTAAATCTGAACCTGAATGACCTGACCCAAACCTAACCTAACCCACGAAATTGTTACCAATACGCTAAACAGAATTATTAACGAGAAAAACACGGGTTTGGAGATGCGGGGGATCGAACCCCGTGCCTCTCGCATGCAAAGCGAGCGCTCTACCATTTGAGCTACATCCCCAAGTTGATAGCAGCTTTGACCTACTTAATCAAATGTCGTCTCTATTGGAATTTGGACCATCCTCCGAAATTTTTATAGGAGAAACCAAAATAATATCCGAATTGTTGGCCCAAAACCAAATGCTTGAGCAACAAAGAAATTACGACACCAAGTAATTGGAGTAAAAATTTCGGTATGACCCACTTAAATTTAAACTTTATAACAAATACTCTACCAATGAGTTCATAGAATCCTTCATCATCATTTTTGCGCATCAGTTCAACTACACTGGGTCAGTGATATTGTCAATTAAATGCTTAAATTTTTTAACATTGGAATAATCAACTTTGTTGAGAGGCAACTCAACATTACATGTATGAGCAGCTTTTGAAAATTTTGCTGGAAGTAAGGCAATACTCATAGGAACAGACCGCGGCTCTCTTTTTGTTCAGCGCAATCGAACTAACGGGGCTGTAACCAAAAGGCAAAAGTAAAACAGTAAGATACAGACTAAAGCCTGGAACCCTGCTCCAGGGCTACTTGGGGCTATTTGCTGCACATTAGACCAAGGCCGGAGCAAGGGGGTTAATCAAAAACCCATCGTAGGAAATTTATCATTGCATGTACTAGGAACGCGGAAAACTTGCACCCCATAATGAAAAATCCAGCTAGAATTGGAGATGGATGGCAAAAATGCAATAGACATCCCCACTTTCAACACATTAAGCACAGCAGCCAACACACTTCTATAACAAAAACATGGCCCACGAAGTGAGAAACTTCTGTATTAAATTCTTATGCTTGATTACCAAACACCACCCAACCTCTTCACAGCAATAACAAACAACACTTATACTTGGTGGATAAGTGACATAACAACTAACCCCTGTTTTGTCAGACCAGGAACCAAGATTAGGTGATACAAAACTTGCGTTACGTCTTAAATTGCCCGCCATTCTTTCATGTTAAACCAGAAACCAAGATTATGAAGCAAAAACGATGACCAGAGTATTAGATTATGAACAGACGAGCAGCAGTAGAAATAAGCTTCAGGTACGGTTGGATAAAGAGATTTAACAAAGTTCCACGCATTTCAATCCCTGCTCGACTAAAGATTTACACAAATAAACTTATCAGCCCCACATATCAGAAGCCAGCCCAAAACCCAAACCCAACAAAACACTAAAACTCCTGCGATCCCGAACCGACCTCGGCTTTCCCTTTGATACCCTTCTTGGGGAGCAGAACCTGATTGATATTCGGCAGGACACCTCCATTTGCAATTGTCACAGACCCCAACAGCTTGCTGAACTCCTCATCATTCCTCACCGCGAGCTGTATATGCCTCGGAATAATCCTCGTCTTCTTGTTATCCCTGGCCGCATTCCCAGCCAATTCCAAAACCTGTAACGCCAGAAGACCGTATTAGCCACAACACAGGTATCAAACCATATAGCAACAAATCAAGCCCACACCATAATTTCCAAACAAAAATATCGAAGATTAAAGTACCTCAGCAGCGAGATATTCCAGAACAGCTGAAAGATATACAGGGGACCCGGATCCGACCCGCTGGGCGTAGCGACCCTTCTTAAGGTAGCGAGCGACACGGCCAACGGGAAACTGGAGACCGGCCTTCTGGGATCTGGAAACGGACTTGGTCACCTTCTTGCCGCGGCCCCCCTTGGTTGTTGTTTCAGAACTCATGATTACTGACCTTTTTGAAATCAAAAATCCCACAGAGAAGCTAAACTTTGAAGATGAGGCAGACCGTTTTACTGCGTAAGATCCAGGGCGAAGGATTTGTATTTATATAGGAGAGAGGCTGTGGGGGTTGATTGGTCCGACTTATTTGTCGCGGATGGACAGCGTGGCAGTTGGCCTCTCGTTATATGCGTTCTATTGGTTGTTCATATTTCACTTGGATTGCCACGCTGGATTTGGTGGGGAATGAATTTTTGTAATTTGAGCGGGAACTTGAAGTACTTGAACAAATATTGGTTCCGAACAGGGTTCGATTTAGCCCATATCTTATTTTGGGTTCGAGGCCCAATACTGTTATCCACTACTAATATCAATCTTTTATTTTCCTTTTTTTATGGAAAAAAATAAGTGCAGAAGCATAGCAATCGACTAATCATGCGATTTTTCATTGATGTGATTCAGAAATTTTAGTTGTGGACTGCAATTTTTAACATAGCTATAATGTACATGTGTCAAATTAGACATATAGCATGAATGGGCTAAATGGAAGATCCATTTCGTTGTTTATCCTTAATTATTTAGCTATTTCTTCAAATAATTGACTTTATGTGTACTATTATCTTTACTTTGTCCGATCCAATTTTCTTCTCCCCAACAGATGAGGAGAAGGAATTGCATATTAAAGATGTGGCAACGAAAAGTTCTATTTGATAAGGTCAGCTATAGTGGATCAAAAGTTAGAGCTTATTGGTCTAAGCATTATCTAGGTTTCTTTCCCTTATCTTTTTAGAATTTTTTCTATCAGTTTGTAAGTTTAAATACCGGGTATACGTGTCTACTCTCTAAAGTTTTATGTGTAATATAGTATTATAGGGATGCTATGCATGGTATGAGTTGGGTTTATTGTCTCTATAATGTCAAGCATTTGTACCTTCTTGCTGGATGTTGTATGACCTACAGTTAATGGAAAAGAACTTTCATTAAAAAAAAAAAAAGACATCACTTGAAATTACTAAGCTACCCCTTTTATACCTGTGTTACTAACATCATACTTCTAGGACTAATAGTCTCCTCATCTTCTTTAGTCGTTGGTAGCAAAAGATCACAAGCTTTCAGTTTCTCCGTCTGCCCGTCCTCGCCCGCAACTACATCTCCAACAATAACAAGCCTTTGCATAGAAAAGACAGTAGATCTAATTATTTGTTGAGATTCTTTCCCTTCTCCATGTTGCAAACTTCACATTCATCAAATCAAAAACTTTTTCTTTTCTTGTAACCATTGTCGTTTGCAATTCAAGATTCTAGCGGTTCGCATGGTGCTCTATCATATCAAAGATGGTGGCTACCTCGCAATACCGCCCCAGTGAATTTTGAAAACAATAAATGGCAAAATATGAAGTTGGAGATGACAATGCAATTCGTAACCATATTCTGGAAACTAATGAAAAGATTGCGTGGTTGCAACCTGTTGTTCCCAGAGAACTAGTTTTATAGATTGTTTTAGATACTTTAACATTTTTTTGATCCGATACATTTACATATTTTCGTACACATTTATGCATATTCATTCAAACACATTTTTTTTTTGTTCTCAGGGAATTTTTTCTAAATAGAATTAAAAAACTAAACAAAGAATCGCAAATGGAGACAAAGATGTAGAAAGATTATGAGTTTTCCTGATGAATTCACGATGGACTTTCAATAGAGTAAACCTATCAAATAATCTAATATCTCACAGATGAACTAGATCAACTATTTTCCTTCCAAGTTTGGTGAGTTGTAGCTGATAATCCGAAGGAATCCCTACAAGCAATCTATTAAGATCGTGCAACATTTGATCCTGTTGACCTTCACAATCCTCATTGCTTACAAAATTGCCCAAACTTACACATAAAGACTTGAGTGACAAATATCCGAGATGGGGACAAAATTATGAAAGCTACAATGAGGATCATAAAATTGTTCAACTAATGACAGATATCATTCTTAGCTTACAAGGAGACCTTCCAACTTGTTATAGAAAAAAGGGGTTCACTTTACTGCTGAAAAGTGAGTGTTCTTTTCTAGAAATACAACATTGTGATTATTGGAAATAAATTGTCTGACATCCACATGCTTGTTTATTATAACTCCATCAAGAAAGGTGTTGCAACAATTATAGTGTCTTAATCAAGCTTGAATGGCACGAGGATGCATGTCAATCATGATTTAGTGACTATATACCTTAAAGACAAACTTGAATGGATTGATGATGCTATTAGAAGAATTTTGAGAGTTAAATTTGCCATGAGCTTCTGTGAAAATCTATTGTCTTGTGGTGGAATGGCCAACCTAAGAAAGGAACAAAAATGTATATCTGATTTTTAATGCATGACATAACTATTAAACAACATTTAAAACGTACTTCATATTTGTGAATATATATAATCTACCTCTATTTTATAATTATTGAAATTGGAGAAACAAGACAGCACGATAATGTTTGTATGAATAATAATAATAATAATAATAATAGTCACTGACTAGTAAAGATCATCCATCGCTAATTTAGTGATGACTTCCCTTTCATTAAACTTAGTAACGGTTAGCTTTCACTAAAATTAGTAATATCTAGCCTTCAGTAAATTAGTGACAGTCAATCATCACAAAATTAACAACTGTTTGCCTTCACTAAACTTAGCAATGACTGGCTTTCACTAATATTAGTGATGGCTAAACTTACCAGCAATAATCCAAGGCCAAAAAATCAATGTTGTCGCCTTTGTGAAGGCTGGGCATCATGGCATAATAATGGCTGCCATTGCTAAATTATTAGCATTGGGTAAATTAGTTACGGTGACTTTATGGATGACTAGTTGTTGTTACATCTATTTTAGTAACAATTAGTCGTCGCTAATAGCCATCACTAATGTCTTTTTTGTAATGAATATTACGAGCTCCATTCAAAATAATTTTTTTTCAATGCTATTAAATTTTTATGAATTTTATTTTTTAAGTCCTAAAAAAGGGAAAAAATAATAAAAATTTAATAATACCATAAAAATTTTACAATCAATGAATTATTATCCCTAAATTGGCTTTTAAATGATGATAATTTTTAGCAAAAAATAAAAATAAACTATTTTAGATTAAAACAATTTAAATTAAAATAAATAGGGCATAAAACCCTACCTAACTCTTTTTTTTATCAACAATACACTACACATTTCAACCTGCATAATGATCACAATCAATTATCCAATGCCGCCTTGTTTTTATTAAGAAATAAAATATTTTTGGGAAAATTATAAAACTCCCCCTGGGATTTGGTGAAACTTACAGTTTCATCTTTCCTTTTTCAAATACCTAAAAGAGGGTTTAAAGTTAACACCGTTATTACTATTACCATAAAAAAAAATATTTTACTTTGCCCCCTAACTACAAAAATCCTTTCAAATCAAACCCATTATTATGAAAAAACAAAATTACCCACAAACCCCCAATACACTAGACGTGTTTTCCCTATCCAACAAAACTCCTACCTCCCCCACCACCACCACCAAGCCAAGCCCAACTGCTAACCATTGACGACAATGACAGTGGCAGAGGCTGAACTCACTATCTCCCCCCCCATGGACTTTGAATGCAATTGACAGGGAGTCGCAGAACACCTCGTCGAGGTTGGGATTGACTCCAGCCAAATAGCGGAATGAAGACCGATTGAACAGAGGGGAAAGAGGACGGTCGCTGAATCACGGAACAATGGCCGATTGAATAGAAGGGACGGAAAGGACAGGGATGGAATCAAGGAATGACGGTCAATTGAACTGAGGGGGGGGAGAGAAGATGACGACTTTGAGGTCGGCGAAGGAGAGGCCGCCCCAATAACAAGACGCTGCTACTGAATCACCGTGGAAGCCTCTTTGAAACCCAAATCCAGATCCTCAATTCTATCCAAAAATCACCCAATTGCCACCAAACACCGAGTTGAGGTTCATTCTTTTGCCGCAATAACCTCGCCGAGTCAAAGCGATAACCGTCAAATTTTTGTGGGTGATTTGAACGGGCGTGTGGGTTATTTTGTGGGTGGTTTTCCTTTTTTTTCCAGATTAATGAGTTTGATTTGAAAGAATTTTAGTAGTTGGGGGTAAATATTTTTTATGGGAGAAAGTGGGCAAAATCAGATATTTTCTTTTTTTTATAGTAATTGTGGTTAACAGTGTTAACTTTGTAAGAGATAAGTGTATGTATTTGGAACAGTAAGGATGTAACTATAGATTTCACCAAACCTCATGAAAGTTTTTATAATTTTTCCACATAGTTATACCATTGTTCCGATTCCCAAAATGTTAGATCGACAATACCGAGTAGGGGTGTAGCCAGGATTCTAGACTAGGGGGCGGGGGAGAGAGTGAAGACATGAATGAATTGTTAATATGTATAAATTTATAGTCAATAATAAAAAATATCAAATAGTAATACATATAAACTCATGAAATTTAAAAATTTACAATAATTAAGTTCAATTCAAAAGTTTATAACTTAAATTCTAACACGATGCTCTTTTAAATCTCTAAAATCATTAAGTATTGAATCTAAATTGAAAGTCTCTGCAATATATTTTTCAATACACAAAAGAAACACTACAAGAATGAAGATTATTTGCTACACAATTTCCTACGAAAAAAAGCGTAGGAAAATTATTCACAGGAAAACCGTCGGACAAAAAATTACATCCGACGATTTTCATGCAATAAATTTCTAACACAAAAAAGCATAGGACAATTGTCAAAGTAAGATAGCGGGAAACAATGGTGCCAAATCTTCCGACGATTTTGATGCGAATTAAATGGGTATGGACCACATATGTAGGAAAAGCGTCAGATAATGTATCCGACGCTTTTCCTGCAATTTTTTTTCCTACGGTTTTGAGACAAAAAAAAAGAATAGACGTCATAAAAATGTAGGAATTTTAATCCTTTGATTTTCCTACAGTTTATTTTTCCTACATTTTTTTTACGTTAGTTACTACAAATTTCCTACACTATTCTTGCAGTTTAACTTTTCATATATACCTACGATATTGCTACAGATTTTGCATATAAATACCCTCCCATCCATCTTCTCCGGCTCGTCCCAACCACAATTTCGACATCCATTTTCACTTCCGCTTCAATATCTTCTTCAGCTCAACAGAGGTATTTAAAATTAATTTAAAGGTTAGTGATTTAAATGTTAATTATTTATTTTTTATAAGATATACTTATGTTGTTTTAGGTAGCTGACTTATCACAACATGTTGTTGCATAATAAGTATTTATTTATTATACCTTAGATTCTCCATCCATGATTGTGTTGATGACAAATATAATATTGGTCCGATTTAGATTGTTGGCAAACAAAATGTATTGGATTAAGTTATATTTGTAATTAACATAATCATGGATTGTCCAAGTTGGACAGTTGAAATTTGTATAAGCAGTATTTCAGTTAATGTGTTCCTGTCGTAGTAGCAGTTTATGAAATTTGGTAGAGTATTTCCCAAATTGTTCCCATTGTGTGTTTCTCAATAAGTTGATATTGTTGAGAAACACTGTGAACAGGAACTGAAGGGAAATACTGCCAAAATTTACATAAAATGCTACTAACATGGAACAGTTAAAATGAGTTACTGCTTATACAACTTTCAATGGAGTATGGCCCTTACCTTAATGGAGTAGGTAGTTTAGTTATGAAAGGTTGACATGTATGCATGACATATATAAGTGATTTATTTACATTTTCATTATATTTATATTATATGAAATGTAATAAATTTATTACGTATTTATGTTGAGGGTTTTTTCTGTTTATTTTACAAGGGAACCAAAATGGTTGCTAATGGACGTGAGTGAATGTACCAGAGGACAGATACAGATGGATATATGAATTTTGCATTTATGGCTGGTGTTAATGAGTTTTTACAGTTTGCATTTAGTGGGAAAGAGTAAGAAATGATTAAATGCCCATTGTCGCAAATGTAATAACAGATTTTATAGAATAGAGCCGAAAGTGATAGAGCATTTGTTTTGATATAGATTTACGTCAAACTATTACATATGGCACTATCACAATGAACAATATAATAGCAATCTGCACAATTTCAGTATGGCCCATAGCTATTTTCCATCGCAGTTATGTGGAAGGATAAGTGAGGAATCAAGTAGTGTAAATGCGTATGAACAGATGGTATGTGAATCAATCGGTCCGTTATCATCGAATGTAGGATCTGAAAATAGTGAAAGAATGTTGGTGAATGAAGAGTTTATCGATGCTGATGTCGAAGAAGCTGATAATGGCAGTGATAATAATGATAATGTGTTCGATGTATCTAAAATGAGAGAGAGGTTACCTAATCCGACTGCACAACAATTTTATAATTTGTTGGATAATGCAAATGCACCGTTGTGGGATTGATGCACTAAACAAACACGATTGTCTGCAATGACCCAATTGTTAAGTTGCAAAAGTGAGTTTAATATGACAGATCATTGCTTCGATAGAGTACTGGAGCTTATGAAAGAAATGTTGCCTGAAAATAATAGACTCCCATCCACCCTATATGATGCGAAACAACTCACAAAAGGACTCGGGTTGCCATATATAAAAATTCATGCATGTGAGAATAAATGTATGCTATTCTATTGGGAAGATGAGAAATTAATACATTGTCGTGAATATGGAAGCAGTAGATATAAAGAAAGAATAACCTCCGGAAGAAAGACGTTGATTCCCAAAAAATTGTTATGGTATCTTCCAATAACCAGCAGGTTGAAGCGCTTGTACATGTCATCAAAAACAGCAACTCACATGACTTGGCATGCTTATAATAAATCATGCAATGATGGAAGTATGGGTCATCCATGTCAGTCTTAATTGTGGCGTCACGTAGATCGAACATTCCCATCATTCGCTGATGAAATTAGAAATGTTAGGCTCGGATTGTGTACCGATGGATTTAACCTGAATAATGTTGTTGGTGGAACATACACGATATGGTCAATCTTTATAGTTGTTTACAATCTTCTACCATAACTGTGTATGAAAGAACCTTTCATTTTTATGACTTTCCTAATTCCTGGTCCTAGAGCACCATGACGCAACATTGATATATTTTTACGATAATTGATTGAGGAGCTTAAAACTTTATGGTCGGAAGGGGTTGTTACATGGGACAATTATCGACAACAAAATTTTCTTATGGAGACATATTTATTATGGACAGTTAATGATTTTCCTGCACTAGGAAACCTTTCAGGTTAGAGTACCTATGGTAAGCTTGTGTGCCCATATTGCATGGATAAAATTGACACATTTATGTTAAAGAAATACAGAAAGCCATGTTGGTTTGATTGTCACGGGGTTTTTTTACCGCATAATCACACATTCTGTTCGAATGTAACATCGTTCATCCCTGGGAAGAAGGTTAGTGCTGTCGCTAGTCCATATAAGTCAGGTGAGGAAATACATGCTATGTTGGTTGGGTATTGTTTTCCTCCGTTTGGCTCTGCATATGATAAACACCGAGTTGCGGGGTTTGGAGAATGACATAATTGGTTAAAGCGGAGTATATTCTGGGAGTTACCATACTGGAAGCATTTGCTAGTTCGCCATAATTTAGACGTCATGCATATTGAAAAAAAATTGTTTCGAGAATATTTTTAATATTGTTATAGATATACGTGGGAAAACAAAAGATAACTCCAATTCTCGCCTTTCGCTTTAGGAGTTAAAAAAATATGCGGCGTGAACTACATTTACGAAATATTAGGGGAAAATGTGTAAAACTAAAAGAATTTTATACATTGAGTCGGGAACATATAAGAGAAGTTACTCTGTGGCTGAGAACGATAAAGATGCCTGATGGGTATGCCTCGAACTTGGGCCGTACAGTTAACTTGAGTGACGGTACATTTTATAACTTCAAGAGCCACGATTGTCATGTGTTAATGCAAAGGTTGTTTCCTATTGCATTACATGGGTATATGCTAGGTCCTGTATGAGAGACGATTTCTGAGTTTTGCTCATTTTTCAGAACCTTATGCACAAGTAGGATTCGATTTGATGACATACAACAGTTGAAGCGGAATATAGTGGTCACCATATGTAAGCTAGAAAAGATATTCCCTCCTGCCTTTTTTTATTCGATGGAACATCTTGTTATCCACTTCCCTCATGAGGCAAAGTTGTGTGGTCCAGTTTAATTTGTGTATAAATTAATTTACTAAAATCTTTAAATTGTCACAAAATCATTGGAACAATATTCATGATAGAAAATCGTAGGAGATAGTAAAATCACAAAACCGTAGGACATGGGGGGTCACAAAAATGTAGGACAGAGGGGTCACAAAAACGTAGGACATTGACGTCACAAAACCGTAGGACAAAGGGGTCACAAAACTGTAGAACATTGACGTCACAAAACTGTAGGACAAAAGGATCGCAAAACCATAGGACATTGACATTACAAAACTGTAGGAAATAGTTTTGTCAGAAAACTGTAAGAGTTAATGCATCTCAAAATCGTCGGATAAGATGGGGTTCACGGCCATCATAAAAGCGTAGGAGTATTTTACGGTCATCCGACGATTTTTATTTCCGACACTACTTTTTCCTACGGTTTTGTCCGACGATTTTAATTGTAGGAAATGACCATTTCCTACGGTTTTCCTACATTTTTTCCCGACTCAAATACCTTGTTTTCTTGTAGTGAAAATTATCAGCAGATAATCATTGTCCATTTTTTTCTTAGTATGGTCTTCACAAAATTTATAGCTGAAAAAGCACGTTCTGTAAAAATAGTTGATATAAGAAGAGTCAATATCAAACAGAATGATTTGTAAATATTTTTTAATATCAACTAAATGGAATGATTTTTTTTATCAACAAGCAGCAGCAAATTTTTCCTTTTAAAAAAATTTCAAGTCATTTAGAACAATTCAACACGTTATCTTTTTCCGTACCAAATAATATTCTCAGAAGCTCTAACCCAACAATAATTAATACTTTTTCATTTCTCATATACAATAGATACTCAGAAGCTCTAACCCAACAACAATTAAGTCTTCTTTTCAAGAAACCAAGTCAATTAAATGAAATCAACAATAACAGTGGAGACAAGACAAGCTGCTTCACTTACATCGAAAATTAGATCAGCCGAAGAGTGTAAAAGACCAGAGATGGAAAGAGAGCAAATTGGATTTTAGAGGGGGAGGGGGGTAGCTGTTGAATGGTGAAGAAAGAGAGTGAATTAGCGATTACCCAGCCACGCTGTGTCCTCAATGATAAAGAAGCTTCACAACAAATCACAAAACCTAGGACAGAAGGGGATGAAGCTCTGTGAAATTGAAAAGGGCAAAGAAATGCGCCGGATTAGTTAAAAATATTTTTAAAAAAAGATTAAAATATATAAAAGTCCCCCATTAATTTTAGAACTTATACATAGGTACCTAACTTTATTTTTCCTACAATTATATAACATATATTACCTACCCTATATATTTTTCCAAAATTCTAAGGGGGGCGGCTGCCACCCTTGTCCCTATAATACTACGCCCCTGATACCGAGATCTGGTTTTTTAGCGTGGCGGATGCTTTCGTTTTCCCTTCACAAAATTCTCCAAAATGGTGGGTTTTTTCCACCATATATATATGCATATACCTTGGAAGGTTCAAAACGGTGAAAATTTACGAACTTAATATGTGGATGCATGTAAATTGAAAATGGATGGCGTAAGCATATTTTTTTGAAAACATAGAGCAATATGGAGGATAAAATAAAGGCTTGAAAATTGAGTGCGAAGCAGGGAGATTCGTGCCTTGTCACCTGAATAGGTTAATCAAGAGGTAGTTAGGTAGCTAGCCAACAAGTGAAACAAAAGACTTTCTTTGTCCCAAATGAGTCTAAACCAAATTTAAAGGAATTTTATAATTACCCTCTTAGGTTTACTTTAACCTATAGTTTATCCTCTTTATTTTTTAAAAAAATTCTCTCTCTTTTTTTATGCTATCTGATAACAATTTTTAAAATTATAATTTAAATTGTATGATATTCATATTCTAATAATTTTAATCTCTATAATATTTTTTTTATAGTTAATAAACGTTGTAAATTATCAATTTTTTTCTTGTAAATATATGTCAATATTTTTTAAAGATCAATTAGCTATTGAAAAAAATATTAAAAATATTAAAATTATTGGAACATGAATATTAACTAGTTTCAATTAAGTTTTTAGAAGTTATTGTCAAATACTATAAAAAAAATAAAATAATAAAATATAAATTTCTAAAAATAAACAGATAAAATATACGTTAGACCAAATTACAGGAAAGTTTTTGTAATTTTCTCCAAATCTAAAACATCTATTCGATATCCCGGCCAACAGTTGCATTCATTCGTTTTCCGGCACAGTACATGTGGAAGGAAGCGACACGGGAGCTAGCGTGGTGTGCATGGACATTAATTATACTAGGTGGCTAGTCTATCCAAAAGAAAAGGAAAGGCAAGGAAAAGATAGTACATTTGGGTAGCGAGGAGAGGATAAATAAGAGAGGGGATAGAGATTATATAAGTGGCGTTGTGATCAACGCATGTGACTGCTTTTGCTTTTGTTTTATTCAAAGGATGCTTTCCAAGCGCCTTTTCACATACAAATACAAGCCAAAGCCAAATACAGTGCAACAGGTAGGATGAGTTTGGTTCACTTAACCAGATAGATGTGCCTGTGTTTGTTCGATGTTTTGTTTGGGTTAGCCTTCATATAATATATATATTTATATTTATATTCCATAGTCCATCCATCCACCCAACACCATTCACGTCCATTTTCCACGTAACTCTGTCTGCATACCCCTCTAATTAGCCCCAGTGGTCCAAAGGGCCTCCAACTAACGACGACCCAAACTCAACCTGCCTTCCTTTATTTTTTTTTTCTTTCATTCTATATATCAACATTATTAATTTTGCCTAATTCTTTTCATTCAGTCATGCGCAGGGCTACTTCCATTCGTTTGGTAACATTGAATGGGTTACTCGATGGTGAATATATATAAGTAATTCAAACAGATAATAAGGGCAGTACGTATAAAGTATAAATGAATATTTAAACCAAATTTATCCACTCCATCAATATATATATATATATATATATATATATATATATATATAACCCCGTTCGATGTTGGGGGAAAGAAAAAAGTAACGTGCAAGAGAATGAGGGAAGACGATGTAGCTGGAGTATACTATATATCACATGCATGTGCCCTGTGTGTAAAAACTAATTAAAACAACAAACAAAGCTATGTCAAGTGGAAGTGATGGTCGTTGCTGAATTCTCCACATTAATTTCCCTCGTGGATGGGATGGGATGGAAATACATAGGGTACCTTTACACTTACTTTATGGTATCAAAATCAAATAGTAGTGGTGGTAGGATATATTTGTGAGGAAATTAATGGCCAATTCGTTTCGTCTAAAGTCAACTGACTTTTTTTAACTTTTTCATCTTTTTTATGTGAAACCAATTTCATTTGAAAGTCAATGTTATATAGATACAATAATCAATTTGAAAGTAAATTTTTAGGATGTTGTTAAATTTTTATGAATTTTTCTTTTTTAAGACTTGAAACTAGAAAAATTCATAAAAATTTAGTAAGATTATAAAAATTATATTTTTAATTGATTATTGTAACTACATAATATTGGCTTTTAATTAAAATTAGTTTCAAGTAAAAAAGATGTAAAAATAAAAAAAAATCATTTTGTAGCCAATTGGCTAAAGTTGAAACGAATTGGCTCTAATTATAGAAGAATTAGGAAAAGGATTGCCAATTGGTGGGGACTTCGTTGGCTGGTAAATAACATTAATGATTCCAAATCTTTAATTCTCATTGCTGATCAGTATCCAATCTTTATTTTGTTACAAATTCATCCCAAACTTTTCAATTTATTACATATTGGTCCCTAATTTCTAAAAGCTAATGAACAATTTAAACTATCAATTTTTCTTCTTTGTAAATCAAATTTCTGGGCTTGCTTAGAATTAGGGGTTAATATGTAAAGAATTATCAAAATTTAGGATCAATTTAAAATAAAATGAAGGTTAGGGACCGATTTGTAATGAAAATTAAAGGTTTGAGACTATTGATGCTTTTTACTCATTGGTTGGCTGAAAACTTGGGAAGAAACCAGAAGCGTCCAAAAGCTGTCCCAAGTTGTTGACCTAACACGCAAGAAAGAAGCCACTGGGGTGGCACTTGGGACTTGGGAGCGGAACACACGCATGTCATTTCATCCGCTAGCTTGTGACATACACATGTACAAGTACATTACCCTTCCATGAATAATTACCACTACCTACTAACACAACTAATTTGCCACCCATTCTCAATATATATATATATATATATATATATATATATATATATATATATATATATATATAGAGGCCTTTATTGGGTGACAGGGTGGCGGATTGATAGACATATTATTACAGGTCTCACACATGAGATGCATCTGTTAGCTCGTTAGACTGTCACTCTGTCATTTTCTTATCTATGTATAGAAAAATGGGGTTAATTTAACTTGTGCTAATTTAGATTTATTAATGTTTTTTTTTTCATCATTTCGCTTGGAAGATATACTCTATCACTATATATTTCTCAAAAATGTATGTTTCATCATTTTGTATTGACTATAATCGCAATTTTAGATTAACTGAACTAATAACGATATTAGCATTCGAATATTGACCTTATATATTAGGTGGAGCAGGCAAAGATTGAAGCAAACTGTGCAACTAAATCCATGTGCCGAAGCTTGCTTTTTGTATGTGTTTGCACAAATACATACGATCGATTTACTCATCTTTGCTTGTAAAAAAGATACTACTACTATTTTTCTTTTTCATATTTTGACTTTTCTAGCCATATCTCCCAAAATTTCTTAAACTATAGAAATTCAACATAATTACAGAAGCACTATTTTAATTCTGGAGGTTCTGACTTACATGAACTTTATGTTTGGATAAATTATGTACTTTCGTTGCGAGGGCTGTCAAATTGATGAGAATGGTCTTTTACAACATCAAGACTGAACACATCATTGTAATTGATCAACCAACCTGACAATTGTTTGATCAATATAATGCGATTTAGGGGTCATTGTTAATTTTTCTAATTTCCTATTTTCTATTTTTATTTTTTCGTTTTCTGAGAAAACATGTTTTGTAAATTGTAACTGTTTTTTCTTTTTTATTTATGAGAAATGGAAGTAAATTTTTGGGGAAAAAAAAACCATGAACTATAATAAAAACTTTATTTTGAACGTATTTTTAATACACATTTCAATTTCAAAACTGGTAAAGTACAGTGCCTTCACAGACTTTTCACTTTAAATTTTTAATACAAACATATAATTTTCAAATTTTACAAACACGATAGCAAAACAAAAAATAAAATTTTGAACACAAAATGTAAACAGAAGAACGGCAACATTACCAAACGAGAACTGCCATAATGGCACAATTTTTAACTTTGTTACGTAAAACCATATAAAAGGTCAAATACAATTTCCTATAAGGTTTTAGGTGAAATTATACTTTTTCTCTTATTTTTCAGAAATTTACATTTTATCTCATGAATGTGACATTTTTATTTACACTATTGGTTATCAACATTTTAAATTCTAATTTAAATTGCATAATGCATGACTCTTGATAAATTTAAATTGTTTATATTCCAATATTACTTAGAATTTTGAGTTATAACCTTTTCATCTATTTAAATTTGAAACAATATTTTTCCTATAGTTCAGGTGGCAAAGTGCTTTTTTTAACATATAAAATAGTGAAGTGAAATTTTACTTAATTTTAGGGATAAATTATAATTAGCCCATATAACAAGAAGTTTATTAATAAGCTAGCTGATGGACATACACCATATTTTAGAATAGCTTTTTGTGATTACCGACTGATTTTAGATGATTGATCATTAATATTAAAAATTAAATCACTGAAATTAAAAGTTACAAACTATGGTTATTTTTTTCAAAGCATATGTCGTTGGTGGTCAGCTTGCGATCTAAGCATTTAATTAAGTTATAAGCTAACTTACCTGTTACTAAAAGATGTGTTAAAACTAGGATTTTCTACCTAATTTCAATTTCTTCGTAGTGTGAAAGTTTGAATTAAAGATGAGAGAAACCTGTCTTAGCTTAACAGTGCTCGTTGAATCTCCGAATCTCCTCTTGAACTTGAAAAGTGAAAAACAAAATATGGTAGACGTTTCTTTTCGGTGTAATTATTGTTCCATTTTCTTCTGACAAGGCTTACATATTTTCTTCCTGCTAAGAGCATTGGAAATATTTTCCCTAAACTCGGTTTAGTAATAGCTAGTTTAGTGTTATTTCCAAAAAAATTGTGAGAATAGTTACTCTCCATTCAAGTATCATAACGACTACTGTAATTTTTTTTAATATCGTGTCTTCGTAATTTACTGTTGACGTGACAGTAGTTAATAGATCCAAAACCAGCCAAGGGACCAGTAGCACTGGCAGCACAGGTCTAAATCAAACCTTCAACTCTATTTGGATTGAGAGAATAAATTAGTGTGGCTTTCTTATTTTGTCATGAGAAAAACGAAGAGAATGAATAATTATTATGGCCTAATACCTAGTTCACCCCTATATTATATTGACTTAGTCGCTTGGTTCCCTGAAACATTTTTAGATTTGAATTGAGCCCCGAACTATGATCACGAGGATACTTTGCCAATATGATTTGAACTTCAGTCTATTTAAAAAAGTAAAAACTATTAAATTGCCACTTAAATTTCATAAGCTTTATGTTTTGACCCTAATCTTTTGTCCTCTACTTAGACTATTGTCTTTGATCCAAGCCTCTACCATCTTCAAGATTGCTGCCTCCCACCTTCAAAACCTCATTCTCCACCTCTTTGCTCTCCATTGCCAACAATATCACCACCCTTCTCAATTACTTAAGCCTTCATGTTAGCCTTTTATTTGTTTAAAAAATATATATTAAATAAGTTATAATTAGTTTTAGAACTCAAACATTTGAACTTTAATTTTACTATAATAGAAAAATGTAAATTATATAGACAAAAACAATTAAAATACTTATACTAAAACAATCTAAGTAATTAATGAGGTGGCTCATTATTATTTATTATGTTTAATCGACTATCAAAGCAGCAACAGTATTTAATAGGTTGATTTTTACCAAATTGAACATTAATACATTTTTATGAAAGAAAAATATAGATGCAACATTCTTTATTTTTATTAATCTCATAACATCAAAAACAAGATTTTTAAAAGCCCACCATTTTGAAATGTTGAAACTTATAAGCATCCGCATTTGCACATGCATCTTGCTGGCATCAATGAGGGTAAGTGAGCATTGAACAGTGGGGGAGTGATTTTGTCAGCAAGTGGTGATTGTTGCGGTTGGGAGTGTTGGGGTTCGAAAGTGGCTTGAAGGAAGAAATCCGGCAAGCAATGATAAAGATGCTAAAGGCAGTGAGTCAAAGGTCAGCATCAGAGAAGTGGGAGGTGGTGAGTTAGCCAATCGGGGAAAGGAGATCGGTGGCAATAAGCTTGGTGTAGGGTGGTGAGAGGTGGAGGAGGAGGATTTGACTCTCTATTGGAATCACAGATAAAAAGGTCATTATTAGGTCATTAGAGAAAGCCAAAGCATGGATTGGTTAGGAAATTGTGGAATAAAATGGGTAAACAAAACAACTGAGAATGAAAGAAATAAAGAAAAAACATGGATTAGAATATATGTAATTGTGATTTAATTTTTAAAGGAAAAAGTACCAAAAACTCCATGAGATTATATCATACTTACTATTTTGTCTCTTATTTTTTAGAAACCTACACATGCCTCCCTCATAAGTTAACACTGTGATTCACCATTACAAAACACAATAGAGAAAATACTTAACCTTGTCATTCAATCTTTCTTTTTTATACACTTTACCCTAACTTCTATATCAATACAAGTTTGAAGGCTAGGTGGGATAATGCACAACAACTTCGTCGCTCACTAGTGAATGTGTCGATGTCTGTCATCCAAAATTTCCTCTGACTCCTACACTGTCTACCTTCATCTAGATTGTGTCTCTGTTGCATTTCTAAACTTTGATTTTCTACATATCTTTCAATATCTCTATTGGCTTAGCTGTGAGGCTGTGTGTAATGCCAAGCCTATCCAGACGGTGCCTCCGTAACATTTCTTACCTTCGATTCTTTAACCATTATCTGTATCTTTATCATCCTCATACTACCAGCTAAAACCATACCCAGACTCACACCATCATCCTCATACCATTATCACTGTAAAGAAAATATATGAAATCAAAGCCAAGCCCATTGCACGACTTGATGGATATCACTTGGGAGGTCCACCATGACGATGCCCCTGTATCACGCCTCTAAAAGGCAACCCAATGAAGTAAAATTGGGCTATGGCCGAAACATCAGCTTATGTCAACCACGACATTTGCGAGGACCTGGTCTAGGAATGAAAGTGAAGAAATCAAGCTTAGGGTGATGAAGATTGTGAGTAAACAGCGATGGCTAACGCCAAGAATCGCAAATGACTGGTGATGTTTAATTTGATTCTTTCGATTCGCATATGGCCTAGAATCACCAAAGATCGATTAATTCATTGTGAATAGCTGATTAATTCATCTTAAAATGTCCAATTGATTCATCCTATTCATTCGAGCCACAAATGGCCCGAAATTGGAGAAAGTGTGCAATATCAAGATAATAATAAAACTGCGTGGACAACAAAATCAGAGGATGGTGGCCATTGGAAAAAAAAGGAAGAAGATTGAAGCACATGGAATTTAGGGGTTTTGGTAGATTTTTTTTTTAAGTGTCTAGGGGTGTAAGCATTTTAATTGAACCTGAAACCTGACCCGAATCCCAGCCCAAAATATCGGGTTAAGGTTGGGTCAGTGAGTTGGAAAAGTGTCATTCGGGTTGTCCCAAGTCCAACACGTTCCAAAAAAATAAAAGTCATGTTGGGTTATGTCCGACCCAAATTAACTCAAAATTTTTATTCCCAACCTACCCAATTCCCAGGCTCAGTCTATCTCAGCCTAACCCATGGCTATCCCTGACCCTAATCAACTCCCCAATCCTCATTTTCATCACCAAACTCTCATAATTGTCACCTTATTTTTCTCCTTCCTTTTATCGTTCAGCAATCTCATCTTCTTCACCTTTCATCCTTCTTAGTGCTTGCAATTATAACTTTCTACCTCCTCCATTCGTCCTTGTTAGGGTGCAATAACAGTGACTCGACTGTGGTGGAAATGAGACCTGATTCATCGACAGAGCCCCGCACGAGATGTACAGTGTTAAGTGTATGATATGTCTATCATTTTACCTTTGCTTGATGTATTTTACAACAGTAATTGCTAGAGTTAGGGTACTTTTAGTGTTATTCTTATATTTTTGCAGATGAAGACAATTATAGCAGAAGATGGGTAAATTTCAAGCCAGTTTTGGATCTCTTCTTGGCAAATTTCAAGCTTGGGTGAAAAAATAAAAATTATAGCCCTTATTCTTAGCTTCATGTAGGATATTGAATTGCTTTAATTAGACACCTGTGCACAAAGTTATAGTTAAAATACTAAAGAGCATCCGTGCTATTGAGTCTTGGTGACACATCGTTGAGAGTGGCACCGTGTCCCTGAGACCTGTTCTGTTTATAAAAACCTTAGTGAAAAGTTGCAAATGAGGATAACCCCAAGACCTCCAAACTCATTTTTTGAGTAATTTTATTAGGGTTTTCATAGATTATGGAGCTAAGAGACTGATTTGATAGAGATTCTTATTTAGATTGGAGTGAGAGCTCTTCTACAATAAGAATTTCTACATGAATTTGATTTTTCCAACTTAACTCATATTTTTCTTTAGTTTGAGATTCTTTTAAACATGTGTAAAATTGTTGTTTCTATGAATGTTGTAAACCATTTAGGATGATTTGATGACTGTAAACTGTAAATACATAATCCATTAATGATTTACATGATTTATTGGCTCTTCTAGCTTATGCTTGAATGTGTTCTTCATTTGCTAGCCATCTATGTTAAATAACTTGCTAGACTTAGGAAATGCTTGTGAAAGGTTTCCAAGGCTGAAATAAGGCTAAAAGAGCATGGGTAATGGTTAGACTCGAGAAAATTATCATTCTTATGAGGCCTTAAAAGAGAACTTAAGCTTAATGGGTTTTAAGACAACTAGTTAATTTGAGAATGTCTAATGGCATTCTAAGAAACTAATTAGCTCTGTCTTAAGAAAATAAGGTTGATATTGTAAAGTTTCATGGCCTGCAATTTTCAGGAAGCATGATTTGGGTTAGGTTGATACTTGTGTCAAATCTATGTCTATGTAGCAGCCCATTTAGTTCGAATTCCTTAAAAATTTTGTAAATATGTGTTTAGGATAGTTGTTATATTTGTTTGATTTGGTGGTTGGTGTAAGGTTTCGGAAGCCAACCAAGTGTAACGAAAAATAACTGAAACCTTCTAGGATCCAAGTGAAATGGGGTAAATCGGGTGTTTGAAATTTTATATCTAATAGGTTGATATCTTTCACCTAACTGTTGAGTCGAATCCCAAACTTGAACAATTAACATATTCAAGCTTTTTACGGTATCCACACGAGCAACTCAGGATAACCACACCTCTATCACGTTCTAGTAGATGCGTTTCTCTTACACCTGTAATGCACTTACGTCATTCAATGAATGACAATAGAAGAGTGTGGCTGGAACTTTTCAGAACCCTTCTGATTTCATTCTTATGAAGGCTAGGGCAAGAGCTACGAAATTTTCACTATATGATGTATATATAGTGAAACTCAACTCTCAAGCCTAATGAGTTTCAAAATCCTAATCCAATTAGATTTAATTTTGGACTTTATTAATGGCTCAACCTTTAGGCAGATTATTAATCCGAAATTATTATGAAACTAAAACCCAAACAATTTGGCTCATGCACTCAAATAATCCAATTAGCTCTATGTGTGCGACCCAATAGGCTCTTCTCACGGTGACAATGATTATAAATCACATTTATGATCATAAACAATTAGCGATGTCTAGCAACACATCCAAGATATCAAGATCAAGTACAAGACATTGAATGTATCACTCTCGTATAGCCCAATCTATAGTTTCTTGATTATTAAGTAGACTAACTTAAACTGATGACATTGATATTGTATATTAACTCATCCGACATGACTATGCATTTTCTTAGTCTCACTTTATTAAGGTGCCCAAAGATATCATTCCTGTTACATAAAAGAGACAAATCTCATCTTGATCATACAAAACTATCTGTATGATATGTGACATACCCAATGACTACCTTTATATTCACTTAGTTACGAGCAACAAAATGAAGTATTAAAGTATGTGATTCACATGTAAAGAACCTTAATGATCATAGATCAAAGAACTACATATATTATGATCACTATGAGAATCACTTATGATATTTATATAATGATCCATATAACATTCTCATGGTGGGTCGATCCAGTACACAAGTTCTCTAATTTGTACCTATATATAGACTACATATCTTATATTAGTTTCTATATATGCTAGTCTCTATGTATTATTGTAACCAACTTTACAATAATATTTAACTAAGGACATTTAAGAATACTATTATTCTAAAGTTATAATTCGTTTGATTATGTCACACAGAAATAATACAACAAACACAATTACTTGATTAATGCATCAATAAAATATTATGACTTAATGTATAAAATACAATCATCTCATGATTAATTTTTAGGCACAACATTAACAGTTGGGTGATCTACAATTTTGGTAGTTTAGCTTATTGTTCCTTGTTTTTAATGGTTTGTTTGTTTTAGCTAAAATGATGTCATCGTACTTAGTAATTGATGGAATTCTTTGCCATACAATTCTCTGTAAGATCGACATCTAACTCACCGCTACAACAATTAACACTGTACATTTACGGGTAAGATTGGAGTTCAGGTTAAAAAGGTTTTTTTTTATAAACTTCTGTCTTGCAACATGTGGCCATTTTGGTGTTGTCCTTATCCTTGTCAAAGTCTCCGTACATTGACATTGATAGCGGCCACTCTAGCGAGTCCCCCACCAACTTCATAGCCAAGTCTTATCTTTATACCAGGTATACCAAAAAAGATGAGGGAGGGAAATTCTATGTCTTGATTACAACCGTCAAATGTTATTGTGTCATTCAAAAGTTCATTTTATAAATTTGATTTCTTGATTTGAATTCCTTTTTGTTTCTTTTATCTAAGTTCTAGTTATCGATGGTAGAAGATAGATGAGATGGGACCGTATAAAAAGAGCGAGAGAAAAAAAAAAGGTTAGTGTTGGTGGCCTAGGAAGTAGTGCAGAAGACAAATCGGTGATGGCAGTGATGTAGGGTTAAATCAACCCAACCCAGCCCTAATCCAATCTTTTCAAATTAGAGCCGATTTAGGTTAACTGCCCAATTCGATTTTGGTTCAGTCCATTAACTGACAACTACGAATGGGCTTTAAAAAAAAAATTAGGGCTTGGGCTTGAACCTAACCCAAAACCCAAATGTTTTACCCTAAAAGTGTCTAGTTATTTTTTTCAAATCAATTGGTTTTATTTGAATGAATTTTAGTAGTTAAGGGCAAAATTTTTATTAAAGGAAGTTAGGAGGTCAAAGTCAAACAAATTTTTTATGGTAACAGTGAATGACAATGTTAACTTTGTAGGTAGATAAGAGTAAGTATTTGTAAAATAAAGGATAAAATTATACGTTTGACCAAATCTCAATAGGGTTTTTGGAAATTTTTCCATTTTTAAAACCTCATCCATTTTTTATCCTTATTCAATATTTTACTTGTGGCATCAGCAGTGGATGAAAGATCCGGCTCAAATTGGGGTTGATGCAGTTGTAGATACGAGAATGTGCAAGTAAGGTCATATTGAGAGGCAACGTTTTGGGTATAAATAATTGAAACATAAAATCTAGTTGACTATGTTTAATTACATTTTAATTCCAATAGTTATTAGTTTGTACAATTAGAAGTTTTAAATTTTATATTGTACAATTAAATACAATTTCATTATGTAACTGATGAAAAACATCCTAGTTACTGAGTCAAATAGGTAAAATGTCTTGATAATCACAATTCATGGCTTGATTCATACCCCCAAAATGATCGGGGACCAAGCGATCGAGTTACTATAGTTCAGAGGTGAAATAGGTATTTAGGTCAATCATTCTTTATCACTTCCATAATTTATACATTTTTCACCTACGAAAAATAACACACCCCTTTCATTTTATCTTCTTCCCTCTCATTCATTTCCTTTATTAATTAAATTCAAACAAACCCTAAATGTGACACCAAAATTATCCTTGGACAAATAATGCAAATCAAATCAACCGAACAAAATATAGTTAAATTAAGCACGTGAAATTTAATATGCTATGCTGGTAAAGATAGGGTTACATACGCGGGGTACTTCATCCATGAAAAAAGATGAAGGAAAAACTTTATTCACAATATCTTGATTATTTTCATTTAAGAGAAGAATAAAAACATGTGTGTTGACACCCAATTTCGTCCGACTATTTAAAAAAAAAATAATAATTAATTAAAAATTATTAACTAAAAAAATTAATTTAACAAAAATAATATATTATTAGTTTAGTGGGGGAAATTTTTGTCATATGGTGTTAGTTAAAATATATATACAGGTATACATATATATCTGTATGTGTGTATTAGAAATATTAATTAATTATTAATTATTTCTTAACTAATTATTAATTAATTAAAAAAAATTAAAAAAAAAATTAAAATTAAAAACAGAAAATTCATTCCCCAGCTGAGCCTTCCTGGGGAAAGGCTGGGATATTTTTAGAAGGCTCTAGGCCTCTATCATTGGAGAGAAAATCTTATCTTCTCTCCCTCTCACGGGGGCTCTCTTCGAAAAAAAAAAAAATTTCTCTCTTCTCTCTCACAGAGCTCTTCTCTCTCTCTCTGACGCTCAGCTGGAGCTCTCTCTCTCTCCCTCGAACGAAATTTTCTCTCAGCTCCTCCTTCTTCTTCTCTTCCCACTTTCTCCGCCATAACCATTTCCTCGCCCCACTGCCAACCCCTCCACCGTCACGCGCACAGCACTCCTACTCCGCCCTCCTCGCGCCGTCGGCCCGTCTCCCTGCCTTGTGCGCGGATGCGTCTCCCTTTGCTGCTGCCCCTCCGCCGTTTGCCGCGTCTCCCTTGGTCGCCTCCCTGCTGCCCGACGCTTCCGCGCGCCTCCACTCCAGCTGATGCCATCACTGACTCCCAGCCCCTCCGTTCGCCCCTGTTGCCGTGCTCGCTCCGAGCCCCTCCATGCCTGGTCCATCCCCTGCTGGCCGCGCCCCCTCCACGCCGCGTAGTCGTCGAATCCATCGCGCCTCGCATCCCCTGCTGCTGTGCTCCTCTGCTGCGAAGAAGACGCGTTTCGTTTTTAAACTATTCACCAAGTCAAACTTTTGATTTTTTTTGGGTAAAATCATTGTTTAATCCTTAGCTTTCTTTTTTTATTCATTTAAGTCACTAACATATTTTATCTTGCAGATTAGTCACTGATAGCAGCCTTTTTATTGTATGTTCTTTTCTTTGTTTTTATTTGTTATTATTGGCTTTCCCTTTCATTAAAATTTGATCATTGAATCGACATGGAAAATAATATAGGATTTTGATTTGATATGTATATTCATGAATATTTATTGGATTTTAGAATAGTTTAATTTTTATTTTTGTAATATATTAATCTGTATCAAATTATTGGTTAATTAATATTTAAATTTATTAGAAATCCGTCCTAAGATGGATCATCTATCCATGTCCAGATGATTTGGTTAGAATCCATGGCTTGGATATTAATTGAAATTATCTAAAAAAAATAAAAATAAAAATAAAATTAAATTAAATAGCAAAAAAAATCCAATCGTGCACCGCCAACTACCTCAAAATCAAGGACCTTCTCGAGCTGCTCAACCAAACGATCGCCAAGAGGATCGAGAACAAGAGCGTCGAGTACGTCAGGAAATTCTTAGCTGTCGAGAATGATTATACGCCGGAGAAGAAGGCCCGCCAGTCGCGACTTGTGTTTGTTTCTTGACTCAATCAAATTTTTGGGTAAAATTCTCATTTAGCCCTTGATTCTCTTTGTTTTTATTCATTTAAGTCATTAATGTTCTCCTGTTTTGCATATTCATCACTGACAGTATTGTTTTATGTTTTTATTTCTTTTTTTTTTTGTTGTTGGTTTATTATTTCGAGAATCATGAATTAGTCTGTGATCAATATTACATAAAATTGCAATTTTAGGTTAGGTCAGATTTTTACCTATTTATTTGATTTTAATTTTAATAGTTAGCATAAATTTAAAACTCATGTTTACATAACGTATAAAAAAAAAAAAGGGGTCATATTTACGAGATTTAATTCTGAGCAGATTTTAATGAAAATTCAAGAATGAATTTAGAACTAGTAAATCAAAAATCCATATCCAGATGATTCGGTTAGAATCCATGGTTTGGATATTAATTGATATTATTTAAAGCAAACAAAAAGCAAAAATTAAAAATCAAATAATGAAACCCGGATCGCAAATCGGCTCGTTATTGACCCAGTTATGAAAGTCCATAATTTCGACATAATTTTAATTTGTGCTTCTGGGTTTATTTGATTTGTCTAATTGAGACTTTAATTTGTTTTAATTTACAATTAAGTCATTAATTTACTTATTTTCTATTATACTTTTGTTTGCTCAGCTAATTAAAGGCATAAATTAACTTAGGAATTGACATTAAGCTTAATTATATGATTAAGTTAGATAGGTAATTTTAATAAATAATTTGTCCTTGGATTTATTTGATTTGTTAGTCTGAGACTTTGAGGTTGTTTTGATTTACAATTTGGTCACCAATGTTTATTTTCATTTATTTATTTATTTATTTATTATTTTGTTCATTTGATTATGAGCATGAAGAAACAAAAAAAATAAGATTAAGTATAATTGCATGATTAGGTTAGATAAACATTTTTAATAAATAATTTACCCCTGGATTTATTTGATTTGTCTATTCAAAACTCTAATATTGTTCTGATTTACAAATTAGCCATTGTTTTACTTTTTTTTTGTTTTGTTTGGAATATTAAAGTTATGAATTAGTTTAGAAATTAATGCTAAGCTTAATTATATGATTAAATTAAATAGACCTTTTTTTAATAAATATAAAATTAGTTTTGACATAATTAATAAAAAATTACATTTTTGAAAAATATAGTCTATGTGTACCATTTAATAATAATTAATTAATTAATTAATAATAAATTAAATTTAAATTAATTTCCATATCCGGATGATCCGGCAGGATCTACGGTTTGGAAAAATATCAACCTTTTTAATTAAACAAATTAAATAAATACAAAGATAAAAATCCATGTTTACAATATGGATTAAATTATTTAAAATTTCACCAAATTCCGTGTCCAAATGACTCGGCAGAGTCCATGGTTCGGAATCAAATCTTCCGTGTCCAAATGACTCGGCAGAGTCCATGGTTCGGAAGTATAAAATTCTATACAAATTAATTACCAAAAATCCACATTCGACTAATTCAGTTAAAATTTCTGTTTAGAACATTAACTGAATATTTTTAAAGCAAAGCAAGACAAAATTGAAATCAACTAAGGTACCAATTTTTGGGCGTTTTAACAAAGTTGTTTTAACGTAACCGTACTCCCGAACCCCCGAACTCTCGCAGACCAATATTTTAGGTGTCCAATCGACCTAAGCGAAAACTGATTGGTGGCGACTCCCAGAAAACCCGACGTTGCCACAGCTTGGCGACTCCACTGGGGAACCTGGTTAGTGAGTCAAGCCTAAAAGTTGATTTATTTTGTTCTGTTTTGTTTATTTTTATGTGGATTTATATGTTATATTTACTTATTCTAAACATGCATAAAGCATTCACAAAATGAAGCTCTATACCCGAGCTTCCTTAAATCAAACACGATTCTTTCTAAGCGGAATTGGTGTTGCTGTCCTTGTGAGGCCACGGTCTCCAAGCCTTCACCGGTTTCAAAGTAGCAAAGTAGTGTATTGCCTTCTGAGACGGTTAGTCTCTGCATGGGCCCACGAAAAGCTACGACTCGAATTAATCCATTCCTTACATAAACCCTAGAGGGTAAGGAATCGGGCCATCACTATGATTTAGTGACGGGATTCGGGAACTATCCCTGGCCTTTTTGATAAGCCACCTTATGCATATAGAACTCCCCACTTAACCATAGAACTGACCATAGAATTTCTACCATTTTTACCAACGCCATAAGCATATCCTTGTTATGCTGTGTTGTTACTATACACTTTTCTTCGTATGGTTTTAACTTGTTTATCCATAATACTTCATGAGTTGTTAATTGCTATTTAACTTATTAATAATCTTATCTTTCTTGTGCAATTATTCTTCATGCATCAAAACCACGCATCAAATTATGCTAACTTTTTGGTCATTTATAATGACAACTAAAAGTTTTGAAGTTCCACGATAATAGATAAGCAAACTCACTCATTGCATGCATCCATTACATCAATCACGTGCATACAAAGTCTGATAAAACATAATCTCATTTTGTATTGCACGCATCCATTACATTAAATACATGCATACAAAGTCTGATAAAAACATAATCTCATTTTGTATTACATACATCCATCACATCAATCAATTGCATATAAAGTTTAATAAAATGAATCTCACTTTAGAAACGGTAAAATTGGCCATCAACACCGATATCCAGCTCGGCTCCAAATAAGATTAATGGCAGAACAAACCAAAGGACGTCTTATAGATATGAAGTCCAATATAGAAAGTATGGCTGAGCAAATGAAACAGTTAATGGAGTTAGCGACCCAAGTCCCCGTCAATGACCCACAAGATCTAACCTATCCTCCCCAATTGACTCAGAACAGGTCTCAGTTCAAGAGAAGCTCTTTCATGACTCAGGTCCATCTGATATCATTCATCTAAGGCATAGTCCAATTTTTTGAAGAAAAGAAGCTCCTGCTTAAAGAAGAAGAGAATACTAAAAAAACTCGAGATCATAGAAAAGAGACTGCGGACCATTGAAAGAGGCATTTTATCTCTTTTGATGAACAATCTTTGCTTGATACCAGATGTTGTGATTCCCTCATACTTTAAGGTACCTGACTTTGTGAAATATGATGGAACAAGTTATCCCATCAATTATATTACGCTGTTTCTAAGGAAAATACAACCACTCACAAGAGACGAGAAAGTGTTGATAGCACTTTTTCAAGAAAATCTTACAAAGTCAGTGCTACAATGGTATCTAAGTCAAGGTCTGAGAAACATCAAAGCCTGGAATGACCTCGTTTAAGCTCTCAATCAGTAACTGTGAGCATGTTATAGACTTACCCCTAGATCACCAAATTCTCCAGAATATAGAGAAGAAGGAACAAGAGACTTTTAAGGAATACGCATAAAGGTGGAGACACTTAGCTGCACAAGTTCAACCATCTATGATAGAAAGAGAATTGATCACCCTGTTTACCCAAACACTAAATAAACCATTTTATGAAAAACTAGTTGGGAACACTTCAAGTAGCTTTTCAAATATGGTTTTATCTGGAGAAAAGATCGAATTTGGAATTAAAACAGGAAAGCTGGTCGATTCTTCAATTGGAGGATGTTTCAATAAAAGAAGCGGAGCTGTCCAAAACATCATCTCCAAGTCCTATGGTCCAATACCACTCACGTTACAAGTGAAAGGATATCCTATTGAGATTGTAATCTCCAAGGCTTCCTCATCAGTACCACATACTACCACCAATGGGAAGAAATGCTACTCAAGTCGATTCAATTTTCACAAGTTACAAACCTGCTACCACCCATACCAACGGTAGCAAAGATCAAGTAGCCTCCTCTTCCAAGTTGGAATGACCCAAACGCCAAATACAAAATGTTCAATCGGGCATTTAATTGAAAATTGTGTGGCACTGAAACTCAAGGTCCAATAGTTGGTCGAGTTTAAATTCCTAGGCCATGATGTGATTGGTAATTGAAAGTGAAGATTTCGAGCTGGAATTACATTGATTTTGGAAGGACTCTAAGTCAGATCCGATCTAACAGTTCGCACACACTTTTGAATGACAGGGAATCCTTTTACTAAGCTTGCATCTTTGAAAGCTTGACAAAGTAATCTAATAGTAAAAATCTCCTAGATTTAGTCCAGAATCTAGGGTGTAGTCTTTGTTAAATGGACACCTGGTATTCTTTTTCTTGGAACAACAAAAAGATGTAATGTGTGCATTCTACCACTTTTTACCTAAAATTTCCATTCTTACATCCACATATTCTACCATTTTCTACCAAAAATTCCATTTTTACATCTATCTCTCACTCTTTGCCATTACACTACCCATTATTGCCATCACACTTTACTCTCTAAATGATACTACTCGTGGGTGAAATTGAAAGATAAGGAAGATTTGTTAGTGATGATCTTCAAAGTGCTGCCAAATCTAGTAAGAATGATTTCAAATATTGCACCTCAACTCTCAAAAGGGAATTCGCAGTGGTTATCAACATTCTTGCAAGAAATCTTGGGTTAGCTTCCAAAGAAGGTAGCTCTCCTATTAAATGACTTCAGTGGCCTCCAAATTCTCACAAATGCTCAACACAAGAAAAAGTTCTCGGCTCTCCACAACACAAACTCCAAAAAAAAAAAAAGGAAAGAAGTTCATCCCTTCCATCAAAAGACAACAAGGGAAAATCCAAATCCAAAACAAAAAGAGACTGAGAGCAAACACGAGCAAGTAAGGCCACTTGAGTCATCTCACTTCAAGACGGCTATGATCTCGGTTCTCTGCAACATAAATTCCAAAAAACGAAAGAAGTTCATCCCTTCTATCAGAATCCATTAAGGGAAAATTCAAAAACCAAAAAGAGACCGAGAACAAGCACGAGCAAGCAAGGCCACTTGAGTCATCTCACTTCAAGAGAGTTATCAAGTATGTCATCACCATAGCTCACAAAAAAAAAAAACAAAAAAAAAAGAAAGGAAAAAGGGCTCAAGTTAGAGCAAAAGAAAGAAAACAAAAAAAGTGAGCTATGGATTCTAGACTGAAAACCTGCAAAGGCGGTTTAGAACACAAAAGCAACCCTCAAACCAAGCATGCATAAAGATCACAATAGTTGGGGGGCAACAGATGAGGTCTAACTTTCTGGAAAGAGTGGCAAGTTGAGGTCATCACTATTGAGTTTTTCACCATAATCAAATTTGCTCACGAGTAGTATTAAAAGAATATTCTTCCACACCACTTAAATTTAACTTTCCTCAGACCTAACATCCTCATTCAGTTAAAAGACTATCATTGTGAATCATGTTTCTACCTTATTTAATACTGCTCACGAGTAGTATTAAAATACCCTTCTTTCACACCATTCAAACTTAACTTTCCTCACACCTAACAGTTACCTCTCGATATCATCCTCATTCAGCTAAAAGGCTATCCTTGTGAATCATGTTTATACCTTATTGCCTTGCACAGTTTATGTCTTCGAGTTGGAAAGGGAAGAATGGCAGGATATTTTAATTAAAAACAAAGACCGTAAATTACTTTGTCAAGCTTTGCAAATTGATGAAAGTTTTTCTTTAAGGCCAAACCATTATTCATTAATGTGTGTAGACTTAAAAGTGAGGAGATAGCTTGAGACTTTCTTTAAGAAGATGTGGTTCTTGTAAGAGAGATTTACGATCAAGTGCCATCACAAAGGTCTAGAAATGCTCGACCTTCTGTTAAAGGCCAGGTGATACCTTTTTATCCACATAAACACCGTATTCAGGGGGCAAAGTAGTCTCTACGAAGCGTAAGAGGAGTATTGCCAACAAAGAAGTTCAATAGACAAGGAGGCAAGCCTTATGGATCAAAACTTGAGCTCAAGGAAGATCAATCATTCAGATTATAACATGAGGATAAGTAAATGTCGGCACGGTCACAAGAAAAGCGGCAAAGCAGACATTGAAAGTAAAGCCTTTGATGGTATCAAATCCATGACAATGGATGAGTACCCGAAAGAGATATAAATTATGAGGCGGGCCAACTTTAAAGAAATTGAGGCCAAAATTCAAGAACAAGTCAAAGAAAGGGGATTTTGAAAAGAGTTGGGCTTTTGAGGCAGCGAACAAAAGCTGTAAAGCATAAAGAGATTCAATGATAGTCCAAGAAGGCCATCACAAAGAGGATCCAGTAAAACAAAGACATAAAGAACTAGATCCATACAAAAAAAGCCATTAGTTACACATGCTCTACATTCATGCATTTCATATCATGCATACATAGCCTTTACATAACAAGGACCAAACGGGAATCACATTCACAGCACAGTTACAGCAGTATAAGCTGAGATCTTAATGTCATCAGCTCTTACCAATCTATCACTGGATACACAGCTAATATACGGGACCAACCCGCATCAGGAATTCAAGGATAAAGTAGACAATATTGTCAAAAGCTTGGCTACCGATTCAATAATCGAGGCTATACCTGGAAGGATAGGATTGACGCCAGCTAGTAGTATCCAAGATAAGAGATAGTTATAGCCAAGGATAAGGCAGATGTCAAAAAAAATATATATATAAAGTAGACAATATTATCAAAAGCCTGGCAATTGATTCAATAATCGAGGCTACACCTGGAAGGACAGGATTGATGCCAGCTTAGCAGCATCCAAGATAAGAGATAACTGTGGTCAAAGATAAGGCAGACATCAAGAAATATTGTCGTTGAAACTTTGTCAAAAGCGGACAATGGATTCAATAATCGAAGACTGGATCAACGTCAGCTCGATGGAATATCCAAGATAAAAAATATCTATCACATCAAAATGAAGTAGGATCTACTTTTCCGGTTAAACGGCGGATACGGTACTCCGTGACTCTCAAGTCGGTTCTCTCAGTTGCCCATAATAACTAATTCTTTCACTCTTTCTTTCTTTTACTTCCCTCTAGAAAATGGATCCTACTCTTTCTGTCTTACGAAAATATTTTCCTTCTCTCCCAATGAACATTCTCAAAAAGATCTACCAAGTTCGCTGTGCACGATTAAGAATTCTGATGCACAAAGGAATCCCTGAAGATGTGCGGTGGTTAATCGAAGCCAAGGTTCGTCTGGCAGGTGAAATCCCAAAGGCATTTTGTGTCTCACATGCCTGGTATAGGCAAAAGCTCTTATGCCAAAAAAGCGAAGAGCGAAAAGGTTACAAGTCTGCCATAAATGTGGACGGTGGACTTGTAATACTAAATGTCGTTCTTTAGGGATGATCTTTGATAATCGAGAAGATAAAATACGATTCATTAAGAATGGCCTAAGTAAGGACTCGTTGGATGATATCCAATTAACTCTTGAGACGCATTCTTGTGGAACTGTGCAACGTGAACTTCTTGGTTTATGGAGCATTTTTCATGAAGAATGAGATCGTTACAGTCTTGGGAATCTAACCCTAAATGACCCTGTTTGCCAGCTTATAAGAAAACTGGATGGGAAGCAAATCCCCGACTTATAGAAGGCATTGAAGCCATTACTAGACATAAATCAGTGGAAGATGAGAGCCACAGTCATGATTGCTGTACATATAAGCTGTCATTTGTCTTTTCTTTTGACAATAATGTACTTGTTTCTGTAAGTATAATTAACGCATTATCCCTTTCATCACTATAAATATGTGTTAGTTATTTCCGTTTCCTACAATCACTAATTTCTTTCTTTGCCTCCTTCATCAATGGAGTCTTCTCTTTCCGCCCTACGAAAGTATTTTCCTTCCTTCCCAATAAATGTTCTTAAAAAGATTTATCAAGCTAGATGTGAACGATTCAGAGTATTTATGCACAAAGGCATTCCTGATAATGTGCGGTGGCTAATTGAAGCTAAGGTTCGTTCAGCTGGTGAAGTTCCAGAAACGTTCTTTCCCCGTATGCCCGGCTTTGGTAAAAGCGCTTATGCCAAAAAAAGAAGAGCAAAGAGGCTAGGCGTTTGTCATAAATGTGGATGGTGGATTTGCAACACTAAATGTCGTTATCCAAGAGCGATCACTAGAAGTCGTGAAGATAGAATGAAATTCATTAAGAATGGCTTGCGTAAGGAATCTCTGGAAGATATCCGAGAGGCTCTTGAAACACATTCTTACGGAATAGTGCAATTTGAGATTGTTGGATTATGGTTAATTTTCGAAAAAGAACGAGATCGTTACAGTCTTGAGAATCTGACTTTAAATGATCCTGTTTGCCAGTTTGTAAGAAAACTGGATGAGGAGCAAATTACCGATTCATAGAAGGCATTAAAGTCATTAATGGACATAAATCGGTCGAAGATGAGACCCACAGTCATGATTACTGTACATATAAGCTGTCATTTGTCTTTTCTTTTGACAATAACGTGTTTGCTTCTGTAAGCGTAATAAACACGTTATCTTTTCACCGCTATAAATGTGTGTTTTTCTTTCTGGATACGGTACTCCGTGATTCTCACAATCAGTTATTTCCATTTCCTACAATAACTGATTCCTTTCCCTCATCTTTCAAATTCTTCTCTCGTCAATGGATTCTACTCTTTCTGCCCTGCGAAAGTACTTTCCTTCCCTCTCGAAAAATGTTCTTAAAAAGGTTTATCAAGCTAGATGTGAACGATTCAGATTATTTATGCACAAAGGTATTCCTGATAATGTGAGGTGGTTAATTGAAGCTAAGGTTCGTTCGGCTGGAGAAGTTCCAGACGCATTCTTCCCCCGTATGCCCGGCTTTGGTAAAAGTGCTTATGCCAAAAAAAGAAGAGCAAGGAGGCTAGGCGTCTGTCATAATTGTGGATGGTGGATTTGTGGCACTGAATGTCATTCTCCAGGGTTAATCACCAGAAATCGTCAAGATAGAAGAAATTTCATTAAGAATGGCCTGCGTAAGGAATCTCTGGAAGATATTCGAGAGACTCTTGAAGCACACTCTTGTGGAATGGTGCAATTTGGGATTGTCGGTTTATGGATGACTTTCCAAAAAGAACGAGATCGCTACAGTCTTGGGAATCTGACTTTAAATGACCCTGTTTGCCAGTTTGTAAGTAAACTAGAAGGAAAGCAAATCCCCGAGTCATAAAAAGCATTAAAGCCGTTACGAGATGTAAAACCAGCGGAAGACGTGGGCCAAGGTCACGATTACTGTACATGCTAGCTGTCGCTTTTAAAATTTTCCTCCCCTTTTGGCAATAATGTACCCACTCCTGACATAAGCTATAATTATGACTACTGTATATAATCGCTACTTTTAAAATTTTCCTATGACAATCACGTACCTACTCCTGACGTAAGCTACAGTCGCAACTACTGTGCATGCTAGTTGCTTTTGAAATTTTCCTCCTCTCTTTTGACAATAATGTACCTACTTTTGACCAGAGTCATGGTCACAACTATTGTATAGCTGGCAATAATGTCTCCATTCTTGGAAATAAAATTATTGCTTTATCTCTTCATCTCTATAAATATATCCTCTTTTCTTCTTTTCTCACAAGGGTAAGGATGGGAATGGAGGAAACCTCAACTCGTAAATCCCGAAGTATTTGTGTATTTTCTGGGGCTTTTCCTGGAAAAGATGAAGAGTATTTAAAAGCAGCCAACCATTTGGGTAGAGTATTAGCTGAGCGAAAAATACATTTAGTTTATGAAGGAGGTAGTGTCGGATTAATGGGAGGTGTAGCATCAGCAGCATCTCTAGGAGGAAGTCAAGTTCTGGGCATTATCCCTGGACCTCTGAAATTTATTTCTGGGGGCACGATTGGAGAAGAATTAGTGGTTAAAAATTTGCAAGAGCGTGTGTTACAAATGCTTTTTAATGCTGATGCTTTTATCGCTCTACCAGGTGGTTTTGGCACATTGGGAAAAAGTCTTCCAAATTGCTTCCATGGCCCAACTTAATTTGCATAAGAAACCCATTGGGCTTTTAAATGTTAACAATTTCTTTACAGGTCTGATAGCTTTTATGGATTATGCTATGCAGAAGAATTTCATATCAAGAGTGGCACGGCGAATCATAATATCCGCAACAACTGCTGAAGAATTGCTAGATAAAATACAAGCTTTTGTTCCTGAACCAGATCCAGCAATGATTCAGATAGACTGGACACGACAGTCTTTCCCGACCAGTTCACTCCCATAATGTTCCTCTACTCACCCTGTTGAACTATTGTGGAAGAAAGAAGCGATCTGATCCGTTTTTCTTGTCCTTTAGTTTTATTATCAGCATTTTCTTTCGCATTTCAGTTTTTCTTTTCAGGGAATTTCTTTTTTATAAGATAGTTTCGTCCATGCTGATATTAAAACCATAGGACAATGCCTTTAGGTTGGAATGACTGAGTAAAGAGTAATTTTTGTTACTCTTGAGACGCATCCTATTAGGTCTACTAGGCATAACCTTTTGGGGTAGTTAAGCTTTAACCTTATTTGGATGACATATCTCACAAGGGAATCTATATTTACTGAAGAAAATATTATATGAACCTTGGATATTGATTCCAAACATCCGTTCCCTTTATGTAATTTGTCAGTGTTATTGTCATCATCAAGATTCACACATCTTATCGAAGTCTAAATTTTTGTACACGCTTGCTATAAAAATTCACACTTTCGAAGAAAAATATTCCGATTTTAATTCCTTTTGTATAAATTTCGCTCGAGGTTTAAGGAAAGTTCCATAAACCTCAAAATCAATCAATTTTCATTCAACGGTAGGACTGCTCCTATCGCCGAGGTCCTAAGGACTGCTCCTTAGCCTCAAAATCAATCAATTTTCATTCAACGGTAGGACTGCTCCTATCGCCGAGGTCCTAAAGATTGCTCCTTAGCCTCAAAATCAATCAATTTTCATTCAACGGTAGGACTGCTCCTATCGCCGAGGTCCTAAGGATTGCTCCTTAGCCTCAAAATCAATCAATCCGGGGTTTTAAAGATGGAACCTTTGCCTCGAAAACAATTAATTTTCATCATCGAGGTTTTAAGGATGGAACCTTTGCCTCGAAAATAATCAATTATCAATCCGAGGTTTTAAGGATGAAACCTTTGCCTCGAACTCAATCAATTGTCGAGGTTTTAAGGATGGAACCTTTGCCTCGACATCAATTAATCAATCCGGGGTTTTAAGGATGGAACCTTTGCCTCAAGATCAATCAATCAATCCGGGGTTTTAAGGATGGAACCTTTGCCTCTAGATCAATTATCAATCCGAGGTTTTAAGGATGGAACCTTAGCCTCGAAAACAATCAATTTTCAATCCGGGGTTTTAAGGATGGAACCTTTGCCTCGAGATCAATCAATCAATCCGGGGTTTTAAGGATGGAACCTTTGCCTCGAGATCAATTATCAATCCGAGGTTTTAAGGATGGAACCTTAGCCTCGAAAACAATCAATTTTCAATCCGGGGTTTTAAGGATGGAACCTTTGCCTCGAGATCAATTATCAATCCGAGGTTTTAAGGATGGAACCTTTGCCTCGAAAACAATCAATTTTCATTATCGGGGTTTTAAGGAAGGAACCTTTGCCTCGAAATTAATCATTTTTCATTCATCGGGGTTGTAAGGATGGAACCTTTGCCTAGAAATTAATCAATTTTCATTCATCGGGGTAGTAAGGATGGAACCTTTCCCTCGAAACCAATCTATTTTCATTCATCGGGGTTGTAAGGATGGAACCTTTGCCTCGAAATCAATCAATTTTTATTCATCGGGTTGTAAGGATGGAACCTTTGCCTCGAAATCAATCAATTTTCATTCATCGGGGTTGTAAGGATGGAACCTTTGCCTCAAAATTAATCTATTTTCATTCATCGGGGTTGTAAGGATGGAACCTTTGCCTCGAAATCAATCAATTTTCATTCATCGGGGTTGTAAGGATGGAACCTTTGCCTCGAAATCAATCAATTTTCATTCATCGGGGTTGTAAGGATGGAACCTTTGCCTCGAAATCAATCAATTTTCATTCATCGGGGTTGTAAGGATGGAACCTTTGCCTCGAAATCAATCTATTTTCATTCATCGGGGTTGTAAGGATGGAACCTTTGCCTCAAAATCAATCAATTTTCATCATCGGGGTTGTAAGGATGGAACCTTTGCCTCGAAATCAATTTATTTTCATTCATCGGGGTTGTAAGGATGGAACCTTTGCCTCGAAATCAATCAATTTTCATTCATCGGGGTTGTAAGGATGGAACCTTTACCTCAAAATCATCAATTTTACTTCAAACGATATGAGAGTTCCTATCGTCGAGGTTCTAAGGTAGGGCCCTTAACTTCAAAATCATCAATTTTCCTTCAAACGATAGGAGAGTTCCTATCGTCGAGATTCTAAGGTAGGACCCTTAACCTCAAAACAATCAATTTTCCTTCAAACGATAGGAGAGTTCCTATCATAGAGGTTCTAAGGACCTTTCCTTAACCTCAAAATCATCAATCAGTCCATCTTACAACGATAGAAGCTTTCCTATCGTTAGAGGTTCTAAGGACCTTTCCTTAACCTCAAACAATCAATCAATCAGTTCATCTTACAACGATAGGAGCTTTCCTATCGTTAGAGGTTCTAAGGACCTTTCCTTAAACCTCAAACAAACAATCAATCAATCAGTCCATCTTACAACGATAGGAGCTTTCCTATCGTTAGAAGTTCTAAGGACCTTTCCTTAAACCTCAAACAAACAATCAATCAATCAACTTTTCTTCAACAATAAGAGAGTTCTTATCGCAGAGGTTCTAAGGTAGGGCCATTAGCCTCAATTTCAATCCATCAATTTTCCTTCAACGATAGGAGAATTCCTATCGTCAAGATTCTAAAGAGAATTCCTTAAACTTTACTGTTTGGGCGGCGAGAAAGGTCTCAATGCCTAGCTAAGGTCGAACGAAATTTGGTAGCGGCTTTGCATGCATCATGTCCCATGAAACATGCAAAGGGGGGCAGCTGTTGACACCCAATTTCGTCCGACTATTTAAAAAAAAATAATAATAATAATTAATTAAAAATTATTAACTAAAAAAATTAATTTAACAAAAATAATATATTATTAGTTTAGTGGGGGAAATTTTTGTCATATGGTGTTAGTTAAAATATATATATAGGTATACATATATATCTGTATGTGTGTATTAGAAATATTAATTAATTATTAATTATTTCTTAACTAATTATTAATTAATTAAAAAAAATTAAAAAAAAATTAAAAAAAAATTAAAATTAAAAACAGAAAATTCCTTCCCCAGCTGAGCCTTCCTGGGGAAAGGCTGGGATATTTTTTAGAAGGCTCTAGGCCTCTATCATTGGAGAGAAAATCTTATCTTCTCTCCCTCTCACGGGGGCTCTCTTCGAAAAAAAAAAAAATTCTCTCTTCTCTCTCACAGAGCTCTGGCTCTCTTCTCTCTCTGACGCTCAGCTGGAGCTCTCTCTCTCTCCCTCGAACGAAATTTTCTCTCAGCTCCTCCTTCTTCTTCTCTTCCCACTTTCTCCGCCATAACCATTTCCTCGCCCCACTGCCAACCCCCCCACCGTCACGCGCATAGCACTCCTACTCCGCCCTCCTCGCGCCGTCGGCCCGTCTCCCTGCCTTGTGCGCGGACGCGTCTCCCTTTGCTGCTGCCCCTCCGCCGTTCGCCGCGTCTCCCTTGGTCGCCTCCCTGCTGCCCGACGCTTCCGCGGGCCTCCACTCCAGCTGATGCCATCACTGACTCCCAGCCTCTCCGTTCGCCCCTGTTGCCGTGCTCGCTCCGAGCCCCTCCATGCCTGGTCCATCCCCTGCTGGCCGCGCCCCCTCCACGCCGCGTAGTCGTCGAATCCATCGCGCCTCGCATCCCCTGCTGCTGTGCTCCTCTGCTGCGAAGAAGACGCGTTTCGTTTTTAAACTATTCACCAAGTCAAACTTTTGATTTTTTTTGGGTAAAATCATTGTTTAATCCTTAGCTTTCTTTTTTTATTCATTTAAGTCACTAACATATTTTATCTTGCAGATTAGTCACTGATAGCAGCCTTTTTATTGTATGTTCTTTTCTTTGTTTTTATTTGTTATTATTGGCTTTCCCTTTCATTAAAATTTGATCATTGAATCGACATGGAAAATAATATAGGATTTTGATTTGATATGTATATTCATGTATATTTATTGGATTTTAGAATAGTTTAATTTTTATTTTTGTAATATATTAATCTGTATCAAATTATTGGTTAATTAATATTTAAATTTATTAGAAATCCGTCCTAAGATGGATCATCTATCCATGTCCAGATGATTCGGTTAGAATCCATGGCTTGGATATTAATTGAAATTATCTAAAAAAAATAAAAATAAAAAAAAATTAAATTAAATAGCAAAAAAAATCCAATCGTGCACGGCCAACTACCTCAAAATCAAGGACCTTCTCGAGCTGCTCAACCAAACGATCGCCAAGAGGATCGAGAACAAGAGCGTCGAGTACGTCAGGAAATTCTTAACTGTCGAGAATGATTATACGCCGGAGAAGAAGGCCCGCCAGTCGGCACTTGTGTTTGTTTCTTGACTCAATCAAATTTTTGGGTAAAATTCTCATTTAGCCCTTGATTCTCTTTGTTTTTATTCATTTAAGTCATTAATGTTCTCCTGTTTTGCATATTCATCACTGACAGTATTGTTTTATGTTTTTATTTCTTTTTTTTTTTGTTGTTGGTTTATTATTTCGAGAATCATGAATTAGTCAGTGATCAATATTACATAAAATTGCAATTTTAGGTTAGGTCAGATTTTTACCTATTTATTTGATTTTAATTTTAATAGTTAGCATAAATTTAAAACTCATGTTTACATAACGTATAAAAAAAAAAAAGGGTCATATTTACGAGATTTAATTCTGAGCAGATTTTAATGAAAATTCAAGAATGAATTTAGAACTAGTAAATCAAAAATCCATATCCAGATGATTCGGTTAGAATCCATGGTTTGGATATTAATTGATATTATTTAAAGCAAACAAAAAGCAAAAATTAAAAATCAAATAATGAAACCCGGATCGCAAATCGGCTCGTTATTGACCCAGTTATGAAAGTCCATAATTTCGACATAATTTTAATTTGTGCTTCTGGGTTTATTTGATTTGTCTAATTGAGACTTTAATTTGTTTTAATTTACAATTAAGTCATTAATTTACTTATTTTCTATTATACTTTTGTTTGCTCAGCTAATTAAAGGCATAAATTAACTTAGGAATTGACATTAAGCTTAATTATATGATTAAGTTAGATAGGTAATTTTAATAAATAATTTGTCCTTGGATTTATTTGATTTGTTAGTCTGAGACTTTGAGGTTGTTTTGATTTACAATTTGGTCACCAATGTTTATTTTCATTTATTTATTTATTTATTTATTATTTTGTTCATTTGATTATGAGCATGAAGAAACAAAAAAAATAAGATTAAGTATAATTGCATGATTAGGTTAGATAAACATTTTTAATAAATAATTTACCCCTGGATTTATTTGATTTGTCTATTCAAAACTCTAATATTGTTCTGATTTACAAATTAGCCATTGTTTTACTTTTTTTTTGTTTTGTTTGGAATATTAAAGTTATGAATTAGTTTAGAAATTAATGCTAAGCTTAATTATATGATTAAATTAAATAGACCTTTTTTTAATAAATATAAAATTAGTTTTGACATAATTAATAAAAAATTACATTTTTGAAAAATATAGTCTATGTGTACCATTTAATAATAATTAATTAATTAATTAATAATAAATTAAATTTAAATTAATTTCCATATCCGGATGATCCGGCAGGATCTACGGTTTGGAAAAATATCAACCTTTTTAATTAAACAAATTAAATAAATACAAAGATAAAAATCCATGTTTACAATATGGATTAAATTATTTAAAATTTCACCAAATTCCGTGTCCAAATGACTCGGCAGAGTCCATGGTTCGGAATCAAATCTTCCGTGTCCAAATGACTCGGCAGAGTCCATGGTTCGGAAGTATAAAATTCTATACAAATTAATTACCAAAAATCCACATCCGACTAATTCAGTTAAAATTTCTGTTTAGAACATTAACTGAATATTTTTAAAGCAAAGCAAGACAAAATTGAAATCAACTAAGGTACCAATTTTTGGGCGTTTTAACAAAGTTGTTTTAACGTAACCGTACTCCCGAACCCCCGAACTCTCGCAGACCAATATTTTAGGTGTCCAATCGACCTAAGCGAAAACTGATTGTTGGCGACTCCCAGAAAACCCGACGTTGCCACAATGTGACATGTAGAAAACGCAATAAATCTGGAAAACAATGTAGAAGTAGTAAGAGGAGGAAAAATGCAAAATTAGTTAACAAATCCAAAATTAGTCCTAAATCCACCCCTAGGAACATGAACGAATCCAAAGGACATTTGAAAATCCTCAAAGAACCTTAGGAAATTCCCTTTCAGTAAAATTGCGCAAATGGTCTATAATCTTTAATTATCATTTTATATTATTTCTTAATCTGTTGAATGTTCTTTTTTTATTCTAAATATATTAAAATTGTTTGGTTTTGGTCCCTCATCAAATGATATTCACTAACTAAGAATAATTATCTGATTCAAATATTTGAAATTCTAATTTAAATATTTAATAACTATATTCTAGTAAATTTAAATAGTTTAATATTTTTAACAGTAAATAGACTATTTAAATTAGCATCATTTTCTTTTTGAATGAAATAAATTCAATTTACATAGAGAAAAAAGGTAATATGAATTTTTCATTAACTTTAAAAAATTTATTATACAGTAAAAATTTATTATAAGATAATTATCAGATAGTTTAAATTATGATTTGAATAGTTTTGATCAGACAAATACTTTTAGTTAACAAATTTTATCAAATGAGGATTAAAATAAAATATTTTTTTAATGAATTTAGGATTGAAATGAAATGTATTAGATAGGTTTAGGACTAAAATAGAATGTTTAATAGGTTAGATACTAAAACGAAACAATAATCAAAGGTTAGGGATCATTCACGCAATATACTCAATTCCCTTTCTAAACTCTATCTGACTTATCCCGTATAATTTGCACCAGTAGTCCTAAATCTGAAATTATTCTTGTAAATTGTTTTTTTATCTTCATTTTGTTGTATATTAATCCTAAAACTTTAAAACTTGTTGTATATTAGTCTGTTTCTATCTCTAAAAAATTCACTACCTCTAATGTAATTATAATATATATGAAATTTTTCAAATTTTAGTTTTAACTATTCAATAAACATCTTTCAATAAATTCAAATTGTATTATAATTTTTTACATTTAATGAATAATTTAAATTATCAGTTTTCACTATCTACAAGCTAGGTTTCTATGCTAAGTCATGTCGTGGATCTAGAGAACAAAATGTGACGCTCTATAAAAATTTAGAACCAACATAGAACGAAAAAACGACTGAGGGCCGATTTATAATGATAGTTATAGATTTGGATCGAATTGTTAAATTTTCTCAACTTCTCTCGTGAGGGCAAAAAAGACAACCCGACGGACGGTGGATTGGCCCTGGCTCCCACCCGACCATCGTCCGCAGCAAAGTAGAGAAGCATGTCCCACTATTTGTTTGTATCGTCCACTTTTCTGGATGCATCATTGCTCGGATCCTTTCATCTACCCAAAACCAGCGGCCGGAGATCCAGTGGTTCGGAGCTGGGCCCACATGACGACGTCACGAGAAAAATCGATCAATCAATCAATGGCTAAAATAAAAAACTAAGAAAGAAAAGCAAAACCAAGGCTGAGACACGCGTCAGCTACCGAGTCCGTGATAGATGTCCTTGATCCGGGTCCCACTCCAGGGACCTTCCTGATCGGCCGAGTATGATATATACATGTGTACGTACACCTCGTTTAGAGCGGTTTCTTTTTCGGTAATTTCGCTTTTTGGTTTGGTTTGAGGGAAAAACGGAAGTTAAAAACAGGATATTGATTTTAGTAATTTGTCTTAATGTAACTTTTCTTCTTCTTTTTTTTTTTTAAATTTTCCGTTTACTTTTTTACATTTCATTCTTTTTTCTCGCTCCTTAATCCTTTCTCTTTGCTCTCCATTCTTGCACCCTAATCACAATCCCATTCTCACTCCCCCATTTGCATACAGAAGCTTTGATTGGTGATTTGCTAAAGTAGCTTCATTAACTTCTCACCATCTCATTTAGAAATTCAGTTGATCCGTGTCTATGAGTGCAATTTCGTCAACCATTTCATTGATTTTACCATGAGTTCGAATCAATTCGTGTCTAGGTTTAAATATTTGATTATATGAGGTTGAGTTCTACAATATAAGGTTATGATCTAAAGATTTCTTCCCAAAAATCATTCTTCTTTTAAGTTTTAAGTGTGAGTTTTTGTAGGGTGAATCGTTGATTGGTTTCAAATCTTAGTTTATTTGGTTATTATATGAACCTTAGAATCTATTGTATGAGTGTTCATACGTTTTAACGAAAATGGTTTCTATGTATATGAAATTATTGTGCTTCTATAAAAGTGCAGAGTTATGAAAGTATGATGTTTGTTGTAGTTGTCTGGGTTACAATTATATGGATATGGGTTTTAATTTTATAAAGTTGAGTTTTTTTTGAACGGCTACTGAATAAAATTAAGCAAAGAGCAAAGTACAAAAATTAGCGAGAAGTAAGCAAGAGGATACACTTCTGCTCTCTAAAAAAAAAAGCAGTCCAGCATCGCCTCTCAGCACATCAGCCTACCAGCCTACTTACAAAAATGAGAAGCTAGAGTGGGATTGAGCAGCCAATCCACCCATGCAAGATTAATCTTTTTACACCTATGACTAATCCAAAAGAAAGAGTAAAATTGCACATCGCCTAACATCTGCATCTCTAAAACCTGACTGTCTCAAAAAATGCAATTATTTCTGTATTTCCAAAGGATCCAGCAAGTAGTGTAGCATACAGCTTTCCACAGCCTCTGAATGTGTTTATAAAGTTGAATTATTATTATATGAAATGGTAATTCATAAAATATTCAGTAGAGTTATTAAATGGTAATTCAATTTCATATAATATTTTAAACCAATTTCATATAATAATAGCAATATTTTAAACCAATTTCATATAATAATAACTCAACTTTATAATTATTATATGAAATTAGTTTAAAATATTATATGAAATTGAATTACCATTTTATGAAATTAGGTTACTAGTATATAAATATGGTTGCTTTGTTGATAATATTAAATTATTATACTACAAAACTGAATTTCCATTACATGAAAATAAACCTCTCGTAGAATATCCAATGTCAACTCCATCAACAAAATCACTTGACCAAAAAGATGAATGAATAATTTTTTTTAATAAATACCATATTTTATTTTTGTTCAGAACCTCCTTTATTCGACTTTTAAGACACCATTTCCTAAAATTTACTGACCTTCCTAATCGCAACTAGTTTCCTTTACTTTCCTCTAACTCACATAAACAAAAAGTTAAGGGTGGATATATATTTTACGGAAGATGCCAAATCGCTTCTTGATCATCATATCTACCCGTTTCAAGAATAAGACGCTGGAGATGTGGGACCGATATAATGATGGGGACGGCTAGCCATTGACACGTGTTCCGATCACGCGATTGATGAGCGATACACGCTCCGTGGAATACGACAAAACCGAAGCCCTTCCGCACCGAATCGAAATTGGAAAATACATTAATTGAAAGGGCAAAAGTTAAAAAGCCCCTACGAATTCTGACAAAAGACATGCAGCCACGCGCTTCCCGCTAGAGGACAAAACGTGTGAGCGCGTCGTCAATGGTTGTTTGGTGGTTTTTTTGTGGGAGGGAGGGTAGTCTCGAGAATTCAAAGGCCGAGACAGAACCCTTTGTCGCCACGTGCCTTGGCGTCGGCCGCACGCAGGAAAGTCTTGTCTCCTCTCTGTTTGTTTTTTAGCCAAATGTTTCTGTTCGGTACAGCTATTGCCAGACCAAGATTTTGGCTATTTCCAGAAAATAGGTCCATTTCTTACCTCTTCACTCTACCTTATCCCTTTCTCCATTCGAAAAACGATTTTCCTGCGCGTGTTTTCTGCGTCCAAAAATCTTAAAACAAAAGATCCTAAAGGCAAAGAATAACATGGTCCCTAATCTTTAATCACTATTTTCTTTTAGTCCTAACCTATTGAATATTTTATTTTAGTTTTAAATATATTAAAATTATTTCATTTTAGTCCATCACCAGATGAAATTTATTAACTCAAAATAATTATCTGACAGAAACTTTAGAAATTTTAATTTAAATATTCAATACTATTTTTCAGTACATTTAAACATTTAATATTTTTTTACAGTAAATAGACAATTTAAATTAATAGTTTTTTTTCTTTCTAAATGAAATAGGTTCAATTTATTGAGAGAAAAAAAATGTAATTTGAAATTTTTATTAACTTTAACAAATTATTATACAGATTAAATTTCTTATAAAACAATTATCATATAATTTAAATTATGATCTAAAAAGTTGTTATCAGACAAATACTTTAAATTAACAAATTTCATTAAATTGAGACTAAAATGAAAAGTTTTTAATAGATTTAGGACTAAAATGAAACATTTTTAATAGGTTTAGGACTAAAATAAAATATTGAATAGGTTGGGGACTAAAATGAAACAATGACTAAAGGTTATGGACCATCCATAAAATTTACTCTAAAGGCAAATGTCCGACCACATTCATCTTACAATTTTTTTTTTGCCTATATACCCCATCGGTCCCTTAAATTGATCAATTCACATGAGTTAGTTCCTTAACAAAGAATCAGTTTAAGTTAGTCCTCCAACTTGATAAAGCATTATGACTTAGCCTTGAAATGAGTCAGAGCAGCACTTGGGATAATGTTGTTTTCTTCTCGTTTTTACTTTCTTTCCAATAAAATTGGTGACTAGTTGAGAAACAAATGATTTTTAGATTTCCATTTTCAAACTTCTCTTTTCCATTTACTTGGGTAAATAGCACCCATCATCATTGAACTAAGGCTAATGTTGCGGATTCATCTTGTAACTAAAAAATATTACACCATTCATCATCTAATGATGAAAATGATGCACTAGCATCAAATTTTCCATTAAAATGGATGGAAAAAAAATGTTAAAAACAAGTTTTAACCCTAAAAAAACTTTTACATTTTCCATTTCCCTTAAAAATCTCAACACTTTTACATTTTACAATCAAACTACCTTCTTCACTTTTTTTCAACCATAAACCTAAATTTCCATAATCAAAATTTCCTGGATTGCTGGCACATAATCATGCCAAAAACTACTTTTATCAATCATAGATTCCAATACATGAAAACAAAAAATTAAACAGAACTAGAAAGCATTTAAAAAAGCTAAAAAGCAAACCAAACTAGGAAAAAGGATATTTTGGACATCAGGACTCGCACTCCAAAGGCAAGAACCACCGCGGTGGGCCACCTTCCTATATGACCAAATCCCCGCTCTCTTCAAAGAAATCCCTTAAACTTTTAATTCGTTTAATTGAATCCTCGAGCTTTGCCAACTCGATTACTTTACTCAGCCGATCTTCTTCCTTCCCCTTCCAGAAGCTTCCGTTTTCCACAAAACTCGTAGTGGCTGTAGAAGCCGAAGACGCCTTCTCCATCACAGCAGTGGACCGCGAAGGCAAGCACGTGCGTCAAGCAGGCCGTAAGACTCTAAGTGGCATGGAAAGTTGGCGGTGAAAGAAGGAAAGAGAAGAGTAGAGAAAGAGGTGAGCTCCGGTGGCCGCCATGGAAATGAATCTGGTAGATTTTAAAGGCTACTAGAAGAGAAGAAAGAAACTAGAAAAGGGAGGGCTCTCTCTCAGACAATCTAGTTCAAGGATGGCGGTACATTGAGTACGGTTTAATTCAAGGAGTGAATTATAAGAAAATTAAAATTTAGTTTACATTACCACGGCTTGACAAATCATGTGCTAGAGAAAAACATAACAGTATAGTTTGGATAGGATTATGGGTTTTGGTGGGAAAAAAAGAAAATGATCGAAGAAAAACTATGGGTTCGGGTTAAATGGTTGAAAGAAAGTGAAGAAGGCAATTTGATTGTAAGATATAAAATTTTTAAGGTTTTTAAGGCAAATGGAAAGTTTTCTTAGGGTTAAAACTTATTTTTCACATTTTTTCCGTCCATTTTAACGAAAAATTTTACGGTGTTATGAATAGTGCATCATTTTCATAGTTAGAGGACAAATAGTATAATATTTTTTAGTTTCAAGACGAATCTGCAACATGAGCCTTAGTTCAATGACAATGGGTGCCATTTACCCCATCTACTTTTCCCTTCAAGTTCATATCTCTCTCCCCCTCTCTCTTGACCCAGATTTTGATCTCATCAATTTTTGAACCATCAATGTCTACTTGCTGATCGCTCAAAATCTATAAATATTGGAACATTTTATAGTCACCAACTAGCACGTTGAAGCTATTGATTTTGTCTTCATTAGTGAAGCCTACTGAATCAACTTGTTGATGTCCAACAATCAACAAAAATCCACTCACTAGGTGATTGACTAAAGTGCAGTAATTGAATTGCCAACTACAAATTATAAACCCGTTTCATTTAGATACATCACAGTTAAAGCCCTTGATATATCATACTCGATGACATTTTTTCTCTTTTAACCATGGTTTTGTAAATGTGGACAAAAGTAGACAGATCAAAAGAGAAATGTTATTTCTTTACTTTCAATTTCCTATCTCCTTCTTAATTATTTTTTAAAAATGAACAAATTTAGAACTTTGAAGTTGAGAAGTCTTAAAAAGAGTATATGGAATATCAAGAAGATGGTTAAATTTATAAATTAAGAGATTGAGGGATTTTGCAAACAAAAACAAAAATTTTGCATTTATGCTCCACTTAGTTCAGTGATTTACTATTCAAATTATGACATAAGCATGCCATTTGACCAAATTAGTAGCTAAATTCTTAAAAAAAATCATCCCTTAAATGAATTACTTTAATTCTCAACATTAAGCATTAAGATTCAATTCAATACTCCATAAAAGTCAGACATAGAATTCACAATTAACATTTAACTTAGATAAACTTAATAGGCTTCAATTACACTTGATTGTAAACTATTAAAAATTTCGGCACCATAGTAAATCCTCTACTTTAAATTGAAAGATAGAGTTGCAAATTTTTTGTGCTCTTAATCAAACTTTAACCTAATACATGGTGCATATTTTCATAGCTTTGGGAGAGCCTTAATACTCTACTAAAGCCACTCATCATCCAGACTTTTTCCATAGCCAAAAGCCAAAAGTCTCAAAGTAAAAATTTTATGTCCAATTTGGCATTTTTTAGAATTTCTTAGAGTATTGATTGGGTATCTCAAATTAGTAAAGAGTATAATTTTGGTGGCTATTGGTGGATGAGAGTATGGTGAGGCAATGAATAATCATTAACTTTGCCAACAGAAAAGGAATAGGGCAACCACCCAAAAAAATCAATAACCAAATCCAAGGCAAAGCCTCATATATATTCTTTTTTTTAGATATTGAAGGGGAAACCTAAACAAGACGAAAGGTAGCGGGAGATAAAATGAAATCTTGATCAAGCAAATAGCCAAATGTTAGTTTTGATAGTTTTAGGACTGAATTAGAAAATTGTAAAGTTTTAGTACTCAAATAGGAAAATTTACAAACTTTTATGACGGAATGTGCATTCTTCCCCCACTAAATGCCTTTTCCATTGCTTCTTAATGTCTATGGATAAATGAAGGATGTGGTTGTAACAAATGTTGTAGTTGTAAGATAAATAATGCAACAATTTATAGCTATAGGATGATTTAGGAATATGAGCATTAGTTCACAAACGATGGGTGCCATTTACCCAAAACAAAAACTAGTTTCCTTAATATAGTGTATAATGTAATTCCCAATGAGTATAATCTATATATGTTCACCTAACTATAATGGCGGCCCTATCATTTCTTACCTAAACTAGTGTTATATTAAAGTCTCTAAACTTATATATCATGCTTTATGTAACTTCCTTTTGTTAATTTCTTCATTATCTTTAACGGAAATTGCTTATGTAGCACTTCCAAACCCCTTCTCCTGTCCCACATTATCATGTAGTCTCTTTTTTCATAACAAAAAATGATTGTACTAGAAAAATAAGAAAATTTAGGCTAAATTGGATATAAACATATAATTTTAAACATCTACAACTCACATTAGCCCTAATCAAACATCTTTTTCACTAAATCATCTACTTCCGCAAAACCTACGGGTGCCTTTCCTCTGCTCAACAATTTCAATTCACAATCAAATCCCAATCCAACTCATCCAAACTCCAAATCTAACTTTCTTCCAAAGATTTATCTCAATGCCCACAAAATCAAAGACAATGAGACAGATGACCTTAAATAACAGGATGATGAAGATAAAGATGCCTCACCTGGACCCGAGACCCCCACTGCCCCGACCTAAAGCGTAAGAAGTAGACATCAATGAACGACATTTGCCCTCTCTACTTGTTTATTTACTTATATAAACCATCTATTTGTGCATAGAACGAGATGAGAGAATTCACCCTAAATTCTTTAATGCCTGCTATGTGGGACTAATTTTTTTTTTCTTTGTTTAATTTGCTTTTATTCACATGAGTGGGCAATTATTCTGCATTTGCCCTTCACTTGTTTGTTTGTGTGTATGGCTCTAACATATATTTTCAAACATAATTGATCGAGGCTAGACCTCGAAGAATGACAACAATAATTCAGGGGATTTATGGAGGAAAAATCGCAAGGCTCAGCCAATTTCCATGGCTTGATGAAATGCTGGATCTAGAATAAATTCAATTAGCTTTCCTAGTTTTGTTGAAAGAATTGGGTTTCCCTAAGAACCCATTTTAATGTTCTGGAGGCCACGATAACACTACATGTTTGAGCGTAGAAGATGAAATTTGGAAAAATGTACGTTTTAAGTCCCTAAAATCATGTACTTGTGTCAATTATCTTGAAATTTTTTATTCTTATAACATAGTCATTTATTGTTATGAAAAAAAGGGCGCCACGTGATAGTGTAAATGCATAAGCAAATTTCATTCAAGATAACATAGAAATTAATGAGAGAGATTGACATAGAACATGATGTATGAGTTAAAGAACTTTAATATGACACTAGTTGAGGTAAAAGACCCAATTATTACAAGGGTCATAACAAGGGAAACATAAATCTTACACGATGCCCAATACTCTATTGTGTCTCATTAGCTGGCCCATTTGACTGTGTATGCATATTGATAGAAATTTCTTTTTAGTCCTTTAAAAAAAAAAAGAAGTAAAAGTGAATCATAATAATTTATTTGCTCTTTAAGAAATATTAAACAATTTGACATTTTCAAAACGAAAATAATTTCAAGTAAAAAAAACACGGCTGAAGTATATTTAAAATGGGGAGATTTACGGAGATTTTCATAGCAAGCATACGAATCTAGAGGCAGAATCCAACTTCAAATTATATTACTCCCTCCGTCCCATAAATTTTGATACATTTGATTTTTTGTTGTATTTTGACTCAATTTTATTCATATTATTGTTTGTTAAAAAAATTAAAAAAATATATTTAGAAACTAAATATATTGAATTATCATTCATATATAAAGATTTTGTATTTATATATTAAAATGTTGAAAATAAAAAATTATAGATTAATTGCAAAAAACCAATGGAGCAAAACTTTTAAGACGGAATGAGTAGTTTGCAACTTGTTATTTATATCCAAGATATTGTGCAGGTAAAGTAATTAATGCCATATCTACCATGCATGTAAACGTGCTGTTCATTTCATTTACAAATAATAGAGAAAAATTTTGCTTCTTAATAACTTTCTTTTTCGAATCCTTTATATAAAAATCAATGAAAACTGAAGGCAAACTTTAAAACTGGTCCAAAAATGATCTTTTTGAAATAGAGATAGCAATCCAGTCCTGGAAATTGTACATTATCTAGAACCACAAAAAAAAAAAAAAAAAAGATGATGGCGTTGTTTCTGTTGTTCGGGGCATCTATGGAAAAGGCCAGACTCATTTAACTCACTAATATTCTATCAAGCATCGTAAGCAATTTGCATACGTTATTTTTCCAGCTAAAATGATGCCATTGTTTTGCTTTCTACACACAGATATATATACCAAGGAAAATTCTATGGTGCCTAAGAGAGTTGGGTACCCATACTCTAGCAAGTAGAAGGTACCACGTGTTTAAGATGAAAAGAAAATAAGTAATAGATAGAAAAAGGTGGAAAATTAAGAAAAAAAAATTGTCAAGTGTAAGAAAAAAAAGGAGAGCATGAATAAAAAATAAAATTTATGTTATAACATAAAACATACACACACACAAAAAACACAAAAGGCTTTAGAAAATTTAATAAGTATTTTATTTTTTAAAAATTTAATAATTATTATGATGACAAGGAAAAAAATGCATGATATTATTACGTGTCTTATATATGTAATACTTGTGAATAAAACAGTTATACTTGAAATATCAAAGGAGTAGATAAATTGTACATATGGATATTGATCAATTTAAAAAGAAAAGAAAAGAATGATGTTATTGCGTAGAAAAATACAACATAAACAAAAATTTACAAATTATAACGCATAAATGATGAAGAAACATAACTAGAAAATATTAAAGCGAAAAATTAGTGAAAGAATGTGAATTTCTTTTAATGATGTGTAAGTGGGATTACAGGACTATGTTAGTTACAATATTAAGCAACACTTAGCTAAAAATGTAAAATACAAAGTAAATGTAGCAAAAAAGGGTGGAGTTACACACAAATTAAAAAAGTATTCTTGAATCACGATAAGCAATGATGATGGCTGGCCTCCTGGCTATTGGATTCCCAAACATGTTTCCTGGGAAACTTGTTTGCCATCGACGGCATTCTCATCGTAGAAGTAATCATGGCTCGTTTTGATCGTCGTTTGTTAACTATCACTCCTACAGACGATATCAAATTGATAGCCAAATTATCAATCATAGTGGTTGGGGGTGGATTTTTGCCTCTCAAGTGAACTAAGGCTTGAACCTATGAAAAAACAAATGACATCAAAGCCATAGAAATTGTTTTCGGGAGAAACCCTTCGGCGGTTAAATTAATTACTTTGGAAAAGTAGAGATAGCTAGGGTTTTGAGCAAAAGGGGTGCTTACCTTTGCAAGTCGCGAAGGTCATATATTTATGCATGCTTGGGTGTTTATCTTGTGGTCCATTTATATCATTAATGCCGATTTTCTTGATTCTAGGATTCTCATTATCAATAGGTGTTTTCCCTTAAATGAAAATCATTCCTTAATAGGAAGTTTTTATGGGCTGATTTCCTAGCTTAGATTGGGTCAGGATCATAGACTTTGATTGACCGACACCAATATGGTATCACAATTTATTAGTTAAGATTCTAAACTATATTATAACAAAAAGTGACCTATTTCGTCCAATTTTCTAATATTAGTGATCTATATGGGCATAAAAAATTAAGTGGCTAAATTGAGCCTAGATGAAAATATTAAAAAATTGGCCATTGCCTTTTAAAAAATTGGTGTCAGAGCTTAGTCTAACAAATAAACTAGGGTGTTGATTTTGAAAAGATAACAAAAACAACTTTTTTTTATTTTTACAAAAGCATCAAATTATTTTAATCTCATATGCATAGAAAAATAGCAGTCCAATGATATAAGTATCACTAGGAAATGAAAGAAGAAAAATGCAAGAAAATTGTTGTCAAGTAACTAAAATAAAATGGGCTTTTTTTAAGTTACCCCTGAACTTTGTATGGTATTGCACTTACTCTTAGGATGTTTATACATTTTTTCCCTAACCTTTTTTTTTAAACACTGTTAGCAAGTCATAGTCAACAAATGAATAATACAGTTACACTCATAAGGTTTAAAAAATGACACTTTCATCCTTATTCATTTTAGTGTTGAATAGTAACTTCTAAAATATTCGTTTTAACTTAAGTCAACTGACTTGTTTTTACTTTTATATTTTTTTTTACTTGAAGCTAATTTCATTTGAAAGTCAATATTATGTAGATGTAATAATCAATTTGAAAGCAAATTTTCATCATGTTGTTAAATTTTTATGAAATTTTCTTTTTAATGCATCAAACTAAAAAAATTCATAAAAATTTAGTAAGATTACAAAAATTGTATTTCAATGGATTATTGCAACTACTTAATATTATTTTTTAAATAAAATTAGTTTCAGGTAAAAAAGACATAAAAATAAAAACAAGTAAGTCAATTGACTTAAATTAAAACTAATTGGGTGTAAACTATCTGATAACCATCTCTTAATAAATGTTTATTTATTGGACTAGCTTGCAATCTATACAATATTTTTTTACAATTAACGAACATTTTAATTTATTATTTTTCACTATCTAGAAATGCACATGAAATTTTTTAAATATCAATAAATTACTAAAAGGCAACGGACAACATAAAATTATATGATATAGTTATTAAATAATTTTAATTAAAATTTTAAAATTTACTGTCAAAATAATAAAAAAATCAAAAGAAAAGTTGCATATTTCCAAACCTCAGTCGTAACATCATCAGGAGTGTTAACTGCAAATTTGAAGAGTGGTTAATTGGTGATATTGAAATCTGCCCCTAGTCGCCATTGGGTGGAAAAAATGAAGTGTGGGTCCTGCAAAAGAATGGAATAATAACGCCTCCAATTTGTTTGTTTTTTTTTTCTGAAAAAAGTTAACAAAAAAAATTAGCAGAAGATACCCGGAAACAAAAATAAAATACTCCATAAAGAAGTTCGATTCAGAGGAAAAGTGAAAAATGGAAGGAGGCGTAGGTCCCACATAAACAGTTTAATTCGGCCGCCCCGCTTTGTCGTCTCTCCCGTCTCCGTCCTCTCCTCCGTCGCTCCCTTTGACTCTCCAACCCTCTCTTCTCTCTCCTCTCCTCCCCCGGTTTCTCTCTCCATTATTCTTTCATTTCATCTCATTCATGTACCTTCCATCTCTCTCTCTTTCTCACTGCCCCTCTCTTTCCCTCTGTCCCTCTCTGTTTTCTCGTCACTGAAACGAAGTGTCTCTTCCTGTCCAGACCTCCCGACGAGGAATCAATCGAAAAGGAAAATAGGAGTACGAAGAAAGCAACCTTCAAGCCACCAGATAACGAGGAGCTAGTGCCCGCTGTTTCTTCTTTTTACCTGCTGGTTCTCCATCCGGCCACCTCCCTCGGTCTTTGCTATGAGGCTCTTAAATTCTTGAAGATCGTTTTCGCTTTTCATTTCTCGGTGTGTTTCGTTGGGGAGGAAAAAGGTCTTTTTCCTTCCTGAGGTTTTGGGTATCTTTTTCTGTTCCCTGTTGGAGCCATGGCTGGCAGCAATGAAGTTAATCTTCAAGAATCGAAGGTATTTTTCTTCGTCAATTTGGGTCTTCTTGTGATCATTTTATTTCGCGGGATTGCGTTTGCTCGGGTTTCCGGAGCCGTTTTCTGGGCTTGGATTTGGAGGATTTGACTTGTTTCGTGGCTAATTTTGTTGGGTTATGCATAATTGTTCGCTCCCACGGTGTGGGAACGTTGCAGTTTCTTTGACTCTTCGCGATTCTGAGCTCAATATGTTCGGGGTTTTGGATTTGTTTTCCGGTGTGGCTGATTTTATTTCCTTTTTTTCTGAGAATTTGGAAGTTGAGCCTCGATTTTGAAGGATCTTATGTAGAATTAGAGCACAAACTCCAAAACTTGAATTAATAGTAAAATCTCCATCTCTTGGTTCTATTTTTCATCTACCTTTGTTGTGTTTGAAGATTATCAGCTTGGTTCCCAGTTGCCTCTTGCTCAAACAAAAATTGCAAGAGAATAACTTCTGATTACTTCATTTTTATGGTTGTCATTGCAGAGTGTTGTTCCACTTAATACATGGGTACTTATTTCCAATTTCAAGCTCGCATACAATCTTCTTCGCCGGCCGGACGGGACCTTCAACCGGGACTTGGCCGAGTTTCTTGACCGTAAAGTCCCAGCCAATAGCATTCCTGTCGATGGGGTTTTCTCATTTGATCACGTTGATCGAGCCACTGGCCTCCTCAACAGGGTCTATCTGCCTGCTCCTCACAACGAGGCTCAATGGGGGATTGTGGACCTTGAAAGGCCCTTGAGCACCACCGAGATTGTCCCTGTCATAGTCTTCTTCCATGGTGGAAGCTTCACACATTCGTCCGCTAATAGTGCTATCTATGATACCTTTTGTCGCCGCCTTGTTAGTGTATGCAAATGTGCTGTGGTATCAGTGAATTATCGCCGTGCACCAGAACATCGGTACCCTTGTGCATATGATGATGGCTGGACTGCTTTGAAGTGGGTTAAGTCAAGAACTTGGCTGCAGAGTGGGGAAGAATCTAAAGTTTATGTCTACTTGGCTGGAGATAGTGCTGGTGGCAACATAGCTCACCATGTTGCTATTAGAGCTGCCGAAGCAGAAGTTGAGGTCTTGGGCAATATCCTTCTGCACCCGCTATTTGGAGGGCAGGAGAGAACAGAATCAGAGAAGAAACTGACAGGTAAATATTTTGTTACACTTCAAGATCGTGATTGGTATTGGAGAGCCTATCTTCCTGAGGGAGAAGATAGAGACCATCCTGCTTGCAACCCGTTTGGGCCACGGGGCAAGAGCTTAGAACGAGTCAAGTTCCCAAAAAGTCTAGTTGTGGTGGCTGGTTTGGATCTCATCCAGGATTGGCAATTGTCATATGTTGAAGGGCTACAGAGATCATGTCAGGAGGTTAAGCTTCTGTTCCTGAAGCAGGCAACAATCGGCTTCTATTTCTTGCCCAATAATGAGCATTACTATTCCCTTTTCCAGGAGATAACCGACTTCATTCATCCTAACTGTTAATACCCTACTTAACCTTGACCCCAGTCAGCATACATAGCAGCATCTTGACAATCAAAATCGGTTCTGTTTTTTCGTTTGTTGTCCCTTTTGTTAGTGTTGGCGTGTACTGTGTACTTATAATATAAGCTTGTGTATTCTTCATATAATCAGGAATGGTGATGTGGGTGTTCTTCACCGGTTAGTACCTGCATCAGTGGTTCCACGGATGGAACTTGCACATACAGTCTGTTTGGATTGAGGGGAGGGGAGGAGAGGAAAATATAGGGTTTGGCCGAACCACCGGGCATGTGGCTTTGCTTGAGTCAGGTTCCGGCCTTCAGTACAGGAAGAGGGAAGCCAGAGAGCAAAGTTGGGTGGTAGACCAATTGGTATTAGGACCTAGTTAAATTTGTAAGGACTAATTCTGAATCAGAAGTGGAAGATATGCGTCCTGTTATGGTCTGTATGTTATACCTGTGTACTAGCGATATATAAAAAATTTGTTGGCTTTGTGAAGTTCCTCTTCTGGTCCTCATCTCTCATCTCTGGCAAGACTTAACTTCCATTCTGTTTACTTCCGTCTTGTGACAGTTGATTTGGCTCTGCCATTACATGCACCTAGCAATGTGTGTGAGATAATTCAATGCTTCATCCATTACAGCTACCTGGTGCAGATGGGGAAAGGTTAAAATCTGCAACTGTTACTTTAGTGCTCTTGGTCCCTCAACAAACCCCTAGAGTAGTAAATTCTGGTTCGTGTGTGTATACTTGATTTCTTACTCTTTACTTGAAAGAGCTTGGAGAGCAGACTTTGCCGCATTGACTATATTTTGTTCTCATTGGTTACTGGAATTTGATAGGTTTTTCCTGTTGTTTGATTGTGTGACTAAACTTTATTAATTTTATAATTAAATCAGTTTACTCTATTTCTATCATCCAAATGACGTAAAAATAAAGGGAAAGGGATGACACTCACCGGCTATTTGTTTTGTTCCCTTTTTCTTTGCCCAAGAGTAGCATGTTAGAGCCACTTGGCACAACTCCAAAACAAACGAAGGGGAACGCTTTTGAAATATTTAAGAGTAGCCAAGTTGGGCGGGGGATGTAATTGCAGCAATTTTATATTGAGGAAATAAAAGGACGAGTTGTTGAGGGGCATTTGAGTCATTGTATGTTCCCACCAGAGAATTACATGTCCAAGTTTCGTTTCAGAAAGGCAACACCAAACGCCCCTGTTCGTGTGTATGAAGAAGATGCGCACTAGCAAGGCATGTCAGTCTATTCTGGCTTTTGGAATTTGGCCTCTTCTTCGCCTTTCCTTGCGTGGTTTTTCTTTGACCAACTGGATTGGTCGTTGGCTTAATTTTGTCTTTGTCAATTCTTTAAACCCCCAAAACCAAACCCGTATCCACCAACAACGCCATCATCTTTTTCCCTATCGGGAGCTAACTAAATTCATTGGCTTCTTGTTTTAATCATGGAGAGTTTATTCACTCTAAAATTTGCCTTGAGAAATAGGTCTCTGCATTTCATTTTTTGGTCGTTTTAATTGAAGCAGAAAGGAAACCTTTTTTTATTTGATTTTTTGGTTATTATTTAGGATTTTTTTTTATAGTTATCCCCTCAACTTTAGATGATATTTCATTTGCCCTACTTGAGGTTTGAAAATCTACACTTACCCCCTATATTTTTAACACCGTCAGTCAGCTGTCAGTTAAAATTATAGTCAACCACCTTGAACTTAGTTTGGTTTACAATTATAACCAAAACTCTATAAATCTACAATTTTTAAAAATTGCCCCTCCCCTCCTCGTCTCTCCACTTCCATTCTCCTCTGCCTCCACTCTGATCCATCCATCTCTGCCATCACCCTTATGCGACTTCCCCTTCTACTCCAAGACCCTTTCCTCCAACCCCTTTGTTGACGCTTCTTGGACAGTTAGACTCTCAAGTCTCAATGGTGACCGAGGGTTGATGCATTGGGACTTGCTCAGACCAAGGCCACTAACTCGTGGGGTCCCTCATCTCCACTATTTTCTCCAGTGTCACCTATTCCAGCGACCATGAGATGTTCCAGATATGTCGAGACTGCAACAATTACGCCGCTTCCCAATTTTTAGCTGCCAATAATAAGTTCAACTCCGATTCTTACGACACCGCCATAAAGGATGTCAATGCGGCAGCTGATGTCACCCGGAAATGCAAATATGAAGCCCAGGGGTCAACCTTGGTTAAGCTCAACTCTACCTTTCTCAAGTTTTGTGAAATTTGCGTTGTTTCTGCTAAGTTTTTTGGTCTAAAAAATTTAAATTTGCTTCTTAACTAAGAGCTATATAAGTGATTTATATAAGTCTTACTAGAAAAGAGATCTGTTCACATATAAAAGTAATAAAATAGACCTGTTCACATATAAAAGTAATAAAACAAACATGTAATAATGATATTAATATTAAAAAAAATCATAAAGTTCATAAAATTTTCTTGAAGTTTACAAAACACTCCGCTCATATTAGTGAAAAATACTATGTGAGTCTCTAATTATTTGAATTTAATTATTAGAGATAATTTTTTTTTGTCTCATCATATTCTAATTGTTAACAATATAATATTTGGTTCCAATTTTTTTCTTCCAATTTTGAATAGATTTTATGGAGTCAAATATTTAATTTGATTCAATTTATTTGTCTCCAATGTATATTAATTAGTGGCAAATATAATATATGTTTCTAAGTTTTTGCCTCAAATTTCAAATATAGGATTGGAGATAAATGCGCTATTTGCCCCATTACATTTGTCTTAAAAGCTAGTTCATCATGTAGTGAATTAAAAATAAAATAAAATGAGAAATGTTGAAAACTAATTTAATTTGAAAATACAAGGTAAAGCAACATTGCTACATGTTTGACAATGATCCTAACAAATGAATTATTAGTAATTATTTTTATATATAGAGATTATTCACTCAACTTGAATAATATCAATTGAAATTTTATATTTAAAAAGGTTAAAAAATAGTTTTTAATAGTTTTTGGAAAATCTTGGTATTTTCTTTTGATTTTTCTTTTTCTTAGTTAGCTACAAAAAAATTATATTCTAAAAACATTATTCAAGTGATTATTAATTAGATATTTAAATGATATAGTTCTAGATAAAAAAATCAATTGAAATGGTTGAAGGCATTGAAGTGTTGACCTTTCTCTTCTTTTATTCAATTTGAATTAATCCACGTAATGAAAGGTGAGACGAATTTGGGTGAGTCTTAATGGGTCAAGGTGAAGAGGACAAATGATTTTGCGTATGAGGTCGAGGAAGGAGGTGGTGGAGCAAGAAGGCGGGGTAGGATAAGGAGATGGGAAGGCGGCAGAGATGGATATGGTTGAAGTGACGGTAGCAAAGAATAAAGTAAAAGATGAGAAGACGAACGACATTCTTGAAAAATTGAAAATTTCAAAAATTTTGGGTATAATTGTAAACCAGACTAAATTTAATGTGGCTGCCTGCCATTTTGACTGATGGCGTTAAAAAAATAAGATGATAAGTGTAGATTTTCAAATTTCAGGGGACAATTGTAACATCACTTAAAGTTTAGGGATAATTGTAAAAAACGGTATTATTTATTGGTGAGTGGATGTTTGTGGTTGGGGAATTTTGATGGTACAATCAAGGGACCACTTTGAAAGAAAAATCACTACTGTTTCTTTGTATAATAATGTGTTTAACAAAACAAACAAGAAACCATTTAAAACACGGGGCTGATGGGATAGCTTTAAAAGATGTTAAAGGCCACTAAGTGGTGGTAGGAACAGCTAAGGCTGGACAAGGACACGGAACCTTGTCTTTAATCCCCTTTTAGGTTCCTTTGCCTAGAATAAATGCTTTGTTTTAGTTTATATGATTTCAAGGATGCTAATTGCATTTTCATTCTCTAGCTTTGGAAACTTATTTTCGTCTTCTATTATTTTCAACTCAAGTAGGGAAATTGTAATTAATTCCAAAAAAGAAAGTATTAAATAATTTAAACTTACTTAAAGATGATGTAAAAAATGTCACTGATAAGAGTAAAATTTTAAATTTAAGAATTAATAGATAGTTAATAAAATTACAATGGATAACATGTGCATATGCGTAATTAGACGTAAGGCGTAAATTTATCAACTTACAATGCTTCTTAGTTTATTATCGAAGAAATTATTTAATTTAAAAGCTCTTTATGTTCCTTGCAATATTACAAGAGATAGTTATGAGTCATCATATTACACGATCTACCTTACACTGATTTCGCCTCACCTAAACTTAACAAGTAATGTACAAATTTAAGATGAAATCTTGACCGTTCACAAGATTTTAGTGTGTGAAGAAGTAATTACTAACATCATAAGCCAATAAATATTTCTCTTCTCTTTTTTCTAAACAAAAAATTGGTAGCATAGCATTTGGCTCACTGTTTCGACACGAACTATTCCATGTCTTATTATGAGGAGTCCCGTGTAGAATAGCTGTTTGTGTGTGGATAATATTCTTCTAATACGACACGGCAGACATCATTGTCAACAAATCGGAGGGGTTAAATTATAAAATTCAATTAAATTTAAGAACCAGAGCGGACAAAAACTTTAAATCTCTTTGCTCAGTGTTGGGCATTAGTTTATTTATTTTAGTGTCCTTTGTGTTTTGTTGTGGGTCTTCGCTTGCGGTTTCCCCGTTCACATTATATCCTCTTTTCTGTCATCAAAGTAGTTAACCACTTAACTGACCCTCCATCTTTAGGGTTTTTCAAGGATTTTTGTTTTTCTTTAAAGTATTTGACCTACAGTTTTTTTTGACGATAACAGCTAAGATTGTACATGAACCAAATGAATATAAATGAGTTATATTCATATTTGTTCGTTTAACTTTAAATGAGAATAAATATGAATAATAAACAAACAAGTTTTCTTTGTTCGTCTTTGTTCATGTTCTTTCGTCAACATTGATATTGTTGTAAATCAAATGAATGCGTTCATGAACATAATGACATGAACATGTTTGTGAACAAAATAAACAAACATGAATTGATGAATGAATGGCTAAAAGCAAACATTTGTAATAAATAAATTTATAATATATATATATATATATATGAGTAAACAAATGAACAAACAAATAAACACACAAAAAAATAAACAGTTATTAACCGAACTGTCTGTGAATATAAATAAATGGATGACACTTTATTCATATTTGTTTGTTTAACTTAAACGAACGCAAACTTTTGTTCATGTTCGTTTGTTTAATTAAATAAACGAACATAAATAAATTCTAGCCAAACGGTTCACATATGATTTATTGAATGTTTTGTTTGTTTATAGTAGTACCCACTGTGTTGCTGACAGCCAGACATTAACATCATTATTTGGCCAGCGATAAGTAGGGAACACCAGCATGTCCCAGGGTAATCCATGTGAAATTGGTTTGGTCATTCCACACTGGCAGGTTGTTATTGTGAAACTGGTTTGTAATCAAAATGACACCATTTCACAAGCTGCAAGTCAAAGGCAAACCAGTGGAGGGTCGGCCTGATCTTCTAGCTGACCAGAGAGAGTAATGCCTTAACCGTTTTGCCATTCCTCTATTTCATATTAATCTGTTCCTTTCAATTTTAGTTAATTTTGGGAGAATTTGACTGTTGGTGGTGTTTTTACAAAGAGAGAGAGAAAGAGAATGACAAATGGTGAATAATGCTACTTTTTCTTTTCATTTTTTTGGGAAAGATGACCAAGTATTTTAGAACTTCCTCAAATGGAATAAGGATCAAGTAATTTGAAAGAGAGGTAGTAATTAGCTTAGGTGTTAATTGATTTGTGAAATCTAAATTTAATTTGTGTGCATTTTGGAACTGGACAGTACCACGCATCTTAAAAATTTTATAAATATATTTTATTATCAAATGACATGCAGGGGTAACCAGAGCCTTACCATAGTACTTAGAATTTATGGTTGTTATCACTTATCACAGGGTCATAGGTTCAATCACTAACTTGCCCCTTACTTCCTTCTCTTATACAAAAAGAAATGACTTATAGATTTTGCATATAATTTTCTATTCATTTAACATGTATCATATCATCTAATAAGGGATCATTTTGTAGGTCTTATGTACCAGGAGAGCTTTAATTTGTTTTCTTTCCCACACGATTCAAACAGGCTTGCATTGCAGAGATTATCAGATTTGAGGTCTCCTAAGAAAATACAAAACAAGAAGATTGCGCTATATAGTATACGAATTTAAAGAAGTTTTATCGTATATAAGAAGAATTTACCATTATGGTGTAAAGGTTTCAGTAATCATGATATATACATACTTATGGGGGTGTTCATTTTTTTTTATTGGAGAGAAGGGGAAGGGCGGGGGGGATCGGAATTGACGATTATGGAAAAATTATCATACTACTTAACCTATCCCAACTCCATTCTAATTTGCTGAAGCACTCCCACCTCCCACCCCCATTTGGTTGCGTAGAGGTTGCACAAACCTATAATCAAATTTTGGCCAACTTCAAAATTTAGAATAATTTTTTTGATGAGGCAACTAACTCATATTGGTATCAGTCATTTTTCATGCCAAATCCTCTAATTTACGCACAAGATTTGAAGTTGAACTTACTTTTTAACTTTTCAGGGTGATTTACACTTAACTGACCATGAGCTTTGTTGGAAAGTACACTTATCTTATGAAGTTTTAAAGCTTTAACTCACCACTACTTTTATAACACCTTAGTAAGATGTTAATTAAGTAAATTGAAAAATACAGTTTTTTCCTAAAGTAGAGAACAATTAATAATAAAAAAAATCAATTAAACTATCTGCTATATATATCTAGCAATTGTTGTGTACTTAAAAGGTTTTAATTACTACTCTTTTCCTCATTTAAAGGCAAGATGGTCTTTTTTCTTATATATTGTTGAACGGTGGTGGTTAAAAAAGTACTATATGGGTGAGACTTATGTTTTTTCCGGAGCAGATACTATGCATACGATCCCTTTCACACTCGGGCACTTTGAAGTTCGCCCTAATTGTGCGTACTTACACCTCGCTAATAATACTTAAAATTGCAAACGGTCAAAACAAGCCAATCAATCAATAAAACGAAGAAGCCAGTCCAAAACCCTTTTATATTATTGTTGTTGTTATTCTTATTACAGGCTTTTACAGTACAACTTGGGTAGCAAGTCAAGCATAGTGTCCCAAAAAATCTAGTCAAAATTTGGAAATTTAATACTAGTGTCTGCTTTTGATCCTCCCGTTATGTATATATAAATAAAAAAAAAAAAAAAAGGTTTATATGTTGAATCTGTACCAGCACGTTGATCCTGATGCTGGCCATGGGCTTAATTTTGAAATAATTAAAAGCCAAGATAAAGGTCTTAATGTTAAAGGCTAGTGGCCAGAGAAATTTTGCTAAGCAAATAAAAGTAATTAAGTTGACTTTAGATACGTAGAAACTAGTAAATAATTAATGGAGGAGGGGAGAGCACAGCACAGAAGGAGAAGAACCGATATGTTTAATTCAATAATTGGTTGCATGGAAAATCGAGGGGGAGGGGAGAGAGATTATTGGGGTTGCAATTGCATGATTCAATTCAACGAAGGGGAACGGAAAAAGGACAAAACCAGCATCAATAGACAAGTCTGTCGCTTAACATATTGAATCATGTCAGCAGTTGGGTTTGGCGGTGACCAGCAGCAAGTGAGTCGTGTTTCTCTTGTTTGGTTTTGGTGGGCAACCGCAATATATGATATATAACTAGCGATTGACATGGCTTCCCTGATCTCTTCTGGGGTCGGTCTCTACTCTCTACTTACTGCCACTGCCAGCCTCAGCCTCAGCCTCAGCCTCACTAACAAGTCGGAGTATTACTAGCCCACTTACTACTATTATAAAGAACATAATTGTAGTATGACTATACTAATCTCTTTACATACTTTTAACTTTTCAAGTCTGAAAACCTATTATCTTTGTTTTCTTCCAGCGCTACTACCTAGAATAACTGCCTTGCATTTGCATGAATGAGAAAATTAGTAATAATTGAAATTGGTCCTGCATTTCATTGTAGGTCGCTCATTGAAAATATAAACGTTTCATATTGATTATATTTACAGAAAAAAAGTGCTAAAAATAGTTATAAATGATAACATGATAACTAAGTCAAGATCAATTAATATGTTTTAAAAATTGAAATGGTTTAAAAGTTGTTTGCGACCAATTTGATAAATAGAAAAACATATAGAATAAGACCAATGTAGTGATTTTTGGTATTTTAGCACAAGTTTTTGGTTTCAAAGTTTGAGACTAGATAATATTGTTAACAAAAATTGAGGATTGTTGTGTAGTTTTGGACATCTTCTTGGCTAGTAAGAACACACATACACACACACAAAAAGAGGCTTTAGCCTAAAAGGGTATAATGTTACACGCCTGTGTTCCTGGGATTGCAAGGGGGAAAACAGGCTAAGTCAGAAAGATGTACTGCTCTGGCTGAGACCAAAAGATGTACACAAGAAGGCTAGAAAGGGTAAAATAGGCTGACTGCTATAGCTTGTTCGGAAGGGGGAAAAACCAAGTGAAAAAAACAAAAAAAAAAAGGAACACTGTAGCAGATGAGTTACTATTCTTAATGTCAACATTAAAGCTTGTTACTTTAGTTAATGCAAGGTTTATTTTGATCCAAAATTTTTTGGCACATATCTCTCGGCTTAAAACACTTTGGCCCAAAACAACTAGCACTATTCAATAAATAGTAACAGATGTTCTTTTTTAGAAATGTAGTGCAATAATTTGAATATTCGGGAAAACAATCTACTGATGAAAGTGCAATTGTGTAATAGATGATTGTTCTAATGAAATATTTGTTACATTTGTTATTGCGGGAACAATTTTATATTACACCATGTATATATTTTTAAGCATTCAAAAACATGCTTTACAAATATACAAGGAAAAAAAATATTAAAATTCTAGGTAAGAAAAGGGAATACCAGCTTATTTGGGACTTGAAAGACAATCAAAGTAGCTTTGTATAACATCTTTGGAGAGGAAGCGGGATAGCCAGAGTCAAACCCTTGACTCCCTCACAATGTCCCAAGCATTTTAGCCATCATGCTAAAAGTGTTGTAACATTACACCATATATGTGGATTAACGATAATTGGTGTAGTTGAGCTTGAAATTGATATCAGTTTGTCATTGGAAGAGAAATTGAACTCTGCAGTTGGTGGACAAAGAAACCAAGGATTTGGGATGCATGACAATGAACAAACACGCCATACAACATTTGGAAGGAGTCTCCAAATCCTAAAATTGAGTGGCAAGGCCTTTATCCTGTCACATCCTCAACTAGAATTTGAAATATCACTCCTTTATTTTTCTTGAAAACCCTCAACTCTTGATGTACAAAATTTTGAATAATAAAGACAAATACTTGGAAGGAATTTAGTCCAATTGTTTGTTAACTCGATTCATTATATTGATATATGACCTTTAGATTAGACCAAATCATGCATTGTTAGTGTAAGTAGATAATCACAGGAACATTAGTCTCATTCCCCCTCATGTGGCTAGATGAAATCATCTCATTAAAATATTTTGAGGATGAATCGCATTTTGAATAGGGTGAGGGCAATTTTAGTACTAAACTCACTTTTATATTTCACTCTTAAAATTTTTCAGACTGTGTATTGATTTTTTTTATAGTTAATAAACCATTTAAATTACTAATTTCTTTTTTTAGATTAGTTTTTATTCATTAATTATCTCACTAAATCTAGAATTATCTGTTAATACCATAGTAAAGTTTTAAAATTTATTTGGAAAAATGAAAAGGATTAGGACTCAAAAAAGGCAGGACAAGTCTTAGGCCTAAAAGTATTATTTATTCCTTGTGAACTGAATGAAGGCCCAATCATTATACTGGCTAGTACTGACCCAACTGCTTATAGGGTTTGGTTTTCTTTTGAGTTATTTGCACTGGAGGTCGTACACGTGGGCCATATATAGGCCGACTGGATATGGGCACGTACAAGCTCCATTGTCTGCACTGCGAGGATCCGACAGCTTTCTACTAATCTCTTGTACAGAGCACTTTTTGCCAAATTGTCATTTCTATCGTCTTTTTCTACATCGGCCATTGCCCCAACAGGCTTAAAATGTTAGAACTTAGAAGTACACAATATGACGATGGGCCACCTTTATGCAACCCAATTAAAAATGGGAAAATTACCAAAATTCCCATGAGGTTTAGTCAAATCTCTATTTTTTATTCCCACTATTTGGAATACTTACATTTACTTCCTCTAACGTTAACACCGCCATTCACCTTCACCACAAAAAAGAGAAAAATACTTATTTTTCCCCCTAATCTTCTTCCATAAAAATTCTAGCCCCCAACTTCTGTATCTAAACAAAAACAAAACCTACAAACAAAAATGAAATTAGAAAAAGAATTGGAATAGAAGATCCAATAAACATGAAATCAAAACAAAAGAAGGAAGCACGAAATCAAAATTTGAGAAATGAAATAAAAACAAAAACAAAAACAAAATTTAGAACACAATTAAAAACAAAAGTGAACCCAACATACTTCTCAAGATCTGAGAACCATGAACAAAAGAGAACGCAAAAGAGATGTACTAGATCAGCATCAAGAAAAAGGGAAAAAAGGAAATTTTTGGGATTTTCTAAGAAACATGAACAGATTAGAAGAGAATAGAGATAGAGTGCAAGCCTTTGATAAAGGTGGAGCTATGGGAGACATAGGAGTGGGCCAGAAGAGGGTGGTCAAGGTCCAAGCCAAAAAAATGAAGGGCTAAAGTGTCAGAGTAAAATTTAGGGTGAGAGGTAGAAGCAGTGGAAGTGGTGGTTCGAATCTCCTTCAGCTATTCCTGGGCTTGGATGAAAAGCTTCAAACGCTACAAAGTCATTGAATTCTTCATTGATGGGGTAATGGTCAACTTCCCTAACTTCTACATTTGTCACAAGTATCAAAACTTGAACGCCTTCAGCTTTGTGGGAACAACTACTTTGGAATCTCAGCTGACAAATGTTGCCAGTTTGTATGATTGCTAAGATTCTTCTCTGTATAAGGCAGATTGTGAGATGAATCATTTGCCCAGTTGTAATAGCGATGGCAATGTCGATCAATCTCAAATTTGTGGGAACTCAATTTGGGCTACAAAGAGTATGAAAGAATAAGGGAAGAGAATTTGTGTGATCTCATAATTTGATTTTGCTTCTATTTGAGCTTCCCTCTTTTGTTTGATCTCATGTTTCTCACATATTCAATTCTAATTCTTGTTATCTTTTAATTTTTTTTTTGTTTAGATACAAAAGGTGGGGACCAATATTTTTATGGGAAAAGGTCAATAGGGCAAAATAAGTTTTTTTTTTTTTTTTGTGGTGACAGTGAATGACAATAATAATATTAGGAGGGGATAAGTGTAGATATTCCAAACAATAAAAACAAAAATGTAGATTTGACTAAACCTCATGAAGGAGTTTTGGTAATTTTCTCACTAAAAATCTACTATACCCCATTTCGATGAGGTACTTGGATTTAATTCCTTTTACAAATATTCTCTTACTAATAGGTCATATGTACTGTTGTTACGAGTGTGTAAAATTAACGTACATATTCATATGTACACATACACGTGGATATACCCAAAGAACCTGCTATGTAGGTATTTCTTTCGTGCTCAATGGCCATATGACAACCAAAAAGATCTTGAACTCACAACATATGAATGCTTCAGTGGAATTGGACCAGGGCCATGCCTTGACTTGCTCTTGAATATGTGATGTGCGAGTAAAGTTACTGAAGAGCTTGGACCAAGTAGCCAACTACGGCAATGCGATTGTAAGTCCTTGAAACGTGGCATGAGGGCTTCATATCCCGTGTAGACTTGTACAGCAAAGCGGGATTCACTCAAGGCAAGCCCAACATCGCAGATTCCAATGCTAATGAGAAATTTGTTCATAATTCATGTTCGCTGTTATGAAAAAACATTGAAATAAAAAATGAGTAACTGAGATTTCCTGTCCGAATCTATCACTAGTGTTCTAAAAATGAACTCAAATATGACACTGTCCGTTAAAAGATAACAAAAAAAAAAGGGTAAAATATCATGTTTTTAATTTTTTGAGGTGATTATGTAAGTTTCAGAAAATATCAAGGACTTTATGTAATTTTTTCTTGTTTTTAACCAATCACGTAACTGCCACCGTTAGTTCTGCCATTTCCCTATGACTCATGGAATCGCGTTGCCCCTACACCACTATTTATGAGGTTAGTCCAGCAATCCCTCTAAGTTGTTTGAAACCGCAACTCTACCGTTCTTCCTCAAACCTGTGACTAATTACGCTTGAAAAGATTTTGTCTATTTGGTGCTTGAAGCAGCCACTAGTTGTTGAGACACTATCATTGATTGAAGCAGAAACCTCGACTTCATATTGGAAACTGGAATACGAAAAGGATAAATCTGAAAATGAAACCATAAATCTAAAAATTTAAACAAAATCTTTTGGCTATTTGAGTTTTAAACCTAAAAATCTAGTAGAAAATTTGAAAATATGACTTTTAAAAAAAATTGAACAAGATATAAAAATGAATTGGACCATATAAAAACATTTAAAGTCTAGAATTTTTTATTGTGGGGCATGCCTGGTTGCCGGATATTTGAGAGAGAGAGAGTTTTCAAAACTATTTATATAAGGCATTTGAAATTTATTAAAAGTTACATTATGTTTTTGTTACTTTTTAATGAGTAGTGACATATTTGAGCTCATTTTAAAACATCAATGATAGCTTTGAACAAAAAAGAATTTTAGTACTCAATTTTAGCCCATTCCAAAACATTAAAGGGAAGTTTGATATTTTTACCAAAAAAAGATTAAAAAAAAGGTCGGTGTGACTAAGATTAACGTTTTTCATGGTGATTACTTTCTAAAATATGTTTTAAGAAATTTGAAAAAAAATATATTTTTTTATAAACGTGAGTGTTTCTATTGTGTATATTACATAACGGAATTTTTATAAATCAATTATTTTCTGAAAAATGTTATTCAATATAAATAAATATTAATCTTCAAAATGAAATTAATTTAAAAAAATATAAAAATAAAAATAATGCAATTTATTTTTTATTGTGGTACCTCAATATTAAATTCTTTTAAAAAAATTTACATTTGACATGGGATTAAGAAATATAAAAAATGTCATTGCACTATTTTCAATTTTATCTAAAAAATGAAAAGATGAAAATTAAAAAAATTAATTTGATGGGTAAAATTGTAAAATAAATTTCTAAATATCAAAATATTACGGAAACAGCCAAAATAATAAATATTGAAAAAAAAATTGAGACGAATTATGAATGCTTTGCTCGAGGCTTGAGACGGTGCCGCTTCGGCCATGGTTTGACGGCCATCCATATACGGCTGGAGCGAAAAGACGAACTGACGCACGCCCACCAAGTGTATATCATCTCACTCTGACTCTACCAACACCCTTTCGGGCCGGTTCGGTAAATGGCAAATTTTCTGTCATTCATTATAAGATCATCGAATCTAACACCTGAGCCTCGGCATCCAAGTTCTGCAGAAACGATAGGTGCGCTTCTTTCCTCCATATCGTCCTTGTCACAGAAAAAAAGTTTTCTTTTATCTTCTTCTCTGTTTACTTTTCACACTTCCAAATGGGTCCTCTCGAAAATGGAAAATTATCCTCTGGTAGTTTACTGGTGCACAAAACAATCTTCTTTATATGTTAATTGGCTGTATTTCAATCGGTATGAAGTTGTAACCTGGAATCAATGAGCTTCAACTTGGTCTTTCTGATCAATTTTTGGCTTTAGATGTTATGTACTCGAATAGATATATGGTGTCTGGATGAGCAAGCAATTCACTGATTACTGTGCCTTGAATTATTTTCTTCCCTCTTTCAATTCCCTCTTCTTCATACAGGTTCAACAATAACCGAATTCAAACGTTTATGGTAGTCCTCCAGAACTGCGAATTTTATAGTCATTCGAAATTCTGGCTTTGCTTTTGAAGTAGAATGTTTGTTACAGCCGGTGCGGCCTTTCTTGACGAAATGGGGTACTCTATGAGTAGACTGGAGATAGAATCCGAGTTCAACGATTGTGGCAATACTGTCGTTGAAGCTGGAAATGATCACAGATCCAAAAATCCATTGCACCCTGTAGACCATGAGATTGCCCATCTCACTAAGCTTAGATCTGGACCTCATGAACAGCTTACCCAAGGTATACCTGGAAAGCGTGAGCTGCCTGTTTCCACAGTCAAGATGTTGGCAGGTCGAGAGGGTAACTTTTCGGGGAGAGGGAGATTTTCATCAGCAGATCGCTGTCATATGCTTAGCCGGTATTTGCCAGTGAATGGTCCTTGGCTTGTTGACCAAATGACAAGCCGTGCCTATGTCTCTCAGTTTTCAAATGATGGCTCGTTATTTGTTGCTGGCTTTCAGGTATAGCTTTCTATCAAGTTCTTTAGAAAACGGAGGTTTTGTAACTTATGCAAAAGGTCATTATGTTGCTGCTTCAACTATTGGGAAGTAAAGAAAAGTCAAATGTTTTCTCTCTTTTCCACCTGGTGACCAGGTCCTTTTTATCATAACTTGGACTTCGGAAGGGAGATTATCTCTTTTTTATAAAAGAAAATTTCAATTTCCTACATTTGTTTCAGGGAAGCCACATCAGAGTGTACAATGTGGAAAGTGGCTGGAAAGTTCAGAAGAACATTCTTGCTAAAAGTTTGCGTTGGACAATAACAGATACTTCACTTTCTCCTGACCAGCGCTTTCTTGTAAGTTCTCTGGATGTGCTTCGCGACACATGCTCAAGAAGCCGCTTTATAATTTGACCTGTTTACCTGATGATTTTTTCAGCTTCCTAAATTGGTTTGCTGAGTTGTTTGAGTTTTCATCTTATGGTTTACTCTATTTTTCATGGTTTTGTAGCTTTGTGGCATTTTAGTTTTTTGGTGGAGCATCTGTATAGGTGTAGAAACTTATATTGGCGCAGATACCGCAAGTTTATTTTGTTCTTTTGTAGGTTTATGCAAGCATGTCACCTATTGCGCACATTGTTAATATTGGATCACCCACAACAGAGTCACTTGCAAATATAACGGTAAGAATGTTACTTTTGTTTTATTCTTTGAAGGGGTTGCTGCCCAATATTTTACGTTATTATATCCTCATCAAATCTAAAGATGCATGTTGAAGTAAATAATTGTTCCAATGGAACCTTCTCTTATATGGAGATTGGTTGTTTTTAAGCTTGCATCAGTCTTATTCGTGCAGGTATGAAGTATAATGGCATGCATTCTGACTCAATTTTATTGTTAGAAAGACAACAGCAAAATCATAGTTGTTTGTGGCTGAACCAATTCCGTGATGGATGTCTTTACCTAGGAAAGTTTTTAGGCTGTCTAAATGTTCTGAGTACCAAGTAAAAGCTTTTTAATCTTGAGCATGGCCTTCTGAGCTACTAACAATCAGCTTGACTCTGTTATTATTTAGAGGAATTAGTTGAGATATGTTCTCAACTTATCAATTCAAACTTTTTCGGCTGGATGACTATCTTTCATGGTATCAAGGTCTATTTAATTTGGGTGACGTAGTAACTCAGGGGGAGAACGTGTCCCTTGCTGTCCTAGTGAGTGAGAGTATACGTTTGTGTGCTAAAAGATGCAGTTTTAGGTGTAAGATCAACCCATCAACTCAAATTTCTAGGTCAGATTTTCTGAATGAGGCTTGCATAGTTTTCATTTGGGATCAGGAAATGTTACATTGCATTTAATCAATCTGACTTTTCATCAGGCCAATATGCTTCTTTAAATAATTTTTGCCTCATTTCTTTTGTCAATCATATTGGTTTATCATTTGACCTGTTATTGGTTTCAGGAGATTCATGAAGGACTGGATTTTGCTGATGGTGATGATGGACTGTATTCTTTCGCGATATTCTGTGTCAGATTTTCTACGGATGGGCGTGAAATTGTAGCAGGAAGTAGCGATAATTCCATTTATGTTTATGATCTTGAATCAAATAAAGTTTCCCTTCAGATTCTGGCACATGAGGTAGGTTTAGTTTGTCTGCATTGATAATACAGTTCTCCACATTGTCTAGTCCATATTCTCTTATAATTCTGGTTGTTTGTTGTTCTTTTGAGCTGAAACACTCTGTGCTAATTTCTTTCCCCTTCCTTGGGGAATGTTGTACTTCCCTCCTACCTGCCCATGCCCTTCGCAGTTCCAACAGACCCACTGTTAACCCAAAAAGAATTGATCTTTACTTCTTTTTCTTAAAAAATAAAAAAATTCCAAATCACCGATCTCCCTTTTAGCAGGAAGCTTCTGTGAAACAAGATGGTATGAAGTTTGACTAGTGTCCTCTTTTTGCAGTCTGATGTCAATACCGTGTCTTTTGCTGATGAAACTGGCCATCTAATATATTCTGGGAGTGATGATAATCTTTGTAAGGTATGTTTCTATCTTTTTAATGCTTTGTTTGTTATGTATTCGTTTGTTTAACTTATTCTTCCATTTCCACGTGCTTGCTGCAAGTCCTCTGTCAGCTTTTGACCCAAACGGGGAAAAAAGAAACTCTGTTCTTGCTTTGTCTAGGATTTCTTGGTTCTAAGATTAACTGGGAAGGTGTTGGAAGTAGGAAACGGTTGTTGCTTTTAGTTGTTTATTTATATTTTTATCAGAGATATATGTAAATTCTCTTCACTTAATATGATTATTTGTCAACTTCAACTGCGACCTTGTCTAGATTGTATAGTCCATGTCGAGCTCCAAGCAAAATTTTCAATGACTCAGGTCATATTACTATATGCAAAATGCAATCTTGTGATGTGTTGTGTCTTGTCATTATCCAATATCCACCAATCTTGTAACATGTGGTGAGCTAGTGACATCCACCAACTAATCAAATGCATGGAAAAGTTTAGATATGACAAGTCACCAACCTACGGCAACCTCCTTTATCTTTGATCGCAGCCAGTTATGTTACAATTTTAAAGCACATGTGGAGAACATATGGGCAGGATATATTTGAAAACGAAAAGATGCATTCTTTGTCTAGCAAAAGTTTATATTGGAGAAGGCGTTAAAGAAATGCTGAAAATCATCCTCAAGATAAAAGACCTAAAGTCTTGAAAAACATGAGGCAAGTGTTAGTTGCTTCCCAAGTAAGCCTAAAAGTAAAGTGTTTTTAGCTACTTATGTTTGAAAGTTAAAAAAAAAATAAAAATCTTGTTACCATCATATGTGTTTAGCCACTCATGCACAATCCACTATAAAATAAATTATCGTGTCTTTCCATTGAGTAGGAGAAACTTAATAAAAAGAATAATTTCTATGTTTATTTTCAGTTAGGCTTTTGCAACTGGCTTTACTATCATTCACATGCCTGTTTGTTGTTGTCTTGGTTATACACTTCCTTCTGTTCTCCACAACACTTCCACATAAATTTTTTCATATTAATCAGATTAGTGAATCAGACTTGCTATTATACTCATAATTGCCTGCTGAAAGTGTTGGATGAGCATGATTTGTAAGTTTTGGCCGTATGCTGCGCATCTGTTTTGTTTAGGTTTGGGATAGACGCTGCTTTAATGCTAGAGATAAGCCGGCAGGTGTCTTGATGGGACATCTGGAAGGCATTACTCACATTGACAGTCGTGGAGATGGCCGTTATTTTATCTCAAATGGAAAAGATCAGACAATCAAACTTTGGGATATTCGGAAGATGTCTTCTGAGGCTAAATGGTATGCTTTCACTTGGCCTCATCTCCCCTGTTTTTACTGATGAAAATAGTTGCTGGTGTCAGTGTACATGATGTAATATTCTGCAAGAATTCAGTGCTTGCCACAACTTTGAAAATTTTTAAAATGGGATTGTTGCCCCACCCACATCAGTCCTAGCAAGGCAAGATCTCTTTGTACTAAATAATCCCTAGTAAAGTTAGGTACCCCCTTACCTTTGTTCCCCCTACCTACATCTACTGTATCACTCTTACCCACTGACACACCTGTTGGTCTCCTTGATGTGGCCGAACCATCTAAAGTGACCCTCCTTGATTTTATCCTCAGTTGGGGCTAGATTTGCCATGCTTCTAATGTTTTCTGACTCTATCCCTTAGTTGATGAGTGTTTACATAAGGAACATAAATTTATGATGTGTTATTTTGCTACTGCTGCAGCATGAGGCTGAGGAATTCTGAATGGGATTACCGATGGATGGAATACCCATCCCAGGCAAGAAATATGAGTCACCCATATGATCAATCAGTGGCTACATATAAAGGCCACTCTGTCCTGTGTACGCTCATTCGCTGTTACTTCTCCCCAGCATACAGGTGAGCTTAAGTTTCTTTTACCTGAAACTTGCGTTCCTAATGGGAATGAGAGCCTTTATTACTTGTGTTTTCTTTTTAGTTCATCGCCCTATATTTACTCAGTCGGTGAAGTTTTACATGAAGCATCCCTCACCAGCTGGAACTTGCCAATCTTATCTGGACCACCTTTTGTGATGCATGCTAATAAGTGTCCCATTTTCATGTCTTATTTTGTAGCACTGGCCAGAAGTACATATACACTGGATCTCATGACTCCTGTGTCTATATATATGATGTGGTAAGCTACCAGTTTCAAGCATCATTGCTGAATGCTAAATTGTGCAATAGTGAAGATACATCAATCTCTCACATAGGAAAGTGCTGGTTATCTTGATTGAAAATGTTAAGCATGGTGGTTGATTTGGTACAGTGCCGGAATAACCTGATAATGACATTGCTTATACCTAAGTCAATTGGCTGGTATTAGCAGATTCTGTCACCAGTGCGGAAAGACCTGGATTATGAGTTTGGAATTTTATGCAGGTGAGTGGTGATCAAGTTGCAGTACTGAACCACCACAACGCACCTGTGAGGGACTGTAGTTGGCATCCATACTACCCGATGCTTGTTAGCTCTTCTTGGTACGGTGACCTTGTTAAGTGGGAATTCCCTGGGAGTGGGGAAGCACCGACCCCTCCTGTGAGAAAGAGATTCTGGAGGAGGCCTTATCACTGAAGAATCTGATAGATGCAGGCGTTACCCATCTATGATAGACAAATGTTCCTCAGTGTATGTTGTTTCTGTTCATAAATAAATAAAGTAAATAAATAAATAAATAAATAGAGTGAGTGTATATCCCTCAAATATTATACTATATTGTATACTGTAATGTGATGAATAGGTGTTAATTTTTTTTTTTTTGTTTTAATTTTTTGGGACTTATGTTGGACGGATCTGTACATATACAGCAAACTGACTGATATAAATTTAAGTTTACGGCATGGATAGGGTTAGAGTTGGTGGCAGAAATGCAGCTCTTTTTTGTCATTTACTCTCAAACTGAACCCTTCTACTCCCTTTACTACTACTTTCTGTGCTGTTTTCTATTTAGTTAGAGAGAGAGAGTTGTTGGGTAAAGGAAAATAAAATTTGACGTTGTTGGTTGGGTGAAGGAATTTAGTATTAACATCAGAGTTTTTAGATAATTTAATAATAATGAAGATGCTCTTGGTCTATTATTGAATCCAAAAAGGTTATTTGTGTAAAAAAAAAAAAAGAAATTCCTACACCAAACCATCAGATGGAATGGGGCATTATGTTTTGCGGAGTTTCAGGACATTGTTGTGATGACATTTAAGTTTGAGATGGGTCGGTCTTATGGTTCCCTCCCACGATCTTCCTGTGTCCATATAACCACAAAATCATTAAGATGTTGAATCCAACCAGAGGCCCTACATATTATAGTTTGGCAGATTGGAATAATTATCAACAACAACATATACTCTATAATCAATCATGCCTCTCCCTGGCTGGCCCCATTGCTTAACGCTCTTCTTTGAGCGCTAAATTTGCACACATAACGTAACAGCTTCTTCTTCTTCTTTTTATTTTTTATTTTTTGTTTCTGTTAAAAACCACGAGCGCTCTCAAACAAGACAGATAACAAATCTCTCCTTGTCAAACCAACCCTGAGAAAGGACTCTAAAGTCCTGGTTAATATTTCTGTTTAACCGAAGGCACCTGCCAAATAGAAACATCCCCAACCACTGAAGACAACAGATAGTTTCCTTTCTTGCTGGTCCCATGTGCGCAGGAGCTCTTAGTAGTACTAGTACCACACCATGTAAGAACAAATTAGGACGTTGGAAATGGGACAAATGAATGGGTCAATTTAATCTAGAGATGAGGAAGAAGAGAAATACTATAATTTGGTACTAATGCATATAGCTGGCCTGGCCTGGCCTGGCCTCCAAATCCAATGATGATATTTGCCTTGCCCGTGCAAATGAAAAGCTGCAGAGCTAAGAAGCAAACATAGTTTTAGCCCCACCCACCCTAAGAAGCAAATTCAAATATATCAGAGATTAATCGAAAGTGTGTCTGAATGGTCCTTCACGGCTGCATATTGCATGCTAGTTTAGGATTTATGGTTCTGGTTTTCCAAAGTAGTATTTAGCTTTGACTTTCATAATAATGCTCTTTTTATTTATAGATGGCGTATAAATAAGTATTAATGTAAATCTCAATTTAGTTGGTGACTGATAATGAGTATGCTCACCCTTGTAGTTGTATGCAGTAACTCTAGTTACCAAGAAAGTACAATATTGGCATTGAGAGTGCCCCCCAAAAAAAAACAAAGTACTTGTGTTTGAAATTCATAATACAATAAATGAATTTTTCTAAGAAAAATATACTAGTAGCATATTTTCATTTTCTTCATCATTGAAACGAGTAATATCTTTAGGATACTAAGCAATTACAAAGCCCTAGACTTTTTCCATCATTACAGTTTTGCATGTATGAACATAAACCTCTTATTTCACCACAAATTTCGACCCAAAATAAATAAATGAATCAAAACCCTAAACCCCAAAAACAGCACTACTTTCATGTGTTCCCAAAATGCCCTCAGTGTGAACGACAATCCCCATTTTTACCCCTTCCACTCGTTACACTGCTCGCTCGGCCTCGTCTTCTGCGTCCCGGACTTCAACGGGCACGGCGTCTGAATCGGCGGCACCATGCAATTGTATTGCAGACACAGCGAACTGCTCGCCGGAATATCCGCCGTCGGATTGATCTCGATTTCCGTCAGAAAATTGTGTTGCAAGTACAATATCTGTATGTTCGCCGCCAGTAACCGATCCACGAAGCTAGCCGGAACCTGACCCGTAAACCGGTTGTTATTCAAGTACAGATTCTCGACGGTGGAGAACATCGGCGATACCTCACCGGACAGCTTGTTGTAGCTTAGATCGACGGTCGAGATCATCACCTGGTCGGCCGGCTGGACAGGGCCGTAAAATAAGTTCCTCTGGAGCTGGAGATTCGTCATTGGGAACGAGAAGATCCGACCTGGAATCGGACCCGTGAACTGGTTGAGGCTCAAGTCGAGGTAGCTGAGGTTTTCCAGTCTGGTCAGGAGCCGATCGATGGGTCCGGCGAGACGGTTCCAGGAGAGGGAGAGGTACTGTAGAGAAGCGGGAAGAGAGTCCGGCGGGAGGGAACCGGAGAGAGCGTTGTGCTTCAAGTCGAGTCGCGTCAGCGATTGCGACACAAACGGAGGGACCGAGCCAGAGAGGCGGTTGTGGCAGAGCACGATGTTGGAGAGCGCTGGCAACGTCCCGATTGGACGAGGAATCTCTCCGGTGAACTGATTATAGCTGAGATCAAACGTCCTTAAACCTGTCAATTCTCCGAGACCAGCAGGAATCTCTCCGGAGAGGAAGTTCCTGCTGATGGCGAGGAACCGGAGCTCCTTCAACTGCGAAATCGTTTGCGGCAGAGACCCAATGATCCGACCCGGAACAATCGTGAGTTCGGTGAGAGAAGAGAGCTTCCCAATGGCAGGGTCGATTCTTCCAGACAAACCCGGAGACCCGGCTCGTGGGTCGCCGAGATTGAGAGCGATCACTTTATCGGAATCGCAGTAAACTCCGGCGAAGTTACAGGGATCGGAAGTGAAGTCCCAAGAAGCAAAAAAATTGGAACCCGGCAAATCATCCAGCGACTTCCTGATCGATTGCAGAGCCAAAAAATCAACAGGGTCCAATATGGCGGCAACAAATACCTCACAAGGAAGAAGAAGCAGAAACAGAGCAGAGATCAACGTCCCCTGCGCTGCCATTGCAGTACAAGTACAACCCGAAGATCAAAAGGGTCGAACCGAATGCAGCAAATGGGTATTCCAGAAGTGAATAAATACCAGAGAAAGCAGAAGCTTTTGGGCTGGCGAAGATGACTTTTCCGTGAGAGGGAGGGAGCGATTTCTCGTGAGCCAGAAACTAATATAGGAGCATCAAAAGATTGGCTTGGAAAAGAAGCCAGAATCGTGATTCTTGTTCATGAATCTTCTCCTTTTATATCCTCCACTTCTTTCAATAACAAAGGAAAAGCATCAGCTTTCTTATTCGTAGCAATACAGATTTCTTGCTTATTTACTTTGGCTTGCAACAGAAGATGTGCAATCACTGCTCAACTGTGAACTGCATCTGAAAAAGAAAAAACGAAAACAAACGAATTGACTGTAATTTTTATTAGTAGTATTTTAATATGATTTGTTTCCGTTTCTTCTATGTCCCTCGTTTACGTTGTTTTGTGTTTCTTTACTGGGAGCAGCTACGGGGCCAAACGGTTGTCCGAGCCTACGTGAGAGGTACCGAGTGAGCTTCGGATGACAGGTCAGCAGTTTTTGGCGCTGGTTCGGGAGCCTCAGTGGCAGGGATCATGTGACTTGTCACTCGACCCGATGATCCCTAGAACAGGAGAAACATAAACATAACAGGGTACCACTGTATCAAAGGTGACAGACTACTTGGGAACTTGACACGTAATCCGTGTTTCTAATTGGAGTATTGCTTCTTCCCGTCCCTTTGCTCTTTTCCTAGACAAAATTCTTTTTGTTTTGTTTCGCGCAAACACACAAAAATGCTATGTGTTCATACTTTATAGTGATATGGATATGGCTAAACATCAAAACGACAGCTAAGATGCGCAAACGTGCATTGCGCATAGGGCGTAAATGTCGGTTTTACGCCTTGGTTATACTAACTAATTCTCATTATATCTCTTAACCTAGATTGTGAAATGTTCGAAGAATTCTAACCAATTCCCATAAATTTCATCTCTGCTAGCCGGCTGTCACTTCCAAACGATGTCTCCACTAATGCGTTGTCATGTTAAAAATATTATTGAAGTTTCCCTCATCATATATAGACGTTATTTATGTATATCAAATCTAGAAAAGTTATTATCTCCGCCACCCAAATTGGATCAAGGTTGGTGGTTATCATGTCGCTCCACCACGAGCAAGGCTCAATGGTCATGTCAAGACACCACCACCATTTTTCAATGTTGACCTAGATCAGTGGTAACTATTATAAACGGCTTCGCACCACACTCATTGATTCTGGCACCAAATTCTGGAAAGCAGTAAAAATATCGCATCAAATGATCTGTCATACCCAAAACACCAATTTTATATATTACTTCAAATATTTTTACATATTTTTTTCAAACATTTTTTTATATTCATTCAAACACTTCAACTTATTATACCAGATACTTTAATTTTTGCATAAAATAAATCGTCTACATATTGTTTTAAATACTTATATATATATATTCAGATACTTTTACATATTTATTTAGATATTTTTACTTATTACTCCAAACACTTCTATTTTTTAAGATAACAATTTGTCTCAAGATGCTTTTTACATATTCTTTTTGAGACACTTTTACACTTTTATGTATTATTTCTGAAGAGAACAAATTGTCTGTATATTTTTTTAAATGTTTTTACATATTTATTTAAACACTTTTACTTATTATTTTAGACACTTTTGCATCTTTTACAATTTTTCTTAGGTACTTTTACAATTTTTTTCTGCACAATTTGGTGGTAGAGATGAGGGGAAAGTGGCCACTAGTTGCTTAGAGTGGTGGTAATTGAGGTGAATAAGATGTGAAAACTGATATGATTTAGAGGCGAGAATTGGTACAATTTAGAGGTGAGCGACTACGGTTTGATACAGAGGTAAGTAGTGATGACCCGATCCGAATGTAAGTAGCAATGGCAACATCAAATTTAATTTAATTTAATTTTTTTATATTAATTGGGGAGAATGTAGCATTATTTATTTTTATCTTTTTCGTTTAATTTTCTTTAAGTCCTTCAAGTTATGCATTTTGTGATTTAGCAACTAACATTTTAAATTCTAACAATCAGGTCATTAGATTGTCACAAATATGATGAAATCAATGTGATATAACAACACTTAACTGAGTTAATGAGTTAAAAGGAATCAAGTGACCTGCTATGTATAGTTTAATGAATGAATTGTACTGCACCAAAATTATGAACCGAAAAATATGTATATGAAAATTTTAAGATCGTTTTGGGATCTAAGCTTACTTGTTGAGTTGTCCTTTTCTATCTTTTGCTCACGATTGGGGCCAAGCCAAAAGGGGGCGGGGCGTAGCTGATGAGGCAGTCAAACGAAGATGCAACGGGGTAAAAGTAAAAGGAATTAAAGTAAAATCAGAGAATTTACTCTTTCCAGGCGGAGATAGGATGGCATTGGCAGTCGCACGGACAGGAACTTCTTGGACCCAAAGTTCCAAAGTTACATTTTATGCGCTGTAAATTCGAATGCAAAGGTTAAAAAGAAGTGTTGATCTTGTTCTTGTTCTGCACGCAAACGCAGAGTAGATAGAGAGAGATGGTTTCAATCAACTTTTCTTGGACTGCAAAGCAGTTCTCGTGGTCAAACAATTGCAGACTTTACAACAGAACTCGATCATGTGCTTTGCAACTGAGGAATTTCTAACTCAACAATCTGGTCAATGCTTACCTGCTGTATGTTAAGATTAATACATTTCTACAAAAGTAAATAAATACTAGCACTAAATTAATTAATTAATTAATATGTGGGCTTTGTTTCTTCTTCTTCTTTTCTCTTTCTAATAGTAGAAAATAGCCGATAAATTCTTTCATGAAATTGTGCATCACCCATCAATAATTTTGTATCTCTAGTTTCCAGAGTACCACTATGCAAAATTTCATGGCATTTAGAATACGACTTTTTTTTTTTTTTATAAAATAGTTTTCATAAAATGAAAAATTAAAAAAATGGAAGGTAATTAATATTAATGCTGTAAAATAAGAAAATCTGCAATGCCTAAATATTCACATTAGATATTGCCAATAATGACAAAGCAGGTAAACATTTTACCAGCACATATAGGATTGGAGGGGGAAGTGCTAGTTGTGATCAAGTGTGATTACCAACCCTATGACAAAAAGCCCAACCACCCATACGCAGCACATGATAATCCCCCTACTTTCAACTTCTCCGGACCAACATATACTCCTTTTTACTATGCATACAATTCTAAAATTATAAAGAATTTATACAACTTCTCGAACAAAATCATAATATTTTTTTTTCAGGTACTCAAATATAAAATTAAATCGATAAAAGTGAAAGAATAGAAGTAGCTAGGTGATGACCCGGAGTCACACGCTGGCAAGGTGCTACTATCAAAGCACATCAATCGAGAGACTTTATGTCTGCAATGACAATTTATGCTATGCTTACAATGACGAACGATCTTGGTACCGTACCCCTTAGGATAGTAAGCGCGTGAATACAGTCTAAGAGAATTGTAATATTCCTTAGCCCAAGGTAACAAATTGAAGTCACGCCCCCTTGAATTGCATATAACTCTACTTGAAGAGCTGACCCATAATTAAAACATAACCAGCTTTCCTGGAAGATTGAGGGAGCATTAATACCAATCCATAGACATGCTATAGCTCTCAATCTTGAACTTTCACACCACGAACTATCCACAATGAAAATGTTAGGGACACCAAATTGATGAAGGGCCCTATTAATTTCCCATGTGTGGAGGGTTAGGCAGGCCAGCAAAGTGATTATTCACTTGGACTTTAAGATGATGAGCTGAATGAAGAAGTTGAAAAAGCACATCCCTTCGAACTAAAAGCAACAGAACATTAAAAGCGGAGTTCTGAAAAATAAATTCATTTCGGCCAAACCAAATGATCTACAATGTAGAAACCACGTAAAAAGCCAATCCAAGTGCCATTTTCGATGTGAATTTAGAAGATCTAGCAACCATGCCGGAAAGGATGGGAAAGTCCCTAATAAAGGGTTATCACAAAATTGACCATGTCTTGGCAACCCAAAAAAATGTGAATTATACTTGAAACAAATCTATGCTTGAACAAAATCATAATTGAAATAGATGTATACTGCTTGCACATATGTATTTCAATTCAGAAATATATATTTATCAATTATTTAACATGTAAATTAATATAATCGATAATGGCAAAGTTGCTTTTTATTAAAAAAATTTACAAAATAATTTGTACTGTGTAAGGCTTATCTATTACATGCATGCGTGGCGTAATTAATCAAGTTAGAGACTTGCTGTAGAAGCAACATTCTATCATGGTAACAGATCTATAGCATCCACATCAATCTAACTCTAACCTACCTGGCCTGTTATGTCTTCCGGCAACCAATATTCGATGAAACAGAATGTCTTTTCTGCCTTCTATTATTTTGCCTACCTTACCTCATGAATAAGCAGTAAACATTTACACACATTTAATTCTTCATGGTCTACGGTACCTAGCAGCCTCCCCAACTTACGAAAAGAGGACTCTTTTACCCTACAGTTTTAGTTCAGTTCCATTTGCCACCTGTGGCAACGTCGGGTTTTCTAGAATCACCACCAATCCGTTTACCTAGGTCGATTGGTCACCTTAAAATTGGTCTGCGAGAGTTCGGGGATCGGGAGTACGGTTACGCTAAAACAACTTTGTTATAGCGCCCAAAATTGGCACCTTAGTTGATTTTAATTTTTGTTTTGCTTTGCTTTTAAAAAAATTCAGTTAATTTTCAACACATAAATTTCAACTGAAATTATTTAATTGGATGTGGATTTTTGGTAATTAATTCGGATAAAATTTGATACTTCTGAACCATGGACTCTGCCGAGTCACCCGGACACGGAAGATTTAACTCCGAACCATGGACTCTGCCGAGTCACCCGGACACGGAATTTGACAAAATTTTAATCTATATCGTAAAAATATGGATTTTTATCTTTTTATTTAATTTATTTATTTTAAAAGTTTGATATTTTCCAAACCGTAGATCCTGCCAGATCATCCGGATATGGAAATTAATTTAATTTATTTGTTAATTATTTAATTATGAAATTAATTGTTAAGGATCTTTTAATGTTAACTAAAAAAAATTTATTCATTTCCTTTTTTTTTTTTATATATTTTATATTTTTCTTTTGTTTTTTTTTATTTTTCAATTTTTGTTTATTCTTTTGCTTGTTCTTTTTTTCTTTCTTTTACTTTTCTTTCTTTTCTTTCTTTTCTTTCTTTTTCTTTTCTTTCTTTTCTTTTCTTTTATTTTACTTTTTTTTCTTTTAGTTTTGTTTTGAAAGATTATTTGTTTAATGAAAGATATTTATTATTTAAATAATTACTCAATTTATAAAAGAATCAAAAAGTAATTTTTAAAAATTTAATATAAAAAATCTTTAAAGAAATTAAAGAGTTGACATTTATTTTATGTTTATTCTATTTATTTGATAAAAGAATAATCAAAAAGTAATTATTTAATCAAGATTTTATTAAAAAAAACTAAGGATTTATATGTATATTAAAAAAAAAAGAAAAATTCTTGATATTTATATAATTTATTTTGAATAAAAGATTAACCAAAAGTGATTATTTAATTAAGATTTTATTTATTTAATAAAGAAAACCAAAAATTTATATGTATATTTTAAACATAAAAGAAAATTTTTGATTTTTCATATGCTTCTTTTATTAAAGAAAGATTTTGTTTTAATTTTTATTATTTTTACTGAATAAAAAATAACTATTAAAATTAATTTTATATTTTTATATTTTTTTAAAAAAATTTTATTCTCCAAACCATTAGATCCTGGCGGATCATTTGGACATGGAGTTTAATTTTTATTAAATTTTAATTTTTAATTATTTAATTAATTATTAAACTTAATCATAATTTTATTGGATTTTTATTATTAATTATTGATACTTGTAAAGATATATTTAAAAAGAAATGATTTGTATTTTTTTATTTTTGTTTTGTGATTATTTACTTATGTTTATTTAATTTTAATAAAAGGAATAAAAAGTTAAATAATAAAAAAACATGTATTCCAAATTAATAAAAGATAATTAGCTTTTTTTAAAAATGATTTTTATTAGCCTTAATAATTATACATAAAATTCTTCTTTCTTTTTATTATTAATTAGTAAAGGGTAAAGGTGAATTAAATAAAAAAATTATATAAAGAAAAAAAATTAATAATAATAACGTGGGGCTTTTTCGCCATCCACTTTAAAAATAATAATAAATGTTAGCAAAGTTAATTAAATTAATTGTTAAACAACAATAATAAAAAGTTAGTCAAGTTAATTAAATTAATTAATTAACAACAATAATAAAAAGTTAGCCAAGTTAATTAAATTAATTAATTAACAACAGTAAAAAGTTAGCCAAGTTAATTAAATTAATTAATTAACAGCAATAATAAAAAGTTAGCCAAATTAATTAAATTAATTAACAACAATAAATAAAAAGTTAGCCAAATTAATTAAATTAATTAATTAACAACAATAATAAAAAGCTAGCCAAGTTAATTAAATTAATTAATTAACAACAATAATAAAAGTTAGCCAAGTTAATTAAATTAATTAATTAACAACAATAATAAAAGTTAATTAATTGTTAACAACAATTATAAAAGTTAGTAATAATGCAAAAATTAAAAGGTTAGTAACAATAATAGTATTAAAAGTTAGTTGTTAGTAAGTTAATAACAACAATAAAAAAAGGGGTTAGTAATAAACAAATAATAAACAAACAAGTAAAAATTAAAAGGGTTAGTAATTAATTCTGCAAGAATAAAATACAAAGTTAGTGACCAAAGTGAAAGAAATTGAAAAGATGAAGGATTAAATGAGAGTTGTACCCTTGATTTTAAATTCTGAATTCTGAGAAATGGAAACAGAGGGCGCGCGACGGGGGGAAGAAGATGGCTTAATCGTCAAAATGAAAAGTTTTGAGATTTTCTGAGGAAAGGAAGGAGAGCTAGGGACTAAGGCTGTAATTTTTTCTATTTTAAAAACGGAGCTCTAAGCTTTTCTTTCTATTTTTCTCTGTGTTCAGCACAAAATTTGGGGGGCTATTTATAGAGGAAGTTTGGCTGAACTGTTGATGGATAAATTAATAAAAAATTTCAAACTTATCTTTTAAATTGGTAAAATGACAATTTTAGTCCTTTACGTCTCTCAGCCTCTGGATAAGTTCCTGAAGCTTCTGATTTTGACAATTTTGTCGTTTTCTGTCAATTTGCGCCAGAAACGTCGGCAGGCCCAAAATTTTATGTGACAAACTACCAAATGCTCCTGAAACTTTCAGAATTTGTCAATTTTTCCCGAAACTTCTTAATGTTGTCATTTTTACCTCAAACTTTTAAATTTTGCCATTTTTTTGGAGTTTTCTTTTTTTCTTTCAAATACACACATATATCATTTTAAATCAAATCTTCACAAAAAATGTATTTTAAACTAATTAAAATTTTTAGTAATAATAATAATAATAAAAATAATAATTTTTTTTATTTAATTTCTTTTATTTAATTTCTTTTAAAATTTTTTATGGTCAGACGAAATTGGGTGTCAACAGCTGCCCCCCTTTGCATGCTTCATGAGACATGATGTATGCAAAGTCGTTACCAAATTTCGTCCGGCTTAGCTAGGCATTGAAAACCTTTTCGCCGCCTAAATCCTGAGGTTAAGGAACTCTCCTTAGAACCCCGGCGATAGAAGCTCTCCTATCGTTGAAGGAAAATTGATTGTTTCTGAGGCAAAGGTTCCATCCTTAAAACCTCGGATTGATTGATTGATTTCGAAGCAAAGGTTCCATCCTTAAAACCTCGAATTGATTGATTGATTTCGAGGCAAAGGTTCCATCCTTAAAACCTTGAATTGATTGATTGATCTCGAGGCAAAGATTTCATCCTTAAAACCTCAGATTGATTGATTGATTTCGAGGCAAAGGTTCCATCCTTAAAACCTCAGATTGATTGGTTGATTTCGAGGCAAAGGTTCCATCCTTAAAACCTCGGATTGATTGATTGATGTCGAGGTAAAGGTTCCATCCTTAAAGCCTCGAATTGATTGATTGATGTCGAGACAAAGGTTCCATCCTTAAAACCTCGGATTGATTGATTGATGTCGAGGTAAAGGTTCCATCCTTAAAACCTCGAATTGATTGATTGATCTCGAGGCAAAGGTTCCATCCTTAAAACCTCGGATTGATTGATTGATGTCGAGGAAAAGGTTCCATCCTTAAAACCTCGAATTGATTGATTGATCTCGAGGCAAAGGTTCCATCCTTAAAACCTCGGATTGATTGATTGATTTCGAGGCAAAGGTTCCATCCTTAAAACCTCGGATTGATTGATTGATGTCGAGGTAAAGGTTCCATCCTTAAAACCTCGACGATAGGAAATTGATTATTTTCGAGGCAAAGGTTCCATCCTTAAAACCCCGATGATGAAAATTGATTGTTTTCGAGGCAAAGGTTCCATCCTTAAAACCCCGGATTGATTGATTGATGTCGAGACAAAGGTTCCATCCTTAAAACCTCGGATTGATTGATTGATGTCGAGGTAAAGGTTCCATCCTTAAAACCTCGAATTGATTGATTGATCTCGAGGCAAAGGTTCCATCCTTAAAACCTCGGATTGATTGATTGATTTCGAGGCAAAGGTTCCATCCTTAAAACCTCGGATTGATTGATTGATGTCGAGGTAAAGGTTCCATCCTTAAAACCTCGGATTGATTGATTGATCTCGAGGCAAAGGTTCCATCCTTAAAACCTCGGATTGATTGATTGATTTCGAGGCAAAAGGTTCCATCCTTAAAACCTCGGATTGATTGATTGATCTCGAGGCAAAGGTTCCATCCTTAAAACCTCGGATTGATGAAAATTGATTATTTTCGAGGCAAAGGTTCCATCCTTAAAACCCCGATGATGAAAATTGATTGTTTTCGAGGCAAAGGTTCCATCCTTAAAACCCCGATGATGAAAATTGATTATTTTTGAGGCAAAGGTTCCATCCTTAAAACCCCGATGATGAAAATTGATTGTTTTCGAGGCAAAGGTTCCATCCTTAAAACCCCGATGATGAAAATTGATTATTTTTTAGGCAAAGGTTCCATCCTTAAAACCCCGATGATGAAAATTGATTGTTTTTGAGGCAAAGGTTCCATCCTTAAAACCCCGATGATGAAAATTGATTGTTTTCGAGGCAAAGGTTCCATCCTTAAAACCCCGATGATGAAAATTGATTGTTTTTGAGGCAAAGGTTCCATCCTTAAAACCCCGATGATGAAAATTGATTGTTTTCGAGGCAAAGGTTCCATCCTTAAAACCCCGATGATGAAAATTGATTGTTTTCGAGGCAAAGGTTCCATCCTTAAAACTCCGATGATGAAAATTGATTGTTTTCGAGGCAAAGGTTCCATCCTTAAAACCCCGATGATGAAAATTGATTATTTTCGAGGCAAAGGTTCCATCCTTAAAACCTCAGATTGATTGGTTGATTTCGAGGTACATGTTCCATCATTAAAACCCCGATGATGAAAATTGATTGTTTTCGAGGCAAAGGTTCCATACTTAAAACCTCGACGATAGGAAATTGATTATTTTCGAGGCAAAGGTTCCATCCTTAAAACCCCGATGATGAAAATTGATTATTTTTTTAGGCAAAGGTTTCATCCTTAAAACCCCGATGATGAAAATTGATTATTTTCGAGGCAAACGTTCCATCCTTAAAACCCCGATGATGAAAATTGATTATTTTCGAGGCAAAGGTTCCATCCTTAAAACCCCGATGATGAAAATTGATTCTTTTCGAGGCAAACGTTCCATCCTTAAAACCCTGATGATGAAAATTGATTTTGAGGCTAAGGAGCTTTCCTTAGGACCTCGAGCGAAATTTATATGAAAGCAATTGAAATTGGAATAATTTTCTTCGAAAGTGTGAATTTTCATAATAGGTGAGCGCAAAGAATTAGGCTTCGATAAAACGAGTGAATCTTGATGATGACAATAACACTGACAAATTATGTAAAGGGAACGGATGTTTGGAATCAATATTCAAGGTTCATCTAATATTTCCTTCAGTAAATATAGATTCCCTTGTTAGATATGTCATCCGAATAAGGTTAAAGCTTAACTACCCCAAAATGTTATGCCTAGTAGACCTAATAGGATGCGTCTCAAGAGTAATAAAAATTACTCTTTACTCAGCCATTCCATCCTAAAGGCGTTGTCCTATGGTTTTAATATCAGCATGGACGAAGCTATATTATAAAAAAAGAAATTCCCTGAAAATAAAAACTGAAACGCGAAAGAAAATGCTGATAATAAAACTAAAGGACAAGAAAAACGGATCAGATCGCTTCTTTCTTCCACAATACTTCAACAGGGTGAGTAGAAGACCATTATGGGAGTAAACTGGTCGGGAAAGACTGTCGTGTCCAGTCTATCTGAATCATTGCTGGATCTGGTTCAGGAACAAAAGCTTGTATTTTATCTAGCAATTCTTCAGCAGTTGTTGCGGATATTATGATTCGCCGTGCCACTCTTGATATGAAATTCTTCTGCATAGCATAATCCATAAAAGCTATCAGACCTGTAAAGAAATTGTTAACATTTAAAAGCCCAATGGGTTTCTTATGCAAATTAAGTTGGGCCATGAAAGCAATTTGAAAGACTTCTCCCAATGTGCCAAAACCACCTGGTAGAGCGATAAAAGCATCAGCATTTAAAAGCATTTGTAACACACGCTCTTGCAAATTTTTAACCACTAATTCTTCTCTAATCGTGCCCCCAGAAATAAATTTCAGAGGTCCAGGGATAATGCCCAGAACTTGACTTCCTCCTAGAGATGCTGCTGATGCTACACCTCCCATTAATCCGACACTACCTCCTCCATAAACTAAATGTATTTTTCGCTCAGCTAATACTCTACCCAAATGGTTGGCTGCTTTTAAATACTCTTCATCTTTTCCAGGAAAAGCCCCAGAAAATACACAAATACTTCGGGATTTACGAGTTGGGGTTTTCTCCATTCCTATCCTTACCCTTGTGAGAAAAGAGGATATATTTATAGAGATGAAGAGATAAGGCAATAATTTTATTTTCAAGAATAGATACATTATTGCCAGCTATTCACAGTAGTCACGAGTATGACTCTGGTCAGGTATGGGTACACTATCGTTAAAAGAGGAGGAAAATTTTCAAAATAGCTGCTAGCATGTACAGTAGTCACTACTGTAGCTTACGTCAGGAGTAGGTACGTGATTGTTGGAAGAGAAGGAAAATTTTAAAAAGTGGCAGCTATATACAGTAATCATAACTGTATCTCATGTCAAGAGTGGGTACATTATTGGGAGGATAATTTCAAAAGCGACAGCTAGCATGTACAGTAATCGTGAATTTGGTTCACGTCAGGAGTGAATACATTATTACCAAAAGGGGAGGAAAATTTCAAAAGCGACAGCTAGCATGTACAGTAATCGTGACTTTGGTTCACGTTAGGAGTGGATACATTATTACCAAAAGAGGAGGAAAATTTCAAAAGCGACAGCTAGCATGTACAGTAATCGTGACTTTGATCCTCGTCTTCCACTGGCTTTGCGTCCAGTAATGGCTTCAATGCTTTCTATGAATCGGTGATTTGCATCTCATCTAGCTTTTTCACAAACTGGCAAACAGGGTCGTTTAGGGTCAGATTCCCAAGACTGTAACGATCTCGTTCTTTTTGGAAAATTATCCATAATCCAACAACCTCAAATTGCACTATTCCGCAAGAATGCGCTTCAAGAACCTCTCGAATATCTTCTAGAGATTCCTTACGCAAGCCATTCTTAATGAATCTTATTCTATCATTACGATTTCTGGTGATCACTCCTGGAGAACGACATTTATTGCCGCAAATCCACCATCCACAATTATGACAAACGCCTAGCCTCTTTGCTCTTCTTTTTTTGGCATAAGCGCTTTTACCAAAGCCGGGCATACGGGGAAAGAACGCTTCTGGAACTTCATCAGCTGAACGAACCTTAGCTTCAATTAGCCACCGCACATTATCAGGAATGCCTTTGTGCATAAATACTCTGAATCGTTCACATCTAGCTTGATAAATCTTTTTAAGAACATTTATTGGGAAGGAAGGAAAATACTTTCGTAGGGCGGAAAGAGAAGATTCCATTGATAAAGGAGGCAAAGAAAGAAATTAGTGATTGTAGGAAACGAAAATAACTAACACATATTTATAGTGATGAAAGGGATAATGTTTTAATTACACTTACAAAAGCAAGTACATTATTGTCAAAAGAAAAGACAAATGACAGCTTATATGTACAGCAATCATGACTGTGGCTCTCATCTTCCACTGATTTATGTCCAGTAATGGCTTCAATGCCTTCTATAAGTCGGGGATTTGCTTCCCATCCAGTTTTCTCACAAACTGGCAAACAGGGTCATTAAAAGTTAGATTTCCAAGACTGTAACGATCCTGTTCTTTACGGAAAGTCCACCATAAATCCATAATTTTCCATTGCACTATTTCACAAGAATGTGTTTCAAAAGTTAATAGGATATCATCCAAAGATTCCTTACGCAGGCCATTCTTGATGAATTTTCTTTTATCTTCATGATTTCTGGAGATGTATCCTAAAAAGTGACATTTAGTATTACAATTACATCGCCCACATTTATAACACACGCCTAGTCTCTTTGCTCTTCGCCTTTTGGCATAACAGCTTTTACCTAAACCGGGCATGCGGGGCATAAATGCATCTGGAACTTCACCCGCCAAACGGACCTTAGCTTCAATTATCCACTGCACATTATCGGGAATACCTTTGCGTGTAAAAACTCTGATTCTTTCACATCTAGCAAGGTAGATCTTTTTAAGGACTTTTATTGGAAGAGAAGGAAAGTATTTTCGTAGTGCAGAAAGAGTAGAATCCATTGATGAGAGAAAAATTTGAGAGAAGAGGGAAATGAATCAGTTATTGTAAGAGACTGGAATAACCGAATTTAGAAGTCACGGGGTATCTTATCCACTGCTTAATCAGAAGGAAGAACACGCATTTATAGTGATGAAAAGGGATAACGTGTCGATTACACTTAGGGGAGCATGTACATCTGTCAAAAGAAAATGCAAACTTTTCCAAATATAACAAACTGTATGTACAGTAATTGTGACTGTGACTCACATCTTCCACTGGCTTTACGTCTAGTAACGGCATTAACGGCTTCTATGAGTCGAGGATTTGCTTCCCATCCAGTTTTCTTACAAGCTGGCAAACAGGGTCATTTACAGTCAGATTCCCGGGACTGTAACTGTTTCGTTCTTCATGAAAAATGCTCCATAAACCAAGAAGTTCACGTTGCACAGATCCACAAGAATGCGTCTCAAGAGTCAATTGGATATCATCCAACGAGTCCTTACTCAGGCCATTCTTAATGAATCGTATTTTATCTTCTCGATTATCAGAGATCATCCTTAAAGAACGACATTTAGTATTACAAGTCCACCGTCCACATTTATGGCAGACTTGTAACCTTTTCGCTCTTCGCTTTTTGGCATAAGAGCTTTTGCCTATTCCAGGCATGTGAGACACAAATGCCTCTGGGATTTCACCTGCCAGATGAACCTTGGCTTCGATTAACCACCGCACATCTTCAGGGATTCCTTTGTGCATCAGAACTCTTAATCGTTCACAGCGAACTTGGTAGATCTTTTTGAGAATGTTCATTGGGAGAGAAGGGAAATACTTTCGCAAGGCGGAAAAAGTAGGATCCATTTTCTAGGAGGAAGTAAAAGAAAGAAGGGGTGAAGGAATCAGTTATTATGGGCAACTGAGAGAACCGACTTGAGAGTCACGGAGTACCGTATCCGCCGTTTAACCGGAAAAGTGGATCCTACTTCATTTTGATGTGATAGATATTTTTTATATTCCATCGAGCTGACGTCGATCCAGTCCTCGATTATTGAATCCATTGTCCGCTTTTGACAAATTTTCAACGACAATATTTCTTGATGTCTGCCTTATCTTTGACTATCTCTTATCTTGGATGCTGCTAAGCTGGCATCAATCCTGTCCTTCCAGGTGTAGCCTCGATTATTGAATCAATTGCCAGGCTTTTGACAATATTGTCTATTTTATATATTTTTTTTTTGATATCTGCCTTATCCTTGGCTATAGCTATCTCTTATCTTAGATACTACTAGCTGGCATCAATCCGATCCTTCCAGGTGTAGCCTCGATTTTTGAATCGGTAGCCAAGCTTCTGACAATATTGTCTACTTTATTCTTGAATTCCTGATGCGGGTTGGTCCCGCATATTAGCTGTGTATCCAGTGATAGATTGGTAAGAGCTGATGACATTGAGATCTCAGCTTATATTGCTGTAGCTGTGCCGTGGATGTGCTTCCCGTTTGGTCCTTGTTATGTAAAGGCTATGTATGCATGATATGAAATGCATGAATGCAGAGCATATGTAACTAATGGCTTTTTTTTTTGTATGGATCTAGTTCTTTATGTCTTTGTTTTACTGGATCCTCTTTGTGATGGCCTTCTTGGACTATCATTGAATCTCTTTATGCTTTCCAGCTTTTGTTCGCTGCCTCAAAAGCCCAACTCTTTTCAAAATCCTCTTTCTTTGACTTGTTCTTTGAATTTTGGCCTCAATTTCTTTAAAGTTGGCCCGCCTCATAATTTATATCTCTTTCGGGTACTCATCCATTGTCATGGATTTGATACCATCAAAGGCTTTACTTTCAATGTCTGCTTTGCCCCTTTTCTTGTGACCGTGCCGACACTTACTTATTCCCATGTTATAATCTGAATGATTGCTCTTCCTTGAACTCATGTTTTGATCCATAAGACTTGCCCCCTTGTCTATTGAACTTCTTTGTTGGCGGTACTCCTCTTACGCTTCGTAGAGACTACTTTGCCCCCCTGAATATGGTGTTTATGTGGAAAGAGATATCATCTCGCCTTTGATTTAACAGAAGGTCGAGCATTTCTAGACCTTTGTGATGGCACTTGATCGTAAATTTCTCTTACAAGAACCACATCTTATTAAAGAAAGACTCAAGCTATGTCCTCACTTTTAAGTCTACATACATTAATGAATAATGGTTTGGCCTTAAAGAAAAACTTTCATCAATTTGCAAAGCTTGACAAAGTAATTTACGGTCTTTGTTTTTAATTAAAATATCCTGCCATTCTTCCCTTTCCAACTCGAAGACATAAACTGTGGAAGGCAATAAGGTAGAAACATGATTTACAATAATAGCCTTTTAACTGAATGAGGATGATATCGAGAGGTAACTGTTAGGTGTGAGGAAAGTTAAGTTTGAATGTTTTTTTTTTGTAGCAGTCTTTTAGCTGAATGAGAATAATATTAAAAGGTAAATATTAAGTCTAAGTAAAGTTAAGTTTGAGTGGTGTGAAAAAAAAGGGTCTTTTAATACTACTCGTGAGCAGCATTAAATAAGGTAGAAACATGATTCACAATGATAGTCTTTTGACTGAATGAGGATGTTAGGTCTGAGGAAAGTTAAGTTTAAGTGGTGTGAAAGAATGGTCTTTTAATACTACTCGTGAGCAGTATTAAATAAGGTAGAAACATGATTCACAATGATAGTCTTTTGACTGAATGAGGATGTTAGGTCTGAGGAAAGTTAAGTTTAAGTGGTGTGAAAGAATGGTCTTTTAATACTACTCGTGAGCAGTATTAAATAAGGTAGAAACATGTTTCACAATGATAGTCTTTTAGCTGAATGAGGATGATAAGTCTGAGGAAAGTTAAGTTTAAGTGGTTTGAAAGAAGGGTCTTTTAATACTACTCGTGAGCAAATTTGATTATGATGAAAAACTCAATAGTGATGACCTCAAACTTGCCACTCTTTCCAGAAAGTTAAACCTCATCTGTTGCCCCCCCAACTATCGTGGTCTTTATGTATGCTTGGCTTGAAAGTTGCTTTTGTCTTCTAGACCGCCTTTGCAGGTTTTCAGTTTAGAATCCATAGCTCACTTGTTTTCTATCTTTTCTTTCTTTGGCTTTATCCTGAGCTCTTTTTTTTTTCTCTTTTTTTTTGTTTTCTTTTTTTTTTTATTTTTTTTGTTTTTTTGTGTGAGCTATGATGATGGCATACTTGATAACTCTCTTGAAGTGAGATGACTTAAGTGACCTTGCATGCTCGTGCTTGTTCTCAGTCTCTTTTTGGTTTTGAATTTTCCCTTGTTGCTTTTTTTTTATGGAAGGGATGAACTTCTCTTCTTTTTGGAGTTTGTGTTGCGGAGAACTGAGAACCTTTTCTTATGTTGAGCATTAAGAAGGGTTTGGGAGGTCATTAAAGCCATTTAATATGAGAGCTACCTTCTTTGGAAGCTAACTCATACTTCTTGCAAGGATGTCGATAACCACTGTGAATTCTTTTTTAGGGTTGAGGTGCAACATTTGAAATCCTTCTTACTAGATTTGGTAGCACTTTGAAGATCATTACTATCAAATCTCCCTTAACTTTTATTTTCACCCACGAGTAGTATTGTTTACAAAGTAAAGTGTGATGGTAATAATGGATAGTATAATGGCAAAGAGTGAGAGATAGATGTAAGAAAAATGAAATTTTTGGTAGAAAGTGGTAGAATATGTGGATGTAAAAATGGAATTTTAGTAAAAAGTGGTAGAATGCATACATTACATCTTTTTGTTGTACCAAGAAAAAGAATACCAGGTGCCCATTTGACAAAGACTACACCCTAGATTCTGGACTAAATCTAGGAGATTTTTACTATTAGATTACTTTGGCAAGCTATCAAAGATACAAGTTTATTCAAAGGATTCCTTGTCATTCAAAAATGTGTGCGAACTGTTAGGTCAGATCTGACTTGGAGGCCTTCCAAAGTCAATGTAGTTCCAGCTCAAAATCTTCACTTTCAATTATCAATCACATCGGGCCTAGCAACTTGGACTTGGTTTTGCTTGATGAGGCGGCAATGGATTGTGGGTAACATTTGGCTCATCGGAAAAGTCCAACCACTTTGACTCGATTAATTGTTGAACTATACGCTTCAATGCCATGCAGTTTTCCAAGCCATGGCCTGGAACGCCATCATGATATGGGCAGGTAATGTTAGGGTCATACCACCTTGGATATGGGGGTTTGAATGGCTTTGTAGGAATTGGACGGATAAATTGTCTTTCGATGAGTTTTGGGTATAACTCAGTATAAGTCATGGAAATTGGTGTGAAAACTTCTCTTGGTCTTGGTGCAGGTACTGGAGGAGTAGGAGCAGGTGGCCATGACTGATTAGGTCTGTTAAAAGGATAATTGTTGGGCCTATTGGAAGGATAATCATTGGGCCTATTTGGAGGATAATTATTGGGCCTATTCAGAGGATAATCATTGGGCCTATTTGGAAGGTAATTATCGGGCCCATTGGCAAAATAGGATAGGCGAGGTCCGATAGCCACAGTATCCACGAGGGGAATCCTTCTTCCGCGTCCTATTTGTTGTACTTCGTCATCTTTTCTTCTGGATGGTCCTCCTCTTTTCATAGGATTATTAAAGGATTCAGCACTATTCCCAGTCCTAATCTCATGCTCGATTCTTTCTCCAGACATGACAATGTTAGAAAAATTAGTTGCCGAATTGCCAATGAGTTCGTCATAATATAGGTACTTCAGTGTCTGGACAAACAAAGTGACCATTTCTCTTTCTGTCATGGGTGGCTGAACTTGTGCTTCTTGAATTGCTTTCGCCTTGATTAGCTCGATCAATTGTCTCATTTGTTCGGCCATACTTTCTATCTTGGACTCTATCTTTATGAGACGTCCTTCGATTTGTTCTGCCATTAATCTTATTTGGAGCCGAATTGAATATCGGTGTTGAGGTCCAATTTTACCTTTTTAAAGGAATATTTATTTTATTAGATTCTATGCGTATATGATTGATGTGATGGATGCATGCAATGAGATTATGTTTTTATCAAAATTTATATGCACGTGATTGATGTAATGGAATGCATGTAATGAGATTATTTTTATCAGATTTTATATGCGTGTGATTGATGTAATGGATGCATGCAATATAAAGTGAGATTATGTTTTTATCAGACTTTATATGCACGTGATTAATGTAATGGAATGCATGCAATGAGATTATTTTTATCAGATTTTATATGCATGTGATTAATGTAATGGAATGCATGCAATGAGATTATTTTTATCAGATTTTATATGCGTGTGATTGATGTAATGGATGCATGCAATATAAAGTGAGATTATGTTTTTATTAGACTTTATATGCACGTGATTAATGTAATGGAATGCAATGCAATGAGATTATTTTTATCAGATTTTATATGCATGTGATTAATGTAATGGAATGCATGCAATGAGATTATTTTTATCAGATTTTATATGCGTGTGATTGATGTAATGGAATGCATGCAATGAGATTATTTTTATCATACTTTATATGCACGTGATTAATGTAATAGAATGCATGCAATGAGTGAGTTTGCTTATCCATTATCGTAGAACTTTAAAACTTTTAGTTGTTATTAAAAAGACCAAAAAGTTAGCATAATTTGATGCGTGGTTTTGATGCATGAAGAATAATTGCACAGAATGGAAGTATAACAAAAGAAAAATAAGGTTATTAACAAGTTAAATAGTAATTAACTGAAAGATTTGTTGTGCTCATCAAAGCCAACTTATCTCCTACTGTGATAAACCCATAAGAACTATATTATATATGAATTGATGGATGATGGAGATCATGCCACATGAGACTTAATTCATATTTGTAGTTCTTTAAAAGGTGTTCACAATCTATGAGTATATACATGGGTTGATTACTCATAAAAGATTGCACATATGACATTACTATATGAGATAGAGTGATTTGTCTCAATCACTGGAATATTGGTTCCTAATGTGTATGTGGATATTTATGGAGATAAATATTTGAACAGGACCAAATCAATTACTCTTAGACCTTCAACTGTTGAGAAAGAGTAAATGTTATTTATTCCGTAGACTTGAGAATAATATGAATTTAAATGTATACTTTATGTGATTTTGATATGTCAACCAATGATGCCTACTATAGGATATACTTGGACATGTTGGATCACATAAATGTAACATGCTAAGTTCATGATTATTCAACATAGAATTCACCGCTCTTGAAATAAGAGTGAATATTGTGGAGTAAGTCTCTTGGTTTTTCGGATTAAGAAATCCACGTGGTCGATTTAGAAAAATATTGTTTTGGAAATATTATTTTCTATATATAAAATTATATATATGGTATATATAGATTTTATAAATGTTTTTCTAAATTGTTTAAAGTCCGAATAAACTTGAAGAGACGTGCACATATTTAATTCCGTATTGACAGTACCACGTTTTGAATGTGGATGGTCTAGTCCGGATTATGTGCAACAATATTGGACGGTGAACGGAATAGAATAAAATGGGTACTTGTGAATTGTCTCTGAAATCCTGGGAGATTTTACAAGGTCGTATAATATGTTGTACTGACTTGTAAACAATAAATTAGTGAAGGACTAATTTGACAGGATTAAGAGATCCCAAGGGTCCCACGCCACATTCTAAACTCTACCCGGTCAAACTTCTAAAAGAAGTTGTACTTCAGCTTCTGAGAGAAGCTATTGTACTTAACTTCTGAGAGAAGTTGTACTTTAGCTTATGAGAGAAGCTATGTACTTGACTTCTAAGAGAAGTTGTACTTTAGCTTCTGAGAGAAGCTATTGTACTTTTTGCCTATAAAAGGAGTGGTTGTGTATTATTGAAAAGAGATGGATGATGGAAACAGAAACAAAGAAACAATAATAGTACAAACACTCATATAGTGCAACGGGTGGAGAAGGAATTCGAGCGTGTTAAGCTTGGAGAATTCTGCGTTTGTGGAATTTCAAAAACAAGGTACCCGTGTGATTATTTCTACAATCCGATCCTGGTGCATGCTAATTTAATAGCGTGAAACTCGTTCGGATTCCCAACAGTGGTATCAGAGCATGTTTATGATTGTGGAATAATATTTTGTGTGTTTTTCACGAATTTATTTTCTTGATTTTCGTGTATTGTTCATATGATGAACACAAACACACAAAAACCCACACGGATCTGAATCCTTGCTTGTTTTTGAATGATCTTGTTGTTTCGATGTTACTGGATTTTTGTTGAGAACAAGAATACACCGAAACAACTCTGGTTTTTGAGAAAAGAAGATCTGGTTGTTTTTTGAGATTAACCAAAAATTGCCCGATTTGATCCCGACGCTCCCCGGCCACCACCGTCCGTGAAAGTCGCTGACGGATGACTCGGTTTTGAAGTATCAAGGCCGAAAGCCAATAGCCCCATGGTTTGGAGGTCTGATTTCGCTTCAATCGGATTGAATTTTGATTCGTTACGAATCTGGGTTTATGAAAAGTTCAAGAACCCTAACATTTATTTGAAATTAAATGTTGTGTGTGCGAAATTGATCAAAAGGAATTGTTCCATTGTGATCTTTGGCCTTCAAGGAACAAAACCCATATAAATTTGTAGTCGTTTGACGGCGAAAACGTCGCCGGAAAAGTCGCGACGGTCGCGGCTTCCGGGCAGGCCACCGAGCTTGAAACGACTGCTGTCGGCCATGGGGATGCCGCCGGTAGGGCCGCCAGTTCCCTGGGAGGGAGCGCCGCCCCAGCTGGTGGCGTCTGGAGGCCGAAACGGCGGCGGCGGCTGGCGGGATGGAGCTCCTGCTGGCTGCTGCTGGTGTGCGTCGCGTAGGAGAAGGGGAGCTCCTGCTGCTGCTGGTTGCGACGCGAAGAGGGAAAGAAAATGGGCAAGTGGGCCGCGAGCTGGAAGGCCCATTAGATGGGCTAAGCCTAGCAGCTTTATTTTTTTAGAAAAGGCCCAAATAGGCCACATTTCTTTTAAAACCCAACAGTAAAAACGTTTTACTGGCCCAAATGGTTTTCTTGATTTATTCCAAGTTCCCAATCTATTTATTAATTTCAGAAATTAAATATTTTGAATATTTATTTTTCTGGAATGATTTATTTCTGAATAATTGGATGCTTTATTCAGTGGGAGCTTATTTGCATGATTATTTCATTTATTGAATTTTTGCAAATATGGATGAATGCATGATAATTGCTTGAATTTATTGTTGAGAATTATTATGCATGCTTGTGCAAGTGTTGCAATATATTTTACAGTTATGGTGATAATTGAGAAAATTAATTTGTGTTTTTGAATTGTTCAAAATACAAAATAAATTCCCTCAGTATTTAAATATCAAGTGTGAGAGATAGAAAATCATATCTTTAGAAGATTAATTTTCTAAAGGCTTTCCATTGTCGTAAATAATAAGTATGGATATTGTTGACTTAGTTTGATACCAAAAGGAGATGATTAAGTTGATGATAATTTGTGCTTATTGATTTACTTTATGGTGATAATGGATGTGTTATAGCCAAGTGGGGGCTTAATTAAAATGATTTAGTTTCTCACAGCAATATGATACATCTAGACAATGGGTGTACACTTGACTAAAGAGATATGCCGATCTAAAATGGATGGCGGGTATATTGTCTTTAGAAGCCAAAATTAAAAATAAGAATCTTATAAATGTTATAAGATAAATATAGCATGATATTTGCTTCATTATTGTTAGATTAATGCCAAAAGGAGTAGTCTTGCAATTAAATGAAGTTCTTGTTTTTCTACTTGCTCATATGTGATATGATATGGTCATGAGGGTGACTTTGAATGCAATTAGTAGTTTCTTGTATATGATACATTAAGAAAATATTGATTTTCTCCGCTATGCCTTATGTATTTTGTTTGTGTGTTCTTTGATAGAATCATGAACAACATTAGTCCTCAGTTTGCTAAGAATCTGGAAGAGAACCGCCTTAATGGGGCAAACTATTGTGATTGGAAGAGAAACCTTGACATTGCGCTCACTGCAGGGAAGTTGGCACATGTTTTGAATGAGTTGCCACCTGAACTTCCCCCTCTTGATAATGATCATAAAGAGGAAAAGAAAGCATATGATGTTTGGCATGAGCATGATTCCTTGGCTAAGTGCTATATCTTGGCATCTCTCGAGAATAGGCTTCAGCAGCAGTATGAAAAGATGCCAACTGCTAAGGAAATTATGAATAGCCTAAAAGAGATGTTTGAGATGCAGAATCGTTCTGCTAGGATGAATGCCATGCAAGGGCTTATGTCCACCAAAATGGTTGAGGGAACACCTATTCATGATCATGTGATGACCATGATTGGGTATATCAATGTGTTGGATTCCCTTGGCGCTGAAATGGACCATACGACCAAGATAGACATTATCTTGTGCTCGTTGCCTAAGTCATTCAATAACTTTGTTTTGAACTTTCATATGAATGACAAGGTAGTGACACTTCCTGAACTGCGCAATATGTTGCAAAGAGCGGAAGAGTTGCTTAAGAAGGATAAGCCCATCATGGTCATGGAAGGACAGTCCTCCACGACCAGGCGCAAGAACAATAAAAAGAACAAAGGTAAGAACCCTCTTCAAGTTAGGAATGAGCCTAAAAAGAAGGGGAAGGACAAGTCCAGAGATGAATGTCATTTCTGTGGAAAGAAAGGTCACTGGAAGCGTAATTGTAAACATTACATTGCTACAGTGAACAAGAAACCATCAGATGGTAAGTCTTCTGTCTTTATCATTGAGACAAACTTAATGCATGGAATTACGAATTCCTGGTGTCTTGATTCCGGGGCAACCACTCATGTGTGTAACACATGGCAGGGGTTCCAGGAAACAAGAAGGCTGAGTGAAGGAGAGATCTCATTGTTGATGGGATCAGATGCAAGAGTTACAGCCATATCTTTAGGAACTTTTAAATTAGTTCTTTTAGATGGAACCACTCTTTATTTGAAAGATTGTCTTTATGTGCCGCAAGTTAGGAGAAATTTGATTTCTGTTTCGAAATTGGATGATATGGGATATTCATTCCTATTTCGTAGTAAAGTTACGATTAAATTTCGTAACAAATTTGTGGCAAGTGGTTTCAAAAATGATGGTCTTTATTTCTTGCATACCCTTCATGAAAGCAGCATGAATGTTGAATCTGAACCATGTGATGGAAATGGTTCAACAAAGCGAAAAAGGGAAGAGATAGTTCCCACTTATCTTTGGCATTTGAGACTTGGTCATATTAACGCCAAAAGAATTCAAAGGTTGGTTAAGGATGGTCCTTTGAGTTTCTTAACATTAGAAACTTATCCAACCTGTGAATCTTGCGTTCAGGGAAAGATGACTAGATTACCTTTTTCTGGAAAAGGTGAAAGAAGCTCAAATGTATTAGATCTCATACATACTGATGTATGTGGACCTATGAACCACATGGGAAGAGGTGGTATCTATTATTTCATCACTTTCACTGATGACTATTCTAGATACGGGTACATCTACCTATTACAACATAAATCGGAAGCCTTTGAAAAGTTCAAAGAATTTCGAAATGAAGTTGAGAAACAAAAAGGTAGAAGTATCAAGTGCCTTCGCTCCGATAGAGGAGGCGAGTACCTCTCCGATGAGTTCAGAGGTTATCTTAAAGATAATGGAATTCTCTCACAATTGACACCACCGGGAACACCACAACTTAATGGTGTTTCTGAGAGAAGAAATCGTACCTTATTGGATATGGTGCGCTCAATGATAAACATGGCCGATCTGCCAGTGTCTTTTTGGGGTTATGCGTTAGAGACCGCTGTCTATCTGTTGAATAGAGTTCCAACTAAATCGGTCCCAAAAACTCCATACGAGTTATGGACTAACAAAAGACCGAGTGTGAGACACTTGAAAATTTGGGGCTGTCCTGCACATGTCAGGAAGCAAAAATTTACAAAGTTGGAATCTAGAACAGAAAGATGCCTATTTGTAGGATACCCAAAAGACACTATGGGTTATTATTTTTATAATCCAAATGAACAAAAGGTGTTCATTAGTAGAGATGCGGTCTTCTTGGAAGAAGATTTTGTGGTTGACTCTAGGAAAGATAATGGGATTATCTTACAAGAGTTAACTGAAACATCTGATAGTACTGCTTCTGATGATAGTACTCGAGTTAATATTCCTTTAGAGCCTATTCGAAGAAGTTCAAGGATCATTCGTCCGCCTCAAAAGTTGACACTTCTGAATGAATCATTCATGATGATTTCAGAAAATTGCGAACAAGATCCTAGAACATATGATGAGGCAATGAAGGATATTGACAGGGATAGATGGATTGATGCTATGAATTCAGAAATGGATTCTATGCATAAGAATCAGGTCTGGACTCTTGTAGATCCACCAATCAATATTAAGACTATTGGTAGTAAATGGCTTTATAAGAGAAAACGAGGACCTGATGGAAAGGTGGAAACCTTTAAAGCAAGATTAGTGGCAAAGGGGTATAATCAAAAGGAAGGAATTGATTATGAGGAAACCTTTTCGCCAGTGGTCATGCTTAAATCCATCAGAATTCTGTTAGCCGTAGCTGCATACTATGACTACGAGATATGGCAGATGGATGTAAAAACTGCCTTCTTGAATGGGTATCTTGATGAAGATATCTATATGAACCAACCTGCAGGATTTGTATCTAGTGGGAAGGAACAGTCAGTATGTAAGCTGAATAGGTCCATTTATGGACTTAAACAGGCTTCCAGAAGTTGGAACATCCGTTTTGATGAGACAGTTAAACAATTTGGCTTCTCACAAAATCCGGATGAAGCTTGTGTCTATAAGAAGACACAAGGGAGTGCTATCACATTCCTTGTCCTATATGTTGATGACATTCTACTCATTGGGAATGATGTAGAAATGTTATCAGCAGTGAAGCTATGGTTGTCCACTCATTTTTCTATGAAGGATTTGGGTGAGGCATCATATGTCCTTGGTCTTAAGCTCTATAGAGATAGAAGCCGAAGATTGTTGGGGTTATCTCAATCTACTTACATTGATAAGATCGTGGCTAAGTACAACATGCAAGATTCCAAGAAAGGCTTCGTGCCTTCTCGACATGGAATCATCCTTTCCGAAAAGATGTCTCCTAAGACTGATGAGGAATTGGATAAAATGAAACGCTGCCCTTATGCTTCTGCTGTTGGCAGCATCATGTATGCAATGTTGTGTACTAGGCCCGATATAGCACAAGCAGTGAGTGTTGTAAGTAGGTACCAATCCAACCCTGGGGAAGGTCATTGGACCGCTGTTAAGCATATTTTGAAATATCTTAACAGGACAAAGCATTATTGCTTAGTCTATGGTGGTGGTTCATTGGAAGTAAAAGGATATGTTGATTCTGACTTCCAATCTGATCCAGATGATGGTAAATCGAATTCTGGATTCGTTTATGGACTAAATGGTGGGGCTTTCAGTTGGAGGAGCTTCAAGCAAAGTACTGTGGCTGACTCTACAACTGAAGCCGAATACATTGCCGCTTCTGAAGCAGCAAAAGAGGCTGTTTGGATCAAGAAGTTCATTCAGGAACTTGGAGTTGTTCCAAACATAGAATCTCCAATTACTCTGTACTGTGATAACACTGGGGCTGTTGCTCAAGTCAAAGAGCCCCGTGCTCATCAACGCATGAAGCATGTACAGAGAAAATTTCACTTGATAAGAGAAATTGTCAAAAGAGGAGATGTAAGCATCATAAAGATTGCTTCAGCGGAGAACGTGGCAGACCCACTGACTAAACCGTTGTCTCAAAAGGTTTTTGAGAAACATGTAAAGGAAATGGGTCTTAGAATAGTTGCTGATTGGCTTTGAATCGCAAGTGGGAGATTGAAAGATTTGTTGTGCTCATCAAAGCCAACTTATCTCCTACTGTGATAAACCCATAAGAACTATATTATATATGAATTGATGGATGATGGAGATCATGCCACATGAGACTTAATTCATATTTGTAGTTCTTTAAAAGGTGTTCACAATCTATGAGTATATACATGGGTTGATTACTCATAAAAGATTGCACATATGACATTACTATATGAGATAGAGTGATTTGTCTCAATCACTGGAATATTGGTTCCTAATGTGTATGTGGATATTTATGGAGATAAATATTTGAACAGGACCAAATCAATTACTCTTAGACCTTCAACTGTTGAGAAAGAGTAAATGTTATTTATTCCGTAGACTTGAGAATAATATGAATTTAAATGTATACTTTATGTGATTTTGATATGTCAACCAATGATGCCTACTATAGGATATACTTGGACATGTTGGATCACATAAATGTAACATGCTAAGTTCATGATTATTCAACATAGAATTCACCGCTCTTGAAATAAGAGTGAATATTGTGGAGTAAGTCTCTTGGTTTTTCGGATTAAGAAATCCACGTGGTCGATTTAGAAAAATATTGTTTTGGAAATATTATTTTCTATATATAAAATTATATATATGGTATATATAGATTTTATAAATGTTTTTCTAAATTGTTTAAAGTCCGAATAAACTTGAAGAGACGTGCACATATTTAATTCCGTATTGACAGTACCACGTTTTGAATGTGGATGGTCTAGTCCGGATTATGTGCAACAATATTGGACGGTGAACGGAATAGAATAAAATGGGTACTTGTGAATTGTCTCTGAAATCCTGGGAGATTTTACAAGGTCGTATAATATGTTGTACTGACTTGTAAACAATAAATTAGTGAAGGACTAATTTGACAGGATTAAGAGATCCCAAGGGTCCCACGCCACATTCTAAACTCTACCCGGTCAAACTTCTAAAAGAAGTTGTACTTCAGCTTCTGAGAGAAGCTATTGTACTTAACTTCTGAGAGAAGTTGTACTTTAGCTTATGAGAGAAGCTATGTACTTGACTTCTAAGAGAAGTTGTACTTTAGCTTCTGAGAGAAGCTATTGTACTTTTTGCCTATAAAAGGAGTGGTTGTGTATTATTGAAAAGAGATGGATGATGGAAACAGAAACAAAGAAACAATAATAGTACAAACACTCATATAGTGCAACGGGTGGAGAAGGAATTCGAGCGTGTTAAGCTTGGAGAATTCTGCGTTTGTGGAATTTCAAAAACAAGGTACCCGTGTGATTATTTCTACAATCCGATCCTGGTGCATGCTAATTTAATAGCGTGAAACTCGTTCGGATTCCCAACATTAACAACTCATGAAGTATTATGGAAAAATGAATTAAAACCATAAATATAAGACACGAAGAAAATAAAAGTGTAGAGCAACAAGATAGCATAACAAAGACGTGCTTATGGCGTTGGTAAAATGGTAGAAATTCTATGGTCAGTTCTATGGTTAAGTGGGGAGTTCTATATGCATAAGGTAGCTTATCAAAAAGGCAAGGGATAGTTCCCGAATCCCGTCACTAAATCATAGTGACGGCCCGATTCCTTACCCTCTAGGGTTAATGTAAGGAATGGATTAATTCGAGTCGTAGCTTTTCGTGGGCCCATGCAGAGACTAACCGTCTCAGAAGGCAATACACTACTTTGCTACTTTGAAACCGGTGAAGGCTTGGAGACCGTGGCCTCACAAGGACAGCAACACCAATTCCGCTTAGAAAGAATCGTGTTTGATTTAAGGAAGCTCGGGTATAGAGCTTCATATTGTGAATGCATTATGCATGTTTAGAATAAGTAAATATAACATATAAATCCACATAATAAGCAAAGTAAATCAAAACAAATCAACTTTAGGCTCGACTCACTAACGTGGAGTCCCCAGTGGAGTCGCCAAGCTGTGGCAACGTTGGGTTTTCTGGAGTCACCACCAATCCGTTTACCTAGGTCGATTGATCACCTTAAAATTGGTCTGCGAGAGTTCGGGGATCGGGAGTACGGTTACGCTAAAACAACTTTGTTATAGCGCCCAAAATTGGCACCTTAGTTGATTTTAATTTTTGTTTTGCTTTGCTTTTAAAAAAATTCAGTTAATTTTCAACACATAAATTTCAACTGAAATTATTTAATTGGATGTGGATTTTTGGTAATTAATTCGGATAAAATTTGATACTTCTGAACCATGGACTCTGCCGAGTCACCCGGACACGGAAGATTTAACTCCGAACCATGGACTCTGCCGAGTCACCCGGACACGGAATTTGACAAAATTTTAATCTATATCGTAAAAATATGGATTTTTATCTTTTTATTTAATTTATTTATTTTAAAAGTTTGATATTTTCCAAACCGTAGATCCTGCCAGATCATCCGGATATGAAAATTAATTTAATTTATTTGTTAATTATTTAATTATGAAATTAATTGTTAAGGATCTTTTAATGTTAACTAAAAAAAATTTATTCATTTCCTTTTTTTTTTTTATATTTTATATTTTTCTTTTGTTTTTTTTTTATTTTTCAATTTTTGTTTATTCTTTTGCTTGTTCTTTTTTTCTTTCTTTTACTTTTCTTTCTTTTCTTTCTTTTCTTTCTTTTTCTTTTCTTTCTTTTCTTTTCTTTTATTTTACTTTTTTTTCTTTTAGTTTTGTTTTGAAAGATTATTTGTTTAATGAAAGATATTTATTATTTAAATAATTACTCAATTTATAAAAGAATCAAAAAGTAATTTTTAAAAATTTAATATAAAAAATCTTTAAAGAAATTAAAGAGTTGACATTTATTTTATGTTTATTCTATTTATTTGATAAAAGAATAATCAAAAAGTAATTATTTAATCAAGATTTTATTAAAAAAAACTAAGGATTTATATGTATATTAAAAAAAAAAGAAAAATTCTTGATATTTATATAATTTATTTTGAATAAAAGATTAACCAAAAGTGATTATTTAATTAAGATTTTATTTATTTAATAAAGAAAACCAAAAATTTATATGTATATTTTAAACATAAAAGAAAAGTTTTGATTTTTCATATGCTTCTTTTATTAAAGAAAGATTTTGTTTTAATTTTTATTATTTTTACTGAATAAAAAATAACTATTAAAATTAATTTTATATTTTTATATTTTTTTAAAAAAATTTTATTCTCCAAACCATTAGATCCTGGCGGATCATTTGGACATGGAGTTTAATTTTTATTAAATTTTAATTTTTAATTATTTAATTAATTATTAAACTTAATCATAATTTTATTGGATTTTTATTATTAATTATTGATACTTGTAAAGATATATTTAAAAAGAAATGATTTGTATTTTTTTATTTTTGTTTTGTGATTATTTACTTATGTTTATTTAATTTTAATAAAAGGAATAAAAAGTTAAATAATAAAAAAACATGTATTCCAAAATAATAAAAGATAATTAGCTTTTTTTAAAAATGATTTTTATTAGCCTTAATAATTATACATAAAATTCTTCTTTCTTTTTATTATTAATTAGTAAAGGGTAAAGGTGAATTAAATAAAAAAATTATATAAAGAAAAAAAATTAATAATAATAACGTAGGGCTTTTTGGCCATCCACTTTAAAAATAATAATAAATGTTAGCAAAGTTAATTAAATTAATTGTTAAACAACAATAATAAAAAGTTAGTCAAGTTAATTAAATTAATTAATTAACAACAATAATAAAAAGTTAGCCAAGTTAATTAAATTAATTAATTAACAACAGTAAAAAGTTAGCCAAGTTAATTAAATTAATTAATTAACAACAATAATAAAAAGTTAGCCAAATTAATTAAATTAATTAACAACAATAAATAAAAAGTTAGCCAAATTAATTAAATTAATTAATTAACAACAATAATAAAAAGCTAGCCAAGTTAATTAAATTAATTAATTAACAACAATAATAAAAGTTAGCCAAGTTAATTAAATTAATTAATTAACAACAATAATAAAAGTTAATTAATTGTTAACAACAATTATAAAAGTTAGTAATAATGCAAAAATTAAAAGGTTAGTAACAATAATAGTATTAAAAGTTAATTGTTAGTAAGTTAATAACAACAATAAAAAAAGGGGTTAGTAATAAACAAATAATAAACAAACAAGTAAAAATTAAAAGGGTTAGTAATTAATTCTGCAAGAATAAAATACAAAGTTAGTGACCAAAGTGAAAGAAATGGAAAAGATGAAGGATTAAATGAGAGTTGTACCCTTGATTTTAAATTCTGAATTCTGAGAAATGGAAACAGAGGGCGCGCGACGGGGGGAAGAAGATGGCTTAATCGTCAAAATGAAAAGTTTTGAGATTTTCTAAGGAAAGGAAGGAGAGCTAGGGACTAAGGCTGTAATTTTTTCTATTTTAAAAACGGAGCTCTAAGCTTTTATTTCTATTTTTCTCTGTGTTCAGCACAAAATTTGGGGGGCTATTTATAGAGGAAGTTTGGCTGAACTATTGATGGATAAATTAATAAAAAATTTCAAACTTATCTTTTAAATTGGTAAAATGACAATTTTAGTCCTTTACGTCTCTCAGCCTCTGGATAAGTTCCTGAAGCTTCTGATTTTGACAATTTTGTCGTTTTCTGTCAATTTGCGCCAGAAACGTCGGCAGGCCCAAAATTTTATGTGACAAACTACCAAATGCTCCTGAAACTTTTAGAATTTGTCAATTTTTCCCGAAGCTTCTTAATGTTGTCATTTTTACCTCAAACTTTTAAATTTTGCCATTTTTTTGGAGTTTTCTTTTTTTCTTTCAAATACACACATATATCATTTTAAATCAAATCTTCACAAAAAATGTATTTTAAACTAATTAAAATTTTTAGTAATAATAATAATAATAAAAATAATAATTTTTTTTTATTTAATTTCTTTTATTTAATTTCTTTTAAAAATTTTTGTGGTCGGACGAAATTGGGTGTCAACACCACCCTCAAACGCGGCAACAGTTCAATTCACCCCTTGGACTTGGCACCTACAAGATCTCAACAGAAACAAATAACGAGGAATCGTTGTCTGATCCTCTTAACGGAAAATCCAGTAAGTATCAGGAAACAGCGCCACTGTTCATATGGCCATACTCTCGTGGGACTCAAATCACCAACGTTATATAATATTAATGCCAACCCCCCTGCTCAGGCTGGCAGGTGAGCGGTGCAGCTTCTTGTAGTTTAACGACAAACGCCTTTCCTAACTCTCTAGTTATTGAGGCCTAGTTTAGTTATCCCAAGTTCAGGAATGGAAATGTTGGGTGACAATTGAGCAGGGCTTGAAATCAGAAGGTAAAGAAATCTTCGGATTTGCGTAAGCCGGGCCCGGGCCGTACATTTAACACTTGGCCCTTTGGTAATTGATTCGACGAAACCGAACCAACCATTTGTGAGGGGAAAAAAATACATTGCTGGTTTTTTTCTGTCATTTGGGTGATAAGTTCCGTCAGGTTAAAGGCAGTGGAGTGTTCAAGAAGCAACAAAAGGCAGGCCTGGCCTGGATAACTTTCTGAAAATAACAATTCACTTGGGGCCATGCATAACCGTTGGACCACATCCACATACCCTGAACCCAGCAGGAGGTTGTCCACATCAGAATTCCACATAAAATTATTTTTTCATTTTTTTTGTGAATCATAGTCATAGAACTAGGTCAAAAATTATAATTAAAATCATAGAATTTAATCAAATTATTTCTTTTTTATTTCATATTGTAAAATTGTAAGACTTTAATATTCGAGATTTTGACGACCTTACAAACCATTCATGTTTCCATTGCCTTCCTCAATGGATTGATTCTCTTTCTTCCACCCACTCTTGAATAGTCATTGACTATAACTTTAACTCCTGCCTGGCCTGCTTATAGGGATAGTAAAATTAGACCCGACCTGATGACTTGGCCCAACCCACCCGAACTCAAGCCCGACCTGACCCGATTTGACTAAAAAAATTAACAACCTGAACCCGACTGTGCCCAACCCGACCTGAACCCGAACCCAATTAAAAGGAAACATGAGAAAACCCGAACCCAAATGACCCAAACCTGAAATACCCGAATCCGAAATGACCCGAGCCTGAATTGACTTGAACCCGAAATGACCCAAACCCGAGACTGACCTGACCTGAACCTGAGATGACCTGATAACTAAACCCGATAATACCCGATTTTAACCCTTACCCTAAACCTTAATTTTCCTCTTTTATTATTTTCCGTATTAAGTCAGTCCTGAATATGGAGGTTTTCATGTTTAGTAACTTCCATTTTTCGAAACTTTCATATTCAGTATGTCTTATATTTCGGTGACTTCCGTTATCAGTAACTTTCATTTTTTGGTACTTCCATATTTAGTAAGTCTTATATTTGGAGATGAAACTTTCATATTTAGTAGTTTCATTTCTTTTTTTAAGATATTCATGTTTAATAATTTTCATATTTTGATAAAGGATTTCCATATTTAGTAACTTCTATTTTTTTATGATTTCTATATATTGCAAGTATCTTATTTAGGGAAAAACATCTATATTTAGTGAAAAACATCTATATTTAGTGAATCCCATATTTGAATTTTTCCAACAGAAGTAATTTTTATATTTAGTAAGTTAATGATCTTAATAGATAATTATTAAAATTACAACATTTATCCCTATACTTTTAAGTATAGTGCAATAAAGTACCTAAATTTTAAAAAAATTTATTTTAGTCACCTATAATAATTACAACATGGATCCTAAAATTTTTGAAATCTTTGCACTTTCATCCAAAAATTTTTAAATTTTACAATTTAGTCATTGATAATGAACTTGATTTGCATTTCATTGTAATTTTAAAGAAAATTCATTGAAACATAAGCATAATAAAATTGTCATTGTGTATGTTTGAGTGATAGCTGAGTGAAGATCTGAATAATCTGTACAATGATAGTTAAAAGGTATGGGTTTAGAAAAATAATAAAATATTACTAACAATGTTAAATAGCTTAAATATGTACTAAACTATAATGAAGATGATTTTTATGAATATTTTAATTAAATATACTAAAAAATGAAATTTAAATTTAAATTAAATTACACAAAAAATCAAATTATTTGATTTAAATTTTTTTAAAAATTAAATAGATTCAATCGTTTTGACTTCACACTAGTAACTCACGTGAACATAAAGGTTAACCCGAATTTGACCCGAAAGTTGGCCTGAAGTTACCCGAAACTAAAATTGATCCGACCTGAACTGAACCCGAACCCAAATAAATCCGGCCCAACCCAACCCGAACACAAACCAGAAATTAACTCAACCTGAAATCAACCCGAACCTAAATGACCTGACCTGAACCCAACCTGGACTTGAATTCATGTTAACCCGACTAGACCTGAACCTGAATGATCTGACCCAAACCTGACCCGACCCATCCAATTGCCATCCCTACTTGCTTCATGTGAAACTCATACCTTTAATTCCCGAAATTATGCATATCTATCAATAGATATTCGTTAATCAATTATTTAGAGTACTAATACCTTTTACATGGACGTGGACGGGGATGAGTGATCTCAGGCTTTGTGGTTCCAGGACAACACTTTAATAAACGGACCTGAAATTTCTGGTTGCCAGAGGCAGCTGTATTAGCCACTGCAGACCTTTGCAGCAATTCTCACTGCATCAACTTTCCATAAAGACAATAGTTGGCACATATTGGGACTGTATGATTCTACATCAGACAGGCAAAATTTGTTTTATTCACATTATCATTTCTTGTACAGGCTCTATAACGAACCTAAGAAAACTACATCTTGAAGAAAACCCAAAGTACCCTGGAAGGTCTCAAAACTTCCAAATTTTGCAAAGAGGGGAAAACAAAACTCTCTGCAGAGTCAACTCCGATGATCTTCTGCTTTGCAAAAGAGTGTGTCCATCATCCAAGAGATTAATCTTCGCCTGCCGGTCTCAGAATGCTTCAGGTGCACCCAAAAAAAAATAAAAAGAGTGTCTTCACTGAATTGATCCACCAGCTGCCAAATTTTGCCGCTGCAGCTATGACACCGAAAAGGAAGAAAGTTCAGTCAAGCGCACAAGATGGTGTACAAGCATTTATCTTAAACAAAATTAAGAAGAAATACGGGCAGAAGCAACAGGCAGTACATCATAAAGCATAGGTACAGGAAAAGTAAAATAAGTGAAGGAATGTAAATATGAAAACTGAAAAGGTAAGGACAGAGTCTCTTTTATCCTAGCATTTCAGACATTCATTATGTGGGCGTACACTTCTATTTTCCGGTAGAAGCTAAGCAGAGGTAAAAAAAAAAAAAAAAAAAGCAGGTAAGGTAATTTGCCAGAAAATTTTCCACTTATATATACAGACGTTGAACAGAGTCTCGAGTTTGGTCTTGAATAAAGAGTATTCCAGTTAACAATATCAGATTGGTTTAAAAAGCAATCACACTAGCATTATTAAAGTCCAACCAGAAGAATGACTGTGACTTGTACGTAAAATATTCTTCTTTCAACAGAAATGGTATCAAATGTTACATTAACCAAAAACTCGATCGGTTGAACTACCAGCGAGTAAACTTAAAAAAGTACCCAAAATCTATCACCTCCTTTTCTCTCTTCCCCCTTTTTTTATTCCTTAACTGAAAGACGAAGTGAAAATCCAAAATTAGGTACGGTAACATTCCCTGAAAAGAAGGGAGGGTCTGTAAGCTTTTCTTCTTATGCTTGCATAAAGTTCCAAATTTTCCAATTTTCAAATAGAAGATATATACATTTAAAAGGAAAAGGGTTTCTCCAAGCTCATGTTTTTTTCTTTTTTTTTTTTCGGGCGGGGGGCCTGGTTGAGAGTAAGAAGAATTCTGGTGCCCCATGTAGATGTAGTTAAAAGTATTACAATATAAAATCATACTTCATATACAATTAGTGTAAATAACGAAACAAATCACATGAAAGATTAGAGACCAAGGTTCTCAGATTACCAAAAACTATATTAGTACAGGAGATTCAAAGTTTTAAGCTCTTGACCAAGGTTATTAAATTCGGGATTCTACGATAAATTGTTTTGATTTTTTATAGTTATAAAAAGTCATAGAGTTATAAGTTTCTATAGAAAAGCTTTAAAAAGTAAAAATCATAAAAAAAAAATTATTACTATCCAAATTATTTTTTAAGTTTATTTCAAAATATTTTCATATTACCGTAAAAAAAAATTATCATATCATAAACATAGGAATTAAGATTTAAATGTGTTATAGTTAATTAGGGTTGAAATATTGTTATCAATGTTGTGAATAATTTAGGTGGCTGCTTTAGACAATTTCAAACGTTGGAAGTTTAATTGACAAAGAGGTACGACTTGGATGGCTTTTATGAAGTTAAGCGACTATTGACTTAAAAGAAATAGGTATGGAAATACAGGCAAATGAGAGAAAGGAGATGGTGGGTTTGCCCGCCGGAGGCAGAGAGGCTATGGGCAGCGAGGTGAGTTGAGCTATGGTGTTGGCCGGTGATAGGTGTTGCCATGATGATGGAGGAGGTTGTAGGTGGTGAAGTTGACGGAGAGACAGAAGGGGCAACAGAAGGGGCCGTAAGGGAGAGGGAAATGATACAGTTACTGCCTCTGTCCAACACGGCTGGTGTAAAAGAGAGACAGACTTCAAGCTTATAAAAAAGGTGCATGCTTGAGATCCTGTTCGTTCATCACCACTTGGGCGTCATGGGCCTTAGAGTTGGGTATAAGGAGTTTTACACCCTTAGCCCGAACTTGAAATATATTACTCCCTCCGTCCTATAAATTTTGATACATTTGACTTTTTGTTGTATTTTGACTCAATTTTATTCATATTATTATTTGTTAGAAAAAATAAAAAAAAAATATATTTAGAAACTACATATCTTGAATTATCATTCATATATAAAGATTTTTTATTTATATATTAGAATGTTAAAAATAAAAAATCATAGATTAATTGCCAAAAACAAATAGAGCAAAACTTTTGGAACGGAGGGAGTAGTTTTTTGGGAACTGTTGGTCCGGTTTATGGAATCGTAAGATCTTTTGGATCTTACTATTCTACGAGTTAAGTTGCGTTTATGTGCATTTTTATGGCCAAATATACTTCCGATATAACTTGAGTCTATTTTGGTTGGTAAAGTGGGAATCAAAATTATACCTAAAAAGTACAACTGCAGCGCAGTCTTCTCTTCTCAGAATATATCAAATTACAAGAGAATATTGTTTGTCCATCAATCTAGACTAGAGAAATCATAAAATGCATTTTAGAATTCATTTAGAATGCACTTTCTCAGGAACCTTTGAATTTCTTGTTTGTGTAAGAAGAGCGGAAGAAGCAAAAACCTTAAAAAACAAAAAAAAAAAACATTTTAGAATGAGTTTGTTATGTAGAAAGATACCAGGAACAACTGCCCTTCAGTTGGTGTGAACTCGCTTCTAACAGAGTGAAGCAATCCGCACCTTGTTGCTGTTGTTCTCTGAAGCAAAAGAAAATTCCATTAGTCATGGGAGCCCTGGCGAGTAACGGGACTGAACTAGTATTTATTAGTATAGACAAGACAACGACAGAGGGTTCTAACAGGGCTGTAGCGATATTGTTGATAAGCTTGTTGGCATCTTCAAAGAAGAGAGTGGCAACCTCCACCACAAAATCAGGGCTGCTCTCGTCTTGCAGTTTTTGAAGCTGAGTAAACTGATCGTCCACAATTCCCTGTTTGGGACAAAGATTCAAAAAAATTGAAAGAAACCCTCTAGATTATCTAGAATCCCGGCACCGCATTAACAATTTTCATAATTACAAAAAGAAGTATTTCACCGCCTTACTCCTCCTAAACAATAAAACCCAGAAGAAATTTACTTGAATCATCGTGATAAAGAGATGCGCTGTGGTCTGTTAGCTGTCGCTGAAGCTGGCTAAGAACATCCATGGCGGCTCGGGGAAGAAAAAGAAGCACAGAAACGGATAACTTACAACCGAAGAGGATGAGGGGGAAAAGCGCGGGAAACGTTAGCAAAGGTTTTTTTTGACAAGTGGTGATGGGTAATTGGTTATGGAAAGTGGGAAGGAAGGTCATAACTGACCTGGAATAAAAAATTATTAAAAAATGGAAAAGTGCCCACACGAGTTTAGAGATATCAATGCATATGCTCCGGCGGGTGTCGTATATATCTTATCCTATGGATAAGGTGTTATTTTTTTAATAATTAAATAAATGTGGAGTAGATGTATATTTTTTTTTTCTATATCTGTTAGATGTGGATAGGATAGGGGTTTAGGCATACTCGACTCGTATCCTACCTTGTATATGTATGGTCTGTTAGATGATTTACAGTAGTGTAATTTTCCTTATTGTATGTTATGATTTGCTAGATATTATTTCAGAATGAGTTTTGTATAATCAAACATATCTTTTAGAAAGTCATGGAATAATACATTTGCTGCTCATCTCTTCTTATTGTCAAAAAAAGTTGCCCAATATAAAATTAAAGTTTGAGTGTGATTGTGTATTGATATAGTTTGCTTTTACTAGATTTTGATTTCAATTTGAAGTGATATACAGTGCCAACATCCACAAAGAGATGATGGACATGAGTGTGGCTTGGTGACCTAGAGTCATATCTTTTACATGTATTATTTCTTCCTATGAAGCTTCACATTAATTTTTTTTGTTTAAGTATTTATCTTTGTTGCACTATAGGTATATCTTATTATTGATATCATTTTTCTCTAAGAGTATTTTAATATTTTTTATTATAATACTCTGTTGTAAAATTATTGTTTTCTATTATGATAGTATGTGACGGATTGGTGGGTTTTATCTGATCTTACACACCTTCAAATGAATAGGATATAAATATTAAAATTATAAATCCGATAGATAATGGATAGGATATAAATTTAATATCCAACATGATGAATCGGATGCAAGTTTAGCACTATCCTACCTACATCTTATTTATTACTATCCTCGGTGAGTTTATTGTCAAAGGGAGTTTGTCAAGTGTCAACTCATAGTGCAAAGGCAAGAAAGACACGGCTGTCAAATACAATTGGACCTGTAACAGTAAGTAGAGGTGGGAATCGAGTCAGCTCGACCCAGGATCGGGCCTAGCCCGGTCGCAGGCGGGGCGGTCCTTAGCCAGGTCACAGGCAGGGCGGTCCCGAGCTGGGTCCGAGGCGGGGCAGGCCAGGTTTGGAGTTTAAAAAAAAAAAATTAAAAACATAATTAATTATATATGTCATAAATATTTTTAAGAAAAAACACTACATCCGGTGTAAGTTTTATTAAGTTAAAAAACCAAACGACACTTACAAATAATTGAAATGGGCCTTACATTTTGAAATGGCAAAAACGTTCCAGAAATGATAAATAATAGAAACCTATGATCTGTGCTGAACAGCATAATCAGATCAAATGCAAACTACATGTATGATTAAAATAAAAAACTTTAAGTCTCCGTATCGGATATTACCTCCTCATCTGAACTCTTTTGATCTTGCTGCTGGAGTGCTGTAAGACCTCAATCTCGGTTGCACACGCATACTTCTACCGCGTCGGGTATCAATCTTAATCGTTTCTTTGATATCGCCCGTTTTCTGGCACTAAACGCTGCCTCGGATGAGACGGTCAATACTGGAACAGAAAACCATTGGAGGGCCTGTTGTGTAATTAACCCATTTAAAAAAAAGTTTTTTGTAGGTTTCCGTTGTGTGCAGAAACGGTTGGGCGCCAGGCCCGGACAGATTTTGCGGGGCGGGGCGGGTCCTGGTCCGGGGCGGTCCATTTTGCACCACCTCCTCCTCTCAGGCTTATATTCGGCCCATATCTTAGCAGGCTTTTACCGGGGTGGGGGCGGGGCGGGTTTGACCGGGCGGGGCCAGGTTTGACTTCTGGTCCAATCCCAATTTGGGCCAGGTCCCACACTTAACAGTAAGATAGAAACAATCTCTTTCCTATTATTACTCCTACCTGATATATTTTGGAACAAACTTCTAATTAAAGAAAAATAAAGTTTAGACTTTAATTTGTAAGATATACTTTTAATTGAAATGAATTATTTTTTATAAAAAAAAAATTGCAGTATTCTCCTCAGGAGGTTGGCTTATTGGCAAATATGACAGCCCAACCACCTTGTTTGAATCTCACATCCAACAATGTTATCAGGGCAAAGCCAAAATTTCAAATTTAGAGAGACCTGTGAATTTTTAATATATATATATATATATATATATACTTTATTCAAATTATAGGAAAATATATTAAAATAATAATCCAAAATCATATGATTAAAAATGTTGAAATTTACTAATCTCAATCTCTATAGTCATTTAGCAATTTGAATCATCGGCTCCGTATTACATCATGAAGTTTCCTATCGATTAGAAATAGTTAATACTTAATAAAATATATATAATTTAATGTCATGTAAAAAAAAAAATCAAAAGCTGAATGTACCTAGAACATCCTAAAAGTGGTAGTGGAGAGCAGGAGAACCAATCTAAAATAGAAAAATTAAGTCAACTAGTACGAAATTGCATTTATGCTCATCTTTCCTTTTAATCAAGTAATTTTAGGATGGAATTCGCTAGAACTAATAAGCAAAAGGGAAAATTACCTAGACCCCTGAGGTTTAGTGAAACCTACATTTGTGTCCTCACAATTTCAAAAACCTACCCAGACTCCCCCTTAAAAATTTAAAATCTCTACACTCACCTTTTTCGCTGTTGTTAACATCCGTTGAACACCCAGACTAATCTATACTTACCCCTTCACAGATAAGAAAAAATATTTGTTTTGTTCTCTGGCGTTCTTTTATAAAAACTTTATCCCCATTTTTGCATCTAACAATTTGAAGTTGCTTAATTCCAAACGAATTGGACCTAAAATTTTGTGTATTTCTTTACAAATCTAATCGAACAACAAAATCTAGGACCCAAATTCAACGCTGCCCATGAAATCCTTCATTGCCTCTCCTCTGTCTGCATTGGCCGATCACTCTTCATGTCGTCGCCTCCTCTGATCCCTCTCTCCCCCTCATGTGCCGTTACATCCCTCCATCCTTTCGCTCCCATCTTTGCTCTCCACCATCGCCACCGCAGTGAGATCAAGACAGTGCCAGAGATTGGGAACTGCTCAAGCTTCGAAATTGTCCGTAGATTGAGGCGATGTCGTATCTGACCAGCTTGGAGTCACGCCGATAAAGCCCCTGACCTATCTCCTTCCATTGCCACGATTTCTTCCAACCCTTGAATCTGCCATGATCAAAGCACCCACTATGGCTATGAACACGTTCGCGAGCGTCTTGGGCTACGATGAAAACGGCCTCGCCTTGCCAATCAGGGGCGTATCCTCCCTCGGCAGCGGCACTGTCGAAAACCAGATTTGTCGATAAGAAGTGGAGAGATCGAGCTGGATTTGTGAACCCAAATTTGTTTCTCTTCGATTTTTCTTGCGGCACCAACAATTGTAATTGGCTCGATTACAGATCGCCACCAGATTGTAATTGGCCCAATCTATAGCTTCAAAGGCCAGAATCGAGGAAGGATAAGTATGAAAACGAGAGAAGATCGAGGAGACCGAACCTAGCACCTACGAGCGAACCCAGATTCGACACCAACTACGCCGTACTCCCGCCTCAAATCGGTCTCTCGGTCAACAAACCCACTTGCCTGTTGTACGAATCAGACTAATCGGATTAGCTTGGGTTTGAGGACAATTAGAGACAAAGACGAGCTTGTGGTTGTCTGGTTTCACGAGATGAATAAGAGGGAGATTTTTCTCTCTTTTGAAGAAAACTTCTTCAGTTCTTTCTCTTTGATTTTTTGTTTCTGTCATATTTTTATGGTTAATTTGAGCTAAGAGATCATAATTGAGACAATTAAGTTGATGAAATTTGTTACAATGCAAGATGTGATGATTTTTGTTGTTTCTTCCTTCAGGATTCAGAATTTAGGTTGTGAGTTTGGGTAGCTTGTAAGATGCAAAATTTTGAGGGGCAAAGTTATTGAGTGACAAAGGCGAGTTCACTTTTTGAAGGACGGAAATGTAAGTATATTAATTTTTTAGAAAGGTAATAGTACGTATTTGAAATATCAAAAACACAATTGTAGGGTCACCTAGGGGTGGAGAATGGCCAAGTTGCAATTACAATTTTCAACTTGTAAAAATTTTTGTGGTAGCAGCAAGGCTTTTTTTGGTCAAGAGCAACAACGGAGATTCTAATAACATGGGACCATGAGATAGAGAAAACCTAGAGTGACGCCCACGGTTAGAAATTATTTTTTAAAAAAAATATCTTTTTAGATTCTTTTATACATATGAAAGTATAAATGTTTAAATAAAAAAAGAGTTAAAATGAATATACATATATATGTTGTTATATATATTATTTACTACTTCCTCCGTTCAAAAAGTTTTGCTATATTTATTTTTTACAATTAATCTTTGATTTTTTATTTTCAATATTATAATATATAAATAAAAAATCTTTGTATATGAATGATAATTCAAGATATGTAGTTTCTAAATATATATATTTTTATTTTTTCTAACAAACAATAATATGAATAAAATTGAGTCAAAATACAACAAAAAGTCAAATGTATCAAAATTTATGGGACGGAAGGAGTATTTAATATTCTGAAGTCACTATAAAAAAAATGTACAAAAACCACTAACATCCTTGTCACAATCAGTCACAAATGACACATTGAAAAGTGACTGAAAATGCCAGTTGTTTTTATTTTAGTTATTATTTTTACCTTAGTAACTAATAGTGAGCGATCAAAATGCTTAGTCGCTCTTATTGGGTAGAGCCCTAACATGAGTGACTATCAACTCAATCACTCCATTATTTTTATTATTTTTATTTTAATTGGCATATAAAAAACACATTTTTATTTCTATTTTATAATTTATTTTAATTGTAAGCTTTAAAATTAAATAATATTAAATTATTTTAATTTGGTAGAGATAAGATGTTGGGAATGTAACTCTCTATAACTGCCTTGTTAGCTTGCTCAATCTCCTTCGTACTCACCTTAAAAGCCAATTGTTTCCCTTTTCTTAAACTTTTGACAACCAAATGAAAATACATCTCAAAGTTAAGGAGAAAAACCATTTAAGCTCTTCAAAATATTTCAAGAAAGATATTAGTAGAGGCTGCAAATCTTTGAACATGACTTGAAACAACTACAAGAAAATGTTTGTGAAGTGAAAAAGAGATTTGAAGCTATATAAGAAGAGAAAATGACAAAAAATGAGAGAATGATGACGAAGGAGAGATGGAGAATTGTAGAAGGAGAGAGAGACAGGGAGGCAAATTTGAGCCTGACAACTAGTTACTAAAGGATAACCAAATATGCTTAGTAACTGAATATCTGAAATTATAATTTAAACAATTTAGTAATGTTCTAGTAATTTTGAGTTGTTTTACAGGTAGTTGATATTTAAAAAGCACTATTTTACATTTACAAAGGGGTATTTAAAATATTCATTAATTTTTAAAAAAATTTTAGGCAGATCAAAATTACTGGTATACCACCACAGAAAAAAAATTAGATCAAAATTTCAGAAATTATAATTGGAAAGGAGAAAAAAAATTACAGAAAAGATGTGAAAATATATATTTTCTGACAATTTAGTAACCGTAAATTATCCTTACTTTTCCCGACAGGGCGAATCATTATTTATTTAATTAATTATTTTTTTTGAGACGCCGCTTAGTGGACAGACCAAGGCCATGTTTGGCATTAGCGTCAGCGATTAGCGTTAGAGTTTTAAAAAAGCTATCAAATGGTAGCTTTTAGCTTTTAGCTTCAGCGTTTTCATCACAACCGTTAAATAAATTATCCAAAACTCTAACGCTGATTACAAAAGCTGTTCCCAAACAGGGCCCAAATGGTATTAAAGTTTTATAAATTTTTCTTTTTGTGTTAGCATTAAAAAAACAAAAAAAAATTATTAAAAAAATTAATAAAACTATAAAATTCTACTTTCAATGGATTATTATACATATATGATATAGATGTTCAAATAAAACTTATTATGGGTAAAAAGGATATAAAACTAAAAATAAGTTATTTATATTAAGTTGCCAAAAAAGGCAGAAACTCGCTGCAAGAACCATCACAAGTATTTAGAGAGAACAAGCAGCAAAGAGAAGCAGAGTTCATCGAAGAATTCCAGTCTTTTTTCAAACTTCCATTTTCGTTTACCTTACTTTCCAGAACATACACTGTGCTCGACTTGACCCTGAATACATCATCTGTACAGGAAAGCAAAAAAAAAAAAAAAAAACTTATCTAAACCAGGTGACCGAAACCCATGTCTGGTAATACGTGATCTTTTTGGCCCTTACCCAGAAGCACATGCCATCCAAGCATTTACAAATTTCATATACAAAATGTACATGGTTTGGAAAAGAAATCAACCCAGTCACGCGAAAATACCCCTGTTAACAATTCGCATTTACCTTGATTATCAAACATACGATGGTCATGAACTTTGAGGCCCTTAGAATTAGTGGATCATTCTGTCTCCTTTCACAGATCAACCTGCCAAATACGAAAGCATGCCCAAAAATGAAATCAACAGCATAAGTACAACATCAGACATTTTCAGTTTAGAAATGAAGCTTTTGTGAATTCGTCAAACCATCCTCAGAGATTGAGAACAATGCACCTGGCATTTCATCATTTTCAACATCCTCTCCAAGTTTCTCCTCACTTTGCTCACCACTGCCCTCAACTTCATCATTCACAACCACGGTCAGTGTACTGGACTTACTTTGATCCCTAAGGTCAAGTCCACAATCGACTGAACCCTGTGCTTTTAGAAGCATCGAACAATCCATTAGGACATTCATATCTGGAGCCTGATGCCTGCATCCTGTTGACATATCAATGGCACCTCCATCATTACTAGATTCTACTCCTTGAGCTATACCTTTCATTTGGGAAGGCTCCTTTCCCTCCAGAGAAGCAACGCCATTTCTTCTAGGATTTGTCAAACTAACTTTCATGCTCTCTGAATGTGAAAAGGCAGAAAATACAGCTGATGAAGATTCTGGTGCCAGAACAGTTCCAACAGCACTCCTCTCTACAGGCCAAGTTTCATCAAGCACGTGACAACTGGGAACATGATATTTCTCTCCATTCATTTGATCCAAATCAAGTACATTCTCCAATCGCCTTGATGAGCCTGACAAAAATTATAACATGCCTTAATCTCTCAAGAATAATAGTATTCCCCTCGTCCCATAATGTTTATCACTTTTGATTTGGATTTTTTTTTTTTGCCAAATTTTATGAATGTTGTGCCACATAAGCACACTAGGCATGTTTTTCCAAGTTTAGCCCTTCACTAAGTAGCATAATTTCAACAAGGGATATAATTCACAAGAAAATGCGTAATTATGGAAAAGTTACGAACATCTTGGGACACAATAACTTATAAGGTGACAATCTGAATGGGACCGGGAGTAAGAAATTACCAATTTGAAACTAGTCACATGCTGGCTTACCTGCCTCAGAACTTTCGGTGGAGCTAACTGACGCTGGCTTTGAGTGACAAAGAATAATCTCCTGTGCAACCTTAGATTCTCCTTGATTGTGCTCCAAAGGTGGAATAGGATGTTTGCTCACAGAGAAAAATCTAGAAACAAGAATTCAAGAAAATCTGGCAAGTTAGCATGAAATATCTTCAAGGCAAGAGCATAAAATGTGTTTGTTTATGTTGGGGGTCAGCAAGGGTGCAATACTGAGGTTGCCCCTTGTGATCTTGAGGTCAAGACTTCAAGTCATTTGCCAAACTTTGAGGAAGATTGCTGTACAATATAACATTCTCCCATCCTCACATCAAAGGGAGCACCATGCACTGGGGATGGCCCATGTATAAGTTTATTTTAATTTTAGATTGGGAGCGTTGAACTGAAGATGGCCTATGTATATGTTTATTTTACTTTGAGATTGGATTACAGTAGGACCTGCTACATCTCTTCAGCTCAGCCAAATCCAACCACACACCAGCTACACCCCTCCCCCCAACAAACACACCCAAAAAACAAGAAAAAATCAATTAATCAATCAAAACAAAGTGAAACAATTGCCTAAACCTTAATCCCAACTGAATGGGTCCAGAATATGAATATCGTGTCTCTATTGGGCTTGGTGGGAGGCAACTTCCCTGTTATTCTACAAGAGCTAGATCTTTTCCTCCAATTTCTAGCCAAGTTAGACCTACTCTTACTTCTTTTCCTTTTTAGTTTTTTTTTTCGTTCCCAATTACTTATAGTACCCCACTAGTCCAATGCAACATTCTTATCTCTGCTACAATCATTTCATTAGCATATAGTTTCTTCATCGCCCAATACTTGGTACCATAAAGCAAGACAACTCAAATGGTCATCCTATATCAACTTCCCCTTAAACTTAATTGGCACATTGTTGTCTAATGTAATCTCTTTGGCAACAGTCAATTTTTTTCATCCTGTTTAATTTAGTGATTGACATATTGGCCACATCCCAAAGAGAATGTATGTTATAAAACTTTTTATATGTTCTAAAACTTTTTATCTCAAAACAAAAGAAATTGACATGAGCATAAGCAAAGTTTTCCTGACTTCACCCTTCATGGTATAAACACTATGGATGAACAAGGAAGAGGAGTAAGAACCAAATATTATGTGTGGTCATGCATCACATCAGCCTTGAACTTTATGTGTGTGTGTGTGTGTCTATTATTCTTCTTTGGACGAACGGAGTATAAAATGAGCATATTGAAAAACATTTTTATCTTATTCTCTTTTTCTTGAGAAGATGCCATGTCTTCATTTATGGATGACATATGACATAATTACACGTGCAAGATAAAGTCAGGAAAATGCATAAAAAACCAGTCAACATGAGAAACCTATGACCAGAGAAATCAAGCTATTGGTATTTAAAAGAACCAAACATTCTCATGAAACCATGAAACAGTGATACGGAGAAACTTTGCACTCCACCAGGGTCATCAGGGAAAACAATACAGAATATTTTATGTTTACTATTTGTAGCAGAAAAAGGAACTTGAACAACTCTTGTTAAGTTTGCAGCTTTCAGAATCATGTGATGTTTGAAAGAACAATATTAGCTTCACCCTGACTTCTTTGCTTTCATATGTCCAACATGACCAAAAATAATAAAAAGCTATAAGAACTCAACAGACCAAAGGCTAAACCTTGAAATATTCCACGTATCATGCATCAAGAATTGTGGGAATTATGAGCTGCTAATAAGACCAGTACCCACATAATTGCAACACCTTGCATTTATTACTTTCCATAAGGGATGGTCCATATGATGCAGGAAGATTCTACATTAATTCTGGTCTCAGAACTCAAATGGCATGCTAGGGCATAAATGATTATCATATTTCTTAAAATTCTATTTCAAAATGTTAACCAGTCACAGCACTGGACTAAGAACCCAGCAAACCAGGTGATAGTTGTACCTGTCATTCCAGCCAGATTTAACATTATGGAAATGGTCAAAAACGGGTAATAACTCCTTGTGCCTGATTTCAACTTCATGGGCAAGTGCCTTCTCAATTTCAAACTCTCCCCCATCAAGTGTGTTGGCTTTTTGAGAAGTCATAATGTGGAAAGAAATCTGCAAACAAATGCAAACATAAATTCAAACAGAAATGACAGAATTTTGCGCAAAACAACTTCTGATGCAAAATACCTCATGTTTTTGCCATACTGCTGACCTTCCAGAGTTTATTTGCACCTCTGCATTAGATATGTACCAGTTCAATCTTTGTCTCTCGTTGGTATGAACTAAACTATTATTTGGTGTTCTCTGTCTGCTTTCATTAGTTTGCAGAAATTCTATACCATCCTCACAACCCAATTTACATTGAGATTTTTCAGCAGATTCTGATCTACTGATAGTAGTCTTAGAAATATTTTCCTCCCTATCTTGCCAATCTAGTCTTCTACATACGTCCCACCACTGAATAGGTTCGACTTTTACCCTCAAGTCATCATCTTGAACATGAGCCAACAAAGATTTTCCTTTCTGCAAACCACTATCAGCCGGATCAACACCAATTGACGGCACAAGTTCATGTTGTACCACATGACCTGACGGAGTGTAAACAAGCAGATGCTCCAAGGAATTTGATCTTGAATTAATATGTGAAAGAGATTTTGACATAGAATTATGAAAAACAGCAGCAACAGCACCAGAGGGAACAAAAACCTTTCCAGTTGTAGAAGCAGCGGCATTGCTCACAGTACTAAGCCATCCAAAGCTACTGTATTTTATCCTGCTAACAACAGAAAGAGCAGCTGGTGGAGGAGGCGGAAGGTGTTCCTGATTAACCACAAATGATGATAATGACCACCATGGACGTGATGAAACTGGAAACAGGGAGAGCTCTTCACTTTCAGAATTGAGAGTTCGAAATCCAATATCACCTCCAAATGGGGACAGAACAAAAATATGACAAGTACCCTTAGCTGAGACAATTGCAACCCACTGACTATAATGGCTGAAGCAGATATCTTGGATCACCTGTTAGGGTAACAAAATTATGTTTCAAAACCTGCTGTAAGAAAAAAAATACACAGGAAGATGGAGATTTATACTATAGTAAAATGCTACTGACAGCAGATGTTATTCCACGATGCAGCTTGTAGAGATGCACATGAGACGTGGCCCAGTCATAAGTTTGAGTTCCAGATGCTGAACGCTTGCAACATGGCATAATTCGGAAGATATTGATGTTATTACCATAGATAGAGGCAGTTACCAAAAGTGTTCCACTAGGATCAAAACATAGGGCAGATATTGGGCTAGTATGAGCTTTGAATTGGGAGATCACAGCTTGGGAAACAAAATCCTTTACAACGACCTAAGAAACAACCGTTTAAAACCAATGGAAGAAGTTAGCACTTATATTCAGGAAAACTCTATACAAAAGGATATCTCTTATTACCAAAGCAATTGCCTAATCAGGAGCTGCATAACCAAAAGGACCCACAATTAATCACACATCTTCGACTTTATAAAATTTCACTTCTTCTCATCTCAAGGTCAAAACTACAATATTCATAATCAAACATCAGGGCTTCATATATTTTCTGCCTAGAAAGTAACAATATGAGAAGGAAAACATTCTAGCCTATTCTATTGCTATCAGCTCTTTAAATCTCTTATTTTTTGGCAACAATGTAAGCTTCTTTCTAACAGCCGACAAAATCTGAGCTTCGTCCATGGCAATCAAGATCACATTCATTAAATGGAGTGATCTCCATAGATTTGGAATCCCAATTATCATGCTGAATAGTGTTTTCTAAAACATTGCCTGGATCAGTATTGCAAAATAGGTGGTTCAAACCGAAGTTCTTAAATTTTTCAGCACCCATCATCTGAACAATCAACTGACACAACAAGACACTGTCCTGACACATTCATGATTACAAAATGTATGAGTTTGAAAAAAGCTAAAAATCTAACCAATCCTGCAGTATCCAGATCAGTTCCTGCCATCCTGCCAGTTTTCCAAGCAGAATTTGGTGATATAGGAGAACTAGAGCCATCAGGAAGGATCTCTTGATAGCACTTCGACAAACTCTTGTATCCCATGTCTCCCAAATTGATGATCCCAGCAGCCAACTGCTTACTAGATTCCATTGCATAACGAGCAACTAAATTACTTCCACTGGGTGATGTTGATGGACTGACTCCCAGGGAAGGGGTAAGGTTCTGCACACTTGGGCGAGACATGTTAGATGGATATGGATCATTAGAAGCATAGGCTAGCCATCTGGGACCTACAGCCATTGGACCATAACCAACATTAACACGAGCTCCTCCCTGTCCTATCATCTGAGGAACAGGATACGTGAGAACACTGAACTTATTCTGTAAGGTGAGTGCATCAAAGCAGTATATCTGTCACAAAATAAGAAGTGCTCTTAGACATCATATTAATAAACTTCTAGAAAGATGACCACAAAAAGACAATTTACAAGAACTTTTGTAAGAGAGGAGCAACCAATTGGGACACAAAAAGCTACGCCTTCATTTAAGATTGAATCAACAACCAGTAATTACTACCATCAGACATCTCTCATGTACAACACACGCCCATTCTCATTAAATTGTTATACCAAGTAAACATATCTCTTTGAATTACCCCAGAACTTACTTGTGTTGCCAGACCCACTGCCACAATTTGTGAACTGCATCTAATTATGCAAACAGATGTTCGAAATCTTAAAACATGAACATAACCATGAGACTGGAGGGAGTAGAATCGAACTGTTGTAGGAGAGTTTACAGAATTTCCTGATACTGACTCCACACGGATATCTTGGGCTGTGGCACCCAAATGGCCAGGATGCTGTCCTAAACTTGAATTTTTTGTGCCATCTCCAGCCACAACCAAAAGAATGGGATGTGATGATCTAAATCCTTCAACACCAGAACTACGAGGTGAAGGCTGCATCTGTAAGAATGATACTGGACCATCACGTTCAGAGACAAGTTCACTGAAGTTAGAGGCATCCTCCACATCAAGGACTTGGAATCCATTTTGATAACCAAGCAAGAGAACACGCTTAAAATCTGTAGCATTCACTTCCAGTGTGTCAAAGCCAGCCCATGTTACCTGCGTGTTCATTATTAGAAGAAAAAGAAAGGCAACAAAGTTTTCCAGATCCAGGACTAGGATGTTGCCACTGAAGATAAAGCTAAAGGACTGTACTTAGTGCAATATTATAAAAGCTAAGAAATGGATATGTTCATCAACAAATACTGGCTGAAGGTAATCAAAAGTTGAAAAATCTAAAATTCAACCTTATATTGTTAAAGCAAGACAGATATAGTCCGCTTCTTCTCACCAAGGTCCACTTCAGAGATTCTGCATTCCTAACAAACTAAAAAAAAATAACTTAATGCTACATCTTTGAACAACAAAGGCATGGAATTTTGTTGTTAAAGAAAATTAAGGTCAAAGGTTCGACTTACAATTGGCTACCCATCTTCAATTTCTTGCAGAAAATGACGCAGCATAAATGAAATTCAGAAACATCACGCTGATTTTTTTTTAAAAAAAAAAAAGAGAAGAAAGAAAGAAGAAGAATACTGAGGACCCTGCCAATGCAGTCCATTCTTATTCACAGATACTACCTATCTTGTTTTATGATACATAATCTGATTCAACGCTACCTTCACAAGTTAACAGCTTCCCAGTTCATCAACTACGCGATTACTAAATACTGAAAGCACAATAACTGATGAAATTGAATCTGCTCCTGAGCACGAAATAATATCAGACAGAACCGAAGGATCATTAATCCCGAAGGGAAAGCAAAGCTAGTGGAGTACCTGGTCTTTGTGATCCTCAGAAGCTGCAGAAATGGAAGCCGCGACAGAAGCACCAGCAGAACGAACCGTGGAAGCGACGTTGCTAGCATTAGTGGAGACAGTCTTGAGGCAAGACGATATAATCCTCAAGGAATTAGGCAGCAAGCCATTGTTCTTCCCCTTCCCTTTCCTCATCCTCCAGCGACCACAGCAGCGGACCTGTAATCGCCCACCTCCGAGCGCTCTCTCCCGCCCCGGTTACCAGCAGCAGCAGCCTTGGCTGCCTCCTCTGCAGCCAAAGAGCATCTCCGATCGCAGGCGATCGGAAATACCATCCGAGTGTCCGATCAAGAACTGAGACAAACCAAGAAAACAAGAAATCTCGTCGGAGTTGGTTCGTTTAAGATAGACCTGAAGCGCCAGAGAGTCGGTACTTGTCCAGTCTCTATTTCCGTCAGCGTATCCGATATCTACTCTACTCCACCATCTGGTTTACCTGTACTTTGGTCTCGGCAGTTCACTGTTCCAGTTTCCATGTTTCACTCTCTCTCTCCCTCTCTACCAGCACTACAACTCTGCTCCTTTCCTTTCGCTTTCTTTCGTTTTGGGTTTGTTTTCAGGGTTATGTAATTAAATTTAAAACTGAAAAATGACGATGATTCAGGGGGAAGTCTAGGATTAATTGCGGGTGTGGACTACAACACACGACCGACTAGATGCCATAGTCGATGGAAACCAGCAAGAACTGCGACTATCGTTTTTTACCCCCGCCCAAACAAGAAAAAAACTATTGATCATTTCTCAACAATTTGTTTTTATCTTTTAAGGATGAAGCAATTTTTTATTATATGCAAAAAATTGAATTATTTTTTTACAGTTAATTTATCTTATTATACTCATTTAAATTATCATTATACAAAATTTTAAAAAATTATTTTTTAATCTTCATTTAAAGGCTCAATACGCAAAATTTAAAAAGAATTTTTTTTATAACCCTCATTTAAACTCTCATTTGACAAATTTTTTAAAATTTTAATTTACAAGTAAAAATGAAAAAACAATATAAATTACATGTAGCTCGATATTTGTATTCAAAAGAATGAATCATAGAGCGGGGAATATTGAGTGGGAAAATTTCACATGATTAAGAAAAATTGGTTAGTTAAGGTTTTATAAAGAGATGAGGTCTATACTCTCTCTAACAATTACCTATTAATTATGGGTTAGATATTTTAATATTATATTAGAGCATGAGATTTACATTGCCAAGCAAAGGGGTCTAGTCAAGGCTTGAATAGATGATATAATTTATATACCAATCATTTAAATAAAATTAGAAATATTTTTTTTGTTAGAATAAAACAGAATTAGAAATCTTAAAATAACAAACAAAAAAAAAAGGATTGGTTGAACAAAAGAAATCCCAAATAATATTAAGTCAAATTATTTAAAATAAAAAACTAAAAGAAAATATAAAATATTTGTGTGTCAATGACATATTAAATCTCATCCGAAACAAACAAACATTTCTCGAGTATCTAAAGACACAAGAGATAGCTTACAGATCTCAGGGCTTTGAACCTGTTTTCGCCACTTTTCCTTTACATGTAGCATATGCTAGACTGCTAGTAGTGTAACCATTCGAAGCCCCAAAAAATAGGCACCCCTTTTCATTCTATGCCTAGGTAGCCTTACAACTAGGGGTGAAAAAAGGCCGGGCTTTTTTCGGGAGCTCGAGCTCGAGTTAGGGCATTTCGAGTCGAGCTCGAGCTGAAAAACGGGCTCGAATATTTTTAGGGCTCGAGCTCGAGCCTGAGCAAACCCGGCCCCAAAAGCTCGCGGGCTTATCGGGCCCCTTTTACGTTTTTTTTTTTGGGCCATCAGGCCCTAAAGGCCTAAACTCTATTCCTCTCTCTTCTGCGTTCTGCGGGCATCGCCCCCTCCTTCGCGTCTTTCCTTCGCCTCCGCCATTGCCGACGACGCCGATTCCTCCTCCCTCAACACCATCAGGCCTTAAACTCTCTTTCTCTCTCTTCTCCCCATGGCGTCGCCTCCTCCTCCGCTTCTCTCCTTCCCCTCCGCCATCACCGACGAGGCGACGACGCCCATTCCGCATCCCTCGACACCTCTCTCTTTCAAATTCAGAATTTCAGATCGTCTCCCTCAGACAATCCCTCTCGCCTCTCATCTCGTCTCGACTCTCGCCTCATCTCCCTCCGTCATTCTCCCCGTCGGCCGTCTGCCCGTCTCCGGTATCCCGAGTCCCAAGTCCCTCCCTCCAGTACCGACTCCACGACCCGACATCCAAGTCCCGAGTCCCGACTCTCGTCCAGGCCCTCCCCTGCCCTGAGTCCCTAAAATGCACTAAAATCAAACCCAACGAGCCCTTCGGCGTTTGTAATTCTTGAGGAAGGTGATGGCTCATTTGTGAGATTTATGAAATCAGGGTAAAGCTGAAAAAAATTAGAAAGGTTAGGACATGATCTGTCATTTTCTCTTTTCTCACTATCTCTATAGAAAATTACAGATTCAGTCCCTATCTTTCATCTAAATTATAATTCTAAGACTAAATATTTGTAATTGTCATTCGAGCCCAACGAGCCCTCGGGCCTAGCTCGAGCCTATCTCTAGCCGAGCTCGAGCCTAAAAATTTGGGCTCGAGCAATTCAAGCTCGAGCCCGGGTAGTGCCGAATATCAAAGGGGCCGAGCTCGAGCCTAATGGGCTCGGGCTTGGCCCGGCCCATTTTCACCCCTACTTACAACCGTATTCAACCCTTCTAATAACAAAAAGAAAATAAAAGGCAAAAGATATTGTGGCAACGTCGGGTTTTCTGGAGTCGCCACCAATCAGTTTACTTAGGTCGATTGGTCACCTAAAATATGGTCTGCGAGAGTTCGGGGGTTCGGGAGTACGGTTACGTTGAAACAACTTTGTTAAAACGCCCAAAAATTGGCACCTTAGTTGATTTTAATTTTGTTTTACTTTGCTTTTAAAAAAAAATTTCAGTTAATTTAGATATTTTAACTGAATTAGTCGAAAATGTGGATTTTTGGTAATTAAGTTGGATAAAATTTGATACTTCCGAACCATGGACTCTGCCGAGTCATTTGGACACGGAAGATTTTTGATTCCGAACCATGGACTCTGCCGAGTCATTTGGACACGGAATTTGGTGAAATTTTAAACAATTTTATCCATATTGTAAAAATATGGATTTTTATCTTTGTATTTAATTTATTTATTTTAAAAAAATTGATATTTTCCAAACCGTAGATCCTGCCGGATCATCCGGATATGGAAATTGATTTACTTAATCGTAATTATTTAATTCCTGAAATTAATTTTTTAAAAGGTAATGATTTTTAATACTAACTAAAAATTTGTCTTTATATTTTTACTTCTTTTTTTTTTCTTTCTTTTCTTTTCTTTTTTTTTTTTTATCTTTTATCTTATTTTTCTTATCTTCTTTTTTTTATTTCTTTTTTTATCTTTCTTTTATTTCTTTTTTTTTTATCTTTCTTTTATTTTTATCTGATTTTTTTCTTAATTTATAAAAGAATTCAAAAGCAATTAATTTTTTTATTTAATAAGAAGTTAATTTAAAGGAATCAAAGAGTTTAAAAAAAAAAAATAAAATAAAATAAAAATCTTTGATCATGGTACGGGGCGTTGTTACTCAGCCAGACCCTCTTCACCAGGTGAAGCAGCTCAAAAGCGGGCACGAGACAGTTTCCAGCCAATATACCATGAACTAATTTTTTATTAAAATAATTATTTAATACCAGGATTTTATTTATTTACCAAAGAAAACAAAAGAGTTGAAAATAAAATCTTAATTCTCATGTATTTGATTTTTTATTTAAAAGATTAACCAAAATTAATTATTCAATAAAATAATAAAGAAAAGATTTATATAAAGAAAGTCTTGATATTTATACATATTTATTTTTTTAAGCTTATTTTTTTTATTTGATAAAAGATGAACCAAGAAAGTAATTATTTAATCAAGGTTTTGTTTATTTAATGAAGAAAACTAAAGATTTATATGTATATTTTAAAAATAAAAGTGAAGCCTTAATATTTTATTTAATAAAAGGTAAATCAAAAAGTAAACAAAACTTTATTTATTTAATGATGAAACCAGAAATTTATATATATATTTCAAAAATAAAATAAAAATCTTAATATTTGTTTGTTTTATTTTTGATAAAAAAATTAAGCAAAAATGATTATTTAATAAGGAAAATAAAGGTAAAGTTTTGATATTTATATAATTTATTTTGAAAAAAGATTAAAGAAATCAAAGATTTATATGTATAAAAAGTTTTTGATATTTATATGATTTTTTTTATGTTCTTTTTGTTTGCTAAAAGATTTTTATTATTACCTTTATTTGAAATCATTTGAATAAAATTTTATTTAATAAAGGAAACAAAATCAAAAAAAAATATTATATCTTTTTTTTTATTATTTTGAAAGAAATAAGTAAAATATTAGCCCAAGAAAATTTTTACTCCTTTATTCTTTTTATTAATAAAGAAACCAAAAAAATTATATTTTATTATTTTGCTGGATAAAGAGATAAATAAAAAATATTAGTCCAAAGTTTTTTTTTATTTTTTTTAATAATAAAGGAAAATTTATTTATATACTTTATTTAAAAAATATTTTCCAAGCCATGGATCCTGGCGGATCATTTGGACATGGAATTTAATTTCTTTTTTATATTTCATTATCAATTATTAATTAGAAAAAAAAAACATCACTTTTAAAGATGTATTTAAAAAAATAATTTGTATTTATTTATTTATTTATTTCATTATGTTTGTTTATTAAAAGGAATAAAAACTTTGTTTCAAAATAAAATAAAAAAAAAAATTTTTATTAGCCTTTAGGAAATTATTCACATAAAATTCCTTTTTTTAATCTTTTAGTTAAAAAAAAAATTAATAAAGTGGGGCTTTTTGGCCATCCACTTTAATAACACAATAATAAAAGTTAGCACAATTAATATAGTTAGTTGTTAATAACAATAAAAAAGTTAGTAAAGTTAGATTAACAATTAACAACAATAATAAAAATTAGCCAAGTTTAATTAAGTCAATTAATTAACAACAATAATAAAAGTTAGCCAAGTTTAATTAAGTTGATTAATTAACAACAATAAATAAAAGTTAGCCAAGTTTAATTAAGTTAATTAATTAACAACAATAATAAAAAGTTAGCCAAGTTTAATTAAGTTAATTAATTAACAACAATAAATAAAAGTTAGCCAAGTTAATTAATTGATTAACAACAATAATAAAAAGTTAGTCAAGTTAATTAAATTAATTAACAATAATAATAAAAGTTAGCCAAATTAATTAATTGATTAACAAAGTTAATTAAATTAATTAATTAACAACAATAATAAAAAGTTACCCAAGTTTAATTAAATTAATTAACAAAGTTAATTAAATTAATTAATTAACAATAATAAAAGTTAGTAAGTTAGTTGTTAGTTGTTAGTTGTTAATAACAACAATAAAGAAAGGGTTAGTAATAAACAAATAATAAACAAATAAGTAAAAATTAAAAAAGGTTAATAATTAATTCTGCAAGAACAAAAGAAAAAGTTAGTAACCAAAGTGAAAAAGAATGAAAAGATAGAAGATTAAGTAGGGGTTTTACCCTAGCAGTTTAATTTTGAATCTGAAGAATGAAGAAGAACAGAGCAACAACGCGGGAGCAGGGGCAGGGAGTGGTTTTGGCGGCCAAGACGGTGCACGGCAGGGGAGAAGTGGACGGCGGCCAGGGGCGAAGGAGGAAGACGGCGTCACGGCGAGGAGGAAGGCACGGCGGCGGCGGACGGCGAGGGGCACGGCGGAGAGAGAGAGAGAGAGAGGGAACAGCAGTAAAAAAAAAAAAATTTTGGCTTTCTGGGGAAGAAGGGAAGAGGGCTGGGGCTAAGGGCTGTAATTTTCTCTTTTTTTAAAACGGAGCTCTAAGTTTTTTTGCTATTTTTTTCTGTGTTCAGCACAAAATTTGGGGGGCTATTTATAGAGGAAGTTTAGCTGAACTGTTGATGGATAAATTAATAAAAAAATCCAAACTTATCTCTTAAATTGGTAAAATGACAGTTTTAGTCCTTTACGTCTCTCAGCCTCTGGATAAGTTCCTGAAGCTTCTGATTTTGACAATTTTGTCGTTTTCTGTCAATTTGAGCCAAAAACGTCGGCAGGCTCAAAATTTTATGTGACAAACTGCCAAATGCTCCTGGAACTTTCAGAATTTGTCAATTTTACCTGAAACTTCTTAATTTTGTCATTTTTACCTCAAACTTTTAAATTTTGTCATTTTTATGGAGTTTTCTTTTTTTTTTCTTTCAAACATACATATATACACACATATATCAAATCTTCACAAAACAAAACAAAAAAAAAATATATATTTTAAACTAATTAAAAAAAATTTAGTAATAATAATAACAATAATAATAATAATACATTTTTTTATTTAATTTTTTTATTTAAATTTTTTTTAAAATTATTTTAATGGCCGGACGAAATTGGGTGTCAACAGCTGCCCCCCTTTGCATGCTTCATGGGACATGATGTATGCAAAGTTAGTTACCAAATTTCGTCCAGCTTAGCTAGGCATTAAAAACCTTCTCGCCGCCTAAACTCTGAGGTTTAAGGAAAGGTCCTTAGAACCTCTAACGATAGGAAAGGTTCTATCGTTGTAAGATGGACTGAATGATTGATTGTTTGTTTGAGGTTTAAGGAAAGGTCCTTAGAACCTTTAACGATAGGAAATGTTCTATCGTTGTAAGATGGACTAAATAATTGATTGTTTGTTTGAGGTTAAGGAAAGTTCCTTAGAACCTCTAACGATAGGAAAGGTTCTATCGTTGTAAGATGGACTGAATGATTGATTGTTTGTTTGAGGTTTAAGGAAAGTTCCTTAGAACCTCTAACGATAGGAAAGGTTCTATCGTTGTAAGATGGACTGAATGATTGATTGTTTGTTTGAGGTTTAAGGAAAGTTCCTTAGAACCTCTAACGATAGGAAAGGTTCTATCGTTGTAAGATGGACTGAATGATTGATTGTTCGTTTGAGGTTTAAGGAAAGTTCCTTAGAACCTCTAACGATAGGAAAGGTTCTATCGTTGTAAGATGGACTGAATGATTGATTGTTCGTTTGAGGTTTAAGGAAAGTTCCTTAGAACCTCTAACGATAGGAAAGGTTCTATCGTTGTAAGATGGACTGAATGATTGATTGTTCGTTTGAGGTTTAAGGAAAGTTCCTTAGAACCTCTAACGATAGGAAAGGTTCTATCGTTGTAAGATGGACTGAATGATTGATTGTTTGTTTGAGGTTAAGGAAAGGTCCTTAGAACCTCTAACGATAGGAAAGGTTCTATCGTTGTAAGATGGACTGAATGATTGATTGTTTGTTTGAGGTTTAAGGAAAGGTCCTTAGAACCTCTAACGATAGGAAAGGTTCTATCGTTGTAAGATGGACTGAATGATTGATTGTTTGTTTGAGGTTTAAGGAAAGGTCCTTAGAACCTCTAACGATAGGAAAGGTTCTATCGTTGTAAGATGGACTGAATGATTGATTGTTTGTTTGAGGTTAAGGAAAGATCCTTAGAACCTCTAACGATAGGAAAGGTTCTATCGTTGTAAGATGGACTGAATGATTGATTGTTTGTTTGAGGTTTAAGGAAAGGTCCTTAGAACCTCTAACGATAGGAAAGGTTCTATCGTTGTAAGATGGACTGAATGATTGATTGTTTGTTTGAGGTTTAAGGAAAGGTCCTTGGAACCTCTAACGATAGGAAAGGTTCTATCGTTGTAAGATGGACTGAATGATTGATTGTTTGTTTGAGGTTTAAGGAAAGGTCCTTAGAACCTCTAACGATAGGAAAGGTTCTATCGTTGTAAGATGGACTGAATGATTGATTGTTTGTTTGAGGTTTAAGGAAAGGTCCTTAGAACCCCTAACGATAGGAAAGGTTCTATCGTTGTAAGATGGACTGAATGATTGATTGTTTGTTTGAGGTTTAAGGAAAGGTCCTTAGAACCCCTAACGATAGGAAAGGTTCTATCGTTGTAAGATGGACTGAATGATTGATTGTTTGTTTGAGGTTTAAGGAAAGGTCCTTAGAACCCCTAACGATAGGAAAGGTTCTATCGTTGTAAGATGGACTGAATGATTGATTGTTTGTTTGAGGTTAAGGAAAGATCCTTAGAACCTCTAACGATAGGAAAGGTTCTATCGTTGTAAGATGGACTGAATGATTGATTGTTTGTTTGAGGTTTAAGGAAAGGTCCTTGGAACCTCTAACGATAGGAAAGGTTCTATCGTTGTAAGATGGACTGAATGATTGATTGTTCTCGAGGCAAAGGTTCCATCCTTAAAACCTCGGATTGATTGATTGATTTCGAGGCAAAGGTTCCATCCTTAAAACCCCGATGATGAAAATTGATTGTTTTCGAGGCAAAGGTTCCATCCTTAAAACCCCGATGATGAAAATTGATTTTGAGGCTAAGGAGCTTTCCTTAGGACCTCGAGCGAAATTTATATGAAAGTAATTGAAATTGGAATAATTTTCTTCGAAAGTGTGAATTTTCATAATAGGTGAGTGCAAAAATTTAAACTTCGATAAGATGAGTGAATCTTGATGATGACAATAACACTGACAAATTATGTAAAGGGAACGGATGTTTGGAATCAATATCCAAGGTTCATCTAATATTTTCTTCAGTAAATATAGATTCCCTTATGAGATATGTCATCCAAATAAGGTTAAAGCTTAACTACCCCAAAATGTTATGCCTAGTAGACCTAATAGGATGCGTCTCAAGAGTAATAAAAATTACTCTTTACTCAGCCATTCCAACCTAAAGGCATTGTCCCATGGTTTTAATATCAGCATGGACGAAACTATCTTATAAGAAAAGAAATTCCTTGAAAAGAAAAACTGAAACGCGAAAGAAAATGCTGATAATAAAACTAAAGGACAAGAAAAACGGATCAGATCGCTTCTTTCTTCCACAATACTTCAACAGGGTGAGTAGAGGACCATTATGGGAGTGAACTGGTCGGAAAAGACTGTCGTGTCCAGTCTATCTGAATCATTGCTGGATCTGGTTCAGGAACAAAAGCTTGTATTTTATCTAGCAATTCTTCAGCAGTTGTTGCGGATATTATGATTCGCCGTGCCACTCTTGATATGAAATTCTTCTGCATAGCATAATCCATAAAAGCTATCAGACCTGTAAAGAAATTGTTAACATTTAAAAGCCCAATGGGTTTCTTATGCAAATTAAGTTGGGCCATGGAAGCAATTTGAAAGACTTCTCCCAACGTGCCAAAACCACCTGGTAGAGCGATAAAAGCATCAGCATTTAAAAGCATTTGTAACACACGCTCTTGCAAATTTTTAACCACTAATTCTTCTCCAATCGTGCCCCCAGAAATAAATTTCAGAGGTCCAGGGATAATACCCAGAACTTGACTTCCTCCTAGAGATGCTACTGATGCTACACCTCCCATTAATCCGACACTACCTCCTCCATAAACTAAATGTATTTTTCGCTCAGCTAATACTCTTCCCAAATGGTTGGCTGCTTTTAAATACTCTTCATCTTTTCCAGGAAAAGCCCCAGAAAATACACAAATACTTCGGGATTTACGAGTTGGGGTTTTCTCCATTCCTATCCTTATCCTTGTGAGAAAAGAGGATATATTTATAGAGATGAAGAGATAAGGCAATAATTTTATTTTCAAGAGTGGATACATTATTGCCAGCTATACACAGTAGTCACGAGTATGACTCTGGTCAGGTATGGGTACACTATCGTTAAAAGAGGAGGAAAATTTTCAAAATAGCTGCTAGCATGTACAGTAGTCACTACTGTAGCTTACGTCAGGAGTAGGTATGTGATTGTTGGAAGGGAAGGAAAATTTCAAAAGTGGCAGCTATATACAGTAGTCCGTGTCAGGAGTGGGTACATTATTGCCAAAGGGGAGGAAAATTTCAAAAGCGACAGCTAGCACGTACAGTAATCGTAACTATGGCTCATGTCAGGAGTGGATACATTATCACTGAAAGGGGAGGAAAATTTCAAAAGCGACAGCTAGTACGTACAGTAATCGTGACTTTGGTTCACGTCAGGAGTGGATACATTATTACCAAAAGGGGAGGAAAATTTCAAAAGCGACAGCTAGTACGTACAGTAATCGTGACTTTGGTTCACGTCAGGAGTGGATACATTATTACCAAAAGGGGAGGAAAATTTCAAAAGCGACAGCTAGCACGTACAGTAATCGTGACTTTGATCCTCGTCTTCCACTGGCTTTGCGTCCAGTAATGGCTTCAATGCTTTCTATGAATCGGTGATTTGCATCTCATCTAGCTTTCTCACAAACTGGCAAACAGGGTCGTTTAGGGTCAGATTCCCAAGACTGTAACGATCTCGTTCTTTTTGAAAAATTATCCATAATCCAACAACCTCAAATTGCACTATTCCGCAAGAATGCGCTTCAAGAACCTCTCGAATATCTTCTAGAGATTCCTTACGCAAGCCATTCTTAATGAATCTTATTCTATCATTACGATTTCTGGTGATCACTCCTGGAGCACGACATTTATTGCCGCAAATCCACCATCCACAATTATGACAAACGCCTAGCCTCTTTGCTCTTCTTTTTTTGGCATAAGCGCTTTTACCAAAGCCGGGCATACGGGGAAATAACGCTTCGGGAACTTCACCAGCTGAACGAACCTTAGCTTCAATTAGCCACCGCACATTATCAGGAATGCCTTTGTGCATAAATACTCTGAATCGTTCACATCTAGCTTGATAAATCTTTTTAAGAACATTTATTGGGAAGGAAGGAAAATACTTTCGTAGGGCGGAAAGAGAAGACTCCATTGATGAAGGAGGCAAAGAAAGAAATTAGTGATTGTAGGAAACGAACATAACTAACACATATTTATAGTGACGAAAGGGATAATGCGTTTATTACACTTACAGAAGCAAGTACATTATTGTCAAAAGAAAAGACAAATGACAGCTTATATGTACAGCAATCATGACTGTGGCTCTCATCTTCCACTGATTTATGTCTAGTAACGGCTTCAATGCCTTCTATAAGTCGGGGATTTGCTTCCCATCCAGTTTTCTCACAAACTGGCAAACAGGGTCATTAAAAGTTAGATTTCCAAGACTGTAACGATCCTGTTCTTTACGGAAAGTCCACCATAAATCCATAATTTCCCATTGCACTATTTCACAAGAATGTGTTTCAAAAGTTAATAGGATATCATCCAAAGATTCCTTACGCAGGCCATTCTTGATGAATTTTCTTTTATCTTCATGATTTCTGGAGATGTATCCTAAAAAGCGACATTTAGTATTACAATTCCATCGTCCACATTTATGACAGACACCTAGCCTCTTTGCTCTTCGCTTTTTGGCATAAGCGCTTTTACCAAAGCCGGGCATACGGGGAAAGAACGCTTCTGGAACTTCACCAGCTGAACGAACCTTAGCTTCAATTAGCCACCGCACATTGTCAGGAATGCCTTTGTGCATAAAGACTCTAATCCTTTCACATCTAGCTTGGTAAATCATTTTAAGAACATTTATTGGGATGGAAGGAAAGTATTTTCGCATGGCGGAAAGAGTAGAATCCATTGATAAAAGAAGAATTTGAGAGAAGAGATGAAGAAATCAGTTATTGTAGGAAACTGAGAGTCAGAGAGTATTGCATCCGCTACTTAACCGGAAAGAAGAACACGCATTTATAGCGATGAAAGGATAACGTGTTAATTACGCTTACAGGAACAAGTATATTAAAAGAAAAGACAAATGACAGCTTATATGTACAGGAATCATGACCGTGGCTCTCATCTTCCCCTGATTTATGTCCAGTAATGGCTTCAATGCCATCTATAAGTCGGGGATTTGCTTCCCATCCAGTTTTCTTACAAACTGACAAACAGGATCGTTTAAAGTCACATTCCCAAGACTGTAACGGTTTCGTTCTTTATGGTAAGTCCTCCATAAACTGATAATTTCACCTTGCACTTTTCCACAAGAATGCGTTTCAAGAGTCTCTCGGATATCTTCCAGAGATTCCTTACGCAGGCCATTCTTAATGAATTTTCTTTTATCTTCACGATTTATGGAGATGTATCCTAAAGAGCGACATTTAGTAATACAATTCCATCGCCCACATTTATAACACACGCCTAGTCTCTTTGCTCTTCGCCTTTTGGCATAACGGCTTTTACCTAAACCGGGCATGCGGGGCATAAATGCATCTGGAACTTCACCCGCCAGACGGACCTTAGCTTCAATTATCCACTGCACATTATCGGGAATGCCTTTGCGTGTAAAAACTCTGATTCTTTCACATCTAGCAAGGTAGATCTTTTTAAGGACTTTTATTGGAAAGGAAGGAAAGTATTTTCGCAGTGCAGAAAGAGTAGAATCCATTGATGAGAGAAGAATTTGAGAGAAGAGGGAAATGAATCAGTTATTGAAGGAAACTTAGATAACCGACTGGAAGAACATGCATTTATAGCGATGAAATGGATAACGTGTCGATTACACTTACGGGAGCAAATACATTATTAAAAGAAAAATGGAAAATTTTAAATATGATAAATTGTATGTACAGTGATTGTGACTGTGGCTCACATCTTCCACTGGTTTTACGTCCAGTAACGGGATTAATGGCTTCTATGAGTCGAGGATTTGCTTCCCATCCAGTTTTCTTACAAGCTGACAAATAGGGTCGTTTAATGTCAGATTCCCGGGACTGTATCGTTCTCGTTCTTCATGAAAAATGCTCCATAAATCGAGAAGTTCACGTTGCACGGATCCACAAGAATGCGTCTCAAGAGTCAATTGGAGATCATCCAATGAGTCCTTACTCAGGCCATTCTTAATGAATCGTATTTTATCTTCTCGATTATCAGAGATCATCCCTAAAGAACGACATTTAGTATTACAGGTCCAGCGTCCGCATTTATGACAGACGCCTAGTCTCCTCGCTCTTCGTTTTTTGGCATAAGAGCTTTTGCCTACACCAGGCATGTGAGACACAAATGCCTCTGGGATTTCACCTGCCAGACGAACCTTAGCTTCAATTAACCACCGCACATCTTCAGGGATTCCTTTATGCATCAGAGCTCTTAATCGTTCACAGCGAACTTGGTAGATCTTTTTGAGGATGTTCATTGGGAGAGAAGGAAAATATTTTCGCAAGGCAGAAAAAGTAGGATCCATTTTCTAGGAGAAAGTAAAAGAAAGGAGGGAGGAAATGATCAGTTATTATGGGCAACTGAGAGAACCGACTTGAGAGTCACGGAGTACCGTATCCGCCGCTTAACCGGAAAAGTGAATCCTACTTTATTTTGATGTGATAGATATTCCATCCAGCTGACGTCGATTCAGTCCTTGATTATTGAATCCATTGTCCGCTTTTGACGAATTTTCAACGACAATATTTCTTGATGTCTGCCTTATCTTTGACGATAGCTATCACTCATCTTGGATGCTGCTAAGCTGGCATCAATTCTGTTCTTTTAGGTGTAGCCTCAATTGCCAGGCTTTTGACGATATTGTATGCTTTATCCTTGGATTCCTGATGGGGCTGGGTCCAGCGTATTAGCTATGCGTCCAATTAGTAAGAGCTGATGTCATTAAGATCTCAGCTTATACTGCTGCAATCATGCTGCGGACATGCTTTTCATTTGATCCCTGTTATGTAAAAGCCATGCATGCATGATGTGAAATGCATGAATGCAAGGCATGTGTAATTGATGTTTTTTTTTTTTTTTTTGAATCTAGCTCTTCATGTCTTTGCTTTACTTTACTGGATCTTCTTTGTGATTTCCTTCTCGGACTATTATTGAATCTCTTTATGCTTTCCAGCTGTTGTCCATTGTCTCAAAAGCCCAACTCTGTTCAAAAATCCTCTTTCCTTGCCTTATTTTTGAATTTTGACCTCAATTTTCTTTAATGCCCGCCTCATATTTTATGCTTCTCTGGATAATTGTCCCTGTTGAAATATTCGTGAGCATGATTCTTTCCTGCTGACATAGACATGTTAAGACTTCTGAAATGATCATTCAGGCTACCACCAAGGCTATCTCCCAAAGATTTGTTACTCCTTCTTCTTTGTTAGCCTATGTTCTGTGCTGCTCGCAAAGCAGGACCTCAATCTTACCTGTTTTAATTCACAAAGCTTATCAAAGTAATCTACGGTCTTTGTTTTTTTCTAAGTTTTAATTATTACTATTCTTCCTTCAAAAGTCACAATTTATTGCACACTTAAGGCTAGTAGGAATGTGAGATTTGAAGGAAAAGAACTGGATAGAAGCGACTTTAGCATTTTGAACGTGAGAATCTAAGGTAAGTTAAAGAGAATTGGCTTTTATTTATGGGTAAAAGAATATGAAAATCTTGGGTACAGATAGATAATGAAAGTGTAAGGGAAGAAAGCTCTCTTTGACAACTTTGATCAAATAAACTTTGGTAACCCTGTATCCACTTCTCCCCTTCTGTTCGAAAATTTCTTCATTATGCAAAGTATTTCTTTACTGCATCCGAATTTACTGGCTTCGGTAATTCTCGTCCATCCATTTCTGTCAGAATTAGTGCCCCTCCTGAAAATGCTTTCTTCACGACATATGGCCCGTCATAATTTGGTGTCCATTTTCCTCTTGAATCATGTTGCATGGGTAAAATTTTCTTGAGCACTATGTCACCTTCGTGAAATTGTCGTGGGCGAACCTTTTTGTTGTAAGCACGAATCATCCTTCTTTGATAAAGTTGCCCATGGCAGAGGGCTATCATTCTTCTTTCATCAATTAGATTTAATTGCTCGTATCTAGCTTTGACCCATTTTGCTTCTCCTAATTGAGTATCCATTAGTACCCTTAATGAAGGAATTTCAACTTCGATAGGCAATACAGCCTCCATACCGTATACCAGAGAAAAAGGTGTTGCTCCAGTAGAAGTACGGGTAGAAGTTCTATAAGCATGCAGTGCAAAAGGTAACATCTCATGCCAGTCCTTGTAAGTGACGATCATCTTTTCAACAATTCTCTTGATATTTTTATTGGCCGCTTCTACTGCACCATTCATCATCGGTCGATAAGGTGCTGAATTGAGATGCTTGATTTTGAATTGCCGGCACAAAGTCTGCATCATTGCATTATTCAGGTTCGTGGCATTGTCTGAGATGATACACTCTGGCGGTCCATAGCGACAAATGATTTCTTTCTTAATGAACCGGCATACCACCTTTTGAGTTACGCTTGCATAAGACACAGCTTCTACCCATTTAGTAAAGTAGTCAATTGCAACTAGGATGAATTTGTGACCATTGGAAGCTTTAGGGGTAATCGCTCCAATAACATCGATTCCCCACATGGCAAAAGGCCAAGGTATTGCTGTTACATTAAGAGGAACAGGTGGAGCTTGGATCTTGTTGGCATATATTTGGCATTTGTGACATTTTCTTACGTGATTGACGCAATCACTTTCCAATGTGAGCCAATAGTAACCAGCCCTCATTATTTGTCTTGCCATGGTATGACCACTAGTGTGTGCTCCACATATTCCAGAATGAACTTCTTCCATGATCTTTCGTGCTTCATGAGTATCTACACAGCGAAGTAGCATCGAGTCTGGGGTTTTCTTGTAAAGTATGTCTAGGTTTAAAAGAAAACCCATTGACAATCTTCGTAGAAATTTCTTGTCATTTTCTGATACTTCTGGTGGATATACTCTTTCTTTGAGGTATTTCTTGATATCGTGATACCAAGGCTTTCCATCCAATTCTTCTTCGATGCTCATGCAATAAGCTGGAGAATCTATTATTCTCATCTCGAACACAGGAGTATGCTCGGGGTCACTGATCTTGTACATAACAGCCAAAGTAGCTAAAGCATCCGGTATTTGATTATCTTCCCTTGGAAGATGATGGAAGCTTATACTGTTGAATTTTCGAGCCAAGTCTAGTATGAGCTTTTGGTAAGGGATCAATTTTGAATCCCTTGTCTCCCATTCTCCGTTGATTTGATATATGACTAATGCGGAATCCCCATAAACTCGGAGATCTCGCACTTTCAATTCCAGTGCCATTTGGAGTCCCATAGCACATGCCTCATACTCTACTATATTGTTGGTACAAGGAAATGTAATTTTTGCTGTAAGAGGGAATTGCTCTCCACTTGGAGAGATGAGTATGGCTCCAATCCCTTGTCCCAAAGCATTAGATGCTCCATCGAATGCCATTTTCCATGTTTCATCATCTTTAGAGACTTCCTGTTCTATCGTCATTATATCTCCATCAGGAAACTCCATTTTCATTGGCTCATAATCATCCAATGCTCTATCAGCCAGATATTCAGCAATCACACTCCCTTTTACAGCCTTTTGAGTGACATACTGTATGTCGTATTCAGACAACAGCATTTGCCATTTTGCGATCCTGCCTGATAAAGCTGGTTTCTCAAAAATGTACTTAATGGGATCAGTCTTGGAGATTAGCAATGTGGTGTTGTTGAGCATGTAGTGTCGTAGTCGGTGTGCTACCCATGCAAGGGCACAACAGGACTTTTCTACTATTGAGTATTTCGCTTCATATGTGGTAAGCTTCTTGCTCAAATAGTAAATTGCGTGCTCTTTCTTGCCTGTCTCATCACGTTGACCCAATACGGATCCTAATGAAGAATCCTGTATGGATAAATATAGAATCAACGATTCTCCAGATCGGGGTGGTACCAAGACTGGTGGATTTGATAGATATTGCTTGATTTTCTCGAATGCTTCTTGGCATTCGTTATTCCACTCGATCGGATTGTTCTTCTTCAGTGATTTGAAAAGAGGTTCACACTTGGATGTCAATTGTGAAATGAACCTTGCTATGAAGTTGATTCTGCCCAGGAAACTTCTTACTTGTTTTGGAGTCTTCGGGGGTTGCATTTCTTGTATTGCTTTGACTTTACTCGGGTCAACTCGAATCCCATCCTTGCTGACCATGAAACCCAATAACTTTCCTGAAGAGGCTCCAAAAATACATTTGGCAGGATTCAACTTCAGTTGATATTTGCGAAGTCTATCGAATAGTTTTCTTAGCACTTTTAGATGCCCCTTAGCAGTGAAAGTTTTGGCGATCATGTCGTCTACATATACTTCAATTTCTTTATGCATCATGTCATGGAATAATGCAACCATGGCTCTTTGATATGTAGCACCAGCATTCTTTAACCCAAAAGGCATCACCTTGTAGTAGAAGGTACCCCAAAGGGTTATAAAGGCAGTTTTTATCATATCATCTGGATCAAGTTTGATTTGATTGTATCCAGAGAAGCCATCCATGAAGGAAAAATAGGAGTTTCCTGCGGTATTATCCACTAGCGTATCAATGTGAGGAAGTGGGAAGTTATCTTTAGGACTGGCTTCGTTCAATGGCCGGTAGTCCTGACAAACTCTTAGTTTCCCGCTTTCTTTCTTTTCGACTGGAACAATGTTAACCACCCATTCTGTATATTCAGCGACCCCAAGGAATCCTGCATCCCACAGCTTTCGAATCTCATCTTTTACTCTTAAGATTAGATCCGGCTTTAATCTTCGTAACTTTTGTCTGACAGGCTTCGCTCCAGGTTTCAAGGGTATTTTGTGTAGTACTATGTCTGAGCTTAAGCCAGGCATATCTTGGTATGACCAAGCAAACACATCCACATATTCTTTCAATAAATGGACTAATTCTTCTTTTTCTTCAGGAGGGAATAAAGTGCCAATCTTGACTTCTTTTACATCCTGACTGTCTCCCAGGTTGAATACCTCAGTTGGTTCTTGACTTGTTGCTCTTTCTTTTTCATCTCGCTCAATCATTTTTAATAGCTCAGGAGATACTTGAAGATCTTCGTCATCCGAGTCGGTAGTGTTTACAGGATTATCAAAGTTCATTCTTTCATTGTCATCAAAGAGAGTTTTGGGTCTGCATTATCCAGAGAGAAAAGAAAGAGAAGAAAAAAAAAATGGCACGAATGAGATGGATGCAAACTGGTACTTTATTTACAATGTGCATAAATCACAACTTTATTGGAATAAAAAGCAATAACTAAAAGGTTCACTTAAACAAAGACTACACCCTATTGATTGAACCTTTCTTTAGGAGGTTTTTACTATTAGATTACTTTGGAAAGCTTTCGATTATAACAGGCAGTTCTATCGCCTCCCAATTGTTCAGCACATCCCGTGGGCCACAAGGTTGAACAAGCTCCTCCTCTTCAGGTGAATCGCTGATGATTGCCTGAATAGAAAGACTTTCAAAAGACTTGTTGATGTTGATAGTCAGCTTGCCTTCATTGTCATTTTTTGGAATGAGACCACCACTCACGAACGTTTCGGTGATTTCAGGGATATCCAGATTTCTTTCCTGGAGAGGATGCCCTGTTAATCGTGCAATCCTCTTTTCTCTCTTTTCAGCTATTGCCTTCATTTTATCATGTCTTGTCGGTGTGAAGCCTAGGCCGTATTTCCCTTCATTTGTGGTGATTTTCAATGGTTTTGTGATTCCTTGTAAATCTTGTCCCAGTCCTAACCCCGGTGAGTATCCTCCTTTTATCATGAGTTTGGCAACCATGCGACTTGTTTTAGAGATGCTAGGAATGGGTTCTTCTCCATATTCGCTGACATAAGCAGCATTGACAATCTCAAAAGACCTGAAGGAGCAATCAGGTATATTTTCATTGACTTCGACATATTGAGCATCCGCAGGTCTTGATAGCAGGATGTCTTCTTCAGCGAAGACCGTGATTATCTTTCCTTCAATAATGAATTTCATTTTCTGGTGTAATGAAGAAGGAATTGCTCCGGCCATATGGATCCATGGTCTTCCCAGCAGGCAGGTATAAGATGGACAAATATCCATGACTTGGAATGTGATGTGGAAAAGACAGGGACCAATCCCTATTGGTAGCTCTATTTCTCCAACAACATCTCTCTTCGTTCCGTCAAATGCTCGAACAACAATATGACTGTTGTTGAGGTGTGATGGGTCTAAACCAATCTTATGTAAGGTTTCGAGTGGCATTACATTTAGAGCTGACCCATTGTCGATAAGAACTCTGGCCATAATCCGATCTTTGTATTTAATCGAAATATGCAGAGCCTTAGAGTGACCCCTTCCTTCTGCTGGTATCTCATCGTCAGTGAATATGATGAGATTTTGTGCCGTGATGTTGTTGACAAGGTGGTCAAAGTTGTTCACGGAGATATCTTGTTCAACATAAGCCTTATTCAGGACTTTGAGAAGAGCTTCTCGATGGGCATCAGAACTTAAGAGTAATGAAAGTATGGAGATCTTTGCTGGCAGACGGTTCAACTGCTCCACGATACTGTATTCACTTTGCTTTATGAGTTTGAGAAACTCAGTAGCTTGTTCATCTGTTACTGCTCGAGGCATCTCTTGCTCTTTAGATGTGTTAATAGGTCCATTTGCTGGATCCGTAACATTCTTCTCTTGTTGGAGCTTGTTCATTTGCTCGGGAGAATAACACCGACCGCTTCTAGTCATGCCCCCAACTTCTAACGGAGTTGATGTGATGTTAGAAGTATAGCCATAGTTCCATGGAACAGTTTTGTCTGATTTGTACGGGAATGGCTTTGGAACTTGAATTCTTAAAGGCTTGAGAGCAGATTTTGATATTGGAATGACTAGTGGTCTTGGCATGATATTGACTTCTTGTTCTTTAATTATCACATTCACGTCATCCTCTTTATCTGACATAAAAACGATGATTTGGGAAGAGTCCATAAGACTTTGTAGACTTTTACGGAATTCTGGGCATTCTTGGATAGAATGACTTTTACTGTTATGAAAGTTGCACCATTCCTCATCCTCGACTTCTTTATTTCCAGAAGACTTTCCTATGATAATCCCTTCTTTCACAAGGCATGAATATACATGCTTAAGAGGGGTTATGATATCATTGACTGTTTTCTTCATCGGCCAGTATTCTTCCATCATATTGACTGGTTTGGCTTGATGAGGAGGCAATGGATTATGAGTGACGTTTGGTTCATCGGAAAAGTCCAACCACTTTGACTCAATTAATTGTTGGACTATACGCTTCAATGCTATGCAATTTTCCAGTCCGTGGCCCACGGTACCATCATGATATGGGCAATTTATGTTAGGGTCATACCACCTTGGATACGGGGGTTCCAATGGCCTTGTAGGGATTGGGCGAATAAGTTGACTTTCGATGAGTTTTGGATACAGCTCAGTGTAAGTCATGGGAATTGGTGCGAAGATTTCTCTTGGTCTTGGTGCAGGTACTGGAGGAGTTGGAACAGGTGGCCGTAACTGATTAGGTCTGTTGGGAGGATAATTGTTGGGTCTATTGGGAAGATAATCATTGGGCCTATTGGGAGGATAATCATTGGGCCTATTGGTAGGATAATAATTGGGCTTATTGGCAGAATAGGATAGGCGAGGTCCGGTGGCCACAGTGCCCACGAAGGGAATCCCTCTTCCTCTTCCTATTTGTTGTATTTCTTCATCTTTTCTTCTGGAAGGTCCTCCTCTTTTCATAGGATCGCTAAAGGATTCAGTAATCTTCCCAGTCCTGATACCATGCTCGATCCTTTCTCCAGACATTACTACGTCAGAGAAGTTAGTTGCCGCATTGCCAATAAGTTTGTCATAATATGGGTATTTCAGTGTCTGGACAAACAAAGTGACCATTTCTCTTTCTGTCATGGGTGGCTGAACCTGTGCAGCTAAGTCCCTCCACCGCTGCGCATATTCCTTGAAAGTTTCTGGCTTTTTCTTCTCCATGTTTTGGAGAGTTTGGCGATCCGGAGCCAAGTCCATAACGTGTTTATAGTTGCCGATGAAGGCCTGAGCAAGGTCATTCCAAGTTTTTATGTTCCTTGGACCTTGGCTTAGATACCACTGTAATGCTGATTTTGTGAGACTTTCCTGAAAAAGTGCGATCGACACCTTTTCATCTTTTGTGAGTGGTTGTAGTCTCCTTAGGAACAATGTGATGTGAGTGATGGGATCACTCGTTCCATCGTATTTCACGAAATCTGGCACCTTAAAATCTGAAGGGATTACGACGTCTGGCACTAAGCAGAGGTCATCCACCGAGAGAGATCCGAATATAGTGCCTCCTTCAATGGCTCGCAGTCGCTTTTCTATTGTTTCGAGTTTTTGAGATTCTGCTTCTTCTTTTGGTAATGTCTTCTTCTCTTCCTGTACAGTGTCTTGTTTCAGGTGAACACTAGCAGACGGTCCTGATTCTTGAAACAGGTTTTCTTGGACTGAGACTCGTTGCGGGGTGAATCCCGGGGGATAAGTGGGATCTTGTACTTCTTTGATGGGGACTTGAGTTGCTTTCCCTTTGATTAATTCCATCAATTGTCTCATCTGTTCTGACATACTTTCAATCTTGGACTCCATCTCCATGAGACGTCCTTCGGCTTGTTCTGCCATTAATCTTGTTTGGAGTCGAGTTGAATATCGGTGTTGAGGTCCAATTTTACCCTTTTAAAGGAATATTTATTTTATTAGATTCTATGTGTGTATGATTGATGTGATGGATGCATGCATGAATATTGTAAATACTTGGTGAAAGAAAAACTATAATGGAATTTCTCAATTACATTCAGCAAAAGGTTTGTTTAAAAGAAACGACCCAAAGTACAATACTGCTTTCTGGCCTTAGATATGAACTCCATCATTCTTTGAACATTTACTGATGGAGTAGGACAGCTCAGTTCTTCTAACTCCTTGGCTTCTTCGCCCATTAGTTGGGCTTGTTCTGTAACTTTTCTGACTTCTACCAAAAATGTTTGCAATTGATCTTGAGAAAATCTGTATTGATCTTCCCAGTATCTGACTCTCATCTCTTTTTGATCGGTTTCATCAACCAATTGGGAGATGACTTGTTTTTGGTATTCAACTTTCTCTTCGAGGAGTTGTGTTTTGTGACCGAGCTGTTGCATGTCAAGGAGCATCCTCTTGTTCTTCTCCTTTTCTTCCTCTAGTTCTTTCTCCAACTCTCTTTTCGCCAATTTTCTGATGACCTCTTCAGATAGAACTATTCCTTCCTTCCGGTTATTTCTCCATTCATAATAAGCAGTGGGAGAAATAATAGGCCCCGACTTCAATATGAAAATTCTTTTCCACGCAACTGAAATACCCATTGCGAGCTTATTTGAATTTGGATCTTCGTGTGAAAATTCCAATTTACTCAGATTATGCGTCATGGGTATAAATTGCATGGACCCAAATTGTTTTCGTACTTGAGCTGGGGCATAACTTGTTCCTCCCCATATACCTAAGAGAGGAACCCACGGGCAATTGCCGCATCGGTAGACAACGCGGGTGGAGGTAGACCAGGGGGCTCTCCATTCAATTTGGAATTCGGTGATGTTCTTGAAATAATCAACCCATGCTTCCTTGCTGTCGTGATGAATGGTTTCACTTTTCAAAAAGGCTTCGATTGGGATGAAGTCCTTTGAAAAGCGATTTCCAAAATGTTGCTTCTCACAAGGAAGGTGGCTTTTGATCCAAATGTTGAGGAGATGTGAACATCCTATGAATTTGCCCCCTCTTTGGCGACAAAAGTTTAATGCCCTGATAGTTTCACATAATATTACTGAGGTCGGATTTATTTGAGCATTGCAGATTTGCTCAAATAGTGTAATGATGTCTCCTTCAATGAATCCGACGATTCTTGGGAAGACTACCAGGCCATATATCGCTAAGGCGAAAAGCTTGCGTCGTTGATTTTTCTGAGGGAGAACGTGACTTAATTGTTTTAAGTCGATCCAACTGATAAATTTTCGAGATCCTTTTGTTGCAAACTTGGTTTGAAGACTGGAAGCTGGCATATCCAATAATTTTGCTAGGGCTCGATGAGGCTCCGTTCTTCTATCATGTTGATAAGTCTCGATTGGATAGTCGGAGGACCAACCCAAGAGGCTGTTGTATTCTTCAATGGTTGGAACCAGATCCATCTTATCGAAAGAAAAGCATCGATAAAATGGATCCCAAAATTGTATTAGAGCCCGGACAAGTGATGCATCAACGGTAACCTTTAGTAGGCAAGTGATGTGACCATATTTTGCCGTAAAAGCTTCCCGATCAGTAGAATTCCAACTATTCCAGACTTGCAACAATTCCGTGGTGTCGTTCTGATTTATCCGGACCGATACCTGGTCCTTAAGCTGTACGTGAGAATGGGATGTCAGAGCATCTCCGTGAAGCTTTTGAGCCGTTTCGGAATATTCCATAGCTTCAGGCTGAGTTTCGATTACCGTGTCATTCCATGATCCAGTAACAGCCGTGGGAAGATAATCGAGAATATCCATGATAATAGTTCTTTCACCAAATACTTATCTTTAATGATGAAATGTATATGCCGGAAAAATAAGGAAAAATAGAGTTAGTAAAAAAAATAACACATAGGATCATACAAACATATAGATAAAACAAAACCTATGGAAATGGGAACCGAGGCATGGGAAATTCTTAATGGCTGGTTCTAAGGTGGAGTAAGGAATTCTACATGCAGAAGGTGGTTTATCAAAAAGGCAAGGGATAGTTCCCGAATCCCGTCACTGAATCATAGTGACGGCCCGATTCCTTACCCTCTAGGGTTTATGTAAGGAATGGATTAATTCGAGTCGTAGCTTTTCGTGGGCCCATGCAGAGACTAACCGTCTCAGAAGGCAATACACTACTTCGCTACTTTGAAACCGGTGAAGGCTTGGAGACCGTGGCCTCACAAGGACAGCAACACCAATTCCGCTTAGAAAGAATCGTGTTTGATTTAAGGAAGCTCGGGTATAGAGCTTCATTTTGTGAATGCATTATGCATGTTTACTTAAATAAATATAATATATAAATCCACATAATAGTAAAGCAAAGTAAATAAAAACAAATCAACTTTAGGCTCGACTCACTAACGTCGAGTCCCCAGTGGAGTCGCCAGGCTGTGGCAACGTCGGGTTTTCTGGAGTCGCCACCAATCAGTTTACTTAGGTCGATTGGTCACCTAAAATATGGTCTGCGAGAGTTCGGGGGTTCGGGAGTACGGTTACGTTGAAACAACTTTGTTAAAACGCCCAAAAATTGGCACCTTAGTTGATTTTAATTTTGTTTTACTTTGCTTTTAAAAAAAAATTTCAGTTAATTTAGATATTTTAACTGAATTAGTCGAAAATGTGGATTTTTGGTAATTAAGTTGGATAAAATTTGATACTTCCGAACCATGGACTCTGCCGAGTCATTTGGACACGGAAGATTTTTGATTCCGAACCATGGACTCTGCCGAGTCATTTGGACACGGAATTTGGTGAAATTTTAAACAATTTTATCCATATTGTAAAAATATGGATTTTTATCTTTGTATTTAATTTATTTATTTTAAAAAAATTGATATTTTCCAAACCGTAGATCCTGCCGGATCATCCGGATATGGAAATTGATTTACTTAATCGTAATTATTTAATTCCTGAAATTAATTTTTTAAAAGGTAATGATTTTTAATACTAACTAAAAATTTGTCTTTATATTTTTACTTCTTTTTTTTTTCTTTCTTTTCTTTTCTTTTTTTTTTTTTATCTTTTATCTTATTTTTCTTATCTTCTTTTTTTTATTTCTTTTTTTATCTTTCTTTTATTTCTTTTTTTTTTTATCTTTCTTTTATTTTTATCTGATTTTTTTCTTAATTTATAAAAGAATTCAAAAGCAATTAATTTTTTTATTTAATAAGAAGTTAATTTAAAGGAATCAAAGAGTTTAAAAAAAAAAATAAAATAAAATAAAAATCTTTGATCATGGTACGGGGCGTTGTTACTCAGCCAGACCCTCTTCACCAGGTGAAGCAGCTCAAAAGCGGGCACGAGACAGTTTCCAGCCAATATACCATGAACTAATTTTTTATTAAAATAATTATTTAATACCAGGATTTTATTTATTTACCAAAGAAAACAAAAGAGTTGAAAATAAAATCTTAATTCTCATGTATTTGATTTTTTATTTAAAAGATTAACCAAAATTAATTATTCAATAAAATAATAAAGAAAAGATTTATATAAAGAAAGTCTTGATATTTATACATATTTATTTTTTTAAGCTTATTTTTTTTATTTGATAAAAGATGAACCAAGAAAGTAATTATTTAATCAAGGTTTTGTTTATTTAATGAAGAAAACTAAAGATTTATATGTATATTTTAAAAATAAAAGTGAAGCCTTAATATTTTATTTAATAAAAGGTAAATCAAAAAGTAAACAAAACTTTATTTATTTAATGATGAAACCAGAAATTTATATATATATTTCAAAAATAAAATAAAAATCTTAATATTTGTTTGTTTTATTTTTGATAAAAAAATTAAGCAAAAATGATTATTTAATAAGGAAAATAAAGGTAAAGTTTTGATATTTATATAATTTATTTTGAAAAAAGATTAAAGAAATCAAAGATTTATATGTATAAAAAGTTTTTGATATTTATATGATTTTTTTTATGTTCTTTTTGTTTGCTAAAAGATTTTTATTATTACCTTTATTTGAAATCATTTGAATAAAATTTTATTTAATAAAGGAAACAAAATCAAAAAAATATATTATATCTTTTTTTTTATTATTTTGAAAGAAATAAGTAAAATATTAGCCCAAGAAAATTTTTACTCCTTTATTCTTTTTATTAATAAAGAAACCAAAAAAATTATATTTTATTATTTTGCTGGATAAAGAGATAAATAAAAAATATTAGTCCAAAGTTTTTTTTTATTTTTTTTAATAATAAAGGAAAATTTATTTATATACTTTATTTAAAAAATATTTTCCAAGCCATGGATCCTGGCGGATCATTTGGACATGGAATTTAATTTCTTTTTTATATTTCATTATCAATTATTAATTAGAAAAAAAAAACATCACTTTTAAAGATGTATTTAAAAAAATAATTTGTATTTATTTATTTATTTATTTCATTATGTTTGTTTATTAAAAGGAATAAAAACTTTGTTTCAAAATAAAATAAAAAAAAAAATTTTTATTAGCCTTTAGGAAATTATTCACATAAAATTCCTTTTTTTAATCTTTTAGTTAAAAAAAAAATTAATAAAGTGGGGCTTTTTGGCCATCCACTTTAATAACACAATAATAAAAGTTAGCACAATTAATATAGTTAGTTGTTAATAACAATAAAAAAGTTAGTAAAGTTAGATTAACAATTAACAACAATAATAAAAATTAGCCAAGTTTAATTAAGTCAATTAATTAACAACAATAATAAAAGTTAGCCAAGTTTAATTAAGTTGATTAATTAACAACAATAAATAAAAGTTAGCCAAGTTTAATTAAGTTAATTAATTAACAACAATAATAAAAAGTTAGCCAAGTTTAATTAAGTTAATTAATTAACAACAATAAATAAAAGTTAGCCAAGTTAATTAATTGATTAACAACAATAATAAAAAGTTAGTCAAGTTAATTAAATTAATTAACAATAATAATAAAAGTTAGCCAAATTAATTAATTGATTAACAAAGTTAATTAAATTAATTAATTAACAACAATAATAAAAAGTTACCCAAGTTTAATTAAATTAATTAACAAAGTTAATTAAATTAATTAATTAACAATAATAAAAGTTAGTAAGTTAGTTGTTAGTTGTTAGTTGTTAATAACAACAATAAAGAAAGGGTTAGTAATAAACAAATAATAAACAAATAAGTAAAAATTAAAAAAGGTTAATAATTAATTCTGCAAGAACAAAAGAAAAAGTTAGTAACCAAAGTGAAAAAGAATGAAAAGATAGAAGATTAAGTAGGGGTTTTACCCTAGCAGTTTAATTTTGAATCTGAAGAATGAAGAAGAACAGAGCAACAACGCGGGAGCAGGGGCAGGGAGTGGTTTTGGCGGCCAAGACGGTGCACGGCAGGGGAGAAGTGGACGGCGGCCAGGGGCGAAGGAGGAAGACGGCGTCACGGCGAGGAGGAAGGCACGGCGGCGGCGGACGGCGAGGGGCACGGCGGAGAGAGAGAGAGAGAGAGGGAACAGCAGTAAAAAAAAAAAAATTTTGGCTTTCTGGGGAAGAAGGGAAGAGGGCTGGGGCTAAGGGCTGTAATTTTCTCTTTTTTTAAAACGGAGCTCTAAGTTTTTTTGCTATTTTTTTCTGTGTTCAGCACAAAATTTGGGGGGCTATTTATAGAGGAAGTTTAGCTGAACTGTTGATGGATAAATTAATAAAAAAATCCAAACTTATCTCTTAAATTGGTAAAATGACAGTTTTAGTCCTTTACGTCTCTCAGCCTCTGGATAAGTTCCTGAAGCTTCTGATTTTGACAATTTTGTCGTTTTCTGTCAATTTGAGCCAAAAACGTCGGCAGGCTCAAAATTTTATGTGACAAACTGCCAAATGCTCCTGGAACTTTCAGAATTTGTCAATTTTACCTGAAACTTCTTAATTTTGTCATTTTTACCTCAAACTTTTAAATTTTGTCATTTTTATGGAGTTTTCTTTTTTTTTTCTTTCAAACATACATATATACACACATATATCAAATCTTCACAAAACAAAACAAAAAAAAAATATATATTTTAAACTAATTAAAAAAAATTTAGTAATAATAATAACAATAATAATAATAATACATTTTTTTATTTAATTTTTTTATTTAAATTTTTTTTAAAATTATTTTAATGGCCGGACGAAATTGGGTGTCAACAGATATCATATAAAAGAGAAAAAAAATAAAAAAAATATAGTAGTAAAAAGGAAGATAAAAGTATGGTCGTAGGAATGTCAGTATATAACGAAACATATACTTTCTCCGTCCCTTTATCTTTGCAACATTTGCTTTTTTACGGAGACCAAGAAATTTACACTGTTTATCAGTTCTTTTCAAAATTGTCCCTCATTTCCCATGTTGCTACAACCAACAACACATCTCCGAAGCTCCTCACTACCCCGATCAAATCGGCCTAACCCATCTCCACCGCTCCACGACTATTCCTCCGAACATCGACTTCTGTTCTGGAGATGGAAGCTCTTGTTCGCCGCCGCTGAATCCAAACCCATATCATTGTTCTTGTTTCGACTATCAATTCTTCATAAGATCAGTGAGGATGAAGGCAAATAGATCGATCGAAGGTACCAGATGAGGACGATGGCGATTCGGTCAATCTGACACAATCGGAGGAGGATGATGGTTGCAGTCATCGATTGATCAAATCAACTGGAGAGAAGAATCAGTCAACGATTCGTTCCAGTAATCGATCGATTCGGCACTACCGCTTGCAGATCCTTGCACCGCCTCCGTTGCCCCCGTCGAGTCCATCATCTCCGTCGCGTCACCCCCAGTTAATTCTTTCGACTCCGCTGGCCCCTATTCATGGCGTGAATCGCTCGACTTGAGCAACCGGTGGCAACGAGGATGACAATTGCCCCAAAATCGAAGCTTACCCACATACTTAATAGCTCGATTGGATAAGATTCGAAAGAATTTGATTGATTTGGAAGGAGAAGAGAGAAGAATCGGTTGCATTTAGGTGAAGAAGAAATAAGGGTATAATGGACAATTTGCACATAAAAGTTACTGAAAGAGGAAATGGTACAAAAATTTTGGGACATCCAAAAAAAAAATGATGTAAAGAATATGAGACGGAGGAAGTAATATAAAAGTAATTCTCGACGGATGAAAATTTCTGGAGTAAGAATATTTGCTACTATATATTTCCTCGCTTTCTTCCCTCATGCATATATATGGAGTAGATTCATTCAGCAAAAGCAGACAATTAAAACCCAATTGCCCAAACTTCTTCTAATGATAATAAATTATGTGCAGCTTGATGTTTTCAACTTCACTAGATTGAAAAGTGATCCTGAATTGACGGGTAACCGTTTCAAATAAATTAATCAAATGCCATTACTATTATTTCGTGTCATTACTTTTGAAGATTTTAGATGATAATGAAGCTTGAAAATAGTACTCATGATGTTATTTTTTACTCGTATCTTGTAGTAAATATTTTTTTTCATTAAATTTATCATTAAAATAAATATCAGTAATAAATAATTAAAAAAATTTAGTCATAAATTTATGTTAATGAATTAAAATTTTACTTTATTTTAATTTTGAGTTTGACTTTCTTTATATTATGTTCTTGTCATTCAAGTAATTAGCTATGATCAAAACATAACACATGTATATACTTTAAAATGATGAATATTTTTTGTGTCATTAAAGAATAATTGACTAAAAAATTTCACCTCTTATCAATTCAAATTCCAATATTTAATAGTGATGAGAAATTTATTTAAAAAATTTACTTTCAGTTTTAGCAATTAGGGACAAAATTATTTATTAAACCATATAAATTTTGAATGAAATAACTCATGCTACAAAATTAATTAATAAATATTAAAAGAAAAAAAATTGGTCAAAAAAATTTAGGGACTAAGCGATGAAATTGAAAAGTTTTAGGTATTAAAATTTAACAATTGATGGTGACCAATGTTTTACTCTAGAAGACAATACATAAAAAAATAACAGAAAAAGTTCTAAAACAAAAGAGCAAATAGAAAGAATATAGTTAAGTAGTTATTATTTATTAAGTTTGGGGACCAAAATATAACATGAGTCGAACTTAGTGACTGAAATGGGAAAGAAAAGAAGTTCAAGGTTGATATTGGGGTTTAACCATAAAAAAAGTGAGCATAGCTGGCACTCACAAAATTACAACACAGGCCCCTGATACACGATTCCCTTGCAAAAAGGGGACCAAACTTAAAAAAGAGTCCATTATGTCCACCAGAAAGCAAAAAAAAAAAAAAGGAACGGCACTGTTCTTAAACAGTGTAAACAGTGCAAAACCCAAGGCTTTTATAATATAGTTATAATGTACATTGCTGCATATTAAATGAATGAAAAAACCTCCTAGGATTAGTTGAACTTACACTTTCATCTCAACTACTTGAAATATTTGCACTTATCCACTTAAAAGTTAACTTTATTATTAACTGTTACTACAAAAAATAAATATTTATTTTACCTTCTTAACATTCTTCTATAAAAACTTTGCCGCATGGTTTTTGCATCTAATAATTTAGGCTCCTTAATTAGACCTATCGCCCAACTTCTCCACTCTTTTCTCTGATCTACAAGTGGAGCAACCATCAATACTGCATCTAACGAGTTAGGCTCCGCGACCTCCCCCTTTTTATTTCCTTATCAAATTCTACCTTTTTCCTAATCTCAATTTGGGAGACTTTATGGTAATCATATCCTATCTTTACGTATTTAAGTAGGTAAAGTTTTGGAAGTTCTAGAAACATGCTTTCAATTAGGTTTGATACATTTTACTGTCTTCTTCTTTTCTTTTTTTTTTTTTTCCTTCCAAATTTTTAACACGAAAGGAGTCATTAATAACAACCTTGGCAAAATAATGGAGATGCGAACTAGTGGGGCACTGTGCAAATAACATCAATCCCTTCGACTGTCCAACCATGCAAAATCTCTGCTTGAAATATTACCAAGATCTACAGCTCAAAAAACAAGAATTGTCCTTAGCCAAACAAGCCCTAATACCCAAAAATTGATGGATCATCTCGCTCCTCTGGTCGCCACTGGGGAAAATGCTTCTCCTTTGTCCACAGCGAAGGACGTGCCAGAGGTTGAATTGGTGCTTGATATGCACAAAGCGTGTGGATTTACCCGGGGTTTGAGTGATGGTGCAGGATTTTGTTCCGCGTGGCTCATTGGTACACAGATTAGTGGAGGTGCACCTTTGATTTCAAATTAGTAGGGAAAAAGCAGATCGCGAAGGCGAATTTTGTAGTCGTAGTAGAGAGTTCTGTAAGGTAAAGATGGATCAGCATTGATGGATAGGTCTTTTGGATTGGTAGCAGGTGATGCTCGTGGGTTTACTTGGCGACCGTCTGAGAATTGCATGTGGTTGTTGTTCTTTATATTGAAGATGAACGAAAAAAAGACAAGGAAAAATAAATTGTTCCTAATTGCAAAAATGGTGCATCGGCAACATAAGTTGGGGACCCTAAGCCTGGGCAAAATCTAGATGGGTGTTGGCTGAGGAGGAATAGGCGAGTGGGCTTGGGGATTGGCAGGCGACGGAGGTTAGTGCAGGAAGAATGGTCATGCAGATCTGGGTGAAACGAGGGCAACTGGAGGGAAAAGGAGGTATGGTGGCTATGGCGGGGGCAAAGTTGAAGATGAAATTGGACTTCATCCATTCCACCTTAAGAAATGCAAAGATTTTGAACTTTAACTTTGAGATTATGTTCCACGCATCTTACAACTGAGTTTTAAGTCTAGTACATAACTTGATGACTTTGACTGCATTACTATCCGGATCAACAATTTAGTTCTATAGATCGGGGGAAAGAACAAATGGTCTTAAAAACCTGGCATAAAAAGAAATTAAAGAATTCATCAAATTCTTGATAGAATCTTTCTAGCAGGGTCCGTATTCTTCCTAAAGATGATTTGCCTAAATTATTTCCTTCATGAATCTGTCCTTCTTTTTGCAGCAGTACTGCCAATTAATAAACTACAAAACTATGGTAGTCCTCGATTTTTACATGAAGAACATGCTGTAGCAAGGCCACCATGACCTTGAAGCTGTCTTTCTCAGACCTCACACATCCAAAACTGCAGTATGTACAAATTCTGAGCAGCCTCTTAACTTTAAGATTTTCTTTATCAGACATGAACATCTGGCTTGTGATTCAAGCAGCATTATCCAAATTGAGCGTTTCATCCCGAAAAGCTTTTCGCAACATTGGAATTCGACATTTCCTAGCGCACTTCAGGCTGTTAATGTCACCTCTTAGAAGCTGCACAACCTACAGACACAATAACAAGTTGCAGAAGCTTGTGAAGAAAATTCAATACCAATAACCAAAACACTGCTACAAGCTTAACCAATTTCATGCAAAGACAATCACCAAGGCTCATCAACAAATGATATCTAGAACTAGCTTTTCTGCTACACACCTGATTCATTTGAGGACGGCGAATGGATGTCTGCTGTATGCACAAAGCGGCAGCCAGGACAACTAGATTCATTTGCCGCAAATCAAAGTCATCACCAAGAGCAGGATCAATCAGCTCCCGGATGTCATTCTTCTTCAGCAGAGGTTTTGCCTGCAACATTTCAGATCACCCTCTAGAATCATCAAGTTTTGAGGAAAGTTTGCCGGCGCACTTAGAGATCTAAGCAGAGAACAAAGGAGCATTACCCACAAGACAAGGCTTTGCTGAGAGTAGTCTAGAGCTCTACGTCCGGTGACTAGTTCCAGAAGCAGCACACCAAAGGCAAAAACATCGGTTTTCTCATCCACTATGCCGTGCATCAAGTACTCCGGAGCAAGATAGCTGCGAACATACAACAAACTGACTGAAATATGAAACACCTATACCTATACATAGAGATGAACGGAAGAGTTAGAACATCGATGCTTGCTACTGATACGAACCCAAATGTCCCCTCAAACTTGGATATAGTGGTGTGAGTCCAATGCTCTGGCAGCCATTTTGCAAGCCCAAAGTCGCAAATCTAAAACTAAAAGCAAATTACTATCCAAACCAAAGTAAAATTTTGCTGTAAATCTGTTCAGCTCCGTTCTTCTTTCTGGGACAGATTGAGTAGTAAATATGGGATATCTCATTAAACTACTGAGGTACCTGAGGTTCAAAGTCCTCCGTGAGCAAAATATTTGCAGCCTTAATGTCTCTATGGATAATTCTCTTCTTGCAGCCCTCATGAAGATACAGCAACCCTTCAGCAGTGCCTAGTGCAATCTTGTATCTAATACCCCAGGTCAATCTCTCCTTTGAACCTGCATACCAAATTAGGTATCAGATCGGCCGAAAGACTAACAAATTGAAAGTCAGACCAAGCAATGGGGACATTCAGGACTAACCATAAAGAAGAGAGGCTAAGCTCCCGTTATGAGACAACTCAAGCACAAGATGCATTCCTCCTTCAATCCCATAACCAATCAACTTTGCAGTATTAGGATGACTCACATGAGCCATGATCCCAAGCTCTGACAAGAAGTCCCCAATAATTTCATCTGGTGTGCCTTTTATCAGCTTCTTGATTGCTACAAGCTGCCCATTTTGGAGACTCCCTTTGTAAACTTCAGCATAACCTCCTTTCCCAATTAAATTATCTACACAAACCAGACAACCAATTTCACCCCAACTGAACCCAAGTTCAATCTTTTAAGCATGCATAGAATGTAACTAGACCAGTTCTGAACTCGGGTTGATATCCATATAGGAATAGGCTTATGGTTACTAACCAGGGCTGAAGTCCTTTGTGGCATTTTGGAGCTCAGAGAAGCCAAAGACTTTTCTGGGAGACTTGAGGTTATAGGAATTGGCGGTCACAAAGAAATCAGCAGCCGCAGGCGCATTTTCTCTCAAACTATTGCATCTTCTTATCGAGAGCCTAAATATGCTTAGCGGGAGCAGATTGGGTCCCTCTTTCTTCGGTTTAGTCCTGAACAACCTGGAAAATCCACGCCAGAGTGAAGAATGTTTCAAGCTCTGTTCATTTGAAGAGTCTGTGGAGGGTGCCTTGGAAGAAGAAAAACTGGTCTCGAATTCTTCGGTTTTGAAGAAGTCTTCAAGAACTCCTACGGGCGACGACGCCTCTTCCTTTTTCTCCATTGCTACACAGTATCATGAAATCTACAAAACGAAAACTAAATTCGATCAAAAAAGCCGAAAATTCGGCAGAATGAACCCAGAACTTTTCAAGAAATAAAATAGATGACTTACAATGAAGTGAAGCAGAGCATGGTGTTCCGGAATCCTGATACAATTAAGCCAACAAAAGATGTTTCAGTTGTAAGTTGTAACCTGCAAACTTGCCCCCGAAGATACAGAGATTCAAGAAAACCAAAAGCAGCATATACAAATGCAGAAGAGAAGCCATAGCAGAGGCGAAGATTCTGACACGCAGTTTTAAATTTTGACCAAACCCAGAAAACACTATATATATATATAGAGAGAGAGAGAGAGAGAGTCAGAAAGATGTGAAGAGATTAAAAGGCCTACCGTTGAGGGTGAAACTGAAACTTGATAGGATTTGAGAAGTTGTAGAGAGCAAGCAACGGCAGAGGGAAGAGAAAGAGGGAAGTGGGGGAGATGGGGGGGAGGGGGACAGAAGACGTAGACACAGAGACAGAGTTGAACTCTACGTTCCCGTGGTCGTTGTCCTGTCAATATATATCTCAAGTTACCGCTACAGATATTTCCCCCCCTTCACCCCTTGCGACGATATCTATCTGAGCTCGCGAAACTTGTACTGCTACTCCGCCAGTACCTTTCTTTTTTTTTTTTCCTTTCTTTTAATCAGGAAAGGAGTTGGGGAAAACGAGAGGCCTTTTCCTTTCTCCTTTAATCAATTTATCCGAACGTGAAAAGCTCTGATTGGTCAGAGGCGGCTTCTTTAAGATGTGCAAGGTTAGATTCTGACATGTGGAACTTGAGCGTTGGGTTTTTATTGGCGGACCTGCAAGCGTGGCGTTGCAAAATGAAACCAAATTTACGTTCCAATATGACAGAAATATATTCGCCTAAATCCAATCTTCTCTCAGAACGAACATCCCAGAAATTACGAATCCTTTTTGTCTGTCCCCCACGGTAAACAAAAACATCTAGTGCGTCAGTCTAATTGGCTTTTCGATTTCTCCTGGCAGTTATAGCAATAAAATTAACACTAACCGAGTTTAATTCGCCTCAGAATTTTTAAGGCGTACTTGACAATTTTGGTTGCGGTGAGTATTAACCTAGGGGTAATTTTACAGGCTGAAGAAATATCATTTCTAGACTTCTACTGTAACAGGTATTTCTGAAGTATTTCATAAGAAAAAAAAAAAGGTATTTCTGAAGTGTTTACCCAATACGTGATGTTGATCTGATTTATTGTGAACTGGAAGCTTAATTATATGAGTATGGTAGAGATAATTTTGGGGAGATATTTATGTAGAGAAATAGTGCAAATAAATAAAACGACCGAGGTATTATATAGCTGAGCAGATAAAAATGACCACCAGAACCAGATGCAAACAAATGAAAGGGTACAAAAAAGAAAAAAAGAAACAAAAAAGGGCACGTTTCTATTTCTTGTTTCAGCCAGACGAATCCAATTCATCTCTGACTCCTGTGATTCCAGCTATCCCTCTAATTTTTTTATTTTCGTTCGAGGTCACATTGCATTATATATATATATATACACCCATTATTTTACAGAGACTGTACGGAAGTTAATCCACAAACCAATATACCATACATACTCTTTCATTCTATCTAAAATTCAAGTTTGATGACAAAGAGATAAAAACATCGATCTTACATAAATTATAGGGTTTTTTATAGTTACCCTTGAACTTGAAATAATATTACACTTTTCCCTAAGGTTTGAAAACCTACATTTACGTCTGCTATTTTAATGTTATTAGTCAGCCATTAGTTAAAATTACAACAAACCTCATTGAATTTAATCTGATTTACAATGACATATAAAGTTTTAGAAATCGACACTTTCCCTCTTGTTTTTTTCATATTATCCGGTGGTAATTTCAAAAATTCTAATTCAAACTATCTGATAACTATGTTATAATAATGTCAAATTGCTTGATATCTTTTAATAATTAATTAACACTTAAAATACTTTATCCGCCTTAGGTTTTACACTCTATTTGCCATTTCGAGTCATCTTAATTTTTTTTTACATCATTTCAATTTTTAGTAAAATTTACCAATTAACTTTACAGTTATACCGCTGTTTGGTTCCTAGACTTCCATTTTTTAATTTTTATTTTTTCTATCACTTCCATAAAATCCATCTCCGGCACTTGACACTGCTCCGATTCTACAACCCTCCTAGGGTGACTTGAACTCGCATCCAACCCAAATTCTCCAGGGGATGACAATGCTGGCGACTTGGAGCATATAGCTCTACTAATGACATTGGGCGATGCCCAGACCTAGGCAGATGTCGAGGTAGGATGATTGCGGCTGGTGTTAGTGGCGAATTGCGAATCGATGAAAAAAAGGTTGGAGAATAAGGATCAACTATTGCCGATTCTGGAGAAATTAGGGGAAAAGGCAAGACCACTACTAATGCCAAAGCTGACGCCGTTTCCGGAGTAGCTGGGAAGTGAATCCTTAGAAATGGAGTGCTTTATTTTCCTATAAAATGGGAAATTATTGGTGGAAAAATGGGCTGATTCACTGCCTTTGCCTTGGCTGACCGGATTTCTTTGGATTTCACTGAACGATTCGAGCAATTTCCATGGAGGGCGTGGAATTTGCTTGTTTCATTGAAAGCAATAGGCCTCAGCCTGGGGATGGGGCTGGCCATCCTGCTGGGTGAGGATCGAGAAGCTGGAAGCGTGGTAGTTGTGCTGCTAGAGGAAGATGATGATGAATGCAACGAGCCAGAGTGCAACAAAAAGGGTCTTGTGCGATGAGAGGAAAACCAGGGTGCTCAACTTGAGGTTGAGGCGGTGGAGGTTGAATTGATGTTGCCTTGTGGTGAGAGAAATTCAAGCATGGTGGTTGGTTGGCTTGCGGTCGGATTCAATTGTTGGGCATAAAAATGGTGGATCTGATTGCTATTGAAGAGAGAAGTTTCGAGTGGAATGGTAGTGATCAAAACAGATGGTTTAGAATTTAGAAGTTTAAGATTTAGAATAATTATTTTAAAAAAATTGAGAATTGAAATTGTTATTATACATATATTTTAATGTTAATTAATATTACATTAGGAATTTCCGTCTAATTTAATTGTGAAATTGATGGAAATAACTCAATTGAATGCATAATATGTAGTAAAGGACTTTGATAGGATAATCTTAAAATAGGGTATCAATTTAGGACATAAAAATAAGTTAAGGGTTGCAAGGTGGAATTTACCCAAATTCTTAAAGCTGCTGTTAGGTAATATGAAAAAAAAAAACAATAGGGAAAATGTAGACTTCTAAAACTTTGGGTGTAATTGTAAATCAAACTAAATTCAAGAAAGCTGACAGTAATTCTAACTAATGGCTAGCTAATATCACTAAAAAAACAGAAGGTAAATATAGGTTTTCAAAATTACGGGACAAGTGTAATATCATATATATTTGAGGGACAACTATAAAAGCCCTAAATTAAAAATTAATTAAATCTTAATCCACCACAAAATCCTGCAGGTATTATGCCAATAAACAAACAAAAAAAAATCAACGACAATAAGTTACTAAAAAATGCATATTGAAATTGGTTGGAGCAGTTCTTACCTACATACAACTTCAGTAGTGTAATCATTTGAAGGCAGCCACCAATAGGCAATAGCTACATTCATGATAATAGTAATAGTAGCCTATCCATCGAAAACCCCTACGCAAGGAACTTGTAGAGTAGAAAAAAATACTACCAGTACGTACTAAAAGAATTGATGATTCTGGGACATTCTTTACCTCCAAATCAAGAGACTTTCATAACCAATCATACCACGTGGGACTTCGAACTCGTACATAAATACATGTAAGTACTCTAGCGCTTAAAGGGGAAAATAATAATAATAATAAAAAAACAAATGACTGTCATCATCCCTTATTCTTCAAGCTTCTTATTTACAATAAATGATAAAATTAAAAGAGGTAACAAGATGACCATATATTGAAGTCAATTCTGATGGGTTTGATTAAGATGGAAGTAGCGTCAACTAAAAAAGGTGCTTGTAAGTGGAGTTTCATGGTTGGTGACTGATCATAATTCCATACATCTTACATGACAAGTTTTGTGTTTGTTCTGTTCGATCGTGGGAGGGGACCAATCGAGGGGCATACATATAAATATATATGAAAACTTACAAATAGTCCCTGAGGTATGTGTTAACTTATAGTTTATCCATTTTATTTTTAAAATTTTATATTTTATCCCTATATTTTTTTATATTATCTGATAATAACTTTTAAAATTGTATTTAAATTATATAATAGTTATCTTTCAATAATTTCAATCTCTCTAATATTTTTTTTATAATTAATAGATATTTTAAATTATCACTTTTCCCTTTCTGTAAATACATTTTCTTCCCTGTAAATGTGTATCAGTATTTTTTAAAAGTCGGTTAACTGTGACAAAAATATCAAAAAATTTAAAATTATTAGAATATGATTTTCAGATAGTTTAAATTAAGGTTTCAAAAGTTATTGTTAGACACTGTAAAAGAAACAGGGGTAAAATGTAGGTTTTTTAAAATAGAGTAGGCAAAGTGTGGCATAGACCAAACTAGGGGGTTTTGTACTTTTCCCTAAATATATATGTCATGGATCATGTTTATTTCTGGTGCCAAACAGGTCTAGCTTTTTCAGGGATCTGGATCCAGTCTAAAAGAGAGAATCAGTCTATGAAAACTTTCAAATTAAGAAATGACTCTCATTAAAGAATGATACTCATTAAGGCTGTAAACGAATTGAACGAACACGAACAAGTAATGTTCATGTTCGTTCATTTAATTTTTAACCAATACGAACACGAACACAAACAATAAGGGAACACAACTTCTCTGTACATGTTCATTCATTTATTAATAAATGAACACAAACAATTAAAGTTTATGACTACTACCAATCTAAATTGGAACGAGTCTAGCAATGATGACATAGCAATAGGTAATGGTGAGAGACGTTATAGGTTATAGCTATAGGGCTCGACTTAGTGCTACAACATATTCACGTTATGAGATAAATGACTAATCATGTTTAGGAAAACAAAGATAATCAATTAATTTGGGGTAGATTGAGACATAATTATGTGTGTGTGGAGTTGGTGAACGCTAATAAAAATATATGATATATAAAATATATGATATATAAAATATATACTATAATAATACATGTACAACTAATATATAAATAAATAGATAAATAGACATAAATAAATAAATAAATAAATTAACAATAACTAAACCGTTCGTGAACATAAATAACGAACGATACCTTATTCTTGTATGTTCGTTTAACTAATCAAACAGAAAAATCTGTTTATGTTCGTTCATTTAACTAAATAAACAAACATAAATAAACTTCTGCCGAATGGTTTACTGAATACTTTGTTTGTTTACACCCCTAATACTCATTAAAAAAATGATTCATAGGATTAAGGGAATCTTACATTTATGAACATTTCTAAAGAGGCCACGACATATGCACCCAAACATGTATCATTAGGGTCTCTAACGTTATCTTTGATCACGGGTTCAGGTCATAATTTACGCGAGTTCACAAGGTGATTAATCATTGGTGCAAGCATTCAAACTAGGGGTGATCAGTATTCGGTTTAAACTGAAAAAACCGAAAAACCGAAATAATTTGAAAATTCGGTTCGATCAATTCAGTAATTCGGTTCGGTTTCAGAAAAACTGAATAACAAAAAAATCAGTTTCAGTTCGGTTTCGATTTTGGAATTCGGTCAATTCGGTAACTAAATTAACCGAAATTTTTTATACTATATATATTTTTTTATTTTTTCATGAACAATAAAGCTACCAAGTAACCCAAATTAGCTTGGATTCTTATTTTCTTTCTTTCCATGGACAATGAATCTTCTATATTGAATGAAATTTAAAAAGAAAAACAATGTTTCTCTCTCATTTCATCTATTATAGAATTTTATTTCCATTTTTTTGGTTAATTCGGTTTGAACTAAACCGAACCGAAATATTTCAGTTCAGTTTGAATTTGATTTTATAGACTAATTTGGTTAATTCGGTGTCTTATCATTCAAAACCGAAAACTGAATAAACTGACTAATTCAGTTCAATTTAAACCGAAAAAACCGAATGATCACCCCTAATTCAAACTAATGTCGTGTTTCTGTAGTAAAACAGGCTACTTTCAAATGATTGTCGTTTAGAGGCATTGCATCAAATTAGCCGCCACAGAAGTCAAATTAATTACCAATTGTGCTCCTATTTTATCATATAGAACATGTGATGTTTTCACTTTGTGGAAATCTACTTTTTTTCAAATATGAAGAACAAAGACGTAATTCAAATGAATTTGGGGATAAATTAAGAGTGCAACGACCAATCCCACCAGTTAAACAAAATCGACGAAGAACAGGCTATGGTAAAAACTATATTGATTTGCAGAGGAAGACGTTCGTTAGGCAGGGGAAGCAAGCAGGTTGACGATGACGCTAGCCAGTAGCTAGAATTGTTTAACCAACTGGCCGTGGGAAGGTCCTCCTCCTTTGGCCTCTCGGTTACAAGTCGTTGGGGGTTGAACTTGAAACTAATCCAAAGTTGGTTATCCGCCCTTCATGCATGGAACGGGACTTACCAGCTCCATCCTCCATATATTGATGTATATATATATATACTACTAATAAATCATACTTAATTGAACTAACCAATATTCATGTGTTGTGTGGCATTATATACCTAGTACTCTTGCCAGAAAATGAAAGAGACTTGTCCCGTTGACTTCTATAGCTACCATTATCACAATTTTAATCAAAGTCTTTTTTTTTCAGCCGTAATACTATTATTTGTCAGTTGATACTAATGTACACAGTATAAAGTGCACAATAGTGTTCCACTTTTCTGTTTTCAGTTCCAGCATTTTGTTTTTTCCGGGCCGGGCCTTCTTAATTTGTGCTTGGGTCGAACCACACGGTTTCTTCTCTTGTTGGGCTTCAGGCTTCATTGCAACTTAGAAAAAACTCCCCAATAATGATGACTGGGCTTATTCCAATCACACTTTTATTCTGTCCCCTTTTTATGTGCATATATTCAATTTATTTTGCGTATTCAAATTTATTTTTAAGCAATTATCTATTAATGGAAGATGAAGCACTATCTTAGGTTACTTCCCTCATTTCATGATATTTTAACTATTTGACTGTTGCTCAAGCTCAACCAAGAGTTTCATGTATTTAAGGGTAAGTATAATTCCCTGGAACGAGTCACAAATTGTATCACCCAATCACTAAGGAATTATTTTTTTAATTAACCCGTTTAAAATAGTAGTCAATATGAAGACTAACATATAAAGCGGAGATAATTAATAAATGTTTCTCATAGGAATGTGAAAATAAGTAGTAAAGAAATGTTGAAGAGTTTAAAAAAGTTTGAGTTTTGTTTTAAACAAAAAAGACAGCTTCAAATCATATTTATTTTCAGGTTTGATACAAGTAGGACAGAAAATGAATTAGGAGTGAAAATAGGTAGGTCGAGCTCGAGGCCACTACGCTCGAGCTCGACCTCTTTACTGTTTGGTATTACTCAGGTTCGAGCACAATTTTTTAGGCTCGAACTCTGCTCGAGGCAGGCTCGAGTTCGGCTCGAAAGCCCGCGAAGCTCGAATGACATATAAATTTTTAATGCCCTAATTACAACTTAGATAAAAGATGGGACTAAATATGTAATTTTTCTTACATTAATAACCAGAGAGGGGAAAATAAAGAACCTATCCCAAACTTTCTAGTTGTTTGATGTTCTACCCTAATTTTGTGAACTTCACAAATGAGGCATCATCTCTGTCAGTTCGACAGTGGAGCCACTGTAGTCCATCCTCAAGCTACAGATCTGGATCTCCGGCGTTTTCTTCGAGCGTTAATGGCGGCGGCGTCGATTTTGGGTGGGGCAATCATCGCCGGATCTTGGGTGGGCTATTGTCGGCGGTGATTGTCATTCGTCGAACATCGTCGTAGTTTGGTGGGACTAGCCAACGGCCGATTGGGTGGGAGCAATCGAGCACCGGTGAAGATTCAACAGTATAGCTAGATAAATCGCACAATCTATCGGTGGGAGTGCGATGTGCGGACATCCAGCGACACGATCTCGTCGGGTGGGGCCGTTGTCGGCGGCGGTGTCCATCTTCTGCTCTCATCGTCGATGGTGGCCGACGGTGTGGTGGCTGACGATGTGGGCGCTCTTGGTGGTGGCTGCCAGTGTGGGTGCACAGGTCAGTTCGGCGGAGATTAACCAAAGGGTATTAACGTGGTTTTTTAGCCGCAGCACGTGTGCATAGCGTGAGACCAATAGTTTGTCTTCTTATCGCCACTTAACTTCAGGTTATTTACGATTTTTTATTAGCCTTCTGCAAATTTCTTGATGAAAACCGATGCCACAGGTAAAAACTATAATCAATCTCAATCAAGTCTTTTCCCCTGCTTTTCATCTACGAATCAATATATATGTGACCCTTCATGGGTTCCAACCCCGTCCCGTTGCCCAGCAATGCTCCGGCAATGGCCCAATCTCCGTCAACGGTCATTTCTGTCCTCTTCAGACTGCTCATGTGATGGCCCAATCTCCACCAACAGTGCAACGGTGACGGCAACGGCCAACAGTGCTCCAACGACGGCTATGCCCAATAGTGGTTTGGCAACGGCCCAATCTCCAACACCAATTTATGGCCCAATCTCATCCAAATCGGGCAACGATGCAGTGGTTGGGGTGATGATCGAAATTGATTGGAGGGGGCTCGTGGTACAGGTGAAGGCAATTGATTAGGCAGGCTTCGATCGAATCGGTGGTCACTGGAAGCTGCAGACAGTGAGAAATCTATTGACTCTCAAATTTTTGGGCTTGGATTCGGAAATTTCTGGCCATTTTAGCTTCCTGTTTGTCAGCACAAGATTTCCTATAGGGCTCCCAAACACCAAAGAACGGAGGTGGTGGTGGAGGAGGTGCGAGGTTTTCAAGAAGAAGCAATGGCTATTGCAGAGGCCAAGGTTCGGCAGCGTTGGGACTTGGGATGGTGGGGCAGCCAAGACAAGCATCATGGTTTAGGCTATAAGTAAAGCCAACTATAGCGGCAATCAGAAACATTTCTTCACTCAGGCCCCACATCATGGTTATGGGAAGGGTTTAGGCTTGATGGGAAAATTAATAAAAGGGCCTATTAGGCTCGCAAGCCTTTGAGTCGAGTTTGTTTAGACTCGAGCTCGAGCTCTATAAGCCTTTAAGCCCATTCTAAATTAAAGTAATATAAAATAATTTATGTTAAACTATATTTTTTATTTTTAAAATAAAATTATATTTTAAATATAAATATACTAATTTAATATGAGAGTATGGGTAGGATGGGGTAAAATAAATTAAACACATGCCCTCCCTATGATTTTACAGTTAAAGTTAGATTTGGGTATTGATCAGTCGAGTTTGGGGAGTGGGGCTAGGTAAACTATTTTTTTATGTCCGTTCGTGTGCTATTGAAAATTCATTTGATTGACAAGATCGTCCTATTGGCCAGTTTTTCACAAGTTCTAGGGTGGACTTGAGTCTACCTTTATACAATACTTTCAATTTGATCATTTATGAACATACTTATTTCTTAAAACAGTATACTGGTTCTATTCAGCAATTAAAATATTGTTTGCTTGGAGTGCCTGGGAGATATAGTATAGCCTCTAGCCTGTACTCTTAAACTTATAATTAAATGATTATGTGTGAGAAAAAAAAAAAGAAATGAAAAAATGATCTAGCTTAGTATATTATCATAGTATACTACTCCCTTTATCCCAGAAGTTTTGATATATTTGACTTTTTGTTATATTTTAACTTAATTTTAGTCATATTATTGTTTGTTAGAAAAAATTAAAAAAATATATTTAGAAACTACATATCTTGAATTATCATTCATATAATTTTTTTATTTATATATTAGAATGTTGAAAATAAAAAATCCTAGATTAATTTCCAAAAACAAATGGAGCAAAACTTTTGGGATGGAGAGAGTATATACTAAAAGCTATGAAAGGGTATTAATCTATAAATAATAAACTACAGTTCTGTGCTTTTTGGTTTTTGACTTTTCCTGGACTCAATTGACTATGTGAAGCTTGGTCCCTTTTTGTGATGAAATCATTTTTCTTGAGGACCTATGTTGCCATTTTTGCATTTTAGTCTGTTTCATGTTTCTTTCTAGTTAAATGTATTTTTAATAAAGGTGTTAATTTAACCCGGTCAACTTGCAAAACTAAATGCTATAAACTGAACGGAACTGATAGCAATGCTGGTTTTATGCTGGTTAAGGTTGGGGTGGGTAGTGAAAAGATGAATCTAGTCATTCATGCAGGCCAAGGGTAGGTTTCAATTGTAAAACCCACATAAACCCAACCCACTTATTTTTCTAATTCCTAAATTCTAATTCTTAATAATATGGTTACAGTGCTCAGAACTCACACTTTTTCTCTCTTGTCACACAATTTTTTTTTTCACTTATTTATAACTGTTTTTTATTGAGAAATTTTTTTATAGAAATTCACATAAGGCTTTGGTTTTTTTGTACATATCTAGTTTTCATCATTGAGTATAGAAATAATTTATTTTTTCACTTATTTATAACTTTTTTTGATTGATAATTTTTTCTGTAGAAATTCACATGAGGCTTTGACTATTTTGTACACATCTAGTTTCCGTCATAGAGTATAGAAATAATTCAATATGACATACATATAGGTTAAGGAGCAAATAGGCATAAAATAAGAAAGAAAAGATAGATTATTTAGTTACTTATGCATATTATTATAAGCTGGTTTTTATTTATAATATATAGATTTGTGGTAATGAGTGGAGGCTTTTGCAGATGCCTTTTTTTATTTGCTTATTAATATCAATGTTATTTGAGTTCGAGATCACTATTTAAAACCAAAGTAAGTTTACATCATACTTTCTATTTTTTGTAAGTTTTTTTATTTTGTATTATTATTATACAATTGATTTGTCTTCTTTTATGAGAATTTTAAGCACTTGAAATTTTATTTTGATTGAAGCCTTTTTTTTTTGTAGAAATTAAATCTTGAAGTATAATTATATGTTTCTTACTTATTTATAACTATTTTGGATAAAAAAAAATATTGTCTTACAGGAGAATATAAAAAGCACAGTTATGCCGAACTGACCTGAACCTATTTTTATGCGATTTAGGTTGTCAACAGATTTAAGGGTATACGGGTAAAGTTGGATAGTGAATTATGAAACCTGATCAATGATGCGGGTAGGATTGTGGTGAGCTGAAACCTAGTCATATTGGACCCATGAACACCAATAATTTTCAGTCTTTAAATTTTTGTGATTTCCCATTTTAGTACCTAATTTCTATCCATTTGTCATTTTAGTCCTCAAACTTAAACCTATATTTTTTTTCCATTTGTTCTCTTTATCCCCAAACTTTTTTGTTGTTGTTCCTTTTCATTTATCTATTTTCTAAAGCAAAATTGCCTTGGTCACTGTGATTTATTTTTTTAATCAACCACACTGAATTCGTTTAATCTTTTTTCATTGTTTATTTTTGTTATTGCTTTTCTTTTTTTAGTAATTATGAGTTAGGTACTTTTGTGTATGATTCGACTAATTGGGTTTTAGCTAATTCTTATTTTTTTTTCTTTTTAAATTCATGGTTGAACTGCTAATTCTTGAAGTCTTTTCATTTGCTCTCCTGCACTCAAGACCATTTTGTATCTTTTTTATGTCAATCATTAAATCTCCTTTTTTTGGAACTGAAATATGACCATTTCTTATATTATTAAAATTTTCATATTATTTCTCTCTTCTAAAACAAAACTTTAGTTGCTATGATTTTTTTTAATTTTTTTGGCATGATTTTGAGCTAATAAATTTGTCGCTAATTGCAACATTTTCTTTCTTTCTTTCTTTCTCCTTTATTAAGTCAATAGTTATACCATTGGTCCCTCAAACTTTACCTTTACTTTTTGCCCCCAATTCTTTTTTTTTATTTTATATTTTCATGATTTCTTTTTTTCTTGTCCATAATTGATATTGACAATATACTTATATTTAATATTAATAGGGATTGAACTCATGCAACGGAAGGATACCATAAACCTTATGCTAATACTATAGTATCATTTATTATTATGAGATAGCAGTTTGTTCACTTTGTTACTCATTGTTCTTGCCCTTAACTTACCTTTAAGTATTGATTAACAACACAGGTGTTTGGAGTGGTGAATGACTTGCCATTTGCTGATTATTTGAAGGAAGATTGTTATCCCTACCAACCATGAAGAATCTACCAAGTAAGAGCCTAAGACTATGAAGTACTGCATGCAACTGGCAAGGGGGTCAAAAATAGGAGCAGAGGGAAACCAAATTGGACCGAAGCACAGAAACAGACAGCACACCGCCTTCCAGGAAGCCGAAGCTGTCTTACTTGTCCACTCTTCCTCCTTGTCACCTTCACTGTTTCTCCAACCCAAGTCCAGAAATGGCTGCTGCTTCCCTCGCCATCTCCCTCTCCCTCTCCATTATTCCAACTATGCATTAATCCCCGACCATCCTTCCAATGTCCTCTCCTCCCTATCCTCTGATTTTCTTCCTCCTCCTAACCCTAGCCCTCCCCAATCCTTCTTTCTCCCAGCAAAACGCCTCCGTTTCATGCCCCCTCGACTTCTCCCTCCTCCGCCCCCTCGTCGCTGACTCTCAGGGCCGCTCTTTCGACCGCAACACCTCCTGCCAGTACATTCGCCAAGGCCTCCGCCTCGTTCAGTCCCAGTATCTCCGGCTCACTGGCTCCTTCGTCCCTCCCCTCAACTCGTCCGATTCCTGCTGGCGAGCCTACCAGTCGTTGCTCACCCCGGTCCTTCCCAATTTCGACATCAGGACCTCCTGCGGGTTTCAGACCAGTTGGATTTCGGAGGGTTGCATGAATATCACCACCAGATCCCAACTCGAAGCTTGGCTTCCCCAATCCTTCATGAGAGATGTCGTTTCGAATTGTAATCAGTCGCTCGACGATGGCTCGCCTTGCTCCTCCTGCACCAGGACGTTGGCCAGCATGCCGGGGTCGTATTTGAATGGGAACTCGATCGGTAATGTGTCGGACTGCTTTGCCTTTCCTTTTATTTATGCTGCCGCGATCAATCTTTTCGGACCCACGGACCAAGGTACCGCCAAGTGTTTGTTTTCGGTTGATTTTAGTCGCCTCAGTGGTGGAAGTAAGAAGAAGAAGAAAGTTATCATTTTGGTGGTTGTGATTTTGATTGTCGTTGGACTCGCCGGGGTGGTTGCTGGGTCTTGGGCTATTTATAGAAAGCGAAAGAAACTGAAGAAGAAACAGATGAGGGACAGAGTTAGGAATCTTGAACTGGGTTTGGGCGATGGGTTGAGGTCCATTAGCGAGAGTACCAATTTGGTCAAGTTCACTCTGGATGAGATTAGGAAAGCCACTAGGAATTTCTCCAGAGACAACATAATTGGGAGAGGAGGCTATGGGAATGTGTACAAAGGTGTGTTTCCTGATGGCTCTGAGGTTGCGGTGAAGAGGTTCAAAAACTGTTCTGTGGCCGGTGATACGAATTTCACGCATGAAGTTGAGGTTATTGCGAGCGTGAGGCATGTGAATCTTGTTGCTCTGAGAGGTTACTGCACTGCCACCACTCCGTTCGAGGGTCATCAGAGGATCATAGTCTGTGATTTGGTGAAGAATGGTAGTCTTCATGACCATCTCTTTGGTTCTGCTGAGAGGAAGCTCAGCTGGCCTATACGCCAAAGGATTGCTCTAGGGACGGCGAGGGGATTGGCTTACTTGCACTATGGGGCACAGCCAGCAATCATTCACCGGGACATCAAAGCAAGTAATATACTTTTGGATGATAGTTTTGAGGCCAAGGTTGCAGACTTTGGGCTTGCAAAGTTTACACCTGAGGGGATGACACATTTGAGCACCAGGGTTGCTGGTACGATGGGATATGTTGCACCAGAGTATGCGTTATATGGGCAATTGACAGAGAGAAGCGATGTGTATAGCTTTGGTGTTGTACTTCTTGAGCTGTTGAGCGGGAAGAAGGCGCTTGTCATGAACGATGAGGGGCCACCTTCGCCTGTGACAGAATGGGCTTGGTCATTGGTGAGGGATGGAAAACATTTGGATGTTATTGAAGATGGCATGCCGGAGTTGGGCTCGCCAGAAGTCCTCGAAAAGTATGTGTTGGTTGCAGTTCTATGCTCACATCCACAGTTGTATGCCAGGCCAACCATGGATCAGGTTGTGAAAATGTTGGAAACAGAGGTATCAGTTCTGTCAATCCCAGAGCGACCAATTCCCTTGATTGCTGAAATCAGTGACATTGAGAGATCTGTACATAGTAGCGGCTCAGGTCACCTCTCCAGCCCTACTGGCTATCAACCGTTTATGTATGACAGCAGTCGCCTTTCAAGCAGTAGGAACGATGAAACAAGTTCAGACATTTTAACTGGAAGATCATAATTGATAGGCCTTAGTCTAGGTAAGTCCCACGAAGCTTCCATGGATCAGTATGTGTCGCCGTGTGTTGTTCTTTAATTCATGGGTTCAAATTACATGGTTCATGTAAATATAAGAATCATTGATGTTGTAAAGATTAAAGGTAAGAGTTATAAACAATTTAAACGATTTGTTTCCAAATTAAATGATAGTTTAGAGAGGGATACCGAAATCTTTCTGTCCTTGTAACTTGTTTGGAACTATTCATAAGCATCTTGGCACGTTGATGCATTTTAATGCAAAATTTGAGAAAGTTGTGAATATTGAATCAAAGAGTGGCAAGTAAGGAAAGGTGCATGTGATGCGTGGTGTGTGCAATGTTCCTGCAAAGTGAAGGCACCAGAAAAGGGGGTCCAGATTAAACCTGCTAATTTCTGGGAATGTTATTTTCAGACCCTAAAAAACAGGTTCTTTACGTTCGTTCTTGCAATACTTGTGCATTTGTGCTTCACTTTCATTTCATCTGTGCACTTGTGCAAGTCTCTTTTCTCTGCGGTAACTGGAGCTGGGACAAAAATGGGTGATGTAAAGAAAGTAAAGAAGGGTGAGAATTGTGTGTGTGAGCCCCTTACCGGGGTGGAGAAGATTGTGGTTTGGGGTAAGTATTATTCGGACAAAACAAAAAAAAATTAAAAAGATCGATTACATTTAGATAAAATGTTTTGGTTTTTTTTTTTTTAGATTTGGTCAGTTTGGATCAAAACTGAATTTCATATTTAGTTATTAGATTGGTTATTGGATCATATATTTAAAACTGAATAGACTGAATAGTAATAAATATTTTGCCATTATCCTTAATGACCAAACATATATAAAGTTATTTTCTGTTAATTTTTACCATTATCCATGTTGATCATACATATATAAAATTGTTTCTTATTAATTTTGGACAATATGTTGTCTATTTTTCTTTAATTTTGGGTATGAGAGATAAAAATTTTAATATGTATCTTATTTTTACAAAAAAAAAAAGCAGAATAAACTGAAATATAATTTGGACAGTTCCGATCACTTTGTAAAAACGAATATCAATTGGATCAATATATTTGGATTGATTCTAAATCGAACTAACTAAATGTTCATCCCTAATGGTGGCAATGGCATTTTCCAGTTAAGCCCCTCAGCCAGTTGCCAGCTTCATCGCGAGGCAAACAGTGTGCAACCATAGGCTGACCTCCTCCATAGTGAACGCCGAAATGGTAGGGTATGTTGGAGTGTTTTTGTTTGTGTTTGTAGGTCTTCTGATTCCTCCTAATTGATCCTCACTAGTAATGTAGTAATGAAATAACAATGAGCATGCCTCTGTAACTGTTTTGTCAAAGAAAGATGTTTCTCGATGGCAGATTGGTGTAGGGATGGTTAAGGATGATGGCGTTTGTTTGGGTTGACTTGAGGCCCATTTTGAATGGAAGACTTGGACCGGTACTGATGGACTGTCACAACACTCTTTTCTTTATCAGGTGATGAGTTGCCGGCTAAAATAGTTGTTTTTGTTTTTTTCTTAAATGTTTAGTGGTCTAATCCCTAAGTTTATTCTACTAGTTATCTCTAACACTGAGCTTGAGGTCTAGAGTTTCAATATTAACAATTGCAGAAGTCTTTCCTCTTTTTTTTTGGGTAAATTATCTCTAACTCAACTCGAATCATAGTTATTTTGAATAAAAAATGTTCTCTTATCTTTTCTTTCCCCAGTTTTTATGTCGCCCTTTGGTTGGTTCTCATGAATAAACTTAACTGTATATAAAACGCAAATCAGTATTTACTCCTTTGGATAATAAAGAAAGGGATAATTACAGTCTACCCCTTAAGGTTTAGGTGAAATTGCATTTTTCCTTCTTGTTTTAAAAATTTACACTTTACCCTCTGTCTTTTTAATACAGTCCAACAGCAACTTTTAAAATTTTAATTTAGATTGTACGGTACTTATCTTTAAGTAATTTCAATTTGTATGATATTTTTTATAGTTAATTGATATTTAAAAAATATAGTTTTCTATTTACAGAAAGAACAAAAATGAAAAAAAAAATTAAAATGTCCATTAACTAAAAAAAAAATTATATAGATTGAAATTAATATAAAATGGCTATTGTAATGTTTAAATTAAGATTTCAGAAGTTACTATCGGACAGTATTAAAAAAGTATGGGTAAAGTGTATATTTATAAAACATGAGCGGGATAAAGTGTAATTTCACCTAAACCTCAGGAGATAAATTGCAATTAGCTCATAAAGAAATTGTTTATTTAGTACTGCGTGTAAGATGTGAGAAGGCAGAGCGCTATTTATGGATGTGGAATTTGAAAAGAAGCAAGGCCATGGCTTTTCATAACTTCCCATTGAATCGGTATAGTCATTTTTAACCAAGGCACACACGAGCGGCTGAAGTACAGACATAGGCAGCAGAATGCCAATGCAAACAAGGAAAAAGAGTTGAAGACAAAAAAAAAATTAGGCGTTTGAATTGAAGTGAAGAAAAAAGTGTTGACAAGCACATGCATTATGATCTAGCCTGTCTTGCATTAACAAGAGGAGTAAATTGCACCTGTGGCTCTTAAATTTTTATTATTATACCATTTTAGATCTTAACATTAAAACTTTACATACAACATCTCCAACTTTGTTTAAAAGTTTTGTTTTGGACTTTTCTGTTAACTTGAGACATTAAGTTAGATGGGAAAAAAAAAGTTGAAAACCTTGTTTTTAACCATTGAACATTTTATCTTTGTCTTAGAAACCTTGAAACTTTCTCATTTAACAACTGAACCACCATATTCATAACCCGCCATATTCACGTCTCTTTCGGGCCACAACCATTTGTGAAATTCATCAATAGATAGCTTTGGTTTTGTAGTGTTAAGACCATATAACAATAGCCCTATGAATTGAGGGCTTGATTTCACTTGTATTGGTTCAATTTTTTGTTTGAATCGGATTTGGGTTTATGAAATTGTACATGAACCCTAGCATTGATTTTTGAAATTAAATATTGTTTATGAGAAATTTGATGAAAATGACTAGTTTCTTTGTGTTCATCAACTTTGAGGGAGCAAAACCCCTTTTTTTTCCTTCACCATTTGGCGGTGTTTTGCACACTAGTGAACTCTAGGCAACCTTCACAGAGATCATAGTTCCCAACCGCCTGAGAAATGTTGTCGAAGAGAGATTATGGTTTCATGTCGGATTTCACGGTGATCATCGTTCCTTATAACCAATGAACTCTAGTTGCTACTGCTTGTAGCTAGTGGGAGCACGACACTTTTCACGACGAGAGCAACATGAGCACGGAGAAAGGATGAGATGTAATGCGAATAAGGGCTCATGATGCCAATGATGGTGGAGTGACAATGGTTGGTGGGTGGTGGGTGAAGAAAACAATGAAGAAGAGGAACCAGTGGTGGTTGACGGTGGAGAACAGTGACTGAAAAGGGACATGAGTATCAGGTTATTGTTCAATTGTTGGATGAGAAAGTTTCAACGTTTCTAAAACAAAAATAAAATGTTCAGGTGTTAAAACTAAGTTTTCACTTTTTTTCAGGTCCAACTGAATGACTTAAGTCAATAGAAGGTCCAAAATGGAATATTTAGAAGAGATTAGGGATGCTTTATGCAATATTTTAATGTTAGAATCTAAAAGAGTACAATAATAAGCGGTCAAGGGCTATGGATACAATTTTCTCTTAATAAGAGTGTATCCCTTTTTTTTTTTTTGGTTCCGTAAAGATCTGCAAAGTTACTCAAAATTTTATATTGGAAGATAAATAGTTTATTATCTGGCATAGTGATGAATGGGTGAACGCTAAAGGATGCGTGGGTAGCTAAAGTTTAAAATCAACTGAAGCAGACGGATTTCCTTTTTCTCGGTTTTCATTTATCAATTGGATTCCTCCTCCCTCCCCTCCCGTTTTATAGCAATCTCACCTCATATCTCTTTAATTACACTTTTATGGATTTTGGGGGTGTTTTCGTGCTGGTGGTGAGACAATGGCAGATAGGAAATTATAACAATTATAAAAATAGTAAATAATGCATATAGAATAATAGAATTATATGTATCCAAAAATAATACAGGAACTATTTTAATATGAAACTATAACATGTATAAATACATAAACATAATTGCACAAACACATAATCACCATATATACGAAAGAACAAACTTATTTGTACAAATAATCGTTTGAACCTAGAATGCATTTTTAACATAACTCTTACATAAATATTCAAAAACTGCACTTGTAAATATAATTTGACATATTTGTAACAATTTTGAAAATTTCATTTGTATATATGCCTTACATGGTTTGTACTTATTCCCGACTTTCTTTATACATTGGGTCCACAAGTCATATCTGTCATTCAATTTGTACGTAATTCATATTTTGATAAAAAAGAGTGTTAGGGCTATTGTTGCACAGTGGGCCGGACCGGCTCAGGACGGGACCGAACCGGCCTGGCCCGGTCCTAAGGAAATTGGGCTCGGGCATGACCCGGGTTGACATGTGCCGGGTCCGTGCCGGGCCTGACCCGGTCACGTGTGGAGCTGGGCTGAATCCGAGCTGGCCCGTTTAATTTTAAATTTGTAATTTGTAATTTTTATTTTTATTTTAAGTTTTAGTTTTAGTTTAAATTTTTAAATTTTAGTTTTTAATTTTAAGTTTAATTTCATTTTATATTTTTATAAATTGATATTAAAATAAAATAATATAAAAATATTATTGTCAGTATGTTAAATTAACGAAATTTAAGGAAGGTTGGGTAACGAGAACTTGGTTTTGGGAAAAATGTAGCATAATAGCCCATTCTTAGCCCTCCAAATCGACGTGCTCCTACTTCATGATTTTTTCCTCTAATAGGTATGATAACATATCATTTTTCCTTAATATAGGTACTTCTGATTTGATTTTCCTAAAAGGTGCTTAATGGGGAAAATTAGTTAACAAGTTAAAGAAAAAAAAAACAGTAGGTTTTTCTAATCTTTGTGTTATTATCTTATAAAATTTTATTAGATTAAAAGGTATCATTATGTAATGTCAGTAAACATAAACTATGTTCTTTAAAAAATGAATTTTTATAAATATTTTTTGGTTCCTTTTCTAAACAGAAAATTAAAAAGGATTTGTTACTTTTTTTTGGAAATAATTTAAAGATAATCATTTGAATGATATAAAATTTTAGAGTTGAAAGAAAAATAATTGATCAATTAATCAATCAACTAAGCCTTAATCTCATCTAGTTAGGGTCAGTTGCATGAATCTTGCATTTATAATTAGCTCGGTTGGTACTAATTAACTCTTCTGATAATCTTAGCGCAGATAGGATCTCGTTAGATTTTGTTATTTTAAGCTTATCTTTATATTTTTATAATTATTTGTTTTAAGAGTAAAACACCACCACCCGTGTGAACTTTTATTAATTTTAAAGCCAAACGGCACTTACATACCATGGAACGGGCTTTACATTATTTAATAGCGAAACGTTCCATAAAAATAAATGCAAAATAAAAGGTACGATCTGTGCTAAACAGCAAAATCAGATCAAATACAAAGTAAGTAAATAATGAGCAAGTCGTAGATTTAAACATCTATCTCATTGAGGTTTTCCTCATCGGAACTCTTGTGGTCTTGTAATCTTAAAGCTGCAAGACCCCAATCACGGTTGCATATACAAACTTCAACTGCATTTGGTGATAACCTTGCGGGTTTCTTTAAAATTACACGCTTCCCAGCGCTGAAAGCGGACTCCAATGTAACGGTTAAAATAGGAACAACTAGAACTTATTTGGCAATGATAGAGAGTATTGGAAATTTGTTACTTCTTGCTTTCCACTAGTCTAGAATGTCGGTCTCACTATTATCCCAAACAAAGTTAAAGTATGCGTCCACTTTAGTAAGACCGGATGCTGCAGCATGGGGCCGTTTGAGGAGTTGTTCAGCCGAATTGAATGATAATGAGCCCGACAATGATGAAGACCCGATGGCAGATGAAGTAGTGTTTGCAACCTTATCCTTATGCCGGTCGGCATAAATCTTAAATAACTATCGCAAGTGCTCATCAATAAAGTCAGTTATAGCATGAATAGAAATATGTGTCATTTCTAAGAAACTATAATAACCCTCAAGTAGTTGTTGCGTACCCGTGATTCTTACGGTCGGGTCTAGTGCAGATGCAAGTAAGTAGATCAGGGGTATAGTACTGAAATATAAAATCCATTTATCTTTCATGGCCTTAATTGTGTCTTTTAAGAACTCGTCATCTTTATATTGGTTAAAAACCCATGCAATGTTAACCATATGCATTAAAACTTTGTGGGATGTGGGATAGTATATATCGGAGCAAAAAACAGTGGCATCATAAAAATATCGCAGCACAGCAGCCAATTTTGACAGTTTATCCCATATCTCTTGTTTCAAAATCATTTTCTTTTCTCTGACATTTATAAAACATGTCATGTGTGCAGTAAATGACATCGCATCCATCAACATCTCATAAGTCGAGTTCCATTGGGTAGGGCAATCAAGTTTAAAACATTTCCAACTAAAATCGAGGCCATTTTTCAGACAATATTGCTTAAACTCTTTAAAAACTTTGGTCATTGACTTAAAATAATGGATTGCCCACCTAATTGGAGTAATTTCATTACTCAAAACTTGAAGACCTTTTGGACAGCTAAGTTTAAAATATGACATACACACCTAATATGAAAAAATGCGGCATCATGGACAGGTTCTAGTGATTCCTTCAATGTCTCAGCCGTGACATCATTGTTTGATGCATTATCAAATGTTATGCTAAAAACCTTGTCATGACAAAAAAAATCTTTTAAACTTTCTGAAATTACATTGAATATGTTCCAACCAGTATGATCGACCTCCATCCACTTAAATGCAATGATACGTTTTTGAATGACCCAACTATCATCAATCCAATGTACAATTATACAATAATAATCTTATCCTAGTGATGAAGTCCACATGTCACTAGTGGTGAAGTCCACATGTCACTAGTGGTGAAGTCTACATGTCACTAGATGTCACTAGTGAATGAGATAGAATGATCAAAAGCAGAGAAGTATGCTTGTAAGTTTGATTTACCAGCTTCATAAATTTTAAATGCCTCCCTCCTAACAGTAGTCCTAGATGTTCTTTTAAAAGCAGAGTTTAAGTATGATGTAATCCATTTTTCCATGTGTCTATCTTCCGATTGTGTAAATGGTTTTTCAGTTAACATCATCCATTCTACCATACCTTCTCTACAATCTTTTTGATTAAATTTAAAAATACTTGATCTGCCGGCATTGTTTGCAAGCTGTGTCTGACCGCCGGTACTAGTAGCTGCATCTGGACATAAAGTTTGATGCTTATGTTCCATGTGACGTCTCAGTGTTCCTGTGCCAGAGTTCTTCTTGTACGAGAGCTTTTGCTTGTAATGTTTGCAATGTGCGAACCTTGCATCGTTTCCATGATTATCCTTCTCAAAAACTTGGTCAAAATGCTCCCAAACCCATGCGGTGAGCCTCGACATCTTATCTTGTAGCGGAAGTTCGGCTTGATGGCTTGTCGGGGTTTGTTCAAAACCATCTCCTCCACTAACATTCCCTGCTGCCGTTGGCTCCACCTCCTCAATGTCATCATCAGAAAGTTGATCGTCGAGTCCCAAATCATATTGACTCATATTGAATTGCTCGTCATCGTCAGTTTGTTGGATATGAGTCCCACGGGTCGCCGGTCGGGAAAGGCCACAGAAAAATGACCTCAAACCGGTGCGGGATGAAGAGCTTGAGGCATTTCCCTTTCCTCTTGATGCCATTTGTGTGAGGAAAAATTGAGCAAATCACGAGCCTTGAAAGTAATTGAGAATTGATTGAGAATGAAGAAAATAATATTGAGTGCTTCAAAGAAATGCGAGAATATATTAGTAGAGAATGAGAGATTGCTAAGATTGGTGTGAAGAAATGGTGGAAATGACCTCCTTATTTATAGGGGAATGCTTTCTTTCTTTTTTTTTTTACTAAAAAACCCTTACAAAATAATTGTTGGAGGGGGCAAAAATGTAATTTCTGGGGTAAAAAAACGGTTGCCAGCCGTTAGAAGGACTAATTGTGTAATTTCCCTTTTTTAAAAAAAATTTAGGCATGTTGGACGCCAGGTGACCGTTGCACGCCGCCGTGCCGGGCCCAGTTACCTCCTGGGCCGTGTCGAGCCCACTTGTCTCCCTCCTCTCATGCAAGCCCATAACCAGCCCACATTTAGCCGGTTTTTAACCGGGCCCGTGCCGTGCCGGGCTTGACCGTGCCTGGGCTGTGCTTGACACGAGCCAGTCTTGACCCGGCCCAATGTACACCTATAGTTAGGGCACTTTCACATCTTATTTTTATACTCTCTTCATCCCAAACTTTTGGTCTGTTTAACTTTTTGTTGTATTTTGATTTAAATTGATTCATATTATTGTTTATTAGAAAAAATTAAAAAAATATATATATTTAGAAACTATATATCTTGATTTATTATTTATATATAAATATTTTTCATTTATATATTAAAATATTAAAAATAAAAAATTCTAAATTAATTGTTAAAAATAAATTAAATAAAAGTTTTGGGACGGATGAAGCATCTAGTAACCATTTTCTAATCTCATTTATATACGTGTCTTATAAGATTGGTGCATATTTAACTTTATTTGTACATTGATTTTAAACATATTCATGATCTAACTTGTGCATATTGTATTACTACTAAGCAAATCTTTCATTTTATTTTTTTAAATCTAATTTTTATTGCATTTACATAATGTAAAATTAATGCAAATTTATGAAAACATAATATGTTCAAACAAATATAAGTTTATGTACATATAAGACAAATTATATGGATATTTCATATGCAGAAATTTAAAGGATTGACGCCGTGGATTCTACAGATGTTACAATTTGGTAACGATCACTCCACTAGTGAGTCACCAAGCCTTACCTAAGACCATACTTTTAGCTTCTGCGGATAATTCTAAACGTCAATGAATTATCTTAAAACTTCAACGATGCTGCCAAATGAAACACGCTACGTCTTTCTGTATGGTGAATTACACCTTTATCCAGATGTTCGGTGCTAATCACACTTTTACCTCTTTGGTTTCGAAACATACCTCTTATACCCCAACCCCTTTTTGTTTTTCAAAAAATGAGAAATTGAAAATGCTATTTTAAATTTAAATAGAGGAAAAAACTATAATCCAACCGGTTCATTGGCTGTAAAACAATCGTTAGACTGTACAGATTTACTAAAAAGGCCATTACTTAACATTTTAAACAAAGATATTAGAAGTTGGCCACAGATAATGTGAAAAAAGTAGGGGGTAGAGACTAGGTGTCAATCTGAGGCGTAAGAGTGTAAATAGAATTGAATCTGAGGGGAAGAGTGCAATTGACACTTGTCTATTAACTGCTAAATTTTCCTTTAAACAAAGACATTAGAATAGATAATGTGAAAAGAAATACGGGGTAGAGAAACCTGAGGCGTGAGAGTGTAAATAGCACTGAATGTCAGAGGGGGAAGTGCAATTGACACTTGTCCTTTAACTGCTAAATTTTACTTTAGACATTTGACCGCTTCGGCTAATCCCTTGAGCGAATTGCTGGCGGTGACAATACCAACTGTCGCCAAAAGAGAGAAAAGCTATAGAAGAATCCTTTAGTGTACAAAGAAAGGTCAGAAGAACATTCAAACCGCGGAGGATTCCGTAACAGGCTCTTACTCTGATAACTTCCTGTTCTTCATTTCAGCTGCTTCCCCTTCAACTCCAACTGCAGCCAAAAAAAAAAAACCCCAGACGGTAAACCAAAAGAAAATGGCCATCAGAAACATAGAGAGCACCGGCAATGGGATGATAGAACAGGCAGAACCACTAATCCAGAGTGAAGGATCCAACAAAAGAGCAAGCAGTGATGATGCCCATCAATGGATGGTTTATCTAAGCACTTTTGTTGCTGTTTGTGGATCTTTTCAGTTTGGATGCTGCGTAAGCTGCCCCTATCGCTTCTAAAGATTCAGGCTAGCAAAAAGAGTACATTATGGAAAATGCATGCAGATACAAGATATATAATCACTCATTTCTCTTTTTCTTTCAGGTGGGTTATTCATCACCTGTTCAGTTCCAGATCATGAAAGAGCTCTCTCTAGATGTTGCTCAGGTTTGCTGATGAATCTGCATCACTCCAAGATTTTAAACTGTCAGATGATATCCTTCTACATTTCTATTTCAGCAAATGTGCTATCAGGCAACATATAAAAAAGAAGAGATTGTTTAGATATCTCACATGAAGAGAAACAAATAGTATTGAACTTGCACCCTCTTGTTTAATGGCCAATTTGCAATTTATTCCATCTTTTGATTTTCTAGTTTTCAGTGTTTGGCTCCATAGTGAATTTTGGAGCAATGGTTGGTGCAATCACAAGTGGACCAACTGCAGATTTTATTGGTCGAAAAGGCGTAAGCAGGCTGACGATTTTTCAGTTTACAGAGAAACGTGTAGTGTTTTTGTTGACGTATACAGGTCTAACATTCTTCACTTCGGTATAACTCCAGGCAATGAGAATGGCTGGTCTCTTCTGTATTGGAGGGTGGCTCGCCATTGCCTTAGCTAAGGTTTTTAATCTCTCTCTCTCTCAAGTGCTTCAGTTGCAGAGCAATGGCTTTACTACTGATCTCTTCCCTTGTTAACACAACCAAAAAACGAAAATATAGGGGGCTTTAGCTTTGGATATTGGAAGGCTGGCAACAGGATATGGAATGGGAGTGCTTTCCTTTGTGGTTTGTTTCTTTTTGTCTCTCTGTCACTTCTTCACTATAGTTTCTTCAGAAATAAAATGCGTGAAATTTTTGCACCATTATCAAATGTCCCACAAGGTGCCAGTTTTCATAGCAGAATTTGCACCGAAGAACCTTCGAGGATCACTAGGAGCTCTAAATCAGGTAAAATGGAATGTTAATTATTAAGGACAATATCCGGAGAGAGTTTGCTAGCATGGCAGAAACACGACAGCTACGCACCAACAAAAACTGATCATCAAAAGCAAAAAACAATAAAAAAAAAGAAAGAAAAGAAAAATAAAGAAATGAGATGTGAAAGGGTACATGAAACATGAGTGTGGCTGTACCTAAGTACCTTGTTTACTCCATGAACAGCTTCTGATAGTTCTTGGGATTGCTGCTGCTTTTGTCCTAGGCTCTGTTCTAGCATGGAGGGCTTTAGCATGGACCGGTAAACTGCTTCATTTATTAATGTCCTCAAATGTAAAAATAGATAGGATGATCTTCTGTCAGAGAACACTTGGGAGCTTAAATGGCTCTAGGGACTCTAATGTATCAAGTGGCTTGACTGTAATGTTCTTGCAGGGATCATTCCTTGTGTCATTCTTCTCATTGGGCTTTATTTCGTTCCAGAGTCTCCAAGATGGCTGGTATAAAAAAAATGAAAAAATAAAAAAAATCAATAATCTTGTGCTAGCATGTTTTTGTGCAATGCATGTTTCTCAGTAGAGTAACTTTTGAGGATGATACCATGACCCCAGGCAATGGTTGGACAGCGAAAAGCATGTGAAGCAGCACTACAGAAACTTCATGGAGTGAATGCTGACATATCACAAGAGGCATCTGAAATACAGGTTTTTTTTCTGACCCTTGTAATGGAAACTCCTGTAAGAGATTTGCACATGAATTGAATGGTCAACCAGTTTACAACATGCTTTCCAGGAAAACATAGAAAGCCTCGAAAGGCTCCCAAAAGCAGGAGTGAAGGATTTGTTACGAAGAAGAAATTTGCAACCTCTAACTGTAATTATTTCTTTCTATAGCAAAACAGTCCATATCAATATTTCCTGACATCTACTGGCTATGTTTCTTCACTCCTCATCAGTACCTATTTTGCTTGTGTTCATATATGACTAGATAGGAGTTGGGCTGATGTTCTTTCAACAGTTTGGAGGAATTAATGGAACTGTATTTTACACGAGCTATATTTTTGAGTCAGCAGGTAAAGAGCTTAATCATTATGACCTGCCCAAATAGAAAACAAGAGACTAATCAGATGGCTTAAGTTTTCACAGTTGACATTTATTATTTCATTTCATGCTTCAGGGTTTCCTGCCAGCATCGGAAGCATATCGTATTCTTGTCTTCAGGTTTTATTCCCACTTCCTAAGACACTAGCTTCTTTCTAACAAGGAGGAACTTGAAGGCATTTGTTCTGTAGGTCATAATTACCGTCCTGATCACCCTTGTAATTGATAAAGCTGGCAGAAAGCCTCTAATACTGGTGAGTTGTAGCTCAAATCTGATTTGTCCTTGAAAGACACTTACTAAATTCCTTAAGTTCTCACATCTTGTGTCTTCCTCATTCAAGACGTCTGGGGGAGGCTTGTTCCTGGGTTGCATACTAATGGGAACCTCATTTTACCTGAAGGTAAAGCTCTCATACCATCAACCCTTAGTAGCTTACTTTCCAATCTTCCGCACTAATTTTTTGAGGGCTTTGATAACTAGGATCATGGAATGGCTCCTGAAGCAGTTTCCATTCTCCTTGTTACCGGCATACTGGTAAGCAAGAGCTGTTTGAGCTCATTCAGTTTCTTGATTTGAATCTCTGTTTAATACTGGTCCAACACTCAATTTGAGCCCAGATATATATAGGATCCTTTGGAATAGGGATGGGTGCAGTGCCTTGGGTTATAATGTCTGAGGTAATTTAATTCCCTAAGGTTTCAGTGGAATATGCGTATCAGTTCCACTCTAGTGATCTAAAACTGTGTTTTTGTTGCAGATATTCCCCATAGATATTAAAGGGGTAGGAGCAAGCATAGTTACATTGGTGAACTGGATTGGCTCTTGGACTGTCTCCTATACCTTCAACTTCCTCATATCGTGGAGCTCCTATGGTATTAAATATAAATAATTGTCTTTCCATTAACAAATAAGTGACCACTTCTAAAAGTAAACCAAGAACCAAACATGGACTCACTGTTACTGCAATGACTCTTAAGTGTTATATCAAGGTCCAAGTGTGATAGAATTTTACTCAACATTGACATATGTTTAACAAGCCAGTCAGATGGTCAGTTTTATTTTAACCATGTAATAGATCAGGATCCAATTGGGGTTAGTGGCAATAGGTTAACATACTGTAAGACATAACACGAACACCATGAATCATACAAACAATTACATAGCCATACAGTCCGTATGGTATAATGATAACCTATAACCTTTAAAGTACATGAGCCTATTGTGTTAATTAGATAACATGGATTGAGCTATTTATGAATCGATAGGCAGTTTTTTTGTTTGTGTCCACGTGTGCAAAAGATAATCTTGAGAATCAATAGCCCTAAGTATGATCTAACCTGCTTCCTGTCTCCTTTGTAGGAACTTTCTTTCTCTATGCAGCAATCAATGTACTGGGCATAGTTTTCATCACCATTTTGGTACCTGAAACAAAGGGCAGAACCCTGGAGCAAATACAGGCATCAATGAATTCTTAGAGAACAAGAAAAAGCCTTCCATAATTTTCTCATAACAAATTTGTACAAATGCAATAAAATGCTTTTCACGAGGACAGACTTGAAGTACTTGAACCCATTCTATTTCAAGATCAAAAGGATACCAGAGAAAATTTGGGTCATTAATAACAGTTAAAAAGCATAAGCTCCTAGAAACAACACGTAAATGAATCCACCCAGATGTACTTGAACCCGTTCTATTTCCATATGGACATAATACATAAGAAAGCACGTAGATGGTAACAGAGGAAGGCAAGGAAGCTCAAATTAACCAAGTAAACAGGGGTACATTTGTTGAGGTACCATAAATAGTTAGGCAGATTCCGTTGTTATAGAGATAAGAACAGATCCTTCCATGAACTCAACAGCAGCAGAATTTCTTAGAATTTTAGGTGCCTTATATTGGCTAGCTGGAGCTCCATAATTGGTGGCCATTTCTAGCAACTTGTCGAAGGTAGCAGGCTTGACAATAGATATTGATAAACTGCTGAATTCACCTCTATCCCTTTGCACCTTGTAAACAGCTCCTAAGCTATCCTCAAAAGTGGAAAGGCATTCATTGATGGCTGGTATTGGCCTCTTTGACTTATCTCCTAGAAGGAGCATGCTACAATCTTTAACTTCAAGAAAAAGCTTCAATCTCTTTGGGCTTGAATTTACATCAAAGAAGCCAGTGAAATCAAGAATCTCAACTGGAATCCCACACTTCCATAAACCAGACTGAAAATTATCTATAGCAGTCATTAGATCTCTCTCTGTCACTACCTCAGATGAGGTTTTTGGAGCTCTTGTGACAAACTCCACCTGTGGAGTTGAGTTATGAAACCCAACTACTCTGACAACATCACCCAAACGATATCGGTACAGTCCTCTATAGGTGGTCACCACCACTTCATACAGCTTCCCCACTTCAACGTTACAAAGATCGACCGTCTGCTCACCAACAACCCTTCTGTCATTTGGATCAAATGGAAGAAACTCAAAATACGCTGCGGTTGGAAGTATGGTGAACCTGGTATTATCTGGTGGCTGTGCTATATCTAAGTTAATGCCTACAATGCACTCTGATGCAAAGTAATCTCCACCAAGAAGAGTCACTTCTCCTGCATAAGATTTAAGTCTAGAATAATACTGCTTCATGGTCCCAGTAGTAACACACTTAATGTATCTAACATTAGGCCACAATTTAGACACAATTCCACACCAATTGTTCTCTTTGCAAATGGACCAAATTCTTTGCGACAGTTCTGGTTGTGGTCCACCAAGAAGTTCAATTACTGATTCCTTCATCGAAGTATCATTGGTCTCCAAGCTTGGAAACCCTTTTCCAATATCATCACACAGTTGCTCCCACTTGGATTCCAGAAGGCCAAAAGCTCTAATCAAGCCAATTGCATATGGTGCTCGAATTCCATCAACTGAATCATAATTCCGAAGACCACATAGAAGGTGGCAGTACATTTGGTGCTCAACATTTGATCCAAAGATAACTTGCCTTGGACTAGTTAAAGAGAAGAACAAATTCCCACTAGGGGTATTACTCTTATGAAAAGGATAAGTAGAAGCAGCCATGACTTTGTAACCACCTCTTGTGCTTGTGACGGTATCAGCATATAAAAACAACATTATCTTATTCACTCCAGACCTTGGTGGAATCAACCTAAAATGTTTAACAGAATTTATCTTTAGAGATCCTGATTCCTGAATGATCATGAAAGAAATAACCCTACCGTAAAAAATGAATTTACAGAAAAATTCTTTGGAACCCATTTAGTGGGATTCTTATGCTTGGAACAGAAAGACTCTTGTGATGTTAACCACATGATTTAGATTAATTCCTCCGAACCGATTACATTAACACGATCTGAAATGGACTTGAATTTGAACAAGGATCGGTGATGGCCAATAGATGAGCATATTGCAACATCAGATGGAACAAACAAATGAAACGTGGGGCAAGGATACTAAAAGCTAGATTACCTGCGAAGAATTGCGGAAGATCCTTGATGAGACAAATAGGAAGCTGCTTTGGACAGCTCGGAATCAAAGTAAGGTATTAGCTTAGGCTTCATGGAACTTGTACCAGAGCTGAGAAAAGAACACAGAGAACAAATCACGCGCCACGTTTCAGGACTCTAATATATCCATCCAAAACTAAGATTTGCGAATTCACCTGTAAAAGAAACAAACGAGAGGATCGAAGGACAGAAGCGGTTGAGGATCACAATCGGCGCCGTCGGCCAGTTGATTTATGTAAACAGCAAAATCGTCGTAACAAGATAACGGCACGGCACGCCTGTAGGTTTCGGCGTCAACAGGCGCACTATAGCCGGAGAGGTAGCGTCGCAGATAATAAACCCCGCGCTGATGGTGGAGGATCGACTGGAGAGTCTCGGTCTGGTGGGGCGCCGCGCCCTTCGTTAAGTCTTCCAGCATCTTCAGCAACTCCTCGTCAGCCGTGCTCGTGGTCATCTTAGCTTAAGTCAACGGTGATTGATGGTGGCGCTCCGCCTGCGCAGATGGCAGAATCCAAATTCCGAAGCAGCGATGTTCGAATGGCGGAAGCGTTCACCGTTTACAGCGTTTTCTGAAAATGAATTTCAAAAAAAAAAGAAAGAAAGAAAAAAAAAGAAAGAAACTTAGATAGGATTCAAATTGGGAATCAAAGAAAAGCATATGGTAATAATTCGATAAAGATTACTAGTATTATTATTATTTAATGCTAATATATTATGACTAATTTTATTAAAAATTAATATTTTTCAATATATATTATGTTTTACATTTATTTATCAATTATATAGCACTATCCTGCAGATGCATATTTCTCTAAAATGCATATATTTAAATATTTAATTCCCAATACAAAAATGTTAAGAGAAAATAAAAAATAGGTTATATAAAGAAAAAATGTTAGATATAATTGTTAACTGGACATAAATAATGTTAAATATAATATTCCAGAGTAAATAGGTTATAATATTTTTTATTAAAAATTAATATTTTTCAATATATATTATGTTTTACATTTATTTATCAATTATATAGCACTATCCTGCAGATGCATATTTCTCTAACATGCATATATTTAAATATTTAATTCCCAATACAAAAATGTTAAGAGAAAATAAAAAATAGGTTATATAAAGAAAAAATGTTAGATATAATTGTTAACTGGACATAAATAATGTTAAATATAATATTCCAGAGTACCAAAAAAATATAATATTCAATAATTCACATATTGATACAAGTTAAAATTTTTTACGGGCAATGGCATTTTTCTTTGTTTAAATTAATAATACAGAAGGTTAAAAAAATAATATAACAATTATAATAGTAAATATTTGTTTAAATTACTAAACCATATATATTCGATTTATTTGGGCTCTTATAATCTTAATTTTAAAAATAATTTAGTTAATTTTTATTGATTTAAAAGAAAGTGTTGAATTTTAGTAAATCAGTTAACCGAAAATCAGATCAAGAATTGGAAGCAAATGGCACAATTCACCACACAAACCAATAATGCAAAAGCAAAAATTTTTTAAATGTTTGTTGGTTCCTTTATCCGACAAAAAAGTGACCTAAACCAAATAATTTATATTCACAATTAGCTTAGTTTTGTTTTCATTTAAAAATAAAATTAAACAGCTACACATTACTACAAGAATCCATAGCAATTCCGAAGGTAAAAATCGTAGCTCAATCGTCATAGAAACAAAATTTGCCATAAAAATAATCATCACAGATAATTGTAGGAAAACAAAAATCTACCGTTACTAGAAATCGTTGCGAAATCTTAGATTCCTAGCGCTTGAGCGGCGATTTTTATCGTGAGAAAAAGAGCGACGACTAGGCAACGATTCACGAGAACGATGATTCTGATACAAAAAGTAAGCAACGATTATTATCATTGGTCAGAAAGCGACGGTATGGCAATGATAGTCGGAGCCACAATTTTGACACGAATAGGATGCGACGATAACTTGAAGAACCAATTCCCTCGATTTTACCATGATTATTCTAATATCTTTTTTAATTACTGCTTTTAGAGTGGATAGTTGATTAAATTAGTATATTAAGTTATTATATAATATTAATTATAGTATATTATATTAAATAATTGTGGCTGATTAAGAAAATATTATTGATATAAATATCAATAATTTACATAAATATGTTTCATAAATACATCAATATGAAAAAAAAATCCTAAATCCTAATGGCACCCTTATTGCTATGATGGCATCGAATCACTGTTTTATGCACTCTCATTCTTAGGTTCGGACTTAAAGGATCCAGTCTGCAGCGCCATCGAAAGAAAGTTGACGAGAATAACTCAGCATTGTAGAAGCTTGTGGATAGTAGCGCTAATTATAGCACTTGTATGGCGCTGAATTTGCTCATGCATGTCTGACCAAATCTTGGTCAATTTAGTGGTGGCTTGTTCGAACCGGTTGTTCACGTCCTAGTCTTGATTGCATAGGGTTACATTTTCTGCCCTTAGCTAAGCAATCTCAACTGACTAGGCATCAGTGTATACATGCAAAAAAAAAAAAGTCATTTTCATAATTTTGTATAACTAAAAAAAAAAGCACAAGTAAATATGTTAGATTGTAATTACCCGTTGCGATCCAAAGGTCTTGGGATACATAAGGCAAGGTCGAAGACTAGAGACACGCCCTTTCTTCGAGGCCCATGAATCTCATGTCACAACTTTTCATCGAATTAGGGATGATCCATAAGGTTGGAGTACTTTTGGGCTACCTGTTCGATGTATGCATCCTGCAATAAAATAAAAAAGAATTACAGTTAGCAAAATAAGGCATTTGTAAGGAAATACAAACATAGTAAATTGAGAGAGGAAAACTTTACCTTGAGTTGATGTGCAACATGATCCTCCAGTTGACCAGGCTTTTTCCAGGTGTGTGTCTGGGTCCACAACTCCTTAAACACAAGCTTTTGTCCACCACTTTCTTGCATTTGCAATGTGTTTAGAATTAATAAATGAAAAAATGTTTTATAATTAATATGAAATATATGCAAAAAATGATGCATGACTTACCATTTGGTCCCAATGCATCTCCCTGGGAATAGAGCCCATCGTGTGCTTTAAGACTTCCCCTGACTCATCAGCTGCGTTCTTAACCTTCTTACCGGTTTTAGACCATTGCCGCCACTACTCTTTTTTCCCAGAAGCCACACATCTTTCACCACAAGTAGGGATCCAATGCAAGGGGACATGTGGCTGCAAAAGACGAAAGTTAGGGTTTTCGAGATCCCACTCTGGGACCTTTTTCACTGCCTTCGACCTTTATTTGTATGCTTTGTTTCAAATAGAACCCAAGTAGCAATCGAAAACTAAATAGTGTATATCTGCAAAGTCTTTGGGGTTCCATTGATAAAACTCTTGAAATTATGTCAATTTAATTAAACATCTATCGCCAATATGAATATTAAAAAAATAATTAAGAAACTTACATTTAGTTGGGTCATGTTCTCCTTCTGTATCTCTGGTGGCATTTTAGTCCAATAAGGCCAAGGCCTATTCCATAACTTTCAAAGAATGGAAGCCATGGTTTTTTTAACAAACTTATCAACTAGAATGCTAAAAATGAGTTATTGAAATTGTAATTAATTCAAATGAATTTTAGATTTTATGGCTTTAAGAAAACTTTGAAAATATGGGATACTTACTCCCATGGGACGATAACTTGGCAATCTCTTGGTGGAGGAGATGTCCATATGTCAACACGTTGGATCCCACTCGTCAAGCCTCTAGAGGCTGATGAGCCATCATGCGTCTACTCACCACTATATGCATCATCATTATTCTCTTTTATAGCTTCTTCATTAATCATTATCTTTTTCATAATTTCCTGCACCAACTATGGAGGTGGATCCAATTGATTCCATAATCATTTTTTTTAGATTAATTCGATAATCATTTGATCATAAGCATTACGGTCATTCATGCCACTAACTTGATCACGATTTCTACTAGATGATGTGATATGTATATACTCGTAGTTTGTATTATGTATCATCTGAACATGTGGTTTTCCATGACAATCCCATACATAATTGTTTGACGTAAATCTATACCGATACAAATGCTCTCTAATTTTACTTTTAGTTCTAAAATATCTACTATCACATTTTCTACATGGACATTTGATCGTTTCCGACTCTCCAATAGCATTTCTCTGCATCTATTTGAAACATTGCAAAATTCATAATACACATGTCTTAAACATTAGAACAAATAGACACTAGATATATAAATTACAACATCATGATAAATTTTACCATAAATGTCATGTTGTTGACCCCCAATTTCGTCCGACCATAATTTTTTTTTAAAAGAAATTAAATAAAAGAAATTAAAAAATTATTATTTTTATTATTATTATTATTACTAAAAATTTTAATTAGTTTAAAATACATTTTTGTTTTGTGAAGATTTGATTTAAAATGATATATGTGTGTATTTGAAAGAAAAAAAGAAAACTCCAAAAAAAATGGCAAAATTTAAAAGTTTGAGGTAAAAATGACAAAATTAAGAAGTTTCAGGCAAAATTGACAAATTCTGAAAGTTCCAGGAGCATTCAATAGTTTGTCACATAAAATTTTGAGCCTGCCGACGTTTCTGGCCCAAATTGACAGAAAACGACAAAATTGTCAAAATCAGAAGCTTCAGGAACTTATCCAGAGGCTGAGAGACGTAAAGGACTAAAATTGTCATTTTACCAATTTAAGAGATAAGTTTGAAATTTTTTATTAATTTATCCATTAACAGTTCAGCTAAACTTCTTCTATAAATAGCCCCCCAAATTTTGTGCTGAACACACAAAAAAAATAGACAGAAAGCTTAGAACTCCGTTTTAGAAAAAATAAAAATTACATACTTAGTTCCTGGCCCTCTTTCCTTTTCCCAGAAAGTCCCAAAAGTTTCTATTCTGACGTATAGACCATCTTCTTCCTCCGTTTTTTTTCTGTTTCTTCCTTCTCCTTCGCTGCCCGTCGCTCCACGCCGTCCCGCCGCCGCCCATCACTCCCCCACGCTGCCGTCGCGCTGTCCCCACCTGCCCCTGGCCGCGCTGCCGCCCCGCCGCCAGCTGCCCCTCCTTCCCCCCCTGCGCGCGCGTCTGTTTCTTTCGTTCCCAGAAATTCAAAATTGATTTCTAAGGGTAAACCCTTGTTTCACCTATCATCTTTTCCATTTCTTTCACTTTAGTCACTGACTTTTTATTTTGTTCTTGCAGAATTGATTCCTAACCCTTTTAATTTTTACTTGTTTATTTATTTGTTTATTATTGTTATTATTACTAACCCTTATTTTTATTGTTATTATTATAACTAACTTACTAACCTTATTATTATTATGACTAACCTTATTATTATTTATTATTATAACTAACTTACTAACCTTATTATTATTATGACTAACCTTATTATTATTATTATTATGACTAACCTACTAACCTTATTATTGTTACCTCAACTAACTTACTAACTTTTATTTTTATTGTTATTAACATCTAACTTTACTAACTTTGCTAATTTTTATTATTGTTGTTAATTAATTAATTTAATTAACTTGTCTAACTTTTTATTATTGTTGTTAATTAATTAATTTAATTAACTTGGCTAACTTTTTATTATTGTTGTTAATTAATTAATTTAATTAACTTGACTAACTTTTTATTATTGTTGTTAATAATTAATTTAATTAACTTTGCTAACCTTTATTATTATTATTTTTAAAGTGGATGGCCAAAAAGCCCCACTTTATTATTATTAATTTTCCAGATTCTTTTGTAATTAATTATTAAGGCTAATAAAAATTTAAAAGCCAATTATCTTTTGACATTTTGGAATACATGTTTTTATTATTTCTTTAAAGATATCAAAAAGTTAACTTTTTATTCTTTTCGATTAATAAACAAACATGATTAAAAAATTATACAAATCAATTTTTTTAAACATATCTTTAAAATAATGATCTTTAAAATTTAAAATTCAAGAAAAATCCAATAAAATTATAATTAGAATTAATAATTAATTAAATAATTAAAATTTAATAAAAATTAAAACTCCATGACCAAATGATCCGCCAGGATCCATGGCTTGGAAATATTTTTAAATATATAAATAAATTTTTCTTTATTAAAAATAAAAAAACTTTGGACTAATATATTAATTATTTATTAAAATAATAAAATATAACTTTTTAGTTTTTTTTTCTTTATTAATAAAAAGAATAAAAGGAATAAAAATTTTGGGCTAATATTTTATTCAGTAATATTTTTACTTATTTCTTTTTAAAATAATGAAAAGATATAAATTTTTGTTTCCTTTATAAAAATCTTAGTCAAATGATTTTGAAAATAATAAAAATAAATAATAAAAATTTAAATTTTCTCTTAGATATTTTAGACTTATATATTTTCAGAGATATAAATTAAAATTAAAAAAAATCTTTCATTAAACAAAAAAGAATATACAGAAAAATATAAATATCAAAACTTTTGTTTTAAAATACATATAAATTTTTGGTTAAATAATCTTTTATTCCAAAACAAATTATATAAATATCAAAAACTTTTATTTATTTTTAAAATATGCATATAAATTTTTGGTTTCTTAATTAAATAATTACTTTTGGTTAATCTTTCATTAAAACAAAATAAAACAAATAAAATATTAAAACTTTTCTTTTATTTTTGAAATATACATATCAATTTTTGTTTCCTTTATTAAATAAAACTTTGATTAAATAATTATTTTTTTTTTTGTTCACCTTTTATCAAATAAAGTATTAAGACTTTTCTTTTATCTTTTTTAAAATATACATAAATTTTTGGTTTCATTATTAAATAAATGAAATTTTGATTAAATAATTATTTTTTTGCTCACCTTTTTAAAATAATTTCCATATCCGGATGATCCGTCAGGATCTACGGTTTGGAAAATATCTACTTTTTAATTAAATTAAATAAATGCAAAGATAAAAATCCATATTTACGATATGGATTAATTTATTTAAAATTTCATCAAATTCCGTGTCCGGGTGACTCGGCAGAGTCCATGGTTCGAAATTAAATCTTCCGTGTCCAAATGACTCGGCAGAGTCTATGGTTCGGAAGTATCAAAATTTTATATAAATTAATTTAAAAATCCACATCCTATTAATTCAGTTAAAATTTCTAGTTTGAGAATTAACTGAATATTTTCTAAAAGCAAAGCAAAACAAAATTAAAATCAACTAAGGTGCCAATTTTGGGCGCTATAACAAAGTTGTTTTAGCGTAACCGTACTCCCGATCCCCGAACTCCCGCAGACCAATTTTAAGGTGTCCAATCGACCTAGGTAAACAGATTGGTGGCGACTCCCGACGGCCCGACGTTGCCACAGCTTGGCGACTCCGCTGGGGACTCGACGTTAGTGAGTCGAGCCTAAAGTTGATTTGTTTTGATTTACTTTGCTTTACTATTATGTGGATTTATATATTATATTTACTTAAGTAAACATGCATAATGCATTCACAAAATGAAGCTCTATACCCGAGCTTCCTTAAATCAAACACGATTCTTTCTAAGCGGAATTGGTGTTGCTGTCCTTGTGAGGCCATGGTCTCCAAGCCTTCACTGGTTTCAAAGTAGCAAAGTAGTGTATTGCCTCCTGAGACGGTTAGTCTCTGCATGGGCCCACGAAAAGCTACGACTCGAATTAATCCATTCCTTACATTAACCCTAGAGGGTAAGGAATCGGGCCGTCACTATGATTTAGTGACGGGATTCGGGAACTATCCCTTGCCTTTTTGATAAGCCACCTTATGCATATAGAACTCCCCACTTAACCATAGAACTGACCATAGAATTTCTCCCATTTTACCAACGCCATAAGCACGTCCTTGTTATGCTATGTTGTTGCTCTACACTTTTATTTTCTTCGTGTCTTATATTTATGGTTTTAATTCATTTTTCCATAATACTTCATGAGTTGTTAATTGCTATTTAACTTATTAATAACCTTATCTTTCTTGTGCAATTATTCTTCATGCATCAAAACCACGCATCAAATTATGCTAACTTTTTGGTCTTTATAATGACAACTAAAAGTTTTGAAGCTCTACGATAATGGATAAGCAAACTCACTCATTGCATGCATTCCATTACATTAATCACGTGCATATAAAGTCTGATAAAAAATAATCTCATTGCATGCATTCCATTACATCAATCACACGTATATAAAATCTGATAAAAATAATCTCATTGCATGCATTCCATTACATTAATCACATGCATATAAAATCTGATAAAAATAATCTCATTGCATGCATTCCATTACATTAATCACGTGCATATAAAGTCTGATAAAAACATAATCTCACTTTATATTGCATGCATCCATTACATCAATCACACGCATATAAAATCTGATAAAAATAATCTCATTGCATGCATTCCATTACATCAATCACGTGCATATAAATTTTGATAAAAACATAATCTCATTGCATGCATCCATCACATCAATCATATACGCATAGAATCTAATAAAATAAATATTCCTTTAAAAAGGTAAAATTGGACCTCAACACCGATATTCAACTCGGCTTCAAACAAGATTAATGGCAGAACAAGCCGAAGGACGTCTTATAGAGATGGAGTCCAAGATAGAAAGTATGGCAGAACAGATGAGACAATTCATGGAACTAATCAAGGAGAAAGTAACTCAAGTTCCCATCAAAGAAGCACAAGATCCCACTTATCCTCCGGGATTCACTCCGCAACGAGTCTCAGTCCAAGAAAACCTGTTTCAGGAACCAGGACAGTCTGCTAGTGTTCACCTGAAACAAGACACTGTGTATGAAGAGAAGAAGACACCACCAAAGGAAGAAGGAGAATCTCAAAAACTCGAAACAATAGAGAAGAGACTGCGAGCCATTGAAGGAGGTAATATATTCGGATCTCTCTCAGTGGATGACCTCTGCTTAGTGCCAGACGTCATAATCCCTTCGGACTTTAAAGTACCGGATTTCGTAAAATACGACGGAACGAGTGATCCCATCACTCACATCACACTGTTCCTAAGGAGACTACAACCACTCACAAAAGATGAAAAGGTGTGGATTGCACTTTTTCAGGAAAGTCTCACAAAATCAGCATTGCAGTGGTATCTAAGTCAAGGACCAAGAAACATCAAAACTTGGAATGACCTTGCTCAGGCCTTCATCGGCAACTATAAACATGTTATGGACTTGGCTCCGGATCGCCAAACTCTCCAAAACATGGAGAAGAAAAAGCCAGAAACTTTCAAGGAATATGCCCAACGGTGGAGGGACTTAGCTGCACAAGTTCAGCCACCCATGACAGAAAAAGAAATGGTCACTTTGTTTGTCCAGACACTGAAATACCCATATTATGACAAACTCATTGGCAATTCGGCAACTAATTTCTCCGATGTTGTCATGTCTGGAGAAAGGATCGAGCATCGGATTAGGACTGGGAAGATTGCTGAGTCCTTTAGTGATCCTATGAAAAGAGGAGGACCATCCAGAACAAAAGATGAAGAAGTACAACAAATAGGACGCGAAAGAGGGATTCCCCTCGTAGGTACTGTGGCTACCGGTCCTCGCCTATCCTATTCTGCCAAAAGGCCCAATTATTATCCTACCAATAGGCCCAATGACTATCCTCCCAATATGCCCAATGATTATCCTTCCAATAGGCCTAATGATTATCCTCCCAATAGGCCCAACAATTATTCTCTCAACAGGCCTAATCAGTTACGGCCATCTGTTCCGACTCCTCCAGTACCCACACGAAGACCAAAAGAAGTTTTTGCACCAATTCCCATGACTTACACTGAGTTGTATCCAAAACTCATAGAAAGTCAACTTATCCGTCCAATTCCTACAAATCCATTTGGACCCCCATATCCAACGTGGTATGACCCCAACATAACTTGCCCATATCATGATGGCGTTCCAGGCCATGGCTTGGAAAATTGCACAGCATTGAAACGTATAGTCCAACAATTAATCGAATCAAAGTGGTTGGACTTTTCCGATGAACCGAACGTCACTCACAATCCATTGCCGCCTCATCAAGAAAAACCAGTCAATATGATAGAAGAACACCGGCTGATGAAAAAGTCAGTCAATGATATCATAACCCCTCTTAAGCATGTATATTCATGCCTTGTGAAAGGAGGGATTATCATGGGAAAGCCTTCTTTTGGACATGAAGAAGTTGAAGATGAGGAATGGTGCAACTTTCATGACAGTAAGAGTCATTCTATCCAAGAATGCTCAGAATTCCGTAAGAATCTGCAAAGACTCATAGACTCATCCCAACTTATCGTTTTTATGATGATGTGAATATGATCATTAAAAACAAGAAGTCAATGCTATACCAATCTCAAAACCTACTCTTAAGCCGTCAAGTCCCGAGGCCATTCCTCTACAAATCAAACAAAACCGAGGTCAAGCTGCTAGGCCCGATGTGATTGGTAATTGAAAGTGAAGATTTTGAGCTGGAATTACATTGATTTTGGAAGGGCTCCAAGTCAGATCTGACCTAACAGTCCGCATACATTTTCGAATGACAGGGAATCCTTTGAATAAACTTGTATCTTTGAAAGCTTGCAAAAGTAATCTAATAGTAAAAATCTCCTAGATTTAGTCCAGAATCTAGGGTGTAGTCTTTGTTAAATGGACACCTGCTATTCTTTTTCTGGTACAACAAAAAGATGTGATGCGTGCATTCTACTACTTTCCATTTTTACACTCTTTGCTATTATACTATCCATTATTGCCATCACACTTTACTTTTCGACAACCGGTAATTCTTTTTGTTCTCTAACAAAAAGATGTTGCGTGTGCATTCTACCACTTTTTAATCCCATTATTACTTCTACACATTCTACCAATTTTTAACAAAAATTCAATTATTACACCTACACATTCTACCACTTCTTACCAAAAATTCCATTTTTACATCCATCTCGCACTCCTTTCCATTATACTATCCATTATTGCTATCATACTTTGCTTTCTAAATGATACTACTCGTGGGTGAAAATAAAAAGTTAAGAGAAATTTGATAGTAATGATCTTGAAAGTGCTGCCAAATCTAGTAAGAAGGATTTCATATGTTGCACCTCAACCCTCAAAAAGAATTCACAGTGGTTATCAACATCCTTGCAAGAAGTTTGGGGTTAGTTTCCAAACAAGGTAGCTCTCATATTAAATGACTTCAGTGGTTTCCCAATTCTCATAAATGCTCAAAAAAAAAAAAAAAAGGTTCTCAGTTTTCCGCAACACAAACTCCGAAATGAAAAAGTTCATCCCTTCCATCAAAAAGCCATTAAAGGGAAAATCCAAAAAAAAAAAATCCAAAAAAAAAAAAAAAGAGAGACTGAGAAGCAAATAAAGCCACTTGAGTCATCTTACTTCAAGAAGGCTATGATCTCGGTTCTCCATAACACAAACTCCAAAAAAAAAGGGAAAAAGTTCATCCCTTCCATCAAAAAGCCAACAAGGGAAAATTCAAAACAAAAAAAAAAGAGAGACTGAGAAGCAAATAAAGCCACTTGAGTCATCTTACTTCAAGAAGGCTATGATCTCGGTTCTCCATAACACAAACTCCAAAAAAAAAAAAAAAAAAAAAGGGAAAAAGTTCATCCCTTCCATCAAAAAGCCAACAAGGGAAAATTCAAAACAAAAAAGAACTGAGAACAAGCACAAGCAAGCAAGGCCATTTGAGTCATCTCACTTCAAGAGAGTTATCAAGTATGTCATCACCATAGCTCACAAAAAAAAAAAAAAAAAGGAAACAAAAACAAAAACAAAAAAAAGGAAAAAAAGAAAAGAAATGAAGCTCAAGTTAGAGCCAAAGAAAGAAAAAACAAAAAAAAGTGAGCTATGGATTCTAGACTGAAAACCTGCAAAGGCGGTTTAGAACACAAAAGCAACTTTCAAGCCAAGCATACATAATGACCACGATAGTTGGGGGGCAACAGATGAGGTTTAACTTTCTGGAAAGAGTGGCAAGTTTGAGGTCATCACTATTGAGTTTTTCATCATAATCAAATTTGCTCACGAGTAGTATTAAAAGACCCTTCTTTCAAACCACTTAAACTTAACTTTCCTCAGACTTATCATCCTCAATCAGCTAAAAGACTATCATTGTAAAACATGTTTCTACCTTATTTAATACTGCTCACGAGTAGTATTAAAAGACCATTCTTTCACACCACTTAAATTTAACTTTCCTCATACCTAACATCCTCATTCAGTTAAAAGACTATCATTATGAATCATGTTTCTACCTTATTTAATACTGCTCACGAGTAGTATTAAAATACCCTTCTTTCACACCACTCAAACTTAACTTTACTTAGACCTAATATTTACCTCTTAATATTATTCTCATTCAGCTAAAAGACTACCACAAAAAAAAAAAACATTCAAACTTAATTTTCCTCATGCCTAACAGTTACCTCTCGATATCATCCTCATTCAGCTACAAGGCTATCCTTGTGAATCATGTTTATACCTTATTGCCTTGCACAGTTTATGTCTTCGAGTTGGAAAGGGAAGAGTGGCAGGATATTTTAATTAAAAACAAAGACCGTAAATTACTTTGTCAAGCTTTGCAAATTGATGAAAGTTTTTCTTTAAGGCCAAACCATTATTCATTAATGTATGTAGACTTAAAAGTGAGGAGATAGCTTGAGTCTTTCTTTAATAAAATGTGGTTCTTGTAAGAGAAATTTACGATCAAGTGCCATCACAAAGGTCTAGAAATGCTCAACCTTCTGTTAAATCAAAGATGAGATGATACATTTTATCCACATAAACACCATATTCAAGGGAGCAAAGTAGTCTCTACGAAGCGTAAGAGGAGTACTGCCAACAAAGAAGTTCAATAGACAAGGGGGCAAGTCTTATGGATCAAAACATGAGTTCAAGGAAGAGCAATCATTCAGATTATAATATGGGAATAAGTAAGTGTCGGCACGGTCACAAGAAAAGGGGCAAAGCAGACATTGAAAGTAAAGCCTTTGATGGTATCAAATCCATGACAATGGATGAGTACTCGAAAGAGATATAAATTATGAGGCGGGCCAACTTTAAAGAAATTGAGGCCAAAATTCAAAGAACAAGTCAAAGAAAGAGGATTTTGAAAAGAGTTGGGCTTTTGAGGCAGTGAACAAAAGCTGGAAAGCATAAAGAGATTCAATGATAGTCCAAGAAGACAATCACAAAGAAGATCCAGTAAAGTAAAGACATGAAGAACTAGATCCATAAAAAAAAAAAAAAAAACATCAATTCCACATGCTCTGCATTCATGCATTTCACATCATGCATGCATGGCTTTTGCATAATAGGAACCAAATGGGAAGCACATCCACGGCACAGTTTCAGCAGTATAAGCTGAGATCTCAATGTCATCAGCTCTTACCAATCTATCACTGGATACACAGCTAATATGCGGGACCAACCCGCATCAGGAATTCAAGGATAAGGTAGGCAATATGTCAAAAGCCTGACAATCGATTCAATAATCGAGGCTACACCTGGATGGACAGAATTGACGCCAGCTTAGCGGTATCCAAGATAAGAAATAGCTATGGTCAAAGATAAGCGCGGATATCGAGAAATATTGTCGTCGAAAGCAGACAATGGATTCAATAATCAAGGACTGGATCAATGTCATGCCTGACGAGATATCAAAGATAAGAAATATCTATGATACCAAAATAAAGTAGGATCCACTTTTCCGGTTAAACGGCGGATACGGTACTCCGTGACTCTCAAGTCGGTTCTCTCAGTTGCCCATAATAACTGATTCTTTCCTCTCTTCTGTCTTTTACTTCCCTCTAGAAAATGGATCCTACTCTTTCTGTCTTACGAAAATATTTTCCTTCTCTCCCAATGAACATTCTCAAAAAGATCTACCAAGTTCGCTGTGAACGATTAAGAGTTCTGATGCACAAAGGAATCCCTGAAGATGTGCGGTGGTTAATCGAAGCCAAGGTTCGTCTGGCAGGTGAAATCCCAGAGGCATTTGTGTCTCACATGCCTGGAATAGGCAAAAGCTTTTATGCCAAAAAGCGAAGAGCGAAAAGGTTACAAGTCTGCCATAAATGTGGACGGTGGACTTGTAATACTAAATGTCGTTCTTTAGGGATGATCTCTGATAATCGAGAAGATAAAATACGATTCATTAAGAATGGCCTGAGTAAGGACTCGTTGGATGATATCCAATTGACTCTTGAGACGCATTCTTGTGGATCTGTGCAACGTGAACTTCTTGGTTTATGGAGCATTTTTCATGAAGAACGAAACCGTTACAGTCCCGGGAATCTGACTGTAAATGACCCTGTTTGCCAGCTTGTAAGAAAACTGGATGGGAAGCAAATCCTCGACTCATAGAAGCCGTTAATGCCGTTACTGGACGTAAAACCAGTGGAAGATGTGAGCCACAGTTACAATTACTGTACATACAGTTTGTTATATTTGGAAAAGTTTGCATTTTCTTTTGACAGATGTACATGCTCCCCTAAGTGTAATCGACACGTTATCCCTTTTATCACTATAAATGCGTGTTCTTCCTTCTGATTAACCAGCGGATAAGATACCCCGTGACTTTTAAAGTCGGTTATTCCAGTCTCCTACAATAATTGATTCATTCCCTCTCATCTCAAATTCTTCTCTCATCAATGGATTCTACTCTTTCTGCACTGAGAAAATTCTTTCCTTCCCTTTCAATAAAAGTCCTTAAAAAGATCTACCTTGCTAGATGTGAAAGAATCAGAGTTTTTACACGCAAAGGCATTCCCGATAATGTGCAGTGGATAATTGAAGCTAAGGTCCGTCTGGCGGGTGAAGTTCCAGATGCATTTATGCCCCGCATGCCCGGTTTAGGTAAAAGCCGTTATGCCAAAAGGCGAAGAGCAAAGAGACTAGGCGTGTGTTATAAATGTGGGCGATGGAATTGTAATACTAAATGTCGCTCTTTAGGATACATCTCCACAAATCGTGAAGATAAAAGAAAATTCATTAAGAATGGCCTGCGTAAGGAATCTCTGGAAGATATCCGAGAGACTCTTGAAACGCATTCTTGTGGAAAAGTGCAAGGTCAAATTGTCAAATTGTGGAGGACTTACCATAAAGAATGAGACCGTTACAGTCTTGGGAATGTGACTGTAAACGACCCTGTTTGCCAGCTTGTAAGAAAACTGGATGGGAAGCAAATCCTCGACTCATAGAAGGCATTGAAGCCATTACTAGATATAAATCAGTGGAAGATGATAGCCACAGTCATGATTGCTGTACATATAAGCTGTCATTTGTCTTTTCTTTTGACAATAATGAACTTGCTTCTGCAAGTGTAATTAACGCATTATCCCTTTCATCACTATAAATATGTGTTAGTTATTTCCATTTCCTACAATCACTAATTTCTTTCTTCTCTTAAATACCTCCTTCATCAATGGAGTCTTCTCTTTCCGCCCTACGAAAGTATTTTCCTTCCTTCCCAATAAATGTTCTTAAAAAGATTTATCAAGCTAGATGTGAACGATTCAGAGTATTTATGCACAAAGGCATTCCTGATAATGTGCGGTGGCTAATTGAAGCTAAGGTTCGTTCAGCTGGTGAAGTTCCAGAAGCGTTCTTTCCCCGTATGCCCGGCTTTGGTAAAAGCGCTTATGCCAAAAAAAGAAGAGCAAAGAGGCTAGGCGTTTGTCATAATTGTGGATGGTGGATTTGCGGCAATAAATGTCGTTCTCCAGGAGTGATCACCAGAAATCGTAATGATAGAATAAGATTCATCAAGAATGGCCTGCGTAAGGAATCTTTGGATGATATCCTATTAACTTTTGAAACACATTCTTGTGAAATAGTGCAATGGGAAATTATGGATTTATGGTGGACTTTCCGTAAAGAACAGGATCGTTACAGTCTTGGAAATCTGACTTTTAATGACCCTGTTTGCCAGTTCGTGAGAAAACTGGATAGGAAGCAAATCCCCGATTCGTAAAAGGCATTGAAGCCGTCCCTGGATGTAAAACCAGAAGAAAACGTGAACTACGGTCATGACTACTGTACAGGCTAGTTGTCACTTTTCAAAATTTTTCCTTCTCTTCTGACAAATGATGTACCTGCTCTTGACGTGATCCACAGTCACGACTACTGTACAGGCTAGTTGTCGTTTTTGAAAATTTTCCTTCTATTCCAAGAATAATGTACCTATTCCTAACGTGAGCAACAGTCACGATTACTGTACGTGCTAGCTGTCGCTTTTGAAATTTTCCTCCCCTTTTGGTAATAATGTATCCACTCCTGACGTGAACCAAAGTCACGATTACTGTACGTGCTAGCTGTCGCTTTTGAAATTTTCCTCCCCTTTCGGCGATAATGTATCCACTCCTGACATGAGCCATAGTCACGATACTGTACATGCTAGCTGTCGCTTTTAAAATTTTCCTTCTCCTTTGGCAATAATGTACCCACTCCTGACACGGACTACTGTATATAGCTGCAACTTTTTAAATTTTCCTTCACTTCCGACAATCACGTACCTACTCCTGACATAAGCTACAATCGCGACTACTGTATATTTTAGTTGCTTTTGAAATTTTCCTCCTCTTTTGACGATAATGTACCCACTCCCGACCTGAGCCATAGTCGTGACTACTGTGTATAGCTGGCAATAATGTATCCACTCTTGAGAATAAAATTATTACTTTATCTTTTCATCTCTATAAATATATCCTCTTTTCTTCTTTTCTCACATGGGTAAGGATAGGAATGGAGAAAACCTCCACTCGTAAACCCCGAAGTATTTGTGTATTTTCTGGAGCTTTTCCTGGAGAAGATGAAGAGTACTTAAAGACAGCCAACCATTTGGGTAGAGTATTAGCTAAGCGAAAAATACATTTAGTTTATGGAGGAGGTAGTGTCGGATTAATGGGAGGTGTAGCATCAGCAGCATCTTTAGGAGGAAGTCAAGTTTTGGGTATCATCCCTGGACCTTTGAAATTTGTTTCCGGGGGCACGATTGGAGAAGAATTAGTGGTCAAAAATCTACAAGAGCGTGTGCTACAAATGCTTTTAAATGCTGATGCTTTCATCGTTCTACCTGGCGGTTTTGGTACATTAGGAGAAGTCTTCCAAATTGCTTCAATGGCCCAACTTAATTTGCATAAGAAACCCATTGGGCTTTTGAATGTTAACAATTTCTTTACAGGTCTGATAACTTTTATGGATTATGCTATGCAGAAGAATTTCATATCAAGAGTGTCACGACGAATTATAATATCCGCAACAACTGTTGAAGAATTGCTAGATAAAATACAAGCTTTTGTTCCTGAACCAGATCCAGCAATGATTCAGATAGACTGGACACGACAGTCTTTCCCGACCAGTTCACTCCCATAATGGTCCTCTACTCACCCTGTTGAAGTATTGTGGAAGAAAGAAGGAATCTGATCCGTTTTTCTTGTCCTTTAGTTTTATTATCAGCATTTTCTTTCGTATTTCAGTTTTTCTTTTCAGGAAATTTCGTTATCTTATAAGATAGTTTCGTCCATGCTGATATTAAAACCATGCGACAATGCCTTTAGGTTGGAATGGCTGAGTAAAGAGTAATTTTTATTACTCTTGAGACGCATCCTATTAGGTCTACTAGGCATAACATTTTGGGGTAGTTAAGCTTTAACCTTATTTGGATGACATATCTCACAAGGGAATCTATATTTACTGAAGAAAATATTAGATGAACCTTGAATATTGATTCCAAACATCCGTTCCCTTTACATAATTTGTCAGGGTTATTGTCATCATTAAGATTCACTCGTTTTATCGAAGCCTAATTCTTTGCGCTCGCCTATTATGAAAATTCACACTTTCGAAGAAAATTATTCCAATTTCAATTGTTTTCATATAAATTTCGCTCGAGGTCCTAAGGAAAGCTCCTTAGCCTCAAAATCAATTTTCATCATCGGGGTTTTAAGGATGGAACCTTTGCCTCGTCGGGGTTTTAAGGATAGAACCTTTGCCTCGAAAACAATCAATTTTCATCATCGGGGTTTTAAGGATGGAACCTTTGCCTCGAAAATAATCAATTTTCATTATCGGGGTTTTAAGGATGGAACCTTTGCCTCGAAAATAATCAATTTTCATTATCGGGGTTTTAAGGATGGAACCTTTGCCTCGAAAACAATCAATTTTCATCATCGGGGTTTTAAGGATGGAACCTTTGCCTCGAAAATAATCAATTTTCACCATCGGGGTTTTAAGGATGGAACCTTTGCCTCGAAAATAATCAATTTTCACCATCGGGGTTTTAAGGATGGAACCTTTGCCTCGAAAACAATCAATTTTCATCATCGGGGTTTTAAGGATGGAACCTTTGCCTCGAAAATAATCAATTTTCACCATCGGGGTTTTAAGGATGGAACCTTTGCCTCGAAAATAATCAATTTTCATCATCGGGGTTTTAAGGATGGAACCTTTGCCTCGAAAATAATCAATTTTCATCATCGGGGTTTTAAGGATGGAACCTTTGTCTCGTCGGGGTTTTAAGGATGGAACCTTTGCCTCGAAAACAATCAATTTTCATTATCGGGGTTTTAAGGATGGAACCTTTGCCTCGAAAACAATCAATTTTCATCATCGGGGTTTTAAGGATGGAACCTTTGCCTCGAAAATAATCAATTTTCATCATCGGGGTTTTAAGGATGGAACCTTTGCCTCGACGGGGTTTTAAGGATGGAACCTTTGCCTCGAAAACAATCAATTTTCATCATCGGGGTTTTAAGGATGGAACCTTTGCCTCGAAAATAATCAATTTTCATCATCGGGGTTTTAAGGATGGAACCTTTGCCTCGAAAATAATCAATTTTCATCATCGGGGTTTTAAGGATGGAACCTTTGCCTCGAAAACAATCAATTTTCATCATCGGGGTTTTAAGGATGGAACCTTTGCCTCGAAAACAATCAATTTTCATCATCGGGGTTTTAAGGATGGAACCTTTGCCTCGAAAATAATCAATTTTCATCATCGGGGTTTTAAGGATGGAACCTTTGTCTCAATCAATCAATTCGAGGTTTTAAGGATGGAACCTTTACCTCGACATCAATCAATCAATTCGAGGTTTTAAGGATGGAACCTTTGCCTCGAAATCAATCAATCAATCCGAGGTTTTAAGGATGGAACCTTTGCCTCGAGATCAATCAATCAATTCGAGGTTTTGAGGATGGAACCTTTACCTTGACATCAATCAATCAATCCGAGGTTTTAAGGATAGAACCTTTACCTCGACATCAATCAATCAATCCGAGGTTTTAAGGATGAAACCTTTGCCTCGACATCAATCAATCAATTCGAGGTTTTAAGGATGGAACCTTTGCCTCGAAATCAATCAATCAATTCGAGGTTTTAAGGATGGGACCTTTGCTTCGAAATCAATCAATCAATCCGAGGTTTTAAGGATGGAACCTTTGCCTCAGAAACAATCAATTTTCCTTCAACGATAGGAGAGCTCCTATCGCCGGGGTTCTAAGGAGAGTTCCTTAACCTCAGGATTGAGGCGGCGAAAAGGTTTTCAATGCCTAGCTAAGTCGGACGAAATTTGGTAACTAACTTTGCATACATCATGTCCCATGAAGCATGCAAAGGGGGGCAGCTGTTGACACCCAATTTCATCCGACCATAAATTTTTTTTAAAAGAAATTAAATAAAAGAAATTAAAAAATTATTATTTTTATTATTATTATTATTACTAAAAATTTTAATTAGTTTAAAATACATTTTTGTTTTGTGAAGATTTGATTTAAAATGATATATGTGTGTATTTGAAAGAAAAAAAGAAAACTCCAAAAAAAATGGCAAAATTTAAAAGTTTGAGGTAAAAATGACAAAATTAAGAAGTTTCAGGCAAAATTGACAAATTCTGAAAGTTCCAGGAGCATTCAGTAGTTTGTCACATAAAATTTTGAGCCTGCCGACGTTTCTGGCCCAAATTGACAGAAAACGACAAAATTGTCAAAATCAGAAGCTTCAGGAACTTATCCAGAGGCTGAGAGACGTAAAGGACTAAAATTGTCATTTTACCAATTTAAGAGATAAGTTTGAAATTTTTTATTAATTTATCCATTAACAGTTCAGCTAAACTTCTTCTATAAATAGCCCCCCAAATTTTGTGCTGAACACACAAAAAAAATAGACAGAAAGCTTAGAACTCCGTTTTAGAAAAAATAAAAATTACATACTTAGTCCCTGGCCCTCTTTCCTTTTCCCAGAAAGTCCCAAAAGTTTCTATTCTGACGTATAGACCATCTTCTTCCTCCGTTTTTTTTCTGTTTCTTCCTTCTCCTTCGCTGCCCGTCGCTCCACGCCGTCCCGCCGCCGCCCATCACTCCCCCACGCTGCCGTCGCGCTGTCCCCACCTGCCCCTGGCCGCGCTGCCGCCCCGCCGCCAGCTGCCCCTCCTTCCCCCCCTGCGCGCGCGTCTGTTTCTTTCGTTCCCAGAAATTCAAAATTGATTTCTAAGGGTAAACCCTTGTTTCACCTATCATCTTTTCAATTTCTTTCACTTTAGTCACTGACTTTTTATTTTGTTCTTGCAGAATTGATTCCTAACCCTTTTAATTTTTACTTGTTTATTTATTTGTTTATTATTGTTATTATTACTAACCCTTATTTTTATTGTTATTATTATAACTAACTTACTAACCTTATTATTATTATGACTAACCTTATTATTATTTATTATTATAACTAACTTACTAACCTTATTATTATTATGACTAACCTTATTATTATTATTATTATGACTAACCTACTAACCTTATTATTGTTACCTCAACTAACTTACTAACTTTTATTTTTATTGTTATTAACATCTAACTTTACTAACTTTGCTAATTTTTATTATTGTTGTTAATTAATTAATTTAATTAACTTGTCTAACTTTTTATTATTGTTGTTAATTAATTAATTTAATTAACTTGGCTAACTTTTTATTATTGTTGTTAATTAATTAATTTAATTAACTTGACTAACTTTTTATTATTGTTGTTAATAATTAATTTAATTAACTTTGCTAACCTTTATTATTATTATTTTTAAAGTGGATGGCCAAAAAGCCCCACTTTATTATTATTAATTTTCCAGATTCTTTTGTAATTAATTATTAAGGCTAATAAAAATTTAAAAGCCAATTATCTTTTGACATTTTGGAATACATGTTTTTATTATTTCTTTAAAGATATCAAAAAGTTAACTTTTTATTCTTTTCGATTAATAAACAAACATGATTAAAAAATTATACAAATCAATTTTTTTAAACATATCTTTAAAATAATGATCTTTAAAATTTAAAATTCAAGAAAAATCCAATAAAATTATAATTAGAATTAATAATTAATTAAATAATTAAAATTTAATAAAAATTAAAACTCCATGACCAAATGATCCGCCAGGATCCATGGCTTGGAAATATTTTTAAATATATAAATAAATTTTTCTTTATTAAAAATAAAAAAACTTTGGACTAATATATTAATTATTTATTAAAATAATAAAATATAACTTTTTAGTTTTTTTTCTTTATTAATAAAAAGAATAAAAGGAATAAAAATTTTGGGCTAATATTTTATTCAGTAATATTTTTACTTATTTCTTTTTAAAATAATGAAAAGATATAAATTTTTGTTTCCTTTATAAAAATCTTAGTCAAATGATTTCGAAAATAATAAAAATAAATAATAAAAATTTAAATTTTCTCTTAGATATTTTAGACTTATATATTTTCAGAGATATAAATTAAAATTAAAAAAAATCTTTCATTAAACAAAAAAGAATATACAGAAAAATATAAATATCAAAACTTTTGTTTTAAAATACATATAAATTTTTGGTTAAATAATCTTTTATTCCAAAATAAATTATATAAATATCAAAAACTTTTATTTATTTTTAAAATATGCATATAAATTTTTGGTTTCTTAATTAAATAATTACTTTTGGTTAATCTTTCATTAAAACAAAATAAAACAAATAAAATATTAAAACTTTTCTTTTATTTTTGAAATATACATATCAATTTTTGTTTCCTTTATTAAATAAAACTTTGATTAAATAATTATTTTTTTTTTTGTTCACCTTTTATCAAATAAAGTATTAAGACTTTTCTTTTATCTTTTTTAAAATATACATAAATTTTTGGTTTCATTATTAAATAAATGAAATTTTGATTAAATAATTATTTTTTTGCTCACCTTTTTAAAATAATTTCCATATCCGGATGATCCGTCAGGATCTACGGTTTGGAAAATATCTACTTTTTAATTAAATTAAATAAATGCAAAGATAAAAATCCATATTTACGATATGGATTAATTTATTTAAAATTTCATCAAATTCCGTGTCCGGGTGACTCGGCAGAGTCCATGGTTCGAAATTAAATCTTCCGTGTCCAAATGACTCGGCAAAGTCTATGGTTCGGAAGTATCAAAATTTTATATAAATTAATTTAAAAATCCACATCCTATTAATTCAGTTAAAATTTCTAGTTTGAAAATTAACTGAATATTTTCTAAAAGCAAAGCAAAACAAAATTAAAATCAACTAAGGTGCCAATTTTGGGCGCTATAACAAAGTTGTTTTAGCGTAACCGTACTCCCGATCCCCGAACTCTCGCAGACCAATTTTAAGGTGTCCAATCGACCTAGGTAAACAGATTGGTGGCGACTCCCGACGGCCCGACGTTGCCACAGCTTGGCGACTCCGCTGGGGACTCGACGTTAGTGAGTCGAGCCTAAAGTTGATTTGTTTTGATTTACTTTGCTTTACTATTATGTGGATTTATATATTATATTTACTTAAGTAAACATGCATAATGCATTCACAAAATGAAGCTCTATACCCGAGCTTCCTTAAATCAAACACGATTCTTTCTAAGCGGAATTGGTGTTGCTGTCCTTGTGAGGCCATGGTCTCCAAGCCTTCACTGGTTTCAAAGTAGCAAAGTAGTGTATTGCCTCCTGAGACGGTTAGTCTCTGCATGGGCCCACGAAAAGCTACGACTCGAATTAATCCATTCCTTACATTAACCCTAGAGGGTAAGGAATCGGGCCGTCACTATGATTTAGTGACGGGATTCGGGAACTATCCCTTGCCTTTTTGATAAGCCACCTTATGCATATAGAACTCCCCACTTAACCATAGAACTGACCATAGAATTTCTCCCATTTTACCAACGCCATAAGCACGTCCTTGTTATGCTATGTTGTTGCTCTACACTTTTATTTTCTTCGTGTCTTATATTTATGGTTTTAATTCATTTTTCCATAATACTTCATGAGTTGTTAATTGCTATTTAACTTATTAATAACCTTATCTTTCTTGTGCAATTATTCTTCATGCATCAAAACCACGCATCAAATTATGCTAACTTTTTGGTCTTTATAATGACAACTAAAAGTTTTGAAGCTCTACGATAATGGATAAGCAAACTCACTCATTGCATGCATTCCATTACATTAATCACGTGCATATAAAGTCTGATAAAAAATAATCTCATTGCATGCATTCCATTACATCAATCACACGTATATAAAATCTGATAAAAATAATCTCATTGCATGCATTCCATTACATTAATCACATGCATATAAAATCTGATAAAAATAATCTCATTGCATGCATTCCATTACATTAATCACGTGCATATAAAGTCTGATAAAAACATAATCTCACTTTATATTGCATGCATCCATTACATCAATCACACGCATATAAAATCTGATAAAAATAATCTCATTGCATGCATTCCATTACATCAATCACGTGCATATAAATTTTGATAAAAACATAATCTCATTGCATGCATCCATCACATCAATCATATACGCATAGAATCTAATAAAATAAATATTCCTTTAAAAAGGTAAAATTGGACCTCAACACCGATATTCAACTCGGCTTCAAACAAGATTAATGGCAGAACAAGCCGAAGGACGTCTTATAGAGATGGAGTCCAAGATAGAAAGTATGGCAGAACAGATGAGACAATTCATGGAACTAATCAAGGAGAAAGTAACTCAAGTTCCCATCAAAGAAGCACAAGATCCCACTTATCCTCCGGGATTCACTCCGCAACGAGTCTCAGTCCAAGAAAACCTGTTTCAGGAACCAGGACAGTCTGCTAGTGTTCACCTGAAACAAGACACTGTGTATGAAGAGAAGAAGACACCACCAAAGGAAGAAGGAGAATCTCAAAAACTCGAAACAATAGAGAAGAGACTGCGAGCCATTGAAGGAGGTAATATATTCGGATCTCTCTCAGTGGATGACCTCTGCTTAGTGCCAGACGTCATAATCCCTTCGGACTTTAAAGTACCGGATTTCGTAAAATACGACGGAACGAGTGATCCCATCACTCACATCACACTGTTCCTAAGGAGACTACAACCACTCACAAAAGATGAAAAGGTGTGGATTGCACTTTTTCAGGAAAGTCTCACAAAATCAGCATTGCAGTGATATCTAAGTCAAGGACCAAGAAACATCAAAACTTGGAATGACCTTGCTCAGGCCTTCATCGGCAACTATAAACATGTTATGGACTTGGCTCCGGATCGCCAAACTCTCCAAAACATGGAGAAGAAAAAGCCAGAAACTTTCAAGGAATATGCCCAACGGTGGAGGGACTTAGCTGCACAAGTTCAGCCACCCATGACAGAAAAAGAAATGGTCACTTTGTTTGTCCAGACACTGAAATACCCATATTATGACAAACTCATTGGCAATTCGGCAACTAATTTCTCCGATGTTGTCATGTCTGGAGAAAGGATCGAGCATCGGATTAGGACTGGGAAGATTGCTGAGTCCTTTAGTGATCCTATGAAAAGAGGAGGACCATCCAGAACAAAAGATGAAGAAGTACAACAAATAGGACGCGAAAGAGGGATTCCCCTCGTAGGTACTGTGGCTACCGGTCCTCGCCTATCCTATTCTGCCAAAAGGCCCAATTATTATCCTACCAATAGGCCCAATGACTATCCTCCCAATATGCCCAATGATTATCCTTCCAATAGGCCTAATGATTATCCTCCCAATAGGCCCAACAATTATTCTCTCAACAGGCCTAATCAGTTACGGCCATCTGTTCCGACTCCTCCAGTACCCACACGAAGACCAAAAGAAGTTTTTGCACCAATTCCCATGACTTACACTGAGTTGTATCCAAAACTCATAGAAAGTCAACTTATCCGTCCAATTCCTACAAATCCATTTGGACCCCCATATCCAACGTGGTATGACCCCAACATAACTTGCCCATATCATGATGGCGTTCCAGGCCATGGCTTGGAAAATTGCACAGCATTGAAACGTATAGTCCAACAATTAATCGAATCAAAGTGGTTGGACTTTTTCGATGAACCGAACGTCACTCACAATCCATTGCCGCCTCATCAAGAAAAACCAGTCAATATGATAGAAGAACACCGGCTGATGAAAAAGTCAGTCAATGATATCATAACCCCTCTTAAGCATGTATATTCATGCCTTGTGAAAGGAGGGATTATCATGGGAAAGCCTTCTTTTGGACATGAAGAAGTTGAAGATGAGGAATGGTGCAACTTTCATGACAGTAAGAGTCATTCTATCCAAGAATGCTCAGAATTCCGTAAGAATCTGCAAAGACTCATAGACTCATCCCAACTTATCGTTTTTATGATGATGTGAATATGATCATTAAAAACAAGAAGTCAATGCTATACCAATCTCAAAACCTACTCTTAAGCCGTCAAGTCCCGAGGCCATTCCTCTACAAATCAAACAAAACCGAGGTCAAGCTGCTAGGCCCGATGTGATTGGTAATTGAAAGTGAAGATTTTGAGCTGGAATTACATTGATTTTGGAAGGGCTCCAAGTCAGATCTGACCTAACAGTCCGCATACATTTTCGAATGACAGGGAATCCTTTGAATAAACTTGTATCTTTGAAAGCTTGCAAAAGTAATCTAATAGTAAAAATCTCCTAGATTTAGTCCAGAATCTAGGGTGTAGTCTTTGTTAAATGGACACCTGCTATTCTTTTTCTGGTACAACAAAAAGATGTGATGCGTGCATTCTACTACTTTCCATTTTTACACTCTTTGCTATTATACTATCCATTATTGCCATCACACTTTACTTTTCGACAACCGGTAATTCTTTTTGTTCTCTAACAAAAAGATGTTGCGTGTGCATTCTACCACTTTTTAATCCCATTATTACTTCTACACATTCTACCAATTTTTAACAAAAATTCAATTATTACACCTACACATTCTACCACTTCTTACCAAAAATTCCATTTTTACATCCATCTCGCACTCCTTTCCATTATACTATCCATTATTGCTATCATACTTTGCTTTCTAAATGATACTACTCGTGGGTGAAAATAAAAAGTTAAGAGAAATTTGATAGTAATGATCTTGAAAGTGCTGCCAAATCTAGTAAGAAGGATTTCATATGTTGCACCTCAACCCTCAAAAAGAATTCACAGTGGTTATCAACATCCTTGCAAGAAGTTTGGGGTTAGTTTCCAAACAAGGTAGCTCTCATATTAAATGACTTCAGTGGTTTCCCAATTCTCATAAATGCTCAAAAAAAAAAAAAAAAAAGGTTCTCAGTTTTCCGCAACACAAACTCCGAAATGAAAAAGTTCATCCCTTCCATCAAAAAGCCATTAAAGGGAAAATCCAAAAAAAAAAATCCAAAAAAAAAAAAAAAGAGAGACTGAGAAGCAAATAAAGCCACTTGAGTCATCTTACTTCAAGAAGGCTATGATCTCGGTTCTCCATAACACAAACTCCAAAAAAAAAGGGAAAAAGTTCATCCCTTCCATCAAAAAGCCAACAAGGGAAAATTCAAAACAAAAAAAAAAGAGAGACTGAGAAGCAAATAAAGCCACTTGAGTCATCTTACTTCAAGAAGGCTATGATCTCGGTTCTCCATAACACAAACTCCAAAAAAAAAAAAAAAAAAAAAGGGAAAAAGTTCATCCCTTCCATCAAAAAGCCAACAAGGGAAAATTCAAAACAAAAAAGAACTGAGAACAAGCACAAGCAAGCAAGGCCATTTGAGTCATCTCACTTCAAGAGAGTTATCAAGTATGTCATCACCATAGCTCACAAAAAAAAAAAAAAGGAAACAAAAACAAAAACAAAAAAAAGGAAAAAAAGAAAAGAAACGAAGCTCAAGTTAGAGCCAAAGAAAGAAAAAACAAAAAAAAGTGAGCTATGGATTCTAGACTGAAAACCTGCAAAGGCGGTTTAGAACACAAAAGCAACTTTCAAGCCAAGCATACATAATGACCACGATAGTTGGTGGGCAACAGATGAGGTTTAACTTTCTGGAAAGAGTGGCAAGTTTGAGGTCATCACTATTGAGTTTTTCATCATAATCAAATTTGCTCACGAGTAGTATTAAAAGACCCTTCTTTCAAACCACTTAAACTTAACTTTCCTCAGACTTATCATCCTCAATCAGCTAAAAGACTATCATTGTAAAACATGTTTCTACCTTATTTAATACTGCTCACGAGTAGTATTAAAAGACCATTCTTTCACACCACTTAAATTTAACTTTCCTCATACCTAACATCCTCATTCAGTTAAAAGACTATCATTATGAATCATGTTTCTACCTTCTTTAATACTGCTCACGAGTAGTATTAAAATACCCTTCTTTCACACCACTCAAACTTAACTTTACTTAGACCTAATATTTACCTCTTAATATTATTCTCATTCAGCTAAAAGACTACCACAAAAAAAAAAACATTCAAACTTAATTTTCCTCATGCCTAACAGTTACCTCTCGATATCATCCTCATTCAGCTACAAGGCTATCCTTGTGAATCATGTTTATACCTTATTGCCTTGCACAGTTTATGTCTTCGAGTTGGAAAGGGAAGAGTGGCAGGATATTTTAATTAAAAACAAAGACCGTAAATTACTTTGTCAAGCTTTGCAAATTGATGAAAGTTTTTCTTTAAGGCCAAACCATTATTCATTAATGTATGTAGACTTAAAAGTGAGGAGATAGCTTGAGTCTTTCTTTAATAAAATGTGGTTCTTGTAAGAGAAATTTACGATCAAGTGCCATCACAAAGGTCTAGAAATGCTCAACCTTCTGTTAAATCAAAGATGAGATGATACATTTTATCCACATAAACACCATATTCAAGGGAGCAAAGTAGTCTCTACGAAGCGTAAGAGGAGTACTGCCAACAAAGAAGTTCAATAGACAAGGGGGCAAGTCTTATGGATCAAAACATGAGTTCAAGGAAGAGCAATCATTCAGATTATAATATGGGAATAAGTAAGTGTCGGCACGGTCACAAGAAAAGGGGCAAAGCAGACATTGAAAGTAAAGCCTTTGATGGTATCAAATCCATGACAATGGATGAGTACTCGAAAGAGATATAAATTATGAGGCGGGCCAACTTTAAAGAAATTGAGGCCAAAATTCAAAGAACAAGTCAAAGAAAGAGGATTTTGAAAAGAGTTGGGCTTTTGAGGCAGTGAACAAAAGCTGGAAAGCATAAAGAGATTCAATGATAGTCCAAGAAGACAATCACAAAGAAGATCCAGTAAAGTAAAGACATGAAGAACTAGATCCATAAAAAAAAAAAAAAAAACATCAATTCCACATGCTCTGCATTCATGCATTTCACATCATGCATGCATGGCTTTTGCATAATAGGAACCAAATGGGAAGCACATCCACGGCACAGTTTCAGCAGTATAAGCTGAGATCTCAATGTCATCAGCTCTTACCAATCTATCACTGGATACACAGCTAATATGCGGGACCAACCCGCATCAGGAATTCAAGGATAAGGTAGGCAATATGTCAAAAGCCTGACAATCGATTCAATAATCGAGGCTACACCTGGATGGACAGAATTGACGCCAGCTTAGCGGTATCCAAGATAAGAAATAGCTATGGTCAAAGATAAGCGCGGATATCGAGAAATATTGTCGTCGAAAGCAGACAATGGATTCAATAATCAAGGACTGGATCAATGTCATGCCTGACGAGATATCAAAGATAAGAAATATCTATGATACCTGTGGCAACGTCGGGTTTTCGGGAGTCGCCACCAATCCGTTTACCTAGGTCGATTGGTCACCTTAAAATTGGTCTGCGAGAGTTCGGGGATCGGGAGTACGGTTACGCTAAAACAATATTGTTATAGCGCCCAAAATTGGCACCTTAGTTGATTTTAATTTTTTTTTTACTTTGCTTTTAAATAATTTTCAGTTAATTTAGAGATTTTAACTGAATTAGTCGAAATGTGGATTTTTAAATTAATTAATTTGTATGAAATTTTATACTTCCGAACCATGGACTCTGCCGAGTCATTTGGACACGGAAGATTTGATTCCGAACCATGGACTCTGCCGAGTCATTTGGACACGGAATTTGGTGAAATTTAAATAATTTAATCCATATTGTAAACATGGATTTTTATCTTTGTATTTATTTAATTTATTTATTTTAAAAAGTTTGATATTTTCCAAACCGTAGATCCTGCCGGATCATCCGGATATGGAAATTGATTTATCGTAATTATTTAATTCTTATTATTATGAAATTAATTTTTAAATGGTAATTCTTTTTATTTATGAATGATTTTTAATACTAACTAAAAAAATTTATCTTTATATTTTTACTTCTTTTTTTACTTTCTTTCTTTTTCTTCTTTTTTACTTTTTTTACTTTTTTTTTTTTTTTTTTAAATTTCTTTTAATTTCTTTTCTTTTCTTTCTTTTTTATTCTTTTCTTTCTTTCTTTTCTTTTTCTTTTTCTTTCTTTTATCTTTCTTTTCTTTTTCTTATCTTTCCTTTCTTTTCTTTATCTTATCTTTCTTTTATTTTTCTTTCTTATCTTTTCTTTTATTTTTTTTATCTTTCTTTTCTTTCTTATCTTTCTTTTATTTTTCTTATCTTTTCTTTTATTTTTTTATCTTTCTTTTCTTTCTTATCTTTCTTTTATTTTTCTTTCTTTTCTTTCTTTTATTTTTCTTATCTTTCTTTTTTTTTCTTGTTTACTTTTTTTGTTTTCTTGTTTAATGAAAGATATTTATTATTTTAAAGGATTACTCAATTTATAAAAGAATTAAAAAAATAATAATTAATTTTTATTTAATAAGAAGTTAATTTAAAAGAGTTTAAAAATAAAAATTTTGATCATGGTACGGGGCGTTGTTACTCAGCCAGACCCTCTTCACCAGGTGAAGCAGCTCAAAAGCGGGCACGAGACAGTTTCCAGCCAATATACCATGAACTAAAAATTTTTATTTTTTTTATTTATTTTTTTTATTATTTTTTTATTATTTTATTATTATTTTTTTATTATTTTTTTTATTAAGAGAAACAAAAATTTTAAACAAAAGAAGAAAAGTTTTGATATTTATTTAATTTATTTTGGAATAAAAGATTATTTAACCGAAAACTTATATGTATTTTAAAACAAAAGTCTTGATATTTTTATTTTTATATTCTTCTTTGTTTGATGAAAGATTTTTTTTTTTTTAATTTTAATTTATATTTCTGAAAATATATCTAATCAATAAGTCAAAAATATTTAAGAGAAAATTCAATTATTTTTGTTTTATTTTGTATTATTTTGAAATTATTTGATTAAGATTTTTATAAAAGAAACAAAAAGTTATATAATTTAATAAGTAAAATATTACTGAATAAAATATTAACCCAAAATTTTTACGCTTTTTATTCTTTTTATTAATAAAGAAAACTAAAAAAAATTATATATTAATAGATAATTAATATATTAGTCTAAAGTTTTTTTTTATTTTTTATAAAGAAAAAATTTATTTATATATTTTATTTAAAAATATTTCCGAGCCATGAATCCTGGCGGATCATTTAGTCATGGAGTTTTAATTTTTTTTTTCATTTCATTAATTATTAATTTTAAAGATGTATTAAAAGAATGATTTTATGTTTATTTATTTCTTTATTTTATTTTTGAATTATTTCATTATGTTTGTTTATTAAAAGGAATAAAAACTTTGTTTCAAAATAAAAAAAAGTAATTTTTATTAGCCTTTAAAAAATCATTCACGTAAAATTCCTTTTTTTTATCTTTTAATCATAAAAAAAATTCAATTAATAAAATGGGGCTTTTTGGCCATCCACTTTAATAACACAATAATAATAAAAGTTAGCACAATTAATATAGTTAGATTAGTTGGATTAGTTAGTTAATAACAATAAAAAAGGTTAGTAAAAGTTAGATTAAATTAATTAACAACAATAATAAAAATTAGCCAAGTTTAATTAAATTAATTGTTAACAACAATAATAAAAAGTTAGTCAAGTTAATTAAATTAATTAATTAACAACAATAATAAAATTTAGCCAAATTAATTAATTGTTAATTAACCAAGTTGATTAAATTAATTAACAATAATAAAAGTTAGTAATAATGCAAAAATTAAAAGGTTAGTAACAATAATAATGTTAAAAGTTAGTTGTTAGTAAGTTAGTTAACAAGTTAATAATAACAAAAAAAAAAAAAGGTTAGTAACAATAACAATAATAAACAAATAAATACACAAGTAAAAAAAATAAAGTTAGTAATTAATTCTGAAAAAAAAACAAAATAAAAAGATTAGTGACCAAGATGAAAGAAGTTGAAAAGATGAAAGATTAAATTTGAATTTTACCTAGAAGTTGAAATTTTTGAATTTCCTGGGTACGCGGGCGCGACGCGGCAGAGAGGGGCAGGGGGGTGGGGCTGCTGGCGTGGCGGCACGGGGCAGGGGCGACGGCGGCGCTACGGCGGGGCGGTGTGAGCGGCGGGGCGGCTTGGCGGCTGGGGAGAGGAAACGAACGGCGGAGGAGGACGGCGGCGTCACGGCGAGATGGGCGGCGGGACGGCAAGGTGGAAGGACGGCGGCGGCGCGAGGGAGAGGGACGGCGGCGGCGAACGGCGTAGGGCGGCGGCGGCGGGCAGCGAGGGGCACGGCGGAGAGAGAGAGAGAGAGAGAGAGAGAGGGAACAGCAGAAAAAAAAAATTTGGCTTTCTGGGGAAGAAGGGAAGAGGGCTGGGGCTAAGGGCTGTAATTTTCTCTTTTTTTAAAACGGAGCTCTAAGTTTTTTTGCTATTTTTTTCTGTGTTCAGAACTGAATTTGGGGGGGTATTTATAGAAGGAGCTTAGCTGAACTGTGGACGGATAAATTAATAAAAAATTTCAAACTTATCTCTTAAATTGGTAAAATGACAATTTTAGTCCTTTACGTCTCTCAGCCTCTGGATAAGTTCCTGAAGCTTCTGATTTTGACAATTTTGTCGTTTTCTGTCAATTTGAGCCAAAAACGTCGGCAGGCTCAAAATTTTATGTGAAAAACTGCCAAATGCTCCTGGAACTTTCAGAATTTGTCAATTTTGCCTGAAACTTCTTAATTTTGTCATTTTTACCTCAAACTTTTAATTTTTTTGTCATTTTTTCCTGAAATTTTATTTTTATTTCAAACACATACATATTCACACATATATTATTTTAAATCAAATCTTCTCAAAATAAAAATATATTTTAAACTAATTAACATAATTAAAATTTTTTAGCAATAATAATAATAATAATGATAATTTTTTAATTAGTTTTTTTTTTTTTTTTAAAAAAAATTTTTTTAAAAAAAACCCGGACGAAATTGGGTGTCAACAGCTGCCCCCCTTTGCATGCTTCATGGGACATGATGTATGCAAAGTAATTACCAAATTTCGTCCGTCTTAGCTAGCCATTGAGAACCTTCTCGCCGCCTAAACTATGTGGTTAAGGAAAATTTTTTTAGAGCCTCTGCGATAAGAACTCTCCTATCGTTGAAGGGAAAATTTGATAACTTTGAGGTTAAGGGTCCTACCTTAGAACCTCGACAATAGGAACTCTCCTATCGTTTGAAGTAAAATTGATGATTTTGAGGTTAAGGGTCCTACCTTAGAACCTCGACGATAGGAACTCTCCTATCGTTTGAAGGAAAATTGTTTGAATGAGGTTAAGGGTCCTACCTTAGAACCTCGACGATAGGAACTCTCCTATCGTTTGAAGTAAAATTGATTGTTTTGAGGTTAAGGGTCCTACCTTAGAACATCGACGATAGGAACTCTCCTATCGTTTGAAGGAAAATTGATGATTTTGAGGTTAAGGGTCCTACCTTAGAACCTTGACGATAGGAACTCTCCTATCGTTTGAAGGAAAATTGATTGTTTTGAGGTTAAGGGTCCTACCTTAGAACCTTGACGATAGGAACTCTCCTATCGTTTGAAGGAAAATTGATTGTTTTGAGGTTAAGGGTCCTACCTTAGAACCTCGACGATAGGAACTCTCCTATCGTTTGAAGGAAAATTGATGATTGAGGTTAAGGGTCCCACCTTAGAACCTCGACGATAGGAACTCTCCTATCATTTGAAGGAAAATTGATGATTTTGAGGTTAAGGGTCCTACCTTAGAACCTCGACGACAGGAACTCTCCTATCGTTTGAAGGAAAATTGATGATTTTGAGGTTAAGGGTCCTACCTTAGAACCTCGACGATAGGAACTCTCCTATCGTTTGAAGGAAAATTGATGATTTTGAGGTTAAGGGTCCTACCTTAGAACCTCGACGATAGGAACTCTCCTATCGTTTGAAGGAAAATTGATGATTTTGAGGTTAAGGGTCCTACCTTAGAACCTCGACGACAGGAACTCTCCTATCGTTTGAAGGAAAATTGATGATTTTGAGGTTAAGGGTCCTACCTTAGAACCTCGACGATAGGAACTCTCCTATCGTTTGAAGGAAAATTGTTTGAATGAGGTTAAGGGTCCTACCTTAGAACCTCGACGATAGGAACTTTCCTATCGTTTGAAGGAAAATTGATGATTTTGAGGTTAAGGGTCCTACCTTAGAACCTCGACGATAGGAACTCTCCTATCGTTTGAAGGAAAATTGATGATTTTGAGGTTAAGGGCCCTACCTTAGAACCTCGACGATAGGAACTCTCCTATCGTTTGAAGGAAAATTGATTGTTTTGAGGTTAAGGGTCCTACCTTAGAACCTCGACGATAGGAACTCTCCTATCGTTTGAAGGAAAATTGATGATTTTGAGGTTAAGGGTCCTACCTTAGAACCTCGACGATAGGAACTCTCCTATCGTTTGAAGGAAAATTGATGATTTTGAGGTTAAGGGTCCTACCTTAGAACCTCGACGACAGGAACTCTCCTATCGTTTGAAGGAAAATTGTTTGAATGAGGTTAAGGGTCCCACCTTAGAACCTCGACGATAGGAACTCTCCTATCGTTTGAAGGAAAATTGATGATTTTGAGGTTAAGGGCCCTACCTTAGAACCTCGACGATAGGAACTCTCCTATCGTTTGAAGAAAAATTGATGAATTGAGGTTAAGGGCCCTTCCTTAGAACCTCGACGATAGGAACTCTCCTATCGTTTGAAGGAAAATTGATGATTTGAGGTTAAGGGCCCTTCCTTAGAACCTCGACGATAGGAATTCTCCTATCGTTTGAAGGAAAATTGATGGAATGAGGTTAAGGAAATCTCCTTGAACCTCGAGCGAAATTTATATGAAAGCAATTAGAATTGGAATAATTTTCTTCGAAAGTGTGAATTTGCATAATAGGCGAGTGCGAAATTTTAGACTTCGATAAAATGAGTGAATCTTGATGATGACAATATCGCTAACAAATTATGTAAAGGGAACGGATGTTTGGAATCAATATCCAAGGTTCATCTAATATTTTCTTTAGTAAATATAGATTCGCTTGAGAGATATGTCATCCAAATAAGGTTGAAGCTTAACTATCCTAAAATGTTATGCCTAATAGACCTAATAGGATGCGTCTCAAGAGCAATAAAAATTACTCTTTACTCAGCCATTCCAACCTAAAGGCATTGTCCTATGGTTTTAATATCAGCATGGACGAGACTATCTTATAAGATAAAAAAGAAATTCCCTGAAAGAAAAACTAAAACACGAAAGAAAATGCTGATAATAAAACTAAAGGACAAGCAAAACGGATCGGATCACTTCTTCTTCCACAATATTTCAACAGGGTTAGTAGAGGACTATTATGGGATCGAACTGTTCGGGAAAGACTGTCGCGTCCAGTCTATCTGAATCATTGCTGGATCTGGTTCAGGAACAAAAGCTTGTATTTTATCTAGCAATTCTTCAGCAGTTGTTGCGGATATTATGATTCGCCGTGCCACTCTTGATATAAAATTCTTCTGCATAGCATAATCCATAAAAGCTATCAGACCTGTAAAGAAATTGTTAACATTTAAAAGCCCAATGGGTTTCTTATGCAAATTAAGTTGGGCCATGGAAGCAATTTGAAAGACTTCTCCCAATGTGCCAAAACCACCTGGTAGAGCGATAAAAGCATCAGCATTTAAAAGCATTTGTAACACACGCTCTTGTAAATTTTTAACCACTAATTCTTCTCCAATCGTGCCCCCAGAAATAAATTTCAGAGGTCCAGGGATAATGCCCAGAACTTGACTTCCTCCTAGAGATGCTGCTGATGCTACACCTCCCATTAATCCGACACTACCTCCTCCATAAACTAAATGTATTTTTCGCTCAGCTAATACTCTACCCAAATGGTTGGCTGCTTTTAAATACTCTTCATCTTTTCCAGGAAAAGCCCCAGAAAATACACAAATACTTCGGGATTTACGAGTTGGGGTTTTCTCCATTCCTATCCTTACCCTTGTGAGAAAAGAGGATATATTTATAGAGATGAAGAGATAAGGCAATAATTTTATTTTTCAAGAATGGATACATTATTGCCAGCTATTCATAGTAGTCACGGGTATGACTCTGGTCAGGTATGGGTACACTATCGTTAAAAGAGGAGGAAAATTTTCAAAATAGCTGCTAGCATGTACAGTAGTCGCGACTGTAGCTTATGTCAGGAGTAGGTACATGATTGTCGGATGAGAAGGAAAATTTCAAAAGTGGCAGGTATATACAGTAGTCGTAATTATAGCTCATGTCAGGAATGGGTACATTATGGGAGGAAAATTTCAAAAGCGTCAGCTAGCATGTACAGTATCGTGACTATGGCTTATGTCAAGAGTGGATACATTATTGCTGAAAGAGGAGGAAAATTTCAAAAGCGACAGCTAGCACGTACAGTAATCGTGACTTTGGTTCATGTCAGGAGTGGATACATTATTACCAAAAGGGGAGGAAAATTTCAAAAGCGACAGCTAGCACGTACAGTAATCGTGACCTTGTTCCGTCTTCTACTGGCTTTGCGTCCAGTAACGGCTTCAATGCTTTCTATGAATCAGTGATTTGCATCTCATCTAGCTTTTTCACAAACTGGCAAACAGGGTCGTTTAGGGTCAGATTCCCAAGACTGTAACGTTCTCGTTCTTTTTGGAGAATTATCCATAATCCAACAACCTCAAATTGCACTATTCCGCAAGAATGCGCTTCAAGAACCTCTCGGATATCTTCCAGAGATTCCTTACGCAAGCCATTCTTGATGAATTTTATTCTATCATTACGATTTCTGGTGATCACTCCTGGAGAACGACATTTATTGCCGCAAATCCACCATCCACAATTGTGACAGACGCCTAGCCTCTTTGCTCTTCTCTTTTTGGCATAAACGCTTTTACCAAAGCCGGGCATACGGGGAAAGAACGCATCTGGAACTTCACCAGCCGAACGAACTTTAGCTTCGATTAGCCACCGCACATTATCAGGAATGCCTTTGTGCATAAATAGTCGGAATCGTTCACATCTAGCTTGATAAACCTTTTTAAGAACATTTATTGGGAAAGAAGGGAAATATTTTCGTAGAGCGGAAAGAGAAGGCTCCATTGATGAATGAGGCATTTAAGAGAAAAAGAAAGAAATTAGTGATTGTAGGAAATGGAAATAACTGAATTTGGGAGTTATGGAGTACCGTATCCAGAAGGAAGAACACGCATTTATAGTGATGAAAGGATAATGCGTTTATTACACTTACGGAAGTACGTACATTATTGCCAAAAGAAAAGACAAATGACAGCTTATATGTACAGCAATCATGACTGTGGCTCTCATCTTCCACTAATTCATGTCCAGTAATGGCTTCAATGCCTTCTATAAGTCGGGGATTTGCTTCCCATCTAGTTTTCTTACAAACTGACAAACGGGGTCGTTTAAAATCAGATTCCCGGGACTGTAACGGTCTCGTTCTTCATGAAAAATACTCCATAAATTAAGAATTTCACGTTGCACAGATCCACAAGAATGCGTCTCAAGAGTCAATTGGATATCATCCAATGAGTCCTTACTCAAGCCATTCTTGATGAACCGTATTTTATCTTCTCGATTATTGGAGATCATTCCTAAAGAACGACACCTAGTCTTACAAGTCCACCTACCACATTTATGGCAGACTTGTAATCTTTTCGCTCTTCTTTTTCTGGCATAAGAACTTTTGCCAACACCAGGCATGTAAGACACAAATGCCTCTGGGATTTCACCTGCCAGACGAACCTTAGCTTCAATTAACCACCGCACATCTTCAGGGATTCCTTTATGCATCAGAGCTCTTAATCGTTCACAGCGAACTTGGTAGATCTTTTTTAGGATGTTCATTGGGAGAGAAGGGAAATACTTTCGCAAGGCGGAAAAAGTAGGATCCATTTTCTAGGAGGAAGTAAAAGAAAGAAGGGGTGAAGGAATCAGTTATTATGGGCAACTGAGAGAACCGACTTGAGAGTCACGGAGTACCGTATCCGCCGTTTAACCGGAAAAGTGGATCCTACTTTATTTTAGTATCATAGATATTTCTTATCTTTGATATCTCATCAGGCATGACATTGATCCAGTCCTTGATTATTGAATCCATTGTCTGCTTTCGACGACAATATTTCTCGATATCCACGCTTATCTTTGACCATAGCTATTTCTTATCTTGGATACCGCTAAGCTGGCGTCAATTCTGTCCATCCCGGTGTAGCCTCGATTATTGAATTGATTACCAGGATTTTGACAATATTGTCTACTTTATCCTTGAATTGCTGATGGGGCTGGGTCCACTATATCAACTGTGCATCCAGCGGTAGATTGGTAAAAACGGATGTCACTGAGACGTCAGCTTATACTGCTGTGACTGTGCGGTGGATACGCTTCCCATTTGATCCTTGTTCTGTATGCCATGCATGCATGATGTGAAATGCATGAATGCAGAGCATGTGTAACTGATGGATTTATTTTTTATATCTTTGCTTTACTGGATCCTCTTTGTAATTGCCTTCTATCGTTGAATCTCTTTATGCTTTCCAACTGTTGTCCATTGTTTCACTTTCCAGCTGTTGTTCATTGTCTTGCTTTCCAGCTGTTGTTCCTTGTCTTGCTTTCCAGCTTTTGTTCATTGTCTCGCTTTCCAGCTATTGTCCATTGTCTCAAAAGCCTAACTCTTTTCAAAAATTTTCTTTCCTTGATTTGTTCTTAAATTTTGGCTTCAATTTCCTTAATGTCCGCCTCGTACTTTATGCCTCTCTGGATAATTGTCCCTGTTGAGATATTCGTGAGTATGATTCTTTCTTGCTGACATGGACGTGTTAAGACTTCTGAAGCGATCATTCAGGCTACCACCAAGGCTATCTCCCAAAGATTTGTTACTCCTTCTTCTTTGTTAGCCTATGTTCTGTGCCGCTCGCAAAGCAGGACCTCAATCTTACCTGTTTTAATTCATAAAGCTTATCAAAGTAATCTACGGTCTTTGTTTTTTCTAAGTTTTAATTATTACTATTCTTCCTTCAAAAGTCATAATTTATTGCACACTTAAGGCTAGTAAGAATGTGAGATTTGAAGGAAAAGAACTGGATAGAAGCGACTTTAGCATTTTGAACGTGAGAATCTAAGGTAAGTTAAAGAAAATTGGCTTTTTATTTATGAGTAATATGAAAATCTTGGGTACAGATAGATAATGAAAGTGTAAGAGAAGAAAGCTCTCTTTGACAACTTTGATCAAATAAACTTTGGTAACCTTGTATCCACTTCTCCCCTTCTGTTTGAAAATTTCTTCATTATGCAAAGTATTTCTTTACTGCATCCGAATTTACTGGCTTCGGTAATTCTCGTCCATCCATTTCTGTCAGAATTAGTGCCCCTCCTGAAAATGCTTTCTTCACGACATATGGCCCGTCATAATTTGGTGTCCATTTTCCTCTTGAATCATGTTGCATGGGTAAAATTTTCTTGAGCACTATGTCACCCTCGTGAAATTGTCGTGGGCGAACCTTTTTGTTGTAAGAACGAATCATCCTTCTTTGATAAAGTTGCCCATGGCAGAGGGCTATCATTCTTCTTTCATCAATTAGATTTAATTGCTCGTATCTAGCTTTGACCTATTCTGCTTCTCTTAATTGAGTATCCATTAGTACCCTTAATGAAGGTATTTCAACTTCGATGGGCAATACAGCCTCCATACCGTATACCAGAGAAAAAGGTGTTGCTCCAGTAGAAGTACGGGTAGAAGTTCTATAAGCATGTAGTGCAAAAGGTAACATCTCATGCCAGTCCTTGTAAGTGACGATCATCTTTTCAACAATTCTCTTGATATTTTTATTGGCCGCTTCTACTGCACCATTCATCATTGGTCGATAAGGTGCCGAATTGAGATGTTTGATTTTGAACTGCCGGCACAAAGTCTGCATCATTGCATTGTTCAGGTTCGTGGCATTGTCTGAGATGACACATTCCGGCGGCCCATAACGACAAATGATTTCTTTCTTAATGAACCGGCATACCACCTTTTGAGTCACACTTGCATATGACATAGCTTCTACCCATTTAGTGAAGTAGTCAATTGCCACTAGGATGAATTTGTGACCATTGGAAGCTTTAGGGGTAATGGCTCCAATGACGTCAATTCCCCACATGGCAAAAGGCCAATGTATTGCTGTTACATTAAGAGGGGTGGGTGGAGCTTGGATCTTGTTGGCATATATTTGACATTTGTGACATTTTCTCACGTGATTAATACAATCACTTTCCAATGTGAGCCAATAGTAGCCAGCCCTCATTATTTGTCTTGCCATGGTATGACCACTAGTGTGTGCTCCACATATTCCAGAATGAACTTCTTCCATGATCTTTCGTGCTTCATGAGTATCTACACAGTGAAGTAGCATCGAGTCTGCGGTTTTCTTGTAGAGTATGTCTAGGTTTAAAAGAAAACCCATTGACAATCTTCGTAGAAATTTCTTGTCATTTTCTGATGCTTCTAGTGGATATGTTCGTTCTTGGAGGTATTTCTTGATATCATGATACCAAGGCTTTCCATCCAATTCTTCTTCGATGCTCATGCAATAAGCTGGAGAATCTATTATTTTCATCTCGAACACAAGAGTATGCTCAGGGTCGCTTATCTTGTACATAGCAGCCAAAGTAGCTAAAGCGTCTGGGATTTGATTATCTTCCCTTGGAAGATGATGGAAACTTATACTGTTAAATCTTCGAGTCATGTCTAGTATAAGCTTTTGGTAAGGGATCAATTTTGAATCTCTTGTCTCCCATTCTCCATTGATTTGATATATGACTAATGCGGAATCCCCATAGACTCGGAGATCTCGCACTTTCAAATCCAATGCCATTTGGAGTCCCATAGCACATGCTTCATACTCTACTATATTGTTGGTACAAGGAAATGTAATTTTTGCTGTGAGGGGAAACTGCTCTCCGCTTGGAGAGATGAGTATAGCTCCGATCCCTTGTCCCAAAGCATTAGATGCTCCATCGAATGCCATTTTCCATGTTTCATTTTCTTCATCGACTTCCTGTTCTATCGTCATTATATCTCCATCAGGAAAGTCCATTCTCATGGGCTCATAATCCTCCAATGCTCTATCAGCCAGATATTCAGCGATCACACTTCCTTTTACGGCCTTTTGGGTGACATACTGTATGTCGTATTCAGATAACAGCATTTGCCATTTTGCAATCCTGCCTGATAAAGCGGGTTTCTCGAAAATGTACTTAATGGGGTCAGTCTTGGAGATCAGTAATGTTGTGTTGTTGAGCATGTAGTGTCGTAGTCGATGTGCTACCCATGCAAGGGCACAACAGGACTTTTCTACTATTGAGTATTTAGCTTCATATGTGGTAAGCTTTTTGCTCAAATAGTAAATTGCATGCTCCTTCTTGCTTGTCTCATCACGTTGACCCAATACGGATCCTAATGAAGAATCCTGTATGGATAAATATAGAATCAACGGTTCTCCGGATCGAGGTGGTATCAAGACTGGTGGATTTGATAGATATCGTTTGATTTTCTCGAACGCTTCTTGGCATTCGTTATTCCACTCAATCGGATTGTTCTTCTTTAGTGATTTGAAAAGCGGTTCACACTTGGACGTCAATTGTGATATGAACCTTGCTATGAAGTTGATTCTACCCAGAAAACTTCTTACTTGTTTTGGAGTCTTCGGGGGTTGCATTTCTTGTATCGCTTTGACTTTACTCGGGTCAACTCGAATCCCGTCCTTGCTGACTATGAAACCCAATAACTTTCCTGAAGAGGCTCCAAAAGTACATTTGGCAGGATTCAACTTCAATTGATATTTGCGAAGTCTATCGAATAGTTTTCTTAGCACTTTTAGATGCCCCCCAGCAGTGAAAGTTTTGGCGATCATGTCGTCCACATATACTTCAATTTCTTTATGCATCATGTCATGAAACAACGTGACCATGGCTCTTTGATATGTAGCACCAGCATTCTTTAACCCGAAAGGCATCACCTTATAGTAGAAGGTACCCCAAAGGGTAATAAAAGCAGTTTTTATCATGTCATCTGGATCAAGTTTGATTTGATTGTATCCAGAAAAACCATCCATGAAGGAAAAGTAGGAGTTTCCTGCGGTATTATCCACCAGTGTATCAATATGAGGAAGTGGGAAGTTATCTTTAGGACTGGCTTCGTTCAAAGGCCGGTAGTCCTGACAAACTCTTAGTTTCCCACTTTCTTTCTTTTCGACTGGGACAATGTTAACCACCCATTCTGTATATTCAGCGACCCCAAGAAATCCTGCATCCCACAGCTTTCGAATCTCGTCTTTTACTCTTAAGATTAACTCCGGCTTTAATCTTCGTAACTTCTGTCTGACAGGCTTCGCCCCAGGCTTCAAAGGTATTTTGTGTAGTACTATGTCTGAGCTTAAGCCAGGCATATCTTGGTATGACCAAGCGAATACATCCACATATTCTTTCAATAAATGGACTAATTCTTCTTTTTCTTCAGGAGGGAATAAAGTGCCAATCTTGACTTCTTTTACATCCTGACTGTCTCCCAGGTTGAATACCTCAGTTGGTTCTTGACTTGTTGCTCTTTCTTTTTCATCTCGCTCAATCATTTTTAATAGCTCAGGAGATACTTGAAGATCTTCGTCATCCGAGTCGGTAGTGTTTACAGGATTATCAAAGTTCATTCTTTCATTGTCATCAAAGAGAGTTTTGGGTCTGCATTATCCAGAGAGGAAAGAAAGAGAAGAGAGAAAAAAAAAAAAAATGGCACGAATGAGATGGATGCAAACTGGTACTTTATTTACAATGTGCATAAATCACAACTTTATTGGAATAAAAAGCAATAACTAAAAGGTTCACTTAAACAAAGACTACACCCTATTGATTGAACCTTTCTTTAGGAGGTTTTTACTATTAGATTACTTTGGAAAGCTTTCAATTATAACAGGCAGTTCTATCGCCTCCCAATTGTTCAGCACATCCCGTGGGCCACAAGGTTGAATGAGCTCCTCCTCTTCAGGTGAATCGCTGATGATTGCCTGAATAGAAAGACTTTCAAAAGACTTGTTGATGTTGATAGTCAGCTTGCCTTCATTTTCATTTTTTGGAATGAGACCACCACTCACGAACGTTTCGGTGATTTCAGGGATATCCAGATTTCTTTCCTGGAGAGGATGCCCTGTTAATCGTGCAATCCTCTTTTCTCTCTTTTCAGCTATTGCCTTCATTTTATCATGTCTTGTCGGTGTGAAGCCTAGGCCGTATTTCCCTTCATTTGTGGTGATTTTCAATGGTTCTGTGATTCCTTGTAAATCTTGTCCCAGTCCTAACCCCGGTGAGTATCCTCCTTTTATCATGAGTTTGGCAACCATGCGACTTGTTTTAGAGATGCTAGGAATGGGTTCTTCTTCATATTCGCTGACATAAGCAGCATTGACAATTTCAAAAGACCTGAAGGAGCAATCAGGTACATTTTCATTGACTTCGACATATTGAGCATCCGCAGGTCTTGATAGCAGGATGTCTTCTTCAGCGAAGACCGTGATTATCTTTCCTTCAATAATGAATTTCATTTTCTGGTGTAATGAAGAAGGAATTGCTCCGGCCATATGGATCCATGGTCTTCCCAGCAGGCAGGTATAAGATGGACAAATATCCATGACTTGGAATGTGATGTGGAAAAGACAGGGACCAATCCCTATTGGTAGCTCTATTTCTCCAACAACATCTCTCTTCGTTCCGTCAAATGCTCGAACAACAATATGACTGTTGTTGAGGTGTGATGGGTCTAAACCGATCTTATGTAAAGTTTCTAATGGCATTACATTTAGAGCTGATCCATTGTCGATCAGAACTCTAGCCATAATCCGATCTTTGTATTTAATCGAAATATGTAGAGCCTTAGAGTGACCCCTTCCTTCTGCTGGTATCTCATCGTCAGTGAATGTGATGAGATTTTGTGCCGTGATGTTGTTGACAAGGTGGTCAAAGTTGTTCACGGAGATATCTTGTTCAACATAAGCCTTATTCAGGACTTTGAGAAGAGCTTCTCGATGGGCATCAGAACTTAAGAGCAATGAAAGTATGGAGATCTTTGCTGGCAGACGGTTCAACTGCTCTACGATGCTGTATTCACTTTGCTTTATGAGTTTGAGAAACTCAGTAGCTTGTTCATCTGTTACTGCTCGAGGCATCTCTTGCTCTTTAGATGTGTTAATAGGTCCATTTGCTGGATCCGTAACATTCTTCTCTTGTTGGAGCTTGTTCATTTGCTCGGGAGAATAACACCGACCACTTCTAGTCATGCCCCCAACTTCTAACGGAGTTGATGTGATGTTAGAAGTATAGCCATAGTTCCATGGAACAGTTTTGTCTGATTTGTATGGGAATGGCTTTGGAACTTGAATTCTTAAAGGCTTGAGAGCAGATTTTGAGATTGGAATGACTAGTGGCCTTGGCATGATATTGACTTCTTGTTCTTTAATTATCACATTCACGTCATCCTCTTTATCTGACATAAAAACGATGATTTGGGAGGAGTCCATGAGACTTTGTAGACTTTTACGGAATTCTGGGCATTCTTGGATAGAATGATTCTTACTGTTATGAAAGTTGCACCATTCCTCATGCTCGACTTCTTTATTTCCAGAAGACTTTCCTGTGATAATCCCTTCTTTCACAAGGCATGAATATACATGCTTAAGAGGGGTTATGATATCATTGACTGTTTTCTTCATCGGCCAGTATTCTTCCATCATATTGACTGGTTTGGCTTGATGAGGAGGCAATGGATTATGAGTGACGTTTGGTTCATCGGAAAAGTCCAACCACTTTGACTCAATTAATTGTTGGACTATACGCTTCAATGCTATGCAATTTTCGAGTCCGTGGCCCACGGCACCATCATGATATGGGCAATTTAGTTTAGGGTCATACCATGTTGGATATGGGGGTTCGAATGGCCTTGTGGGAATTGGGTGAATGAGTTGGCTCTGGATGAGTTTTGGATATAACTCAGTATAAGTCATGGGAATCGGTGCGAAAATTTCTCTTGGTCTTGGTGCAGGCATTGGAGGAGTCGGAACAGGTGGCCGTAACTGATTAGGCCTGTTGAGAGGATAATTGTTGGGTCTATTGGGAAGATAATCACTGGGCCTATTTGGAGGATAATCATTGGGCCTATTGGTAGGATAATAATTGGGCCTGTTGGCAGAATAGGATAGGCGAGGTCCGGTAGCCACGGTACCCACGAGGGGAATCCCTCTTCCTCGTCCGATTTGTTGTATTTCTTCATCTTTTCTTCTAGAAGGTCCTCCTCTTTTCATAGGATCGCTAAAGGATTCAGTAATCTTCCCGGTCCTGATACCATGCTCGATCCTTTCTCCAGACATGACTACGTCGGAGAAGTTAGTTGCCGCATTGCCAATAAGTTTGTCATAATATGGGTATTTCAGTGTCTGGACAAACAAAGTGACCATTTCTCTTTCTGTCATGGGTGGCTGTACTTGTGCAGCTAAGTCCCTCCATCGTTGGGCGTATTCCTTAAAAGTTTCTGTTTTTTTCTTCTCCATGTTTTGGAGAGTTTGGCGATCCGGAGCTAAGTCCATAACATGTTTATAGTTGCCGATGAAGGCCTGAGCAAGGTCATTCCAAGTTTTTATGTTTCTTGGACCTTGGCTTAGATACCACTGTAATGCTGATTTTGTGAGACTTTCCTGAAAAAGTGCGATCCACACCTTCTCATCTTTGGTAAGTGGTTGTAGTCTTCTGAGAAACAAAGTGATGTGAGTGATGGGATCACTCGTTCCATCGTATTTTACGAAATCTGGCACCTTAAAATCTGAAGGGATTACGACGTCTGGCACTAAGCAGAGGTCATCCACTGAAAGGGATCCGAATATAGTGCCTCCTTCAATGGCTCTCAGTCTTTTCTCTATTGTCTCGATTTTTTGAGATTCTGCTTCATCTTTTGGTAATGTCTTCTTCTCTTCCTGTACAGTGTCTTGTTTCAGGTGAACACTAGCAGAGGGTCCTGATTCTTGAAACAGGTTTTCTTGGACTGAGACTCGTTGCGGGGTGAATCCCGGGGGATAAGTGGGATCTTGTACTTCTTTGATGGGGACTTGAGTTGCTTTCCCTTTGATTAATTCCATCAATTGTTTCATCTGTTCTGACATACTTTCAATCTTGGACTCCATCTCCATGAGACGTCCTTCGGCTTGTTCTGCCATTAATCTTGTTTGGAGTCGAGTTGAATATCGGTGTTGAGGTCCAATTTTACCCTTTTAAAGGAAATATTTATTTTATTAGATTCTATGTGTGTATGATTGATGTGATGGATGCATGCATGAATATTGTAAATACTTGGTGAAAGAAGAATTATAGTGGAATTTCTCAATTACATTCACCAAAAGCTTATTATTTTCAAAAGAAACGGCCCAAAGTACAGTATTGCTTTCTGGCCTTTGAAATAAACTCCATCATTTTTTGAATATTCACTGATGGAGTAGGGCAGCTCAATTCTTCTAACTCCTTGGCTTCTTCGCCCATTAGTTGGGCTTGCTCAGTCACTTTTCTGACTTCTGCCAAAAATATTTGAAGCTGTTCTTGAGAAAATCTGTATTGATCTTCCCAATATCTTGCTCTCATCTCTGTTTGATCGGTTTCATCAACTAATTCGGTGATGACTTGTTTTTGGCTTTCGATCTTTTCTTCGAGGAGTTGTGTTTTGTGACTGAGCTGTTGTATGTCGAAGAGCATCTTCTTGTTCTTCTCCTTTTCTTCCTCTAGCTCTTTCTCCAACTCTCTTTTTGCCAATTTTCTGATGACCTCTTCGGGAAGAACTGTTCCTTCTTTCCGATTATTTCTCCATTCATAATACGCAGTAGGAGAAATAATAGGGCCTGACTTTAATATGAAAAGTCTTTTCCATGCAACTGAAATACCCATTGCAAGCTTATTTGAATTTGGATCTTCATGTGAAAACTCCAACTTGCTCAGGTTATGTGTCATGGGTATAAATTGCATGGACCCAAATTGTTTACGTACTTGGGCTGGAGCATAGCTTGTTCCTCCCCATATGCCTAAGAGAGGAACCCACGGGCAATTGCCGCAACGGTAAACTATGCGGGTGGTGGTGGACCAGGGTGCTCTCCATTCAATTTGGAATTCGCTGATGTTCTTGAAGTAGTCAACCCATGCTTCCTTGCTATCATGATTAGTGGTTTCACTTTTCAAAAAGGCTTCAATTGGGATGAAGTCCTTTGAAAAGCGATTTCCAAAATGTTGCTTCTCACAAGGAAGGTGGCTTTTGATCCAAACGTTGAGGAGATGTGAACATCCTATGAATTTGCCTCCTCTTTGGCGACAAAAGTTTAATGCCCTGATAGTTTCACATAATATCACTGAGGTCGGATTTACTTGGGCATTGCAGACTTGCTCAAATAATGTGATGACGTCTCCTTCAATAAATCCGACAATTCTTGGGAAGACTACCAGGCCATATATTGCCAAGGCGAACAACTTGCGTCGTTGATTCTTCTGAGGGAGGGTGTGACTTAGTTGTTTTAGATCGGTCCAGCTGATAAATTTCCGACACCCTTTTGTTGCAAATTTGGGTTGAAGACTGGAAGCTGGCATGTCCAATAATTTTGCTAGGGCTCGATGAGGCTCCGTTCTTCTATCATGTTGATAAGTCTCGATTGGATAGTCGGAGGACCAACCCAAGAGGCTGTTGTATTCTTCAATGGTTGGAACCAGATCCATCTTATCGAAAGAAAAGCATCGATAAAATGGATCCCAAAATTGTATTAGAGCCCGGACAAGTGATGCATCAACGGTAACCTTTAGTAGGCAAGTGATGTGACCATATTTTGCCGTAAAAGCTTCCCGATCAGCAGAATTCCAACTATTCCAGACTTGCAATAATTCCGTGGTGTCGTTCTGATTTATCCGGACCGATACCTGGTCCTTAAGCTGTACGTGAGAATGGGATGTCAGAGCATCTCCGTGAAGCTTTTGAGCCGTTTCGGAATATTCCATAGCTTCAGGCTGAGTTTCGATTACCGTGTCATTCCATGATCCAGTAACAGCCGTGGGAAGATAATCGAGAATATCCATGATAATAGTTCTTTCACCAAATACTTATCTTTAATGATGAAATGTATATGCCGGAAAAATAAGGAAAAATAGAGTTAGTAAAAAAATAACACATAGGATCATACAAACATATAGATAAAACAAAACCTATGGAAATGGGAACCGAGGTATGGGAAATTCTTAATGGCTGGTTCTAAGGTAGAGTAAGGAATTCTACATGCAGAAGGTGGTTTATCAAAAAGGCAAGGGATAGTTCCCGAATCCCGTCACTGAATCATAGTGACGGCCCGATTCCTTACCCTCTAGGGTTTATGTAAGGAATGGATTAATTCGAGTCGTAGCTTTTCGTGGGCCCATGCAGAGACTAACCGTCTCAGAAGGCAATACACTACTTTACTACTTTGAAACCGGTGAAGGCTTGGAGACCGTGGCCTCACAAGGACAGCAACACCAATTCCGCTTAGAAAGAATCGTGTTTGATTTAAGGAAGCTCGGGTATAGAGCTTCATTTTGTGAATGCGTTATGCATGTTTACTTAAGTAAATATAATATATAAATCCACATAATAGTAAAGCAAAGTAAATCAAAACAAATCAACTTTAGGCTCGACTCACTAACGTCGCATCTCCCCAGCGGAGTCGCCAAGCTGTGGCAACGTCGGGTTTTCGGGAGTCGCCACCAATCCGTTTACCTAGGTCGATTGGTCACCTTAAAATTGGTCTGCGAGAGTTCGGGGATCGGGAGTACGGTTACGCTAAAACAATATTGTTATAGCGCCCAAAATTGGCACCTTAGTTGATTTTAATTTTTTTTTTACTTTGCTTTTAAATAATTTTCAGTTAATTTAGAGATTTTAACTGAATTAGTCGAAATGTGGATTTTTAAATTAATTAATTTGTATGAAATTTTATACTTCCGAACCATGGACTCTGCCGAGTCATTTGGACACGGAAGATTTGATTCCGAACCATGGACTCTGCCGAGTCATTTGGACACGGAATTTGGTGAAATTTAAATAATTTAATCCATATTGTAAACATGGATTTTTATCTTTGTATTTATTTAATTTATTTATTTTAAAAAGTTTGATATTTTCCAAACCGTAGATCCTGCCGGATCATCCGGATATGGAAATTGATTTATCGTAATTATTTAATTCTTATTATTATGAAATTAATTTTTAAATGGTAATTCTTTTTATTTATGAATGATTTTTAATACTAACTAAAAAAATTTATCTTTATATTTTTACTTCTTTTTTTACTTTCTTTCTTTTTCTTCTTTTTTACTTTTTTTACTTTTTTTTTTTTTTTTTTTAAATTTCTTTTAATTTCTTTTCTTTTCTTTCTTTTTTATTCTTTTCTTTCTTTCTTTTCTTTTTCTTTTTCTTTCTTTTATCTTTCTTTTCTTTTTCTTATCTTTCCTTTCTTTTCTTTATCTTATCTTTCTTTTATTTTTCTTTCTTATCTTTTCTTTTATTTTTTTTATCTTTCTTTTCTTTCTTATCTTTCTTTTATTTTTCTTATCTTTTCTTTTATTTTTTTATCTTTCTTTTCTTTCTTATCTTTCTTTTATTTTTCTTTCTTTTCTTTCTTTTATTTTTCTTATCTTTCTTTTTTTTTCTTGTTTACTTTTTTTGTTTTCTTGTTTAATGAAAGATATTTATTATTTTAAAGGATTACTCAATTTATAAAAGAATTAAAAAAATAATAATTAATTTTTATTTAATAAGAAGTTAATTTAAAAGAGTTTAAAAATAAAAATTTTGATCATGGTACGGGGCGTTGTTACTCAGCCAGACCCTCTTCACCAGGTGAAGCAGCTCAAAAGCGGGCACGAGACAGTTTCCAGCCAATATACCATGAACTAAAAATTTTTATTTTTTTTATTTATTTTTTTTATTATTTTTTTATTATTTTATTATTATTTTTTTATTATTTTTTTTATTAAGAGAAACAAAAATTTTAAACAAAAGAAGAAAAGTTTTGATATTTATTTAATTTATTTTGGAATAAAAGATTATTTAACCGAAAACTTATATGTATTTTAAAACAAAAGTCTTGATATTTTTATTTTTATATTCTTCTTTGTTTGATGAAAGATTTTTTTTTTTTTAATTTTAATTTATATTTCTGAAAATATATCTAATCAATAAGTCAAAAATATTTAAGAGAAAATTCAATTATTTTTGTTTTATTTTGTATTATTTTGAAATTATTTGATTAAGATTTTTATAAAAGAAACAAAAAGTTATATAATTTAATAAGTAAAATATTACTGAATAAAATATTAACCCAAAATTTTTACGCTTTTTATTCTTTTTATTAATAAAGAAAACTAAAAAAAATTATATATTAATAGATAATTAATATATTAGTCTAAAGTTTTTTTTTATTTTTTATAAAGAAAAAATTTATTTATATATTTTATTTAAAAATATTTCCGAGCCATGAATCCTGGCGGATCATTTAGTCATGGAGTTTTAATTTTTTTTTTCATTTCATTAATTATTAATTTTAAAGATGTATTAAAAGAATGATTTTATGTTTATTTATTTCTTTATTTTATTTTTGAATTATTTCATTATGTTTGTTTATTAAAAGGAATAAAAACTTTGTTTCAAAATAAAAAAAAGTAATTTTTATTAGCCTTTAAAAAATCATTCACGTAAAATTCCTTTTTTTATCTTTTAATCATAAAAAAAATTCAATTAATAAAATGGGGCTTTTTGGCCATCCACTTTAATAACACAATAATAATAAAAGTTAGCACAATTAATATAGTTAGATTAGTTGGATTAGTTAGTTAATAACAATAAAAAAGGTTAGTAAAAGTTAGATTAAATTAATTAACAACAATAATAAAAATTAGCCAAGTTTAATTAAATTAATTGTTAACAACAATAATAAAAAGTTAGTCAAGTTAATTAAATTAATTAATTAACAACAATAATAAAATTTAGCCAAATTAATTAATTGTTAATTAACCAAGTTGATTAAATTAATTAACAATAACAAAAGTTAGTAATAATGCAAAAATTAAAAGGTTAGTAACAATAATAATGTTAAAAGTTAGTTGTTAGTAAGTTAGTTAACAAGTTAATAATAACAAAAAAAAAAAAGGTTAGTAACAATAACAATAATAAACAAATAAATACACAAGTAAAAAAAATAAAGTTAGTAATTAATTCTGAAAAAAAAACAAAATAAAAAGATTAGTGACCAAGATGAAAGAAGTTGAAAAGATGAAAGATTAAATTTGAATTTTACCTAGAAGTTGAAATTTTTGAATTTCCTGGGTACGCGGGCGCGACGCGGCAGAGAGGGGCAGGGGGGTGGGGCTGCTGGCGTGGCGGCACGGGGCAGGGGCGACGGCGGCGCTACGGCGGGGCGGTGTGAGCGGCGGGGCGGCTTGGCGGCTGGGGAGAGGAAACGAACGGCGGAGGAGGACGGCGGCGTCACGGCGAGATGGGCGGCGGGACGGCAAGGTGGAAGGACGGCGGCGGCGCGAGGGAGAGGGACGGCGGCGGCGAACGGCGTAGGGCGGCGGCGGCGGGCAGCGAGGGGCACGGCGGAGAGAGAGAGAGAGAGAGAGAGAGAGGGAACAGCAGAAAAAAAAAATTTGGCTTTCTGGGGAAGAAGGGAAGAGGGCTGGGGCTAAGGGCTGTAATTTTCTCTTTTTTTAAAACGGAGCTCTAAGTTTTTTTGCTATTTTTTTCTGTGTTCAGAACTGAATTTGGGGGGGTATTTATAGAAGGAGCTTAGCTGAACTGTGGACGGATAAATTAATAAAAAATTTCAAACTTATCTCTTAAATTGGTAAAATGACAATTTTAGTCCTTTACGTCTCTCAGCCTCTGGATAAGTTCCTGAAGCTTCTGATTTTGACAATTTTGTCGTTTTCTGTCAATTTGAGCCAAAAACGTCGGCAGGCTCAAAATTTTATGTGAAAAACTGCCAAATGCTCCTGGAACTTTCAGAATTTGTCAATTTTGCCTGAAACTTCTTAATTTTGTCATTTTTACCTCAAACTTTTAATTTTTTTGTCATTTTTTCCTGAAATTTTATTTTTATTTCAAACACATACATATTCACACATATATTATTTTAAATCAAATCTTCTCAAAATAAAAATATATTTTAAACTAATTAACATAATTAAAATTTTTTAGCAATAATAATAATAATAATGATAATTTTTTAATTAGTTTTTTTTTTTTTTTTAAAAAAAAATTTTTTAAAAAAAACCCGGACGAAATTGGGTGTCAACAATACCAAAATAAAGTAGGATCCACTTTTCCGGTTAAACGGCGGATACGGTACTCCGTGACTCTCAAGTCGGTTCTCTCAGTTGCCCATAATAACTGATTCTTTCCTCTCTTCTGTCTTTTACTTCCCTCTAGAAAATGGATCCTACTCTTTCTGTCTTACGAAAATATTTTCCTTCTCTCCCAATGAACATTCTCAAAAAGATCTACCAAGTTCGCTGTGAACGATTAAGAGTTCTGATGCACAAAGGAATCCCTGAAGATGTGCGGTGGTTAATCGAAGCCAAGGTTCGTCTGGCAGGTGAAATCCCAGAGGCATTTGTGTCTCACATGCCTGGAATAGGCAAAAGCTTTTATGCCAAAAAGCGAAGAGCGAAAAGGTTACAAGTCTGCCATAAATGTGGACGGTGGACTTGTAATACTAAATGTCGTTCTTTAGGGATGATCTCTGATAATCGAGAAGATAAAATACGATTCATTAAGAATGGCCTGAGTAAGGACTCGTTGGATGATATCCAATTGACTCTTGAGACGCATTCTTGTGGATCTGTGCAACGTGAACTTCTTGGTTTATGGAGCATTTTTCATGAAGAACGAAACCGTTACAGTCCCGGGAATCTGACTGTAAATGACCCTGTTTGCCAGCTTGTAAGAAAACTGGATGGGAAGCAAATCCTCGACTCATAGAAGCCGTTAATGCCGTTACTGGACGTAAAACCAGTGGAAGATGTGAGCCACAGTTACAATTACTGTACATACAGTTTGTTATATTTGGAAAAGTTTGCATTTTCTTTTGACAGATGTACATGCTCCCCTAAGTGTAATCGACACGTTATCCCTTTTATCACTATAAATGCGTGTTCTTCCTTCTGATTAACCAGCGGATAAGATACCCCGTGACTTTTAAAGTCGGTTATTCCAGTCTCCTACAATAATTGATTCATTCCCTCTCATCTCAAATTCTTCTCTCATCAATGGATTCTACTCTTTCTGCACTGAGAAAATTCTTTCCTTCCCTTTCAATAAAAGTCCTTAAAAAGATCTACCTTGCTAGATGTGAAAGAATCAGAGTTTTTACACGCAAAGGCATTCCCGATAATGTGCAGTGGATAATTGAAGCTAAGGTCCGTCTGGCGGGTGAAGTTCCAGATGCATTTATGCCCCGCATGCCCGGTTTAGGTAAAAGCCGTTATGCCAAAAGGCGAAGAGCAAAGAGACTAGGCGTGTGTTATAAATGTGGGCGATGGAATTGTAATACTAAATGTCGCTCTTTAGGATACATCTCCACAAATCGTGAAGATAAAAGAAAATTCATTAAGAATGGCCTGCGTAAGGAATCTCTGGAAGATATCCGAGAGACTCTTGAAACGCATTCTTGTGGAAAAGTGCAAGGTCAAATTGTCAAATTGTGGAGGACTTACCATAAAGAATGAGACCGTTACAGTCTTGGGAATGTGACTGTAAACGACCCTGTTTGCCAGCTTGTAAGAAAACTGGATGGGAAGCAAATCCTCGACTCATAGAAGGCATTGAAGCCATTACTAGATATAAATCAGTGGAAGATGATAGCCACAGTCATGATTGCTGTACATATAAGCTGTCATTTGTCTTTTCTTTTGACAATAATGAACTTGCTTCTGCAAGTGTAATTAACGCATTATCCCTTTCATCACTATAAATATGTGTTAGTTATTTCCATTTCCTACAATCACTAATTTCTTTCTTCTCTTAAATACCTCCTTCATCAATGGAGTCTTCTCTTTCCGCCCTACGAAAGTATTTTCCTTCCTTCCCAATAAATGTTCTTAAAAAGATTTATCAAGCTAGATGTGAACGATTCAGAGTATTTATGCACAAAGGCATTCCTGATAATGTGCGGTGGCTAATTGAAGCTAAGGTTCGTTCAGCTGGTGAAGTTCCAGAAGCGTTCTTTCCCCGTATGCCCGGCTTTGGTAAAAGCGCTTATGCCAAAAAAAGAAGAGCAAAGAGGCTAGGCGTTTGTCATAATTGTGGATGGTGGATTTGCGGCAATAAATGTCGTTCTCCAGGAGTGATCACCAGAAATCGTAATGATAGAATAAGATTCATCAAGAATGGCCTGCGTAAGGAATCTTTGGATGATATCCTATTAACTTTTGAAACACATTCTTGTGAAATAGTGCAATGGGAAATTATGGATTTATGGTGGACTTTCCGTAAAGAACAGGATCGTTACAGTCTTGGAAATCTGACTTTTAATGACCCTGTTTGCCAGTTCGTGAGAAAACTGGATAGGAAGCAAATCCCCGATTCGTAAAAGGCATTGAAGCCGTCCCTGGATGTAAAACCAGAAGAAAACGTGAACTACGGTCATGACTACTGTACAGGCTAGTTGTCACTTTTCAAAATTTTTCCTTCTCTTCTGACAAATGATGTACCTGCTCTTGACGTGATCCACAGTCACGACTACTGTACAGGCTAGTTGTCGTTTTTGAAAATTTTCCTTCTATTCCAAGAATAATGTACCTATTCCTAACGTGAGCAACAGTCACGATTACTGTACGTGCTAGCTGTCGCTTTTGAAATTTTCCTCCCCTTTTGGTAATAATGTATCCACTCCTGACGTGAACCAAAGTCACGATTACTGTACGTGCTAGCTGTCGCTTTTGAAATTTTCCTCCCCTTTCGGCGATAATGTATCCACTCCTGACATGAGCCATAGTCACGATACTGTACATGCTAGCTGTCGCTTTTAAAATTTTCCTTCTCCTTTGGCAATAATGTACCCACTCCTGACACGGACTACTGTATATAGCTGCAACTTTTTAAATTTTCCTTCACTTCCGACAATCACGTACCTACTCCTGACATAAGCTACAATCGCGACTACTGTATATTTTAGTTGCTTTTGAAATTTTCCTCCTCTTTTGACGATAATGTACCCACTCCCGACCTGAGCCATAGTCGTGACTACTGTGTATAGCTGGCAATAATGTATCCACTCTTGAGAATAAAATTATTACTTTATCTTTTCATCTCTATAAATATATCCTCTTTTCTTCTTTTCTCACATGGGTAAGGATAGGAATGGAGAAAACCTCCACTCGTAAACCCCGAAGTATTTGTGTATTTTCTGGAGCTTTTCCTGGAGAAGATGAAGAGTACTTAAAGACAGCCAACCATTTGGGTAGAGTATTAGCTAAGCGAAAAATACATTTAGTTTATGGAGGAGGTAGTGTCGGATTAATGGGAGGTGTAGCATCAGCAGCATCTTTAGGAGGAAGTCAAGTTTTGGGTATCATCCCTGGACCTTTGAAATTTGTTTCCGGGGGCACGATTGGAGAAGAATTAGTGGTCAAAAATCTACAAGAGCGTGTGCTACAAATGCTTTTAAATGCTGATGCTTTCATCGTTCTACCTGGCGGTTTTGGTACATTAGGAGAAGTCTTCCAAATTGCTTCAATGGCCCAACTTAATTTGCATAAGAAACCCATTGGGCTTTTGAATGTTAACAATTTCTTTACAGGTCTGATAACTTTTATGGATTATGCTATGCAGAAGAATTTCATATCAAGAGTGTCACGACGAATTATAATATCCGCAACAACTGTTGAAGAATTGCTAGATAAAATACAAGCTTTTGTTCCTGAACCAGATCCAGCAATGATTCAGATAGACTGGACACGACAGTCTTTCCCGACCAGTTCACTCCCATAATGGTCCTCTACTCACCCTGTTGAAGTATTGTGGAAGAAAGAAGGAATCTGATCCGTTTTTCTTGTCCTTTAGTTTTATTATCAGCATTTTCTTTCGTATTTCAGTTTTTCTTTTCAGGAAATTTCGTTATCTTATAAGATAGTTTCGTCCATGCTGATATTAAAACCATGCGACAATGCCTTTAGGTTGGAATGGCTGAGTAAAGAGTAATTTTTATTACTCTTGAGACGCATCCTATTAGGTCTACTAGGCATAACATTTTGGGGTAGTTAAGCTTTAACCTTATTTGGATGACATATCTCACAAGGGAATCTATATTTACTGAAGAAAATATTAGATGAACCTTGAATATTGATTCCAAACATCCGTTCCCTTTACATAATTTGTCAGGGTTATTGTCATCATTAAGATTCACTCGTTTTATCGAAGCCTAATTCTTTGCGCTCGCCTATTATGAAAATTCACACTTTCGAAGAAAATTATTCCAATTTCAATTGTTTTCATATAAATTTCGCTCGAGGTCCTAAGGAAAGCTCCTTAGCCTCAAAATCAATTTTCATCATCGGGGTTTTAAGGATGGAACCTTTGCCTCGTCGGGGTTTTAAGGATAGAACCTTTGCCTCGAAAACAATCAATTTTCATCATCGGGGTTTTAAGGATGGAACCTTTGCCTCGAAAATAATCAATTTTCATTATCGGGGTTTTAAGGATGGAACCTTTGCCTCGAAAATAATCAATTTTCATTATCGGGGTTTTAAGGATGGAACCTTTGCCTCGAAAACAATCAATTTTCATCATCGGGGTTTTAAGGATGGAACCTTTGCCTCGAAAATAATCAATTTTCACCATCGGGGTTTTAAGGATGGAACCTTTGCCTCGAAAATAATCAATTTTCACCATCGGGGTTTTAAGGATGGAACCTTTGCCTCGAAAACAATCAATTTTCATCATCGGGGTTTTAAGGATGGAACCTTTGCCTCGAAAATAATCAATTTTCACCATCGGGGTTTTAAGGATGGAACCTTTGCCTCGAAAATAATCAATTTTCATCATCGGGGTTTTAAGGATGGAACCTTTGCCTCGAAAATAATCAATTTTCATCATCGGGGTTTTAAGGATGGAACCTTTGCCTCGTCGGGGTTTTAAGGATGGAACCTTTGCCTCGAAAACAATCAATTTTCATCATCGGGGTTTTAAGGATGGAACCTTTGCCTCGAAAACAATCAATTTTCATCATCGGGGTTTTAAGGATGGAACCTTTGCCTCGAAAATAATCAATTTTCACCATCGAGGTTTTAAGGATGGAACCTTTGCCTCGAAAATAATCAATTTTCATCATCGGGGTTTTAAGGATGGAACCTTTGCCTCGTCGGGGTTTTAAGGATGGAACCTTTGCCTCGAAAACAATCAATTTTCATCATCGGGGTTTTAAGGATGGAACCTTTGCCTCGAAAATAATCAATTTTCATCATCGGGGTTTTAAGGATGGAACCTTTGCCTCGAAAATAATCAATTTTCATCATCGGGGTTTTAAGGATGGAACCTTTGCCTCGAAAACAATCAATTTTCATCATCGGGGTTTTAAGGATGGAACCTTTGCCTCGAAAACAATCAATTTTCATCATCGGGGTTTTAAGGATGGAACCTTTGCCTCGAAAATAATCAATTTTCATCATCGGGGTTTTAAGGATGGAACCTTTGTCTCAATCAATCAATTCGAGGTTTTAAGGATGGAACCTTTACCTCGACATCAATCAATCAATTCGAGGTTTTAAGGATGGAACCTTTGCCTCGAAATCAATCAATCAATCCGAGGTTTTAAGGATGGAACCTTTGCCTCGAGATCAATCAATCAATTCGAGGTTTTGAGGATGGAACCTTTACCTTGACATCAATCAATCAATCCGAGGTTTTAAGGATAGAACCTTTACCTCGACATCAATCAATTAATCCGAGGTTTTAAGGATGAAACCTTTGCCTCGACATCAATCAATCAATTCGAGGTTTTAAGGATGGAACCTTTGCCTCGAAATCAATCAATCAATTCGAGGTTTTAAGGATGGGACCTTTGCTTCGAAATCAATCAATCAATCCGAGGTTTTAAGGATGGAACCTTTGCCTCAGAAACAATCAATTTTCCTTCAACGATAGGAGAGCTCCTATCGCCGGGGTTCTAAGGAGAGTTCCTTAACCTCAGGATTGAGGCGGCGAAAAGGTTTTCAATGCCTAGCTAAGCCGGACGAAATTTGGTAACTAACTTTGCATACATCATGTCCCATGAAGCATGCAAAGGGGGGCAGCTGTTGACACCCAATTTCGTCCGACCATAAATTTTTTTTAAAAGAAATTAAATAAAAGAAATTAAAAAATTATTATTTTTATTATTATTATTATTACTAAAAATTTTAATTAGTTTAAAATACATTTTTGTTTTGTGAAGATTTGATTTAAAATGATATATGTGTGTATTTGAAAGAAAAAAAGAAAACTCCAAAAAAAATGGCAAAATTTAAAAGTTTGAGGTAAAAATGACAAAATTAAGAAGTTTCAGGCAAAATTGACAAATTCTGAAAGTTCCAAGAGCATTCAGTAGTTTGTCACATAAAATTTTGAGCCTGCCGACATTTCTGGCCCAAATTGACAGAAAACGACAAAATTGTCAAAATCAGAAGCTTCAGGAACTTATCCAGAGGCTGAGAGACGTAAAGGACTAAAATTGTCATTTTACCAATTTAAGAGATAAGTTTGAAATTTTTTATTAATTTATCCATCAACAGTTCAGCTAAACTTCCTCTATAAATAGCCCCCCAAATTTTGTGCTGAACACACAAAAAAAATAGACAGAAAGCTTAGAACTCCGTTTTAGAAAAAATAAAAATTACATACTTAGTCCCTGGCCCTCTTTCCTTTTCCCAGAAAGTCCCAAAAGTTTCTATTCTGACGTATAGACCATCTTCTTCCTCCGTTTTTTTTCTGTTTCTTCCTTCTCCTTCGCTGCCCGTCGCTCCACGCCGTCCCGCCGCCGCCCATCGCTCCCCCACGCTGCCGTCGCGCTGTCCCCACCTGCCCCTGGCCGCGCTGCCGCCCCGCCGCCAGCTGCCCCTCCTTCCCCCCCTGCGCGCGCGTCTGTTTCTTTCGTTCCCAGAAATTCAAAATTGATTTCTAAGGGTAAACCCTTGTTTCACCTATCATCTTTTCAATTTCTTTCACTTTAGTCACTGACTTTTTATTTTGTTCTTGCAGAATTGATTCCTAACCCTTTTAATTTTTACTTGTTTATTTATTTGTTTATTATTGTTATTATTACTAACCCTTCTTTTTATTGTTATTATTATAACTAACTTACTAACCTTATTATTATTATGACTAACCTTATTATTATTTATTATTATAACTAACTTACTAACCTTATTATTATTATGACTAACCTTATTATTATTATTATTATGACTAACCTACTAACCTTATTATTGTTACCTCAACTAACTTACTAACTTTTATTTTTATTGTTATTAACATCTAACTTTACTAACTTTGCTAATTTTTATTATTGTTGTTAATTAATTAATTTAATTAACTTGTCTAACTTTTTATTATTGTTGTTAATTAATTAATTTAATTAACTTGGCTAACTTTTTATTATTGTTGTTAATTAATTAATTTAATTAACTTGACTAACTTTTTATTATTGTTGTTAATAATTAATTTAATTAACTTTGCTAACCTTTATTATTATTATTTTTAAAGTGGATGGCCAAAAAGCCCCACTTTATTATTATTAATTTTCCAGATTCTTTTGTAATTAATTATTAAGGCTAATAAAAATTTAAAAGCCAATTATCTTTTGACATTTTGGAATACATGTTTTTATTATTTCTTTAAAGATATCAAAAAGTTAACTTTTTATTCTTTTCGATTAATAAACAAACATGATTAAAAAATTATACAAATCAATTTTTTTAAACATATCTTTAAAATAATGATCTTTAAAATTTAAAATTCAAGAAAAATCCAATAAAATTATAATTAGAATTAATAATTAATTAAATAATAAAAATTTAATAAAAATTAAAACTCCATGACCAAATGATCCGCCAGGATCCATGGCTTGGAAATATTTTTAAATATATAAATAAATTTTTCTTTATTAAAAATAAAAAAACTTTGGACTAATATATTAATTATTTATTAAAATAATAAAATATAACTTTTTAGTTTTTTTTTCTTTATTAATAAAAAGAATAAAAGGAATAAAAATTTTGGGCTAATATTTTATTCAGTAATATTTTTACTTATTTCTTTTTAAAATAATGAAAAGATATAAATTTTTGTTTCCTTTATAAAAATCTTAGTCAAATGATTTCGAAAATAATAAAAATAAATAATAAAAATTTAAATTTTCTCTTAGATATTTTAGACTTATATATTTTCAGAGTGTTGACACCCAATTTCGTCCGGCCTTTGTTTAGAAAAAAAAAAAAATTTAAAAAAAAAAAAAAAAAAACTAATTAAAAAAATTATTATTATTATTATTATTATTGCTAAAAAATTTTAATTATGTTAATTAGTTTAAAATATATTTTTATTTTGAGAAGATTTGATTTAAAATAATATATGTGTGAATATGTATGTGTTTGGAATAAAAATAAAATTTCAGAAAAAAATGACAAAAAAATTAAAAGTTTGAGGTAAAAATGACAAAATTGAGAAGTTTCGGATAAAATTGACAAATTCGGAAAGTTTCAGGAGCTTTGGGTAATTTTTCGCGTCAATTTTGGGCCTAAACGGACGTTTCTAGCCCAAATTGACAGAAAACGTTAAAATTGTCAAAATCAGAAGCTTCTGAGCTTATCCAGAGCTGGAGTAACGTAAAGGACTGAAACTGTCATTTTACCAATTTAAAAGATAAGTTTGATATTTTTTATTAATTTATCCGTCCACAGTTCAGCTAAGCTCCTTCTATAAATACCCCCCCAAATTCAGTGCTGAACATATAGAAAATCAGAGAAAAAAGTTCAGAGCTCCGTTTTAGAAAAAGAGAAAATAGAAGCCTTAGTCCTAGGCTCTCCTCCCTCTGCCAAAACAGTCCCAAAATTATTTTTTCTTACGTTTCGACTACCTTCTTCCTCCGTTTTCTCTTTCTTTCTTTTTCTGTCGCCGTCCTATCCCGCTGCCGTCGCCCTGCCGCCGCCGTCTCGCCGTTGCCGTCGTTCCTACGCCGTCGCCGTCGCCATCGCCGCCGCGCCCAGCAGTCCTGCCGTCTCGCGCCGCCGCACCCAGCCGTCCTGCCGCCGTCGCCCCGCTCCCTCGCCGCCGTCGTCCCGGCCGCCGTTACCCTCGCCGCCGTCGCCCCGCGCCCTCGTCGCCGTCGCCCGGCCGCCCTGCGCCCTCGCCGCCTCCGCCTGCCCAGCCCCGTCACCCCCCCTCCTCCCTCGCGTCGCCTCTGATTCTTTCTCCAGATTCAATTTTAATTTTTAAGGGTAAAACCTCCTTTCAGTCCTTCATCTTTTCAATTTCTTTCTATTAGGTCACTAACCTTTTTATTTTGTCTTTGCAGAAAATTAATTAACTAACTCATTTATTTTTTACTTGTTTATTTATTTGTTTATTATTGTTATTATTACTAACCTTTTTTTTTGTTATTAGCAACTAACAACTAACTTGCTAATTTTTACTAACCTTTATTTTTATTGTTGTTAATAATTAATTAAATTGTCTAACTTTTATTTTTGTTGTAATTAATTAACTTAATTAAACTTGGCTAACTTTTATTTATTGTTGTTAATTAATTAACTTAATTAAACTTGGCTAACTTTTATTATTGTTATTAATTAATTAACTTAATTAAACTTGGCTAACTTTTATTTATTGTTGTTAATTAATTAACTTAATTAAACTTGGCTAACTTTTATTTATTGTTATTAATTAATTAACTTAATTAAACTTGGCTAACTTTTATTTATTGTTGTTAATTAATTAACTTAATTAAACTTGGCTAACTTTTATTTATTGTTGTTAATTAATTAACTTAATTAAACTTGGCTAACTTTTATTATTGTTGTTAATTAATTAATTTAATTAAACTTGGCTAACTTTTATTTATTGTTGTTAATTAATTAACTTAATTAATTTGGCTAACTTTTATTATTTTTGACTTAATTAACTTTCATTATTATTATTAATAATTAATTTAATTAAATTTTGATAACATTTATTATTTTTTTTTTTTCAAGTGGATGGCCAAAAAGCCCCACTTTATTAATTTTTCTTTATATAATTTAATTTATTTAATTCACCTTTTACCCATAAATAAAAAAACTAAAAGAAGATTCTTTTGTAATTAATTATTAAGGCTAATAAAAATTTAAAAGCCAATTATTTTTATTTTGGAATACATTTTTTATTATTTCTTTAAAGATAACAAAGTGAACTTTTTGTTAAAATTAATAAACAAACATGATTAAATCAATTCTTTTTAAATATTTTTTTTAATAATGATACTTAAAATAAAAATTCAAGAAAAATCCAATTAAAATTAATAATTAATAAATAATTAAAATTTAACAAAAATTAAAAAATCCATGACCAAATGATCCGCCAGGATCCATGGCTTGGAAATATTTTTAAATAAAGTATATAAATAAACTTTTCTTTATTAAAAATAAAATTTTGGGACTAATATATTAATTATTTATTAAAATAATAAAATAATTTTATTTTAGTTTTCTTTATTAATAAAAAGAATAAAAAGAATAAAAATTTTGGGTTAATATTTTATTCAGTAATATTTTATTCCTTTTAAAAAATATAACTTTTTGTCTCCTTTATAAAAATTTTAGTCAAATAATTTCAAAAAAAAAATAAAAAAATAAATAGCAAAAAAAATTGAATTTTCTCTTAAATATTTTAGACTTATTAATTAGATATTTTCAGAGATATAAATTAAAAAAAAAATCTTTCATTAAACAAAAAGAAAACAAAAAAAATATAAATATCAAAACTTTTGTTTTAAAATACATATAAATTTTTGGTTAAATAATCTTTTATTCCAAAACAAATTAAATAAATATCAAAACTTTTCTTCTTTTGTTTAAAATATACATATAAATTTTTAATTTTTTTAATTAAACAATTACTTTTGGTTAATCTTTTATAAAAAAAAAAAATTTTAGTTCATGGTATATTGGCTGGAAACTGTCTCGTGCTCGCTTTTGAGCTGCTTCACCTGGTGAAGAGGGTCTGGCTGAGTAACAACGCCCCGTACCATGATCAAAGTTTTTTTTTATTTTTAAACTCTTTAATTCCTTTAAATTAACCTCTTATTAAATAAAAATTAATAATTTTTTCTTTTCTTTTATAAATTGAGTAATTCTTTAAATAATAAATATCCTTCATTAAACAAGAAAAATCAGATAAAAATAAAAGAAAGAAATAAAAGATAATAAAAAAAAGAAATAAAAGATAAAAAAAGAAAGAAATAAAAGAAAAGATAAGAAAAATAAAAGAAAAGATAAAGAAAGATAAAAGAAAAAAAAAAAGAAAAAAAAAAAGAAAGATAAGATAAAGATAAAGAAAGATAAAAGAAAGAAAATTAAAAAAAAAGAAAGTAAAAATAAATTAAAAAAAGAAAAAGAAAGAAAGATAAATTTTTAATTTGTATTAAAAATCATTCATGAACAAAATTATCATTTAAAAATTAATTTCATGATAATAAGAATTAAATAATTACGATAAATTAAATCAATTTCCATATCCGGATGATCCGGCAGGATCTACGGTTTGGAAAATATTAAACTTTTTTTTAAAAAAAAATAAATAAATTAAATAAAAAGATAAAAATCCATATTTTTACAATATGGATAAAATTGTTTAAAATTTCACCAAAATTCCGTGTCCAAATGACTCGGCAGAGTCCATGGTTCGGAATCAAAATCTTCCGTGTCCAAATGACTCGGCAGAGTCCATGGTTCGGAAGTATAAAATTGTACCCGAATTAATTACCAAAATCCACATTTTTGACTAATTCAGTTAAAATATCTAAATTAACTGAAAATTTTTAAAAGCAAAGTAAAACAAAATTAAAATCAACTAAGGTGCCAATTTTGGGCGCTATAACAATATTGTTTTAGCGTAACCGTACTCCCGATTCCCGAACTCTCGCAGACCAATTTTAAGGTGACCAATCGACCTAAGTAAACCGATTGGTGGCGACTCCAGAAAACCCGACGTTGCCACACAGAGATATAAATTAAAATTAAAAAAAATCTTTCATTAAACAAAAAAGAATATACAGAAAAATATAAATATCAAAACTTTTGTTTTAAAATACATATAAATTTTTGGTTAAATAATCTTTTATTCCAAAACAAATTATATAAATATCAAAAACTTTTATTTATTTTTAAAATATGCATATAAATTTTTGGTTTCTTAATTAAATAATTACTTTTGGTTAATCTTTCATTAAAACAAAATAAAACAAATAAAATATTAAAACTTTTCTTTTATTTTTGAAATATACATATCAATTTTTGTTTCCTTTATTAAATAAAACTTTGATTAAATAATTATTTTTTTTTTTTGTTCACCTTTTATCAAATAAAGTATTAAGACTTTTCTTTTATCTTTTTTAAAATATACATAAATTTTTGGTTTCATTATTAAATAAATGAAATTTTGATTAAATAATTATTTTTTTGCTCACCTTTTTAAAATAATTTCCATATCCGGATGATCCGTCAGGATCTACGGTTTGGAAAATATCTACTTTTTAATTAAATTAAATAAATGTAAAGATAAAAATCCATATTTATGATATGGATTAATTTATTTAAAATTTCATCAAATTCCGTGTCCGGGTGACTCGGCAGAGTCCATGGTTCGAAATTAAATCTTCCGTGTCCAAATGACTCGGCAGAGTCTATGGTTCGGAAGTATCAAAATTTTATATAAATTAATTTAAAAATCCACATCCTATTAATTCAGTTAAAATTTCTAGTTTGAAAATTAACTGAATATTTTCTAAAAGCAAAGCAAAACAAAATTAAAATCAACTAAGGTGCCAATTTTGGGCGCTATAACAAAGTTGTTTTAGCGTAACCATACTCCCGATCCCCGAACTCTCGCAGACCAATTTTAAGGTGTCCAATCGACCTAGGTAAACAGATTGGTGGCGACTCCCGACGGCCCGACGTTGCCACACATGTATGCATGTTATTTATTCCCAACTAGGTAATTGCCCCACATTCACCCAAAGTTGCATTAGCCAATATCGCATTCTAATGTAGCTCTTTTTATTGCATTTTGTATAAATTTTAGCAGCATCTCCTCATAGTTTCCGTAGTTAATGTTTTTTGATATTACATGTACATCAAAAAACATCATAGGGGAATATATTGGGTAGATACCACCAAAATTCACACCATGCAATTATAAATGCTACATATTGACTACAATACTGCTGATACAACTTTGTGTTGTCCAACTTAGACAATCTATAATTATGTTAATCACGAACAATAAATATAAGTTGATCCGATACAAATCGGACAACTATTATTTTTGTCATTAACATAACCATAGGCGTGGACTCTTCAGTTTAGATGTATGCATGCAAAATTACCCAAATAATAAAGAGAAATATCTAAACATAACATAGATAAAATTAATATTACCTCTGCTCACTGAAAGGAAAAAATCAGACTTTCTCCACCTAGCTGGATGCCTAATTGAAGAGGAAAAGTGAGAAAATAAGAACCAATGGGCTGTTGAAATAATATATAGGCAAATGTACCGTGACAAAATCATGGCAAAGTTGTAGCATATGCAAAAACCATAGCAAAACTGAGGCAAAAAAATCTCCCGCCCTTATTTCCTACCCAAAGACTTTTGCTACAATTCAGCTACAAAAAATTTGCTAAGACTATAATGGTAGCAAAATTATTAGAAGCTTTCTTGCCAACTCCTACCTTTTTTTTTCTGCATACAAATATCTGACAATTGCAGGATAATTGTATATCGTAGCAAAATATCATGGGAAAATCATTGCTCAATGGCAACAATTAGCAAAATCATCACCCAATTAGCCTTTGCCTGGTCAACCCCTTAGGTTGCGACAATGTTACCTCAATTCATTTAACTAACGATTATAATCATCATAATTGGTCATAGGTTTTGCCCCATTCTCTTGTAGTGCATATCAAATAAAAATGCAACTTCATAAATTACTAGATAATACATCCCCTGTCTCACTTGTTTTTATTTTATTTGATTTTTTTGACTAATTTGACTTGAATTTATTTATATTATTGTTTGTTAGAAAAAAAAAATTTTAAAATATATTTAGAAACTATAAGTCTTATTTCATCATTCATATATAAAGGTTTTTCATTTATATGCTAAAATGTTAAAAATAAAAAATTATAGATTAATTACTGAAAATTAAATTTTTTTTCTGACTGAACTTGGTAGAATTTTTTGTATATGTAGCTTCTCTCTTATTTAAATCCTTTTATATATATAGCCTCGAAATGATTTTTTCGAGCGATAACATGTTCTCAAGCCCTCACGATATAGCCCATGTGCTCAAGTCTCTCAATTCCTTTGAAATTTTAGAACAACCTTTCTTGATAATTATTTTAATTGCGTGTACAAAAAAAAAAAAGATTAGTTTGCATGGTAATCCTATATCTAGTCGGAACAAGCATCTTAAATGAACAACGAAACAGGATCTAAACCTGATGGCAAGGTTTCATTTGAGTAATTGTTTCGTCTGGCAATGATTATCATCTGCTTGAGCAGTTGTAAGTAAAGTGTTAAATACCGTTACTGCTAGGTATACTGTATCTAAAATTTTTAAGGCATATTGCATAGTATACCGTGCCACACATGTTACCAATTTCAGAAAAAATAAATGTTAGAATATTATTTTAAGATGACACAATTTGTTTAATAATTTATTTGTGCACATTTTATATATATTCTAATTTTTCTCATCATAATTTGTCAAATAAAAATAAAATATATATGATAAAAGATATTCAGTTGGGGTAGCATGCACCATAAATCTAATTGGGGAATATTGTTCAACACTACAGGGACTTTTAAACTGTTACCATCCATTAAATTTTTATATTAATTAAGAAAAGTAACAAAAAAAATAAAATAAAATGTTTATTTTATGATATGTGTATTATTTATATTGTAATGTTTTATATATTTATGATATTCTTATGTAAAATGAAAAAAAATAGCCGTGAAAAATAAAATATCACAGTATGTACCACATGGTATTTGCTATATACCGCGGTTTTTTTGATAAAATACATACAAAAAGTGAGCGGTATGTGATATACTGTGAAATACCGTTGTATACCATGAGGTAAAATAACAAAACACAAAAATATTTATATCGTGTACCTACAGTAAATGGTATACCGCGGTATATAACACTATGGTTGTAAGCTTCTTCGTTCGATATGAATACAATGAACTTGCTTCCATTGGTAGGTACTTGTTTGTGCCGTGATGATACACATGCATACGCATCTAGCCTAATCTTTTTTTTTTTTTGGTAAAATCCAAATTTAGTCCCCTAACTTTGAAGGTTGTCCTAATGTAGTCTCTTAACTCAAAAAGTGACTAATAAAATCCCTTAACTCAACTAGCGTGTCATATTTTAGTCTCTATCGCTAGTTTAGGTATTATTTCGGATGAAATTTGCCTACGTGGCATTCACATTGCCACATGACTTCGTCCTTAACTAAAATAGATGACCAACTGTACAGAAATAAAAACTAAAACCCAAACTAATATAAACAATAATCTCAGGGACTAGAAAAACAAATAATCCGAAGTTCTTCTTCTCCAATTCTAACCAAAGCCTAGCCGCCGCCTTCGACAATTCCTAGGCTACCATCCTTGCTCCGCCTTACGCCGCTTCCACTAAATCGCTGCCATCTCACCACCATTTAGCCACCACCCAACGCACAATGCCCATCACCTAACATTCTCCTCCCGATTTCCCCCCCAGTCACTGATTTCTCCCATTCCCCTTCGTATCTCTTCAATTTCCCCCCTTCCCCTCTATTCCTCTCCTCGTCCTTGATTCTCCCTCTTCCCCGTCCCTGATTTCCCCCTCTTCCTCGTTCCGATTTCTTTGTCTTTCCTATCCCGATTTCCCCCTTTTCCCTGTCCTGGTTTCTTCATTTTCTCCCTCTTCATCGTCCATATTTCCCCTTTTTTTCCCTCTCGATTTCGGGTTATTAACGTCTGCCTTGCCCAGCAATTTCAAATGCCACCGTTGTCGAATTGCCAGACCACCATCTACCATCAAAGTTGCATAAGATGGCCTGGGTTAATGTATGTTTTAGGTCCTTAGAATTATTTATTTATGTAAATTCTACCCCGATATCTATTATTTTTTTTGTCTTGTTGCTTGTTTTCATAAAAGATGATGCTACATGGCAGTTGGCGTGCCACATAAGCAATTTTCTCTAAACTAACGACTAAACTAGCGGTAAGGACCAAAATAGGATACACCAACTAAGTTAGGGGACTTTAATAGTCACTTTTTTATTTAAAAGATCATATTAAGATGACCCTCAAAGTTATGGGACTAAATTTAGATTTTACCATTGTTTTTTTCTCTTTTCTCCTCAAGTCGCGTCAATTAGGGGTAAGCATTGGTTGGGTTGGTTCGGTTTTATGGCGGAACCGAACCAACCCAAAATGGCATCGGTTCCAAAATTTTTCTACCCAACCCAGAACCGAGAACTGAACAGAACCAGAACCATGGTTCTAGGTTTCTCGGTTCTAGTTCTTGGGTTTTTCGGTTTATACCATATACCAATAACAACACCAAAATTCAATAAATCTACATCCATAATCAGTTTTATGACATATTCAACATAATATACAATTAAATTAATATTTAAATATAAGTACTTAGATATATTCAAAAGAGTTTAAAATGTTGTTCTTACAAAATTGGTTCAAAAGAGTTGCTTGTGAGGCATCTTTTATCTCAACTAGTTTACTTCATTCCAGTAATTCCAATATTGGTATAATATTCAATATAGAAAAATGAGTCTTTAAGACCATCTTCTTTAGTATCAAAATCTAAAATATGTTGATGTCATAAATTTTTAATTTTGCATGACTCAAATGAAAAAAATATCATAATTGTGTCGTAAAGAGTAGTCTGGAAAAAGCAAAATGACTTAGGAGTGGTGAGTCAATGAAACAAAGTGATTTAAGTGAATATGGAAAAATTTCGTAAATGATCCTACAACTTCCATACTGTTTCAATTTAGAACATCAGTATAAGAGTTTCATATAAAAACATAAAATAACCATCATAATACTTCAAAGAAATGTGTGTGTGTGTGTGTGTAGATATATTAGTAATACTATAATTTTAATTTTATATATATATATATATATATATATATATATATATATATATATATATATATATATATATATATATCGGGTTCGGTTCCACCTCGGGTTGGTTTCATATGGAACCAGAATCAACCCAAAAACCGTCGGTTCTCCTATATGTGGAACCAACCCGAGAACCATAATCAATTTTTACCCAACCCAACCCAACCCAACCCAATGGGGGTGGTTCAGTTTCGATTTCGAGTTTACCTAACCCATGCTCACCCCTAGCGTCAATAACTAAAACCATTTCTCTCTAAAGAAATAAAGAAGAAACTAAAAATAACTTGGAAACAATAAAACCCTTGATTCAAACAAACTAAAAAACACCACTTAATCATGTATGATTTGGTTCAATCATTTGGATTATAAATAAATTATCAGCTGAATCTATAGCAAGAGGTACAAACAAACCAACATCAATTTATACGAACATATCACATCTAAAAATGCATTCTTTTCCAGAATTTCTAAATAAAATGTCTCTTTGTACCTTTTTCTTTTCATTTTAATACATTAATAATGCTTGGAGTTTAGGGGTTGGGGATTGATCTCGAGATGATGGATAAGGTCCTTGTATTAACCCCACAATGCTCCTTCACAAGTTTCGGAAAGATGTAGCTAGACAAACTCTAAATCTACCTTAGAACCTGAACTTATCGCTGTTTAGGGAGTAATCAAGTCAGCCTTAGCTTCCTCAAGTACTAATATTACAATTCTAATTGATTGTACACAGGTTTGATAACTCTGAGAAGAACTTCATAGCCCAGTATTCTAATGCTTGAATAGCTCAAGATCTTTACTTGCAGATGGAGTCCCTCAACCGTTATATTTTGGTTGTTGTGCCTCGTTAGCATGTCACTCATACCAATGACTTGATGCATCTTATCTCCCTCCCCTTTCTTAAATTTCTCTAAGGCTCAATTAGGTAAGTATCACAAAGTCAATGATTTACAAAGCACAAGTTTTCTTTTTTTTATATAAAAAAAAAGACGATAACAACTAGTCAAGTCAACTGTTTCCTTCCCCAATACTACAAATCCAACCATATTCAAATTAAACAGAAACAACAAGATGAAAATAATTAAATCCCTCCAACTATATGTTTTCATATACCTAAAGGTGGAGAGTCATTTGATACCTTTACAACTTTCTTGCTCAATTGTTGTTTTCGTTTTCTCTTCACATTTTCTTCAGTTCTATCAGCCATTTTCACATTTTACAATGTGAAATCAGAGGTTCCATTAGAAGAGAAAACGGAGTATGAACCCCCAAGGAATTTGTATGGTGAATCAGGAGATATCATTATGCAATCTAGCCGAGTCCCATACTTGCGTATCCCTTGACACCTGCAAATTATTTTAATCAGTAGATGATAATTAATCCAACTAACAAGGACAAATAAATCATTGGTTGCCATATATAAGAACGTTCCTGCACTCACAAAGCACATTGATGTTATGCATTTCTTTTATTAACTATAGTACCTCGACTTGTAGGTGTATCCATCATAATGTTAATACAAAATACTATATATGAAAATTTTCAGTTCTGACAAACAAGAAGGAAATTTGGTTACAACATCTGACTTCGGTTTCGTTAGTTCGCAGTTTTCAGTTCTAGACGTAAAAGAAGAAACGATCATGATTGGACAATAAGTTCTTCTGTTACTTCTCCTTCAACTAGAAGTGCCTAGAGACTAGAGTGAAGGATCCGACACAAGAACAGGCATCGATGGCTGATTTTTTGTTTAAGCACTTCTGTTGCTGTTTGTAGATTGTTCTGTTTGGATACTGCAGAAGTAGCATCTGTCATGCCTTGGATAAAGGTCTAACATTCTTCACTTTGGCATACTTGCAGTAGCTAGTCTCTTCTGTATCCGAGGGTGGCTGGCCATTGCCTTGGCTGATTAAGGTTTTGATAAAACTGACAGAAAGCCCCTAATACCAGTAAATTGTAGCCCAAATCTGAGTTTTCCTCTAAAATACAGTGATCTAAATCCCTCAGTTCTCACTTTTTTTATCTCCTTGATTCTAGGTATCTAGGGCTTCAGCAACCAGGAACTCTTAGAGAACAAGAAAATGGGTTCCACAATTTTCTCTGCCATGAAATTGCATAAGAAACTTCTAAAATGCAAAAAAATGCTCTCGAAAAGAAGACCAGATGTGCATGAACCCATCCTATTTCCAGATGAACAGACCGCATAAGAAAATTTGGGTCATTAATAACAGTTAACAGAAGCTCTTACGAACAACAGGTACATTAATCTACCTGGATGTACTTGACCCATTAGACTTCCAGGCGAACAGAATAACTAGTATGAACGCACACCCACATGTACAGATTCAGGAAAAGGATGAAGCTCGAATTGGTCAAGTGGAAAGGCGTTCATCTGTTGAAGTGCTATAATTGGTCATCAACTCAACAACATCGTCATAGGCACAAGAACAAATTTCCATAAACGCAACATCTTAACCATTCTCTCCATCTCGTAAAACTTAGACTATTTGTTATTCACAAAAACTAATTTATAATTTTACTTTTTTTAAAAATTTTTTATAAAAATATAAAATTTTTATATCAAAATAATGTCTTAAAGATTATAATTTTTAAATATAATTTTTTTTAAATTTTTTATAATATAAATTAAAAAGATAAAAGCATCAAAGTTTGACAAATAGAGGAAGTATTTTATTATTGTTAGGTTAAGCTCCGTTCTTGTTGTCGGTTACTAGCAACGTGTCAAAGGGTTACTAGCAACATGTCAAAAGGGAGCTGGCTTGACAATTGATATTGATGAACCGCCTACTTCTTCTCTATCTCTTTGCACCTTAAAAACGCCTCCTAAGCCATCCTCAAAAGTGGAAAGGCATTCCTTGATGACTGTTATTGGCCTGTGTGAGTTGTCTCCATTAAGGAAAACGCTATCCCTTCAACTTCAGGAAAAATCCTGAATCTCTTTGGACTTCAATCCAAACATGTTGAGAAAAAATTTATTAGTCACCTATCACATTTAACGGAACAATAAATATGATCAAATAAGCACATATTAAGTTAATATAATTTGACTCTTAACTAGATTATTACATTTATAAATAAAAAAAATTCACTCAAATAAAATATAAATATTACAATAAAAGTATGCATTTACACATTACTTATAACCTTATAATCTTAACTCTCATATAATTACAATATATAAGAATCATAAAAGGTTTTCCATCCTAGTCCTTTTCAGCCTTTAGAGCTATCATTCTTTTTGAAACTCTCACATCTTACCTTTTCACAATAATTAATTTTTTTCTTATACTAAAAAACCTACTACAACATGCCTTTTTATATTCTACACACCACAAACCCTAACTAAGTTTATGTATTATTTCAAATTTTTTTTATTTTCCAAAATTATCACTTTGTTGAAATCTTACACTTTAAGCAATCCAAAAATTAATTTGAATATTTACTTTTATATAGAAAGATATTTTAAAATTATTTTTTTTAACTTCTTAAAGTGAAAAGTTTTAATAAATTGACAGTTTGAGTAAATAATGACTCCATATATATAAGAATAATGCATTAAAATTAATGCAAAACTAACTCATCTGAATCCAACTTTTTGGAAAAGCCAGCCAAATAGTGGAAAGAATAAGAGATGACTCCATCTGAGATCTCAACAACTGTTTATCAAATCAACCCTTCTTATACGTGTAACTGTCATCGCTTTTTTTCCCCTTAGAACACTTCCATTAACTATACTAGTTTCTTTTTCTCCAAGAGAACACTTTGTCAGAAATCTGGGTCGAACACTTTTGGTGCGCAAAAAAGTGCAATAAAGTAAAACCTTAGGAAATGTTCACTAATTAGTGGAATTGGATTTGATGATGCAGCTTCAACCAAGAAAAATGCCCTTAGTCCGTAGGCAGGGAGAAAAAAAACGTTCAACCATGCAATTTGGTTCAATCATCTGGACGTAAATAAAACAGTCAATGAAGTTCTGTATAATCACATTATTCTAGAGGCTCATAGTACAGTTATTTATCAAGAAGAAGCATGAAAACATCTAGATTAACAACTATACAAATATATCCCTCATAAAAAATATGTCCAACCTCAGAACTTCTAAACTAAGCCCTTTTTGTGTAGATACCAAGTTAATGATTTACAAAGCATTGTCACAAAAAGCAGATCAGGTTACAACTTCTCCCTCGTCCCACACTAAACAACCTATCCCAGTCAAACCAAATAGGATTATTTATAAAAATAAAAAAATTAATACAAAACCCTCAGCTATGCCTATTTGTTTTCCATATACCTTTAGATGGGGAATCATTTGATATCTTTATAACTTTCTTATTTGATTGTTGTCTTCGTTTTCTTGTCACATTTTGGTCAGCTGCATGGGCGGTTTTCACTATATCAACCTTTACAATGTGATGGTCAGAGGTTCCTTTGGAAGAGAAAACAGAGTACGATCCAGGAACAAATTTGTAGGGTGAATCAGAAGATGCCATTATGTAATCCAGCCGAGTCCCATACTTGCATGTCCCTTGGACACCTGCAAAGTGTGATTAGCAGATGGTAATTAGAGCTTAATTATTCCAAATAAATGAGCTTAATTAGCAGAAGATAATTACTTTGGCCTTTGGCAATCATCACAACTGGCTCATACTCCCCAGCATAGTCTTTTGCATCCACATACTGCTTGGTCTTGAGGAATTTCATGACTTGAGCCTTTGGTGTTGGCTTCCCCATCTCCTCATAGTACTACAATTGAATTAGAATTAGTCACAATGCAGATTCATGCAGACCATACATAATCACAAAGGACCATCGTTCATGTCATTTTTGTGTACCTTGACGATGTCTGTCCATCTCTCGGTTGAGTAATCCGTTTCATCAAGCGAATTGAGGCCTCCGGCTAAGATGTGAGGGGCGTCGCTTGATTCGATTATCGCGTTTATTTGTTTCATCCTCCAATTCTCATCCAGATGATCAAGATGCGTGCAATGGAAGTTCACTTCTCCAACTTTTGGTACATCAATGGTCGCCTTAAGAACATTCCTGCACTTACAAACAACATTCCTTAAGGAAACTGCTGTGGATACAAATTTGGTTACAACATCTGCTCCTCTTCTTTATTTAATTTGCAGTGCAGTGAAAGTGATAACTTGTTGTATCATACATTTCTACTCATTTTCACTTCTGGACAAACAAGAGATGATTGTGTGCACTACTTCAATCTTTCTGCATCTTACCAAACCATACTTTACTTAGTCTAGCCTCTTTCATGGCTTATTTTGGACAAGAATAAGAGAAGCAGAGAATCAGTTTTGAAAGGCAATCTTTAAATTTTTATGTCATAATATGACAGTTTACAAAAACCAGAGGTTTTCTCAGTCAGTCGCATACCTGTTACACCTCAGTCTTGTTAATCACAAACAAACCATTCTAGAAGGTTACCCTCAAATTGTTTTTTTTTTTTCTCAGTAAAAGGTTTTTGTTAATGTTCAAAAGTTTTAACTGCAAAACAAAAAAAAAGGTGGGGATTGTGTATTGCAGGCATTTTTTGGAAGCCAAAAAATGATGTTGCAACCAACTTCTTCATGAGTCAATGACAATGAAATGTGGGGGTAGCTTGTTTGCAGGGGTATTTGCAATAACTCTGCAGAAAATACATACTTTTGCATTTAAATTTGCTTGTTGTAGTATGCAAGGGGAAAATAAAAACAAGATCCCACATAAACTTTTCATGAATGTTGGGACAGATAAAAAGAACAGAGATTATAATCTAGTCAAGGAAAAGTTGGAACTTTTCGGGATTTTCCACAAAGATAACATAAAGAATTCATGAAATTTGGGGCAAAATTTTGATTCTGAGCTGTTTGTTCTGAGTTCTCTGACAAGAGTAATGTTGATGAATCATTTGTAATGCAGAAGAGAAAGAACAAAAAAAAAAGAAAAAAAAAAAGAAAAAACCTGAGCAAACAGAGGAAAAACAGAGGTCATAAACCCTCCGGAGTGGCCTAGCTAACATAGACGAATCAAACCTGAAATCGGAGTCGTCAAAGATTTTCTGAACTTTCCAGTGCTTAATCGGCCACCTCGATAGGATGGCGTTGCCGTACTCCGGTGCCCAACTCTCGGCGAAAACATAATTCATCCCCAAAGCCGCCGCCAAATCCGATAAAGGCTTCATTCCTTTCTCTTCCTCTGCTTTCACATCTTGGAGGGCCAATATATCAGCATCCAACTCTTTCAACACTTCAAGAACCGTTCGACTACTTCTGAAGGTCTCGCCGGAAAGTGTAGCATTTCCAACGGTTGAAGGGAGACTATCCGTCGGTCTCAACGGTGCTTTCCCTTTCAGAACCCTGCTTACGGAGGGAGAACCCTCCTTCTGTTCTTCCTCCCTGAAGCTCGATTGCCGGCTGCGCAGGAGCGAAATCTCGTTATCAGGAAGATTGATCGACACCCTCAACTTCGATTTCGCGAATTTTTGCTGCTTGGAGAGGTTTTCAGTCCCATTCATGGAGTTAGGATGCAGGGGAGATTGCTTTAGAATACTCTTGGGACGACCATTCATGGACTTGGCCTTCAAATGAACATCTACATCAAAGTGAAAGCTTGAGCCGTTGCCCGTTTTAGGCACGGCAGGGGCCATGGAAAACAGGGCAGCGTTGAAAGTAGCTGTCCGGATCGGCTTCTCATACTTTCTGCCGCTCAACTGGGCGTTGTCGTCAAGTATGGAACTCCCATTAACGAAATTCTCAGCTCTGGAGTTGGACTTGCCAAGTCTTTTGATGACGATCTTGGGCTTGGAACGGCGTCGGATTGGCCACTGGATGCGGGAACAGAGACGCTTGATTCTCTTGTTGAGGAGCTTGAGCATGGTTGACAAGTATGGATTGAACAAGACAGGGTGGAGCATGAGAAGGAAACACTCTGTTCTTGGTGTGATTGAAGGGAAGCACCAGAAACGAGCTTGTGATAGAACAGGAGAAGAAGGGGGAGAGGAGTTTCTAGGAAATGAGTTGTGTCATGAGTGACAGAGGAGGGGAGAGATTCCCAGTCGCTAACTGCTCCAGTCAGTCAGGTCCAGAAGAGCAACGCAATTTGCCTGAATGTTTATTAGATATCCTTTCGTGATTTATTAAGCAAAATCCTCCTTTTAGGTAATTTGTTTTAAGTTTTAGGTAACCTTGATCTCAATTAGATCAGGATAATTACTATCTACAAATATCTTGTTCTCAATTTTCAAACTCGTTCGCTATTTTCTATCTACACTACAAATATAATCCTTGTTTTCTTTTTCCTCCAAAATATAAGATTTTGATTCTTTTTTTACACATAAAATCATTACCTAAAATTTTAGGTTGAAAAGGGCCTTACAGTCCAATAGTTAAGGACCTGTACTTGTTGTCAACATATTCCCCAACCCCCCCTTGCACTTAAATTACAGTACCGAAAAAAAAAAAGTAGTATAATGAACTAGTTCTTGACTTATTGAGTTGCTAGTTATTTTCACACGTTAAAAAATGACATACTGTTAGAATTATCCGGAGTTGAACTCTTAACCTTAAAACTAATAGAACTATACGCCAATCGCCTGAGCTAACTCAGGGTGTTAAAAGAGTCTAATCATCTGATTAGCAATATATATATAAGTTTAATTTATCATACTCTTAAATTAGTATATTTATATTCAAAATATGATTTTATTTTAAAAATAAAATTATAATTTAACATAAATTATCTTATATTACTTTAGTTTATAATTTTTTAAGTATTAATTAATTATGAATAACTGAATATATATATATATATATATATATATATATATATATATATATATATATATAAAATAATCAAACATATGATTTAAAATGGGTTAATAGATAGTACTCGTCTAATCCAAATTCATTTACTTGAGAGAAAAATTTGAGATTAGTTATATTTGGTAAAATCTGACCTATTAATATCGTTATTTGAGATTAAAAACTTGTTAAAATAGTGGAAAATGGCCCAACAACTCCCACCAATTAAAGAATGTGAATTCTTATTTGGAACGCCACGTCACCCGAAATCCGGCGGACATAACTCCCATGCAAATGCAATTTACTGCTGGAACCTACAAGATTTACATGATGATTTTCTTTATTTTTCTTGGTTAATAAATTAATGGCCCAAAAAATGAAGACCCGAACTTAAGGAAGATTTTAGAATACCCCCAAGAAAAGGGCGCACCCATGCTGAGGCTATCTAAGCCATTGATAGCTTTTGATTTAACCGGGTGACTAAAGGAGCAGGTGAAGAGGGAAAAGACAGGGAAAAAACGGGGTATCCGACCCGGTGGGAACAAATAGAGAAGAAATAGAGGAGAGAGACTAGGACTGATCATTCGGGTATTTCGGTCAAAACCGAAACCGAATTACCGAAATTATTCGGTTTTTGGTTGTAGAAGCTGGTAACCGAAATAACCGAATTGGCCCCAAAACCGAAATAACCGAAACCGAATTTAAATTCGGTTTTTCGGTTAAATAACCGAAATAATCAATTTTCTTAATAACATTTCTGTAGAAAACGAAACAGCAGCCCCCGCCATAATCTGTAGGAAACGAAACAGCAACCCCCCAGCCGGTTGCCCACCGTACGTCCCTGCCTGCCTCTTTTCTTTTACCTTCTCGAATCGACGAAGCACCAGTCGGCAGCCCCGATGTCCCGTCACCGCCGTTCCCTTATAATTGCACACACAGGTCGGACCGTCGGAGAGCCTCAGCAAATCAGCAATTGTCGCTTGATAGCTCCAGATGACATAGACCGCAGGTCGTTAGAGCCTCCCTCAGCGATTGATAGCCCCAGGCCCCCAGATGGCCAGATGACAAAGACGGCAGTCGCCAGTCGGCAGCGGCGAGTCGGCGACGCAGCGATTTTGATTGAAAGGGTTCTGATTCTTCTGCTCCCAAATTTGCGTAAGTAAGAGCTAATAGGCATTGGGCAAGGCGACAAAGTCTATGGGCCTATGGCTGTGTAAGGGATTTGGGCTGTGTAATAGGCCCAAGGCACCAATTATATAATCGGTTAATTCGGTCACCGATTTTTTCGTTTCTTTAACCAAACACCGAACCGAATACCGAATTATTAATTCGGTTATAACCGAAACCGAACCGATAACCGAATTGTGCTAACCGAAAAAACCAAATGAATTCGGTTTTTCGGTTTTTCCGGTTAAACCCGAATAGATGCTCACCCCTAAGAGAGACAGGAAAAAAAACGGGGACATAGGAGAGAGAACGAAATGGGAGAAAAGAAAAAAAAAAGTGACAGAGGAAAGCAAAAAACAATGAGAGAAGGCATTTTATTGATTTAAAATTATAAAAATTGAGAAGATAGGAGAATTTTCTAAGTGATATACAAATATATGAATGTCACACAAATATAAAATTTTTATCTATCCAACTTGTAAAACAAACAATTTTCTACACTTTTTCTTGACACATGGGAGGGAGGCTATTAAAGAAATAAAGGATTGAACCATGAATTTCTTGATAATAAGTAAAAGGCTTAACACTAATTTAAAATTTCAACTGGTAGACATAAAAAAAATGTACAGATTAGCAATAACATAAAAGAGAATAATAAATAGTATTATAGATTTTTTTTTACAATTTTTTGATATAGAAGATTAGTAATTAAAAATTTGACTAGCGGAGAGCGGAAAGAAAATGAGAAAAAATTTGAGAGAATGTATTTTATTGGATGAAAATTGTTAAAATTTTGAGAAAGATATTTTTTTTAAATATTATATAAAGAAAATTTTACTAGTCTTTTAAAAAATATACTCATTTAACAGATTACTTAATAAAATATTTATTTAAAAATATGAGTAGTGGAGAAATAAGTGATTGTATTGAAATATAAAATTTGTGTATACTGATCAACTTGTGAAGCAAATGAAAAGTAATTTACGCAATAACAATAACATAACAAGGAATTTATTAAGCACCTAATAGTATGTATGGTAATTTTACAATGTTAAAAGAACAATAAATTTTGCTAGTGACCATTCTCGCAATATTTGTTGTAAAAGAGAATTAACATTTTAAAGATTGGATATCTAAAATCCTAAAACCTAGATACTTAAACCATAACCTTAACCGTAACCCTAACCCTAAACCTAATATCCTAACCTAACCCCTAAGACCTAAACACTAACCCTAAAACTCAAACATTAACCCAAAACTCTAATCGTTAAGCCCTAATCGTAAACTCATAACCATATCCCAAAACTCAAACCCCAATCTTAAACTCTAACATTAACTTTAACCTTAACCCTAAACCCAAACGCAACCCTGAATGACTGGACTGATTTTATTTTTTTGCACGATTTTTGTTAAAATTTAAATTAAGCATAAATTTTTTTGTAATATTAACATTTGCCTACCAAGATCATTAAACTTACACACTAAACCTAACCTGAAAATTACCCTAAACCACATACCTAAGCAAAAAGTAAACCCCAAATTAAGCACCTAAATCTTAACCTTAAACCTCATACCCTAACTTTTAAGCCTCACACCCTAACCTTTAAGCCCTGCATCATAACCCTAAACCTTATACACTAACCCTAACCCTTGAACCCCTAAAATTTGTATGATTTTTGTTAAAATTTAAATTAAAAATTTTAATTTTTATGCTATTTAATTTAGGTTAATTTTCCTTCTTTTAGTATTAGTGATGTAAAAAAATATTAGTTGTTGAATAATACACTTAATAAAATATTATGTAATAGATATGCCAATGGTACTTAAAATATAAAGTTTGTGTATATTAATCAACTTAGTAAAGCAAATGAAAAGTATTTTACAAAGAAATAGTAACATAGCAAGGAATTTAAAATTGAGCACCTAAAGTGTGAACGGATTACATTAAAGGTAACATAAAAAGTTAACCGGGCCACATTGAAGGTACCTAAAGTGTGACTGGGTTACATTGAAGGCAACCTAAAAATATTACCAGGTCATGTTGAAGGTACCTAAAGTCTGAACGGGTCACATTGAAGGTAACCTAAAAATATTACCGGGTCACATTTAAGGTACCTAAAATGTCACTGGGTCACATTGAAGGTAACCTAAAATTTTTACTTGGTCACATTAAAAGTACCTAAATTGTGACCAAGTCATATTTAAGGTAACTTAAAAATATTATCGGGTTACCTTGAAGGTACCTAAAGTATGACCGGGTCACATTGAAGGTAACCTAAAAATATTACTGAGTCACGTTGAAGGTACCTAAAGTGTGACCGGGTCATATTGAAGGTAACCTAAAAAGATTATTGGATAACCTTGAAGGTGACTAAATTATGATCGGGTCATATTGAGGGTAACCTAAAAAAATTAATTGGTCATGTTGAAGGTACTTAAAGTGTAACCGGATCACATTGAAGGTAACCTAAAAATATGATTGGGTCACCTTGAAGGTACCTAAACCTAAAGTATGACCGAGTTACATTGAAGGTAACTTAAAAATATAACCAGGTCACCTTGAAGGTACATAAAGTGTGACCAGGTCACATTGAATGTAACCTAAAAAGATTACCGGGTAACTTTGAAAGTACCTAAACTGTGACCCAGTCACATTGAAAGTAACCTAAAAAGATGACCGGGCCACCTTGAAGGTACCTAAAGTGTGATCAGGTCATATTGAAGGTAACGTAAAAATATTATTGGGTCACGTTGAATATTCCTAAAGTGTGACCGGGTTACATTGAAGGTAACCTAAAAATATTATCAAATCATATTGAAGATAACCTAAAAAGATTACCGGGTCATTTTGATGGTACCTAAAATGTGGCCAGGTCACATTGAAAGTAATATAAAAAGATTACCAGGTCACATTGAAGGTAATATAAAAAGATTACCGGGTCACATTGAAAGTAACGTAAAAATATAATTAGGTAACATTGAAGGTATCTAAAGTATGACCGGGTCATATTGAAGGTAATCTAAAAATATTACCGGGTCATGTTGAATGTACCTAAAGTGTAACCGGGACATATTGAAAGTAACCTAAAAATATTTATTGGGTCATGTTGAAAGTATACCTAAAAAGATTACCGGGTCACTTTAAAGGTACTTAAAGTATGACCGGGTCACATTAAAGGTAACCTAAGAAAATTACCAGGTCATCTTGAAGGTACATAAACTGTGACCTGGTTACATTGAAGATAACCTAAAAAAATTACCTAGTTACCTTGAAGGTACCTAAATTGTGATTGGGTCACCTTGAAGGTAACCTAAAAAGATAATTGGGTCATATTGAAAGTACCTATAGTATGACCAGACTATCTTGAAGGTAACCTAAAAGTGTGACCCGGTCATATGTTAGGCACTTAAACTGTGACCGGGTTATATTAACGGTACTTAAAGTGGTGATTGGGTCACCTTAATTGTACCTAAAAAGTGACCAGGTAAGCTTGAAGGTAACTTCAAAAAGTGACTTTGTCACCTTTTAGGTACCTTCAACATGACCTGGTGACCTTTTTAGGTAACCTTTAACATGACCTAGTTACCTTTCAAGTTACCTTTTAGGTATCTTCAAAGTGACATGGTCACTTTTTGGGTACCTTCAGCATGACCTGGTGATTTTTTTAGGTTAGTTTTAAGATGACCTGGTTACTTTTTAGGGACCTTAAAGGTGACTCAGTGACCTTTTTAGGTTACCTTGAAGGTGACCTAGTCACATTTTTAGGTTACCTTTAACACGTGACCCTGTCACTTTTTAGATATTTTCAAGGTGACCTGGTCACCTTTTCATATTATTTTTATGGTAACCCGGTCACATTTCAGGTACCTTTAATATGATTTAGGGTTTATGTTTTGGTTTAAAGATTGGTTTAGGGTATAGGTTATAGTTTAAAGATACGATTTAGGGTTTAGGGTTAGTGTATAGGTTTTGAGATTAGGGTTTAGGGTTAGTGTATAGATTTAAAGTTTAGAGTTTAAGGTTTTGGGGGTGGATTGGTTTAGGGTTTAGGGTTAGTGTATAGGTTTTGAGTCTAGGGTTTAGAGTTTTTTTGGGGAATTGGTTTAGGGTTTAGGTTGCGGCACTACAACACAGATTTCAAATCATAACTGAAAGTTTAGTTGTAGTTCAGTTGCGATATTGGTTAGAAGCAATTGTTTCGTGACTGAGAATTGTAGTTGTATTTTTTCAAGTTGCAATTTGTTTGCAATTGAATCTCAACTGTAATAAGCGATTGAAACTTTTAGTTAAGAATTAGTTGAGAAACTACTGGTCGGACATAAATTTTGCGACTGACCACTTCAGTCACTAATATAATGATTGCCACATTTAGTTACTGCATTAATAATGTTTTTTTAAAATAGAATATATTTTAGATTAATATAATGGTTATTTAATTAATATTATATAATCTAATTGGTTATTTATTTTATTTTTTATTTAATTGATAGTTACATTAAATTTGTATGAATATTAACTTATTTAAATTAGTATTAATAACAAAATATTCAAATAATAAAATTAAAATTTAAATAAAATACATTTAGATTATTATAAAAGTCAATATACATACCAAATATAAAATTCAAAAAGTGACAAAATTAAAAAATCATAATTCAAAAAATTTAAAACTCAAATCTAGAGGTGAATAAGGCAGAATAAGCTAATGAAAGTTAAAAGTTAAAATTAATAAATAAATTATATTATATAAAGGGAAGTAAGAACCATAAGAACACTTCTCATTTCTTAATAATTAATTGAACTTTAAACATGCAAACCCTAAATTAAACCCTAAACATAAAACCCTATACCCCCTAAAACCCTAATTCTATATCCCAAAATTGTAAACCTTATACCTAATTATATACCATTAACCTTAAATACAAACCTTAAATCCTAAACCATATCCTAAACCCTAAAAACCCAAAACTTCTAAATCAACTTAACCACTGAGAATGTGACTGAGTCAAATTGGATACCTAAAAAACTGACTAAAAGGCAAATGCAGTCAAATTTATAAAAAGTTTCTAACTAAAAAGCAACTAATATGTGGATGACTGAAACTTTCAGTCCGCAATTAAAAGTGCACTTTTTACTTTCGATTGTTTAGCGATTGAAACACTTAGCGATTAACTTTCAGTCGCAATTTTCAATCACTATTTTGCATCCGTCTTGTAGTGTGGTTTGAAAGATATGATTTAGGTCATAGAGTTTAGGTTATATGGGGAGATTGTTTTAGGTTTTAGGGTTACTGCATAGGTTTTGGGTTTAGGGTTTAGGATTTTAGCATTTAAAAATATAATTGATGGTTGGGATTTGTTGTGTTTTGATAATATGATTTTATGGAGGCACACTTAAATTATTATGGATTAATGGCTTTTTGGAATATTTAAAAAAAATCCTAGTTTCCTACTCTATTTGTAGTATTACAGAATATATGCAAATGTCTTACAAATTTGAAACATCATTTATATGTAGATAGTTTTACTCTAAGATACTTAAATTAATTATGAAATTAAGATCTAGGCATTTGAATAAAAAATAATAATTTTCTCAACAAAGAGCTATGTTTATAAATAATCTATAATTCATTTTTTTTTGTTTTTGTTAAAATGTAAAATAAAGAATTTGATTTTTGACGCAATGGACACTACAATAATTTTACCTCTCTTTAAGTATTTTTAAAACAACTCATAAAAAAGTAAAAGACTATTTTCTTTTTAGGTATTTTCAAGATGAGTCGTTTATATTTTTAGGTTATTTAAAAGTTGACTCGGTCACATTTTTAAGTTACTTTAAAAATGACATGATGTAACCAATTATGATTTTATGTATTTGGTTTTATGAAGTCTCTTCCAATAGCCAACTTAATAAAAGAAATAAAATCAATTAATTGAACTTACTTTTTTGGAAAAAATTATTTTCCATGTTCTTTTCAAGTTGAGTGGACAAGAATTTTTTATTTGTATAACATTCATAAATTTTTGTGGAATTCCTTTTACAAAATTTTCTTAATGATCAATTTAAATGGTGACCGAGTCAACTTGGGTACTTAAAAGGTTATTGGATCTTTTGGGCAAACCTGAAATCTCTGCAAGTTTAGGGTTACAATTGATGTATTCACAAAAGGTTTGGTACAAACCCTGTAATATTTAAAGACTTTATTGAAAATGAAGAAATCACATTTTTAGTCCCTAAATTGTTACGAATTCTACGAGAAACACCCCAACATTTCCTCTATGTCGCCCTCCATTGTCAACCTTACCAATGCCATCGTCGCCGTCGATTAGCCGCCGCCAACCATTTCCGACGTTTTTCACCACGCCACTAGAACCCTCAATACCTGTTTCAAGCTTCATCGACTGCCACAAATGTGAAATCAATGATCTAAGGCTTCCGAACACACACATACTTATCACCACCATTCCTTCGGCCATCACCGTCCAGAGACCAAGCTTCAGCATCTCCCATCGCTACTACAACCGACCCACGCAAACGCCTAGCCCAAATTTGCCACCCATGATCGCAATCGATGAGGAGAAGATTGAATCTCAACTAGGTCAGTTCGTGACTCAGACTTCGACCCGAAAAAATTCAACTCTCCCCCTCGTTAACCTGTTCAACCGGTTACAGGTGCTGCATCGGACGGCTGAGATTTGTTTTGGAATATTGAACGGCTCTAATCTGGGGGTGTATTATTACCCCCCTTTCCTGGGGGGTATTGTATAAAGGTCCACAAAGTTAATGCCGATTTGGGCATGTTGTACAAAATGTGAAATATGTATTGATGATCTGAGGGGCACATAAATAGTTTGTCACGATCGAAGGGTCCTACACGAGATCATCCGACCTAAACTGGGTCTATCCTGTACTTAAACACAAACTTTACAAACAACAAGATATCTAAGAAAATCGAACTTTCAAATAGAGAAAAACGAATAATATTTTGATTGTGCTTGCATATATAACATATTCTTTTCATCCAGTAAAACTTGTCATGACTTGTTAAAGAAATGTGATACATAAAACGGGATTTATTATAATTTCAATTTAGATTACATTTTTATTCCTTAAATTTTAGTATAAAAAACATGATGGCCCCTTTAACATTGGTTAAAATACATTAATAAGACCTAAAGTTTAAGAAAAACTTATCTTTTGTCCATTGTTTTAAAAAACTTATAAAAACTTATCTTTTGTCCATTGTTTTAAAAAACTTATTGTATTTTTTTTATTTCTTAATCTACAACAATGTCATTTAAAAGATAATATTTCGTTATGTTGTTTACCTAATAATCACTTAAATCATATTTTTTTGAGAAAGTAACTAATTTTATAGATCTTTCCGTTACATGGCTTAAAAGAAGAAAATTTAATAAACACTACTTGTGTTTAAAAAAAAAAATGTTTTAGAAGTAGTTTCTAGGTTCTTAAAATATATAGTTTCAATTAGAGCAAAAACTCACTATATATAAAAATAATCATTAATAATCACTTAACAATAATTTATTCGAATAAGATAAGCTTTCATCAATAAATTAAGTTAAGTAGAGCTCGAGTCAATTCAAAGTTTCAACCAGCTCTTCTGGAAAAGTAAGCATATGAATTATGATTAACTTTTGTGTAAAATGTGTATAAAATGTAAAGATTTCTCACAGCATCATATTTAATTAGATATTTGTATTGTGGATGGATAATACTCTAGAACTATTAATTTCACTCTTTTTTTTATTCTTTGTATTCGTCCATCTGTATGCAATTAAAATTTAAGCTTAATTGAAAACTAGATATTATTGATGTTTGTGTAATATGAGCATATTAAACATGTTTATTAAATATCACTATTTACCAATTAATATAATATTTTTTCTTTAATCACAGCATTTGCTAGATAAAGGTTCTATAATCTAATTTTATTAATGAATATTTATATTTTTTTTTATGAAAGTATTCATAAACTTTATACAACAGAAATGGCATATTTGGAAGAAATATACATAATTAGAGAAAAATAATAAATATTTTTGACACAAAAAAATTAATAAAAAAACGACAAAGGGTTTAGAGCGGCTTACCAAAAAAAAAAAAAGGTTTTAGAACGAATAATGTAATTATTAATTTATGATGAACTCACTTTATCTCAAAAGTGCATAAAAAAAACACTCTTTAAACAAACAGATATTGAACAATAATACTGATGCCATGTAAATCGAGATAAAATTAATTAAATTTAGGGAAAATTACAATTTGCCCCCCTTAGGTTTACTGTAAATTACAGTTTGCTCCTCTTGTTTCAGAAACCTCTTAAAAGCTCCATGAGGTTTTAAGAAAGCAAACCTACACTTACTCCCCTATAGCCATTTTTAATATTAAAATTAGTGGGTTAATTATACTTTGAGACCCAAACTCAAATTCTTGTTTATGTTTCCTCCTTAAAATATAAATTATTTCATTACCTGTCTTTTTCATATATATATATATATATAGTTCCTTTCAACTTACTATCTCCCAATTATTTTTTTTCTTATGATTATATGTTTATTTATTTTTTCATTATCTGTACATTTTCTTATCTTTATATTTTAAGTTTTTAACATATTTCTAATTAATTATATCATTTTTATTTTAAAATTGATTGTATTTATTTATTTATATATTTGTATTTGGAAGCTTTACAAGCATCCTCATTTTTTTCTCAAAACTTATTATGGTAACTATTAAATATAAAATCGAAGAAATGATAAGGCTTATATTTAAAATAATATGAAAATTTCAAAATCATTTTCATTTCAATTAATACATAATTAGTCATTTTTAAAAAAAATTAGTTTTATATATTTGTTCAATAACTAATTATTTTGTAAGAATATTTTATTCAACAAAATGCTTATTGATTATTTTATTTTTATATATTTATTGACTAATTAATTATTTTTTAAGAAGCCTCATTTAGTAATACGTTTCTTGATTTCTTTAACTAAAAAATACACTAGCCCTTAGAATAATGGTGATGGCTAGAAAATGGAATACAACAAAGAGCAACGTCATTCATTGAATAGCACAATCTAATAAGAGAGAATAATGGCAAAGAATATTTTTCAAAATAATATAAATGTGAAAAATTGGTGAAGCGTAACATAAAAGATAGTAATCTCTTAACGATATCATTTTCACTCAACATCAAAGATGAAGTTAAAGAATGATGATTGAAAATCATTTAAACACCTAAGAAATTGTTAAATAATCAATAAGCATTTTGTTGACTAAGACCTTCTTATAAAATAATTAATTAATAAATAAATATCTAAAATTAAATTTTTAACAAAATGACAAATTACGAAATGAAAGTGATTTTGAATTTTTCATATTATTGTAAATATAAGCCTTATCATTTCTTTGATTTTAGATTTAATAGTTATCACAATAAGTTTTGAAAAAAAAAATAGAATGCTACAATTAGTTTTAAAATAAAATGCTATACTTAATTAGAAATATCTTAAAAATTGAAAATATAAAGATAAGAAAATGTACAGATAATGAAAAATAAATAAAAATATAATCACAAGAAAAAATAATTGGGAGATAGTAAGTTGAAAGGAACAATATGTATATAAATATTTATTATATTATATTATTTGGAAAATACGAGTAATGAAATAATTTATATGTTAATGAGAAAATCAAAACAAGAATTATAGTTTAGGTCTCAAAGTGCAATTAATCCACTAGTTTTAATATTAAAAAATGACTGTAAAGAGGGCAAGTGTAGGTTTCTCAAAATCTTAGGGAGCTTTTAAGATGTTTTTAAAATAGGAGGGGGTAAAAATATAATTTAGGGTAAACCTTAGGGGCCAAATTGTAATTCTGCCTTAAATTTAACTACGCTTGCATGACATAACCACATAAACTCCATCTCTTACACACATTTATTTATTGTATACAGTGCTGTAGCCCATTAGGTCAGACCATTCTTAGATTTGTGTGCTTGTGTCTATCACTGACTCGTAGATGTTCTTACTACAGAAGACCATAGAAAATTTTAAACCTTTAAACTAGCGCATCTCAAGTGATAATTGGTGATGCAATGACTTTATTATGATGTATTGATGCTGCAAAATGAATCTTCATTCTTTACACATGAGCACACACCAGGAGATGGAGCGTGGAAACATGCAACAAATTCTCCAATGGCCAAACAAGTAAAAATTATAGGTAAGGTATGAATATACAAAAAAAGTGATTTTATACCTCATAATGAACAATGGTGATCTTTATATACACCTTGGAAGTAGTGCTTTTTGGATTTAGGGCCGTTAGATGAGGTGGCTGCTTTCTGTAACTTCTAGATCACTGAATTAGTGGGACATCTGTCTAATGGTAAAGCCTTTGAATGATCTTTTCTCAAAGTAATTGATTGTGAGTCTTTTGTGAAAGTTTTAATCTTATGGGTTGTATTGAGCCTTAGGCCCAGTTCATTTTGGGTTAATACAAATCCATTAATGTGTTATTGGTTTAGGGTGAGGCCCTAGGTGAAGAAATGATTTTGAGCACCCCTATAGTTGGTTTTATTTACAGGCTAAACCAGGCTGCTTGTCTCAACTGTCCCATCATCCCAAGTCCCAACATAGCCGAACTTTCTCCTCTGCCACAGCCACCACCTCTTATTCTCGAGAACCTCCTACCTACTTCACTGCCACTACTGCTCTTTGGCCTTTTGGGAACCCAAGAGGAAATTTTGTGCCAACAAACAGAAAGCTAAAATGACAAAAAATTTCTGAATTCGAGCCCAAAAATCTGGGGGTAGAGAGATTTCTCAACAGTTGCAGATTCTGGTGACCATCGATTCCACCGAAGCCAGCCTAATCACTCGCCTTTACCTGTACCGCAAGCCCTCATGCGTTCTACGTCCCTCCAATCAAGTTCGATTGTCACCCCAACCATTGTGTCGTTGCCCGATTTGGAAACGATTTGGCTATAAATTGGTGATGAAGGTTGGGTCGTCGCCACAGCACTGTTAGGCTTCACCATCACCGTCGCCATTGCACTGCTGGTGGAGATTAGGCCATCGTCGGATTAGTTTGGAGAGGACGGAAATGACAGTTGACAGAGATTTGGCCATCGCTGGAGCACTGCTGGGCGGCGGGACGGAGCTATTGTTTGCGGCATTAGTTTTCAACAAGAAATTGCAGAAGGCTAGTAAAGAATCGTAAATAACGTCAAGTTCAATGGCAAGAAGAGGACTAAACTACTGGTCCCACACTGCACACACGTGATGCTGCCAAGAAACGTGCTAACACCCCTTGGTTAATCTCCACAAAATTGACCCTTAATATTTTAAGCCTTAAATTAACTTGGGCTACTTGGGCTTGCTCAAGCCAGTAAACACTAGAGTGGGTATCACCAATAACTTATACTACCACTTAAAGCTACCCATTTGGGATTATATATATTAACGTGTTTGACACATATTTGTACATATAAAATTAAAATTAAAGGCTTGTCCCCACATCCACATGACATGAGGGAAGCTGCTAGCGACGTCGGCCGCGGAGAAAGTATAAATGGGTTTTTTTTTTATGTGGACTGACGAAAAAAAGTTGACAAATTAAATGGTTCTAGGCGGAGCAAAGCCATATATAACCATTTCTGTAGTAAGCAACAAAAAATAAAGAGGTTAGGTAATGAGGCAGAGAGTTATATGGTAATTTGTATAATTAAAGTTGGGAATAAAAAGAAAGATGAAGTGGGTGTAGCTGGCTGGGATTTGCTGTATTAGGGGAAGCTGCCAATTGCATGCAGAGAGTGCTTGTACTTGTGGCTGGTACAGATTCCTTCCCAGAATCTCACTCAGAATCAACAACGCCTAATTAATTAGCTACCCAGTACAATACAAATTAAAGAATTAGTCAGAGAGCCCCAATAAATGATAGTGATGCTAATGCGCGGCTATATACATAAACCCAGTTGACAGCAATGTGGATTGTGGTCCAATCGCCACAAGCTTTTTGGATATTAACTAGTCTATTTATCAATTTTCAATATGTTGATAAATTAGAACAAACTGAAACTATACAATATACCACAAAGTCTATATATATATAAAATTGAAAATTTTATAAGAGACGATAAGAGTGGTTGGAGTGTATGGTCGGGTGGAGATAACTGATAAGAGGGAGAATTAAGAAGCTAGCTTTGTGTTTTGGAATTTTTTTGGGGGGGGGGGGGTGGGTGGGTGGGTGTGTGGATAAAACATAAATAAACATGATGGGGATGCAGATGGGTGCAGAAAGAAACTTGGAGAGAGAAGACAAGTGATGGACACACGTGTGTTTTGTGTTTCTGCAGTTGCAGGAGGCAGCCGGAAGGAAGGAACATTGGTAGCTTTTAAGATTTTGCCTCATCTCCTACTCCTGCTCCTCATCAACGCTAACAGTAACCCTAACACATAGCCTTCCTCATTTGATCTCCTCCCAACACATGATTCGTAATAAATCAACCATCTTGAATTTTCTTTTTTTTTTAAAAAAAAAAAAAGGAAAGGAAGAGCGTAACATTGGTCGTCGACAGCAGGGTTCGAACCTGCGCGGGCGAAGCCCAACAGATTTCAAGTCTGTCTCCTTAACCACTCGGACATATCGACGATGCTGTTGACCATTATCACTTAAAGTTTTTTTAATCTTATACTACAAGAAGCCAAAGAAAACGCTCACTTCAATTCGAGGGAAAAATTATACAGTTCCTCTTGTTTGGTCTTATTAATGGTCAAGTGATATTGTGCGAGCCAAAGAACCAATAGCTTGCAGCTTCTATGTTTCTCTATGGCTCTCTAATTTGGTTTCCTACGAGCATTGTTTGTTTATGTTTCTATAGTTATACCATCCCGCCAACCATGTGGCATACAAACGGCAACATCAACTATTTTTAGGTAGTTTCATGGGGAGCACTTTTGTGTAGGAACAAGGCAGTTGTATACATTATGATAAAAGGGGTCTATTTCAGAGATGATAAACGCGAATCCCTTACAGGGTCCAAAAGCAGTTCTAAATTTCTTTCAAGATATGACCCAAAGATTTAAAAAAAAAAAGAGAGAGAGACTTCGTTGTTCCCCCGGAGTTCCGACAAGATTCCAATCTGATTTCCCTGTTAGATGTCCTATAACAAGACCACAGCCGTACGAACAGCTCATTTATCCATCCCTCGAAGATCATATCAAAAGAAAGACAGCTCCATCTAGCAGATTATGGACCAATTACCAGTGTAAGGGATTCAGGAAAAACTAAAACCATCCAGCAGATGAATATTCAAGCATGCTCAAGTAAGCATGACTACTTCTACACTAGGCCATCAGACTAGTTTAACATACAGTCAGAATGAAGCCTATCCAGTCGAAGGACTGCAGAAAGACAAGAACCAGTAAACAGCTAAACACTTTAGAAGAACTGTCAAAATGCAGCCATGCTAGTTATGTAGTCCATCTAACAGCATACGATCTTTACAGGGTGTCCATGATCTATGTGCTTCCTTTTCCCCTCTTGTCTCTAAGATTCTCTAATAATCCAACTCTGTCCCCGGTCAAATGATCCTGAACATACAAGAAGCAGCAGCAGTTCGGCTGGATTGTCAGAGAAATATGAATCTAACTAACCAAGTGACTCCTCATCCTACTGCAAGTGACATCTGGCCTTGCAAGAGCAAAACGAGCACGTATGCGCCGTTGGATTTGTGTCCTGCAAGAAGGGCAGTCATTCACCCCTTGCTGCTCATGAAGTTCATTGCATTTCACACAGAGAACCTGATGCGCACAAGGAAGGAATACAACTGTCTTCTCTTCAGACAAGCACATCACACATTCACATTCTGGTTTCAAACCTCCACAGGAAAAATTTTCTGATAGACTTATTGCTCTCTTGGAGAAGCTTGGTATCTGATTTGCATATCCCCCAGCGGTGCCCTGTCTTAGTGCTTCTATCTTTGAAAAATCCTGCTTCATCTTCAACTCAAACAATTTGCTTTCAAGCTTTTTAATGTCTTCACAGCATCCTTGCATATCTTTTTCTGCTTTCAGTTTAATAGTTTCTTCCTCAGCTTTTGCTGCAGTTTCAAGTTGTTCCCGCTCCTTCCTAATTGATGCAACTTGGGCAAGTAGCTTACCCTTTGCCTTCGACTCTTGTTTCCATCTAGCCTGAAACATATTATTGTCGATCAGAAGAGATTTTCTGAAATTTAATTTTTATCCACCCATGGTGCTACAAAACAAAAAGTGAAATGGGACATTATTTTCAAAAGGTGATCAAACATCCATCTGATACGTGCATACACTGCAAAAGAAACAATGATGGCTCCTTATGGACTCGAGACACCATTAATAAGTGCACAATGAAGTGACAAGATGCAACTTAGTCTATTTCAAGTAAAAACTCTGACACATGGATTTTTTTTTCAAACTTTCTTCTGTTTGTTTCTTTATTGATTTATTTAAGTAAAGAAGCAAAGCATCCCATGAATATCCATAACTTTTTCAAAAGCTTCAAATAAAAATTAAAAAACAAAAAAATATCCCATGCCTACATGTTTGATAAGCATATGTCTTCTTTTCTGTTTTTCTTTTTAACAGATGCACATTGCGTTTACTTAACCGAAAAACATACCACAATTTGGCTGTGCATATTCTTGACCTTCCTTACTTCTTGTTGAAATTCAGACGCCTTTTGCTTCTCCCTCTGAAGCTCTTCCTGGTAAAATCCTTTCTTCCCTTCTGATGATTGGAAATCCTTCTGTGCCTTCCTCTCTCTCTCAAATGCTTCCTTACAACGTTCAGCTGACTCCGAAGCCTGTAACTTAGCAGCCTCTAACTCCTTCTTGAGCAAAGAATGCTCAACCTCGAGCCCACGGAGAGTGGAATTAGCACTCTCAACTTGGGTAGTAGCATTATTAAAGGCACCCTCCATCTCATGCAGCCTCTTCCCTGTGTTATCCTCCATCATTTGCTTCTCAGTTTTGAGCTGTTCTGCCTCTTCTTTCTCATGTCTCAGTGATTTAAGTTCAGGCTGTTCCTTGCTAAGTCTACGAGTAGCCTGCATGACTTTCTGATTGGCCCACTCAGTCCACCCGTGAACCTCATTCTGCAATTCATGCAGTTGGGGGACAAGTTTCAAAATCAGCTCATCCTTCTCATCCTTAGGAACATACTTTCCCAACGTTTTGTCATAGGGAATTCCAGCAAAATAGTCACATGCATCGGAAGACAACAAAGCCTTGCCTTCAGATTTTGAAGCAGATTCCTTTTCTGTAACACAGTCAGTTGTTTTCGGTGATGATGCACTCCCCTCTGACCTTGAAGGAGTTTTCTTTCCTGACGATGATGAGTCTGTAAGCTTAGCATTTGCTACATATGATGCAACATCCTTCTTAGGCAATGTTGAAGAGTTATCTACAGCAGATACATCAGGTGAACCAGCTGGTAAACCCTGAAGCTTCCTGTCAACTGAGGATCCAGAATTGAAACTAGCTGTCGATGAACCACTTTTTCCATTTGCAACTGGCAAATCAGATGGATGTTTAATTCTCTTTTCCACAATAAAACCACCAAAAGAGGCTACCTTCCCAGATCTGAAGGCACCTTTTCCGTAGGCCCTATATTTCTCAACAGTAAAAGTCTTTTTACGGAGTGCTGCTAATTCTTTCTTGGAACGGCATTTTCGGCTAAAACCTGGTTTTTCTTCTGATATAGATGCTTGGGACAGTGCTTGGAAATATTCTGCTGCAGCAACAGCACCTGCTGAAACCATACTCTCTGTCTCTGATGTCACAACCACAGAGGACATAGAACTTTTGGGCTTGCGAAAATGAGGAAACATTCCAAACTTAACAGCTTCAGGAAGACAGTATGAGGAACTGGGAACTGAAGGTGTTGGCATAATTGAGTCTTCGGGTTTTGTATGGGTGGTTTCAGCATTCTGTGCCACCGAGTTCAAGTGGTAGGAAGAGCTAGAGGAGCTCTCTCTTGGGACTTCTTTGCTATCAAACTCATGTAATATGTCTCTTTCAACTTCACAAGCAAATGAAATGTTCAAGTCACACATTAACAAACACCACATTGCTTCTCCAGCTGATAAAGAAGGCTTAACTTCACGTAGCACACTAACCAGCTCCAACATTGTATACTGAACTAGGTGCTCCAAATCCTCAAACATGTAGTCCCTTGCAGTATCATCTTCACCTCCTTCCTTCAAAACATCCAAGGTGTCATTGACAACATTTGAAACAAGGTCCAAACCCCCATGGTAAAGACCATGCCTTGAGATAGACTTCTCAACAACCTTTTCATCATAGCCACACTCAACAATCCTTTTTATTGCACTCTGGTAAATTGTTCGCAAACTGGCAAACAACAATTCCTCCAGTTGACAGGCAATAGGGTCATCCCAATCAGCAAGTTCAAACACTTCTGCTAGAACTCTATCCTCAGATCCCACATTTGCAAGTTCATTTCCAGGGGTTTGAGGCTTCTCCAGAGGCAACAAACCCGGAGGAAACAGTGGTGAGGATGGGCTAATTGAAGTCTCCAGTGTAGGATCAGCTTTTCTCTTGTTTTTACACACTACTTCCTGAGGCGAGTGAGCAGAGGAAACTGCTTTCACATCACCAGCACTAGAATCCATCTTTTGATCCATCTCATGAAGAGCATAACCAAAAACCAACTTTCTCACAAGTTGACCTGCCAACAATAAACCCTACGTTGACAAGTAAGTCATTGAGAATTCAATACAAGTAGGACAAGAAGCTAGATAGGCACTTGAACCAACAGGATACAATTTCTCAGTCTTCCTAGGGAAAACAAAATTTCGTCAAAAAGCTAATGAAAAATGCACAATCAAAGCAGAGAAATGTCAGCAAACAAGAGCGTATCGGTAACAACTGACAACATCCGCAGAAGCACCATACCTGTTATGACTCAAAGGGGGAAACGGGCAAAACTCCTTCCATTCTGCAGTCAAAATGGCAAAAGTTATCAAAAAGAAAATCTCTGCAAAGATCTCACATGACACCATAAACACTACTCTTCTAGGAGACACCCATTTCGGCACATACCACACACACGGACCAAACCTCATTCACGTCTGTGACTAAGCCTTTAGAAACGATAGAAACCCAAAATAAGAACAGCCCAAAAAGCCCTAGCAAAACAAACAAGAAAACCCTCGGAGGTGCTCCAAAATGACGAAATGAAGAGAGTAGGAGCTGGTTTGAGGTACGCGAAAAAAGGGCATTGGGAAAAGCGAAGGCAACTTTAGTTGGAATTGATAGAGGAAAGTCACGGATTATAGATACCCATTTGGAGGGTGGCGTTGAAGAGAGCGTTAATGGCTAATAGTCGCCATTCTCTTGCTGTGGCTGCACGGAGCGAGCTGCTTCGAGGCCGAGTGGGTGTCACTGGTAACTGTTAGGAGGTTGGTGTTTGACGAGGGTTTTATAGGCGGCTGCATAGTAGGAACGTGAGTGTTAGCTTGTGCGTGTGAGGCGAGGGCCCCGGTTTTTCGCACTCTTTTTTTTTTTTTTTTTTTCAATTTGTCCCAAAATATTTTCAGTCTCGTTTCTTTTTGTTTTTGTGTTTGTTAATTACGATTTACCATTTTTTTGGGTCTTTTTTCATGTAATCGCGGTCATTTAGATTAACGGATACTCAAATTATCACTTTCAATTTTCTAATAACCAATTTAGTGAAAATCAACCTAGTAATAGCATAAAATTACTAACTTGGATCCAAGAATAATCTAACAGAAAATATTTTACCTAGCACTTGAAGAGAATTGAGGATTCCACTTCTTATGCTATGGCACAAGCCGACTTGATTATAACTTGAGCCCTCATAGGATGTCCCATTGTTGCGACTAACATAAACATGTTTGTTACTTTCCTATTGGGCCATAGGAGCAAGTGCTACCTTCCCCAACAAAGGTTATACTACACAACCCAAATTACTTGGTAGCCTTGCGCATCATGACTATGAAGTATATTCTTCAACCAAGTAGCTAAAACCAAATGAGTTTGCCGATCACAGCAATCAAGTATCATCACAATGGAGGGACTTATTTTTTTGTGTTCAATGAATAAATGTATCTTTTTGCTAGTAAAAGGGAATGTATATAATGTGAGTCTTATCATTGGATAACATCCATAAGACTAAATCAAAACGAGATAAAATAAGATATTGTAACTTCTTTTGCAATCTTATGCCCCAATTTATAGTATCTCGTGGGCTAGGTTTGTGTTGGAGTTAAAGGCCTGCGATTTTTACAACGGCTCAATTCAAATATGATCACCTATAACCATTAAACAACGAGTTAAATTAACCAACTTATATGTACCTTTGACCATTTAATTAAGTGTATGCTTCAACACATTTCCCTTGAGCTCAAATAACTATAAAAAAACTTATGATCATTTTTTTATTAATTAAAAGTATCTTTACAAACTATAAGATAAGAAGGTACTTTATATCTATAAGGCATGGAGAATATCTGCTTTTTTGAGATTTAAAGAATGCCCAAACTAGTATTTAGTGACACCATGAGGAAAGTGTTATAGGCCAGAACCCCAAACATCCACATTTTTGCCCTTCAACCATTCTACCAAATGGCGGGGACAACTTATGATCACTGATAAATTACAGGCCTATTCGGTTTAGGTTAACTGACTTGTATTAACCTATTATAAAATCATCAAATTGGTCTTGCTTCCCAACTGAATATATATGGGCATTGAATCATATAAAATTACAACATCTACCACACATACTTCTGCCCCCGCCCACCGACATCGCCACCCTTGCTTCACCAAATTGATCCATGTGCGTACAGCCTCAATGAACCTTGTATGAACTGATCTAGTTAGACGATATCAAACCACATTCAAACAACCATGGTTAAACATTCACTGTTACTTTACCTTCAATCTCTCCTTATTCCCTCTAAAACCTTTGATAAAGAATAATTGTCACTTGTCTTGTGTTGTCATCATACCCATGAAGCTCCCCTACCAAGTCTTTGCTAGAAAGCCCATTAGAATCCACACCCACAATCCCGATGCCCAGCTTCTACCCTTCACTAATTTGGAATCCTTTATGACTTATCTTTTCCACGATTAGGAACTCATGACGGTTCTGCCTAATTTTAAGCTTTTTCTTTCAAAAATAGGCACTCTTTGCTTGGTCAAATGGTGTGGAAGAGATGTATTAGCATCTGGGTTAGCTCAACTTTGCCGATTACAAGAGCATATTGGCAAGGTCAGGGTCAGTTTCACAGAAGACAGGGTGGTTTATTTGAGTTTTAAAATAGATAAGGTTGTTGTCTATTAGGCAGAAGTTGGAACGGTGCAGGCAAGGCTTGCTGAAAGGTATACTTCATTGGATCTAGTCTAAGGTGGGGGTAAGGTAAAGGGTGATCTCATATTTTTCCAAACTAGGTCTTAATCGCGATTCTATCCAAAACATGTTAACTGGGCCCCTCAATGTGAAATGAACTAGACCTACCTTATTTATATGATTTTTTGTAATTAAAACCTCAAAAGAAACATGATAATACTTATTTCATCTCACAATTTGTAATACTTTTCAAAAGAATTTTTTATTTCACATATTTAGTAATACTTTTCAAAAGAATTTTTTATTCACAAAAGAATTTTTTATTCAAAATAAGTGAAATTTTGATACTTTTATACATTGAGAGAATTACAAAAACTTCACTATGGTTTAGCCTAACCTATACTTTGCTCCTTTTATTTTAAAACGCATACACTTGATACTTCCTTTACACTATATGTCAACAATTTTTGAAACTTTAATTTAAACTGTTTGACAACATATTTTTGATACTTTTTTTCAAAGTTAACTAACATTTGGAAAATGCTTTACATTTACAAGAAGGAAAATACATTTATAGAGAAGAAAAATTGGCAATCTAAAATTTTTATTAACTGTAAAAAATATTATTGCAATAATGTACTATTGCTCTTATTTTTCATACTAGGCAAATTGATTCTACATTATCACAATAATTAACATCTCATTCTTTTCACCCATATTTATCACTTTGGTTTTATCTTTTCTTTCTCTTTTGGTTCCAACACAATAAAAACAAATTTATTAATAACTCAAAGTGAAAATTATCTCGTAGATAATATATACAAGGTTTATACATCTCGTGTTTTATAGCGGTTCAATCTGTAGTATTATTTTACGTAAATATAGCAAAATAATCATTAAATAATAAAGTTTTGGGATGAAGAGAGGAAAAATTAGAGTTCTAGCAATCTGAGTTTGACAATTGATGGAAAAGAATTCAATAAAAAAACTGAGATTTGGAGTTGACATAAAAATATGGCCTAATGAGTCTAATCTCTTTACAATAAATTTTTAGGATTAATAGGATAAATAATAGGATTTGTTAGCAATTAAAGTAGTGCTTAACTATTGACAAAAAATAAAAAAAATAAAAATGGTATGAACTGGGGATTTAAACCCAAAATTTCAAGCAAAGCCTTAGAGTAATCCAATCCATGGCCAAAATTAGACAAAAGCAGCTAAATTTTTTTCATAGAAGATAGAAATAATCTTCCTTTAAAAAGTGATACCCATCTTTGGCGGAAAAAATTTCAAAAAGGACAAAAAGTGGAGAAAGCCCTTGTAGTCTTTATCTTTGGTAGATATAGTCTCCAAAGTTGCAGATTCATCAATCTTGTTACTACCTTCGTACTGTCTCTCAAAGCCTGATCGTAAAATGAAATTGTTTAGGGACCAAACGGAAGAAAGGAAATCTATATAGGGCTAGAATGAGATTAGACTATTACTTAAGGAAAAGAAAAAAAAAAGACCTTGTTATTGCCCTCATATTATCTCTCAAAGCTTGATCATCAGATGAAATAGTTTAGGGACCAAAACAGAAAAAAGGAAATCTGTAGAAGGCTAGAAGGAGGTTAGACAATTACTTAAGGGGGAAAAAAAGAAAGAAAAAAAGGCATTGTTTATGAATAGTAACCCCAAGTTGGAAATTAATATATAATTATAACATACTTTTCAAGCTATATTATAAAACTGCCATTACGAACAAAATAACGCATTAATCTTTATTAAAATCAAATTGTTTATTTTCCTTCAATTATTTTTTTTACCAAAATATCAACATTTAATTATTATTATTATTATTATTATTATTATTATTATGTAGTAATAAATAACATACTTCATGTCCTATAAAATTAAAAAATACTTTATGATTATTATAGTAACTAATTTTTGGTCAAATTATATTTCAAACTAATTTAATTCTCATAAAAGAACTTCAGCTTCTTTTGTGAGTTGTTGATTATTTCTTTGATGAGCAATGTAGTCCTACTCATTGTAGTCATGGGAAGAACTCTCGATCCTCTTTTAGGCACATCATTATAGATGTTCATTGTTGTTTTTGTTTAAGTCCTAAATTAAGCAAAAGTTATATTTTATTGTTTAAGGGTTTATACCAATTTACAAAGTTTGGGGGCTGAGTGTTATTGAGTATAATTGGGAGGTCATATGATTGATTCATCAAAGTTTGAGGGTGAAATATGAATTTAAGGGTGAAGTATTCATTAGAAGGTCCTAAAAAATAAAAATTTAGCCCCTATGTTGTACTCAAGAAAAGTGAACACATAACCCCTTAGATATGAATTTAGCACAAATTGACCCTCAAATTCAACATAATGGGGCACCCCACGTGCACCGTTTTAGCTCCCTGTACTCCATCTTACTGCCCATTCCTCTCAAATAATTTGGAACTCGGATGGGACATAGTCCTTTCCTCATGTGCCAAGATGGTGGTAACGCCACCAGTTCAGTTGTCTTTAATTTTTAAAAGGCAAAAGTATCAAATTTACCATTAATGGTTAGGCCTGGGCTCATATTTGCCACTATAGTTTTTTTCCCCAATCTCCAATTATTGTTTCAAAATGAGCTCAAATTGGCCACTAACCATTAAAAGTTGCAAATTTGCAATTTCAAGGTGATAATGTTATATTTAAAATTTTTTAAAAACTTTAAATAATTTATCCTTTTTTCTTTAGTAGAATCCAACACTCGCCCAACATTCATTGCTACCAAACACCTATCACCTCTTACACATGCACCACACCCCACCGCCTTGCCAACTGTGCCATTAGCTTCAACCATAATGGAATTGTTGAACTGAAAAGAAGGTACCTGAACTCACCCTCTAAACGTTCTCATGAGTGGTGGCCAAAAAGCTTCCACCGACCTAGCTCTGGTTGAATCTAAGCCCTTGGATTTGGACTTGGGTTTAGTAGGGGAGCAGAAGACTTCTGTAGAATAGGAGGAGGTAAACCCCTTCCCTTTGGCCTTACTAAACTAGAGGATATTATGGAAGTTGGCTGAAATTATGTCAGCAATGACATTCTTGCAATTCTGACATTTGCAGTGGATGTGTTGTAGGTGGTGGGAACGGTGGAGGGTCTATTAAAGAAAAAAATAAATTACTTAAAGTCCTTAAAATTTTTTAAAAGTTGTATTATTACTTTAAAATTTCAAATTTTGCAACTTTTAATGGTCAGTGGCCAATCTGAGCCCATTTTGAAATATTAGTGAGAGATTAGGAAAAAAAACTATAATGGCAGAGTTGGGCCTGACCTGAAACAATAATGCTAATTTTGAGACTTTTACCATTTAAAAAACTAGTACTAACAAGCCATGACCGTCAGGTGGTGTGCTAAGTTACATCAGAGTTGTTTATGGCGATGAAGCGAGTTTCAGATTCACCAAATCAGGACCATAGGTGAGCTTCAGGGTGTGGAATCTTGGGCGAGCGGTGGTGGTCGCCGTAAAACAACGACGACAAAGACTTCACAAGGATGCTTCTTTGCTACCAAACAAAAGTCGATCTGGTGAATTTGTTGTTTTAATCACCCTTGTTTTTTTTTCCCTCCAGGCAATTCAATGCCTTAGTATTCATAAAGAATTTAAGCCAATACTCTGAAGTTAATAATGTAATGACACTTGACTAATGGCCAGTTCAGTATAATTTAACTTGCTTGAATTAACTTGTTTTTGGACCTAATCATTTTTTACCCCTAAAGTTGTCAAATATGATAAGGTAGGGCAGTGACCTAACCCTTTTAAGGCAAATCTATTGAAATCGCATGACTTGAGGATTGTAATTTTTTTTCCTACTTAAGGGACATTTTTTGAAAAGGTCAAAGCACATGGCCCCTTCTGACATGCATGTTTGGTAGAAAACAACAAGAACAACAATGCTCTTCCAATTTAACTCTAGCCGAATTAGCTATAACTCTTACTGATGGTAATTGGTTGGATTTATGTGCCTGACTTTAATGAATTTGAGGAGTTATATCTACCATGTTAAGGTTTGAACAGTTATTTGTCTGTTTACTCTAGTTTAGGGGCAAAATCGTGGGTTTTGGCCTTAGAAAAGCTCTTTAGAAAATGATAGGAAAAATAGCAAAAAAATCACTATCATTTGTAACTCTGCCGTTCGTGTTTTTCAATGGGCCAAATTAGCCACTTTCGGCTAAATTGTGGGAATATTTCTGTGTGGAATGAGCATATTTTGTGAAAAAATCTTGCATGATAATATTCTAAGTGAAATTAGTATGTTTTGTTATAAATTGGGGAAAATTAGAGATTTGCAATTCATTATATGTGTTAGGATTTGGGTTGAAGCTGAGTAGTGATATAGAAATTAGCATGTAAAAGTTAGAAAAATATATTTTTGAAGTGAATTGTTGTTGTCACACATTAGAAGCAACGATGAATTGACCAATTAATTTAACAAAGAGTGACTAATTTTGCCAATTTAAAAACATGAGTGGTACATTTGAGCTAAAAAGGACAATATTGGTGATTCCGGCCAAAGTCACAAATATTGGTGGTTTCTTGGCAGTTTTTTAATCTAAGAAAACATGGATTAAGTGCGTTCATGGCCCCGAATATCTTATTATTGTCCTATTTTAGACCATAATCTCAAAACCTCGTATGAGAGGTCTTCAACCTCATTTTATTTTTTTATTTCATTTTAGACCTTTGGCTGGTAGAAAGCTTTAAAATTAATGAATCTAGCCACATGGCACAAAGAATCAACTATAGCAATGATATGGAAAATAAAGAAAAAAATATTAAAAAAAATTGAAACCCTTCAACTCCTTTCAACAACTGTGAGTCTCCATCTCCACGCCAGCCTCCACCATGTCGCCCCACTCTTTGCCTCAACTTTAGCGGCACCTTAACTCCTCTGGCACAAAATGGCCCTAAATGGCAATCATGCTTGTACCCAAACTCCTATGTGAAATCTCTTTACTTGATTTGCAAAAAAGGTTGAATTCGAACACGAAGGTTGAGGAGATGACAGAGATGAAATTGAAGGTGAAGGAGGCTGAAATCAAATGCAAAAGAGGTTGAAATCAAATGCGAATAAGGATAAAATTGAACGTGAAATTTGATGGTGGCATGAATGGACGATGACCGCGAGAGGGGCTGGTGGCTAGAAAGGTGGTGCGGCTAGGACCATTGGTGATGTCAAGGATGGTGGCTGGAATGGCGTTGGGCAAGGGGAGCGGTAGTCCAAGGCTGGTTGCGGTAGTTGAGGAAAAGTTAGGGTATTGAGGGAGGGAAGTAAAAAAGTCATGGACCTAGGTTGCTATTTTCCTTTTATTCTTTTAGTCTTCCTTTTCCACATCAATGTTATCATGACAAATCATCCATGCTAATATGTTATGTGGCTAATTCTGTCAATTTTAACATGTTCCATCCTCTAAATGTTTAAAATAGAACAATAAATTAAGGTCGAGGACCTTTCCTGCGATTGTTTGAGTTTAAGATCCAAAATAGGACAATAATAAAATATTAGGGGTCAGGAACGCAATTAGCCCGAGAAAATACTTGTTTTGGGAGTAGCGAGGGAGGGAGGCAGGTGTAGAGAGCGCGATCCAGGAAGGTAGCAAAGCAATGACGGAGGGGAAGCCTAACTCGGAGACCCCTAAAACAACGCATAAGGTACGAATCCAGATCCTATTTCTATGGATTTGTTGTTTCTGTGGCTCTTCAGCTCTGGGTGACCATTTCAAGAGACTTTTTCTGGGTTTATTACGATTATTTGTAGTATGCAGCTCACAAGAGCCGCAATTGATAACCAATTGATAACCATATTTGGTCGCTATGTCGCCCCGCCGTGCAGGATTATGCATGCCTACTGACTTTTTGTTGGGAAAGGAGGTTTTTTGAGTTGTGTTGTTTGATTCTTTCTTTTTGCTGGAAAAGATGATTTTTGGAGTTGGAGCTCTCATAAAATAGGTTTCTGGTTTGAACCTGGTTGCTTGTGATTCTGCACTTCTTGGAGTTGGAAATCTTGCTGTATTTTGTTCCTTCCAATAAAGATAGATTTGAACGTAGATGCTAGAGATTTCATTCCTCAAATGCATGCTCTCCAAGACTTCAACCCTCCATGTTACTTCATTTTGGAAAAGCGTAACCAAATCTCTACTCAGAATTGAGTGCCTTGTTTGGTCGTCCTTTGACTGATATGTTTTTTTTTTGCCGTAACAACTAACGGAGTTTGTTCTTGTTATTGATTAACCAATCCTTGGTTAGAGAGTGTAATATTGGTTTCTTCATGGGAACAAGAACTGATACAGACTTCTGTTGACAGAAACCACAAGAAAGGTCGATCGACACATATGCCGTGCAATGTGACAAGTGCCTTAAATGGAGGGTAATTGATACCGTAGAGGAATATGAGGAGATCAGAAGCAAATTGATAATGGAACCATATCACTGTGAGAGAAAACCGGGTGTGTCATGTGAGGATCCTGCTGATATTGAATACAATGCCAAACGAACCTGGGTCATTGACAAGCCTGGCCTTCCAAAGACACCAAAAGGTTTTAAACGAAGCTTGATACTGAGAAGGGACTACTCAAAAGTTGATGCATACTATATAACTCTTACCGGAAAGAAACTGAAGATGCGCAGTGAAATTGCAGCCTTCATTGAAGCAAACCCGGAACACAAAGACGTTCCTCTCTCAGACTTCAATTTCAATGTCCCAAAGGTAATGTTAGACACTGTACCAGAGGGTTCAATTGTGAAGAAACCCGCTGCGAGCAACAAAAAAGATAAAAAGACACCAAAGGTTGAGGATTGAGTTGGAGCCAGTTATGCATGGAGAGTCAGGGTTCTCTGCAAATTGCGTGCTGAGCTGCAGAAGGGAATCAGGGATTGCTTTATATCTCTTGTTGAATCACTTATCAAGATCTGTTTTTTGGGGAAACAGATATTACTCGTAGGTTGACATATACTGATAGTTGAGGAAGAGATTATTTCTGGTAGAAGAGTTTTTATTTGGTCACGTATGTTTCATCCTGTCTGTGAACTATTATGTGGAACCGCTGATTTTTGGTGTCTTAACCTGAATTAATTTTTTTTTTTTCTCTTTCTGGTCATATCTACTGTATAGTTTGTGAGGAAAGCAAAAAAGGGCTCTGAACGAAAATCTCTTAAATCTCAAAAGTAGGAGAACAAGTATCAAGAAACCAAACTGTTTCTTATGGTTGAAGTTTTGTTGTTTGAGATCTAAGATTCAATTCTTTATTCTCCTTTGATATCTAGCGGACTGACTTTATTATTATCTGCACTGCTGTATATATATATATATATATATATAGAGAGAGAGAGAGAGAGAGAGAGAGAGAGAGAGCCTGTTAAGAGACCTTTTATAGTGCTGATTGCCCTTCAAGGTCAACTAATAAGATTGGAAAACGGGGATTTCCAATTTGGTTATAGGGTGAGATTCGGAAAGAACATTTTTTATGCATTACTTAACAATATTTTGTCATATATAATAGCCTGTGTATTCTTTTAGCTATTAGTATTATTTAATGCTATCCTTTGTTTTTTAATTATTGATATAATTTTTTTAACATGTTCATACAAGTAACTGAGCTTTCATGGGAAAAGAAAAATGTGCCATATTCCTGCGCACTAGTTTTTTTCCTCTGTAGACAAATGTGCAATGCCGGAGCAGGAAATAAGGTTTAGGTTCTTCATATGTCGCTAAAATTGCATTGTTATGCCCGGCTGTGATGGCTCTAGAGCAGTTGACAATTTTTTCTTTTTTTAATAAGTATCAGCAGAACAACAAACATGCCTTCGATGCAAGCCTTTCCAAGTGTTAAAATCCATAAGTAGTTAACTTTCAGTAATGCATCAAACCACCAGGCTGTGGCTAAACTATAGATTGTACCAGTTACCGGCACAACAAAGCAAACCATGCGAAAGACAATTCATTAGCACTACAAAGAAAAGAACAAGATGCATTTTATGGGCAAATGAGAGTCAAAAAATGCGACCATGCCTTGACTTATCCAAATACATGTGGTTGTCCAATATACAGCTACGCAAGATTCTATAGTTCCACCGCAACTTGAAACTCCGACGAGGGAAGATGATGCTCTTAAAGCAACAGCAATGCCTTCAAATCAAAACAACTTCAGCCGAGCCGTATCCTTTTTGAACCCACGTACCTGTAAATGCAATGTCTTATTACTACCACTTCATAAACAACACCTGCAGAAGCTAAATTCTAAGTACTAATCCTATCTTATGCAAAGTCTCCCCTCAAACTCAGAAATTACTCTGCCATTAACACGAGAATATAGCATAGTTCTCTAACGTTTGACATGCTTGCATTTTCATTGATGATTAGTCACTGCATTACATTTGATACAGTTCCTGGCTTACAACTATTCTCATCTTAGTACCTCTCTCAAATGGAAAAACCATCTGCACCATTTCTGAACATCATACTCGGCATTCATTCTCTATGAGAGAAATGGCAAGCCTCTCTACTTTATTTTGTCAGCACTTTCTCGGCAGTCACTAGTAATAATACACATGCCCCATGATCATGACACATTTAAGTATTTGACTGACTTGATTTAGTAAAGAACAAGAGGTCATTCAAACACTTGAATACTTGGATCTATATTATTTCTCAACACAAACAATCACAAAGCATTTAAAACACTATTTTGCAACACAGAAATCAAGCTTACCCTTTATTAGCACATCCACTTCCTCCATTTGATGTTCCAGCAGGGAAAAGTCAATGAAGCTCTGAGCAGAACAAGGTACTTGAGCTCACAGAGAGATTATGGATATTCATCACCACTGTAATCCTCATAGTCAGAATCAGTCTCATCTTCCCTTGGCTGCGTCAGTGAATTCATATCAAATGAAGAATCTGTTTCCATCTCTTCCAACTCAATCGTGTCATAGCTCAGTCGTTCCTTAAATTTCTCATCTGAGCAATTAAGAAGCCATGACAGAGAGCATTTATAACCTTTCTTCGCAATCATCTTGTGTCTAGGTTTTATGGTAGATTCAAGACCATAGGTAAAGAATGCTGGGAAAGCAACCAGATCATCTATAGGCCTCTGCATCTCCATTTCGAAGTAATTAAAGCTAAGTCTCATGATATCGAGATTCAAAGCAAGCACTTGAGGACAACCCATGACCATCTTCCTCGCCTGTTCCAAGGAAAACCCACAATCCTTGAGGAAATCGACATGCTTCAACACAACAGAATCACTGAGGCTCACAACTTGGGGCATCTTTTCAATGACACAGCCAAATTCTTCAAGACTCAAATCAAGAATTGACTGTAGAAAAGCCTGTTGCCCTAGAAGCTTTGGCCTAAGATCAATCCCTACAATTTCAGGATATTGTGCAATTACCGATGGAAGCAACGATTTTCTAACATTGTACTCTAAAAGGTACTCAACATTTCTTTTCACCCTCTCCTCTAACTCAAAACCAAGGATGTGGGGACGCTTCTCTATCAACCGTGCAACAGCTAATCTAGGAATTCCTATGCTTTCAAGATATTCTACAAATGGCTTTATCACACGGCCTACTCGCATCCCCAAGATCTCAGGATATCTAGTTAAAACCGATCCAATTTCTCTTCTTGCAACCCCGATCCCAACCAAATAAGCCACTGATGTACTCATGGTACCCTCTAGCTTAAACCCCAGGACTTCCGGGTATCTCTCAAGAACATGAGGAATCTCATTCGGCTTTATATCCAAACCTTGAAGATACTTGACCACAGGAGCAAGGTCAATGACAACACTAGCATGGAGGACTTGCGGGTATCTTCTCAGGAACTCTGTAAAAGTGGACTTCCTAACACCCAACTTCCCAAGATAGTCAAGCACTGGAATCATGTTCTTCTTCACACTGCAACCCAGAACTAGTGGATAATTGTTAATGTCTTCAATTGTCAAGCCCAGTGTGTGCAGGAAATCTAGACGCTCCTTCATAACCTCAACTGTGACAGGCAGATCCAGTCCATCTAGCTCATCAGGAACAATACCGAGCCCTCGCAAGAACTGATAAACTTTTTCACGGTTTTCCATCTTCTCTTTCTTCATTTCAGATAAGCTAGGACGAGCATACAAGGATGAAGAACTGCTTCGGTTCCGTCCCAAACGAGCAGTGTCTGGTTTAGACACCGACGAACTCGTAGAACTAGAAGCGAAGGTTCTTTCACTCGCTCTTTGTTGCATCTTTGTGACTAATCCACACCCACTTGTAACATTAATCCGCATTCTAAGAAGAGAGGTGAAAGGTAATAGGGGCTCATGACAACAAAGAGCAGGAACCCGTGAATGCATAAGCATAAAACTGGGTTTTGAGATGCTGGCATAGCTTCTGATCTTCATAACTCACACGGTTACAGGACCAACAATCTGAAAAGAAAAAAAAGACCCAGTAAACAACACAGAAGAAACGAAATTTATCCTTATGCAATTGCACGTAAGAAACAAGTAACATCAAGCACAACAATTTCAGACAACTAAAACTTGGGGACTTATTCCCCAGAATTACCGCAAAAGAACAAAAAGATACTGCTTGTCTGATTAAGACACGAAACATAGTTAGGCTCCCACCAACTGGATTTGCAGAGAAGACCTTAAGAAAGGTGAATCCCATGTCCCAAAACTAAAGAAGACTGAAGAAAGAGAGGGAGGGAGATTTTTTCCGAACCTCTTCGTAGTCGTTGCTAGTCAAGCAAGCCACAACTTTATATTTTGATTAGGCCAACAGAGAGATGGGTTTGGCATTTCTCGATCCAACAAGGAGAAATTTGCTCACTTTTGATTTTTCTTTTTCGAGGCTATTTGAGAGGGGAGGTCAGGCTACAGTTATCAGAGGCGGAACAGGGTGGCGAGCCCGGCTACTCGCGGTGGATTTTAGGGGTGTACATGTAAGTGCATAGGATAATGATACGACAAGTCACCACCATTTTCTGATTTCAGCATTAGAGTCTTTTTTCCTTGTTCTGATTGCAAATCCGTACCTGATACGGTATCTTTTGGGTTTTTCCCTCCATACATACATGGGTGGAGCAAATGAGACAATGAAAACAAAAACCTCTAGTAATAATCACAAATATATAAAATCCCTTTTGTAAGTGATATCACAAACTTAGAACCTTTGGCAATTTGGAAAGATCAAAAGGCCTTCTTAAAGCTCGATCATATGGTTGGGAGAATATTTTTATTCTAACTCTCAGGTTGTACTAGGTGCCCCCCTTAACTACAAGCAACTGTCTCTTTGTGCATGGTGTTATTTTCGATCATGTAATTGATCTATATCTTGCATTTACTTCATATAATTTTATTTATATCCTATATCCACAAATCTAATTACTCATAATCTTGCATCTTTGTCAAAAGTTATCTAGCCACGTGTAATGGGATAATCTTTTACGGCTTTCCCAACATGTCTAGCTGAAGCTCTTCTGACAAATTCTTGATGAAGAAATTGTGCATAATTTCAAAACAAAAAAAAAATCACAAATCTCGGTGATTATATCTAGGTGTAATGTCTTACTTGTTCTCATTCATGTGCAAAGTGTAATAATATGATACATTTTTTGTGCTTCATCCAACCAATAAGGACTATTTTTCTCAAACTAATGTCGGGTGTCAAAGAAAACTGCCACATTTATGCAAATAAACCATGTTCTGTCACGAATAACGCACCCACAGTATTTGTAATTTGCAAATTCAATGGCATATTTTTTTTTCATGACAAACGCCAAGACGTGTATACTAGTATCGCATTCTTCTTTTTTCTAAAACAAAAAATTGCTCTCCACATCCAAGGGAAGAAAATGATAGTACGTACAGGACTAACTAGAGGCCTTCATTTCTGGAATATTGGACAAGTGACGCTACGTTGCACTAAAATCTTAATGCAATATTTTTGTATTAAATGATTTCTGAAGATTTATAGTGCGCAATTCCAACTCAAGTCATTTCTGTGTTTGTTACATCAATTCAATACGAATCATTTCTAGTAAAATCTTCATTATATTTTCCAGTTTTTCGAATTAGACTACGCAGCTCAATGATTAAAGGAAGAATCTGCAGAAAGCAGGAAAAGAAATAGGATAACCCATTTTGGGGTCAATTGCCTCCAACAGTATCCAAACACTGAGCCCCAGCCGGCCCCCCCATTTGATTCCCATGCTCATATATTAACATTGCAAGCTGCTCACTATAGTCTTGTAGATAAGCTTCGAAGTTCAAAACGCCCCTCAAAACTGATGAAGGAAAAAGAGTCATCACTTGGAATATGCCAAAGGCTCTTCAATCTCATCACCAACATGCTTTCTGGTAGGGGCTTCATGCGCATACCTCTAAAGCACCACCCCGAAAATGATGATTCCTCCGGCAACAGAGTCCAACTACAACTGCTCGACGTCTCAGATTCCGGCCAGGTTGGGATTGAGTTCATCCAAGCCGAAGATTTTGAGCGTTGGGATACTTACGGGAAGGCCAATCATGAAGGGGCAGCAGAGAAAAGACAAGTAAGTTCACGAGCATCAGCAGAGTTTGAAGAGCTGAAATGGAAGGCTTCAGATATCAATGAAGAAGCAGAAGCCTTTATCAGGCGTAGGAGAGAAGAAATGAGAAGAGTTTTTGACATGGACCAAAAACTTAGAGCCAATTCATTTGGCTTTAATGCCGCTTAAGTTTGGAGATTAATGCGAGCGGGTGTCGTCATCTCGTGGATCCTGAGTAACTCGGCTCGCTCTCTCTTAAAAAAAACTTCTAATTTTTGTAGTTTTTACCATTGCATCAATTTAATGGAAGTATAAACTATGGAAATTGGGGGATTTTGTAAGCGAGCGAGCTAGGTCATTTATGAGCCATGAGATGATCTGACCCGCTCGCATTAATCTCCCCACTTAAGCCGCATTCAAGTCAAACGATTTGGCTCTAGTATAATTCGAACTTTATATATATATATATATATATATATATATATATATATTTGTCTCATACTATGGACATAAAATTATATTTTGTTTAAACTCGTATGTATATAATTAAGGTGGTATATCCTTAATAAAATATCCTTGATTTCTTAGTTGAACAAATAAAAGTTCGATTACCATGAAGGATTTGTATAGTTCGAACCCTCGTAAAACAAGAGCAAACTTTGGGTCCTTAATTGACTGCACTTTTTATGTAGAAGACTGATTTGCTATATTAAGCCTGTCAAAATAGGTCCAATCACGCATGTCTAACATTAAGCATGAATGGTAGGGGTGGGCATGGTTCGGGTTGATTCGATTTTATTATGGAACCGAATTAACTTAAAATGGTCTCAGTTTTAAAATTTTTCTACACAACCCGAGAACTGAAAGCTGAACAAAACCAAAATCACAGTTCTAGGTTTTTCGATTCTGGTTCTAGAGTTTTTTCGGCTTATACCATATACCTATAACAATACTAAAATTCAATAAAATTGCATCCATAATCAGTTTATGAAATATTTAACATAATATACAATTAAATCAGCATTTAAATACATGTACTTAGACATATTTAAAAGAGTTTAATATACTATTACCAAAATAGTTCAAAAGAGTTGCTTGTGAAGTATCTTTCATTTACTTCCCTCAAGTAATTTTAACATTGAAACGACATTCAATATGGAAACCTGAGCCTTTAAGACCATATTATTTAGTATCAAAACCTGAAATATGTTGATATCATAAATTTCAAGTTTCATATGGCTCATAAATCAAAAAAATATGAGGAATGTGTCGTAGAATGTAGTCTTTAGTAGAGAGATTGAAAGCTAGGAAGTAAAGTGATCCAAGTGAATATAAAGAAATTACATGAATAATAATCCTATAACTTTCATATTGTTTCAATTTGGGACATCAGTTTAAGGGTGTAATATAAAAACACAAGATGATCACCATAATTTTTCAAAGAAATACATACATACATACATACATACATGCATGCATGCACGCGCGCGCACACACACACACACACACATATATATAGATATATTAATAATACTATAATTTTTATTATACACACACACACACCTAGGGTTCAGTTCCACCTCAGGTTGGATTCAGATGAAACTAGAATTAACCCCAAACTCATCGATTATTTTATATATGGAACCAATCCACAAACCATGGTCCATTTTTCCAAACCCAACCCAACTCAATGGAGTTGGTTCGGGTTGGATTTCGAGTTTACCTAAACCATACTTACCCCTAATGAATGGTACCTAACCTTCAATTACTATTCTGTTTTAGTCCATAACTTATTAATTGTTTTGTTTTAGTCATAAATTTATTAAAAACATTTTATTTTGTTCCTAAATCTATTAAAAATGTTTCATTTTAGTCATTGTTACATGAAAGTTGTTAACTTAAAATATTTGTTTGATAACAACTTTTTCAATCATACTTTAAACTATTTGGTAATTATTTTAAAATAAATTTTATACCTAGTTTGTTTTAACTTAAGTCAATTGATTTCAAAATAGCTTATTTTTATTCTTACATCTTTTTTACCCGGAACTAATTTTAATTAAAAGTCTATGTTATGTAGCTACAATAATCCATTAAAAATATGATTTTTGTAATCTTACTAAATTTTTATGAACTTTTCTAGTTTAAGGCATTAAAAAATAAAAATTCATAAAAAAATAAAAACATCATGAAAATTTAATTTCAAATGGATTATTACATCTACATAATATTGGTTTTCAAATAAAATTGTTTTCAAGTAAAAAATATAAAAGTAAAAAAAAATGGATCCATCTTTAATGAAATTGTTGATTGTTTATAAAAGAGTTTGGGAGAAGATGTATGATTACTTATTAGTGTGTCATCTTAGGAGTAGAGATGTTAACCATGAGGATAGATTTAGACAAGTTTAACTAAATTCCTATCACCTTCATCAGATTTCAGGTGGATTTAGCAAAACCCATATCTTCCTCATGAGTATAAGTATATTCGGGCATTATAAAACTTGATAAATTTTTTTTTTCTATATTAAGTAATTAATCCCCTTACTATTGGTTGATAATCACATCTAAATGCTAATATATATATAGTTCATCAAAATATATGTGCATTTAAAAAAAGTTAACAACAAATGTCATAAAATAAATGTAATATTTGATAATTTATGTTAAAATTAATATAACTTTATTTAGTCTAGAAACCATAACTTACATATACGTATGCTAATTGGAGAGGGTTGAACTAGGGTCATAGTAGAATTTTTAGTTAAGTGGATTGCAAAATGTTTAGTGAAAAGTTTCTTAAAACTTATTATTATTATTATTGTTGTTGTTGTTGTTGTTGTTGTTATTGTTTATTATTATTATTATTATTATTATTGTTATTATTGTTATTGTTATTGCTATTGTTATTATTGTTGTTGTTATAGTTATTATTACTATTATTACTATTTTAAAGAATAAACTTACAATATTATTTTTTCTCTCTTGTAGAAAAAAAATATTGGCACAATCCAAATCATCCTAAATTAAATTACAACAATTTTGAGGATTACATAATTACCATTTTTTTTAATGCGGGAAATAGTTGCACAATCTAAAAGGAAATAAGAAACGTGATTTATAAATTCTCTTACTAAAAAAAATTATAATTATATCATCCTCATAATTTTTTCAATTTAATTTCTCTAAATAAGGTACTTTAGATTTAGCCAATATTTATTTATCTACAAGAGAGAATAAATATTTTGAACTAAAAGTTAAAATAATTTATCCTTTAGCCTTATAATAGTAATTATAATTATTTTTATTATTAATTTTTTGTTAAAAATAATATTTTTAATTTAAAAAAATTGATTCAAAAATAATTTGTAAATAGTTACTATTGAAAATGAAATAATTTTTTTATTTTTTTATTAATGTTTTATGACATTGTGTTTGAATTATATAAATGATTGTGAAATAGAAAGAAAAAGACAGCAGAAAAAGAAAAAAGAAAAGAGTGACTCTTACTTGTTGCTATAAGTTTTGGACTTTAGTTAATATTTTTTCAACTTTTTCCAATAATATTGGTTAAGTCCTATTAGAATAACCCTTATAAAGTAAATAAGATCAAAACTACTCCTATTATGGAATTAAGATATGTAATTGCTCCTGTTGGGGAAAAACTCCCTAACATTGTAGTAACATTAGCATGTGCTGCCTCCTTAAAAACCTATGCTCATCTCTCGTCTCTTAAACTCTCATTTGCTATTTTCAGCCAAATTTGGATTTTAGTCCAAATCTGGTCAATTTTCTTTCATTCTTTTTATTATTTGATTAGCCTTATCTAACCTTATTTATCAAATTTTGTGATGGATGTAATCTCTTTCAGAATATGTTGTTCAAGAGCAATTTGAGACTCTCACATAATAGATCTTCAATTAGAATGGGTAATGATAGATATCTAAATCCAGGCCTTAGATGCTTGGTTGGTTTTAGTACTATTGGATATTGTTAGCTTGGTCTGAATTTTGTTTTAATTATTTGTAAGCTATCTATTTCAGATTTATTATAGTTTACAAGGAATGTTCAGCTTGATTCAATTCATTTTTTTTTTCATCTAGTGTCACAGGAACGAGCAGTCTTTTAGAGGCCATTTTTATATCCATGTTGTCTCTTAAAGTTTTATGTTGTTATTGATTTATAAAATATTGTTTGACTCACTTTTAATTCGAATGAAACATATTTTGTAAAAAAAAATATTGTAGTAACATGTACTGATCTGTTGAAAATAATTTGAGTGACATTTAAATATAAAAAAATTAACACTTTAAACTTTCCAAAAAGCATCAAATTGTTATTATACACTACAATTTAGATTTACTAAAAGAAAGTTTTCAGAGAGTTTAAATTATAATTTTAAATAGTGAAATTAGAAACTAACAAATAATTAAAAATTCATAAAAAGTAGGTTTCCACAAATTTCTACCAACTAACGGTGGTAGAAAAAAAAACTTTTAATCCATCAGTTTACTAAGAGAAAAAAAAATAGCAATAAAAACATATATCCAAATTTCAATACAAGTGGAGGAATGAAGCTTGGCTAACATAGGACAAGAAATCTCTTATGTATATATACTAAGTTAATTTTTTTTATAGCACATGAAAGTTTGAAACTATGCTGTCCTAAATTTATATAAATCTATCTCGAAGCAAAAAACTATATACAAAATCATCTCAGAAAAATAAAAAAAAAAACATAATTCTACATGGCACATATGTATCCTGGAATAATCTTTAAAATGAAAACAGATAAAAGAAAAAAAAAAAAAAAGGAGGGAAAAAGCATGCTGCAAAACAATATATATCTTCTCTTCCCATGCAACCTTTCCTCTTTAAATTAAAGAAATAGAAACGAGCATATACGAACAAATTACACTCAAAACCTTATTTTCTATTTTATCAATTTTATCCTCTCATCCCATGTACTTCTCTTGGTCACTGCATAAATATAAATAAAAACAGCTTTCTCCGACGACCAACCAAGAAGAAGAAGAAGAAAATTGTCCACCGTTTTTTTTATAATTAATTAATGTCCCTCCATTATTAATTAAGATATTGCTAATCATTCCTCAAGCTGTGTCGAAGATGGGCGATAAAGATCATAAGGCTTCCAGAGATGATCAACCACACACGGCCTCCTGGAATCCAACCTCAGCCATGGCTTCCCTTTCCCGCTCCAATGTAGCAAACTGATCGGCCCCGGACGCAAACTCCGGCACCGCCCTTCCACATTGTCCCCTCCCAGCCCGTGCTGGTTCCACCGGTGGTCCACTGCCTTTATCTCTCCCGCCAGCACCAGTAGAAACGGTGGCAGCGAACCCAGCTGGTATATTCTCCTCTGTTTCTGCACCACCATCCACTCCTCCACCCTCCGCCTGTACCCGCCGTCCCTCCACTTCCCAAGGTCTACTACCATCACCCCCGTGTTGAAGTAACAGGGCCGTCGCCCCCTGAACGTCGCGGCTAACGATCGGTTCCCCCAGAAAACGTCCGTGAAGTAGACGGTGAAGTTGGCGTGGCAATACTCTGGCGCTGCAACAACTCTGTTTTCGAGGTCGACTTCCCACAAGTTGGCGATGTCGTCGACGACGATGATGTCGGAGTCGAGGTAGATGACCCGGCGAACGTGGGCGGGGAGGATGTCTGCGAGGTAGATGCGCGCGTAGTTCAATGGCTGGTCGAGCGCGTGGCGGATGGACTTGGAGATTTTGGTGCGGACACGGTCGGAATCAAAGAGGTAGACATGGAAGTTGAGGAAGGGAAAGGTGGAGGAGATGGCGGCCAGGATTTGCGGGTCGTGGTGGGCCCAGAGGAAGTGGAACTCTACATTTTCCGGGCAGGTGGAGTGCTGGAGGATGGAGAGGACGGCGGCGACCGTGCCGCGGATGTAGTTGCCGTCGAGCGTCATGGCAATGTGGATGCGGTGGTCTGCGCCCGTGCCGCAGGAGTTAGCGTTGCGAAACGCCGGGGCTTCGAGGAAGGGGAGGCGGGTGGCGGAAGAGAGGAGGACGACCAGGAGGAATGACAGGAGGCCGCTGAGGTGGTGGGCCATCCTGTCATGGGAAGGGAGGGGAGGGATAGTTGGGGCGTGTAGCTAGTGGAAGGAAGCCATTGAATTGATTGGATTGGAGGAGGGAAGAGGGGTGAGGAATGAAGAGATAGAAAAGAAAAAGCTACTCTATTTAGTTGGCAGGGCAGGAGAGAGAAAGAAATTGTTTTGGAGTAAATGCAGGGGATTTGGAACCAGAGCCAGAGGAAGAAGTTGGCAGAGGTCGTGAGGAAGGGAAAGATCCTCGGAGTCGGACCCTTCTTGTTATATATGTTTATCTATCTCTCTCTAGATGTTGTGTTATCTTTAATCATTCGTTATTGTATTTCTCAATTAACAAAGCACCAACTTCGTGCGTAACATTCTCCCAACCCAAGTTATCTCTCAGTTCCGACATCTACTTCTGTTTTTACTTTTAAACGTATAAATCTCACTTTTATTTGTTTATTTATGTCTTCATAATAAATTTTATTACCCCCTCTATCCAATTTTCTACAAAACAAACAAGTTTGCACACGAGTTAAGGCCAAAAGTTTTTTTACCTTTACTTTCCAGTTTTATCCTTTGACTTTGTCAATCTCTACTGTCTTCCCTAAAACAGATTGACCTTTTTCCGTCCGACAATATATAGGCATTGCTAGCAAAGGTTTTGTGGACTAAGGAACGAGACCTAATCATCGTTGTTCCTATCACGGCATGAATCAATCACCGTTCGTCCATCCATCTGTGTTGCTCTTTGTCATGTCGATCTCCATTCGTTGGGTAGATCTTTGTCCGTCCGCGTTGATCTCCGTCATCCGTGTCGATCTCCAGCTGCTTCACATCAATCTCCCTTTTGCTTCACGTCAATCTCGTCCATCGCATTGATCTCCAGCCGCTTTGCCTCTATCATCTCTCCGTCATGTTGATCGCCGTCTGCTTCACCTCGATTGTCCGTTTGTCTCATCAATCAACGTCCGTTGTTGAGATCAAACAAGAGAATTCGGCAGTGCGTTTTAGTGTGAAAGAGAAAAATTGAGTGATGAAAGAATGAAGGGTATAATGGTAAAGATAATGATAAAATTTATTAAAAAATGAAATATTTTAAAGAATTTGAAACAACCCGAAATGAAAAATGCTATACAAAATGTGGGATGAAAGAAGTATAATTTTATTTGCTTTATACGTAGTGTTGACAAAGTGAATAATAAACATGCATCAGCGTTTTGATAATGTTATCCAATTCTCCAGTTAAATTAAACATAAGATTTTATAGATATTCAAGAAATTTTCTTATCGTGTTTTTTAATACAATATCAAAGGTCAATAATAATAACTAAGGTTTAGACGATGGAATTTCAGGATGAAACAATGCGTAATTAAATGATGTTTTACCTTTTCATCTACCAGTAAACGGTGTCCTATTTGATTTTGTGATACTATTGTCTCCAGATTATGTAGATCATCATTTTATGGTGTCATGGTTGGTCCCTTAGATTAGAACATAATTTTTTCTAGGTACAACACTTTGGATTGTCTGGTGGCGAGATGGAGCCTCACCTATTCCCAGAGCCCATCTGCAAACCTAAAAGAAGACTCCGATAACAATATTTTGCCTTCCGGTGAAAAAACAGTGACAACAATTTAATGCTAAGCCAACCGAACCGTTAGTTAAGTGAGTTACGTTGCTTAGGGCGCAAACAATGTTGTTACCTTAGGTATCAAGTATCACCATCACCATCTTATCTTCGCTCACCCAGACCAGAAAGTTGACTGTCTACCTTCAGCTCAGTGCCGATGCGTGCCCTCGCGGCAGAACAGAAGCAAACCCCAAAACACTCCACTCCTTTCTTCATCCCCTCCAAGTTCAAATTTCCCTAATCCTATGGCTATCAACCCTAATTTTCTCTAATGGATTTCTTTAAATCCGTATTCTCAAACGACCTCGATCCCTCCCAATCCCAACCCAGTTTGCCTGACAACGTGTACACCACTCCAGAACCCGACCCACCCCAATCAAATGCCAATCCCAATCTCAGCCCTTGGACCGTCGGTGGTCTCATCCGAACCCTCACCAGCCGCTCCGAGTCCGTGATTGAGACCTACCGCCGGGATCTCCTGGAGTTCGGCTCTGGCTTGAAGAAGGAGATTCAGGTGGCCCAGGGCTCGCTCGGGACGGTAGGGACTGCCATTGATGAGTTGGGGACCTCTGTATTGAATGGGACTGCCCAGATCATCGCCCAGGGGAAAGAAGTGATCCTCACCGGCGATGACGAGCCTGGTTCCTCTTCGGATACCAACGGCGAGAGATATGGTGCTCAACAATGCTTGACCCCTGAAGGTTACAGTCGGTTCCATGCCCAGGTTCGTGTGCTTCAGCGAGACATCCATACGTACTGCGAAGAGCCTGAGGATTTCGTGGATTACAGTAATTGGAGAAAAGGGTTTGTTTTGGAAGAGAAGAGGGAGGAGACTGAGGTATTGTTGCAGGAAAATGGGGATGTGAAGAGTGTCTATGATAAGGTCGTGCCAGATAGTGTTGATGATGCTACTTTCTGGTGTAGGTATTTTTATAAGGTGTTTAAGATGAAGAAAACTGAGGATCTGAGGGCTAATATTGCTAAGAGAGCGATTTCTCAAGAAGATGAAGAGGAATTAAGTTGGGATGTTGATGATGACGAGGAGGAAGCGAAAGATGATGGGAATGTGACAACCAATGCAAGCTTGAACAAAGAAGAAAGTGTGGACGGCAGCGGCTCCGAAGCACAGGCTAGTGTGAATAATCATGGGCTGGGTTCTGTTGAAGAGCCAGAGGTTGTGAAATCTGAAGTTGTTGAGGACAAACGAGAGGAGCAAAAAAAGAAGGGCTTCGATGCGGAGGCTGAGATGAAGATAAATGGTCTATGTACGAGCGACGGCATGCGTATCGAGAAAGTCGATTTGGCGAAGAATGGTGGGCTGGATATGGAAGAATTGGTTTTCAAGTCAAATGAGAAAATGGTTGTGGAAGAGAAAGCTGAAATTGAGGAATCTCATCCTAGCAATGGTAAAGACAGTGACTTCTCTTTTGTTTCAAGCCACCCCTCATTACAGGAAGAGGAGGACCTAGAGTGGGATGAGATTGAAGACTTGAGCATGATTGATGATAAGAAAATGGATCATGGTGGGAGCTCCAGCACCAATAGAGCTGATCCGCTAAAGCGGCTCAGTGCTCCAGAGGAAGATGACCTGAGCTGGGATATAGATGATGATGAACCAGGCAAGCTTGACACAAGATAATAGTTATTAAGCTTCATTTGAAGAAAGAGCTTATCGTTCCATATTCTGTGTTGTGTAATTGCTCGTAGTTTGTGTTATTTGTCGTGTCCCTTTCCTGTAAATCTTTGTCCATTCAAATCTTTCGTGTCTGATATATGAAATGGGAAAGTATCTCTTCTGTACATATGGAACCTCAAATGAAATTGAAGCAACTGTGTTCATAGTGTAATTATCTAGTTTTGTCAGAAGTGTGAACTCCTTGTTTTGTTGTTCTTAACTGATTCACCATACATTAGGCAGCAAATTGCTGCTCCCCAATTGTTTCATTAATTTATTCGGGTCTACATCTTTTAGACACAAATAGAAACTCAACAAAGTTTTAGAACTCGAATAAAAACTTTCAAAATTTTAAGATCAAAATTTTAGGACTAAATATGTTCTTTTCCAGGTTTCTTTTTGCTCCTAGATAGGATATTAAGTTAAGAATAGAAATCCTAGCAAGTAGTAATTTGTTGTCATGGATCGAGGGCAATATGCCAGTTTTTTAAAAGCGTTAATCTTTTAAATGTCATGAACAAATTACCGAAGACAGATGCTGGTTGCTGTTGGTACACGGAAAGTCCGATCCAACATTTGTTACTTCGCTCTTATCTCTCCTGCTTTCAGGGAAAGGAAAACAACTAGGGAGCGTAGACCATACAGCACCATCTGTCCAAAAGAGCGAAACTTTATAAAAAAAAGCAAAATAACTTGATACAAAATTCTTTCCTCTCATGCTAATTCACAATCCCCGGACAGCTAAAGCTACTTCTAAAGCCTGCACAACTGACACTTCAACATTTCACGAAGTATTTGGCTGATGGGAGAGAGGAAGGGAGAAAAGAAATAAACTCTTGGTAGCAGCAATTGGCGCCTGGTTTGTACACAGAGAAAGCTCTTTCATAAGTTGGAGTGCAAATAAAAGATGCATAAGATGCTGCTTAAGTCTTGCTCTAGATTTCACCCGGTTTCTTGAAGCTAACTTGACGCCGACTTTCCTTCCGTGGTGATATTTGGTTCAGAAGCACGTGCCTCAACCGGGGAAGGCAATGCGAGAAGTCTTCCTTTCTGTGCACGAGGTGGAAGATGCTTAGCGGGTTTTCTAGTTGTCATATTCCAGGGCAGGAACACACCAGTGCCACCGCGAGGAACCCTCCTGGGGCTCACAACCACAGGACGCACTGGAGCTAGCATGACAACAGGGGCACGAAGGACTCCCCATTTCGGTACCACATCCATAACCTCGTAGCCATTCGAAACTCCGTTAGACAATGCATAAGGGCTCATCACACCTGGTTGCCATACGGTCATGGCACCACCCTGGGGAGAAAGTGGAGGTGATTGGACCTGGTTGGGTTCAGGCCGGACCTTGAAAAACGTAATGCTCACTCTGTAGTTGGAAGATTGGCACATCACATGTCTAGCCATATCAGCACTGTTTCCCCTCATTACGAGCACAGAACTGCATAAATGATAAAGAATCATGCAAAGAATTAGTTTGTGTTAGATTCTGTAATGTAGAGGAGCAAAAGTGGTTAAACGCATTGAAAGAGATGAAACCTATCCTTGTCTTGAAGACATCAAACATGGGTGACAGCCTATAAAAAGAAATTAAAAGGTATTTGAAAATGCACATAGATCTCTGAGTTTTGGTCTCCTGCAACAATACATTTGACTAACGCCGTGCAAGTGCATCTACTTTCAGTTATGCAGCTGCCACAAAATCTGTGAATTTGCTTACCCTTGTTTCAGAGAAAGCGAGAGTGGCCCTTTATAGTTCCCTTCACTGTCATTCACAAGAAGGCGCCCAAAAGCCATTGTTGATTCAGAGAGCAGGAGAGTAGAGATAGGTTGCTCCAGATGCGGTGGTTTCAGAAAAGGTTGTGAATACTCACCCTGCATTTTGGAGACAGATTTATATTGATCACCTTACTCATAGAAAGTTGAAACTAAATCTACTAAATGAATCACAATTAACATTCCTCCTGCAAAATTCAAATACTCGATCAACTAGCAAACAAGATATACCTCATCAAAGAAGTTGATGATGCAACCATTTGGCTTTTTGTATTCCGGTATCAGCTGCCACTGGACCAGGTGATCAATGACACTTCCAAGAAGAGCAGGAATAGGTTCTATTTCGTCAACTGTAGGAATAAAAGAAGAGTCACACAGTTGCACACTCTTGGGTAGGATCGATCTCTCTCTCTCCATTCAAGCGTCTTGAATAAGCATAATCGGGCACATTGTAACTAAGTGGGAAGCTTACATTCTAGTTAAATCATCTTACTTGCTTGGTCGTTGCCACATGAGTCCTCTTTGATGTGCCCGAAAATTGGAACGCCAAGTTGAATCAGCTCCTTCTTGTTTCCTTTCATCTGCTTGTTGAATAAAATAAAGGTATCACCTGCATCAATTTCCAAGGCCAGAAGAAAGTTTATAAACAGCGTCAGCAAAGAGAGTTCAAGAGTTGGTCAGAATTAAGTGCAGTTGCTTATCCAATGATTTCCACGTCATGAACTAGGCCTCCACAGCCACAGCTTTCAGTCTTTTGTACGATGTACTATTACACGATCCCTTCCCCCTTTTGAGGATAAAGGGGAGTCCATGATTAAAGAGAATTAGGCTGCCTTCGAATAAGGAGGTGCAGGCCTCACATTGACCTACCAATAATTTTACGTCCCCAACTACTTGGATTAAAAGTGTAACTCTCAACATGAAATTAAAGGGAAATACCTGAGAGTTCACCATTATGACCAGCATCCCTGAGTTCATTGACAAAGTCAGTCAGTTTTGCTAGCTCCGAATCAGTGAAAACATCCTCATATAACTTTAACCCTTTCACAACATTGACCTGCCAATCATGCAACCACCTTCATTGCATCAGTAAACAAAGCCACCAATTCGTATTGTTGTTTGCAGCAAATGAAATCTCCAGGAAAGACTGCAAAATATTTATATATATATATATATATGTGAAAGAACTCGCCATATGCCCTTTCACTTGCTCCTTAGCACTGTAACCTTTTGTCAACTTGATTTGGGAAGGACGAGCGCTGCAGTTTTCATGATTGGAACAAATGTCAATATCTTCAGCAGCAGCAGGCATCACTTCCTGTGATCCTGCATTACAGCAACTACAATAAACAAGCATCTGGGGCAACAGCCAAGCCACAATAGAAAGGTTATTCTACTGCAATCAAATTTTTTAGCCTTCCATCAGGGTGTTAGCCATTCTCAATGAAATGGTGATTTTGTCACATAAGATGGTGGAGTGATCCCTTTTAGTTTTTGACTTTGTGTTTTTTTTTAGCCTTACACTAGTTGGATCGGTGACTGAGGCAATTTGTCATTTGGGCACTTAGATCATAAACAAGCAAACTTTGTGGCCTAGGAAGACAAAGAACAATATTTTAGGAATTCAAATATTGCAAATTAGGGGTCAATTCATATTTGAGACACAATAGTTAGAGTAGTCTGGTCCCACATCAAAATGACTAGAGCCGTCCCCGTCACCCGGTCCAAGTGGCAACAAGAATACATTGCTAGGTTCAAAATCCTTCCCCCTCCCTTAATTCCAAACAATGTAATTAAATGCTAGTTTGATTGCATTTTGATCTAAAAAAATAGATATTTTCCTTGTCTCCTATACTATATAAATAAAAATAACTTCTTAGACTTTATACTTGTATACATGATTCTGAATATTAAAAAAAAAAAAGGACAATGGCCTTCACCTATCGTGGATTCTATTGTAAGCAATTAAAGTCTGAGGCCAGTGTGAAAAGAAAGGAAAGCTCGAGGGACAAGAAAAATTAGCATGATGCAAAACAAAGAGAGCACCGTTTTTGCTGGACCGAGCCGGCTTCTGGGCCAAACGTGCACACTATCCATTGTTTGCCCAACAATTCGGGAATTGTAGATCTACCATACATCCTAACACATAATACACACACACACACACAAACATATAATGAGCTATATTTCAGCTCATATTTCAGATACTAATACTCTCTCTATAATATGTTCTAACTCTTATTCTTGTAATTATTCAGAATATCTAAAAAATACTAATACTCTAATGAAGATGCTTCTGAAAAGGGCAAGGAAATGAGGCTGCAATTAAGCATTTAACGAAATATGTATTACAATTATGTTACTAGTTGTAAAATTTGACCAGCCGGAGTTGGTTAATCATGTGACCGAGTATAATGGACAAATTTTAAATGCAATCAGGCGAAGAATCTCAACTCAACTGTGACCGCCCTCAGGGGCTTATATAACAAAAACAAAGCAATTATTAATTATTAACGACATCCAATGTGTATTAATTAAGCAATCTTGATTACAATAGCAGATCATAATTAGTGTGTGCCTAACAGACACTACTATTACTATTACCCTCTGCTGTTCCTTCTGGTCAATCAAAGCCTGGAACAGCCTGGTAGCGGTAATCATGTCCTTACTTTAAACTCATTTCATATCTATTCCACATGGTTTCCCTTTTTCTTATACAAATTGTTTATTTCACATCCATTTATATTATATGTACTAGCAAACTCATCATTATTTTAAAGAAAGATTTCCTTTCCCGACGAAAATTTAACATCACAGGCCCAGCTATCAGTCTCTTGGATTCTTCCTAAGAATTTTTTTGAACCCACCACCAAAATACGCACGTGTTCGTTGAACCCACTCTGGACAAGCCTGGTTAAGCTTAACCCAGCAGGGCAGGCAGCTTCCCTTCCCACCTTCCTCGGCTCGCCCGCATCATCTCCATGACCCGGTTGGACTCTGTGACTCGGTCCACTTAAACGAGTCGACCCATCCCGATGAGACAACCTTTGGCATCGGGATTAGCTCCGTGAGATTGTCGAGACTCCAACCAACCCGTAAGCCACGTGAAATCAACAAACGGCACCCGCACCCCGTGACGTTAACAGAAAGATCGGACGGCTCCTGTTATCCAGCCGCCCTCATTAAAATCGTTACGCGGAGCCCTATGCGCCGTGATCAAACGTCATCACCAAACTTCCTGTGCCCAAATTAACTGTGCGACTGACCGCAGGAGAGGAGACCTTCCTCAGCTTTGCCTCGGCTCTCCAAAAGTAAAACCCCCTTTTTCTGCCTCGGGAGAAAACTGAGCACGGTGCCACCAAGCTATTCCAAATAATTTCCAGAATTTTGTAAAAAATTTTACGTTTCATCAGATGGAACATTAAAGAATTCTATTGTATCTGTTGAAATTTTAAATATATTTTTTACAAAAATAAACAATTCTAAAAGCTTGCCATCATTTTCAAAAAGTTATGAACAAAAAATTATTTCTTTTAATGAAATTCAGGAGCTGTGTAATGCAAGTCCGAGAAAAAGAAATTGTCCCGTTCTGTTTGGTTGACTAGAAAACAGAGGAAAATTAAGAGTAATAAATGATTGCTTTTTGGGTGGAGAAAAAAAAACAAAAGTGAAAAAGAAAACGTCCTCACTAACGCCTTCACTAATTAGCGAGCGGCATGTGGCTGCCGTATGCCGTGGACTTGAGAAAATTCATCTTTTTCCCGGCCAGAAACAAAGCGAGATCCACCCGGATGGATTCATGGACACCACGCTCCTCCGGCTAACTACCCGATACCGACCGAACCCCGGCGGGTCAAAATATCAAAACACTTTGTGGACAACATATTAATCTATGATCCAAAAATTAATTAAAAGGATTAAATTTGACGGCGTAATTGACTCACCTGCATCCGTGATATCACTGTCCGGCGAATCGGTCTCATGGGTGTTGACAACATCACCATTCTCAAAGCTCTTCTCCACTGCTTCCTCGCAAACTTTCTCTTTCTCTTTCTCATTCAAACAACCAACATCACTAACACCTTTTACCTCTTCAAACAACACAGCTTTCTTCTTCGTCTCATCTGCTCCGACCATCGCCGTCCTGACGGCCACCTTCTTGAGCTCCAGAGTAACGTCCGCAATTGAATGATACTTCTGCATCTGAAGAACAGGGATCCAGTTGAGCCTACGGCGGTGGATCGCGGCAAAGACGGCGTCATATACCACGGACGGTTCTCCCTGTTGGAGCTCAGCCAGGTGAGAACAGAGGGCGTCAATAATGGCATTAGCGGCAGCGAATTCGCCGCTGAACCAGGCAATGGTGGCGTCCTTGGCAAAAGCGTCGGGCGATTGGATTGGAGCCGGAGGCATCATCCGATCCATCGGCGATGCAGGGCCCGCCGCCATCGGCATGATCAGTTCCAATATAACAAAATAGTTAGGTAGCAAAAAAGCAAGGACAAAAACCGAAACTTAATTATCGAGAGAGAAAAAAGGGAAATCCCTTGGAAAATCGTAGCGATTGAGGGGTGAAATTAAAAATTGCTAGTGAATTGTATGGCCGGTTGCTGGGGGCGGAGTTAATCGTTGGCCGATATTTTGGGCTGGATGTATCGGGAGAGAGAGAGTGAGGGGGGGACCTTTAGATCGGAGCGCAGGTGAGGTGAGGTGAGAGTGAGAGACGGGGGGTTTAAGGGGAGGGGAGTGGAGGGTATATATGTGGAGGCGGAGGGTTGGTGACTCCGTACTGGTGGGGCCTATCGAGGCTGACGTAGACGCCTAGTTCTAGACGAGCGGGTGACATGGCTGACCGGAAAATGAAGGTTGGTTGGGGTGTGGAGAAAATTACGATGCGCGCCACTGGCCAGGGCTATGGCTATGGCCAAGGCCCGAGAGGTTGGAAATCAAATTACGGAAACTTGAGAGGAGACCAGTTTTACCACTGCCAACGGCCATCTGTGCTTCTGTGTCGGGCCATACTTGCGCCTTTCTTTTCTGGAGAATACAAAACAAAATTCCCACAAGGCTTAGTCAATCCACTTTAAAACTTTCTAAAATTTATATAAATCTACAGCTTACTCTCTCCGCCCCCCCCCCAAAATTCATCTTGAATGCCTAAACTAATACACTAATTACACTACGAGGTAGTAGTTTTTAGTTATTGTTTGATATTTGTCTTTAACATATACTCCCCTGTTTCATAAAACTTATCAACTTTTTTTTATAGTAGTTAATTCATAAATTTTTTTCTTTTAATAATTTTTTTAAAAAAAACTATAATATAAATTAATATGAATATATTTAAGTCAAATTTTAGTAAAAAAATGTAAAAAGATTATTCTTTATGAAATGAGGGAGTAATAAATTGTAGTTTCCAAATGACATACATATAATTTTATATATTCCTCCTTTTAACTTAATTTTTTAATTATTTTTCCTTAATTATTGATCAATCCATTTTTTTTTAAATATTTGTACCTATTTTTTCTTATATATTTTCAGCTTTTTAGTTCCTTTTATTTAAGGATATCATTCTCATTTTTTAAATTTGCTATTATTCTCCTTTTTTTTATTCACATATTTTTCAAAATTTATTAAGGTAACTATCATCGATGTTGGCCTCTTTCCCTTTTCATAAAAGACCTAAGGTCCATCATAGGTTATATATAGTTAATGTGGCTAACATGTTAAGCATGTGATATCAAATGGTTCAATTGGATACAAGGTAACATGTTAGTTATGTTAATTGTCCACGCTATTACAATTTTTTTAAAGGTAAAGTAGATGAAATTATAGCCATCATTGCAAAAATAAGATGACAACTTTAAACACTTAAACCCATAAAAAAGCTACAAGGTAAAGCAACAAAAAAGCCTGCGTTGCAAAAGGTTTTGTTGGTTTTTCATGACTAAGACATGGCAACAAAAAAGAAATTTGCATATGCAATGGTCAAAGTAATGCCCAAACATTGAGTTATTTTTTCATGGCAAATTCGTTGCTAAGAAGCAATAAGAATAAGAGGAGGAAAATTTTGAGTTTGAAAAATAAATGGAGCAGGAGGGTTTATCGTAAAAGCAACTTGATTGACTCATTTGTTTTTTGTTGATTAAGGGGAATGGTACTGTGTAAAATATGTGAATAACTCAAATTTGATATTTTTTACATAGACTTAATTGTTATTTTTAAGGAGCATTGCTTTTTCATTGCATTAGACTTTAACTAGTTGCCCATGCATTCTCAAAATGAGAGGCAAGAAATTCCAGTAGAATCAAACCTCTTCATTTCCACCACCTAAAATAAAGGCCAAATCATTCTCCACCTCTGACCGCTGCCCTTGCCAATGTTGGCAATAAGTCATCAGGTGAGAACAACCAGTTCAAGTTACTACTCTCAAAGTTAGCGTCTTGTTAACAATTAACAAACTAAGAAAATTTTTAATTTTTGAACTAGTCACTAAATATATGGTCCTTAGCATGTGGGTATCTAATTGTGCAAATCTGCACTATTTCAACCATCTTTTCCAATGCGCATAATCTCGACTTGGCTAAGGGCTCCCCCACATGAATCCAGCTACTCATCATTGACATCATTTTCTTTCCTATGCACACTATTACCATTGTCGCTATCACTATCTTACTCACCTTTCAAAACCTTATATTCGAAACCCTCCTACCCACGGCCTGAACAAACATTGTCAACCTTGCTAACTTTGCCAATTGATTACCAACAAGAAAAATATTAGGAAACTAGAAACATCAATCTAATTCCGATGAAGAGAATGATATGATGAAGATAAACTTGGAATTGAGACTTTGTATTTTCTCTATTTTTCACTTTTGTCACATAAGCAATTTTAGCAACTAATGATAAAATATATCCAAATAAGTAACGTTTGTGGTAATTTTTCATTAAAAAAATTTTGATGGCAAAGTTGCTCCATCTTTAGCTACTGTTGCCAATCTTAATTTTTTGGTTTAGTATTGATGAAATTTTTTGAAGAAAATTTTAGTTAGGATTAATAAATTTTACAATTAGTGAGGTTAAATTTAATTTTAGAATATTTGTTTGCTAGTATTGGAAATTTAAAGCCGAATAGTGCTTTTGTAATAGAAATGTTTAGACTTATTCTTCCTATTTTTTAGAAGGGTAAATAACACCAATCATCCTTCAAGTAAAACCATATTTTGGATTCATCCACAAACTACAAAACGTTACACCATTTATTCTTTAACTATAAAATTTGTTACACCAATCTTTTTTTCATTAACTGCAACTGTTAAAATGGACAAAAAAAAACGTAAAAAACTAGTTTTAACTCCTAAAAACCTTCAATTTATCGTAAAGACATCAAAACTTTTACATCTTACAATAAAACCACCTTCTCCTAACCATCCTTCCTCCTTCATGATTGCCACCATCCTTGGTTTCGCCTATTTGGTTCTCGCATCCTCTGTCATTGATTCCAAGCTATCCTTTTCATTTACGAGCATACTTCCCCTCTTTTCCTGCCAGATTGTCAATGGTCGTCTTCCTCCAACGGCGCACGGTCATCTCCCTCCAGTGATGCACGATCATCTTCATCTATCAAAGCACGATTGCCAATTGTCATCTTTATCTGGCAGTGCACGATCGAAGAAAAATGACGATGTTAGAGTGCAATTGAAGGGAAATGTCTAAGCGGGATTGAAGGGAAACAACGATAACGGACTACAATGGACAAGATTGGAGCACAACAGGAGAGCACTACAAAAGATGACACTTAACTGCCGAGATAACAGGCGATGGCGAAAGATGGAGATCGACAAGGAAAAAGGTTGTGTTCTGGCCTCAAGGGTCTCAGCCTTATTCACTTTTCTCTGTTGATTAATCATAAATGGTAGGCGTTATGTAGGATGTCGATGGCAGAATGAGGACATGATGGTGCCAGATCTGCGCTGCCCATTGCAAAGGTGAAGGTCATGAGGAGTAGAGAAACAAAGGTGATGATTATGACGAGACGGTGGTTTTATTGTAAGATGTAAATGTTTTGAAGTTTCTATAATAAATGGAAGGTTTTCAAGGGTTAAAACTAGTTTTTTTTTGTTCGTTTTAATAGTTGCAGTTAATGGCAAGATGATTAGTGTAACATTTTCATAGTTAAAAGATAAATTGTGCATTGTTTTGTAGTTTCGGGATGAATAAAAAACATGAGTCTTATTTTAGGGACGATGAGTGCTGTTTTATCCTTTTTAGAATTAGTATTGGTAGTACGTATTAGAAAAATTATCCACAATTTTTCTAGAAAAATAAAATTTGTTCTTATCTTTTTTAAAAAATATATTATGTTTTAGTTATATAATGCCCCTTTTTTTAATTTTGTCCTGGTTATTATTTTTAAAGATTGCTAATGTAACTAAGTCTTGGTTCATTAATTTTTCAAAATTAAAAATTCACCCTAATGTGTTAAAAAAGAATTTATTGTCCTTAATTTAATCCCAATGTTTTAAAGTCTTATGACTAAATTCCTAACAACTAAACTCTCACTTTTAGACTTCAGTAAAAATACCAACCAGAGCTTATAGGCTATAAATGATTTGCCCATCCAGACTCAGTATTTTAATGTGCTTAGCAATAAGTATAAAAGTAAGATGGTACACATACACTCGAATGCTATTGGACATAAGCCTTATTTTTATCCTGATGAAGATTATAGTTGACTACTACCTTACAAGCTCAATGAGATTCAAGAAATTGACTGACTTAACTTGTTGACTACTTGGAACAAACTTGCAAGGAAGTAAAGGTCTTGCACAAACAAGAAGAAAAAAGAAGAGAAAAGATCCTAGAGAGAATGATGATAGGCCGAAGTATTCAATGGGCTAAGAGCCCAAGGAGCTCTACTATGATGTTGATTAGCAAGATGGGGACACACTGAGTTAGGATTTAGGAGATTTATATCTATACTGGTGTGCATTGTCTTACTATTTTTTAGATATTTTATGAATATTTTTATGATTAATAACTTTTAAAATTTTAACTTATTTATCAAACTTTTATGATTTTTCATCTATTCCTATTTTTTTATTTTAATTATTACATCTATATGTCAGTTTACATATTAAATTTAAAGTATATAATCTTGATCGATGGGCTCGGTGCCCAAAGAGCTCTACTATGATCTTGACCAGCAAGACAGGGATGCACCGAGTTAGAATTTAGGGGATTTATGCTAGTACTAGTGTCGATTAATTTAATTTTTTTTTCAAAAAATTTATGGATATTTTAATGGTTAATTACCTTTAAAATTTTATGTTATTTTTCATAAATTTTATGTTTTTTTATTTAATCCTATTTTTATTTTAATTATTGTATCTATATGTAAATTTAATTATTAAATTTAATTATATAATATAAAACTTTTTGAGATTAAAAAACTACTTTTGTTGCTTTTTTGTTGCAAACTAGTTGCTCGTCAGCAATGTGGTACTTTGTTGCTTCCTTGCAACGAAAAAGTAACGAAATACGATCACTACTTCACATCATGTGCCTTGTACAATCAACAGCAATTTTACTAACAAATTTGTAAGGCTTCTTTGTTGCTCTTTTGTATGTATGAACAATGAATCACCATATTCCTTTTTTTTCTTCGTGCTTTTTAGTGAAAATTCTCCTTGTTTGCGTTAAAGGATGATTAGTGATTTTCTTGTGATAGATTATTTGTATATTTTCATTAATTAATCACATTTTAAGTATGTTTTATTTAAATCTGACTATTAATTTCCTTAAACTAAAAAATAGAAAACATAGATTTAGTCAACTATTTTAAAATTACAATTTGTAAACTAAAAGAATCTTTTTTATTTTCCAATCAATATCAAATGTAGAAAATTAACTATTGTTGACCTTGAATATTTTAGTATAAGTATTTACCTTACAAAAATTATATAATTTTAATCAAAATTGAGCAACTACCCATCTTTTCATCATTTTTGAATTTAAAATAAAATGTTATAGGAACACATTAATTCCTACTTAAATATTAATAGATTAAACTACAATCGTTATAAGTTTTATACTTTATATTTTTTTGTTTGGAGTACTTCAATATTTAAAAATAAAATGAACTCTAATGCATTATTTAATCAAAGAATTGATAATCTTAGAAAGTAATTAATGAATAAATAAATATATAAATCTAAAATTACAGCAAAATGACCATTGATCCATTAATAAAAATTGAACCATTAGGTAAAAAATCATTAGAAAAAATAAGTTAAAGGCAACTACATATAAAAATTTTTTATTTCATTTGAAAAAAAAATTATGAATTAATTTATATGTTGAAGAGAAATCTTAAACATTATCTAAAAATCAGGACCTCAAAGTTTAATTAATTCATAGGTTTTAACTCTCCAAAATGGACTTCGGTTGCAACTGTTAGCTTATTGAAACCTCAATGGGTTTTTAAGATGTTTGTGAAACATGAGGGAATAAATGTGAATTTGACTAAACGTTTTAAGCATTTGGAATTCTCCCTTATTTTTTTTCCTAATTATAGATTTATATTTTTTACATTGAAATACGTGCATGAATCATTACAAAATAAATATTTGCATTTTTCATATACTAAGGAAATAAATTTTTTTATACTTATAAGCAAATTAATAAGAAGAGGGGAATAAAGCTAGAGTAGCTAAACGATGTGCTGGAGCAACACACTGCCGAGACATTACAACTAAAGCACAGCGATCAAGAGACTCCATACTAGCAATGAGGATCTGAGCTAAGCTTGCCAATGCGGGGGATACCACCAACTTACCCCAAAGAATGGTAAGGGCTTGAGCACAATTTGTAGGAATAGTGATATTAGTTAAACCTAGCTGTTGAGCCACCGTGAAGCTTCTTTGATAGCAAATAGTTCCACCTGAAGAGCAGAATGACAATAGAAATATGTCTTGACTATCTTGATACCTTGGGGGAGCATTGACAATGAATAAATGAGGAACCACAGCTGGACTACTATTGCGATTAATGCCTCTAATCTGATAGAGAGCATTAGGAGGGGTTTTCATTGAAAGTGGATGACTGAACTTTGAACTGATGATATGAGTATAATAGGTGAATTAACGCATCTCTTCAAGAACAAAAAGAAAGCACATCAAAGGTTAAGTGTTGAAAGACCACCTTATTTCTTCCCAACTAGATGACCCAAATAGTGGAAACCAAAAAAAGAATCCAATCTAAGTTCCATTTCCTTTAAGCATGGAGGAGGTGAAGAAGCCAAGTCTGAAATGAGGGAGTTCGAGATGATAGAAGAGTGCCCTAAATATTACTAGAGCCTTGACATTCCCAGAATAAATGAAGCAATGATTCCTTTTAGGATTGACATCTAGACAAATAGAACTGATATTTCCTCCATGAGCTGCTAAGTTAGATGTTAAAAGTTCTCATATGCTTATATATGAACTTTTCTACATGACACCGGATTTGCATATACAATTATGTGGTCTAATGCTTGCTTGAGTTTAACTTTTACCATTTGTTATATAATTCTTTGGATTCAAATTATCCTGGTCAAGGCTAGCTTGCATGTTTTCCTTGAGATTTAGAAGGACTTAAATTAGACATTTAGCATTTCCTTGTAAAAACATTTTACCCCTTCATATTGTTCTTTTTAATACATAACAAGTATAAGGACTTTTGGGTCAATAAATAATCTTATAAGCCTTTGGTTAAATGACATACGAATATTTGTACTTATTAAAGTACTGGTTACTTTCACATACCAAAAAATTGCATTGAATGACAATGATTATGAAATGAATTCCCACATAGGATTTTAAGAAGTGCACTTTAGCTATCTAGCTAGCTAAACTCATGATGTCGTTTAATTTTGAAACTAATCGTTATTCTCTATATACTTTAATTAAAAGATATTTATTTACTGTCACAAAGAACCAAATATGTTGGGAAAGCTTGAAAGGGGGAATTCATGAATGGTGGAAAGAATTAAAAAGGTTTAGCAGTGTTTGACCTTATAGAATAAGGATATGTTTAGTCATATCAAGCAAAAAAAGAAAGCCTTAGAGATTGAGCTTAGGGACGTGGGTTGAACTGATACTTTGCCTTCTAACATTACTTAAATTTGGGGTATAAAGATGGATCTAAAGTGGTTAGAGAGCCTAGAAAAGCTTATGTGAAAGTAAAGAGCTCGGTTTTACTAGCTTGAGAAAGGGGACTGCAACACTAAAATTTTCCATGCTTATGCTTCCATGAGCAAAAACAAAAAAAAAAACAAATACAATTATGCATTTAAGGAATAATAATGGTAGATGGGTAGAATAGAACAGTTGTAATGCATATGGGGTGGGGTACTTTCCTAGTCTATTCACTTTGTCCCGACCCCTAGACACAGATGATGTTTCAAGTTTGATGGATAGGCGGGTTATGCAAAAGATGAACAATGTCTTGTTTGCTACAATTGTTGAGGATGAGATCCAGACCAGATGGCCTTGAAAAAATGAACTTAACTAAAGCTCTAGAATCGGATAGAATTAAAGCATTATTTTAACAAAAATTTTGGCCTAAGTTTAGTTTTAATGTTTCTAAATTTTTTTTTATCCTAAATTATGGAGGTGGTGTGCTGAAGGTCAATCAAAGCCTTATCGCCCTAATCCCAAAAGATTAAAACGTAGAGGATATAAGGCAAATCCAAGCCATTAGTTAGTGTAATGTGATTTGTGAGGCAGTATCAGAGGTGGTGGTGAACGAGATAAAGTAAATTCTCCTAGATGTTATCTCCAAAAAGTATAGTGCATTTATCGAGGGGAGACTTATCTCAGACAATGTCTTTACAGATGAGGGAGGGTTATTATGCTGTCAAGCTTGATATGTCCAATGTGTACAACAAGGATGAATGGTGTTTTATGGAGAATATGATGTGTCATCTACGCTTTGGTGAATCCTTAATTTCACTCATGATGAGGTGCACTACCACAGTCCACTATTTAGTTCAAATTAATAGGGTTCCTCACAAAGATATCATCCCTCAATGACGCCCGTATCAAGGAGATCAACTCTCTTCATATCTATTTATTTTATGCGTTGAAGGGCTCTTTGGTATTTTAAACAAGGCTATCAATAAGTGTCCAATGACGGTTATGTTGATTAGCAAAGTAAGTCATTGTATCTGGCATGTTTTTTTCTCACGAATTTTTTCCATTTTTCAAAATTAATCAGACTTAAACGGATGTCGTGGTTGCATTTCTTGAAAGTATGAGATGGCTGTGACTCTATGCATTAATTTTTATAAGTCAAGTCAATTATTTTCTCCAAACTCTTCCAAAAATTGCAAGTGCTTAATATATAGAATTTTGGAGTTCCAACTATTTGAAAAATAGAAAAGTATTTTGGGTTATCGTCGGTGGTTTGGAGTGTTAGATTTGTTCCAATCAATTAACCTAAAATTTTTATGATAACAAAACATTTAAGAAGGACTAATATGTTTATTTTAGTATGTAAGGTAATTAGACAAATTTACATATTTTTTGGACAATGTTCATTGTTTCTCAAGTTGTTTGAAGTGTTTCAAGTGTTGCTTGAAAAATAAGAAATTCTATTGAAGGAAATCAACATTAAAAGTTGAAAAGTTTAAAGGTTAAAATTTCCTGGACATGAAGATTCAACGAGGTGAAAATTGTCAACTTGTTAAAATTGAAGCAGAGTTTTTAGTCTAAGATGTTCTTAGTTATGGACAAGAAAAACACTTGAGTGAAAAATTTTCAACAGGATGAAAACTTCAGTCAAATCTCCAACATGAATCTCTGGTTGAGAAAATCTTTGAAAATTCATTTTAAAATTGTACCACATTAGATTGCTATATGGGCTAAATGCTGAAACGTAATAAATTAACGATCTAGTTGTTAGAGACCAAACCTTGGGTAACGATACAAAACTAAAATTTTATCCGAGTGAAAATTTTCACCTAGGTGAAATTGGGTGACAGAGATAAATTTTCTTGTCAAATTTGATAGCAACGATCACCTATTTTTTCATAGACTTTTCTATCATTCCCAATGGCTTTTCACCATTTTTTTGGCCCTTTAAGGAGTATAAAAACATGGAGAAATACCTTGGAAGTAACTCTTGACTATTATAATTGAGAATTTAACATCAAATCCAAGAGAAAAAGCTCATCTCGATAGAATCATTAATGTTCTTATACCTTCATTTGTATATCTAAATAAGAGTGCTATTGTGTGAGCTTGAAATCTTATAAACACTTCAAGTCTTAGAATCACTTAAGTGTTGCATGATTTCTAATGAGCCTTGAAAAAAACTAGAAAGTGGTTTCTAGTTAGCTTTGGAGAAAACTAGGGATTAGTTAGATGTGAACCTTGAGAAAAACATCATTCTAATCTTAATCAAAAGATAGTAGAGAAACTCTTAAGTGGGCAAACTTAAGGAGATGATGTAGACTCCGGTTAGTGAACTTGAACCTCTACAAATCCTGGTTCATTATTTTTCTTCTTCTCTTTTATTTACTTGCTTTATTTATGCTTAACAATGCTTGATTTGTTCTTGATCTTTGGTTGAGTTAATTTGACAGTAAAATTTGATTTTGTCAAAGTTTTTTAAAGCAACTAATTCACCTTCCACTTGGTTGTACTTAGGACAACGAGGAAGATGAAGAAGAGGGCTTTCAGCTACCTATTGGTGAAAATTGATGATATGGTTATGATTGGATATAAGCAGAAGTTTCTTTCTTTAGGCGACAAAAAGATCCTTCCGAATACATTGGCTCAAGCTATCCTCACTCATGTCATGATAGTGCTTTTAATTCTGCTAGGTTCGAGTAATGCCATGAACAGAAAAAGATGAATCGATGTTGGTAGAGCTATGATAAGAGCAAGCCAACCATTCATTAGTTAACTTGGGATAAGCTCTATTGGTCAAATAAGGAGGGCAATATGAATTTCTGGAATATGGTTGATTTTATTTTGCCTATGCTCGTGAAGTAGGAATGGTGCTTGATGATGAGTCTTGAGTTATTTTATGCTTGAGTTATATGCATCAGTACATTTGACCTTTCTAAATGAAACTAAAGGTTCAAATCATTCTTTAACTTGGTATAGTATTTTGAAACGGCGAAAAGTGCTAAAAAATGAGGTATGATGGAAAATAGGAACTAAGAGGAGCATAAACGTGTGGAACAACCCCTGGCTGCTGAGACATCCATCATTTAATCATCAAACTCCAATGCATGTAGGGAAGGAGAATGGGAGAATTCGTGATTTGCTATTGGAACTTGGTGGGGGTTGGAGTCTTTTGCTCCCAAATCAGCTTTTTTATGCTGGATATGGCCCGTATTATGTCAGATTATTGCGGTCAGATTGTGAATGATGGCACAATCTTTTGCACTATAATGTTGGTGGTGAACTTCTAGTTAAGACTACATACCATTTGCTCTAAAAAATGTAAAGGTGATGAAGTCAACACATCAAAAAAAATGATGTGGTCAACAATTATAAGGTCATGGGTCTTCAATAAGACAAAGATATTTTGGTGATAACTTTATAGATGCCAATTACACACTCAAGTTGAACTCTATAAGAGGCATATTGTGGAGGATATGAAGTGTCATTTTTGTAATGAGGAGGTGAAATTTGTGATGCACGTCATGAAAGAGTATTAGATCGTAAAAGCTATTTAGGAGGCTTAGAGACCCATCTATGTGACAGAAGGAAAGTGCTCGACCTTGGTAGGGTGGTTCCAGTGGTTGCATATAAACCAATTTAATGCCTAACGAAAGAGTTTCTTCATTATAACCTGGTCCATTTGGTATTTCAAGAACAAGGTCAAGACAATACAATATTTGATTTAGCTTCATGTAACTGGCATATGGAAAAGGCTTGTAATGATGTTAAATGCACTTCTTTTCCCTTAAAGTACTTGCGGTCCAACTAAATTTGGTAAAACCTGCCTTCTAGTTAATGGAAAATTAACACGGATGCAGCTCTCAGTATGGATGAAAAAATTAAAGTAGGTTGGTTGTCCGAAGTGATCAAGGGCTTGTTATTGCAACAATGTCGACTCTTTTCTATGGCCTCTAGGAACCATTCTTTGTTGAGAGTCTTGTGGCTCAATAAGGCATATGCATGGCATGTGATTTGCTTCTTATAGAGTGGTTTTTGAATTAAATATGATTTGTTGGGTTTGTTAGCTCAAATCTAAGAAGCTTACGAATTTTAGTTCATTTAGGATTGGGTTTATGTTTTTATTTTGAATTTTGTTTTAGTTTTCCTATTTGTTTAGGATTTGGTTTTTCTATTTTGATGTGGTTCATATTTGTGTGTGGCCTATAAAAGGACTTGTTATGTTAGAGTTTTGAGTATAAGAGAAAAACTAATGTGGTAATGAGACAAGATATGAGAGTTTCAGAAGGGAGAAGAGGTCCAAAGACTGAAAAGGGCTAGTATCATAACTTATAATTGTATGAGGGTAAGATATTGAGGTTATTAGTATTGCGTAGAAGATCCATAGGTCGATGTGAGCACTAAGAAGATACCTCTATTATAATGTCTATATTTTGTTCGGGTGGATTTATCTTATTTGTGGATATAGACTAGTTACGAGCTGAACCTATTAAATTCATTTGTGCTTGTTTGATCATATTTGTTATTTCATTGTGCGTGATGGGTGATTGGAATTTTTTTTTCCCAATAAGTAGTATCAAAGCTTATGGTTTAGTCCTAGTATGGTAAACCGTGTGGCACATTCTGGCATGGTTGTTTGTTTAGATTGTTCGGTGAAGCCCTAGGGAATTGTCCTAAAGATATTTGACAGTGGTTGCAGCGTGATACCGATGGCTCAATACAAGTTTAAAAATTGAAGATTTTGTTCATTTGTGTTGATGCTCATGATGTTGATGTTTGTGATGCTTGATTTGTTGTCGTTTTCATTCATTGTTGTTGTTTGTGTCTTGGTGGTGTTTGTCTTTCATAGTCATGTTCTTGGTATTCGTAGTCATTTGCATTCTTTGCTGTGTTTATATTTTGGCAATGTTTGTAGTGTTCATATGCTAGGATTTTCAGCATGGGAGAAAAGTCAATGTTGTGAAGTGGCAAGATATCAGGGTTTTACGAGGGAAGATAGATCTGGAGGCTGGAAAGAGTTAGGACGAGAAGCCTTTGTGATTTTCATTTCTTGTAATTGTATGAAGGTAGGATATTAATTTTATCAGTGGTGTGTATGGGATCCATAAGCCAACTTAAGCACTAAGGACATACCTATATTGTAACTTCATTATTTTGTTCGAATGAATTTTTTCTTATCCGTTGATATTGATTAATTAAGAGTCAAACCACGTTAAATTTGTGTGAACATCCTTGATCTCGTTTGTTATTCCACTACAAATAATGAATGATTGGAGAATATTAGGACCTTAGCGGTGATGAATACAATCAGAAGTGCTATTCTTTTCTGGTCTGAATCGTAGGAGGTTACTTGGGCTACTAGAGAGGTCTTGTCGCACATCCCTACATAGGTTATTTCACATTGCTTTGGGGAAGTTAATATATTAGAACATTTTTTTGCGAAGTTGGTTCTGGCTAAGGATGCTTGTGTTGTATAGACATAGTAATTGCTTCCACCAAAACTTTTTTGTATTGCTGAACTTGACACTTCAAATGGTTCAGATTAATAGATACATGATATTTCTCATAAAAAATGATGTCACTAACTAAGCTAAATACATTTTGTTTTTCATAATTACCATTTCTTAAATTAACTACGTGCTCATTTACATTTTCGTGAAGAATCGTCTATTTATCATCTTTCCTTAGTTACCTTACTCTCAAGATTATCTTCCTGTCAAAAGCTCAGACGTTGGTTGTATGAAAATATATATCAAATCGAAAAGGGCATTTCTTTTATCAAAACTTCCCTTTCTTGTTTATTGTAGAATTTTTTTTTCTCCTTCTAGTTTTAGTAAGATGAACATAGAAAATCAATCATCAATAAAAAGAGAGAAAAAAAAAACTAGACATCATTGCCGCCGTAAACCCAAACAAAGTTTTCTATGTTAAAAGATAAGAAGAATTACAAAAACCCCTGCTTTAGTTTGCTCTAACCTACACTTTATTTAATCTATTTTAAAAAAACATACACTTTACCATATATTTCTTTTACTGTGTTGACAATAATTTTTGAAGTCCTAATCTAAATTATTTGATAATCATATTCCAGTAATTTTAAATTTTAAATTTTGTTTTACAGCTAACTGATCTTTAAAAGATACTAATATATATTTACAATGAGAAAAATGTATTTACAGAAAGAAAAAATTAATAATTTAAAATATATATTAATTATATAAAAAATATTAAAGCAATTGAAATTACTAGATGATGAATACAATTTTAAAACTATTACCAAATACTATAAAAATATAAAAAATAAAATGTAGATTTTTAAAAATAAAATGATCAATAGGTAAGAGCTAATTATAAGTTTACTAAAATCTATAATAAAAAAAAATACATATTGAGTCATCCAAGTACAGAAAGTTCCAACACGTACCACTTTTCCTGTGCCAGTTTCATAGGCTAGACTCGACACCTTTTCTTTTTAGCTGTTAATTTTCCTAGGGTAGCCTCCTATTTTAAATTGGAAATCTCGGTTTTTCCGTGCTCTGTCTCCTTCTCGCTGCAAAGCATCCAAACAATTTTAACACTTCTGCTAATGAAAATTACTTAGACGAAGCGTAATTAAGTGTGAAAAAAAAAACAAACAGCTCAAGGGTTAGGTTTGGTCCTGTTTAAAATTTGATTATGACTCATTCTAATTATTATCAATCCAAGTCTAAATAAAATTTTAAAACAATTCAAACAAAGCTCAATTTACTTATTATTTTACTTAATTTTGTCAAATTTTAGATTTTTTTTAATTTAAGTGAATAATTCAAGCTTATTTCAAGCTCAAATAGGTAAAAATTTATTCACAACTTGTTTATATTATTTTTAATTCAAACCTAAACAAAATATTAAGTTCAAAAAATATTTCAAGCCAAACATAATTACTTTATACTTAACTCGGCTCGACTCTTTTTTAGCCGTATAAATGTGGCTAACGCGTCTGTTTATATACACCTAGGCGCATTAAATAACTACCGAATTAATCTAAATATGGCTCTTTAATTTTAAAGATTTTTAATTTATTTTTTTTATCTATTAATTGCTTCTTCCTCTTTATCGGTTAGCATGTTAGGGCATCTCCAACAGTTTTTTCAAAATTTCAAATAAGATGGGGAAACAGAAAGTAAAATCTCTATAATTTTTTTACTCCAACTCTAACAATTTCCCTATTTTATAGAATTTTTTATTTATTACATAAAAATTAAATATTATGGATTTAAAGTAAATTCAAATTAATGACTAGTTTAATTATTGTATAATTAAATATTGTTGAAAATGTAAAAAAATTATTTCTTTTTTTTTTTTTACAAAGAATGACTCTTTTACCTTTTTGACTAAAATTTAACTTAAATATATTGATATTAATTTATGTTATAAAAAAATTTAAAAATTATATTTATAAAATAAAATCTTTAGGGTACCATTTTCATAAAAAAATTATACTTCTATAAGAAATTTCGAAAGAAAAATAATATGAATTAATTGTTATACAATTAAATATTGTGTAAAACGTAAAAATTTACTACCTCCACTTTACAAAGAATAATTATTTTAACTTTTTAACTAAAGTTTGACTTAAATATATTCATATTAATTTATGTTATAATTTTTTTAAAAAATTATATTTATAAAATAGAGTCTTTAAGGTACTATTTTTATATAAAAATTTTATATTTCTATAAGAAATTTTGAAAGAAAAAAAATTATGAATTAATTGTTATAAATAGTAAATTGAACAACTTTTACAAGATAAAAGGAATATTATTTTTCATTTCTTAAAAATTTTTGAAATTTCTACAAAAATAAAAAATGAGATATTTTCTTTCATCTCATTCCTTATTTTAGTAAATAAGATGTTAAAGCTGTTGGAATGAAAATTTATTTTATGTTTTTTAAAATAAAAGAAAATTATAAAATAGGAACACCGGTGGAGATAGTCTTATAGCCTACAGGGGTCCCTTTTTCGGGTCTAGTTGCAAAAATTGAATACCCATGCATGTATTTTCGGTCTTATATACTTTTCATAAAACCTGCTGTAATCTGACACGTACACATCTTACAAATTTGTTTGATCGATTTAGCAAAATTGATTATTTACACTGATACGAAACTGACAAATGGTGCTGAGGACATAACACATAAGGCCCGAACAGTAGCCCCGACTTGAAACTTTTTCTCTTCAGCTTACATTGTTTATTAAATGTGGTTTGATGTTTTTTAGGTTTTGTAAAATAAACACTTCAACTCTCTAACTTTTTCAATTCTCTCGAATACTTTATCTTGTAAATGCTTCTGAGTATAAATAAAATTAATTATTTGAGATATAAAAAACACATGAATATATGGCAAGGGTTAGAGGTGTTATTATTTGGTTTTTTCAGTTTTAACCGAAACTGAATAACTGAATTTATTTAATTTTTGGTCTTATAAACTAATAACTGAATAAATTGAAATAATAAAAAAATAAATTCAATTATTCTGTTTTTAGTTGAAATAATAGAATTCTATGCATATACATTCCAACCATCAAACATTCATCACATATTTCAATCTAAACACATATTTCAATTATATAATAAACATATATAATTCATTCAAAATCCAAATATCGCATGCATACACATAACAAATATTCATCACATACATGATCTTTTCTAAATCTCAAATATAAGTGCTACTAAAATAAAATTCGGTTATTTTGGTTAATTAATTTCTAATTGAAGTGAACTGAAAATCAAATTAAATTTATATATTGATTTTTGGTTATAACAAAAATTAAAATTATGTCTAAAAAAGATTTAAAAAAATGAATTTTTTAATTATTTGATTATTTTTGGATATAACCGAAGGCGCAAGCGCAGGGAACGGGACAGTGGACAAGCATCAATTCAATTCGAAAACGGCAGGTTGGCTGAGAAAAAGTGAGATGGAAGAACCGGAAAAGAAGATGCCTCGGAAATGGGTCCCGGTCTACTTCCGATTCGGTTCCTTCCATTCCATGGCCATGACATGAACATCAAGCAGAGGCTGCTTTCCAATTTGCATCCGTCATCCATGCGGTCCATCCAAAGACCTCTATTTAATCTACTCCGTTGTTTGCACGATCACGATATGGAATCAGAATTTTTCAGATAAGGTTTTACCCTTTTTCCACTTAACTGAATTGTTAGTTCTAAAGTCATAAAAAAAACACTCCATAAAATAAAATGAAAAAGTTAAAATCACAATTTAAACCACAAAGTAATTTATATATACGTATGTTTTCTAATAAAGTTAAACATGTTACAAGCTATCCATAAAAATGCAATTGTGAGATGAAAATATTAGAAATTTACTTCTATCACGTGATATTTGTTTAAAGTCATAAAAAAGGTAAGCGTTTTTATTTTATGGGAAAAAAAAAAGAGGAAAAGAAAGAACTGATAAACGTAAATAACTCTTAAACTCATTTAAATAAATATGTAAATATTTTCCTTTAAAAAGCAGGGAGGGGGAACTATTCTTATCTTGTTTATGTGGATACTTCTATACCACACGCTACATCTCCCTTTTCAATTTATTTACAATCATGCCACAACAATGACGAGACTCGATTGTGCTTGCCTTCTCCAACGAGCACCACCAATGGAAGTTTAATATATATACTCCAAGTCCAAAATTATTCATGGGTGCAGATTCTTGAGCTTGTTTTCTACTCTCCTCATCTTTGGTCATCACCAGCAACTTTTCCTGGGAATAAGTTTGTCTTCTTTATTATTTGATTTTGTTTTCGTGAGAGTCACGACTATATCAATTAATTTCTAGTTGGTATTGAAAAAATTATATTTTCTAATTCTGTACATGAATTTCATTTATAAACTCGTAGTAGTTTGGAAACAGAGAAAACAAACTCGCCCCAATGACTAATTTGTGTGACCGTATGGAACCAATTCTAGATCTTTTATCATATATGTCCACTGGATTTGCTATGTTCATAAAATTCACTGGTGAAATGATTTGAAAAGAAAATACAACCTTTGCACATATGATATATCTGGAAACATCAACATCAATAGTTAAAAAAAATCTTGGAAGATCTATTCTAGTAAGTTTCTTCTCTTTAAATTGATAATAATGAATTAGTTAAAAGTATTGTTCTATTCATACAAATATTTCAGTTGTTGTCTCCTTGGTAAGAAATGGTGTTCTATAAATAATAATTTTTTATTTAATAAAAAGTATTGTTCTATTCATACAAAATAAAATTATTTATTTCATAAAAGAAGTTGTTTCACAAATAATGTTATTTCATTCATACAAATATATTGCAATGTAATAAGTTGTTTATTTTATAGGAAATGTTGTTTGTAAATAATGTTATTCTTTTCAATAAGAAATGTTGTTCCATTCGTACAAATATGTTTTTTTGTAATATATTGTTTATTTCATAAAAAAGTAGAGTTACATAAATAATGTGATTTCTTTCAGTAAAAAATGTTGTTTCATTCATATAAATATATTATTCTGTAATATGTTGTTCATTTTCTAAGAAATGTAGTTCAGACGTGATGGTAGTCTTATAAAAATGTGTTGTTCATTTTCATAAGATATGCTATTAAAAAAATGTTTACAGTCTTATAAGAAGTATTATTCATTTCGTAAGATATACTATTTAAGACGCTGTGGTTATCCTATAATAGGTGATGTTGATTTTGTAAGATATATTATGCTAAACACTGTTTAATTTTTGTAAATAAGAAAAAAATGATACAGTATGAATGTGTGCCTGTCATGTACCCTATAGCTACTCTTACCTAAAAAATTAAATTCTATAATTTTTTTTATTAAATCTAATCTTTTTTCTTTATCTTATCCAGATCATGCTGCTTAGGTGCTTACACATGTTGGAGGAAACAGTTTGGGGAAAATTATTCTAAAAATTGATTATATCATTTCCACTTGTACATGCATCTGCTAACGCATATAACATAACTAGATCAATAATTGATGTTACAAAACCAACCATTGGATAAAGCTGTACTCATAAAGATTGTATACCTCGAATTTTTTAACCTGTCAATCTAACCATTCCATTTTCATTCATAAGTTTCAATGACTTAAGTTTTATCGAATAATAATTTAAACTAGCGCCCTCCAAAATATATTCTTATTTACCATCTCACACACATTCATTTGCTATTTTCGATGATATTCAAATTTTGGTCTGGATTTGGCTGATTGTCTTTTGTTCCTTTTATTACTTAACTGACCGTATCCGATGTTATCATTCATATTTTATGGTCGATACAATCTCCGTTAAATTCTGATGTTCAAGAGTGATTATAGACTCTTACAAGAAAAATCTTCAATTGGAGGTGGATAACAATGAATTTATGTTTTCTCTTAAGTTCACGGGAATCTCGGCTCTGTTAGTGTATCATGATGTTTTGCAACATATATGGAGGCGATTGCTAGGAATAAAGTCATTCTTTACTCTTTTTTTTTTTTAAGGTTTTATAGGTACTTTTTTTTTTGTTTTTTATATATACTCTTTTTTAGGTTTTTGATACATTGTTGGTTCTAGCACTGTCTGGTCATTATTAGCTTGATTTAGGTTTTGTTATAGTTATTTGTGAGAGTTCCCTATTATAGATTTGTTCTAATTTACATAGAAGCTTTTGTTCGATCTAATTTTCTTCATTTTATTTGGTGTCATGAGACCGAGTTGTCATTTAGTAGCCAGATTTATGTTCTTGTTGCCCTTAAAGTATTATATTATCGTTGGCTTCTAACATATCATTTAGCTCACTTTTAATTAAAATGAAGCATTTTTTGTTAAAAAAATATCCAATAAATAAAAAATAATGAAAATTGAGTAAAACTTCTTGTGCATGTTTTCCAACATTACAACACGAAACTAATGGTAAAATAAAGTCCAAAATGCACATTGGGTCCTTCAACTTTGTAGACTCAAGTGAGTTGGTCGTTTAATTTTGACCTAGTGGGACTTAATCTTCCAATTTTGAAAAATTGTACGAGTTAGTCCATTTTTGTAAAGAATGCAGGCGGCATTAGTTTTTTCTGTTGACACTTAAACCTCTTTCCTTTTCACCATCACTGTTGGTTATCTTTCCCAGAACCGTCAACATCCTTCTTTCCCCATCGAATTTCCCCCTCAGTATCTACCTTGCCTCCTAAACATTGTCACTGTATACTTTTCTACACACCAAATGCTTTATCCATAATTGTAGGATTTGACTTCTTTTGGGCTTATAGGCCTTCATTCTAGAATTCACTCACTTTGTCAAATTAATGCAAAGAACTATCATTCTTTCAATCAGTGTTGAAGATGAGGTAAAATCTTGAAATGAGTTCGAGTCTTGATTTAAACTTGATGTTGGGGAAATCATAAAAAAATTCAAAGATTTAGGGCCATTATGGTAGTCAATTTTTTCTATCCCTTTTTTGTTCCAAAATGTGAAGAGCTTAATATGGTGGCCGAAATTAAGGGAGGTGGAGAAGATTGAGTTAGGAAGAGATGGAGGCAAAGATGAATAAGGCAGGTGTTGATTCAAAATGAGTGAATGGCTGAGGGAAGTGTTCGACCTTATAAAAGAGAAGATGCCAAGATTGGTGGTACAGAGGCTGGTGGGCAGGTTGGTTTTACCAACTGTTGAAGGAAGGGGCGGCAAAAGTAAAATGGATGACAGTGTGATGGTCATTAGTACAACATAGAAGTAGAAACAGGAGGAATTTTTGTGGTGATAAAGGAAATCCATGCCTTTACTGCAACTAAGGCTTGGTCTCGTTTTCTACTCAATTCTTCATAAACATTAGTTGGTTTGGGTTTATACCTGTGCATGTTTTCGATCAACTGAAATGAACTCACATAGTTTACTGAAGTTTGAGGAGTAAGTCGCATAAGTTATCAAAGTTTGAGGACTACGTCATATTGAGTCAAAGTTAATGGACTGACTCATTCGAGTTTACAAAGTTGAGGAACTAAATGTGCATTTAGCCCTAAAGTAAATTATATTTTAAAATATAATTTTTTTAATACTCAAAATTAACTACATTACAAGTTTTAATGATTTAAGAGTGATAAAATGAAGAAATGCCATGAACCTGGGCTTGGTTGTGGAAGGGCAAAGTTATCCACCTATTAAGGGTTCAAAGATAAAATATAAAAATATTAAGTTATGTAAGTACAACAACATTTCTGATCTTTTCCTTACATGTGAACTATTTTGGCTTAGAGTTACTTAGAATAGAAAGGGTTTAATTACCTTTGACAAAACATGTTAAATTTGGTTAAGGACATTTCACAAATAGGCTTACGATAATCCAGTACATCACCAACTGTTTGGTTACATATACTAGGAATAACCTTCTTATTTATGATTATGACATATATTGTGATCTTACTGACTTGAGCGTTAGGGGCTCTCTTTGGAGTCTCATCTTCCAAAGGTCCTTCCAGCCTCATTCTTTGACTTTATTTATATAGAAAGTATCCTTCTTATTTATGATTATGGCATATACTGTGATCTTACTGACTTGAGCGTTAGGGGCTTTCCTTAAAATCTCACCATCCGAAGGTCTTCCTAATCTTATTCTTTAACTTTGGCGAAGTTCATTTTTTATACTCATGTTTTTAAAATGCATTCCAGCCAGTTCAATGAGGGCGTGAAAATAGAGGCTGAGGTTAACTGAATAACAATGAGCATAGTTTTCAGGGATATTATTGCCCCTACCCTTGAAGCTTTTTAGTCCACTCACCCTAGCTGAGCAATTTGCAATGGCTTTCACCTGATGCACAGCCTATGAAAGGTTTCAGCCGCCACCGAATCTGTGCTCCATGACTCCATTCTCAGTCTCCCTCCACAGCCTCCACTATTGCTCATGACTTTAGGCACACTCATCGTCTAAACCCCTAATGACCCTCTACCTATATGTTCAGCTCTAGTGATACAAAATCCACAAGTATCATCGTCCGAATCAGCATCATTTGTGCAGCTAACATTCCACCGAGATTCCAACAACCCCATTGTCGTGATTCCATGCTAGATGAGGCTTGTCTTTCTTCAAATTCTCTATGAAATTGAAGTGTAGTTTGAAATTTCAGTTGGATTTTGTGAAAATTTGTACACAATAAATAGATATTGCTTGACGTATGAATGGTAGCTAATCTGGTTGTCGGGGCTTTAGGCCTTTGAGAAAGGGAGGTTAGAATAAGGGAATGTTGGACCATTTTGCAGGATGGGGATTATAAACAATGGCTAAGTGTGAAAATAGTGAAAATTAAGGGTTTTTTGTGAGGATGCCCTGACAGGCCTGCATCCAAATCAACCACATGCAATTTGATTGAGGTGAAAACGAGTTCAGAGTTCTCCATTTTCATTAAATAAATAGACCCGTTATTTGCAGGTGACCAAAATTGACCGATAATTCGAATAAGTCGACCATTCATTAGAACCCAATATACTTTGCATATCAACAACCTATTTGGAAACAATTCCTGATTTAAGCTTTTGATAATATTTCAAGAAGACAACCCTGCCTCTGCCGTGGAATATATTTAAAAAACAAATAAAGAGTAGGATGGGAAAACGGGGGTAGGACCCATGGGGTTGTTGCGCTTGCGCTTGGAAATGGGTGGTGTGGGCAGTAGCTGCCGAAGTGCCTTGTGCACATGCTGACGATGCCCTCGCCTCAACCACTAACTAACGAACCAACGGCACATGCCACGCCACACCCATTCCCTGCCGGCTCTCTTTAGCGAGCCCCCTTCTTCGGCAAAGTACCCTTCGCTTTCCCCTTGGCGTTACCACTTCCCCTGACTGTTAACGACAATGTCCGACACAAAAAGGAAACGAATGATCTTATAAGGGCGACTTAAAATTTCAATCTCAAGTTTTTCTTTTATTAACTACAAATTTACCTTCTAAGTTTAGAAAGCAACTCCTTTCTTCCTACTTTCACAAACACCTCTACAAAATAAATATTATTTTACAGTAAATAGGAAAGCAGTGATAATTTAAGCTATAAACTAAATGTTAAATTATGATCATTAAATAGTTTGAGATTTACTGTAATATTGTTACTGGCAAACGTAAATTAAGGCAAAAACAAATTTTTATTTTTTCTTGCTATCCATAAATTAAAGATTATGCCTACTTCTCTAATGACAGCAGTCGTCTAATCTAATGATCATTGTCGGGTGGTTTTGTTTTCTTTGGTACTCGAAATTATCCGCTATTACAAGTAAAAAACTTTTGAAGTAACGGAAAAAGCAATGGAAACTGGAACCTGGGTGAAGATTATTGTATTGATTGGCGACCATTAATTTTTAATGACGTTGTCTAATTTGAATATTTATATGCAAGAGCTAGTGCACAAATATATTATAAAAATCTATATATATAGTTACCCAAATTAATTCCACATAAATCGATATTTATTCACGACATTTCTACCACATTAATTTGAATGTCTTACTTTTGTAAAAGCTTGTGACATTTTTCTGTCTCCCGTATTCTTTAACTTTAAATTGCTTTACAATAGCACTTACTATATATTTAGATTATAAAGCGCGCTAACTAAAAGATGTTTGCTGTCTTGTTCCATAATGGTTTTTGGCAAAAGTAAGAATTTATTTTCGAATTAGTCATGCTTTGATTCTCGTTCCATAGTTATTAGCAAAAGTAAAAGCACATTTAATAATAATAATAATAATAATAATTGGTTATCAATATATGATTATTTATGGGAAAGACCAAGTCACTTTATTCCATATTGAGATATGCATTTCTTAGCATGAATAATTATTTTAGTATGTCAATATTTAATTCATAGGTGAATTGGATTAATAATTTTTGTGAGGGAGGAGGATTAATAATTATGAAGTCGAATAATAAAACATATTCCAAACGCTACCAGTGTTGGTACAGCATCCAAAAGGCGACATCCACAATATTGTGTTATTGACCGAAATAATATGCTAAAGAAGGATATCGTATACTTAACGTGATCCTCATCCGTTTTCCCAAAATAATCACTTATACTGTACGTCTTAAGAGAATAATTGACTGATGTTACATAAGGATAGATAAAAGAGTTTGAAAGTTACTGGATTTTTATCAAGTTAGGCTTCATATATAATGTAATTTTTTTTTGAACGGCAATAAACAATATTATTAAACAAAAATGGAAGTTACATCCCACTTTCAGAAAGATTCTGAAATAAAACCCAAAATTTTCATCGGAAAAAATGTGCATTTATATATAATATAATCATATTGAATTTCTGTTAAAATTTTAATTTGTGGTCGATTTTCCTTAATTATTAAAAAACGAAAAAAAATAAAATAGAGGAAAGGGTGCATACACTATGTGAGTTTGTCCGATACTCTCAAGGAGTTTGGCCCGACTTCCTGCTTGTTTATCAAGTTTCTTCAAATTTTTTTCACGTTCAAACGAGAAAAAAACATCTTTTATGAACGCTTAGAGATAGAAAAATTGCATGGGAGAAGAAAAAAACTGAGATTTAGTTGTTAGAACTCAATTGGATGCAGAAAAATTCAGTGAAAATCAATTCAACATCTCTAATTAAACTAACTAAACAACCACACCACAAGAAACCCTCTACCGAAAAATAGAAGAAAAATAAACCGTATACGTTTTTTCCAGTTAGATAGTGCTGCAAAGATCAGAAAGAATCATTTTGGTGTAAAAGCTGAACCAGAAATGCTTTCGTCTTTCTTCACCTATCCTTTAGCCAAGAATAAATGGAAATTATTGGAGTGAGAACTGAGAAAGATGGAAAGAAGGCTAGGCAAGTCTTTTATAACCAAGGAACTTGCTTCATCTAAGCTTTATTCTTTCATCTTTATAGGATTCTCGGTTGACATAAATTAATTACAAGCAGCTAGCTAGCCGAGATAGAAATACTCCATATAATTTGATGCATGAGATTGTGCACCTAGGTGCACACACATTTCACGTTATTAGGGAGAGAGAGCGGGTCTGCTATGATTAAAGATTTAAGTTTGAGTAAAAATGGTAATTTTTTTAGGATAAGTTATATTTGATTGTGATAATTATGAAATATATTAACTTTATTCAAGTTTTTAATTATGGGACTTTTTGGCATTTGAATTCATTTAAAAATAGTCTTAATGAAACAAATAAATATAATATGATAGATATGGTAATTATTTAAAAATGAATTAATTCATTCATTTTTTTTTCGCATAAGTAAAAGTATTCAGAGAGTGGCATACATTCAAATATCAGTTTCTTAGATTTGGTTGTCAGTTTAATATATGAAGAATTTAGTTTTATATTTGAAGAGTTTTAATTAGATTTTATGAAGGATATTCAATTTCATACATAGAAACTCATTTTTTATAATAAGAACCTAATTTCATAAAATGGAAACTCAATTTAATACAAGAAGAACCTAATTTTGTATAATTGTTACATACAATAAAAATTTTATTTCACACAAAAGGAACTCAATTTCATATGTCAACATTTCAATTTGGCATAATAAAAACTTCACACTTTTACAACATGATCTTAGTTTCACATAATATGATCTCAGTTGCATTTGTAAATTGTCTTTGGGCTTTATTTACCCATCAATTAAAGTGTTAGGTATATCTCCACATTTTATTGTTGTATCTACACACTATATTTTAGAAAATGTATTCAATTCCACACAAACAGTTCATAGCTTCATACAAATAAATCTCAGTTGCATACAATCCATTTTGAGTTTTATACACTATCAAAACTTAATTAATTCATATAGTTGAAACACAGTTTATACATATATGAATCAGTTTCATACAACAACAACAATGGAGTTTTTCACAATAACAACCTTCTTTCATACAAATTATTTCTCATTTCTTATAATGGGAATGTAGATTCATATATATACTTAGTTTTATACAATCCATTTCCAGTTTTCCACGATAATAACCTAGTTTCATATAAAATATTTCATATTTCTTGCAGTAGGAACTACTCACACACACACACACACACACACACACATCCATTCTACCACCACAGTTTCATACATATATGAACCAATCTTAGACATATAAACTCCAGATATATATGTATGTATGTATGGCCATTGCAAAAGAAATCCAGAAGCATATATCATAAAAAAATCTAGAAACATACATATAAAACCCAAATGTATGCATATATTTGTGTGTTCTTTACAAGAAAAATCTAAAAGTATATATATAAAATCTAAAAACATACATATATATCTGTATTTTTTACAAAGCTAGAAGCATACATATAAAATTAAAAAACATACATATATATCTATATCTTTTACAAAGCTAGAAGCATACATGTAAAATCCGAAGCATACATGTATACTTGTGTTTTTTACAAACCCATAAACATACATATAAACCCCAAAAACATACATATATATCTATTTTTTTTACAGACCCAGAACATACATATAAGTCCCATAAGCATATATATTTATACACACATACTATTTACAAACCCATAACATACATTTAAAACACAGGAACATACATAGATTAAAAAATCACAATCAAACATATAAATCTTCAATTTGACACATAAATCTTTTAAAATAGTTTTTCACAAACACATGTTATTTCACATTAAAAAACACAAACCACGTACGTTTTTTTTCACGAATCTCACCTATAAATCATTTTCTTCTTTGCCAAAGTCAATGCTGTCGTCCTCAAACCGACCCTTTCCTCACCTTCTGTTTAGCAACCTTCTTCCATTCCACCATCCTTGTTTTTTTTTTTTATCATCTTGTTCCATAAAAAACATATCAGTATCCATCAATTTTTTGATATGCTCTGAAGGTCTTATTCAAAGGTTATGTCCTTGCAGTAGTAGATGGTGCTAGTGATGAAGGCTAAGTGGGTGAAGACAGTGATTCAGTGGGTTGACGAGAAAGAAATGGGAGAAAGAATGAGATTTGATTTAGTTTTAGTGGATTGCAGGGATGAAAAAAAGGCTAAGAATTAAACATATAGGGATAATTACCAAAATTTAAAAAAATTGTAAAAGGTAAATTAGGAATAATTATGAAAAATAAAGAACTTATCCTAATTAATACATATTTCCTTCTAAAATGAAAATATCAAGCAAATTATCATCCAATAAAATCTTAAATCTCAATCAACTAGATTTTCCTTTCTTAACTAAACTAATGTAATATTTCTCTCTTATCTATAGCCATCAAATATGTAGACGTACACCTATATATATATATAAAGTTTTATGAAATCCTTTTTCACTCAGAAGTGTTCTTGTACAACATCCAAGACTCATTGAGGGAACTACAGCGTTTTCTTGTTATGTAGCTACCTTCCTCCCCTTTTTGGCGTCGACTGTTAACTCATGGAAAATGTGTCTGTGAAGGATTCTTACGTACAGAGGCGTACAAATGATATAATTGAACTCCGCCAATGTCAGAGCATGATTTGGTTGACCGTGAGTGTGAGTGACGGCCAATTTTTGTTGAGTTAGTATAATTTTAAGATGCTTTTCATTATATTTAAAATTTTTAAAGCTAGTTATTAAACCTGGAAATTTACCAGAAACTACATTTTTTTTTATATACAGAAACATTTTAATCTACAAAAATAGAAGATACTGTATAGTATACGAGATGAAAATTTTCTATTTTTTTAAAATTCAAAAGACTATTAACATTTTTAAAAAAATGGGCGGAGACCAGAATAGAATTAAAGTGAAACCATATATTACAGATGACAAAAAAAATCTAACATCACCAAAACAACCTAAAATTTTTTTCTTAGAAAAAGGAAATTCCTAAATAAGTCCGTTTAGTGAAATTCTTGAAAGTAATCTTCCTGGTAACAAGGCCATGAGAAGACAAATTGTGTGGGAGCGCAAGCCATGCTTTGTCTCAAACGGGACTGAATAATTAGAGCACATGTGGTGGAGCCAAGCATGTCTCCTTTTTTGAAAAAAATAAAATAAAATAAATTGAGAATGCATGCCATTTCATTTTATTCTAATGCAGTTCCCTCAATTTTAGATCCGTCAGTTAGTAATTGATTTAACGGAAAATATTTGCATGAAAAAAGTTACATTTTCATTTATTTGCGTAGAAGTGTCAATTAATTCTTTATTTTAAAATGAAGAATAATGTACAAAATTTTTCAGAGAAGAAAATTTAGTAGTACACGTTGTTAACAATCGATGTCAACAGCGCTTGCAGTGTCTCTTTGCCGTCAGCCAATATAATTACATGGAGTATAAAAGCCCGGTTGGAACTTTGATCATTTCTCCTTTTATAACACATACACACACACACACAAGCGTTAACAACTGACACCAGTCACATCATTTCTTCACATCTATTATGCTTTCCGTGACAACGATGTCCGAATATTCCATCATATGTTAGGATCCAAATATTTTATGCTCGGGATCATTATAAAATACACAATTAACAAAAAAAAAAACTCAAGAACGTACACTTTAGGCACTAAAACTTTTTATATTTCATTAGATCAGTTATGAAACTTCTCAATTTGTTCCATAAGTACTAAAATTTATACTTATTGGCTATATTAGTCCAAAAAGTTTCACGTTCTGCCATATTATTCTTAAAATTTTAGTTTTTGACATAAAATGTTGACATGACACTTAACGTTGTTATCTTTTATGACTAAACAGACACTTTTTAAAAATGGTGGAGAGAAGGTAATTTTGTCACTAATGTTATGTCAAATAGGAAATTTCACCATTAAATTTTTTATGCAAAATTACCACTAACGTTATAGATTGGCTAAAATTTTGCCACCAAAGTTTGAAAAAAGAGTGATATAGCCACCTAAAGTTTAATAGTTATCTAACGATAGAAATGTTTTATCTAAAATGAGAATATTTCATGTCACGTCTACAACACCTAAGTGCCACTTCAACAATTAGCAAATGAAGAAAATCTTTAGACTAGCCCCCTCAAATTTGGTCCGTAGCATCTAGGTACCCAACTTGTGAATATACTATTTTGACCATCTTCTCCAATAAGGAATATAAAAAACAAAAAGAATAATTTCTCTAATAATTTCTTCACTCTCTCCCTTATTTTGTTCCCTCTTGCCATCCATTTATTCATGTTTTTATGCTTATTCTTGGCCACTATTTTGATTAATTTTCATGATTAAGTAACCATTTAGAATCAAAACATGGTAGCCATGGATCACATCGTTGGTCAAAAATTCAAAATGGATCAAAAGATTGGTACTGAATCTTTTGGGGAGGTGTTTCTTGTTGAGTTTCTCTATTTTATTGGTGGGAATTTCAAAACTAGATGGCATTAAATAATTATGATCTTGTTCTTCCTATTTTTCTTTTATTTTTTATAATTTTTCTTTTTATGCAACAAGGGTCAACATTCAGACAAGAAAAGAAGTTGTTATCAAGTTGGTACATATGGTTCTTCCAATTGAAACAAATGATCATGGTGTTTTTGTTTTTCCTTATTATAAATCCTTCAATTGTTAGTTCTTAAATGATAATCAGAGTCAGGTAACCACTTATATTATGATGAATGATGATTCTCAAAGATTGTTGTTGAACCATTAGCCATTTGTTTTTTGTAGATTTGTGCTGTTGTTCCTAGGAATGAAATGGTCAAAATAATGGTGAAAATGATAAATTAAAAAACTTAGAGGCTAGAGCTTTAGGCAAAGGAAATTTAGAATTGAAACTTACATCTTCTCATTTTTTTTTCCTGTTTGCCATGTAAGCAAATTTGATGGTCAATGGTAAAATTGCACCAACTAGTAACATTAGTGTTAGTTTTGCATCGGAAAAAAAACATTCATGGTAGAATTTCTCTTTTTATCTAACATTAGTAGCAAAATTAACCCTTTTCCCAAAAAATTAAATTTAAAAAGTGACAATTACATCACTAGAGAAAACAGTGTTGAGGGCTACATCAGTATTTTGTGTTAGAAATAAAAGTTTTAGAACTGATTTGGCAAAATGCAAAACTTTTAGGACTAATGAAGTTAATGTTTATAAGTTGTAGGATCTTTTTGGTAAATCAAGCAATTTTAAGATTGATTTGTGAGAAAGGTTTTAGGACTCAAAGTGTATTTTCCCTGTCTAGACTTCCTTACACTATATGTTAATTTGTTAACTAATTGGTGAAAGAAAAAGTTTGTTTAGCTAGATGATTTTAAAATCGTCAGAAAGAGTAACACCTAGTTCCTTTTAACTTAAGTCAATTGACTATAAAATGATTTATTATTATTTTTACGTCTTTTTCACCTAGAACTAATTTTAATTAAAATTTAATATTATGTAGTTACAATAATCCATTGAAAATATAATTTTTGTAATCTTACTAAATTTTTATGAATTTTTCTAATTTAATGCATTGAAAAAAAAATTCATAAAAATTTAATAACATCATGAAAATTTAAATTCATAAAAATTTAATAACATCATGAAAATTTACTTTCAAATGGATTATTACATCTACATAATATTGGCTTTCAAATAAAGTTGGTTTCAAACAAAAAAATGTAAAAATAAAAATAAATTAATTGACTTAAGTTAAAATGAATTGGCTTTAAAATTTTATGATGAGATTAATATTTTAAAATTAATAATTTTTAAATTATGAAGTATAAAAATAATTGAATATTAATGATAGGGAAAAAATTAAAATAATATTGCATTTATCCATCGGTTTAAAAAAATTATAAGATTGTATCGTAACAATTGAATTTGAGTTGAGCCGGTCATTTGATCGTAATTAACATCGGTAATTATTTGTTTCACAACACTGAATGGTTGTGTCGCCGTGGCCCAGGGAACCTAATGGGGACAGTCAACTCCCCCAGCCACGTTTGCTTTTAAGTACCCAATAATATATGTACGTGTGTGTGTTTCCATTCTGTTTAAATTCCCTGCTCATATATATATATAAACGTGAGTTTAACAGGGTTATATTTATCTAAAAAATAAAATATACTTCCTCTGTCCTAAATACTTTGTACCAATAACTTTTTAGTAATTAATCTATAATTTTTATTTTTAATATTTTTAGTATATAAATGAAATACTTTTATATGTGAATGATAGATTAAGACCTATAGTTTTCAAATATATTTTTTCAATTTTTTCTAACAAAAAATAATATAAATAAATTCATATCAAATTAGTCCAAAAAGTCAAATAGAGCAAAGGAAGTGAGACGAAGAGAGTATAGGCTAAAATTCCACACTATTGCTGATAGGAGCATTATATGGTTCTTCTGATACTTTATGGTGGACATATTTGTATAGTACATTTTGAAATTTGTAAATACAAGAAAAATTATATTCAAGCGGGGTGTAGAAAATAGTAAAGGAAGAAGTTGTGAGACATTAAAAAATAATGGATCAAAAGATGGTGTCAATTTGTTTTTTTATTTTTTCGAATCATTATCCAAGTTACATTTTTGGATTGTTTATTTGTCTAATTATGTGTTGGTTAAGTAGTCCAACAATGTGCTGCTTTATTAGTGTGTTAGTTTGTCTTCCTAGGGTTTGTGTTCTTGGTCTATCTTTACTAGTTTTGTAGACTTAAATGCTGTATATGTCTGGACATTAAAAAAAAAATTTATTCACATTACAGTATTACGGAACTGAAAAGTATGTCGTGCCGATAATTGAACCTAGCATTTGACACTCCTCAATGTTGTATTTCATTAGATGTTGTACAGCTAACGGTTACTGAGGATAACCTTTTACAGAAAAAAACTAATAGCTAAGAATTTATAATCCACTGGAGATCATATCCATAACAATTAAATTAATCAAAAGAAAAACTTCACCTACTGTTTCTGTAGTTTCTTAAATTTTGTTTTTGGACTTTAGAACGATTCTGAGTTGACTAGTTTTAATCAAACTTCTAATAATCTCAAAGTCAGAATATGTGATGGATTGGGATTTCAAATATCATGAATTTTTGAGGTCAAGAAAATAAAAGCTTTGCGATGATCAGTACTACAATATACAGAATACACATATGTGAGGTCATGAAGAGTGAAGGCCTTTCTATACCCTTATATATATATATATATATATCAATCCTTTCCCCCTCTAGTTGCCGGAAACTGCTCAAACCAAAAAGTTGGGCGCTACTCCCAGATTCTTGCGTTCTATCTGTCAAACTTTTTAATGTGCTTGTGATTGTGCTTGCTTTTGCTTTTGCCTTTTTGTTGCCATTGTAGATGGTTGGCAATCATCTAGAGAACTCCCTGCATATTTATAAAAATAGGGACCATCCGAATTCAGCAACTTTGCACATTTCTTCCCATTAATGGGAAAAACGCTCCCAAGTGGGTTCATGACAGCCGTTAGATCTATGCTCCCGAATAATACTCTCTCAGCTTTAAAATGTTTGTCACTTTCAATATATATTTTTTAAAAACTATTAATATTGCACAATATAAGCAAATATTTATCCAAAGTTATTTTTTTAAGTATTATCCAATGTTATTCTTACGCCTTAATTAAACCAACTAGTATAATTACAATAACAAATGCATAAACATTTATAAGCTTTACATATTAAAAATGACGCATTTAGAACAATATGGATAATTCGACAAATGTGATGACAAATATTTTGGACACAAGTATTTTGAAAAAAAAAATGATAGTAAATATTTTGGAATGGAATGGAGTAGAAAAGACGGTTTTATAAATGCGTGACCTAGAGATAATTTGTAGAGGCTTGAGAGTAAGATATATATATATATATTTTATAAAAGATGCTTCATATCAATTAAAAGTGAGTTAAATAGTACTCCCTCCGTCCCATATATTTTGCCCCATTTTCATTTTTGGGTAGTCCCAGAACACTTGCACAATTTCCTTTTTAAGTAATTTTTTACATTTCATTTACTATTATACCCCTGATTTAACTCATCCATCTCCCTCACTCCTCCCAACAGACTTGACCTCCATTGCCCATCGTCCCCACCACCCCTGGTCACCCATCGTCCCGGCCGTCCTTGACCTCTGACGGCCATCGTCCTTACTATCCTGACCTATGACGCCCGTCGTCCCTGTTGCCCTCGATCTTTTCCTTTTTCGTCAGCCTCGATCTCCTCTTTTCCACTATCCCCCCGACCTCGATCTCTCTTCTCCTCTGGCAAGGTTGCACTACGAATCAGCGACAAAGGCATGATCGACACGGACATGCGATTCCACTGCGAATTGACGACGGACTGGAGATTGACGACGGGCGCGCGATTGGCTATAAAGTCCGATTCTCAACGGAAGGGACGAGATGAAGTCGGAGAGGGGCTGGGTTAAAGTAGGGCGGACGATGCGAACGAGGATGGAGTGACGCCGGTGAATCGGGGATGGTGTAAGCCAATCGAGACCAGAGGGGAAACGGGGATGGAGCGAGGACGTGAATCGATGCCAGAGGGGAGACGGGGATGGAGGCAAGGGCGGAGATGTAACGTTGGAGGTGGGGCTGGAGACGTAGAGTGGGAGGCTGAGATGGAGGGCCGGTGGTGTCGTCGGAGAAGTGACGGCGTCGGTCGTGGAGTTCGGGACAGATTAACACGAGGAAGAGAAAGGGAGGGTAAAATTGAAAAATAAATAAAAAACAACAACAGGCCTAAAACTACATGAAAAAGCAATGGAGCAAAATTAACGGGACGGAGGGAGTATTTTACAAACCAATTGCGGTATAAAACTATAAATGACAACAAAAACATAAAATTGGCCACAAAAGACTACTTATTCCTGCAACATTGAATGACGGAAAGAGAATCGGATCAAACTGAACCTTTCACACAAGCCAGAATAAATCTAGAATACAAAATTCACAAACAACTGAAATAAAGTCTAAATCAAGCCAACAATAACCAAGAAATGCTAGAACCAATTAGGTATCAGTGGCCTGAACAATACTATTTATAAAAATAAAAAGATGACCTATAAAACCTAAAAAAAAAATAAAGATTGACTTTATTTTATGTAATCGCCTTCATATCTATTGCCAAACGTTGAGGCATCTCAATAGAGCCAAGATTCTGATGAACCCAAGAGACTTAGATTTATCGTTGTCTGTTTTCAATTGAAGATCTACTATGTGAAAATCTTAAATCACTCTTAAACACCAAGATTTGAAAGAGATTACTTTCACCATAAAATCCGATAGATAATAGTAGTTAAAGGCAGTCAAGTAATAAAAAGATCGAATATAAAAAGATTCGGACCAAACCTGTCAAATTCGGACCAAAGTGTGGATTTGACTAGAAATGGCGGAGAATAATGAGGAGACGGCAAAAAAGAATGAGTTAGAGAAGAGGAGTGCTAGGGTTTTCTAAGAATGGATTTTTTTTACTTGATAGTAAGATTAATTACATAGATTGTTTCCTAATCAATGGGAATGTGTCCTTTAAATCAACATAGTGGGGGTGATATTTCTGTTGAGTTTGCATTTCAATCAAAGCCTGGCAGGTTGATTTACTGTTTTTCTTCCACCCAATCAAGTACCCTTGATCTATTTTATTTTTTTTTCCTTACCATGTTTTCATCCTCCTTATCCTTCAGAAAACCCGTTTATTATAATTAGTAGGAGAATCGTCTAGTTCTTCTAACGCTTTATGACAGACAGTTCTAGATGATCCATTTTCAGTGTTAGTAAGTCAACAGAGGTCAGAGGCTGAAAAATGTTAGACATCAATTATGAAGTGTTCTTGCAAATGTCATACATAAATTTTGACACTCTTTTTTTTTTCCTTACCATTTCTTCATCCTCTGTATCCTTTACAAAACCTGTTTATCATAATTAGCAAGAGTATCATCTGGTTCTTTTGATGCTTTATGACAAACAAATTTGGGTGATCCATTTTCAGTGTTAGTAAGTCAATCAGATGTCAAAGGCTGAAAAATGTCAGACATCAATTGTGAAGTGTTCTCGTATAATGGATTGGGTAATGGTATCATATTTTTTTAATTTATTTATTATATTAAATTTTATGTTAGTTGATTTATTATTAGGGGTAAATCTACCTTTTTTTTATTAGCAACAAAAGTAATTTTATTGAAATAGCTAGCCAAAAATTGGTGAAGTACAAGCCAGTAACAACAGAAGAAGATCCACCTTTTATTTGTTCGGATCATCTATTGTTCATTTTAACTATTTGGTCATTCTCTGCCTGGGCTTTGTTTTAGTTATTTGTGAGTTATCTATTTCAGATTTATTTATGAGTTGAAAAATTGGCTTGTTACTTACCTCTTTAGTTGGTGCATCAGATGTTGATGGTTTCAAGCCATCTTTTTCCTTTTCAGGTGCTGCCATCTTTGACATGGTAGTTTGTACTTCTTTGCCATTTCTAAAGGTTATGGCATTAGCGTTCTCTCTCAGGTTGATTTTAGCTTGAGATGACAACCTCCATTTTTCAACTTAAATTTTATTCAAAGAGGCTGCCATTGTGAAATTTGGTTCTCCAAGTCTCTAATGCTAGCCCTTGTTTCCTGTTGAAACATTTGAGTGTTAATGGCTAAAGCTTGCACAATATTTTCTAAAGCCATACCTGAACTAGGTGCTTGGTTTTGTGGTGGACATGCTGGTTTGTTGTAATTGGCAGATGGGTACTGTTGTTGATTACTTGGCTGCCCATATCTCAAATTCGGGTGGTCTCTCCAACCAGGGTTGTATTGATTGGCATAGGGGTCATACCTTATTGGTTGGTTAACAAACTCGCTTATTGCATTCACTTGAGGCGTTGTATCCTCTTGCAATTGTGGGCATGAGTCGGTAAGGTGTCCTTGAGCAGAGCAAATGCCAAACTCTAGAATTTTGAACTATCCCAAAGCAACTTGTCTAACAAAAGAGGTTAGTTTAGAAAGTTGAGCTTCAACATTCGAAATTCCTATCTCATTTACTTTCTTTGGCACATGGTCTACCCGTGTCCTAAACTGTTGCGAGTTGGCTGCCATTTTAGAAATCGAGTATTTTGCTTCTTCGGGCGTCTTTTCTACAAGTGCTCCTCCACTTGCAGCATTTAACATACATCGATATATGAACAATAGTCCTTCGTAGAAGTACTACAGCAACAGTTGATCAGAAATCTGGTAATGTGGGCAGCTCGCACATAGCTGGTTGAATCTCTCCTAGTACTCGTAGAGACTTTCTCTATTGTACTACCAAATTCTACTGATTTCCTTCCTAATCGTTCTAGCCCTTGAAGCTGGAAAGAACTTCTCTAAAAATTTTCTTTTCAGGTCATTCCAAGTTCTAATTGGACTAGAGGGAAGATAGTACAGCCAGTCCTTTGCCTTGTTTACCAAAGAGAATGGGAAAGCTCTTAGCTTAATCTGTTCTTCTGTAACTCATTGTGGTTTCATGGCCAAGCAAACTACATGAAATTCCTTCAAGTGTTTGTCGAGGTCCTCATTTGCAAGACCACGAAAAGTAGGCAATAAATGAATTAATCTAGATTTTAATTCGAATGCTACCTCAACATTAGTAAAATCGATGCACAGGGGTTACTGGACAACATCGGGAGTTGCCAACTCCCTTAGTGTTCTTGGTGCTGCCATATTTACAATAACAACTGCTTCTTCTTCGCTTTCTGAGTTGCTATTTGCAGATGTCAAAGCTGTAAAATTAACCACTTGCCTCTTTGATTTCCTGTTTGCCTTTGCTGTCTTCTCAATCTCTGGATCAAATATTAATTCACCTGTACGAGAAGATTTTGATATAAGTCAGTTTACTGAGAAAGAAAGAAAGGAAATAAAAATAAATAAATAAATAAAAAGGAAACTTTAACAGGAAAAAAATCTCCCCAGCAACGGCACCAAATTTTTGGTCGATCGTCGAAACCGTAAAAAATAATTTTGGTCTCATTAATAACTGAAAATAAATAAATTTGTAATATAATAACGAAAACCAGGTCAAATCCCAAGGAAAATTTCTTAACCGAAAAGGTTGGGGAGTTTTCTTGAATTGAAAATTGAAATTAACTGTAAAATTAAAATGAAATTAACCAATACTAAAAATGTTCAGTTTAGGGTTAATTATCCATTCCAATCATGCAATTAATCATCGAAAGAAAATATTTCTTCAATCCAAGCAAATAAACAGGACTCTTTTTAAAGATAAAAAGAATCCAAAGAATTCAACAATAAAATTAACCAGAAAAAGCTTCAGATTAATTTCTTAATTTTGAGTAACCAGATATTGAAAAGAAATTTTTAATAAACCCAAAATTAGCATTAAGATAAATGAACAAAAGTTCATTCCAGGCAATAATAAAAAAACTTGAACAATTTAACCTGTCTTACTTCTCCGTATGAACTAACTAAAAATAAAAGTAATCTCTAGTCAATTCACTTGCTTCTAAATCAAATTCTTCACCTAAGCGGTTAAAAGAAAATCAAGCAGATTTGCAATCACATAACCAATCCAACAAGTGAGAACAAGAAAATTAATTGCAATAAATCTGAACAACAAAAAAGTAAATACTTGAATTTAAAGAGAATTTAAGCAAGTAAAATCAATCCTCACAATCTGTGTTGGCGATAGAAATCATCCATAGAACTGAACCAGAAAAATTGCTCATTTATGATTGGAAGAAAAAAAAAAGAACAAAAATAATAGAAAAAAAACTAAAATTGCGAAAAAGAGAGATAGGGAGAAGGGGGAGGTCTGGCGGCAACCAAATCCAAAGAGAGTCCGGTGAGTTGCTGTGCTCACATTCTAATAAACTAACCTAGTGTGCTAAATTTACAAAATCTCTCTAAATAGTTTATATTATTATAAATTACCCCAAACAAATAAAAAGATTCAAAATAATTAGAAGGTTTCAAAGTTATCAGTCAAGCAATGCTCCAAAATAGTAGCAGCAACTTCAAGCTGTGATTCTACTTTAATGTAGCTACTATTTCTCAAAATGTAAAACATTAAAGTTGTAGAGCTCTTTCTTAGCTTTGAAACAACACCTGAATCGCATAAAGCGGACATCTACAGCCAAAGAATTGCCCAAAATACCACAACTGCTTATGAATCAACGATGACTCATAAATCACAACTTTGAAGCTGAATTTGACCCTTTTAATGTGCAAAATGGGTTTTATGGTCTGAATGTGATTTGTAGTTCCAGGTATTAGCTTTCCAATGAATCAATAATCACTTGATTCCAATCTTTGTAGCTCAAGATATTATTTTTCTATTGGAACATCACCAATCTATCAGAATCCTAAAAGAACACAACTAAATTAAAACTTGTAAAATGACAAATTAAATCCACTTTCAATCAATTGAGTCTAGATATGCTTTAAGCTACAAAACATACTCAAAATATATCTTTAAGGTTCAAAGCATATTAAAACATACTAAATATGAGAGAAATAAATATAATAAATATAAGATTATCAGTTATCTATTTTAGATTTATTCTAGTTTGAATGAAAGGTTTAATTCGATCCGATTTTCTTTCATTTATTCGGTATTGCAGTAACAAGTAACATTTTCAGTGGCTAATTCTATGTTCATGTTGTTTCTTAAAGACTTATACTGTTATTGAATTGTAACAATATGTCATTTGGCTCACTATTGATTTGAATGAAGCATCTTGTGTCAAAATAAAATAAAATAAAGTAAATGAGTGCCTTAAAGCACACGTTAACATAAGCAAGGGAGAAAAGGAGAAAACATGGAGGAGATTGTTTAACAGAGTGGGGTAGATTTTTTACTGACAGTGGCAGGCACTGGTTCTCCAGATAACGAATTAGGTTAGCACAGAAAAAGGGGGTTTCAATTCTCATGCATGTGAAGTCAGTAAATGCAAAGGAGTTTGAGTTGGGATTGATTTCTAGAATTAGAAACGGTCACGGTGCCCAGATAAGCTTTGTGTCGTGATCCATCGATGCAAAAGAACGATTCTGTTTCTCTGGCAGGGCAGGCCCCGGCTAGCTTCTATTGTTTCAAAGTGCAAGAAAAAAAGGCGCAAGTTAAGTTAGGTTAGGTTTTGTGGATAGAAATAAAAAGCAAATAAGTCATGGGAAATAGGAGAGCAAAACGTTGAGTTTTTGGCCTTTGTCGATCGAAAGCGAGGTCGCTGGACGTAGTCGAGAATGGTATGGGTAGGGGTAATTATGATTATTAGCTGCCATGAAGATGGACTTGATTGCAACAGTTACGTAAGTTGGATACCTGTCCATGTAAAGACGGCCAGATGAGGTTAGTAATACTAATAACACCTTTTTCTTCCCTATCCCAAAATGTTCAACTTCCCTTCGCATCCTGAAATCAACATTATTAATTGGAACTGCAACTGCAAGTGGCCTCGCCCCGTATATATTAGCTACCTAGCTTTGTCCATTATCTCTCTCTCTCTCTCTCTCTCTCTCTCTCCACCAATAACATATATATGAGTACAGTTGACTTGAATTAGGTACGTAATCTGGGTTTTCTAAATCCACTAAGACATTCGAGCGTGCCTGCTCCCAATAGCTTCTAGCTCCATGTCGGTTAAAATTCTCATCTGTGACATCGATCCAAAATTTTCTGATTTAAATACTTCATCCGTTTCATAAAAAATAGCGGTTTTTACTATTTACAGTAATTAATTTATTATTTTATTTATTTTAAAGTTTATGGCAAAAATATGAATATTTTATATGAAAATAAAATTTTAAAAATTATAGTTTCTAAATATCTTTTTTAAGAATTTTTTTAATACATATTAATATGAATATATTCAAGTTAAATTTTAGTAAAAAAAAAAGATAAAAATGTCAATTAATGCAAAACAGAGGAAGTACTTTTATAGTATTTGTATTTTTTTTTAGAAGAAAAAGTAAAGAAACTAATATTTCCGCTTCTGCAGAAGCTGAAGTAACCAAACATGCAGCGCTTGCAATTGCTTATGTATTGACCTCTGCGCTTATTATACTTATTTATATCATATATAGATAAAATCAAATTGAAAGAGGAAACTTAACGTCACGCCGGTGCATGCTAGATTCTTTCTCTAGTTTGGGAAAAATGTTAGGTCTGCAAAATCTTTTTAACTAATTATAAATTATTAATTAAGTGCCCACAATTGAAGTGGTCACCAAAAAATGAGACTGCTAGCTAGTCAATTTATATATAAACGGTTTGGCCAAATTTCTGTTTTACTATACTATACTGTAACTCATAAGCCCATCATAATAAAATGAATTTTTTTAATAATTACACGTATTAACCAAAATTAATAAAAGTGAACACATTTTGCTAAATATACTAAAAATTTCACTAAAATTTATATAAATTCCTGTAATAGAGAATGGTCAAAATGTAGAAATTTAATATTTCTCTCACTAAAATTTTGTAAATTTTTTTTAAAAAATATTAGAATATCTTCAATAACTTTGGTCCGATCAATTACTACCGCTAGCTTTCAATTTCTTGGATCGCTATGTTCTGGTTATAGTCCCAGTGTGTCACCACTACTCATGACTATACTGCTTCCTTTTTTCCTTAGTCTTGTTTACTTTACCTCTGTATACCAAAAAAAAAAAAAAAAGCATTACTCAAATGAAGGTAAAAATAGAGAATATATATATGCATGTATGATGCGACATATATGATCAGAGGTATATTAATAATTTGAGAATAGTCCCCTGGCTCAGCGGCAATAAGGACGCTCGGTCCGGCGGTACAGCTGTGTTCTGGGTTAGAAACTTAGAATATTCTCATATCCAACGTAAAAAAAAATTCTTCAAAATGTTAAATGCTGTAGATATCCTCCACATTTCCTGAGACAGACAATTCACATCCCAAATTTCCAAAGTTGCTCTTACTATTCCTCCCTTAAATACATGTATACTTGTAACATGTTTTTTTATTATAAAAAGTAATAATTTGATAATAGTGCTAGAGCTACGACAAATTCTATGACAACGAATCAATCTAACAACCTCATATCGAAAATATTCCTCAATCAATTTTTGTAAAACTATTTTTGTACTCTCTTTCCTAAAACTTGCGTGATTCAAACTTACTAACTTGATCACCTCCAGGTAATTGGAACAAATTACCACCGATATTTTAGCAGGGTGGTGGGTGGAGATATTAATGCCCACATTGTAATAAAATTTGAATATAAAGCCTAGCTAGCTATAACAACTTCCACAATAATCTCAATATAGTTTTGCCTAATTATAAATAGAAAGAAAGAAAACTAAGACAAGAAAAAAGATACTCCCTCCATCCCAAAAGTTTTGCTCCATTTATTTTTTGCAATTAATCTATGATTTTTTATTTTTAATATTTTAATATATAAATATAAAATCTTTGTATATGAATGATAATTCATGATATGTAGTTTCTAAATATATTTTATTTATTTTTTTTAATAAATAATAATATAAATAAAATTGAGTCAAAATATAACAAAAAGTTAAATGTATTAAAATTTATGAGACGAGGGAGTATAATATTTTGGCTTGCAATTGGAACTCAAGGGTCGTTGTCACAGGCAGGCATTTGTAGATTGTAGGAAGGGTGACAACTTCAAGAAAATCTCAAATTAAAAGTTTGGTGATGAACTTGTCAGCGTCCTTCGGGAGCCTCCCAAAGGCACACACAACTTTGTGGAATTGTGGCCATCAAAGCGGGTACCTTGTAAGAAGTATATTAAATAATTCCATTTGTATATATTATATAGAGAGCAGAACAGAAGAGTGAGAAATAAAGTTGTCTTTATGAAAATAAATAATTATGGTGTACATGTAGCAGCTCTTCTCTGTGACAGACAGGGACTGCAAAACCGCGGGGAGTAATTAAACAAATGAATCGTGGCAAGTACAACAAATCTTTACAAAATTTCTCTTCTTATATATACAATGTCCTAAATATACATTTATCTAATATTTTCTAGTCATAATTATATTGGTTCCTAAAGGGGATGAATTGGTAATATAAGCTTAATTGTTTTATAATAAAAAAAGATCATAGATCAATTAATAGATTGAGTAGCAAGGAAATAAGCTGAAGATATACGTATCAAATAGTGAAAATGCTTCTCCATACCTACCAAGATAGCTATAATTTGTACTCGCGCTTAATTATTGATGGGCCAATCGAACTGATTTAGTACTGAAGTAATTTACTTAGATGAATTTGACTAATACTCACTTGCTGTTTATTGTTGTCACTGCAATTGATCTATATGTGCCAAAAGGCGGAATAATATCTAAATGTTGGTTGGCTTCAATATAAAGATGTTTTCTAATTCCATTATTTTAGTTACTTTATCTCTCAAGTCTCAAGTGTACGTACAAATTTTCTGTTGCCGGATCCAAAGGAAACTCTTATTTTCCAATGATTGTCTGGTCAGAAGAATGATTAACTCGGAACTGGCGGGCGCCCTCCATGGGGACTTTTGTACCCAAGCTTGCAAGTGAACCCACCTTAATATATTGAACCTCTTTTTATCATCGTGACCCATGATTTTCCACAACCATTAATTCAATATATATTTTGTCAATAAGAAAACCAAAACACACAGAAACAAAAACAAGAAACAAGAAGGGAAAACAAAAGAAAAGAAAAGAAAAAGGTAAGAAGAAACAATAAACATGACATTTGAATGATATTCTTATGCGTTTTCCTGTATCTTAATAATAGATACTGTTAGGTGGATAGACCGTACGTTGCTGCAACTATTTGTTATTCAAAGGTATAGTGAGTAAACAAAATTTGTAGAGTTATGAATAACTACGACATGAAAAACAAAAATTGTTTCTTTGCGATTTTGTGTCCCGTCGCCCAAATAAACAAAGAAACAAATTACGGAACAGAGTGATTTATATAATTAAAGACAATCAGCAATTCAGCAGCCTTTTGGAATATTCTACATTTCATATCCGCTGCCGGTCGGCTGGCTGCTCGGTAATTTTGCAAATGATGGGGATTAAATTTGAAATGCTGGGGTCATTAAGAGGAAAATTCACTTGGGGCAATTCAATAATTGGTATTTAATTACCGCCGATTGTGACTGAGAAAATGCATGAGCCTTAAGCAAAATTGAACGAAAATTAATGCTCCTATTAAAATATGATACCAAAAACAGTTCAAGAAAGAAACCATGTGACGGAGCTTAGGCAGGCAACTAAATGAGGAAGAGACCAAATCGATTACGGACCTTCCAGACGTCATTGTCAAGGATGTGCATGAACGAAAAGTTTGTCGGGCTTGAAGTTATAAGCCACGACTCCTCTGGACTTCCTTGTACAAGCCCAAGATGTAGCGTCTAATTCCATTAATCGGCGCAACTATTAGGCGCAATCAACAACTCACTTTAGCCGAAAATTGCCTGCTACTGGGCATTAGGCCCAACTTGGCACTTGCTTGAATTAAATTAGAAAGGAGCTAACTGTTTATTGGGAAGTTTTTCTTTTAATTCATTCTTCCTTTTCATTTTTTTTTCAAGTGACTAAATACAAATAAGAAACATAGGGATTCTACCCATCAATAAATTTTCCTTTTCTGCTCAAAGAAAAAAAAAAAAGAAACATAGGGAACATCATAATATGTAAATTTGGAGAATATTGGCTTATTGCTTTTAAAAATATTTGAAGAATCATTAAAAGTATTTCTATTTTGTACAAGGATTTCAGAATGGTCTGGAAAATAGTTTCCCATACGTTCATGAATAATAACGTGCAACTGAAAAAAAATAAAATAAAAAATAAAAAGTCAACCATATGAAAAATTTTCTACAACTAATTACTAGCCTAAATTTTCCAAACTTTTGCGAAGTTCTATTTTGGTGCATTTATTCACAAATGAAATTGTTAATTCACATGTCACACGTTGGAGCAAGTAATTTTTTTTATCGACGTAAATAGGGCATTGCTCGTCTCTTTTTGTATTCATGATTTTTAGGTAAGAATAAGTTTTGCCTCTTAGCCAGTCAGACGTATCTTAACCAAATAGAAGGGGAAGGGTTATAAATACAGCTTGATGCTGCAGCTAGCATGAAACTTATCGTAACTATGTACATGGATCCCACAAAGAAATGGGCGGGCTATGTATCTAAAACCGATTAACTAAGACTAGGGCTTAGTTGAGCGGCAAATATCTTTTAGGAATGCTAAAGAAACCGATTATGGATGTTCGCAAACGAAGTCCTGTACGGGGTGGGAAAGGTGTGACTTTTGCCATCTTCATATTGTTCATATAAATAACACCACTATCTATCTATTGAGAGAACCAAACTCAGAGGATGGCACCATTTGAATCAGAAAAATCATTGTATGTTTTATACACTGCTGGAGCACATGAAACTGAAAAAACATGAGGAATATAGCAGTATAACTTGGCAGATTCCCACTCCAGACACCAATCTCCAAGCACTGAAGCCTTACAATGTATAATCACACTTATGAAACAATGCTCAATACAGATAACAGATCAAGGGACACAAATTTATTATATAGCAGGAGGTGTTCGTGGGAACCTTCAGAGATGTGGAACTCTCAGGCTCCCTCTTTGCCTGCACCCTTGAAGGACTCACTCTTCACTTTTATGCTTGAAGTGGTCCTAAGCTTCAGCTTTGCCCGCCTTATGTAGTCTGAGAAATGATCCTTGTGACCAACATCAGCTACGGGGGAACCCTGCTCGTCACCCACGTTTGACATGCTCCTGATCCTCAGCTTTGCGCGATTAATGTACTCGGTGAATCTGTCTTCGATGTGCTTAGCTGGCTTGTCCTCTTTAATTACTTGCACTGGTGCAATTTTCTCTCGCCTAGGCGTGCCAGGTTTATGTTTGTCCTGCACTGATGTAGCAGATGTTGGAGTTTCAATCTTTAAAGCAACTTTGGTTACCTGAATTCCTGGATTGTTCAGATTAGCCTTAGACTTCGACTGTTCCTTCCCAGGGCCACTGGATGGAGACTGGTGGCCACTGTTTGCAGGTGAGGCTCTGTAATCAAACTTGACCGGAGTAACTTCACTTGCTTGCTTGGCTTTAGGCCTCAGCTGTTTGGCGTTCTCCACAGGTTTGGTTTTCGGGTCAAGCGCTGTAATAGCAGCATCAGAGGTGGGCCGAGAAGGATTGGCAACTTTGGCACGGGAGCTTTCATGTTGCCGGGATGAGATTCGGTGAATGGTTCTGATTGGAGAACTGACAGTGATTGCTCTGTAGATTTTCTCACACACATCTTTGGTTGGGCAGCTCTGCCTCTTTTGGTTATTTTCCATAGGCAAAAATAGTGGGGATAAGTTTTTTTTTTGTTTTCTCAAGGCAAGTTTTGAGATATGATTGAGGGGGCTGAAAGGAGAGGTGAAGAAGCAGATTTTTATGGTACAAGTTGCTGCACAAAGACTAGTGATGTATAGAAGGACTTGCTCAGCACATGATGCAAAAACTGAAATTATTTAAGAGGGGCATATTCTAAGCATTCTCGTGTCGATCAGCTGCAACATTTGCAGACTGAGCGTTTTGCTTTAGATTCCAAATGATTTCTAAAGATAACAGGGAGAGCTTGTTTCCCAATTTTTCAAATCTGATATGAAAATAAGGATCATATTCCCTCTTTTTCTTCCGGCCCCTTCTCTTCTTCAGAAACCGGAATCTTTGATAGAGACAGCAAAAGTGATGTACACGCTAGCTGTTGTTCAGAATCAAAGGGATGGAAAGAGCGGCTGAATGATTTGTTGAGCTTTGGAGGTATCAGATTCAGTATGAGTTGGGTAACAGTGAAAGTCAAAAAATTACTCTCTCCGGTTGTGAAATTTTTCTACGAGCCTTTGGTTCGTTGGGAGCAGAGCAATAGAGATATTAGTTGGTCGGCTTGGCAAGGCAATTAGATTCTTCTTTTCCAGACTCTGGGTTTATAATCAAAGCAGTTTTCGGCTAAAGGCTAGCTTGGAGATCATTTAAAGCTATCAAAAAGATGTCTTTCTTCAGTTAAATATGTCCTGCAAGCTACCTAGATTCTGGAATTGGTGGAGAACCCCTGCGAGGGTAAAGCTTTGTTTCATATTTAGGAATGTGATCCCCGAATTTATTAGCAATTTCGGTGTTGTGTTGGATTCTTTTCATACTCTAAACACGTTCTTCTCGATTCTCAAATTAAACCCCGAACTTTTTTCACGTTCCTTCAGAAGATGATATGAGAAAAATCTGAAAATGTCTCCCGAACTCCAAAACATCTAAATGCAGTTGTAAAAATGCTTATTTGCCTTTTTTTTTTCTTTTTTTTGCGTGTTCCCAGAGATACCACTCATTAGGGGCCATTTTTGTTGATTTCCTGTCCTAAAATGGTTTTTTTCTTGATCAATTGGTAATCATTTTTTTTATCTTAAAGCCAACCGCCTTTACCAAGGATGAGAAAGATAAGTGCAGAGAAAGTGCTACCGCCTACTGTTCAACCCAATCAAGCCGGCTAGGTCTTGAAAAAATGATGGACAAATAAAAGGAAGAAGAGGAAAAAAAAATTTGCTTTATTCCTGTATGAAGAAAACAGCAAATAAGAAATAGGGAACTGATGATAATTTGATGAAATATAGCAAAGAAATTTAAGGACGAAATCTGAACCCACAAACTAATGAATTTAATCCGCTTACAACAATATCCTAACATGAACCACCTGTCGCTTTAATTGATAAAGCTGATACGGGAGAGGGTGATATGTACAATCATAGTGAGGAATTTACAGAGAGTTAGGTCCGTAACCGAGGTTTTGGTACTTCAAATCTTGGAGCATGTTGAGATGAAAGAAACAGGATGGTTTTAGGGATACGAAATCCAAAACATAAGAAACAAGTTGAAAAGAAATGCAATTTTTCTCATCTAAACATGCCCATATATCTATATACTAAGACTCTCTCAAAGAGTTAAAACTATCCAACTCAGTTGCTGGCCGCACCTTGCAAGCAAAACCTCAGTGGCGGTAGACTTTCACCACCTGCTCGATTCTTCTCCGACAGAGGGGGCAATTAGTCAAGTGCGAAGAGCATGTTGTGCAACAGCACATGTGACCGCAGCTGCATATCATGTTCAATAGCTTAGCTTCTAAGAAACAGAATACCCAAGGAACGAAAGTGCACATGTTTTTATCAGTAGTACTTTATACTGAACTTTAGAGGGGGAGAAAAAGGAGACTAATTGTTTTTGAGGTTGCATGACCAGATCAATACAAAAAAAAAAAAAAAAATAATAATAATAATAATAAGGAAAGAAAAAACGATGAGAAAAGTACAACATCTGTTGGCAAAGTTAAAACAAATGATATGGCCATGTCTGATGGATCATGCTAAGTGGGATTCAAAGCCACCACCATTCTCCAGGCTACACAGTAATACAGTTCATATTCTTACAGGAAACAAAGCTTAAGATATATATCTCACAAGTATGACTCTATGAGAGGTCATTCATTGACAACTCACTGAATAAAGACGGCATTGTATTCCTGCTCAAGGCATATCACGCAGAGGGTAGGCATTAAATGGTCTCTCTTAGTATCTGATCCATCCTCTGCACTCCCATTAGAACCTGAAGAACAGATGTGTAACATACCCGTACAAGTAGAAAAAACCTTTCAGGAAGAAAGGAATATTTCACCTTCATCGTCTTGTCCTGCTCTCTTAGCTGCCGCAGCAAGAACTCTAATGCAAAAAAGTTCCACAATTGATTATCATGAGACAAGACATAACAGTGGAAACAAGAAATTGCATCTGCTTCAGTATAACAGTGTATTTTTACCACGACAATAATAAAAAGCCTGATTAATGTTAGTTATCTTCAAACTTTGCCCGCTTACCAGGTTACACCATCTAATATACCTTTTCTGCAGTTCCCAACAGCGTCTTTTCTCCAAAATATATTGTATGGCATGCTTTGTGATTAGAAATACACCCAACAAAGTTAGCCCATATGACGCATACTTGTACCACCTGACATGGTGACCTGCTGTTAGTTTCTTGAAGTAATTAAACCATATATGGAAGAATGAGTGAAAAGTGAAAAAAGGCATTTCGAGAGTCAGGAACTTGTGCAACCTGGCCCACTTCCCAAGGTTGGAGATTAGTTGATCAATGGTCTTTGGAGACACATAAAATGGCCCCTTGTGGGGTTTCTGAACTCGAATTTGTCCAATGTCATCCTTAACAGCCTAACAAGCAGTAAAAAGGAGAAAAATTCAAAAAATCTAACATGAAGATAAGCCTAAAAAACTATGTAATCCTACAAATCCAAATGGCGTAATGCTTGTATTAATTGACAAAGTGGGTACAGTTAGGATGCCATCTGCAACCATCTCATAAAAGTTAAATTTGTACTGACATCTGTGCCACTTCGGCAAAAACTAATCATGTCAGTTTATAACATATCACATGCTGATCAATCACGATCAATGAAAAGGAATTGAAGAAACATACCTCGCCAACCACTGTCAAGGAAGTGCCGGTTGGGAGAACTCGTTCAATACGCTTGACTCCAAGCATCTGATAGTACAATTTGCCTATTAAATAAGCTTCATCCACCAGCTTCAGTTTACTATTTATGGAAAGATTTGACAGGAAGAAAGAAAGTACCTTGAGACCCTGGAGATAATCCAAGGTTCCACGTACAAGTGATCGCCCTGACTCCTCAAAAACTTCACTTCCAACAGTTAGTTGAAAGCCAGTTGCACCACGAGCTCCAACTACATATACACGACTGGTTCCATCCTCCTAGATAGATGTTTATAGATGCAATGTATCCATCACATATTGCTACATTAAGGTTATCAAGATAATAAACTAAGTGCAGTAGCTATGAAAGGGCTTCCGAGAGGATATCATCCCACCAGGTACCATGGAACCTCTTCACTCTTTGATAGCATCAATGCAGAATCCTGAATCCAAGAACCAGCATCATTGTGTTTCAGGAAATGTTGTTCAGCCTGAAGGACAGAGCGGCACCAACACCAATTAAATTTGAAAATGATAACTGCTCAAAACTCCTATTAGATAAAGGGAATAAATCATTAGACTCATAATTTCTGGAAGAAAAATAGGTACCGTTTCCTCCACAATAACACCTCTCAAGCCACTACGTTCGCAACTAATGGGTGCCTCAGATCCAACTCTTCCACAGATTGTGACAATCAGAGGAAGTACTTTACTTTCAACATCAAGCAGCTGTGCTGAAAGATGAAGAACCCCCAGCAGCACTTGTTAGCAGACAAACCAAAACAATCCTAAGCAGACTCACACATATAAGGTACAGTATCTTTTCTCCACGACTCAGAAAACGAAAAGGAAATTGTATTAACCATCTCAATGAAGTTTGAGATGACCCCTATGATCTACGACACAGCTAGCAACCTGTCAACTTTGAAAGAAAGCAATGCTGGAAAGAAATCTAGCAAGATCATGAATGTATAGCCAAATTCCATGCTATTTCCAAAATAGTCAAGGTAGTTCATCATCCACCAATACTTGTTTATAATTTTCAATAAGAGTGGCAGTTCATTAAAACCTGCAAACAACAAAACTAGAAGGCAATAATTTGAAACTTCACACACATCACAATGAAAAAGAGGAGGCTAGGAAGAGTAGGTACCCAATTCCTTAAGCTGGTTCATTCGAGGAACCTGCTTGAGAAGTTCAGCGTCCTTGCCACTGCTCCTGCCCAGAAGGTAAAGCGCACCGGCGCTAAGGCAGCACGAGATTCCGCCCCATGGAATCATCGTGGCAGAAACTCGAAACCCAGAAAAGAAAAACCCTAGCTCTAAACAATTCCGGCGACAAGTTTCATCCCAGACGCTAACCAAGGGAAGTCCAATACCAGAGCAGAAATGAAAGGCGTGAGTGAACTTCTTTTGCTTCAACGAAGGGAAGGAAGATGCCAACAGTGAAAACGCGAGAGAGAGAGAGAGAGAGAGAGAGAGAGAGAAGCGCGTACCGGATGGGACTTATCCGAGCGCACGAAAAGCTTCGCGATCAACTGCTACCAACATTTTCCGAAGGTGGTGATCTCAAGCAAAAACTTTTTACCCTGTTCCTTTGTTTTCTGGAGGTGAAGAGAATTCCGAATCCAAATCAAACAATTAATACTCCCTCGAGTCCCTCTCTCGCTCACAATTTTGGTAAAACGTATATTTTAAAAAGATTGAAGTATGTTCTCTTCTAAAAAATTTTAAACAATTAATTTATCATCTTACTTTCATTTAAATTCTCCCTACATAAAATTTAATACAATTTTTTTTTTTAATCTTCACTCAATTTCTCACTATAGAAAATTAAAAAAAAAATTTAATCATTATTTAAAATTTTACTACATAAAATTAAAAAATATATAATTTTAGTTTTATGGGTAAAATTAAAAAAAATAACATAAATTACATACATCTTAATCTCTGTGTCTGGATAAACGTTTTATCTAAATTGAGACGGAAGGAATAGAATATTAGCCTAACTATACAATCATCCCCTGAATTTTAACAACTCGAGCGAGTTGATCCAAAATTCAGTACTCACTAAAACTTGGTTCCTAAACTTTGAAAAGATATACATTTTAGTCCATTTACTACAGTAATTACCGGATTCTGTTTAAGATGAGGGTGATGTGGCGTTTATTGGCTGAGGTGGATGTGATATGACATGTGTATTTGCCAACTACTTCTATGTTTATTTGCTATAGTAACCAACGTTTGATTTTACATCTTGTTTCACCCGGAATCAATTATATTTAAAAGTCAATATTATACAAGTGTAATGGTTTATTTAAAATGAAATTTTTATGATATTATTAAACTTTTTATGATATTATTAAAGTTTTTATAATTTTTTATTTTTTTAAAAAACTAAAAAATGAAAATTTATAAAATTTAATAATAGCATAAAAATTTTACAATCAATGGATTATTACACCTAAATAATATTGGTTCTCAAATGACACTAGTTCCAAGCAAAAGTGATTTAAAATAAAAAAATATTTTAAATTAATTGACTTAAATTAAAATAAATTGTGTATTAATTTAAACTATATTTAGTAACTATCAATCCAAGCCACAAGAAGAAATGGAATTTTTCTTTTTAGTATCATGAAATAATTATTTCATTTATTTTATAAAAGCAAATAAATAGTAAAAATAGATTAACTACTTTTTTTTTCTTAAAAAAGGACATTAATTATATTTTTATTTTCAAGTTGAAAAGCCTACTCATACCATTGACTTTTTCACACTCTAGCGGAAAAAAGAATTGCCTTGTCTCCTCTTATCCTACCTATTCCACCTCAACTAATCTTGTAATTCATATCACCCACATCGTAATGACATCAATTAGTTACTATAGGCAATGGATTAAAGTGCATAGCTTTTCAAAGTTCAGGGGTTAATTTATAGTGAGTGTTGAGTTTTAAACTAACTCGCTCAAGTTAGGCAAGTTTGGGGATTAATCCCATAGTTAGGCCTAGAATATTTTTTAAAAAAAAAAATCTGAGACTTAATACTCCATTATTTATTTAAAATAGGTGAATTTAGTTTTGCTCTTGATAAATTTTCACATGGATTTTACATACAAATCAAAACATTTGTGTTTGGGAGGCCAACTCTCTTAACATTAGATTTAAGCATTTTGATAATAATTGAAAATCTTTGACTGTTATTCTAAGGCAGCTTATTTGAGAAATCCAAAGATTTTCTTTTTCCCTCTCTCTCCTCGTAAACTGTGATAAAACAAAAGTATCAGCATTTTCCAATAAAAAAAATTTATTGCAATGTTGAATTTGTCTTTTTCAGACAGGTATTGAATTTTGTCTTTGTTCTCTCTTTTCTTGTTAATGATATCCATACAAATTTTCTCTACTTTGTTTTTAGGGCATACGTTCAACAATGTATAGAGAACGGATCTACAAAAGACGAGATCTTTGTTTCAAGCACTAGGGAACAGCTAGAATTCTGTTCCATGACCATTTTGAGCTCGTGTTCTTCTTTATATAATTCTGCAACAATTATCTATTAAAAAAAAAAAAGAAGAATAAGAAATTCTGCAACTATATATGGAATTGCACCACAAAATTCTCGAACAAAATTTCACCATATTTTCTGAAACATTCACCAGTAAGAGATTCCCAATAGGATCCTAGAGGTGGGCTACATAATATCCCGCAAGAATTTGCTGAGAAACAAACTTATTGGCAGCTTCTGTATAATGACTCCCATCCCAATTCACATACTCTGCACTGTTCTCGCATGGGTTAGCAGTCACCACTACCCCATCAATCTTCTTGTTTTGGCCACAAGAAACCCGCGGATCGTAGTTCAAGGGAAGCCCTCCGTAGCCACAGCAAGCTGCCAAGTTCTGCCGGAACCCTGAAACCCAAAAACATCCAGGCTTTGTAACAGAACTATTACACACCAATTACTCTTTGGGACAGACGAGTTAGTGATGACTTTACCGCATTGAGAAGAATTGGAGATCATGTTTAGTTTTAGTGAGAACATGTCAACAAAGGTGATGCTGGTGCCAGGATATTGCCCCTTGAATCTTGTGAGAAGATCATAGAGTTTCTTGTTGAAGAAGCTAACTGCACGATTGTGTTGTTCTATGCATCCCAATTGGTCTTGCTTGAACTTTCTTTTGTACTGCACTATGATTCTGGGCAAGCACCCGAGGGGGGCGGAGCTGTGAATCCAGAAATTTCTAGCTCCCTCGTAGTATAGTCGCTTGTGGAACAAGGAAGAGTAACAAAATGTTAGAAGAACATAAACGAATAGCTCAATCAAATGGAGCTGAGATTCTTGACAGAAAAGTGACTAGCTAGCCCTGGCCCTACCCCTACCTTAAGGCTATACTCAAATCCTGATATAAGCATTGGTATTGTTAGAGTGAATATTTGTTCCTCAGATTTTGAGTAGAATGCGCCATCAATATCATTCTGACCAATATCTACCATGTAAAGGCCTCGGGTAAAATACTCTTCCTCCGGCAGGTAATGCTCCAGATCCTTATCTGCAGAATCATAACACATTTCAAAACCATATTAGCTACTCGGCTGCATCTTTACCAGTGTTTCAAGCGTGCCGGTATGTTACTGGTATGTTCTGGGAAACCTTTAGACAGTATTGCAATAGCCTTGTTCTTGAATCTAACAAACTGAGAGACCTGAAGATCAAAATGAAAGGGGCTAATTCCATCTGCTGTAGCAGGCTTTATAGTAGAGCCTGCAGTTGCAAAATTAATCCCTGACCGAAAACTCGGTGCACCAATGGAATCCAAATACGGATTTAGAAATGGCAGCTCCATTGCATCCACTGTGGCAGGAAACGCAAGTGTCAAGTGTAAACTTAGCAGCAAACAGTACAGAGCATTATTACTGCAAAATAAGCATGACAGGAGTTGGGTTGTTGACATAAAGAGAAGGTAATATTACTTAAAAAATCAATGATCAAACGGCCGTCACAAAATCTCCCAGATGGTTTCTTGAAGTAGGTTTCTCCATCAGGCAGGCCAAAGGGGAAGGCCAGTCCGGCAACAAGTCCACCGGTGTCTGAATTCGAGTCCCCAAAGTTAAAAGCTGCCTGATAGCTGAAACTCAGGGGACTTGTGGCTGGCAAAAATGCGCAAACTAGCAAGGCTAGAGCCTGAAGAGTAGAGACTTTTAGGGACATAGTGAGTGTGAAACTATTTGACCCTAAATTTTCTGAACAAAGTGTAGAAGTAGTACTGCAGTTGGTCCATTTTATAAATGAATGTGGGGCAGAGGACAAAAGTTGGTGGTGGATAAGTTTCTTGCGGTTGGATTGACGAAAGAGAAAGGAAATTTACAAAGCAAATACCATTTTCAAAGAATTCCAGATTTGCCTTTCCTTTGAAATGTGACATGGGAGGCTGGTCTTCCCCCATAATTGCACCCCACGGAAGCAATGAAAGTGTAGTACAAACTGAATGCCAGGTTCACTTGATTTACAAGACGGTAACTTGGGTTGTGATACTAGAACATGTGCGAGCTTTTGCAACATCAGTAGAATTTGTAACTTTTGCAAAATATTTTTAATTGTTGACTTCCTCATCATTTCATTTGAGATCACCGCTTCCTTTCTTATTCTTTTTTTCGTTTTTTAACATTTTTATTTACTTAAGTATTAAAATGTATTACTTTCTCACTTCCGTTATAGCTCGCTTTTTATTTCACTAGTTAAGTGAATACATTTGAGTTAATTCCTACTGTGAGTAATAAAATTTTAATTAATATAATGTTAAATTTGTCAATTCATTGACTACCTTGAACAATGTAGTTTATTTGATTTATAACATAATTTATTTTCTTTAAATATATTCGCGAACTTATTACCAACTTATTCTAGCAGACAATATTTCGATTATGTGTACCTAATCCAACAAATGGCGTTGCTTAAGGTCATTTGAATAATACTAGAGCTAGGATATTTTTGTAGAAGTGTTATATAAAGACATTGATGTGATTGGCAGAAAAAACTATACATAGGACATACTCCCTCCGTCCCAAAAGTTTTGCTCCATTTGTTTTTGGCAATTAATCTATGATTTTTTATTTTCAACATTTTAATATATAAATACAAAATCTTTGTATATGAATGATAATTCAAGATATGTAGTTTCTAAATTTATTTTTTTTTTATTTTTTTTAACAAACAATAATATGAATAAAATTGAGTCAAAATACAACAAAAAGTCAAATGTATCAAAATTTATGGGACGGAGGGAGTACATTTTAACTTCAAACTGTTTATAGATAACTATTTAACACATAAATTAAGAACCAATTCCTTTTAACTTAATTCAAAATAATTTTTTTTTATTTTTACATACTTTTTTTACTTGAAATTAATTTTATTTAAAAGCTAACATCATGTGGATATAATAATCCATTGAAAATATAATTTTTATCATCTTATTAAATTTTTATGAATTTTTCTAGCTTTAGGCATAAAAAAGGAAAAATTCATAAAAATTTAATAACATTATAAAAATTTACTTTCAAATATATTATTATATCTATATAATATTGGTTTTTAAATGAAATTAATTCAAGGCTAAAAAGATGTAAAAATAAAAATAAGCTATTTTGAATTAAATTAACTTAAGTTAAAATGAATTGGCTTTAAGAGTAAATTCAATTTAACTTAAGTCAATTTAATCTAAAATAACTTATTTTTATGTTTATAGCTTTTTTACCCAAAACCAAATTTATTTGAAAGCCAATATTATTTAAGTGAAATAATCCATTGATTGTAATTTTTTTTATAATACTATTAATTTTTTTATAAATTTTTATTTTTTAGGCATTTAAAAATATAGTTCATATAAATTTAATAACATGATAAAAATTTTGTTTAAGGTGAATTATTATACTTATATAATATTTATTTTCAAATAAAATTGGTTCTAGGTACAAAAATATAAAAATAAAAATAGACTATTTTAAATTAAGTTAACTTAAACGAAAATAAATTGCCTCTAAATGATCTGTAACAAGCAGGCCTTAATTTGTTGGTTAAGATTTGTTTTTATTACTTGGAAGTCAAAAGTTTTCCCCCTCTTTAGCTTTTCACTCATGTACCGAGAATTGTTTGTAGGTGTATATTTACTTTGTGTGTGTGTGTGTGTTAAAATACCCATGCACCGAAAAAAATAAATTTTTTGTAGGTGCATTTACTTATTTCTGTGCGTTAAAATATTTAGAGGGGAAAAAAAAGAAAATGAATTCCTTCAAGAAAAAAAAAAAACCGAAAATGAAATTATGAAAGGGTCGGGTATCGGGGACCGGCCCATCAGTATCCGCTTCGGATATCAAACGCCATCAACAAGAAAGGTCTCTAAAACCCTCGAGTGAGAGCAGAAAGCTAAAACCCCGGGCAAAGTAGGATAGCCTCCGCCGCGTAGTCTTGGTCAGAGATGGCCGCCGTTGCTCTGAGAAACGCCAACCTGAAGCGCCTATTGCCGCTCTCCTCCCCAATCTACTTGTGCTCGCGAGTCTCTCCCACGCTCTCAGTCTCCGATTCTCTATCGGAATATGACGCAGCCTCCGTCTCGTCCAATCCTTGGTGGAGATCCATGGCCACCTTCACTCGCACGTGAGTTTCTCTACTACTAAGACCGCTTGCTCGTTCGATTTTTTGTTCTGGAGCTATTATTCCATTTCAACTAATAAGGCTATTTTTTGCTACCTGATTTCTTGGATTTTTAAGTACCGATTATGTTTTTTTTTGCTGCTATGATTAACTTGCTCCTGATTTAGTCCACCATATTTTGTAGATAGCAAAAAGTCTAGATCTTTGCTGTTGTAATACTGGGAAACTGTTCTTTTCTTCTCACTAATGAATTGGTATTTGTTATTTTCTTTGAAGAAAATGATACTGATTATGTTGACAAGGGGGATTTGAATCTACACGCTTTTGATTAGTATTTCACAATGCAAACTGATTTTGGGCTTTTATCTTCAAGACGGAAGTAGGAAGAGGAAGGGATGAGATGAGGGATGAGTGCATTCCTGTTGTAGAAAACATAAAATATGGGATGAGCGTATAGATTCTCTATCTGCAAGGAGGGCTGCGTTCTTATCATCTTCGTCATGCTTTACCTCACAGGAAGCCCCATGTGAATATAGGAACAATCGGGCATGTTGATCATGGAAAGACCACTTTAACTGCAGCAATTACAAAGGTTTCTTTGTTAACTTTTTATGTTTACTCTTTATCAATTCAGATAATTTAGACAGTAAATTCTGAATAAAATATGTATTGGTAATGGTAACATAAGATTTACTTCTTATTCTGCTATACATTTTTGCCCCTTGGCATAGGTGCTGGCAGAAGAAGGGAAAGCAAAGGCTGTGGCCTTTGACGAAATTGACAAGGCCCCAGAAGAGAAAAAAAGAGGAATTACAATCGCTACGGTCGGAACACATTTCTTTGATATTGGTTTATGTATTGGAGAGAATAATTTGTAACCTTTTGGCGTCTAGCCTGTAAAACTTATCTAGCTGCCATGATTTTGCAGGCTCATGTGGAATATGAGACTGTCAAGCGTCACTATGCACATGTAGACTGCCCGGGGCATGCAGATTATGTCAAAGTAAGCAGCAAATGCGATTTTATCCTTTAAAACCATATGTGTTTTAGCAATCACATTAATGAATTTGCCACAGTGTTGGTCATATAAATCCTTACACGCAGAGCTTGTGTGCATCACTGTTACTGAGTATTTGGTTATCGATCAGCTATCCTATTGGCTATGGTTTAATGCAAAATTTCTGTCATTTTACCCCTTGGCAATCAATTAAAATTTGGGATCTTATCTGTTGTTTGTTTCTTCATCTATTTCTCCATCTGTTCAGTTTCTTCAGTCCTTTGATTTTTGGTCTTTTCCCCATGTGTGGATTTGCCAGACCTTCTTTTGGTCTGGTAATAGACTCTTATCCGACATTTATTTGAGCTTTCACCATATATCCTTTTTTTTAGTGGAATACAAGACAGGTTATGAGTGTTCATCTCTTGGATATTGCTCATTTTGGACTCGTATATTTACAATTGATGGATGGCAAACAGTGTCTGTGTTTGTGATATTAGATCTATATCTGCTATTTTTCCTTGTTTTATTTGATGATAATGCTGGTAACTTTTTCTGTGATGGCATATATTTGTAGAATATGATTACTGGAGCTGCGCAGATGGATGGTGGTATCCTAGTTGTATCAGCACCTGATGGGCCCATGCCACAGACAAAGGAACACATTCTTCTTGCTCGGCAGGTGGATGTCATAATATTTTGGTTGATTCTTTCTAAGCGTTTCCTAGCCCGGGCCTTAGGATAATGCATTAAAATGCAGGTTGGTGTTCCATCCCTTGTTTGCTTCCTCAACAAAGTTGATGCAGTAGATGATCCGGAGCTGTTAGAGCTTGTGGAGATGGAGCTTCGTGGTAAGGTTTTAGGTTTTGATGCTAGAGCGAATGATTTTTCTGCTGCAGCACTACCTTAAGATGATAGTCTTGATGTCTGTTTGCTAATATTAACACAAACATGCATTTGTGGCAGAACTTCTTAGCTTCTACAAGTTCCCTGGGGATGAGATACCTATAATCCGAGGATCAGCTTTGTCGGCTTTGAATGGTACCAATGAAGAGATTGGGAAAAGTGCTATATTAAAGTTAATGGAAGCCGTGGATCAATATATTCCTGACCCTGTTCGCCAGCTTGACAAGCCTTTCCTAATGCCAATTGAAGATGTATTCTCAATTCAGGTATGAGCATTTACATGAATTATTTCTTTTGTTTTTTTACTTGGAACCAGAGATCTCTCTGTTAAGGATTTATAATGCAACTTATACCTCAATCTTGTTTGAAATTGGCTTTTCACAAACTTTTGTACTCTTAAAGAGCAGTTTGAGGAGTTCAGTGTTCTAAGGAAATTAAAGAACTAAACTGCCTATTGAATAATATTATTGGTCTTCACTTTTTATCTCTTTTTTTTTCTCTTCTTTATCCTTCTATTTCTCTTTCAAACAGAGTAGTAGAGTTCATGTGATTTCGATTCAATATTTTTTGCGACAACCTTATATCTCTTGTGAGCAAGTGGAAAAAAGATTTTGGTATTTCAGAGTTAAATTAATATTATGTCTGGATGGCTTGTTTAAGGGGCGTGGAACTGTTGCCACTGGTCGTGTTGAGCAAGGAACTGTCAAAGTTGGAGAAGAAGTTGAAATACTGGGATTGACACAGGTTTAGCTTTTAATGGAATTTGTGCCTTTGCTCCATCGCTCTTTTAAATGGTTTCTGTTTCATAATATTTGCTTCCATTGGTTCATTGGGTCCATTACTTGCACAACTCGAAGCACCAGTTAAGCATAAGTTGGAGGCTTCTTTTTGAAACAGTTGTCAAATTGGATTCTCTAATTTAACTGTTCTTTCCATAGGGTGCACCCTTAAAAACAACTGTAACCGGTGTTGAGATGTTCAAGAAAATCTTGGATCATGGACAGGTAAGCAGAAAGCTACTGATATTGATAAACTGTTAGTTAATGAGCCCTTGTTGTTCTGGACGTGATGTGTATATGGACCTGGATGTCACAATAGGCTGGTGACAATGTGGGGCTTCTTCTGCGTGGGCTGAAACGAGAAGATGTGCAACGTGGAATGGTTCGTAACAAGATTCATCAAGTCATTTGGAGTTTCATGAGACCTTTTATCCATGTCTTTTAGTATGAATTTTCCTTTTCTGAAACTGGTGCTGGAGACTAACATGCAAACCTCCCAACCTTGTTTTGTCCATAGGTAATTGCCAAGCCTGGAAGCTTAAAGACAAGCAAGAAATTTGAGGCTGAGATTTATGTTCTCACGAAGGAAGAAGGTGGAAGGCATACCTCATTTGCTTCAAATTACATGCCTCAGTTTTATATGAGAACTGCAGACATTACTGGAAAGGTGCAATTGCCTGACGATATTAAGATGGTAATGCCTGGGGACAATATCACGGCAAAATTTGAGCTAATGCAACCATTGCCAATTGAACCAGGTATGATCAGGCTAGGGAGGGAAACAAAATTGTTGCCTAAATATGTCCTGTCCTTTGCTGTCACGAAAATGTTACTATTCGTATAGAAGGTTAGAGAGGATATGAAACTGTATGCAGATAAGAATTCCATTGGAAATTTGGAATAGTTTGAATCTTCTTCTTCTTATTATTAGTTCTAGTAGTCATTGTCACTAGTTGGAAGACTTAGGAATGGGAAGTGGTAAGGTTAATCATTATGTTGGCTGCGGGGTCTAGCTGTACTCTTCTTAGTTTCACTGGGCTTGCTTCATTTATGATTCCATGCTACTTTAGGCATATCTTAAGGTATAAGTAGAGCAGAAAAATCTCTGGATCATTCTGCCTACGATTGCCAACTCACTGTTCTTTTGCATCATGCTAATGTTGTGGTTCAGGTCAAAGATTTGCCTTGAGAGAGGGTGGTAGAACAGTTGGTGCTGGTGTAGTTTCCAAAGTATTGGGCTGAGATTGGTCCATACACTTCTTGGTGATTGATCTTTCATCCATTAACAGAGACGAGCAAGTGGCGGTATTAATTGCCTGGCAACATCTTTATAGTTGCGTTGAACACCAATTTTTTCTACCGCTTTTTTTAATTTATTTATTATGTTCAATCTAGGATTTATAAGATATTGATGTACTTTAACTGAATCTGGGAATTTCTCCAGTTCAGCTTTTGCCAGTACTGTCATGCATCATTCAGATGCTCACCTTGTGTTGGAAATAATATCTTGCTTTATTAGGTGTTAGATTTCAGTTATTGGTGAAAAAGTTGTGTGCGATTAAATTTGTGTAAGGATTCTCGGAATCAATTTAGGAAGCTTTTTGTTATAGGAAATGCAGCGATTCTGCTTCAAAACCTTTAGGAAGCTTTTTGTTGGTGTTTGATAAATCATTATATGCTTCCTGGAGGGTATAAATATAAGCCAAGGAAACAAATGTTGAATAGGCTTTTTCAACTTGTATACTGAACAACCACACATAACGGGTGGAATTGTGAACTAGAATTAGACAAGAACTGTACTTCGTGAAGATGTTGAAACTTGAAAGACGGGATATCTATAGCAATAACTTCCTTTTCAATGCAGGGAATATCTATAAAACAGTGACAGTTACATGGTGACAAAATTGTTAGCAGTATATTACACATCAGTTGTCCAGACAAGGACTCCATTCAATTGGCTTCCAACTTCACTATAATTTTTCCCCCCTAAACAAGGTGATTCATGAACTGCCATGGCCATTTGGATGCAGATGAGCTTGAAAATGAAGCTTACTCCGATGGTTTCTAGTGCTGGCAGCTACCATTTCGGCTTTGACATTAATTCAAATACAGATTACCGCACTTCAGCCATCTCCATGAATGTACAGCATTACTGGTTCTACTTGACAATGATGAAATCCCACAACCATGAGCATGCCGAGACAGCAATAGTCTTGCTTCATTTAAGCGAACTTCAGTGCTACAACAGCCAGCAATGTTGCAGCTCTGAAATAAATGTCATTTACACTTTTATCCATCCTCCTAATCATCTCCTCCTCCTTTATATCCAACTTGTTTGCATTCCTGCTGATATAGAGAACAGTGTCTCCCAGTTGGTTAACTGCCCAAGAGAGCCAAACCAAACCAAAGCCGAATCCTGTGTTCAAGAGTTTAGATGCGCAAAGGGATACCCTTCCACACGCAAATTTGTAGGCAATGGAGAAGAGGACAGCAATACCAGTTCCAGCAATGGCGGCAGAGAACTGTGTCAGGAGTTCAGGAAGCTCAGTGCCTGATCTTTTGAGAGAATGAATAGCCATTCTTCCGTGGCTTTTCTTGCCAATCATTAAAGAAAGAAGGCTCTCACAAGCATGGAAATAATTCCTTCGGTAGAGATCCCTTTCTTTAGCAACCTTCTTGGAGTTTTTCCTCTTTGGTGATGCCATGAGCTTGCTTTTCTCCAGACTGGAAGAAACAATAAACTAAACATAAGGTTTCTATTTTTCACAGCTGCAGCTAAGATAACAGTATGTTTCATTTTACACAACAGTCCACAGACAAAAACCAAACAGGCGTACAACTCTTCTTGCTATTTCGATCTAATCTCGAGATAAATTAATTTCTGAATTTGAACCTTACACTGAACCCTCATATATATATGAACGTTCCTTATTTTTCATATTCTCCTCTGCCACTCTTAACAGTTATATTAAGTGGAAACTCTTACTCCTGTGTTCCCAAGGCAAAGATTATATGTCATACAAGACAAATCAAAATCCAAAACAGAAAAATTCTCCATACCGTGTAATCCACATCAGGAGCCACACATGAAGGATCCTATTTAAACAACCCAGTCCTTTTCTATAAGAATAAATTTAGCAGGTTTCATTGTCTGCCTGCCATTGAATTAAATTTGTTCCCAACATGCCAACAAGATTATCACTGCTTCATTTCTCCTCTGACCAGCCAAAACAAAGCTAATCATTCAATTGTAATAAACTCCTCAAGACTAGAATTAAAAGCCAGAAAAGCAAAAATTGGCAACTTTTTCCTCCTATTCTTCTCTGGACACCATCCAGAGGATTCTAAACTAGATCTCCCATCTTTAAGTTTCAAGCGATTCTCGACTTCGAAAGCTTAATAGCCCCCAGAAGATCTCAGAGGGCCAGAATCAATACTTCTCAAGTTTCTCATGCTACCAATTTATCTACCACATCTCTGTCTCTCTCCCCCTAATCTTTGATGAACTTTTTCCCACTCATTCAGGCTTTGAAGTAAATGAGGAGATGATCAAGTGTTCACTAATGAACCATTTCATCATGTGATGGATACCTCTTTTGGGGTGCAACAGTTGTACTCAACAGTGGAGGAGACAGGATGACAACACCAGGGGCTTCATTAGTCAGAGACCTGTAGAATCATATATTGCTTGTTAGGTACCTTCTGAATAGCGTTACCCAAAAATAGGAAAAAAAAAAAGAACTCAGGATGGAATGGGGAGAAAGAATGAAAGTTGAGTTATGACTCATGGCTGGCAGATCCGATTAACAAAAACTTCCAAGAGCAATGACCTCAAGAGAAGCTAACAACAACGTGACAGCCATTGTATGACTCCATGTAATAAACCAAATAATTTATATGAAAGGAAATCAACCTAGGAATGCATACTTACCAGTTAAACGGTGGGACCAGAAAAGACTGACTTCTCCTATTCAGGGAGTTTCTTGACAAGTAAAATTCAGCAACAAGTGTAATCACATCTCGAATCTCAGTCTCACTACCTTTGATTAGAACACGGCCATCAGGTTTAACTGTGATCTCCGAATTATGAACCATACCTCCAATAAAGTCCAAGAGAGGCTTCTGAGAATCAATTTCCCAACAGGGGTGAAGCAAACACACCTCTGATGGCTGGTGACGATCAATACTTAATGGTTGAAGCCTCACCAATTTAGAAACTAAGGATAAATCAATGCCATCTTTTTCCCATTCATCTGATTTAGAAGCAAGAATCTGCAAAATTCCCTCATGTCTTGTGCACTTGTCAGCTATACCAAAACCCAAGAGGACTGAATCTGGAAAGCCTTCTGTAACCAAATAAGCAGCAATTGTAAGCACTCCAAACTGAAAGCCGCAAGTGAACATATTCATGAGGGACATCACACATAAGAAATTGAAAGAAAAGTCTTGGGGAAAAATATCTCCTGCCTAGATCCTTTTCTAGATTAAAGTCTATTCAGATACAAACAATAGATTCAATTGATTGGATTCACTTAATTTAATCCCAAGCCATTGATGTGTCTACCCAGAAAGCCCTTGTTCTTTTTCCCATCATGTCCCTTGGCTAGACATACAAAGAAGTTCTGCCATGCACCAATAGATCATAACAATTTGAAGAAGAAAACAAGAAAAGGACTCCAGATTACCTAAAGAACTGCAGAACAAACATTTAGGGGGAATTGGCTGCATTAAGTGGTGCTCAAGGACATCATACATATACTAGCTATCTGTTTGCTCATGGAAAAAGCACTTAAGCAAGAAACAGAGCAAAAAAAAAAAAAGTGGTGCTCAAGAACCTTGAGATGAGGATTGAAGCAGGTCACGAACCTTGAGCATTTACTATAAGAGAACTTCCAGCTGCTTGATTGAATTTAACTAGATGTTCAGGCTCACTATATCCTGTAACTGGTTTCCATGTTTTCTCGCATTGATTTCTCCTCAAATTACACATGTTTGAATGCAGTGATATTCCATCTAGTTTTGATCCCTGGTTAGTGAAGTAAGGGTAGAACTCCTGTTAAGATGACACCAAAACGCTTAATATAAATATGATTCCAAAGAGAAAACACCCAACCTCCCAACCAACGCAAAAGATGAGGATAACCAAATCCAACATATCAAGCACTCATCATATGCACAATAGATATGCGACAATACATTCGACTCCACAGAAACATGATAATTCGTTAATGTACAGTTTAAGGCTCAAAGACAGCCTGTAAAATGTCCCTGAAAACCAAATCTAACGAAGTTCATATTTCACAAATCTGATTATTGCCAACTGTTCTTGTATGAAAATTGCAAATATTTCTGTGTTGACAAGCTAATGCTCCAAAATAAATTGACGTTACAAGCCCCATCAACCAATCCTCCAAGGCTCCTCCCCAAAACAAAACCAATAGTTTGGGGCAAAAATAAGGGGACTGATTTTTCATGCTTCATATTACTTGCAGTTCGATAGTTTAGACCTATAAATTCTAGAGGAACACAAACTACGCAGAAAAAGAAACGTCTTAATGACGAGCAAAGAAGAAAATGGGACAAGATCCATCGGCAAAATAGCAGCCTGAGCCGCAGCGTTCGTGGTATAAATTATAACCAAAGGCGAATGAATTTCATTAGGCACAGCCAAGATTACAAGTGCGCACACAATAGCCACAATCCAATACCGAAATCCTCACAAGATCCTAACGAAGCCATGAAATCAACATCTATAATACCTTGACTACCCTGCTTCCCTGATCTTGGGGGAAAAGAATCCCCGGCGGATAGCCATGGGAGGCCATCAAATATAGCTCGACCATCTTTCCAAGAGAAAAACCCAGCTCAGGATCCGAATCTCAGAACCCTAATCCGTCATCTTTCTAGTGAGCTCGTCGGACCCTCCACCACAAACGTATCCATCTCGTCACCGCAGAATCCAGGATTTCCCCGATGTTTAAGTTTTGTTCTGTTCTCCTACTGGTCGGAAGAAAGTAGATAGGGGGGGGAAAACAAAGAAAAGGAAGGCGAGACTTATGTGAACCACTTGTTTGAATGAAAATTTCCTCCAGATTTCCGTGGCGCGAGCATCGGCGTAGAGAATCCAGGTCGGACCACAAATTGGAGAAACGTAGACGGCCATTTGAACATTTTGCCCCCTGAATTATGATAACTCGGACCTTTTGCCCCATGAAATGTGACTCGGGCTAACTCGCCCATTAAACTTTAAAATTTGGTACCTTTTACCCCTTAGGGGGGTGGGAATGAGTTTTTGGATTTTGTGAGGACCAGAATGAAAAGAAAATAATAGAAAGGAACTAATTAACAATTTGCCCAATTAAACTAAAACTTGGTGGGTTTTTTTTTAGCGCGAAACGTAAAACATTTGGCGGTAGTGAAAGTATCCTTCTGCAAGGGAAAAAAAAAAAAAAAAAAGATAATCAGGGGCCATTCAAGTGACAAAAGCATCTGGTGGTGGACAAATGCTTTGAGATTCCATGCGGCTCTGAAGATTCTTGGTTTTCTTTGTCATCATCTGTTCACAAAGGTAAAAGTAAGTTGCCTTTAGCATCGGGCTTCTCATATTAATCGTGCATTGAATCTTCTTACTGCATTTTCATAAATAATGGGCTAAATCTTCTCTGCCATTTTATACGCAGTGGTACATATATATCCATGGACGCTTATTTTGTGTTGTGCTAGTGAATCAAAAAAACAAACATGCCTTTATTATGTGTGAGTGAATTAAGAACAGATAAAGTAACATATGGGCTATACACTATGATTTACCAAAGCAATATCACAAACCAATTTTACACGAATGGGAAACTTAGTTCTACCGTATTAAATGGGAAGCAGGTTTTTTTCTCATACATTGTACATTGACATTTAGTATAATATATGACATATTCATTTTGTTTTACAAATGGTGGAATTCAAAGTGAATTTATACTATGGAGGAGTATTGTTGTGGGATCCAAGTGTTAGATATGTAGATTATTTGGTATGTGAAAAAGAATTGGAAAGTGAGGACATTACTTGTTGGTGCTTCATGGATATACTAAAAAAAATAGGATATGACGGTAAAGATGTTAAAGCCATTCACTACCGGGTACCAAAAACATCTTTTAGTGAAGGTTTGAGGGGTATTACATAATGATGCAACTTAATGGATATGGTTGGTTGTGCATTAAATAGTGGGGGATTTGAAATTTATGTGGAGCACACTATGCATGGAGTAAATAAAGAGAAGCATTCATTTAACAAATTAAAGGGTAGTTGTCCACTTGATGCCGAAAATAATTGTTTTATTGAGGAGGTAGGTTGCCGGTATAATGAGAGAGTCAAGCAATGGTTAGATGAACAATGGGAGGGTGAGGAGAGAGTGTGCCCGATATTGACCATAGTGAGGAAAAAACAGAAAATAGTGAAGGCAGTGATTGTGATGATCAGGGAGAGGATCAAAATGCGGCATTAAAAAAGGAATTGAATGAATTTGACGAAACAATAGGAGGAGCGGCTGATAAAGAGGTATTAGATGGAATAAGGAAGGTAAGGAAGCACTATAGTGGCATTTGTTTGGATAATCCTACTATAGCATAATTGTTTCCAATTTTTTTTCATGCTCGTCAACAAACAACCGCTATAGAGAATATTGATAGTGACAGTGAGACATCCATAAAATCAAATAAGTTGGATAATTCTGACCTTGGCTCCTTCATGTTAGAAACTAAAGAAGATGGCGAGCTTGTTGTGGGAAAGATGAAGAATCATTTTCAAATGTATGATCCAAATGAGCTTATTGTTAATTTCTTCATTGGCTTGAGCTTCACTAATCACCAAGAGTTTAAAGAAGCATTATTAAAATATTATGTCATTGAGAAGAGAGATTATGAGTATGTTAAGAATAAGCCTTCCCAGATTAGGGTGAAGTGTAAGTTACAGGGTTGTCCATGGCTATTTTACACATCAAGAGAGAAATTCTAAGGGAAGATATACTTCATGGTTAAAACGTATAAGAAGAAGCATAGATGCAACAAAGTGCATAGAATTTCAAAAATTACAGCACCATGGATAGTAAAAAATTTTGAAGTCTTTATGACCAAATATCCTGAAATGAAGCAAAGTTTCATACAGGAAACTATCTGGCAGGTTTTAGGCCTAAAAGTTTCACTAAATATTTGCAAGAAGGCCAAGGCAAGAGTTAGGGTGAAGTTGGAGAGGGATGTTAAACATGAATATGCCAAATTGCATGATTATGCAAAAACTTTGGTTGCTTCAAATCCGAAAAATAGTGTTGACATTGAAGTTGATCATAGAGGTCCTGGAATTCCACCTTATTTCAAGAGATTTTATGTTTGCTTTGCTACATTAAAGAAATGATTCTTCGAAGGATGTAGAAAATTTTTGGGGCTTGATGGATGTTTTCTTAAAGGAGTTGTTGAGGGCCAAATATTGATAATAGTTGGAAAAGACGCAAACAATCAAATGTTTCCATTAGCATGGTCAGTTGTTGGAGGAAAAAATACTTCATCATGGACTTGGTTTTTAGAGCACATATGAGGTGATATCAAAACCATCGATGGATGTTATTGGACATTTATGTCTGATCAACAAAAGGTAATAACGATTTTTATTAATATCAAGTATTTTTCATATGTCACTATTAATGTGATGCTTTTTTTTAATGTTTATAAGGACTTTTAAATGCAATTAAAGAGATTTTTCCATGAGCTGAGCATAGGCTATGTGCCAGACACATCTATGCTAACTGGTTTTCAAATTTTCGAGGTAAGGAACTTAAGCTTGCTTTTTATGCTGTGGCAAAGTCTCCGAATGAGCCAACTTTAGGAAAAAGGTTTGATGAGATAGAACGAATGAAAGCTGGTGCCAAGGATGCCATATTGCGTGTGGATCCAAAATTGTGGTGTAAGGCATATTTTTCATATATGGCTCAATGTGATGCTGTTGATAATAACACGTGTGAGGCATTTAATTTTGTTTTGATCTCCACCCGGAGCAAACCTATTATTTCTATGTTAGAAGAAATAAGGGATTATGTGTTTGATAGAAACATGAAAAGGAGGTTGTCTTCAAGCAAGTAGAAGGAAGTGTATGGTCACTTGATAATGAAAGAGGTGCATGAAAAAATTAGAGAAAGTTACCCATGGAAGGTTATGTGTAATGGTGATGAGGGATATCAGGTGAGCCTTGGGAGATCTCAATATGCAGTTAACTTAAGACTGAAGACTTGCAACTGTAAAGGTTGGGACATTAGTGGTATACCTTGTATATATGTTATTTCTGCAATTCGAGATAGGAAGGAGGATCCCAAGAAGTGGATAAATGATTGCTACAAGAAAGATATGTTTTTAAAATCCTACTAGTACTCTCTTGAACCAATTCCAGGTGAAGACTTTTGGGAACAAAGTGGACAGGGCATTTTCTTACCTCCAATATGGTCCAAGTCAAAGCCTGGGTGGCCTCGTAAATAGAGAATAAAAGCTAGAAATGAACCTAAGAAGGGCAAGTGTAAGCTTTTAAGGCATGGAAGGGAAATACACTGCAAAACATATGACAATGTAGGCCATAACAAAAGGTCTTGTGGAAGAGAATATGGTGTTTCTCATTCTGAAAGTCAACAAACTGTACAAGTATATGCATTTGAAATTTTAGACCTAAGAGTGTTATCTGTTTGTTAGCTCAATTTTATTTTTTTTTAAATTAATCCTTTCATTTTTTTGGGTTTGACTGTTCTACTTTTGCAGTCATCTTCAACGACCCCTTTGGACAGACCAAGTACCCAACCCACTAGTCTGAGAGGGAGAAAGAGAAAAATGACAGAGAGAGGTGATCGTGTTTGTAGCCAACCAAATGTGAGTATGTAGGTTCATCTTGGTTTCAGCACCTAAGATTATTTCCTATAGTGAACATGGCACTTGTCTTATCTATGATATAATATGAGTATTTAGGAATTAGTTGTAAATTTTTTGAGTTTTTACTAAGGAACATGTTAGGTGTTATGTGGTTGTTATTATTAATATTGACAATGTTTCTGAAATAGTGATGTCTTTATTTACTGATGGAGCATATTTCTTATAACTGGTTTTTGTTTATATGCAGCTTGGGCAAACATTTTAACTTGGCATCCATCTTTCCTGATCAGCAAGGATTAATATATAGATGGCTGCAACTGATGATGGCTGCTAGATAGTCCATTTTTTGAAAAACTAATAATAGTATCTCTTTTGTGGATCTATGTGTTTTATGCATTTTAAGTTGTTATATTGTCCATTTTTTTTAAGAACTAAAAGTAGTATCTCTTTTGTGGATCAAGGTCTGTGATACACTTGTGTTTCTGAACCTTATTAACAGCCCTGTAACTGATGAAGAATTTGAGTAGTACTTGTGAAAATTCCTTTCAACTATGTGCATTTTTTCCCTCATGGATGTGTTATGCAAACGTATAAATCATCTTGCTTTGTAAATGAGTAACAGCAATAGCTGAAATTCAAGTTCATTTCATTAACCAATAAAGAAACAAGTTACATGATTCATAGTTGGCCAACTACCAACTACCATTGTTCAGACAGTTAGTCGTGCACCAAACTCAAATTGCCTCATAAATACAACCTTTCCATAACATTGAAACAACCAACACAACAAAAATAATCCAAACAATTGCCTAAGTACATTTAACATATCCCCTAATGCTACTCAAACCAATGTGCAACATAGAAATATCAGCAACCATTTGAGGTATTGGAGAATTTTCACTTTCACTCCTTCTAGCTACTACTCCTAGTGCCTCTTTCAACTATAATTCCAACTTGGTTGCTTTCTGTTTCATTTCTTGTGCCCTAATATATTGTTTAAAAATTGTTGCCTTCGTTTGAGTAGGGAATGAGTCATCAATCCATTCTCAGAAGTCACATTTTCTTTCCTGTGAACAAAAAATGCATTACTAAGATTGACAACAAGCTGCTACCAGGCTACTGGACCAATAACAGATACGAACTTCCTAAAATATTGGATAATAAAGGCAATAAAACATTGTGGTAACACTTAACAAATGTCTCTGTGCAAGAAAGCTAACACTTCAGAACAAAGACTACCCTGATGATTATAACAAGACTGCCAACTATTTATGTGGTTCTAAGATTTGTGTCTACTATCTTGGGAAGACTAAAATTACCCTGCTCCAACCAAAACCAGCCAACTATATAATTACTAAGAGGATAAAGTACATGTACAATTAACAAGATTGTTCAGCCGGCCTATAAAGCTGCAACACACACACACACATTTGTATGCTGATGGTGTGGAACATTATGAGAAAGAGAGGACGTCACAGGCCTTGAACCTTAATCCCATCTTAGTCATATAGGACCCCAGGAACCTTACACTCATTCAGTGTTAAGCCTATGTAAATTTATCCTTAGTGGGCTTGCTAATTGATTAAATCCTTAATGCAATACTGTTTTATACTATGCCTTACTATGGCTGAAGGTTAATGACCATAAAAATAATATATAATCGATGCCGCTGGCCAGCACTTCAAACATACATTTATATAAAACATACTATTATGCATTGTGAATCCATACAAGCTACTAGGGACACACAACCACTAGTTCCATAGCATTTACCAGAGGCATAACTTCTGCACGCATATATATACATCATACACAAAAGTATTATACATATGCTACACATTGAGAATATGGAAATCCGATCCCACCTGAGTTACACTGCCAAAAGGGGGTCACTACAGTGTTAAGGTATTCTCTGTTCCTTACTTCTGTACAATAAAGGCTAGTAAGTTAGTATTCCAGTAATTAGGAACCTGCAAGAAAGAAACTTAACAACAATGTACAATATTAATTAACTTTTGCATACCTAGTATTAAAATACTAATAACAAGTTCTTTTATTGGTTATTAACCCCAGGTCCACCAGTATCTGCACGCAAAATATGTAAGGAATGTGAGAACCAAAAGTTCCCAGTAAGGGTTATAACCCGCAAGAAAATCAACAATATAGGACCGTGCATATTATCCATAAGGATGTTGATATATGCCTAGTGCACTTGAGCTCAAATCTTAGTGCTAGGAATTCGTATTATTGGCCAATAATCATAGGAGTAGCTAATTCTCACAATTCCTTTACCCATTTGTCAAACATTTGACAAGTCCAACTTGTCCATACAAATACTGCTTTGAAAGTTTCTTAGTATTTGCCAATATTCCTTATTTTATGTACAGGAGCGAACTATTTGCTTATGTAGTGCATGTGTTAGTGCTACCTTTATAAGGTTTCATGAGTGGTTAAAGGCACATTTCCCTCTTAGGTCCATCTAGGTCTTAGCCCATCATTGTGACCTTAGGTGTTGTAGGTTCCTAACCCATCATACTCACCGTAACTTAGACCATATTAAGGTCCTTTTTGCCTATAGGTACAAGTTTACAAATATGCACTTACACACTTCATATGCACTTCATAGTTTAGTTTCTTACTAAACCCAATCATATAAGCTTTTTAATAGTCATCAATACTCAATTTACATGGTTGTTAAATTCATTAATAATTCAACCACTTGATATACAAGTATCTTAGCCAAATTTATTTAGCACATAAGCATATAAATTAAATAACCCTTACCTTAGATAACTTAGTTTGCAAGCTTCAAGCACTTAGCCTTTTTGTCTCGGTTTCAACCCAAACTTAGGTAATTTTTTAGTAGTTTATTCCCAGCACCTATATTGATCATTTTAAGCACAATTTATCAATTTTAACACTTGAAAACAGCCCCTGAAACAACCACCAACTGCCCAGAATTTTCTGTCTCCGGTTTGCCTATCTTGTGGTTCTTTACACTTTTAATAGTATAAATGCAGCCTAAATCTTGCTCTCTTATTTTTTATGCCTTGTATACTCGTGTATAAGCAAGATTATCACCACCAAAAGCCACCAACATTACTGTAATAATACAGTTTATTCTTGGAAGTAACTACAATTACAGCAGCCATATAATGCACATTCATGGCATTCATTGGTAATTCATTTCCAAATAAATGTTCCTTTGCTTCTTAGCCCTCAAAAACTAGTTCATAAAAAATATAACACCCTTGGTGAGCTACTAAAATGCCTAGAACAAGAAATTATGGCTGGATGTAAAAGAATTAAACCACACCTAACTCAACACTCACGGTTTCAACTACACCAAAATTCCAGCCTTGGTTTTCTTGGTTTTTTAGCTCATTTGCATCTCAATTCACATATTACAGCTAGGAAACACATCAAACAATTATTCCAACCATGAGTTCTGCCATAAAAATCGTATGAACAGTACCAAATATCCAAAGGTGATGAAATCTACCCCATAGGAACAAAACTAACCATGGATGAGCTTATGAATGCTTATAAACATGTTGAGCACCTTTGATTTCTCTTAACAACTAAGTCTAACATTAATTCCCATAATTTACAGACCTAAACTGTAGTTCAAAAATAGGGGAAATAATATAACCAAACTTACTCGGATAAGAAGCAAGAAATCTAGCTTAGGATATCACAAAACTTGATTTTTCTTCAAAGTCTTGATTAATTGTGATTGAATTTGATGGATTAAGCTTGGATTTTGTGTTAGCTGTGGTGTTTGGAGAGAAATAGAGGTTTTGGTGGTCTGGAGACGAAGGTGGAAGAAGATGGCCGAGCAATTAGTGGGAGGTCAACTTATGTAGGCTTTAATTGCACATGCCATGCACATGGTGCTGTCTTTGTACTCTCTAAGAAATCTGGGTTTATTCGTAACATGATTAGAACTTGAGGACCAAAGTTGGTATTACGCTGCTCCTGGTTCCTTCACAGATATAATTACATGGCCAGTCTCATACTTTCATTTATATTCAATTTTGTCCCTACCTTTCTCAGGAGTACACATAAACCACTTATAGACAATCTAGTCAATTCACAAATTCCCGATTATAGAGAGGGAATCATGAAAAATCGTGATACCTCAAATTTAATATTTTCTCATGCTCTATTCAACCGTGCAATAAAAATGGGTCATTATGTGAAATGACCAAAATACCCTTCTTGGCCCGGCTTGCTTAAATGATCAATTTTATTCATTTTTAACCACTAGACCATAAATTACTGAGACTTAGCTTGCAAATAAATTATCTAAAGTGTAATTTATTAAATTAACTAATTACCTGGCTGATTAGACTTATAGCTCCAAGGGCTGTCACAGAGGAAGTAGTCAAGCTACTAATTCACCACAAAACTGATCAGGATTATCTTTACTGTATAATGTAGCTGCTTAAAAGACTGCAAATCCCAACTTTTATTTTTTCATTTCTAAACACCCAAATAGTCACGTAGATATTAGCAATTGGTCAAGCACAGCCAACCTTCTATAACTTAACTCTCATATAGATGAATTTGCAAAATTTGAACATTTGGGTGCTCTCAGACCCACTAGGACAGAGGATATTCAAACTGGAAACAAATAATCGATTATTTTGGTAAATCACATCTAGACAAATATGACCCAGAGGGTAACCCTTTCTCCACCAAGTTGATCTTTGCAGAAAAAGAATCATAGAAGCATTTCAAGATGAATTTTCAACTTACGTTTTAACAAGATCAAACAAATTTCTAGGCTTTATCTAATCCTTAGGAAATGGAGAAAGATGCGACACATTAAAACAAACCAAACTAAATCAGACCATTTTTTGGGCTCTAGCAAATTTTTTCCCTCCTAGATAACTCTTCTAGCCGTCATTTCCACACCCATAAAAAACATACAAAAATCAACCATTTACCTCATCAGTATAATTCTGGCAACTGTAAAATCTTCGCCCCATGTTCTAACCTTTCTTTGTTGTCCAGCCTTTAGCCATCAAATTACACCTGCAGCAAGGGTGCTCTTCGTCGCGATGCCTCATCCTTGCAATAGACCTTGAAGAACCAGTGGAGGTAGTGCTCATCGTTGTCACTTTAGGCCTCTGTTCGCACTTCGTTTTGTTCGCTTCGCATATTTGCTTTGTTTGTAGTTTTTAATTCGTGCAATGGGGTTTAATTGGGCCAATGAATAATTACTTCCTTTTCTTTTTCTTTTTTTCATTTTTGTCCTTACCAAATGCAAACACTTATTTCTATTAGAAACTTCCTCTCACGTGATGGCGTTTGACTAACTTTAATAGCCTTAGGGGGTGAAAGGTCCCAAATTACAAAATTTAAGGGGGTGATTCGGCCCGAGTCATGTTTAAGGGGGCAAAAGGTCTTGGTCAATATAATTCATGGCCCAAAAGGGATAAAAGGCCAAACATAGACTGTCCAGTTGTCTTTGTTTGATTGTGGGTCAATTATTCTCTGCAACTCGATCTCCCATGTTTTGTCCCTCAACTCATCCCATCTCAGCCATCGGACATTGGAAATCTAATGGAACAGATTTTTTTAGTAGAGTGAATAGTGATATGAAAAATAATCATTTTTTAAACTATTTTGTGTGTTTACAATTTGCACTGAATTTTCAAAGTAATTTATTATGGGTAAAATTTATTTATCATTCCTAAGCTTTTCACATTGTCTTAATTGGGTTCATACCTTCATTTTATACTTTTAAAGTACCAAACATGCTAGATTTTGTCCTAATCGTTGTCCTTTCATCACATTCATTGGTAACGTTAACGGAATCTATGTGAAAAATGCCAACTTTGGTTGCTACATTTCTTTCTTCCCTCACAGCAAGCTCAAACCCGTAAGTTTAACAGTTTAACCCCTCATTCAATTTAGAGAGTTGTCCATCTTCTTACTCAAACTTGTTGCTGCATTTCTCAATCTTTCAACCACCAGCCAGATCTGCCCCCACCATGACCAACTCTTACTATTAGGGAAAATATCCATATAAAAAAAAAATAGAGGTGGCCAGACCTGAAACTAGGCGTTTTCCATTTTGTGAATTATAAGGGTTTTCGGGATAAAGAGTGTGGAGGCATGGTCAGAACGGCAAAGCTAAAATTGGCGGTGAATTGACTCAGCAATGTCAAATTTGGAGGTGGTGGTTGAAGGCACGGGAGATTTCTTCTTTGTTGCTATCCTCCACCTCACCCAATAAGCTTCCACATGACCTAACTCAGTATAATTCGTGTCCACAACTTTAGACTCATGCCTCGCCTTTCCAAATTTTAGATCGAAATCATAAAGAATTTATGGAGGGCAACTATGGAGGAAATGCTAAGCCTGACGACACGAAGAAGGTGAATTTTTAGCTGGCTTCAGACGTCAACAAGTGCTTTGGTGGTGTGATCAAATGACGATCAACTCAAACGAGTTCAAGTGCTCGCAACAGCCTAAGTGGCAACTTTCCACCGGGCACCCATTACTGCTCCACCTCCAACATCGGCTAATTGTGGCCTTTCCAAGGACTGGATTATAGAATTGTACCAGATTTGTATCAAGCTCGCCACTGAAAATGTTTGTTTTTCCTATACTTTAATTTGCCCTAAATATTTCATGATTTCTGTTGCAATTGCAAACTAATGATAGTGTAATTAGTAAACCTAATTTATATAAGTAATGTAGAAAATAAATCAAAAGAACATGTGGGAGTTAAAGCTGATTGACCATCTTAGTGACACCATTAAGGTTGATATGGAGAAAGGTAATTCGAAGACTAATTTTCAGAAGCTTTGTGTGCTTTATATATAATAGTAGCATTTTTGGTGAATACTAACCTTTTAAGTTTAATGTAAGTGATTGAAATTGGTAGGCAAGTTGCACCTTGGAAGTAGGAGTTAAGATGGTGGAGGGAGGAAGATGGTGGTAACTAGATGTTGGCGGCCAAGCATGGTGAGAGAGGGAGAGAAGGGAGATGGTGGTCGAAGTGTTAAAAATCTACTAGCATGAAAGTGCTTTGAGTGAAGTGTTAAATCTACTAGCATAAGAGTGCTTTGAGTGTGAGGAATAAAATGTAGGAACCAAAGTTGTCATTCTCCCCGAGATTCGCCAAATTTAGCTATAAAATTGATGAAAGGATGATGATTGAGACACAATCCGTAATGTTAAGGATTTTAAAAGGACAAGATGAATGTTAGGGGCTCATTTAGGACAATGCAAAAAAGGTTAAAAAAAGACAAATAAATTTTACTCAATTTATTATTGACTATTTTGATATATATTGATTATTTGTTTAGCTTGTATACCAATGGAAATTTTATATTTAAAGAAGTCCAAAAAGAATTTTTAAAGCATTCTTTTATGAAAAAATGAATTATTATCTTTCAAGTGACATTGATTGCAAATAAAAACCAGTAAGAATGAAACTAATGAAATTATTTGTAATAAAAAAATATACATTAAACTAGAAAATTAAGAGGCAGCGAGACTTGTTTAAGAGAAATAGGCCTATAAATGCACTAAATAATAGTCTGAAAGGCTTTTGTGCTAGCTTAGAAGCCCAACAAAGCAGAACGGCTCATTAGTCATTAAGAGCTTTTTTTTTGTTACATTAAATGAACAAAAAAAACAAAAACAAAAACTAATGCCTTAATTAAAAAAGGCCTTGAATGTTGCCAAACACGTGCAGGCTTAATGCTCTCAGTGTTAGAGGACAATTAAAGAGTTAAAATAAGAAGTAAGAGAATAGTCTACCTTGGCCAAATAGCTCACTCATTTGTTTCTTTCTCAGAGGGTATGAAGAATCTTATTCACATGGTGATACTCCATAAGGGTAAAACAATCTTGGATAACCACTCCATATGGGTGGAAAGTGCAGCGATCTTCGATCAGTTTTGACAAAGGGTCAATCAACATAAAGTTGGCAAAGCAAGGATAAACTAGTGATACCATATTGGATCTAGGTAGTTTAAGTACATTGTTTGGATCCAATTCACAAAGAGATCTAGTGTAATATAAATCATAATTGAAAAAGATATTTAAGAAAAAAAGATTCATACAAGGAATAAAATCTTTCACTGATTACACGTCTAAAATGTCATGGTTGACATTCTTATCCTTCTAGAATGTCACAGTTAGCACTCTTAATGATAAAATGAGACCTTATATTCAAGGTATGTACGAAATTTGGTTATTGCAATAAAACCCTTTAAATGCCAAATTCATTTCCAAAAATCAATAGCCACAACCAAAATTTTGAATTCTAGTATAACTAAGTGTAAGTCATAAGATATAGAAAAATGTCATATCTATTGTGGACTTAGTTGAGGCTTGAGAAAAAACGGCAATCACATTCTTGGCCCAAAGTTAAACATAAAAAAGGCCCAAGAACTTGGCAAATTGAAAGGAACCACAATTATCATGCATTGCACACATGCCTAAACCAAGTGGGAATTCATATTTCGACAAGTATGTGACACTTTTACATATAGTAGATGTTAATTGTGATGAAATACATCATAGAGGAAAGTTTTGGCTTGGTATAGATAAAGGTGAGCAAAATTTCGGTTATATCTGAAATAAAATAACCAAATAAACGAAAAAATTTTTGGTCTTCGGTTACCATATTTAGGTATAATTTCAATTTTCGGTTAAAATTGAAAATTGATATATAATTTTGGTTCAGTTTTCGGTTGGTTTCAATTGAAATTTAGTTAACCGAAATAACCAAATTTTTACTCTACTGGTATTTATATTTGAGATTTGGAAAGGATTATGTATATGAGGGATGGTTGTTATGTGTATAAATGTGATGTTTGAATTTGGAATGGATTATAAATGTTTGCTATGTGATTAGAATGTATGTTTAGATTGGAATATATGATGGATGTTTGATATTTGGAATACATATACATAAAATTCAGTTATTTTGGATGAAAATCGAATAACCAAATTTTTTTCAATTATTTCGGTTTTCTCCTATAATTCGGTCTATTCAGTTATTAATACATAAAACTGAAAACGGAATAAATTTAGTTATTCAATTTTGGTTAAAACCAAAAAAATTGATCCAACAACCCTAGGTATAGAGGCATGTGTTGGATATTAGAAAAGGACTTGCCTAAGATACTTAACCTGACAAACTAAGACCCCTTCCAGCAAGGGTGTGAGCTAATCGATTACCATTATGCCTAACAACTGAACAAAAAAAGCAAAACTAAAAAAATCTTTCTAAGACATGAGTTTCATCTAACAAAGCTCTAAAATAAAATAGAAGGAGATACTCTATTATTCAGTTCTGAAATCAAAATAGATGAGTCCGATTCTATGATAATTGATGTCAAATTGAAATGACGAGCTTCCTTTATACCATATAAAATTCACCAAAGCATCCAAATAAAGAGCATCCCTCACTGCATGAGACAGGTTATAAGCTACGACAAAGCATAACTTCCCTTGAGCATCCCAACATCATGCTCAACCAATGAGAAGGTACAACCAATGATGGCAAGAACCCATTGAAGATAACTAGTTGACCATTGACAAGAAAGAAGGCTAAGGAGCTCAAAGTGCACATATAAGCCCTAATGATGCAAACTCAAGCTCAACAGTTCTATAGTCATTCAAAAGGAGCTATTTCAAGTCAATATGCCTTTCTTAAATTATTTCCTAGGTACCCAAGCCAAGAGAAGGTAGCATACTTGGAGGGAGGACAAATGCCTAAGTTTTTGTTTCATCACGCTCAAATGAAGCGTAAAAGGAGTTTGATTTATGTCAATTCATATCCATAGTGCCAAGGATGTATCTTATGATTATTCCAACATTTTTGGATCATATATTATGGAAGGGAAACAATACAGTAGCTTGGATACGTTCTACACACACCTAAGTGTACAATTTCAAAGCTTGGAGCCAACACATACACCTTTGGAGTCACCTTAAAGTGTTCATGAGCCAATTTCTTCCACAAGCTGAATCTTTGAGCTCTAAAGTTTCAAGACTTCTTTTCAACATCTAAAAGAAGGTATCAAGCTAATGGAACTCAATTATTCAAGTTGGCAGTTGAAGACCCAAGTAAAAACCCTACTAAGCCCTTAAAGTGCACCCAAGAAGACTATTTAGGGGTTTTTATGGCCAATATTGTGTTGTAACATATTTTATTTTATTTTCCTATTTATTTACATTATTTAAGATGTTACTAGGGCCATGGAAGTGATTTAGGTCACTTAGGATAAAGGAAATTCATTGCACACATTAAACATGTGCAAATTAGGTGTTAGAATCCTAGTTTGACTAGGTTTTCTTAAGTATTTTATACCTAGGTTTCCTATGTGACTTTGACTATGAATTTTGGCCAGCTTTTTGCCCTACTTTTGCCCTATAAATAGGCACATAGTCTGGTTGAAAAACCTCACTTTTGGATGAAATAATATTACTACTTTAAAGAGAAAATCTCTTTTGTTGTTTGAGGATCACCTTGGTGCACAAGTTGCTTGTGTTCTTGATTTTCTTATACTTCTTGCTTCTAATCATAAGTTGATTAGGGGTGGGGGTTTAAATCCAGTCTCTTTGATATCTTGTAGAGTTTGAAAAACATCTTAGACAGGTTTTTTGGTCATTATACCAAAGAGGTTCGCATCACCACACTACCCTTCTTTGTTGGTCTTTCTGTGGCTACACCTATATTTATTTTGTAGACAACTCCACATAGTGTTGTCCAACATTCAGGATCCATCTGACATGCACTCAGTTTGGGTTCGCCTCGTCTAACATGTTGCTCATAGCTTTCCTTCCAGTATTTGATGGCAGCGACAACCTTCCCTGAAGTTTGGCTAATACTTTCATGCACAACCAACCATATATAGCCGTGAAGAATAACCATCACTCATCACCCTCTACATATGAGAGATTCAAAGAGAAACCATGCAACACTTGGACTGAGAATGGACATTCAAATAAGAGATGATGTGCCAATTCATTATCTTGTCCACATATCGAGCATAAATTGAAGACTTCCATGCTACGCTGAGCTATGTTGTCCTTTGTGGGTAATGCCTCCATGCAAAGTTTCCATATGAAGAGGTGAGTTCGAGCAGGTAACGAGAGGCTCCAAAGCCATGACCAAAATTTTGATTTTATTAATAAGTCTCTACCATATAACACCATATATGTAAGGGAATATTCTGATTTCACCGTAAATTGCATGTTATGATACATACTCTAGTTCTTACATCCTCCCTAAACCAGTTGATAAGGGGAATTTGATTCATTGCAACATGTCATGTTGTTTTTAAGTTTTGAAACACTAGACAACATAAAACATGTTTAAAGCATCTATTACTTATTTTTAAGTTTTATGATCATTTTGCATATAAGCACATGATGCAACACGTGGTATAATGGCACCCGCATATCATGTCATAGTAGGATAAAGTCATTCTCATTTCCATAACAAGCATAAGACATGTAAGACATGTAAGATACAAGTGAAAACTAGGCATGTTCATCTAACTCACTTAACCCGTGAAATCATATAAATCAAATCGAACCAATCTGGTGGCTGTGTAGGTTATGGTACGGTTCGGGTTCTAAAAATAAAAAACTGATATACATGCGGTTTGATTCAGTTTTTAATTTTGAAACCTGATTAAATCAAAGTGAACCACAATCTTTACTAACCTAAGAAGAAAGTTAAGCCCAACCCCTTTTCCTAACCTAAGAAGATGAGCCCAACTCTCCACTAGGTAATGCTTTTGTTAAAACATAACTCTCACTGGAGTTATTTTCAAAGTGCATAGCTACCGTGGCTATGGACCAATGTTAACAAGTGTCATAATCTTATCGATGATCAATGGTTAGTGAAGACAGAATGTACGTAATACTAAAAGCTTAAATTCAAGATAACTGTTTTATTCTATCAAAAAATATATTGTGCATTTACTATTAAGACCAAGTAAATATTGGTGTTGGATGGTATTTCTTAAAAGATCTTTGTTACTATTTTGTTCAAGCGATTTACTTATTAACCAACATTAATTATGTAGAACTTGTATGCTCACAAGGTTTCATATGTTACTTAGTTAGTGCTCACATATTTCATACGTTCAGTTTTCTTTTTAAAGTGGCAAAATATCTACAAAAATGTGTACGTGCTAATAGCTACTTAATGTTCTGCTTATATTTTACTATTGTGTAGAAAATGGGTTCTTTATTCTCATTTTAAGAAGACAATCCATTATACCAAATAAATGTACATGTTTTAGATGACTAATTCTGGAGTAGAAAATAAAATTTCTTCTACCCTCAACAATCGAGTAGCCATCACGGAACCCCAATGCAAGAACAAGAGGACCATTTTGTAACTAGATAAATTGGTCATACTAAACCGAACAGAATTGCATTTTATGCGGTTTGGGTTTTAATTGGGTTTTATGGTATGCGGTGCAATTTGAGTTTTCTATTAAGTAACCTGATCACCAATATAGGACAGTTTGGATTTAGGATGAACTCGATTAAACCCGCACCATAAACAACCTTCGTAAAAACCACCTCCACGGTATATGAGTATAGTTGAACCAATTTTTGCTATAATGAATTTTAGAATGGAAAAGGCATCTAATTCTTTTATAATTAAAAGTGTAGGTGTTTAGAGGTTGGATGGTCTTGGGTCGAGCTGGTGCAGCTTGGGTCTGGGTCATTTTTTTAAAATAAAATTAATTTAATTAGTTTTGCATTACTATTTTTTTAAAATAGGAAAACACCATTACCATACTAGATTTTATTAATTAAAAAATTAAATGATATTTACAAAAACTGGAATGTGTAATACATGAGGAAATGACAAAATGTTCCAACAATTACTATATAGGAATATTAGTAATCCTCATAAAGTCTCATCGTCAGAGCAAATAGTAGGATCAGGCTAATCATGGTTGCACCAACCTATATCTTTAGATAGGAGCCACGTTCGTTTATTTGGTTTTTCTATTTTCCCGGAACTAAAATCTATTTCGATCATAACGATTGATTGTATGCACACAAGTGCTATCATTTTCTAGCAAAGCTTGCACATTTTAGTCCTTGCATCATTCTCGAAGTTAAATGTGAATTCCGACCATACCCAACGTGGCCTTCCCCCGGATTTTACAACTTGGATGTGAATACCTTTTGTCGGCCGAATGATCTTTCTTATGAAAAAAAAAAGACTCATTTTTGGTGTGTGTGAGATGAGGCATCCACCACACTTTTGCCATTTTCTTCTTTTTCTTGATGCTATTAGTGAGAGAGTAATAGTAGAGATGAAAAGGAAATTTGGAAGAGAGATTATAGACATTGATGTGAGGAAGTGTAGAAAATGGGTCTTTCTATTTATAGGAGATGTCATTTTTTGAAAGAAAAAAAGCCCTAAAAAACTAATTGTTACTAATTGTTGGAGGGGACAAAATGATAATTTGAAGTTAAAAAGTAAGCTAAAGCTGTTGAAGGGCCTTAGGATGTATTTTTTTTTTCACCTTTTAGCAAAATTTAAAATCTGTCATTCATGTTAACCTAACCAGGCCTGGCCCTGGGCCTGGGTTTCAATTCGGACTGAGCCGAGCTGGACTCACACAAGACCCTTCGTCTCTCAAGCCCATAACCTTCTGACCTCCTCCTGTGCTTTTATCCAGGCTGGGCCAAGCCGAGCCTTCACTCAGAACACCTCTAATTGAAAGCTTTGGTCAAATTACCCATATTTACTTCCTGGCCAACAATAATACATTTAGCTTGAGGGTAAATTGCACCCGCTACTCCCAACATTTAATTGTTGTCTCACTTCTAATCCTAACATTCACTTTGTTCGTAGCGTATCCCTAACCTTAATAAAATGTTTCATTTTGACCCCTTTTTGGACGGAAATAGTTATCTTGGATGGCAAAAGCCATGTCAGCAGATTACTGTAGGGGAAAATGCTTGTTTTAAACCCTGTAAAAATCCAATTTGCCAAAAAAACTTTAAAGCTATTAAATCTAACAAAAAACCTTAAAACTTTTTCTGGCCAACTCTCTCCTCCCTCTCCAGCAACCTCATCTCAGTTGCCTCCCTTTCCAATGAACGCCCTCCTACTTCTCATCCCTATCTGGCTTCTTATCCACGGTGAGTTTGGTTAACTGGCTTCCTTCTAGCAAATTGAGCCTCCCTCTCGCAACGAAATCAAGTTCGGTCTTCAGCCGCATTTCCCGGTCCTCGTGCACTTGTCGCCGAATGGCCGTCACCTACTTGCCACTAAATCGCCTTCGCCCACTGACACAAAATCGAGAGGAAGCCGAATTGGGCTGCTCTCTTTCGCTTCCTTCTTGCGAATCGGGCGAACTTGGATGAATTGCAATGAATCAAGACAGAATCGGGTGAAGGAGAGGAACCATGAATCGCGATGGAATAGGACGAAATTGGACCGAATCGCAAGTAGGGATAGGGGAGAGGAAGCGGGGATGGGTGAGTGGATGGATGAGCGATGGCGAGGATGGTAAGTGGCAGTGGTTAAGGGAGGCAAAGAAAGAAGAGAGCTAGCTGGAGATGGGAGGACAAGGTGGAAAGGGAGGCCAGAGATAGGGCCACCGGAGAGGGATGAGAGGGAGGAGAGGTTATCCTAATTTTTTGTTAGATTTAAAAGCTTTAAGGCTTTTTTGGCAAAGGAAATTTTTATAGGGATTAAAACAAATATTTTCCCTACAATAATCTGCTGACATTGCCTTTTCCGTTTGAGATAATGATTTCTGTCCAAAAAAAGGCCAAAATAAAACATTTTATTGAGATTAGGAATACGCTACAAATAAAGTGAAGATTAGGGTTACAAGTGAGATAACAATTAAAAATTGGGAGTAGTAGGTGCAATTTACCCTTTAACTTGAGCTAGCCATCACTGCTCAGCTCATTACTGACAGTCCGATTCTTTTAGAATGGAGACGAGCGCCTTTAGCATCTATCTGTCGCCAATAATTCTCACTCCCCTAGAAATTAAAGTAATTTTTGTTTTCTGAAACCAAGGAAGATTTATTCAAATACCCAGAAAGCCGAAACCCTAGAAAAATCTAGCAGGAGTCTCCCTAGATTCCCCCTTGTAGATTTCAGTCCACGTCTTTCCCAAGAGAATTCCCCTTTCACCCACCATTTTCTTGGACATGGGGAAGCTTCTCCGCCACTCCTCCGCCCCGGTTGCTTCTTCCTCCTCGTCTGCGTCTGCCTGCCGCTCCACAACATCCACCTCTGTCACCGAGACTGTAAATGGATCGCACCAGTTCAAGATCAACGGCTACTCGCTTTCTAAGGGGCTCGGAACCGGGAGGTATATTGCTTCCGATACGTTTATGGTGGGCGGATATGTGTGGGCGATATACTTCTATCCGGATGGGAAGAGCGTCGAGGATAATGCGGCATTCGTTTCCTTGTTCATAGCGTTGGCGAGCGAGGGCACTGACGTTAGAGCGTTGTTCGAGCTCACTCTTCTGGATCAAAGCGGCAAGGAGAGACACAAGGTTCATAGCCATTTTGGGAGGACGCTGGAGACCGGCCCTTACACACTTAAGTACCGTGGCAGCATGTGGTGAGGAGACCCAATTCTTGTTTGCGTTTCGCCTTATCTAGTTTTGGTTGACTTTATTTCGTGATCCAGTTTATATATTTAGTTATTTTTCGTTTTCCCCCCAATTAACAATCCAGTGTTTCATGCTTCTTTTGTTTTCCATTGGCATTCTGTTTTAGTTTTGAGAGACTCTTGGGTTACACATATATTGGTGATGGATACTCATTTTGTTGGATGGAGTAAGCTGGATGGTAAATTAGATGAGTTTTGCTTGTGTATGTGGATATCATCTGTAGGATTAATGCTTGGATTGCTTTACATTAGATTCAGATGGGTGTGTGTGTTCGCATTGCTTGCTTGGTATCGCTAGTGTTGGTGAAATTTGGAGAATTGTGAGTTTTTAGGTGAAATGGGTGTTTGCGACTCAATGCAGTTCGAATTATAGTTCTTGAATTCACTCGAGCGCTAATGATGTAGAACTGCTGCATTCCCTTTCTTCACATTATTAACTCCTTAATCTCAAGAAATGCTAACTTTTGTGTAGCACATTCACCTGGGAAGTTTGATCAGCAATAAATTGTGATCTTCAAACCTCTGGTTGTTCTATCATAGAATACTTGTTGATTATTTGCATTCCCTATCACAGTTTGCTCATCTATCCGTTCAAACATCTCATGCTTTTCCAGCGTGAAAAACTGCCAAGTTTATCCTCTTTCATCATGTGAGGTTATGTCTATTTGGGATATAGAGTGATCGAATTTCTCAAATTGATGTCTGGATCTGTTAGCTTGCTTCAGTTTTTTGAAGTGCTTCCATGAGTCCTAATTTTCATGGAGTTTAATGCATTGGGGCCATCAAAGTCTTTGCTCATGTAATTTTTGTATGAAGCTCGAGCTATAATGGAGCAGTGAGAAAGCTATATAATATCTTTTCATCCTGTCACCTCAGTCCTGAACGGTCTAGTAAGTGGATTGGACACCATTTTCCTGAAAGGCGCCTTGAGCACCATTGTGTTGTTCAGGTCGCCAATTTGTTGCTGATATTTTCTTGGCCCACGTTAGATAACAAGATTATTACATCAAGCATGCATTGCGGTAGTCAGATAGGTCGATTTTTGGCTTATATTTACTCAGGCTTATTTGTTGATACTTATGATATTGCATCTCGAGTCGACTCAGTGTGCATTTGCTGGAAATTGTCTATAAGTTATTGTTAGTGATTATTTTTATATATAATGATTATTTGCTTGAATTGTATACCAATTAAAACCCTACTATTTAAGAAGCCCGAATATCACTTTTAAAATTCCTTTTTTTTTTTTTTACCAGAGCAAGTATTTTTCTTTTTTTTTGTTTTCTTTAAGCTGGATAAGGAAAAGTTGATTAAAGTGGTTATTGATAAATAGATGTTTAGCTTTCAAATGACATTAGTTCTACACACAAAAAAAAAAAAGCAAAATTGAAATTAAGCAGTAATAACTACTTTTGGGTTAAGTAGCAACGGAGGTATGATATTATTTTTCTCATATATGTGGAGAATTATTCATAAAAGTGGGTTTTCTGTTACTTTTGACTTGTGATTGCTTTTAATTCATATTTTTTTAATCAGCAAAAGTAAGAATAATAACAATGATAATAATAAATAAATAAAATAAAAAGCTTCAAATTCTTATTCTAGTGATTATCGAATGGGGTGGTGATTTTCACATTTGGTGATTCTTGATCCTGGCATAATCTGTTCATTGTTAGTACTTAATACTTGACGTGCAGGGGATATAAAAGGTTTTTCAGAAGAACTCTGCTGGAGCAGTCAGACTACCTGAAAGATGATTCCCTCTCTATCCATTGTAGTATTGGTGTTGTCAAGTCTAATACGGATGGTCCTAAGATATACTCTGTACCAGTTCCACCTTCAAACATCGGTCATCATTTTGGGAAACTGTTGGAAAGTGGCAAGGGTACTGATGTGAGTTTTGAAATTGATGGAGAAGTCTTTCCTGTACACAAATTAGTGCTTGCAGCGCGTTCACCTGTGTTTAGGGCACAACTGTTTGGTCCAATGAAGGATCAAAATACTCACCGAATAAAAGTTGAAGACATGGAGGCCCCTGTTTTCAAGGTTCAGTTTAACACAGTCATTCTTTCTTAGATGTTCCCCCTTTGAGGTTGTAGAAAGCTTAATAGCCGAACCAAGTAATGCTTGCATGGTGTATATGTCTGGATAACTGATTTTTCTTCTGGCTGATTCTAATGTGGTGCCAAAGCATGTTTTGTTTAGCCTTCATACACTTTCAATTTTGTAAGACAAGGATTCTAATGGAATGAGAAACACCTAGGAATTCTTATGTCTAAATGATAAATCTCGTATTTTGACCTTAAAGTAAACCTAATTGAATGATTCTTGTATCTGAGAGATCTTTTTATTTTTTTTTGGTACTAAGCGTTGACGGTTCCCTGTTCGGTGGTGTACTGTGCAGGCTTTACTTTACTTTGTGTACGGGGATTCCCTTCCTGACATGCAAGAGCTTACTGGTTCAAGTTCGAAATGGGCTCGTACCTTAATGTTGCAACACTTGCTTGCAGCAGCAGATAGATATGGTTTAGACAGACTCCGTTTACTGTGTGAGGCAAATCTTTGTGAGGATGTTGCTATCAACACTGTAGCAACTACATTGGCTTTGGCGGAGCAGCACCATTGTGTCCGGCTGAAATATGTCTGTCTGAAATTTGTGGCATTGCCTGAAAATTTAAGAGGTGAATCTCTTGCTTCTGCTAAGATAGAGTAGCTGACACTTCACCAGCAACCGTAAGTTGATAAGATGGCCATGAATTGTTAAGAAGTATAGACAGTTATTTTTAACTGGTTTCTGTGGATGAAATTGGTAATGACTGCTGATCAGGGAGAAGGGATCTATATTTTTGTTGATGTTTGTTTGATTTTGCGCCACTAATTTGAACCTGGAATGTGTAAATTTTTAGTATGTCGTGTTGTGGTTGATGTTTCTGAGTTGACGGATGCCTTGTCGTTGCAGCTGTGATGCAAGCCGAGGGTTTTGAGTACCTGAGGGAAAGTTGCCCATCGGTGTTGTCTGAACTCTTGGAGTATGTGGCAAAAGCAAGGGTGCTCTCTTCAATTGTAAGCAAGCACGGCAATGTAGCCATTGTTGACGGGAGTGATTGTAACGGCAGGCGGGTGAAGCAGAGGCTTTGATGCAGGCTGCTCTATTAGATTAGGTTTCATGTTTGTAAGAGATGTAAATGTAGTCAATGAGCTGATGTTCCTGTCAAATTGGAATGTGAAGTCCATTTGCAGTTTGCTCTGGAAACAGATTTCTTAACCCATCTATACGACTATACCAGCCAATTATATTAATCATATTTTTCGGTCGATTACACATGATAGGATGTCATAGATGATCTTTTCCCAATATTATCTGATCTGACGGACTCTTAGAAATCGAAATAATGACACACCATAAATTTCTAGTTTGCCAAAAAAAAAAAAGCTTAACGCAGCAAGAAGAAAGTCTCAAGGTTGCCACCTAGTAAAGTAATTCTGTCATCGAGATGACTTGCAACATTTCAAACTATCCTTGGATTTTCTCCTCACACGAATCCAGAGAGAAGCAAATGGAGAGATAAACTGAGAAGGGCTGCCCTGCCCCTGCTGGAATCAAACACAAACCTCCCAGACAAAACTCAAGTATCTCAGAATTCAGGTCAGGGGAATGCTGACCAATATGCACTTCCTCGCATTGGCAGTAAACACCATAACTTCCTCAACTCACTCCAGATAAAATTGTCCGATTCCCAAAACCAGATAAGAATAAGACTAGCGGCCCACCCGAGTTATGTCCCAAGTTCTTTATGCAATCTCTCACTCTTCACCTAATTCTGAGACCCTGAAATTCAGCTTAGGCAATGGGAAAGCCAGACAAATTGTTTCGGGCTTGTTATCAAGACAGAAAAGATATCACAAATACAATCGGCACCAAGGGCTCGAACATCACCATCGGTCATCAGGCAAAATTTTTGCTTGGCAACGAATTGGAGGGAGAAGGTTTTGTTGGGTTGGTTTAAGGGAATTTGGACAGGAACCTGATGGGTTGATTTTCGAGCGCGGTTTTTTCGCCAGTTAAGCCCTTGTGCGTGGTGAAATAAACAGTTCTCCCGAACCCGAAGATAGAGGAAAGAGCGAAAGCAAGGATCGTCGCAGGGCCAAATCAGCAGCAGGAGAACTGTACTAAGCCGACCATTAATGACTAGTTCGAACACCAGGAGCGGTCTGTCGAGGAAGAACTCTATCTCTAGAGAGGAATGGAATCCGCGAAGATGAATAAGAGGAATTCTTTCTGACGCTGCACGTGTTAAGGCTTGGAGTTTTTCTTCATCTTCCTCGCCGGATTCATCACTGTCGGAGCTCTATTAGTAAATTAGGACTGCTGCGAAGTTGACTGCTACTGCTAGAGAGAGGAAATCATCCAATTTTCCGGCGAGGAAGCTCTTTTTGTTTGATAGAAAGTTTGCTTCCCCGTGATTTGACTGGTTTCAAAGTGGTTCGTTTATTCTTTCGAGGATCCGACCATCACTATTCGTTCCGCCGGACCCATGGATAACATGCTCCATTCTCTTTCCCTGGCGATATCATATCAGATCGGGAGACAGAAACAAGATAATTGAAGAAGTAAGGAGCGAGCGTGGGCAGGGAGAGAAGAAGCCAATTCAGGACCGAACAGTGACCGTTAGAATAAGAAACGCGAAAGGGCTGGTTTTGTCCCACATGGATGACGAGATGCTAATAGTTATTCTTTATAAATCAAAGCCACAGAGTTCTAGAACACGATCTTACTTGAACAGGATCTGTTCTATAGATTCGTACTACTGTATCCTTGATTACTAAGGAGACAGGATCTCAAGCCTGGTAGATGATCTATGGCTGCATGGCCAGAGCGTGATTAGCCTCCGTGCCTAGCCTTGCTGCTAGGTGAGTCGGCAGAGGATCGTTCTCAGCTTGCCTTCACAGGCTGGGGTGGTCTTGCAGTTGTCTGACAGGCCTTTAAACCTTTTTGTTTATTTTCAGTGCAAGAATCATTTTTTAAACGTAAGGTTTCTTCACATTTTTCAAAAAATAATTTTTTTTTTACAGCCCTCCACCTATATTTCGATGTAAATGGTGGAGTGACATATCACAAATTTTATTTTTACCCTTGCTACAGGACATGTGTTGCTCCTAGAGGTGGGAGGTGGGCCGGGTGACCCAGACCGCCAGTCAAACCCGTCCCGGGAAAAGCCCGTAATATTATGGGCTAAGTATAGGCCCAATAGGAGGAGGGAGACGCAAAAAAGACCGCCCCGGACCAGGAAAATCCAGCAAAACCGGCCTGGCCCGGACAGGCCTGCCCCGCCCTACTGGCGCCGCAACAGCCCCCCGCTGCCAGTAACGTTAACCTGCGAATTTTTTTTTTAAAAAAGGGCTAATTACATAGCAGGCTTTCCAACAGCTTTCTGCTCCATTTCAGCCTTCAAAATTTCATTTTTGCCTCTCCCAACAACTAAATTTCAAGGACTTTTTGGTCAAACTAATTTTTCCCCTCCCCCTATAAATACCAATGCCATTTTCACTCAATCCTCACACAATCACTCAATTTATCTTCTTCATCTACTATATTATCTCAACCATTCTCCTTATTTTCTTAATCTCTTCCAAATTTCTTACTAATCTCTCCCTAATATATTCATAATTCTCTCTTGATTTTGTATTAATCACTACTGTTAGTACGTGAGGCATGACTTCAAAAGGAAAGGGCAAGTCAACAGATAGTTCATCTTCCCGCAACACCGGCCTCCGAGCCTTGTTCCGTCGCCGATCTCGGCCCACCGATAAAGGCATTTCAATTCAAGAGTTTCACGACGACGATGCCGGAATCGATATGATGAATTACGATTTGGGTCTCGACAATCAATGGAAGAGTTGGATGCGATGGCGTTCGGGAATCCGTTAACAGAACCGACACCTACAAGTCATGAACCCGGCGTGGAGGAAACTCAAGCACAAGGTAAATCCACGAGACTAACTGCTTGGGTTTGGGAGTATTATGAGCTCATAAACGAAGTGGAGTCGAGGTACAGAAAATGCAAACATTACGGAAAAAAATTGGTGCATAGAAAGAATTCCGGCACTGGAACGTTGAAGCGGCATATTGAAAATCAACATGCTAACGTCCTCCCTAGTACCGGGACTAGTTCTAGAGGACAAACACAACTTGGGTCTACAATCGGCGCCGGCGGACCAGGTATATTTCATTTTAACCAACAATTTTGTAGAGAAGGTATGGTAAATTGGATGATGCTTACCGAAAAACCTTTTTCATAAGCTGAAAATGTCCACCTAGAATCTTGGATAAAATCATAATTAAATCCTGCATTTAGAAAATTATCTAGGAAAACTGCTAGGAAAGAAAGCTTTAGACAATTTGAAGCCGGAAAATCAGATTTGCAAGCATATTTTTCTGCTCTTGATCATTGTGTGCCATTTACTTCTGATATGTGGACATCACCTATAGGTCAATCATTCTATTGTGTTACTTCTCATTGGATTGATTCTGATTGGATAATGCAAAAATGAATTTTGTCATTTAAGGTTATTGAAACAGAACATACTGGTTTTCAAATATTTAATTGTATCTTAGAAACTTTACATGATTATTTTTGTACTGATAAGTTCTGTGCATTTCATTTGATAATGCTTTAAATAATGATGTTGCCACTCGCCTTTTGAGTCAAAACTTAAAACCACCGCTCAACGGTGCATTCTTTCACATTAGATGCATGTGTCATATTTTGAACATTTGTGTGCAAAAGGGTTTAGAAGTTCTCCAAAATGAGATTTTGCCTATTCGAAACTCATTAAAATATTTGATGTCCAGACCTGCTATTTTTCGTGAATTTAAAAGCTTTTGTATTGAAAATAAAAAACCATTTTCTTGGAAACTGTTTAAATTGAATGCCCCAACCCGCTGGAACTCCACATTTTTTATGTTGCAAGATGCATTACCGTATGTAAATTTGTTGTCACATTTCATGAATTTAAAAATGGGTTTTGAATTTCTTACGATTGAAATTTAGGAGAAATATTCCAAAACCAGTGAATTGCTTAAGTTTTTTTACGAGGCAACTGAATTTTTCTTTGGTGTTTACTACCCAATAAGTCATCAAGTTTTGTTTCATTTAGTGAACATCACATATGTTTTACATCAGTTTAAAAATGATGAGTTGTTAAAACTGACTGTCGAAGCCATGCGGGCTAAGTGGCTTCAATATTTCAAAAACATTCCACCTATCTTTTTAGTCGCTTTTTTACTTGACCCGTATGTAAAATTAACGGGCACAACAACACTGCTTGAAGGAATTTTTCATACTTATTTAGAAATGTCTCATATAAATATTTTGGCTATGTCTGTTTCTGCTTCCGAGTACTTGCATTCTTTATACAAGTTATATTGTGAGCGGCATTTGAATAAGGTAAGATCCGAAGCTCCTCAAACCGAGCATCCAAGGAGATCAATCTCCTCAAGATTCAACCCGGCGCTCCAAATGCTTAAATGACTCCGACCGATGACATCGGGATTAGCTGAGGTCAATGACTATCTCAATACATCATTCGAGACAAGCGATCTCGACATCTTGGAGTGGTGGAAACAAAAGAGATCAAGATTTTCGATATTGTCGATAATCGCACAAGAGATTCTTGCCGTTCCAGTATCGACCGTCTCATCTGAGGCAGCGTTTAGTGCCGGAAAACGGGTGATAACAGAAAAATGGTCAAGATTGACACCTGACGCGGTAGAAGTATGCGTGTGCAACCGAGATTGGGGCCTCGTAGCACTCCGGCAGCAAGACCAAATGAGTTCGGATAAGAAGGTAATATTTGATACCGAGACTTGAATTTTTTTTTTCAAAATCATACATGTAGTTTGTATTTGATCTGATTATGCTGTTCAGCATAGATCATAGGTTTCTATTATTTATCATTTCCGGAATGTTTTTACCATTTTAAAATGTAAGACACGTTCCGATTATTTGTAAGTGCCGTTTGGCTTTTTAACTTAATAAAACTTACACCGGAGGTAGTGTTTTTTCTTAAAAATATTTATGACTTATATAATTAATAATTGTTCTATTATATATATATATATATTAACCCAAAAAAAAATGAAACCCGCCCCGGGACCGCCCCGCTGAGGCCCAAGACCGGCTCAAAACCGCCCCGCCTACAACCGGGCCGGTCCGACCCAGTTCCCACCTCTAGTTGCTCATAGCCCTTATTTTTAATTAGTGAAAAGGCCAAAGTACACTATGTGCCCCTCAACTTTTCAAATTCATACTTTCAGCCCTTAAACTTTAATTCTATCAACAAAAATCCTCTAATTTTCATACCCTTAATTTTACATTAAGTCATCCAACTTAAACTTGGTGCACTAATTGGTCCTCAGTAGTCTCTAAAGTTTTTCCTCATTTTTTAATGAATTTAGAGTAAGAAAAAATTAATTTACTTAATTTCATACTCCAACTCCATTTATGACACGAAAATGAGGTAATAGGAAAAATTACCAATTTACCCTTCTTGGCCCCATTTTGCCCAAATGACTTAACTAATTTTTTTTTTTTGCTACACGAACCTGCTCAAACCTTTACTTAGTTTGAAATAATGTTCCTAAGTATGAAAAATCATACATATAATGTACTTACCTCAATAATCCATCCATAGGCCTTGGAGAGCTATTACATTCTCCTCCCTTTAGGAATTTGGTCTTCCAAATTCCAATTCTTCTAAGCACTTTGCTAAGCTTTTCATATTGCCCCTTCCTAGTATGACTCGTTCATAGTTCTTAACCATGGATTCTTCTTACCTTTGGTTCCTTGACTTGCGGGTCTAGAAGCCATGCTAAAACTCTTATCCAAAGAGGTTCTTCTCAAAGATATTACTTAGCTTATAGGGTGTTGTGATATGTGAAAGTTTTAAAATCAAGACCAATCACTATCCATAAGTGCACAGTGTACAATTGTACTAGTGACAAGTTATGATCATTCCCATGGAGATATTCTTAGCAAATTTTTCAATTAACTACAACAACCTTTAAGCCAATTTTAGCTAGACATTCAAATAATTGAGAAATTAACAAAAATGATGATCAAATAAAAAAGGCAAACTACACTAGTGGAGCTAATCTAGTAAATGCAACTAACTAAAAAAATAAGAAAGACTAAGATTGATGTGATGAACCAAGATTGAAAGGAACTCCTTAGAGTTTCCACTACTTAAATGGTTGACTACACTAATTAAGCTTACTTCCAATCTCTCTTATACTTGTTGGCAAATGAACCAAAATTTGAACACCTCTTTTCCAAGAATTAGTTCATTTTTTCCTTAAGCACCTACTTGGATTTCCATCATCCTAACCAATTTACTCAAGGTCTTTAAAGCTTCCAAGTCCTTTTTACTCACCTATCAATTTAGAAGGGTCTCCCAACCTCTTCTAGAATTACTACAATTTTTCCATCTTCCAAATTAGCTAGACTTTCTTAAACACTAACCAAATCTAATAAGCTAGTTAAAATTTAGCGATACTTCAACAAGCATGAACATAAGCACAAGAGAAATTGAACAAACAACAACATAATCCATGGAAAAAAAACTTCAAATGAGCATTAATCAACCAAGTCAAGTAGTGACAACCTGAGGAAGTAAAATAAATATACTTGATGTTCAACATAACTAAAAACACAAAATCTATAAACAAATTGAGAAAAAAAAAACTACGAAAACCCAGTTAAGGAGTAGAAGTTGCAAGAGTAGCTAAGTCACCTTGCTTGCTCCTTCAAGACCTTGCTCCCCTTCTTCAAAATTTTCAGCATCTTTTTCTCGAAGTTGGAAGGATATGGATGAAAGTAGAAAATGAAAAAAGAAAGTTGAAACCCTAGGAGAACACTGGAGGGAGGGAAGATCCTCTGCAAAATGAAGTCTTGGCTTTATTTTGTGAGTCAAACCCATATCTAATCAAGCCAAACACAAAAATGCAAGAGAAAACTGAGAAACAAAGTGTCAAGTCGTTGTCAACGGGAGTCATGGCCCTCATTTTTGGAAGCTGCGGCTTTGGTACAAAAATCTAGAATTTTGGTGTCAAGGGAACCTGGGGGCTACAACTCTCACTTCTGGGGGTTACGACTTTAGCTGGTGTACAAAAATCTTAGGCTTTGGCTGCTGGTGTGTCCCGGACATGGGGACTACTGCTTTCACTTCTGGAAGCCAAGGCTCTAATGTTTCTTTGTGCCATTTTTCATCAAATCCTCTGCAACTTCATGCTCTTCTCCCATCTACAAAATGGCAAAACAATGCAAGGAATTGGCATATTCATGGAGATTTACAAAAGAATTAGGAGTTGGCAAGGCCAAGAGTTAGTCGTTTAACCGTGAAAATGTGCAAATAACATAGGGTGAATTTGTTTCTTGGCACTTAAGCCCTTACCCACTGTTAGCCCTTATAGGCCATTACATTTTCTTAGAGCATATTAGCTCTCTTAATACTTCCCTTCGTGATGGACATTCTTAGAAGTACTTCATTTTTACTTCCACCTGTAGAAATCTTTGTTCCTACCGGGCAAACATTGTTGACTTGCCATTCCTCTTCACCATTGGATTCAAGAGTGAACTTACATAATCATTCTTTAATTCTTTAATGGCGTTTCTAAATTTGGCGACTGCTTACACCTAACTTGGGCATTTTGCCTACTTAGGTGTGTTTTTGTCTTTGTTGCCTTTAGTTCCTCCAAGGCACTTTATTTTCTGGTGGTAATTTACTCTATTAAGTCTTCTCTAAACTTGCCACCATCAAAATCTTCAACCTCATGATATGCATATTAATTAAGAATTTTCTCAACCTCATTTTTTTTTATCCCTTATAATCTTTCTCTTAGGTCCTTTACCACTTTAAAACCAACTCTAACTTGCCACTGTTATGCTTTAATAAACATCGGCACTTAGTTCCCACAGATTTTATTTGGTCAGTTACCCTTTTGTGGGTATTTTTATTTTTCCTTCATGCTACCATACTTCAGGAACTTTAGTTCCTTTGGTTCATATTGCTTAGCACTTTGACATGTGGGTATTTTCTTTAACTCAATCTTGTAATGACCCTTGAGAATTATCCTTTTAATTCTCATGCCCACTAATCAAAGCCAATTACTTGGCCATTTTAAGTGCCATTCTTTTGCACATTTGTACACACTTATATACTAGCGTACTATAGGTTTGTAACTTCCATGTGTGGTATCCACATATAATAGCCAATAAAGAAATGTTTTTATTTTTCACACCACCTAAATAGTATAAATTAATAGGATTGACATAAACCTATTGAAATTCTTTTTCAAGTGACACTTTTTTTTGAAACTTTCACTATGATATACAATAATTTAGAATGAATAATAAAAATAATACAAACAAACTTGTTATATATAAAGAAAGCCAACTTTATTATGCTACCATCAAATACACAAAAAATTTATAATCATAATAAATCTAAGAGGTCAACATGAACTTAGATAAAACTCGATTGACTAACTTGTTTGAAGTCCTCTTGAAATGAGAAAATAATCTAACTTGCATTGACTTTTTATTTTTATTTTTATGAATCTAACGTGTATTGACTTAAACATAAATAAACTTTGTCTAGCCGAACATAAAGGTTAATATGATTTTCATAGAAATATATATATATTTTAAATACTTTTTTCCGTATCCATTAGAAAATGAAAATCAATAGAAAATATTTTCCTTTTATACAAAATTTTTTAAATATAATTTTTGAGCTTTTCAAATTTTAGGATTTTTATTGGTGTATAAATTAAAAAAATAATCAATGTATATAAAAAATAATAATGACCAATAATAACTTTTGAATAATTTCCTCAAATATTCCCTATTATTACTCTCATTTTCTAGCTTAATGTCTTCTTTGCAAATTCGTAGGCTTCTTGGCATTCCTAGGAATTTGGTTTACAACGTTGTTCAAATTATCTTTTTTTTTTTTTTTATTTTGGTGATTTAAAAGTATCATCTTTTGCTTATTTGATCCCTGTGTTAATACTTGTAAAATTGCTACTTTCATGTACTACGAGAAAAAAGTGTCATTTTTGAAATCTTTGCTCACTTTTAGAAAACATAGGAGCATAAAAAGTTGGTGACTTCCTTTTAATTTGTCATTTTAATTAATCCATAATTAACTGGAATGAAGGAAAGTTTCTTGCATATCAATGCAAAGCCCTTAGTCCTGATGGGTTCTACCTTTTATTTTTCTTTCAACATTTTTGAAATATTGTCAAATATTTTATTGTTAGAGATGTTTGTTATATTTTTTCTACTAAGTCTATCCCTAATGGCTGGAATGAGTACCTTTTGTTTGGAAATAACATTAGTCTTTAGTATTAGAGATTGGAAAAACTAATAAATTATCCAACATTAGTTTTAGTATTTAATTTTTGAAAAACTATCATAGCATGTGATAATTTATTACAACTTCTAATGCTAATTTTAACATTATTATAAATGAAGCCATTTTGGTTCAAACTTCAAACAATAAAAGAAAGGAAAATGCTAAAAATACATAAATTTTTACCAAATAACTTTACATACAAAATTGATATATTTAAACTAGTCATGCAATCACATGAGTCTACAATTTGAACTTGAGCTTAATTTTATTAATTAAGCTTATCCTCAGTACTTAAATAATTTTTTAGTTTATGCACTCGGTCCTCCAACTATATGCAGCAAGACACTTTACTACATTAGCTTGTCAAGCAGTATTACAATTACTTATCAAATTTTCAACCATCCAGTTACCTGACTGCAATAACTAAAAAATTAGTTGTTAAATTATAAAAAAACATAAGTTGAAGCACTTAATGACTGCAATAATTTTTTAGCTTATATGGATGATGTTGAGTTTGTTAATAGAAATTCATTTTAAATCAACCTTTGAAACCATTTAAGCCCTAGCTATCTTAAGCCATATCAAATTCACAAGCCTAACTCAAACTTCACCACCTAAAACTCAAATTTAAATTCAACCAACTCTTTGAGCTCGAGCTCAAGCTCCATAAACTTTTCACCCAAACTTGAGCTCAAAGAAGTTTTAACTTCACTTGGCTTTGTAACACCCAGAATAAGGAATAGACCTGCGAAAGAGCTCAAAGCTATTGCAATTTATTCATGTTATGTGAAAGACATTGCATGACCATGCTCATTACCTCTATGGCAATCAAAGTATGCAAAGGCACAAGCAATAGGGCTAATTCACTTTTGATCTTTCAAACTTAATTGACTTAAGCATTTTCACCTTTTAATCTTTATGTGGTACGACTCGGTCCTCCAACTATATGCAGCAAGACACTTTACTACATTAGCTTGTCAAGCAGTATTACAATTACTTATCAAATTTTCAACCATCCAGTTACCTGACTGCAATAACTAAAGAATTAGTTGTTAAATTATAAAAAAACATAAGTTGAAGCACTTAATGAGGATGAAATGTAAAGAATAAAAAGTAAATAATACTACATTCTCCTTGAGCAATATAATCAATTGCAGAAATTTTTTTTCAGTTTTTTTAAAATCAATGTCATTTAAATTTGATATTCTATTAACTAATGATCATTCCATCTTTTTTAACAAACTAACTAAATTTTATGAAATTTTTTCATTGCACTGCTTAAAAAAAAAAAAGAAAAGAAAGGGAAATGCTTTCTTTTTGAAACAATGTTTTTGAAGTGTTTTTTTTTTTTTTTGCTTCTTAAAGTGTAGATTTCAATCAATATACAAGTTGAGTAAATAATCACTAAATGTAAAAATATAATTTATGATCAATTGTCAATAATTACCCCAAAATACCGTAAATTTTATTTTTTAATATATTTTCTTAACATTTCTATTTTTTCATAACGTGGTTAAAAAAAAAAAAAGAACCAATCAATTAAAAAATACAGGTGATCCTTCACCTCAGTCATCAATTCATCCTTTTTGAGCCACGATACATTTTACTTGATGTCATGCCCTTTCAATGCCTCCTTCCAGTCCACCATCATAGGTAATACCACCATGCCCTCATTGTGCTTCAAGTCCAGTCCGATTTACTCCAAGATTCTAAAGGGGTCAGGGATGAATTGGTTTGTGCTCCAGAAATCAGCAAGCAAAGTGTCAAGTCGATTAATGAGCAGTAGAAAGGATGAGCGGACCCTAAGTAATATGCAGATCAAGAGTAAAAAAAATAAATCCATGCTCGATATACTTGTTGCCAATGTTGCTAGTTAACACTTGCTTTGATCAGGACTCAATGGAATACTTGTAGCAGTAAATGCAAATGAGGAGTTGGGGAAGGGGGCATAAAGGTGGAAGTGCAAAATGAGTAGAAGACAAAGGCATAGGTTGTAGATGATAATATATAAAGTTCAAAAGAGAGAAAATAAAAATTTTGGTGGCTAGATACACATTTTTTTTATGGATAGTCAATTAACCAACATAAGATAAAAAAAGGTTAAGTGCCCCACAATTTATAATTAGGGTACCGGGTTGCATCGATGGACTCTTTGAGCAGGTTGATAAAATTTGATGGACCAAAAGTAATTTAAGCCTAGATAATGTTATTAGTGTTGCATGTAGTGATGTCAATAATAATTTTTATCAGCCAAAAGATGATTTGTAGAGTTTCAAGGTTCAAATAGGCCCATTTTTAGTTTGAGGACCAAACTGCCTAATTTGTTTGATTTTGATGGCTAAGTATGTGCTAAGTTATACAAAGCGTGTTAAAAAGCGAGAGTGAGAGTTGGAAAGTATCACTTTTTAAATTTAAATAAGTAAGAATATTGTAAAAATGAAAGTATGAACGGCAATTGAGAACGAGAACGGCAACCCGAAATAGAAAAATTATGTAGGTATATGTTTAGTCCAAGGGAAAAGTAAAACAAAAAAAATAAGATTTTAAGTTTTTATGGGAAAATTTACAAGAGCCCATAATGGTTTGACCTAACTTATACTTTGTCTCCCTTATTTTTTAAAACCTATATTTTGCCCGTTGCTTCTTTTATGTTGTTCAACAACTGCTTTGAAACTCTAGTTTAAGCTGTACAATAGTCATTTCCTGGTAATTTTAATTTCTCAAATATTTTTTTTACAGTTAATAGATATTTTAAATTTTAAATTTTTCTTTTCTCTATATGCATTTTTCCCTCTATAACTACAAATAAGTATTTTTAAAATATTAGTTACCTGTGAAAAAATATTAAAAAATTTTGAATAGTTAGAATATAGCTACCAAATAGTTTAAATTAGTATTTTAAAAATTGTTGTCAGATAATATAAAAAAAATAAAGGTAAAATGTAAGTTTGTTAAAAAATAAAGGCACAGTATAAGTTCAGCCATACCTATGAGTTTTTTTTTATAATGTTTTTCTTTTGATACACTAGGATCATAATTTATGATTTATAAACCACTGGAAACTAGTGATGGCTGCCAGGATTGAGTCAGACTTTCTCCTAGTCAAAGGTAGAACAGTTCATTCCATCTCTAGAGCCTGGGAAATGCAAAAACTCGCATCTGGCTCTCTCCCATACTCAAGTGCTTCTCACTTTATTCTCCGTGAATCAATCTCCATTTCTGCTGGGACAACCACGTGCCCATCGTCTGGAATTTCCTCGAGAAGGTCTTAACCATTAGGCATCAGGTTTGTTCCTCCGCTGCTTGTCTTCGTTCTCTCTCCAACAAGTTTTAAGCCCTCTTACTTTCGTGTGTTTCTTTCTCGGTTCAAGATGCAACATGCTAGCGTTGCCAGTTGGGTTTATTTTGAATTGGAAGTTACAGGACGAAGCCGTTGGTTGTATTTTATGGTTATTGCTAGCTGTTGTTTGTGCTATTCATGCACGGGGCACATATCTCAAGTAATCTTTGCTTCATTGGGTTTTCTGAGTTAGATTAGAAGGCTCTAATAGTGCTCTGATTGAGCTGTTGATTTGTTTCTGCTAATTGATCTTTGTTGTTTTCTGACATCTAGTTAAGTGGCGTTTGATTCGATTTAGTAACTAGTTGAATAACTTTCTGTGTTTACTAAAGGATTCTTCCGAATCGAAACCGTCATCCTGCAGCATATAGGTTGTACGTTGAACTTCTTAGGAAGTATGTAAGATTTGACTTCAATGAGGTTTCTTGCCCTACTCAGTTGTAGATTGGCTCTTACTCTGCAAACCTAAGTAAGGAGCGAGTGTGAGTAGGGAGAGATGCCAATTCTGGACTAACAGTGACTGTTGGAATAAAAAACACGAAGGGTTGGTTTTATCCCACTTGGATGACGAGAAGCTAATAAGTATTCTTTATAATGCAAAGCCAGAGAACTTTAAAGCATGATCTTACTTGAATAGGAACAGTTCTATAGGCTCGTACCTCTATGCCCTTAAACTCGAAGGAGACAGGATCTAAAGCCTGGGGGATGAACTAGCATCTTTTTGGCCCAAGGTTTATCCTAACATTTTGTGAATGATCGGGTTTTCTGGTTAGGGTGGACTCACGGCTGTCTAACAGACTTTAGCCCTTGTTTTTTGGGCTACAGCTCACGACTCATTTTTTTTATTGGAATCCTAACTTACACTTTCTTATACTTTGTGAACAATCGGGTTTCTTAATTGGGGTGGTCTCGCATATGTCTGACAAGCTTCAAACTATCTTTTTAGCTCTTCTTTTTGGGCCATAGCTCATTACTTATTTTTATTGGAAACTTAAAATTATCCGAGTTACCATAGTTCAGGGGAACAATAGTCATTTAGGCCTTTATCCTAAATGAAATCTTTGATAGATGCAGGCAAACTGTTTTTAAAAGGTGTCCAACAACTCAAATTATATGGCAACTATTACATCAAACTATCACGCCCTCAGTCCCCCTTTCTTCACTACTGAGCCATACTCCTTCTCCCTCTACTACCATAAGCGCACCATTGCACTTTCTTTTTTAGTTACATGTGTCTATGTACATATGAATCCAATAGCAAGAAAAACAGCCTATTCCTTTGGCCTCATTTACATGCAAGCAATCTATAAAAAAAAAAAAACTCATGAGCAATCTATTAAAACATGATCTATTTGCAAAGTATTCCCATAGTTTAACATACGATAAATCATGATGAACACCAAATTACATTAAGGTTTTAATGATCATCCTATATGTGTCATTAAAATTGTTAATTGTTTTTACCCTATAACATTCTTACATCAACTATTACTCACAATAGAGGGGATGAAAGGAGCACTGAAATGAACAAAGTAGATATGGTTTGAAAATTCCAGTGATCAGGGAATAGAAGGTTCCTACATTATTATGTTAATGTTTGGGTAAATTTCATTTGCGGTCTCTAACCTTTATGCGTTGTTCTAAACGGGTCCTTAAACTCCATTTTGTCCTTTTAAAGTTCCCAACCTGCCGATTTTTGTCCCAATTATAGTCATTTCGTCATTTTCATAATTAACTTTGATGAAAATTTTGTGAAAATTGATTAAATTAGTCCAACATTTTCTTATTTTCACTTAAATCACGTTCAATCTAGTAAATTACCACTTCAACCACCATCTCCATCTCTCTCCTTCCTTTGCTTCCGCCCCAGTAATCAGAAATGGCTTCCTCTCTCCTAACTTCACCACACGTCAGTCGGAGCTTCGACACGACGGTTGTGATGCTGGCCAAATCTACCTTCACAGTTTTGGCGAGGTCAAGTTGGTTTTCTAAGTCTGATCGTTGCAGTTTCTGTCGTGGAGCCTGTCGGCGTCCGCTACTGTTTTCCCATAGAGAACAACTCAAGTCCTACATTCATGTCCGGTCCCCTGAAAAGTCTTAAGGATGTCAATTCAAGCACCAACTGCAGCGGGTTCTTGGAGTCAAATTCGATGTTGCTGAAACCGCCGGCGAGCACACTCAGTAGGGTGGCACTAGTGCTACATTACGCGAACCTGATCATCTTGATGGAGAAGATGATCTGCTTGCCACATCTGGTAGTCGTTGACGCGCGAGATGATCTCTACACTTGGCTTTCGAACGGCACTGCGGGTGAGGCTGAGAGGGGTTGGATTCTTGGCGACCGACCTTTATGCTGACGTGTGGTGAAGTTAGGACAACGGAAGCCATTTTTGATCATTAAGGTGGAAGCAAAGGAAGGAAAGAGATGGAAATGGTGGTTGAAGTGGAATTTACTAGGTTAAGGGTGATTTGAGTGAGAACAAGAAAATATTGGACCAATTTCATTAATTTTCATAAAATTTCCGTTAAAGTTAACTATGAAAATGATGGAAGAACTATAATTGGGATAAAAATCGGCAGGTTAGGGACTTTAAGAGGATAAAATGAAGATTGAGGACTTGATTAAAACAACGCGTAAAGGTTAGGGGCCACAAAATGAAATTTACTTGTTAGTGTTTCAAAATTTTTAATAACAATATTTTTTATTTTTTGAAAACAGTGTACAAATGTAGAATACAAGTTTAGTTTCAATCACTTGTACAAATGAAATGAGTATCCAAAAGTTAATTTATAAATTTTTCAGTTTAAAATTAATTTAACTCACTAAAATGAGTTAGTTGAACAGAATCTGCGCTTAAACAACACATACGGAGATCCTGTTCAAGTAATATTATATTTAAAAATCCGCCGGCTTGATTTAATAAAAGGTAAAATTTGGAGTCTACTGTTCCGTGTGGGACAAAACCAGCGTTCTGCGGTCTTATTCGAGGGTGACCGCTAGACTGCACCGTGTGGGAGACAACCAACCTTCCGCATTTCTTGTTCGACTGTCAGTGTTCACTCCGAAATTGGCTCTTACTGCTCATCCTCATGCTCCCTCCTCCAACTATCCAACCAGTGTCTTTCGATCTAACAAGTTACTCTCCAGATTCCTTTCAATCAATCCTCTCCAAATGCCAAAACCCTTGTCACCCAACAGTACTGTATCCGAGCAGCAAAACTCTTGCTTTCAATTGCCGATAAGGGTTTCGTGATAGTGGTGTTCAAGAGTCATCTTGCCCGACTTAATCGCAAATCCTGAAAAAACTTGTCTGCTTTCTCTGATTGGTTGTGCTGAACTATAAGTTTCGGGGTATCAGAATTCAAAGAGATTGCAGACGGTACTTGGGATACAGGCGGGCTAGTTAAATCATACCATGTAGCCACCCAGATTGCACATTTGACATGTTCCTCCATTTTTCCTCTGAAAGAGAAGATCTTGGTTATTACTGATGCACTGAACTGAAGTGCGTATTGGTCACTGTTCCCATTATGTACAGAAGCTCAGCCTGCCAGACATGGTTATCCGAAACTGTTTTGTCATGGGCTTGTTTTACAGCCTCTGATTTTATGAAGTTTAATTGATTGGAATTTTAGGGGGACTAAATTTTCAGAAAATCGTGACTGCAAATTAGTTTCTTTTCTAAACCCATATTGACTGTGATCAGAAGCTTTGAAATTATCACTTGAAAGTCCCACGTTTCAATTTCTCTCCCTCCTTGGCCTCTCATATGTACCCCCAGAAGATGGCATATGAGGTAGTTTTGACGCGTTCTTCATTCCTTCCCCTCTGTAAAGCGAATACAGTAAGCTGCTGGCGAAGTATTTGTTTGTCCATGACGTGGGAGAAATGATATAATCCTTACAACTTTATAATTTTTGTATGTTTATGGCCGTCCTGGCTAATTAATATGATTAATTTGCTTTAAGGCATTCTTCTATGGTTTAGGCTGTTTGGGAAAAGAACACGAAAAAGATGAGTGCACTGTCTTAACACTTCCTGCTAATGCATATCATCTAACACATTTTTTTTTCAGCTAAAGTTTAAGTTTGTCGTATGATTTTTCTAGCTGACACCTACTCTGGTTGTTCGTTTCATAACTTGACTTTGTCTGTTGACTCTTTCTCCAAGTCAAATTTCCGCATCTTTGTCTTTTATTTATTTATTTGATAACATGAGTTGTTTTTTTGCCAATAAGAAAATGCTCATGTGATTGTTATTTGGGACATTTTTAGATGTGCTTCTGATAAATGTATGGTTATTTTAATTTTCTGGTTGGTTGGGTTGCTCATAGATGCTCATTAATTTAGCAGCAATAATTTTGCCATCATCCAGTAAAAATTGAAAGTACTACTGTATGCTCAATAGTATAGAGCTTATGTTGTTTAATGACAATACTTGATTCGTGATGAAACAGTTTTATTACTGGAAGCAAACGTCATGCCGGCAACAAATTGATGCCACCATCTAGCAGTGAAGCACATCTTTGTGAGGATGTTGCTGTCAACACTATAGCAACTACATTGGCTTTGGCAGAGCAGCACCATTGCCTCCTGCTGAAATATGTCTGTCTGAAGTTTGTGGCGTTGCCCGAAAATTTAAGAGGTGAATCTCTTTTGCTTCTGCTTAGATAGAGTGGCTGACACTTCAGCAGAAACCCTTAGTTGGTGGAATGGCCATGAAATGGTAAGAAGCATAGATTAATTTTAACTGGTTTCTGTGGTAACAACTGCTGATCAGGAACAGGGGATCTGTAATTTCTTGCTGTTTGTTTGATTTTGGACTACTAATTTCAACTTGGAATGCGTAAATTTTCAGTATGTCATGTTGTGGTTGATGTTTCTGAGTTGACGGAAGCCTTGTCGTTGCAGCTGTGATGCAAGCCGAGGGTTTTGAGCACCCGAGGGAAAGTTGCCCATCGGTGTTGTCTGAACTCTTGGAGTATGTGGCAAAAGAACACCGCCATCGGTCATCAGGAGAAGGCTTTGTTGGGTTGATTTAAGGAAATTTGGACAGGAACCTGATGGGTTGCTTGGCGATTTCATATCAGATTGGGAGACAGAAGCAAGATAATTGAAGAAGTACGGAGCGAGCGTGAGCAGGGAGAGAAGAATCCAATTCAGTACCGAACAGTGACCATTAAAATAAGATACGCGAAAGGGCTGGTTTTGTCCCACATGGGTGACGATAAGCTAATAGTTATGCTTTATAAAGCCAGACCAAATAGAAAAATACTATGATCTTACTTGAACAGGATCTGTTCTATAGAATCGTACCTCCTTATCCTTTAACACTAAGGAGACAGGATCTTAAGTCTGGTGGATGAGCTAAGACTGCTTGGCCAGAGCGTGATTAGCCTCTCTGCCTAACCTTGGTTGCTAGGTGAACTGGCAAAGGATCGTTCCCAGCTTGGTAATTCCGACTGGGGTGGTCTTGCAGTTGTCTGACAGACTTTCCATCTATTTTTCTTTTTTCGTTTTAGCGTTTTATGGTGGAGTGACACGTGTAATGTGTTGCTCTTGCCCTCAACTTTTCAAACTCACACAGTTGGTTTTAGAACTTTAACTCAGTTGACAGAAACCCTCCAACTTTCATACTCCCTTAATTGCACACTAAGTCCTCCAACTTAAACTTGGTGCACTAATTGGTCCTCAACAGTCTTGCAAGTTACTATTTCCTCGCTTCTTAATGAATTTAGAGTAAGAAAACATTAATTTACTTAATTTCATGCTCCAACTCCATTTATGACACGAAAATGAGGCATATAGGCAAAATTACCAATTTACCCTTCTTGTCCTACCTTGCCCAAATGACTTAACTAATTTCTTTTTGTAACCCAAACCTACTTAAACCTTTACTTAGTTTGAAATAATTTTCCTAAGTATGAACAATCATACGTATAAAGTATTGACCTTAGTAATCTATCCATAGATCTTGGAGAGCTATTACATTCTCCTATCCTTAGGAAATTTGGAACCCCAAATTCCAATTCTTCTGAGCACTTTGGTTAGCTTCTTGTATTGCCTCTTCCTACTATGACCCGTTCATAGTTCTTAGACCATGAATTCTTCTTACTTTTGGTTCCTTAACTTGTGGGTCAATAGGCCATCTTAAAACTCTTCTCCAAAGAGGTTCTTCTTAGAGATATTACTTAGCTTATGGGGTGTTGTGATGCGTGAAAGTTTTAAAATCAAAACCAATCATCACCCGCAAGTACACGGTATGCAATTATAGTAGTGGCAAGTTAGGATCGTTCAAATGAAGGTAATCTTATTAATTTTTTTAATTAACTACCCCAACCTTTGAGCCAATTTTAGCTGGATATTCAAATAATTGAGAAATTGGCAAAATGATGATAAAAGAAAAATGGCTAACTACATTAATGGAGCTATTCTAGTAAATACAACTAATTAAGAAATAAGATAGACTAAGAGTGATGTGATGGGCCAAGATTGAAAGGCACTCATTAGAATTTTCACTACTTGAATGGTTAATTATACTAATTAAGCCTACTACCAATCTCTTTTGTACTTGTTGGCAAAGGAACCTAAATTTCAACACCTCATTTCCAAGAATAAGTTCATTTCTCTTTTAAGCACCTAATTGGATTCCCATCCCACCAATTTACTCAAGGTTTTCAAAGCTTCCAAGTCTTTTTTACCCACCTAGCAATTCCCTCTTCCAAATTAGCTAGACTTTCCTAAGCACTAATCAAATCTTACAAGTTAGCAAAAGTTTGGCCATACTTCAACAAGGATGAACATAAGCAGAGGAGAAATTAAACAAGCAAAAAGAAAGTCCATGGAAACAAAACCTCAAGTTAGCATTAATCAACCAAGTTAAGTAGTTATAGCTCTAGGAAGTAAAATAAATATACTTCATGTTCAACATAACTAAAAACACAAAATCTACAAGAATCATGAACAAATTGAGAAAAAGAAACTAAGAAAACCCTGTTGAGGAGTGGAAGTTGTTGGAGTAGCTAAGTCCTCTTGCTTGCTCCTTCAAGCCCTTGCTTTTCTTCCTCAAAAATTTCAGCCCCTTTTTCTCCAAGTTAGAAGGATATGGATGAAAGTACAAAATGAAAAAAGAAAGTTGAAACCCTGGGAGAGCAATGGAAGGAGGGAAGATCCTCTGCAAAATGAAGTCTTGGCTCTATTTTGTAAGTCAAACCTATATCTAATTACGCCAAACACAAAAAGACATGAGAAAACTGAAAAACAAAGTGTTAGGTTGCTATCAACAGGAGTTATGGCCTTCACATCTGGAAGTCGTGGCTTTCGTACAAAAATATGGAATTTTGGTATTAGGGGAAGCTAGGGGCTATGACTTTGGCTCTTCTATTCTATTTATGATGTTTTCTAATGCTGAAAGTCGCGACTTTGACTTTGAAAGCCTAGGCGTTGGTTGTTGGTCGGGATATGGGGGTTGCAGCTTTCACTTCTAGAAGTCGAGGCTCTGGTGCTTCTTTGTTCCATTTTTCACTCAAATCCTCTCTAACTCGACTCTATAACTTCATGCTCTTCTCTCATTTACAAAAATGGCAAAACAATGTAAGGAACTGACATATTCATGAAGATTTACAAGAGAATTAAAAGTTGGCAATGTCAAGAGTTAGTTGTTTAACCATGCAAAATATGCAAATAACATAGGGTGAATTTTTTTCTTGGCCCTTAAGCCTTCCCCTACTCTTAGCCCTTATATGCAATTGCATTTTCTTAAAGCATATTAGCTTTCTTAATATTTCCCTTCTTGAGGAACATTCTTATGTGTACTTCATTTTTACTCCCACCTGTAGAGTTCTTCATTCCTACTTTGCAAACATTGTTGACTTGCCATTACTCTTCACCCTTGGATTAAAGAGTGAACTTACATAATCATTCTTTAATTCTTTAACAGCGTCTCTAAATTTGGCAACTGCTTGCACCTGACTTAGGCATTTTGCCTACTTAGTGTGCTTTGTCTTTGTTGCCTTTAGTTCCTCCTGAGCATTTTACTCTCTAGTGGTAATTTACTTTATTAGGTCTTCTCTAAACTTGCCACCATCAGAATCTTTATCCTCACAATATACGTATTAATTAGGAGTTTTCTCAACCCCCACTTTTTTTATCCCTTATAATCTTTCTCTTAGGTCTTTTACTACTTTAAGGATCAACTCTTACTTGCCACTGTTATGCTTTAATAAACACCTCCACTTACTTCTCACGGATTTTATTTGGTCACTTACCCTTTTCGTGGGTATATTTGATGTTTTCTGTCTTGTTACCATACTTTAAGAACTCTAGTTTCTTTGGTTCATTGCTTAGCACTTTGACACTTGGGCACTTTTTTTTAACTCGGTCTTGTAAGGACCCTTGAGAATATCCTTTTAATTTCCATGCCCACTAATCAAAGCCAATTACTTGGCCATTTTAAGTGTCATTCTTTTGCACATTTGTACACATTTATATACTAGCGTACTATAGGTTTGTATCTTCCATGTGTGGTATCCACATATAATAGCCATTAAAAAAATGTTTTTATCTGTCAAGCTGCATAACTAATATAAATTAATGGGACTGACATAAACCTATTGAAAACATTTTTCAAGTGACATTTTTTTTTAAACTTTCACTATGATATACAATAATTTATAATGAATAATAAAAATAATCCAAATAAACTTATTATATATAAAAAAAACCAGCTTTATCATGCTACCGTCAAATTCATCAAGAAGTTATAATCATAATAAATCTAATAGGTCAACATGAAATTAGATAAAACTTGGTTGACTAACTTGGTCAAAGTTCTCTTGCATTAAGAAAATAATCTAAAATACAGGGAAGTTAATGTGTTTTTATGGGTTGGCGTGTCTGACACATTGACTTTGAAACTAATAGCCATCAAAGGAAACTCTATTTACAATCGACCCAGGCTTTTGAGGAAGCCTTCTTTTAATCTATTGCAAATGTTGCTATACATGAAAGGAAGGTGGGACTGCAGTTCATCTAAAAGAAATTCGAGCAGAGGCTCGCAGTTGGACGTCCGATTCTTCCTTCACTTGAGTCGGACATGGGAAGCGCTTCATTTAAAGGTGGGGTGGACCATCGAAAAGCCGGCAGGTGCACCAAATCGGGCCTGATAAGCCAAGAAATGGTTTTTCTATTTTGCGGAGAAGAACTCTATCTATTGGGGGTATAATAAACTATTCCTTCAATTGAGACTTTGGAGGCCGAAAGGTCAACGACAGTGAGCTAAATTTGGCGCTCAGGGAGACAAAGTGTTCCATTGATATGCCATAGTAGAAGCTCCCCTCTTTGATGTCAACTCGATGTGGCAGTGAAATGGGTGAGCATGAACGGTGGTTGGCCGAGAAAAATATCTAACAAACTAATAAAAAAAGTCAACATTTGCATAGAGAACTAAGGACTCTAAAACCCGGTGGTTGGGCATTTTGAGTAAAGAAACAAAGCTGAGGTTCAACATGGATGAAGATGATGGGTGGAGCAGCATTTAGCACGTGGGGGTTTGCTTTGGAGTTGCTGTAATTTCCATCAATTATGGGGGCATTGTAGGAAGAAATTTGCAAGACCCAGTAACGCTCATAATCGCAGATAAAAAAAAACACATTAACATTCCCCTATTAACTTGGGCCAAACAGGTTGTTAGTTAATTGTGAAAAAATATTAAAATTTTTGAAATAGCTGGAATATAGCTATTAAATAATTTAAATTAATATTTTAAAAATTATTATCAGATAATATAAATAAAGTAGACATAAAATATAGATTTTTTAAAAATTAGAGGGGCAACATATGGGTTCCTCCAAGCCTAAGGGTTTCTTCATAATGTTTTTTTTCATATACACACTAGGATCATAATTTATGATCCATAAACCACGGGAAACTAGTGATGGCCACCAGGATTGACTCAACTTTCTCCTAATCAAAGGTAGAACAGTTCATTCCATTTCCAGAGCGCGGAAAATGCAAAAACTCGCATCTCGCTCTCTCCCATACTCTGAAGTGTTTCTCATTTTATTCTCCGTGAATCAATCTCCATAAATACTTCGATTCTCTGGTTTGTGGCCATATTTATTGCTTACTTGCAGGGGAAGGGTTTCCAGTCAGTTCGGCGACCGTACAGTGGAGTCAGGTGGTGTGGGACTCTGTTCTGGAGCAAACGAAGCTTGCCCAGGAGAGGAACACCGCCCCGCTTATCTGGGCATCCCAACTCATCTCCGTCCTTAACTCCGCCGGCGTGTCTCCCCCGTCAATCGACCTCGCACACCTTCTTGTCTCCCATTTCTGCTGGGACAACCACGTGGCCATCGTCTGGAAGTTCCTCCAGAAGGCCTTGACCATCAGTCTTGTTCCTCCGCTGCTTGTCCTCGCTCTCTCTCACAGGTTTTAAGCCCCTTACTTTTGTGTGTTTCTTTTTCGGTTGAAGATGCAAGATGCAAGTGTTGCCAGTTGGATTTCTTTTGGATTGGAAGTTACAGGACGAGGCTGTTGGCTGTATTTGATGGTTATTGCTGCTGTTTGTGCTATTCATGCATGGGCCACTTGTCTCAAATAATCTTTGCTTCGTTGGTTTTTCTGTGTTAGATTGGAAGGCTCTGATAGTGTTCTGATTGAGCTGTTGATTTGTTTTTGCGAATTGATCTTTGTTTTCTGACATCTATTTAAGTGGCGTTTGATTCGATTGAGTAACTGGTTGAATAGCTTTCTGTGTTTACTACAGGATTCTTCCAAATCGAAACCGTCATCCTGCAGCATATAGGTTGCACATTGAACTTCTGAGGAGGCATGCTTTTTCACTAAGATCTGAAATCAGTGAGCCAAATCATCACAGGTAAGATTTGACTTCAATGGGGTTTCTTGCCTTACTCAGTTGCAGATTGGCTCTTACTCTGCAAACCAAAGTAAGGAGCGAGCGTGAGCGGAGAGAAGCCAATTCTGGACTGAACAGTGCCATTGGAATAAGAAACACGAAGGCTGGTTTTATCCCACATGTGACGAGAAGTTAATAGGTACGGTTTATAAAGCAAAGCCAGCGGATTGTCAGCAATGATCTTTGAGGTGCAATCTGTCAATAAGCTCATATCGTTCTAAATGAACTACGCTGCGTGGCTTGAACGTGATTAGGTTTCGAAGAATATGCTTGTGCCCTTACTTTTAGGGCCACAGCTCCTAACTCATTTTTCTTATTAAAAACTTACAAGTACTTTTTTCACAATCGGTTTCCTAGCTAGGGTGGTTTCGCAACTGTGTGACAAGCTTTAAACCATCTTTGTAGCCTTTCTTTTTCGGGCCACAGCTCATGATTCAGTTTTTATTGGAACCTTATAATTACCTATTTGAGGTTTACTTTAATCTATATTTTATTTTTTTTATTTTTAAAAACTTACATTTTACCTTATATTTATTTTACATTGTCTGATAATAATTTCTTTCTGAAACTCTAATTTAAACTATACAATAGTCATCTTTCATTAATTTGGATCTTTTAAATATTTTTTTTATAATTATTAGATATTTTAAATTATCAGTTTTATTTCCTTGTAAATACATTTTCCTTCTTTTAAATGTATATTAGTATTTTTTTAAACATTACTTAGCTGTGAAAAAAATATCAAAAATTTTAAAATGACTGAGGCATAGGTACTAGACAATTTAAATTAGGGTTTCAGAAGATATAGTCAGATACTGTAAAAGAGGCATATGTAAAATATAAGTTTTTTAAAATAGACAGGTAAAATGTAAGTTAGACAAAACTACAAATATTTTTATATTTTTTTTCTTTTTTCTTTGTTTTGTTTTCAGTTCATGAATCATTTTTTAGGTTAGACATTTTAAATTATCAAATTTATTCCTCTATAAATGCACTATCATCTTTTTAAATGAGTATTAGTATTTTTTTAAAGACTACTTACCAGTGAAAAAATGAAAAGATAACTAAATGTTTAAAATTATGCATCCAGAAATAGTTAAGAAGTTCATCAACTATGAACAGTAAACCTAACAAAATATAAATACAAGTTGCTACATAATCTGTTTGACGAGGTTTTTTCTTTTTTTTCACGAATGCAACTTATTTAGCTCTTCTGTTAAATAGATTATATGAAGCTAATGATGGGGAAAAAGTATGATCATGTGGCAATAAAATACCCCATATTTATAAATAAGTTCAAAACTACACTTATTGAGGAATAAAGATCTATAACATACCATTTTGGGGAAAAAAAACTCGAAAATCTCCCGTCAATAATAATTGCTTAATGTTTCCTTACATTTTAATTCCAAGGGATACGCAAACATTTATTGCGGAGAGATTTTGTTACCAATTACATAAGTTTAGAGCCAATCATAAAAATGAAAAAACTACCTAAATTATGAGTTTGATTTAATAATTTTCCATATTTAGTGCCACTAATTACCCGGAAAACAACGTTTCTCGGTTCATATATTCATGGATTTATTCACCTAGGCGCCTCCAAAACTTCCATTTCTCCAGGCGTAGATCTTAATACCGCTAACTTCAATGGCAGACGACAAGGCCGCCCCCCGGGTATTTTTTGTCGACCTCTCTACTTTAATTCCCCTTTTGTTTTCGTTTCCCTTTTGTTGCTCTGCAAAGATCGTTCTCCAATAATTAATCGGGGTTTTTGCCATGCATGATTTCCCAGAGTTTTACCTTGAATGTGAAGATAAAGTGCTGTGCCACTTGTCCAGAGAAAGCCAGGAAGAAGCTGCTTAAACTAGATGGTGGTGATTCACTACTATCCATTCGATTGCATTTGATTTCTCCGATTTCATGAGACTTTTTTTGTAAAAAAAGTAACTAACTCGTCCTTAATATTCAACTGTTGATTAGGAGTTGATTCTGTCCTCTATGATGCAAAACAAGGTCTGATGAGAGTTTCAGGAACTGTGGATCCGAAGATTTTGATACAGAAGTTTGCCACATGGGGCAAAAAAGCAGAGCTTTTGTGCCCCCAGATGAACCCAACTGCGGAAGATCAAAGCTTTTCGCCTCCCAAACAGATGGATTCTGATTCAGATTCTCATAAGACCAAAACATGCTCGTGTTCCTGTTCTGCTACTGGTCCGGACAATTATTCGATGGCTAAAAGGACGGAACTTTTACCTGCCATGGACACGAGGAGTATGAGAAAAACTAAGAAGGGTTTCTTTGGCTTGTTTGGCAAGAAAAAGGCTGGTTATCCCAACGATCAGGAATGCCTTCTGGCGAAAACTCCTGCCGCCAGAGAAGCATCAAAATGGCGATTCCCGCGCACTCCAATGGCCGGAGCAGGCGGTCCTAGGGCACCATTCTTCCCTCAGTATGGGCGGCCATATCCGCCGGCGTACGGAAGGCCGATGATGGAATCCCAGTTTGGTCCCCATGGATCGGTGCCGGTGCCACTGATGGCCCCACCGTATGGTTTCTTCTATTCAAGGCCTCCGCCGGTAACCAATCCTATGGTCCACTACACCAGTTACGAAGACAATTATAGGTTTTGGTGAATTCTATTTGTTCGGGTTGTAGTTCGGATCTTTTTTGAAGTAGGGTGTACCCACAAGGGGCCAGTTTTTTTGGTGTTTTTGCCCTTTGCTTAAGGTAAGGGACGACAGTAAAAATTCTATTATAACTGTCTTTATAATCTATTAATTCAGTTTCTCGTGATATGTGCTCCTTTTCTTCCAAAATATATATACTCCTATACTTTTTTTTGCCTGGTAATATTATAAGGTGGCTTAACTCACTATTTTAAGTCAATCATCCCTTTTCTGCTTATGGTTTATGGATGCGCTAACATGAATCTATCAGAAATAAAATAATATCAATAATGAAAAATAATCTTGACGGAGCTTCCATAAAAGCACGCGGAACAAAGTGAATCTCAATAAGGTGAGGGTCCTTGGCTCAAACATTTAACTTTCATGAACACGAAACCTTGCTAAAACCAAAGTTCTCGCGCAACCAAAGCCGGATCAAATTCACTTGCCCATTACAAGCTAAGCCCAATGGTCAATAGAAGCCTAATGGTCCTAATGACACACTCATACAAATAAGTATATCTTTTAAGAAAAACTAATTTAAATACCAAGCGCTACCATGAGAATTAAAAATTTTAAATAAAAAGTACTGTAATAATTAATAAGAAAATAATTCAACATGATAAAACATTTTAGAATTAAAATTAAACTGGTACATAATGTGCTGTATAATTCTTACAAAAATTGTAATTAAAATTTTGGGAAAAAATAACAAAATTTTCATTATTATGTACTGGTTTATCACTATTATATCAAGTTTGCTTATCCTGGGACTTGACTATACTAGGCCCAAGTTCAAGCTTAGTATTCCGTGATTGTATCGGTTGGTCTTGCGCCCCATTCTCATTAACCTAGACTTAGACAAGCTAAGTCTGGTCAGTGTCAATTTAGCTAACAACACATCTCTAACTTTGTTGGCTTATTATAACTATATTCTAAAAAAAAAAATTAGATGAGTTTTACTATAGATTGTAGTGGATGAACAGTGTCAAAAATTCTTTTTTTGTCTTTTATCTTGGATCGATGTAATTGATTTTTTTAATTTGGTCCCTTATTGCAAAGTAGTTGCTTTGTTGAGGGCCTATATCGTTATTTTCCAATTTTTCACATTTTATTTTTGTTAAAATATTTTTCAGTCCCTGAGTTTCTGCTCTTTCCAATTTTAGTCCTTAAGTTTGATACATGTGGCATTTTGGTCCCCAAACTTAATAACTACTTAACTTGAGTCTTTCTATTTCTTGGTCCCCAAACTCTTTTCTATTTTTTTATGCTACCTTTTAAAGCAAAACACTAGTCACCATGATATGTTTATTTTTTATTTAAACCAGTTATTTGTTTTGTACCTTTATTAATTAAGTTCCTTATTAAACTCTTAATAGCTAAAGTTTCACAATTTCTTCTCTTGGTCCCCAAACCTTTTAGGGAATTTTTTATTTTTTTTCTTTTTACCTTTATTAAGTTAAATATTAAACCATTACTTGATTAACATAAATTAAATCCTATTTTTTTTTTGTCATATTTTTCATTATTGATTATTGAGTTTTGTAGCATGAGTTATTTACTTCAAAATCTTTGTAGTTTAATAAAATAATTTGGTCCATAATTGCTAAAATTGAAAGTGAATTTTTTCAAATAAATTTCTCATGGATACAAAAAAATAAGAATTTGAGTTGATAAGAGATGAAATTTTTTAGTAAATTATTTTTCTAATGAAAAAAATATATCTACTATTTTGAAGCATATACAGTGTTATATTTCATAGTAGTGTTACATTTCAATCTTAACTAATTATTTCAATGACAAAAAAGATAACATAAAAACTCAAATTAAAATAATGTAAAATTTTAATTGATTAACATAAATTTATGAGTGAAAACGTTTTAATTATTTATAATTGAGATTTTTTTTTAATTTATTGAAAAAATACCTACTATAAGGTGGGATCAAATAACCTCCTAAGTACCTTATATACTAACTTATCGTAGGGATATGTGGTATCCATATATAATAGCCAGTAAAGAAATGTTTTTATGATGCCTAAATAGCATATGTTGGAGTATTTTATTTCAATAAAAAGGAAAATATACACTTCAGGTCTCATAAATATTTTTAATAGCCTTTATATTTATAATTTTGAGACAAACGTTTCTTGTGCTTTAAAACTAGGAACGACATTATCATTATTTTGCCTTAATTTCGTGCTTTACCGTTGCATGATATGAGGCTTATATATATGTATGGTTTTATCCGGCAATTAATATCCTTTTCTCATTCTCTCATTCCTCTCTCCCCCTAGTTTGGTTCTTAATCCAAAAAACTTATTTTTTTATGTATCTTCAAACAATATTGGGTAAAGAAATGTGTGAGAGAAGCTTTGCTCTATAAAAGTACATATGTGTGTGAAACTACAATAAAATGGTTTGGCTGTTTTATCCTGAGGGTAGCGTGACCAAGGCTGCTGCACCGATATGGCACAAAATATTTAAAAGAGAGTTGGCAGACCCACTGCTCATCTTAATTATTCTTGATATATAGGTAATAGTTTTCTTATTTTATACTTTTTTTACTCTACAACATTTACTAGTTTTGTGTTGGAGAATCGTTAAATTTTGTGCTGCCGGTAAGATAAATATTTGGTCTAGATTTTATATTTTATTACTTGTGAATTTTCCAATATCTTTATGGTGTAAGAGCAACAATTTTTGACGTTTCGCCATAATATCTTTTTGAGAAATTTCATGGCTATAATTTTTAAATTTCCAGTTGAATAGAAATTTCTAGAGATTTATTCTTCAAAAGTGTTTTTAAAAAACAAACGTGATGCGGGCATTTAGTATAGATTCATGTTAGTACGTTTCTCAAAAGGCGACATATAATGCCATTTGTGATGCTTTGTCGCCGGAAGATATTGTACATTTTCATGCGAGTATTATGTTTGAGAATTAACTTAAACCACAAGGAATGAGGTCTCGGTTGGAGAAATAAGGAATGGTTGTTTTCCTTGTTTATTTTCCGTTTGTTCAGCTGGTGGATAATTGGGATTAATGGAAATGGCCTCTGAAATTAATTGCTAGGAAATAGATGCAAAGCAAGCAATTAAGAATAGTAAGAAAATGTTTTGGGCTCATGGTGGGGCTCTTTGTTTTTGTTTCATTCTTGCTCGGTTTTGGTTCTATTGGGCTGAAGTTAATTGGAATATTTTTCCCTGGATTTATTTGCTAGATACATAAGGATCTAGGAATCAAGACTAAGTTGGGTAAATTGAACAAACTTGGGTTATAAACTACTTGAGAGAGCCGATTACTAAGTAAGTCCAAGGTAAGGGTTAAATTAATCATTAAACCACTTGGGAGATTGTTTAATCTTGGCCTAGGAATGCTTTGTCTTATGATTAAATGATCAATTATAGGTAATTACAAGCTACTATAAGAAGACCCTAGAAGAGACTAAAACCGAAACAATCGAGACATTGGCTAGGACATGGAATGCTTACATTTAATATTGCTAAGGTAAAGGTTATTCAGTTATCTCTTGCTTATTTATGTTAGTGTTAGCTAGGAAATTTGTACATGGGTACAAATGACTACATTGTTCAAGAAATGAGCATGAGAAGAATAAGTATACGGTTGGAATTAGTGTGGAATATACCTAGACTGTGGAGTAATTGTGTAGATAAAAGGTGTCATATGGCCTATAGACCTTGGGAGACCTAAGGGATCCTTAGGAGAGCTCATGGAGCCGAGGGTGCCCTAAGCAGGTTACGGAGTCCTAAGGGGGAACTACACCATATCTAGCGCAAATTGGTTTGCCAATATATTTACTTCGGCACCTAAACCCTAAACCCTAAAAGGAAAAGTAAATTGGATGCTAGTGGACTACTAGTATACTGACTATGAGCTAGTAATTATAAAGAGAATAGGAACCAAGTAGGTCTTCTTGATAAGGATAAAGACCTGTGGTTCTCTTATAAAGATTAAGGAAGAAATTAGAGGTAAGGTGTTCCAATGTGACCCTTGAACGTAGTAATAATACATTTGAGGTCTAGTAGTTGCGAGCTCACCATCTAGGAAGGAGATAGCCTACGGGGACCTCTAACATGGGATGATCACTGCTAGCATGCTTTAAAAATTGAATGGATCCAATGTCATGACAATGTATATATTTTATACATAGAGTCCTACGAGGTTGTTTACAGGTACGTAAGATCTTACTGAGTATTCATGGAATACTCACCCTTTACTATTATGCGTAGGTAACGTAGATATGAAGCCTAGCAACTGGAGCATTGTTTGCTCAGAATGGTCAATGTAGTAGACATTAGACATGAAAGCACTAAAAGAAGTTAGATACCATGGGCATTATGATACTAAAAGGTACACGATATAAGCCTACAGTATGGATCTTATACTAGGATGCTAATGCCATATAAGGTATTGTATGCCTTAAAAAGTGGATGCCTATAGTAACATTGTGTCTAACTTGGATAAAAAAACTTGAATGTACTAGTTCACATTGTATGGGACATGTATGAGGGACAGTTGTTTAAATATGGTTAAAGGAAATATAAGTTTTATGCTTTTGTATTATTTTATTATTATTTTAATGTTTTCTATTATATGTTTTAGGTTTAAAATGGATATTGAAGCTATTCATGCATGATTATTGTTAGAACTAAGCTAAAAAGCTTAAGAGCATGTGCATGTTTTATTAAACCACCAAGCAACAAAATGGTAATGTAAGTACATAAAATAAACTTCCACATTGTAATGGCTTAATAAGAAGCCATAAGATCCTAGGAGGCCTCACTCTAAATGTAAATGATGTGGGTCTTATAGTACCTAGGTAGGGTAATGGACACATCAACTAACCATTTTCATCAGCCTAAAGATGATTTGTAAAGTTTCAAGTTCAAATAGGTCCATTTTTAGTTTGAGGACCAAATTATCTAATTTGCTTGATTTTGATGGCTAAGTATGTGTTAAGCTATACAAAGCGTACTGAAAAGTGGAAGCGGGGAATGAGGACTCAGGCTATGAAAGCATCACTTTTTAAATTTAAATAAGTAAAAATGTTGTAAAAATGAGATAATGAATGACAATTGAGAGCGGAAACAATGACCCAAAATAAAAAGATTATGTAAATTGAAATATAGGGTTAAAGACACCTATTTGCCTTAAACTATCACATATGTTACAAATTCACCTTGGAACAATGTAATGTGGCTATTGTCATCCTAAAACTTTACAAATGTTACTTAATGGTCCTGCCGTCCATTTGAACCATTTGTGAGTGATGGAATTTTGACGTGGAAAATGATTTGGCTTTGGCGAGAATGATTTAGAAAGAAAAGGCATATGAGCAGGGTAATGGAGAGTTAAGACATAACCTTAAGTGTAATTAAGCTAAAGAGCCTACTGATTAGGAAGAATTAGGGATGATTGTGGTGAGTGAAGTGAGGGAAGAAGATTAGTTGAGAGAACTTGGTATTGATTTATAGGAGTAGAGATCGATTGGGCAGTTCGAAGTAAAAGGAATAAGAAACTCCCTAATTATGGTTAGTGTTGTGTACATGTTGCTCTGACTTGTGTGTGTGTGTGTGTGTGTGTGTTTTGATAATCAACGTTGATGGCTGGTTTATACTCTTGTGATCTTGGGGTTTATGGCATATATGGATATCAGTTGATAATGAATAAGGTGAATGGAAAAAATGAGAATGTGGTAGATGATGTAAGGGTTTTATTGTGAGAGTTGTGTTCATCCTGCTTATGACAATAGAGATTGGCTTTCGATTTGAGTTGGGCTTTATAGTAGCTAGTAGGGTGCACAATAAATAATTTTATAGTAGGCACATAGTTTACTATTTAGATGGTGAGTGGAGCATTTAAAAAAGTTCTGAGATGGTATAGATATGCAGGGGAGGGATATATCTTATGGTAGAAGTTAGTTTGACTTGGCAATAAAGACATTTGATATTGTTGTGTAGCATTTTCAACTTGTTTATCTTAATTTTTGCTTAAGTATGTTCCAATCTAAAGTAATGTTTGAATAATTACATATTCAAAATCGGAGTACTTTTCCATTGAGTTTCATTAGGGGGCTACTTATTCTATCCATTAAATAAAACGTTAGAGCCTCAGTATTCTAGGAAAGGCATTAGGTATATTGATTGGTGCCAAAGGGACAAGTTGTCCATGCTAGAGATTGACCTGATGGTAAAGGAGTTAAAGGTTAATGTTGGTCATGCTGGGTTGTATTACTTTTGGAAGAGGCCTGGTTCAAGCATAACAAATGGATTGGTTAACTTCTCAAGGGATTTCTAACTTCTATAGTTGGCGAATGTCATTCCACCAAGCACGTGTGTTAAGGTATACTTGCAGAAAAAGACTTTCTCAGACTTATATGTAGATCAATGTAATAAAGAAATGTCTGGGGAAGTGAGTTTGAAGCAGAGAAAGTCGGTTGAAAAAGTAGCTGATAAGGAAAGTTTTGATGAGGATGTAGTCTCTAAATTTGATGATAGTGAGTATTATGTTAATGATAAGACTGCACATGACAAAGAAATTTGTGGTGCAATTGTGGATTTAGTTCAAATGGAGATTAAAATAAAGTTGTTGGTGTGTATTATATTAAGAATCAATTTGATCGGATATGGTTTCAGAAAAATAAAAAAACTAGGGTGAAGGCTATTTGTAAAGAAGGTTGTCCTATTTCATTTATCGTTCTCGGGTGCAAAATGAGCCAACATGGCAAATCAAGAACATGAATCTAGAGCATAAGTGTATCAAGGGCCATGACAACTATTTTGCTTCACACAAGTGGCTTGTAATGAAATATAAGGAGCAGTTTAAAGCAAATCCAACTTGGAAACCAAGTGGCCTTATGGCAAATGTTAAAAAAAGGATTTCCTTGTTAAAATAAACAGACACAAAGCTTGGAGGGTAAAGAAGCTAGTAAACAAATGGTGCAAGTGGGATGAAGAGTAGCAATTTAGAAAGGTTAGACGGTATGGGGTTAAAGTTTAGAAACATAACCTAGGTTTAACATTCATCCTACAGCTAGACATGCAGATATTCAATAGGTTATATTTATGCCTAGAGCCACTAAAAACGGGATTTAAAGTTGGATGTAGGTCATTCATATGTTTAGATGGATGTTTTATTAAGCCAAGATATTGAGGGTAATTACTAACCGCAATGGGGATAGATGGCAATGATTATATACCTGGGTTGTAGTTGAGTCTGAATGCAAAGATTACTGGGGGTGGTTCTTTACAAATCTCATGGAAGACTTTAGCATATACAACAGTTACCATTGGAATTTTATGTATAATAGGCAGAAGGTTAAATTACTTTCTAAATTGTTTTTGCATGAGTTTTTTAACAAATGTATGCATTCTGATAAAAATGATCTTTTTGACTTGCAAGGTTCAGTTCCTATGTTTGATGAACTTTTCCCAGGTTCTGAACATAGATTTTGTGTCGGACATATGTATAATAACTTCAAGGGCCTGGGCATATAGGTAAGTGTCTGAAAGACTTACTGTGGAATGCTGCAAGATCTACATATATGTAAGAATTCAGAAAATGGATAAGTGTCATTAGTAGTGCATACTTGAGAGGGATCCTCATCATTGGTTAAGGTTACACTTTGATACATCTAACAACTGTGACATGCTTCTTAATAATTTGTGTGAATGTTTCAACAAAATGATTTTAGAAGCTAAGGGCAAACCACTATTGACATGTATGGAACTTATTAGACTTAAGCTAATGAATAGGGCATATAGTAGGTCAAACTTCATGAAAAAAAAAATACTAGGATTCTATGTCCAAAAATTGAAAAGAAGTTGGAGAAGATAAAGCAAGAATCTATTGGAGAAGATAAAGCAAGAATTTATCTTTTACATTGCCGATTGGTCTGGAGGTGATGAATTCTAAGTTAGTTGTAAGGGAGACTTTTTGTGGTTAACATAATTAAGAGATCTTGTGCTTGTATACATTGGGATATTTCCGGCTTCCATTGTCCTCATGTTGTGGCTTGTATGAGGAAATTGAGTTTCACACCTGAAAACTTTGTAGCTGACTGTTATAAGGTGGAAACATATCTTAAAACATATGAATACATCATCAAGCCAATAAATGGGTGTAATATGCAGCCTAAAGATCATGGCAATGAGATTTTCCCACCCCATATTAGAATACCTAAGGTAGGAAGGACTAAAAAAAAAAAGAAGAAAATATGCTCATGAGATTCAAGTTGATAAAATAAAGGCAACGCTATCAAAGAAAATAGTTAAAATGCACTGCAGAATTTGTGGAAGTGTTGAACATAACACGTGGTTTAATAAAAAAAAAGCACATGGTTCATCCAGCAATGCATCTGTGAGCACCTATTTCTTTAAGAAGTTTTTTGTCACATTGCCTTGTTCTATGAGTATTTGTATGTTTCTGTGATAAATGGTGCACATGTGTTTTGTGAGTACTTGTATGTTTCTATGATAAAGAGTGCACATGTGTTCTATGAGTACATGTATGTTTCTGTGATGAAGAGTGCACATGTGTTCTATGAGTACTTGTATGTTTCTGTGATAAAGAGTGCACATGTGTTCTATGGGTTTGTGAGTTCTTTATGTATGCGGTCCATGTTCTGTTACATGTCTGAATGTTGTACCATTCCGCCCATTTAAGGCTGAGGATTCTCATCTTTCAACAAGAAATGAAGTTTTGTGTAATGCCCGGACAATCCAAAGTGATTAGGTCCCGGGTTAAATGGATTTGGAGTATAAGAATTTTTCCTTAATCGGGAATTTAGCTCAATTAAATTGAGAAGACATTATGACATATGCATAATTGAGTGTTGAACATCTTAAAAATAAGCTTGGCTTAGGCCAAGAGAAATAGTAATGAAAATGGTGGTTTTTAAAGATGAGGGACTAAATTGAACAAAGGGATTTTTAGTGGTTGGGCTCAATTGCCCAAAATTAGAAAGTTGGAGGACTAAAGGGGGAATTTTGCCATTTTAATGGCCTAGGATGCCTTAGCCAACCATGCCCTTCCAATTCCCAATATTTTATGTCACCTTCCTCCAAATCCTATTATTTTAATCCACCTCCCACCCTTAGTCATCACCTTGGATTCTTTCTCCACCTACTTTTGACTTTTTCTACCAAACTTACCCAAAAGTCTTCTAATTAGCCTTCATTTCTTTTAATCTTGTCTCCCACTCATTTCAAACACATTATTAATTTCCTATTATTTTAATCCACCTCCCACCCTTAGTCATCACCTTGGATTCTTTCTCCACCTACTTTTGACTTTTTCTACCAAACTTACCCAAAAGTCTTCTAATTATTCTTCATTTCTTTTAATCTTGTCTCCCACTCATTTCAAACACATTATTAATTTCCTACTATTTTAATCCACCTCCCATCCTTAGTCAAGACTTTGGATTCTTTCTTCACCTACATGTTTCCTACTTTTGACTTTTTCTACCAATTTACACAAAAGTCTTCCAATTAGTCTTCCATCCATTAAATCTTGTCTCCCACTCTTCCAAGCACATTATACACTCATTTTCCTTCCCATATGGCTGGCCATCACCTTCCCACACATTAAAACATAATCAACCCACTCATTCAAAGCCATTTTGCTCTCAAACTCTCTCCTTCTCTCTCCATTTTCTTCCATACCAAGTCTCACCATTCCAAACACATTTCCAACTCTTTTCCTCATCTAAATATTCATCCATAGCTAGAAATAATCATTTCTCAAATTAAAACCAAGTATTCTTGGTTGAATTCAAGCTCTAAGACCATAAAGAGTAAAAATCAGGTGAAGAATTCAAAGAAAACCAAGGAGGAAAATTCGGCCATTTCCATTTCTTGGAGGTTTTAAGCTCTACTCAAGGAACTCTTTGTGTGATTGAGTTCCTAAGTTCATTAGAAGTAAGAAATCAAGAAGAAGCTTGAAGAACATCAAGCACAAGAAATTGGCCTTACCTCTTCTGTGAGGTTCTGTAAGTGTACACCAAGTGTTCTTGGTATTTTGTGTTATTTGAGTTAATCACCAAGTGTTCTTGGTATCTTATGGTTACTAATAAAATTCGGCCCATCTTGGTTCTTATGCTAGAAAACAATTTCTAGAGTCAACAATCAAGGAAAACGAAGGAAAATAAGCTTCTAAAGCTTTCGGTGTTGTGGGTAAGGATTCCTATACTCACTTTATTGCATGCTATAATTCCATGGCCTTTTTATGTGAGTATTCGGGCCCCTAGGTGATGGTCAAAGAACCATGTGATCCTAGGAGTGCTAAGAGGGCTTAAGTTATGTTATTGCTTCGGCAATTCTATTTTGCTCATGAGCTAAGTTAAGTAAGCAAGCATTATGGGCTAGGAGTTAAGGCGGCCACCTTAATTCCTATGCTAAGTGAGCTCTCCGAAAACATTAAGTATATGAAATTAATGAATTAAAACTTGAGGGATGTTTGCTGCCCTTTTGTGAACAAAGTGTTAAGTGGCGTGTGTTTGTGTGCTTCTTTGATTTGTTGTGCATGCTAACCCCCAATTATGATATTATTGCTATATGCATGTATCTTTTTGTTTTCTTTGTCTTTATGTTTCCTTTGCAGGAATAAGGATTATTTTGCCATTACATTCTTGGCATATGTTAGGCCTTGGAGGCCATAAGTTAGGCATTGGATGCCACAGAATCCTTATTGAGTTTTATAACTCACCCGCCCTACTCTACTTTTGTAGGTAAAGGTTTGCTTGAAAGATCAAGCTAAGAGTCTTAAGTACTCTTTCTGTATTCTAAGGTTGGATTTGTGTATGGTATTGCTCAAATTATTCTAAGTATATAAGTTGCTTGTAAACAAGCTAAAAAAATGTGGACTTTCTGTGCAGGACTTGAAGTCTTAGAATTGTGGGAATAAGGTCTATTAAGGTGGAAATTTGTGTTCCATGGCTTTGTGGATTTATGGCTTGTTTTTAAGCATGTTTTTGTTGGTCTAACTTTAGTGACCAAATTATGGACTTAGCTAAAATTTGGCCAAACTTGGCTTTGGGCTTGTATTATGGACTTGGACATTTTTGGGTATTTTTATTGCTTGGTGGACTTACCAAGGCCCATGCATGAATTTATGAGTTATGTTTTCATGAAACTTGAAGCATGTTGAAATTGGGCTTAAATGTACGTTTTGGGCTTAAATAAGAACTTGGAAAATTTGATTTTATTCTTGGTTAATTTTGGGCCATATGCATGTTAAGTACTAAAAGGCCCATAAGCCCATGTCTATGTTGAAAGCATGCAATGTTTGGCTATGTATGCTCACTTAGTAAAGAACATGCAAGTAAACTTAGAAAAATCATGAAATTGGAAGCTTGTGTAAAGTTTGGCTAATAAGAAATTTAAGTGCACATATGTGAATTAATACATGCCTAAGCATTAGTTGCATCTAAAGGCATTAAGTGATTATGTGCACTAGTGAACACCAAAACACATAAGCATGCAAAGCATATGCATGAAAATAAGTTTTTAAACTTAAGTTAGTGTTTTGGTTGCCATGCATATTCTTGGCTAAGCTTGGTAAAGACCACGAAAATGAACACATGAAATCCACATAGGTGCTAGCTTGTTTCTGAGAGCACTTCAACTTAACCTTAATTAAAAAACTTAACGAGCTAGTACCGATAAGTATCCTGGGGTTCGTGCCCATAAGTCTTAGTGAGTTTTAAAAGCCCCTTCTGTGTAATGAAAACTTCCGCTGCATGTTTTAAGTAATCAGGCCCAAATGGGCTAGGGGCAGTTTAGGGCACGACATTTTGCCCTTGTCACAGCCCTTACCACCTAGGCATAAACTTCATGTGAGTAACATTTGCATTTATTCCGCAAGTTTAGTTCATTTTAATGCTGCAAGTTTCTGAAAAAAAACTTGTTCACATGCTATTTTCAGGTAAATTAAGGGGTAAGAGGTATGCTAACATGTGTTCTACAGACAATGAGCCAGCCATTCTTTACAACCTCAACAACTAGCTAATCTAGCTAATCCAGCACATTTTGTTTATGGATATTTTATAACCCCTCGACATCATTTTGTGGATGAGGTTTAGGGTTTAAGTTGAACAATTGTCAATGGTGGAAATGGTTTAGGTCATTTTGATCTATGGCACTAAATTTCTTACTACATGTGAACATTTCTTTATTATCTACTCAAACATGAATCCTAAGGGATTTCTTCAGCACGAAGCATCTTTCCTTCTTTAATCTATACGTACAATTGTAAACTTGAAATACTGTATCTGTTTTGTACCCAAACTTGAACAAACAAGATGACTACACACCAAAACCATTTCCTTCATAACAAAACAGAGTACATCATCATTTTTCTATCATCACAACCCCAGTTAGAACAACAACAACACCCACATTGAACAACAAACTTATTCCCAACCATTCTTTTATTCTACCTATCATACTTTCCATCCTATTTAATTTCAAACACGCTTTCTATTCAAACCTCTCTAATTTGACACACACGTTTTCCACAACAATAGCTAGTTCACAACCTTCCTCTGCCACGTTATTCCTTCCCCAACTCTGCTCTACCAAAATCCTCTATTCCCCTACATCAGTCTTGTTCACAGGCACACACCAACCCATAAAAATCACACTTGCTCTCAACACATCAAGAATACAGCCTATTGGGATTCTTCTTTGATACAGAAATCTTAATCGTAGCCCAACACCTACTTTTGCACCATCTGTTTTCATATCTTAGCCTTTCTGAATCTGAGTGATTCATGCTCCTCTGAGACATCCTACATTACAATGTTCGCTATTCAAAACATTGAATTCCAACCAAAATCAACCACAACCCCAAAATCAAACCGAATCCCTAAATTCTTAGACCCATCTCCAATCATATTGTAGAATGTATAAATCACATAACAAAAGGTAAGATACTTGATAATGCTTACTAGTGACGATTTTATGGTTCCTTCCTTCGCCTATAACTCCATCATTCATGGGCTATCTCTCATTCCATCTCATTCTTCCCAATTGAATCGCAAACTGGAGTAGATGAACAACAACTCAACTTTATAACCTTCTAAAACCCCTAATTCAAGCCAACCCCATGTCAAATCAGCCTTCACATCAGCATTCCATTTGTCATTAACGGTTCATAGTGATGGCAGGATTATTGCCTAATATTTCTGAAGTTTAAGGACAATGTATACAACAATTAAGAGTCAATTCGTTTTAACTTAAGTAAACTTAATTTAAAATGGTTTATTTTTACTTTTATATCTTTTTTTGCCTCAAACCAGTGTCATTTAAAAATAAATATTAGGTAGACACAATAATCTATTTAAAAGCAAATTTTCATGATATTATTAAATTTTTATATATTTTTCTTTTTTAATGCCTAAAGCTAGAAAAATTCATAAAAATTTAGTAACATTGCAAAAATTGTATTTTTAATTGATTATTATAACTACATAATATTAACTTTAAATAAAATTAGTTTTAGGTAAAAAAGATGAGAAAATAAAATTAATTCATTTTGGATTAAGTTGAAACGAATTGGCCCTAACAGTTTTGAGATGAAAATTTGAACATCAGATAGTTTAAGGACTATTAATTCCATTTACCCTAAAATATATGTTTAGACCAAAAGGAAAGTAAAACAGAAAAAAAAAATTAAGTTTTCTGTTGACACCCAATTTCGTCCGACCGTTCGAAAAAATAAAAATAATAAAAAAAATTAATTAAATAAAAAAATTAAAAAAATTAATTTAAATTATTTAAATTAAAATTAAATTAAATTAGTTAAGAGAAAGGCCTCCCCGAGAAAGGCCTCCCCAAGGGCGGCTGGTTTTTAATTATTGGCCTCAATAATCACTTCTCTCCCTCAATAATGGAATCTCGGCCGACAGATGATCTCTCCGGGACTCTCTGATTGGCTCTCCCTCATCTTATCTTGATTCCCCTCGGGCCTCAATAAAAAAAAAAGGGCCTCACTCTCTCTTTTCTCTCATCTAGAGCTTCTCTCTCTCTGGGGGCGCACAGCTCTCTCCAGCGAGCTCTCTCCTCTCTGACCTGCTCCGCTAACCTCTCCCACCATTTCCTGTCTCTCTGGACTTGCTTATTTATCTCTTCCTTGGTCTGTGCTTGAAAAAAAAAAAAAAAGGGAGACAAAAGAAAAAAAGAACAGAGGAGCCTGGACTCTCTCTTCTCCACTCCAACCTCTCCCCCAGCTACTGCCGACGCCTTCCCTTCTCCCTCAATCTCTGACAGCTTTCCCCTTCTCAAAAATCCTATTCTCTCTCTCTCAGAACACACACACACAGAAAAAAAAAAAAAAAAAAAAAACGCTCTCCCTCTCTCTCTCATCTCCCCTGCCCAAGCTCCACCGCGCCTCGACAACGCCTTCGCCCTCCTTTCCCACTCGCCCTCCGCTCAGCGCCGCGTCTGCCGCCCGCCTGCTGCTCTCACTCCAGTCACCGTCTCCGGCCTCCTTCCCTGCCGCGTCGCGTCCCCTGCTCGCCTCGCTCCCTGCCGTCCAGCCAGCCTCCGTGTTACCTCCCACCAGCCTCCTCCGCTCCCGTCGCGCCCGTCGCCCTCCATCTCCCCTCCTCTTCCGCGCCTAGCAGCCCCTCCGCCGTCGTGCATCGCTCCAGCTACGCAGCCCCCCCACCTCGTCGCGCCTGAAGAAAAAAAAACGAAGAAGGAAGAAGAAGTAAAAAACGCCAGACGCGTTTTTAATTTTTGACGAAAGTCAAAGACTGTTCTTTTAATTTTTTGGGTAAACATCCTTGTTTAATCCTTAGTTTTCTTTATTTTGTTCATTTAAGTCACTAACATATTCTCTTTTGCAGATTAACCACTTACAGCAAGTTTTTATTGTTTTCTTTTCTTTAATCTCTTTTGTTTACTTGTCTATTTTGGCCATTAATTAAATTTAGTCATAAAATTCATGTAGGATTATAACCTAGATTGTTTTACTTAATTTTATATCCATCCTTTTTATCTATTTAATTTTAGGATAGTTCATTTATTATTTAATATTCACGATCCATTTAAAAAATTATTCCGGGTAGATTTAATAAAACTCTTGAATGAATATAGTATGATAATAAATTACATAATTCATATCCAGGTAGTTCGGTTAGAATCCATGGTTTGGATATTAACTGCATTTATTTAAAGCCCCGAAAGTAAAAAAAAAATGAAAGTAAAAAAATTAAACAAAAAAATGAAACTCGGATTGCAAACCGACTCGTTATCGATCCAGATCTGATTTGATACATAATTTTGGGCATAATTAATTTTTAGCCTATGGATTCCTTTGATTTGCCTATTTGAGACCCTATGTTTGTTTCGATTTACAATCTGGCCATTGATTTACTGACGTTTATTAATTGTTCAGATAATTAAAAGCATAAATTTGCTTAGAAATTAACATTAAGATTAATTATATGATTAGGATACATAGATATTTCTTTAAATAATCTGTCCCTGGATTTATTTGATTTTTGTCTATTTGAGACTCTAATGTTGTTTTGATTTACAATTTGGTCACTAATGTTTATTTTCATTCATGTTTTTATTTGATTATGAGCACGAATAAATAAATAAAATTAATATTAAGCATAATTGCATGATTAGGTTAGATAAACATTTTTAATAAATAATTTACCCCTGGATTTATTTTATTTGTCTAATTGAGTCTCTAATGTTGTTCTGATTTACAAATTAGTCATTGTTTTACTTATGTTTTCCTTTTATAGTTTTGTTTAGATAATCATGAATTAGCTTAGGAATTAATATTAAACATAATTAGATTTAGACTTTTTAATAAGTAATATGAAATTAGTTTGACATAATTAAAAAAATCACACTTAGAAAAATTCAGGCTGCGTGTGCTATTTAATAATTAATTGAATAATTAAATTTTAAATTAAATTTCATGTCCAAATGATCCGCCAGGATCCATGGTTTGGAAAACCAAAATTTTTTAAGTAAAGTATAAAATAAAATTAATTTTTAAATAGTTTACTTTATTTTTTTTATCCAGTAATAAAAACAAAGAAAAAACTTTTTTTAAAAAAATAAATATATAAAAATTAAACTTTTATATTTTTACTTATTTTCTTTTAAAATAATAAAAAAATATAACTTTTTAATTCCTTTATTAAATAAACAAAAATCTTAGCCAAATGATTTCAAAAAAATATAAGATAAAATAAATAGAAAAGAATTAAATATTTTAGACTTATTAATTGGATGTATTTTTTTTTTAGACTTACAAATTAGATAATTACTTTAAAAACCTTATATCAAAATATAAATATCAAGACTTTTCTTTTATTTTTATAATATACATATAAATCTTTGGTTTCATTATTAAACAAATAAAATCTTAATTAAATAATTACTTTTTGGTTCATATTTTATCAAATAAAAAGAATAAACATAAAATAAAATATATGAATATCAAGATTTTTTTAAAAAAATATATAACTCTTTGAAAAAAAAATATTTATTTTTGTTTCCTTAAAAAAAATAAATGATAAAGATCTTTCATTAAACAAGAAAATAAAAAGAAAAGTAAAAAGAAAAGAAAAAGAAAGAAAAGAAAGAAAAGAAAAGAAAATATAAAGAAAGAAAAATCAAATTTTTAGATTATTAATAAACCTAAAATTTCCAAATTAATAATTAAACTAATAATTGATTCCATAAAAATTAAATAATTAACTAAAAATTAAAATAATTTCCATATCCGGATGATCCGGCAGGATCTACGGTTTAGAAAATATCAACCTTTTTAAAATAAATAAATTAAATAAAAAGATAAAAATCCATATTTACGATATGGATTAATTGATTAAAATTTCGTCAAATTCCGTGTCCAAATGACTCGGCAGAGTCCATGGTTCGGAATCCAAATCTTCCGTGTCCAAATGACTCGGCAGAGTCCATGGTTCGGAAGTATAAAATTTTATATAAATTAATTTCAAAATCCACATTCGATTAATTCAGTTAAAATTTCTAGTTTGAAAATTAACTGAATATTTTCTAAAAGCAAAGCAAAACAAAATTAAAATCAACTAAGGTGCCAATTTTGGGCGCTATAACAAAGTTGTTTTAGCGTAACCGTACTCCTGATCCCCGAACTCTCGCAGACCAATTTTAAGGTGACCAATCGACCTAAACATAAACAGATTGGTGGCGACTCCAAGAAAACCCGACGTTGCCACATCTTGGCGACTCCACTGGGGAAGCGGTATTAGTGAGTCGAGCTTAAAGTTGATTTGTTTTGATTTACTTTGCTTTACTATTATGTGGATTTATATATTATATTAAGTAAACATGCATAATGCATTCACAAAATGAAGCTCTATACCCGAGCTTCCTTAAATCAAACACGATTCTTTCTAAGCGGAATTGGTGTTGCTGTCCTTGTGAGGCCACGGTCTCCAAGCCTTCACCGGTTTCAAAGTAGCAAAGTAGTGTATTGCCTTCTGAGACGGTTAGTCTCTGCATGGGCCCACGAAAAGCTACGACTCGAATTAATCCATTCCTTACATAAACCCTAGAGGGTAAGGAATCGGGCCGTCACTATGATTTAGTGACGGGATTCGGGAACTATCCCTTGCCTTTTTGATAAACCACCTTCTGCATATAGAATTCCTTACTCTACCTTAGAACCAGCCATTAAGAATTTTCTATACCTCGGTTCCCATTTCCATAGGTTTTGTTTTATCTATATGTTTGTATGATCTTATGTGTTACCTTTTTACTAACTCTGTTTTTCCTTATTTTTCCGGCATACACATTTCATCATTAAAGATAAATATTTGGTGAAAGAACCATTATCATGGATATTCTCGATTATCTTCCCACGGCTGTTACTGCATCATGGAATGACACTGTAATCGAAACTCAGCCTGAAGCTATGGAATATTCCGAAACAGCTCAAAAGCTTCACGGAGATGCTCTGACATCCCACTCTCACATACAGCTTAAGGACCAGGTATCGGTTCGGATAAACCATAATGACACCATGGAATTATTACAAGTCTGGAATAGTTGGAACTCTGCTGATCGGGAAGCTTTTACGGCAAAATATGGTCACATCGCTTGCCTACTAAAGGTTACCGTTGATGCATCACTTGTCCGGGCTCTAACACAATTTTGGGATCCATTTTATCGATGCTTTTCTTTCGATAAGATGGATCTGGTTCCAACCATTGAAGAATACAATAACCTCTTGGGTTGGTCCTCCAACTATCCAATTGAGACGTATCAATATGATAGAAGAACGGAGCCTCATCGAGCCCTAGCAAAATTATTGGACATGCCAGCTTCCAGTCTTCAACCCAAATTTGCAACAAAAGGGTGTCGGAAATTTATCAGCTGGACCGATCTAAAACAACTAAGTCACACCCTCCCTCAGAAGACTCAACGACGCAAGTTGTTCGCCTTGGCAATATATGGCCTGGTAGTCTTCCCAAGAATTGTCGGATTTATTGAAGGAGACGTCATCACATTATTTGAGCAAGTCTGCAATGCCCAAGTAAATCCGACCTCAGTGATATTATGTGAAACTATCAGGGCATTAAACTTTTGTCGCCAAAGAGGAGGCAAATTCATAGGATGTTCACATCTCCTCAACGTTTGGATCAAAAGCCACCTTCCTTGTGAGAAGCAACATTTTGGAAATCGCTTTTCAAAGGACTTCATCCCAATTGAAGCCTTTTTGAAAAGTGAAACCACTAATCATGATAGCAAGGAAGCATGGGTTGACTACTTCAAGAACATCAGCGGATTCCAAATTGAATGGAGAGCACCCTGGTCCACCACCACCCGCATAGTTTACCGTTGCGGCAATTGCCCGTGGGTTCCTCTCTTAGGCATATGGGGAGGAACAAGCTATGCTCCAGCCCAAGTACGTAAACAATTTGGGTCCATGCAATTTATACCCATGACACATAACCTGAGCAAGTTGGAGTTTTCACATGAAGATCCAAATTCAAATAAGCTTGCAATGGGTATTTCAGTTGCATGGAAAAGACTTTTCATATTAAAGTCAGGCCCTATTATTTCTCCTACTGCGTATTATGAATGGAGAAATAATCGGAAAGAAGGAATAGTTCTTCCCGAAGAGGTCATCAGAAAATTGGCAAAAAGAGAGTTGGAGAAAGAGCTAGAGGAAGAAAAGGAGAAGAACAAGAAGATGCTCTTCGACATACAACAGCTCAGTCACAAAACACAACTCCTCGAAGAAAAGATCGAAAGCCAAAAACAAGTCATCACCGAATTAGTTGATGAAACCGATCAAACAGAGATGAGAGCAAGATATTAGGAAGATCAATACAGATTTTCTCAAGAACAGCTTCAAATATTTTTGGCAGAAGTCAGAAAAGTGACTGAGCAAGCCCAACTAATGGGCGAAGAAGCCAAGGAGTTAGAAGAATTGAGCTGCCCTACTCCATCAGTGAATATTCAAAAAATGATGGAGTTTATTTCAAAGGCCAGAAAGCAATACTGTACTTTGGGCCGTTTCTTTTGAAAATAATAAGCTTTTGGTGAATGTAATTGAGAAATTCCACTATAATTCTTCTTTCACCAAGTATTTACAATATTCATGCATGCATCCATCACATCAATCATACACACATAGAATCTAATAAAATAAATATTTCCTTTAAAAGGGTAAAATTGGACCTCAACACCGATATTCAACTCGACTCCAAACAAGATTAATGGCAGAACAAGCCGAAGGACGTCTCATGGAGATGGAGTCCAAGATTGAAAGTATGTCAGAACAGATGAAACAATTGATGGAATTAATCAAAGGGAAAGCAACTCAAGTCCCCATCAAAGAAGTACAAGATCCCACTTATCCCCCGGGATTCACCCCGCAACGAGTCTCAGTCCAAGAAAACCTGTTTCAAGAATCAGGACCCTCTGCTAGTGTTCACCTGAAACAAGACACTGTACAGGAAGAGAAGAAGACATTACCAAAAGATGAAGCAGAATCTCAAAAAATCGAGACAATAGAGAAAAGACTGAGAGCCATTGAAGGAGGCACTATATTCGGATCCCTTTCAGTGGATGACCTCTGCTTAGTGCCAGACGTCGTAATCCCTTCAGATTTTAAGGTGCCAGATTTCGTAAAATACAATGGAACGAGTGATCCCATCACTCACATCACTTTGTTTCTCAGAAGACTACAACCACTTACCAAAGTTGAGAAGGTGTGGATCGCACTTTTTCAGGAAAGTCTCACAAAATCAGCATTACAGTGGTATCTAAGCCAAGGTCCAAGAAACATAAAAACTTGGAATGACCTTGCTCAGGCCTTCATCGGCAACTATAAACATGTTATGGACTTAGCTCCGGATCGCCAAACTCTCCAAAACATGGAGAAGAAAAAAACAGAAACTTTTAAGGAATACGCCCAACGATGGAGGGACTTAGCTGCACAAGTACAGCCACCCATGACAGAAAGAGAAATGGTCACTTTGTTTGTCCAGACACTGAAATACCCATATTATGACAAACTTATTGGCAATGCGGCAACTAACTTCTCCGACGTAGTCATGTCTGGAGAAAGGATCGAGCATGGTATTAGAACCGGGAAGATTACTGAGTCCTTTAGTGATCCTATGAAAAGAGGAGGACCATCCAGAAGAAAAGATGAAGAAATACAACAAATCGGACGAGGAAGAGGGATTCCCCTCGTGGGTACCGTGGCTACCGGACCTCGCCTATCCTATTCTGCCAACAGGCCCAATTATTATCCTACCAATAGGCCCAATGATTATCCTCCAAATAGGCCCAGTGATTATCTTCCCAATAGACCCAACAATTATCCTTTCAACAGGCCTAATCAGTTACGGCCACCTGTTCCGACTCCTCCAATGCCTGCACCAAGACCAAGAGAAATTTTCGCACCGATTCCCATGACTTATACTGAGTTATATCCAAAACTCATCCAGAGCCAACTCATTCACCCAATTCCCACAAGGCCATTCGAACCCCCATATCCAACATGGTATGACCCTAAACTAAATTGCCCATATCATGATGGTGCCGTGGGCCACGGACTCGAAAATTGCATAGCATTGAAGCGTATAGTCCAACAATTAATTGAGTCAAAATGGTTGGACTTTTCCGATGAACCAAACGTCACTCATAATCCATTGCCTCCTCATCAAGCCAAACCAGTCAATATGATGGAAGAATACTGGCCGATGAAGAAAACAGTCAATGATATCATAACCCCTCTTAAGCATGTATATTCATGCCTTGTGAAAGAAGGGATTATCATAGGAAAGTCTTCTGGAAATAAAGAAGTCGAGCATGAGGAATGGTGCAACTTTCATAACAGTAAGAGTCATTCTATCCAAGAATGCCCAGAATTCCGTAAAAGTCTACAAAGTCTCATGGACTCCTCCCAAATCATCGTTTTTATGTCAGATAAAGAGGATGACGTGAATGTGATAATTAAAGAACAAGAAGTCAATATCATGCCAAGGCCACTAGTCATTCCAATCTCAAAATCTGCTCTCAAGCCTTTAAGAATTCAAGTTCCAAAGCCATTCCCGTACAAATCAGACAAAACTGTTCCATGGAACTATGGCTATACTTCTAACATCACATCAACTCCGTTAGAAGTTGGGGGCATGACTAGAAGTGGTCGGTGTTATTCTCCCGAGCAAATGAACAAGCTCCAACAAGAGAAGAATGTTACGGATCCAGCAAATGGACCTATTAACACATCTAAAGAGCAAGAGATGCCTCGAGCAGTAACAGATGAACAAGCTACTGAGTTTCTCAAACTCATAAAGCAAAGTGAATACAGCATCGTGGAGCAGTTGAACCGTCTGCCAGCAAAGATCTCCATACTTTCATTGCTCTTAAGTTCTGATGCCCATCGAGAAGCTCTTCTCAAAGTCCTGAATAAGGCTTATGTTGAACAAGATATCTCCGTGAACAACTTTGACCACCTTGTCAACAACATCACGGCACAAAATCTCATCACATTCACTGACGATGAGATACCAGCAGAAGGAAGGGGTCACTCTAAGGCTCTACATATTTCGATTAAATACAAAGATCGGATTATGGCTAGAGTTCTGATCGACAATGGATCAGCTCTAAATGTAATGCCATTAGAAACTTTACATAAGATCGGTTTAGACCCATCACACCTCAACAACAGTCATATTGTTGTTCGAGCATTTGACGGAACAAAGAGAGATGTGGTTGGAGAAATAGAGCTACCAATTGGGATTGGTCCCTGTCTTTTCCATATCACATTCCAAGTCATGGACATTTCTCCATCTTATACTTGTCTACTGGGAAGACCATGGATCCATATGGCTGGAGCAATTCCTTCCTCATTACATCAAAAAATGAAATTCATCATTGAAGGAAAGATAATCACAGTCTTTGCTGAAGAAGACATTCTGCTATCTAGACCTGCGGATGCTCAATATGTTGAGGTCAATGAAAATATACCTGATTGCTCTTTCAGGTCTTTTGAGATTGTCAATGCTGCTTATGTCAGTGAATATGGAGAAGAACCCATTCCTAACATCTCTAAAACAAGTCGCATGGTCGCCAAACTCATGATAAAAGGAGGATACTCACCGGGGTTAGGTTTGGGACAAGATTTACAAGGAATCCCAGAGCCATTGAAAATATCCGCAAATGAAGGGAAATACGGCCTAGGCTTCACACCGACAAGACATGATAAAATGAAGGCAATAGCTGAAAAAAGAGAAAAGAGGATTGCACGATTAACAGGGCATCCTCTCCAGGAAAGAAATCTGGATATCCCTGAAATCACCGAAACGTTCGTGAGTGGTGGTCTCATTCCGAAAAATGACAATGAAGGCAAGCTGACTATCAACATCAACAAGTCTTTTGAAAGTCTTTCTATTCAGGCAATCATCAGCGATTCACCTGAAGAGGAGGAGCTCATTCAACCTTGTGGCCCACGGGATGTGCTGAACAATTGGGAGGCGATAGAACTGCCTGTTATAATTGAAAGCTTTCCAAAGTAATCTAATAGTAAAAACCTCCTAAAGAAAGGTTCAATCAATAGGGTGTAGTCTTTGTTTAAGTGAACCTTTTAGTTATTGCTTTTTATTCCAATAAAGTTGTGATTTATGCACATTGTAAATAAAGTACCAGTTTACATCCATCTCATTCGTGCCATTTTTTTTTTTTCTTTCTTTTCTCTCTTCTCTTTCTTTTCTCTCTGGATAATGCAGACCCAAAACTCTCTTTGATGACAATGAAAGAATGAACTTTGATAATCCTGTAAACACTACCGACTCGGATGACGAAGATCTTCAAGTATCTCCTGAGCTATTAAAAATGATTGAGCGAGATGAAAAAGAAAGAGCAACAAGTCAAGAACCAACTGAGGTATTCAACCTGGGAGACAGTCAGGATGTAAAAGAAGTCAAGATTGGCACTTTATTCCCTCCTGAAGAAAAAGAAGAATTAGTCCATTTATTGAAAGAATATGTGGATGTATTCGCTTGGTCATACCAAGATATGCCTGGCTTAAGCTCAGACATAGTACTACACAAAATACCTTTGAAGCCTGGGGCGAAGCCTGTCAGACAGAAGTTACGAAGATTAAAGCCGGAGTTAATCTTAAGAGTAAAAGACGAGATTCGAAAGCTGTGGGATGCAGGATTTCTTGGGGTCGCTGAATATACAGAATGGGTGGTTAACATTGTCCCAGTCGAAAAGAAAGAAAGTGGGAAACTAAGAGTTTGTCAGGACTACCGGCCTTTGAACGAAGCCAGTCCTAAAGATAACTTCCCACTTCCTCATATTGATACACTGGTGGATAATACGGCAGGAAACTCCTACTTTTCCTTCATGGATGGTTTTTCTGGATACAATCAAATCAAACTTGATCCAGATGACATGATAAAAACTGCTTTTATTACCCTTTGGGGTACCTTCTACTATAAGGTGATGCCTTTCGGGTTAAAGAATGCTGGTGCTACATATCAAAGAGCCATGGTCACGTTGTTCCATGACATGATGCATAAAGAAATTGAAGTATATGTGGACGACATGATCGCCAAAACTTTCACTGCTGGGGGGCATCTAAAAGTGCTAAGAAAACTATTCGATAGACTTCGCAAATATCAATTGAAGTTGAATCCTGCCAAATGTACTTTTGGAGCCTCTTCAGGAAAGTTATTGGGTTTCATAGTCAGCAAGGACGGGATTCGAGTTGACCCGAGTAAAGTCAAAGCGATACAAGAAATGCAACCCCCGAAGACTCCAAAACAAGTAAGAAGTTTTCTGGGTAGAATCAACTTCATAGCAAGGTTCATATCACAATTGACGTCCAAGTGTGAACCGCTTTTCAAATCACTAAAGAAGAACAATCCGATTGAGTGGAATAACGAATGCCAAGAAGCGTTCGAGAAAATCAAACGATATCTATCAAATCCACCAGTCTTGATACCACCTCGATCCGGAGAACCATTGATTCTATATTTATCCATACAGGATTCTTCATTAGGATCCGTATTGGGTCAACGTGATGAGACAAGCAAGAAGGAGCATGCAATTTACTATTTGAGCAAAAAGCTTACCACATATGAAGCTAAATACTCAATAGTAGAAAAGTCCTGTTGTGCCCTTGCATGGGTAGCACATCGACTACGACACTACATGCTCAACAACACAACATTACTGATCTCCAAGACTGACCCCATTAAGTACATTTTCGAGAAACCCGCTTTATCAGGCAGGATTGCAAAATGGCAAATGCTGTTATCTGAATACGACATACAGTATGTCACCCAAAAGGCCGTAAAAGGAAGTGTGATCGCTGAATATCTGGCTGATAGAGCATTGGAGGATTATGAGCCCATGAGAATGGACTTTCCTGATGGAGATATAATGACGATAGAACAGGAAGTCGATGAAGAAAATGAAACATGGAAAATGGCATTCGATGGAGCATCTAATGCTTTGGGACAAGGGATCGGAGCTATACTCATCTCTCCAAGCGGAGAGCAGTTTCCCCTCACAGCAAAAATTACATTTCCTTGTACCAACAATATAGTAGAGTATGAAGCATGTGCTATGGGACTCCAAATGGCATTGGATTTGAAAGTGCGAGATCTCCGAGTCTATGGGGATTCCGCATTAGTCATATATCAAATCAATGGAGAATGGGAGACAAGAGATTCAAAATTAATCCCTTACCAAAAGCTTATACTAGACATGACTCGAAGATTTAACAGTATAAGTTTTCATCATCTTCCAAGGGAAGATAATCAAATCCCAGACGCTTTAGCTACTTTGGCTTCTATGTACAAGATAAGCGACCCTGAGCATACTCCTGTGTTCGAGATGAAAATAATAGATTCTCCAGCTTATTACATGAGCATCGAAGAAGAATTGGATGGAAAGCCTTGGTATCATGATATCAAGAAATACCTCCAAGAACGAACATATCCACTAGAAGCATCAGAAAATGACAAGAAATTTCTACGAAGATTGTCAATGGGTTTTCTTTTAAACCTAGACATACTCTACAAGAAAACCCCAGACTCGATGCTACTTCGCTGTGTAGATACTCATGAAGCACGAAAGATCATGGAAGAAGTTCATTCTGGAATATGTGGAGCACACACTAGTGGTCATACCATGGCAAGACAAATAATGAGGGCTGGCTACTATTGGCTCACATTGGAAAGTGATTGTATTAATCACGTGAGAAAATGTCACAAATGTCAAATATATGCCAACAAGATCCAAGCTCCACCCACCCCTCTTAATGTAACAGCAATACCTTGGCCTTTTGCCATGTGGGGAATTGACGTCATTGGAGCCATTACCCCTAAAGCTTCCAATGGTCACAAATTCATCCTAGTGGCAATTGACTACTTCACTAAATGGGTAGAAGCTATGTCATATGCAAGTGTGACTCAAAAGGTGGTATGCCGGTTCATTAAGAAAGAAATCATTTGTCGTTATGGGCCGCCGGAATGTATCATCTCAGACAATGCCACGAACCTGAACAATGCAATGATGCAGACTTTGTGCCGGCAGTTCAAAATCAAACATCTCAATTCGGCACCTTATCGACCAATAATGAATGGTGCAGTAGAAGCGGCCAATAAAAATATCAAGAGAATTGTTGAAAAGATGATCGTCACTTACAAGGACTGGCATGAGATGTTACCTTTTGCACTACATGCTTATAGAACTTCTACCCGTACTTCTACTGGAGCAACACCTTTTTCTCTGGTATACGGTATGGAGGCTGTATTGCCCATCGAAGTTGAAATTCCTTCATTAAGGGTACTAATGGATACTCAATTAAGAGAAGCAGAATGGGTCAAAGCTAGATACGAGCAATTAAATCTAATTGATGAAAGAAGAATGATAGCCCTCTGCCATGGGCAACTTTATCAAAGAAGGATGATTCGTTCTTACAACAAAAAGGTTCGCCCACGACAATTTCACGAGGGTGACATAGTGCTCAAGAAAATTTTACCCATGCAACATGATTCAAGAGGAAAATGGACACCAAATTATGACGGGCCATATGTCGTGAAGAAAGCATTTTCAGGAGGGGCACTAATTCTGACAGAAATGGATGGACGAGAATTACCGAAGCCAGTAAATTCGGATGCAGTAAAGAAATACTTTGCATAATGAAGAAATTTTCAAACAGAAGGGGAGAAGTGGATACAGGGTTACCAAAGTTTATTTGATCAAAGTTGTCAAAGAGAGCTTTCTTCTCTTACACTTTCATTATCTATCTGTACCCAAGATTTTCATATTACTCATAAATAAAAAGCCAATTTTCTTTAACTTACCTTAGATTCTCACGTTCAAAATGCTAAAGTCGCTTCTATCCAGTTCTTTTCCTTCAAATCTCACATTCTTACTAGCCTTAAGTGTGCAATAAATTATGACTTTTGAAGGAAGAATAGTAATAATTAAAACTTAGAAAAAACAAAGACCGTAGATTACTTTGATAAGCTTTATGAATTAAAACAGGTAAGATTGAGGTCCTGCTTTGCGAGCGGCACAGAACATAGGCTAACAAAGAAGAAGGAGTAACAAATCTTTGGGAGATAGCCTTGGTGGTAGCCTGAATGATCGCTTCAGAAGTCTTAACACGTCCATGTCAGCAAGAAAGAATCATACTCACGAATATCTCAACAGGGACAATTATCCAGAGAGGCATAAAGTACGAGGCGGACATTAAGGAAATTGAAGCCAAAATTTAAGAACAAATCAAGGAAAGAAGATTTTTGAAAAGAGTTAGGCTTTTGAGACAATGGACAATAGCTGGAAAGCGAGACAATGAACAACAGCTGGAAAGCAAGACAATGAACAACAGCTGGAAAGTGAAACAATGGACAACAGTTGGAAAGCATAAAGAGATTCAACGATAGAAGGCAATTACAAAGAGGATCCAGTAAAGCAAAGATATAAAAAAATAATAAATCCATCAGTTACACATGCTCTGCATTCATGCATTTCACATCATGCATGCATGGCATACAGAACAAGGATCAAATGGGAAGCGTATCCACCGCACAGTCACAGCAGTATAAGCTGACGTCTCAGTGACATCCGTTTTTACCAATCTACCGCTGGATGCACAGCTGATATAGTGGACCCAGCCCCATCAGCAATTCAAGGATAAAGTAGACAATATTGTCAAAATCCTGGTAATCAATTCAATAATCGAGGCTACACCGGGATGGACAGAATTGACGCCAGCTTAGCAGTATCCAAGATAAGAAATAACTATGGTCAAAGATAAGCGTGGATATCGAGAAATATTGTCGTCGAAAGCAGACAATGGATTCAATAATCAAGGACTGGATCAATGTCATGCCTGATGAGATATCAAAGATAAGAAATATCTATGATACTAAAATAAAGTAGGATCCACTTTTCCGGTTAAACGGCGGATACGGTACTCCGTGACTCTCAAGTCGGTTCTCTCAGTTGCCCATAATAACTGATTCCTTCACCCCTTCTTTCTTTTACTTCCTCCTAGAAAATGGATCCTACTTTTTCCGCCTTGCGAAAGTATTTCCCTTATCTCCCAATGAACATCCTAAAAAAGATCTACCAAGTTCGCTGTGAACGATTAAGAGCTCTGATGCATAAAGGAATCCCTGAAGATGTGCGGTGGTTAATTGAAGCTAAGGTTCGTCTGGCAGGTGAAATCCCAGAGGCATTTGTGTCTTACATGCCTGGTGTTGGCAAAAGTTCTTATGCCAGAAAAAGGAGAGCGAAAAGATTACAAGTCTGCCATAAATGTGGTAGGTGGACTTGTAAGACTAGGTGTCGTTCTTTAGGAATGATCTCCAATAATCGAGAAGATAAAATACGGTTCATCAAGAATGGCTTGAGTAAGGACTCATTGGATGATATCCAATTGACTCTTGAGACGCATTCTTGTGGATCTGTGCAACGTGAAATTCTTGATTTATGGAGTATTTTTCATGAAGAACGAGACCGTTACAGTCCCGGGAATCTGACTTTAAACGACCCTGTTTGCCGGCTTGTAAGAAAGCTAGATGGGAAGCAGATCCTCGACTCATAGAAGCCGTTAATGCCGTTATTGGACGTAAAACCAGTGGAAGATGTGAGCCACAGTCACAATTACTGTACATACAGTTTGTTATATTTGGAAAAGTTTGCATTTTCTTTTGACAGATGTACATGCTCTCCTAAGTGTAATCGACACGTTATCCGTTTCATCACTATAAATGCGTGTTCTTCCTTCTGATTAAACAACAGATAAGATACCCCGTGACTTCTAAAGTCGATTATTCCAGTTTCCTGCAATAACTGATTCATTTCCCTCTTCTCTCAAATTCTTCTCTCATCAATGGATTCTACTTTTTCTGTACTGCGAAAATACTTTCCTTCCCTCCCACTAAAAGTCCTTAAAAAGATCTACCTTGCTAGATGTGAAAGAATCAGAGTTTTTACACGCAAAGGCATTCCCGATAATGTGCAGTGGATAATTGAAGCTAAGGTCCGTTTGGCGGGTGAAGTTCCAGATGCATTTATGCCCCGCATGCCCGGTTTAGGTAAAAGCCGTTATGCCAAAAGGCGAAGAGCAAAGAGACTAGGCGTGTGTTATAAATGTGGGCGATGGAATTGTAATACTAAATGTCGCTCTTTAGGATACATCTCCATAAATCGTGAAGATAAAAGAAAATTCATTAAGAATGGCCTGCGTAAGGAGTCTCTGAAAGATATCCGAGAGACTCTTGAAACGCATTCTTGTGGAAAAGTGCAAGGTGAAATTATCGGTTTATGGAGGACTTACCATAAAGAACGAAACCGTTACAGTCTTGGGAATGTGATTTTAAACGACCCCGTTTGTCAGTTTGTAAGAAAACTAGATGGGAAGCAAATCCCCGACTTATAGAAGGCATTGAAGCCATTACTGGACATGAATTAGTGGAAGATGAGAGCCACAGTCATGATTGCTGTACATATAAGCTGTCATTTGTCTTTTCTTTTGGCAATAATGTACTTACTTCCGTAAGTGTAATAAACGCATTATCCTTTCATCACTATAAATGCGTGTTCTTCCTTCTGGATACGGTACTCCATAACTCCCAAATTCAGTTATTTCCATTTCCTACAATCACTAATTTCTTTCTTTTTCTCTTAAATGCCTCATTCATCAATGGAGCCTTCTCTTTCCGCTCTACGAAAATATTTCCCTTCTTTCCTAATAAATGTTCTTAAAAAGGTTTATCAAGCTAGATGTGAACGATTCCGACTATTTATGCACAAAGGCATTCCTGATAATGTGCGATGGCTAATCGAAGCTAAAGTTCGTTCGGCTGGTGAAGTTCCAGATGCGTTCTTTCCCCGTATGCCCGGCTTTGGTAAAAGCGTTTATGCCAAAAAGAGAAGAGCAAAGAGGCTAGGCGTCTGTCACAATTGTGGATGGTGGATTTGCGGCAATAAATGTCGTTCTCCAGGAGTGATCACCAGAAATCGTAATGATAGAATAAAATTCATCAAGAATGGCTTGCGTAAGGAATCTCTGGAAGATATCCGAGAGGTTCTTGAAGCGCATTCTTGCGGAATAGTGCAATTTGAGGTTGTTGGATTATGGATAATTCTCCAAAAAGAACGAGAACGTTACAGTCTTGGGAATCTGACCCTAAACGACCCTGTTTGCCAGTTTGTGAAAAAGCTAGATGAGATGCAAATCACTGATTCATAGAAAGCATTGAAGCCGTTACTGGACGCAAAGCCAGTAGAAGACGGAACAAGGTCACGATTACTGTACGTGCTAGCTGTGGCTTTTGAAATTTTCCTCCCCTTTTGGTAATAATGTATCCACTCCTGACATGAACCAAAGTCACGATTACTGTACGTGCTAGCTGTCGCTTTTGAAATTTTCCTCCTCTTTCAGCAATAATGTATCCACTCTTGACATAAGCCATAGTCACGATACTGTACATGCTAGCTGACGCTTTTGAAATTTTCCTCCCATAATGTACCCACTCCTGACATGAGCTATAATTATGACTACTGTATATACCTGCCACTTTTGAAATTTTCCTTCTCATCCGACAATCATGTACCTACTCCTGACATAAGCTACAGTCGCGACTACTGTACATGCTAGCAGCTATTTTGAAAATTTTCCTCCTCTTTTAACGATAGTGTACCCATACCTGACCAGAGTCATACCCGTGACTACTATGAATAGCTGGCAATAATGTATCCATTCTTGAAAAATAAAATTATTGCCTTATCTCTTCATCTCTATAAATATATCCTCTTTTCTCACAAGGGTAAGGATAGGAATGGAGAAAACCCCAACTCGTAAATCCCGAAGTATTTGTGTATTTTCTGGGGCTTTTCCTGGAAAAGATGAAGAGTATTTAAAAGCAGCCAACCATTTGGGTAGAGTATTAGCTGAGCGAAAAATACATTTAGTTTATGGAGGAGGTAGTGTCGGATTAATGGGAGGTGTAGCATCAGCAGCATCTCTAGGAGGAAGTCAAGTTCTGGGCATTATCCCTGGACCTCTGAAATTTATTTCTAGGGGCACGATTGGGGAAGAATTAGTGGTTAAAAATTTACAAGAGCGTGTGTTACAAATGCTTTTAAATGCTGATGCTTTTATCGCTCTACCAGGTGGTTTTGGCACATTGGGGGAAGTCTTTCAAATTGCTTCCATGGCCCAACTTAATTTGCATAAGAAACCCATTGGGCTGTTGAATGTTAACAATTTCTTTACAGGTCTGATAGCTTTTATGGATTATGCTATGCAGAAGAATTTCATATCAAGAGTGTCACGACGAATCATAATATCCGCAACAACTGCTGAAGAATTGCTAGATAAAATACAAGCTTTTGTTCCTGAACCTGATCCAGCAATGATTCAGATAGACTGGACACGACAGTCTTTCCCGACCAGTTCACTCCCATAATGGTCCTCTACTCACCCTGTTGAAGTATTGTGGAAGAAAGAAGCGATCTGATCCGTTTTTCTTGTCCTTTAGTTTTATTATCAGCATTTTCTTTCGTATTTCAGTTTTTTCTTTCAGGGAATTTCGTTATCTTATAAGATAGTGTCATCCATGCTGATATTAAAACCATAGGACAATGCCTTTAGGTTGGAATGGCTGAGTAAAGAGTAATTTTTGTTACTCTTGAGACGCATCCTATTAGGTCTACTAGGCATAACATTTTGGGGTAGTTAAGCTTTAACCTTATTCGGATGACATATCTCACAAGGGAATCTATATTTACTGAAGAAAATATTAGATGAACCTTGAATATTGATTCCAAACATCCGTTCCTTTTACATAATTTGTCAGTGTTATTGTCATCATCAAGATTCACTCGTTTTATCGAAGCCTAATTCTTTGCGCTCGCCTATTATGAAAATTCACACTTTCGAAGAAAATTATTCCAATTTCAATTGCTTTCATATAAATTTCGCTCGAGGTCCTAAGGAAAGCTCCTTAGTCTCAAAATCAATTTTCATCATTGGGGTTTTAAGGATGGAACCTTTGCCTCGACATCAATCAATCAATTCGAGGCTTTAAGGATGGAACCTTTACCTCGACATCAATCAATCAATCCGAGGTTTTAAGGATGGAACCTTTGCCTCGAAATCAACCAATCAATCTGAGGTTTTAAGGATGAAACCTTTGCCTCGACATCAATCAATCAATCCGAGGTTTTAAGAATAGAACCTTTGCCTCGAGATCAATCAATCAATCCGGGGTTTTAAGGATGAAACCTTTGCCTCGAGATCAATTATCAATCCGAGGTTTTAAGGATGGAACCTTTGCCTCGACATCAATCAATCAATCCGAGGTTTTAAGGATGGAACCTTTGCCTCGACATCAATCAATCAATCCGAGGTTTTAAGGATGGAACCTTTGCCTCGACATCAATCAATCAATCTGAGGTTTTAAGGATGAAACCTTTGCCTCAAAATCAATTTTCATCATCGGGGTTTTAAGGATGGAACCTTTGCCTCGAAATCAATCAATCAATCCGAGGTTTTAAGGATGGAACCTTTGCCTCGAGATCAATCAAAACAATCAATTTTCCTTCAAACGATAGGAGAGTTCCTATCGTCGAGGTTCTAAGGTAGGACCCTTAACCTCAAAACAATCAATTTTCCTTCAAACGATAGGAGAGTTCCTATCGTCGAGGTTCTAAGGTAGGACCCTTAACCTCAAAATCATCAATTTTCCTCCAAACGATAGGAGAGTTCCTATCATCGAGGTTCTAAGGTAGGACCCTTAACCTCAAAATCATCAATTTTCCTTCAAACGATAGGAGAGTTCCTATCATCGAGGTTCTAAGGTAGGACCCTTAACCTCAATCATCAATTTTTCTTCAAACGATAAGAGAGTTCTTATCGCAGAGGTTCTAAGGTAGGGCCCTTAACCTCAAACTTGCAACGATAGGAGAGTTCCTATTGTCGAGGTTCTAAGGAGAGTTCCTTAACCTCAAATAATCAATCATCAATTTTTCTTCAAACGATAAGAGAGTTCTTATCGCAGAGGTTCTAAGGTAGGGCCCTTAACCTCAAACTTGCAACGATAGGAGAGTTCCTATCGTCAAGGTTCTAAGGAGAGTTCCTTAAACCTCAAACAATCAATCATCAATTTTTCTTAAACGATAAGAGAGTTCTTATCGTAGAGGTTCTAAGGTAGGGCCCTTAACCTCAAACTTGCAACGATAGGAGAGTTCCTATCGTTGAGGTTCTAAGGAAAGTTCCTTAAACCTCAAACAATCAATCATCAATTTTTCTTCAAACGATAAGAGAGTTCTTATCGCAGAGGTTCTAAGGTAGGGCCCTTAACCTCAAACTTGCAACGATAGGAGAGTTCCTATCGTCAAGGTTCTAAGGAGAGTTCCTTAAACCTCAAACAATCAATCATCAATTTTTCTTAAACGATAAGAGAGTTCTTATCGCAGAGGTTCTAAGGTAGGGCCCTTAACCTCAAACTTTCAACGATAGGAGAGTTCCTATCGTTGAGGTTCTAAGGAGAGTTCCTTAACCTCAAACAATCAATCATTCAGTCCATCTTACAACGATAGAACCTTTTCTATCGTTAGAGGTTCTAAGGAGCTTTCCTTAAACCTCAAACAAACAATCAATCATTCAGTCCATCTTACAACGATAGAACCTTTCCTATCGTTAGAGGTTCTAAGGACCTTTCCTTAACCTCAAACAAACAATCAATCATTCAGTCCATCTTACAACGATAGAACCTTTCCTATCGTTAGAGGTTCTAAGGACCTTTCCTTAAACCTCAAACAAACAATCAATCATTCAGTCCATCTTACAACGATAGAACCTTTCCTATCGTTAGGTTCTAAGGACCTTTCCTTAAACCTCAAACAAACAATCAATCATTCAGTCCATCTTACAACGATAGAACCTTTCCTATCGTTAGAGGTTCTAAGGACCTTTCCTTAAACCTCAAACAATCAATCAACCAGTCCATCTTACAACGATAGGAACTTTCCTATCGTAGAGGTTCTAAGGACCTTTCCTTAAACCTTAAAACCAACCAAATCAATTTCTTTTCGACGGTAGGAAGGTTCCTATCGTAGAGGTTCTAAGGTAGGACCCTTAGCCTCAATTTAAATCTATCAATTTTTCTTCAACGATAAGAGAGTTCTTATCGCAGAGGTTTTAAGGTAGGACCCTTAGCCTCAATTTCAATCCATCAATTTTCCTTCAACGATAGGAAAGTTCTTATCGCAAAAGTCCTAAGGAAAATTCCTTAAACCTTACTGTTTGGGCAGCGAGAAGGTTCTCAATGCCTAACTAAGGTCGAACGAAATTTGGTAAACGACTTTGCATACATCATGTCCCATGAAGCATGCAAAGGGGGGCAGATGTTGACACCCAATTTCGTCCGACCGTTCGAAAAAATAAAAATAAAAAAAAAATTAATTAAATAAAAAAATTAAAAAAATTAATTTAAATTATTTAAATTAAAATTAAATTAAATTAGTTAAGAAAAAGGCCTCCCCAAGGGCGGCTGGTTTTTAATTATTGGCCTCAATAATCACTTCTCTCCCTCAATAATGGAATCTCGGCCGACAGATGATCTCTCCGGGACTCTCTGATTGGCTCTCCCTCATCTTATCTTGATTCCCCTCGGGCCTCAATAAAAAAAAAAGGGCCTCACTCTCTCTTTTCTCTCATCTAGAGCTTCTCTCTCTCTGGGGGCGCACAGCTCTCTCCAGCGAGCTCTCTCCTCTCTGACCTGCTCCGCTAACCTCTCCCACCGTTTCCTGTCTCTCTGGACTTGCTTATTTATCTCTTCCTTGGTCTGTGCTTGAAAAAAAAAAAAAAAAGGGAGACAAAAGAAAAAAAGAACAGAGGAGCCTGGACTCTCTCTTCTCCACTCCAACCTCTCCCCCAGCTACTGCCGACGCCTTCCCTTCTCCCTCAATCTCTGACAGCTTTCCCCTTCTCAAAAATCCTATTCTCTCTCTCTTAGAACACACACACACAGAAAAAAAAAAAAAAAAAAAAACGCTCTCCCTCTCTCTCTCATCTCCCCTGCCCAAGCTCCACCGCGCCTCGACAACGCCTTCGCCCTCCTTTCCCACTCGCCCTCCGCTCAGCGCCGCGTCTGCCGCCCGCCTGCTGCTCTCACTCCAGTCACCGTCTCCGGCCTCCTTCCCTGCCGCGTCGCGTCCCCTGCTCGCCTCGCTCCCTGCCGTCCAGCCAGCCTCCGTGTTACCTCCCACCAGCCTCCTCCGCTCCCGTCGCGCCCGTCGCCCTCCATCTCCCCTCCTCTTCCGCGCCTAGCAGCCCCTCCGCCGTCGTGCATCGCTCCAGCTACGCAGCCCCCCCACCTCGTCGCGCCTGAAGAAAAAAAAAACGAAGAAGGAAGAAGAAGTAAAAAACGCCAGACGCGTTTTTAATTTTTGACGAAAGTCAAAGACTGTTCTTTTAATTTTTTGGGTAAACATCCTTGTTTAATCCTTAGTTTTCTTTATTTTGTTCATTTAAGTCACTAACATATTCTCTTTTGCAGATTAACCACTTACAGCAAGTTTTTATTGTTTTCTTTTCTTTAATCTCTTTTGTTTACTTGTCTATTTTGGCCATTAATTAAATTTAGTCATAAAATTCATGTAGGATTATAACCTAGATTGTTTTACTTAATTTTATATCCATCCTTTTTATCTATTTAATTTTAGGATAGTTCATTTATTATTTAATATTCACGATCCATTTAAAAAATTATTCCGGGTAGATTTAATAAAACTCTTGAATGAATATAGTATGATAATAAATTACATAATTCATATCCAGGTAGTTCGGTTAGAATCCATGGTTTGGATATTAACTGCATTTATTTAAAGCCCCGAAAGTAAAAAAAAAATGAAAGTAAAAAAATTAAACAAAAAAATGAAACTCGGATTGCAAACCGACTCGTTATCGATCCAGATCTGATTTGATACATAATTTTGGGCATAATTAATTTTTAGCCTATGGATTCCTTTGATTTGCCTATTTGAGACCCTATGTTTGTTTCGATTTACAATCTGGCCATTGATTTACTGACGTTTATTAATTGTTCAGATAATTAAAAGCATAAATTTGCTTAGAAATTAACATTAAGATTAATTATATGATTAGGATACATAGATATTTCTTTAAATAATCTGTCCCTGGATTTATTTGATTTTTGTCTATTTGAGACTCTAATGTTGTTTTGATTTACAATTTGGTCACTAATGTTTATTTTCATTCATGTTTTTATTTGATTATGAGCACGAATAAATAAATAAAATTAATATTAAGCATAATTGCATGATTAGGTTAGATAAACATTTTTAATAAATAATTTACCCCTGGATTTATTTTATTTGTCTAATTGAGTCTCTAATGTTGTTCTGATTTACAAATTAGTCATTGTTTTACTTATGTTTTCCTTTTATAGTTTTGTTTAGATAATCATGAATTAGCTTAGGAATTAATATTAAACATAATTAGATTTAGACTTTTTAATAAGTAATATGAAATTAGTTTGACATAATTAAAAAAATCACACTTAGAAAAATTCAGGCTGCGTGTGCTATTTAATAATTAATTGAATAATTAAATTTTAAATTAAATTTCATGTCCAAATGATCCGCCAGGATCCATGGTTTGGAAAACCAAAATTTTTTAAGTAAAGTATAAAATAAAATTAATTTTTAAATAGTTTACTTTATTTTTTTTATCCAGTAATAAAAACAAAGAAAAAACTTTTTTTAAAAAAATAAATATATAAAAATTAAACTTTTATATTTTTACTTATTTTCTTTTAAAATAATAAAAAAATATAACTTTTTAATTCCTTTATTAAATAAACAAAAATCTTAGCCAAATGATTTCAAAAAAATATAAGATAAAATAAATAGAAAAGAATTAAATATTTTAGACTTATTAATTGGATGTATTTTTTTTTTAGACTTACAAATTAGATAATTACTTTAAAAACCTTATATCAAAATATAAATATCAAGACTTTTCTTTTATTTTTATAATATACATATAAATCTTTGGTTTCATTATTAAACAAATAAAATCTTAATTAAATAATTACTTTTTGGTTCATATTTTATCAAATAAAAAGAATAAACATAAAATAAAATATATGAATATCAAGATTTTTTTAAAAAAATATATAACTCTTTGAAAAAAAAATATTTATTTTTGTTTCCTTAAAAAAAATAAATGATAAAGATCTTTCATTAAACAAGAAAATAAAAAGAAAAGTAAAAAGAAAAGAAAAAGAAAGAAAAGAAAGAAAAGAAAAGAAAATATAAAGAAAGAAAAATCAAATTTTTAGATTATTAATAAACCTAAAATTTCCAAATTAATAATTAAACTAATAATTGATTCCATAAAAATTAAATAATTAACTAAAAATTAAAATAATTTCCATATCCGGATGATCCGGCAGGATCTACGGTTTAGAAAATATCAACCTTTTTAAAATAAATAAATTAAATAAAAAGATAAAAATCCATATTTACGATATGGATTAATTGATTAAAATTTCATCAAATTCCGTGTCCAAATGACTCGGCAGAGTCCATGGTTCGGAATCCAAATCTTCCGTGTCCAAATGACTCGGCAGAGTCCATGGTTCGGAAGTATAAAATTTTATATAAATTAATTTCAAAATCCACATTCGATTAATTCAGTTAAAATTTCTAGTTTGAAAATTAACTGAATATTTTCTAAAAGCAAAGCAAAACAAAATTAAAATCAACTAAGGTGCCAATTTTGGGCGCTATAACAAAGTTGTTTTAGCGTAACCGTACTCCCGATCCCCGAACTCTCGCAGACCAATTTTAAGGTGACCAATCGACCTAAACATAAACAGATTGGTGGCGACTCCAAGAAAACCTGACGTTGCCACATTTTCTATAGAAAAATTTACAATAGCTCCCTCTAGTTTAACGCAGCCTACACTTTGTCCTCTTATTTTTTAATGCTTATATTTTGCAATTTGTTTCTTTTACACTATCAGACAACTGCTTCTAAAACATTTGTTTAATCTATAAGACAGTTATATTCCGATTGTTTTAAGGCAAAAACATAAAATTTGCCATTAAAGTTTTGGGTTGGGAGCAGATATGCCATTATAGTTTTTTTGGGTCCAATCTCCAACTAATGTTAAAAATGTTAAAAATAACAAGTTTTAAAATTTTAGGGCAATAATACAAGTTTTAACAAATTTTAAAGACTTTTTGTAATTAAATTTTCTCTCTCAACAATGCCAACAAGGAGATTAAATAGTAGAGACATAGGGAGGCCGACGATGAGGTTGGAGTACTAGTGATAAAGATAGCAACAGAGCTGAATCATTGATGGCAGAGGTTAAACCATTTTTTGGCAAAAATCTCAAATGTCTTGATTTTTTTTAAAAAAATACCTAATAACCCAAAGATTTCAAAACCTACTATTTTTTAATCATTTTTCATTATTTTTCTGATCTACAATGGTATATTCGGCCCATTTTAAAACATTAGTAGGAGATTGGGCAAAAAACAAAATTATAATGGCATATCCGCTCCTTACCCAAAACATTAATTGCAAATTTGATATTTCTTCCTTGTTTTGATCTCTACAATATTTTTTATAGTTAATAGATATTTTAAATTATCAAATTGTTATCTCTGTAAATACATTTTTCTCTTTGTAAGTATAAATTAATGTTTTTAAAATGTCTGTTAATTGTAAAAAAAGAATTAAAAATTTGAAATTACTGAAACATAATTATTAGACGATGTAAATTAGAATTTTGAAAGTTATTGTCAGACAGTGTAAAGGAAGTGAAATGTATTTAAAAAATAGAGAGACAAAATATAGGTTAAATCAAACCTAAAGGATTTTTTTTTTATTTTTCCCTTTTTATATGATAGGATCATAATTTGCATAAATTGCATCCATGGCCCCTAACCTTTTATTATTGTTCCATTTTGGACCCTAACCTTAAAACCTTGTATATAATGTCTCTAACCTTGTTTAAATATTTTATTTTAGACTAACTTGAGGCGTTAAGTTGAATGGAAAAAAAAAGTTGAAAACCTATTTTTAATTTATGAACATTTTATCTTTGTCTTAGAAATCTTGAAATCTTTTCATCTAATAATTGAACCATCATCTTTATAACTGGCCAAACTCACATTCATCTCTGGCCACCACCATTCATGAAAGTCACCAATGGGTGGCTCAATTTTGTAGTGTTAAGACCATATAACAATAGCCCTATGGATTGATGACTTGATTTCGCTTGGATTGGTCCAATTTTTTGTTTGAATCAGATTTGGGTTTATGAAATTGTTCATGAACCTTAATATTGATTTTTGAAATTAAATGTTGTGTGCGTGAAATTGAAGAAAAAGATTAGTTTCTTTGTGTTAATCAACCTTAGGGGAGCAAAACCCCTCTTTTTTCGCCACCGTTTGGCAGTGTTTTGCTTTACCAAGGAAAGGGGGAAAGAGAGAGTTAAGATCTTTATTTTTCTTTAATGAGCACAAATTCGCCTGGTGAAACGATGACTCACTAACTTTCAATTTCCACCATCCCAAACCATGCAAAAAAGGCTTTCCACACCTTCATCTCCATGCACAGCTCACTCCGATCCAGTGAAGGATCAATTCGGTGTATGCTTTCAGCTCGGTGTTCATCCCTGTGCAATTCTCCAAGCAATCAAATTGCATACCGTAAAAAAGAGCAAATTGATGAACTGCCCCACATAAGTCCATGAATTCAAATTTGCTTCCACTTCTACATCCACCGCCACCATCATCATTAGATTCAGTCTCTTGATCACTCTTATCAAATCCTCCAAGCAATCTTATCATCAAGCCAACAGGTGCAAGGTTTTTAGCGTCGATGATTCCGCCATTATCACCTTACGGACCAAGGCCGGCTTCTCCAGGTCTTTCCCTTTGTCTTTGTTTGATGTTCTTGTTGATAAAGACACGAGTCCAGCAACCATTAAGCAGAAGATTGTTCAGTTGCAAAGACAAGAAAGTTTCAAGCAAAATTGTTAAAATCGCGATCCTGATTGTAGGATTGTAAGATCGTACGATCCTACCATAGAAAACCTTGTCAAAACATTATAAGATCGAATACGTGGTAGGATTGTGGTAGAATCTTAACTAGGATCGTAGGATCGAAAGATCCCACTGATCGTATTTGGGTATTGATTTTTGTTGGGGGTAAATTGTATGAATGATCCCTAACATTTAATTTTTATTTTATTTTCATCTCTAGTCTATTAAATGATTTATTTAGATCCTAAATCTATTAAAAATGCCTATTTTGGTTCTAAATCCATTAAAAACATTTTATTTTGGTCCCCAATTGGACGAAATTTGTTAACTTATGATAACTGTCTAATAACAACTTTTTAAAGAATAATTTAAATTATTTGGTAATTATCTTATAGTAAATTTAATATATATAATAATATTTCTTACAGTTAATGGACATTCAAATTATCAGTTTTTTTCACTTTGTAAGCTGAACTTATTTTATTTAGAAAGATAAAACTACTAATTTTAAATTATTTACTTACTGTAAAAAAATTATATATTTTAAATTAATTGGAAGTCAATTATTGAATATTTAAATTATGAACATTATACTTTTTTTTTTTGTCAATAATGTGTTTATTCATGAATTTCTTTTAGACTTGTATTAATTATTTTTTTGATTGCGTTGATGTATACTTTATTAAAGTTTGAATTTTACTTGTATTATATCAATAATTATGTTGTACTATTGCTATGATACTTAAATTTTACTTGAGTTTTTAATATAATTGGTCTTTTACATAAATTATACTCCCTTTTTTGCACAATTTACTTTTTAGCAATTAATCTATTATTTTTTATTTTCAACATTTTATTATATAAATGAAGAACTTTTATATAAGAATGATAAATCAAGACATATCGTTTCTAAATACTCTCTCCATCCCAATTTACTTGAAACGTATTCCTTTTTGGGAAGTCCCAAAAGCTTGAAACGTTTTCTCTTTTAGAAAAGTTTAAACAATTAAATTATCATTTTACACGAAACCCAATAAAGACTTTTTTTTTAATCTCTCACTGCACAAAACCCAAAAAAGAATCTTTTTTTTAATTATTATTTAAACTTTTACTACATAAAAAAATAACACAAATTATATACATCTTAATATCCATGTCCAGACAAATGTTTCAACTAAAATGGGATGGAGGTAGTATATTTTTAAAAAAAAAATTTTTGAACAAATACTAATATGAATAAATTTAAGTCAAACTAAGCGAAAAAATCAAATGGTGCAAAAAATATGAGATGGAGGGAATATTATTTAGGCAAGAAATTTTAAGCTTTTAGTAGAATCTTACGATCTACAATCCAAACTTACACGACAAAAAATAATCCTAAGTAGGATTCCGATCCTGACAACCTTGGTTTTAAGGTTTCTAAGACAAAAAAAATAAATAAATAAAATTCAGGGGTTAAAACTAGGTCTTCACTTTTTTTTTTCCATCCAACTTAATGCCTCAAGTTAACAAAATGTTCAAAACAGAACACTTAAATGAGGTTACAAACGTTCTATGAAAGGTTTTGAGGTTAGTGTCTAAAACGGTACAATAATAAAAAGTTAGGGCCATGGATACAATTTACTCATCATAATTCATAAACCACGGGAAATTAGTGATGGCCACCAGGATTGACTCAGACTTTCTCCTGGTCAAAGGTAGAACAGTTCAGTCCATCGCCAGAGCCCGGAAAATGCAAAAACTCGCATCTCTCTTTCTGTCCCATACTCAAGTGTTTCTCACCTCATTCTCCATGAATCAATCTCCATAATACTTCGAATCTCTGATTTGTGGCCGTTATTTATTGCTTACTTGAAGGGGAGGGGGCTCCAGTTAGTTCCTTCTCTTGGATCATGGCGGCGTCCGTACAGTCGGGTCAGGTGGTGTGGGACTCTGTGCTGGAGCAAACGAAGCTTGCCCAGGAGAGGAACACCGCCCCGCTCATCTGGGCGTCCCAACTCATCTCCATCCTTAACTCCGCCGCTGTGTCTCTCCCGTCGATCGACCTCGCACACCTTCTTGTCTCCCACGTCTGCTGGGACAACCACGTGCCCATCGTCTGGAAGTTCCTCGAGAAGGCCTTCACCATCAGGCTTGTTCCTCCGCTGCTTGTCCTCGCTCTTCTCTCCAACAGGTGTTAAGCCCCTTGCTTTCGTGTTTTTCTTTTTCGGTTGAAGATGCAACATGCAAGTGTTGCCAGTTGGGTTTGTTTTGGATTGGAAGTTACAAGACGAGGCTGTTGGTTGTATTTGATGGTTATTGCTGCTGTTTGTGCTATTCATGCATGGGCCACTTGTCTCAAATAATCTTTGCTTCGTTGGGTTTTCTGTGTTAGATTGGAAGGCTCTGATAGTGTTCTGATTGAGCTGTTGATTTGTTTCTGCGAATTGATCTTTGTTGTTTTCTGACATGTAGTTAAGCGGCGTTTGATTCGATTGAGTAACTGGTTGAATAGCTTTCTGTGTTTACTACAGGATTCTTCCAAATCGAAACCGTCATCCTGCAGCATATAGGCTGTACATTGAGCTTCTCAGGAGGCATGCTTTTTCACTAAGATCTGAAATCAGTGATCCAAATCATCACATGTAAGGTTTAACTTCAATGGGGTTTCTTGCCTTAGAACTCAGTTGTAGATTGGCTCTTACTCTGCAAACCAAAGTGCAAGTTATTTTGACCTTGTCATGGATTATTACGCCAGCACACTGATTTATTGCACTTTTATGTTGTCTTTATTTTGTGGATCCTTAATAGAACTTATCATTAGACAGTTTTGGAAGTCATTTATACCTCAAGATGATTGAGAATCGTTTTGAGGATTAAAATGTAGACCTAGATTACTTAACTAAGAATATTGCTATAAAAGATCTTGCCCTTTAGAGCTTAGGGGGAACTCCTTCAATCGACTGGAATCAGACATATGAATCATTTAGCTAACCCCAGCTAGTTAGAGTTGAGGCCTACTTAAGTTTCACTATGGTGCACCACACCCTCACTTTCATATTTTGGTACTCAAACTCCAAAAACCAAGTGATTGATTGTCACGGTTGGTTAAAAAGTCAGTGGTGTGAATCTAATGTAAGATGGATTACAGCTCATTAAATCCAAGTCAGGGTTCGTGTTATAAATGATGCTGCCAAGATGTCAAAAAAGCCAGTGATCACCAGGTTTTTTAAGACATCTCAGTAGCATAATTTTTAACCCAAATTTTGGCTCGAAAACATTAGTCATAATCCAACATAGAGTAGATTTGCACCATAGAATTTTTAACAGATCATGATAATAGAAAGTCTGATTTTTTTTGCAATTGAGTACTTATACATGGAAAAGAATACATGTACAACAGACTTTTCCTACTTTATTGATTGAATTAAAACAGGAAAGTAAAATTTTCCAATTAAGGGGCTTGCAAATTCTACCTTGATACGTGTCAGTATTGCTTAGCACAAAATGTCTCAATGAATACATGAAGCTGCCATATAAGCTTATTATTGGGGTCTTCTTCGTATATATAATTGTAACTTTCTGAGAGTATCATGTCAATTAAATGCGTTATTGCCATTTTCACTACACAGTTGTTGCCCAAGTTGTGAATATGATCAAAAGAAACATTTTGTAGCTTTCTTTTTATTAATGCAAAAAGAAATTTCTGTAGCTTTTATTACTAGTATTATTCAATTATCTGATAAAAAGCCCCTCCAGTTTTCCTGTTATCCTTTACTTCTCTCCCCTTTGCCACATCGTGTTTGTGGGTTCTAATTCAAATATCTGGTGTAATTCTAGGACTATGAAATCAGTTGATGAAGCTCTTCATCTTTCCCAGTCGTTTGGTCTGGAAGTGTGTGAACCTGGTCTACTCCTACTTGAGTTGGTTTTTTCGTTTGTGTGGCAATTGCTTGATGCTTCATTGGATGATGAAGGGTTGCTGGAACTTACTCCAGAAAAGAAATCCATGTGGCTTGTGTCTCAAGACATGAACATTGACAATGCTGAGAACTTTAATGAGAAGAGAACAAAGCATAATGATGGGCTTTGCAAAATAAACACTGTTATGGCCATTGAGACAGTTGGAGAGTTTCTACAAAACAAGCTGACTTCGAGAATTATTTATTTGGCACAAAAAAATATGTAAGACATATTGGTGACCTTTTTCTTTTTCTATTCTCTTTCAATGGAATCTAGAGTGTGCCGTATGTGGTACATTGATAATGCTTGTCTCATTTTTAATAGGCCATTACACTGGAGTAATTTTGTTCAGCATATAAAGTTGCTTGTGATGAAGTCAATGGCATTAAGGAATTCAAAGCACATAACTTCAGATGTCCTTATTCAGCTGACGTCAGATACATGTAGACTATTATTCCCCAGGGGACGTAAAACTACACTTAAAGACTGTAATACTCTCATAGGTTCTGGTTCTTTGATATCTTCAGCTGGCCAATGTTATGGATCATCTCCTTCTGTTCTTTGGCTTCCTATTGATTTGTTTCTTGAAGATGCCTTGAATGGAACGCAAGTCTTGGCAATTAGTGCAGTTGGAAGTCTTACTGGTACAGATTATTTGTGTTCCGATGCTTATCCCACTTATTCAACTTACAATAATTTGCTGAGACAGGGTAATTTTTGTAGGTCTAGTGAGGGCTTTGCAGGCTGTTAACCGTTGCACATGGCATGATACATTTTTGGGGCTATGGATTGCAGCTTTACGTCTTGTTCAACGGGTAGAAAATCCTGCAAGTATTATATTTTCTTTTTATCACCTAAAAAAATGTAATTCTTGCTATTTTATTAGATATTTTATTAGTTTGTAAGAACCTCAACAGTGATCGCTTTTTACTTGTATGTGTTCAAAGTGGGAATGATGGCTGTATATATATTTGTCTATGGTTGAATTTGATCATGATTCCTTGCAACAATCCTATTATGCTCTCTCTCAAATTTGAGGTAGTAGGACTGAGTGAGTTGCTTTGTTTTGTATATAATAATATAGGAAAATTATTTTTTTTAATAACTAGCATCAGTTAATGAGGTATGCACTTGAGAGAGATGCTCAGGTTCCTCTAGCTTGTAATGGCTATGCTGAGGTTCACTAAAAAGAAGCATGTGCAAACTTTTAATCAGAAAGCATGTTCACCAAAAAGATGCATGTTGCACAGCTTTAAATCAGAAAGCTTTTCACTAATTGAGCTTTACTTATGTAATTTCATACTTGCTTTAATCCCCCTTTTTTTACTTTTTGCCTTATTCCTCCCCCTTTTCTGTCTTAATAGGAAAGGGACCCATGTGAAGGTCCTGTGCCTCGAATTGACACCTGTTTAAGCATGTTGTTGTCAATTACAACACTTGCAGTAGCTGACATTGTCGAGGAGGAAGAAAGTAAGCTTATTGAAGAAACTGAGCTTAGTACAACCAATCAAAGGAAGGAGAACCAAGCCTTGGGGCAGCATCGGAGGGCTTTAGTTTCTAGCTTACAGATGTTGGGCAATTATGAGGGTTTATTAACTCCACCCAGATCTGTTTGTGCACTAGCCAATCAGGCTGCTGCCAAGGCAATTATGTTTATTTCTGGGCTCTCTGCTGGTAACGGATACCATGAAAGTATGAGCAATAATGACAAGTCAGTTAGCAGCTGTAAGTGTTGCTCTTATTTATTGTCATTGTCCAACTTATGCACCTTATTACTCCCAAGATAAAAGCAGGCGTTTAGGCAATTATCAATCTGTTTGGATTGACGGAAGGGGAACGGAGGAGGAAGATAATTTATATGACTCCCTTGTTTGGATAGGAGGAAACTGAGCGAGAGGGAGATTCATTATCCCCTCCCTCATTTCCCTCTTTGTACTTTTTTTTTTCACCCCTCCTCTTCTCTTCCCTTCCCTCCCCTCCCATTCCTTAATTAATTGAATCCAAACAGACCTATCAGTCTGGGCAAGATGATTGCATATATAAACATTGTCGTTTCATTTTTCCTTCAAATTGGTTCTTTGTCATGTTTACTGTTTTGTATCTGCTTTACCTCCCTTTCTTCCCCCTTTAATATTAGCAAAATGATTTTTTTAAGGTTCTGTTGTTCTAGTCACCGTATTTTACTGTAGCCTCTCTTTGCTCATTACTTATAATTCGCAGCTGGTAACATGCGCCATCTGATCGTTGAAGCTTGTATTGCTAGAAATTTATTGGACTCATCTGCATATCTTTGGCCGGGCTACATTACTGCACGGACAAATATACCTCGTGGTGTACCTAGTCAAACACTTGGTTGGTCATCTTTGATGAAGGGGTCTCCTCTGACTCCATCCCTTGCAAATGCGTTGGTTGCAACTCCGGCTTCTAGGTATTCTAGTATTCTTTTTTTTCTTATAATTTTCTAGTAACAAATATCTGTTTGTACTTGTCTCTTTCTTAAAGGTTTACTCAATAAAGCAGAGAAGAGTCTCTATTCTTTTTGCTACTCTGTAATGGGGTTGGGAATGTTTACTTAGGTTTTGTTCTTAGGTGAAGTCCCTCATAAGTTTAAGTGTTAACTCCTAATTGCAAGGTGTTGTATTATGTCCCTCGTAAGCTTAAGTGTTATCTCCTAATTGTGATAGTGTTGCTTGATCCGTCTGATGCACATAGCAATGGCTGTGAAGTGGTTTTCTAATTAAGTTATCAAATAATAATGCTTCTAGTGGGACCAACATATCTTCCTTACCTGTTTGTGTTTGATATTCTCCTCTAGGCAAACTTTTGCTCTTCTTGCAATCTATGGATAGTTTTTATTCTGGTGCTGTTGTAATTCTTACCAAGAACTGACTGCATTTAAATTTTATTACATTTCTTATTGTCATCTTTTCTAGTGCATGCTATAATGAGACATCTCTTAGTACTGGCTGGGCAAGCTTCATATAAATGATATTTGATTGGCAGGTTATCAACAATAGAGGCAAACACTTCAGTGAATTATCCTGATCTCATAGCAGCTATTAGTTCTTGCTATGTATTTTAGATTATTATTGTGTAGTGTCTTTAGTTGCCTTTTCAAATGGTATGGTGTATCACTGTCTCAGTGAGTTCTGATGGTTGATGATGCTTAACTTAGAGAACCTAAAAGCAGTGTTGTAATTTTCCTGCTTTAAATGAGGCATCACTTCTTTTTACCCTCAGTTCTTTGCCTTTACTTTTATTTTAGTTCCTTCTTGTGGTGGAAAATAGATGCTTTTTCTGTTTAAGGTATTCATCACTGAATCTAAGATTATGGTTTGTTGGAAGCTTAGCTGAGATTGAAAAAGTATATGAGATAGCGATTAGTGGTTCAGATGAGGAGAAGATATCTGCTGCTGCCATTCTTTGTGGGGCATCCCTGGTTCGTGGTTGGAGTATACAGGTAATGTATGAGGTTTCTTTTCCACTGGGTGTATAAATTCCTGGGGGTTCATTTTTATTTTTAGTGCTTTCGAGATCCCCAACTCCACCTTCTATCCCACCTATCTTGTCATATTGTTACCAGATTTATTTGGATATCGCCTTCTCTTTCTTGCAGGAGCACACTATTCTTTTCATCACCAAGTTATTGTCACCTCCTGTTGGCCCAGATAATTTGGGGAGTCATAGCAATTTGATAGGCAAAGCTCCATTCTTGAATGTTCTGCTTGTTGGGATATCATCCGTTGACTGTGTCCAGATTTTTTCTTTACATGGTTTGGTATGTTGGATGTTATAATAATTCTTTACAGGTTTTATATGGCATGCATGCATACAAACATCTCAAATAGACCCCATGCACATATACTCACCCTTGATGTTCACATACATCAGGGAGAGATAAAGATTCTGAGTGTTTCTGGGTAGATTTTTTAAAGACCTATCTGCAGAGTAAATTTCTGCCTGACTTGTATATAGGGCAGGGCTGGTGAAACGTAGAAATATTTTCTTGTGTTGGTGAAAAAGCACTGATGCATTGTTGAATACGTCTGCACTTGTTAACCAGCAATCGATTTAATACTGAGCCTTGTTTTAAAACATTTACTTATTCTTGTCAGGTTCCACTACTCGCTGGTGCACTGATGCCCATTTGTGAGGTCTTTGGTTCTACTGTTCCCAACATTTCATGGACACTTCCGACTGGAGAAGAACTCTCTCCTCATGCAGTGTTCTCCAATGCATTTACTCTTCTACTGAGATTGTGGAGGTTTGATCAACCGCCGTTTGATGCAATCGGCGATGTGCCAGCAGTAGCATCCCAACAACGTCCTGAATATTTATTATTGGTTCGGAACTCTCAATTAGAATCTTTTGGTAAATCAGCAAAGGACCGCATGAAAATACGGAGGCTGTCAAAATACATTAGCTTCTGTGTGATACCCATATTCATGGACTCCTTTCCCAAGTTAAAACAATGGTACAGGCAGCATCAGAAATGTATTTGTTCCACGCTCTCTGCGCTTGTACAAGGGACTACAGTTCATCAAATTGTTGAAGCACTTCTGAGTATGATGTTCAGAAAGATTAACAGAGGTAATCAATCTTATGCTAATTCAACTTCTGGAAGTAGTAGTTCATCTACATCTGGAGCTGAGGACATGTCCATCAGACTCAAAGTGCCTGCATGGGATATCCTGGAAGCAACTCCCACTGTGCTTGATGCTGCTTTGACAGCCTGTGGACATGGAAAACTGTCCCCCCGTGAACTGGCTACAGGTTTAGTCTTTCTTTCCATTTTGTTTGAAGTGCTTCTTGTTGGACTGAACATTACTCATACAGAAAACAGGAATAGACACTCTCTTGTATGTCAAGGACTTGGGGAGAGACTGAATGATGGTTCTCTGAATTTTGCATATGCTTACTCCGCCACATCCCCCCCGAACCCCCCCCCCCCCCTCCCAATTTTTATTTTTAATAAGAGACCCAATGGATATAACCGGGCTACCCAAGTCCTCTCCCATCTCTTAACCCTCCCTCACATGGTAAAATAAATGCTTGCTTTCCATGTCATTGTAGTATTGACCCGATGTGGTGTGTCCTGGTTGGTATAAACTTCCTACTAATTGTACTCTTGAACTTTGCTGTGGCACTAGTAATACTTGGATGATTCGTATAATATGAGAAGTGACTACCTGATCATTATGGTCAAAAGCTTCTGCAACTCCTTGCTGCTTTAGCATTGCTCCCCTGCAACATATGTTCTAACATGTTTAAAAAACTGATGGGCTTGTCTTATTAAATAATGGTTTCAGCTGTTGTAAGCTGTGTGTGACTGTGCAACTGATTTGTTGCCTGCATTATCAGGACTCAAAGATCTTGCTGATTTTCTCCCAGCAACTCTGCCAACTATTGTAAGCTATTATTCAGCTGAAGTAACACGTGGCATATGGAAACCAGCTAATATGAATGGAACTGATTGGCCTAGCCCTGCTGCAAATTTATCCATTGTGGAGAAGCAAATCCATAAAATTCTAGCAGCTACTGGGGTTGATGTCCCAAGCCTTCCCGTAGGTAATAATCCATCAAATTTAACCCCCCCCCCCCCCCCCCCCCCACCAGCCTACATCAAACACACACACGCACATCCACAAACAACACTACAAGAATAATCGGCAGCTCCAATTAGCATTGTGTCTTTCTTAAAATCATAATTTATGTTGGGTCGTAAATGTGTAAAGAGTAAATACTCTTTTTCCGCATGAATTTTTGAAAATTGTTCCATGCAGAGGACTGTTTTAAAAGGTGTTAGCTGGCCAGGAAATGTTTAGTGTTGATGGGGTACACCAGGGAGTCTAGATTTAAGATGTGTTCAGTTCTTGAACTTCAAGATTCCTTCTCCTGTAGAAGATGCGGAAGCCTGGCAGTTCTCGAGATATTTGGATGGATGAGTTAAATTTCTTACTTTTAAGTCATTTTCATTGGTTGCAGGGGGGAATTCTCCGGCCACGCTTCCTTTGCCTTTGGCTGCCCTTGTTAGCCTTACAATAACCTATAAACTTGATAAAGTTTCTGAACGTCTCCTTGAGTTGATTGGTCCTGCTTTGAATTCTCTTGCTTCAAGTTGCCCTTGGCCATGCATGCCCATTATAGCTTCACTGTGGGCCCAGAAGGTGAAGCGCTGGAGTGATTTCATTATCTTCTCTGCTTCAAATACCGTTTTCCACCACAACAGTGACGCTGTGGTCCAGCTTCTTAGAAGTTGCTTCATGTCGACTCTTGGGTTATGTCCCTCTCACACTAGCAACGGTGGGGTGGGTGCACTGCTTGGACATGGATTTGGATCACACTTCTCCGGGGGTATGTCTCCGGTTGCCCCTGGAATACTCTATCTACGGGTGCATCGATCTGTTAGAGATATAATGTTCCTGACAGAGGAAATTCTCTCTCTTCTAATGTCTTCTGTTAGAGATATTGCAAGTGTTGGGTTACTCAAGTTACCACCAGAAAAGCCGGAGAAACTGAAGAGGACCAAGTATGGAACAAGACACGGGCAAGCTTCTCTAGCTGCAGCTATGACACGTGTCAGGCTAGCTGCTTCACTTGCCGCTTCACTGGTTTGGATATCTGGTGGAGTGAACTTGGTCCATGCTCTGTTTAAAGAAACTCTGCCGTCTTGGTTTATTTCAGTTCAGGCATCTGGGCAGGATGGTGGGGAGTCTGGTGGTGTGATTGCAATGCTTGGGGGATATGCACTTGCATACTTCGCAGTGCTTTGTGGAGCATTTGCTTGGGGAGTCGATTCAGGCTCACCAGAGTCAAAGCGAAGACCAAAGGTCCTCGGGGACCATTTAGAGTTTCTGGCAAGTGCATTGGATGGGAAAATCTCTCTTGGATGCGATTATGCTACATGGCATGCATACGTGACTGGCTTTATGAGTTTAATGGCGTATTGTGCACATAAGTGGGTGCTTGATGTGGACATAGATATTCTGGAAAGGCTGAGCAAAGGTTTGAGACATTGGACTGAAGAAGAACTAGCTCTAGCCCTCCTGATACTTGGTGGTATTAGGACTTGTGGTTCGGCGGTGGAACTGATTGTGGAAACCGAGGTTTAGTTATGCTGAAAGCTTATAGCAGAAAACATCAACGGAGTTCTTCTCTGCTGGAGCTTAATCCGAGGATGTACAAACTCTGTTCAGCTAATTGCCTAATCCTCATGAGGCTTCTTGTGTAAATATGGTACTGTAAATGATGAAGTATGTTACTTCTTGGTCATAGTTGTCGATGCAAATACTTCTGGACTGTTAAAATTTTGATAATCTCCAATGTGAGAAGAAAGAGACAGACAAAATGAAGAGAAGGAACAGCAAGATTCAGTAACCGCAGCTCTATGTTCTGTCTCCGAGTCGGCCCGTCCAACTTAGCTACCAAGCTGGAAGGGTCAGGGTTAAAAATACAATGTAGCAAGATTACTGGCTCATGCTTCACCTCCACAGCCACAGGGTTAAGAAGAATGTTAAACGTACTAGCAATTTTACCAATGGTTTTTCTCTTTTTGCTAAATGATGTTATGAAAGTACTACTCTACATATAAAGGGGAAACCTGTACAGTGGTGCTGAACATTAAATTATTGACCTTCTTGAACTGTTTAACATTTCAATGATTTACATGGAATCACATGTGGAGTTAAGGGGTTCTTTGGGGGGTTTTAGCTTTAAAGGCTTATGCTTTTGAAATTTGCATAAATGGTCATTCGCCTTGAACTTAAACGTAAGAGTGGCCCCTAAATGTTTTATGTTATCATTTTAAGCGTATTTATTGTTCCCACTTCAAAATGTTTTTTCGTTTGACCATTTAAAAGGTCACTTAAATTCGCCCCAATAATATTCAATGCACATTTAATTTGAATTTTTGTTTTGACATTATAATTCCAAACAATTTCTTTTTGTTAAAGCTATTTCCTATCTTTAGTGGGAAAATAATTAAATGTAATAACTACAAATTATTTTGTAGCTCCTAAATTATGATGATGTTAATTTTTCTGAAGATGGTATAGTTAATTTTTTTGGTTATTATTACAATTAATTATTTAATTAATATGTAATTACTATGAAATTTATTACATATAATTAGATATTTAAATATGGCAAAGGCTAAACTACACCCAGTACACATGGAGCACAAAGACTTTTAGCTAATTTATAAGTTTGCCAACGCACATCTTATATATAAGTATTTGTCAGTGTCCACTAATTATTATTTTAAGAGAAGAGAAAAAATCCAAAGTACTGAAAAAGAACAATATCAGATCTCAATCGGTTCATTCAAAATCTAAAAATTAAAATTTGAAAGAGAAACACCAGTGGTTCAATACCAACACCTCTTCATATGAACACCTTTTTTTTTCCTTAATATTTACATAATTCTGATCCATTTCTTTGAACTAAACTCTCTTTGCTTGCTTTGTTTTTTTCCTTTAGTTTATATGACTTTCATCCTTTAAGCTTGGTCTATGTGATTAAACAACACACGTAATTAAATTGTTAGTAGGCAAAAAGAAGGAAGAGAGTAAGAGAAAAATTGTACATATTATTTTAAGAATGATTATTTTGTTATTTTGTTCGGTAAGAAGTATTGTTTCATTCATAAAATGTGTTGTTCTTTAATATTTTATCGAATGCATTCATATATTTTAACAAGAAGGAAGAGAATAAAAGAGAAATTATACAAATTTTTTTAGAATGACCATTTTACTATTATGTACAGTAAAAAATGTTATTTTATTCATATAAATATATTATTTTGTAATATGATGTTTATTATGTAAAATGTATTATTCATAAATTATGATATTCTGTTCAATAAGAAATATTATTCTATTTATATAAATATGTTATTTTGTAATATATTTTTCATTTCAAATGTGTTATTCTATAATATATTTTTCATTTCATAAGATATACTATTCATAAATTATAGTGTTCTGTTTAGAGGATTGTCGTTCTATTCATACCAATGTGTTGTTCTGTAATATGTTATTCATTATTTGTAAAATTTTTTGTTCATAAATTATAGTGTTCTGTTCATCAAGAAATGCTATTTTATTCATACAAATGTGTTGTTCTACAATATGCTACTCATTTCATAAGATGTGTTATTCGTAAACTGTGATGTTCTGTTTAGTAATAAATATTTTTCTTTTCATATAAATGTGATGTTCTATAATATATTGTTCATTTTGTAAGATGTATTGTCCATAAATTATGGTATTTTGTTCAATAATAAATAATGTTATGTTCATATAAATGTGTTGTTTTGTAATATGATGTTCATTTACTAAGATGTGTTGTTTGTAAATTATGGTGTTCTATTCAGAAAGAAGTGTTGTTTTATTTGCACAAATGTGTTCTTTTATAATATGATGTTTATTTTGTAAAATTTACTGTTCTTAAATTATAGTGTTTGATTCAATAAGAATTAACTGAATGAGGACGTTGATAGCAGTGCTGAAAGACTCAATTTTTATTTAGAGCCAAATATAGTTTTGTTCCGTAATATTGTTTTGTTTAGCGATAAGTGATATTTCATTCATACAACTGTGTTATTCTATAATATGTTGTTCATTTCATAAGTTGTGTTGTTTCATTCAATAATAAGTGTTGTTTGGTTTAGTAATAAGTGTTGTTTCATTTATACAAATATGTTATTTTGTAATATGTTGTTCCTTTTGTAAGATGTGTTTTTCATAATAAGTGTTATTCCGTTCAGTAATAATTGATGTTCTATTCAATAATAAGTATTGTTTCAATTATACAAATGTGATATTTTGTAATATGTTATTCATTTTGTAAGATATGCTATTTGTAATAAGTGTTGTTCCCTTTAACAATAAGTGTTATTCCATTCATACAAACATGCTGTTCTCTAATATATTTTTCATTTCGTAAGATGTGCTGTTTGTGATAAATGTTGTTCCGTTCAGTTATAAGTGTTGTTATTTTCAATCATAAATGTTATTTCTTTTCAATAAGAAGTGTTATTCAATTCTTATAAATGTAGTATTTTGTAAAATATTATTCATTTCAAAAGAAATACCATTCATAAATAATGTTATTTCATTCAGATAAATATGATCTTTTGTAATATACTGTTCATTTTGTAAGATATATTATTCATAAATGATGTTATTCTATTCGGTAAGAAGTGTTATTTCATTCTTACAATTGTAGTGTTCTGTAAAATATTGTTAATTTTGGGGGGGGGGGGGGGGGAAGTACTATTCATAAATAATATTATTTGAGTTAATAAAAAATTTTATTCCATTCAAACAAATGTGTTGTTCTGTGAAGCGTTTTTCTATTAATACAAATGTATTGTTCTCTTCCGATAAACGTGTTATTTTATACAGTGGTGTTTCATTCAAACAAATGTGTTATTCAGGATGTTGTGACATTTTTGTAAATAATGCAAAAGAGGTGTACCCTATGGCTACTCTTTAAATATTATATGTAAGGGAAATTTATTAAAAAAAACCCCTTGTGGTCTAGTCAAACCTATACTTTACCCCCTCTATTTTTAGAAACTTACACTTTACCCCTTCATTCCTTTATAATATCTGACAATAATTTCTAAAACCCTAATTTAAACAGGCTAATACTCATGTTTTAGTAATTTCAAGATTTTTTATTTTTTTATAGCTAACTCACTTTTAAAAAATACTGATATGCATTTACAAAAAGAAAAATACATTCACAGAAAAGAAAATCTGATAATTACAATGTCTATCAACTATAAAAAAAATACTAGATGGATTAAAATTACTTAAAGATGACTACCGTACAGTTTAAATTATAATTTTAAAATTTTTTATCAGATAATGTTAAAAAATAAAAAATGTAGACTTTTAAAAATAAATAAGTAAACTGTAGGTTATAACAAATTTTAGGGTAATTGTAAGTTTCCTATATGTAATTAGCTGGAATGATCCGAGTTGTTTCTCGGCCTGGAGGGCCTGGAGGGCAAGCTTATGTTATTGTGTCTGTGGGCTTTTTCTTGTTCTGATTTTGTCCGGTGCAGGTGCAGCATGGGTTCTCGTGTCTGTGTGTGTCTTGCTCTGTTGGACCTGCTTCTTGAGGTTGTTATTAATAATATTTCTTTTATTCTTTCAAAAAAAATTAGTAACTTTGTAAATATTGTTCCCAGTAACGTATAAATGTAATCCAACGTAGGTGAAATTATTTTTATGGTGCTTTTACCAATTTTAATCTTATGTTTGCCAATTATTACTAGAATTTAATTACAATATTAATTTACTCATAACGATGCTCTTGGAAGTCCTGGGTGAAGATGTTGGCATTCAGGTTGGAGTCAGACATTTTACTTCAATTTCTGTCATATTTTTGTTTATTCAAAATGACTACACTATTAACAGAATTTTTTAATGTTTCTTTAATTGTATGTTCCCCACAAAGTTTTTTATGTTCCATCTTTTTCCCCAAAAGTATATCTAAGAATTGTCTTTCTTTCTTTTAGGGCCTTGCCATGCTCACGCTTCTCCTCACTTTAAATATGAAGTTATTTAGAAGCCTTCCGTAGGTATGGCTAATTAGTAGAATATCATATTTCTGTATTATTATTATTATTATAAATTTTATGATATGATATGAATCGAAAGAGAAGCCTTGATGACAACTACTAAAGGTAAGTTATTAAATTTTTTTTTTTGGCACACCCAAATCCCAATTGGTTTTTAACTCGAGTCTGCTAAATCACAAATAATTTATTTTTTTTAAAGTTTTTTACTTAAAATCAATAGTATCTAAAAGTAAATATTATATAGCTGCAATAATTTATTTAAAGTAAAATTTTTATTTTGTTATCTTTTTTTTTTTTTGAATTTTTACTTTCATTAGGCCTTAAAAAGGAAAAATTTATAAAAATTTAATAACATTATAAAAATTTTATTTTCAGTAGATTATTACACAAACATAATATTAGTTTTCAAATGAAATTGATTTTAAGCAAAACAGATTTAAAAATAAAGATAAGTCATTTTGAATCAAATTAACTTCAATTAAAACAAATTGTGCGTAAAACTTGTAACTAAAATTAGACCTACATAACCAACATGGCACCAAAGAAAAGCTACTGTTAAATCATTTTTTTTTCAAGTTGGTTTCACAATCATAAAACCAATTAACTAGCATTGAAAGCTATTATTTTATCTCAATCTATTTCTGCTCTTAGATCATGTCAATTATTGGTAATATATCATTTATATTCTCATTTTATTTTGTTGGTTCTTTCGGTAAATAGAATCGTTACAGAAAACGGTAAATGTGATTAGTTTTTCTACTGTGGACGGTGGACCTAGCTTGTGTGGAATTGCACATACTACCCTAACAATAGTTTCATTAGAGATGTTATCAGGGTGGATTTGAGCGGGTTTAATTAAAACCAAATCCTCACTGCATATAAACGGATTTGGGTGATATCCATACCGAGGCAAGTGGGTACTACCCGCCAATCTATTTGAGGCCTATATATGTAAAAGTGTGTTATGTGTAATTACAAATATGTGCATAATATACTACTTCTATATATTATTTTTTTCTGGCCTTATTATTTATATTTTTGTTTGCATTTTCAAAGAAATTTGTACATAAAAAATAGTTAATAACTAAAAATTTATAAAATAAAGTAATTAATATACGATAATTTATCTTAAAACACATGGGTTCTCTAGTTGGTTCCGGCTCCATGTGCATATTGAAAGTATATCCTTAAGTATATTATAGGATTTATGATATTACATATTTATCCGCATATTCAATTTATTTAAAACTATATTATGAGGGTATTTTTGTAATTTAAAACATGCAAGTTAGATATAAATCATTTACGAAGTCTACTTAACTAAATTGATTGTTTTTCCAAGGAGGCTTAATAATTATTTGCTGCTTGATTTAGCATATAGTTAAGGTAAGTTGAGGGGCAGAACTAGGTTTTTTGGCTTAATAGGGGAGAGGGGGAGGGGGCGAGCACAAGCGATATGGAAGAGAATACAGTGAGACGGTGGTGGTATAGTAAGATGATAGCGAGACTGGCTTTTAGTGGTGGATCGAAATAAAAATTAAATAGTATACATACAAATAAATATTACTTTGAGTAAAATTTAGTTTTAATTTGAAGTAAGTTATCAAACTTTATTGATTTTCAAAATAAAGTATGTCTATAGTCAATATATATATATATATATATATATATATATATATATATATATATATATATATATACTTTGTATTTAATTTTATATTGAATAAGTCTTTAAAATTATTTAGAAACTTTAAAAATGAATTTTGAATGATAAATATTACTATTACTATTTTAGGTAAAACATAAAGATATTTAGTTAATTTTAAAAAAAATTAAAGGGTTCTCCCATTTTTCAAGTGGATTGCCTAGAAATATAATAATTCTAGTTTTTTAGAATAAAATGATTGAAAGATATAAGAGTTTATAATTTTATACTCAAAATAGGTAGAAAAAAATAATTTTTATTAGGGATTAACATGGCTTATTTGAAACTTTTGAATTTAATATGGTTTGCGAAATTCAATAACTAAAATAGGATGATTCGTAATCTGATAGCTAACTAGGCTAATTAAGTAAAGTTCAAAAGCTAATGTTGCATTCAAGCCATGATTTTAAGATAAAAAATAAAGAATGATAAAAAAAGTTTGCAATGAGTACACATTTAGTCCTCATAATTTTCAGTGAATGTCTCAATGCCCTCCATCTTTATATTCTTCCACCATATTTATCTTTTGTTGGGGGGGGGGGGGGGGTGAGGGTTTCACACCCAGTTGCTAAATTCTAATAAAATGATCAAACTAGTACTTCATATTATCGCATTTTCAAAATTCCTAGGAGGGTGACGGCGGCCCTTGTCCCTTAATGGTTCCTTCACTGGATAAGTCAAATATGCTCCCTACCCCTTATGTTTATATATATTTATATTACAATAAAAAAAGGTACAAAAAAACTCACCATAGTAATGGGTTAGTATTAATATGGTCACAATAGTTTTTAGTGGTTCCAATGTCATCATTAACGTTATAGTTTGGGCCTAAATTGGTCATTAATATTACAGTTTGGTACCGAATATGTTATCGGCCTTTAAAAAACCTAATAGTGAATGTGAAAAGTTATTGGTTTTGAATTGCTGAGGTACTAATGTAACTTTAAATAAACTTCATAAACTATGTATAATTTACCATTTTCTTGTTCTTGAGCGTCAACCATTACTAGAGTAGGTAGTGTTGGACATCACTATTATAGATAAAAAAAAATTGGCATACCAAGAAGTAAATAATCAGAAACATACCAATATTAGATGAGTGAGTTTCATTTGATCGAGGTTCGGGTTAATTGTAGTATCAAAAGAAAGTGACTAGTTTGAATATCATTTCTGGGGGGAACAGGGAAGAATTTGGTGAAGGATAGAGGCGATTGTTGCACAAAGAATGAAAATAAAAAATTATACACAGTTCCTATAATTTATTAAAAGTTACATAAGTACTCCAAGATTTCAAAATCAACTTTCCATGTTTTTCATTATGTTTTTAATGGTCGATAGCATATTGAATATCAAACTATAACATTAATGGCAATTTGGGCATAAACTATTATGTTAGTAATGATATCAACACCATCTAAAACTATTGTGACCAAATCGGTACTAGCCCATAACTACGGTAAGTTTTTTGGTATTTTTCTCATTTCAATATTTCCTTCATAATATAAAATAAAACATCAAATCTCATATGTCTTATAATTGAAAATATGTATAAATCAGATATCTAATGGGTACAAACTTGATGGAAAATGTCAATCCATTGCCAATTGCAAACTCGCTTCACCTTATTTGGCTCACATTTTGTCATTGAACTAGTCACCCAGGCATCTAGTTTCATCAATGCTCGACACCCTAACCGTCATCCATCGCGCCACTAACCCAACTAGCCCAAAGGAGCCATTCGAGAGGATGAACGAGCAGACAGACAAAGAAAGATGAGACATGTCAATGATTTCAAAATTTTAGTAAGGATATTCCAAAATTTTAGCTGCATGGCGCACGTAAGGTAATCACGTAATGCGTATATTTGGACGTTAAATAGTCTACGTTGCAAACTCCCAACAAGGAAAGCTAAAAATATGCGCCTATTAAAAATTAAAAATAATAATAATTATAATTTGTCCCTTAAAGTTTATGTGAAATTACACTTTATTTTATCATGTTTTAAATATATACACTTTGTCATTGTCTTTTTAATATAATCCGACAATAACTTCTAAATCTTAATTTAAATATTACAGTAGTCATTTTTTAATAATTTTAATCTGTATGGCATTTTTTTACAGTTAATGGACATTTTAAATTATCAATTTTTTTTCTATATTTCTTTCTGTTTTTAAAATAATATTTTTTAAATGTCAATTAATTATAAAACAAATACTATTCAGATTGAAATTGTTGTGTAATTTCACTTAAACATTAAGGGGCCAATTATAATTAACCCCGAAAAAAAATCCTACGCGTGTCCCTTCCCCTCTCCACCTCCCTTCATGCCGTCGTTTCCATCCTCTCCTTGACCATCATTTGGCCGAAGATGAATTGGATCGCAAATAGAGCTACGGGAGTGGGGCATAATCGAAAAATCAGCCCTTAGATCGCTGGAAGCGATGAACAGAGAGAAAAGTGGAGAGAATTGATCTTCTTCCGGCGGTGGCACTCGCTTCCTTTATGATTAAGCTTTTTAGGATTGTCCCCGGTGATGGCGGTGGCAGTGGGATTGAAATCAAAAGAGGAAGCAGCGATATGGCTGAGGAGAGATGTTTCAATTTTGTTGGAAGGTGGAGCTCCAAGCGTTGTCGCTGTTCGGTAGTAGTGGCAACGGCGGACGGTCGAAGCGAAGAAGGAGCCGGGTAACCTGGGTTCTGACGTCTGAGTTCTGACTAATGAGTAGTAAGAGTGAGAAAAAAGTAGTTATTATATTGTAGACCTATATCTAATTAGACATACTAATCTAGCTTTAATTTTTTATATATAACCCATAATTCAATAAATAAATTAGCTAATTTGCCCCTGAACCAAAATTCACCCTCATTCTTGAAAATTCACCTCTGTAGTTGCCGTTGCCGTCTCCTCCTCCGATGAACTGTTGTTGGATTTTGTTCCTTTCATGGTCACATTTATTTGATTTTGATGATAACAAAACATATTTGTTTTATGTGTTTTAAAGCTTTACCTAAAGATTTATAAATTGGTCTTTTATTGATAAAGTTTTGATCTTTCTAAGGAAAATTATTTCATAAGTATATTTGAAGTATTTATGTTAATTCAAGCATTGCTTGTGAAGGAAGAAATCATTTTGGAGAAAAATTTATTGAAGTTTGAAAGTTTGGAAGTAAGAAAATCCTGGAACTGCGTTTTCATTCGAGTGAAATGTTTTCAACCGGGTGAAACTGGAGTTAGTTTTCAAACCCAAGAGAATTTATTTCTGGACAAAAAAATCATTAGAGTGAAATTTTTTCAACCGGGTGAAACTGGAGTCAGTTTTCAAACCCGAGAGAATTTATTTCTGGATAAGAAAATCATTCGAGTGAAATTTTTTCAACCGGGTGAAACTGGAGTCAGTTTTCAAACACGAGAGAATTTTATCTCTGGACAAGAAAATCATTCGAGTGAAATTTTTTCAACCGGGTGAAACTGGAGTCAGTTTTCAAACCCGAGGGCATTTTATTTCTGGACAGGAAAATCATTCGAATGAAAAATTTTCAACCGGGTGAAACTTGGATTCTAGACCTACGCGCGAGTTTCCGGTCCGAAAAATCTTTGAAAAATAAATATAAATTCATGCCACGTCAGATTCCACGTGTATAAAGCACCGACAGCTCATTAATTACAAATATAGCCGTTGGAAGTCAAACGTTGAATTTCGTTATCAGACAGAATTTTCAATCGAGTGAAAATATTTCACCCGAGTGAAAATATTTCACCCAAGTGAAACTGGGCGACAGACGCAAAAACCTGTCAAATTTGACAGCAACAGTCACCTGCTTTCTTGGAGACATTTCTGACCTTCCCAACGGTTCTTCAACGTCTCTTTGGCCCCCAAATGAGCATAAATACATGGAGAAACACCTTAGAGATAACTTTTGGCCATTAGAAGTGAAGATTCATCATCAAATACTCATCAAAGTGTTTATCATTTGAGAAAAGAGCCAAGAGTTGTGCTTTCACTTGTATATCTAGCTTGAGTGCTATTGTGTGAGCTTGTGAGTTTGTAAACATTCAAAGTCTTAGAATTTCTTGAGTGTAGAGTGGTTTCTAGTGAGCATTGAAGAAAACTAGGGAGTGGTTTCTAGTGAGCCTTGGAGAAAACTAGAGATTGGTTGGGTGCGAACCTTGAAGAAAACACCATTGTAATTTTGATCAAGAGATAGTGGAGGAAATCTCAAGTGGGCAAGCTTGAGGAGAGGACGTAGACTCCGGTTGGTGGAGTTGAACCTCGATAAATCCCGATGCACTCTTTCCTTGTCTCTCTTTATATTTTGCTTTATACTTTCCTTATACTTGCTTACTTTGTTCTTGATTTTTGGTTAAGTAAATTTAGTTGTAAAATTTGATTTTGCTAAATTTTTTAATACAACCAATTCACCCCCCCTCTTGGTTGCACTTGGGCCAGCAACTGTTACCACCTCTAGATCTTTTAGTCATCATCCGCCTTCAGATCTCGCAGCTGCTCGGCTCCGGATCTTGTCGTCACCCACTGGATCTCGTCGTCACCTGCCGGATCTCATCGATCACCTGCCGGATCTTGTCAATCACTCGCTGGATCTTGTCATCATCCGTCGGATCTCGTCGTTACCCGCCAGATCTCGTTGATCAGCTGCCAGATTTTGTCGTTACTCGCCGGATCTTATCGTCATCCGCTGGATCTCGTCGATCGGCCGCCAGATCTCATTGTCACTCGCCGGATCGCGTCGATCACCTCCATATCTTGCTTCCGATTGTTGCCTCCAAGTTGCGTCCTTGTTACTTCCGAATAATAAAAGTGTCTGCAATAAAATGTAAATGTGTCTAATATAATATGTGGAAGTGTCTACGAAGTAATATAAAATAAATTATTATAATGTTAAATTAAAAGTGTCTGAAACTATAAGAATAAATGTCTGATTAAATATTAAAAAAATTTTAAATAAATATGTAAAAATGTCTGAACAAAAAATGATAGAATCAATTTATAAACAATTTGTTATCTTCAAAAAATAACTATTTGAAATAATAAAAAAAATGTCTTAACCAATAAAAAATAATGTTTAATTGAATACTGAAAAATGTCCAAAGAAGTATGTCAAAGTGTCTGACTAAATAACTTGTTAATAATTTATTACCTTTAGAAAATAAGTGTTTGAAATAGTTAAAATAAATGTCTGACTAAATATGTAAAAGTGTTCAAATAAAAAAGTAAAAGTGTCTAAATGTTTAAAAAAATGTTCAAATAAAGGTATATGATTTAATGAATAAAAAGTGTCAACATAAAAATTTAAAAGTGTCTAAAGTACAATACAAAAATGTGTAAATAATAACTAATAAAAGACAATTATTTTTCTTTAAAAAACAGATCAGTCTCGCATTCAGCCTCGCCAATCTGCCTCCTTGGTCTCCCCTCATCACTCCTCTCTCCTCACACTTGGCCTCGCCTTGCTCCGCCGCACCTAATGTCTGGCTTGGTCTCTTGTCACGCCTGGCTTCGCCTCTCTTCGCCTCACCTCACCTCGGATCAACGCCGCTTCGCGCCTCGCCTTGGATCAGCACCGCCTCGCATCGCGCCTGGCTTTGCCTTGCCCCGCACCTCGCCATTTTGCCTCGTCGCTTCATCTCCACACTCGCCTGAAACTCGCCTCCTCGAATCGTCGATTCACTTCACCGATTGTCTAATCGGATCCCTGTTCTCTGCCTCTCGTCGCGCCTGGCTTTGCCTCTCTTCGCCTTGCCTCGGATCAGTGCCGCCTCTGATTCTTAGATCACATTCGATTCCCTTGCTTCAGCTCCGCCATAGCAACACATACTTAGATCTAGCGGCTTCTGTAGGGTGATGGCAGACATTGGAGGCACCGGCGATGGCCGGAGAAGATGAAGCTTTTGCGATCTCCTAAAGACGAAGACGCAATTCGATTGAGCGACATGAAGGAAATTACCTAAGTAAGGAAAGGGTAAATTAGTAATTCTATGTGGTGTGTGCAATTGCGCATATGTGCATCGTATCCGCTGCAAGAATAAAGGGTTTAAGGTCAAAACTATTTTTCTATTCCTCATTTTTTTATTTTTTGTCCAAGTAAGTCCTAATTTTTTTTTGCCTAAATCCATAAATAGCCCCTGAACTTTTCTTACTCAGACACATAACCCCTTAAACTTTAACTCGGGTCAACTCACATCTTCAACTTTGATAAGTGTAGCACTTACCGCCCTTTAATGACAAAAATGAGGCACATGCACTTAACCCCCTTTAATGACAAAAATGAGGCACATGCACAAATGTCATTAAACTCCGTTACATAATTAATAGAATTGGTTGCTTGATGACTAAAACAAAAATTAGTAAAAACTTAAAGGACCTGAATTTGGTTTTCCTCTCAAAAAATGCAAAAAAATGCGTAGAATGCTTCTGATTTCACATGTGCATTATGCAAAATAAACAACAGTTGAGCAAAATTTGATGAAATCATTGAACCTCCTTACTCATCATCTTTTTTTCCCTCTTCAGTATCTATGAGATAAACAGAATTCATTCTATTATATATACAATTTCTTTCCTTTAATCCTAGAAACAAGCACATGCCAACAAAAATTTTTGCATTGAAAGATGGATGTAGAATATCAAGTCCCTTCACTGCACAAAATCATATCAGCAAGAGACTAACATTCAAGTACATTAAATAGAAAAATTCATAGTCCCAAAAACCATTAGGTGAGATCGAGCCCAGAATTACTCAAATAGAACAATTAAAATCACTCTTTTTCATTATCGGAAGAAAGGTTAATTTTTCAGCCCTAGCGTCCGATCCTTGGACTTCGCATTCTCCCTCCTGCTTCAGTCACCCATGTACGCCGAAGCCCTCCCTTGGAACTTATTCTTGAAGTCTGCCCACGCCTAATACCTGTAATGGTTCACCATAGCTACCTCAACTCCGACCTCTTTCCACGTCCATTCCCCCTTCACCCTGACCTCCAGTCACTCCACCGCCTCTAGCCACACGATTGACTTGTGCCTCTACTCCCTCCGCCTCTGCCTCCGCCACTTATAGCCTCGCGTCACCCCCTCAGTCAGGTGCTCCCTCTACTTCAAAGGCCCGAACTCATAACATTTGATCGACACCTGCCCCACCGAATTACCACCTGTCAACAGCATTAAAGATATTAACATCCCTCTTTATGGCTTCGGGGCGTGGATCCAACAGGGGGAAAATATGAATTTGTCCACATCAAGGTACATCATCCAGATTCCAAGTGTAGCGATCCTTGGCCAGGAAGGCATAGGAGGAGAAGACGGCCTTTTACGTCTTGGGCGAAACCCAAGAAACGGTCTCAATGTCATAACCTTCTCGATTAAACCCAGTGATCACTTGCTTCGCATGGTTGTTGCTATCGTTGTAAAAGTGGAATATACGAGCATGGAGCTAGTGACGGCGATCTCGATGAGGTAATCATCGAAAATGCAACGCAACTCTTGGGGGAGCAATTGTTTGTTTGCGTTCTCTAAGAGGAAAACCAAATTTAAGTCCCTTAAGTTTTTTCCAATTTTCATTTCGGTCATCATACAACTAATTCCGTCAAATCTGTAACCGAAGTTAATTATATGCCTCATTTCCGTCATTCAACGGGCTTAAGTGTCTCACTTACCAAAATTGAAGGGGCGTGTCGGCCCGAGTCAAAGTCCAAGGAGTTGTGTATACAAGTTACCAAAGTTCATGGCTATTTATGGTTTTAGGCCATGTTTTTTTATGTACTGTCCTAAGAAGAACAAGTCAAAGAAGAAAATGGCGCATACCATCTCCCAAGTCACTAGTGCTGATCTTTCCAATGAAGACATGGAGTCGAACCTTCCAGGTGTGCTTGGTTGATGTAGAAGGATCATTGAATGCAAGAGGGGGAAAGTCTGAGGAGAAGTCAGAATGGAAATTAGAAGAATAAGGGAGGAGCTGGTGGAGTTCTAAAATATTTAAAATAATACCTATGGTATAGACAGAACATAGGTACCAGAAGAAACAGAGGGCTGATGGAGGAAAGGTGAAGACATCTGGGATAGAGAAGAGATGAGCAAAGGGGAGCTGGGGATGAATCCCAACAGGTTTAACAGGGCAGTCGTCGAAACCATACCTCTCAATGAGGGAGACATGGTAGTGAAAGACTCGGTGTCTCTGGGTGAAGGTGGATGACTGATGCTCGTATCTTTCAGCATCAACCGGGAGATTTTCATCCTTGTTAAAAATTGGGGGATCTGAAGAAGAGGAAGAAGAGGCCATCTCAGATTTTTGGTTTTGGAGGTTTAGGTGGCTTGAGGAAAGATTTTGAAGGTCTGCTCAGGATGGCATGGCATCTTAACTTCTGGTGATGGAGGTGGAAGTTCAAATGGTTCAACAGGAGTTGTGAAGATGTCATCCGTGGTTTGTTCCTTCTGGGAGTAGAGGACATAATAGTCATACTTGCCAGAGGGTTCTCCAAGTAATCCAACTTCGGGATCACCTTGATTATACCATTACTCGAGAAGATGTTGAAAAGACTTCTTTTTAGGCTTCTTCTTCTTCTTCATCTTCTTGGTAGTTTCTTCATCGTCATAGGGAGATCGGTAGCAGTCTGGGCAATCACAAATATCAAAATATTTGTGTCCCTTTGGATCCTGAAAGGAGTAGACTGGATTACCTAGAGAGTCAAAAGACTCAATTGGTATTTGCAAGTATTCCACGGGCTCCCGGATGAAGGTAAGGACGGCAGGAGTGGAGAAGACATCAGTGTCTTCATCGCTGGTATGTTCGGTATCCTCAAACATTAGTTTATGAGTATTGGAGAATACCGCCAGATCGAATTGGCCCAGACACCGACAACTACAGAATTCGTTCTCAAGCTATATAAAGAATTCATTGGAGAACCAGATGCTCTTCTTGACATAGCAAGAGAAGAATTCTTCAAAATGAAGTGCTGCTCATACAACCGGAAAGTACTCCTGAAGACTTTCCCCCTCTTGCATTATCTTGAGAAGCACTATGAAAGTATGCTCAAACGCTTCTACCTTATCTGCACCGGCTATAAAGCTGATAACAACCAGAGAAGCACTACCACTCCACCTACAAAGAAATCTTGGCCGTCACACGTGGGATTGAGAAGTTCTCCGCCGTCACAAAGAACAACGAGAAAGGGCTATAGCAACTTAGAAGGCTATTAACCAGATTAACTGCCTTGCTCCTGCGCCTTCTTCATCTCCAAGTTTGACATTAAGTTTGGCTTCTGGCAGTTATCAATCTCTCCTCCAGACAAATACAAAACCGCCTTCTGCATCCCAGACCACCCTTACCAATGGACGGTGCTTCCTTTTGGTCTAAAAACGGCACCCTCATTGTTTCAAAAGGCCATGATCCAAATCTTCGAGATGAAATAAATATAGGAAAAATTGCCAATAACCCCCTGAGGTATGTTTGAACCTACAGCTTTGTCCCCATTTTTCAGAAACCTACACTTATACCCCTCAACATTTAACTCCGTTGATGTCCGTTATTAAATAAAAAAGAAATTGTTTGACTTTATCCTCCTTACTTTCTTTCTTTGAAACTTTGCCCCTAGTTTCTAATGATTTTAATTACACTCCTCCAACAAACACGTATACATCAAAAAAGAATTGAAACGCTAAACAAACCCGAGAACAAATAAAAGGAAAACAAAGAAACGGACTTCCCACATATCAAACCGGTCCCAGCGGTGGTGCAATCGGACTTTTGCCTACCCGATGCTCATCTGATCCTTCACTGCCAGCGATCGTCGTGGATGTTCACGATTCCATATCTTAGATTCGACCCAGATTTGTGGCTGTTCACGAAATCACATGAAATCACGCGAAATTAGACAAAATCACTGCCTACCCACACTCTAGTCGTTCGTGATTCCTAGGCGCGATTCATCTGAATCCAGTGATTCCCAGGCGCGATTCATCTGAATCAAGACAAAATCAGGTGTAATTCATTTGAAACATCGGGCGAAATCAGGCTAGGTCATTCACGATGAAATAGCCTTCGTTTACCATTGCATCCGTTCACGCCGATTTGCTTCTGTTCACGCCTCTCGTTCGAATCGAGAGGAGCGAGACAGCGACACCATGGGGAGAAGAGAACGAGAAAGCGAGGAGAGCAAAATTGAGAGGAGGGAGAGAGCGACGCCATGGAGAAGGAGAGAAAGAGGAAGCGAACAGAGCATGTGAACGCCGCGATGGAAGAGAAGGGACAATGAAACACAGGCTGTCATGGTAAAGGAGGAAAGGCAAGGGTTTCTGGTTTTAGAAGTTCCTAGTTACGTGTTTTTCAAATTAATTGGTTTTACTTGAAAGGATTTTAGTAGTTAGGGGGCGAAATTTTTATTGAAGAAAGTTAGGAGGGCAAACTCAGACATTTTCTCCTTTTTATGATAATGGTGAATAACGGTATTGACTTTGTAGGGGGTTAGTGTAGGTTTCTAAAAAATGAGGGAAAAACTGTACGTTCAACCAAATCTCAGGGTATTTTTGTGTAACTTTCCCAACAATAATATACGTACAAATAACTATGTGCATATAAAGAAAATATCATAATAATTTTAATATCAAAATATAACATGTACAAATACATAAATAAGATTACGTAAATATAAAATATAATAATAATAATAATGTCACATGTATTATTATTTATATACATTTTCATTCATTTTTAATGTAAGCTTATATGTTTCCATATATGTGTATATTTGTATCTAAATATATTTTAAAAAATAGAAAAATCTAAGAATAGAATAAACGAAAGAGCAATAAATAATAATAAAGGAAATAGTTAAACAAGCAAAAATTTGAATAAATGGAGAAGAATAAAAATAAAATTAATATACATTTGTCTCATACAAAACATATAGATCACTAATGTATTATCACCAAACAACTTTTTTTAGAACCTAGTATTGGTTTTTATTTAAGAAAATAGAACATGAATAATAAATATATATTCTATGTCTGCAAAACAAAAAACTATATGTATTCGTGAAATATGTGTATGAAAATTACAAAAAGAAAAAAAATGAATTTAAAAAATTGGTATGCAAAAAATAGGCTTATACAATTATATATATTTGCACACTAAAAATAGTAAGTTTGAGCATAAATATTTGAATGATTGAACTAGTACATGTAGTTGAATATATTAGTAAACAATTTTGTGTCATCATTTATATATATGTCTCATATGACTTTTATATATCTTTCATCTTCTTGGTATATTGAATTCATACATATTAATCATCCAACTTGCATATATCTCTACTGTTGGTGATAAGTGCATGTGCTTTAGATTTTTTTTTTTTTGTAATTTTCCTCATCTTATAAATTGAAGGGTAATTTTTAAATTATAGTAAATAATTGGGTAAATATCGCCAGTTATTCCTAAACTATACCCATGTTGCTTAATCATCCTGAAACTATCAAGTATTGCACAAATTATCCTCAAACTATTTAATTGTTGTACTTTCATCCTGCCGTCAATTAAACCATTAAATATGAATGGAAAAATAACATGACTGCTGATATGGCATCGAAAAATGATGTGGTTGCTGATGTAGCAAAATTTTTCCATTCATTTTTAACGATTTAATAGATAGCAGGATGAAAGTGCAACAATTAAATAGTTTGAGGACGATTAATGTAATATTTGATAATTTCATGACAATTAAGCAATATGAGTATAGTTTAGGAATAACTAGCAATATTTACCCTAAATAATTTCTTAGAGTATAGGGGTATAGATTTGACATGCCTCTAAAGAGGCAACATTTTCTTTTTCTATTTATTTCCAAAACATATCTGCTCGGACATTTTATCCAAACAAAACGCGAAATCTTATAAGCAGAAAAAAACACTGACATCACATTTTGATGCCTTTTAAGAGTAGTTTCTCTGCAACATAATCGACACCATGCCCTTCGGACTCAAGCAGTGTGACCAATAAAAAAATTTAAAAATAGAAACGAAAGTAGCTACTTCTACGTGAGGAAGTTGAAAGATGATGAAAGCAAACAAGCTTAGAAGCATTATCCCGAAGGAAGGAGAAACACCTTCCGACGCAAGTTACTTTTTCCCAATACTCAGTTGAGGGGAAAAAAGAAAAAAGCTACATTATAAATAAATCCCACCATCCCACTGCCAGTGCCACGGGTAGCTCTTGACCGAGCAAGTATAAACAAAAAAAGGTGAACCCAAAAGCTAAACGTTGGCTATGGCGGAAATGCAACTGCAATCGTTCCCAGCCTTCGACTTGGATTACGCCGACGATTTCTACTTCTCGGCGCTCTTCGACGAACCCGATGATTCCATCTTCCCTCCCGACGACGAAAAGTACGCCCAGGAAATACAGTTCCAAGAGGCCCTCATGGCCTCCACCATCACCCCCCCACTCAGAATCCAGCCTTCATCAGCATCTTCTTCCTCGCTGCCGCCCATCCAAGAACCGAGCTCATCCGTCGGCGGATCCTCCCAGAGCTTCTGCGAGATTTGCGTTGAGAGGAAAGAGACCGATCAGATGTTCAAAACCCAGAAATGCCCTCACTCCTTCTGCTCCGATTGCATCACCAGGCACGTCATGACTCGCGTCCAGGAGAGCGTGACTGTCGTCACCTGCCCTGGAATCGACTGCCGATCGGTCTTGGAGCTCGATAATTGCAGGCCCGTCTTGCCCCAGATAGTTCTCAGTCGGTGGGAGGATGCTCTGTGCGAAGAGCTTATGAACGCCAACCTGAGATTTTACTGCCCTTTCAAGGATTGCTCGGCCATGTTGGTGAAAGATGAGGAAGAAGGAGAAGTTATAAGAGAAAGTGAGTGTCCCTATTGCCATCGATTGTTCTGTGCTCAATGTTATGTTCCTTGGCATCCTGGTATTGGGTGCGAGGAGATCCAGAACTTGAACGAAGACGAGAAAGGGAGAGAGGATTTGATGTTGAGGGAACTTGTGGAAGAAAATAAATGGGGAAGGTGCCCACAGTGCAAATTCTATGTCGAGAGAACAGAAGGCTGCCCTCACATGACTTGCAGGTTAGGTTACTGATAAAATGTCTCTGTTTCTTTGGTTTTTGGAGCATTATGCTTTGAATATTCTAACAAGTATACATCCTAGGATGATGATCCCTACAAATTTTTTAGTGGTTTGATGCGGGTGGTTGAATGAAAGCTTTGATCTTGAAGTGAAATTTGCAGGATTCAACTATTTCTGTGTGATGGGACCTGATTGTGATTATTTGGAGTGATTGGTGGTGTTATTATCGCAGAGGTTAAGAGGGTTGATTGAAATGTAGTTGTTCTTGTGATTGGTTTTGCAGGTGCAGGTTCCAATTCTGTTATGGGTGTGGAGAGGAATGGAATGACAGCCATGGTGGCTGCCAGAAAAATTAGGAGTCTGGAATCTGGATGAAGTATTGAAGAATAAATATTGTACTACTACATCTGTTAGCTCATGCAGTTTTATTTGGGAAGTGTCTCTGTGCATAAAAATGGCAAGAATGTGAATTTAGCAAATAGCTGAGATTGAGAATTGTCCTTTTGTTTGTATGGTATTTGCCACATGGCCTTTCAAACAATCAAAGTTTAGCCTAACAACTAGGCCTTGTTATTAGTACGAAGTCTTTAGATTCCCCGCTGTTCCTTGTGCTCTGCTTGTTTGCTGTCTTCCCCCCTCCTCTTTCTCTCCTTCCTCCTCCTCCTCTCTTTTGAGTTGTTTCTATCATTGTTAGTTCTAGCACGCAAAAATTGTCATAAAAATGTTTTGGGATTACTTATGGGACTTTATTTCATCAGATTCAGGTTCCACTGGCCAAGTGTCAGCTTTTTTTTTTCTTCCTTTTGCAAGACATTTATTTATAGATGAGTTTGGTAAGGTTTCACCTTTATAGCTTATTCCTATAAACTACGTTCTAAATATTTCATTATTTTTATCCAGCAGTTCCCTCCAAATGTTTTGTGACAGAATCACATTTGGAGCCTCTGTTCCAGTCCAGTTGTCAGACACTACTATTGGGTATCTAAAAACGTCCAGAAACTTTCGGGTAGATAGATGGTCCCAAATTGGTCTTTTACCTTCACTAGGCAACTATCCGCGTTTTGCTGCGGATGTGACTTAGTACTTATTTTAATGTAAATGTATGGTTATGGATGTTGCTTAATAATAAGTGTTAGTTAAGAGAGAGACATAGTAAATGACAAAAAAAAATAAATAAATAAACAATAAAATAAAACATTAAGTAAATTTGATATAATTTTTTTAGTACTTACCATAAACAAATCTTACCCTTAAAGATGTAACATATTCATGACACATATACCTTAAGAAAAATAATGTGAATAAGAAAAAAACATCCACAGTAATGATGATTCAAGCCTAATAATTATGTCTTCATGGAATAAGAATTTGCCACATAATCTCTTTTGTTCCTCGTAACACACAGTCGATGGTTTTCGCCCTACATAATTTACACATTAAGAGCCTCAACTAACAGCAGATAAATTTATGAAGATCTTAATCTAAATTACTCCAATAAAGAAGTATCTGACATCTCATCACTTCCCAAAGTTTTCTCATTACAAAAATATCGATATCAAATCACACAGCAACAACAAAATAAAATAGAAACAACTATGAACATATCCTTCTATACCACAATACTAACCCCCTACAACTCCAACACCGAAACGGCCAGGAAAAAACAACTCCAAAGGTCGTGAGTTTTAATAGGAGTAATATTGCAACAATTAAAGGATAAATGACTTAATTGAAAAATCAGCATAAATGGAAGGGCCCCCTGGCAAATTAATCCAACTTCATAAAAACAGATTTCCTCATTGTACTACAGTTCTAAATGTAAACCACCAGACATTAGGTACTACTCCACCATAGCTACAAAAGATGGAGGACCAAGATCATCATTAACCCATGAACAAAGGGTCACGTGTCGCACCCTCCTTCTCCTCTTCCGCTTTAATGTTTATAATTTCATTTTAAATTGATTCCGAACCTTTATAAATTCATTGTATATTGGCTCCTAGCTTTAGATAGGCGTAGAAACTCAGTTTACAAAGAAGAAAAACTAATAGCTTAAATTTTGCCATTAACTATTAGAAAATTATGACATAGTTTTAATTTATTTGAAGACAACTACTGAATAGTTTGAATTATTAACTCTCACAAATTAGTTGACATTAAATTTTTAAATATTAATTTAAACTGTTTGATAATTATTATTATTTTTAAATTCAAATGGTGATAATTTTTTTACAGTTAATGAACAATTTAAGCTATCAAATTTTCTTCTATGTAAATTAAGTTTTTGTGCCTACATAAAGCTAGGGATCAATGTACAATTAATTACACAAGTTGTAACAAAATGAAGGTTAAGAATTGATTTGCAATGAGAATTATAGGCTTAGAACCAATGATGCTTTCAACCTAAACTTTTCTTATCAGTAAGATAACCTTTTTTCTATGAGTAAGATAACGAGAAAGGAAGCTCTTAATTTCCCTTTCAAATTGTTACATCTTCCTAATCCTCAAAAGATTGCTGCATCTTTCCTATTCTGCTGCTAATTTACGTTTACAAAGACAACAGGACTCCTTGCAGCGTTACAAGCAAGCTTCCGCCCATGATTTTTTCAAGCAATGAAAGTACAGACCCTAGAGAAAATTCCATCGGGTAGAAATCCTGTAAACACAACTAACCTGCCTAAAGTTCCCTATCTTTTTATACTTAACCTTTTGAGAACAGCAATTTTAAAGCCACTTCTAAGCATCTTGCTTGTTCAGGCTAAAACACACACAAGGAAGCAAAAGTTGTTCGCTAAGAATGACGTCTAGACTAGGAAAGAATCAGAGCATCAATATTATGGTTTATGTCCAGAAAAATTGGAAGAAAACGAACGAGTGCTGAAGGATGATTTCACAAAGTCAATAGATCCGGCATCAGATTGATTATCATAATCCTGTTTGTTCCTCTTTGTTGCAACGAGCAAGGTGGTCTCCTCCTCATCAACCTTTTCAACCGGCTTTGAGTCGAAGCTTGTGCCACGGAATGCTGGATGTATATAAGCATTGTGAAGGTACAGTTTTAAGTTTAGCTTTGGTTCTGTTGCTCGTTCTAATGTGTCCTTTACCATTGCATCCTGCCATGTTATAAGAAGTCAGAGCTCCTCACAAGCTCAGTTACTCAAGGAACACGGACAAAAAAAAAAAAAAAAAAGAAAGCAAATCAAAGGAGAACGAGATGAATACATGAATGTGTCAGATTTCCTGTTATTCTTAGTTGGGGCAGGCAAATGAATAAACCCCATCATATTTCCTTTTATTTTTAGTTGAAGCATTTGGAGCAAGATACAGTTGAAAAGAAACATTGATTTCTACTCTTCCTAAATTCAACAAATACGTAAGATGTGGCTTTATGTGGCTATTGAAGCAGCTACATCAGGTAGGCAACTGGAAATGGATATCAAAATCTAAAAGATGTGACAGAATAGCAAGAGTAACATGATTCTTCCAAGCCTCTTTGACTTCACAATATGAAGAATAACATCCACTCTTAATCACACCCTATAAATTTTCTGCAAACTCTCTTAAAGCATGAAACAGTCCTGACCACTAATGGTTCTTACTTACCTGCAACGGATACTTCACAAATGCAGATTCAAATCGTCCCTTACAATATCTGTGAAACCATATTGTTAATATGGGGAGGGGAAGAAGCAAAGGGATGCACTTCGCAATCATCTTGGTGCTAAGCAATCCAATCAGCAGGAGTTGAGAGACTATGAGGTCAATGATTAGCCGTTGATGCACGTCCGGCCAAAATGCAGCCGCACTTTCATATTTTTGATCATACACATTGATCACCTTGCAAAAAGAAGAAACTAGACACATAAAAGGCAGAACAGCTGAACTTATTTGTTATGTAAAACAAGAAAATCTTAACAAGTACTGAAAGTGATATGAGGACAAAATCTGAGCTTTCCTTTCCATTTTCTCATTTGATTATTTTTAAAGTAATCATGCTGAACATTTATGACCAATGTGATAAATCTTATGCTTACTTCTACACCCACGTCTTTCATATGCTAACGACACCAACAAAGGCAAGTAAAAAGATGCATGAACATAAGGTGACAGAACAAATTCGTATCTAAACAAGTTACTAAAATGAAAATTTTTCATACCTGATGGCGATACACCGTAAAGGAAAAGGCAAAAAAGATGACAATGAAAGGAAGAAGTATGGGCGTGACTGCTGAATAAACAAGCCCCAGCAAAAAATAAAATTGTATCTGGGGTTCAGCCTGTGCAAATTCCCAGCAGCGAGGATCCATCGCCTTTTCTCTATCATGTTCTGTCTTTACCAGAAATGCATTTCTAAAGTGAAACATGATTAATGGCACTAATCGGAGGATATCTGCAGCAATTGCAGCCCAGCCATCAGCCATTACATAAGTAATAAAGAAAGTGGCTTTCATCGGTATGGACACACCAACGGTTCTGGGAATTCTGTGAAGGAGATAAAAACTCTTGATGTCAGCTTCCTTTGCAGTGAAATTTGTTGGATGTCAATTTCTTTGCATTCCAAGTCCAAAATCATAGTAAGTTTAGGATAAATTTTGAGCATTGAAAAATGCAGAGAGACTAAAACAATTTTTCAAGTTTGCACCCATTTGAGTCCCCAGGAAAGCTTGTACAACAAGTGCACCAGTACAAGAATTGGATATTTAATATAGCTGGCATGTCTAAGCGTAAGTGAACATGTGTTTTTTTAAATTATTTTATTTAGTGATGAAAGAAATAAAATACGGTGAAGATGATTTGTCTGCAGGTTATGAAATGTTTCCATGCAAGTGTAGAACGTGCAATGTTAACTGCTTTGTAAAATCGTCTCATTATTCCCTCACAAGAGGATTCAAGTAAAGCATTCAACATAGAAAATTGTTTGTTCCTTAGCATGGACTTGCAGTCATTGTCACCCCAATAGAATAAATGGTTTGTTTTTCATGCTAACAATCAGGATTAGGGTTCCATATTTTGATGATGATGATGATAGAGAATGATTTACATTATCCCTTGATTGCAGCAAACAGCATCTCACTATTTCAAGCATATAAGTAGAAGGTCATGGGTATTAGTTTATAAACCAGCCTCTAACTTCTAGAAATGCAAATGGACAATGCTTTCATGTAGTTATTCTAAGACTTTCTTTTTCATGTAGTCAGAATGTTAAGTCAAAATGTGTCACTGTCTTGCGCAGGTTAATTGGAAGAGAAATGGCAGAAAAGTTATTTCTTCTTAGCACAAAATACTAGCACATACTCTGTTGGGCTTTGGTGAAGAAAAGCTTTAAGCTGCTGGAATGCTGTTCCTGTGATGATGCTCCCAAGAAAAACGTTAACTACTATGAAGAGATAATATTTTGAAGCTGATCTTCGATCCAAAGATGAAAGTGAGGTAAAACCTTCTATTTTGGACATCGTCATGAGAATAGTAGGGATTAAAACAAGAAATATCTTCAATGCAATCCCTGGAAGAAATCCTTGGATGACAGATTCAAGATACTCACTGCAAATTAATTCCAAAATCAGAGACCTAAAACCATCATCTGGTTCTGAAACACCTTGAACTTAAAACAACTGGCAACAATTTCTGCTGCATGGAGATGAAAGATCTAGCCTTTTTGACAATCTATCAGCCTGTGAGGCTGTGACTCAGAGAGGGGTTTGGTTTTTATGGTTTCATCTTCTTAATCTCTGTCAAAAATCCCTGATTTTCCCTCTTTGCATGAGAGCCTCTTTAAGCACTATGCAGAGGAGAAAATTTTCAGCCCTATAGAAATGGGAGAGCCAAGGGCAATATAGCATGCCTTTCATACTGTAAACACCATAGTAGCTGCCCTTCCCTGGGCAGATGAGAAACAAGCAGGTCTAAGTTGTAAATGGTTAGAATTGAACCAGTTATATAGCTGCATCATGTCCTTGCAAATCAAGGGTTTTTATGGTCAAGAAAAACTTATGCATTACATAAAACCTTCAAAGAAACCATTTAGCTCATGACAATGAATCAAAACGTTTTCCATTTAAGGGATCTATTCCAGATGGGATAGAGTATGGGCAGGATAAAGTTCAGGCGCTGCAGTCCAACAGGTGGCCACCCCTTAAATTATATAATGTCCTTAAAAGAATGGACTAGAGCACAGCTGCTGGCTGCAAAAACAGATGCAGAGTCTGACTTTTCAATTGGGAATTGAGATAGAAGTCACAGAACACGGCAGTGGCACAAGATTCCTACTGTCACTTCAAAGTAATGGAAGTACACGATCTTAATGCATTAGTAATATTGGAGACTAATAACTAGCAACTCTGCTTTCTTGTCTTCCAGCAATTTGTCCACCTATCTAATTAAGTTGGATGTGTCTCTCTTCTTTCATTCTCCCAAGAATAAACAAAAAGATTTAGCACCTTCCCACTTTTTACTGATTTTTTTTTTTGGGTAAACTAGGCGATTCATAAAGCACAAAAGCCCTCTAATGAGGGTTACAATAGTTCGACACTTTTTACTGATAACTTTTTTTTATTCAAACCTGTCCTCAAACTGCAGAAATTTTTTCCCTTTCTTTGGGGGTGGCTGGGGTAGGGGTGATGAGTTCAGGAAAAAAACTGCCCCTCTTTTCTTGTTCCCTTCAACTGTAAGAGTCCAAGCAATTGATGAATGGCAGGGTCAAACATCCAAACAAAGTGTCAAACACAAATGAAATCCCATTACCTAGGTCATGTCTCATTGCTCATAGCCATGCAATTAGAAGGGATGAAATAATGTAGTATTTAGCATGAAAGAAGAAACATCCACTGATAAGGAGGATGAGCTTACCTCTCAGTTATGTGCCTCATAAAAGGAAAAACCTTCTCAATTGCTTCAATATTTGCCAGAGATTGAACAAATGAAATGGGGATCATGAAGAAAAAAGTTAAAAAGAATAGTGCGACAGCCATGAGAAATCTCCGAACACTGAGTTCAACATATGGTACTGAGAGATTATTCCAATAAACATCACGCGGTTCAGGTGCCCATTCTGCCAACCAAATTGTTGGGTTACTGGACAGCTGAGTCTGAGCACAGACAGCTGCTCCCCATCGAGATTTAAATGAAACAAATGCTGCTGGAACAATGGTCCTAGGATCATTCATGATCTTATCTCTTTCAATTGTCTCCTGCACATGCATCAGAAATTACAGGTTAGGAACAAAGAACAAAAAAGAAAAAGTTTAATCCACACAACTTCCGTTGTCACTATTTTCTTCATTATCCTTTTCATAGTGCAGAGATAAGGAAGGGGAGAAATGGAGAACTAAATGAAATTACTACTCCATCTCAGAAAGAATGGAACTTACGAATCTTTTGTCCCAAAATAAATGGCACCAACACTGCAAGCATTTAACATACATGCACAAAAGAAATAAATAGCACCAACACTGCAATCATTTAACATACAAGCACAAAAGAAAATGGAGTTGAAGAGAAACCCACACTAACAATGGAACGTGATACAGCATCCTAAAACTTGAAAAAATGAGAAAGTATAATGCTTTCAGAGACAGAGGAGGTATGAAATCTGAGCTAGAACATTCAACCTAGTAATATCTTTAACTCCAACTGCTGTTCCAGTGTAAACAAAAAGGATGATTTCTGCTGAAAAACTTGAATCCAGGAATTCGACACTTCCCTTATCACATAAGCCCAAAAACTCCCACAAACCGAGCAGTGAGTACCCAGTAATAACTGTGGAAAAATGGACATGACAACTTCACACCGAAAGTAGAGATCTTTGTGTTAAAAACCACACAGTTTGTAAAGAGGGTTTCCCGTGTCTTTGTGCCGTGAGGCCTCTCCATTGACTGCCAATTGGTCTTAGGTTGAGTGCTTGGATATGGTGTCAGAGCACAAGCTTGATGGGCCCCAGTTTCTCTCAATGCCCCATCTCTGGTTTTGCTCAGATTAGGCCTTGGTGCTGGTTTCTGGTTTAAGCTCGACATGCAAATGGCTGAGCTTTGCATGTGAGCTGGAAATAATATTCTATACATACTCACTAAATTCAAAGTGATTTTTATGATATGGTTTACCTTTATATTCACTCTAGATTCAAGAAGTGTTAAATACCACATGGTCTGTGAAAAGAGTTTTTAGTGTCTTCAAGTTGTGATGGAGCCCCAGCTTTTACCAATTGACTTTAGGTTAGATGCTTTGACACTTCGCTGTTTAGCACACAAGTCTAAAAAAAGCACAGTTCAGTCTACCTTAACCTGAGGAGGTCAGTATAGAATACGTTTCACTTGCTACTCTAAGCATGTTGCTTGTTGGTCTTTCTTATGGCTAGTGTTCTTATGTTGACTTCATGTTGTTTCTCTTACTGGATTCTAATTTCTTTAAGCTACTTTACCTAATTAGTCTCAGTTTTTCTTCCTCCCACCATAACAATGTTATTTAATATAGGTGTAATAATTCATTGAAAATAAAATTTTTACAATGTTATTAAATTTTTATGAATTTTTCTTTTTTTAATGCCTACAAAAAGAAAAATTCATAAAAATTTAATAACATCCTAAAACTTTTACTTTCAATAGACTATTACACCTATATAATATTAGCTTTTAAATAAAATTGTTTGTAAGCATAAAAGAAGTCATTTTAGATTAAGTTAACTTAGATTAAAACGAACTGGATGTAAGGAGCATTTTGTGTGAATGATACTATCTTCTCAAGAGGTCATGGGAAGACAAACTAAAGGGGCTCAACTTCCATCACTGGTTATAGGATGAGCCTAGTGAAGTCTTCACTTTAGAATGTAGGAAAAGAAGAATAACTGGTTCGTTTTCAATAGAATGGAGTATCAATCAAATCAAGTAATGACATCCTAATTCCAACTAATTTGTTCAGCTATATGAATCCTTTTACTACATTCTGATCGTTGGAGGAACATTACGTTTTAAACACAGACAACCAGGATCTAACACAAATGACTGGTTTTACAACGACCTAGGATGGGCTACACACTCACACATATTAGTAGCATAAGATATAGTAATTTTTATTTCGTAATTTTACTGAAGATGTAATTAAATGATCCTAACATAACATAACCAACTAAAGGAACTCTTCTCATTGAACACTAGCCTGGCTTCCGTGACAACTATTTACTCACAGGAACAGAGGTTGTGACCACTGTAAAGAGAAATTAATCCTGGGAAATGGATACAAATTGATCAAATATTTACACTTACTTGTATAATAAGTTTCTGAATCTCCAAGGAATAATGATCGAGCGCGTCAACACTAGTTCCAAAAACACCCCAAAGACCTGTCTATAATAAACAATAGAAAAATTGGCTAATGAACTCTGGAGCATTTTAATGCATTAATTCCACATTTTGTAAATGAATGTCAGTAAATAGTGATTGTAAGTTCATCTTGCAAAGAATATACCTTTGTGGTGGGTCTTGTCGAAGATTGCTCATACTTAGTCTGATAGTAAGTGTACCAATTTTGTAAGCTAGCCTTCTTCTCAACCACATGCGCCAACTTATTTGTGTTGTACACGAGCTGTCAAATCAAATTCATATAGTGAAACGAAGTTGCATACATTAATAGAATTCTGCAGCAGAGAAACTTGAACTATAGTGGTTCTACACATGATCACTCAATTTTTTATTGTCTGTGTGTGGTTTCCATTATGCACACAGTTAGGTCAATTTGTTTTTACCGATTCATTTCCAGCAAATAAACTAGCTAATGTAGCGATCAAACTTACCATCTGACCTTAACATGGCAAAAGTATAACACACCTGATGAGTGAGATAATGCTCAGGGTGATTTACACAAAAGAAATGTTCAATGTGCTCGCTAATTGATTCATCAGGATCTGAAGGAACATTTCTAACAAGAACCTGTAAAATGAGGGAGGTTTACCAGTGAATAGGGGTTCCCAGACGGCAAAAAATAAGTATTTGGAAAATCTTGATAATTCTCAGGATAAGATTATACTATTGCTTCAAAATTAAAATGTAGGCGGCTGCCTAGCATCTATAACTGCTAAAAGTATTTGTCTGAAACTGAAACGTGGCCTATAATCTATAACTTCTAAAATTATTAGTCTCACACGTGGACTACAAACTTTCTAACAAAAATGTATTTTTTTATTCAATGAGAGAACAATTGCATAGTATATTAGCTCAAACATTACTAGTATTTGGTCTAGTGAACAGCATGTAACATGAAATATAAAATGAAACCAAACTTCATATTCTTCAACCAAGCCAACAACTGGACAGTACAACCGCAAGAGAGGTTACGGCATCATGGACATACTCTGGATGTTCACTCTTGATATTTGGCTGGTTAGGACTTTAGTTTCTGATTTTGTTTGAGCCTGTCGACCTTGCAGCCTTGAGTGCTTCTTTCTAAGGTTCAAACAAAGCTTTCATAGTTCATCAAGTTTTCTCTTGTGGGGATTATCTAGTAATTTCTTAGGTCTGCTGGAAATTCCAAATTCTGTCCTAGGTTTCAATTCAATACCCTCGCATTCTTGGTTGTTTTTTCATGGTTTAAGAGATATTTACTAGTTTACTTGCATGAAATCCAAGTCCTGTTGGTGGGATTTCCAGTAACCTAATTTGTATTTCCTTGTGTAATAACTTGAATTCAAGTAATATCCAGAAAAAAGTAGCAACCAAATAAAGCTATTATTATTTCCCAATAGAGTATGTTCATTTAGTTCTCGTACTTGGATGCTTGTACTTCCCTATGTTTGCATATCTTTTCATACAACTTCAATCGATTGAGTTCTATCTAGTAGTAAAAGCAAACAATGTGCAGCTATACTCGGACAAATATAAGAATGCAGGCATGTATGAATGTACGTATTTATGTTTAAAATGAAAAATATGCACCTCCAAAATTTTGTGTTATGGACAGAAAACTAGGAAAGGAACAGAACTCACTGTGAATTGATCAGGACGGCGTTTTTCATGTGCTAGAAATCGCAACCTCATGGCAGTTATTCGTTTGTATTCAATGTATAGCACATAAAATGCCCAAAATGTGAAGACATACGACATACCAATATGTGCCAAGAACCTGAAAAGAACAAGTTAAGAATTGTTCATTTGATAGAATGGACCATTTTGTGAATATATAACTTGCTAAACTAAAATATTTATGTGATTCAATAAAACAGGCACAGGAAAAAGAAATGAGAAACTTGATTTTTGGGGGGTCGGGGTGGGGGCAGGGGTACTTGGAATCAATTACAAGTGATGAGAGTGAAGGGAAATCCAACTACATAGGGAGGGGTGGGTTTTTAGCCTTCAAGGAGGCTTTGACCCCAGCCCATGGGCAACTTGGTGAACTTAAAAGCTGCCACTACGGCAAGACTTCAAGTGAATAAATGTGCTACTTGGCAAGCGATCAAAGTAAACCCCAAATGGATGTTTAAGAGCTCCAATGCTTTCTTCAAAGCTCCAATGCTTCTCGCGAGTCACAATTGACTAGGTACTGAAACTTTAAAATACTTTCATTTTTAGCCCTTGATAACAATAGAATTGTTAGTCTTATAAGATTATGGCAGTGAACAGTTTCAGTCCAAGATTTTGAGCGTTTAACTTCTAGCAGCAAATGAATAATCTCTCTTTTAGTTCTCAATACAAAGAGAAACCCAACCACTAGGACCACAGGAAATAACTTAAAAAGGAGAAACTACAGGAAATGAAATTTTTTTTCGCACCTTTTTGATCCTTCTGGGACATTTGATATTGATAGTTTGTCAATGTCACTGTAAGTTAAATGTTCAATACTCTGTAATGTCTTCCCAGTGCAATTGACAGGCACCAGTACCGTTAGAGCAAATATAGATATTGGGATGAAAAGTTTTAGGCTGCAAAAGAGAACCAATGCATAACATCAGCTTTAAGTCACAACAATATTTTGGTTGGTCAAAATTGGGTTTAAAATGGGAAGAGATGGCAAAATGCATAACATGGTAACCGCCACTATCAGAAGAAAACATACAGCAAAACTGCTGCACACAGAGAACTCACCCAAGGAGGTAAATCCTAATATACACAGCAGAATCCAGTCCAGCATGATCAATGAGCTCAAGTTCAGGCATTTTCAGAGCTGCAGGCATCCAGTTTAGGAACTTAACGTATGTTCCCGCATCCAAATTTACAAATCTCTTTACAGTTGATCCAGCACTTCTTGGGCTGCTTCTTAATCCCTTCAGGTACCACTTTGAGAAGTAAACTCTATCATTAATTGGCTGAAGTCGGAGATATGCAAATGCCAAAAGGAATGCAAAAGCCGAAAACAGATTGATAGCAGCTGAGACACAGATATCTTTCAGTGTGGCCATTTTCCCCCCTGGAGGTTATTGATTTCCTGAATCAAGGTTATTAGGAAATAAAAATAAAAGAGCCTCAGTTTTGGATGAGAGAGCATATGGTCAGTTTCATGGCTAATCTTGATCTGCCTTCCCTCAAAACTTTTCATAAAAATTATCTATTCTGAACTCAAATCAACCTCAACTCAGGGTTCAAAAATTATGAATTGCAAATGCATTAAAAAACAAACGTGTTATAAATTATGCATTTGAGTTTGAATAAATGAAGGTTACTTGACCACATTACATTCAATTACAATTCCTCTTTACTTCATTTTAACTTCAAAATGAATACAAAATTTAAACTAATGCAAACGCGTTCAAGAAAATGTGATCAAAGTACATCAAGAGCCCGGAATGCATGATAAACTATGCCTTCCCTCACTCTCTCCCTCCCTCCCTCTCTCTCTCTCTCTCTCTTTCTCTCCGGTAACTCCGCAGAATATTTACCAAAACGAATTCGAATCCCGTTCCCAATTTCTTGAACCTGGTCATCAAAAGCGCGACAGATTAAAGAAACAGGTAAGAATTCCAGCCAATTAAGACTTCCCCATCCGTTTACCAGCAACCAAGCACTATTTGACCAATTTTTCTACGTAACGAACGAAATGATGGACACAAATCGAAGAATTACCTGATCATATGAATACGAGTTGGTTGCCGTCCAAAAAAGCCGTACAGGAACGAGTCAAGAATTGCTTCAAAGTGGAGTATATTTTTGGGGGAAAATGTGGAAACTAGGGTGTCGACATTCTGTGGCTCCTGGTTCTTCTTCGTCTGTCTCCTACTTCTGTTTCACCCATTTTTGGATGAGGAGAGCGAGCGGGTGACACTGATATGGCGCCAAAAAGCGCGGGAGACCTCACATTGACTAGAAGCAAATAAAGTACTTTCAAAACCCCCAGACTCACCGGTTTGCCCCGCTTCCACTCCCGTCCTCTCCTCGCCCCTCCTCTAAAATGGTAAACCAACGGTCAAACTCTAAAAGAGAAATCTTCACAAGCAACCAGAAAAAAAAAAAAAAACTAATAAACAACATGAAAATTAATAAATTAATTATAGAGAGACTTGAGCATCCTTTCAAAATATGAAAATAAATCAGGAAAATTATACTCACCCTCCAAAAAATATGCCTCTGGTCTTACTTGTATAAAGTTTACAGACATTGTGTTACACCTTCAATTTAGTGCTGATGTATTTTACTTTTCATATGATAACGCGTTTTTTTTTTTTTTTTTTTTTGCCAGAAAAAGATCATCTCATTGGAGAATCAAGGAAGGTCATACACTACATCCTTGGATTGGAAATGAAACATGGGAGATGAGGGGCTTGACACCCACTGCTCATTTCTCATCGATCCCCCTTTTACAAGATTGGGCAATATGATTAGCACAACCATTTGCACTTCTTCCTATTCTCCTAGAGGAACAAACTTGGAAAGAAGTCTTGGATTTCCTCCACCATAGCTTCAGCTTTCCAGGAAGGTTTGTCTTTTAGAAGACAAGAGATGCCCTCGGCACCATCTGTTTCCAGCATAACTCGAGAGAATCTAAGTTCTTTAGCACGTTTTAGGCCCTCCTTTATATCATTGATCTCCATGGATAAAGCCTCATCAGCAAGATAAAATAGCCCTCTCATCTGAAGCGGACATACCTAAGCATCTCTAATAACCACACCAATACTAGCGTTTCCAGAGTTCTTGTCCCAAGCTGCATCTACATTTATCTTAACTATCCCTTCCGGAGGCCTTTGCCAGTGAATATGATACCACGTTCATACATGCATGTTTTTTGTAATTTTAGGGCAAAAATAAAGTAATTGAAAGATATTTATACGTACATATGACGCATGTGGATATTAGGTGCCCAAATCGGACTACCTTAACAAATTTATTATTCTTTTTTTTCCAAAAGTGGGATCCTTCCTCCTATTTAAAACTTAGAAACTAAGTTGCCAGGGGCCTTAAATGTCTATCAAATTAAGAGTCAATTCATTTTAACTTAAGTTAATTCAATTTAAAATGACTTATTTTTATGTTTACATTTTTTTATCCAAAACCAATTTCATTCAAAATTCAATATTATTTAGATGAAATAATCTATTTATTGTAAACTTTTTATGATACTATTAATTTTTTAATGAATTTTTCTTTTTTAGGCATTAAAAAAGAAAATTTCATAGAAATTTAATAGCAAGAAAATTTTTTGTTTCAAATGGATTGTTACACATATATAATATTGACTTTCAAATGAAATTGGTTCTAGGCAAAAAAATATGTAAAAATAAAAAATAAGTCATTTTAGATTAAGTTGATTTAAGTTAAAATGAATTAGCTCTAAACCTGCACTTGATTAAAAGCACCAAACTTCGAGCAGCGATATTTGCTGCTCGTGGTACATACGTAATTATGATGAGCTTTTTACTTTTTTTTTTTGTACATAAATTTTAGAAGTAAAAAATATTTTTTAGATTTTATATAGTGAGAGTTTAAATATGAATTAAAAAATTAAACTTTATGTTGAGAGAGTTTAACTAAAGATAGTGAATTAAATTAAATATTAAAGACTTTCCAAAAAACAAAACATACATTTTTTTTGGCACAACACAAAAATAAATAGTTATCTTTTGTTTTTGATAGATGGAGTATTAACTATTATGAATAAGTCACCTTATCAAATTTCAATAAATCCCAATAATTTGTAATGCGCATTACTATTAAATAGATTCAAACAAAATGATCATTTTTGGCGTACCAAATTTAAAGCATTTCTCGTGTCAGCATGTTTAGTACTCTTTTTTTTCCCCCTGTTTAGTACTCCTTTTAAGTGACTATCTTATCTCACATAATAAAGCGTTAAGGGTTCTTCGAAGATCCTCCTCACGTTGTTTTTCTCTATTTAAGGTAAAATATGTTTGTCGTCCCTTAACCATGACGGTTAATTATTTTCAAGTGGTTGTTTGATATAATTTGTGCTATCACAAAATCCCCTAACTCATGTATTATATCCTATCTAGGTCATTTTCATTAATTTTTTCATTATCTTTTACAGAAGTTGCTTATGTGGCAATATATTAAACTCCTTGATGGTTTCCCACTGCCACATAATTTCATTTACCTGTGAGAAAGACTTGCTCAATGGCTTCTGGCAGGAACAAACACGAAATTGGCAGGAAAATTATTTACACCCACCAATTCACCAATTCATATGAGAAATCTGCAAAAAACAAAAAAAAACAAAATGGTTCGTTTAGTAACCAATTCATCGTGCCAAAATTTAACATAAATAAATAAATCTAATGCCTCATTGACACCTCTCTCCTAGTCGCCCTCAAATCTCACTCCACTCTTAGTTCTTTCTCATTCTCTAACTACGCCATTGCTCCTATAAACTTCCTTTCTAATCGGGCCTCCTCCCTCACCTTTTTCTCCTGTGGCTACTTCGAGAATCTCACCAACCTTATCTTCTCTGGCACCTTCATCAACACTCACGGCATCTTCGTAATTTTCATAACATAAACAATCAATTAAAGTAGAGGTAAGAGTGAAGTGCGATCGAGGGAGGAGTAGGACGTGCGATGGCAGAGGCGGCAGGTCGAGGTTGAGAAGCCTATATGTGGCGGAAGTGAGAGACAATGTGGTGGCCGAGCGAGAAGGTGCCGAGTTGATGAAATTTTCGAGCCACATTCACAATTTCTTCCTGAACCAACTGGTAATTTTCACCCACTAATATCACCACATCTTATTCTTAACCCAAACTATTTCTTCGAATCCGAATAAAATTAGTCGAATCACTCATCTCCTCTTCGAAACCCACCGAGGTTGCCTGAACGGAGTTGTTACCGGGAAGGAAGAAAAAGGAGCTGAAGAGTGACGCTGGAGAGATAGAGTGGCAGTTCAAAGGCGACGAAAAGGGAGAAAGAAAACAAAGAGAGAATGGAAAAAAGGAGGAGCAAAGGGAAGAGAATGAAGAAAGCAGCGGCGGTGGGGTTTTTGTGGATAAAGTGAAAAGAGAAGCAGTTTTAGGCATTTGGACGTATGATGTGGCAAGGCAGGCCCAGGCAGTCTGTGTGGCACTGCTACATCAGCTTTTTAGTCATTACATAATCAAGTTTTATTCGAGATAACGGCAAAATTGAATAAAGGAACTTAGGTTGGATGCGTGCTACCCGCTAGATGTAGAGGATTTTATAATGCACACAAGTTAAGGTAAGTGGTCATTTTAGAATAACCATTAAAATTACAAAACTGCAAATAAATTTTACTTTTTACCCTTTCTACTCCATGTGTGCAAGTAATCAAAACATGAGAGATCTCCCATATTGTGTCACAAATTAATATTGACTTCGAGCGATTAATCAATTGACATACCATGCATGTATAATTAAGATATATACAAATAATAAAAAAACTAGACTAATCGATATCATTCACTTCCTGCTTATCAAAACTATTGCATTATATATTATTTTTGGTAATACCAAATTTTTTATAACATTTTTATATTTAATATATAAAAAAAAGCTAAAGATATAAATAAAAACAATAAATAAACTTTTTTCACCTTCTTAATTTCAGCTTCTAACGAAAATTTTCAATAGATGTGAGGTGAAGTATGCATGTTAGAAAACACAAAAATTTGAAAGTGTGTAGATATATATTCCCCTTTGCAATATATCGTGAGATTTTATTTTATCAAGTTCTCTTTTTATCATACCTCCCGGTACTTGTTTTCGCGTTTTATATATTTATTTCGCCCTCTTTTGTTTTGAATCGATTGCACCGACGGGGTCCATGCGTTCCAGACATGCAATTGCTTGATTTTGATATCGAAGCGGTCATTATGTTTCTGTATATACAGGCTAATGTATATATATACATCCGATTTTGTTCTGGAAAGTTTGATTCAGATGTAGATGTAGCAGTAGTAATGACGGTGGATTTCTGCTGGGGGTTACGTCCGCGTATGGTGGTTTTCCTCTTTCTTGTTCTTTTACGGCTGAGTGCTCCGGCAATTGGTGAAAATCTCTTTATGGGGTTAAAATGTTTGGTGGCCAGTAAACGTAAAATCGGGATGGAGGTATATATATATAACAGAAATTGAGTCAATCAAATTCTTAAATATAGAGATATTTGACTTGGTGTTTTGATAATGTCAAAGATTAATTATTGGTTTGAATTATGCTCCACCGTAGCATGTCCACTGGTTCTGGGGAAAACAGCCATTAATAGATACTCTTATGTGTCTGGTCACAAAGGATTTTAGTTACGTTCCTGCAAATTAAGCCCCTTAAGTGTAGTTAATATGTGTCCTCCTTTTCAAGCGCTATCCAAGTTAATAAGTAAGTTTAATTAGTGTGGCAACGTGCGGGCCGTTTTCGGGAGTCGCCACCAATCAGTTTTCTTAGGTCGATTGGTCACCTTAAAATTGGTCTGCGAGAGTTCGAGGATCGGGAGTACGGTTACGCTAAAACAATATTGTTATAGCGCCCAAAATTGGCACCTTAGTTGATTTTAATTTTGTTTTACTTTGCTTTTAAATAATTTTCAGTTAACTTAGAAATTTTAACTGAATTAGTCGAAATGTGGATTTTTAAGTTAATTTGTATAGAATTTTATACTTCCGAACCATGGACTCTGCCGAGTCATTTGGACACGGAAGATTTGGATTCCGAACCATGGACTCTGCCGAGTCATTTGGACACGGAATTTGACAAAATTTTAATCAATTAATCCATATCGTAAATATGGATTTTTATGTTTTTATTTAATTTATTTATTTTAAAAAGGTTGATATTTTCTAAACCGTAGATCCTGCCGGATCATCCGGATATGGAAATTATTTTAATTTTTAGTTAATTATTTAATTTTTATGGAATCAATTATTAGTTTAATTATTAATTTGGAAATTTTAGGTTTACTAATAATCTAAAAATTTGATTTTTCTTTCTTTATATTTTCTTTTCTTTTCTTTCTTTTCTTTCTTTTTCTTTTCTTTTTACTTTTCTTTTTATTTTCTTGTTTAATGAAAGATCTTTATCATTTATTTTTTTTTAAGGAACCAAAAATAAATTTTTTTTTCAAAGAGTTATATATTTTTTTAAAAAAAAATCTTGATATTCATATATTTTATTTTATGTTTATTCTTTTTATTTGATAAAATATGAACCACAAAGTAATTATTTAATTAAGATTTTATTTATTTAATAATGAAACCAAAGATTTATATGTATATTATAAAAATAAAAGAAAAGTCTTGATATTTATATTTTGATATAAGGTTTTTAAAGTAATTATCTAATTTGTAAGTCTAAAAAAAATACATCCAATTAATAAGTCTAAAATATTTAATTCTTTTCTATTTATTTTATCTTATATTTTTTTTGAAATCATTTGGCTAAGATTTTTGTTTATTTAATAAAGGAATTAAAAAGTTATATTTTTTTATTATTTTAAAAGAAAATAAGTAAAAATATAAAAGTTTAATTTTCATATATTTATTTTTATAAAAAAAGTTTTTCTTTGTTTTTATTACTGGATAAAAAAAATAAAGTAAACTATTTAAAAATTAATTTTATTTTATACTTTACTTAAAAAATTTCGGTTTTCCAAACCATGGATCCTGGCGGATCATTTGGACATGGAATTTAATTTAAAATTTAATTATTAAATAGCACACGCAGCCTGAATTTTTCTAAGTGTGATTTTTTTAATTATGTCAAACTAATTTCATATTAATTAAAAAGAAGTTTATCTAATCTAATCCTATAGTTAAGCTTAACATTAATTTCTAAACTAATTCATAACTTTAATAATCCAAACAAAACTTAAAAAGTAAAACAATGGCTAATTTGTAAATCAGAACAATATTAGAGTCTAAAATATACAAATCACATAAGACTAGGGGCAAATTATGTATTTAAAATATTTATCTAACCAAATCATACGATTATACTTAGTAATAATTCTTTAAGTTTATTCATACTCTTAATTAAATGAACAAACAAAGACATAAAAGAGAATAAACATTAATGGCCAAATTGCAATTCAAAACAACCTTAAAGTCTCAGACGAACAAATCAAATAAATCCGAGGATCAATTATCTATTAAAATTACCTATCTAACCTAATCATATAATTAAGTTTAATGACAATTTCTAAGTTAGTTTATGCGTTTAATTATTTGAACAAACAAAACACAAAATAAAGAACATAAGTAAATCAGAGATCAAGTTGTAAATCAAAACAAACTTAAAGTTTCAAATGAACAAATCAGATAAATCCGAAGACAAATTATTTATTTAAATTATTTATATAAGCTAATCATATAGTTAAACTTAATGTTAATTGCTAAATGAATTTTACACCTTTAATTAACTGAATAAACAAAAACATAAAAAAAAAAAAAAGAAAATAAACATCAGTGGCTAAATTGTAAGTCAAAACAAACTTAAAGTCTCAGATAAATCAAATAAATCTAGGGATTTAACTAGGATTAAGCCAAAATTAGACTTTCGGCTCAGATTTGGATCAACAACAGATCGATTTGCGAGCTATGTTTCATTATTTAATTTTAATTTTTGTTTACTTTAAACAATTTTAAATTGATATCCAAACCATGGATTCTAACCGAATCATCTGGACATGGATTTTGATAATCGATCTTAGGTCAGATTTTTCAATAATTTATATGTTACTTAACCAATAATTTGGTACACATTAGATGCACTAATAGAATTAAAATTAAACTATTCTAAAAATAAGGATAAATAAATAAATAAATAAGCATATCAAATCACAATCCTATGTTGTTCTCCTATATCAATTTAATAATCAAATTTAATGTAAGGTCAAACCAATATTAATAAAGAAAACAAAGAAAAATATGAATAATGAAAATCTTGCTGTCGGGGGTTAATCTGCAATATAAAATATGTTAGTGACTTAAATGAATAAAATAAAGATAACTAAGGACTAAATAAGAATTTTACCCAAAAAAAAGCAACTTTGACTTAGTCAAAACGCAAAAACGCGTCTGCCAGCGTTTTTACTTCTTCCTCTTCTCGCGACGGTGGCGCTGCAGCGATGGGATGGCGATGCAGCTGGGAAGGGGGTGGCGATTGCGCGGCGGAGGAAGAGCAACAGCCGGAGGACTAGGCCGGAAACTGGAGGAGCTTGGCGGGCGCAGCGGCAGGAGCTGGATGCGGCGGCTGGCCGGGCGAACGGGTGAGCGACGTGGGGGAGAGAGAGCAGCAGCACGGGGGCGATCTAGCAGGGGAGGCGAGGCACGAGAGAGCCTGGAGCGCAGGCGCGGGACGGTGGAGCACGAAGCAGGGGGAGCACGGCGGGCACTCGAGACGGCGGAAGAAGCGATGGCAGGGGGGGGCGACAAAGGACAGCTGGGCGTTTGGAGCGTGATTCGTGGAAGGCGACCAAAGAGAGAGATATCCCCCAGGCGAGAGAGATGAGAGTCGTGAGATAGAGAAGGGAAGGGAGAGAAAGAAGAGAGTTTCGTTTTAGGGAGAGAAGACGGTGGTTATGGCAGAAAGAAGGAGGAGAAGAAGAAGAGAGCTGGCTGTTGCGAGAGGGAGAGAGAGAGAGAGAAAGTCTGGAAGAGAGAAGAGAGTAAGAGAGAAAGAGGAGCTGGAGATTGGTGTTTTTCAGAGGAAAGAGATTTTTTTAAAGGGAGGACAGAGTGCTGGAGAAGGCGAGGAAGGAGAGCCGTGTGGGAGTCCTCCTCTCTCTTTTTCTTTTTTTTCTTTTTTTTTTTTTTTTTATTAGTAGGAACAGCCCAAAAGAAGAGATCAGATCGGGGAGAGAGAGTGATCAGTGTTTTAAAATTAAAGAGGAAGCTCCTCGAAGCTCCTCGATCTCATTTTTTTTTTTAATAATAATAATATTATTTTATACACACACATATATATATTATTTAACTAATCCTATAAAATAAAATGCCTCTATAAGCTATCTAATTTATTTTTATCTTTTAATAATACTAACAATAATAATTAATTTTTTTTTTTTTAATTTTTTTTAATTTTAATTTTTTTTTAACTTAATTTTTAAAGGGGGTTGGACGAAATTGGGTGTCAACAGCTGCCCCCCTTTGCATGCTTTATGGGACATGATGTATACAAAGTCGTTATCAAATTTCGTCCAACTTAGCTAGGCATTGAGAACCTTCTCGCCGCCTAAATTATGAGGTTAAGAAACTTTTCTTAGAACCTCTGCGATAGGAATTCTCCTACCGTTAAATAAAAATTGATTGATTGATCGAGGTTAAGGGCCCTACCTTAGAACCTCTACGATAGGAACCTTCCTACCGTCGAAAAGAAATTGATTTGGTTGGTTTTGAGGTTTAAGGAAATGTCCTTAGAACCTCTATGATAGGAAAGCTCCTATCGTTGTAAGATGGACTGATTAATTGATTGTTTGAGGTTAAGGAAAGGTCCTTAGAACCTCTAACGATAGGAAAGGTTCTATCGTTGTAAGATGGACTGAATGATTGATTGTTTGTTTGTTCGAGGTTTAAGGAAAGGTCCTTAGAACCTCTAACGATAGGAAAGGTTCTATCGTTGTAAGATGGACTGAATGATTGATTGTTTGTTTGAGGTTTAAGGAAAGGTCCTTAGAACCTCTAACGATAGGAAAGGTTCTATCGTTGTAAGATGGACTGAATGATTGATTGTTTGTCTGAGGTTAAGGAAAAGTCCTTAGAACCTCTAACGATAGGAAAGGTTCTATCGTTGTAAGATGGACTGAATGATTGATTGTTTGTTTGAGGTTTAAGGAAAGGTACTTAGAACCTCTAACGATAGGAAAGGTTCTATCGTTGTAAGATGGACTGAATGATTGTTTGTTTGTTTGAGGTTTAAGAAAAGGTCCTTAGAACCTCTAACGATAGAAAAGGTTCTATCGTTGTAAGATGGACTGAATGATTGATTGTTTGTTTGAGGTTTGTTTGAGGTTAAGGAAAGGTCCTTAGAACCTCTAACGATAGGAAAGGTTCTATCGTTGTAAGATGGACTGAATGATTGATTGTTTGTTTGAGGTTAAGGAAAGGTCCTTAGAACCTCTAACGATAGGAAAGGTTCTATCGTTGTAAGATGGATTGAATGATTGATTGTTTGTTTGAGGTTTAAGGAAAGGTCCTTAGAACCTCTAACGATAGGAAAGGTTCTATCGTTGTAAGATGGACTGAATGATTGATTGTTTGTTTGAGGTTTAAGGAAAGGTCCTTAGAACCTCTAACGATAGGAAATGTTCTATCGTTGTAAGATGGACTGAATGATTGATTGTTTGTTTGAGGTTTAAGGAAAGGTCCTTAGATCCTCTAACAATAGGAAAGGTTCTATCGTTGTAAGATGGACTGAATGATTGATTGTTTGTTTGAGGTTAAGGAAAGGTCCTTAGAACCTCTAACGATAGGAAAGGTTCTATCGTTGTAAGATGGACTGAATGATTGATTGTTTGTTTGAGGTTTAAGGAAAGGTCCTTAGATCCTCTAACGATAGGAAAGGTTCTATCGTTGTAAGATGGACTGAATGATTGTTTGTTTGTTTGAGGTTTAAGGAAAGGTCCTTAGAACCTCTAACGATAGAAAAGGTTCTATCGTTGTAAGATGGACTGAATGATTGTTTGTTTGTTTGAGGTTTAAGGAAAGGTCCTTAGAACCTCTAACGATAGAAAAGGTTCTATCGTTGTAAGATGGACTGAATGATTGATTGTTTGTTTGAGGTTAAGGAAAGGTCCTTAGAACCTCTAACGATAGGAAATGTTCTATCGTTGTAAGATGGACTGAATGATTGATTGTTTGTTTGAGGTTTAAGGAAAGGTCCTTAGATCCTCTAACAATAGGAAAGGTTCTATCGTTGTAAGATGGACTGAATGATTGATTGTTTGTTTGAGGTTAAGGAAAGGTCCTTAGAACCTCTAACGATAGGAAAGGTTCTATCGTTGTAAGATGGACTGAATGATTGATTGTTTGTTTGAGGTTTAAGGAAAGATCCTTAGATCCTCTAACGATAGGAAAGGTTCTATCGTTGTAAGATGGACTGAATGATTGTTTGTTTGAGGTTAAGGAAAGGTCCTTGGAACCTCTAACGATAGGAAAGGTTCTATCGTTGTAAGATGGAAAATTGATGGATGTCGAGGTAAAGGTTCCATCCTTAAAACCTCGAATTGATTGATTGATCTCGAGGCAAAGGTTCCATCCTTAAAACCTCGGATTGATTGATTGATTTCGAGGCAAAGGTTCCATCCTTAAAACCCCGATGATGAAAATTGATTTTGAGGCAAAGGTTTCATCCTTAAAACCTCAGATTGATTGATTGATGTCGAGGCAAAGGTTCCATCCTTAAAACCTCGGATTGATAATTGATCTCGAGGCAAAGGTTCCATCCTTAAAACCCCGGATTGATTGATTGATCTCGAGGCAAAGGTTCTATTCTTAAAACCTCGGATTGATTGATTGATTTCGAGGTAAAGGTTTCATCCTTAAAACCTCGAATTGATTGATTGGTCTCGAGGCAAAGGTTCCATCCTTAAAACCTCGGATTGATTAATTGATTTCGAGGCAAAGGTTCCATCCTTAAAACCCCGATGAAAATTGATTGTTTTCGAGGCAAAGGTTCCATCCTTAAAACCCCGATGAAAATTGATTGTTTTCGAGGCAAAGGTTCCATCCTTATTGTTTTCGAGGCAAAGGTTCCATCCTTAAAACCCCGATGATGAAAATTGATTATTTTCGAGGCAAAGGTTTCATCCTTAAAACCCCGATGGTGAAAATTGATTATTTTCGAGGCAAAGGTTCCATCCTTAAAACCCCGATGATGAAAATTGATTGTTCTTCGAGGCAAAGGTTCCATCCTTAAAACCCCGATGATGAAAATTGATTGTTCTTCGAGGCAAAGGTTCCATCCTTAAAACCCCGATGATGAAAATTGATTATTTTCGAGGCAAAGGTTCCATCCTTAAAACCCCGATGGTGAAAATTGATTATTTTCGAGGCAAAGGTTCCATCCTTAAAACCCCGATGAAAATTGATTGTTTTCGAGGCAAAGGTTCCATCCTTAAAACCCCGATGATGAAAATTGATTTTTTTCGAGGCAAAGGTTCCATCCTTAAAACCCCGATGATGAAAATTGATTATGATTGTGGAGAAAAACTCTTTCCTCCTTTTTAAGTACCTCAGACAATCGAAGTTGAAATGTTCTATTCGGAAGTGTGAATTTTCATAATAGGTGAGTGCAGAAATTTATACTTCGATAAGATGAGTGAATCTTGATGATGACAATAACACTAACAAATTATGTAAAGGGAACGGATGTTTGGAATCAATATCCAAGGTTCATATAATATTTTCTTCAGTAAATATAGATTCCCTTGTGAGATATGTCATCCGAATAAGGTTAAAACTTAACTATCCCAAAATGTTATGCCTAGTAGACCTAATAGGATGCGTCTCAAGAGTAACAAAAATTACTCTTTACTCAGCCATTCCATCCTAAAGGCGTTGTCCTATGGTTTTAATATCAGCATGGACGAAGCTATATTATAAAAAAAAAGAAATTCCCTGAAAAGAAAAACTGAAACGCGAAAGAAAATGCTGATAATAAAACTAAAGGACAAGAAAAACGGATCAGATCGCTTCTTTCTTCCACAATACTTCAAAAGGGTGAGTAGAGGACCATTATGGGAGTGAACTGGTCGGGAAAGACTGTCGTGTCCAGTCTATCTGAATCATTGCTGGATCTGGTTCAGGAACAAAAGCTTGTATTTTATCTAGCAATTCTTCAGCAGTTGTTGCGGATATTATGATTCGCCGTGCCACTCTTGATATGAAATTCTTCTGCATAGCATAATCCATAAAAGCTATCAGACCTGTAAAGAAATTGTTAACATTCAATAGCCCAATAGGTTTCTTATGCAAATTAAGTTGGGCCATGGAAGCGATTTGGAAGATTTCTCCTAATGTACCAAAACCGCCGGGTAAAGCGATGAAAGCATCAGCATTTAAAAGCATTTGTAGCACACGTTCTTGCAGATTTTTGACCACTAGCTCCTCTCCGATCGTGCCCCCAGAAATAAACTTCAAAGGTCCAGGGATGATGCCCAAAACTTGACTTCCTCCTAAAGATGCTGCTGATGCTACACCTCCCATTAATCCGACACTACCTCCTCCATAAACTAAATGTATTTTTCGCTCAGCTAATACTCTACCCAAATGGTTGGATGCCTTTAAATACTCTTCATCTTTTCCAGGAAAAGCCCCAGAAAATACACAAATACTTCGGGATTTACGAGTTGGGGTTTTCTCCATTCCTATCCTTATCCTTGTGAGAAAAGAGGATATATTTATAGAAATGAAGAGATAAGGTAATAATTTTATTTTCAAGAGTGGATACATTATTGCCAGCTATACACAGTAGTCACGAGTATGACTCTGGTCAGGTATGGGTACACTATCGTTAAAAGAGGAGGAAAATTTTCAAAATAGCTGCTAGCATGTACAGTAGTCACTACTGTAGCTTACGTCAGGAGTAGGTACGTGATTGTTGGAAGGGAAGGAAAATTTCAAAAGTGGCAGCTATATACAGTAGTCCATGTCAGGAGTTGGTACATTATTGCCAAAGGGGAGGAAAATTTCAAAAGCGACAGCTAGCACGTACAGTAATCGTAACTATGGCTCATGTCAGGAGTGGATACATTATCGCTGAAAGGGGAGGAAAATTTCAAAAGCGACAGCTAGTACGTACAGTAATCGTGACTTTGGTTCACGTCAGGAGTGGATACATTATTACCAAAAGGGGAGGAAAATTTCAAAAGCGACAGCTAGCACGTACAGTAATCGTGACTTTTATCCTCGTCTTCCACTGGTTTTGCGTCCAGTAATGGCTTCAATGCTTTCTATGAATCGGTGATTTGCATCTCATCTAGCTTTCTCACAAACTGGCAAACAGGGTCGTTTAGGGTCAGATTCCCAAGACTGTAACGATCTCGTTCTTTTTGGAAAATTATCCATAATCCAACAACCTCAAATTGCACTATTCCGCAAGAATGCGTTTCAAGAACCTCTCGAATATCTTCTAGAGATTCCTTACGCAAGCCATTCTTAATGAATCTTATTCTATCATTACGATTTCTGGTGATCACTCCTGGAGCACGACATTTATTGCCGCAAATCCACCATCCACAATTATGACAAACGCCTAGCCTCTTTGCTCTTCTTTTTTTGGCATAAGCGCTTTTACCAAAGCCGGGCATACGGGGAAAGAACGCTTCGGGAACTTCACCAGCTGAACGAACCTTAGCTTCAATTAGCCACCGCACATTATCAGGAATGCCTTTGTGCATAAATACTCTGAATCGTTCACATCTAGCTTGATAAATCTTTTTAAGAACATTTATTGGAAAGGAAGGAAAATACTTTCGTAGGGCGGAAAGAGATGACTCCATTGATAAAGGAGGCAAAGAAAGAAATTAGTGATTGTAGGAAACGAAAATAACTAACACATATTTATAGTGATGAAAGGGATAATGTGTTAATTACACTTACAAAAGCAAGTACATTATTGTCAAAAGAAAAGACAAATGACAGCTTATATGTACAGCAATCATGACTGTGGCTCTCATCTTCCACTAGTTTATGTCTAGTAACGGCTTCAATGCCTTCTATAAGTCGGGGATTTGCTTCCCATCCAGTTTTCTCACAAACTGGCAAACAGGGTCATTAAAAGTTAGATTTCCAAGACTGTAACGATCCTGTTCTTTACGGAAAGTCCACCATAAATCCATAATTTCCCATTGCACTATTTCACAAGAATGTGTTTCAAAAGTTAATAGGATATCATCCAAAGATTCCTTACGCAGGCCATTCTTGATGAATTTTCTTTTATCTTCATGATTTCTGGAGATGTATCCTAAAAAGCGACATTTAGTATTACAATTCCATCGTCCACATTTATGACAGACACCTAGCCTCTTTGCTCTTCGCTTTTTGGCATAAGCGCTTTTACCAAAGCCGGGCATACGGGGAAAGAACGCTTCTGGAACTTCACCAGCTGAACGAACCGTAGCTTCAATTAGCCACCGCACATTATCAGGAATGCCTTTGTGCATAAAAACTCTGATTCTTTCACATCTAGCAAGGTAGATCTTTTTAAGGACTTTTATTGGAAGAGAAGGAAAGTATTTTCGCAGGGTAGAAAGAGTAGAATCCATTGATGAGAGAAGAATTTGAGAGATGATGGAAAGGAATTAGTTATTGAAGGAAACTTAGATAACCGACTGGAAAAACATGCATTTATAGCGATGAAATGGATAACGTGTCGATTACACTTAGGAGAGCATGTACATCTGTCAAAAGAAAATGCAAACTTTTCCAAATATAACAAACTGTATGTACAGTAATTGTGACTGTGGCTCACATCTTCCACTGGTTTTACGTCCAATAACGGCATTAACGGCTTCTATGAGTCGAGGATTTGCTTCCCATCCAGTTTTCTTACAAGCTGGCAAATAGGGTCGTTTAACGTCAGATTCCCGGGACTGTATCGTTCTCGTTCTTCATGAAAAATGCTCCATAAATCGAGAAGTTCACGTTGCACGGATCCACAAGAATGCGTCTCAAAAGTCAATTGGATATCATCCAATGAGTCCTTACTCAGGCCATTCTTAATGAATCGTATTTTATCTTCTCGATTATCAGAGATCATCCCTAAAGAACGACATTTAGTATTACAGGTCCAGCGTCCGCATTTATGACAGACGCCTAGTCTCCTCGCTCTTCGCTTTTTGGCATAAGAGCTTTTGCCTACACCAGGCATGTGAGACACAAATGCCTCTGGGATTTCACCTGCCAGACGAACCTTAGCTTCAATTAACCACCGCACATCTTCAGGGATTCCTTTATGCATCAGAGCTCTTAATCGTTCACAGCGAACTTGGTAGATCTTTTTGAGGATGTTCATTGGGAGAGAAGGAAAATATTTTCGCAAGGCAGAAAAAGTAGGATCCATTTTCTAGGAGAAAGTAAAAGAAAGGAGGGAGGAAATGATCAGTTATTATGGGCAACTGAGAGAACCGACTTGAGAGTCACGGAGTACCGTATCCGCCGTTTAACCGGAAAAGTGGATCCTACTTTATTTTGATGTGAATGATATTTCTTATCTTTGATATTCCACCCAGCTGACGTCGATCGAGTCCTTGATTATTGAATCTTTTGTCCGCTTTTGACAAAGTTTCAACGACAATATTTCTTGATGTCTGCCTTATCTTTGACCACAGCTATCTCTTATCTTGGATGCTGCTAAGCTGGCATCAATCCTGTCCTACCAGGTGTAGCCTCGATTATTGAATCAATTGCCAGGCTTTTGACAATATTGTCTACTTTATATTTTTTTTTTATATCTGCCTTATCCTTGGCTATAGCTATCTCTTATCTTGGATACTACTAGCTAGCGTCAATCCTATCCTTCTAGGTGTAGCCTCGATTATTGAATCGGTAGCCAAGCTTTTGACAATATTGTCTACTTTATCCTTGAATTCCTGATGCGGGTTGGTCCCGCATATTAGCTGTGTATCCAGTGATAGATTGGTAAGAGCTGATGACATTGAGATCTCAGCTTATATTGCTGTAACTGTGCTGTGAATGTGATTCCCGTTTGGTTCCTATTATGCAAAAGCCATGCATGCATGATGTGAAATGCATGAATGCAGAGCATGTGGAATTGATGTTTTTTTTTTTTATGGATCTAGTTCTTCATGTCTTTGCTTTACTGGATCCTCTTTGTGATGGCCTTCTTGGACTATCATTGAATCTCTTTATGCTTTCCAGCTTTTGTTTGCTGCCTCAAAAGCCCAACTCTTTTCAAAATCCCCTTTCTTTGACTTGTTCTTGAATTTTGGCCTCAATTTCTTTAAAGTTGGCCCGCCTCATAATTTATATCTCTTTCGGGTACTCATCCATTGTCATGGATTTCATACTATCGAAGGCTTAACTTTCAATGTTTCATTGTCCCTTTTCTTGTGGCCTTGTCGACACTTATTTATCTCCATGTTATAGTCTGAATGATTGCTCTTCCTTGAGCTCAAGTTTTGATCTATAAGACTTGCCCCCTTGTCTGTTGAGTTTCTTTGTTGGCAGTACTCCTCTTACGCTTCGTAGAGACTACTTTGCCCTCCTGAATATGGTATTTATGTGGATAAAAGGTATCACCTCGCCTTTAATAGAAGGTCGAGCATTTCTAGACCTTTGTGATGGCACTTGATCGTAAATTTATCTTACAAGAACCACATCTTATTAAAGAAAGACTCAAGCTATCTCCTCACTTTTAAGTCTACATACATTAATGAATAATGGTTTGGCCTTAAAGAAAAACTTTCATCAATTTGCAAAGCTTGACAAAGTAATTTACGGTCTTTGTTTTTAATTAAAATATCCTGTCATTCTTCCCTTTCCAACTCGAAGACATAAACTGTGCAAGGCAATAAGGTAGAAACATGATTCATAATAATAGCTTTTTAACTGAATGACGATGATATCAAGAGGTAAGTGTTAGGTCCGAGAAACGTTAAGTTTGAGTGGTGTGAAAGAATGGTCTTTTAATACTACTCGTGAGCAGTATTAAATAAGGTAGAAACATGTTTCACAATGATAGTCTTTTAACTGAATGAGGATGTTAGGTCTGAGGAAAGTTAAATTTAAGTGGTGTGAAAAAATGGTCTTTTAATACTACTCGTGAGCAAATTTGATTATGGTGAAAAACTCAATAGTGATGACCTCAAACTTGCCACTCTTTCCAGAAAGTTAAACCTCATCTGTTGCCCCCCAACTATTGTGATCTTTGTGTACGCTTGGTTTGAGGGTCGCTCTTGTGTTCTAAACCGCCTTTGCAGGTTTTCAGTCTAGAATCCATAGCTCACTTTTTTTTTTTTTTTCTAGTTTGAGCCCTTTTTCCTCCTTTTTTTTTTTGTTTCCCTTTTTTTTTTGTGAGCTATGGTGATGACATACTTGATAACTCTCTTGAAGTGAGATGACTCAAGTGGCCTTGCTTGCTCGTGTTTGTTTTCAATTCTTTTTGGTTTTAAATTTTTCCTTGTTGGCTTTTTTATGGAAGGGATGAACTTTTTCCTTTTCGGAGTTTTTGTTACAGAGAACCGAGATCATAGCCTTCTTGAAATGAGATGATTCAAGTGGCCTTACTTGCTTGTGTTTGCTCTCAGTCTCTCTTTTTTTTTTTTTGTTTTGAATTTTCTCTTGTTGGTTTTTTTTATGGAAGGGATGAACTTTTTCCCTTTTTTTTTTTTTTTTTTTTTTGGAATTTGTGTTATGAAGAACCGAGATCATAGCCTTCTTGAAGTGAGATGATTCAAGTGGCTTTAGTTGCTTGTGTTTGCTCTCTGTCTCTTTTTTTTGTTTTGGATTTTCCCTTTAATGGCTTTTGATGGAAGGGATGAACTTCTTTCCTTTGTTGGAATTTGTGTTGTGGAAAACTGAGAATCTTTTTTTTTGTATTGAGCATTTGTGAGAATTGGGAGGCCACTGAAGTCATTTAATATGAGAGCTACCTTGTTTGGAAGCTAACCCCAGACTTCTTGCAAGGATGTTGATAACCACTATGAATTCTTTTTTGAGAGTTGGGGTGCAACATATGAAATCCTTCTTACTAGATTTGACAACACTTTCAAGATCGCCACTATTAAATCTCCCTTAACTTTTTATTTTCACCCACGAGTAGTATCGTTTTCAAAGTAAAGTGTGATAGCAATAATGGATAGTATAATGGAAAGGAGTGAGAGATGGATATAAAAACGGAATTTTTGGTAAGAAGTGGTAGAATGTGTAGGTGTAATAATTGAATTTTTGGTAAAAATTGGTAGAATGTGTAGATGTAATAATGGAATTAAAAAGTGGTAGAATGCACACATAACATCTTTTTGTTGGAGAACAAAAAGAATTACCAGTTGTCAAAAAGTAAAGTGTGATAGCAATAATGGATAGTATAATGGCAAAGAGTGTAAAAATGGAAAGTAGTAGAATGCACGCATTACATCTTTTTGTTGTACCAGAAAAAGAATACCAGGTGTCCATCTAACAAAGACTACACCCTAGATTCTGGACTAAATCTAGGAGATTTTTACTATTAAATTACTTTTGCAAGCTTTCAAAGATACAAGTTTATTCAAAGGATTCCCAGTCATTCAAAAGTGTGTGCGGACTATTAGGTCAGATCTGACTTGGAGCCCTTCCAAAATCAATGTAATTCCAGCTCAAAATCTTCACTTTCAATTACCAATCACATCGGGCCTAGCAACTTGGACTCGACCAACTGTTGGACCTTGAGTTTCAATATGACAGAATTTTCAGTTGAATGTCCAATTGAACCTTTTTGATAATCATATTTGGCATTTGGGTCATTCCAACTTGGAAGATGAGGCTACTTGGTCTTTGCTACCGTTGATATAGGTGATAGCAGAATGCTTTCTTCAGCCAAAACTGTGATTAACTTTCTGTCAATAATGAATTTCAATTTTTTGGTGTAATGAGGAGGGAATTGCTCCGGCCATATTTTCTATCTTGGACTCTATATCTATGAGACGTCCTTCGGTTTGTTCTGCCATTAGTCTTGTTTGGAGCCGAGTTGGATATCGGTGTTGAGGTCCAATTTTACCTTTTTAAAGTGAGATTCATTTTATTAAACTTTATATGCAATTGATTGATGTGATGGATGTATGTAATACAAAATGAGATTATGTTTTTATCAGACTTTGTATGCATGTATTTAATGTAATGGATGCGTGCAATACAAAATGAGATTATGTTTTATCAGACTTTGTATGCACGTGATTGATGTAATGGATGCATACAATACAAAATGAGATTATGTTTTTATCAGACTTTGTATGCACGTGATTAATGTAATGCATGCATGCGATGAGTGAGTTTGCTTATCCACTATTGTGAAACTTCAAGACTTCTAGTTATCATTATAAAGACCAAAAAGTTAGCATAATTTGATGCGTGATTTTGATGCATGAAGAATAATTGCACAGAACGGAAGTATAACAAAAGAAAAATAAGGTTATTAACAAGTTAAATAGTAATTAACAACTCATGAAGTATTATGGATAAACAAGTTAAAACCATATGAAGAAAAGTGTAGAGTAACAACACAGCATAACAAGGATATACTTATGGCGTTGGTAAAATGGTAGAAATTCTATGGTCAGTTCTATGGTTAAGTGGGGAATTCTATATGCATAAGGTGGCATATCAAAAAGGCCAGGGATAGTTCCCGAATCCCATCACTAAAGTATAGTGACAGCCCAATTCCTTACCCTCTAGGGTTTATGTAAGGAAGGATTAATTCGAGTCGTAGCTTTTCATGGGCCCATGCAGAGACTAACCGTCTCAGGAGGCAATACACTACTTTGCTACTTGAAACCAGTGAAGGCTTAGAGACCATGATCTCACAAGGACAACAACACCAATTCCGCTGAGAAAGAATGTGTTTGAATTGAGGAAGCTCGGGTATAGAGCTTCATGTCGCGAATGCATAATGCGTGTTTACGATAAGTAAATATAACACAAGAATCCACATATATAAGAAATAAGCCAAGCAAAACAAAATAAATCAAGTTTTAGGATCGACTCACTAACCAGAGTCCCCAGTGGAGTCGCCAAGCTGTGGCAACGTGCGGGCCGTTTTCGGGAGTCGCCACCAATCAGTTTTCTTAGGTCGATTGGTCACCTTAAAATTGGTCTGCGAGAGTTCGAGGATCGGGAGTACGGTTACGCTAAAACAATATTGTTATAGCGCCCAAAATTGGCACCTTAGTTGATTTTAATTTTGTTTTACTTTGCTTTTAAATAATTTTCAGTTAACTTAGAAATTTTAACTGAATTAGTCGAAATGTGGATTTTTAAGTTAATTTGTATAGAATTTTATACTTCCGAACCATGGACTCTGCCGAGTCATTTGGACACGGAAGATTTGGATTCCGAACCATGGACTCTGCCGAGTCATTTGGACACGGAATTTGACAAAATTTTAATCAATTAATCCATAACGTAAATATGGATTTTTATGTTTTTATTTAATTTATTTATTTTAAAAAGGTTGATATTTTCTAAACCGTAGATCCTGCCGGATCATCCGGATATGGAAATTATTTTAATTTTTAGTTAATTATTTAATTTTTATGGAATCAATTATTAGTTTAATTATTAATTTGGAAATTTTAGGTTTACTAATAATCTAAAAATTTGATTTTTCTTTCTTTATATTTTCTTTTCTTTTCTTTCTTTTCTTTCTTTTTCTTTTCTTTTTACTTTTCTTTTTATTTTCTTGTTTAATGAAAGATCTTTATCATTTATTTTTTTTTAAGGAACCAAAAATAAATTTTTTTTTCAAAGAGTTATATATTTTTTTAAAAAAAAATCTTGATATTCATATATTTTATTTTATGTTTATTCTTTTTATTTGATAAAATATGAACCACAAAGTAATTATTTAATTAAGATTTTATTTATTTAATAATGAAACCAAAGATTTATATGTATATTATAAAAATAAAAGAAAAGTCTTGATATTTATATTTTGATATAAGGTTTTTAAAGTAATTATCTAATTTGTAAGTCTAAAAAAAATACATCCAATTAATAAGTCTAAAATATTTAATTCTTTTCTATTTATTTTATCTTATATTTTTTTTGAAATCATTTGGCTAAGATTTTTGTTTATTTAATAAAGGAATTAAAAAGTTATATTTTTTTATTATTTTAAAAGAAAATAAGTAAAAATATAAAAGTTTAATTTTCATATATTTATTTTTATAAAAAAAGTTTTTCTTTGTTTTTATTACTGGATAAAAAAAATAAAGTAAACTATTTAAAAATTAATTTTATTTTATACTTTACTTAAAAAATTTTGGTTTTCCAAACCATGGATCCTGGCGGATCATTTGGACATGGAATTTAATTTAAAATTTAATTATTCAATTAATTATTAAATAGCACACGCAGCCTGAATTTTTCTAAGTGTGATTTTTTTAATTATGTCAAACTAATTTCATATTAATTAAAAAGAAGTTTATCTAATCTAATCCTATAGTTAAGCTTAACATTAATTTCTAAACTAATTCATAACTTTAATAATCCAAACAAAACTTAAAAAGTAAAACAATGGCTAATTTGTAAATCAGAACAATATTAGAGTCTAAAATATACAAATCACATAAGACTAGGGGCAAATTATGTATTTAAAATATTTATCTAACCAAATCATACGATTATACTTAGTAATAATTCTTTAAGTTTATTCATACTCTTAATTAAATGAACAAACAAAGACATAAAAGAGAATAAACATTAATGGCCAAATTGCAATTCAAAACAACCTTAAAGTCTCAGACGAACAAATCAAATAAATCCGAGGATCAATTATCTATTAAAATTACCTATCTAACCTAATCATATAATTAAGTTTAATGACAATTTCTAAGTTAGTTTATGCGTTTAATTATTTGAACAAACAAAACACAAAATAAAGAACATAAGTAAATCAGAGATCAAGTTGTAAATCAAAACAAACTTAAAGTTTCAAATGAACAAATCAGATAAATCCGAAGACAAATTATTTATTTAAATTATTTATATAAGCTAATCATATAGTTAAACTTAATGTTAATTGCTAAATGAATTTTACACCTTTAATTAACTGAATAAACAAAAACATAAAAAAAAAAAAAGAAAATAAACATCAGTGGCTAAATTGTAAGTCAAAACAAACTTAAAGTCTCAGATAAATCAAATAAATCTAGGGATTTAACTAGGATTAAGCCAAAATTAGACTTTCGGCTCAGATTTGGATCAACAACAGATCGATTTGCGAGCTATGTTTCATTATTTAATTTTAATTTTTGTTTACTTTAAACAATTTTAAATTGATATCCAAACCATGGATTCTAACCGAATCATCTGGACATGGATTTTGATAATCGATCTTAGGTCAGATTTTTCAATAATTTATATGTTACTTAACCAATAATTTGGTACACATTAGATGCACTAATAGAATTAAAATTAAACTATTCTAAAAATAAGGATAAATAAATAAATAAATAAGCATATCAAATCACAATCCTATGTTGTTCTCCTATATCAATTTAATAATCAAATTTAATGTAAGGTCAAACTAATATTAATAAAGAAAACAAAGAAAAATATGAATAATGAAAATCTTGCTGTCGGGGGTTAATCTGCAACATAAAATATGTTAGTGACTTAAATGAATAAAATAAAGATAACTAAGGACTAAATAAGAATTTTACCCAAAAAAAAGCAACTTTGACTTAGTCAAAACGCAAAAACGCGTCTGCCAGCGTTTTTACTTCTTCCTCTTCTCGCGACGGTGGCGCTGCAGCGATGGGATGGCGATGCAGCTGGGAAGGGGGTGGCGATTGCGCGGCGGAGGAAGAGCAACAGCCGGAGGACTAGGCCGGAAACTGGAGGAGCTTGGCGGGCGCAGCGGCAGGAGCTGGATGCGGCGGCTGGCCGGGCGAACGGGTGAGCGACGTGGGGGAGAGAGAGCAGCAGCACGGGGGCGATCTAGCAGGGGAGGCGAGGCACGAGAGAGCCTGGAGCGCAGGCGCGGGACGGTGGAGCACGAAGCAGGGGGAGCACGGCGGGCACTCGAGACGGCGGAAGAAGCGATGGCAGGGGGGGGCGACAAAGAACAGCTGGGCGTTTGGAGCGTGATTCGTGGAAGGCGACCAAAGAGAGAGATATCCCCCAGGCGAGAGAGATGAGAGTCGTGAGATAGAGAAGGGAAGGGAGAGAAAGAAGAGAGTTTCGTTTTAGGGAGAGAAGACGGTGGTTATGGCAGAAAGAAGGAGGAGAAGAAGAAGAGAGCTGGCTGTTGCGAGAGGGAGAGAGAGAGAGAGAAAGTCTGGAAGAGAGAAGAGAGTAAGAGAGAAAGAAGAGCTGGAGATTGGTGTTTTTCAGAGGAAAGAGATTTTTTTAAAGGGAGGACAGAGTGCTGGAGAAGGCGAGGAAGGAGAGCCGTGTGGGAGTCCTCCTCTCTCTTTTTCTTTTTTTTCTTTTTTTTTTTTTTTTTTATTAGTAGGAACAGCCCAAAAGAAGAGATCAGATCGGGGAGAGAGAGTGATCAGTGTTTTAAAATTAAAGAGGAAGCTCCTCGAAGCTCCTCGATCTCATTTTTTTTTTAATAATAATAATATTATTTTATACACACACATATATATATTATTTAACTAATCCTATAAAATAAAATGCCTCTATAAGCTATCTAATTTATTTTTATCTTTTAATAATACTAACAATAATAATTAATTTTTTTTTTTTTAATTTTTTTTAATTTTAATTTTTTTTAACTTAATTTTTAAAGGGGGTTGGACGAAATTGGGTGTCAACAATTAGTTCTGAAGTCTAAAATTTGTGTCAGAGACTGATTTTGTGTGTGACAGTATCCATCTTTTTTCTTTTCTAGAATTTAATGTCATTAATCATATGTGTCATGACTTGTAATTAATTAATATGATTTTTTTTTTTAAACACATTGGAGAAAATTAAAAGTGAAGAAGATTCGACTTGTATGTATATAGGTGAGACAATTCTGTGTAAAAATTAAAGGGGGAAATTATTAGACAATAGCCCATATATTGCCACTGTTAGTTTACCAATACCATGGAGACCATATTATTCAATTATCAAACAAAGAAGAAGAATAAGTATTCTCTCAACTCAAGTTTTTTTGTATGATTTATCATTCACACCAATTAATCTAAAATTTTTATCTTCAGACTTTTATATATAAATGATAAATGAAGATTTATAGTTTCTTAATATAATTTTTCTAGCAAATGTAATAAATAAACCCAAGTTAAACGTCAAATTCCTTTTGTGAGTTTGTGTTAAAGAAACATGTTTTCGTTTGTCAAACGTGCAGGTCTTTTTTTACCTTAATAGTTGCCGAACAAAAGTGGGCCTTTTCTAATTGATATTTATATCATTTGCCACTATCTTTTCTCTGAACCACATTGATCATCATTTTCTCTTGGTCTCTTTAACTCCAGATCGGCTGAAGCTCTGATTGGTGAAACCAAATCAAGATTGTCATCTCTCTTCTTCTAACTCTAGATAGTCTTCTTCTTTTCTTCTCAAACTCCAGATCGGTGAAACCAAATTTCCAGCGATACCAGATCCACCCAAATCAAGCTTCAGCAATTTTCAACTCGGCAAAACCAAGTTGTCCACATGATAGGCATCAACCTTTGACTTTTACCTAGCCTCCCCTTCTGTCCTGATTCTAAATTCCAAGTGAATTTGATGGAGGTGATGAGCTGGGTGTATGCTTTGATTACTAATAATCAATGCACGGAGGTGCGTTGACGTTTGAAAGGGATGGATTTGCTCGGCGGTTGTTTGGGGGATGGGTCTGTGAACACCAAACAGGGTTTAGGCTGCACCGTAATTATGTTGAACTTCAGGGGCACTACATTTCAATGGAACAACGGGTCACTTGTGACCCTCAAATCTGACCCGACCTAATGACTAGAAATGCATTAACACGATCCTAAACCCCAAAAATGAATTGGCCCTTAAGTAGAAAAAGTGAAATAAAGTAAAAAAAAACATAGGATGGAGGGAGCACGTATTATTATTCATGGATTATATTGTTATCTTATTTGTCAATGTAATCGAATAACATATATACTGCATCCTAACAATTGTCTTTTAAAAATAAAAAAACTAATGAGAACAAGTTTATTTTTTTTTTCTTTGTAAAAAAAATAAATATCCGGTCTGTTTTAAATCAAGTCAATTGGCTTTAAAATGATTTATTTTTATTTTTAAATCTTTTTTAACTAGAACTAATTTTAATTAAAAAAATAATGTTATGTAGCTGCAATAATCCATTGAAAATACAATTTTTTTAATCTTATTAAATCTTTATGAATTTTTATAATGTAAGGCATTAAAAAATTCATAAAAATTTAACAATATCATGAAAATTTACTTTCAAATGGATTATTGCATCTATATAATATTGGATTTTAAACGAAATTGATTTTAGACAAAAAAGATATAAAAGTAAAATGAAATCTATATGTAGTAATTGAGAACGTATTATGGACTAGAGGATTTGGTCTATTCCTTAGCTCTAATGCAATTCAGGTACTGTCACGTGTCACATTTTTATTATTATGGAAATGCATTACTTAAATTACAATGTTTATTTACAAGTCTGATTCACCTTTCCTCACTTTGCTACTTCTTTTTTTTTTTTTTTTTGGAGTAATTAGATGCATATTCAAGTATATATTTAAGGTATAAGGTGTTACAAGAAAAATTTGAGGGCGAAGTTGTCGCCCACATTTATATATTTTGTTTATGGCTGCGTTGTAATGCTTTTTCTATTATTGACTTTGTTTTAAAGCTTGAATTGGTTTTTGTTAATGTTGAAAGTAAACAGAGATCAGCTTCTGTTTCTTGGTCTCCGCCTTGAGAAGGTGATCTAAAGTTCGACGTTGATGGTTCAGTAGTTGGAAAACTTGGTGTGGTGGTATTGGAGGTATGTTGAGAGATCATTGTTCACCTTGTTTATTTGTTTTTTCTAAGTCTGTTGGAGTTGTAGATTTTAATGCAGCTTAATTTTGGCAATTCATGAGGCTTCATGATTGATGTCGAGCAATCGCTCTTTAGTCTTTTCCAAATTATGGATTGAGAGTGATTCTCGTATCTTGGATTCTAAATAAAGATGAAAGACCATGGAAATTAAACTCATATTGATGCAGGGTTTGGTGTGCTCATTGCAACAAGTGTTCAAAGAGGCAAATAATGAGGCAGATGCCTCTTGATAAGGCGGGGGGCCCTGCACCGTTCTTCCCCCATTACAGTGTTGGTTTTGAGTGCCATCACCTTCTCTTACTGGGTGGTTATTATTTTCGTTGTGGAGTTATGTCCTGCTGTCCTGCGTGGTTTCTGAGGAGCTTTTGATCTGCCCAGTGTTGTTGCTACTGCATTTTGTAGATTTGTTATTGCTCTGCTACTTTATGCTGATTCACTTTCGGTCCAATTTCTCCTTTATGGTAGGTGTAAATGATCTTCTGCTTTATTATGTTGAGTCTAATGTCAGTGTTCATCTTGGGATTTTTGGCTTGTTTGTTGCAATATGTCTGGCTTCACTCTGGCCTCTTCTCTTAGGTTTGCCTGCTACTTATTTCAAGGCTGTTTGCTGCAGTATCTCAATGCCCAGTTGGGTTATTCCCTACTTCGTATTGTTTTGGTTTATATTAATAATACACCATTCTATCTTCTTTCGCACACACAAAAACTAAAAACAAAAACAAAATTTGGTTTCCTTTAAAATTAATCTCTACTTATATGTACATTATTGCCATTGGCCTCAACAAGGAGGAGGATGTTTTTTTTTTTTTTTTAAAGAACAGGTTAGTATATATACTGCAGCTCAGGACAATTGTCTTTTCGAAATAAAGGGGAAAAAAATAACGAGAACAAGTTTCAAAAATTAAAAAAGAAAAGGAGAAATCTAGATGCAGTAATTGACAAGGTATTCTGAAATTAATCTGTATATATATACATATAAATTAAGCAGGAAGAATCAACAGCGGACAAAATTAATCTTCCCTAGTAAAAGAATTGAGCTAATTAGCATATCCTGTAACAGTAACGCATTGCCGGAAACAAATCTTCTTGTCCCAAGTCCCAACTTCTGGTTAGGTTAGTCCTCAGTCAATTCACGAGACACAACTTTCAAGCATGCAGAGCAGAAATTCCACGTCCTCCAATTTTTCCTCCAACCCCCTACAGCAACTTTTCGAATTCAAATACTGGATCGGCCTCTCCAAGAACTTCTTGATAATCTCATTGCTCGTTTCCTCCACCAGAACTCTCTCCTCCGCCGACAGTTCCGCTGCGCAACCTCGCCGCATGAACTTCTCCACCTCCGCTTCTCTTATCTTCTCCGCTACTCTCTCCAGCCGCGCACCCAGCAACGCAACGCGTTGGTCCCCATCGCGAGCAACAAGCGGCATCGGGTCTTGAAACACGGCGGCTTGGCTTCGGAATTCGGCGATAAGCGGTGTTCTCGTGGGGGTCGATGTGGCGGCGCATGAGACCGCGGCGGAAGTAGAAGAGGAAACAGCCGCGCATAGAGGATTGATGGAGCGACGCCATTTCACATAGCATGGATGCGGGAGAAGGGCGGCCATTGTCATCGATTGTTGGAAAGCTTTGGTTCAAAATTGGTAATATGTTGGTTGAGGAGAGGATCAAAGAACGGACTTAGTATTATATGTCGGAGTTGGACTAGTATTATATTTGGACTAGGAGTAGGACATGGTAAGAGTTACGAATGAATCTGAGAGGGCGACACGCTTTTGAGTTTTACGACTTCAGTTTTCAGTTTTGACCATTTGTTTTCACACGTATGTTGGTACGGTCAAACGTCCAATGGTCGGAGCTCGGAATCTCTTTTCTTTTCTTTTCCTTTTTTTTTTTTTTAAAGTTCTCCTCTACTTTTTGGGCTACGAACAGGTGCGTATTATCATAGAAACAGGGGTGACCGCCGCCCCTAGAATTTTTTGGGAAAAAATTGTGGGGTATGTAATATATGTGATATAATTGTAGAAAAATTAAAATTAAGTATTTATAGTAAATTTTAAAATAAATAAAAGGCTTTTATATGTTTTAACCTTTTTTTTAATAATTTTAACGAATCCGGTGCGTTTGTCACTCATGGTTGTGGATGCAACGTATAACGCCGATGCGATTCACTCTCTTCATTTTCAACAGCAGCCGCCAGCCAACCCCCCTCTCCCCCAAATCCAATTCGCTATCTGCACTACTCGTGACCGTCTTTGGTCTCTTAGCTCTTTAGACTTTGGCTAATTTTATTTTCTAGGTAAGAGCTCGTCTCGACGTCTCCACTCTCCATTATTAGTGTTGATTTTGTTTAATTGACTTGGTTTCTTGAAATGTGAAGAGAATACTTGATTATTATTAGGTTAGAGCTTCTAAGTATCTAGTATATATGGGAAATGAAAAAGTGCTGATTGATGTTTTTTATTGCCAGGTTAGAGTTAGAGCTTCTTGTTGTTGATTGTTGATTTGTTGTTATTGACTGTTAAAGAAATGAAAAGTTTGCGCCCCCCCCCCCCACAAGGTCTAGAATCCTGACTACGCCCTTGGCTAAGAAAAAAAATCATAAGAACAAAAAAGAGCTGGGGGAAAAAAGAGTTCACAAAGTTATAAGTTGGAGTGACACGCTGTTGAGGCACGATCATCACCAAGCAACGATTGAACTTATTCATTCAATATAAAATATCTTAAGTGAAACTTACCAAAATGGAAATGGTAGGAACCGATCCACAAATGGCAGTAAGGATCTGCGTGCAATATGAAAATATGGTAATATCATGAAGACCTAATCAGGTAGCTGTTGAAAGAGCCTCATTTAAAGCAGTCAACTTAGCATGCAAAGTTGAACAACAAGCCTGGAAAAGAAAGTCATCTTGCAACTTTGGAGGTTTAGAAACTCCCATCTAAACCCATGCAGTAATACCCAAGCCGGAGCTCTGACGCCAAGCTCTATCAACCATAAAATTTTGGGGCGTAGAATGGTAGCTTAAATTATGATTAGAACCCTAAGAATGACAAAAGCATATTTGGAGTGTTATGAGGAGGATTTTCAACACGATACTTATAGTTTATAGCCGCCAAAAGCTATTGAATAAGAATATCTCATCTTGCCATAATTGACTAGGAATTGAAATGAGCACTTTGAAATAACAATTCATTCCGACCAAGCTAGATAGACCATAATGTAGCAACTAAAAATATAAGTCACTCAAAATGTCATTTATTATGAGTGGTAAGAACTGAAAATAACCACCCATCAAAGGATCAACAATTCCAAGAAAAGAGATTAGAAATAAAATTGTCCCAAATGGAAGTTGTATCCAAGCATTCTTAAAAAATATGCATTGTTGATTCAACTGAGCGACTACAACGATTACAGGAAGCACTACAAAATTCACCATGCACTGCCAAATTCCTAGCAGTGGGAAAGGCATTAGACATACACTTCCATAAGAGTGTTTTAAATTTCTAAGGAAGCATGGAGGCCCAAATACGTTTAAGAATCTTGAAGAAACTTGGGTTTGAAGACACTACCATATGATGCAAAGAAGAACAAAGCAAGGATGAGGATTTTTAAAGGAGATGCGAATTATACACATCATTAGTTGAAAGAGTCCTTCTAAAATTACCCATCCATTATATAGAATTAGAGCTATTATGGTCCATTGGAACCAGTAATTGAAGGACTCGATCTAGAATATGTGGGGGAAATTTCTCCTTTAAGAATGAGATATTCCACCTACTGTTTGAAGAGTCAACAAGATTAGCAACTACCAATCCGAGATCATGGTGGATATTTGGGGTAGTAGAACAAAGATCTTTCGGGGGTATGCTGGGAATCCAATGGTCCTCCTAAACACGAACACTTTTACCAGACTAAATATACCAGATAAGATGAGGAAAGATAACATCTTGACCATATAACTAACTGTGCCATATGATAGACGCATTTCATTTACACTTAACAGTCCATACAAAATGCCCAGAGACATACTTAGCCAATAAAACTTTAGCCACTAGAGAGGGAAAGTTATTGTTAAATATTCTCCAAAATGTTTTTGGTCAAAATAGCTTGATTGAAGAAATGGAGAACCTTAATCCCAATGTTACTTGAACCTTTGGGCAACATCAACAGCTTTTCTACTTCAAGGGAAGCCCATGTTTATTCTGAGATCCAAACCACCAGATATCGTGCCCTAAACTGCCCCTGGCCCATTTGGGCCCGATTATTTAAATCATGAAGCGGAAGTTTTCATTACACAAAAGGGGCTTTTAAAACTCATTAAGACTTATGGGCACGAACCCCAGGATACTTACCGGTATTAACTCGTTAAGTTCTTTAATTAAGGTTAAGTTACAGTGCTCTAAAAAACAAGCTAGCACCTATGTGGATTTCATGTGTTCATTTTTATGGTCTTTACCAAGCTTAGCCAAGAATAAATTCAAATTTTCCAAGTTCTTATTTAAGCCCAAAATGTACATTTAAGCCCAATTTCAATATGCTTCAACTTTCATGAAAACATAACCCATAAATTTATGCATGGGCCTTGGTAAGTTGACCAAGCAATAAAAACACCCAAAAATGTCAAAGTCTATAATACAAGCCCAAAGCCAAGTTTGGCCGAATTTAGCTAAGTCCATAATTTGGTCACTAAAGTTAGACCAACAAAAACATGCTTAAAAGCAAGCCATAAATCCACAAAGCCATGGAACACAAATTTTCACCTTAATAGACCTTATTCCCACAATTCTAAGACTTCAAGTCCTGCACAGAAAGTCCACCATTTTTTTTTAGCTTGTTTACAAGCAGCTTATATACTTAGAACACTTAGAATATTTTGAGCAATACCATATACAAATCCAACCTTAGCACACAGAAAGAGTACTCAAGACTCTTAACTTGATCTTTCAAGCAAACCTTTACCTATAAAAGTAGAGTAGGGCGGGTGAGTTATAAAACTCAATAAGGATTTCGTGGCATCCAATGCCTAACTTATGGCCTCCGAGGCCTAACATATACCAAGAATGTAATGGCAAAATAATCCTTACTCCTGCAAAGAAAACATAAAGATAAAGAAAACACAAAGATACATGCATGTAACAATAATATCATAATCGGGGGTTAGCATGCACAACAAATAAAAGAAGCACACAAACACACACCATTTAACACTTTGTTCACAGAAGGGCAGCAAGCATCCCTCAAGTTTTAATTCATTAATTTCATATACTTAATGTTTTCGGAGAGCTCACTTAGCATAGGAATTAAGGTGGCCGCCTTAACTCCTAGCCCATAATGCTTGCTTACTTAACATAGCTCATAAGCAAAACAGAATTACCGAAGCAATAACATAACTTAAGCTCTCTTAGCACTCCTAGGATCACATGGTTCTTTGACCATCACCTAGGGGCTCGAATACTCACACAAAAAAGCCATGGAACTATACCATGCAATAAAGTGAGTATAGGAATCCTTACCCACAACACCGAAAGCTTTAGAAGCTTATTTTCCTTCATTTTCCTTGCTTGTTGACTCTAGAAATTGTTTTCTAGCATAAGAACCAAGATGGGCTGAATTTTATTAGTAATCATAAGGTACCAAGAACACTTGGTGATTAACTCAAATGACACAAAATATCAAGAACACTTGGTGTACACTTACAAAACCTCACAGAAGAGGTAAGGCCAATTTCTTGTGCTTGATGTTCTCCAAGCTTCTTCTTGATTTCTTGCTTCTAATGAACTTAGAAACTCAATCTCACAAAAAGCTCTTTGAGTAGAGCTTAAAACCTCCAAGAAATGGAAATGGCCGAATTTTTCTCCTTGGTTTTCTTTGAATTCTTCACTTGATTCTTGCTCTTTATGGTCTTAGAGCTTGAATTCTACCAAGAATACTTGGTTTTAATTTGAGGAAGGATGATTTCTAGCTATGGCCGAATATTTAGATGAGGAAAAGAGTTGGAAATGTGTTTGGAATGGTAAGACTTGGTATGGAAGAAAATGGAGAGAGAATGATAGAGTTTAAGAGTAAATGACTTTGAAAGAGTGGATTGATTATGTTTTAATGTGTGGGAAGGTGATGGCGGGCCATATGGGAAGGAAAATGAGTGTATAATGTGCTTGGAAGAGTGGGAGACAAGATTTAATGGAAGGAAGACTAATTGGAAGACTTTTGTGTAAGTTGGTAGAAAAAGTCAAAAGTAGGAGACATGTAGGTAAAGAAAGAATCCAAAGTCTTGACTAAGGATGGGAGATGGATTAAAATAATAGGGAATGAATAATGTGTTTGAAATGAGTGGGAGACAAGATTAAAAGAAATGAAGACTAATTGGAAGACTTTTGGGTAAGTTTGGTAGAAAAAGTCAAAAATAGGTGAAGAAAGAATATAAGGTGATGACTAAGGGTAGGAGGTGGATTAAAATAATGGAATTTAGAGGGAGGTGACATAAAATATTGGGAATTGGAGGGGCATGGCTGGCCAAGGCATCCTAGGCCATTAAAATGGCCTAATTCCCCTTTTAGTCCTCCAACTTTCTGATTTTTTGGGCAATTGAGCCCAACTACTAAAAATTCTTCTGTTCAATTGAGTCCCCCACCTTTAAAAACCACCATTTTCATCACTAATTCTCTTGGCCTAAGCCAAGCTTATTTTTAAGATGTTCAACACTCAATTATGCACATGCCATATTGTCTCCTCAATTTAATTGAGCTAAATTCTTGATTAAGGAAAAATTCTTATGCTCTAAATCCATTTAACCCGAGACCTAATCATTTTAGATTGTCCGGGCATTACACCAGAAATGAACAAAAATGTTAAAAATGGAATCAGATAAAGTGACCGGCACTCTGAAAAGAGATATAATGAATATAGGAATAGAGGATAGCGTCGATTGAATAAGGGTCAATCTACCAACAGAGTTCAGCAAGTTCCATTTCCAATGCTCTAACCATCTTCAAATTTTATCTGCTAGGAATTGGAAGGAAAAAGATTTAGAAAAATCCTGGTCAAACGAAGCACCCAAGTAATTGATTATGGTAGTATTGATGTAGAAAGGTAAAATTTGCTGAAGGTCTACTCGTATAATACTAGGAACATTTTTGCTAAACATCCATTCTAATTTTTTAAAACTAACTTTCTGGCCTGTAGTAAGCGTGTAGAAAGATAATGTATCTTTGAGTGTGTGTACAGCTGATTCAGTAGGTCGAAAAAAAATCAGACAATCATTAACAAAGAACAGGTGATTAATAGATTGGCAATTTCTACTAGCCTTTAGACCTTTGAGGGCACTCGACGATTGAAGTTTAAAGATAACTTGATAAGGCCTTTGCACAAAGGTTAAATATATAAGGGGACAAAGGGTCTCCCTAGCAAATACTAGATTATGAGAAAAACCACTCAGTGGTGCAACCATTAATAAAAACAGAAAATAAAATCGTAGTAATGCATTGCAGAATAAGATGAACCCAGAGATATAGAAATTCCATCGTTCTAAGCACTTTCACAATAAAAGACCAATTTAACTTATCATAAGTTTTTCTAATATCCAACTTAAGGACAGTTTTATGACCTCTTGGACCACTTCAGGTATTTGTATGCTTAATGGCATGAAGAAGCTCGTGGGCAATGATCACATTATCCTGGATTGAACGACCTGGAATAAAGACATCATGGAATTCTAAAACTAAAAAGTCTATAAGTGGCTTAAGACAATTGACCAGAACTTTGGCAATCACCTTATATAAAGTATTACAAAGGCCAATGGGTCTAAAATCCTCTATTTTTCTTACCTCATCTTTCTTAGGAATCAAAGTGAGAAATGTGCAATTAATTTGGTGAAGCACCATTCCCTCTTGAAGAAAGGATAGGGCTACCTCAGTCACTAACTTGCCCAAGATACCCCAATATTTTTTTTTGAAAACTATAGGTTGAAGATTATCAGGGCCTAGAGCTTTAAGATTGCCTTGATTAAACATTACTCTTTTGATCTCTTCTGTTGTGGAAGTAGTCTGAAGGCTCTCATATTGACTATTAGAAATAGTGTGCTTAATGGCAGAATAAAGGATATATTGAGTATGATCACGCTGTGCAATATCATCTACTGAAAATAGATGAAGAAAATATGAATGAATATGTCTTGAACTTTATCTTCTGAGTAGATCCAAATGCTGTCATCCAGCTCAATAGTTATAATTCTGGAGGAAAATTTTCTAGTTTTAGTAGCTATATGGAAAAATTTTGTGTTTTAATCACTTAGAGCTAACCATTTAATACGACACTTCCGAGCCCAAATATGCTATTCATCAACAAGCAAAGCAACATGTTGATGTCTAAGATCCTGGATAGTCTTAGCATTACTAAGAATATCTGGAAAAGGTTGGAGTTGCAGAAGACGTTGTTCAATAGAAATATATTTTAACAAATATTACCAACTAAAGATTTATTCCACTTAGGGAGCTTTGGAACCATGGCTTGGCATTTGGAGTAGACCTAGAATATCATGAGTGATCCATACAAAATTAACGATTTCGGCACACTTAGGATATTGAAGCCAAAAGGCTTCATATCTTCTTGGATGGTGATAAAATTGTTGGATTCAACAAGCATCTAATAAAAGAGGAGCATGATCAGAAAGCTCAATTGCCAAATTAGTAAGAGCGAGATCCATAATACGTGCCAACCACTCTTCATTGCAAAAAGCTTTAGACTTCAAAATCAACATCTGCTCCAATTTGAGAATTAGTCCAAGTGTATGTTTAATAACTATATCAATAAATTCAAATGGTATAAAAAAATGAAATTAATGTATGTTTAGGAATGGGAAATAAAATAAATGTTAACAGTTAGTTAACGACTTAAAAAGATTATTTTGACTGAAAAAGAAAAAAAAGATAATAATATGTTTAATAACTATGTCAATAAATTCAAATGGTATAATTTAATTTTTAAAAGTTGTTTGACAATTAAATTACTACATATGTAAATGGTAATAATAATAATAATAATAATAATAATAATCTCACATTCATATAAATCATAGATTGCTTGTCTGTAATTATCATTCTTATGAGAAATATTAAAGTCGTACGATGATTCCAATTATTTGGAATGTTCATATGCGTAACATTTGTCTCCCAGGTAATCATGAATTGTATAAATTTGACAATTCAAAAATGAACAAAACATATTGTACTTCATTTAGGGATGAATCTAAAATTTTTTAATTTCATTTTCCTCATTTTATTAAATAAATGGAGTCATTAATTAATACATTTTTAGGGTCCATCTAAAAATTACATAATATTTTTCAAAGAAATTAAAAATTTTACTGGGGCCTATGGATTTTAATGTATTCTATATAGACTTGCCCTTGACTACATTTGTTGTGATTTCTCTATATGGTGAATAATTTTTGGTGATGTGGAATCTTGTTCCCACAATACTTGATTCATGTTATGTTTCTCGAAAGTACGGTGTTCTAGGGAGCTAAGCGAAAGTATTAGAATTTTGTTTTGGATGGCACAATGTAGATTGACAATAAGGTTTGTGCATTTATAAATAGGATAGGGCCATTTACTTTAGAGAGTGTAAGATGACATGCATTTAGAGTACATTGATAAATAGATTAATAATATTTTGTTGTGTGATTTATATGCAATTGCTTGTGGAAATTAAACTACACACACACACATATATATTGATATATGAATCCAGAATTCATTAATGATGCAAATTAAATCATTTGTATGTTATAGTAAAATATATATGATCAAATTAGACTTAGGGATTGTGTACAAATTGGAAGGCATTAGGCACCTAATTTTACCAAAAAATAAGTTTTAAAACAAACAAAAATCAATCATTTCATAAAAGGTGCAATTTATGTGGAACCTTTAAGTTATTTACTTTGTTGGTTAGAAAAGTGGTTGAAACTCAGGCCATCAGCTTAAGTTGTGTTAATTCATTTTAGTTAATGTCACTCTTAAGTCACTCAATCTAAAATGACTTATTTTTATATTTACATTTTTTTTACTTGAAACTAATTTTATTTTAAAGTCAATATTATTTAGGTGAAATAATCCATTGATTGTAAAATTTTTTATGATGCTATTAATTTTTTATGAATTTTTATTTTTTAGGCATTAAAAAGAAAAAATTCATAGAAATTTAATAACATGATAAAAATGTTGTTTCAAATGGATTGTTATACCTATATAATAGTGGCTTTCAAATAAAATTAGTCATAGGCAAAAAAGATGTATTAAGTTAGCTTAAATTAAAAAAAATTGGCTAACTTGTCAAGGACAGTTGGCAAGTAGATTATAAAGCAATGGTACTTTCAACATGGTTAAGAAACCAATCAAAGATTCTAACACACACACTTACACCAAGAAAATAAAATTGGACATGTGGAAAGTAAGAATAACTCAAAATAAAACAAAAGAAAAGAAAATAACACAAGATTCGAAACTAACTAATAATGAGAAAACATAAAAATTGTTAGTTAAGTCAACTAAAAAATGTCACAAAAATAAGAAAACTCAAGTTTGCTAATGACCAAGTTGTAATTAAATAAACATGTAAATTCCATAAACCTAACATAAGTCGGAATGGGGGAAAAAAAAATAAAAGTTAGTGATTTAAATGAATAAAACTTGAAAAGTGAAGGAAAAAATGAGGGGTTTACCAAGAATTCATCTAGGTTAGGTTTTAGGTGAGATCAGGTCAAATTTAGGAGGGTTGAGTAGTGAAACGGATTTCCTTCCATTTTTTCAATGGTGGTTATTCCAGGCAATTGGTAGGCTAGATCACGTAACGACATCTCTGGCAACATATGGATACATGGATGGTGATGGGGGATGCCGCGTGATCAGAGATAGAAGATGGCATGCTCATAAGTCTTAACACTAGGCTTTTTTCTTCCTCGGTTAGGCATCAACAAATGATGGTGACACCTAGAAACAGTAATATGGTGGGAGATGAAATGATAACAATGTCTAATAGTGAAAAGTGGCGGTTGACTAGTAATAAAAATGCTTGATTGACAACTCAAATATGACAACAGAAGGATGATGAAATCTAGGGTTTTTAGATAAAGGAATGAGAAGTCAGAGACCAAGGTGGATTGTAATTTTCCTTTTTATTTTTCTATTTTTAGTTTTCATTAAATAGTGGGATGTAAATTTGACCAAACTCAGAACTGTTGTGGCCATGAGTCATCTTAACCAGCAAATAATTCACCCTCATTAAAACTAGTTTAAACAAAAATGAACTGCCTTTTAAACTAACAGCCAGTTCATTTCCCTATTTTCCAACTTAAGTTGATCTTTTTTTCAAAGCTGCTTTTAACTTGGTCTCACTAAAATCTAACCCAACCCTAGATTTTGCTTATTTCACAACATTACCCCTATTCATGTATACTTTTTTTCCAACCTCCAGCACGACTCATTGCTGTTCATGTCTATGTTCTGCCATTGCCAATGCCCTTTCCCACCTGTTTGATGACCTTTTCCTTATATTCCATCCTAATTATACCTTTTAATGATGAACTCTTTCCCGATGTCCAAATTTTTGATCAAGAAAAATTGGCCGAATCAGCTGTTTGAAACAGAGCTTATAAATGAGCTGGTATGCAAGTGCCGATCGGATGAGAAAATACCGATTTCTTCTTGGGATCGAGAGCATATGAGAAACATCAACCACTTAAAAGAGGTGGAGATGAATTTGGCTCCGGATCTACCTTTGGCTAACTCACTGTTTGCTTGGGCTGATCATGAGGCTTTTCTTTGACAAAGGAACTAGAGTTGAAGCCAAAGTCACTTGCCCGCTAAGAAGGGCGATGAGCAGAGGCTAGAATTTTTACTAAGGGGTCATCTTAGATAGGGTAGCAGCCAGGGTGGCATGAGATGTAAATAAGAGGAAGTCAGGGGTTAGACACGATTAAGAACAACCTACTGACTGGTCAAGGCAGAAAAGTTCAGCGGGTTTAATGCAGTTTAATGCCAACCAAATTGGGTGTAAGTCCAAAGTATATTTTGTTTGTAGTTCATATATTTTGTTTGTACTTCTACTTTACCTGTATTCTAACAATGTCAACATAAGCAGTTAACATTGATGAATAGATTAATAATATTTTATTGTGTGATTTATATACAATTGCCTACAGAAATTAAACTATTACTATATATATATATATATATATATATATATATATATATATAGTAGAATAGTAGTATGACAGATGAATGTGAATGAATGTACCATCAAACATTGGAATATTGATATATGAATCCAAAATTCATTAATGATGCAAATTAAATCATTTGTATGTTCTAGTAAAACATATATGATCAAATTTGACTTGGAGATCTTATACAAATCAGAATGCATTAGGCACCCAACTTTGGCAAAAAAATATGTTTTAAAACAAATGAAAATCAATCATTTCATCAAAGGTGCAATTTATGTGTAACCATTTAGGTATTTACTTAGTTGGTTAGAAAAGTGGTTACAACTCGGGCCATTGGCTTAAGTTATGTCAATTCATTTTAACTTAAGTCAACTTAATTCAAAATGATTTATTTTTATGTTTACATCTTTTTTACCCAAAACTAATTTCATTTGAAAGCTAATTTGTTTTAACTTAAGTCAACATTTTTATGTTAGTTTTTGAAGTTAGGTCATTTTTTGCAAGGTGATCATGGTTTAGAGGGCCTATGCCACTTTTATCATTTTCAATATGTTTCACATTTCCTTTTGCTTAAAATGCAATTTTAGTTCCTTAATTTCTACTCTTTCCCATTTTAGTTCCTAGGCTCAATCTATGTGCCATTTTGGTTTTCAAACTTATAACTACGTAACTCGAGTCTCTCTCTTTGCTCTTTTGGTCTCTATTTTTTTTAAAATTTTTTTATGTACTATATTCTAAAGCAAAATATTGGTCACCAAGATTTGCTTATCTTTAAGCCAAACATTTTTTTACCTTTATTAAATCAATAGTTAAACCCTTAACAGCTAAAGTTTTTCCATTTCATCTCTTGTTTCCCAAACATTTTGGCCAGCTTTTTTTTTTCTTTCTATCTTTATTAGGGTAATGGTTAAAACTGTTAATTGATTAATTTATAAATTAAACATAATTTTATGTTTTATTCATATTTTTATTGTTGATAATTGAGTTATGAAGTATGAGTTATTTACTTCAAAAGCTTTATGGTTTAATAAATAATTTAGTCCACCATTACTAAAATCCAAAAGGGAATTTTTCTAAATAAATTTCTCATTAATATTAAATATTGGATTTAAGGTAATAAGAGATGAATTTTTTTAGTGAATTATTTTTTAATGACAAAAAAAAATCCATTATTTTAAAGCATGCATAGCGTCATATTTTACAATATTATGTTTCAATTATAACTAATTGTTTGAATGATAAGAACATATCATAAAATAGGCCCCTAACTCAAAATTAAAATAATTGAATTTTTAATTAATTAACATGAAATTTATGGTTGAGATTTTTTTAATTATTTATTATTGAGATTTGTTTTAAGGTTAAATTTATCGAAAAAAAAATACATGTTACAAGGTGCAAGTCAAAATAACCTCATCAATACTAGATTATAATTTTATGCTAAATAGTATAAATGTGAGTAGCGATGTCAAGAGGTCAGGTTCGAGGTGGGTAAAGTCATTCCCAACCTTTCCCCATAATACAAAAACTTTACCTAAACCCTCTTTACAATCTACAGGGAGTAAGGTTTCTTTGCCCAACCATTACCGTATTGGGGCACGTAACGTTAAGTATTATACCCGTAATACTTTCATAAATGATTCATATAATAAAAAATAAATTAAAAACACTAAACTACTAATAATTTCTTTCCAAGTTCTTTGCACCATTTATTATTCACAATAATTAATCTATGATTTTTAATGGAAAAAATCACAAAAAAACCACTTATGTTTTAACTCGGTACAAATCGATCACTTATGTTTTTTACAACTCAAATAAACTATCCATGTTTTAAAATTGGGCCATTTGCTATTGTGTTAGAATATTCCGTCTAAAGTAAAGGTTATTCTGTTTATTTTGTCTTAGTTGGCAACTCTAAGACATGTCATCCAACTTTCCTCTTATTTACAATCATTGCTGCCTACTTAACTTATACTTTAACCCACATAGTAGCCCATCCTATCACTTTATGATCTTCGAATCTGAGATCAGTTGTGTAGCCAAAAGCAGAGCAGTGCCGTTAACGCTGATTTAATGGATCATGGAGGCAATTTTGGTGGAAAAGGATGAAATGTGCATGGGTTAGCAAGAGGACGATATGTGAGTTAGGTTGGAGAGAGGATGACGTGTGGGTTAAGTTTGAGAGAGGACAACCAACGGTGTGTTGGTAGGTTAAAGTGAGGATCTTTGAATGCACCATATTAGTATGCCATCTTCCATTTAGTATCACCGCCTCATCTGCCATTTAGCATATTAAACCCACTTGTTACTACATCATCACAACTTAATGGTGGATGACTTATTTGGCATATTCACATAACATCAATGTTTTATGTGAGTTGTAGAAAACATTAGTGGCCGATTTGAGCCAAGTTAAAACACATGTGATTTTTTTAATGATTTTTACCATTTTTATCTTCAATATTTTAGTATATAAATGAAAATTTTCATATATAAATGGTAATTTTTTTTTAATTTAAGCAAATAGAAATATTAATAAATTCAAGTCAAACTTAAATAATAAAAATGAAATGTGTCAAATAATAAGGAATGGAGGCAACATAATTTACCATAAACAATATCAACCACGTTGAAAATTAAAATAAACATCACAAATAAATATGATATCCAAACATATCTAGGAAGAATTTTAATAAAACTGAAAACATTAACATATATAGGAGGCTTTTCAAATAAAAGTGAAAACATTAACACTTGAAAAACAAAAGTTTTAGCTAGCTGCTAAACAACATTATTGCAATTTTGAAACACAACAAAGCAGGACAAATAAATTAATAATCTGTACCTATATTGCTTGATCCCCATCATTCGAAGTATTATCTTCACATTGCTTATCAAGACAAAGAAAGTGAGATACATAACTATGAGACTGTACGTTAGAAATGAAAAGTTACATAATATGACAGTAAAACGTATAATACCTTAAGGGTTTTCGGATATTTAAATTAAATAGCATTATAACTTACTTGTGGAGGGTATGACCTTCATTTAATTCAAATAAAATTTAACCGAATTGACTTATAATTCTCCCTATTATTTCCATGCATTACTGAATTGCATTGGAATATCACAACACAATCTTATTTGCCCTTTTGGTTTTGGACGTAACACATTTTTTTTTTTTTTGTTTTTAAGATTTATTATAGTTGGACCAAATGACGCAAGAGAGAACAGACCTACACCACAAACTTGAGCTCCGGATTCAGTGAGGAGCCCGGTCCATGGCTTTGTCTCGAGGTTCTCCGTCAATCATTTCGGCTTCTTTGTTTCCCTATTTTAAGTCGGTGGGTCACGTGCACGTGCCACCCCCAATCAAAAATTTCAATTCACCCAGATTCTCTCTTAACCTACACCTAACTGCGTACTTTAGAGCAATTCTCTGCTAACTCGTAACCTATACCATCGAGCGCATGTTAGCCTCGCCGTCACCGAACCAAGTCCAATATCTGCATATTCCGTATTCTTCTCCCCCCCCTTTGCGAAATTATCTTCCTCTAACTCGGACCCTCAATGAAACGAAAGTAAAGAAGACACGAGCTCTCCGCTCACTCTCCCTAACTCCATCACTTCAAAAATTAGGGTTTCTGTTTACTCGGTCCCTCTCTGTCTTCCCCCTCCTTCTCTGTCCCCGATTGGGCGTTTCAATGCCTGTTCAATTTCCTCGACAATCGCGGTGTGAGAAGCTTTGGGACTGCCGAAGTGTCTCATCGGGCGGGTCTGGCGGAGGTGCCAGTTCGGGTTGATATTTGATCGGTTTGCTGCTATGGCGCCCAGCAGAAGGAAAGGTGCCAGTAAGGCTGCGGCGGCCGCCGCTGCTCGCCGCCAGTGGAAGGTCGGGGATCTTGTTCTTGCTAAAGTCAAGGGCTTTCCTGCTTGGCCTGCCACGGTATGCAGACCGCGTTTATTAACTTCTGGGTTCTTTTTAGCTGCTTTCATTTCGCTTCTTGCTTTGACGCTTAGTTTTTCCTTGATTGCTGGGTGATTTGGTTGTCGTCTGATGTGGGCACTTGTAGTGGTCGGAATTTGGAACCATTGCTAGGATATTTCACTGGATTCTCCGGTTCTGGATCCAAAATTCATAACTGGCTTCTATAGGATGTTGGTCGAGCGTCTTCTCTTTCCTTCTTTCTTTTTTTGTCCATTCCGCTACTTATTCGATGCTTTATTGGAATTATAAGATGAACTTATGGGGTTTATTGATTTTTAGTTTTTGTTGGAGATGATGTTTTGGTTTTGTTATTTTTGAATACGATGAGATTGATTAGAAGTGTGATTCTGAATTTAAAATCCTTTACATAGCAATTGAAGACCAACGTTCCTATTGCCCAGTGCTATTAGAAACAGTCTTTCTTTTGCATCCCTTACACTTGATCTTTCAATACCATGTGTGTTTTTAGCACTAGCAGTGCAGTATGTGTGCTTCTGCCTGAGATCTTATGTGATAGTTTGTTTCCCTCGAGTATATTATCACTTCATTGTTACCAACAATGATGATTGTTGACTGCAGGTGAGCGAGCCAGAGAAATGGGGTTACTCATCTGATTGGAAGAAAGTACTTGTGTACTTTTTTGGAACTCAGCAAATGTAAGCGCTTCTTCATTCTAGATTTTTTTAATGTATGGTGTTATTCTTTTTGACTCATAACTCCATGGCTTTATGTTCTGCTATATCATTAAGGCATAGAAGTAGGTTTTCTTCCTGACTGCGTTTGGTGTTCTTTATGATACTTGGTGATGTTACTTTCTGGGGTTGCTGTGCTTGTTTGTTGTGGTTGAATTAGATTTTACCCTTTTAATGATCTTTGCCAGTTTCGGGCTGACATTAATTTGTCATTTTTGTTCTTCCTTCAATTTAGCTAGATACTGTTGTTTGTTTGCTCGTATGAGGTCTTTTCATGGAATTATTTGTTTTAGTTTTTCTTTTCTCTTCTCTTTTTTTTTTTTTGATAGCAAGGGCAATTTTGGCAAGAATATAGTATCATATTAGTTGAGAAAGCACATTGCTGGTGGTTTGCAATTTTCTGCAATAACATCCTTGCACATGGTCGTAATGGATGGTTCTGATTCCTTTATAACCCTAGAAGTGAATGATTGTTTATAGCTGGTGACATCATAAAGCCTGCAATTGCTAAAATTCCTAATAAACATAATTTGAAATTCATTTAGCCATTTGAGAAGTGCATTGCTGTAAAAAGCAGGTTTGCACTTGGGGAAAAAAGGTTACACCTGTTCAAGTTATAGATAGAGTTCTGGTTTTATTGCTTACTAGTGTTTTCAATCATGCCTTATTTTTGTGTCATATCTTGAATGCTTTATTTTAAATCTAAGTGATATTATAACTAGTTTGCACGAGGAACAAGAATACTCATGTCATTCCATGTCTATGTTGGGTGTTGTCATGTTGCACTTAACATTCCTTTGCCCAGGCATTACCGTGTTCCATTGCAGCCTGAATTATGTTATAGTACCATGTTATGTTAGGTAAATGAATAGAGAAGCATTATGAATGCTTTACCTGGCAGTACAATGCTTATCATACTAGAAGCAAAATATTTGTAAGAACCATAAAATCTGCTTTATAGGAGTGTTAGACAACTAGGAGACATGTAGATAAGTGTAATAGATTTTAGATAACAATGAATTATACTGTATATCTTGTAAGTAGCACGAATAATGATAAACCAACTTAACAATATTCTGGGTGGTTCAATGTCCTAGAAATTAGAAGTGAAATAAGAGATAATGGTAGATGTTGAATGTTGCATGAGTGGAAGTAATTAAAAGACTTTGTGTTACTGAGTTTTCAGTGAAGAAACATTTTTGAGACATCAAGTTTATTGAGGACCCTGCTTGTTTGTGATTACAATGCAATTGGCTGATCATGTCAAATTCGTTGTATCTCATCGATACATACTGTGTGCGTGTGATCTTAAATGCTAATGTATGTAGAACCATATTTTGTACTATTTGTTTAGTCTGTGCATGGGCGCGTGCTTGTGGGAAATGTACATAAGAAACATGTTAATTTGTGATTTTAATTGCTAAAATTTTGTGAAAGCTAGTGATTTGTTTAGAGCAAAGTTCTGAGTTATATGTTGATTGTCCTCTTTACAAATTGATTAAAAGGCATAAGGTAGCGCTGCCCTAAACTTTTGAATTGTTAGATTTGAACATTCTAAAGTTCTTTTCAGTGAATCAATAGTGATATTGAAAAGAGTGAACAAGCTTCCACAAGATGCATAGAGAGAGGAAAAATCTATTAGTTTGGTCAAAGTTTGTGCAGCTTACATACATCACTTCTCCATATGTCTTCAATACCTTTTACCAGCATGTAGTATGTATTCGTAAACCAACTAAAAAAAAGTTCATACTGGTATTATGTGTTATAGGAGGTTTTTTGCCCCCTTTCATTTTTTATGTGTGCTAATGGTACCACAAACAGAAAATGAACGTAGAATGTTCATGGTACTTATCATCTCATTACGCTTTAACATGTTAATGACTATGTTTTCTAGTTTGTGCTAGTTATATATGTGGCAGGTGTTGCTTAGCCGGCGACATAAATCTAGGCAAATCTAGAAGTCTTTGCAAGAATGCATTAAAGTAAAAAATCCAGAATAGTAAGAAATGTCAAAACATGCTAAAAAATGTTTTCTGGAAGTTTATGACAACATTTGAAATTGGTTGCACTATAAACTCATTTTTGTGTTGAAGAAGAATCACTAATTCAGGATGAAGCTGGGCCCTATCTCTTTAAACCGCTTCCTTATTGTTGATTTTAAATATCTCTTGTTACAATCTAGGTGCAGCTTCCCTCATTTTATATGTTTACTAGATTAGAAATGCATTCAAGATTCAGTCCAGACAATAGGCAAAGAAGCCCGCAAGCTGGTGCTTTCATCCTATAGGTGGAGTGCACTCAGGCAAGCACGTGCAGAGTTGATGCCAGATTAGTGCATATTTTGTTATTTCTGATCTTTACTTAAAGGGGGTTCAGAATATCTATACTCTGGGAACATTACTAGTAATACCTGGGTGCTTTTGTGGGAGGGTGATAGTAGGGCTAAGAAGCCTGCGAGCTGGTGCTTTTGTTATTATTCTTTTCTTCAAGGGTGTTCATCGTACTCTTTTGGGAATACAAAAGGAAGCTGCAAGTAGCTTTGCAAGTGACAGCTAGAAGACCTGCCAGTTTCTCTTTTTTGATTTTTCTCTCTGTTATGTCCTGCTTATTTTGTTTAAGATTTGATCATTATTTTTATATCCTCTCAGCTTCTGCTTCCCTTTCCCTCTCTTTTCCTTTCCCCTTCTGGTGCCTGATTCTTTTCCCATCTTCCTAAAGGGAGATGAAAAAGAGGTTTGACCTATATAATTCTTCCATTATTTTTTTCCTTGCTTCTTCCTATTCATGTGTCTTTTCTAGGGCAATAGAAGTTACCAAACAATGGCAACTTGTTTCAACTTGCCATGTTCTGTTCATCAATATTGGAGGTTAATCTATTGTGCAAGCATTTGCCACAATATTATGTTCTATATTCAAAGAGACTCATAGATGCACTAGTGTGGAAAAGCAATAGGATAGATTTAGATGGGGGTAAAAGAGGGAAGGGGAGACCTAAACTTTCTTGGCCAGACTTGGTACAAATAGATCTTGCCTTCTATGACTTTTGAAGAGTCTGTTACCAATTGAGTGGAGTGGAATGGAGTCACGGGATTCATGTAGCCAACCACATCTAGCTGGGATTAAATCTCTGTTGATTGTTTATTGAATTGCGTTTCTCTGATTTACTTGACTTGAATTGAGTTTTATGAAGTTACATATCTTAGCATTGATGCCCATGCTCTGCCTTTGTGTTTCATGCTTCACCCACTGTGGGTCAGACTCAATAGAACTTGAGCAACACAGTTACCTGTTGTTCAGGTGGCTTTGAACTGAGAATTCTCTTTGTTCATCATCAATTGAATCACTGTTTAAGAACCAGGATTCTAATTCTTCATCTTCTTCTTCGTCATTGTCTTCTTCTTCTTCTTCTTGTTCTTCTTCTTTACTTGAGTGAGTTAGATGTCTCCTATTTCCCTGGAAAATGATTTTATTTATGGGATTTGGTACAATACTTAAGAGATCGACAATGTTAATATTCCAACATTTCTTCTATCACAAGCTTGATCCTTATGTGCGCATTGTGCTTTGCAAAACGCTGATCTAGTTTGTATAAGGTGAGAGGTGCACTTACACCCAGTTCGTTTTACCTTAAGTCAATTGATTCCAAAATGACTTATTTTATTCTTATGTCTTTTTTACCCGGAACTAATTTTAATTAAAAGCCAATACTATGTAGCTGCAATAATCTATTGAAAATACAATTTTTGTAATCTTACTAAATTTTTATGAATTTTTCTAGTTTAAGGCATTAAAAAAGAAAAATTCAAAAAAATTTAACAATATCATGAAAATTTACTTTCAAATGGATTATTTCATCTCCATAATATTCGCTTTCAAATGAAATTGGTTTCAGGCAAAAAAGATGTAAAAGTAAAAATAAGTCAGCTGGCTTAGGTTAAAACAAATAGCCTCTAAATGTGAGCAAGGTGTTCCACAAGTTTGTTTGTATCCCTTCTTGTTTGGTGTGATAGAGTGTTTTTGTGTTCATATTTGATTTCTGTGTTACTCTTCATATTTGTTAGCCTGTGACGGTTATATAATTACCTGGTCTGCTTTAACCGTGTTTGTGATATGTATTCCAGTGCCTTTTGCAATCCTGCTGATGTTGAAGCCTTTACAGAAGAGAAAAAGCAATCACTTTTGGGTAAACGTCAGGGAAAGGGGGCTGATTTTGTTCGCGCTGTGCAAGAGATTGTTGAAAGTTATGAGAAGTTGAAGAATCAGGACCAGGTTGATGTTTCCAACTATGATGACACAGTTTCTCTTGCAACTGATGGGAATCCAGCAGATTCACCCAGACAGAAGGAGCTGACAGATGCTTCTGAGGCAATGTTGGACTTGGGGTCAAAAACCTCATCTAACGTGGAGATAGCTGATGGAAGTCTTCAAAATGAGGACACACTTGCTGTGGACAAGATTGAGAATTTTCATGGTAAAGAATCTGAGTCACAGCCTGCTGTTAATGTAATAGTTAGAGAAGCACCAGTGTTGAATACATACTCATCAAGGAAGAGATCTGGAGGTACTAGGTCTCAAAAAAATCTTGTGCAGAAAGAGTCGCCATTGATAAGAAGGGCTAGAAACTTATCAAGGCAAGAGTCATCGCGCTCCTTGGCTCCAGCAGTGCTGTGTCATGATGGTGGCAGGAGTGCTAGGGACATTCCTGCAAGTATATCCAGGAATGGTTCTCTAAGGAGGAGCAAGCGAGCTAGGAAGTCACCAGATGCTACTGAATCTGGTGAGGTTGATGTTTCTCCATTTGTATCAAATGGCACTGTTGAGGATGATGGATCTGAAGTTGCAACACTTGACTCAGATGCTGTTAGTTTGAATGAAGGTAGTGCTATAGAATCTGGATCTAAGTCTGATCATGCTGAGGCTCTTGAATGTTTGGATGGTGATGTTGAATTGACCAAAGGGCTTGATTTTCAAATAAAGGCAGTTGTTGTTAAGAAGAAACGGAAGCCCAACCGTAAGAGAATGTCCAATGATTCTGCTGAAGCTCTTGTTAAATTTGATTCAGAGTCAGTTATGGAGATGGAAGTCCAAAATGCTGGGGAAAAATTGCAAAATGCTTGTAGGAATCCAGTTGATAAGTATCGCAAGGAAGATGGGGACAAGCACCTGCCTCTCGTGAAACGAGCTAGGGTTCGGATGGGTGGGCCTTCATCTGCAGACGAAGGCAGAACTAGCCCCTCACAGACTGAAGAAAAACCTTCCTGTGAGGGTGTAGTCAGTTTTTGTGACCAGGTTAGCCCATTGTCAAATTGCCAAGATGATGATTGTGCTGAGAAGGACTCATCACAGATGGAGGGAGCTTCAGTTAATGGTTTTCCTTCTAACTGTGAGGCACAATCTTTAGGACATGGGCTAAGGCATTGGAAAGGGATGAAAAATCAATTTGCCTGTTCAGCTGATGGTGAGGCTGCTTTGCCTCCATCCAAACGCTTGCATCGTGCTCTTGAAGCCATGTCAGCGAATGCTGCTGACGAAGATCAAGTGTCTAATAAAATTTCCCCTAGTATCAAGACAGTAGTTAATGCTAGTCGTGAATCTCCTTTAAATTCACAAATAATTGTTGATGAGCAAGAAGTCAATGGTTTTGGAAAACCTGCTATATCTCCCATGGAAATAGAAAAATTTAATCAGAATCATGGATTTCCTGATAACCCAAGTGATGAAGCTCCAGAGAATGTCATAATAGAGCCTGTTAATCCTGTTTGTAGTTGTAATGGTGTCCATCAGGTTGAATCTCGTAACATTCAAATGTTGGTTGAAAACCAAAATTTGGACAAGTTGCTCCCTGATGTTGACAGAAATGAAGCTACTTTTGGGCCCACTTCTGGCAGTTTTGACCAACAGTTGCCTTCTCTAGATACTTGTGACACGGTAAACATCAAGCCAGGCAATTATGGGGATAAAAGTTATAGGGAAGAACTTGAAACTTCAGGACATGCAAAGTTATGTCCAATTCCTGCCCCCGAGGCTGATGTTGAGCTTTCGCCTCACTTGCAGTATGATGCTGAACATGCTGTCTCTGAGAAATCTGAGCCAATGAAGTCACAAAATGATGCTGTCTCTTTTCTTGACAACATGTAAGCTCATGTGTGAAGTTTTCTTTTACTTTTTCATTAATAATTTCTCATCGTTAACTTCACATGAATATTGTTTTCTGGATCTCTCAGTACTATGTCCACCATTTGCTAAGTTACTCAGTAGTTCTGGTTTGACTTCTGATTGAAACTGAAATGGCAGGAATGTTGAAGGTCTCAGATTAAGTCAAAATTCAGCTGATAGAGTTGATTCTTCTGCTAGGGTTTCTTCTTCCAGCACTTCGATATGCCACACTTCCACTTCAGAGAGTGCTGATGTTATTCAGAGCAATGATGGTTGCAGTCCAAATGTTCAGTCGTCTAACAATAAACCCCTGTATGGTTTGATTGCTGATGGTGAAGTGAAAACAGGATCTCTGGCTTCTGAGTGGTCAAAGTCTATTAGCAAGTGTTCTAGTCACACTGAAGCACAGGCTGCTCTGTCGTCCTTTGAGAATGTGCTTGGGGCCTTAACGAGGACGAAGGAGAGCATTGGACGTGCAACACGCATAGCAATCGAGTGTGCAAAGTTTGGTGTCTCGGCTAAGGTGCATTTTCTTCCAATTAGAGATGAGGGGAATTAAGAATAAGGCTTCATTTATTTATTATTAGCAGAAATAAACAATTTATGGGTTAATTATACTTATTGTGCATGTGTTGATTGGCCGGGAAGCTAGTTCTATTTCTCAATATCTAAATTCGCTAATGTCCTCTGTAGGTTGTGGACATAGTTGCCCGTTGTTTGGAGCGTGAATCAAGCTTACACAGAAAAGTGGATCTGTTCTTTCTTGTAGATTCAATAACTCAATGCTCAAGAGGTTTGAAAGGTACTCTGGCTTCTTGCTTTTGATGACTATGTTACATTACCAATCATAAAAAAAAAAATCAGTAGTCATTATATTGGGTTTTCTGTTAAACCATTAGGTGATATTGGTGGGTTGTACCCCTCAGCGATTCAAGCATTACTGCCACGTCTACTATCTGCTGCAGCACCCCCAGGGCCGGTGGCACAGGAGAATCGCAGGCAGTGTTTGAAGGTGTTTCTTTTTTGCTGTTATTATGCTTCGACATTTTCATCCTTTTTGCTTCCTTATACTTATTATTTGTAGGTGTTGAGAGTTTGGCTGGAAAGGAGAATTCTCCCTGAGTCTATTGTGCTTCAGCATATACGAGAACTTGATTCTCATGGGGCTTCATCTTCTGCTGGTCCCTTTTCTCGTCGCTCAGCAAGAACCGAAAGAACAGAAAGGGCATTAGATGATCCTATCAGAGACATGGAGGGTATGCTTGTGGACGAATATGGCAGGTCTTAAGTTGCATGATTGGATATTTTTCTTGGTTCTGTTGTTGCTATCATTTTTGTGTGTGTGTGTGTGTGTGTGTGGAACCTCTTTCACTAAATATTCTTCTTTCCATCAGCAACTCAAGTTTTCAGCTACCTGGATTTCGTATGCCTTGTATGCTAAAGGATGAGGATGAAGGAAGTGATTCTGATGGGGGAAGCTTTGAGGCTGTAACTCCTGAGCATTGTTCTGAGATTCCTGATAAACAAGAGACAACCGCTGCAATTGAGAAGCGTAGGCATATCTTGGAAGATGTTGATGGTGAACTTGAAATGGAAGATGTTGCTCCCTGTGAAGAAATGAGTTTATCATATATCCCTGGAGTTGAGACTGCAAAGACTTCTGAGATTCAATCTGAACATCCTCGCACAATACCCTTTGCTCCACCTTTGCCCCAAGACGTGCCTCCATCTTCACCACCACTGCCATCATCTCCACCACCATTTCGTCCTGCACTTCCACAAGTGCTGCCTCCCCCTCCTGCCCAACCTCCTCCTATGACATCCAATCATTATGCTAATTGTGTTGATTCAAAGAATTATGTCAGCATGCATGTGAGTGCCTTAATTTCTGATTTTATGGTAAGGTTATCGTAGTTGTCAATTATAGAACTCCCCGTTTTAGTAACGACCTGGTTGTGTTTGCAGGATAGACGGGATGACTTGCAACAACCCTCAGTTCCTCCAAGAGCCAATTCAACAATGTGTGGGAATGCAATGCCTTATCATGGACCTGAATCCAGAGATGTGCCGGTTTCAATGCATGCCTCTGACTGTAACGGGCCATTACACTCTTATCCTGTACATCCGGTGAATGATATGCAGCAAAATAGTGGACCAAGCTTCCATCGAAATGCTTATCCTCCTCGCCCCCCTCATAATGCGCCTTCGAATCATTTCTCCTATGGCCCTAGTGTCCAGCATATGAAGTCTCGAAGAGACTGCCCACCACCTTACTCCAGCAGGTTTCACCATGCACCAAGAATGCAAAGTGGGAACTATTACAACAACCATGAGAGAATGAGACCAGAGCCTTATGAATTCCGGGATAGTTGGAGATATCCTCCACCTTCTTTTTCTGGTAGTTTCTTGTTAAGTATGTTAGGTCATATAAGTTGATCAACTTTTATTGTTGGGAGAGGTTGAGTTCTTACTTTGGTATATTCCGTTTTAGGTCCACGATATACTGACAAAGGTAGAGGATCTTATGGGCATAGTGCATATGATGCCCATCCATGTGATAGGTACCCGGATCATGGGTGGGATTATCCTCGTGGATCGAATCATAGAAATTACTTCCATGACCGTCCTCATGATAGTGCAGTTCCTGTTGGTTTGAGAGGTATGAGCTCTCCCAGATACCATCATCACACAAATGCTGAATTCTATGTGTATGACTCTTTTTCCTTGTTTTTCCATCTTTGGTACTTCCATTACCCTTGTGCTGATAAGTGCCTGCCTGTATGCACCTGGTGTTGGACTATCTGATCTCTGAAAGAGCATTGCGTAAAACCTGCTCGTAACGTAGTCTTTTAAGGCCGGAACATTTTTTGTTTGTTTCAGGTCCAGGTTATTGGCGTCCAAGATGACCTGGTGTGGCGTGCAGCACTGCTAGTACTGGTGAGTGGAATGAGATAAATTGTATTTTATTGTCGATAATTGTATAACATATTGGTCTCACATCATGCGTGTAATTTTGGTTAAGGTATACAAACCCAATTTTTTTGATCGGGTTGGGGTTCGGCTTCTCGGTGGCTTCTGCGAGATTCTGATCCTGTTTGTTGCCCTATAAGACTGAATATCGAAGATAACGCATCCGGAATGGGGTAATGAGGCAGTAAACAGCAAGAAAGCATGTCGGGTTGTATATATGTATTCTACATCTCTTGTCCAAACACGGGCGTTGGAGTTCGGTAAAATTGTAGAGAGTAGGTAGAATTGTTCTAATTCGAGTCTGCCCGTGCTGTAACAATTTTCCCCTTTTTGTCATTCTTCATTTTCATAAATTCATTCTGGGAGCCTGTCAAACCTCAGATAACTTCAGTCTCGTCTCGTTTGGGTTCTCTACAATCAATATTTTCCGGAGGGCATTTTCTCCTCTTAAGTTAAAGAAGGGGTAAGACCCGTCTTGAATAGTCTCCCAGACATGTGAACTGTACCTTCTGCTGTGATGTGGAGGGCCAGTATTTGAATGGCACCTCTGGATGTTTTGATTAGTTGCTGTCATATTGATAGTTGTTTCTTGGAGGCTTTGACCTGCAGAGCTAGGGTTGGTGCTTGCCCAGCTATGTTGATGCATGGTACTGTATCACTGCAAGTTTCAGTTTCTTGAGGCTGAGATGCCTTCGTCTCTAATTACATGTTAAATCAATTGGTTTGTGCGTAAGTTAATATGACATTCTGAGTGTGATTCAGGGAGATAGAGAGAGATGCGGGACTGACTGGGTGATTGGCTCCTGCTCTTAAACAGGAAAAGCTCCAGCAAGGACGAAGGATGGAAGTTGCGGTGAAAGGGTGGACAAAAAGTTATAAAAAAAAGGATAAACCAAGCTAGAATGTCCTGAATGAAGTGCTAAATCTAACTTCACGTGTTGCTCTAAATGAAGTGCAGAAAGGTTCAGATCCATTTAAGAACAAATGATATTCTGAATTCATCTTCACGTAAAAACAAGCAATATTTCTGAGAAGTGCCAAATGTAACTTCACTTGTGTGTCCTCATGGCCCTCAGAACATAAAAAATTCCGACAATGAATCAAGAAAGGGGAGACCATGTTTGATTTGATAATACAGAGCCTAAATAGTGAGGCGCTGTCTAAAAAGTTGTGAAGTAAAAGGGCAAAAAAGGATCTCAAGAGAAGAAGTTGAAAAAAATGGCATGCATTAATTGTAGAGAATTCAGAGATGTTGCTCATACGTAATTAGTCGTTGTCCCTTTTAATTCCATATCCATTTATGAACACAGGTCTTCGCCTGCGCCTGCCTGCCCAACGCAGTGGTAGAGCAAGATAAGAGACGTCCCGGCCGGCGCTTCGATCGGCCAATAAACTTATCAAATTCAATTTGATCTACTCCACATTTTTGTGAAGCAGATAATAACTTTTCAAGATGATTACGCCAAAAAAATAAAAAATAAAAAAACATAGAACAAGTACACTGGTACAAACTTTTTTGATGAAAATGAATTTACAAACCTGCTGGGGCGTAGTAGAGCGCAACAACAGGGAAGCGGATTCCCCCTCATTGAGTGGACGAAAAAGAAGGGATTTTTCAGAGCAAGGCCCTTCGGTGCTCTTTTATGAGTGGAAGGGGCAGGGTAGAGTAATGGTGAGCTCATTAGGCTCAAGACCCGAAGACAACTAGGAGTCTGTTTGAATCATGTCCTCGCCTAATCATTTCTGATAGAATGCATATAATGTAATGAAAGATGACTTAAAACTACTACGAAACCAGTAACCTAAGACTCTCGGTAGCTTGTTACTGGACTTTTTAAATTGAAATTGAACCATACATGAACTTTACATCATGTAAAACCACCACCACCAACATCAATCACTCTATAGCTAGCTAGTTGTTGGCATTTTTTTCTCATTAATTCGAAGTAATACCTTTATTATTTGTTGGATGAGAATTTAAGTGATAGGTTGTACAGGAGCCTCCTTAACTTTGTCATCATCACCATCATAACTGGTGTTGTCGTTCTCACAAACATACGTTAGACCCTCACTGTGGCCATCGCGATCACCACTATAAGATGTGCCCTGATCATCACTATTAGAATCGGAGGAGGATTCAGAGGGCCCATCACTGCTCACGACATCCTCCTCCTCAGTACGATCACAACAACATAAACCAGCCCAGAGACATTATTAGGAATACCCGGTATCCTGTTTCGGCATTCTCTAACACAAGTTTCCACAACTTTATCTAAAACATGAATAGAGCATAGGTGCCTTAAAGCCTAAATGACCGCTCACGGACAAGCAAAACTTACTTAGCTAAATTAATGCTCCCAACACTCTTGTTAGGATTAAAAATTGCCCTGCTAGTTTCCTCTTAAAATTTCTAATTAGAATGACAAAATCTACATTAGTTTAGTATGAGGCTAGCATAGATACCAATGTTATATATCCTAGTGTCATGTTTCTTTTATAAAAATGACATGTACTCGTACCGAATTTATTGGCATTTAATAAATCTTATTATTATCCGAGCCCCTCAGTCAAGTATAAATTTTGTATCAAAATTTCGTACAAATTTAAGTAAATTGTTTCAAATTAAAAGTCTTTATTGATTACGGGCGGACATGGTAAAAGGACGAAGGTATTACATATGGTTCCATTTTAGGAAAATGTCTGGGCCAACTAATCCCAATCCCATCAAGAGGAGAAGGCAAATCCTTTGTCTCGCCCATGAAATTGATATTGATCGATCAACTTTGTGAATAATTTCTATCCACAAGGAGATTTTCATCAATGTAACAGAGAGAACTCCAAAATCGAAACAGGAAAAGTCACCTTCTCCAGAAAGCAGTCACGGGATTTCTTGTTCCTTCCTAATTACCTAGAAAAAGATGGGCGCTTCTGATTCTGAATCACTTTCTCAAAAATCTATACACGATTTTATCGTCAAGGTTTTCCTCCTCCTCACACACACACATGTTTTCTTTGTTTCTATATTATATGAATGTGTTTGAAAGTTCTCTGGGTCTTTAATTTTGGTGAGTCGCAGGATTACAAGGGTCGAGATGTGGACCTCAGCTGCTACAGAGGGAAGGTTCTCATCGTTGTTAATGTTGCCTCCAAATGGTCCCTCTCTTCCTCTATTTCCGTATTGTTGCACCCTCTTTATTTCTTTCTCAACAATTTTTGGATGATTTTGCTGATTTCTTTAATGTATATGGATCCTGAACAGTGGCTTTACAGATGTAAATTATACCCAATTGACCGATCTCTATAATAGATACAAGGACCAAGGTAACTTCGTCCTCTTTCCCTCCTTCTTCTTCTTCGTCTTTTTTCGTTCCTTTCATTTTTTGGGGAAACAATCCTAAGAAAATCATTCATTTTTTTTCTCCCATCTAACTCAACGATGTCACTCAGTTTTTGGCCAATTAAACTATTGACGTTAAAACTTGGTGAACAGTTTGCGAATCATCCGATGAAATTTTGTTTATATTTATTTATTTAGTTAACCGAACAATTTTGTTCTCTTATTCATATTTGTCGAATAATTCGTTTAAAAATTATTGGCGAGTAAATTGGAAATATAATGCGGGAGTAAATTGCAGAAACATCTCCTTCTCCGGCTTCAACAGTGTGCCCAACAACCGCCGCCTTCGCCTCCTCCTCCTCAGAGCTATCCAAATCGTCTGTCTGCCATTTTCATCAACTATACACTCCACATCACCCACGCCTCTCTGCGCCATCAACACCATTAACCCAGTTGTATCCACTGGAAATCCTAATGGATTGTTTAACCCCAAATTCATATGGAAAACTATTGGATGACAGAGACAGACAAAGGACACATCGATTTCCATGTGTCCCACATATGGCTTGGCTGCGTCCGTTACGCCCGTCCTCTCTCACCTAAGTATTGTCCAATTCATATCGGTGGCTGCCCTGCCCAATCGGAGCTAGGAGGTACTGGTAGCGCTAGCCTCCTTGTCGAATACACAGGCGATCGAGATTTCAAGAAAAAAAGGTTGCCTGATCTGTCCTTCAAGGCCCCACCGTCAACAGGTTCTAAAAGGTGGCAAAGGATCTCTAATCTGGTTTCGTTCGTCCATAAAATCCGAGAGAAAAAAAAGCAAAAAAATCCATATTATCTATCCCCATGTTCTTAGTCTCGCAGGGGCTATGTTAACAATCAAATCACCATCTCCACAATCTGCTACATTCACGCCTCTTTCTGGCCACTACTGTTCATGAAAGTCACCGGTTGATGACTTAGTTTTGTAGTGTTAAAGCCGCGGTAGAACAATAGCCCTATGATTTGAGGATTCAATTTTTTTTAGAGTGGTTCAATTTTTTGTTTGAATCAAATTGATTGTGTCATTTTTGCCTCTAATAAGTGCAAGCCTACCTGGTGGTGCTTTCTCTTCGATTTGCGATCAATGTACCTGAAGGAGTGAGAGAGGTGCGAGGTTAATGAGATTGAGGGATATTTGGTCTCCATGATGGAGAAGTGTGTAGGATTTGCCAAGGAGAGGTGTGAGCCACCGTTCTTAGAGGTGAGGGTTGCCGCGGTAAGGAAGGAGGCGAGATGGAGAAGATTGGCGAGATTAGTAAGTTTGGCTTAGATGTTTGAGGCATGTTGCTTGTAGGATTTGGTTAGGTTGGATATGCTAGCTAAGTGAGAATGAAGAGAATGAATTATGGAGGCAGTGAGTTGAGACAACAATGTTGGGTTTTTTCAAGTCAAATGAGTTGGGTTCATAGTTGAAATTTATTATCTTAGCGGAGAATGTGGCTCTTGGGGATCAACCAGAGCAAGGTATTTCTTTCACTTAGCTTAGTTTTTCGGACACAAGATGATCATTGATTGGATGTTGGCAATTTTTATTTTGATGAGCATGGTTATGATTATTGAGACAACTGCTTCATTGCATAAGGTTAGTAACTTAGTTTGTGGGATTTCTGTATGCTTTATATGAATTAACTCACTCGTAAGGAAGAATGGTTGGATTCATAATGAACTTCACTTTTGGTTGTGTTTGATTGTGAATCTACAGTTAGGAATGAAGAGTCATATGTCAATTCAATCATTTGGCAGGTTGTCAATAGGGGTGACAAAGGCCAAGCTTATTTCGGGTAGCTTGAGCTTGAGTTTGAATTGAGACTTTTCTAACTAGGTATTTTTTAGCTCGAGCTAAAAAATGGGCTCGAACAAATTTGGGCCAAGCTTGAGCCTTAACATATTTGGCCTTATGGGCTTGCAGGTATATTGGGTTCAAGCCCTCCTAAGTTTTAACTCTTAAGACTCATAACCCTTAATCCTTACTTCTGTCTCCCAGCCAAGCTGCCTGCTCTGCATCGCAGCCTTACCCAGTTGCCCTTAGTCGACCCACCCACAGTCCTACCAAGTCGGTGGCCACCACCCATATCAACACTGATGACACGATGATGAGAGCCTTCATTTAACGATGATCTCCACTATTGTGGCACAAGGCCAGGCTCCTTTAGCAATTCGAGTTCATGACTCCGCAACGATAGCTTGCCCCACAAAAGTCCACGATGATAGCCCTAGCCGGTGTTGAAAACTTTGTAATTGACAGCCAGCAAGTCACAATCGGCCCTAGCTGCACCGTCCTACCTCCTCCCTCCACGACTGCACCAAGGATGTTCTCAACGTCGTCATCTCTCTCCTTTTTTGTCATTGGTGTTAGTTGTGGAGCTGATTTGATGATTGGGATTCTTTTGGAGATGATAGCGATTCAATTCTTTACTGGCCGATTAGACATCTTGAGGAAGAAGATGGTTCATTTGTAAAGTTTACAAAATTAGGATAAAGTGAAAAAGGATTAGAAAGTTTGGGATAGATTATGTTATTTTCTCTTCTCTGGTTATTTGTCTACAAAATTACTGATTTAGTCTCTATTTTTTATCTAAGTTGCAAGTAGGGCTGTTATCGAACCGAGTCGAGCCCGAACGCCTCGGGCTCGAGCTCGGCTCGTTTAAGTTTGGTAGGTGTTCGGGTTTAGGCTCGGGCTCGACGAGCTCGAGGAAATGGTGCTCGAGTTCGGCTCGGTATGGTGTTCGAGCTCGATTCGAACGTTTGAAATGTTCGATAAACCTGTTAAAAAGCAAATTGTACGAGCTCGGTTCGGGCTCGATTAGGTATGCTCGAGCTTGAGCTCGTTTTGAAAAAGATTAGTAGAAAACAAGCAAACAAATGAATGAAAGTTACAATTAACATTTTAGTAGAAATACTAAGAACCACCTTCAAGCAACTACAATTCTTAATTAAATCTCTCCATTCCGGCGAGAGGAGAACGCGCGACAGAGGAGAGTTCCAGGCCTTCCGGCGACCACGACTAGCGCGAGAGTGCCGAGCCAAATCGCGATGCGCGACGAGAAGATATCTGGCGGAGGAGCGTGGCCGGCGGTCGCGATGCGCGACGAGAAGATCTCTGGCGGAGGAGTGTGGCCGATGGTCGCGATACGCGACGAGAAGATCTCTGGCGGTCCAGTTGCTGATGGCCGATGATCGTGACTTCGTGAGGAAAACGCTACAGACTCGATTTCAAGATTTCTAATTCTAGTTACCCGATTCTAGGATTTGTTATTTGTTATTGTTAGGTTTATCATTTTACTGTCTTTAAATTATTAATAATATATTATTAATATTTATATTATTATATAGGTTCGATAGGTTCGAAAATCTATTGAATCGAATACTAACATATTTGAGCTCGATTCGATAAGAGATTCGAATAATAAAAATGGCTCGAGCTCATATTCGAAGTTCATAAAGCTCGGTTCGTTAAGTCAAATTTCAAGCTCGAATTCGAATAGTTTGATAACTGTTCGATTCGATAACAGCCCTAGTTGCAAGTATGACACTAAAATTTATATGTGTCATTCGAGCCTAAAAAGCCTTTGGGCTGAGTTTTAGCCTAAAAAAATTAGGTTTGAACAATTTGAGTTTGAGCTCGAGTACTATCGAACTACAAACGGGCTAAACTTGAGCTCAATGGGCTCAAGCTCAACTCAGCTCATTTTCACCCCTAGTTGTGGAGATGATAGTTCTATTGTTAAATGAGAAAATTTTAAGGTTTCTAACTTTCTATGACAAAGAGAATTTTCAGGTGTTAAAACTAGGTTTTTACATTTTTTCCCATCCAACTTAACGTCTCAAGTTAACGAAAGGCCCAATATGGAACACTTAAAGTCTTAAATGATAGTATTAGAGACTTTTTTATGTAAGAAATTGAGATTAAGGTTTAAAATAGAATAATAATTAAAGTTAGGGATCATGGATGCAATTAACCCTACATACTAGTTTTGTAGGAACATTTAGGTGGTGTTTAGTTATTGAAAATTTTCCCATTTTCCTTTTTCAAATTTTCTTTGATGAAAGTTTGAGTATATGACATGTATTTTAAAGATTGGGAAACTTTGTTTTCTAAACTTTGAAAAACTCATATGTTAAAATAGAAAACATTTAAAACAAGATTTTCTATTTTATAACACAAGTTTTCCAAAATTTAGAAAACAAAGTTTTCTACATTCTTAAAGCTAACAATACACTCAAACTTCTATCAAAGAAAATTTAGAAAAGAAAAATAAGAAAAATTTTCATATCCAAACGCCATCTTAAGGTTTCCAAGTCATGTTTCACTAAAAGAATACATATTAGTTTCTTCCTTCTCATGGAAGATAAATATGACATCTGAGTGATATAAGTTGTTGTTTACCCACACTCGTTTTCTTTTGTTACCATCAAGATGTTACAGTCCTTTTTTATTTGTGCGCCGGCCGCAAGCATAATGTATACCCACAGTGGTTTTCTTTTGTTACCATGAAGATTTTACTTTCTTATTCCTGATGAAAAATAAATAGACTTCTGAGTGAGAAATAGCAGTTTCTGCCTTTGTAGAGATAGTTTTGTGTTGTAATTTCGTGTGCATTTGTTTATCCGGGGGTTGATGTATATATTCTACGACTGGTTGAAGGTCTAGAAGTCTTGGCATTTCCATGCAATCAGTTTTTAAAGCAGGAACCGGGAACAAGCCAGGACGCACAGGAGTTTGTGTGCACAAGGTACAAGGCTCAGTACCCAGTCTTCCAGAAGGTAACTGATTTCTCCTTAAGTCAATTTCTAGGATAGCATTCAACCGCATGACGATATTTTCTGTCTGAGCTTTAGGCAAATTGATAGAAGCAGTCTAGCAGGTTCAGTATTTTAGTGTGGTACTGGGCTGGTATTTTGAATTCCAACTCTTCCAGTGAATTGTTGGTGATATATAGGTACGAGTAAACGGGGTAGAAGCCGCACCCGTGTACAAGTTTCTAAAATCAAGCAAGTCTGGGTTCATGGGATCTCGGATAAAGTGGAACTTTACCAAGTTTTTAGTTGACAAGCTAGGATGGCCAGGTCATTGATCGGTATGGCCCAACCACCTCTCCATCAGCAATGGAGGTACCCCTCCCCCTCTTTTGCTCTACACTACATGTCTCACCATTTTGATTTCCTTCTCAACTTCCTCACTATAGTTTTCCTTTTTCATGCACATATATAATATGGGTGCAGAATGACATCAAGAAAGCCTTGGGCATATAGAATACGTCAGGTTGGATCAATGTGCAGCCCGTCCGGTAGTTACATATATAGCTGGGCATGCATCAGTTTCAGAGTTCGACTAATCGGCCGGCCGGTAAGATTGATCATGCCTGCCCTCCCCTGGCACTGGCTGTCAGCGGCCATTCCATGTGGAGTGAAGAATTCCATGGCAATTCTTGATTTATCAAATGCATTAATTGTTTGTAACTTCTGATCATGGAATTGGTATGTATATGTTGCATGGACATGTATCATATGACTGTAACTGGGTAGCATTCTTCATATCCATCCACTTCAGTGATTCAAATTCATAAAATCTTCAATTTGACAACGTATTTGTCCCAGTCATCTGTTTACTTTTATTTTGTTGCAGGCCAGAATTTAAGCATGGACTTCTCCTGTCTCGCACACATCGGTTTGCTTCCACTTTAAAACTCGTCTTCTCGCACTCCCTGCTCTTGCTAGAAATACTCTTTTGTATATACTCCGTTCACCAATAGTAGTTGGTGATTAGTCCCAAACTGGTAATCGCCATGCAATTTGTTACGGACGTTGATCAAGAAAGATATAATTTTTTTTTTTCATATCGATTACATTTATATATATAAAAAAAGAAGCATTAGAAAAGCTATGAATTTAAAACTAAGTCATAATTAATTTAAATGTTTTGAAAAATCAAAATGTTGTAAAGTTGATGTTAATCAATTTGATTTGAGATTTAAGCATAAATTGAGGTTTTTGACTGTAACTTATGCAAGATTAGGGGTCTAAAGCGAACAAATTAATAATTTAGAATATATTTTATTTTTATTGAGAGATAGGGTAACAAAAATGCTTGATCTCAAAATTTGACGACACAAAAAAAAAAAAAAAAATAGATGACCTATTTATATATGGTTTTTGACATATTCTAGGCTGAGAAGAACAATCAGACTTCCGCTTCAAAAAAAAAAACCTCATGTAGATGTAGTAGGAAAAATTCTATTTTTAATGTCACATCAACGGCTTAGGCTTTAGTTAATAATGCTGATAAAATAAAGTTCTTCAATTATATGCGGGTGTTCCGGAGATTATCTAGAAAATGATTAGAAGTCTTTTTATGGTTAATATGGCCTTTAAAGGCTGGGAAGTTATCCATGCCGTTAAGAGATCAACTAAGGCCAAAGTACAGTAATGACCCCCAAACTTTGCAAACTCAGTAGAGTCAGTCCTCCAACTAAAACTCAGTCGGCAGAAGCCCTCAAACTTTGTAAATCATTTCGAGTTGGTCCACCAGGTGACAGGAGTTGGTCCACCAGGAGTTGGTCACAAGCATCCACATGAAACTAATGCTGTTCTTTTTGTGTTTGGTGGAAAGCTGACATGGCACCTTATTTCTACCGATTCTGAAAAGCGAGATACAAGCTTTCCACTGAATCCACCATCATTCATGGTCGCCGGACACCGACTTGTCATTGCTAGGGACGTTGCCGGCCTCCCCTGCCCGCCTTTTCCTCCCTTTCTTTCCCTCGTGCCACCCTCATGGGCACCTGAAGGGAGTTCCTCCCACCACCATCGAGCTCGCAGCTCGAGCTCCTCAACAAAATGCGAACAACAATCTCTCTCTCAGATGGCCACGCGCATCAAATATTTCCATATCCTCTTGCCCAATTGCCGAATTGAACTGTGTTCTGTTTTCCCCCTTCTGGTTATTCAAGTAAAGCGAATTCTACTAACGACAGCGTCTGTATGTTTCTCCAAGATTGATGTTCATTTATCGATGCAGATGATTGTTCTATACGTGAGGCAACAATTTCTTGTGCCTTGTTTCTCCCATCGATCCTGACTTTGTAGTCTCAAAGGAAGCTTTGGAACGTTGCTGACTCATATCATGCTCGGGAACTTCTTCGAACTTACTTTGTTATGATTTCTGATGTGGGCTACTGCGTCTATTTTGAGAATTTTCATTGGCTGCCACTGGGTTCTCTAGTATTCAAGCGCCTCCAATCTTGCCTTCCGGTAACATATTATGGGGGATGTTGGAAATATAGGAGACCTATCAACCAGTGATGTTGTAGTGAGGCTACGCACAGGGGATGGGTGTGATGATCGGGTTTATTCCCACCATCATCAGCCATCCGCCATTTGCACCTCCTCAAACTCCCCATCCACCGCACCCTCTACGACCTCTCACAGAAGTACGGCCAGTCTTCTCCCTCTGCCATGGCTCCCGCCTCACTACCGTTATCGTCTCCAGCCCATCCCTCCGTGTGCTCGTACTCCATAAATTGACCATGTCACCATTCCACATAGCACTATTACACGGTGTTCTTGTCACGTCCTTAATCATGTTAGCTGCTGGACCAAAACAGACGGAGTTCCAAAGTTGAAGGGCTGCTGTTGATCGAGTTATAGTTCATGGACCACCTATTTGAGTTTTCAAAGTTTGGGGGCTGTTGGTGCATTTAGGCCTATCACTAAATTTTTTTGTGTTCAAATATTTTATTGAAGATCCAATAAATCTAGTTGAATTACATGACAGAAAATAAATTATCCAATTAATTTGCCTTATAGTAATAATTATATTCTTGATGAACCTGGAGTTTTATTACCATAATCTTTATCTTAACAATAATAGTTCTTTATATACTTAAAAAAAAATAAAAATACTTTATAATTAGCATCAGAATTTTAAAAATATTATCTAATAATAAATATTTGTAAGTAAATATTAACATAAATCGACCAAAACTCAGGCATTAATCAATCAAAGGAGCTGGTATAAAAGGAAATATATAAAATATCAGTGACAAAAAACATAAGAGGTTTTAGGTCTCTAACTCATACTTGAACAGTTGCTACATGATTCTTTAGCTTAATTTTGCCCCACAAGCGTCTATGTGTGTCCTACCTGAACCGTTCCTCAATTCTCACCCACATAATTATAATAAATCGAAGAAACCCCCACTTGTCGATTGTTATTGCCTCACACATTAGGAAACAGTTACTATCGAAATGAAAATTCCCCAAGTTATTGAATCGATCATCTTCATATTTTTACTGCCATTTCTTCCGGGAACAAACTCGCAAACGTTAACGCCGACAGCCCCAATCCCGCGCCCAATCTGTGCCTCACAGTTTGAACTGGTGAATTATGCGTGCGCGTCCCTGGCATTGACACCGATGCCGCCAATCCCTGTACAGCTTCCGCCACAGCCGCCGCTATGGCTGCCGCCATTCGGTAACAGCGAGCAGGAGCAGGGGCACGAGCAAGGGGAGGAAGAAGAACGATGCTGTAGCTGGCTGAGGCAAGTTGATGCAGAATGTGTGTGTGATTTGCTTGCCCTTTTGCCCCCCTTCCTTGCAAGGCCAAGCCATGAATACGTCATCAACATCAAGTCCTGCGTTGTTACCTACCGCTGTGGCGGGGGACCTAGTCCAGGATCGACAACTAATGTTAAGCCTTGATTAAAATTAATGTCCAGTTAATTAGTTTGGTTACATAAATTACTTTACTTTTGCATAAGTAAGGACCAAACATGAGTCCTCCCCTCCCAAAAAAAAGACCAAAGATGACACACTTAATTATCGCCTAATTGCCGACAAAATGTGAGCGCAAATGGACGGTACTGATCGGTTTCATTTCGCCGACGCCGATGCTTTTGTTGGGGCATGAAAGAGACCGTGGAACTAATGGTGAATCATACGTTTCCGGCACTGCGACCGATCTTTGTCAGGTGCATAAGAATCTACTGCTACGAATGTATATGGTAGACGATACAATAACTTAATGTCAACCCAAATGTCCAACGTTTAAGAAATTGGCTCTCTTTCCACAACCATAATTTGCAATAAACATGGCCCGCTGTGTGAAAGCAGAGAGAGCTTGCTAGCAATTAGGTCCAAAGTAGGAAGAAAAAAGAAGGTATTCCAGGATACCCAAAACAAAAGGTTCAAAGTTTTGATCAAAAGCCCAACAGGGAGTGAGAAAAGGCAAAGAAAAGGTTTGCTTCCGGTCCGTCTGTTTATGAATTACGATTAGTACATGACGGTGGCCGAGCAGCATCCGAAAATGGAAGTCTCTTTCGGTATCCTGTCCTGTTCTGTTTTGTGATGAATAGAATAGACGAGATAAAAATTTAAAAAAATAAAAAAAGAAACCCCCTTGAATTTTGAGAACGATTCAGAGCCGCACAACTTTTCTTGCCTGATTTTATAATATATATTACTCAAAATTTTACTTTGTCGACGATAAATAAAGTCTTCAAAATGGTTTTAGTCGTCCATGACAACCGTCAGAGGATTTCTTCAGTGTAACACAGATTGTTAGAGGTGCCGATTAAGTCTGGAAGTTTTAACACCTGGATGGCCAAATTTATGAATTTCCGGACCTTTTATTTATTTATTTTTCTTTTAAAAAGGTATAAAAAGACCGAAAGAGAGAGTAATGAAAAGTGAAGGGCAGAGAAAAGAGGGAAATCCCATGAGGGCTTGGACCAAGCTTTTGACCGAGCTACAAAGAGTGATGAGACGACCGAAGACAAACTTGTTGTAAGACAGGCATCATGAGAAAAGCTAAGCAGAACTCTTCTTGTTGTATCTCCTTTGGTTCCTTTTTCCGACAGCAATGCAACATACCAAGTGCTGAGCCCATAATTAACTTTAATAGATAACGGGAATAGCGCTTCACAAGATCCGTCGGCAGTTTTATTGTCGACAGTTTAGGAGGAAATCCTGCCACATTTTAAGGTCATCGAGTTGCTATCATTCTTGTTGGAGTTTGTAATGAACCGTTACTTAGAAATCACATACTAGTGAAACATTTGTTAGCGGATCGAAAGAAATTTAGTTACCATATGTTGAAGTGATTGAACCAACTTTTATTGGCTAGGGGAAACCAGTGTAATTATTTTTTTAAAGAGGGACCAAAGTAGATATTTTTTAAATTATAATTATTATAAAGAAATTTGACAAATTTTAACAATGAGTCAAAATGTTTTTACCATAAAATTTAAGGAATATATATAGCATAAATTTTACCATTCTAGGAGGACATGAGCCTATATTTGCCCCGTTAGACCTGTCTCTGGCTAGAACTTTCAACAATTGAATGGGTTGATTAACTCCTTTGCATGGTTGCCCACTAATCCTTATAATAGACTGGATCTCAAACCTTAGCTTATGTAAAAACTTTAATTGGAAATGGTAGGCTGGAGTGTGTTGTAAGATAGATTATAAGGTTAATTATAATTTTTTTACTGAGATTTAATTGAAATTACACTTTTTCCCGTCCTGTTTCAGAAATATAAATTTTATCCTCTGCCTTTTTCTTACAGGCTAAAAGCAACTTCTAAAATTTTAATTTAGATATTATAAAGTTATCTTACAGTAGTTTTATTATATATGATATTTTTTTACAGTTAATGAATATTTTAAATTATCATTTTTTTTCCTGTAAATGTAAAATAATATTTTTTTAAATGTCAACTAATTGTAAAAAAAGGACTATAAAGATTAAAATTACTTGAAGATAACTATTGTACATTTTAAATTAAGATTTTAAAAGTTACTATCATACTGTATTAAAAAGAAAATGAGAAAAGTGTATGTTTTTGAAATAATTAGAGGAGATAAATTGTAATTTCAACTAAACATCAGGAGACAAATTATAATTATCCTTAGATTATATACTAGAATTACGTTTATAATCTTTGTTTGTAGTATACCAGGTAGCAAAAAAGAACCATTAACTATCAGGGCTTAGTATCAAAAATTGGAAATAGCTTTTGAAAAAAAAAGGTTGTTTGCAATATTGAAAACAGTTTTTAAAACTTCAATTTTAATTTCAAACAAAATAATTGACAATTTTCGGTTATAGAAACTTTTGATATTGAATTCACATAAAATTCGGACTTCAGCGAAGGTAAAAAAGAAGGAGAAGAAGAAGAAGGCATCGACGGAATTCAAGCCGCCTATTATTTCTAAATAATGCCATTGCCTTCCGACGAAAAGGAAGAGCAAAAGAAAATTGCATCCGCCTTCTTATGTCTGTTACGTGCTCAGACTTTCTAGTAGGTCCCGACCAAAAAAAAAGGCCAAAGGCCTCCTCCTGTCGGTCACGTTTTTTTGTTGAACAAGTGTTTTTCTATTGATGATTATGAAATGACACGTGTTTAGTTCCAAGAGAGTGAAGAGTATAACTTGTCCGTCTAATTCAGCAATTTAATTTTCAAACTTCAAAAGTTATTATCCAGTGTGAAAACTCCTCCGCCCGCCCCTTGATGTGCACACAAACTGTTCGACGATATTTCTGCTAGGACCCGCGACGAGCTCTTCCCACGCCTCATCCGCTGCCTTGCCGGGCTGGAGAAAGGCCCCCGTCGCGTCGAGCCTATGTATGTTCCATCGCTTCAAATTCTTGAGCCTATAGATCTTCTCCACTTGACGGCAAGCCAGTTTGAAGGTGTTGGTTTTGATATCCAGTAACGCCGCTTGAAGCAGTCGGTCGCGATTTTCTTGGACCAGAAATGGTTCAGCTCTGAAGTAAGCGTCGAGCTCAACCACCCCAATTGCCTTCCTAATGCCCCGTTTATAATCGGCGTTAAAATCAAAAAAATCTCTAACTTCATCGACCATTCCATTCTCAGCCATTTTGTCGACTCGCTCCGTTACAAACTGATGGAGAACCGGAAGCGCTACATCCACCCAGAGAAAGAGACATTTGTATGTAGTTCTGAACTCGGAGTCGATCAAAGCCTCAATGTACGAGTTTGAGCCTCCGACGATGATAGGAAGCTTGTCGCGGGAGAGAATTGATTCAACTGAGAGGGAAGCCATCTGGGAAAAGTTGGCTGCAGTGAAGTCTGCATCCGGGTGCACTACGCCTAAGAGATGGTGAGGGATGTTGCAGCGTTCTTCATCTCTGATCTTGTTGGTAACTATGTCCAGTCCTTGGTGGGCTTGGATCTTGTCGGAGTTTATGATCTCTGCCGGGAACTTCTTCGCCAGGTCGATAGAGAGTCGTGACTTTCCGGTTCCGGTGGCTCCCATTACGACCACAACTTTCTGCTGTTGTCTCGAAGTGCCGAATCTCAACACAGCGGGGGGTATGTCGAGTGTTGTAGGCGGCGTTGCTGGCTTGCACATTACCATCGAAATCTTCATGGTCCACTTACCCTCAAAGCTATGTGATGCAAGAGCTAGCGAAATGAGTTAGGAGAGAGACTTTCGGCCGGCCACCTACTTCATAGACTTGATTTAATTTATGTGGGATGGCAAGCCAAGCTAGGTAGAGCTAACTATATTTATAGGCACAGCCCCCGGGGAATATTGGAATGTATTGGATATTATTTCCATAACAATAAATTTAATTTATGAGGGATAAATATTTTTCAATCCTAAATGATATGCTTCTATCTGTTCTAGGTTTATGTTTATCCATGAAATTAAATATCTCAGTATACTGCATGGTATGTTGCTTATCGTTGGTAAGTATAGTATGTAGTAAAAATGTTTTTGCACTTTGTCATTTTTGTGTGCAAATATGGTGATATTTTGTGGCATTGCACATACCGGTCACTTTTTATGTATATTTTATAAAAAAAATCAAGAGGGATATATCGCAGTATTCTATTTTTCGTGAACTTGTGTGAGATGTTTTTTTTAAAATCATTTTACATCAAAATATCATACATAAAGATATAAAATAGTAAAATATAATTAATACACATATTTTAACATAAGTATTTTAACATAATTAATACAAACTAAGACATGAGCGTCATACTTTAAGCAATCTGGGAATTCAATGTGGTATTAGAAAATATACTGTTATCATTAAAGTATTGTTTCTTTTTTTTTTTCTCTTATATCAATAAATTAGTTTTTTTGCTGAGTAATATTTCTTTTGCTCTATGTATAACATTTTTTATGCTTTTTTGTATAAAAAATATGTTCTATCATATATATTTTTATTTATATTTGACAAAATATGATGATAAAAATTACAATACATATAAAAATGTACAAAAAAATTATTTAATTTATTTCATCTTAAAATAATATTTTAAAATTTATTTCTTTACAAAAAAAATAATGACATGCGACACAATATACCATACGATATACCTTAAAAATATGAGATGTTTTATGCCCAGTGATAATGGCATTTAATATCTTGTGTTTATCTCATTAACTTGCTATACCGCTAATAGTGTAATTGGATTTTAACTAGAAAATATTTTGGATTTAGTTATGCGTACGTTTTCTCATAGCTAGTGCAATTGGCTCTAATTGTTTAATTTAATGGTTTCACTGTTGCTACAAGTCTATAAATATTTTGGATTTAGCTATACACTTAGTTACATGAAAGCGATTTCCATGTGGTTGCCCTACACTTAATTTGGAGCGTGAATTCGCGATTTAAGAGCAGAAGCTCACTAAATTCATGCTCTTGAATATCTAAAGTGCGCTTGTGTTTCATCAGAGCACACAATTGCCAAACGCCAACAGATTGAAGACGGGAGTTGGTAGGGTGGGTCATGAATAGCCTTCCCTCTTTCATTGCCAGCAATGCTTGTAGATTGTGAGGAACCAAGCAGAGCAACAGCGTGCTGACTGAGACGAATGACGCCGATGATTAGGTGGCAATGGCATCCAGACGAAGTTTAAAACGATGAAGGTTGAGAATTGGGCAGCCAATGGTGGTAAGGAGGAAAAGTGGGGTTGAAGAAAGGCCAAAATTCTTTTTGGTATCTTGAACTATAGTGACTCAGTCACTTTAGTACCTGCCACACATGACTCAGTCAATTTAGTCCCTCAAATTATAAAACGTAGGACACTTTACCCCTTTTACTTAGTAAGTTGGTCAAGTTGATGTTAAGATCGTTTGACTTTTAACGGTTTAGTGGCCTGATTGTAAATGTTTAAAACCTTAGCAACTAAATCACAAAAATATATAACTTGAAGCACTTGATAATAATTAATCCTAAACCTAAACTTATATCTCTTCACCACCACCTCCGCTGCCTCCTCCCCGCCACCATCCCCAACTCTGTCCCTACCCCCGCCCTCCAAATCTACCCTTCCTCCATCCTTACCTCTGCCCTCCAGCATCCTCCCTATCACCTCCACCGTCTTCCATTATCACTCCCACTCGAAAGATTGCGGTCCTTCATCCTCCATCACTACTAAAAATAAGGTTTTTCCAACAACCATTTCCAACGGCTCTGGGTTGGGAATCTGAGATTTTCCAACGGCTGGCCATTGGAAATAAGCTCGTTGGTAAACCAAGCATTGGAAAACAATTTCCAATGGCCCTACAATTAGCCGTTGGTAATTTCTGACGGGTAGTTGTTGGAAAATAGGCCTCTGGAAATTTCCAACGGCTCAGTTGCACATAGGTTTTTCCATCGGTTCAATGGTTTTCCAATGGTCTTAACCGTTGGAAATACACTAATGGCTGAAGCCGTTGGAAATTTTATTCCAAAAAAGAAAAAATATGCTTTTAATTATATTTTTAAAAAATATTTTTTTATGTATTAAAATCACATTTTATATTAACTGAAAACATACTATATATATAAGAAAATCATATTCTTTATTTTATATTCACAAAAATTATATTTACTAACATTATATTAACACAAAAAATTATATTATTCAAGAACAAGTTACTAAAATTGTATTTTCTATTTTCCTAAAATTAATTGAAATGCACTAAAAAATTTAAAAATCACTAATTTTTTTTTAAAAATAGATTTTTTAAAAATTAAAAAGTTTACAAGGAATTGAAAAAATCAATAAAAATAAAATTCAGTTCAACAATCAAACATGCTCTGAAAAAAAATTCAAACAGAAAAGGCAGAAGAAGATTCATCAGATCCATTAATTGAGCATTCAACTACTAAAAAAAAAATCAAATTGAGGAATCGGATTGGAAATTATACAATTCAAAATAAAAAAAATTCAACAAATAAAAAAAATTAATATTCAATAAATCACAACAAACACAAAAATAAACTCGGAATCAAATCTGACTTGAAATCCAACATCTCGGACGGCTGCCGGAAAGTGAAGCGTCCAACGAGCCCGAGGACGGCGATCACATCTGTGAAGGGGAGAGTTGACAATCAGATCTGCTTGAGCCGAAGAGAGGACGGGGATGGAGAGACCGAGAGGACCAGCCGAAAGAGACCGAAAGGACAGGCCATAAGGAGGACAGTGGCAGAGAGACCGAGAAGACGGCAAGAGCAAGGCTCATGGGGGAGGGAGAAGAACAACGAGGGCGAGGCTCGCAGCGAACGGTGAAGCGACAGAGGCAGAGGGACGGTGTGAGAGAGGAGAGATGGCGAGACGAGCGGAAGGACGGGGTGAGAGAGGAGAAACGGTGAGAGGCGAAGGGAGAGTGGTGAGAGCGAGACCAGCGACAGAGGAGGGGTGGGGTGGGTTAAGTGGGTTTATATAGTTAGGGTTAGATTAGATTAGGTTTGGGCTAAATATATATTATAATATATTTATCTGTACTAATATGTTCATAAGTAAGTACATTATTATTATTATTATTATTATTATTATTATTATATATTTATGATATATATTTATGTATCATAGTATAATTATATCATAATATATTATGATAAATACATATTATGCCATATATTTAAATTTTACATTTCTAACAACCTAGGCCATTGGAAAAATAAAAATTTTACCAACAACTAAGGCCATTGGAAAATGAAAATTTTTCCAATGGCTTAGGCAATTGGAAAAATAAAATAATTTTCCAACGGCTTAAGCCATTGGAAACAATAAATACTAAGTTGCACAATGTAACTTACATATTTTCTAACAGCTTAGGCCATTGAAAAATTGCAGTTGGAAATTTTTGAACACTTCCAATGGCCAAGCTGTTGGAGGTTTTTTTTACAAGTTCCAATTTTTTTTCCATAGTTTCCAATAGCCTTGCACATTGGGAATTTTCAATAGCTTGCTCGTTGGAAAATGGACTGTTGGAAAAAAAAGGTTTTTTTAGTAGTGCATGTCATCGCCACTAACGAGCAGACCCGGTCACCATCATTGCCACTACCTCTAGTGGCCGGGTCACCATCGTCGCCATTAACAAGCCCGAAAGTTTGGATCAAGCATATGGCGGAGCGCCACTGTGTTGGCTGGAACGATATAGAGTTGTGAAGAAAAGAAAGACAAGAAACACCGCAAAAATGATGGAGTGGAGCGAATTGGAAAGGATGCTAGCCAAATCGATTACCCAGACCACAATGCCACCATCTCCTTATTCGAACAGGAAGATAAAAAAATATTGTATTTTTGTAATTGAATATTTTTTTGTTCATTAATTATATTTGTAATATTGTTTACCTTTTATTTTTTAGTACTTTTCTGTAAAAAATTAAAATTTATTTGTTAATTAATCAAAATTTTTTTGTTCTCATTCAAACTTAAAAAAAATAAAAAATAATTTTATAATTGAATATACTTTTGTTAATAAATTATATATGTAATATTGTTTACCATTTTTTTGTAAAAAAAAAAATTATTTTGTAATTAATCATTTTTTTAATTAATTATTTTTTTTTATTGGTTTTCATTCGAACTTTAGGAAAAGTAAAAATTAAAATGTTTCATATTGGTGCCTAGATCTGTAGATGTGAAAGTATAGGGTATAAAATGGGGAAATCAAAAAGATGGCTGACTAGACACGCAATTGTCTCTTTTTTTTATAACTTAGTCAACTAGTAGAGTTTTGGCCAAAGGGGTAAAATGTGCTACGGTTCAAAGTTGAGAAATCGGGCTACACCGCACCAAACTGCAAGGTCTCTTTTCACCGAGTTACTATAGTTTGAGGGACCAAAATGGATTTTGGCCTTGAAGAAAAGAGTTGCAGTTGCTAGCTATTTAGGGGAGAGAGAGAGAGAAATAAAGAAAGTTATAAAAAAAAAAAGTGGGTTAGACCATTTAAAAAGTTAAAAAAGTTGGTTAGAGTTATAAAAGAAGTGGGCCAGCTCGTTGATATCAGTGTAATGGATGAAGAACAGCTCCAAAACGTTATTATTCCCTACCATTGAGTTGAGCTTGGAGACCAGCCTAAAGTAGGAATGATGGGCCCCGAAGCCATCATTTACAAGCAGCCATTGGACAATGGCCTACTACAGTGCGTTGGAAAACTTGCACGGGAACCCTCATGCCTGCTCTCTTAGTGTAAAGAAGAAGCGATCTTTCCACCACACCCACGAATCCTTACAGGAAACGAAGGCGAACTATTTGTTCCCTTTCTTGTCGATGGGAACAATTTGGAAAGAAACTAGAATTATTTTTTAAGTCCAGCATATAAAACTAAAGTAAAACTTCTAGCAACAGGTTCACCATGGTAATCTTGCAACAAAAACAAGTTTGAGGTCAGTTGTGATGGTGACACCTGGTAGTGCTTACAGAATTGCTCCACCAGTGGATGAAAGAGAAAACGATGCCCTGCCTGGAGTTGATCAGTATAAATCGTAAGGATGTTAGTCTTCTTATCGCCACCCTCCAAGCATTCAGCTTGTAGCACTTGGTCATGAGAAAGGGCGACCATAATGCTGTTGGGCCAAAAATATCGCTACAAGTTCGTCACCAGTATCCCCTCATTGTGTTCCGTCACAACACCCGTTAGCACTTTGATGTTAAGAAAGAAAGACATCTTCAAAGAATTGACCCAACCGATGGCAGGCCTGGATGATGATTTCAAGGAAGCCATTTGGAAAAATCGTTGCGTAACACATTAAGGTTACCGCCAACACAAAGAACGGGCGATAGAGAAATGATACAACAACCAAAATAACAAAAAGCGCAATCAATTGAAAGTATAAAAAAAAACTACTATTACATCACAAAGCGGTAAAAAAAAATAAGTAAAAGACACACTACTTGATTGTAAAAAGTTGGACGGAAGAAAGTTCGAAAGTAGATCTGGTAGCACACACATCGAACAACAACGAGCAAGAGCAAGAATAAGCACAAAGCAAGAAAGCAGTCGAACAGTGAAAAAGAAAAGTGAATAAACCCTACCATATATGTAAGAAAATCCATGACCTTCGGGTTGCCTATTTGAAAACCATCATTGTAATCATTATGGATTTTTTGCTCACTAAGACGAAGATACGTGGCCATAAACAACCATCAAAGATGGTCACACCTGATCACTTCTTTTAGAAGCATTAAATAAATGTCACCTTACCTCTTCTCTTGACTGTTGGGCCTGCCATGTGCAACGACAACGCTCAAATGATGATGTTTCCAAAATTTCCTCAAGAAGCTGCTCGAAAAGGCATCGTACCCTTCCTAGTAAAACGTTGATGGATAAGGCACGACTTAATGTGTTATGGCCCTCTAGGCAATGGACCTTCAACGGTCAAGTAGGACTTATTAAACAAGTCAAAACCTTTAGTTTAATGTCTCAACTAGTTTGTACAAGCAAGTCAAGTAAATGTTTAAAAAGGGTAAATAGTTCCAAGTTCAATTTGGCACCTAAGTGTCATCGGGGGCAAAATAGTCATTTTGTACTCTAAGGTGATAGGTTTGGTATTTAAGCTCATAAGTTAATCTTTTGGAACTAAATGACAATGAACTAAAGAGTTGGACTAAATTGCCAAGTCTTATAGCATTATTTGAGCACGAGGTTTTTTTTGTAAAAATAATAAAAGTTGGAGGAGCATTTTTCAAGTATGGCTTTTTAAACCAATTTGGGACAATTGGGATTTACTATTTATCATCTTCAACCTTTCATTTTCGTAGCTCTCCCTTTCCTCTTAAATTCCATGGCCAAACTTCCATTTCTTCATCAATTCTTGGTGGAAATTGGTGCTCCAAGTGGTACCCAACCATGGGCAAGCTTGTTTTTGCAAGGATTTTGTGTGGTGAGCTTAGGATGATGTTTTTTATGCTTGGAAGCTTAGGTAATGTTTTGCCCCATTTTTTCTTGAGTTGTTCTTGGTTTCTTGAGCACCAAGGGTGTGGTGTGTTCGCATCACAGCCTACAAGGCAAATCATGCGCAATGTGACCTTGTTTGATTTTGTGGTAATTGGGTGCCTTAGTTAAGGCTTGTACTTGTTCCTAAGGTAGTTTTAATGCATTAATAGTGAGTAGCCAAGTAGTTTAAGCAAGGAGCATGGTGAACTGGCATTGGTGAACTAGAACCGTGGCCTAGTTAATGTGCAATAACGCACAATTAGTGTAGGAACCTTATGGCACAACATGCAATAGTTTGGTAAGATGACTTGGGTTAGTATTTCATTGACACTAGATTGGTTCAAGAGCTGCAAGAACTATAAAAATTTAATGAAAACACCTAAGGGCTAAAAAAGGCACAATGAGACTAATAGGGGCACATAGGGGCCTTGAAGTAGAATGTGAGCTCTAGGGCCCATAAAAAGGCCTATAATAGATAATTTGGGAGCTTGGCATGGCTTGGAAGGTTGTTTAACACCCAAGTAAGTGCAAGCTACCCTAGAGAATTAAGAGGAACATCAAGAGCTCCAACTAGGAATGTGACTTTGAACTCAACCTAAGTTACTAGAGCACTTTGAGGGGCCTTGGAAGCACAAGGTAGTTAGGCTACTTTAATGAATTTAGGACCTTAATATGTGCTAGAAAACACAAGGAGCATTTAGAGCAAGCATGACTCCTAGTAACGGCCAACTCATGGAGGTGTAGTAAGTGCCAAGCCTAGTATCATTCAAGGTTCACCAAGGAAGGTTGAGGCTTAGTACCACTTGGTCACCTAGTCGGGTCTTGCACCTGAGGGACTAAAGTGGGAGCCTAGTACACCTAAGGGTAAAGGTTTAGCATGCCTAGTTACCTAGCCGGGTCTCAAGCATGAGGAACTATAGTAGGAACCTAGTACGCCCAAACTAGATTTGCCATGTGCTAGTCAAGGTTCACCATAGAAAAGGTGAAAGGTTAGTAACTCATAGTGACTTAGTTAGGACCCAGTCCTGAGGCACTAGTATGGGACCTTAGTACACCCAACTTTGGCTTTACCAAGTACACTTGGATTGCTCCTGTACAACAACATAAATGAAGGATATTTAGTGAGCTTAGCTCACTAGGACGTCAATAAGCCAAGGCTTGCTAAGAGTGAGTTAGGGGCCAAAACTTGCTAGGCACGAGGTGATGTCCGTGCAAGGACTAGGTTGAGGAGGGATCTCAAGGGACCCAAATATATATATGCATATATATATATATGAGTGTCCTCAGATTTTTGTTTGCAAGTTTTAATGTTTCTTTATAGGTACTCGAATCCCTTACTGGGAATCTTCAGTTCTCATGCCCTTTAATGTTGTTGTGCAGAATGTATCTATAAGGAGCTGACAATCGTTAATGGTTGTTGTACTAGTGCATTTGTGCAGGTAACCACCTAGTGAATCATTTATTAATTTTAGTTTTATTGATTAAGTTGTTGTGCTAACTATAGTGGACTTGCAGCCATGCAGAGGCTAATGGCATAAGGAAGGACATAGTAGACCGTAGATCTCAGTAACAGTCTTTCAGTATACGTATGTATGCTAGTTTACCCTCCAATATCTCTAGGTTGAGTAGTATTTTAGTTGCTTTTGGGCATGTGCATAGTCTTTACTTATGTAATAATGCACATGCATAGTTATTACTTGTAGTAAATACACTTATGTTTTATGCTTCGACTTGTGTTTTAAAAATGTCTTAATAATTGCGCGCAATGTTTTAGCTTCTTTTTATGTTTGTTACTTAAAGTTAAAGCAAGCCCATACATGCTGCATTGTAGGTTAATAACTAGATGCACGAAAGGTTTTAAATGAGATAAGTAATTAACTAGTTAACTGCAACTAACGCGAGACTCTAGTTTCATAGTCTTCCTGGGAGGACCCCGTTCGGGGTAGGGACACTACATAATGTCAGGAGCAAGTGATCGCACCCTCTTTGACATGAGAAGATCACTCTTTGAGATGACGTTGTTTAAGAAAATGTAAGGCCTCGCCCCACATTTTCTTATTGGGGGGAAAGGACCTGTTGGTAGGAACTGGGCCCTGTATGGGGCCCAAAATGATTAAATCTCTATCCAATGGGTCCACAGAAGAGAAACCCAATAAGTTAATAGAAAGACTTTCATTCTCAAAGGAAATGATTGCAGGATTAACTAAAAGGTTCTTATCTAAGAGCTATTTATTCGGATCTCCCTTGGCTATATAAATCCATTCAAACAACATTCCCAAGGTATCTCATTTTGACTCTACACTCCCTTACTCCCCTTTGCTCTGTGCACACCGAAAATCTGATTTAACCGTCGAAGGGTTTTTCCCGAGAGAACATCCCATGGTTTTGACGTTGTCTTTGTGTGCAGGATCCTCCACTAAAGTCCACCACGCGTCTAAACCAGGCTCTGTATGATTCTATCAACCATCAACTTACTGTAACTGCATATATTATGTCAAGTTGACAAAACCTATTGAAAATTTTCATATACAAATGTACCACAAAATATCACACAATATCATAGTGGTTTTGCCGCAATATTCTAGCATTGCGTGATATGTAACACATACTGTAACTGCATGGTTAGAAAAATACTTACTCCCTTCATCTCATATTTTTCGCATCATTGATTATTTTGAGTTGTCTCAAATTTTTGCAACATTTTTATATTTAGGAACTTACTTTATCATATTACCCTTTAAATTATTATTTCAAAATTTCATTTTATATCTTTCTTGATTAATTTACATGCAAAAAGTGAATGCAAAAGTGAAAATAATAAATATGCTTTTTCTTCTTTATTAATCTCTATGGTACACTTAATTCTTCAAAAAACTTAGGGCGGAGGTAGTACTACTTAAGATATCAAATGAAATTATTGTCGATTTTGGAGACTCTTTGAAAAAATAATGTATTTGTCACCAGTTCTTCCTTCAATTGACGTTATCGACAGGTGGTGACACCTTAAACTGGCAGTGTGGATCAAGGCAAAACAATAAAAGTGATGAACAAGTCATAGGTTGTAGGTTTTCAATTATGAAGATGGTAGCGAGAATGGGAGTTTTAAAAACTTAGAGAGCTACGGTTCTAGGTACATATATCTTGTGACTAAAACTAGGATTTTTCTATATTTTTTTAACCGAGGGTGGCAAATTTGTTTATCGTAAGATCAGTGGCAAATTTGCATTAAAAAAAAAACAAAGATAGTAAAATTGCCCTGATAAATAAAACAAAATTTGCACCTCTTCTAAAGAAACAAAGAAAAAGAAATCATTTAATACTATCCCTTAATGAGATTGGTCAATTCGTATAGTTCTGATTTCTGTAGCTTCGATTTGTAGCAGAAGATTTGAGCCTTTTATTACTAAGGATTGGTGCGAAGTTGAGAGCTGAGAAAATAGTCTTTATCCGATGCAGGCCAAAACCAACTCGTTCAGTCAGTTCTGCGATCGATATCGATCCTGATTTATCAGCTGTTGATCCTAATAATTTTACTACAAAGATTGGTATGATACTCTATCAACAATTTTCTGTGGTCAAGTGACGGAGGTAAACAAGCTGTTTCTGGATGGAGTGTGCCTTCAAACCGAAGGAGAGGATGCCTAAACTTGAGAGAATAATTTAATTATTTGTCCTCTGAATTAGTACATGTGACAAATATAATAATAGCTTCTACCATATATGTTAGACAACAAAAAAACCGCATCATAAAGAGGAATAAGACACTCATATATTTTCTTCTAATTGATTTTTTCGAGGACATAATTAATTTATAAAAGTTAAAATTTTTGGGAGTCATGGAAAAGTGGGACAATTTCTTTCTATAGATGTATTTTCTACGTTACAGATTATTTTAAAAGCCATATTTTTACAAAAAAAATAAAAAAAGATTTTCATACCAGTACGGTTTTTAGTAAATAGATAGAATAAAATATATCTATCAAAGGGAGCAGCAGGAAAGAAGAGGGGGGAGGGGGAGGGGGTGTTTGTCTTCCATGGTGTACCTAGATGCTCGGTTCTGAGTTTGAGAAATGAGTTTTTTGCTTCGCATGTCCACAAAATGACTATCAGTTGTAAAATATCATCCCCATAGAAGCTGAAACTGTTTGACCATAAGGTAATATTAACAAGGGAAATGAAACCTCAAAAACACATGATTGAGTGTGGAGCTAAGGCAGGTAGGTCAAGCAAGTATCTATGGAATCCTGGGTGCTCCTCCAGCCAAGGACAGGGGGCCCAAATAAAGGCCTCTGGCCGCCAAGATCTGAGTTGCTGCTGATGGATCGGTCTTGAGCAATGTCCCAATCACCTCTTCAAGAGGCTCACTCCTCATCTGTTCATGAAGAGCATAATGACCGTAGCCCTACAGATTATGAGAATATTGTAGTTTTTATTGGATGAAATTTCTACAGGATGAATTGTGCATGATAAACACAAATGAACAGCTACTTGGGTACTACCTCCAGGAAAACAAAAGGGCTCGATGTTGGCTCACTTCCGAGTCTGCTTCGACATAATTCCTGCACAAGAATTTTGTTTCTGAACGCATTCGGCTTAAATAGTCTACCCAGAGAAAAATGGTAAAACACAAAAACAATAGCTAGAGAACTCCCTTGCTATTCTCTCTTTTCAACTGCAAGCCTGACCTACAAATGCAAATGCCACTGACCACCAATGTGACAACCTAATATATTCAGTTCTTAACTCGCAAAAGAAACCATATGCAACTTTCAATTTCAACAATATCATGTTTTTTCAGATGTTATATTCCTTTTCTTTTTCATTCGGTGATGAATCGGAAGTTATGTTCCATGTCAATGAACAATTGTAGATCATCTGGAAGAAGGTGATACAACTGGATGAGTACTTAACCAGCAACAAACTACAGAAAGAAACTGAGATCTTGGTTGTGGAAAACGATGTTCTTAGGTTTAGTAACTTCCAGAGAGTGAGGAATTAAATAGTGACAGAAACTAGGTGCATCTATAGTTTCTTGTATCCCAGGATTCGAATTCTGTGGTACGGAGATCAGAAAAAATACACAATGGACAGAAGAGTATTTAAGGTGGCAAGTAAAGCTGCACCAAATACAGGCACACATGACAGATATACATGGGCTGTCTGAAGGGGCGAAAGAGACTACCTTCACTTGAAATTGTAAAAATTTTACGTAGTCAATGGTATCATCCACGATAAAAGCTTGAGCACCCTGCAGCAAAGAGTGTGATTAATCAAGTGAAATTACATTACTACATCAGGTCACAACTTTAAGTAACCCCAAAAAGGGACAATACTGAGTCTTCAATGCAGTAGGGAGCATGAGCACCAAAACACCAAAATCATAGCAAAAATGGGCTGGCAATTTTGCTCCATCTCTGAATTTTAAGGAACACAGTAAGGTAATGGCAAAGCTAACATTAAGATTAAAAAACTAAAGAGCCTGGAACTTAAGATTTCCAGCCATGTAAGGTTAGTTACTTATGGATTTGGTTTGTGTCTCAGACGTTGTGAAAGACTGCTGAAAAATAATCACCTGCCTAGGTATCTTTTACTTTTGAACCTTGTGTCATTTGCATTTCACAAATCTTGTCTATATGGAAGTAGGTAAAAGGAAACCTTCATTAGGTACAAGGCATGCACTGTTGAATGACAATTCCGCCTCTCCAAAAGGAAAATCCACGTATGCTAGTAAGGTTTTTGTAAGTATGGACGAATACTTTTACCTTCCCAGAGCTTGAATTTGGAATTGCTGCTTGTAATGCTTTCAGACCTTCAGAAACTCTTAGCCTTCGAAGCTGGCAATGTATGAAAATTTCAGGTAAGTAAAGCCTGTGAGAAAGCTAAAGAGGCCAATAAGCTTTCAGTGGCTACATATCATACAGTGCAAACAACCAAACTGAAGAGCAAAACTTAGTGACACATGAAGTTTAGAAAGTGTTCTGCTTACGCGCTCAGCTGCTTGTGCCGCACCCTTTTGCCTCACAGTTGCAGCATCAGTTTCTTCTGGATGAGGCTGAAGAACAATACAGTCCCTTCTCTCTGGCTCTGATGAATGTGGTATTGACAGCGAGTAGGGTGCAACAGTGGTTTCATCTGGATGAAGCGGAAAAAGACTATAGTCCTTCCTGCCTTCTTCTGATCCCCATAGTTGATATTTCTGCCACAAGATAATATAGTACTATTTCGAAAAACCATTCCATAAAAATGATCTAAAGTGGACATAGCATCAACGGTAGAAAATGAAAGAAAGACCAGAAGTTGACCTTGGCTTGCCTCCCAATTTCTACTTTTGAGCTTGTAGATCTATTCATGCAGTCTCCTCCATAGGATGGCTTCTGGTTCCTTACCTGTCAACCACAAACAGTTCCAAGCTTGAACGCTAGCAATCAAGTTGTGTGTCTTGTGAGGGCTACTAATACCCAATTTAAGACTTATAAAAGCAAAATAAAATTTATTCATATCGGAATAAGTCAGCATCATACTGTTGCCGAATCTTCATGGCTGATGCTGCTGACAGTATAACTAGAAGCAATTGACTTTCCAGATCTTTTGTTAGAAAACCCTTCATCATTTAGAGGACGGTGAGGTTTTGGTGCGTCATTGTGACACAACTGCGTCCCTACTTCTGAGATTGGATCATAAGTTTGTGAACCAACAGTTAATGAACCGATCATTTCACCTTTTCCTGTGTAAGGAACCTGTGCAAGGCTTTCTGAAAGAAACTCAACATAACTATGAGGTGTTTCGGGACTAGATGTTTCATGGAGAGCACCATAAGCATGTTCGCTTCCAGTTCCAGTTTCAGATGGTGAACCAACCATTTCCGGAGAAGGAAACATCTCAAGACTTCTCATAAGGAATTCAAGATAACCAGGTGATGCTTCTGGGCGGTGAATCCACTGAGAGAATGAGAGATGACTGGGTTGTTCCTCAAACCTTCCAGCTCCAGAGCTTAAAAGTGTTTCGGAACCATCAGAACAGAAATCACCGTTGCTCCTACTTGGTGATGACAAAGGTTTCCCATGGCCGCCTGGTGGACCCATCTTCCCTAAAAAATACAGCTTCAACTTAAGTAATCAAGATGCCAAATAAACTAAGAAACACAACGGTGGCAGGCATAACAAAAATGAAAAAATTTACAGAAACAGGGAACCCACAGAAGAGTGGAAACCAAACACATGTAGAGAGAAGCAGAGCAGGGGTTATGTTGTTACTTACAGTTACATGCAGGTGGGGGAGGTGGGGCAGCGCAGGAAGAGGCAGAGGAAATGACTAGCTCGCTTTAGCTCTAGGGCTAGAGGAAATCAAAGTGTGATGTAGCGAGGGGTGCGCTGCCTTTTTCTCTTCGTCGTTTTCGACACCTTTCCCAGTTCTCTCTTCCCATTGGGACGTACGCTGTTGCATTGCAACTGATTTTCCCCATAGCTGGCTAGATCAGTACGGACTACGGAGGCCAAAGGACAGTTTCGCCCCCGATTTTTATTTTGATTTTCTTTTTTTGGCCATCGAAAGTTGATAGTGACACTACTTAATATTTAGGAAAACTTACAAAAATCCCCCATGGTTTGATCTAATCTACAGTTTACCTCTTTATTTTTAAAAACCTACATTTTACCCCCTATATTTTTTACGCTGCCTGATAACAACTTCTAAAACTGTATTTAAACTGTATGATAATAATGTTATAGTAATTTTAAGATTTTTGATATTTTTTTCACAGCCAACCAACCTTTAAAAAATACTAATATATAATTATAGATGGGAAAGCCATTTACGGAAAGAAAAAACTGATAGTTTAAAATGTCTATTAACTATAAAAAAAATACTGGAGAAATTCAAATTACTGAAAAATGATTATCGTATAGTTTAAATACAGTTTCAGAAGTTGTTATCAAGCAATGTGAAAAATATAGGGGGCAAAGTATAGGTTTCTTAAAATAAATGGGGCAAACTGTAGGTTAGACCAAACCACAGGGGGGTTTTTGTAAGTTTCCCTATATATTTATTATTGTGAACTGAATCTTTTATATTTTTTTGGTGAATATCGTAAACCGAATCAAACTCATGGTCAGTTCGTTTAAAATTAACTAGATTAATGTGATCTCCTTTTTACAATATAAGTCAGGTTATTATGTGAATCAAGGAAATCCAGTTGAACTGTTCTCAAATTGTCTCCAGTATTTGTAAAAAATTACATGTTTTACCACCCACTAATTCTCGCACACACCACCCTTACCATGCTAACACCCCGCCTTTACTCTAGCATTCTCTAACTTCGATCGCCCTTCCCACACTTAAATTTGTTGGTCTATAGCCAAATTCATTGATTCTAAGCATAATTATTGTCCCCCATTGGTCTCAAGCTGTTGTTATCATGATTCTTAAGGAGATGACCAAATTGCATACAAGGGGTGAGCCTACACTACATACACAACGGTGATGCCAGTGTCGGTTAGCGGAATCAAGAGCTTTGGTGAGGGCTGCATTTATGGGGATGCGGATAAGGGATAATCTACCAAATGCCTGCCTGATTTGGTTGTTGGGTTCAACGATCGGCATTTAAGGAGCCTCGAACTAGTGACTCGTGGACGAGATGACAATGGTTAGAGGTTACAGCTAGTGGCCTACATAAGATACCTAGTAAGTTGAGATTTAGGCCAAGAGTGGATGGCATCAATTGTAAATAAAACACAAATATGATGCACTTAAGATGGTTATTGGATGGGTTTTTTTAACCTAACCTAATCCGATAAAACTAGGATCTCATTAATCCACATTAATTTCTAACAAACTGGCACCTAGACTTAAACTCATAATAACTTTTGAATCTAGCATGATGAAACAATAAAGAGAAGGTAACTAGTAGAGGTGGCCAATGGGTTAGTTTGGATGAACCCTTGTTAAACCCGACTTGGCCTAACACAAAGGGGCCTGAGATAAAGTGGGCAGAACATGGGCCTGAGGGAAAATAAAGAAAAGAATGAGTATTATTCAGACAAAACCGAAAAGACTGATTATATTTGGATAAAATAGTTTAGTTTCTTTTCTACTTTGGTCTGTTCAGATCAAAATTGAATTTCATATTCGATTATTGGATCATGCACTTTAAATCGAATAAACTCAACAAACCAAATAATAATAAATATTTTACTATTATTCATAATGACCTTACATATATCAAGTTATTTCCAACTAATTTTCACCATTATTCATATTAACCATACATATATAAAATTATTTCTTACTAATTTTTGACAATATGTTGTCTATCTTTCTTTAATTTTAGGTATTAGAGGTAAAAATTTTATTTTTATTTTTATTTTTTTTCATTTAGTATGTGTCTAGGTCTTAGAAAGAGAATCGAATAAATTGAAATACAATTCAAATGGTTCGGATAAAGTCTGACATGTAATTCAGATAATTCATATATATTTTATAAAAATTAAAAATCAATTGAATTATTATGTTCGGATCGGTTCCAAATCAAATCAACTGAATACTGATCCATAGGGAAAAGGGGGAAGAGAGTAGAATTAGTCTAACCCAAGCCCTGCAAGGGTCCAAAAACCGGTATGGATTGGCCCAGACATACCAGGTTGGGTGGAACGTTATAAAGGGACAACTTATTTTAAAAATTTGAAAAAGTAGGGAAATTGCACAACAATCCCCTCAATAGCTCCCAAATGGTTATAAACCAAAATACATTTTTGTCCCACTCCAACTTCTATAAAACGACTAGTTTGGGCATTTTGGGGGATGAAAATTATAGCCCTCCTATAATAAGGAAGCTCATTTTCACTTTTCCTTATACCAACATTTACAATCTCTCTTCTACATTTACAATATTCTCTCCAACACACTTTTTGCCTTTATTCATTTTTCTTAATCTTTCACTAATTTTTTTTAATCTCTTATTAATATCTATTTATTCTTCATCATAAATGGCATCAAGAGGAAAGAATATAGGCAAGGGTATGGGCAGCTCTTTATCCCGCACTGAAACATCTACAATCTTTCTTCTATATTTACAATATTTTATCCAACACACTTCTAGCCCTTGTTCATTTTTCTTAATCTTTCACTATTTTTTTTTAATCTCTTCTTAATCTTTATTTATTCTTTCTCACAAATGGCATCAAGAGGGAAGAATATAGGCAAGGGTATAGGCAGCTCTTTATCCCGCACCAAAACATCTACAATCTCTCTTCTACATTTACAATATTCTCTCCAACACACTTCTAGCCTTTATTCATTTTTCTTAATCTCTCATTAATTTTTTTTAATCTTTACTTATTCTTTCTCACAAATGGCATCAACAGGGAAAAATATAGACAAGGGTATGGGCAGCTCTTTATCCCGCACCGAAGTAGGGTCTTTTTTTTTTTTTTTGAGCCGTTTGTTCAACAAAAACCGAGGAATCCACGTCCAAGAAGTTGCCAATGATAATGCCCATTTTGATATAAAGAATATCGATTTGGGCTTTGACAACCAACTCTCCGATGACGATGTGAAGGAGATGAAGGTCAAGCCGATGGCGAATCTAGGTAGAGAAGAAAAGCCACAATCAACACCGCAAAGCACAAATTATATGTTTTCTATTCGGTAATTTTTGGAATGTTTCATCATTTTCTCATATAAGTCGCATTCCAGCTATGGTAAGTACTGTTTAATTTTTAATTAATAAAATTGTTTCGGGGGTGGTGTTTCCCTCAATTAAAAATATCTTTATGCTAATTAACAAATTTCTTATTTTTCAAAAAAAAAAAAAACCCAAAGCCCAAACCTAGAACACCTAAAGACGAGTTGTGTCTGGGCCTGAACTTCCCAGCCTAAGCCCGGCCAAACTGGGTCGGCCCACTAGCATCTCTAGCAACTAGATAAGGGTAAATTCATGCATTTTTAAGGAAAAAAAATGTCCTTTCTTTTTGGGGGAGGTTATCATAATTCTATTATGATAGTCACAATAGATAATGCATAAAGTGTTGAGGATGAATTTAATCACATCAGTACAATAACTTGTTTTGTTTTAATTTTAAAATATTATTATATACTATTCTTATATAAAATTATTATTTACCCAAATTATCAATTTATTGAATCTTATATTTAAAAGTCTTAAAATTAATTTTAATTTTTTTTGAAAAAATATTTTTTATTGTCTTTAGGTTCGATAACTTTTAAAAAATTAACAAAATGACACTTTTTGCAAAAATAAAAAATCAAAAAATTACCATTTTAGACTTTTTAAAGTATAAGGTTTCAATAAATTAATAATACATTAAAATTGATATAAAATGAGCTAGCTCTTAATTTTTACATGTTTTTAGTAATTTAAAACTAAATTGCTTTACATCGAACTACTTGTTAAGCTTAGTAAAATTGATTGATATATCAAATTCTTGGCAAAGGTAGGTAAGACGTTGTGTTTGAATTGAGGGATTTTAGGCGGAATTTCATTTTAAATTGATATTTTAAAACAATTCTCTATTTGGCTAAGTTAAAGAAAAGAATTTCAAAATTCTAGAGTATTTGAAAGTGAAATTTAAAGTACTACATTATTGTTAATATTAGGAGATTCAAGATTTAATCATATACTCTCATTGCCTCCTTTTCATGTAAAACAAAAAGGATGAATGATAGTGTAATAAGTGTATTTTTCTACATTAAAACTAGTTAATGTTGTGAAATATTCCAAAAGGCAAATCCCACATGGCTTGGACAATGAGAGTTCTAAGACTTTATAAGTTAACATACCCAAGTGGGCTAGATAAGAAAGAAAATGGTAATGGGCTCGCGCGCACAAGATGGGCCAAAACAGTTGGAAAGAGTCCGATTTCCCCCCCCCCCCCTGCGCGCAAAGTATCACGAGGCCCGGTCCAAGTCAGTTTTTATATTTTCTGAATTTACTTTTTTATCCTTACCCGGAAAATTTGTTTTTCACGTGTTTGGATATCAAAACGGACAAAATTATAAAACCAGGATAAATTCTGTAACTCCCAAACTTATTGCACATTATTACCCCAGCGTTTTAATTCTGACACATTATTACCCAACGTTTAAAATCGGACCACTACTACCTATAAGTACCCATTTTCACTCCTCTCCTAATTACAACGCTTTCGAGCTCTCTCTTCTCTCCCCCTCCTGCTCTGACCCTTGCTGGCTCTTGAGTTTCTGCTGATTCCTAGAGTATCCCGGGTGTGAGTGCACACTTCCCGGAAGACCCGTTGTATCCTGGGGGATTTTCGTAGACCTGTTCTCCTGCACACTTTGGAGAGTCGCGAAATATAATCCTTGAGGACAGTGAATACACGCCTCGGGTTAAGGTGGTTCGTGATTGTTACAAATTGCTGTTTACAACATTCTCAAGGATTATATCATGAATCCGAACCACAACAATGGTGCTCCAATCATCGATCCATTGGATATTGTCCGGGAAGAGCCTGCTGATATTGAGGCTGCAGCTGCCAACTGTGAGCAAGCGCTTGCAACTGCAATTGCACAAATCGATCGAGAAAAGGATCCCGACCTTGCTGCTGCTTGCGAAAGGGCGCTCGTTGATGCTCGTTTCTACATGAAAGCTGCATCCAATGCCAGGATACCGGTTCCTCCAACCCCTCCATCGACATTAGCAAAGCCATTTCCTGACATTTCAAAGATAGAAGTGTTTAGTGGAGAAAACTACAAAAGGTGGCAGGAACGCATTTACATGCTTTTAGATGTGCATGGAGTTGCTTTCGCACTTAATGAGTCCAAACCGAATGACCCCAAGCTACTGGAATCTTGGACTTATGCTGATAAGGTATGCCGTCACACAATAATTTCAACTTTATCTAATGAGTTGTTCGATGTCTACATTAAGTACAAGGAAGCAAAGGAAATATGGGAGTCCATGCTACTCAAATACACAGCGGAGGATGCGGGCAAGCAAAAGTTCATGATTGGGAAATTCTATCGATGGGAGATGGAAGATGAGAAGGATGTAAAAACACAAATCAATGAATACCACAAGCTTCTGGAGGACTTGAAGGGAGAAAAAATCACACTGCAAGAAGAGTTCGTAGCTGGTTTGTTGATTGAAAAACTGCCACCATCATGGAGAGAATACAAGCAACAACTAAAGCACAAGCATAAGCAGCTGTCTTTGGCCGATCTAATCACTCATATCATCATCGAGGACACCAATAAGAAAGAACAACGCATAGCCAAAGGGAAGCAATTGACCTCCAGTGCAAATCTCATCAACTCCAAGAGGTACAATTCAAAACCATACAATCCAAAACCGAAACCCAACAATAACTTCAAGCCAAGACCAATGCCAGCAAATAATGAGGACAAATAAGTGCCGCCATGCTTCGTCTGTGGAAAAAAGGGGCACTTTGCTCGACAGTGCCGAAAAAGAAAGCACTTTGATAAACCTCCTAAGCCAAGGGCAAATCTGGCTCATGGGGATGATGATGATGATGACATCATTGCTGCAGTAGTTTCACAAGCATACCTTGCTACTAATTCAAAAGAGTGGGTGATAGATTCTGGTGCCACCAGGCATATTTGTGGCAACAGAAATGGATTTTCCTCCTATACTCCACTAGGAGAAGGCGTTGAAACAGTGTATCTTGGTGATTCCCGAGGTACACCAGTTCTAGGCAAGGGCAAGGTACTTCTGAAATTGACCTCTGGAAAGACACTGGCTCTAAATGATGTATTGCATGTACCCACCATAAGAGCCAACTTGGTTTCCGTGTCTTTGCTGATGAAGGCTGGCATCAAAGTCACATTTGATTGTGACAAGATAGTCATGACTAGAAACAATAATTATGTGGGTAAGGGTTATTGTAACCAGGGTCTCTTTGTATTAAGTGTTTCCAATATTATCAATAACAATAATGCATCGTCTTCTGCTTATTTGGTTGAGTCTCTTGATTTATGGCATGCTAGATTAGGACATGTGAGTATATCTTATTTGAAAAAGATGCAATCATTAGGTTTAATCACACCCCCTAGTAACACAAGTTTTGATAAATGTGAAATATGTGTTGAAACTAAATCAACAAAGAAAACTTGTACTTCAATTGAAAGAGAATCAGAATTATTAAGCTTAATTCACACTGATCTTGGTGATTTGAAACATACTATGACTAGAGGAGGAAAAAGATATTATGTGACTTTCATAGATGATTTCTCTAGATTCACCAAAGTTTATTTGTTAAGAAACAAAGATGAGGCTTTTGATATGTTTTTGTTGTATAAGTCTGAAGTGGAAAATCAATTGAACAAAAAGATTAAAAGAGTTAGATCAGATAGAGGAGGTGAGTTTCTATCGTTTAATGATTTCTATGAAAAAGAAGGGATAATTCATGAATTAACTCCACCATACTCTCCTGAATCAAATGGTGTAGCTGAAAGGAAAAATAGAACTTTGAAAGAAATGATGAATGCCATGCTTGTTAGTTCTTCTGCTCCTGATAATCTTTAGGGAGAAGCTATCTTATCTGCTTGTCATTTGCAAAATCGAATTCCTTACAAAAAGGCTGGTATAACTCCATATGAAATATGGAAGGGTTATCCCCCAAACTTAAAGTACTTAAAAGTTTGGGGATGTCTTGCAAAGGTTATGCTTCCTGAACCAAAAAAGCGTAAAATTGGATCAAAGACATCCGATTGCATGTTTATTGGATATGCATATCATAGTGCTGCATATAGATTTTTAGTGTTGAGAAGTGATGTGTTGGACTGCAACACCATAATCGAAACAAAAAATGCTGAGTTTTTTGAGCATATCTTTCCTTTGAAGAAGGAAAAGATTTCTCGTGCCCCCACTGATGAAAATATCTCTGAACATCAAGTGGAAGACTTGAGAAGGAGTAAAAGGAAAAGGAAAGAGAGTTCCTTTGGACATGACTTTTACACCTACCTTGTAGATGATCCCATAACTTTTAAACAGGCGATTTATTCAAAAGAATCTGTTTTCTGGAAAGAAGCCATTCAAAATGAAATAGATTCTATTTTACAAAATCAAACATGGGATTTGGTAGATTTACCACCTGGTGCTAAACCCATTGGTTGTAAATGGATTTTCAAAAGAAAACTTAAGCCTGATGGCTCGGTTGACAAATATAAAGCAAGATTGGTAGCAAAAGGATTCACTCAAAAAGAAAATGTTGATTATTTTGACACTTTTGCACCAGTTTCTAGGATTTCTTCAATAAGAGTTTTATTTGCCTTGGCTTCTGTACATAAACTTATTATACATCAAATGGATGTCAAAACTGCTTTCTTAAATGGGGATCTACAAGAGGAAATATATATGGTCCAGCCAGAAGGCTATGTTGTTTCTGGACAAGAAACAAAGGTGTGCAAATTGTGAAAATCCTTATATGGATTAAAACAAGCACCTAAACAATGGCATGAGAAATTTGACCAAGTCTTGTTAGGTAATAATTTTTCAACTATTGGAGTTGATAAATGTGTTTACACAAAACTTGAAGGTGGTGAATGTGTAATAATTAGCCTCTATGTGGATGATATGCTCATTTTTTGAACTACTCTTGAAATAGTTGAACATACCAAAAGCTTCCTATCTTCACAGTTTGACATGAAAGATCTAGGGGAAGCTAGTGTAATTTTGGGTGTTAAGATCATAAGGAAAGAAAGTTGCTTAATGTTGTCACAGGAACACTATGTTGAAAAACTTCTAATGAAGTTTAACTATCTTGAGGTGACATCTGTGAGCACTCCTTATGATGCAAACACACAATTAAAGAAAAATAAAGGTGAAAGTGTTGCTCAACAAGAGTATGCACAAATTATTGGAAGTCTGATGCACCTAATGAACTTCACTCGACCTGACATAGCTTATGCTGTGTATAGATTGAGTAGATATACTCAAAATCCAAATGAAGAACATTGGAATGCTTTGGTAAGAATTATGAAATATCTAAAAGGTACCATGAAATGTGGTATCATGTATAGTGGTTTTCCCGCTGTACTAGAAGGGTACAGTGATGCTAATTGGATTTCTGACTCTGATGAAACCAAATCTACTAGTGGGTACATTTTTACTCTTGGTGGTGGAGCTGTGTCTTGGAAATCTTCAAAGCAAACTATCATTGCCAGATCCACTATGGAGTCAGAATTTATAGCCTTAGAAATGGCTGGAAGTGAAGCTGAGTGGTTGAAAAATTTCTTAGCAGATATACCGTTGGGTATAAAGCCAATGCCTTCTGTGTCTATGCATTGTGATTGCCAAGCGGCAATAGCAATTGCAAAAAATAAATCTTACAATGGCAAAAATAGACACATTCGATTAAGACATGATGTTGTAAAGCAGCTGCTTAATGATGGTGTTATATCGATCGATTATGTAAAGTCAGAAGTGAATTTGGCCGATCCTCTGACTAAACATCTGGGAAGGAAAATGATATATGAAACATCGAGAGGAATGGGACTATTGCCAACCTGAGTCAATAGTGATGGTAACCCAACCTATGTGATTGGAGATCCCATGAATTAGGTTCATATGGGTAATAACAAGTTACTGTTAGACCTGGAAGCATTATCAAAACTTTTCCTTAAAAGGTCCCTCATATGGTGTAGATAATGCAAAAACTGCATTTACTAGAGGATGAGCAAAAAGCTCTTAATGATTTACATAAGCCATGATAGGTAGTGTATTTATGCAGTATACACTTGATGGAATCACCTATATGAGTGTAGGAGTGAAGCCGCTCCTATGAGATTTGTGGCAGAATCTCTAAAGCACTCATGAAAACCAGGACATGCGCATGGCCGATAAGCGCAACACCGCGATGAACAGCAGAAATTGTGGGGGTGTAATGTGATCAATGAATCACTTAAATTACAAAAGGGTATTTGGTTCATAGAAACTAAATGCTTCACCAAGTACTCTGTAAGTTAAGTTTCATTGGCTCTAGGACTGGTTCATAGTCTAATAGACACCAGCCACGATGCATTGTACTCTTGAGCTTAAAGCCAGCAAAGAAACCTTGAAGTAATGCCTTTTGAAATATGTGGGGGATTGTTGTGAAATATTCCAAAAGGCAAATCCCACATGGCTTGGACAATGAGAGTTCTAAGACTTTATAAGTTAACATACCCAAGTGGGCTAGATAAGAAAGAAAATGGTAATGGGCTCGCGCGCACAAGATGGGCCAAAACAGTGGAAAGAGTCCGATTCCCCCCCCCCCCCTGCGCAAAGTATCACGAGGCCCGGTCCAAGTCAGTTTTTATATTTTCTGAATTTACTTTTTTATCCTTACCCGGAAAATTTTTTTCTCACGTGTTTGGATATCAAAACGGACAAAATTATAAAACCAGGATAAATTCTGTAACTCCCAAACTTATTGCACATTATTACCCCAGCGTTTTAATTCTGACACATTATTACCCAACGTTTAAAATCGGACCACTACTACCTATAAATACCCATTTTCACTCCTCTCCTAATTACAACGCTTTCGAGCTCTCTCTTCTCTCCCCCTCCTGCTCTGATCCTTGCTGGCTCTTGAGTTTCTGCTGATTCCTAGAGTATCCCGGGTGTGAGTGCACACTTCCCGGAAGACCCGTTGTATCCTGGGGGATTTTTGTAGACCTGTTCTCCTGCACACTTTGGAGAGTCGCGAAATATAATCCTTGAGGACAGTGAATACACGCCTCGGGTTAAGGTGGTTCGTGATTGTTACAAATTGCTGTTTACAACATTCTCAAGGATTATATCATGAATCCGAACCACAACAATGGTGCTCCAATCATCGATCCATTGGATATTGTCCGGGAAGAGCCTGCTGATATTGAGGCTGCAGCTGCCAACTGTGAGCAAGCGCTTGCAACTGCAATTGCACAAATCGATCGAGAAAAGGATCCCGACCTTGCTGCTGCTTGCGAAAGGGCGCTCGCTGATGCTCGTTTCTACATGAAAGCTGCATCCAATGCCAGGATACCGGTTCCTCCAACCCCTCCATCGACATTAGCAAAGCCATTTCTTGACATTTCAAAGATAGAAGTGTTTAGTGGAGAAAACTACAAAAGGTGGCAGGAACGCATTTACATGCTTTTAGATGTGCATGGAGTTGCTTTCGCACTTAATGAGTCCAAACCGAATGACCCCAAGCTACTGGAATCTTGGACTTATGCTGATAAGGTATGCCGTCACACAATAATTTCAACTTTATCTAATGAGTTGTTCGATGTCTACATTAAGTACAAGGAAGCAAAGGAAATATGGGAGTCCATGCTACTCAAATACACAGCGGAGGATGCGGGCAAGCAAAAGTTCGTGATTGGGAAATTCTATCGATGGGAGATGGAAGATGAGAAGGATGTAAAAACACAAATCAATGAATACCACAAGCTTCTGGAGGACTTGAAGGGAGAAAAAATCACACTGCAAGAAGAGTTCGTAGCTGGTTTGTTGATTGAAAAACTGCCACCATCATGGAGAGAATACAAGCAACAACTAAAGCACAAGCATAAGCAGCTGTCTTTGGCCGATCTAATCACTCATATCATCATCGAGGACACCAATAAGAAAGAACAACGCATAGCCAAAGGGAAGCAATTGACCTCCAGTGCAAATCTCATCAACTCCAAGAGGTACAATTCAAAACCATACAATCCAAAACCGAAACCCAACAATAACTTCAAGCCAAGACCAATGCCAGCAAATAATGAGGACAAATAAGTGCCGCCATGCTTCGTCTGTGGAAAAAATGGGCACTTTGCTCGACAGTGCCGAAAAAGAAAGCACTTTGATAAACCTCCTAAGCCAAGGGCAAATCTGGCTCATGGGGATGATGATGATGATGACATCATTGCTGCAGTAGTTTCACAAGCATACCTTGCTACTAATTCAAAAGAGTGGGTGATAGATTCTGGTGCCACCAGGCATATTTGTGGCAACAGAAATGGATTTTCCTCCTATACTCCACTAGGAGAAGGCGTTGAAACAGTGTATCTTGGTGATTCCCGAGGTACACCAGTTCTAGGCAAGGGCAAGGTACTTCTGAAATTGACCTCTGGAAAGACACTGGCTCTAAATGATGTATTGCATGTACCCACCATAAGAGCCAACTTGGTTTCCGTGTCTTTGCTGATGAAGGCTGGCATCAAAGTCACATTTGATTGTGACAAGATAGTCATGACTAGAAACAATAATTATGTGGGTAAGGGTTATTGTAACCAGGGTCTCTTTGTATTAAGTGTTTCCAATATTATCAATAACAATAATGCATCGTCTTCTGCTTATTTGGTTGAGTCTCTTGATTTATGGCATGCTAGATTAGGACATGTGAGTATATCTTATTTGAAAAAGATGCAATCATTAGGTTTAATCACACCCCCTAGTAACACAAGTTTTGATAAATGTGAAATATGTGTTGAAACTAAATCAACAAAGAAAACTTGTACTTCAATTGAAAGAGAATCAGAATTATTAAGCTTAATTCACACTGATCTTGGTGATTTGAAACATACTATGACTAGAGGAGGAAAAAGATATTATGTGACTTTCATAGATGATTTCTCTAGATTCACCAAAGTTTATTTGTTAAGAAACAAAGATGAGGCTTTTGATATGTTTTTGTTGTATAAGTCTGAAGTGGAAAATCAATTGAACAAAAAGATTAAAAGAGTTAGATCAGATAGAGGAGGTGAGTTTCTATCGTTTAATGATTTCTATGAAAAAGAAGGGATAATTCATGAATTAACTCCACCATACTCTCCTGAATCAAATGGTGTAGCTGAAAGGAAAAATAGAACTTTGAAAGAAATGATGAATGCCATGCTTGTTAGTTCTTCTGCTCCTGATAATCTTTAGGGAGAAGCTATCTTATCTGCTTGTCATTTGCAAAATCGAATTCCTTACAAAAAGGCTGGTATAACTCCATATGAAATATGGAAGGGTTATCCCCCAAACTTAAAGTACTTAAAAGTTTGGGGATGTCTTGCAAAGGTTATGCTTCCTGAACCAAAAAAGCGTAAAATTGGATCAAAGACATCCGATTGCATGTTTATTGGATATGCATATCATAGTGCTGCATATAGATTTTTAGTGTTGAGAAGTGATGTGTTGGACTGCAACACCATAATCGAAACAAAAAATGCTGAGTTTTTTGAGCATATCTTTCCTTTGAAGAAGGAAAAGATTTCTCGTGCCCCCACTGATGAAAATATCTCTGAACATCAAGTGGAAGACTTGAGAAGGAGTAAAAGGAAAAGGAAAGAGAGTTCCTTTGGACATGACTTTTACACCTACCTTGTAGATGATCCCATAACTTTTAAACAGGCGATTTATTCAAAAGAATCTGTTTTCTGGAAAGAAGCCATTCAAAATGAAATAGATTCTATTTTACAAAATCAAACATGGGATTTGGTAGATTTACCACCTGGTGCTAAACCCATTGGTTGTAAATGGATTTTCAAAAGAAAACTTAAGCCTGATGGCTCGGTTGACAAATATAAAGCAAGATTGGTAGCAAAAGGATTCACTCAAAAAGAAAATGTTGATTATTTTGACACTTTTGCACCAGTTTCTAGGATTTCTTCAATAAGAGTTTTATTTGCCTTGGCTTCTGTACATAAACTTATTATACATCAAATGGATGTCAAAACTGCTTTCTTAAATGGGGATCTACAAGAGGAAATATATATGGTCCAGCCAGAAGGCTATGTTGTTTCTGGACAAGAAACAAAGGTGTGCAAATTGTGAAAATCCTTATATGGATTAAAACAAGCACCTAAACAATGGCATGAGAAATTTGACCAAGTCTTGTTAGGTAATAATTTTTCAACTATTGGAGTTGATAAATGTGTTTACACAAAACTTGAAGGTGGTGAATGTGTAATAATTAGCCTCTATGTGGATGATATGCTCATTTTTGGAACTACTCTTGAAATAGTTGAACATACCAAAAGCTTCCTATCTTCACAGTTTGACATGAAAGATCTAGGGGAAGCTAGTGTAATTTTGGGTGTTAAGATCATAAGGAAAGAAAGTTGCTTAATGTTGTCACAGGAACACTATGTTGAAAAACTTCTAATGAAGTTTAACTATCTTGAGGTGACATCTGTGAGCACTCCTTATGATGCAAACACACAATTAAAGAAAAATAAAGGTGAAAGTGTTGCTCAACAAGAGTATGCACAAATTATTGGAAGTCTGATGCACCTAATGAACTTCACTCGACCTGACATAGCTTATGCTGTGTATAGATTGAGTAGATATACTCAAAATCCAAATGAAGAACATTGGAATGCTTTGGTAAGAATTATGAAATATCTAAAAGGTACCATGAAATGTGGTATCATGTATAGTGGTTTTCCCGCTGTACTAGAAGGGTACAGTGATGCTAATTGGATTTCTGACTCTGATGAAACCAAATCTACTAGTGGGTACATTTTTACTCTTGGTGGTGGAGCTGTGTCTTGGAAATCTTCAAAGCAAACTATCATTGCCAGATCCACTATGGAGTCAGAATTTATAGCCTTAGAAATGGCTGGAAGTGAAGCTGAGTGGTTGAAAAACTTCTTAGCAGATATACCGTTGGGTATAAAGCCAATGCCTTCTGTGTCTATGCATTGTGATTGCCAAGCGGCAATAGCAATTGCAAAAAATAAATCTTACAATGGCAAAAATAGACACATTCGATTAAGACATGATGTTGTAAAGCAGCTGCTTAATGATGGTGTTATATCGATCGATTATGTAAAGTCAGAAGTGAATTTGGCCGATCCTCTGACTAAACATCTGGGAAGGAAAATGATATATGAAACATCGAGAGGAATGGGACTATTGCCAACCTGAGTCAATAGTGATGGTAACCCAACCTATGTGATTGGAGATCCCATGAATTAGGTTCATATGGGTAATAACAAGTTACTGTTAGACCTGGAAGCATTATCAAAACTTTTCCTTAAAAGGTCCCTCATATGGTGTAGATAATGCAAAAACTGCATTTACTAGAGGATGAGCAAAAAGCTCTTAATGATTTACATAAGCCATGATAGGTAGTGTATTTATGCAGTATACACTTGATGGAATCACCTATATGAGTGTAGGAGTGAAGCCGCTCCTATGAGATTTGTGGCAGAATCTCTAAAGCACCCATGAAAACCAGGACATGCGCATGGCCGATAAGCGCAACACCGCGATGAACAGCAGAAATTGTGGGGGTGTAATGTGATCAATGAATCACTTAAATTACAAAAGGGTATTTGGTTCATAGAAACTAAATGCTTCACCAAGTACTCTGTAAGTTAAGTTTCATTGGCTCTAGGACTGGTTCATAGTCTAATAGACACCAGCCACGATGCATTGTACTCTTGAGCTTAAAGCCAGCAAAGAAACCTTGAAGTAATGCCTTTTGAAATATGTGGGGGATTGTTGTGAAATATTCCAAAAGGCAAATCCCACATGGCTTGGACAATGAGAGTTCTAAGACTTTATAAGTTAACATACCCAAGTGGGCTAGATAAGAAAGAAAATGGTAATGGGCTCGCGCGCACAAGATGGGCCAAAACAGTGGAAAGAGTCCGATTCCCCCCCCCCCCTGCGCGCAAAGTATCACGAGGCCCGGTCCAAGTCAGTTTTTATATTTTCTGAATTTACTTTTTTATCCTTACCCGGAAAATTTTTTTCTCACGTGTTTGGATATCAAAACGGACAAAATTATAAAACCAGGATAAATTCTGTAACTCCCAAACTTATTGCACATTATTACCCCAGCGTTTTAATTCTGACACATTATTACCCAACGTTTAAAATCGGACCACTACTACCTATAAATACCCATTTTCACTCCTCTCCTAATTACAACGCTTTCGAGCTCTCTCTTCTCTCCCCCTCCTGCTCTGACCCTTGCTGGCTCTTGAGTTTCTGCTGATTCCTAGAGTATCCCGGGTGTGAGTGCACACTTCCCGGAAGACCCGTTGTATCCTGGGGGATTTTCGTAGACCTGTTCTCCTGCACACTTTGGAGAGTCGCGAAATATAATCCTTGAGGACAGTGAATACACGCCTCGGGTTAAGGTGGTTCGTGATTGTTACAAATTGCTGTTTACAACAGTTAAAACCTACAATATTTTCAAAAATACTAAACAAGTAGACATGCTTCTTTTACCAAATTTATTTTATACAATTAAATTTGGTTAATATATACTACCATTGGTCTTGATGTTCCATGTAGTTTATTAGATGATTGATATATTTTTAACTTTTTATTATTGATTGTGGATTATAGAATTTTTTTTCTTATGTTTTATGTATATGACATGAAACTTTCTTTATGGTATTAGATTATTAGTTAGTGAAATGTTGTATAAAATAGACTTCCTAAGATAATTTAGATGATTATATTTTTTTTATTTTTTCTAAGAATTTTTTTTTTTATAGAATCTTATGATCATATGATTTTTTATAACTTTATGATCGTAAAGCTAAAATGACTAAATATAGGAACTTAACTTTGATAACCTTGCTGAAGACATTTGTAGTGATGTGTAAGTCTACTCACTTGTTTGTTACTTGCTACGGTGATGTTCATGTACTATTTTTCTCTTTTAGCCAGTGTTGTAAGAATCGAATTATAGGATGACAACCAACGAAGTTTCCAATTCGCAGTCCAACACCCTATCGTAACAAAGACATGCACCATATGCTTAACTTGTACCTCTTGTTTGATTACCTGAATTCCTGGGATATAACTTTTTTCTCTCTATATTTACTACATGATGTACTAATATTTACGTAATACTATTTTATATTTTTTTGTTCAGCTTTTACTTTTGAAAATAAATCATGTATGAGAGACATAAAACTAGTTTATGCCTATGTGCTCACAGCTTTTACCGGTTCACTTATCCGGCAGTTCGAGGATTTTTCCTCTTTTGACCGAGCATCTAATGAGCCAATGACCAGGCCAGTAGGAGAACTAGAGCACGGTCAAACCAGCTGACCTGATCCGGTTCCTACAACTATACTTTTAGCTGATATGCAATTGATTATAAGAAATGTTAAATTGGAAAGCAAAAGAAAGTTTGTTAAAGTTGAAGAGACAAATTTTTATATGCATTAGGAACAGTTACTTGGAGTAAACCCTACTATAGCACCTAAGTGTGACTTGAAGAAATGAGCCTTTATAGGATCTATAAAGACAATCCTAACCTGGACCTGAGTGCGACAAAAATAAACTGACAAATCGAACGTCGCACGTGGTGAAGCTGGATGGTATATCGTGTAAAACGAAAAGGTTAATGCCGTCACGGATGAACAACAACAGAAGCGGATTTGAGGACTAATAACCTAAACAAAAAGGCCTCTCCCTCCTCCATTCCGAGTCCGACAACGTGTTGGGCGCACGAAGTGGTTACGTAAACGGGACTGTCATTTTCGCACAACACCAAACGCATATTCCTCTCCTCCCTCTCCCACCGCTCGTTATCACCGCTCGTTATCCCCACCAATTTTCGCCGTCCAATTCCCCGATTCTCACCGCTCCCATCATCCAAATTACCTCCCCTGCTTCACCAGACTTGCAATCACCCATTCCCGATCTGATAATTGCCCAACACTATTTCATCACCACCAAACCCGATCATTGATGGCGACTCCCCAGGTCCTGCAAAGAGAAGATCTTCTCCGCCCATCTCCCCTCATCGACCCTTCCAAAGGTGATTCTTTTCAGAACGTGAATTCATGAAAAATAAGTGTTTTTTTAGCACTTTAATTAACTTGGTTTCATGTTTGTGATCTGGGTGATGTTTGCTTCCAGCAAATTCGATGACGGTTGGTTGATTTCTGATTCTCGATAATTTTCTTTTGGTTCTGTTTACCGTTTCTGAGTGTTGGTAGAAACCACTGTTAAGGGGATTCATTTATGGCCGCGTTGTAAATCTTGACAATGATCTTTTGAACTCCGAGCAGGTGGAAGTGTGCAACTTCGTGGGCTGTCGATCGAGCAGAAGATCGAATTTCTTGAAAGCCTTACGGGAAAAGTTACTTTCTTCGCCCACTTGTTTCGCTCTCGTAGATTAGTTAATGTTTGTGCTTATCAGATTGATTTCGTTGTTGGAATCCTAGCATACTAAAAAGCAATAAGTTGGGGGAACTATGGTGTCGAAATGACAACACCGTCCACATTTCGGTTTTTGGTGTGAGATCTGATGTTAATCTTAGCTGTGTGAATCATTTAGCACTTGTGGTTATGATAGAGGAAGCCTCTTAGTTAGTTGAAAAGAAATCTTAGCTATTGTAGACGAATTAAGTATTTGTTTTTAGTCTAGTTTAACCCATTATCTGGTGATTGAAGTTAGTTTCTCTCTTTTTTATGGGCTTAATGGAAAACTCAGGCAAGCTCTATGTATTTCGTCTTAATATCACCTTCTCCAGTATTTGGCTGATTAATTTGATTGAATGCCACGATGTCATATTTCTGAATTCGTATTTTCATATTACTGTTGGTTTTTAGCATTTCTCTTTTTATCTTGGAGAAACATTCCTTATTTGGGCTGTTTGCTTCATTTAGCTGTTGGTAACTTCTGTGTTTTCAGAATAAAAGAGGTTTTATATCATCAATCTAATTGCTGCTCTAGATACCAGCCTCCCCTTCCTTTTCTATGAGAGGGTTTGGGTCAGACCTGGAGGGAGCAATGTAATTTATATCCACTAACTTGTCCATCACAAGTATATTTAGCATGCCGAGGACTTAGGGCCCCTTGTTTATGTTTTTAGGTTAGCAACAGACGCACTCGAAGATTACTAAATGATCGCTTGTTGATGGAACTTGTTCCTCGTCTGAACCCAGAAGAGATCAGAGGCTTATTTGCTCCACCACCATGGGGTAGTCTTTGATGCCACTTTGGAAAACTTACAATTCTAGACTTGCTCTTTATAGTGGCCACTAAGTTTTGCATTCATAGATTTCATAAATACGTCTGCACCTTCTAAACTTCCAACAGCTTTGCTGATCTGGCATGTTTGTAGTAGCTGGCTGGTACTAAGTTGTCTCTCATATGATTCTGTTCTGCTACATTTATGGGTAACTACTTTCAGGCAACATTGTGCCACCTTCGGCATTTTCCATGACCAGCTTGGGAGATTGGGACAAATTTAGGAGTATAGACATGGACAAAGAGGTCAGTTCACTTCCTTGATCTTTGAGGTTTTTGCAAATATGTCAGTTCACTTCTTTGATCTTTGAGGTTTTTGCAAATATACTTATGGCCTTTTTTGTTGGGTTAGTAATTAAGCATGTACTCATTGCACAATCAAGATTTCTTAGCAAAAAAGTGTACTCTAGCAGTAACGTCACTCATATATGTGCTCGTAATGATTTGTAGTGGCAGAAATTTGATATTATAAGAAATGTGTTGTTTTTCTACTGTCCTATTAAAACTACCAAAAACAAATTTACCGTTGATGTCATGCTGATTATATGTTGCTCAAGCTATCTTGTTTTTTCTCTTGCTCATAGGCAAGTATCATTGGTGCAGTAAATAATTCATCTGCGAAGAAGAAAATTTGTGTTGATGGGGATAAATTGGCTGTGCTGAATGCATGGCGTAGAATTGATTGTCGAACAAGAGAAGCACTGCGCCGCAGCCTCATCTCTGATCTTATTGAGAGATATGAGGTAAATGCTACTATTCCATCTACTGGAATAATTAACAGAACATGAAAAACCTACCCAATTTCTGTTTTTTAATTTACAGCATAAGTGAATTTTCACAGGGTTAGGTAATACATGCATAGATCTTGCTTATATTTCTGCTTTTAGTTGAAGAACAAACTTAGCAAGACAGGGTCATTTAGGTCTTACTAGGCATGGTTGTTTCTGACAATGATTAAAGAGTGCCAGAAGAGTTTACTGTTTCATTTGATTTTATTTTCAGCAAAGAGTGTAAATTGAGTTTGCAATGTTATGTACACGTGATATCCATTGTTTGTAACCTTTTAATTTGCCATCTTTCAGTGTCAGCCTTCAGGAGTAATATCTAATCTGATATAGTTTCTGGGATTGATATAAAATTTTCCTGGTCAGACTTGTGTGAGAGCATTCATTGAGGAGAGTGAAGACAGGGACACACTTACATTGTCCGTCCAAGATCCCTTTCGTAGACTGTTGCTGCATGGTGTCTGTGAGGTAGTTCATTCCTCCCTAATTTTGTCGTAGAGTTCAGGAATTCGAAACTTTGGATGCTGTTGCAGTTTTTGACTCTCTGAAGGTTGTTCTATGCACTAACGAATTATGGTTTGCTAAGCAGTTTTACAACTTGGCATCGGTGACTGTGCCGCAGTTGAAAGGTGCAGAGTCATTGAAGGTGACAAAGATAACAAAGAGGAGTGCATCTGCGCCTGAGCTGCCAAATATTACCCTGGCCCGCTTCCTGAAGATGTCTAAGGAGGGCATTTGGTAGTAGGATGGAATTGCAGTGGGTCTCATACAATGTATATAAATAAAAGCTGTCGCCAGCCATTTGCCTACCCATCCCCATGTATTTATTCTGGGGTGTTTGGTTTTCATCTGTTAGCACATTAGATTTGTTTGCACTTCATTAGACTTGTAGCTTCTAAGTGCTGTAGCCGTAAATTTGTAAGCTATCACTTGCTTCCCGGCTCAGAAAGCCGGGCGTGGATATAATAATGGTTAAAATAACTTTTGAAATACAGTCTGATGATCAGGATATTAATTCATGGATAATAGAGATGGGAACTTGTTTATCCATCAAGCCACTTAATTTACATTTTGGGCATTGCTTGTTAAGTAGAAGGCCTTTTCTATTTTCCACTTTTTTAACGAAGCATGACCTTACGACTTCCTGATCATTGTGCTGAGAATCTCAGTCACGAGAACAAGATAGAGAAGGCGGACAGTTTCTCAAGCCACAAAATTCTATCCCCATATTGTAGCAATCCCTCTACTCAAAAGTAGAAACGGAACGTCTCCACTTTACAACAAATATTCAAGATCCTGCTCTGTTGAAAAGGAACAAACGCAAAGAAGTTCATCTCACAACTAAACATATGCATGCTCATAACAGAACAGGTAAAAAAATCTTTGAAGCTCAACACACAGTGTATCTCAGATACATACTCAAAATCTTCCTAGCCTATCTCGCAATTGCTACAATAAAAAACTGTGCAGCATTTGCCGCAATGAAACTCAATAACAAGACATTCCTGTTTCGAGCAGCCATTTACAACAAAAGCACGTTCAGCACAATTATACTGTTCACGTAAATAAATCAAATGAATACCAGAATTGAGGCATATATAGATATTGTATTCCTGACTAGCCCTAGTACTTAGAACCCTAGCACTGAAAGTTGAAGAACAACTTATCCTTTTCATGAACTGAGAAAGCTGATATCTGAGTTTGAGGTTTGATGAATGATGATGAATTAATACGGCAGCTACCGGAATTTCAATGTAGCATGACCAGTTTCTCCTAAGTGCTTGTGTAATCTATTCCTGTAATGAAAATAGACAAGTCTTAGTTCATTTCACAAAAGGATTGACGGAAATGACTCGCAGCAAGCACAAAACATCGAAAAGACCTTGACTGAAATTCCTCTCCGCATGTGTCACAAAGATTGCCACAATGCTTGGCTGCAGCCTGCATGGGACAATAATATCAAAAAAAAAAATCTTGGATGAGCATTTATGAGAGTATCCATAGAGGGATGCTATCAACATTGACTTTCACACATGGAATGATGGAAAATATCCCATAAAAGTTTCTTAATTATACATATTATACATCATAACAAAAAAGTAGATAACAAGGATCATGGAACTCTTGCCAGAAAAGAAAAAGTCATGGAACTTTCGCTAAAGAATTTATCAGCCAGTCACCTAGGTGGGAAGAGCATGGAGCCAGAAGGCTGTGGTAGCTTATTTAAAATTACTAGATTAGATTTTCAATGATAATGGAAGTGTGAGATTACACACTAACCTTAGCCTTTTTCCCTTTGGACGAATTCTTCAACTTGACATTTGCATCTTTGTTTGCAGATCCTTTTTTATCAACATGGTGGGCAGAAATTTTATGACTCTTTACTGATTGACCATAGGTACTTCCATTGCCAGCAAAGGTATGGGAAGAATGATCCTCTTCCATTGATAAATTATCCTCTACAATAGCATCATTATGCTTACTTCTGGTTCCATTTAAATCGCCCCTGGTAGAATCACTACTACCCTTATTAGCTGTTTCTTTCTTCCCTCTACTCCTCCGTGTGCTCTTTTGCTTATCATATCTCATGAAATCCTCATCATCACTCCCATCCTCAACACGTGCTCCTTTCTGCGAGAGCTCATCCTCCATTTTTTTATCTAAATTATGCCTATTCTTGTGCCGTGATACCATTGATTCAAGAACACTTGTTTCCTCTTCTGCATCACCATCATCTCGGTGCTCATCCTCATCACCATCGATCTCAATATCCTCTTTCTCTCCCTCCTCAGCATCATAAAATCCATCCCCCTCTTCCTCCTCATCAATCTCTAACACCTTTCTAAAGCTGCCTTCCACATCCTCAACACTCACATTTGCACTAGACTCATCTGCGTGTGCTTCATCCAAATCCTCTTCCTCTTCCTCTGCAAATGTCTCCCTCAGTGAAGCTACCCTCTCCTTATGTTTCTTAGACTGTTCATGATTCTTCCATTGCTTCTCACTTTTGAACTTCTTCCCACATGCCACACAATACAACTCTTCCTTCTCTTTCCCCTCACCCACATTCCCATTCATGTCTTCCCAATCGTCATCATCCTCCTCCGCAGTTTTTGCCCAATCGGGGTCCTCATACGCCCTAGCTTTCTCCATCTTCTCCCTCTCCATCCTCTTCTTCCTCTCCCTCTCCTCAGCCCTCTTCCTCTCCACCTCTTCGTTCTTCTTCATGGTCATATCAATCACCCTCTTATCCCTCTTCCTTGCGAACTCCGCCAACCCCCTCACAGTATCATTGAATTCCCTTTTAGCCTTCTTCCTCAGCTTCTTGTTCTCCTCCTCCATCACCCTTCGCGACTTCCGGTTTGTACCCGCCATAACATCGTACTGGTCCACCCACCCGAAATCCATCACAGTGGAGTAACCCAACCAATAGTTATAAAACGCGGTGACTTGAGCATAAGGGCTCTCGAGATTGCCCATGAGCGGAGCCTCTCTCACCGCATCGAGCCCCAACCCCATCTTTTTGGCAAAATTGATCTCATTTGAATATATCTTGTAGAAAAGGTCGGAATATACCTTGTAGAATCCCTTGCCAGCATCCGAGTAGCCAGAATAGACAGTGTTAGAGAAGAAGGAGAAGAGATTAGGGATGGGGGAGTCGGCGGCGGCAGAGGGGTCGGAGAAGAGGATTTGGGAGCGGTGAGAGTCGTACCAGGATCGCTCCTTGGGATCGGAGAGGACCTCGTATGCGTGGACGAGCTCCTGGAATTGGGCGGTGGCTTCGGCCTGGGTGAGACCCGATTGGACCAGCTTGTCCGGGTGACGCTGGAGGGCGAGCTTCTTGTAGGCTGACCGGATCTCGTCCGGGCTGCAGTCGCGAGCCACGCCCAGTACCTCGTACAGGCACCGCTTCTCCGATGCCATCGGCTGCTGAAACCTCGCCTGACGGAGACAAGAATTTGTGCAATTAGAGTAGGAAACAAAAACGGAAAGGCGATGACAACAAAGATACTGCTACAAAGCCAAAGAGGATGATGGGCAAAAATATCAAATATGTCACTAATGTTTTGGGTTGAAAGAGGATATGTCACTGTAGTTTTTTTTGCTCAATCTCCCATTAATGTTTTAAAATGGGCTGGATATACCACTGAAGTTTCAAATTAATAGTAGATATGTCATTGGCCATAAAAAATCTAACAGAAAACGTTAAAAAATAACAAAAACATGTTAAAAACAACAAGTTTTGAAATTTTATGTTGATAATGCAAGTTTTAACAAACTTCAAAGACTTTTTATAATTAAGTTTTTTTTTTCTCTCTCTCAAATGCTAGCGACAGTAGAAATAAAGAAAGGGCGATGATAGGGTTAGGGCGCTAGTGACAGAGACAGCGATAGGGCTGAAGTGCTAATGGTAGATATTAGACTTTTTTTTGGCAAAAATCTCAAAAGTCATAATATTTTTTTAAAGATGTATAATAGCCCTAAGATTTCGAAATTTACTATTTGCACTATTTTCTGTTATTTTCCAACTGACAGTGACATATTCGACCCATTTTAAAACATTAGTGAGAGATTATGCAAAAAATAAAAATAAAAACTATAGTTGCATATCTGTTCCCTAACTAAAACATTAGTGCAAATTTGATATTTTTGCTAAACTGATATGGTGAAGAATAATTTGCGTTAAAAACATCCATGGTCCCAACCTTTTTGGTTCATCCTGTTTTGGTCCCAGCACGTTGAAATGGTAAAATATAACTCAATCCAATTACTTGAACCAGCCAACCTGAACTCATACTTGATATGACTTAATTTGATCAGAAAAATTAAAAACCCGAACCTATCTATATTCAACTTGACTTGAACAAAACTTGATTGAAGTAAAACTTGAGAAAATCTGAATTTATATAACTCAAACCTTGAAATGACCTAAACCTGAATTGGCATGAACCCAAAATGACTTAAACATGAGGCCGAAATTGACCCGACTTGTTTTGAATTTCAACCCAAATAAAACTAAACCAACCCAACCCAAACCTAAAATCTACTCAATCGAAAATCAACATGAACCTAAATAACCTGAGTTCATGCTAACCTAATTAAACTAGAAACTGAATGACCTGATTAGAAATTTTCACTTATAAGTAAGGCTTAGATCATTTGTGTGATTTAATCATTCAATGGTCAAGTTGAAATCATAAGGAAATATAATAATGAATTGGCTTGAAAGAAGCTGTGACTCGAGATTGTTATCATCATTTAAGCATGAAAGATATTAAAATTTCATCATGAATAAATTTTTATCAGGATTTGTAGTGTCTGATGAAAACCATGAGTTGCTATTGTGAAATAACTTTAGTGGTGCCATTACAATGACCACTGGTAAGTTGATTACAATTGTATTTTTCATGTCTAACAAGGATTTATTGAGCAAAATGGTGAAGGATTATAAGAGATGGATCTAGAAGCATGTCCACATTTCCTTATCAATCTAATTATTCATAATCCTAATTTGTGTTATTCATGGTCTCATGTCACAGTATGATAAGATTTAGAGTCATTATGTTTTTTTATGTGTGGGGTGTGGGATGTGATTGAATTAGTTAGAGCTAAAGGTGCAATAAAGAATCCTAGTATCTAGACTTAGTACTACAACTTCTAAAAATATTTGATCTTCTAATTCATATTGTTGCTTATATCTTTCTTTTCCCTAAGCCATTTGTTTAATTTCATGATTTTGTCTATGATTTAGGGTTGTTTTAGGATGTTTCATTGTCACAATTTTGGTGCTCTTTAGCAACAATTCAAAGTTGTGAGTGGCCATCCTGAAATCATCTAGCTCTTTTTACTGAATTATGCAGGTTATGCCTAAATGCATCATTAGTCATCCATCTTTACCAACTTGCATGAGTTGATTCCTTAACTTTGACTCAGTATGACTTAGTTTTCAAATTTTACAAAATCATGCAACTTAGTCCTCAAACTTTGTAAAGTGGTATGAGTTAGTCCTTCAGCTATAGGATAAACTATAACCTTAAGTCCTAAGTTTTAATCTTTTGGCAAAATGACCCTTCCATTTAGAAATTTTCATTATCATCAAATGTGTGGTTAATAAAATTTTCTAAATTGCTAAATACATTGTTAACTAATTTGTAAACCATAAAAAAAAAAAACAATGTAAATACATGTCCCATTAAAAAAATAATAATAACAGAAAGATTCCAATCTCAAACTTATATTAGGTATAATTAATAAGAAAGAAATCTAATGATTCCTAATATAAAATTTACTAAGTCGTTAAATCAACTCTTTTAATTTTTTTCCCAAATCTCTACTTTTATTTTTCTTTGGAAACAAACATTAAAAAGCCATGGAAATTATAGTACCATCTTAAAAGCATGAAAATTGCAGTGGATAAATAGTTTTAAGATGATATGGTATACTAAGTCTAAATAAAAAAAATATTAATCTAAAAAGTGTAATTTGAAAAATTGTTTGAAAACTAAATCTAATTAGAAAAAAAAAAACTCCTCCAAAAAATGATCTCTAAATTCATAACTCACCAATATTGGCACATTTTATATGAGAAAAGTGAGATAAATATTTAGAAAAAAATAAATGATCAATGTAAAACTAGAGTGCATAAAAAGATTTTTTTTTGGATTCCAATAAATAAATCAAAGTAGCTTCTAAAAAAAGCTAAATATAAATTATTAGATAATTATCTATTTTTTAAATTATATATATATATATATCATTTTGAAGTAACTTAATTAGTTTACAATGTATTTAACAATTTAGTAAATTTCATTAACCATGAGTTCGATGATAATGAAAGTTTCTAAATGGAAGGGTTATATTTGCGAAATGATTGAAACTTAGGACTTACGGTTATAGTTTATCCTACAGTTGAAGGACTAATTCACAACACTTTACAAAATGTGATGACTAAGTTGCATGATTTTGTAAAGTTTAAGGACTAATTCAAACTGAGTCAAAGTTAAGGAGCAAACTCGTGCGAGTTGGTGAAGGTGGCGGCCTAGTGGTGCATGTAGGTCTAACTTGTTTGGCAACGAAGAGTTTGCCTGTTGACTTCTCTCTGTTCAACAACTTCCAAGTTCCAACATCCCTGTTCGTCTTCTTCCCAAATCACAAGTTCACAGAATCTGTAGCACTCTTTGAAATGGCCAGGAAACCCATGAAGTATTATGTGGTCAGGTTTCTTTCTGTTTTCCGCCTTAAATTTTCGTGTCCATCCCTTTTTCCTTCCAACCGTTCAATTAGATAGAAGAAACTTGAAAGTTGAAACAAAATATTGACTGTTGAGCAGGTTGATGCTTTCGCGGAGTCGGCCTTCAAGGGAAACCCAGCAGCTGTTTGTTTATTGGACCAAGAGAGGGATGAAGAATGGTTGCAATCTTTGGCGGCTGAGTTCAACATTTCGGAGACCTGTTACTTAACTCGGATCGCTCACTCGCCCTCCCCAAATCCCAGATTTCGACTTCGATGGTTCACTCCTGTCGCTGAGGTAATTTCCTTTACCTTTGCTTAATTAAGTATCTTCAAAGCGTGAAATTAAGCATCTTCAAAGCGTGCTTAACTGTTCTTGCTTCTAATGCGAACATGGTGTTTTTTTTTTTTTTTACTTCTTGGAGGTTGTTTTTGTTGGAATTGTTAGAAGCCTGCTTTTTGATGAAGGAGATGATTTTGTTTAGCCTAGATTTGTCTTGGGTTCAATGGAACAATCATCTTTGACTATTGGTTGCATAAGTAAGCTGTATATTGATCTTTGTAGGCTAAGCTCTGTGATCCTGCCACAGTAGCATCTGCACAGACCCTCTTTCACTAACATCATTCTTAACCATTGGCTGTACTAATGAGGCTATATGGATCTTTGCAGGTTAAGCTCTGTGGTCATGCTACATTAGCTTCTGCACACACCCTCTTCACAGTCGGGTTGGTGGATTCTGATATAATTGAATTTGAAACACTCTCTGGTATTCTTACTGCCAAAAGGATTCCTGATGTTGCGCCAGCTGATATGTCAAATAGTCTGAATGGAGGAGAAGAAAATGGGGCCTTCCTGATCGAATTAGATTTCCCTGTTGTTTCATTGACTGATTCCAATGCCACTGATGCTTCAGCAATTTCAAAAGCATTAGATGGTGCTTCTATTGTTGACATCAAGCGCACAACTATTGCAGATGACCTCTTTGTAATAACCCCTTACACCTTTCGTTCTCTTTGGTTCTCTTTTTGTTTTCACTTAGAGTATAACACTGCAGTTCCACGCCAGTAGGATACAAATATCAAAACCCTACCCTGACTGATCTTATGATTCAATATTTTCCATTTGTCACTACTTACGTGAAAATTTTATCTCTTCACATTGCAGGTTGTGCTTCCATCTGGCACATCCGTATCAGAAATGCAGCCACAGTTTGATGAAATTAAAAAATGTCCTGGGCAAGGAATAATTGTTTCTGGAGTTGCTCCTCCAGATTCTGGTTTTGATTTCATCAGCCGATTCTTCTGCCCAAAACTCGGTATCAATGAGGTTTGTTCTGAAATGCTTTTATGCTTTAGAAGCAATGCACACTTTTAAATCAATCAATGCTCCTCCATACTTCGAAAATTTAAAATAGTGCCAGTTAAACAATCATAAGTTTCAGATTGGATAAAGGGTCATACCTCTAGGATTTCTTCCACAACATTTGCATGGTGTTAACTCAACTGTCTGTATGCTGTTGAGTGTTTGCAAACACAACCTTCCAAGACAAACCAGCATATTTAACTTGATCCTAATAGTAATGGAGGGAAACATGCTCCATCTGTAACCAATCTTTGCTTGAGTCATGCTTCAACGTAACCTTTCCCCCCAAGCAATTGTTAGCTTGTATTCTAATGGAAGCCCACTAATGTCTGTAACTTTCTCTCTGTTCACTCTTCATAGAACTTCCATATATTTCAGGATCCTGTTTGTGGTAGTGCACATTGTGCACTCGCACCTTATTGGAGTGAAAAGCTGCAGAAGTCTGATTTTGTCGCGTATCAGGTGTTTGTTCTGTCTCTCTTCCTTTCTTTCTTTAATAAAATCGCTACCAAACTGATGACTTCTTGGTCTTGTGCAGGCATCACCTAGGGGTGGAATCCTCAAAATTCACTTAGACAAGCAAACTCAACGAGTGCTGCTACGAGGAAAAGCTGTGATTGTGATGGAAGGCTCCATTTTGGTTTAAAATTGAGACCGATCCTCGCTACCGTGGGTGATTTAGAATCTGAAATGGTAAGCAGCAATTGCTGGTTGGGAAGATGCATGCCAAAATATCTTTTTGTTGGCTGTTAACATATGCTTAGTTTCAGTGTTTTATTTTAAAAAGAAAAATAAAAATAAAAATTCCAAGAACTGCCAATTGAATTGAAAATTGCGTTCCTTTAAAAAGGGGCCGGAGTCGATCTTTTTTTCTTTTTGAAACAGAAATTTCTAATTCTTCTTTTGGTTTGTATGGAGGAGGCCGAACTGGAGTTGATGGAGTGGAATAAAGTGGACGACCAAAAACTTCCTGTTGGGTCAATCATGCTCTTGTTTGATTGGTCGCTTGAGGAGTCGGTGATCCTGGCGTATCCAGTTCTACTATTTGCTTCTGAGCACCATCTTGAAGATACTGAAATCAACATTAATCATAGAAACGCTTTTTTGCTTTTCTGTTAAAGAAGATGGCAAAACTCACAAATAAACCCATAATGCTTATTATTTCTGGCTCAATTTGGTGATTATTTTCTTTTTTTTCCAAATAAATCACTGATGCTTTAAAATTGGCTAAAAGACACTAATATTCATGGAAATGGTCCGCTCCACATTCGAGGAGTGGAATAAATTCCGTTTCATTTTTTTTTATTTTAGTCTTTAACTAGTTATATTTTTGGCCTACAATTATTAATTTTTAGGGTAAATTTATCATAAAAGTCCCTAACCTTTAATTATCTTTTTATTTTAATCTCCAACATATTAATTGTTTTGTTTTGGTTCTAATTTTATTAAAATTGTTTTGTTTTGGTCTCTTATCAAATGAAATCCATTAACTCAAAATTAATTGACATAAATTTTTAAAATTTTAATTTAAAGATTAAGGAATTGTATTCCGTAAATTTAAATTGTATAATCATCTTTTTACAATCACAAGACAGTCTAAATATGTATCCTATTCATTCAAAAAATATAAAAATATTTCTTTTTGAGTTATCTAAAAAGAATTGGACATTTCCCTTTCGGAAAGATTTTAATATCCAATTTACCTTATTACCTAAATTTAAACTTCCACAATATAAAACTGAGTAAGGAATCTATTTTTAAATTTTCATACGCCTCAATTTTTATATCGCCTATGCCTAGGAATTTTTTTTTTATTTAAGAAAATATAGGAGTAATTGAATTTTTATTATAGTTAACCATTGGCCGTTACATTTGTCCGCGAGTTGTGATTGTGAAAACTGTAAAGACTGCAGCCGCCGATAAGTATCATTTTGCTTTATTTTCTTAAATCATTTTGCCGATAAAACTTTAAAGACTAAAGCCGCCGATAAATATGGAAGGCCAGAACTAAGATTATTTTGCTTGTTTTCTTATTTCTTTTTAAAATGTTCTTATTAAACCTAAGTGGCTTGAGCATTGTGGAATATTATGTGCTAGCAAAACTAACTCAAACATCAACGTGACATTTTCTAGTAAGTCTAACAGAATCCATGAAAAATAGGGCTCAAATTATATTTGGACAGTTTGAAGGCTGCCAGCTAAAGTTCAATTCATTTTAACTTAAATCAATTGATTTATTTTTATTTTTATATTTTTTTATCTGAAACTAATTTCATTTGAAAGTCAATGTTATGTAGATGCAATAATCTATTTGAAAGTAAATTTTTATGATATTGTTAAATTTTTATGAATTTTTCTTTTTTAATGCCTTAAAGTAGAAAAATTCATAAAAATTTAGTAAAATTACAAAAAATTGTATTTTTAATGGATTATTACAACTATATAATATTGGCTTTTAATTAAAATTAGTTTTGAATAAAAATAATTTGAAAATAAAAATAAGTCATTTTAAAGTCAATTGATTTAAATTAAAATGAACTTGGTGTAAAATAAAAGGCCAAAATGCATATATGGTCCTCCAACTTTGCTGACTCAAGCAAGCTAGTCATTTAACTTCAACTTAGTGTGACTTAGTCCCCCAACTTTGAAAATTTGAGCAAGTTCCTTCGGTGTATGGAATGGCAAACGGAGTTTCTTTTTGTTTCTCGTTATCAACTTATTACTCTAGCACCGCCCGATCTATTCCCCACTACAGTTGACTTCCTTCTCCTACCAAACTCCTTATTCCCCTCGCCGCCAGTCTCGCCTCTCCTCTCATTGTGTTAGTCTCGTCTCTTGTCTCTCATCTCCCATCGATCTCGCATCTCCTCCTGTTAGTTCCGTCTCCCGTTGGTCTCATCTCTCATTGATTTGAAAATCTCCCGTCAGTTTAGAAATCGTCGATTCGAAAATCTCATGTTAATTCGATGGTCTCTTTTCGATTAAAAATTGTTTATTTAAAAATCTCCTATTGATCTGGAAATTGTCAATTGGTTGCTCGATTGTTTAACACTCCCGTGCTATCACCGATTCGGAAGATGCCGATTATGATGGCATCCACCAATGATTTTGTTTAATACAACCTCTTCCCTTGACATTCCACAGCAGCAATGGGAATGCCACCTGACTACTTAAAACCCCCTGGCACTACCTCAAATTCCTCTAGCAGATGATTCGCCTTTGTCACCATGATTTTAACACTATGTCATCCTAGAAGACTCTTTCCGTCACTCCTCAAACTAGTTTGTTTAGTTCAACAAAGTTGAGGGACTAACACATTTAATCTGAAAAGTTAGAGGACTAACTCGCACTGGTTCAAACAGAAATGAGGGACTAACTCACTAGAGTTTGTCAAGTTGAAGGACCATATGTGCATTTTGGCCAAAATAAAATGATAATAAAAAGTTAGAATCTACTGTATTTGAGCCTATTTAATGGGTAGTGATTTATTTGGGTTGATTTATTTCGATAAAATTGATGAGTGGTCTGACTGAGTGAAAATGTAGACTCTAATGGTTTGTTGATGATTTTTGCCTTTTTACACTGTAGACTTCAGTCTTCGTGCATATTTTGGGCAGTGAAGTTGAAATTGGAGCAAGTGGTGCTTCGGAACAGAAGAGAAGAGCTGAAACCTAATCTCCAATTCTCTAGATCGAATTGCAGCAGATTGTCCTCCATCTGGTGCCCCCCGATCACAACCGTCGTTCTAGGGTTTGCTCCGCCGTCCACGAACCCCAAGCACAAAAACTCCGCGCCGCCTTTCCTCACGCTCACCATCGAATTCGCCCCAAATATCCGCCAGGAAACGTCCTCGCTCTGCATCACCAGATCCACGTTCGGCACTGCTGGTCCCACGCGCGTGCTCCCTACGCTACCGGCCTGGTAGCAGACCGTGAACGGCTTCACGGGGGTCGTCGCGGTGAGGTTCATTGCAGCCGCGTCTTTCAGGAAGGCCGCCGTGAAAGCCTTGTAGATGGAAGTTTCTAGAATGGTGTACCGAGTCGATGTGCTGAGCTTGGTCCCACCGGATCCGAACTGCGGATCGATGGCCAACAGTGAGGCATTGATCGGTACGGTTTTACCGTTGACTTTAATGGAAGTCAACCCGATGTAGTACTCGTCAGACGGATATCTAGCATAGGTTATCACGGTACTGCCCATAGGATCCAAGATCAGTGGCGTATAAATCAGGGACTTGGAGATATCCATTTTTCCGGGCAAAAAATAGTAAGGAACGGATGAGCCAAAAAACGCGACGCCCCGACTGGACGGCGCACTGGGGAGACACAGCGCAAAGTAGCGAGGAAGTGAGAAGCCAGTGCTAAGCTGCGCCTGTAGCGAGTAATTGAATCTGCCCAGGCCCGCCACTCCGACAGACTTCTGAGTTAGTCCCTTGAGGAGGAAAGCGGGAGCGCAACAGAAGATGTAGTTTGGGAGCAGAACAAGTGGTCCATCGACAGAACCGTCGGTGGTGGGCAGGGCGAGGGAGTCGATGATGGCGATGGAGATGGCAGATTTGCGGGTTACGGAGTTTTCTGGGAAGAGGCCGCAAGTGTCATTGGCGCAGGCGGGGCCGGGGGGTTTGAAGCAGTTGGAGCAGGCGAGGCCGCGGCCGAAGGCATCGCAGAGAGGGGTGCCGCAGGGAGCGTGGGAGTAGGTGGAGGAGGTGTAGTTGTGGTCGCAGTCGATCCAGGAGAAGGCGCCGCCGAGGTCAAGATGTAATTGGGTTAGCTGAAGGGGGGTTTTAAGATAAACTGGGAGGGAGTAGAGACGGGTGTTGTGGTCTTTTGAGATGGGTGCCACAAGAGCTGCAGATTCAGCTAGAGAAGTGATGAAGCAGAAGCCGCCGAAGAATATGATGGTAATTCTAACGAAATGGTAGAAGCGGAATGAGAAACTGGGGGGATCCATGGATGGAATTGCTTGGTGCAAGCCAGTCAGAGAGGAGCAGGAGTGGATTTTATAATTGAAAGTTGCAGAGCAAAATACAAAAATACAGTGAGAGAATTGCTTTTCTTAGCACAAGCTTCGAATAAAAAATGCGTTAAAAATTTGACTGGATTTTGTTTTGGTCTAAATCTGTCTGATTAAGCACCTGGTTTCTCCTAGTGATAATCTCAGCTCTGGTACCTTTTTGGTAACGTAAATGGATAAATAAAACTATTGCTGCTGCGATTCTGTTGATCGAGCTCGGGTATGCGCTGACGTTCCTCGAATGATTGGGGGCGTTCCCCGTGACTTGAGCCGCAGAACAATGTTCTGCGCGGACGGGTATCATTCTTTTATAGTTATAGATAACGCTCTGTGTACCAAGTCCAGGTCCAGCATGAGGTAATTTCATAGTATTATATTAACGTAGTTTTTTCTAAATGGTGCACAAAAGATAACATTTTACGCTATTACATAATGTTCATTCTAATTCCGAATCCTTGCTAAAGTGATTTGTCACACTCAAGGCCTTGCAATTTCTATGCGCTGTTATTGAGCTGTCCAGCAACTGCTACAAGTGGGCTTACATGTCATGTTGACCCAAATGGTCGAACCTCCAGCTGGTATTCCTAAACCTGCAACTACTGGAGTTGTCAAACAAATTCACAATCCGATTCATTTTAATTTAAATTTGTTTAATTTAAAATTATTTATTTTTATATTTTAAATTTTTTAGGCAGTAAAAATATAAAAATTAAATAAAATCATAAAATAATTTATTTTCAATTAATTATTATATAATTACACCTACAAAATATTGGCTTTTAAATAAAATTAGTTTCAGAAAAAATGTATAAAAATGAAATTAAATCATTTTTATTAATTTAAGTTAAAGAAATTGGTTGCCTTACCGGTCCCTCGGCACCATCGATTTCTTTGTTTTGGGCTAATGAGTAGAGGGTGTAAGTGGTGACCTTAAACTCGAACCTGATCCTAATTTTAGGGTTCGTGTTGGGTTGAGAGAAGAGAAAACGCAAGTTCGGATTGACCCGATCTGATCCATGTTCAGAATTTAAAAAATCAGTTTGGGTCGGGCTGACCCGCAAAAATCCGACCCGACCCTATTTTCTGGTTTTAGACAAAGCCTAGCCCAACTACGGAACTACCCCTGCGGCCTTGCCTAATTCTATTTTTCAAGCCCTATTGGCTATTGCCAGCCCAAGTCACTCCAGGCTCCAGCCCAATGGCTAAATCAATCTGGCACCGGCAGGAGGACTAAATTAAAGAGCAAAACCTATCCCCCCTTCAACTCTTCCTGACTCTCCACTTCTCTCCAGTCTTGACACTTCGTCCAATAGTCCTTATGGGCTGTGGCAAACGGCAAATGGCTGTCCCGAACTGGCAATTCATCCCCCCAAGGCCCCAACCAGAGCAAACGGCAAACGAGAACGATAGTCGACAGCGGCATGCCAGACTGTCCTCCTTCTTCGTCCCTCTTTCTGGTGTTCTTGCTATTCACTCTTCTCCTTGTTGTGAGTCTGTGACTGACTGTTGCAACGCCATGACCAGCCTCCATCCCACCGGCCACTGACGGTGAACACCAACCCTAAATGTCTGATCTGAACATTTGGGCTTTGTTCCACTTACCAGAGCAGAGAAAACGTTTGACTATGTAGGTTTTTATTTTTAAGTTTTAGCATGAATTTAAATTAGGCTTTAATTAATTGAAATTGAGAAATTGAATGGCTCTAAATCCTCTGATATTTGGTTGATTTATTACGTTTCAATGTATTTAAATTAGGCATATATATGTTGCTAAGTAGGCTTTGTTGCTCTAGTATGTTATGTTTCAATCAAAATTGCAATTGGCTATGATATATTGTTAGTTAGCTAATTAGGGTATGATATGTTACCTTTCAATCAAAATTGCAATTGACTATAATATGTTACTTTTCAATCAAATTTTGAACCTTGCTATTTTTTAATTTTCAGATGGCCAGCAACAATACTAATGGTGATTTTAGTGGTGGAAAAAGTATTAAAAATTTAGAAGTGGGGGAAACACAAACAACTACAACCGAAACAGACGGAAGTAGTCATGTTCCAACAAGTGAAAGCAAGAAAATGAGGAAGAGGGCTGGCTATTGGAATTACTTCAAATTTATTGATGGCACCGACCAAAAAAAATGTAAGTGCATTCATTGTGGTGAAATTTACCTTTGTGATCCTAAAAAGCATTGGACAAGTAATCTAAGAAACCATTATGAGTATAAGTGCAAGGCTCGAAATGATCCAAAACAAGCGTCCATTAATTTGAAGAAAGGTATTGATGGGGATCCTTTTATGAGTAATTGGAAGTTTGATATGAAGTCTTGTAGGATTGCATTGGCTCATATGGTTATCGTTGATGAGTTGCCTTTTCGATTTGTTCAGGGTGTTGGCTTTAAAGAATTTTGCAATGTTGTCAAACCTAAGCTTCAGTTGCTATCTAGGATTACTGTTGCCAAAGATTATTATGAGTTATTTGTTGCTGAAAGACAGAAATTGAGTAAGTTCTTGAAGTCTAATGCTAAAAGAATTTCAATAACCACTAACACATGGACTTTTGTTCAAAGAATTAACTACATGTGTGTGATTGCTCATTTCATTGACAATGACTGAAAATTACAAAAGAGAATCATGAATTTCCGTCCAATTTCTAATCATAAGGGTGAAGCAATTGGCAAGGCAATTGAAAAAGCCTTAGGTTCATGGGAAATAGAAAATTTGATGACCATTATTGTGGATAATGCTAGTTTAAATGATACGCCTGTTGCTTACTTGAGGAGAAAAATGAGTAATAGTCCTAGGTTGACTAGTGTTTTGAAGGGGGGCTATATTCATATGAGGTGTGTGGCTAATATAATGAATTTGATTGTGAATGATGGTCTTAAGCTTGCTTCTGATTCCATTATCCGTGTGCGCAATGCTATGAGATATGTTAGGCAATCTCCAGCAAGATTACTAAAATTTAAAACGTGCATTGTTGAGGAAAAAATTCAGGCAAAAAGTTCATTGTGTCTTGATGTTCCTACTAGGTGGAATTCAACATATCTGATGCTTGAGACAGCTCTAAAATTTCAAAGGGCTTTTGTTGCTTATGAGGATCATGATCGTTTTTATGTGAGTGAACTTGGAGAGGGGGGAGGCTCGGGCAAACCTGAAACGGAGGATTGGAACAGTGTTAGTTCAGTAACAACATTGATTAAGGCTTTCTATGATCTTACATTGCGTGTCTTTGGATCTTATTATGTGACTGCAAATACTTACTTCAATGAGATAAGCAATGTTGATATGTTGTTGCAGGATTGGAGCAATATACGGATAAAGGGCTTTGCTTGTATGTCCTTGAAAATGAGAGAAAAATGTGAGAAATATTGGAGGGATCCTGAAAAGATGAACTTGATGATTTATATTGCTATTGTGTTTGATCCAATAAGTAAAATGGAATATTTGGAGTTTGCAATAATAAAGATGTATGGAAAGAACATTGGGGATAAACTTATTGCAAAGATGAAAGTCACACTTAAGCAATTATTTGATGAGTATAAGTCAACTTACTCCACTCCAAACAACCAGCCAAGTAAAAGTGATGAAAGTGGTAGTTCTAATGTAATAAACTTGGAAGATCAAGGACCATCAATGTCAAATGCAATCTTGGTGAATCAATTCAGGCAACTCAAAGCTATGAGTGGTCTTGAATGAAAAAGTGAGATAAGTATGTAGATGAGAACTTGGAAGATTGTGTTGAAGACTTCAATGTTCTTAAGTGGTGGAAGGTCAATAGCCCTAGGTTTCCCATTTTTTCTTTCGTTGCATGTGATGTGTTGGCTATTCCAGTGTCCACTGTTGCTTCAAAATCGGCCTTCAGTACCGGTGGTCGTGTGCTTGATCCATTTAGGAGTTCACTGTCTCCAAAGATTGTGAAGGCATTTGTTTGTACACAGGATTGGCTGAGAGCTTTAGGGAATAAAGAGCATGTCAATGTCAAAAAATAATTATAAGAAATTGAAAAGCTTGATTAAGGTGAGCTTAATTTTGTTGATGGTGCGATATTAACATGTAAAATTTTGTTCTATTAAATTTATGATTTGTTTGTTTTGTTCTATTTTTTTTCCCCAGATTTGGAGACCATCTCTTCTGCACCCACTATTATTGATATTGCTTAGCTAAAGCATTGTATTTGTATTGGTGAGTTATGAGTATTGTTGTAAACGTTTCACTTACAATTTTTATTACGGCTTACACACTTATGTGATTGTTTGCTTATTTTTCTTGAAGGTTATGACTAATGCTTCAGTGTTGTTGGACCCAATAGGAGGAAATTATTAGAAAAAGATAGTGATGCACTGATGCTTTTGTTGCACCCAATTGCTTTATGTGGTTATGAATTATGTTATGCTATTAAGTTTCACTCTTTGTTCATGTATGGCCATTGGGACATGTTTATTATCTTGTTAAGTTTGTTCATGTTGCGGCCATGTCTATGTTTGTTACTAGTTCCTTTTAAGTGGATTTGAATGTGTTCAAGATTTATGTAACTAGATATTTTTAGGACTTGGATGCTAGACATATTTGAATGTGTTGAATGTGTGATGGAAATTATGGAATTATAGAAATAGCAACCGGTCCTTAAAGTTTTTAGAATTTTCAGTCAACCCGACCCTAATCGGTTCAGGTTATCAAGGAAATAGGGTCGGGTTAGGGTTAGCATTAATCAGGTTGGTGATAGTTTAGAAAAGTCAGGTTTCAACCCGAACCCGACCCTATAACCCGAACTTTCACCCCTGCTAATGAGTATGGGAAACCAAGTGCATGCCCCTAGTGAATAAAACTCATCTACTCTCATTTCATAGGCTGATTCATATGTTACATATGAATTCCACAAATCCCTTTAAATTTTTAATAAATTTCTATAATTTTCATAATATCTAGTGTAACAAAAGAATAAGCAATTATTACTTCAAAAAAGACAGAAAATGAGTTAGTCTTTTCTATATACAAATAATTTTCTAATGATAAAAATCTATACTAATAATGAACTTTTATACATTTTTCTTCTTAGATCTTGAACATTTTTTTATGCTCTTCTCCATTCAAACATATGAAAATAAAATAAAGAAGCTAGTTGGACACATGATAAAATGTATGAGCTAGTAATAAGAAATGTATAAGTTTATGAGCTAAATGAAACATTTTTATTTTACATTTTACCCAGCATGCACATCTCACTTTTCTTCTCCACAATTCATATATAATTTTATAATTTGTGCTATTATCATTAGACTAATGTGCCAAAAATAGATGGTAAAGTTAAGCATTTTTCAGATTTTATTAAAAAAAATTCATTGTTATATAGTATATGAGTTTAAATTTATGTTACATATTCAAATTTATAAGCTATATTGTGTAATGTCAAATTTAATATTTATATATGCATTCAGATCTCCTTTTATAAAATTTTCGGATTGGCTACTATCTTATTCCTTTAATTGACAACCACCTGAGACTTTTATTTTTATATGGATGCTTATGTTATGAAGACATTGAAGTTCACATCTTTGGTCAGTCAGTCAGCCATAGCAGTAATTACTATACTACCAGTTAAGATTGGCTACACAAATTATGTACATCTTCATTTTGTGTACTCCGTACAATTCATTGAGTTGAATTTCATGATTCAGCACAAGGAAGCCAAATTACAAATGTAAACCATACATCCCATCCAAATATCCCATTTACTCCACATTTTCTTACATCATCTTATAATTGTGAGATTGTAACCAGGAAGATGGCAGGCAATTTATAGACCACAACTTTGCTCTGGTTATGTTGCCAAAGACAGTTGGGAGAAAGGTCCAATGTTGGGTGGCTGACTGATTATATTTATGGCAGAATACTCATGAATGGTGAATGAGCATAATCTAGTGACTTGGACTCCTCCTTGGGCTTCTTGGGGACAGGGTTTTAAGAATTAGGATTCTAAGTTTTTTTGCCTTTCTCTATGGCATTTTTCAACAAAATTAGAATTCTAATTCAATTTTTTTCGATGATGTTGAAGTAAACATTATTCATGTGGATATATATATATTCATTATCCCTCAAGTTTCTTTATTGTATTTTGATATACTTTATCCCTCAAGTTTCTCTCTTGTATTTTGATATACTTTAACGTCTTGTAGAAGATGTTAGATAAGCTTAAAACTCTAGCTTATATTTAGCTTGTAAGTGTATATTTATACATGAAAGCCCCTCCATGAACATGTGTGAAAGTGTATTCTCTTCCATAAACCAATGTTTTATATGGTATCAGAGCAAGATTGCTCAAACCCAAAAACTTAAACCGTAATTCAATTGCGACTGAAAACAATAAAAAAGTCGTGACCTCAAGTCCTCAAAGTGGTGGCAATGGCATGACCTCCCATTTCTTCCTAAGCTCCTTTAATAATCCTGGAACTAGGCTTGTTGGCTATTTGTTTAAGGGCAACAATTATCCCATTTGGTGACAGGCTATGCAAAATACACTCAAATCCAAAAATGAATTGAAATTTATTAATGGAACTCTAAAGAAACCAGATGAAGATGATCGAACCTTTGAAACATAGGCATTGTCTAACTTCATGGTTATCTTATGGATTTTTAGCTCATTAGCATTAGAATTATATACCATTATGGCCTATGCAGACATTGTAATGGAAATGTGGATAGACCTACAACAAAGGTTCTCAATAAGTAATGCACCTTGCATTCATGAACTCAAACTTGAAATTGCTCTTTTGCAGCAACAAGGTTTATTAATTGTAACATACTTCACCAAACTGAAAACACTGTGGGATGAGCTTTCAACATATTCAATAGTATATCCTTGCACTTGTGGTATGGCTAAGCAACTTTTTGAAGAAATAGAAGGTGGAAAACTTCATAATTTCTTAATGAGGCTTAATGATTAATTTAGTGTTGTCAGATTACAGATCTTGAACATGGAGTCGGTACAAAGCTTTAATAAGGCTTATGCTCTTGTTACCAAAAAAGAAAAATAACTTAATGTGGCTACAACAAGGCAGGCACTTACGGAGGCTGTCGCTTTTGTTGCAAAAAATAAAGAAAAATCAGGCCAATAAGAATGCCAATAAGGCACTATTGCACTGCATTCATTCTAGGAAGAATGGGCACACTACTGATGGCTGCTTCGAGTTGATAGGTCTTTTCGACTGGTGGCAAAAGGCCTAGACACAATGGCAGTAAAACAAAGCTGGATAGAAACGCGAATCAAGAAAACCTTTAACCAACCAAGCCTTTGTGGAACAAACCAAGAATACAACAGCCTTTAAAAACATTGGATTAAGTTAAGTTTATTATGATCAACTTTTTGCTTTGTTCACAAGTTAGAATAAGGAAAAGTTGGCCAACTTTGCTAGTAAGGTATTAGTAAACTCTTTAGTCTAGATAATTGATATTGGAGTATCTGGTCATATGACCTATCGTTAAGAATTATTGACAAATACATATCTAGTAGTATTGTGTTCTTTAGTACAAATGATGAATGGAGCTTGCTTAAAAATCCATTCTTATGGCCGAAACTTTTTAGCGCCTAATATTGAGTTGAATAAAGTGCTCATTTTCCTTAAGTTTATGTGTAATTTGGTATCAGTTAGTAAATTGAAAAAGAAGCCTACCTGCTCGATAAAAATTTTCTCAAATTTGTTTATTTTATAGACCTAAGCTCGAGGAGGACGATTGGCACGGGTGAATAGAAGGATGACCTATACTACTTCAGGTGCCTCAAGCAATATAAGGTTGTTGCTTCAAAAATTGAGATTCCTCTTGGAATTTGACACAAACATCTTGGTCACATTTCCTTTGAAAAGTTGTCTAATGTTCCTTAGTTATCACATTTGAGCTTTAAATATTCAAATCATTATTGTGACTCTTACCTTAGAGCTAAGCAAACAAGAAAACCCTTCATTTTGGGTTTGAGTATTAGTGAGAATCCATTTGATCTGGTGCATGTTGATATTTGGGACCATGCAATCTTTTTTTAGGTTCTCGCTATTTTTATCTATTGTTGATGATTATAATATATCTGCATGAGTTTACATGCTAAAAAATAAATATAAAGCTCTTGCAAAATACTCCATTTTTGTGTCGTGATTAAAATTCAATTTTAGAGAAAATATACAGCAAATTAAGCTCGACAATGCCTCAGAATTAAAAGCTAGATCAATGCTCAATTATTGTTTGCTCAATGGTATCCTTATTCAAACATCTTGCTTTAACCTACTATAATAAAACGGTGTGGTGGAAAGAAAACATTGTCATGTTTTTAACATAGCATGAGTTCTTTGATTTTAAACTGGTCTTCTAATAAAATTTTAGGGAAAATATGTAATGACTGCAACCAGCTTGATCAACCACACACCCTTACCAAAGTTAAACAGTAAAAGTCCTTATCATATTCTCTTTCACAAAATTCTTTCTTTTGACAACCTTCGAGTTTTTGGGTGTCGTTGTTATGTTCATTCTAGGCTAAAGACAAGTTTGAACCTCATTTTAAATCTTGCATATTCATTGGATATCTTATAGGCAAAAAAGGTACAAAGTGTTTGATGAGAACACTAAAAAGATCCTAATTTGATGAGATGTAATTTTTCAAAAAGATATTTTTTCTTGTCTCTTAAACAATCTTTTGATACCTTCAGTCATCTTGAATGGTGTTAATAAAATTATAACTAATGAGCCCTATCCAAACAATATATAAGTCATTCCTCACTCACTAACCAATAAATCCACTTGCCCAAAAACTCTTGAATTCATCAAAAACATCATCACCATGAATGACGCATTCCAACTTACTTGCAAGATTATGCACTTGATTCACCTATAGTAAGCTTGTCATCCACAGTTACCACCACTTACGCTTCTTTAGGTAAAGGTTACTCTATAACACATAATTTGAGTTATTCATTGTTTAGTTCTAGTCACAAAATTTTCTTTGTAGCATTAACTAGTCAAACAAAGCCACAAACATTTGAAGAAGCAAATTAGAACCCAAAATGGCATAAGGTACTAAGGAATGAAATATAGGCATTAGAGAAAAATAAGACTTGGAGCTTGGCACCTCTTTCTATTAGAAAGAAACCTATTAGTTCTAAATAAGTTTACAAAATCAAATACAAATCAGATGGAAGCAAAGAATGCTATAAGGAGAAATTGGTGGCCAAGGGTTTTTAATCAAGTTGAAGGAGTTGACTACACAAAAACTTTTGCACCAGTAGTTAAACTCACCACTATAAAATGCTTTCTATCGATCGCTGCAATAAAAAACTGAGAGCTGCATGTTGTAAAACTAAGAGTTTATCAATTTGTAACCCTTAACTACCCGCAAGCGCATGAAGTTGTAGTGTACTCAAAGGTGAATAGGGGTATTGTCCCAAGGGAATTTGGTGACTTTTCCTAGATTCGAAAATCAAATTACTCAAGTTACTTAATTGAAAATGAGAAAGAAGTGAATCTAAAGAAGTTGATTGGTCCTCATGAGGTACTTGAAGGAATTAACTAAATAAATTCCCTAGGTGCTAAATGAACCTTGTCAAATGAACTTAGAAATAAGGCAACTATCTCCTTAGGACTCCACTCCTACCCCTTGCTACCCAAGTAACTTTGTCCTCAAGATTGGTTTCCCTTGTGTGGTAATGAGGATCTAACTTCAAAAACTCCTTTCTCAAGATGAGTCCTTGCTCACCCTAAATTAACTTGGACCTTACTCAAGCTCCAATTTTAACCTAGAGTGGTTAAGGTTTAAACCTCTTTTTGATACCTAATAACCACCTAGATTAGCTCTAATCTAGGTTGCCACTAAGCCCCCTCCACATTTCTTCACTCACCTATTAATCCTCTCTCAAGGATTAAGTGAACTAGCTCATTGTGTATGGTGGCCTACCATCATTCAACATTAAGCACAATGAAAAGGGCAACACAAAGAGAATCTCATCCATAGTCACAAAACAAATTCATTGAGTAGCAAAATAGGAAATGTCATCCTAGGGAGATAAATCAAACTACTCACAACCCATAATAAGTATCAACATCAAACCCATGACAAATATATCCACGAAAATCCAACAAATAAAAGAGAGAAAAGAGGAAACCCAAGAACCCTTAGAAGACTAAGCTCCCAAGAGTGATCACCCATTCTTCAAGCTCCCAAACGCTTCCTTGATGATCAATAATCTTCAAGAGTGATGAGAGACGAAAATAAGCCAAGGGGGTCATCTGGGCTTTTCCTTCCTCCTTCTATTTATACTCCTTCCCTTTTTCTACCTTGCCACCTCTTCCTAAAACCCTAAAAAGATAAGAATCCCTAAAGAGATAAGAATCCCTCTTCAAGGCCAGCTCACCAAGTGGGAGGAGTGGGGGATCATAAAAAATGTGAGATTTTGGCAAAATAGAGTGACGTTGGTGACGCGTTGCTAATCTGGGTTCGAAACGCGTCACCAATCTGACGCGATTCCTGGCGATGCGTCGCCAGCCTCGAGTTTTTGCTTCGACCGCTTCTTTCATCCAAATGCCATCCTGCTTGAGTCTGCTTCTAATGCCCGGTCGGCAACACAGTCCCAACTTGTAGTAAGCCAAAGAAAACAAGAAAAACTAAAACAAAAAGGGAAGAGTTACAAGAAATTGTCGGCCGAAGTTGTCGAAAATTCAACACTTTGACTGTGAATTTATGCACTTAACACTGCATCAGTTGGATGTCCACAATGCATTCTTGCAATGAGATTTGAATGTGTGTATGTGTATCCCCATGCTCCAACTCGAGGGGGGGAGTGTTGAACTAAACGTTATTCACATTGATATATATCTTTTTTATCCCTAAAGTTTCTTTAAGTGTGTAGAAGTGCATTATCTTCCATAGACTAATTCTTTATAGGTGATTTCCTCTAAATTTATTCCTGTGAGTGCAAATTGTATGTTGCGCATAAGATTGGTATGAAAGCTAGCACATTTTTCCTGATTGGCAGCTTTATGATGCATTGGGAGCAAACCAACTTACTCCTACACATAATGGGGGAGAATGATAGAGTGGCTACCTAGATATCTTGTTCTGCTTCTCGTTCAATGCTTCTCCCTTTAGCTACTTTGATCCTTGCTTTGATTTGTTTATCGTAATAGTAGTCTCTGCTAATAATTCAATTATAGTTGTTGATTTTTGCGGGCCAAATAATGCCTAACCGTTGAGTAGTATAAATCATATCAGTGCTTTACCACTGTTTGATTTGAATTTTCCTCATGAGCTGCCCTCTGTTTTATAACGAGTCTCGCACTGACATTTATAGAAGGGTAAGCTACATTAACCACCGTTTATTTTCCACTTTATTTTCAAATGTTTCTCCATATGTTGAAAGTTCATACTTATCCCCTCAACTGTCCGCTCACCATTGCTCTATCTTTTAAGATGATGGGTTGAAATTCTCTGATTGACCTTTAAAGTTTCTAGAATTGTGCATTAATCCCTGAATTTGTAATCCAATTTCCATCTAACCCTAAGTATTGTTTTTCTTTATATTTCTACTCAATATAATATCTAAAATATTTTATTTATATCTAATCATTCGTCAACATTTATGTTTTGTTTTTAGTAGGCACAAATGTATTTCTTTATTTTATCTATATTATGTTTTATGTATATTGTACGCATTCGTCAACAATTATATTTTATTTTTAACTTAGACACACATAGATCTTTAGTTCATTTATATTTTATTTTAGCGCCTTCTAAACTTGATATATACAAATCGGTCTTTTATTTCTCTGCTTTGGTATCTTTTGGTTCTCAACCTTTGAAAGTACATATCTTTACTACTTTATTCAAAGTTTTTTTTTTGTTTTTTAACTCCCAACTTTCATAAATAAAAATTATGGCCCAATTTCTGCTAAAATCCCAAAGGTACTACATGCATTAATCTTATTTCATATATTTTCTATTTATCAAATTTATTGTCAATACCATTCAAATGTTTCAATAGTTTTAAATCTTTTAAATTGATCATAACCTACTTTTCAGCTCATAACTTTTTTTAGTATTTTTACAAAATGTACTTCATCCGTCTCAAATTTTTTACGTCATTCACTTTTCAGTAATTAATCTATAATTTTTTATTTTTAATATTTTAATATATAAATAAAAAAACATTTATATATAAATGATAAGTCAAGACCTATATTTTTAAATTTTTTTAATTTTTTTCTAACAAACAATAATAGTGGGATGGGTGGAGTAATTGATATGAAAAAATTTGCATTTTCATTGGTCACCCTGCAATAAAGTACAAGTCGTAATGTAGTAAAAACTAAATGTAGCGACCTTTAAATCTTCTCAGTTAAGTCAAATATATTATTTTTTCTCAATAGTAAATAGTGGTTTATACTAATTAGTATAAGAAATAAATATAATAAAAGATTTATATTCATAATTATGCTTAAGTGATTTTCTCCCTTCTCAAACTGATTTTCTCCCTTCTCATGCAAGCTATAACACTATAAATATGTTAGAAAAATATGTGCAACTAGTTGTTATATCATCGTTAATTTCTACTCCATCTATGTTTCTCAACTCCGCGTAATTATTTTCTCGATTTGTTTGTCCCTGCAATTTACTAATGTATTTTTTTTTTCCATTTCCTCTAGAAATTCAAAACCCAAGCATGCTCATCACATTCAATATTCTCAGGACGGTTCTAACCTAAATTGCGTTTCAATTCTGAAAAAAAAAAAAAAACAAGTTGCTCAGGCAGCACCGTCTCCACCGCCCATAACTTCGACTCCGTCGACGATGGCCGCCTCCACACACGAACATCTCCTCGCTTCACCCTCCACAACCAACCTCATCGCCTTGGACGTATAGCCGACGAGATTTGCAGCCTTGCTCATTTCAAATCCCACGACTCCATCATCATGTTCGCCATCGCCGTCTCCGATAGCTGATCTACTGACATGCAGAGCTCTCTGATGGAAGCAATTGGTTACTTCATTGACATCTTTATTTTCTCCATATTTTACTCTCTTTGATGGAATGACTAGAGCGGCAGAGGAAAGCCCCAAAGCAGTGAAGTCGTGTCAAGGTTGCAGAAGGTCGGCCTGCAGTTTGGAGGACTGAAGGTCGAATTGAGGATGATTAATTTTGGCCAAAGTGCACTACCAACCCTCCAACTTGGCTAACTCGCACGAGTTAGTACCTCAACTCCAGATCAGTATATTTAAGTCCTTAAACTTTGAAAAATGGTATAAGGTAGTCCAAGGGCAAAATTCACACACATGATCCTTAATCTCTCTTTTGTCCAAAAATAGGTAATTGTAGTTCATTTTTTACTGTTTTAGTCTATGTCTGGGTTAAATTTATTGAGTTTCATGTGTGTTTTTGTTATTTGTGAAGTATCATATAACGAATAATATTTTATAGAAATACTTAAAGAGGTATTACAACAAAAGAGTTGTAAACTAAAAAATTATTATTATTAATTGATCAATTAAAAAAGTAAACCAATTCATTTTCAAACATAATTAGTTAATTAATCAATTTGATACTCATTATGTTGCTATTATAATAACTATTCCCTCCATTTCACATTAATCGACCCTTTTTACCATTTTTTACTAAAGTTTGGCTTAAACATATTCATATTAATATGTATTGAAAAAAATTCTTAAAATTGATATTTAAAAATTATGGTCTTTAAAGTTTCATTTTCATATAAAATATTTATAATTTTATATAAATTTTGAAAGAAATAAAATCATAAATTAATTATTGTGAATAATAAAATGATCAGTTTTTATGAAACGGAGGGAATATTATTTAAAGTTTATTTTTTGAGTAATTATTATATTATTGATAATATCATACAAAATTTTAATGACTAATTGTTAGGTGAAGAGTTACAAGTTTTAAAAGATATTATTACAAATTGAGACAAAAAATAGAAAATGATTTCCCAACATAGTCACTTAGTTTGAGAGACGTTTATTATTAGATGAGCCATTTGAGAGATGTTTATTATTAGATGAGCCCTTTTCGTAGCATGGGCGATAAAACTTTTTTTTTTATAGGGAAAAGAAATTGAATTTTTTTTATATGAATCTAATATGAAAATACAATGTAAAGCAAAGATAATTTGGTCTATTATATTGGAACACCTCTTGATAATACAAAAAAATATTGAGATAAAAACACTTAAAATTGGTATGATTTTTTTTTATAGACGGATTTGATTACAAAAATCAACCCAAGTCAACAAAGACAAGTTCAGCTAGCTGGGATGGACAATCATGCATCCATAGAAGGATTTAGTAGTTATGCCTATCAATTCAACCTCCACGTCAATATGATGTTTCAAATAAGATAACAACCTCACCTAAGCTTCTGACTTCCACAAAAAGGATAGTCCCCCCTGACCTCCCCTCGCTGCTAACAGCAACTAAATGCGCAAAGCTGCATTCCAAAAGAATAGATACCATCTATCCCTTTGCCAACCAGGTTTCACACAAAAAAGGCCACCTTTGCCTGGTCTTTCTGTAGGAGTTTTCTTAGTTGTTGAATTGACCAAGCGTCTCCTAATCCTTGACAATTCACAAATGCTATACTCATAGCGATTGGCAGGCTTGGCACCTAGGCTCCACCATTATGAGAATAAGACCAACACTCCTTTGTCTCTTACCCTCCTCTTCATTCAGGGTACTTGTCTTTCCACCTCACTTCCTCCCATTATACTCCACCAAGTTTGCATTCTCCACCCTAAATTGGTATGATTAATTTGCTTATTTGTAAAAAATTATTAAAAATAGATTAATAGTACTTCTACACAATATACATACACTTGCCCACAAACAAGCTATAAAAAAACAAAGAGCTTGTTAAACAACATTCTAAAAATGCTTTTAAGGTTATTAGATTTATCAAATTTTGATTTAGATAAAATTTTAGAAAATCAATATAAATAAAATAAGAACTTTTAAGTATGCCTTAAAAATCTTTATCAAGTATACCATAAGCTAGTTTTAATTAATGTTTTACAAAAAGATTATTTAATAACAATAGAAATAACATGTACTAAAATAAATTTTGCCTATTCATGGACTAGATCAACCTAAAATGAACTACAATTACATAAACATGAACAAAAGAGACATTAAGGATCAGTTTTGAATTTTTCCCATAACATATGAGTTGGCTTGGACCAACTCGTGTCGTTTCTCAAAGTTTGAGGACTTAAATATGTTGAGTTTGAGTTGAGGGATTAACTTGTACAATTTAATAAAGTTGGAGGGCTGCTGGTGCACTTTGGCCATTAATGTTTACTTTTGTTAGATATAAAAATTGTGGATGTTTAGGCTAAAATAAAAAGAAAATGGAGAGGTAATAGAGAGATTTTTCTTCTTTTGTTATCAGACGACTTGGAGGATAAATGTATATTTTTAGAACATGAGTGGTCATTCATAAATCGTAATTAATAAACGTGATTTACCATTTTGAGAAAGTTTATGAGCTTTATTTTTATATTTTTATGTCCATATTTGTTTACTATTTTTTGTGATGGAAAGAAAGTTTATGAGCTAAATACTAATTAAGATGGAGTGCTCATATAATTATGGGAAAATGTACAAAAACTCCTCATTGTTTGCTCTAATCTACACTTGTCCATTCTATTTTAAAAAATCAATACTTTGGTCCCAAATAATTACAACTGTCAGTTTGTCTTTGGGGATGGCAATAAGGTGGATTGTGTGCGTATATCCCCTATCCGCTATCTGTTCTTGTGGTTTTTTTATTATCTATGACTTTGCGGGTATCCGCAAATGGGTAAAAAATCTCACATGCGCCTATGATCCATGGATAATCTGTACCTGCGGATAACCTGCAATTTTAAATTGTATTTTTAAATTTTCATAAAAATAAAATATGAAAAATACATACAAAATCATTCTCCACATATAATACAGCAAAATCATAACATACATACAAAAAAGTATTCGATGAAAATTAATATAAAATATTAGTTAAATATAGGTGTTGCATCATATTATAATTAATAAGTAGGAAATTTATTCTCTTGGGTTTCACGGGTAGGTGGAGCAGATTTACCTGTAATGGATACCCCATATCTGTCACCCATCCATACCCATCAAACGGGTGTGATTTACTACCCATGTTCGCCCTGTCATGGGTATTTTTACCTGTTTATCCACCCGTCATGAGCATATATCCGCAGGTGATAGATTGCACCTACCCACTTATCATCTCTATTTGTCTCTTATGCATGTGGGTCAAATGCTCTAGTTGCCAAATAGGATTTGCAAACATACAAATCTTACATAATATTCAACTCATGCCATCTCCACAATATTGTAATTGACTTGCAATAATTGCAAATCTTATTCGATAATTAGGGTATTTGGCTCACTTGCATAGGAGACAAACTGATAAGGGTGATTATTCTGGGAAAAAATGTAGGTTTTCTAAAATATAGGGAGGCAAATATAAGTTAGGTGAAACATCAGGGAGTTTATGTAAATTTCGCTATAAATATGGGCCACATATTTTAGAATCAGGACGGGTCAAATTGATGCGTGAAGTCATTTTCTTAAACGTGTCGATCACAACTTTCCGACAGAAGCTTGCCGACACACAACGAATTTTCTTCATTTTTATCCAGTTGTCCTGGTTGGCCTGGCCTGACTTTAAAACTAGAACTACTAGACAAAATGATAAAACCCAGTTTAATTGACTTAATTAAATTAAAACAGTGTATCAATAAGACTGCAACGAGTATAATTTTTAGACGAAAACTATCCAAAACTTTTGGTCTAAAATTAAGTTATTATTCAAAGGACAGTTGTGGGAATCGGGTGGGAGCATCCACCAACTAAGTTTAACTGTGCAGGATCTAAAATATTTATAAAGCTGAGTTTATCTATAAATCTAAATTACAATGAGTTCTAAAATTTTAATCGATCAAAAGTTTCAATATTTTATAATTTTATGAGTAAAAAAAAAAACAAAAGAAACGAACATAGCCATCTAAATAAAATTTCTTTGACTAAATTCCAAGTAGTATATATACAAATAAATATTAATTTAAGTAATTTTTAGTTTTAATTTGAATTAATTTATTAAATTTTATGATTTTCAAAGTAAAGTTCTCTTGTAATCGGTAGATATATATGACTTGCATTTAACTTTAAATTGATTAAGTTTTTAAAATTATTTAGAAAATTTAAAAAAAAATTCTGAAATATGGATATTATTGTTACTTTTAAAGGTAAAGTATTAGATATTTAGTTAATTTTTGGACAAAAAATTAAAAAGTGATATCTTAAAAAGGTGCATTGCCTATAAATATACTAATTGCAATTTTTGTAGAGTAAAATATTTAGAAACCAAAATTTAATTGGATTAAAAATATAATTTAAATATCTTGTCCAAATTCAAAATTAATGTCTCAAACTTTACAGTTCATTCAATTTGAAGATTACGGGTCAAAAAAACTAATTTTTTTGGACCAAAATATATACAACCAAAGGCCCTGAATAACTCAACTAGCCAATTGGACGAAAAATCCAATTTGGTTGGACCCATTATTTTCGAAACCCAGAACAAGTGAAAACGCACACGTCTGTGGTGGAGTAGTCTAGAAACTTTTAGAAGATTAGTTCTTTTATCAATGATCATGTTTAATTAATAAAGAAATAATTAGATGGAGTAAATTTGACTGTCGATTCCCTTCCTTATTTTTTTTGTCCCAATTGGGTCACATACCTTCATTTTGTCCCAATGAAGTCATAGTACCTTATTTACCTCTTTTTGTTCGAGTCCTTTCCATTATTTGAGCCGTTAACTTTGACGGAGTTGGGTAAAAATAACAATTTTAGTCCCTAAATTTACTTCATCCCGCTTCTAGCACCCTAAAAAGTATACATCTAACATATCAATCACTTCTCTCCCTCACGCACAAACTTGACAATTTCGAAAATACAAAAACAATATATTCTCTCAATGCTCGTCCAGAAAAAGAATCAGATCTCCAATCCAATCGAGAATTCAACAAACAAGAAGAACACCCACCTTCATTTCGTTATGGTAATGCCTGCAACCAAAAATCTCATTGCAGCAAGGAGCCCTGATCTTGCATCTTCTTTTATAGTGCGAGCACCTTCAAATACCCAGAAAGTAGCAACAAAAAACCCGAAATTCAAAAAAAGAAAACGAATAGATCGTGCAAAGGGAAAATGTTATGCACATGAAATCTCCATATCCCCGATCCATGATGGAAACATCCCCAATCCAAATTCCCGAGTCAAAATGGGGAAAGGAATAGCCATTTCTGGCAAGCTGGTCAAGCTCGTCCTCCTTGTCTGCGGGTGTAGAAGGAGAAACAGAAGCAAAAAAATCTGAAGGACAGACTCGATAACGTTTGAGACTTGGATCCGTTCGACCTGGCTCCGCTGTTGCTCCATGAGCATTCTTACTGATAGCCAAAGGCTGTCGCCTCAATCTGGCCGAATACCCTGCCACAACAACGGCCAGAAGAACTGGCGCTTCCCGGGAATAGGTGGAATCATGCACCTCGGGAGATAGCCTGAGAGCTCCGAGCCTCGGCACGCCAGTAAAACTTGAGGACTCCATTCGCCCCCCAAGGTTGTGAACAACGCGCCTTCGAAAAAGTGGCACCAGACATTGCTGCCCGAATATGATATCCCCGAAGGCGGAACCCCCTGGAACTGGGAACCCCCGAACTGAGGGTAGGCTTCCCGAAGAGGCTCTGTCCGAACTAGAGGACGACCTCGCCCAGGGACCTCGGGAGTACGGCAGGCGCATTTAAGGAAGCATTTAAGGAAGCCTCTAACACGTCCCACCACAGACGTAAAAAGTCGCCCTGACGCGCAGACGCCATCAGAATCATATCATGGCCCGTCTCAGCACAAGGCTCGAGGCCATCTAGTTACCAACTATCTGTCCCCTACGCCCAGACGTTCAGGAGCATCCGACCGCACACGTGTCATGATCTGAACGGGCTAGGTATTCCTATATATACAGGAAATAAATACTTGACAGAAGGTTGGCAGGCCGGATATACAGCTCCCACACCCTGAGAAAATACCAGGCGAGACTTTTCTGCCTTTCTCTTTGAGCTAGTGACTTTCTCCTTCTTCCGGCCACCACTGACTTGGGCGTCGGAGGCTCCCCCCCCGGAAAAACACTCCGGGGGCCTCCTAACCCTGTTTACCAGCTTTTCAAGTACTCTCCTTGGGGCGATCCACCTTCCAGGCGTTCTTCCTCCTAGAAGTCTCCTCAACAGTCATCATGACTCACAACGATGAGGCCTTAGGCCATCACTTACCTCCCACCGGCCACCGGCCCGAAAACCAACGGTGCTGGAGCAAAGTAGCTTCAGCGGGCTCTCTTTCTTTCCTTATCTCATAGACGGAACGCCGACGGGCCCGGTGGCCCGCCGAGTTCGATTGAATCAAACTTAGTTGAATCGCGATGGGCTGCTTTCCTTTGTTCTGGCACCACCGGCGTCAGAGACATCTTCACAGCAATTGAAATACAAATCTGAAATATAGATCTAAGATTGCGGAGGAGAAGGAATTTGGGAGAGCACAAGAGAGAAAATTGGGAGGACTTAGGCAAGGAGTGAGAGGGCATGAGAAATTTGGGCAGAAGAGAATGAAAGTTTCTTCTGATTTGTTTGGGAAGAGCAATCATAGATTTGATTCATTTTTTGTATTTTTTTTCTTCTGATTTGTGTTTAGGGGAGATAAGTGGTTGATGTGGTAGATCTATAACTTTTAGGGGGTTAAAAGTAAGATAAATAAAATATAGGGTGCTAGGAGTAGGATGAATGAAATCTAGGGACTGAATTTGTTATTTTTTATCAAGATCCCATTAAAACTAACAGCTCAATTGATGGAAGGGACCCAAATAGGACATAAAATATAAGTTAATAGACATTGCTAAGACAAAATAGAGTTATGTGACTTGGTTAAGATAAAAAAATAAGGAAGGGAACCTATCATGGATTTTACCCTAATTAGATGAGACAAATATTTTCTTAATTGTTCTTTGAGATAATTAGGCAAGATAATTACCACACATATGGTTATTTCAAACCACACCACTTCCTTTCTAGTTTCCACACGTATAAGTAGTAAGTACCCTTAGGCCAACAGAACAAGTACAGAGATTCGATGAGAACATATTTATGATCAAATTAAGTTAAATTGAAGAAGTCCTTTAAGTCATCAAGTACACATGCTCATTGTGAAAAGAAGCCAAAGCCCAAATCAAATCGAATATCAATTTTAATGTCAGATTTAAAAACAATGCATCAAGACGAGTAGCAAGAAGAATGTGTTTCTATATTGCGTCAAGTCCAACTCTAAAAAAAAGTGACAACAAAAAACACCATAAGCATGAGTACAAGAGCAGCTCGAGTTGAACAAAAGTTATGGAAAATACCATTTCATGTTCACACCAAATCCAAGTCTAGAGCTTGTGATCATAAGGAAGCCGTTTACATCTTCACCAATTTAAAGTCTAAATTTTGTAATTGAGAAGAAATCTTTTGCACATCTACCAAATCTAGTTCAGAGTTCGTGATTAATAAATTGTTTGTGTCTCCACAAGATTCAAAATGTTAATCAGCGGCCTATGCACATAAAGCATACAAAGAGAATTGATTAAAAAATTTTATATCAGTTTTTGAAAATATTTCTTTGACAATAATGGCACATCTATTAGGTATTAATATGATTTATTTGAAACTTTTGAGTTCAACTTTATTTGTGAAATTCAATGATTATTGGCTGACATGTAATTTAAGGGCTAACTAGGCAAATTAAGTACTCCATCCATTTCAATTTAGATAAAATGTATTTTTTTTTTAATGTCAAAAAAAAAGTTGAAACGTTTTTTTTTTGGAATATTTTAAACAATCAATTTACCTTCTTACCCTCATTTAAACTCTTACTACACAAAACCCAATAAAGAATCTTTTTTTAATCTTCACTCAATCTCTCACAGCACAAAACAAAAAAAAAAGATATTTTATTTCTTAATCATTATTTAAACTCTCACTACACAAAATAAAAAAAAATTAATTTAGTTCCATGGGTAAAATTGAAAAAAATAACATAAATTACATGTACCTTAATCTCTGTGCTCAGAGAAATATTTCATCTAAACTGAGACGAAGGAAATATAAAAGCTAATGTTGTATCTAAACTAGAGGTGTTATTGAGCTGAGTCGAGCTTGAACCCCTCGGGCTCAAGCTTAGCTCATTTTACTATAAGGGGTGCTCGGGCTCGAGTTTGAGCTCAACGAACTCAGAGAAATTATGCTCAAATTCAGCTCGGGATGGTGCTTGAGCTCGATTCAAACGTTTGAGAGGTTTGAAAAACCTATTAAAAAACTCGATGCGTGAGCTCAGTTTGAGCTTGATTAGGCATGCTCAAGCTTGAGCTCTAGAAGCTCGTTTTGAAAAAGTAATTATATTTAGTATTACTTAATGATATTTAGTAACTCTAATAGATAAATTACACACATTTATACTAATATCATACAAGGTTCAATAGGCTACTGATAGGTTCGAGCTCAATTCGATAAGATATTCAAATCTCAAAATTGGCTCGGGTCAAGTTTGAAGTTCGATAAGCTCAGTTAGTTAATGATGAATTCAAGCTCGAGCTCGAATATTTCAATAAATGCTCGATTTGTTATCATCCCTAATCTAAGCCATGATTTTAAGACAGGAAATAAGAAAAGAAAAAAAAAATAGTTTGTAATGAGTTGCTCAAGTTTTAGACTATGAATATATTACTCCCTCCGTCCCAAAAGTTTTGCTCCATTTGTTTTTGACAATTAATCTATGATTTTTTATTTTTAAAATTTTAATATATAAATACAAAATCTTTGTATATGAATGATAATTCAAGATATATAGTTTCTAAATATATTTTTTTAATTTTTTTTAACAAACAATAATATGAATAAAATTGAGTCAAAATACAACAAAAAGTCAAATGTATCAAAATTTATGGGACGGAGGGAGTATTATATTTACTTTTTTGCCTAGATTTTTATTTGAGATAGTGGGCTTCAATAGAAAATTAAAGTGAGCTTCTCACTTAATTACCTTTTATGTATTACACTATATATTAATTGTGGAACAAAATCACTATTCATGATTAGTGACATGTTTTTTTTGTATTTTGGCTTTTCCCCAAGTGATAGTCTAATCCATCTTCTAGCACATGCAGATTTCCTTACTTTCCATTTTGGTTCCTAAAACATTCTACCTCACAATCAAACCTTGAGAGAGTGGGACAGTACTGGGTTGGTGTTGAGGTTGATAAATATGTAAGTTTGGGAATTGTATTTGTCATAGAGAACAACTCCAAGGATTTTCTCTAAATTTTGTTTGTCTCAAAATTTTTGTGTTTATAACACATTCCAGTCTTTATGCTATTGATTGTTTTATTTCAGTCCATAAATTCTATTTGTTCGCAAGTTTATTTATTTATTTATTGTCTTTATTAAGTCATTGTTAAACTTTACTACTGATTTCGAAACTTTACTTTGACTTTTATGCCAATGCTTAAATATCATTTTTTGTGGAAAGATTGTTTATATCCTTTAAGGAACAAATTTGGTCGTTATGATTTGTCTGTCATGACTTGGACTGCCCTAGATTGCACTTGGACTTTTCAATTTAAACTTACAATTCGTACTATTTTTAACTTTTTTTTATATGTCAATAGTTAAAATTGCTTTTAGTTACCAAAATCTCATCTTTTATCTTATTAATCCCAAAAATTAATTTTGTAAAGATTAAATCATGATTTTAGGCCATCTCCAAATATTAAATCATGATTTTAGGTCATCTCCAAATCTTAGGTTTTTTTTATTTCATGGAAAATTTTTTTACATCAATGGTTAAATCTATTTTTAAATGCTAGAACTTGAATTTTTTCTCCCTTTATCCCCAAACTTTGTTATCCAATAATATTTTGCTATATTTATATTAAGTGTTACTATAAATTGAACCGCAACAACGCCCAGGACAAATGAACCTCGTATTTTTTAAATAATAATGAGGTCCGTGGATACTACTTCAATCTATATAAGTTCACCTCTGCTTGTTAATTACTGTGAACTTAATGTAACTCCAAAGTGCCCATCAATGCTCGAGAAAAACGTGGGTTAGGGAATTGTTTTTAATTCTCATTTAAACTTTTACTATATAAAACTTAAAAAAAAACTATATTTTTTTAATCTTAGTTTCATAAATAAACGATATATATTACACATATTTTAATATTTATAACAGAGAAATGATTCATCTTAATGGGACAAAGAGGGGGTACACACTAAATTCGATTCATGACTTCATTTATGAAAAACATTTATTTAACGGAGATATCATCTTCAACACACACATTAGATGAAGGAATAATGATATATATTGCGCATAAAAAAAAGTATAACGTTCGAAGAAAGGGAAAAAAAATATTATTTCCTCCATCTTATAAAGTACCATCCATTTAACTGTTTATGATTTTTTTTAAAAAAAATATTTTCAGGTTTTTTTGTAAAAAAAAAAAAAATTTATCCCCATCTCATAAGTTTTACTCCATTTAATTAAATTTATGTGTTTTTTTTTCTACTGTAACCTTAATTTTTTTACACATAAATAAAGAAGATTAAAAAAGTGAATATTAAAATAATAGTATAAATGGTAATATAATAAAATAAATTATTAAATATAAAAATATTATAAAAATTTGAAATGACGAAAAAAGATTGAGGTAGATTAATGGGAGGGAGGAGGAAGCAAGCAGGCCCCATTTTGGATAAGGAGGAGGGCGTGGAAGGGGGAGGTGGCGCCCCTTCCATCTCTTTAATAATTTTATCCAATCAAGTGAGATGATTGTCCCTCTCCCCTCAAAGGATTCTAAACAAAGTGAAAAAGTCAAATATCCAGCCCCCACGTCAAACTTTCTCTATCCACGGCCACGGGTATGCTCTGGCTTTTGACCGACTGCCCCGTGCAGTAGCACGAATCGCCTGACCTCCACAGCTATAAATAAACCCGAGCCGCCGCTTCTCCTCCAGCTTCAGCCGACGAAATGGCCGCTTCTTCTTGCCTACTCTTGTTTTCTTGCTTCCTCCTCCTCTGTTTCTCCCTTGCCCAGCAATCCCCCCGGCCCAAAGCCCTCGTCGCTTCGGTTACCAAAGACGCCTCCACTCTCCAGTACGTCACCACCCTCGACCAGCGGACCCCTCTCGTCCCCATCAACCTTGTACTCGACCTCGGCGGTCAGTTCCTTTGGGTCGACTGTGACCAAAACTACACTTCCTCCACCTATCGTGCCGCTCGCTGCCGCTCCGCCGTCTGCTCGCTGGCCCGCTCCAACGGCTGCGGCGACTGCTTCTCCTCCCCAAGACCCGGATGCAACAACAACACCTGCGGCGTTTCCCCCGACAACACTATCACCCGCACTGCTACAGGCGGCGAGGTCGCTCAGGATGTTGTTTCTATCCAGTCCACGAACGGGTCGAATCCGGGTCGGTTTGTGAGTGACCCCAGATTCATATTCGCTTGTGCCCCAACTTCTCTTCTCGAAGGCTTAGCTTCCGGAGTCGTCGGCATGGCGGGTCTTGGACGAACCAGGATCGGGCTTCCGTCGCAATTCGCCGCTGCCTTTAGCTTCAAGCGGAAGTTCGCCATTTGTCTTGGTTCCAGGGGAGTGGTTTTCTTCGGAGATGGACCCTACGTTTTCCTCCCCGGTATCGACGCGTCGCAGTCTCTGACTTATACTCCGCTTTTCGTCAACCCCGTCAGCACGGCCTCCGCTTTCTCTCAGGGCGAGCCCTCGTCGGAGTACTTCATCGGCGTGAAGTCAATCAAGGTGAACAACAAAACGGTGCCGTTAAACTCCTCGTTGCTCTCTATCGACGGTAACGGCGTCGGGGGCACGAAGATCAGCACCGTCAACCCGTACACCGTTCTGGAATCTTCCATCTATAAGGCCGTCACTAGCGCGTTCGTCAAGGAGTCGGCGGCGAGGAACATCACAAGGGTCTTCCAAGTCGCGCCTTTCGATGTGTGCTTCGACGCTAAGACCGTGGTGAGCACGCGGCTGGGGGCAGCGGTGCCAGAGATCGACCTGATATTGCAGAACGAGAATGTGATTTGGCGCATTTTCGGGGCAAACTCGATGGTGCAAGTGAACGATGACGTGCTGTGCCTGGGGTTCGTGAACGGAGGCGCGAATCCGAGGACATCGATCGTGATTGGAGGGTACCAGCTGGAGAATAATCTGCTTCAGTTCGATCTGGCTACTTCCAGGCTGGGATTCAGCTCCACGCTTCTGGGCAGGCGGACGACTTGCGCCAACTTCAACTTCACTTCCATCGCCTGAACTCAACTCTTCGGATGATTATGCAATTGGCGAATAAATAATTGACACCCGGCTTCCTGGGGGTTATTTGGAATTCCCGCCGCCATACGACCGCGGCGGCAAAGTACATGAGTTTTATTGTCTTCAATAATGGTAACGCTACATGTGCCAAGATCTTTCTACTAAACCTCTGCAAACTCTTAGGTGTCACAGATGGATTAGTTGTTGAAAAAACTAGCTTACATATTTGACATTATATGGAGTTTTCAAATTATATTAAACTTGAAAAAATAATTTATATTTTAGTGAAAAATAAACATTATTAAGAAAATTATTATCATTGAAGCTGAAATTTAAATAGTAACAAATTGATGCTAACATAGTCTTGAGTATCATCAACAAATTTAACCATTAATATTAGATATTTATGTTAAAAATCACAAAAATTCAAGTGGACAAACTCTCATCTTCTACATATGTTGTTTGAGGTTAATAGGATGTTAATTTTCAAATAAAATTAATTTTAAAAAAGAATATGAAAGAATATAATTAGTTTTTGTTTTAGCCTGTTACTCTATGCCTAGCAAATATAGCCTAAGGCTTAAAATTTTTATCCAACTTTCCTTGAGACCTTAACCATGGATTTGAAAAAAATTAAAGGAGCTTTGAGGTCATTTCACAAAACAATAAAGATCAATGGTTGAATCGTGGTTCTAAAAACCCTAAGAACATGGTCCGTTGCCTAAGCTTATGCAAGACGGCCCTCTTATTCTTCATGAGTTCATAAGCAGTGACACATCTACCGCTTTGCTTGATCTTTTATTCACTACTAAAAAATATAGATTTTCCAATGACCTAATTACTAACGGTTTGAAATTTCCAACGTGAAGGGTTGTTGGAAAATGGGAGACAATTTTTCAATGACCTTATTGTTGGAAATTTATATCAACATTATTTCCAACGCATTGGGCCATTGAAAACATAATTATACATGTATTTTACACATAATAATAATAATAATAATAATAATAATAATAATAATAATAATAATAATAATAAAGATACAAGGTTAACAATAAATTAAAAAATGAAAAAATTAGAAAAATTATTTTCAAATAAAAGAGTCAAATCCCCAATTTCTAATTGAAAGTCAAGATGAAAGTATTAATTCTACAAAAATTAATATAGCTCAAATTGAAAATCGACTTCATAACTAGTTAATTCCCAAACAAGATTATTATTATTATTATTATTATTATTATTATTATTATTATTATTATTATTATTATTATTATTATTATTATTATTATTATTATTATTATTATTATTATTATTATGTATGTGTTATATATTGCAATGTATGTTTCATATATTAGAATATATGTATTATATATTATAATGTATGTATCATAATGTATTATATATAATAATATATATTTAAAATATATTATTTTCTTATAATGTAATGTATCACAATGTATCATATATAATAATATATATTTAAAATATATCATATATATATTATAATTTATAATAATAATAATAAAATATAAAAATATATATTTTAGAAAGTAAAGTAATATTTTTAAAACATTTTTTTAAAAATAATAATAATAATAATTTAAAATACATATTATCATATAATAATAATAATAATAATAATATATTTATTATATATATTTAAAATATATCCTACGTATTCATTGGGTCAAACCTAACCTAGATCATATATATTTATTTATTAGCCAAAGCTAACCTAGCCCAACCTAGCCCTAGCTATAACAGCTAAAGCTAAACTTGCCTAACCTAACGCTAACTATAACTACTCAGCCCTAACCCTCTCCCCGCCCTGCCCCACAGCCTATATATCTGCCTCTCCCTGGCCCTTTCATTCGCTATCTACCAGCCGTTTCTCTCATCCGCTCTGTTATCACCTCTGTCTTTCTCGCCTCTCACATCTTTCGCCTCTATCATCTGTTAACCGAATCCCTCTCATCCTTCTCGGTCATCTGCCTGTCCTTCATTGTTCTCCTCCGTTCATCCGCCGTCCGAGTCATTCTCCGCCGTTGATTCGCCTTCTGAGTCATTCTCCATCATTCATCATTCTCCGCCATTCATCTACTTTTCATCTACTTCTTATGTCCAAATCATTCTTTTCACTCTCCACTTCATCTGTCTGAATTGCCTTCTCCATCCGAATCACATCCTCACCTGAAGAGAAATATTTCATTTAGGATTCTAGTTTTTAAAGTTCAAGTATAAGTCTGTTTCATTTACATACATACATGCAATATAGGTCTAGGTCTACTTCTTTTATCAGGATTTACATACTTCTTTTATTCCATATAGGATTCTTATGTATTAGGCTATTTAAAGACAAGTTCTTTTGATCAATAAACAAGTTGTTCTTTGGTTTGTTTTCCAAGTTTGATATCTTAAGCATCCTGTTGATCAAATAATCTTAACAAAATGGTATCAGAGCAACCACTAGGTTTGATAATGAAAGCAGCAGATTTTCAAATAACTTCTCAACCAAGAAAGAAAGATGGCAAGTGAGAATAATGGGAGTTTTGTCCAGCTAGCCATATTGCGGTTCAATGGCCATTACGATCACTAGAGCATGTTAATGGAGAATTTCTTGAGATCCAAAGAATACTTGAACTTGGTGGATAATGGTTATGTGGAACCGGCAGAAGCTGAAGACCTTACAGAAGCATATCAAAAGAGGCTTGATGAATTAAAGCTCAAAGATCTAAAGGTAAAGAATTATCTATTTCAAGCGATAGATAGAATTATACTTGAGAAAATTCTGGAAAAGAATACATTCAAACAAATCTGGGACTCAATGAGAAGAAAGTTTGAAGAGAATGCACGAGTGAAACGATCCATCCTTTAAGCATAAAGAAAAGAGTTCAAGACTCTTGAGATGAAACAATGAGAGACTATCTCCGATTACTTTGTAAAGGTAATGTCTGAAGCCAACAAGATGAGGGCATATGGCGAGCGGCTGAGAGATGTGATAATTGTAGAGAAGATCCTTAGATCATTAACTGATAAGTTCAATTATATTGTCTGCTCCATCAAAGAATCTAAGGATATTGACAGCCTGTCAATAGATGAGTTACAAAGCTCATTAATTGTGCACAAGCAAAAATTTCAAAATGTGAGAAGTGAAGAACAAGCCTTAAATGTGACCACTGGAAACAAATTCATTGGAAGAGGCCAAGGTAGAGGTGGATATAGAGAAAGAGGAAGAGGTCGTCAAGGTTTTAACAAAGCCACGGTAGAGTGTTTTAAGTGTCATAAACTGGGACACTTTCAATATGAGTGTCCCACATGGGACAAAGAAGCAAACTACACAGAATTTGAAGAAGAAGGCATGCTTTTAATGACACATGCTGACCTGTCTAAAGATGGAAAGAAAGATGTGTGGTTCTTGGATTCAGGGTGCTCGAATCACATGAGTGGGAATAGATCTTTGTTCAGAAACTTGGATGAAAGCTTTCAGCATACAATAAAGCTAGGGAATAACATGAAGATGAATGTCACAGGAAAAGGAAACGTAAAGTTATTATTGAATGAAGTCAGCCATACTATATCAGAAGTATATTAGATCCCAAATTTGAAGAATAACCTGTTAAGCATTGGTCAGTTGCAACAAAATAGGGGTGACTATTGTCATTAATGAAGGAAAGTGCAAAATTTACCATCCAGACAATGGGCTAATCATTGAGTCCATTATGACAACTAACAGAATGTTCGTTTTATCAAGCATATCACAAGCACATGAAGAAGCTTGCTTTAAGATTGAATCTCAAGAGCTGACTAAGCTTTGGCATCAGAGGTATGGACATCTAAGCCTCAAAGGCTTAAAAATGTTACAAACTAAAAAAATGGTACGTGGACTTCCTCACTTTTTAGCATTAAAGGCTTCATGCACCAACTGTCTAATTAGAAAGCAGTATAAAAATCTCATTCCTAAAGAAACTTCTTGGAGACCAACACAAAAACTGGAGCTTATTCATGCAGATATATGTGGTCCTATAAACCCCACATCCAACAGCAAGAAAAGGTGTTTTTTGTGTTTCATTGATGATTTTAGTAGGAAACCATGGGTCTATTTCTTGGTAGAAAAATCAAATGCTCTACAAACTTTTAAAACTTTCAAGAAGCATGTGGAAAAAGAGACTGGAATGTACATAAAGTGCTTACGCACTGATAGAGAGGGTGAGCTTAATTCAAAAGAATTTAAAAGGTTTTGTGATGAAACTGGTGTAAAAAGGCAACTTACTGCAGCTTTCACTCCACAACAGAATGGTGTGGCAGAAAGAAAGAACAAAACTGTAATGAACATGGTGAGAAGCATGCTTTTAGACAAGAAGATTCCTAAAACCTTTTGGCCAGAAGCAGTAAACTGGGCAATTTACATTTTGAACAGATGTCCCACTTTAGCTGTTAAGAAGATAACTCCTAGAAAGCATGGAGTGGAATTAAACCTACAGTAGAGCACATCAGAATCATTGGAAGCTTATCTTATGTCCACGTGCTAGATGAAAAAAGAACTAAACTTGATGATAAAAGCTTCACCTGTGTATTTCTGGGTGTCAATGATGAATCAAAGGGATACAAACTATATAATCCAACTTCAAAGAAAATTGTTGTTAGTAGAGATATGGTCTTTGAAGAAGAAAAACAATGGAATTGGGATGAGAGCTATGGAAAATAGGTTTTGATGGAACTTGAGTGGGAAGAAAGTGGATTTAATGAAAGTACAGATGAAAAATCAAGTGAAGACAATAACAATAATGGCAATACAGAAGAGGTTGTACAAGAAGAAGTTGAAGAAGAAAGAGAAGTAAGGGAAATAGGCAGAAGAATGAGACAACCTCCAGGATGGTTGCAAGACTATGAAAGTGGGACATGACTTTTTGAAGATGAAGTCAACATGGCAACTCCAGGTCCTGTGTTCTTTGAAGAAGCCGTGAAAAGTCACAAATGGAGAAAAGCCATGGATGCTGAAATTGAATCAATAGAAAAGAACAACACTTGGACACTTACTGAGTTACCTTCAAGTGCTAAGAAAATAAGGGTGAAGTGGGTCTATAAAAAAAAATACAATGAACAAGGAAGGATTGACAAGTGCAAAGCCCGACTAGTAGTTGAGGGTTACTCATAAAAGGATGGAATAGACTATACAGAAGTATATGCCCCTGTGGCCAGAATGGACACTGTCAGGATGATTATTGCCTTGTCAGCTCAAAGAAACTGGGAAATTTTCCAATTAGACGTAAAATTAGCCTTCTTTCATGGAAGTTTAAGTAAAGATGTCTTTGTTGAGTAGCCAAAAAGATATGAAAAAAGGGAAAAGAACACTTGGTTTACAAGCTACACAAAGCTCTATATGGTTTAAAGCAAGCTCTAAGAGCTTGGTTCAGTAGGATTGAGGCACATTTTCTGGAGCAAGGATTTCAAAGATGCAGTAGTGAACAAACATTGTTCACTGAAAAGGGAAACGAAGGGAAGGTTTTAATTGTAAGCATATATGTTGATGATCTAATCTTTATTGGAGATGATACAAATTTAATGAATTACTTCAAATATTCTATAATGAAAGAATTCGATATGATTGATTTAGGAAAAATGAGATTCTTTCTCGGAATTGAGGTGCTTCAAAGATTAGATGACATTTATATTTGTCAAAGAAGATATGCTTACGAAGTATTGAAGAGATTTGGGATGACAGAAAATAACCCAGTAGCCTACCCTATTGTTCCTGGTTCCAAAATGAGCAAGGATATAAATGGAGAAAGAGTTGATGAAACCTACTACAAGCAAATTATTGGGAGTCTCATGTATCTTACTGCAACTCGACCTGATATGATGTTTGCCATTAGCTTTGTCAGCAAATATATGGCTAGACTTACTGAGCTTAATTTACAAGCAGCAAAAAGGGTCCTAAGGTATCTGAAAGGAACCGTAAATTATGGAATTCAATACAAAAGGGGAAAAGAGAGTGATTTGATAACTTTCATGAATAGTGACTATGCTGGAGACCTGGAAGATAGGAAAAGTACTTCAGGATATGTGTTTCTAATGAACTCAGGAGTTGTTGCTTAGTCTTCGAAGAAACAACTAATAGTGACATTATCTACTACTGAAGCTAAATTTATGGCGACAGCAAGGTGTGTAGCTCAAGCTGTTTGGATGCGGAGAATCCTAAATGATCTAGGACTGCACAACAATGATGTGTGACAGCAGCTCAACAATCAAGCTCTCCAAGAATCCTATCATGCACGGACGAAGTAAACATATTGATGTACGTTTTCACTTTCTAAGAGAACTGGCTAAAGAAGGAGTTATTGAGTTAGTGCACTGTGGAAGTCAGAATCAAGTAGCTGATGTGATGACCAAACTATTAAACCTTAAAGTCTTCCAAAGGCTACGAGAACAGCTGGGAGTCTGTGACATTTCAGGAGTAAACTAAACGCCTATGGCAGATAGTTTAAGGAAGGGAATGAAGAGTAATACTTCATTTAGGATTCTAGTTCTTAAAGTTCCATTATAAGTCTGTTTCGTTTATGTACATGCATGCAACATAGGTCTAGGTCTACTTCTTTTATCAGGATTTACATCTTTTATTCCATATAGGATTATTATATATTAGGCTATTTAAAGACAAGTTCTCTTGATCAATAAACAAGTTGTTCTTTGGTTTGTTTTGCAAGTTTGATATCTTGAGCATCCTGTTGATCAAATAATCTTAACATCACCGTCCGCCTTCTTGGGCTTGCTGTTTGGTATCAGATTTGGTTTATGAATCTTGCAATTTTATGGTTTATGATTTTGTGATTTTGTATATCTGGTGTTTGATTGTATATCTGATTTATGAATATTATATATTTGGTTTTTGAATCTTGTTGTATATCTAGTTTGACCGTATCTCTGTTTTTTAAATCTTGTAATTTGATGATTATATATCTGGTTCATGAATCTTTTATATTTGGTTTTTAAAATTTATAATTTTGTGATTTTTTATCTGGCTTTTGAATCTTATAAATTTTTTGGTTATAAATATATTATCAGGTTATATCTAAAATATATTATCGGGGTTATATATATATATATATTTTAGTGAATTTCAATTTATTTTATTTTAGTAATATATTTTTATTGAATTTTAGTGGATAAATTTTTATGAATATAAAATATAAAATATGGTTTCAGTAAATAGGAAATATAATTTTACTAATTATAAATTTAGTAATTATATAAAAATATAAGCTTAGTAATTAAATTTTTTTAATAAATAAAAAATATAAATTTAGTAATTATATAAAATATATTTTCAAGTGTTATCTATATATATTTTTATTTTTCTAAGATAAATTTTCATCGACTTGAGTCTTTGGAAATTTTTAATAGCTCAATTTCCAACGTAAAACCAGTGAAAATACCAACAATCAATCCTTAAGCTGTTGAAATTATTTTTTTCAAATGCTTTGTTTGCCAACGATCTCGTGTTAGAAAATTGAATTTTCTAGTGCGGATTTTGGAAAATTGTATTTTTTTAGTAGTGCTTTACTTATTGTCATTGCTTCTCAACATTCTCTCACACTACAAGGATGAGGATTATTTGCTACGAAAATTTCCTACGAAAAAAAATGTAGGAAAATTATGCGCAGGAAAACCGTCGGATAAAATCTTATGTCCGACGGTTTTGAGTCAATAAATTTCTGACACAAAAAAGCGTAGGATAAATGTCAGAGTAAGATGGCGGGAAATAATAGCGCCAAGTAGTCCGACGGTTTTGAGGCGAATGAGACCACATATGTAGGAAAAGCGTCGGACACGTTATCCAACGCTTTTCCTGCAGTTTATAGTCCTACGGTTTTGAGACAAAAAGTATCCGACGCTTTTCCTTCATTTTTTTTTCCTACGGTTTTGAGACAAAAAAAAAGTGAGTGTCTTAAAAATGTAGGAATTTTAATCCTGCAATTTTCCTACATTTTTTTGACGTTAGTTACTACAACTTTCCTACATTATTCTTGCAGTTTAACTTTTCATATATACCTACGATATTGCTACAAATTTTGGCTATAAATACCTCCCCCTTCTCTTCTCCAACTCGTCCCAGCAACAATTTCTACATCAAATTTCACTTCCGCTTCAACATCTTCTTCAGCTCAATAAAGGTATTTATAAGTAATTTATAGATTAGTAATTTATCTGTTAATTATTTATCTGTTATAAGCCGATGGGGATACATCAGATGATGAAACATCGCTCGATAGTTTTGAGTCAGATGAAGGCAATGATGTTTGATTAAGTGTAATTGTTTAAAACATTTGCATGTTTTATTTGAAATCGTAATATAACTTTTAATGCATTTATGTTTGTGAATGGTTAAGGAAAAAAAATTATGAAATTTAATCATCACATATCTAATTAATTACATGTGTCGTTGAAATGAAAATAATTAACTTTTTTCCCACAAAAAATTATTGGATGCTATTAAAAAAATAATAATAATGTTACTAAATGGGTAAAATCCACCGGGGGTCACCTAGCTTATTTTTTATAATGGTAGGGTTTAGAATTGTTGATAGAAAAAAATTAAATGACCATAAGTGTTATTTTATAATTTATTTCAAACTTTTTAATACAAAAACGTAAGCAATTAAAGTTAGATGTAACTCTGAAATTAACGGAAAGTACTCAAATAGAACACGCGATAAGAGGTAAGGTACTTCGGTAGGACAATTTGAAGGTAAGGTACCCGTTTAGGACAAAAACATAAGCTAGGTCACCCCTGGTGGATTTTACCCGTTAATAATTTTGGAAGATTCAATCTGACCATACACATTAAATCTATATATTTAATTTCCAAAATATAAATATTTTCATTTATTCATCAACTAAAAAAAGTGTAATAATTAACTCCTCCAACCATATAATTAGTTCATATATAAATACATTATAAATTAGATATAAATATATATAAATATTTGATATTCACTCTGTCCGACGGTTTTAAGTTAGTAATTAATAAGGCTAGGAAAGATGTAGGAACATAATTACCTAGGATAACGCGTTATCCGACGGTTTTTAGTTAGTGTTTAAAAAATCGTCGGAAATATGTAGGAGCATAACATAATGACATAGGGTAGCGCGTTGTCTGACGTTTTTTAGTCAATATTTAAAAAATCGTAGGAAATATGTAGGACCATAATGACCTAGGGTAGCGCATTATCCGACGGTTTTGAGTCAATATTTCAGTTAAGTAGTAAAACTGTAGGAAAATTAGATGTCATAAAAGCGTAGGATTTTTTGTAGCAAAACCGTAGGTGGTTCGTTGAAGCAAAGGCGGGAAACCAATTACTGGCGGGAAATTCCAATTTTTGGTTTCCTACTCTTTTCATGCATTTTATATTTTTTGTAGGAAAACCGTAGGAAACATTGCTACGGTTTTCCTACATTTTTAAAAAATGCAGGAAAATCGTAGGTCTAGTTGGTAGCTAAATCGACAGACTTCCCCTTTAAATTCGTGGGAGTTCTTTAGTTTTCACCACTTCATTCCTTCGTTTCTGCGACAAACTCTTCCAAACCCACTCCCCAAATCTCCCCCAGAGCTATTTAAACTAGGTAATTTTTATTTTTAAGTAATTTTTCATATATAATTAATGTTTGTTATTACATATAGTTGTTGTTTACATATATATATAATGCATGTATTGAAGGTTAAATTTTAAGAAGTTAGTTTTTATATTATATGTTTTAGGTAATGTTATATATGGTGTTAGTAATGAATATGTATGTGGTTAGTTATATGGTGTTAGTAATTAATATGTATGTGGTTAGGGACAACAATAATTTTTTATGTAATAATGGTTACTTCTATTTGTACTACAGCATGTTACTATATATGTGGTTAATGTAAAAAACTGTTAGTTCAATAATGTTAGAGTAATATTGTTAGCACTTTAATAATGTTAGTGTAATTAAGAAGCGCAAGTTACAACACTAATGTTACTTCAATAATGTAAGTATAATCAGCTAATGCTAGTTTAATAATTTAATTTTATAAATAAGTATATATCAAATAATAATTAATTGGCAATTTTAAAAAGTGTTACTGCACAAATGGTATTCAAATAACTGAAATTTCAAAAATTACAGAGTTTACTAAAATAATGAAATTTAATATGTAAATGTTAGTGACGTAATGTTAATTTAGTATTACATATATATGTAATAAACATGTTAAACTTTAATTTTAGGATGGTTCGCCCCAGACAGTCCGGCTCGGGCAAAGCCCCGGCCAAGGACATATATACATGCATCGGCGCTCTCAGACGACCTACGGACCGGATCCTCCACTCAGCCTTCTGCCGACGATTGTAGCCAGCGAGATGATGATGATCAACCCGGCACTGCATCTCATTGATTTTATATTAGATCTCCTTCAGTTCTTTGCAATTAACTTTTTCCTGTAAAATTTGATTACTTTTATGTATAGTAATTTTATTGATTACTTTGATCAATTGTTATATAATAATAATAATAATAATAATAATAATAATAATAATAATAATAATAATAATAATAATAATAATAATAATAATAAAATGTTAACAGAATAATAGTAATAATAATAATAATAATTTGTGTTTTATTATTATTATTAAATAATGCAATATAATATGTTTTTATTTTGTATATAAATTAATTTACTAAAATCTTTAAATTGTCATAAAATCGTAGGGGATATATTAATGACAGAAAACCGTAGGAGATATTAAAGTCACAAAAACGTAGGAGATATTAAAGTCATAAAACCGTAGGAATTAATGCATCTCAAAACCGTCTTAAATAATGGGGACCACGGGCGTCATAAAAGCGTAGGAATTAATGTATCTCAAAACCGTCTTAAATAATGGGGACCACGGGCGTCATAAAAGCGTAGGACAAAGGGGTCACAAAACCGTAGGAAATAGTTTTGTCAGAAAACTGTAGGAATTAATGCATCTCAAAATCGTCGGATATACTGGGGACCACGGGCGTTATAAAAGCGTAGGACTATTTTACGTTTATCCGACGGTTTTTATTTCCGACACTACTTTTTCCTAAGGTTTTGTCCGACGATTTTAATTGTAGGAAATGACCATTTCCTACGGTTTTCCTACATTTTTTCCCGTCTCAAATGCCTTGTTTTCTTGTAGTGTCACCATGTCTACAATTTTTAATCAGCAATTTTTTCAAAATTTAAAGTTATTCCTATGATTCCATCCAAAATCTTCCCTTACCAATGCCAAGGCGCCAAAAAGAGGGAATTGAAAGTAATATAACAATTAAACTAGTGGATAATAATAATAATAATAATAATAATAATAATAATAATAGGTATATACTATAACCGACTCATATAAATGAAACTCATATACATGGAATTAAAATTATTTGATTTTAACTGTCATAAATACCATTGTTTGATACTTGTAAGGATATTTCTTTGATACTTTCATATAAAAAATAATTGCTTGATATTCAAATCTGGTAACTGGAACAAAAAAGCATTGATAACTTAAGAATAGTCAGTTAATGAAATATTATATTTTACTTATAAGTAAAAAGATTTGATAAGAACATGATAAAAGCAAACAAAAAAAAAACCTTAATTTGACTAAATATGAGAAAGTTCAGGAATTTAGAGTTCAGAGGTCCTAACCTAAACCACTTTATTCCCTCATATAATGGCCTAATGCTGGTTAAGAGCCTTCACAGTCCTTCAATTCGGCTCATCTCGATTAATTGGAGAAAGAAGTTGAACACGTGGAAGCCAAGTTAAGCTGAATCTGAAGAATATAACCCACTAAGCAATTGTTTCCTAAACGAGTCATTATTTATTTATTTATTTTAATTTAAACTCACGATTTAAATTTTAAACCATTTCTCCAGTGATTAGTTCCCCAACAATTTACCTGGAATTCAAACCAAAATTGAAATCCAATTGAAAAAAATTTAGCAACAACAATTTACATAATCAACTCTTTCCTCTGCGGTTTGTTGTTTTGTTTCTTATTGGGCAGACTCCTATTTCATGTTAAATGTTCTCAATATATTATAATGCTTTTTTCTTTCTTATGGATTCATATTTATTGTTTATCCTCTTTTCACGGTTCCATCAAAAGATCAAACTTGGGTAATCATTGCATTCGAGATAATTGATTTGAATGTGTAGATGGAAAAGAAGTGAAAGACTAATTATGATTCTTCCACTTTATTGATGAAGAGACGGGTAAGGACGCCGTTTGTGTGTAGCGCCCTGGACATCAGTTATTTTGGAATTCCCGCCATACAACCATGGCGGCAAGGTACATGGGTTTTATTATCTTCAATAAGAGTAACGCTAGATATACTAAAATTTTTCTACTAAACCTCGGGTAAATTGCATGTGCTATCCCCAACCTTTAATTGTTATTTCACTTTTAACCCTAACCTTCACTTTATATGTTGCGTGTCCCTAACCCGATTAAAATGTTTCACTTCAACCCCTGAGCAGACGGAACTCGTTAAAATTGACGGGAAATGCCACGGAACGCTTAGCTGGCACCAAATTGTCCACGTAGGCCCAAAAAATTGAATTTTTAAAATTAAAAAAAATCTCCTTGTTATCTCAGCTTTCTCCCAGTCCCTGCCCATCCCTCTCGCCGTCGCCGTCTCTCCACCTCCCACGCCCCGCCGCCATGTCTTCCCCTATCTCTCGCCTTTCCTCTCGGCTCCCTCTCGGCCCTCTCACCTTCTCTCCTTGCCACCCTCTCGCGCACCCCTCCTTGCGTCCCTCCTTTCCGTCCCTCTCTACCACTCTCACCACAATCGCGATCGCCCACGCTTCCGATCGTCGCTCACCCGAACCCACCATCGATTTGCCACAAAGATCATGACAGGCTCACCCGATTGGTGGAAAGACGGCAACAACAACTCCCAATTCCCGCATCCCCTTCCTCATCATCGTGATCTCTGTTGCATCCCATCCCTCATCATTGCGATCTCTGCCACGATTCTCGCCGCGATCTCTGTTCACGATTCTCATCGTGATCTCCGTTCGCGATTCTCATCACGATCTCCGTCGCAATTCTTGCTGCAGCCAATTCGGGAGGCACTCTAACTTGGGCTCCGATTCACAAGATCGAACGATCTCCGTCGAACGAGAGAGAGGTCAAGAGAGAAAGCGGTAGGGAGGGGACGCTAGACCGCGAGAGGGCCGAGAGGGAGAGCCGAAAGGAAGGGCGAGAGAGAGGGGGAGACACGGCGGCAGGGCGTGGGAGGTGGAGAGACGGTGGCGGCGAGAGGGATGGGCTGGGACTGAGAGAGAGCTGAGATGGCAGAGAGATTTTTTTTTATTTTAAAAATTCAATTTTTTTGGTCTACATGGACAATCCGGTGCCAGCTAAGCGTTTCGTGGCATTTCCTGTCAATTTTAATGAGTTCCGTCCGCTCAGGGGTTGAAGTGAAACATTTTAATCGGGTTGGGGACAAGCAACGTGAAAAGTGAAGGTTAAGGTTAGAAGTGAAACAACAATTAAATGTTGGGGGTAGCGCATGTAATTTACCCACTAAACCTCTGTAAACTTTTGGGTGTCATAGATTGATTCGTTGTTGAAAAAATAAGAACTCCCTCTGTTCATAAAAGCTCTCATTTTTACTATTTACAGTGATTAATTTATAATTTTATTTTTTTTAAAATTTATCATAAAAATATAAACTTTTTACATAAAAATGAAACTTTAAAAATTATAATTTTTAAATATTATTTTTTAATTTTTTAATTTATATTAATATAAATATATTCAAGTTAAATTTTAATAAAAAAAAAATAAAAAAGATAGTTAATATGAAACAGTGGGAATATAATCTATTACCCTTTGTCGTATCTAATCAATTTTCACCACATAGATTTCTGTAAGTTTTAGTTAAATTATTAGTACACTTTGCAAATTCTTTCGATAATCTGCCTGGTGTTGTTAATTACAGATGTATTACTTGTTGATATGTGCATGTCATGCACGCTGGTACGTATCTTATTATTATTTTTTATAAAAGGGTATTTCAACAACATTTTACAAACTAATTATATAAATTACTAAAAAAATAACAGGGATGTATAAACTAGCCATACAAAACTATGCATCATCTGTAATAGTAAGGCCCATACATTTGAACCGAAAACATTATTTTAACCACATATTGAGAGCTCATCTTTGTTGACATGGATAAAATGTTGGGTTTTTTCTTGTTTCGGGCCGAAATAGAGTGGTTGAAGATGTTACATTTTCAACTACTCAGTTTTCTTGGACTTTAAAATTTATGCTGCCTGATACACCAACTGAATTGGGCTTTGACAAATGTTGCCCATCTGCCCTATATATTTTCTTTCTCTAATAAACTTCCATTTGTTTTTTTTTTCTTCCTGCTGAAGTCGGATAAAATAATGGGGAGAGACCTAAATGGACACGTAACTCCCTAGTTCAACAGAAATTATTTCGGTTATGGCCCAAGAAGGTTTGAGCCCGTCAAAGGCCCAAGCATATGCAGACCAATCTGAACTAGGCTTCTAGTACTTGTTTCCCAGAACCAAGAGAAAAAAAAAAAGAACTCATATTGCTTTTTTCCTATAGTATAGTTATCCCACAATATATTGGCTACTGTCTTAGGCCTTAGCCAAAGTGGTTCCGGTTTAGGACACCTAGTTGAAACTTTCATAAAACTAAAATGTTAGTGATACTAGTTTGGTGACTTTTCAAATTCCGAAAAAGTAGATATTTTTACACACACACACAAACACAATAGTTATTAAACAATTAAATTTTGAAGGAGATTTCCATGTAATTTAGTTTTTAAGTTGATGTATGATCTCATTTTATAGAATTAATACTCCATTCATTCTATATTCTTTACGTGCACCATACACTATTTAGCTAAATAATATATGATTTGTTATCTTTAAGTATTTTGGTATATAAATGTAAAACTTCTATATAGAAATAATAAATAAAAATTTATAATTTGTAAATATAATTTTTTAAACAAAAATTCTAAAAAAATAATAACATAAATAATCTAATAAATGAAGCAAGAAAATGAGAGGGGGCAGTATTATTTTTTCTGCGCCAATAAAAGAGGCTAATAAAAACATTATGTATACTATGTTTTAATTATATTGCCAAGTCAAAAAGATTATTGGCCTCATTCACTTACACCATACTTCACAATTAATACTCATATGACCTATCCTCAAGTAAGTAGAACATAACTCTTTCTCCCACCAATTAACACATGATTAACGTCCCATATTCGTATAGCCGCGGCATTCTAGTAATAACACTGATCTAAAAGGGCAAGAATTGAAAAGTGGTGGTGGATGCTGGGGATACATAGATATATGGCGCTAGTTGGATCGAAAACTTGCAAGCTGACCAAGCTCATCCATCTCTTTGGCCAAGGCTTCCACCTTATGCACCGCCTCAGCCAGTGACCACAGGAGGCTGGCAATGGCGAAGGTGCCGCCGCCGTCCTCCACCTGGCCGAGTGAGGACGGGAGCATCACCAAGCTCAGTTGGAGCCTCATGGACTTCAACTTGGGCAAAATCGTCCCCTCATAGTCACATCTTCTCATCTTCAGAAAGCTGTCCCCGAGTTCCCTTAGCATCCATGCAAGTGATGGCCCCAGTGTCCCGCACGTTTCTTCTATTGCTTTCGCCACTTCACTTCTCATAGGCTGCGTACATTCAAATTTCATTCAACCTAGCTAGTAATGATTTTGTCAACAATAAATTTTTGAATTCTTAACCAGTCATCTAATGTTCATAATTAGGAATATATATATTGCATTTGCGTGCATAAAATGTGTACCTTAGATGTAGATGGAAGTGTGCCACTAAGTAAAGAAATGGATGCCGCCAAGTCCCTTAGAACCTCTCCTACTTGTAAGTATTTCTTCCAAGGGTAGGAGTAGCCAAATCTTCCATGCCATGGTTCCCACCTCGCAAAGTTTACCTAGAAAATATGTATGTAGGATATATGGATTAAGGAATTAATGTACAGAAAACTATTGTGTAATATCTACAAAACAAGCTGATGGGATTAATTAGCATACGTTTTTAGGACTAGTCAAACAATGACGAACAGGGTTCCATAAAAAATTTGTGCACCCATATCCAACTGGTACACGTACGTACGACACCATTTTAACATATACGTTCAGTAGTTTTCATGAATGGAAGCAGATAAAATTAATATACCAGTTGTTCATCCCTGGCTTTTGAGTGAAGAATGGACTTGCAGTTTTTCACACTACATCCGAGCTGGCTCTCGTTCTCATTAAGGTTTTCAAAGCATCTCTCCAAGCAACCTACACCAAAACTTTAATATATACATACATATATATATATATTTATTTATCACACGACGGGTTCATGGATTTATAAGTTTTGACCTTGGATAGCTTCGGCGAGGACTTCAAATCGTTTGGCGATGGAGATATGAACTTCATCGCCAGCCCAGATGGGGAAAAGAAGGAGGCTAATGAAGATGCAGATGGCGAAGCCCATAGCGACTGTGGAGAGGCGCCGGCGAGCTTGCTCCAGGATCTGTCCGCCGTGAAGCCCAGAGATCGCCAGCATGTTGAAGGTGAGTATGAATATCATGGCGCCATAGTCGTATCTCTTCTTGATGCTCTGACACTGCCGGCCATATGTTGCACCAGCCCCTGCAAATCTTTAATTATTTGCATCTGGGTACCTTTTATTTATTTTTTCTGTTCGATCATCATCAATGTAGTTAATTACCGACTACGAAAATTGAAATTCCGACGAGGACGGCGTTGCCAGCCCCGTCGCCTAATGCCTGGGCGAAAGCAGCCGCTAGGCACCCCAGTCCACCTCCTATTATGGTTCCGATTCCACGATTTATGCCCTTGCTAAGTGTCGCACCTGATGAGACGATCGAACACGTTAGTTATTAGTTTGATTTGTTATGGTTAATCACTCCAAAGTTAAAGCTGCAGAGATAAGATTAAAATTAAATGTCGTTAAATATTATGGTAGCGAGTGAAGAAGCAATTACCGGCAGAGAATTCAAAGATGACGACAACGGTCATGATGGCCCAAATGGCATTTTCGCCAACTTGGTTGTAGAGAGGATTGACGAGATAGATAAGGGAAACCAGGACAAGAGCCACTCCCACCTTCACACTATGAATTGCCTTCCTCATCTCATACTTTCTTCCGATCATTTCCTCGCGAAAACTGTGACCATACGGCAGCTTCCTCTTTACTTGTTTCCAATCGTGATCAGCTCCTGGCCTCTCATCCCCTTCTGGAATTGCTATAACAGTCGAACCCATCTCCTACTTGTATTTATGTATGTACGAATATGCATAAGGCACCCAACACTATATCTATAGTGTTCTTCGTTTCTTTTTTAGCTCTCTACTTAGATGGTTGGAGTTCGGTGCCCCAAACGATGCATCAATATATATATGTCCGATAATTATATTCTTTGATCTCATCATGCAGTTTTTGTTTAATTAGTGGCCACTTTTTGTTAGTTACATATTTTGTGGCCTAGGATATTGAAGACATGAAAAACCATATCTAGCTTTTTTTGTTAATCTGGATAGTAAAATAAAAGAAAAAAACAAAAAGCCGAGGTCTTAGGGAACCATGTATATCAAAACGAAAAGCTATGAACTTAGGTATAAGATCATATGCATTGGTTCCCTTCTCTTCATTATAGAGTTTTGGGAATTGGTGTCTCAAATCCAATAAATGAAGGGCTTGCTTTGTCATTAAGCCATTCTTTATGAAATTGGGAAGTTGCCCAAACTTGTAGCATGATTTTGGCTTAACTGCTTCGAAGTAAAATCTGTCGATGTTGCATTCAGTTTGATAATAAATCAGCTTCTCCATGTGATGTCTTGCGGGAGCAAATCGAGATTATTAGGTTGTACGATTATATTATTGTGTGGTGCAAATTATGGTTAGGTGTTTATCCCTATAGGCATATTTTATAAGGACAAAAATCGGATGAGAGCAAAATCGGGAATTCGTGAGGAAATAAAATGTGAGGCGGTGGCTCAATGGGACTTATTCTGAGTAGGAGCAAGACATGTAGGTGGTATAGGCAAGTGACCTATGTGGTATGAGAATACCCTCATTACTTTGCACATGTGTAATATCTCGTCCTCCATAGTTGAGTGGATTTGCCTGAATGGGTCGTTATTGTAGGCTTATTGTAAAGAAGTCAAACCATGTAAAATATTGTATGTGTGTAGTTTGTGTGTGCTTGTGTTGTTTTGTTATGGGTGTGTGTGAATGGTATTAGAGCTTATGGTTATTCCTGATAGATATGGAGCGTGTATCTCATTTATACTAAGGTAAATCCAATTCCATTTGTGGTGATTCTTTCGCAAGGTACAACATGGAGTAAAGACCCCTTGCCAAGGGAAGCGTGGAGATGAGACAAGGTAATGTGAAGTAATTAATCGTGAGAGGCCGACAGCATAAAAAGACTGACATGAATGGTTAAATCATTTTTCACAGATTTGAAGATAGACCGATAGCTGAGCATCATGGCTATTGGTGACATGAATGTGGTGTGTGTTACGATGGATTTTCCTTCACTTCTATTTAGGTACATTGCTTATTTCCTACTAGCACTAGTCCTTGTGTAGGATATATCTATTGCTCTATAGTTTTAGTTATGCTCAAGCTTGTTGTAAACATTGTATAAGTATGTATACATTAATGAAAGCCATAGTGCATTATTGCGCAAGAAACTTTAGTTTACATTGGTATCAGAGCGTCGCTTTTGATCCTTAGAAGCCTCTAAATTCTCCAACTATGGGGGATGACGACAAAAACAAAAACAAAGGAGGTGCTTCTGGATCAGGGGTGATAAACAGCACTGATCCTTCTTCACCCTTCTTCCTAAATGCCTCCGATAACCCTAACATAACCCTTCTTATCTGCATCCTCAAAGGTGACAATTATCTAGCATGGTGAAAAACAATGCTTAATGCTTTTAGAGCCAAAAATAAAATCAACTTTTTGGTGACTCAATTAAGAAACCAAAAGATGATTTGAGTGACCTGCAGACCTGGCAAGAGGTCAACTTCATGGTGCTCTCATGGGTCTTCAATGTCCTAGCTCTTGAACTTCACAAGAGCATGGCTTACTTGGACTCAACGGAAGAGATGTGGTTCGATCTTCAAGAGTGATTATCGTAAGGCAACGTACCAAGGATCCATGAGATAAAGAGAGATTATTCTCCTATAGCAAAACAACATGATAGTAACCGAGTATTTTACCAAGCTTAAAAAACTCTAGGATGAGCTATCCATTTACTCGAGTGTGATTGCCTGCATATGTAGTACCGCCATAGCCTTGATGAATGAGAAGGAAGGTGAAAAACTCCATTAATTTCTTATAGGATTGACTGATGTTTTCGGCAATGTTAGATCTCAAATACTTAATATTGAGCCTTTGTCATCAACCAACAAAGCATATGCACTTGTTGTTAAGGAAGAAAAACAACAAAGTGTAGCTATGATGAAGTCTTCCTCAACAGATGTTGTGGCCTTTACTATAAAGTTGAAGCTTTGATCTTAAAAGGATCCCAACAAAAACAAGAATCAATGTTACCATTGTGGAAAACTCGGGCACTACATTGAGGACTGCTTTGAGGTAGTAGGGTACCCGGGACTAGTGGCTGCAGAGAAATAAACTTGGAGGGAAGTAGAGCAAAACCAATACAAGCTTAAAACAAACTAAAGCCACAACTGGCTTAGTGGTGTTTCAATTGAACCAATCGGCAACTTCATCAAATTTTAGTCTCACTCAGGCTTAATATGATCAGTTCATCTCTTTTCTTTCAATACAAAAACAGGATAACTTAATAAGTTTCACTAGTAAGGCTCCTGCTAATTTTTCTAAATGGATATTGGATAGTGGCGTAATTGAGCACATGACTCCAAACTTATCATGTTTACTTGATGTGGAAGAAACTACTTCATATTCTTATATATAGCTTTCGAATGGAAACAACATGAAAATATAGTCCCTTGGCCATATAGCCATTAGCCCAAACTTGAAGCTAAACTAAGTTTTACATGTTTATTTATTCAATTGCAATCTTTTATCAGTTGGAAAGTTAACCCGATACTTAAATTGTGCAATAACATTCTTTCCAACCTTTTGTATGCTACAAGACCTAGAGTCAAGGAAGCAAATTGACATGAGTGAATTTTATGATGGATTATATTACTTTAGAGATATTGAATCACATTCTACAGCTACAGTGAAAGTTGACCAGTCACCTTCTCTTTGGCATAAATGTTTAGGGCCTGTTCCTTTTGATAAGTTATTTCTTATTCCTCAATTGTCTTCTTTGTCATTTAAAGACATAAATAAATATTGTGATTCTTGTCTTTGAGCCAATGAAATGAAAAAGCCTTTTCCTCTCACTTATAATTGCTCAAAAAAACCTTTTGAACTTGTCTATATTGATGTCTGGGGTCTTTATAGTAATCCTTCTTTATTAGGCGCTCATTATTTTTTTTGACTATTATAGATGATTATAATCGATGCACCTAGATTTATCTTCTCAATCACAAATTTGACATGAAGAAATACTTCACCATCTTTTATGCCATGGTAAAAAATTAGTTTGACAAGGTCATTAATCTTGTTTGAAGTGACAATGCTCAAGAGTTTATGGCTGGACCAATGCTTGCATTCATTCAAGAAAATGATATAATCCTTAATGGCACCTATGCCACCATTACTTGTCTAGACATAACCTATGCCACCAATCTATTGCGTCAGTTCATGAATGAACCTATAATGGCACATCATGAGGTAATAACACATGTGTTGTGATTCTTGAAAGGGACAACAATTAGAGGCATTTTCTTTCTATCAAATAATAGTATTACCTTGCATGCCTAGTGTGATGTTGATTGGGTAGCTTGCCAAAGAACTAGAAGATCAACCTCTAGTTACATTATAAAACTTGGAGTGGCACTTATATTATGGAAATCTAAGAAGCAAGTAACTGTTTCCAGGTCTTCTACTGAAGCCGAATATCATGCAATAGTTGATGCAACCAGTGAACTTAGGTGGTTAAAACAATTGCTCAGTGATCTAATGATCACATGTTCGCAACTGATAATTTTTCTTTGTGACAATCAAGTTGTGCTTCATATTGCAAATAATCCTGTGTTTTATGAACGTACAAAGCACATCGAGATTGACTGTCACTTTATATGTGAGAAAATTTTGTCCAAGGATCTAAGTACCCAGCATATTCGAAGCAAATCTCAACCTACAGACATACTTACTAAGGCACTTGGAAAGGAGCAATTCCTGGTTCTTACAAGCAAGTTGGGCATTATAGATCTTCATGTTCCAACTTGAGGGAGAGTGTTGTGAGGGATTTTCCTTCAGTTATATCTATGTACATTGTTTGTTTCCTACTAGCACTAGTTCTTGTGTAGGATATAACTATTGCTTGACAGTTTTAGTTATGCTCAAACTTGTTGTAAACATTGTATAAGCATGTATACGCACTACTAAAAATATGCCTTTTTCCAACTGCCATTTCCAACAGCCGGCAGTTGAAAACTTTAGGTTCCCAACGGCTAGCCGTTGGAACTTAGCAGTTGGAATTTCCAACCATAAGCCGTTCAAAAATAAGCAGTTGGAGAATTTCCAACGGCTGTAGTTATAATTTTAGTTTTTTGGCGTTCCAATGGCTTCCAACTGCCTAACTGCCTGGGCAGTTGGAAATTTGGCCAAATTTACAGTTTCCAACGGCTTTGGCTGTTGGAATTTCTTTTTCATTTATCTTTTTCATCCCTGTGCTGTTCATTCCAATTGAATGTTTAGTTTAAACATTAACCTGTTATAGTCCAGATAATTATATCGTATGTAGTCAAATTTTTGACTGAAATTACATAAAAATATATATATAATGACATAAAAACATACACAATTGAAATTACTAAGTCATGATATAAATGTACTTATAAATCCACATAAAAACATTTATAATAGAAATTACATGGTTTCATTCTCCAAATAAGTGTTTGTTTGTTAATAAACACACATAGTAGCATGATATACCTGATCTATTATTAATCCGATCCCGAGGCATCATCATCATCTGCAGGAGGCGTGGGCGGGGGAATGCCAATTGACTTACATATGTACTCGAGCTCAACTTTGTTGTTTCCTCTTCAAACGCCCTAGCTTCCGCTCATAATGTGATGCTTGTTGTGCAGTTTGCTCCGCTACGACTCGCTGTACTTGTTCAGTGAACTCCGGAGTCTGCGTGACATCAACATGTGCTGCATGAGTAAGCGCTGGTCGTCGTCGTCCAGGCACAACATGTTGTTCTGATCCAAGGCCAAATACATGCCCTTTCTTCCTGCCCCCAGCAGCTGTACTTATGATCGCAACCTCATCTATGTCAGGTGCGCCACCTGCGTCATCCATTTGCTGCATTGCTTCCTTAATCTCAACAGTTATTAATGCCTTCATAAAGAGTAAAGATAATTTGTTAGTAACAAGATCAGAAATATTGGCTGTAATTCTTTAGCATGATAATTACCGCAACTTCTTCAATCCGCCTGTTAACGTATTCCCTGCTCTTTTTCTTATGAGTTTGCTACATCACCTTGAACAAGCCAGGGTCCCTATTCTCCGGATCTTGCTCACGCTACATTGGAAACGTACTAATATTAATTTTATTACAATGTAAGTAAGTTGAATTTTGTGTAAAAGAGGATGATAATTTTACCATTCGTTCTCAGTGTTCAGTAATTAAAATCGAACCTCCTGCATAAGTAGCACTGCATGCACCTGTGGAGTTAGATGATTGCGATGATGAAGCTTGCATTGTCTTACCCTTTGCCGATCGCTCGTTAAACTCCGTTGTAGCCCACCATTCCTCCATTTCTACATACTGTGCGTCGGTTATAAAAGATGCCCTTGTTCGCCATTTTTCCAGATTTTTCTCTCGGTGGATGTCACCTAGCGTTGATCGGTAATGATTAGCCGCCATCATATGCCAAACGCGATAGACCTCATTATGGTGAGCTGGATCCCATTCACATAATCCCTGCACGTTAAAACAAATATATAGCGTCGCATAGTTGGCAACATGGTTGATAAAGTTGAAATTGTGATAAGAAAGTGCAAACTTCAAATACGCGCCACCACGCTTGAATATCTGTTGGGCTTGCGTTCGTCCAGTTATGATGTCCCTTGAAGTGTGTGGTGAAGCATCTAGTCACCAACCGTGTTGCTCTTGATGGAAGGAAGCTACATGAAGTGCATGTTTCGACACAATAAATATTATTTTTTTACTGGGACTTCACATACTGGAGGTTAAATAAACTATTAGGGTTCAAAAGGGTGCATTACTTATGTGTTTCTGTGAGGTCTTATCTGTAAACGTGCCTGAATCGGGGCTTGGGATACCACTGATTGACCATTAGAATTCCCACCATCGGGTGAAACTATAGGGGCCGGAGTAGATCGACTAGCACTACGGCCGACTGGAGCAATGCAAATATCACCTATGCGAGGGTGAGGATGTGTTAAGGGCTATGAATATGAATGACGGGAATGCAATTGACCTGCCCTTTCATGTCTAGCAATTGGTTGTGCTAATATTTCTTTCATCTGCTGAAATAGGCCTTTCCCTGGCCGACGTGTATACATCGCATCTCCTCTAGGTGGCATATGCATTATTTTAAAAACCCATACAACAGTTTACAAAACTAACATACACAATTGAAAAAACTACAAAGGCTATGTGATATTGCACCTACCACATTGAAGTTCAACTTAGTATTTACATATTAAAAGTTATTCCACGTTCACATTACATTTTATAAGTAATTGCATGTTTACATTATTGTCAATGGACTACATCGTCCTCAGTTTCTGTCTCTGATTCGCCACTATCAGTATCCCCAGATTCAAATTCATCTTCTTTATCACTTCCTTCAAGGGACTCCTCATTGTCAGATTCATCGTCATGTTGCAAAGTTTCTTCCTTAATTGGCATGTCATCCTCTACAGCTTCCCATACTTCTGTTTCAGCTAAATTGTCAATTGGATCATCTATAATTATGGGAGACCTGTTCACACTGGCCAATAATTCTTCCTGAAATGCATCTTTGACATTATTTACATTATTATGAACGATGCGTTTAAGTTTTATTTTCAAAACCGCTAACCAACCCGTTTTTTCACGTGACTTTGTGGGGTAAGGGGTGTAGTAAACTTGATCAGCTTGAGATGCAAGAATGAACAGGTCAAATTTCCCATATCGGCGACCATCACGAACCTCAACTATACCATATTGTTTATGAACCCGAGTGCCATGATCTGGAGTAGGGTCAAACCAAGCACACCTAAACAATACAACATTTTTGTGTGGCTAGCCAGGATATTCGAGTTGAATGATTTTTTCTAACACCCCATAAAAATCACATTCAACCTCACTTGATCCTAAAGTCCTTATACATACTCCACTGTTAAATGTTGCTTTGTCGCGACCCCAGTCGTTAATGTGAAACTTGTACCCATTTATGAAGTAAACAGGCCAACTCTCAACACGACGGGATGGCCCGCATGCAACATCCCACAAGAAGCGGTCCGTGATAGTGTTACGCACATCATTCATCTAGTTACACATAGTCATAATATGATTATGTGTTTCCCTTCAAAAGCCAACATATGGGTAAAATTTAAGTGTAGATAACTTACATAGTTTCTAAGCCATGTCTCAAAGTTATTCTCAATGTAGACATCCAGGTCTGACATCTATATATTGGGTTCATGCATACGCACTTCATCAACAAACAAACTACAAGATATAGAAAGAGGTCGATGAAGCATAAACTTGATGAGTTTAATATAAAAGAAGAAAAGTATTATTACTTAATAGAGTTTATAAAGAAAATAAGTGTTATTTCATTTACTCGAGGTACGGCTTCACCTCCTTACAATTCAGTAACACATATGCAGTAGTGACCCTCAATTCATTGTCATCAAGATATCGATATCTTGATACACCATATGGACGACCCGGGTATCTAAAGATAGACCACACCGATTCATCATATGGTCATTGTCCGCCATCATCATTCCGAGGTACTTTAGTTGCCATATGTGGAATATGGGATTCAAAGTAGTGAGAGCAAAATGTAGAGGTCTCCTCAATTAGATATGCTTCACAAATTGAACCCTCTACATGAGCCTTATTTGATACCTTCATTTTCAGGTCATGCATACAACGCTCAAATTTGTACATCCACCTATATTGAACGGGGCCTCCAACCATTGCTTCGTAAGGGAGGTGAACCGGCAAATGTTCCATCAAATCGAAAAAAGCTGGTGGAAAAATTCTTTCCAACTTACAAAGTATGACAGGAATATTGGCTTCCAAATCGACCATGTGATTCACATCTAACTCTGGAAAGCATAAATCTCGGAAGAATTGACTTAACTCGGTCAACGGTTTCAAAAAATTTTCAGGAATTGCTTCAAGTGCAATTGAGAGGAGCCTCTGCATCATTACATGACAATCATGGTTTTTCATACCAGACATATGACTTACATTACTGTCAACACACCTCCCAAGGTTCGATGCATAGCCGTCTGGGAGTCTAAGTGTTTTAACCCAATTCAACACATCAGATCTCTGATGTCTGTTTAGTGCAAAAGTGGCTTTGGGTTTAAATGCTTGGGCGTTGCCTTGAGGAATTAAATTTAGCTCTGATCGACTGCACAGAATCTCAAGGTCCTTACGAGCCTTCATGTTGTCCTTAGTTTTATTGGTCACATCCATCACTATATTCCATATATTGTCAAACACATTCTTCTCTATATGCATAACATCCAAATTATGGTGGATTAAATTACTTTTCCAATACGGCAACTCCCAGAAAATACTTCATTTTGTCCAATTATGAATTCTACCATAACCTGGTATGGTTACAACCTGTCCATTGTGAACTACAGAAGGCAAATTTAAGATACGTTCAAATATTGTTTCAGGCGGTAGACGCTCAGGAGGCAACGATTTCTCAACTTTTCTTTTCTTAAAGGCTACTCTGTTTCTTCTATATGGGTGATCCAACTCGAGAAATTGCCGATGACAATCAAAGAATGAAGTTTTCCTCCCGTGTTCAAGTTGGAAGGCTTTACTAGCATCCATGCAAATAGGGCAAGATAACATCCCATGAGTCATCCATCCTGACAACATTCCATAAGCCGGGAAGTCATTTATGGTCTACAAAACCGAAGCTCGGAGCTGAAAATTTTGTTTAAGTGAAACATCCCATGTTTCGACACCATCTTCCCATAACTGCTTCAATTCATGAATAAGAGGTTGTAAATACACATCAATATTCTGACGTGGACTCCGAGGGCTAGGTATCAATACAGTAAAAAACATATATGGTTTCTTCATACATATCCACGGAGGCAAATTATACGGAGTAACAATGACAGGCCAACATGAGTATTGTTTACCAGAGTTTCCAAAAGGCACAAAGCCATCAGAACAAACTCCAAGGCGAACATTTCGAGCATCTGCCGCAAACACAGGTACGTGGAATCAAAATGTTTATATGCTTCCCTATCTGAAGGATGTTTTAAAACATTTGGGTCAGATCGATGCTCACTGTGCCACCTCATGTTCTCTGCAGTTGAAAGTGAAGCATATAGTCGCTGAAGGCGAGGAGTGAGTGGTAAATAGTGCATAGTCTTTCTTGCTTTATCCTTACCCCGCCCGGCTTTTCTCGGCTTAAACCGAGATTCACCACAAAACTTGCATTGTGAAGCATCTTCATCTTTATTCCAAAACAACATGCAGTCGTTAATACAAGCATCAATTTTAAGATGGGCAAGACCTAGTTGTGAAACTAATTTCTTCGTCTCATACTAATTGGATGGCATCTTGCTGTCACTTGGTTGTGTCTCTTTCATCAAGGCCGCGATACCATCATAACACCTTCTTGGTATGTGATATTCTACTTTAAGGTTTAACAAACGGACTGCAGCAGACAACTCAGAATGCTTATTACATCCATCCCAAAGAGCTGTACTAGCGGAGTATAGTAAATCAGAAAACCGTCTAAAACCTTCATTAGGTTGTTCATCCACTTCAGTGAAATTCTGATGGGAACTTGGTCCCATTGCATCAAATCTCATTCGAGCATATGGGTTTACATTTGAATTGTACTCAGCATGCTCATACCAATCATAATTATCAAACGGCTGATGCGGAGGCTCATTAAATGGCTCCCATGAGCTGTCCAGTTGGTGTAATAAGACATGAAACCCTATTTGTATAGATGAACTCTAACGTCATCACAATCCTTAAACCTCAAATTTTTACATCTCTTACACAGGCAACGTATTTTGTTCCCATCCATATGACCTAGGTTACTACAGGCAAATGTTATGAACTGCTCAACCCCTGTCTCCCACTCCTCTTTGTACCCAACTCGCCCAGGTAAATAACGACTATTATACATCCAACTACGTTTTTGTTCCATAGAGTCCTACCAATGGAAATTATATATTTACCTTTATGACATATACGAAAGCATGAACACATAAAATTAATTTCGTAAATTAAATCATATAAAAAATTAAATCCACGAATCGCATGTATCAATAGGCAACATATTATTATTAATTGCATGCATTAATATTTCACTTAATCTAAACAATGTCAGTTAAAACTAACCAAGTGTATTTACTATTTATTGTTTAGCTAAGGTTAACAGTACTTATATTTTTATTTAAGGTTTACTGTTACTACTTAATAGGATGACCTTCTCAATATTTTATCCATATAATTATTATTATAATTATTATTAGTATTACTAATACTACTACCACAACTATTATTATTATTATTCTACTACTACTCTTAGAATTATTAATAAAATAATAATAATAATAATAATAATAATAATAATAATAATAATAATAATAATAATAATAATAATAATAATTATTATTATTATTATTATTATTACTCTTATAATTATTATAATTATTATTTTTACTACCACTACTACAACTACAACTACTAGTTGCAAAACTATTGTTTTTATTATTATTATTATTAGTATTATTATTCTACTACTACTATTACTACTACTACTACTATTATTATTATTATTATTATTATTATTATTATTATTATTATTATTATTATTATGAGTAAAAATTTATTATTCTACTACTCTTACTATAATAATTATTAATTTTAAGTATTAGTATTCTTACTAATACTACTCTTATAATAATAATAATAATAATAATAATAATAATAATAATAATAATAATAATAATAATAATAATAATAATAATAATAATAATAATAATAATAATAATAATAATAATAATTATTATTATTATTATTATTATTATTTTTACTATTACTACTACTACTACTACTACTATTGTTACTATTATTATTATTATTATTATTATTATTATTATTATTATTATTATTATTATTATTATTCTTATTGGATTTATTATTAGTATTATAATAATAATAATTATTATTATTATTACTATTACTTTACTACTCTTAGTATAATAATTATTATTTCAATTATTATATATTATTATTATTAGTATTATTGACATATATTATATTCAAGGTCAAACTTAATCAAACAAACTTATTTAAATAGAAATATTTTGTACCTTCATATTAATTCCAATTCTTAAAACATTGTAACAATAAATCCAATTAAACATTGTTAGTTAAACAAAATATATTACCTAAACAATTGACTTCAAACTAAAGATTTCATATTTTTAAATATACTAACTACTTTCACACATAAATATACTACCTAAACAATTGACTTAAAACTAAGTATTTCCTATTTATAAATATACTAACTAATTTCACACATAAATATACTACCTAAACAATTTACTTAAAACTAATTATTTTCTATTTTTAAATATACTAACTAATTTCACACATAAATATACTACCTAAACAATTGACTTAAAACTAAAGATTTCCTATTTTTAAATATACTAACTAATTTCACACATAAATATACTACCTACACAATTTAATTAAAACTAATTATTTCCTATTTTTAAATATACTAACTAATTTCACACATAAATATGCTACCTAAACAATTGACTTAAAACTAATAATTTCCTATTTATAACTATATTAACCAATTTCACACATAAATATACTACCTAAACAATTTACTTAAAACTAATTATTTCCTATTTTTAAATATATTAACTAATTTTAGAGATAATTATACTACCTATACAATTTACTTAAAACTAATTATTTCCTTTTTTTAAATATACTAACTAATTTCACACATAAATATACTACCTCAATGATTTACTTTAAACTAATTATTTCCTATTTTTAAATATACTAACTAATTTCAGACATAATTATACTACCTAAAAAATTTACTTAAAACTAATTATTTCCTATTTTTAAATATACTAACTAGTTTCAAACATAAATATACGACCTAAACAATTTACTTAAAACTAATTATTTACTATTTTTAAATATACTAACTAATTTTACACATAAATATACTACCTAAACAATTTACTTAAAACACATTATTTAACATTTTTAAATATACTAACTAATTTCACACATAAATATACTGCCTAAACAATTTACTTAAAACTAATAATTTCCTATTTTTAAATTAATCCCAAAAATAAGAAAAAAAGTAAGAAAATGGACATAAATTCGAAATTGTAATGGGTAACCCTAATACTTCACATCCAACCATCAACAACTACAAATCACATATATTTCACATATTTCAAACCAAATTAATATTATATAAACCGGATTTTAAGTATTTTTTGGGAAATTTTTTTTAAAAATACGTATTAAACCAACTTACCTCAAATCCAAAATTTTACTTCCTTCAAATGCGTGGAAATAGCTTCAAATCTGCCACAACAAGCAAAATATTCAACTCATTATCAATATTAAACATCAAAGCACGGAAATCTGGAAAAAAAATGAAAAAAAATAAAAAAAATCAAACTAACTTACAGATTTACAACAATGACACCAGATCCACGTACAAATGATCTCTAGGAAGCTGAATATGCCCTTAGTCGAAGATACGAACGTGAAGTGTGCGCGTGTGGGATGAAGAAACAAGAAGAAAGAAGACAGAGATGAATTTCTTTATTGCGCGACGAAGAAGACGACTGGCTGGAGTGGGAGATTTAAATTGGAATTTTCCAATGGCCTTAGCCGTTGGAAAAAAAAATCAAAACGGTGCGTTTCAAAAAATGAAATTCCAACGGTTGAAGCCGTTGGTAATCTAAAAATGCCTTTATTATTTTCCAACGGCTTAGGCCGTTGGAAACCATAAAAATACAAAAATTGTATGCAATTATTTTCCAACGATTTTAGCCGTTGGAAATAAAACAAGCATAAATTATTGAAATTACTTCCAACGGTTGAAGCCGTTGGAAAAATTTACTTTAATTTCCCATGTGAACATTTAGTTTCCAATGGCTAAATCCGTTGGAAAAATTACTTTAATTCGCCACCGAACAATAACCATCATAAATTACTTAAACCTATTACCAACGGCCTAAGCCGTTGGAAAAATTTGCTTTACTTTCCCCTAAAAAGAATATATTTTTCCAACGGCTAAAGCCATTGGAAATATTATCTACTTTAATTTGGAATATATTACTTTAATTTGCCCCCATACTATATATTTTTCCAACGGCTAAAGCCATTGGAACTATTACATATAAACTCTCTAAATTAATGGCGTAATTGTTCCAACGGCTAAGTTGTTGGAAAAGTTTTTGTCTTCCCTCCAACGATTTTGATAGTTGAAAATTTTCAACAGTTTGGCCGTTGGAAATAAAGGCAGTTGGAATAAATGATTTTTTTAGTAGTGAAGTCAATAAAAGCCGTAGTGCATTATTGCACAAAAAACCTTAGTTTACAGTGCAGTGTGCGGATGTGGTGAATAATGGTGATATAGCAGTTGTACTCATGTGTAGAGATGAATTGGTGACAAACTTGAGATGTTCGGAATTAGTGTCTATCCAATAAGTGAAGGACTTGCTTTTACGTTAAGCCAATTTGTTTCTTTTAGCATGATTTCGGCTAATGGCTTGGAAATGTAATCGGTTGATGTTGCATGCAAATGGCAAAAAATCAGCTTCTCCATATGATGTCTTGGAGAGCAAAATGAGATAATTACGTTATATGATTATATTTCCTTCTCTTGTGTAAATTATGTCTTGCTAGGAAAAAAAATATAGGTGGGAGAAAAATTGTGGGAAACAAAATGTGAGGTGGGTGGTTGAGTGTGGCTTGTCTTGGTAGGGGAAGACATGTACGTGCTATAAGAAAAAGGCTTTTGTGATGGAAGAGTATAAGATTGAAAAACTCTTATACCCTGATTATTTTATATATCGTAATCCTTCACAATGGAACAAATTTGTTTAAAGAAGTTATAGATACAGCTTATTATGAAGAAGACGAACCATATAATATCGTATTATGCTCCCTAACATAGGACAAACTAATTAATGTTAAGTAAATCTATATTGATTTTTCTTTTATGATAATTATTTATTTATTGATCATGTGGTTGTCATCATATATAAGAGATCTATATATATATATAACAGGATAATTTTAAGGGAGTTTTTTTATCTTTTTCTTAATTGACACCCTCATTGTTTGGCACGTGCCTTTTAAATTTTTTTTTTTTTTTTGCAATGGTTGTATATTACTCGATGAAAACTTGAAATCCAAAGTTACTTTTCATTAAACGTAATGAATTCCTTAACACCGTTTGATAAATTTAGCTGAATGGTTTCAAAAAATAAAATAAAATAATTACCATACAGTCATTATGTTGGTAATTTGATTAGGCAAGTTATCAATTACTGTAAGACCATGTAATCAGAAATTCGATTCCATATATTCTTGCAAAATTTAAGCAGCTTCAATGGTGTTTGTTTGTTTTAACGGAGCAATTAAGAAAAGGAAAGCACCTTTGAGATCACTATATTACAACTGGTAATTAAGAAATCTTGATGAAATAAAATATTCAAATGAGCAAGTAATACATCCATAAACTAGTAAATGCGATCCTTTTTCCAATTTTGCAGGTGCGCAAGTTTCATTAAAAAAAACCTCTAACTGTCATTTTTACAACATTGCAGCTTCAAAATCTTATCAAATTGGTTCTATCAAATAAAGAATGCATATGTCAAGCAATTAATTATTATGATAGAAAATTAAAAAAAAATATATTGTGAGCAAAAGTTAAGAGAAAAAGTGAGCACAAATTGAAGAGTTTCTGTCAAGTGTCAACACATCCTGTGTCAGCTCTACAACAATTTGATTTTAGCTGCCATCAGTCTCACTAGCTCTCAGTATTCAAGCATTTCTCTGCTTAGCAATTAATAACAAAATAATTAACGATTTGACGTTAATGTTGCATTGATTAAGGGAAAAACATTTTTTATACAAATGAATATTCTTAATGAAATTTTAAAAAATCAATTTCTTCTCAATCAATTTAAACAAATAAATTACGTTCGTGTGAAAATAAATTAAAAAGTAAAATGTCGTAATGACCAAATTGAAAACTCCAGCCACACAATTATTCAAGCAACTAGCATTGTGCATATTAAGCACCAAATTATTAACTATTTGACGGTAATATTGGTTTAAGGAAAAAAATTATTATGTATTTACCAAATTATTTTCGTAAGGCATTAAAAAAACAAAATTTTAAGAAATTAAAGCAAATAAATCATATTGTTGGGAAAATGAATTACTTTTGGGAAATTATAAACGGGCAAACTATTTTTAGAAATGAAATTCATGTTTACATATATACATCTAATTGTCACATTTAATGATGAATTTACATACAATTAAAATTATTAACTGATTTTACGTTAACTGCTATATATATAAAACGGAAAATTTTGACAAGGGTATGTCATTTATCATTAAATAGCGATCGGGGATGATGGCAGAATTGGAAAGAGTAACTAAGCATTAACTTCGAAGTTACTCATCACCCTGATAATTTCTTAATTATCTTCAACCTATAAAAGTTGATGCAAGCTAATATATTTTAATCTGCTACTTTGAGATTCAAGAGTCAGTTTTTGAAAAACAGTTACCACATTACATTACCTTGCACTTAATTCTGTTACACCACTTTGTAATGCGATTTTTTTTCTTTCAAGAAAGCAACATCAACAGAAAAATAACTGGTAAACAACTTATTTCAATGTAATGTATCCACATTAGATAATAAAAAACAGGAATTGCTATTATCTTCAACTATATATTTTATCATTTCATGTAGAATACCATATCCTAATACATCTCTCCGTGGATCTGTTGAATAAGAGGTTAGTTTATTTTGACATTATGATATACTCTACCAATTATCTTTCTGAGTCATGTTGAAGACTGAGTATTCATCAAAATCACTTGGACCCAGATCAAAGGTCAATGAATATCAATCAAGAAATAGGATTAGTACGAGAGAGGGAGGGAGAAAGGTAGCTACATGAAAAAGGCATAACTAAGAGGCGAGAGAGAGGCATTTTAATTTATTACGAAGGAGAGAGGCCAGAGTGAGAGCTGTAGTTCTGGGATTCGGCAGGGAGTGTGAGCAGCGTGGGAAAGTTAGATTGTTAATTAGGGAGGAATGAGGTGATGGATACGGCCCTGAAGTTGATGACAATAACCCTGCTTTCTTAGTTTCATTATCCATTTTTGCTATTATTATTGTTTCTGCCTTCCGGTTTGGATGATACATATCTTTGGACATGAAAATTAACATATATGTAACTTACATTATTTTTTCATTTTTACCCTTGAAGCTAAAATAAAAAAATTCCTTCTAGGTTTTGTGTGATAAGAGTTTGAATGAAGATTATAAAAAGAAAAGGTTCTTTTTTTGATTTTGTGCATGGAAAGTTTAAATGAGTATAGTAACATAGATTAAATACTAAAAACTTTCTAACAAGGGAAACAACTCATGTTTTTTTTAATAGCCCAAAAAGAAATATTTTTCATCTTTTTTTGGGACGGATGAAGTATTATTCATATAAATTTAAGCAATAATTTAAATTGTCAATCAACCATCTTTCAACTGTTCAATAATTTTCTACATGAACAATTTAAGTTATATACTAATTCAATGTTAATTTGGACTGAATAAAACTTATCATTGTTTGACTCAAATAATTCAAGTTGTCTTCCTACTTCAAGTGAACTCCAAATAGGTTATTTTTTTTCTTAATTTAGATTATTATGAATTCAATTTGGAATAAAAATCTTATTTTAAATATGAATATGCTAAATGGGGAGGCACAGGTAAGCCGGGTATGATAAGTTTAAGTCGCACAATTTCTAAGACTTTGTAGATAAGGGCAGATTTGGATGACTACATTTGGGGAGGGTATAATATCTTTTAACATCCATAATTGTATCATTCATATAAATGCTTATATCTTGATCTAATTATTACATTTATTTCATTCAAATATTTATAACTCGTGGCAAAATTGAGTAAAACAGTAGAGAAAAGATTATACACATTTAAATTATAATTTAAATTGCCTCACAACTTTTTTAAATTGATAAATAATTTTTTATGTTTAAGTCAAATGATTCAAGTTATTTTACCATTTCAAGTAAAATACTAATGGATTAATTCTTTTTTATTTACATTACATTATGATTTTATTTCTGAATAATTTTTTTTTTAAGATAAATGTACTAAATTGAAAGGGCACAAGTAAACTCAGGTATGATAAGTTTAAGCCGCACAATCTCTAAGATTTTACATATAAAGGTAGGTTTGGTGGCTTCATTTTGGGAAGGCAGGGTATAAGAATAGATGGAGGAGTAAACAACTTTAAATTATAATTTAAATTTTCTGCCAACTATCTTTTAATTATTTATTAATTTTTTTACCGTTAATGAACAATTGAAGTTAGATATTAGTTTAGTATTTTGTAAAACTATTAGTTTAATATTTAAGTTATATATGTGAAACTATTTAATATGTTCTTGATTGTTTTTCTTATTTTGTGGCAATGCCAGATATTTAAACTAATTATACTAAAAGATCTTGCTTCAAATCGAGCTAAATGTAGATCACACAAAAACTTATGTATACACCAATCCAAATTTAATTGGGTTAAATCAATAGATCCATTGATACTGTTCAAGAAAATTCTTTATTCATGAGTTTTCATTAGAAGAGATTATGACCAAGTTGTTCAGTGAATTTGTCACTTGGTATCACAAGAGAAATTCTGAATAAATAAATTATCCTCATTATAGAATAATTGATATACATACATACATACATACACATATATGTGTGTGTATAAATTAATTCGTATTTATGAAAAATGATAGTATATGGTTGTTCATTTCTAATGTGCAAGATCAGCGTCGTATTTTTAGCTATGTTGCACAATCTAAAGCATGAACACGGAATTCATTAATAAAGTAATTATCATTTGCTACATAGTGTTGTAACTTTACAGGGCAAATTACTTCTCCATCTCATGATAGAGGAATGAAAATGAGCCGTGCCCAGCTTGACTCAGTTTTGTTATTCAGTACTACTCAGATTTGAGTTTGAATTGCTCAAGCTCAATTTCTTAGGCTCAAGCTCGGTTTAAGGTGGGCTCAAACTTGGTTGGAAAGTTCACCAGGCTTGAATAACCACTACAAGATAAAAACATAGAAGTGACTGTAATTTCAGTTGCAGTTAGTCGCAAAAGGCAGCTGAAAGAATCAGTCATTTTTTTCCTAGTTGCTATTGGAAAGTGACTGCAAAGTGACTGACTGAACGACTAACTGAGCAACTGGAAATAGTAACCGACTTAGTGGCTGAACTTTCGTTGCTATTTAAAGTGACTGAAAAGTTAGCGTCTTTTCTATTTTTTTAATTATATAAATTATATTATATAAATTAGCAATTGTGATACATATTTTTATTTTTTAATTATTTTCTGTCTTTTCTTAATTGTCTTTTGCAACATTACCTCTTGAACTATTTTTTCTGACTCCTCCAGTGACTCTTTAGTGTGAGATCCGATAATGATGTACTTGTCATAGAGTTCGATAATATAGTTTTCCAGCAGAACAGGAAGAAAAGAATGGTGATTATGAGATTGAGTAGCTTGTACATGAAAATTAGGTGATTGAACAACAAATTTGATTTTTGGAGAAAGTGAGTGGTGGTGTTGACAGCATTGAAGAAGCTTTGCCTGGAAAGCAAGGAGGTGGTAACTTAACTGTGAAATAGAGAAGGAGAAGGAGAACAAGAGGAGAAGGAAAAGAAGAACAATAGGAGAAGGAGAAGGGAAACAATGGAGTGTGAAGGAGTGTGATGAAGTTGGAAGAGGAGAACAAATGAGTGCGATGTGGAGAAGGAGAAGCAGGATCTGGCGGGAGAGAGATTTGATTCTAAGGTAGGTTTTTCTTTTTTTTTGGAAAAAATTGGTTTATGAGTTAATAGCGACTGACTGGTTTAAATTAGCTACTGACTTCTTCAGTTGATATTCAATAGCTTTTTACACGATTGATTTAAATTAACGACTGATAACGACTAACTTACTTGCGAATGGTATTTTCAGTTGTTATTCAATAGCGATTGATTGTAAGGTAGATGGATTTTTTTAAGGAAAAAATAATGAATAAACCACTAATATTTTTGTGCTGGCCCGATTCACCCACTAATGTTTTTTTTTTTACCAAATAAACCATTGACGTTTTTGAGTCGGCTCAAAACGACTACTTTTGTAACTTTTTTTCATTAAGTCTAACGGAATCTTAGCATGAAATACCAAATTTAGTCCCTACATTTTATACTTCTGCTCCCAACGTATCTGAAGTTTATTAATTTAACATTTAAATAACCTTTTTAAAGCTGACATCGATATTTAGACTCTGTTTGTGGGTAGTAGTTGAGATCCTCTTGAACTTGCTAATAGTGACCACAATGTTCCTCTTTTTACTCTACCTCATGTTACACCATAATCTTGCATTAAATACTAATATGAGCAAGACACTGTTCGGAAGTGGCAAGTGTGGGGCCAGAAGCATCCTGTCTTAGGCAATGAAGATGATATACTTTTAAGGAGCTAGACGTGGCAATGAATAGCTGTGCCAAAAAAATGAAATTGTGGAAGGTGATTATGGAATTTTATAAATGGTGAAGGTAACCTATTTGAATTATTTTAAATCAAGTGGAGCTATTTTTGTTAATTTTTAAAAGTTAATGCTGGAGTTTTGTAATATTTCAAGAGTCGAGTGTGTAAATTGGCCTATTTAAATAATGTTAGTGGTTTATTTGGCTATTTTGAATAACATTAGTAGTTTATTCGACACAAAAAAAAAACATTAATGACTTATTCGTTATTTTTGCCTTTTTAAAAATATTGGTTAGCGAGTTAATAACGATTGTCTGGTTTAAATTAGTGACCAACTTCTTCAGTTGGTATTCAATAGATTTTTACACGACTGATTTAAATTTGTGACTGATAACGACTAACTTATTTAAGACTGATATTTTCAATTGCTATTTAGTTACTTTTTCCCCATGGCCCATATACGAATGACTAAAGAACGACTGGATGTAGTTCCAACTGGACTTCAGTTATAATTTTCAATTGATTTTATGCATTTATCTTGTAGTGGAGACATAAATCTTTAGTACCATAATTATAACTTAGATGAAAGATTGGGACTAAATCTACAATTTTCTATATAGTTAACCAGAGAAGGGAAAATTAGAGAACTTATCCCGAACTTTCTAGTACTTTGTTGTTCCACCTTGATTTTGTGGGCTTCACAAATGAGTCATCATCTTCATCGCCTCGATTGTGGAGCTGCCATAGTTAGTCCTCTGTTGGCTATTATGTTGATTTCTGGGCCACCACAGTCAAACTCATAAGAGATTCATCGTAGCACACTATAAATCAAGAACACAACAAGATAAACCATGAACATCCAAATATCAAAAAAATAAAATTCCTAGGTGAAATCTGAAACCAAAATCGATAGAATCTGCTGACACAAGCAAGGTGAATGAGATGAACAGGAGTAAGGAAATCTAGAATGGCGTAGATGATGATGTCAAAGAGGAAATCTAGATATGTGATCAGGCTATAGTGAAGCTTCAAGCTAATTAGAAATCTCCATTAGAGGCTAAGAAGAAATCTAAAAGAAATTTGAGAAAATTCCATTCAAGGCTCGTCAAGCCCGATTGAGAATCTGAGAAATTTGTGATCTAAAAAGAAAATGAAGAAGTCAAAAGAAATATGAGAAGAAAAGGTTGAAGCTAGCCGGTCAAAAATCTAAGGAGGAGAACGAAGAAGTGAAAAATCAAGATTTCTCAATACTAGGTGAGACTTACGAGTTGGGCCTGGAGGCTCGAGATGGCATCTACTTGGGGCATCAAGCATAGGTTGGCCACCATCTACTTGGGGCGTCAATTTAGGGCTGTAGCTAGAATATGTATCATCGAGTAAGAAAGGTTAAACCTTGGGTGGGGCTATTGTCGATAGTAGTCTTGATCAATCTTGGGGCTGTCGCCGTCATTGTGCTTTCACTCTTTGGTCAGGTGGGACTGGCTAACTGGGTGGGCAGGAAAGATCGTCAAGTAAGGGCCATAAGGCTAAGGCATAAAGGGGACAGGGGTTAGGACTACTATAGGTTTAGGATTAAGGTAACGCCATAACGGAATGGACGGAGAAGGGAGAAAGAGTTAGGCCCATCATGATGGGAGACAAAAACCTAACCTGATCAAGTTGAAGTTGATTAGCCCTCTCCAACTGACACTTTTGTAAGTGTGGCAAATTCATATGATCAGTTTTACATTAATTATTTGTCGAAAATCTTATGTGTTAATCACAATTTTGGCCCTTAAAATTTAGATGAAATCACAGTTTATTCATTCTTATTTTGAAAATCTATGTTTCAGTTATAAAATGTAACAGTTTTGGTTATAGTGTATGATATTAACTTTTTGAATTATAATATAAAGTTATATATGTATTAATTGTCTTCTAGTATATTTAAATTATTTAATAACATCTTGACAATTAGTTGACAATTTCGAGATAAATTTTATTCATTCCATCTTTTCACATGCTACCTTCTCCAAGTTCTCTCATAGTCTTAACTTCACTTGAAAAATTGATTTACTTAAGCGTTGGAAGCCTCTCCCATTAAAAAAAATAAAAGAGAGCGACACTAGGAGTAGGGGCTCCAGACGCTTTCTTTGCAAGTCGTTGTTTTATCCTAACAACCACTTGTTTTATCCTAACAACCACTTTTAAGGTGCTTCTACACTACTTTGAACCTAAGGTATGTGCGTCTACAATTAACTTCATATTGGCAATAATTCTCCTAGGAAATGATTTTTCGATTCAGCCATTTTGTTACTAATATTTATATGGCGCACCATATTGTTATCCTTGAGGCAATGCGCGTCCAAGCAACAAAGAAACAATCCCAACACACATTACATACCCCTACGCCTATTTCACTAATATAATGAGTAATGACTCATCATGTTGAACTAAGACCCGGCACTTGGTGGGTTATTTCAGAACCCACCCTAACCAATAAATTGCTTGCAAAGTCCATGCCACGGGCATCATTGGTACGTACAACCCCTTGACCTGCAGTTTCGTTCCTACTTGGACACACTTTCGTTTTCCAAATTTCACCTACTTAACTCGGTTCCTTCTCGTGATATTTGAAATGTTATTACTAACACTCTTTATACTAGATAGCCTCACAAATAATAAATTAAAATTAAAGCAATGTAGTTCTAATTTCATTTATATTAAGGGGAAAACAATTGTTACGCTTAAAAATTGACAATTTAATACACTCATCACCTGTAAAAACTACTCCCTCCGTCTTAATTTAGATAAAATATTTTTCTTTTTTTGCTGTCCCAAAAAGGTTGAAACATTTCACCTTTTAAAAAATTTTAAATAATCAATTTACCTTTTTATCCTCAACTTAAACTCTATTTTCATACAAAATCCCTAACCATCCTCCTAGTTCCCAAAATAAGAAGCTCGATTAAACAAAGATCGATTTCATCATCCGAAGTCCCGATTAAGGCCATCGTTTGCAAAATCCGGCATTGATGGTGTTGCTGAACGGAGATCAAGGTCAAGCAAGTGGAGATTGACGCAAACAGACAAAGTAAACGGAGATCGACACGAACGGACGAAGTGGATGGACGATCGAGGTGAAGCAAACGAACAAAGATCAACCTGACGACGGACAGAGACCAACACAATCCAAGTGGCGACGGAAGAAGATCGACACGACGGACGGTCGGAGATTAGCACGATTAATGTTATCAATGCGGCGGATGATCGGAAATCAACGCAATCGACGCAACGATCAGATGGAGATTGATACGACAGACGGCGATAGAAGCAATGCAAACAAGATGAGGTGATGATGTAAAGGAGGTCGGGGAAGGAAGCGAGGATGCATCGACAGGAAGCTTCTGGGAAGTGAACCGAAGGGCCAAACGGGAAAAAAAGAGACAAAAAATGAAAACCTTAAAAATTGTGCCCGAAGAAATGTTTCAACTAAAACGGGATGAAGGGAGTATTAAGTTCATGATATATCATATTGCAAAAAAAAATGTCACATTCAAAAGGCAAAAAGTGTTATTTTATTGGCCATAATTATTATATTTCTTTGGGTTACTTATAATTTATCACATAAGGTTTAGGTGAAATTACACTTTACCTCTCCTATTTAAAAAATATACACTTTGCCTTCACATTTTTAATAAAGTCCGACAACAACCTTTAAAATCCTAATTTATAAATTATGGTCGTCATTTTTCATTAATTTCAATTTATATAGTATTTTTTTGATAGTTAATATAAAGGGAAAGTTACAATTACCGCTTTGAGATTTACCTTAACCTACAGTTTATCCCATTTATTTTTTAAAACTTACACTTTGCCCCTCAATTTTTTTATACTGCTCGATAACAACTTCTGAAACTGTAATTTAAACTGTACAATAGCCATCTTCCAGTAATGTTGATCTCTTCGATATTCTTTTTATAGTTAATAGAAATGTTAAATTATTAGTTTTTCCTTTTTATAAATGCATATCAGTATTTTTTAAAGGTCTGTTAGTTATGAAAAAAATATAAAAAATCTTAAAATTACTAGAACATAATTATCAGACAGTTTAATTTAGGGTTTCAGAAGTTGTTGTTGGATATTGTAAAGAAAGTAAGGGGTAAAGTGCAAATTTTTTAAAATAGAGGGGCAGCGTGTAGGTTAGATCAAACCACGGAGGCCTTTTGTAATTTACCCAATTTTTAAATATTAATTAATTGTAAAAAAGTACCATGTAGATGGAAATTACATGAAGATGACTACTGTATAATCTAAATTAAAATTTCAGAAGTTGATGTCTGAATGTATTAAAAATGCAATGGAAAAATGTATATTCCTAAAATCGGATGGATAAAGTGTAATATCACCTAAATCTTATGAGATAAATTGTAATTATCCCTATGTCTTTTACTTGACTCTTTCGTTAATGAGCATCAACCATTCGATCCCATCTTGTAGAAGGCCAATTTAGGTACGAGTTAGCAAAAGTAAATTGGTAAATAGCACCCATCATCCCTGAATTAAGGCTTATGTTACGCATTCATCTTGGAACTATAAAATGTAACATTGTTTGTCCTCTAACTATAAAAATGTTACATCATTCATCTTGCCATTTGATTTGGCCATTAGGAAGTAACGAAATGAGTATTTGGTGGGGGGGAAAAAGTACACAGTCAGTGCTAAACCTAATAAATTTTTTTACCTAAGTCCTAAAACTTTACTATTTCTAGTTTAGCCCTAAACTGCCACCCCTTCGCTTTCACCTCCCTTCATAGCTCATTCACCGGAGCCTTATATAGTGCCACATCCTCCTTAACCATTTTCCCCTCCCTCTTCTGCCTTTTTGACCATTGACCCACCCACCTCATCCCCACGCTGCTTCCCTTAGCCTGCAACACTAAACTCACCCAAAATGTTCTTTCCCTGTATAAATACAAATATAACTTTGTCCATTGCTTGCTTTCCTCCCTTCTTTGCCCTCCCTCTCCTTCATTCTCTCTATTTCTTCATCTACCTCTCTTCACCCCATAGAGTGTTTTTACACCATGCCCTCTCCCCCTCCCCATCCCCTTATGCCCAAGTTTCTCTCAATTGCTTTGTTGTAAATTGATTTGTAGACCAAATCCCAGAAGCCAAACATGGCTAAGTTCTTGATGGAAGTAATTTGCCTACCTTTTAAGGCGCTCATCTAGTTTAAGGCTTTGTCTAAACCTTTTCACTCCTTAATTGATGCCCCTGTATCATTCAAGCCTACTTTATTGGGTCTTGCTAGACCTACTTGAATCTCAATCTTGCTAAACCTACTTAAATCTCAATCTCAATCCTAACCTCAATCTCAATTTCTTTGATTAGCCCTATAAGTGATGATTCCTTACCTTTCCATGAATTCATAGAGTGAATGTGGGACAAGCTAACTAGATGAGGGGTGGCGAGGGTGGCGGGGAAAATGTGGGGGTTTTACTAAGGAGAATGGGGAAAAGAATAAAAATAAAAATATATACATTTCATAGTTTTAGAATGGAACTAAAAAAAAGTAAATTTTTAAGATTTAAAGAAAAAATTTTACTAAGTTTAAGATTGATTATGTATTTTTCTCCCACCAAATACTCATTTTGTTACTTCCTAACAACCCGACCTAATGGCAAGACAAATGATATAATATTTTTATAGTTAGAAGATGAACATTGTAACATTTTATAGTTTCTCAAGAATCCGCAACATGAGTCTTAGTTTAAGGACAATGGGTGCTATTTACTCAAAGCAAGTTGTACATATGCATCAATTCATTTGTGGGTAAAATCCATTCACAGTTCCTTAACTTTTACAGTTGTCCTAAAGTAAACTTTTTTTAAAATTAGCCATAATAAAGTCTGTTAACACCTATATCGTGTCCTAATTGCAGTCATTATGTTAGTTTCAGTATTAATTTGAACAAAAATAGTGATGTGGTAGTCTTAAAAGTTCTACTGGGACTCGAAAATGCTAATGTGGCTTATTCTTTAACTACAATAGATGGCCATATTGTATACAAATAAAAATTTTGACTCTAACTAACACAAACATATAATTTCAGTGAATTAAAACACAAATTTCTCCCTAGACACACTCTTTTTCTTGAATTTCTCTCATATCTTTTTCTTTGAACCTTCCGGCATCGACCGTCCAGCATCACTAGCCACCCGTTGTAAAAATCGGGATCAGCATGGGCTGTCCTCATCCTCAGTCATTAAGCACAACCTCTACTCATCTCAAATGCAAATGACACAAAACGAGGCCATCCAATTGCAACGGACCAACTAAAGCACTTTTTAGTTTCAGAGGTTAAAGATAAGTGTATTTTGTAACAATCAAAGTTGTTGACTTTTTGGTGACTTTAATTATCAATTTTTATCTTGTCATGCTACATTTCTTAGTATTTCTTACTTTATTTTCCTTTTATGTAGGTCGGAGTGCATTGTGGATGTGTCAAAATGAAACAGGGTCGAGCGGAGTAAAAGTTGGTCGTGCACGGGTCAAAGCTGGAAAAGGTCGTTGGTGATGTGTCACCAATGGCGAGGATGCATCGCCAATGATATCAATTTGCTGACATTTTTACACCATTATTGGCAATGCATCGTGCGTCACTGCAGTTCAACAATGTGGTGACGTGCCACCACTAATTCTTCTATTTTGGCGACACATTGGCTCAATTTTTGAATCTTTGTGGTTCCCTACTTCATTTTTTGATCCAAGCTTTCCATTGGTTAGGGGATTTTATCTTTTAAGTTAGGTGGAGCATAAGACAAGGTTTTGAAGGGGTTTTGGACAAGAACTTCTCCAAAAAAAGGTTTCATTGTTCATCCATTCACCATACTCTTCTTTTCTTCTTCTCTTGGAGTCACCATTTGAGACTTGAGCTTGGAGCTTGGTTTGAAGGTGCCAAAGGAATTCTTGGAGCACAAAGAGGCTTAAGCTATTAAGGGTTTTTCATTTGGTTCTTTCATTCCTTTTTTTCTTTGTATTTGTACTTTGATGTTTGGATTAAACTCTAGTATTTTGTTTATGCATGTTTTAGCTATGGAGTAGATTTCTTTATGTCTCTTTAGGATAAAACTCTTGATATTTGTTATCTAATGTCTATTTGAGGTTTTTCATGGGTATTGATTATCTTGTGTTGCCTACTCTTGTATTTAAGGATTGTGTGTTGATTGCCCATTGCACATACTTCACAATCTCACTTTTTTCTTGAAAAAGAAATGATAGATGGGGAAATGAGAAGTAGAGTATGATGGGTCTTATAGATTAGAGGTAATCCATACCATTAGGTGATTGAAATGAGATTAGGTCTTAATCTATCCTAGATTAATATATGAAAGTTAATTGTAGGTGAGTAAAATTTGGTCTTGAAAAAGGAGGTTTTGACGATCGAATCCTTACACCACATAGGAAGTCAATATCCTTGGAACTTCACTTGACTTAGTTAACAAGTAAAATAGTGAAATCCTAAGAAGATAGTCTTTTCAACCATATTACTTCATTAGTAGTTTAGTTAATTCTAAATAGTCCTCTCATTTAGTTGTACCTTTGTTTTCACTAGTGGCCATTGTATTCATTCAACATAACATTTTAGATTTCATTGGATAGTTAATAGCTTCATTCATTCTAGGTCAATTCTTTTTATATGCACATTCATCTAGCCAACTTTAGTATTTACTTAATTCAATAGATTTTTCTCATTATAGATTCGGTGGTTGAGCATCTAGGACTTTAATTTCATTGTGATTTCACGACTTTCCTTTTGGACGATACCTATATTCACCATTTGCATACAATAGCACAATTCACTTATGGGTGGATAAGGGTTATAAATTATAAACTCTTGTTTTCACAATAGTCAACCTCCATGATTGCATTTCCATGAGGAAGAATGGTTGAAGGAAGAGCTCCAGTAGGTAGAAACGATGTTGGATTTCTGAAATTGGCCGTAATAAAGAAATCAGAGATTTGGGATTTGGGAAATCGATTGTAATTAGAGATTTTGAGATTAGCGAATCAATGACTGATTAGCAAAGCTGGACATGATCAAGGATGGATGAGCTAGTGTTTTCCTTGTTCATTACTTCAATCCAGAGTTCACTAATGAACTAATGTTGAAGCTAGATGACTGAAACAAGGAGCTTGGGGAAGGGTGGACCTGGTGAGGCAAAGAAAGTGGCAATAGTTGATAGGTTAGTTAGTGACCTGGACTAAGGTCGACCTAACGAGAGATTTGGGGATGCTCGAACCTGGATTAAGGTCGAACTTGGGTTAGAATTACAAGGATGCTCTCGTAAGGTGGCAGTCACATGGTGGTGGCCACGATGCTGGTGAAAACCAAGAGAAGATTAGGGGGAAAAAATGCAAAGTTTGGGTTAGTCTACATCTTAAGTCACTAAGATTATGTGCTTATGTCAAATTTAACCCGTATTTTTTGTTCTTCCATTATAATCACTTAGCCTTATGAAAAGAATGCCACGTGACATTGTGAGGTCCCAGTAGGACCTTTAAGATCACTACACCAACATTTCTATTAAAGTTAATGTTGAAATCAATGGAAAGACTGCAATTAGAACATGATATATATATTAGGGGACTTTAAGAGGACAAAGTTGAGTTAAAGGACCATATTAAGATGACCGTTATAATTAGGGGACTATATATGGATTTTACCCGTTCATCCCGTTAACTTATTTACTCGAAAGGAAACTTGAAGAGTGCAGATGCACGACTTTTTCAAGGGAAGATAATTCATCAATCAAAGTTTAGATGTCATTTTGTGCTCCTCCATTTGTTTATGCTTTGGTAGCTAGGCACGCTTACTTTGTGTGCTAATGCACTAACATCAAATTAACTTTAGTTGATGTGAAATTCTTCCTAAGTCTTATAATAAGGCTGAATGAAAAATAATAATAATAATAATAATAAATTTGATTTGGCTGAATTTTTCTCATTGTAATTTTTTTTTGGAAAACATTATTTAGAAAATAAAAGGTTCTGTGTAGTATTTCCATAAATTCCCTTTGTGTATATTATTTACAAAAAAAATATCAAGTCAAACTTACTTTTTAAAAGTTAAAAAGTGAGAAATTTTATAAAATTGTATTATGTTTCTAGCTTAGTTGACAATGCAACGGAATAATCCAAGGGGAAGATTTCGTGTAGCAGACTTTTTACCCTCTAACTTTTCTATAAATCTCTTTAACTCTTTTAACTCTTGTACTTTTAAAGATTCTGAATACAAAAAAAAAATTATAGGACCAATAAGTGGTTAAAATTACTTTTGAATATTATCCCCTTTTCCTCATAAAAGATAATATATACAAATGAAAAATAAAAGCGATATTAAAAAATTCAATTATTTTTAAACTCTGTAAAGGAAACTAATACAAGTAAAATGTGAGCCAAAAAAAAAAAAAAGCAAAGGAAAACTTTTCTTGATTTGTCGCGTTTTACTTATGATCATGCACATCCGATGAGTTTTATCTAGGCCACTGTATTCTTCAATAATTTAAAAAGCTAAAAAAATATGTGCTACTGCTGCTTAGTATTCCACTACCGAGGTAGCGTAGTTACTTTTTTACACCCATAATTCTTATCTCAAGCTTCCTCTGATTCTTGAATTTTCCTCCGGTCAGTTCGGGATCCAAAATTTCTTACTGCAAAGTTGTCATCCTTGGTAATGCTTACAATTAAGGAGATTGTAAAGCGACCGACCATGGAGCAACCGGTGACGGTTGCAAGAATATATATAACGGAGTCGTATGGAATGAGATTATGGGAGTAAGACGTGTCCCTTACGATACATTTTGAACAATATCTTAGTTTTAAATATCTAATTAGATAGTGCGTGATATTTTTCTAACGGTACTGTACAATATTGGTATCATATTATACTATTTTGGATATATGTCTTAAATAATGTAGGAATACATGTATATAAAAAGATAAATATAACATATTAACATATAGAACATACTAAAATTTGAGTTTGTAAAAGTATGAAATGTAAGTTACATGTATGTAGATTAATTAAGATTTTTTTTCATATAAACTATTCCATTATTATAAAAAAAATCATATTTTTAATCTACGAAAAGGATAAAAATACAAGTTTTCTTTCAAATATCAGTAAATGTTTGTTATAAAATTAATCAATTATACAAACCTATAATATATTTTATTTAAAAATATCAACACTTGAAAAATAAAATAAAAAATTTTATTTGGTCGATTCCGGGATGGCATGGCCAGTATAGCGTGAGGTCATTGATACATTAGGTATCGGTTAATACACCCCGGTACAAAGGACCACCATTTTCTTAACTGTCCCATATGTGAGTGTGTTTTGTAGAGAATAGGGATGGCAACGGGGCGGATCGGGCACGGATACCCCATATCCGTCATCCGTGCCCGCGGTTTTTTTCATACCCGCTAGCTCGCGGATATCCGCTAACAGGTGGAAAATAGCATCCGCGCCCGCAACCCGCGGATAATCCAGTCCGCGGGTAATCCGCGGTTTAAGCTAATTTTATACATTTCATGAAAGAAAAATGAAATATTCATCACATGAAATATTCAGAACATTAAAAAATGAACAACTTTAGATTCTAATAGTCTTTCGGCAGAAACATCATCTGAGAATATAACTGAATAAAGGTGAAGTATCTTCAAATTCGGAAAACAGACATCAGTTACAGTAGGAACATATATGACATATTTATCAATATGCAATTTTAAGACCTTCAAAGTCTGGCAGGTAAACATGCTAGCTGGCGGCAAGTGGTGCGTTCCGATGGATAAATCAAGCTCCAGCCTCCAAGATGCCACGCTGCAACAAAGTTGATACCCAGCGGCAGACGTGAGCTGTGTCAACAACTCCTCCCCACAAACTAAGGCAAAACCTTGAAACACAGCTACTACGAAAGAGCAACACTCTATCCAGAAAGTCCATAAACTTGGTGAATCTAGGAAAAGTTGCAGGAACATAGGCATCATCCAGACAAACAAAATAGTTACCGATGAACCAACAAGAACTAATGGAGTTCAAGCAGAAAGATTTACAATAATTAGGCCAAGCTACCTTACTATTGCACTTAAAGCCTAACTAAGACCAGACTTTAATGGCATAAGGACAGACTTAAAGCCTAACCGATGCCATATCCTCATTCCTCAAGCTTTGGTGGTGGGTACATCTCCCTACAAAATGGAAAAATCAAATTCCAAAAAGGGGCAAACCATATGAATTCACGTAACTTTATTTGGAGTTACATAGATAACATACAACATTATTCAACAAAATAAATAAAGTGTTTCTACCTCTTCATAGAAAATATTCAAGAAGAATTAAGAAAAATTAAGAAAAGCAACCCCAGTAGGTCGGTAATGTAATTGATTTCTCTATTAAGTTTTACACACTATGATGTACTCAAAACTTAGAAACAATTACACAAGATTCATGGAACTACTTACGATAAAAAAAAAAAGGATTCATGGAACTGATGTCAACCAGAGGCAACTGAAATTAAGAATAGATGACTTAGATCAATTGATTACAATAGCATTAGAAACTTTCTGAAGTTGAAGAAGCGGGAGGTGCTAAAGTAACCAAAAACACCTGCCAACCAAAACGCAAGCTGGAGAAGATACGTGATCAGAAATCAGTCTCCTAATCCACATATAAGTACCAATGAAGAGCATGGTTAAAGTGGTCTAAATTCCTGAGTTCAGTAATGGACACGACAATGGCCAAATGAAAAAAAATATCCTATGCTTGTGTTTCCCGTGTTCAGTAATGGAGATGATTTATTCAATTCAATCAACAAAAAGATCAAGTTCAGAGTAAACAGGGGAGAAACTTAACAGATTTACCTCGTTGGGCTTGTTCTTCTCTTGGATTCGGACTCGGGCGCAAATATTGGAGACGTCGGGCGTTAGGCGGGGCTAGCAACTAGCTAGCGATGCGGTACGCGGCGGGTCACTCCGTGCTTGACAGCCGGAGCTTTGATTTCGGCCTCTTAGATACAACGTCGATCGGAGACGGAGAAAGCAAGAAAGTGAGCAACGAGGATGGTGCCGCCGACGTTGGACGTGAGGACTGAGCAGCTATGCGCGGTCGTGAGCAGCGAGCCACCGAGGCGCAACAACGATCAGGCGACGCACCGCGAGACCGCCCAATTTCTGATTATCGGAAACCTAGCGCCGATTCGCCGGTGAAGTCGTCAAATGAAAACGGTGAAGGCCCGCAGACGCACACTCGCACCTGACCTGAGAATCTGCCCAATTTCGCAGCAAGCAGCTGAACGCGTATAGCGTATTGTTACTGTTGTAAATGTGTAAATACCAAAATAGCCATTTAGAATTAAGAGAAGTAACATTTATATTAAGGGTAAAATTGAAGCTTCAATGTTTCATATCTAGGCGGGTTTTATGGGTATACGGGCACGGATTTATCCGTGACGGATACCCCCTACCCGTCACCCGCCCGCACCCGCCAGACGGGTGAAATTTTCTACCCACGCCGCGCCCATCACGGGTATTTTCACCCGTTTACCCGTCCGTCACGGGTGGATATCCACGGTTTGCGGTTCTCGCCCGCTCCATTGCCATCCCTAGTAGAGAACGAGCGACCAACACAGGATTACATTAGGAAGCAGCTCGGCTTTTGGGCTTTCAATTTCCCCGTCCTTCACCCAAACATGATGAGTTCATGAGTCGTACCCATAAAATATTCCCCCAAGCCACCGAGCTTTGATATTTGCAAACAAGAAGCAAGAAGATTATTATTAATTAAGATGCAAAATGAATATAGACCCAGACTTCAGCAGGGAGTTGAAAGTCTAAACCAAGTTACATCAGATTGGAATCACAAGCCCTAATCACATCCATATTAGCTCAACCAATTTGCAATAGTGCTAGCTAGAACAAGGTTATGACACCATTCAAACAATGCATAAACAATGTAAGTTATTGGACTTATTCCTAATGCAGTTATATGAAAGAATTTGGATATCCGAAAAGGTTTTCGATTTGTTGCCCGATCTTTAATTGTTTGTTCCTCATAGACTTTTTATTATTTACTAAATTAAAATTTTTTTTGTATAAATATTGGAATAAACATCGTGATAAAAGTTCCTCCAAAAGACAATTTGACCCCTTTCTACATCTAAGAAGAAAAAAAAAAGAGGAAAATTACCTAGACCCTTGAGGTATAAACATCTACACTTGTGTCCTCGCTGTTTTAAATTCATATACTTACCCCTCTAAAGTTAACTATATCATTCACTATTAGCATAGTAAAGGAAAAATATCTGACTTTGCCCTCCTAGTCTTTATCCACATAAACATTCTCCCTCAACTTTTGCATCTAAAGAAAAACAAAACTCATAAACAAAAATAGAACCTATGAATTGGTACGTAAAACTGAAATCTCAAACTAGAAGAACAAAAAAAATGGGGCTCAAATTTGAAGACCTAGGAAGATGGTTTGCTGTGATGATGAAGCAAAGACCCAATGAAGCTTTAGAAAAACCGAAAATCCTGCAAAAATCAAACCCAACGAATCCCTGTCAAGATCCAAAAAACATGAATTAAATAGAACAGATCTATCTATTTTCCTAAACTAGATTTGCTGTAAACACCCCTATTGCTATTCCTAAAGCATAGATTCGATCAATTTGAATTCACCACCGTGCCTTTGTTGGTGTTATTACCTAAATACGCCTCGTTCCTATTGTTGGAGGAACAAAAGTCATAGAGGAACAAACACCTAGATTTGCTCAGTGGTAGAGACAAGTTGCCTTGGCACGCTGATTGAGGAATGGTTTTGTACATGCATCTAAGTTTCAGGCTGAAGACTGTCGGTGGTCATGGCAATGGCAAAGAAGGAGTACAAAGGATAAAAGTGTCAATTGGGATCTCCTTGACCTCAGCCTCCTCAAACTCAGGTCTACGTTCATGAAGCTTGAAATGATTGATACTATCGGATGAACGGAACTTGCTAATTTCAAAATTGTCAAAAAATCAGAACACATCCTCACTGGTTTCCCACAGTGAGTCCTACCTCAGATTTGGATAGGTGCTGCTCATCCTCTTTAACCTTCCAATGTCAATCATTGGTAGTTCATTGTTTGGAGCTTTGAGCTCGACGATATTCAAAGGATTGTTTGCAACAACATTAACATTAGTAGCAACTGAGGCTGATCCTTTGTCATTTCCTTTAGAGAAAACATTATAGATAATGGCAAATGTGATGAAGAGGAATTGGGATTAAGGGATGAGTAAGACGGAATCAAAGAGTTGAAGATGGAGCCCATAAATGGGGGTGATTAGGATTGACAATTAGGAAAGATGAACTAGAGGGGGGAGATTTCGGTTTTTTGGTTCCAATTTTTAGATTCCACTTTTGTTTATAGGTTTTGTTTTTCTTCATATGATGAAGTTGAGAGCTAAAGTTTCTATGGATGAAGGCTAAGAGGACAAAGTCAGATGTTTTCCTTTTTTTGCTGTGACAGTGAAGCACAGAGTTAACCTTCGAAAGGGGTAATTGTAGGCATTTGAAATAAGGAAGAAATAAATGTAGGTTTACCTATATGTCGGGCAGTTTGGTGATTTTTCCATAAAAAAAAAACAATTAATATATCGATTATGGAGAAAGTTAATTTTGGTTGCAGCATATACATATATATAAATATGTATGTATGTATGTATGTGTGTGTGTGTGTGTGCGCGCGCGCATGTATGTGTGTGGTTTTAAGGGTAAACTCCACCATAGGTCCCCTAACTTATTTTCTTGTCCTATACAGTTCACATAATTTGATTTTGTCCCAGCGAGGCCCCTTAACTCATATTTTATGTCTTGTTTGGGTTATTTCCGTTAGTTTGGCTATTAATTTTAACATATTCTTCGTGAAAATAACTACTTCGGTCCCTAGACTTCATTGATCATACTCCTAGAACTCTAGACTTTATTCATCATGTTTTTAACACCCTAAAAATTATAAATCTAATACATCAAACACTTTTCTCCCTCACACACCAACCACTTATTGTGATTGCAACCCTTACCCTCAATGTACACTCTACCAAAGCTGACACTTCTTTCCCAACACCATTTCGTATCCCACAACCCAGACAAATCACAAATGGAGTGCAAGTCTTAAAATCTCAAACATAAGCTTAAAAGAAATTGAAAAAAAAAAACAAATTAGATCTATCAATGAAGAAATGAAAAAAAAAATCAGATCCATCGATGCTCATCCTACACCGTCATGTTTTTCCATAAGCCCGGTGACTTTTTCCATTGCAGGTTAAACCTTGACAGTAGAAAAGGAGCCCTCTCCATGGCTATCATAAAGAACTTTATTCCAAGGTGTAAAAATCCTTTAATTCGGTCAAAACCGAGAGCACGATGACAAAGCAGAACGGTCAAATCCTTTGATTCAGTCAAAGTATATTCAATCAAATCCTTTTCCTCTAAAGTGCCGCCACAACCAAACCCATTTTCACTACCTGTGACATTATCACGCTTGCCAATGGCCGTGCCTACTCAACCTAGATGGGATGTCTTGCCACTCATCTAAAAGATGAATCAGATCCGGTACATAAACTTGATGTAGCTTAGAGCACAATGATGAAAATGAGGAGGCATCGATGCTTAGGAGATCTCCACAGGGTGAGTCAAATTAATGAGAACGAAAAGGATTTGTGCAGGCCTGTCTTAATGTTTCTTTTTTATTTTGGTAATTTGTATACACTACTTCATAATTTATGAATATATTTATAATAGAATTATGAAAAATTGAATTTTCAAAGCATTGTTTGCTTAGAGAATTTAGTGGATATGAGGAGAAAGAGAAAATGTTGCTTGGATTAAGATGGGGATGATGGTTGAGTTGTTAGATTCATAAATTTAAGGTTTAAGAGGTAGGGTGAATGAAACTAAGGACTAGAGTTGTCATTTGTCACCAAGATTTCACTCAAATTAACAATCAAACTGATGAAAAGGACTCAAACAAAATGCAAAATATGAGTTAAGAAACCCTGCTAGGATAAAATAGAGTTATTTAACTCAGATAGGACAAAAAAATAAGTTAGGGGACCACGGTTGAGTTTACCCATAGTTTTAAGTTTTAGCTTTGAAATTTATGAAGAGAAATTTTCATACCAAACATTTGAGTTGTTTAAATGTCATACAAATTTTATTATGTTAGTACAAATTTATCACCTAACCATTAAAGTGGCGGTGGATGGAGTAATACTGTCAAATAAGAACAAAAGAAGAAAATGGATGCTTAAAGGTCGCTGATCATCATCATACACATTATACTAGACAATTTCACCCAAAAATTCATTAATTTCAAGAAAAAAAATTTAGGGTTTATGAAACCTAGATTTTAGTTTGAAACTAAATTTTGACAAAATGAAGCAAAATTGAACCCCTAAGCCATAGAACTATTTTTCTCCAACTTGTACACTACAGAACCGAGCCATCCATTGGAGATTTTTACGAACAGTGGTGGTTCAAGGGCCATCAAAGTGAATCAGCCTTCATAAGTTCCTCTTGTTTTAGGAACCAAAAATTTTTGGTTCTTATTCTAGGCTTTGTTATGATTCAGTTGTGTGCATGTTACCATCATATATGAACATACATTGGACAGCAGCAGGGATGGCAACAAAGTGGTGGTGGTTGGCCATAGGGGTGTAAATGAACAGAACGTTCGGTGAACTATTCGTGAATCGTTCGGTGGGAATTCGTTTATGTTCGTTTATTAAGCTAAACGAACGAACACGTACACAATTTTCTGTTCGTTTATTTAAACGAACGAACACGAACAAGCCTATGTTCGTTTGTTTATGTTCACGAACAGTTCGATTATTGTTTGTATGTGTGTGTGTGTGTTCGTTCGTTTACGTTCATTCATTTATGTTCGTTTAAATCGTTCACAAACATATTTTATACATTATTTGTAAACATATTCGTGTTCGTATATTGTCGTTCATGAACGAGTTCGTTCGTTTAGTTCATTTATTGCTATTCACAAACATAAACAAATGAACACGAACAACCTTTTTACACTAAACGAACACAAACAATGCTTGTTCGTGTTCGTGTTCGTGTTTGTGTTCATGTTCGTTAAAAACTTAAACGAACGAACACGAATAGCTCTCGTTCATATTTGTTTGATTCATTTATAGCCCTAGTTGGCCATTAAGTCATGGTGGTGAAGGAATGGAATATGTTGTTTTTTAATAGAATATTTTATTCGTTAGTCTTATTTGTACTAATGAAAACATTGGTTGTCAAATTGCTCTTCATTCAAAAGTCCAGTATGACATTTAGGCTGCTCAAAAGTTTGGTGCAAAATTTGCAATTTTCACATAAGTATATTGGAAATTTTGGTATTTAAGCCATTTATAAAAGTGGGGACTCTAACCAGATAAAATGATGATTGATTGTTATAACTTGCAACTTGTCTTCTAGAGTGATGGGTTATTTCATGTTTGGCTCAAATTATGAAGTTTGAGGACTTCTTGTGCAATTAAGTCATTAATGGGGTAATTATTTTTTGATGATTGCCAAGACTTGATTGTATGTTGAAAGTGCTAAAACTTGATGACCAAGTTGTAGCGGCGAGAATGTGTGTGTCTTGGTTTGTTTAAATATTTGGGAAGCAATAGTTTGTTTGATATTTGGTTTTAGTTTTTCTATTTTGTTTAAGATTTGTATGTAGCCTATAAAAAATATTTGAAAATTTTTAAAAGGGAGTGAAGTTCGAAAATAGGGAGAATAAGGAAGAAAAGCATTTTGTGATTCTTATCAAAGTTCATAAAACTGTACCATTCACCCAACCATTAAAGTGTCCAAGCCTTGGTCAAACTGGTTCAACTGGTTAAATTGTCATGTCAATGCCTTTTCCATAGTTTTGTTGGTCCATGGCTATGCAGTGATGAAGGACTTTATTGTTCATTTTGAAATTAATGGAGCAAAACTAACAAGTGTAGTAAATGTGAGGACTAGATTTGGGGTTCACTTAATATAACTTCTTCCAAAAACCTAATTCTTAGAAATAGCAATTGGGCGAATCGGGCACAGATATCTCCTACCTGCCATCCATGCTTGTGGTTGTTTTAGTACCCATGACTTCACGAACAGCCGCAAGTTGGTGAAAAATTTCACCTGCGCCCACAACCCATAGATAATCAATACCTATGAGTAACCCATAGTTTAAATTGTGTCTTATTAATTTCATAAAAATAAAATATGAAAAATACATATAAAATCATTGTCCACATATAATATAATAAAATCATAAAATATACAAAATCATAATATACATACAAAAAAATATTCGATGAGAATTAGTATAAAATATTAGTTAAGTACATGTGTTGCATCCCATTATTATTAATAAGTCAGAAATTTAAACTCATGAGTTTCACAAGTAGGCGGAGCGAATTTACCTATAATGGATACTTCTTACTCTCATCTGACTGTATCCGCTAGATGGTTATGATTTGTTGTCTATGTCCACCCTATCGCAAACCTTTTCACCCCTTTATCTGCCTATCATTGATAAATATCCACAAATCACATATTTTACCCACCTAATTAACATTCTTAGTAATTTTAGAACATAATTTCTGTTGTTCGGTGCCGCTCCGCATGAAGTCACTCTTTCCTTCCTATTTTTTTTCCCCCTATTGACTTGCTTTTTCGTTCTTCCTATTATCTTCTGTTATAGATATTATAATTACTTTATGAACTCTAATCGGTGAATCCCTCAAGCGTTGCACTTTGATTCTCTTTTGACAGCCATCAAGCTTTATCAGTTTCTTCAGCAAAGAAAACACTCCTTAATGCCAAAAAGCTCGTCAATCAAGTTCTAAAAAGCTCCTCAAATTTTTGATCCATTATTTATGAAAATTGCAATAAATTGGACATGTCTGTTCAAGCCGGGGTTCAAATCAGCTTCTGGGTCGCCGAACATGAACGGGTTCAAGCTATTTTTAATTGTTTTGATCGATTCTTAACTTCTTCATAGATAAGCCAAAAAACTTGACCGACGAAGACAACAATTTATGGTTGAACTAGTCAAATAAAATGATTCATTTTAGTCCTAACAACTATGATTCTTATACTTTGTAATTATATGAGGATAACATATTGAAGTTGTTAGTAATATACATAGAATTCATAGTCCAACATAAGCAATAAGAGAATACTTCTATGATAATCTCTATATTTTATATAAGTTAATTTATCTTATCTATGAATTTAGGTTAGCTAAAAGTCAAACTATAATAAATTTGTGTATACTTATTTTATCATATTTATGGTGCCGTTAGACGTCATGTGTGATTGAAGAAAAAATCCTAGCACTGAATTTTTTTTTTTTTCAAAATTTCAAGTCAGTAAGTCTTGAATCGTCTGTCGGGGAAAAAATATGAAAGTTGATGACTAGGCCTATATTTATACCTCTTAAAAATATAAGGAGACAATAATAATGAATTGAAATAACTAGTGGAGTGAGCACTTGCACCCAATTCTCATGGCAACTGAAAATCTGCTAGGAGCACAGAAAAGAAAACTTGCACTTGCGACAACAACTAGAATCTAATAGTATGTATAAAGTGAAAATTGGCAACAATATAATCAGAAAATCTAGGAAAAATTTATATAGCAACCTGCTCAAAATTTGTATATGTGACAAAAATTAAGTGGATGTAAAAAAAATTAGAAAGCCCATTTATTTTTCTAATTAAGAATCAAATTATACCACATAGAATTTTATAAAATTTTGATACAAACTTTTTAGTATGTATGATACTAATCATGTAAATTAGTGAACTGACTTTAGTTTCTTTGGTGCGCCTCGAAACAGCCGTGTCCAAGAAAAAGATCCTTTAAATATGCAATAGTACAAGACAGCTCCCAATCAGAATGCTGAAATGGATTAGGTGAATCCAACGTCTCAGCCACGGCCACTACTAACTGTCGACACTAGTCCCCGGCCCCATTCCTTGTTTGGTTGATTCATATTTTTTAGATGTTTCAAAAGAATAAATAGTTTTTTTTAATGATAACAATTTATTATTGAAATTTTTATTTTATTCCTAAAATACTCATGTATTAAAGGTAATGGTTACTTTTTAAAAAGTAAAATTTGAAAATAGCTAAAAAGTAGAAAATTGTTTGAAGTTTATGAAAAAAATTGAATTGATTAATGAAATTGAGACAGGGAGGAAGAAGTATATGTTTATTGTCAAATGCCAATAGGTAAAGGAGGCATATTTACTACTAAACTATAAAGGTAGAGTAATTCTGTCACTAAACTTATTTTAAAGGCAAAATTGTCATTAACATTTTTATTGTGGGCAATTTTATCACTAGCTGTTAAATAGTATGAATATTTCATTTATTTAGAGAATATTTAATGGCATAATTCTTAAATTAGTCTTCAAAAATTTTCTTCTTAACCCTTACATACCAAAACATTTCATAATACCTAAATGAGTCAAAACCCTATATTTGACAACATATCTCTCATTAATGAGTCTTCTTGTTTTCACATTCCTCATTATCGTTGAGCAACCCTCCGTCACCACCATTGATCATTTACTGTAGGACTGCAACGCCTCAAGATTTAGTCCCACCAACATCAATTAAACCATATTTGATCAAGATTTGTTCTAAAAAAACGTTTCTGGGAGCATTGCTGGGATGAGTGGAAGAGTATAGGTATTGCCGATGGCAAAAAAGGTGGAGTATGGAGAAGGATACAAGAGTTTGTTAGAACAAAGATGATGAGAAGTATACAGAGGTTTGTTAGAGTGAAGATGATAATGAAAATGATAGATTTAAAAATACAGGAGCTAGAGTGTTAGGTAAATGAAACTTGAAATTGAAACTTGCATTTTTTTTTTTATTTTTTTCACTTTTCCCACATTAAGCAATTTAACTGCAGGTAGCAAAGTTGCTCCCGATGAAAACATTAATTGCAAATTTGTATATTTCAAAAAAATTAATAGTAAATAAACCTATAAAAAACTTTATTAGCAAGATTACTTTATCCCTATGATTTAATAACAAATTTGTCGCTTTTGCCAATGTCAATACATACCATTTATGGGTCTGTGAATTTATTATTTATTGTTTTTTAGTACATTAGAGAATGAACAAAACAAAGAACCGAGCACGAATGAAGGGGACTCCTGGACATAGGTCTATGAATTTATAATTAACCCGCCAGAGGATAGTCAAGTGACTTGACGCCACTTGTTCTTGTGTCTCATCCAGTGAACAAAGTGGGCACTATTTACCTATCTCTTCTATTTCTACTTCATTACTGGCTATTACAATTTACACGCATGTCCAATTAATTTGAGTAAACGGCATGCACGACGCATATTTCAATCTCTACTTTGGCTAGAAGCATCCTCATTGATGGTTAATGTAAATTGGGAAGGTATTTTGCAGTTCGCTTGGACTCTGAAACACAAGACCTTTATAGTGTGTTTTGTCATCCTTAACTAGTGAGGAGAGTAGAAGAAATCTTACTCACCATAAGAAAGAAACCACCATAATGAAATCTAAGAGTTTATTGTTAGAAAGAAAACACCATATGCCCTTTTGTATAATTGGCCTTACTTAAAGAAAAAAACATACTCCTTCTATTTCATATTACATGTCCCTTTTATTTTTTTTTACTAAAGTTTGACTTAAATATATTTATATTAATATGAATTGAAAAAAATTCTAAAAAATGATATTTAGAAACTATAATATTTAAAATTTTATTTTTATCTAAAAATTTCATATTTTTATGATAAATTTTTACAAAAATAAAATTATAAATTAATTATTATAAATAGTAAAAAAAATAGGAAGTAGAATTTTACTTTCCTATTTCTCACCCTCAATGGTGGGCCATAAAGAGCTAATGCTCCGAGCTGTCCATTTACTGTGTAGAAGTACTGTCTGATCCAATAGCGAATTGATAATCGTCCGTTTGGAAATTCTTGGGCCTTGTTGACCAGCGGTAAACTAAATCCCAAAGTGTGATGTTTGGGCTTCTCATGAATAAACTGTGGGTTTTGAACATATACATAAACAGGCCAGCCGCCAACACCATTGTGTAATTTCAGTTTGCCTCCCAAGATTTAGATGGAATTACAGTTTGCTCTCTCTTGTTTTAAAAGTATACATTTTACCTCCATCGTTTTTACACTTATGATAGTAAGTTCTGAAAACTCAATTTAAACTATATTATAGTTATCTTTTAATAATTTATATTTATATGATACTTTTTACAATTAATTGAAAATTTAAATTTATAGAGAGAAAAAAATGATAACTTAAAATGTCAATTAAATGAAAAAAAGAATAAAAATATGGGAAAATTACCAAAACTCCCCCCCTGAGGTTTAAACCAACAGTTGTGTTCCCTATTTTTTAAAAACCTACAATTACCCCTCTGAAAACTTAACTCCGTCAAAGACCGTTACCATAGAAAACTAGCTGACTTAGCCCCTCTGAACTTTTTCGATAAAATGTTTGGACCCCAGCTTTTCCATCTAACGATTTACCCACCGACCCATGCACGCTGCCACCGAAGCATGTCCGCCTCTGTTTGAATCCCACCTCGATTCCACCCTCCCTCCTCTCTGCTTCCTCTACGCCTCCTCCCTCCTCCCGTCGCCCTTCTCCGGTCCCTCCTCCCTCCTCTCCTACTTCTTCCCGCAGATAGCCGATAGTGCATCCTCTTCTCAGATGCTTTCCCCGATGGCCACACTTTCCCGAACCACACCACCCTCGTCGCCCGAACCAGTCCGCACCAGACCGCCCTCGTCGCCCCAGCCGCGATTCGACTTCGCCACCCCAACAATGATTTGCCATCGTCCTAGCCTGCCCCAGCCGCGATTTGACTTCGTCGCTCCAGTGGCGATTAAGTCGGATTAATTGGCTGTTGCAAGTTCCTGGTTAATCTGTAGTTTTTTGCTAATCCTATCAATTGGCTCTGCTCCGGGTTTGTTCTAGCCGCTGGGTTTGTTCCGTCGGCTGGAACGCATCTGGGTATTTTCCCGACCAGGGTTCGCACGATTTGGGTGTTTTTCGGCCATGGTTCTCCCAAGAAGACAGAGCATGGAGCAGCGGCGGTGGCAACATGCCTGATTGGCGCCTGCTCACCTCCATGTCACTCCCGATTTCGTCGCACCTCTGATCGAGGGCCGCTACACCTCACCTCATTCAAACTTGCATCTTAATCGGCAACAGTGGTGACATGCCAGACGGTGCTTGTTGTCTTGAGGAATCGGCGCCAAATTCTGGTGCCAAGGCGGATTGTGTGAGTTGTGTCAGCCACGAGCAGAGAGAAAGAGGAAAGAGAGATAAATGTTAAATCATTAGAAACAGGGGGCAAAGTTTTAAAGAAGGAAAGTAAGGAGGGCAAAGTCGAACAGTTTCTCTTTTCTTCAATAACGGACATTAACTGAGTTAAGTGTTGAGGGGAATAACTGTAGGTATCTTAAAAATAAGAGACACAACTGTCGGTTACCCCAAACCTAAGGGGTATTTGGTAGCTTTTTCTAAAAATATTGAATAGATCAAAATTAATCGAATCGGAGGGGAACACTAATGCATAGATTAAGTTAGAATATCAAAGCTTGTGGTTGGATAGTATTAAAGAAAATGGGGCAAAGTCTAAATTTCTAAAATAAGAGGGCGAAACCATAATTTCACCTAAATTTGATTGGTAAACTGTGTTAGCCCTTACATTATTTCCGTCGTTGAGGGAAGAATGGCTGAGCAACTAAGATTCTCCTTTATTACCAAAATAATAATAATAATAATTCTCCTTGCTACCACCTTCAATCGACAATATCCGATTCTTCACTGTTCAGCGATATTCTCTGTGCCCTTTCTTTGGCTTTTAAGCTTTTTGAAGGTTGTAACTTGACATGATTAATTATAAAATATATATTTGCTCCCTTTATGTAATTATTTAAGGATTAATATGTATGATTAGTATTTCAATGTCAAACTTTCGATTATTTTTTGTTTTTTATTTCCAAATGATTGGATGGCTGAGTAATTGACAAGTAGAATAAAAAACTCTCATATCCCAGGAGGAAAATATCATCCGATAGGAGAAAACTTCTCCTGTTTCGCACATGTGGTATAACAGGGCGTTATAACATTTGTGGACATTATATATTACACTTTATTCTAAAAATGAACATAATTACTGTTGGATGAACAGTAACAATTGTTTTAGGTTAGTTGAGCCCAGTTGGTTTTGGGCCATGGTTTAGCAGATTTTTTATTTTTTTACTTTCTACTTTTTTTTTCATTTGCTTTTTTAAGGATGCAATTTGCTCTTATTTTAGTTTTATCTCATTTCATAAGGTGCTTGCCTTTATGAGGGCCTAAGTTGTAATTTTTCCGGTTTTCGTCTGTCTCACATTTTTTCGGTCAAAACGTGATTTCATTCCCTAACTTTCTAATTTTTTTATTTTTTGGACCTGAGTTACAACCTTGTTATATTTTAGTCCCTGAATTGTATAGTTATTTAATTAAATCTTCTATTTGTTCTTTTGTCCCTCAAGTTTTTCTTTTTATTGTTTTTTAGGTACTACCTTCTAAAATAGGACATTAGCGATGATAATTTGTTTATTTTTTAGTTAAACTATTTTTTTTATCTTCATTAAGTCAATTATTAAATCCTTAATGCCTAAAATTTTTCCATTTTTTTTTCTTGATCCTAACTTTTTTTTATTGATTTTTTTTATTATTGTTTTCTTAAATGAAGCTTTAATAATTATTTCTATCATTGTTCTTTCATTATTGCTTATTAAGATTTGTAACATCAATTATTTATTTTAAGCTCTATAGTTTAATAAAGCAATTTGTTCCATAATTATTAAATTTGAGAGTAAATTTTTTTAGATAAATTTTTCATTGATATTATAAATTAAATTTTGTGTTAATAGGAGATGAAAAATTTTATTAAATTTTTTTAATTAATAGACAAAATATGAATTGTTTCAAAGCACGTAATGTGTTTTGTATCGCACTGTTATTGTTAAAATTTATTATAAAAAATATCTACTATAATGTGCAGGTCACCAAACCTCTTCATTCGTTTTCTTAGTCTCTAATTTTTTTGTCATTTTTTTATTGTCTTCTAAAGCAAATATTGGTAACCATGATTTGTTTTTCTTATGTTTCTGGTAGGAGTATTTTTCCCTCCTGCCTCAATCTAGCAGGGTGTGAATATTATTTTGTTCTAAAATTACAATGGCTGAAACACGAAAGCATATTTTTTTTGTTATATCAAATCTCTACGTATTTTCACAAATTTATGCAATGATCATATGAACCGCTACAATGCACGGCATCCATGCACCTCGTATATACTAAAACATAGTCGCATTTTATTATAGATCTATAGTATTTTTTTTTTTAACTTTTTCCTATGTAATAACATAACCTTTTCTTTCAGCCTATGTAGATTTCCTTTCTTTTTTTTTAGTCCTTGACTTTTATATGTTTGTCATTTTGGTCCTTTTTCTCTTTTCTTTTCTTTTCTTTTTTTTCGTGCAAATTCAATGGTAACTCCCTACTAACTATAAGGGTGAAGTTATGATTTTGTAAAATAAGAATTATCCATGTTAGTGCACAACAAATCTATCAAATGTTGACTAAGTAACATATTGTTCTTATACTTTTGTAAGTCATAGTTTTGATGAACGAAACTCTTAGTCCCATCTTAGGCAGCGAAACTCATCTGAAATGCTAATAATTCAAGTGGTGGCTGCCCCTATTTTAACATACAAGCTGATATTAATTATGCTAACCTCCAATCACCAAATATGCAAGTATTATCTTCATAAGATGACATTCATTTGGGATTAAGGGATGTAGTGGAGAATAAAGTTTTTAATAATTTAATTTTCTTGGTGAAATTTTTAAGAACTTCATGCTTTGAAAAAATCATTGAGAGGGAAGAAAGAATATATCTATAATGAGCTTTGACAGCACAAAGGGCCAAAGAAAAGTATTTTTCTAAATTTATATTTAAAATTGTTTTAATTTTAATTTTTTTGAGTCAATAGTAAAACAACATTTTTAGTTCTTAAAATTTCGCTCTTTACCCTATTAATTTTGAAAATTTATTGTATAAAGACTATACTTGATTTTATGTAATCCCTAAATCTCAATTTTTTTCATCGAAAAGTTTATTTTATAAATAGTTAAACTTACTTTTAATTACTAGAACTCTAAATTTTCCTCTTTTCAACTCCAAAATTTATTATTTAATAAATAATTTACTATATTTATAGTAAATGCTAGTGCATATTGAATCACTGTAACTTCAGAATTTTGCACTTTGCCTTTTTGGTCGGCAAACTTTTCTTTCAAACAATTGACCTTCTGTTTGAGTTTCTAAAATATCATTATATGTCTTCCTAAGTCATAAACTCTGGTTATTTATAATCAAATGTCATAACAATAAACTGCTGCTGCAACACACGGCCAATTCACCTAGTTCACTACTAAAGGTAAGACTAGCGGTATTATGTAGTTATTATTAAGGTGGGGGGGGGGGTAACCGTTTCAAATTAATATTTGTAATTATGAGGTAGATAAGGTAGTTATTATTAAGGGAGTGAGTTGTCACTTTAAACAAATATTTGTAATCATGCTAGCATCATTGTAATTTATTGTATAGTGTATGTGGAATTAGTATCATATATTGCCTGAAATGGTGTTAAGAATTGTTGTTTTAGTGTCTAGACCTATTGTTCTAGTGTCTAGTTTTGCTTTTCTGATGTATAATTATGTTATATTAGTGTATACATCAGTTACTTTAGTACCTAGGTGATAAATGTTAATTTTGTGGTCAAACATGTTGACTTTTTGTCAACGTCGACCACAATTTTCTATCTTATCACTCAATATTTTTGGGCGATTCTTGCTTTGATCCTTTATTTCATAGGTTAGAGAAGTGGACTGTAGCATTGGAATGACACCGGGACGAGTGGAACGAAAAACGGGCATGCAAAAGGCAAGAGAATTTATAACTGTGAGGCCTAGGTGCCACAGTTCAAAAGCCTACTGCTTGAAAAATGCACCCTGAAGGCCTAGGCGTCCAAGCACCTCCTCCTAGGGCCTAAGAGCCAGAGTACCCTCGAGCTTGGAGGCCTAGGTGCCCAAGCACCCCCTCCGGGGGCTTAGGCACCAGAGCACCCTCGAGCTTGGAGGCATGGGCGCCCAAGCACTCCCTCCTGAGGCCTAGGCACCAGGCACCAGGAAAAGTGGTCCCCTACCTCAAATTTGAACTCAAGCTTACTATTGGCTAAGGATTTCTATCCAAATGGTTTGGTGAGTGAAAGGGACACCTCCAAGGAGTAGAAGAACCTGGAACCTAGCAAAAGAAAGGACTCTTCATCTTCATCTTCTCATCTCAGACTTAGTTTTTTTATCACCATTTCTTGCATTTTTTTCATCTTCCTTGGGAGCCTTGTGGATTCTTGCTTGGAGAAGGTTTGGAAGACTTGAAGACTTGTAGGAGCTTTGAGGAATCAAGCATCTAGAGTCTATTGGGTTCCTTCTTTCCTTCTTTTATCTTGTATTTAGACGTGGATGCTCTTTTATGTACTTTCATGTTTATGTTTAGTTTGATTATGGAGTAGTTTTCTCTATACTTTTTATGATTGTAGCTATTTGAATTGGTTATGTTGGTTGGATTAATGGCTATTTGACTTTGGTTTTCCTTCATTGCTTGTTTACTCTTCTTCTTGAGCTTATTGTTGTGTTGATTGACTAAGGGTCCTAGTCAATTGCACATTAGATTTCTTTTAAACTCTTAGAAAAAATTAAAAGGGATTAGAATTAAGAGAAGAGTGTAGTGGCCATGGGCTTGTTGAGGGACTAGTCTAGGATACTAGGGGAAGGTAAATTGAACTTGTAATGCCCCTCTTAAACTAGCAATTTGGATGGGAGTCCATTCTAGTATAATCCATTCTAGTATAAGTTTGGAAGAATGATCCTTTTACCTGGGAGAGTAAGGGCCTAATTAGTTAACTTCACCAACAAGTAGAAAAATCAAAATATTAGCCTTAATTCACTAGCTAACCAAGTCAACTAGTGAAAACCATAGGAAGTGTGCTTTGTTAATTCATTTGAAAACTCCTAATTTACATTGTGTTTATTATTCTTGTGTAGTAGTAATTTAAGTAGAGTTGCAAACTTAGTTATTTTTATAGTGAGTAAATCATCAACTGTTGCTCGTTTAGCTAAAGTGAGTCTCAAGGTAGTGGTAATTAGCAAACAATACAAATCAATCCTTGTGGGAACGATATATTATTCACTCTATCTACACACGTCCCGTGCACTTGCAGATTAGGGTTGGAAAACTCACAACACTAGGACTGTTATTCTAGTGTCTAATTATATTATATTGTTGTATAAATTAATTAGTCTCATTGTTGGTTGATGTTAGCTAGAGTCTTAAAATTTTAGCTCTAAAATTGAGAAATTATAATTGATTTTGATCCCTTAACAATATGAATAATTAAAAAGATTTTTATTCTATAAAATATCCTTAAAAATATTATAATTATTCCCCAATTAATGACATAATCTGAAATTAAAAAATTGCCTTAACTATCTATTTCCACACCTCCCAACTATTAACACCATCAGCTTTTCATCCTATGATGGATGTCGACCAGGTGAACGCAATAAGTTCATAGTATAACCATGAACCACTTAATTTGAAATTTTAATTTTTTTATTTTTTAATAAAAATTTAAAATTTTTTTATCTACTTTACTTATAAAATGTAACATGTAGAAGTAAAAGGCACTACAAGATTAAAGCATAAAAGTGACTAAATATACTGCTGCAGTTAGTTGCCCTGACCAATTGAATTGCTCAGTCGTATACACCCTAGTCACATATCAAGAGTAACTAAGGAGCCACCACCACTAGCGACTGAAACAGGGAATAGCTGTATTTATAAGGACTCCTTAAATGAGTCAGTCGCTCACATAGACAACTAAGCATCAGTTGCTCACTTGTTTTGGTTTTTTTTTTATTTTAATTGACAGTATACAATTTGGGGAAAAAAGACAATTTTACTATTAAAGTATAGGGTGGAGAGTAATTTTTCCAGTAAAACATTTTTCCGAGAAATTTACAATTAATGTTTTTAAAATAAGCATATTTGTCATTGTCGTTAGTGACATGTCAAGATATGCTGATAGAGTAATGACATGACAATATTTTGTTGATTTTGGAGCTAACGTGAAGGCACAGGTGAACATGGTAAAAACAAAAAATTATTATACAATCACTCAAGTTATATTTCTTTCCTATTTTTCACCTTAATTTTTCATCTTCAACACCAAAGTCACAATTTCCAACTTGTCTTTCTCAACACACTAGAAATGAAAGGCTAGAGAAATTTGCACTGATAAATTCTTCTACCACTATTTCCTTTCATCTTACTTATATAACCACTGTAGTTTCAACACCAACCTTTGCCCTAACTGCAGCAACCCAAATACATGGATTTGCTTAACTCCAGCTATGGTAATTACTGGGCAATTGTTGCTTGTCATGTCTTGTACATAATCTGCAACCATTGAACAACCCCCCACTTCATTCTCACTTCCTGGATCTCATTACTGTCACCAATGTTAAAACTTAATAGCAAATATGTTCGTTATAAAAACATTGAAGGCATATATACCACATATTGGCTAACGTGGCCAGTGGAATATCCAACCCACCCTCATCTTAAATGGAATTTTCTTTGTGATAACGAAATATTCTCACCTTTAACTACCAAAGTGGAAAATATCCCCTGATTCAAAACAATGATAGCAAATATGCCCATTTTGAAAATATTAGTGACAAATTTCTCAACAAAAATATTTTAGTCATAAAATTACTCTTGATCCTATACATTAATAGCAAAATTGTCCCTTCTACCTATAAAATTTTAATAAAATTAACTATTTTAATTATTTAAATTAGTTTAATAATTTAATGAAGCAAAAAATTGGAATGAAAATAATTTATAACTACTAACATAAAAGTCAATTTAATGCCATTTTTTAGATAAAAATCTCAAATCTGACTTTCAAGGAACGAGGTTTAACACAACTAAAATTTATTCACTATTAAGATAAATCACAAAAAGTAAAATACAATCCAAATTCTTTCATTTCTTAACTATCCAACTTGGTAGGGGCGTAGCCAAAAATTCCACTTGGGGGGGGGGGGGGGGGGGCGGGCGGGCAAGGGCGTGATGTGAAACGGGTTATTAGTATGTATAAATTTATAATCACTAATAGAAAATATTAAATAATATTATATATAGGCATATAAAATTTGAAAGTATATAATAAATAAGTTTATTTCAAAAGTTTACAACTCAAAATTCATTAGACAGTTTACATATATAGACACATTGAATTCAAAAAATTATAATAATTAAGTTCAATTTATAGAGTAAAAATAGTTATTTAAATTTTCTATTAATTATAAAAAAATATTATACAAATTAAATTTATTTTATAGCACTTACCGGATAGTCTAAATTATGATCTAAAAAGTTGTTATCAGAAAAATACTTTGAGTTAATAAATTTCATGCAATGAAACCAAAATGAAACATTTTTTATAAATTTAGGACTAAAACAAAATGTTTTTAATATGTTTGGAACCAAAACAGAATGTTTAATAGGATAGAGACTAAAAGAAAATGATAATTAAAGAGTAAGGACTATCACGTAATTTATTTAATAGGAAAATGATTGAGACCTTAAATGGAAAAAATATACTAAAGCCCCTTATTAATTATAAAACTTACAGATAGATACCTAACTTTAATTTTTCTACAATTGTATCACATATCCAAGTACCCAATAAAATTTTTTAAAATTTTAGGGGGGGCGGCTACCCCTTCCCGCCCTTGAATAGATACGCCCCTGCAACTTGGACAAATGGATAATCAAAGATTTCCAAATTGAGACATATTGTGCATATACAATAATTGCATATCCTTGCAGTTACTTTATATACATACTATTTCTCACCAGATTGAAAATCATTGATAGATACTTTATGGTTTAACTAGATGCATATGTACATAAACTTAATTTGTTTCACAATAATAATAAGATACTTATCATTTACTACAAATTCTTGAAAACAAATACAAGTTGCCTTTATATTGATGATTGTGGAGAGAGAAGATGTTGTGCAGTGCGTGAGGAAAGTGAAGGAGTTGGAAAGGATAAGGAAAAAAGAAAGAGTGTATAATTTTTTATTATAGGAACGACTGACTGGGAAAACTTTTTGGCCGTGAATGCCTGAAGGGCGACTAACCACCTAAGTTACACAAAACATCTCAAAAGTGGGAAACGGGAAGCGAGAGTGAGTGTGGGAAAGTGATAACAATAGCAGCAGTTGAGAGCTAAAGCGGAAACGCAAGAACGAGAACAGTGACCTAAAATAAAAAAATTATGCAACTTAACTATCCACATGGTGATTGAGCAATGTTTGTTGTCCTTCAGTTGCTCATGATGTGAGCCCCACAATGGTGGGAGTGACGGAGAACCGACTAACTCACCAATGCGACTGAAAGTCAATCACCCATTTAGTTGCTTTTCATAATTTTTGTTGTAGTGTGAAGTTCCATTTATGTAGAGTGAAATATTGTCCTTCCCAATAATACGCTATTGAAAAAATTCATAATAAAATTGATCTGAAAACTAATATACCTCTATTATTTGTTAGCATCATTTCATTAAATAAAAAGAGTCTTACAAAAACTTCAGAGAATCATTTTTCTCAATATTTATACAGTTATCAAAAGGTTTAAGTTTTGGTTTTTACAAGGAATTTCTTTCTTTTGCAGCTAATTGAAGGATTTTGACTAGTAAAGTAGAATTGGTAAGGGCGTGTTGGATTTTGTGATACTCCCTGCTTCCCATATTTATTGAATCCTTTGGTTTTGGTATGGATATTAAAAAAAATGAGAAAATTTTGTAGGCTATCTCCATTTTTGCCCTATATTTTTTACGCATAAATTGAAACAATTGGAAAAGATGAAAATCAAAATGATAGTTTAAAACATAGTATAGTAAAGTTAAATGTAGTAAATGTTTGAGATTGGCCAAAATAGAATATGTTGCACTTGTAACCATTCTCCTATAAAGCTTTCAAGTTTAAAAAATACCAATTAAACAAACATGAAAATATGGCAATTGTGTTGATTTCAAGTGCTACATATTTTTATCTAGTTTATTATATCTATCTTTGACATTAAATTATAATAGGGAAAATTACAATTACTCCCATACGGCTTGCCCATTCCATTTTTAAAAACCTACACTTTGTCCCTTATTTTTTTACACTATCTAATAACAATTTTTGAAACTGTAGTCAAACTATACGATAGTTATCTTCCAGTAATTTTTATCTCTCTAATTTTTTATAGTTAATGGATATTTTAAATTATCAGATTTTCATTTTTGTAAATATATTTCATATTTATAAATATATATAATTATTTTTTAAAGATCAGTTAGCTATAAAAAATTATCAAAAATATTGAAATTACTGTAATATGGTTATCAGATAGTTTAAATTATGGTTTCAAAAGTTATTGTCAAACACTATAAAGGAAGCTTGGGGGGGGGGGTTTATAGGTTTTTCAAAATAGAGGGGACAAAGTATAAGTTAGACTAAACCACAAGGGGAATTTTTGTAATTTTCCCATTATAATATGTGTAGATCATAAACAACGAGAATATTTGACGAACTAAGCATGATTAAAGCCAAGAATTGTTTGAGGCTGGAAGTTAATATGACAAATGCTGATTATCTGTAATTGAGTCATTAATCACTTGCATTTATCCAACAAAGCAATTAGCTTAGCATAAGGCGACGAAGATGAATTCATCGAGTTTACAATGACTTGAGAATTAATCCATCTCAATTAGTAGAGGATGTAGACAAAGCTGGAAGGCCAAGTCAACGCTCATGCTTGATCTGTCCTTAAGCTATCAACTTAATTGTTGTTTTGTATTGTAACCAAACATTTCTATCTTTTTCAAAATTTTGAATTAAACGCTTGAACAGTTATGGCAATAAATTATTTTATTAAAACAAGAATTCATTCACATTAGTGCTAGAGTTGATAAATCGTATGTTATAATTTAACCATTAAATTCAATGTTCTTTTTTTTTTTTTTATAGAAAGCATATTATTATTGAAGAAGCATTACACCAAGTCTTTGCAATAAGATCATCAAGCTGGGAAGGGAGATCTCCTGTCCATAAGAGGTAATGATCACAAGATAGCCTCAATTGGGCTAGATAATGAGTTGTGTGATTATTTTCCATCAGTGAAACACACTCACTAGGCTTGAAGCTTTCCTAGGCGCCTGTAAACCTCATTTATGTAAGAATGGCTTGGACTATAACATTTGTGTCCATTTCAAGTTCCAGCATCTATGCTCCAAAGTCTACCACTAGTTTCATCCCCTCTAAGGCCACTAAACTCTCTTGACAAAATAATTCGGCAACCTTTCCATTTTCACTGCCAAAGCCATTACCACCACCCCCTCATGTACACAAAGGACCACCCTTATACCAAGGCCATCATCTCTGCCTATTGCAATCTTGGTATCTAGCTTCAACCAGTCCTTCACAGGCTATGTCCAACCTCGATTAGACCCAATTGACATGGGCAACAACCATCTTATTGATTAGGAGGGGTTTGCCTTGGTCACCTATAACACTCTCCAGATGCACCAATTCCTGACCGTGAACCAAACGACTCTTATTTTTCCAAAGGTTATAGTGACCAAAGCAAACCCCACCTAATCTTGTTGATTGCAGCCATTAATTGCATCACGGAGCCAATCCTTTATCGACCTTTCCGGAATCAAGAGAAGAAAAATAGGCGCTACCTTTACCAAATTTCTTTTGCATAATCGTAATCATAGAGGATGTGCAAAGCTGTTTCAAGGGCCTTCAAACATATAGGGCACAACAAATCTACCTCCATCTTCCGATATAAAAGGTTGTCTCATGTCGGAAGACAATCGTGACTCAATGACCACAGGAAGTGTTAGGCTCACTTCCTAAGTGCTTGGTTTAGGCCAAGAATAATAAAAAAAAAAAACATCAATTTAAAACATGAGGGACTTGATTGAAAGTAAGGATGAGGATGTAAATGAAATTATGGGAACTTGAAGGGTGAAAATGCACCATGCAAATAAGTACATGGACAAAGGTGGAATTAGACCAATTTTGGTTGACAAAAACAAATTAGCCGGTCAAGAATTGCGGCTTCTTCCAAATTAATTTGGTCATGGGTTAATTACCACTTTGGGCTATATTAATGAAAACTTGGCAATTGGAGCCATGAGTTAAGAATAGAGCCGAAATAATCCTACATTTTAATGGCTAAAGTGTGCACATGGAAGCTTAAGGGAGGAAAGTGTCACATGTAGAGTACTTTAGGACTGAGGATGACGTTGAGCCAAAATATTGAATAGGTGTACACTTTCATTTAATGCGGCCAGAAATCTAATTTTCTCACTCGGCTGCCTGTTGACGCAAATGGAAATCCTTTGTCTTGCGCTCATTAATGCGCCAGAAGCATTAATTCGGCTGCCTTCGTTTTTACTTGGAATTCATTTGTTGTTGGCTTTCGTTTGTTGCTGGCCGAAAAACAAAATCAGTAAAGGAACGAAACAGAGCTTCAACGTTTCTTCTGGTGCGAAAAGACGAGCTGGCCGAGAAAGAAGAGAAACAAAACAAAAGAGAAGAGAAGAGTTTCGTTTATACGCGCTAGTTGGCCGAGAGAAACAAAGGGGCTTCAAACCGTGAGGGAGCAAAGTTAGAGCTCTTGCCATCCTATTGTGGAAATTGAAGCTTGAAAGAGAAATCAAGCTTGGATTAAGGAGGCAATATATATTTGAGCTTCGGCCTTAGTTACTCGAGCAACCGAGAGCTCAAGCTTTGATTGTGAGGTAGGGTTCTCACTTTTACTTGTTTTCTTGGTATTTTTCCATGAACAAGTAATTATGGCAGCTAAGTGATGGTTATATAATGCTATATGATCTTAGCTTTGCTAGATGGGCATATTGAGGAGATACAGTTGTGTGTAAATTGGCTAGCTAGTCAAGGTAATGGCATGTGTTAAAATTCCTAGTGAGGGAGGCCAACTCGCTAGTGAATTTGGAGCTCTAGTGGAATGGGAGTGAAATTGTGAAGATGGAAGTGCCAAAATGCACATGGACACATGGCAGTGGATATGACCAAATATATTTTGTGGTGTGTGTGTGAGTTCTGTGTGCTTGGTTGTTTGTTTGTGCATGCTAACCCGTATATTGATGATTATACGTATTGGTATATTTTTGTGTTTTCCATGTTTTCATGTTCTTCTTGCAGGATAAATAAGCTTGTGGAGGTTAAGTCATTGGACTTAACTAAATAGACCTTATATGGTCGTTTGTGAAACCCTACTGAGTAATTGTTACTCATTGCCCATACATTTTGTTTCAGGAAAGGATATACAGCTCGAGTAGTTTCTTGAGTTGCTAGTTTATGTGCTAGTTAGTATGCTATTTGCTTGAGGTATGTGCCAACTGAATCTTGGCTTGAATACTTACATTACAAGTCTTATGGCTTAAGGCTGAAACTTACGTTCTAAGTTTGCAGGCTTTTGTAGTTGTGGGATCGGTCTAGGTACAGGAAGGATGTGTGGATTTGGACTCGGGTTACGGTTTGTATGTTTGGGTTGGTTTTGTGAGTGTGCTGCTGTTCTGTACACTTAGGTTTCTTTTAAGAAACTAGGGTATATGGCTTGTAACCTTAACCTTGGCTAGTTTGGGTTATAGCATCCTTGGATTGTATCCAAGCTAGTGATGCTGGACATTAGGCTATTTTGAGCGTATATATATACAGCCTTGTTTGTACATGGTTTGTATGTACATATGGTGGATGTTATGTGCCAAGTTATGTTAAGATTATGAGCTTATGGTTATGTTTCATGAAGCAGTCTCTTGAGTACTTATTATTGGCTGAATGTACATGTGCATGGAAACTTGGTTTTTCAAACTACAGAGATGTGGGCTTCTTGGTTGTCATTCATGAAAGTAGCACACTTGATAAGCACACATCCTAGACACTTAACAGATAAAAGTGTATGCCTTGTTTGTATTGCAAGTTATTGATTTATACCCTTGCCTTGTGTTGTAAGTGAGGGGTTGGGCCTACTTAAGCTGCAGGTTGCTGTTCTAAATAATTCCTAAGCCTCCTGGGACATATCCCAGCTCTCAGTTTAAGAAAATAAGGTTTAAACAATAGGGAGTTATTAACACCTGGTCTTAGGTGAAATCAATTGAATCTTGGGTAATTTTGGCGAGTGTTACTGAGAGTGCATAGGCTGGGGCCTGTGTGGGATGTGACAGGAAGAACTTGACTTTGGGCTCTTATCGGGATTTCCACATTGCATGCTACATAATTTCTCCCATTGTGTTCTGTCTCCTCATTGTTTCTTTGGATCATATAGCAAGTCGATAATCCTATCCTGAGCCACCGTCGGATCCAAAGGAACACTAGGATTAATTGGACCTCCGAGTGGGTGAAAACCTGTTGTAGTAAGCTAAGGTCCGAGGTCCATGATTGGAAAAGAAAGACTTGGGAGACCACAACATTTTAGCCAAGAACCTTAGGAGGTGAATATGGCTTGAAATGGTTGGCACCTGGAATCCAACCATCACCTAAAATTTTAATATTGGCCCCAAAACCAACCTACCATCGAATTCCTTTTTCAAGCACCATTTGACCAGCAAGAATACTCTACCATGTATAAGATGACTTTTTCTTATCCTTAGCCTATAAAAAGGAAGATGAAGGATAATGTTTTGCTTTCAGGACTTAGGTGCTTAGTGATAGGTCATTACATACTAATCCTTAGCCTTGCTTTGCAAGCATCACCAAATTAAAAGTGAAGAGGTCCTGAAATCGTAAGTCTTCTTCCTCCATTGAACGAATAAGGTGCACCTATCTGATCCAGTTAATGCCTCGATTATTCTTGCCTTGATTTCACAAAAACTTTTTTGCTGCCATTTTGAGCTCCTGACACACGCCTCCTAGAAATAAAAAGACACTTATGGCATGTGTGGGAATCGACTATGCCATGGCCTTAATAAGAATCTCCTTCCCTGCTTTCGATAACATTTTTAACCACCATTTAGAAATTTGCTTACAAAGGTGTTCTTTCAGGAAACCTAATGCTCCCTTCTTTTTACATCCCACACAAGCTATAAATCCTAAGTTTTTTTCAATGTTACAGCATTCAGGCACCCTGAAGATAGACATAAATTGGCTTCTCTTATCCTCTGTAGCATTAGAACTAAATAATAAACCAGACTTGGAAAAATTGACCTACTGACTAGAGATCACCTCATAAACTTGCTAAGTATTTTTTAGTTTTTTGCCTTCCTCCTTTGTGGGCCTACAAAAGATCAGACTGTCATCTATAAAAAGGAAGTGAAAAACTTATGATTCCTTGTAACTTATAGCCATTCTCGACAATCACCTTTCCACCACTTGATTTTTTAGAAGCATTGAAATCCCTTCTACATATAATATAAACAAGTAAAGAGAAAGTGGGCCCCTTTGTCGGAGAACCTTACGTAGGTGAATAGTACCTTGCTTCTGATCACTCAGTGAAATCAAGTAAGTGACTGAAGGGTTGCAGTCTATGATAATATTAATGATGTTTTCTGGAAATCTCATTTTCTCCATCATTATATATATAAAGTTACATTTAACTTGATTATACGCTTTGGACATATCCAACTTCAAGGCGCAAACACTCTTCTTCCCTTCATATCTGCCTTGGATATTGTGTAACAACTTATAAGCAACTAAGATGTTATCTGATATAAGTCATCCTTTCAGAAAAGCACATTATTCATCATCAATAACTCCCACCAGTGCTGCTTTAAGATGATTCTCAACTGCCTTCAAAATGATTTTATAAATCACATTATATAGACTGATTGGTCTAAGTTACATCATTTCTTCCGGGCCTTCACTCTAAGGATGAGCACAATATTTGTATGATTAACATCTTACACCAAATAACTATGATTTAATACATTCAGGCTATATAGAAAAATATCACTTCTAACCTAATGCCAAAATTTCTTTTATAAAATAGTGCAGGGAGACCATCCGGTCCTGGGGCCTTTGTTGGATGCATGTCCATTAGTGCTTGGTAAACCTCCTACGCAATGAACGGTGGCTCCAACTCTGTTCACACCTCTTTAGCAACAGTCACGTGAGGCAAGGTTGCAATGTCACCCACATTACTCCTAGTCGTAGAGGTGAACAACTTTTCAAAGTAATGAGCCGCTATCTTAATCATTTTTTTCCCATCAACTCACCATCCTTATTGCAAAGGTGCATGATTTTGTTATTTTTTTCATTTAGCCGACATGTATGCATGCAAGAACTTGGAATTGGAATCTCCCTCATTCAACCAATAGAGTTAAGATCTCTGCTTCCACATAACCTTTTCCTGATACTACCATTCAAATAATTTTCACTTTGCTTGTTGTTCTTATTGAAAATTTCCAGAGTAGCTTCACCCGTCCTTAAATCACAAACTAATTTTTCTAATCGTTGAACCTCTTTTTGAACATTTCCAAATTCAATTTCATTCCAAATCTTGAGGGCGCTAATAACATGCTTAATCTTCTGTGGAAGGGACATGCCATTTCTGCCCGGCTCACAACCTGACCAGACTTCCTCCACCACTGATGGAAAACCTTCTGATCTCACCCACATTTCTTTAAATCAGAAAAGTTGCTGAAATTTCTCCCTTCTAGCTGGTTACCATAAGTTCAATACTAACGCCACTTGATCAGAAAAGGTGGCTGATTAGTGCTGGATTGATGCCTCTCGAAACACCTTTGTCCAACTAATCGACACTGTCACCCTATTCAACCGACACCATACTGTGTCCCCCCCCCATTCCTAACTCTTGACCAAGTAAATTCTGAACCCGAGTAGGCTAGGCCTTCCAACTGGCAATCATTCAAGTAGTCCCAAAAGCACTGCATCAATCGATTATCCTTTTGCTCACCTTGTAGCTTTTCATCTTGATAGAGGATTTCATTGAAATCACTTTTGCAAACCTAAGGCAAGGTAGAAGCACCCCTGAAAGAACATAGCAATTGCCAAGTCTCCTCCATTTTTGATTGGTCTGCCACTCCATATACTCATGTACATCACCATTTATTGGTTTTGCCAGTCACCTTAACCTTCACATTGATGTGATGCTTAGAAAATGACAATAGCATTATCTGAAAATCTAAGTGCCACATAAGAGCTAAACCTCTAGAGCGCCTTGCACTATTAAGTTCAAACATATGCTTAAAGCCACATCCTAATCACACCGACTTCATTCGTTCCTTAGACAACCATGTTTTGAACAAAAAGGCCAGCCTCGCTCGATCTCTCTGTAAAAGTTTTCTCAACTTTTGAACTGCCCGAGGGTCTCCCAAATCTCAAAAGTTCACAAATACCAGATTCATGACGACCAACGAGCCTAATCTACAAGCTTCGATGATAAATTATCCACTTTAATGTTCCTCTTTCTCTTACAGTTAACACCTCCACCATGCTTCCTACTTCTCTTCCTGGCTCCATTTTTAGATAACATACCAACCACTCTATCTCTTTCTTGGTTGGTCGATGTAGTTTGTCATGCTAGCCTCTTCCAGTGAGTAACCTTTTTTACATTGGCCATTCTTCCATCGTTTAACCGTAATGATACTTCAGCAACCCTTTGGGCGATGTCCTCCAAAGTTTCAGAATTTTCAACGGCATTTTAAGTGCTGAACATGTTTGCCTTCACTGCATCAAAGCTTCAAGTTTGGCTTTAAGAATTTTTGACCTTAGTGAGTTCAGTTCAAACCTCTCCACCTCGGCATTAACTAGCACCAACCCTTTGCCATTATTTGAATGGATTTTACCACTCATAGTAGATTTTTCATGTGACCATTCATCCATGATTTCAGCATTCTCTCTTATCATTTCAGGATTTGCTCTTTTCACACTTTCACCTGACTCTTTTTTTTGCTTCCCTAGCGGCTTCGTCCAAATCCAATTGTCACCTCACATTGCCTATTGATGAAACTTCAACACCATCACTAAACCATTGTTGTGAACCAGAGTCTCATGCTATAAATGTTAGACTAGTGCCCCAACATAACCCTTTGCTTGACATTGTTCAAAATTGATTACTCAAAGGTAAAGCCTTCATCCATTCGCCCTATTGTGGAGGCCCTTCCTGAGACTCACAATCTTTATCCATGTGACCAAGCCTACCTTATTGAAAATAGAAGTGTTAGAGCCTTTTGTATATGAATCGAATCATGGTCTCTTATCTATGTTTTAGTTGGTAAAAACAATCTTTTAGCAGCGGCTTCTGTACATCTACTTCCACCTTAAAGCACAAATATTGACCCTTCAGCCCACCATTTTTCATACTACTTCACTTGTCATATACTTCCATAACCTTTTCAATCAACTCACCCAGCTTTCTAGCAGTCTCGGTTTGCATAAATTCAATAAAAATGTTATATCCCCAGACTAGAAATGGTGAGGTTACGATATCAACTTATCTAGGTTTTTATGTTTTGCAATTTCTTTCAAAAGAAGAACGTGTTTATCAAACAGCCAAGACACGCTGTCCATAACCCTAGCCACATCCCCCTTGGCCTTAAACATGAAAATGAATTTATTATTATCAATCATCTTTGCTACCATGCCTCCAAATGGTCTCCATATAGCCTGCATCGTATTTATGAGTGCCCCATTGTTGAATAGTCTAATCAAACAAAGTGTACCTGCAATATAATATTTTATCACCCTCATCACACCTAGATCTAACGTGGCCTCCAAGTCAAGGCTAATTTGTTCTTTTTCTGTTAATGAAAGGTTTCACCATTATTTTATCCCACTATCCACTGATCCATCTACCATGATTCCTCCAGCCATCAAGACGACAACCTTCTTACACATGAAACCTTTTTTCACTTCAAAAGAGATACAAAACCCTTACCAAAAGAAGACCATATGGTTGGCTGTAAGTCAATATTCTAATCTTATAGAAATTCCATAATTTTTTATGGTCATTTATTGCATATTTTCTTGAAATTGCTTAACTAAATCTTAATGGTTGAAATCTCTGGTTAAAAATGTGCTCTTTTTAAATGAAATTTTTATAAAAATCCAATTAATTTAACAACTGACCACCATAATTTCTATGAATAGATTCTTACATTAGATCCAACAATCAGCTTAACATATAATTCTCATTATAATACTACTTAACTTTGATTAATTTAAAATGAATTATTTTCATTTTCACAGCTTTATTTATGAAACCAATATTATTGGAAATTTAATACTATATAAATTTTATAATATATTGAATAAAGTTTGTTTATAATGCTAGTAAATTTAATTGAATTATATATTTTTTATTGTGATAGTAAATAATTCATAAGAAATTAATTAAATTATAAAAAAATTTCATCCAATTGATCATTATAATTATATAATATTAAATTTTAAATAACATTCGATTTAGACAAATAAATTTGTAAAAATAACAATAAACTTGGATTTGGCATGAAAATTAAAAAATTGTGTTATTGTCTCTTTTATCCTTTGTTTTATACTTGAATCTAGAAAAGTGGAAAAAATAAATATTAAAATAATAATTTTAATTTAATTAACATAACAAAATTTAAAATAATAATTTTTTTAAGAAATGATGAATTCATTGATCACTTAGAAAAAAGTAGAACCCAGCCACAATAGGTACAAATGAAATGGACAAATACAATTAACAAAAGAGAATCCAACATAGGCAACAGATGCATAAAAGTGCTTAGAAAATGAGGTATACAAGTAAAATAATAAAATGTTGATAAGAAGTTGGACAAACTTAAAGTATTCTGTCTCAAAAAATGACTTTGGGGAATGCAACATGACATTGCCATTGAAGAAGGCCAAATGTACACTGGTGAACAAGTTGGGTTCTTGATAGGTCCGAATTTCGACGTTGACCCTCAATTTTTTATTTGGCCTAAATGCACAATTCATTTTTGAACTTTGATGACTTGTACGAGTTCGTCCTTTAAGTTTAACTCAATATGAATTAATCCTCTAAGTTTTAAAATTTATGCGAGTTAGTCCTTCTTGTAACAAAGTTAAAAACAATGTTAGCTTGTTTGTCTACTGCCTTAACTTCTCCCTTAGCTTATGGGCAAACAACCAGCACATATCCATGCTTAGATCCATTGCCTCCACCATTGTTGCTTACACTGTTGTGTCATTTGTGCAACTTAGATGATATAGCTCACCCAAGCTCAACTTTTGACTTGCTCGGTTAGATTCATTGGCTGATCCATATGGTATTGCTAGAAAGATCAAGGGTCCATAGAGGTAACCATGACATCTCCAGAAAACAAATTTTAACAAAAATAATTTGATCCCAAATGGAGTACTAGTTAAGAGAACTAACAAGTATTTGACCAACACATATCAAACAACAACCAATATAAATCTAGTCTTTGATCTATCTAAACACAAAATAAACCTAAAAACACTTATTGCCCTTAGATATAATCATCAATTAATGGTTTTTTGTGCCCATTCCCCTATAATCTTATGAGCCAACTAGATGTCCTTTAGCATGATAGTCACCCTCTTGGCGTGGATGGCGTACAAGATAATGTCCCCAAAGAGACTAACCACACACACCATTATTGCCTCCTGAAGGACCAGCATGACATGGTTTTGTAATTAGAAGTCAATTTTGAAATCTTAGGCAATGTCACAAACATGCCTCTTGGAACAGGTTCTTGATTAGAAGCTCAATGCCCTTCTGATACTTGTGAATTTCATGAAGAGCAGTTCCCTTCTCCCCCCTTCATGCGGTAATGATGGGGCTTCTTGACTCCCTTGGTGGTTGGGGTAGGTTTACAGCTAGTGTGTTTCATGCTCACAGTGGAGTTTTGTGACAATCTTGATCTTGACATTGTCATGGAATTAGGAGGGAGAGCTGGAAAAATTGATCTCTGGTCATGGAATCAAAAGCACAAATTGGGCAAATGATGAGTAGTGGAGTGAATACATAAAAGAAGTTTATGATTCTACCACATAAAAACTAATACTACCTCCGTTCCATTTTAGTTGAAACATTTGTCTGGGCACGGAGATTAAGGTGTATGTAATTTGTGTTATTTTTTTATGTAGTAAAAGTTTAAATAATGATTAAAAAAGAAAAGATTCTTTTTTGGGTTTTGTGCAGTGAAAGATTGAGTGGAGATTAAAAAAAGAGTCTTTATTGGGTTTCATGTAAAATGATAATTTAATTGTTTAAACTTTTCCAAAAGAGGAAACGTTTCAACCTTTTGGGACTTTCCAAAAAGGAATACGTTTCAAGTAAATTGGAACGAAGGGAGTATAATTTTTAATTCTGTTACACAAGGACTGACTCACAAAATTTCTAAAACTTAGAGGATTAATTCTTATTGAGTCAAACTTAAATGCTGAACTCATGCGAGTCGCCAAAGTTCAAGGATGAATGGTGCATTTAGGTCTTTTTATTTCTCTAGGTTGGTCCACATAATTAAAAGCCAATGCCTTTGTCCCTTCATTTCTCCATTTAATTTTCTCCAAATAATGTCTAAAATAATGTCTATTGGAATAAGCTTATTTTTATTTTTACATCTTAGTTTTTTTGGGATCAATTTCATTTAAAATCTAATATGTATGATAATTTATTAACTATAATTTTTTATGATATTTTTTATTTTTTTCAAATTTTTTATGTATTAAAAGATGAAAAACTCATAAAAACTTATTAACATAATAAAAAATTCATTTTGAATGGATTATTACACATACATAATATTAGATTTAAAATAAAATTTATTTCAGATAAAAAAAATATATAAATAAAAATAAATTATTTTAAATTAATTTTACTTGAATTAAAATGAATTAGCTTTAAATTCTTTTCACGATTAAAGAAAAAAAATCCGTATTACTAAGTTCTGTATATATTCCTCTCTACAACAGCTTTATGAATAAAATAAGAAAAGTTTATAGGGACAGCAAAGCATGTAAGAAATGGAGGTTCTAAAGTTACAATAGCTATTATTAATAGAAGGAAAAATTGCACCTAGAAAAACAAAAATAAAAAATAAAGATAAATTCTATCTTCCGTTCCATATTCTTTGCACAATTTTTTATTTTGGTCATCTCAAATTCTTTATACTATTTCCTTTCTTAATAAGTTATATCCATTAAGTTTACCATTATACCATTCCTTCAACCTTTTTTTTTTTTGGTCCCTTGACTTCTTGATTTTCTCTCCAAGTCCAATCTTATCATCAAAGGCAGAGCCACTTTCTTTCTACATAGGGTGAGAAGTTTAAGCAGCCTTCACCATCCAACCCCACTAGTAGTTCCAGAAGGAAAACAGTTTGTCGTCGTACTTGTCATCATTTGTAGATGTACTTCTTAACTTCTCTAGTGGAGAGGTCCAACTTTCCAAATTCTAAAACCCATGGCGAGATACGCAAATTGGGCCTTAGGATTTAGTTTGATTTCTGATAGGATGCTTTCAATTTCTCGTCAAATTTGTTGAAAATAGAGCCCGACAGGGCCATGTAGGGAGCCAATGATGATGACCTCATCAATCTCCAGCTTTTCCAAGGCATTCCAGAGATGGAAACAAAAACAATCATATGTGTCGACCCATCAGATTTTGGAAGTGTTCGTCGCATCTTTCTCTAGAATCCCTAACCTTGACATCAAGTCAAGGATTGATGATGGATCAAAAGAGAGTATGACAAAGTTCAAGATTGGAATAAAATGGTTCGCAAGAGGTGATATAAAAAAGGCGATGGATAGAGATGAAGTGTTGAGCTGATAATTCAAAACTGTTGAGGAGTTTTAGGAGTGGATAAGAGTTTTTGTTTTTTTTACGTTAAAGTTGTTACGAGTTATCAGTGGTTGTTGCCAACAGGCAACTTCTGTTCTCAACTTCTCTTAGCTAAAAACCTGCAATGTAACAACTATATATATAGAGTCTTTATCAGTAATAAAGAACAACAAGTTCAGCCTATATTGTTATTTCTCGCACTGTTACTTCCAACATTGTGGTATCAGAGCTCGGTTTTCCAACCAAACTTCTCCAGAACTTGTTCGAAAAAGTCATCAGCAGAATGACAAGCAATTCAACAGTAGCGAATGTGGCTCAGCCACAAATCCCAATATTCAAGGGCGACTCCTACGAGTACTGGAGTATCAAAATGAAGACTCTCTTCAAATCTCAGGACCTTTGGGATCTTGTAGAAAGTGGATTCCCAGAAGCAACCTCAGATGAACCAGCTAGCAGGGAAGTTGTCAAGAAGGACGCAAAAGCTCTATTTTTCATTCAACAGGTAATTGATGATGCTATCTTTGCAAGGATAGCTAGTGCTACAACGGCAAAACAGGCCTGGAACATTCTCAAAATGGAGTATCAAGGCTCAGCAAAAGTCATTACAGTGAAACTCCAATCCATGAGGCGTGAGTTCGAGATAGCTGGTATGAAACAGAATGAGCAAGTTCAGGAATATTTGGCAAGAGTTATCTCAATTGTCAGCCAAATGCGAGCCTATGGAGACAGGATTACAGACGAGACAGTGGTTGCTAAAATCCTAAGAAGCCTGGCTCCAAAGTTTGACCATGTTGTAGCCGCCATTGAAAAGTCTAAGGATCTCTCCACAATGACTACAAATGAGCTCCTGGGTTCTTTGCAAGCCCATGAAGTAAGGATCAATCGATCACTTATAAAAGAAGAAGAGCAAGCCTTCCAAGCACTTGGTGGAGGTTCACACCAAAATCGAAGGAAAGGTCGAGGAGCTTTCAGAGGAAGAGGACGTGGTCGCAGCACCATTCAATGCACGTACTGCAAAAAATTTGGACATCGAGAGGATGCATGTTGGAGCAAGGACGATCAAGCCAAAATTGTGGAGCAACCGGATGAAGTGGACAACTATTTATTCATGACTAATGTAAGCTCTCAATCCTCATCTAAAGAACTATGATATCTTGACAGTGGATGCTCCAATCACCTTACAGGCGAAAAAAACAAGTTTAAGGATCTAGATGAGGGAAACAAAGCTCAGGTTCATCTTGGAAATGACAAGCAAGTGAAGATAGAAGGAAAAGGCACGGTCAGGATAATGGTTGCGGGAAAGGAGAAGTTCATTCGCAATGTGCACTATGCTCCAAGTTTAACCTACAATCTGATAAGTGTGGGACAACTAATTGACGGTGGCCTTAGTGTTCTATTTGAAGAAGGCATGTGCAGTGTTAAAACAAAGGCTGGTGAAGTGGTATTAAAGGCAGGTATGACTGATAATCGCATGTTCCCAATCACTTTCTCTCATGAACAAGATGTTGCACTAATGACTAGCAAGACAAACGAATCAGAATTATGGCATCGACGATATGGCCACCTGTATGTTCAAGGGTTACAGTTGCTAGAAACCAAGAGGATGGTGACGGGATTACCATTAATTAAAACAATTGATCGCGTCTGTGAGGGGTGTGCCTTAGGAAAGCAAGCTCGAAAATCATTTCCCAAGGGTCAGGCATGGCATGCCAGTGAGAAACTAGAGCTCGTGCATGCTGACATCTGCGGACCAATGAGAATCTGGTCTCACGCCGGAAGCAGGTGTTTTTTGCTTTTCATCAATGACCTAACGCGTATGTGTTGGGTATATTTTCTAACAGTCAAGTCTGAAGCTCTTGAACACTTCAAGAAGTTCAAAGCCATAAGTGAAAAGCAAAGTGGCAGCATCTTGAAGATCCTCAGAACAGATAGAGGAGGAGAATTTTGCTCAAACGAATTTACAGAGTTCTGTGAAAAAGAAGGCATTAAACAAGAACTCACAGCTCCCTATACCCCGGAACAGAATGGGACGGTTGAACGCAAGAATAGAACGGTGGTCGAGATGGCCAGATCTATGATGAAATCCAAGCAGCTCGGTAATGACTACTGGGCAGAAGCAGTAGCAACAGCAGTATACCTTCTCAACATATCTCCTACGAAAGCTGTGTGGAATATGACTCCTTATGAATCCTAGCACGGAACAAAGCCTTCTGTAAGTCATTTACGAGTTTTTGGATGCCTATGCTATGCCTTGATTATTGCTGATAGACACAAACTAGATCAAAAATCAAAAGCATATGTATTTATTGGATATAGCATGTGTTCTAAAGCCTATAGATTATTTGATCCTGAAAACAAGAAAATTGTTATTAGTCGGGATGTAAAGTTTGATGAAGATAGGTGTTGGACCGGGGAAGCCACTAAGGAGTCTTCCATCGAAATTGAAAGTGAGGAGACTCCAGCCGAAGCCGAAATAATCACTCCTCCAGGAAGTCCATTGCTCGAAACGCCTGTAGCAAGTACCTCAGAAGAATCATCATCAGAACAAGAAAGGAGGAAGACAAAGTCACTGAATGAACTCTATTCATCAACATATGCACTCCTTGTTAAAGAACCGATCAACACTTAGGAAGCAATGAAAGACAAAGTATGGCGAGAGGCTATGGAGGACGAACTTGCAGCCATAAGGAAAAATCAGACTTGGAGCTTGGTGGAACTACCTGAAGGAAAACATACGATCAGCTTGAAATGGCTGTTCAAGATCAAATACGCTTCAGATGGTCAGGTGCAAAAGTATAAAGCCAGGCTGGTGGCACGTGGCTTCACACAAGAATATGGGGTAGACTATGAGGAAACGTTTTCCCCAGTTGCACGGTTTGAGACTATCAGAATCATTTTAGCTGTTGCAGCTCAGCACAACTGGAAGGTGTTCCAGTTTGACGTAAAATCAGCTTTCCTCAATGGAGAGTTACCGAAAAAGGTCTATGTCCAGCAGCCTAAAGGTTTTATGATTCCGGGAGAAGAACATAAAGTGTACAAACTAAGCAAAGCCCTGTACGGCCTCAAACAAGCCCCAAGGGCCTGGTACAGCAAGATCGACAAGTTTTTCATCAGTAATGGATTCGAAAGGAGCTCAAGTGAACCCACTCTTTATGTCAAGCAGCAAGAAGGAGGAGACATGGTAATTGTGAGCCTTTATGTGGATGATATGGTGTATACAGGTTCCTCCATACAACTCATATCAGATTTCAAGGATGCCATGATGGAGGAATTCGAAATGACCGACCTGGGGAAGCTTCATTACTTCCTTGGGTTAGAGGTTAAACAAACCAAAGAAGGGATATTCTTATCTCAAAGAAAGTATGCTATGGATTTGATTAAGCAATTTGGGATGGAGGAATGTACTGCTGCATCAACACCAATGAACACAAATGAAAAGTTAAAGGCTCAAGATGGAACGGAGGCAACAGACGTGAGGAAGTTCAGAAGTCTGATTGGACGCCTTATCTACTTAACTCATACAAGGCCAGACATTGCATTCTTAGTAAACATGGTATCACGCTTCATGAACAGCCCTACTGCACATCATTTTGGTGCAGCAAAACGAATTCTGAAGTACATTGCCGGAACTTATGACTATGGAATTTGGTATTTCAGCACAACCAAGTTCATATTGAAAGGTTATACAGATAGTGACTGGGCCGGGTCACAAGATGACAGAAAGAGCACCACCGGCAATTGCTTCAACTTGGGAACTGGAGCTATCTCATGGATGTCTAAAAAGCAGAACATTGTTGCACTGTCCTCCACAGAGGCTGAGTACATTGCTGTAACTACAGCAACATGCCAAGCAGTTTGGATACGAAGAATTCTAAGCGAAGTTGGCCAGAAACAAATCAGTGCTACCACACTTCTGTGCGATAACCAGTCAGCTATTGCCTTGACCAAGAATCCTATTATGCGTGGGAGGACAAAACATATTGAAATTAAATTTCATTTCATAAGGCAGTTGATTAGCGATGAAGAAGTGAAGGTCAAGTTCTGCCAATCGAATGAGCAAGTTTCAGACATGTTCACAAAAGCACTGTCCCTCGACAAATTTGAGAAGTTTCGAAGCATGATGAGCATTACCAGCTTTGAATTACGGGAGGGTGTTGAGCTGATAATTCAAAACTGTTGAGGAGTTTTAGGAGTGGATAAGAGTTTTTGTTTTTTTTACGTTAAAGTTGTTACGAGTTATCAGTGGTTGTTGCCAACAGGCAACTTCTGTTCTCACCTTCTCTTAGCTAAAAACCTGCAATGTAACAGCTATATATATAGAGTCTTTATCAGTAATAAAGAACAACAAGTTCAGCCTACATTGTTATTTCTCGCACTGTTACTTCTAACATGAAGAGGGAGGTGGCATAAAGTGGGGACGAAGGCATCATATGTGAGCAGGCAGTGAAGTAGAAAGGAAGTGCCATGAGTAAAACTAGAAACAATAGACATAATTTAAGTTTTTCTTAAACTTCGCGCAGATTGAAATGGTGCAAACATAATGGAATGAAGGGATTAGTAATTATCACCTTATTTGTTAGTAGAATAAAGCAGGACGGATGATTTTTTATTTTATCATGGATATTTATCTTAATGTTTGGTTCTACCGATGGAATAATGAGTCAAGTCAGATGGATACACGACATCAACCAAACCGGTTTGCTTTCCCCCACGATTTACTTGATGATTACTGCTGGTTATTCGTTCTCAAGCGTCCATTTTGCTGTGTTCATCAACATTTTCACCCTGCAGCAGTGATTTGTCCAACTCTTAGCAGGGGGACGCATTGAACGTGCAGAGCAAACCCAGAAAGGACAGAAGATGGGGCCGAGTTTAGGTGTCAGATACTCCTCTCCTTTTTGGCCGATGTCGACACATCACCTTCGGTCAAGCCTGGAAACGATTGCCAACCCAGACTTGAGCCGTCCTACTGCAAATCCGTCCGACAATCCTTGTCCCAATCCACAAAGTTCCTAACTTGATCAAAGAATATCTCAACAGGTATTGTTCATCTCTGCCGTCGCCGGTGATCAGAGCTCTTGCGGATATTAGGATTTTATTTACGGTTAAATCTATTGAAAGAAAATAAAAGGACTGCAATGGGGACGGTGTATTCAGATTGCCATCAAGATGGTGGAGAGTCCAATTGTTGCTACGTGAGTCGAACCGAGTTCCCGAGGAAAGCAAGCCACATGCGCTGCCACCACGCCCACCAAGCCTTATTAGGAAAATGGTGGTGGAGGCTTTACGCCTTGTGGAGGAGAGTTATTGATGTCTTTAAGGCGAGGAAGGGGCCCTTCCAGGGGAGCTGTCAGTAGGAAAGTTGGGGGAACAGTTTAGCAATCTAGGGCTACAATTATCTAGCTCTTTCCATTGGAAGTTAGGTAGTGGGGTGGAGATTTGATTCTGGAAGGACAGGGCATTCCCAGAAATTCAACCTAGGGCCGGGATGGGCCTTAGTATAGGGCAGGTTGTCATCATGCATAAATTTATAATCAATAATATAAAACACTAAAAAATATTATATTTAGACACATGAAATTTTGAAAGTTTATAATAATTAAATTTATTTTAAAAGTTTATAACTCAAAATTCAATAGACAGTTTACATATATAGATATATGGAATTTGAAAATTTACAATAATTAAGTTCAATTGAAAAACTTAATTTAAATTTTATAGTTTTTTCATGAATGAAGTGTAAAAATGGTTATTTGAATTTTTTATTAATTATAAAAAAATTTATTATAAAATTTAAATTTATTATATAACACTTACCAAATATTCCCTCTGTTCCAATTTACTTGAAACGTATTCTTTTTTGGAAAGTCCCAAAAGGTTGAAACATTTCCTCTTTTGGAAAAGTTTAAACAATTAAATTATCATTTTACACAAAACCCAATAAAGACTCTTTTTTTAATCTCCACTCAATCTCTGACCGCACAAAACCCAAAAAAGAATCTTTTCTTTTTTAATCATTATTTAAACTTTTACTACATAAAAAAATAACACAAATTATATACACCTTAATCTTCGTGCCCAGACAAATATTTCAACTAAAATGGGACGGAGGGAGTAGTTCAAATTATGATCTAAAAAATTGTTATTAGACAAATACTTTGAGTTATCATATTTCATGCAATGTAACCAAAATGAAAACATTTTTAATAGGATTAGGACTAAAATGAAATAATAATTAAAGATTAGGGACTATCACACAATTTACTCAATAAGAAAATGAGTGAGACCTTAAAAGGATAAAATATACTAGAGTCTCTTATTGATTGTAAAACTTATAGATAGGTACATAACTTTAGTTTTTCTACAATTTTATCACATATTTTCCAATAAAATTTTTTAAAATTCTAGGAAGGGCGGTTGCCCCTTCCTACCCCTAAGGAGCTATGCCCCTGTGGAAGGATATTTGGGCTGGCAATGAATCTCTTGAGAAGAGGTTTAGCAGACTACATGGATTGGAAAGGTTCAAGAATGATGGCAAAGTATGTGAGAAGGGTGTGTGAAAAGGGATGAGATGGGAGTGGTTATGGAGCAGGAGTAGGGTGCTCCAGGGAAAGGAATATGGAGATTTTTCCTCATTTATGGAGGTGTGTGTACACATTGCTTCTACATCCAGATAGTTGCTGCTGTACTATTTGCCAAGATGGTGCCTACTCAGTTAAGGAGATTAGTGCTGTTGGATTTGTTTCACTCATGACTTATATTTATTTGATTTTGATGATAACAAAACACATTTGTTTTATGTGTTTCAAGGCTTTATCTAAATATTCATACTTTGGTCTTTTATTTATAAAGTTTTGATCTTTGGAAGAAAAATTGTTTCTCAAGCATATTTCAAATATTTTTGGTGATTCAAGTATTGCTTATAAATGAAGAAATCCTTTTGGTGAAAGATATGTTAAAGTTTGGAGGTTTGGAAGTGAGAAAAATACCTTGAGCTATAGTTTCAACAGGATGAAAATGTTTCAACGTGTTGAAACTAGAACAATTTTTTAAACCCGAGAGCATTTTACTTCTGGACAAGAAAATCATTTGAGTGAAAATTTTTCAAAGTGTTGAAACTGGAGCAATTTTTTGAACCCGAGAGCGTTTTACTTCTGGACAAGAAAATCATTCGAGTAAAATTTTTTCAAAGTGTTGAAACTGAAGCGATTTTCCAAACCCAAGAACATTTTCATTCTGGACAAAAATTTCATTCGAATGAAAAATTTTCAACTAGATGAAACGTGGACTCCAAACCTACGCGCGAGTTATCGGTTTGAAATTTCTTTAAAAATTCATTCTAAATTCATGCTACATCAGATTTCCATGTGTGTTAGGCGCTGACAGTTCATTAATTAGCAATATAGCCGTTGGAGATCAAACCTTGAATTAAGTTATAAGATAGAATTTTCAACCGAGTGAAAGTTTTTCACCTTGGTGAAACTAGGCAATAGAGTCGATTTTCTGTCAAATTTGACAGCAATGCTTACTAGTTTTCAAGGGGACTTTTCTAATCATTCCAACGGTCTTCAACGTCTCTTTTGCATTTATTGGAATACAAAAATATCAAGAATCATCAGTGAAAGCTCTCTTGGCAACCAGTAGAAAGATATTATCCTAGATTATCATCAAGAGCTTGAACTTGAAAGTTGCTAAGAATTTGTGCTTTTATTTGCTTATCTAGCATTAAGTGCTTTCATTGTTCTTATCACCTTGTAACCGTGAAATTACTGAATTTGTGTTGAGTGTTTAAGTGCTTTCCTTGCAAGGGAAAGAAAGTTAAAAAGGTTTCTAGATAGCTTTTGGTAAAACTAGTAATTGGTTGGGTTAAAAGAACCACCAAAGAAGTGTGCTATCCTGCATGACATTGTGTACTCTTGTGTTTCATAGTGAAGAAGAAAACTCTCAAGTGATAAATTTGGAGAGAGGAGTAGGCTCTCAAGATGAGAGACTGAACCTCTATAAAAATTTCCTTGCAAGCTTCTTTCACTCTCTATATACTTGATTCTTGGTTGGTGTTTTATGCTCATTTTCTCGGTTGAACTTGTTTGTTTTCAAACATACTTCAAATGTAGTTTTCAAAGCAAAATTTAGGTGAATTGTGATAGCCATTTTCTGGTTAGAATAGAGTTATTTATTGCTTCTTGAATTGAATTTTAGCTTAAGGGTTTAAGAACTCATTTCCGGTTTAGCTTGGAGTTCAAACAATTCACCCTCTCTTGGTTGTGTTAAGTGTATTTTATCAACAGAGGATCAAGAACTCTTATAATTGGAGGAATGACATACTTCTTATTAGACTGACTTTGCCTTGCTTTTATAGCTTGTTACATAAAAAACCTAATAGGAGTAGATTACCTAAACCTAATTGATCTAAAATACTTAAAGAAACACGTTTACATGTTGTCATGCACACAAAAACTAGTCTTGATCGAACTAAACTACTTTCCAGAAGTCCTAACTGGACTTTCTTTATCATTCCCTACTTTAAACTAACTACTAGTACGTAGTTTACGTTGGTAGTATCAACAACTCCTAACTCTTTGTGCAACTTCTGAAATGCTTCGAGCTTCAGAGGTTTAGTCATAATGTCCGCCACCTGGTCTTCACTCTTGCAATACACTAATTCAACCTCTTCCTTTCTAGCAAGCTCTCTCAGAAAATGAAAACGTACATCAATGTGTTTGCTTCGACCATGCATAACAGGATTTTTTGAAAGTTTAATCGTTGAGTTGTTGTCACACTTTATTGTAGTGCAGTTTTCTTGAGTGTGTCCCAGATCCTTCAGAATTATCCTCTTCCAAATAGCTTGTGAAGCACATCCTGCTGCTGCCACAAATTCTGCTTCAGTAGTTGATAACGCTACTATGGGCTATTTTTTTTAAGACCACGCTATTGCTCCTGAGCTCATAAAAAACATATACCCAGATGTACTCTTCCTGTTTTTTGCATCTCCAGCATAATCACTATTTGTGTAAGCCAAAACTTCACCATTTCCTCCCTTTTTATATTGGATCCCATAGTTTATTGTCCCTTTTAGATACCTCAGAACCCTTTTATCTGCTTGGATATGAAGTTCAGTAGGCATTCCCATATATCTACTGATGAGACTTGTAACAAACACTATGTCTGGTCGTGTTGCAATGAGGTACATAAGGCTTCCTACAATCTTCTTGAAGTAAGTTTCATCAGTGGCTATTCCACCAATGTCTTTGCTTAGTTTGCAACCTGGAACAATTGGATTGGTGATTGAGTTGCTCTCCATCATTCCAAATCTCTTTAACACTTCTTGAGCATATCTTCTTTGACAAATGTAGATGCTGTCATGTTGTTGAAATACTTTAATGCCAAGGAAGAATCTCATTCTTTCTACATCAGTCATGTTGAATTCTTTCATCATTGATCTTTTAAACCATCCATCAAATCTTCACCATCTCTAGTGTAAATTAAATCATCTACATATATACTTACAATTAAAACCTTCCCTTCTCTATTCCTTTTGATGAACAAAGTTTGTTCACTGTTGCACCTTGTAAAGCCTTCATTTAGAAAATGTGCCTCAATCCTACTAAACCAGGCCCTAGGGGCTTGTTTTAGTCTATACAACACTTTATGCAATTTATAAACTAGATGTTCACTCCCCTTTTTCTCATACCCCTTTGGCTGCTCAATGAAGACATCTTCATTTAAGTTCCCATGAAGAAAGGCTGACTTTACATCCATCTGAAAGATTTCCCATTCCTTTTATGCTGCCAACGCAATGATCATTCTGACTGTGTCCATTCTGGCCACTGGAGCATATACCTCAGTGTAATCAACTCCATGTTCTTGAGAGTATCCTTTAGCAACTAAACGTGCCTTGAACTTATCAACTTCTTCTTTTTCATTGAAATTTGGTTTGTAAACCCACTTCATTCCAATCCTTTTTGCACCATCAGGCAACTCAGTGAGACTCCAAGTATTGTTTTTCTCTATGGACTCTATCTCAGCATCCATAGTTTTGCTCCATTTGAGACTTTTTACAGCATCTTTAAAGATCACAGGATCAATCTGCACCAGGTTAGCTTCATCTTCAGAAAATTCTGCTCCATTGTCATACTCTTGCATCCATCAAGGAGGTTGTCTTCTTCTTTCACTTTGCCTTACATCTGGTATTTCTTTTGTTCTATTTTCAGTATTGTCATTGTTATTTTCGTCTTCATTCTCCCCTTATCAGTTCCTGAGTTTGTCTCATTTTCATCACATTCCAGTTCCATTGAGATATGGTTTTCATGGTTCTGCTCTCACTTCCATTGCCCTTCTTCTTCAAAGATCGCATCTCTGTTCACGATAATTCTTTTTGTTGTAGGATCATACAGTCTATGTCCCTTAGACTCTTCACTAACTCCCAAAAAGATGCAAGTGAAACTCTTATCATCAAGCTTAATTCTCTTCGCATTTGGTACATGAACATGAGCTATACTCCCAAAGATCCTGAGGTGCTCTACTGATGGTTTAACTCCACTCCAAGCTTCCTGATGAGTCATGTTCTTAACAGCTAATGTGGGACATCTATTTAGAATGTAGACTGCCCAATTTACTGCTTCAGGCCAGAAAGTTTTAGGTAGTTTCTTGTCTGAGAGCATGGATCAAACCATGTTCATTATTGTTCTATTTTTCTTCTCTGCCACCCCATTTTGTTGTGGGGTAAAGGCTGTAGGCTGTCTCTTTACTCCACTTTCTTCACAAAACTTCTTAAACTCTTCCGAGTTAAACTCTCTTCCTCTATTAGTTCGTAGACATTTAACAAACATTCCAGTCTCTTTTTCAACAAGTGTTTTAAAAGTTTTGAATACTTGTAGGGCATCTGATTTCTCTATCAAAAAATAGAACCATGCTTTCCTACTATAGTCATCAATAAGACATAGAAAGTACTTTTTCTTACTGTTGGATGAAGGATTAATGGCTCCACATATGTTTGCATGAATGAGTTCCAGCTTTTGTTTTGCTCTCCATGTGCTTTCTTTAGAAATAGGATTTCTATGTTGTTTCCCTATTAGGCAGTCTGTGCATGTGATGTTTGAGGCTAACAGTTGAGGAAGTCCATATACCATATCCTTGGATTGCAAGATTTTGAGACCCTTGTAGCTCAAATGTCCATATCTTTGATGCCAAAGCTGATTTAAGTTTTGAGTTCTTGTGTGAAAACAATTGCTTTCCTGAGTTTGTACTTTGTTCATCAGGACAAACATTCTGTTTGATGTCATGCTGGTTTCAGTGATCAAGCCTTTCTCTGGATGATAGATCTTGCATTTGTCTTCTTTGAACATAATAGTCAGACCTTTTCTTTGAAGCTGCCCTATGCTCAACAAGTTATTCTTCAGTTCTTAGACATAGTACACGTTTGTAATGGTGTGTGTAACATTGTTTAGAGCTAACTTCACACTACCCTTTTATGTGACATTCATTCTTGTATTATTTCCCAGTTTCACAATATGCTTAAACTTTTCATCCATGTTGCTGAATACTGATGAATTTCCACTCATATGATTTGAGCATCCTAAATCCAGAAACCATGCTTCTCCTTTCCAGCTTCAAACATATAAACATGTGTCATCAAGAACATCCCTTCTTCTTCAAATTCTGTGAAGTTTGCTTATCTCTCCCTTACAGGACACTCATATTGAAAGTGTCCCAGTTTGTGGCACTTAAAGCACTCTACACCAGCTTTATTAAAGCCTAGTCAACCCCTTCCTTTTCCTCTTCCTCTTCCTCTTCCTTCAGCTTTATTCTTTGCTGTTACTTTTAAGGCTTGTTCTTCACTATTTGCTTTCTGAAAATTTTGCTCACGCGCAATTAAGGAGCTCTGCAATTCATCTATTGAGAGTGTGTCTATATCCTTTGATTCTTCAATAAAGCAAACAATGTAGTTGAACTTATCTATCAACGATTTGAGAATCTTCTCTACTATGGTGACTTCGTTCATTCATTCACCATAGGTTCTCATCTTATTGGCTATTGTCATTACTTTGGAGAAATATTTAGAGATAGTTTCTCTTGGTTTCATCTCAAGAGTTTCAAACTTTTTTCTTTGTGCTTGAAGAATTGATCTCTTTACTCTTCCATTCCCTTCGAATTTTCTCCTCATAGAGTCCCAAATCTGTTTGAATGTATTCTTTTCCAGAATAGTCGCAAGGATAGTTCTATCTATAGCTTGAAACATATAGTTTTTTACCTTTAAATCCTTCAGCTTTAATTCGTCGAGCTTCTTTTGTTGGGCTTCTGCGAGCACAACTCCTTCAGCTGGCTGCTCATATCCTTTTTTTACCAGGCACCAATATTCTTTGGATCTCAGAAAGTTTTCCATCAACATGCTCTAATGATCATAATGACCATCAAAATGAGGTATTGTTGGTTGAACAAAACTTCCATTGCCTTCACTCGCCATCTCATTTGATCACAAGTCACCAGAAAAAGCTGCAGCTTTTGTGTTTATCAGGCCCAATGCAAGCTGTGATACCAATTGTTAAGTATATTTGATCAATAGAGGATCAAGAACTCTTATAATTGGAGGAATGACATACTTCTTATTAGACTGACTTTGCCTTGCTTTTATAGCTTGTTACGCAAGAAACCTAGTAGGAGTAGATTACCTAAACCTAATTGATCTAGAATACTTAAAGAAACACGTTTACATGTAGTCATGCACACAAAAACTAGTCCTGATCGAACTAAACTACTTTCCAGAAGTCCTAACTGGACTTTCTTTATCAGGTTGTACTTGGAACAACAAGTGCCAAGCTGGACTCTACCTTGCTGGTGGTTTCTATACGTGTGGAAGGGGCCCTCCTGGACAGGTAAACTACTAGAGCTAATCTTCCCGCTGGAGGAGATTCTTTGCCGGATGATTTGTATCCGGTTTGTGGCAGCTCGTGAGAGAATGCAGTTCGCATTTTAGTCGTGTGCAGTTCATCTACTCTTATTTGGAGGCTGGTTCTTTCATGGTAGCAGCTAGATACAGGAATTGAAATCGACTTTCTGGATTCGATGTCATGAAAAGCTCCGTCTACATTCACAATGACGAAGGAACAGAAAAAGGGTCTTGGAAGCTAATTGCGCAATTACTGCTTGGCCAATTTGCGAATGAAGGAAACGATCTGATTCATCTCTAATTTTTTGGACCTTTCACGCTATACTCTTTGTATTATTTGCTTTAACATTGATAGATTTCCGCTGGCCGCTCAAAAGAAAAAAAAAAAAGATGGCGGGAGAATCAAGACGATCCCTCTCTAACAAAAAAAGTCTCCCACTTCAATCCGTAAATTAGATGTTTTGGTGTTGTAATGTGGCATTATTTTGTTGGTGGTACATGCGGTGGAATACAGAAGGACAGAAGATTTGGATTGGCGAAGGTGGACTCAATCCTTTTTCAAAAAATTAATTAGTGGGTTTAATTTGACTAGGGAGTAAAGATAGTGGTTTGTTTGGTTATTTTTTTTGTGAGTACTTGCGACGGTGGTGGTTAGGTGTGAAAAAGGGCCAAGTTTTTTTTCCAGTAGCTCGAGTTCAAGCTCGAGTTGAGGCTTTTCGAGCCAGGGCAATTCAAGTTTGAGTTCAAGCTCGAGCTTGAGCCAAAAAATAGGCTCGGACTCTTTTAAGGCCAAGCTCGAACCTAAAGAAACTCGGCCCTTTGGGCTCGCGAGCCTAACGAGCTTCACCTATTGGCTCTTTCTCACTAGGTCCGATTCTTAAACCCTAATGCCCCTACCCCTTGAGCTCATGAGTTTCGATCTTAGCCTTCGCAACTCTGGGCTCCCAATCGGCTACCACCAGATAGTGAAATCACAATGTTGATGAGAGCCCTCTGAGCCACGGTCAACGATGATTAGTGTTCGTGAGTGGTTAATCTTTGCTGCATCTTCTCTTTGCTTCTCTGTCATTGTTTCTGCCGGTCACAATAAGCTTCAACCTTCAACTCTCATTCAATCATCGAAATCGGAGGCCTTCGGTCATTGATCAGAGGTTAAATCCTTGGGTTCGATTCATTAAAAATGGGTTCAATTCGTTTGGTTAATGAATTCTCCCATGCAAATTTCCCTAAACCGCAAAATCAGTACAATTCTCTATTGCCAAAGTGCCTCGAGCCGACGATTGCCAAGGCATTCGACGATCGCTACCCTTTGCAGTCTAGCTGCTTAAAGAAGAAGATGGCTCTTTTGCAAAGTTTATGAAATCAGGGTAAAGTAGCAAAATGATTAGAAAGTTTGGGATAATATTTATAATTTTCCCTCCCCTAGTTGTTTAAGTACAAAGTTACAGATTTAGTCCCCACATTTCATCTAAGTTATAGTTCTGAGACTAAAGATTTGTATGCGTCATTTGAGCCTGGCAAGCCTTTGAGCCAAAGCTTGAGCTTGTCTCGAGCCGAGCTTGAACTTGAAAAATTAGGCTCGAGCAATTCGAGCTCGAGCTTGGGTAGTACCGATTAGGTTCGGGCTTGGCCCAGCCCATTTTCACCTTTAGTGGTGGTTGATTTTCATTTTTCACCCATCAGACACATTTTTAAATTTAGCCATTGACGTTTATCCTAAATGACATTTTATCCCTCTTATTTTAGAAGCCTCTTAAAAGTTTCCTAGGGTTTTAAGAAACCAACACTTACTCCTGTAGTTTTTTTTTAAGAGTAAATTGCATAAATGATCCATAATCTTTAACTATTGTTTTGTTTTAGTCTCTAATCTATTGAATGTTCTATTTTGGTCCTAAATCTATTAAAAAGTCACTGAATGAAATATGTTAAATTAAAATATTTGTATGATAAAAAATTTTAAATTATAATTTAAACTATTTAGTAATTGTCTTAAAATAAATTTAATCTATATAATAATTTTTATAGTTAACAAAAAATTCAAATCTTCTTTTTTTTTTCTTTCTGTTAATTAAACTTATTTTATTCAGAAAGAATAAATTATTAATTTAAATTATTAATTTGCTATAAAAAAAATTAAACTACTTAAATTTACTGGAACATAGTTATCAAATATTTAAATTAAAATTTTAAAATTTTACTTCAGAAAGTTATTCTGAGTTAATGAATTTCATCTGCTAAGGGACCAAAACCAAACAATTTTGGTAGGTTAAGGACCAAAACAGAATATTCAATAAGTTAGGGACTAAAATGAAATGACAATTAAAGGTTAATGGCTATTTACACAATTTACTCTTTTTTGAATATTAAAACCAATGGATTAATTACACGTTGAAACCTTAAGTCTAGTTTTTGTTTAAGTTTTCTCCTTAATATATAAATTATTTCACTACTTGTCTTCTTCAAATAATATAATATAACACACTTATATATATATAGTTCCTTTCAGCTAACCATCTCCTAATAATTTTTTTCTTATGATTATGCTTTATTTACTTTTCATTGTCTGTAATTTTTTTATCTCTATATTTTTATTTTTAAAATATGTCTAATAAAGAATGTCATTTTTATTTTAATATTTTATTTTATTTACTTATTTGTATTTAGAATCTTTGCAAGTGTCCTCCTCATTTTGTTTCCAAAATTATTATGAAAAAATCTAAAATTGAAGAAATAATAAGACTGATATTTAAAATAATATAAAAATTCTAAAATTTCTTTCATTTTAATTAATACATAATTAGTTATTTTGTTGTAACTTTAGCCGTATATATTTATTATTAATTGTTTTCTGAGAAGGTACCATTAAACAAAATGCTTATTGATTATTTATCAATTTCTCATATGCTTAGATGATTTCTAGTCATAATTCTTTAACTTCATCCTTGATGTTGAGTAAAATTGAGATTGCTAAGAAATTACTATTTTTTGGATTATAATGCACCAACCTTTCACATTTATTTTCTTTCAAAAATCTTTTTTGTCATTATTCTCACTTAAGAGATGGTGTTTTTTTAATAAATGACACTACTCTTTTTTGTTGTATTCCATTACTCCAAGGTCTAGTCTCTTTTTTAGTCAAGGAAGTCAAGAAATATTTTTCTAAATGAGATCTTCTTAAAAAATAATTAATCAATCAATAAATATATGAAACTAAAATTATATTAAAATGACCAAATATTGCATTAACTTGAACAAGGTAAATTTTAAAGTTTCCATATTATTATAAAATGAGTGTTATCACTTCTTTAACTTTTTCTTAATTAGTTACTACTATTATAAGTTTTGAAAAAAGTGAGGGATAGAAAGTAACAGCTAATTTAAAACCAAAATGACATTATTAATTAGAGGTGATTAAAAAATTAACAAATACACAAAAGTACATACAACAGTAAAAAGTAAATACAAACTGAATTTTAGTAAAAAATAATAGAGTATGTAAAAAAGAACAATACATATAAATATATTATGTCATTTGGAAGAAAAAACAAATAATGAAGTAATTTATATATTGAAGAGAAAACTTTAGAAAGAATTAAAAGTTTTAGTCTCGAAATATAATTAATTCATTGATTTTAAATTCCAAAAGAGACAGTAGGGGAATAGATGTAGGTTTTTTAAAATCCAAGGGGCTTTTAAGAGATTTCTGAAATAGGAGGGGTAAAGTGTAATTTAGGGTAATCAGGGGGTAAATTGTAATTCACCCTTTTATTTTTTGGCCAAATACCCATTAGAAACGTTAGGGGCTTATTTGCTTATAAAAATATTTTAGTGACCAGTTTGCCTTATGAGATCAACTTTAGCAGCATACGTGCCTTTGTTGCCGTTGTATAAAGAACGTAACTTTCAAATTAGCAAAAATTACAAAACTCCCCTGTAGTCTGGTCTAACTAACATTTCGCCCCTCTATTTTAAAAAACCCACATATTACCCCCTATTTGCTTTATAGTGTCCGACAACAATTTCTAAAATCTTAATTGAAACTATATGATAATAATATTCAACTAATTTTAAGATTTTTAATATTATTTTTTACAGCCAACAGACTTTTAAAAAATACTCATATGTATTTATAAGGAGAGAAATATATTTATAAAAAGAAAAAGCTGATAATTTAAAATATCTATTAACTATGAAAAAAAAATATTAGAGAAATTAATATTATTGGAAGATGACTATCGTATAGTTTAAATATAATTTCAGAACTTGTTACAAGATAGTATAAAAAATATAGCAGGTAAAGTTTAGATTTCTAAAAATAAAGGAGACAAACTATAAGTTAGTGCATACTTAAAGTGTGTAATTGTAAGTTTTCCTTTAAATTAAGTAGCAGAATTATTGAAAATGTTATTATTATAGAGATTTTTCACGTCATTTAATTATATTAGTATAGCTGAATGTCGCACACATTAAATAACTTTTCTCAGAAAATAATTAGCAATTTTTAATAAATATTTTCACCCAGCCTAGAAAAAGGAATAAAAAGTATAGGTCATTCTTTTACAAAAATAAAATCATTTCACGGGGCTTCAGGAACTAATTCTCAAAATTTGGTAAATTGAACTAAAAGAATTAAACCTTTAATTTTCATTACAAATTGGTCTTCAATCTCCATTTTATTATATATTGGTCCCAAACCTTTACAATTTGTTTCATATTAGTCCATAGCCTTAATCAAGACTAAATTGATATAGAAATCCAATTTACAAAAAAAAAAAATTGATGGTTTAAATGGTTTATAAACTATTAAAAAATTATGAGTAACAAATTTAAACGAAGACAATTAGCAAACAGTTTAAATTAAAATTTAAAAAGTTAATATAAGATGGTTCCATGAGAGTTAGAATTCAAATTGTTTGATAAATATTGTCTTATAAATTTAATCCATTTCATAATTTTTTATAGTTGAAGAACAATAATAATTTAAATTATTAATTTTTCCTCTTTGTAAATCAAATTTCTGTGCCGATTAGTTATTTAAGGTCAGGGACTAATATATATGGACTAATATGTATGCAATAAGTTATAAAGGATTTGGATCAATACACAATGAAATGGAGGTTGATAACCAATTTGCAAAGGAAATAAAGGTGTGGGGCTCTTGGTGCAATTTACCTCTCAAATTTACTTTTGAGTTTGGTCCCTAAGTCCATCAAACAATGGAAAATGTCAATTTCGCCGCATTCGACTCTCGAGCTTGGGCCAATTACACTACCAGTAACTTGTAAACAAATATATAAATAAATAAATAATTGTCCTCAAAAGTCATTGTCTCTATTTCCTTCTCAATTTGTGTGATCACGTGTTGGTTTCCCATGTACCTTCTCTTCAAGACCCTGCGGTTTCGTTCTCTCCCCCTCTTTGATTTCCTCTTCACCTTACCAAACCATCACTAGTTTCTTCTTCCTCCACTCCCTTACTCTCTATCTATCTCTGCGCTGATAATTCTTTCTTTTTAGGCTTTTTTTTTCCCTTTTTCTTTCCCGGTTTATATTATTTTAATTATCTTGAACCAGCTATAGCTAGCTAGCTGTGAACTAAAAGAATGGCTGCGGCGCCGGCGAGTGGCCGGCTCCAGAGTCTGTTACAGAAGGCGGTGCAATCTGTCAAATGGACTTACAGTCTCTATTGGGAATTCTGTCAACAACAAGGGTAATTAGTTAATGTTAGCAAGATCTGGTTAATTTTATTAGTAATACAAATGAATCCACAGCTTGTTGTTACTTAAGGTGATGTTGATTATGGTTAGGGTTCTGGTATGGGCGGAGGGGTACTACAACGGAGCAATAAAGACGAGGAAGACGGTGCAACCGATGGAAGTGAGCGCGGAGGAGGCGACCCTGCAGAGAAGCCAGCAGCTGAGAGAGCTCTATGACTCTTTGTCGGCCGGAGAGGGCAAGCAGCCGGCGAAGAGGCCTTGCGCCGCGCTGTTGCCAGAGGACCTAACCGAGTCTGAGTGGTTCTATTTGATCTGCGTCTCCTTCACTTTTCCTCCAGGGGTCGGGTAAGTAACTAAAACGTACTACTAAGTTTCGTGTATATATTCATGATCTCTAGCTAGTTAACTATATATAGTTACTACTACAGCAAGAAATTGCGTTCTTGTTATATCAAGTTGGGTGCACCAATACTTTAGATTAAATAATGGGTTATTTAATTTAGTATTTTCAAATTTAATTATTTTCTTTTCCACTTTGAAAACTTACAATTTAAGAAACGTAAAAAATAATTTTAAAATGTTTTTTTAGAAACTTTAGTATTCTTTATCAAATTTTATTTTTTTAGTTGGGTAATAAAAAAATATCATAAAAATTTTATTAAAAATGGTTTTAATTATGGACATTTGAAATATTGACTTTGATCAGATGTATAAGTTTTTAGAAAAAAAATAATAAAATTTTAATGAGTTCTTGAATTAACTGGAAAAAACGGAGCTATCTATCTAGGTAGCTAGCTGTTTGTTAGAGGGCTTTAATTGGTTGTCAGTTATATTTGGCAGAAAATAAATTTCCTTTTGCTGGTGCAGCCATTCCAAATGCGAATATATATATATATATGTATAGAATTAATACAGCGCCATGAATTAGAGGAGGTCGTAGCTAGGGAATTTATTGCTGGGTAAGTAATTAAGAGGCAATTCAGTGTTTCCCAGTTTCTAGATCAGAGAAGGCCCATCTGGATCGGGAAAAGAATAGAGAGAGAGGAATGATTACATATTAAATGAGGGTGTAAATTAAAAACTTATTGTTGAGGTGAGGGTGTAATAAATGGACCATTAATAGAACACTCACATGACATCTCTGTACTGTAGGTACATGGGTTAATTTAGACGACATGTGGCGTATAGGTATAGCAGGAGATTGCTAGCTAGCTAGGGAATTAATCGATCCTGTCGACATGATTATTTATTTACATGCTACAGAACTAGCTCTGCTTTGTGTGTGACGTCTACTTGTTTTCTACATGGAACAACTCTTATCTCTATGTCAATATATAACAACAAAAACATCATTAATATATATGCGATCGATGCCCCCCGGCCCCTGCATGCATGCATGCTTAATTTAATTTCTGTAGGTTGCCAGGAAAGGCATACGCCAGGCGCCACCATCTCTGGCTTACCGGTGCCAACGAGGTCGACAGCAAATCTTTCTCTAGGGCTATCCTTGCCAAGGTGCGTGCCTGCGTGCCTGTCTATATATATATATGTATATATATTAACACACACATATTCTTTAATTTATATCTAGGTTTCTGTTTTATTTTTAGCTTTCGGAAATACTAGCTCTTAATTTTTTACACACAAAGACGGAAGAGAAAAAAAAAGGTGTTATGCATGTGATTACTGACTTCCCTTAGTCTTGTTTCTTTCCCGGCCCACTGCTGCTTGCACTTGCATCTGCTCTCCAGAGTGCTGGCGTCAAGGTAATTCTTAGAAAACTTTGTTCTACTTTTCAGAACTGCGTAAAAGTCGATACGTAAATTAACGGGCCGAACTTTTTATATTTGTCAGACCGTCTTATGTATTCCTCTCCTACACGGAGTCGTCGAACTGGGCACCCTTGATAAGGTACGCACCTACACCAACCAAAACACATCTTTTTAGTTAGTTAAGTTCCCCCTATACATCATTAGTAAGTATTAGTATTAGAAGCGAGTATTATTCAACCATCCATTGCACGTTTTAGCTTGTACCAGCATTATCAAATTTGTTGGTAATTATATATATATATATTCAGATTCAAGAAGATATAGCGCTGGTCCAACAAATTAGGAGTTTCTTTGCAAAAGGCAACCCTCCCCAACCAACGCCCAAGCCCGCCCTATCCGAACACTCCACCTCCAATCCCGCCACCTCTTCCACCCACACGCGTTTCCACTCTCTGCCCAATCCGGCCATGTATGCCCCCGCCGAACCAGTCATCCCAAACCACGACGATGAGGAGGAGGGCTCTGCTGAAACGGGTCGAAATAGTCGACAAAACGTTGCTCCGGGGGAGGAGGAGCCGATCGAGCTTCTGCAGCTTGACCTGTCGCAGGACATCCGGCTCGGTTCTCCAGAGGACGCTTCTAATAATAATCTGGACCCGGATCTCGTAATGATCGGGAATGAGCAGCTGCAGCGAGCCGATTCGTTTAGAGCGGCAGAGTCGAGTGGGAGGTGGCAGGAGCCTGTGAGTAGCAGTAGTCACCGACAGCAGCCTTCAGGTAAGAAAAAAACCTCTCTATTATAGAAAGGACCATTTTATTTGATGAAAACATAATTAAATTATTAACTTTATGTATGTGTGCGTTTATTCTTTTAGTGCTGAGAACAACATCGAATTTAAAAGTATATTCTTTTTCTGTGGAAATGCAAAGATCAAGCGTGAATCAATTAAATACAAAATTTCAAATCTTTTTACGTTGATTATTGTCTTTTGTACTTTCGCAGGAAGTCCATTACTAATGGATGAATTGTCGCAAGAGGCGACGCAATACTCGCAAACGATCTCAACCATCCTCCAAAAGCAGCCGGCCCGTTGGGCCGAATCATCTCCAACAGGCCAACCCAGCTACTGCAGCGAGTCAGCCTTTACTCAGTGGACCAACCACTCCGATAATCGACTCCACATGGCAACCAACGAGGCCACGTCCCAGAGGCTCCTCAGGAACATGCTCTTCACCGTGCCTTTCCTGCACGCCAAGTACGGCGACGACAACTCCCCCAAATCACGGGACACCGACGCCGCCGCCTTCAGAAAGGGCGCGGCGCAGGAAGACCTCAGCGCGAACCACGTCCTCGCCGAGCGCCGCCGCCGAGAGAAGCACAACGAGCGGTTTATAGTTCTCAGATCTCTGGTGCCGTTCGTCACCAAGATGGATAAGGCGTCGATCCTCGGAGACACGATCGAGTACTTGAAGCAGTTACGGAAGAAGGTTCAGGATCTGGAGGTGAGGAACCGGCAGATGGAGGCGGACCAACGGTCAAGATCGGCGACAGATCCAGAGCAGAGAAGCGAAGTGGCGGAGAAGAGGAAGATGAGGATCGTGGAGTATGGCGGCGGCGTAGCGAAGCTGAAGGCGATTGAGGCGGCGGTCGTAGAGACATCATTGGAAGTATCGATCATCGAAAATGACGCGTTGCTAGAGCTGCGATGCTCCTACAGGGAAGGGCTGCTGCTGGATATTATGCATCTGTTGAGGGAGCTACGGATCGAAACGACGACGGTTCAATCGTCTTCTAGCAATGGTGTCTTCACGGGCGAGTTAAGAGCCAAGGTGAGGGGCAAGAAACCAGGTATTATGGAGGTTAAGAAGGCGATTAATAGAATAATACCAAAAATTACTTGCTGATGACTGACCGCATCGTGACTGTTTAGCTATGGATATGGATGGCTCAAGCCCCTGGGATCAACGTGATAAGTGATAACTGATCTTGCAATGTAGTTTATACATTCCAAAAATGATAAATAATAAATAATAAATAATATTCCCAATGAACCAAGATTGAATGAAAAATTTTTGGCATCTAATCTATTAATAAATATAAAAGCAAGTAAATTGGCGATATACTCTTTTCATATTTTCGAGAAGGCTGATTCTTGTGTGCGCTAGGCGCACATATGTGCCTGCCCTAAAAAAAACGTACATGTACCGGTGAAACCTATCTTGCATGAAATAGCACTCTCCTACTTTTTTTTTTTTTTAATTTTTCTCCCTTATGAATAGCACTTTTTCAGTTTTTCCTAACACTTCTTTTATTCCACAACATAATAAATTGATTTTTACCTCTTTATATACAATTGGCCTTTTCTTTTATTTTTCTTACGAATATCGTGAATGTTTTACTACATAAGTATATTAATATTGAACATGTTTCTCCAGAATTACTTTTGTTGAAATTGTATATAAAAATATAGAGGATTTGTAGGCTTTAAATAATGATAATGATATATATGAATGGAAGATACAGAATTATGAAAAAAATAATTAAATGGAATTTGACGTGATTTAATCCGGATTAAATGAAGTCTAATATAACCGTGAATACCCAATATATTCAACAAATAAAAAATTAATTATTTTTTTATCTGAAACTTTAACATTTCGCACATATTGTTAATACATCTCAAATATATTTTATGATGTTGTGTAGTGAGAATTTAAATAAGGATGGCAAGATAAATTAAATGCCAAGAGATTACAAAAGAGGAAAACTCTTCAATATCATTTTTGGAACAACCAAAAAAAAAGATTCATTAGGTAGGTATGTAGTACATTTTATTAGTATGCCATCTGAGTGATTTTTTTTTATTATTTATATGGCTGTATAATGTTTGTATAATTAAATAAAGGTTCAATCTTTATTTTCCGTGGATGAAGAACAAACAGTGCATTCTATAAGAACAAACACTTAAGTAACAAAAAATAAACATGTAAAAGAAAGAACAAATATTTCCTTCTAAAAGAACAAGGAAGCCCTTCTAAAAGAACAAACATATCCTTCTAAAAGAACAAACACCAGAAGATAAAAAATAAGAAGTTTACAGAAACATGGTCATGTATAAGAACAAACAGTGTATTCTATAAGAACAAACACTTAAGTGACAAAAAATAAACATTTAAAAGAAAGAAAAACAAACATTGTCTTCTAAAAGAACAAAGATGCCATTCTAAAAGAACAAAAATATCGTTCTAAAAGAACAAACACTAGAAGATAAAAGAACAAGAAGTTTACAAACACAGGGTCATGTATAAGAACAAACAGTGCATTCTATAAGAACAAACATTTAAGTAATAAAAAATAAACATGTAAAAGAAAAAACAAACATTTCCTTTTAAAAGAACAAGGCTAAAAGAACAAACATATCCTTTTGAAAGAACAAACACCAGAAGACAAAAACCAAGAAGTTTATAGAAACAGAATCATGTATAAGAACTAACAGTATATTCTATAAGAACAAACACTTAAGTGGCAAAAAATAAACATGTAAAAGAAAGAAAAACAAACATTATTTTCTAAAAGAACAAGGATGTCATTCTAAAAGAACAAACATATCCTTCTGAAAGAATAAACATTAGAAGATAAAAGAACAAGAATTTACAAAAACAGGGCCATGTATAAGAACAAACAGTGCATTCTATAAGAACAAACACTTAAGTAACAAAAAATAAACATGCAAAAGAAAAAATAAATATTTCATTCTAAAAGAACAATGATGCCTTTCTAAAAGAACAAACACATCCTTCTGAAAAAACAAACATCAGAAGACAAAAACCAAGAAGTTTATAGAAACAATGTCATATATAAGAACAAATAGTGTCTTCTATAAGAACAAATACTTAAGTAACAAAAAATAAATATGTAAAAGAAAGAACAAATATTGTCTTCTAAAAGAACAAAGATGCCCTTCAAAAACAACGAACATATCATTTTGAAAGAATAAACACCAGAAGACAAAAGAACAAGAAGTTTACAGAGTCATATATAAGAACAAACACTTAAATAAGAAAAAATAAACATGTAAAAGAAAGAACAAACATTGCCTTCTAAAAGAACAAACATATTTTTCTGAAAGAACAAACACCAGAAGACAAAAGCACAAGAAGTTTATAGAAACAGGGTCATGTATAAGAACAAACAGTGCCTTCTATAAGAATAAACACTTAAGTAACAAAAAATAAACATGTAGAAGAAAGAACAAATATTGCCTTCTAAAAAAACAAAGAAACCCTTTTAAAAGAACAAACATATCCTTCTGAAAGAACAAACACTAGAAAACAAAAAATAAAAAGTTTACAGAAACAGGGTCATATATAAGAATAAACAGTGCCTTCTATAAGCTTTCTATAATAACAAACACTTAGGTAGCAAAAAATAAACATGTAAAAAAAATAACAGGCATTGCTTTCTAAAATAACAAGTAGGCCCATAAATATATACACCAAAACACAAAAGAATAAGTAATGTGTGAAAATGTAAAAGAACAAACAAGATTTTCTAAAAAAAAAAAAGAATATAAAATGAAAATATAAAATTGGAATGGACATCTAAAGACAAGAAAAAAAAAAGGAAAAGAAAACGAGAATAAAATGCTGGAGTAGAAGTCTCAAGACTTGAACCGAGACAACCTTTTTCCCACCCCACGCGCTCTGACCACGTTGCCCAATTTGGAATTTTATCCAATGTCCAAAAATATTATCACACTCTCCTACCGCGGGGCCAAAATGAACATTTTCAAAGTTTTTAGGGATGGCGCATGGAATAAGCCGGGTGCACGTAATACTAACTCTTTTGAGAAATTTTGACTAGATTATAAGTCAAAGTAAGGTGTAATGACATGTAGTGATTTTTAATTTTACCTCTTATCGAGTACACATGTTATATTGTAATTTTTGTTTCATTGTAAACCAAAATAAATTTAAGGTGGTTGCTATAATTTTAACTAATGACATTCAAACAGCAGAAAGGTAAGTGTAGATTTTCAAATTTTAGAGGATAAATGTAATATTACTTTTAAATTTTAAAGGTAACTGTAAAAAACCCTCTGTGTTAATTTGTCGGGACATATGTATTGTACATGATTATTTTAGCAGGGCAAAATCTGGGACACACAAATCAAGCTAGTAGATTATATTTTCATTCCTTATTGGGATAATATACAGAGTGGAACAACCTAGAGAAATTAATGAACAGCACAACCCCGCTGCTTTAAAGTAAATTCGGAGCAATGTTTTGCGTTTATGAATTCAATTCATTTTTTCTTTTCTGGAGTCGCGCGAAGAGATAAAAATGTATAGATGGATTGGTCCCAAGGAGGGAGGCGCGCAGGTGAAGTTGCCATGCTTATTGCTAGCTAGTAAGTCCATTCTTTTGGAAGAAATATCTCCGGTGAAGAACTCCGGGGAGGGGACATCACAGCGCAACAGTTTGCCAACGCTTCCTCTCCATTTTTGGATTTCATCGACGACTTGCGCCACAGATCTCCACCTTTTGAATTTCTCTTGTTAGTATAACAAGCGTCTGCAAATGCAAAACAACCAAAGTGTATAAGACGACTAATAAAGTTAAATTAGTATTTCTCTCTAACGACTAGGAGTTAAATTAGTTTACCTGTTAGCGTAGTTCGGGGAGAAATTTGCAGGCCCAGCTCTTTGACGTTGAGGTTGAGAGCTTGGACTACACGAGAAGGAAGAAGTACAGGGGCACAGGCTGCACCCACGTACATATTAATTAATAGCTAGGTATATATATAGTTCAATATATATATATATATATATATATATATATATTTGAGTAATTCTTTTAGAAAGAATATGTGTTCTAATATATACTATATGATATGATATGTTAATCACGTACCCAATCTCCTGTACTGTTGGGAGTTGTTCGTGCCAGCAGCTGTCTGCGGCAGAAACACACCGGTGCCGGTCGACCGCCCGCCGGAATCTAGAAAGAAGGCCTGCATGCCATGTCCTCCAAAAGCCCAGATGTTTGAATGTTTGTGTCTATGATCATTTGGTCCTCTTCTGCTATGTTTCGCCTTCTACATATATATTTTTCAACACACAGCCAAAGTGTTTATTTAAAAATCAGAATCGACGGCGATAATTGACGAAATTTCAAGATGGTGCACGCCAAGAATATAAATTTTCCCCGGCCATTTGTTTCTTCAGTTAACATTACCATTACTGTTATTTACGATATGTCAGTAAACTATAGCTAGCTAGTGATTAATTGAAAAACAAATCGTTCATTTTCATGTAAACAAATTAAATTCGGAGCAAGGAAGATAATGACTACTTTAATTAGCTATATATAGGGGGGATATACATCATCTATATATGTGCCCTCTACCTACAACAGATAAAGACCTGCTTGTTGGGGATTAACACAAGCGACTAATCAGGGTAATCGAAAATTGAAATATATATTGTTCCTAATTAGTGGATTGTTATCCAGAAAAGTAATTGTAAATAGTACTACAACGAGAGCAACGAAAATTAATTAGTTTAATTCCACCCCTAGATATAAACAAATTAAACTCAATGACACAATTGGTCAGCTTAATTACCGCTAGTTGATAAACACGAAATTATTAATAGTAAAACGCCATATAATTAACTGACTATAATTAATTAAAAGCCATTCTATTGGTACGAGTTTATATAGTTTAATCACGAATTCTGTTTTAATGCTATCAATTGTTCCTTGAAATCATCATATGGATGAAATAAACATGTGTGTAGCATATGGCAAAGTACTTTAAACACACGTAAATCCACGAAGCAGTGAGTTAGAGCTGATGATCAGTTTTAGTTTATAGCAGCTCAAAATCAGATAAAGCTCTCTCTCTTTGTGTGTGTATGTCTATGTATATAGAACTACTTAAACATTCGAGTAATTTTACCGGTCATCCCTAAACTATATCTAATGTTACTTATTTATCCATAAACTATCAAATGTTGCTTAATCATTCCTAAATTATATTCAATGTTTCTTAATCGTTTTGTCGTTGTCTATTGTATTGTTAAATATGGATGAAAAAATGATGTGCCATCATTTTTTTATATCACATTAGTAGTCATTTCATTTTTTTGTCCATCATTAACGACTGTAATGAACAGTAGAGCTATTAAGTAATATTGGATATAGTTTAAAGATAACTATGCAATGTTTGATAGTTTAGAGATGGATAAATAACATTGTATATAGTTTAGGGACGATCAGTGAAATTTACCTTAAATATTTTTAGGGGTCGAGGGAATGTACACTACATTTAAAATTTTATAAAGTGTCAAAATGAATTAATAAATTATTATGAGTAAATTGCCTAAACGGTCCCTAACTTTTAGTAGTTGTTTGTTTTTATTCCCTAACTTATTGAATGTTTAGTTTTGGTCCTAAACCTATTAAAATTATTTCATTTCGGTCTCTCACCATATGAAATTTATTAACTCAGAACAATTGTCTAACAGAAGCTTTTAAAATTCTAATTTAAGTATTCGATAACGATCTTTCAGTAAATTTAAACAGTTTAATAATTTTTTATAGTAAATATACAATTTAAATTAATAGTTTTTTCTTTCTGAATGAAATAAATTTAATTTATAGAGAGAAAAAAAATGATTTAAATTTTTCATTAATTATGGAAAAATTATTATACATATTAAATTTATTGTAAGATAGTTACCGGATAGTTTAAATTATGATCTAAAAAGTTGTTATCAGACAAATATTTTGATTTAACAAATTTCATCAAATTTGGACCAAAATGAAACATTTTCAATAGATTTAGGACTAAAATAGAACATTCAATAGGTTAGGGACTACAAGGAAACAATAACTAAAGGCTAGGGACTATTCATAAAATTTACTCAAATTATTATACTAAACTGATAATAATGTTAATTTTGTCATGTGCTTAATTAATTTCTATAACTTGTCTTCCTGGTATATGCATGTAATTATACAATATAGAGAAATAAAGGACAGAAACTGTGTGTATCTATTTGTTCAAAATAACAATATCACTTATCATATTCCTAAATTTTAGCACTCCATAAAATTAATAAAGTGAGATTATTGCTTTGGAACTATATAGGTACAAGAGGTCAAGGTGAGAAGCACTGTTTGCTTGGTGGGAGTAGATAATTACAAAGCTAGCTAGATATGCCCCTTTCCCTGGGTTTTTGGTCGCCTTGTTCATTGTTAGGTCGTCAGTTTCCGCCGGCCGGCCGGCCATCTACAAATACTATATATTTGTCTCTATTGTATTGTATTTGTATTAATGCAGCTGTGTATTACGGGCCGGGAAGCCCCCCTTTCCCACTTTGACCTCGTTTCCCCCTCCGTTTCCCTCTTCTATTTCTGCCCCAGAAAATCCCGTTTCAACTATATGTGTGTGTGTTTATCCTATTATTTAAATTTGATTCTCTATATGTATATATTGATAATATGCACAAAATTGAAAAAACACTAAAATATATGGTGGAAACTGCAAAAATTAATGTACGTCCTGACGTGAAGTACATACCCGTTCTTGAACTTGAAGTGGTTCTGCAGGCTCGGCTGGCACCTTCTGACGATAAAGATGGATCATCTTTTGTTTCTGGCAATCCTGCTGCAATTACAATTAAACCCAAATAGATCGAACCCGGCCTGTTACTTTCGCTGGATATACACACACATCCTAATTAATTATTATAGAGATGAAAGATGAAAGGACGTAATGGGAGATCAAGATGCACCTTTTTGAAGTCCCAAAGAGCCTCGTCTGCAACACGCCAAGGCAGACGCGACATTCCTTCATCCAAACCAAATTCTTGGTCCATAGCGGCAGCACTTCTTGTTTTTGTTCTATTCTTCTTGCTAGTGTTTTGTCGATCCTGGGAAACTGGGAGAAATGTACAGGGAGGGGATAGGTTTCCCGTTGGAGCTCCAACTTCTGACCTGCAACTGAACTAAAACACTTGCGTGGATGGGAAGGGCTTGAGAGACGATGCACCTATATATAGCCCTTCACCGATCTTAAGCGCCGTTCGCTTTCGTTTTACCAAATTGACCTTCATTCACGACATTAATTATGCGTTGTACCACCGCCACAGAGGAGAGCTGTTGTGTTTTGTTGTGTCAAATTTGGAATCAGTGAACGTTGACAAATTCCGAATTACTGCCTCCCAAGAAAATCATTGTCGTTTCAGTTTTTTTATAGAGGTTTCAGATTTTAATTGGGGAGTCACAATTTGCGAAATGATTCAAAATTCAAATGTCGAAATTTTGGGCATCCGTTCAATACATGCGACATATAGATTAATATGCATTTACTTCATTTTTTGAGCCAGATGATTTCCCTTCGTGATGTCGGTAAAAAAAAATTTGCATATATTCACTGGACTTTGGTTTTTCATGTACTAATAAAGTACTTTATTTCATAAACCCGAGAAAATAAAAAACTCCAAAATTCATTACTACTACTATGTTGAGTTCAACTTTAAAAACTAAAATGATTCGAAATTCAAAAGTAAACCCATGGTGGTCAAATTAAATGCTACTGAAAAACAATCGTACTTATTTTAGTCCATCTCTGCCTGAAACAAAAGAACAAAATCATTTTAAGCACCTTTCAGAAATTAGAGGGCACCAAGGTCTTTTTCCTACGAAGTTGGGTTCGGTTGGGTTCGGTGAACACCTTTCTCTCTCGCTAGGCTCTGTGTTTTTTTCGCCAATAACTCCTTTCCCGCCCGGCTGCTCCATGTCCAAGTGTTCACTAAGCACTTTATATCAGATAAATAAATAAATAAAAACTTCCACCTCACTTACCGTATTCTTTCTATCTCATAATACCGCAACATTTTTCTTTTTAGAAGTCTCAAATTCTGTCATTCTTTCTTGTAAAAATAAAAGGCCACCAATATTATACAATTGTCGTTTTTATAAGCCACTAAAAACAATAATTTTTTAAACTATGTCAAAAGTTAAATGGCCATATTTTACGAGACTAGGAGTATTTATTATTCTAATATGATTTGGTTCAAAGTCTTTTATAACTGATCAGCAAACCGTCATCAAATTTTTAACTTATGGACCCGAGAATATAACACAACAATATCTGCTTCATTCTTCTTAACCACCAAACCAACCCACCAACATCTTCAACATGTTTGGTTTAGGAAAGTGGAGCCTCCTGCTTATTGCAATTTATTTTCAGGTAAATCGCTAAATGTGACGATATTGGTGAACTACTGATAGCTGATTATAGTAATAGCATGCATGAGGATTCGTGCATCAGATTAGTTTCATTGGGTTACCAAAGACACTAAATTTTGTCCTTATACTCCTTGATACTGGGCTCCTTGATTATCTAGTAGTTGACATGGCTTGAGGATGAGAAGTGCAGGGTCAAAATGGATGAACCTGTTTCATGATCAAAAGTTAGTCAAAATGTTGTTCACGAACATCAAACTGGTTACCTTTTTGGAACCCTGCGTAATTGGCAACACGTTTTCCTTTCTCCAGAGGTTGGTGAACCGGATGAGAATGTGCTGTTCTGCTTGTGAATAATTGTCTCTCTGCTCATATCCGTAACCCAACAAACAGGAATCTTCACCACTATAACACAATTTTCCATAGAAATGGAGCTTAACCAAGACAAAAAAAAAAAAAAGTTAACTGTGCTATGGAGATTCCAGCTGACCATGGTCAATGTAGAAGCATCCGAACGAGACATTTCTGCAAACGAAAATCCAAGACTACAACATATCATCATCTTCCGCCTCAGCAACCCACTTGCAACAGATGTTTGATAACATTGATCTAGTTAGCTTTATCAGCATCCACCCTCAAATAAGATCAAGGAATTAGCCGTCATAAAATTTTTGGAACTTCACTCACACACATTTTGCTAGTTAGTTTTATAAGTTGATGTGTCTCGTCATCGAGAGGGACGTTATCCTTTGTCATCCGTTCTGCAACTATCAGTGGCATTTTACCAGCTTTTGCATATGTTCGTATCAGTGAATTGTACACCTTTGTACTGACATGGCCAGCATTCCGGAGAATGACCAACATCTTCTCTGCTTCCTTAATATTCCCAAGCTCCTCAAGGTTCTTAAATACTTCCCCGACCAGACGATCACTAGGATCCCATTTTTTCACGCTGCCAACAGCTTTCTCAAAGCACTCCAACACTTTCTCCATCCGCTTTTCTTTTAAATAACCCCAGGTGAGAAGTTCCCAAGAAGTGTAGCATGGAGAGATTCCTTTCTGCACGATTTGATGGAAAAAGTTCTCTGCAACTTCCATACAATCTCTGTTAATGTAAGCAGCTAGAAGTATATTTGCAACTCTAGTATCACCAGTTTTAGAAATAGATTCCCATTCTTTATAAAGATCCTCAGCTTGTTCAAGTTCCCTAAGTTTCACAAGAGATGATATCATACAAGTATACTCAGCATCATTCATTTTGCGAAACGATGATTTCATCTTCTTCCAGATTCGCTCAACTCCACCTTTGTCCCTCATATTTGCATGTAAACTCAGAAGAGAGGAGTATGCAACTCGATTTTTACTAGAAGCTTTCTTCTCCATTTCATTCAAATAGAAAGCTGCCTTCTCAAATTCTTTCCATTTTACATACAAGTTACTAAGTGCACTGTAAGTTACCCAGTCAGGCTGCAGTTTTGCCTCCTTTAGCTCAAGAAAGACTTTCTCAGCAGCGACAACATCATTTTTTGAAGCACATGCAGTTAACCACAAATTATAAGTAACAACATCTGGCCTGGCATGCTTCTTTAATTCCTGAACAACTTCAGGAACCTTGTCCAATTCACCCTTTGATATGTACAAAGAAAGCATGTGGTTAAAGGGAAGGGGGCTTTTCAGAAACCCAGACACTGACATTTTCTGCTTTAAAGCTTCTGCTTTTGCAGGCAGGTTGTTTTGGACATAGGTGTGAAGAAGAGCTGAACAAGTGTGCCGCTCCCTCATTCGATCAGGAAGGTCTTCAAAGAATTTTTCTCCGCTAGCTAGACCACGAACTTTTGCAACCAAGTCCAAATGCATGGCATAATCACCAGGTAACAGTTTTATATCAGGTTGTGATGTCATCCATTCACAAACCTATAAGTTCAAAAAGAAGAAAAAGCTATAAGGGTTTCTCCCCATCACATGAGACGAGACAACTCAAATTAGATGTACTGCACAGAACAAAATGGAAGTTCTAAACGTATCTGTGACCACCTGAACTTGGTTCTCATACTTGGTACTTAGTCATTCTGTTTTAATTTATTCTTGAGTTCAAATGGGTATGAATTTGCTGACAAGCTGATTCCGAATACTGAGTTGTTCTATTATCCAGAGGGACGTCCAGAACTCATTAAGTTTGATCAGATGAAAACTAGAACATCTGCTCGACACAAATGCAGCTAAAATCCTCTCCGAGCTAGGAAACAGATGAAACATCCATGCTCAGAAATATTACTCCCAGTAACTAAATCACAATAACTGACATATTTCTTGTATTATCCCTCAATGCTGGATTCTTCCGAATTCATGGACGAGATTGGAGCTAAACGAAAATTATCTAACTCATGACTCTAGCATACACCTAGCATCAGGTTAAATGCCTCCTTAACCTTCATAACAGAAGAAAAATGGAGGATTAGAATGAAACGCCAGAAAACTAAAGTAATCTCGTTTCACCTTTGAAAATATTCAACATGATGCACTTCAACAATGTATCAAAATTCTCTAGAGAAACGTATGTCATTAGAATCTCCAAATTAAATCCTATTAAAGGGTAGGAACATTTGAAATGGACACATCAATTTCGACAACTGATCTCAGCAAGAAAAAGCTAAGTAATTGAAATAACCTCGAGGGCGTGCTTGTAGCGTCTTAGCTTACGAAGCTCTCTCACAACTCGATTCAGCTCGTACTTCCGCACACAGTGGCCTTCTTCTTTCCACTTCCGTATGGCAATCACGGCGCTGCGCTTTGGGTACACAAGGCTTAGGAGCCTCAACCCCAGCGTGTCCCTGTGGTTGCCGCCCTTTTTCAGGGTGCCGCCACCGTCAGAACCCAAACCTTTCTCAACCAGCGCCGATCCGGACGAGAATAACCGTCCGGCAGCAGATGATGCGCGAAGAAGCGTGCTCAACATTTTTTGGTACTAGAAAGCTTCTCGACCTGGGGAGACGAAAACGATTTCTGGGCATATTTTCGGGCTCTGAAGAAATCGGGCAAAAGGCAAAAGAACAACGACGTCGTTCTAAATTCGTAAATCGTACTTTTCGTTAGCTGGTTTGGATCCGTATGTGGCCGTGATTGGATCAATATTGGGCTTCCTGTGCTTGCAAATAGGCCCAATTGAGAAACGGTCCGATAAGCCTGCGAGTAGAGCTGAACATTCTGTTTCTGTAGGCGCAGCAACTCTGAAAATCTCCCCCTGCTTCCGCTCAACGCCATGAATTGGCCGTCGATTTAACAGCGGCAATCGCTCGCGCGAAGCACGTAGCTAGAAAGCCTGCTGCTGCTACTCTCTGCCCCTCAGATATCTCGCGTTTCGACGCGCCAAATCCATCTCCCTCGCTTTCTTTTTCCGCTTTTCAATGACCGGCGTTTCACTCTCCGGCGGCCGCACCGCCATCAGAGTCGTCGTAATCGGAGACCGCGGAACCGGAAAGTCTAGCCTCATATCAGCCGCTGCGTCCGAGTCCTTCCCCGAGCACGTACCGTCGGTTCTCTCTCCGACTCGCCTTCCCGCTGACTACTATCCCGATCGAGTTCCCGTTACCATCATTGATACTTCATCCATGTACATATTCCTATTTCTTTCACCATATTAAGCTATGTCGATTTGTTCAGGTGTTGATATCCCTATCTGTTGGGCAAATCTGTTTGCATCTATTTTCTAGTTCATGTCGAAATAGTGAGCTATTTCACTTCTATGGTTCTCAGTTAAAATATTTTCTGATGCGCCCGCCTTGGTTGGTTACTTTTAGCTCGGAGAACAGGGCGAAGTTAGTTGAAGAATTGAAGAAGGCTGATGCTGTTGTATTGACCTATGCTTGTGATGAAAACATTACGCTTTCTCGCTTAAGTTCCTTTTGGCTTCCTGAGCTTCGCAGATTAGAGGTTTGTGGCTGCAAGTTCTACTGACAGATGCTTAGATAAATTTTCGGGTCTCTTAATGAAATGTTATTGATCTTCTTTAGTTTTGTTTTGTTTTTTTTTTTCCCACTTAGGTGAAGGCTCCGGTGATTGTGGTTGGGTGCAAGCTGGATTTGCGAGATGAGCGTCAGACCATGAGCTTGGAGCAAGTCATGACACCAATTATGCAACAGTTTAGGGAGATTGAGACTTGTATAGAATGTTCAGCAGCTACACTAATACAGGTTTATTGGTGTTCTGTATTTTTTTGGCATCAAGCGTGGTCGCTTGTCAATCTACCTCACTTCCTCACTCTGAAGGTTGCATCAGCTTTGCTGAGTGGTGTTGATGACCGGGAAATTCCACTTCTTGCCTTGTTACTTGTTTATCTTTCGTGCTTTATTTAATCCAAAGACTAATTGAAGGGTTGTTCTGTTAATTTTGCCGTTCTGTTCAACAATTATAAAGCTTTCTAGCCATGCCTTTGAAATAGGAATCTTTTATATCACTTTGCAGGTTCCTGATGTTTTCTATTATGCTCAGAAAGCTGTGCTTCATCCGACAGCTCCATTGTTTGACCAGGAGAAACAATGCCTCAAACCACGCTGTATCAGAGCACTGAAACGGATATTTATTCTCTGCGATCATGACACAGATGGTGCCCTTAGTGATGCAGAGTTAAATGAGTTTCAGGTTTGTTCTTTTAAATTTTTTTTAGGTCCATGGCTAGCGCCCCCTCTAGTCTAATGGGTGGTTTCCACCTTATTAAGTTTAATTTTTGTGCTACCCGAGCCATGGCTCTGTTTGGTTGCTGAATAACTGTTCACCTATCAACATATAATGGAAAAGCGCAAGCTATTGATTCCTCAGATCTTGACCACTTGTTAATGTTCTGACTAACAGGTCAAATGTTTTAATGCTCCATTGCAACCTGCTGAAATAGTGGGTGTTAAAAGAGTGGTGCAAGAGAGGATACCAGGTGGAGTGAATGACCTTGGTCTTACCCCTGAAGGTTTCCTTTTCCTTCATGCTCTTTTCATAGAAAAAGGACGCCTTGAGACAACTTGGGCTGTTCTGAGAAAATTTGGATATGATGATGAGTTAAAACTTAGGGATGCTCTTCTTCCTCCTCTACCAAAGCATGCTCCTGATCAGGTTTGTCTGGTTGTTGGAAACTGCAACTTTCTGTCTGTGATTTGAGTTTGTTCTGTTGTACCAGAAGTTTCTGCAGAACTGATGTGAGAACTTGATTTTATAATGTCAATATGATTCGTAAGTTATGCCACCATCCCCGACTCCTTGGGTTGTCACATGATGATCAAGTTAAAACTTACAGAAACACTATGATTCTTGTCGGCTCTTCTCCCTAGATCAAAATTTATAGTTTTGTAATTACCTTTGTTCTTCATCGTTGGCATCACACTTACCATGCGCTGATATAAAGCATTTCTGCTCATCTTTGATTTTTTATAGAGTATGGAGCTCACAAATGATGCTGTGGAGTTTCTGCGGGGGATGTTCCAACTGTACGACATAGATAATGTACATGATATGCTTTTATTTGGTGTCATATGTCATATGATGGGGAGAAAAGCCTGCCCCTTTCCATCACAGTTTGTTTATCTAGTTGATTAACTAAAATTATTACATTTTGGAATGATAGGATGGCTCCTTGCGACCGGGTGAGATCGATGACCTCTTTGCTACTGCTCCAGAATGGTGAAATTACATTATAAATGCATTCCTTCATGGTTGAATTGATGCTTTTGATCGGTGTTTGACACTTTGACTGCTTGTTTGGCGATCAATTAGGCTTGTAAAATTACATTTCAGTTATAGTAACATTATGATAGTTTGATCATCTGTTATCAAAGAAATTGCTCTTTCATCCAAAAGAAATTTTTTTAAAAAAAATGTCAAATGGTTCACATCTTTGGTGACATGAAATCAATGACAGAGGAAATTGTATATCCCGTGTTTTCTTGTTTTTATCCTTAATACAACAAATACGTGATGTGGTTACACTCCTTTTGGGATCTTTAGGTTATCTCTCCTTCGGTAGGCTTCTCAATAGTTTTGTTGTTCTGGATTGGCTGGTTATCATGGTCCATGGACAACTTTATTTTCCAATCTTATGGGTTGCTTTCTAGGAATTTGTCATCCAACAACTGTGTGCTCAATAGTATATCCTTTCTAATTTTAAGTTCATTTTTTATAGAAGTTAAAGTGGCTGTTTTCTACATTATTGACTCATTTCATTTAAGAGATGGTGGTACTTGAGCTAAAGTTCAGGGATGACTGGTGACTAGCTTGATTGGGGTGATGACTGCCAGATATCAATGTTTGACATGCACATTTTAAGAAGGATGTCCTTACATTATCTCTAATACAAATTTTGCCACACTAGAATGCTTGTTTAAAGCTGACTGCTTGTTCTTAGTTTTATGTACGTTCCTTTTTGCATCTGTTTGGAATTACATGAAGATGTTATTTAATGTTGTTAATCCTTTTAATTCCAGTCCATGGGCTGAGGCTCCTTACGAGAATGCTGCAGAAAGAACAGATAGGGGATATTTAACTCTAAATGGATTTCTTGCTGAGGTTTGTATGCTTTTACCCATTTAAGAACTGTGATGCAGAAACCACAGTATATTTTGGAGATGACCGTGTGTTGTCATCAATATTTGTTTTTTTTTTCCATTTAAGACCTTGGTTATCTCAAATGCTTTATTTGAAGAATTAATGGTCCAACTAACCAGAACAGAGGTTAAAACAAGCTTTCCTACCTGCATCAATGCATTTAATTATTGGCATAGTAAATCCAAGTTTGATCAGTTAAACCAAATCACGCTGTTTCGCAGAAGATAAACTTCTATATGTCATGTTGTTGAATGAGTCTTAAAATTTGAAACTTCAGAGTCATCTGTATTTCAAAAATTAATAAACTTATATACGTCATGTAGTTGAATGTGTCTTAAAATTTGAAACTTTTGAGTCATCTGTATTTCACAAATTATCTTCTGTTGTTGGCAAGCTGACTTGCTACTTCACTTCTCCCTATTGTCTGGAAAGATTAAATTTGCTGCAACCCTCATGACCTTAGTTATAAACTTCTAATCTCATTTTGGATTCTCCATCTGTATTTGTCTCATAGCTCCCCTCTGCCATGGTTTCTTTGTTTCTTATGCATTCAACAGCACTCTGCTCTTTTATCATTTTTATTTCTTGATCTGTCGTCTTCGACTAAAGGGATTCATTTTTTGTTCAAAGCAACTCGTCAAGCAGTTGAGGATAGGTTGTATGTTAATCTTATTGTATGTCACAGTGGGCATTGATGACAAGTCTGGATCCATTACGAAGTGTGGCTAATCTGATCTATATTGGCTATGGTGGCAACCCATCCACAGTACTTCATGTTACAAGGAGGAGGTCCATTGATCGAAAGAAGCAGCAGACAGAAAAACGTGTCTTCCAATGCTATGTTTTTGGTCCTAAGAGGGCTGGGAAGTCTAGTCTGCTGAATTCTTTCTTAGGAAGGTGTTGACTATATACTCATATAGCATCTTTATATTTCTTCAATCTGTTTCATGTTCATTTGTGATTCATATGGTAGTATTTATAAAGAGTCCTGGTGACTTTCAGCCTTGCCTATAATCTTTTGTGTCAAAAATGAAAAACATTTGATTTCACTGATCTGAATTGCAGGCCATTTTCAAGCAATTATGCCCCAACCAGTGCTGAACGCATTGCAACGAATGTTGTTGACAGTGTTGGCGTGAGTGATTAATTGTAACTTTTCTAAACTTGCACGATTACACAGTTTTCTGGAGGATGATTGATCTCCTGTCCATCAGCCACCTTATTTTCATCTTCAATGCCAGGCTTTTCTATTTTGCACTGGTGCTTCTGCACTGAATGTTCAATATGAGTTGCTTTTCTGATACGGTAATCTGTGATTTATTGTTACAGGGTACTCAGAAGACACTTATTTTGAGGGAGATACCGGACAGTGGATTTGAGAAGTTCCTCTCAAACAAAAACTGTTTGGCCACCTGTGATGTTGCCATATTTGTGTATGACAGGTGATGTTGCCTGCGATCTATTGGATTATGGTAGTTTGTTACCATAAGCTCTTGATCTTTGTCGTTTTTGGGGTCTGTCCCTCATCCATAGAATATTATGCGGTTGTGATGTAGCCATCTACTGTGGTCTTTAATGGCTTTGGAGACTGTTAGTTTGTCCGTTGGCTTGTTCCTGATGTTCTCCTTCATAGGAACATTTGAGGTCCCGAGTTATGACATCATACTTCTGTTTGCCAGTTCAGACGAATATTCATGGAAAAGATCGAGGGAACTGCTGCTGGAGGTTGCTAAACGAGGAGAGGAAACTGGTTATGGAGTGCCTTGTCTTCTTGTTGCAGCAAAAGATGACCTGGATCCGTATCCTATGGCCCTACAAAATTCAGCAAGGGTATGTCTTAAAGGAGTTGGGTTTATTTTCTTGGAATTGTATATGGTTCCCAAAAAGGGGTGTAGTTTGGTTGAAAAGATGTGATGTTTGTGTTAATTTAGAAATTATCTTTCAGGTTACTCAGCAGCTGGGAATGGAAGCACCTATTCCTGTGAGCATGAAATTAAGAGATTCAAAGACTTTGTTTTCTAAAATCTTAAATGCTGCGGAGCACCCACATCTGAGCATTCCTGAAACAGACAGTGGGAAGAAAAGGAAACAATACAAAAGGCTTGTTACCAGTTCACTTACATTTGTTTCAGGTTGTTCTCTGGTCTTTCCACCTCTATATTATACTAATACAAGAGCTGTGTATCCTCATTTACTCTGTTTGTGTGTGTGTGATATTGACAGATAGTGTCTTAAATATTATAGTAGGGGCTGCTGTAACACTTGTTGCGATGGCTGCTTACCGCACCTATGCTGCAAGGAAGAATCATGCTTAACCTGTAGTCGGTTCTGATCATTGGTCAACTGATGCTCAGGTCTATGCTGCGTTTGCAACTGAAATAATTGTTTGGATTCTCTTGTAGAGTCCTTTTATGCCCTGCCTGATAGGTCTTGTTGACCTCCAATATGTATAATTTATCGGCAACTCTCACCCACCCCCCTTCCTCCTCATGTTTAACCGTTCATTATTATTATAGTGTTTGGTTTTTTTATCCCCCCCTTTTTAGTTCTGTAGATGTCCTTTCTTTTAGTACGGCCTATTTATTATTTCGCTCTGGTGAAGAAGTTTTTGGCTGAAGGTCGTGGAGCGTGAGGAATTGGTTTAATAAGCCTTCAGTTTTGTTTTGGGTTTCGTTGGTTGGTTGCGCATTTTTACATTATGGTTTTGCAGCAGCACTGTTATATTGCGTTCATCTCATGCTATGATTTGAGAAAGAGTTGACAGTTGACAGTGACCAATGGTGTATGGTCCGAATGGGCTTCTCAGTTTCCGGTGGGCTCTGCATATGCTGTTCTTTTGGGTAATTGAGCCTATCTTTTTATAATCAACTAGTTTGTAAATTTTGCATCATTGGTCAAGAAATGTGCTCAATTGTTTATACCACGCCTTTAATTAAACAGATGAAGGGTATAATTAGCACACTGGTTTTTCAATTGTACGATTGTCTTTTTTTACTTTTCCTCTCAATCTTCTCAGTTCACGCCTGATGAACTCATTTCTTTTTAATTTTTTTGGGTAATCGAAAATGCTAATTTTATTTAATTCAACCGGATGCAAACGAATTGATTAGTCCCACACTCTTTCTTTTACCGAATCTAATCAAATTAACTAGGGCTTTTCACAAAGAAGCTTAAGTTCTGCTTTGACCTTAATTTATTCTTATGAGAATATATGTTTATTGAAAAGAGGGGAAAAAAAAAAGAGTCACAACCTGATAAAAAGGTTGTCCTTATTTTTTCAGTCTTTTTCTTGGACAGCACAGGTGAACTGGCATCAGAAGACCCTGCTTTGAACCTCCAACACACATACTACAAAAGTTGAGTATAAAGCTAATTCATTTTAACTCAAGCTGAAATGACTCAATTTTTTTTTTATATATTTCTTAGCCTGAAACCAATTTTATTTGAAAATTAATATTTTTTAGGTGTAATAATTTATCGATTGTAATTTTTTTTTTACTTAAAAAAGAAAATTTTAAAAAAAATTAATAACATTATAAAAATTTTATATTGAATGGATTATTTCATCTATATAATATTAACTTTCAAATAAAAATGGTTTTGGGTGAAAAAGTTGTAAAAATAAAAATATGTTATTTTAAATTAAATTGACTTAAGTTAAAATGAATGAACTCTTAACGTTGACCAATGCATATGGCTCCATACTCTCATCGTTTTAAGAAAGAAAAAATAACAAATAAACCACTAACATTTTTGTATTAGTCTGATTTACCCAATAATGTGTTTTTTTTTTTCAAATAAACCATTGACGTTTCTAAGTCGGCTCAAATCAGTCACTCTTGTAACTTTTACCGTTAAGTCTAACGGAATCTTAGCTTGAACTACCAAGTTTCCCTACATTTTATATTTCTGCTCTCAGCACCTCTGAAGTTTATTAATCGAATATTTAAACCACCTTCTTGACCGACATTGTTCTTCAAACTCCATTTGTGTGTAGTAATTAAAACCCTCCTGAACTTGTTGATAGTGTCCATGATGTTACTCCTCTTACTATGCCTCACATTGCACCATAATCTTACGTTAAGCACTAATATGAGCGAGACATCATTTAGAAATGCCAATGTGGGGTTAGTGGCATCCTATTTTGGGTAACGAGGATGGTACACTTTGAAGGTGTTAGAAGCGGCAACGACAAGACTGTGCCAGAAAATATAATTGTAGAAGGTAGTTATAGAATTTTATAAATGATGAATGTAGTCTATTTAAATTGTTTTAAACCAAGTAAACCTATTTTGTTAATTTTAAAAAGTTAATGATGGAGTTTTATAATATTTTAAGAGTGGAGTAGGTAAATTGGCCTATTTGAATAACATTAGTGGTTTATTTGGTTATTTTGAATAACGTTAGTGGTTTATTTAGCCGGAAAAAAATATTATTGGCTGATTCAATCCAGGTCAAAAACGTTAGTGATTTATTCATTATTTTTGCCTTTTAAAAAATAGACGAACTAACCCCCCAACCATTGCGGGCACACATGAATACCCTTCATTGTATCATTTCTAAATACCCAAAAATATGGGTACAGTAACTGAGCTTTCCGAAACAAATATTTTATTTTTTTCTAATATTTTCATTGTAAAATTAAGAGTGCATAATTTGTTTCAAGAGAATGAAAAACCTTATTCTCTTAAAACATAGAAAATTCAATTGTTAAAATAGAAAATTATGAAGTTCCGAAACATAATTTTCCCCATACCTTAGATTAAGCAATGTAACCGTACTCGCGTTGGATAGCTGAAGAAGAAAAATAAAATGAATTTCATAGCTAATGTTGACCGCCAGATGTGTACTATAGATAAGGTGGGGTGGTAAATTTGTGTGCTAGCAACTTTTTATGGGTTTTACCGCAAGTTTGTACAGCAGAGGAATTTGGTCATGGCAACTTTTCTTTTGCAGCGCAAGTTGTTTGGTGAATGATATATTTTGAAGTTGAAATAAGATTCGGCAGCGTGGTGGTAATGGTATTGAGGCGAGAGGAAAAGCTGCAAAGCTCATCAGTGGCTGGCGTTTCATAAGGAAGACACGTTTTTGTGTGAACCAATCGGGTCGATCTTCCTTACAGTTGAACAGATTCGTTCTCCTAAAGAACGAAAGGAAAAGCTGCAGTTGGGATCAGTGAATTATGAAAAAGCCAAGAGAGCCGCAGGGCAGCAGTTTGATCAGCAATAATACACCTGCAGATTTCAAAAGCAAATCCAATACTCCTACTCCTACTCCTACTCTACCAGTCAAAATAAAAATCTTAAAAAAAAGAAAGAAGAAGTTGTGAGTGGAGGATCTCTAAGGAGATCATGCATCGGTGAAACAGTTCTGAAACGTCGCCGGAAGAGAGAGATCTGGGCGTGGGCTTAGGCGTAGCTAATTGATGTGAAAGTGAAGGAGTCTGGGGGTCTGCATGGACGACGAAAGAGTCAAATTACCAGATCCTTGCCATTTTCCTTTGTTCTGTCTTTTTCTGTCTCCGTATTTTCTTGTGCAGATTTGCCTCCCCCGTTTTTCTTCTCCTCTTTCTAACCACCAAGAAGACGCAGACGGCCTATTCCCCCTAGCCTCATCCTGTCGTGTTCCCACTTCCCAACACTTATCCCTTTCTTGTTTTATCTTTTGTTATATACTAGTAGTAGGTAATAAAAAGATCCAAACTTAACCAGGACACGTCTAAACAATTAACCTCATGTAGAATTCTACAATGATGTAATTAAACTATTCTTCTCCCCACAACTTGTAATTATTAAGTTATAATTACTGTTACATGCTTCTATATGCAAAAGAACTAGTTTATATACACGGCGTTGCACCAGGGTTCTAGTTTTCTATTTTAGTTCTAAAATATAATATATATGAATTCAAACTACAAAGAGAGCGAAAAAAAAATGTGAAAAAGGAATAAAAAAATTAAATACCCAACATGGGTTTAGACTAACTATATATAAAAAAATATGAGGCAATATTTTGAGGTAAGTTCTAGAGATATTACTAGGTCAACTTTAAAATACAAATATTTTAAAAACAGATAATTTTAAGTATAATTTTGAGGTAATAAAAATATTTTTCTAATCATATTTGTAGTATAATTCATTTTAATTGAAATCAATTTTATTTAAATTTATCTACATTATATTTTTTAATCAAATAACATTATCATGATCCTTAGTTTTTTTTTAATAAAAATATGATCTAATGACCATATTTCAACTATTTCATGAAAATTCTCACAGTAACTTGGTTTTATCTTTTCAATCTAATGTCACCTAAATCACTATCTATTGAGCCTCCCACATTGAAAGAAATAAGAAAGTCAACGTACGGGCCAAAAAATAATTTTATTTTTATTAGGAAAATATTTTAAAAGTACATAATCTTCATATACACAATATAAATTAATTTTTTAAATCACCACCAACTAAAACATAAAACTTGAGGTGTCGAATTAAGTATCATGGATTTATTAAAAATTTCAGTGACATAAGGAACATATCATGTATTTTAAATTAGAATGTCTTAGGATATCATCCGCCAATTTATCCAAAGACTAATGCTAATTTTAAATTAAAAAATCTTGCGTTATTTATCTTGTAGATATAATTCAAATAAAAGAGGTATATATCTTGTTGCATTATTTTCCTTATACCATTGAAATTATTATTATACTTAAAGTGAGACACAAAAAATTATATTTATTATCTCAAAATTATACTTCAAAATATCTGTTTCAAAAAATCTTTGTAATTTGAAGTTGACCTAATGATATATTTAGAATTTACTACAAAGTGTTACCACCTACCAAATTCATCAAGACATAAAGGCACCATGTACCTGATATTCTTTTATATGTTGTTAGTCTTGGCCCATGCTAGACATTCAAATTTTTAGACCATTCTTTATAGTTTAAATCCATATATATTATGTTCAAGAACTAAATAAAATAAAATTTTGATACAATGCCGTGTCTATAAATTAGTTCTAAAAATAAAAGTGACCATTATGGAGCAAAAATGGAGTAATATTTTTAATATACACATCCCTTTAAATATATTTGGGTTTAAAAATATTTGAGTTTGACTCAAATTTTTATATTAGTCATTTTTAAACATATTCTAAAATAATATTATCAAATTTTAAAATATTTCTAACATAAAAAGTTTCAAATTTATCAACTTTTTTAGGGCAGACAAAATTTTGAAATTTATCTATTTTTTTATTAAAAATTTGATGAAGTGAAACTCAAATTCAAAATTTTAAAAAGTTAGTAATAATCATGATAATAACTAAAATTTTCTCTTGATCTGATCAAATATTATATCAACAAAAAGTCTCAAGCTTTGAAAATCTTTCATTTTTTTTAATTGAACAAAGTCCTGAGGCATGATAAAGGAAAAAAATTCTCAAGTTTTAGTAACTGTTATACTGTTTTTCTCTTTAATCAAAACAATAGTACATTTTTTGCGGTACAGTTCTTCTAGGCATAAGGAAAAAATAAATATTGGATCATTTTATATTCAAATTTTTGTATGAAATAATATCTATATAATCATTTCAAAAAAAAAGATAATGTCATAATATTTAATTTGAAATTTGCTTATAAGTTAGATTGTAGCTTTGACCGCCATATGTCACCATCATATTGTGACAAGATAAACAGATCAAGAATTTTAAAATAGGCATTAGTTTTTGAATAAATTGATGGATAATATTCCAATATATTCTAATTTAAGATCCATGATGTTTTCCATATGCCTTTGAAATTTTTAATAGATCCATGATACTTAATGTAGCACTTCAAGTCACTGTAACAAAAGTTTTCTTTTGTATCCTAACTAATTAGAGTCAAGTTTTACATTGTAAGTGATGAAGGTTAAAAATTAAGTTATATTTTGTACATGAAGATTATTTACTTTTAAAATATTTTCATAATAACAAGAATTATTATTTATTTTGTTTTTTAGAAATGTAATGAAAAAATCCAGAAAAATTAAATAATTTATAAAAATTTTATGCATTAATGAATAAAAGCCTATGATTTCATATTTGGCACATACACATTCATATTTCTTCCAATATGGGAGACTTAATGGGTGGTGATTTAGATGACATTGAGGCTAATAAGATAAAACCAAGTTATCGTGAGAATCTTTGCAAAATAGCTGAAATACGGTTGTTGGATCATATTTTTATTAAAAAACTAAGGATAATGCCCATATTATCAATTAAAAAATATAATGCAAAAAAATGTAATCAAAGTTTATTCAAATTAAAATGAATTATACTTCAAGTGAGATGCAAAAAAATATATTTATTACCTCAAAATTATACTTCAAAATATTTGTTTAAAAAATATTTGTACTTTGAAGTTGACCTAATGATATATCTAGAATTTACTACAAAGTGTTATCACCGACCAAGTTCATCGTGGCGCACAGGCACCATATACCTTGTATTCTTTTATATATTGTTAGTCTAAATTCATACTAGACATTCAAATTTTTAGATCATTCTTTTATAGTTTAAATCCATATATATTATTTTCAAGAACTAAAAAAAATGGAATTCTGATGTAACGCTGGGTATATAAATTAGTTCTAAAAATAAAACTGACCATCATGGAGCAAATATGGAGTTACATGTTTAATATACACATCTATTTAAAGATATTTGAGTTTGACTCAAATTTTTATATTAGTCATTTTGTAAAATATTCTAAAAATAATATTATAAAATTTTAAAATATTTCTAACATAAAAAGTTCCAAATTTATTTACTTTTTCAAGGAAAGACAAAATTTTCAAATTTATCTATTCTTTTGTTCAAAAATTTTGATGAAGTGAAACTCAAATTCAAAATTTTAAAAAGTGAGTAATAATCATGATAACATCTAAAATTTTCTCTTGATCTAATCAAATATTATAACAATAAAAAGTCTCAAGCTTTGAAAGTTTTTCTTTTTCTTTTTTACGAATTGAACAAAGCCCTAAGGCGTGATACGTAAAAAACATCTCAAGTTTTATTGAATCTACTGTTTTTCTTTTTAATCAAAATAGTAGTATTTTTTTTTTGTACAATTTTTCTTGGCAGAAGGCAAAAAAAAATATTGGATAATTTTATATTTAAATTTTGTATCAAATAATATCTATATAATCTTTTTTAAAAAAGATAATGTCATAATATTTAATTTGAAATTTGCTTGTATTATTGCTTTGACTGTTATGTGTCACCTTCATATTACATCAGAGGATTAGGGGTATATATGGTAAATCATGTGTAAAAAATTATAGTTAATTTACTAAAAAGGGGGAAAGTGTATCACGTATTAGCCTCACAATCTTTTTCATTAAAAAAAAAATCAAAACCATATTTAGATGCATCCTACTTTATATATATATATATAGTATACTTGCATTGTGAAAACACAAAAAGAACTCATCTTAATTCTCTTCACTGAGAATGTGTTATTTGATGGTATGTATTAAAATTAATTCAAGCTTGTAGTATATGATCAAATAATTAATCATACGCAGGTCGATCAGGGAGATCAAATAATGGAAGCCAGAAAAATAAATTGAAAAGCAGCTAACTAGCTAATACCGAAATTTTTTTGGTGCACTAGTGTACATGCACCAAATTAACAAACCGTTTTTTAAGGAAAGTTGGATTAGTTAGAAAGTCAATAATTTTCACTAAATTGCTAATTTAATCGGTAACCAAATCAAGAAGATTGCGATAATTATGGCGATTATCATAATAAATTTAATTATTTTCCAACTAGCATAAAATTTTTTGTAGAAATTCATAAAATTTCATTCTTGTTGTTTTCTTCTTGTTCTTAAGAGAGGGAGGAGCAGGGACACTACTAAAACGTCTGCAATTCCTAATGGACAACTCTCCAACAATTTGTAATTGTTAGAAAATTTTGACAGCGAATCGTGGAAATCGTCCAGGAGACATTTTCTGATGGCCAGCCGTTGCAAATCTTCCAACGAACTTCTTCCAACCTAAACTTGTCTACGGAATGAATTTTTTTGAATTTAATTTTTTTCAACAGATATTTTCTGATTGTTATCGATAAAAAATCTCCAACAGCTAGTTAATTGAAAATTTTTCGACAACATTCTAGCCCAATAAAAAAAATTGCTCAAAATTAACTGTCAAAATGAAATTTTGATTTTTGAAAAATTTCCTTCCAAATTCTCCCACTAAAATTTCAACTCTTGATTTTGAGTTAAAAATTTCCATCTGCCTCTATCGTTATAAAACCATCATCTTCCATTGAAACATCATTTTTTTCCTCTCCCATCTTCCTCTTATTTCTCACAAAATTCTCTCCTCCACCTTCCTCTGCTTTCTGCCTTCATCTCTTCCTTATCATTACCCTCTTCTTTTTCTTCTTCTTATTTCTTCTTTATTATTACCTTCTTATTTTTTTTTATCTTTTTCCTCTTCTTCCCCCTCCTCTTTCTCACCATCTTCTACTTCTTTTTCTTATTTTTCTTTTTCTCCCTATCTTTCTCACCAATTAATTTTATGCCTAAGGGTGGTTTAAATATAATCATTACATACATGGGGACCAAGCTAAACATTTTTGGGAGATGGAGACTATGTGTGTAATTAATTCTATGAAGAAACCAAGCCCTGCAAGTGCAAGATGTTGGTTCCAGTCCAAAAACTTCTAGTACATTGCGAACTGAGGACAAAACTTCAAGATTGGCCATTTAAAGGACTACAATGTGCAACACGAAAAAAAATGAATTTTTTCTGGGTAAAAAAAATTTGACCACTATCCGTGGATTCCGAACGGTAGCTGCCATCCATCGGGAAATCCAATGGCTGCTGTTGGAAACCTCTTTCTTACATATTTGACGCCAATAAACATGTTTCCAGTGACTGTCCGTAAAAAAGGGCATTATCCATTGGAAATTTTCATCAAATTCACCATTTTCTAGCAATGAGAGGAAAAACGAATGGGACAATACTAAGAATGCGGTGGAGGGATGGATCTGGATCCGATGAGAAATGGAGAGGACGATACTCGCTCTCTCCTCGCCACAGCCATGGAGAAAGAAACAAAACAACACGTAAATGTCAAATCCACCCCTCCTCCATGCAAGTTGTTGACTCCACCCCCTCCCCCAAAATTTACTTACTCCTCCCACTAATTCCATCCCTCTATCTATCCTAGTCGTATTTCTTTTTTTCTTTATAGTAGGTGAAATAAAACAGAGCTACCAATTGAAACTGAATTTTTTAATATCTTTCCTAATATATGAAATTACCCAAATATGATTGTTTGCAGAAAAAAAAAAAAAGAACAAATAATATCTTTGTTAATAACTACCGTGTTTATTATTCTAAAAACATTTTTTTGATAATTACTATATTTATATATAATAAAAAAAAGGAAGTTAATATTAATTATCTAAAAAAATTGGTGCATTATCTCTATCTGACTTCAATTTCCATTTTCTTCTCTAACCTGATTTAATGAAAAGGTAACAGAAGTTAACTTGGTGTATATACATCAGGTGCTTGACAAAAAGTCTCAACTAATACACCAGCATTAATCACTACCTAATTTGCGATCTGTGTGCAGCTGGAATTTGGTATAATTAATTGGCTATGATCTATTTCAAAAGACAAAGATAAAAATAAATTATTAATATTTCTGAATTAGCCCAAATCAATCATTTTAATATTTTCTTTTGAATCAAATAAGCCACTAACATTACTAAATCAGTCTAATTTCAACATCATCATTTCAAACCTTCTTGCCACACCCTCATCCTCCCATGTCTGACCCAATGACACTTGAAGCTACAATTATCACGCCAGTAGACAAAGCCAACAACACTTCGTCGCTTCCACAACATCGATTGACCTGTGGATGCTGTCAACACCTTTTAATTAGGCCTCAGAAAAGCCCTTGGAGACTTGCCCCGAAAGCTAGTGGGTTGGAGCTCCTGTTTCTTGGTCTCTTCTCATATTCTATTCAGTGTCCACTCTTTGCCATACAGTTTGGTTTCATAGAAATAGGAGAGAAGATCAATTGTCTCTGGAATGGCCCAACCTCTGGATTGCAAAATTAGTTTGATAAGTGAAGATGATTGTTGAAATGTTAGATCCACAAGTATTAGGGGTACTGTTGTGAGTAAGAGGAGACATTGTAGGGACTAAAGTTTGCATTATATGCTAAGATTTCATTAAACTTAACATCTAAAGTGATAGAAATATATATTCTCTTTAATGAACATTTAGTGGCCAAATAATTTGCGTCACTCAGCAACATTAGTGATTTATTTGGCAAAAGTATTAATAGCCAAATTGGACCAATTCAAAAACAATAGCAATTCATGCGTTATTTTTTTTTTGGTACTCAAAATTATTTATTACTATAAGTAAAGGATTTTTCAATGAGAAAAACAGAGAGATGAGAGACTCGAACCCGGGTGAGACTATTTTTTTCATTTCAAAATGCAAATTAACTTACGTCCGGCTCATGATATGTTTTATTTTTAATTTTTAATTTCCGGGAATGCAAATCCAATCCTGAATAGCAATTGAACAAAGAAACCTTGCATCGAGGCGATTTGTTAAGCGCGAGGGAAACATCATCAAACCTTCCTTTAGTTCTCACCAGCAATTATGACCGCCACGAACAACATTGTACAGACAACAACACTATAGGAATGTGTCTGCTCAATTCCCTGTCTGAATAATCACCCCCGCGAAAGTTATTTTTCTACCAGCGGTACCACAAAAACATGACTTTTTTTTTCCTTTATAAGAATATTTGTGAATCTTTATTCCTTAATAGAGATAGGTTTCACCTTATTTGTCAACAAGGGTACTTTTTTATCATTTCAACACACTCCATCTGCGGTCCGGCGGTCCATGTCACTATTTAGAATTCAAATCTTGAGTAAAAGTAAAACGTTCATACTTCAAAAAAAAAAAATTGAGAAAAGAAGATTAATTGTGCGTTAAGATGAAAAAATTAATAACATACCATTTTTCTTTTTATCAACTAAAAACTTGATGTACATACTAAAACTTTTATTAAAGTTTTATATAAATTTTATGTAGCATATATAATTGATTAGATGATGAAAAATTAACATGCCTAGCTTATATTCTCAATTAGCAATTGAACCACGTCTTAGAACTTTGTAAAATTTTAGTTTATTTATTATTACTCTAAATGAAAAAGTGGTTCTTATAAATCTAATTAGGTTTGCAGAATGTTGTGGCAAGTTATAATGATATATGCAAATGATTTAGAGTGTATTTTGAGGATATTTTTTGTTAAAAAAAAACTAAGATACAAGTACTATTAATTTTTGTAAGTGATTTCTTCTTTTTCTGTCCAATGAGTGAAATTAATATTATCTCTTTTTTACTCTCTTATAAAACTTGAAAAAAAAACTTGTACTATATCTCATTTTGCATTCGAACTTGGAAGTGCTTGTAAGAGTATTATTAGACGTACAAATATTTCTTTTTGAGATGTCCCAAAATGTTGAAACGTTTCCTTTTTTGAAAAAGTTTAAAAAATTAAATAATCATTTTACACAAAACCCAATAAAGATTCTTTTTTTAATATCCACTCAATCTCTCACTGCACAAAACCCAAAAAAAAAAATTTCTTTTTTAATCATTATTTAAACTTTTACTCCATAAAAAATTAACACAAATTACATACACCTTAATCTCCGTGCCCAGAGAAATATTTCAACTAAAATGGGACGGAGGTAGTAATATTTTGCACATGAAGGTTTGGCTTAATGATCATCTTAAAATGCTCTCCAATCAAATTAAGATTCAAGCCTCTTTAAGGGTAAAAAAGCCTCATCTCCTTTTTACGATATCTCTCTTTTCTCCCTCTAAAAACTTGTAATGTATTTTAATAATATGAATAAAAAGAAAAAGAAAAAGAAAAGACATCGAGAACAATACTCTTAAAAAGACTAGAATGGAGAAAAGCGGCAAAGGTCCCAAAACTTTAATTTCCATTGCAAATCGATTCCTAATCTTTATTTTGATGCAACTTAGTCTCAAACTTTTATAATTCATTGCACATTAGTCTCAGCCCTAGGTAGGTACAAAAACTCAATTTACATAAAAGAAAAAACTGATAGTTTAAATTATTTATTAACAATGAAAACTTATGACTCAATTTGAATTTTTTAAAAAACAACTAATGAACAGTTTGAATTCATTCACTGTCATGAATTATCTAGTATTAACTTTTTAAATTTTAATTTAAATTACATGATAATTATATTTTTTTTTCATAAATTTGAATTGTGTTATAGTTTTCTAGTTGTTAACGGATAATTTAAATTATTAATTTTTTATTTCTATAAATCGAGTTTTTTAATCTGCCTAAGGCTAGAGGTCAATATGCAATAAATTATAAAATTTTGAGACCAATTTGCAATGACATGAAAGTTATGGACCAATATGCAATTGGAAATAAGAGGTTTGAGAGTAATGGTTTTTTTTTTTACCCACAAGAACAACAATGCTTTGTAATCAATCTTTTTTTTTTTTCCTTGTGTTCAAAATCATGTACAGATAAGGATGTTTATGAGAATTTAAAAATGATAGTGATCAAAACTTGGAAAATGTCGAGTAACATTTAATATTTTCTTTTCACCTATTTATTATAATAAGATAGGCGGTGAGACCGGAATGGAGGTCGAGGCCCGGCTAGTTCCCACTGACGCCCGTTGAACTCTGGCAGTGGCGGGGACGTTTTATGATGGGATTAAAAACTTTTGGATATCATTAAACGTCCGGCCTGACAAGCTTGGCAGCCAAATTCAAAGGAAAGAATTCATATACAGTATATTAATATTACGTGGGTCCCGTCTCCTGTGTCTGTGACTCTGTGTCTGGATCCTCTGCAATCGTAGCCAGCTACCTCTTTATTCTCATTCTTCAATCATTAAAAAACCAAGGTTATGTTGCCATCTACCCTCAATTTCAAACATTTTTAAACTAAAATATTTATGTTGTGCATGGGTATGAATATTATATACTGAAATTAGTGATAAAAAATACTTCCCCAGAAATTAATCCAGTCGTGAGACATTGATTTCAGATAACAAAAAATTAGTACTACATGTTTAAACTAGATAACAAATGGCGAATATTTAATGACAAGAAGTAGTTAAGGAATTAAACTAGGTATTTACTTATGGGCTTCATTTGTGAACAACTTTTATAATTAATGTTAAAATTTTTAGATAATTTATTACAATAACAATTAAACAATTGAAAGTAAAAATTTAAATTTTTTTTTTGAAAATTTTATTATTAATTGTGAACGCTGATACTAAATAAAGCATATATTAAAATTGAGTAGGGTAAGTAGGAAAGTATAGTGGCTAGGTAGAACATGGAAAGAATATGAGTGTAGGGCATGCAATATTAGCCTCTGTCTGCCTCTCCCACTTGGAAGATGATGGATCCAAATATATACGCAGACAGGAGCGGGCGCGGACCGCGCCAGAATCATTTCATGCTTGAATCAATCATCCACTTATATACACCACACACAACACTCTCCCACTGTCTTGTAAACTTTAATATTCATAACAATTAATTTTTATTTTTTTTAATTTTTTTTATAGAATTATAATTTATTTTATATGAAAATGGTATCTTAAATGCTATAGTTTATAAATATAATTTTTAATAATTTTTATACTATAAATTAATATGAATATGTTTAAGTTAAACTTTAGCAAAAAAAAAAGTAAAAGATCCAAATTTTACAAGACAAATAGAGTATATAAAATCAAAATTAAGAAAACTATAAAAAAAAATTGGAGAGCAAAAGAGAAGCTTTGTCATGTGTCAGAAATACACATTATCAAGAGGGCGAAATATGAAAATAATCATCGTAGCTAGTAAATTAGGATAAGCACCAGAAGCAAGCTCTGCATCGAGTCCAGTACTCTTCCCAAGTCTCATTGTGTCAATACATAAACCATGAAGCCCAGCCCTTCAATATTGCCTTCTAAATTTGTATGTTACTTAGTTTTGGGTGTTAACTTGTGAGCAATGACAAATTATTAATTTCCTTATGCCCAATTTAATTCCTCTCTTGAGAATGTTATTTTCACTAGAAATGATAGTTAGGTGTTAATGGTGCAATGACTAAGTTTAACTTTTATTTCATTAATACGTAGGGTGCCAAGAAATCAAGGATCACGATTAGTAAAACCAAAATGCAATTTGAAACTAGCTAGCTAGCTAATTTAAAGTTGGGTTTGTGTATGTAAGTTTAATTAGAAAAGAAATGTTACAAAATATACAGATTCACTTAATGCTTACATGCTTCATACTCAACTTACTTGCTTCACATGCATTTAAGTATTGTTTTCGGATAACTTCATCTATTAGTTTGCTTGATGTAGATAACTTCTTGTAGAGATAGTTTTTTGACTTAGGATAAATTACCTAGCTTAGTTTATCAAATTGTTGATAACATGTATTTAATAGCTTTTAATTACTATTGTAATCAAATGAATCAAATTCATTATTCATTCTCTAAATCTTTCATGGTATCATGTCAACCAATCCCATGATAACAAATGAGAGCAGCAGCTCAACTGTAAGTCTCTTCCAAGATCTGAGCTCATATTATTTCATGACCTTAGCACACTATACAACTTTTCCCATTGTTCCCTTCCTACTTGAATGAGACAACAACCCAAAATGGAGGAGATCTATCTTGAATGTTCTAAAAAGCAAGAACAAGGTGGAGTTTGTTGATGGAAGTTTGCCAAGGCCAAAGGGGAACTCTATTGAAAAACTAGCATAGAACAAGTGCAATGGGCTGGTGATTTCTTGGCTCACCAATTCTATCAATTTGAGTCTACATGACTCAATTGCTTATCATGATACAACTTTTGAGTTGTGGTGTGTTCTTAGAAAAAGATATGAACATGCAAATGAACCCAAGACTCATAAACTTGGGAAAAACATTGCCCTCACCATTCAAGAAACGATAAGTTTAGCGGCTTATTACGCAAAGCTCAAAGGTTGCTGGGATGAATTGAGCTTGTTTTCCGCACACTAAATTATACCTATGATGCAACAAAGAATGGGTAATTGAGAAAGAAAATGAGCAAATTCATCAATTCTTGATAAGATTGGATCAAAGGTTTAAAACCATTTGCTCACAAAGTCTGTCAATGCGGCCTCTACCAACCTTGAATAAGATATATGCATATGAGTTACAATTAATTTGTTTGATATATTCATAATATTTCCAACGGCTTTAGCCGTTGGAAAATGTAAAAATGACGGGATTTATTTGCAAATTATATATATAATATTTCCAACGGCTACAGCCGCTGGAAAATAGGTAGTAAGTTATAGTTAATGTGTTTTGTTCTATATAATGTTTCCAACGGCTAAAGCCGTTGGAAAATGGGGAAAATAATGGGACATTTTGCATTAATATTTAATATTAATATATATATATAATATTTCCAACGGCTATAGCCGTTGAAAAATAGGTAGTAAGTTATATTTAATGTGTTTTGTTCTATATAATGTTTCCAACGGCTATAACCGTTGGAAAGGAGTTAATTTGTTTTTTAAAATCGGATAATTTTTCCAACGGCTAAAGCCGTTGGAAATGAGAGTTTGTTGAATTAAGGGTTAAATTGTTCCAACGGCCTTAGCCGTTGGAAATTTATCACACATCTTCCAACGGTCTGAACATTTGGAAATTCATTTAATTAAACGGTGCGTTTTGGAAATTTTTTTCCAACGGCCTTAGCCATTGGAAATTGCAAATTTAAATTCCCCCCAACCTGGCGTGTCATCTTCTTCCTGCGTTTCTTCTCCAGTTTCGTCTCTCTCGTCTCTGTAATTTTTCTTCCTCCCACACACACACACAGCACCTTCGTTTGTTCGATTAAGGGGTTAATCAACTTCCTGAAGCTTATTTTGACGTGGATCTGGTCTCATTTTTCTTGATCTGTAGGTTAGTTTGGATTTTTTTTTTATTTTTCTTCAATTTTTTTTGGCGGTTTTGCGTTCTTTGCTGTTGTTTGTTGACTAATGGGTTTTGATTTTGCTTATTGTAGCTGATTTGAAGCTATTTCGAGGCATTTGAAGCAAGTAATCTGTTGGATTTGAGGTAGGTTTGTTTAATCCGAATTTTTAATTTTTTTTCTAAAAATTATTTAAAATCGGGATTATTTCATGGTAATTTGGTTTGAAATATGTGATTAGTATGTGATTTGTAGTTGTTGATGGTTGGATGTGAAGTATTTGCGTTACCCATTATAATTTAACATTTTTTTTCCATTTTCTTACTTTTTTTATTAATTTCGGGATTAATTAAAAAATAAAAAATACTTAGTTTTAAGTAAATTGTTTAGGAAGTATATTTATGTGTGAAATTAGTTAGTATAATTAAAAATAGTTAATAATTAGTTTTAATTAAATTGCTTAGGTAGTATATTTATGTGTAAAATTAGTTAGTATATTTAAAAGTAATATTTAATTAGTGATATTTAAAATTAGTTAGTGATCTGAAAGCAGTTTTCATTTTTAAAAATATGAAATCTTTTGTTGATTGTCAATTGTTTAGGTAATACATATTGTTAGTGTGTATAATGTTTAATTTGAATCATTCTTACAATGTTTTCATAATTGGAATTAATATAAACGTACAAAATATTTCTATTTAAGTAAGTGTAGTTAATTAAGTTTGCCCTTGAATAATAATATATGTCAATAATAATAATAATAGTAATAATATATAATACTTCAAAGAATAATTATTATTGTAAGAGTTGTAGTAAAGTCACAGTAAGACTAATAATAAATATTATCATTATTATTATTATTTAAATTGATTAATAAACTACGAGTAATAATAAATCTAATAATAATAATAATAATAATAATAATACTAATAATAATAGTAATAATATATTATTAGTGAAAGAATAAATATTATTGTAAGAGTAGTACTAAAGTAATAGTAATAATAATAATAATGATAATTATTATTACAGTAATAATAAATCCAATAAGAGTAACTAATAATAATTATAATAATTATTATTATTATAATTATTATAATATTAACAATAGTATAGTTAGTAGCACTAGTAAATGTAATAATAATAATTATTATTATAATAATTATACAAATAATTAATCCAATAAGAGTAATAATAATTATAATAATAATTATTGTTACAAAGAAAATAGTAATTATGGAGGTTTTATTGTTAATATTATTATTATTTGCATAATAAATCCAATACGACTAATAATAATAAATCCAATAATAATAATAATTTTTTTCCAACTGGCCAGCCTCATTTCCAACGGCTGAGGCAGTTGGAACACAAAAAAAAAATAAATCACTACAGCCGTTGGAAATTCTCCAACTGCTTATTTTCCAACGGCTGATAGTTGGAAATTCCAACTGCTAAAACCTGGGCCGTTGGAAGTAAAATTTCCAACGAAAGGATTTCCAACTGCCTTATTTCCAACTGCCAGCCGTTGGAAACATAAAATTTCCAACGTCCAGCAATTGGAAATGGCAGTTGGAAAAACAGGTTTTTTTAGTAGTGATTTACTTGCCTGATGGAACAACAAAAGTCATAAAGGAAGCTAGTACTTCTTTTCTGTCAAATTTCATAGTTCTAAAAAATACCTTCTTTGTTTTAGATTTTAAGTGTGACCTTGTTTTATTTAGTAAGCTTATCTGAGATAATGATCGTGTTGCGATTTTTTTTCCTAACTTCCGTGTCTTGCTGGACCGAGCCACGAAAAAATTGAATAGAGTAGGTAAACAAGAAGGTGGTTTATACTACTTTAAATGGAGTAAAAATAAAGGCAGCATGCATACAATAAAAGGAGGGATAGAAATAACAAGGTTATGACACCAAAGACTTGGCCACCTATCACATGATAGGGCTATTTATTGGGTTTTGGAAGCCAAACAGTGCAGCGGAATTTAACCGAAACCCTCTAAGATCCAAGTGAAACGGGGTAAACCGGGTGTTCGAAAATTTTCATACCTAATTTTCGGTTGAGATTTCTCACTCAACTGTAGAGTCGAATCACAAAACCTGAACAGTTGACGTGTTCAGGCTCTCTATGGTATCTACACGAGCCTCTCAGGATCACCACGCTTCCACCATGTCCCGGCAGATGCGTTTCTCTTGCGTTCGCAGTGCTAGCTTGCGTCCTCCAAGGAATTGCAAGAGAAGAATGCGGCTGTCCTTTTGGGAGACTAGGGCAAGGAGACCTACGAATTTCTCACTAAAAGTTGTATTTATAGTGAGACTCAACTTCCAGGCCTAATGGGTTTCAAAGCCCTAATCCAATTATGCTTTAATTTCGGGCTTAATAATGACTCAACTATTGGGCTCATTATTAATACGAAATTATTGTGAAACCAAAACCCAAATTATTAGCTCATGCACTCTAATGATCCAAATAGCTCTATGTGTGTGACCCAATAGGCTCTTACCATGTTGGCATTGATCATAAATCACATTTATGATCATAAGCAATGAGTGGTGTCTAGCAACACATCATTGTTACCCAAGTGACAAGATTGTCAGTGATTCGACTAAACCTTTATGATCATTACCGATATATGCCATTGTCCTTTTTGTCCAAGATATCAAGACTAAGCACGAGACATGGAATGTGTCACTCTCGTATAGCTCAATCTTTGGTTTCTTGATTACCGAGTAGACCAACTTAAACTGATGACATTGATATCGTATATCAACTCATCCGAGCATGGCCATGCATTTTTCTAAGTCTCACTCTATCAAGGGGCCCGAAGATATCACTCTCGTTACATAGGAGGGACAAATCTCATCTTGATCATACAAATCCCTCCGCATGATATGTGACATATCCAATGACCTCCTTCAAGTTCACTCAGTTACGAGCAACAAAAGAAAGTATCAAAGTATGTAACTCACATATAGGGAACCTTGATGATCTTAGGTCGAAGGACTACATATACCATGATCACTATGAGAATCACTTATGACATTCATATAACAATCCATGTAGTGTTCTCACGGTGGGTTGGTCCAGTACACAAGTTCTCCAACTTGTACCCATATGTAGACTACATATCTTATATTAATCTCCACATATGTTAGTCGTTATGTATTATTACAACCCGCTCCACAATAATACTAAACCAGGGACATTTGAGAATTTCATTATTCTAGGGTTACAATTATATTTATTACGTTACGCAGAAACAAAACAACAAACATAATTGCTGGATTAATGCCTTGATAAAATATCATGACTTAATGTGCAAAAAATACAATCATCTCATGATTGGCTTTTGGGCACAACACTAACACTATTGGTATCTTTCATTTGTATAATGTTGATTTTAAGGTAATTTGTAAGGACTATTTGATTTGCTCTTAGCCAAAGCTACAAGACCTTCTTTTCCTTTAACTAATGACAATGTTGTTACTTCTTTTGAATGGATGCATATTGATATCTAAGGTCTATATTATATTCATTCTAGTTGTTGTGCATAATATTTTCCTATTATAATCGATGAATTTTCAAGATCAACATGGACGTACCTTTTGAAACATAAAAGTGATGTAGCTAAACCCTTTTAGACCTTCTATCTCATGATAAAAAATCAATTCAGAACCAAGATAAAAAATTTCGGGAGTGATAACACCCCAGACGTCACAAAAGGAGAATTAGAAGCCATCTACAAGGCTAAAGAGATTGTTAATCAAGCTTCATACTCAGTAACACACCAACAGAATGGAGTAGTTAAAAGAAAGCACTAAAATATTCTGAATATGGCATGAGTTTTGCGTTTCCAAGCCAACTTGTCGACCAAGTTTTGGGATGGGTGTATATTAGCTGTAACTTAATTGATTAACAAGTTGTTCACTGCAGGAGTTTGAAATAAGACACCTCACGAGGTCCTCTTCAAGAAACTGGCCAATATAACTATCTCAAATTTTTTGGATGTCTCTGCTATGCTAACAACCCATTAGAAATATAAGAAAATTCCAACCTTCAGCTCATACCTGTCCTTTCCTCTACTACCCTCAAAATTAGGAAGGCTACAAGGTTTATGATCTAGAAAACCACACGTTCTTTATTTCACGCAATGTCACCATTCATAAAACCATATTTTCCATATAAACTTGAATCCACACATACATCAAGGAGTAACAACCAACCCTTTAAATCCTACTTCGATGAACTAGTTATACTAAACTTAAACATAAAAAACCATTGTCATGTCGAGTCAATAGAAAGGAATCTATAGCTTGAATTAGTTGAAAGAAGGATTAAAGACAATGAACAGACTGAGAATATGTTGGATGACCAAGCAGAACCATAAAGAATAAGTGCAAGGCAACATCTAGCCTCATGTTATATAAAGGACTATGATTACCACCTTCCTGGAATATTGACCCATTCCAACTCAGTTTCTACAGATACAGTTCACCCCTTTTCCAACTTCATAACTAATGAACCTTTTTCAAATAAACACCAAAGTTTCCTTGTAACGATATTGATTGACTCTGAGCCAAGTTTTTACTCATAAGTGAAGGAAGATCCTTGTTGGCAGTAGGCCATACAAGCAGAAATAGATGCACTGGAATTAAACCACACTTAAGAGCTTCAACTATTACCAAAAGGAAAAAAGACAGAAAGGTGTTGTTGGGTTTATAAGATCAAACAAAAATTAGATGGATTGATTGACCATTACAAGCTGTGGTTAATGGCAAAAGGTTACACATAAATTGAAGGACTCAACTTCAACAAAACCTTCACACCGGTGGTAAAAGTAACAACAATCAAAAGCTTGCTGGTAGTAGCAGCGTAAAAAATTGAGAACTAAATCAATTGGATGTCCATAATGCATTTCTCCATAGAGATTTACATGAAGAAATTTTCATAAAGAGGCCGCTAGGGTATCTTCTACCAAAAGATAAAAGAGAATGTAAGCTTAAAAAATCTTTGTATAGCTTAAAGCAAGTATTCTGTGAATTGTTCTTTAAACGTTTTAAAACTCTCAAGAACTACCGCTATACTCCATCGAAGGCTGATGCATTGTTATTTACTCGATGGTATAAAAGTTCATTTCTTGCAGTTTTAGTATATGTTGATGACATGGTATTCATAATTGATGATCTGGCTCGATGCAAACTTTTAAAGCATATTTTTGCACACACATTTTCATCTTAAAGATTTGGGACAGCTGAAATACTTTCTTGGATTTGAAATTGCTCATGGTCTGAAGGGGATATCTGTGTGCCAAAGAAAATATGCTCTGGGCATCTTAACAGATGCAGTTTTATTAGGAGCAAAGCTGAGCCATTCTTTGATACAGCAATACCACAATCTCGGGCACTAAAAGATCTAAAGCCATACATGAGGCTTATTGGCTAGTTATTATATCTTTTGGTCACCTGAGTAGACATCACATACATTGTTAATATGCTTAGTTAGTATATGCAGCAACCCATACCAGAACATCATGATGCCAAAATTAGGGTATTCAAGTATGTCAAGATGGCTCCAGGACAAGGCTTATTATTCCCAAAAGAAAATGATTTACAATTAAGAAGATATTGTTATGTAGATTTGGGTGTTTGCCCTCTAACTAGATGTTCTATTACGGGTTATTTCATGACATTAGGATTAGCTCCCATTTATTGGCTCACCAAGAAATAACACACAATAAGTCGTTCGTTTGCAAAAGCTGAGTATTGTTGATAGTGTCAACGACAAGCAAGCTTGTTTGACTTCGAGCCTTGCTTAAAGATTAAAGAATTTAGCATTTACAGCCAATGCAATTAGTCAGTGAGAATTATGCTGCCCTTCATATTGTTGCAAATCCAATCTTTCACAAGCACATAAAGCATATAGAGATAGATTGTCATTTTGTGTGCAAACGTATTCAGTCCAAAGAGTTAGAAAAACATTATATACCTTCCAAATTACAACCTGCAGATATTTTCACCAAAGCTTTGAGAGCATACCAATTTCATCATTTGATAGACAAACTAGGAGTTTCAAAGCTCCACTCTCCAGCTTAAGAGGGGATGTTACAAAACATGCAGATTCACTTAATGCTTACTTGCTTCAGACACAAGTTACTTAATTGATTCATGTGCACTCAAGTTGGATTGCTTTTGGATAACTTTATCAGTAGTTCGCTTGGTTTAGATAACTTCTTGTAGAGATAGTTTTTTGGCTTAGGATAAATTACCTAGCCTAGTTTTATCAAGTTGTTGTACAATACGTATTTAATAGCTTGTAATTAGTGCTATAATTGAATGAAGCAAATTCATCATTCCTCCTCCACTTTTTTTAAGAAATGATAAAATTGATTATGGGCGACTGAAACTAGCGATTGAACACATGTCAATCACTAGTTAATCGCTAGTCAGTCACTAGATGTGGGCCACCTGTAAACTAGCGACTAGCTAGCAACTGAAATATTTAGTCACCAAATTTCAGTTGTAAGTTAGTTGCTAAATTTAAATTTCAGTTACTAGTCAATTGCTAGTTTTTTAATATTTTCACATCAGTCGTTATTCAATCGCTAGTTTCCCTTCAGTCGTAAATTCAATCGCTAGTTATGATTAAAATCTCCCATCAGCCTCCCCTTCCCTATTTCTTCTTCTTCTTCTTCCTTGCTCTCGTTTTTGGTCTTTTTAATATCTCTGGCTAGCATGTTGAACCATATGCCAACTCTGTCAACATCCCACTCTGTAATTAAATTACATTATTCCCACTTGCCCAATTATCAGGTTTGTGTTCTTATGTGTTTTTTGTTTTTTTTTTGTCTAGATAACCCAGTACAAATTCATCTCTTCTATTCATATGTTGCTCTAAATCCTAAGAAACTAGCTTGTAGAATTATCATATTTTTATGGAGCACAATGATATAACCAAGAAATGCTGCATAAAGGAAAGTTCATCGTTTAAAGATTGGAGGCCGATGATGGAATAAGCATACACCGGGCGGCAAAGATAAGGAAATCAAATCCTTCAACTCTCTCAAAGCTTTTAAAGAAACAATAGATACCTCAAAATGAAACAATGGTGACACCATTCTCTTAGCCTGGGTTGATTTTACTTTATTGTTTTTAATTTATTTGAATAATAACAATATTCCAATTTTGTATTTATTTTAATTGTTTATTTTAGACTTTATAAATTCTTTGTTTATTTTCTTCATTATGCACACACACACACAGACAAAATTCATTATGTATATAGACATTTATACATTTAATATTTTAAATTATTTATAAATATATAAATTTGGGTTGGCGATTTATGTTTAAAAAAAGGCTGCTAGCGACTGAAAAATCAGTCACAATTAGTGACTAACTGTTTAGTCGCTACTCTAGCGACTAACTTTTCAGTCACTACTCTAGCGATTGACAGTTCAAATTCAAAAAGGTTGTGACTAACAGTTTCAGTCGCTAGTCAGTTGCTACCTACTATCAACTAATGTTTTTACAACTGAATATTTTAATCGCTAGTTAGTCATAATTAGTGACTGATTGTGACTATTTTTTCAGTCGCTAATCGGTTTCTCCCTTGTAGTGGCGCGGCTAGCCACTAAGGAGAAGGATTGAATTGAATTTGAAACAACTTCATACCATAACCATATATATAGAAGCAGCAAGCAGCACAAGGAAGTGGATTAGGTTGGTGAAATGGACAATTTAATTCTCCACTTGCAATCATCAGATAATACATGTGGAGAGCAATTAACTTTAACACGTCGGACCACTGGGTTGGGTTATAAATTCTACGACTCTTGGCTGGCTCGCTATGCCCACCACGTATATCACCATAAACGTCTAATATGGGATATCCCAATTTGTCTCCTTTCCCAGACTCCAGATGGAGTAATCAATTGGTACAAAAATCATTTTTTAGGATCCAAAATCACTAGAACTCCACCTTAATTAGCTACCAAAATTAATGATTCTGAACCTACCCACCACAAAACTCGTAATATATATATATATATAACCAATGGAAAAGCTCAAAAACAAAAAGATAGATGATTAAGAGTCAATTTATATATAGATTATTAATTGGCCCTTTGACTTTGATGGCTCTGTCTGGATTTTCTTTTTCTGTCTAAGGTTTGGTGGACATAAAAATTATAAAGGTGGAGACTGCAAGTAGTTATTTATGTGTGATTATTTCTGGTTTACAGAAATGGTCCCCAGAGCTCCATTTGTTTCTGCTTTATATATCGTGTGTTTATATGTTGCTTCTTGCCCAAACAAAAACTAGGTCAACATCATTACATTACATCTTGTATTCACCACCCATGCATGCATTATTTAATTTGCATTCACTTAATTTTGTTTTTTCATATAAATTTGCGTGCTTATACTACGTGTGTTCCATCGAAAGTCAAAGGTTCTTCTTCTTCTCTTCTTCTTCTTCTTCTTCTTCTTCTTTGAATTAATGAACTGATGAACTACACACATATATATGACATATATAACTCATAATTAGTTTAGTAGGAGAATTGAGTATAAACTACAGTAATAGTATGATTAATTAATTGGTAATTAAGCAATTAAACCAGTTGAACAAACTTAATTATGTAGCTAGCTTAGCTATATGATGGGCGCAGGCAACGTGCAAATCAAGAATATATAACAAGTTTTGATCAAAATGAATTGTGTGTGAGCTGCTAGGGTTTTGATCCGTCAGTTAAAGAATGTCATTCTTGCTTTATTCTCATGTGCAAAATATATTGCTTCATATATATACACACACTGATGGTTGTGCACGGGCATTGTACATGAGTCAAATATTAAGTTATCGTTAACTCAAATGGCTATAATTTTTTCTTTAATTAGAAACAGTTTCTACTAGATTTAATAGCTATGAGATGTTTATATCTAGGGAATAAGAGAAGTGTTTACTTATAAAAGGATATAAAAGCTAGTTAACATTTTAACACCTTCATACTTTTTATAATATAGATAAATATTGTATATTATATATAATCTATCTATCAAGTGAATTTTATATATTTTTCTATAAAAAATATTTTTATCAAGTGTATTACAATTAATTACAGGAATAGGGATTAGGATGTATCCCATGCATCTTCTTATAAAAATGGTATGTCCCATAAATATGCAGGTAGTGGAACAACTATGTTGGGGCAAGAGGCGAAAATTTTGAAAACACGTAGGAGTGGGGTACTAATTTGGTCACTTGACAAAAGTCAGGAACTGCCTACAAAATTCTGCCCCCAGATATTATGAAAGACTATAAGGATGGGGGCCGGTAAGGCAGTGTTCAAAGGTATAGGAACTGTGTGCATAATTCTCCCATAAATAATTGAAGTGGACATCTCTATTCTAATTAAAAATCTAGAGAAAAAAACGCAAATACAATAATATCTTTATAAAAATAAAATTATTGAAACAAAAAATATGAGTCACTCATTACAAACTATTTTTTCTCATTCTTTTTTCTTATCTTAAAACATGGTTTAAATGCAATATTAAGTCTTTGGCTTTACTTAATTGGCATAGTTAGCCATTATTCAATCTATTTTAGTCACTGAACTTCATAAACCAAGTTAAGTTTAAAAGTTTCAAATAAGTCATGATAACTCCTAATAAAAGTGTTAATATCGTCCAAAAATATGCTTTTTTATTTTTTTTAGTGTGAAATTATAAAACTTTAAATCTTTCAATTATTTTATTCTAAAAACTAGAATTAGTATATTTTTAGGCAGGCTATCTTGAAAAGTGGGACCATTTATTATTTAAAAAAATTAACTAAACATCATTATGTTTTACCTGAAAAATTAATAGTAATGTTTCTCTTTCAATTTTAAAGACTTATTTAATTTAAATTTAAATACAAAGCATATGTATTTAGCAACTATAGAAATATTTTATTTTGAAAATCAATAAAGTTTAATAACTTACTTCAAATTAAAAATAAAAATTAGTCAAAGTAATATTTATTTATATGCATACTAATAGGAATTAACTCAAATAATTTTTATTTAGATGGTTATGTTTGTTTTTTTTTATATTTAGAAAGTTACAAGAGAATAGTTATAAGAGACATGTTCTCTTTATAAATGGTTATGTTATAGCTTTAAGTTTGACTTTTAATTAATTTAAATTTTAGTACTGATTGTAATTTAGCCTTATATATGGATGCATTTCATAATATTCTAGATCTACCATTTCCACTCTGCCTTGCCACCATCTCACCAAATAACTACCGTCTCACTATATAAATCCAACCCCCCCCCCCCCCCCCCCCGGGTCCTCCAAGCCAAAAATCTTGATTCTACACAACATTCATTTTTTTGTAAGTGGGATACCCAGTGATTGCTTCGAGGACCAAAAGTGTGTGGAACTCATAATCTTTGTAAGAGTAGGGGATACATGTAATAAGGAATAGGGATACCAAACAGTTGATCTGCTGAGACCTAAAAGTGGATTCTTTAACCAAGTGGGATCTAGTTATTTTCATGAGAGGAGCGGAGGCATCTTCATTTATGTAACTAGGATGCCCCAAGAGTTGCTGCTAAGACTAGGGCCTCCTGTGCATGCCTTGACAAATTGATCCAAGTTTTGCTGATGATATTTAGAAGGTAGGGTCAATGATTTTAGACTGTGGCAGTGGCACTGGGCACATGAACAGGGCGCTGGCCAGTAAGAGGAAAAGGCCTTAGCAACTTGAAAATTGAAAGTTGAAAGTGGTAAAAGAAGCAAGAGCAACATGCAAATCCACATGCTCTATCATTCGCTGCACGTTGCCCCCCCGCCTTGGGATGGGACCCTCTTCCCTTCTCCTGACTTTTGCCCGCCATTCCTGTAGTCCGTCCCGCCCGTACTTCCAACTTATACCTATTGGCTATTGCTCTCTTCCCACTTCCCTCTCCCTTTTTACGAAAATTGCCACTCCAGCTACCCCAAACCTAGCTAGGTTCAATGTTGTAAGAACCGAATTGATATTGGAATTGGCTAACTTTTCCGCTGGCGGTTTGATCTATTGGACAATCGGTCCAATTCCCCTATCTTAACAAAGGCATGTACCTGGCTCTTAGCTTGTACCTTATATATGATGTAATGCTTATGCAAAAATGTTTTATAGCATTTTTTATGTTTGAATTTTACTTCTAAAAGTAAGCCATGTGTGGGATGACTATAAAACTAGTTTATGTCTATGTGTTAGCAGTTTTTACCGGTTTGTTGGTTTTTTCTTTTTTTCAATTTTTCCTAGTTTTTTATTAAACACTAAATGAGATAACCATGCCGGCAGGAAAACTGATTTGCAGGTTTGATCTGGTTATAACAACTATGCCGAGGCTTTCATTTCCCTCTCTCTTGAGGATTAACATTTATAAACTACTAAAATTTACTTATTTTCCAACAGGTAAATTACCAACGGCTAGACCGCTGGTAATTACCAACACATAAGACCATTGATAAAAAAATTAAAATTTAATAATGGTCGAATGCATTGGTAAATAACCTATTTTTCAATAAGAAAATTACCAACAGGCAAACTGTTGATAATTATCAACGCATTAGACCATTAGTAACTTTTCAATGGTTTAAACTGTTAATAATAACTAATGTGAATATGAAGAATTTGAGACAAAAAGTGGAGGTTTTCCTCTATTTCAATTACAAAATCATATATATCATATATATCACACACACACACATATGTATCATAATTATTATTATAATTATTATTATTATTATTATTATTACTATTATTATGTATATTATTATTATTATATAAATATTTTTATTTATCCCCAATACATTAAAATATGTGATTTTAATATATAAAGTGAGATTGAATCTCCCTAATATATTATTAATATAATTATAAATATAATACTTATTATTATTATTAAAAATATAATAATACATATTTAAAATATCTCATATATATTATAGTGTATAATAATAATAATAATAATAATAATAATAATAATAATAATAATTATTATTATTATTATTATTATTATTATTATTATTATTATTATTATTATTATTATTATTATTATTATTATTATTATTATTATTATTATTATTATTATTATTATTTATAAAATTATATATTTTAGAAAGTAAAGTAATATTTCTAAAATATTTTTTTACAAATAATAACAATAATTTAAAATATATATTATCATACACATATATAAAAACAATAATAATAATAACCTAATGTATCATATATAAGAATATATACTTAAAATATATCATATATATTCATTAGGCCAAACCTAACCCAGTCAATATATATTTATTCATTGAGCCAAAGCTCAGCCCAACCTAACCCTAACTATAAATAACCAGCCCTAACCTTATCCCCTTCAACCTCCCTCATCTGCCTCTCTCTCATCCTCTCATCTACTCTCTTTCGCCCTCTCATATTCTCTCCGTCACCCTTTCCCTTACAATCTCATCTACTATCTTGCCTTCTCCCCTGCCCTCTCATTTGTTATCCCTCGCCTCACCTCACCATCTCCACCGTCCCTCGTCCTTTCTTCGTCGCACTGATGTCGGCTGTTTGCCCATTAACCTCTGCATCAAAACCCTCATCTGTCTCATCAGTTACTCTACTCATCACCTTTCGCCGTCACAGCACTGTCATCCTCTCTCCATTGCCTCACCATCCTCTCGTTGTTACTGCTCATCGTCATTCGCTGCTCCTCCTTGGCTCATTGATGTTGTCTCTCTGTCGTCTCGCAGTCATCTTTTCTCCATCACCTGGGCATCTCTGTTTGTTGTTCACCGACGTCTGCCTTGGCTCCTCACTCTGCCTCGCTCCTCGGCCTATCGTATTCATATATCTATTTTTGAATTTTTGTAATTTATGTTTTTTATTTTTGTGGATCCTGTATTAAATTGTGGTTTTGTTGTATTATTTTCATTTTATGTGATTTTTTTGCATATTTTTTTTGAGTTGTTGTGATTTTTTTTTAGTTTAAGTTATTTTTGTGATTTTGTAATTTTGTGGTTCTTATGATTTTGAATTTTGTAAATATAAAATATAATTTTAGTAAATATATTTTTGTAATAATATAAAATATAATATTTGTTAATATAAAATGCATTTTTTATAAATATAAAATATAATTTAGTAATATATAAAATATATTATCAACTTATATTTATTTTTTTTATTTTTTTAAGAATAGTTTCCAACGGCCCAGTCCATTAATAATTTACCAATGGCTTATCATGTTGATACGTTACCAACAATTTAGGTCATTGATAATTTATCGATGGCTTAACACGTTAGTAATTTACCAACAGCCTAGGCCATTGGTAATTACTAACGCTTACGCGTTGAAAAACCTTAGGTCATTGGAAAATCCATCTGGTCTGCGGCCGTTGGTAATTACCAATGGCCAAATTATCAACGTGCTTATATAGAAAATTAACAACAGTGTAAGTTTTGACCGTTGGCAATATGATTTCCAACGATCAATTTACCAATAGGCTACTTCGAATGACTACACATTGCTAATTTTTAATTTTCCAACGTATACGGATTAGCAACAACTGTTAGAAAAAGTAGTTTTTTTCTTAAAATTTGAAAATAATATTTTAAATTCTGATTTAAATCCTATGATTGTTCTTCAATGTATTCAAACTGTAACATTTTCAATAGATAATATAAAAAGATTAAATTATCATATTTTCACTTTTGTAAATGTGCAATAATCTCTTTCGTATACTTTGTCGGCAAGCAAGATGATAGGAATTATAAATATGATTTAAGAAAAATTATATTAGTGTGAGTTGAGGATGTTGTATTAGGGTTGGTTAACTTCAATCATCACTTGCTGATAGTTGGACATCAATTTTTAAGTTCCTCAAGCAGTGAATCTAAAAGTGAGTAATTAACGTGCTTTAGAAGGATTACAAGCTTTGCACCAAGAGAATGAAGGTGAACGGCAATGGCTCGGCCAACACCGGGTCCAAAAGCTCCAGTGGCAATGGCTACCCGGCCAATTAGTGGTAGAGGTGGGACATGGGCCGCGTCGACCCGGCCAAAACCAGGACCAAACCGGAAGTCAACCCCGGCCGACCCGGTCAAACCCGCCCCGGCTCGGCCCAGCCAAATCCTGTAAAGATGTGGGCCGAGCATGGGCCCGAGAAGAGGAGGAGGTGCAAAACAACCTGCCTTGGACTAGGAAAAACTCGACAACCCCCGACCCGGACTGGACCGGCCCCTGACGCATAATGGCTCCTTTGGCAGCAACGGAAACTAGCAAAACAAATTTAAAAAAAATGGTTAATTACACAGCAGGCCCTCCAATGGTTTTATACTCCATTTTAGCCCCCAAAATTTCATTTTCAGCTCTTCCAACAACTAAATTTCAAAGAGTTTTTGGTCAAACTAATTTTTTGCCTTCCTCTATAAATACCAATGTCATTTTCACTCAATCCTCACACAATTACTCAATCTCTCTTCTTCCTTTACTATATTCTTTCAAGCATTCTCCTTATTTTCTTAATCTCTTCCAAATTTCTTACTAATCTCTCCCTAATATCTTCATAATCTCCTCTTAATTTTGTATTAATCACTACTATTAGTTTGTGAGATATGACTTCAAAAGGAAAGAGCAAATCGACAGAGAGTTCAGCTTCCTACACCACCTGCCTCCGAGGCTTGTTCCGTCACCGTTCTCGGCCCGCCGATAAAACCATCTCAATTCAAGAGTTGCACGACGATGATGCTGGAATCGATATGACAAATTATGATTTGGGTCTCGACAATCAATTATCCGATGATGAAGTAGAAGAGTTGGATGCAATGACGTCTGGAAATCCGTCAACAGAACCGACGTCTACAAGTCATGAACCCGCCGTGAAAGAAACCCAAGCACAAGGTAAATCCACAGGACTAACTGTTTGGGTTTGGGAGCATTATGAGCTCATACATGAAGGGGAGTCGAGGTACGGGAAATACAAACATTACGGGAAAAAATTGGTGTATAAAAAGAATTCCGACACTGGAACGTTGAAGCGGCATATTGAAAATCAACATCCTAACGTCTTCCCCAGTGCCAGGATTAGTTCTGGACGACAAACACAACTTGGGTCTATAACTAGCGCCGGTGGGCCAGGTATATTTCGTTTTAACCAATAATCTTGTAGATAATGTATAGTAAATTGGATGATACTTACCAAAAAATCTTTTTCACAAGCTGAAGTTGTCCACCTAGAATCTTACATAAAATCACAATTAAATCATGTATTTAGAAAAGTATCTAAGAAAATCGCTAGGAAAAAAAGTTTTAGACAATTTGAAGCTGGAAAATCAAATTTGCAAATCTATTTTTCTGCTCTTGATCATTGTGTGGCATTTACTTCTGATATGTGGACATCACCTATAGGTCAATCATTCTATTGTGTTACTTCTCATTGGATTGATTATGATTAGATAATGCAAAAACAAGTTTTGTCATTTAAGGTTATTGAAATAGATCATACTGGTTATCAAATATTCAATTGCATCTTAGAAACTTTACGTGATTATTTTTGTACTGATAAAATCCTGTGCATTTCATTTGATAATGCTTCAAATAATGATATTGTCGCTCATCTTTTGAGTCAAAACTTAAAACCACCTCTCAATAGTGCATTCTTTCATGTTAGATGCATATGTCATATTTTGAACATTTGTGTGCAAAAGGGTTTAGAAGTTCTCCAAAATGAGATTCTGCCTATTCGAAACTCATTGAAATATTTGACGTTCAGGCCTACTATTTTTTGTGAATTTAAAAGCTTTTGTATTGAAAATCAAAAAGAATTTTCTTGGAAACAGTTTAAATTGGATTGTCTAACCCGCTGGAACTTCACATATTTGATGTTGCAAGATGCATTCCCGTATGCAAATTTGTTATCACATTTCATGAATTCAAAAATGGGTTGTGAATTTCTTACGATTGAAGTTTGGGACAAATGTTCCAAAACCGGTGAATTGCTTAAGTTTTTTTACGAGGCAACTGAATTTTTTTCTAGTGTTTGCTACCCAACCATTCATCAAGTTTTGTTTCATTTAGTGAACATTACATATGCTTTACATCAGTTTAAAGATGATGAGTTGTTAAAACCGACTGTCGAAGTCATGCGGGCTAAGTGGCGTCAGTATTTCGAAAACATTCCACCTATCTTTTAAATTGCTTCTTTACTTGACCCATATGTCAAATTAATGGACACAACAACATTGTTTGAAGGAATTTTCCATACTTATTTAGAAATGTCTCATATAAATATTTTGGTTATGTCTGCTACTGCTTCCGAGTACTTGCATTTTTTATACAAGTTATATTATGAGCGGCATTCGGACAAGGTAAGATCTGAAGCTCCTCAAACCGAGCCTCAAAGGAGATCAATCTCCTCAAGATTTAACCCGGCCTTCCAAATGCTCAAACGACCCCGACCAACGACATTGGAATTAGTTGAGGTCAATGACTATCTCAACACATCGTTCGAGGCAAGCGACCTCGACATCTTGAAGTGGTGGAACAAAAGAGATCAAGTTTTCCGATCTTGTCGATAATCGCACAGGAGATTCTTGCCGTTCCAGTATCAACTGTCTTATCCGAGGCAGCATTTAGTGCCGGAAAACAAGTGATATCAGAAAAACAATCAAAATTGACACCCGACGCGGTAGAAGTATGTGTGTGCAACCGAGATTGGGGCCTCGCAGTACTCCGGCAGCAAGACCAAAAGAGTTCGGATGATGAAGTAATATTTGATACAGAGACTTGAATTTTTTTTTTTTCAATCATACATGTAGTTTATATTTGATTTGATTATGCTGTTCAGCACAGATCATAGGTTTCTATTATTCATCATTTTCGGAACATTTTTTCCATTTGAAAATGTAAGGCCCATTCCTTTTATTTGTAAGTGCTATTTGGTTTTTTAACTTAATAAAACTTACACCGGAGGTGGTGTTTTCTCTTAAAAATATTTATGACATATATAATTAATTATGTTTCTAATTTTATTTTTTTTTAAAAACACCAAACCCACCCCGCCCCGCCCCGAATCCGGCTCAGAACCGCCCCACCTGCGACCAGGCTGAGCCCAGTCCTCGTGACCCAGGACCAGGACCGGCCGGGCCTGGGCCAGTCCTAGGTCGAATTGAACCGGTTCCCATCTCTAGTTAGTGGGCGTGCAGAAATAGAGTTTTCCATTCTAGTTTTGTGGAGCCTTGTAACATAGATCTATATGCTATACATAAAAACAAGAGTTTGTAAAAAAAAAAAAAAAACATCATCGACCAAATGAACAATAATGTAACTTGTTTTGATTCTTAATTATTTCATTTAGATTTGGTTTTAGAATTCATTTTTTTTCATCTAATTCTGTTCAAATTTTATTGTTCAGATTTAATTGAAATTGCGGTAATTATAAATGAAACAACCAATTCGTTGACTGAACAGTACTTTGGAGCAAAAGAGCAATAATATCATCCAAACAAGCAACATTTGTGAAGAATTACAATAATATCAGCTAAAAGAATGACAATAGCAAGTAAAAACACAGAAATTGTAAATAGAATAGTAAATGCGATTGAATAAACAAAAGTATGCAGCAAATAAACAACACTATCATGTAAATGAAGAACCATAATACATAAACAACAATATTGACTAAAAAAAATGTATTCTCAAGTTGGAACAACAATATTAGCTAATTGAACAATAAACCATATAAAATAAACAACAATATCAACTAAATGAGGAAGAAATCATAGCAGTAGTAACTATGACAAAATGTTACTCTATAAATAAAGGCAAAAGACATTTATTCTCTAAATTCTATCACTATTAATGTTCCTTACCTGCTAATTGTTGTCTTTTTATGTCACAAATGTTGTTCCCTAAATATCAATTGCTATTCTACAAAAATTGTTGTTCATTTATGAATAATTGTTATTACATATAACATTGTTTCATAAAGTGCTATTAATTTTGTAAAAAAAAAAATGTTGTTACAGAGGCAATGATAATCTTGTAATTGGTATGTTACTAATAAATGTGTGTGTGTACGTGTGTGTGTGTGTCTTTGTATAAGCAAACAAAATTTGTTCTTTAAGTTACTTTTGTCTCTCACATACTAATTGTTATTTCTTTAAAAAATAAGCGTTGTTACTTTCATAAGAATTTATTAATCTGTAAAATGTTGTTTATTTCATTAAAAAAATGTTTCTTAAGCCATGTCGCCAGTTTTGTAGCTACTTTTTTGGAATGGAGCAACAACTCGTCACAACGGGCTGGCTGGTTTTGACCTATAATCGTTGCTTTTTACAGTTCAGCTATTAGCTTATTAGATATTTCATATTTAATTAAAATCACCTAAAACCATTTAAATTTATAATCCATGAATCAAAATGATTTTTTTAGGATAATAGACAACAACCATAATTTATCCAGTTTTCCTTCACAGTTAAGCTCTTATGACGTTGGTGCTCTGGGAGTTTTATATACCCTGTAGTATTGTACACATGTTCTTTCACTTAACCAAGCATGGATTGGAAGTATTATCAATTACACAAATAAACTAGTGATTGAATTCATACCTATATCGGGATTGTTTTGTTCGAGTTGTTAAGGGTGGCACATACTTCATACTTTATTTTAGCTGCTAGCTGGAACATATTTATATTTCTTCTCATTTTAATAAAATTTTCCTTTACATTTTAAAACAAAATTAAAGTACCTCCGCATTGGTTGGGATACTCGTAGAATTACAAAAAATACTAGGCAACTGTCCACACTTTGCTGTGGGTGTAGCTTAGTACTTATTTTAATGTAAAAGTGTAGTTACGGATGTTACTTAATAATAAATGTTAGTTAAGAGAGAGGAATCGTAAATGACAAAAAAATAAAAAAAATAAACAATAAAATAAAAATAAAACATTAGGTAAATTTGGTATAATTTTTTTAGTACTTACCATAAACAAATCTTATCCCTAGATATGTAACATATTCACTACACATAAGCCTTAAGAAAAATAATTTGAATAAGAAAAGAACATCCATGGTAATGATGATTCAAGCCTAATAATTATGTCTCCATAGAATAAGAATTTGCCACCTAATCTTTTTTGTTCCTCGTAATACACAGTTGATGGTCTTCGCCCTACATAATTTACACACTAAGAGCCTCAACTAACAACAGATAAATTTATTAAGGTCTTAATCTAAATTACTCTAATAAAGAGGTATCTGACATCTCATCACTCCCCAAAGTTTTCTCCATTATAAAGATATCGATATGAAATCACACAACAGCAATTAGGGATGTTATCGAACTGAGCCAAGCTCGAACGCATAGGGCTTGAGCTCGGCTCGTTTAAGTTTGATAGGTATTCAGGTTCGGGCTCGTGCTCGACGAGCTCAAGAAAATGGTGCTTGAGTTCGACTCGATATGGTGTTCGAGTTCGATTCGAATAATCGAAATGTTTGAAAAACATGTTAAAAAGCTCGATGTACAAGCTTGGTTCGAGCTCGATTAGGTATGCTTGATCTTGAGCTCGTTTTGAAAAAAGGAAGAAAAACAACAACAGAATTCATAACCAAGTTCAATTACACAAATAATAATAAGAAAAAAAACATATAAAAAAAGTACACAAATTACACAAACATCAAAGGCGCAACCGAGGAGAACTCAGGCGGCGGAGGGGCGAATTGGACTCGCGACAGAGGACTCGGCCGACGGAGGGGCGATCGGACTCGCGACAGAGAACTCGGCTGGCGGAGGCGTGATCGGACTCGCGACAAATAACTCGGCCGGCGGAAGGGTGATCGGACTCGCGACAGAAAACTCGGCCGGTGGAGAGGTGATCGCGATGCGTGACACAGGATAACTCGGCCGGAGGGGCGATCGTGACTCGCGCCAGAGGCAGAGGAGAACTCGGGCGGCAGAAGGGCGAATCGAGGAAGAGAACTCGGCCGGAGGCAGATCGCAACTCGCGATAGAGAACTCAGCCGGTAGAGAGGCGATCGCGACGCGCAACAGAGGATAACTCGGCCGGAGGGGCGATCGCGACTCGCGCCAGAGGCAGAAGAGAACTCGAGTAGCGGAGGGCCGAATCGTGGAGGAGAACTCGGCCGAGCAGGCGAGTCGCGGAGGAGAGCTCCGATCGCCAATGGCCCGAGCTTGATCGATTCTGAGGAGAACGGGAAGCTGATGTCCTGAGTCTCCTAACTCCTGAAGAGACAGATTTCTTTCTACCTAGCTACCCGATTCCACGATTTGTTATTATTATGTTTCTCGTTTTACTTTCTTTAAATTATTTAAATTATTATTATTATTATTATTATTATTATTATATAGGTTCGATAGGCTCGAAAACCTATCAAATCAAATACTAATATATTCGAGCTCGATTTGATAAGAGATCCGAATAATAAAACTAGCTCGAGCTCGTATTTGAAGTTCGTAAAGCTTGGTTCGTTAAGTCTAATTTTGACCTCGAATTCGAATAATTCGATAAAAGTTCGGTTCGATAACAGCCCTAGCAGCAACACAATAAAAAATAGGCAACTATGAACATATCCTTCTATATCACAATACTAACCCCCTACAACTCCAACACCAAGACGGACGGGAAAAAACAACCCTATCAGTGATGAGTTTCAATAGAAGTAATATTGCAATAATTGAAGGATAAATGACTTAATTAGAAAATCAGCACAAATGAAAGGTTCCCTGACAAATTAATCCAGCTTCATAAGAACAGATTTCCTCATTGTATTACAGGTCTAAATGTAAACTTCCAGACATTAGGTACTACTCCACCATAGCTACAAAAGATGGAGGACCAACATCGTCATTAACCCATCAACAAAGTGACACGTTCCCCTTTAATGTTTATATAATGTTATAAGTGAACTGTGTTTCAAGCGAAGGGCAACTTGGGGAAGTGAGCTAATGCCAAGCTCGCATTACGTAAATAAATAAACCGAACAACTACTATTACTACTAGTACTAGACCTAGTAATAAATAAATTAAATAAACATCATGCAGAAAGAGAGAGAGAGAGTGAGTGAGTGAAGACCAAGTCTCATAACGATAATAACTACCGTCTGCGTCTTTTACCAAATCCCATGGTCCCGGACTAATTAATGCCACGTCACAACTGACACACACAAAACAGTAGATCTAAGACAAAAAGAAAAATAAAGGGGAGAGTAATTACGAACAAGTAGCTAGGGATTAACACTGATCGATTAATTAAGTTAGAAGCGAAATTAATTAAGCAGATAATTAATTTAATGTCTTAAGTAGCCACCCAAAATGGCTCCCAATCAAGCTGCGGAAGCCCCACTTCATTGCACCTGCTAGGCCTACCCCTACTTCTTAACTTCTCCATCCCATACTCAACATTCTCTTCTTCCTCCTCCAATTCCTCTTCTTCTTCTTCTTCTTCTTCTTCTTCAAGAACAACAATTCCTCCTCCTCCTCCTTCTTCTTCTTCTTGAGCAACTTCCTCCAGAGATTCCTCCAGTTCCGCTTCACTTCTGCTGGGACCCATTGGCTTTACCATCAGAAGCCTCAGGCGTCCTTCGCTGCGCTCTGCGTGAAAATAGCAAGTGGCCGAAGGCGCGGGAACTGCTTGCAAAATGAGACGGCCGCCTTCCCGGTAAGGTCTCATTTGGACGCCATCGGAGCAGCTCATCGAAGTCAGAGGCGGCGGAAAGCTCACGCTCCGCCTCATCCTCCTCGTACCCAAATAAGGCTGAGTTCTGGATGGCTTGTCCAGGCCACCAATATCCTCTGAATAAAGCGAGCTGATGTGGTCTTCGTCACTGTTCTGAGCGCTCCCTGTTTCGCTGCCCAAGCTCTCTGTGCACATTTCTAGACTCTGTTTGCTCAGCGCTGAAGCAGAGCGCTTCGCGAGAGGGTGAACATACACCTTTTGGGTTTCCAATGATGAGTCTTTGGGTTGAACTATTGACTGGAGGAAGCTCCAGCCGCCCATTCGGGGGGTCGTGTTGGTTTTCGATGCTTCATCATTCGGCTGAACAGGGGAAGAAGAGTTTGCGAGACCAGATGCTGAGTCGAGAGAGTTACTGAATAAAGTCGATTTGAGCAGTGCCGATTTCAGCTTCAGAACTCGGGTGTCCACAATACTTGGCTCCAGACACGATTGAAGTCCTTGACAAATCACACTCGATGACATATTTTCTGCCTTAACCACGATTTTGTAAATGTGGACAAAAACAGGGTGATCACTAAGAGAAACACTATTTCTTTGCTTTCAGTTTCTTGTCTCCTCACCAAGAAGGAAAAAAAAAACAAAAAGCAAAGAAATTTAGAACTCTGAAGCGGAGGAGTCTTAAAAGGAATGTCAGGAGATGGTTAGATTTAGAGATTAAGAGATTGAGGAATGTATAGATAGGGGGAGAAGGCAGCAAACATTGGAGAGCAAGTGAAATGCAGGTGTGAATTTATAGTGGGAAAAAGGCAGATAAAAAGGTAAAAGCTAGAAAGCTTATTGGCATGCTATAGTGCTGGTAGGGCTTCTTGTGCCCACTAGAATTGAATTTTACAACTTTTTATTCTCCCACACAAATAAGAGGAGGAACGGCCACAGATTTCATGTAATGCATATGCAACAATATTTGCTTGGTCTGGTGAGAGATGATACTACACCTATACCCAATAATATTTTCAATTCTTTTATTTTTTTTATCTCAATATATATAGTGCTACATAAACCATGAATTTAATGAACCAAGATAAAGAAGTAGAATAAATTAACAAACAAGGAAGATGGCCGTGTTTATCAAAGTGTGTGGATTAAACCCAGATATAATTTTCCTAGCAAAAATGAACAGCATCTTTCTTGGCATGGATATAAGTATAAATGACATACAACAAATTATAATTTCCATTAAATCTTTATATTGCCTGAAAATATTATATTATCTTTTATAATTCTTTATTTCCAATAAAATTTTCATCAATAAATTATTAATTTCCAAATATACTGTTTTGGTAATAGAAATGACAAAATCTAACCTGACCCAATGACCTGGTCCAACTCACCCAAACCTAAGCCTAACATGATCCGATTTGACAAAAAAAAATCAATAACTTGAACTCGAACCCGAACCCAATTGAAGGATAACCCGAGAAAATCAAAACCCAAATGTCCTGAACCTGAAATGACTCAAACCCGAAACTGACCTAACTGAACCTAAGATAATCCGATGACTAAACCCGACAAAACCCAATTTTAACCTTCAGCCTAGACCTTAACTTTCATATTTCATTATTTTTCATATTTAATAAATCATAAATATGTAGGCTTCCATGTTTAGTAACTTCAATTTTTTAGGACTTTCATATTCAGTATGTAATGTGACTTTCATAATTAGTAATTTTTATTTTTTTATACTTCCATATTGAGAAGTCTCATATTTGAGGATGTAACTTTCATATTTAGTAGCTCTATTTTTTTCAGACGTTCATGTTTAATAATTCTCATATTTTGATAGAGGATTTTCATATTTAGTAACTTCCATTTTTTGAGCACTTCTATATTTTGTAAGTCCCATGTTTGAATAATAGACTTTCATATTTAGTAAGTCACATATTTTGATTCTTCCAAAATAAGTAACTTTTATATTTAGTAAATTTAATGATCTTGATAGTCAATTGTTAAAATGACAACATTCATCCTTAAAATTTTAAGTATAGTGCAATAAGGTATCTAAATTTTAAAAAATTTCATTTCAGACACCCCTAATAATTATAACATGGGTCCCTGAACTTCTGAAATTTTTGCACTTTCACCTAAAATTTTTTAAATTTTACAGTTTAGTCACTAATAGTGAACTTGATTTCCATTTCATAATAATTTGAAAGAAAATTCATCAAAACTTAAGTATAGAAAAATTGTTGTAGTGTATGTTTAGGTAATAGCTGAGTGAGGATCTGAATAACATGTGTAGTAATAGTCGAAATGTATGAGTCTAGAAAAACAATCAAATATTACCAACAATGTTAAATTATCTAAATATATACTAAAATATAATAAAGAAGATTTTATGAATATTTTGATTAAATATAAAAAAAATTAATTTAAATTAAATCACACATAAAATCGAATTCTTTTATTTAAATTTTAACAAAAATTGAAAAAGAAAATGAATCGATTCAATCATTTTGGCCTATATACCAATAACCCGAGCAAACACAAAAGTCGACACAAATCTGATCCGGAACCTGACCTAAAGTTACCTGAGACTAAAATTAACTAGATCTGTTGTGAATCCGAACCCAATAAACTTGGCCTAACTCGACCCAAACCCAAATGACCCAAATTCTTGGTAATTCAACTAGACCCAAACCTGAATGATCTGACCCAAACTTGACCACGACTTACCCATTTGTCATTTCTATTTTGTACAACATATATATAAGAGCGATGATACATATACCAAAATTTTACAAAATATTGCATGTCATAATTTGTTTGATTCCTGAAAGAGTTTGTGAAACCAACTAATTATTTTTCTGTTTCCAATCATATACTGACGCCTATAATATTGAGAGGGTTTTGTGCCAATGGTGCTTCTTGTTTCTTAGGTGTGTGTTTTGAACTCATAACTCTTTTTTAAGTTTTATTTGGACTTCCTTTTTTCTTTAATTAACAATTTCTCTTGGTTACGTTGTTAAAAAAGGTAGTTTTATACATAGTTTTTCAGTATGTTTAGATGACATTTAGTTCTTAAAAATTAAAAAGAGAGAGAGAGAGAGAGAGAGAGAGAGAGAATTTCCCCTTGTGTGAAAAATTTTCACATCCGAATTCGCTCTATAACAACATGAAATTCAAGAATTGTGCTAATTAGGAAGGGCCAAGCATACTTGCACTTAATTTACATATTACATCCTCATTTTCCCATTATTTACGGTTTGTTATCAATTATAAACACGTTGTACTTCTCTTCATTCTTCCCTCAGCCAGGTACTACGTTCCCAATCCCAAATCTGAGCTTTTCCTTCACTTCTCGATCGTCGTTTTCGTCAACTTCTCCTACTTCTTCACCGGGTCCTCCTTCTCATCATTGTTCTTTCGCCGTTGTTATCAAATCTGGTTTGTTTCCGGCTTCGATCGTCACCATTTCCCCTCCTCACACTTGTTAGCAGATTCATTCCGTTTCTGCTTCTTTGGCTTTGTCACCATCTCCCCCTTCTCAATGTTCATTTTGCTTCTCCAGCTTCATAACCATCTTCACCGGCTTCATCACTGTCATCGTTTTCCCATATTTTTCACTATTCTTGTCGTCATTCTCTGCCATTTTCATTAAATCTTATCTATTTTCGTTGTTCTATTTATAAAACTTTGCTGCTCCATTCATAATAAGTTGCTATTCTGTTCATAAAAATTTGCTCCTCCGATTCCTGCTCCTTTTCACTTGGATCTTGTTTAGAATTTGTACTTTCATCTAATCTAGTTTTTGTGTTTATGTTCTAAGTTGTTGTTTGATCCGGTTCTAAATTTGCAGAAATTGCAAACAAAACAGCAAACTTAACTTAAAAAAAATAAGGGTATGGAAAAGAACAAAAATATCAACCAAACAAACACCAATTGTAAAATCAATCAAACGAACAATGATTGTGAAGAAAAAAACAATATTGAATAAAAGAACAGTAATTTCAAGTCAAAACAGCAATATCAATGAACCACATGACTAGTTAAAATGAACAATAAACAAGAAATGACAATCTTGGTAAATATTACAAAATGTTCTACTATATATATGTATGTATGTATACACACATCATTTGTTTTTTACATTCTCCCATTGTTGTTAGCAGAGCACTTACTGTTCTTTATGCAAATAAGTTTCGTTGCCCACATACAAACTGCTGTTATAGAATAATTATTACTCCCTCTATCCAATATTCTTTACACCATTTGACTTTTTCACTTAGTTTAACTTAAATTTATTAATATTAGTATTTGTTCAAAAAAAATTTTAAAAAGTATATTTAGAAAATATATGTCTTAATTTATCATTCTTATATAAAAATTCTTATTTATATGATAAAATGTTGAAAATAAAAAATTATATATTAATTGCTAAAAAGTGAATAGTGCAAATAATATGGAACGGAGAAAGTATTATTTTATAAAAAATTATTTTTTTCTTTATAGCAATTATTGTTTGAAATAACATTATTGCTTTTAGTAAGAAATGTCGTCCTAAAAATTAACAGTGGCCACTTATAATTAGTACGTACTAACAAATTAAATGCTACTCTATATATATAAGTAAAACAAAAAATATTGATTTTCTAGGTTTCTGTCATTGCTTTCCTCACATAACAGTTATTGCTCATTTTAGTAAAAAAAAAAAATCGTTAGTAAAAATGTGCTATTTCAGAAAATGCTATTAAGATGTTGGCTCCACATATATAACAATATCATAAAATGTTCCCCTGTTTCTACTCATTAGGAAAAATCGCATGCTGGTCGAACATGGATTCCGCAGCAAGGACGCTAGCTAGCGCCCCCAGCCACTCAACCCTCATTCACATGTTTTTTGTTGAGTAAATTTCATAGATAGTCCATAACCTTTAGTCATTGTTTCTTTTTAGTCTTTAACCTATTGAGTATTTTGTTTTAGTCCTAAACCTATTAAAAACATTTTGTTTAGTCCTAAATCTATTGCAAACATTTCATTTTAGTCCCAATTTGATGAAATTTATTAACTCAAAGTATTTTTCTAGTAATAACTTTTTAGATCATAATTTAACCTATTTGATAATTATCTTACAATAAATTTAATCTATATAATAATTTTTTTACAATTAATGAAAAAATAAAATCACTTTTTTTCTATTTAAATTAAACTTATTTAATTCAGAAAGAAAAAACTACTAATTTAAATTATCTATTTACTGTCAAAAAATATTAAATTGTTTAAATTTATTAGAAGACAATTACCGAATATTTAAATTAAAATTTTAAAAATTTCTATCAAAAAATTATTCTGAGTTAATGAATTTCATCTAATGGGGAACCAAAATGAAACAACTTTAATAGGTTTAGGACCAAAACAAAACATTCAATAGGTTAGGGACTAAAAGAAAAAAATGACTAAAGGTTAGGGACCATTTAATATAACTTACTCATTTTTTTGTTATTTCCCCTTATAAAGACATTTACCGCCGAACTATGTTTTTTTCCCCACTTTTCACCTTTTCTTTTTTTTTTTTTTTCGAAAATTCTACAATATTAAAATATTTGAACACTCGCCAACTGGCAACTGCTCTTGCTTTGTATGCGCTCTTGCTCTCACTCTCGACTCGGCTCACACTTCTTTACCTGACTAAGTTGGAGAGTCTATAAAAACATAAAATAACCATAAATTACTCAGAACTTCGGTTAATATTATAATTGCATTGCTGAGGTTTGAAAATATACATTTTTCTATATTTTTTACATTATTCAAAAAAAAAACTTCTAAAATCATGCTCTAAGTTGTATGGTAGCTATCTTCCAACAATTTTAGTCTATATAATATTTTTATAATTATTTAGTATTTAAAAGTACTATTTACAGTCACAATGAGGGAAATTGATAATTTTAAGAGAACTGGATTAACTATAAAAAAAATATCAAATATATTAAAATTATTAGAATATGAAGATCGTACAATTTAAATTGAAATTTCAGATTTTTTCCTTGGACCGCATGAAAAAGGAAGGAAAATATATATTTTTAAATCCCTAAGCAAATTGGCTGATTTTTCTGTGCGCCCGGCACACGCGTGAGCCACCTCCCTAAAGTTATTTCTTATGTACAACTTAGTCCCTAAAATTTAATTTTTGTCTTATTTCTTTGATTCAAGGAATAGTCAAATTTTCAAAACTTTTCTCCTACTAGTAATTAAATATTATTGTTAGGAAATTTTTAGAATATCACCCAAGTTGTGTACCAATTGTAAGACCCATAGTTGATGTGAAATGACAGTAAGATTGTATAAAACGTTGACAGATAAGCTAATAAAGATATTAATACTAATTGATAATTACTAATGGATAAAATTTTTAGAAATTTAACTAAGTCTGCTTCAAAGAGACAAGAGGAAGAAGAAATTATGGGGAATAGAATAATAAAGAACTCACAAACTATATTAATCAAATATGTTGAAAAGAAATTAAGAAATTGGAATATTCCTAAATGGATAAATGGGATGGTTTATAAAATGGACTTTTGATTTCAGAATGAAAAACACAAAGGAAAAAAAAATAAACAATATTTTCTAAAAGAATAAATATGTCATTCTAAAAGAACAAACATGCCTTCTGAAAGAACAAACACCAGAAAACAAAAGAACAAGAAGTTTACAGAAACAAGGTTATGTGTAAGAACAAACAGTGTCTTCTATAAGAACAAACACTTAAGTAACAAAAAATAAACATGTAAAATAAAGAACAAACAATGTCTTCTAAAAGAACAAACATATCCTTCTAAAAGAACAAACATACTCTTTTAAAAGAATAAACACCAGAAGACAAAAAAATTAAGAAGTTTACAGAAACAGGGTCATGTATAAGAACAAATACTTAAGTAACAAAAAATAAATATGTAAAAGAAAGAACAAACAATGTCTTCTAAAAGAATAAACATGCCCTTCTAAAAAAACAAACATACGCTTCTAAAAGAATAAATACCAAAAAACAAAAGAATAAGAAATTTACAGAAATATGGTCATGTATAAGAACAAATAGTACCTTTTATAAGAATAAACACGTAAGTAACAAAAAATAAACTTGTAAAAAAAAGAACAAATAATGCCCTCTACAAGAACAAACATACTCTTTTAAAAGAACAAACACCAGAAGACAAAAGAATAAAAACTTTACAGAAATAGGGTCATGTATAAGAACAAACAGTGCATTCTATAAGAACAAACACTTAAGTAACAAAAAATAAGCATGTAAAAGAAAGAACAAACAATGTCTTCTAAAAGAACAAACATGCCCTTATGAAAGAACAAACACCAGCAGAAAAAAGAATAGAAATTTTATAGAAACAGAGTCATGTATAAGAACAAACAGTATCTTTTATAAAAACAAACACTTAAGTAACAAAAAATAAAAATGTAAAAGAAAGAACAAACAATGTCTTCTAAAAGAACAAACATGTCATTCTAAAAAAACAAACATACCCTTCTAAAAGAACAAACACCAGAAAACAAAAGAACAAGAAGTTTACAAAAACAGGGTCATGTATAAGAACAAACAGTGCCTTCTATAAGAACAAACACTTAAGTAATAAAAAAATAAACATGTAAAAGAAAGAACAAACAATGTTTTCCAAAAGAACAAACATGTAGACAAGAAAAAACAAAAATTGCCTTCTAAAAGAACAAACAGGCCCATAAGTATAAACACTAAAACACAAAAGAACAAGTAATTTATGCAATGCCTGAAAATGTAAAAGAACAATCATGCCCTTCTAGAAGAACAAACAAGGCTTTTAAAAGAATAGAAAACAAACACATTATAAAAGAAGACAAACAGTAACTCATCAAAAGAACAAACACTTAAGTAACAAAAAACAAACAATGTCTTCTAAAAGAACAAACACAAAGACAAAAAAAAACAATCAATGTCTTCTCAAAGAATAAACAATACCTTTTAAAAGAACAAACATATCATTCTAAAAGAATAAGCACGAAGAAACAAAAGAACAAACAGTAGAAAATAAAAAAATGAAAAAAGGTAGACATATGGCATAAAAGAACAAGAAGAAATAAGAATAATATCATAAATCTAAGTAAAAAAAGGTGAAAAAAAATATTTTAAGAAAATAAGGAGTAAAACATGAAATAAAACGATAGACTTGAAATAATACTAAAATAAGAAAAAGAAAAAGGGGAAACTGGAAAAAGATGAGAAAATAAAAATAAAGAAAATAAAAATGGAAAAGTTAAATATACAACAAAACTAAACAAAGAAAAAAAATGAAAATAAATAAAGAAAGAAATAGAAGAATAAGAGAAGAACAAGAAAACAAAATGTAAAAAAAAAATGAAAAGGGGGATCGTTGGCATTCAATCCATTGCCCAACTTCCCCCAAAATTAAAATATCAGTCATGCTACCCAACCAAATAGTTTATCCTGAGGTTGCGGAAAAAGAAAAATCTATTATATTTCATGAGGGTATGATTGCTTACTTTTCTGAGAAATGAGGTCAAAATGATAATTATTTTTTTTTTTAAGGATGACGCACGATGTAAGCCGGGTCTACAAAAAAGTTATTCAAGCAAATTACCCTTTAAAAAAATAAGGCCTAAATACTTATTGGTCCCTGAATTATAATAACTCGGACAATAAGGGAACGGCAACAGCCGTTGACTTTGTCATCACATTCGTGGAACCTCAGCCTTTTACATAAGCCATTCCTAACGTTTTCCAGCCCAAAAGCAATGCCTGCACTTACCAGCAATGCCGTTCCGTCCCGTTTGTCCATCACTCCAACCTTGACTGAAGATTTCGTCGAAATTCATTACCCCTTCACAGTGATCAATACTCCCCAAGCAATCAAACAGCACTTTTTGGAGCTCGAAATCACGTCCCAAAGAAGAGTTCATAACCACGTCCGCCTGCTCTGTTTTCATTCGCACCGGAAAAAAAGACCGGAGAAGGAAACTTGGCCTCTTGGTGGGAAAACAAGATGACTTAGTCATTCATTTCGTACATAATGGTTATTTAGGCTACTATGATTTTATATGTTTCACTTTAGTCACTTTGATTTGTTACACCTTATGTCTCAAGTAATGCATGTTTTTTTAGGATAATAATTGTTACCTATTTTTTATATTTTAGGTATAAGTGCGTATACATTGTTATAGATTAACTTTTAAAAATATGGATTTAATTTTATTTATTTGTTGTTTTGTGCTACTTGCTTGTCCTTAAATATTCATGTCTTTTCATCCATTATGCATCATGCTTTGAATATCTTGAAAATTTTAAGCCAAACATACTGCTTGAAAAACATTTGTTTGACCATGTTGAGACACTTTATTTTTCAAAACAACATAAGTGCCTTCATGGGACATGTATTTAGACGTTAAAGATCTTTAAAAGGAATAAAATAGAATAAAAAAATAATTATTAATTTGCATTCTGAAAAATTTGTATGTACTATAAGTCTAATGCAATTTTGAAGGTTTAAATACCTATTGGTCACCTGAATTAATTTTCTAATTAAAAAATAATACATCTAAGTTTTTTTTTTAGAAAAAAATTATGGTTAATTGTTATTTACTTAAAACCAAAAGTATCAGGAAATAAATAAAAAAATTCAAAATACCAAGAACATTTTTTAATAAAAAAAAGTCACACAAAGCTTAAACTCAACGAAGCGTGTTTAAACTAAACCGAGAAAAATGGTGGGTAAAAATACATACTAGAGACATAAGGTGTCATAAAAGAGAGTGACTAAATTAAAAATTATAAAACTATAGTAACCTAATAACCATAACCTATGAAACGAAGGACTAAATCACAATTTTTACACCAACAGGCCACGTCTTCTTCTCCGGCACAAACAAAAACAAAGCTGGCTGTCAACAAAAAAGCCTGAGGTTCTACAGATGCAATGATGACATCGGCGGTGAGGCAACATCTATTGTCGCTCCATTAAATGCCTGACAGCGTCGACCTCACATGCACTCACATGAGTGTTTTGGACCAAAGTAACCAATTCTTGAAAGTTGAATGTTCAAACCAAGGTTATTACAATCGCGATCCTGATCGTAGGATCGTACGATCCTACGATCCTAACATAGAAAACCTTATCAAAATATTGTAGAATCGAAGGCATAGTAAGATCATAGTAGGATCGCGACTAGGATCGTAGGATCGAAAGATCCTATCGATCCTACCCAGTTATTGATTTTTATTGGAGGTAAATTATATGGATGGTCCCTAACATTTGATTTTCATTCTGTTTTCATCTCTAGTTTATTAAATGTTCTCTTTAAATCCTAAACCTATTAATATTTTGGTTCTAAATTCATTAAAAACATTTCATTTTGATCCCCAATTGGACGAAATTTGTTAATTTAAGGTAGCTGTCTAATAAAAACTTTTTAAAGCATAATTTAAATTATGTAATAACTGTCTTACTATAAATTATATGTGTGTGTGTGTGTGTGTGTGTGTGTGTATAATGTAATAATAATAATAATATTTTTTACAATTAATGGATATTCAAATTACCAGTTTTTCCTATCTGTAAGTTGAACTTATTTTATCAAGAAAAAAAATTACTAATTTTAAATTCTTTACATACTGTAAAAAAATCATTATACATTTTAAATTTATTAGAAGTCAATTATTGATATTTAAATTATGGACATTGTACTCTTTTCTATTTGTCAATAATGTGTTTGTTCATGAATTTTTTTCAGACTTGTATTAATTATTTTATTGATTATGTTGATGTATACTCTATTAAAGTTTGAATTTTGCTTGTATTGTATCAATAATTAGGTTTTACCATTACTATGACACTAAAATTTTACTTGAGTTTTTAATAGAATTGGTCTTTTACATAAACTATATTATTTAGACAAGAAATTTTAAATTTTTTATAGGATCTTAAGATCTACGATCCGATTTTACGATTCCGATCTTGCACGGAAAAAAAACGATCCTTGGTAGGATCCCGATCTTAACAACCTTGGTTCAAACTGATGTGATTCATAGTTGAGAGACTTAAGTGTCTGAGTCACTATAATTTAGGGTACCAACAGGCATTTAGGCCAAAAAATAACGTCAAAATGTCCGGTTAGCAATAAATGGAAGAGTGGAGTTGTTCCAAGAAAAAAGGGGTAAAGTACACCTCCGATTTAGAGTCTGGTGACAAAGTTATATGCATTTTCTATCTATTTTCAAGACATGTTTTCCACATACTTTTCTTGTACTGTTTCTCAGCAGCAATAATAACACCATTCTTTTTTAAAATTGGGCGCATGTTCACTTAAATTTATATCTTCTAGTAATTGAACAGTTCCAGACTCAACAAACAGCTACTCCTTGTAGAGTAGAGACGGTAAATTCTGGCTACTATGTTAGGCTAATTGCACAAAAAGCAAAGCGAATCAATAGTTTTAGAGTAAATTGAATAAATAATTCCGGACATTTAGTAATTATTTTCTTTTAGTTCCTAACTTATTTAATGTTCTATTTTGATTCTAAACCTATTAAAATTATTTCATTTAGTCTATCAGTAGATGAAATTCATTAATGCAAAAAAAAATTTTGACACAAAATTTTAAAATTCTAATTTAAATATTTGATAATTGTTTTTCAGTAAATTTAAATAGTTTACTTTTTTTTACAATAAATAGGCAATTTAAATTAGTATTTTTTTCTTTCTGAATGAAATAAGTTTAATTTACAGAGAGAAAAAAAACTGATTTGAAATTTTTATTAACTATAAAAAATTATTATATAGATTAATATTATTGTAAAACAGTTACCTGATAGTTTAAATTATGATTAAAATTGTTATTAGATAAATACTTTGAGTTAACAAATTTTATCAAATTGGGATTAAAATGAATTGTTTTCAATAGATATAGAACTAAAACGAAACATTTTAATAATTAGGACTAAAACAGAACATTCAATAGGTTAGGGATTAAAAGGAAGCAATGACTAAATGTTAGAGACCATTTATGAAATTTACTCAATAATTTTATTATTATGTATGGTTTCTTCTCTCACAAAAAAAAAAAAAAACCTGTTTTTCGATTGTTAGCTAATAATAGTTCCGTTAATTGAGGGTGTTAATTACCATGTTACAAGGTAAATAAAGTACATATATATAGATATGAAATTAAAAAGAAATTTTAATTTTGACAAATAAAATCACAAGTTATGTGAGTGATCCTAAAAGAAAAAGTAGGACGGCTTGAGCAACGTTAGAGTCGCAACTCTTTTCTCTTTCTTTTTTAAGTTTTCGCTTTCATGGAATCAAACACATTATCTTTGTTTGGCCAATGTTAGTAGGTTGCCAGTATAAACAAGCAGCTGAAGAAAGCAAGTTTCAGCTTTGCTCTTTGGTTTCTGATAATATGTTTTAAGCAAATAATTATTATCAACTAATTAGTTTTAGTAATATTGGCAGAATCGTAGGGAAAAGCTTGTTTTGGCTACAAATATCAATATATATTTCGTCCCCCTTCGTACGAATTTGATTCCAACGTTTCATTGGAACCCAAATTATCCTCCACGCACTACCACCTCATCATGTTCCTTTCGGATCAATACCTTAGACTTTAGAGTCAAAATTCCATTTTCAACGAAATATTTATAGGTTGACATATGGAATCGTTGCTAGAGAGAATAGATAATAAAATACTACGTCATCCCTGTGACACTGAATAAAGGGGAAATAATTAGATCAAACCGAAACCATCCAGGTAAACCAAAATAATCTTAGATAAATAACTCATAAGTAACTAGAAAAAAAAATTAGATAAATTATAAGATAAATAAAAAAAATAACATATGATTATCCAAATATATTATTTGTAAATATCTCATCATCTAATTCCTAGCTGCTTTCTGCACCTTATTTGATCCTCTCGTAACCATCAATTTCAAAAATAGACTACTCAGATCTATCACCGTAAAGCGTCGGATGAACTAGATAATGCTTATATTATTGGTGATAAAGGAATTTTGTAGAATAAAAAGAACAATGAAAGTGATTAAGAATATTCAAATAGAGTAATTTTGAAAAATCAATAGCCCAGATCTAGATTATAGTCTAAACTTGGCTGGATACATAAAAAATGAATTAGAAGAAACGATGAGAGGAGAGGAAGTATGAGACTAGGGTTTCTAAAAATTGGCAGTTAGAATTTGTGTACAGGCCGAAATAGGAAATTTAATCAGAAATGATATATATTAAGAATATATATATATTATATATATGATGGAGATGTAGGTGTCAATTAATTAGGGGTGGCGAGCGGATAAAGAGCATTAGATATGGATGGTCAATTGACACCCAATTAATCCACCCATCATCTCCACTCACGAATCCCACTACAATAGACCGTGAAGACAGATTTCCAAGAACGGGGCAGGCAAGAGCAAAGATTCCTTAACCGCCTGTGTTTGGTCCCATCTTGCCGATATATAAGGATGGGTTTAATTTAGGTAGACATGTCAAAAGATCAAGCCATGCTTTTTTGTTTGTTTAGCTTTTTAGGTAGCCAGTAATAAGAACCACAACCACAATGGAGAACAACGTGCATGCTCCGATTCATAATTAAGACAGTATTAATTCTTAATATTCCTGCTGGTGTTAATTTAAAAATATTAATTATGAGACAACATAGAACTTAAGTATCAATTTGAAGTATGATACGCCCGCTATTTCTTTCATATAATATGATCTCATAAAAATGGAATTCCGGTGAATTAAGTTTAGTTTATGATAGTTATATTAGCTCTTGGGGCTGTGGGATGTCTCGAATAATCGTCTTTATCTTTTAAGATTATGTACTCCCCCTGTCTCAAAAATTTTGCTCCATTTGTTTTTTTGTAATTAATCTATAATTTTTTATTTTTAACATTTTAATATATAAATATAAAATCTTTGTATATGAATGATAATTTAAGATATGTAATTTCTAAATATATATTTTTTTATTTTTTTTAACAAACAATAATATGAATAAAATTGAGTCAAAATATAACAAAAAGTCAAATGTATCAAAATTTATGGGATGGAGGGAGTATATCTTTTCTTTAGCTTTTAATAAATTCTTTAACTGTGGATAAAAAAAATGTGAAGTTTAATTAGTTTATGGTTCTCATTTTAATTTACGGAATCCATGCATATTGAACAGATCGACGAACATAAGTTTCCACATGCATAAACATATTTTCGTAGATAATAATTTCATGCTCAAGTGATGACAAATAAAAGTAGTTTCTGCATAAACTTTTCGCCCATTGTTTAATTTTAATACAGCTTAACATCAGCTCCTGTGCTTTTTTTTTTTTTAGCTCTGGCCGGTGGAAAGCTAACCCCTGATTGACACAGCTCGAAATAGCTGTTTTGGCATAGTCTAATACGAGTACACTTAACCTACTAAAATTTATTATTCTCTGAAAAACATGTTAAAATTTATAATACTTTCTTTATTCTGTAAAGGATAATATGTTTCTTTAGATACAGAAATTAAGATATATATATAGTTTATAATGTTTTATTTCCCAATTTTGTACTCAAAACTAATTTTTTTTTTAAAAAAAAATTATTTTTATGTTTTGTGCAGTGAGAATTTAAATAATAATTAATGAATTTTTTTTATTTTTTTTTTGTGTAAGTTTAAATGAAGTTTAAAAAAAAAAGAAAAGATTTATTTTTTGGTTTTGTATAGTAAGAGTTTAGATTAGGATATTAAAGCAAATTAAATACTAAAAACTAAATATTTAACTTTTTGGAATAGTTCAGAAAGAAAATATGTTTCATATTTTTTTAATTAAACGGATGGAGCAGTATATAAAAGTTTGGTAATTGCTCTTACATATGAGAGTGATCACTAAAAAGTAAGTGCAACCAATTAACTTCTTTACATACATTCAAATAATCTCACTTGAGTTTATTTTTGTAAGATTTTTTATCAATTTATCATTTTTCTAAAGAAAGGCACTTTTGGTGCATGGGAAATGCTGGCGATAATATGAGCCACATTCACAAAATCAATTTTGCGCAAACCATATATCGAAATTGCTTGTGAAATCCAACCCTCCTTTCCTTTTTGGATTGGCCTATGAATGGAAAAACTAACCTTTTTCATTAAGAAAAATTATCAACTTATTAATGTTTTTTTCAATAGTTCATATGATAATATATAAGTATTAATTAGAGATGGAAGTTATATGAATCATTTCCAATTCAGAGAATGTTTATGATGTTGAGTATCTCATCGATTGCTTCTCTTGCATTATCAGTACTCATGAGTAGTTTTCTTGCATAATTGATAGTCTTTTTTTAAGATAAGTAGTAGTAAAAAAAGATCCTGTTTAATAAACAAATATACATATATATGCATTCTTTTCATAATGGCAAATGGAATGATATTAACTCATACATCTATTTATTATCTCCGTATCATGTCAAATGTTCCACATTTAATGCTACAAACACACACACGCACATATCCTGGACCAAGAGTCATTTATTTCGATCTATATCTTTCTACCTGTAATAAATTCCAGTATTTATCCAGATTTCATTTTGTCATTATTGGGTGAAAAAGTTGAAGCTATTCTAACTAATCTTTTTTATATATATTTAGATTTTAGGAATAAATAAATAAATAAATTCTAATATTATTAATCAATTATTCAATGCATCATAAAATTATAAATATTTGATAAATTTTAGTTCAGTTGAGTATTTTTTACCTTTGGAATGCTTGAACCTTAACCATCAAAACAAAGATAACTATTGTACTTTCAAAAATGCCACTGAACCAAACCTTTAAATTTATTCTTTGATAAAGTAATTTTAGGATGTTAGAAAAAATTGTGAGCGAATGAGAAATAAGAGTTGGTCCGTTTTGGTCCCCAAAGCTTTGCCCAGCTCTCATTTTATGTTAGGTCTGTTCCATCCCCTTTGCTTTCGTTGTAGGGTTTACTGTATTTACTTGTCCTTTTCCCATTTTTATAATCCTTTTCCCCACCAATACAAGACCTGGAATCTAATTCATTGGTCAGAAAAATGTTAATTGTTCCGCACCAACGTGGTAGCTTTCGACTCTCTTCCCTCCCTACGAGTATCTTTTTTATTTCATTGGCCCGATTTCCTATTGTCGGTTAAGGAGTTTTACAAACAAAAAGAATAAATGAAATTATGTGATAGGTACAATTAGATACTTTATCAAACTTTTGTAATATTTTTATTTTTAATAAATTATCTTACTATATTATTCTTCAAATTATCATTTTAATATTTATTTTTTTTATTTTCTTATTTACGTGCAAAACGTGAAAGTAAAAGTGAAAATAACACAAAATTTTTTTTCTCTTTCTTAATCTTTGTATTAAACTCAAACGTTTCATCTAAAATAAGACTGAAAGAGATGTATATTATTATCTCACAGACTCAATCTAATTGGTTTGAGATTCATGGGCATCTGGGTGAAGGCCAAAGGTTCAAATCCTACATTTGCTAACTTTTTTCATATATGTCAATTATGTTGATTCAATAATATTATCAATTCTAAAAAAATAGACATTTCTTCTATCCCTTATACTATAAATATATCTCCATAACCCTATACCTTTACAGCAATGCTTCTAAATACTACACTCACGCACATACATATATTGTTTGACATCAATTTTTTAACCATATCAGAGAGGTCATGACCATAAAAATTAAATAAAGATTCAATCTTGCACCTCTTAGTAATAGCTAGAAGCCTTAATATATAAAAAAAAAAACAAGCAAAATATTGCATGTTATCTATGAAATTGTACACAAGTGACTTCTCCAAGTGACTTATTCAATATGGTTAAACATTGTCTAGTGTGAGATACATTTGAGAGTAACTTGTAATCTCTTACCCAATTAGGTTGAGCAGTGCATATATGATGGTGATCTCTTATTTTATTGGCTTAGATAAGCTGAAGAGGGAGATACATATGATAAGGCCTAACATGCACCTTCACACATGTTCCCAAATGAGACAAGGGACTACCATTATGTGTGTGTGTATTCAACTTTGGACAATTTTCAATTATGTAAGACAAGTCACTTGCACATACCTTCAATATCATCTCGCACATCATGAATTTTACTTATCACATTCGCTTTTGTTATACGTTTATAATTCTAGAGTTATGATAAAATCAATCAAAGATAATGAGGTATTTGGAGCTATGGAGTTTCCCGCAAGCACAAATGTGAGGTGCAAGTCGTGCGACATGTTCCCAGGTGAATGGCCCCTGCTTTTGTGTAACAAAAGAGCATAATACGAATTATGGCTGACGAGAGACTTTATGGTTTATGGTCATAAAAGGATTGTCTGTCTGCTGACGAATCTCAACTGGACGCCACTAAACAATTGTTAATTGATAACCAATTAACTTAGGAGTATAATTACTTTAAAGGGAAACGTTATCAGTCTTTACTCTTACATAATCACGAGTGGGTGATGCCAAGACTTCCCACAAATGTGAAAAGAAAAACAACATGAATTTTCATGCAAAGGAGGTTGAAATCTTTGGACATAATTTAACCAAGCAAAGACTGGCTTTCTTCCACTAAAAAGCAAACAAGACAAAAGAAAGCTCACTCATCTTTAATCAACTATGAACAAATTTAAGGGAAGACGCGGTATTCTTTACTTAAAGCCTCGGCTAACCTAATTTGCTACCAAAGCCAGTGATTTGATCAGAAGGTATAGGGACAAATGAATTTTGCTTGCGCACTAACTTTACGGGGTCAAATATCTTATCTACCAATCAAGATGAGTGATTAAGATTTATTTATGTGAATAATTGACGTTACCTAATGGCTCTCATGTGGTGCAAATACTGATCTGTGAGGGATTATACTCTTTTTCACTAATAAGATTCTCTTTCTTCATTGGTTCCTTCTCTTAATTGCCTACCAGTAGCCAACGCTTTACACACTGCAGTCAAATAAAAGGTGTCCAAAAACACAATCTAGACTCCCAGATGAAAATGGAAATGCCGCAAGGGATCTAGACATTAAGTTTTGTGTCATGATACATGAATATTCTGTATTTCAATTTTGATTGAGTTAAGTTTTTCCCCTATATTTGAGAGTTTATCTTGCATATTTAGAAGCTTTTCTAGTCTATGTTGGGCAGCATCCTGGTAAGGCTTGCCTGCAGCTTTTACAAAGCTTTCCAAATTCTCGACAGTTTCCTTGAGATCTTCCCGCATTGCTGTTTCAAGTTCCTGTGCCAATGCATTTGCTGTTCTGTCAACCTTTTCTATCATTCCTTGTCTACGAGCTGGGAATCTTGAAATCGCTATATACCTATCACCGTAAGGGAGAAAAACAAAACCCTCAGCAATAGCATTGATGTCTCTTGATTAAAACAATCAGGGAAAGAAAAACGGTTGGCTCCCTGCCATCAGAAACAACTTATGCCAACTTGCTGATCGAGTTGACTTCTTTCAAAAAGCTCTAGGTTGACCAAACCACCACTAATTTAATTTCTCTAAAACATGAGTCCACAGCTTCAACAAAGCAAGCTTTTGCCTAGTAGTTCAAGCTCATTCGACATTACCAAATGCTCAAGGTTCAACCCACTCTCTAGTTAGACTTCAGTATGCACCAATGCATTAAGAAAACGAGATGGAGAAAAAAGCTAATTGAACTCCTCATCAAATTAAAGGATCTCCAAAGAAACAAAGGTACATACCCTCCAGCAGAACAGAGGCCAAGAGCAAGAAGATCTTCTAGACTAGAAGGTAAAACAGATGTTAGAAGTGAAGCAGATAAGCCAGCTGCTCCTAGTCCACCAAAAGTGCCCAAGAACTGAAATCAAAGAGAATTACAATCCTCAGTTGCATCATTCTTGAGGGAGGAAAAAACCACAAAAGCTTTCAACAAACAATAACTGGATAAATAAAGTGAAAGCCATTTATATTGTTTTTGTTGGTGCCAAGAAGCATATTTCTTTCCTAGAGCAAGAGTGTTTCTAGCTAACTAAAAGACAAATGTGAAAATATAGCTAAGAATGTTGACCGTAAAACATAATACACGGCAACAAGTCAGTGCAGGGTAACTTCGGACTAATAACTTTTTTGATACTACGGGGTTGAGCAAGGAGTCCATGTGAGGACTTGAACACAAGCCACTGCTGGGGAATAAGTTGCACTTACCAGTAAGAGAAAAGGTTAATTCAATTCTTTTCCATACACTTGCTTACATACATTTATCAGTCTACTTCAGTCAAATAATCTGTTCAACCATTCTCCTTTTAAGTACTTCCATGGACAAAAAGAAATAAAAGGTGTAGTGCTGATTAAGTAGTTCAAGTATTCATGCAGAACACATGTGACATATGGAGTTCTTCCATAGGAAAATTCCAAACACCAGATAGACCTGAATATAACTGCATGTTGTAGCAGCCTATGAAGCAGTTTCTTCTTAATTACGTACAATCAGTTCCCTATGTTATCTCAAGGGGGATGGTCATTATTAACTCACCGCTTCTCGAATCTCTCGCTCAAATAATTTGGAAGCTGCTGTAGCACTGAAGTTTTTTATAGTCCTCAAGCTGAGCTGATCTAACTGTCTCAGCAGATCATACGTCTCCAAGTAATTTGAGTTGTCATTTGGTACTAGGGAAGGCCACCTTTTTTCAAAGGATTCCAAGTAGAGTTTTCCTTCACGAACATTGTTTGACTGTAACCACACTTCATATTCTCCTAGGATTGCCTGAATGTAGCAAAGGCTCATATCTAGTCAGAGAACTCAATCATTAGTGCATATTTACAACAATCAAGATTCAGCAATTAACATCATAAAAATGCACTTTAACTATGATGATAAAAATCAGTGAAAGACATTTCTACCTCTGCATCTGAGAGTGCTGGACCAATTATGTCATTTTGAACCCTTGAAGTAGCTGGCAATGAGGGCAAATTTTCATCTTTGAGAGCATATGTCATAACAAGATCCAGATTTGATAATTGCATGGTTGATTTTATGAGCTCAACAACACGTGATTTTGTGGTACCAATCTGTACGAATTGGCAAAAGCACAACACGTTAAGCCTAAAGAACATTAGGCTTTTTAAAATTAAAATTGCACTTTTTAAAATCATACCAGTGTTAAAATTCGTCTCATCCAAGATATGCTTTCACTTTCCATCTTTATTACATACTCTTCAATGCTACGAACTATTTCATTTGCCAAGGCCAAATCCTTTTCAGCATATTGACGCTCATCCCCCACAAGAGCTTCACAGGCTGAGAGGAGCCGATCTGCTATTGCCATTGGTGTTTCAAGTTTAAGCTTCACTCTCTCCATCCCATTACTGGTCGATCCATCAAGAAAACTATACAAAAAGTTCTCAAACTCATAGAAGCTACTGGTTCTCCAGTCAGGATTGGTGAGTGACAATTGTCTGTAATCTTTTTCAACATCATAAGCTGAAAGTTTCTCATTAAGAACAGATCTTGCGGACAATGGATATAATGTCACTTTGTCAGTATTTAGCAACTTCCGTGTATTTTCCTTAACAAAGGACATTGCTTCCTCAAGCTGCAGCAATAGAGAAAGTAAACTCAGTTTAAGAAACTGACCTAACGCTGCCACTTCAACAACAATCCTGTAGAATGTTAATTATCAAACTGAAACTTAAGAGCTATACCTCACGAGTATTCTGATATAGATCAGCTTTGTTCAGCACAAATACAACTTTCTTCTTCCACTGTTGAGTATATCGAAGAAAAGCAACCTGGAAAGCAGAAAAGTTTTTAATGGATAACAGTTAACTAAAATAAGCCAACCTAAGAACATGAATTCAAAAATCAGAAGAAGGAACAGAAACACTCATCCAACTTCAGCTAAGCGACTGTTACCCTGAAAATGCAAACCTAGAACATACAATGAGAGCAGAGGGGAAAAAAAGGAGAAAAAAAAAACAATGCTGACGACAGCAGGGTAAAAGAAACGAAGTTAGGGAATATTAATATGATCCAATAGCTCCCAATGCAGTGAAAAAAAAAACTATTCAGCCAACATTTGTATCACAAGGATGCCATCATGGCTGCAAAAATTATAAACAGAGCATCAACCAAAACCTTTCGATAACATGTATATATTCCTTTCATCTCAAAAACACCGACTGATGGTTAAAGACAGTTCTGGAAGTAGATCAAAACAGTCAACATAACCAGATAATTGTAAAATAAGCACACAAGGCTAAGGGCAACTGTGAGACCTCACTCTCTGTCAAAGGGCGATCAGCAGAAATAACAAATATAAGCAAATCTGCACGGGGTACAAACTCCTCTGTCAATTGTTGTTGTCTTTGGAGAATAACATTAGTCCCAGGGGTGTCAACAATATGAATCTGCATTCCAAATAATGAAAGTAATGAAATTGTTTCATCTCATGAAGCATATATTATGATTGCTTTCAGATTTATTTACAGGGAGCTAATACATTGAAAAAAGCAAGCAGCTAAGACAATATATGCAGCAGTATTTTTCACTTTAGACCCCACCTCATTGATATGAATTCTTTTCACCCAGTAACACTAACAATTACAAGCCCCTAAATACACAACCACCTTTCATGAATGAACAACCCCATGTTTAGATTTGGTAAAAGTCCTTCTAACTCAAAAAATTTTCACACATTTTCAGAAAGCTTATCCACTGTTAAATTGAATCAGACTTCACAGTTAACATAATAACTGCATCTTTGAGGTTAAATTGCAAAGGTTCTGCCTTGCTTGTAACCATAACCAATGATAGCCAATAGGATATGTTGTCAAAACCAATCAAATTAAATCTAGTACTTTTTTGGGATTCCATATGAGTAACTAGAAACGTTATTAGTACACTGCAAGACGTATGCGCACATGCAAAAGGTTAGTTAATCAGAATTCACTTTTCCTTTTTACTTTATTTCTAATTTCAAAATTTAATAACTGCATACAGCCACATTTGAAACAAATACATAAAAATAAACAAGAGTATCACAATGATGCAGCATCAAGGAACCGGCCGTGCACTACTGACTCAACACATGTCTGAAATTGGATCTATCTCCATGAGCATGAATATACATAACTTGATTTAAAGAGGCACAAGAAAACTCCAGAACTACAGACAGTAAATGTCCACGAGGCAGAGAATCTGAAAAAGATTCAGAAGTCCAAGCAAGGAAATGAAGAAACAACTTACTTTTCTCAGAATTGGCGCCGGAAAATAACATGTTAATTGACCATCTGGGCGCCTTTGACAAGACCGTTGATCCTCATCATTGAGCTCAGAGTAACGTAAAAATGTGATCTCATTAGTTGTAGGAAGTACACCTTCTTTAAGGTACCTTTCTCCAAGAATTGCATTGATGACTGTGGATTTGCCAGAGTTAAATTCACCCTGGAGATCCAAGAAAAACAAAAACTAACTCTCCAACTAAAAGTTCTTACCAAGATCAAGAAGCTATGCCTATGAATAAAAGATCAATTCTAACAAACCATTGAAAATTCAGAGATTGTGAGAAACGTAATACTGTGAGTAAATGAAGCAAAGTCAAGATCAGCAAAATTGAGCTGCACACGAGGATAGCCTAACATGATGACTATATAAATTCCACTAAGTATACCTTCTACATAAATAAGAATGCACCCAAATCTTGATATGAAATGAGGAAAATAATTTACCACAGTAGAAAAACAAGAGCCAATGCTTTGATGGAATAGGAGAAAAATGGATAAAAGACCAGGCCAGTTCTATGTGACTTTAAAAGGCAGAAGAAAAAATGGGAATATTAATTAAAATTAGAGCTAATACCAATGTATATCCTGGAACCAGAGTTTGTTGAAGTTCAGCACACAATTACCACTATAGCAAGTAGAAATGGTTCATCAATTTGAGCAATTGCATCAACAAGAAGTGAAACCTCTTCCATCTGTCAGTCAAAACCAAGCAGAGATTCACTCAAACAGAAGAATATACAGGAATTCATTATTTCAAGTCATACAAGCAGAAGAAAAGAACTTCAAATACCAAATGTTTAATTAAAAGATCACCAGTGGAGCAGCTTCCTGAAATACATTTAGTGCTTCAAGCAAGGCTAATTTTTCCTTCTCTATAAGCTGCTTTTCTTTATCTTCTAATTTAACAAAACCTGCAACTCCCAACTGCCAATAAGAATTAGGACTGGCACCCAATAGATTATGCTTTTCAACGCTTAGAACTTCATCCTGAAGTTTACTATTCATTGTAGGCACAGTTTTAAACAACTGATTCAGAGCATCATTGCTAAAGAGCCTCAAGTCTTCCAACGCCACAACTAAACCACTAGCACCTGAGTTGAGCAGGTTTGATGCCTCCCTCTGCAATGCTGCCTCAAGTGAGTTTTTCAAGACAAAAATTGGTATCTTCACACTCTCAACTACAGACTTCACAACTAGACCAGCATGTTCTTCCTCAGTCAGGTCATATATAAGAAAATCAGCACCTTCGGAACTAGAAGCATTCACCGCAGCATTCTTTGTCTGCACACTCCTAGCTACTAATGGAAGGAATACTGAGCCAGACCTCGAATCCATCATTGCGTTTCTTGCCACAACGGGAGGAAGGCCTGTAGCGTAGGCGGAACATTGCAGTTACAAAATTACAAAAAGAAGACTGTACATTTATTCAACATGATATCTTAGCAACAAATCAAATCCTTCTTGCAGAAAACAAGTGAAGCAATATGAACAGAAAGTTAGCCAGTTTAAATTCGCGAAAGAATTCTTTCTCAACTCGCTTAAGTAACAAGTCCAATTCATGAAAAAAATTTCTATGTATGGTGAGCAAATCGAAGACAACCAGCAAATTGATTCAAAATTAGATTGATGATGAAGTCAAATGAAGTTCAATTAACAGCAGCTGAGAACAAATAAAAAGCTGAAACGCCGGAATGGGTCAGGAAACCAACCACTATCGGAGAGAACGACGCCGCTGGCACCGACGGCAGCGGCAACATCCACACGCTCGGCAACCAACACATAGGCACGATCCCTGACAACGGACTTGAGTAAACGAGCGGCCTCGTAAACGGCGCCGCCACTTCCATCCCTGCCATTGAGCACCACAATACCGACAAACTTGGAGACAGCCTTATCAATCAAATCTAGCACATCGTTCTCCTTGTTCATAACCTCGTCGGGCTCCAGCTGGAGGACGAGATTAGGGACCTTGATCTCGGGGCGTTTGTACCCGCCAGGGAAGAGAGTACGCGGAGGCTGCTGGTTCTGAGGCTGGTAGGTGGCACGGAGAGAGGATTGATCACCGGCGGAGAGAGAGTTTTTGACTGGGAAAATAAGGCTGCCGCGGCGGCGAAGAGAGAACCTGTGGAGACATAGGAGCGGAGAAGCAGGGGAGAAGGAGAAGAGAGCGGAGGGAGGAGAATAGGGGGCGAGGAGAGAGAGGAGAGGGAACATTGAAAAATTTTGGAGGGAAGGGAAGCGAGGCGAGGGAGGGAGATGAGAGGAGTAGAGTGCTTGTCCAATGGTTTATGCATTGCCTCATCTAATCTTTTCCTTATCCTCTCAGCTGAACAGCTAGATTCCCTTTGGGCCCGCACCAAAATACGGTCCGAAAAACAACCATGATATTAAGATGGGAAGGTTTCAATAGTCCCCATGTGTGGTTCGATGAAACCTACATTTATTTTATATTGAAAAATTATATTTACTTCTCTCTCACCCAAACTTAGTTAAGCTTTCTATTTATTAAGTGGAACCCATGACAAAATGATAAAATGGGAGTCATTTGTTTGGGCTCTAGATCATTCAATTCTAGAAAAAAAAAAGGGTTAATGATGTCACTTGTTGTGTGATAAGTATTAAAATGAGAAAATGCATGTTTCCTTTAACAATCTTTAAGCGGCCTTGAAAAGTCGACTACTTTTGGATTGAGCTCGAAAAGAAAAAGGAAAAAACAAGAAAGAAGAAGAATTCAACCAAGTAAGATAATCTTGAAGAACTTTCAGTTTAAGACAAGAAAGTTAAACCTTCTATAACCATACAGTGACCAAAGATTCCAAGCAAAATCTCCTATGTTTGCAAAACCACATCGCTAGCAATAGCTTTTGACTTAGTTGTTTAGTAACTTGAACTAAATAAGCAAAGATCAATCAAAAACAGAACTTTGGACAAAATGGTTTGAAAATGGATGGATATCTGTCATACTTTTGCACGATAAGTTAAATAAATTGAGCATAGTTTGTGAGAATAAAACAATTCATGGGATCTTCAAACAAGCTCACCTAGTTACCAGCTCTGTTAGCAAGTGCTTACAATAATTATTAGTACCCACCTTCGCAGTCACCGGTAACACCAATCTTCACTTTGTTTCATCATCGAAAGAGTTGCTGGAAAAGCCATACATACAAGACATTCATCTATTTATTAACTCTAACCAAAATTCCCTCCAATTTTTTGTAGAACAATGACTCTCATCTATAAATGCTTAGATCTATAGCTCTCTAATTATAAACACCACAGACGAGAAAAGCATTATTTATTGAACAACAAGTGGAATTGCTCACTCCCTCAAGCCCTCTTCTTATTTTAGCTTCTTCTTTATCAGTCAGAATGAAACCCGAATCTCGACTTTGTTTGCCTTCCACTCAATGCTCACCAGAATTATATCACTTCTCACCCAATCCATTGATTTTTGTTAGATCTCTGACCAAATCAAACCCTTGCAAACTAAAGCACCCTATTCTATCAAAAGTAAGAACATGTGACTTGGTCATTTTTTCTCATGTTGTCAAAAATCCTAGAGCAATGTCTTAATTCGTCAAGAACCTATCAAATTTTTTCAAAGACTTGAAACCGATTAGAATGGTGAATGAGGAATAAAAAAATATTTATTTTTCCTCGATTTCTTATCTCACCTATGAGTCATTCACATTTGGGAAAGAAACCTTGGTACCTTATTAGTTTTTTTTTGTCTTTTCCTCACTTAGTAAATAGAGAGCCTAATAGAGCTTAGGTCATATGGGGGTAAATGTAGGTTCCCAATATATATGAGGTAAATGTAGGTTCTTATAAACCACAGGGGTTTTTGAAACTTTCCCATATTAAGAATAATTTTCTTTTTATTTGTTCTTAAAATAAAATTCATTCACAGTCCTTTATCTTTGACGGTTATCCTAAAGTGATCCCTTACCTAGCATAATATCATCATAAAGTTCCTTAATTGTTTAATCATGTCCTAAAGCAGTTCTTTCCATCCATTTTGTCATTAAATCTGACAGAATGGGATGATATGGCAAGTTGTTTGCCTTTGTGGCTGACTTATAATTTCATGTTGGCATTTGAAGGCTTTGTAGGCAAAACTAATGGGAGGCCTTATTTAATTCCACCAACTACCCCAACCTTATCCTCTCCTCTACTATCCAAAGTTCTAAGAAAGCTTCGATGATCGTTAACCTTAAGGAAAAAAGCTGAAAGATTCTGAAGTTCATTCCATCTTATCAGAAAGTGGTATTGGGACATGACGAAAAAGTCAAAGATGTAAGGACGAGCAAGGAATCATCTGACGGACTTGAGGTTGAGGAAACCAGACGAACGCAACTAGCATTATTATAAGCCATCATTCCTAGAATAAACAACATACATTTCTTGTGAGATAAATGTAAAGGGTGATTTTGGTAGGACTTTGAAGATTTTTTATATGTGCCTATATATTATTGTTTGGTTATGGGGTGAACTGTGAGTAAGGTCTTATGTGTGTCGAAGTGGATGGGGGACTTATAAACTTATATTTATTATATTTATTTCTCTCATATTTAGTATGTTTTAATATGTTTTGAACCTTAAAGATATATTTTGAGTATGTTTTATAGCTTAGAGCATATTTGGACTCAATTGATTGAAAGTGAATTTAATTTGCAATTTTACAAGTTTTAATTTGGTTGTGCAATTTCAGGATGTTGACAGATTGGTAATATTCCGGTAAGAAAAATCATATATTGAGCTACAGAGATCAGAATGAAGTGATTCTTGATTCATTGGAAAGCTAACATCTGGGGTTACAAATCACATTCAGACCATGAAACCTAGTTTGCATGTTAAGAGGGTCAAACTCAGCTTCAAAGTCGCGATTTACGAGTTATAGCCGGTTCAGAAGCAGTTGCGGTATTTTGGGAATATCTTTGGCTGTAGATGTCCGTTTTATACGATTCAGGTGTTGTTTCGAAGCTAAGAAATAGATCTACAACTTTTATGCTTTGAGTTTTCCTATTCTCGCTTGTTGGATTGGTTATGCGATTGCAAATCTGCTTGATTTTCTTTCAACCGCTTAGGTGAAGAATTCAATTAGAAGCAAGTGAATTGCTTGGAGATTACTTTTATTTCTGGTTAATTCATACAGAGAAGTAAAACAGGTTAAATTGTTCAAGCTTTTGGATTATTGCCTGGAATAAACTTTTGTTCATTGATCTTAATGCTGATTTCGAGATAATTAGAAATTGCTTTTCAATATCTGGTTACTCAAAATTAAAAAATTAATCTGAAGCATTTTCTGGTTAATTTCACTGCTGAATTCTTAAGGTTCTTTTTAGCTTTAAAGAGAGTCCTGTTTATTTACTTGGATTGAAGAAATATTTTCTTTCGATGATCAACTATATAATTGGAATGGATAATCAACCCTGAACTGAACGTTTTTAGTATTGGTTAATTTTGTTTTGATTTTACAGTTAATTTATTTCAGCTTTTAATTGAAGAAACTCCCCAATTTTTTATTTCAGTTTTCTGATAAGAAGCTTTCAGTAAAAAAATATCCTTTGGGATTCGACCTGGTTTTCACTGTTAGACTATAAATTTATTTATTCTGAGTTGTTAGGGATACCAGAATTATTTTTGGTGATTTCGACGACTGACTAGGGACCAGTGGTTTACTTATTATAGGTTTAATGTTTTGAAATGGAGATTTAACCTATGGCATATGTTTTTGTTGTTGGTGTAGTAGAGCATGATTTATGGTTTAGTATCAATTCCATCATAATGGATACTTTGCACAACTATCTTGGAAAGCATAAGTGGGTGGCTCATAGGATATTTTTTATTTATGGCATATGGATAGGGTTACCATGGTGGACACTGACCAAATGATAGAAGAGTTGGGTTACAGTGGGTTTATGAATTATTATTGGATTGTCTCATACCCTACATTACCACTAGAGGATATTCTTAATCACTTAAAAACTAACAATGATGACATGGGATATGGTGATGATAAATCTGCCACATAAGCACAAAAGGAGGAAATAAAAGCATTTCTAACACCACCAAATGCCAAGAATAGAAGATTAAGACAATGGTGTGCAATTGAGAAGCAAGGATGAATGAAACAATTAGATGTTTGTGTTTGACCAATACTAATGCTAGATCAAGCAGTGATGTTGGAAAAACTATAAAATAAAAAAATGTGGTTGAAGGGGCCAAAGGCTTTGAGAAAGAAAAACTAGCAGAGAACATCGAAGATGACAGGGGCAAAGCCATTAAAAGAGGCAGAGATGAGGCTCCAGATCATGGTGGTGATGAGTAGAGATCATTTGGTGAGGGGTAAAAGTGGGGAAAAGGTAATAAAAAAGGTAGGGTTGAAGGATGAAGGTAGAACAGAAAGTGAAGAAAGATGTCCTGATGATGAAGAAGTTTGTTTGGACACAGGTTCAGAGTTTGATGGCAGTGATGATAAGGACTACCAATAGAAGATAATTCTTACAGTGATAGTTATGAGATTGAATTTGATGAAACGGACAATAAGATAGAGCAGGATGAGGACAATAAGATAGAGCAGGATGAGGTTGATGTTGATGATTGTATGACTTTCACAAATTGATTTTTTATCATGGAATTGAAGAACGAAAGATATTTGTACACCTCTGGTTTGTGTTTCATCAAGAAAGCCCAGGTGCATTTGCTATATTCATCAACAATGATAGGAAAGTAATAAGCACTAGTAAGAGAAAGAGTTCTATAGAGACCGTAAATATCGATATGTATTAAATTAAAAGCTTTTTCTATTGCAGTTTGACTAAAAAAAAATGGACTTCTAGTTTGCCTAGCATGATGACAAGAATCATAAAGAGTTTTCACACTTTTGATGGAGGACTTGTCTATTTGAAGATATAATGATAGTTTCTTAAATAGTACATGTCCTAATCTTTTGTGTCATAGGACTAAATGAGATGCAAGCTGGGTTGCTGCAACAATTGGTGTTATGATCCTTTTGAAGTAATACAGTCCATCACAAACTTTCACCCCATGCTAATTAGCCTTATTGCACCCCCAGTCCTGTATTGCACAAAATTCCAGGAAGAATGTTATGGAGCAGTTTAAATCTTTCATAATTCTACTAACTGAGAGCAAATTATATGTAAAGTCCAACATGTATAATACATTTTTTAGCTTAATGTCCTTTGAGAGTTGCATTTCACCATTAGTATAGATTTTAAGACTCATTCCATTAGGAAAAGAAACTAAAGGCAAAATATTGCCAAAAACCATGCCCTTAAACATGTGAAATGTCATGTGCTCCAAAGCTCCACTATCAAGAATCTAATCAAAAGGAAAATCAGGATTCTTACTAGCAAAATTAGTTATTGTACCCTAATTTTGGCTAGACAATAAGGCAATCAACTGATCATATTGGGCTTGAGTGAGTGTTAGACAATTTCTAGATGAATCACTCTCGACTTGTCAAGTTGCAGCAATGTTCTCCATTCATTCCCTTTGCTTTGGCTTGCTCCCAGGTTTATGTGGTTTGTCTTTCTTGCCCCACCAATCAAGATAGTTGGATTTGTTTCATTCATGACTCATATTTATTTGATTTTGATGATAACAAAACATATTTGTTTTATGTGTTTCAAAACTCTACCTAAAGATTTATACATTGGTCTCTTGTTGATAAAGTTTTGATCTTTGGAAGGAAAATTATTTCTTAAGTGCATTTGAAGTATTTATGGTGATTCAAGCATTGCTTGTGAAGGAAGAAATCTTTTTGGTGAAAAATTATTTGAAGTTTGAAAGTTTGGAAGTGAGAAAAACCTAGAGCTACAATTTCAAATGGGTGAAAATATTTCAACGTGTTAAAATTGAAGCATTTTTTCGAACCTAAGAGCATTTTGGTTCTGGAACAGAAAAACACTCGAGTGAATTTTTTTCAATCGGATAAAACTGGAGTGATTTTTCGAACCCAAGAGCATTTTGGTTCTGGAACAGGAAAACACTCGAATGAAAAATTTTCAACTGGGTGAAACGTTGATTCCAGATTTGCGCGTAATTTTTCGGTTTGAAAAATATTTGAAAATTCTTTTTAAAATCATGTCAACTTAGCCAGCTACGTAGACTAGGTGTTGACATGTCATTACTGAGCAATATAACCGTTGGAGTTCAAACCTTAGGTGATGATACAAGACTGGAATTTCAACCGAGTGAAATTTTTTCATCCGGGTAAAATTGGGCGACAGAAGCAAAAAGCTGTAAAATTTGATAGCAACGGTCAACTGCTTTTTTGGAGACTTTTCTAACCTTTCCAACGGTTCTTCAATGTCTCTTTGGCCCCCAAATGAGTATAAATACATAGAGAAACATCTTGGAAGGAACTCTTGGCCATTAGAAGTGAAGATTCATTATTAAATCCAAGAGAAAGAGCTTACCCTGAAAAGATCATTAGTGTTCTTATACTTTCACTTGTATATCTAGCAAAGTGTGCTATTGTATAAGCTTGTGAGTTGAAAACAGTTCAAACCTTGGAATTTCTTGTGTGATGAGTGGTTCCTAGTGATCCTTGAAGAAAACTAGGGAGTCGTTTCTAATGAGCTTGGAGAAAACTAGAGATTGATTGAGTGTGAACATTGAAGAAAACACCATTATAATCTTAATCAAGATATAGTGGAGGAAATCTCAAGTGGGCAACCTTAAAAAGAGGACGTAGACTCCAATTGGTATAGTTAAATCTTTATAAATCCCGATGCACTCTTTTCTTTATCCTCCTTTATTTACTTGCTTTATTTCTATTTAACATTACTTGGTTTGTTCTTGATTTTTGGTTGAGTGAATTTAGTTATAAATTTTGATTTTGTTAAAATTTTTAAAACAACTAATTCACACCCCTTCTTTGTTGTACTTGTGCCAACAAAGATATCTTATTATCTTGAAACACATGTTTAGACTATACCCAATTTTCCCACAATGGTCGCAATGAAGATTGCTATTTTTTTTCTTTGTTGCTACGTCCCTTTTTATCAGCAAAAGCAACAACATCACTTGATAGCTGCTATAATGGCAACATTTTGTTGCTTCTCCTCTTTTACCACCAGCACATATGCTTTTATTAATTGTTGGAAAATACTCTATATTAAAGATTTGAGACCTAATTACAACAAAGTTATCGTTCAATCCCATAAGAAAAACATACAACTTCTCACCTTTCTTTTTAGCCAAAATGGCCTTTGCTACGCCATAGGTATAGCTTGGAACTTCGCTGCAGGTAGCTAGTTCATCCCATAGTCCTTTAAGCTTTGTAAAGTACACTACAATGGATGATCCTGTTGCTGCTTAAGGCTATCTCTCATTCTAGTTCATGAATGCGTGGAGCATTCCTCTGTGAGAAGCTTTTTTTAAAATCATCCCATATGTCTTTTGATCCCAGAGGGACCGAGACCTGCTTGCTTTTGTCTGACATGCTTGGACAATTTTAGGGTTGATGATTTAGAATCTTACACCGCTCTGATACAATGTAAAAGATATAATTTAAAAGAGAGAGTTTTTCTTTATTTCGTGTTCACACAAAGGTGTTGTCTATATATACAATAAGTGTATCAAGAAGCTAAAACTTCTACTTACAAAAGGATAACTGTACATCCTTATCATACAAGCAACAAAGACTTATCTACCAAGCAATAGGATATGTGCATGTAGGAAAACCGGGAATCAATCTTAACAAACTGCAAAAACAAATTGTATCTTTTGAGTCACTAGACAAATTACACTATATTCTAAAAGCCGTGAGGCTGTTATTGTTCGAATTACAGTACGCTATAGTGCCTTTATCATTTTGCCCTTTATCACTTTTTTTTTTTTTTGCATTCGTCATATTTTTTTTATATGATTTGATTTTTTTAGAGTTTGATCCTCTTTTTGCAAGGCGGTGAATTTCATGAGGATCTGTGTTGTAATTGTACGCTTTCAATATATTTCATGTGTTGTTTCGGAGAAAACACGGTTTCAGTCCCTAACTTTCTAATGCTTCTATTTTAGGCTCGAATTTACATCAGTGTTATATTTTGGTTCCCAAATTTTAAAACTATTAATCTAGCTCTTCTATTTGCTCTCTTGATCCCAAGTTTTTTTTGTTGTTGTTGTTTTATGTACTATTTTCTAAGGAAATACATTTATGAGCATAATTTGTTCTATTTATCTCTAATTTTTTTGTTAATTTTTTATTTATTGTCTTCTAAAGCAAAATCTTGGTAATCATGGTTTATTTCTTTAGCTTGAAGAAATAAATTTAGACATTAAGGTTTTAATAATTGACTTAATAAAGGTTAAAAAAAAGATAAATAAATTGAAGATGGATTTTTCTAAATAAATTTATAAGAATATTAAAAATTGAAATTTCAGTTAATAGGAGATAAAATTTTTTAGTGAATTAATTTTTAATGAAAAATTTTATCCATCATTTCAAAACATGTACAATGTTATGTTTCATATTCTTTTCAATTTTAACAATTATGGATCGATGGATCGAATTACTTTATTAAACTCTAAAGCTTTTGAGTGAATTTTACTAAATAAATTTCTTATCAATATTAAAAATTGAAATTTCAGTTAATAGGAGATAAAATTTTTTAGTGAATTAATTTTTAATGAAAAATTTTATCCATCATTTTAAAACATGTACAATGCTATGTTTCATATTCTTTTCAATTTTAACAATTATGGATCGATGGATCGAATTACTTTATTAAACTCTAAAGCTTTTGAGTGAATTTTACTAAATAAATTTCTTATCAATATTAAAAATTGAAATTGAAATTAATAAGAGATGAAACTTTTTAATAAATTATTTTTTTATGACAAAAAATATTTATCATTTCGAAGAACATGTAGTGTTATGTTTTATAAAATTATGTTTTGATCACAATTAATCATTTTAATAATAAGAACATAACATAAAGAAAACCTAACCCAGAATTAAAATGAAGCAAAATTTAATTGATTAACATCCATTTATGAATAAGAATTTTTAATTATTTATTATTGGCATTTGTTTTAATGTCAAAATTTATATAAAAAAAAAATGTTTGCTACAAAGTGTGCCTAAAAAACCTTGCTATATTCTAACTACCGTTTTATCTACAGTAAACTATAGTATCTTTCTACTTTTGCCCTTCGGTGTTGGGCTGGGTTATGACCCGCTCTGTTACCTGTCCTTTTCTTTTTTCTTTTTTGATGTTGGGTTGAGTTGCTTCTTTTGGAAGGTTGGTGAAATTTTCAAATGAAAATATATTTTCGAGGGTCGATCTCACTATTCTCTTACTTTCACTTTTTGTTTTATGTGAAACACATTTTCAGTCCCTATATTATTTCCGTTTATGATATTAGACCCTGAGTTTGATTATCTTGACATTTTGGACCCTGAACTTAATAACTACTTAATTATAGTATTTTTGTTTAATCTCTTTGGCTTTTTTTTTTATATGATGTATTATTTTCTAAACTAAAACATTGTTCACTATGGTTTGTTTATTTTTTTTAGTGAAATAAGACTTTTTTTTTTTAACTTTTCCTAAGTCAATTGTTAAACTCTTAATACCTAAAATTTTTACATTTTCTCTCTTGGTCCCCAAATTATTTTTATTACTTTTTTTTATTATTTTATTTAATATTGTGACATTATATGACCGCCTCAACGTGCGGCCTTTCATACCTGGTTGCCTTTTATAAATTGTCTTCCTGTGGTATAGTTTAAGTGATTTCCACGTTGGCTCAGCAACGACTTTCTGTAATTATCAACACCTATGGCTTTGAAGAACTAGTTGAGAAATACTAGATAAAATTTAAGATATCTTCGGCCAACCTTAATAAGTACTTAAAACATTACTTATTATGAGTTTTATTTCTTCTTTTTTTTTTTTATTTTATCTAGAATCAATTTTGTTCAAAAGTTAATGCCTTATCTAACAATAACTTGAATTATATTTTTATAAAATAATTAATTTTTTATGAGATTTTCCCTTCACCAATAAAAAGAAAAAATAAAGAAAAAATAATAAAAATAATAATAACTTTATGCAAAAGGTATTCTAAAAGTAGTTTTCAAACTTCTTAAATGCAGAATTTTAATTGGTATATGAGTTGAATGGATAAGCACTATACAAAAAATAACCACTAATAATCATTTATTAATAATATGCGACAAATACAAACTTTGTGTGGAAAAAATGTGAAGAGTTCTAGGATTATGATTGTCTCATCCTTGCACGTTTTTAACAATGGCAACGTATTTGCCAAACCCGCAACATTAATAGGTGATTTACCCATGAAAATGATCAGGGATTGATTAATTTGTCCTCTCAGCCTATGACCACTAACTTATTTTTACCCTAAATTTTGATCAAGAAAAAAAATCAATAATTCAATTATTATTGTCAGTACGAGTTGGTGGTTAAAAATGATTTAGAAGAAGATCAAACTTAAGCATATGTCTTGAATGGACACTTCAAGTTACCTTTGATGTTAGTGGAATCAGATTCAGGCAAACACAGATAAGCACTTTACTTTAGGAATAAGTGAATTCCGTTGTCACATAACTATTTCTTTTTAGAGAATCTATATAAGGTAATTATTACATACTAAACATACTTAAGCAAGTGTCATCATATGAATTCAGAATGACCAATAATTATTATACAACGATAATCAATTAGCATCACCAATCTTCAACCAAAACCTTGAAACTTTATAAGGGCCGTAGGTGGCGTTATCATTTAAGATAAAGGTTGAGCCACATTAATTGTGGTATAATTTTTAGTTTTAATAACATACATCGCATATTCAAAATCCAGAATACAATTTCTAACGTAAGTTCAGGCTGTTGCCAAGCAAATCCACCTCCTTCTGGCTGATTTTGCGGGCGTCGTTTTCACGAGGGACTGCTGAAAGGTAAATCTACGCAGAAAACAAATTAAAGGTTGAACAGTTGATTGGTTAGAATTGAACAGAGTTTTTGGTGAAATACTTCTATCCATATATATTATCTATAACGTGCAATTGAAATTAGTTAAGGGATTCAATTTTCGTAGAGGATGAATCAAAGATTCGAAGTTCCTTTATCTCCACAAAAACATTTTGTCAAATATTTTTTGGCTTTTAGAAACATGTGAAGTAAACTTTTAACATTTACAAACTCTTATATGTACCCTTAATCTTTTTACAGAATGATTCTGATTTAAAAAAAAACAAATCTTTTGTTTGGTTGAATAAATAGTTTTTCTTGTTGAGTTAATCTAGTTCTTTTGGTTGGTTGAATTAATAGCTTTGACTAGTCAAATAGAAGAATTCAAGTTATTAATCTAGCTGTTAGTTTGGGCGGTTTGGCCGAGATTATTAGAAAATATTAACATTGAATATTTTGATATACACATAATTTTTTTTTTGAAAAAAAAAATTGTACCTCTAGCTCTAGCTACTAAAAGATAACGTTTTAAGATATCCCAAAAACACTTTTAATATTTTTTTATCTTGAAAAAAACATATCTTATTACGATTTTTGTTTGTTTACTTTGTAAAGTACCTCGAATTTCTATAAAAAAAATATAAATTTTCTCTGGAAAGTCTTCAAAAATGGAAAAAAAAATTTTAAAATAAAGTTTTAAAACCCTAGTGGAGTTCTTAAGAACTATGGTATAGATGGTCGATTCAAAGAAAATTTTAGTAGCCTTCTGCTCTGTAACAAAACTTTAACCAACCCGAATATACATACCTAGCTTTCTTTAATACAAGCAAAAGTTTTCAAGAGAAGATACATAAATAAAAAGAAATGTGGGAGGCTCGATAAATAAATTTCAAACCCAAATACTTGAGCTTTCTTAAACCACATGAATCTTAAAAAAATAAAAGTTTATCGTTAGGGTAAGGTAATATCTCAAGTTCCATGTTTGCATGCATATATATATTTCACGCTTTTGACTGACAAAAAAGATTAATTGGGGGTTAAATTAATTAGTATAAGGGACATGACTGTAAATGAATTGAACAAATACGAACAAAGTTTGTTCGTATTTATTCATCTATCTTGGAATGAGTATGAACACGAACATGAATAATAAATAAATATATTTTTTCTGTTCATGTTCATTTTTTTCATAAATGAATATATTTGTGTTCATTCATGTTGGTTCTTTAACAACAAAATTATCATGAACTAATAAGCGAAACAAATGAATGTGTTTGTGAGAACCATTAAATGAATATATTTGCAGACGATATGACAGTGTGTTCACTAACAACATAAACAAACATAAATCAACAAATAACAAATGGACAAACGCAAAATAATAAAAATAAATGAACTTAAAGAAATATACATGAGTAAATAGACAAACAAACAAATAAATGGTCAGACAAATAAATAAATATTAACCAAATTATGTATAAATATAAACAAACGAATGACAACTTATTTATGTTTGTTCCTTTAACTGAAGCCAATATAAATTTTTGTTAGTATTTCTTTATTTAACTAGATAAATAAATATAAATAAATTTTCGTGAAACTGTTTACGAAGTATTTACTGAACATTCTATTTGTTTAAAGTTCGACAAGGCTAGAAGACCCAAGGAGAACAAGCTGGCCCAATTGTGTTGTGAGCCGAAAGGGGCAGAAGATGTGAAGAAACTCGTGGAAGGAAGCAACAAAATTAGGGTCCTACGGAGGCAGGATGCAACGAACCGGTGCCACCGACACTCGCTTCCCTTCACTGTAATGTAAAAGCCTGCGAGAAACACTGCCCAATTAACGATAACGTGACAGGCGGTGTTGGCTGGAACCATCCAACCCCTTTAATGCTTTTTTTGTTCCTTTGTATAGGAAATATAAAATGCCAGAGAGAGAACAGAGAAACATGGCAGGGCTCATGGTTTGATTTGAGCTCCAATTCTCCGCTCTATCGGCTTCCTGCCTGACATTTTCCTGCCCTTTTTCTTCCTTTTAATTCAAGAGTGCAGATTTCCCTGCCTATACCCAGAGAGCTTCCAGAATTTGTAAGTTTGCTGTTCTTTTTTTCAAAAAAAAATAAAATAAAATAATGGAAAACCTTTAATCCTGATTTATAGATCTCGACTTCATTTAATGTTGATCTCATGAAGTCCGACTCTTCACTATATTCGAGTTTCATTTCATCTTCGTTTACTGATGGGCTTTGCCTGATTTTCTAGAGATCAAGTGCTTAACTTGATGGGTGCCTTTTGAGTTGAATCCCTGCTGCATTGGTAGCAGTGGATATAGGTTTCCGGATTGTTTTTTCTTTGACATTGTACGTGTATTTTTGGGAACCTTGGGATGTGGCATACTGAGATCTATTGGTAAAATTTCAATCTAGATTTGGAAATAGCAACCTGAAACTGTGCTGGTTATGTGGTCTCTTGCAGAACATGATCTAATTTGGTGAAGAAACTTGCAGCCTTCTGGTTTTTGAGATAGATGTATAGTTTATATTACATTCTGAAACAAGTGAGTATTTCTGGTTGAAAAGAAGGTCCTCCCTCTATACCTATTTTAATTTGCTGCACTACAGGGTAGCCATGGGTACTTCAGAGCTCCATGCTAGGAATGCAGACCCAGATTTATATATAGTACTGGGGCTTAAAGAGCTGGACAAAAAAATTGCTGCAACTCCAAGGATTCTGTCACTTATTTCTCTGCTTCTTGAGAAATCTGTCCAGAAAAATGAGATGCAGCTGAAGGCACTGCCAAATAAAGAAGCAGTAACAGTCTTTCATGGTCTTAGAGTGCCCGCTATTAGCATTCACCATTACATCGATCGGATCTTCAAATACTCCGCCTGCAGCCCTTCATGCTTTGTTGTTGCATACATATATGTGGAGAGATTCATTCACCAAACTGATATCATTCTTACTTCGTTCAATGTTCATCGGCTTCTAATAACAAGTGTTATGGTAGCTGCCAAATTTATGGATGATGCGTAAGTGATTGCTTGGTGAAACATGGCATCCACACAATTCACCTTTTTTTTTTTAATCTTTTCAGTTCGTTGGTATATACAAAGAAGTCTTACCAAAAAATTCTCCTCAATCTATGGGCAGATTTTTCAACAATGCATACTATGCCAGAGTAGGAGGTATAAGCACAAGGGAGTTGAACAGATTGGAGATGAAGCTCTTGTTTAGTCTAGACTTCAGGCTTCAAGTAAGCCTTGCGACATTTCAAAGTTATTGTTCTCGGATGCAGAAAGAAGGTTTTGAAATGCAAATAGAAAGGCCAATTAAAGCCTGCGGATTTAAAGAGGGCTGGTCAAACAATGGAGATGCTGCATGCGCTCCTGCTAGTGCCGGATGACATTACCAACACATCACATTGTTTCATTCGGATGCATTATTTCGTGTGCCCCTGGTAAGAATCACCAGGTTCCTCCATCTAAATCCACGTGGACGTCTCATTTTATCGTGGTGTGCTCGTTTGTTATCGGCCTTTGGCACCTTGCGGATTGGGTCATTGGGTGCACATCTGCAAGGTAAAACTTGAGATATTAAGGCCATGCTTGTCTTGGAACTTATGTTTTAACGATTAATACTGAAAAGACAACACACTTGTTGTCTTAGCTGATTTTTGTACCAGTTCTATGAATTTGTGGTGGTTGTTCCTTTATTGTCTCTAGCTTATGTTTCTCCTTTTTTGTTTTTTGTTTTACTGTATATTTCTTTGTACTTGTATCATCTTTGAGTCCATTTTTCCCGGTTGTTTGTAATGCAAAAGACTGTACAATATTGTAGGATTAAGTGAAACTGAGGTTCATGAAAGTTGATTCATCGGGCATCCCAAGCGATTCTACTTTCCACTCAATGTACAATGAAAGCCCGCAGCAGTATATTTTGCATATTTTGGATGAAATGAACATGCACAATTTTCTGCATCCTTGGTGTGATCTATTTCTTTATGAATGATATAAATACATGCAGGCTTCTGTTTGACCAGGGCCAAAATGGCGATGTCCAATTTGGTTTAGAAGTCAGAGAGAAGTGCTTTCATTCCTCAGTACTGTTTCCTGCTAAGTGCACAAAAACTTGCTGAATTTTTATGTACTCGTATGCTTGGGCTTGTGTCAGCAGACTCTGTTATATATTTCAGTATTTGAATATCTGCATGAGAATCACAGCAACCAGCAATCACACTTGGGAGGGGGGGGATGGGGATGGGATGGGATGGGATTGGGGGGAGGTAGCTTTGGAAGCAGACTGGTTACGGGAGGTTCTATAATCTATATACATGAAGTACAAGACATGGTTACAACTTGTAGTCTTGTGCATCACTTGAAGACCCTTTGCCCCAAATATATGCATCCAGATTGATATGTTGACTCTGTTCAAGCAGTCTACTTTCTGCAGCCCCTTAAGTCCTTGCTCAAGTCAAAGGTCTACTATTTCTGGGCAAACAAGGTTCATTGATAACATTTCAATTTGTGCTTTTTGCAGACGTTGATGTTCCAAAGGCAATCTTGGCTTCCGAAGCTTAAGGGCATTCCCCAGGAGGCCTTTCTAGGGCAACCCATCCAAACTTCCCCTTCCGAAAATCTGACAACACGCGGAATGCTGCTTGGTTAACATCCCCATTGAACAAATTCAAGGCCAGCTTCTGAATAAATCTGTAACACAGAAGATAAACAATCCAATCATATCCTTGGAAGTGAACTAAGCCAAAATTCTAGCTAGCTTTTATTTTAATCTATAAAAGGATCTCTAAATCAATGCTTCAACAAATTGTGTACGGCAGGTTATTGGGTTCTTTCCATTTCAATAAATCTTTCAAACACTATAATTTTTTGGTGCATATGAAGGAGGCCAACGGGAGATTGGGGATTTGAACCTTGGACATATCCTGTAAACGTGGTTTATTATTCCTCATGACTGACCTTCTCCAAATGTTTCTGATTAATGACATCTAAGTTTCAATTAAAAAATAAGTGGAGTGTCAAGAGCCATACGTTTTACCACAAGAAACATCCACATCAATCTTGTAGCGACTTTGTAGTGTTTTTGTACCTGGTGACAAGTAAAAGCTTGGATTATGAGCAATAGGTATAGCACGAGGCAAGGCTGGTAATAAAGATGATCACATTTTACACTAAACTCAATTACCACATCCAAGCAAGCCCTCCAAGTGCATGCAATAGCTGAATCAATAACTTACATAGCTACGCAAGCCCAGAGAAACTTCTTATTTCAGAAATTTCTTCACCATTAACGGGAAAAGGTAAAAAGTTCAGTTTGCATGATGACCATTCACAAAAGGAATATCCTTTCCAGCTGACATTTTTTATCAAAATCTGTTCTACCATGAATATTCAAGCAGTGCCAACTGCCAAGACCTTTTTTTTTCCTGAGTTGCAAAGAACTGGAGTTCCTAGCATAATGCATGACTATTTAATGGGGGCTGTGAATTACCGAAGGCATGGTAACATACCAACTGTTGGAAGCCTAGTGAGCATCTGCACAAGAATTGCAGCAACATCAGCCACATCATAAGATCGCTCCCCAATGTCATCACAGATAGCAAGCTTTATTGCAGCAGCTTGATCACTAATCCGCATAGGAATTAATCCAGGAGAGTCAAGCAGCTCAAGATCCTTTCCAAAGCGGACCCATCTATTGAAGAGGTTTGCATCACAGTAAATGGATATGTACCAGAACAATAATACTCCCTCTCTCCCGTATGTCCCTTTTTTATTTTTGATAAAGATTATGTATGTTGTGCCGCATAAGCATATTAGGTTATGTTTCTTCAAGGTTACTTTTCTTCTAAATAGCATAAATACAGAAATGAGGATTCATAGGCTTTACATGATGGAAATGGCACATTTGGAAGTTGTATAAATGGAAAAGAGACCTGTATTTTGGGACACAGAAATATTGGAAAGGGGACATAGTAGGGACCAAGGGAGTAGTTTTTATTCTATGCAGTTTGTGAAAAAAGTAAACAAAAAAAAAAAAAAAAAAAAAAGAAAGAAAAGATTCAAATCCTGAGACCTTCTACGCTGATAAAGTTTAGAAATTGCAGTGCTACTAGCGTTCCAAAATGCCTCAAAATGAAGTCCAAATTAACTCTTGAACATCTTTTAATAACCTAAGCTTTCAAAGTTCCTATTCACCAACAATTTGCCAAAAAAGTGGAATTATACATATGCCAATCTTACACTTCTTTCCCCACTTGCTAGCAGAAAAAGTCATTATACATACTTGAGTTCACGTGTAACACCTGGTCTGGGAGCTGCAGGACACATCCTCCTCTTTAGCAAGCGGTTGATCAAAGATGATTTCCCTACATTGGGATAACCAACTACTCCAGCACGAACCTATTATTGAATAATATATTCATCAGAAATATTGATGCATGACTATGGATTTTATCAAAAAACATGTTCAGCCAATAGCTTTAGCTATAATGTAAATAAGTAAGTGCTGGGACTTGATTTCCACAGAAACCTACTGGACGAGGTAGGAGCCCTTTTGCCCTGCGTTTAATGTTTACACCAGCCGCTAATGACTTTGCTAACCGTCCTAGCTTCATAGTCCCCTGTACTAACCACATAAGACTCGTGTGTTCCACAATGAAAATTAAACAAAAGAAGTCAATGGTATCACTTTTGTTAACAGTACCATTCCCAGTTGCCCATTTGAGAAGATAATCTTTGCTCCCTGTCTGGTAAAATACATCGCCCAAGCATTCCTGTCAGCTGTGGATATCATATCTTCTCTGTTCAGAACAAGAATTCGCTTCCTATTACCAAGCCACAAATCCATCTAGCCATGCAAATGCAACAAAATTAACATTGATCGAGTTTTATCCACAAATGACCAATCACTACTTCAATATACAAAATACTAAGGACTCCAAAAACAAAACATAACATCTTAACTTCAAGCAATTTTAATCCTGCTACCAAGCCATCCAATGTTTAACATTTTTAAAACTAGGAGTTCAAAGTTTTCAAAATTCAAACCACACAAAACCTACACTGAGATAATGGCACACGATTGATGAAAGCAAACTAGTATCCAAGTCCAGTTATTGCCACCAACCAACAGACAACAAAAATTTGAACCTGTGGATGACCAGTGGACATAGGAATTCTAGCATCTCGCACTTCGATCACAAGATCCATCAACTTGAGCTGCGCCTTTAGTTCTTTCTCAGATTTTGCTATGTGCCCAGGATACCACTGCAAAAAAATTTCCAGCATTAAATGCACAATCACTTAAACCACCAACAAGCAGTCGCCAAATTCCGAAACATCAATCACTTAACTTGGGTATAAGCTCATTCAGCATCTATACCTGGACTGGACGCAGTGCCTTGGTCCAATAGTAAAGGTCAGCATCCATATCAACCCAGTCGCTCTCTAGCTCACCACCCGTCTGTCCTCGGTCCCTGTAACCTCTCCCACCAACGACCTGAAACATATCAAACACACAAATGCTAGAGAGGACAAATTGGTCTAAACATATCCCACCCCGCCATCCCTGTAACGACAAATTTATCGCGACTTCTTGAGAGTGAAAAGAACGAAAATCTCGAGTTTAGACCAATAGGGTTGCGCGAAATATGAGCGAACAAACAACCGACAAACACAATAGAACACAGTTAAATGGACTTATATGTAAATAGACTTGCCTGAATGGTGGGTGGAGCAGAAGAGAAAGCAGAAGCTTTTAGGATGGGAAAGGTTCTGCAATGAGCTGAGCGAGCGACTAATGTCGGAGAAGGCATCCACAGGCCGGAAAGCTGCACAGCCATTAGACTTTCAACGCCGCAGACTCGTGTAAGAGTTCGAAAATTGGCAAGAAAGAGTTCCTGTCCAGGACACAAGTACAGAACCCGCTGGCTGGACCTGAAAAGAGAAAGATTTAGTTGAAACAATCAGAAGCAGAGAGAGTAGTTCAATCTTTTGCACAACGAGAAGGAGCCCCATTTCATCCCCCGACTCATCCAAATTCGCCACGTGTTTCCTAGTAAGCTGAACGTTCAACCATTTTTTTCCAACACTTCCCAACGCCAGCTCGCCCTCTATCTCACCAAATGGTCACCAAACGCCCACGGCAGCTTAAGATTCAACGTCACTGGCGTCGCCCAAAGCCTTGGTCGGAGCTCAATAATCTGATCCAAATCCACCTCCCCTCGAACGAAGTTAATGGTCAATTTTGTGCTATTATGGTGACCTCGGGTCATCCCACGATCCACTACGATGACACAGCGTTTGACTCTCGCTCTGTACGGGAACTGCTGGAGGCACATTTGGAAGATGCTCTCTCACCACCGTCTCAAGTCCGATTTCCACGTCCGTGCAGCCGAAATCGACTCGTTTATAAAACAATAGGACGGTCTCTGTCAGTATAGCCGCACCATCTACAGTGGGCACTTCCTCCCGGCTCATAAAGGTGCTGAATTGCGATAGCAGCAGGACCGTCCGCAGCAGACCATTTGAAGTTCTAATATCCACAGTCTCGCCCATCTATGCCACCAAAATCTTCGCCACTGGCCCATTACACGGCCAAATTCGTCAACTTTGGAAATGTTACTTGCAATCGCTCTTCATTTCTTCTCCGCCAGTCCAGTGTTCAAATTTGAAATTGTAGCTACCAGAAATCGATAACCCCAGCTTCGTCCGGCCAAAACAGACAAATCTCAAAAACCCAGAAAACCCCAGCCAAAAAGATGAGATTTAATAGTCAAATAGCAAAAACAAATGAAGGGACAACATTACTGCGGCGGCGCCAACTACCTGAAACTAGTATCCGAGGTGAACCGACGGCCAAAGCTCTTTAAACCAAAACACCACTTGCCACTATTGTTTTCCTGAAAATGCGTTGTTGTGTCGAGAGGTGCACAAGGTAAGAAGCAATGAGTGGGTGAGAAGAGGAGGGGTGGTGGCAACAACACGGCGAAGCTGATTATGACTGGGTCACGTCTTCTTTGCTGGGTCATTGCATTTTGCAGCTTTTACGGAGCGGCGTCGTTTTATCGGCCTCTCTTTCCTCTTTTTTTTTTTTTTTATTTAATTTTTTTGGTATTTAGAAACAAAAAGAAAACCACAAAGTGAGACACGCATGCATGTATGTTTATTTTATCACTTTATCTGTTCTTTTATTCTTATAATGTTAGTTATTTTTTAGTTTTTATATATTCTTACTAATATCTTATCTGTTCTCACTTTTTCATTGTTTTATTATCCAAAAATATGTGCAACGAGAACATATGTATAATTTTTTTTAAAAAGATATATACTTAGTTTATAAATGGGTTAAATGTGGAATAGTACCTCAAACTTTACCAACTAGGTCATTTAAGGGCTTGAATTATGAACCGGCATAACTCAGGACTCGTATTTCTAAATTTGGGGCAGTTTAGTCCATAAGATGAGTTTGTCAATTAGGTAAAGTCATGTGTTTAGACACCATTTGCCACCGTCTAACCAAGCTGATAGACTTGACCATGTTGTCGCTCGTGAAAGGTACTCAAATGATTGTAAACGGTGTCTGAATGCGTAACTTTACTTGACAACTAACTCACTTTATAGACTGAACCGCTATAAACTCAGAAATACGAATCCTAAGTTATACTGGTTCATAGTTCAGGCTTTTAAGTGATCCAGTAGATAAAGTTCGGGATACTATTCCACATTTAAGCCTTTATAAATTTATTTATTTATTTATAGTTTTTATACTTTCTTTTATGGGTTATTGTTTATCCTTGAAAAAAAAAAAAAAAGGCCTAAAAAACAAAAGCAAGGACGAAGGGGGCTGCCAATTGGGATTTCAACCCATGTAGCCGCTCTACCAAATCCGGAACATGTCTGATACTCAGGGTGTCCAGGTGCAAGCATGCACCGGGATTCTCCCAAAGGAATGTACATGGAGAACATGTGCAGACAGTACCCCTAAAATTTTCTGTCACAAGGTTCCTGGAATGAACTACGTCGAATTTCGCATTAAGTTTCTGTTAGTCAGAAGAAGTTCATCTCTAAATAGTTTTTATGCAAAAATGCTTGGGATTCTAGCATTACACGTGTTTCTTTGCCTAAATTCCTTTTTATGGAAGCTTCAACAAATCGCTCTCCTGCCATGAAGATGGGCTTCAATCATTTCAGGAACCGCCATGCATTTCCATTGAGATTTCACCAATGATCGCCACAAGAACAAGTTCCATCGCTAAAATGATGAAACCGGTTTGTGTCTCTAACAAATATTTCTCTTCTTTCGAACGCTGATATAAACTTGAGAACAGAATGGCAATCGCCACAGATTCTCAGATTCTTAATGACCTGCAGGGGGAAACCTGCGGGAGTATTCAGCAGCCCTAGTGCTACTGCCAGCTTCTCACTATGACCACATAAAATCTCTTCCTTGTCCTGCTCCTCCACATCCTGCAACACAAAATCCGTGTCTGGGATATAACCAGCTTTCTTCATTTCCAAGCTTAATTTGTTTACCTTTTCAATTACTTGGTCCATCTGCGGATGTGACTTGTCCCCCGCCAGCAGCATGTGCACTTGGTTCTTGATTTCAATCCAACTGCATCCAGGGTTCTTCCTCAGTCCCTTACCATTCATCTCATCTCTCACAGCATCCACTTCCCTCCACATTCCTCTAGCTGCATATATATTTGAAAGTAGAATGTAATTACCAGGATTCATTGGTTCTAGCTCGAAGAGTTTTCTGGCAGCAATCTCGCCCAAACTAGCATTCTTATGAAGTCTACAAGAACTAAGAAGAGCTCCCCAAACACAAGCATCTGGTTCGAAAGGCATTTGCTTGATCATGGCATATGCATCTTGCAACTTTCCTGAACGACCAAGAAGATTTACAATGCAGGCATAGTGCTCCATTTTTTGTTCCAATCCATGATTTTGAGACATGCTATTAAAGTAGTGCAGCCCTTCTTCTGGTAGACCCCCTTGGCAACAAGCTGATAATACACAGCTAAAACTGATAACATCAGGCTTCTGCCCTTCCCTTTGCATCAAATCAAAAATTTCCATCGCTTCTTTGGTCTTGCCATGCATCGCATATCCTCCCATAATAGCATTCCACGACACCCTGTTTCTGAAAGGCATCCTATTAAAAACGTAGTGAGCCAGGTTGATTCTGCCACACTTCGCATACATATCCACCAATGCACTGCCAACATAAACATCATCGACCATTCCAGTTCTTAGGGCAAAGCAATGGGCCGTCTTACCATGCATTAGAGCTGAAATATTCCCACAGGCTGGCAACAAGCACGGTATGGTTACTGCATTTGGCTGCACCCCTGCTTTCTGCATTTCTCTAAAGAGCTCCAGTGCTTCAATGTCCCTCCCATTCTGGGAACAGCCAGCAATCATAGATGTCCAAGATACAACGCTCAGTTCCATCCCCCTAGACCTAAAGTCCTCAAACAAGTCCAATGCAGTGTTAACTTGACCAGTACGGAACAGCCCCGTCAAAAAAGCATTGCATGCACCCTCATCCTTCTCGTCCACATCTTCAAACACTCGCTGTAACCCCGAAGAACAGGCACATTTCCCATACATATCCATCAGCGCGCTGACAACACATTTGTCCTGCGAGAGGCCATGTTTTACCACATAGCAGTGTATTTGAATCCCGACTTTCAACTCCTTCAATTCTCCCACAGAAGGTAGAGCACTCGGAACCGTCCTCCCATCAGGAAGAAATCCTTCTGAATGCATCTCTTTAAACAAAACAAGTGCCGCATAGTAATGCCTGCTGTGATTGAGCCCCGAAATCATAGCATTCCAAGACACCAAATTTGGCTCGATACCGTAATTCTTCATCCCATGGAATACCTCTCTCATCTCGCTGACAAGGCCCTTCCGAGCGTGACCAGAGAGCAAGGCAGTACAGGTAACCACGTCTTTTTCAGACAATCCGTCAAACACTTTGTGGGCGTAATCAAAATCATCACATTTGACATACATATGGACCAAAGACGACATAACAATCGAATCAAAATAAAACCCACGTCTAAGTATCATCCCATGGACCTGTTTTCCTGCTTCCCAGGCAGACAATCCGCCGCATGCCTTGACGATGCTGGGGAGGACGCGGCTGTCAGGAGCAAGGCCATGAGAGAGCATCCGAGAGAAGAGGCGGAAGGACTGGGCAAAATGGTTGGAACCAGTAAGCGCATAGATGAGAGTAGAAAAGGAGAAGAGCGAGGGTTGCGTGATTGAGCTAAGGACGAGGTCTGCTTCGTCGAAACATTGGCCATTGGCGTAGAGAGAGATAAGCTTGGTGGTGCAAAATTCGTTTCCAAAATCTCCAGATTTAATGAAGCAGGCATGGGCTTGTCGCGCTTGCGAGACGGAGGCGGAGAGAGAGAGATTGTGAAGCAGAGGCAGAAGCCGCTTCGACGACATTGCCCGCCGCCTTGAACGGCCATTACTGGACTACAGGTCTTAGGCATGGCCCGCAACTTGGTGTACCTCTCTCATGCTGCAGTCGGCCTGGGAATTTAGAGGCGCTGGATTGGAAGGATTGGGCTCGATCGCCTCTGTTATACAAGGCCATGAATGGATATGGGCTTGGTAGGCCGAAACTCTTTTTTGTTTTTGACTTTTCAGATAAAAATACGTGATTGTTGATAAAACTGATTTCGGTACCGCAAATTTTACAGATCTGAATCACCAGTAAAAGAGTTTTAGGAGTATAGTACAATGCATGAACAGTTAAAAGTTTGGTCTGAATCCTTCATTATTTGTTATATACAAAGATTTGTTTTTTCTTGTCCACCTTCTGCCATTGTTGAAGCCTAGCTAGATCACTGTACAGCCCAACATCTAGAAGTCCAACAAATCACCAATTTTGCCACGCCTCATCTTTGCGGGTTGCCCTCGAGCGCCCTCATTTGTCAGAAGAATTGTAGACGGCCCGCAAATTAGCACCGGGACTCCTCGTCGTGGGCTTCATTCACTATTGTTGTTGGTTCGTTCATATATTTCGCAATGGATATAGAGATTTCAAAGCTTGACCAACCAGCACATATCCACGTTTTAGACTACCGCTATCAACCAACCTCAAAAAAGACAGTCAGAAAAACATATTTAAAATTTTTGAAACATGAAACAAAACATGGGATCATTTAAGCCAGCAGATTAACCAACATATTGACAAACGGAAAAGTATAACGATAAGGGGAGTCTGATATTGGAAACAATTTTTTATTTTCTTTTATGTTACCATCTGTTTTTCATTTTTTATGTACAATTTTTTAAAATATGTTTTAAAAAATATGATTAGTTGTTCTAAAGTAGGTAAATATGATTACACACACAGTACATTGGAAAACTTTGATGCTTCAGTTGAAAGTTGAAGAAAAGTTTGTGCATTGTAATAGAGTATTTCATGGGTCGATCAACGTCGAAAGAAAAAATATAAATTGCAAATGCCAGTTCCCAACGTTTGGCACTTTGGTACTTAGGCTCTCAAGTTTCTATCCTTTACGTTTGCACCACCAACGCTTGATATTCCAACATTGCCGCCATCACCCACTGCCATCCCATTTTCTACCACCAATTTTGCAATCTCAAAGCCCCGATGCTACTGCTATTGCATCTCAGGTTTGCTTCATCCACCAATGGCAGCTAAATCGCCTATAATTGAAGGAACACAAAGAGGATTTAGCAATTTGATTTATGGAGATTGGAGAAGGAGGGAGAGAGAGGATTTTGACAACCTTAGTCTGGCGACCTTGAACGGATTGTTGGTTGGATGATGATGGCAAGGAAAAGATTTGTGGGTGGCAGCCACAAGGGAGATATGGCAACGGTAAGAGTAGAGATCAAGAATGAAAAGTTGAGAGAGAGAGAGAGAGGTGTTAGAAAATTGGAAAATAAACACAAATAGTGTTTTCCATATCTTCGTAAAATTTTCAAAAAAAAAAAAAAGAGAATTCTTTAGAGCATTACAAGGCCTTGGTATCACTGAAAAGGGAAAACAACAAAAAGGTCTCATTGTTTGGCTACCTGTAATGTATATGTCTGTTTATCACTGGCTTGAATTTTCACACTTAGAAGTTGGAATCCATTGTTTCGCTTCAATCTTTAGCAAAATGTAAAGTTCGATAGATGAATAAAGGCAAGTAAATTGTTGATAAACAAAAAAAAAAAATTAAAGTCAATCAATAATCTTTACACTAGCTACTATTATAATCCCTCCTTCTCATTTTTGTGCTGTATCAAAAGTTTTTGTGTTTAAATATAGAGTACTCGTTTTATTGTCACAACTTCCAATAGCAGTACAGCTTCAACTTTCAAGCAACAATCTTGTGTAAGTTTTGGAAACAAAATGGAGCAAATTATATTGTTCTCGAAACCAAAATGGGACTAGTGAAATTTACCCTTAAGTTTGTCGGCAGGTCAAATAGTGAGCGAGGTGAAAGTTGAATCGAGGGGACATGAGCAGAGATTCTGAAGCAACTGGTATAAATGATTAAAAAAATAAATAGAGGAGATCTTGTGATAGTACAGTCGTTTGTCCTTTTTTCTCGATGGATGGATTGGATTCTCTCAGTCCGTCCCACTCCCATCAGGTCAATGTTAGGACAGAATGTGCACGTGGTCTGAATTTTAATTTTGCAAAGGAAACAATAGATAATTAATGCATAATTAAGTAAATACTTAAATGAAATGAATTACTAAACCCAAAAAAGAAAAAGAAAAAGAAATACTACACTAGCGATATGTACTGTGGAATAATAATCCTAAGCGAATAGGAGATCTAACGCCTAAATACACTTTTCCCTCTTGTTTTAAATGTCAATATTAGTCGCTTCCCAATTTTTTTTAAACTAACGGGAAGGTGTTGTAGAATAAGAATGTCAATGGGTCGAATTTAGATTGGATGAGAGTATTTTCACATTTTACCCGTTATCATGAACGTTTTACCTGCATTCTACCCATCATCCGTCGGATAAATAATTTTTACATCCATATCCTATTTATTTTTAGATAAGTTAGATCGGGTAAAATCCATCCACCTACCACACTTTCCCAACCAGAATTTTATTGAGTCAAGTCATATCTAATATTACATTTGTTGCTATTAAAAACATTTTTTATATCTTATCTATTAAAACAACTCATACTTGTTTTTAATTCCATATAACTCATTCATTATATTTTTATCTTCATCACATAACTAATACTAATATGTTATACACATGCGCGCGTGCTCACACACACACACATATACCACATCTGACTTAAACCTGATCAATTGCTAAAAAAAACCTGACCCATTTCATCAGATGCAATAAGATGCCCGTCAATTTGGACATCCATTGACATCCTTATTGTGGAAGGCGCTTGAGCAGCCCCACCGCACTGAAAAATAAATAAGTCTTGTAATCTAGGAGTAATAAATAGGGTAAATTACAAAAGCCCCCTTAGTTTAATCTAACTTATACTTTGTCCCCTCTACTTTTAAAAACCTACACTTTACCCCTTGTTTCCTTTATATTACATGACAACAACTTCTGAAATCCTAAATTAAACTATCTGATAAACATGTTCCAGTAATTTCAAGATTTTTGATATTTTTTTTATAGCTAATTGACCTTTAAAAAATACTGATATGTATTTATAGGAAGAAAAATGTATTTACAAAAAGGAGAAAAATGATAATTTAAAATAATTATTAACTATAAAAAATATTAAAAAGACCGACATTATGAGAAGATGATTATCATACTATTTAAATTATAGTTTCAAAAATTATTATCAAATAATATAAAAAATTAAGAGATAAAGTGTAGGTTTTCAACAATAAATAAGGTAAACTATAGGTTAAGGAAAACCTAATGAGCTAATTATAACTTTCCTTTATAAGTAACTAGGGTCATATGATGAGAAGAGGGCTGATAGCAGTCTTCGATGGTGCTTTCGCGTCCTTGTCTTCTCCTTCATGGGATGACACATGTTCATGACTTTTCTAACAAGAAACTGACTACCGGCTTAAGAAAAACCGAAAGCTGTACTATTTTTTTTCCATTTAACTGCAATTCTCCCTCTCTCTCTCTCTCTCTCTCTCTCTCCCTCTTCTTTTCTTGATCTCTAAACTTCATTGCTTGTGCCATAATCCTACTCACAATTAATAATAGGCCATTTTTTTTTTCTTTCTTGCTTTGCTCATGATTTTTTATAATTTAATCATGTTCAACTTCACCGTTCATTCCTTTAACAAGTATTTTTAATTTGGATTTATGAGCTCGGTTTGATTCTCGTTTTTATTTCAAATCTCAAACTGGAAAAGAAGCATTTAGGAGAAAGAGAGAAAGAGAATGAGTGCATTTAATTGAGGGTGGCTATAGAAAATGGAACAAATCTATTAAAAAGTGGAAGAAAGAAAGGTGCAATATGATGTCTGATGGCTCTCTTGAATTAGCTAAAAATAAGAGTTACTTTCTTTTTCTTTAAAAATCGTTCTCCAGAATCTGCTTGCCCACTGAGCCTCTATCCCACCAATGGGATCTGAAAATCTAGCCATAACTTGCCCAGAAAACCTTATATATTATCCTATTCTTCAGCCTTTTGAAGCTTTTTTTTGCTTCTGCCAACAGGTTAGCTTTGATCCTAGCCAAGTTTTATGCTCTCTTCTTGACATTGCTTCGTCAATCTTAGGCCTTTTGTTCGTCTCACAGCCGTTCATCTCCTCGCCTCGCCTCCGTGCTCCTCCTATATCACCGCCACGCATTGTATCGTTGCCACTCCTCACATCACCGTCATGCCCGTTCACGCTCATTTGTTTGTGTTCATCATGGTGATTGCTCTATGAACAATAACAGGAAGGGAGGATCAGAACGGCGATTCGGGCAGGTAGGATCAGAGGGCTTTTCCGAGGATCAGAATGACAGTATCTTGTTATCTTACTCTTTACCTTACATATGTTTTCCAACTAATTCTACATTCTTTTTGCTGGTTGCGAGGAGTTTGCATTCCTTAATTTGTTTTGTTTGCTCTAGGTTCGTAGAGCTTCAAAGCTTTTGTTTTAGAATGAAAAAAATTTCCTCTTCGAACTAAAAAATAGAAATATTTTAGTAAATATCCCTTGTGAAAGTTTGTATTTTCTTTAGTTTATTTTCAGTAAAGGTTAACCTTTTTTGAGTAAAAATTCTAGTAAAAACAAAAATATATGAGCATTTTCTGTTAATGCAAGCAATTAAAAAAAATTCTGATCAACAAGAGAGGATTAAAAAAACTATTTTTTAATGGATTTAATTTTTAATGAAATCATCATCAAAAAAAGGAAAATAAAAGCATAACAAAAGGTGAATTTGTGTGATGCAGTGTAAATGACATGTCTCTCAAATTCAATATATATAATTAAAACTCTATCCTAAAACCTCCTCTACTTGGTTCCGGTTTTGGCACCAAAAAAAAAAAAAAAAGATGGCCATGTGTTAGTTTAATAAGGTGAAGGTAGAAAGAGATTAATGCACCAGGTGAAGATGGCTATCAGCCCTCTAATGGGAAGAGGAATATAAATTAATTGTGACACTAATCAAATTCAATCTGGGATTCCATCATGTCATGTGAGCCGCTAGCTCGCGCTTGCCTCTGTAGCCTCTAAAGCTACCGACTTCCTGCTTAATTTCCTTAAAAAGACCTGTACCTGCATTATAGCACTCTGGTCTGGTGTCGACCATAACCAAATTTAATTTACAACCAATTAGCCCAAAGAAATAATAATAATCCCTTAGGATATATGCAAATTTTTCATTTCACACTTGCTAACCAACAACTTCGCCACCTTCTCAGCTCATCTTACCACGTCTCTGTGCGTGAAGTGAAACCACTGCTAGCTACCTACCACCAGCTAGTCATTTCGTCAATACTCTACTGTTAGTAATTGTTTGTTGGTTAAAGTCATATATAAATAATCACGGTGATTAATGCAATAGGATCCCAGTCCGCCACAGATTAAACAATAAAGTAAACCATGGTGTTGATTAACCAATTGAATTAATTAATTAAGCTGGATGCCCACGGGGATTCGCATGAAATTAAAAATTGGAATTGCAGGGGGTTTTGAGCGCGTTCGCATGATAGGCAATTGCAGCTGCCGTCCCTCGTCCGTGTAGCTCACGAGATGCCACAAGCACCGCCAAACTCTTAGGTACGCCGGGTCTTCAAAGACCCATTTATTTTGGACCAAATTATCTTTGGGGTAGTTAGAAGAAGGGGATAATTTAAAATTTACCTTGAAAGTTTGTTGCGCATAATCATATAAAGAACTGTAACAGATGGCATCATGTGCTATTATTAATAGAAAAAGCTTGAAACTGATATTTGTTAGAACTTTTAAAAAGGATGTACGTTCTGGAGAATTTTTTGCTCGAAATGTTTGCTAAAGGATTTTAAGCAATTTTAATTCACTCTTTTAATCGTTAGTTGCAAAAGGGCAATGTAATAATTGTTGCCTCATACGACTATTCCTCATCGTTTTCTCCCTACCAATTTTTATACTTTATGCAGTACAAACACTAATATCATTATTATTTTTATTATTTCTTTTTGTGCATGTGTCATATGTTTTGATATGCATATATCGTTGTACCAAAAGAAATTTGCCCCGATATGTACACGTTTTGTTTTCAGATGTACGTACATTAGTATGAAGATGCACATAGCATCAAAACTATGTAGACACATGTGCGCAATATGTTTTGATGTATACAAATATGTACATGTATGTACACAATATATTTTGATATATTTTGATATATATGTGTGTATAGACACACACATACAGTCGTGTAACTATTGGACATATCAAATACACTATATAGGGTATTTTTAATTGTCTATTAAAATGTACGAAGTTGTAATTTTTTTTTTTTGTGAAAAATTGAAAATTACAAAGTTGAACATCTTTATGCAATGATATCCTTTTTTTTTCAATTGCAATCATCATGTGCAATCATGTACAAGGCCATATAAACAACTACATACGAAAAAGAAAACAATTTGTACAAACATATACGCATGCAAGTAACACTCACTATGCAAAATAAAGCAAAAATAATAATAAAAAATGAATGTAGAATATGTAAAATGTAAAAAAAAAAATTAAAATAAAATTCTTAGATCAAATTTCAATATCTAATTATTGCCAAATGCCTAAGTTACTCTCTCTCAATTTTCCCATTATTACTACTGCAATTAATATATATAATTTGAAAACATCTTAATTCAGTTACTTTTTAATTCTATTACCAGCTAATTGGATAAAATTGTCCAATAAAAAATGGTCTATTAAGGCCTGGGTCCAAGGTTGATAGCCTCCACAAGCACCTGCCAACAGATCGAATCAATTTGGTTTAATCTGTTCCCGATAGGACAAGTATTGAATACTTGGTATACTACAACATACCAAACAATTTAGTTTAGTATATATGTATTTGCGTTAATTACAGTTACCTTAAACTCAAATTGAATTAGTGTTAGCTATACTAATCCCTAGAATTAGGGTTTCCATCTGTCCTCTTTTGTTAGTACCATGTTGTTGCTAGTTTCGTTCGCTTGTCTTCTCCGGTGGCTTGGGTTGGGTTTTTTTCATCAACTCGGCAAAGATACTGTAGGTATTGATAGGGGAACTGTACAAAGAATGGAAAAAGCTTTCACTTGTGGATGACAAAAAAGAAAGGCTAAACTTGGACAATGAGATGGCCGAGCAAGGGGGATGATCAAAAGCCTTTCTTTGCTGGGTTCTTTGCAAACCAACAAACACTTCAATAACATGGCTTTAATGAATACACTGAAATCGGTATGGAGGCCGATGAAGGGGGTTGAGATGGAAGTGTTCAATGACAACTAATTTCTGTTTTCATTCTTCTCACGAGCAAACATTCAGTGAGTCTTTGATGGTTGTTGATGGCTTTTTGATCAACATGTTTTATTGCTCAATGAGCTTTCCCCTTATGATCAACCGAGTCAAGTAATGCTGGATTGGTGTTTTTTATGTTTGTGCTTATGATATCCCGATAGGCTACATGACGAAATGAGTGGCTGAAAAATTGGGGAATCGAATTAAGTGGTATCAGTAGATGGGAATGAAGGAATTGGGAGTCTTGGCGAGTTGTTTCTTATGTTTTTAGGTGTAGGTGGATGTTCGAAACCCTTTGTTTTTAAACATTCCAAGTAAACCATGGATTAGAGTTACATATGAGCGGCTTTATTTTTTTTCAAAAGCGTGGGGGGCTAGAACACATAGAGCATGATTGTGAGGATAAGGTTGTTCAAACTGCTAATGGCCTATAATATGGGGGTGGATGCTGGCTTTTCCCATGAATAGTCGAGCAAAACAAATGTTAGGGGAAGATCATTGGTGATGGAATAATAGTGGACTGGAAAATAGTTCAATAAGAAGTCAGGGAGAAGAGAGCAAAGAGAGTTGAATGACAAGAGGGACACTGGAGGTCCATTCAAAATTGCAATTGGAGGGACCGTTTTCTGGAAAGTCCCCTATAGTTAATAGGGAAAATTCACTGAACGTGAATCAAAAAGTTGATAAGAGGGGAAGTCCGTTCTTCAAACATCAAGACGACAGTCAAATGCAAGAGCACAAATGGGCTTCAAAGGCACAATAAACAATGGGTGAAGGGGACTTGGTGGAGATGCAACATGGGGTTACTTTTTAGATTGGTCCTAGAGGTAACAGAGATAGGAGTAAGTAAGGTAGAAGGTGTTTTACAAATTAGGGAGCAAACTAGTGGGACAAAAATTAGACATAGAACCGTGAAAGAAAGGCCAAACAACCCTCAGGTCAGACACATTAGAGTCCTTCTTGATTTGATGGGCACATCAATTAAAACAGTTAGCCCATTCAACCAGGGCCAAATGTCATAAGCAAGCCCTTACTTGGGGCCCGAGAAGCAAAAATGATATTCAAATAAGGAAGAAGAGCTTGATGATATGGTGCTGGATGGAGTTGAGTTGACGTATCGTAATGAGGATAAGTTTTTTTCATCATTGGCGGATGTTGCTGAGAGGAATGCGTTACCTTTTGCTGAACTTTTATGGTTTGGGCGAGCCATAGTTAGTTCGTCATTAAAGTCCCTCATCCAAAGGGAATGACCAATCACTATTTTTCTTAATGAAACTCATCTGTCTAATCAAGGATGGAAGGTGTTAAACGAGAGTGTGGCTTTACTCATATGTTTATGTTTAGCAGTGTTGGTCAGTCGCGTGGGTTAGTTTTCCCCTACAATAACGAGGTAGATGCTCATTTGCTTAGTTTCTCAAAATATCAAATCCACATAAAGGTACAGGCTGGTATAGAGGTCTTCAAGTGGCCTAAAGACACTTAGGATGACAATGTTTGAAATCTCTAAAGTTGCGATTGTCGTTACCTTGGGTTTGTGGAGTTGATTTTAACAGCATATTATTCTTCAGTGGGAAAAATAGGGGGAGCATAGAAGCATGAAGCAAATGGAAGAATTTTCAAAAGTAGTCAATTATTGCAAATTGGAGGATATTGGATTTCAGGGAACTTAGTTTACTTGGTCTAGTGTCTAGGTGGGAAGTGAGATTGTTTGCCGCGGGCTAGATTGGTTTTTCACAACATTGTCATGGCACGCTTTATTTCTTCATGCTTGGGTGGTGAATTAAGGGGTTTGTTTCTTGGATCATTGTGCATTGGTTCTCAAGCTGCGCTTTAGTCCTAAGGTAAAAAGTCAAGAGAAGCCATTCCGTTTTGAGGCTATATGGTTGAGACATCCAAACTTCATAAAGACAGTGTTGAAAGTTTGGATTGGTGCAGGGATTTTTTAAGGAGCAAGCATGGTGGAAAGAATCAGGAACACTCAATAGTATTTATCATTGTGGAATCAACAAGTTTTTGGTCATATTAAAAAAATATTGAAAAAAGTTGGAGTAAGAACTATTAGAGGTAGGTGGTTGAGCTCCTAGTTTCAACACTTTTAAGCAGATTGGTTGTGTCAAATTTGATTTGAAAGGATTGGAAAGTACGAAGGAAGTAATGTAGAAACAACGATCGAGGTTAGCATGGTTCCATGAAGGTGATTGAGATACTAAGTGCTTCCGTGCTCATGCTTTAAGAAGATGAAGGAACAGCAGAATTAACCCATTGCAATATGCCAAAAGGACCTGGGTGGAGAATTGGGCTAAGGTGGCACAAGTGGTGGTGCACTATTTTGAATCATTGTTTAAGACTTTTAATCCTCTGGCTCAGGATGAGGTGTTGGTTCTAATGGGTAAAAGCATTTTGAATAATATAAATGAGTCTTTGAATTTGGCATTTTGAGGACAAGAAATCATTGTAATGATGAAAAAAATGAACCCAACAAAGGCCTCGTGACTGAATATACTAACGGCCCAATTTTTTCAAAAATTATAGCCTGAGCTTAGCTGTGATTACCCAAAATTTTGCCTATCATCAAACAGAAGTTTATAAAAAAAAAACATTCTCAACATTAACTTCAATCTAATCCGCAAGTGTATAGTGTCAATTGTAGTAGCTGTGAGTCAATTGTCAATCCCGCAAAGAATTGTATGACAAAGAATTCTATTAAATACCAAATATGATGATCTCATTTTAGCTAGAGCAAACAACCTATGAAAAATAAAAAATAAGAAGCTAAACTATCAAAATTGTGAATAACCTAACCACCAAACCAAACAAACATAAAAACTATCCCATGTACAAATTTACAAAGCTTCTAAGGAATTCAAACCAAATGGGCTACTACATAGACATAGCTTTGACATAAGTACCAATCTAAACCAAATCATACTTCCCTAAAGTTACAAGCCAAAAAGCTCTATAGGATCATCCCTCATCTTTCAAGATAGGACCAATTAGCTCCTCAGAATCCCGTTAGACATTTTCATGCTAACCAGTTGTTATAAAAAACATTAAGCTCAAGTTCTCCTCTAAAGCCTCATAAGAATGATTATTTTCTCGAATCCACCCATTACCACACGCTAGTAGCCCTCTTGGAAATCTCTCTTAAATATTTCCTAAGTCTAGCAAGTTGTTCAACACAGATGGCCAACAAATGAAGAATACATTCAAGCATAAGCTAAAAGAGCCAACAAATCATGGAAATAATTAATGGGTTATGTATGTACAAGTATCAGATCATCCAAAATGATTCAGAACATCCATAGAAAAAATAAATTCACATATATTTACAAGAATCTAAAACTAAAGAAAAAGAGAAGTTAGGGTTAGAATAACCAAATTTAAGAAGAAATTCTTGTTGTAGAAGAGCTCACACTCCAATCCAAGCAAGAATATTTTTCAAATCAGCCTCCTAACTCCATAATCCATGAAAAAACTAAGAAAACTAGCAAAAAAAAAAAAGTCAGGATGGTTTAGGGTCGAAGGGGATCCTCCATCACAACTTTTCATCGAGGCTTTTTATAAACAGAATAAGTTTCAGTAACACGGTGTCATTCCCAACAACGCATCCTCAAGACTCGACAGCAAAGATACTCTTCAGTATTTTGACCAAAACTTCATGTACATGTGTCCGATTAAAGCGATTCAATAGCTAACGTGAAGCTAAAAAAAAGGACTACAACTTTTATTCTTCACCTAAGCTTGAATTTGCTAAGAAGAGATCAAAAATGGCTTGAAAGTTATCCCTGTTTTGCTCAAGTTGTCTTCACTTGCAAAAAATAACACTATAAGTACCCTAACTCTATCAATTATTGTCACAAAGTATATCAAATAAGGGTAAAATAATAGACATATCATGTACTTAACACACCCCCAAACTTATTACTTTGCTTGTCCCAAGCAAAAAAAAAAAAAAAAAGAATAATGTATAACTATTGATATAAAGATTGGACAAATGAATAAATCGACCTAAACTATCATATCATACAAGTTCATCTAAACATATAAGTTATGCTAACAATACAAACATATAAAATAAACAATGAAGAATAATGACCTAAATACACTAACTATGTTTCTAATTATAAAAGTTACTTGCATTAGCCATAGTGGATGTCAAGCCTCAAGAATCAAAATAATATAATGATCATAGTGATTCTTCTATATTTTTTATCCGAACTTCTGACTTAATCATTTTCTTGCTAATTTCATAGCTTCTCATGTGAAAGTATGTGCTCGACCAAATTTACTTAGACTTGTTGTTGACACCCAATTTCGTCCGGCCATTAAAATAATTTTAAAAAAAATTAAATAAAAAAAATTAAATAAAAAAAAAATGTATTATTATTATTATTGTTATTATTATTACTAAATTTTTTTTTAATTAGTTTAAAATATATATATTTTTTTAAGATTTGATATATGTGTGTATATGTGTATGTTTGAAAGAAAAAAAGAAAACTCCATAAAAATGACAAAATTTAAAAGTTTGAGGTAAAAATGACAAAATTAAGAAGTTTAAGGCAAAATTGACAAATTCTGAAAGTTCCAGGAGCATTTGGCAGTTTGTCACATAAAATTTTGAGCCTGCCGACGTTTTTGGCTCAAATTGACAGAAAACGACAAAATTGTCAAAATCAGAAGCTTCAGGAACTTATCCAGAGGCTGAGAGACGTAAAGGACTAAAATTGTCATTTTACCAATTTAAGAGATAAGTTTGAAATTTTTTATTAATTTATCCATCAACAGTTCAGCTAAACTTCCTCCATAAATAGCCCCCCAAATTTTGTGCTGAACACAGAAAAAAATAGCAAAAAAACTTAGAGCTCCGTTTCAAAAAAAAGAGAAAATTACAGCCCTTAGCCCCAGCCCTCTTCCCTTCTTCCCCAGAAAGCCAAAATTTTTTTTTCACTGCTGTTCCCTCTCTCTCTCTCTCTCTCTCTCTCTCTCTCTCTCTGCCGTGCCCCTCGCCGCCCGCCGACGCCGCCGTGCCCTCCCCTCGCCGCACCTGCCGCCGCCGCGCTCGCCCTCGCCGCCAGCCGCCCACGCCGTTCCCCCCGCCTCACCTTCCTTTTTCCCCTTGCACCGCCCCTGCCCGCCGCCGCGCCGCCCCTGCCTGCCGCCGCGCCGCCCTCGCCGCCGGCCCCCCCCCCCCGTGCCCCAAGCCGTCGCCCCCTGCCCCTGGCCGTGCCGCCAGCTGCCCCTCCCTTTTCCCCCCCTCGCGCCGTCGTCGTTCTCGTTTCTCAGGAATTCAAAATTTTAATTCAAAAGGGTAAACCCTTGTTTCACCCATCATCTTTTCAATTTCTTTCTATTAGGTCACTAACCTTTTTATTTTGTCTTTGCAGAAAATTAATTAACTAACTCATTTATTTTTTTACTTGTTTATTTATTTGTTTATTATTGTTATTATTACTAACCTTTTTTTTTTTTTTTTGTTATTAGCAACTAACAACTAACTTGCTAATTTTTACTAACCTTTATTATTATTGTTGTTAATAATTAATTAAATTGTCTAACTTTTATTTTTGTTGTAATTAATTAACTTAATTAAACTTGGCTAACTTTTATTTATTGTTGTTAATTAATTAACTTAATTAAACTTGGCTAATTTTTATTTATTGTTGTTAATTAATTAACTTAATTAAACTTGGCTAATTTTTATTTATTGTTGTTAATTAATTAACTTAATTAAACTTGGCTAACTTTTATTTATTGTTATTAATTAATTAACTTAATTAAACTTGGCTAATTTTTATTTATTGTTGTTAATTAATTAACTTAATTAAACTTGGCTAACTTTTATTTATTGTTGTTAATTAATTAACTTAATTAAACTTGGTTAATTTTTATTTATTGTTGTTAATTAATTAACTTAATTAAACTTGGCTAACTTTTATTATTGTTGTTAATTAATTAAATTAATTAAATTGTCTAACTTTTATTTTTGTTGTAATTAATTAACTTAATTAACTTGACTAACTTTTTATTATTGTTGTTAACCATTAATTTAATTAAACTTGGCTAATTTTTATTATTGTTGTTAATTAATTTAATCTAACTTTTACTAACCTTTTTTATTGTTATTAACTAACTAATCCAACTAATCTAACTATATTAATTGTGCTAACTTTTATTATTATTGTGTTATTAAAGTGGATGGCCAAAAAGCCCCACTTTATTAATTGAATTTTTTTTATGATTAAAAGATAAAAAAAGAAATTTTATGTGAATAATTTTCTAAAGGCTAATAAAAATTACTTTTTTTTTATTTTGAAACAAAGTTTTTATTCCTTTTAATAAACAAACATAATGAAATAATTCAAAAATAAAATAAATAAATAAATAAACATAAAACCATTCTTTTAATACATCTTTAAAATTAATAATTAATGAAATAGAAAAATTTAATTAAAACTCCATGACCAAATGATCCGCCAGGATCCATGGCTCAGAAATATTTTTAAAATAAAATATATAAATAAATTTTTTTTTTCTTTATAAAAAATAAAAAAAAAAACTTTAGACTAATATATTAATTATATAATTTTTTTTAGTTTTCTTTATTAAAAAGAATAAAAAGCGTAAAATTTTTGAGTTAATATTTTTCAATAATATTTTATTTATTTCTTTTAAAAATATAATTTTTTTTTAGTTTTCTTTATTAATAAAAAGAATGAAAAGAATAAAAATTTTGGGTTAATATGTTATTCAGTAATATTTTACTTATTAAAAGATATAACTTTTTGTTTCCTTTATAAAAATCTTAATCAAATAATTTCAAAATAATACAAAATAAAACAAAAATAATTGAATTTTCTCTTAAATATTTTTGACTTATTGATTAGATATATTTTCAGAAATATAAATTAAAATTAAAAAAAAAATCTTTCATCAAACAAAGAAGAATATAAAAATAAAAATATCAAGACTTTTGTTTTAAAATACATATAAGTTTTCGGTTAAATAATCTTTTATTCCAAAAATAAATTAAATAAATATCAAAACTTTTCTTCTTTTGTTTAAAATTTTTGATTCTCTTAATAAAAAGAAAATAATAATAAAAAAATAATAAAAAATAAAAATAAAAATAAAAATTTTTTTTAGTTCATGGTATATTGGCTGGAAACTGTCTCGTGCCCGCTTTTGAGCTGCTTCACCTGGTGAAGAGGGTCTGGCTGAGTAACAACGCCCCGTACCATGATCAAAATTTTTATTTTTAAACTCTTTAATTCTTTTAAATTAACTTCTTATTAAATAAAAATTAATTATTATTTTTTTTAATTCTTTTATAAATTGAGTAATCCTTTAAAATAATAAATATCTTTCATTAAACAAGAAAAACAAAAAAAGTAAACAAGAAAAAAAAGAAAGATAAGAAAAATAAAAGAAAGATAAGAAACAAAAATAAAAGAAAGATAAGAAAGAAAAGGAAGATAAAAAAAAATATAAAAGAAAAGATAAGATAAGAAAAGAAAGAAAGAAAAGACAAGAAAAATAAAAGAAAGATAAGAAAGAAAAATAAAAGAAAGATAAGAAAGAAAAATAAAAGAAAGATAAGATAAAGAAAAAAAGGAAATATAAGAAAAAGAAAAGAAAGATAAAAGAAAGAAAAAGAAAAAGCAAAGAAAGAAAGAAAAGAATAAAAAAGAAAGAAAAGAAAAGAAATTAAAAGAAATTAAAAAAAAGAAGTAAAAATAAGTAAAAAAAGAAGAAAAAGAAAGAAAGTAAAAAAAGAAGTAAAAAATATAAAGATAAATTTTTTAGTTAGTATTAAAAATCATTCATAAACAAAAAGAATTACCATTTAAAAATTAATTTCATAATAATAAGAATTAAATAATTACGATAAATCAATTTCCATATCCGGATGATCCGGTAGGATCTACGGTTTGGAAAATATCAAACTTTTTAAAATAAACAAATTAAATAAACAGATAAAAATCCATATTTTTACAATATGGATAAAATTGTTTAAAATTTCACCAAATTCCGTGTCCAAATGACTCGGCAGAGTCCATGGTTCGGAATCAAAATCTTCCGTGTCCAAATGACTCGGCAGAGTCCATGGTTCGGAAGTATAAAATTCTATACAAATTAATTTCCAAAAATCCGCATTCAACTAATTCAGTTAAAATTTCTAGTTTGAAAATTAACTGAATTTTTTTTAAGCAAAGTAAAACAAAATTAAAATCAACTAAGGTGCCAATTTTGGGCGCTATAACAATATTGTTTTAGCGTAACCGTACTCCCGATCCCCGAACTCTCGCAGACCATATTTTAAGGTATCCAATCGACCTGAGCGAAAACCGATTGGTGGCGACTCCAGAAAACCCGACGTTGCCACAGCTTGGCGACTCCACTGGGGACTCGACGTTAGTGAGTCGAGCCTAAAGTTGATTTGTTTTTATTTACTTTGCTTTACTATTATGTGGATTTATATATTATATTTACTTAAGTAAACATGCATAATGCATTCACAAAATAAAGCTCTATACCCGAGCTTCCTTAAATCAAACACGATTCTTTCTAAGCGGAATTGGTGTTGCTGTCCTTGTGAGGCCACGGTCTCCAAGCCTTCACCGGTTTCAAAGTAGCAAAGTAGTGTATTGCCTTCTGAGACGGTTAGTCTCTGCATGGGCCCACGAAAAGCTACGACTCGAATTAATCCATTCCTTACATAAACCCTAGAGGGTAAGGAATCGGGCCGTCACTATGATTCAGTGACGGGATTCGGGAACTATCCTTTGCCTTTTTGATAAACCACCTTCTGCATGTAGAATTCCTTACTCCACCTTAGAACCAGCCATTAAGAATTTCCCATACCTCGGTTCCCATTTCCATAGGTTTTGTTTTATCTATATGTTTGTATGATCCTATGTGTTATTTTTTTACTAACTCTATTTTTCCTTATTTTTCCGGCATATACATTTCATCATTAAAGATAAGTATTTGGTGAAAGAACTATTATCATGGATATTCTCGATTATCTTCCCACGGCTGTTACTGGATCATGGAATGACACGGTAATCGAAACTCAGCCTGAAGCTATGGAATATTCCGAAACGGCTCAAAAGCTTCACGGAGATGCTCTGACATCCCATTCTCACGTACAGCTTAAGGACCAGGTATCGGTCCGGATAAATCAGAACGACACCATGGAATTATTGCAAGTCTGGAATAGTTGGAATTCTGCTGATCGGGAAGCTTTTACGGCAAAATATGGTCACATCACTTGCCTACTAAAGGTTACCGTTGATGCATCACTTGTCCGGGCTCTAATACAATTTTGGGATCCATTTTATCGATGCTTTTCTTTCGATAAGATGGATCTGGTTCCAACCATTGAAGAATACAACAGCCTCTTGGGTTGGTCCTCCGACTATCCAATCGAGACTTATCAACATGATAGAAGAACGGAGCCTCATCGAGCCCTAGCAAAATTATTGGATATGCCAGCTTCCAGTCTTCAAACCAAGTTTGCAACAAAAGGATCTCGAAAATTTATCAGTTGGATCGACTTAAAACAATTAAGTCACGTTCTCCCTCAGAAAAATCAACGACGCAAGCTTTTCGCCTTGGCGATATATGGCCTGGTAGTCTTCCCAAGAATCGTCGGATTCATTGAAGGAGACATCATTACACTATTTGAGCAAATCTGCAATGCTCAAATAAATCCGACCTCAGTAATATTATGTGAAACTATCAGGGCATTAAACTTTTGTCGCCAAAGAGGGGGCAAATTCATAGGATGTTCACATCTCCTCAACATTTGGATCAAAAGCCACCTTCCTTGTGAGAAGCAACATTTTGGAAATCGCTTTTCAAAGGACTTCATCCCAATCGAAGCCTTTTTGAAAAGTGAAACCATTCATCACGACAGCAAGGAAGCATGGGTTGATTATTTCAAGAACATCACCGAATTCCAAATTGAATGGAGAGCCCCCTGGTCTACCTCCACCCGCGTTGTCTACCGATGCGGCAATTGCCCGTGGGTTCCTCTCTTAGGTATATGGGGAGGAACAAGTTATGCCCCAGCTCAAGTACGAAAACAATTTGGGTCCATGCAATTTATACCCATGACGCATAATCTGAGTAAGTTGGAATTTTCACACGAAGATCCAAATTCAAATAAGCTCGCAATGGGTATTTCAGTTGCGTGGAAAAGAATTTTCATATTGAAGTCGGGGCCTATTATTTCTCCCACTGCTTATTATGAATGGAGAAATAACCGGAAGGAAGGAATAGTTCTATCTGAAGAGGTCATCAGAAAATTGGCGAAAAGAGAGTTGGAGAAAGAACTAGAGGAAGAAAAGGAGAAGAACAAGAGGATGCTCCTTGACATGCAACAGCTCGGTCACAAAACACAACTCCTCGAAGAGAAAGTTGAATACCAAAAACAAGTCATCTCCCAATTGGTTGATGAAACCGATCAAAAAGAGATGAGAGTCAGATACTAGGAAGATCAATACAGATTTTCTCAAGATCAATTGCAAACATTTTTGGTAGAAGTCAGAAAAGTTACAGAACAAGCCCAACTAATGGGCGAAGAAGCCAAGGAGTTAGAAGAACTGAGCTGTCCTACTCCATCAGTAAATGTTCAAAGAATGATGGAGTTCATATCTAAGGCCAGAAAGCAGTATTGTACTTTGGGTCGTTTCTTTTAAACAAACCTTTTGCTGAATGTAATTGAGAAATTCCATTATAGTTTTTCTTTCACCAAGTATTTACAATATTCATGCATGCATCCATCACATCAATCATACACACATAGAATCTAATAAAATAAATATTCCTTTAAAAGGGTAAAATTGGACCTCAACACCGATATTCAACTCGACTCCAAACAAGATTAATGGCAGAACAAGCCGAAGGACGTCTCATGGAGATGGAGTCCAAGATTGAAAGTATGTCAGAACAGATGAGACAATTGATGGAATTAATCAAAGGGAAAGCAACTCAAGTCCCCATCAAAGAAGTACAAGATCCCACTTATCCCCCGGGATTCACCCCGCAACGAGTCTCAGTCCAAGAAAACCTGTTTCAAGAATCAGGACCGTCTGCTAGTGTTCACCTGAAACAAGACACTGTACAGGAAGAGAAGAAGACATTACCAAAAGAAGAAGCAGAATCTCAAAAACTCGAAACAATAGAAAAGCGACTGCGAGCCATTGAAGGAGGCACTATATTCGGATCTCTCTCGGTGGATGACCTCTGCTTAGTGCCAGACGTCGTAATCCCTTCAGATTTTAAGGTGCCAGATTTCGTGAAATACGATGGAACGAGTGATCCCATCACTCATATCACATTGTTCCTAAGGAGACTACAACCACTCACAAAAGATGAAAAGGTGTGGATCGCACTTTTTCAGGAAAGTCTCACAAAATCAGCATTACAGTGGTATCTAAGCCAAGGTCCAAGGAACATAAAAACTTGGAATGACCTTGCTCAGGCCTTCATCGGCAACTATAAACACGTTATGGACTTGGCTCCGGATCGCCAAACTCTCCAAAACATGGAGAAGAAAAAGCCAGAAACTTTCAAGGAATATGCGCAGCGGTGGAGGGACTTAGCTGCACAGGTTCAGCCACCCATGACAGAAAGAGAAATGGTCACTTTGTTTGTCCAGACACTGAAATACCCATATTATGACAAACTTATTGGCAATGCGGCAACTAACTTCTCCGACGTAGTAATGTCTGGAGAAAGGATCGAGCATGGTATCAGGACTGGGAAGATTACTGAATCCTTTAGCGATCCTATGAAAAGAGGAGGACCTTCCAGAAGAAAAGATGAAGAAATACAACAAATAGGAAGAGGAAGAGGGATTCCCTTCGTGGGCACTGTGGCCACCGGACCTCGCCTATCCTATTCTGCCAATAAGCCCAATTATTATCCTACCAATAGGCCCAATGATTATCCTCTCAATAGGCCCAATGATTATCTTCCCAATAGACCCAACAATTATCCTCCCAACAGACCTAATCAGTTACGGCCACCTGTTCCAACTCCTCCAGTACCTGCACCAAGACCAAGAGAAATCTTCGCACCAATTCCCATGACTTACACTGAGCTGTATCCAAAACTCATCGAAAGTCAACTTATTCGCCCAATCCCTACAAGGCCATTGGAACCCCCGTATCCAAGGTGGTATGACCCTAACATAAATTGCCCATATCATGATGGTACCGTGGGCCACGGACTGGAAAATTGCATAGCATTGAAGCGTATAGTCCAACAATTAATTGAGTCAAAGTGGTTGGACTTTTCCGATGAACCAAACGTCACTCATAATCCATTGCCTCCTCATCAAGCCAAACCAGTCAATATGATGGAAGAATACTGGCCGATGAAGAAAACAGTCAATGATATCATAACCCCTCTTAAGCATGTATATTCATGCCTTGTGAAAGAAGGGATTATCATAGGAAAGTCTTCTGGAAATAAAGAAGTCGAGGATGAGGAGTGGTGCAACTTTCATAACAGTAAGAGTCATTCTATCCAAGAATGCCCAGAATTCCGTAAAAGTCTACAAAGTCTTATGGACTCCTCCCAAATCATCGTTTTTATGTCAGATAAAGAGGATGACGTGAATGTGATAATTAAAGAACAAGAAGTCAATATCATGCCAAGACCACTAGTCATTCCAATATCAAAATCTGCTCTCAAGCCTTTAAGAATTCAAGTTCCAAAGCCATTCCCGTATAAATCAGACAAAACTGTTCCATGGAACTATGGCTATACTTCTAACATCACATCAACTCCGTTAGAAGTTGGGGGCATGACTAGAAGCGGTCGGTGTTATTCTCCCGAGCAAATGAACAAGCTCCAACAAGAGAAGAATGTTACGGATCCAGCAAATGGACCTATTAACACATCTAAAGAGCAAGAGATGCCTCGAGCAGTAACAGATGAACAAGCTACTGAGTTTCTCAAACTCATAAAGCAAAGTGAATACAGTATCGTGGAGCAGTTGAACCGTCTGCCAGCAAAGATCTCCATACTTTCATTACTCTTAAGTTCTGATGCCCATCGAGAAGCTCTTCTCAAAGTCCTGAATAAGGCTTATGTTGAACAAGATATCTCCGTGAACAACTTTGACCACCTTGTCAACAACATCACGGCACAAAATCTCATCACATTCACTGACGATGAGATACCAGCAGAAGGAAGGGGTCACTCTAAGGCTCTGCATATTTCGATTAAATACAAAGATCGGATTATGGCCAGAGTTCTTATCGACAATGGGTCAGCTCTAAATGTAATGCCACTCGAAACCTTACATAAGATTGGTTTAGACCCATCATACCTCAACAACAGTCATATTGTTGTTCGAGCATTTGACGGAACGAAGAGAGATGTTGTTGGAGAAATAGAGCTACCAATAGGGATTGGTCCCTGTCTTTTCCACATCACATTCCAAGTCATGGATATTTGTCCATCTTATACCTGCCTGCTGGGAAGACCATGGATCCATATGGCCGGAGCAATTCCTTCTTCATTACACCAGAAAATGAAATTCATTATTGAAGGAAAGATAATCACGGTCTTCGCTGAAGAAAACATCCTGCTATCAAGACCTGCGGATGCTCAATATGTCGAAGTCAATGAAAATATACCTGATTGCTCCTTCAGGTCTTTTGAGATTGTCAATGCTGCTTATGTCAGCGAATATGGAGAAGAACCCATTCCTAGCATCTCTAAAACAAGTCGCATGGTTGCCAAACTCATGATAAAAGGAGGATACTCACCGGGGTTAGGACTGGGACAAGATTTACAAGGAATCACAGAACCATTGAAAATCACCACAAATGAAGGGAAATACGGCCTAGGCTTCACACCGACAAGACATGATAAAATGAAGGCAATAGCTGAAAAGAGAGAAAAGAGGATTGCACGATTAACGGGGCATCCTCTCCAGGAAAGAAATCTGGATATCCCTGAAATCACTGAAACGTTCGTGAGTGGTGGTCTCATTCCAAAAAATGACAATGAAGGCAAACTGACTATCAACATCAACAAGTCTTTTGAAAGTCTTTCTATTCAGGCAATCATCAGCGATTCACCTGAAGAGGAGGAGCTTGTTCAACCTTGTGGCCCACGGGATGTGCTGAACAATTGGGAGGCGATAGAACTGCCTGTTATAATCGAAAGCTTTCCAAAGTAATCTAATAGTAAAAACCTCCTAAAGAAAGGTTCAATCAATAGGGTGTAGTCTTTGTTTAAGTGAACCTTTTAGTTATTGCTTTTTATTCCAATAAAGTTGTGATTTATGCACATTGTAAATAAAGTACCAGTTTGCATCCATCTCATTCGTGCCATTTTTTTTTTTTTCTTCTCTTTCTTTTCTCTCTGGATAATGCAGACCCAAAACTCTCTTTGATGACAATGAAAGAATGAACTTTGATAATCCTGTAAACACTACCGACTCGGATGACGAAGATCTTCAAGTATCTCCTGAGCTATTAAAAATGATTGAGCGAGATGAAAAAGAAAGAGCAACAAGTCAAGAACCAACTGAGGTATTCAACCTGGGAGACAGTCAGGATGTAAAAAAAGTCAAGATTGGCACTTTATTCCCTCCTGAAGAAAAAGAAGAATTAGTCCATTTATTGAAAGAATATGTGGATGTGTTTGCTTGGTCATACCAAGATATGCCTGGCCTAAGCTCAGACATAGTACTACACAAAATACCCTTGAAACCTGGGGCGAAGCCTGTCAGACAAAAATTACGAAGATTAAAGCCGGATCTAATCTTAAGAGTGAAAGATGAGATTCGAAAGCTGTGGGATGCAGGATTCCTTGGGGTCGCTGAATATACAGAATGGGTGGTTAACATTGTTCCAGTCGAAAAGAAAGAAAGCGGGAAACTAAGAGTTTGTCAGGACTACCGGCCATTGAACGAAGCCAGTCCTAAAGATAACTTCCCACTTCCTCACATTGATACGCTGGTGGATAATACCGCAGGAAACTCCTATTTTTCCTTCATGGATGGCTTCTCTGGATACAATCAAATCAAACTTGATCCAGATGATATGATAAAAACTGCCTTTATAACCCTTTGGGGTACCTTCTACTACAAGGTGATGCCTTTTGGGTTAAAGAATGCTGGTGCTACATATCAAAGAGCCATGGTTGCATTATTCCATGACATGATGCATAAAGAAATTGAAGTATATGTAGACGACATGATCGCCAAAACTTTCACTGCTAAGGGGCATCTAAAAGTGCTAAGAAAACTATTCGATAGACTTCGCAAATATCAACTGAAGTTGAATCCTGCCAAATGTATTTTTGGAGCCTCTTCAGGAAAGTTATTGGGTTTCATGGTCAGCAAGGATGGGATTCGAGTTGACCCGAGTAAAGTCAAAGCAATACAAGAAATGCAACCCCCGAAGACTCCAAAACAAGTAAGAAGTTTCCTGGGCAGAATCAACTTCATAGCAAGGTTCATTTCACAATTGACATCCAAGTGTGAACCTCTTTTCAAATCACTGAAGAAGAACAATCCGATCGAGTGGAATAACGAATGCCAAGAAGCATTCGAGAAAATCAAGCAATATCTATCAAATCCACCAGTCTTGGTACCACCCCGATCTGGAGAATCGTTGATTCTATATTTATCCATACAGGATTCTTCATTAGGATCCGTATTGGGTCAACGTGATGAGACAGGCAAGAAAGAGCACGCAATTTACTATTTGAGCAAGAAGCTTACCACATATGAAGCGAAATACTCAATAGTAGAAAAGTCCTGTTGTGCCCTTGCATGGGTAGCACACCGACTACGACACTACATGCTCAACAACACCACATTGCTAATCTCCAAGACTGATCCCATTAAGTACAGTTTTGAGAAACCAGCTTTATCAGGCAAGATCGCAAAATGGAAAATGCTGTTGTCTGAATACGACATACAGTATGTCACCCAAAAGGCTGTAAAAGGGAGTGTGATTGCTGAATATCTGGCTGATAGAGCATTGGATGATTATGAGCCAATGAAAATGGAGTTTCCTGATGGAGATATAATGACGATAGAACAGGAAGTCTCTAAAGATGATGAAACATGGAAAATGGCATTCGATGGAGCATCTAATGCTTTGGGACAAGGGATTGGAGCCATACTCATCTCTCCAAGTGGAGAGCAATTCCCTCTTACAGCAAAAATTACATTTCCTTGTACCAACAATATAGTAGAGTATGAGGCATGTGCTATGGGACTCCAAATGGCACTGGAATTGAAAGTGCGAGATCTCCGAGTTTATGGGGATTCCGCATTAGTCATATATCAAATCAACGGAGAATGGGAGACAAGGGATTCAAAATTGATCCCTTACCAAAAGCTCATACTAGACTTGGCTCGAAAATTCAACAGTATAAGCTTCCATCATCTTCCAAGGGAAGATAATCAAATACCGGATGCTTTAGCTACTTTGGCTGCTATGTACAAGATCAGTGACCCCGAGCATACTCCTGTGTTCGAGATGAGAATAATAGATTCTCCAGCTTATTGCATGAGCATCGAAGAAGAATTGGATGGAAAGCCTTGGTATCACGATATCAAGAAATACCTCCAAGAAAGAGTATATCCACCAGAAGTATCAGAAAATGACAAGAAATTTCTACGAAGATTGTCAATGGGTTTTCTTTTAAACCTAGACATACTTTACAAGAAAACCCCAGACTCAATGCTACTTCGCTGTGTAGATACTCATGAAGCACGAAAGATCATGGAAGAAGTTCATTCTGGAATATGTGGAGCACACACTAGTGGTCATACTATGGCAAGACAAATAATGAGGGCTGGTTACTATTGGCTCACATTGGAAAGTGATTGCGTCAATCACGTAAGAAAATGTCACAAATGCCAAATATATGCCAACAAGATCCAAGCTCCACCTGTTCCTCTTAATGTAACAGCAATACCTTGGCCTTTTGCCATGTGGGGAATCGATGTTATTGGAGCGATTACCCCTAAAGCTTCCAATGGTCACAAATTCATCCTAGTTGCAATTGACTACTTTACTAAATGGGTAGAAGCTGTGTCTTATGCAAGCGTAACTCAAAAGGTGGTATGCCGGTTCATTAAGAAAGAAATCATTTGTCGCTATGGACCGCCAGAGTGTATCATCTCAGACAATGCCACGAACCTGAATAATGCAATGATGCAGACTTTGTGCCAGCAATTCAAAATCAAGCATCTCAATTCAGCACCTTATCGACCGATGATGAATGGTGCAGTAGAAGCGGCCAATAAAAATATCAAGAGAATTGTTGAAAAGATGATCGTCACTTACAAGGACTGGCATGAGATGTTACCTTTTGCACTACATGCTTATAGAACTTCTACCCGTACTTCTACTGGAGCAACACCTTTTTCTCTGGTATACGGTATGGAGGCTGTATTGCCCATCGAAGTTGAAATTCCTTCATTAAGGGTACTAATGGATACTCAATTAGGAGAAGCAGAATGGGTCAAAGCTAGATACGAGCAATTAAATCTAATTGATGAAAGAAGAATGATAGCCCTCTGCCATGGGCAACTTTATCAAAGAAGGATGATTCGTGCTTACAACAAAAAGGTTCGCCCACGACAATTTCACGAAGGTGACATAGTGCTCAAGAAAATTTTACCCATGCAACATGATTCAAGAGGAAAATGGACACCAAATTATGACGGGCCATATGTCGTGAAGAAAGCATTTTCAGGAGGGGCACTAATTATGACAGAAATGGATGGACGAGAATTACCGAAGCCAGTAAATTCGGATGCAGTAAAGAAATACTTTGCATAATGAAGAAATTTTCGAACAGAAGGGGAGAAGTGGATACAGGGTTACCAAAGTTTATTTGATCAAAGTTGTCAAAGAGAGCTTTCTTCCCTTACACTTTCATTATCTATCTGTACCCAAGATTTTCATATTCTTTTACCCATAAATAAAAGCCAATTCTCTTTAACTTACCTTAGATTCTCACGTTCAAAATGCTAAAGTCGCTTCTATCCAGTTCTTTTCCTTCAAATCTCACATTCCTACTAGCCTTAAGTGTGCAATAAATTGTGACTTTTGAAGGAAGAATAGTAATAATTAAAACTTAGAAAAAAACAAAGACCGTAGATTACTTTGATAAGCTTTGTGAATTAAAACAGGTAAGATTGAGGTCCTGCTTTGCGAGCAGCACAGAACATAGGCTAACAAAGAAGAATGAGTAACAAATCTTTGGGAGATAGCCTTGGTGGTAGCCTGAATGATCATTTCAGAAGTCTTAACATGTCTATGTCAGCAGGAAAGAATCATGCTCACGAATATTTCAACAGGGACAATTATTCAGAGAAGCATAAAATATGAGGCGGGCATTAAAGAAAATTGAGGTCAAAATTCAAAAATAAGGCAAGGAAAGAGGATTTTTGAACAGAGTTGGGCTTTTGAGACAATGGACAACAGCTGGAAAGCATAAAGAGATTCAATAATAGTCCGAGAAGGAAATCACAAAGAAGATCCAGTAAAGTAAAGCAAAGACATGAAGAGCTAGATTCAAAAAAAAAAAAAAAAAAAACATCAATTACACATGCCTTGCATTCATGCATTTCACATCATGCATGCATGGCTTTTACATAACAGGGATCAAATGAAAAGCATGTCCGCAGCATGATTGCAGCAGTATAAGCTGAGATCTTAATGACATCAGCTCTTACGAATTGGACGCATAGCTAATACGCTGGACCCAGCCCCATCAGGAATCCAAGGATAAAGCATACAATATCGTCAAAAGCCTGGCAATTGAGGCTACACCTAAAAGAACAGAATTGATGCCAGCTTAGCAGCATCCAAGATGAGTGATAGCTATCGTCAAAGATAAGGCAGACATCAAGAAATATTGTCGTTGAAAATTCGTCAAAAGCGGACAATGGATTCAATAATCAAGAACTGAATCGACGTCAGCTGGATGGAATATCTATCACATCAAAATAAAGTAGGATTCACTTTTCCGGTTAAGCGGCGGATACGGTACTCCGTGACTCTCAAGTCGGTTCTCTCAGTTGCCCATAATAACTGATCATTTCCTCCCTCCTTTCTTTTACTTTCTCCTAGAAAATGGATCCTACTTTTTCTGCTTTGCGAAAATATTTTCCTTCTCTCCCAATGAACATCCTCAAAAAGATCTACCAAGTTCGCTGTGAACGATTAAGAGCTCTGATGCATAAAGGAATCCCTGAAGATGTGCGGTGGTTAATTGAAGCTAAGGTTCGTCTGGCAGGTGAAATCCCAGAGGCATTTGTGTCTCACATGCCTGGTGTAGGCAAAAGCTCTTATGCCAAAAAACGAAGAGCGAGGAGACTAGGCGTCTGTCATAAATGCGGACGCTGGACCTGTAATACTAAATGTCGTTCTTTAGGGATGATCTCTGATAATCGAGAAGATAAAATACGATTCATTAAGAATGGCCTGAGTAAGGACTCATTGGATGATCTCCAATTGACTCTTGAGACGCATTCTTGTGGATCCGTGCAACGTGAACTTCTCGATTTATGGAGCATTTTTCATGAAGAACGAGAACGATACAGTCCCGGGAATCTGACATTAAACGACCCTATTTGTCAGCTTGTAAGAAAACTGGATGGGAAGCAAATCCTCGACTCATAGAAGCCATTAATCCCGTTACTGGACGTAAAACCAGTGGAAGATGTGAGCCACAGTCACAATCACTGTACATACAATTTATAATTTTCCATTTTTCTTTTAATAATGTATTTGCTCCCGTAAGTGTAACCGACACGTTATCCATTTCATCGCTATAAATGCATGTTCTTCCAGTCGGTTATCTAAGTTTCCTTCAATAACTGATTCATTTCCCTCTTCTCTCAAATTCTTCTCTCATCAATGGATTCTACTCTTTCTGCACTGCGAAAATACTTTCCTTCCTTTCCAATAAAAGTCCTTAAAAAGATCTACCTTGCTAGATGTGAAAGAATCAGAGTTTTTACACGCAAAGGCATTCCCGATAATGTGCAGTGGATAATTGAAGCTAAGGTCCGTCTGGCGGGTGAAGTTCCAGATGCATTTATGCCCCGCATGCCCGGTTTAGGTAAAAGCCGTTATGCCAAAAGGCGAAGAGCAAAGAGACTAGGCGTGTGTTATAAATGTGGGCGATGGAATTGTATTACTAAATGTCGCTCTTTAGGATACATCTCCATAAATCGTGAAGATAAAAGAAAATTCATTAAGAATGGCCTGCGTAAGGAATCTCTGGAAGATATCTGAGAGACTCTTGAAATGCATTCTTGTGGAAAAGTGCAAGGTGAAATTATCAGTTTATGGAGGACTTACCATAAAGAACGAAACCGTTACAGTCTTGGGAATGTGACTTTAAACGATCCTGTTTGTCAGTTTGTAAGAAAACTGGATGGGAAGCAAATCCCCGACTTATAGATGGCATTGAAGCCATTACTGGACATAAATCAGGGGAAGATGAGAGCCACGGTCATGATTCCTGTACATATAAGCTGTCATTTGTCTTTTCTTTTAATATACTTGTTCCTGTAAGCGTAATTAACACGTTATCCTTTCATCGCTATAAATGCGTGTTCTTCTTTCCGGTTAAGTAGCGGATGCAATACTCTCTGACTCTCAGTTTCCTACAATAACTGATTTCTTCATCTCTTCTCTCAAATTCTTCTTTTATCAATGGATTCTACTCTTTCCGCCATGCGAAAATACTTTCCTTCCATCCCAATAAATGTTCTTAAAATGATTTACCAAGCTAGATGTGAAAGGATTAGAGTCTTTATGCACAAAGGCATTCCTGACAATGTGCGGTGGCTAATTGAAGCTAAGGTTCGTTCAGCTGGTGAAGTTCCAGAAGCGTTCTTTCCCCGTATGCCCGGCTTTGGTAAAAGCGCTTATGCCAAAAAGCGAAGAGCAAAGAGGCTTGGTGTCTGTCATAAATGTGGATGATGGAATTGTAATACTAAATGTCGCTCTTTAGGATACATCTCCAGAAATCATGAAGATAAAAGAAAATTCATCAAGAATGGCCTGCGTAAGGAATCTTTGGATGATATCCTATTAACTTTTGAAACACATTCTTGTGAAATAGTGCAATGGGAAATTATGGATTTATGGTGGACTTTCTGTAAAGAACAGGATCGTTACAGTCTTGGAAATCTAACTTTTAATGACCCTGTTTGCCAGTTTGTGAGAAAACTGGATGGGAAGCAAATCCCCGACTTATAGAAGACATTGAAGCCGTTACTAGACATAAACTAATGGAAGATGAGAGTCACAGTCATGATTCCTGTACATATAAGCTGTCATTTGTCTTTTCTTTTGACAATAATGTACTTGCTTCTGTAAGTGTAATTAACGCATTATCCCTTTCATCACTATAAATATGTGTTAGTTATTTTCGTTTCCTACAATCACTAATTTCTTTCTTTGCCTCCTTCATCAATGGAGTCTTCTCTTTCCGCCCTACGAAAGTATTTTCCTTCCTTCCCAATAAATGTTCTTAAAAAGATTTATCAAGCTAGATGTGAACGATTCAGAGTATTTATGCACAAAGGCATTCCTGATAATGTGCGGTGGCTAATTGAAGCTAAGGTTCGTTCAGCTGGTGAAATTCCAGAAGCGTTTTTTCCCCGTATGCCCGGCTTTGGTAAAAGCGCTTATGCCAAAAAAAGAAGAGCAAAGAGGCTAGGCGTTTGTCATAATTGTGGATGGTGGATTTGCGGCAATAAATGTCGTGCTCCAGGAGTGATCACCAGAAATCGTAATGATAGAATAAGATTCATTAAGAATGGCTTGCGTAAGGAATCTCTAGAAGATATTCGAGAGGTTCTTGAAGCGCATTCTTGTGGAATAGTGCAATTTGAGGTTGTTGGATTATGGATAATTTTCCAAAAAGAACGAGATCGTTACAGTCTTGGGAATCTGACCCTAAACGACCCTGTTTGCCAGTTTGTGAGAAAGCTAGATGAGATGCAAATCACCGATTCATAGAAAGCATTGAAGCCATTACTGGACGCAAAGCCAGTGGAAGACGAGGATCAAAGTCACGATTACTGTACGTGCTAGCTGTCGCTTTTGAAATTTTCCTCCCCTTTTGGTAATAATGTATCCACTCCTGACGTGAACCAAAGTCACGATTACTGTACGTGCTAGCTGTCGCTTTTGAAATTTTCCTCCCCTTTCGGCGATAATGTATCCATTCCTGACATAAACCAAAGTCACGATTACTGTACGTGCTAGCTGTCGCTTTTGAAATTTTCCTCCCCTTTCGGCGATAATGTATCCACTCCTGACATGAGCCATAGTCACGATACTGTACGTGCTAGCTGTCGCTTTTGAAATTTTCCTCCCCTTTTGGCAATAATGTACCCACTCTTGACACGGACTACTGTATATAGCTGCCACTTTTGAAATTTTCCTTCCCTTCCAACAATCACATACCTATTCCTGACGTAAGCTACAGTAGTGACTACTGTACATGCTAGCAGCTATTTTGAAAATTTTCCTCCTCTTTTAACGATAGTGTACCCATACCTGACCAGAGTCATACTCGTGACTACTGTGTATAGCTGGCAATAATGTATCCACTCTTGAAAATAAAATTATTGCCTTATCTCTTCATCTCTATAAATATATCCTCTTTTCTCACAAGGATAAGGATAGGAATGGAGAAAACCCCAACTCGTAAATCCCGAAGTATTTGTGTATTTTCTGGGGCTTTTCCTGGAAAAGATGAAGAGTATTTAAAGGCAGCCAACCATTTGGGTAGAGTATTAGCTGAGCGAAAAATACATTTAGTTTATGGAGGAGGTAGTGTCGGATTAATGGGAGGTGTAGCATCAGCAGCATCTTTAGGAGGAAGTCAAGTTTTGGGCATCATCCCTGGACCTTTGAAATTTGTTTCTGGGGGCACGATTGGAGAAGAATTAGTGGTTAAAAATTTGCAAGAGCGTGTGTTACAAATGCTTTTAAATGCTGATGCTTTTATCGCTCTACCAGGTGGTTTTGGCACGTTGGGAGAAGTCTTTCAAATTGCTTCCATGGCCCAACTTAATTTGCATAAGAAACCCATTGGGCTTTTAAATGTTAACAATTTCTTTACAGGTCTGATAGCTTTTATGGATTATGCTATGCAGAAGAATTTCATATCAAGAGTGGCACGGCGAATCATAATATCCGCAACAACTGCTGAAGAATTGCTAGATAAAATACAAGCTTTTGTTCCTGAACCAGATCCAGCAATGATTCAGATAGACTGGACACGACAGTCTTTTCCGACCAGTTCACTCCCATAATGGTCCTCTACTCACCCTGTTGAAGTATTGTGGAAGAAAGAAGCGATCTGATCCGTTTTTCTTGTCTTTTAGTTTTATTATCAGCATTTTCTTTCGCGTTTCAGTTTTTCTTTTCAAGGAATTTCTTTTCTTATAAGATAGTTTCGTCCATGCTGATATTAAAACCATGGGACAATGCCTTTAGGTTGGAATGGCTGAGTAAAGAGTAATTTTTATTACTCTTGAGACGCATCCTATTAGATCTACTAGGCATAACATTTTGGGGTAGTTAAGCTTTAACCTTATTTGGATGACATATCTCACAAGGGAATCTATATTTACTGAAGAAAATATTAGATGAACCTTGGATATTGATTCCAAACATCCGTTCCCTTTACATAATTTGTCAGTGTTATTGTCATCATCAAGATTCACTCATCTTATCGAAGTTTAAATTTTTGCACTCACCTATTATGAAAATTCACACTTCCGAATAGAACATTTCAACTTCGATTGTCTGAGGTACTTAAAAAGGAGGAAAGAGTTTTTCTCCACAATCAAAATCAATTTTCATCATCGGGGTTTTAAGGATGGAACCTTTGCCTCGAGATCAATCATTCAGTCCATCTTACAACGATAGAACCTTTCCTATCGTTAGAGGTTCTAAGGATCTTTCCTTAAACCTCAAACAAACAATCAATCATTCAGTCCATTTTACAACGATAGAACCTTTCCTATCGTTAGAGGTTCTAAGGACCTTTCCTTAAACCTCAAACAAACAATCAATCATTCAGTCCATCTTACAACGATAGAACCTTTCCTATCGTTAGAGGTTCCAAGGACCTTTCCTTAAACCTCAAACAAACAATCAATCATTCAGTCCATCTTACAACGATAGAACCTTTCCTATCGTTAGAGGTTCTAAGGACCTTTCCTTAAACCTCAAACAAACAATCAATCATTCAGTCCATCTTACAACGATAGAACCTTTCCTATCGTTAGAGGTTCTAAGGACCTTTCCTTAAACCTCAAACAAACAATCAATCATTCAGTCCATCTTACAACGATAGAACCTTTCCTATCGTTAGAGGTTCCAAGGACCTTTCCTTAAACCTCAAACAAACAATCAATCATTCAGTCCATCTTACAACGATAGAACCTTTCCTATCGTTAGAGGTTCTAAGGACCTTTCCTTAAACCTCAAACAAACAATCAATCATTCAGTCCATCTTACAACGATAGAACCTTTCCTATCGTTAGAGGTTCTAAGGACCTTTCCTTAAACCTCAAACAAACAATCAATCATTCAGTCCATCTTACAACGATAGAACCTTTCCTATCGTTAGAGGTTCTAAGGACCTTTCCTTAAACCTCAAACAAACAATCAATCATTCAGTCCATCTTACAACGATAGAACCTTTCCTATCGTTAGAGGTTCTAAGGACCTTTCCTTAAACCTCAGAGTTTAGGCGGCGAGAAGGTTTTCAATGCCTAGCTAAGCTGGACGAAATTTGGTAACTAACTTTGCATACATCATGTCCCATGAAGCATGCAAAGGGGGGCAGCTGTTGACACCCAATTTCGTCCGGCCATTAAAATAATTTTAAAAAAAATTAAATAAAAAAAATTAAATAAAAAAAAATGTATTATTATTATTATTGTTATTATTATTACTAAATTTTTTTTTAATTAGTTTAAAATATATATATTTTTTTAAGATTTGATATATGTGTGTATATGTGTATGTTTGAAAGAAAAAAAGAAAACTCCATAAAAATGACAAAATTTAAAAGTTTGAGGTAAAAATGACAAAATTAAGAAGTTTCAGGCAAAATTGACAAATTCTGAAAGTTCCAGGAGCATTTGGCAGTTTGTCACATAAAATTTTGAGCCTGCCGACGTTTTTGGCTCAAATTGACAGAAAACGACAAAATTGTCAAAATCAGAAGCTTCAGGAACTTATCCAGAGGCTGAGAGACGTAAAGGACTAAAATTGTCATTTTACCAATTTAAGAGATAAGTTTGAAATTTTTTATTAATTTATCCATCAACAGTTCAGCTAAACTTCCTCTATAAATAGCCCCCCAAATTTTGTGCTGAACACAGAAAAAAATAGCAAAAAAACTTAGAGCTCCGTTTCAAAAAAAAGAGAAAATTACAGCCCTTAGCCCCAGCCCTCTTCCCTTCTTCCCCAGAAAGCCAAAATTTTTTTTTCACTGCTGTTCCCTCTCTCTCTCTCTCTGCCGTGCCCCTCGCCGCCCGCCGCCGCCGCCCTACGCCGTTCGCCGCCGCCGTGCCCTCCCCTCGCCGCACCTGCCGCCGCCGCGCTCGCCCTCGCCGCCAGCCGCCCACGCCGTTCCCCCCGCCTCACCTTCCTTTTTCCCCTTGCACCGCCCCTGCCCGCCGCCGCGCCGCCCCTGCCTGCCGCCGCGCCGCCCTCGCCGCCGGCCCCCCCCCCCCCCCCCCCCCCCCCCCCGTGCCCCACGCCGTCGCCCCCTGCCCCTGGCCGTGCCGCCAGCTGCCCCTCCCTTTTCCCCCCCTCGCGCCGTCGTCGTTCTCGTTTCTCAGGAATTCAAAATTTTAATTCAAAAGGGTAAACCCTTGTTTCACCCATCATCTTTTCAATTTCTTTCTATTAGGTCACTAACCTTTTTATTTTGTCTTTGCAGAAAATTAATTAACTAACTCATTTATTTTTTTACTTGTTTATTTATTTGTTTATTATTGTTATTATTACTAACCTTTTTTTTTTTTTTTTTGTTATTAGCAACTAACAACTAACTTGCTAATTTTTACTAACCTTTATTATTATTGTTGTTAATAATTAATTAAATTGTCTAACTTTTATTTTTGTTGTAATTAATTAACTTAATTAAACTTGGCTAACTTTTATTTATTGTTGTTAATTAATTAACTTAATTAAACTTGGCTAATTTTTATTTATTGTTGTTAATTAATTAACTTAATTAAACTTGGCTAATTTTTATTTATTGTTGTTAATTAATTAACTTAATTAAACTTGGCTAACTTTTATTTATTGTTATTAATTAATTAACTTAATTAAACTTGGCTAATTTTTATTTATTGTTGTTAATTAATTAACTTAATTAAACTTGGCTAACTTTTATTTATTGTTGTTAATTAATTAACTTAATTAAACTTGGTTAATTTTTATTTATTGTTGTTAATTAATTAACTTAATTAAACTTGGCTAACTTTTATTATTGTTGTTAATTAATTAAATTAATTAAATTGTCTAACTTTTATTTTTGTTGTAATTAATTAACTTAATTAACTTGACTAACTTTTTATTATTGTTGTTAACCATTAATTTAATTAAACTTGGCTAATTTTTATTATTGTTGTTAATTAATTTAATCTAACTTTTACTAACCTTTTTTATTGTTATTAACTAACTAATCCAACTAATCTAACTATATTAATTGTGCTAACTTTTATTATTATTGTGTTATTAAAGTGGATGGCCAAAAAGCCCCACTTTATTAATTGAATTTTTTTTATGATTAAAAGATAAAAAAAGGAATTTTATGTGAATAATTTTCTAAAGGCTAATAAAAATTACTTTTTTTTTATTTTGAAACAAAGTTTTTATTCCTTTTAATAAACAAACATAATGAAATAATTCAAAAATAAAATAAATAAATAAATAAACATAAAACCATTCTTTTAATACATCTTTAAAATTAATAATTAATGAAATAAAAAAATTTAATTAAAACTCCATGACCAAATGATCCGCCAGGATCCATGGCTCGGAAATATTTTTAAAATAAAATATATAAATAAATTTTTTTTTTCTTTATAAAAAATAAAAAAAAAAAACTTTAGACTAATATATTAATTATATAATTTTTTTTAGTTTTCTTTATTAAAAAGAATAAAAAGCGTAAAATTTTTGAGTTAATATTTTTCAATAATATTTTATTTATTTCTTTTAAAAATATAATTTTTTTTTAGTTTTCTTTATTAATAAAAAGAATGAAAAGAATAAAAATTTTGGGTTAATATGTTATTCAGTAATATTTTACTTATTAAAAGATATAACTTTTTGTTTCCTTTATAAAAATCTTAATCAAATAATTTCAAAATAATACAAAATAAAACAAAAATAATTGAATTTTCTCTTAAATATTTTTGACTTATTGATTAGATATATTTTCAGAAATATAAATTAAAATTAAAAAAAAAATCTTTCATCAAACAAAGAAGAATATAAAAATAAAAATATCAAGACTTTTGTTTTAAAATACATATAAGTTTTCGGTTAAATAATCTTTTATTCCAAAAATAAATTAAATAAATATCAAAACTTTTCTTCTTTTGTTTAAAATTTTTGATTCTCTTAATAAAAAAAAAATAATAATAAAAAAATAATAAAAAATAAAAATAAAAATAAAAATTTTTTTTAGTTCATGGTATATTGGCTGGAAACTGTCTCGTGCCCGCTTTTGAGCTGCTTCTCCTGGTGAAGAGGGTCTGGCTGAGTAACAACGCCCCGTACCATGATCAAAATTTTTATTTTTAAACTCTTTAATTCTTTTAAATTAACTTCTTATTAAATAAAAATTAATTATTATTTTTTTTAATTCTTTTATAAATTGAGTAATCCTTTAAAATAATAAATATCTTTCATTAAACAAGAAAAACAAAAAAAGTAAACAAGAAAAAAAAGAAAGATAAGAAAAATAAAAGAAAGATAAGAAACAAAAATAAAAGAAAGATAAAAAAGAAAAGGAAGATAAAAAAAAATATAAAAGAAAAGATAAGATAAGAAAAGAAAGAAAGAAAAGACAAGAAAAATAAAAGAAAGATAAGAAAGAAAAATAAAAGAAAGATAAGAAAGAAAAATAAAAGAAAGATAAGATAAAGAAAAAAAGGAAATATAAGAAAAAGAAAAGAAAGATAAAAGAAAGAAAAAGAAAAAGCAAAGAAAGAAAGAAAAGAATAAAAAAGAAAGAAAAGAAAAGAAATTAAAAGAAATTAAAAAAAAGAAGTAAAAATAAGTAAAAAAAGAAGAAAAAGAAAGAAAGTAAAAAAAGAAGTAAAAAATATAAAGATAAATTTTTTAGTTAGTATTAAAAATCATTCATAAACAAAAAGAATTACCATTTAAAAATTAATTTCATAATAATAAGAATTAAATAATTACGATAAATCAATTTCCATATCCGGATGATCCGGTAGGATCTACGGTTTGGAAAATATCAAACTTTTTAAAATAAACAAATTAAATAAACAGATAAAAATCCATATTTTTACAATATGGATAAAATTGTTTAAAATTTCACCAAATTCCGTGTCCAAATGACTCGGCAGAGTCCATGGTTCGGAATCAAAATCTTCCGTGTCCAAATGACTCGGCAGAGTCCATGGTTCGGAAGTATAAAATTCTATACAAATTAATTTCCAAAAATCCGCATTCAACTAATTCAGTTAAAATTTCTAGTTTGAAAATTAACTGAATTTTTTTTAAGCAAAGTAAAACAAAATTAAAATCAACTAAGGTGCCAATTTTGGGCGCTATAACAATATTGTTTTAGCGTAACCGTACTCCCGATCCCCGAACTCTCGCAGACCATATTTTAAGGTATCCAATCGACCTGAGCGAAAACCGATTGGTGGCGACTCCAGAAAACCCGACGTTGCCACACTTGTGTTACTCAAAATTAGTAAATGTTAAGAAATGAACTACTTTGCATTAAGATTAGGATTAAATACTCGAACTCTAAAATTTATTTTTCATATGATTTGAAGAACAAGAGAGCTTAACAAGTAGAGTTAAAAGAGAGTTTTCCCATTTTAAAACTTCATTCATTTTAATTATCTTTTTTTTTTTGTTTTTTTTCCATTTCTTTTCTTTTTCTTTTCTCTCATTTTTTTTGAATAAATTCTTCAATTATTTCTCCTCTTTGAGTTGTTGATTACCGTTTTATGTGAAAGTTGACTATTGCCTTAAGAGAAGACTCCCAGCTACTAAGTAAGTACATACTCAAAATGCATTTCATACTCATGCATCTCAAGTCATCGTTTTACGTGAAGATCGACTCTTTTATTAAGAGAAGATCCCCGATTACTAAGTGAGTTAAAATATTAGAGTGGAGAATAAAACACATTAATCTTTTAGGCACATTAATTAATTAATTAATTTAGACTTCAAGTGACCCCACAAGGTAAATGCTAATGCTCATTTTAAGTAATACTCAAACAAATACTAGAGAGAAAAGTTCCATAATCCAATGATTAACAAACACTTCATTCGAATGAACTACTAAGTTAAGTATATAGGTATTGTGTAAAATATATAGTGGGAGAAAATGAACTTAATAAGACCTCAAATTAGGTAAATCATCCAAGAAGAAAAATATTCAAGAATCATAACAATTAAAGCATGGTAATACATATCATATTTTCTCATTGGCTTGAACTCAAATATAGCAAAATATAACCTAAATGAATAAAGATTGAATAAGTTATCTACTTATTATATACAAACAATCAAAATAAAGAATAATGAATATAAGAAAATTTAATAAAATTACCAAAAAAAATTTAGCTCATTAGAAAAAATGTAGGTAAACTACAATTACTTGAAACCTGTGCAAACTATATAAAGAAAGACAATAGCAAACAACCTAACAAAATCTTCAGGTAGGATTCCCTCCCCAAACTTAAAATAAACCCTATCCTCAATGTTTACAAATAAATAAGAGAAATAGGAATCTTACCTAGGTAGCGAGGTAGTCTCGCCTATGGCTACTCCTCCAAACTTGTAATAGTGGTGGTGGAATGATGATGGAGGTGGTAAGTAGCTCTATGGACTTTGGAAGAGAAGCATGATGATGGGAGAAATGCCTCATCAATGTCTGCTATATAGATTTTAACCTACAAAGAAAATCAAGGGAAAAAAAATATTCAAAGTATAAACAAATTCCTAAAAACTCAATTCATACTAATTCACTAAGAACTCATGCAACACTAAGGCAATAACATATTTTCAATCATCCATATTCAATAAGCAAAGAATAAAGATACCAACAAAGATAAATGATGATATTCTTCATATCCAAATGCCAATCCAACCTAAAGGTAATCACACAAAATCACTTTACTCTCTTTACAATTCATAACATCAAACCATGCATATCCATGTAACTTAAGAAATAAAAACCAAGATAACTCTTCTACCATACAAGGTATATTCATCTATCAACCAAGAATTCATCTTCACACTCCATAAAAATAAAAAATCATAATCCAAGTTAAGACGTCTCAAAGTATGTATTTGAAGAAATCTTTATGAAGCCTAGGTTGAAACACTTACAAAAATGATTATCAAAAAGTAGTTTAAAAACTTGATGCATGTAGTACAAGGAATGAAGTTTTGGTTAATTGAAAAGAAAGCAAGTTGTGTGTGTAACATTAGGTTGTTCTATCATTTACATTGCAATTTAAGAAAAGTAGTTAAGAAATGTAGCTTAAACTAGTAAAATAAAAGAGAGAATATATACAAACAACAAACATAGCTTTAGTATAAAGCAAAATCACTATAAGGATATTGATGGAATTCTTAAACAATTCCTTAGCAATGGTGCCAAAAATTTTATCACGAGATAGAATTTTATAAAAAACCTTCTTAACCTTAACTCCAATATCACTCACAAGTGTACTGTGTCAATTGTAGTAGTAGTGAGTTAGGTGTCGATCCCATAAAAAATTGTATAGCAGAGAATTCTATCAAATACCAAGTATGATAATCTCACTTTAGCTAGAGCAAACAAACCATAAAAAACAAGGAATAAGAAGCTAAACTACCAAAATTGTAAATCACCCAACCACCAAACCAAACAAATATAAAAATTAACCTAAACAAATACTCCCTCCATCCCGGGTTTTCTGTTCCATTTGTATTTTGCGCAGAGTTTAAAAAATGATGAAAATATGTATGTTTGGACAATTGTAACCTTGGTCCTTCTTTCCCTTCCTTGCCTACCACCACCCATTTGGCCAACTCCACCCTCGCCTCATGCCGTCCGTCGTGCTTCATCGAAGATGCACGACATTTTTCAGCTTCAAATCTTTTGGTAATGCACGATCTTTTCGCGTCGGATCGCTTCCTTTTCATTCGATTGGATCACGTGCTTCGCCTATCTCACGTATTCATGCCTTTCACCTCCTTCGCGTTTGATCAGATAGCCTGTCGCCTTAGAATCTCTCGCACGTCATCCATTTTTGTTAGCGTTGTATCACTTCCTCTCACTTCATTTGCGTTCGATCTTTCACATCATATTTCTCACCTATCATCGCCATCATTTCTCGTCGGATCTATGGAGTTTGATCATCGCATCCGATCTTTCGTTTGTCATTGCCATCATCTTTCGTCTGATCTTCCACTACCATCATCTTGCTAGCTCGCATAAGACCTCGTCAAGGAAATGGGTTCACAAATCCGATGACAATGAGAGGATGTAGAGAATGAATGGCGTCGCAACGGCAACGGCAGCAATGATGATGATGGCAACGGTGATGGCGACGGTGATTGCAACGGCCACTGGAGAAGAGAAGTAACGAACAGAAAAGTCTATCAAATAGAGAGTGGAATAGGAGGGGTATAAGTGTAAAATTAATTGGTGAAACTTACTAAAAATGGAAATGGTGCAAAAAATTTGGGACGGCCTAAAATTGTAAATGGAGCAGAAAACCTGGGATAGAATGAGTATTTATAAAGTCCCTAAAGAATTCAAACCAAATGAGTAGCTACATAAACATAGCTTTGACATAAGTACCTCCTTAACCCAAATCATACTTCCAAAAAGTTTCAAGGCAGAAAACTCTACACAATCAACCTTATTCTCTTAAGATAGGGCCAATTAGCTCCTTAAAACCCTGTTAGATATCCTCTTGCTAACCAGTTGTTCTAGATACCATTAAGTGCAAGCTCTCCTCTAAGGCCTCGAAAAAACGATAATTCTCTTGAATCTACCCATTACCCACGCTCTAATAGCGATCTTCCATCCTTAGGAATTTCTGTAGAGCCTTTCATAAATCTAGCAAGTTATTCAATATAGTTGGCCAACAAATGAAGAACACATTCAAGTATAAGCTAAAAAAACCCAACAAATCATGTAAATAATCATTGCATTATGTATTTACAAGCATCAAATCATCCCAAATGGTTCACAACATCCATAGAAATAACAAATCTACACCTATTTACAAGAATCTCAAACTAAAGAAAAAGAGGAGTTAGGATTAAAAGACCCAAATTCAAGTAGAAATTCTTATTGTAGAAGAGCTTACATTCCAATCCAAGCAAGAATCTCTACCAAATCAGCCTCCTAGCTTTCATAATCTATGAAAACCCTAAGAAAACTAGCCAAAAAAATGAGTCTAGAGGATTTGGGGTTGAAGGGAATCCTCATTTGCAACTTTTCACCAAGGTTTTTTATAAACAAAAAAGATTTCGACAATACTTTCCAAAGACTCGACAACATAGATACTCTTCAGTATTTTGACCATAACTTTGTGCACAGATGTCCAATTGAGGCGATTCAATAGCCTAAACGAAGCTAAAAAGAAGGGCCACAATTTTTATTCTTTCATATATTCTTGAATTTGCCAAGAAGAGATCCAAAAATGGCTTGAAAGTTACCCCCTCTGCTCCAATTATCTTCACCTTTAAAAATATAAGAATAACACTAGAAGTATCATAACTCTAGCAATTTTTGCAATAAAGTACATCAAATGTGGGTCAATGATAGACATAGCATGCACTTAACATTGCCTAAATTTTCTAACATGAACTTTAGAAATAAACAAATTAATGACAAAGAATAAAATACCCTTGCTCATTTGAGAGCCTAAACATGTAAGCCCATTTTAAAACTAACATTCAAATCCCAATAAACATATTTATATGGAATAAATAATCTAAAACTCCACATTTTTTAGAAATAAAAAAAGTTCATATTTAGAGCCATACCATTTGAATCCTTTTGCTATTAACAGGACATTTTGGTCCACTTTCCTTCTTCTTTGTACTAGGTTTGACTTAACGAAGTGGTAAGCTACTGATGCTCAAGGCGGTTTGTAGTGTGACCCAGTGCTTCTAATGTAGGTTGAGGATTTAGATATGTGGGACTTGCAACAGGTCTATTATCAAATATGCATGTAGTCTTTATTCGCTTGGTTGATATAGTTTTAAAAATTCATCACATCACCAATGGTCCCGTCCATTGTAAATTTGGATCTCATTGGGGATCACTCATCAAAGATGTTAATGGAGGTCCTATTAGGCCCTACATCAAGTTAGCAACTTCTGAGTAGAGATCTTGTGCGGATGTTGCTTGAAACCCTTATAAGTAGGTTGGTCGCCTTTGTAAGCCAAGGCTTCGATTTTACTCGTAAGGGCTTTTTTGTCCTTTCCCTAATATATACTTAATCGACATACTGGCAGAGCTGGGAAAGAAGTGTATGGTTTTTAATATTAAAGAGGATAAGTGTGGGTTATGAAAAACTACATGGGTTTTTTTAAAGTTTTCGGAGAAAAACTAATAAAAATATTTTTCAAATTCTAATTGTTTTGACTAGAAAGAGAAAAACACACTATAAAAAAATTGATATTTTGAAGCATATAACTTGAAGCGGTCACTAAAAACTGCTTTAACAATTTAAGACCATGTCAATGTTAGAAACGGCTATCTATGACCATTTCAGAAGTTACTTTCATGTTGGGGCCAAATTATAACTAATGAAAAAGATGGGAGGAAAAAAGGTGAGTATTGGCAAAATCTTCTTGCAATCCCTAGTCTTCACGTATTCCTTGGCTGCAAAAATCTCTCTGGTCACCTCGCATCTAATCACAAATCAAAATTCTTTCTTTGATCGCCCATTGTGTCGCCTTTCTCAGCTATGGCTATGTGACATTGTGGCGGGTTTTGACAACAGCAGCTTTTTTTCGCGATAACCGCAACTTGTTACAGCCACCCTATTCCACAATTCAAAAATCGCAACATCCACCTTTTTCCAGAAGATTAAAACAAAATCTGACAATTGCATCTCATGACACCACCCTATTCCACAATCTAAAAACTTGCAAGAACTCGCTTTTTGTTTGATTGGCTATTCAGCATAATCAGGTTTGGGTGCTAATGTTCTTCTAGTTTGTTCGGTGATCAAATGTTCACCATAGACTTATGTTCGATAGAGAGTCCATTTAATTTAATTGTGTCGGTCTCATGAATTACCGTATTTGATTCTCAAAATTAGCTGGTTAGTGGAGCACCTTGTCCTTGTCTTGGACCTTGACCATGTGAAGAAGCTCATCATCTTTCCTCTCCTTCCCTTTGAACAACAACCTCTTTTCCTTTGGCTCTAGGTTTGTTACCATTGCCAGCACCATTTTCAGCTCCCCTGTTTAGATTAACGCATAAAAAAAACACATCTGATAGGTTCACTTGGTTGTCTGGGTTTGATTTTTTTATTCCTTTTTTACTATATAATATCAATTAGAAAAGGTCAAATAAACATGATAAGAACACTTACCCAAGGTAGAAATTGCTTGATTGGGTAGTATGATTTTCTATGATCAAATTTTTATACTGTAAATTACGTAACTGATATAGGCCACAATGGAAATAATACATGACCAAGTTGCTTGACTGGTACAAGAGTTAATTGATCAAGTAAGATGATGTGCTAATTGGTTAGGTACCTCATTTTTTTACTCGTTGAACATTCTAAAACTAGTTATTAAAAAAAAAAAAAGAAACAAAACAAGAAGTCATTTTCTATGTCTATTTGGAGGCCTAAGTGGAATACAATTTCCTTTTATTTCTATCATTACTGTGCTACTATAGACTGATAAACTTATATTTATTATATTTATTTCTCTCATATTTTGTATGTTTTAATATGTTTTGAACCTTAAAGATATATTTTGAGTATGTTTTGTAACTTACAGCATATCTGGACTGAATTGATTGAAAGTGAATTTAATTTGCCATTTTACAAGTTTTAATTTGATTGTGTTCTTTCAGGATTTTGACAGATTAGCGATATTCTGGTAGAAAAATCATATCTTGAGCTAAAGAGATCGAAATCAAGTGATTCTTGATTCATTGGAAAGCTAACATCTGGAGCTACAAATCACATTTAGGCCATGGAACCCAGTTTGCACGTTAAGAGGGTCAAATTCAGCTTCAAAGTCTCTATTTGCGAGTTATAGCCGGTTCAGAAGTGGTTGCGGTGTTTTGGGCATATCTTTGGCTGTAGATGTTCATTTTATGCGATTTAGGTGTCGTTTCGAAGCTAAGAAAAAGATATACAACTTTAATGCTTTGAGTTTTGAGGAATAATGGTTTAATCAAGGTCAAATATCAGCTTGAAGTTGCTGTTTCTGTTCTAGAGCATTGTTTGGCTGACAATTTTGAAACCTTATAGTTATTTTGAATCTTTTTATTTATTTGGGGTATTTTTGTAATAATATAGAAATTTTATGGAGTTTTTATGAGTTTAGCGCACTAGGTTTTTGGTCTTTTTGGTTTAAAAGCATGGCTGCCGCCGGAGGCTTCGGGGGCTCCCTCTCTTTTTCGCTTTTTAGTTTTTCTTCTATTATTATTGTTATTTGTTTTTCTTTCAATTATAAGTGAGTAATTTTCTGGTTCAGTTCTAGGGGCGATTTCCATTGCCAACACTGGTTGTGAGGATATGTTTTATTTGCTTAAATGCTCTTTAAATTCAAGTATTTACTTCTTCATTGTTCAATTTTATTGCAATTAATTTTCCTGTTCTTACTTGTTGAATTTGTACTGTAATTGCAAATCTGCTTGATTTTCTTTCAACCATTTAGGTGAAAATTTTGATTTAGAAGCAAGTGAATTAACTAGAGATTACTTTTATTTCTGGTTAGTTCATACGAAGAAGTAAGACAGGTTAAATTGTTCAAGCTTTTGAATTATTGCCTGGAATAAAATTTTTGATTCATTGTTCTTAATGCTAATTTTGGGTTTATTAGAAATTGTTTTTCAATATCTGATTACTCAAAATTAAGAAATTAATCTTATGCTTTTTCTGGTTAATTTTACTGCTAAATTCTTAAGATTCTTTTTAGCTTTAAAGAGAGTCCTGTTTATTTACTTGGATTAAAGAAATATTTTCTTTTGATGATTAACTGCATGATTGGAATGGATAATCAACCCTGAACTGAGCGTTTTAGTATTACTTAATTTTATTTTAATTCTACAGTTAATTTAGTTCAGCATTCATTTCAAGAAAACCCCCCCAACATTTTATTTCAGTTTTCTGATATGAAGCTTTCTGTATAAAAATTTTCCTTGGGATTCAACATTGTTTCCACTGCTATACTACAAATTTATTTATTCTGAGTTGTTAGTGATACCAGAATTATTTTTTGCGGTTTCGACGACCGACCATAGACCAATTTTGAATTTTTCCCTTTCTATTGCAACATTGGACTTCAACTCTATGTCGATATTTTCATTCTGATTTTGCTTTACAGTTGCTTCTAATTATCATCATTCTAGAATGAATTATTATTTAGATTACCTTGAATCTATGCATCAGTTATTGGCATCATGTAAGCAGTCATTGTATTTGGTCCATCTCTACTTCTTTGGCTGCTTCTTAGTTTTAAGTTTCATGTCAGTTTCACATCCATATTCATATTACCTAGTTAATCCCTTTTATAATTTCCTAGCAAAATTACCTAATTACATAACTGTTGTATCAAAATATTAATTTGAAAAATATTTTCCAGGCAATGTTTGTCTATATTCATTAAATGAAGGCATTAATTAGGTCTATAGAAAACTATTAATTATGTATATCTTAGTTTTCAGGCTTTGCACCAGAGTAATCAATCGTCTTTCTTTATGGACTGAAGGAGCTCTATATATTTGATTGGATAATTTTTCTCCTCAAGTAACGCTGTCTTTTTTTTTTCAATCCAATTAATTTAATGAATTTTTTAAGCATTTGTTAGGGTTTCTCTTCTAATCCAATGTTATCTATATTTATTCTAATTTTTTTGTTTGAAATTATTTGCATCGTACCATCCTCTATGATGTGAGTATAGTTATAGAATGTTGCTTGCTAATGATTTTAGGATCCTATAACTGATGATATAGAGGAATAATAGCTTCCTTACTTCTTTAGTCCTTCAAAATTTCCTTTTATTTTAGGCATTTAAGGATCAAGCCTCTTACTCTTATCTAAAATTTTGTTCTCTATTTGAGTTTATAAAACCTGGGCCATAGTTTTAGTTTTAAATTTGCATGTGAGCTCTAATAAACTAGTTTATTTTCAAAACCATCTGGTGATTAATATTTTTGCAAACTTTTATTGGCAATCTTGCCCGTAATTGTGCCTTGTGTTTGCTTAATTTCCAAACTTAGAATTCTTAGGGTTTGGCCCATTCAATAAGGCCATTCTTACTAGTGTGTATGTAAGTATGTGCGTTTGGTATTTATCACTTTTGAGTATAAATGTTTTTTGGGTTTACAATGACTGATCAATTCTGATTTTTTTGCCTCCAGAAAAAATTTGCTTGCCCTACAGGTTTTTCACATTACATATTGCAAAAAGCGGGGCACTCTTGGCAGGCACATAAGGCAAAGCTAAAAAGGAAACACTACAAACCATGGGACAAGAGTATGGATGACATAATAAGAGAAAAACCTGCTCATTTTGAAGCATCAGAATGGGTTGCTCTTGTAGCAAGATGGTTTAAAGTGGACTACCAGGTATTTGATTAACCAATAAGATGAGATAAATATTTTCATATGGTTGGTTATTTATTATATAATTATCAATTGTAATGTAGACAGTATGTACTCGAAACTCCGAGAATGGGAAGAAGATGACCACTCCACAAACTATGGGAAGAAAGAGTTATGTCCAAAAGAGGAAACAAATAGTATGTCAAATTTATTCTTGTTCTTGCTGCTTTGAGTTCAATACAAGTTCTGGAGTCATGTGTGGTGTTCCTGTAATTGGCTTATAATTGAGTGACTTAGGATCTTCTATGGGATTTTAATTTCTTATTGGAATATGGCTCGGGGAATTTGGGCTACGCATGGAATTTCCCTTTAAAGGTCATAGATGAACATTTTATAGGAGTTGTAGCTTGTCCTTTGATTGATTCGGTAAAAGATGAGTAGAAGTTTATTGCTAAGCGTAAATTGGTTTATATATTGTTTCTGAAAATGTAAGCATGTGTTCTGGGAATATATGATAAAGTAATCAACATGTACTTGCTATTCATAATCTTGGTTCGCCATCGTAAAACTTTTGTGGGCTGTCATTTTTTTGCATTTGTTCAAGGCTATCAATCTAGAATTGTAACTTTTATGTAGGAACATGATGACCGACTTTTCAGTATCTGAACAACTTAATCTTTATCTTATTTAGGAATTTTCGGTTCAATGGCATATTACGATAAATTTACCATTAGTAGCCATGACTTTGTCCATAACCCTGTTTTTTAAATTCTATAAATATCAATGTTGAGCTCAGCTTGTATGATGCTGAGCTTCGACATATTGTATATGACATTGCTAATAGGTGGAGCCATGAGGCTGTAAGGTGTTCCCGCTCATCTGCTATGTTAACCTTTTTTACTTGTTAGCAATTAAGCTATCTCTTTGAATTAGTTCGTGTCGGTTCATTTCAACATTATTATATTATTAGAACTGTTGCCTTCGAAGCTAAGTGGCTTTGTTGGATAATTATTCACTTAGGAACATGCAAATATAAGGTATGAGGTCTTGGAACAAAGGCTATGTCCTGGTAACTAAAAATTTAGATTTGGATTTTAATCCCTTATTTCTCTTGATCTCTCCCATGTACCTTAAGGAGTAAACCTTACATGATAGAAGATTACTTAATGTAGAGTTATGGGCAAATTTCATTCGATTATGTGATTAACACTGTATATTGAAAATCTTACTTTTATGTGATTGAAGGGAAAAAAGATTGGAAGGGATCCCACTCGAATTGAATTATGGTCAAAGTATCAAAAGACTCAAGATGGAGCTTTGCATCCAAAAGCTGAAGAACGAGTTGTAATTTATAGCTTTTTTTTTCTTATACATGTATATCTATGTGTCTCTATTTCAATTCTTGGAAAAAAAATACATATATGTTTAATTTGTTACAAGTTAAGGCTAAAACATTGGTAGAATCTTCTGGTAGTTCTAGTGCTACATTTGATGCAGCATTTACTGAAATTTTTGGTGCTGAGCATAGTGGTCATATTCAAGGTATGGGTTTTCGAGTAACACCTACAAAATATTTTTGACCAAGTCTTTTAGAAGGTCGTTCTTCGCAAACAAATATGCAAGGGGAACAAGTAACAACGAAAGTAGAACTACAACAGCTTATTGCTCAGATGGATGCTCGATTTAATGTCTTATTCTCTCTTCTTACGCAAAAGGAGAACTCACATCAGGTACAATTCATAACTTCAATTTCTAAATACAGTTACGATTTTACACATTTATATATAGGAGATTAATTTTGCAAAACGTAGTAATATATATTTTTTTATAAGTTGGAGGTTTTGCTACTGATGCTGGAAGTAGTGCTAAAGAAGCTTCTCATTCGTCACAATCAAGTGATGATGAAGACATTGGTGATGACTCTCATGAAGATGATTAGCCATTACGTTAGGTACTTGTAAACCTAGGTTGACATTTATTGGATATTATTTCCTATGTTTAACACTTGAATGGTTAAAACAACCTTTTGCTTTGTTGGATAATTTAATTAAACATTTTAGATGTTGGTTGCTATATATGAATTATGAATGTTATTTCTATTAATTGTGATTTTAATTTCATATTTTTATATTTAAGTGTTCATATCACTCAAACAATGCAAATAGGTAGCATTAACAAAATAGCGATGGTAATCAAGTTTTTTAAAAGAAAAAACAAAAAAATAGAAATGGTTAATGTTGGGTTTCGGGAGCCAAAGAGCGCAGCGGAATTTAACCGAAACCCTACAGGATCCAAGTAAAACGGGGTAAACCGGGTGTTCGAAAATTTTCATACCTAATTTTCGGTTGAGATCTCTCACTCAACTGTAGAGTCAAATCACAAAACCTAAACAGTTGACGTGTTCAGGCTCTCTATGGTACTGTTGACACCCAATTTCGTCCGACCATAAAAAATTTTAAAAGAAATTAAATAAAAAAAAATTATTATTTTTATTATTATTATTATTACTAAAAATTTTAATTAGTTTAAAATACATTTTTTTTTTTGTGAAGATTTGATTTAAAATGATATATGTGTGTATTTGAAAGAAAAAAAGAAAACTCCAAAAAAGTGGCAAAATTTAAAAGTTTGAGGTAAACATGACAACATTAAGAAGTTTCGGGAAAAATTGACAAATTCTGAAAGTTCTAGGAGCATTTGGTAGTTTGTCACATAAAATTTTGGGCCTGCCGACGTTTCTGGCGCAAATTGACAGAAAATGACAAAATTGTCAAAATCAGAAGCTTCAGGAACTTATCCAGAGGCTGAGAGACGTAAAGGACTAAAATTGTCATTTTACCAATTTAAAAGATAAGTTTGAAATTTTTTATTAATTTATCCATCAACATTTCAGCCAAACTTCCTCTATAAATAGCCCCCCAAATTTTGTGCTGAACACACAAAAAAATAGACAGAAAGCTTAGAGCTCCGTTTCAGAAAAAATAAAAATTACAGACTTAGTCCCTGGCCCTCTTTCCTTTTCCCAGAAAGTCCCAAAAGTTTCTATTCTGACGTATAGACTATCTTCTTCCTCCGTTTTTTTTCTGTTTCTTCCTTCTCCTTCGCTGCCCGTCGCTCCACGCCGTCCCGCCGCCGCTCATCGCTCCCCCACGCTGCCGTCGCGCCGTCCCCACCTGCCCCTGGCCGCGCTGCCGCCCCGCCGCCAGCTGCCCCTCCTTCCCCCCCTGCGCGCGCGTCTGTTTCTCACGTTCCCAGCAAAATTCAAAATTAAAACTAAAGGGTACAACCCTTGTTTTGTCCTCTATTTTTTTATTTCTTTCACTTTGGTCACTAACCTTTTATTTTGTTCTTGCAGAATTAATTCCTAACTATTTTAATTTTTACTTGTTTTACTTATTTGTTATTATTACTAACCCTTTTTTTTTTTGTTATTAACTTACTAACAACTAACTTTTAATATTATTATTGTTACTAACCTTTTAATTTTTGCATTATTACTAACTTTTATAATTGTTGTTAACAATTAATTAACTTTTTATTATTTTTGTTAATTAATTAATTAACTTGGCTAACTTTTATTGTTGTTAATTAATTAATTTAATTAACTTGGCTAACTTTTATTGTTGTTAATTAATTAATTTAATTAACTTGACTAACTTTTTATTATTGTTGTTAATTAATTAATTTAATTAACTTGACTAATTTTTTATTATTGTTGTTAATTAATTAATTTAATTAACTTGACTAACTTTTTATTATTGTTGTTAATCAATTAATTTAATTAACTTGACTAACTTTTTATTATTATTGTTAATCAATTAATTTAATTAAACTTGGCTAATTTTTATTATTGTTGTTAATTAATTTAATTAACTTTGCTAACCTTTATTATTATTTATTTTTAAAGTGGATGGCCAAAAAGCCCCACTTTATTATTATTAATTTTCCTTTATATAATTTTTTTTTAATTTAATTCACCTTTACCCTTACTTAAATAAATAAATGAAAATTAAAAGAAGATTATTTTTTAAGCCTAATAAAAATAATTTTTTAAAAAGCCAATTATTTTTATTTTTCTTTTATAAATTGAATAATTATTTAAATAATAAATAACTTTCACTAAAAAAAAAAACTAAAAGAAAGATAAGAAAAAGATAAGAAAGATAAGAAAAAGATAAAAAAAGAAAAGAAAGAAAGAAAAGAAAGAAAAGAAAAAGAAAAGAAAAGAAAAGAAAGAAAAGAAAGGAAAAATAAAACTAAAAGAAAGATAAAATCAAAAAGAAAGAAAAGAAAGAAAGAAAAGAAAGAAAAGAAAAGAAAGTGTAAAGAATAAAAAATAAATTTTTTAGATTATTAATAAATCTAAAAACAAAAGACTTACAAATTAGTAATAATAAATTCCATAAAAATAATAATTATATAACTAACAATTAATTAAAGTAATTTCCATATCCGGATGATCCAGCAGGATCTACGGTTTGGAAAATATCAAACTTTCAAAATAAATAAATTAAATAAAAAGATAAAAATCCATATTTTTACGATATGGATTAAAATTTTCACCAAATTCCGTGTCTAAATGACTCGGCAGAGTCCATGGTTCGGAATAAAAATCTTCCGTGTCCAAATGACTCGGCAGAGTCCATGGTTCGGAAGTATAAAATTCTATACAAATTAATTACCAAAAATCCACATCCGATTAATTCAGTTAAAAATTCTAGATTGAAAATTAACTGAAATTTATTTAAAAGCAAAGCGAAACAAAATTAAAATCAACTAAGGTGCCAATTTTTGGGCGTTTTAACAAAGTTGTTTTAACGTAACCGTACTCCCGAACCCCCGAACTCTCGTAGACCAATATTTAAGGTGACCAATCGACCTAGGTAAACTGATTGGTGGCGACTCCCGAAAACCCGACATTGCCACAGGTACCCACACGAGCCTCTCGGGATCACCACGCTTCCGCCACGTCCCGACAGATGCGTTTCTCTTACGCTCGCAGTGCTAGCTTGCGTTCTCCAAGAAATTGCAAGAGAAAAGTGCGGCTGTCCTTTTGAGAGGCTAGGGCAAGGAGACCTACGAATTTCTCACTTAAAAGTTATATTTATAGTGAGCCTCAACTTCCAGACCTAATGGGTTTCAAAGCCCTAATCCAATTAGGATTTAATTTCGGGCTTAATAATGGCTCAACTCTTGGGCCCATTATTAATACGAAATTAAAGTGAAACCATAACCCAAATAATTAGCCTATGCACTCTAATGATTCAAATAGCTCTATGTGTGCGACCCAATAGGCTCTTGCCATGTTGGCAATGATCATAAATCACATTTATGATCATAAGCAATGAGCGGTGTCTAGCATCACATCATTGCTACTCAAGTAACAAGATTGTCGGTGAATCGACTAAACCTTTATGATCATCACCGATATATGTCATTGTCCCTTTGTCTAAGATATCAAGACTAAGCATGAGACATGGAATGTGTCACTCTCGTATAGCCCAATCTTTGGTTTCTTGATTACCGAGTAGACCAACTTAAACTGATGACATTGATATCGTATATCAATTCATCGGAGCATGGCCATGCATTTTCTAAGTCTCACTCTATCAAGGGGCCCGGAGATATCACTCCCGTTACATAGGAGGGACAAATCCCATCTTGATCATACAAATCCCTCCGCATGATATGTGACATACCCAATGACCTCCTTCAAGTTCACTCAGTTACGAGCAAGAAAGGAAAATATCAAAGTATGTGACTCACATGTAGGGAACCTTGATGATTTTAGGTCGAAGGACTACATATACCATGATCACTATGAGAATCACTTATGACATTCATATAACGATCCATAAAGTGTTCTTGTGGTGGGTCGGTCCAGTACACAAGTTCTCCAACTTGTACCCATATGTAGACTACATATCTCATATTAGTCTCCACATATGCTAGTCATTATGTATTATTGCAATCCGCTCCACAATAATACTAGACTAGGGACGTTTAAGAATATCATTATTCTAAGGTTACAATTATATTTATTACGTTACGTAGAAACAAAATAACAAACATAATTGCTGGATTAATGCCTCAATAAAATATCATGACTCAATGTTTAAAAATATAATCATCTCATAATTAACTTTTTAGGCACAACACTAACAGTTAAGTGCTTCTAAAAAACAAGTAAGCACCAAAAGCCTGCTATGGCTACGGAAACGGTTAGCCGCTTTAAAGGTTGCCACTAATTAAAAGCGATTAACCGGTGCAAAACTTCGTTTCTCCGTAGTGACAATTACCCTATATATATATACCTCTTGCCAACAAAACTAGCCAGCTATATACATCAATCAGTTGATGCCATTACAGCACCTTTGCTTTCTAAGTGCCAAATCCTTTTCTCCACCTGTCACTTGGTACGGATATTTCAGTTTTTTTCATCCATCAAACTACGAATTACTTTGATTGTCAATGATCGTGCAATATGATGTACCACTTGCCTTGTACACTTCATGTACTTAGAAGCGGAGCCAACTGCTATGGATTTAGTGTGAGTTTACTTAATTTTATAACTTATGTAAATAATTGTATTTGGATAGTATCCATCTTATTGGTAAGTAACACTACCATTTTAAAATATATTTAATTTTTTTAAATTTTTAAAAGAATATGTATATTTACCATTTAGTAGAGGTATGACAGAGTTAGATATAATTAATTAAAATTCTCTCTAAGATTTTGCAGGTAGAGCGGTTGGGTTTGATGGACAGTGGCCTTGTTTGGGAACAGCTTTTGTTATCAGTATTAGAGTTTTAGATAAATTATTTAACGATTAAGATGAAAATGCTAAAGCTAAAAGCTAAAAGCTACCATTGGATAGTTTTTTCAAAACTCTAACGTTAATCACTGACGCTAATACCAAATAGAGCCAGTATTTTTTTACGTTATTACATGTACCAAAACAACAGAGCCGTAAATTAAACTAAAGAATAAGTTATTTTAGCCCCAGTATGCATTCTAAAATACATTATTTTTAATTTTTTTTCCCGTTCTTTTTGTGCAAACGAAAGTTTACTTTTTTTTTTTTATACATTAATGCATTATATATTGAACTTTTGGGCTAACCGAACTAACAGAGCTTGCGATGTTAAAAATGAATTGAGATTCGGCCACGATCTGGGATAAGTAATTACTGAATGCTCAACAGCAACTTTGTTGGTAGTGGTAGAAATGGATTGATCGAGTTTGTACTTGGAATAAGAAAGAGGAGAGATGGACAATAATAAGTCAGATCGGAAATGGAAAAAATGTTAAATGAATGCGCAGGAGACAAGAAGATCTTATCAAAATCGAGGCATATAAATGTAAGAAGGTGCCGACAGATATATATGTGAGGCCCGTAGGCGTAGCTGAATCTGATGAGGTGTTCGAGAGAGAGATAGGCGAACGGCCACACGTACGTGTGCATGAAACTCCAATTTCTGCTGAGGCTGACATTAACATACCGGCGTGGGCGCCTCCAAACTAATCACACTAATAACTCAGGAATTAATCTTAGATAGTTTGGCTCAGTATGATGAAGACGTACTTTTGTTTGCTGCCCCAAAAATTATATATGAATAGTTGAATTCTCTCTACCTAAATATTGACTGAAGTACATATATACATATGTAAATTAGTGTGTCGACATCTGGCTACTTTATTTTCTTGTGCTTATATACACTTAATTTTTTTGGTTTTCGTAAATGCCCCCCCGGCATGTTGTGAATGAGCAGAGCAGGTTTCTTTTTCCATCATAGTGATTTAATTGACTTCTCGATCTTGACCAAGAATGGACGAATTGGTGATCAGGCGGTGAGGTGAGGTGAGGTCTCGTCTCACTCTTAAAAATAATTGATTGAACGCATCCAAATGGTCTGCTAGTCAATTCCACTAGTCGTGCTCTCCACCGCATCTGCTGCTGAGCCCATTGATTTTACTAACTCCTCTAGTCAACTACTGTACTTCAAAAAAAAAAAAAAAAGTAAAAGATGCTGGTTTTTCAAAGATTAAAAAGGGTAATCGAATTAACTTATTTGTGACATTGTGAGGAAGTGAGAATGCCAGAGTCTAGCTCCAAAGCTCCTCAAACATCCCCTTAGGCATTAACCATTATACAAGAGGGTTGAGATGTTCAATTTAGCTCTTGATATTCTTGGGTTCAAATTCAATTATAGATTGAGTTTTACACTACTAAATAGGAGGCTTTTGATCTCCGTCTTAAGTACTATGACAGTGATCATTGCTGCCAGAGGCTGTTCAATAGTTTGTTGGGCACAAAAATAATTCAGGGGGTTTATGAGAACTTCTTTTAGTTCAAGAGCCACATTGTCATATTTGTGATAGTTTAGTAACCAATTGGGGAGTTAAGATGAAAATTAACTATATAACTAATTTTTGGGAAATTTACAATTACCCTAACTTACATTGATATTACAGCTACACTATTGAGGTCTGACACTTTGCACTTTTTGCCTGTTCTGTTACACTGATTCATAACAAATTCTAAAGTCATAATTTAAGTTGTATAAGTAATGTTTACCTGTAATTTTGATTTATCCAATATTTTTTAAAGGTAATGAATATTTTGAAATTATTAGTTTTTCATTCGTAAATAAAAATAACAATTAAAAGTAAAAATACTAGACAACTTGAAATTAGTAACTACTTACTAGATAGTATATAAATTATGATTTCAGAAGTTTATATCATACAATGTAAAACATAAGGGAGAAATTATAGATTTTCAAATATTATGATTGCAGTTGTAATATTAACATAAGTTAGGGAGTACCTGTAAAATGCCATATCTTTTAATTAGTGGACTGCTCTGTACTGTTCAAGATTTAGATCAGAAATCAGGCTTTACATGAAACAAATTAAAGATCCCAATTCCAACAGAATTCGGGTGTAATTAATTTTAAGCTGGAAGATCTAGTCTTGTCGACACTTGCATAGAAATGTTAATATATTGAGAACGGAAAATTCCAGGGTGGTCCTGCAGGTAGCGAAATGAGAGAAGGTGGGAGGCTGGTTCAATATCAGCTTTAGGTGGAGGGGAAGGACAGGGGCTGGTACATATTCGTACATATTGTTGAGGGCAATAAAGGCCCTCTGTTTTTATCTGGAATCACTTTCCCTCTGCATCCCATGTATCCTGCATTTATAACTCCATCTGTCGCATTCTGCAAATATTGTATCGATCGAAAGGCCTCTCTCGGCGTCCCCATGAAACAATTCAACCATTAATTTCCATGGGCACAAGAGCAAACCATCCACCCAACTCCTACCAAACTTGGATCCCGAATCCAGATATCTACATCATCTTCTTCGCCTCTCATTCGGCTAGCTAGCTAGTGCCCACAACTATCTCACACCTCTTTCGCAGATCGTGCACATATATTATATCTATATATATAGATTTAACACACGATCAGTCCCACGTGTAAACTATGATCAGTCTTATTTATTCCAGGTAGCTAGAAACCAAATAGCTTAATTTACAGGACAGCAATTGATAGAGAAATTCAATAGAACAATTAATTAATTAGGCTCAAGTGCACTTTTATTTTAAATGTATATAGATATTATCGATTATATTTTGTCTCCTCAACTTCGAAAATTTCCTTTAACCGTTCCTTTTTTTCAACTCCAATCTCCAAAAAGATGGTCTTGTATTATTAAGATAAGTCTAGATAATTTACTGTTTTTATTGGTTGTCTTAATATTATTAGGTAGCTTGAATATACTAGAAGATAATAAGGCGCATAGGTGTATTGGAACTTGACGTCATGTAAGCCACCATAGCAATTAATAATGGCTTAAACTTTGAAGCACCTCATTATTTCCTAAATAATTTTATCTTGTTCATATATACCATTTAATCATTCAATGAAATTATCTCATTCTCTTCTAAAGGACAATTTTACACAGATTAATTAATAGGTAAACTTATAACAATGTTTGGCTTGACTTAATCTATACTTTGTCCAATTACATTTTTTAAAACCTACATTTTACCCCTAATTTTGTCACATTATCCAATAAAACCTTTTAAAACCCTAATTTCAACTGTATTATACTTATCTTTCAGTAATTCTAATCTCTTTAATATTTTTTTTACATCTAATAGATTCTTTAAATTTAAATTTTTTTTCTTTATAAATGTTTTCTTCTTCCAGTAAATGCAAATTTGTATTTCTTAAATGTTAGTTAACTGAGAAAAATATCAAAAATTTTGAAATTACTAAACATAGTTACAAGTAGTTTAAATTATGGTTTTAAAAATTGTTGTTGGACAATGTAAATGAAGTAGGGATTAAAGTATGGGTTTTTTTTTGAAAATAGAGGAAGTAAAGTGTAGGTAAAGCCAAACCAATATGAGTTTCTGTAATTTTCCCTAATTAATATGCCAATTATATTGCTCTCAAGTGGGGATCAGTTCATTTGAGCTCTCTGTTAACCATAAAGTTATGCATGAAAGTAGAGAGGCATTATTAAAAACCAAACATTTTTTCAATGGCCAAATTTCCAACAGTCAAATTGTTGAAAATTTCAAACTTGAAGAGTCGTTGCAAAAAGAGGAGACTATTTTCCAACGGCCAATGTGTTGGAAATTGATATTACCATAAATTTCAACAGTTTGGCTGTTGGAAATTTTAAAATTTTAGCTTCTAACACATTGGCAGTTGGAAATTGACAATGTGAATGGCAGTTGGAAAAAGGGCCATTAGAAATATATTTTACATATATTTACAATATATTACCTAAAAATATTAAAAAAATAAAAAATGGAAACACACACACACACACACACACACACACACACATGTGTGTGTGTGTGTGTGTGTGTGTGTATGTGTGTTATAACATTTACTATATTATATAATAATAATAATAATAATAATAATAATAATAATAATAATAACAACAATAATCATATCTATCATAATAATTATATATATTATAATAATTGTATAATAGTAATTACACACACACACACCATATAATCGAGCCCATATAAAAGGCCATTGGGCCAAACCAAACCAAAACCCAAACCTAACCCTAACTATATATACCCCACATACCTTCATTCCTCTTATCCACCTCTCATCGCTCATCTGACCATCATCGCTCTCATCTACTTCAACCCTTATCTCTCTCATCTCGACCTTCCATCTCTCATTTATCTTCCCTTTACAACCTCCCCGTCCCCCTTGATCGTTGCCTCGCCTTGCCTTGCCTTGCTGTTCTTCCTCACCTCCAACTGCCGTGTTTCCTCGCCCGCCATGTAGTGCTTAATCATCTTGCTCCTTGCTGTCTAATTCTTTTCGTCATTCGCCTGTTCTCCCTCATCATTCACCATTCACTGTTCGCCCATTCTCCCTTGCCTTGTCATTCACCCATCGGCTTTTCCTCACTGTTCGCCTAGCTCATCAGCCTTTCATGTTTGTAAATCTGGTTTTGAATTGTTCAAATCTAATTTTGAATTGTGTTGCTATTGAGATCTTGGATTGTGTTATTGAATTTTGTGGATTAGATTTTGAATTGTTTAGATGTAATTTGGTTTTGAATTATTCAGATCTGGTTTTGTAATTTATGTGATTTTTTTTTATTTTTGTAATTTTGTGATTTTGTGATTCTGTAATGTTGTGATTTTTAGTAAGTAGTAAATATAATCTTTAGCAAATATAATTTTAATATTTTGTGATTTTAACTTTTGTAAACACAAAAATAATTTAATATATAATTTTTGTGATAGTATAAAAAATAATTTTGTGAATATGAATTTTAATAATAATATAAAATATATTTTATTAATATATAAAATATATTTTCTGTAAGTATAAAATATAATTTTAGTAATATATGAAATTAATTTTCAAGAGTAAAACATATATATTTTTATTTTTTTAAAAATTTTCCAACGGTCAAATCCGTTGGTATTTTCCAACTGCATGGCTATTGGAAACCCTTTCAACAGCAAAAAAATAATTGTGCGATTTTAGGCCATTGAAAATTTCCAACAGCCCATATTTCATCAACTATTGGAAATACCAACGGCTAACTCTTAGGCTATTGGAAAAAAAAAATTTCCAACGTGCTATCCACCAATTGCCCAATTTCCAATGATCTTACAATGAAGAACAGGATTTCCCAACACAAGGGCATTGGAAATTAGCCTTTTTTAGTGGTGAGGTAGAAACATGTAAAATTTTTTTATAGATGCAACCCAATTATATATTCATTTTCTTCTCCAGAACAGATGATCAAAGTATAATAGACAAAACATAAAGCCTGACCAACTTCAAAGGGAGTAGAACATTGCAACAAAGTGACAAAGCATTTTGGTGTCTATACGTCACTGGTGGAAGAGAGATGATAAATATATAAGATAAACAAAAAATCTAGCATTTGGCCTATCAATGAAAACATGATTTTTTTTTCATATCAATTATATTTACAGATGAAAAAAATGTTAAAAAATGTTATGCAATTAAAACTAAGGCATAATCGATTCAAAGTTATTAAAGAATTAAAAATTTTTAATTTTTTTTAATAAATTTGATTGGGGATTCAAGCACAAACTGTGTCAATGATTATAACTTATGCAAGTTCAAGGGCCTGAAACACAAAAACTAAAAGTTAATTGACAATTTATGTGCTTATTGAGATAGAGTGGTAACAATGTTTGAGTTCAAAGTTTAAGCACCAAAAAATATCATCATTTATAAATATAGAATCTATTGCGTACCTTATCCATTTTTTATATTTGGACATTTCCCGGGTTGGAAGACAAAACAAGGATTCAACACAAAAAGAACCTCTACTGTAGCATAAATTTATTATTCTTAGTAACACATCAATACTTAATGCTTTAGTTATTATAACTAGCTTTAATACCATGTAGTGCCTCGGGATCAAATTATTGTGAAAATATGGTTGAATTTAAAATACAAAGTATATGGATATAAAAAAAATTTTAAATACTCGGTACTACCATGAGAATAAAAAGGTTAAATATTATCAATAATGCAAAGGCAATTTTAAATAAAATAATAGGTAAAAATGTTATTCACCAACATGAACATTTTACAAGTAAAATAAAGTGGTAGTAATATATATGTGGCTTGATAGTATATGCAATAGTTTAAATAAAAATACATGATTATACAATTAATAATCATATGTTATCAAGTAAATTAGTAAGAAATCATATTTAAAATAAATATAGTATTTTACTAATATTGCACACTATTTTAATTTTTATATAATTCATAATAGTAATAAAACATAGATTAGATAGTGAATTATAAAATATCTATATTAAGATAATTATGTAATGCATTACAAAAACTTGAGTATATTTTAGACGTTAGTATGAAGAATTACAAAATTTTATCTTTATACATTGTTTACAAAATTTTAGATTGGAGAGTGAGAAGAATATATACACAAGAAGAAAAACACATGTTTACTATGGTGCATCAAGCTACTAAAACATGTATGACAAAAATAAGAAAAATAAAAAATGAGTATGAGTATTTTAAGTATTAGTTCTACAAATAGAGTCTCAGCGCTTTTGCATCGCCAGAGGACACCGACCATGGCTGTACTCCTCAATCTATCAATTCTATCTCATATTCCTATAAGTTTTAAGCAACATGCAAGTTGGCCCATATACTTTACAACACCTTATTAAAATGATGAACATGGCTACATCGAGGCATTTAAATGATAGGTTTTTATATAGTCTAAATCACATATAAGACTAAGTACAATTGACATAGCTTGCTTCTACTAATTGAGATGACAAAAATAACTCTACTACCCTCACCCTACCCAAACACTATCACCCAAACTTGACTTTACCCACAAAGCTTGTTATGTGTTTAACTAATTTTATCCAAATGTAAGAAAAAAAAATTTGTTGTGGAGTATTAGGCTATTAAAACATGTATGAGAAAAGATAAGTATGAGTATTTTAAATATTAGTTCTAGGAATATAGTCTTGGCCCTTTACCGCTGCTTCCACCAAAGGACACGGACTTGACTGCTACTTATCCAAATTACCAATCTTGTCTCGTGTGCCCTTTAAATTTTGAGAAACTGACAAGTTACCCGTCATACTTTACAACAACTTATTAAGAAAAAAAATATAGCCACATCAAGATGTTTAAAACGTAAGCTTTGGCATAAGATAAATAAAATATAATGTTAAGTATAATTGGCCGAGCTTAGCCCCTACCAATAGGGATGATAAAATTATTCTATTACCCTTACCCTTCCCAAACCAGGCTATTCTAATTTGACCTTAACAATAAAACTTTGAGAAGGTTATGGGTTTAACTAATTTTGCAGCATCCTACGCCTCATAAATTAGTATATTTATTTCTAAAATTTTTAATTTTATCTCAAAATAAAGATATAATTAGGTGTAATTTTTTCTATGTTACTTGATTTTAAAAAATTTTATTTATTAATTATTTGTAGGCACACATATTATTTTAAAACATACATAAAATATATTTAAAAAATGAAGTTTGTGTGTGTGTGTGTGTGTGTGTGTGTGTATTTATGTATTTTTGTACATGCGCACACACACACACACACACATCAAATGGATAGGCATGTGTTACCTGTCTACATGTGGGAGTCAGGTCCGAACTCACTTATATGTTGAAAGGGTTAGGATTTAGCAATATCTTATCCAAACCTCTTTCTTCAGATCTTTATCTATCAAGGAAAACTCATAACCCATGATCAGGCAAACCTAACCCCCTCAATGAACACTTAAAAAAAACTTTCTATTAAAATAAATATATAGTTTATATCAAAAGATTTGTACTCTAATGAAAATGTTGTTATTTTTTTTACAAGGCAAACATGTTCATTACTTTTCAAGATGATTGTTTAAAAAACCAATTATCTGTTGCATAGGTTAGGGTTCAAATTAAGCCAAGCCAAGCCCGAACACCATTTGTTCAAGCTTAATTGAAACTTTTCATCAAAATCACAACCTGATAACAGTCATATATTGGGTGAATCCCAACTATTGGACAATTTTTAATTCAAAAAGTTGATAATAATAACAAATTTAGGCGCATGAAAAAATAAAAGCGAGGTTGATTTTCAATTCTATGGTTAAGATATAAATACCTTGCTAGGTATTGAGTATTAATAATAAAGTTGTAAACTAATAATATTTAGAGTGAATTAATCTAATAAAGATCATTATAATTAACAACTAAAAGAATTTGACTTATTCCTCAAAGAAAATGACTTAACCTAAAAAATTTAATCTTACGTTAATTTTTTATTACATTTTATGTTCAACCATCTTCTTAATACAATATTAGCATATATTAGTTAACCCTCAATGTAGTGCTAGCTTATTTTTTTAGTTATTAATTTTTTATAAAAATTTTAAAGAAAAAATAATGATGTTAATGTAAGAAAGTTATAATTTGAAGCTAACAAATAAAAGCTTCAATCAAGTGTCAGGTATTTTTAGCAAATAAATATGATTGAGTGATGAAAATATATTTATAAATTTAAAATAGAAAATATAATAATAATTAATAAAATAAATGATAAAAAAATATTTAATAGTAACTGACCATAACACAAAAAAATCAAAAAAATCAATAAAAAAAAGGAACAAAAGACATGTCCACTATTGTCAATTAGTTTACATTTTATTTTCAATATGTATTCATATATATGGGAAAATTTATAATAGGAATGAGAAAAGTTTATGATGTAGTAAAGGTAAAAATATTAACACACATTATAATTCAATTTACCTTTTTTTGTATAATGCACAGTTGACCGAATCAATTTTAAACAAAGAAAAATGTTGGTATTAGTTTAATGCATTGGTTCAACAAAAAAGGTAAAATTTTGAAAATCATATAAGAATTTATATTGAATTCAAGTCTTTAAAGTTGAATAAAAAACTGATATCTTTTACCATTGAGAATAATAAAACTATTTTTTTTGTAAGTGTTAATGTATTTTCTATATTTCCTAAAATGAATTAAATTTTAATAAATGTCAATTTGATTTTGTTTTGGAAACAATTAGTGTTGATAATCCCATTTATTTTATAAAGTGATTCAAATTTATAATTATTTAAAAAATTAATTGTTTCCTTTTCATGAAAATATGTGCTAATTGGTGTGATCTTTTTTTTTTACATAGTAAAATGTTTTCTCATGAACAAATTATTCTTGTTACATTAAACATCTTACCTATTATATTTCTAAAATAAAGAAGTGGTTTGGGGGTTTTAGAATAAATATTAAAGGTTATGATATTATAGCTAAAATTAATGTTTTCTTACTAATTGCATTATATGTACAAGATTTTAAAGAGCTTCCTTTTTTGTGTGAAGTTAATGTGTGAATCTATGTGAGAAAATATGCTATAAAATCTATTTTAAATATTTTAATGTGTGAGAGAAAGCAAGGAGGACAAAATAATATTGAAATTTTTTTCCCAAAAGTATTAAGATGGATATTTTTTGTACCAAAATTATAAAATCTTGCAATTGATTAGTAAACAAAAAAATATGTAATAAAAATGCTTTTTATGATGACAACATAACCATTGTACATTTATGGGCTTTATGTAATTATATTTGTTATAGGTTAAACTTACTTTATAGTACATTTACAATAATAATAATTTTTGAGTTTTACATAATGAAAATGATATACAAAAAATTAACATGTACTATACAATATAGATTTTTTTTCTTTTTTCTTATCCCCTATCAAATTGTCTCCATGTCTCTATCTCATCTTTGCATTTTTTATGACAAAACTTCCAAATTTATCCCTAAATATGAAAATGATGAAAAAAATAATATTTTTAAAATAAAATCCAACAATAGAGATTGAATTTAATTAGAATGGCAATCCAAAAGACAAAATGTCATAATTCAAATCTTGAAAACATGAAAAATAAGAATTTCAATATGACTAAAATGTATCACTACACAATAATATCGTGTCAATCAAAATAAATCCCTAAAATGAAAGAATACGTACATACATATATACATACATACATACATACGTACATATGTACATACATAAAGGAGAAGAAGAGAGAAAAAAAAAGAAGCCTAAATTCAATATATCAATAACAAAGAATCATGCATAATTTCAATCTTGGAAAATATGATTTTTCAAAATGAAAAAAGAAGATATGCTTACATTTGTGTAGGTTTTGTACGATTATACTATGTTAATATATATAGAGAAAAATATGAAAGGAAAGACATCAATTTTCTAAAATAGGTTACATAATATATGACTAATAAAATAAATAGAGTATATATTTATAGAAGTTATATAATTAAAAAATTGATTTTTCAAATTTAATTGATATGTATAAATTTTAGAATTAATATGTAGTTAACTTTCCTTTTAAATATCATGGTAATTAAAAAATAAAAAATGTAATTTATAGCTAATAAAAGGATAAAATTGGAACATCGGTGTAAAAGATAAGAGGCGGCGGCATGGAAGTAAAAACACATAAGCAAGAGTTAAGGAAAAAATATTTCTAGACATGAAAATGATCTTACTTTAGTATATAATACCAAATGTGCACATGTGGCAGCGTACCAAACATGTTAGTCAAACATATACTTACCTTTTCTACCGACTTGTTAATTTTACGTTATGTTTAGTGGTAGATTTAGAATTTTTATAAAGTGGGTTCATATACATATACAATATGAATTATAGAAAAAGATGAGCATTGTGTGCAAGTTTTATAATGAAAAAGAAAAGGTTCCCCTATTAGCCCTTAGACCTATACACTCCTTTCCTCTCAGCTCCTAGATTTTGTATTGTACCCAATTAGCTCCTTAATTTTTTGATATGTTTGAAAAGAAAATAGAGTTAAAAAAAGTTCAAAATCTAGGTTAGAAAATGTATGAAACTTTAGGGGTTAGTATAAGACTTTTGTTATTAGATAATTGTTAGAAGAAAGAAGAAAATGAATCATTTTTTTAAAGTAAGGGACATCCATTTTTTTGTTCACATAAATTTTACAGAAGTTATGGGGTCCATGAAAAAATTAAAAGAGGATGTAGCTTCAAAGTTATGGTTTTTTTTATCAACACTTTTTTTATTCTATGGATCGGCCTTCCAGCACCTTTTATATAATTATAAATCCACATATCTTATTCTTATCATTCATATAGATGAATTTTCTTTGCCCATTTAGGTAATTAGCATGGTCTTTAATTTCCCATTTTTGAGTAAAATTTCATTTATTGTAGGTAAACAGTATGTGGTGCAAATGTTTTCACAAGTTGTTAGTTTTGTCAAGCAAAATATCTTTTACATATTGTGAGATTTCACATGTCAATGCATTTTTATGTATATTTTGTTATTTTACAATGCTATGTTGTGGTATTTCGCGTGAATATATATACCGTGAAATGCGGTTTACTAGGATGGATGGGTGGGATAATTTTTTTTCTTAGATCAAAGTACCATTTATAAAATATATATAAGCATAAAATATAATTAATTAACACACATATTCAAGTGGCCTTAACATGAGTTTGATTGGTGGTGTATGTATCATAGATATCTACAGCAAATGTTGTCATGTTTAACTGAAGTAGAGGTGTTCAGTAGGCTGGGTCGAAACGGGCCCAACTCAGAGTCAAACCCAACCCAACTCGGTCAATGCTCGGCTCGCGCCAGCTCAAGGGGAGGCACAGGAAGGTGGGCTGGTTATGGGCCTAGCGTAGGATGAGGTTTTAAGTGAGCCTGGATCGGCCCAATTCAGAATAGGGCACGGGCTTAGGCTCAACGGGCTCAAGTTGGGCCAGACCAAGCTAGGTAGGTTAGTCAGAACGTTTATTCTTCAATTCATTCAAAAAGTGGGCAAATTACACTTTAAGGTCATTCAACAGCTTTAGCTAAATTTTTAACCTCAAATTATCATTTTATCCACTCTAACAACTAGTTTTTTTTATAGGGGTGAGTATGGGTTAGTTTGGGTTGGTTTTTGGTGGAATCGGCGAACCCGAAATAGACTCGGTTCTAAAAATTTTTACCCAACCCAAGAACCGAGAACCAAAAAAAACCAAAATCACGGTTTTGGTTTTTTCGGTTTTGGTTCTCAGGTTTTTCGGTTTATATTTTATACCTATAACAACATTTAAATCCAATCAATTTGCATTCACAATTAGTTTATGAAATGTTTAACATAATACACAACTAAATTCATATTTAAATACACATGTTCTTAATAATATTCAAAGAGTTTTACATGCTATTACTTAATGCAACAAGAAGGCAAATGTATCTAGTTGTATGCGATTTCACGAAATTTCTTTGCAAATTCTAGAAGATCACTGATTAGATACTTTATCTCCTTTATTTTATCTATAAAAAGAAACAATATTCAATCTGATACATATCCACTTGTTATTTAAACCAAACCAACCACTATGTCATTGTAATTTCTAATAATATGAAAGTATAAATAATTTGCTATCCCATATTCCAATTTAGATTCAAGATTAGGAATATTAGTTTTAGGGTTTAATATAAAAGACTAAAACACCATCAAAATTCTTTACTTTTTTAATATATAAATGTATAGATAATTTAGTAATATCATAACTTCTGTTTGGTTCCACCTTAGATTGGTTTCATATAGAACCAAAACCAATAAAAAAATCATCGGTTTTCATATATATGAAACCATTCTATGAACCATGGTTAATTTTTATCCAACGTAACCCAACCCAATAGGGGGTGGTTCGGGTTGAATTTCGGTTTTACCCAACCTATGCTCACCCTCTAGTTTTTAAGGCCCTTTTTTTTTGACAAAAATGACATCTCTTGTAAATAGAGAGACCACTCCAATTTTTTCAAGCATTATTTGGTTTTTTTAATTAATAAAATCTAGTCTAGTTGTGTTGTTCTCCTCTTTTAAAAAAATTATAATGTAAAACTAACTAAATAAATTTTATTTAAAAAAAAAAAACATGGCCCAGGCCCGTAACCAGCCTGGCCCGGGCCAGGGTCAAGCCTAACACGACCGAACTCGCCTTCAAGCGGGTCCTGCTCGGGCCTCAACAACCCGGCCGAGCCTGCCCGCTGAACATATCTAAACTAAAGGTTAATCATCATCAACTCCAAGATTTTTCAAAAATATACCTTGTGGTAATTGTCATTTTTTCAACCACAACATAACATTGATCAATATCCAATGGTTGGATTCCTAATTCATGGTACCACAATTGAATATTATTCTCATTTACAGAATTTTTTAACTCAAAACTAGAGTTCCGTGAAAAGGGATGAGTATGTTGATTTCATAGAACAAGTTGCGATAAAAGCATCATATTTTGGACCACCTAAGAACCCAATGTGGTTTGCAAAATATATTGTTATTATTAGAGTATTTTTTCATATATCAATAAATTAAAATTTATGTTGAATATTATTTATTTTTTTTCTATATATTCCATTTTTTATATTTTTCATATAAAAATGTTTTCTTTCATGTATGTTTTACTTATATTAGGAATTTATGAATTAGAATACATAGAAAATATGCAAAAAATAATTATTTTTAATATATTTCATCTAATAATAATAATAATAATAATAATAATAGTATATATGCAGTATGATATATCATATCATGTAATATATTTATAATTTACGGGTTACAATATACTTAACAATGACGATATTGAAATACCTTCATCATGAGTCATGATGGATGGGTTTGGAACTTATACCTAATCCGTCTTCTTTTGCTTGGTTTGCCTGCTAAAGAAGCTAACAAAGTTAGAGACCACTTACTTTTTTAAATTGAATATACACATACATGCTATATATGGGCGTGGGGTTATATATACTATATATTTATACTCTAAACAACCAAAAGCAATACTTATACAATTTTAGACGTGGTATAATAAATAAAGATTAAAGGGGATGACCACAATGCTTGGTTGGGTTGGTGGGAAATGCATGGAGAATTCTTAACTTCCCTCTTGCTCTAATAATTGGTTCTTTTTGGGCCATTGCTGCCCCACATTATCACTTCAACGTCACACTATTTCTTCTATTTTTGTAATTCATCTAATTAATTTGAATGGAGACTTTGCTTCTTAATCAAATTGATTATGCCGGGTTTTAATAAATTTAAGGGTTAATTACAATTTATCCTTTAAGGTTTACATAAAATTACACTTTACCCTCTTCTTGTTTTAAAAATATACATTTTACTCACTGTATTTTTAATACAGTCCAACAGCAACGTTTAAAATTTTAATTTAAACTATACAGTTCTAATCTTCAAGTAATTTTTAATCTATATAGTACTTTTTTAAAAGTTAATTGATATTTAAAATATATAGTTTTAAAAATGGAAAGAAATACAAAAAATTTGATAATTTAAAATGTCTGTAAACTGTAAAAAAAACTACTATACAAATTGAAAATACTTAAAGATAACTGTCATAATATCTAAATTAAGATTTCAAAAATTACTGTTGAACTCTATTAAAAAGATAGGGGGTAAAATGTAGATTTCTGAAACAAAATGAAATAAAGTGTAATTTCACATAAACTTTAAGGAATAAATTGTTATGTGGTCATTATCAAGTGAAGGCAATTGGGCACCAACCACAAGATATGTAGAACCGAGCTTCTTTTTTTTTTTTTTGGGTAATTAGAACAATACATAGGAAAATTAAGAAATGGGAGATGTAGCTAGTCGTTGATGAGCAACATTAACCATTCACCTGGTCACCACTACCATCTAACATTGTGAAAAGCATCCAACGAAATGAAGGATTTGGCCAAAAACGATGAGGGTTGGTTAGTTGCTGACGATGATCATGGTACTTTATAATTGGATTAAAGAAATAAATTTATTTGCCTTGCCCAACCACGCTGAACTACTGATCTAAGTAAGGACCTCAATTAAATAAATAGTACTCCGAATCCGGACGATATATATTGTGTTTGCTGCTTTAAGCGACGTTCTTAATTAATCAAACAAATGGGTTATGGAGGGCCTACGGTCCACTAAATTCTCATTCTCTTCAGCAATTAAACTTTCTTTGTTAAAAAAAAACAAACTCGCTCTGGTGATCTGAGTTACATAATAGGAGGTGTAGCTTGATCCGTGACTTCTGCCTTCCTTCAAAATTGTTTGGTTCTGTAAAGTTGAGACGTGTAAGATGGAAACCAAAAATGTTCATCTATCTACGAACTAATTAAATTAGCTGAGAACGCTGGGTATCTATCTCTCGTAAACAGAGAACGCTATATCATAGAATCTGCTTTTAAAAAGGCGAAACAAACGCCCTAATTAGACGACGCATTTACAAATGATAGACCGAGAAGCAAGGAAAAGGGCAAAAAAGCCTAGCTCCCTGGCTAGCTAGCTAGTAATATCGAAGACGCACTAGTATCTCGAAGCTTTTCCTGGTTTACACGAGATATGTATGAAGTATGAGTAAGGAATTCTAACAACGTACGGTAAAAGCTGGTAAAAACAAGCTAGCTTTCTTTATCTTGGAATCTTGCTTTTACTGCCGCAGCATATATATAAAGCTAGCTAGTAGCCTAGCACTTGTTTTATGGTTAACGGCTGAACCCACAACTAATCTTCAAGAATTGAAATGCAATTCGCATGCATAAACGTTAATTTAGAGTGCATTGTATTTGAATGTGCAATACCAACCAAAAAGTAAGGGTCAGACAGGTGTGAAGTGGAATAGTAATTAAGGAGCTCTCTTTACCTCTTAAAGAAAGGCATAGAATGTGAGTTATGTGAATAAAGAAATAAACTTCAAGAAATGTTTTTCCAAAACAAATCTGACTCGGCTATTGTGTTACTTTGGCTTACAAAATAATGGTGCAATTTCGAAGTTAGTTGAGCTACTGCTATAATAATATACATCAATAGTAAGGGTAATAGAAAAATTAAGGAAAAAAAAAAAATTACACATTGTGCTAGCCACGTTTTCCCTATTTTTATGGAAAATTTCACCATCTAGGTAAAAGGGACAAATTGACTATTATAGTTTTTGCAATTTGTAAATCAACCACTATAACTTTTCAAAGACGGGTTGAATCATCAGCAAGATGCCACTACTAAAATTCTCCAGTTTACCAACACGCAATTACCAACTGCTACGTGTTGGTAAACTGAATTCACCAACGCAGAGCCATTGGTAAACGCACGTTGGTATTCGATTCGTTAGAAATTTTTTTACCAACGCGCAAAAATTAACACGTTGGGAAATTCCAACGCATGCACGTTAGTAAAATGCACATTGGTAATTACCAACGGTCAGGACCCGGGCTTGGTTTCTAATGCGTAGTTGTAGTTACCAACTACCATGACAGTTGGTAATTACCAATGCGCATAGCAATTGGAAATTTCCAACTGCCGTGGACGTTGGTAGGAGACCACGTTGGTAATTACCAACTTACAGCAGTTGGTAAGGGGATTGGTAATTACCAATATGCGTCAAAGTTGGTAATTACCAACGCGTGTGAGTTGGTATCAAGCCGTTGGTAATTACCAACTAGTGCGAGTTGGTAAACGGTGGTTGCACGTTGGTAATGTACATTTTCAGTTCCAGGCTGCGGTTGTTTCGTGTTTTTCCTTGTTTGAAACAAGTTCGAAACGGACATCCCAATTCCAAAGTTCCCCCAGCCTTGCTCAGCAATAAAGATTACACAGATATGCACACGTAATTTCCATCAAATATTCTCTAATACACCATAATTAAAACAAGTACATATATGTCTGGAACAAACCATCCAAAATTCGACGGATTACACATCTCAGTAATTTCAACTGTGTCTTAATTAGGTCTAACAATTATTATCTAAGTCTGATAACACAAGAAATTTTGAAATGATTTACCTGTTGAAGACGGCCATCACGGAGTCCCGACTATCTCCTCATCCTCCGAGTCTGAGTCATTAGGATACTGTGGAACTTGTTGAGCCGGCGGGCACGGAAGGTTTAGCGAACGACAAATAATCTCCAACTGAGCCCGGTTCGCCTCCAATACGGCTCTATTTGCCTCCATCTCTGCTCTCTGCCTCCTCTTAATTCTCTCGAGCTTCCTTTTGTACTCGGCATCTCTTCGCGCATTCTCCTCCACCATCATCTTCTGTACTTGCTCATTGAATTGCGGTGTCTGCATGATGTCGATAGGTGGGATGGCACCTGGCTGTCGGTGTCCCGGTATGACACACTGCTCAGATCCTAATCCAAAAACATGCCCTCTCCTTTTCCCGCCAAATGCATTACTAATTATTGCAAGTTCATCAATTGGCTCTAATTCATCATCTTGTTGTGTTTGCTCTTTAATCTCAGCACTGATACGAGTCTACAGAAACATATTAACACATTTGAGCCAGACATTATTGGTAAAACATGGTATTTATGTTAAGAATAGTTTACAACAAAAAAGTTATAATACTTACAGCAACTTCTTCACAGCGCTTACTAACATATTTCCTGTTCTTCATTTTATGTGTTGCTTGAAAGACTTTAAACAAGCCAGGGTCCTTCTTTTCTGGATCTCTCTCTTTCTAATTGAATGAAACGTAAGATTAATAGGTAATTTAAGTTCATTATTTACTTAAATGTAAATTGAAAGAACATTTACGTGATATATACCATTTGCTCTCAATGTGCAGACATCGAGATAGATCCCTCTGCATATGTCGTGCTGCAAGAGCCAGACTGTGAATCCTCGTCACTCACTGTTGCTCGCATTGCCTTGAATCTAGCAGACTTCTGAATGAACTCTGGACTAGCCCAATATGCCTCTATTTCCACATATGCAGCATCTGACATAAAGTTTGCCTTTGCTCGACGTTTAACAGGATCCTTGACACGTCGGATTTCTAACATCATGCTTCTATAATGCTATGCTCCCAAGATATTCCACACCCAATACACCTCATTATGGTGTATTAGATCCCACTCATAGCTCATCTGTACAGTTTAATATTTGTAAACTTTTAGCATGAAAAAAGCAAGTAGTTGTTTTGACATTATTATCTTCATTATCATAGTAATATACGTGTTATACCTCAAAAACACGTCACCATTGCTGAAGGTCTAATGGAGAGACGAAGGACCAATCAGAATAGGGTTTGAAATGTGTGGTGAAACATGGTGTCACTAACCGTGTCGCTGCAGCTAGAATGAATCTGCACAGTTCAAATGATTACTTAGTTATATGTTGATGATTCACAGTAATGTAAGTAATATTACTATTTTTAGAACGTTTGTAGGATATTCATCACTTACGTGTTACCATGTGGGGATATCCTCATCCGTGCTCAGGCTGGTGTCTGTGACATCGATGATGGGATGTCATCAATATGGACATCCTCATCTGAAGGATGAGTCGTCACTATCGGGTGCCTAACATGGCGCGCACCAGATCCATGTCCAGATGTCGTGCCTCCACCGCCGTCAGATCGGTGCTCATGTGAGTGAACGTGCATTGCTGGCACTGTTGTGTCCTGCGTCTCTACACCAACATCGTCTTATGCCCGAGATGAAAAATCCATCCTTTTTCGAGCATTAAGTATTGGCTCCATGACCTCCTTAAACTACGCAAATGGTCCTTTCCCAGGTCGGCGCTTATAGGTGTTATCCCCTTTACGCGACATCTGCATTTATTATTATCTAGGTAAGAAAATTAAACATAACATATGTTTACTGACATGAATTGTGGAGTATTAGAGATACATAAATTTACCAAATATGTTCTATACATTACTAATCACTCGTGATCATTACACATGGTAACTGTTATCTTCATTCATTCGACCCAGTGCTTCCATTATCGTGAAACTCCTCATTTTTTTCAGTGTCACTGTCATCAAATAGAAACTCGTCCTCATCATCTGTTTCGTCATTAAAACCCCCCTCCTCAAGTACATCTTCTTCAATATCATCACCGACACCCGGGTCAGCTAACTCCTCAACTGGGTCATCTTCAATTCTTTGACAACTCACGGATCCACTGTCTTGATAAACGTCATCCTTGTCAACAATTGCATACTGGATTATCCATCTAGGTTTTATCTTCATAACAGCTGACCACCCATTTTTTTCACGTGACTTTGTCAGATATGGTGTGTAGTAAACTTGGTCAGCCTGTGATGCTAGAATGAAAGGATCAAACTTCTGATATCTGCGGCTATCCCGAATCTCAACTAACCCATACTGTTTATGCATCCGAGTTCCACGTTCAGGTGTTGGGTCAAACCAATTGTACTTAAACAAGACAACATTCTTATGTGGATAGCCAGAATATTCGAGTTGAATGACTTCTTTTAATATACCATAAAAATCACATTCTACTTCGCTTGAACCCGTGCTTCGTATGCAGACTCCACTATTAAATGTTGATTTGTCCTTGCCCCATTCACTTATGTGAAACTTGTACCCATTTGTGAAATACACCGGCCATGTCTCTACCCGACGTGAGGGTCCACATGCAACATCTCACAAGATGTTATCGACAATATTGTTACCTTGGTTATTAACCTATGTAAAACATTTTCATTTTAGGACAATATATCTGGAAGTTTATAACTTAACATATGGCAATACATAGTGACTAAAATTTTGCGTACATAGTGTCGGAGCCAGCTAGAGAAATTATTTTCAATGTGTATGCCCATCTCAAACATGGTTATATCGGGTGCACTTTCCTTTACCATGTCCACAAACATACTGTGAGCAAATACAGAAAGGAGGAAAATATGTTAGTTTCGTCAGACGATTAGTACTGAACTTCAAAATAATCAAAGTACTGGATGATCATTAACGATGACTTACTTTAGATATAGCCTGATCTCAGCATAGTTTAGAAGAACATATGTGGTTGCAAGTCTGAGTTCATTGTCCGTGAGGAATCTATATCTACAAGCACCATATGGACATCCCGGAAAGGTGAATATGAACCACAACTCACCATTACATGGGACAGGACCACCATCATCATTTCGCGGTACTCGGTTCATCATGGAAGGAACATGAGATTCAAAGTAATGATAGCAAAATATGGAAGTCTCCTTTATAAGGTATGCTTCACATATCGATCCCTCAACATGAGCAGTATTAGAAACCTTCATTTTTAGGTCATGCATGCACCGCTCAAATTTATACATCCATCGGTACTGAACAGGTCCTCCAACCCTTGCTTCATATGGCAAGTGAACTGAGAGATGCTCCATGACATCAAAAAAACCCAGGAGGAAAAATTCTCTCAAGCTTACAAATTATAATTGGAATATTGGCCTCCAACGCCAACAAATGAGTATGATGAAGCTATGGAGAGCACAAGTCTCTAAAGAATAGGCTTTAACTCTGTTAATGACTTCCATATATTCTCGGGAAGTGCTTCAAGAACAATGGGGAGAAGCCTTTGCATCATAATATGGCAATCATGACTCTTCACGCCATACATATTGCAACCAGAGGTATCAACACATCTCCCAAGATTCAAGGCATATCCATTAGGGAGTCGTAAAGATTTTACCCAAGCGATCACATCTTGCCTTTGGTTAACATCAAATGTGAACCTCGCCTTTGGTTTGAATGAACGACCATCATCAAGAGGAACTATGTTTAACTCCGGCCGATTATAATAAATTTCGAGGTCCTTCCGTGCTTTAACATTATCTTTCGTTTTGTTCTTAACATCCATCACAGTATTCTATATATTCTCAAACATAATCTTTTCAATATGCATGACATCAAGATTATGTCGGATTAACTTCGTGGCCCAATATGGTAACTCCAAAAAAATGATTCGCTTCGTCCAATTATGAGATTTTCCATAATCGCACGGGCGATGTTGTGGACCATCTTTACCAATTGATGGAATTCAGGAGATTCTTTCAAATATAGCCTCACCTGATAAGCGCTCGGGAGGCATTGACTTCTCTGATTTCCCCTTCTTAAAACAAGTACAATTTCTTTTATATGGGTGGTTCCGGCCAACAAATTGCCTGTGACAGTCGAAAAAAGAAAATTTTCCGTCATACTTAAGTTGGAATGCCTTACTTTCGCCCATACAAATAGGGCAAGACAATCGCCCATGTGTCATCTATCCGGAAAGCATGCCATAAGCCGGAAAGTTATTTATGGTCCACATTAATGCTGCTCGTAGAATAAAATTTTCTTTCAATGACACATCCCATGTTTCAACGCCATCAAATCACAGATGTCGTAGCTCTTCTATTAGAGGTTGTAGATAAACACTATTATTATCTATATTATTATGGGTGTAGTATTATTATTACTCAAATTTAATTACTATGGGTATTATTGTAATTAATAGATAAATTATTTTCACTATTATATATAAATAGTATTCCTTATTTTAGAAGAATGGTAAATATGAAAATTATTATACTAATAACATTTATTATTATTATTATTATTATTATTATTATTATTATTATTATTATTATTATTATAGCAAGCTCTTCTATTATTAATAATAATAAAATTATTATTATTATTATTATTATTATTATTATTATTATTATTATTGGTGTTATTATTATTATTATGATTATTATTATTATTATTATTATTATGCTTCCCACGTATTATTTATATGACTATTATAAGAACTATAACTCTTATTCTAATTATAGGGAAAAAATAATTATTTTTACTATTACAATTATTATAATCATTAGCGGGGATATTATTATTATTTTTCTAATATTGTTCATATTTTTATTTTTATTAACCATATTATTACATTATTATCTTTCTCATTAATATTGTTCTTATTATTAATGAAATTAAAATAATTGACCATGTCATACTTAATTATTATTACTTAGTTTCAATATTATTATTTTCTAACTTACAACTACAACATACTATTGTTAATTACTATTATTACTAATTTTATTTTTATATTATTGGGTAAATATTATTATTATTATTATTATTATTATTATTATTATTATTATTATTATTATCATTATTAATTATTATTACACCATAACATAATATAACCATTTACACTAAATCAATCAAACTAAACCATACCTAAACAAATTAGCATCAAAATATATAGAATTAATAAATTTATACAATAATCTATATCATAAATTCAAAATACCTACCTTTAACATAATCAAATACAACAAATAAATTTCATATTAACCTTTTTCCATCGCTTAAAATACCCACACAAAAAAATTAATTGGACAAAACCATAACTATCTCGGAACAATAGACACAATACGTACATTTTTCATAGGACATAAAAAAAGAAAAATAATTTTTTTTCTCCAGAAACGAAACCATTTTCGGATTGGTAGAAAAAAAAATAAAACTTACCTCCAACAACTTCAGAAGCACAGGAATTGGGTCAGGGAACCCTTCAACGCAACAGATGGAGGTACGAACTGAAGAAAACGAGGGAAAGAAACGATTACAAAGAAAATCGACCCTAAACCGTATAAATAAAGCACAATACCTTCAAAATCGCACCAGATCTGTCAAATGGAGCAAAAAAAAAGCATTTCCGAGCTACCCCTGGTCCGTTGACGGCAATGGTGACCTTAGCGGCAGTAGGAGTCACGGTTTCGCCAAACGCCAAAATGAGGAGACTGAAATGGCTGGAGGAGGAAGACGAGGATTTAAAACACATTTTCCAATAGCCTAGCCGTTGGAAAAAAAAAAGGCTGAAATGCACCGTTTAGTTTAAAAACTACCAACGGCTAAAAAGCCCAAACTTAAGGCCCAATTCCACACCCCTGGTCCACCAACAGCTGTATGTTGCAAAATCACCAACGGTCAAGCCTATTGGTATTTACCAACGGCCATAGGCTTACATTTAATTACATTATCCGTTGGTAAAAAAGCCCAATAAATGAGGCCCATTTCACAGTCCAAGTCCACCAACGCGTGCACGTTGGACAACTTACCAACGGTCAAGCCCATTGGTATTTACCAACGGCTAGGCCGTTGGAAAAAAACCTACATTAAATTATTTTCTCTACCAACGCGTACATGTTGGAATAAATATACCAACGGAGGTGCTCGTTGGTATTTACCAACGGCTAGGCCGTTGGTAATTATGTCGTTGGTAAATCCCCATTTTTTAGTAGTGTGCGAATAACAAAGGGGCGGCTTGATCTAATTTTTTTTAAGGCAACGCTTCTACAATGGTCAGTAACATGGAGGAACAGTGATTGTTGGACAAAGTAGTGCAATGCTATCATCTGTGATGACATTGGAGATAAGGGCCCGATCTAGAAACAACCAACATTGAGAAAATAAGATGAAAGATTGCTATTATTTTTAGTTCATAAGCTATGTGTATCAATGGCAAAATTTAGGAATAAACTGTGTAAGTTACTCAAGATGAGGAATAGAATACCTGGTTTATTTTCTTTCAAAAATCCATCAAAGTTAAAAAGAATATTTCACAATATAACATAATATTCTCTTCAGCCATGTAGGTGGTTAATTTGCCCATATTGAAAACAATAATGGTATATTTCACTCGAATGAAACATGAGTGGTAGATTTAACTTTAAAAAAAATAGTAATAAATTTGCACTAAAATGAAAACTTAAATGAAAAATTTGCCCTCTCTGCTCCACCATCCCTTACCAAGCAATTCAATCTTTAGAGTCACGCAGTGAATTGATGTTGTAATTCTCCCTTAGTTAAGTACATTTTCAGCCCTAAAAATAGTGACAAATGTTCGTATAAGTCCAAAACATTATTTTCCATACCCTTCGGTTCTAACACAAATAACAATCGAAGGATAGAAATCTGACGTGGAAAATAGGAACACCTTAGCTGTGAAAATCACCTTTTTCAACTTTGTTTCAATTCGTTTGTGTTGTACTTTTGTAACACCCCATATTTCATATGAAAGAAATATTGGAAACTATATTTATTTATATAGATTCAAGAATTTAGAACATAAACACAACCATGTGCATGGGTGGGTGTTTCATGAATTGGTTTTTTATTTGAGTCCTCAGGTATTGTATTAAAGCTGATTTGGAACCAAGATAAATGTGGTAGATTAGTCGTTTTGCACATGCATCTACGTTGGGTAAATAAGGGTAGCGGCAATCCTTTTCACGTGATATCAATAAGTGACTGGTTCTAAACCTATGTATGCCGCTGCAATTTGGAAATGTTACTCAAATTAGTGAGGGAAACGACTCTTTTCTAAGTTAGCGATACGTGCAAATCCACCAAGAAACTAAGCTCGTCAGAATCAAAGTAGGCCAAGAAATTAGAGCAGGCACATAGTAGATAGATTTTGGTTTGGGGGGGGGGGGTTGGGTGTGTTCTAACCTATTCCTTCACCCTTATATATTGTTTCCCATCAAATTCGGAATTCAAATCTTCCATTTTAGAAAAGGAGTCAAAACAAATTTTATCCTAAATCATAGTCTATAAAAGGGAATTCAACCAATTTTAAGGATGAATCATAATGCATTTACCTTTAAATTTTTTTAAAAATTACATATATCTTACAATTTTAGGGGGAACTCAGACCCCTACTAGCCCCCCTTTAGTTCCACATCAGCAGTAGCAGTGGATCTAGATTTTTTCTTAGGTCTACCAGAATCTCGGCCCAATTAGGATGTCTCAATGCTTGGTAACAAATATGAAAGTAATTGTATTAAAATAAAGTCAGTATTTGTTTTTTTAGGTTTTATAGATATCTTTTTTATTTTGTAAATACTTTTCTTATTAGGTATTTGATGTCTGATTATTGTTAGTTTTGTCTGAGCTTTATTCAAATTATTTGTGAGATTTTTTATTTCAGATTATTCTGATTTATATATAAGTTCATCGTGATTTGATTCTCTTTCCTGAATTCGGTATTATAAGAATAAGTAGCTTTTCAATAGTAAGCTTTATGTTCATATAATTTTTTAGAGTTTTATGATGTTATTCGATTGTCTTATTTTTAATTGAAATGAAGTGTTTTTTTATATAAAAAAATAAATTAAGATGAATACTAAGAAAAAATATCTCCTACTAGTAATAAATTAAGCATCTTATTCGTAATATATAGTGCGTGCGCCGCTGCGCGCATTCACGTGAAGCAAACAACAGCCGGAGATTTGTAAGAATCTGTTTACGTACTGATTAACATGTTAAAAAATATTCTTCACCTAATTTTCAGAGAGCATGTATATATATATAGAACATACGGCAGGCATGCAGTTTTATTTTGTTTTGTTTTTTTTTTTTTTGGTAATTAAATTAATTAAATTGAGTAGTACGCAGTAATCCACTGTGTAGGGTATAGCTAGTTATAATTGTAGATAAAGCCAATTAAAAGCGCAATTGATTGATCGATCACCTGCAACTGCAAGCAGGCTGAGGCTGCAATAACTTAGATTGTGACTTGCAACGCAAGTGAAGTGCAAGTGCAAAGGTCCCCTCGGCCTGGATCGGGCCTCCTCCTCTACCTCTGGATCCATCGATCATGATTCGATATATATGTATAATGGAAACAAAACAAAACCCAGTACTTTTCCCACATTTGTAACCTTCAGCCAGGAAGGCAGTACTGTCTCTGACTCTGTCCGCATCAAATAGTTGGCTCAGCTCAGCTGGCCTCCGGGTCCTCTCCTCCCCATGTTAACTTGCCGTACCACCAGTTACAAGCTACTGCACTATTAGTTTGTTAAATATGTATGTGCGCGCGTGCGTGCGCATGTGTGTGTATGTATATATGCAAGTTAACCTAGATTTATTGCCTACAAGACTACAACTCCACAATTTGCCTCACAAAGCTTACACCTTACGCCACTAAAAAATGTCAGCTCATGCTATGTTTTGTAGTTTAGGGAGCGAATCACAAGTGCACCCATAGTTTAAGGTCCAAGCGTAGAATTTCCCTATAGTTTAGCCGGGACGGACAGTCACAGACAGACCTATACATATAGCAAGCTTGCAAATCAGCCACATTTCATTTAGTCCACGCCGCTGGATAGAGAAAACAGACAATTTTACTGTGTGTGGGAGGCCCGAGCCGGTGAGGAGTGGTATTGAGCTATAAACAATTTTACAAAACTGAAATTTAGTTTAAAACTTATACTGTGATAAATTTTTATCAGATGATTCAAACTTAAGCAGGTTCTGCACATATAATTCTGGTTCAACCACTACATATGTTTTAGGAAGCCACTTTGGTAAAAATTTTTGTAAGTCTAGCTAGATCAATTATATATATATATAACCAAATTTTTGCCAAATTTTTATCTCTGCCGATTTATAGACTTTGATACCTAATATATCTCAGCTGTTTAAAGAAACTTTTGTTGTAATACGATATCATATAGAACTCTAGAAATAAACAAGTGCTTTAGTTCAAGAAATAATGATTATGCACAAGGGCACAAGTTACTGCTTCAACTAAGGATTAAGTATCAAATTTATCACTAAAAATATCAAAAGGAACAAATTTGCTACCAATGTATTAAGTGTATAAAATCTCATATTAAGTGATGGAGTGAAAAAATAATAGTTTTGGTGATTGGTTATTCGCATTTCTTGCACTAATATCCTAACTTTTCTTATTTGATGATCATGCCATCACATTCACCCTTGGTCCTTTCCAACCTGCATTGGTGTGAGTGCTCTTCAGCCATCTTCAATCATGGAAGTTCTACTACTCCTTCCTTTCCTAAATCTCTCACAAGCAAAACCCTTATATGCAAACCCAAATGTCAAGATGTCAACCTAGCAGCAAACATGTTCAATTCCTATAATTAGTAATGTCTAGAGAATAAATCACTTTCCCGAATAGAGCCAATGTCTCCCTAGCTGATCCCTTACATGCAACTTTTAGTTGTGGCCCAAACTAGTCCGGGTGCCAAGACATGGGAACTCTTCAGTTTCATTGATGTGAAGATGTTCTCCCATCTGTCTTCCTAAGGGGCCAACGAATTTCATGATGGGGAGATTTATTTTAGTTTAGAGTACCGTGGCCTCACATGAGAGCTGCAGAATCCGGGTAAACAAATGCCGAAAAGATAACATGATCATCAAATAGGTCAAAGTTAAGGCGTCAATATAAGAAATGCAAAAGAACCAATGATGATAACAGTTATTTTTCCCTGCATTTTATTGTCACTCAACAAATGAGCCACAAATTTGCCCATTGTTGTGACATTTGGGGTAATTTTGCACTAAAAAATGTTCAGCATGAGATTTGATAGGCTTAAAGCATTTGATAGCAAATTTAGGGGCAGTTTGGTAGAAATTAATGGCATTAATGGGGTGGGATTATTTGCGGGTATAAGCCGGGTCGAATTCAGTTTAAGAGAACTGATGGATTTGGGTTCAAAATAAGGGCATAAAGTTGGTTTAATTACGTCCATATGCCCCTCGTTCAACCCTCTTGCTTTGTTCTCTCCTCTCTCTTTCTTAGACTCATCCTGCTGAATCCACCACCTGATTAACTAAAGCCACCCTCTGCTGAACTCAAATTTGGTTATTTTCATAGGTCTGTCGTCACCCAAACATGTTCTACCTTGAATCCGTCAGATCCATCATTACCCAATCTTTTTTTCAACGTTTGCTCGCTCCTTGCTTGTGAGCTTCCCCGAAAGTCACCTCATACTAAGAAAAAGAACTAGAACTAGTTTTCCTTGACGATTCAGTTTGGTGAAGCACTAATTCATCTTCAATCCAACAAATCCATCACCATCACCATCTAATTACCCAATCCTCACCTCCATATTTACCTTCCTCTTCTCTAAGTTGATGTACCGAAGAAGATGGCAACCCTCTGCGGCTGGAAGAAGCCGTTCCTGGGGCTTATTGGCCCACCGGGAGGCTTATATTTTTCAGATTCAAATCCTTCGGCCAATGGTTTGTGACTCAATGGTGATGGTGGGTAGGACTTGACTGTGATAGTATGTGTTACTCAATGGTGATAGTGGATGATTGACATTGTAAATAATACAAATCTTGAGGGTGTTTGCATTTTTTTATCCTGTGATTATCATGACAGGCAAGTAACCCAAAATTAACCCGAAAACAATTTAGATGAATTAATTACAAACGAACTGCCGCTTACTTGATACTATATCATAAACAACTGCTTCCCGTGATTACTGACATTAATTATTATGTTTCATCTCTCTAACTCACAGGGTCACAGCTCCGTTTAGTGGAGCCTTTACTAGATTATAGGTCCGAATTTTTAAACCGAGTAGGTCCCTGATGGTGTCAAATAAATTACTTTATCAGATCATGAGATACTACTACTTACTTCGAATCCCATCATCATAATGATGGACTTAAAAGCTAACGCCCTCCTGGGAGACACAATTAAGGTTGCTAGTCATCATCTTTTCTTGCTTTAACTAATTGAATTGCTATTAACGGCCGCAAAATTAGGAAAAAAGATCCAAGTGGACCAAAAATATTATTAGCAACTAAGGAGTAATATTTTAACCCCAAACAGTCAATTGAACCCGAGTTTGGTTACAAGTCAAACTTACAGAGGGTTAGGCTTATAGCAAATGGACTACAAAGACGTGGAAAAGAAAAAGAAAAGAAAAGAAAAGCGGAAGAGAAAGAGGAAGAGGAAGAGGAAGAGGAGCCCTTAACGGCCGTTAGAAAGGGGATTAACGGCAGATTCTTTGCAGGGGCTTGGAGGCAGGCTGCTCCTCCCCGAAGCAACAAGGCGTTGCGCAAAGTTCTCGATTCTCTGTCCGTTCGTCTCTGTCAGTAACCGCTTCCCTCCAAACGGCAACGATTCCACACCTCTCTCCCTCAGCACATCTTCTTCCTCCTCCGTTCCCGTCCCCACCATCCCCTCACTCACAGTCACCAGTCCGTTTGCCTGCAACCACCTCACGCCGTCAATTAATTATTCCATTCCTTTTTACCAAATCCAATAAACAAAATTTCTGTGAAAAACTAATTAAGAAAAAGTAAAAGTAAAAGCAGCTTCGAGTCTTGGGTTTGAGACTTTCGAACTTCCCTTTCGTTTGGCCGAGCATTTTCTCGAGAACCAACCAAGCACCGAAAAACGTAAAGAAGTAATAGTGCTACTTGTTAATTATACCCACCTGAATTCTGACGTAGTCAGCACGGTTCCAACAGAAAGCGTTCCCCAACATCTGGTCAACGGTCTCCGAGACTCCGTCGAGCGCAATGTCGACCACCACCGCCGTCGAGCACTGGTCGTTGGCGTTGACCTTGGACCGCGCGCTCGACGGGCCGTTACCTAACGACAGCACCAGGAGATCCTCCACGCTGCCCACCGACGGGAAATCCCTTTTGTTGTGGAGCACGTGCGTCACCGCCGCCGACGTCGGGTTATTCATCACCAGGCCGCCGTCCACGGCCGAACAGAAGGTCTTACCGTCGATTGACGTCAGAGCGAACGGCTTGAACAGGCTTGGAGTTGCCGAAGTGGCGCGGCAGACTTTCCAGAGCTCGAAGTTGAAGCTCGACGATTCCGTGGCGTCGGCGCGCGAGAAAACGAAGGGAGCAGAGCTCTTGAGATCAAAGCAAGGGACTAGGAGAGGCTTACACGTGTCCTTCAAGGTCAACATCGTGCCGTCCTCTCTGCGGAAGGCCTCCTTCAACGCCTTATCCATACTCTTCCCAGAGAATCTCCGGTTCCGGCGAAGGACGCCGGCGAAACTAGGCTTGAAGAGCTCGGAGTTCTTTCGCGTGATAAAGTCGACGGCATCTCTGGCGGTAAAGAGTGGTCGGCCGGAGCCGTCATCGGCGGAGAGCATGGCGGCAAGGAGGGCGCCAATCCCGGTGCCGGCAACAATGTCGAAGAAATCGACGATGTGAGCATGGGGATCACCGGCTTTGAGGCGGATCTGATCCTCGAGGTGGAGGAGGGCGGCGCCGGCAACAGTGGCAGAGGTACCGCCGCCGTCGATGCTGAGGACTCGCGTCTTCTTGGAGGCGTCGCAATGGGAAAGCCATTGTTGCTCCAATTTGGTGAAGATCTCGAGAGTGACCTTGCTCATCTCCATTTGGGTCTGCTCTGCTCGGCTCAGCTGATGAAAATGGTGGATATCCAGTACTGTTAGGTGTGAGGGTGATTAGAGGGGCCGCGTGCGTCTTCACGTTTTGGCGCTGAGAAGCATTAATGACGGAATGATTTATATGATGACCTCGGCTTTAATATCTCTCTCCCAATAGAATCGCAGTGGTTTTGTGTTTGGGAAGACGGTTATTGTTGGTCTCTGTGGGCTGGGCTGGGGCTAGGGCTGTGGAAGAGAAGAGCAGGACAGGATGTAAGTTAAGAGCAAGGCTTCACTGGTGGTGCTACTTATATGCCTGTTCCCTTGCTTCTTTTTAATTTTTCGTTTTTGCAAGGGAAAATAAATAAAATTAATGCTATCAACTAGTGGCCAAACCTATACTAGCAACTAATTATACTTGTATATTTTGGGGACACTTATAAAAACTCCCTATTTAATCCCCACTTATTCTTTATTTTGAGAAACCTAAACTTATATTATTATTTTAATAGTGCCTTAAACGCTCTTATCATCTATGAAGGTTTCAGAATTGTACAAATTAACCCCGAACTTTATATCAGCCCACATCCAACCCAATTTTCTTTCAATATATTTCAAATACAACTTTGAGATTCTTAATGATTTTCATATTTTACGTTTCCTGTTACTATTAAGGATCGGGCGGTGGCATTTTAATTGGATGGCTTGGGATTGAATGCTACTAAGTAAGGGAAGAAGGAGGTTTGGGTTCCGAAAAATCTCCATTTAACCAAGCAATGCTCGTGAACCATGATTGGAGGTTGGTTCAAAATAACCCATCATTATTTTCAAAAACCCTAAAGGCAAAATATTTTGCGGAGTCCAACTTTCTTTTTACAGAATATAAAGAAAATGCATCCATTATGTGGTAGAGTCTGTTGCATGGTAGAGAGATGTTGAAGTTGACATTTGTTGGGAAGTTGTGGATGGGTCTCGTATTAGTGCATGTTTCGATCCTTGGATCCCGAATGCCCCTGACTTCAAGCTAAGTTCAATTCCACATTATTTGGATTTCTCTCCATTAATTAAGCCGCTTTATTGACTTCCAAACTCGGCGGTGGGATTTTGTTTCACTGTGTCAAAACTTTTCAGCAACTAATGTTAACCTGATCACCTACATTCCTCTCAATAATTTGCAAGGTGATAATCAACATGTATGGCACTTTAGTTCTAATGGGGTTTATATGGTTTGAATATATGGTTTTCATACATATATGCAGCTGAAGGTAAATTAATGTTGCCTCCTCCTCTATCTCCTAAGGAGGGTTTGGAAGAAGCGCATATGGGAAATGATCTTATCAAACAATTTAAAGAATTTGTTATATAGGTTCGCACATTATTGTTTTGCTTATAGAATGAGTGAAGCGTAAAATCCTAGAGGATACTTCTTACCCTTTTATGTGGACCTGCATATGAATCCTCTTTACATTACTTGTGAGATTATCATGTGGCTAAGCGGGTATGGAATGATCAATGATGATGTTATTGTTAATGAATGGATACAAAGAAAGAAAATATATTCATTTATTATGTACTTTTTTTGTTTAAACTTAAAAAGGCCGAATACGAACATAGCTAGTTAACCTATTTGTTCAGTTTGTTTAAACCCCTGGCACCAGCAGCCAGCCAGGGCGTTATTCTTTGCTAATGTAATGTAATTATAAGAACATATGAGACTCCCTGCACGTGTGACGGTGGGAAGCGCGAACTTGGGCTTATTTCTCGGCTGCCGACTCGGCTCCAGATTCTTGCTCCTTCCTTCCTAGTTCACCCTCACCCTCAGTCCACATGTATTATAGTTATAGACCGACATAACATAAATCCTAAGCGTAGGGTTTAACGGAGTAATTTTACCCCAGATGTGAAGTTTGCAGCTTGCACCGGAAATTAACAAACAGAATAACCATGGATTGAAGGAACCACCTGGTAGGTTTGGACTTTGGAGGCTGCCCAACTGATTTAATTTGTTGGGTACGGTAAAAAGCTAAAAAAATTTAATTACATTTTAAAAAAATTATGCAAGTGATTAATAATTGGTTAGAGTTTAGGATTTTAAATGAAATTGATTTTTAAACTAAAATAGAAATAATCGTTTTTTAAATGGAAAAGTATGATTGTAAATAAATTGTTATACAATCAAAGATAGATGTTGGTTCTATTAATTGATACATAACTCATGGTTTAAAGGAAGTTATAATAAGTATATTATGCTGATCTTAACCCTCATGTAATACCTTTATGTTTTTGTATTCTAATTTTTCTAATATAAGCATTTAAGGGTACAATATTCAATATATTAAATAGAGTCTTTCAATTGTAGAAATGGACAATTAAAATAAAATGACTGATAATGGAAATGTTTTTGAAAGTCAGGGACAACAAATTGGATTCCACCCAAAAAAAATAAATAAAATAAAAAGCATAAATTGTGCAGTAACGTTAGCGCCGACAGAGAGAGTAAATAAGCTTACATGTAGCTTTATGAGTCAATGATTTAAAGATGAGAAGACAATAATGCAGAGGCTATTTCCCTCTTAGACTAATTAGAACCAAAGAGGATTAAATGAAATGAATTGAAAGGTTGGTATACTGTGCTATTGCGACACAGTAAAAGCACAGACCGTTTCTGGCGAGTTGGTAAACCCTTTTTAATTCCTCAAATTTATTCATCCGCAGCTACACACCCAGAGGCTGTAAATTCATGGTATCCCACCCAAATTTATGACCATCACTTTATAGATTCTGCTCTTTAATTTTGTCTTTATGTTTGGCACCGCGACTGACTCTACTTCCAAGTTGCTAACTTGCTATCTCCTAAATGTAATTTTTGCGCTCGTTTTGGTCACTTGTCACTACAATACCTCGTCCTTCATGGGTCGGAATTTTGAGACAAAAGCTCAGCTTTGCTTGCCCCAGTTCTTTTTATTCTAGGTAATGCTTGGCCCAACTTTCAAACCCATTTCTTGGCCCAGTTCTTTTTATTCAGCGTCTGGTTAAAACACCCGAAATGTCATGCTCCAAACTCTCACTTTCTCTGTTTTTCTTTTCTTTTCTTTTCTTCAGAAAGAATTATTCCCAGCAGATTTAATTTTTTTCCGGTGTCTATGTTTTAACCGGTAGTAGGTAATGGTATTTATCTGGATTTTCATTTTATCACTATCGGATGGAAAGGTTGAAGCTGTTCTAGCTAATTATTTTTATAGAGGCAAAATGTGTTTTTCTTGCTGTTAATCTCTCCCAGCTCATCTTTCACTATAATGATTTTAAGTAGCAAAAAGAATAAAAATAACAATAAACTAGATGGAGAGGAATGGTTGCTATAGATATATGGTTAACGCTGCTTAAGTAGTAGTTATGAAGAAGAAAAACAATTCACTTAAAACATAATACTATATAATATAACTAAAATCTGTGGGGAGTTCAATTATATTACATTATTTTGTATTTCTTTGCTCTCCAGCCCACTAGCGAGCATATATATGTAGGCAGCATGTAATTGTACATAGTACGGTGACAGGAACAAGTCTTTGTTTACCTGTTGATGATGAGTTTTTAAAGGGCTATAGCTAGCTGGGTTACTTAGAAGCCAATTCCAATTATTCCATTCCGTGTGTGTGTGTGTATTAGGGGGTGTTGGATGTGACCCTGAGGTGGAACCTTTGGCCGGCGGCGCAATGGCCGGGAGAGCCGCAGATGAAGTAGAAGTGGCCAGGCTGACGCAGTCTTATTCTGTCCAAACCGGAGCGGTGGACCGCCAGAGGAGCTCTTGTGTTGCGCGACTTGAAGTCCCGTCCCCTCACCCTCAACACGCTGTGGAACTCTTTCCTGTACTCAAATACTGCATTTACATCTTCATATTACTTATCACACACACACACACACACACACATATATATGTGTGTGTGTGTGTGTATTGCCGCGCAGACATTAATTTACACGAACCAAGAACGTCGCCACCTTGGAAGTGTCTACCCGAAGCCCATTTCCGGTAGTTTACGTGTCCAATGCTGGTCCAGCCGGCAGCCCCGCCCACCTTGTGCTCCGTCGCTAGAGAGCTTACACAGACGAGTGCCACCGTCATAGCCAGGGCTAATAAAGTTGCCGCACCTCTACCCAAACCCACGTCTCCCATCGATGTTCTTGCGCTTTTTGACTCTATATCTGAAATAATTTTAACCCCCCATTTATTTATTGGCACTAGAGGTGACAAAAGTAGTTCATATATCACCTCAAATGTATTGTCCGATAGTCATTAGTAAATTTTTCATTTGTTCGAAATTTGTGATCACATACGTTCAAACACAACCTGGAAAAGCAAATTTGCCGGTTTAAGATATGAACAAAAAACTGGAAGGAGAGCGAAAAAGGTGCATCGCTGGTTCGATGATACCAGACGCAAATGCGCGTGTTTGTTTCTCGTCTAACTCTAACTCATTTTTCCACTAGTAAAACGCCATCGCTTAACATCCAAGTACTAATATTAGCACTACTATTCAGATCAGGAGGCAAACAGCTACGTAAGGCAGGGTCATGCTGAACGCCAACATAAACCCAGAAGAACGAATACTTGACCCAGAGTTTGGGCCTTGACCAGCAGCGAGTTGTGGTGGAGGTGAGCCCGAAGTAGCCGGGCTTGGGCCTTGGGTAGAAGAAGGTTGGACCAAAACGTCGACCTTTTGACTGGCCTCACAGTGGCCAGGAAAACCACAGAGTATTAGGGGCCGGGCCTCTTAAGAGTCACGAAAATTGGAGCCGGAGGAGTAGACAGCGATCGCCCAAGTGCCGTTGCAGGACTGGAAATCTTGGTGGTTCACCTGCTTCACATTTTGGGACTCGTCGTATTTGAACGCTGCAGTTAAATAACAGCCATAAATACCCGTGCTACGAAGTGAATTGAGGACTTGAAAGCATGGTTGTCAGAACAGGACCGGCCATCCGGTCAAACCGGCTCAACCGTGGACCATCACCCTTTCCAGTCCGGCTTCTAGCTAGACTATGAAGAAGTCAAAACCGGTGACCCGCAAACCGTTTTGAAGTGTGATTTCTTCTATTTTTCTATCAATAATGTATAAAACTTAGAATAGCCCTTGAAATTGAATTGATCAAAATGAAAAAGAAGAGGGATTAAAGTAGTCAATTCGCCATTTTCAAAACAAAAACGCAGAATTCTTCTAGATATTCCCCAATGAGTCCGAATTCAAGTTTTCTTGTTCTTGGGAGAAGGGAGAAATTTGCAAGAAACCAGCTGATCCCTTGATTTCTGGATATTCCGTTTTGTTGTTTTCCGATATCATCAATTTGAATTTTTAGAATTGATCACCTGTAAGAGATCAAGCAATTGCAGAGACTAAAAATTTTTGGAACGATTGCCACCGCCGCCGGTTGGGCCTGTTCCTCCATTGCCGACTAGGTAGGGGCCGACGGCCAGCCACACTAAATCGATGAACAATTGGGCCGCCGCCGCTCGTTGGCTTCGCGTTAAGACGAGATGATGTCGCCAGCCTTGAAATGAGACGATGTTGTCGGCATTGAAACAATTGGCCGCTTTCAAGCTTATTCACCGACTCCGATTGAAATGCCCAAATCAGCATCTTGGCTATTTAGGAGATTGCTAATGGTTTATTGCTTTTGCTCGCATTTTACCTTTGTTTTTTGGTTCAATGGGATTTTTATTGGTTGGGACATGACCAACTTATGGAATTGATGCAATTCGGTCTCATCTTCTAGTCATTTTTTTAGCTTGGTGGATTTGTGTTCCATCGTAAAGTGCTTTAGGGCTTCCTCCTCGCTCTGCAAAAATTTGCAGCAGAGATTAACTTCGTGTTTTTTGTTTTCAAGGTAAAACATTGACTACTTTAATCACTCATGTTTCTATTTTGAGCAATTCAATCTCCATGGTTACTAATCAGACAAAAAATTGCCAGCAAGTCATCAGTTAAGAACAGTTATGTACCACCTTAGTGTTTTTGTCTACCATCTAGCAAGACCTCTAAATTAGGACTAACAGAGCTAACAATTTCATAATTTTAAGACTACTTTAGCAAGTCAATGAGTTTTATGACTAAGTTGGAAAAAATGTGAAAAGTTTTAGGATTGACTAATATATCCCATTTCGGATAAGTTTGAATTTCATCTTCAAAAATAGCAAAGATATCACTAATGTTTCTATTCTAGACCATGAATGCTACATTGTTTTAAAATGTGGCAATATGCCACAGGTGTTTAATTGTAAATGCGAATATGTCATCAATGTTTTCAAGTTTGAGTAAAGTAACGTTGGAAAGACTACTTTGTTATCTTGTGAATATTTTTGTCAAGTTGGTGGGTATTTCCTTATTTTGAACACAATAAATAGGACATAAACATGTGCCAATTCTAGTATATCTACTACTAGAGAATTTGAAATTGCATATGTAGTATGAACCTTATAGATTGTAATGTTGATTCCATTCATCTGTGATGGATGGTTTTATAAATTATTAATGACTTGTTAAACATGTTCAGAGCATGAGGTTGGACCAATAAAAAGAGTTAATTGATTGATTCAAATTGTTAATTGATTGATTCAAATTAAACCCAAACCTCAATAAAACTATATCTCTTGTGACTCTTCAAGGCCTTCAATGATAGTGATTGTTGCAAAAAAAAAAAAGGTTTGGATTTTTATTTTTCTTAGAACGAGGAACAAGTGGGGGATATCATTTTCTTCAAACAAATGTAATGACATTTCCATAAAGGTATCTACAGTTTTTAAAGTGTTCTTATCCTGAAGCCTTAGCTCAAGTAATTGACGTTTAAGACACCAAGGTGGAGGTCAAGGGGTTTGAACCCTGTCTTTCCCAAACTTTTATAAAATGCCAGTTATGCTGGTTTGATGTCTATTCGAGTTTTGGAAAAACAGGTATTCCCTTATTCTCTTAACTATGATGTACCCTCTATCCTTATACTTGTATAAATGCTTATGCTTAAAAAAATGTTATTACAAAATAATTTGATTTTGATTGAATTTAGATACTAATTATGCTAGTTCAGTAGAAATTGAGCATAAATTGTGATGAACCATGCTATAAGTGTTGAAGCCATTTGGTGCTATCACCATTGATAGGGCTGAAAATGGGCCGGGCCGAGCCTGAGCCCACTAGGCTCGAGCTTGGCCCTTTCACTGTTCGGCACTACCTGAGCTCGAGCTCGAATTGTTGGAGCCCAATTTTTTTAGGCTCAAGCTCGGCTCGAAAAGGCCTCGAGCTCGGATCGAAAACCCGCCAGACTCGAACAACATATAAATCCTTAGTACCCTAACTGCAATTTAGATGAAAGATGGGGACTGAATATGTAATTTTTCTTAACCAAATAAGGGAAAATTTAAGAACTTATCCTAAACTTTCTAATTGTTTGCAATTCTACCATGATTTTGTGTACTTCACAAATAAGGCATCATTTTCCTTACTTTGAGTCTTTGACAGTGGAACTGGAGGCACCGTAGTCCGTCTTCATCCTCAAGCTATCGATCTAGGTCTCCGGCATCTGCTTGGAGCGTCGGCTGCAGCGGCAGTGGCTATCTTGGTGGGGCTATCGTCGGCAGCGATTGTTTTCGATCTTAGGGTTATTGTCGTTGTCGTTCATCGTCATGCTCTGATGGGACTAGCCGCCAACCGATTGGGTGGCTATGAGCAATCGTCGAGCAAGGGATGCCATTTGCAAAGCTTGGGGTATTGATTGTGCGTGGTTGCCGCTGGAGCTTAGGGTGTCGGGTGGGCAAGGCTGGAGGTGCGATCCTTCCTGGTCGACGGTGTCATCGTCGTCGTCGAGCATGCTTTAATCAATGGTGGCCGACTGGGTGAGTGGTGCGAATAAGATTTAGGCACGAGGCTTGGTCACTTGGGGGAGGAAGGAAGTGATACGTGTAAGGCCTGTTAGGCCCACGAGTTTGTAGGGCCGGATACGTTCAAGCTCGAGCTCGGCCCCTTTTAGAGTTCGAGCCCATTTTTTGGCTCGAGCTCAAATAAGTCTGGCTCGAAATGCCTCAGCTCGAGCTACCTGAAAAAAACCCGGCCTCTTTTCACCCCTAGCCATTGAGGTGCTGAAGCAACCCCTGTCTATTTGGGTTAATCATGACATTGAAGGTGGGTGAAAATAAGAGTTACATATACTCGAGGGCTATAACTCTTAAGAAATAACACATTTGAACCTAAAGCAAGGGTTTCCTCCTTTTAACGTGCACATTCATTACCAATTTAGTTGGTCTATTTGATAAGGTTTCCCACAAGCATAACTTTTAGTGTTTCTTTTTTATATAAGTTAGACAATAATTTACTATATTTTTTAACTTTTTTTTAAAATAGTCAAATATTTTAAAAATGTCCTTAAAAAAATAAATGATTTTTTTGGTAACTTGGAATGTTGCAACTTCATCACATTGTTCCTCTGTACCTTGAACCTTCAGGATTGAAAACAATGCATTAGTGTGGGATTTATGCATTGAGGTAAACTTATGAGTTGAACACAAACTTGGGAGTCCAAATCAATGATCAAAGGAAAAATACTAATATGTTCAACCAGTTTACAACCTTGTGCCAGGGCCCAAAACTCACCAAATAAGCATGTATTAGAATTAAATAGGCATATTTAATCTAGCACAGGAACTATATTGGCATTTTGCAACTTCTTCTTACAATATGCAAACCTAAAAAAAGTCAAAGAAATCATATTCTGTGTTGACCATGTTAAATATGGGGCGTACAATTTGACTCCTCAAATTACCAAATCACCATTATGGCAGTACTTGATTTTTTTAAAGTCCTTTGCCTATTAGGAAAAACAAACCCATGAAATGAAAGTGATAAGTTAGCCCATAAGTTTTTACGTTAACTCAGGACCGTGAGATAACTTAATTGGGCTTGTTTAAGCATTTAAGCAATTCAGGTCCATAAATCCAATCAACTTACATACAGTAACTTTTTCATTGCAGTACAAATGACTTACTACAAATTTAAAAAAAAATGAGATGTAATAGAGGTTGAATGGTTTTCATTTTTTAATAAAAACTTTATTAAGACTTGAACATTGATCGCTAAGCTAGGAAACTTATTTAATGTTTAACAGCAAAAATGGCAAATTAACTACTCATGTTTGTGAAATAAGCAAATCGATCACCATTATTTTTTTGTAGTTAAATCCATTATTAACGTTATCTTTTGGCAAAAATAGTTCACTCCCATTACGGTTTCCACGGTGGATGATGTTGTGGCAAATATAGTAAATGTAGCAACCTTATGTGGATGATGGCATAATGCATTTTGTTTTAATTAGCCCCAAAACTTTCGCCCAACCCTATAAATCCCCCTTAAACTTTGGTTTTTCTCTCTTTAACCATCATTTTCCTTTTTTTCCCTCTCTCTTCCCTTAGGTGCTACCACACCTCTACCATTGCTGCCTCTATCCCTTCCATCTCAATCATCATCATTAGCCCTTTTTCGACCATTTTGGGTATTGGGTTTGAATTTCCCTTTATTCCCTTAAAGCCACTTTCTCATCTCAATTTTTTCCAAAACAAAAAATGAGGAATTGTCGTTAAGGTTTTTAGTAAGAGAATTGATGCTTGTGAGTTAGGAATTAAGGATTTCCCTAACATGTTTCTGGCCCGACAAATCAATTCATCAAAAAAAAAAGAGGAACAAAAGCTCCTCATCCACCTTGTTGGCCCCCATCATATTTGTCTACATGATTAACTACCTCATGTCCATGTCCATCTTGATCTTCCCCGGCCATGTCAATAATCTTGAACATGTTGCTGCCTCTCTCGGCAACACCAACATTTAGATCTTCCAATTTGAAATCCTCTGTGGCCTCTATTATTCTTATGGATGAAAAATAAGTTTGTGTTGTCATCATCGTCATTTTTTCCAACCTTTCCATCTCTTCTCCCTGTCAATGGTGGGCTAGGGAACCAGAGGTATTTGTTCATCCATTCTTCGCCACCTTTGCCACCATTCTTCTTTGCAGACAGTAGTCTACTATTGTGTCATTTCTAGTCATTTTCTTTCTTCCTCAATTTTAGTGGTTGTCATTTATTGATGTGGGTTTGATAGATTTTATGTATAACCATTGTGCTTATGGTGTTAAACTTATAAAACTTGCCTACTTGTTCTCATTTTGGTTATAATTACTGCAATTTTGATGTTTTTATTCATGAATTATGAGTGAACATTCTATATGCAATAAAGGAAAAATTGATGATTTTTTTCATTTCTTCAACAAGGGATGATGCAATTCTAAGCATGAGAGACACACCATCAAGATTTCAAAGTAACAGGATGATTTTCAAACTTTTAATTTATTTAGTTAGTTGGGAAGAAAATGATTCTTCTACCTTGTTTTTTAGTTTAAGGATTAGTGTGTTGAAAAGTATATAGCTCAGGGATGAGTTGTGTAATTTATCATTTCAATCAATCATGCCATGACTACATTTAATGGAATATTATATGAGATAACGATATATCCTGGTCATTACTTCTATAAGTGGCTAATTTGCATTTATTAAAATCTTTAATGGCAAACTGTTAAGTGTTTTGTTTACTTGAATTTTCACTATCATTCATGCTCAAGTTGGCTCCATTTTGCTTGCTCCTAGTACATGTATTTACATTTTTATAGGTATTCCATGTATTTAGGGGTTAAAAGGATAAAAATGCAAGATTGGAAAACTTAATTGGCAAAAGGGAAAAGACTGGAGGACATAAGGAGACGAGACGAAAAATATCATGGAAGTTAGTTGCGATGCGAACACACCACTCTACTGTGTGTTTGCACTAATTCCAGTGTTGACAGAACATTCGTGATGCGAATGTACCACTCTAGCTATGCATACGCACCACCTAGGCAAGAATGGGGGGCCATTTGACGAGATTTGAAACTAGAATTTTAGTTTGTCTTCAAGTGGAGATCAATTTTCACCTAACCCCTACCTCATTAGTGGAGCTTAATAGATAAAAACCCTAGAGATAGTGACAAAATGAGAGAACTTCTTAAAGAAGAAAGGTTGTTTTTTTTTTTTTTAGATAGAAGAACATATGTCATTTTAGGTTTTGAAAGGAGGGAGAGGACTTTTCTAGATAGCCACCATTGAAAACTTTTGGATAGCTTACTTGAAGATACCAAGGAGAAGCTTAGAGGCTAAGGAGACTTAAACTTCTAGGGGTTTCTTTTTGTTATTTCTTCCCTTTTCTCTCTTGTATTTCTTCATGGTTTACTTGAACTCTAGTATGTTATTTGTTGCTAGTTTGGATATAGAGTATACTCTACTTATCTCCTTAGGATGAAACTCTTGTTACTAGTTATTTAGTGTTTATTTGAGGTTTTTCATGAGTATTGACTATCTTGTGTTGCCTATTCTTATGCCTAATGCTTGTGTGTTGAATAACACTTCACACAAATCACAATCCTACTTTATTCTTGATAGAGAAATAAGAGAAATGAAGAATAAAGTATGATTGGTTTTATAGTTAGAGATAATCTATGAACTCATTAGGTGTTAGAATAGAGGTTAGTGCTTAATCCATCTTAGGTTAATTTATGAGCTTAAGAAATGTCCTATTTAATCTGAGCAAAAACTTAATCTTGAGAAATAGGGTTTTTGAACATTGAGCCTTTACACCACATAAGAGATTAGTACCCTTAGAGCCTCATTAAACTTAGGTAGCAAGTAAGAAAAAACAATCCTAGGGAGAGAGTATTCATAACCAAGTCACCTAATTTATGAGCTTAAGAAATGTCCTATTTAATCTGAGCAAAAACTTAATCTTGAGAAATAGGGTTTTTGAACATTGAGCCTTTACACCACATAAGAGATTAGTACCCTTAGAGCCTCATTAAACTTAGGTAGCAAGTAAGAAAAAACAATCCTAGGGAGAGAGTATTCATAACCAAGTCACCTAATTTGTAGTTAATTTAGCTAATTCTTGATAGTCTTCTCATTTAGTTGCACCTTAGTTTTCACTAATAACCTTTGCATTCATTTAACATAACATTTTAGATTTTATTTGGTAGTTAGTAGCTCCATTCATTCTAGTTCATTTCTTTTTATTCACCCACTCATTTAACCAACCTTAATCTTACTCATTTCAATTGCTTTTTTTCTCACTGTAGTTTAGGTGGTTTTGGGTAGCTAGAACTTGACTCTAGGTAGAATCTTTCCTATCTCTTGGGACGATACCTGTATTTTCCATTTGCACACAACAACGTGGTACACTTGTGGGTTTGTAGGAGTTATAAATTTAAAACTCTTGTGTTTTACAACACAAACATCTTCCAATAGAAATCTTTGATGGTTGATTTAACTGTAAAAATAAATAAATAAATAATAATGGGTAGTTTGCACTATAGTGCAACACATGATTGGACAATTTGCCCCATTTGCCAAAATTTAAACCAAGGCATTAAATGTAAACACATGCATCTAAATCATATTGACAAAATGAAATTTTAAATATTCTCATTTAACAATAAAATATTTCTACTTTATATTTTAATGACCTAAAATTTTAATTAAAGAAGCAAAATTAATGAAAAATGTATGACTCTGTTGGACTTGCAAATGGAAATGAATACCAAAAAATTACTGCATGTGTATAAATGATTAGCTACATTTTCCATGGTTCTTTTTTTCCTTTTTTACTTTTGTTTTCATTGCATGCCATTGTCTAAAGCAAACAGAGGCAAAATAATGGCAGGAGCAAAGTGATGCAACTTTTTGCTCAACATTTCATGCTAATGAAGTTTGTTGACCTAGGGATGCAGGCCAGGCTCTATTCTTCATTCAGTTCTGGGCCTTAAGGCCCTAAACGTAAAAAAGTGTGGGTTTTATTTTCTGGTAGAACAAACGAGGCTAAGTTTATGATTCATAACATGGGTATTTCAATTTGGGCCCTAGCTGCCAATCATGCAAACAAATTTTCATTATGTATTCTTCTTAATGTGCCTGAAATGTAAAATAGTCCATAATACGCATGTTTGTTATTGTGGATGTAGAGCACACATGAGGCCTCTTGAGTCATGAATCATGACGTGCTCCATTTTGATCACAGTCCAAGATGATGGATAACTAAATGTTGTTATGACCCGTTTGTTCAATAAGATAAAAAAAAAATCATAGATTGCATTTAGGTACTAAAAAACAAACACAAAAGTGGAATTCAGCTACAAAGCCTACACTTAAGAACAATTAAATAGGTCTGTTACATGGTGCAATTCGGGTCAACATGTGAGTCAGTGACCTGCCTGATCTCTGTTATTGGTTCACCCCTCTTTTTGGAAGAATTTATATTGTCAACTATTTCTATCATATAAGTTGTTTATTAGGGTTTCATTACGCTAGAGAATTTTGCCCACAAGGTGGTTCTTTCTTGTATATCATATGATGAAGTTTCAATTTGCATTATTGGTGGTCATTCGCATTTAGGTATAATAGGTTAAGCTTTTCTCCGCCGTTTAATGTCAAATTCTGAGCGACTCACCCACTAAATCACGTTTGATAAAAGTTATTCTAAGTGAAATTCCTCTCGATAACAAACACGGTTCCATTTTTAAAGAATTAGCTGACCAGCCATTCAATAAAAAACAAAAAGAAGATCCTGTACTAGAGGGGAAAAAGAATGACAGCATAGGGAAGATAGAGGTTCAAAGGCGGCAATGCAGATGATCATAGTGACCTATCTCACAGTAGAATGATGGTGGCTCGGTCAACTAGGAACATGGGTAGGACGATGGTCAATAAGTTGATATCGATAGCAAGTGAGCAATTTCAATGGATTTATTGCATATTAGGAATCATGGCACTATACCCAGCTCACCACTAGCTCGTCTTGGGTTGGTGAATGGCAAAACACCACCTGAAGCATGTTCTAGCATTTGGTATTGACCTAGGGTCAGGGGATGTAATTCCTTATAAGTTTTAGCCCAATATTCCATCCCGTGTCGGGTGGGTCAATGCAACCCTCATGTTGACTTAATTCCACTAGTTTTGACTCGCGACTTAAGTCACCTAAAGGCTAGCCCAACTACAATTTTTTTTTTCAACTAAATTGTAATTTCAATAATATGAAAAAAAAAAAAAGACTTTGTATGCTCAATATGTGTATAACCTTGTCCAAATGTTGAAAAAAGTGCCACAAATTTAGGAAACAAAATATATTCTAACCTCATTCATGCATAAAGGTATCTTTAAAGTACATTTTTTTAGGGTTCAAAAGCACCTAACTAATTAAAGATAGATATAATATGAACGTTTTATCTCCTACGGGCAAACTTTCCCAGACACTAAAACCTGGAAGTTAAAGTTATGCTGGTAGAATTGGGAAGTAGCATAAGGACTACTATAGCTGGCATAATGTATGTAAGTTCCTCTTGATCCTGAAAAGGAATAAAAAGAAAGTTACCTGGTTTTCTTTTCTAGTATAATTAAACCAAAAGTTATTTGATATAGACCAATGAGTCAATCAAATTATCTTTCACTTTTTTATTCAAAATCAGATTTCATTTGTACAACTGTGATAAAGGTGCCAACGTGTCACAAACAAAAAAAAAAAAGGCGTACAAGTCCTATTATGGTAATTACAATGAACTTAAAACAAGTGATTCATGTCCAAAGCCAAAAAAGAATTCATTTTATTGAGTAAGGGCCTCATTGTTTAACAATCTACGCACTCAATCTGTGTTGAATTGAGCTTGATACATAAATCAAGATAGAGGAAAATTTTTTACGTATTATTTTCATATTTTTTTCACCTTTTATACATAAACTAAGAAATAGAGAAAAAATGAATATTAAAATAATGGTTTAAAGAATAATATGGTAAATATTATAAGTATTTTAGATGATAATAAATAAAATATATATTACATATAAGTTGGGATCAGTAAGATAGAATTTTACTTTTTTTTTTTATAATCAAAAACATATAAATTTTTATATAACATTCCCCGAAAAATCCTCATACCTTGTTGTTTATAGGAAATATGGTATAATATGAATAAGGTGGTCTTTGACAATGTTGATTACTCCATGGTTCTTATTGTGGACATTGCTAAGAAGTATGAAACTGAGCTTTATATGTTGCAAAGGGCCATTATGTATGTGCCTCGTTTAAAAACCACTATTGATATCAAACGAAACCCAACAATTTCTGGGATTTTCAAACTGAACATTGATAGCATCTGCTTGAACTCTGAAATGGACCCCAAAGCTAATGGGGTAATTCCAAATGAAAAGGGGTATTTGTTGTAGGTTTCATGAAAAGTGTTGGTGTGGCTGATGCCTTGAAGACAAAGCTATGGGCTTTGAAGGAAAGGCTTAAATTGGCTCACCACCTAAATATATTTTCTTTAAACATTAAGATGGATTCGAAAGCAGGGCTTAGACTTCTTGATTCATCTCAATATTCCTCTTATCAAATAATACCTCTTCATTTAGAATAAGGACTACTTAAGGACAAGGGATGAGTTCTTCAAGCACAATATGTCTATAGAGAACCAAACACTACGACAGATATGTTAGCAAGAATAGTTGCTATCTAGAATCATGAAAGCACTCTCATATACTGAGGTGTCCATATTGTATTTCCGACATCTTGTTATCAGGCCTCAATGGGTAAGATTCTTACATATATCGGGGTTTATGAAAAACCCCAATTTTCTGTTGACCACATTAGTTTAAAAAAATAGGAAATGTACTTGCATGATTATAGGCAATTAATAATGTGGTAGCCAATGACAATGCGATTAAGATACAATCGTATGCTACTTATGAGAAAGCCCATATATTTCCGGCAACTATAAGTATAACTATATGCTAATGTAGAATGTTTTATATATTATTATCCAATTTTATATATTATAATATTTCAATGAACAATTTTTTTTTGTTGAGAAACTTGGATGTACAATTGTAAATAAAGATGTACTCCACAAAAAAATGAAAAAAGGTGTACAAGCATCATAATAAAGCGAGAAAATATGAACAATTATTAATAAAGATGTACTATAAAAAAAAAGAAAAAATGAAGAAAGGTATACAACATCATAATAAAGCATGAAAAGTATGAGGAACATAATTGTACAATCATGTTGCCAAAAATATGAATTAGGCAAAGGATAACATAAAAAAAACATTTTTCAAATAGTTTATACTATGCTTTAACTTCTAATTTTAATTGGTATCTAATTTCCTTTTTTTAATTATTGGCCATTAACTCTTAATTTTTTATTAGTGAGAGTCATTTACATATTCCTAAATTAATCCCACATTTTCTGCCCTATAATTAGGCACAATAATAGTCAACCTTAAACTTATTAATTTACCAAATCCAAATAATTGGCTTAAGTTATCAATTAATAAGGACAAAAGTGTCCAACATGATATGGGTCCATAAAGACCATGGCCCATGGTAGAGCCGGTGCTGTTGGACCTAGAACTATCTCAATCGAAGTCTACTAGCTACAGTAGCGGGCCCCCTGCTGGCCCACTAGCCTGGGATTAGCCTTAATTGGCTGCACTCTTTCTTTTCTTTTAATGCATTTCATATTTACCCAAAAAAAGACTTTTTTATATGTACAATCAGAATATTTTTTATAAAATAATTTGAAAATCATAATTTTACTTTGAACGTCAAATTAATTTTTAACAAGTGTGTATAGTATGTGAAATCTACCCCAGCATTAATAGCGGTAACAGCACCTCTCTGTGTTGTTGCTCTTCTATGATAATTGATAGTCACATAGGATTGACGTTGCTGACGTTTGCACAATCTATTATATCATTTGAAACAATAACCTCTTTATTTCAAATAGCAACTACCCGACATGAACATATACTATACATTGATAGGACGGCTCTTTCTTCGATTAAATAGGATAATACGTGGAGAATATACGTGCATATGGATTAGGGTAATAAAAATGATTAGGGTAAATTTAAAAAAAAAAACCTTTTCAGCTTGAGTGAAGACGTATTTTACCCCCATTATGTTTTGGAAACATATGCATTGGGTTAATTGAATTTGTGGCGCCTAATTTTTTCTTATTATACTATTTAGATCATAATCTCAATTTAATCTCATTTTAAATTTTGTATTGGTTGAAACCATTAAATTGAATGAAAAAAGAGTAAAAAACTAGTTTTAGTTTCTAAAAGTTTTTCTAAACCTCAAAAGCTTCTCTATCTAGTAATTGAACCACCATCTTGTAGTCGTAGCCCGCCAGTCTGCCACACTACGTCCCTCTTTGGCTATTGTCTTCTGGCGCCCACCGCCTCCTCTTCTTTCTTTTTCCTTGCTCCCGGCCCTACCATGAACGAGTAAACCCAAATGTCGAACCAATTGAGTGACCTTTCAAAAACTTGGCTTTAGCTGGTTTCAGAAAGTAGGCATTCAATGCACTTGACATAAATGCAGATAAAAAGTTTCAATCTAAGAAGCGAGGAATTAGAAGCAAATTTGTTAAGTTTCTAGAAATAACATTCCCATTCCCACCTTTGTATTTCGCAATGATCGGCTTTCTGCTTCTTAAAGCTTTCTTTACTGACACCCGAACTTGCATTCTCTAGCCTACTTGAATCCTGGCGCTTTTCCTGCACCATGGTTGGCGAGCCGCTTGAAGTCCTTGGGAAAACATATTTCATCGTCTCAGGAGATGACCCATTTCCACTCCTGGAGGACCCGAAGCAAGTGGGACCACCCGATTTCCAATACCTGATCGGCCTTCATTTGTGGGAGAAGTCAGTCACTACCACAGATAAACCCGGCTTGGAATCCCACTTCTCTACTAGGCTGGCTTGAGAAGGCGTCGCTTAGCTCGGTGAAATAGCTCTATTCCAGCTGCCACTTGAAGCAAGCCCTCTACCGTTCCAGCATCATCATGTCCAAACAGCGTAGTATCTCCGACAAATTAGTGGTCCGTTCATTTGACGAATTTGTGCTCAAATAGAAAAAAGAAAAAGCAAGGGGCTTTTTAGCTAGTGGTCTTCGATACTATGGAGGGCAGTGGCAGAACCACGTTTTTAGGCTTAGGGTGCAGGCGGAGGTAAAAATTAGTGACAGCCAAAACCTAGAAAAAAAAAATTATTTATAAAAATTAATTTTTATAAATAATTATTTAAAATATTTACTTTTTATTGTAAATTTATCTTTAATCTCTCAACTGTTGTATATTTGTCTTAATTCCGTCACTAACAACATTAACTGTTGGTTAAAAGGTGAATTTGTAAATGTCAGACATAGTTTAGGACAAATATATAACAGTTGAGAGGTTAACGACAAACTTGCAATGAAAAGTAAAGATTTAGTACTATCAGTGTTATTTACCCTTTTAATATTCTTCATCAGTTCAGGAGGAAAATTCACATTTGGCCCTTGAGTTCTTACAAAATAACCAATTTAGTACATAATATTTACAAACTTTCAAAATTCTCAGGAGGCAGTAGCATCCCCCACCCCTATATAGCTCTGCCACTGATGGAGGGTAGGGCAAGTGAGTGAGTGAGTTCATCGCTAGCACGAGTTAATTGTGAAGGAAGCTTAGGTGTGGGTGGCTGGGGACGGTGGCCAAAGAGGGACATGAGTGTGGCGGTTTGTAGAAATGATGATGGCTCAATTATTAGATATAAAAATTTTAAGGTTTTTAAGGTAAAGAGAAAGTTTTCAAAAGTTAAAACTAATTTGTAACTTTTTTTTTTTGTTCAACTTAATGGCTTCCATCTATAAAATGTCCAAAATGAATATTTAAACAAAGTTAAAGATTTTTCATGCAAAAATTTGAGGTTATGGTAAAAAAGGGTACAATAATAAAATGTTAAAGAGCCACTGATACAATTAACCCCATGTGCATTAGATATCCCTAAAACTGTAAGGCCACATACACTAGAATAATACTCCTTCTATCTCATATTTTTTACACCATTCACTTTTCAGTAATTAATCTATGATTTTTTATTTTCAACATTTTAGTATATAAACAAAGAACTTTTATATAAGAATGATAAATCAAGACATATAGTTTCTAAATATATTTTTGAAATTTTTTTTCTAACAAATACTAATATGAATAAATTTAAGTCAAGTTATGTAAAAAAGTCAAATGATGCAAAGAATATGGGATAGAGAGAGTAAAAAAAAACTATTTTACGTTTAAATTATTATAGGTTGTTTAGTTTAGTATTCGAAAAATTGATGCAACGAATAGAAACTATTAAAAAAAAAAGAGGTAATCATACTCGAAGGGAAAACTTTATTTTCACTAAATCTCAGTCAGGGAAAAATTACTTTGACTAGATGGCAGTATTGAAAATATAAACTATAGTGTAGCTCATTTTCTTATTTGGAAGGGGTGGTTGGATTGCATTGAGCGGTCTTCTTGAGATTGATTTTTTTTTTCTTTGGTTTTGTCATGCTCTTTTAATTGATTAATAAGTTGACTTGTAGATCTTATTTTAAAGAAAAAAAAAAGATGGAAACATTGTTTGGGGTACGAGAAATTAAAATGCGTGAACTCCTGCGAATAATTGAAAATTATGTTCGACAATATTTTCATGTAGCTTTCTCCCGGCCTTTTGTATAATTGAAAATTGTCTCTACTACAAGTTATACTAATTGAATAGTTTAATGAATCTATCCTACAGAAGTTACAATCAAACTAACGTTAAAACAATGGTTTCGCATTATATATGTATACGAATGAAACTTGATTGAAAATACTTTTGCACGGTCAAACATAATAAATTTAGTCTCAATTAAGCTGCAGAACTAAAATTGTACTCATTCTATTTCAAATTCTTTGTACTCTTCACCATTTAACAATTAATCTATAATTTTTAATTTTTAATATTTTAGTATATAAATAAAAAAAATCTTTATATATGAATAATAAATCAAAACCTATAGTTACTAAATATATTTTTTAATTTTTCTAACAAAAAATAATATAAATAAATTTAAGTCAAACTAATCAACAAAGGTAAATGAAGCAAATAAAGTGAGATGGAGGAAGTACTATACATATATACCAAAAAATATTATAAAGTTAGCTAGATGTATTGGAAAATAATAATAATAATAATAATAATAATAATAGTAATATAAATGGATATTGTAGTAAAAAAAACATAATATACATGAATAGAGCATAATGTTGGTAAGCTTAACCAAGTGAAGGTCTATGGAGAATAAGGAGCATTGCTACAATTATAAGTAGTTGTCACAACTAGTCTAACTGGTAAAGTGTAAGGAATACACAGGAATAACCAGAATTTAAGTAGTAGCGGCATCGCATTCTCTTCAGGCTTTAGTTTTTTATAATGATAAAATGTATCTGAAGTCCTTCAGCTTTTGTGCAGCAACTGCTTCCTCTTCTAACTTTCCAAATGTTCTCTTTAGATCTCCAAACGTCTTGTGCTTCTTACTACCAAAAAAATAAAATAAAATAAAAAACGACAAGGGCCTTGTGCATTCTCCTTGCCTCCCTTCCTCTGCAGCCTGCAGCTGAGCCCCAAATCCAACGTTTTTACGTGGCAAGCTGCACCATTTATATGCTAATTACCATTTCCACACTTCCGTACCTCCGCTATTTTTTTTTTTGTCTTTTTAGTTTTTTATTTTCAAATCTATTTCACATCCAAAAGCTCTTTTAATTTCTACACTAACTTTTGAACAAAAATAACGAAACACCTTCCATAATAGATAAATATATTTTGTTCAATTTTTTATTTTTTCCACACTTTTCATGTCTAATTGCATTTTGGGCCAGTGCTAATTTGACTGTCTTTGACGAATATATGAATTCGATTGTGTCAAAAATCAACATTTCTAGTCCAAGACTCCTTAACTTTGGAAAAAGAAAAAAAAAAAAAGCATGTTTTCCTAAACACAGGCATTAAAATGCACCAAGCAATTATAGTTTATCTATCAAAAAGCGTATTGCACGCCTCCTTGTTTAAGGCAAAATATAGTCTTTTTTTCCCATAAAATTTGGGATACATGTATAATTTGTGTTTCTTTTTAAGTATTTATAACACAGTAGTATATGTGTAATTTATTATGTAGTTTAACAAAAAACTTGAGCAATAATGTGTCATTTAATTTACAAACAATATTTTTTCTATAAAAGTATAAATTTAAAATGAAATAAATGTGTATATAGTAATGACAGATCCAGAAATTTTACAAAAGAGAGTCTGTGCACTATACTATATATTAATTGTGGAACAAAACAGTGACCCCCCAAGTGATTGCTTAACCCATTTTCTAGCACATGCAAATATCTTTTCTTTCCATTTTGGTTCCTAAACTACTCCATCTCACTAGGGTTGAAAATGGGTCGGGCCGAGCTCGAGCCTAGTGGTACTACCTGGGCTCGACCTCGAATTACTCGAGCCCAATTTTTCAGGCTCGAGTTTGGCTCGAGGTGGGCTCAAGCTCGGCTCGAAAAGCCGGTTAAGCTCGAATAACATATACATCTTTAATACCTTAACTACAACTTAAATGAAAGATGAGGACTAAATCTGTAATTTATTTACATAAATAACCAAAGAATGGAAAATTAGAGAACTTATCCCTAACTTTCTTATCACTTTTTATTCTACCCTGATTCTATGAACTGCACAAATGAGACACCATTTTCCTCACTTGTACGAATAACCCAATCGCAAGGGTAGGATGGCCGACCTGGGTTTCCGAGTTCACTTCCAGCGTCAAGGGTAAGATGGCCACCGTCTGCTTCGAGCGTCGATTTGGGCTTTGATCGTTCTCGAATCTTGTCATTGATTTTTGCGTCGATTTCGACATCAACCATTGTCGTCGTTGATCGTCGTCAAGGGCAGGTTGCCAATCGTTGTTGATTCGAGCGTTGATCGTCATCGTCATTGATTGTCGTCGCGATCTGGTGGTGGTCGACTGTGGATTTGGTTTGAGGCTGTCAAGCAACGCTGGCGTCGCTGGTGGAACGGTGGTGCGCGCCGGCTAAGGGTCAGTCAACTAAGACTGATTCTTCCTGCCTGGGGCCGTCGGACAACAAATTATGGCAGGGGCGTGGTGCTCGGATGAGGATTCTGGTGGCGACTGGGATTAGGGCGATGGGATACGGCGAAAGTACGACTTGAGTTCGCTGCAATTCGTGTTGTCGGGCGATGCTCTGCTGAGTGAGGAGGTGATTGAGGGGTTCGAAGACAAGTATCTTGGGGTGAAAAACTGAAGATTCTACAGGGATATGGATTAATAGAGTCAACCGGGATCGGGGCATCAACGGACTCACTGGAGGAGAGTCGGCGGTACGGGACAGCAGGGCTGTTGTCTCCAAGCATGGACAAGGGAGGGACTAAGGGGAAAGGGGAGTGGGCTGGGTTGGGAAGCATGGGACAGGGGCTTGTAATGATAAGGCCCAATAAACTAAATATCGGGCTTGTTAAGCTCGAAGGCCTATGAGGCCAAATACCTGTAGGCTCGAGCTTGGCTTGAAAAAAACTCGAGCCTAATTTTCGGCTCGAGCTCAAGCTCGAAAATACCCAACTCAAAAATCTCTTACTCGAGCTCGAGCTCTACTCGAATAAAGCCCGGCCCCTTTTCACCTCTACATCTCACGATTAAACCTTGAGAGAATGAGATAGTATCGGGTTGGTGCTTGGGTCAATAAATTTGCAAATTTGGGAAATGTAGTTGTCAAAAAGAACAATTACAAGGACTTTTTCCAAATTTTGTTTGTCTCAAAATTTTTGTGCTTATAATACACTGCAGCCTTTATGCTATTGATCGTTTTATTTCAGTCTCTAAATTCTATTTATTTACAATTTTATTTATTTTTTTGTCTTTATTAAGTCATTGTTAAATCTTATTATTGATCTCAAAACTTTACTTTGATTTTTATGTCAATGCTTAAATATCACTTTTTGTGGGAAAGTTGTTTCTATCCTCTAAGGAAAGAATTTAGTCATTATGATTTGCTTGTCATGACTTAGACGGTCCTTAGATTGTGCTTGGATTTTTCAGTTTAAACCTATAATTTGTATTTTTTTTTTACTTTATTTTTTTATATTTTAATTATTAAACATCACTTTTTGTTACTAAAATCTCACTCTTTATCCTATTAATCCAAAAACTTCATTTTGTAAAGATTAGAACATGGTTTTAGGCTATCTCCATATTTCAGGTTTTTTTATTTCATGGAAAAGTTTTTTGCATCAATGATTAAACCTATTTTTAAATGCTAAAACTCTAATTTTTTCTCTCTTTATCCATAGACTTTGTTATTTAATAATTATTTTACTATATTTATATTAAGTACTATTACAAATTAAACTGCCGCAACGCACAAGATAAATGAACCTCGTGTTTATTAAATGATGACATTATAAAATAAAATTTATAAACTTGCATACAAAACTTAATGATTGTAAAAAAAAAAAAAAAAGGAAGATCTAAAAATGTTTTGATTTTGCATTTATTTTTTCTGCCTTTAGTTGACTTCCTTCAATGAAATATGGAGAAGGTGAATAAGATGCATATGTTATATAGAATGTACAAAACAAAGATTTTCTTTTATCCTGTAAACTTGGACATTCGTTCTCACTTGGCTCATTTGACTCTATCAAGTGTCCAATTAGTTCTTTAATTTTTTCATATGTTTGAAAAAAAAAAGATTAACAAAAAAATTTTAAATCATTGATAGAAAAATATATGAAAATTGAGGCACCAATATAGAACTTCTATCGTCATAATTATCAATAAAGAGAAGAAATTGACCTATTCTTTTATTTTTATTAAGGTAAATGAGGAATATTCTTTTATTCCATTATGTGTTCTAAAAATTATGGGGGCCAATCAAAAAATTAAAAAGGATCAAATTACTAAATTATTCGTCACTTATTAATATTTTTCTATAAAATTGGGATTTATAGACCCTCATATAATATATGTGGGTACGCCACTGGACCATATAGCGCGTAATATGATTGTCCCCAGCACTAACGAAGCGAACAATAAATTAAAAAAAGTGCATATATAAGACAACCTCACAGGACCTTCTAATGGCATGACAAATCCTTGGATCCCAAGCAACTAAACTTATTCGTCGTTCAAAATGAATGCTAGTAGTATTATACTATTTTTTTAAGAGAATAACTAGTAATATTATATTTTCGTCGATCTTCCTGGTTCCACATAAACATTAATTATGCATTTATTAAATTGAGAAGGAAAGATTGTCTTAATCCACTATCATATTTTAGTCCATCTTTCTGGTCTACCTGCACCTGTACATACATTGGTTGATTATTATAAACAACACAACAAGCTGAAGTCAAATAACAATAATTAAAATTTATAGTGAGGTTTGCTAAATCTACTAAATTTTTTACAAAATTTGGTACAAAATATTAGATGTGGAAAGTGATTGAATGCAAAAAAGTTAACATATAACACTTTTTTTTTCAACTATCAATCAAACTATATCATGCAAGATTTAGTATGATTTTAATATATTTTGTGCTACTCATTTATAATGCATTCATTCCAATTTAGGTGGTCCATTTGATCTTTTACATAATTTTAGGAAACTTTATTTTGTACCATAAAAAAAAATTAACTTTATTTTATAATACATTATCTATATATATATATATGATCCAAGCAGAAAGATAAAGGAAATCCTCAAAGAGGTTCAAAGTTTACATCAGTCAAATGTTGAAGGGTATAAACAGAAGAGGGACATACTGTCCAATACACACTCTTCTGGACACTCGCCCATTTAGCTATGCATAAAGCACACTTATTGGCTGTTTCGGCCACTTCCTGGACAGAACAAGCAGAAAAAGAGCTTTGCAACATTTTAATGTCAGAGATTAAGGAGCCTATCCTCCAATCTTCTTGATCCCTTAAGCTGCTGATTAACTCATTATCTGACGACTCAATTTCTACAACAATGTGTCCAAGTCGAAGCAAGTCCTGAAGCCCCTTCCTGGTTGTTTCAGCTAAAGCTGCTCGCTTGTGGGTGTTGTCAGCGAACAAAACCTGGTTGTGCAGAACATTCCCTTGCCAGTCATAAGCCAGATAAGCCATTCCAAACGAGTTACCCCTGTGGACTTCAGCTACATTGATTTTGATGGAGCCTTGAGGTGGTTTGTTCCACTGATCTGAGTTCTTGTTTCTGTGCAAAGGAAGACTTGTATCACCCAGGTTCTGGTGTGCTTGGTGATGCTCAGCAATAGCAACTTGAATCCTGTGAATTACAGAAGCAGGATTAACTTTTTTCTTTTGAAAGATGGCCTTATTTCTTGCTAGCCAAATGAACCAGCAAGTATAAGCAATAGTTGAGATAATAAGCTCCTTGTTTTCCTGTGTATGATGTAAAGCACGGAAAAACTCAAGAAACCATTGATCAAAAGTTTGAATTGCAACATTGTGAGGTTTATAATCCAAGCACACAAATCAAATAAGATGGGTCCATTCACAATGCAGCACCATACGTTTCACTATTTCATCATGTGAACGAAAAGGGCACTTAGGATTTATCAATATACATTTTTGACCAAGTTTAGGCGAACAACTACTCCATTTTTATAGAGCCGCCACATAAAGTTCTAAATCTTAGAAGAGCATTTAATTTTCCAGATTAAATTTTATACACTAGGATTTATCTGATGAGCAGTTGAAGCACTAAGATTAACAGGAAGAGTATTTTTCTGTACCCCATAGGCAGTCTTGACAGTAACTCTACCAGTCTTGTCATATGGCCAAATTAGCTTGTCTATCCCTGGGTTATGGCTAATAGATATCTGTAAAATAGCTAATACATTTTATATATGGCTAATACATTTAATATATATAAAAAAGTGAATAGTAATATTTTCTTTCTGTTTCTTAAGGAAGAGAGTAAATTATTTTAAAAGTACCTAGAAAAACTAAATATTTGGAAACAGATGGTACTGTTAAACAAAGAATGGTGATTTTCTTCACCCAGTAACAAAAATAACAATTAACGAATACCTCAGCAGCTTCCCTCGGCCGGTTTATCATTGCTTTTTTTTTTTCTTAAAAGAAAAAAAAAACTTTGGGTGTGACGCCTGAAGGTTGATCTAATGGATGTTTTAAAGTATATTAGGGTCAATTTTGGTTTAAGTGCTACAGTTCAAGTTTTTCTCGAGGAAAAAAAAAACTTTCATTTTTATGAGATTGTCCCTCTTTACCTTTATAAAAAAACTTGTAATATCTTATATTAATCGTATTTTGAGTAAAAAAAGAACTTTGGTTGTTCTGTTTTAGGGTTCATTTGATATTATTGACAATGTATCAATAGGGTTTGTTTTATATGTGAGGATTATTGAATCTTGCATTTTAAGAATTGCTCAAAAAATATTCTAAAATATTTAAGTACGTTTTGTTAATTTTTCTTCTCCCCCCCCCCCCCTTAGGCTGGATACCTAAAATATTTTTAATACATTATTAGTTTTCAAATAATCTCAGTTTTAAACGGTCAGTTATCTTTCTGGTGGATAAATAATCATGCCAACCACAAGTTTAAATAATGCTTCTGATTTATCTGATCAGAACTTCTTACGAGTTTTCTGCCAAAATTAATTAAATCTAACCCTGATCGAATGTCGAAGTTCTGATCAAGCAGTGGCAACAAGGCGGTACATTGAACTAGCTAGTAGAGAATGAATGAAGCAACTATCAGATCGTTCAATGGTGTCTGTTAGCATCTTTTTATCATTTTGTTTAATTTGCTCATCATTTTTAATTAGTATAAGTTTATGCATAAATTGGCTTTAATTATGATATATTTATCATAAAATTGTGTCTAATTTTCTGGAGGGAGAGAGAGAGAAAGATAGAGAGCTATGTCTATATTGTCTTTCTCTAATTTTATGTTAAACTATTTTCTACTACATGATTAGAAATTGTTTTATTAATGGCTGTGACCAACATTATAATTTAAAGGAAAAATGATACACTTAGGTCACGTGGATGATTGGCAAACACCAGAAACCAATAATCACCAAAGTTGATGATAAGGTTTTCTGGCAAACTTGTTTCAATGTATTAAATTCGAAAGCAGGCACTGGATGTTTCTATTAGAATATAAAAATGGCCGATTTGAATAGTTCGTTACATGACTTCTTTTCATGGGATTTATTTATTTAATGCCACTATACACTTTATTAAACCTTATAAAGCCAGCGAAGCATGCCTTTTAATAACTTTTTATTTCAGAAAGACAAAACATCATATTAAAAGTTCAAATAAATAACTATAAAGTATTTCATCGTGGAATACGTGATCTTCTTGGATGTACTCCAATTTTCTTTTAGTAGAATAAGTGCTTTGTTTCGTTCGTTCTTTATTTTGTTATTTAATATCTATTTGTCATCAGTAAAAAAAAAATATTCCGTCCTTTGTTCGACATGCACTTATTAAATTACAAATGCATGTATAAAAATGACAAATTTAATAATTAAGCCTTGACTTACGCTAATGCTTCTGATGTTAAGTGATCTTATCAAACAATTCAAGGTTAAATCCTCTGGTTCCACCTCAAACTATCCCTTGTGCGTCAAAAGATTAATTAGCCTATTCAGGAATTAATTTAAAAATTAACGATGTCCTGCATTCCTATCTTAGTTGCAGTAAGGGGACTTAACTTCCACACCCCTTAACCGGATTCCAGCCTTCTATCCCCTTTTCCCATCCTTAAAAAATCCTTTACTTGTAGTAACTAGTAGATGTATATGATCTACATGCAATGATAAAAATAAATAGTATGGTTGTTTCACATTAGTCGGTTATTTCATATTCTTTATTCAAGTTTGCTTGAATATATATTCATATTATTGTTTTCTTATAAACATTTAAAAAGCATATTTGAAAACTATAAGCTCTCATTCATTATTTGTGAGTATGCATGCTTATTTATATAAAAAAAATTGAAAATAGAAAATTATAGATTAATTACTATGAATAGCATATCATTTAAGAAATTATGATAGGTGTAGCATAATTTTTAAGATACCATTTACAATAAAAAGTTCATATTTTTATAATACATTTTAAAATAAATAAAATCATGAACTAATTATTCTGAACAGTAAAGGGGTCAGCTACTGTGAAGTGGGGTAATAACATTATTAGTTGATGGGCAAAGTGATCGGATAAGCTGGGTCCAAGAGTTTGGCGAACAATAAATCAGAGTCCTGCGTGCAAAAACAACGTCAGAACCCTGGGATATGCTCCCAAGGGAAACCCTCCGATGCTCAAGTTAGCTTTCCATTGATGAGTAGTAAGAAGAAAGAAATGAGAGTCAGAATGTCATACTTTAGGATTAGTGAGAGGTTTGTATAGCTAAGGTGTGCTCCAAGTAATTCATCTTTAGAATAAAAATCTCGTAGTTTATCCTATATTTATGGGAAGGTGTTCCCTTCTAACAAGGAGTTTCCCTTTGGGATCTACTTGGGCTCTAAAAAATGGCATAGCCCCTAGACTTCCGGATTTGGGCCTATAAGCCCATTTCCTGCTATAAGTGATTATTGAAAAATGTATTAGTGTGTGAGAACAATTATGTATCATTGTATAACAATCTATCTATAGTGATAAAAACAATTATATCAATATATGTGATTTTAATAACTAAATAATAAAAAATATATATAAGAAATTTATATGAGAAAGTCATGAGATGGATCTTGTTTAAGGATTATCCCTTTTCCACTTTGTAAGTTTGTAACTAGTTCATATGGAAAAATTGTGAAATTTGACATTGCTTTATCTCTACAAGTTGATAATAAATAATAAATCTAGTGCACTGAGTTTCTAGTAGTTCCTTTATTAACACTCTCTAAATACTCCCTTAATTTCGGACTAATTGAGCCATTTTCTTCTTTTTTTTTAACTTAAGTTTAATTTTAATTTTATTATTATTATTATTATTATTATTATTATTATTATTATTATCATTATCATTATATATATATATATATATATATATATATATATATATATTTAAAAAAATATGATTTTTTCATTTTCTATTTATAAATTTAATTTTTTTTATACTTAAAATCACAACAAGTATAAGAGTTAGAAGGTACTGTAAGAAAGTTAAGGATGTGAAGCGTCTGCTATGTGAAACCTTGGATGGTTTTAGCTGCAGTTTAACAACTTCTAAATATTTGATATTTTGGAATGAGGCGTTACATGAAGCTTGAATAATCTGCATGAGATGTCTTATTTTATTGCCAATTGAGATAGGAATGAGACATGAATCTAAACTCTACATTTATATACAAAAATGTGTAAGGCAACAAATTATAAATTAATTATCATGAGTAATATATGCGTTAAATAAATTGTGGGAGAGGTATAATTGTATAAGCAATTAGCATAAAACAAGGAACACCCACCCATTTTCTATTATTGACAGTAAAAAATTACATATTTTGTGAAGAAAAAGAAATTGTTCTGCTCTATTGCACATAATTACACAGTACATGAGACAAACTTAAATATATAAAATAAGATCATGGGTATGTGATAACTATAGGACTGAGAGGCCTTAAAATACTTATAATACCTTTCAAACTTCTATCACCGAGTTTCCCTTCCTTTACTCTTTTCAAAGTGCATGGATTTAATTAATAAGATATGAAAATATTCCTTATATAGTGGGTCCTGTAATATTTTTTGGCATAAAAGGCCACATTTATTCTTTTACTTAAATTAATTAAGGGGTTTTCTCTTCAACTACGATTAGTAAGGCTTAGATAAATGGCTACTGGTTACCTTGTTCACCTTTTGCATTCTTCACAAATGTTCTGCGGGCGTACGAGCCAAGTTAAAAAAAGGTTGTTTTAGTTAATCAACATTTCTTTAGAGAATATCGATATTGTTTGAGATTATAATGGGTTGGATATGATATCAAATGGGTTATGAGGTAGCCAAGTGCTTAGAAAAATATGAGAAAATTGCTGTAATCGAACCCCAAAGGTGATACAGTCTGAGAATCACAAAACCTAAAGTCATAAGCCTTCACAGATAAACTTAATCAAAGAGGGCACCAAGCAACCAGGTGATTACAGATATTCTCAAGGGCACACCATACCTTTTGGACTTAGTTATAAATTCATCACCTGACCATCCAAACACCTCCAAGGCCTAAAGCCACTTTTAGCCCTTAAACTCGCTAGACCAGGAGATTTAACCCCCTTAACTTGAACCTGGTTGAACTTGCAAACATGAAACACTTTACCCTTTGGCTTCCTGTGTGCATCACATGACCTAATACCATTTCCCTTAACTATTCCAGTAATGGTAGCGAGATGGAGATACCATGACGAATGAAGCAAAATTCCAACATAGATGGACTAAACAATAATATAATCAAAATACTTAAAATGCATAATAAAAAGTAAAGATTTACCACGAGAGCCTCCAGAAGTAGGCTTCATGGTGGCAGAGAAAGCGAAGGTCTCAATATTGTCGACATCATACGTGTCATGGAAATCAAACTCTTCTTCCTTGAACTCGTAAAAAACTACCTCAAAATCATCATCCAAGTTGATGGCCAACTTCGAGAACCATTTCATGGACCTATACTTGATGCGTTCTTCTTTAGGTTAGGCCAAAAAAAGTTAGCAGTCAGGTGGTAGAAGTCCTAAGCCGTGGTGGGGATGAAATCGATGGATAATGGCACAGTTACACATGATCCAAACAAATCAGACATATCAAAATAACAATTATTCAACCAAAGTTCAGGGGGTTTGAAGAGAGATTTTTCAGAAAAATTTTATCTTTATTAATGGTGATATCATTGGGGATGATCAGGAAGTGAGTTTTGGATTTTTTAAAAGGGTTTACATACAAGCTCTATCCCCACTAATCTCCCTCTCCCTTATGCTCCCAGCTTGTAAGTTCTAATTTCTTTTAATTTTTTTATTTATGATGTTTTTTCTATAACAATCTGGGTTTAGTGTTTTGGATTTATGTATGACTTAAGATTCTAATTTGGCCAGTCTTATCTTAGATTTGACTATGTTGTGTTCAGTGACAACAGCTTCATGTTCTTGCTAAATCTGCAGTGGTGTTGATTAAGTGAACATCAGCTTAGTATTGTTTAGTTGTTGAATCTACTATTAGTTTGCAAGGTTTACTAGGTTGGGCCATTGATCAGTGCTATCATTGCCTGAATTGTTAAGAGTAAGCTATGTTAAGTCACATGATGCGCACATGGTGTGAAAAGGGTTAAAGTGTCCTGAATTTGCAAGTTGAGGGGGTGAGTTTGATCAATTCCAAGTTAAGAAGTTTAAGTGTTTAGGTCTGGCAAATTTCAGAGCTAAACATGGCTTTAGGCTAGAGGAAAACATCTACCACTTTTTCCATTGGCATTTGTTGTTTATTTTTCCAGTAAGAAAATGTTAAGGAAACGGCTTTTAGTTTGAGCAATCCTTGGCCAAATCCGTGAAATTTTTGTTGTGAAGGCTTGCTCGTCGGATCTGCCTTTCCTCTTTTATAACTTCCATAATTATTATTATTTTTTTGTTTTGGTTCATTATGATTCCTATCACCATCCACCATCAAGCCATTCTTAATAGGTAAGTTAAATATGTTACCTCCTTTTTATATCTATAAATATTTAAATATTTCAATGCCATCTTTTATGATATAAAACAAGTATGAATACATTAAATCTCACATCTCCCAAAACTTGTACATAACTCAATATATAAAGAAAATGAGGGATTTGTACAAATAATGTGTAACATAATTATAAACGAGATCACTGATATATTACGAGTTCAATTTCTCATAAAAAGACAAGTGTGAATGTATTAAATTTCATTTACTTTCAAAATTTTACATATATACAAATCAAATGATAAATGTGTATGAAACTTGATGTATAAAGCAAGTGATGAATATATATATATAATATGTGCTACATATATATAAATGAGATTAGAGATATGTTATATATATATATTGTTATATGTACGAGATTTTTTTTTTATTAATGAGATGAAAATTTTGAAAAAATTTGATTAATAGTAATATAATATTAATATATACAAATAAGAGGTTATATATGTAGAACTTGAAATAAAAATAAGGTTACGGATGTGTACAAATCAAACAACTGATAAATAAATTTGTTATAAAAGATTTGTATAAATTATGTGAGATATGTCAATAAATAAAATTATGAGAATTTTAATTTATATGTACAAAATTTGATAATAAAGCAATTGATTGATATGTACAAAACATGTGATTTAATACATATGTACAAACAAGATCAGGTATATGTTAAATATATATTCAATTATTTTAATGTATGAGTATATAAACGTAAGTTCTTTTATACATATATAATTATATATTTATACGATTGAAAATTTAGTCGAGCAGTGGTAGAATTAGAATTGTTTACTCGAGGGGTGTAACGATGGCCTTTGGTCCGTTGTGATGATAACGTAAGGCTAATGATAGTGGTAAGGCTGAGGAAAGAAAGCGTCACATGTCTTGTTCACAAGAAAGGTTATCGAGCTAAGGATTAGATTAGGCAAGTATAGACTTAGGATGGGCTTTAAGGGAGGTAAGAGAGATATGGACACTGTTAAAGAGGAAATGGATGCAGAGAGTAAAAAATGACATCATTTTTTGTATGTGCTATTGTTTGAAGAGTGACGTCATTAACAAAGCCACATCCTTACTTCAGCTGCTTATCAAGGAAAATTATGCATGCAGTCCCCATCTTCCCGGCCCATGTTTTATTGCCCATACTCTCTATATTCTTACACCATATTCGGGGGCAAAACGCACCCGGTCCTTATATTTTGAGAAAATTCCAAGTTATTACCTATAATTTACAAATTGTGAAAAATCTAGAGGGCGACAGCACCCCTGCCCCATCATAATTTTGCCACTAAAGCCAACGATGAGATAGGGTCGATGTGAGATCGGCGCATGGGGGGAATAATTATATCTTAATGAAACACAATATTAATTGAAGATGTACGACTTAGATAAGGTAAGTGTATTTTTTACCAACGTGTTCATAACTCCCTTTAGTGTTTTTAGCATTTGTTGTAGTGATTTTTTGAGTTGTTTTATCAATTCATCATTAATTTGTTAGCTTGCCACACATTTCATCTACATGAAAGTACATCAAATACTTGTAATTGTTACAAAAATCTACTTTACCTTTACTTTTTTTTCATATGGCAAAAATTATTATATAGAACTATTTTACCTTGGGGTGTAGATGCCACATAATTTATTATTACAATTAGATTTAATTTAAAAAAATAATTAAAATTTGAATTCAAATTAATTTAATACATTATTGTACATTATTATTATTATTATTATTATTATTATTATATGAAGTGTTTATTTGTTCAATTTATTAAAACCTTACATTTTAAGAAATTTGAATTGTAATTTTAGAATATTGTTTCTTAAAATAAAATATTCTTAATTATTTTTTTTATGTCGGATAAGTTAAAAAAAAATAATAAAATTCTAAATTACATTTTAAATTTCTTAAATGGAAAAATCTAAAATCGACAGGTAAAATAAATAATCATTTTATATAAAAATAATATATAAAATATCTTAGACTTTAGTTTGAAGCAAAGATGCCTTAAAACTTATTTATAGTCTCATTTGGTATAAAGACATTTGGCTTGATGTTGTTCAAGGCTGTAGGTTTAACAAACTTTTTTTTTTTTTAACTTAGGCTTGTTTTATTTGAATCGGCCAACATTTGTGGACTAGTCTGGAATGCTCCCTATGTTATGTGTGTCATACATCAATAATTACTTTTCTGCCTCAGTAAAACTTACAATTCTTGACCATGTCTTTCCCTTTCTTCTACCAGCCTCATTGACGCCCTCTCTCCAGATGTTTGTTCTTACACCCCACCTCTGCCTCATTAACCCTCAACAAGCATTATTGTTAGAAGATCCACACCTTTTTTTCCTGGTCTCTAATCAACCTCTAATCTATCAAATGGTGCCAGAATTGTCACATTCACAATGAGGATTATACAGGCACTTTAATTCTAAGGCTAATATGGAATAGCATAAGACAACAGGGGGAACAACAATGGAAACATAAGTGACAAAAGATGGCAGGGGGACTGTGACAAAGACTATGTGACCATCTTCGTAGTTAGTGGCGGTAGGGCAGTTGCAATGACTGGTTCTTCGTGGCTAGGGTTTCACCTAAAGAAAAGTAAAAACAAAATTTTTGTTCAAGCTTTTTTTTTTCTATCCCTCATATATATATATAGAGAGAAAAATCATAATGTGCATAATACATAATTGGAAAATTACATATATATCAAAATAATGTAAAAATAATTTTAGTACTAAAGCATAACACGTGCAATACGTAAAGACAATCATATAAACATATAATCATACTCCCTCTGTCCCATAATAGATGAAACGTTTATCTGGAAAAAAAATTAATGTGTAACTAATTTGTATTTTTTTTTTTATAGTAAGAGTTTAAATAATGATTAAAAAAGAAAAGATTATTTTTTTTGTTTTGTGCAGTGAGAGATTGAGTGAAGATTCAAAAAAATATTATTTATTGGGTTTTATGTAATCAAAGTTTAAATGTGGGTAAAAAAATAAATTGATTGTTTAAAATTTTTCAAAAGAGGAAATGTTTCAATTTTTTTTGGGACATCTCAAAAGGAATATGTTTCATCTAAATTAAGACGGAAGGAGTATATGTTTTGAAAGAAATTTTGAATTTATATTAATGCAAATCCAAAACAGATGCTAACCAAGATGTGAAAGGTGATTCCCAAGATGTTCTCTGTAAAATCTAGTGGCCCTTCGTAGCATGAAATGGGTAACTTCATTTGCTACTCTTATAACAAAAGAAAAAAAAAATGAGCATCAAATGAACTTGTAAAATCCCTAATTTCATTTATCAAAACATTGAAATAAAACATAGATGGAGACTGACCCTTATTAAGCTTAGGAATGATTTGCAACAAATCCAACTCAAGGATAAGGGAACCAATACCATGTCGATAAGGCTCTTTTAAACCCCACGTAACTGATATGGCTTCTAGATATTAGATGTCTTTTCCATCGTAGACCCAACTATGTAACAAACTTGACCAGCAGCATCCTAGCCAACCGCTTTGATTGCAGCATGTTTAGCTTCCTTCTCCAAAGATGTATTAATGTTGATCTTGACCAGTGAAGCTTCAAGCGGCTACCACCAGACCTCTGAATGGATGCATGCATTACGTTGATCCAATGTAGGCTTCACAAATGAAGTCCACCATTCAATCCATGAATTAATTGCTCTAGTTGTCTGTTTAGGATGTTGACAAAAGGCTTCATGGATGACTGAATTTTTATTATACTACGTGAACCATCCTAGCCAACCGCTTTGATTGCAGCATGTTTAGCTTCCTTCTCCAAAGATGTATTAATGTTGATCTTGACCAGTGAAGCTTCAAGCGGCTACCACCAGACCTCTGAATGGATGCATGCATTACGTTGATCCAATGTAGGCTTCACAAATGAAGTCCACCATTCAATCCATGAATTAATTGCTCTAGTTGTCTGTTTAGGATGTTGACAAAAGGCTTCATGGATGACTGAATTTTTATTATACTACGTGAACCATCCGAAAATAGCCACCAAAATCATTGCCATTTCATTCCTTCCTATAACACCACTCACTGATCCCACCATAAGTCTAGAACTAAGGTAATATCGTTCACTAACTCCTAGATGACAAAGTAAAAGAACCGACATTCAAACAAGTTATGGTCAACGAATTCAATAGCGTGATCATAAACTGGACATGTCAAAGAAAACCACCAAACCTTGCTTGGTCAAATTGTCTCAAGTTAGCAATGCATCTACACACGCTTTCCATAGAAAGAAATAGACAAAAAGAAGGAGAGACATGCTCATGAACCAAGACCAGAAATGAAATCGAAGTAACGAGTCCTTTTTGAAGAGCAAAGCATAAGCGGAATAATAAGCTGATTTAACCATGAAGATGCCAAAATCATTTATTCCCCAAGTTAAAAACATCATCCTTGAACCGAGGTGATAAGAGAATTATCTTGACAGTTGCAACATCCAAAGGGTGAAGAAATGCATCAATCAGAATGTAGTTTTAACATATTTGATCAGGCATCCTACATGCCATTGCTCAGTACCCAACACAATTATTGTAATCGGTCTCAGCTTTTTCCCTAGGCAACTAATTATCATACCAAAGAAAGATGTTGGCTTGCTCCAACTCGCACAATTTCTCTACCATCCAAAAGGCCTTTATATATAGTGAATATGATTTCAAAATTGAAGCTATCAGGAAAGACGAAGATGAGTGGTACCTTCCTTTAAGAACTTGAGCCACCAAACTTGTATTAGTTTGAGCCAGTCTCAAGGCTTGCTTTGCTGACATAGCTAAGTTAAAAGCATTTACATCTTAAAAGTCAATCCCACTAGATCTTTTAAAGTACATAACCTTTCTAGCAACACCAAGCTATTTTTCTCTTTTCAATATTTGAGGACTAGAAGAATGTCGTGGCCAATGATTGAATCTTATTGTAAACTTCTTTCAGGATACGAATGCAACTCATTAGGTGGGTGGGCATGGCTTGAACAATTATTTTAATTAGGTGGCTACTACCAGTCTGAGAAAGAAAGGAAACCTTCCATCTCGCCATCTTAATCTTTATATGCTTATAAAGATAGTTGGATTGTATTTTCCTTTTCTAACCAAGCAACCACAGGGAGCCCAAATACTTATTTGCTTTTAGGCAGGCCTCCATCCCAAACAGACTCATAAGCTAATCTTGAACCTCATGCCAACAACTAGGACTAAAGAAGATATATGATTTTTGTATATTAACCATCTAACCCTAGGCATACTCATAAGGCTGCAGTAAAGCTAATAAATGTCTCACACCCTATTCCTTAGCTTTTAGGAACAAAATATTGTTACCTGCAAAAAACAAGTGTGACACTGGGGGACTATATCTGCTAATTATAATACCCGAGACTCTATTTTACAATTCTACTTGTTTAAGAAAAAGAGGCAATCCTTTAGTGCAGAATAAAACTAGAAAAAGGGTAAAATGATCACCTTGCCTGAGCCCTTTTGATGGTTTAATGCACCTAAAAGGTTGTCCATTAATTAGGATAAACAAAAATGAGGTAAATGTCACATAACTCATAACAAGAGTAACCCATAAATCTGGAAATCCCGTCTTGCACATTATGGCTTGTAAGAATAATCACTCCACTTGATCATAGGCTTTTGATATATTAACTTTCACTATCAAGGAACTAATTCCCCTTATATACAGACTATTTATGTAGTGGCACATCTCCAAAGTAACCAAAGTGTTATTCATTAAAAATCTACATTGCACAAAAGTATTTTGATTGTCCATGATAAGTTGAAAGAGGAATGGTTTAAGCCTATTCACCAAGACCTTTGAAATAATTTTATATAACATATTACAAAGGCTAATTGGGTGAAAGTCTACAATTGATTTCGAACTAGGCACTTTCAAAATCAAAACAATATGCGTGTGATTAAGATCATCCAAGATAGTGCCACTCTGAGGAATATCGAACATAAATTGAACCACCTTCCTATTTAATAGATTCCAGTACTTCTGAAAGAACAATGGCAGAAGGCCACTAGGTCCTAAGAATTTAGTAAGGTACATCTGAAATAAATCAATATGAACTTCATCCTTAGTAAATAGCTTCTACAAGTCTTTAGCCATATCTTTAGTAACCACTTACTACACTAAAGGGGGGGATTTCTTCAAACCGAGATGGATTGGGTGATGCAAATAGAACCTCAAAATATGACACAATGTCCTTCATAATTAACCCTATGTTTGAAATCTCGGTTTCATCCTCTTTCCAGAGGTTTAGAATTTGATTGTGTTGATTTGTACCATTCACCACTTAGTGAGAAAATCTTGTGTTCTTACCCCCCTCTTATAGCCATGTAGACTTAGCTCGTTGACTCTAATACTCCTTTTATTGATTATAAAGTTTACATAAGTTTACCACCAACCTATTTTTTTCATTTAGCACACCCACATTTAATCAAGCAACAACCAACATTTTCAACCTCTTCTCAACATATTTAATCTTTGATTGAATACTTTTTGCATCCCTCTTCCACTTTTGAAGACTTGTCGTACAGGAAATCAATTTATCCAACAATGAACCACGACCCTTTGACAAACTAGCTCAGATCACCTTCTCGTACTTATCATCAAGCATCCACATTAATTCAAAACACCATGCATGATTTCTAGGAGTATTTGACTTACCCAACAAATACAAAGGAAGGCCACAATGATCTAAACACACAAGAAGAAAGTGAAGAACTCTAGCTTGGGGGAGAGAGGTTTTTCCATTCCATTAACTCTAAGCCTTAATCTAGCCTTTCTTGGACACAGACAACAACCAAGCAAACATGATCCCAAGTAAAGTCTGAACCATAATAGCCTATATCAATTAATTGAGCCTTCTCAACCACCTTTTTGAAGCATCCATTTGCGCTTAATCATGGTCCCTATCTTTATCTTTTTCTGAAGCCTAAAAGATCTCGTTAAAATCACCTAAGGCTACCTATGATAGTGCACCATATGCTACCAGTTAATGGAGCAAATCCTTTGACTGATATTGAAGTTCTCATTTTGGATTACCATAGAACCTAGTCAAGCCCCAAACTAAGCCAAAAGTAGAAATCTTTACATCAATATGATATTAAGAGAACGATAAAAAATCTATCTCATATTATGATCTCCATAGTAAGGCCAAACCCTAGTTTCTTACCCCACACCAAATTGAAACCCTAATTTTCCTCCATACTTTTTTCATCTCCGATGTAGTTTTTTAGGTTTTAATAAGGAAAACTACATTGGGGGTCCTCTTTTTTATTGTCCTTTTTAAGGCTTGAACTATTCGGGATGACCTAAACCCTTAACAGTTTAAACTAAATAAGATCATTAGGACCCCCAAAAATAGCTCGACATCACTCTTCTTTGCCTTAGGGTCATGCTCTAATTGGAAACCCATAACCATCTTTCTCTTCAAAGAAGTGACCGAACCCTTAGTCCCCCGAGTAACCTGATCATTAGTGAATCTTCAGCTGACCTTTCGAACCCTCATGCCAACCACCAGCCTCATTAAGGCCTTTGTTATGCATACTTAGATGGAAGCCTGGTTCTCATGGGTGCTGGTACTACCACCACCCTGCAAACTAAATACAAAATTATCACGCATGGGCGAAGTGGAAATCGGATTCACAAGTGAAGCTCCCATTTGGACTAAAGCTCCTATCTTATTCAGAGCATTTTAAACTACACGATATAACGGGGTGAAAATCCTTTGCCCTTCTTCCATTTCCAATGTAGAGAATACCTCCCTATCTATGAGTAAAATCATTGGGGAAAAACTAAAAACTGCCAAAACCTGTTCCTACTTATTCTTGGTTCCCCATTCCTTTGTTGACCTTTTGGTTGATTCTATTATCGGCAACCTCGAAAGCACTACCTGATGTTCATCTTGTTGACTACCCCCATGTGGGATGCTGAGTATCGGAGCCACTCCCTATATTGCTGAACACTAGCTTCCAAACCAATAGGACATTAAAGGCATTCATGTTCCGCATGGTCAATCTTCTCGCACTTATAACAGAAGTTTGGTAGCTGCTCATATCGAATGTAAAACAACTGTTTCCCTACATCATCCTTGACCATAAGCCTACGTTGAAGAGGCCAAGAAATATCAACAAAAACCCTTACACGTAACGATTACATGTAACGATAATCTCAAGACATCAATTCGAACCACAACCCAAAGTCGGCTCCACAATATCTCCATTACACTCTCCATAAACCACTCAAAGGCATCCAAAATATGCACCTAGAAGGTCAGACAATTGAAGTAGAAAGAGGATGGCCTATCCCCATTTTACAATTGTCTCATAATGACAACTTGATTATTGAAAGCCCAACCATTCTTGAGTACAGCCGAATTAAAATGCGGTGAAATTTATCAAAACGTTATCATATATACGTTCATTCAGTAGGCTGATATACAAAATTTTGAGACAACACATTTTAACCAAAGATAACTTGAATTTGCTCTCTATTTTGGTTGTGCTTTGGTATGTCAGAAAACAAAATTTTACTATTTTACATTATATCAAGTAGTAGGAGTGCTACTTGACGTCAAATTATTGGTATAGACGAACTACTATTAATTTTTACTCAAATTTTAAATATTAAAATCAAATAATTCAGGAAAAATGCAATATATGCAAAGTTGAAGTTTCCTCAGAGTCTCAGACGGAGTTATGAAGAAAAGTTAGAAAACATTAGCGAAACTAAAAAGAGAATTTTAAAAAAAGATATACACGTAGCAGTATTGGAAATAAAAAAAAGCGCCACATGGCAGATTAGTGGGCACAAGCTATATTCCATCAGACAGAGACGTTTCTGCCATGTCGGCACCTATAAATTATAGCCGTCGGATGCACGACTTCTTGGAGGGTCAAGATTGACTCAAGGTCATCATCGGTAGATCTCAGCCGTCGAGATGGCTCTTGGAGTCGGTTTTCCCGTGCGTGAGTGAACATAGAAAGCAAAAGAGATTAGATATTCAGCACAACAGAAAATGCTCACACAAAGCAGAGGCTTTTAGGAAGAGGGAGAATTTCCATTTTTCTTCTTAGAGATTCGCCGCTGCGTTTGGATCTTTCGAACTCCGAAGGAGTTGAAATTTAAGCTCGACGCCTGAAATTATGGTCAATCGCTCGCCGGAGGTTAATTTTACATAGATTTGACGATGGAGAGAAGCAGAGAAGCGAAGAAATTGAACGGAATGCCAAAACGTCGACAGAGAAGCACTGGGTTTCGAGATTCGACCGGTCTGAAATTTGAGCTCGCCGGTCCTTTGTATAAAGTCAGTTATTTTGTTTGTTTATTGGATTACTTGTTCTGACTTTTTTTATTTTTCTTGAAACAGAAGATGGAGTCGCCAAAAAAGAGCGAGATCGAGAATACGAATTACTAAATCCTAACAAGCGAAGGAAAGGAGATAAGCTTGTGCAAGGAAGCGGAAGAGACGAAGAAGAAAGCGCAGAGGATAGTCTCTACGAAGAAGAAGACAGCGAAGCAGAGCAGAGCAACCGGAAGATGTCCAAAACGAGCAGAGTCGCGACAAACTCTTCTGCGTCGACGGTGGCCGACGAGGTGATTGGCGTTCCGGTGCCGAGACGGAGTCGCTCCGGACGGAAAATGTTACTAGGTTCTCATAACCACTCGGGTGTGATGTACAGATTTGATGGTCACGTGGAAGAGAAGAATTGCTGGCGACCATGGCCGTGGGCGACAAGTCGGAGCGCTGAGTCTCCATCATCATCAAGTGTTTCGATCAAGAAGAAGATGGTTAGCTTTGGCTTCGGAGACTCTTCTTATCTCCATACATATTTTTCTTTTATTTCTTTTTTATTGTTTGATTATTTCTGGATTTTTTTCAGAGGTTGATTTTTATTTGTCTGTGGTGAAGCAGAAACCCAATGGTACCCAAACTAATGAATCCAGCTTTTCGAGCTCTGTTAATGAAGATATTGAGATTGAGGTGGCAGAAGTTTTGTACGGGCTTATGAAGCTATCGAATGGGACGAAGGACGACGATAAAGGAAAATCCGCAGATGAACACGAACCAAAAGACGCGAATGACCTATCTGGTGATACGAATCAGTCGATTGTCTTTCCTGCTGTACGGCCTTCGGACAATCACACGCAACCGTCAGTTCATGACGACCATAAATCTGATTCGTTGTTCAGTTCTGGTGTGTGTATTTGTAGCTCTTTGAAATGGTTCTCATGTTTGTTCCGCTTTTCTTCACTATGACCTCTTTTTCTTTTTTTTTTTAATTTTTTTTATGTTGATACGTGCAGCCCCAAAGAAGAATGAAGCAGAAGCTGGAGAATCTGGAAATCCGGTTCCTAGCGCTTCGATTGCTGTATCAGAAGCTGAAAATGAGCAAGCGGCGAAACTGGGAACTTCGCCCCAGGGGGCAGATATCGTGGCGCGATCTAATTTGGACTTTGGTGCGGCTAATCATCATCTTGATAAGGGGTCATCTGTTGAAGAATCAAATTGCTTAGATGACTCGTCTGTGACTGAGAACAAATCTGCTCAGACAAAGGAGGGTTCGGCTAAATTGGGTTCCGATCCGATGGATCCGACGGTGACTAAACCGTGAGCGTCAGTCTTTCTTTCTTTCTTTCTCCTCTCTTTAAATTGATTCCTTCTAGATATCTGATCCTTTTGTTTTTGTTTTTCTTTTTTTTTTCTTAATCTCTTTTTATTTTTTTTTATTTTTTTTTATTTTTATTTTTCTGGGTTCTGCGGTGTTACTTGACAGAGTTCCGGCCCTGGAAGAGGCGGAGAGTCAACGACAGGATAAATGCAAGATTGATCTAATGGTAACGATTTCAGTCCCTTTCGGTTCAAAGTCATTAGATTTGTTAGCTATGTTTTGGTTTACATAATTGATGAGGGAGATTAATGTCCTTTTCAATAGGCTTCTCCTCCCACGGTATCATCCCCAGAGAGGGTTGGGATACTTGATCTGGCCTTGCAATGCAACCAGAAGGATGAGAATAGGGAAGTGGTGAGACTATGCAACTTTGCTGGTTGTCTTTTAGGGTTCTTGTGCTCTAATTTTCTCCTCCTCTGATTACTTTTCGTTTAATCTGTGCGTGCAGAATTCTCAAATTTCTTTGAAGAATGAACGGCTAGTTGTGAAGGATAGAGAGTTGGATGATTCCGAAGGGAGAATTACTAGGTTGATGCCAGCTTCATTGAAGCTCGATTTGGAAAAACATAACAATAGTGGAAGCGGCAGTAAATTAGAAAAGTGTGGCAGTAAAGAACTTCTACCTAAAACCATCTTACCCAAATGGGAGAAAAATGGTAATGAAGAAAGTTCGTTTTCTCCGGCTGGTTGGTATTTGACCATCATATTAACTTTTCGCTTATGGCATGTCTTTCACTTTCTTGATTCCTGCAGTGCAATCTAGCAGTTTGCCATCATTACCTCTGGCCCTTGCTGGCTGGTCAACTACTATTCCACCTCTCGGGTGTGTTAGCTGCAACCTTACTGCTGTTCTTGTTGCCCTTTTACCATAATCATTTTTGAATTTTTGTTGCTTCCTCTCATGTTTGGTAACTTTGGTTATCTGTATCTATCATCAGGCTCTTGCCTCCCTTCCAGATTCCACCTATGGATGGGGGTGCTGCTTCACGCAGATCACTGCAGGTACAAACACAGCTCTTATTGTGATTCCGAAGGATCTGCTTCTTTCTGTTTCCATATATACCCATCCTGAATTCTTAATCAGCTCACGTTTTCTTCTTGTAACTTGCAGTCTCATATCCTGTTTTCTCAACCTCGGCCAAAGAGATGTTGTGCACATGGTCACATTGCTCACAGCATACATTTACACCAGCAATATGTGAAATTGAACCCCTTTTTCCCAGCTGCTGCTAGTTCTGCTTCTACATGGGGAGGCAAGATTAACAATGTTGACAGCATGTCTCCTGCTGGTAACTTGATTATTGGAAATTCATCGCAAGGAGACTTTCCTGCTGTAAATCTAAACAATAGAGAGGAGAAAGGTCAAACTAAGTTGAATTTAGCTGGACACAGTAAGAAAGATAAAAGTTCTGACAGCAACAATCTAATGGACACCACCCAAAAAAGGCAGTTTATATTGCAGCAAGGTTCACGACCAGCCTCGGCCGGCAGCTTAATGGTATTGGCTTGTTTTATGATTCATTTCAGATGTCAATGGTTACTGTGTAGGTTCTGTTTTGCATTCTGAGCCATTAGCTGATGCAGGGATGTTACCTAATAGTAGTTACTATATCTTTTGTTTTGTTTTTGTTTTTGTTTTTTTTTTTTTTTGGGGGGGGGGGGGGGGGGGGGGGGTTGTTATTGTTCTTGCTTCATTATTATTAATTTTGGCTGTTGTCATTGACAATTTCAGCATGCTCCTGCTTTCATATTCCCAAATAATCAGTCTGGGCCTTCTGCAGCTACTGCAACCAATACTAAGGCTCAAGTACCTAATAATATACCGGCCGGGACAAGTTCTGCGTTGTTGTTAGGACCAACCGCAGCCTTGAGCTCTAGTTGCACAAATTGGGGTTCGAGTGAGACTCCATACTTGACAATACTGCAGAACAATGGGTATCCTTTTGCTATCTCTGCCCCTGCAGGCAATCCAGCTGGAGTTAGAGTTGGTGCCCCTGGTCAAGTATTACCTATATTCAATGGCTCTGTGTACTCATCCCAAATATTCCCTCAACTCCAGCAGCAGCAACAGCAACAACAACAGCCTCGCTTACAGCCTTTGATCCAACCAGCAAATCATAGTATTAGCACATCGACTGGATCATCTTCAACCAGCAAGCCACCAGAAAGGCAAAAGCAACATGGTGCACAAGTTGCTGGAAGTACCTCTATGCGCCCAATTAACATGCTTTCACATCAAAAAAGCGTGTATGGGCAGAAAGCTGTTTCTCAGCCAATTAACTTTACCTTGGTATCTCCAGCAACCATCGCTACTAGCAATGGAGTGGGAAATCAAAGTGAACAGCAGCAGCTATCCCAGCAGAAGTGTGTAAAGGGTGCAGCTGACCTCATACCTTCACAAGCATTCGCTGTGTCATCTGGACACAACATTCCATCAAACCTTAACTTTTCATCTATGGCTCATAGTCCTGCGATCCTTCACAGCCTCCCTGGTGTGGCTCAACCAGGTTATCAGGTTGCTTCCGTTCTCCAGACCACACAGCAAAAGACTCAGATGTCTGATGGAAAGACTGCAAGTTCCAGTGTTGACACTGGTAAAAAAGGATTGGGGAAGTCACATTCAACTGGTGGCAGTGCACTTGTTTTTGATAATGCAGCTAGGACTCTCAGCTTTGCGTCCTCTCCTGCTACTGGGAATTGGTCTGCTTGCTCTATCACACCTACTTCACTACCTGCGAATCAGCCTATGGTTTCTAGTTCATTAAATTCCCAGCAGAAGATGCTTCAACTTCAGAAGCAGCAGCACATTTTACAACACCAGTCCGGAGGAACTAGTCGAATTAAAGGACAGACAACCAGTAGCCTGCCTGCATCTTCCATTGCTGCCAAATTTTCAAGCAATGCTGCAGCATTCTCACAAGACAACAGTTCTGGTCCATCAAATTGGAAAAACTTGAAAATGCCGTCCTCCCAAGTCCCTCATTCAGCATCTGCAACGCTGAATTCCAAAAGTGATTCCCAGCAGCCAACAAGAAGCCCGAATGGCCAAACACAGATATCCTTTGGGGGTAATTCCAAGCCGACATTATTGTTGCCCGCACAGCCGGTGCCTCCAGTGTGCGGCAAAACTGGCTCAGGTGGGACGACATTACAACCACAGCATGGTGAAAATTCTAATGGACCTGGCCAGAAAACATCTCCAGCCTGTGCAAGGAATGTGCCTTCCATCTTAAGCACGTGCCCAAGTCACCTCTCTGAACTCAAGTACTGAAATTCTGAGCTACGAAGTCACCTGGAGCAAAACCAAAGACTCCTTCCGGGAAGTATTGTTGAATGGAAATTTTGGTGCACGTAGGGGTGTTCCCCCAAGGATTTACACTGTTCCCTGCAGCTCGGGGCTTGAGCAGCACTGGGTGAAAAGGACATGGAAGTCGTGGAGCTAGTTTGTGGTGCTGCTGGGTTTAAGAGCGAGGGGCACGTGGAGCTATGAATGACCAAGCATCTGCATCCGCTTTTATAATAGGTTGGATGGCGAAGGCAAAGTGATAGATGAGATAAGGAACGAGCCAGGACAAGATAAGCTGAAGGATTCGGGGTTTGTGCTCGTTGGTCAAAACTCATAAAGTCCTAATAGTTTCGAGGATGGGTGGGGGCCACTCTAATGAGTCCTATGTTCGGACTCGAGGGGTCAATCGTGGACAGTTTTTGATTGGGCTATTAGAAGGCTAGTGGGCCCTGAAGGGTTCGGCCATTGCAGATGCTGACTTGTAAACAGTCACATAATATGCTTTAGATAATAGCAATGTTCCCTGGTAATCAAATCTATTCAATGATGGTCCATTATTTTATTCGAAAATTCTTTAAAAATTATTACAGGTCAGTTCTCAGTTGGTATTAGGCCTATTTATTGGCTGCAACTGGAAGTGGGACCATGAAGATATTTTAAGCGAAGAAAAGGGTCGAACAGGAAAATCTTTTCAAAAAGCATGGGTAGATAGGGTAGGCAAAGCGGTGGAGCTTCAAGAATCCTAAAACTTCTTTCTGCAACCGATGAACCATTTCTTTATGTGTAGTCTATATTATTATTTTTATTTTTATCCCTAAAATTAGAATTGAGTTTTTCTTATTTTATGTAGCGAGATTTTAAATAATAACAGCAAAGTAAAATTAGATATGCCAAATTTAAAAGAAGAGAAAATGTTTAACCTTTTTGGGACAAAAAAAAACATGATTCATCCTATCTTCATAAAATTTATTAATGTTATGATACATCAAGAGTAGGGTTTGATAATGAGATGAGCTCAAATACCTCTTGTCTGACGAGTCTGCTATAATGAGGCTTGAGTTTAGCTCAATGAATGTTCAAGCTCAATTTGATGGTCAACAAGCTCGATGCTCATTTGAAAGGCTCGACATGAGGAGCATGAGGAGCTTGGCTTGAGCTTAATTATACTTGTTTGAACTTTAACTTGTTATAAGTGATTTTATTTAGTACTATCTCCGTCTAACAAAGCTTATCTTCTTTACAAGTTACAGTAATTAATTCATGATTTTTTTTTATTTAAATTTTTTTATACAAATATAAACTTTTTGTATGAAAATGGTAATTTAAAGACCTTAGTTTATAAATATATGTTTATAAAAATTTTTATAATATAAATTAATATAAATATATTTAATTCAAACTTTAATAAAAAAAATGTAAAATAGTCAACCTTTATAAAATGGGGGGAGTGTTATTTAATAGTATTTAATGGCTCTAATGGACAACTAAACAGATTTATATTTGTATTTGTATTATATAAGGTGTGATAGGCTCAAAAACTATCAAATAGAGCATTATCCTGCTCAAACTCAATTCGATAAAAGATTTGAATATGAAATCTGGTTCAAGCTCGATAAGTCTAGTTTGTTAACTGTGAAATCGAGCTTGAGGTCTAGCAACTCGATAAATGCTTGACTGGGTACCATCCATAATCATGACTAACAAATGTAACCTTATCTTTTGTTACTTGAACGTGCAACAAATCTATTCTACTTTTGTTTTCCAGGCATCAAGTAAAATGGCCACAGTTGGTAAATCTTGATGGTAACATTCATGGATGAAAAAATTAGTGGCAAAATTGAACCAGGCCAGCGTTTGGGTAGCAATTTCGCTACTTTTGCCCACCAGAAAACAGACAAAACACCCGCAGTTCTTTTCACAACTTTTTCTCCCTCAATTAATTTTATTTAAAAGTTAATATTATATAGATAAAATAAAAATAATATTGACCTTTAAATAAAATTAGCTTCGGACCAAAAAGATATAAAAATAAAAATAATATATTTTAGATTAATTAATTTTAATTAATCTAAAATATATTATTTTTATTTTTATATCTTCTTTTGCACGGAATCAATTTTATATAAAAACTAATTTTATAAAAGTGCAATAACCCACTGATTGTAAAATTTTTCTAATATTATTATTTTTATGAATTTTTATTTGTTTAGGGATTAAAAAAGAAAACTTCATAAAAATCTAATAACATCATAAAAAATTTGTTTTGAATGGATTATTACACCTATATAATATTTTCTTTTAAATAAAATTAGTTATAGGATAAAAATAAAAATAAAAATAATTCATTTTAGATTAAATTGATTTAGATTATATAGAATTGGCTCTTAATGTATTTCCTTCTCTCTCTTCTCGATGAATGCTTATAAGTTTATTTGTATCTTTGAACTATAAACAGGAGTGTCATTGAAACATTTGAGTTTAGTGTTTTTCTAAATTGTTGAAATATTAGAGTTAAATATGGAGATTAAGAAAGAGAAAAAAGCGATATATATATGTTATTCACTTTTTACATTGTAGATTAGGAAATATGAAAAACGTGAATACTGCAATAATAATTTAAAGGGAAATATAATAAAATAATTTATTAAATATGAAAGTATTACAAAAATTTGGTACGATCCAAAATAGTAAGTATTGAGCAAATGTCAGAGGGTGAGATTAATAAATTTGACTTTTGAGTGCTACAAGTGCAAAAAACAAACTTTAACTTGATTTAAAATAGTTTGAATTTTAGCGACTAATGACGTGCCGAGCCTAAAGAAATATATCAAGAAATTTGCCCATTCAACTTCATATATGCTTTCATTTAGACAAGAAGAAAACTATTTTCAAAAAGTTGAACCGGGAAGGATTGGACTTCCAGCAATCGCAATATAACAGTACCAGAACCAAAGCAAGAGGAAACAAAATAAAACTGCTTAATCCTTGTTTTTATGGCAAGTTGCACATCTAATCTAATCTAATCTAGTTTTGAAGGAAGGATGCAGCATTGACCTCAACTTCTTCTTTGGCTTGTTTGTCAAATGGATTTTCACCGATATACAAGTCCAGGATCGATCTGCAAAGTAGTTTGCTCTGTATTCTTCCAATCTCCTTGCCATCAACTACAAATTTGGGAAGAAAACAAAAGACGAACGTGGATTTAGATGATTCGTATGAATGATAGTTCAAGCAAAACCAGAAACCAGAGGGCTGCCATGTTTTGCGTGGATATGATGTAGAGAGAAATATATGTTTGGTGAGTTACAGAATGTAGAAACAGATAACTTTCCGTGGTCCTAGCTGCTTGCGCCTCAAGAGACTTATACTAAGCAACTTCCAGTCCTCAGCATTAACATTTCTCAATGAGGTTAATGGCAAGGTAATCTCTAAAGTTCATATTCCCTATAGGCTGTAGCCTAGAAATAAAGCATATATACTATGCAGGCATCTGACTAGAAGTGCAAGCTAAGTCACACAAAACATCTCAAAACAGGAGCGGGGAAAGGGAGCAAGAGAGGAAAAGTGTAACTTTTTAAAATTTAAGTACAGGTGTTGTAAAAATGAGACCGGGAACGGTGATCCAAAATAGAAAGATTATGTGAGTTAGGGTGCAAGAATGTGATGGTTTTGCAATACGGAACCAGCAAGTGGAACCATTAATTCGTTCTAGCACTTCATTAATGTTTGGTCCTCATCCCATCCTCATAATGCCCAAGCAAAACCTGATCCTTTTCTATATCATTCTATGGCCACATTTTAGTTGGTTTTTACATGAATTCGGTGATAGTAGATCTAAAATTCTAAATAATATCCGGTTTGATACTCTGCAACTTCACCAAATTTCAATGCCCAGAAAAGTTACCAAATTAGAAACCAATGGCCCAACTTCAAATTTTGTGCTGCATAAAGGTGAAGTTAGCAAATTAAGCAAGGAAAAAGCATTTTTTGTTTGGGACAAGCTGGAGAAACCTTACTTGTTGTGCGAAGCACATGGTCTGGTTCCCTTGAAAGATCTATAACTGATCCTCTTGGTATTTTATATTCATCTTTGAATTGAGAAGTAAAGCTGCAATAGAAAGGCCCTGTCAAGAAACCGAAGTAACAGAGGACTGATGAATATAGTTGGACCGCAATCTCACCTTTGAAGCAATTCTTTGTTATTTGGACCCCCAAACTTCTGGAGTCGGCTTCCAACAGATTCCTCGAAAGCATTACGAACGGAACGAATACTTAACTTACTGTAAACAATTTGAAGCCTAACTGTAATGGGAATATCAGCTTCTAGTAGATCATTGTTGAACTCATTTCTGTCCTTGATCTCATCAATAGAAGCCTGTCCATATTTGTCTCCAAGCAACTTCTTTATGTCATTCCCATCAGCATAAACACCTGAATTGTTTATTAACACAAAGAAACTGGAACTCAGAAACTAAAACATAATCAATACTTATTTCACCAAAACAAAAATTTCTTCTTTAAGCATATTGCACAACAGATGTCCGCTAGTAAAACTTATCCTCTAATTAAAAAACACAAATGCTTCCAAACTTGAAATCAGCCCAATGCACAGCTTTTCTCAGGATTCAGCAACTGAAACAAAAGAGCTGCACTGAGGAATTAGGAGAAGATATGGTACCAAATGCATAGACATCGATGTTCTTCAATCCCAGCAAGCTCTTTTTCCTCAACCCAGCTCCAAGAAGGCGCAGGGACTCCCCAATCACCGATGGAAACGAAACACCCGTTTTCGATTCGACAGCTATAGCTGAGCTATCAACAAGCGAGAGCGAGCCCCACAGATGATGGGAGTGATTCGGGAAGACGGAATTCAGTGCATTTTGAAGAAACGGGTTCTTCGAGTTCTGCGAGGCAGCTGCTAGGCTGACTGCAGCGGCCACTCCACCCGCGGCAGCGGCAGCGGCGGTGGTGGCGAATGTGGCAGAGAAGGGACGCGGAGAATTGCGGTGAGGGTGGGCGGCGTTTTTAGTCTGAGAGAATGAGAAAGGAAAGCGCAACGAGACCATTTCTTCCTCGGTCAGATCGAAACCCAGCCAGACCTTTCTTTGTTTGTACACTGTAAAAAACCCAGACCAAATTGAGAGCAGACGAAGCAAGTTTTACTGGCAATAAAAAGTGAAAGGATTCTTTTGTCTTGATATTTGTAAGCTCCAACAGCTTCCCCAAAATTTCTATAAGATGGAAAAATAAAAAATAAAATCTCTATAATTTTTTTGCTTAAACTTCAACAGCTTTCCTATTTTGTAGAATTTTGTATTTATTACGTACCAATTAAATATTATGGATTTAAAGCAAATTCAAATTAATGACTAGATTAATTATTGTATAATTAAATATTATTAAAAATATAAAACAATTACTCCTTCGGTTTTACAAAGAATGACTATTTTACCTTTTTTACTAACATTTGACTTAAATATATTTATATTATAAAAAATTTTAAAAATTATGTTTATAAAATAGAGTCTTTAGGTTCAATTTTCATAAAAAAATATAATTCTATAAGAAATTTTGAAAAAAAAAATGAAATATTTGTTGATAATTAAATATTGTGCAAAATATAAAAATTTACTACCTTTGTTTCACAAAAAAATGACTATTTTAACTTTTTTAACTAAAGTCTGACTTACAAAATATTCATATTAATTTGTACTATAATTTTTTTTAAAAAAATAAATTTATAAAATAGAGTCTTTAAAATACTATTTTCATATAAAAAGTTTATATTTCTATAAGAAATTTTGAAGAAAATAAAATTATGAATTAATTGTTGTGAATAATAAATGGAACAACCTTTACAAGAAAGAGGGAATGTTATTTTTTATTCCCCAAAAATTTTTGGAGTTTCTGCGGAAATAGGGAATGAGATCTTCTCTTTCATCTCATTTCCCATTTTAGAGAATAGGATGGGGAAACTGTTGGAGTGAAAAATGACTTCATATTCCAAAAAATGAAGAAAAATTACAAAATAAGGAAACTGTTGGAGATGTTAGAACAGAGAATTCTTCGGTTCAACCCGAACTGATCCCTCTATGCCGACCTTTGCAGTGGCCCAGATTTATAGGTTGTCCCTGTTCTAAAAGCCCAATAAATTTTCCTTAGCATTGGCCCAAATTTGTAGATCTACTACTGTTGATCCTTCACATGGGAATAAAATTTGTTTTCTGAATATTGCTCAGACCTCCTCAATCATAATTCTGTTTTTGCATGACTAGTATTATACTGACACAAAATCCTTCAAGTTCTCACTCACAATTGCCATCCTACACCAAGACGATTACTAGTTTGACAGAGCATTGCCCGAGGACCCAGTTCTCTTAACCAATTCTACAATGTGGAACTGCTCATAATCCAAGTACATATCTGGGGAAATCAATAAGCTTTTATTATTACACCAATATCCTCCAGATCTCGTTAACCCTCTCGTTTGAATGCCATCATCAAATGCGCAGTTAGACACCAGAACAGTCTAATCATACTCCAATTCATCGGGTGTAATTGGCCGTTTGAGTGGGATGATCGATTTCTTTTCAACATCTCTTGATAATGCTTTCCTCATATCTGAAAGTAGACAAGAAAAGACAAGTTAAAGACGCAACAAACCTAAAAAGGAGCAGAAGGAGCATGTCATGGGCTACATCGCTGAACATGAAAACCACTAACCTAATCCATCTTCATCCCCTGAATAGTAACGTAGCACCCTTCTGTATATCACATACCCAAGCTGCAGTCGTGAAAAATGAGCTTGCCAAATCACATACCCAGGCGTCATCTTAAAACACATGCAACTTCATGCCATAATGAGCAAAAGAAAAAACCTGTTCTCTAATCATTATCATAAATCTACATGTAATTGAAGGTCGGTGCTCCAACTATTTTAACAGGGAGCCAAGTACATACCTAATTGGATGGATTGTAGAAAGACTTGAGGAGTTGATGGTCTCAACTTGACGCCATTAAAAGTTCAAAATTTTTATCGAAGAAGAACATATGATTCGGCATATTGTCTAGGGTCATGGTTTAACCTGCTAAATCCCCAAGTGCTTGCTGAGTGTCCTAAGTGTGGTGATAAACTATGCCTCTAAAATTGAAGCTTTTTTGAGTTGGAGTCTTCCTACTACAGCTACACTGAGATAGTCATAAGAACCCATGATGACCAAATCAATTTATACTTTCCCAGAAAACACATTTGGTCGTTTCTGTTTTATAGATCTTTTTAACACACTGTGACGACTTAATGGTTTTAAATATTTCAAACGGACATTTTTATAGCGGGCGTTTTGGAAAAAAAAAATTCAATGATGACATAGAATCAAATCTAAAATTGAAGAGAATAGGTTTTGTGCTATTACCTTCTCGTACATCTTTATAGCTGGTGTATTGGAAGCTCTGACAAATAGATCCACAAAGTAGGCTTTGTCACTGTAAAACGAGAGTTTAACACCGAAGGGAACAGATCAGTACATAGAAGAGTGAAGAATGAGTTGTAGAAGAACATAAACAACCAGATACACTTTTAACTGTCAAGGAAATGCTTCGTTAAATGTCCAAAAGTTCCAAATTCATATTTATAGAATGGATTTCTTTTTTGTTTTTTTGTTTTTTTTAAAAAGGGATGAATCTGATCTACAGGAAGTTTTCTTACATATTATCACTGATGTCTTCCAATAGATTCATCAGATTTTTAGCCAGTTGCTGCCGGCGGTAATCTGCGGCAACAGTCACTGCAGTTACATGGCCATGCCAAGACTCCCCCTGCCCTTCAACCTTCCCCATAACTGCAAATATTATGCATTCAATTTCAAAACAGATACTGATTCTGTCTCACAAACCCGAACACTTCCTCCAGAATGTGGCATGTTTAATGGTATATAAACCATCAAGACATATATCATATGACAGATGCAAAAGGGATGAAAGGAGGGAACCGCACTTAAAAATGACGATATAGGATAGCATATCTTAGATTTTGTCACAATTAGAAACGATCCATTATTTTCTGGGAATTTGAATTTACTCACACCAGCAACTTAGAAAAAAGAATAGCACACAAAGAGGGGGGGGAAGAGAACCCCCTTTCGTCATTCTCCAGTCAGAAATTCAACACGATTGATCAGATAACTTGTACTGACGAGTTGGGAAAAATAGCAAATGAAAAAGAAACCATGATCACGGCAATTCATATAACAGTTCTGTTTTGAAAGAAAGAAATTAAAACATACTGTAGCCCATGATATGATTTCCAGTGCCTTCAGCAACATGGAAGTAGTCGGGCCATCTCGCTAAATAGGTCATGTAGAACGACATGTTGAACTGCAATAATCAAACATGACTGATTAGGCGCCGGAAATTGAAGTCCAATCGCCCGCCACAACCGTACAAGTTTGAGCGTGAAAAAAACAAAGGAGAAAATAAATACGACACTACATAAAATTACAGATCAAACGAAACAGGGTCTTACGGTTTCTGTCAAGTGGTCAAAATTGACAGAAGCGAACCGAAGAAGATCATTACAGCAGAACCTCCGAATGGTGGTCATCTCTCTTTTCCCGTCTTGTGTCTTCTCTTCTGCCTCACAAGATTCGACCAGAGAGAGATGAAGCAAGCGCAGCAGATAAATCTGGCTGCTCGGACAGAGCGAAAATGGGATGGGCCATGTATTGTGAGCTGGACTTCAGTTTTTCTTAACAAAACAATGGGCCTCCGTGCCTGACCCATTGTTGGTGCTCCCAAGTTCCCCTTTCCGATTCCCCAAACAAGTTGTCTGGACCGGACAAGTGGGTGGGATTATAGGAATGACAATTGGGTTAGTCGGGTCAGGTTATTTAGGTTCAGGTTAATTGGGTCAGCATATATTTGGGTCCAGGTTGGGTTCAGGTCGGGTTATTTGGGTTTGGGTTGATTTCAAGTTGAATAGATTTTGTGTTCAGGTTGAGTCAGTCCTGGTTTATTTGGGTTCAAATCCAATTAGGTTGGGTTATCGGGTCTTATATCAGATTCAACTTAATTGCCAGATTTACTTGGTTCAGTGATGCATAAGCCGAAATGGCTAAATTGCTTCAATTTCTTTGTTTAATTTTGATTAAAATTTAATTTAGCTAGATATAAAAAATAATATAAAATTTATGAAGATATATTAATATATAATTCATTTAATAAAATACTACCTCTATGCCAAGTTCTTTGTAACATTCACTATTCAATAATTAATCTATAATTTTTTATTTCTAACATTTTAGTATATAAATAAAAAATGATTATATTAAACAATAAATAAAGACATATAGTTTTTAAATATATACTTTTTAAATTATTTTCTAACAAATAATCTCCATCTGTCCCATTTTCTTTGCTCCATTTAACTTTTTTGACTAGTTTGACTTGAATTTATTTATATTATTATTTATTGAAAAATTAAAAATATATATATTTAAAAATCATGTATAAATTTATTTATTTATTTATTAAATTGTTGAAAACAAAAAATTATAAATTGTTAAAATTTGAATGGTGCAAAGAATTTGAGACAGAGGTAGTAATATAAATAAATTCAATTCAAACTATTTAAAAAAGTTAAATATTTTAAAGAATATGGGACGGAAAGAGTGCTATAATTTCTAAAACCTAATTATTCTTATCTCTGTATCACCGTTTCACTAATCATTTCCCATAGCTCTAGAAACTCATTCATATATATTAAATCATAATTTTTCTAAAATCTTTGCCGACCATATATTTTATATTAATTTAAGTTAAAATTGGATCTTATCGGGTTCAGTTATTGAGTTATTTTGGGTTTAGGTCATGTTTGGGTTCGGGTTCGGGTTTTCTGGGATTTCACTTCAATCGGGTTCGGATTAGGGTTATTGACTTTTATAGTCAAATCGGGTCAGGCTAGGCTTGGATTCAGATGGGTCAGGTCATGTCTTCGGGTTTGGTCAAATTTTGTTATCCCTGTGTGGAAATGGGACTTGTCAATCATTCAAATCGGCTCTCTTGCAAAGCCGAAGCGAAGCGAAGAAAATCATTACGGGAGGAAGCAAAGGATAATGTGAGAGCACGATTAGACCCAGCTGTTGTAACCAGCTCTGGCGGTTGCAATTTCCTCGACCTAAGGTTATACATGAAGCACTCAATGGCTCAGACCACAAACCATTGGTTCTGATCAAATCTTTATTCGATTCGAGGGAAGAAGAGATTTTTCAGATATGAATCTAAGTGGTTGGACTTGGAAGAACAAGATTTTGTGGCGCTAGTTGAACAGAGCTGGAACGAAGTTGGCTCAGGTCAACTCCAACTACTTTCCAAATTAGACAGTTGTCGTCAGAGTTTGAATTTATGGAGTGGAGGGAGGACCTTATAGAAGAAAGCAACAGAATGTGGCAGCCCTCAAGGCTTAAGATTGAGTCTATTCACAAGGCCACTTACTCTTCTACAGATAAGGAGAAGGAACAGGCTTTTACAGGAATTACAGGAAGAATGGGAAGAGGAAGTTGAAGCACAATGGCCTAGGCATGGAGACCCATGCACGAAAGTCTTGCATGTTAGGAAGGCGCGGAGATGACGGAGGAGTTGGATATTAATATTGGAGACATCACAAGGGACAGATTATAGATGAGAATCAGATTAGGGCAGAGGCTTTGTCCTTGTCCTACTAGCAGAAACGCTATACGTCCCAAAGGTGGCACTTGATGATCTTGTTCGCCGAGCAATTCCAGAGGTGATTGATGATCGAACGAACGCCTGCTTATGGGCACTTACAACAGAAGAAGAGATAGCAGCAATCATCAAAGGCACCTGGCCTGGCCTATATGGTTTCCGCTCTTACTTCTATCAAGAGTTTTGGCCCACCATAAAGGATACGGTAATAAAAGCACTTCAATCGTTTTTCAGTTCTTGATTTCTGTGGAAAGAATCTAACGGAACAAATGTTATGCTCATACAAAAGAAAGACTACTACAGGCCTATTTGTCTATGCAACTTCATCTACAAGATCATTGCTCACATAATGATTGATAGAATGAAGCCATGCTTAAAAGTAATTGTCACCGGGGAGCAACTGCCTTTTACTTTAGCAATTATTATAGTATAGAATAACAATGAATCTCTAGCTATTGAAGTTCTTAATGGTTTCCACCGAAGCCAAAAGAAAAAAAGGTCATGACATGGTCCTCCTGCTCCACATGAATGACGCTTATGACAAAGTCGATTACAAGTTCTTGAAACAGGTTCTCGTAAATTTGGGATTTGATGAGGCAAGGGTGCAGAAAGTAATGCAATTCATCACTACTGTCAGATATTTTAGAAGTGAAAACAAATTGCTTCCAGCTCAAGGTAAGTTGTAAAAGCCTAAGAACTGTTAAGTGTTTAACTTTGGGGTCAGGAACAGAGGAAAATGAGTCCAAATAAGATCGAAATGGTAATGATACAAGCTAGAACGGTGAATTAGAAAGTTAGTGGAGCACTAACTTATTAAACAAAATAATAAGCTTAGTGCAGCAGTGCCTAGTAAAATTTCAGAGTTAGATAATCAGAAGTCTAATTGTGTTTGGGGTAAGGAATTATCGTTAAGTATTTTTTATTAGGTATCATATTTAGAGGTAAGGCAATAATTATGTGAATTCTAGAGGCCAAGTGTCGTAAGAGGACATGGAAGCTGCCTTTTGGTCTTGCATGTACTAGTTAGAGAGGGAAACTGGCTTTTCGTGTAGCAAAGTTTTAAGTAGAAGAAAACCTGGAATAACAGAGAGAGGAAGGGAGTAACGCAGTTAGAGAAGCTAGCATAGAAGCTGTTAAGACCAGGAAGTAGAGTAGTTGGAATTCTGCAGAAATACGCTAGGGATTTGCATGGATAGTTGTGGTTGTGGTCGTTTCTTTGAGCAGGTAAGGTAAGAGTTCCATGTTTGCTACATTTTATAAGTTCTTGAAGTTCACCAGGAGAGGCTATTCTGGTTAGTGTATGTCTTTCATAGTGATAGGACCTTATCAAGATTTAAAGCCTGACTTGTTAGTGCCTCTAATGTGTACAGAGGTTCCAGAAAAGAAGGACGCAGTTAAGCTACCATTTTGATGTCCAAAGTGCTATGTGTCGGTAATGAATTCAGAAAAAATGGAAGTTTCTTTAAGCTTTGTGATCCATATAGATGCTTAATGGTGCGACTCTTTCAGGCTAAGTTTAGGAGACGTTGGACTAAAAGAAGAATCCTCTGCAAAGCAAAGTTTTCAAAATAGGTTCTTGTGAAGCTAGTTATAGTTTTTTGAGTTCTAGACATAGGCATTTGATTTGGTTTTATACGCAAGAATGTAAGGTAGGGTATTCTTTTGAACACTTGACCGATCACTAGGGTTGTCAGAAGAGCTGCAACTACTTCTGGCAGTTATGTAGTTGCTATTTCTGGTTATTGAAATGGAGTAGTAGATTTTGTATAAACTTGTTTCCGAGTGGTATTTGAAGTGGAAACATAGAAATAGAGAAGGCAATGAATTAAGGTTGGTAATCAGCAAGTAGAAATAGGTAAAGGAGACTGCAAATTCATAAAGGTGCAGCACTGACTGCCAACTACTCGGGTTTTGATTTTAAAGAATATCATGTTCCTGAGGGTGAATAAAATGCTACTAGATCATTTGAACTTGTGAAAGTCACTAGGTTGTTTGGGCATCTATTCACTTATAAGATTTGTGGCAAAGCCTAAAGTTGAATCTAGCATAGAAGTTGCCGCTACTTGTGCAGGAAGTTAAGACACCAAGGAATTGTAATCCACTCATACATTAGTTTAAGAGTAATCTAAAGTTGGTCATTGAGTTGCATCTTCCCCAAGGCCGAGCTTATTGTTCTAAAAGTGGACTTTTGAACTGTTAGTTTTTTTTTTCTTTCATGTTTTTCTTTCTACTTCTTCTTCTTCTTTTTTTTGCTGTGAGGTATCTCTATTCTATGTTGTAGTAATATGGAGCTATTCTTGGGTTTACAAAACTAACCATATTGTTGGTCAAAAAGTATTTGAAAAAATAGCTACAATATATAAAAATAATTTATTTCTAATAAGTTTTTAAAAATATTAGAAAAATAAGCCTTTTTTCTTTAGAATTATAATAATCTCTAGTATATTCTCTGTAACTTTGGAGCGTTATTTTTTTAGGGTTTTTTTACAATTGCCCATATGAACTTTAGCCGATATTACACTTGCCCCCTATAGTTTGAAAACTTACACTTACCCCCTGCCATTTTATGCTGTTACTTGTTAGCTAGCATTTGTCAAAATTACAGCTGACCTCCTTGAATTTAGTGTGGCTTTCAATTATACCCTAAGCTTCAGAAGTCTACACTTTCCCATTGATGTATTTTTGGACAATTTTTTCATACTCATCTTCCCGCACACAGAAATAAGGACGATCATTTTCACAAATGTTGCTAACAGTGAATTAATAAGAACATATCAAACCATAACTCCCATCTCTCTACAAACTCATATCCCAAACTTCGCATTCTGAATTATTCCTTCCGGACCTACCATCATCACCAGAGACCATCAAATTCCTTCCTCTTTGTTTACGATCAAAACCTATCCAGAATCCAGTCTCCTTCTGCCCCTTCCTTCTCTAGTAAGCGCCATTTTTTTTTTGCATAGATTTTCGGAGAATTTTCCGGCGACAAGCTTCCGCAATCCGAGCGCTTTCCAGCCTCATACGTTTCACTGACCAATTTATTACCTTTGCAATGCTTTCCTTCTCTCAAATATGGTTTAACTTTAACACCTTTTCGCTCCACATATCGGACCCGCAGGGCTTTTGAAACTAGTCCACAAACACCTTAAGCTGCTCACTCGCTGCTAACCAAGAATCGAGTGGGAGCTTTCTCGATGACTTCCCATGGACTCTGAGCTCAGAGACGGCAGCTTTAAGCTTCGGCCACTTGCACATCTTGTAGATGTGGCACTCACAAGTGAGGCAGGCCTTGAGCAACTGGTGCCGGTGCCAGAGAAACTGAGGGAAAGAGCAAGACCACTGTGGATGCCAAGACCGATGCTGCTAGTGTAGCTGGGGAGCAAATCCTTGGACTTGGAGTGCTTTATTTTCCTATAAAATGAGAAATTAAAGATGGGAAAATGGGCCAATTCACCGTCTCTGCCTTGGCTGACTGGATTTCCTTGGATTTTGTTAAGCGATTTCCATGGAAGCCTTGGAATCTGCTTGTTTCATTAACGCGATGGGCCTTAGCCCAGGGATGGGTCAGGTCATCCTCGTCCAGGTGAAGATCGAGAAGTCGGAAGTGAGGTGGTTGCGCTGCTAGAGGAAGATGGTTATGAATATAGCGAGCCAGAGTGTAGCAAAAAAGGTCTTGTACAATGAGAGGAAAACTGGCACGCTCCGCTTGAGGTCGAGGCGATGGCAGTCGAACTGGGTGTGGCCTCGCGGTGAGAGGGAATCGAGCGTGGCGGTTGGTTGGCTTACGGTCGGATTCAATTGGTGGGCCTAATTGCAACTAAAGAGAGCAGTTTTCAGTGGAATGACAGGGATCAGAATGAATGGATTTCTAAAAACTTTGGGTGTAATCTCTAAACCAGATTAGGTTTAAGGGAGCTAGCTGTAATTTTAACTAATGATTGATTGACTGCGTTAAACAGCAAGAGGTAAGTGTAGGTTTTCAAACCCTGGAGGAATGTAAATATCACCTAAATTTCACGGGGTAGCCATAAAAAATCTGTTTTTTTTTTAACAAACGATTTTTCACTCTAAATAAGAAATAGGGTAAATTACATTATTAGACCCCAATTTTTAATTATTGTTTCACTTTTAACCCTAACCTCAAACTTCCACATTTTGCCTTCCTAACCTGTAACCTCGTTAAAGCGTTTCATTTTAGACCTTGTGTAACGGATGCTGTTAATTCAGATAGAAAATGCCATGTCAGCATAATATTATAAGGAAAATGTTAATTTTAACCCTTGGAATTACCTTTAACAAAGAATTCTTAAAAGTTTGAAATCTAACAAAAAACTTTTTAAAAGATTCTGGCACCATCCAGCCTCCCTATATTGGCAACCTCTCTCTCCTGCCAACCATTTCCTACCTCTCCTCCCTATTCGCCCTCCTATCCATGGCACCCAACTGGCTGCTCACTTCGGACAAGGAGAAATTTAGCCTCAATTTGGAGAAGCGATGGTAAATCGCGACGGATTGAATCATGATGGCAAATCACAACAGCCTCGATTTGAACCATCCCTTATTGATTTTGAAACCCCATCTAGGCCATCGTGATTTCGAGTTGCAATTCCTGTCACTTTTTTTAGTGTGCCGATTCCCATTTCCCATGGAAATGGGGATGAAAAAAGTGAGGAAGCTAGTGCTGGTTATGACAGACGATGCAATGAAGGGGAGCATGAGCTGGGGACGAATGACGGGGGTGGTAGGGGAGGGACACAGTCGGAGAAGAGTGTTGGTTAGAGAAAAGCGGATTTGTGAAGGATAGGAGAGGGTTGGCCAGAGAGAATTGGATCTGTGAGGCCTGGTGGCAAGGGAGCCAGAGAGGGACTATAAGGAGGTTGAGATGAATAGAGGAGTTTAATGTTAGATTTCAATGTTTTAGGAATTTTTTGTTAAAAGGAAAGGTTTTTAGGGGCTAAATTTAGCATTGTCTCTCATAATACTGTGCTAATGTGACATTTTCCATTTAAACTAATGACTTCCATCATGCAATAGTCTAAAATGAAATGTTTTAACGATGTTAGAGAGGTAAAACGTGTAACTTGGAGGTTAGGGTTAAAACTGGAACAATAATTAAAGGTTAGGGGATAATCAAGCAATTTACCCTAAGAAATAAGTTAGATGGTATCTTACAAGATTAATGATGGCATAAACCTCTAAGAGATTATAGGAACATAAAACTGATTACTAAAATGATACTTGTTCATTTAACACCGAACCTTCCATATAAACTACAATAAACCTAGATTAAAGAAATTACAAATAACTGAAGTAAAAGCCTAGCCCAAATTGACAATAGTCAAATAGTACTGGAATTAACCAGACTAGGGACATAGCCAGGAATCGAGCTTAAAGGAGGCAGGAGCGTCGACGTTGTTAACATATATAAATTGACAATCACTAATAAAAAATATCAAATAATGTTACATATAAACTCATTAAATTTGAAAATATACATTAACTAAGTTCAATTCAAAAGTTTATAACTCATAATTTAATACAATACTCCTTGAAATCCCTAAAGTCATCAAGCATTGAATCCACATTGAAAATCTCTGTAATATCTTTTTTCAATATATATAAAAGCAAACAATCAATAAGAAAGTTATTATCTATCTTGTTTTTCAATCTAATCTTCACAATTTTTTTAGTTGAAAAAACACATTCTTTAGTGGCAGTTGGCATAGAAATGGTCAATATCAAACAAATCAATCTTTCAATCTTGGTCCTATATATCATCACCAAAACCTAGAAAATCATATTTTAGACAATTAAGAATTAATTTACCTAATCAATTTGTGTCATGATTACTTAAGAATCACAGTATAATTAACCTAAATCATCCTAAAATTATGCAAAACAAATATAATGAAAGATCTGTTTGTAGAACTCCTTTTTTCCCCAATGACAAAACGACTGGAAACTAGCAAAAAAATTGGGGACTAGTTATGATTAGTTTAGGGCGGTCCGAGAGTTAAGGGGTAATAAATGGGCCTCTGTTTTCGCATTTTTATGATGTGAAACTTTTAAAAGGATAAAATACACCAAAGTCTATTATTAATTGTATGATTTGCAATAAGTACCTAACTTTAAAAATTTTGTAATATTATATTATATTTAAGTACTACTAATAAAAAAATTTGAAAATTCTCACCCCTTACCATCTCTTAATTGCCATGTCACAGACGCAACGAATGTGTTCGTGCCGTCCGATGTGTGAGCTACTCGATGTTGTGGGTCCTACAAGAAGCCCACATATCGAACGGTACGGACCCACACATCAAATGGTACAGATGCGTCCGTGACCCATCACATTTGGATTTCTATAAAAACAATAAGACTACAAACCTAAAAATATAAAGATTGATTTTATTCTATGAAATTGACCCCATATTTATTGCCAAACGTCGAAACACCGTAGTAATACCAAGATTATACTTAACTAGAAATTTTAGATTTATTACTTCTCACATCTAATTGAAGGTTTATTCTATAAGAATCTTGAATACCAGGATTGAGGAAAAATGTATCCATCATAAAATTCAATAGATAACGTCATATAAAGCCAGTCAAATATACGGAATTTTGGTAAGGAATAAACATACACTCATAATATGATTTTCCGTCTTTAAATGGTGTAATAGTGAGATATTTAATCTTTCACATTCTTATCCGTGGTTCAAGCCCTCCTGCGTTTCCTCTGAGCTCCTAAATACTTTTTCATAATGCTTTGAGTACAAAAAAAAATAATATAATTTCCTGATTTTTACCCACTTAATGAAGGCTGATTCTTCTGTGCGCCCGGCGCACGCGTAAGCCACCTCTCCAAAGTTATTTCTTATGTACGACTTAGTCCCTAAAATTTAATTTTTGTCATATTTCTTTGATTTAAGGAATGATCAAATTTCCAAAACTTTTCTCCTACTAGTAATTAAATATTATTGTTAGGAAATTTTTAGAATATCACCCAAGTTATGTAGCAATTGTAAGACCCATAGTTGATATGAAAGGATAGTAAGATTGTATAAAATGTTGACAGATAAGCTAATAAAGATATTAATACTAATTGATAATTACTAATAGATAAAATTTTTAGAAATTTAACTAAGTCTGCTTCAAAGAGACAAGAGGAAGAAGAAATTATGGGGAATAGAATAATGAAGAACTCACAAACTATATTAATCAAATATGTTGAAAAGAAATTAAGAAATTGGAATATTCTTAAAATGGATAAATGGGATGGTTTATAAAAAATGGACTTTTGATTTCAGAATGACAAACACGAAGGAAAAAAAACAAACAATGTTTTCTAAAAGAATAAATATGCCCTTCTAAAAGAACAAACATCCCTTCTGAAAGAACAAACACCAGAAAATAAAAGAATAATAAGTTTACAGAAACAAGGTTATGTGTAAGAACAAACAGTGTCTTCTATAAGAACAAACACTTAAGTAACAAAAAATAAACATGTAAAATAAATAACAAACAATGTCTTCTAAAAGAACAAATATATCCTTCTAAAAGAATAAACATACTCTTCTAAAAGAACAAATATACTCTTCTAAAAGAACAAACACCAGAAGACAAAAAAAATAAGAAGTTTACAGAAACAGGGTCATGTATAAGAACAAATACTTAAGTAACAAAAAATAAATATGTAAAAGAAAGAACAAACAATGTCTTCTAAAAGAATAAACATGCCATTCTAAAAAAAACAAACATACCCTTCTAAAAGAATAAATACAAAAAAATAAAAGAACAAGAAGTTTACAAAAATATGGTCATGTATAAGAACAAATAGTATCTTCTATAAGAATAAACACTTAAGTAACAAAAAATAAACATGTAAAAAAAAAGAACAAATAATGCCTTCTAAAAGAACAAACATACCATTCTGAAAAAACAAACATCAGAAGATAAAAGAATAAAAAGTTTACAGAAACAGAGTCATTTACAAGAATAAATAGTGTATTCTATAAGAACAAACATTTAAGTAACAAAAAATAAACATGTAAAAGAAAGAACAAACAATGTCTTCTAAAAGAACAAACATACCCTTATGAAAGAACAAACACCAGAAGAAAAAAGAATAAAAATTTTATAGAAATAGAGTCATGTATAAGAACAAACAGTATCTTCTATAAGAACAAACACTTAAGTAACAAAAAATAAAAATATAAAAGAAAGAACAAACAATGCCTTTTAAAAGAACAAACATGTCATTCTAAAAGAACAAACATACCCTTCTGAAAGAACAAACACTAGAAAACAAAAGAATAAGAAGTTTACAAAAATAGGGTCATGTATAAGAACAAACAGTGCATTCTATAAGAACAAACACTTAAGTAATAAAAAATAAACATGTAAAAGAAAGAACAAACAATGCCTTCTAAAAGAACAAACATGTAGAAAAGAAAAAATAAACATTGTCTTCTAAAAGAATAAATAGGCCCATAAGTATAAATACTAAAACACAAAAGAACAAGTAATTTATGCAATGTCTGAAAATGTAAAAGAACAAGCATGCCATTCTAGAAGAGCAAACAAGGCTTTTAAAAGAACAGAAAACAAACACATCATAAAAGAAGACAAATAATACCTCATCAAAAGAACAAACACTTAAGTAATAAAAAACAAACAATGTCTTCTAAAAGAACAAACACGAAGACAAAAAAGAACAATCAATGCATTCTCAAAGAATAAACAATACCTTTTAAAAGAACAAACATATCATTCTAAAAGAATAAGCACGAAGAAACAAAAGAACAAACAGTAGAGAATAAAAAAATGGAAAAAAGTAGACATATGACATAAAAGAACAAGAAGAAATAAGAATAATATCATAAATCCAAGTAAAAAAAAGGTGAAAAAAAATATTTTAAGAAAATAAGGAGTAAAACACGAAATAAAACAATAGACAAAATTTGAAATAATACTAAAATAAGAAAAAGAAAAAGGGGAAACTGAAAAAAGATGAGAAAATAAAAATAAAGAAAATAAAAATGGAAAAGGTAAATATACAACAAAACTAAACAAAGAAAAAAAATGAAAATAAATAAAGAAAAGAATAGAAGAATAAGAGAAGAACAAGAAAATAAAATTTAAAAAAAAAATGAAAAGGGAGATCATTGGCATTCGATCCATTGCCTAGCTTCCCCCAAAATTAAAATATCAGTCATGCTATCCAACCAAATAGTTTGTCTTGAGGTTGCAGAAAAAGAAAAATCTATTATATTTCATGATGTCATGATTACTTACTTTTCTGAGAAACAGGGTCAAAATGATAATTATTATATTTTTTAAAGATGACACACGATATAAGCCCGGTTTACAGAAAAGTTACTCCTCAATCAAACCGTCTATAAATAAATTAAATATTTAATCGTATCTAAGGACAGCTCTAAAGTGGGAAATATATTTCCCTCGAGAAAAATAATCTCTCTCGATATTCTATAAAAGAGACAAAAGAAAAGAAAAATCCCCCTCGACAATAAAGAAGCCGGCGGTAATTCTAAACTCTCACGCGTTTGTCCTTTAGAAGCACCCCGTACGTCGCCACATGTCACTGAGTCAGATCATCATCGGAATCTCGCAAAACGAGTTGGGACTCCACTCCACTCTCTCTTCCAAGTCCTCGGTGACCACCCACTTCATGGTTTTGGATACCCTGCTCCACACCCCAATCTCCATGGCCAAGCGTCCCTGTTCCTCTCTCTCCCAGAACCCTAGACCTCCCCTCTCCCAAACCGACCATCTCCTTCACTCCTTTCTCTCTCTCGCCGACTCTCCCCCCTCCGTCCTCAACTCCTCCTTCGACCGCCTCCTCTCCTCCGCCGACGAAGAGGAGTCCACTCTCATCGATCGCGCTCTCAAGCTTGGCGGTCTCCTCCTCGATGCCGCAAACCGTTCTTCCAGGAAACGCGCCTCCGTTCACAATTCCATCACCTGGGCTCTCCCTCCCGATCTCACCATCAAGGTAATTTCGATCGGCGCTTGCTTCCTCTTCCTGGATGCCTTTAATTATTCGCGATGGTTTGTTGATCGATGTTTTTTTTTTTTTGTTTCATTTAGGTGTTTTCGATGCTGGATACTCAGAGCTTGTGCTACGCTGCGGCTGCATGTTCGATGTTCTACAAGTGTGCGATGGATCCTCTGTGCTACGCCAATATCGACTTGACGACTATTGTGCCCAAGGTTAACAATCTCATCGTCTCTACTATGATCCAGCGAGCCGGAAAAGCTCTCAGGTAAGTGGTGCTTTAGCCCGCTGCCAGTACTCTCTCGAGGTCTGCAATTTCATTTTCGTTCCATTAACCAATGAAAGTCACTAGCTACATGTGTTTCGTACTGATGTTCGCTTCGTGAACCACACTTGTTTGATTGGTGATATCAACTCAGAAACTTGATGCATGCTTGCTAATCTGGTGTCTGGTTTATTTTGCACATTCTTTAAAGGGTACTTCGATGGTCACCTTTGTTGTCTCTGGGATCTTTGTCTAATTTCCCTCGTGACCAAGTATTTCTCATGCGTATTCTGTTTTCTCCTGCAGGTCACTCAAGCTTGGAGTTGTGCCAGGCCCAACTGCATCTCTTGGATCTTGTCAGCCTTTAGTTTATTCCATCAGGAACTCTGTAGATGCATCTAATTTTTCGTGGAATGAAAAGAAAACCAGACAAGGGAAAGAATCATCTATTCTTACCCGGTCCTGCTTAAATTCACTGAGTGCAGACAGCGGTGCAGCTGGGTATGCAATGGAGTGTTTAAGCTTTTATCAATCTGATTGGATACTATTGTATATATTTGTGTGCTTGTGGTTTTGCTTAATAGCTGTTTTGATTATTTTGCCATTTTGTTTTGTTAGGGCTCTTCTGAGGAGGCTGCACCTTTACAACATTGAAAGATTTGATAATATGTCACTTTGCCAAACATTGTCATCCTGCCCATTTCTGCTTGATCTGGAAGTTGTTGGCCTGTAATGTCTTGCTATCACTTTGCTCACTGTTTCTTCTTCTTTTTCTTCCTTTATTTTTTTTTCTTTTGTTGATTTTTGCTTCGCTCATGGCCTAATGTCTTGTTAGGGATTACAAAGGTGAAGTACATAAATGTACAGAGTCTGATATTTATGTGTGCATGAGCATGCAATTGATGCATTTATTTTACAAATTGATTGGGAAGATTTTAACACCACATAATTTCATTTGTCTCTGATGTTTATGTATATGATTTTACAAAGTTCATGTGCAGATATATTCAAAGTTCTTGTGATTCTAAGTTCTATAGTATTAAAACTTGGTTTCATATTATTCTCTCTGATGTTTTTTTTTTTTTGGATTTCCTTTTTCAAACTTTGATCGGAAATATACTAGACCTCCTTACATTTCTTTTTCTATGCAGTCATGTTGAATTGAGGCAAACTTTGGCTGCTGTGAGCGCTAATTGTCATTTGATAGAGCGCTTGTTTTTCGAGTCTTCTAAAACAGGTTGACTATCTTCTTTATGAGACTCTTTGCTATAAACTAAAAGATGTTCACTAACTACATAGTGCATAAGCAGGCAGGGATGACAGCTTGAAATCGCCAACTTGTATTGATTTCGTGAACAGCTGTCCAAATCTTTCTTCATTGTCACTGAGGGGTTTCAAGCTGCAGGACTATAAGGTTCGCATACTCATTAAGGTACAGTTCATGAACATATATTAGACTTGTTTCTTTAAACTTGTGCTATTGACTTTTGCAAATGCACACATTCCCAACCAACTGCGATTGACTCTACCAACTGAACAATTTACTGGTTGATCTTGTTTGATGATTTGTTCGAACAATAATATCTAGTAATATCTGGATACAATTCCACATCTGTGATTAGTAACTATGGTAGTGCTTGACATTAAGGAAGATAATTTTTTGTATTTTAAAAATTGCCTAGTCAGTTTTATGGTTAGGAGGATATGTAATTCATATACTGTTTAGTGATCTGAATGTCGGGACTTTTATAGTTCCACTAACTTGAATCAGACATAAATGCAGTTTAGCATGTGTGATAAAATTTGATTACTTGTGCAGGGACTGTGCAAATTGAAATTTGCTGATTTTTCAACATCATATTCAATAACTGGAGCCTTTCTGAAGTATATTATCTCAATTTTCTTATTAGAGATCCTTATAAGCCCTGCATGAAATATTTCATTCACAAGTCCACTTCTTTTCCCCTGTGTAGGAATCTTGGAAGTGCCACAGGTGGGAGTCTGTTAGAGGTTTTGATTTTAAGGGATTGCATGCATCTTAAAGAGGTGAGGCCTCTGATGCCATTCCATTCCCTTTGCCCTAGAAGGTTATGAAAGATAACTTCATCTCTTCCTTGATCTCTATCTCTCTCCTCTCTCCATCATCTTTAGTTTTGTGATATTCAGGTGGAAGTTGCTCGATTCTTGATGTCAGTTCTTGGCGGTGACTTCAAGCTCATTAGGCATATTGTGAGTCAATTGTCTGTTGTTAAAATCATAAATGTTGTTTGAATACTCGCATTGGAATTGCCATATATATGCCTTGTTGAATTTCAGTCTGATTACCACCCTGTGACAGGACATATCCAATAGGGAAGGGTTAGCTGCAAATACTGATTGGTATGAGAGATGTTATAACTCGAGGTAACTGTGCTGATGTTTTTCTCTTATCTAGAGCCAATTCGTTTTAATTTAAGTCAACTTAATCCAAAATGACTAACTTTTATTTTTACATTTTTTTTTTTTTTGCCTTGAATCAATTTCATTTGAAAACCAATATTATGTAGATACAATAGTCCATTTGAAAATAAATTTTCATGATGTTATTGAATTTTTATGAAAATTTCTTTTTTAATGCCTAAAGCTAGAAAAATTCGTAAAAATTTAGTAAGATTATAAAAATCATAAATTAATTGTGGTGAGTCGTAAAATAGTCAATTTTTGTGAAACGGAAGGAGTATTTTCTTTTAAATAAATTTAGTTTCGGGTAAAAAAAATGTAAAAATAAAAATAAGTTATTTTGGATCAAGTTGAAATGAATTGGCCCCTAATTGTTACTTTAGTGAACCTTAAATTGAAGTTGTGTTATTGATTTAATAATTTTTCACTGCCTATTACATGAATCTGGTGGCCGTTGGGCAGTATAATTCCTTTGAAGCAAGTCAAGGAAGTTAGACCTGAGATTTGTTTGGTTGCTGAGTTTCCATTAGAGGGAAGGTCAGTCCCTCTTTAACAATTTAGACTGTTGCTTAATTATTTAGTTAGGAAAGAAAAACAAAATAGAGTATTTGGAAGTGACATTTTCAATGTGTTGGGTCTTTCTTGCTGTTGCAGCTTTGTTGATATGACTGACAGTGATATGAACAGCGAACTTAGCTTGCCATCACAGCTGATCAGTCCTACTTTTGATGGTCCATTCCTTATGAGTTCATCAGAAAGCAGCTACAGCAGTGATCAAGGTAGTGGGAATGAGTCTCAAGATTCAGGTTTTGTGATTCATGAGGAAAGTTCAGATGAGGTGGATTATCTGGTTGTCTAGTTGAAGTGCAGAGGTTGGCCATGACAATTTATTCACATCCGATTACTGGGTACCACTCCCTTCTCTTCTCAGTGATTTTGACTCTACCTGTTAGCCCTTTATTTGTACTGGTTTGTGCGGTAGAATTCGTTGTTTCTTGCCCTCAAGTGCTTTTCTATGGTCTTTTCTATTTAATTTTATGAAAGTAAAGGCCAGCCTTTACAAAGTGGGGATGGGGGATGGGGCCATAGTGGACATTGAACCTTCCGTAAATTGCATATGCTTGTGCATGTAACTGATGGGTTGAGGCTTTGAAAGCGCTAAAAGCTATTTTAACAATTTTCAACAGAAGAAGGTTATGGACATTGTACATCTAACCATACCGAGACTATTTTTTAATCATAGGATGTACATATGTGGAAACATGGTGAACCAGTTTATCTGTCGGTTTGAATGGCATCAGTTGTTTGCACGCCTGCTGTCGAGATGATTAGGATTATTTTCTTTATGTGCATGAGAGTGTCATGCTCAGTTTCATTGTTCTACTGCGGATTCATGGGCAGTGGCTTTATGATGAAGTGGTCCAGAAATTCATGGCACGTGCATAATATATATATATTCTTGTGGTTGTGTGACACTTTATATATATCCTGAAAGCAAATCATATCTGTGGTGAAGAATCTCATGCCATGTGAGTGGTCGGCCAAGATGAAGCTCTTCAGAGGGACTGTGTTCGGGGAGATGGAATTTTGATGGAGGCGCAATAACCCCGGTGCTTCGGCCAGTTTTGCTCTTGTTGTAGGCTCTCTTTATGGATTCTCTCTTTCGGCATATACATGTTACGTGGATCAGGAAAAGGAGCCAGCCTGTTTCTCGCTGCTGCACTCGCGTCCCTGATTTTATCCATGACGATCAAAGCAGCTCTTCATTATATTGGAGGCAATAATTTGGTGCAAATATGGAAAGGTAGTGTTAGCTTTTCTTTCTTTTTAATAAAACCAAGACTGGCGTGATTCTTATCTGCTGCCCCCATCACTTTCCTCCGTATTTGTATGCGAGTATTTACTATTCTAGCAGTCGTAACATTTGTCGGGATTCTAGGCTTCTGGCTTGCCTCTGGGTTTCCCGACCTCAACGGGACAATGCTAACCAGTTGGGTGAGAGCAAAACATACTATTATTGCTTCTTGTACAACTATGTAACAGACCACATGCTTATGGGTCACAGATTCTGTTGGTCTTAACCCATCAAAACTTTTTGTTTTACGGGGACATGAACCAACCATTCTTCTCTCTTTATTATTATGTTCCGGTTATGTTCCGCTCGATCGCCTCGTGTAGGCTTTTACCATTACATTTCAAACTTAGGCAATCTGACAGGAAATGCTTGTTCCAACAGTATAACTTTGGTTAAACTGATCAGAAAGGCAATATTAAACAGTAAGAGAAAGAATTAACGCTGTAATCATCTGTCTATACCATATATAGATGTATGAATGAGCTTGTGATCAGCACAACTATTTACTTAAATGTCTCTGCCATCAATGTATTCAATACTTTATCATTAGGTATGTTCTATTAATTATAGGGTAAAATCCATATGTAGTCCCCTAACTTTAAGGATCGTCCTAATGTAGTCCCTTAACTCAAAAAGTATCTCTTAAAGTTCCCTAACTCAACTTAAGTGTCCTATTTTGGTCCCTACCGTCAGTTCAGGCATTATTTCAGACAGAAATTGTCGACGTGGCACCTAAATTGCCACATGGCATCTAAACTGACACATTTCATCTTATTTTATGGCAATAAATGACTACATTGGAAGAATACAAAAATTTATGTTAGAATTGACCCAAACTAATAACCTTAGGAACTTAAATGCATATTAGCCAACAATCCGTCTTCTTCTCCAAATCTTTGCCGACGGAAGCGAACCAGACGAAAAATTCCCACCGATCGGGAACCAATTTTCTGAATTCCTACAAATTTAAGGGCAAAAGGCACCGAAATCAGAGATCCGAAGCATATCCGGGTGAAAACGGAAAGAATCAAGCAAGTAATTGAAACCGGCGTACGTAAGTATTGAGTTGGCAGACGAAGCTGGAGAAATTGTTGTGCTTGAAGTATTTGGGAAGCAAACTGCGGGTGAAAACGGTGCGATTCCAGCAAATCACCCCCTTCTTCACGATCCACGGCCCTTTCACGATCCAGTTTACATTCTTGAAGCGCTGGTTCCGGAACGCGTCGTCGCCGTGAATGAACCGGTGGATAAGCGAACCGGCGGGAATCGATTCCTCAGTGGCGAAGTAGAAAACTGCGCTGTGGTGATCCTTTCCGGGGACCTGGAGATTGACGGCCAAAACGAGGAACCGATCGGCGGCGGACGGTGAGAGTTGGAGAAGAAGATGAAATTAGGGTTATCAACTTTTTAAGTCCCTGAAATTATTTGTTATGTCAAATCTAACCTAAGGTTTATTATTCTTTCAGTCTCATCACTTATTGCCATAAAATAGGATGCCATGTGGCAGTTTAGGTACCACGTAAGCAATTTCTGTATAAAATAACGCCTGAACTGACAGTAGGGACCAAAATAGAACACTTAAGTTGAGTTAGGGAACTTTAAAAGCCACTTTTTGAGTTAAGGGACCACATTAGGACGATTCTTAAAGTTAAGAGACTACATATAGATTTTACCCATTAATTATAGGTACATCATATAACATATTGCATTGTATATTATTATTATTATTAAAAAAAAAATCATTTATCCTAAATCTTTTACTCTATTTTTTTATTCAAGTAATCCCAAAATTCTTACACAATTTCTTTTTATTATTATCATTACTCTTAGAATGCCCTAACTTAACCCATCTCTCCCTCCCCTCCCAATAGATCCACGCTCTCTCTTGCTTTCCCCAATTTCTATTCTCTCTCTCTCTCTCTGTCTCCTTCCGGCGTGGTTACACTGTGAAGTGGAGATGGAAGAACGAATGATGGAGGCGATCGAAGACGGATGCGTGATAGACAAAGAAGCGACCTACGGATGCACGATTGACACAGGGGCGACGCGAATCGGATTGAATCAAGGCCGGATTGAATCGGCGACAGGAAACGAGGAGGCTACGGGAATCGACACGAAGAAGACGAAGAGGGGCTGGATTGAAGCGGAGAGGACGGCGAATCGAGGACGACTGATTGATGATTATGGACGACGGACGACCGATTGACGACGGAGCTCCGATTTTTTGCTAGAGGGACGAGATGATGACGAAGAGGGGTTGGATTGGAGCGGGGAGGACAGCATGAACGAGGGTGAATTAAGGACGGCGCGATCGACGACGGCAAATCGTGGACAGAGCGAGGCCGGCGAACGAGGACACCTAAACTAGATCAGACCAGAACGAAGGAGGAGGCAGGTAACCTAGGGAAACGCGTGAAAATAGTAAAATACCTAAAAATACGTGCAAAGTAAAATAGAAGCAAATGTTTCGGACGGATGGACTGATGGAGTATTTGTTAAAAAAAAAAACCATCAAATATAATTTTTTTTACACATCTTTATATGCATCCTACTTATTTTTAACATAATTGTCCTAATATAAATAAAATATATATAACAATATTTTTATACGAGAACACAAAAAAAAGAAATATATAGAATAAAATAAATATTATTCAGTAAAAAAATTAATTTACTAAAACATGAAAAAAAAAAATAATATTTTAGTAATGAGATTATACATTTTAATATCATATTGAGTTTATAGGCAACTCAAAGTGTGATGTTTCCGTAGTAGTTTGTTTTATGACACATATCATAGAATTATGGTTTAGAGTCAAGAAATTATTTATGTGTGTGTGGTATATTAGTATAAAAAAATATTTCTAGCTCATGGTATGTAGTATACATGTGGTAAGTGCAATTTACCACAGTAACTTGCCCAAAATAATTTTAAAATTAGTAGCAAGAGCAATATATCATAATATACTGTGTAGTATTTTGATATATTATAATAATTTGTGTACCACATACCTTATACCCACAATATACTACAATATACCATGGGATTTGACTCTATTTCTACCATTAATTCAATTGCTAAATATTTCTTGGACTTTCAAAATTGTACCCAATTGGTTCTTGGATGTTCACACATGGGGATGATCAGCGAAAATGTTACTTAATTGTATAAAATGGCTGAACTAATTTTATATTTTATGCATCTAATTTTCTTTGCATCATTTACTACTTGGCAGTTCCAAAATATTTGCATTATTTTCATATATGGAAAATGAGCATGAGGGCTATTGTGTTAGGTTTTAAATTTTAGGATGGTTACGATTTGACCAGAGTGGATGAGGAAACAACTAATATATTCCCATCCGTCCCGATTTACTTTAAACGTTTTACTAGGCATGTTAATTAAGGTGTTTACATTTTTTTTCCCATTTTTTTCCGGATTCTGCCCTTTTCTTCCTCTGCTCCATATCTTCCTCGAATCGTCGTCGTCGAATCGTCGATCAAGTCAAATCGTCAATTTCGTGTTTGCCCGACATCTTTGCCCAGATCTCCTTGTAGCCCTGACATCCTCGCCTCGCCTCGCCTCGTCTCACCTCACTGCCACTCTTCCCTGCAACCTAACCTCTTTGCCACCTCAACCCACGGCCTTTTCATTGCCTCTTGGATCATCAACCTACATCCTCCTCTCGTCGCCTCAACCCACTACCTCCTTTCACTACCTCAGCCCATGCCGTCATTGGCTATACAATTGTTCCTGATGGCACCGATCATTGATTTCACCTACACCTTCAATCGTCAATTGCCCTCACCGTCAACCGTTGGTCCCTAATTCAATGGACGAGGAAGAGAGATGGAGAGAGAAATCAAAAGTTAAAACTATGTCGGAGAAAAGAAGTGGTAAAATAGGAAAATAAGTATAAAAGACTTACTACAAAGAGAAACGTTTCATTCTTTTTTGTACAACTAAAAAAAAATATTTCATCCTTCTTAAGACGGAGGGAGTAATTTTTTTTCTCATTTTAATGAAGTATTAGATTTAGGGGGAAAAAAGTACAGTACCTATAGATTTTCTTTCAACTTTCAATTGTCATGCATATCTAGTAAAAGGCACCTGACATGAAGAGCAAATAATTCTATTTCAAAGTCAATACTTTATTTACCCGATATAAAATGAAGTATGATACATTTTTTTTTCTTTATAATTTTCCCACTTTTTCTAAAACACGAAAGAAAAATTGTTAAAAAGCATGCATTTGTTCCAAAATAATTACTGCAGCCAACTTGCGCCATTTCATTTTGCATGCATATTAATAGAAAATTATTGTTGTTACTTCATCTTTCCAATTTTGCCCTTTTGTTCATCATCTCTCTTTACCTTTGGTCCTTTTCCAGCCTTGCTCCTAATCACTCAAACACTCTGTCGCTCCATCGTCCCAACTTCCTCGCCTCAACCCGACATCCTCGATGCCCAGGCCTCCTCGACACCCTGATCTTCTCTCCTTTAGCTTGATTTTGATGGCTAATGTTTTAATCTTCTTGAAACTGATTGGAATTGAGATCAGAAGTTCAAAAAAGTTGTCAAAATTCCGATTTAAATCTTAGAATTTTATAATTTCACGATTTGTGATAGAACAAATGATTCAGTTATATTTTACAATTATAATTAACGATTTTATCTCAATTCTAAGACTACGACCCACCGAAAGCCAAAAAATATTTCAAGTAGAATCCCGATTTTGACAATTTCAAATTTTCATGGTGGATTTGATGAGATTTGGATAGAGTGAATGAAGTGAAAACAAGGGGGAAGATTGGATGAGACAAATGATCACTGTGAATGAATTGGAAATTGTTTGTTTAATTTTTTTATCAGAGAAGGATAGGGTACAAAGCAAACCCGAAAAAAGAGCAGAAGCTAAAATCAGTTTCATCAACTGATTATGGAAACAATTTCAGAGATTCTTGGTGAGGGTGTTGGACTGATCCTCGGTTGGCTATAGAGAGAAATTCAGAGGGAAGAAGAGAATGCAGTTGTTGCAATGCATGAGAGACTCTTTTTCAGGCCACCACCAGACAGGACGAAGAAAACCTTCAACACCTTGCCGTAATCAACCAAATCGGTAGTGGATCAGCAACTGATGAGAAGTTTCATGTACTTGCTATGGGTGTTGAGCTCTATGACTTCGTGTAGGGAGGAGTAGAAAAAACAGGAAAAAAACAAGAGTTAATTTGGCAAGACGGGTATAATTGTCATTATGATTGCTAAAACTTACCAAAAGAGGAAATAATGTAAAAAAATTGAAATCACTCGAAAAGGAAAATAATGTAAAGAATATGGAAAAGAGAGAATATATATATTTTTTTCTGAATATCTGCTCAAGTTTAAAAAAATGTATATATCAAAATAAACATTTTAATCAGTTTTTAAACATCTTCACCAACTGAGCCATTTTTAATTTATTCCCGAAAGCAAAGAGGGTTGCTCATCCTTCTCAAAAGCATCCATGGGAGGAATTTAAAATCTATAGCATGTAACATTGTTTCTGCAACATGTAAGATAACGGACTTCAATACAAGAAATAAGGAAAACCTCTGTATGATCCTTTCCTGGTGCGGGGGAAATCAGAATTAACATCAGAGATTGAACTTTATACCTACCAATAGAGTCCTGTTAAAATCAGGCTACAAGAAAGGTAGCTGATGAGCAAATCAAGAGGGGCTGGTATCTCACCCGCATGGCACTTGGTTAACTCTCTCTCCCCACTCACTCTCCACCACAGCTTTGAGATAGAGGAATATGTTTGGGTATATGAAGTTGATGATGGCCAGTGCTCACCCCCTCCGTTCATGTTTGTTTTTGTGAAACACAGGTAAGGTCACCTTTTAATAAAAACCCCATGTGATGTTGCTTTACATGCTCTCCTGCATGGCCTGAGAGTCTGAGTGGTGATGCAACAGTAGCAAGTACTGACATACTAACAGATAACAAGTTTATGTGCTTATCCCGCACTTCCAACTGTTTCAACATCTACACTGATTCACAAATTCTTCTGCGTGCCAAATGTGTCTTCGGTGCCATTCATCACCTTCTGTCTTCGCTCCTCTATCATTTCTTTGTAAGCCTGATATAATCCAGAGGAGATATATCATTCCTTTATTTTTGTTTACAAGCCATGATACAGAATTGGAGAAGAAGCTTGGACATTATTGTCATTGTCAGTTCAATCCCAAAATAGAGGCACCGAAGTAGGTACCTTGGGATATGAGTAGAGGAAGATGTACCACCAGGCGCATACCACTGAAGTTACCACTGCCGAAATGACAATTGAATGTAGGACTAGCCAGCTTATGGTGATCAACAATAATCCAGTGATGATAACAGTCCATGGTTGACACCTAGCAAAGAGAAAATTAGCATGAGATTGAACCTAAAATAAACAACAAAAGAGATACGACAGCGATGAGTAAAGATAAAGGGCCTGTCATCCATAATCCACATCAATCAGACGAAATATGATGAAACCTCCAGTAACTAGTAACACAATTCACCATGGCAAACATTCTTACACTTCAAACTTAAACTCAAATGGAAGTTCATTCGAAAAGTGTGGTAAAATTCAAGGGATGGCAGCTAGTCACAGGGACAACATAGGGAGTTAAAAATGGACTCCTTCAAGGCCATGTAAGATTTCATTCTGCTCTGGTCTCACAGCCACCGGTCATCTTATGTACCACAAGTAAAGCCTTGTCAGGATAGATCTAGTTGGTGGTAACATAACCATGCTCGCATCTTTTCTTAGGGCAATTGCGATGATACAATTTGTTATGGACACGAAATTAGACTTGACGAGAATCATTTATAGAGGCTATAGAACTAGAGTACACAGAAGGTAAGTTTTCATCTGAAGACCAGAAATTCCCACTGCGCCTCAAGCAAGGAAAGGAGCTGCCCCATGCACTGGATATACTCACACTTCCAGAGAAACATCAATTTTTGGGTAAATTTAAGAAACAATTATGCATTAGTATTAGCTTTCTTACAGGGAACTACACAAATTCCCTCGGACATAGCCAACAATGTCTGAACTCCGAAGGCTGCATCGTTCATAGTGAAAGAAACCTTGACAAAACCAGCAGAAAAGATATTCTTAAACAGCAAATGCACAGCTCAGAGTCTCCAATATGTCACATTATTGCTAAACCTCATCGTTCAACACGTCATTGATAGTTCACATGTACTTGAATTATCAAGAGACTTTTGCATTATGTACGAATTTGTTGACACCCAGAAACAACAAAAGGAAAAAAAACTGAAGAACCCAAAGAATGTGTTTTTTTTTTTTTGTTAATAAAAACAAAGCATGTTTATCTCTGACAAGAAAACTACAGATTTAAATCAACAAAAAATGAAAAACTACCCAAATGCCTTGCGACGCGAAGCAACTGGGAAATATAGAGATTTCGATGCGCAAATGAAAACATACCAGGAAGGCTTCGTGTCCCAGACGGAATCGTACTCGAGAGAGAGGTAGTTGAGATAGCCATCCATATCCTCAATGAAGCCGTCCTCGCCCATGAAGGAAGGCTCTTTTCCGTCCCCATTTGGGTCCCTCGAATTCCCAGCAAAGATCACTGCTTTGTGGCGGCGACGTTGTGCTGAGGCGAAATGGAAGGAAATGGGCCTTGAAATTTGAGGTTTTTGAACCGAAACATGAGCTTTAGTTCTCAAGCTCGAAGAAGTAGCTATTGAGAAGGGAAAAGCAGACGATAGAGTTCCCAATCCCATATCTGCGTCCCACCGCCATACGCCAGTGCTCCCTAATTCCATAGTAATTGTGCATCTGCTTGCTCCGGGGGACAGCATAAGCGAAACGACGTCGCTACTTCCTGGTTTTGTTCTGGCGTTGTTTTTGCTCAATTTTAGCCATTCAATTAATCTTGAGACGCCGTTTTCACCATCAGATTATTTTTTGAGTCAATTCCTTCAGTAGACTTTGGGTTTGTTCACAGTTCATACTATATAATATAACAACATAACAACAAACTTGCCAAACTACTCGACAATCTTAATAGGATCATTTACTCGATTCTCAATTCAAGTACAGGAAATTTCTATTTGGTTGTTGACAGGAGCAGAGTTTGTCATTGAAAGGGGATTTCAACATTAATCAAGTCTCCAATGGCAGCTAATGGTATCAAAACTTATCAGGAAGATATGAAGACGGTCCCATTATTGAAATAGATTTTGGCAAGCTGTTGGAAAGTTCAAATTTCCAGATGTAGAATGTAAAAATAAAAAATAAAAAACAACTTGCTCAGACAAGCCTATTAAGTTGAGGGGCTCCTCACCCGCTTGCACCTACTCTTGAACCGCAAGCATTATCTTAATGTAATAGCACAAATTTGAGGCTCTATGTTGGAGTTCATGAGAATCCTTGACCAGAAACTAATCTCCTGTGAGACAAACAATCAGGCGAAGCATCATTTTCAGATTAGCTCGGTCTGTCTGTCTGTGTTTCTGAATCTGATCCAAGATACATAACTGCTACACGGTCAAGTGCAACAAAACTGCTACACTTGCAAAAGAGAAAATGAGAAATAAAAGTGACTATCCAGCTTGATTATGAAGGGGTTTGCAGGGAGGTTTTCAACATTTACATGCGGCCGAGAAACAAAAATTGCAGGATAGAGAAACCTGTTTTTATTGAGCTCCATATCTGATTCGCAAAAAGATCCTGCATCCTAAAAGAACTGAAAATGCATGACACAGAATCAATGTCACACATCTCAGGGTGATCTTAACAGCAAAACCTGTTTCTTGTTGGCTTCCAATGTAAAACATAAACAGAAAGCAAATCATGATGTGAAATGCAAATGGAGTGAGAGCATGCAACTGCAAATATATGACTGTATATTACTTATGAACTGCTAAAAAATATATACTACCAGCGAAACAAAGTCATTCTGACATCCACATTGCACCTCCGAACATTTCATTGATATAGCTAGGGAATTTGAGCAGCAGAACCTCACTCTATTGAGGACAACACTTCTATTCATTCTTCCAAGCATACAAAATCAATGAGAAAGCAAGACCTTGTAACTGGTAATCTCTGAATTTCTGAGAGCCGGACCACGTTATCACGGAAGGATCAAATATAGACTGGCCTGCACATAACTTGTCAGCAGATAGGCAAGTTTGGAACATGAAAACTGCATTTCCCACAGCATTGCCAAACAGCCAGTTGTACACATCCCAGAACACTTCAACCGGCTGCCCATCCACCAAAATGGTGTGGTTACCACGGAACTTCCACTTGAGTCTCTTTACCTGCATCACTGTCTTGCTGTCAATGCGGATGGTGAGACATGGATCTTTGACATCAACCGTGTCACACTCAATTTTGACATCTTGTACCAGTCCCTTGTCATAAAACTGAGCCTTGGCACCATAAAACTTCTTCCCAAAAATGTGTTCTCTCTTTCCAATGAAAACAGCATTTGAAGGAACAGGAGAAGCTGCAATCTTCTTGTACGCCTCCCTTTTCAAATCCCCAAGAAGCAATACAATTTCTTGGTCCAAAGCAACAGCCAGGTAGAACCCCTCTAGGGGCTCTGGCCCAGAACCAAATCTGGCGTTAGACAAGTCCCAGTGTATGTCAATCTTGCTAGAATCTACCTCCAAATTCTTAGACCCTTTTCTCTTGGAGAACAACCATGGTTTTATATCTGCTTTACACAAACACTGGTTAGCAGAATCATCAACTGCAACAGTGAAGCCTTGACCCATCAGGCTCTTGGTCCATGAAAGAGTAACCAAGTAGGAACGCCCATGTAATTTACATTGATAAATACAAGTAACCAAGTTCTGAGCGGCTTTGGTTGTAGCTGATGACGAGGAATCAGCAACTTGTACACCATTTTCACCAAAACATGAAGGGAAGTCCCTCATGATGACCATTTTCCTCGAACGCCAAACTTCAGAAGTTGAACTGCGACGAATTCGAACACGGAGAGATGATGAGGATATCTATACCTGGGTAGATTGACGACAAACTGGAATAGCCATCTGCGACACAGAAATGCTTCAGAATTCTTGAATTTGATCTGGGTCACGAGAGAGAGAGAGAGAGAAGAGTAGAAGTAATCGGACTAGAGTTGATTGACCGTCAACGGCTACTTTAACTCTATGAGCGGAACAGAACAGAACAGAACAGAAAAAAGAAATGAACAAGAAATGTGAAGTGAGAGAGAGAGAATCACATGAAATGGAATGGAACCGAGAGAAACGAGGAGGCTGCCCAGCCTGAACATAGAATGAAAGAAAACGGCCACCTGGGTATTTTGCTCTTTAAAGTTTTTGTTTTAACGTACTCAAGAGTTTCGTAAACCAAAGGAACAAAAAAAAATAGGGTAAAATCCACCGGGGTCACCTAGCTTATTTTTTGTTCTAGACGGGTACCTTACCTTCAAATTGTCCTACCGAGGTATCTTATCTCTTATCGCGTGTCCTGTTTAACTACTTTCCGTTAATTTCAAAGTTATATCTAATGGAAATTGCTTACGTGGCATAAAAAAATTAAAATAAATCATAAAATAACACTTATGGTTTTTTAATTTTTTTCTATCAATAATTCTAAACCCTAACATTTTAAATCTAACCCTAAACTTTTGTCATGATCTCTTTCATCCCTCTCCTCATTCTCGACTCTGCTGCTCTTCACTACCACCTCATTTTGCTCTCTGACCATCACCTAGAAATTGCATCGTCTCTCGATTCATCAACCTCATACCTCAACGCTTCCTTGCCACTCAACAACTCCAAAATTACCACCCTAAAAGTGTAGACGTCGCATTTCTGGGTTACCACTCCGGAGAGCTGAACCTCCGGCGCCATGTACCCTATCGTCCCTTCGATCGTCAAATTCCTCAAATCGGATCGATTCTCCGTGACTTCACCGCACAATTCCGCAATCCCGAAGTGACAGATCTTGGCATTGAGAGAATCCCCCATGATCACCACGCTGGTACTCTTGATGCAATTGTGAGTGAAATTCGCATGGACGCCTGAGAAATTGTGGATGTAATCTAGGCCATAGGCTAAATCGGCTGCGATTCTCATCTAAGAAACCCACGTAGAAAGCACCGTGAAATCCGAGTTCTTCCGATTCCTCAAGCAATCGGCAAGATTAGCGCCGGCGACAAATTCATAGACGAGATATATGAAATTCCCAGAAATCGAAGCACCCAGAAGTTTGATGATGCTGCTATGATGGCTTCTGCAAATGACCGACAATTTCTCACAGAGATCTTGGATTTCGATCGAGTGCCGTAGCTTCCTCTGGAAAACAATTGCGTCTTTCCCGTGGAGATTGCAGCGCCAGGAGCGACTGGCAGAGGCGAAATTGGAGGCCACGGCAGCACGTAGGGAGGAGAGGTTGTAGATGTGGGGGGACTCAGGGAGGGAATCGCGGAGGCTGGAGAGAGAGGTTTTCTTGGAGAAGGACTGGGCTGATGAATTCGAGCAATAGCGATGACAGCTGCAGCGGCAATGAAGCAGAGGGTTAGATTTAAAATGTTAGGGTTTAGAATTGTTGATAGAAAAAAATTAAATGACTATAAATGTTATTTTATGATTTTTTTTTATTTTTTTTTTATGCCACGTAAGCAATTTCCGTTAGATATAACTCTGAAATTAACGGAAAGTAGTTAAACAGGACACGTGATAAGAGATAAGGTATCTCGGTAGGACAATTTGAAAGTAAGGTACCCGTTTAGGACAAAAAAATAAGCTAGATGACCCCCGGTGAATTTTACCCAAAAAAAATATGACTTTTTTCTTCCGTCCTTCCTTCCTTTATTTATTTATTTAAAAATAACGCCCTTTCTTGTTCTTGTAAAAGTATCGTATACCCTGTAATAATAATAAACAAAGACTACCCGACGAATTGTAGAACAGTTTTTTGTTTGTTATTACGTATGGAGCGAGGATTTTTAAGCTCTACTCTAGCGTCTGCTCTGTTGGATGAACGAACGTAGATTATGCTAATTGTTAGGCTAATTGCGGGCAATGTTTTTTTTTTTATATAATTTAATCAGTTGCCCCCAGTATCTTTTTTCCTTTATTTTTTGTTTTCTACAGCAAGTATCTGTATTACTCCTATTTCTTAGAGTATCGACGAAAAAAAACAAGTAACCCTTTTTTTTTTTTGTTTTAAAATCCCAAAGGCAGGGGTGTGGCAGTAGAGTAGATCCTTTGGAGAAGAAAAATCCAAAGATTAGAGCCTACCTTTTGAAAAGGCTTGGATTTCCATACCTCTTTTTGCGCACAGTTGTAAACCAACTTCGGCAAATGAGACGAAAACCCAATTATGAAGCACGCTATAACGCACAGTAAAAAGTTTCGTCCATAATCCAAGTAAAGGCAAATCTAGCGTTTCTTTTCAAGCAATCAACAGCAAATTTAACTTTTTCTGACGGATAAATTATAGGTTTAATTCAGGTGGCATGGCTTTGCTTATAAGAGTTTGAAGATTATTAGGGGCGCTTTTCACATTCTTCATGTAATTTGTTTCTGTTTCTAATAAATTTTGATAGCCATTTATTTGTATATATAAAAAAAAACTTTTTCCTACTATTTAATGCTTAATAGTTTGTGGACAATAATAAAACTTAAATAATTTTTTACAATTTCTTTACATTTCAATATGCCAATATTTATCTGAAAAATACTAATATGAGATGATTCACTTCGCTCAAAACAATCTATCAATTTCATGTACATAAATATTGCAACAACATATTTAACTGACAAAGTACTAAGTTTCTGGCTGTCTGTTTTTGTCGCGATTGCATTTCTCCTTCCCTCCTTGTAGTTGTCTCAAAAACAAAAGAGGGAACAATACTATTCAGAAGCCATCAAGGAATCGAGGCTTAACTTTATTATGAGGTAAAGTCCAGGAATATTTAAATCGTTTGGTCATTATTCCTTCTCCACATAAGTATACTTTAAACATAGAAAAATGTTTCCAATTTTTGGCCAAGTAGTAAGGACACTTCGTTATTTATTCAGATTTGAGGCACGGTGATCCTTATTTTCCTTGGTATAATGTTTTTTAAGCTCTTCTTATATAATCTCATAAAAAGTTTCTAACAACACATGCAACGTTTATGAATGAGATTTTGGCTTTTAGCTTATTATACTACTTTTTTCTTTGATGTATTACTACTACTAGTTAATGTGCGTATACGATTGCAATATATGGAGTTGGAAATGTTGAGGATGCAAGTGACTTATCCAACATGGTTGGTAAATCTCCCAAGTGAGATACATATATATGGTTATGGTCTCTTGTCCAAACAGTTTAAGCTTTTGGAAACATGTGTGAGGTCATGACTGTATGTTGTATCTCGCTTGATGGATCTCCCCGGTTAAAGACCTCGCCCAACAGGAAACTAGAATTTCTACTTCCCTTTTTCATAAAGTGTTCACCAAGAGGAAAAATTATAGCATTTAAGATTTGGGATCCATTACCATTTAAAGGTGGGCGCTCATAGTGACATATTCATTTCCTTCAAGAATAAATGATTATTACTAAAAATACATAAACAAAAACATTAAATTCTATGAAGCAAAGGTATTGCTACTTCACCTACTAAAAGATATCACTATGCAATTACTTTAATCAATTATCTGTACTATTTTTTTTTACTCAGAATTACTGTTGTTGCAAGTAAAGAATTTTTAATAAGAAGAAATGAAGAGGGAAAACTTGAATCTGGGTAAGAGATGTAAGAGTCATATCCTTTTCCAATTATCTCTATCATTGATTTTGTTAAGGACATCAAATAGACATGCTACTTATACCAATTTAAGAGCAGTGATGTACCATAAATTCACTACTCTAAGTGATAGTAAATGGTTAGTGAACAATATCAGTTGAAAGAAGTTCACACAAGTTCACTCTAAACTTTTTATAGAACTATTATTATTATTTTTCAAATTTGTTTATAGCACTAATATGATTGTTAATTTTATGAGGTACATAGAGGTATGGCCAAATTAATGGTCAACATACCGTTTTGCCACTTCTCTTGTAGTGGCGAGGCTTTTAGGATACTGAAGTGACTTTGGCTCCACTATGATACTTTAGGAAACACTAGCTCCACCTCGATGTCCTGAAAATTAAATTCTCATTGCGATGTTATTACCTCATTAGTGTTTCCTCTTAAAAATGAGCTCAGCTTCAGCCTTTAGTTTATTGGCTCAATGGAAAGACCGGGAAATAAAGCACACAGCTAGAGGTAGGAACCGGGTAGGACCGGCCGGTCCTAGGTCCTGAGGACCGGGCTCGGACTGGTTGTAGGCGGGGCGGTTCCGAGCCGGTCCCGAGGCGGGGTGGGGCGGGGCGGGGGCGGGTTTCATTTTTTTTGTTATATATATATATATATAATAGAACAATTATTAATTATATAAGTCATAAATATTTTTAAGAAAAAACACCACCTCCGGTGTAAGTTTTATTAAGTTAAAAAGCCAAACAGGACTTACAAATAATCGGAACAGGCCTTACATTTTGAAATGACAAAAACGTTCCGAAAATGATAAATAATAGAAACCTATGATCTGTGCTAAACAGCATAATCAAATCAAATACAAACTATATGTATGATTGAAAAAAAAAAATTCAAGTCTCGGTATCGGATATTACCTCCTCATCCGAACTCTTTTGGTCTTGCTGCCGGAATACTGCAAGGCCCCAATCTCGGTTGCACACGCATACTTCTATCGCGTCTGGTGTCAATCTTGACCGTTTTTCTGTTATCACCTGTTTTCCGACACTAAACGCTGCCTCGGATGAGACGGTCGAAACTGGAACAACAAGAATTTCCTGTATGATTATCGACAAAATCAAAAATCTTGATCTCTTTTGTTTTCACCACTCCAAGATGTCGAGGTCGCTTGCCTCGAACGATGTGTTGAGATAGTCATCGACCTCAGCTAATCCCGATGTCATCGGTTGGGGTCGTTTGAGCATTTGAAGCGCTAGGTTGAATCTTGAGGAGATTGATCTCCTTGGAGGCTCGGTTTGAGGAGCTTCGGATCTTATCTTATCCGAATGCCGCTCACAATATAACTTGTATAAAGAATGCAAGTACTCAGAAGCAGAAGCAGACATAGCCAAAACATTTATATGAGACATTTCTAAATAAGTATGAAAAATTCCTTCAAGCAGTGTTGTTGTGCCCGTTAATTTTACATACGGGTCAAGTAAAGAAGCGACTAAAAAGATAGGAGGAATATTTGAGAAATATTGAAGCCACATAGCCTGCATGGCTTCGACAGTCAGTTTTAACAACTCATCATTTTTAAACTGATGTAAAGCATTTGTGATGTTCATTAAATGAAACAAAACTTGATGACTTGTTGGGTAGTAAACACCAGAGAAAAATTTAATTGTCTCGTAAAAAAACTTAAGCAATTCACCGGTTTTGGAACATTTCTCCCAAATTTCAGTCGTTAGAAATTCACAACCCATTTTTAAATTCATAAAATGTGACAACAAATTTGCATACGGTAATACATCTTGCAACATCAAATATGTGAAGTTCCAGCGGGTTGGGCAATCCAATTTAAACCGTTTCCAAGAAAATGGTTTTTGATTTTCAATACAAAAGCTTTTAAATTCATGAAAAATAGTAGGTCTGGACATCAAATATTTTAATGAGTTTCGAATAGGCAAAATCTCATTTTGGAGAACTTCTAAACCCTTTTGCACACAAATGTTCAAAATATGGCACATGTATCTAATGTGAAAGAATGCACCGTTGAGCGGTGGTTTTAAGTTTTGACTCAAAAGACGAGCGGCAACATCATTATTTGAAGCATTATCAAATGAAATGCACATAACTTTATCAGTACAAAAATAATCACATAAAGTTTCTAAGATACAATTAAATATTTGATAACTAGTATGATCTGTTTCAATAACCTTAAATGACAAAATTCGTTTTTGCATTATCCAATCTGAATCAATCCAATGAGAAGTAACACAATAGAATGATTGACCTATAGGTGATGTCCACATATCAAAAGTAAATGTCACACAATAATTAAGAGCAGAAAAATATGCTTGCAAATCTAATTTTCCGGCTTCAAATTGTCTAAAGCTTTCTTTCCTAGCAGTTTTTCTAGATACTTTTCTAAATGCAAGATTTAATTGTGATTTTATCCAAGATTCTAGGTGGATATCTTCAGCTTGTGAAAAAGGTTTTTTGGTAAGCATCATCCAATTTATCATACATTCTCTACAAGATTGTTGGTTAAAACGAAATATACCTGGTCCGTCGGCGCTGGTTATAGACCCAAGTTGTGTTTGTCCTCTAGAACTAGTCCCGGTACTAGGGAGGACGTTAGGATGTTGATTTCCAATATGCCGCTTTAGCGTTCCAGTGTCGGAATTCTTTCTATGCACCAATTTTTTTCCGCAATGTTTGCATTTCCCGTACCTTGACTCCCCTTCGTTTATGAGCTCATAATGCTCCCAAACCAAAGCAGTTAGTCTCATGGATTTACCTTGTGCTTGAGTTTCCTCCATACCGGGTTTATGACTTGTAGGCGTCGGTTCTGTTGACGGATTCCCGGACGCCATCGCATCCAACTCTTCCACTTCATCTTCGGATAATTGATCGTCAAGACCCAAATCGTAATTCGTCATATTGATTCCGGCATCATCGTCGTGAAACTCTTGAATTGAAATGCCTTTATCGGCGAGCCGAGATTGGTGACGGAACAATGCTCGGAGGCCAGTGTTGCGGGAAGATGAACTATCTGTTCACTTGCCCTTTCATTTTGAAGCCATGCCTCACGTACTAATAGTAGTGATTAATGCAAAATCAAGAGAGGATTATGAAGATATTAGGGAGAGATTAGTAAGAAATTTGGAAGAGATTAAGAAAATAAGGAGAATGGTTGAGAGAATATAGTAGATGAAGAAGAGAGATTGAGTAGATGAAGAAGAGAGATTGAGTGATTGTGTGAGGATTGAGTGAAAATGGCATTGGTATTTATAGGGGGAGGGAAAAAATTAGTTTGACCAAAAAGTCCTTGAAATTTAGTTGTTGGGAGGGGCAAAAATGAAAATTTGGGGGCTGAAATGGAGCAGAAAACTGTTGGATGGCCTACTGTGTAATTAGCCCTTTTTTAAAAAAAAAAATTTGCAGGTTAACGTTATTGGCAGGGAGCCGTTGCGGTGCCAAGTCGGCGGGGCGGTCCGGTCCGTCCCGGTCTGGGTCTGGCTGGTTTGCGTGCTTTGCCTAGTCCAGGGTGGTCTTTTTTGCGTCTCCTCCTCCTATTGGGCCCATACTCGGCCCATAATATAACGGCCTTTTTTCAGGGCAGGGCGGGGCTGATTTGACAGGTCCAGGCAAGGGTTGACTGGCAGCCCGGTCCCGGTTCGGCTCGGGTCAACCCGGCCCACCTCCCACCTCTACACACAGAAAGGTGATTTATTTGAGTACCGTCACATGTATAAAAAAATTAATAGAAAATGGAGAAAAGTCCACTAAGGGTACATTAGTATTTATTTTTGTCCCAAATAGGTACCCAACATTTACATAGCAGCTTATTTGCCCAACCATTAAGCCTTTGCAAAATTTTCTCTTCTAAAGGCTTGTAATAACAAATTTGCAATCTATTGTCAACCAAAGGAACACCTAAGTAGTTAATAGGAAGGGTCCCTTTAGGCGTAGTTAGAATCTCTAGAATATCCATCTCATTAGCTTTATCCACACCATCAAAGATAACTTTTCGTCCATTTTGTTTTTAAATTGGATGGAAATTTATGATATGACATTAAATAATATTAACATAAAGTTTCAATGACAATTTTGGTCCTCAAACTTTCCTAATTGATAATTCAATTTTTCGTCCATTTTGTTGTTAAATTGTATGGAAATTTATGATGTGACATTAAATAACATTAACATAAAGTTTCAATGACAATTTTGGTCCTCAAACTTTCCTAATTGATAATTCGAAGCCATAAATTTCTAAACCTACTCTTCCTAGGCTAAATCTACTCTTTCTCCCCCTCCCTCTCTCTTTTCCATAACCTTCGCCCACCTCCGACTCTCCATGTCACCAACAATGTCGCTCGAATCTAGCCTGAATCTGCTGCCCGAATCGTCTCTTAGCCGCCTTGAATGAGCAATCCGACGTTTGAGTAGTCCACCTCTACCAGCTTCCCCTTTCAATGGATGGCGAAATCGTCCTGTTCATTTGTCGTTGCTGGAAATAGTGGTGGTTGCTGGTCCACTGGAAGCTCGAGCATAGGGCATGGCAGACAGAGATTCTGGAGAGACGCGCGACGACAGGGGCAATCAAAGGAGGAAGGTGAGATGCAACAGCCTTCGTTCTTCATCTCGTCGATTCACAGCCTTCTTTGCCCCCCCTCCCCTCCTCTATCCGGACCTATGAATTCGAATGGGTCAAACCCACTTCGAGAAACAATCCCCGTGTGGTTACATCCTCGTCAAGTGTCAATCGACGAGTGTTGGAGGCATCAAAAAATGGGATTTAAGAGTTAATTCTCACTTGATTCAAGGCATAGATGATGGCCAGACGGCAGCTATGGCATCTGGGCAGTTGCGCGGCAGTGAGAGAGAGAGCAGAGAGAGTCATGTGAATGAGAGAGAGGGAAACTGATATTAGGAAAACATAATTGATTTTAGTGGAAGTTTTTGGGTTTAGAATTAGTGATTGTGAAAGTTTAGGGTTCAAAGTTACTATATTGAATTTATTTTAGTATTATTTAATATCACATCATCAATTTCAATCCAATTTAATGACAAAATTGATAAAAAAAATATCTCAGTGAAACGCTCATTAAGAAATTAGGTATCTCAATCGGACAAATGTAAATGTAAGGTACTATTTAGGAAAAGAATAAAAGCTGAAGTATCTTTGGTGGACTTTACCCCTAGAAAAAGTAAAATTCTTAAGCCAGTATGTAAATCAACACTTAATATAATATAATTATCATTTCATTTAGTGCAATGAACTTGTAAGATAATTTATATATTTATGCACTAACTTGGAATACAGTGTTTTGGGTAAACTCTATCCGGCGCTATCTTATTTTTGTCTCTCAAACAAATTTCTCCTTTAATTTGTCCCATTAAAGCCGCTTACATATTATAACACATTCTAATTGAGTCATTTTCATTGCTTTTAATTGTTAACTCTAATAGAAAATATTGTTGTGAGATTAAATAAAACTAAAATAAATTTTAAAATAACATATCTTATCTCCCTAACTTTCCAATTAACCGCTTTAAACTTTAAGCTTCATTATCTACCTATTACGCCCATAATACCTGTGATCCCAAAATGTCTACTAAATATGGACCTTACAATAATTCTCTCGCTGAGCCATTTTTGACATCCCTGAACTCGCTCTCCGACTTGCGTAGGCTCGATCTAAGCTACAACAAAATCACTAGATCACTACCGAAGTTGCTAACTAACCTTTTGGAACTTGCGTTAAAGTTCTTTATCTGGATATGTTGAAATTCTCTTTCATCAGATTGAGTCACTTCGAGATGGTTGAACTCAGTGAGAACTCGTTCACTCGAACACTTGAGTCTGTTACTTTATTTGAGAAACTGTTAACTATTTCTGTTAGTTTGTGAACATACACTAGATGCACATAAAAATTTCACAAGTGGCAACTTACTTTGGGTAAAATCCATGGATCACTTAATTTATTTTCGTGTCCTAAATGAGTACCTGACTTCCATATTATCTTATTGAGGTACATTTCTTACTATTACGCATCCCCATCGATTATTTTTCATTAATTTCAGTGTTAAACTTAATGAAAAATGCTGATATAACATAAAAAAATACTATAATAAAATGTAAAATAACACTTGTAATCATTTAACTTTTTCTATTAACAATTTTAAACTTTAAAATTCTAAATCTATTGTTTATGCTCCTAAGTGACAAACCCCTCTCTCTAGCTCCCCCTGACCTCCTGCTGGCATCTCCCTTTCTCAAAGTCCATTGCTCGCCGGATCTCAGCTTCCTAATCGGAATTACTGAATTAAATACCGCGGTATATCGTGCGGTATACCTCTTATTGCGAGTACACGGTATGTGGTATACACATTTTCATATTTTGTCATTTTACTTTACGGTATACTGCATGCCGCGCATTTTTTGTATGTATTTTGTCAAAAAACCGCGGTATACTGTAAATATCGCGTGATACGTACAGTAATATTTTATTTTTCACAGATATATTTTTTTTACATCAAAATATCACAAAAATATAAAACATTAAAATATAAATATTACACATATCATAAAATAAAATAAAATAAACATTTACTTTTAATTTTTTGACTTAAAACCAAAATTCTATGACGTGGGATGAATATGTTGCTTTTGCAGAACAAGCTAGGAAAGAAGCGTCATAGTTTGAGCTATCTAGGAACTCGGTGTGTTATTAGAAAATGTATTGTTATTATTAAAATATTTTTTTTCTTTTATATCAATAAATTGGTTTTTTTTAGTATTATTTATTTTGTTCCATATATAACATTTTTTTTATGTTTTTTGTATTAAAAAAACATCTTCTATCATATATATTTTATTTATATTTGTCAAATTATGATGAGAAAAATTAAAATACATATAAAATGTGTAAAAATAAATTATTAAACAACTTATATCATCTAAAAATAATATTATAACATTTTTTTTATGGTAACGATAATGGTATGTGACACGGTATATCATGCGATATACCATATACTCCCTCCGTCCCATAAATTTTGATAGATTTGACTTTTTTTTTGTATTTTGACTCAATTTTATTCATATTATTGTTTGTTAGAAAAAATAAAAAAAATATATTTAGAAACTACATATCTTGAATTGTTATTCATATACAAATATTTTTTATTTATATATTAGAATGTTGAAAATAAAAAATTATAGATTAATTGCCAAAAACAAATGGAGCAAAACTTTTGGGACGGAGTGAGTACTTTAAAAATTCAAGATGCGGTAATCCTGACAGTAACAATATTTAACACCTTTATCAGAACCAAATCGATCAATTTACTACAACCTCTCTCGCCATTTCCTCTCTCACATGGCATCAATATAATTATCAAATAACAACAAAAATGCACATCCCACTAACAAAACTACTTGTTAAATGAAAGTAAGCAACCAAAAAATGAAAGACAAAGATCCAATAATACAATACGAATATCAAGAACAAGAAACAACAACAAAGGCAATCTAACTAACATTCAATAATACAATTTGAATCCAAAGATCAAAGCAACAAAAACTCAACTACTACCAAAGTACCAAATCTGAAAAGAAGATGAATGACTAACCCCTCCATACACACCGGCTTTCGGGTAGGAAGTCGGGTCATCTGCTATAAGTGGTGCACTATCTGACTCTGGGTTCATGGGCTTAATCTATCAATAGAGCCCTCGAAGCCGCCGTCAAGATCCACTACCCCTCGAAGCCATCTCTCGTCATCTCGCTGTCAATCAAGGGTTTATGGATAACGATGATATTCGACGTGAAATCGCAGCCAAAGGATCTAACATTTGAAGAAGGCATCGTCGGCGGCGCACCTATCCAGCTCTGGGTTCATGGGCTCAATCTGTCAATCGAGCCCTCGAAACCGCCATCGAGATCAGCCACCCCTCGAAGATGCCTCTCACCATCAATCGACGGTTCATGGACAATAACGATCTCCAATGTGAAATGCAGTGCAAGAATTTGAGCTTTGAAGAAGACATCGTCAGTGGTGCACCTCTTCGGCTTTAGGTCATAGGCTCAATCTGACGCTTAGTTGCTTTGTCGGATTTCCTCGCAGGCATGGTTGCCTTCTTGTTAACGGATAACCTAACAAATCATAATCAGATCTGGAAGAAACAGAGGAAGGCATCACATGAGATGAGTGGGGAGGAGAGTCGAGATTTGGAAAACTTAACTAGAGCTTTTAGTGTCTGGATTTGGAAAAGAAAAATCTGATGAGATTTGGTATAAAGTTGAGGTCTAAACAACACATTCGAAAATTTATGGTTTATAATTGTTAATTGAAAAAAATTTGAGGACCAAAGTTATCATTTTAAATTTATTTTAATATTAATTAATATTATATCAGTATTTTCCGTCACTTAATACTGATATTGACGAAAAATAGCTGATTGAGATACGCAATAAAAAAAATATATCTTGTTAAGACAACATAAAAGTCAGTACTCATTTATGACAAGAAAATAAAATAAATGATCCCATGGATTTCCCAACTTACCTTATTTGAGAAAGAAATCATCCCTCGTTAATTATTTTTGCTTTGATCTTTTTCATAGCTTTGCTTCGCCCCCCATCAATTTACCATATCCAACGGAGATGAAAAACTGCAAAACATATTCATAGCTTGCGTGTTAATCAAAAAATTATGTTGCCTGGTAGCTCTCGTTGGTCTAGTCTCTAGTGCCATAATGAAAGAATAAAGTGTTCTTACACATGATCTTGCCTCCAAATCTTATTAGCGAGTTTACCGGTATTTAAGAGTGAACATGAGTAGGGTAAACCCGAAACTCAACCCATACCACTCCTATTGAGTGGGGTTGGGTTGGGTAAAAATTGATCATGGTTTATGGGTTGGTTCCACATATAGGAAAATCGACGATTTTTTGGTTAGTTTTAGTTCCATATGGAACCAACCCGAGAGATACATATAATTATATAATAAAAATTATAGTATTACTCAAGGTTGTTAAAGTCGGGTTTCTACCTAAAGTTGTTTTGGTTTTTCTACAGTCGTAAAGTTGTAAAAAGTCGTAAAGTTGTAAGATTCTATCAAAAAAATTTTAGAAAAAGATAAAAAAATATAGTCATCTAAATTATTTCAGGAAGTTCATATTATATAATTTTTTCACTTACTAATATTTCAATAACATAAAATGCCATGGCATAAACATATAATAAAAAAAAAGTTTTCAAATTCACAATTCATAAATGAAAAGTTGAAAACATCTCAATTATCTAATGGAACACAAGAAACATTATAACCAATGATAGTAGCAATATTATTATCTTCTAAATTCATATTTTCTTTTTCTTCTTTTTTAGTTTTATCATTTAATAGGTTAAACTCATTTATGCAAATATTTGTATCATCATTGGCATTTTCTTTGTCTATAACCACATTTACATAAACTTGACAACCAGAATTATTAAAATCATAGTGAAGAAGAGTAATCAAGCGGCACTAGGAGCTTAAGGGAAAAAACAATAGATAATTTCTATTTTTTTCAGTTATCTTTATTTATTTTTTATTTTAATCTAAATTAATCTAGTTTGATTGCATAAAGATTGAATTGGGTAATAAATTAATATATTTTTTGCTCGCTTTCATTTTTTAGCCCATTTTCAGGAAATTTGATATAACAACATAGAAACGTAAAGTCGTAAAATTTCTAAGTTTTAATACTAAAGTCGGGATTCTACCCGTTTCTACCTACATGTAAGTTTTTACTAAGACTTGAAACGTTTTTTGTTTCTAGAGTCATAGAAATGTAAGTTTCTAAGGCTCAAGTCGGGATTTTAATAATCATGGTATTACTTATATATATATATATATATATATATAAAGAATTATAATGGTTATTTTGGGTTTTTATATTAAACTCTTATACTGATGTCCAAAATTGAATAAATATGAAAGTTGTGGGATTATTTATGAAAATTTTCCATATTCACTTAAATCATTTCGCTTCCTAAACCGATTACTCCTAGATCATTTTGCTTTCGATCTTCCAATCCATGCTACTTTCTACGACACAATCATCATATTTTTTTTCATTTATAAGCCATGCGAAATTAAAAATTTATGACATCTATATATTTTAGGTTTTGATATTAAAGAAGATAGTCTTAAAGGATCAGCTTTCTATATTGAATGTCATACCAATGATAGAATTACATGAAAGAAGTAAAATAAACTAGTTGAGATAAAAGATACTTCACAAGCAACTATTTTGAATCATTTTGGTAAAAATAATATTTTAAACTCTCTTGAATGTGTCTAAGTACATATATTTAAATATTAATTTAATTGAATATTATGTTGAATATTTCATAAAACTAGTTATGAATGCAATTTTATTAAATTTTTGTGTTGTTATAGGTATATCGTATATAGTATAAACCGAAAAATTCGAGAACCAAAACCGAAAAACCCAAAACCATGGTTATGGTTTTATTTAGTTTTCGAATCTTAGGTTGAGTAGAAAAATTTTGGAACTGCGGCCATTTCGGATTGGTTTTGATTAATTTCCTACCTATGATAGAAACATACTCAGATTTATGAAAAATGAAAAAAGTTACCTGTAAAAGGCCCAGAAAAAGAACAATATACAAATACTCAATGAGCAATAATAAGTAGAATACTTACTTCGTTTAATTTAAATTAAGTTAATCCAAAATGGTATATTTTTACTTTTACATCTTTTGCACAGAATCAATTTCATTTAAAAATTAATATTATATATGTGTAATAATCTATTTAAAATAAAAATTTTATAATTTTATTAATTTTTCTTTTTAATACCTAAAAAGGTAAAATTAATAAAAAAATTACTAAAATCATAAAAAAAATTAACTTTCAATGAATTATTACACATATATAACATTGATTTTTAAATGACATTGTTTTTTTTATATAAAATATGTTAAAATAAGAATAAATAGTTTGAATTGAGTTGATTAAAATTAAAATGAACTAGATGCAACTCATTAGGTTATGATACCTATTACTAAGTACAAAAATAAAAAAACTTATGCAAATATTTGATTGGATGCAAAAAATGTAACTATGACATGCATAGTTTCTTTGAGTTTTTGTACAAAAAATTTAGTACTTCGTTCATCCCAGATTCTTTACAATATTTTTCTTTTTGGATCGTCACAAATTCTTTGAAACATTTCCTTATTTAGTAAACTTTTCTCATCACATTTACCATTATACCTTTATTTTAACTCATCTTTCTTTCTCTCTCTCTCTCTCTCTCTTGCTCACGTGCTCTCTTTCACCATTTCATCTCTACTATCATTTTTCCTTTCATCCAGCTGTGACTCCAGTGGAGATTCTGAAGATAGTTGAAGACAATCTGATGATGATTTGGTGGCGGAGATTTAATGAAGTCGAAGATGATTTGACAGTGATTCGATGCCAAAGATAGAAGAGTTTCGATTGTAAAGATCCAATGGAGATTCAATAGCATTTGAAGACGATCCAACAGCAGTTCAATGGCGGAGATCCAACAATCAGGGGAACTGTTGGAATTATTACCGTTCTTTGTTCTCCTTCGATTCATAAGGACGATGGAGATGATGGAGGGAGGTGACCAAAGACAGAAATGACAGACAAACAGGCAGAGGCAATGAGGCGATGACAGATCGAGGCAAATCATTGTCATTCCTTACCTCCAGTTGCTTTGATTGATCAATTCATGCCGTGATGGGGGAAAATATAAGCAACGGATCGTTGGGTGCTTGATTTTTGAAGGTTTGGCCAAAGGATACCAAAATGGAAATGAAGACAGGAACTGGGACAAAAACAACGGAGGAGGCAAAGATGGGTACGGGGTAAAAGTGAATGCTAAAACGGCAAAGACATGTGCATTTTGAAGAGGCTGACGTGAGAAGACAAACAATGGTAAAAGATGAGACTGTCTTAATTTTGTGTCAAATGAAAAAGTTTTAAACAAATTGGGACAAAGGGAGTATATTTTTTCCAGGAACAGACCATAATCTCATTATCCTAAAGGCCGAGTAGACAAATGTTACTGAGGTTTGTACTTGGTATCAGAAGTTCAAAATTTCAATCTCACCTCCCTCCCTCGTCATGCTCCAACAAAAAAAAAAGAAAGAAAAAAAGAAAAAAATAAATGGATACTGTCACAGGCCTTGAACTTTAATCCCATCTTAGTTATATAGGACCCTAGGAACTTTACACTCATTCAGTGTTAGGCCTATGTAAATTTGTCCTTAATAGGTCTGCTAATTAATTAAATCCTTAATGCAATACTGTTTTATACTATGCCTTACTATGGCTGTAGGTCAATGACCATAAAAATAATATATAATCGATGCAGCTGGCCAGCACTTCAAACATACATTTATATAAAACATACTATTATGCATTGTGAATCTATACAAGCTACTAAGAAACACAACCACTAGTTCCATAGCATTTACCAGATGCATAACTTCCACACACATATATACATCATACACAATAGTGTTATATATATGCTACATACTGAGAATCTTGGGATCCAATCCCACCTGAATTACACTTCAAAAAATGATCACCACAGTATTCAGGTATCCCCTGCTCCTTGCCTCTGGTCTTGAAATACTAACAACCTTTCCTTCTATTGGTTGTTAGCCCCAGATGTACTAGTATCTGCACATAAAACATGTAAGGGGTGTGAAAACCGGAGGTTCCCAGTAAGGGTTGTAACCTGCATGAAAAATAATCATATATGACCATACATAGTATCCACAAGGATGTCAATATATGCTTAGAGCACTTGAGCTCAAATTGTAGTGCTAGGAATTCGTATTATTGGCCAATAATCATGGGAGTAGCTAATTCCTAGAATTCTTTTACCCATTTGTCTTGCATTTGACAGGTCCAACTTGTCCATACAAATACTACTTTGAAAGCTTCTTAGTATTTGCTAAAATCCCTTATTTTATGTACATGAGTGAACTATTTGCTTATTTAAATGTATGCGTTAGTGCTAGCATTCCAAGATTTTGTAAGTAATTGAGGACACTTCCCCCCTCTTAGGTTCACCTAAGCCTTGGCCCATCATGATGACCTTAGGTATCTTAGGTTCTCAAACCATCATACCCTCCATAAATTAGACCATACTAAGGTCCATGTTGGCCATACATTAAAGTTTACAAATATGCACTTATACACTTCATATGCACTTCATAATTTGGTTTCATACCAAACCTAATCATATAAGCTTCTTAATAGCCATCAATACTCAATTTACATGCTCGTTAAATTCATCAATAATTCAGCCATTTGATATACAAGTATCTTAACCAAATTTATTTAGCACATAAGCATATAAATTAGATAACCCTTACCTTAAATAACTTAGTTTGCAAGCTTTAAGCACTTAGCCTTTTTTTCTCGGTTTCAACCCAAACTTAGGTTCTCTTGTAGTAGCTTATTCCCAGTACCTATATTGATCATTTTAAGCATAATTTATCAATTTTAACACTTAAAAACAGCCCCTGAAACAACCACCAACTGCCCAGAATTTTCTGTCTCCGGTTTGCTTATCTTGTGGTTCTTTACACTTTTAATAGTATAAATGCAACCCAAATTTTGCTCTCTTATTTTTTATGCCTTGTATACTATTGTATAAGCAAGATTATCGCCACCAAAAGCCACCAAAATTATTGTAATAATACAGTTTATTCTTGGAAGTAACTACAATTACAGCAGCTATAAAACTTCACTAATGCACATTCATGGCATTCATTGGTAATTCATTTCCAAATAAATGTTCCCTTGTTTCTTAGCCCTCAAATACTAGTTCATAAACAAGATAACATCCTTGATGAGCTACTAAAAGCCTTAGAACAAGAAATTATGGCTGGTTGTAAAAGAATTAAACCACACCTAGCTCAACACTCACGGTTTCAGCTACACCAAAATTTTAGCCTTAGTTCTCTTGGGTTTTTAGCTCATTTGCATCTTAATTCACATATTACAGCTACGAAACACATCAAACAATTATCCCAACCATGATTTCTTCCATAAAAATTGCATGAATAGTGTCAAAAATCCAAAGATGATGAAAACTACACCATAGGAACAAAACTAACCATGGATGAGCTCATGAACACATTCAAACATGTTGAGTACCTTTGATTTCTCTTAACAACCAAGTCTAACATTAATTTCCAGAATTTACAGAGCTAAATTGTAGCTCAAAAATAGGGGAAGTAATATAACCAAACTTACTTGGACAAGAAGCAAGAAATCCTAGCTTAGGATAGCACAAAACTTGATTTTCCTTCAAAATCTTGATTATTTGTGCTTGAATTTGATAGATTAAGCTTGGATTTTGTGTTAGCTGTGGTGTTTGGAGAGAAAGAGAGGTTTTGGTGGTCTGGAGACGAAGGTGGAAGATGGCCGGGTGAAAGAATGGACCAAGTCAACTTAAATTGATTTAAGATGCATATGTCACGCACCTGGTCCCTTCTTTGTACTCAATAGTACATTGGGGCCTTCTCTGTAACCGGACAGAAATATTAAGACCAAACCCAGCATTTTGTGGCACCTCATTCCTTCACAGAATTAATTACACGGCCAGTCTCAGCCTTTCAGTTATATTCAATTTTGTCCCTATTTTTCTCAGGATTACACATAAACCACTTATGGACAATTTAGTTAATCCAAAATTTCACGATAATAGAGCGGAAATCACGAAAAACTATGATACCTCAAATTTAATATTTTATTATGCTCTATCCAACCGTGCAATAAAAATGACTCACTATATGAAATGACCAAAATACCCCTCTTAGCCCAGCTTGCTTAAATGATTAATTTTATTCATTTTTAACTACTGGACCCTAAATTACCGAGACTTAGCTTACAAATAAATTATCTAAAGTAATTTATTAAATTAACTAATTACCTGATTGATTAGACCTATAGCTCCAAGAGCCATCACAGATACTGCCTAAAGTACGTACATGCTCTCAGCTAAAAAAAGTAATATTAAACAGAAATCAAACTTGTAATTATTCCTTAGATCTGTATAATGACTATTCATTTTCAGTTTAAGGTGAGAGGTCCCAGTTCAATTTAATTTAAAGTCAATCGAACTTCAAATAGCTTATTTTTATTCTTACATTTTTTTATTATCGGGAACTAATTTTAATTAAAAGTCAAAATTATGTAAGTGCAATAATCCATTGAAAATATGATTTTTGTAATCTAATAATTTTTTTTGAAATTTTCTAGTTTTAGGCAATAAAAAATTAAAATTCATAAAAAATTTAACAATAACATAAAAATTTACTTTCAAATATATTATTGTATTTACATAATATTAACTTTCAAATAAAATTAGTTTCAAGTAAAAAAGATATAAAAAAAATAAATCAATTGATTTAAGTTAAAACAAATTGACCTGATGAATATGACATGAGATGGGATGGCTCAAGGAGGTGAGTCATGAGCGTGCCTCTGCTCCCACCTCACATAACAAAATGAATAGAACATGCAAAATCACCCAGTTTGTTTTAACTTAAGTCAATTAATTTTAAAATAATTTTTTTTATTCTTAAATATTTTTTACCTGAAACTAATTTTAATTAAAAGCTAATATTATATAATTGCAATAATCCATTGAAAATACAATTTTTATAATCTTACTAAATTTTTATGAATTTTCTAGTTTAAGGCATTAGAAAAGAAAAATTTTAAAAAAATTAACTAAATCATGAAAATTTACTTTCAAATAGATTATTGTGTCTACATAATATTAGCTTTCAAACAAAATTAGTTTAAGGTAAAAAAATATATAAAAATAAAAATAAATCAATTGACTTAAAGTTAAAATAAATTGATTAAGTCATTGAACCTGACCATCATAATCTGAAAACACAAAGTCATGCGTGCTAATAGTTAATTAATTGTCATCATTTACGCCTTAAATCTGGTTAATATTTAACATTATGGTGTTTGACAAATGATGAGATTAGGTCCCCACCCCAAATAACTAGAGTGCTACTTACATCACATATTGGATGGATTTTACCTTTCATGGCTTGGTTTGGTTCTGCGGAAAACTTGAACTGACCTCCAGACTAACCCAACTATCATTTTCCCTGTCAATTTATCATAAAAAACAATGTGTCCGGCAGTGGGAGGAGGCCGATTGAACATCAAAAGTGAAGGCGAGCCTTATGCTATATGTTACTTATACTTACACACGGATCATGTAACATATGAAAATATTAGTGTACAAAATTAGAGGAGTCTAAATAAAGTATTCAAAGTACGTGACCAAAAAATATATTCAGAGGGTGCAAGAACTAATTACCCATAAAATATGTATCTAAAACCTAAAATGTACACGGTAATTGACTTATTTGTATCTTTACATTTTTTTTTTGTTTGAAACCAATTTCATTTAAAAACCAATATTATATAAATACAATAATCCATTTGAAAGTAAATTTTTATGATTTTATTAAATTTTGATGAAATTTTCTTTTTTAATACCTTAAACTAGGAAAATTCATAAAAATTTAGTAAGATTATAAAAATTATATTTTTAATGGACTATTATAGCTATATAATATTATCTTTTAATTAAAATTAGTTCATAGTTAAAAAAATATATGAATAAAAATAAGTTATTTTAGAGTAAATTAACTTAATTTAAAATGAATTTGATGTAAGTGGCTCCTCCAGAGCAACAAGGCATTTAATTTCCCTACCCATTTATTCGATTTCCAAGTCATTTTAGAAGAGCACGAATGGTTGGGCCGCCTAACAGACAAACATATATATTCTTCCAAGGAAAGCAGGACAGACCACCAAATGCTAATTAACAAATTCCTTAGTTTTACCCCCTATATCTTTATACTCATATATAGTTCCATCAGAAAATGAGAATCACGATTTTTATTTTTTTATTTTCATCTCAGAATATGACACTAATACGTATTACCATTTGTTAGAGTTATCCAGTTCTACTTATAATAAAATTGTAAATTATTGAGGCCACATGCTATAGCACATACATCTGCATCCCACATGTTATGCCAATCCATGTGCTAGACAGCTCCAATTCCTCTAGGACTCGGTGATACATAGTTGCCCTTTAAATTGGACCAAAGGAATGCATATCTACTTCGACTTGCCGACCCCTGGGACCTTTTGTTGATATCTCTAAAAGAGAGCCGCTACAGATCAACATAATTGCTCAATAGCAAATCGATTTTTGATCCAGTTCCTAATAGCGTTCAAGAATTGCATTAGACGTTTGAAAATCTATACAAGTATAGACTGAGCCTTTACAATATAGACTGATGCAAACATCAGTATGCCCAAAAACAGACTTTAAGATTATCCCTACACTAACTTTGGCGTCTAGAAATTATGGACCCATTTACGGTAGTGACAATGACATCAAAACAAAAATAACATACATACCCGGCATGCTTTTAGTCATATTAATGTCGCGTTCAACATAACATAAAGCATCCCATGATGGAGATGATTAAAGTCAAAAGGCAGGTCCTGTAACTGTTATGTTAGCAAACAATTTATATTCCCACCTTTGCTTTGGCGTGAAAACAATGCTCCATATTCTCCAATCAATCGATTCAAGAGGCCAAACCCAAATTCTCATGAACAAAACTGGACTACCTACCAGCCAACACCATCTGCCGTTATTGCCCACATCTGGGTTCACTAACATCCTAGACAAGTAAAGCTTAACACGAGAACTGGACTACATAATCACAATCTGTGGCCACACTCATGATCAAACCTTCCCATAGATGCTAAAAAAACTTGGTATGAGCAGGCAGGTAAAGTCTTAAAACTCACCATTGTGAAGTTACTAATGGCTAACACAAGACTAAGACTTCTCCCACATAACCTCCATGCTTGTAGAATATCTGCTCAACACAATCGTACGTATTGTATAAACGAAATTAGTAGACCTAGCAAATTATTCTCCTAGCTGAACATAGAACATCACTATGTAACAGACTTTTAACATACATCATCCATGTAAAAGACTTTTTGAGCTGGTACAGGCAAGTCACCAGAACAAGGAAATGAGCATAGGAGTACCCTTCTTCTCCGGAACAGAATCCAGAATAGACTTGAGAATAACACAGCATGCTTGGGCAAATATAAGGAAATAAACCAGAGAGCTAAATTACTAGACAAGTGCAAGAGTATACTATGTCTACTGTGGTCCCAATCATACTTTTCAGGATCATGAGCATGACTTAAACAAGAAGTTGCTTGATTTCCTGTACAAATTCCACTTACTACCCGCTTTTTAGCTTTCTTCCATCAGTATCAGTATCAACCCCACTTACAACCAGAGCTTGATGCAGTGCAAGTGATGGCCGAACGAATCCCGCCACCAAAGTTAATGAAATGTGACCAGCAAAGTGGTCCGGCAAGGTTTCTTCTTGCCAAATTGAATCCGTGTGGCGCATGCTTAGAGCTACACTGATGGTTTGGATATTCTATTTACTGATGATTTGAGTTTGCAAGTTTTTATAGATCACTTGCAGATCCTTGCAGTACAGGAATGATCTGAGAGGAATTTTGTATCTGTGGTTTCCTTTTGAAAGCATCTGTTGTATATTGCTCAGAAAGTAGAAGGGTCCAAATTTACCCTCAAAATTATACTAGATGTTTACTTCTCTTAAGAAAAGTGAAATCAAATTGGCACATGGTGGATTACTTTTTCCAAAAAGAAAAAAAAAACATGGCCCCAACCCAAGTCTACACTGATGCAATGCACAAGCTTTATAGCTATTCATGAAACTAAAACACGCGGTTTTGGCAACTGAACACATGCTGGCTGAAACCATACCAAACTATAATATGGATAACAATGTACCAAAGGTTTATCTACGAAACTCATCTTTCAATTATTCAATACTTTAACAAGAGACTCCTCATAATAAAAGATCTTAGCATTTTCCGCATCAAGATCTTTCATTTTTCCTGTAGCGGGATCATAAAAGAAGAGTGATTGAGGAAAGGACAGTAAGAAGATCTCACCATTCGTCCAAAACCCATAAACGCGACTGATGTCATTAGAGAGAGGTCCAATTTTGAATTGTTTGGTCCAATGTCCACTATCATTCAAGACCCAAAAGTCATGGAACTCAGGTAGCCACAACGATTCATTCTGTTCTTGGGAACATAGAAGACATCCATAAGAAATTGCTAGCCACAAATGATCTCGGTGCTTTAACATGTCTGAGACCATCGGGTACTGGCCTTCATATGATGAAGTAGGAGGCACTTGCATTTCCTGAAAAACTTCTTCATCCAAATGAAAAGTCAGAATAAATAAGACCCGATCAAATCTTTTAAAATCAACCCAGTAGCAAATCCCGTCTATCACGCTAAAACAACCTGCTCCCAGTTTCAAATTTCTTACTTGTTCATCTAATTCTCTCCAAGAACCAGTCTTGCTCGAATAAATGCCGAATTGATCAATCCAATACGAAGGTGTCATCCCAGTTCCATCAAAACCAACGACCGAAGAGTATCTTGTAATTATTGGATATGAGGTCCACCCAAAGTCCGAGACCAATTGGGTTAACATAATCGGTACGAGATTGCGAAACTTCTGATGGTACAGGCAGCTGAGGGAGAAGTAGCAAGTCTCTGGTTGCGATGTTGCAGAGATAAATCTGATCGCGGTCGGGAAGGAAGAAACAAAACAGTCCGTCACAGACAGCTAAAGCAGATTGGGTCGACACATCAGAAAATTCTTGTCCGGGGAAAAGTTGAGGAAGATCAACAGGCGCGTCATCAAGTGGATCTCTAAACAATGTCGTCCTCCTGTACCCACAACCCCTCTCGTCAGTGTCCAAGTAATCAAGCACAAGGAAGGGCGTTTCTTGGAGAGATTCAAGTGGGAGCATATGAAATGAGGAGTTTCAAAGAGAGCGCACCATGATTTTGAGACGGATTTGAATCGGACAAGAGACTTCACCGGCAAATTTAATAGAATTTCTGTGGTTGAATCTTCGGTCCACTCGCCCAACATTTTCAATTGATCAGTGTCCCGAGCGTTTCTTCTCCACTCGATTAATAACTAGGCTACTGTTCGATGGTCTCCAGTCACAGCACCGTCAGCAACAGAGGAGCTTTCTTAAAGTTACGATTTTTCCTTATTTTAGGCCGATCTTAACTTAAGTCTTAAGGTTTTGTTTTCTGGAGAAAAGGAACTTTGTTGAGTTTTTCATTCAACCATTTAATTGTACTAGTAAATGCACACAAGCGTTGCACGTGAATTAAAATATTAAATTATTTTTCACTCAAATAACTATAATTTAAATTATTTTTTAAAATAAATAATTTTAATAATGATTTTATTTTTTTTAGTTTAGATATATTTCTTATCAGTTTCATTTTTCTATTTTTCATAATTTTTTTATAATATTTTATCATAACATTCAAAAGCATCTTTAAAAAATTTAGGGAATATTTGTCAAATTTAAATAAATTTGTGGTTAAGTAATGATATTTCCAAAAATTAAAGCCTAAAAAAATACACATATAATGCTACTTTGATGCAACTTATAAGATTTGATTAGCTCTAAAAAAATAATAAAAATAAAATTACATTAATATTATTTAGTATAGAGAAAGACTTAATTGCTCAGAATAAAAACTTATTTTCCAACATTCAAAATGATGACCATGTGGAAAAAAATAATTCTTATAATTTTTTCAATATTTTGAAATATTGGAAAAAATGTAAAAAAGAGTGGCTACTAATTCCACTTTGTTATCATATAAGCAACTAATTCTTGGAGCTAAGAATTTTTTTTCTAAAAATTTTCACAATGACCTTTGCTACAGTAATATTTCTTTTATTTTTTTTCCATAGTATGTGCTTGAATCATATGTGAATTATATGATTGCTCTAATGTGGACCAAATGCATAAGCTTTCAAAGTATATATTCATCCACTTAGGGGGAAAAAAAACTTAACTGACAAAAATTTTATATTCAAAGTTTTTTTTTATAGTAGAATAAACTTAGGCCATATTTGTTAAAATTAACTAAGTTTAGTGGTCAAAGTAAGTTTAATAGTCAAAATAGTAAATTTCCCAAAAATCAAAGGCTAAACGCATTTCACTTTGCATTTTCTTCCTCTCTTATTATATTTATAGTATTTTAATACAACTAAATATCTAATTAAATAGATAACTATATATTTAGATCTCTATAAGTGGATTCTTTTCTTTCCCTATTTTTAGAGCCCTAATAGTAACGCAACTCTAGCTAAATGGACAATATAGATTTTTTTCATCATTAAATGAGTTAAAGAACTTATAATTTCAAGATAAAGGAAAAACTATATGTAAACTATTATAAAGCATTCACTTATGTAATTTTTTAATATATACTTTTTATACCTAAAATTATTTTTTAATATGTAACACTTATAGATTTTCATGTGAAACTTTAGTATAAGTTTTACCACATAATAAGCTTGAGCTTTCATAGTATATACTCATTCAAGTTGCAAAACAAAAAACACTTAATTAACAAAAAAATTATCTTTAAATGTACCTTTTACAATACAAACTTTACCTTGAGTTTTACCATATATTTAATTTTTTATTCAAATAAAAAAATTAGTTATGAAAGTTTTTAAAATGTTCAGTTGAAATTTTAAGTTTTATAAAATATTTAGCTGTGCAAACTTTAGTATGAGTTTTACATTTAAGTCTTTTATTATATACTTTTTATACCTAAAATTATTTTTTTAATATGAAACACTTATAGATTTTCATATGAAACTTTAGCTTGAGTTTTACCACATAATAAGCTTTAGTTTTCATAGTATGTATTCATTCAAGTTGCAAAACAAAAAAAAACTTAATTGACAAAAAAATTATGTTTAAAGGTACTTTTTATGTCAACACAAACTTTAGCTTGAGTTTTACCATATATTTAATTTTTTATCCAAATGAAAAAATTAGTTATGAAAGTTTTTAACATGTTAAGTTGAAATTTAAAGTAATATAAAATATTTACCTGTGCAAACTTTAGCATGAGTTTTACATTTAAGTCTTTTATTATATCCTTTTTATACCTAAAACTATTTTTTAATATGCAACACTTATATATTTTCATGTGAAACTTTAGCATGAGTTTTGCCACATAATAAGATTTAGGTTTCATAGTATGTACTTGTAACAATCCAAATCTTGAACCGGTCAACGGAATACCTGCTCACACCACATTGGTTATCCTTTGAAAAAGAATAAGTGCTATGTACTTATATTCTGAAATTGAAACTTATATATTCACATAAGACTTCCCACAATTTACCTATGTGGCATATGGGGGTGTTACAAACTCCCCCTCTTATGTACCCAACGTCCTCATTGGGGTTAATCGGATTACTTAGTTCCCCGGACCAAGTAACATCTTTAATCGGATTACTTAGCCCTTCGCCAAGTAGCCTCTCAAATCCATAATCAGTCTCGATAAATGATGCATGTGCATACCCATTATGCTACACCATCATGGTCCCGAATCAGCTTTGATATCATTTGTAATGATCCAAGTCTAGAGTCAGTCAACGAAACACCTGCCCATGCCATATGGGTTATCCTTTGAAAAATGATAAGTGCTAAGTACTTATGTTCTAAAATTGAAGCCTATATATCCATATAAGGCTTCCCACAATTTATCCATACGGGATATGAGGTGTTACATTACTCATTCAAGTGGGAAAAGAAAAAAAATTAATTGACAAAAAAATTATGTTTAAAGGTACCTTTTATAGCAATACAAACTTTAGCTTAAGTTTTTCCATATATTTAATTTTTTATTCAAATAAAAATATTATTTATGAAAGTTTTTAAAATGCTAAGTTGAAATTTTAAGTTTTAAAAAATATTTAACTGTGCAAACTTTATCATGAGTTTTACATTTAAGTCTTTTATTATATATTTTTTACACCTAAAATTATTTTTTAATATGCAACACTTATAAATTTTCATGTGAAACTTTAGCATGAGTTTTACCACATAATAAGCTTTAGCTTTCATTGTATGTACTCATTCAAGTTGCAAAACCAAAAAAAAAAAAAGAATTGACAAAAAAATTATGTTTAAAGGTACATTTTACAGCAATACAAACTTTAGCTTTGAGTTTTACTATATATTTAATTTTTTAATCAAATAAAAAAGTTGGTTATTAAAGTTTTGAAAATACTCAGTTGAAATTTTAAATTTTATAAAATATTTAGCTGTGCAAACTTTAACATGAGTTTTATAAGATATTTACTTGAAGTATTATTTGATAGTAATATACAACCAAAGGTGACATGTTTGAAGTAAACAAAATTTAATGGTAATTTAAGAGTTTTAGGTAAGATTAACACAAATAATAATTATATATAATACGAAAATCTATAACATAGAATTAAGGGTCGGCAAGTTTGTAACAAAAAAATAAACTTTAGTAGTAACTTAAGGGTTTCTTTTACTGTTCTAATAATAATACAACTTCACTTAAATAGATAATGAAAAAATTTGGTTTCATTAAAAGAACAAAACATCTTATAAATTCTAATGGAAATTTAAGAGTTTTAGGTAAGATTAACACAAAATAATTGTATATAATACGTAATTAAGTAATACAGAATTAAGGGCGGATAAGTTTGTAACAAAAAAAATAAAATTTAATGGCAACTTAAGGGTTTCTTTTAGTGTTCTAGTACTTATACAACTCCACTTAAATAGATAATGATAAAATTGGCTTTCATTAAAAGAACAAAACATCTTATAACAGAAAGGCAAAAAAGTCATTTAACATTTGTGCACCTTCATACTTTTTATAATATAAGATAAGATAAGATATTGTCTTTTCATTGAAGTTATAAGTAACCTATTGAATAACCTGAATCGGGATTGCTACATTCCCACCCTCAAGCACATAGCGGTCAATATGACCTCCACAAGTTTGATTTTGAATTTCTACAGTAACTTGATTGGCATTTGCTCCCTTAACCATTCCATTTTTTTATCTGCCCCTTGTCATTTTCCTTGCCCCCGAAGTGACTGAATATACTAAACTTCTCTTCACAATAAACTTGTACAACACAAAACACAAAATGACAAGGGAAATCACTATACCACCAATAACTCCTATGATGACAGCAATTGAACTCCATCCTGAACCTCTATCACTTGAGCCACTTTCTCCAAAATTGTTGGACTTCCCAGGGAAGGATTTCCAGCCTACATAAATTTCACCGAATTAAAAAATGAAGGAATTATTCCACTCAAATTATTATTTGAGACATCAACAAATTGAAAAGAAGACAATTTGGTTAAGCATACACAACTATACGTGTCCATTCATCAAATTAATGATATTTCCACTAAGAAGGGTTGGAAGTAAAACGACCCCAAATAGTTGTTGAATTAGTGCAGTCCTAGAAAATAGTTTTATTTTATACTTTTTTATACCTAAAATTATTTTTTAATATGAAACACTTATAGATTTTCATAGAGACTTTAGCTTGAGTTTTACCACATAATAATATTTAGCTTTCACAGTAAGCACTCATTCAAGTTGCAAAACAAAAAAAAAACTTAGTTGACAAAAAAATTATGTTTGAAGGTACCTTTTACAGCAATACAAACTTTAGCTGGAGTTTTACCATATATTTAATTTTTTATTCAAATAGAAAAATTAATTATAAAAGTTTTTAAAATCCTAAGTTGAAACTTTAAGTTTTATAAACTATTTAGTTGTGCAAACTTTAGCATGAGTTTCATATTTAAGTATTTTATTATATACTTTTTATACCTAAAATTATTTTTTAATATGCAACACTTATAGATTTTCATATGAAACTTTAACATGAGTTTTACAACATAATAAGCTTTAGCTTTCATAGTATGTACTCATTCAAGTTGCAAAAAAAAAAAAATTAATTGACAAGAAAATTATGTTTAAAGGTACCTTTTTACAGCAATATAAACTTTAGCTTAAGTTTTACCATATATTTAATTTTTTTCAAATAAAAAAAATTAGTCATGAAATTTTTTAAAATGCTAAGTTAAAATTTTAAGTTTTATAAAATATTTAGCTGTGCAAACTTTAACTTGAGTTTTATGAGATATTTACATGATTTATTATTTGATAGTAATATAGAACCAAAGGTGACTTGTTTGAAGTAAAAAAATTTTAATGGCAATTTAATAGTTTTAGGTAAGATTAAAAAAAATAATAATTGTATATAATACATAATTTTGTATTATAGAATTAAGGGTGGGCAAGTTTGTAACCAAAAATAAAATTTAGTGGCAGCTTAAGGGTTTCTTTTAGTGTTCTATAACTAATATAGCTTCACTTGAATAGATAATGACAAAATTAGGTTTCATTAAAAGAAAAAAATATCTTATAAATTCTAATTGCAATTTAAGAGTTTTAGGTAAGATTAATCCAAAAAATAATTGTATATAATACATAATTCTGTAATATAGAATTAATGGCAGGCAAATTTGTAACAAAAAATAAAATTTAATGGCAGGTTAAAGTTTTTTTTTAGTGTTCTAGTGCTAATACAACTCCATTTAAATAGATATGAAAAAATTGGGTTTCATTAAAAGAGCAAAGCATCTTATAACAGAAGGGCAAAAAGTCGTTTAACATTTGTGTACATTCATATTTTTTATAATATAAGATAAGATAAAATATTGTCTTTTCACTGAAGTTATAAGTAACCTGCTGAATAACCTGAATCAGGATCGCTACATTCCCACCCTCAAACACATAGCGGTCAATATGACTTCCACCAGTTTGATTTTGAATTTCTACTGCAACTTGATTGGCATTTGCTCCTTTAACCATTCCATTTTCTTATCTGCACCTTGTCATTTTCCATGCCCATGAAGTGACCGAATATACCAAACTTTTCTTTGCAATAAACTTATACAACACAAAACAAAAAACAGCAAGGGAAATCACTCTGCCACCAATAACTCCTATGATGATAGCAATTGAACTTCTGCCTGAACCTCCATCACTTGAGCCACTACCTCTATAATTGTTGGACTTCCTTAGGGAAGCATTTCCAGTGTACAGAAACTTCACCAAATTAAAAAATGTATGAATTTTCACATTCAAATTATTACTTAAAACATCAATAGATTGAAGAGAAAACAATTTGGTAAAACATACACAACTATATGTGTCCATTCATCAAAAGAATGAAAGTTCCACTGAGAAGGGTTGGATGTGAAACGATCCAAAATAATTGCCGAATCAATGCAATCCCAAAAAATAGTTTTATTATATAATTTTTATATCTAAAATTATTTTTTAATATGAAACACTTATAGATTTTCATATGAAACTTTAGCTTGAGTTTTACCATATAATAAACTTTATCTTTCACAATATCTACTAATTCAATTTGCAAAACAAAAAAAAACTTAATTGACCAAAAAAAATTATGTTTAAAGGTACCTTTTATAGCAACACAAACTTTAGCCTCAGTTTTACCATATATTTAATTTTTTATTCAAATAAAAAATTTAGTTATGGAAGATTTTAAAATGGTAAGTTGAAATTTTAAATTTTACAAAATATTTAGTTGTGCAAACTTTAGCATGAGTTTTACATTTAAGTATTTTATAATATAATTTTATATCTAAAACTAATTTTTAATATGCAACACTTATAGATTTTCATGTGAAACTTTAGCATGAGTTTTACCACATAATAAGTTTTAGCTTTCATAATATGTACTCATTCAAGTTGTAAAACAAAAAAAATAATTGATAAAAAAATTATGTTTAAAGGTACCTTTTAAAGTAATACAAACGTTAGCTTAAGTTTTACCATATATTTAATTTTTTATTCAAATAAAAAAATTAGTTATGAAATTTTTTAAAATGCTAAGTTGAAATCTTAAGTTTTATAAAATATTTAGCAGTGCAAACTTTAACATGAGCTTTATAAAATATTTACTTGAGGTATTATTTGATAGTAATATAGAACCAAAGGTGACATGCTTGAAGTAAAAAAAATTTTAATGGTAATTTAAGAGTTTTAGGTAAGATTAACACAAAAAATAATTATATACAATACGTAATTCTATAATGTAGAATTAAGGGCAGGCAAGTTTATAATGATAAAATAAAATTTAATGGCAACTTAAGGGTTTCTTTTATTGTTCTAGTACTAATACAACTTCACTTGAATAGATAATGACAAAATTGGGTTTCATTAAAAGAACAAAATATCTTAAAAATTCTAATGTCAATTTAAGATTTTTTAGTAAGATTAACACAAAAAAATAATTGTACATAATACGTAATTCTGTAACATAGAATTTAGGGCAAACAAGTTTGTAACAAAAGATAAAATTTAATGACAACTTAAAGGTTTCTTTTAGTGTTCTAGTGCTAATACAACTACACTTAAATAAATAATGATAAAATTGGGTTTCATTAAAAGAACAAAATATCTTATAACATAATGGAAAAAAATCGTTCAACATTTGTGCACATTCATACTTTTTATAATATAAGATAAGATAAGATAAGATAAGATATTGTCTTTTCTCTGAAATTATTAGTAACCTACTGAATAACTTGAAACAGGATTGCTGCATTCCCATCCTCAAACACATAGCGGTCAATATGACCTCTACCGGTTTGATTTTGAATTTCTACGGCAACTTGATTGGCATATACTCCCCTAGCCATTCCATTTTTTTTATCTACCCTTTGTCATTTTCTTTGCCCCCGAAGTGACCAAATATACCAAACATCTCTTCACAATAAACGTGTACATCACAAAACAAAAAAAAGGCAAGGGAAATCATTGTACCACCAATAACTCCTATGATAACAGCAGTTGAACTCCCACCTGAACCTCAATCACTTAGGCCACTACCTTCAAAATTGTTGGACTTCCTCAGGAAAGGATTTCTAGCATACAGAAACTTCACCGAATTAAAAAAAGTAGGAATTTTTTCCATTCAAATTATTATTTGAGACATTAACAAATTGAAGAAAAGATAATTTGGTAAAGCATACACAATTATACGTGTCCATTTATCAAAAGAATGACAGTTCACTGAGAAGGGTTGGAAGTGACATGACCCCAAATAGTTGTCGAATCAGTGCAATCCTAGAAAATAGTTTTATTATATACTTTTTATACCTAACATTATTTTTTAATATGAAACACTCATAGATTTTCATATGAAACTTTAGCTTGAGTTTTATCACATAACAACCTTTAGCTTTCACAGTGTCTACCAAGGGTGGAGCAAGAAAAAATTGTCAGTGGGGGCAATGATAATTTTTTTTATAATATATAGATATTAACTTTAAAATTTATGGGGTCAAGTTATAAATTTTATTAAAGATATGATACTAAATGTGTAATTTAGCCAAAATTCAGTGGGGGCAATTGCCCCCTCTCACATGAACGTGGCTTCGCCACTGGTGTCTACTCATTCAAGTTGCAAAATAAAAAAAAAACCTTAATTGACAAAAAAATTATGTTCAAAGGTACCTTTTACGGCAATGCAACTTTAGCTTGAGTTTTACCATATCTTTAATTTTTTATTCAAATAAAAAAATTCGTTATGAAAGTTTTTAAAATGCTAAGTTGAAATTTTAAAATTTTTTAAAACGCTAAGTTGAAATTTTAAGTTCTACAAAATATTTAACTGTGCAAACTTTAGCATGAGTTTTACATTTAAGTATTTTATTATATACTTTTTATACCTAAAATTATTTTTTTAATATGCAACACTTATAGATTTTCATGTGAAACTTTAGCATGAGTTTTATCATATAATAAGCTTTAGATTTTATAGTATGTACTCATTCAAGTTGTGAAGAAAAAAAAATTAATTGGAAAAAAAATATGTTTAAAGGTACCTTTTACAGCAATATAAACTTTAGTTTGAGTTTTACCATATGTTTAATTTTTTTATTCAAATAAAAAAATAGTTTTGAAAGTTTTTAAAATGCTAAGTTGAAATTTTAAATTTCATAAAATATTTAGCTATGCAAACTTTAACATGAGTTTTATAAAATATTTATTTGAGGTATTATTTGGTAGTAATATAGAACAAAAGGTGACATGTTTAAAGTAAAAAATTTTTAATGGTAATTTAAGAGTTTTGGGTAAGATTAACACAAATAATAATTGTATATAATACGTAATTTTGTATTATAGAATTAAGGGCAGGCAAGTTTGTAACCAAAAAGTAAAATTTAGTGGCAACTTGAGGGTTTCTTTTAGTATTCTTGTACTAATACAACTTCACTTAAATAGATAATGAAAAAATTGGGTTTCATTAAAATAAAAACACATCTTATAAATTCTAATTGCAATTTAAGAGTTTTAGGTAAGATTAACACAAAAAATAATTGTATATAATATGTAATTCTCTAATATAGAATTAAGGGCGGGCAAGTTTGTAACAAAAAATAAAATTTAATAGTAACTTAAGAGTTTCTTTTAGTATTCTAATGCTAATACAAGTCCATTTAAATAGATAATGATAAAATTGGGTTTCATTAAAAGAATAAAACATCTTATAATAGAAGGACAAACAAGTCATTTAACATTTGTGCACCTTCGTACTTTTTATAATATAAGATAAGTATTTCCCAATATTGGTTTTCCCAATTAATTAACTCTAGTTTTTAAGATATTTCCTAATTACTTGTATTTCAGTCATTTATCTGCAGTTAGTTTATTTTAAGCGTCAAAATTTTACAGAAAGTTTTAAGGTTAATATAAAAGCATGCCTTTAAGTAGAAACATTGTCCTGATACTAAATATCCCCAAGGATTTATAATTGAAAATCAACAATAAATTAATTAGGTAGTAAAAATAAGCTCAGGTATTAATAATTAGCAACTAAAAATGAGCAATAACCAGGTTAAATACTCAGCATTACCCCAGAAATATAGAAAATGGAACAAAAAATGTTGTAATAATTAGTAGAAATATATTCAATGAGGTAAATATTTTATAATTCAAAATAAACCAAGACATAATATGCTATATTATTATCATATATTTTTCACCAATCTGTATCATTAGGGTATCAGGGAGGAGGTGAAGTTGATCATCTGGGCAGTACACTCTTGCGCCATATCTTGGGGCGTGCAGGAAATGAAACTTGCCAGTACATTTTTATCGGCACAAAGGAGAAGTTCTGTTAATATCCAGGCATTGTCTTTGAACCGACATTTGAGCACCTCTCTGTCCTTACCAATCTTTTCACCAATTGCATCTTTGATATCTTTCTTAGGATACTGCCTTCCAGGCATTATTTTTTTTTCCACCAATGTCTGTCGAAGGTTTAATGTCTTCTTCATCATATTGACTGTGGTAAGCAAATAACTCAAAACATCTAGAATGTGGCTTTTGGATGTGCATCTCTCATGGTTTTTCCATTCATGTTTCCAAAAATCACTACATTCATTAAAATTCGAGCTTAGATATGGCCAATAAGTTTTCAAATCAACAAGCACAGCTCTTGGTATATCCTTTGTCTGTGAAGTCAGATAGCCATCAACACATTGAAGTTATAAAAAGTTGATGAAATTAAAAAAAGAACAAAAATGAATGTGGCACGCGCGCACACATACACAAAAGTATTTAAAGAAATTAAAGAATATAATCATAGACCACCTCTCAACCATTAAAAAATTGATATACATACATTTAAAGTCTCTTCGCTCCTGCCAGTGTAGTCTGTAAGGGTATGGCCAGTCAACCATGGATGGTGAATTTGTTAATGACTTCGGGGGTAGAGGATTTCTACACTTAGGATTTGTAGCGGTGGAGCAATAACCTAAGGGCCAGGTTACTACTAGCCAAACATGATCATATTCCTCAATTGGGGGTTTTGGTGTAGGCTTAGGGTTGGGATCAAGCACAGCATGAGTACTACTTATAAGGAGGAGCAAGGAGAAGGAAACACTACAAAGCTAAGGTTGATCATCTTTATCCTATATCAATGTGTGTCTACACTTGATGAGATGGGTTCAAGTGACTAATACAACCCCTCCTTTATAGTATACTAAGAGTACAATTTTTATTAATTCTATGTATATCCGTATGTATGTATGTATTTCTAAAACTACCAATCTATTTCAACAGTCAATTAACTTGCAAATATAGATTTCCTAATTTATCAGAACCAACCCGAACAAGCCGAGCAAGCATATTACTTCCGTGTTAAATTTCTCCATTATCCAATAATGATCACTGTGCAGCTGTGCATGGGTTCATCGAATAAAGTTTGTTTCGCTCTTGATAAAATTTAGAAACAAAACTTAGAAACAAAACAATCAACCCATGCCCTTCATAAACTACGTGATTGGCCCGTCTGTTTCACGCGTCATGAGTAGGGATGGCAAAATCGGACCTGACCTGATGACTTGGACCAACCCACCCGAACCAAAGCCCGACCTGACCCGATTTGACCAAAAAAATCAACGACCTGAACCCGACTGTGCCCAACCCGACCTGAACCCGAACTCGATTAAAGGGAAACCCAAGAAAACCCGAACCCAAATGACCCAAACCCGAAATGACCCGAACCTGAAATGACCCAAACCCGAGACTGACCTGACCTGAACCCGAGATGACTTGATAACTTTTCTCTTTCATTATTTTCCATATTAAGTTAGTCCTAAATATGGAGGTTGCCATGTTTAGTAATTTCCAATTTTTGAGACTTTCATATTTAGTATGTCTTATATTTAGGAATGGTGACTTCCATTATTAGTAACTTCCATTTTTTTGGTACTTCCATATTTAGTAAGTCTCATATTTGGAGATGAGACTTTCATATTTAGTAGTTTCATTTCTTTTTTTAAGATATTTATGTTTAATAATTTTCATATTTTGAAAAAATATTTTCATATTTAATAACTTTTATTTTTTTAGGACTTCTATATATTACAAGTATCTTATTTGGGGGAAAAACATCCATATTTAGTGAATCCCAAATTTGGATTTTTCCAACAGAAGTAATTTTTATATTTAATAAGTTTAATGATCTTAATAGGCAATTATTAAAATTACAACATTCATCCCTAAACTTTTAAGTATAGTGCAATAAGGTATCTAAATTTTAAAAAAAATTATTTTAGTCACCCATAATAATTACAACATGGATCCTAAAATTTTTGAAATCTTTGCACTTTCACCCAAATTTTTTTAAATTTTACAATTTAGTCACTGATAATTAACTTGATTTGCATTTCGTTGTAATTTCAAAGAAAATTCATTGAAACATAAGCATAACAAAATTATCATTGTGTATGTCTAAGTGATAACTGGGTGAAGATCTGAATAATCTATATAATAAAGGGTATAGGTTTAGAAAAATAATAAAATATTACTATCAATGTTAAATTACTTAAATATGCAATAAACTATAATGAAGAAGATTTTTATGAATATTTTAATTAAATATACTAAAAAATGAAAATTTAATTTAAATTAAATCACACAAAAAATTGAATTATTTGATTTAAATTTTTTTAAAAAAATTGAATAAATTCAATCATTTTGACTTCATAATAATAACCCACATGAACACAAAGGTTGACCCGAATTTGACCCAAAAGTTGGTCTGAAATTACCCAAGACTAAAATTACCTGACCTAAAGTGAACCCGAACTCAAATAAACCTGAACCCGAAATCAACTCAACCTGAAATCAACCCGAACCCAAATGACCTGACCTGAACTCGACCCGAACCCGAATTCATGTTAACCCGAGTAGACCCGAACCTGAATGACCTGACCCAAACATGACCTGATCCACCCAATTGCCATCCCTAGTCATGAGTTAATTTTCTATGACAGCCAATTTCCTACGTCATCTCATTCAATTGATAAAAATAAAATAACAATGAACAAATACAAAAAGAAGCAAGAGAGGAAGAACTCATGCAGCAAAAATTAATGATTCCAAATGCATTGATTAGCTTCACATTCCCCCTTTTTTTTTTTGTTTTTGTAATCCATCACCAATCTAGTAATCACTGGATTGTCCTTTTATCATTTCGGTTTCGCTTTCTAAATTCTCGTCTCTCAGCAGAGTACTGCTTCTTAATTAGCAGACTGGACATCGCTGTTTTCACAGCTTCAGCAGCTGCCAAGAAAACATTTTCATCAATTGAAACACTCCCCTGCAATTTCTCCAGCAGTTTTGCTCCACCAGGAATTTCACTACCCCTCAACATGGTTGGCTCGCTGCCCTTGCCCTCCAGGAAACCGGAAATAGCCATCACCAGTGCTAAACGGAGGTGGAGGTCTGAGCTGCCCGAGCTTCCCGAGTTTGAAACACCCATTACCATCCAAAGTAATCCTCCACAAACACTCCTAGCGAGACTTGTCGGAACAAAATTTACTCCAGGGGCAGGAACCACCTGCATTATCCACAATATTATCACAATTTTGATCCAGGCACTAAAGGACAAAAATAAAACATTGTCGTAGATTGGATCTAGGCAACAGGTACTACAACATTTACATCTTCATGACAGGCCAAACTGAATAAGCAACTGGCGTATTGATTCACATGCAGGTACATCCACAAGATAATGGAAGATAATGTCATAAAACGTGCAACTCCCAACCCGCTCAGTGAGTCGACTGATGTTTCTATTGAAAGTACTACTTCTGGAACAATAGCCAATGTTCAATTATTTGATGAAAATGTTCCTCACCTTCACAATTGAAAGACATTTGGAAGAAAGGTCGCACCTCAACAACATAATTCCATGCAAGCTGTTCATGATATTAGACAAACATTAGATGGTTACTCCAATTAAGAACCAGATGAAAATGGGTATACAATAGAGGTGAATTGAAGACGTCAGAAATTTGCCTTTGGATGGCCACAGCAACGAAGGAACAATCTGGGATTGTGCATATATCGGTAACGGATGAACATTCATCTTCACTCCCGTTAGACTTCACATCTTCTGCCTTCATAAACAAGCAAAAGAGAAACAGAACATAAGATACAAAATATGCCAAACGTTCCAAGAAATGAGCCCTTTCAATTTAAGGTGTCAAAAAGAAACTGCAGCTGAGCAGTGAGCCTGCAATACACATGCACCAGAGCATGGGGACAGCTAATTTAGTGTGAAGGAGAAACAAATGAATTTTCACAAAAAGAAGAGACAGTATCCAGGGTCCGTGAAGGTCCTTCCGAGGCAGAAGCATACTTGCTACAATTAGAGTTAAACGGCAAATTCCTTGTAATTCATTATAGCATACCTTTGCAATAACTTTGCAAGTATCAAGGAGATCTCCAGAAGTAACATCCCACAAGCGAACCTGATAGTAGGAACATGAGCTAAAGTTTAACCACAGTGCATGTTCAACCTGTTAATGCACAAGCATGCTAAGGTGGAACTAAGTTTACACTCAACTGTTGAATCACCACTTCCAGACACTAGGAGATTCTGCCGCAATTCCTGAGAACAAATGAAAGCAAGACAGGAAACAAACCTGCAAGTACATAGCATTAAAATTCTCTTCGATCTTTGATTAGAAAAGCTTATATATTGCAGTACAGAGGTATAGAATGTCTGGGGATAAAACTCACTCACTCTGTATGTCCAAGACAAAAACTTTGTATCTCGTGAGCACCTTTCAATGGGTTCTCTGGAAAGACAGTGACCTGTCAGAAGAACAAAATGACATAATACATATGTCCAAAAGACATCAATTATCATTGTTCAGTTGGTGGATAAAGATGATATACACGAATCTTGAAATCTCTGTCCGCACTGACTATAAACCGTCCATCTGGTGAAAACTCCTGCAATCCGACAGATTGAGAATTTAACCCAGTTGAAAACCAACTAAATGCAGACTACAACTGCCCTAGTAACAAAGATACACCCAAACCCAAAACATGAGTATGCGTGCGTGTGTGTGTGTGTGTGTGTGTGTGTGTGTGAGAGAGAGAGAGAGAGAGAGAGAGTTCTTTCGGAAGAGGAAAATATCATATGTGAAGATGCCTTGAAGCACATGCTTTCTTTCATGAGCAAATACTGATAAGAAAGCACCAGAGGGTGAAATCTATGCAGGAGAAAGAGCTCAAATGGGTGCAACCAAAGGAAATTTTTTTTTACAAGGGTGCACTCTACAGAAAAGGCAACAAATTATACATCATTACGGGTCAATCCTCCATTTCTCTACAGAATTGGGATGGGAAACACGTATCATCTTCTGGAGAACGATCAAGTATCACTTGCGTGGAACTTAACTTACTTCTGTAATGAGGAAAATTTGGCAACAACGTAATTACCTAAACTAATCAAGAAAGATTATCTGAAGGAGATCTCTTACAAGGCTAGTGATGATGCTGCAGTAGTGAGCAAGCATGGGTACTGACTTAGCATCCCCTACAACTTTCTGCCCACCAGACTTCGATAGAGCCACCACCCAAACGACCCCAAATTTGTCAGCATAACAAACATGGAGCTCATCACTGCTTATTGCGACTGCACTGACTCTCTTATCCGAGCACCTGTGACATTAAGAAGGTTCAGAAGAAAAACACTTCTTAAGACAAATACGGCAAGAAGTAATTGTCTTTGAGTTTCTAAACTAGTACAACATCCATAATCAACTTCCAGAGGGAAGCAACTTTTAAATTCCCCCACTGAAGTAACCAGAAACATTCCAGTGGCCAAAATTAAAAAGAGGAGAGGTAGTGGATTTACAGGGTGGAAAGGCAATGCCAAGACACAGCATCCCAAATCTTGACGAGTTTATCATCCCCGGCAGAAACAAAGAGGTTCCCTTTTGCTCCGTAGCGAATTGCTCTTATTGGATCCTTGTGAGAAGCCAGACCAGATTCATCTACTAACGAGACCGAATAATCCTTTCTACAAACTTAAGCTTAAAAAGTAAGCATAGAAGAAAAAAGAAATAATCAAACATTGGATCAGCAGGGAGAAACATAGCTGACCGGAGATCGAAGACACGTAGCTCCAACCCGACGGAGACAGCGACAGAGTCCTGATTAGGATGAACGGCTATAAGGGCAGGAGCCACTTGATCAACATCTCTGCCCTGCTCTACATCTTCTCCATTCTGCTCTACATCTTCGGTTCTATGATCCTCCATAACTGTCAGTTCCCTAACACGGTAACACGACGTTTTAGGGTTTTGCAGGTTTTAGTTTCGAAGTGGACTCCAGATTAATGGGCCTGATGGCCCATCTTAACTATACACCGGCGCGAACAGCGAAAAACTCCATAAATATTTCTGCGGTAACTCCTTAATATTTCTTGAGAATCTGTTTTAGAAAAAGAGTTAAAAAAAGAAAGAGAAAACACAAGAATTAAAAAAGAAAGAGAAAAAAACTAACTTAATGCCCATTACAAAAATAAATAAATAACTAAAAATAAAACGAATGTTAAGGACGATACAGAAATTTGATGCTCTTAAATTGGTGCATGACCTTCCATGCATTTGGGCTCTCTTTCAGTTACTGGTTGCCACAATAGCAGACACTGAGAAATCAATGAAACAATACCTTACAAACGAACTTTCCCATAAACTAAAAGAGAGCTTCGCAAGCATTAGGAAACAATGTGAGCACATTTTTTAGGGCACAAAGGCCATAAATGAAAAAAAAAAAAAAAGGAAAAGAAAATGGTGGACATCTAAACTCTTAACTGGACGCCACCAATAATGGTTCCGCAGCACTTTATCATTGAGGCTGCCCGATGCCAAGATGGTCTACAGCTCCCAGCCGTCAAGACATCAACATCAGATATTTGTTGTATGTGCCTAGGGGCGGAGTCAGGATTTTAAGTTGGAGGGGGACGGATTTTATTTTGAAAATGTTAAAGAATTAAGAATTAGATGTATTTCTACAATGTAAAAAGAAAATAACAAAAATAACTTAAAATCTATTAAAATGCTATATTTATAGGTTATACACTTTCAAAATAGCAAGTAAAATTTACTAAATCTCAGTTTTCATCCATATAATGAATAGGTGATTATAAGCTTCAAATCTATATCAAATCACGCGTTTTCCTCTCAATGAAAAATTATTTATGTTATTATACATGTACACATGTTCAATTAATTCTTGTCTATTAAAAAGATCCCAACAATCTCTCTTTCAATATAAACAATCAAGTGATTCTTGAGAAAAATATCACTCATACTATTATGAAGCCTTATTTTCACAATTTTCATTACTGAAAATGCTCGTTTTGTTGTTGTAGTCAAAACAAGAAGAGTCAATATAAGACGAATCAATCTATCCACCCAAGGATAAATTTCTTACTTTCTTATTTCATTTAGTTCTCTATACAATCAGTAATTATAGATACATTTTTTCAATTGTGGATGGTGAGGCACATCAAACTCATAATGCTGCAACTAATATTTCAAATGAATCTTTTATTATTCAGTGAAATCTGAAGGATAAAAATTGTCGGCCAATCTATATATGTTCTCAATATTAAATGACTTATAAGAATTTCTGGGATTCAAAACAACACAAAAAAGAAGAAGCTCATCATCTGTTTGCTAAAGTATTTCATCCGTTTCTCATAAAACATATCTTAGTTAATGGAAAAATTTATAAAAGAAGGGAAAAAGTTGTACTTTTATATTTCTAACCTTTTAGAACATAACTAATTATTTTTTATTAAGGGAGTAAAATTAACTGTTTGATGTTAGACTTTTCCTACATTTCTCACACAAATCAACCACATGCATTTATGTATAATTTTAGTGAGATGGAGAAAATTATTACCATTGTATATATATACTTCTTAAAAATTATTGTTATGTTTTATTATTATTTTTATCATTATTTTTACACACACACATATATAATTTGTAAAAAAGTTGGGGGGGGGGGGGGGGGGGGGGGGGGGGAAGGGGGGGGACCCCCCAGCCCCCTATTAGCTCCACCACAGTATGTGCCAGTAACGATTAGGGCCAATGAGCCTCCAATGGTAGATCTCGTGATTCTCATCTCTTAGTCCAGCCATGGCGAATGCTCAAAATCTCACCGTTTTACCTGAGTATCATACTAACACCGCCATAACTCAACCCATCAACCAAGGAACTAAATCGCATCATTTCTGAAAGTTAAAGTACCAAGTCATGCTTAGTAAAAGTTGATGGGCTAACTTGTGCAAGTTATGGATCCGAGGACTGATGCTGCATTTAGGCCACTTAATTTCAACAGAACAATAAGAAGTACTTTATTTTGATTAATCATATTGGAGTAATAAGTTCTTTTATTAAAAATGCATGTGAACCAAATTACAGTGATAAATAGAAGAACAATCGCACTCAGGCCAGCATACATATTAATTAGTAGAAGAAATTAAAACTTGCGATAAACAAGAAAATAGGCATTGGACAAGAAAACTGTATGAGGTTCCCGCCTGATGTTGGAGGTTTTGCTGCCGTATCTGTGCCATTTGATTTTGATCCACCCCCTACAATTTACAAGGTACTAAGAATTAGTAAACGGGTCGGGCCTAGCCTACATGTACCTGCTACGCCCAACTATATACTCTTCCTTTGCTTTTGGTATGGGTTCATGCAGCCCACCCCTTCTTAAATTATTTTGTTTCACTTCAATATTCTTTTGGTCAAAACAAAAACCAAAGTTTCGTTAAAAAGAAAAAAGAAAGCTTTTCATTGTGAAAAGATTTAATGATGGTCTTAGGATGTGAGCGGACCATCAAATTGATGGTCTGTCCGCTTCTCATTTTCCTCTTTCTTACTAATAATTCTGGCTTGGAGGATGGATTGGATGGTGTAAACTACTAATTACCGACGGAATGATTCTGGTATGATGACGGAGATGGTCCCGTGGACAGTACCGTTTCAATTAGAGAAAAATAAAACATAAATAAGCAAATTATGGGGAATAAATAAATATAAATTAAACCAACTAATAAAACATAGGAACGTTAATTGCTAACCGTTGCAGCGGCTGGCTGGAGGAGTCTGAACATTGCAAGCTGTTGGAAGTCCCAAGGCTCGAGTCTGATCGATATTGATCCCCAATGACAACGCCGCGCTGCCATTGACGACCTCGCAGAGGCATCGCGGGTTAGTTGCCACCACGTTTGCCAGCGACGAGCAACACGGCGGTGGCGGCGTCGTTTCGTTCCCCGCTACGTAATCCAGGCAAGGCGATAGACTCACGATCACGCTGCTGCAGCTACTGGTATTTGGCTGCGCCTCCCCTCCTGCCAAAAACGAAGCCGTAACGGCACCAAGAAGAAAAAGGATTGCCATTTTAGATATCTGTCTGGCTTGGATTCTGGTTTTCTGGGTCGTTCTTGATGATTGGTGCTGATCGAGTTGTGTCCTTATAAAGGTGAATAGCCAGGGGCATATGCAGCTCGGTGGATTTGTTTGGTTGATTTGTGGCTTTTTTATTTCCTTGCTAAAACTTGCTTTTCGTGACAAAATACTAATGGAATTTGGAAACGTATAACTACTTAAATTCTACAAAAAAACAAGTGATATTGATACCCTTAAAAGGTGGTATTAGTTTTTACATATATGGAAAAGTAACTTTTATATTTTAAGAAAAAGAAACGTGCTATACATATAACGTATATCTGTGCATATGTAAATTATATCCTACCCCCAAGTAAGTAAACTTGTATGAATGTTGTTCATCACGGGTCTATTTTTCTGCTAAACATAAAGGCAGCTTTAGGTGTCTTGTGGTGGGCGGCAATGCCAAGATAAGAAACTTGTACAGGCACCATTGAATATAACTTCTCTCCTGTACCACAATATATGTTTAGTAAAAACTAGGTTTTTAACCTGTATGTTGTACCGGGGAAAAAAGATTTATAATCTTAGAAAATATATCAATGATTTAAAAAATTAAAAAAAATAGGAATAGCCTAGACCATGCCTAAAATCAAACAAACCATAGTAGCAAATTTTTGGTTTAGAAGATAGAAATAATATAGGAAAATTTAGATACCAAAATGACAAATAGATAGCATTTAGCTTTTCAAATGAAAAAAAATATCGATAAATCATATGTTGGGACAAATTTAAACTAAACGAAAATTTGAAATAGCCTAAATGCTGAAAAATAAAAATATAAGCCCCCCCAAAAAGTGATCACTTAGTTAAAAAGTGATCAATGCTTAAAAAAAAAACAAAGTGATTGCCTCTTAGGAAATGGGTTGCATGGAGAAAAAAGAATAGAAGAAAACACAAAAAAAAAAGAGGTAAAATGACACTGTTTTGTTCACTAATTATTAAATATTTAATAGTCCTTACATGTTTAGTATATATAAGGGAAAAAGAGGTAAAAATATTGTTGAATCAGACAAAAAACTCACGCAAGTAAGAAATATCAATGTTGACTAAAAACACAAAAAAAATATGGCTTTTTTGGCAATCAGAATCTATTGCAATCTATTGCAAGAGTAGGGATAAAAGTGAACTATCCTAAACTTGAAAGGTGAAGAGGTTTACTGTGCAAAGCTTGAAGGACCTCAGACGTAATAAAAGGTAATTTTTTGGTGCACTGTTCAATGAATAGTTAATGACTTTATGCATTTAACATATATGTGGCTTTTTTTAGTAATCAAAATTTATTATAATCTAATGTAAGAGTATGGATGAGAGCGAACTATCCTAAATCTAGGGGGTGACAAGGTTTATTGTGTGATATTTGAAGAGCCTCAAATGTAATAAAAGGTAATTTTCTGGTGCACTATTTCTATGAATAGTGAATGACCTTATGCATATAGTATATACAAGGTTTATGGTACCGCACGTTGCAGCGATTCAATTTGTGTCAACATTAAATATGAATATAAACAGTGATGATCATTGACCAAGAAAAATAGTTTTATTAAAAAAAAAAAAAAAGAAAAACAAGAATTGAGATAAAAAGTCCTGGTGAAGTTTTGGGACTAAATGACGGAAAAAAAATTCTAAGCATCAAGAGATAAATCATGTCGACTAAAATTTTGTTTTAGAATAGAGAAATAATATGAAAAAAGTTAATAATATAAGACAAATAGTGAAATTTCAGTAACAAAAAGCGAGGTTTAATGATTAATAAACAAAAAACAACAAAAAAGGCCTTTAGGCTAAGAAAGTAACTATAAAGATTTCAAGAATTAAAGGCTTAACCATCAACTTAATAAAAGAAAAAAGAAAATAAATGAAAACATTGGCTAAAATGAATCAACTCGAACCATATAAAAAACTAGATAACTCATTGTGACTAAAGTTTTGTTTCAAAAAATGATAATAAAAAATCAACAAAAAAATGTTAAACGAAGTCACTGTAGTTGATTAAAAAAATAAAAGAAAGAAACCATGGTGAACAAGATTTTGCTTTAAAAGATAATAATATGAAAAAATAACAAAAAAAATTAGAAACCAAGACAACAACTGAAGAGGTTTGATGACTCTTATATTATAGTAGATATTTTTTGTAATAAATTTTAATAATAAATAAATAAAAATTCCTCATCAATAAATTTATGATAATCAATTAAAATTTCTATTTGTTTCATATTTGAGTTGACCTATCTTCATGTTATATTTATATCATTAAAAAAATTAATTATCATCAAAACATAACACTATGAAACAAAACACTGTATGTGCTTTGAAACAATGCGTATTTTTTTAATTTAAAAACAATTTATGAAAATTTATCATCTCTTATTAACTAAAACTCTGATTTGTAATATTGATGAAAAATTTATATAGAAACATTTACTTTCAATTTTAATAATTATGGACCAAATTACCTTATTAAACTATAGAGCTTGAAGTAAACAATTGGTACTACAAAACTTAATCAACAACAATGATAAGAAAATGACTGAAATACAAAACTATGTTTAATATATATTAATTAATTAATAGTCTAATCATGAACTTAACGAAGACAAAAAAAGAAGTAAAAGAAAAAACCGACTAAAGCAGAATTAACTAGAACCAAGTCAAAAGTAGGTAAATTATAATGATTAAAGTTTTATTTTAGAAAAGAATAATAAATAAAATCAATAAAAAAATTTAGGATCAAGACAAAAAAAAAATAAAAAAAATTTTAGGTTATAAGTATTTAACAATTTACTTAATAAAGATAAAAAATGATTTAACTATAAAATAAACAAATTATGGTTACAGATGTCATACTTTAAAAGATAGTACATAAAACAACAACAACAAAAATCTTAGCGACCAAGAGAGCAAATAGAAGATATAGTTAAATAGTTATAAAATTTGATGACAAAAATGTAACACAAACGTAACTTAGGACCTAAAACAGAAGAATTAGAAAGTTAGGAACTAAAATCCTTTTTTAACTGAAACAAAGAGCAAAACAAACTAAAACCAATAAAATTATAACATAGGTCCTCATACAGGTGAACGCATTGTGAAAAAAGGATCAAACTAAAAAAAGATCAAATTGCATCCAAAAAGAAAAGGCAAAAGAAATTGTGAAACTGTAGAGAAACAGTAATCATTATTGATAAACAATGAAATCTCTTCTTCGTTTAGAATATAGTATAATGTATAGTATATAATTATGGATATTGATGTTACATTATAATAACTAATGCGCTTACTATTAGTAGGAATAGTGTCATCACTACCACACTGTGTTTGTAAAGTTAAAGCCCATTTCACCATTTCGGTAAAAAAACCGTCCAAAACTAAAAAAAATGGATAAATTATGCAATTGGTTTTTTTATTGTATAAAATTCATTTGAGGCCCTCTAACTTGAACATTTATCCTACAGTGGTTATTGATTTTACGTTGCGTTATCATAAAGTCTTTTATCTTTCAAGCTCATTTCACCGTGGTACGTTTCATCAGTTTTTTCATTATCTTGAATAGAGGTTAATGATGTGGTAACTTGGATGTCAATATATAACTCTTGGTTTGAGTTTGCTTGAGCTCAACACTCATGAAAATGGCAACTTATTTATATTCATGGATTCTGCCAAACTATTCAAACATAGAAGAATTCCACTAGGTCTCTAGATTTGTTTATTCATTCTTTTCCTTATAAATCAGTTCATTGGAGTGATTGACTTATGGCTGAGTTCGCTTGCAGTTAAAGCATGCGTATTAACGCATTTTAACTATGTTTTATGGTTAAAGTAATAAGCCTGATTAAAATTGCCCTCAAATTTTGAGGTAATATCAAAATTGCCTGCAGCCTTTCACGTTCTCTTTCACCCCAGCTTTCGTTCGACATCTGCACATCGGTTTCTTCTCAGGCAATCAAATAAAAAAAAAAGTGATAAAAAACTAAAAAAAAAGTGAAATTTTTTCAAAAAAGTGATTAAATAAAAAAAAGTGATTAAAACTAATAAAAAGTGATTAAATGTATAAAAAAATTGATAAAATATTAAAAAGTGATAAATGTTAAAAATTTGGTAAATATTTTTAAAAAGCTATTAAAAACTAAAAAAGTGATAAATAATTATAAAATGCAATGAATAATTTAAAAAAAATGATTAAATAAAAAAGTGATAAAAACTAAAAAAAAGTGATTAAATAAAAAAAAGGGAATAAAAAAAAAACTAAATTTTTTTTCAAAAAAGCTATTAAATATATATAAAAAAAGTGGTAAATATTTTTAAAAAGCTATTAAAAACTGAAAAAGTGATAAATAATTCTAAAATGCAATAAATAATTTAAAAAAATTCATAAAAAACTAAAAAAAAAGTGATTAAAAATAATAAAAATTGAATTTTTTTATAAAAAAGTGATTAAATATATAAAAAAAAGTGATAAATGTTAAAAAATTGGTAAATATTTTTATAAGGCTATTAAAAACCAAAAAAGTGATAAATAATTATAAAATGCAATGAATAATTTAAAAAAATGATTAAATAAAAAAAGTGATAAAAAATTTAAAAAAAAAAGTGAATTTTTTTTCAAAAAATGATTAAATAAAAAAAAGATTTTTTTTTTTCAAAAAAGCTATTAAATATATATAAAAAATGATAAAATACTCTACTATCACAAATGAAAAAATTTCTATCATTTTCTTTTGGAGCCAGTATTACCTGTGCTATATTTAACATTTTATTATCACCATCATTATTAGTATTATTGTTGTTGTTGTTGTTGTTTATAATAAATAAAAACCAAATACAATAAGCAATCTTTTATAGTGGGTAGCACAGTTATGATCAAATATTATAATGACAAACTTTTTACAAAGATTGTAATAAAATTAATAAGAACTATATTATCTATATTATAAAAGTAAAATCATTGCTGCTACTAATTACTTTAAAATAGATAATTATAATTATAGTTGTTTGAGTAAAAAATATTTTAGTATTTTTATTAACATGTAACGCATAGGTTGATTTAGTGGTTCTTATAAAATTGAAGGAGTAAAAATTTATGAGCCTTTCATCACAATTGCGAAGTAAAAATTTAACCATATAAATATATAAAAAATATTATGCAAACAATGAACTTCAATATGTAATAAATATTATAGTTGAAACAACCAAGTTCTTTTTATTCTACCTTTTTTTTTTAATATCATTTAGCTATTGCCTCAGTCTTTATGTTATTGGATTTCATTACTATATTTTGAGCATGCATTATTATTAATTTTAATTATACACAAATTATTTTTTTTCATTATTTGTAGAGGACAACTGGAATAGATTTATACAATATTGTTATCCAATTGCTAGGTAAATGAGATTATCCATCCACTTTTGATGCTACTGCTTGTGGACAATATGACTAACAAAAACACTGAAATACCAATAACAAGATCTGCCCATAAACTGCAACATAAAGTACTATAGACACATTATTTGCACCAACAAACATAACAAAAACGGTAGCCAGGTAACAGAACGAGCTACCAAGGGCAGGTTGGACCATCCATAAAAACTACACAAAAATAGGACGCTCAAAGAGAAGATATAATACAGGTTGGGTCCCAGCTCCAGCCAGTTTTTGGACCCATTCCCAACAACAGGGGCCTATATTGTCGCCAGAGAGTTCCACATTGGTTCTTCAGCTGCTGCTCTATCCACGGGCAGTTACTCGTCTCACCCATATGATGGGCAACGGACCTCCATCCAACACAGGACAAGGTATCACCTTCAAATTCCCCCATGTTTTTTGCCTCCAAGGCAACCGAATTAAATTGTCAATAGCCGACTCTACAGTTGAAGTATGGCGCATCAAACTAGGGACTGCTGCCTTATCCCAGTCAAGGTCAACCAATCGGAATACTTGATTGTCCACAGTAAACACTTCTACTACAAAAATAGTATCAACTACGATCAGTTAAATAGTAAAGAACATGAGTACCTGAGTGCATATACAAGTAAGTTAAACATACAATAACAACACTCTACTCTGCCTACATCTACTACTAACTCATGCCGTTTATATATTTTAACTACGATCAGTTCATCCGAATAAAAAAAATAGTCATATTCCATACCATTACCCTACCAACCGTAGACATCTCAGAATAGCTCAGTAGTATATATGAACCAAATATTGTGTCTGAAACTATAAACAACTAGAGATTAAGTGTGAAACGGTAAACGAACACACAATACAATTGATATTTAAACCTTATCTTATATTCTTGACAACGCCAACATTCGAAAAACAATTAGACAAGTTACATGCTTTCAAACTTATAGAACCACTCACACAGATGGGATGAAAAACAAACATACCTGCGTTTCAGTGACCAAAGATGAATTAGTGGTGGCTGATTGAGTTGCACGTGTACGGAGACTCAGCCAAACAGGCTTGCGAAGCAGACGGCATGCACTGACCGGAATTAACTATAGTCCCAATTCATACACCCATTAAACGAATGAGAGATGAGTTCATGACAGTTAAGGGTGGGAAGAAGGGGCAAAAATCTGATACAAATGAAGGGATTCACATGAGATCTGCTGGGAGGAAACAGGTTGGAGAGAACGCGAAAAACAGTAAAGTAAAAAACTACGAGTCGGGTGGATGGGGCAATTAAATAAAGTGATTTTTGGATGCCAGAGCTAGGCTGGGATATTGTAATATTTGAAGGATTGAGGGGTAATTAAGTCAAATGGTAGCATGGCCTAACCTAGGGAACTCAATCGCCGAAAAAAACGTATTAACTAGCTTGAGTTAATTTTTCCCGAACAAACGGTTAGTTAATCACCCACACGCTGGAAATTACATAAAGTACTTTGTAGTGACTAATGTTTTAGTCGCTCATTATAGACAATTTTCTCTTTTTATGTACAGTGACTAAGCTTGCGTTCGCTTCAATAACTAAGTTCTCCAACATCCTTAACACCCTAGATTTCTCGATTCAAGATCCCTCATTCAAACCTTCAATTCACATTCATCAAACACACTTAAACTTATATTTTATCCTCCAGAGGCTGAGGGTGGCGTGTTTCTACTACTAAGGGTGTGTTGTTGACTCAATTAGTGAAATTTAGCCTTTAGTTGCTATAGATTGTTGTTGCCTCAATTAGGTTTTTTTTTCTAAAACTTTATTTTCAAGTTTTATGGTTATCAGTTAGGGTTTATGCTATTGTTTTTTTTTGTAATTAATTAGTGTTAATTTTGTGTTAAATGGGTCTTATATCCTAGGATGATGGGATCCCAGCAACAGGCTCAGATGGTATTTTATCAACCTCTATTGAGATGGCGTACAACATACGAGCATGGCAGGATGGACACTTTATATTCCCCATATGCCTTGGATGTCTCAGTAGACTCAGCTTAGGAGTCGAGTACTCAAGATGTAGGTTGTGAGGGAACCTCTTACTTACCCTAACATAAGGTGTTCCTAGGATCTTAGGATAATCAGGATTTAGTAATCTCGCTTTTAGTTGCAAATGGCTAAGCTAATATTTGTGTTGTTTAAAATTTTATACTAGTTGATTTTCTTATGACATGCATCCGTGCATGCTTAACTTCGACATTTGGAGAGAAATAATAAATAAATAAATTTTCAAAATACTTTCTATGGCATTCATTAAACACTTGAAACACATACCGAAGTCATATAAATATATTTATTTAAACTTCCAAGCATTAGCTTATGTACACATAACACTTAACTTATATACATCCATAAGCAACTACAGTGTATATACAGACATATACACTAAATAAGTCTATGCATACTTGTCAAACTAGAGGCATTTTCTTGGTACCTAAGTATCCAATATGTACAAAGTCTAAGACTATCAAAATAACTCCTACCTGAGCACAGAAACTCCAGAAATGAGAGGTCCAACTTCTCCTTGTGTACTTTGCTGTATCTGTCAAGGCTATTTTAAATACTTAGGTAGTACATTAATATTACTAACCAATAACTTAGAATCATTAAAGATTCATGTACTTTAAATACCTACACAAAAACCTTGCTTAACAACCTTTCAATGAATGTTAGGCTTCACACTATTAGTATCTGCACAATGTAACACTTAAGGGAATGAAAATTATAAATTCTCAGTAAGGAATTAAATACCTGCAAAATAAACTTTAGGACCCAGCGTACATAACATATATACACATCTTAACGTGAGCTCAAAACGTTATGAGATCTTAACTAATGGCCACTAGTACAGGTTCTATGGCGAGGAACCTATCCTCAAATTAGTCATTCTTACAAAAGCTTAACTCTTGCCTTAACAAGCTTGACCTGCCATTACTTACCCTTACACACTGTACAGAACTTCTTAAACTTGGTGGCTCATTCTTACCAAACTTGGTAGCTTAGTTAGGGTACTCTTAAGCATCAAAGTCTATCTTGAACATTTAGTACCTTGTATACTTACTTAAGGGCTATTTAATTACTTAGTCCTTAAGTAACTTCTTGTCCACCTTTTACTCCTTTAATTAATGTATTGTAAAATTCATAATGCATCAATTTAAACTTGAACTTAAAATCCCTTACCTGGAATAATTAATGCAAGCAAGCATCAACTTCAATGTCCTTATGGTCTCGATTTTTTTGTAGTCTTCTCTATACCTTTATAGTAACTTGAGTATTTCTCTTTTAATTGATCATTTAGCTATATAAAGAAACCATAATTAGGACAATATTACAACATTCCTTATGATTTAAGTGGTTAAGAATAACCTTCTCAGTGAACTTCAATTAATTGGCTTTTTACTCAACATACACATAAAGAAAACATTTCTTGCTCTTCTTTGATTACTTATTGCTAGCTTAACAATTCTAACAATTAATTAATAAAGAGGCTAATTTTTCCAATTTAATAACTTAATCCCAGCCGAAATAGCCAAAGGGGATAAAATGGTTCCCTTACCTCCCCCAAGTTTAACCGTAGCCTTAGGTCCCTAAAAATTACTTGCTTGATTTAAGCTTCCATGCTTAATTCTCTCAAGAAACAAGCTTGGAACCAATTTAATTAATAACACCAGCCCCTCCACCAACGAAATAAACTAGAAAATTAACAGAAAAATAAATATTTGCTTGCTTACAAAAAATGAGCTCAAAACTTAGCTCTTTATGCAATAAATCCAACTTTTCTCTCAATTTTCCTTTGAATTTGATATTAATTTAGTGGATTGGAGCTCAGATGGTGCGGTTATGGAGATTTGAAGGAGAGGGAAGGAAGCTTTCGAGTGGTGGCAGGAGATGGATGAAAGAGACAATAATTAAACAGAAGAATTAAGTCAACTTTGGCAAGCCACGTATTTGTCATGCAGCTGGTCTCTTCTTTGTACTCAGTAGCATGTTGGGGACTTCTCTGTAACTGAAAGGAAACTTTTGACCAAAATCGGAATTATTCCGCGTCCAAATCCTAGGGGTGAGCATGGGTTGGGTAAACCTGAAACCGAAACCGAACCACCCTCATTGGGTTGAGTTGGGTTGGGTAAAAATTGATCATGGTTCTCGGGTTGGTTCCACATATAGGAGAACCGATGATTTTTGGGTTGGTTCTTGTTCCATATGAAACCAACCCGAGGTGGAACCGAACCCGAGATATATATATAATAAAAATTATAGTATTACTAATATATCTACACACACACACACACACACACACACACATATTTCTTTGAAATATTATGATTGTTATTTTGTGTTTTTATATTAAACTCTTAAACTGATGTTCCAAATTGAAACAGTATGGAAGTTGTGGGATCATTTACGAAATTTCTCTATATTCACTTAAATTACTTTGCTTCATAGACCCACCACTCATAAATCATTTTGCTTTCAATTTTTTATTCTAGAATATTTTTTACGACATAATTATGATATTTTTTTCATTTGAGTCATGCAAAATTAAAAATTTATGACATCAACATATTTTATGTTTTGATACTGAAGGAGATGGTCTTAAAGGCTCATTTTTCTATATTGAATGTCATACCAATATTGGAATTACTGGAATGAAGTAAACTAGTTGAGATAAAAGATGCCCCACAAGCAACTCTTTTGAACCATTTTTGTAAGAATAATATTTTAAACTATTTTGAATGTATCTAAGTACGTATATTTAAATATTAATTTAATTGTATATTATGTTGAATATGTCATAAAACTGATTATGGATGTAGATTTATTGAATTTTGGTGTTGTTATAGGTATATGATATAAATCGAAAAACCCGAGAACCAGAACCGGGAAACCCAGAACCATGGTTCTGGTTCTGTTCGGTTCTCGGTTCTGGGTTGAGTAGAAAATTTTTTGAACCGAGGCCATTTTGGGTTGGTTCGGTTCCACTATAAAACTGAACCAACCCGACCCATGCTCACCCCTACCGAATCCTCCTGCACATTAATTACACATCCAGTCCTCAACTTTGACAGACGTACAATTTAATCCTGATACTTATGAGGGTTACATATAAACCATTTACAAACAATTTAGTCAATTCACAATTTCACAAGGGTAGAGTGAGAATCATGAAAAACCATGGCACCTTAAATTCAACATTTTTCCATCGTATACCCAACTTTGAAATAAAAATGGGTCACTATATGAATTGACTAAAATGCCCTTCTTTGTTCGGTTTTCTTAAATGACCAATTTTTGTCCTCTTTAAGCTACTATATTTTATTAAACTGAGAATTTACTTACATTAAATATTCTAGGTATATTAAATTACTAAAATAACTAATGTTACCTGAGTAATTATGGTCCAAATTTTTAAAGAGCCATTACATAGGTACCTTGGGTAGATGTGGGACTGAGGAAAGGCAGCAGGCTCAGAATCATGCATCCAACCTACATGAGGCTGAGGGCCATGAGGATGACGGATTACATTTAGGAGTGTATGTACTTTGTTTTACGTAACCAGGTTGTATTAAATTGAAACATCTCAAAGCCTAAGGATAAGGATGAAATATCGTGCAAAGATACAGGACTTCTTTGTAGCTTTGACATATTCTTTTTGTGGGCATCTTTGGGCTTCTCGGGCCAGGTGCGGCTGGAGCCCAAATTAGGGAACAGTACTCTTATCCATGCATTTTATTTACTTTATCGACTGGTGCCTGTTTTAAATGGTGCTACCTCGGAGGGAGTGGCTTTGTTGTTTGTTATTCAGCAAAAGAAGCAACAGATAAAACCTGAATGGTTAAAACAAAGTTTAACTCTGTCAGCAAACAAAAAAGAAAAGAAATTTGATGAATATAGATTTATTTGCGTAAGGGATTTATGTCAAGTTTTCAAAATGCGATTGTTGATCTGTTTACTATTCGGTTTATGAATGTTTAATTTGGCAATAAAAGCACATTACATAAATTACCTTTTCAATAAAAATTATGTGAATTTAATGTTTAAAAAATTTGTTAAATGTCAAAAATAAAATTTTCCTATATTGAGTACTAATAATTATAGACATTGACTTCTTTTAAAACTTCCATATATTTTAGAACTTATATTCCATTCGTTTCACATTCTTTGTAATATTCAACATTCATCAAATAATCTATGATTTTTTATTTCTAACATTTTAGTATATAAATGAAAAAATATTTATGTATAAATAATAAATAAAGACTTATGACTTCTAAATATAATTTTTAATTTTTTTTCTAGTAAATAATAATATGAATAAATTCATGTCAAATTATTTAAAAAAATCAAAATTTTTAAAAAATATAGGAACAGGAGAGTATATACTTGAAAGGCTACCAATTTTTATGGCTTTTGTTGTTCTCTTCCCTTTCCTTTTGTTATTTTTCTATGCCAAGAAGTTTGTCTCGAACCATATGGGGCTACCCATATGATTTTTTTTTATATATAAAATGTTTCAAAAAAAATGTTTCATTCCAATTTAAAGAAGTATCTTACAAGCAAACAATGACATAAAAACTCAAGAGACAACAAGAACATAAAACTGATTATGAAAAAACTACTCATTTCTGTGGCATCGAATGTGGGAAAGAGAATAAGATCAAATTGAACATTTCAAGTACGCTAAAATAAATCTGAAGTACAGAACTCATAGATAATTGGAGCAAAGCCCAAACCAAGCTAATAATAACCAAGCAACATTAGAATCAATAAGACATCAGATGTCTGAACAAGATTATCTATAAAAATAAAAATATTACCAATAAAACTTAAAAAATTAAAACTGACTTTATTATATGCAATCGCTTTTATATCTATTATCAAACATTTTGACACCACAGTAGAGCTAAGATTTTGATGAATCCAAAAGAAAATCTAAATCCATAGTTGTCTACCTCCAATTGAAGATTTACAGTGTGAAACATCGAATCACTCTTAAACATTAAGATTTAAAAGAGATTGCATCTACCATAAAATTCAATTGATAACATTAAAGAAGATCAATCAAATAATAAAAAGATTGAAAAAGAACTAGTTCAACAACAGAAGAGAATGAGTTAAATGGAGAAGTAGATGGTAGGGTTGGGACGTATGAAAATTTGTGTTACTAAATCTTCACATGATTCTTTTTTTTGTCATAGATGAAATAATTCAGTGATATTTTTGAAGGACTTCCAGTGTAATGACTTTAGGAAATGAGTCATGTCTAAATTTAAACTATTTATTTCTCTCAAACAAATAAATATGGATACAATCCCAGCTTAAATAGAATCCTCCAGCTAGCACAATAGCTGCGCATACAAAATGGGGAAAAGAAAAAGAATTTGCCATCATCATCTCAAGCAAATCAACACCGCGTGCGTCGTCTTAGTTTGAGACTCAAATTTTGGGTGCTGTAGAAGCAAACGTGGCGACAGACAGAAGCAAAAGAACCAAGTGAATAGGAGCTTTTGCTGCCTTTCCGTCACTTGACCCTGCGTCTGTCGATGAACTGGTTTTAGACCCCGATCCAGAACCTGCATTGATTCCCAAGAAATTAAACAAATTCTCTTCAGTAATGATGGCAGAACTGTGGCGAGGATTCAAGCTTACCTTCAGGAACCTCAGAAGCTGATGGTGTATCTGCCCCAAGAGGAGTATCGTCCGCAGGCGAAGAGGAAGGGGAACCAACCGGTGAGGCAGAGGGTGTGGAAGGGGATGCAGCTGTTTCATTGGGACAACAAAGTAATGATAATAATGAGCTAGCGATCATTGATTTACAGAGACAAGTCGGAGATCTACGGCGATGGCGTACCATTGCACTGGCTGGCTGGTGGCGTTTGAACCTTGCAGGCGCTAGGGAGTTGCAGAGCACGAGTCTGGTTGATGGTGATGCCCAGGTTGGACGCTCCACCATTGAGAACAGAGCACAGGCATCGCGGGTTAGATTGGACGATGCTGCCCAAGCCGGAGCAGCAAGAAGAAGAAGGGGTGGATGAGTTCCCTGTGACGTAGTTGAGGCACGGGGCTAAGCTGGTAAGTGCAATCGTGCAGCTGCTCTGAGCTGTGGCTCCTCCCCACAGCATGGAAACAAGGGTCAGGACCAGAGCCACCTCCATTCCTTTAGTCGACATCGGAGCTTTTGGCGGACCGAGAGAGAAAGGACTGGTAATGGGAATTGCTTCTAAGAAACGTAAAGACTTTGGTCAAATCTGAGATTGGGAGATTTCTGAGTGACAGGAGCACGGAAGAGACTTGGCTATATAGTTTGGTTGCCACTGGAAAAACAAGATTTGTTGGCATGTTGGATGACCTACTTTTCCTAAATCACAGAATCGTTCACAAATCACAACTAAAAAAGTTCAGTAAAATAGTTTGCCTATGTCCGCTCTAGCTAATTAACTGCCAAGATTTTGCTATTATTACAACTTGAACTTGCAATCCTTCAGCCACCCATTTGCCTACACGTCTCCTGTTCACATCTCCAGCCGAGACAAATTCAATGTTCACTCCAACTTCCGCAACGCCGAGCAAGTAATTTCCAATTTGTGAACCAACTTGTGATACCATTTGGGAATAGCCTTTTATGAGTAAAAACTAAAAACTTGTCAAATAAATTTTCTTAAACTCTAAGACTAAGCGCTAATATTTTGCCGGACGAGTACCTGATCAAGAGTTGGAAAGCTAACCACTGTACTGGAAGGAGATATACCTTCATTATGCCTTATTAGAGTCGAGTTTAATACGACCTATTTTTTTTGTAGGATTATTTATTTGGAACTGCTTCTAGTAACCCTGATAAGCCTTTTAAACAAAAACCTTCAAAAACACCACTCTGAATAAAAGTCTCAACTGGATACCGTACTGGCGTATACCGGTCTATAGTATGGTTGAGAAAAAGAAAACAGATCTAGGAAACAATTTTCATGCCAGACACCTACTTCTGAACCGCTTCTGATTCTTCTTTAAAGCTTTCTTCTGAAACCGAGATTAGTTCAAGTAGTTGAACTCCAAAACCATTTTCAAATCTGCTTGCCTTTTTCCCCTAAAGATCTCTAGAATCCTCTTTAACCGATGATATAATCTTCCTGCTTCTTTAACCAGGCTCGAAATCAAAACCAGACTCAGACCCATACCAGTTGTAAGCAGTTAAACTTTCATATACAATAAGTTCATGGAGGGAATCAAGCCCATTTCACTTACATCAGTAATCACTTATTTCTGTCTGATTGTCACGGTCAGTGCACAGGTTAGTACCCCATGCACAACCTCAATGATCACCAGTTTCACTCCATGCCTGAATTATGTCACCGGGAGCACTTCAAACAACTCCATGACACCAACTCAAAGCTGCTGCGATGCAGTCAAGTCCCTCATGAGCACTAGCGTTGAGTGCACTTGCCTTGTGGTCACTGCAAATGTACCCCTACCAATCAACCGAACCATGTCGCTCAATCTGCCCCAAGCATGCAAAATGTCTGGTGTTCCAGTACAATGCAAATGTAAAGGAATTGTCTTTCCGTCCAAAAACCTCAAGTACTTCGACTTCAACTTCACATTGCGATTGACATAGTTGTTTCACTGATCTTGCAGCTGCAGGTGCTCCTTTGCCAGCTCCAGGTACACACCAGCTATGATATACTAGAAGACTTATCAATTTTCCTAAATGCCTTCTATCATAAACGGACAGTGTGCATTACTAAACTGAAGAAGAAACCTATAAACAGGAAAATTTGTTAACGAAAAGCTCATTTGCAGGTCCAGTTCCCTACCTGCTTGCTCCCACTTCTCCTTCACCAACAGCTGCTTCTCCCTTCAGTCCTCAAGGTAATCAGCTTCAATGTTGTTATGATTTCATTCCACATCTAGATATCAGAACTACACTAAGCTTTACCTGAATACTGAACAGCTTCCAAGGCTGCAGCTGTGGCTCCAGCACCGCAGGATCCTAACACTTCATTATTGACACCTGCAATCTCACCATCCCAGGCAGAAGCACCAGCTGCGAATCCAAAGGTTAATCCAGTGCTAACACCTCCACTCAAATCTCGCGCCTCCAACACTCTACTTCCATGGAAATTGCTACTACTTCTAGGACTCATAAATTTAAAGTTCTATTGAATGCAAACTTCCCATGTTTTCAAAATTATCCTAGACTTGTAGGAAATTATGATCCAGACTTGTGCAACATTAAGTACAGTGTGCATGCATTTGATTTCCATAATTGTTCAAATGCTGTTCCAATCCTGAATTGCAGCAAATCCACACTCAGAAAACATAGCATGTAACACTTCCTATAACAAATCCACGCTCAAGAAGAATTTGTATGTAACACTTTTAAGAGATTTACATGCATGAAACCATATAAGCAATCAAAATAGTCACTAGTTAGAAAAAGTGAAAGTAATCATATCCAGGGGATATGCTGCCACCAACAAATTGAACGATTCAGTTAAAAAAAAGATCTATGAACCTCTTTGATATAGATCTGCCAAAACCATCGACAAAAATGAAATGGTTCACAGTGTAACCATTCAAAAAAACTAGAGAAAATAAAGGAAGGAATAGAAACAAGATGAGAAGAAAATCATTTTATCTGGTGAAGGTCCTAAATTTACAACATGCTATATTTGTTTTCATATAAAACGAGATATTGCTATTTCCATCAGATTTTTCTTGCTTTCTTTTTCCTTCCTGGCAAGCTGGGCCTAACTTAAAAGCATGTTGGCTGTTAACATGCAAATAAGGTCACTCTTCCAACACAACAGAAGGGGCACTGCTCATTCATCCATCAAGGTTTTTTATAGAGCACTGAAATGGAAAAAAAAAATACAATAAAAAGACCAACATCCAGTTTTTTGGTATATTTGAAGCCGAAAAAATCAAGAAACTGTTAAGGGGCAGATACACTACCATCCTTGACTGTTTCGCGCCATGCATACTCCCTGGCACCATCCTTGTCCACAATCTTTATGACAAAGTTTGGAGGAGCAACAACCAGCCTAGATCGGATCTCCATGATACACTTATCTACTAAATCAATTGCTTCGTCAACTGTCATCCCACTTTTGTAATGCCTATCCATCAATGAGAGACAGAAATAGGATCCATATCCAAAAGCACCCTTGTCAATCTTGTGAAGAGTGGCAATGTAATCCACATAGTAAAGACAGGGTCCAGTTTCCTTATCATAGCCAGCCAACAGGATGTTGACAAAGTAAGGGTTCTGGAGAAAAAACAAAAAAAAAATAAAACAATAAAAACAAGCTGATTGAAACATTACAAATCTGAAAAAATACTTGTAGAGTCTACATATATGTTATTCAGCCTCCTATTGTCCCTTATATGATCAAGCTATTACATTCAAAAGATACAATTAACAACAAAGAAATGTCTAACACTTAAACCTCATTTGCCTGAAATGTGTTCCTATTCAGCACTAATTTCATAGCTATTACATTCAAAAGATACAATTAACAACAAAGAAATGTCAAACACTTAAACCTCATTTGCCTGAAATGTGTTCCTATTCAGCACTAATTTCATTCTGAAAAGAAAGCTGGTTTTTTGTTGACAGTTTCAATCCCACACTCAATTATATATCAGTCTCTGACCTAACAGATTCCGAAACTTGTTTCTCACATGCAAATAGAAATACCGGTAAGAAACCGTAGCCTTACTATCCCGTGGGTAAAAAAGGCTGTATCAGAATAGAAATTCAAAGTCAGCCTCAAAACTTACACACCTTCACATTTTCGTTTAACTTGGACCCAAAAAATTGCAAAGTCAAGCTAGCTGTAGTTTCAGAGTTTTAGTTTGTAATTAATTTGTTTGGCATTCCTTTCTGCCCTAAACATGATTTTCTAGTCCGGGAAAAGAAATACATGTTTGATGGAAACAACATATTGTTCTGCTTTCCCATGTTTTGGCTTTGTTTTGATCAATGATTCTTACATTTTTGGAAGACCCTTCTATTGTCTCTACATTTCAGACGAGTGTCTTGGATTGACTACACCTATGATGCAGTGATATTTTCACATAACAATTTAGTTTCTTTCCTTCCACGTTCTCAAAGAGTCATGTCCTGATATTTTTACTTCAATCATAGGCTTATGCTGCAGGTTGCTTTAGGGGACTATGAGTCAGAGACTCAACTGGGTTGTGTTGCTTCACTCGCATTTTTAATACCGTAATGATTCCACGTCTCTTAATCTTATGTGGTAATTTCTTGATGCATCGACATATCTATTAATTACCAAAACTTGAAGTGATCAAACATGCTAATTCCCAAACACTAGGAAATTTTCAGCATTACGCAATCAAAATAACTAACCAGCTCCAGTTTAATGGTTAGGCGAAAGATTATCCCCTTTTAAAAAAAAAAAAAAAACTGAAATGCTCAACTACGAACTACCAGTAAACCAGGTAGCAGGAAGAATTCGATGGAAAAATATTTCTATAAAAAACCCAATTTCTGGAAACCAAACAGAGAAACTCAAGATGTCAAACCCGTTTTTCTTAAAAAAAAAAAAATCCACTCACAATTAAGAGAACAAAATTCCAAAATGTAAAGTCGAGTCAAAGGCAGAAAAATCCTTGCCTTTCGCAGAGCAGTGGCGAGCTCTCCGCAAGTGAAATTGGCAGCTGCAGCAGTTGTCAGAGGGATTCCATTCCGAAACTGATACAAAGCCACATTTTTCTGTATATATTCTGTGAACTGAACCCTGATTCAGAAAACCTCAATCAAGTCAAGACTGATATAAAAAGTGTATTTAACAACTCTATAAGAGAAATTTGGAAAGGGAGAGACCGATCGCCGCTCTCGCCGCAGGCGGCCATGAGCTTGTGAGAGTCGAGAACCATGATCTTGTCCTCGTTCGATTTGTGAACCAATATGCTGTGAACGGCCGACGTGTCGGCGGCAGCGACAGCGAATCCATCTCCCACTAATCCAAATATGCTTTCCATTCTCACTGCGTTCTCTCCTCCTCTTTTCTCACTCTCTGAATTTATCAAACAACTGAACTCGAGCGACGAATGGCGACCTGATGCACACGATATGAAATGAAATTTGAATACTGAAGAGTAGAGATGGGCTTCTTTAGGCTCATTACGGATCGAAAAACTTCTCGGCTGAAAGAGGTATTTTGGGCCTTGGTCCACTACTCACGTCTACTGAGAGAACTTTCAACACTATGCTAGAATGATTCTTATTGGTAGAAACCAAAAGAACTACTAAGGTTTGCCTCTTCCTCAATTATGCCACTCAAAGATTCAAACGTAATTTTGTCAATTATTAATAGGTTCAATTGTGCAATCAAAACTACTACGTTGGTCTAATTCAACTATTGTCATTAATAAGTTGTACAATTCACTTCTTCTAATGTTTGTATACATTGTCTTAGGCGGCATGATTGAGTTACCATATTGTCTAGTGCTAAGTCAAACTTTGGATATGAAGGTGGTAGGGATGTTGGATCTACTGATTTTCGGTAGCCAAAATTTTTCAGACTTTTTTTAGAATATTACCATCCTCATATTAGGTTTTAAGATTAAATTGTATCACTAATCTTTTCTTCCTTAATCTTTAACTGTATGGGGTTTATGGACATGCAAGAGAGAAGCGGCAAACATCTAAAGCTTTGCAAGTTTACGACATAAAAGTCAGAAGAACGAGCTCCATCAAGCCACAAAGTTTTGTTCGGAAATCAGACAATTCATGGCAGCCACAGTTCATTTGCTTCCGGGCCAACCCAAGCTCCAATCTACCTACGTACAAATACCTTTTCACACAAGCTCACTTCTCATATAACCCAATGTATTATCATTTTTGTTTACCTTACTACAACTTCAAATATATATTAGAAGGATAAAATCCAAATATAGTACCATTGCTTTAAGGGTCATTCTAAATGGACCTTTATCTCTATAAGTGTCTCTCAAAGTCTTCTACCTCCCTTAATATGTTCTATTTCAGTCCATTCCATCAGTTGAGTCGTTATTTTAAATGGAACTTGCTTATGTGGCTCCCACATGGCCATCTTTAACTAAAATTGATGGCCATACTGTATAAAAATAAAAATTTAGACACAAACTAACACAAACACATAATATTGGGGACTTAAAACATAGATAATCCAAATCCATCTTTTCCGATGATTATCTTAATTACTATAAACGAATAGCCCAAAAAAATGGACAAGGAGTAAAGGAAGAAAAGCAAGAAAGAGGAGGAGGAGGAGGAGGCAGATGCTAAGAAGGCGAGGGAAAGCGAGGAAGCGAATGAATGAAGGTCATCGCCATTAAGTTCTTTAAGAATAATAGCACAAGGTCTATTGAGCAGCCGTGGAGGCAGAGGTCGTGGATGTTAGGATTCTTACTTGATTCGTACGTTATCTTTTCCATAATAAAGTCCTGTTTTTCAGGATATTTGGATAAGTGTTAGTTTTGATTGTTTTCCTAGCTATCGTGATTTTAGCCATTTTAGATATAATGTCGTTGCTTCTGTAAAGGCTATAAAGCTAGTTACTTCAGTTGAAATAATAAAAAGAGAAAGACTTCCTCGTCTTGCAAAATTACGTTTACTGTTAACAATTGGTATCAGAGCCTTGCAATAGAAGGCTCATTTGGGTGAGTAAGAGCAGGAAGAAACCCTAGCTTTTTTCCTTAAAATGGCCGAGAGCAGCAGCTTCGTTCAACCAGCTATTCCAAAGTTTGATGGTCATTATGATCACTGGGCAATGTTAATGGAGAACTTCCTTCGCTCCAAACAGTATTGGGATCTCATAGAGAATGGAGTCCTGGAGCTAGAAGAAGGCGTGATGCCAACAGAGGAACAAACCAGGTCGATTGAAGAGCAGAAACTGAGAGATCTCAAGGTAAAAAATTACCTTTTCCAGGCAATTGATCGAAATGTCATAGAGAGGATTCTGAACAGAAGTTCAGCCAAAGATATTTGGACTTCAATGAAACTCAAATATCAAGGATCAACAAGGGTGAAGCGTGCTCAGTTACAAGCACTAAGAAGGGACTTTGAAATACTTCGCATGAAGGAGGGTGAAAGCGTTGATAGCTACTTTGCCCGAACCTTAGCCATAGCCAACAAAATGAAGGCAAATGGTGAACAGATAAGTCAAACTACCATCACAGAGAAAATATTACGATCCATGACTCCAAAATTTGATTATGTAGTTTGCTTTATTGAAGAATCCAACAATATGGATATGCTGAGTATTGACGAGCTGCAAAGTACTTTGCTTGTTCATGTACAGCGAATGAATGGACACATGGAAGAGGAACAAGCCCTCAAGGTGTCATATGAAGAAAGGACAGGAAAAGGAAGAGGACGTGGAATTGCTCGAGGAAGAGGAAGAGGGAGAGGCAGACAGTCGTTCAACAGGGCCACTGTTGAATGCTTCAGGTGTCACAAGATAGGACACTATCAATATGAATGTCCAGAATCGGAGAAAAAGGCAAACTATGCCGAAAAAGAAGAAGAAGAATTGCTTCTTATGACCAACATTGAAAGCACTCAAATCAACAAAGAAGGTGCAAGGTTCCTTGACTCAGGTTGTAGCAATCATATGTGTGGAAACAAAGAATGGTTTACGGAGCTAGATGACGGCTTCAGGCAGACGGTAAAGCTTGGAAATAACACACGAATGGTGGTAATGGGAAAAGGCAGTGTCCGTCTGCACGTGAATGGTTATACATAGGTAATCACTGAAGTTTACTATATTCCTGAGCTTGCTAACAACTTATTGAGCGTAGGATAGCTCCAAGAAAAGGGTTTAACCATTCTTATCCAACACGGAGTATGCAAGGTATATCACCCTAAAAAGGGAGCAATCATGCAAACCGAAATGAGTTCCAATAGAATGTTTGTTCTACTCGCTACAATGGAATCAAAGGAACCAGCATGTCTCCAGACTGAATTAGAAGGCGAAGCGCATCTCTGGCACCGTCAATTTGGACATCTCAGCTATAATGGGCTAAAGACACTGGTTGCTAAAGGAATGGTAGATGGCTTGCCTTCTTTGAAGACTTCGGCCAAAGTATGCACCAATTACTTAACTGGAAAACAACATCAAAAATCCATACCCAAGAAAAGTGGATGGAGAGCATCTTATTGCTTGCAACTTGTGCACGCAGACATATGCGGGCCAATCAAACCAGCCTCTAATAGCAACAAGAGGTATGTCTTAAGCTTCATTGATGACTTTTCACGTAAGACCTGGGTATACTTCTTGCATGAAAAATCAGAAACCTTGGCAGTATTTAAAATCTTCAAAGCATGTGTTGAGAAGGAATCTGGAAATTTCATTACTTGCTTAAGAACTGATAGGGGTGGCGAGTTCACCTCAAATGATTTTGAAGTGTTTTGTAAGGAGCAAGGCATAAAAAGACAATTGACGGCTGCATATACTCCTCAACAAAATGGCATAGCTGAGAGAAAGAATAGGACCATTATGAATATGGTTCGTTCCATGTTAGCTGAAAAAGGAATTCCCAAAGAATTTTGGCCTGAAGCAGTGAAGTGGAGTGTGCATATACTTAATAGATGTCCCACGGTAGCGGTGCAAAACAAGACCCCAGAAGAAGCATGAAGCAATATGAAACCTTCAGTGGAGTACTTTCGTATTTTCGGATGCGTGGCACATGCACATATTCCAGACCAAAAGAGAAGCAAGCTGGACGACAAAAGCAAGAAGTGTATGTTACTTGGCATGAGTGATGAGTCAAAGGCCTACAAACTCTATGATCCAACAACCAAGAAGATAATAGTAAGCAGAAATGTTATTTTCGAAGAAGAAAAATCCTGGAACTGGGACAGAAGCTGAAAAGAAACAAGTCCTAGTGTACTGGAATGTGAAAATAATGAAGGTCAGACCGATGATGAAAGGGCAGCTGAAGATGATACTGGTGAAAATGACAACATTGATTCAGATGTGACAAGTGATGCAGAAGCCTCTCCAATTGAATCTCCAGTTCTAACTGAAGGGAGGGCAAGAAGACCTCCTATTTGGATGGGAGATTACGAAACTGGGGAAGGTCTCTCAGACGAAGAAGTACTATGCACTATGATGACCTCTGCTAAAGAAGATCCAATCACATTTGAAGAAGCAGTGAAAGCTCAGAAGTGGAGATAAGCTATGGACACAGAATTGGCTGCAATCGAAAAGAACAAGACCTGGGAATTGATTGCCCTACCAAATAGAGTGAAACCTATTGGAGTTAAACGGATCTTTAAGACCAAACTGAATGAAAAAAGAGAAGTTGATAAGTACAAAGCAAGGTTGGTGGCCAAAGGATATGCACAACAATATGAGATTGATTATACAGAGGTGTATGCGCCAGTTGCCAAACTTGACACAACACGCTTGATTTTTGCCTTGGCAGCTCAACGAGGTTGGGACGTATTTCAATTAGATGTAAAAAGTGCATTCATTCATGGAGAGATTCAAGAAGAATTTTTCGTGTAACAACCTCCAGGATATGAAAAGAAGGGTGAAGAAGACAAAGTTTACAAGTTAAAGAAAGCTTTATATGGCCTAAAGCAAGCTCCAAGGGCGTGGTATAGTAAGATCGAAGCTTACTTTATCAATGAAGGGTTTGAAAGGTGCTATTGTGAGCATACACTCTTCATAAAGACTGAAGGAGGTAAGCTTCTAATTGTGAGCCTTTACGTTGATGATCTTATTTATACTGGAAATGAAAGCAACATGTGTGATGCGTTTAAGATCTCAATGAAGCATGAATTCGATATGACTGACTTGGGGAAAATGAGATATTTCCTCGGAGTGGAGATCTTACAAGGAACAAAAGGAATTTTCATGTGTCAAAGAAGATATGCTAGAGATGTGCTAGCAAGATTTGGGATGGAGAACAGCAACTCAGTGCAAAATCCAATTGTTCCAAGCACAAAATTATTGAAGGATGAAGCAGGAACAATGGTGGATGCAACGCTGTTCAAACAAGCAGTCGGAAGCCTCATGTATCTGACAGCAACACGCCCTAACCTGATGTATGGGGTAAGCTTAATAAGCAGGTTCATGTCAAGTCCTATTGAGCTTCATTAGTCTATAGCAAAAAGAATAATGAGATACTTAAGGGGTACAACAGAACTTGGAATCTTTTACAAGAATGAGCAACCATGGAAAGGGCTGATAGCTTATACCGACAGTGACTTTGCTGGCGATCTAAATGATCGAAGGAGTACTTTTGGTTTTGTGTTCTTCTTCGGCTCTGGAGCAGTATCGTGGTCATCAAAGAAGCAACCCATTGTGACGTTATCAACCATTGAAGCAGAATATATTGCTGCCACCTCATGTGCGTGTCATTGCATCTGGTTGCGAAGGATATTGGAAAAACTTGGGAACAAGGAGAATGAAAGCACTGTGATTTGTTGTGACAATAGTTCGACCATCAAGCTTTTAAAAAATCCTGTTTTTCATAGTAGAAGCAAGCACATTGATGTCCGTTTTCATTTCCTTCGAGACTTAACTCGAAATGGTGTGGTAGTACTAAGTTACTGCAGCTCACAGGACCAACTTGCAGACATCATGACGAAGCCTCTCAAGCTGGAGCAATTTCTGAAGCTTCGTAACCTGTTGGGATTAGTTGAAGCTTCAAGTATAAACTAAATGCACACTGCATTTAGTTTAAGGGAGGGAATGTTAGGATTCTTACTTGATTCGTACGTTATCTTTTCCATAATAAAGTCCTATTTTTCAGGATATTTGGATAAGTGTTAGTTTTGATTATTTTCCTAGCTATCGTGATTTTAGCCATTTTAGATGTAATGCCGTTGCTTCTGTAAAGGCTATAAAGCCAGTTACTTCAGTTGAAATAATAAAAAGAGAAAGACTTCCTCATTTTGCAAAATTATGTTTACTGTTAACAGTGGAGGCATTGGCCGATAGTGGGAACAACGAGGATGGGAAAAGAGAGAGGACTGAGGAAAAGATGCGAAAGGAGAGAAATGTGGGGCCAAAGCCTGCTGGTCGCCGAGAACTGCCTCAAGGCATATGAGGAGATTTAGGGATGAGCAGATGAGAACCACCTATTCCCCAATTTTCCAGCATTTGGTGATGATGTTGATGAGTTCTTAGGTGTTCATCTGAATCAACCTTGTTGCTCGTGAAAATCGTGATTTGGGCTTTATTGTTGTCCAGAAATTGTGACAAGGTCAAAAGGAAGGGAAAGAAGAGTCAGGAGGGGTCAAGAACAAGGTGGACAGCGATGGAGTGGGCATCGAAGGAGGTCCGGTGGGAAAATGGGTGGCGGAGTGGCAGATGGCAGCATGGATGGTGGAGCTGGTCGAGGATTTGGTGGACAAGAATATTTATTGTTCTTCAATGTTAGTCACTTATTGTTATGATATAGGATGCCATTTGGCAAATGGGTGCCACATGGGCATCTTCCGTCCAAGATAATAGCTTAACTGACATAATGGACTGAAATAAAACACGTTAAGGGAGGTAGGGGATTTTAAGAGATAATTTTGAAGATAAGAGACTATTTTGTGATAACCCTTAAAATAAGGGGACCATATTTTGTTATAGGCCGACAACAACAAGTTCGTCGCCATGTTCTTCATGTGCATGGTTGTGGGTGCCGCGGTGTGGTATAGGCTACTGACCTCCACGATGAGAACTATAGAAATTGCTTCTGCACATGTGAGGGCAACTGCTTGAATCTAGTAGCTTCTACAAGATGAAGTGTGATGACGATTGTTGCACCAAGAATGTCACCGGTCAATTCTACTTATATTCTAGTATTAATTTATACTTAATAAGATTATTCATGTTTAACTCTAACCTTATCATAAATACTAAAGGTCCTCGCAAGTAGTTTGTTTAACATCGAGTCTGATTAATTCAAAATGACTTATGATTATTATTCCACTACTAATATAATTTAAAAGTTAATATCATATAAATGTAATAATCAATAGAATAACTATTTTTATGAAATAATTAATTTTTTAATTTTTTAATTTTAGTTTAAAAATTCATAAAAAATTAATTATATTATAAAAAAATATTTTTTCAATACATTATATATATAGTATTAACTTTAAAATGATATTAGTTTTGGGAAAAAAACAGTAAAAATAAAAATAAGTCATTTTTTTATCAGTCTAACTTAATGTTAAACGAATTGAATTTAAATTTTTAATTTAGTAAAATAAAAAGATTTTACTTGTTTTTGTAATTGTCGATCAAATTGTAGCATGTAAGTTAGTATAAAATTTTATAATCCTTTTATTATACAAAATAGTTAATTGGATCACCTCACAGTAATTTATTAGCATAATTATCATATTAAATCCTTTATTTATCTACTTTGTGTGTAGCAGCTAGACTAGGTATCCCTATCAACCCATAAGTGAATTGGAGGCGATGGATAAGGAGGAGTTGAGCTAGCCTAGCTAGATCAAGATTACTCTCCGAATGGAATAAGTATGCAGTATTAGCATCGTGCAAGCCTCCTAAGTTCGAGTATCAAGATTTCTTTCTCTTTGTTGCCAGCATTAACACTATTAAAATAAGAGCAATTTCTAACTGTCTTTTTACTAACGATTCAGCCGTTGGTAATTACGAAAGCGTTAGACCATTTGTAACGTAATTTAATATGTATCAACAGTTCCTAGTTGGTATAAGGAATGGTAGTCTGGGTAGGGTTATTACCAATAATTTGAATCGTTAGTAATTGTTGGGGCCTAAAGTGATCAAATGTTGAAAGTTAGGGTTGGTTTTCAGTGATTAGGCGCTTAACGACTAATTGAAAAGAAACAAATCTCACGGCAAATCTCGTAGATGAGAGATCGACAAAGTGAGTGAGAGAGATAATGGATTTTGGGGAGATGGGCAAAGGAAACAGATCTCGTGGATGAGAGATCGACAAAGTGAGCGACAGAGATGGGGGATTTTGGGGAGATCTCGCTGGTGGGCAACAACGATTGTGTGGTGGTTGGAGTCCAAAATGATGCCAGCGAGATCGAGCCATGCTTGGCAGTGAAAAATTAGGGTGAAGCGTGACCCGAGAACGGTGATGCTGAGTCGGTGAACACGATGGGAATGGTGGCAACGAAGAACGAGTGATTTGACAAATGGGATGACAAGGGCTGATTTCCAGCTGTAGATGCCCTCTATAATTGCAAAAGTGAGGTGATTCGAACTTGGGTTCTTCAGATTTAAGACAGAGATTGGTAATTTTCTTGCACAATTTATGTTTCTTGTTTTTTTTTTCTCTAATATGGTTTCCAGTTGTAACACTGACTCTTGATAAAATTAGTCAAACATCTAGGAGCACGACAACTATTTGAATGTCGTAAATGTTTTCATTCTCGGCACCATTAACATGCGGTTGAAGTCAATGAAATAACAATTGGATTCTTCAATGAGACAAAAGAATATAGAGGCTATCTTACACGTAGATGGGTCATGTGCATGCTTATAAGGATAGCAATCTGATAGGGTATTGAAATGCTTCATTTGTGGGATTTCCAGAGATTTCCAATTGTAGCTGTTTACGATATGTTTCTTGTTATCTGTTCTCTAATAGGATATTGGGATGCCTAGTTTGTGGGATAACAAATAAAATAAAACTCTTTTATACTGACTTACATATAAATTAGTAGAAAACAAGAATTCGTATGTCCAATGTTGCCCCTTTTGCTTAAGCTAGCTTTGGTAGTCTTTTCGTTATTGAACAGTTACATTTTAATTCATGGAACTGAGAACTCTTAACCTGACCATTCAGTTGGTTTGATTTAAATACTTCATTGCTTGAATTTCTTTAGAGGCTTAACTACTCTTCTGATTTTGGTAACTGGTGAAAAAAAATTAGGACCGACAAATAAGAACCAGTTTACTGGTACTACCAGAAAGATTTAGAACCTAGTGAAAACATGTTTTTTTACTAGTTAAAACTGGTTCTTCATAATGCCACAATTGTAGGCTGGTATTGTAATAGTGTGTGCATATAAACTTGTTCCTGTCAATAAATTTGATTTGTTAGTGACAGCTTCTTGTGTTATGTTCAGTGTCTGTGTGTGATTGGTAGGCAGTGCTATAACTAATTATTAAGGCAACCTAGGCTAAATGTATACGCGTGTGAACTTATAAATGATTGTTTGATGCTTTTGGCCATTTTGGTTTGTTTTGTGAGTAACACTACTAGAAAAAAGCCATTTAGCGACGGCCATTAGCGACGGCTAGCCTTTGCTAAACATGAAATAGCGACGGCACATCGTCGCTAAAAGGTCCATTGCTAATTTACTCGCCGCTAATTTTGTAACAATGGATACTGTCACTAATTAGCGACAGCTAAACGTTGCAAAACATACCGTCACAAATTTTCAGGTAACGACATCGGCCGGCGCGTTAGCGACATTTTGCCATCGCTACCTAGTGACGATTAGTCGTCGCTGGTTAGTGATGCATAACTGTCGCTACCTAGTGACGCCTAGCTATCACTAGTTAGTGACTCGTACCCGTTGCTAGTTAGTGACGCATTACCGTCACTAGTTAGTGTAGTTAGTGACTCATAGCCATCGCTAGTTAGTGACTTGTAGCCGTCGCTAGTTAGTGACTGTGGCAACGTCGGGTTTTCGGGAGTCGCCACCAATCTGTTTCACCTAGGTCGATTGGACACCTTAAAATTGGTCTGCGAGAGTTCGGGGATCGGGAGTACGGTTACGCTAAAACAACTTTGTTATAGCGCCCAAAATTGGCACCTTAGTTGATTTTAATTTTGTTTTGCTTTGCTTTTAGAAAATATTCAGTTAACTTTCAAACTAGAAATTTTAACTGAATTAATCGGATGCGGATTTTTAAATTAATTTATATAAAATTTGATACTTCCGAACCATGGACTCTGCCGAGTCATTTGGACACGGAATTTGGTGAAATTTTAAACAATTTTATCCATATTGTAAAAAATATGGATTTTTATCTTTTTCTTTAATTTATTTATTTTAAAAAGTTTGATATTTTCCAAACCGTAGATCCTGCCGGATCATCCGGATATGGAAATTGATTTATCGTAATTATTTAATTCTTATTATTATGAAATTAATTTTTAAATGGTAATTCTTTTTGTTTATGAATGATTTTTAATACTAACTAAAAAATTTATCTTTATATTTTTACTTCTTTTTTTTACTTTCTTTCTTTTTCTTCTTTTTTACTTATTTTTACCCTTTTTTTTTAATTTTATTTTAATTTCTTTTCTTTTCTTTCTTTTTTATTCTTTTCTTTCTTTCTTTTCTTTTTCTTTTTCTTTCTTTTATCTTTCTTTTCTTTTTCTTATCTTTCCTTTCTTTTCTTTATCTTATCTTTCTTTTATTTTTCTTTCTTATCTTTCTTTTATTTTTCTTCTCTTTTCTTTCTTTCTTTTCTTTTTCTTATCTTTTTTTTTTTATTTTTTTTTATCTTTCTTTTCTTTCTTATCTTTCTTTTATTTTTCTTTCTTATCTTTCTTTTATTTTTCTTATCTTTCTTTTTTTTTTCTTGTTTACTTTTTTTGTTTTCTTGTTTAATGAAAGATATTTATTATTTTAAAGGATTACTCAATTTATAAAAGAATTAAAAAAAATAATAATTAATTTTTATTTAATAAGAAGTTAATTTAAAAGAATTAAAGAGTTTAAAAATAAAAATTTTGATCATGGTACGGGGCGTTGTTACTCAGCCAGACCCTCTTCACCAGGTGAAGCAGCTCAAAAGCGGGCACGAGACAGTTTCCAGCCAATATACCATGAACTAAAAATTTTTTATTTTTTTTATTATTTTTTATTATTTTTTTATTATTTTTTTTTTTATAAAAGATTAACCAAAAGTAATTGTTTTATTAAGAGAATCAAAAATTTATATGTATATTTTAAACAAAAGAAGAAAAGTTTTGATATTTATTTAATTTATTTTGGAATAAAAGATTATTTAACCGAAAACTTATATGTATTTTAAAACAAAAGTCTTGATATTTTTATTTTTTATATTCTTCTTTGTTTGATGAAAGATTTTTTTTTTTTAATTTTAATTTATATTTCTGAAAATATATCTAATCAATAAGTCAAAAATATTTAAGAGAAAATTCAATTATTTTTGTTTTATTTTGTATTATTTTGAAATTATTTGATTAAGATTTTTATAAAGGAAACAAAAAGTTATATCTTTTAATAAGTAAAATATTACTGAATAAAATATTAACCCAAAATTTTTATTCTTTTCATTCTTTTTATTAATAAAGAAAACTAAAAAAAATTATATTTTAAAAGAAATATATAAAATATTATTGAAAAATATTAACTCAAAATTTACTCTTTTTATTCTTTTTATTAATAAAGAAAACTAAAAAAATTTATATTTTAAAAGAAATAAATAAAATATTACTGAAAAATATTAACCCAAAATTTACTCTTTTTATTCTTTTTAATAAAGAAAACTAAAAAAAAGTTATATTTTATTATTTTAAAAGAAATAAATTTTACTGAAAAATATTAACCCAAAAAAAATTACTTTTTTTTATTCTTTTTACTAAAAACATTTATATTTTATTATTTTAAAAGAAATAAATAAAATATTACTGAAAAATATTAACCCAAAAATTTTACGCTTTTTATTCTTTTTATTAATAAAGAAAACTAAAAAAAAATTATATATTAATAGATAATTAATATATTAGTCTAAAGTTTTTTTTTTATTTTTTTATAAAGAAAAAATTTATTTATATATTTTATTTAAAAATATTTCCGAGCCATGGATCCTGGCGGATCATTTGGTCATGGAGTTTTAAATTTTTTTTATATTTCATTAATTATTAATTTTAAAGATGTATTAAAAGAATGATTTTATGTTTATTTATTTATTTATTTTATTTTTTGAATTATTTCATTATGTTTGTTTATTAAAAGGAATAAAAACTTTGTTTCAAAATTAAAAAAAGTAATTTTTATTAGCCTTTAGAAAATTATTCACATAAAATTCCTTTTTTTATCTTTTAATCATAAAAAAAATTCAATTAATAAAGTGGGGCTTTTTGGCCATCCACTTTAATAACACAATAATAATAAAAGTTAGCACAATTAATATAGTTAGATTAGTTGGATTAGTTAGTTAATAACAATAAAAAAGGTTAGTAAAAAGTTAGATTAAATTAATTAACAACAATAATAAAAATTAGCCAAGTTTAATTAAATTAATTGTTAACAACAATAATAAAAAGTTAGTCAAGTTAATTAAATTAATTAATTAACAACAATAATAAAATTTAGCCAAATTAATTAATTGTTAATTAACCAAGTTGATTAAATTAATTAAAAATAATAAAAGTTAGTAATAATGCAAAAATTAAAAGGTTAGTAACAATAATAATGTTAAAAGTTAGTTGTTAGTAAGTTAGTTAACAAGTTAATAATAACAAAAAAAAAAAAAAAAAAAAAGGTTAGTAACAATAACAATAATAAACAAATAAATACACAAGTAAAAAAAATAAAGTTAGTAATTAATTCTGAAAAAAAAACAAAATAAAAAGATTAGTGACCAAAATGAAAAGAATTGAAAAGATGAAGGACTGAAAGGAGGTTTTACCCTTGGGAAATGAATTTGAAATTCTGTTTTGCTGGGAAAACAGAAAACGCGACGAAGCGCAGCTGGCACGGCAGGGAGGCGAGCACGGGCGTGGGGCGGCGAGGCGTGGGCGGAGGGGCGACGGCGGCGTGGGCGGAGGGGCGACGGCGGCGTGGGCGGAGGGCGGCGGAGGAGCCGCAGGCAGCAGCCGGCGGAGGGAGAGAAGAAACGCGGCGGAAGGAAAACGGAAAGGAGAAAAAGACGGCGGCGGGACGGCGTGGGAGCAAATGGCGACCGGCGACGGCGTCGGCAGCGGGACAGCGTGACGGCAGGAGGAGAAAGAGAGAGAAAACGAGAGGAGAGAGAGAGAGAACAACGAAGGAGATCAAACGAAAGAGATGGTCAAATCGTAGAAAAATAAAATTTTGAGACTTTCTGGCAGAAGGAGGAGAGGCTAGGGAATAAGGCTGTAATTTTCTCTATTTTTAAAACGGAGCTCTGAACTTTTTTCTCTGATTTTCTATGTGTTAAGCACTGAATTTGGGGGGGTATTTATAGAAGGAGCTTAGCTGAACTATGGACGGATAAATTAATAAAAAATATCAAACTTATCTTTTAAATTGGTAAAATGACAGTTTCAGTCCTTTACGTTACTCCAGCTCTGGATAAGCTCAGAAGCTTCTGATTTTGACAATTTTAACGTTTTCTGTCAATTTGGGCTAGAAACGTCCGTTTAGGCCCAAAATTGACGCGAAAAATTACCCAAAGCTCCTGAAACTTTCAGAATTTGTCAATTTTATCCGAAACTTCTCAATTTTGTCATTTTTACCTCAAACTTTTAATTTTTTTGTCATTTTTTTCTGAAATTTTATTTTTATTCCAAACACATACATATTCACACATATATTATTTTAAATCAAATCTTCTCAAAATAAAAATATATTTTAAACTAATTACCATAATTAAAATTTTTTAGCAATAATAATAATAATAATAATAATTTTTTTAATTAGTTTTTTTTTTTTTTAAATTTTTTTTTTTTTAAAAAAAAGGCCGGACGAAATTGGGTGTCAACAGCTGCCCCCCTTTGCATGCTTCATGGGACATGATGTATGCAAAGTAGTTACCAAATTTCGTCCGTCTTAGCTAGCCATTGAGAACCTTCTCGCCGCCTAAACTATGTGGTTAAGGAAAATTTTTTTTAGAGCCTCTGCGATAAGAACTCTCCTATCGTTGAAGGGAAAATTTGATAATTTTGAGGTTAAGGGTCCTACCTTAGAACCTCGACGATAGGAACTCTCCTATCGTTTGAAGTAAAATTGATTGTTTTGAGGTTAAGGGTCCTACCTTAGAACTTCGACGATAGGAACTCTCCTATCGTTTGAAGGAAAATTGATGATTTTGAGGTTAAGGGTCCTACCTTAGAACCTCGACGATAGGAACTCTTCTATCGTTTGAAGTAAAATTGATTGTTTTGAGGTTAAGGGTCCTACCTTAGAACCTCGACGATAGGAACTCTCCTATCGTTTGAAGGAAAATTGATGATTTTGAGGTTAAGGGTCCTACCTTAGAACCTCGACGATAGGAACTCTCCTATCGTTTGAAGGAAAATTGATGATTTTGAGGTTAAGGGTCTTACCTTAGAACCTCGACGACAGGAACTCTCCTATCGTTTGAAGGAAAATTGTTTGAATGAGGTTAAGGGTCCTACCTTAGAACCTCGACGATAGGAACTCTCCTATCATTTGAAGGAAAATTGATGATTTTGAGGTTAAGGGCCCTACCTTAGAACCTCGACGATAGGAACTCTCCTATCGTTTGAAGGAAAATTGATGATTTTGAGGTTAAGGGTCCTACCTTAGAACCTCGACAATAGGAACTCTCCTATCGTTTGAAGGAAAATTGATGATTTTGAGGTTAAGGGCCCTACCTTAGAACCTCGACAATAGGAACTCTCCTATCGTTTGAAGGAAAATTGATTGTTTTGAGGTTAAGGGTCCTACCTTAGAACCTCGACGATAGGAACTCTCCTATCGTTTGAAGGAAAATTGATGATTTTGAGGTTAAGGGTCCTACCTTAGAACCTCGACGATAGGAACTCTCCTATCGTTTGAAGGAAAATTGATGATTTTGAGGTTAAGGGTCCTACCTTAGAACCTCGACGACAGGAACTCTCCTATCGTTTGAAGGAAAATTGTTTGAATGAGGTTAAGGGTCCCACCTTAGAACCTCGACGATAGGAACTCTCCTATCGTTTGAAGGAAAATTGATGATTTTGAGGTTAAGGGTCCTACCTTAGAACCTCGACGACAGGAACTCTCCTATCGTTTGAAGGAAAATTGTTTGAATGAGGTTAAGGGTCCCACCTTAGAACCTCGACGATAGGAACTCTCCTATCGTTTGAAGGAAAATTGATGATTTTGAGGTTAAGGGCCCTACCTTAGAACCTCGACGATAGGAACTCTCCTATCGTTTGAAGGAAAATTGATGATTTTGAGGTTAAGGGTCCTACCTTAGAACCTCGACAATAGGAACTCTCCTATCGTTTGAAGGAAAATTGATGATTTTGAGGTTAAGGGCCCTACCTTAGAACCTCGACGATAGGAACTCTCCTATCGTTTGAAGGAAAATTGATTGTTTTGAGGTTAAGGGTCCTACCTTAGAACCTCGACGATAGGAACTCTCCTATCGTTTGAAGGAAAATTGATGATTTTGAGGTTAAGGGTCCTACCTTAGAACCTCGACGACAGGAACTCTCCTATCGTTTGAAGGAAAATTGTTTGAATGAGGTTAAGGGTCCCACCTTAGAACCTCGACGATAGGAACTCTCCTATCGTTTGAAGGAAAATTGATGATTTTGAGGTTAAGGGTCCTACCTTAGAACCTCGACGATAGGAACTCTCCTATCGTTTGAACGAAAATTGATGATTTTGAGGTTAAGGGCCCTACCTTAGAACCTCGACGATAGGAACTCTCCTATCGTTTGAAGAAAAATTGATGATTTGAGGTTAAGGGCCCTTCCTTAGAACCTCGACGATAGGAACTCTCCTATCGTTTGAAGGAAAATTGATGGAATGAGGTTAAGGAAATCTCCTTGAACCTCGAGCGAAATTTATATGAAAGCAATTAGAATTGGAATAATTTTCTTCGAAAGTGTGAATTTGCATAATAGGCGAGTGCGAAATTTTAGACTTCGATAAAATGAGTGAATCTTGATGATGACAATATCGCTAACAAATTATGTAAAGGGAACGGATGTTTGGAATCAATATCCAAGGTTCATCTAATATTTTCTTTAGTAAATATAGATTCGCTTGAGAGATATGTCATCCAAATAAGGTTGAAGCTTAACTATCCTAAAATGTTATGCCTAGTAGACCTAATAGGATGCGTCTCAAGAGCAATAAAAATTACTTTTTACTCAGCCATTCCAACCTAAAGGCATTGTCCTATGGTTTTAATATCAGCATGGACGAGACTATCTTATAAGATAAAAAAGAAATTCCCTGAAAGAAAAACTAAAACACGAAAGAAAATGCTGATAATAAAACTAAAGGACAAGCAAAACGGATCGGATCACTTCTTCTTCCACAATATTTCAACAGGGTTAGTAGAGGACTATTATGGGATCGAACTGTTCGGGAAAGACTGTCGCGTCCAGTCTATCTGAATCATTGCTGGATCTGGTTCAGGAACAAAAGCTTGTATTTTATCTAGCAATTCTTCAGCAGTTGTTGCGGATATTATGATTCGCCGTGCCACTCTTGATATAAAATTCTTCTGCATAGCATAATCCATAAAAGCTATCAGACTTGTAAAGAAATTGTTAACATTTAAAAGCCCAATGGGTTTCTTATGCAAATTAAGTTGGGCCATGGAAGCAATTTGAAAGACTTCTCCCAATGTGCCAAAACCACCTGGTAGAGCGATAAAAGCATCAGCATTTAAAAGCATTTGTAACACACGCTCTTGTAAATTTTTAACCACTAATTCTTCTCCAATCGTGCCCCCAGAAATAAATTTCAGAGGTCCAGGGATAATGCCCAGAACTTGACTTCCTCCTAGAGATGCTGCTGATGCTACACCTCCCATTAATCCGACACTACCTCCTCCATAAACTAAATGTATTTTTCGCTCAGCTAATACTCTACCCAAATGGTTGGCTGCTTTTAAATACTCTTCATCTTTTCCAGGAAAAGCCCCAGAAAATACACAAATACTTCGGGATTTACGAGTTGGGGTTTTCTCCATTCCTATCCTTACCCTTGTGAGAAAAGAGGATATATTTATAGAGATGAAGAGATAAGGCAATAATTTTATTTTTCAAGAATGGATACATTATTGCCAGCTATTCATAGTAGTCACGGGTATGACTCTGGTCAGGTATGGGTACACTATCGTTAAAAGAGGAGGAAAATTTTCAAAATAGCTGCTAGCATGTACAGTAGTCGCGACTGTAGCTTATGTCAGGAGTAGGTACATGATTGTCGGATGAGAAGGAAAATTTCAAAAGTGGCAGGTATATACAGTAGTCATAATTATAGCTCATGTCAGGAGTGGGTACATTATGGGAGGAAAATTTCAAAAGCGTCAGCTAGCATGTACAGTATCGTGACTATGGCTTATGTCAAGAGTGGATACATTATTGCTGAAAGAGGAGGAAAATTTCAAAAGCGACAGCTAGCACATACAGTAATCGTGACTTTGGTTCATGTCAGGAGTGGATACATTATTACCAAAAGGGGAGGAAAATTTCAAAAGCGACAGCTAGCACGTACAGTAATCGTGACCTTGTTCCGTCTTCTACTGGCTTTGCGTCCAGTAACGGCTTCAATGCTTTCTATGAATCAGTGATTTGCATCTCATCTAGCTTTTTCACAAACTGGCAAACAGGGTCGTTTAGGGTCAGATTCCCAAGACTGTAACGTTCTCGTTCTTTTTGGAGAATTATCCATAATCCAACAACCTCAAATTGCACTATTCCGCAAGAATGCGCTTCAAGAACCTCTCGGATATCTTCCAGAGATTCCTTACGCAAGCCATTCTTGATGAATTTTATTCTATCATTACGATTTCTGGTGATCACTCCTGGAGAATGACATTTATTGCCGCAAATCCACCATCCACAATTGTGACAGACGCCTAGCCTCTTTGCTCTTCTCTTTTTGGCATAAACGCTTTTACCAAAGCCGGGCATACGGGGAAAGAACGCATCTGGAACTTCACCAGCCGAACGAACTTTAGCTTCGATTAGCCATCACACATTATCAGGAATGCCTTTGTGCATAAATAGTCGGAATCGTTCACATCTAGCTTGATAAACCTTTTTAAGAACATTTATTGGGAAAGAAGGGAAATATTTTCGTAGAGCGGAAAGAGAAGGCTCCATTGATGAATGAGGCATTTAAGAGAAAAAGAAAGAAATTAGTGATTGTAGGAAATGGAAATAACTGAACTTGGGAGTTATGGAGTACCGTATCCAGAAGGAAGAACACGCATTTATAGTGATGAAAGGATAATGCGTTTATTACACTTACGGAAGTAAGTACATTATTGCCAAAAGAAAAGACAAATGACAGCTTATATGTACAGCAATCATGACTGTGGCTCTCTTCTTCCACTAATTCATGTCCAGTAATGGCTTCAATGCCTTCTATAAGTCGGGGATTTGCTTCCCATCTAGTTTTCTTACAAACTGACAAACGGGGTCGTTTAAAATCACATTCCCAAGACTGTAACGGTTTCGTTCTTTATGGTAAGTCCTCCATAAACCGATAATTTCACCTTGCACTTTTCCACAAGAATGCGTTTCAAGAGTCTCTCGGATATCTTTCAGAGACTCCTTACGCAGGCCATTCTTAATGAATTTTCTTTTATCTTCACGATTTATGGAGATGTATCCTAAAGAGCGACATTTAGTATTACAATTCCATCGCCCACATTTATAACACACGCCTAGTCTCTTTGCTCTTCGCCTTTTGGCATAACGGCTTTTACCTAAACCGGGCATGCGGGGCATAAATGCATCTGGAACTTCACCCGCCAAACGGACCTTAGCTTCAATTATCCACTGCACATTATCGGGAATGCCTTTGCGTGTAAAAACTCTGATTCTTTCACATCTAGCAAGGTAGATCTTTTTAAGGACTTTTAGTGGGAGGGAAGGAAAGTATTTTCGCAGTACAGAAAGAGTAGAATCCATTGATGAGAGAAGAATTTGAGAGAAGAGGGAAATGAATCAGTTATTGCAGGAAACTGGAATAATCGACTTTAGAAGTCACGGGGTATCTTATCTGTTGTTTAATCAGAAGGAAGAACACGCATTTATAGTGATGAAAAGGGATAACGTGTCGATTACACTTAGGGGAGCATGTACATCTGTCAAAAGAAAATGCAAATTTTTCCAAATATAACAAACTGTATGTACAGTAATTGTGACTGTGGCTTACATCTTCCACTGGTTTTACGTCCAGTAACGGCATTAACGGCTTCTATGAGTCGAGGATCTGCTTCCCATCTAGCTTTCTTACAAGCCGGCAAACAGGGTCGTTTAAATTCAGATTCCCGGGACTGTAACGGTCTCGTTCTTCATGAAAAATACTCCATAAATCAAGAATTTCACGTTGCACAGATCCACAAGAATGCGTCTCAAGAGTCAATTGGATATCATCCAATGAGTCCTTACTCAAGCCATTCTTGATGAACCGTATTTTATCTTCTCGATTATTGGAGATCATTCCTAAAGAACGACACCTAGTCTTACAAGTCCACCTACCACATTTATGGCAGACTTGTAATCTTTTCGCTCTTCTTTTTCTGGAATAAGAACTTTTGCCAACACCAGGCATGTAAGACACAAATGCCTCTGGGATTTCACCTGCCAGACGAACCTTAGCTTCAATTAACCACCGCACATCTTCAGGGATTCCTTTATGCATCAGAGCTCTTAATCGTTCACAGCGAACTTGGTAGATCTTTTTTAGGATGTTCATTGGGAGAGAAGGGAAATACTTTCGCAAGGCGGAAAAAGTAGGATCCATTTTCTAGGAGGAAGTAAAAGAAAGAAGGGGTGAAGGAATCAGTTATTATGGGCAACTGAGAGAACCGACTTGAGAGTCACGGAGTACCGTATCCGCCGTTTAACCGGAAAAGTGGATCCTACTTTATTTTAGTATCATAGATATTTCTTATCTTTGATATCTCATCAGGCATGACATTGATCCAGTCCTTGATTATTGAATCCATTGTCTGCTTTCGACGACAATATTTCTCGATATCCACGCTTATCTTTGACCATAGCTATTTCTTATCTTGGATACTGCTAAGCTGGCGTCAATTCTGTCCATCCCGGTGTAGCCTCGATTATTGAATTGATTACCAGGATTTTGACAATATTGTCTACTTTATCCTTGAATTGCTGATGGGGCTGGGTCCACTATATCAGCTGTGCATCCAGCGGTAGATTGGTAAAAACGGATGTCACTGAGACGTCAGCTTATACTGCTGTGACTGTGCGGTGGATACGCTTCCCATTTGATCCTTGTTCTGTATGCCATGCATGCATGATGTGAAATGCATGAATGCAGAGCATGTGTAACTGATGGATTTATTATTTTTTTATATCTTTGCTTTACTGGATCCTCTTTGTAATTGCCTTCTATCGTTGAATCTCTTTATGCTTTCCAACTGTTGTCCATTGTTTCACTTTCCAGCTGTTGTTCATTGTCTTGCTTTCCAGCTGTTGTTCATTGTCTCGCTTTCCAGCTATTGTCCATTGTCTCAAAAGCCTAACTCTTTTCAAAAATCTTCTTTCCTTGATTTGTTCTTAAATTTTGGCTTCAATTTTCTTAATGTCCGCCTCGTACTTTATGCCTCTCTGGATAATTGTCCCTGTTGAGATATTCGTGAGTATGATTCTTTCTTGCTGACATGGACGTGTTAAGACTTCTGAAGCGATCATTCAGGCTACCACCAAGGCTATCTCCCAAAGATTTGTTACTCCTTCTTCTTTGTTAGCCTATGTTCTGTGCCGCTCGCAAAGCAGGACCTCAATCTTACCTGTTTTAATTCATAAAGCTTATCAAAGTAATCTACGGTCTTTGTTTTTTCTAAGTTTTAATTATTACTATTCTTCCTTCAAAAGTCATAATTTATTGCACACTTAAGGCTAGTAAGAATGTGAGATTTGAAGGAAAAGAACTGGATAGAAGCGACTTTAGCATTTTGAACGTGAGAATCTAAGGTAAGTTAAAGAAAATTGGCTTTTTATTTATGAGTAATATGAAAATCTTGGGTACAGATAGATAATGAAAGTGTAAGAGAAGAAAGCTCTCTTTGACAACTTTGATCAAATAAACTTTGGTAACCCTGTATCCACTTCTCCCCTTCTGTTTGAAAATTTCTTCATTATGCAAAGTATTTCTTTACTGCATCCGAATTTACTGGCTTCGGTAATTCTCGTCCATCCATTTCTGTCAGAATTAGTGCCCCTCCTGAAAATGCTTTCTTCACGACATATGGCCCGTCATAATTTGGTGTCCATTTTCCTCTTGAATCATGTTGCATGGGTAAAATTTTCTTGAGCACTATGTCACCCTCGTGAAATTGTCGTGGGCGAACCTTTTTGTTGTAAGAACGAATCATCCTTCTTTGATAAAGTTGCCCATGGTAGAGGGCTATCATTCTTCTTTCATCAATTAGATTTAATTGCTCGTATCTAGCTTTGACCCATTCTGCTTCTCTTAATTGAGTATCCATTAGTACCCTTAATGAAGGTATTTCAACTTCGATGGGCAATACAGCCTCCATACCGTATACCAGAGAAAAAGGTGTTGCTCCAGTAGAAGTACGGGTAGAAGTTCTATAAGCATGTAGTGCAAAAGGTAACATCTCATGCCAGTCCTTGTAAGTGACGATCATCTTTTCAACAATTCTCTTGATATTTTTATTGGCCGCTTCTACTGCACCATTCATCATTGGTCGATAAGGTGCCGAATTGAGGTGTTTGATTTTGAACTGCCGGCACAAAGTCTGCATCATTGCATTGTTCAGGTTCGTGGCATTGTCTGAGATGATACATTCCGGCGGCCCATAACGACAAATGATTTCTTTCTTAATGAACCGGCATACCACCTTTTGAGTCACACTTGCATATGACATAGCTTCTACCCATTTAGTGAAGTAATCAATTGCCACTAGGATGAATTTGTGACCATTGGAAGCTTTAGGGGTAATGGCTCCAATGACGTCAATTCCCCACATGGCAAAAGGCCAAGGTATTGCTGTTACATTAAGAGGGGTGGGTGGAGCTTGGATCTTGTTGGCATATATTTGACATTTGTGACATTTTCTCACGTGATTAATACAATCACTTTCCAATGTGAGCCAATAGTAGCCAGCCCTCATTATTTGTCTTGCCATGGTATGACCACTAGTGTGTGCTCCACATATTCCAGAATGAACTTCTTCCATAATCTTTCGTGCTTCATGAGTATCTACACAGCGAAGTAGCATCGAGTCTGGGGTTTTCTTGTAGAGTATGTCTAGGTTTAAAAGAAAACCCATTGACAATCTTCGTAGAAATTTCTTGTCATTTTCTGATGCTTCTAGTGGATATGTTCGTTCTTGGAGGTATTTCTTGATATCATGATACCAAGGCTTTCCATCCAATTCTTCTTCGATGCTCATGCAATAAGCTGGAGAATCTATTATTTTCATTTCGAAGACAGGAGTATGCTCAGGGTCGCTTATCTTGTACATAGCAGCCAAAGTAGCTAAAGCGTCTGGGATTTGATTATCTTCCCTTGGAAGATGATGGAAACTTATACTGTTAAATCTTCGAGTCATGTCTAGTATAAGCTTTTGGTAAGGGATTAATTTTGAATCTCTTGTCTCCCATTCTCCATTGATTTGATATATGACTAATGCGGAATCCCCATAGACTCGGAGATCTCGCACTTTCAAATCCAATGCCATTTGGAGTCCCATAGCACATGCTTCATACTCTACTATATTGTTGGTACAAGGAAATGTAATTTTTGCTGTGAGGGGAAACTGTTTTCCGCTTGGAGAGATGAGTATAGCTCCAATCCCTTGTCCCAAAGCATTAGATGCTCCATCGAATGCCATTTTCCATGTTTCATTTTCTTCATCGACTTCCTGTTCTATAGTCATTATATCTCCATCAGGAAAGTCCATTCTCATGGGCTCGTAATCCTCCAATGCTCTATCAGCCAGATATTCAGCGATCACACTTCCTTTTACGGCCTTTTGGGTGACATACTGTATGTCGTATTCAGATAACAGCATTTGCCATTTTGCAATCCTGCCTGATAAAGCGGGTTTCTCGAAAATGTACTTAATGGGGTCAGTCTTGGAGATCAGTAATGTTGTGTTGTTGAGCATGTAGTGTCGTAGTCGATGTGCTACCCATGCAAGGGCACAACAGGACTTTTCTACTATTGAGTATTTAGCTTCATATGTGGTAAGCTTTTTGCTCAAATAGTAAATTGCATGCTCCTTCTTGCTTGTCTCATCACGTTGACCCAATACGGATCCTAATGAAGAATCCTGTATGGATAAATATAGAATCAATGGTTCTCCGGATCGAGGTGGTATCAAGACTGGTGGATTTGATAGATATCGTTTGATTTTCTCGAACGCTTCTTGGCATTCGTTATTCCACTCAATCGGATTGTTCTTCTTTAGTGATTTGAAAAGCGGTTCACACTTGGACGTCAATTGTGATATGAACCTTGCTATGAAGTTGATTCTACCCAGAAAACTTCTTACTTGTTTTGGAGTCTTCGGGGGTTGCATTTCTTGTATCGCTTTGACTTTACTCGGGTCAACTCGAATCCCGTCCTTGCTGACTATGAAACCCAATAACTTTCCTGAAGAGGCTCCAAAAGTACATTTGGCAGGATTCAACTTCAATTGATATTTGCGAAGTCTATCGAATAGTTTTCTTAGCACTTTTAGATGCCCCCCAGCAGTGAAAGTTTTGGCGATCATGTCGTCCACATATACTTCAATTTCTTTATGCATCATGTCATGGAACAACGTGACCATGGCTCTTTGATATGTAGCACTAGCATTCTTTAACCCGAAAGGCATCACCTTATAGTAGAAGGTACCCCAAAGGGTAATAAAAGCAGTTTTTATCATGTCATCTGGATCAAGTTTGATTTGATTGTATCCAGAAAAACCATCCATGAAGGAAAAGTAGGAGTTTCCTGCGGTATTATCCACCAGTGTATCAATATGAGGAAGTGGGAAGTTATCTTTAGGACTGGCTTCGTTCAAAGGCCGGTAGTCCTGACAAACTCTTAGTTTCCCACTTTCTTTCTTTTCGACTGGGACAATGTTAACCACCCATTCTGTATATTCAGCGACCCCAAGAAATCCTGCATCCCACAACTTTCGAATCTCGTCTTTTACTCTTAAGATTAACTCCGGCTTTAATCTTCGTAACTTCTGTCTGACAGGCTTCGCCCCAGGCTTCAAGGGTATTTTGTGTAGTACAATGTCTGAGCTTAAGCCGGGCATATCTTGGTATGACCAAGCGAATACATCCACATATTCTTTCAATAAATGGACTAATTCTTCTTTTTCTTCAGGAGGGAATAAAGTGCCAATCTTGACTTCTTTTACATCCTGACTGTCTCCCAGGTTGAATACCTCAGTTGGTTCTTGACTTGTTGCTCTTTCTTTTTCATCTCGCTCAATCATTTTTAATAGCTCAGGAGATACTTGAAGATCTTCGTCATCCGAGTCGGTAGTGTTTACAGGATTATCAAAGTTCATTCTTTCATTGTCATCAAAGAGAGTTTTGGGTCTGCATTATCCAGAGAGAAAAGAAAGAGAAGAGAGAAAAAAAAAAAATGGCACGAATGAGATGGATGCAAACTGGTACTTTATTTACAATGTGCATAAATCACAACTTTATTGGAATAAAAAGCAATAACTAAAAGGTTCACTTAAACAAAGACTACACCCTATTGATTGAACCTTTCTTTAGGAGGTTTTTACTATTAGATTACTTTGGAAAGCTTTCAATTATAACAGGCAGTTCTATCGCCTCCCAATTGTTCAGCACATCCCGTGGGCCACAAGGTTGAATGAGCTCCTCCTCTTCAGGTGAATCGCTGATGATTGCCTGAATAGAAAGACTTTCAAAAGACTTGTTGATGTTGATAGTCAGCTTGCCTTCATTGTCATTTTTCGGAATGAGACCACCACTCACGAACGTTTCGGTGATTTCAGGGATATCCAGATTTCTTTCCTGGAGAGGATGCCCTGTTAATCGTGCAATCCTCTTTTCTCTTTTTTCAGCTATTGCCTTCATTTTATCATGTCTTGTCGGTGTGAAGCCTAGGCCGTATTTCCCTTCATTTGCGGATATTTTCAATGGCTCTGGGATTCCTTGTAAATCTTGTCCCAAACCTAACCCCGGTGAGTATCCTCCTTTTATCATGAGTTTGGCGACCATGCGACTTGTTTTAGAGATGTTAGGAATGGGTTCTTCTCCATATTCACTGACATAAGCAGCATTGACAATCTCAAAAGACCTGAAGGAGCAATCAGGTATATTTTCATTGACCTCAACATATTGAGCATCCGCAGGTCTAGATAGCAGAATGTCTTCTTCAGCAAAGACTGTGATTATCTTTCCTTCAATGATGAATTTCATTTTTTGATGTAATGAGGAAGGAATTGCTCCAGCCATATGGATCCATGGTCTTCCCAGTAGACAAGTATAAGATGGAGAAATGTCCATGACTTGGAATGTGATATGGAAAAGACAGGGACCAATCCCAATTGGTAGCTCTATTTCTCCAACCACATCTCTCTTTGTTCCGTCAAATGCTCGAACAACAATATGACTGTTGTTGAGGTGTGATGGGTCTAAACCGATCTTATGTAAAGTTTCTAATGGCATTACATTTAGAGCTGATCCATTGTCGATCAGAACTCTAGCCATAATCCGATCTTTGTATTTAATCGAAATATGTAGAGCCTTAGAGTGACCCCTTCCTTCTGCTGGTATCTCATCGTCAGTGAATGTGATGAGATTTTGTGCCGTGATGTTGTTGACAAGGTGGTCAAAGTTGTTCACGGAGATATCTTGTTCAACATAAGCCTTATTCAGGACTTTGAGAAGAGCTTCTCGATGGGCATCAGAACTTAAGAGTAATGAAAGTATGGAGATCTTTGCTGGCAGACGGTTCAACTGCTCCACGATACTGTATTCACTTTGCTTTATGAGTTTGAGAAACTCAGTAGCTTGTTCATCTGTTACTGCTCGAGGCATCTCTTGCTCTTTAGATGTGTTAATAGGTCCATTTGCTGGATCCGTAACATTCTTCTCTTGTTGGAGCTTGTTCATTTGCTCGGGAGAATAACACCGACCGCTTCTAGTCATGCCCCCAACTTCTAACGGAGTTGATGTGATGTTAGAAGTATAGCCATAGTTCCATGGAACAGTTTTGTCTGATTTGTACGGGAATGGCTTTGGAACTTGAATTCTTAAAGGCTTGAGAGCAGATTTTGAGATTGGAATGACTAGTGGTCTTGGCATGATATTGACTTATTGTTCTTTAATTATCACATTCACGTCATCCTCTTTATCTGACATAAAAACGATGATTTGGGAGGAGTCCATGAGACTTTGTAGACTTTTACGGAATTCTGGGCATTTTTGGATAGAATGACTCTTACTGTTATGAAAGTTGCACCACTCCTCATCCTCGACTTCTTTATTTCCAGAAGACTTTCCTATGATAATCCCTTCTTTCACAAGGCATGAATATACATGCTTAAGAGGGGTTATGATATCATTGACTGTTTTCTTCATCGGCCAGTATTCTTCCATCATATTGACTGGTTTGGCTTGATGAGGAGGCAATGGATTATGAGTGACGTTTGGTTCATCGGAAAAGTCCAACCATTTTGACTCAATTAATTGTTGGACTATACGCTTCAATGCTATGCAATTTTCGAGTCCATGGCCCACGGCACCATCATGATATGGGCAATTTAGTTTAGGGTCATACCATGTTGGATATGGGGGTTCGAATGGCCTTGTGGGAATTGGGTGAATGAGTTGGCTCTGGATGAGTTTTGGATATAACTCAGTATAAGTCATGGGAATCGGTGCGAAAATTTCTCTTGGTCTTGGTGCAGGCATTGGAGGAGTCGGAACAGGTGGCCGTAACTGATTAGGCCTGTTGAGAGGATAATTGTTGGGTCTATTGGGAAGATAATCACTGGGCCTATTTGGAGGATAATCATTGGGCCTATTGGTAGGATAATAATTGGGCCTGTTGGCAGAATAGGATAGGCGAGGTCCGGTAGCCACGGTACCCACGAGGGGAATCCCTCTTCCTCGTCCGATTTGTTGTATTTCTTCATCTTTTCTTCTGGATGGTCCTCCTCTTTTCATAGGATCACTAAAGGACTCAGTAATCTTCCCGGTTCTGATACCATGCTCGATCCTTTCTCCAGACATGACTACGTCGGAGAAGTTAGTTGCCGCATTGCCAATAAGTTTGTCATAATATGGGTATTTCAGTGTCTGGACAAACAAAGTGACCATTTCTCTTTCTGTCATGGGTGGCTGTACTTGTGCAGCTAAGTCCCTCCATCGTTGGGCGTATTCCTTAAAAGTTTCTGTTTTTTTCTTCTCCATGTTTTGGAGAGTTTGGCGATCCGGAGCTAAGTCCATAACATGTTTATAGTTGCCGATGAAGGCCTGAGCAAGGTCATTCCAAGTTTTTATGTTTCTTGGACCTTGGCTTAGATACCACTGTAATGCTGATTTTGTGAGACTTTCCTGAAAAAGTGCGATCCACACCTTCTCATCTTTGGTAAGTGGTTGTAGTCTTCTGAGAAACAAAGTGATGTGAGTGATGGGATCACTCGTTCCATCGTATTTTACGAAATCTGGCACCTTAAAATCTGAAGGGATTACGACGTCTGGCACTAAGCAGAGGTCATCCACTGAAAGGGATCCGAATATAGTGCCTCCTTCAATGGCTCTCAGTCTTTTCTCTATTCTCTCGATTTTTTGAGATTCTGCTTCATCTTTTGGTAATGTCTTCTTCTCTTCCTGTACAGTGTCTTGTTTCAGGTGAACACTAGCAGAGGGTCCTGATTCTTGAAACAGGTTTTCTTGGACTGAGACTCGTTGCGGGGTGAATCCCGGGGGATAAGTGGGATCTTGTACTTCTTTGATGGGGACTTGAGTTGCTTTCCCTTTGATTAATTCCATCAATTGTTTCATCTGTTCTGACATACTTTCAATCTTGGACTCCATCTCCATGAGACGTCCTTCGGCTTGTTCTGCCATTAATCTTGTTTGGAGTCGAGTTGAATATCGGTGTTGAGGTCCAATTTTACCCTTTTAAAGGAAATATTTATTTTATTAGATTCTATGTGTGTATGATTGATGTGATGGATGCATGCATGAATATTGTAAATACTTGGTGAAAGAAGAATTATAGTGGAATTTCTCAATTACATTCACCAAAAGCTTATTATTTTCAAAAGAAACGGCCCAAAGTACAGTATTGCTTTCTGGCCTTTGAAATAAACTCCATCATTTTTTGAATATTCACTGATGGAGTAGGGCAGCTCAATTCTTCTAACTCCTTGGCTTCTTCGCCCATTAGTTGGGCTTGCTCAGTCACTTTTCTGACTTCTGCCAAAAATATTTGAAGCTGTTCTTGAGAAAATCTGTATTGATCTTCCCAATATCTTGCTCTCATCTCTGTTTGATCGGTTTCATCAACTAATTCGGTGATGACTTGTTTTTGGCTTTCGATCTTTTCTTCGAGGAGTTGTGTTTTGTGACTGAGCTGTTGTATGTCGAAGAGCATCTTCTTGTTCTTCTCCTTTTCTTCCTCTAGCTCTTTCTCCAACTCTCTTTTTGCCAATTTTCTGATGACCTCTTCGGGAAGAACTATTCCTTCTTTCCGATTATTTCTCCATTCATAATACGCAGTAGGAGAAATAATAGGGCCTGACTTTAATATGAAAAGTCTTTTCCATGCAACTGAAATACCCATTGCAAGCTTATTTGAATTTGGATCTTCATGTGAAAACTCCAACTTGCTCAGGTTATGTGTCATGGGTATAAATTGCATGGACCCAAATTGTTTACGTACTTGGGCTGGAGCATAGCTTGTTCCTCCCCATATGCCTAAGAGAGGAACCCACGGGCAATTGCCGCAACGGTAAACTATGCGGGTGGTGGTGGACCAGGGTGCTCTCCATTCAATTTGGAATTCGCTGATGTTCTTGAAGTAGTCAACCCATGCTTCCTTGCTATCATGATTAGTGGTTTCACTTTTCAAAAAGGCTTCAATTGGGATGAAGTCCTTTGAAAAGCGATTTCCAAAATGTTGCTTCTCACAAGGAAGGTGGCTTTTGATCCAAACGTTGAGGAGATGTGAACATCCTATGAATTTGCCTCCTCTTTGGCGACAAAAGTTTAATGCCCTGATAGTTTCACATAATATCACTGAGGTCGGATTTACTTGGGCATTGCAGACTTGCTCAAATAATGTGATGACGTCTCCTTCAATAAATCCGACAATTCTTGGGAAGACTACCAGGCCATATATTGCCAAGGCGAACAACTTGCGTCGTTGATTCTTCTGAGGGAGGGTGTGACTTAGTTGTTTTAGATCGGTCCAGCTGATAAATTTCTGACACCCTTTTGTTGCAAATTTGGGTTGAAGACTGGAAGCTGGCATGTCCAATAATTTTGCTAGGGCTCGATGAGGCTCCGTTCTTCTATCATATTGATACGTCTCAATTGGATAGTTGGAGGACCAACCCAAGAGGTTATTGTATTCTTCAATGGTTGGAACCAGATCCATCTTATCGAAAGAAAAGCATCGATAAAATGGATCCCAAAATTGTGTTAGAGCCCGGACAAGTGATGCATCAACGGTAACCTTTAGTAGGCAAGCGATGTGACCATATTTTGCCGTAAAAGCTTCCCGATCAGCAGAGTTCCAACTATTCCAGACTTGTAATAATTCCATGGTGTCATTATGGTTTATCCGAACCGATACCTGGTCCTTAAGCTGTATGTGAGAGTGGGATGTCAGAGCATCTCCGTGAAGCTTTTGAGCTGTTTCGGAATATTCCATAGCTTCAGGCTGAGTTTCGATTACAGTGTCATTCCATGATGCAGTAACAGCCGTGGGAAGATAATCGAGAATATCCATGATAATGGTTCTTTCACCAAATATTTATCTTTAATGATGAAATGTGTATGCCGGAAAAATAAGGAAAAACAGAGTTAGTAAAAAGGTAACACATAAGATCATACAAACATATAGATAAAACAAAACCTATGGAAATGGGAACCGAGGTATAGAAAATTCTTAATGGCTGGTTCTAAGGTAGAGTAAGGAATTCTATATGCAGAAGGTGGTTTATCAAAAAGGCAAGGGATAGTTCCCGAATCCCGTCACTAAATCATAGTGACGGCCCGATTCCTTACCCTCTAGGGTTTATGTAAGGAATGGATTAATTCGAGTCGTAGCTTTTCGTGGGCCCATGCAGAGACTAACCGTCTCAGAAGGCAATACACTACTTTGCTACTTTGAAACCGGTGAAGGCTTGGAGACCGTGGCCTCACAAGGACAGCAACACCAATTCCGCTTAGAAAGAATCGTGTTTGATTTAAGGAAGCTCGGGTATAGAGCTTCATTTTGTGAATGCATTATGCATGTTTACTTAAGTAAATATAATATATAAATCCACATAATAGTAAAGCAAAGTAAATCAAAACAAATCAACTTTAAGCTCGACTCACTAATATTGACTCCCCAGTGGAGTCGCCAAGCTGTGGCAACGTCGGGTTTTCGGGAGTCGCCACCAATCTGTTTCACCTAGGTCGATTGGACACCTTAAAATTGGTCTGCGAGAGTTCGGGGATCGGGAGTACGGTTACGCTAAAACAACTTTGTTATAGCGCCCAAAATTGGCACCTTAGTTGATTTTAATTTTGTTTTGCTTTGCTTTTAGAAAATATTCAGTTAACTTTCAAACTAGAAATTTTAACTGAATTAATCGGATGCGGATTTTTAAATTAATTTATATAAAATTTGATACTTCCGAACCATGGACTCTGCCGAGTCATTTGGACACGGAAGATTTTGATTCCGAACCATGGACTCTGCCGAGTCATTTGGACACGGAATTTGGTGAAATTTTAAACAATTTTATCCATATTGTAAAAAATATGGATTTTTATCTTTTTCTTTAATTTATTTATTTTAAAAAGTTTGATATTTTCCAAACCGTAGATCCTGCCGGATCATCCGGATATGGAAATTGATTTATCGTAATTATTTAATTCTTATTATTATGAAATTAATTTTTAAATGGTAATTCTTTTTGTTTATGAATGATTTTTAATACTAACTAAAAAATTTATCTTTATATTTTTACTTCTTTTTTTTACTTTCTTTCTTTTTCTTCTTTTTTACTTATTTTTACCCTTTTTTTTTAATTTTATTTTAATTTCTTTTCTTTTCTTTCTTTTTTATTCTTTTCTTTCTTTCTTTTCTTTTTCTTTTTCTTTCTTTTATCTTTCTTTTCTTTTTCTTATCTTTCCTTTCTTTTCTTTATCTTATCTTTCTTTTATTTTTCTTTCTTATCTTTCTTTTATTTTTCTTCTCTTTTCTTTCTTTCTTTTCTTTTTCTTATCTTTTTTTTTTTATTTTTTTTTATCTTTCTTTTCTTTCTTATCTTTCTTTTATTTTTCTTTCTTATCTTTCTTTTATTTTTCTTATCTTTCTTTTTTTTTTCTTGTTTACTTTTTTTGTTTTCTTGTTTAATGAAAGATATTTATTATTTTAAAGGATTACTCAATTTATAAAAGAATTAAAAAAAATAATAATTAATTTTTATTTAATAAGAAGTTAATTTAAAAGAATTAAAGAGTTTAAAAATAAAAATTTTGATCATGGTACGGGGCGTTGTTACTCAGCCAGACCCTCTTCACCAGGTGAAGCAGCTCAAAAGCGGGCACGAGACAGTTTCCAGCCAATATACCATGAACTAAAAATTTTTTATTTTTTTTTATTATTTTTTATTATTTTTTTATTATTTTTTTATTATTTTCTTTTTTATAAAAGATTAACCAAAAGTAATTGTTTTATTAAGAGAATCAAAAATTTATATGTATATTTTAAACAAAAGAAGAAAAGTTTTGATATTTATTTAATTTATTTTGGAATAAAAGATTATTTAACCGAAAACTTATATGTATTTTAAAACAAAAGTCTTGATATTTTTATTTTTTATATTCTTCTTTGTTTGATGAAAGATTTTTTTTTTTAATTTTAATTTATATTTCTGAAAATATATCTAATCAATAAGTCAAAAATATTTAAGAGAAAATTCAATTATTTTTGTTTTATTTTGTATTATTTTGAAATTATTTGATTAAGATTTTTATAAAGGAAACAAAAAGTTATATCTTTTAATAAGTAAAATATTACTGAATAAAATATTAACCCAAAATTTTTATTCTTTTCATTCTTTTTATTAATAAAGAAAACTAAAAAAAATTATATTTTAAAAGAAATATATAAAATATTATTGAAAAATATTAACTCAAAATTTACTCTTTTTATTCTTTTTATTAATAAAGAAAACTAAAAAAATTTATATTTTAAAAGAAATAAATAAAATATTACTGAAAAATATTAACCCAAAATTTACTCTTTTTATTCTTTTTAATAAAGAAAACTAAAAAAAAGTTATATTTTATTATTTTAAAAGAAATAAATTTTACTGAAAAATATTAACCCAAAAAAAATTACTTTTTTTTATTCTTTTTACTAAAAAAATTTATATTTTATTATTTTAAAAGAAATAAATAAAATATTACTGAAAAATATTAACCCAAAAATTTTACGCTTTTTATTCTTTTTATTAATAAAGAAAACTAAAAAAAATTATATATTAATAGATAATTAATATATTAGTCTAAAGTTTTTTTTTTATTTTTTTATAAAGAAAAAATTTATTTATATATTTTATTTAAAAATATTTCCGAGCCATGGATCCTGGCGGATCATTTGGTCATGGAGTTTTAAATTTTTTTTATATTTCATTAATTATTAATTTTAAAGATGTATTAAAAGAATGATTTTATGTTTATTTATTTATTTATTTTATTTTTTGAATTATTTCATTATGTTTGTTTATTAAAAGGAATAAAAACTTTGTTTCAAAATTAAAAAAAGTAATTTTTATTAGCCTTTAGAAAATTATTCACATAAAATTCCTTTTTTTATCTTTTAATCATAAAAAAAATTCAATTAATAAAGTGGGGCTTTTTGGCCATCCACTTTAATAACACAATAATAATAAAAGTTAGCACAATTAATATAGTTAGATTAGTTGGATTAGTTAGTTAATAACAATAAAAAAGGTTAGTAAAAAGTTAGATTAAATTAATTAACAACAATAATAAAAATTAGCCAAGTTTAATTAAATTAATTGTTAACAACAATAATAAAAAGTTAGTCAAGTTAATTAAATTAATTAATTAACAACAATAATAAAATTTAGCCAAATTAATTAATTGTTAATTAACCAAGTTGATTAAATTAATTAACAATAATAAAAGTTAGTAATAATGCAAAAATTAAAAGGTTAGTAACAATAATAATGTTAAAAGTTAGTTGTTAGTAAGTTAGTTAACAAGTTAATAATAACAAAAAAAAAAAAAAAAAAAAAAGGTTAGTAACAATAACAATAATAAACAAATAAATACACAAGTAAAAAAAATAAAGTTAGTAATTAATTCTGAAAAAAAAACAAAATAAAAAGATTAGTGACCAAAATGAAAAGAATTGAAAAGATGAAGGACTGAAAGGAGGTTTTACCCTTGGGAAATGAATTTGAAATTCTGTTTTGCTGGGAAAACAGAAAACGCGACGAAGCGCAGCTGGCACGGCAGGGAGGCGAGCACGGGCGTGGGGCGGCGAGGCGTGGGCGGAGGGGCGACGGCGGCGTGGGCGGAGGGGCGACGGCGGCGTGGGCGGAGGGCGGCGGAGGAGCCGCAGGCAGCAGCCGGCGGAGGGAGAGAAGAAACGCGGCGGAAGGAAAACGGAAAGGAGAAAAAGACGGCGGCGGGACGGCGTGGGAGCAAACGGCGACCGGCGACGGCGTCGGCAGCGGGACAGCGTGACGGCAGGAGGAGAAAGAGAGAGAAAACGAGAGGAGAGAGAGAGAGAACAACGAAGGAGATCAAACGAAAGAGATGGTCAAATCGTAGAAAAATAAAATTTTGAGACTTTCTGGCAGAAGGAGGAGAGGCTAGGGAATAAGGCTGTAATTTTCTCTATTTTTAAAACGGAGCTCTGAACTTTTTTCTCTGATTTTCTATGTGTTAAGCACTGAATTTGGGGGGGTATTTATAGAAGGAGCTTAGCTGAACTATGGACGGATAAATTAATAAAAAATATCAAACTTATCTTTTAAATTGGTAAAATGACAGTTTCAGTCCTTTACGTTACTCCAGCTCTGGATAAGCTCAGAAGCTTCTGATTTTGACAATTTTAACGTTTTCTGTCAATTTGGGCTAGAAACGTCCGTTTAGGCCCAAAATTGACGCGAAAAATTACCCAAAGCTCCTGAAACTTTCAGAATTTGTCAATTTTATCCGAAACTTCTCAATTTTGTCATTTTTACCTCAAACTTTTAATTTTTTTGTCATTTTTTTCTGAAATTTTATTTTTATTCCAAACACATACATATTCACACATATATTATTTTAAATCAAATCTTCTCAAAATAAAAATATATTTTAAACTAATTAACATAATTAAAATTTTTTAGCAATAATAATAATAATAATAATAATTTTTTTAATTAGTTTTTTTTTTTTTTAAATTTTTTTTTTTTTAAAAAAAAGGCCGGACGAAATTGGGTGTCAACAGTGACGTATAGCCGTTGCTAGTTAGTGACGCACAACCGTCGCTAGTTAGTGACTCGTAGCCGTCGCTAGTTAGTAACACATAACCATCACTAGTTTATTTGTGACTTACAGCCGTCACTAGTTTGTGACAGTTGGCCTTCACTAGTTTTTGCAAACAATTCTCAATAACTCGCTCTATCCATTTTTCAATCCTCCTATATACATTATATACATTCCAATATTATAATCGATTTCACACAAATGCAACAACCAGGGTACTGAATTATTTTTCATTAATACAAAATATGATTAACACAATGTCATGTCATGTCATTCGACAATTAAAACACATAAGGTTACAATTTCCTTTACAAGACAAAAGCTGAGCTCAAATTCCTCGTACCGCAGGATCGAGCAAAATGGGTGCACCACGCCTTTTCGAGCTAACAACCAATTTGAAAGAACACAAATATCCAAATCTCCGAAAGATGTGTCATGACTGTGAAAATTCATGAACTACAGATGACCCGAGGATCTCAACAGGGGAGCAGAGACATATACAGGAGAAGTAAACCAAATGCATGGAGTCCCATCGTCAACCCAGACGAGGTAATTTATCTGATAGTGACAAACTTGTTGGTGCTATGTTTAGCCCAATAAGTCCTCAAATCAATTGGGTTAGAGAAGTTATAACCTTCAACCGCAAGTTTCTCCAATACTTTTTTAAATGCTCTTTGACTCATCTTCCGCCCAGCAATTCTTGCACCACGCGTTTTGGTGCTCATTGGTAAAGGATACATAGATACGTTGGTGGTACAACAAGCAGACTGCCAACCACCACAGCCCCATCGATAACATTGTTGCGGACTTCCAGTGCAAGAACAAACAGGACTTGGAATGCCTTAAATGTCCACTTTCATGCCATTCAAGACAGCATTCACACTCTTCTTTGGTGGCTTCACATGCTGGATAAGACTATTAGTATCCTTTGGCTTCCAGAAATAGCATTATCAAGAACTTCCACACATCAAATTCGAGTTGATTGGGAGATTGGAAGCATACACATGACTTGTTTTGTTACCCCACCAGATTCGGATGTGATGAGATAATATAAAAGCCAGAAGAATACCATTAGCTGAGATACGAAGTTAAAAACCTCGGCTGCTCTTAAGATTATAGAATTGCCAACAGAGAGCATGAGACTTGCACTTTTGGCCAGAACAGATGCACTACTAGTCAAAACTCGTTGTGAAACATCCATTCCTTTTACAGCAAACTCTTTTGCTTTCAAAACCAAATCTTCCCTGGTAATGATCAATTCTCTAAAGATTGCATCAACCTCTAGATAGATTTGCCCCCATTCCCGATTTCTAATCCTCTTCCTTAAACATCGCCAATTGCTAGCAAGTAACCGCATGATGTCAATCCCTGAAAAAAAAATGTAAATAAACCAACTGAACCAGCTATACATGATTATGGTACATAGACAATAACCAAATTTTGGTTTAGATTCATAAAAGCATATTTAACCACCTTTTATAGTGAAAGTAGTGAATATCTTTCTTCCATAAATATCTAAAATGTCCTTTGAAAGGGGTAAAATCCCAGTAGTTAGGTTGAGTAGTGAAATACCATATTAGGAAACATCCATTTTCCAAGCTTGTAATCTAAACAATTCTTATGTGACCAATCAAAACTTATTTCCAAATATTCACAAACATTAGAAGGTTTCAATTACATTGTTGCCCAAGAGAGGGGTTCACCAAAACATTATTTTTCTGAGCAAGTAAGGATAGAAAATCTCAAGTATGGACCATGTGATGCAAGAAATCTACATCTAGTTGTACATCATAAATATTTCCATTTGAGCTTGAATGCCAGTAAATACACGCAAAAGTTACCTTCATATGAATGTTCACTAATTTAGCATATTTATAGCAACCAGTTGCAGAAGCTCTCAAATCAATTTTACACTACATGCTTGATCCAAAGAAAAGGCAATACCTGGATAGTGACCACATTTTGCTCAACTCTGTCCTCATCCTTTTCCTGCACAATTACTCTCTGTCCACTGCATCAAGATATTATGGTAAAACAGTATAGACAACGAGGGATTTTAATGAACATGTAAGTAAAACTATAAAGCTGTGTCTACTTGCTGCCATGTAATCTGTGCTAAATAATGGGGACAGTTTTGCTGTCTGTGAACAACCAAAGAGAAAAACCCAGGTATCCCGCTGTATGGTTCGCTCATTCCCTCTCTCACCTTTCTCCTTTCAATCAGGACAGCAAGTGCATACCAAGTAGCCTAATCGGATATAACTTTCTCACTATATAACTTTCTCAGTCATCCACTGTTTAATACCGATTTTCTCTGCATAGTTGCTCTGCTTCACATGTGACTTCAATGAAACAATTGCATCTTTGGCCTCAATACCAATCTTGTATGAGAAAAATACGAACCCAAATGAAGACCCCAAAATCATGCCAACTATTAACCCAATCCCAACAACTGTGTTCAACCTCTTCAGTATCCCCCTACTGAAAAAAGCACTAATTTTGCTACGCCTAAAACTATTACTCCTGAAGGATGAAACTGCAGACAATGTAGAATCTACATTCTGAGTAGTACTCAGAAATCCCAACACTAGAATCATCAACTGCAGACAATTTTTGCTTGTGAGATTCCCTGAACATATTTGAATTTTCTTCCTTCATGACAGTGGAAGAAAACCGTCGACTGCTCTCTCCTTGCTGGTCAATTGATTCAACTTCTTGGCAAACACTCTACTGTACCAAACAGAAAGAGAAAAGACACGCCGACCTACGTAAAAGAAAATAGAAAACGTAGTGGGCAACAGGGGCATAGGGTTTTTACCTAACGGGGTAGGAAGAACAGCGGCAACATTCTGGAATTCTGATCCTGCAAAAGTTTAGTGGAGAGAAATCGATTACAAATCGAAGAACAATCGAAGAAAAATCCCTAACCGGTCAAGTCGATTGGAACTTCCCGGTGCTTCCCAAGCCGCCGTCGAGTGTGCGAAGAAGATCAACTCACTCCTATTATCACATTAGCTTCTCTGATTTTGAAATCCCCATCCAAGGTCTTCAACGGCATGACGATTTGGCATTGTTTCTACGGAAGAGAGGTGCGCTTTGTTTGTCAACGAGAAAGCTAGAGAGGCTTTAAAACTTTCCTAACTAAGCGATGGCCAACCGTCGCTTGAAGATAAACCAAGGGGAAGCCGTCGCTACTCACTAGCATTTTTTGGCCATCATGTTTTAAATTTTGTTCATATATTTTTTAATCAAAAAATTTAAAATTTTATCTAAGGTTCTTTTTTATATACAAATAACTAATATTATGGTTACTGATCAAGAAATTAATATTGCTAAGGCCTTCTAAAATCAGTTGAAATTCAAGAGATCTTCATTTTTTTTTTTAGAAAAATAATTGAGATAAATAATTTTTTAACCTAAATTATAATCTATATTTTTTCCATAAACACATAGACCTATTAATCCATATATTTGAATAAAAAAAACCCTAAAAGTTGGAACTGATCTATATTAGTGAGGGTTGCGTGTCGCAAAATCTAGCTGACACTTAGCGAAGGTTAATCGTCGCTAATATAGGATTTTAGCGAGGGTAAATCGTCACTAAATTTAGCGAGGGCAAACCGTCGCTAAATTTAGTGACGGTTAACTGTTGCTAAATTAGCAAGGGCAAACCGTCACTAAATTTAGTGACAGCTAACCGTCGCTAAATTAGCGAAGGCAAGCCGTCACTAGCACTATCTATAATTTAGTGACGGCTAGCCTTCGCTAAATTAGTGAGGGCAAGTTGTCACTAAACTTAGTGACGGCTAGCCGTCGCTAAATTAGCGAAGGCAAGCGTTCACTAATACTGTCTATAATTTAGTGACGGCTAGCCTTCACTAAATTAGCGAGGGCAAGCTGTCACTAAATTTAACGACGGCTAACCATCACTAACTTAGCTAGAGTAAGCCGTCACTAACTATGACCATAATTTTGCAACGGCTAGCCTTTACTAACTTAGTGAGGGCAAATCATCTCCATAAGTTAATCACAGTTAGCTATCACTTTTAAAACTTTATTCGTTCATTTTTAGAAAAATAACTAAGATAATAAATTTTTTAACCATAGAAAAAAATTATCCTAAATTATAATATTTTTTATACACACATGGATCCATCGATCCATACATTTTCATCGGAAAAGAAGCTGAAAACAATTCAAATTTATCATTATCGAAACAAATGAAAAAAAATTATCATTTATTATTTGGAATATTACCAAGGGCAACCCATATGTAATTTTTGCCTCACTAAAATTAGTGACGGTTAATTGTCACTAAATTAGTGAAGGCAAGTTGTCACTAAAATTAGTGACTACTAACCGTCGCTAACTTAGCGACGGTAATCCGTCACTAACTTAGTGACGGTAATCCGTCGCTAAGTTAAATTAACATTTACCAACTCATAACCCTATTAAACTTTTATACGACTTTGAAGTACACATCTCTACTACAGTAAATAAATTCAAAATAAATTAGTTATATATTAGTAGATAACAATTTACCATAACAAAAAAACTATTACATAAGAACTATAACTTTTTTTTTGTAATTTTTTATTTTAGCGACGGTTAACCGTCACTAACTTAACGATGGTAATACGTCATTAACTTAGCGATGGTAATCCGTCACTAAAACATTAATGACGCACAGCCGTCGCTAATGTTTCACACCACTTTTAGCGACGGTTGCTCGTCACTAAAACATTAGCGACTCATAGCCGTCGCTAAGGTTTCACCGGACTTTTAGCGACTACTCACCGTCGCTAATTAGCGACGGTTGCTCGTCAATAAAACATTAGCGACTCATAGCCGTCGCTAATGTTTCACCGGACTTTTAGCGACTACTCATCGTCGCTAATTAGCGACGATTTTTAGCCATCGCTAAATGACATTTTTCTAGTAGTGTGAATAATTGTTAATTTACAAGTTTTCTTGTTCTTGGATGGGTTTTCTTATTGTGGACGAAGATCTTAAATTGGTCCTCATCTTTGTACCAATTATTTATAATAGTTTTAGGAAGGGATTTGATTTTTAGTGGGATTGGCTGCTTTTGATAATTACTCATAGTGCTATTTTAGTTTTGAATTTACTTGTTCGATTGATAGCGTAGCCTTAAGTTACTTGAATAGAAAAAATTGTGTTCCATTGATGAGTTTTTCTGGTCATGTAGTTTCTTGAATATTACAAGGTATTAATTTTATTTATTTATTTATTTTTTTCGGGTACAAGATGGGAGAGTGTTGAAGACTCCGTATGGTTCTCCATCCGTAAAGGTGTATTCTGATACTTTGGCTATGCAGTCTGTATTTATTTATTTTTAATATATTTTTCATTTCATTTGATGGAAAAAAATATCTTACGGTTCTTTTTTTTTTCTCATTATATTATGTAAAGTTTCTTGTTTGTATGAGCAAATGACAAATCTTGCATTTAAGTTTAAGGACCCAATTCTTTTTTCTTTTTATGATGTCTCTGGCATCTTTATGTCATTTTGTGTCGCGGTGGAAGAAAAAATTAAACTGATGCTACTGAGTATAGAAGGTTGTTGGACTACTCTTGGATACTTGTATAATTATTTTTATTGAACTTCACCAAGAAATAAAGGTTTGCAAAGCTGTAGGATTAAATTTTGTTTTAAAAAAAAAACAGTTCCCAACGACTTTGTGTTGAAACTACTTTAATTTTTTTTTTAATATTAGGAAATTAAAGCCGTTGGTAAATTATCAATAGTCCATATTGATAATTTACCACGGTCAAATGCATTAGTAGATACCAATGGCTTGATGCATTGGTACCAATTTGACCGTTAGTATAAAGTGTATAAATTTGGACAACTATCCTATTACCAACGGCTCGATATTGTAAATTATTTACAGCTTAATATTGAATTGTTAGTAAATTGATTATCAATGGCTTTACATTTGTTAATTCATATGGAGATGGTTCGTAATAGCCGTTGGAAAATACTATTATTTTAGTAATGAAATCATGCGATAACTCGCATAACCTTAGATAAGTTAGATAAGTGGCAGTTTGTTGTTAGCCATCTACTGATTAGTGAAATAGAAGTCTTTTTTTTCTTTTTCTTTTTTTTTTTGTTATGTTCACAAAATTATTGCTACAAGTTTCCAAGTGCATCTAAAAAATCTACATCACATATAGACAGCATAGAAAGTGCTTCATCATGAGCTTTTACCTATTTATTATTTCTCTCAATTACTCTCAAGGGAAATCAATAATATGCATATTACTAAATTTAATTGATTGCTTCATTGCATTAGTCCTAGTAGTGACTTAGTGAGTCCTAAATTCCAACTTCGACCTTAATTGGTACCGTCAAACATTTGGAAATTGGGAGGCTAAAACCATGCACTTCCCGGGTGCCAAACAAAATTTTCGAAACGAAATATCGGTATTGGCACTCGCGTCAGTAGAAATTGATGGCAACTCATTTACCATAATTGGCTGAAAAATACGCAAATCTACATGTTGAGTTGTTTAAAAGCTCAGGGCGGTGGTAGATATCACTGCATATATATTTCATTTTCCAAATAATTAGGTAGCATCAGTTTTAACAAAATTCTAGCTTCAAATTGTTAAACTATAATCCAACGTACAATCATAAGAAGGACGAGACCAATGAGTGATCTTTGAATAGGTGTGATGAACTTCTATTGAATATTTTGGGAACTCTCCATACGGCAAAAAATTAAAGGAGGGAGCAAAACAAGGTGAGTTAAAGGCTAAAAGATTCAGTATTGAAAAGTGAATTAAAAAAATTAGAATAACTGTTTGCTAAGCAAGATAAATTAGTTGCCAACGTTTTGAATAATCATCGTATGTGACAAACAAAAATTGCCTTTTTTTTTTTTTTAAATGAAATGTCATTCATCTCACAAATTGTAAGTAATACGACATCCACAACAGAAATAAAACATTGAGGTATGGAGGATAGTTCGCTCAATTATAAGTTTTACAAAGCGTTCTGGGGATACCGTACCAGAAAGAAATCTTCTAAGAATAATTTGGGTAATTCTAATATTCAATCCTATAATTCTAAAGAAAGAGACTAGAATAACCAACCAACAAACTAAATGAACATACCAACACACTGACTTAAACCAACACATGGTTGAACTAAGGCACCATGGTTCCAGCATAACACTTGAACGAGTTCTAACGTAAACAAAAACACAAAAATGAAGTAAAAAAACAATACAAAACTTCCGATCCATTATTAAAATATTGTTCACCACCACTACCAACTCCATATTGTCTTATTCAGGCTTAGCCAAACCAACCTGGACAAAATGATATATTACAATTCATAGCCAAACCAACCATGTGCTCAATGTTTGCCAACAAACTCAGCTTCGGAAGGATCTGAATCACCAGAAAGAGGAGTACATATGAAGAAAATATTAGTGATAAAAGTGATCAGGTGACATAAGATAATAAATCGATTGACCAGACTTTAATTGAGAACCAAACCCAGCTGGAGTTAAGAAGTTGTTGAAAATACTGCTAGGTTTTCTTTTGGAGGGAAATTGAATTTCCCTATGTATACATCTAAGACTAGTACGGATATTTACGTGTTTCCTTCCTCTCAAAATATTTCCCATTTTTTTTCAGATTTTGTGGAAATTAAAAACTTAGGGACACCGGACACATAAGTGTGTGTATATAAAATGTCTTTATCAAATGACATAATTATTTTTAATTAATATTTTTCTAAAAATTTAAATACGGTTGAATTAATTTTAGATACAAATCAAAATTATACTCCAAAAGACCTTCACACATGTATGAGCTATTCAAATGCATAAGTAAAATTTTAAAAATATGTACATGTGTGTGTATGTGATAAATATATCAAAACACAAAGATAAAGGCGAAGAGAATACTTCAAATGTACTTGTGTGAGCCCCTAAGGTTTAGGGACATCATAATTCATAAATTTGAGTTAGCACTAGCTATCAATATAAACCTTAGGCGTTATATCACACAACTAATTAAAAGCTTTGAAGATTGGCTTTATTAAAACAAGGAAGTGATAAGTAACAAAATATTCGCACATGTACGTTGTCAATATTCCCACAGGACTTAGACCGTAAAGATTGAGCTCTGTCCTTCATTTCTGAAACGAAGCATGACAAGGCGAACGATGACTTCTTTAGCGCAACACGTAGAATGGTTCGCAGGACACTCGTCCTCTTGCATGCTCTCCTCTCCCATCTTTCCCAACCCATCCCTATCTCACTTTCATTCCTCTATCTATCGTAATATATAAGTTCCTGTTTCCTCCGATTCTTTTCCCATCAACTCCTAAGACATCGAAAATGGCCAGGTTTTCTTTGACTTTTATCTTCTTCTCCATCCTGCTTCTCTACACAATCTCCGCCTCCGCCACAAAAGACCCGGAGCTGAAGCAATGCAAGCTCCAGTGCAGAGCCCAGCGACATGTCGACGAGCACGATAAAGAAGTCTGCATCCGCAAATGCGAAGACTACTACAGAGAAAAGAAGGAGCGAGAACGAGAAGAAGAGCCGGGCTGGGGCGGTGAATCTGTGCCCCTTGAAGTGGATCCTCAGAAGAGGCTCGGCCAGTGCCGGGAACAGTGCGAGAGGTACGTCGGCAGAGGCCAAGAGGGCCAGCTGTGCCGCTTCCGGTGCCAGCAACGGTGGGGGGAACACAGGGGAGAAGGCGAGGGGAGCCAGCGTCGCTGGCGCGGTGTCGAGGAGGAAGAGGAACAGGAAGGAGGAGAAAACCCTTACGTTTTCGAGGATCAACATTTCAGAACCAGAGTGAAAACAGAGCAAGGCAGAGTGGTCGTGCTTGGAAAATTCACCGACAAGTCTAGGCTTCTTCGAGGGATCGAGAATTACAGGATTGCGATTCTTGAAGCAAACCCCAACTCGTTTGTTGTGCCGGACCATTGGGACGCCGACGCCATTTACTTTGTCACTCAAGGTCATTAATATCGTTATCTGTTAGTTTTTTCGGTGCTTGCTTTTCCGTATTGTCCAATACGTTTCAGCTTTTGAAATTTGTTGTTTCTGTTTTTTGGATGATATTCAGGGAGGGGGACGATGTCTATGATCGAAGAGGATAGGAAAGAGAGCTTCAATATAGAGAAGGGGGATATAATCTGGATTGAAGCTGGAACTCCAATATATTTGATCAACAGAGACCAAAATGAGAAACTTTTCGTCGTAAAGTTTCTTAATCCTGTCAATCTTCCGGGCGACTTCGAGGTAATTAAACTAATCGACTGATTTCTGCGTGGTATTGGTTTCTACGTCCTTGACTGAGATTTATTCTTCTCCTCGATTAGGCATTTTCTGTAGCCGGCGGCGAAAACCCAGAATCGCTTCTCACTGCCTTCAGCTGGGAAATTCTTGAAGCTGCTTTCAAGGTACTATTGACTAATTGAACCGGTATCATACTCTGTTGAATATTCGATCATTCTCGGCAATTTATGTTTTTTAATCTCAGTAATTTTTTGTTGTTTAAATTCTGAATTGCTCAGACGTCAAGAGACAAGCTGGAAAAGGTGTTCAGGAAGCAGGGAGATGGAGCGATCGTCAAAGCTTCCAGAGAACAGATCGAGTCCTTGAGCGACCACAGAGAAAGGGTTTGGCCATTCGGCGGTGAATCGAAGTTCAAGTCCAATCTCTTCAGCCGCGGCCCTTCTCGCTCCAATAACTACGGCCAGCTGTTCGAGTCCAACGCCGCATATTTCCGGCACCTAAAAGACCTCGACGTTATGGTCTCCTACGCCAACATAACCAAAGTAAACAAAGCAGTCGCTCAACTCTCTTTCTTTCTTTCTAACTTCATGGCATCAAGTGAAAAACAAATTAAAACAAATTCCATATTAATTGTTCAAATTCTCTTGTAGGGATCGATGACGGCTCTGATGTACAACTCACGGGCGATAAAGATATCGATCGTGGTGAGAGGAAAAGGCCACTTCGAGATGGCTTGTCCACATGTGTCTTCGGGAGACAGCAGCCGCGGATCGAAGAGCGGGCCGTCTTACCAAAAGATTAGCGCGCGGCTGAGGCCGGACACGGTGGTGGTGGTTCCCGCCGGGCATCCGTACGTTTTGGTGAACTCCGGCAACGAGAACTTGGAAGTCCTGTGTTTCGAGGTGAACGCAGAAGGTAATGTGAGGTACCCTCTGGCAGGGAAGACGAACGTGGTGAAGCACATGGAGAGGGAAGCTAAAGAGCTGGCGTTCAAGACGAGCAGCCGGGAGGTGGATGAGATTTTCCAGAACCAGGATTCGGACTTCTTTTTCCCAGGGCCGAGGCGGCAGCGCGACGGCCTAGCGGACGAGTGACGGAGGAGTTGTGCGGGATTTTGACGGAGAGAGCAACGAGTTGAAGAGATTTGGAAGGGCTACGGTTCGTGATGTCGTCGAAATGTAATTAAATCTGAATAATGTAATGCAAGGATGTCGTCTTATGTATATCATGGTACGCGAAGGTTTGTAGAAATAACAGATAATAAACCCGACTGATGGACTCTTCTTGCGTGTATTCCAAGTCCCAAGTCTTCGGATTTAGTTAATCAATAGTGTTTTTTTTTTTTACTGTTTAGCCATCACTAATTAATGTTTCTTCACTAAAGACAATAGGAGAAATGCAAATGTAACTTCTAACGATAAGAATTTAATTGGTTCGGTTTCGAATGGTATGTACGAGCCAGTTGGTTTTTAATATTTATAAGAAAAACTTACGATTCTCCTATGAGATTTGTCTCCTCCAGTTTTTAAAATCTATAGTTTGTTCCATATTTTTTTACATTTTCTGATAACAACTTCTGAAACTGTACTGAAACTATACGTCAATCATCTTTCAGTAATTTTGATCTTGATAATTTTTTTTTAAATATAATTTTTTATCTATAAATGTATATCAATATTTTTTAAAGATCGTTTAATTATGAAAAAATTATCAAGATTTTTAAAATTGCTGAAACATAGTTATCAAATAGTTTAAATTAGGATTTCATAAGTTGTTATCAAATACTGTAAAGAAAGTAGAAGGTAAAGTATAGGTTTTTTAAAATAGAAGGGGGCAAACTGTAGTTTAGATCAAACCATAAGAATTTTTGTAATTTTTTCTTTTTATAAAATGTATTTAAATTATCCAAATTACATTTTAAAACCAATTTGAGCGATTCAAATTACATTTTGGTCGGTTCATCTTTGTAAGACCTAGACATATAATAAATGAAAACATAAGATGAATATTAAACTTTTTACTTCTAAGATTTGAAATTAAAGAAGGATAGACAATATATAGTAAAAAATTAATAGGAAATAACTTTATATATGTAGGGTTAAAATGAACAATAGTAAAAATCAATATAAAATAAATTTATATATGTAGTCATTATTCATAATGATAAAATATTTATTACTATTCAGTTTATTTAATTGATTCTATTTTAAGTGAATGATCCAATAACCGATTTAATAACCAAATAGAAAATTCAATTTTGGTTTGAACCAACCAAATTATAAAAGAAATCGAACCATTTTATTTGAACGTAATTACTCTTTTGTTTTTTTTTTTCCCGGTTTGTTTGAATAATACTCATCCTTAGTGACTTCCAAGATTTTTTTAGTCACAAAACATAATAAATGTCATAACAAAAGTCATTGACCAATTAACGAAACGATATTCTAAGGATTTTGCGATCATTAGTTGTGCAATTATTTTAATCTTTGCATTTTTCTCCGACAGAAAAAGCAGGAAATAAGACGAGAAACACTGCCTATTTTGTGAGACACTTTCATGCATCACAGTAAAATCGTTGGAGTATCTTTAGAGTTTTTTATGCAATTACATGACAATTTAGTGTTTGCTATGACTTTGTCACAATTGTTTGTTGATAATCCTCCTGAGCCTACTCTTCCTCCCTTCTCGTCCGTATTTTTATTTTTCATGCCTAATTGGATTAGGTGATGGCTTTCAATTGTTATTTCCTTTTCAGGTGTTGTTACAATATTGATAGATAGTTCGCTGGTGATATGAAGCATACAAGATGAAAGTTTACATACGTACTTTTAAATTTATTTTGCTAAATTTTTTATATTATAATTTATTCTAAAAATTAACATATCATCATTACATATGCGTACATCAAAGTTGTAGAGTTCCTATTTGTGATTATGTTAATAACAAATATAGTATTTATCTAATGCGATTGTCAATCTATGAATTGTGTTGGATTGATTTATAGTGTTTGTGATCAACATAATTGTAGTTTGTCTAAGTAGGACAATTCAAAGTTGCATTAACAGTATCGTAGCAGCATTTTTGTTGTGCTATGTAAATTTAGAGATCTCGGCTCAATATGTTTTCATATGGCATTTCTCAATGTGCATGTAATATTGAGAAACATTATCTATGAAAACTAAGAAAAGAAGCTGTCAAAATTTACATAAAACTGAATAATGGTGCATTCGAATGTGATATTTGCTTATGCACTTTTGGAGGGGCTCGGGCCATTGCCTTGTAGCAAATAGTTCAACATGCAAACATGACAATTCATATGCAATTTCTTACGTGAAGTACAAGTTGTACTTTAAAAGTCTGCATATCTTTTGTAGGTTTTAAGGAATGTTTGTTTGCATATTTTTCAAGGATATTAGATGGATGCAGGCGAATGTGATTAGACACATGAAAGGGTAGATGCAATTGGCATACGATTTTTGTATTCATGGAAAGTGCAGACAAGTTCCTTCAGTTTGCGTATGGTATAATAGAATCACGTGATCAAATGTTCATGCAAGAAATGTGATAATAATTTTTTAGAAAAGAAGATAACATTTGTATAGAAGTAGTTTTATGTCGAACAATTATGTATGAGATTGCCATAAAGAACCACATGAGGAGTGGTGGATACAAACTTACATGAAAGAGAAGTTTGGTCAAGTCATCGATCCGGTTGAACATCGATTCAAGGTGATTCCACAAACACTTTACATATTAAACATTTTATAAATTATAATTTTCAACATATCTAGTTTCTTACCTAGAAGTTTTTTTTTATAATTTATAATTTTATTTGATTGCGAGATGGATACGTCGAGTGGATCATTCAAAAGTACTAGATTCTAGCCAATTGTCCCCCGTTCAATGCTAACACATGGTGTAAGGTAGCTGCCTGCCAAATAAGGGTCGTTTATCATGTTTTCCAAATTGTCTTGCATATCCCAACACTTTTAGCTCCTACAGGGTAATTTTACTTTTAATTATCACACTATTTTTTCTCAATTAAATGCAGTATATTTAAAAAACTAATCATTGTCATTTTCCTTATCAATTTGATTAGGTGCCACACACAAATCAATTAGCTAGGATTGCTGAGCTGAAGGCCGAGAACGCTGACTTGTGGAACTGATTCTCTCTATTCTAGGCTAAGATCAAAGAGGAAATCCAGCATCAAATTAATTAATGTTGTAGTCAGTATGACCATCCATGAGTTAGTACAACATGAGATCATACTAGCTACCTCTTTCCCACTTGGATTATAGATTGGATTCTTAGCTTGCAGAGATCCAAATAGGAACACCCCAAATGATTAGCCAGGCTTCAAATCTCAGTGACTGTTATCAGAGACATTTTAGGATTTTTGAAAAAATTGTATGATTCTTTAATTAAAACAAAACATTTTTTTATATATATTTCTAATTTCTTGTATATATAGACATAGACACACGTCAATTTTTTTGACGTGGATAAGCCCCAAAGCACAAGGCGGATAACTATTTATTCATGAAAGAGTGATGTACCTTATATCCACGATTTTGTGCCTGTTGACACCCAATTTCGTCCGACCATAAAAAATTTTAAAAGAAATTAAATAAAAAAAAATTATTATTTTTATTGTTATTATTATTACTAAAAATTTTAATTAGTTTAAAATACATTTTTTTTTTGTGAAGATTTGATTTAAAATGATATATGTGTGTATTTGAAAGAAAAAAGAAAACTCCAAAAAAATGGCAAAATTTAAAAGTTTGAGGTAAAAATGACAACATTAAGAAGTTTCGGGAAAAATTGACAAATTCTGAAAGTTCCAGGAGCATTTGGTAGTTTGTCACATAAAATTTTGGGCCTGCCGACGTTTCTGGCGCAAATTGACAGAAAACGACAAAATTGTCAAAATCAGAAGCTTCAGGAACTTATCCAGAGGCTGAGAGACGTAAAGGACTAAAATTGTCATTTTACCAATTTAAAAGATAAGTTTGAAACTTTTTATTAATTTATCCATCAACAGTTCAGCCAAACTTCCTCTATAAATAGCCCCCAAAATTTTGTGCTGAACACAGAAAAAAATACAGAGAAAGCTTAGAGCTCCGTTTTAAAAAATAAAAAAAATTACTGCCTTAGCCCCTGGCTCTCCTTCCTTTCTCCAGAAAATCCCAAAATTTTTTATTTTGACAGTTCGACCATCTTCTTCCTTCCATTTCCCGTGCGTTCTCTCTCTCTCTCCTCTCGTTTTCTCTCTCTTTCTCCTTCCTCTGCCGGCCGTCGCCTGCCGCCGCTCCGTCCGCGCCGCCGCCACGCCGCCGCTGCGTTCCTCCCTTGCGCCACCCTGCCCTTCCTCTTCCTCCCCTGCGCCGTGCCTGCTCCTCCCTCGTCCTCCCTCGCATGTGCTCTGTCTCACGTTCCCAGCAAAATTCAAAATTAAAACTAAAGGGTACAACCCTTGTTTTGTCCTCTATTTTTTTATTTCTTTCACTTTGGTCACTAACCTTTTATTTTGTTCTTGCAGAATTAATTCCTAACTATTTTAATTTTTACTTGTTTTACTTATTTTTTATTATTACTAACCCTTTTTTTTTTTGTTATTAACTTACTAACAACTAACTTTTAATATTATTATTGTTACTAACCTTTTAATTTTTGCATTATTACTAACTTTTATAATTGTTGTTAACAATTAATTAACTTTTTATTATTGTTGTTAATTAATTAATTTAATTAACTTGGCTAACTTTTTATTATTGTTGTTAATTAATTTAATTAACTTGTCTTACTTTTTATTATTTTTGTTAATTAATTAATTAACTTGGCTAACTTTTATGGTTGTTAATTAATTAATTTAATTAACTTGGCTAACTTTTATTGTTGTTAATTAATTAATTTAATTAACTTGACTAACTTTTTATTATTGTTGTTAATTAATTAATTTAATTAACTTGACTAACTTTTTATTATTGTTGTTAATCAATTAATTTAATTAACTTGACTAACTTTTTATTATTGTTGTTAATCAATTAATTTAATTAACTTGACTAACTTTTTATTATTGTTGTTAATCAATTAATTTAATTAAACTTGGCTAATTTTTATTATTGTTGTTAATTAATTTAATTAACTTTGCTAACCTTTATTATTATTTATTTTTAAAGTGGATGGCCAAAAAGCTCCACTTTATTATTATTAATTTTCCTTTATATAATTTTTTTTAATTTAATTCACCTTTACCCTTACTTAAATAAATAAATGAAAATTAAAAGAAGATTATTTTTTAAGCCTAATAAAAATAATTTTTTAAAAAGCCAATTATTTTTATTTTTCTTTTATAAATTGAATAATTATTTAAATAATAAATAACTTTCACTAAAAAAAAAAAACTAAAAGAAAGATAAGAAAAAGATAAGAAAGATAAGAAAAAGATAAGAAAAATAAGAAAAAGATAAAAAAAGAAAAGAAAGAAAGAAAAGAAAGAAAAGAAAAAGAAAAGATAAAAAAAGAAAAGAAAGAAAGAAAAGAAAGAAAAGAAAAAGAAAAGAAAAGAAAAGAAAGAAAAGAAAGGAAAAATAAAACTAAAAGAAAGATAAAATCAAAAAGAAAGAAAAGAAAGAAAGAAAAGAAAGAAAAGAAAAGAAAGTGTAAAGAATAAAAAAATAAATTTTTTAGATTATTAATAAATCTAAAAACAAAAGACTTACAAATTAGTAATAATAAATTCCATAAAAATAATAATTATATAACTAACAATTAATTAAAGTAATTTCCATATCCGGATGATCCAGCAGGATCTACGGTTTGGAAAATATCAAACTTTCAAAATAAATAAATTAAATAAAAAGATAAAAATCCATATTTTTACGATATGGATTAAAATTTTCACCAAATTCCGTGTCCAAATGACTCGGCAGAGTCCATGGTTCGGAATAAAAATCTTCCGTGTCCAAATGACTCGGCAGAGTCCATGGTTCGGAAGTATAAAATTCTATACAAATTAATTACCAAAAATCTACATCCGATTAATTCAGTTAAAAATTCTAGATTGAAAATTAACTGAAATTTATTTAAAAGCAAAGCGAAACAAAATTAAAATCAACTAAGGTGCCAATTTTTGGGCGTTTTAACAAAGTTGTTTTAACGTAACCGTACTCCCGATCCCCGAACTCTCGCAGACCATATTTTAGGTATCCAATCGACCTAAGAAAAACCGATTGGTGGCGACTCCCGAAAACGAACCACACGTCGCCACAGTGCCATAAAAGGAACACGTTTCTTTAAAGAAAAAAATCATGTTTAAACCTATTATTGCTTAGTTTTCATGATGTCTTAAAAATGAATATCTAAAATTGCTAATCAGTCTAGTTTCAAACTGGCCGTTAATGTATTTTTTTTTTGAAAAAGGAAAAATTACAAAAATCCTGTTGAGGTTCGGTAAAACCTAAGATTGTGTTCTTGATGTTTCAAAAACTTACACTTACCCTCTATCAAGTTAACACCATTAATGATTGTTAAGATAAAAAAAAAAAAAAACAAATAACTCAGTTTTACTGTGCTAACTTTCTTCATTCAACAACTTTGCCCCCCAACTTCCCTCCATCCCACGGGTAATTGTCACATCCGCCCTAATGTACGTACGCCAGGGACGGAACGCAAACGTCCGCCCCCCCCCCCCCCTCCTCTTTTTTTTTTTTTTTCTAAATCCAATTTTTTAATTTCATATTTAATTAAAAATAATTATATATATATTTATTAAAAAATTATTCTTGATAGTGTTCTTTCATATTTTAATGAATTAAATCAATTACCATTTTTTATTTTTAACACCAAATAATTCTCTTATTTTATAAAATCTATTTTATTATTTCTATTGTTGGGATCCAAATTAGTTACAATTTTTCATATTTTCACACTAAAATATTAATATTCTAACCATCACACAGAATGAGATAATATAAAATGAAAAATTGGTATCTATATTTTTATTTTTCATTAGAAATTAGACACCATAATATATGATATTGGATATCAACGTAGGTAAAATTAGACACTTCTATAGATTATATTAGACATTAGTACATAACTTGTTTGCATAAAAATATAAAATTTTTAATTTTTTTTAAATATGTTTGCTTTTTTTTTTAGTATCCAATTATATCTATGTGGTATCTAGTTTTATATAGAATGAAGGAGACATGCAGAGTGTCATAATTAAACATTTAGACATCAAAATCATGTAAATTGTACATTTCCTTATCAAATTTAGATCCTTAACCCATCATGCTAGACATTCGACCATCATTATCAGACATTTAGATACTTCAATTCAATACTTGGGACATTATACTCAAACAACTTGCTGACATTTATATGCTAGAATTGAAGGTAAAATTATGATATAATTTTTTAATTAAATATCCTTTAAAATAACATTATTGTACTCCAAATTAAAGGTAAAATTTGAATAATCAAACTATTTTATCCTCAACACTATAAAAACAACTTGTAGACATTTATATACTAGAGATAGACACTAAAATAGCAGACATAAACACTAGAAACCCAATTTTAGACATTTAAAGGTAGACACTATTTACCTATCATTAAATATTAATTGTATTAATTTATCCGTTAGTGGTGTACGTTCGTCGTGGGGGACAGTATCATATCTCCCATCCCACTCTACTCCTTCACCCTAACTCTCCTCTGTCAGCCCATCGAATTGCCCATAAACCCGCCACTAGCCCTCGCCATCTCCGTCCAAGCGTCGCTCTCATCGGAACTCCCAAATCTCCCCTAACTCTACTCCCGAATCTCCTTTCGATTTCTGGCGTCAACGCCCTCATTCTCCTCACTTGCATAGCTTTCTGAGATTGCTTTGTGGGGCGAGGGAGAAATAGGAGAAGAGGAAGAACCAAGCAACGTCAAGGGTTTCGCTCTCGCCGTTTGGTCACCGAGGCCATCGCCTTCTCTGAAGTAGATCGCTAGTTTTACTTAAGTCTGTTCGTGGTCTTTTTAATCTGTTCATTGGTTATGGCTGTTGTTATTCCCGGAAAATACAGGGAAAAGGGACGAGATCGTCCAGATGGGAAATCAAACCCACCTTCATGAAATCTGCAATCAAACTCATTCCTTGCCTTAGGGACGACTCAATAAGTAAGAATCGGGAATCGGGAAGCGGCTTGCTGTGAGGGAGTTGGATCTTTAATTAAAACCACTGAGCTGCCATGGGAGAGGAGAGCGGAAGATAAGAGAGCAAAGATTTGCCTTGTGTGCGATGGCAGGAATCTGAAGTTGGCAGGGGATTAAAATTTAATTTGTTTTTCCAGATTTATTAGTTTATTTGAGCCGATTTTAATGGTTCGAGGCAAAATTTTTAAGGAAAAAGATTAGGATGGTAAAATCAGTCATTTCCCCTTTTTATATTAACAGTGAATGATAGAATTAACTTGACTAGGGTTTTTATAGGTTTTTAAAACAACGAGGACATATTTGTAGGTTTTACCAAACCTTACGGGGGGTTTTGTAATTGTTCCTTTAGGAAAATATCTTCATGGGATTCTCATTCAGTGATTGCATATCCCAACATTCAGCGCGCTCAATATCTAACCAAAGTAAATCGAAAGTGATCCAATATATTTTGAGAAACTTACAATTATCACCCTTATTGTATGCCCTAATCTATAATTTATCTATTTTATTTTTAGAAATCTACATTTTATCTCTTAAATTTTTTATACTGTCTAATAATAACTTTTGAAACTGTATTTAAATTATACGATAGTTATTTTTTAGTAATTTAAATCTCTTCAATACTTTTTTTATAGTTAATAGATATTTTAGATTATTAGTGTTTTTTCTATAAGTGTATTTTTCTCCCTGTAAATACATATAATCATTTCTTAATGGTTGGTTGGCTATGAGAAAAATATCAAAAATTTGAAATTGTTAGAACATGACAATCAAACAGTTTGAATCAGGATTTCAGAAGTTCTTATATGACATTGTAAAGGAAGCATGGGGTAAAGTGTAGGTGTTTTAATATAGAGAGGTCAAAGTATAGGTTAGAGCAAACCACAAGGGGGCTTTTGTAATTTTCCCTATTTCAATATATTTGCCTAAGCTTGTGTTAAATGTTTGCTAGTTTACTGGCTAGACATTTTTTTTTCCACCCATTTTACTTTAGTCTCCTGGCCACTTCTTCGGTAGCGGCAGTCCAAAGTTTTGTTGAGGAAGACAAACAAATATGTACAACTACAGAACATTAAACGAAAAACACAAAACAAAACAAATACGTAATCTACAAGCAAAAAGTAATTTAGGGCCATAATTCGGCGTGGGTAAGCCCCAAAGTAGGCCTTAAATTTTGGGGCACTCTCATATATTTTGGGCCTTATAATTATTGGACCTTTGCTGGACTCTAGACCACGTCATAGCCCTGGCCAATCTTTCTCATGTGAGCAAGTGCTCTTATTGGGGCCTTGCACTGGGAACTCCGAACTCCTTCCTCAGGCCCCAAGCACAAGGTATCAACACCTCGAGTTTTCTTCTTTTTCTTCCTTTATGATTGTTTTCAATCTTAACAGAGATAGAAAATAAAACCATTTAAATACATACCCCAACAAAAGATTAATATTTTATTGTTTTCTTCATACTTCCACTAACTCAATTTTTCTTATATCAATGCTTGCTGATGCTTTTTTAAAAATAAATAAATAAATACTGGACAATTATAAGGGCACTCTTTGAAGAGAGTTTTCTTGAACAGTTTAAATTTAATTGAACTTTGCATTAAGTGCCTTTCTGCTGGATAAGTTTGTAGACTCACTTTTGTATCAAGACTGTGTAACTGTAGTATTTTCCAAAACTAATATTTAGAACCTATATATAACATTTCATCCAAGTAATATTTATTTATATTTATGGATGTGTTTTATTTATTTATTTATTTATTTTGTTAATAACCTACACTATTGAAGAAAGAGTTTGTCCTGCATTCTCAACTTAATTGGCAATATACCGGACTTCTAGTGAGAAGACTTGGGTTTAAGTCACATTCCAAAATAGCAAGCATCTTAAAATGGTTAAATTAAAGTTAGAGTTCTCTAATATTTTACATAGCAGATAGGGATGGCAACAGGGCGGGTTGGGCACGGATTCGCCATATCTGTTGTGTGACCGCTAAGGCTAGTGAGCGGGAAATCATACTCACGTCTGCCACCTGTGTGTCACGGGTTTCCTGCGGATAATCAACGAAGACACGCACCATTATTTTTCAGACACCAATTGGCTAAGGTACCATTAAAAGGCAAATGAACAAAAACCTTGGAAGAGATTTTAGAAGTAAATCTGAAGGTTGAGAATAAGATTGGAACGAAAAATAACAGAAACCCAAAAAATCTCAAGTCGATGAAATAATGAAAAGTGAGTAGAATGTTGAGCTAGCTTGGAATCTTCTCCGGATTTCATAATCCAGAATAAAAAATCTCTGGCGCATGAGAACAAGAGAAGTGACTCACGCTTCCTACTAGCTACCTAATACCAGCTTGATGGGATGGGATGAAATAAATGGTGGGTCAGAAGATTATTGATAGCCAAATGAAGAAAAAAAAGAATAAAGATAAAAGAGGACAACACATGAAGAAGAAAGAGGACTAGCAGTAATATGGTAAAAAGTAGGGTCTAGGTTGTATTATATAGGGTTTACGTTTATTTTATTCAGTAAATTACATGTTAATCACTTGAATTACTTATTTTTTTTATATTAGTTTATTATTTTCAAAAGTTACAATTAAGTAATTGACAGACAACAAAAACTTGTGACGGGTTGCGGGTATGACAGATTTACCCACGGGGTAAAATAAAAATTCATACCATATAAATGACTATAATTTTCACAAAATATACGTAACTCATCGACCAGATATCCACAAGTTGCAGATTTTACCTTATTCATTGTCATCGTAGAAAACATTTCACCCTCTTTAACTCTTCTATAATACCTTTAGCTGTGTTATTGAAAATTTGAAATGGTTCTTAGTATTTAAAAAAAAAAAAAAAAAAGAAGAAGAAGAAGAAGGAAAGGGTTGACCAGTCAAGCCGGAGGAGGCGCACGTGCGCGTCCCTAACTTCACCATGGGCCAGTCGTCAGCTCTGACTCTTAATTCGGCCATTATTAATCGGGCCTGATCCTGATAACCCCTACATATGAAACTTGTTTTACAAGCAAACCCATAAAATTCAAAAGATAAATCGCATCTTAATACCTGACATCACCCGCACGTAATCATTTCCTTAATTTGGCACTGTCTCTGCTCCCACTTTCACTTCAAGCCTCGCTCAGCTCAGACTCTTTTTGTTTCTTTTTTTTTTTTTTCCTTAAAATTATTCACCTTTATTCTTAAATTTTTCTCTGATGGAGGGATCAAATTTTCACGTCTCTGTTGCTTTGGTGAGTTAAAAAAGAAGGGAGTACTGTGAAGTGAGGCCCCAGGCTGCAGTCATCGCTCCATTCAATGCTTTTGCCATGGGACGGTGATGATGATGTAGTTTGCCTTCGTGCACTAGAATTCCTTTAAAAGGTGGATCCTACAAGACAACTCCTCCTCTTCTTCTTCTTCTTCGTGTTTCTTTAATCCATGTCTTCGACCTAGTTGTTCTATAATTAAAAAAAACAAACTTAAAATAACAAAAATTCAAGTCTTCATCCAATGATTAAAAGTGGCGCTACCTAGAGGGTCTTATGTCCGAGTCCAGCAAGATTTGAGGGTCAAAAAGGCGAAAAAAAAAATGCGAGGGTCTTTTGGTACTTTACCATTTTTTTTCTTTCTTCTATCGCATCTTTCTTTTCGGAGCGGAGCGGAGGGATGAATTGAAGTCAATTGGAGATCAAGTGTGTGGTTGGTGGTGCTATTTTGAAGCGTACGTGAGGTCAAGTTTGCCAGTAAGTAGAAATAGGACCATTTCCTCCCCCATTTCCCCAAAAAACTTAACAAATATAATGCTATACACTTTCGTAGTAGTTCACTCGTACTTTATAATTAAAATTTTCTTTTACTCTTATTACTTTCAACATATAATCGAAATAATGCTTGCAAGTTTGGTATATTTGACAAATAAATCAAGTAAATTTAACAAATTAAAGAACGTCGCGACAAGGTACTTTCACTAATCTTTCTCAGATAATAAATGGTACTGATGAATAATTATAATTATAGACAGAAATATAGGTAAATTCCTAAAAAAAAATAATCAATTTTTAATGCATCAACGTTTGTCGAAACTCAAATTTATAAAACGTTTTAGCACAAAAAACAAATATCATCATCTTGCTTGAAACGGCGGTTTCTTCGAAACTCTTCTTTCATCTTTGAGCAAAGATAGGGGCCCGTTTCATGCTAACTCACCTCAATCAAGTACAAGAGAAAGACAGGGTCTACATATGTACATGCTTCAACCTTTTAAATTTAATGTTTTGGCGAACCTGACCTTTATCGTATTGATTTCCAAAACTAATTTTCTTAACTTGATTTTCTTTATTCACAACAATCAACGATTTCTATTTTTTTTGGTATATATACTATGGGAGGAAGGCTACGTGTGTGACCAACCACGAGCCTCAACCAAGGCAGATCTGGCTTTCGTTGTACTTGTTTTAACAAATCATTTGCTTAATTGTAGTATTTTTTTTTTTTAAGAAATGAATCTTATTCATTTGGTTTAGTATTCAGCGGGGATTTTCATAAGTGATTAATTTTCATTTTTTAGGTCGGATAAAGAAAGGAAGTTCATAAAAATTAACTATTTTGCTAAAAAAATATAATTCAAATTATTATAAAGTAATAGAATCTTAATTTTTAAATGATATTGGTTGAGGAAAAAAAGTTGAGAGCATACGCCTGGCGGTACGCCATTAGAAATTGAAATGATATGCATACAAAAACTTTAATACTATTTGGGTTAAATTCAGCAATGTGTGGACAAACGACAATTGATATACTTTTCTCATGATTATGTAACAAGGAATTCAAATTCAATACAAAAACTAATTTCTCCAAAAGAATTTAAATTCTAATAGCTCAATCTCACCTACATATTTCCCTGTTAAATTAATTAAATTTAAGCACCTTTTTTTTTTTAAAGAAAAAAAGAAAAACCAACTTCTTTATTTCACATGCTTTTTGCTGAACTAATGACTACCTTATATGCTACCCACATCTGAATTTTGCATCATGTGAAGCAGAAAAGTAAGTTCTTTCCTTATACACACACATACACTTTTTATTTTAATCACTGAGCAAAAGCTGTGGGAAGAAATCAGCAATTCCCAACACACACGAACAGACATGCTTCTTATACTGCTTTCTGCTAAGCAACTTTCACGCCCGGCCAGCTGCATATATATACATATTGCTTGTATATAGGAGACTGTTATTTTATTTAATTAATAATTACTAACATATGAGCATTTGCTTAAGCTTAACTGTTCTTTTGTTTCCAGAAATGGATAATATTCACTCTCGTCAGTGTTTCAAGTCTTAACCCTGTTATTGTGCTTTTTTCGTGAAAATTAATTACTACGTACACCAGATAAAAGTAGTATACGCACCCCTGCAATAGGCGTTAATATATTAATAGATATGAAAGCAGGAAGAATGGCAATATAGGAAATTCATGTTCTCATTTTTTTTATTCCAATTATTAGATGTTTGCCATGTGTACTTTCAAGTGTTTTCTGCCTATTTCACCCCAAATTATTAGTTTTAAAAACCAATTCCAGCCCCCCAAGGTTTCACCCACGATTTTGTAACTCCCCACCCACTACTCCGCCAACATCTCCCACCTAACCATTTAACTTACACCACTACTCCACAATTAAACTATGCTGGCAGTTACATCAATTCAAGTATAAATATCTCATGCTCTTTACAGTTATAATGTTTGGCTTCTTTAACTTGAAGGCCAACCTTCTTCCAACATTCTTGAACCATTTTGTGCCTCTAGACCACGTCTCTAGCAACATATTCATATTCATGTAGAAAATTGCAACAGCAAGTAATCATTAAGGCAGCAGACAAACATAAATCCCAAAACCAGGTAGTTGTGCTTCCTTATTTAATTTTGATGAACCATTTTACTTTTCAAAGATGAATGATACTTATATTTCTTCCTTCAATTGCAGTCCCTTGTACCTGTTTACCAGCCATCAACAGTTTCAGCAATTCAAACATACAATATCAGGTTTGAATGTTATCACCAGTTTATTGTTTTGATTGATATATGTTATGCGATTTCTTTGCAAATAGTTAACTACTGTATGTTTGTACATTAACTGTATGTGTTTTTTGTGTTAATTGAACTATGTAATACAATGTCTTTCTTCATGATCTAAGATGCAGCTTTTTGGATACTATTCCTACAGGTTACTTATAGCAAAAATTTCATAACATGATTTTAAAAAATCCAAATAGGATGCAAGTGTTAAGATGCTGTTGCTAAAACTGCAAACTCTTTGCATAAACTCGAAACGGTGTCCAAGGAAAAGTGCACTATGCTTCTATTTTTGGTTTGAACTTGAGTTTTATTACCGTACTTGATTTCTGATTGGAAGAAGGGACATCAAGTACATGTGTAGAAAAACCTAGCTTTCTCAACGAACATAATTCATAAGGTCAACCACAATGACACACAGGAAGTAACAAATCTTCCCCTATTTCTTGAAGAACATAAGTATTAAATAAAGAAACACTTCTGTAATAGTGGGGAGGGATAGATATGGATCATTTTGTCGCCCATGGATCACCCACTTCAACACATTTTAATCAAAATCTAACTATATGTTTCTTTTTCAGCAATGTTAGTTGCACACAGATCAGAAATCTAAACCGCTATAGTTGACTATAAAATCCAGGCATTGTAATCATTCACTTCAAACAGAGTGAAGGTATGATAAAATTCTATGCTGAAATTTCTCTTAGCAAGTTATTAGGCATTCCAAGCAAAAGGATTTTTGACGATGGTCCCAACAATCATTTCCTACCATGGGGGAAGACGAAGTAAACAAATCAACGACAGCAACCCAGAAAATTGACAAATCGTTTTCAGAAGCTCACAGGGAAAGGGACAGAAGAGACTCGAGAGAGTACCAGTGGGTGGGCAAGTTGAAGAGCAGCATGTAGCTCGGGTTCTTACCGTCGCCGACTTGCCGGGACTGCTTCCGGCCTTCCGCAGAGCACAAAAACACGCCGCGAGTCTGTCTTAACTTTCGTCAGTCGCGTATGACGGGCTGAGGAGTGAAGTGAGGCCGACGTCGACAGAAGACGAGCAGAGCTGCAGCGGTCGCGGACTCGCGGCGGTCGCGGAGGCGGAGCTCTCTGGTCTGGCTTTGGCCCTTTGCCGACGGCGTCGAGACTCGCTGGTTCGCTGGTCGCGGAGGCGGAGCTCTGTCGCTGGTACGCTCGCGTTGTCGCGCGATTTCCTTTGACAATCGGTGATCGCTGTTGCTGCTCAGGTGCTTAATCGTGATCGGTGATCGCTGTTGGCCTGTTGCTGCTGAATCGCGAATCGCGAATTCGTTTGCCTGGTGCGGTGCCGGTAGCGCTACGAGCAGTTAGGGATTAGAGGGGTTAGGACTTAGTTTGGGCTTACGGGGTTAGGACTTAAGTTAATGGGCCGGGCTGACCAACTGTTAATATTAGTGGGCTGGTGGTAGGAAGGGAACTGAGCCTTTTCGAGTTGGATTCGGGTAATAACCGAACCAACCCGATTTCGAAGCTTGCAAAACGGATCTTCGGGTTGACCCGAATCCACTTAATTCATATCTTCAACCCGACCTTAACCCGTAAAATAGGGTCGGGTTTCGGGTTAGGGTCAACTTCTTTCACCCCTACTCGCCACCACCAGAAAGAGCCACAGGACGACGGCGTAGAACGCCGACAGGCAGATTATGCTGCATGTAATAGTGAGATGTTGCTCTGACGGCAAGGAAGAGGGATAGAGTAAGATATTGCTAGGGTTTAGACAAAGTAGCGTATTTATATGGCTTGGAAAAAATAAAAATGCTGTTTAGTCCTTAGTGAATTATTATTTTGTCACTTAAGTGCCCATAGTCTCTTTCTGTCCATCACTATCCCCTCTTCTATCTTTGCACTACAACTCAACGCTTCATTCTTTTTCCCTTAAAACTATTCATTTTCTAGGCGTCCATTCAAAAACATTTGGGTCATTTTCTCCTCTTTCAATTGTTAGTCGTATCTTGAACCTTTTTTTATGCCAATTATCTACCAGGCTGCACTTCTCATTAGTTTTTGTTTAGATTGCTTTTTAGCTGGTGGGTTTTAATGAATTACTTTTGGGTCACGTGCATTTTATTTGTTTCCTATTATAGTCCATTTTGAAATGCTTATATGTGTTTCTGATTTAAAATTTACTATAAATAAAATTTAAATTTTTTTGATTGTGTATAATTTTTTTTAATAATACCAATGTTATTTAAAGTTAAAGTTGTAAATAATTAATTACTTCTTGAGAAATTTTGTCTAAAAATTATGAAAAAAATAAAAAATAAAGAAACATTTTTAAAAATTTTGGGTTCTTAAATTTTTTGCCGCAGTTTTTTAATTCTTGTAACATTTAATGATTTACATTTTCCCTTTTTTGAAAGATGATTTATATTTTCTCTTGCAATCTAAGTTTTAAAGAACTTGTGTATACAATTACTGGAACACATTTTTTTTTATATGAGCTACTATGCCAGCCATTAGACGAGTTACAATTTTTTTTTTTATAATACCAACATTCTTTAAAGATAAAATTGTACATACTTAATTAATTCTTGAGAAATTTTGTCAAAAAATTTATGAAAAATTAATAAAAATATTTTTTAAAATATGGGTTCTTAAATTTTTTGCGACATTATGTTTTAAATTGTTATAACATTTAATGTTTTATATTTTCTTTTGTAAGTTGAGTTTTAAACAATATATATTTTTTTATATGAACTACAATCCCGTCCGTTAGACGGGTTATGAAACTAGTTGTTATTTATATGCCATAGAAATTAAAGCACTTTTATATAACAGTAATATATATATTTTCATTAGATGAGTATAAACAACGCCACTGCTACTAATAATCATTTGTATTCCTCTTTTTGACTTTTAATTCTGATCGACTGGAATAGTTATTAAAGTCTAAATTCAGGTCTTAAAAATTTACATTTCTATAATTTTGAAAGAAGAAAAAACATGTTAAGTTTTAGTAGAAACTTACATGCTGGTAAAGATAGGTAGAGTTTCAACTATAGTCGTAGAAAAGTAGAAACATTAAAACTTTATATTTCTATGTTGTTAGGTCAAATTTGTTGAAATTTGTAAAAAAAAAAAAAAAGAAAAGAAAACAAGTTGAATATATATAAGTCTATTAGGTTGTTCAATTTTTATACAACCTAACTTAACCCATTTCGAGTTAAAACAAAAAAAAAATAAAGATAGCAATAAAAAGAACCATATATCGCCCCTTAATTTTTTTTCTAGGTTCTTTGTCTCACTTGTCTACTATCTTTCATGATAAGTTGTTGAGCAACCTCACTTGCTATTTTTGTTTCTTAGAAAAAAAAATAATCAAACTATTGTATTTCTTGTGTTTTATTTTTTCTTTAAAATGTTTTCTAATAGTTTGTCATTTCATATATTTCATGTCTAACATTTATTTTCTATTTTGCTGCTTGAATGATGAAATGATAAGAGAAGAGGAGATGGAGATACTGATGGTGCATGCATTGATACTATTATTTGCCATAACGTTCTATATGGTATACAAGATGATTAACATTTCTTATTATGGATCCTATGGATGGCAAAAGTATACGTTTGTCCCCTTAACTTGCAACTCAAGCAAGTTGGTGCACAGCTTATTACTCATTAAATATTGAGACAACATTGGGTGGAATATTAAAGTGGTTGTGGTTGGCTGATATGGCGTTGATGGTTTAATGACCAGCCATCCAATAGTCCAACACTTCCTATAACTTTTCCTCCCAAACATTCTTGTTAATTTGCCACGCACCACACTTGTTTGGCAGCCACTATCACCACATCACTGTCACTGCTCACTGAAACTAAGGTTTTACTTTTGCATGCTAGCGTCACTGTCCCCAACACTAAATCTGGTTAAGAATTTGTTTCACCAAGTTGCCTTTACATCGTTGCCTTGCCATCCCACACTCCAAATTCATTCAAGTCACCCATTTATGGCCACCGCAGTCTCATTGATCTCAATCTTGATGTCGTCATACTAGAGAGTTGACATGGAGGTAAAGATATGTGCATTTAGGTTCCACCAGCTAAAGTTTAAATAACCTAATGAAAGACAAGTTTGAACTTGTTAGCGAACTTATAGCATCTAGAATGAGATTTTAATGGTAGAATAAAGATTGTACCTTTAGAGAAAGGTATCAACGGTCTAAATTGCAAGGATCAAGAATAACATCATCTTGTTGTCTGCAAAGACTTCATTCTTAATAGCGGTGGCTTGGATTTTCATGGAGGGTAGTATTAGGAGGTATTGGCCTAGACCCAATTGTCAGTGGCCATGGGCAAACCCAGTTTTTTTGAAATTAAGCGGGTAAAGATAAGTTCTCCTTGAACTTTAGTTCTTATAAAAGTATTTAAACTAATTTCAAGGAAGCTTAAATGTATTTTATATCATGACTAAACATGCAATTTTACCATTTTAAGTGGGCCAAAGCCTCCCCCAGCCACCCCTTGGTACACCTCTATCAATGGCAAACCGATTAGCGATAACTACCAAACGTGGCTCGTTTGACTTGGCGATGAAGATGCTAATATTCAACATAGCGAGAGTAGCTAACACTTCTAAGTTGTTCTCACAGAGCTTGACTCAATTGAGTCCTTAAGATTTCAAGAGCTCCACCACTTGGGTCACGATGGATGATTGTTGGCAACATAACAGAGTTCACCTCAAAAAACCCACTAGCTAGTGTCAGAGAGCTAAATGGCAGAATAGATAACAAACAAACCTAGCCACAACCACGTCATGATTGCATTGGACACTCTTTGTTTGTCTACAATACCTATTGGACTAACTTAAAAATTTTTATAAAATTTTATGGGCCAATATTACTAAATGAATAGTGAGTTGTTAGGGGTGAGCATAGGTTTTGTAGAACTAAAACCCAACCTAAACCACCCCTATTAGGTTGATTTGGTGTGGTATAAAATTGATGATAGGTCACGGGTTTGTTACAATTTTGAAAAATCCATTGGTTCTCGGGTTGGTCCTTTGTTTCATGTGTACTCAACTCGATGTAGAACCGAACCGAAAACATATGTTTAAATATATTAAAAGAATTGTGATATTATATAGTTACTCATATATTCATAAATTTTAACGTATATTATGTGATTGCTTTTTAACTTCAAATATATGATGATTGTCTCTTTGTTGAATTTTGCAACTTAATGTGCTACCATTCTAAATTGTACTAATTAAATATGTATTTGAACTTGGATGTTGTGGTGATTTGTGCTAAATTTATTAATGTGATGAACATTGATGGTCCATGGATCTAGTTATTTTCTTCTTTTCAATTGCTTTGTTTATAAAATTGTATTCGATTTTATAGCCGTGATAAGTATATGACACTGAAAAGAACCAAGAACTAGAACAAAAAAAACTAAGCCAATGGTTCTGGCTCCTTTTAGTTTGTGGATAGCTAAGATTGGATTTTTTTAGACCCATCATTATTTGGATTTGTTCAATTTCATGGAAAACCACACTAAAGGAGAAATAGGTTTTAGTAACCAGTTATGGCAACCGTATATTCAATGGCAACATAATTGGTGGCCAAAAAGTGGAACACATTATGGGTGACTGTCTGGCAACTGTTTTTCTTTTGGTTGCTAAGATGGTGGTCAAGATGATCACCGTTGACCATTATTTGGCTACTTTTTTTTCGATCGCTCACCATTGACCATCATTTGGCTACTTCTTTTTTCGGTCACCAGGACGGCCACCATTAGCCACCATTTGGCTGCCATTTTTTTCGGTCGCCATGACAATCACCCCTTTCTGATAATCTATGTCAGTGATTCTTGTAATTGTCCCACCTTACAGTTTGAGCTGTAGATCTATAAACAAATCTATGATTAAAAACCTCTCAATCCTTCTATAAAAATCTTCCTAAATCTTCTTCATCATCTCTATATCTTTCACCTCCTTCATCCTTTCTACTACCTCCCTCCTTCAAGTACAACTCAAGTTTTTTCTTTTCCATGGAATCATTTTCCTTTTCCCTCATTCCTTTATCATGTTCTTCCATTGTCTCTAAAAATCGGTAGCTTCTTTATACTGCACCCACCATTTCTTCTTCATCTCTCTACAAACATGCAAGCTTCATTATGGCAAGCTCATCTTTCATAGAAAAAAAACAAATGCTTAAATCGCAATGAAGAAAAAGGAAGAAAATAGAAGATTAAATTGCAATGAAAAATGGAAGAATTCATAAACTGGTTTGGGTGATAGAGATTTTCAAAAAAGTAGTTGATTCTAAGTTCTAACAATGAGATTAGCCACCAAAAAGAGAAGAAAAAACAAAAAATTGGTTTTGGACCCAAAATTATCAATATCACTTGAGAAATATAATCAATTTAAAATAGGATTAGCTACCGGAATAAAATGATTGTCATAGCCATCATTTTGGCGACTGTATCTTATGATCACCATTTTGGGCAACCAACAGTGGTTAGCCCCTAGCAACTATAGTTCTGCCCACCATCTGGCCATTGTCCATCTTATAATGTCCCATGTTTATGATATGACACTTTCATTATGTATGAGACTATTAATAAATGAAATGTTATGAAACATAAACATCCGAATATAATCTAGATAGCTATAACTTTTTCATATGTTTAAATGCTTTTTCAGTTTGAATGCTATGACTCTACACAATTTTATAATTTTATAATTTTAGAAAAACTAAAACACTCTGACAAAAATGCCAACTTGAATAAGCATGCTAGAAACCTATCTCCGAGTGTATATATATATATATGAAGGGACCATAAGTTAGTGTAAGGTAGGGTTTTGATGGATCCGAGTCCAACCGAGTCAGAAGCACATCTAAAGCGTAAGCATTGCCCTGTCCACACTGTACGAGTACGAATGCAGTCAGAGTCAAGTCAGGTGTGCTCCCACCTTCGTCGTGACCACCAAACACCAATCAATGCAGACGCCACGCCCACGACAGCAGCCTAAATTCTTGGATTTGTTTTCTTTCTTGATCCAAAATTTGGGGCAAATATGAAATAAACAGGAGGATTGAGGACTCATTCGATGGCCTTTGTTCTTGGCTCCTTTCAACATCGAGACACAAATTATCGAGTTTATTTATTTCTGATGTGGTTAACTAATAACAGACGAATTTAACTTGGTTGCTAGTTTAATTGTTGTTGTTACGTAGGAGCTTTAATTGGCCGGCCCTGATCTATCTCCTTTGGCAGGCCGCTGCCTGCTTGTGGGTGCCATAAATACATGTGCATGAGAGAGTGATGTCAAAGAGATTGAACCACTAGTGGCGTTCTATTATATGCACTTCAAGGACCACTAATTAATAATACATATATAAGATTATCAGAATGACATGATTAATTAAGAATCTTAAGAATTGCTCTTTTCTTCTTAACTCAAAATCAAAGTATATCGTTATACCCAAAAAAAAAAAAATCAAAGTATTTGATTCATTGGTTCTGGATGTCAAAAGAGGGGGAAAAATGGGGGACGTTGTCAGTTGTCTTCCGAAGTGGAGCGCTTGATGATCAGAGAAGAATGAGATAGGTAGAAGAAGATCATGAAACGGAAAATAAAGAAGTTTGATTTTTGCGAGCAATATAAGGAATTAATTATGGAGGCTGTTGTTAGCTAGAAAACTCGTCAACTGGCATCGCTGGAAACGGGGGAACAAGCCGGGCGTAGTCGGCCTCGGCCACGGCCATTTAATAAAAACAGATCGACCTCTTTCCTAATACTTTTCCACTATCATAGCAGTAGTACTATTTATAAATGGCCACTCATATTTTTGTTGTAGTGTAAATCACACTCGCTATTATTCTTTTTCTTTTTACCGTAGCTTTTGTAAATATATGTTAATTAGATATATGAGATGATTTTTCTAATTTACCCCTAACCCTAAATCACATTTGGTTTTCCCCAAACAGCAACTCTCGATACTCTCTTCAATCACCGGCGGCAATGCCTCTTGCGATGGTAACACCCTCTCTCCTGCGTCGGTAGCCTCCTCTCCCCTTGCACTGGCAGCTAGTGTGATGGCAAGATCGCCTGCAAAAGTCTAGTTGTAGCTCTTGTGACAGGAAAGGTCACTCGAAAAACTCCTGCCACTGCCGACAAGAGGACCAATCACCCTGACCACCAAGCGACAGAAGGCTTAGCGCAAAAATTGCATCGGGTTCTCAGCCGGAAAAAAGCCAGAAGCCGAAAGACGGTTGTTCAAAGAGATTAAAGTGCGATTGTTCTCCGCTGGAAAAGAAGCAGGACGCCGCGAAAATCGCATCTGGTTCTCCTCCAGATCTTGAGCAAATCGGATCGTGCAGAAAGACGGCGAAGATCACACTAGAGATGAGTTCGTGGCCCGGGGTAAGATTGCGGAAGAAGTATCGCTGAGATGAGCGACGGAGAAAAAAATAGACTGGCGAGCGAAGAAGAGATAGGAGAGGGAAGAGAAAAGAAAATAAATTTTATTTATCAGTTATTGTTAAGACACTTTTGTATTTTATTTTAGATATTTATTTAGACACTTCTTTGTTCATTGAATCATATACCTATATTTATTTGTTTATTATTTTCAGATACTTTTACATTTTTTTAATATTTTTACATATTTAGTTAGATGTTATTTTTTTATTATTTTAAACAGTTATTTCTTAAAAATAACAAATTGTTCACAAGTTTGTTCAAGTTCTTGAATATGAGTGTTTGAGATAATTTTATACATTTGTTCAGATATTTTTATATATTCATTTAAACTCTTTAACTTATTCTTTTAGACACTTTTAATTTTAAAAATAACAAATTTTCTACTTATTATTATAGTTATTTTTATATTTTTCATCAGATACTTTTGCATAGTTATTCAAATACTTTTCCATATTGATAAAAACACTTTCATTTTTTAAGATAATAAATTATTTACATATTACTCAGATACTTTAACATATTTCTGTAGACGCTTTAACATATTTATTAAGATATTTCTGCATGTTTACGCATCATTTTGATGGAAAATAAATAGTTTGCATATTATTGAAAAGAACAAATAGTCTGCATATTATTGCAAACACCTATACATACTTATTCACACACTTTTCCCTATTATTTCAAACACTTTGTATCTTTGTCTTTGACACTTATGCAGATGCAAGTAATGACAGAATATCTGAAGGTTGTGACAGCAATAGAAGCAGTGGGAATGAGGTAGAATTTTTTAAGGGAGAGAAAGAGTTTTGGTGAGGGGCAATTTTATCAAATTTTTTTTATGGAGGTGAATTATATATGAAGAGTTAAGGAAGACTTAGTATGTCTAATTATACATTTTGCACAGTATCATAATTATTATTTTTTTGTAATTAAATTCATGATTCATTTTTTTAGGAATAGTTAGCCATTAATGTTTGCAACCAAGACAAAAATTTTACAATGTTAATATCCCTCTTTCTCCGTTGAACTCTTTCTTTACAAACCTGATTCTCTGCCGCATCTCTCACTGTTTTTTGCCAGATTCAGACATTGGTTTGGATCTTGTTGGTTTCCTTTCATTTATTTCATCATTTAACCGATATTATCCAATTTTATTTATTGAATTTTATGGTGGATGTATTCGATTTAAGACTCTCACAAGATAGATCTTCAATTGAAGGTAGATAGTGATGGATCTAGGTTTTTTCTTGAATTCATCAGAATCTCAAACATACTAGAGTGTCTCGATGTTTGGCAATAGATATGGAGGCGCTTGTATAGAATAATACTCCCTTCGTCCCAATTTTTTTGTACCATTAATTTTTCAGCAATTAATCTAAGAATAAATTCAAGTCAAACTAGCTAAAAAAAGTTAAATGGAACAAAGAAAGTGGGATGGAAGGAATATTAGTTTTTATTTTTTATGTTTTATTAGTTTTTTTCTTATCTTCATATATAATCTTTTTCAAGCCTCTAATACCTGGTTAGTTTCAGCATTGTTTAGTTATTGTCATTCTTGTCTAGGTTCTGTTCCAATTATTTATAAGTTCTGTACTTCAAATTTATTCTGACTTACTTGGAAGGTACATCTTGACTTGATTTTTTTCTTTTCATTCAGTGTCGTAGGAATAAGTAGTCCTATTATGACTAGTCTTATGTTCATGTTATTTCCTAGAGCCTTATGTCATCGAAAGTTTGTAAAATGTCATTTAACTTACTTTTAATTAAAATGAAGCATCTTTTGTAATATATCTCTTACGCGCACCAATCCCTGAATTAAAAAATAAAACATAAGAATCATCTTCTTCCTGCAACCAAAACGTTAGCAACAATCAAACCCCGCTGCCAACACTGTCATCATTGATCCAAATGGGATAGTAAATTTCAAACCTCAACTCTTCATGTTTCTGCTAATTAATTTGCACCACAAATCACAATTACAATTTCAAATCAAACCAAATAATAGAATTCCAAATCCTTGATCCAGTAATTTATATGTTAATTAATTATTATCTGATCATCGATCTCTCGTTTATTTTTTTGGGATGAGTTTACAGCTTCAATTAAGAATAATGAACTGGAAGAGAAATTTAAATAAAATTAACCAGTGATGAAATAGACTTGGATTTATAAACCAGAAAGGTCTGATCTTTCACAGAATTATCTATCTTTCACCTTCAGCAAAATTCAGAAAAAGGGAAAACTTACATTTACCCTTAAGGTTTTCCATAACGTACACTCTGTGTCTTATTTTTAAAAGTTTACATTTTTTCTTGATAACAACTTTTAAAACTCTAATTTAAACTGTACGTTAGTTATCTTCTAGAAATTTCAATGTCTCAAACATTTTGTATAGTTAATAAAAATCTTAAATTATCAATTTTTCCTTACTATAAATGCATTTTCCTCTATATAAATGCATATCAACATTTTTTAAAGACCAGTGAGTTATGAAAAAAATTAAAAAATTTGAAATTACTAGAATATAGTTAGAAGACAGTTTAAATAATGATTTCAGAAATTGTTGTTAGACATTAGAAAGGAAGCATGAGGTAAAGTATATGTTTTTTAAAATATTGATGGCAAAATGTAGATTAGACCAAACCACTGGAAGATTTTTGTAATTTTTTTAAGAAAAAAGAAAAGAACCAAAAAAAACAAGGAGAATTTTGAATTCTAGTATACCCCTCGTGTTCGTCTTGGTTCTTCTTGTTCTTGTGGTGTAGATCAGTGTAAATTTTTCTTTCTCATGTACAGGGGCACTTCCTCTTAGTCTTGGTGACGATGTCGAAACTTGATCGGAAGAAATCCTCCACCTCTTGCCGGTTCACAATCTCGAAGAATTACAGCTCCGCCAACTTTTGCTTGCACTTCCCTGTTCTCCTGGGCCTCCACAGCGCCGACTTAATTGCAGCTCAAGACAGCCGGAACATTGTACCCCACAGATGCCAGTGTCCGGCAATCGTCCCCTCCAGCTGACACGATTTGTGTAGCTGGAATATTGACCACTGGCTGGACCATGATATTGGATGAATCTTGGTACAATTTGACATAGACGGGCATCATATTTCTGTCCAGAGAAGAAAGAATCATTCTAGAGTGTGAGTAAGAAAGGGGAGAGAGGAGCTAGAGATGTGTAATTGGAACAAAGTTTAAGAAGGATTTGTAGTGTTAGATAAAAGTTTATAGACTAAGTTAGATATTTTATCTTTTTTGTACACAAGTTTGTCATATATATATGTCACGTCTATCACCACATTATTAAAATATTCTAAATCTTTATACAAATGGATAAAAATAAATATAATGACCAATATTTGCTAATAATCTAACATTAATGGGTAATTTAAATGTGAAAAAAAATAACAATAGCCAATTCATCTATAAAATAAATATGGGTGGGCAATTTGAGCCATTTGCCCATTTATAAATTGAGGACTTGCCTCATTAGAATTAGAATATACAGAAACAGCGTTCAAAGTCAGAATCCTCAATTTCTGGGCATGGTCATGCCAAGTTGCCAACGCTTTCCTTTACTTTTTTTTTTTTTTTCCCTCCATCGTAAACTTACTAATTCTGATTTCCGACCTAAAAGTCTAATTGGCTCACTTGGGCTGCTTCGCTAGGTCTCATGCTTTTCCTTTCCCATACTATACATTTCGCTTCCTTTTACCCAACCAAAAATTCTTCTCCTAGACCCCCCCAAAAAAAAAAAAAAGTAATTGTGTCCTTACCGATCAAATTAATTTTACCTATCGCTACCATTTTTCTCATGCGAATAAACGAATACTTAAAGAGAGTTACTTTAGAAGTATTTTAATTTCATTTTATATAAGGAATTTGTACTCTAATGTTCGAATGAATATAGAAAGCACACGATTCATGGATCTGTGTATATACCTAAAAGGAAGTCGGGAATTAAGAAACAGGCTGGCCCCTCTTTTCCATTTAAAAAAGGGCGCATGTCTCTCCCTCTCCAGTTGATCCAATTGGCCCCTCTTTATCCAACACCAATTTAATTGTTTTTTTTTTCAGCAGCAAAGTGCCATTTCTCACATTTGTTTAGAGTATTTTCTAGGCGCGACTTGCCGTCCACTAGAGTAAATTTTCTTCCAATCTATAATATCAAGTGTTATAAAGGGGAAGTGCTGTGTAGGCGTAACTGCTGTAAGTTTAATTGATAATTTAATTAGATGTCACCTTACATATTATTCAATTAAATCTAAAGTTATTCCTAAATTAAACCTTCATCTCAAAATTACCTCTCAGTTGAACCCTCCTAATTTTAACCAATTTCCAGATTTACACTTTTTTGAACAATTTTTTACCCAATTATGATCACTTTAAAATTTATAACTTCGAGCTATTATAACCTATGTTTATTGCTACTTCCGAATTCCTTCGTCACACAGCATATATATGTGGACAAGAAATGGCAAAGTTATAAGGTTCCTCGGGATATTTTTTTCTCCAACTGGTCCTCTAGATTAGAAATGATAAAAGTTTTTTAAGTATCCCATTACTCATCTACCTTATTTTAGTTGGTTAACTATTGTCTACAAATTAATTTAAATGTCCAGCGCAGTGATAGATCTAGAATGTTTTTAAAATGAGGTCCATATATAAGCTTAAATTATAATCAATTATAACAACTATCTAAATAGAATATATCTCTTCTAATCATTCTCTTGTAAATTTTTTAGTACAAAAAAAAAAAAATACAAACAAATAAACGAACACAACCATCTTATAAAGAAAAAATTCTTTGAGTGAATTTATAATAGTATATGTACAAATAAATACTCCATCCGCTTCCTAATATTTAGTTTCTATTACTTTTTTGACAGTTTCAAAATAGTTTTCACCTTCTTATCTTTTCAAATAAGGTAATTTTATTATTATTATTATTATTATTATTATTATTATTATTATTATTATATATATATATATATATATATATATATATATATATATATATATATATATATATATATATATATATATATATATATACAAACATTGAAAGGAGAGAAGTTGAGAAAATTAAGAAGTAAAAATACGTGAGACCCATTGAAAAGTACAAATATTGGTAACTTTTTTTAGATAAGTACATGTACATTATATAAAAATAAAAAATTTCATAGTTTTATATTAAAAGAAAGAAGTAAAAAGTAGAAAAGTCTTAATTTACGTGCATTACCAAAAAGGATAAATTTTATGAGACGAGGGGAGTATTATTTTGAGTAGCATTTAGTTTTAATTTGAAGTAAGTTATTAAAATTTATTGATTTTCAAAATAAAGTACTTCTATAGCCACTAAATATATATACTTTGCATTTAACTTTAAATTGAATAATTCTTTAAAATTATTTAGAAATTTTAAAAATAAATTTTGAAAGAGAAATATTATTGTTACTTTTACAAGTAAAACATTATATTTTAGTTAATTTTCAAAAAAAAATTAAAGGGTGATCTCTGACATTTTAAGGTGGATTGCCTATAACTATACCAATTCTAATTTTTATGGAATAAAATAATCCACATATAGTAAAATTTATAATTTGACATTAAAAACTAGTACAAAATAGTCTATTTCTTTGTAGACATTGGCACTTCTTTCATAGATTAACATGACTTGTTTAAATTTTTTTTAGTTTAACTTGATTTATGAAATTTAATAACTATAGACTGACTCGTAATTTGAGAGTTAACTAAACCAATTAAATAAAATAAAAGAGCTAATTTTGCATTTAAACTATGATTTTAAGATAAGAAAGCTGACAACAATAAAAAAATAGTTTGTAACAAGTAAATCAATTTTATTTTGTAACAATTTTCTTCTTCTGAATATATTGTATTTAATTTTTTCTAAATTTTTATTTGGAATAGTACTGAGGTCCAAAAAATTAAAGTAGGGTTCACACTTAATTTTATGCATGTTTTACTCACATTTTTTAAACAAAAATGGAGTATATAGACACCACTTTAACCTATATAAATCTGCCCCTGACTCGACATTGTCACGGGATCCAAAATTAATCAGGGAAGAAAGACTAACAAATCATACAAAAGTTAGTAAAAGCCATCATACAACTAGAAAATAGGAAATTAGAGAAGGAAATCCATGTTTCTACACTTATGCCATTCAATAAACATTCAATAATACTCCCTCCGTCCCAATGTAGATGAAACATATTCCTATTTGAGATGTCCCAAAAAGGTTGAAACGTTTCTGTTTTTAGAAAATTTTAAACAATCAATTTACTCTCTTACCTCCATTTAAATTCTCATTACACAAAACTTAATAATTTTTTTTTAATCTTCACTCAATCTCTCACTGCACAAAACCCAAAAAAAAGATTATTTTCTTTTTTAATCATTATTTAAACTATCACTACACAAAATCTAAAAAAAATTAATTTTAGTTCCATGGGTAAAATTGAAAAAAATAACATAAATTACATACACCTTAATCTCCGTACCCAAAGAAACCTTTAATCTATTTTGGGACGGAGGGAGTAACATATTTTAACGTCTTGTTAATTCATAAGAACTGCTAGTTGTGGAATTAAACTGATAATTATTCAGTCAGGGGACATGCTCAAAATCATTCTTCACAAAGTTCAAATTCACCAAGGTCATAGAATTGCAATGATAAATGGAATTTATGTATTAGGAATTATTCTATTCCATTATAAAAACGTAAAAATGTACTCTACCTGTGTGGAGGGTAAACAACCGGTGTAATTCATAAAAATTTAATAATATCATAAACATTTTACAATTAATCGATTGTTACACATAAATAATAATGACTTTCAGATAAAATTGATTCTGAGAAAAAAAAATAAGTAAAGATAAAAATAAGCAATTTTAGATTAAGTTGAATTAAGTTAAAATAAATTGGCTTAATTAGTTATTTAGTAAGTAACTTTACCATATTACCCTTCTGACTATCCCTTTTAATATTCACTTTTGTCTATATATCTTTGTTCATTTATGTGTAAAAAGTAAAAGATAAAAATAAAAATAAAACACATATTTTTTTCCTTTTTCTTAATCTCCATCCCAAACCCAAATATTTTAACTAGTTTTGGACGGGAAAGTAAATTTATTTTAGGTTGTTCACACAAATTTCACATTCAAACTAATTTCAGTAGGCCAACGACTTATAAATTAATTTTGACTGGGTCAATGATTCAATCAGTGATTCCATTAAAATTTACAATATAATGCCATTGCCTTTAATTTTTGTGTCGAGATTTATATAAATGATTGCATTTTCTGTTATATACTAATCTATAAATTCGTAGTCTGCTGTCAAACTTGACCTATGATCATGTAAGATCCAGTACATTTTACTGGATGGGTTTGTAAACATTTTAAAACCATTTCAAAATGACAGAAAAAGAAGTTGACAACATGTGAAATACGATGTCAAAAAAATTGTAAAAAATTTGTCTTAATGCTATTATGTAATTCTTTCTTTCTTTCTTTCTTTCTTTTTTCTTTGGCAAAAAGAGACAAGGAAATAATCGCGTTGTCGTGGAGTAGCTAGTTCTTTTAGAAAATAACAAAACTAAAAATTAAAAGATTTGGCCGATCGAGCAGCTTTGTGTTGAAAGTGAAAATACGGCAGAATCAGAGGTGGTTTTGTTTTACGAATACTAGTCTACCTTTTAGGATTTAATTAGACCCCTGGCCCCTGTCCAATCAAGTTGACGAATCTTTAATCAAAAAAATATGTACCATATAGTATTTTGTTGTTTTGGCAGATTAGTACTTCAATTTTATGCTACGGATGTTATTGAATTTTAGCCAGTTAGGTTACAGTTTGCTTTCTTGTTCTGTTAATGAGCAGAACACCGGGAGTGGGCAGGAAGGGGAAGGGCACAGGTACAGGTACTGCCTAAAATATAAGAGCAACGATGCACGCGACACAAGCGCGGGGTTGGGCCTGGTTCGAAAAACAAGAAGGTTTTGTTTTGTTTCACTGTTTCACTTTCGTGTATTGCTGGCACAGAAAACCACCCTGATGAGAGCGACCTGTCCGGTCCGGTGGACAAACTATGTTTTTTCAGGCTCCAATTCTTTTCGGGTCCCGCTTCATTCTTACATACTCACTTCAAATTCATGCAACAATACATTTAAAATTCACCCATATATCTTAAAGTTGAGTTAACATGCGAAACTAGGTTTTTTTTTCCCACTACAATGTACTCCAGATTTCAGATTAATTTAAAATTTTTTATATTTTCCACTCTTTTTACACTCACAAGGAACTTTTAAATTCTTGAATCATAATGCATCATAATGAAAAAAGAACATAAAAATTTCTCTTTTCGTTGGTTAGTTTATTTTATTTTTCCAACAAATGGCTTTGCATTTAACAAGCCACGGCAGCCTATCATGCCCTTGGCATCCTTTATTGTTTTATGTCACGCTGAACAATATTGCCAATGTTATCCAGCTTCTGGTTGATACTTGCCATTGGGGAAAAAAAAGAGGAAAAGGAAACCGTTTCTTTTGTATTATATTTATTTTTTGACTTCGTTTGACAATATTGTTCAAGCAGCTCAGCCGGACACTACTTTAATCTTTGGGTTAAAAACCGGATCTCTATTGTTGAACACCTTTGATTGCCGCGTACCTGTAGACCCCGCAGTTTGCAGTTGTCGCTTACTGGTCTGGGATTGGCTGTGACTGAGGCAGGCAGATGAGCAAAAGTTCAATATTTTCACAAACTCCTGTTGAAAGACTTCGACTTGGTGGCTTGGATAAATGGTTGGGGAAGCACGAGCACAAATAAATGCAAGGATTAATTTGAGAGCCTGGTTACGAACATTAAATGGCTTACATAAAAATCAGGGCCATTTTGGGAATATAACGTTATGGGCACAGTAAATCTCTAGCTACTTCTGCCACTTCATATTGTTAGGTTGGTGGGTTGGCCTTCCCACACTATATACTAATTACAAGACAAAAACCAAACTCAGCTGTCATAAATGTTGGAACACAAAGTTGAGCTAACAAAGATAGGCTGAGATTCAGTTCAAGCTTTAAACTGCTGTATGTTTGGTGAAGACAGTTGAGAGAGATCAGGCTTGCCTTGTATGCTTCATGCTGCTTCACTTTTATGCAACATCAACTACAGCATCAGCATCTCAAAACCACAGATGAATAAAATACTAAAATACAAGTACTAAACAAAAGTTTCTTTTGTAAAAAAAACAAAAGGAAAAGAAAAGAAAAGTTGTCCTTGACCAGAGCTGAATGGTTGAGGCTTCATTCGTTCCAGGCTTTATTTGCATGGAATACATCACTGATCTCTGGAGAAGGCTCTCTTTTTCTTCCACTTTTAGGACAGATTTGAAATGATAGGAGGAGCGCTATGGATGTGCAGGGCACAATCAACCATCTCAGAGCCATAGGCTTTTCTTCGTCAGAAAAATAATCTGGAGCTCTACACCAAAAGAAGCCAAGCCTCACACGTGTCCACACCTCTTATCTTTTTATTTCTCCACTAATGGTATATATCAATCATCATCCAACACCAAGTACAAACGATTTGGCACTTCTCAGCTCTTTAAATTCTTCTGCAAAGAAGCAAGAGAACACAATCAATTTAGGAAAACTTGACAGACTTGGACAACAAAAGAATGCCACTAAATCGTCTTATTTTACCCTCAGCTAAGACTGCGAATATTTTTTTTCGGATGACCGTTTCAGTTTCAAGCAGGGATTTTACCCATTTGGCGAGAAAGCAGTTAGATGCTACAAACTTGTGGTGGTTTAGGAGACTTTGACATTAAAAGACAGCACCTGTTTTCACAAAGGAAACATAAGACCAAGGATTGCTGATACAATCTTATATGTGAATCAACGAACAGTAGAAATCAATGACTCAACTGCAAGGAACGAAGTGTCTCTATCAACATTCCAACAAAGCAGTTCCCAGCTGCACCATAGGAGACCGAATTATAGAACATGCGAGAGAATTTTGGTTTCCAGATTAAGCAGTGAAGCTGTTGCATGCTCACATCAAACAACCCATTTATAATTTGACTTGCCTAGGCCAAAAAGACCAAACAAAAAAAAAAACAAAGGCAACAACTTTACTTTGACTCATGAAATACACTCATATCTCTGATCCATTAGTTCGTGAGCATATAGTTTTGAGGCGAATCAACAACAGGAGGAATTACCTAACTCATTTAGGTGCCAAACATTGTGTTGGAGATCCTAACTGAACTTTTCTTCTTTGGTGAATTTCTTTCTTGTTCCACAAGAACTGTGAAATAGCCCCATAGAACATGCATCATATTTTGACCAACCAGATAAAGTGAAATTTCTAATTTCTAATTTGTATAGCTGCATACCTGTCCGAGTGTGCAACTCAACCTGTTTCATCTCAAGTAATACAAGCAAGTGCTTGGAATATCAAGATCCTGGTCAAAAGAAATCCAGTTCAGTGTATCTGTTCGATTGTGGCAACAGCTCTTCAACCTCTATCCGTGAGCTGGAACTCATGCTCTTCTTGAATTGCCAACGGTTTATGTATTCAACCTCTGCTGAGAATATGCTATAAACAGGTCTGTGGTCTGAAAACCTTGACTCTCCACGAACATAAGATAACTGATGGAGCCCCCTTCCATACCACAGTATGCGATCACACCTAGACAGATTTAAGAAGTGATTGTGAAAATATTGTCCAAGCTCTTCTAAAAGTGCTTAGAAACCACAAACATAATGAATCAATGGATACCATGCAGGAGTTCTTCGCTTCTCCTTTGGATGCCGATCCTCCCCAGCATATCTATCTGAATTATTTGAGTATTTGTATGTTGGAGGGAAATATATTTTCCCCTCATTCCATCCCTCGAAAACACGCCCATGCCTCTGCTCTATTCGTAGCTGTACATCAAGCAGAGTATTCAAGTTTAGCATTTTCAGATTAAAAGCCACAAAAGCTCCAGAAGTATAAAATAAAAGCAGCAGAAAAAGCAGGAAAGCAAAATTATTTCAGACAAAGGAAGCACCATGCCTGGTCATTCTCCAACAGTGCTTTCCAATTACGCATCTCAACAAGAGCTTTCGCAGACCGGTATGATAGGGCAATCCGATAATTCAAATCTCCAAGCCAAATAATTCGACTATAGCAGGCATACAGAAAATCAGAATTTATACTTCAACGCTGTTCGCAAACAATAACAGACTAACTGAAACAAATGCAGCATCTTTTTCCCCTTTTCCAAGAAAATTTAGGTCTATAACAAACTCTGCCTTCTGTTTCAAGTTTCATCAATGGTCAAAATATGAGAGCCTTACTCATGTTCTAAAATTGTTTGGGGAGAGTTGTCATCGCCCATGCCGTGAACCCTGGGAAATCTTGTCTTTCTAAGTATCTCCATGACATCTGAATTTCTTCGCAACTCATCACCCTCCTTCTGGCCAGAAGTTAAATGAGTACATATAAAGCAAAAGCTGGTCTGGTGCAAAGACATGCTAACTGATATGGAACCCTGGGAAGAGAATAAATAAGTTAACCACATTTCGCATTCGTCCCATTGGTTTCTCAAAAGGCTAAATATAAGTTCCAAAAGCAAAAAATGTACCTTATTTCCAAGATAACCCATCAATCCTCTCCCAACACAAGAAACTTTCATGTTGCGAACATGGTCTCGGAGATCACTCTTCACCCATATAGTGAGGAATATCCCAACCATTTGCTTGCTAGCAACTAGACAGTACCTTGAATGCCCTGTCGGTCCATAGTTTTCCTCAATGGAGAAAGAACCACCATTGCACACCGGTGAATATTGCGCATACTGAGGGTTACTTGGTGAGTCCCCCAGACCATTGTCATCATCAGAGGAACCCCATCTAAAGTTCGGGTCATAATCACTTGGTCTATGCCCAGAAATAACTCGGTCACAGACACTGGAGCGACGATGAAGTCCAGGATTCGGCACTGAAAAGTCATTATCAAATCTCATGCTGCGGCTCAAAGATTGAAATGATCGGCGTTGGAAGAAAGCTGTGGCTTTCTGCCTCGTTGATCCTTCAAAATCTGCATCCAACTCTACAAGTGGATCAGGTACTGGAGATGGTGTCTGGCAAGGCCCACTGCTTCCAGGAAGACTATTTAAAGTCTTCCTAATAAGAGCCAGCCATTTCTTTGCCGGGCCATTGTCTTCTGTTCCCAAAACATTTCCAGCATTTAGAGGAACAATCTCTTGAAACCTAAAAAGGTTACAAAAAATAAGGGGCTTCTATTAATTAAATTAAAGTTTGCATCATCAGAAAAAGAGAAAGATAAAAAATTTTGATTGAATTTGATATGTACCCAAGAACATAAATGTCAGCAGGAGGAGAGGCATGAAGCCAGTCGTCTAGATTCAAATGACTTGGAGGTGATTTTCCAGCAACATTCCATGTGGCTACAAATATCCTGCTTCAAGGAAGAAAAAGAAAAACCACTAAAAACCAAGTCCAACAGGCCAAATATAACATAAAAGGAAAACAAAAACCAAAGAAGAAACAAATACCTGTAATTATTCACGTCTCTAACTTGTGAGAAGTCCAGGTCAATCTTACTTCGCCGAGCTCGATCGGAGCTCCTCTTGTTCAATCTCTCTGGGCATAAATTTGGGGGAAGTGAGATTTTCAAGCAAAAATTTTAGAGCAAATTAAGGTATGGAAAATGAATTAAGTTTGAAAATTGGTGTGATTAACATTCTTTTAGCAACTAATATTTAAAAGTGGTATCATGTGTTGCAGTGGTCCAGAGAATCAAATGATGTCTTTGATACTGAACCTGTCCTGCTTTTCTTGATGGTGCATGTCTCCCTCTCTGTGAAGTTGCTCCAATCTTCATCAACACCTGAAAAAGAAACGCCATAAAGCGGTTAAAGCTGCAACTTCCCCAAGAGCGATTAGTCTGTTCCACAAATTCAACCAACACAAAAACCAAAAAACATTTCCTGTCACTAAGCAAAACAAAAACATGGGTTTCAGAAAGAAGAAGAGAACAAACAGTAACAGATCTTGAGCTGCAAATGGGAAGGACAAAAAAACCCCTCATTAAAAACCACGAAATATCACATCTCTGTAAAAGACAAACAGTTCATAGAAAATCAAGATAATGCATGTGCTCAGGCTTCAGAAGCATCTGAAGAAGAGAACTCCCATTTTTGGCCTCCTCTATAAAAGCCAAGATACCTAATCCTACAAGGCGAAAATCACATCCAAAGCTCATAAACCAACAGAACATAACAGTTGGACTGCTCAATCACCTCCATAATCGACATGATCAGCTTGAAAGTCCTCGGCTTTGCCCCTTATGTTGAGCCACTTCTTGACAAGCGCTTTCGGCCATGAAAGCTTGAGCATTGAATACCTCTCGAGAGTTAGCAATTCACTATAAAGGAAAATGAAACCAGAGAAGTTATGGCATTTAGTTAAAAGAAAACCTTGCTTTTCTGGGAGCTCCCATCTCTCATTGTCTCACTACTTCATATAGCAATCTGGAACCAACAATGTTGTCAGTTTCTGGTTTTCCTGGGCAACAATTTGAGATTTTCCGGTAGTTGATGTGCTAGATTGTCAATTAAGCAAAACGATGGTGGAATATGGACAAGGCCAGAATCCTCAATAATTTCAAAAACCAACCTTGAAAACAGGGCTCTCGCTAATAAACAAGAGGAAAGTCCAAGTTTCTTAATAATGAAGCCAGAAAAAGCACACAAATTTCAAGTAGGAAGGGGAGTGACTCTGTGTCATCAGGTGATGAAGTCAAAATGATTGAGGAACAAAGGATGAACCAGTATCTTCTCTGCATTTTATTTATTCACAGCACAAGGTGAAAAATAAATAGACCCACATGGGGCTTTCTACGTTTGTTTTCTTCTCCCTCTCACTTACTCAAGTTTCCTTATCTCGAGCCTCAGAGAAGAGACAGGAAAAAGAAGAGAATAAAAAACAGACAGAAAAGAAACGAAAACAAAAATAGGAGAGACAGACTCTGGTGCGGGGAAATGAGACTACGAGATTCTGAAAGCGTTACAAGACAATGCATAACAGAGAGAGAGAGAGATTTCTTCTTTCTATCTGAATTGAAACTAAACCTCGTTCTGGGACTGGGTACAGGGCAAAGTATCGAATTTGAAGAGAATAAAGCGCAGGAGAGAGAGAGATTTGTTTAGCGAGTCTCTTCTCTTCTGTGTTTTAAGTCTTTGCTGTGCCCCAAAATCCAAGGTCGACCGGCCCCCGAAGCTTTTAAGGGCAAAATGGGCAAACAAAATGCATAGCATTGCTCACCCACTCGTACCCAACAACCTGCCCTCCCTGGATCTCCACTCTCGACTGTATCGTACTCGCCTTTCCTCTGCAAAGCAAGCAGTAACCCATCTGCCCGCGGTCAGCCAAGTTAGGTCTGAATCTGATCTGGTGCCCCAAGCATTGCCCCTGCCCTTGTTTCTGTGTGCAGAAATGTTGCGAGTAAAAAGGTAATAACAAGCATATTTTTCTAAACATAAATGTATTTAATAGTATGATTTAATGTAGTAACACGACAAGAGTTAGAGTTTGTTTCCCTTTGATTTTTTTCCCATTTAATGTATTTGCTTATGACCAAAGTTCTGAAATTTTTACTAGTAGTATAGTTTTTCTATGTTGTTTTGGTGCCAAGCAAACCAGGAGCAAGTCCACGAGTTGTTAGAGAGAAATTTTCCCTTCTCCGGTCGACACGTTAACTGAAGTACAATTAAACAAATGGTGCAACCAATTAATCCCAACCTCCACGTCTTATCAATTGAATTTGATTGGATACGTTCTTTATTATGTTTGAATTAAGGAAACTTACAATTATCCACACCAATGTCTTTATTTTTCAAAATCTACATTTTACCTTTCATTTTTTTATATTGACTAATAATATTTTTTAAAACACTAATTTAAAGTATATAATGGTCATCTTTCAGTAATTTTAAATTTTTAAATATTTTTTTATAATTAATATAAATTTTATATTATCAATTTTTTTCTCTCTATAATACATTTTCTTCTTTGTATATATATATCAATATTTTTTAAATATTGGTTAACCGTGAAAAAAATAACAAAAAATTTTGAAATTATTATAATATAATTACCATATAGTTTAAATAAGAGTTTCAGAAATTGTTTCCGGGTACAGGAAAAGGAACATGGATAAAGTGTAAATTATATTAAACCACAGGAGTTTTTGTAATTTTTCCTTGAAGTAAATGCTATATACTCCATTCATCCCATATATATTAAACCATTTTGGTTTCGAATGGAGAATAAGAAAGTAGAGAAAATTTTTGTATAATTTCTAATTTTATCTTTAATTTTTTACACTTAAATTAAGAAAATTAGAAAAAGTGAATATTAAATTGAAAGTTTAAAGGATAGTATAGTAAGATAATTTATTAAATATGAAAATATTGCAAAAATTTGGGAGTATCCAAAATAGAATATGCTGCAATAGTTTTGAGATGGAGGTAGTATATAATTACTAAAGATTCTTCTTTTTTTTTAAATTTAAAATCAGTATTACAAGGCATGTAATTTAAGGTGATACATTCATAATATAAGGGATAATAAAAATGTAACTTGCTTGAAACCGACAGACAATCGAAGAAGCATTAATGACATTATGGGAATACTAGAGAGGAAAATCTATCCCTAAATGAGACCAGGACCTTGTGTCCCTTTACTACCGGGGCATAGGTGATGTGGACTATAAAAATTATGTAACAGTCACTTTACAAATGTAGTGTAGAAAATAATGATAAAAACAAAATTACCAGTAACACATTACATCACTGTGAACTACCAAATCACTATTTGATATGGAGTATAAATAAACCTATGGAGTCTAATTTAGTGGAAATATTTCATAGGCGTAGAATTGTTCGTGAAACTATCCAGTACTTTTCTTTCTTTTTTTTTTTTTTTGTTAAATTGTCATGTGAAATGTGAAAATGAGCATAGATAGAAACAATAATTATGAAGCTTTTCTTTTCAACTATACCATGCAAAAGTTTCAATCTACAAAGCAAAGTACAACTATAATTTTTCCATAAAAAAAAAAAAAGCCTTCCTATAATTTTTTTATTTATTACTCTCATAATTGGACCTGACTAATTTGCGTCGAATTGATAATTTTACTTTAGGGGATAAAATTATCTCAGTGCTTGTCTACTCAATTTACAAAACTCATACTTGGGATATTATTTAAGGAAAATCAAATTCGTTGCCACTTAAACTACTATATAGGCTGGTTCTAATTATTTTTTGGGGGGTAAAATTGAAAGGCAATTGCTATTTGCTAGTGCATTGACCGCATGCATAAACCAACCAAAGTTTAGTTATTAGTGCCATAGATTAATTATGAACAATTAAACACATCCAAGGTACTGTTGCAGTATTAATTCGAGTCAAAATAGGTGTATAGGTATTGGTACAAGGAATTTTGTGTTCAGCTGGAAGCGTGTGTCTCCGAGGCTCTTTGGGGTTTGGGAGATAATTTAAGTGGGGTTGAGAATGGGGCAAGCATTTCATAGTATTTAGAAGCAATGGACCTCAAGATCTTCATTTTGTTGCTTTTTAGCAGTCAAAGCATTGGGACAACTGTGCGAAAATGAGGCTCTTTTGACTCGATCTAGAATGATGTCCAAGAGAAACAAAGCAAAGTTTTGGTTCCAAGCTCTTGGCCACTTAACATGGTTTGAGGGTTCAATTTTTGTGCTTGGCGAGCTCCCTCTTCCAAGAAAATAAAAGCTTTGTTTTTTGTTTTTGTTTACGTTTTAATAGGAGGATCTTGCTAGGGTATTAAGAATCCCTAACCCTAGTTCTACTCGCCCCCACGACCCACGCGATCTCCTGGACCTTGGGTTTCGCGGAGCCATCTAATTACGTGATGAGATTATACCCCCAAAAGCACCGAGTTTTAATGGATTAAGTTCTCAGAGCATGATTAAACTTGATTGACTAATCTCCACACACATGCTCCATGTGGGAGACCGTGCCCGCTTCCTGACCTAAATGCAAATATTTATTTATTGAAAGAAATATCAAATTTATCACTAATGTTTTGGTTAAAGAGTGGATATATAACAATAATTTTTTTATACACCTAATCTCCCACTAATATCTTAAAATGGGTCAAATATGAAAATTTTATTACAGTATGTTACTCTAAGACAAAATGTGAGAAAACCATTTAGATGATGTTGATATGTACACTTGAAATTTATTGTTATTCATAAGTTAAAGGTTTGTGAACACAAATAAATTTGTTGGTGATGCTACACTAGGATATCTCATTGTAATGTTTCTGAAGTTATTATTTTGTAATATTTTCGTTCATTTAGATATTTACACATTTCTAGTCACTGAATACACATTTAACCTCGTGATAATGTCAGATATCTAAACTAATTACTTTAAAATGTCTACTTATTTTCCACTTGCCCAATTCTAAGCTGTGCCCAAACCCACCTATATATGTTTCTGTTTCTTTTTGGCACTAAAAATATTTTGCTTTTAAATTTTGCGAAATGTATTAAAAACCTATATAAAAACTTATACATAATCCTATTTGGTAGAAACTGATTGGATATAAAAAAAAAACACAAGAAAATAACAAATTCCACTTATTTCTTTTACCGTAAATCCAGAGTCCAGACATGTCAGAATTTTTCAAAGTTTTTGTGTTTGACATTTGCGTCATTTTCATTTTTACTGGTTTTTTGGGTGTAGAACTAGTACTAGCTAATACCATTTGAAACCTAATACTCTACTCATCTTATAATTATTTAAATAAAATTTTTCAGAAAGTATTTAATATTTCATAATTTTTTTCCACACCTAGTCCAATAGAAAAAAAATCAATAAACAGTACTTAATTTTTAAAAAAATTATTTTTTAGACTTCTCTAATGTAGAATTTTAATTATTATACAAATTAGATATACAATCACTAACAATAAAAATCATGTATTAAATTATCGACTATTTTATCACAAAGAACATAGTCCAAGTATATTTACCACTGCTCCTTTCTTTTCATCGACTTAGCCTGATCTTTTTTCCGAGCAATTACTCAGTTATTTGCTTTCCTAACAATTTGCATATATTGGATTCAAGCTGTTGTTTTTCATTTTTTTTTTCTCTTTTTCTTTTCCCCCTCTTGCACATGTCTTGTGGTGTTGTAGTAACAAAAATGTTTTGAGCCAAGGATATGTCTTAATTTTCTTCAAATTATTTTGGTTTTATAGATATATATTTTTTTGGCGAGTGTTGCCAAACAACCTCATAATTAAGCGATTTGAGGTATGAGCTTGAAAATAAAGATGGGAGGTGAAGTTCTTCATCTCCATGCATATCTCCACGTCAGTACAATTGATACGATAGGGGAAGAGCTACTTACGAATTTAACACCTCTGGCCCCTCCATCTTCAATGCAACTTTAGATCCTTCATTTTATTTATTATCATTTGTTGCTCTCACTGCCCCCAAACTATTTAGAACATATTTATGTTGAGTTTGTCTAAAATTTTTATAACATTTTTCTATTTGATACATTATTTTATTATATTATTTTTTAAACTATCATTTTAGTATTCACTTATTCTTTCTTACTTTACGTATAAAAAATGAAAAGAAAAATTGTGAAAATAATACAAATTTTTTTCTTAATTTCCGTCTAAAATCCAAATATTTCAATTGGGAGGGAGTATTTTCTTTTTAAAGAATACCTAGTATTCTGTGAGACTGGGCTATACTGAGACAACCACATGCTGGAATTCAATAATAATAGTGGAACTTATGATTCCCCAAATCTTTCTTACATTCTCTGTTCCTTATCCATGATGCAAAAAAGACTTATCAGCTTCATTTTTTATGGCAGAGATAAATAAAACACAATAATACCAAGCTGAATATATATGAGAAGCTTCAAGCAGACTTAAGTAACAAGGAACTGGTGCATGTGATAAAACTTTAATCCTAGGATGATGATGGCCTCTAAGTTGCAGGAATTGCCATCTTCAACTATGATCCTAATACCGGTGAATTTTGCAGAAATTTTGGAGGGATTTGAAGAGATGATGAGAAGAATCAGATGTGGACGAACGAGGTCGTCAAAGGATGATCTTTAATCTGTACTTTGGGCAAAGTATCTTCACTTGGGATGGGATTTTGTTTTTCTTTTGCTTTTTCCAGCTTTGAATACAGATATACTCCTCCAGCTTAAGCCACCTATCTTTTTCGCCCACATTGTTTTCACCACCAACTGTTTTAATGATGCCAAATCTGGCCCTTTTCCTCTTTGGGCAGGCCCTCTTTCTTCTCTTCTTATTCCCTTTACCGTCTCTAGAAAGGAGTATTTCCAAAGCACCTCCATTATTTCCCTCAGTGTTGAATGTGAAACAATTCCTTTTACCTTCTCCACCTTGATTTTTTTTAAAGTATTACGTATTATTATACTTTGTTTATTTTGATATCTAGTTTTTTCTTTTCTGTGTTTTCTGATGGGTTTTTTTTCACTTGTAGCCCAGTCCATGAACTTAGGTGTCCATGGACCTCTCACAGCCGAGTGGGCCATCTTCAAGAATGTCAACTTCAGTTGCTCTTCACATGGAAGATGCAAGGATGATACTTCTCCGGGCAAATTCTAACTCCAAAATGAGCCAACATAAAGAAGGCAGAGAAGGATTTTCCGTTTCCAATCTACAGCGTACTTTGCACTATTGAGGGCAAAAGAAGATACTGACCCAATTCAGGTTGATGTGAAGCTTTTCACTTATGGAGAAAAATAAATGTGGAGTGGTTTCACCAATTATTTGACCCAAAGAAAAGATCTTTGTCACGGTCTCTTTTGCACTTTGCATTTCACCTTAGAGGCCCCTTTTAACCTTGCGATGGCCTCTAAGTCATGAGCCACCACAGTTACGTCACCCACGCTAAGTTTCTTCCATCTGCCTGGATTGTAGACTGTTTTATTACGCAATACCAACCATACCTGTAATATAGCATGTCTTTTTGTCCCCTACTTTATACATACATACATACATATATATAAGAAACTCTGAGAGGAAATGAGCTATCTCTAAACATGAGTTTGAAGCAGTCACCATCTAGTTTAGAGGATATATATATATATATAAGAAACTCAGAGAGGAAATGAGCTATCTCTAAACATGAGTTTGAAGCAGTCACCGTCTAGTTTAGTTGCTCCACCTTCCTTGCTTTGTCCAGAGTTCATATGACAACAAGCATAACTTAAATTTAAGCACCAACGAGTAGAAAACAAAGATAAATGCAGCTGTATGCGAGACTTACAATCTACATGTTATAGTGCTACCGTCAAGAAGTAATGTTGCTAGCATTAACAAAGGGTCTGATTCCTGCAGGATAAGACTTCAGTTGATGTGGGACATCAGCCCTGATATGGGTGAAACTGACTTTGGTGCCTCCACTCCAGCAAAGAAATTTCATAGACAACTGACTTCCCAAGGCTTATAATTTACTCTAACAAATTTTTTCCCTTATTTGCAGGAAACTAGTTCAGTTAGGAGAAAAATATCCCAAAATTGATATGGCATACCTCGAGGAAACGTTAGCTTTGGCATCTTGAATACCAAAGTTATAAAGTTACCCCTTACCCTCTCTACTTTTCCCCAATCATTCCCCAAAACAGAAAAAGAATGACGCCTGGAGCTATTCCATACCTTTTGATTGTTAACTAACAAAGGAAGTATTGAACATCATACAAAAGAGTGTGGGCACATGAAATTAAAACTGCTTGGCTTTAACATCCAAGAGAGCATTATAAAGAAATTTCACTACCATATGGAAAGGTACAAGCTCAGACAAATAGCACTAAGAGATTGCTAGTTTAACTATTTAGCTAAAGATATGAAAATAATGGTGACAGGATAGTGTTGTCGAGGTCTATACAAATGGCTTTCCCAAATGATTGATATCTTTTTTCCAACATCCTATCTGTATCCAGATGCCTTTCCTATGTTCTATTCAAGGTGATCCTCTGTTTTTGTCAAAGAACATGAACTTTCAGATGCTTCATGTGACCACCCCCTATTCCTGTACAACAATGAAGTATACGACACAAGCATGGCCGGATGTCAAAAAAATGTTATAAGCAGCATTTTTTATACCAGAAATGACCGCTCCGCTCGCATATAAATTACAAATTATAAGAAGCAAAAGTAGTTACCAGAGCTTACTAGGACCTAAACAATCAATACTTGCTAAATAGCAAATCAAGTTGCGTGTGCTAAAACTCTAACCAAACCATGTCCCTCCTCTCCATCTGTTTGAGAAATAGGTGTCATTAGCTTAACGTCTATTTGATCTTTTGTTACAACAACACCAACAGAACAAGTGAGACCAAAGAACATAAAGAAAGCAACTCAAGCCAAAAGTATCATGTTCTTAAAAATAACACTAAGAAGCCTACAGCTGAGCGATCTGAACATTTTGCCAGGAGGTGGCAGCTCACAAAGCTTCCAGATTCTAAGAACCAAAAGTAGTAATAGGAGCAAATTAAGACCTAAACAATCTCAATATGTGTTAGATACCAAGTCCGGTTGTTCATGCTAAAAAACCAAGTGAACCATGTTTCTTCATCCCACCTGACCTGATTGAGATACAAGGTGTCACCTGTAGAACTTCCTATGTTTGTTGCAACAGCACAAAGATAACAAGAAAGCAAGCATACCAAAGAACAAAAAGCAACTCAGAAGCCAAAGCCAGGTGTCTGTAAACTAACACTAAAAAATCCATAATTGAGCCATTTGAACATTTCCTAGCCGATTTCAAGCAGAACCTAAGAACTCAGTTCAAAATGCAATCAGCATATATAAGCCCAGATACACAACTTGAAATCATAACTACAGATTAGTTTCCAAGACTGCAGTTATTAGCATCACTTACTTGGACTTTAACAACATCGTAGCAGCGACGAGCCAGCCTCAAACAGTCAAGCCAATGTAAGATCTCGGCGTTGGGGTCCCTCTCGATCACCACATCAGACACAGTAACCTGAACCTCGCCTCTGTAGCTGGTTAACTGACCACGAACCCTCGCGACCTTCCCTATCTGGATCTCGGCGGCGAAACGCTTGGCCCAGTGGGCAATCAGTCGAACAGTTGGCGGGTGGCGGCGAGCGAAGTAAGGGGAGGTGAGTTGGTTGAGCCAGAGGACGCATCCGAGGCAGGCAGTGCCGTCGTCAACGGTGAACTTGAGAAATTTACCGGGTTTGTGGTCGCGGGAGGTGACGGTGCCTAGTGTTTCGACACGCGAGACGGGCTTGCCTTTCCGGAGGAAAGATTGGCGGTCGGGAGAGACATCCAGAGAAAGGAGATCGAAAGCGAGGAGCTTTACATGCGTCTTCTGCAGCGAGTGATCCATCAGCAACACAGAAGCCCCGTGGGACGCTGACTCTGTGAGAAGTCTTCCACTAAATTGGCGGGAAAGTGTTCCTTCGATTTCTCCGTGTCTACCCTGTAGGCTACAGGGCAGAATTCCTCTAGTCAAAACTTTGATGAGACGATTAATCCTCAAACTTTTTATTCCAGTTCTTTTTTTTTTTTTTTCACTTGCAAGCCAATTTAAACAATCTTTGCTACCGTACAAAAAAACAATACTTTTACAAAATAGAACTATGTTTTGTGTAACTTGAACTTGCTTTTGAAAGAACCATGGCCACTGAGTTGGCATAAAAAATTCTAGTTTAAACAAGAAACTAGTAGTAAATCAACCTGCTTTGCTTTAAGGAGCTCCAATTAAGATGATCTGCTAAAAACTACTCATATCACATCAGACGAGATAACTTCTGAAAAGGAAGACATAAGCCATAGAATTGCGCAAATCAATTGGGTTTTTGTTGTTCAGGACGTTCCAGAGATGTACACAAAATAACCCAACAACACTACTGCAGAATCATTCTGCAGAAAACGGTTGCTCCATCCTTCATCAAACTTAACATTGATCATGTGATCGAAGGAGACTCATCCAACCATGGTACGTTTTCGTCCCCTTTGTCTCACTGCAGTTAAAACAAAATTGGGAAGTCATGACAGGCTGCACGAAATAAATAAGATTGCATTTGCACAAGAAAACAAAACCTTCATGATACAGAAAACATTCTGAATGTTTTACTAGGAGATCCTTTAAAAGGTAAAGGCTAGCAGGGGCAATACTTGAAATGCCAATCAATAATAAAAATACCAAGGCTGAGATCAGCTAAAACAAGTTGATAGCTAAAGGAATTACTAAAAACCTTGGATACAAGAAAAGAAAAAGTGAAAGACAGTACAGAAGAAATTTGAGTAAGAAGAGCATTCGCTTACCTTGAGCCAGCTTGTTAAATGTGGATGACCACTGCTTTGAGGACTTCATGTATGCAGCAAGTATTTGATCCATCTATACATGAACATAAGACCATCATGATCCATTATGATACAAGATATCAACCCAATAGAAATCTTCTTGTTGGGGTTTTGATTTTTGCCAATACCTATAAGTAACTCGGGGAGGGAGCACCTGAGCTTATATTCAACAAGAATGATAGAACTTGAAAATGAAGCAAATTTCAACTAACAGTTTCCATATTACTGGCATTCTAAATCAACAGATCAAAGAAGACAGAATGGAAAAGGTGGAATTCGTCACATTACCACATTCCCACACAAAGAATGCATTGAGACTAAAGCTCGTTCAAGAACATAAAGATCAACAGCTTTGTCTTCAGGAAGGGTTGAAGTGAAGCTCAGTCCAAAATCAATGAGAACCTGTTTTTTGGGAAAATGAACCTATAAGATGCTTTTCACAAAAGAGTGGAGATACAACCTATCTCATATTTACTTTATATCTTTTGTTTAAAGATGTATATCAAGTGAAAAAAAAAGCTCACCAGTTGATTGGTAGAATCCCTGATCAACATATTGGAGGTGGTCAGATCACCATGAATAAGACCACCGTCATGAAGCTTGCCAATTGCGTCACCAATCTGAGTTGCAATGTTATTTAATTGTTCTTCAATGACACCTTGAGACCCAAACTGAAGGAAAATATCTTTTACTGAAGAACCTTCCACATACTCGAATGTCAGAGTGTGCAGTGCAGGATCCACAGCATAAAGTACAGGGGTAATGACCCCAAGCCGTCTTGCCTTTGTCATGCACCTTGCTTCCTGCATAAGAAAAAGACATAAAGAAGTAGTTGAAGATGCTGAGTCATTATTCATAGAGACATGACAGTCAAGTAGCACCAAGCTTTTGAAACTGACAGCATTCAAGCGCTTGAGAGTGAGTTTTGAATCCAAAGAAGGATGGCGGTATTTCTTTGAGAATCTCTCCTTGATAATGGACCTCCTTCCAACAAATACCGATTCAAAAACCCTCTGAAGAAAAAAAAAATCACCAGAACATTTATGTGCATTGTCAGGACTGACAGCACCAAGAAAGATACCAACTGCGTTTCAAAAAGAGATATATGGAGAGAGCCTTGACTCACAGCCTCAGCTCCTTGCTTCAGCAATATGAGGGAGCAGTTTTCAACATCAACCTTGGTTTCCATGGCAAATTGCATAATGATGCCAAATTATTAACTTCACCGAACAATAACGAATGGGAAAAAAACCATAAACCTAGCTCCTCCAGAAATGTCTGTAGAAAAACATAAACATATTAGAAATCCAAAATCCAAGAAACAGGGAAAAATCAGTTCATATGATGAAAACAGGATCTTTTCGAAACAACTCCAATTTCATCGAATTGGAAAAACAAAAAAAATACACCTAGCTCCTCCAGAAATGTCTGTAGAAAAACATAAACATATTAGAAATCCAAAATCCAGGAAACTGGGAAAAATCAGTTCATATGATGAAAACAAGATCTTTTCGAAACAACTCCAATTTCATCGAATTGGAAGGATTAATGGCTAGAAAGGTATCCAGTAAAAGCAGCAACAATAAAGAAAATTCTGTCCCAGAGTTGCACGAGGTAGTTCCTTCAAGTTTCAACGTGAACTACCAGTAACAAACCCTAGTGCAAATCACTGTCCATCCCAAGCAATTACCCAACTCAGTTCCAAACTTTTCCGGTTTATCAACTCAAGTTTTAAGAAAAGATGAGCATACGACGCAAGTATGAGGCAACTAAGGCCGCTGAGATAAAATTCATACATTATAATCAGAAGCAGCAGCAACACACATACAGACACCTACAGAAACACTTCAGTATGCCTCAAATTTTAAAATTTTTAATAGAAGACACCACGCCGACATAAAGAAATAAAGAAATACGTGAGCAGTGTAAATAGATAAACCAGATGATTACGAATGGCGGAGAAAGCAACTTTTAAGCCGAGTCCAAAATCTCCACGCTCTCTTCCACTATCGGGGCGGGGCTTCGAAGAAGGTGGAGTTTGGCTGCTGTATCAGGGTTTTTGGTTTCTGGTGGGAGTGGTGGTGGTAGTGGTGGTGGTGGTGATGGTGGGGACTGGGGACTCCGGTAGCAGCGTTTTGCCTAATTTGTTGACCGTTTCAAAGAGGTCAAGCTTTTATCACTACTCCCTGTCTTTTTTTTTTTTTTTTCTTATGAAAACTCCCCGTCTTACTTAGAAACTTTAAAAGAGCTATTTAAAAATTTGTTGGGCGAGAGCTTGGGATAGTTGAAACCGATCTGATCAATTTTTGGTTACAAACCTAAATTAATAGAACTAACCAAGTTGAAACCGATTTGAGAAGTAACTAACTCCTAAAAGAACCAAATACAGAGGCCGTACTTACACTAATAGAACGAAACATACATTCAGGAAATACGGAACAATTGATAATTTTAGCCCACATTTGGACTAAAGCTGATTTTGACCAGAAATTTTGGTCTGATTATTCTATATAATTAGCATTAGACGTATTTTCAGCAGAAAGAGCGAAGCTGCTTGCAAATGGTTTGCTTAATCCATTTTGACGCATAAACTTAACGAACCAACTGCTGGCCTTTTGGCCGGCAATGCTACTTTCGAGTATTATCCAGGGAATACGTACTTGGAAGCAAACACGTTGACACAAGTGGTACTACAGTGCGACAAAAACAAAACAGTGGCAATTAGTTCTTTCGTGCCAACCTACTTCAGAAACCTTGTGCCCTAAGGAAGGATGATACGTGTTGCTTTCTCCCTAAGTTACGCACAGGATACACCTTGAGGGCCATTTATGGCAGCTCTTTCATTTGTTAGGTACACCTTCTGGCAAAGCTCTTTTTCCTAATTTCCGGCTCAAAACCAAATACAAGGCTGCAGGTTCTGCGTCAAGTTTTTACATCAAGCTGCTCTAGGCATGTACAATCGTGAAATTACAGCAGTGGATACATGAATCAGCGGGAAAGGGTCCTGTGTATGGCTCGAATTGTATTTGGGGTTGTTCTACAGCAACCTCCAACAAGGGATGCCCCAATCTCGCACCATTTATTTACATAAGATACAAAATCTTCGTCTCGGACACCAGTATTCTCCTGTAAAATATATTGATGCAGTTTCCTGTCAGTTTCTCAATCTATAGAATAAGATTCACAGATTGATTTCCAGAGAAATTTGAATTCCCTTATTTATCTTCTTTCTTCTTGGTTCCTTCTCCAAAATTACGAATCACATCTCTAATGAATTCAATTGAAAATTACTATTACTAAAAGATCAAGAAAAAGGACTATCTTATGTATATACCCCTTATGTAGAGTTTAGACTTGACATCTAGATACATCCCATCACGAATTAACATTTATCATTTGAAAGGAGGCATGTCTCTGACAAGACGCTTAAACCCATTGCTAGACTGTATGGTAATCACATTCGAGAGATACTATATCTTCAAATAGTGAATTTCTATTCATGAGGTTTTTTTGTCCAAAGAGAAAATTACCGATTTATCCATGTCAAGGTGGAAGATAAAGGCATCACAAACTTACCACCCACTCTTTTCGATCAGGATCATAACTCTCACCACTATTAGGATAAATGACAATTGGTTTTTTGGTCACCTGAAACATTAAAAAGAGGGGAAAAAAAACATGAGTTTTTGCCTAAAAAAATCCAACAGCAGGGTTCATGCAGATTCACTGAATATAACTTACATAGGACATGTGGCGCAAAAAAATGTCAATATGTTGGTTCCACTTAGAGTCACTGTAATAGGAATTAAAAATATCTATCATCTAACTCCCATGAGTGTAGAAGAGTCATATAGGCACATGAAAGGTCACTGTCACTGCTCTATAACTGCTTTAAGCACATTTATGCCATTATCTTATAATCAACAGTGCTCGCTGAGTAATGTTTCCAACCAGACTGGTTCTAAGTAATAGCAAAAAACAAAATCCAAGACTAAACCTTTTTTATCTCCAGAATCAGTTCATGGATAAATCTTGGAGGCGTGCAGTTGATTCCAACAGCAACAACCATCCTGCATGATTCAGCAATTGATGCACATTCAAGCAATGAATCACCACTAACTACATTGAAGCCATCTTTTGAGTTGAACGAAAACCATGCAGGAATCTTTATGTCTTCTTCCTCTAAAAGCTCAGCATAAGCCTATACGGGACATATGACCAAAATCAACTAATGAAGCTATTTGAGGGCAAGAGAAAAGCTTTGACTTATTATATATAGAATCTGGAAGTAACTGATTGTCACCTGGGCTTCTATTTTGTTTGGAATGGTTTCAAATGCTATTAGATCAGCACCAGCTTCTGTCAGGACCTGAATCCTTCGGCGATGAAAATCTTTTAAAACTTCTAGTGTGATTGCATCACCATATTGCCCACTGGTAGAGGGAACATGAAAAAGACAAGGAAAAGGATTAGTAAGAAACACAATCTCAGCAAACATCTTTGGCCTGCAAATGTCAAACAATTTTTAAAATCATACTGGGATGCTTGACATTTTTAAAATCATACTGGGATGCTCTAAGCCCATTTGTAATTTGTTATTTTCAACAGTATGAAGATGCAGAGAGAATTCATGCACCTGTACTCAGATCCATCAGCCAAGTAAGCCCCAAAGCTTCCAACAGATGCTGCAACTAAAATAGGACGATGCTTAAGGATCCTACAATCTCCCATGTTACCACATGAACTTTTACATATTTGATAATACGTATCTCGTGCATCACAAGCAATTTCCACACTTTTCCTGAGTAAACCTTCACTTGTTTCTCTAGAAAAACCCTTTGCCTCGAAACCTTGGATGGTTGCCTGTCATGGGTGGGTAATACTTGAGCATGTTTTGTAGAGAAAGACAGCAAAAAACCATTAATGATACCTGATAAGAAGCTGTAATAATAATATCTGCACCAGCTTCAAGATAGTGAAGGTGTACCTGGTTGGCCAATAAAACTCATCAGTAAGGTAGAACAGTAACACTTTATTAAAATGGCTTGATATGAACCTAAGGATATAAAGTTGGACCCATTCAAATAACTAAACACCTAGAGTAAAAGCAACAAAATTTCAGCCTTATCTTGAATAATCAAAACTGACGATCCTTTGAATTTCAACACTTGAATCGTCGATCATCTCTTATACAAATTAAAGAAAAAATTTATTGCCAAAAGAATGAAAACAAGGAAAACAATGAAGTCCTATTAAGATTACACAAGTGCAGCAACCCAATCCATTTGCAAATTAGTAATTAAAATCTCCAACTCCTATCTCCTGGTTAACAGCACCTAAAAGGAAACACAAACTTTAACTCTGAACTAAAAAGGCTTCTTACCCAATTATTCTTCTTCAAACATCAGCTCTTAATCTTTATTAACAAAATAGGGGAAAGATGAAAGAACAAAATATCCATCAGAACGAACTAGAACCTGTATCTATATCCTGGTACAGAAGAACACATTTACACCCAATATCACGTTCAATTTCAAACAGTTTATAACCAATAGGAATATGTTCAGAAATCTAGCAAGCGGAAAAGTGCTAGAATTAGAATAAAAACGGTGTTACTCATCTGCAACAAAAGAATGACATAAAGAGTCTAGTTAACAATGTTTATGCATAAGATAAACAAAAATGCTGTATGTAAGATAACCCCCACACTACCCTTGCCAGAGGGAGCCTTGGGTCACCCTCTCGTGTTCCATAACTTGGAACTTAAGGATCGGAACAACCACAGCCATGAAAAATGCATTAAGACAAACTCTGGAGAAGCTAGTTCCGCAAGAAAAACAAGCAATAGGACAATATGCAAAAATAACAGCGTACGCCGCACATTTTTATCACTGTAGCACTCCATTTCTCAATATGATGTGAATCCTTGAAAGATCTAGCTAGCAAAACTTATTCATCCCTCAATCAGTTAGATGATATTGGAACTTAAATTTCCTGGTATTTGGTTTTTGCCAGGCAAACCAGAGACTGAGAACATAGAAAGCAAAAAGAAGGAAAGAAGAACAAAAGAAATCAAGACTCAAGATCCGACCATCCAACGGCATTAGCAAAGTGATCGCGCATTCGAACAAGATGAATAAAAATGGTGGGCAGAAGAGAGCACTTGTCCCAGTGTCGGGTACAGCTCTTCGCCGATAGCAACCTGGTTGAACTTTTGGCTAATAGCAAAAGAAACCCTTCAAACTAAAAAAGAGAGATTATTTCGAGATATGAAGAATTCATACTGAGCGAATGAGATGAGGAAATGTGAGGAGGCATTTGGCGCTCCATAGAGGATCGTTGAGGTCAGCGCCGTGGCGTTCGAGCTCCGTGGCCAAGCCACCATCGATCACGGCGATGCCGCCTGCCTGCTTGAGGAATTCTGTCATAAAAGGCGGCGAGGTATCAATGTTGCGACAAGCCATCATGGCAGTTAGTTCCCCGTGCCGTGAAGTCTCTTATGTTTGGAAGTAGGAAGTGGAAGTGGATCACTGACCGCCAAGTTCGTAAGATTTGTAGAGAGGATTTTATTTTAGATTTGAGCCCTGAAGCTTCCGAATATTCACACTTGCGTCCTATCTTTAGGAGTTTTATGATCTCAATTCTCAACGGAACTTGGATAAGGATAACATAAAGAATGTCCAATCCCAAATCAGATTATATCATAGAAGGGATTTCACTGTTCATTAACAGTTATTACTGTAAATGAATAGTTCTGTGTCATTTTTTTTTTTTTGGGGCTTTTTTAGGTTGCAATTTGCTCTTTTTTGTTTAGTTTGGTCCTCTTTTGCCAAAGCGATAACCTTTCTGAGGGCCTATATTACAATTTTCTTAGTTTAATCTGTCTCACATTTGTTTTTATTACAATGCCGTTCTAGTTCCTAACTTTCTAATTTTTTCATTTTATGCTCTGAGTTATGTCTGTGTTATATTTTGGTCCCCAAATTTTATAATTATTTAATTAGATATTTGATTTGCTCTCACGACCCCCAAGTTTTTTTTTTGTTGTTTTTTATGAACTATCTTTTGAAGTAAAATATTGGTAACCATAAGTTTATTTATTTTTTGGTTAAACCACTTTTTTTATTTTCATTAAGTCAATTGTTAAATCCTTAATATCTAAATATTTTTTTTTTCTTGATCCTAACTTTTTTTTATTGATTTTCTTTATTGTTGTTTTTTAAAATGAAACTTCAATCTTTATAATTTGCCTACTTTTGGTCTTGTTCTAATTCAGCTTTTATCAATTTTTTTTACTTTCTTTTCTTTTTATCTTTATTAAGTTAATGGTTAGGTTGTTAATTGATTAATATATATTAAATATAGTTTTGTATTTCAGTCATTTTTTCTATCATTATTGATTATTAAGTTTTGTAACATCAATTATTTACTCCAAGCTCTATAGTTTAATAAAATAATTTGGTCTATAATTAGGGATGTTCACTATTTGGATAAAAACCGAATAATCCAAATGGATTATTTGGAATGGACAAAATGTTTTGGTTATTTGGTTCGGATTAGATTAAAATTGAATTTCTTAATTGGTTATTGGATCGGTTATTAGTTCTTAAGCTTAAAACTGAATAAACCAAATAAACTGAAAAGTAATATAAATTTTATAATTATATTCATCAACTCCATATAGATAAGGTCATTTTTGTTGATTTTTGACTATATGTTATGAATTAAATCTTAAGTTTAGGTATAAATGGAATATTATCAAATTTTATCATATTTTTTCAAGTATTATTTTGCTTTTTTAATTATCATGTGTTTAATTCTAATACAAAAGAATTGAATTATAAAAATTGGATAAATTGAATTACAATTTGGATGGTTCGGATAAAAACCGAAAAAATAGAATTATAATTCAAATCATTTGGATTGGTTTTAATATGTAATTCATATGGTTTGGATTAAATTTATAAAAACAAAAAATTGATCAAATTGTTTTATTTAGATTTGATCTAAACCGATTGAACCAAATGAACACCCATATCCATAATTGTTAAATTTAAAATGGAATTTTTCTAGATAAATTTTTCATTGATATTAAAAATAAGATTTTGAGTTAATAAGAGATGAAAATTTTAGTGAATTATTTCTTAATTAACAAAAAAAAAATATGCATTGTTTCAAAATACGTACCATATTTTGCTTTGCATTGTTATTATTAAATTTATCACAAAAAATATTTACTATGATATGCGGGTCTCCAAATCTCTCTATTTGTTCTCTTAGTCTCTAATTTATTGTTGTTTTTATATTTATTGTCTTTTAAACAAAAATTTTGGTAACCATGATTTGTTTTTTTTTTAATCAACCATAATAACTTCGTTTAACCTTTTTTTTCAGTTTTTTATTATTAAATTTTAAAACAAAACTTTAGTCATTATGAGTTGTTTTCTTTGTTGTATGGTTCAAGTTGATTTGTTTTAGCTAATTTTTTCATTCTTTTTCTTTTTTTCTTTTATTAAGTTGATGGTTAAGTTTTTAATTTCTAAAATCTTTACATTTACTCTTCCAGCTTGAAGACCATTTTTGTTGTTTTTATTTATTAATCATTAAATCCCACTTTTTGTCATTAAAATTTCACTTTTTATCTTATATTATTAACCTTTTCATATTATTTCTCTTTTTCTAAAACAAGATTTTATTCTCCATCATTTATCTCTTGATATTTAAAATCTTTTTTTTTGTATTTTTGTTTTTTGCTCTCTTAGTCCCAAAACTTTACCTTGATTTTTTATCCTGATTCTTACTTTTCTTTTTTCATTTTTATAAAACTCTTTTTCCTCATCAATAATTATCACTGTTTATATTCATGTTTAATATTGATATGGATTGAGCCACTGCAACACACGGTTACCATAAATCTTGTTGATTTTTCTAATTGGAAGATAAGTTATATGAAGAGGGACTTCATGAAAACTCCATGGAAAGTTGAGAACCACGTATTATTCTCTCTAATCCTGCAACTCACTATGAATGGATCGGCTGATATGAAATTTATGGAGCTTTTCATTCTATCTAGTCAACAAGAGCCACAGAGAATACCTTTGCTAGATGGAGAAACATTTTATATGGTTGACAACTTACTACTCCTTATGTTTGTTAGACCAATGGAGATAGAAAGACAGTTCACACTAGGGGTGTGCACAGAACCCGGTGAACCCGCAAAACCACATAAACCAATCCACACCAAACCGAATTTATGCGGTTTTATATGGTTTTGGTTATGGTTCGGCTTTAAAAATTTTAAAACCGCATATCATATGGTGCAGTCATGGTTTTTAAATATCAAAACCGATAAAAACCGCACTGGACCAATAAGAAATGTTTAATAAAATATAAATTAAAATTATATACCTAATTATTTATTCTCCCTCTCTTTTAATTTCTATTTCTTTCAAATACCCTATTTACTAACATTGGGCCACAAAACCCATTTACATTTACCAAGCCAACCCAACTGCCCAAGCCCAAATCTATTACTCTTCGTCTCTTACTCTCTTACTCTCACCAAGTACTAACGTAACCCACACATCAGGCATCAGGAAAAGGAAAACCACCCTGTCCGGTTGTCCCCCTGCACTTCGTATATTGCCCTCTACTCCAATCCACCTCTAGTCGGCCCGTCCCAGTCCCACATCCCCCAAGATCCAATCTTTTACCAGAATCCTAGCCAGTAGCCGCGGCGAAGATGACAAAGCGGCAAAGCTTCGTGAAGCACTAGTGACTGTGCGTCTTTTTTTTTTCCCCTTTGGTATCACATTGTCGTTTTCGGTGGTTCTGTAACATGCATGAGCTTGCATGATTATTGTTTTCTATTTCGTGTTCCTTCCGGTGTTCATCACCCCTTATCTCTCCACCTCAATTTTTTCTCGTACATCCATTTTCTGATATTCCATTTCTCTTTGTCAATTTTTTTCCATTCCTTCATTTACAAGATCGGGCATTTGTTTTGGTCTAATGTTGTAGATGCCTCATGAGCGCTTTCTTTTCTTTTGTTTCTTCAACGGAAATTTACGAGATCATGGCCTTGAAATTCTTCGCATTTGTTTCTCCGATCAAGTATTTATGAGATCATCTATGTTGTTTAGTGGTAATTAGTGGAGTTAGGTGCTCGTTGCTCTGCCACACCCCCACAACCAATCCATTGTTTTCCACTTTTCCAGGGTTTCAAATAACACTTCCCATCTAATTTTGATTTTGATTTCCTGTATGTTTTGAATTTTTCTTTTGTGGTTCTTTTTCATGATTCATAAATTATTCTTTCTTTTTCTAATATTACGGTTATGCTTGCTTGCTTGTCTTTGTTTTGTGGGTTTCGGCTTAGGCATTCGAAAAGAACTTCGTAGTTCTTGTAGTTTTACACTTTTACTGGTCTTTAGAGTGAATGACTGAATGTTTGCGCCATTGGTTGTCTTCGTGTTTCAAAACGTATTCTATTATCTGATGCTCCTGCACTGATTTTGTAGGTTTCCAGACGATTGACTCGTTGAGTTCTTCTTGATATTACATATAAGATCTTTGTATGTTCTAATTCTATGCCTATTTCGTATTGTTGAATAAATTTGTCCAGAAAGAATATTATTCCTGTTTAGCGTGTGTTTCGGTTTTCTGTGCTTTTGGTGGGCTCTGAATGAGTCTTTGACAGACAACTGAGTACTCTGTTGTTTTTAACTGAAAACTAATTCTTTGTACTTGCCCTGTTGGGTTGTGCTTGTAGAATATTATTGGGATGTGAAATAGAAATAATATTTTGTCAAATATATATGGATGTTGATAATGGCAACTTGAAACTTGATAGAATATTATTGGTAATGGATAAAACAAAAATCATTCAAAACCTATTCAAAATCATTCAAAACCATGGTAGCGATTAAAATATATAAACCCACCCAACATATTTTGGTTTTATTGGTGTAGGAGAAATGGCCATAGTGAATGATTCCACCATGAATCTTGATGATTCCACCACAATGCAACAAGTAGAAGTAAAAGATACTTAGACAAAAGATTCAACCATGAATGTTGATGAAGGGCGACAAGCTAAGAGAAAACTTTCTTCCTTGGTTTGGGAACATTTTGAGAGGTTGTCTTGTGATAATAAAGATGAGCAAATGGCGAAGTGTCTCAATTGTGGTATAGATTATAAATGCCCTCCTAAAAATGGTACAAGCACATTATGGGCTCACATTGAAAGGTGTTACAAGAACTTGTATGATGTGGGTGGTGATAAAAAGCAGCAACTTATAGGTTTTAAAAATGAAGGTAGTGCTCGGAATGGTACAACTGCTATTACTAATTGGAAATTTGATCAGGAAGCATGTAGGAAAGCTTTAGTTCGCATAATTATTGTTAATGAGCTCCCCTTTAAAATGGTTGAGCGAAATGGTTTTCAAGATTTCATGAATGTTGCTCAACCTAAGTTTCAAGTTCCTTCACGTACTATTGTGGCTAGAGATTGCCTTCATTTGTATTTGCAAGAAAAGAAAAATTTGATGAACTTCCTAAAGACAAAAACACAAAGGGTATGCCTTACCACCGATACTTGGACATCAATCCAAAATATGAGTTACATGTGTTTAACTATCCACTTCATTGACAAATAATGGAACTTGCATAAAAGAATTCTTAACTTTCATCCCATTCATAGTCATAAAGGTGAAGAAGTTAGTAAGGCACTTGAAAAATGTTTGCCTGATTGGGGGATACAAAAAGTATTAACTATAACAGTTGATAATGCCTCTTCCAATGATCTTTGTCTTTCTTACTTGAGGAAAAAAATGAAAGATGGAAGTGTTTTCAATGGAGAATTTCTTCATATAAGGTGTTGTGCACACATTATTAACCTTATTGTGAAAGATGGTTTGGGAGAGATTCATGATTCCATTGTTCGTATTCGGGGTGCTGTGAGGTATATTAGATCTTCTCCAATTAGGTCAAGAAAATTCAAGGAAAGTGTTGAAGCTACCAAGATTGATTGTAAGGGCCTTCTTTGTTTGGATGTAGAGACTAGGTGGAATTCCACTTATATGATGCTGGATGCAGCTTGTAAGTTTCAAAAGGCATTTGAGAACTTATGAGACCATAATTTCCAATATCAGTATGATCTCTTGGATAAGAATGGCATTCTTTCGGATGATGGTTGGGAAAATGCTAAGACAATGGTTCAATTCCTAAAGCAGTTTTATGAAACAACAAATCGTGTATCAGGATCATTGTTTGTGACTACCAATAATTTTTTTTCATGAAATTTATGGAATTAAGGTGGCAATGAATGAGATGAAAAATAGTGATGATGCTATTATGAAATTCATGGCTGAAAAAATGATGCATAAGTTTGAGAAATATTGGGGGAATATAAAAAACATGAATGCATTGCTTTTCATTACGGTTATTCTTCATCCTAGATACAAGTTTGATTTTGTTAAATGGAGTTTTACTAATGCTTATGGAGTTAAAAAAGGGGCTGAAATGACTGCGTCGGTAGAAGGTAAGTTGGTTGTAATGTTTGAGGAGTACAATGCTGCTACCATCTCTGGCCAATCAAGTTCTGTGGTCGAACAAGAAGCAATTGCTTCAAAAAAAAGGCTAGGCATGGTGGGCTGCCTCCTTTTGGCAGTGGTAAGGATCATATAAAGTCCTTATATAGGAAGCATAAACAACAACAGAATTGTGTTGATCATAAATCTGAGTTAGAAAAATACCTAGCTGAAAAAATTGTTGATGATGATGATGAATTTGATATATTGAAGTGGTGGAAGAACAATGGTAGTAACTATAGTGTTCTTTCAAAGATGGTAAGAGATGTTTTAGCTATACCGATTTCCACCGTTGCTTCTGAGAGTGCATTTAGCACTGGAGGTCGAGTGCTTGACACTTTCCGTAGCTCTTTGACCCCCAAAATAATAGAAGCACTTGTTTGTTCTCAAGATTGGTTAAAAGCTACACCATTTTTATTTGAGGTTGAGGAAAGAATTGATAAGCTCGAACAAATTAAAACAGGTAAATTAATTTTTTTTATATCTATGGTTAGTAAATTAGTATATATGTATCTTGATACTTTTTTTTATACCATTTACATGTTAATGATTGTCAGAGTTTTCCACAAAAACACTTAAGTCATCTTTTACTCCCAATGCCAGTGGTAATTGAAATGTTTTTCTTCCATTCCTCTTTTAGGTAAGAATGCATTTTTTTTTTTACTTTTGTTTTCATAACTCATTCAAAGATAATAGATTGATATTGTTTTGTTTGATTGTAAATGATATTTTAGGCACCATTGTCTAGGCATTGAGATTCGAGGAAGACATCTTTGCTTTGACAGTCTATGATGCTGGAATGTTGCAGATAAGGAGTTTCTTATTTATGTGTTTTGGTGATAACAAATAGACAATATGTTTCATATGGGTGTATGGTTTAGGATGATAACTTTGACTTGTTTGATATTTTTATTTCTTATGTGTGTTCATTTTATGGATTGGATTGGATTGTATTTAATTTTATTTTCTATGTTATGTGATTATACTAATTATTCCAAGTTAGTATAATAGATTTTTGACGTTAAAAAACCGCAATCAAATCGCAACCAAACCGCAATTATGCGGTCTGGTTTTTTTCCGAATTCAAATATAAAGTGGTGCGGTTACAGTTCTAAAGTGTGAAACCGCTTAGTATGTGGTACAGTTACGGGTTTGACCCTAAACCGCAATAAACCGCACCATGAACACCCCTAGTTCACACTTAAGAGGATTTCTTTTCTTTTCTTTTTTCGGTACTCTGAATCAAGGTATGAGTATAGGTACTTAGAAGTACGGGTTCCCACCATTTTGCCCATAGGCCGGGAGCCACCTAAGAGGATTTCTAAATTCCATCGTTCCTCTAAATCAACTCCGTTCGGCAACCAATCCATCTGACTATTGCATCATTTGCACGTTCCAGATATAATTTGGCCTAATACAATGTTATGGAACTCCCTACTCCTACACTATCTCTTCCCTATCCATATAGTTCAGAGCATTTTAAATCTATCCCCTCTTGTTATGGATAGAGAAGCATACAGAGTTCATTCACATGGTGCTTCATCTAGTAACTATACCACTAAGCAAAATTACAACACTGTGCCTATTGCTAAATTAGACTCTCTGCTTCACCCAACAAGTGTAACTATTTGGTCTATTTTGCAGCCAAAATTCTCTAAGATCTTGAAACGGATATGGGCTTACAACATTCCTGGGAAGTTCAAAGTCTTTCTTTGAAAATGTCTTTCCAATGCACTTGCCATTGAGGAAAATTTTCAAATCCATGGTGGTCTTCTAGCTTAATCTGTTCACTATATGACATAGTTACTGAAAGTCTGAAACATCTCAACATATATTTTTGGGGTTGCAATGGCTCCTCCAACGACATTTAGGAGGGTTTTTGCTCGAACCCCTCAATGAGTTTATTTCCCTCCTTTCAAGAATGGTTATCTTCGCTTCTGGCTACAGGCTCTACTTAGACATTTGAGTGGTTTACTTTCTAATCTGTAATTTCTAGACAATTTGGATGGGAAGCAACGAATATGTCTCTCGGAATGCATCCTCCGACTCCCCCACACCAACCCTCACACCAACGCCCCCCCCCCCCAAACCACCAAATCCTTAATTGTGAGGAGAAATGCACTTATTCATCAAATCTCCGCCACTAGAGATTATAGAAACCTCTACTTCAATACAATTCAACACATGAACCCCTTATATCATAAGGATTCAAAGAAGTTTGATAAACTAGCAAGTTATCTTAGCTTTATTCATTGTGGATGGTGCTTGGAAGTAAAACCTAATGCTTGGAGCTACTGCTTGGTTATAAATGGGAATTAACACTCTCCCAATTGATCAAGGTGGCTGTCTAATCCTCCGTTGTTCCTCTACTCTAGAAGCTGAATTGCTAGCAGTTCTAAATACGGTTCAACTAGCAGTCATTCGTCAATTACAGGAGATTACAATACTATCAAATTGCTTCGAAGTCCTAGCAGCTAATCCTCCACTGTTCCTCTGCTCTAGAAGCTCAATTGCTGGCAGTTCTAAGTACGGTTGAATTAGCAGCTTTTCATCAATTACAGGAGATTACAATACCATCAAATTGGTCTGTGGTCTACAAGTTCCGTCTCTACGTCCAGAGTTCCTAGCTAGCAGATTTTGGTAGGTATGGAGAAGTTATCTCGTTGTTTAGTGGTTATAGTTCATCAACAGCATGTGTTTCTAACTCATTCCATCGCTGCCTAATTTGTTAATTGATTCTTTCTTGATTGCTAAGAAGAAAAGAAAAAGAAAAAAAAGGTGTCTGAAAATAAAGAGTACCAAGAGTGGAAGTTATTTTCAGGTTTAGCATCGCAGTGCTGTATAGCTGAAGCTGAAGAAGTCCTACTCCTATCCAATGCTCGGAAGGTGGCTCCCTTAGTGGAACACCTGAATATCCAGAAAACAAGATAATCCATATTAGTCATATTGCTACAATTAATATTCTTACAGCCCACAAAAGATTCGATAGAAGTAAAATCCATAAATCTTTATAGGAAGTTACGATTGGACAGCCTAGATTTAAGTAGATCATATAGGAACATATGTTTCAATCTGTAGCATTATCTTTGCAGGACACTATTATAAAAATATAGTATGTAACTCTTAACATTATTCTTTGCGATATAGTAATAAATAGTGCTTCAATTAGGTGGTCAAAGTTTTAAAATTAACACAATCCAGTTGATGTATGCCCCCATCATCTTTCGAAGTTGAGAGCAAACATGTAAATTCAAGCTTAGAAAAGTTTAAATGCTGGAGTTGAAAGCATTTTTTTATCAAGTTAACCCATGTTTGTTAATGTATCTTTCAACTTGATAAAAGACAACATCAATATTTGGAACCAATGTCATTTTGAGAAAAACATACATATTAACCTATCACAGAAGATCGAACTCCGTTCAAGATTTGCGTACACTTCAAGTGATCTTCTGTCCATGCTTCACTGATATTCGAATACTTTCTTATTCTTGGGAGCGTATTCTCTCCGGTAATTGGAAAATCCAAAGCTTAAAAAGATCGGCGCTCTAGTAATATTCTCATAGTATAGGCTGCCAAATGCCAATGGTTTCTTCCCCTTTTTCTTCTTTGTTTTTCTTTTTTTGTGCAAATGTAAAGCCAATGACGAGTGGCAAGTTTAACAATCTTAGACTCTTAGGTATAAAATTCAAAACTTTGATGGTTTAGCTGAGATAATGACAAATATCTTTGGTTTAACGGAAGGAAAATGACCCTGAAAAATCAATAACAATGATCATACGCATTATCAATGCGATGTATGGAAAACGGAAATCTGGTTCCTAAAAAATACGTTCTTTTCCTGGTTTTTGTACATCTATACAAACACAAAATTAAGGGCCGCGGGCTGGGATGTAGAAGCAGAAGCAGCCACGAGATTGGTCTTCAGGTATCATGCCGCCTCCCTTGCTTGTATCTACTGCTTCTAGCAATCTGACGACCTCATCCATCTCAGGGCGTTTGTCCGGATTCGCATCCCAACATTTTCTCAGGATGCTAGCCAATGGACTTGGGCAGCACCGAGGAATTTCAGGTCGTAAATTCTGCAGAGAAGTACTCCCACAAATCAAACATTGTAATCACAGACCTAAGTACCCTCAGCGGCATAACTAAGTCATTGTATGATAGAACAAAGCAGAACATATCTATGAATATCCGTATGCACTAGACTTGTCAAGAAAAGTTCAAGTATAATGACCGAGTTTGTATCATTGCATAATTTGAAAGAATTTGATATCACAATGATTAAGTAAATTAGCTCCCACTGAGCAACTTCAGAACATATATACAGCAAAGGCAATAGCAAGTAAATGACCAGGTAATCAATGGTGGCATAAATATATTAGCTCATGATATGTAGTAATTATGTACGAACCTGTCGAACAACTGCAGACGAAATATCAGCAAAACTGAGATCAGGATAAGGCATGTCACAGCAGTATATTTCCCATAAACATATGCCAAAGCTATAGACGTCGCATTTTCTATTGTAAGGCTTTCCATCAAGAACCTGCACAAGTGATTGCATTAGTCTATCTGCCTTCCAAAGAAAAAAGCCCCTAAGAAGTTTTAGAAAATCGCCCAATTGCATTCTTTTACAATGCTTTCACCAAGAGATGAGCAATTACAGCAGTGATATAGTAGTTGATACCTCAGGAGCCATGTAACCAAGAGTGCCTGTTTCACCAGTCATGTCCTTGGGGTTTTGAGCTTCAACTCTTGCAACACCAAAATCGGCAATTTTTAAGTTTCTATGACCATCTAGCAACATATTTTCTGACTTCACATCTCTATGCACTATTCTTTTAGAGTGAAGGTAGCTCAAACTGACAAACGAAAGAAAAGCCATCAGTTTTCTACAAAGTAACTTTGCAAAGATGCATTATCATAAACAGGGAAAACCAGCACTCACCCTCTAGCAAGGTCTAAAGCCAATTGAACAACAACCTTGATGGGCAGTTTCTTCCTTCTGTTTTTTATTAAATAACTCTTCAATGTCCCACCTGGTATATATTCAACTACCACACAACATGCTCTGGAAGAAAGATCACCAACACTACTTGCAGTGCCTTTGGAAGGGATCTTAAGATTGGATGTTCCCATTGAAGCACCCACAAACTGTAACATATAATAGTCAGATAAATATATCAAGAGCCATTTAAATCACTATATCAGTTCACATCCAGCAATACTGTCTTCTCATAAAGTGACTATTCTACCTTTGTAACATTTGGATGGTCAAGCTTGTGCCATACAGCAACCTCTTTCCGGAATGATGCACGAAGAGCAGCAGATTCATTAGCTGTAGCAAACCCATCTTCCCCCCAATCTAGCACCTTAACTATTTTGGAGAAGAATTGATAGTTAGGAGTTCAAGTAAAGCATATGAATTACATAATTAGCTCGTATTGCATGAAATTCTGGATTCTTTCCTATGCTTCCAGTATTCATGGAGACAGTTTTGACAGTGAACTAAAGTATGTGCATATGACACTTTTACCCAATATGTCACGTTTAAAACAAGCACAGAAACTAAAGAAAAAAAAATGAACGCAAGTTACAAATCATACTTTCAGTATGATGGTTAGATTGTATGCTAGATGGCAAATGTTGTCATCAAACTTTCTGTTAATATCATAGAATCTAAAACAACCTACAAATGGGTAAAACTTCACGTACGAAGCCGCTTAAAAGAACAATGTTAGCCAGGACGATGCATGCATTTTGGTCCCATAGCATTGCTTAACTAAAGCTGGCACAGAAAATGGAAGAGATCCAAGGGTAACTACAAAATTCAGACAACTTTATGAAGAAAACTAACATATTTAGTATTAGCACAACCACGAGGAATCAATAGCTCGTACATGAATAGGATCCAAGACACTATGAGCTTTTGCCATGTGGAAGCCATCCATATCCACGCAAAACTAACTCAATTGCCACAAAGAAAAACTTATTACAGACAACTAGCCTAGGAACCATTATACTTCTGTTAACAAGTAGTGACTTGCTCGAGAAACAAGCTAACATATCAAACACGTTCTATTTTAGCCATAATCTCAAAAAGATCATTTAAACTTCATGACAGTCATTTGTCAATACATTGAAGCATCCCAGCTGTTTCGCCATAACACTTTAATAGTATTCCTCATATTACAATTTAAACTCAGTCATGACACTTGATCTACACTACTTTTGCTCGAATCCACTCTTGAGGAACTTGAACCAGACCCACGTGCTATAAACGCGGGTGTTATAGAATTTGCCCAAATTAGCAAATCTTAATTCTAATTACTATATATTATCATTCAATAATCTCATTAGGACTATCAGGGGGGCCTGTTACAAACAGAGCGAATCAGAGACGCATGATTCATGTAATCGACCCCAACTATGTGGGATTAAGACTTCGTTGATTGATTAATCCATTATCATTTAATAAGCCATGAGTTGTTTAGATATTACCTATTTCTAATTGAAGAAACTATTCTCTTCCTGGAAAAACAACAATACTCACTTGTTCCAAAGTAAGAAGACAAACCCAAAACGGAACAATCACCAAAATCTAAACATGAAAGGACAAGAAAACAGAGGAATCGTACCCGCAACATCCTGGCCATCATAAGCGCCGCGATACACAGTACCATAAGTCCCATGAGCAATAACGTGCCTAATATCGAGTTTAGCCAAATCGATTTCCCAATCTTCCTTCACTGCACGAACCTCCGTGTCCCTCGACCATGCCCGGCTCAGGTGCTTCTCCAGCTGCAAATCCCAGCTCTTGAAATCTATCTTATCGGCTCTGAGAAACGTCTCCTTGGCGCTTAGGCTCCTATACAAGCCCGGAACTCCATCAGTTTTGTTCCCTACTTCCTCTTCCTCTGTCTTCTCAACGCCCACGGCTGCCCCGGCATTGCTGGACTCCATTTTTCAGAAACAAAGACCAACCCGCCAATGGTAACCAGTTTTCTGGTCTACCCAAGACAAAACCCAACAAAAATCAATGGGTGAACTCGGAGGAAGAAACAAAATACTGAGTCGACGAACTAATTGTGTTCGGTCAAGGATTCCGGGAAGGAGAAGTAAACATAAAGAGAGAATCGTGAGCGCGGGGATTGTTGCCTAAATAGTGAGGGGGGCAGTTTGGCTTCGTGAGGGTTTAAAATGGAATAAAAGATTTCCAGTTCTAGTGTGGTTCGGTAATTGAGTTTTATTAGAATTAGTAATACGATTCGATTTACCACGATAAGTATTAAAGACGAGAGAGCCGCCAACCTTCGCTCTTTCTCAAAAAAAGTTTATTTAACTTTGGCCTGATTAGCTGAATCTAGCTAGTTTTCTAGTTAAATTTGGTCATTCTTACCTAATTTTAATTTTTTTTTTCAAAATAATAGTAATCCACTTCACCAATGAAATATTTCCTTTATTTTTATCGGAATAAGTTTTCTTCTGCCTAACAAATGAAGTTGAAGAGTTACCAATTAAAGAGGTGATAATAGAGAGTTTCACTTAATGGAGTCGGCCGATCTGCTCTCTCATAATGAATCGAGAATTAGTGTTTGTTAGTTCAACCATTATACTATATTTGTATCTCTTATTTTTTAGGTGCTTTTCTATCAATTGATAAATTTAAATATCAGTATACCTGTGTATTCTCTACAGTTTTTCTCTGTGATTCGACATCACGGGGACACTATGAACAACATGAGTTAAGCATATTATTTCTATGGAGTTCAGCGTTTACATCTTATTGGTAAATGATGTAGTGAAAAAGAACTTTCATATAAAAAGAAATCAAAGACGAGATAATTAACAAAAAAAAAACAGTGTCGTGCAGTTTAACACAGGTTACACAACTCAGTAATTTCCAAGCTTTATCTTTTTCATATTAATTTGCAAACAGTAAAAATAAAAAAAAAAATCACTAATGTTTACCAGGTTGCCGAATTCACCTACTAATATTTTTTTAGCCAAATAAACTACCGATGTTTCTGAGTCAAACTAAGTTGCCCACTACTATTAAAACAAAGCTGATGTGGTACGTCTCTATCTCTCTCTCTGATCCCTCACTTTTTCTCTCCCTAATCACACCAACACCCATCCCCATTAGCCCTAATTTCCCTCACTTCCTCTTTTGCAAGCTTCTTTCTCTCACTCACCCACCCATGCAAACCTTGTAGCCCCATGCCCATCCCCACCCTTTAGTTGTCCCGAGGCAGCCTCTCTAGATTAGCCCAGCTGGTGAATTGGTCTCGCATCTTTTGTGCCACAGACAACCGCCTAGAGTTCATTAGCTGGGTACAGAACTTAGACAGGTCACAACTGGCGTGGCTTGGGGTCAAAGATGGGCGGCTCAAGGATGGATCTAGTGGCCAGTGAGGTGGGGCAGGGCAGGGCTAGCGTATTCTGCATTTTCAATGGTATTAATATCCAAACAAACCTATTCTGGCGAGGGAAAGAAAATGAAAGAAAAGGAAGAAAAAAGAAATTAACCAAAAAAACAAGGATTTATTTTCTCCTTCAATCTCTTATTCTTTTGAGTATTTCCTTGATTTCCCTAGTTTCCCTGGTAACCCAGAAACTAGATGGATGGTTCTTCTTGAAATCAAGTGTAACAAAAAAATGGGATTTTGCTTACATGTTCCCTCATCCCTCTATCTCTAAATCTCTTTTTTGTTTTTCTTCCATGATTCACTTTTGTTGATTCTTTTGACAGGTATGCATCTTCCCTCATTACCCACGTTAAGCAAGCAAAATTCTTGTAAGGGTTTTGATTTTTTTCCCCCCACATTTTATCCACTTGTTCAAAGCAACTCAGTCTTTGCCCTCTCTTCCCTTCTCTGGCATGGGCAGTAATTTCCTTCAATCAGGACCATTGCAAACAATACTCTCCAAGTGGCTTGAAGTTCATCGGCAATCTGGATTACCAGTTGAGCTTCACTCGATTTTGACTTGGTCTTCAACTATCCCTTCTTTAAATTCAAAGTTTGTCCATGTCAGTAATCTATTTGGCTTTTTTTAAAAGCCACATTAGCCTTTTATTGATGGAATATACTTATTTCTAATGGAATATTCGCTCGGTTAATGACCATGGACTATTTGACTTGTTTTTAAAAGATGACGGTTTATTTGGCCTAAAAAAACATTAGTAGACGATTTGAGCCAAGTAGGTAACATTAGTGGCTTTTTTATTATTTTTTTCATTTACGAACTTTATTTTTTTTTTCTATTTTTTGATAGGGAACCGATATTATAAAATGTGGTTGTGATAAATCCAGTAGTCTGAATAATTTAATTAAGCTAATGTGATAAATAAGTCTTGATATATTACATAATTAAATTACCTTGTAACAATATTAGTTTTAGTCTTCATTCGGCATGCATTTTTTAGGAATCTGTTATTTTTTTTTTCATTTCTGTTTAAAAGATAATATTCTATAAACCTAATAATTAATTATCATTTGAACAGTAGTATCATAATACAAACTAATGTATTTCTTATATTTTTTTCCATAGCCAACCTAAAATATCAATAAAATTATTCATTTTTATAAAAATGCTGTAATTTTTTTTTTTAGTTTCTCAAGTTGTAGCTTTTCAATTAGTATACAAATCAAATCAATAATTATTATACAAAAAATTAATATAAAAAAATCTCCCTCAGATACCCTTTAGCTTATTGATAAACGTCTGTAATTTTGTTAAAAGATTTAAGGTTTTAGATCTGAGTTTTATTTAATTTTCTCTATACTTCAAAGTTATTGGAGATTTGACCATTACACTAATTTGAACATTTATCATGATAAGTGACACGGCCGTCCTTGGCCCCTGCCCAGGAAACCTGTGAGAGTTGGTCTCACGGTGAATTGCAATTGGCTAGTTGAATATGTGCGCGAATTAAAACTCCGTGATGCTAGTTGATTAACCTAGAATATGCAGGATGCATGCTCTTCATGCTTTGACTGGGATTAACAAAAACCATAAAACATTAACTTGGCCAAGAGATTTCCATAGAAAATAAGTTCAAATAACCAAAGCATACAAAATCAACATTTATACGAGTTTACTACACATAACAACTGTGTGGAAGCATTCATACATAAAGTAGACTAATGCCCTCACCCAAGAGCAACCCTAGAATCTAGGACTCCTCAAAACATAGAAAATGGAGGCAACTAAGAGCACTATATATACAAGCCTCAACTGAGATCTTCTTGAACTAACTCCCACCTTGGATGCAAGTCCCAATGACGAGTCACAAAAATCCTGGTCTAAGTGTTACTAGGCTCTGCAGCCAAAGGAAGACTCTAATTAGTACTGTTACTTGACCAACAAGTTACCCAAGCATACTAGAATCATAAAGATTCTCAAGGGAAATACCTTCAACAAAAGCTAACTACCGCAATAACCCTCAACGGTTACCCGGTCCAGCAACTTCAGAATCTGCACAACATAACTAAGGAGTGAGAACATAAACATTCTCAGTAAGGGTCTTTACGGTACCTACAAGAAAATTACTAAGGACTCCACATGTGATAACATATGTAACCTGCTATGAGCTCATACAGCCTGAGGGTTTGATATATGCACATATAACTAGGTCCCTTGAGACCTCTCCTCATCCTAATCCTTGAACTACAAGGCATAGCCTTGTCCTCTAGCAAGCTAAGCTTGCCAGCCTAACTAATAATAAATCACCAGTTGAACTTCTCCCTTTCTATGTTGTACAGGGGAATTATGATGGGACTATTGTAACTAGTTCATAAAGACCTTATAGACTAGGTGCACTAAGGTTTCACCTTGCAACCTCGTGGCTAATGGCACGGCTAGGTCGCCAAGGGTTCTAAACCTTCCACCGTAACTAATGGTACTTAGTTGTGATCCTTAGTAAACTAGTTTTCTTGCTTATGATAGAAGTAACCATAAAACTTTACAAAACTCAAGAAAACTCCTATGTCTCAAAGGATTTTTGAAAGTATCGGAGTACCCCCGGAATGCTTAGACCCCAAGGTACCCTAAGAACCCCCTTAGGTCTCCCTTTGACCTTCCTAGCAAAACTTGGAAAATTCAGCCAACATACCTATGGTGACACGTAGCCACAGTTGGTAACGTTCTGTCAACTTTTCCCTGTATTGGCGACGTGTCATGAGCAATGGCACGAAACTGGCGACGCATCACCAATCTACGAATTTACAGAATTTTCACAGATTTGCTACTATGAACTTTGGACACTTACCAAATATATTAAACATGCTTGGTTAGCCTCCAAACTTCACATACATGTAAAACATGTTGCATAGATCACAACTAACTATCACAAGCCAATCTATGATGCCTTATAACATCATTCCAATCATCACAAACCTCATAGTCCACCATGATTCAACCTTGTCCTCTAACTAATGCTATTGCTAGAATTACTTGAATTCTCCAAGCAACCTCATTCCAGTAGCATTGATTGAACTCAAAAATACAACTCCCTTACCTCAACTCTAAGTAACAAGCAAGAATCAAGCACTCTTCCAATCCACTAAGTTCAACAAAGCACCACCTAAATTCCAAACAAAATATAGCCACCAAACATCAAATTCTTGCTTTCTAACCAAAACCCAAGCTCCTAACCAACTAATAAACATGAATTCAATCAAGAACACGTTGGTTACCTCGTACTAAAAACAGGGGATGGGAGAAAACATGCTTCCAAGCTCCAAAACCTTGGTTTTATGCTTGAAATAAGCTCCCAATGACCTATATACTTGTGATGGTTTCTCTTTTCACCAAGAAACTTTGATTTCAAGCTCAATTGGATGGAGAAATGAGGGTGGAGAGGATGAACTCGGGTTTATGGCAGCCACCCTTCACTTTACCCTCTTATAAACCTTGCTTAACACTAAAGCCACCAAAGTATTAGACTTGATACAATTAAGTCCCCATCTTTTAGTAACCTTAGCTATTCTTGATTAATCCTTGTTTATTTCTTCAAGTTTGGGTTAAAGTTAGAAGTTAAGTCATAAAAACTCATTTTAACCACTCGGGATCCAGCCCGGTTATTCAGGATGAAAAATTACCATTTTGCCCCTGAACCTCATTTAGCGCCTTAACCTTCTTGGAACTTAGTGAACTATGCTAAACTTTCCTATTCTTACTATGTAAACTTGAATTAAGGTTTCAAACTTGATTTAGAACATTTTGCCTTCTTTAGGCATGCTTCCCACTAGGAAAGCCATAACAATAAGATATCTGTTTCTCTAACAAAAACATTTGCAAGAAATCCAATTAATTTTTTTTTTATGGTTAATTTCTGAATTTGTTTTTTATGTTTTATATTGCTATTTAATCAATTATTGAGCATTTCGCTCATAGCTTAAAATGACTCACAATTGAGACCCCTAGGTTATTGTTAAGTGATAATTTAATTCAATTGAGATATGCCTACTAACAAGCTGAGCTTACCAGCCTAACTAGATATAAATCATCAGTTAACCCTCTCCCATTTATGTTGTACAGGGAAATTATGGTGGGACTATTGTAGATTAGGCCATAAAGACCTTGTAGACTAGGTGCACTAAGGTTTCACCTTGCAACCTCGTGGATACGGCACGACTAGGTCGCCAAGGGTTCTAAACCTTTCACCCGAGCTAATGGTACTTAGTTATGCTCATTTGCAACTAGTTTCCTTGCTAATGGACTTTCGGAAGTCTCGGAGTACCCCCGGCATACTTAGGCCCCAAAGCACCCTAAGAACTCCCCTAGGTCTCACCTCGATCACCTTAGCAAAATGTGAGAAATTCTGCCATTTTGCTTGTGGCAACGCGTCGCTACAGTTGGTAACATTCGGACCACATTTGCACAATTGGCGACGCGCCGCGAACTGGTGCACGAAATTGGCAATGTGTCGCCAATCTGCGAATCTGCAGAATTGGCACGCATTTTACTGCTATAAACTTTGGACACTTAGCAAACACAGTAAACATGCTCGGAAAACCTCCAAATTTCACACACACATAGACCATGTTGCATAGAGCATAACCAACTATCACAAGTCAATCTATGATGTCTCGTAACATCATCCAAATCCTCTCAAACCTCATAATCTACCACAATTCAACCAAATCTTCTAACTAATGCTATTGTTAGAATCACTCAAATTCTTCAAGCAAACTCATGTCAGTAGCATTAATTGGTCTTCAAGTCATAACTCCCTTACCTCAACTTCAAGTAACAAGCAAGAATCAACCTCCTTTCCAATCTACTAAGCTCAACAAAGTGTCACCTAAGTTCTAATAAAAAACATAGACACCAAACATCAAAACCTTGCTTCCTAACCAAAACCCAAGCTCCAAACTAACCAAATAACATGAATTCAATAAAAAAACACATTGGTTACCTCGTATCAAAAACAAAAGATGTGAGAAAACACACTTCCAAGCTCCAAAACCATGGTTTTATGCTTGAAATGACTTCTCCCTTGGCTATATACCTTGGATAGCTCTTCTTAGCACCAAGAACTCTTGATTTCGAGGTTGAATTGAGAGCAAAATGAGGGTGGGAAGGTTGGAAACGTGATTATGGCAGCCATAGCCTCACTTTCCCCTTCTTAAACCCTCACTTAACCCACAAGCCACTAAAGTATTAAGCTTAGTTCAATTAAACCCCCATCTTTTGGTACTTAGTTATTCTTGATTAAATTCTTGTTTCTTTCTTCCAAGTTTGGGTTAAAGTTGAAAGTTAAGTTATAAAAAATCATTTTAAACACTCGAGACTCATCTCGGCTATCTAGGGTGCAAAAATTATCATTTTACCCCTGAACCTCGTTTAGTGCCTTAACTTCCTCGAAACTAAATGAACTTTGCTAAACTTCTCTATTCTTGCTATGTAAACTTGAAACTAGGTTCCAACTTAATTTAGAACACTTTACCTTCCTCGGGAGTGCCTGCTACTAAGAGGTCCCTAACAATATATGTATGCATGGTACATTGATGTATATGATTTAAATGGAAAAAAAAATCATTTTTTTGTCTAACCCATTTACTGTAATAAAAAAAACGTAAAAAAATATTGATACATAAAATATTGAGGTATATCACTTTGTAAATTGACAAGATATAAAAACATGCACACTGTGTATTGAATACCCATAGTACATGCTAGACCATGGTTTGCCATAGTATTTAAATCTTTGGGGGTAATGATACTCTCAAATCTTACTCATTGTGTTGAGTGTTCATCCATATCTTATCCATCATTATATATATATATTCTACACATCTTCCAACATGTAGGGTCAGCTAAAACCTTCTACTTAGTGGTGGATTCATGTTATAGTGAGTGGGGACATATATATTATACACATCTTTAAACATATAGAGTCGGCTAAAACCTTATACTTAGTGGTGGAGTCATATTATAGTGAGTGGGAATAATTGCCACCACTGAATTTTGGTAAAACTAAATTTATAATATTATTTATTTCATAAAATTGAAACTTGACCTCATAAATTTTTAAAATTTACAGATATATGTTCTAGAAAATTAACTATTGCACTGAATATTTTTCCTAACTTCACCCCTGCTTCTACCCGCTTTGTTTGGTGCAAATTTTAGATTTCTACGATAGAGAAGCAAGTGGAGATGAGGTCTGAGAAGAAAATGAATTATCAAAGGAGAAAATTAAGATTTTTTTGTCAAATAGTGACAATTTTGGTGTATATGAATAATTTTAAAAGGTTCTGTCTTACCCGTTTCCTATCCACATTAAGAATACTTTCGATCTCCATTAACATCGTAGTGCTGATCAACTATGAATACAATATCCGACAACCGTTCTCAACTCTATAGCCTCGTTACAATTAACACAAACGTAGACGATTTAGAACGCTGTCATATATATAACCTTTTTGTTATAAAAGATCAAGTTAAAAAAAAACCTAAACATACTACCCAAAAAAACGAAACATAAATTTACAAAAGAAAAAATAGAGATGCGCCAAGGTTGGTAGATTGTAGCCATAATTGAACCCTGAACGAGCAATTTCCTCCTCAAATTTGGAGGCCCATTAGAAAAATCGAGGTCAGATTCTGACTTTTTGGATTTTTCTTTCTTTCTATTTTGGTAAATGACTTCTGTTCGTTTCCATTGACCTGTGAATTGGAATTGTTCTTGGCTTGAGACCATAGAAAGGGATTTTGTGGAATAAGATATCAAATATTAAGAGTAAATATCCGTAAATGTCCCCAAGTACAAATCTTTTTAATTTTTTTTAAGAAAAATTCTAAACGTAGCCTCCATGAATTCCTAGTGCGTTGCGTTAAACATTAGAAATCCAGATAATTGGTCCAGGGATGTCCAGAGCCAGAGAAACGATAAATTATCGGCCATCGACGAGTCCACCGACTATTACTTACAGACAAGTCCTACCAGGAAGCTGTATAGTATTATAGGTACGATCCTCGCCTCATCAAATTGAGACTTGGAATAATTCCGCCATGAATCAATTTCACACTGTCGAGAAAAAAATAAAATCAATTTCACAGGTAGGCAGATGCCAACTTGGTTGTGTCGTGGCATCTAAATTTCATGCCAATAGAACTGAACAAACATCCAAAATGCCTCCAACAAATCAACTCCAAAAATGCAGGGAAAACGCGTTTGTTCAACGCCCTCTTAGTCAACTTCTATTGGTCGAAACATATTTAGACAAACACAAACGTGTAAACTACCGGAGGAAGAAAGCAACTAAAATACCCGAAAAAAAAATTTAAAAAGAAACCATAGTGCATTCAGCATCACACTTGCACCGACATACAACTTCAAGTCCTGAACGGCGAAGTTCTGTTACTGTTTCCTACACTCCAACGTCCCAACTCTTCTTCATGGGGAAGGAACTCAGCCCGGCCCTGATCAACCCAAGAAAAAGCTGGACAAACATCATTGATCATACAATAGTTTCTTTTAGTACCAACTGGCGACAGCCACAGAGACATCGATATCCCATACCATTACTAGACAACACAGAGCCAAACACGACTGGAAACTCCTGGTTCTGAGATTAACAAGAGATTCAAATGATGGATGACCTAGCAGTCGGATACACGGATGAACATCACAGAATTGCAATAGCTATGCGAGCACCAAACTGACACGCCGAACAAATAAGCAGTCTTTACAATAACGCACCTAATTCATAATCAAGAATATTAGAGAGTTGATAAGCAGACTTCCTGTGCTTTTCACCCTTCTATAGATGTGAAAGGGGGCACAATCCATATTACTACAGGGTTTCGTGAACCAATGAGAGATCTAAGTAAATAGAGTGAAGCATCAACCCCTGTGGCTCACAAAACCAGTGCAGGCACTTGCAAACTCCACCTGTATTTTTGGTCTTCATTATGTCGACGCAAGTTCTAGCATCAAGTTTGTTCATGCAAGCAGGCAACTGTCCTGGATGCATGAATTGCAGTTGCCTGCTGGCATGAATTGCAGGGTTTGCTTGTAAGTATGTTTACAGGCATGTGCTGATGCAAATGATGCGCGGCCATGCTTTTGCATGGGCATGTGATATAGATACAGACCCACACTTAGCAAAGAAGAAACAGAACATTATTATTGTCAATACACATTTAGTTTACAAGAGTTTGGCCATCACTCAGCATACACTCCAACCTTCTTTCTTGCTTATTTGCCAAGAGAGAATCAATTATAAATTGATTCTCTTAGCATGTAAACATTTCAGGTTACGCAATGTTATCCTCTGAAGTAGTCCAACTATGGTCAGCGTGTAATTCTGCACATTTCACTGTAGAAAATCAAACTGTTTTCATTCCTGCCCAGAGGGAAAATACTGATCAATATGTTTCCTATGAAAGAATCATACATTCATTCGCTTTTTTTCTTTTTCAAAGCTTCAGCACCATAAAAAAAATATGCAAGGGGGAAAAAACTTGGCCAATGAAACTCACAGAATTAAAATATCAACATATTACAGTAATTGAGATGCTACTGTAAAAGAACCTACCCCAATAAAGTTACAGAAGAATAATCATCAAAAGATAACCAAAATCAACACATTGAATAAACACTATAATATATTTTAGATCTCCAAATTATCTGAAAGACACTTTATTTTCTTGAATTTATAAAAAAAAAAAAAAACTTATTTTGTTGAAGATGTTCTTCTTGAAACAATAACTCAAAGTGAGCTACCAATACCATAATGGCCAGGTCAAACAGGAAAACTTTTCTTCCACCAGTTAATTATACTGTCCCTCCATCTTTGAAACAAAGGGCACACTCATATTCACATATTAAGAGTCATTCATCTGAAATACACTGAATCACTGATAATGTGTAGTGGACCATTTTCGCAGCACCCAAACAAGCAATTCCAAAGGTGGTATTGAACTTAACGAAAACTAACCTTGACCCTGAAGAGAAGGCTTCCATCTGAAACCTGCTGACCAGCAGCAACTTGCAGTCCATGGACATAGCCAGCAGATGGTGCCTTAACCACATGCTGTCAAATTAAACCACCTCGTGTTAAAGTTTAAACAAACATCAATGTAAACACACAACCAATATAGGTACAAACCTCCATCTTCATTGCTTCTAGGACCAAGACAGATTGCCCTTCTTCCACCTTTGATCCTTCCTTCACCAGCACCTTGACTACCAAACCAGCCATTGGTGCCAAAACACTCCCTGGAGAATAGCTTGCATTCTCAAAAGTGGCTTTCTGCTGTACTTCATCATCATTTGACAATTCGAGGCCCACTCTCTGTCTGAAATGATGGTGGTGCTTTCCATGCCATAAGTGAATGTGTCTAGTGTGACCCTGTTAACCCAAGTTACAACATCCATAATTAACACATCATCTAGAAAGACTGGGCAAAATGACTCTGCCCACTTTATCAATATTTGATCACATGTTCCAATTTCTTCCTTTTTAATAAAGATAGAAATGCCAATGGTACACAATACAAAATAAAAATGACAAGAAGACTGGGGGAAACAGCAAAGGAAAAAAAAAGAGCAGTAAAGGTATAGTTGAAGTTAAAACAGAGAGCAAGGTGCATAGGTTTATTTATCTAATCACACCAAACTGGTACCCAGACTAATACCAATAAAGAAAAATAAATAAATAGATAAAATGATAAATAAAAGAATACGCACTAGAACTGCATGGACAAGCTGAATCCCATGCTCAAATCTAATCACTTTTCAACTAAGCAAAGTGCCAACAGTTCACAAGCCACAGTAAGAAGTACTCACCTTTGTATAAAGAGCCAGACTCACATGCATGCTTAAACCATCAGATTCAACTCTAAATTCATTGTTTCCTAAAGCTTTTGCTTTGACTTCCAGCACAGAGCTGCTATCACCTAACATCTGCATATGGAGGTACAAAATCTTCAACAATGTCAAAAAACCAATGGCAGCAGGGACCAAATTGTGAAACTCAAACACAAGAATTTTTGTCAGATAAGAAGCCTAAACATGATGACCTGAAGAACTAATAATTCATAGTTTTATGCACCATGGAATTTAAGTTGGTAGCACCTCAATTAGATAGCTCCCATTTGGCTGATAGGATAAGCAGAGCATAAGAGGCCTTGAGCTACTGCCATCAAATTCATTCTCCCACTCAAGTTCCATGTTGTAACTAGCACAATGGTGAACTCTGAAAGGAGGATAAGCATACCATATAGAGAGTAAGCCTCGACCTCCTGGAAAGATTTCAAGGCATAATTTCCCTGAGTAGTCTGAGGAGTTGGTGTTACTCAGCATACAACCTAGACAACTGTGGCTGATCTTACCATGGAGATTTTTCCTTGAAGCAGAGTGTTCACTTTCACAAAGACATGCAGCTACCAGCTTTGCACCCAGTTTAGCAGCAGCATGAGCATCCTCATAAACTACTTTATCATTGTGGTCCAAAAACAGGTCATCTTTATAGTGCTCTATAAAATGAGTTTCTACATTGCCCTCTTCAAATTCCCTGTGCTTGGCCAGTTTCTGAAGGAAACTTATATTAGTTGGAACCCCTGCAACCTGCCAAAAGAAAGGATGGTAAGAAGACTGCAATTTGGTTTATCAAGCACAGGTATATTAAAATAAAGGAGCAGAGGCTAACAAATAGAAACAACCATGTTGAAAAATAAATTTGGTTCAACAAGCATCAATTGTTTGAAACATGAAAACTTTTCATCAAGACATCTGGCAGATAAGCTCAACCAGAATTACCAAAAAATAGGTCTGTAAACATAAGAAAACACAAAGACACATATGTCAAGACAGACTCAGCAAATGAAGGTGCACAAGAATAAACAGCATTGGGGTGATTTTGGCTACTCAATTATTTAAATCAACATGATCGCATGATACATCAATATGTTTCAGACCAAAAGATACAGCTACAAGCACTCACACTTGGTTGTTTCAAACATTTGGAGAAAGGATCGAAGGAGTTTAGAAGTTCATCAGGGAAGAATTTAGCCATAAACTAAATCCTTGGCATACACGTGCATATGCTGGTGCAACTAAACAAACCTGAAACTTTGACAAGCAATCCCTCAGTTTGACAAGTGCTGCAGCTCTGTTCTCTCCCCAGACAACAAGCTTTGCTATCATAGGATCATAATGCATGCTAACAGTGTCACCTTGTTCCACACCTGTTTCTACCCGTACTGCCAATAAGCATGATTGCAATGTGAGAAAAATGAAATAAAAAGCACCAGATAAGCAGAGAAGAAAGAACTTTTTATGCAAGAATACAGCCTCTATAGTGCCACTACCCATCAACAACCTAATCATAATAGTTAACATGTCTTTCCATCTTATAACATGGATAGGAGACTAGAATATTATCCAAATTTCAAAACAGCATCATGTGGTAGATGCTGAAGAAGTTTAATTGGCACTAATATACCATGCATGAAGACCATAATACTTCATTAAATCTGATGAATAATGTGTATGCTCTTAATATAAATTGGAGTGTATTCTTGTCAATGGACCTGCAGATGAAACAGGTATTGGACGGTAATGATGAAGAGTTCCAGTTGCAGGGAGAAATCCTTTTGGCACATTTTCAGCATATATCCGGGCTTCAAAAGCATGGCCTGTCAAAAACAACCATGTAAGCTTTTGCTCTAATTTATGTATTTTGTGAGTATATGCATGTGTGACAAGTATATAAAAGGCTATTAACAAGGTAAGACCATATAAAATTTTCCATAGCTGTGTCAAGTAAAGATTCTTCTCATAAAACAAGTAAGGGTATTCATAAGTTATCAAAAGGACAAAGAAAATGTACGTGAAGCTTTTGTAGGAATAGAGGATAGCCCTCTAGAACACATATCCCAACATCTCAATGCGCATAATTTAGAAATGAAGATGAAACAGGATGGTTGACCAAACCCAGATCACTAAGACGGCCCTGCCTTTGGGGAAAGCATTCACCTGATAAGGGAACCTGTGCTTGACTAAAGGGGAGAACCTCTCCATTAGCAACATGAATTTGCCACTCCACGAGATCTTGACCAACAATCATCTCTGTAACTGGATGCTCAACCTACAAAAAGAATAAGCACACTTTCAGCTAAAATCTGATAATACATAGGAATTTGGATGGAAAGAAGTGAAAGAGCAATACAAACCTGAAGCCGGGTATTCATCTCCATAAAATAAAATTGGCCGGATGCAGTGTCAAATATAAACTCCACTGTGCCAGCACTGTGATAACCTACTGCCTTAAAATATAAATCAGTAACTGAATATCAGTGAAAATTACCAAAACAAAGTGAATATCAGTAAATACTGACCATAAGAGCATAAACTAAACAGCAATATATTATGTTTTCAACTAAAACTGTGTAAAAGAATAACACAGCTTTTTGGAGACTAGAAACGAGTGTGCAAAAGACATACAATTTTCAGCCCCTAGTTATCCAAATCTAATAATCACTATCAATCATTATGACAATCATCATGCTACGCTTATATCCCAACTTTGCAGGGATTCGTGGCATGAAATTCATTTGTCAATTAAATGATTTAAGTCATAGTGACACTATATGGCAATCAATAAGCCTCAGTTGGCTACACAAATCCTACATCTCCGCTTGCTCAATTCGAGGCAAGCTCCTCCAGGAGCAACCATATTGACACTATAAATCCAATAATCCATGCAAAAGCAAACAGACAATGATTTTATGCTCATTCGCTTCCTAGCCCAACCAAGTATGGCGGTACCACAATCACAACATGAAAAGAAACCAGATATAAATATATAAAGACATCACCTTAGCTGCAGCTACAGCAGCCTGACCCAAGTTGGCACGAAATTCATCTGTTACACCTGGCTGCATAATTGGATTTTTTATTACACTTCTTGCAGGTTTACATGAAGATACTTGAACTGGAAACATATGAAGTGATAATTACAGCGGGAGCTTCTTCGATTATCTTCTGGTGTCTTCTTTGCACACTGCAATCTCTCTCATACAAATACAAGACATTGCCATGCTTATCACCAAATATCTGTTGAGATCAGGAACAACAAAAGCATATGATACATACATTAAACACTTTTGGCAACAAAAATTGACCAAAACACTTATTTTGTGCAGTTCTTCATGTTAAAGAAGCGTACACCAAACCTAAATATTTTTGTTCAAAAAAAAAAGAAGGCACTCTTGAGTCTTGACAGTACCTGAACTTCTACATGCCTCGGCTCTGTTATGTATTTCTCTAGCAAAATTGTGTCTATGCCAAATGATGCAGCAGCTTCTCGTTGTGCTCCCAAGAAAGAGTCAATGAACTCTTCTGGGCTGCTTACAATTCTCATGCCCTAAGGGTATCATTGACAAACATACTGTTAAATGTCGACGTTTCTAATATCATATTCCTGGTGCAGGCCATCTAATAGGAAGCAGAGATGTGAAAGTGAGCTAAAAGAGCAGCAACTGTTGATAGCCAATCAGAAGGATCAAATTGTCGATTGCATTAGACCAACTACTGCAGAACTGTAAACTAATAACAGACCTTCCCTCCACCTCCATGTGTTGGCTTTATCAGAACAGGATATCCAATTTTATCAGCCTCTAACTTCATGAATTCAACATCTTGTTCAGCACCATGATATCCAGGTACAAGTGGCACACCTGCTGCTCCCATTATTCTTTTTGATGCACTGACAAATAAAAGAAAAAGCACTAATGCAATTAGTGTTTTAGACATTGATGGAACAAACACGAAAAATTGAATAACAGTGTTGAAGATAACCTTTGAGAGTCAGACACTTGATACCATTACCTTTTGTCACCCATGTCTCGGATAGCAGATGCTGGGGGACCAATAAAAATAAGACCCTTATCTTCGCAAAGTTGAGCAAAGTCAGAGCTTTCTGACAAGAACCCATAGCCAGGGTGAATAGCCTGTTCGTAAAAAATTTGTAGAATTAAACAGTTATACATTCAAACACAAGGCTGCCAAACAGAGCTACCAAATTGGTACGCAATCCATCTCACACACACACACACGCACATATCGATGGATGAGAGAACTCCTAATGTACAGTCGGTTTGAAACAAATTATCAGACACAACTCATGCTTAAAAAATACAACAGCAGCAGTCAATATAGAACCATTATAACTTATAGTAACCTGCATTAAAGACGCAGTACCATAAGAAATGTTTATTCAAGTCTTTGACACGCACTGAGCAAAGTATATTCAAAAGAAATGTAACTTCGAGTCTTTGACACGCACTGAGCAGGTGACAAGATGACAAGTGAAGTAAATAAAAGCACAACTCAGTTAGGAGCACTTAAATTGCTCAGTAACGGACTATTGCGACGTGAAAACATTCAAGATCCTCTTGCAATGGTCAATATAAATTAAGTTGAACTGTCTATGCCTACACTACGATTTGCAGGGTACCAGACGGACTGACAGAAACATATAAGTTAATTTGGAGCACCTGCGCACCACTGCGAACCGCAGCCTCAATAATGGAGGAGCCATTTAAGTAACTGAACCTCGAGGGTGGCGGACCAATTCGAATCGCCTCGTCAGCCGATTTCACGTGAAGCGAGCTCTCGTCGGCGTCGCTATAAACGGCGACGGTTCGAATGCCGAGGCGCTTGGCCGTCCTGATGATCCTGCAGGCAATCTCGCCTCTGTTCGCTATCAGGATTTTCTCTATGCGATGCTGCTGCTGCTGCTGCCTCGCCGGCGAACCGGAGTTCAGCCGGACTTGGACAAGAGAAGGTCCGCAGCGACAGAGCTTCCGGCGTATGAAAGACGCCATCAGCGACATCCTTTCTGGTAAACAAAAGTCGAAAGTAAGCGAAATGGTATCGCCCGGGTACTGGGTGGGTAGTAGCGACGCACGAGGAGAGTGTAATAAAATTAATCCGGAGAAGACCGTGGAGCGAGCGGATATGGATCTGAAGTGGTGCCTGCCTGGCAAGTGGCAACTCCTTCCTTGAAAGTTGAGACCTTGATAAACTTTGTCAAAAATAGCAAATAAACTATATTATTTTTTGTTCTCCGGCCCAAATTAACCCACCAAATGACTTTTTTGCCCAAATAGACCTCTGAAGGTGTTAAATGGAGCCAAATCACCTACACTTGTCAAATGTATAAAATATGCGAACTTGGCTAGGGTAAAAAAATGGACAAACAGTGGAGCTCGACTTGAGTTCGGCTTAATTTAAAATTTATTTATGACTTATTTGAATAATTATTAAATTAAGCCTAAATAAAATTTAAAACTCGATATATAATTTAAAATAAAGCTTGAATTGCTTATTACTCAACTCGACTCAATTTAATTTTAGATTTTTTTCTTAATTTAAATAAGCAGCTCGAGCTCAACTCGAGCTTATTCAAAACTCATTCTTATTGTTTTCAATCCAAATGTGAATAAAATATCAAACTCGATAATTAATTCAAGCCAAACATGATCAGCCTACTACTCAGCTTGGCTCGTTTTCAGCCCTAAACTTGGCACTATCAGAAGTCCGTTAGTTTTTAGTATAAATGATAAATTTTATTTATTATAATAAGTTATATTTGATTGGGAAAATTATGGAATACATTAACTTTATTCAAATTTTTAATTACAGTAATTTTTTTTAATTTGAATCCCTTTGAAAAGATAATATTAATGAAATAAATAAAGATAATATGATAAATATGGTAATTATTTAACAAAAAATTTATTCATTTATTTTCTCACATGATCAAACATGTTCAGAGAGTATCATACATTCATATATCTGTTTCCTACAATTGGTTGCCAATTTAATACATTAAAAATTTAGTTTCATATGAAGAGTTTTCATTAAACTTTATGAAAAATATTCAATTTTATATAATAAAAACTCATTTTGTATAATATGAACTCAATTTTAGTTGATAGGAAACCCTTTTTTTCAAATAGATTTATAGTTTTATACATCAACATTTTAATTTGATACAATAAGAACCCAATTTGTACAATTACAATTCAGTTTCATGCATCAGTACTCCAATTTGGTATAATAAGAATTTCACACGTTTACAATACGATCTTAGTTTCATACGGTATAACCACAATTGCATCTGTGAATTTTCTTCTCACTTTATTTCCTCATTAATTGAAGTATTGGGTGTATACCTACGTTTCATTTTTATATCTGTGCATTATATTCCAAAAAATGTACTCAATTTCACATAAATAATTTATAGTTTCATACAATCCATGTCTAATTTCATATACTATCAAAACTCAAAACTTATACATTCATACATATATGAGCCTAGTTTCGTACAATCGTAAGGCATTTTAACATAATAGCAACCCAATTTCATACAATATGAATACAAATTCATAAATAGCTGTGTTCTTCACAAAAATAAATCCAAAAGCATACATCACCAAGAAATCTAGAAACATACATATTAAACCTAAAAGCATACATATAAACCCCATAAGTGTGTGTGTGTGTGTGTGTTTATTTGTATCGTTTACAAAACCAGAAGCATATATACATATAAAACCCAAAAGCATACACACACAAAAACCCAAAAGCATACACACACAAAAACCCATAACATACATATAAAATCCAAAATCATACACGCCAATGGGACTTCATGATGACATATTCTATATTAATTCCTCACCATAAACTTGTCTAAAACATGAAGTTCTAACTTCACTATCCATGAAAATAATTTGATTAAGTACTTCCCTAAAGAAAATACTAAAATTCCGTCACAATTAATACGAATTTCACATGTATAGGTCTCTTCCCAAGCTTTTAAACCAAATAAACTTTACTTTATGAGTCTTGTCATTTGCTGCATCATAAAAAAAAACAAATAAACAAAGGTAAAAAGATCGAATGAAAAGAAAAATTGCTTAACAAAACGTGGAAAAAGAGATTGAAATGTTACTAGTTGACGACATAAATGGTAACCATGAGCAGTGAACATGGTGAGAAAAATAGCCGGAATCTAATAATGGAAAGTTAATCCAGATAGTTGGTTACTTAATCCTTAGCTATGCATTTCTCAACACTATCGAAAACTTCAAATTGGATCTAGAGAAGCTTGTATTAGATGACCAACAAAGGGGTTGGGAATTTTAAATTGATATGCAAGTTGAATGGCATTAAAAATGAAAATGATAAAAATAGCAAACAAAAACCATTCATGTTCAATATCTAGCTCAATAAGTCCACTGAACTAATTTTGAGCAAAATAAACCAATTACAAATGGGGCTTAATCACCAATTATAATTGTTGGATTAACACAGGTTGATATAATGTTAATAACAATATATTCTAGTCAAATGAAGGTGATATGTACCATGATTTTGTTTGAGAATAATATTAGATATTGGAAAAGCTATCTAACTATTTTTTTAATGTTAGAAAATTGGAAAAATCTATCACAATCGTTGATAAATTATCTCAACATCTAACACTAATATTAAACATCATTATTAAATGAAACTCATATAAGAAAAAAATGAATGACATGCAAAAAACCTATTTTACCACTCACCTACTCTCATTTACGGTATCTCCCACCCTTGTCGGCGATTTTTCGAATTTGGCTAGTTCTCTTTTATTTCTTTTATTGCTTGACTGATTTTATATAATATTATCTATCGAATTTTATAGTAAATACAATCCCCTTCCAAATCATGATGTTTAAAAATGATTCAAGACACTCACAAGGTCAATTTTTAATTGAATACGGACAGTAGTAGATATAAGTTTTCTCATAGGCTCACTGGAATCTTGATCATACTATGGTATCCCAACATTTGATAATAGATATAGAAGTGATTGCATAGAATAAAATTATTAGTTATATTTTTTTAGGTTTTATATGTAGTCTTTTTATTCTTATAAGTATTTTCTTCTAGGCCTTCAATACCTGATTGATTCCAACACTTTCTAGTTATTGCCAATTTGCTCTTGGTTTTTTTTTCCAGTTATTTGTGAGTTCTATATTCCAGATGTATTTGGGTTTATATAGAATTTCAGCTTGATTCAATTTTTTTTCCTTTCATTTAGTGTCGTAGGGACATGTTGACATTTGCTAGCTAGTTTTATTTCAATTTATGCCTTAGGGTCTTATGTCATCATTTATTTGGATGTAGTTTATTTTACTTTTAGTTTAAATGAAGCATTTTTTGTTAAAAAAAATCTTGAATGGCATCCAAGGCTCGGCATCACCCATGTTTGCTACTTTCCTCATGCTCTTTAACCATATCTTCCTCAATGCCAAACCTAAAATGCACCCCCCCCTTTTCCTTCCCCCGATGCAATGGTTCAGTCGGTGCTTCGTGGACTACCATGCAGATGCAAAATATTTGAGTAATAAAATGTGACGCACGCTCCAAGCCCAACAAGGCGGACACAATTGACTCTGGTGTATAAGGACAGGTCAAATTGGAAAAGCTTCAACCACAGGAATATGCCAGATGTAAGAAAAGCAAGACAAGAATCATTTTGGCACTTGCAGACCCCAATATTAAGAAATAAATATGATGGCTAGTATCATATAAGTAAGGTTAATTAAAGGATGAAACGTGTGCAAATTAGGCAAAACCAATTGAAAATGCATAGTTTCAAGCTTATGTAGCTGGATTTTATTCAATTCTAAAGGGGTATTTGGAAATCAATGACAGGCTATGAGTTTCCTAAAAATGATTTTTGTGTTTTAAATGCCTTTGTGGTTTCAACTAATCATGGTGTTGCAATGGCATAACCACGATTTGGGAATTGGGGGACCAATATAAAATATTTAGATTTTTGTAATTTTTTTGAATAATGATTTTTTTAGAAATCTACCTTTAATGTTTGAGTTTTTTTTTAATATGACATGAACATAAACACAATGACTTCCAATTAAGAAAAAAAAAGTGACACGATGTAACCCTGTGAAGTTTTTAATCTACAAAATCATAGAACTAATTGTGGTAATCAAACTAGAAAAAAATATAAAAAATAAAATCAAGAGTAACAATTATAAAACACTTAAAGTGTATAAAAAATTTAATTCAGTTGTGATGTTATATTTTTAGATAAAAAATTATTTAAAAACTATAAATGTACCACTTTGATAAGAAACATTATAACCATACTATTCAGATTTACAACGAAATTAACTATCAATTACAGTATTCCCCTACTAATTAACTACATATACAAACTGATTCATAGAATATAATGTAATGCAAGTGATGTTTTCTATTTAATAAGTGAACCTACAGGATACTAATGAATTCATCCAATTAACAATGAGAATAAAAATAATGGAATATTTCAATCCATTTAACCATTTTTAAAATGCATGGAGCTAAGTGGAAATATACATAGAATATGAGGAGGCCAATTGAATTTTGCCAAAGCAATTAAGACCATATAACAGGCTTTTCTCAAAGGTTGTTCAGTGGGGATGGTCCCCTCGAATTTGTGAATAGCTCTACCAATGTGGTATTGTGTTTTATTTGGCCCACTTGACGTCCTGATGTTGTTATTTGCCATGCCATGTAATTCTCATTAATTATCTAATGATTTCACTTGTTAGTCGTTGCCATGTAGACAATATTTTTGACACTAGATATTGTGAATTTGCTCTTCTTCTTCTTTTTTTAATCTAGGTTAAAAAAATCATTTAATGGATATATATATATATATATATATATATAAAGCATGATACACTTCAGGGTATAAAAGACAATTCACATAACAGAGTTAATACTAAGATGACATGTGGTAAAACTTCAAATTTTATTAACAAAAAGATAAATTTTATACGAGAGCTTTCGAAATTACCCCTACTTCTACTAGCCAATGTATTGTTGTTCAGGGTGTAAAGGGGCAAGGCCGAGTTCTTGAATTGCTCAATGTTGGGTTTGTTGTCTCAAATCCAAAAAGTTTAATGATTTTAATTTTATTTAGGACTTAGTTTTAGTTTTTCTATTTGTTTAAGATTTAGCTTTCCCATTTTGATGTGGTTTGGATTTGTGTGTGACATATCAAAACGATTGTTGTGTTAGGGTTTTAAGTATGAGAGAAAAACCAATTATTGTAAAAAGGCAAGATGTGAGTGTTTGAAGAGGCGGGAAAAGTCCGAAGGCTAGAGAGGGCTAGGACGAGAAGCCTTTTGCAATCTCATATCTTGTAACTATGCAAGGGTAAGATATTGGAGTTGTCAGTGATATATAAGAAATCCATAGGCCAGCATGAGCACTAAGGGCATACCTATATTATAATATCTATATTTTGTTTGAGTGGATTTTTTTCATTCGTAAATGTAGATTAGTTAAGAGCCGAAACATTCTAAATTTGTGTGTACTTGTTTAATCATGTTTGTTGTTCCATTGTACGTAATAAGTGATTGAGGAATTTTTTTGCCCAATAATTGGTATCAAAGCTTGCAATTTGGTTTTGGCATGATGGAACTTGTGATGTTTTCTTGGTTTGGTATAGCTTGTATCCGTGTATGTTGATGCTCATGATGTTAATGTTCATGATGTTCGTGGTTATTTCCATTCGTTATTGTGTTCGTGACTTGGTGGTACTTGTTGTTTATAGCCATAGTTTTTGTTCATGGTTGCCATCACATGTGCGCTTGTTTGGGAGGAATTGAGCCAATGTGAAGATTGTTGAGTTTGTTAGCTCAAATCGAAGAAATTTAAGGTTTTTGATTTTGTTTAAGGCTTGGTTTTTAGTTTTCCTATTTGTTTAAGATTTAGTTTTTCTATTTTAATGTGATTTTGGTTTGTGTATGACATATAAAAATGATTGTTGTATTAGGGTTTTGAGTATGAGAAAAAAAACTAATTGTTGTGAAGAAGCAAAATGTGAGTGTTTTAGGTGGAATGAGAGGTCTGGAGGCCAGAAAGGTCCAAAGGCCGGAAAGGGTTAAAGTGAGAAGCTTTTTGCGAATCTCATATCTTGTAATCATATTAAAGAAAGAAATTAAGGTTGTTAGTGGTGTGTAGGGGATCTATAAGTCAATATGAACATTAAGAGTATACGTCTTCTATAATCTCTATATTTTTTTTTTAGTGGATTTCTTTCACTGTGGATGTAAGTTAGTTAAAACTTAAATGTTGAACTATGTTAAATTCATGTGTGATTATTTGATCTTGGTGTTCCGTTGTGTGTAAAAAAGGCAATTGGAGATTTTTTTTCCTAACATTGAAGCCCAAATTTTAGGGCTCGAGCTCAACTCGTAAGCACACTAGGCTTGAATTTATAATTATGACTCAAATATATGTAGTTAACATTTGCGGCATAATAAGACAGAAAGACAATCTTAAAGATCCCAAACTTGTAATTATTCCTAAAGCTCTAACAAAGGAAAAAAAAAAAAAAGGTAAGCCTTCAGAGTAGTCCTTTATAATTTGATAATTGCTACTGTAAGTCCCTAAATTTTTTTATCGCTTAATCAGACCCCTATTTCCAAATTATTCATTTGCTTCATGGTCTTCCCTTTATTATCATAGCCCATAATTACTCTTATGAATCTTCTATGCTAGACATTGTCAACTGAGCAAAACAAGCAACAAAACTCAATTAATTCAACACAAATTCTTTACCGTAAACAACCAGATTGAGCCAAACATTAATTCAAAATTTGCAAATGTGAGTTGAAATTAGAAATTACACTGGGGTTTACGATTTATCATTCCTTCAGCCATATTATTTTGAAAAATGATTCTAATACTTCAAATTTAGGAGCACTTTGATCATATGATAGAAAGTGGAGGATGACAAATAGAGCTAATGGACATGAGAGAGGGCGCAAGTAACGCACTAATCCAACTAGCCAGACAAACAGAGGATTTGGCTTTAAGAGAGAAAGAGATTTTTAGTACTATATTTAAATGTTGGCATCCCATAGCTTCTGGTTTCACAGAGGTGATGGTGCACCAATGCTATGGCGGTGTTTTCAAGTGGTTGAGAAGCATAGAAAATTGAGAAAAATATTTGCAATTGAAAAAAGTCCAAGTTTCTTTGTCCTTTCCTACACTTTTTAACCTATTTTCGTTATTGTATTCTGCCCTAGGAAATGTTGATTTACATGCTTACTAGATTGGATAGGAAATTTTCTTTATTTTGTTATATATATATATATATATATATATTGTTTTAGTTGTGTGTTTTTCTTTAAAATCATCACATATAATTGTCATTGGATTTGTGGCATCTTGGTTTTCTACTGTGCATCATATATTTTAGTTAACTTTTTCAAATCCATATCAAGTGTTGTATTTCTTCTATAAGTGGAAGTAAAATTAATGGTGAGAGTTTAGGCATGTCCATGGTTGCTGGAGGTCAATTGCTATGGTGCCATATTAATATGAGTAAGATTAAATTTGTTAACATGAAGATACATGTAGAACCGTTTTTTCTACTATTCCTATATTGGTCAATAATTTGTTATTACTATATCAGTCATTAGAAGATTTGCACTTTTTTATATTCAATAAATGTTGGGATTAATTTGGCAATTTTTGGATTATTGTTTTAATAATAATAATAATTTTCTTAATAATATTTATTTAACATTGAAATATATGTTTTATTGTCATCTTCAATACAATTTAAAATCTCGTGACATAGCCAAATATGTAAACTAATTTATCAAGTTAGTCATATATTCAGCTCAAATTAGTTAGGGGGCATAATTCATTAGTCATTAATTTCATATTTTTTTCACTAGAAATAATATAATAATTCATTATTTAATCACAAAGAAACATTGTCGTAGGATTTATGTCCAGGTCATGCCAAAAAATACACCATGGTTGCAGGCTTGCAGCATTGTCAAAGTAGCAATCAACTCAGCAAGGAAGACAAATCACTCCAAAAAAATGGGGACTTTTATTTAGATATCTCACAAGGAATAGACATGTATGCGCAATGCGCTTGGCTCATTCGTGAGCCGAGATACATCTAATTGTTTACTTTAAATATAATACTTGATGCATTTATGACATTATTCTGCATTTGGCGAAATGGCATTGCCTGCGATTGAAATACAAAGTGAACGGGTTTTTACTTTGACCTAGTTTTTTATTCTTCCATATTTTATCCCAAGTTTTTGCTTCTTCCATTTTTTTTAATGTTTTTTTTCACTTTTTCCATTTTGATGATTATGTTTTTTTTTCCCTAGTTTCTTTCGTTTTTCATCCTTTTTTTTTTTGCTTCTTCCATTTTTTTATTATTTTTTTATCACTTTCCTACTTTGATGCTTCTATTTTTTTTTTTCATTTACATTGTTTTTTCTCTTTTCAATTTGTTTGTTCTTTTTATTTTTCTAATTCCACATCTTTTTCCTCTTTTTTTCATTGATTTTGTTTTTGACAATTTTTGCTGGTTTTATTTATTTTTCCATTTTTAATCTTTTATATATATATATATAAAGAAGATATTTTTTAGGGGAAAAAGAAGATAATATAAAAAGAATATATGTATAAACATATATTCTTTTTATATTATCTTCTTTTTCCCCTAAAAATTATCTATTTTTTTCTTTATTTTCCAACACTTATCAATTAATAAGAAAACAAACAGCATGATGAGCTAAAAAATAAATAATTAACGATAAAAGAACAACCAAAGAACATGTGCTTATCTAGAGTGAAAATGTGTTTATCTAGAAAGTACAAATAAATCAGATAAAGGAAAATTGATAGCTTTGCATTAATTTTAATATATTATTGGACATTATCTTTAGATAAAGTGATTACTTGCATATATTGACAATTTGTTAAAACTTTATACTTCAAGACTCTAAAAAGTAATAGTAAATATTTTTTTTTCTAAAATTAGATATTTTATTTAAAAATAACTTAACCAATTGAAAAAAGTATTAAATTATAAAAATATTCCTCTTCACACAGCAATACTGTAAAATTATTTTTTAGACTTCTTAAAGTCTAGGATTTTAATGAATTGATAATTTTGACAAATAATTACTCTCTTCATCCCATATTCTTTGCACCACTTTCCTATTTGGGCTGTCCCAAATTCTTTGCACCATTTCCTCTTTTGGTAAGTTTTACTAACCTAAATGACGATTATGCCCTTTAAAATTCTTGCCAAATTTCCAAAATTGATTCTGATAGTTTAACATCACCGATTTGGATGCGGCTGGGAGATTAAGCAAGGTGATTGAGAATGGTGCGATGTGCATGGCAGTGGATCGAGGATAGAGATCGAGAATGGCGGTCGAGAATGGCAATCGAGAACAAGAACGATGATCGAGAGCAGAGATGGAGAACAGAGATCGAGAACAGTGGTGGATCGATGATGGCGATTGAGAAGAACGATCGAGAATGGCGCGATCGTGCACGGTGGTGGATCGAGGAGACAATGGTGCTATCGGGTAATGTGGCAGATCAAGGAAGCGATGGGGCCATCGTGGAAGGCAGCAGATCAAGGAAGCGACAGTGCGATCATGATTGAAGGCGGCAGATCAAGGATTGTGGACCCGGCTTCCATGGTTGCCGTCATTTCACAGTGCATCATACGACGAAATGCAACTAGTTCTGCAGCGAGGATAGAAGGAAGAATCGATGTCAGCAACAGAGGGAGCTGCAAAGAGAGTAAAACAAAGTGCCGGAGAAAGGCTTCACAAGGAAAGAGAGAAGAGAGGAGTTGAGGGGGCAAACTTGGAATAGAGTAGGAAAACAGTAGCACGTCTTGGTCTGCGTGCAAATTCAAATGGTGCAAACAAAACGGGATGGAGGGAGTACTTTATTTAATAATAATGCATAATAATCATTAAAAAAATATAAAACAAACAGCCCCTAAAACTTTAAGAAAAAACAAGAGAATTCTGGCACTTTTTCTAAGGAAAAGAAAAGAAAAAACAGCTCGAAAGATCTAAAAATGTACCAAAAAAATAATTATAACAAAACTGAATTAATAGTATGGGGAAGCGTGAAATACTATGTGTTGGAAAAATTCTCCGACCACTCATCACGTGCAACGGAATAACAAACGCGATCAAACAAACACAAACGAATTTAACGTTGTTCAGCTCTTAATCAGCCTATATTTACGGATGAGAGAAAATCACTCAAACAAAATATAAATATTATAGTAGATGTATGCCCTTAGTACTCACGTTAGCCTATGAATTCCCTACATACCACGGATAATCTCAATATCTTGCCTTAACATGATTATAAAATATGAGAATTGCAAAAGGTTTTTCGTCTTAACCCTTTCTAGCTTCCGGACCTCTCATCTTCCCTAAAACTCTCACATCTTGTATCTTTATCATATTAACTTTTTTCTCATGCTCAAAACTCTCACACAACAGGTCATTTTATAGGTCATACACAAACCCAAACCATATCAAAATGAAAAATCAAATCACAAAAAAATAGGAAAACTAAGGCTAAATCCTAAAAAGAAAAACGTAAACTTAATTCTAAACAAACTAAAATTCTTAAACTTCTTGCATTCGAGCCAACAAACCCAACAATATTCACCTTGGCTCAAATCCTTTTGATTCCTGAACACGAGCACATTTGATGATAACCATAAACAAATGACCATGACCACAAACAACAAACATGACACAAACACAACAACAATTGGAAATGAGCATGAACATCACGAAAACACACGAACAAAATCTTCAATGTACTAAGCCATCGGTATCATGCCACAACCATTGTCAAATATCCATATAATGATTCCTAAGGGCTCTACCAAACAATCCAAACGCTCCACTATGCCAAAATGCATCACAGGGTCCACCATACCAGGACCAAACCATACGCTTTGATACACTTATTGCAAAAAAAAAATTCCTAATCACCCACTATGTGTTGCGGAATAACAAATACAATCAAATAAGCACAAATGAATTTAACATGGTTCAATTCTTAACTAGCCTACATTCATGGATAAGAAAAAATCACTCGAACAAAATATAGATAATACATTAAATGTGTGCCCTTAGTGCTCACATTGGCCTATGAATATCTTACACACCACCGATAACCTTAATATATTGTCCTCACATAATTACAAAATATGAAAATTGTAAAAAACTTCTCGTCCTAGGCCTCTTTGGCCTTTAAACATTTTCTCTCTCCTAAAACCCTTACATCTTGCTCTTTTACCACATTGATTTTTCTTGGGAAAAGGTTAAAAAAAATCCTATAACTTTTGCAACTTTTCTAAGTAAGCCATATATCTTCACGAATTTCTGTTTGAGTCATATCTTAAAAAACGTGATCACTGTTAGTTGTATAAATAGAAAACTTGATAGAAATCTGATGTGTCGGAAAACATATGTTAAAAACTAGGGGAAAAAAAATCAAAATTGGACATCTAGCTTTGTAGCTTTTATAATTAAGTCACTAGGTTCTTATTTTCTCACAATTCACTTCTGAATTCAAAATAAATCTAGAACTATGTAACTCTAATTGGAATGTGCAGGTTCTACGTTTTAAGGTCATTGATTGTCATTACGTCAATGGAATATATCATGAGAATGTGGATATCACGTTAATTAAGCCATTTAAAAACTAGCACTTTATCTACTTAACAATCAATTGAAAAAATTCTTTTAGAACGTAATTAATTATTTACAAGTTATTCCGCTCAAAAATAAAATTTTTAAAAAATATTTCAAAAATATATTTTGAGCTTATTAACTTATAGAATTTCATTTGATGTACAAGTCAAACGAAAAATTAAAAAAATTAATTAATAATAGTGTATTAAATAGGTCATTACTTAATATTTTATAGTAAATTTTGTAATATTTCATTGTATATATATTTGATTGTACTTTATGGATTCCATTATAAGATGATATAATATTTTTCTTATTAATACCTCATGCTTTTATAGAAGCTTGGAAGAATAAACTACAAAATTTTATAAAATGAGCCATAAGTATGCCACAGAAAGGATATTTATATCGACAACAACAATGTAATAATGATGATTTTACTGATGATGAAAAAATGGATTTATAAACTAATGAATATATAAATATATAAGAAGATTAATTAATTATAAAATTTTGTGGCAATATAATAAAACCCTTGACATTTGGATTAGGATTGAGGTTATTCAGCTCCAGCTTTCTTGCTAAAACATGATCTAGCTATTGTTTGGTAGAAGGTTTTAATTTTGCTCCCTGCTGCAAATTCTCTATTTCCAGAAGCTTTGTATGTTTTTAATTTTTAGATCATGATTAGTGTTATCACTTAAAAGTCTATATTTTTTTATTGGAAAGTATGAAAATTGTTCATTGTTCTTCACTCTCAGGGAGAAAAGAGAAAAGAAAATGTAGCGGGTTTATGCTTGAAGGAGAACGGCACCAGAAAAGAATATTTAGGGTTTTAAGGGTGAGTTGCGAAAATATAAGAACCTAGTAACTTAATTATAAAAGTTACAACGCTAGATATCTAATTTTGATTTTTTCCTCTTATTCTTAACATCTATTTTCTACCACATCAGATTTCTGTCAAGTTTTTCATTTATAGGACTAATAGTGGTCACATTTTTTTAGATATAGGACTAAAACAGAAAGTCATGGAGATATAGGACTTACTTAAAAAAGTTACAAAAGTTATAGGACTTATTTTGACATTTCTCTGATTTTTCTCTTATACTCAAAACTCTAATACAACAAACCTTTTATAGGCCATGCAAAAACCTAAACCACATCAAAATAGGAGAACCAAATCCCAAATAAAAAAACTAAAACTAAATCATAAAAGAAAACATAAACCCAATTATAAACAAACTAAAATTCGTAAACTTATTGGATTTGAGCCAACAAACTCAACACTATGATTTCATAATTTTATTTAAGTCTTATGTGCAACTGGTGCCGCTATATACCATGTGTTCTTTTATTAATTTGTATATGTTTTTTTATTATATATGTTCTTTTCTGAATACTCTATGTTCATTTATGTATTACTGTTTGTGCTTTTTTAGTTTCTCCATGTTTTCATTAATGTCTGGTTTTTTCCCATATTTTTCATTAATTTATCATTGAATAACACATATTCTTTTGTTATAGACTGATTATTACTTGCTATTTATCTAACATATTTTCATTTTTTAAAAGATCATATGCATAATTTGAACCAAACATATGCTTATGTAAAAAGAACATATTCTTTTTTAGTTCCTTTGTATTTTTTTATGTATCGATGTTTGTTCTTTTATAAATACATTCTTTTTCAGTTCTTATATATTTCTATGTGTTCTTTTATTGGATGTATTCTTTTATAAATATTATGTGCTCTTTTTTATTATTGTTTTTTTAGTTTCTATATGCTCTCATTAATGCTGATATGTTTTTATATTTTTCATTGTTCTATCATTAAACAATATATGTTCTTTTGTTATTTGTCTAACATATCTTTGTCTGTAAAAAGAATATATGTGTAGTTTAGAAAGAACATATACTTAGCACAAAAGAACATACCCAAAATGTTCTATTTATTCTTACACTACTGATTCTTATGCTATTTTGTTTACGTTCTTTTTCAATTTTGATATATTCTTTTCTGCATTATTGTTTGTTCTTTAATAAACATGTTTTTTTTCAAATTCTTATTTTTTATTTTATTTATATTTATTTTTCAATTTCTATATATTCTTTGATGCATTACTGTTGTTCTTGTATAAATCTAGTTTTTTTGGTTTTTATATGTTCTTTTATTTTAGTTTTTTTTTAAGTTCATTTTTTTTACTATTAGTTGTTTCTTCTTTTATTGGTTGACAAATTTCAAGAAAATGAAGGAAAAAGAATAAAACTGGAAATTAAATAACATATAAAGTTAAATACAAAAAATAAGATAAAAGTAGGAAGATAAAAATAAAAAAAATAAGGTTGAGAAGAGAAAAATGAAAAACTGAAAAATAAAACCCTAACAATAAAACAAAAATAAGAAAAGTAGTTATTCCTCTGTGCCTCAAGTCATTCCTCCAAATCAATATATGTACAAAATTGACAGCTGGCATAAGTAGTTGTGTGTGTCCGATGCATGCAGCACGCTTACATCTAATGTATGCAAGATTTTTCCATTTTACTTATTGCCAGATGAGAAAATATATGAACACATGTTCTTCAAGTTTGTATATTATATAAATACAATGCTATTAAAAATTATTCGTGTCCTAAAAGATTTATTTATTACACTAATATTCTTAAGATGAACAATTGGTTATAGTAGATAAACAGTACCTTGGTTTTGGATCTAATTTAGCTTCCTTCCCTATACTAGACCCACAATGGACAAACGCCACTTCTGGCTCCTTAATATTTGTTTTTGTCCCCTTTGGTCCCTGTCCTTTTTCCTCTCACGATCATACCTCAGTTTTGGAGTTAAGGCAAAATGGCAACCTGATGATAATGGTAAGGCCAGAAAATTTGAAAGTTTGGGCGCAGCTATTGCCACAGACCAAAACTATAGGGGCTAAAAGCATATTGTCCAATTATATTAGAAAAAAGGTTTTCTATCTCTCCATGATGTTACATTTTCTTCCGCAAACTTTAAAAATTTTTAAAATATGAAACCATCATATTATTTTGTGACAAAGTGCAAGCAACCTTGCTTCCACTAATCTTTGTAATGATTACGAGAATGAGCTATTGGCATAGCACTATGAATCTCGTTTAACACTAATTGTTGAGTTAAGTAACATCTTTTTTGGGCTTTTAGCATGGGGGAGGTATAACGCTGGCTAGAAAAACTGTTGGCCAAGAGAAAAATTACATTGAAAATGCGAGTTGGCACTGTTTATGAACACTATTGCTATTATTATTTTTTATTTTTTGCTTAATTGCTATTTTTCAATCCCTGAGCTTGTGGCAATGTGCGGGTTTTCGGGAGTCGCCACCAATCTGTTTCACCTAGGTCGATTGGTCACCTTAAAAATTGGTCTGCGAGAGTTCGGGGGTTCGGGAGTACGGTTACGTTAAAACAACTTTGTTAAAACGCCCAAAAATTGGTACCTTAGTTGATTTCAATTTTGTTTTACTTTGCTTTTTAAAAAAAATTTCAGTTAATATTCAAAACTGAATTAGTCGGATGTGGATTTTTAAATTAATGCGGGTTTTAAAAAAGTCTTTGATAATTAATTTGTATAAAATTTGATATTTCCGAACCATAGACTCTGCCGAGTCACCCGGACACGGAAGTTTTAATTCCGAACCATGGACTCTGCCGAGTCACCCGGACACGGAATTTGACAAAATTTTAAATAATTTAATCCATATCGTAAATATGGATTTTTATCTTTATATTTATTTTTATTCAATTAAAAAAAAAGTTGATATTTTCTAAACCGTAGATCCTGCCGGATCATCCGGATATGGAAATTATTTTAATTTATTGTTAATTAATTAAGTAATTATTAATGGCCCATATAGACCGAAATTTTCAAAATGTGATTTTTATTTTTTAATATGTCAAATTAATTTTTTAGATTAATTATTAAAAAGTCTATCTAATCTAATTATATAATTATACTTAATATTAATTCCTAAGCTGATAGATGCCTTTAATGAACTGAACAAACATAAAAAAAAATAAGTAAAATCAGTGATCGAAATACACAAAGCAGTCATTAATCCAAAAGTTAGGTAAATACCATCTCAAGTCATCTTCTTCGATTTGTTCTCTGTGGCCTTCAACCAGAGAAGCAACCTTTTTTAATTCAAACAAATATCATGTTGATTTCAATCCAAAATCAAGGTTATATACAATCTCATGTGCGGATTTTAATAAGACTAACAATATCAAAGGAGGAGAGCACAAAAAATTAAATTAGGAAAATAGACAAATGCTGCCACTTTCTTCTCAATCTTATAATTTTATTAAACCCACGTAGAATGAATTCTCAAAAATTGATCTTTGAAACGCATCGTATAGATTCAATCAAAATTACAAAGATTTTAATATTAAAAAAAAAAATTTTTTTTAAAAAATAGATATCCTAACTTGTATTCCTATGTGAATTTATTAATTAAATTGATGCATGGCCAAATCATCAAATGAACAAAGAACAAAAAGAGAAAGAATAAAAAAAGTATTTTCAGTGACTGATTTATAAGGTAAAATGAAATTAATGGCTTAATTGGATAAAATAAAAATAACTCAGGGGGTAAACAAGAATTATTCCAAAATTATGGACTTTCAAATCAGATCCGAAGCAATAACGAGTCGGTTTACGATCTGGGTTTCGTTATTTAATTTTTATTTTTATTTTTAATATCCAAACCATGGATCTTGCCAGATCACCCGGACATGGATATAATCCGTCTTAGGATTTTATCAAACCTACTAAAAATGGATTCGCAAACATTTGAATGCTTCTTAACCAATAATTTGATACACATTAGATGCACTAATAGAATTAAAATTAAATTATTCTAAAAGTAAGGATAAATAAATAAATAAACATATCAAATCACAATCCTATGTTGTTCTCCTATATCAATTTAATAATCAAGTTTAATATAAGACCAAACCAACAATAATAAAGGAAACAAAGAAAAATACAAACGAATAAAAATCTTGCTGTCAAGGGTTAATCTGCAAAAAGAAAAGAGTTAGTGACTTAAATGGATAAAATAAAGAAAACTAGGGTCTAAACCAGAATTTTACCCAAAAATCTTTGACCTGGTCAAAAGCAAAACGCGTCTGACTCCTCTTTTATTTTTATTCATTTAATTTATCTTTTGTCTTCAGCTACTTGCTTTTCGTTCTCCAGCATGGGGCAGGCGTAGCAAGTTCGGAGGCAGAGGGCGATGGCGGGGCAGCTGGGCAAGGCAGAGGGCACTGGCGGGGCAGCTGGGCGATCGACGCGGCGAGGGAAAGGGGAGAGCTGGAGGTGACGCGACGGCAAAGGGGGCGACGCGGCGGCTGACGAGAGCAGGGGGCAATTTGGCGGCTGGCCGGGCGAACGGGTGAGCTAGGCGCAAGGCAAGACGGCGAGGGGAGGCCGGAGGTGACGCGACGCGAACAGGGAGAGAGCTGTGACAGCGAGAGCGGTGGCGACGCAGCGGCGATGCGGCGGCTGCTGGGTGACAGGGAAGGCGTCGGAGGAGAGCACCGCTGGGCGCGGGTCAGCAGGGGAGATGAAAGAGAGAGCAACAGCTGTAGGCCGAGAGAGAGAGAGGGAGAGCGTGAGTTCTTTTCTCTGTGTCTGTGAATGTGTTTTAGAGAGAGAGAGAGAGAGGCCTGGGGGAGATAGACCAGGAGAGTGAGAGAATGAGAAAGAGATGTGCGCGAGAGGGAGAGATAGGTTCGGATAGAGATTGTCTCTCCCACAGAGCAGATCGAGAGCAGATAAGAAGGGGGGGAAAAGAAGATTCTGGAGAGGGCGAGAAGAGAGAGCCGTGTGGGAGTGAAATATGTAAATAATTAATTTTAATTTTAATTTTAATTAATTTTTTTTAATAATGGGAGAAGAAGATGCTAGAACCCCGTTTTTTTTATTTTATTATTTTATTTTTATTATTTAATATTTATTTATCTATTATTATTATCATTATTTTATTTTATTTTATTTTTTTATTATTTTTTTATTTATATATTTTTTTAAAACAAAAAAAGCCACCCTCCTAAGCTAATTGTTATTAATATATATATAATATATTTTTTAGTTTTTTTTTAATTTAATAAATTTTTAATTAATTTATTATTATTATGAAAGTCGGACGAAATTGGGTGTCAACAATTATTATGAAAGTCGGACGAAATTGGGTGTCAACAGCTGCCCCCCTTTGCATGCTTCATGGAATATGATGTATGCAAAGTCGTTACCAAATTTCGTCCGGGTCAGCTAGGCCTTGAGAACCTTCTCGTCTCCTAAATTATGAGGTTAAGGAACTCTCCTTAAAACCTCGGCGATAGGAGCATTCTTACCGTTGATTGTTTTCGAGACAAAGGTTCCATCCTTAAAATCCCGACGATAGGAAATTGATTGAATAAAAATTGATTAATTTCGAGGCAAAGGTTCCATCCTTAAAACCCCGGCGATAGGAGCAGTCCTACCGTTGAAGGAAAATTGATTGTTTCCGAGGCAAAGGTTTCATCCTTAAAACCCCGGCGATAGGAGCAGTCCTACCGTTGAAGCAAAATTGATTGTTTTCGAGGCAAAGGTTCTATCCTTAAAACCCCGACAATAGGACCAGTCCTACCGTTGAATGAAAATTGATTGATTTCGAGGCAAAAGTTCCATCCTTAAAACCTCGGCGATAGGAGCAGTCCTACCATTGATTTGTTTTCGAGACAAAGGTTCCATCCTTAAAATCCCGACGATGAAAATTGATTGTTTCCGAGGCAAAGGTTCCATCCATAAAACCCCGACGATAGGAGCAGTCCTACCGTTGATTGTTTTCGAGACAAAGGTTATATCCTTAAAATCCCGATGATAGGAGCAGTCCTACCGTTGATTGTTTTCGAGACAAAGGTTCCATCCTTAAAATCCCGACGATGAAAATTGATTATTTTCGAGGCAAAGGTTCCATCCTTAAAACCCCGATGATGAAAATTGATTATTTTCGAGGCAAAGGTTCCATCCTTAAAACCCCGACGATAGGAGTAGTCCTACCGTTGGTTGTTTTCGAGACAAAGGTTCCATCCTTAAAATCCCGACGATGAAAATTGATTGTTTTCGAGGCAAAGGTTCCATCCTTAAAACCCCGATGATGAAAATTGATTATTTTCGAGGCAAAGGTTCCATCCTTAAAACCCCGACGATAGGAGTAGTCCTACCGTTGGTTGTTTTCGAGACAAAGGTTCCATCCTTAAAATCCCGACGATGAAAATTGATTGTTTTCGAGGCAAAGGTTCCATCCTTAAAACCCCGACGATAAGAGCAGTCCTACCGTTGATTGTTTTCGAGACAAAGGTTCCATCCTTAAAATCCCGACAATAGGAGCAGTCCTACCGTTGATTGTTTTCGAGACAAATGTTCCATCCTTAAAATCCCGACGATGAAAATTGATTATTTTCGAGGCAAAGGTTCCATCCTTAAAACCCCGATGATGAAAATTGATTATTTTCGAGGCAAAGGTTCCATCCTTAAAACCCCGATGATGAAAATTGATTATTTTTGAGGCAAAGGTTCCATCCTTAAAACCCCGATGATGAAAATTGATTATTTTCGAGGCAAAGGTTCCATCCTTAAAACCCCGACGATAGGAGCAGTCCTACCGTTGATTGTTTTCGAGACAAAGGTTCCATCCTTAAAATCCCGACAATAGGAGCAGTCCTACCGTTGAATGAAAATAGATTGTTTTCGAGGCAAAGGTTCCATCCTTAAAGCCCCGATGATGAAAATTGATTGTTTTCGAGCCTAAGGTTCCATCCTTAAAACCCCGATGATGAAAATTGATTATTTTCGAGGCAAAGGTTCCATCCTTAAAACCCCGATGATGAAAATTGATTGTTTTCGAGGCAAAGGTTCCATCCTTAAAACCCCGACGATAGGAGCAGTCCTACCGTTGAATGAAAATTGATTGTTTTCGAGGCAAAGGTTCCATCCTTAAAACCTCGATGATGAAAATTGATTAATTTCTAGGCAAAGGTTCCATCCTCAAAACCTCGACGATAGGAGCAGTCCTACCGTTGAAGGAAAATTGATTGAATGAAAATTGATTATTTTCGAGGCAAAGGTTCCATCCTTAAAACCCCGATGATGAAAATTGATTATTTTCGAGGCAAAGGTTCCATCCTTAAAACCCCGATGATGAAAATTGATTATTTTCGAGACAAAGGTTCAATCCTTAAAACCCCGATGATGAAAATTGATTATTTTCGAGGCAAAGGTTCCATCCTTAAAACCCCGATGATGAAAATTGATTGTTTTCGAGGCAAAGGTTCCATCCTTAAAACCCCGATGATGAAAATTGATTATTTTCGAGACAAAGGTTCCATCCTTAAAACCTCGATGATGAAAATTGATTGTTTTCGATGCAAAGGTTCCATCCTTAAAACCCCGATGATGAAAATTAATTATTTTCGAGGCAAAGGTTCCATCCTTAAAACCCCGATGATGAAAATTGATTTTGAGGCTAAGGTTCGATCCTTAAAACCCCGATGATGAAAATTGATTGTTTTCGAGGCAAAGGTTCCATCCTTAAAACCCCGATGATGAAAATTGATTATTTTCGAGGCAAAGGTTCCATCCTTAAAACCCCGATGATGAAAATTGAATGTTTTCGAGGCAAAGGTTCCATCCTTAAAACCCCGATGATGAAAATTGATTTTGAGGCTAAGGTTCCATCCTTAAAACCCCGATGATGAAAGTTGATTGTTTTCGAGGCAAAGGTTCCATCCTTAAAACCCCGATGATGAAAATTGATTGTTTTCGAGGCAAAGGTTCCATCCTTAAAACCCCGATGATGAAAATTAATTATTTTCGAGGCAAAGGTTCCATCCTTAAAACCCCGATGATGAAAATTGATTGTTTTCGAGGCAAAGGTTCCATCCTTAAAACCCCGATGATGACAATTGATTGTTTTCGAGGCAAAGGTTCCATCCTTAAAACCCCGATTATGAAAATTGATTATTTTCGAGGCAAAGGTTCCATCCTTGAAACCCCGATGATGAAAATTGATTATTTTTTAGGCAAAGGTTCCATCCTTAAAACCCCGATGATGAAAATTGATTATTTTCGAGGCAAAGGTTCCATCCTTAAAACCCCGACGATAGGGGCAGTCCTACCGTTGATTGTTTTCGAGACAAAGGTTCCATCCTTAAAATCCCAACGATAGGAGCAGTCCTACCGTTGAATGAAAATTGATTGTTTTCGAGGCAAAGGTTCCATCCTTAAAGCCCCGATGATGAAAATTGGTTGTTTTCGAGGCTAAGGTTCCATCCTTAAAACCCCGATGATGAAAATTGATTATTTTCGAGGCAAAGGTTCCATCCTTAAAACCCCGATGATGAAAATTGATTGTTTTCGAGGCAAAGGTTCCATTCTTAAAACCCCGACGATAGGAGCAGTCCTACCGTTGAATGAAAATTGATTGTTTTCGAGGCAAAGGTTCCATCCTTAAAACCTCGATGATGAAAATTAATTAATTTCTAGGCAAAGGTTCCATCCTCAAAACCTCGACGATAGGAGCAGTCCTACCGTTGAAGGAAAATTGATTGAATGAAAATTGATTATTTTCGAGGCAAAGGTTCCATCCTTAAAACCCCGATGATGAAAATTGATTATTTTCGAGGCAAAGGTTCCATCCTTAAAACCCCGATGATGAAAATTGATTATTTTCGAGACAAAGGTTCAATCCTTAAAACCCCGATGATGAAAATTGATTATTTTCGAGACAAAGGTTCCATCCTTAAAACCCCGATGATGAAAATTGATTATTTTCGAGGCAAAGGTTCCATCCTTAAAACCCCGATGATGAAAATTGATTATTTTCGAGACAAAGGTTCCATCCTTAAAACCTCGATGATGAAAATTGATTATTTTCGATGCAAAGGTTCCATCCTTAAAACCCCGACGATGAAAATTAATTGTTTTCGAGGCAAAGGTTCCATCCTTAAAACCCCGATGATGAAAATTGATTTTGAGGCTAAGGTTCGATCCTTAAAACCCCGATGATGAAAATTGATTTTGAGGCTAAGGTTCCATCCTTAAAACCCCGATGATGAAAATTGATTGTTTTCGAGGCAAAGGTTCCATCCTTAAAACCCCGATGATGAAAATTGATTATTTTTTTTGCAAAGGTTCCATCCTTAAAACCCCGATGATGAAAATTGATTTTGAGGCTAAGGTTCCATCCTTAAAACCCCGATGATGAAAATTGATTGTTTTCGACGCAAAGGTTCCATCCTTAAAACCCCGATGATGAAAATTGATTGTTTTCGAGGCAAAGGTTCCATCCTTAAAACCCCGATGATGAAAATTAATTATTTTCGAGGCAAAGGTTCCATCCTTAAAACCCCGATGATGAAAATTGATTGTTTTCGAGGCAAAGGTTCCATCCTTAAAACCCCGATGATGACAATTGATTGTTTTCGAGGCAAAGGTTCCATCCTTAAAACCCCGATTATGAAAATTGATTATTTTCGAGGCAAAGGTTTCATCCTTGAAACCCCGATGATGAAAATTGATTATTTTCGAGGCAAAGGTTTCATCCTTAAAACCCCGATGATGAAAATTGATTATTTTCGAGGCAAAGGTTCCATCCTTAAAACCCCGACGATAGGAGCAGTCCTACCGTTGATTGTTTTCGAGACAAAGGTTCCATCCTTAAAATCCCAACGATAGGAGCAGTCCTACCGTTGAATGAAAATTGATTGTTTTCGAGGCAAAGGTTCCATCCTTAAAGCCCCGATGATGAAAATTGATTGTTTTCGAGGCAAATGTTCCATCCTTAAAACCCCGACGATAGGAGCAGTCCTACCGTTGAATAAAAATTGATTATTTTTGAGGCAAAGGTTCCATCCTTAAAACCCCGATGATGAAAATTGATTGTTTTCGAGGCAAAGGTTCCATCCTTAAAACCCCGACGATAGGAGCAGTCCTACCGTTGAATGAAAATTGATTGTTTTCGAGGCAAAGGTTCCATCCTTAAAACCCCGGTGATGAAAATTTGATTTTGAGGCTAAAGAGCTTTCCTTAGGATCTCGAGCGAAATTTATTTGAAAGCAATTGAAATTGGAATAATTTTCTTCGAAAGTGTGAATTTTCATAATAGGCGAGCGCAAAGAATTAGGCTTCGATAAAACGAGTGAATCTTGATGATGACAATAACACTGACAAATTATGTAAAGGGAACGGATGTTTGGAATCAATATTGAAGGTTCATCTAATATTTTCTTCAGTAAATATAGATTCCCTTGTGAGATATGTCATCCGAATAAGGTTAAAGCTTAACTACCCCAAAATATTATGCCTAGTAGACCTAATAGGATGCGTCTCAAGAGTAACAAAAATTACTCTTTACTCAGCCATTCCAACCTAAAGGCATTGTCCTATGGTTTTAATATCAGCATGGATGACACTATCTTATAAAAAAAGAAATTCCCTGAAAAGAAAAACTGAAACGCGAAAGAAAATGCTGATAATAAAACTAAAGGACAAGAAAAACGGATCAGATCGCTTCTTTCTTCCACAATACTTCAACAGGGTGAGTAGAGGACCATTATGGGAGTGAACTGGTCGGGAAAGACTGTCGTGTCTAGTCTATCTGAATCATTGCTGGATCTGATTCAGGAACAAAAGCTTGTATTTTATCTAGCAATTCTTCAGCAGTTGTTGCGGATATTATGATTCGCCGTGCCACTCTTGATATGAAATTCTTCTGCATAGCATAATCCATAAAAGCTATCAGACCTGTAAAGAAATTGTTAACATTTAAAAGCCCAATGGGTTTCTTATGCAAATTAAGTTGGGCCATGGAAGCAATTTGAAAGACTTCTCCCAATGTGCCAAAACCACCTGGTAGAGCGATAAAAGCATCAGCACTTAAAAGCATTTGTAACACACGCTTTTGCAAATTTTTAACCACTAATTCTTCTCCAATCGTGCCCCCAGAAACAAATTTCAAAGGTCCAGGGATGATGCCCAAAACTTGACTTCCTCCTAAAGATGCTGCTGATGCTACACCTCCCATTAATCCGACACTACCTCCTCCATAAACTAAATGTATTTTTCGCTCAGCTAATACTCTACCCAAATGGTTGGCTGCCTTTAAATACTCTTCATCTTTTCCAGGAAAAGCCCCAAAAAATACACAAATACTTCGGGATTTACGAGTTGGGGTTTTCTCCATTCCTATCCTTACCCTTGTGAGAAAAGAGGATATATTTATAGAGATGAAGAGATAAGGCAATAATTTTATTTTCAAGAATGGATACATTATTGCTAGCTATTCACAGTAGTCACGAGTATGACTCTGGTCAGGTATGGGTACACTATCGTTAAAAGAGGAGGAAAATTTTCAAAATAGCTGCTAGCATGTACAGTAGTCACTACTGTAGCTTACGTCAGGAGTAGGTACGTGATTGTTGGAAGAGAAGGAAAATTTTAAAAAGTGGCAGTTATATACAGTAATCATAACTGTATCTCATGTCAGGAGTGGGTATATTATTGGGAGGATAATTTCAAAAGCGACAGCTAGCATGTACAGTAATCGTGACTTTGGTCCACGTTTTCCACTGATTTTGCATCCAATAACGGCTTCAATGCCTTCTATGAATCGGCGATTTGCATCCCATCCAGTTTTCTCACAAACTGGCAAACTAGGTCGTTTAATGTCAGATTCCCAAGACTATAACGATTTCGTTCTTTTTGGAGAATTATCCATAATCCAACAATCTCAAATTGCACTATTCCGCAAGAATGCGCTTCAAGAACCTCTCGAATATCTTCTAGAGATTCCTTACGCAAGCCATTCTTAATGAATCTTATTCTATCACTACGATTTCTAGTGATCACTCCTGGAGAACGACATTTATTGCCGCAAATCCACCATCCACAATTATGACAAATGCCTAGCCTCTTTGCTCTTCTTTTTTTGGCATAAGCGCTTTTACCAAAGCCGGGCATACGGGGAAAGAACGCTTCTGGAACTTCACCAGCTGAACGAACCTTAGCTTCAATTAGCCACCGCACATTATCAGGAATGCCTTTGTGCATAAATACTCTGAATCGTTCACATCTAGCTTGATAAATCTTTTTAAGAACATTTATTGGGAAGGAAGGAAAATACTTTCGTAGGGCGGAAAGAGAAGACTCCATTGATAAAAGAGGCAAAGAAAGAAATTAGTGATTATAGGAAACGAAAATAACTAACACATATTTATAGTGATGAAAGGGATAATGCGTTAATTACACTTACAGAAGCAAGTACATTATTGTCAAAAGAAAAGACAAATGACAGCTTATATGTACAGGAATCATGACCGTGGCTCTCATCTTCCACTGATTTATGTCCAGTAATGGCTTCAATGCTTTCTATAAGTCGGGGATTTGCTTCCCATCCAGTTTTCTTACAAACTGACAAACAGGGTCGTTTAAAGTCACATTCCCAAGACTGTAACAGTTTCGTTCTTTATGGTAAGTCCTCCATAAACCGATAATTTCACCTTGCACTTTTTCACAAGAATGCGTTTCAAGAGTCTCTCGGATATCTTCCAGAGATTCCTTACGCAGGCCATTCTTAATGAATTTTCTTTTATCTTCACGATTTATGGAGATGTATCCTAAAGAGCGACATTTAGTATTACAATTCCATCGCCCACATTTATAACACACGCCTAGTCTCTTTGCTCTTCGCCTTTTGGCATAACGGCTTTTACCTAAACCGGGCATGCGGGGCATAAATGCATCTGGAACTTCACCCGCCAAATGGACCTTAGCTTCAATTATCCACTGCACATTATCGGGAATGCCTTTGCGTGTAAAAACTCTGATTCTTTCACATCTGGCAAGGTAGATCTTTTTAAGGACTTTTATTGGAAGGGAAGGAAAGTATTTTCGCAGTGCAGAAAGAGTAGAATCCATTGATGAGAGAAGAATTTGAGAGAAGAGGGAAATGAATCAGTTATTGTAGGAGACTGGAATAACCGACTTTAGAAGTCACGGGGTATCTTATCCGCTGGTTAATCAGAAGGAAGAACACGCATTTATAGTGATAAAAGGGATAACGTGTCGATTACACTTAGGGGAGCATGTACATCTGTCAAAAGAAAATGCAAACTTTTCCAAATATAACAAATTGTATGTACAGTAATTGTGACTGTGGCTCACATCTTCCACTGGTTTTACGTCCAGTAACGGCATTAACGGCTTCTATGAGTCGAGGATTTGCTTCCCATCTAGTTTTCTTACAAGCTGGCAAACAGGGTCATTTACAGTCATATTCCCGGGACTGTAACGGTTTCGTTCTTCATGAAAAATGCTCCATAAACCAAGAAGTTCACGTTGCACAGATCCACAAGAATGCATCTCAAGAGTCAATTGGATATCATCCAACGAGTCCTTACTCAGGCCATTCTTAATGAATCGTATTTTATCTTCTCGATTATCAGAGATCATCCCTAAAGAACGACATTTAGTATTACAAGTCCACCGTCCACATTTGTGGCAGACTCGTAACCTTTTCGCTCTTCGCTTTTTGGCATAAGAGCTTCTGCCTATACCAGGCATGTGAGATACAAATGCCTCTGGGATTTCACCTGCCAGACGAACCTTGGCTTCGATTAACCACCGCACATCTTCAGGGATTCCTTTGTGCATCAGAACTCTTAATCGTTCACAGCGAACTTGGTAGATCTTTTTGAGAATGTTCATTGGGAGAGAAGGAAAATATTTTCGTAAGACAGAAAGAGTAGGATCCATTTTCTAGAGGGAAGTAAAAGAAAGAAGAGAGGAAAGAATTAGTTATTATGGGCAACTGAGAGAACCGACTTGAGAGTCACGGAGTACCGTATCTACCGCTTAATCGGAAAAGTAGATCCTACTTCATTTTGATGTGAATGATATTTCTTATCTTTGATATTCCATCCAGCTGACGTTGATCCAGTCCTCGATTATTGAATCCATTGTCCGCTTTTGACAAAGTTTCAACGGCAATATTTCTTGATGTCTGCCTTAACTTTGACCACAGCTATCTCTTATCTTGGATGCTGCTAAGCTGGCATCAATCCTATCCTTCCAGGTGTAGCCTCGATTATTGAATCAATTGCCAGGCTTTTGACAATATTGTCTACTTTATCCTTTTTGATATCTACCTTATCCTTGGCTATAGTTATCTCTTATCTTGGATACTACTAGCTGACGTCAATCCTGTCCTTCCAGGTGTAGTCTCGATTATTGAATCGATTGCTAGGCTTTTGACATATTGTCTACTTTATCCTTGAATTCCTGATGCGGGTTGGTCCCGCGTATTAGCTGTGTATCCAGTGATAGACTGGTAAGAGCTGATGTCATTGAGATCTCAGCTTATATTGCTGCAACAGTGCCGTAGATGTGCTTCCCATTTGATCCCTGTTATGTAAAAGCCATGTATGTGTGATGTGAAATGCATGGATGCAGATCATGCGTAACTAATGGTTTTTTTTTTTTTTTGGATTTTTTTTATATGGATCTAGTTCTTCATGTCTTTGCTTTATTGGATCCTCTTTGTGATTGCCTTCTTAGACTATCATTGAATCTCTTTATGCTTCTCAGTTCTTGTTCGCTGCCTCAAAAGCCCAACTCTTTTCAAAGTCCGCTTTCTTTGACTTGTTCTTGAATTTTGGCCTCAATTTCTTTAATGTTCGCTCGCCTCATACTTTATATCTCTTCAAATACTCATCCCTTGTCATGGATTTCATACTATCAAAGGCTTAACTTTCAATGTTTCATTGTCCCTTTTCTTGTGGCCGTGTCGACACTTGTTTACCCCCATGTTACAGTCCGAATGATTGCTCTTAGGGGTGAAAGTTCGGGTTGTAGGGTCGGGTTCGGGTTGAAACCCGACTTTTTTAGGTTATCACTAACCCGATTAACCCTAACCCTAACCCGACCCTATTTCGTTGATGACCCGAACCGACCCTAACCCGATTAGGGTCGGGTTAGGGTCGGGTTGACCCGAAATTTTGACTACATAGTTCAATAATTCCATAATTTCCATTCCACATTCAAATATTTCCAACCTGCAGGTCCTAAAAATATCCACTTAAAAGAACTAGTAACAAACATAAAAATTGCCACAACATGAACAAACTTAACATGATAATAAACACGTCCCAATGGCCATAACATGAACAAAGAGTGAAACTTAATATCATAACATAAGTCATAACCACACATAGTTTAATTTGGTTCAACAAAAAGCATAAGTGCATCACCATCCTTTTCTACTCGTTTCCTCCTATTGCGTCCAACAACACTGAAGCATTAGTCACAACCTTCAAAAAAAATAAGAAAACAATCACATAGGGATGTAAACAATAATAAAAATTGTAAGTGAAACGTTTGCAATAATACTCATAAGTCATAAGTCATAACTCACCAATACAAATACAATGCTCAAGCTAGCTTAGCTAACTAGCTAAGTGATATCAATAACAGCAGGTGCAGAAGAGATGGTCTCCAAATCTGGTAAAAAAAAAAATAAAACAAAACAAACAAACCATAAATTCAATAGAACAAAATTTTACATGTTAATATCGCATTATCAACAAAATTAAGCTCACCTTGATCAAGCTTTTCAATTTCTTGTAATTGTTCTTCGACAGTGACATGCTCTTTCTTCCCTGAAGCTCTCAGCCAATCCTGTGCATAAACAAGTGCCTCGACAATCTTTGGAGCTAATGAACTCCTAAACGGATCAAGCACACGACCACCGGTACTGAAGGCCGATTCTGAAGCAACAGTGGACACTGGAATAGCCAACACATCACATGCAACCAAAGAAAGAATGGGAAACCTAGGGCTATTGACCTTCCACCACTCAAGAACATTGAAGTCTTCAACACAATCTTCCAAGTTCTCATCCAGATACTTATCCAACTCACTTTTTGATTCAAGACCACTCACAGCTTTGAGTTGCCTGAATTGATTCATCAAGATTGCCTTTGACATTAATGGTCCTTGATCCTCCAAGTCTATTACATTAGAACTACCACTTTCATCATTTTTGCCTGGCTGGTTGTTTGGAGTGGAGTAAGTTGACTTATACTCATCAAATAATTGCTTAAGTGTGACTTTCACCTTTGCAATAAGTTTATCCCCAATGTTCTTTCCGTACATCTTTACTATTGCAAACTCCAAATATTCCATTTTACTTATTGGATCAAGCACAACAGCAATAAAAATCATCAAGTTCATCTTTTCAGGATCCCCCCAATATTTCTCACATTTCTCTCTCATTTTCAACGACATAGAAGCAAAGCCCTTATCCGTACATATGCTCCAATCCCGCAACAACATATCAACATTGCTTATCTCATTGAAGTAAGTATTTGCAGTCACATAATAAGATCCAGAGACACGCAATGTAAGATCATAGAAAGCCTTAAGCAATGTTGTTACTGAACTAACACTGTCCCAATCCTCCGTTTCAGGTTTGCCCAAACCTCCCCCCTCCCTAAGTTCAGTCACATAAAAAGGATCCTGATCCTCATAAGCAACAAAAGCCCTTCGAAATTTTAGAGCTGTCTCAAGCATCAAATATGTTGAATTCCATCTAGTAGGGACATCAAGACACAATGAATTCTTTGCCTGAATTTTTTCCTCAACAATGCACGCTTTAAATTTTAGTAATTGTACTGGAGATTGCCTAACATATCTCACAGCATTGCGCACACGGACAATAGAATCAGAAGCAAGCTTAAGACCATCATTCACAATCAAATTCATTATATGAGCAACACACCTCATATGAATATAGCCCCCTTTCAGAACACTAGTCAACCTAGGGCTATTACTCATTTTTCTCCTCAAGTAAGCAACAGCCGTATCATTTGAACTAGCATTATCCACGGTAATAGTCATCAAATTTTCTATTTCCCATGAACCTAAAGCTTTTTCAATTGCCTTGCCAATTGCTTCACCCTTATGACTAGAAATTGGACAGAAATTAATGATTCTCTTTTGTAATTTCCAGTCATTGTCAATGAAATGAGCAGTCACACACATGTAGTTAATTCTTTGAACAGAAGTCCATGTGTCAGTGGTTATTGAAATTCTTTTAGCATTAGACTTCAAGAACTTGCTCAATTTCTGTCTTTCAGCAACAAATAACTCATAACAATCTTTGGCAACAGTAATCCTAGATGGCAACTGAAGCTTAGGTTGGACAACATTGCAAAATTCTTTAAAGCCAGCACCCTCAACAAAACGAAAAGGCAACTCATCAACGGTAACCATATGAGCCAATGCAGTCCTACAAGACTTCATATCAAACTTCCAATTACTCATAAAAGGATCCCCATCAATACCCTTCTTCAAATTAATGGTCGCTTGTTTTGGATCATTTCGAGCCTTACACTTATACTCATAATGGTTTCTCAGATTACTTGTCCCATGCTTCTTAGGATCACAAAGGTAAATTTCACCACAATGAATGCACTTACATTTTGTTTGGTTAGTGCCATCAATAAATTCGAAGTGATTCCAATAGCCAGCCCTCTTCCTCATCTTCTTACTTTCACTCGTTGGAGCATGACTACTTCCATCTGTTTCTGTTGTAGTTGTTTGTGTTTCCCCCACTTCTACATTTGCCATACTTTTTCCACTACTAAAATCACCATCAGTATTGCTGCTGGCCATCTGCAAAAATTAAAAAATAGCAAGGTTCAAAATTTGATTGAAACGTAACATAATATAGTCAAGTGCTGTTACTGGAGCATTGGAAATTATTTGTATGAAAGATCAATTGAAAACCATGCATGAACTTGACCTAAGGCCCCTAAGCATATAGACTAAGAACATGCATGAAATGACTGGCATATAATCTAAGCTCTAACAAAAGGATCACTCCACATAATTAGTACGAAAGATCAATTGAAAACCATACTTAAATGGTTAAGAACCAGCATCCTCCCATGGAAACCAGAAATTCTCTAAGCTATCAATTTCTTATCATCTACGTGCCTTATTTCCGAAGCCATCCTCTTGTACTAATTCTCCAAGCTAGCTTTTAACCCAAATTCTCTGAATATATTCTCTGAACATATTCTTGTACTAGTTGCCTCAAGAACCAATTCCTTAATATGCTTGGGTCCACTTTAAAGATTCCAAGAGATCATAATAGCTGTCCTGTCACATTCCTAACAACCTTACCAAGCATAATATATAGGCCCGAAAGAACCCAGGTAAAGGATGCATACTTTTACTGAAAAACATATCTGCAGAAGCTCGAGTTTCAGGCATTATTTTTAAGTATTTTCTGAGGCATCTGTAGAAATGTCATGTAAAAAGTTACTGAAATGGTTTCCCTTTTCACATGACACGCACAAAGAACACAGGTTTTTATTTTGGTTTGATGCAAAACAGCAGTATTAGTGCCCCCCATAAATAATTTCCAATGCTCCAGTAACATAAACAAGCAGAAATAATTTCCAATGCTCCAGTAATGAGCTGTAATCAGAATTGAATAATGAGCTGTGATCAGAATTGAGGAGGGGTAAGAAAACATAATTAGTGGGAATAATTTCCCAGCCCTGCCCCAGCCACAACGGAAACAGAAAGGTACAAAATCAAAATACATCTGACCGGCGATGTACTAATTACTAAACACTCCAACTAAACACTCATCACAGGAAAAAGTAGAGTAGAGAAATGTGTGGCATTTGAAAATCCTTTTAGTTTTAGGGTTCAAATGTTAAAATGGCTGGACCATTTATGCTGCTAAGTGGCTCAGCAGCAATGTCATAAAAGAAATCTACAGCAAAAAATCAGCTTTCCTATATACACAAGCATTCATGAGAATTAGAAGCTTCAACTATTACATACAAACCTAACAGAGAGATGATTGTGAGGCCAATTGTCAACCCACCACATTATCTAAGCCAAATATAATAGATGACTGCCAAAAATAAGATTTATTTATGTACTTACCTTGAGAACAAAGTGGAACGCCAAGAAGAGAGACAGTCCGGACGGAGGAGGACGACAGTCGCGGAGAACGTAGTCAGTCGCAGAAGACCAGCAGGCAGCAGTCAGTCGCAGAGAACGCCAAGAAGAGGGACAGTCCGGACGGAAGAGGACGACAGTCGTGACTCGTTCACGTTCGTCGGGAAGAAGAGGCGAAGAGCTTAACTGAAGAGACCCAGATCTGAAGAGTGAAGAGCGAAGAGTCTGATGTCTGAAGACGGCTGGTGTGCGTGCCGCAGCGTCCCTAGCAGCGTGCGTGAGTTGGGCTGGGCTGGTGTGCCGTGTGCGTGCGTGAGTTGGGTTGAAAATAAAAAATAGGGTCGGGTCGGATTTTTTCGGGTTCACCCGACCCAAACCGATTATTTAAATTCTGAACACGGATCGGGTCGGGTTAACTCGAATTTACGTTTTCTCTTCACCCAACTTGACCCGAACCCTAAAATTAGGATCGGGTTCGGGTTCGGGTTCGGGTTTAGGGTCAACACTTACACCCCTAATTGCCCTTCCTTAGACTCAGGTTCTGATCCATAAGACTTGCCCCCTTGTCTATTGAACTTCTTTGTTGGCAGTACTCCTCTTACGCTTCGTAGAGACTACTTTGCCCCCCTGAATATGGTATTTATGTGGATAAAATGTATCATCTCGCCTTTGATTTAACAGAAGGTCGAGCATTTCTAGACCTTTGTGCTGGCACTTGATTGTAAATTTCTCTTACAAGAACCACATCTTATTAAAGAAAGACTCAAGCTATCTCCTCACTTTTAAGTCTACATACATTAATGAATAATGGTTTGGCCTTAAAGAAAAACTTTCATCAATTTGCAAAGCTTGACAAAGTAATTTACGGTCTTTGTTTTTAATTAAAATATCCTGCCATTCTTCCCTTTCCAACTCGAAGACATAAACTGTGCAAGGCAATAAGGTATAAACATGATTCACAAGGATAGCCTTTTAGCTGAATGAGGATGATATCGAGATAACTGTTAGGCGTGAGGAAAATTAAGTTTGAATATTTTTTTTTTGTTTTGTTGCAGTCTTTTAGCTAAATGAGAATGATATTAAGAGGTAAATATTAGGTCTGAGTAAAGTTAAGTTTGAGTGGTGTGAAAGAAGGGTCTTTTAATACTACTCGTGAGCAGTATTAAATAAGGTAGAAACATGGTTCGCAATGATAGCCTTTTAACTGAATGAGGATGTTCGGTTTGAGAAAAGTTAAATTTAAGTGGTGTGGAAGAAGGGTCTTTTAATACTACTCGTGAGCAGTATTAAACAAGGTAGAAACATGATTCACAATGATAGTCTTCTAACTGAATGAGGATGTTTGGTTTGAGAAAAGTTAAATTTAAGTGGTGTGGAAGAAGGGTCTTTTAATACTACTCGTGAGCAAATTTGATTATGGTGAAAAACTCAATAGTGATGACCTCAACTTGCCACTCTTTCCAGAAAGTTAGACCTCATCTGTTGCCCCCTAACTATTGTGATCTTTATGCATGCTTGGTTTGAGGGTTGCTTTTGTGTTCTAAACCGCCTTTGCGGGTTTTCAGTCTAGAATCCATAGCTCACTTTTTTTGTTTTCTTTCTTTTGCTCTAACTTGAGCCCTTTTTCTTTTTCTTTTCTTTGTTTTTTTTTTTTTTTGTGAGCTATGGTGATGACATACTTGATAACTCTCTTGAAGTGAGATGACTCAAGTGGCCTTGCTTGCTCGTGCTTGTTCTCAGTCCTTTTTGGTTTTGAATTTTCCCTTGTTGTCTTTTGATGGAAGGGATGAATTTCTCTTTTCGGAGTTTGTGTTGCAAAGAACTGAGATCATAGCCCTTTTGAAGTGAAATGATTCAAGTGGCCTTAGTTGCTTGTGTTTACTCCGAGTCTCTTTTTTGTTTTGGATTTTCCCTTTAATGGCTTTTGATGGAAGGGATGAACTTCTTTCCTTTGTTGGAATTTGTGTTGCGGAAAACTGAGAATCTTTTTTTTGTATTGAGCATTTGTGAGAATTGGGAGGCCACTGAAGTCATTTAATATGAGAGCTACCTTATTTGGAAGCTAACCCCAGACTTCTTGCAAGGATGTTGATAACCACTATGAATTCTTTTTTTGAGAGTTGGGGTGCAACATATGAAATCCTTCTTACCAGATTTGACAGCACTTTCAAGATCGCCACTATTAAATCTCCCTTAACTTTTTATTTTCACCCACGAGTAGTATCGTTTTCAAAGTAAAGTGTGATAGCAATAATGGATAGTATAATGGAAAGGAGTGAGAGATGGATATAAAAACGGAATTTTTGGTAAGAAGTGGTAGAATGTGTAGGTGTAGTAATTGAATTTTTGGTAAAAATTGGTAGAATGTGTAGATGTAATAATGGAATTAAAAAGTGGTAGAATGCACACATAACATCTTTTTGTTGGAGAACAAAAAGAATTACCGGTTGTCAAAAAGTAAAGTGTGATAGCAATAATGGATAGTATAATGGCAAAGAGTGTAAAAATGGAAAGTAGTAGAATGCACGCATTACATCTTTTTGTTGTACCAGAAAAAGAATAGCAGGTGTCAATCTAACAAAGACTACACCCTAGATTCTGGACTAAATCTAGGAGATTTTTACTATTAGATTACTTTTGCAAGCTTTTAAAGATACAAGTTTACTCAAAGGATTCCCTGTCATTCAAAAGTGTGTGCGGACTATTAGGTCAGATCTGACTTGGAGCCCTTCCAAAATTAATGTAATTCCAGCTCAAAATCTTCACTTTCAATTATCAATCACATCATGGCCTAGCAACTTAGACTCGACCAACTGTTGGACCTTGAGTTTCAGCACCACAAACTTTTCAGTTACATTTGGGATTTGGGTCACACCAACTTGAAAGAGAAGGTCACTTGGTCTTTACTACTATTGATATAGATGATAGCAGAATGCCTTCTTCAGCAAAGACTGTGATTAACTTTCCTTCAAAAATGAATTTCATTTTTTGGTGTAATGAGGAGGGAATTGCTCCGGCCATATTTTCTATCTTGGACTCTATATTTATGAGACGTCCTTCGGTTTGTTCTGCCATTAGTCTTGTTTGGAGCCGAATTGGATATCGGTGTCAAGGTCCAATTTTACCTTTTTAAAGGAATATTTATTTTATTAAACTCTACATGTATGTGATTGATGCAATGAATGCATGCATGCAATGTGAGATTATGTTTTTATCAGACTTTGTATGCACGTGATTGATGTAATGGATGCATGCAATATAAAGTGAGATTATGTTTTTATCAGACTTTATATGCACGTGATTAATGTAATGCATGCATGCGATGAGTGAGTTTGCTTATCCATTATCGTGGAACTTCAAAACTTTTAGTTGTCATTATAAAGACCAAAAAGTTAGCATAATTTGATGCGTGGTTTTGATGCATGAAGAATAATTGCACAAGAAAGATAAGGTTATTAATAAGTTAAATAGCAATTAACAACTCATGAAGTATTATGGATAAACAAGTTAAAATCATACGAAGAAAAGTGTAGAGTAACAACACAGCATAACAAGGATATGCTTATGGCGTTGGTAAAATGGTAGAAATTCTATGGTCAGTTCTATGGTTAAGTGGGGAGTTCTATATGCATAAGGTGGTTTATCAAAAAGGCAAGGGATAGTTCCCGAATCCCGTCACTAAATCATAGTGACGGCCCGATTCCTTACCCTCTAGGGTTAATGTAAGGAATGGATTAATTCGAGTCGTAGCTTTTCGTGGGCCCATGCAGAGACTAACCGTCTCAGGAGGCAATACACTACTTTGCTACTTTGAAACCGGTGAAGGCTTGGAGACCATGGCCTCACAAGGACAACAACACTAATTCCGCTTAGAAAGAACGTGTTCGATTTGAGGAAGCTTGGGTATAGAGCTTCATTTTGTGAATGCATTATGCATGTTTAGAATAAGTAAATATAACATATAAATCCACATAAAAATAAATAAAACAGAACAAAATAAATCAACTTTTAGGCTTGACTCACTAACCAGGGTCCCCAGCGGAGTCGCCAAGCTGTGGCAATGTGCGGGTTTTCGGGAGTCGCCACCAATCTGTTTCACCTAGGTCGATTGGTCACCTTAAAAATTGGTCTGCGAGAGTTCGGGGGTTCGGGAGTACGGTTACGTTAAAACAACTTTGTTAAAACGCCCAAAAATTGGTACCTTAGTTGATTTCAATTTTGTTTTACTTTGCTTTTTAAAAAAAATTTCAGTTAATATTCAAAACTGAATTAGTCGGATGTGGATTTTTAAATTAATGCGGGTTTTAAAAAAGTCTTTGATAATTAATTTGTATAAAATTTGATATTTCCGAACCATAGACTCTGCCGAGTCACCCGGACACGGAAGTTTTAATTCCGAACCATGGACTCTGCCGAGTCACCCGGACACGGAATTTGACAAAATTTTAAATAATTTAATCCATATCGTAAATATGGATTTTTATCTTTATATTTATTTTTATTCAATTAAAAAAAAAGTTGATATTTTCTAAACCGTAGATCCTGCCGGATCATCCGGATATGGAAATTATTTTAATTTATTGTTAATTAATTAAGTAATTATTAATGGCCCATATAGACCGAAATTTTCAAAATGTGATTTTTATTTTTTAATATGTCAAATTAATTTTTTAGATTAATTATTAAAAAGTCTATCTAATCTAATTATATAATTATACTTAATATTAATTCCTAAGCTGATAGATGCCTTTAATGAACTGAACAAACATAAAAAAAAATAAGTAAAATCAGTGATCGAAATACACAAAGCAGTCATTAATCCAAAAGTTAGGTAAATACCATCTCAAGTCATCTTCTTCGATTTGTTCTCTGTGGCCTTCAACCAGAGAAGCAACCTTTTTTAATTCAAACAAATATCATGCTGATTTCAATCCAAAATCAAGGTTATATACAATCTCATGTGCGGATTTTAATAAGACTAACAATATCAAAGGAGGAGAGCACAAAAAATTAAATTAGGAAAATAGACAGATGCTGCCACTTTCTTCTCAATCTTGTAATTTTATTAAACCCACGTAGAATGAATTCTCAAAAATTGATCTTTGAAACGCATCGTATAGATTCAATCAAAATTACAAAGATTTTAATATTAAAAAAAAAATTTTAAAAAAAAAATAGATATCCTAACTTGTATTCCTATGTGAATTTATTAATTAAATTGATGCATGGCCAAATCATCAAATGAACAAAGAACAAAAAGAGAAAGAATAAAAAAAGTATTTTCAGTGACTGATTTATAAGGTAAAATGAAATTAATGGCTTAACTGGATAAAATAAAAATAACTCAGGGGGTAAACAAGAATTATGCCAAAATTATGGACTTTCAAATCAGATCCGAAGCAACAACGAGTCGGTTTACGATCTGGGTTTCGTTATTTAATTTTTATTTTTATTTTTAATATCCAAACCATGGATCTTGCCAGATCACCCGGACATGGATATAATCCGTCTTAGGATTTTATCAAACCTACTAAAAATGGATTCGCAAACATTTGAATGCTTCTTAACCAATAATTTGATACACATTAGATGCACTAATAGAATTAAAATTAAATTATTCTAAAAGTAAGGATAAATAAATAAATAAACATATCAAATCACAATCCTATGTTGTTCTCCTATATCAATTTAATAATCAAGTTTAATATAAGACCAAACCAACAATAATAAAGGAAACAAAGAAAAATACAAACGAATAAAAATCTTGCTGTCAAGGGTTAATCTACAAAAAGAAAAGAGTTAGTGACTTAAATGGATAAAATAAAGAAAACTAGGGTCTAAACCAGAATTTTACCCAAAAATCTTTGACCTGGTCAAAAGCAAAACGCGTCTGACTCCTCTTTTATTTTTATTCATTTAATTTATCTTTTGTCTTCAGCTACTTGCTTTTCGTTCTCCAGCATGGGGCAGGCGTAGCAAGTTCGGAGGCAGAGGGCGATGACGGGGCAGCTGGGCAAGGCAGAGGGCACTGGCGGGGCAGCTGGGCGATCGACGCGGCGAGGGAAAGGGGAGAGCCGGAGGTGACGCGACGGCAAAGGGGGCGACGCGGCGGCTGACGAGAGCAGGGGGCAATTTGGCGGCTGGCCGGGCGAACGGGTGAGCTAGGCGCAAGGCAAGACGGCGAGGGGAGGCCGGAGGTGACGCGACGCGAACAGGGAGAGAGCTGTGACAGCGAGAGCGGTGGCGACGCAGCGGCGATGCGGCGGCTGCTGGGTGACAGGGAAGGCGTCGGAGGAGAGCACCGCTGGGCGCGGGTCAGCAGGGGAGATGAAAGAGAGAGCAACAGCTGTAGGCCGAGAGAGAGAGAGGGAGAGCGTGAGTTCTTTTCTCTGTGTCTGTGAATGTGTTTTAGAGAGAGAGAGAGAGAGGCCTGGGGGAGATAGACCAGGAGAGTGAGAGAATGAGAAAGAGATGTGCGCGAGAGGGAGAGATAGGTTCGGATAGAGATTGTCTCTCCCACAGAGCAGATCGAGAGCAGATAAGAAGGGGGGGAAAAGAAGATTCTGGAGAGGGCGAGAAGAGAGAGCCGTGTGGGAGTGAAATATGTAAATAATTAATTTTAATTTTAATTTTAATTAATTTTTTTTAATAATGGGAGAAGAAGATGCTAGAACCCCGTTTTTTTTATTTTTTTATTTTATTTTTATTATTTAATATTTATTTATCTATTATTATTATCATTATTTTATTTTATTTTATTTTTTTATTATTTTTTTATTTATATATTTTTTTAAAACAAAAAAAGCCACCCTCCTAAGCTAATTGTTATTAATATATATATAATATATTTTTTAGTTTTTTTTAATTTAATAAATTTTTAATTAATTTATTATTATTATGAAAGTCGGACGAAATTGGGTGTCAACAATTATTATGAAAGTCGGACGAAATTGGGTGTCAACAGAGCTATAGATCTTTCTCATTTTAATCCCTAAATTCTATTTATTTGTCTTTTTGGTTCTTTTTTCTTTTTACCCATTTATTAAGTCAATGTTAAACTTAATACTTATAGTATTTCTGTTTGCTCTATTAATCTCAAACTTCATTTTGACTTTTGTGTTAATACTTAAATATCACTTTTTCTAATAATGTTATTTATATCTTCTAGGGGAATACTTTGGTTGCTATCTTCTAAAATAATTGTTTCTATCATAGTTCTTCCATTTCCATAGGAAAATATTTTTTACCAATTGTTAAATCCACTTTTAATTGTTAGAACTCTAATATTTCATTTATTTGTCCTTAAACTTTATTATTGAATGGTTATTTTGTTATATTTATATTAAATACTACCATAGAATGGACCGCTGTAATGCACAGGTGGAAGGAAAACTTGTAATTAACTATTATTTGTAATTGAGCTGATTCTTTTTATGGTAATTAATAATCTTCACCACGTTATTGAAAAAATGCATATATGCAATAAAATTTTCCTCTTGCCATGAAATATTGTATCTTATCTTAAAGTATTAGTATATTACCTTTCAAGCTACGGAGGTGACTTGAGCAAGGCACGAGACTTGAAAATAAAAAATGCTCAATTGTTTAGCGGTTTTGGAGATTGTATGTTGGTTAGCCTACATGAGCTGAGTAGAATAATATGAGATAACCCTTGACGCTGTGTCACTTCTACTTTGAGACATATCATTTTAGAATTGGGCAGTGGAGAAGCAATAACTTAAATCGACGTTGACTCTGTTCAGTAATGCCATCGAAAATTAGAGTTAAATATTGTAATAAATTATTAACGACAGTTGTGGTAATTTTGCAAACATCTAGTACCGGGCATTATCTTTGGATAATTTTTCTAACCTTTGATGCTAAATATTAATATTGTTCCTACTAATTTTTAGATGGCCACATAACTTTAATATCTTTCACTTGAATGTGAAGATGGATTTTTGGCAAAATTATCTAATTTTTAAATTCATTGTTACCCCTAAATTATTGGCATCAAATTTCAAGGTGTTAGAGAGGTAAAAAATTTTATTTATTTTTATAATGATCCCAATATATAGCTCATACTTGTGTGTATTATATATGCACAACATGAGATTGCAAAATATTTTATGAAGTTTTTTTTTTTCAGTTGATTTTTTCAGATTAATTAATTCAAACAGGTCACATGCACAATTGTATTTAAAACCATTTTTTTTCCATATTATTAATATGTTGAGCTTATTCCTTTCATGCATATATCATTGAAAAACCTAGATACAAAATAGAGATAAATTTTGTTACTTAATTAAGAATTCAAGATTTGTCTTAGGGTACATTCAGAGATACTAAATATCAAAGTGTTTATGGCCTTAGAGCAGTTGGTTTGAGACTCAAATACAGTTGATGGAGGTCAAAAGTACAACTCTCCCCTCTCCCAATTTCCCCCTTAAATTTTACATATGCTAGTTAGGTAGCTTTCCAGTACTAAAAAACATGCATTCTTCTTTCCTTGTATGTGTGTGTGCAGTCTCAATCTTACACATTTATAAAGATACTTATGATTAACAAAAAACACAAAAGTGCTTATTACAACTCATTTTTTTTATTTTTTATTTAGATTTAGTATCATTTAAAAGATAATATTGTATTTCATTGATAATCTCTTGAATTATATTTTTTTACAAAGCAATTTTTTATAAATTTTTTTCCATTTTTTAAAAAATGACAATAAATTAAAAATAGTAACTTTTTAAAATTGTTCCAAAAGTGGTTCTGGGCTTTTTAAATTGTGGGATTTAAACTAAAATATAAATTAAGTAAATAACCATTAAATCTAAAAATAATTACTAATAATAACTTTTCAATAATTTTTATCAAATGCAAGCTTGTATCTTCCTATTTAGAGCTTGAATGACAATAGTTTGAAAACTACAATAAAAATTAGCAATCTAATACTTCCCTCCATTCTATTTTGATTGCAACATCTTCCTTTTGAATATGCCCTAAAATGTATGCTATATTTCCAAAACTGAAAAATATTTTTATTATTTTATTCTGACTTGTTTACTTCTTGAAATCTGTGTAAAATTTTTCAAAAATAATTTTTTGAAAAACTTTAGGCGTTAGAAAAGGTTGTAGACAAACTAGAGGGAGGGTATATGTGTTGTTTTCTCATTTTAAAATGCATTATTGTTAAAATTTTTTATTTTTTCCCATTTTCTAAACAAATAAAAAATTCCTTATATATATATATATATATCATTTAAAGAAATATTACTCTGTAGTAACAAATTTTTTCTTTTTTTTTTGTTTGAATAAACATAAGTTGAAGTACTCATCATAGATTGTTAAATACCATTACCGTATACCACATCTTGAATTTTTAAGATATACCGCAACGCATATCGTTAATATTTTTATAAAAAATAAATTTTAGAATATTATTTTAAGATAACATAATTTGTTTAATAATTTATTTTTACACATTTTATATGTATTCTAATTTTTCTCATCATAATTTGTCAAATATAAATAAAATATATATGATAGAAGATATTTTTTAATACAAAAAACATAAAAAAATGTTATATATGGAGCAAAATAAATAATACTAAAAAAACTAATTTATTGATATACTATAAATATAAATAATACCATCCACATACTTTGCATATACTATAAATATAAATAATACCATCTATTAATTTTTTATATTAATTAAGAAAAATAAAAAAATTTAAAGTAAAATTTTATTTTATGATATGTGTATTATTTTTATTTTAATGTTTTATATATTTATGATATTTTCATATAAAATAAAAAAAATAGGCATGAAAAATTAAATACCGTAGTGTGTACGATGTGATATTTGTGGTATATCGTGGTTTTTTAATAAAATACATACAAAAAGTGTGTAGTATATAGTATACAGTATACCGCGTGGTAAAATGACAAAACGAAAAAACATTTGTACCGCATACCACGGAAACGTGGTAAGCGGTATACCGCGGTATTTAATTCAGTGATACTAATATACTTTTGAACCAAATTATTTTAAGTTAAGTCAACTTAATCTAAAATAACTTATTTTTATTTTTATATATTTTTTATTTAAAACTAATGTTTTTTAAAGTTAGTATTATCTAAATGTAATAATCCATTGAAACCACAATTTTTATAATATTATTAATGGCTAATTCTTTCAACTTAAGTTAACTTAATCCAAGTGACTTAATTTTATTTTTACATATTTTTTAGATAGAGCCAAATTTATTTGAAAGCCAATATTATTTAGATGTAATAATCCATTGATTATAAAATCTTTATGGTGTTATTAAATTTTATATTTTATATTTTTTAAGCATTAAAAAATATAATTCATAAAAATTTAATAACATCATAAAAAATTTATTTTGAATCGATTATTTTATCTATATAATATCAACTTTCGAATGAAATTGGTTTCGGCTGCAAAAGATGTAAGAATAAAAATAAGTTATTTTAAATTAAGTCAACTTAAGTTAAAATGAATTAGCCTTAAATTTTTATGAATTACTTTTTTAATACCTAAAAATAAAAAATTTATAAAAATTCAATAATATCATGAAAATTTACTTTCAAATTAATTATTATATCTACATAAATTTTAATTTAAAATAAAATTAATTTTGAGTAAAAATAATGTAAAATAGAAAAATAAGTTATTTTAAATTAAATTGACTTAATTAATAAAAATTCAATAATGCCATGAAATAATTCGGGAGGGCTTCTAGAAAAGTTGTGAATCCATATAACACCGTGCACGAGTCCGGCAGTTGACAATCTTAACCCTCCAACTAAGAAATGCATTTACTGTTTGAACCAAACCAAAGGCGAGGGAGCATGAATGAATATAAGAGCCCCAGAGGGAGAGGGCCGTAGGGATCTGATATTTATCTTTTTATTTGCTCTCGTCTAGGCTATTTCCTTGATAGTTCATAGGGATATTAAATTTACACAAAGGAAGGACAGTTCTAAGATGGAAGCAATCATTAATACTGCTATCAATTACATAAAAAAAATCACATTAAAGGGTCAAAGACGGTTCGCAATAGCTTAAGAAGCAAACTCCCATATTTTTTTTTGCTCTAGGACCTAGGTATTTAATAGTTACATTTAATTCTAATTATTCAGAGTAGAGTTGAGTTGGACCTTATTCTAAAAGTAAGCTCAGTTAGTAATTCACAAGCATCCAACATAAAAATTTCATCTGGATCATTATAGTTTTTTGCTTTTTCACAAATCCCTAATCTTGTATCAGAAAATTACCCGCGAGTTGCAACCCATCCAAAAGGTTGGTGCATCGTAATCAGAATTTCAATTCCCTTAATTACGGGTCTGTGGACCTAACCCGAAGAGCCATAGCATCCGGGCTTTTGATGGGCCTAATAAAATGCGAAAAGAATTAAAGCAGGCACAAAATCTTGGGCTGGTCAAATCAAATCTCGTCGGTTGGGTGGTCAAAAATAAAATAAAACTCACCCGTCCGATCACCGCCCTTCATGACCAGCCGTTGATCTCTCAACCAGAATTCTGATAGGCTGTACCCTGCCGCAGACAGTCCGAAGCCTCTAACACCCCCCCGTGTGCTGCTTTCTTTTTCAATCGCCCTCAAGAATCTTCCCAAAAACAATAAAATGCAAAACTTCTAATTTTAAATTCGGCGTTCGCTGCCGCTGTCGTTTGGATGAAAATTAAAGGGGAAAAAAAAAAAAGAATTGAAATCGAAATTCCTCGTGTTCCAAAAAATATCCAAAATCCGATAAAGAAAAAGGTTGCAGTAGGTGGAGTTTGAAAACTCCCTTTTATCCTGAAATTCAAATTTTATATAGACGAGTTGGTCTCCCTGCTTCGCTCCACTTCTCCTTGTGAAAGAGATGCATCCCTAGTTCCTGCTCTTCTCTAACTCCAGGTACTTTTTTCATTTTCTTCCTTTTCTTGCTCAAATTTCTGCTTACATTTCAGTTAAACATACCTGTTCTACTTGAAATGCGATTCTTGGCTTCATGATGTGTATTTCTTTGTTTCGTTGAAGAATTTGGTCGTAGCTTTGATGTGCGAGAGACGAGGTTCGATGGATCAGTACGAAGTTCTGGAGCAGATTGGGAAAGGATCTTTCGGTTCTGCGCTTCTTGTAAGGCACAGACATGAGAGAAAGAAGTGAGTATAGTTGCTTCTCTCGCAGTTGCTTGGCGTGAACTAATTGGTGTTTGTAGTTGTGTATTGTAGGGCTAATTGGCGTGTTGTTTGCTTATTCTCTTCTGTATAGGTATGTTCTTAAGAAGATTCGACTCGCTCGCCAGACTGATAGAGCCCGCAGATCAGCTCACCAAGAGGTCACTAATGTTGATGGTTTTACCTATTTGAATTAATTGGAAACACGGTCTTTGGAAGTCTGAAATAATGTAGCTCTCCTCACAAGTAGCGGTGCTGGTTTCATGGGAGTTGTTTTGAGGAATGAAAAACCTTACAAGACACTTTCCATATCTTGTTCCCTTTTTTATGTCCTTCTCAATGACTGGTGTCTTAACTTTTTCTTTCCAACGTAGATGATATAGATTTAATATGCATCATATTTCCAAATCCAAATAACCGATGATGTTGGCCATTCAAGGGCTGCAGTATGTGAGTGAAAAAACACCAAACATGATGATGTGCCCCTATTAATGTTAATCTGCATAAAAGAATTAGCAATGCCATTGTTATTGGGACGGAAAGGGTGTAATCTTACTTTTGATGCTAATGTTTGTGCAGATGGAGCTTATTTCTAGAGTTCATAATCCATTCATTGTGGAATATAAGGATTCCTGGGTAGAGAAGGTTGGTGTATTTGTAACATCTATTGTTCTCTTTTATATGCTCCATGAAATGAATGTGTATCCTTAAAAAAAAAAACGAACAAACGAACAAACAAATAGTAAATAAATAAGTAAATAAATAAATAAATTGATACGTATGAAATGTGTACTCCTGTTGAAGTTAGCAAACTAGTTATTTTTGGCCAGAAACTTGTTGCTTGTTAAGCTCTCTGCATTAAGGATATTTTTATTATTTCAGGGTTGCTATGTCTGTATCATCATAGGCTACTGTGAAGGAGGAGATATGTAAGTTATTACATTGTCAACAGTGTTGTGGCTAATTTTTTAGTATTGTTTAGACATTTTTCCAGCAATACTGTTATGACACCTTGCTAAACCCCCATCATTGCTATTGATGATCATACAGGGCTGAAGCTATTAAGAAGGCAAATGGCATTCATTTTCCAGAAGAGGTAATTAGTCCTACAGCCATCTATTGTATAAAGAACAATTTTCAATTTATCTTTTTTACTTGGAAGTGATTTCTTTAAACTAGTGGAAAACAAATCATTTACAGAAACTTAGTTTGTGGCTGGTTCAATTATTATTGGCACTTGATTACCTACACACCAACCATATTCTCCACCGTGATGTCAAGGTCAGTGGCATTCGTTTTAAGTGGAAAGAAAGAATAGGTTTTCTCTTCTATTTATGTATGCTCTTGGTTTGGGAAGGTCACATATAAACTTCCAGAAGGATTTTCAGCTTACTGTGTTTAAAAAATGTTTCAGTGTTCAAATATCTTTTTGAATAAAGATCATGACATACGTCTAGGTAAGTCATCCTCCCACTTAAATATGATTTTCATGGATTACTAAAAAAAAATGCTGTCTACTTAAGCAAAGGGATTTGTTAATTTTTGTGTGTTAACTAGGTGATTTTGGATTGGCCAAGATGCTGACCGATGATGATCTAGCTTCATCAGTGAGTACCATAGTTCATTATATGTTATTAAGTCATAATTTTTCTTCCAAGTTGACATTATAGCTGTTATAATTCAAATACAGGTTGTAGGGACTCCCAGCTATATGTGCCCTGAGCTCCTTGCTGATATACCTTATGGTTCGAAGTCAGATATCTGGTCCCTAGGTAAGCCCCATAACTTTTTCCCTTTCAAGTTTTAACTATCCATCTTTTATAGTTTTTTCTTTTTTTAAATTATAACAAAGCCTGGTCTGTATATTTTGGCAGGGTGCTGCATGTATGAAATGACTGCTCATAAGCCTGCATTCAAAGCTTTTGTAAGTTGCTTATTCTGCCACAATCTTCTTCATTATTTTTACCCCAATGATAATGTTGTTGAATTTACAGATTCTTTCATGTGAATGATGCTCAAGAAATCATTATTGGATCCTATAGAGCACAATACTTTTAAAATTTTTGCTAAAGAAATAGGTTTAATTCTGGCATATGATTTGTATGCTAGAGTAGTGATTTTATTCTGAATTAGTTGATTCTTGGAAGGTAATCAAGTTGTAAAAGGAGCTAAGAAATTGAAAATCGAAGAGTAGAAAGGAGAAACATTATCCATTTGTTTTGATAATTTTTGTTCTAAAGTTGTGTGAATTGTTGGATCATTTTTAGTTTGCTGTTTTAATCAGATGTGCATAGTTCTGGTAGATAGGGGTTTATCAAGGGAATATATACATGAAGGAATGATGCTGCAAAATGATGGGTTGGCATAAATATATGCTTGCACAAAAGGCTATACCTTTAGATTTTGTGGATCAAATATATTGCAGTTCTGATTCCAATGCACCTTAACCGTTTGTATATGCTGCATCCAATCAGGATATGCGATCTCTAATCAGCAAGATAAACAAGTCTATTGTTGCTCCTCTACCAACCATGTATTCTGGTTCATTGTAAGTGTCGTTCATTTCCGTAAGTTACTGAAAAAATTCTCTCTTTTTTGTAGACAAATAAGCAGGTAGGATATAGCTTTTGGGGAGCATTCATCAATCAATTTACCTGAAATTTAGATGCATTTTTCATTTTTTTAAAAGAAAACGCATTCAGATGCATTGCAATGCCTTTTGATTTCCCCCTGGAATGATATCAAAGTTACTTTGTGGATATTCACTGACTGTTTTGTTTATGAGCCAACAAGGTTCTGAACTTTCTCAAGGATTAAGTTGTCTTTTTTCCCAAAACTTACATAGTTTCTCTCTGTTTCCTTTCAATTTTTCCAGTCGGGGACTCATAAAAAGCTTGCTGCGTAAAAATCCAGAGCTCAGACCAAGTGTATGATTGTTCTCCTTCTGATTTGTTAATGTTTCATAAGGGATGGACAGCAATCAATTCAATAGAATTCATGTCAGCATGGTTTGCAGTATGACTTCTGAGAATTGGTGGTTAATCCTTCTGCAATAGTTTGATTATCTGTTGTTTCCCAGCAGCAGATCGTCAGAGAATTTGTTGCAAGTAAAGCAAGTCTTCGAAATCATAGTTTTAGTTATTATGAACTCTGGACTCTTTGGAATTTGGCTCTGAAGAGTAGAGTAAAAAAAACCCAGCCATAAAGTTGTGCTGCTATTGTTCAGAAATTTCTGCTACAATTGTTGTTGCTAATGAGAAAAACATAGTTGAACTTTCAAATTTTTCCTATGTAATTTGTGAGATTTTACTTATTTTCTATTTTCCTTGCTGCATTCTAAATAAACATGTCTTCATGTTCAGGCTGCCGAGCTGCTCAATCATCCATACCTTCAACCTTACATCCTTCAAATCCACCTGAAACTCAGTAATCCCCGGAGGAGCACTTTACCTGCCCGGCGGTCAGATTCCAACTTCATAAAGAAAACCAGATTCCTAGAGTCTGAAGATGTCCTGTATCTTGCTGATAGGGAAAGAAGACGGTCATTCAACGACAACAGGGCATTGAACCCTACTGCATCTGAGACAGAGCAAGATTCCATGAATTCTTCACCAAGGATACAAATTGCATGTTTGAATCAAAACTCCAGAAGACCATCAGCTTATATTGACCATAAAGAGATTACAGTTGAGAAAACCATAGCCACAAAATTCTCAACTGTTGGCAAGAGCCCACGATTAACTACATCAAAAGCATCAACCACTCCAAAGATGCACATAACGCCATCAAAGATATACCAGACCAGCAACAAACGGGATTCGGTGGGTATCTTACAGTATATATTCTATGTCCAAATCAAGCATCTTTTGCCCTATATCTCATGCATGCTTCATATGATGGACAGCTTCCAATAACACAAATGCCGAGAGCTAGATCTCCCTGGACGTCACGTAGAATATCTCTTCCATTGCCAGCAAGAACCACAGCCATGGCAACACCTGATAGAGCAAAGGCTGATCTGCTTTGCCGTGTAGAGTCTCCAGATGTTTCTGTAAATGCTCCACATATTGACAAGATTGCAGAATTTCCTTTGGCTTCTTCTGAAGATCCCCTCTTACCTATCCATGGAACATCATCAACTTCTGCTAAATGCTCCTCCTCGTCAATAGACAGTGTTAACCATTCTATAACAAAGGACATGGTAACTGTGCAGACTGTGGACAAAACTATTACCAGGTTGCATAGCACTGACAGTAGCAGCGTTGCTACAAAAAATGGGAGTGTACACCTGGAACAAACCCGCACTACTGGTGGATCAATCCATTCTTCTGAGTCACAACAGCGGCGGTTTGATACATCTTCCTATCAACAGCGTGCAGAGGCACTGGAAGGGCTACTCGAGTTCAGCGCGAGATTATTGCAAGATCACAGATATGAAGAGCTTGCGGTGCTCCTGAAGCCGTTTGGGCCTGAGAATGTCTCTCCACGAGAGACTGCTATCTGGTTGGCTAAGAGCTTCAAAGAGACCCATGTTTAAGCCTGAAATTCTGCAGTCTTTCAACTTGTACATAAACTTTCTTCCTGGTGCAAGGGTGGAATTGTCTCCATCTCGGGGGCAGCATTGTGGGATCTATGTTCAATTAGGATTTAGAGAGCTTGTGTATCTCAAGGTCTGGAAATTCAGAATGGCAATTTCTCGACTCCTGCAATTGCATATGGAAGTTGAAAGGTAAAAAAGCATTTTGAATGCAGTATTCCTCGTTCCGGTTCTGTCCGTATTACTGGATTTAGCAGTATTATAAATTGATGTTACAGAGCGGGAGATTGTGATAGATCGATCATAAAATATCTACAACCAAGTTTTCAAATGGATCCAAAGTGAGTTAACATTTTGTTGAACAAAAGAATGAGTTGGTAGAGGACATTCTGTTTAGGAGATTTTGATGACATCGCCATGGCCACCAACAGGAATGCTGAAGAAATTGGAAAAAGAATAAATGATATATCAAATTAGATAAAATTATCTAAGTTGGTCCAATGCAATGCACCCAAACATAAAAATTTTAGTTGAAATTTTACAAACGCGCCAATTTTCTTTTTGCATGACATAATAGACATCATAGTTTAAAACAATACAAATAAGCTACCCTCATTTATTTTTCTTTGTCCTTCGGCCAAAATTTCTTCACTCAGTAACCAATATCCACCAAGAAACAAAAAATTATCCACTCAGCTAAAGTTGAGTGCATATTACTTTGATTTGGTGAAAAATTTAAAAACCCAGGAAGTAAAATCGAAAAACATATTTAACTACACAAAATCAAATGAATTAAGTTCGGTTGAAAGGAAAAGTGAATTAAATATAGCAAATAGAACACTAAATCCAGAAAGAAACGAGTGGACCCAAGGTTATTCATGAATTTACCAAATCTTAGAAAATCAATGAAAGAAACGGGTTTTCCCGTTTTTGTTTGGCTGTGACAATAGCTTGATGGGTGCAAGGCCGGAGGCTGGTGGTGATGGAGGCCAGTGGCAATGCGATTTGAGATTGGTGGTTGCAGCGTGCCAGCTCGGAGATGGTGACACAGAAACATGGTATCTAGTGCGCTAGGAATAATTGCATTGGAGGCAGTGGCGGAACCAGAATTTTTGGTTCGGGGGGGTGAGACTGAAGGAGAGTCGACCAAACCCGGATGAGAGGGACGGCATCGAGGCGGGGCAAAGCTGGAGATTGGGACTAATTCGTATTAATTCAAATATTATGGTGCAACTCGACAAGGTGAAAATTTTGGAGGACTAATAGTGAATTTAGGCCATGTTAGAATATCTGTTTAAGGCTAGAGGGAATAATTACTCATTTGGTCCCTGTTTTATTTAGTACCTACCTCCCTGCCCCCCATCTTCATATTCTTCCATTATTTCTGGGGGGAAAAAATGCATTTCAAGTCCCCAATTTCTCTTGAATTAACCAATTAAGTACCTATTTTAAAATTTTTCAAAATTTTCGGAGGGGCAGGCCTTATTAGGTCCGCCCCTGATTGGAGGTGGATGAAACGGAATGTGGCAACGTCGGGTTTTCTGGAGTCGCCACCAATCAGTTTACTTAGGTCGATTGGTCACCTAAAATATGGTCTGCGAGAGTTCGGGGGTTCGGGAGTACGGTTACGTTAAAACAACTTTGTTAAAACGCCCAAAAATTGGCACCTTAGTTGATTTTAATTTTGTTTTACTTTGCTTTTAAAAAAATTTCAGTTAATTTAGATATTTTAACTGAATTAGTCGAAAATGTGAATTTTTGGTAATTAAGTTGGATAAAATTTGATACTTCCGAACCATGGACTCTGCCGAGTCATTTGGACACGGAAGATTTTTGATTCCGAACCATGGACTCTGCCGAGTCATTTGGACACGGAAGATTTTTGATTCCGAACCATGGACTCTGCCGAGTCATTTGGACACGGAATTTGGTGAAATTTTAAACAATTTTATCCATATTGTAAAAATATGGATTTTTATCTTTTTATTTAATTTATTTATTTTAAAAAAAATTGATATTTTCCAAACCGTAGATCCTGCCGGATCATCCGGATATGGAAATTGATTTACTTAATCGTAATTATTTAATTCCTGAAATTAATTTTTTAAAAAGGTAATGATTTTTAATACTAACTAAAAATTTGTCTTTATATTTTTACTTCTTTTTTTTTTCTTTCTTTTCTTTTCTTTTTTTTTATCTTTTATCTTATTTTTCTTATCTTCTTTTTTTTTTATTTCTTTTTTTATCTTTCTTTTATTTCTTTTTTTTATCTTTCTTTTATTTTTATCTGATTTTTTTTTCTTAATTTATAAAAGAATTCAAAAGCAATTAATTTTTTTATTTAATAAGAAGTTAATTTAAAGGAATCAAAGAGTTTAAAAAAAATAAAATAAAAAAAAATCTTTGATCATGGTACGGGGCGTTGTTACTCAGCCAGACCCTCTTCACCAGGTGAAGCAGCTCAAAAGCGGGCACGAGACAGTTTCCAGCCAATATACCATGAACTAATTTTTTATAAAAATAATTATTTAATACCAGAATTTTATTTACTTACCAAAGAAAACAAAAGAGTTGAAAATAAAATCTTAATTCTCATGTATTTGATTTTTTATTTAAAAGATTAACCAAAATTAATTATTCAATAAAATAATAAAGAAAAGATTTATATAAAGAAAGTCTTGATATTTATACATATTTATTTTTTAAGCTTATTTTTTTTTGATTTGATAAAAGATGAACCAAGAAAGTAATTATTTAATCAAGGTTTTTGTTTATTTAATGAAGAAAACTAAAGATTTATATGTATATTTTAAAAATAAAAGTGAAGCCTTAATATTTTATTTAATAAAAGGTGAATCAAAAAGTAAACAAAACTTTATTTATTTAATGATGAAACCGGAAATTTATATATATATTTCAAAAATAAAATAAAAATCTTAATATTTGTTTGTTTTATTTTTGATAAAAAAAATTAAGCAAAAATGATTATTTAATAAGGAAAATAAAGGTAAAGTTTTGATATTTATATAATTTATTTTAAAAAAAGATTAAAGAAATCAAAGATTTATATGTATAAAAAGTTTTTGATATTTATATGATTTTTTTTATGTTCTTTTTGTTTGCTAAAAGATTTTTATTATTACCTTTATTTGAAATCATTTGAATAAAATTTTATTTAATAAAGGAAACAAAAAAAAAAAAAATGTTATATCTTTTTTTTTATTATTTTGAAAGAAATAAGTAAAATATTAGCCCAAGAAAATTTTTACTCCTTTATTCTTTTTATTAATAAAGAAACCAAAAAAATTATATTTTATTATTTTGCTGGATAAAGAGATAAATAAAAATATTAGTCCAAAGTTTTTTTTTTTTTTTTTTAATAATAAAGGAAAATTTATTTATATACTTTATTTAAAAAATATTTTCCAAGCCATGGATCCTGGCGGATCATTTGGACATGGAATTTAATTTCTTTTTTATATTTCATTATTAATTATTAATTAGAAAAAAAAAACATCACTTTTAAAGATGTATTTAAAAAAATTTGTATTTATTTATTTATTTATTTCATTATGTTTGTTTATTAAAAGGAATAAAAACTTTGTTTCAAAATAAAAAAATAATTTTTATTAGCCTTTAGGAAATTATTCACATAAAATTCCTTTTTTTTAATCTTTTAGTTAAAAAAAAATTAATAAAGTGGGGCTTATTGGCCATCCACTTTAATAACACAATAATAAAAGTTAGCACAATTAATATAGTTAGTTGTTAATAACAATAAAACAAGTTAGTAAAGTTAGATTAACAATTAACAACAATAATAAAAATTAGCCAAGTTTAATTAAGTCAATTAATTAATAACAATAATAAAAGTTAGCCAAGTTTAATTAAGTTGATTAATTAACAACAATAAATAAAAGTTAGCCAAGTTTAATTAAGTTGATTAATTAACAACAATAAATAAAAGTTAGCCAAGTTTAATTAAGTTAATTAATTAACAACAATAATAAAAAGAAATTAGTCAAGTTAATTAAATTAATTAATTAACAACAATAATAAAAAGTTAGTCAAGTTAATTAATTAATTAACAACAATAATAAAAAGTTAGTCAAGTTAATTAAATTAATTAATTAACAACAATAATAAAAAGTTAGTCAAGTTAATTAAATTAATTAATTAATTAACAACAATAATAAAAAGTTAGCCAAGTTAATTAAATTAATTAATTAATTAACAACAATAATAAAAAGTTAGCCAAGTTAATTAAATTAATTAATTAATAACAATAATAAAAAGTTAATTAATTGTTAACAACAATTATAAAAGTTAGTAATAATGCAAAAATTAAAAGGTTAGTAACAATAATAATATTAAAAGTTAGTTGTTAGTAAGTTAATAACAACAAAAAAAAAAGGGTTAGTAATAATAACAAATAAGTAAACAAGTAAAAATTAAAATAGTTAGGAATTAATTCTCTGCAAGGATAAAATAAAAGTTAGTGACTTAAATGAACGAATATAGAAACATAAAGGATTAAAACAGGGTTTGACCTTGAGAATTGAAATTTTGAATTCTCGTTTACGGGAAACAGAGTATCGCGAGGGGCTGGCGAAGGGGGGGCTGGCTGGGGCAGCTGGCGGCTGGCGGCGAGGGCGAGCGCGGCGGCGGCAGGTGCGGCGAGGGGAGGGCACGGCGGCGGCGAACGGCGTAGGGCGGCGGCGGCGGGCGGCGAGGGGCACGGCAGAGAAAGAGAGAGAGAGAGAGAGAGAGAGGGAACAGCAGTGAAAAGAAAAAAAAATTTTGGCTTTCTGGGGAAGAAGGGAAGAGGGCTGGGGCTAAGGGCTGTAATTTTCTCTTTTTTTGAAACGGAGCTCTAAGTTTTTTTGCTATTTTTTTCTGTGTTCAGCACAAAATTTGGGGGGCTATTTATAGAGGAAGTTTAGCTGAACTGTTGATGGATAAATTAATAAAAAAATTCAAACTTATCTCTTAAATTGGTAAAATGACAATTTTAGTCCTTTACGTCTCTCAGCCTCTGGATAAGTTCCTGAAGCTTCTGATTTTGACAATTTTGTCGTTTTCTGTCAATTTGAGCCAAAAACGTCGGCAGGCTCAAAATTTTATGTGACAAACTACCAAATGCTCCTGGAACTTTCAGAATTTGTCAATTTTGCCTGAAACTTCTCAATTTTGTTATTTTTATCTCGAACTTTTTAATTTTTTGTCATTTTTTTCTGAAATTTTATTTTTATTCCAAACACATACATATTCACACATATATTATTTTAAATCAAATCTTCTCAAAATAAAAATATATTTTAAACTAATTAACATAATTAAAATTTTTTAGCAATAATAATAATAATAATAATAATTTTTTTTAATTAGTTTTTTTTTTTTTTTTTTTTTAAAAATAAAAAAAAAGGCCGGACGAAATTGGGTGTCAACAGCTGCCCCCCTTTGCATGCTTCATGGGACATGATGTATGCAAAGTAGTTACCAAATTTCGTCCGTCTTAGCTAGCCATTGAGAACCTTCTCGCCGCCTAAACTATGTGGTTAAGGAAATTTTTTTTTTCTTTTTTTTTTTTTTAGAGCCTCTGCGATAAGAACTCTCCTATCGTTGAAGGGAAAATTTGATAATTTTGAGGTTAAGGGTCCTACCTTAGAACCTCGACGATAGGAACTCTCCTATCGTTTGAAGTAAAATTGATTGTTTTGAGGTTAAGGGTCCTACCTTAGAACCTCGACGATAGGAACTCTTCTATCGTTTGAAGGAAAATTGATGATTTTGAGGTTAAGGGCCCTACCTTAGAACCTCGACGATAGGAACTCTCCTATCGTTTGAAGGAAAATTGTTTGAATGAGGTTAAGGGTCCTACCTTAGAACCTCGACGATAGGAACTCTCCTATCGCTTGAAGTAAAATTGATTGTTTTTGAGGTTAAGGGTCCTACCTTAGAACCTCGACGATAGGAACTCTCCTATCGTTTGAAGTAAAATTGATGATTTTGAGGTTAAGGGCCCTACCTTAGAACCTCGACGATAGGAACTCTCCTATCGCTTGAAGTAAAATTGATTGTTTTGAGGTTAAGGGTCCTACCTTAGAACCTCGACGATAGGAACTCTCCTATCGCTTGAAGTAAAATTGATTGTTTTGAGGTTTTTTGAGGTTAAGGGTCCTACCTTAGAACCTCGACGATAGGAACTCTCCTATCGTTTGAAGTAAAATTGATGATTTTGAGGTTAAGGGTCCTACCTTAGAACCTCGACGATAGGAACTCTCCTATCGCTTGAAGTAAAATTGATTGTTTTGAGGTTAAGGGTCCTACCTTAGAACCTCGACGATAGGAACTCTCCTATCGCTTGAAGTAAAATTGATTGTTTTGAGGTTAAGGGTCCTACCTTAGAACCTCGACGATAGGAACTCTCCTATCGTTTGAAGTAAAATTGATGATTTTGAGGTTAAGGGTCCTACCTTAGAACCTCGACGATAGGAACTCTCCTATCGTTTGAAGGAAAATTGTTTGAATGAGGTTAAGGGTCCTACCTTAGAACCTCGACGATAGGAACTCTCCTATCGCTTGAAGTAAAATTGATTGTTTTGAGGTTAAGGGTCCTACCTTAGAACCTCGATGATAGGAACTCTCCTATCGTTTGAAGGAAAATTGATGATTTTGAGGTTAAGGGTCCTACCTTAGAACCTCGACGATAGGAACTCTCCTATCGCTTGAAGTAAAATTGATGATTTTGAGGTTAAGGGTCCTACCTTAGAACCTCGACGATAGGAACTCTCCTATCGCTTGAAGTAAAATTGATTGTTTTGAGGTTAAGGGTCCTACCTTAGAACCTCGATGATAGGAACTCTCCTATCGTTTGAAGGAAAATTGATGGAATGAGGTTAAGGAAATCTCCTTGAACCTCGAGCGAAATTTATATGAAAGCAATTAGAATTGGAATAATTTTCTTCGAAAGTGTGAATTTGCATAATAGGCGAGTGCGAAATTTTAGACTTCGATAAAATGAGTGAATCTTGATGATGACAATATCGCTAACAAATTATGTAAAGGGAACGGATGTTTGGAATCAATATCCAAGGTTCATCTAATATTTTCTTTAGTAAATATAGATTCGCTTGAGAGATATGTCATCCAAATAAGGTTGAAGCTTAACTATCCTAAAATGTTATGCCTAGTAGACCTAATAGGATGCGTCTCAAGAGCAATAAAAATTACTCTTTACTCAGCCATTCCAACCTAAAGGCATTGTCCTATGGTTTTAATATCAGCATGGACGAGACTATCTTATAAGATAAAAAAAGAAATTCCCTGAAAGAAAAACTAAAACACGAAAGAAAATGCTGATAATAAAACTAAAGGACAAGCAAAACGGATCGGATCACTTCTTCTTCCACAATATTTCAACGGGGTTAGTAGAGGACTATTATGGGATTGAACTGTTCGGGAAAGACTGTCGCGTCCAGTCTATCTGAATCATTGCTGGATCTGGTTCAGGAACAAAAGCTTGTATTTTATCTAGCAATTCTTCAGCAGTTGTTGCGGATATTATGATTCGCCGTGCCACTCTTGATATAAAATTCTTCTGCATAGCATAATCCATAAAAGCTATCAGACCTGTAAAGAAATTGTTAACATTTAAAAGCCCAATGGGTTTCTTATGCAAATTAAGTTGGGCCATGGAAGCAATTTGAAAGACTTCTCCCAATGTGCCAAAACCACCTGGTAGAGCGATAAAAGCATCAGCATTTAAAAGCATTTGTAACACACGCTCTTGTAAATTTTTAACCACTAATTCTTCTCCAATCGTGCCCCCAGAAATAAATTTCAGAGGTCCAGGGATAATGCCCAGAACTTGACTTCCTCCTAGAGATGCTGCTGATGCTACACCTCCCATTAATCCGACACTACCTCCTCCATAAACTAAATGTATTTTTCGCTCAGCTAATACTCTACCCAAATGGTTGGCTGCTTTTAAATACTCTTCATCTTTTCCAGGAAAAGCCCCAGAAAATACACAAATACTTCGGGATTTACGAGTTGGGGTTTTCTCCATTCCTATCCTTACCCTTGTGAGAAAAGAGGATATATTTATAGAGATGAAGAGATAAGGCAATAATTTTATTTTCAAGAATGGATACATTATTGCCAGCTATTCACAGTAGTCACGAGTATGATTTTGGTCAGGTATGGGTACACTATCATTAAAAGAGGAGGAAAATTTTCAAAATAGCTGCTAGCATGTACAGTAGTCGCGGCTGTAGCTTATGTCAGGAGTAGGTACATGATTGTCGGATGAGAAGGAAAATTTCAAAAGTGGCAGGTATATACAGTAGTCATAATTATAGCTCATGTCAGGAGTGGGTACATTATGGGAGGAAAATTTCAAAAGCGTCAGCTAGCATGTACAGTATCGTGACTATGGCTTATGTCAAGAGTGGATACATTATTGCTGAAAGAGGAGGAAAATTTCAAAAGCGACAGCTAGCACGTACAGTAATCGTGACTTTGGTTCATGTCAGGAGTGGATACATTATTATCAAAAGGGGAGGAAAATTTCAAAAGCGACAGCTAGCACGTACAGTAATCGTGACCTTGTTCCGTCTTCTACTGGCTTTGCGTCCAGTAACGGCTTCAATGCTTTCTATGAATCAGTGATTTGCATCTCATCTAGCTTTTTCACAAACTGGCAAACAGGGTCGTTTAGGGTCAGATTCCCAAGACTGTAACGTTCTCGTTCTTTTTGGAGAATTATCCATAATCCAACAACCTCAAATTGCACTATTCCGCAAGAATGCGCTTCAAGAACCTCTCGGATATCTTCCAGAGATTCCTTACGCAAGCCATTCTTGATGAATTTTATTCTATCATTACGATTTCTGGTGATCACTCCTGGAGAACGACATTCATTGCCGCAAATCCACCATCCACAATTGTGACAGACGCCTAGCCTCTTTGCTCTTCTCTTTTTGGCATAAACGCTTTTACCAAAGCCGGGCATACGGGGAAAGAACGCATCTGGAACTTCACCAGCCGAACGAACTTTAGCTTCGATTAGCCATCGCACATTATCAGGAATGCCTTTGTGCATAAATAGTCGGAATCGTTCACATCTAGCTTGATAAACCTTTTTAAGAACATTTATTGGGAAAGAAGGGAAATATTTTCGTAGAGCGGAAAGAGAAGGCTCCATTGATGAATGAGGCATTTAAGAGAAAAAGAAAGAAATTAGTGATTGTAGGAAATGGAAATAACTGAATTTGGGAGTTATGGAGTACCGTATCCAGAAGGAAGAACACGCATTTATAGTGATGAAAGGATAATGCGTTTATTACACTTACGGAAGTAAGTACATTATTGCCAAAAGAAAAGACAAATGACAGCTTATATGTACAGCAATCATGACTGTGGCTCTCATCTTCCACTAATTCATGTCCAGTAATGGCTTCAATGCCTTCTATAAGTCGGGGATTTGCTTCCCATCTAGTTTTCTTACAAACTGACAAACGGGGTCGTTTAAAATCACATTCCCAAGACTGTAACGGTTTCGTTCTTTATGGTAAGTCCTCCATAAACCGATAATTTCACCTTGCACTTTTCCACAAGAATGCGTTTCAAGAGTCTCTCGGATATCTTTCAGAGACTCCTTACGCAGGCCATTCTTAATGAATTTTCTTTTATCTTCACGATTTATGGAGATGTATCCTAAAGAGCGACATTTAGTATTACAATTCCATCGCCCACATTTATAACACACGCCTAGTCTCTTTGCTCTTCGCCTTTTGGCATAACGGCTTTTACCTAAACCGGGCATGCGGGGCATGAATGCATCTGGAACTTCACCCGCCAAACGGACCTTAGCTTCAATTATCCACTGCACATTATCGGGAATGCCTTTGCGTGTAAAAACTCTGATTCTTTCACATCTAGCAAGGTAGATCTTTTTAAGGACTTTTAGTGGGAGGGAAGGAAAGTATTTTCGCAGTACAGAAAGAGTAGAATCCATTGATGAGAGAAGAATTTGAGAGAAGAGGGAAATGAATCAGTTATTACAGGAAACTGGAATAATCGACTTTAGAAGTCACGGGGTATCTTATCTGTTGTTTAATCAGAAGGAAGAACACGCATTTATAGTGATGAAAAGGGATAACGTGTCGATTACACTTAGGGGAGCATGTACATCTGTCAAAAGAAAATGCAAATTTTTCCAAATATAACAAACTGTATGTACAGTAATTGTGACTGTGGCTCACATCTTCCACTGGTTTTACGTCCAGTAACGGCATTAACGGCTTCTATGAGTCGAGGATCTGCTTCCCATCCAGCTTTCTTACAAACCGGCAAACAGGGTCGTTTAAAGTCAGATTCCCGGGACTGTAACGGTCTCGTTCTTCATGAAAAATACTCCATAAATCAAGAATTTCACGTTGCACAGATCCACAAGAATGCGTCTCAAGAGTCAATTGGATATCATCCAATGAGTCCTTACTCAAGCCATTCTTGATGAACCGTATTTTATCTTCTCGATTATTGGAGATCATTCCTAAAGAACGACACCTAGTCTTACAAGTCCACCTACCACATTTATGGCAGACTTGTAATCTTTTCGCTCTTCTTTTTCTGGCATAAGAACTTTTGCCAACACCAGGCATGTAAGACACAAATGCCTCTGGGATTTCGCCTGCCAGACGAACCTTAGCTTCAATTAACCACCGCACATCTTCAGGGATTCCTTTATGCATCAGAGCTCTTAATCGTTCACAGCGAACTCGGTAGATCTTTTTTAGGATGTTCATTGGGAGAGAAGGGAAATACTTTCGCAAGGCAGAAAAAGTAGGATCCATTTTCTAGGAGGAAGTAAAAGAAAGAAGGGGTGAAGGTATCAGTTATTATGGGCAACTGAGAGAACCGACTTGAGAGTCACGGAGTACCGTATCCGCCGTTTAACCGGAAAAGTGGATTCTGCTTTATTTTAGTATCATAGATATTTCTTATCTTTGATATCTCATCAGGCATGACATTGATCCAGTCCTTGATTATTGAATCCATTGTCTGCTTTGGACGACAATATTTCTCGATATCCGCACTTATCTTTGACCATAGTTATTTCTTATCTTGGATACCGCTAAGCTGGCGTCAATTCTGTCCATCCCGGTGTAGCCTCGATTATTGAATTGATTACCAGGATTTTGACAATATTGTCTACTTTATCCTTGAATTGCTGATGGGGCTGGGTCCACTATATCAGCTGTGCATCCAGCGGTAGATTGGTAAAAACGGATGTCACTGAGACGTCAGCTTATACTGCTGTGACTGTGCGGTGGATACGCTTCCCATTTGATCCTTGTTCTGTATGCCATGCATGCATGATGTGAAATGCATGAATGCAGAGCATGTGTAACTGATGGATTTATTTTTTATATCTTTGCTTTACTGGATCCTCTTTGTAATTGCCTTCTATCGTTGAATCTCTTTATGCTTTCCAACTGTTGTCCATTGTTTCACTTTCCAGCTGTTGTTCATTGTCTTGCTTTCCAGCTGTTGTTCATTGTCTCGCTTTCCAGCTATTGTCCATTGTCTCAAAAGCCTAACTCTTTTCAAAAATCTTCTTTCCTTGATTTGTTCTTAAATTTTGGCTTCAATTTCCTTAATGTCCGCCTCGTACTTTATGCCTCCCTGGATAATTGTCCCTGTTGAGATATTCGTGAGTATGATTCTTTCTTGCTGACATGGACGTGTTAAGACTTCTGAAGCGATCATTCAGGCTACCACCAAGGCTATCTCCCAAAGATTTGTTACTCCTTCTTCTTTGTTAGCCTATGTTCTGTGCCGCTCGCAAAGCAGGACCTCAATCTTACCTGTTTTAATTCATAAAGCTTATCAAAGTAATCTACGGTCTTTGTTTTTTCTAAGTTTTAATTATTACTATTCTTCCTTCAAAAGTCACAATTTATTGCACACTTAAGGCTAGTAGGAATGTGAGATTCGAAGGAAAAGAACTGGATAGAAGCGACTTTAGCATTTTGAACGTGAGAATCTAAGGTAAGTTAAAGAGAATTGGCTTTTATTTATGGGTAAAAGAATATGAAAATCTTGGGTACAGATAGATAATGAAAGTGTAAGGGAAGAAAGCTCTCTTTGATAACTTTGATCAAATAAACTTTGGTAACCCTATATCCACTTCTCCCCTTCTGTTCGAAAATTTCTTCATTATGCAAAGTATTTCTTTACTGCATCCGAATTTACTGGCTTCGGTAATTCTCGTCCATCCATTTCTGTCAGAATTAGTGCCCCTCCTGAAAATGCTTTCTTCACGACATATGGCCCGTCATAATTTGGTGTCCATTTTCCTCTTGAATCATGTTGCATGGGTAAAATTTTCTTGAGCACTATGTCACCTTCGTGAAATTGTCGTGGGCGAACCTTTTTGTTGTAAGCACGAATCATCCTTCTTTGATAAAGTTGCCCATGGCAGAGGGCTATCATTCTTCTTTCATCAATTAGATTTAATTGCTCGTATCTAGCTTTGACCCATTCTGCTTCTCCTAATTGAGTATCCATTAGTACCCTTAATGAAGGAATTTCAACTTCGATAGGCAATACAGCCTCCATACCGTATACCAGAGAAAAAGGTGTTGCTCCAGTAGAAGTACGGGTAGAAGTTCTATAAGCATGCAGTGCAAAAGGTAACATCTCATGCCAGTCCTTGTAAGTGACGATCATCTTTTCAACAATTCTCTTGATATTTTTATTGGCCGCTTCTACTGCACCATTCATCATCGGTCGATAAGGTGCTGAATTGAGATGCTTGATTTTGAATTGCCGGCACAAAGTCTGCATCATTGCATTATTCAGGTTCGTGGCATTGTCTGAGATGATACACTCTGGCGGTCCATAGCGACAAATGATTTCTTTCTTAATGAACCGGCATACCACCTTTTGAGTTACGCTTGCATAAGACACAGCTTCTACCCATTTAGTAAAGTAGTCAATTGCAACTAGGATGAATTTGTGACCATTGGAAGCTTTAGGGGTAATCGCTCCAATAACATCGATTCCCCACATGGCAAAAGGCCAAGGTATTGCTGTTACATTAAGAGGAACAGGTGGAGCTTGGATCTTGTTGGCATATATTTGGCATTTGTGACATTTTCTTACGTGATTGACGCAATCACTTTCCAATGTGAGCCAATAGTAACCAGCCCTCATTATTTGTCTTGCCATAGTATGACCACTAGTGTGTGCTCCACATATTCCAGAATGAACTTCTTCCATGATCTTTCGTGCTTCATGAGTATCTACACAGCGAAGTAGCATCGAGTCTGGGGTTTTCTTGTAAAGTATGTCTAGGTTTAAAAGAAAACCCATTGACAATCTTCGTAGAAATTTCTTGTCATTTTCTGATACTTCTGGTGGATATACTCTTTCTTGGAGGTATTTCTTGATATCGTGATACCAAGGCTTTCCATCCAATTCTTCTTCGATGCTCATGCAATAAGCTGGAGAATCTATTATTCTCATCTCGAATATAGGAGTATGCTCGGGGTCACTGATCTTGTACATAACAGCCAAAGTAGCTAAAGCATCCGGTATTTGATTATCTTCCCTTGGAAGATGATGGAAGCTTATACTGTTGAATTTTCGAGCCAAGTTTAGTATGAGCTTTTGGTAAGGGATCAATTTTGAATCTCTTGTCTCCCATTCTCCATTGATTTGATATATGACTAATGCGGAATCCCCATAGACTCGGAGATCTCGCACTTTCAAATCCAATGCCATTTGGAGTCCCATAGCACATGCTTCATACTCTACTATATTGTTGGTACAAGGAAATGTAATTTTTGCTGTGAGGGGAAACTGCTCTCCGCTTGGAGAGATGAGTATAGCTCCGATCCCTTGTCCCAAAGCATTAGATGCTCCATCGAATGCCATTTTCCATGTTTCATTTTCTTCATCGACTTCCTGTTCTATCGTCATTATATCTCCATCAGGAAAGTCCATTCTCATGGGCTCATAATCCTCTAATGCTCTATCAGCCAGATATTCAGCGATCACACTTCCTTTTACGGCCTTTTGGGTGACATACTGTATGTCGTATTCAGATAACAGCATTTGCCATTTTGCAATCCTGCCTGATAAAGCGGGTTTCTCGAAAATGTACTTAATGGGGTCAGTCTTGGAGATCAGTAATGTTGTGTTGTTGAGCATGTAGTGTCGTAGTCGATGTGCTACCCATGCAAGGGCACAACAGGACTTTTCTACTATTGAGTATTTAGCTTCATATGTGGTAAGCTTTTTGCTCAAATAGTAAATTGCATGCTCTTTCTTGCTTGTCTCATCACGTTGACCCAATACGGATCCTAATGAAGAATCCTGTATGGATAAATATAGAATCAACGGTTCTCCGGATCGAGGTGGTATCAAGACTGGTGGATTTGATAGATATCGTTTGATTTTCTCGAACGCTTCTTGGCATTCGTTATTCCACTCAATCGGATTGTTCTTCTTTAGTGATTTGAAAAGCGGTTCACACTTGGACGTCAATTGTGATATGAACCTTGCTATGAAGTTGATTCTACCCAGAAAACTTCTTACTTGTTTTGGAGTCTTCGGGGGTTGCATTTCTTGTATCGCTTTGACTTTACTCGGGTCAACTCGAATCCCGTCCTTGCTGACTATGAAACCCAATAACTTTCCTGAGGAGGCTCCAAAAGTACATTTGGCAGGATTCAACTTCAATTGATATTTGCGAAGTCTATCGAATAGTTTTCTTAGCACTTTTAGATGCCCCCCAGCAGTGAAAGTTTTGGCAATCATGTCATCCACATATACTTCAATTTCTTTATGCATCATGTCATGGAACAACGTGACCATGGCTCTTTGATATGTAGCACCAGCATTCTTTAACCCGAAAGGCATCACCTTATAGTAGAAGGTACCCCAAAGGGTAATAAAAGCAGTTTTTATCATGTCATCTGGATCAAGTTTGATTTGATTGTATCCAGAAAAACCATCCATGAAGGAAAAGTAGGAGTTTCCTGCGGTATTATCCACCAGTGTATCAATATGAGGAAGTGGGAAGTTATCTTTAGGACTGGCTTCGTTCAAAGGCCGGTAGTCCTGACAAACTCTTAGTTTCCCACTTTCTTTCTTTTCGACTGGGACAATGTTAACCACCCATTCTGTATATTCAGCGACCCCAAGAAATCCTGCATCCCACAGCTTTCGAATCTCGTCTTTTACTCTTAAGATTAACTCCGGCTTTAATCTTCGTAACTTCTGTCTGACAGGCTTCGCCCCAGGCTTCAAAGGTATTTTGTGTAGTACTATGTCTGAGCTTAAGCCAGGCATATCTTGGTATGACCAAGCGAATACATCCACATATTCTTTCAATAAATGGACTAATTCTTCTTTTTCTTCAGGAGGGAATAAAGTGCCAATCTTGACTTCTTTTACATCCTGACTGTCTCCCAGGTTGAATACCTCAGTTGGTTCTTGACTTGTTGCTCTTTCTTTTTCATCTCGCTCAATCATTTTTAATAGCTCAGGAGATACTTGAAGATCTTCGTCATCCGAGTCGGTAGTGTTTACAGGATTATCAAAGTTCATTCTTTCATTGTCATCAAAGAGAGTTTTGGGTCTGCATTATCCAGAGAGGAAAGAAAGAGAAGAGAGAAAAAAAAAATGGCACGAATGAGATGGATGCAAACTGGTACTTTATTTACAATGTGCATAAATCACAACTTTATTGGAATAAAAAGCAATAACTAAAAGGTTCACTTAAACAAAGACTACACCCTATTGATTGAACCTTTCTTTAGGAGGTTTTTACTATTAGATTACTTTGGAAAGCTTTCAATTATAACAGGCAGTTCTATCGCCTCCCAATTGTTCAGCACATCCCGTGGGCCACAAGGTTGAATGAGCTCCTCCTCTTCAGGTGAATCGCTGATGATTGCCTGAATAGAAAGACTTTCAAAAGACTTGTTGATGTTGATAGTCAGCTTGCCTTCATTGTCATTTTTTGGAATGAGACCACCACTCACGAACGTTTCGGTGATTTCAGGGATATCCAGATTTCTTTCCTGGAGAGGATGCCCTGTTAATCGTGCAATCCTCTTTTCTCTCTTTTCAGCTATTGCCTTCATTTTATCATGTCTTGTCGGTGTGAAGCCTAGGCCGTATTTCCCTTCATTTGTGGTGATTTTCAATGGTTCTGTGATTCCTTGTAAATCTTGTCCCAGTCCTAACCCCGGTGAGTATCCTCCTTTTATCATGAGTTTGGCAACCATGCGACTTGTTTTAGAGATGCTAGGAATGGGTTCTTCTTCATATTCGCTGACATAAGCAGCATTGACAATTTCAAAAGACCTGAAGGAGCAATCAGGTACATTTTCATTGACTTCGACATATTGAGCATCCGCAGGTCTTGATAGCAGGATGTCTTCTTCAGCGAAGACCGTGATTATCTTTCCTTCAATAATGAATTTCATTTTCTGGTGTAATGAAGAAGGAATTGCTCCGGCCATATGGATCCATGGTCTTCCCAGCAGGCAGGTATAAGATGGACAAATATCCATGACTTGGAATGTGATGTGGAAAAGACAGGGACCAATCCCTATTGGTAGCTCTATTTCTCCAACAACATCTCTCTTCGTTCCGTCAAATGCTCGAACAACAATATGACTGTTGTTGAGGTGTGATGGGTCTAAACCGATCTTATGTAAAGTTTCTAATGGCATTACATTTAGAGCTGATCCATTGTCGATCAGAACTCTAGCCATAATCCGATCTTTGTATTTAATCGAAATATGTAGAGCCTTAGAGTGACCCCTTCCTTCTGCTGGTATCTCATCGTCAGTGAATGTGATGAGATTTTGTGCCGTGATGTTGTTGACAAGGTGGTCAAAGTTGTTCACGGAGATATCTTGTTCAACATAAGCCTTATTCAGGACTTTGAGAAGAGCTTCTCGATGGGCATCAGAACTTAAGAGCAATGAAAGTATGGAGATCTTTGCTGGTAGACGGTTCAACTGCTCTACGATGCTGTATTCACTTTGCTTTATGAGTTTGAGAAACTCAGTAGCTTGTTCATCTGTTACTGCTCGAGGCATCTCTTGCTCTTTAGATGTGTTAATAGGTCCATTTGCTGGATCCGTAACATTCTTCTCTTGTTGGAGCTTGTTCATTTGCTCGGGAGAATAACACCGACCACTTCTAGTCATGCCCCCAACTTCTAACGGAGTTGATGTGATGTTAGAAGTATAGCCATAGTTCCATGGAACAGTTTTGTCTGATTTGTATGGGAATGGCTTTGGAACTTGAATTCTTAAAGGCTTGAGAGCAGATTTTGAGATTGGAATGACTAGTGGCCTTGGCATGATATTGACTTCTTGTTCTTTAATTATCACATTCACGTCATCCTCTTTATCTGACATAAAAACGATGATTTGGGAGGAGTCCATGAGACTTTGTAGACTTTTACGGAATTCTGGGCATTCTTGGATAGAATGATTCTTACTGTTATGAAAGTTGCACCATTCCTCATGCTCGACTTCTTTATTTCCAGAAGACTTTCCTGTGATAATCCCTTCTTTCACAAGGCATGAATATACATGCTTAAGAGGGGTTATGATATCATTGACTGTTTTCTTCATCGGCCAGTATTCTTCCATCATATTGACTGGTTTGGCTTGATGAGGAGGCAATGGATTATGAGTGACGTTTGGTTCATCGGAAAAGTCCAACCACTTTGACTCAATTAATTGTTGGACTATACGCTTCAATGCTATGCAATTTTCGAGTCCGTGGCCCACGGCACCATCATGATATGGGCAATTTAGTTTAGGGTCATACCATGTTGGATATGGGGGTTCGAATGGCCTTGTGGGAATTGGGTGAATGAGTTGGCTCTGGATGAGTTTTGGATATAACTCAGTATAAGTCATGGGAATCGGTGCGAAAATTTCTCTTGGTCTTGGTGCAGGCATTGGAGGAGTCGGAACAGGTGGCCGTAACTGATTAGGCCTGTTGAGAGGATAATTGTTGGGTCTATTGGGAAGATAATCACTGGGCCTATTTGGAGGATAATCATTGGGCCTATTGGTAGGATAATAATTGGGCCTGTTGGCAGAATAGGATAGGCGAGGTCCGGTAGCCACGGTACCCACGAGGGGAATCCCTCTTCCTCGTCCGATTTGTTGTATTTCTTCATCTTTTCTTCTAGAAGGTCCTCCTCTTTTCATAGGATCGCTAAAGGATTCAGTAATCTTCCCGGTCCTGATACCATGCTCGATCCTTTCTCCAGACATGACTACGTCGGAGAAGTTAGTTGCCGCATTGCCAATAAGTTTGTCATAATATGGGTATTTCAGTGTCTGGACAAACAAAGTGACCATTTCTCTTTCTGTCATGGGTGGCTGTACTTGTGCAGCTAAGTCCCTCCATCGTTGGGCGTATTCCTTAAAAGTTTCTGTTTTTTTCTTCTCCATGTTTTGGAGAGTTTGGCGATCCGGAGCTAAGTCCATAACATGTTTATAGTTGCCGATGAAGGCCTGAGCAAGGTCATTCCAAGTTTTTATGTTTCTTGGACCTTGGCTTAGATACCACTGTAATGCTGATTTTGTGAGACTTTCCTGAAAAAGTGCGATCCACACCTTCTCATCTTTGGTAAGTGGTTGTAGTCTTCTGAGAAACAAAGTGATGTGAGTGATGGGATCACTCGTTCCATCGTATTTTACGAAATCTGGCACCTTAAAATCTGAAGGGATTACGACGTCTGGCACTAAGCAGAGGTCATCCACTGAAAGGGATCCGAATATAGTGCCTCCTTCAATGGCTCTCAGTCTTTTCTCTATTGTCTCGATTTTTTGAGATTCTGCTTCATCTTTTGGTAATGTCTTCTTCTCTTCCTGTACAGTGTCTTGTTTCAGGTGAACACTAGCAGAGGGTCCTGATTCTTGAAACAGGTTTTCTTGGACTGAGACTCGTTGCGGGGTGAATCCCGGGGGATAAGTGGGATCTTGTACTTCTTTGATGGGGACTTGAGTTGCTTTCCCTTTGATTAATTCCATCAATTGTTTCATCTGTTCTGACATACTTTCAATCTTGGACTCCATCTCCATGAGACGTCCTTCGGCTTGTTCTGCCATTAATCTTGTTTGGAGTCGAGTTGAATATCGGTGTTGAGGTCCAATTTTACCCTTTTAAAGGAAATATTTATTTTATTAGATTCTATGTGTGTATGATTGATGTGATGGATGCATGCATGAATATTGTAAATACTTGGTGAAAGAAGAATTATAGTGGAATTTCTCAATTACATTCACCAAAAGCTTATTATTTTCAAAAGAAACGGCCCAAAGTACAGTATTGCTTTCTGGCCTTTGAAATAAACTCCATCATTTTTTGAATATTCACTGATGGAGTAGGGCAGCTCAATTCTTCTAACTCCTTGGCTTCTTCGCCCATTAGTTGGGCTTGCTCAGTCACTTTTCTGACTTCTGCCAAAAATATTTGAAGCTGTTCTTGAGAAAATCTGTATTGATCTTCCCAATATCTTGCTCTCATCTCTGTTTGATCGGTTTCATCAACTAATTCGGTGATGACTTGTTTTTGGCTTTCGATCTTTTCTTCGAGGAGTTGTGTTTTGTGACTGAGCTGTTGTATGTCGAAGAGCATCTTCTTGTTCTTCTCCTTTTCTTCCTCTAGCTCTTTCTCCAACTCTCTTTTTGCCAATTTTCTGATGACCTCTTCGGGAAGAACTGTTCCTTCTTTCCGATTATTTCTCCATTCATAATACGCAGTAGGAGAAATAATAGGGCCTGACTTTAATATGAAAAGTCTTTTCCATGCAACTGAAATACCCATTGCAAGCTTATTTGAATTTGGATCTTCATGTGAAAACTCCAACTTGCTCAGGTTATGTGTCATGGGTATAAATTGCATGGACCCAAATTGTTTACGTACTTGGGCTGGAGCATAGCTTGTTCCTCCCCATATGCCTAAGAGAGGAACCCACGGGCAATTGCCGCAACGGTAAACTATGCGGGTGGTGGTGGACCAGGGTGCTCTCCATTCAATTTGGAATTCGCTGATGTTCTTGAAGTAGTCAACCCATGCTTCCTTGCTATCATGATTAGTGGTTTCACTTTTCAAAAAGGCTTCAATTGGGATGAAGTCCTTTGAAAAGCGATTTCCAAAATGTTGCTTCTCACAAGGAAGGTGGCTTTTGATCCAAACGTTGAGGAGATGTGAACATCCTATGAATTTGCCTCCTCTTTGGCGACAAAAGTTTAATGCCCTGATAGTTTCACATAATATCACTGAGGTCGGATTTACTTGGGCATTGCAGACTTGCTCAAATAATGTGATGACGTCTCCTTCAATAAATCCGACAATTCTTGGGAAGACTACCAGGCCATATATTGCCAAGGCGAACAACTTGCGTCGTTGATTCTTCTGAGGGAGGGTGTGACTTAGTTGTTTTAGATCGGTCCAGCTGATAAATTTCCGACACCCTTTTGTTGCAAATTTGGGTTGAAGACTGGAAGCTGGCATGTCCAATAATTTTGCTAGGGCTCGATGAGGCTCCGTTCTTCTATCATGTTGATAAGTCTCGATTGGATAGTCGGAGGACCAACCCAAGAGGCTGTTGTATTCTTCAATGGTTGGAACCAGATCCATCTTATCGAAAGAAAAGCATCGATAAAATGGATCCCAAAATTGTATTAGAGCCCGGACAAGTGATGCATCAACGGTAACCTTTAGTAGGCAAGTGATGTGACCATATTTTGCCGTAAAAGCTTCCCGATCAGCAGAATTCCAACTATTCCAGACTTGCAATAATTCCGTGGTGTCGTTCTGATTTATCCGGACCGATACCTGGTCCTTAAGCTGTACGTGAGAATGGGATGTCAGAGCATCTCCGTGAAGCTTTTGAGCCGTTTCGGAATATTCCATAGCTTCAGGCTGAGTTTCGATTACCGTGTCATTCCATGATCCAGTAACAGCCGTGGGAAGATAATCGAGAATATCCATGATAATAGTTCTTTCACCAAATACTTATCTTTAATGATGAAATGTATATGCCGGAAAAATAAGGAAAAATAGAGTTAGTAAAAAAATAACACATAGGATCATACAAACATATAGATAAAACAAAACCTATGGAAATGGGAACCGAGGTATGGGAAATTCTTAATGGCTGGTTCTAAGGTAGAGTAAGGAATTCTACATGCAGAAGGTGGTTTATCAAAAAGGCAAGGGATAGTTCCCGAATCCCGTCACTGAATCATAGTGACGGCCCGATTCCTTACCCTCTAGGGTTTATGTAAGGAATGGATTAATTCGAGTCGTAGCTTTTCGTGGGCCCATGCAGAGACTAACCGTCTCAGAAGGCAATACACTACTTTACTACTTTGAAACCGGTGAAGGCTTGGAGACCGTGGCCTCACAAGGACAGCAACACCAATTCCGCTTAGAAAGAATCGTGTTTGATTTAAGGAAGCTCGGGTATAGAGCTTCATTTTGTGAATGCGTTATGCATGTTTACTTAAGTAAATATAATATATAAATCCACATAATAGTAAAGCAAAGTAAATCAAAACAAATCAACTTTAGGCTCGACTCACTAACGTCGCAAGTCCCCAGCGGAGTCGCCAAGCTGTGGCAACGTCGGGTTTTCTGGAGTCGCCACCAATCAGTTTACTTAGGTCGATTGGTCACCTAAAATATGGTCTGCGAGAGTTCGGGGGTTCGGGAGTACGGTTACGTTAAAACAACTTTGTTAAAACGCCCAAAAATTGGCACCTTAGTTGATTTTAATTTTGTTTTACTTTGCTTTTAAAAAAATTTCAGTTAATTTAGATATTTTAACTGAATTAGTCGAAAATGTGGATTTTTGGTAATTAAGTTGGATAAAATTTGATACTTCCGAACCATGGACTCTGCCGAGTCATTTGGACACGGAAGATTTTTGATTCCGAACCATGGACTCTGCCGAGTCATTTGGACACGGAAGATTTTTGATTCCGAACCATGGACTCTGCCGAGTCATTTGGACACGGAATTTGGTGAAATTTTAAACAATTTTATCCATATTGTAAAAATATGGATTTTTATCTTTTTATTTAATTTATTTATTTTAAAAAAAATTGATATTTTCCAAACCGTAGATCCTGCCGGATCATCCGGATATGGAAATTGATTTACTTAATCGTAATTATTTAATTCCTGAAATTAATTTTTTAAAAAGGTAATGATTTTTAATACTAACTAAAAATTTGTCTTTATATTTTTACTTCTTTTTTTTTTCTTTCTTTTCTTTTCTTTTTTTTTATCTTTTATCTTATTTTTCTTATCTTCTTTTTTTTTTATTTCTTTTTTTATCTTTCTTTTATTTCTTTTTTTTATCTTTCTTTTATTTTTATCTGATTTTTTTTTCTTAATTTATAAAAGAATTCAAAAGCAATTAATTTTTTTATTTAATAAGAAGTTAATTTAAAGGAATCAAAGAGTTTAAAAAAAATAAAATAAAAAAAAATCTTTGATCATGGTACGGGGCGTTGTTACTCAGCCAGACCCTCTTCACCAGGTGAAGCAGCTCAAAAGCGGGCACGAGACAGTTTCCAGCCAATATACCATGAACTAATTTTTTATAAAAATAATTATTTAATACCAGAATTTTATTTACTTACCAAAGAAAACAAAAGAGTTGAAAATAAAATCTTAATTCTCATGTATTTGATTTTTTATTTAAAAGATTAACCAAAATTAATTATTCAATAAAATAATAAAGAAAAGATTTATATAAAGAAAGTCTTGATATTTATACATATTTATTTTTTAAGCTTATTTTTTTTTGATTTGATAAAAGATGAACCAAGAAAGTAATTATTTAATCAAGGTTTTTGTTTATTTAATGAAGAAAACTAAAGATTTATATGTATATTTTAAAAATAAAAGTGAAGCCTTAATATTTTATTTAATAAAAGGTGAATCAAAAAGTAAACAAAACTTTATTTATTTAATGATGAAACCGGAAATTTATATATATATTTCAAAAATAAAATAAAAATCTTAATATTTGTTTGTTTTATTTTTGATAAAAAAAATTAAGCAAAAATGATTATTTAATAAGGAAAATAAAGGTAAAGTTTTGATATTTATATAATTTATTTTAAAAAAAGATTAAAGAAATCAAAGATTTATATGTATAAAAAGTTTTTGATATTTATATGATTTTTTTTATGTTCTTTTTGTTTGCTAAAAGATTTTTATTATTACCTTTATTTGAAATCATTTGAATAAAATTTTATTTAATAAAGGAAACAAAAAAAAAAAAATGTTATATCTTTTTTTTTATTATTTTGAAAGAAATAAGTAAAATATTAGCCCAAGAAAATTTTTACTCCTTTATTCTTTTTATTAATAAAGAAACCAAAAAAATTATATTTTATTATTTTGCTGGATAAAGAGATAAATAAAAATATTAGTCCAAAGTTTTTTTTTTTATTTTTTTAATAATAAAGGAAAATTTATTTATATACTTTATTTAAAAAATATTTTCCAAGCCATGGATCCTGGCGGATCATTTGGACATGGAATTTAATTTCTTTTTTATATTTCATTATTAATTATTAATTAGAAAAAAAAAACATCACTTTTAAAGATGTATTTAAAAAAATTTGTATTTATTTATTTATTTATTTCATTATGTTTGTTTATTAAAAGGAATAAAAACTTTGTTTCAAAATAAAAAAATAATTTTTATTAGCCTTTAGGAAATTATTCACATAAAATTCCTTTTTTTTAATCTTTTAGTTAAAAAAAAATTAATAAAGTGGGGCTTATTGGCCATCCACTTTAATAACACAATAATAAAAGTTAGCACAATTAATATAGTTAGTTGTTAATAACAATAAAACAAGTTAGTAAAGTTAGATTAACAATTAACAACAATAATAAAAATTAGCCAAGTTTAATTAAGTCAATTAATTAATAACAATAATAAAAGTTAGCCAAGTTTAATTAAGTTGATTAATTAACAACAATAAATAAAAGTTAGCCAAGTTTAATTAAGTTGATTAATTAACAACAATAAATAAAAGTTAGCCAAGTTTAATTAAGTTAATTAATTAACAACAATAATAAAAAGAAATTAGTCAAGTTAATTAAATTAATTAATTAACAACAATAATAAAAAGTTAGTCAAGTTAATTAATTAATTAACAACAATAATAAAAAGTTAGTCAAGTTAATTAAATTAATTAATTAACAACAATAATAAAAAGTTAGTCAAGTTAATTAAATTAATTAATTAATTAACAACAATAATAAAAAGTTAGCCAAGTTAATTAAATTAATTAATTAATTAACAACAATAATAAAAAGTTAGCCAAGTTAATTAAATTAATTAATTAATAACAATAATAAAAAGTTAATTAATTGTTAACAACAATTATAAAAGTTAGTAATAATGCAAAAATTAAAAGGTTAGTAACAATAATAATATTAAAAGTTAGTTGTTAGTAAGTTAATAACAACAAAAAAAAAAGGGTTAGTAATAATAACAAATAAGTAAACAAGTAAAAATTAAAATAGTTAGGAATTAATTCTCTGCAAGGATAAAATAAAAGTTAGTGACTTAAATGAACGAATATAGAAACATAAAGGATTAAAACAGGGTTTGACCTTGAGAATTGAAATTTTGAATTCTCGTTTACGGGAAACAGAGTATCGCGAGGGGCTGGCGAAGGGGGGGCTGGCTGGGGCAGCTGGCGGCTGGCGGCGAGGGCGAGCGCGGCGGCGGCAGGTGCGGCGAGGGGAGGGCACGGCGGCGGCGAACGGCGTAGGGCGGCGGCGGCGGGCGGCGAGGGGCACGGCAGAGAAAGAGAGAGAGAGAGAGAGAGAGAGGGAACAGCAGTGAAAAGAAAAAAAAATTTTGGCTTTCTGGGGAAGAAGGGAAGAGGGCTGGGGCTAAGGGCTGTAATTTTCTCTTTTTTTGAAACGGAGCTCTAAGTTTTTTTGCTATTTTTTTCTGTGTTCAGCACAAAATTTGGGGGGCTATTTATAGAGGAAGTTTAGCTGAACTGTTGATGGATAAATTAATAAAAAAATTCAAACTTATCTCTTAAATTGGTAAAATGACAATTTTAGTCCTTTACGTCTCTCAGCCTCTGGATAAGTTCCTGAAGCTTCTGATTTTGACAATTTTGTCGTTTTCTGTCAATTTGAGCCAAAAACGTCGGCAGGCTCAAAATTTTATGTGACAAACTACCAAATGCTCCTGGAACTTTCAGAATTTGTCAATTTTGCCTGAAACTTCTCAATTTTGTTATTTTTATCTCGAACTTTTTAATTTTTTGTCATTTTTTTCTGAAATTTTATTTTTATTCCAAACACATACATATTCACACATATATTATTTTAAATCAAATCTTCTCAAAATAAAAATATATTTTAAACTAATTAACATAATTAAAATTTTTTAGCAATAATAATAATAATAATAATAATTTTTTTTAATTAGTTTTTTTTTTTTTTTTTTTTTTAAAAAAATAAAAAAAAAAGGCCGGACGAAATTGGGTGTCAACACGGAAGAACGAGGGTGTGACCACAGTTGGGTTCCGGAGATAAAAATGGCAAAATCAAACGGCAAGTTCAGGATAGAACTGGGGGAGAAGGACCCACTTGATGAGACCACCGTTGGCAGTGAGTGTTGCAAACAGTATAACTTGTACGTCTGTTTAGAAAATAGAGGGATTTACTTAGGACCGTTTAATCAAAATATATCGTACTTTCAACGGATTATTTATAGATTTGACGTAGAGTTGGCCCTTTAAGTTTATTTTTAAGAGTCATTATTCAGCCAAAGCAAACAATTAGTTGCCAATTTATACCAATATTAAAACATTATTGACTTGTTCATTATTTTTGCCTAGCAAATTATATTTTGTTTGGTAATCAGGACGGTAATGCTAGAACTAGAATCACAACATGGAATACAAACATAAATCACATACTCAATATTTAAAGGCTACATTGAGTTCCAACTGTTTCGATGCTTATTATTGAATGATATTTGATATTCAAAAACAATTTGGAGTTCAGCATTGGATAAAATATTATAACCGTAAATGTTGATAAAGGGTGGGCTGGCGTTGTTCACTTTGGTCCTATTGGGAGAGGTTGCATCTTCAAACACTAAGAAGAAAAAGTGGACGTTCTGCTAGCGTAACATGAACAGTTAATTCAGAAAAGGAATAGGTTTCGGACAATTTGGTGAATTAAAAATTATGAGAAAGCGGTTCAAAATTTAAATAAATACCAATCAAATTAAAAAATAGTTTTAAGCATCACAATTTTTTTTTCCCTTTCTCTTTTGTCCTCTATTACTAATTAAATGACAGATGGTTCATATATTTGAATGTGATCACTGACTAAGTTCAAAGGAAAACAAGACTATTCTGTAGATAGCTCTTAATTTACGAATTCCAATATGCTATAGAGAGCATCTTTTATATAGTTAGTAATATTTACAATTTTTTTCTTTTTTCTTTTTTTCTTTTGTATTTAGAAACATATTTACAAGTACACAAGAGAAAATATATTAGTATTTTAAGTAAAGGGAAGGAGATGCCAGTTTTTTCAAAACCAATAAGGCTACTGAACCAACTTTGTGTGGCATTTTGAAAAAGATGATGAGAAGACCGGATTCAAATCTTAGATCTCCTTATAATGTCCTTAATGTCTCAGTCATTGGGCCAAAGCCATAAGAATAGAGTTATAAGAAATTTTGTGGTTATTAATAGAGTTCAAAATGTGGGCCGTTCTGTAGATAACTCCACCTTTATTAACATTCCATTCTGCAGATAGCTTTTCTAAAACTAACAAGACAAATGAATTAATTTTGTATGTCATTTTGAGAATGGGGATGAGGAAACCTGATTTAAACTTAGACCTTCTCATAATGTCCTCAATGCTTTAGTCATTAGGACAAAGCTACGAGGACAGAGTTACAAGAAATTTTATGATCATTGATAAAGTTCAAAATGCAGGCTGTTGTGCATATAGCTCAATCTTTATTAACATTCATATCAATGATTGAGTAGAAGTTTTTCCACCTTATTATCCTTCTGATAAGCCTCTTTCTTTAAACAAACTGATATGCACTTTCCACGCATCATGAATGAATTCATTTCTCTCTTTACCACCGCCCCTCAGGGTAATAACATCTATATTATACATTAAAGTGGAAGAGGTTTGTCAAGTGGTGCCACGTATCATGTGTGTGGTGGGATAATGATGGGTTTGGTACTATTTGTTTTGTTTTGTTTAACGTATGGGTGGATTGTCATCACATTGTTGCAATTCAGTCCTGTTTTTTTTTCACTTTGTTTCTTGACCTATATTATTAAGTGACTTATATGTTAGTAAATAATAATACAAAAATATCATAATATATAACCAATCTCCTGACTTCTATTATAATGTGACTTATATGTTAGTAAATAATCATAAAAAAAATATAAAAATATAGATGTGACTTATATATGTTAGTAAACAAATAAGATATTAGATTATCTAAGAATTAATTTCCTTTCTATTTCCACATTTCTCTTCTTTAAGCAATTGTTGATAGGTGTATAAATTTTCCTTAATACACACCCTTATATATTGTATTATATTGTTATTTATTTATTATTACCAATTGCTAACCATCGTTTCTTTATATGTGTCCACTTGCTCCTCATGTTGCATTCCACGTGCTCACTGCAGAATCTGTCATATGGTATGTGTTTGGGAAAAGATAACTTGCATGGGGGAGAGGATTCCATTGTGTGCCTGGTGGCATTTGCCACCGCTTGGACATTATACAATTCGGACTTTGATCATGTGTTTTTTTTTCTGTGTTTTTTTTCTTTGTTTGTTCCCTTTCTCAGATACTCCAGTATTTAAATAGGTTTCGTTGGTTGGAACTAGAGGCAGCAAGGTTGCGTTGTTCGGTTTTCTCTACTTACCTGTTGTCTTCGCATGTCCCTTCAGCTTTGGGAGTTATTTCTCCTGCATTTTTTATAGTTATTCCCAATGCGGTTTCTTTGTTCTTTCTTTATTATTGGTTCCATTATTAGTTATCTGATATTTCATTATTGTATCCATGTCTAATTGTTGCTTGGTTGTGCTTAGGACAAGTCGTATGCCTATCTTACTTACTATTGCAAGAAGGCATTAGTGAAGAGGTCTGTTGGTTTGATATTGGTTCTTCTATGACCCATTTTCTTGCCTTTGAAACTTTCGCACATTGGTTTCATTATTTTTGCAATGTTCTCGAGCATTGCAATTGTATTCACTTTCGTTCCCCAATTCTTGCTCCATCACATTTTAAGCTCCCTATCATTGGTTCTCATGATTCGTTATGTTCTTCACTTTAATTTCCTTGTCATCATGGTTTGGATGCCTTCACAGTGTTTTGGATCATTACATTTTTAATCAATGTCTCCTTCTTCATCAGCCTGTTCTGAGTTATTTCCTTTTGTGGTTGTTAGTCAACAAATTTCATTACGCCTTACTTTTATACTTACTTACTTACTCAAGATGGAGTTGGTTTGTTTATCACCGAGAACGATTTTATCTGAATTATGTTTGAAGTTATCTTTGCCCATACCTTTTTACGTAATAGAAGCCTCGGTTGATGAATTTTTTTTTTGCTTTTGTCCATGTCCATATGCATTCTGTTTCACAAAATTCGATTTCTCTTATTGTATTTGGCTACTCAAAACTGAATGTCAACAGTGCAAAGGAAGAAATTGCTTTGCTTGTTATAAGAAAAATCTGCAAATTGTTTAGTGTCCATGTACGTCACTTTGGCTATAACAGCAACAAATGTTGGCGCTAGTTGTATGACCATATATGCGGAAACCTTGAATTGGTGTGTAAAGAGTTGGATGATCTGCAACAATATCTAATGAAGTTAGAGCAAGAGCGAAGCCACGCTAGTTTCGAAAATAACCAACTTCATGTAGAAATACTTTGACTACAAGAAGAATTAATTAGGAAACGTCAATTTGATTGTGCTTCCTCTAACGATGAAAATAAAATTTGAGTTGCCCATATGTCTAGGTACAATTGTTGTAACAGTTTGGCTCCCCGTATGATACCTGTACGTATATCGCTATGTCCTAAAAAAAGCAACTCTTTGTAATGTGTTTTTGGAGGACATTTCTATGAATATAAATGACTTTGTGTTCTGTATCCGTTGTTTTGTGCATGTTACTGTACGCCTGTTGTTCCTCGTGCTTCCACATCCATGCTCATTTTCCTGCATTATTGTCGGACGTATATATTTATGCCATTGACAACACTTTCCCTCCAGGTAGAATCGATGGAAAAATGTCAATTTGCTGTGCACCATCAAGATTGATACTTGTTGCTTAAATGTTGTCTATCTGACCTTATGATTGCTGGAAGAAATAAGAAGGACACCAATCTATCAAAACGACTTAAAAAAAAATTTAAGTGTTTCGCCAGCTAGAGTATCATCTGCTTTCCAAACGGGTCCCCCTGACCTAAATATTCAACCAGTGTATCAATGTATGCAATGCACATCATTTATGAATTATTTGTTTCTGTTATAGAAGAACTAATATTATTTCCTTGGACATCTAAAACTCAATACCATCGTCCAAGACACACACTAGCGAAGCAACTTTCATCATCTTCGGTCGCACAGCCCAACTACTCATTGGAATACTAGCAATCCAACTTGCAAACAATCCAATGGTAGATAAATATGTACTGCCCCTGCAAATAGAGAACAAAATGTGATTAACCCATGTATTCCAAGTATTTCCTACCACACAATCGAACAAGAATGTTACTGCCAACTTCTGCATATTAAAAATATTTGATCCAACCGCTCCTACATATTCTTTTCCTTCACTAACGCCACAAAAACGAGTTGTCACTTCCATCCATTCACACAACACAGAAGAAAACACACCCACAAGTAGCTTCGTCCAAAAGGCGCCAACCAATCTTAAAGGAAAAGAGTAAGATACTCCATCTGTCTCATAAAATCCGTCATCTTTGATAATGTATGTAAATTAAGACTTCTCTACTTTTTACTTTTTTCTTTTAATATAAAACTATTAGTTTATTTATTTTTATATAAAGTACATGTACTTATCTAGTTTTTAATGAGCCCTACGTACTTTCACTCTTTAATTTTCTCAACATTCTCTCCTTTCAATAAATGATATATATATAAAATGATAAAAAAGTTACCTTATTTGAAAAGATAAAAAGAGGATAACTATTTTGAAACTGCCAAAAAAGGAATAGAGACCAACTATTGTGAAACGGAATGAGTATTAATTTCCAAAATTTCTGAATATATTTACAAAACAAATAAAATCTAATATATACCTTCCTTTATTGGGACAGAATAATATCAGAAGCATCAAGCACATCATTTACAGATAAGCAGCAAACTGACTTGGAGCAAAGGAACATCAGGCGAAAATTGTAAGCTACAAGCTGCTACAGCTCCCTCACATGGAACAATACATTAGACTCCCTAACAGATACTGAATTTGCATTCTCTTACTCTATGCTACTAGGGATTTCGAGTACCAAACAAAAGAGTAAAATGGGAGAAAAAAAAGATCTCCCTCACATCACCACGCATGACTAGACCACAAGAAAAAGGAAGACAGTCGCCCCAACTATGTCAATACAAATGTGCTTCTTGTAAAACAAAAGTTCTGTTTATGTTGTAAAATATGAAAACATGTACTACTATATTTTATTATATAAATAAAAAAATGCATATTTCTGCCAAAACAATTGTCTTAAAAACAACCTCGAAACCGACAAACTTCTTTTAACGCCAAGTAAGCCACTTCCACCCACTGCTGAGCCTGGGTCACGTTACTAGTGTGTTTTAGATGGAGATAAAAAGGAGAAACTTCCTCGGTTCAACAGCCCAGCTACTCCATTCCATAACATTGGGGCTGCGCTTTTTTTTGCCCTTTATTTTAGTATTATTCTTTTTTTTCCCCTTATTTTATTATTATTCTTCCCCCCTTTGATGGCTCTTACGAGGATTGCTTTCAAACTGGTCTTAACCTACTTTTTTCAGTTTCATCATATGAAAGTTATGCATTACACGTTAAAGAATAATTGTAACTGATAAGTAAAAACATACAAAAAATTTACGTGGTTCAGTCAATAGACCTACATCCACGGATCAAATGCAAATATTCACTGTGCCATTTTAATGTTACATCACAAGCTTGGGAAGGCAGACATTTGCTAACAAAATTAGTACAAAAGACGGCACTGGATGGAAGTCGAAGGACTGGAAACACCATACCCACAGCAATGCTAAACTCAGGCATCAAACCAGGTTCCAATTATCTGATCCATAAAAAATATCACCACTGATTAAAATAAAGCGTCCATACTGATCACACTTAAGCTTCTAAACTCCTTAAAAATCAGTAAGGAAGAACCAAGAACCATAAAAACCAGTAAGGAAGAACCAAGAACCACTTTTACATCCGCTGAGAAATGTAAGCAATGCAAATGCGCTTCAGGAAAATGCAGTACCAGGGACAACCAGAGCAGCCAGCCTCCAAAGACATCATCGACAGAACTTGAGGGATACCTACATTTCATCCCATGTCAGGACATTAACTATCCTGCGAGCCAGAGCTGAAACTTTATGCAAGTTGCTAGACGGACAAAGATCACATAATAAATAAACAAACTCAAAGAACATGGTTCCACATCTGAAACTCCAAAACCATCCCCAACCAGTAGTGAGAAGAGCTGCTTAACTGGAGCAAATAAATAACTTCCAACCACTACCCGGAGTAGAGGCCCTTGGACGCACAGAATTAACAGAAATCGAGTAACAGGGTTATCAACATAAAATGGCGAGTAACAACATTGCAAGAAATGCCTCTTCCACAACACAAAAGTTACATCGATCAACTCTGTATCATCTCACAGATAATACGTGAGAAAAACCAGAGAATTGTGAACATACGAGGGAGAGACAGGCAGGTCCCTCTGTTAAATCTCCAAGTGCTCTGTAATTTCTTTAGATAAAGCACAAAGTAGAAGAAAGCTGTAGAATTTTGGAAACCAGAGTATTAATTAAATACAGGCTACTGGTTACCAAGTTATAGGCCCTACAAGCATTCTTGCCCCAATATGAAAGCCACCACACTGAAATATTACACGCAAAAAGTTAGAAACATGATAACTGGTCGAGATCACCTTCTGAGGAACCCGCACAGCCACCAAGTGCTCCATTGATTGTGTTAACTATTGCTTCTTGATCGATCACTGATTGTAACTTTAGAAGCCAACAACCAAAACATCATATATGGCAAGTTGAATTTCACAAATTTCAAAGTGGATAAGCAGCTTTTAACTCACATCCACATATTCTAAAACAGACCTCAGAACGTGAGCTGGTCAAGAAAATCAAACAGGACCATGCAGCTCACTGGGGGCCAAGAAAAACTTCAGTCAAACACGAGTGAAGTCACATACTGAACAGGTTTATCTTCAGCTCCACTACTTTGTAAATACTTGTGACACAAACCAAAATCAAGTTATTGCCAGCACCACCTATACACTGAGCAGGTAATTAGAAGCTTAACCAAAATCTGACGTGAACAATTTAAAACAAAGCCAGTATGTTCAGTAGTGCCAGGGATTGATGGCAAATGAAAGGAGTCATAATAGAACATTGATATTTAACTGCCTGACCGAAGTTAGTGAAATGGCGGTAGAAGCAACAACAAAATTAGAAATCACAACCGATTGCAAGTGAGTGATCTGTTCCTTCTACTTGAAAGGGAGAGGCAAAAGACTGTAAGCAAATTCAGTAGCCTCAAGTTTCAGAAGTAAAAAATTCAATGCATTGAACACTAAAGAAAAGTAAAACTTAATAAGGTTCTTGGCTAAATCTTGAACTTCGTGCTGACTGATTTATGCATCAGGAATGTCTCTATAGTACCTTATTTATCAAAGCAAAGTTACTGAGGAGTATGACCGCAGAAGAACCATTGTCTTTCACTGTCCGTCCTGAACATTCATGTCAACTAGTGAGGTAATTGAAGTGTTTGAACACCTTTCAGGCACAACATGATTGATTTCCATTCTTAAATCAAGCAAGAAGGTTCAAAGTGACCCAAGCATCCTCCACCTCAATATGCCACATCACACCCAGAACCATATTTAACCACTATAAATGGAACAAGGCTTAAGGAAAAGAGAGAAACCAGTCCTTTCATATCATCATCGTTTTTTCGGCACTACAGGAGAAAGCAATGGCAAAGAAGTATCAAACTATCAAATACGTTACGAATCCTCTTGAAATTCAGAAGAAGCACAAGGTAAGGTATGGACCAGAGAGAATGCATTCACGCTTAAATAAAACTATTGTGCAGAAAGCATAACAAGAAATCATCGTGGAGTTCAATACCCAAACCTAAAGCTCCTGTAATCCAACTCAGCAAAACCACAAGGAAGACAGCAAAGCTGATTGCTTGAAATCCAATGAACAGGCTAAACACCAAAACCAAAACACAAAAAATACATAATAATTTCCCTAATCAAAGATTCTAAATCAATTGACTAGCAGAGAAATAAAATGAGCACATTGTGTGAACAAGAAAACTGCCAAATACAAAACACCACATGCCGTCTTATATGATCCAGATCAAGAAGGTAAGAACACTGTCATCATAAGCGCAAGAAAGAAGCCAGCAATAAGTGATATCCAATAACATGAGATGGCAAACTGAATCCACACGTGAGACAATGATAGACTTGTTACGCAGCAGTTCATGATATAAATGACAATTCTGTACCGTCGCGTGCTCCAGATAAAAATTTTCACACATGCTCCTCACCTAATAACAGATTTAGATATTCATATTACTAGCTATGACATAAAGAGTCCGTAAATGCAATTCCAATAGCAACCCATTTGAAAAGTGTCATGGACCAATTAACTTGTTATATGAAACAGCTAGTTGTATAGAATGGAAGAAACAAATGTGACCTGAAAGACAGTAAGGAACCCCATCCATGAGTCAGAGAGCACAGTTGCCATCGAGTTCTGAATATGTACAGAAAAAAGCAAATTTTTTTATTTCTTCTTTCACACAACACTGAGAATATTGACGTATTTTATTTCGTTTCTCATCTTCTATGTACTTGTCCCGTCCAGCAAAGAGGTTCATGATTAGGGTCGCCATCTGATGTGAAGGTCAGCAAGGGGCAAGTCTAAATTTTTCAAATAAACAACCACAGGCACAGACAACCTAACACAAACCAAAATGTATTTCAGCGAAAAGAACAGGCAACAGCTGTATTCTGAATTTTCAGCTTCACTATCTTGTGCCACAGAATCCAAGCACTTGTGAACTTAACCTGGACCTACATCAACACTGGACATCAACAGCCTGCCTGCCAAAGCCTGTGAAGGGAGGTTGAAGAACCAAAAACCAAAGAACAGTTCTTATGCAGATAATTTTCTCTTCCACACTTACAGTGAACGCAAAAGAGAAGACAAGCACACAACCTCAAGGAGAACAGAAAGAAAACCTGGATTGGAACACTGGAACTCAACAGCATCAAATTTTAATTGTAAATCCTAGGCATGGAATCTGTGGAGTCAAAGCGGATATGAACTCCATGATGGTCTTGGACTTCATATGTAACAACATAAACAGACTCCTGCAAGAAAAGACAAAATGCAGCAGGGCAGGTGGTAGACCTAGCCTGAACGAATTCGAAAGGAGGCAGAAGAAAAAGAGAGAAGAACGAAATCCACAGAACAGGCTAGATATGAACACAACCCAGTAACAGTAAGCAGCCGACATGTTTTATGAAAATGCAGTAATTAGTTGACTTGTGTGGTCTGAAGTTTGAACATTTTCTGCCAAAAAAAATAATAATAACCATCTGAAATGATACCACTGAACGTTCACCACAAAATTTGGGGCCTGAATCTGGAAACTTAATAGGGTTGCAAGGACGGTTACTCATTGAGAAGGTGCCTGTTGTACCTTTTGTAGAAAAGTGTAATAAAACCATTAGTAGTTCTGAGGCAGTTGAGAAGATGAATGTATGTTCTGAACATTCATGTCGAATCCTGAAGTGAAGCATTTGAATGCTATTTCCAATCTTAAATCACGTGATACAATTTGATCCAAAAATTCCTTGATGCAACAAGCCAACTGACAACCTAAAAATAATGATATGTATTAAGGACTAAGATAGATAGTGGAAACCGATTCATAGAGATTGTTATTTTCTCCTACTTTGAGATCAACAGAAGAGATCTATGCACAATCAATCCCTGACAAAGATCCTCTCAGACCACGACTCCTGATGAAGTTCAGAACATTAGGGAAGTCACCAGTATGCCTCAAGTCACAGTCCAGTTTGAAAACCAGATTTATGAGCTAAAGACGAAAGAAAAATTGAAAACACAAGAACCAACAGTCACAGTCTGGCTGTAAGTTATTATAAGCATGCAATCTGTTGAGTATCATGAAGATTTAACGAACAAATACCTGAATAAAACATGAAGGATATTGCAATGTCCTCCTCCTATCTTACTAGGATTCTCTACCTAGATGCCACAAGACAAAGCAGACAATGGTCCGACACAAAGAAACCATGATTAAGGTCGGAAAAAACATGTTAACCTTAAGCTGGTATCCTTATATCCTAGAATATTCCCTCAATAGTCCAAATATTTCAACTGTGCACTCGCCCCAATGTCTCCTCCTTAAAGCAACAGAAAGGAAACATATATGTTCTAAAGTAAGATGCAGAGAACTTTATCATATAAGCACAAGAGCGAGCTGCATGTTAGACAAGATAAAGTAGTTAATGACAGAGCACCCAACAAATCCCCATATTAGCGGGTTCGCATATCCTTGTAAGCTCCTTTGCTCCAGATAAGTTAAACTTCCACAAACATGCTTCCCACCTGAAAACAGATCTAGAGAACCATACTACTGATCTTTGAAATCCGATAACAATATTACTGAATTCTGAAACAAAAAAAGAAAGACCACAAAATTGAGCAGCAACCCATTTGATAATGTCGGACACCTACAGCAAAAGATATTTCCATGTTGGCTCCGTGCAAGCATCTGTGGAAGAAACAACTGTGACCTGTAAGACTTCAAGGCCCGACAGCCAGGAGTCATATCAAAGCACAGAACCATCCAATTCCAGGTATGCAAGAACCAAATTAGAAAAACAGATGTAGCAGTCTCAATGAACTAAGAATATCTCAAATATTGATGTATTCCTTGTTCATTCTTTATCTCATCTGATCATGAGGTTGATGATTTATTCTTTGATTAAATGTGAAGGTCCCCTAACGCTGATTTCATAGTTTTCTAAAGAACTAACAAAAACTGATGCATTGAGGCCATTGGAAGCAGCGAGGAGGCTCCTGTGTTTCTTGTACCACCTTAGTGTAAAAAAACAAAGCAACATTAGAGGCAACTTTTTCCCCCATGAGAAGAGCAATTCAGCTTTCAGACCACCTTTTCTAGCCAGTTATATGACCAAGCAGAAACAGAAGCGGATGACAAAAAATGGTGCAGGAAGCAGATGGCGAGGAACCACATAAGACCAGCTAAAGCAAACCAAAACGAACTTCAGTCAGAGTGCTTCCCAGTTCCTGAACCGGATTACCTTCAGATTCACCAATTTGTTTAAGTTGTAGAAGCTGCCAGTATTTTGAAGCTTAGCATAGAGCATGTAGAACTCATTCTATTAACGCCAACCGAGGTGAGATAATAACAATAACAATAACAAGATACATCCAGAAACGGTCAAACCCAGCCGGTGCAAGAAGGTGAAAGAATCAAAAGACCAGGAATTACGACCAAATTCATTTCTGCAGGTAAATTTCCTGAGGCAAAAGTTAAAACGAGTTATCACACAACCTCAAGACAGAAACAATGCAGAGTTGAACTCAATTGCAACATGAAGAATTCGATGATCTCAAGAGCTTCAATTACCAAAAAAAATGCTAATGAGGGAAACAAACATAACAAAAGAAAGATATGCACATAATGAGGATCTTGGACTTCATATCGGCATGTAGAAGCAAGATAGATCTGTCTCCGGCAAGAAAGCAAAAACAAAGAGGGTAACAATGTAGTGCATACTAGGCAGAATAAATTGGGAGCGGGAAAGTAGAAATAAAGAACAAAATACAAAAAGATGAAAAAAAAATCATAAAAATTTGTAGACCGTTCCCATGGATGTCTTCGTCAACGAGCCTGTCCGACAGTCTTCAGCCTCACGCTCACAAAGCAGATCACCGGAAGTTTCCAGAGAAATTCTTTGCGATCTTATATAGAAAATCCAATTTAAACGAAGAGAAAGCATGAATACAGACAATTGTTGCAATCATCGGGATTAAGAAAACTCCTTGATCGGCAGAGAACCGACTGAGCCCTAGGCGCTGAAAATTAAGATTCGTTCAATTCCAACTAGAATCCGGAGAGTTCAGATAAGCAATCTTCAATCTTCAATCTTCAACCAATAACCAAAATTCAGATAAAAGTAACAATAGAGGAAATAGAATCAAGAAATCAAATCAACTTCCGGATCACGCGACAAAATCCAACACGAATTCAGATCTAGAAATCCGACTTGAGTCTTCAAACGTTCCAGAAAAGCTATCGTTCACACGGGCCAATATCTCCAACCAAACAGATCTAAGATTCAACACGAAGACGACTTGAATATTGAAACGAACAACGATAGAGGAACGGCAAACTATAAGAAAATTCATGCAAGAAAATCCATCGGTCTACAGAATCAAGAAAACATTGAGCGGGGAGGGTTGTTATAGGATGGGGGGAATAGAATGTAGGGCTGAGATTGAAGGGTCGGAGACAGATCAACGGTGTGTGATGATGGAAATTTGACTGCGTAATGGTGACGCGATACGGTATCTATTCTGACATGGTACGTTGGAGCGAAGGCGGGAATTTACTTTTGGCGACTTTTGACAGACTTTCACGCGCTCGACTCTCGACTCTCCAGTGAGGATGTCAACGGATATTTGGCCCAACGGATATTCGATTAAATTCTATCTGACGGATATGATTTTTTTTACAATTAAATGAATTTGGAGTGGATTTAGGTTTTTCTTTTGTACCCACCGGATGTAGATAGGATATGGGTTTAGGTTCATTTGCCCCATATCCTACCCGTATATATATATATATATATATATATATATATATATATATATATATATATAGACACACACACACACAGTAATTACAAGAAAAATTAATTCGATTAAATGAGTACAATTGTAGCTGGACTTTACAGGTTGAAATGGTCGATTCATTCACACACACACACACACACATATATATACATATAAGGGTAATATAGTTTGAACATATATACAGAATCATTCACATATATACATATATTTTCTGTAAACTCGTTCTTGTTTCCTTCATATTTAAACATTCTGAAGAGTTACATTAATGCGTCAAAGATTTTTGTGAGTATCATCTTGATTTGTCAATTCGAGGATGGTGCAAGTTGTAACCATATTTTTAACTTACCGGATTGTATCGTATGAGTACTAGACATTGCAGTTGGATTTAGTTATATCAGCGTGTTTAAGTTATCTGACTGTTGTACTTCATTATGTGTCTCTTATTGTTGATATTGTTTTGCTAGATGATCAATTTTAATATTTTTTAATTATAGTATTCTGTTATAAATTTTTTTTTTTTATTATGATAGATAGCATGCAGCGGGTTGATGGATTTTATCCAAATCCTACCCACCTTAAAATGGGTAGGATATAGGTGTTAAAATTGTAAAATCGATGGATGGTGGATAGGATATGGATTGAATATCCAACATGATGGATAGGATATGAGTTTAGTACCATCCTATCAAAATCCTATCCATTGTCATCCCTACTCTCGAGCACTAACTAATTTCCATACCCTCGGTGTTTCGGGGTTCAAATACTTTTTATATTAAAAAAAGAACACATATTTAACTGAGATATAAATATATTATAATTAATATTATTATTAAACCAACAAACATTAAAAATATAAAATTATGCTGGCATTACATTGAATATCACCAATATATCTATCAATTAACATGAAATATTTTTATTATAAATAACAATGATTCATGTACATGTAAAAAACAAATACTTTTCTAATGAAAAAATTATAGAAGTTATAAAGAGGGGGTTTGCTCAAATTGGCCCTTAATAATAAACCTATCAATTTTAAAAATAAATAGTTAAAGAAAAAGTTTTGGTCAACATAACCATATGAAAGCATTGTAAAAGGAAGCGTGCCCAATTAATCCAAAATAATAAACATATTAATTTTAAAATTAGATATGTTTAAAATAAAAAGTTTTGGGCTCCATGAAAAAATCTTTAAAGGAAGTTGGCTGAATTGGCCCAAATAATAAACATTTTTAAAATTAAAAACAAATATTTTTTTAAAATTTTTTTGGATACATGGAAAAATTATATAATGTAGTTACCCAATTTGGCTCAAAATAATAAACCAATTAATTCAAAAAAAATATTTTACAAAAAAAAAAGTTTTGGGGTGATGAAAAAAGTGTAAATTTTAATTAAAAAATGTAAAATGGACTTGCCCAAAATAACCCTAAATAATTAACATAATAAGTTAAAATTAAAAAAATAACATGATATTTTCAGTAGCTTAAGCTAGAAAAAAAACACTGAAACAAAAAATTTTATTGTGTAAACAAATAAAAAACTAACAAAAAAAATTAACAAATACAGCCAAATTGAAACCACACGATCTAAATGGCCAAAATGGAAGCAATGTATGCTGGGTGTTACACCAAAAAATCTCTAAAAAACGTAGTAAATTGAAGTCTGTAGCATTTACTTTTGATTAAAAAGTGAAAATTACAAAAACCCTTCGAAATTTGCTCAAACCTATAGTTTTGTCTTCACTGTTTTAAATTCCTACATTTATCCTCCTCCAATATTAACACCATTAATAACAGTTATTAAAGAAAAAAAGAGAATATTTTAGTTTGCCATCCTTTATTTTTTTCTTGAAACTTCGCCCCCTTAGTTTTTAATGATTATAATTGCACTCCTCCACTAGAGAAAAAATTAGAAAAAAAACCAAAATTAGAACAACCAAGATCCTCCACCATCATAGCCTTCCCTTCGCCTTCCCTCCCGCTGCTCCAAGGTCCACCGCCGCTTTAATCTCTCTCTCCCCAAGCAAATCTCGCCAATTCCTCTTTTTTTCCAGGTCGCCTCACACTGCTCCAGGGTTTGGTCCATTCCAGTCACTTCTCTGGTTGCATCACCCCTACTTCCGCTGTCGTTCTTCGTCCTTACACCAATTCCCTCTCTAGCTGATCCGTCAATTCCGTCGCCGCCTCTTTTCATTTCTCCCTACGAAATGTTTCCAGTCGGTGTCATGATAACCACAGATCAACAACGAAAGGCGTTAATCAGGATCAACAATTAAAGAAAATCTCAATTAATTGATGAAGAACTGTTTCCGATTAGGAGACTTAGCCGTAGCGACGTCTTGAGATGAAGGAAGACTTACACTGCAAGAGAATCACGAAGAAGAGAAGAGGAGAGACGGGAAAGAGAGAGGAAGGTTCACGAATTCTCAAAAACTAACTACCCATGAGCTACATCCTAGCACAAATAGGCTTAACGGAAAGGAATTAAGAAAAACAGAAATCAAGAATAATAGTTGGATATACGATTGCCCGTCCATGTCAGCACATACACATATCCTTCACGTAACTACCTGAGGACTCCTGCCACTGCCAAGTGGTGCGTTCCATGATAATCCTTTCCCCCTAAAAAATTTCTTGGCCTCAAGAACTGCAAAACTGCAAAAAATTCCTTTGAAGATCAAAGTAGTTTTCCCATGTCATGTCTTCAGGGGGCGAGTTAGACCAATGGACAAGGACTTTGGTGATGGATGTATGCCCTTTTTTCTTTATCTTGCAGTCCAAAATAGCCATAGGTTGCTTAATGATAGTGGCTTCTTCATCCGGAAGTGTGGGTTGAACCATAGCATCTCCAACTTTCCTTTTAAGTAGGGATACATGAAAAACATCATTTATGCGTGCCTTTGGAGGAAGTTTGAGTTGATAAGCCACCTTACTCACAGCTTCCACTACTTCAAAGGGTCCACAGTACTTAGGACTCAGCTTGTGCAATCCCAGAATTCTTACCGAGCACTGCTTGTATGGCTGTAACTTTAGGTTAACCCACTTTCCCACCTCAAAATGTCTTTCCGTCCGATGTTTGTTTTCCATTGACTTCATCCTGTGCTGAGCTCATTCCAATTGTTGTTTGAGCTTTCTGATCATGTCTTCCCACACCGTCAAACTTCTGTCAACTGATTCTACCTTAGAATCTCCCACCACATAAGGTATGTGAAGAGGGGGTGGTTGGTCGTATAAAACCTCGAATGGAGTGAAAGATGTGGAGGTGTGATGGTTAGAGTTATACCACTATTCGGCCAAGGACATCCATTTGGACCACTCCCTGGGTTTCTCTCTTGTCATGCATCTTAGGTAAGTCTCTAAGCTTTAATTAACACGCTCGATCTGGCCGTCAGTTTGTGGTTGATAGGTGGTGGATAGTTGTAGCTGAACCCCTTGAATCCTCATCATTTCTTGCGAAAACATGCTTATGTAGATAGCATCATAATCCGAAGTAATAGAGAGGGGCATTTCATGCAACTTAAAAATATAATCCACGAACACTTTGGCGACACAGTATAAAAGTGAGATAGAGGGGTGAAATGTGCATATTTACTGAGTCGGTTAACCGTTACCAGGATGGTGTCGAACCTCTCTGATTTTGGTACAGCTGTGATGAAGTCTATTATTATGTGCTCCCATGCTTTATCAGGCATGGGCAGAGGTTGCAAGAGCCTAAGTGAGGTAGTATTCTCATGTTTGAATAATTGGCAAATGTGGCATTGTCTTATACTCTTATGTAATTCCTCACGTCCTTGTTTAATCCCTTCCAATAATAGAAGCTCAAGAGTTTCTTTTAGGAGACCTGAGCTCCAGAATGCCCACCTACAGCACCATAATGAATCATTTCAATCAGCTTATGGCGCAGCCTTTGGTATTGTCCCACAACCAACCTTCCCTTCCTTTTTAGTCCTTGACTATCAATCACATAATGGGGGTGGCTGGAAGGATCAGCTTGGATTTCATGACTAACCTGCTGTAGCTCTAAATCCATGTCCACACTGTCCTTAATTTCCAACATTGATGGTGTTGTAAAAATTGTAAAGGCCATTATAAATAGCTTGGAGCTACGTACCGAGAGAGAGCGTCAGCTGCTAGATTTTCCTTTCTCTTACGATATTGAATCTCGAAATCATAAGGCAAAAGCTTAATAATGAATCTTTGTTGTAAATGAGTGGTTATTATCTCTTCAATAAGGTATTTCAAACTTCATTGATCTACTTCGATGATGAAATGCCACCCCAATAAATATGTGTGCCGTTTTTCTACTGCAAATACCACAACCAGAAACTTTTTTTCATAAGTAGAAAGACTCAGGTGCTTGAAAAATAGTACCTTACTTATAAAGGCAATGGGATGCCAATCTTGTTGAATGCATCTGTTTCAATGACAAAGGGAATATTGAAGTTAGGTGACGCTAGAACGAGAGTTGATACTATAGCCAGCTAGTTGATGCAGAGTTTTCGCATCCCACTTAAATTGATTCTTCTTTAGGAGCTAGGTCAATGGATGACTTATAACTCTATAGTGCTTTACATAGCGTCAATAATATCCCGTTAATCCCAAGAACCCTCGGAGCTGCTTAATGGACCTAAGTTTTAGCCATTTCACCATTGTTTCTATTTTACTTGGATATGTCGACACACTTTACTAGGAAAATAATATGGCCCAGGTAATCCACTTGGGTAACGCCAAAAAGACATTTACTTTTTTTAAGAAGCAAAATGTGCTCCTGTAAAACCCCAAATACCACCCTTAAATGCTTCAAATGTTCTTCCCATAAAGCATCATAGACAAGGATGTCATCAAAAAATACTAGGACAAACTTTCTGATATAGGGCAGAAAAATGTGGTTCATCAAGCTCTGAAATGTAGAAGGTGCGTTGGATAGGCCAAAAAGCATACCCAAGAACTCAAAATGTCCATGATGAGTTCTAAAAGCTATCTTGGAAATGTCATTCTCACACATTCTAATTTGATGATACCCGACCTCAAATCCAATTTGGAGAAATATTTTGCACCATGAAGTTCATCCAACAGATCTTCAATGACCGGAATTGGGAACTTGTCTTTGATGGTGGTTTTGTTTAGTTCCCAAAAATCAACACACAACCGCCACTTACCATTTTTCTTCTTTACCAGGACAATTGGGGAGAAGAAAGGGCTCTGACTATCCTTAATTACCCTTGTGTTGAGCATTTTTTTCACCAATTCTTCAATCACATCTTTTTAGATTGAGGGGTATCGGTAGGATCTCATATTAGGCGGAGGAGTACCAGGTGCCAACACTATTTTATGATCATGACTCATCGTAGGTAGCAAGGTATGAGGTTCTTAAAACAAGTCATCAATTCCATTGAGCAACTAATTGAGCTTCACAATCTATGGAGCCATTTTGGTTTTGCCACATGAAGTTGAGGTTGGGAGATTCCCAATAATTGAATGGCAAAAGCCTGTCCCCCTTCCTTCTTACCAACTTCCTGTAGAGCTTTCCATGTTGACGTAACATTGTTAGGGGTGAGTGTATATTTGGGGGAGCCCCTTAAGTGCATTTTCTGATCTTGGTACTTGAATGACATAGTTAAGGTTTCAAAGTTCCAGTTTATGCCCCCAAGTAGTCTTAACCAATGCATTCTCAATACCATTTCACACCTTCCCAGAGGTAGTAATAATACGTTTGAAGAAAATTCCACTCCTTGAATTTTCCAAGTCAGACCCTTGTATATGTTCCCTGCTTTCAGTACATGACCGTTAGCCACTGAAACTCTTAGAGGATTTATCTACTCAATAAGGCACTGCATCCTTTTTGCCACCTGTTCATCAAGGAATATATGAGTGCTACCCGAATCAATGAGCTTGCTGACTGAATTCCTCCCAATATACCTCGTGACCTTTATAGTAGTATAATTAGGTAGGCCTGTTAAGGCATTTAATGAAAGGCAGGGATAGTCGATGGCAACCACTGGGTTTTTGTCTGATTCCACTTGTTCCTCCTCAACTAGCTCTTCTTACTCAGGCTCAACTAGCAGCTCAATCTTGTTGACTTGCCATTTCTTACACTTATGTCTTAGAAAAAATTTCTCATTACACCAAAAACACTGGTTATTCTGCCTCTTCTCATTCATCTTTTTCTTTGTCAGTCGCTTGGGTGCTCGTGTGAGGATTGAAGGTATGGCTTGTGAGTTTTTAGGCAACGGTAATAACCCCTTGCTTTTCTCGTCCCATGCACGTTTACCCTTTTTATTCAAAGCATTGGCGGACTTGTGCAATTTGGCTAGACATTGGGCCTAATGCAAGGTTTTAGGTCGTAAGACCCAAATAACACCCTGTATTTTATCTTGCAATCCACCTAGAAACTATCCCACCAAGAATTCTTCAAGAAAATGACTTACTTGGTTCAAGAGCATATCAAATTGGTTATGATATTCTCGCATTATTCCCGTCTGTTTCAGATCTTTAAGCTCGGTGGAGGGGTCGTGATGACCTTCTCCGAACCTCTCCCTGATTGCTATTGCATACTGATTCCAGGTCAGCTTCATCGTTACTAGCCAATCTCAGATGAATCGCTAGTGCCACTGGAGTGTAGGTCCTTCCATGTGTATTGAAGTCATCTGGATTTTACGCTCTTCAAGTATACCATCCAGATCAAAGATCTAATTACAACAGAAGAGCCACCTCTCCACGTCCTCCTCCTGGAATCAAGGGAAATCAATTCGTCCAACCTTAGAGAGACCCAATCCACCTCCCTGGTTCATGTAGCCAGATCCGCCATGGCTTGAACTCGCTTCACGGTAATGACCCCCCACTTTTTTAGCCCTATGAAGATTAACTATAAACTAGCGAAGGGCATCAAACTGTTGTTCTTGCCAAGACACCAAATCGTCATGCTTTTATTCCAATCAAGCAAACTCTTGGTCATGTCTGCTTGCATGCTCGTTAAGGCTCTTGGTAATTTGTTCTTTCAATCCACTTCGCAACTCTTAGAGTCTAGTACCTTCCGCCATTTTTAAGCCCAAATCGTGCTTTGATACCACTGTCATGATAACCACAGATCAACAACGAAAGACGTTAACCAGGATCAACAATTCAAGAAAATCTCAATTAATTGATGAAGAATTGCTTTTGATAAGGAGACTTAGCCTTAGCGACGTCCCGAGATGAAGGAAGACTTACAGTGTAAGAGAATCACAAAGAAGAAAAGAGGAAAGACAGGAGAGAAAGGAAGGTTCACGAATTCTAAAAAACTAACTACCCATGAGCTACATCCCCGCTCAAATAGGCTTAACGGAAAGGAATTAAGAAAAACAGAAATCAAGAATAATAGCTGGATATATAACTCCCTGTCCACGCCGGCCAACACCTACACGTATCCTTCACGTAACAACCTGAGGATCCCCGCCACTGCCAAACGATGCATTCCATGACAATCGAAACCTTTGCCAATTACATCCATTTGCTGTTCTTAGATTTGTCGAAGAGTGTGATTTGTCCCTTCTGAAGTTCATCCTCGCCCTTGCCCTATTGGCCTTTATCACGATCCTGGCCCTGATCTATGCCTTCATCTTCACCATCAGGTGCCCCAGGTGGTAGTCACGCAATAACTCTTGTCGGAGCTCCACCGAAGGCAAGAAAGAGAGATCCATCATAGACGATTGGCTACCCAATCTTTCCCCTCTGAGAGCTATACTCCGCCGACTACCCATAGCCACCTCCGTTAAACGATCCATTCAATGGTCACAACTTCTAATGGATGAAAATGATGAATGATCGATGGACGACGATGAATCACAGTTGTGGGTTCATTACCTTCATCTCGGGTAAAATCCAAATTTAGTCCCCTAATTTTAAGGGTTGTCCTAATGTAGTCCCTTAACTTAAAAAGTGATTATTAAAGTCCTCTAACTTAACTCGCATGTCCTATTTTGGTTCCTACCGTCAGTTCAGGCATTAGTTTAGACGGAAATTGTTTATGTGGCATGCTAACTGCTACGTGGCATCCTCTTTTTATGAAAATAAGTGATAAGACTGTAAAGAATGAAAATTTAGGGTAGAATTGATAAAGGTAAATATTTTTTAAGACTTAAAAGGTGATTAATCCAAATTCCATCTTCTTATCCTTCACCGTCACCGCTCATCTTGTCGCCGCCAACGCCCACTGCCACCATCTGGCCACCAGCACCAATTTCTTTTGCCTTGCCCACCATGTCGCCCCCTCCCCCCCACGGTCACCGATTTCTCTCCTTTCCCTTCGTATCTCTCAGGCGTGGCAGGAAGCCTAGCAGAGAAGCTGAGCATCGGCATCTCGTCATCGGCTCGGCTTGCCTCATTCTCAAAGTTGAGGGCGTAGCTTATCGGATCGTATCCGAAATCGAACGCCGATCGGCGGTGACTCAATCAACATGATCCCTTGCCAATCCTGGCCACCAAGTGCCAAGAGGACGGCGATCTTGGAGACATCGTCTTCGTCATCACATTCGTCTTTGTCACCGCCGATGGGCTTTGGAAGCAGCAACAAACAACGGATTTGAGCCGGTCCCTGAAGCCCTCCCCTTGGCAGCCGTATTCGTACTCCATTTGCAATCTGATGACTAAGCTCGCTTTCTTGATTTGTTCGATGATGGTTTTGATTTCTTTGATGGAGACGAGCGGCAAGCGAGTTAGAGGGAATTTATAAGAACAGAAAAAAAGATGGATAAAGACATGGGGTTTTGCTGCTATGTATCTGAAAAACCGTGGGTGGTCGGATGACGTCACCGAACTGGAGGACCACATCTGCCATCGGAGTCGAGCTGGGTCAATATATGTTTTAGGTCCTTAGAATTATTTGTTTGTATTAAATCTACCCTTATATCTATTATCCTTTCATTTTTATCACTAATTTTTATAAAAGAGGACGTCACATGACAATTAACATGCCACATAATCAATTTCCGTCTAAAGTAACACCTAAATTGACGGTATGGACCAAAATAGGATACAAGAGTTAAGTTAGGGGACTTTAATAGTCACTTTTTGAGGTAAAGGACCACATTAGGATGATCCTTAAAGTTAGGGGACTAAATTTGAATTTTACCCCCTTCATCTCCTAGAATGCAAGGGCTATGGCCAGTGAAATCGGGGCGGACAGATGAACGATGGATGACTGATGGTGAACCATTGATAAAGATAAGGAACTATGAACGATCAACAATTGATGATTGACAATTGAGGAGAGGGCAGAGAAGATTTAGGAACGATTGATGATTGACGATTGAAGATGATGAACGATTTTGTTTGATTTTGTCTGATTTTCTTTTCTTCGGTTGTTTTTCGTTGGTTGAATCGATTCAAGAGTTAAAATTAACAATGGCCTTTATGTTTTGATCCGATTTTTTTAATCTAAAAGAATTCATTCTTCATTTATAGGTTTCGTTTTTCTTAAGTTGAGGTATAAAGTTTTGGTTAAAGAAGGCTCGGTGGCCAAAGTTTGGTGGTTTTTCTTTTTTGTGGTAACGATCATTAAAGAACTTAACTTTTGAAGGGGTAAGTATAGATATTTGAAATAGTGAGGATAAGACTATAGGCTTGAGCAAATCTTAAGGAGATTTTTGTAATTTTTCCTTAAAAAAACTTGAACATAGACATCTAAGTATGCTACTTAATAGAACAATCACCTAAAAATTAAATCTAGAAGTTAACCACACCACGATTTTTGAATCGAGAAGAATCAAAGAGAATGCTTGCCTTTGCTTCCTCCACTGACTTATGATTCCTCGCTAAAAGTACTAGCCTGCACCTCGTTTGGCTAACACTTGAGAGGTCCTTACCCCAATCCTTGATATTTTGCCTGTTGATACATAAATTTTTCAAGCAAAATTAGGCAACACAAAAAAATCAGTAAATGAAAGAAGTGCATGAATATTGGAAATCGACAATCACAAGTCAATTTCGAATAAATAAAATAGTACCTGTTATAATGGTAGTGATGGAACTAAGATCATTGGAGGCTTTAATAATCTAGTCGATGGCAAACTTGGAATGCAGTATTTGCTAAGTTGGTGGGATGTTTGATGGTTCTGAGCATTTGTTTCCTTGATCAAGTTTGTACATTGTTTGATGACACTACCATCTCAAAGTGGGAAAATTAAAAATATGAAACTTTGAAAAAATTCACGAGAAACAGAAATATGAAACTGAAACAATCCAACAATAATAAGCAAAAAAGAAATTTGTAATAAATAAAGATGCTAAATCTTCAAAATAAACCTTGAATAAAGATAAATATGGTTAGAGCATCAAAGGTCATTATAGTCTAAACTCAACAACTCTACTGCTTAACTTATAAAAAAAATTACCATTAATCATTGAAAAAAAATTTGATCTCTTTTTTCAGAAACTTAAATATTATGATTTTACTTGTAGATTTTTTTATTAAAAGAACATGAGAAATGCAGAGAATGATGGCTTTATCAACGAATTTGGCAGATAATCATAAGAAGCCACAAAGTGGGTGAGGAGACAAAAGGGGAAAAGGCGGGGGAGTCATCCATCAACTTTGGTTTACGAGTAAAATAAATTTAAAATTTTCAAATTTGGGTCTATATATGCTGCATGATTATTGGTTCTTAAAAAAAAGAAATTAATATGTGTTGCCTGGATCAATATAGGTGGCATGTGATAATGTTAAAATCATTTTTCTCATATGAGATACTACCTTTGTCTCATATTCTTTGCACCATTTAACTTTTTCATATAGTTTGACTTGAATTTATTCATATTAATATTTGTTAGAAAAATTTAAAAAATATATATTTAGAAACTATATGTCTTGATTTATCATTCTTATATAAAAGTTATTCATTTATATACTAAAATGTTAAAAATAAAAAGTTATAGATTAGTTGCTGAAAAGTGAATGGTGCAAAGAATTTGAGACGTAGAGAGTAATATTTATAAAATCATTTCAAAAAAAGATAATGTCAACATAACATTATCATAATTAAATTTCATTATAAAAAATTATTTAGGAAAATAATTTGATTATTTCTAACCACATTAATTCAAAATTTAGGATTTAGAAAAATCAAGATTAATCTAAATTTAATCTTGCATTTATCTATCCAAATTTAAAATTTTGACGCAAATAAAAAATTACGATTTTGATTGCTATGTACATCACTGTATTGTATCAGATGGCAAAGAGTATATTTGAAAAATCATGTACAAAAGTTTGCAGCTAACATACTTAAAAAAAAGAAAGTATACTATATGTCAGCTCTACTCTCTCTCTATTTATTACAGTGTAAATATCAATTTATGCATGGAAATCTATATTAAATATATATAGTGTCTATTAGATAATCCTATTTGCTTACCTAAAAAGCCCATAACCTTTTCTTAATCTTGCAAGGGAAGTCCTTTAAACTTTATCATCTTTTCAATTTCTAATTTATTTGACACAATAATTGTTTTTTGTTCGAATCAAAACGGAATAGTTCAGATAAATTTTATAAGGGAGAATTACAATTTGTCCCCTAAGATTTATCCCAAATTACACTTTAGCCCTTCTATTTTAGAAACAATTTAAAAGTCCCTTAAGGTTTTAAGAAACTTACACTTACCTCTCTACAATCTCTTTTGAATATTAAAACCAATAGATTAATTACATTTTGAAATCCCAACTCTAGTTTATGCTTATGTTTCTCCTTAATATATAAATTATTTCATTACTTGTCCTTTTCAAGTAATATAATATATTATAATACATTTATATATATCTATCTATATAGTTCCTTTCAACTTAACATCTCCCAACTGTTTTTTTTCTTATAATTATATTTTTATTTATTTTTCACTGTCTGTATATTTTTTATCTTTATGTTTTTAATTTTTAAAATACCTCTAATCAAGGATGTCATTTTTATTTTAAAAATTAATTAATTAATTATTTATTTATTTAGAAGCTTTAGAAGCATCCTCACCATTTTTTCCAAAATTATTATAGTAACTATTAAATCTATAATTGAAGAAGTGATAAGGCTTATATTTACAATAATATGAAAATTGAGATCATTGTTTTGTAGTTTTGCCATGGATTTTTGATGTATTAGATCTTCGATTTCCTCAGCCGAGAATCACGTTTCTTAGTTTTAGTTATCACACTGTTCTGATTGTGATTGTAGATGTTGTTTTGATGTTCTATTGTAGCGTAGACGAATTTTAAACTGAAGTGTGTTGATATGGTAATGAATTTAATATATATGTACAAAGGTTATGCTTAGCTGTCCATTTTTGTCCCTTATATTCGTGAATAGTCTATTGAGGGCTGATTTTTAGGTTACTGCCCGTAATTGTTCGGTCATGAAAGGAAGTGCTTATATGGGAGAAATCAGGTTTGGATGCACTCTATGGATGGCAATCACAGTTTTATCTTATTGTATGTGAACCAGTTTTTTTTTTTTTTTGTCAACTTGATATTGTGAATAATTATCAGACTAATATGGTTTGTTTTTTTTTGTTGAAAGAGGACAAGTCATAATTAAGATAATTTGCCTTTGGTGTGACCTTAGAAAAATTTGATTTAGAGTTAAACCCTTCAACCTATTTGAGTCACTAGGTAAGAAATTCTTCAACCGGTTACTGGCTGCAACTGGAGATGAAAGGTCTGGTGAAGGAGAAGATTCTGGAGGTGAGGAGAATTTAGGGTCTAAGGATTTGAAACCATATTTGGAGCAAATAAGAGATTTTGATGAACACGGGAAGAAGGTAAGGTTGGGTTGAGCTTATCCAGTCCTATTTTTTATGAACAAGTGAGAATTTTTCTACGTTTTAGCTACTTTTTTTTTTTATTTTCTACGTTTTGTAACCAATTTTGTTACAGACTTGTTTTATTTTGCCAAGTTTCAATTCTGATGTTACAGATTCTAAAATTTGTATTTTAGTGGCTGGTTTTCTTAAAACTATTGAAGACGCAACAAATGCTTTTTTATTTTATTTTCTCATATTGCCATCTTCCACTATTTTAGATATCTTGTACTATTTCTTTAAGATGTTGGCTTCTTAGATATTATCTTAACATGCATGGGTTCTTTAATTACAGTATAAATATCAATTTATGCCACGAAATCAATGATCTCACTGGGATTTTTGGCTGCAACAGGGTTTATTACTGTTTCTATGTTGATCCATTTCTTTTTTTTTTTTTTAATCTTCATAAGCCGAATAAATGATATAGAGTTCCATAAAAGAATTATAACTAAAGTAATGTTCTGCTTTGAAAATTAAAAACAAAAACCAAGGCGAGCAGAGTTTAAGGCATAATTATGAAGGATTTCTATGAAATTTTTTTACGGTGCCAATTTTCTTAAAATTGAATTTCTCAATTATAATATTTTCCACTCTTTAATCGCATGTACCTACAGTAGATTAGTTTTGTTTAGATGAATTGGATTTATCCAACACTAAAGCTTATATTGTTTTCTCAAACCAAATTAGGCATCCCTGTAAAGTTTCTCTGTGCCTTCTTACACACAATAATTTGTAAAGATTTTCTTCCTAATTGCTTCTATTTCAAGTGTACAATAAAGCTTCTTTTTGTAAATTAATTTAGATGTCCTCATATTTGCTATCCAGGAGAAAGTGAATGTAGAATTGCGATTGGCTTTCCCACAACATGAGAAGGAATCCTGGATTATGAATGTAGAAATGCGGATTGTTTTTGATGCTGGCATTTACGGCATCGGTGCATCTAAGTACAGTAGTACTACCAGTAACAAAGGACACCCCGACGGAGGGTCAAGATTTTGAAGTAAGCAACCAGGGTCAGGGGAGCTCGAGTCCCAAACTAGTGTTCTGTTCCGAGGCATAGAATCATATCCTATGTGGGTATTGTCCCACTGTCCCGCAACAATGTTTAAGCATGCCTGCTCCCAAGTTTTTTTCCCCCAAATTTCACTTATTATCTCAGAGCGGTGGAGTTGAATGGAAGTGAGAGTACTTGGAGCGGAAGCAAAAAAGGAGCACCGAAAGTAGAAGTAGCAGCAGCAAGAATAATGCTCCTATTACTGCTTCTATATGTGGACAAGATATATCTTAGCACCCCTAGCAAAATTGCTATTCTTGATCGTGAAAAACGAGAACCTTTGTCATACGGAAACGTGGACTTCCAAATGCTAGTGAGGTTTCTACTTGCCCCACTTTGTTCATTACTTCCACATGCTTTGATTTATGGTGATGCATTCCATATAAAGGTTGATTTCTTATAGATTATTACTGTAATTTTTTTTCAAAACAATATCGTTAGGAAATTTATTTGTTGATACCCCTAGACACTTTGTAGTGAAAGTCAAAATTCTGGTATATTTATTGTGGGATTGGCTATATATAGTGGTATAGCCACATGTGTTATCTACAAGGAGCTTTATGTTCTTGTAGCGAATGATTGTCTCATGGATTGCTCTTTTCTCTTTTATTGTAGTCTAATTTGTGGGAAAATTGGTGATTTAACAGAAGTAATTGAAAATTTGAGGTTGTTCTATAGTGAAAGCCTTCCCCAAGGATGATCTATTTGAGAAGGAACATGCGTTGTTGAAGGTGATCGGTTTTGGGTTGTTTGTGCCCAAGTTTATTAGATAAAGTGAACTAAGCCTTTTGAATTTTGATCCTATTTTTGTTCAGACTATTTCAGTGATTTTCTATTGGGTTTTATTGTAGTGTTTAAAAAAATTGCTGGCAGTTATTAATTTTGGAGCTAACCGTTCAGAAATGGGGTATTGAGAATATTTGCTTTTAGCAATGTTCTATGTGTCAAGTTCTAATTTTTGTTCTGTAGGACTTATTTCTCAAGGTCAATTATGATTATGACTGATCATCAGATTGAATTTTGATCTTTAACCAATATCATTCACATGGAGGAGGTTCTCCGAGATTGTTGGGAGTCTATATGATATGGCACTTGTGGTTTTGAAGAGAAACTATGAACACGAGGTTGATCTTTAGAGTTTTGAGATGATTCTTTACATTTTGCCCTGGGGAGTTCCTTCACTTTGGGCTGTTATTTTGTTTATTTTGTCATGATCAAGGTCTTATGGATATAATGACCATTTTGAAGTGATCAATGTCGTTTACTTCAGATTTTTAGGTTTTTTTTTAATGTTTTTGGCATAAATTGAACAAGGTGTTGCTTTTGCAATACTAAGGGGTGTAATTGATCTTCAAAGGAAACACTGGCCTCAGATTTTAGATGTTGCTAAGAGTTTTGTTCCGCAAATATTAAAACCAAATCCAAAGAAACGATTTTACTTGTGGAAAGCTTTTCTGCAAATTATACACCACCAGATGCTAACGAAATAGTGAAAGTAAATACAAGTTCAAAAACAACTTCTTAATTTCATTTAGCTATATTGTGCTCCTTTCCCTTTTTTACTAACTCACTCCTTTGATTATTGATTGTTGATTGTTGTTTGTCTTCTAACACAACAATCACTTCTGTGTTCCTAACATTCATATTCTGGTTTTTGTAATTTATATGATGAGTGTTTAATGTTAATGGTTAAATTTGTTGATGATATTTCATACATATAGGGATCAATTTGATACTTTTTAAATAGAAAAATTATAAAAATTTCCTGTAATTTATTCTAACCTACACTTTATCCCCTCTATTTTTAGAAACCTACAATTTACCCTCTCCTTCCTTAACAGTGTCTAATGATAACTTCTGAAACCCTAATTTAAACTGGCTAATATTCATGTTCTAGTAATTTCAAGATTTTTTTATTATTTTTTCACAACTAAATGATTTTTAAAAAATAATGATATGCATTTATAGTAAGAAATGCATTTACAAAAAGGAAAAATTTACAATGTCCATTCAATATAAAAAAATATTGGAGAGATTAAAATTACTAGAACATGACTATCATATAATTTAAATTATAATTTTAGAAATTATTATTGGATAGTATAAAAGAAACACAGAGTAAAGTAATTTTAAAAATAAAAGGGGGTAAATTGTAGATTATGACAAATCTCAAGGGTGCTTGTAAGTTTCCCCTTTTAAATTGTTGTTTTGGTAATAATACTTTTCTTAATATTCCCAATTTACTTAAAACGTTTTTCTAGGTACGGAGATTAAGGTGTATATAATTTATGTTATTTTCTTATGTAGTGAAAATTTAAATAATGATTAAAAAAAAATTTTTTTTTTAAATTTTATGCAGTGAGAGATTGAGTGAAGATTAAAAAAAGAGTTTTTATTGGGTTTTATGTAAATAATAATTTAATTGTTTAAACTTTTTCAAAAGAGAAAATGTTTAAACTTTTTGAGACATAAAAAAAAATATATTTCAAATAAATTGGTAGAGGAGGAGTAATATTTATTTAATATTAAAATATATATTAAAACATGTCTATTCGGGATTCGGAAGAGTGAGTAAAAACTAGAAAGCCAGTTCGCTCTTTGCCGTCTACGCTGTCAAAATCTTGACGCGGTCGACAGAAGCGGTGCCGGAGATGGAGGGAGAGGAAATCTTACGGCTACACGAGATTCAGTTCTCGAAACTCAAGGTTTTGTCATCGCCGTCATCCTCTTCTCTGGATGAAGTGAAAACGATAATGGAAAACTTAGGCCCACGAGGCCCAGGTCTCCTTGCCGTAACGGACGTCCCCGGCGCTTCTCTTCTCCGCCGCAATCTGCTGCCTCTCGCCCGGAGGCTCGCTCTTCTCAATCCCGAGGATCGAATTCATCTTCTCAAAGTAATCTCGATGATTTACTTTCTTTAAAAGTAAATTTTTCGTGTATTGTTACAATTAGTTGGTTTTTCTTTGCCTGTATCCTTTTTGCTTAATTTTGTTTCGAGACGCAGAATTTGGGATGGGTTCTCAGTGTTCCTATTTAGAGAATTTTGTCATACGTAAATATAATTTATTGAATCGTATGCTCGGTTTACAATTCCTTGGTAGTTCGTTGCTTTAATGCACTGCTTTGAAGTAAACCTGCCCTTAAGTTGTGTATATATAAACAAAAAGTCGGCACGTATTGTTAACATTGTTTCTTCAATCTTGAACTGGAGCTGGTCATTTCATTCTATTTTCTCTTCTAGCTGCTTATGAAGTATGATTCTCCCAAATCCTAGTGGATTGATTATTTTCTGTATGACGTTGCAGCTCCATTATATATTTCTTGATTTTTTTTTCTGGGAGAAAGATTCATTTGTATACTTTTTCATTTAAGTAATTCTGTAGGAGCACAACTTGGGAAGTGATGTTCCTTTGAAGAATCCGGATAGAAGTGTTTCCTCATTTGCCATGCAGCTCAAATACAACCAAGGTCTTGAATCCACTGAAACTGTGGCTAGTAAAATCACAGATCGATGTCTGAATTCTGTAGCTGTGGTGGGAAATGATGAAATTGAGGGTAGTGATTTTAAGTGCCTTGGGTCTGCTTTTAAAGAGTTGGGGTCTCGTATGATGGAGATTGGGCTTTTTATTGCGCAAATATGTGATAGGGAAATTGGTGGAAATGAGCTGCAGCAAAGCTTACTGGAGTCATCTGCAGCAAAAGGACGTTTAGTACATTATCATTCAGCATTAGATAAAATGATTCTGAGAGAAGCAAGTAGGGAAAAGGTTTCAGCGAAAAGGCACCCTAAAAGTGATACAAGTAACAAGAAAAATACTTCAGGGAGCTGCAAGGTGGAGACAAATGGTAAAGAAACCAGGTCACGTGGAATTTTTGACAATTTGTGGCAGCAGTGGCATTATGACTATGGTATCCTAACAATTCTGAGTGATCCGATGTTCTTTTGGGCATCAAAATCATTTGATATTGCAGCAGAGGATGAGCTCTCTATGCCTACTGGTGACCCTTGCTCTTCTCCAAGTGGCCATTCATTCTTACAAATTTATGACCCTAGTAAAAAAAAGCTCTTCATGGTAAAGTCCTCCCCAGACAGCTTTATTGTTCAAGTTGGAGAATCTGCTGATATCTTATCTGGTGGAAAGTTGAGATCAACTCTTCATTGTGTGCGCAGACCACCAAAGTTTGAAAATTTAAGTAGAGGAACTTTTGTTGTTTTTCTGCAGCCATCATGGAGGAAAACTTTCTCGGTGTTGAATTACAGCAAAAATTGCTGGGGCTTAAATTATCAGCATTCAGAGGAACCAGAGGTAAACAATCTTGCTGAGCCAGACAAAAATGCGCTAAGTCAGGAAATTCAGAAGATAGTCCCACCACTTTGGGCACGTCTTAAGGATGGCATGACATTTGCAGAGTTCTCACGTGAGACGACCAAACAGTATTATGGTGCCAGGGGTTTACAATCTGTTAGATAATGTAACTGGTTTCGTTTCTCGTTGGCAGCAGGACCATTTTATTGTTTTTTTCTGGGTAGCCTTGCCATAGCAAGGATATTTTGTTCCATAACTCATCTATATCCAGGTGCATTTACCTCTTTTGCTGTGCCCTAAATGATTTGGTTTGCCTTTGTCATCTTGGTGACTAGGACAAATTCAAGGAAAGGATTCATTGCTGTGAACCTTTTTTATCTGTCTGATTTTATGCGTCCATTTTGTACCTGTTGAAGCTCACGCCAGCTTGTTGTTTGCCGCATCTTGAGTGTCTCCTACCACTGGTCTGCTGGATTGCCTGTTTCAGGGTTTTGTGTTCAGTTTAGACTTAAAGTTGAGTTTTATCTAATCAAGTTCAAACTTCAAACTATTCAATTATTGGTAACATCAAATGCAGCCTCGTATTGTTTTAGGTGATCAATGCTCAGTTTGGTGTTTAGAATTCTGTTCCAAATTATTCTCGGGTTTAACTTCCCGATTGCTTCATTTTCTTTCAGGGTTCACTTCTAGCAAATTTTATCACTTTGTTCTCCACATGCCGCACTTGTATGGCCATATAGCTGAGAAGTGTTATAGAAAGAACACACTGTAGTGGGGGTGTGGGAGAAGGGGCAGTATTTTCCCAGCAGATTTGCCATAGTGGCAATACCTCAAAATCATAAGCGTAGGTATCAAGTTGATAATGGACAATTTTTTAATATAACTATTGCGTGTAATGTTATTTCAATTTTTGTCTGCTACATTAACTTTGTATAGAAGTTTGTAGATGCTTCTTCAGATAGATATTCATCTTTGAGTTACTTAACTTACTTGGATAATTCAAATGGTTTCTAGTTTACGGTAGCGGCTTGTATATTGATTTGTCAATTTATTCACTGTGCTAAATTCTGATCATCTTCGTAACCAGTACGACAGTGATCAGAAGCCTCTTGGTCACATTAGTTATTCGCTGCTAACTTGTTCGGTTTTGATTTTCGAAAACAGAAGCAAAGAAAGAGCATTTAGCATTTGACGTTTAGCTTTAGTACATCTATTTCTGTTCAAATTATGGAGCAGTAAGACACAGAGGAGATACCGGTATTCTTTTCCTGTCATACCAGTTCATTGTGTGGTCTGAACTAGGATCAGGAATCAGTGTAAGCCTTTTCCGTATCACCTCACCGTTCGTTTCTTGGTTGATTTCTAGGCAAAAGTAAATTTATCAAATCAATTAAATGAGCAAGCTTGGAGGATGGATGCTTGTGTCACAAGTCATTCTGGAATCTGGATGGCCCGCTCGATTTGTTGTAAATGAGTAACTCTGAACATGCAAATTCTTTTGAGAAAGTCTACAGAAGTTATGGCAATGTACGGATAAAGCGGGATTACATTTAGGATCCATTTAATTTAAGACTATTTGTTTGACAAATAAATTTAGATAGTTCAATTTTTGTGAGATTTTTTTTTCTTTTTTTGGGTGAGCTACTTAATGTATTCATTGTACCATTGGGCAAGTGAGCCAAGCTGCCGAAGAAACAAACGAAAGGTTGGTTTGGGAGAGTTTGGTTTGAAAATCGAAAGGAAAAGGAAACGCAAGAGGGAAAGCGAAAGGGTGGGCAAGATAATTGAGAAAGGAAGGCAAAAGGAATAAAGAGTTTGGCTTTTGTCAGTGGTCACGTAGCTACCAGGCCTCTGTACAGTGAAGAAACAAAAGCCAAAGCTGCTCCCTGCTTCTCTAATTGCTCCTTTTTCTTTTCTTAGCCCTTACATTACATTCTGAGAGTGACTAAAAGAATTGCAGTTTACATCATTGGCCACCAGACTATTTGGGATTTTTGCATATTAGTACATGAAGAACAAAGCATTGCTTAGCATCCCCGAACTGTATGAAGCTCCTTTCCACCGATTTTGGGGTTAAAATTCTAGGCAAACTGATTTTGCCCTTTTATTTTTTGAGCAGTTGAATGCTTTGTGAATATATATATTCTAAAATTTATTCCTGAATTTTGGCTTGTAATTCCCCAATTTATGGGTCAAACATTAGCCGAAAATTTGGGGAAATGATATATACTGCTCATTTGATTAAGTAATATTCGTCACTTTTCATTTTTTTACAAAAAATATTGATGTATAATATACTCATATTATCCTTCAGTAAATAATAGTTTAATGGTTCTAATTAACTAGTGCCAGCACTAATGGGTTTTACACAGTGTAAGTTGATATGGTAGAATGAGCTTGAATACCTTAAATAATTGGTCATGAGTTTGATCCAAGGATTTATATATGAAAAATACTCCATTAGTGCTTTGGCATCCAACAACAGCAACTCAAGGAGATGTTTCGCTGCTGCGGGGTGAAAGGTTCACCATATTCACCCAAAACTATGTGTAAGAAGTAAGAACGCCATACATTTGAAAATGCCAAAAAAAAAAAAAAAGGACCGCTACTACAGGAAAAAAGAGAGTAGTTTTTTGCAAAAAATTCCAACTAAAAGATGTTGCAGGATTGGAGACAAAATTATACGCACAACCCCGATTAAATTTAGATGCAAGAAAAAGACATTGTAAAACGTTTAATGCACGCTATAAAATCATCGTGCAAAAATGTTCATATTTGTTTCCCCTCGAAGAGATCACATTACCAAATTAAATTAATGAATTGAAGCAATAAAATCACGGTGGACGGTAGTTCTGGTAGTTAAGTTCAGGGATGATAAATAAACACTTTGTGGTTGATGGATAGTATTGTAAAATGATAAGTAGTTTGGGGACCAAATATGAGATTCTTCTATAAACACTGTAATGGAAAAGAAAGGGACAACTTGGGAGAGGGGACACTTTTAAGTTTTAAGCTTTGCGATTGAGATGCAAGCAAGGGGCAGGGGAAGAAAGATGAGAGATGATGACGTATCCAGGCACGCGTATTTGTTCAGTGTTTCTCAATTCTCAAGCCAGAGACAAAGATCATTCACCAGAAGGACAGGAACAAGTATGCAAATCAGAAAGAAAAGAGTGGTAAATTTTCTAAGCATAATTTGTTGTGTCATTTTTTGACATCTGAAAAAACTGAAGGGCTCTCGGGCTTCGACATTAACAAGACATTGGAACACAATCACTCCGGTCACCTGGGCCTTTCTTCTGTCTCTGTTACTGTCTTCTGTGCACCATCTCAAAGTCTCAATCCATCACAAAAAACAGTTTAAAATTGGTGTTTTCAACTAACAAGTGAATTTTCCTTAATTGATTTACAGATGAAAGCTGGTAATGTATATTAATTGATGGAGCAGTTTATGAATTCTCAACTAATCTAAGTAGTTAGTTTATCTCGTTTTTTTTTTTATAAAACTTTTGAACTGTATATAGATCAAGTTAAATCTTAATTTCATCGTTATAGATTGGAGCTTTATGTTTTATGTTCCTGGGGTATGCTTGGCTCTATTTTTGTACTGAGGTTGATCATTTATGCAAATTTTGCCTCTACCTCAAAACAAAAATATCTTAGATTTCATCAAAGTTTAAAACCTTAAAGAAAGAGAGGTGGCAACTATGACCATTTTCATGATTGAGATATTATAAGTGAATCAAGACTCCGTTAAAGGTTTTTATATGATTAGAAATTAAAATCATTCATCACTGATGCATAGTCAGTATTCTGACAGATTATTGGTTTCAATTTTTTTATTTATTGGAATATACTACAAGTATGAATCAAAAAATCTATTCTACAATCAAATAAATGAAAGTGCATTTTTTTTAATAAAAGTTCTTTTTCATTAATTATAGGTCATACAGCATGTACTAATAAGAAATAAATGCTGAACTTCACAGAGACAATAAGTTCAACTTATGCCGTTCATAGCATTCATGCGATACTATATTATATTGAAAAACTATAAAGAATGTACGAGTATACTTGGTATTCCAACATAGAAACTGATAGAAAAAAACCCTAAAAAATAAGGGACATAAACATTGTATAATGCGTGAACTAACAAATGTTAACTCTTGATTTACTATGAGAAAGCAAATTAGCAAGTCCCATCGAGTGAAACTCTATGCTACTACCTTCTTAATATGCAATTCATCTATCTCATCTGTTAGGGAGAAAAATATTAAATTTAACAAAAGGAAATAAAAAATTTCACTGATAAAGTCAATTATTTGAAGAAATAAAATAAAAACTAAAGAAAGATTTTCCAGCTGGATTCGGTCAATTAGACCAATGTTGAATGGAATCAATTAGACCAAGGTTGAGTGGACTTTTTAAAAGAAAGGAAAAGGGTGGCAACTATGGTTAGAAGAGGAGAAATGAAAGTGCATTTAATCATATGAGAGGGAAAATATACTAATTGTTACTTGAATTAACATTTTTACTAGATAAAGCTGCATGCATACCCGCAGCATTACTCTTAGTTATCATATTCAGTGATGAAACCAAATTACACAAACTACTTTTCTATTACTCTTTTCTTCTTCGATCCCTTTATTTCACATTTGATCGTTCAATTTCTGCAAAGTTGTAGGGTTCAAAGCCGTTCAAAGGAAAAAAGTTGGGAGAGCTATAAAAGAATCAAAGTGGCCTCCACTTTGGCATTTGGATTTTAGAGACCAAAGTGAGCGTTATTGGCATAAACGAATCCCGAGACATTTTTGCTGGGAAAACTTCCATGGCATCTTCTTCAAGAAAGGAGCGGGTGAGCTTTTATGCTGCGGTCGATCACATGGATCCGATTACTTGTCCATAGGCCATAGCCAGCCGGCCGGCCTCCTTTAGCTTATAGCTTCCTATTTGATGGTACAAATTAAGGCAGATAGCTGACGGAGGACTATGTATATGGCCACTAGCCTAACATGTGTCGGTTGTTGTGGACTTTAAATTTCGAGTCATGTGAGCCTTACCTATTTTTGAATCCCATATATGCGCTACACAATTTTATTAGAGCCCTTTCATTTTCTTAAAAGCTCTATAAAATCTTAACATATGAAGCGTTTTTTTATAGTTCTAAAAAGATTGAAAATTTTTTTTAAATTTTTTTTAAATTTTAATTTTATTTAAATTCTCACTACATAAAACTCAATATAAATTTTTTTTAATTTTTATTTAAAATTTTACTACATAAAACCAAATAAGAACCCTTTTTTAAATCATCGTTTAAACTTTCATTATACAAAATCTTAAAGGCTTTTTTTAAAATTTTAGTTTTATGTGTAAAATTGAAAAAAATTTCATAAATTATATACATTTAAACCCGCATCCAAAAAAATGTTTCATTATTTATGGTACAAAAGGAGTAATTAATTTTTGTTTTAAGTATTCATTCAATATTCTTACTTAGACCATAACCAAGAATGGAATTATTCCTTAGACTATAACTGAGAATGAAATAATTCAGGTCATATTAATAGTGAATGATAGGGAAACAACTCAAGAAAACCACAAATATGTAATGTTAATTAAGCATCACCTCAACAAAAAAATTAAGTTGATAAGTGCATTAATTTTACATAATCATCAGTTTTCTAATTATAGACGTGTAACTAATTTGTTTTAGAAACCTTTATTTATTCTTTTTATTTTATTCAATGATCACCTTAATCAAGTGTACACCAAAAATCTCTCAACGTATGGTGATACGGCCTACTAACACTCTTCTATAAATAGCATCCACCAAACCCAAATGAACCTAGCCGAAAACAAAAATCCCACACACCGGACAAAATCCTCCCCCAAATCGCTCCCCGCTTTCTTCATCCGTACTTGTAACCCAAATGGAAGAGCCAAGTCCGAAGCCTATACGGCGGTCCGACCGCGGCTCCTCCGCCGCGCAGCTTTCTCTTCCGGAGAGCCCGAGAGGCCCAATGGAGTTCCTCTCCAGGTCATGGAGCGTCTCCGCCGTCGAAGTCTCCAAGGCTGTAGCGCCTCATAGTAATAATGGCAGTGCTACCATAATCACTTCCAGCGCCGCCTCCAAGTCGACCACCAGCAGCTCCTCCTGCACTACCGCTTCGATCCCTGAGGACGTGGCCGGGGAGACGGAGGAGCTGGCTGATAACAAGATCGGTACCCAACTCAATCAGTCCCCTTACGCTTCCTTTAGCGCCACCTCGCAGCTCGTTCTAGAACGAATCATGTCCCAGTCGGAAGTTTCGCCGTTGACGTCGGGACGGCTGTCTCACAGCAGTGGGCCGTTGCTCAACGACAGCCCGCCGGTGTCTCCTTCGGAGGAGTTCGACGACGTCGTTAAGGTCCGTCGGACACGTACTTTATTTTACTCTCATTCCCACTTCAGTTATGGTATCACTAATAATAATTAATTATATTATTAGTGTGAGATTAACTACTGATAGTAATGTCGAATAATAATTTATAATAATTAATAATAATAGTAGTCGTAATAATAAAGGATTTTGTTTTTACACAAAAAACAAATACAACAGAAAGAGGATTGGCTGAGCGGACGGGAGGAGACAGGAGCGAGTTTCTATAGGTCTCATCTCTGGCAGGAGCACCATATTTTGTCCCTCTGTGGAGCTAGCAATGTTCTGACTTCTTCTGTCTGCGTCGTATTCGTATAAGAGAAAAAACAAAAAAAGCTGAGTAGAAAATGAGAAAAACGAAAGCTTTTGTTATCTCCGATAAACCTTTTTGTTTTCAATCTCCGTATTAACTAACTTTTAGGCTGTCTTATTCTGATTAATTAAGCTTACTCGTCTGAACTCTGGCCTAATGTTACAGGCGGATGTATAGAGAATTCGTATTTGTAACAGAAAAATTGTTTTATAAAAAGTTAACATGCTTAATATCTCTCAACTATTAATCAATGTTCCTTTAATTACGTAAATGGTAGTCACTAGTTGTAACAAAATTTAAGTACCTTCAGTCAAAAAGATGTCTGTCTGTAGTACTACATCTACAAGTTGAAACTTGTTCCGTCCGGTCAAACTGCAAAAGCGGGCCAAGATTACGTAATTGAGATTTTGGCGCTTGAATTCACCTACTTGTGTTTTACTCCCTCAATTTTATTTTACCAGCAACTTATTCTTTTTCTTTTGAAATCTCAAACTACTTAATTTTTTTAGAAGAAATAAAGGAGAGTCGCTATTTACCTAAACAGACGAAAATAAAATTTCACAATTTCCGTGATAAATCTCAAAGATCATATATAGTACTGAGACTAATGGGATATGATGTCTTGGGCCAATAGCTTCCCTCACCTCACCTCGCAACTACGCGAGCTATGTCGTGCCTTGAGGCTAAGGCCTTTAGCTTCTTTGGATTACAGCTCATCAATGTACCAGTAACTGTGACACCGCTCATGATGTTCCCCAAGAAAAGTTAACACAATAACCATTATTATTACTAGTAATAATGGCAATAATAATATTACCTGAAACTTCACTAAGAATTACAAATATTATTTTCAAGACCACTTCAATAGCACACATAAGATTAAATACATTCATAGCCTATTTACTTGATTTTCTTTTGAATCTTTCATATATAAGCCCTCATCCATCACTACTTGGTTTCATTAAGCTTGTCACTTTTTAAATTATTTGTATATCACGAAATGTGTGTCAATTTTTTATGATTATATATTTTTTTTCAAATGTACTATTTTCGTTATGTAAAGTCTATGAATGTCCATTGTGATAATTATATTATTTATTAAAATTTAATTTTGGAAAAGCATGTCCAATATCTTCGGATGACATAATATTGATAATAGTTGTAGATAAGAAAAGAAGTGATAAACCTAAAATCTTAAGAGGAAAGGTAGGCAGAGTACAAACTTCAAGTAATTAGAGCTCTTAAATGGCCAAAATCACAAAAAAAAATCATCAATGTTAGTGACTTGGTCCAAATTGACCTTTGTTTCTCTTTATAAGCTCAAATATACTATTCATGTATTTAAATTGACCAACTGTTAAATTCAACAGTCAATTTGACATTAAATTATTGCTTCTAATGTGTAACTATGATAAGTGCTTATAGAATCGGAAGAAAAAAATAAGGCAGTAAGGGACATGGTGGTGCCGTACTATGCAACAGTGGAGGAATTGAAGAGGGAGGTGAAAGTGAAGGAGACGGCGAGATGGAGGTTGATGGTGATTAAATCATTAGATAGAAAAATTCCAAGATTTTTATGGTTAAGAAAAAAATTTCAGTGGGTTAAAACTAACTTTTTCTTTACAATATTTTGCTGACGTGGCTACTATAAAAAGAAAGGTCATAATGCAATATTTTAGTAAGATTTGAGAGTGTGCACGAATAAAATAGATGTTAGGGTGTAAAATAGTATAATAATGAAATTTTATGATTCAAGCTTGTAATTAAGCCTATAAAGTTTCATGAGTAGAAAATAACTGAAAAATTAAAGGACAGGTTCCTAAATTTAACTGACCTGTGCATTGCAATTTCGTGTGGCGCAGTATTTCCGAACCCACAATTCTATACAACCTCTGTTCAACGGAAGCCGCACTACTGCCGGCAACGGCGTCGCCACCCCAGTAAGCGGCCCCAAGACAGTCGGAAGATGGCTGAAAGACAGGAAAGAGAAGAAGAAAGAGGAGACCAGGGCTCACAACGCTCAAGTCCACGCCGCGGTCTCCGTCGCTGCGGTGGCCGCCGCTATAGCCGCTATTACTGCAGCCACAGCAGCTTCTTCTTCCGGCGAGGGGAAGAAGGACCAATTTGCCAAGACAGACATGGCTATGGCGTCAGCGGCGACATTGGTGGCCGCCCAGTGCGTAGAGTCGGCTGAGTCTATGGGCGCCGAGCGCGATCATCTGGCTTCGGTCGTCAGCTCAGCCGTTAATGTTCGTTACCACGATGATATATCCACCCTCACGGCTGCAGCAGCTACAGGTACGTATAAGAATTTGAACATGCGCTTCTTCTAAAAGATTAGGTTATTTTTATTCTTTGGTAATATATTACCAGTAGTTTTATTGAATGGTTATTGCTTTTTTTCCGCCAGCTTTGAGAGGGGCAGCGACTTTGAAGGCAAGAGCTCTCAAAGAAGTATGGAATATTGCAGCAGTGTTGCCAGCAGAAAGAGGGGCGGGAATTGGGATTTGTGGAAAAAGCAATTACAGGAATCTGAGCCATAGTTACAGTGGAGAACTTGTCCCTGGAGAAGATTTTCTGGGTATTTGTAACTTGGAGCTTCTTGCCAAAGGCAGTGAGCTTCTCAAACGAACTCGAAACGGTGAGTTTACATCTTATAGTTTGTCCACTTTGTTGATCTTCTTGGGAGTTAAAGTCTATATGTAGATTTAAGAATTGCGTTATCTAGCTTGCTTTTTCTGTATCTTATGTTGCAGGCGATCTTCATTGGAAAATTGTATCCGTTTACATTAACAAGGCAAACCAGGTAACTTGCGCTTGAGCTTACATTGTAAGGACATGATGTTCTTTTGTGGATCAGTTGGTTCCAGCGAGCAACGCCTCTTTGTTTTTGGCAGGTCACTCTGAAGATGAAAAGCAAACATGTTGCACGAACAATCACCAAGAAGAAAAAGAGTGAGTCTCTCTTCCAATTTGTCTAGTGTGCATTTGAATTTAGTTATAACATCTGAACCAAGAATCTGCATCTTAAGAATATGTTGCCAGATAACACCAATCAACCAGGTCATCGTTAATCGGCTAGCCTTGTACATGTGCTGCTCATATTTTCCCGTATGTCAAGCGTCACACCTGAGACGTAAAACTTGGCAAAATATGACCATTGAACATACGCAAATTTAAATTAGTTCCCATATTTTCTTGTAAGTGTTTATTATAATTGGTTGCAGAAGTGGTGATAGAGGTGTGCAAGGATCTAGCAGCATGGCCCGGAAGACACTTGTTTGACAGTGGGGAGCAACGTCGATATTTTGGACTCAAGACTGAAAAAAGAATGATAGAATTTGAATGCAGGAATCAAAAGGACTACAATATGTGGACTGAAGGAGTTAGTAGGCTGCTTGCAGTTGTTGCTGAAGGAAAGCACAGCCGCCACACATAGGCTACAATTGATACTGGAAGCTAGAAGTAGGGCTAGTTTCTTCTTGTGACCAACCGTAACAGTATGATCCCTAGTAGAGCAGGGTACTGATGGTTTAGCTCTCACCAATTTCTGGATGGGCCAGTCAATCCTGACTGGACCAGTTATTGCTTCAAGTGAGGGCAGATTTAGGCAGCGCATGATTTGATCTAGTTTTAACATCTGTACAGAACGGTTTTTGCTTGTATAGATGAACGTATTTAGGGTTTTTGCTTTAGGACATTAGTCCTTAGCTGTGGTCTTTTAAGAAGGTTATGAAGATAGCCACATGGGGAAGTACCGGGTGCAAAATGTGGACTGATGCGATGGCCCTGCTGTAGTGTTTAAATTTTGGAAAGATTCATGGAGAGGAATCAAAATTCATGTTAGGAGTGTTGTATTATATCACTGATAAGCATTGTTTGTCAGTGTTAGAATTTAGAGAGCATCCAAAAAAGAATTTTCCATCCTTGCATTCTTCAGATGAAAGACAGTCCAAATGGAGAGGTATGTGTTACCTGATAGTATGTTGTGAACCGTATAAAATCTGCCTATTGATCAAAGAGCTCTACGCAGATAACTCGGGGAGGACCAATGACCAAGAAAGATTAGCACTGACATGTTGCAAACACATGGGAAGTTCGATACATGTTCATTCTCGCCCGTGCGTACAGCAAACAAATATTAACATGCAGCTGCGGCTTCAAAATGTCTGATGATTAGCTACAGTGATGACAAATTTGCTCGTTAGTACTCGGTCAAGGATGTTCTTAGCCAACGTTGCTCTAAACATAGTGCATCTTGAACCAAATGCATAATCACCAACAACATTGTAGTAAGTGGCAAGTCCTTGTTACCCTGAATCGTCAGGTTAGAACCCTACAATCTCGATTACAGGTAACAGTGCACAGAAGAATTCTCTGCAAACAGAGAAAAATTCAACCATCTATGCTGTTTCCACAATATTGGATTTCACCAACTACATTGCAGTAACAGGGCCAATAAGAATTGTTTGGACTCCTATACAACAGGTCACTCTTGCTTCAACTATCCGCAGCTCTGAATATAGTGAGCAAGGAGAGGAAGAGATTGATGATATCCAAGTACAGTGCGACGGCAGCCCATATGTATTCATCATACGTAAATCGCTTGATCAGGTTATCCGTATCATAGATTATGTAGCCACAGAATATGATCGAGGCAAGACAGCCGTAAATCATCACTGATAACCGACCCAGCGGGAAGAGTATCTGTAGCCAAAGTATTCATTGCCAAAGTTAAAAAGCAGACAAAATACATACATCGGAAGACCAAAGAAGAATACCTGGATGAAAGCAAAAACGATGAGCACGATTATTGCACCAAACAAGAAAGGTCCCAGGAAGTTGAAATCATGGCCTCTTCGAGCAGCCCAGAAGGTGTAGAGAGTCAGGCTCACAACAACCACAGAGGTCAAAATCACCGACTCCAGTATGACTTTCCCTGGAAATTATAACACGGATTAGTTATCAGACAATAGAACCCAATATGCATGGGATGGGAGACTAGAAAGGAAAGGGGGAGAGCAGCCAGAGACCAACATAAGCAAGATGCATGTCTTAAAGCAAAAAAGAGAATCTCTGGCGAAACCTTCATCCTCATAAGACAGAAGGCTTTGGAAACCCTTCGGAAACACTCATAAGAAGCTCCACTATCTAAAAACCTAAATGAGATGTGCCAACGCCACTTTTTGTTCTGACAGATGTGGCAACATAATAAGATTATAACAAGTTCTTAAAAGCTTTATCCGTATGTTGTTATAATTGCATCTTTCTTCCCACGAACATGTAGCAAAATCAAAACTGACCAACAATAAAATAGATTGTTCGGGACTATAAGGGAGTAATTAATGGGTGCAACCAGGCTATTTGATAACCTTTTCGGCATACAAATCCAGTAATCCTGAGTTTCTGCACATTGATCAATCTAGTAGCAAAACAATCGCAAAGTATGATGCAATCTGACATCAGAACTGAGGCAAAGAGGGAATAAACAAACAAAACAAAACCAAGTCAAGAAAAAAATAGCGCAGCATTCTTACCGCTAGTAAAAGCACAAGTCAAGCCAACAGCAAAAGCCAGAGAAATGGTAAAAACTCCAAGTAGGAGATAGTTCACCGGGTGCTTCTGGTGATAGTAATACAACGGGCACAGCGCTACAAGAAAAAGGCCAAATTCCAAATTACTCGCCAGTCCAAGAAAAGGAACAAAGAATCGAGAAAGAAAACGATTCAAGAACCCAAGAAACGCACTGATAAAGGGCATAATGATAAGAACGATGTAGAGAGCGAGGCCAGCGCTGGTGGTAAGCATGAAGTGCGAGATCGGGCGGACGGAGACTACGACGGCAGCCACCGCGATCGTGGCCAGAAGCTGGAGGGTAATGATGGAATAGACCTTGCGGATGAAGGACCAACGAAGCTCGGGGCTCTCCAGCATCATCGGGTAAAGCGGCCGGGCTCCGGCCTCCAAATCCGTCTTCCGGAACGGCTGATTCCACATCCCGAACGGCGGCTTCCTTCAAGAAGGTCAAGAGAAAGTGGAAATTCCGCTGTTTGGCAAAAGGGAGAGGGAGAGAGATTCGAATTCCTGTTGGAGTCGTTGGTGGTAGAAGGAATTTGAGGAGGAAAAGCAAATAAAATGAGTCGAGGGCGTTCCGAGGAGAATCGTGATGCGTTGCGTTGGTAAAGTTCGCACGTGTCTCTCGCTCTTGACGCTTCCCCCATTGGATTACGTTTCCTTGCCAGCGTTGTCATTAAGAAACAAAAACTTGTGTACTAAGTAATTAGTGGATAATTTATTTAAAAAATAGTAGTAAATTTTTTACGGAATTTTATTTTATTCATTGTTTTTTCAACTTATCCTTCTATAGTTGCCTTTTTCCCCCCCGAACTGCCTTTAAGAGCTTGAAGACGCAAACAAGCTGGTTGCTAGTTGCTACGCATTATATGTGTGATTATTGAAAAATGCATTAAAAGTAATTCTTCGTTTAATTTGTATACAAAAGAAAACTTTATCTTTAAGAAGCACAAAAAGAATTTATAGATCACTTTTCAAAAGAGTAAATATTTTTTTATCAATTTTTTATTTTATTACAAGAATTCATAACAAAATTGATTAATTTCTAAAAGAGTTCTATTTAATTGATTAATATGTAGATAGAGCATCAACTTTCAAATGAAATTGACTTCAAATTAAAAAAAATTGATAAATCTGAAATAATAGATTAATTTTAATTAGAAAAAAAATAGTTCTTTCTTAACACTAAACAGCATTCCAACTAGCTCATACGGATGAAACTTGTCTTTACATAATAATGTAGAAAATCTGGATGAAGGAAAAAAAATATTTTAGTCATGTTACTTGATCTAGTTGCTTGAAATGCAATATTTTAGTAGTCTATTCCTTTCAGAGATGAATAAGTGAAGATTAAATTGAATATGATTAAGAAAAGTGATTGCAAATGTTCATGATATGAAAGAGCGAAGAATGAAGTAGTTTCTTGAGAATTAAAAGACCAAGTAGTTCTATGCTGCTCTTTCACTTTATCACATGAATTTGGGCATACATATGAGAGGAGCAAGACTAATCGAAGATGGGATTTGAAAAGACAATGGTTTTCCATTCCAAATCTAATGTCCTGCTCCTTCCCTGAGGAAAAAGAAGTGCGGAACATATGTGTACATGACATTGATAGTAGTAAACTTAAAACACACATTATCTTTATCTTGTTTTACCTTGTCTTTATTCTTTTTTTGAAAGTCTCACATTACATGTTCGACTTTATTTAAAAAGTTATATATATATATATATATATATATATATATATATATATATATATATATATATATATATATATTTATTACTCATTTGTCTTTTTTTGCAAATTCATTAAAAACATAAGTTTTTAAACTCGTGAAAAGTCAAAGATATCATCTTTTATGAGATGCACAGAGTATATGATAGTCGTAAATTATATGTTAGCATAGTAGAACCATCACCATAGTTTTATCCTGAAAGAGTTCAATGCTAGACTGGTCGGATGGTGTTTGCGAAACACCTCATGGTGTGATGCATATGCATAGAGAATGACAAGGTAAAACAGCATGATTAACTAACCAAACAAGAGAACATGAATGGGATACATATACAACATGCCGGTACATGCTAAATTCACACCAAAAGAGGAGATTGAATTGATTGCTTAACTGAGGTACACACTAGTATTTGGAGGGGAGAATTCAGGCATTAATGTCCTTCTGAAAAGATTGTCTCCTTTCTTTTCCATACCACATTACCACTCCCAACCAAACAAGATGCCACTAGGGCCTTGGTGTCAGGGTTCCATTTTAACTCCTAATTAAGAGCATAGAATAAAGTTGAGAGAGTTAGCAAGGCACCAGCAAGCATAAATTCAACTCCAGGCTTTCTGTTGTTAGCAGTGAGCAATCCTCTAACAATAGAAGGTTGACTCTCCAGTAGGATAAACAACCAATAAATCAACGCCATTCAAACAAACGTCAGCCTTGTAGTACTCTATTTAGTTAGCCAAGTTCATTTTCAGAATTTTCTCAGCCAGGTTGAATGGGTAGATCTTTTAGCACTAATCTTCTTCTTGGCACTGCAACTATCCACATTTCTGGAAAGAGAAAAAAAAAAAGAATGGCAACCTTCGAGATTATAAGGTTTTTGATAAAGCAAAATGAGTTATATTAGATATATAAAGACGAGAGGAAACCATTTCTCTTTATACACTTGTAGAACAATAACAAAAACTTCCACTACTCAGTTGCTCAACCTTATCCCTTAAAGAAGTACTATACATTTATGAGAAAGTGCATTTACGCGCACTAGATGTATGAATACGGAACTCACAATCCCATCGATACAATACATATGAGACTCATTTACAAGCCCAAATGGGCCATTAATGCCAGCTAAATCGCAGAACTAATCTTTGTCTCCAAAACCAGGTTCTTTACTCAATTGTTGGGGATTCCTATTTCGTACCACTCTAGTTGTGGATATTCATAATAAAAAATGGCATAGAACACATATATGCCAGTCAGGAAAAATACCAAAAAACTCAGTGTAGTGATGGGCTAATACTGATCTGGTTACAATAATTTTTTGTGGTTCTAATGTCATCACTAACATCAAAGTTTGTACTCAAATTAGCCACTATTATTACAGTTTAGTACAGAATATGGCATCAATTGTTAAAAACCTAACAGAAAATGTGGCAAGTTGTTGGTTTTGAAATCATGAGGTACTTATGTAACTTTTAACAAACTTTATGAACTATTTATAATTTATCATTTTTATTATTATTAATTTTTTTTGCGACAACTATCTCTATCCTTCAATAATTAAGTCACTGTATTCCGATATTACAAATAACCTGAACCTCAATCAAAGGAAACTCACTAATCCAATATTGATATGTTTATGCTTATCTGCTTCCTGATATGGCAATGTTTTAATCTATAATAGTGATGTCTAACACTACCTTCTCTAACATTGCCTCTGTTATTTGTGGTGGCTCCAGCAATGACCGATGTCATGGCTAATGTACAAGTAAAAGAAAATGGTAAATGACACAAAGTTCATGAAGTTTGATAAAAGTTATATTAGTGCCCAAGATTTCAAAACAAACAACTTCTTACGTTTACCGTTATATTTTTTAACTGTTGGTAACATATTCAGTATCAAATTGTAATATTAGTGAAGAATTTGAGCTTAAACTATGACATTAGTGATAACATCAAAACCACAAAAAACTATTATGACCAGATCAGTACTAGTCCTGCGCTTGTTTGTCCAATATATCATTTTTCACGTTGAACTATAAATAGCAAAAACACAAGTGCAAAGTGCAATACTTGGAACTTCTTACCAAGATGAACTTGTCATAGTCCGATCCCCAGCAGTCACGCAGAACAAGCACCACCATAATAGTTTCACATACTCTGAATAATGCTCTCAGACTATTCTTTTCTGGTAAGCGACAATCCCGAAAGAGCAGTTGTTGAAGAGCTGGACACGATTCCAAACGCTCATTTTGTCCGGGACTATCATCGATTCGTTTACAAGAGAATAATCTCAAAGTCTTGAAATTCTCACACTACGACAGCCCTGCCGCTGCCAGCCAACCATCTTCCATCCCATGATTACACAAAGCTCCTCCAGCATTTGCTTTTGTCCCACCAAAACTACCCTCACATCCACTAACCTCGAGCTTCACCAACCGTTTGCAATCTTGGGCTAGAATAGTCAATCCAACGTCGGGAACACCGAACACGTATGTGAGCTATACAAACCATTCACATTTCCGCTAGTTTCAATATCTGCCAAGTTCTCACGAGCAGCAAAGCAATCTCATGCAGGACATTATCACTGCACTTGTGCAACTCCAGACCTTGTAAAGTCGGACACTCCTCAGCCACACTTAACAGCCCCAATTCAATAATACCAATCACTACAAATTTTCTCAGATTCAGGCACCCACACGCAATCATTTTAACTCTCATATCAACAACGTCAATCGGCAAAATATTATTTGGAAATCTCGTAATCAACCTAACCTGAATTGAGAAAACCCCAATCCAGCACATGAACCAAACTGCAGATACAATTGCAAAGTAAAAACAAAGAACCAAACCACATGAACAGCAAAGAGAGAGAGAGAGAGAGAGAGAGAGAGAGAGAGAGAGAGCAGAGTCAGGGCAGGTACAATAACCACCCCAGCCATGAAGGTAGCCACCACGGTCACCAGCAACTTCTTGCATCTATTCGCATAGAAGCCAAATTGTCTGCCCAGGCAGGCAAATGGTTAAATAAACCACTTGAAAGGCATCCAGCAACAATAACAAGTTACCAGAACAAATGCACAGAGAATAAAAATGAAACACAAAAATAATACTACTACTATAATACAATCATGGAATGGAATATTCAAGTAATTAAATCCCAGAGCCAAAAGCAGCAGATGTTGACTATTTAAACTATGAAGTTATAAGAAAATTGTAACACTTCAAAAGTTTAAATGAAGAAGAAGTGAGACTTTGCCGAAGCCCCAAATCCTAATGTTTGTCGTTGAAATTTTGACTCTGTTTTTAGATGCGGGACAGGATGGTAGCGGCCTAAGGAGAATGGTGGGGTCGGACAATGTGGAGTTGGTGCACGAAGTAGGCGAGCCCCAGTCGGCAGCGGAGGACCTGAGGAGAGGACCGAGCGAGACCTCTTGACCCTAGGCTATAAGAAAGGGAGGGGTTTTTCTTTTGAACTTTCGTCGAGATAACGCTACCCTTAAATTTCGTTTTGAGAATACGATATTAATTACATATTCCACATTACTAATACCACATCATCAAATTTCCTCACTTGACTCAGAGAAGAGTGGTACCACGTCATCAATTCCTTACGGTTAGTTATTTTGTCTTCCCCGCCATGATTCCGCACACAACTTTCCGAACGAAGGATTCAGCCAGAATTTTTAACAGATTATACTTGTCTTTGTTTCCGGGAAAAGCATTTCTCTCCAACCAAGTTTCTCTTTTTCTTCTTTATCCTTTCTACTTCTCCTCTCTCATCACAGCAGAGACTTCAATGGACAGCTTGAAAAAAGATCTATTCACCAGCGCCATGAAAGGCGAATGGCCCAAAGTTCTCGATATTTACTACCGAACTCCGAGTGCTCACAGTGTCAAGATCACCCGCACCGGCGACACCGCCCTGCACATCGCCGTCTCCGACTTCCAAGAAGGCGTCGTTGAACAACTGGTCACGATCATCACCGCCTCGGGAGACGCCCCAGCTGTGCTCCGCATTGAGTGCGAGCGAGGCAACACTCCTCTGCATCTAGCTGCCTGCCTCGGAAGTGTGAGGATGTGCTATTGCATCGCCAGAGCCGACCCGTCATTGGTCGGCGTTCGGAATCGCGACGGTGAGACGCCTCTGTTCGTGGCGGCGCTGGAGGGCAAGAAGGAAGTGTTCCTTTGCCTCCATAGTTTTTGCAGGTCGGAGGGGTATTTGTATGGGAGGAGGAAGGATGGTGAGACAATTCTTCATTGTGCCATCGCTGGAGACCATTTTGGTATGAATCTCTCTCTCTCTCTCTCTCTCTCTCTCTTTATATATATATATATATATATATAAAAGTTGGATTTTAGAAATAAATGCTAATAATAAAAATTAGATGATTTACTTTAAAAAAAATTAGATGATTAATTTTATTATATCAGTCACTTAACTTTAAATAGCATACTGTTTTAGTCCCTAACTTATTAATTGTTCTATTTTTATCCTAAATCTATTAAAAATATTTTAGTTTGATTTATTGCCAAATGATATCACATATTATACTTTTAAAAAATCTTCATCCTAATTTTTACTTTCCTAAAGATCATTTCTCTAATAATATATTATATTATATAAATTTTAATTAAATTTCATGAACAATCTATTAACTTTAAACAGGGTACTATTTTAGTCAATAACCTTTTAATCGTTCTATGAGTAAATTGCATAAAACATTTTTAATTTTTAATTTGAGTTGCAAATACGTCTCTAACCTCTCAGTTGTTATTTAGTGGTCCCAAATGTTTTCCCTCCATTACAAATTTGTCTTTGACTCTAGTATTTTAAACGTTTTGCCTATATATAGCTGTGAGAAATTAATTTCAATTTAGTTTGATTATTGGGTATTAAGCATTGTGTGGTTTATACTAATATGGTGACAGATCTGGCATTTCAAATTATTCATCTGTATGAGAGATTTGTTAACTCTGCGAACGAGCAGGGGCTTTCTCCCCTGCACATCCTAGCCAGCAAGCCTAACGCCTTCAGAAGTGGTAGCCATCTTGGCCGCTGGAACCAACTTATTTACCATTGTACGTGGGTTATAACTTTTAAGTAAATAATAGCTTTTGTTTACTGGAATCATTTTTATAAAAAATTACAACTTTTGCATTACTCCTGGCATATATGAGATGTAACAGTAGTAGTCTCTAATGATACAAAGTTTAACTGTTGGAAGGTACTTTTGTGGATCCCTTGAAGGTTGGTCAACCTCTTGATCTACCTTACATGATCTGCAAAATGAAGGAAACTAAAAGTTTTAGCCACAATTTTCCGGAGAACTATATGACCTGTCTCCATCTCTTTCATCTGCTGAAGAAGCTTGCTGGAGTTGGTACTTTCGAATCATGAATTATTTAGTCTAATATCGCTGCACTTTAACCTGTTTTAGCTGTGTTCATGATCAGTTGACTTCCTCCATGCCAGCCACTCGTCGTTCTCAAGGAGAAGGTGGCCGCGATGTGGACGCAGAAAAGAACATCCATGAAGTGGAATCTAATTGTGTCGGTAATTACTAATTAATGGAGTAAGTGATAAATAGAGGCATCTTGTTTGACTAATCAATAGAAAGTTAATTTGGAATTAGTCAACGCCCTGCAGCATGCCAAGATTTTCACTCAGCTAGGCATCAACTTTTGCCTCCAACCTGCAACACTATTTTGGACTTCATCAAGCTTGTGTCAAAGGCACTGCTGGTTATACTCGGATTAGGTACGGGTTTTTTGGATTATTTTATTTTGACTAGTCTATCTAATAATCCCTAATTAATGGCGATCAGGGTCCGGAAGAATAAGGAAGGTGAGGGAGAAGAAGGAGAAGCACACGTGGTCTGTCCAAGTCATGAACGAGCTCCTGCTGCGCGCTTCAACGTACGAATACGAATACGACGGCACTCCCCCTCCGTCGCCGCTCGACGATCGTGACACAGCCCCTTTCTGGGTAGTTGACAGTGGTAGTGTTACTTTCTCCGCCGATTTATTCTTCAGAGATAAGTCACCTCCCAGCGTCGAGATCGATCAAACAAACAATGAAAATCACAAACAAGGTACAACCATCCCCTCCGTTATTAAGAAAGCAAAAAACATTTAAGCATATGTCTTTCGATTTGCAGAGAAGACGAGCAATCAGAGTAGAGAAATAGCGAGGCTGAAGGAGACGCCGATACTGGTGGCGGCGAAGAGTGGGATTACGGAGATGGTGGAGAAAATACTGGAACGTTTCCCGGTGGCGGTGCATGACGAGAATGCGGAGAAGAAAAACATAGTGCTGCTGGCGGTGGAGAACCGGCAGCCACACGTGTACCAGTTACTGCTCAAGAACAGCATTGTCAAAGAAAGCGAGTTCCGAGCGGTCGACATCAACGGCAACAGTGCCTTGCACCTTGCCGCCATGCTCGGCAATCATAAGCCTTGGCTTATTCCCGGCGCCGCTCTCCAAATGCAATGGGAAATCAAATGGTACGAGGTAAGAGATTTGAGACAGGTTGAAGTACTATTATATGTGTGGATTTAGTCCTCAAACCAGACGGTATGTTTCCACCGGTCCTTTAACTATTAAACTTCTCATATTAGATCCGGGCATTAGTTTTTTCATCATCAGATCAATTGGTCAAAATATTAGAAGTGTCGAGAATAATGTGCAAATTAATTACTTTGTTTAAGTTCCCTATTTATTAAAACTATCATACGATATCTAAATATGAATGTTAGTTTGAAAAATCTCAAACTATGGACAAGTACGCAACCGAGCTAATAGAGTTGAGTGATTTTTTTCTTTTTTTTTGGTTGGCAGTTTGTGAAGAATTCTATGCCACTCCATTTCTTCAATCGCTACAACAAGGACGGCAAGACCCCAAGGGACATTTTCACGGACACTCACAAAGACTTGGTCGAAAAGGGCAGTGAGTGGCTGACCAACACATCAGAATCCTGCTCTGTCGTGGCCGCCTTGATCGCCACCGTTGCTTTTGCCACGTCCACCGCATTTCCTGGAGGAACCAACGAGATTAGCGGCAAACCCATCTTGGAAAACCATCCGGCGTTCGAAGTGTTCGCGGTCTCATCTCTGGTGGCCCTCTGCTTCTCCGTCACCTCCGTCATCATGTTCCTGGCGATTCTAACGTCGCGCAACCAGGAGAAAGATTTTGGCCAAGATTTGCCCCGGAAACTTTTGTGGGGTCTGTCGTCACTTTTCGTCTCCATTGCAGCGATTTTGGTATCTTTCTGCGCCGGTCATTTCTTTGTGACGAAGGACAAGTTAAAGTACGCTGCGTATCCGATTTATGCCGTGACATGTCTTCCGGTGACAGTTTTCGCGGCGGCGCAGTTCCCACTTTACTTCGACCTGGTTTGGGCCACCTTGAAGAAGGTGCCGAAGCGCAGCTACAGAGTCATTACTTTGCAATTGTAATTTCTGTTTTCCGCGATGCAATTCATGGGTATTGCATGTATAGAGTCACAGGTAGATATTGTGCATCCTTCTGTATATTTCGTCCTCGAAACTGAAGTGAGGACAGACTTTTCATTCTGCAGAATGCGGAATGGCTTAAATGTCATGTTTGTTTCTTTAGATAAAACCAACAATGTCCATTCCTGTTCAAACTACAGATGCAGATAAATCTTTTACTTCTATCTTCTTATGATTCATTTTTTGTACTTGCTTTGTACTTCTAGAACGTTTACACATGACAAAACATTAGCGCAGCCATGTCCTGAAGAGCTGAAAGGCAGGTATCTCAATGGTCGATCTGTTGTTGCGGCAGCTTGAAATAATCCAAAATCTATCCAACTGCTTCCAAGCTCCTTTCTTTTTTTAAAATGAAAAACTGGCAATGCCTTTTTTGTTCTCAATCATCACAATTCTGTTAGATGAAGGTTTGAAGATTCAAGAACAAGGAGTATACCATTAGCTCTGTCAATTGCCTAGGCATCTACATTAATTGTATGGCAGGAAATCAGTTTTCTGGTGGACGGTTGAACCAAAAGTATTAGCAGCGAGTAACCGCCTCAGTTAACTTTTGAGCATGGTCATATACAGCTACCAAGTTGTCGTCCTTGCTGTTGATGCTACTGCTAATGCTCAATGTGACTGGACTAAATTCTATTAACTCTCTTCTACTTCAAGTGCACAAATGACATGACCCTGCTGCATGCATCGCCTGATGACATGACATAAGTCAGATACAAGGTTTCATGTGCGTTTTATGAATTGACATGGGGCAGCTACTTCTTTCGATTTGCCCGGAACAGATTTTAGTTCCAAAATTTTGTGGTTGACTTTTATTTTAAACTGTTGGATTTAATTATTCCAAGAAAATATTTAATTTTGATGATGATATAAGTATATTGTGTTAGTATGTTTAATATCATTTTATTGGGTCAAAATAGATTTGTTAAAGTTGTGTCTGATTTCCAAGTATTTCAAAAGTTATTTCAAAAAAATATGTTTTAAGTTTAAAGATAAAACTTATTTTTTAAGAGAAGTTAGTAGGTCATCAAAATATTTTAGTGTTTGAATCAAGATTGATTTCTAATTGACAAGTTTTTCTAAGTTGTTTCACGTTTAATCCATTAAAGAAACAGTTTAACATGTCTTTTTATCACCTAAGTCTACCCAGCTCCCAAGTTTATGTTTTAATGTGTTAAAAGGCTTTAATTTGAAGTTTGGAGTTGCTATCTATTTGAGATATCAGGTAATGTGTTAAGCTCCGAGTTTAACTTGTTAATCACAAGTTTGAAGACTTCGGGCCAAATTCGATTTCGGCCCAAATTTGAAATATGACTTAGATGAATTAGAGGACGCCACCTGGATGGACTTGTAGAGCTTTTATGACCTGTCTCTAGCCGTTTTTTACCGTTGGAGGATGAAATTGAGTTTAACATGTTACACCCAAACTTAACATGAAATCTGGAACTTTTCTTACATAAAAAACAGAGTAACGGTCACCAATTTTTCAGGATATTTTCCAGATACCTCCAGCAGGATTTCAACTTTTTTTTTGGCTCCCAAATGTATATAAAAACATAGAGAAACACTTTGAGAAGAACTCTTGGTAACTAGAAAAGGGATTTTATCTTCAAAGAGCTTAAATTTGAAAAATGCCAAGAGATTGAGTTATTACTTGTTTATCTAGCTTTGAGTGCTTCTATTGTTCTTACCACATTGTAAGCTTGTAAACACCATTTTGCTGAGATTGAGTTGGTAAGATTTCTAGTTAGCCTTTAGGAAAACTAGTGAGGAAAAAAATGTTGATGAGGTTTCTAGTTAGCCTCTATAAAAACTAGTGAGTGATTGTAGTAGAGAGAACTACTAAAAGAGTGTGTGCTCTTGTGTACTCTTGTGATTCTTAGTGGAGAAGAAAACTCTCAAATGGTGAACTTGAGGAGATGAGTAATCTCTCAAGAGGAAAGACTGAACCTCTATAAAAATCTTGGTGTCTAAACTCCTCTATTCTCTTCTTCCATTTATTGTCTACTTTGTATTTTTTGATTCATTGATTATCAAACCTTTGTTGCCTTTTCTTTAGTTTGTTCAAAGCATATTTTCAAAATAAATTACAAGACATTTGTGGTGGAGTTTTTTGAGTAATGCAAGTTCACATAAGCTCTTTTATTTGTTTCTTGATAAAGGCAACAAAGAATTGTTTTGGGAATTTTTTTTTAAACCAACCAATTCACCCTCTTTTTTGTTGCACTCGAGACAACATAAACAGATACCTTAAAGCTAACAGACCACGTGATATAGAAGCAAGTAGAAACTAGAAACAAAGACAGAACGCATGAGAGAGAAAAGAATCAAAGTGAGGGAAGAAGAAAATCCCTGGGAAGACAAAAACCAAATTCTTATTTCATTTAAAACTATCTTCAAAGGTCTGATTTTCCCAATTTATGAGATAAGAAATTTTAAAAGAAACAATGATGAAATGAAACAAATAAACTATTAAAGGAAACAAATAAATTTGGGATATAAATAAAATAGCAAATAAACTAACTAAAATTTATTCCCTAATACTATACCTAAAATAAGTCTGCCTAAAATCTTCAAACGTTGCATATATTTCTTGTTTACTTTGTTGCCTAGAGTGTTTTGCATATTTCTGATAAACTGACTATTTATTTGTGATTTATTTTTCTAAGTAAACTCAACATAATATGATATCAAAGCCTTCATGGCCAAGGAAGAACCCAAAAAGGTTGACTCAAGTTCCAAGAATGAGGAAGTTCCAAAAAAAGAAAGAAGAGGAGCCATCCAACCCAAGCACAATGAAGGACCTTCAACCATGAAGTTATCAAAGAGAATATGCAGCCAATGCAAGAGGTTGAGCATCAAAAGGAAAAAATTGAATAGGTAGAGGAAATTGTGCCTAAGCTTTGTGCAAGTGAGGTTATGAATATTGTTTTGGTCGTTCTTCAAGAAAAGGATCCATGGACTTTAGAGCCAGCCACTATTCAAATTCAAGGGTGAATCCTCTTGAAGAAAAAGGGAATGATACAGTCCCAAGAGCAACCTACACTCAAGCCACCTTGAAGCCCCTAGGAGTGTGCCCTAAGCATGTCTATGTGCACCTTAGAGCACTCTATAAAGCATATTTGTGGCTTTAGCATCCATGGCCAAGCCAAAGATGATTTTCATTGTAAACGCGAATATTTCCAGCTAAAGATGTCATGTTCAAGTTGGTTTTATTGCCCATACTTGAGACGACACTTCATGCACAAGCATTTGTTTCATCATGCACAAGTGAAGCCAAAAGAAGAGCTAGTCAAAGAGCAACGACTTTGCTTCCTTCAAGGATTGCAAGTACATGTTCTAAAGTATTTTTAGAAGGTGAAATAAGTCACTCATCTGGTATAGAGCAATTCGCATGGAAGCAATCTACCTACTAGAACATGCATACAAAATCTTTTATGTGCTTATAGGTGTTGGAGCGTGTTTACCAAGTTATGGTTTGAGTCTAGCAGCTATATTTCATAGTTTTACTCTATTTTAGGTAGGAATTCTAGTATAATTAATATTTCCAAGTGTTCCTAAGAATTTAGAATTAATATGCCTAGTTTTTCTAAGTTTTGTTCAACTAGGATTCCTAGTTGTATTAGGTTTAGGGTTTTGTGTGTCCTTTTCAGCCCTTATATATGGGCTGTGAGTTTCTTTATATAACAAGTAGATTATTGATTATTTTTTCAATGGGAAATCTTCTCTCTTGAGTTCCTTGGAATTCCTTTATCTTTTATCTCTTTTGAATGAAGTGAAGAAGAATTTCTTAGTGTAGTTTTTCCTTAAATTTCTTCTAACTTCACTTTTAAAATTCTTTCTCAACCCAATTTGTCTCTAGTTTCTTTTCTTTCTTCTTAATTCAATTTATTGGACCTAATTTTAAGGGGTTGGAGGTCCTTTGAAGATTGCACAAGTTCCTAGAATTGCCTATCCATCAGTTGGTATCAGAGCAACAGGCTTTAATCAAGATCTATCTATCATTTTTTCCAATCCTGTTCTTTTAAATTTTATTTTGTTTATTTTTTTTCCAGATTTCTATTTTATTTTGTCTTTATTTTCCAAATTAAAAATAAAAAAAATCCAAGTTGTGTTCAGTCCAAATTTTTATTTGTTCGTTCTAAATAACCGTTGTGCTCTTTGTCTCTTTTTTTGCAAGCAAGCTTCTAATTAAAATTTTTTTGTTTCTTCCAGTTTTTGAACGTTCCTATTTTTTTTTCTTTCCAATTTTTTTTCCAGAATTTTTAAAATTTTCAGCCACCAATTATTTCCATTGTTTTGTTTTGTTACGTGCTTAACAAGTAAGAGTGAACAAATTTGCTTCTTGGCTAGTTTGTGTCTTGTTTTCATCCTATCTAAGTGTTTTTCTTTTCACTTCCAACCACTTTTTTTTTCTTTGTCCGAAGCTCATTACCTTTTGTTCCAAAATATCTAATTCTTGTTTTCACTACAGATTTCAACTTTGGTTTTGTTTGAGAGAGATTTGTTTCAAGGGAGCTTAAGAGGGTTGACTGCCTTAAATCTTTTCCACTAACAAATTAAGAGTAAAAAAAAGAGTTTTTGTAAGGATATTTGATTTTAGATACAAAGTCAAAGGAAGTTAGCTAAGACATGAGGAGAGATGAATATGCAAGCCATACGTGACCTAAGCTCAAAATTTTAAGCCATGATAGAAAGAAGGGATGGATTAGAGGAGTCCCAAATGAGGCTTGTGTTAAGAGCTTCCAATGCACCATAAAGGGGAAATCCAGCCACAAGCCAAAAGTTTTAAGTGTATAAAAGAAGGCCTAGTTGGTACCCTTATGAAAGGATTGAAGAACACCATTGCGAGCTTTATATGAAGGCACCTAATGAGCAGTGCCTCACTATGACAACTTCTTGTAGGAACTCTGACCCTTCCAATCCTACCAAAACCCGAGCTCCTAAGCCATCCCATATCTGAAGCCCTAATGCCCATACTACGCCCTTAGAATATAGCAAGATCCAAGCCTTCATGGCCAAGGAAGAACCCAAGGTGGTTGACTCAAGTTTCGAGAATGAGGAAGTTCTAACATAAGAGAAAGAAAAGATAGTTCCAATCGAGAAGAAAGAAAAGGAGTCTATCCAACCCAAGCACAATGAAAGACCTTCAACCATGGAGTTATCAAAAGAGAATATACAGCCAATGAAAGAGGTTGAACATAAAGAAGCAAAAATTAAAGAGGTAGAAGAGATTGTGCCTAAGCTTTGTGCAAGTAAGGTTATGAGCATTGTTTTGGTTGTTCTTTAAGAGGAGGATCCATGGACTTTGGAGCCAGCCACTATTCAAATTCGAGGATGAATCCTCTCGAAAAGGAAGGGAATGATGCAGTCCCGGGAGCAACCTACACCTAAGCCACCTTGGAGTGCACCCTAAGCACCCTTATGTGCACCCAAGAGCACTCTATGGAGCATATTTATGGCTTTAGCATCCATGGCCAAGTCAAAGGTGGCTTTCCTTGTAAACATGAATATTTCCAACCAAGAATGTTATGTTCAAGTTGATTTTACTACTCATACTCGAGAAGACATTTCATATGCAAGCATTTGTTCCATCATGCACAAATAAAGCCAAAAGATGAGCTAGTCGAGGAGCAATGACTTTGCTTCCTTCAAAGGTTGCAAGTACATTTTCTGTAGTATTTTTGAAGGTGGAATAAATCACTCATACGGTCTGGAGCAGTTAGGATTCACATGGAAACAATCTTCCTACTGGAACATGCATACAACACCTTTTATGTGCTTAAGGGTGTGTATAGCGTGTTTACTATGGTTTGAGTCTAGCAGCTATATTTCATACTTTTACTCTATTTTAGGTAGGAATTCTAGTATAATTAATATTTCCAAGTGTTCTTAAGAGTTTAGAATTGATATGCCTAGTTTTCCTAAGTTTTGTTTAACTAGGATTCCTAGTTATATTAGGTTTAGGGTTTTGTGTGTCTTTTTCAACCTCTATGCATGGGCTGCAAATTTCTCTATGTAACAAGCAGATTATTGATTTTTTTTCGAATGAGAAACCTTCTCTCTTTAGTTTCTTGAAACTTCTTTATCCTTTATCTCTCTTCAATGAAGCTAAGAATGATTTCTTAGTGTAGTTCTTTTTCTCTTCTAACGCCATTTTTGAAATTTTTTTATCAACTCAATTTATTTCTTACTCCTTTTCTTTCTTTATAATTCAATTTCTTAGACCCAATTTTGGGATGTGGCCTTTGAATCTTGTACAAATTCTTGGAATCGTCCGTCCATCAACATGTGAAGGCTGCCTGAAGATAAAGAAAGTGAGAATGAACACTTCTCACCAATCATGCAAGGGAGATTCGGGTGATGTGAACAATGCCTTTTAGCGTGAACCGAATTGGATTGAAGTGACGCAGCAAGGGTAAAGGCGATGCTTTTGTGGCGAGGAGCTTAAAGGGGATGTTTGTGGGTGGAATATTGGATGAAAAAAAAATTATCAAATGGACGGATTGTATGAGTCCTTATCCATTCCTCCCCGTTCTGATTGGCGTCGACAAACAACAAACAGAGCAGACCTGAGCCCCTAATTAAAAGTGAGGCGATTTAACCAATCGACATCATGCTACTGTTGGAATAACCTGCGGAAGAGGATTTTGTTTTCTCCACCAATTTTCGTTGTCTCCCCGACACTTGGGTAGAAACGATAATGAGCTCGTGGGGCCGTTCTATGGATTAGCTAGATCTGAAAACTCAATCCCATTCAGTATACACGTATGTGATACTTTTGCATGACTTAAAAAAGGGTAGGTTTCTAGTGAAATTGCCAACTAAAGGGCTTATCACTTTTGTTTTTGAGTTTGTTTTGTTAAAGAATTTTTAGAATTCCTTTCCGTTTAGTAAGGAATGTAGCAGTACTCCTATGGGCTTGAAGGAGAGTTCTATTAATAGATGATTTTTGAAACAATAATACAATGAAATTAAAAGAATGCAAACATGTGTAGCCGGCCCATTCGGTTTACCTGTTCTTCCCAATCAAGTGCCGACAACTTCAACATTCTCCGAGTTTGCAGTCGTTGGAGGCTTCAAGACTCAAGTTGAAGAGCCGAATGGATCTTATTCTTTGGTTTGTGAGTCTACATTGCACGTACAGTTTGTCCTATCCTCTTGTGTTGTGAGCAACGTATTAATTAATGCTATCGCTGAGAATACTGTATCCCATAAATAATTTTAGGTAAATTACATAATATATATAGTGCTACATACTATTAGCATTTTCACAAAAAAAAAAAAAATTAAGATGAAATACATGAAATAATTTTTTGAACTTTTTTATATGTATTCTAATTACTATAAGATTAATTACAATTTGTCCAATGAGATTTAGTTGATATTACACTTTGTCCCTTTGTGTTTAAGATATATACACTTTATCTTTTGCCTTATGCTTTACCATCTTAAAAGAAGTTGTTTTATATTTATAGAAAGAAAAAGTTGATAATTTAAAATATTTGTTAACTATAAAAAAAATAGCACATGGATTGAAATTATTATGAGATGACTACTATACAGTTTAAATTAAAATTTTAGAGATTGTTGTCAAATAGTGTTAAAAAGTGGGAGGGTAAAGTGTATATTTCTAAAACAAGAGGGCAAAGTGTAGTGTCTTCTAAACCTCAAGAAGAAAAATTGTAATTAACCCAATTTTTAATCATATTTTTTCAAATATAAATAAAACATATATGAAAGACAATATTTTTTTATAAAAATATATAAAAATGAAATATATAGAACAAGATAAATGTTAATAAGTAAAAAAAAATTATTGATACATGAGAAAAAAAAACAATACTCTAATAATAATAATAAATTTTCTAATACCAGATTGAATTCTTAGATGGCTCAAAGTACAATGTCTTATATCCTAACTTGTTCTACAAAAAAAACAGCCATCCCATGAAATGGAACTTTGATTTTTTGTCAACAAATTCTACAAATGAGAATAATAATTAGTTGGGGTAGTATACATCAGAAATCTAATTATAGGATATTAATCAATACCATGTTGTGGCTGAAAAAATATAAATTATGATAACATTTTTGTGAATTAAATTTTTTTATAAATAAAAAAATAATATTTATGTTCAAATATGCATATTAATTATACTTTGTTATTTTACATAATTATGTATGATACTTGATATAAAATAAAAAAAAATCTCACATATGCACCGTGATAAACAAGATACAGCAGCATGCATTGTGTAAAATATTGTGATAAATTGCGGTATCTTTATAAAATGTACATAAAGCTCAGCAATATACAAAATATAAAAAAATATTACGAAATAACATGATATTTTACGTAAAAAAATTATTAAAATATTTGTGTCAGGTGGTTGGCAAGGTTCGGTTGCCACTTGCCAGCAGGAGCACTCTTATCTCATCTCTAGTTGAGAGATTTGCGATTTCTCGTGCTATACAGGATACCTGCCCGCGAGCCAGCGGCGAAAACATCGGCGTTAATTGTGTCGGTCTCAGATGGATGGTGTGTGAACTGTGAAATGAATGCGATTATTTTTGTTCTTTTCATAAAATAAAAACACAAAGAGCATGTGCTTAGCTTTCTGTTTCGTGCTGCGGCTGTTCCATTCCATTCTCTCCCAAAGACAACACTTTTGATTCTTGGAATGTGCACAAAATCCCACGTGCCCCTATTCCTATACCTTCCATTTGATAAATTTAAGGTTTCGGTGTTGGGATAATTCATCAAGTAATTAGGTCCCGTGAATTATGTGGGTTTTATATTGATGGATGGTACGTGATAATTGATTGTTATCACAAACTATCAAGTTGTTGAGGTTCTTTAAAAAAATTATTAAATAGTTATTTTTTTTAATCTTATTAAATTTCTGTGTAGTAGCAAAGTTATTTGAAAACTATGGCCCAATTATTATTGATTATTTTGATATATAACGGTTATTTATTTAACTCATATATCAGTTGAAAATTTTTTGTACACACATATATATGGAAAATATATATAGAAAAGTCTATGTGGAGTCACATAGCTTCTTTTTATATCATAAATAAGTATCTAATCTTTAAATTTATCTATTAAACAACCTAATATCATATTATGAGTCTCAGTTTAGTATTTTTTATCAATTTTACTGTTAAAAATGCTAATATGATACTACTTAACATTAAAATAAATTTAAAATAATAAATTTAGTTGCTAAACTTTTTTAAAACTTACATGATTCAGAAAATTTACTATTAATTGACGGTTTTCGATACATCACAGATATTATAGACTGCCGTCTATTTTCTAGAAACTATTAAATAATGTCATACTATGTAAAGGGAAATTGCATGATTATGCATGAGTAGCTTTAATGAAAGTTTGTCCCACCACAAGGGTGAAGGACAACTCAATTAATTATGGCGTTTAATTTCCCCGGTGGACCCAAACTTCATTGGTCTCTCTGTACCTAATCGAACCAACCAATGTATAATTTTCAGACACACGAACCTGACCCTGGACCAACTAGTCCTAAATCCTATTTCTCTAACAAACAAAGGCTTCATGGCAGGTAAACTGTGTATCATTTTAGGAACCAACGCTTACATCTCAAATACTATTAACAATTATAAGGGCAAATTAAAATTATCTCTAAGATTTTTGCACTATTTATATTTGTTTTCCCATATTTGAGACTATTCACCTAATTTCTAAAAAATTAACTTTGTTAATTTGGTTGTTAAAATTGTGAGTCCCAAAACAATAACAAAGTTTTAACCAACTCCCCTCTCTCAAACTGAAAAAATCCATCTTCTCGTTGCTAACATCTTCTTTCCCAAAATTGAACAAGAAAATCAACAAAAGAATGGATCATACTTTTGATTCTATGTGGGTTGATACTTGATTTCTTTTTTTTTTATATGTTTTGGCTGTTTATATTGATCATTTACTATGATCTTGATTATGTATTTATTTGTAGTTCAATGAGGATGTTTAGCCTATGAGTGGAAGAGATTGTTATATCTCATGTCCTACGGGGAAGTTGGTGTGATTTTAACGTGTATATATAACTCAAAGTTTCAATACTTAATCACTAGTGCTTATCATTTTCCTAAATGACAACTTATGTGGTGTAGATAGGTATTCAAGTGGACCAATTATAGACTTCGATCATCGTAAATGATATCAAAGCCAACTCGATTTTGTGACAGTGTTGACCATACTTCTAATTTTATGCAGGTCGAGGTCTGATTCTGTTATGTCTATTCTAAGTACAGTTCATATCTATCACATACTGGACTCCTAATTTTAGATTCGTTTGTGGCCCAATGAGGACACCAGACAATAGGGGAAAGGGGAGATTGTGACATCCATATCTCACACATGAGAAATCTATTTGACTGATGTGTAGATGTGACACCCTAAAAGGATAGGTATGTAATGTGAGTGGGTATTTAATGAACCCATTATTGACTTGGGTCATCATAACTTGTCAATCTAAAAACAAGTAAAAAAAATGGTGGCCAAGTTGCCACAAACCCAAACTCGAACTAGGGTTTCAAACAACTTATTTGTCCTCATTGATGTTGAGATTTAGAGTAAAAAGTTTGAAGCAGACCACAAATTGGTGATGCTGGTATAAGAGGTGGTGCCATAAGGCAAAAAGGGGGTTCGTGTATTAATCCGTGAGATAGGAGGGGAGGTACTTCGGTGATGAAGCAAAGAGAGAGGTTAGAGATACACCTGGAAATAAGGTTCACTAGGTTCAAGCTCGGCTCAATAAGTTAATGATATTACCCAAGCATAAACTTGATAAGAAATGGTATTATAATTCAAGTTCGAGCTTGACTCAAGGGAAGGTCAAGCTCTACTTAAAAGGTTGATAGGCTTGATAATATGAAGGGCTAAATAGCACTTTTCAAATCTTAGGGATGTGTCACTACAACAAAACTTTGAAATAGTGGCCGGTAAAAGCCACCATTTTTTTTGTGACTAACAAGATGGTGGCCAAAAAGTAAAATAACTTTTTGAATGACCAAATGGCTACTGTTTGTTTCGGTAGCTAAAGGTTGTCATTGGCAACTGTCCTAGCAACTGTTTTCCTTGACCCCACACTTTGGTGGCCAAACAGTTGCTAGCAAGTCGAAAATTCAAACTAGTAATCAAAATTTTGGGTTTTCATTTAATTGCCCAATGAGCGGTCTTTTTCAATTTCAACTAAATTTGTAGGCAATTTGACTTCTTATTTCTTCATTTTTCACGCTCAGTTGAGAACTTAGAATCTCAAACACCTTCTCATACATTTTCTTCATGTTCTTCCACCTTTATACATTTCCATCCTAAAATCTTATTTTGTTTTTTTTTTTTTACTTTTCTGAATCAAACTTCTCTCTCAAAATTCTTTTTTTCTTGGTGTTTCTCCTATTTTCAAAAATTTGCTACTATTTTTGTCATCCCCCGCACTGCCCATACCCAAATTATGTGGGAATTTAGCAACATGGTTATAGATTATTGTAAGAAACCTTGGGAAACTTTCTTACAAACTACCACATATAAGTCCAAATCTTTTAAGAAATGAGGTTTGCCAAATCAAACAAGTTTGACTTTTAAAACATGAGAATATTGCTTCCAACCTGAAAACACATACACACATAAACCAGTTGGGATTCAATTTTTTGGTAAACCCAAGTTTAGGCCTTTAAATCTAGTTTGAATGTTTAAGTAAGTTTTAAATACATGCTCAAACATATACACAAAATTTCTGCTCAAATATGTAATTATAACCAAAAGTCAAATTGAACATATTAAAAAACAATCTACAAGGAAAAAGTGCTAAAAAAGGAAGAACAATAATGCATTGCTTAAAAACCATCACAAATTGTATTTCCTCTGAAACAATAAGCTACAAAACAGCCTTTTGATAAAAGTCTTGAATATAAACTGAAATAGCACTAACTTGTACGTGTTATGCTCAATTAGCTACAAAATCAGCTCTGGTTCCAGTTATATACACACAACTAAACTGATTCCTTATTGGTAACTAAGTTGTTACACCATTAAGGACTTGGAGTTTAGAAACTCCTAATCCAGGACCATGATTCCCAAGCTTTGCATCCAGTAGAAAGAGTTTAATTCCTTCATCTAGCAACCAATGCAACCAATAGCAATTATAACCACACACTTAAATCAACTCATTAGCATATAAGCAATAAATGTGATGGCATATTATATGAAACTCAAACTAATTCAAGATCTAATATTAGCTAACTTCCAAAACAAACAAAGAAGATACAAAAACAACTTCACAACAATAATTTACCTTTATTAACTTGCAAAAACTAAGGGGTGTTCATTCAAACCCAGTAAGGCATACATAAATGCTAACTATACAAACAACAATATAGTAGCATAACTAATCACATTGCATTGTACAACCATTGGACCAAATATATAAAACTAAGAGCTACAAAAAGATTTCCAATAAAATGGTCATTCTGCAGGATCTCGAAATCCCTAGCCTTCCTATCCAAGGGTCTAACATAGGGGCTCAGCCTGCTTAATAACAGACAATCATACAATGATCAAAACTAATCCCACTCAAGAGCTAAATTCATCTTCCTACTGGAATCCTTTGGTCTCAGTTAATTTCTTTTTCTTAGCATTTGATGATTTCTCATCAATTGCACTAAGGTTATCATAAGACAACCACAAATTACTAAGGTTATCATAAGACAACCACATTATACTAAGGTTATCAAAGGTAACCAAGAAATCCATATACCCTTACCTTGCAAACATGTTGGAATAATGTTCTAGCACCAGCTTTTCTTTGAACATGCAAAAATTCTTGCATTTAAGTGTAACCCGAGCTAACAACATGACTAGACTAGCAAACATTTGTTGCCTTGCTACTGCTCCCATGAAACCTGAAACTAGCAATGATTTCCTTTCCATGGAAATCAGCTTCCTCATCCCCAAGTTACATAATTCTATTGTTACTTCAAACATTCAGCAATAACCTCCTAATTTTTAACCTGCTTGAACTAAAGTAATATAGCCATATAACCCCCTGCCCTAATTAATTAAAACTTTCATCCATTAGAGCAAATCAACTTTAACATTCATGTCTGATTACAAACAGACCACCAATTTATCATAAGCTATGACAATCTTCGACCTTTTTTAATTCTATCCTCAATTCTTGTTCACCACCAATTAAGTCACTAAAAGACTTAATCTAGGCTCGGTTACGCTTAATTAATTCCATACCACAAGGAAACACTAACTAGAATTATTCAAATAATTCTTTAACCAATATTCAATAAATAACTAAGCTTCATTGCTCCTCTATCTATCTAACTTAATTAGACAGACCTAACTAGATCACTTTAGATTTTCAAGTACAACTAAACCAAGCTGATTCTATAAAGTGATCTAGTAAGTAGGCAAAGGTGTTATAGTTTTTTTTTCTCCTTCTTCTTTTATTGGTTCAGGAAATTTGTGTGGAGCACAAATTGTCGTCGGGAGATAGAGATATTCAAGCAAGGAATGTTGGTGATTGAAGGTGCATCAAGCTTAGATTTTCTACTCCATAATGTGGCCGGCCTCCAAAGAATCAATTGAAGCGATGCCGGTCTTGGAGGTTACGGATGGTGAAGATGGAAAATGTGTCAAGATCTAGTAAAGGAGATGCCTTCCAAGCATAAGTTTCATAAATGTTGTATAGAGAAGTGCCATCAAGCTCTTTTGGCCACCATATTCAAAACCAGGGGCGTGGAGTAGGTGGTGGCTGGTGGAGGAGTTGGTGGCATTTGTGAATTTAGTAGTGGGGATCAGTAGATAGTCACTAATAATTAACTAATTATTAATTTAATTAACAATTACAATTAGAAACATTGAAAATGGAATGATAATATTTATCAAAACTTTCAAAGAATGAAAAAAAGGAGTTCATAAAAATAAATATTATTGATTGAAAGTGCAGTGACTGAAATAGATGGTCGCTCCTGGTGACCAAAATAAATGGTGGCTAGATTTTGGCGACTAAGCTTTTGGTGATCATTTGGCTACCATTTTTTTCAGTCACTCAAAAGTAAATTAGCCATCATTTGGCCACCAAATAACCGGTCAGTATATCCTTTTTCTCTGATAGTGTGTATATAAGTGTGATTTAAGTTTTGGGAGGGGGGGGAGGAGGTAAATTGTAGTTACTCCCATGATATAATGGTCATTTCTCAACAAGGTGGTAATTGCAAGTTTTGAAACTTCAGGGGGTATATGTACTCATGGTCTAACTTTAGGGGGATTCATGTAAGTAACCTTATTTTTTGTAGGCCTCAATAGCCTTGATAAAACTCAATAAGCTCAAGAACTTGGTACCACTAAGCTCAAGCTTGGCTGATTATGTATCGAGCCAATTTTTTACCTCGAGCTTGAGATCGAGCTATATCCAATAAGGACCGACCCATTTACATTCCTAATTGAAAAGACCGAGAGAGATTAAAAGCATTGTGGCTGTGAGAGCTATGCACATGCTATAACTTTCTCATTAACTGCTCACAGAGTTTATAAACTTTATCAAGTGGTCGTAACACAGGTCTATCGCTTCAAGAGGTGGTTAGCCAAATATTGCATCTTCTCCACTTTTTCCAATATTGTTTGGTGGTGACAATAACTAAGCAAAGGGTTATTGTTGTGCACCAGCTTGCAACTTCCTTCCTTCCTAATTCTCTCATTGTTCTCTGCTTAATTCTGATTGTATAAAATAAAAAAAAAAAGAAGAAAAAAAATTTTCCATCAACGCTAATGGGATTTTTTTCCCCCCATCTTTCTTGTTCCTTTTAAACGTCAAGTGGACGCATTGTGAAAGGAATGTATACAATTTTCAAATATAAAAAGAAAAAGCATAAATAGTATGAAACTTCTGGGTAAATGTAATTTCGCAATTATAAGCGGGGAAATATGTACTTATAATATTCAAGGAAACACTAAATATAACAAAAATATCCAACGTGTTATTTCCGCATGTAGCTTTATCACACTATTGTATCGGCCAAAGCTATGGTGACTGGGCCGGCAAATAAACAACGTTCTTTTTCGGAATAATTCAAAAAAAATCCCAAAAATTTATTTGAAATTATAGTTTACCTCCCCCAAAGAAAACTCACATTTTACTCTTAAAATAATGAGTAAAAAACTATGGAAAAATTACAAAAACTCTCCGTGGTTTGACCTAATCTATACTTTACCCATTTATTTTAGGCTTAATGGCGCATTTGGTCCCTCAACTTTACCAACTCGCACGAGTTAGTCCCTCAAGTATGACTCCTAATGACTTAGTCCTGTAAGTTTCATTAAGTTTGTGACTTGGTTGTAAAAGATAAAATAAATGGGCGAGTTAGTCCTTTAGTGATTAAAAAGTGTGCAGGGGTTAGTGACGTGGGTTTAATGGCGTGAAGAAGGTCGTTTCCAGGAGAATGAATTAGGTTTCGGGAAAGGGTTTTGAAGGGTGAAGAATTGGGGAAATCTAATTCTTTACAAATGGAGAGAAATTGGAACGAAAAAGCAAGTAGATCAGCAACGTCAGGGTCTTCCGCATGCTCCAGAGGTGATTGTCGCAAGAAATCGGAAGCAGAAGTAGAGGCGATCGAAAAATGCTTTTGCGGCCTCCCTGCGAAGCTATATACGGCATGGAAGGATACAAAGAATGCTGGGAGAAGGTTCTACGGGTGTAGCAAGTATCGGGTAATGCTAGAAACTGAATGACAATTATGTTTTGTAACTATTATCGTGGTTTGTGTAAAATGGTTTTGAAGTTATAGTCAATCCGATTTCTTGATGTGTGAAGGATGACCCACATGCTGGTGAGAAAGTTTGGTGTGATTCTCTTGTGTGGATTGATCCAATCTTATGCCAGCGTTCGAGGGATGTGATTAGGGAATTGCGTTTCAGACAAATGAGGACAGAAGCTGATAATGGGAGGTTGAGGAGGCAAACGGAGCATGGCGGATGTGAATGTTCGAGTCTGCAGGACTTGAAGATAATCTTGAAGGAGGTTGAAGAGTTAAAGCTTGTATTAGTTAAATTGGAAAAGAGCAGTAGCCGAATGTGGTCTGTAAGTGCCCTGTTTGTAGGAATGGTTTGTTTGGTTTTGGTGGTTTATGTTGTTTCCCTATGTGGTGGAAATGGTGTATTGATGTTAGGTATGTAATTGGTAGTTGTAGCATGAATGTACTACTGGAACTTGAGTTTTTTGTTGGTGTCTTTTGTAAAGGAATTCAGTAATGGAATGAAATAGCGAGAGTTATGGCTTTTGCTTCAACTTGTTTTGCTTTTGCATATACACAACTTGTTGAACTGAAATACATTAACTATCTTACATACAAAATAACGGCCTTGTCTCCATAGAATCTAGTTATCTTAGGTACAAAAGTGTAATGACCAGCAACTGATTTTGCATAATCAAGTGCATAGCTTCCAAATATCAATTGATTTTGCACAATCAGTCAGCTTTGTTGCCTTCTTTAGATAGCCAAAAAATGTCAGAAGGGATTGTTGATGCATCATCATCATATGAGCTGTTGTGATGGTAATCCAGGCTGAAAAAAACACAGATTTTGTGCATGTGCCAATTTCTTGCTAAGTTAAAGAGGTTATGTAAACTGAATATGTAAATGTTAAAATGAAAGGAAAAGTGATCGGAATTACTGATTTTGCTTACATTTAGAATACTTGTCCCCGAGTCATCTGTGTAAATCCCAATTCCAACTATTTTCCTGCCATGTCTACCTCTACCCCTTCCTCTGCCTCCACCACCATTTTTGCCTTTGTGTGCAGCAGTTATAGGTACATCTACAAGGCCTCCACTTGCACCCTGAAAAACAGGTTGCTGTATAATATTTTTATAATACATTTATGATTTTTGCAGTAATTGTTGTTATAAACTCACCAAAATTGTCTCTCTGCCAATGTTTACTGCTTGTTGGCTCTGCATATATTCCTCTGCTCTACTTGGCCCTGCATCTCCTGCCTTAAAATTGATATATATTAAACATGTCAGAAACATTTTGTTGGATATTATAACTGATGTTACTGAGTAACTTACATATTGGATTCCACAGCCCCTTTTATTATGTCCTATGAGTCCACATTTTTTGCAGGTCATTTTTCTCCCTGCCTTAGACAACTTGCTTCCAGTTTTTTTGGGCTCATATTTTGATCTTCTTCTTGCCTTTTTTGGTCTTCCAGGCACTGCCTTGTCAAACGGAGGCTTTAGGTCCCCAAATCCCGTAGCTGGCCAGAAATCAACACCTGACATGACCCCAACCGAGTAAGCATATGCTTTCATAAACATAGCATTTTTGTACCACTTTGCCATATAGTCCATTGGCTTCTCAGCATTGCTTATAATAGCTTTACATGCATGGACACATGGTATGCCAGAAAGTTGCCATGCTCTACATTCACATGACTTAATGTCAAGATGCACTGAGTACTTAGAGTTGTAGCTCTTGACCTCAAACCCTTGGTCACCATTACATATTGCACGCCATTTGTAGCTATCATATATGTTTTTCTGCAGCTTCGCCATAACTTTATTCCCATATTGACCATGCCACTTGCTTCCCCATGCCCTTCTTCTAACTTGCCTAAGCATCACATATTCTCTAATCTCATCTAACATGGATATTATAGGCTTGCTCCTAGCCCCAACCAGCACAAAATTAAAAGCCTCAGAACAATTATTGTCTACTGAATCACAACTAGAGCTGCATTGAAAATAGGCCCTACACCATGAGGTTGGATTAACTCGAATGGCAGCTGAACTAGAACCTGGTGCTAACTTTTCCAGCTCTTCAAGATTTCTTTTCAAATCTGGTTCATTGGTAGCTTTAGCACATGCATGGAAAGCATCCTTCAAAGCTTCTCCTCTATACTTTGATGACCAGTTACAGTATATATGTCTTGCACATAGTCTGTGCTCAGCCTGTGGAAATGCTTGTCCAACCCCAAACACCAAACCCTGTAAGAATAAACGTTGGTAAAAAAAAATTGTGAATATCCATATAAAATGCTTAGTATAATTCATAAAAGTTAGTACCTTGTGCTGGTCAGACATAAAAGTCCAATTTTTCCCATCCGTGGTGTTGATATCACTCTTAAGATGTTGTAGGAACCACAGCCAAGAATCATTGTTTTCACCTTCAACCACTGCCCATGCTAGAGGGAACATTTGATTGTTCGCATCCTTTCCTACTGCAGTTAAAAGTTGACCTTTCACGACACCCTTCAGAAAACATCCATCTAGCCCCAAGTAAGGCCTACAGCCCTCTAGGAAGCCATTCTTAAGTGCTGCTAGACAAATATAAATTCTCTTAAACATTCTTCCGGTACCTACTGCTGTAGTCATAATGTCAATGGTGCTACCAGGATTTACAACCATAATAGCATGTGCATAGTCCCCTAACTTTGCATATTCATATTCCACATCTCTCTCCAATTTTTTCATAATTCTTAACTTTGTTCTCCTACACTGGTGAATAGAGAAATTAATTGTAAAATTTTTTTCAATATGTTCCTGAATGTAACTTGGTTTAATGCCTGGATGCCATGATACCAAATCCCTAACCTCATCTGCCATCCAAACTGATGTTGCCCTTGAAATATTTTGGACTTGATTGCATTTATGCTCACTGTTGAATGACTTCACCTGAAAATAATGTTTTTTTCTTTCCAATGATGCAAAAATCATCCATGGACATCCAGCCTCTTTACATACTGCTCTAACTCTTGTCCTGTCATTTTTTACAAAGCTGAAATCATGCTTGTTCTGAATTGAAAACTTGATCAGAGCCTTCTTGAACTGAATATGGTGCTTAAAGACCATTCCTAACTCAATGTGACAACTCCTTGAAGTCTCATTATACCTTGGCCAGAAAGGTAACCTTCTCACTTCAATTCGACCTCCCTTACCATCACTTTCGGAGCAGAAACTACCTGAATCAGATTTTGCCATTGCCTCACTATCATACCCATCTTCAAGTCGTTCGTTTATTTCTTCATGTTCTGTTTCACTTTTCCTTTTTCCACATCTTACAACCACAAGACCTTTCTCTTTATAACCAGTCTCCTCTTCCATACATGCAGCTCCTTTCGCATACCATCTCCTAACCTTCTCGATTGCATTTGTTAGTTCATCGTCTTCATCAGATTGTAGACCAAGGTCAGCTCTACTAATCTCTGCTCTCATTTCAGCGTCTAAGTCTACACCATCATCGTCATCACTTAAACTTCCATCCATACCCTCTGCTGTAACATTTTCCTCTTCAATGTTTGTTCCAACATCTTTTAAATTGGCCATCCAATCATCATTTTTCTTGGTTGATGCTTGGAAATGGTTCATTCGTGTTTCAAATTCATTCTCAATATGATTTTTAGACCAAACCAATGTCTCTGACCCAAGTGCCCTATTTTCTTGTTCATCTAATCCTAATCCAACATGGTAGCTCACAATATGGGAACTTGCACTTTCTCCATTACTCAATGTGGTCCCATCTATATAGTGTTCAATATATACCTCAATAACCCCTGCTTTAACTGCATGTTTTATCATGTCTAATGTTGACGCATCATCATGCAATAATGTGAAAATGTAGCCTCCCTTAGACAATTTTCGAAAGTAAATGCCTTGTACAACCTTCTCATCATACCCCAGCTGCTTTATTTCTTCCATCAAACACCAATATGAAATTCTATCCTCATCATAAACTCTTGAACAAATATTTCTGTCAATATATCTACTCTTTGGCTCCCCAACAAACTTCCCACCATGGTGCAAATACAAGGTAAACTCCACCATTATGAAGTTACACCTAATATCATGTACTACACAAAGTCAAAAATACTATTTGCTTTCAAAATTCCCATTATAAATTTTTATTCTATAATACATCAACTGGCCATATATAATCCTCGGTCCAAGAAAGCCATTATAATTCAAAGCACTTCATTGCACATATTTAATTGAAATTGACAACTTACATTTATTGTAGAAATTAACTACTAGACATGCATGCATTAATTAAGAAGTTACAATAATTACCTTTGTCCAAAAAAATTCAGCTGTGCCTTAATTTTTTGTTTGCTGCCCTGATTCTTCGAAATTGGTCCCCACCCCTTTGTTGGTTCAATTTTGCTCTTTCTGTTGGAAGCTAGTGGAATGATCCATTTCTACCACAAAAGTCACTATCACATGTCCTAACCCACTAAATTGGCGCCAATTACAGCCTAGATTTCCCGCCTTTTCCTTCTCAGCATAACCCCAGCACATGTGCCAATCCATGTCAGCACTTATATAAACGCCATCCACCTTCCATCCAATTAGGGAGTAAGTCACCATTCTTTGCAAACTTGAGGGACTAACACGCAATGAGCAATACTTAAAGGATTAACTCGCATGAGTCAGCAAAGTTGAGGGACCTACTGTGCATTTCGGCCTTTATTTTAAAAAACCTACACTCTATCTCTTACTTCCTTTATATTATTTAACAAAACTTCTAAAATCTTAATTTAAACTATCAGAAAAATATGTTATAGTAATTTAAAAACTTTTGATATTTTTTTCATAATTAATTGACATTTAAAAATTATTGATTTTCATTTACAGGTAGAAAAAATACATTCATAGAGAAAAAAATTGATAATTTAAAATATTTATTAATTATAAAAAATATTAGAGTGATTAAAATTACTGAAAGATGATCATTGTACAGTTTAAATTAAAATTTCAAAAGTTGTTGGATAGTGTAAAACAAACAGGAGCAAAGTGTAGATTTTTTTAAAAAATAAAAGGCACAAAGTGTATATTAAGTCAAACCTTAGAAGGTTATTATAACTTTCCAAGAAAACTATTTGACGTTTATATAGAGGTAAATTAAAAATTTGAACTATTAATTAATTTTCAAACTACTATTAAATATTTTAATTTATTAAAAGACCTGTGCTATACAATGTAAATTAGATTTAAAAGTTTAAGGTCAAATATTATTAAAAAGTATTTGCATTCAATCAGTAGTGAAACTAAAAGGGGCTAGTAGAGGCTGAACGCTGAACCTCCTAGAATTGAAAAATACTTGTAATTTTCTTTAAAATTTAAAGATAAATTCATTCTAGTCTTTCCTTAAATTTGTTCAAATTCCTTATAAGGACTATAGTTTAAAAAACATTTATTTTGGCTCATCCTTTATAAAAAGCTTGGGTCCATCCCTGCATTCGACGGGTAAAGTTGAGGTTGTTGAAAGATGATGAATAAAACATAATCTCATCCAACCTCAAGTGAAATACTCGATCTTTTATAATTTTGTTCCAGTCGTTGTTAGGGTGAAAATTTTCTACATAGGAAAATCAATTCATAGGACCCAAACATTAAAACTAGTAGTATGAGTAGTGTTAAATGCTTTAAGTGAGCTGGTATAATGTTTTTAGATTAGTTTTGTAAAGTAGAGTAACTTTATCATACTTAATGAAGATAATTCAATGGAAATAAAAAATAAATTTTTATATATCTAAAAGCATTATAAAAAGAAAAGTGTTGGGAGACAATCCGTTATATCTCTTTAGATGATTGGTTGTCACCTTAGAATAATCTTGTAAAAACTCAACAATAGTTAGTATTCTATAACTTAGATAGGACGCAGCTGACTCATCCCCCTAAACTTTTGTTTAAAGGAAAAAAAAAAACATATTTGTCAGAAGTTGTGGCAAGGACTCTGGGGCTGGACACCCTTCTCTCTCTTTTCTGTAATCAGAAAATCATCCTTCGTTTCCATTTTGCCATTAGTCAATTCTCCAATAAATTATGATTCGGCACCAGTTAGGCAAGTCAATTATTGATGCAAGCCCCACACCATCCATTTACACACTCCCTCTTATAGAATACGACGCCGCTTCATGCTGCAGAGAAATGTCCAATCCTAAAATGCCACGTGTCCAGCAGACAGTCGCCGATCTTAAGATCCGGTCCTTGGTTCGAATCGCGATCGGTTCCTCGGAGGAGAGAAAGACTGAAAGAGGAACATTTGTTTTGTTGTTCCAATAAACAGTGGCTGCAATTTTTTCTTCAGTCGGTCCAACGGAAGGAAAGTGACTGAAGAAAGCGAGAAAAAGAAGGAGACTTTCCCTGTTACCAGACAAAAGAGACGTTAAAGGGGAAGTTAAAGGAAAGCCGAGCTCCGGAAATTTTCTCTTTGGCTCTGATCTACTACTCTCTCTCCGACCTCGGCCCAGTCCCCAAATCTCTGATTTTGTCGGGTCTTCAAAATTCGAACGAGAAATCGAACTGGGTTCTTTCTATTTTTGAATATTTTTTCGTATGTAGCTACTATTTGACGATCAAATTTTCTGTTTTTCTCCTCTGATTTTTAATTTTTTATGCTTCAGAGGCTCTTCACCTGCTCTAAATTGGAAGTTGTAGTTTTTCATATTTGTTCTTCCATTGATCAAGTGTTTCCATTGAATAGGATCACCATACGATTCACCTATGTGAGAGTAGCGTAACAGGAAGGGCTTTTGTTTTCTGTTGACCACAAGAAGATTTCTCTTCTCTGGCCGTAAATTTTGGGATGCACTATCTTATTTGGAGACAGCTATATTGATCTTTTGCGAGTGACTGTATCCGTTGTTTTGTTTGTTTGTAATTAATGTCAATAGAGAAAGTTTGTAGCTTTGTGAGATTGGACAATCTGTTCTGTTAGTAGTAGTGATTCTTGACAGAAAGGAACTATACCCTTTTCTTGTGTTTCTTCTGTTTTACCAAATTTTTTTTCTTTGATTCCGGAGATTCCAAGCACATCTGTCTATAGTGGAGATCTGGGATTTGTTTCATCTATTATGCCCCATGAGGACCTTCTTTCCTTCTGATTCTTGTAAAGAGTCGCAGCTCAATGCTCTAAATCCTCAGTCTTGGCTCCAAGTTGAGAGAGGAAAGCTCTTCAAATCTTCGTCTCACTCTTCTTCAGCTTCATCCATGTGAGTGTTCGTCATTATTATCCTTATCATGTTTTCATATAAGGGTTGTTAGTGTTGATCCCTCTTCTATTTGTCAACAAGTTGATTGCATCTGTATGTATATTGCAGTGAATCTTTTGTGAAAGTTCCTGAGCCACCAGTACTGCCATTATATAAACCAGTTGACTATGTAGAAGTTTTAGCTCAAATTCATGAGGAGCTTGAGTCATGTCCTGCTCAAGAGAGATCAAGTCTCTATCTATTACAGTTTCAAGTCTTCAGAGGCCTGGGTGAAGCCAAGCTGATGCGGAGGAGCCTACGTGCAGCTTGGCAAAAAGCTAACACAATTCATGAAAAGCTTGTATTTGGAGCATGGTTAAGGTATGAAAAGCAAGAGGAAGTTCTTATTGCCGATCTGCTTTCTGCTTGTGGTAAGTGCGCAGAAGAGTTTGGGGCAGTAAATATTGCTACTGAGTTTGCAACTGATATAAATGAGAGTTCCCAGGGCACTCTCTTGACAGCAAGGGAACAGATTCTTACTAATGTTAATTTCAGAGTTGGCGATGAGAAAATAGTTTGCGATAGGCAGAAAATTTCAGCCCTTTCAGCTCCATTTTATGCCATGCTTAATGGGGCTTTCTCAGAATCAGTTTGTGAGGACATAGACTTGTCTGAAAATCACATCTCCCCATCAGGTATGAGGGCCATCTGCGAGTTTAGTGTGACTGGCAGTTTGAGTCAAGTCCCTCCTAATCTTTTACTGGAAATACTGGTTTTTGCAAACAAGTTCTGCTGTGGAAGACTAAAAGATGCATGTGATAGGAAACTTGCCTCTTTGGTTTCATCCAGAGAAGATGCTATTGAACTGCTTGAATATGCTGTTGAAGAGAATTCCCCAATTCTTGCAGCATCTTGTTTGCAGATTTTTCTACATGAACTGCCAGATTGTCTGAATGATGAACAGGTTGCAGATATATTTATGCATGCCAATGGCGAACAGAGGTCAGTCATGGCTGGGAAGGCCTCATTCTCATTGTATTGTTTACTGAGTGAAGTGGCAATGAACCATGATCCTCGATCCAAGAAAACAGCTCGTTTTCTGGAACAGATGATAGAGTGTGCTGAATCTGACCAGCAGAGGCTTTTAGCTTTCCATCAGCTAGGATGTGTAAGGCTCCTGCAGAAAGAATATGATGAAGCTGAAAAACTTTTCAAGGCTGCGTTAAATTTAGGTCATACATATTCTGTTCTGGGTTTGGCTAGGCTGGGTTTCATGAAATGTGGTAAGCTTTGGTCTTATGAGAAGCTAAGCTCTGTGATTTCTTCAGTTAGCCCACTTGGTTGGATGTACCAGGAGAGGTCATTGTACTGTGAAGGTGATAAGAAGTGGGAAGACCTTGATAAAGCAACTGAGCTAGACCCAACTCTTACTTACCCATACATGTATCGGGCTGCTTCTCATATGATGAAACAGAATTTTCAAGCTGCACTTGCAGAAATCAATTGTGTCCTTGGATTCAAGCTTGCACTAGAGTGTTTGGAACTTCGCTTTTGTTTCTATTTGGCTGTGGAGGATTACCAGGCCGCACTTTGTGACATTCAGGCGATTCTTACTCTCTCTCCAGATTACAGGATGTTTGAAGGACGAGTGGCAGCATCCCAGCTTCGCATCCTAGTGCGTGAACATGTTGAGAATTGGACAGCAGCTGATTGTTGGCTGCAGTTGTATGATCGCTGGTCCTCTGTTGATGACATTGGATCGCTTTCTGTGATATACCAGATGCTAGAATCTGATGCAGCAAAAGGTGTTTTATACTTCAGGCAGTCCCTTCTTCTTCTTAGGTACATCCACCAACATTGTAGCACTTATTTGTTAATTATCAAAGATCTGATTTGCCTGTTTGGCCTATTTACATGTGCAACTCTCTTTCCTTGACTTGAAACTCCTTAGAAAAGAGACCTTCATGAACCATGAATATAAGTGGTTTCCTTAGCAATTAGGCATTCTCTTGAACCCATCTCTTTTGACCTTGCTCGTGTTCAAACCACCTTTCTAGATATCAGTTATGTTTGACAGTAATTGGACATTTTTGTGTCTCTCCATGGTCAGGTTGAACTGTCCAGAGGCTGCTATGAGAAGTTTACAACTAGCTCGTGAACATGCATCGAGTGACTATGAACGTTTGGTTTATGAAGGATGGATCTTATATGATACTGGTCATTGTGAGGAAGGGCTCCAGAAAGCGGAAGAATCTGTCAAAATCAAGAGATCGTTTGAGGCATTCTTCCTCAAAGCCTATGCATTGGCTGATTCAACTTTGGATTCTTCTTGTTCTGCAACTGTTGTTTCGCTGCTTGAGAATGCATTACAATGCCCCTCAGACAGGCTGCGGAAGGGTCAGGTGGAGTTCCTTCTCCTTAACTTGTGGCAATGTATAGTTGCACCTGTCCACATAGTTATGTTGCTATCAAAATTCATTTTGTACTATAAGAGAAAATCATTATTTGGAAATGATTCCAGAAAGAAATTATGCTTCTCAATTTTTTTAACTTTTAGTCACACGAAACAAAACCTGAAACCTAGTCCGGCACTTCATTCTTTCCTTGTTTTGTGATCCACAGTCTGCCACTTTCCAGATAAAAGAAAATGGAAGGACACCCCTTCAATGAAATTGGAGAAAATGGAAGGACAATCATTCCCTCTCATGATGACCATGAGAAATGGTGCTGTTCAGCCAGAATTTTTAACCACACTTTCTTCTCAATTTTTCAACTTTTAGTCACAAGAAACAAAACCTGAAACCTAGTCCAGTACCTCTTTCTTTCCTTGTTTTGTGATCCAGAGTCTCCCACTTTTCATTCAAAAGAAAATGGAAGGACATTTTTTCAGGGAGATCCGATTAAATTGGGGAAAATGGAAGGACAATAATTCCCTCTGGTGAAGAGCATGAGAACTGGAGCTGCTCAGCCACAATTTTTAACCATAAGCTGTAATTTACTCTGCTATGTGTCACAAGAGAAGTTTGGGGACTCTGGGCTTTGGTGGTGGTTGCCAGAGTTTGGAAGTCTGGGATACTGAGTCATAGGATATAAAAAAGTTGTAGAATAGTTTAGCCTGCTCTTGTGCGCTGCAAGGTCACCATAACCTCGTTGCTGATGCCAGTATACTTTGCCTGTAACGGCCATGAAAATCCTTTGATAATATGCTCTGCCTTCCCTGCACTCACATGCGCACATGCTGGCACTGTTGCTTGTATTAGCCATTGGTAGTGTTTGGGAAAAAATTGTGGAAAGTTATGTTAATATAGGGAAATTTTATAATTTATTTAGGTTTTTGCCTCTGCTAGTATCATCTTTCGTGATATATTCCAACAAACTTTTTTCATAGAATATCTCTTCTTCCTATCAAGGCTCTGCATCCCATAGCTTCAGAGCAGGATTAGGCTTTTCATCTTTGTCTGATCTTGAACTGTACTATACTTTTCAGGCGCTTAACAACCTTGGAAGTGTTTATGTGGACTCCGGAAAGCTAGACTTGGCAGCTGATTGTTACATAAATGCTCTTAAAGTCCGACATACACGGGCTCATCAAGGCCTCGCGAGGGTGCATTATTTAAGAAATGATAAATCTGCTGCATATGAGGAAATGACTAAACTAATTGAGAAGGCAAAGAATAATGCATCAGCTTATGAGAAGAGATCTGAGTATTGCGACCGAGAACTCACAAAAGCCGACTTGGAGATGGTTACTAAGTTAGATCCACTTCGAGTGTACCCTTACAGGTATCGAGCTGCAGGTAAGATTAATTCCTCATTTATAAATGAGAATGGTGCAGCAGTTGATCTGTGACCTTCAGCGAATCAGTTTCTGGCCAATGACTTTGCATCATCTATTTTAGGTGCTTCCTAGTTCATATGTTATGTTTATCAGAACGAAGAATACAGTGCAAGAACAAATCATAGAATTTTAAATCTGAACTGCCTTGTGAAAGAATAAAAACTAGATGCTGTGTTTTTTCTCCTAATAAAAGTTTCCACATATCAGTGCATAGAGAAGCATTGTGTTGCTGCATGCTTACCGGCTTTGCTTTCAGTGTACAAGTATGCCACATGAAAGTTCTCTCTGATTTTGTGCAGTGTTGATGGACAGCCACAAGGAGAAGGAAGCCATAGCAGAACTATCGAGGGCGATTGCTTTCAAAGCCGACCTTCACCTCCTGCACCTCCGGGCTGCATTCCATGAGCACATCGGTGACACAGCCTCAGCTCTTCGAGATTGTCGGGCAGCTCTTTCCGTGGATCCCAATCATCAGGAGATGTTGGAGTTGCATAGCCGTGTAAACAGCCATGAACCTTGACTTTTACGAAGGGGAAATTTTGTAAGTTCAAGCTCAGAAAGGGAAAAAGAGAGGGAAAAAAAGAGAGGCGTTAAAATATGAATTGTATCATTCAGTCTGTACACAAGTGAGCTTGTTCATGTATCTTCCAGCAACATGCCGTCTACTTTTTGTAATTTATCCTCGTCGGAATTTTGGTAAATGAAAATTTTTAAAGCCTTTGAATCATGAGTTTGATACTGTTCTCGTTTGTTCCAACTTGTAACTGACTTGCTCATTGGAAGATTACAAACCATCTAGGGTATACAAATCTGATTTTGACTACCAGATCCAAACTTGTCTAGAAGATAGATTCTGCGAGATCCATTCTGTAGGCCCTCTTGTTAACTTCGGAGGCTTAACCATCCGCCGATTTCGGTAGACATGACTTTTTTTTTTACGTTTGTGGTCCATTTGGGTGATTATGGCATTTGCTCGATTCATGCCAATATAGCTGAAAAGGATATCATGCTCGCATATAAGTCCAACAATTGACTTACACATCTCTTTTCCAAGTTGAAATACCTGCATCGGAATTAATATTATATATATGTCAAGAAAATATAGTGATTTCTTGATTTTGAAGTTTCAGTGTTTAGTCCAACAAATGCACAATTATTGCCTGTCGTTGTTTATTAAAGTGTAACGAGCCATCCCGAACCGGATCTGGCCATGCCCATGCTGAAGATTCTCTAGCTGAATCTATGGCACAATTTTTGTTTTTGTTTTTTGCTTTTTTTTTTTGGCTGTATTTGGGAATATTTAAGATTACCAAATAAAGTCTGCTACAAAGAAAAATCTCCCTCAGCCACACAGACGATTTTCTGGGACGATAACAAAGGATGTTGACTGTCCCATTCATCAGAAAGCTGTCACTCCAGAGAAAGGGTTTCCTTGTGTAGACCCTGTTCCAATTAGATCGTCATGAGCCAATCCCTCCAGTAAGTCTAATGGGATTGGCCAAGCCAACAATGAGACCTCGTCGTCATCGTCTATGCATATTGAATTACTGTGGTCTTAATTCATACATATGGCATCCGATGAACAATAGCTAACAACATGTTTACTTGCTTGCATTGAATTAAATCTATTGAATCAATTTTGCTGGAAATGAATTATATCAAGTAATCCAATTCGATGCAATGTAACCAAGTAAACATATGCCAATGTCCTTACTAAACTGCAACTCGCTCGGGGAGAAGAACTAGCATGAGCCAGAGCTACTTTTAATCCACTATGAGCTCAACAAAGAATGCAATATTTTCGTGCACACAACCGTGTCAACTGACAGATACAAGAATCCGCCGAGCTAGCATTTCTTGTATAGTCGAGCAAAAAACCACCCAACTAGAAAGGATATATGGCAGAATATCAGCTTAGGCATACTTGACTGAGCAATAATTGTTGGTGAGAGGCACAATTTGATCACTCACAGTGGCATTGTAGGTAAAACTCTACCTGATCAGAAATGGATGCCTGAAAGCTGTCGACATGTCTGCAAGAATCGGTTTTGCAATGACATCAGCATCCAGCATTTTCTTCACTATGAATGAGCAATAAGTTTGATCTTCATCTTTCCAGCCCATGGCAATGGCCAGTCCGAACTGTGATGCCAAAATGATGGAAGCAGATTCCAGTAGTCTTGTTTCTGCTTGCAATTTGGTACACAACCTAAAACATCCCCGTCAACTTTTGGGAGGATGGAAATAAGGATGCTGCAAAGCCTCATCAACACTTGGTCTGTCGTCCTGAAAATAGAATCATGTTGAAGAATCCCACGGTAGATAATGAAGAGGTGAATCTGCTGAACGGATAAATTTTCCTCTCTTCACTTGGTCCAAAATCATACTTACCAAATTTCAAATGCTAATAAAATAAGAAATCCAATTTAAGCTCGCAATTGAAAGAAATTAGACGAACTGGATAGGATAGCATGTTGGATCATATATTCTAAAAGGATGTTACTCTTAAAGGAAGGAACTTACAGGGTCCCAGAGCAACAAGTGGCGTACAAAACGCAATGCTGAAACATTTGGAAACCTGCAGACACATTCACCATTAAGTCAAAAAAAAAAAAAAAAGATCAACTACACCACATCTCTGTGCTTTAGAGTTAAAAATTCTACCAGAAGATTGAACAAAGTTTTAGGTCCATAAAAACAAGATTTTACATACCATCCTGTGAATTTTCTTTAGCAACTTAAAGAGGGTAGTAGAATAGTTACTACAGAAAGCATAGAAACCAGAAAGTTCGACCATTGACTATCCTTTTTTTTTTTTAATGGAACCATTGACTTATCTTAATAAAGCAAGCAACACTAAAATGACAGTTCCATTGCAATTCTCCCTAGTCTACACTTCTCTGTTGTGGTATTACTCGTGAAGGTTTAAACCAGACGTTTTTCTTCTTTCTGAGGAGAGTTGAGAGCACCAAGAAATTGATAGTTGGCAACAGTAGCTTATTCAGTGAGCAAAAGAGAAGTAAAAAAATCCAAGTTGATCCTGATTTGATATGACAGCAACTTCAATATAATACATGACCCTCTGGCAGACACTACTGGAATAGAGAGACAGACACAGAGATGGATGTTAAGAGATAATTTAAATCCGCAACAGCAGAAACCATTACAATTTCATGTATCCAGTTCGTTATTTAAAGATCACTACATTGTCTTCAAATATTTTCCATTTTCCCAGCTGATTCACTTCTTTCACTGATAAGATATATTGTTTGTCTGGATTCTAGTCTTAGCATGTGATTGTACTGACAATCACGCACACTATCTTGAAAAATTTGCGGCAGGGAGAGATTCATTCAGGCAGAAATCAACAACAAACTTTTAATATATACACAGGCAAGGTGAAGGAAGTGGGAAGCAAGATCACAGCTCTATCTTTGTCACCTCTAGGGTTTAAGCTATATTATGTGAAAACGGCTGCTAGGAGACCAGTTAATTTCATGGGACAGATTAAAAAACATATCTTCTGATGAGATCACAAACAGTAGATACAGATATTACAGATGCACGTGGGCTATGATTGCTAGGATCAGGATTAAAGAGAAAAGATGTATGCTTAGGATTGCTTGAGTTAGTGAAAAGGACCTAAGTTCCTCCAACAGCTCCCCAAATAGCAGCCAAACCAAACAAGTCTTAACTTTAATATAGACAGAATAGAGAAACTGGTTTTAAATAGACAGCTTAACAGGCTTCAAGTTGAACCACATTTTGCTAATCCTATTAGAGGTACAGTTTAATCAAATTTTTATTGTAATCTGTCTTCCCCATGGAAATCATTTTAGAAAATAACAAAGAATTGCATAGTTGGTAGAATATCTACTAGACCAAAGTCTCACCATCCCCAAGAAGATAACTCTTTTGGATAACAGATGCTACTATTTAGTAAGTTGCAAATAACATCAATAGAGGGTCAAAAAAAAAAAAAAAGACAGAGTCAAGCTTACTTTTCCAAAAAAGAGGGTGCAATAGTGTTCATAATTTATACAGCAATTCAGGTAATCTAATGCCAAGATGGACCAAAATACCCTGCCATAGAAGAAAAAAAGATACATTGCATTGAACTTACCCAAGCTTAAGTGGATCTCTACTCTTTATTTGATTAGAAAAGAACTCTTCAGAGCATTTCCAGGATGCAGGTGAAACGCCACCCTGAATCCACAAGAGAACTATTACTGAAAAGATCCACGCGACTTCAATAAGGCCCTTTATTTTTATAATGATAGGCTGACATACCCTAGTGCACTTTAGTAATGCATATGGTGACCACGATTGATAGACACAATAATGAGAAAACACTGATGTCCACAATGAGGGAAAAAATCATTGATAAAGTTTGGGTACTGACCCATCTTATCAATATATTGACAATTGTGGTATATAGAAAGCAGATGAAACAGTGATCATCTATAATTTACAGCCAGAGTGTACAGATAGAACTGTGCCCTCCATGCACCTATCAATGAGTATGTTTAGTATACAGGTCAGCTACTATTTACTATGTTTTTGGCATACAAGTATTTGAAAACACTGATTTCATAATATGCTTTTGATCATAGAAGATCTATAAAGCATAAACACTTGACATTCTACATCAAGAATTTGAATACCTGAGACACCCTCGAATTCTCTCTCAGAGTGTGTGTGTGTGTGTGTGCAATTTAGCTCCAACAAATCCTTCCAAAAGAAGAATCCGAGGGTTCAATCTATGTCAACAATAACATAATGAAAACGGGTATTGGCTGCTACTGCAAGTATGTCACCGTAACATTACAAGGCCAGAAACATCAGGAACAATATAAATCCAATGCAGAGACAATATGTTCCACAAGCATTAGAAAATAACTAATTTTGTAGGAAAAACATTAACTTACTCGTTTCAATGAGTTATGCATTTTTGAGGGACTCCCTGGGAGTAAGATGCATAATTCCATAAACGATCTGAGCCTAGCACAGTAACCCCAAAGATCAATAGGAAACCAAAGAATTCATTCTTCTAACATTATTTTGCACCATTTAGATAATTGAGGCATATTGTAGTTACACAGAAGAAAAATAATCAATTCCTAAAAAAGAAAACAAGAAAAAATATGAATAGTATGTAGCATCACAAATTTCAAGAAATTGTACAAGATCCACATAAAACTTCAGGCAAAGTCAACACCAAGCAATTCCTTGCCACATCTTTCCTAGTTAAACCAAAACTGGAGCCCAAAATTTATTAGGGCAGAAAAGACTCAAGATGGACAATACAGAATAGTAATTCAGCATCTGAAAATGTTTTGAACAAAACCACTTTGGAAGAAACTAAACAGGATTTCTTGAATAATACCAGGCCCTCCATCACAAGCATAGAAATATCGACACACACAATTCCTGAAGTTAAAAATATGAATAGCCTTAATTTAAGAGCAAAGTTGATCCAAAATCGAAAAACTTTTCTTTGAAGAAGATAGATCTCCTCTTCTATCTATTCTTTCATTACTGGCAGTTCAGACAATGAGAGAAATCTTGATTGGCCTAGTCATCAAGAACAGGAATCTAAAAGGTTCCATGAATTGCAACACAATATGCAAGTCCTCTCATTAAGTCTCCAGCCAATTAGAAGGATGAAGGAAGGAAACTCGAACACACAAGTCCAGAAATTTGGCAGTAACTAGTATAAGGTAACAGGTACCAAATAACTTGCCAGTCCAACAAAGGAACACTATACAGAACGAGCAAGGAGCTGGGGACAAAAAGAGAAGCATATATCAAGTGAAACAATGAAGGCATGGCATTTGGCATGATTCATAGAGTAAACTTCAAAATAAACATTTCATAGATGTGAACAAAAAAAAAGCTATCCAATCAACTCTGTTCCATAAAGAATAAGCAACCCACACAGTCCTAGATTCTTCTTCAGCGACTCTTCAAAAAATATAAAAGAAAGAAGGGAGAGGGAAAGGAGAAGAGAGAATGAGAGGAGTACATCTTGTATCACTTGATACAATAATTTGAGTACAAAAGGGGTATTTACATTAAAGAACCATATATAGACAATGCAATCTAACCTCTACTAAAGGGAAGTTGCAACAATAGAGAAATGATGGTGAAATCACAGTCTTATGTTGATCATTTTGATTTTGGTTAACTCTTCCAATCATGCTAAACTGACCTATCACTATCCACGCAACCTTAACTTCTCTAACATTTCAAGAAGCAAATACAATTTTGAAAATGAAAGAGGATCGTTACATGTATAAACTGTGTAAGAATCCAGGTCATCTTAAAGCATTAAATACAAGATAATGAACACATGTTATAGATGTACTTCGACAATGAATACCATTCAGAACTCATCTCCCACATGATGTCGCCTGATTGTCAAACATACTGAATTCATGTAATCGATAATGAGACTCACCTGTAAGCAAGTTCCTTTAAACTTGTACTCCAACCCTCAATATGGTGATCCAGAAGAGCACGAGTCATAGAACTTATTTGAAAAACATTAGGTGATCCCAAAATCATTTCTAACATGACCACTCCAACACTCCATATATCATATCTGACAAAAACAAGGAAAAGGGGTAAAAAAGCGATTAACCATCCAGAAAACAAATTCTCTACCGACCAAACTTAAAAAGCCTAGTGTAAGGAATTGAGATGGATCCAATCCAATCTTCTGTAGCAATAAAGAACAGAGGGAAAGGGGAGACAGATGGATGAAGCTTATACTGTTTGTAATAGACAAATAATCAATCTACATACAATATCTGTAAACATCAACATACTTAGAAGTACAGCTGGCGGGGCCCTTATGCCAACTGGCATTAAGAAGTGCTTCAGGAGGACTATAATCAAATGTTTGCTCAGATCTGGGAAGCAGAGTGTTCAACATAAATATGTATAAAACTCAACCGCAAGCATGATGAGAATGAAAGCAACTGTAAAGAAGCAAATATACCGAGATGGTCCGTTTGATCCGTACAAGTGTCCCAGTGTGAATTCATCTATTGCACTTCCAAAGTCAATTATACGTCTAAAAAATTGAAAAGGCAACAAAAGCCTCAGTCACCAATTTGTATTGCATTAAATTTTTGAGAAATTTTTTTTCAAAATATAGTTGTGTAATTCCAAGCACAAAGTACAATATTAGCAAGGCAAGAAACATTGCTCCATTAACAGAAATGGCATAGGACAACCATTCTTGTAACAGTTTATCAAATAAGCTAACACTGGATTCAAGATTCCCCAAAAATAATGAACTGGAAAACAGCAAGTGAAGATCATCATTGACCATCCACATCACAGAAGCTTCTTGTGGCATGCTGCAACCATGTCAAAGAAGAAAAAAGGAACTTCTAATGCTTGGTCATGATATTTTAAGATCATCAAATGTGTAGCCATGCAAGAAAAAAAAACAAGCAAAAACACTTCACTACCACTGACTGGAGCCTGGAGGAGCCTGGAGGTCCAAGGTACACCTTTGTTTAAGAAAAAAAAAACCCATGTTGAATTGAGATCAATGGTTGCCACCATGCAATGCAATATCAATCAGCAACATGTGACACCAGCTATGTTAGAGCATGAAATCTAAACCAGCCAACCTACAACTACCCACAACCACCTCTTAAGTGATCCAACCCACATGGTAATGAATGGAGACGCCTCAACACAATATAAAGGCTTAACTGATCCCTTGAGTTAACCATGTGGGGTTTAACCACTTAACGCTCCCCCTTCACAGATAGGCCGGTCAGACAACTAAAAACGGGTTTGCCAAGCGGACTATGAAAATGACACTGGGGCTTACAACTTGACAAATGCGGCAGTGACAAACATTGGCCTTTAATAACATGTCAAAGCATCTAACCCAAAACCAGTTGGCAATAAGCAAAGGGGCCTCAACAAAATACAAAGCCTTATCTGACCCCTTGACTTAAACATGTCAGAGTTTAGCACTCAATGGTTAAGAGTTTTTAACAGCAGCAATGGAACACAAACCATGAACTAAAATCGTTGAAACAACAGATATAAAATAAAAAGACGGGCAAAGAAATGGACTCCTCTACCAGAATAGCAGTTAACACTTCCAACATAAAAGTTGAAACCACACCAGGATCAATGTCAAATAGCATGTAAAAGAAAAAATATACCATATTTTACTGCTAATAGATGCAGGTAATATACTGTCAAATATCTTAAGTTTGCAAGGAGGCAATCATACATTCTGGTGGTGAAATTCTTATCCTCAGTAGGTGCCCTCGCGCATTTACCCGTCTCATGGTCTTCAGAACATATGACAATGTTATCTGCAATTATTTTAAAAAAGAAAAATCCAATAACATAAAACCTCAAAAGAATAGTGGACTAGTCAACATGGTTGTAGAATACAAGAGCTACTGAATACATTCGAATATCTAAACCACTTGAACTTATCATTGTAATAACAGAAAAAAGGGGCAAAGAAGAAATTAACATTACTTTAATTATTTATTTCCTAGTTGTGCGTAGCCTAGGGCTGTCTACACATTATTGTTTTCCTTTAATGTTTAAGTTATCGTATCCTAGTAGCTTAAGGCTAGGTTAATTGTGCATGCACTGCCTCAAGGTAGCAGCTTGATGAATAAAAAGACGCTTTTACAATTTCTTACATGGTATTAGACCCCAGCTTTTATGGCCTCAACTTTCACTACGACACTGACCACAAGCATATATCTTTTGTAGTGCTGCATGCACCACATTATAGGATTTATGATACTCAGTAAATTACAATCCATTGTTCTACAAGAACCAAATTATACTGCTCATGTCAAACCCAATAACACATCAGGTGGGATATAGGGTTCTGTGTCCTTGTGGCATTTATTGACCGAGGTGGATGGGAATCCAAGAAAAGTGTACAATCGAATCACATATCTAACAACCTTTTCCAAACAAAGGCTGATCAATTATGCCTTCCCACAAACAAAATAACAACTTTGGAACCTCACCAGGCTTAATATCCCTGTGGGTGATGTTGCGGTCATGACAGGACTTCAATGCCATCAACTGGTTGATGTAATAAAGCACTTAGTTATGTAGTTAGAGCAGTATCTAGAAAACAGACTTGCATATGGATAAAGGAAAAGTCGAGGAAACAATAAAATGCTATACTAAGAGGTGGTTCCAAGAAATAAGAAAGGACTAATTGATCTTTTTATCCATTCAGTTAATGGGAAGAGATATGGACAATGATAGCAACTCAAGGAAATAGGTTCAAATCACATGAGTTGAAAATTTTATTTGGTATTGCAATTTATTTTCTTGCAAATGAGTTTATGCATTGCAACAAATTCCTTGTTGATTCTTTCAAGCAAACAATGCTTTTAGATTTTTCTACTTTATTTTTTAGTTAAACCATCCGACCAAACCCTAATTGGCAATGGTTGGAGAGTCCGCACTGCAAATATCAAGCACTAATGAACCCCTTGATTTAACAATGCAGGATTATGCGAACTAGCTCACCCTTATGTAGGCTCATAGAAGGCCAGACAAAGGCTTATCATGTGGACCATGAAAACCACAATGGAGCTAATAATTGACACAGAAGGCAATGACAAACATTGGATTATAATAGTACGCCAAAGCCTGAAAACCTATAAGTAGTAGGTGGAGAGACCTTAGCATAATATAAAGCACTAACAAATTCCTTGACGTAACGCTGTTCTACTTCTTTGCATGGCCCTACAGTTCATTTCACAAAAAAAAAAAAAAACCTTTTGGCATTTGAATCCCATGGTAAAGTTCAAGACAACCTAGTACTACCCTCTTTTTCCAACTTATCCAACTTTGTGTCCCATTCACTTTCTCTCCTATCAAAATCGAGTATTACAGCCTTTATGCGACTAGACAGTCAACTACAGAAGGGATCAAGAAAATGCATGATCAAGGAAGTGCACATATATAGCAGCCCAACAAAAATAAATAAAAGAATTCGTGATACAGATATACCAGCTGCCATATAATAATACGCATTTCCTCTTGTCCCTCTTTTGTTGTTCTCAACCAGTGCCACCATTTTGATGGATGCAATACTTGGCTCTTTATTTCTTCATTTTCTTTTTCAGCCCTATCTTCTCCTTCTTCCACAGTATACATAAGCTTCGACAATGAAACTCCCTCATGATGAAACACAAGCCATATTTCATTGGACTGAGATTCAAATGACTCAACATATCTTACAATATGGTTCAAACCTTCTTCATAGACTGCTTCTTGACTCCCATTTCTCTTCAGAAACATATTTTCAGAATTCCGCTCATTTTCTGATTTTGGGATAGCCGATCCATTATTTTCCACATTGTTATAGAGATCAGATCGTGCTTCTTGAAACAAAGGTTTCGATAATTTATTTGATATCAAGCGACCAAGAGATCTTGATTCATTTGAAAAAAGTTCACCAAAGTATTTCTCCCGTAGACCACTTAAGTAAACAGAAGCACCTCTCTCCACCTGTCCACAAAATGATCAAGCTGAGAGTCATATACAGAAGAAATACATTAATCTGAAGAGCAACAAATTCAAAGCCTTTCTTATTTCTTTTTGAAAGAAAAAAACCTAGACCCCAAAAGTTCTACAAAAGGGACATCCAATAAGACTGGGGGGAAAAGTTCATGAACAACTCGTATGGAGAAAGAAAGCTAGAAATCAAAATCGTATAAATTATGAAAGCCAGAGGGCAAAAACTCCAAATCCTGCACATTCAAATGCGCAAACAATTTTTTGGGAAATCAATAGAGAAAAAAGGAACTCAAAAGATGAAGTAAAGACGGAGCAACTACAGGCAACCTCTCTACTGGCCCTGAATGAGCAAGTCTAAAAGAAATGCAAACAAAAGCAGCAACATCTTGATGTGTGAAAACAGTAGGGACCATCAGACCTATGATCTGGGGATATCAAGGTCAATTGCATAACTACTGCAGGTACAACTTCCCCAGGTTGTACTTCAAAACTTGAATTGAATTAATAAAGACAAATATGACATGTGATACACTGGGAACAGAGGCCTGACATAAAAACTTAAATGTCTGTTCCTGAACAACTTCAAACAATTCAAGTGAATGACTTACCTTTATACGTTTTAAAATGAATAACTCTTCAGGAGGACTAGCATGATGATCCTCTGAGAATGTACTATTACATGAACTGCCACACATATTAAAATGAGTCGAATTGGATGAGGTACTTTTGTTCTCTTCATCCCAGTCGGAAGCATTACTTCTTTGCTGGCAATGCCAATTTAAAGCCAGCCATACTTCACCATATGATCCATGCCCAAATCTTTTCTTCAGTACATATCTAGAGATGAAATGAGATATTAGAATTAGCTTTCTGTATGGAAAAGCAATAAGAAGTTGAAGCCAGAGTCGCAGATCAACAGTTTCTACAATAACTGATAACCAAATCAACATGGAAAACTGTATTATTATACTGTGAGATTCACAGAATAATTGGGCCCTCCATTAATCTGGGCGCCTTGAGGACCTAGATCTGTCTGTGAATCTCGCAGACTGTGAGGTAATTGTAACTCAATAAAAAAATGCCAGTCACCTTACAATAATGTGATTTTGGTCTTAGATCCCGCTTGATACCCAAGTAATAAACTAAAACTATGATCATACAGAATGGGTCAACAATCTAGAGGAAAAATGTCAGCAATACGAATGATTGGGAATAAAGATGAAGTGGCAAGGTTAAGAACATTCTTTTGCTACTATTCCTTTTAGATATGATTCAATCATGTTGATGATACCCAATAAGAAAAAAAAAAAAAAAAAGCAACTTAGTTGTTCAATTTTAAGAAATTTCACAAAGCAAGCAGACATAGGAAACCACAACATGTAGTCAACCTGCCTGGCAGATGCTGAAAGTAGATAACCCAACCAAAGAAGGTATAAGAATTTGTAAAACAAAAAGTAAAAATCAGCCTTCTTCATCCACTAGAAGCTGCACACCATGAATTTAAAACTATTCAAATTATTAATCACACAAAACAATTGCATGTAGACTTTCAGATGTATAGGTAATAATTCTAGCCTACATCAAGATAATTGGTTTGCTTTATGAGCAGTAATTAACATAAAAGGCCATAATCCTGAGTAAAAACTATTTGCCCAACCCAATATCAATATTTAGTCAGGACTCTAATAAAATGCATAACATAAACAAACATAGCCATCCAGCACTTGATAATGAAAAAAGTTATCCAGCAAGTAGAGGCAGCCAGGCTGAGCAAAATTAGTTTTCCCTTCTTTTCTTATTAAAGTTCAAAGGTAGAAAACTTCCCTAATGCAGAATGTAAGAGTAAACATATTATAGGCTCCCAATAAACCAAAGTCAAGTCGAGGAAAAAAAAAGGAACTTAGCTTAAGAAGGAAAAGTACCTCATGTCCAGTGTGCCATTATTGTCTGATCCATTACTTGAAGTTGGATCATGCAAAGGTATTGATTCTAGCAAACCAAGGAAACTGAAAAATGGTTCAGGATTTGGACATTGGTGGTTAGATCCATCAATAGTTCTCTGAAAGTGCAAGCATGTATTCTTGTCCTTGTCGATGTACAAATTAACAGATCCTCCTGACAAAAATAAAATAAAATAATATTTAATTATTCCCACTTTCTACTTAGTCCCATTAAGAAAATTTTTTTGAAAATAAAAAAATCTTCTGAAGTCAGCAATAATCAGGTGACAAACTGACAACTACACAACCAAACCAAATCCCCTATATGTTATATGAATGGAGTATCAGATTAACTGGGAAAGAAAATAGTGTATACCATAGTGCTGTTCGACAGAGTTGGAGTGTATACCATAGTGTTCTTCAAGGGAGTTAGGCAGTGCCTGTGACTGTTCACATGAATCATCTTGCACATAATTCTTTTGCATTGGCACTGTGTCAACCATATCATCATTAAGCTTCTCATATAGGTAGAAGCAACTATTGCTTCCATGTTTGCGTTCAACCTAGAAAAATGAAATCCATAAGCGTTCACAAAAATTTCACAAAATGGCCAGCATCGCTATACAAAAACTTTATTAGTAAGTCCAGGCAAAGCAAGACGAAACCAATTAAAGAAACTACTATTTCTATCATCAAAAGCATGAATGATTAGGCTGCAAAGGAAATCCTGAAAGTGGCAACTTAAAGTGAACATGAACAGAGTTTCATATCATATTATTAAACTGCTATGCAACAATAGAAGCAAGAGGCCAACCCAGACATGGGGAAAACCAAAAAACCCATCAGAAAGCAAGCATGACAACCGAACAGAGAACCCACCAAAAGATCCATTTAAAATCACAAGAAAAAAGACTAACTAAATGCAATCAAGCTCTGAACTCTTCTATGCGCTTCTTGTCCTCCATAAACTTTTTTTCTAAATAAAAACACTAATCTAGTTACTTCTAAGCAACCTTTTTTATAGGAGATGAAAAGATAAGCTAAAACTGGAAAATAATCTTGAGAACCGGACAGAACATAAACCCCCCGTCTCCACCAAACAGTTAGTTGTGTAACATTTCATAAGTACAGTTAAAAATTGGTCACGACTGTAACATAATTGGAGGGCATAAGTCACGTGTATAATTTAGCCAAATTAAAAGCCATCCTGAAACAATGTACCTTCATGTTCCCTTTTTATGTGACTAACCATATAGATTACCAAAATCAGTCCTAAACCAAGATGTTTGACACTCTTCTTTCACAACAAAAATGAGTGAAGAGATTGAACAAAATAAGAAATGAAGGTTTGCCAAAAGATATAAAAAATTAGTTATTAAACTTACCAATATCCTATTGAGATTAGTTATAAGTGGATGCTTATTCTCTGCTTGCAACGGAACAGAGGTCATCTTGTCACCTAAACAATGTTGCAGATGAAAATAAGATCATTAGCTGCTTAATGCTCCAACTGTTTCTTCTTGTTCTTCTAGACCTCATAGTAAGTGGACTCTCACACATTAGCATGAGAGGAGATTTACCATGAGAGAAAAGAAGCACAAACCTGATACTTTAGACATGAATGTCTTGTATCCATAGGTCTCTGCATCACAGACCCCTTCTATTACACACCTTTCACCAAATGAGCTGTGAGAAATGTATAAAGACCCCAGAGGAACCACAACTGCTGCCATATTATCCATGCTGCCTTTTTCAAAGGCAGCTTTCACCAAGCAATCTGCCAATGAAATTGAACATGAAGAAGAGAGTTCTGTTCTTACAGTACCATAAGCATTCACCTCCCAGAGCAAATCACAAACATCTTGCAAACTCAACTTTTCAAATACCCCATCAGAAGCAACCACCAGATAGCTATCATTTGCAGTCAAAGATTGCCAATCTGTCACTTCAGGTGCAGCTATCACACCATACCTAAGCACAAATTTCAGTAAGATTTTATTCCATTGACATAACCTTGCAAGAGTGACAAGTAATCCTCGTAGATTACAAAAGGACAGTTGACAGCTATACAGTCATGCTTGAATCTAGATATAATTATACCATAAGCTACCAATCAGGATTTGACAAACAACACAAGGAATCTATCAAAAAGGACATCCACAGTTCCTCACTTAAATCGCAGGATTCGAAAGTTCCAGTACTACTATCCTTATGAAAAACCAACAGGCAGTAAATGTTTCCTATGCTTTATTCGCAAAAAGGCATTAAAATTTTGATAAAGGCAAAGAAACTGAAAAAAAAAATCCCTTCTAATACGTTTTTTTTAAATAAAATTAAGAACGGAGAGATTGATAAAACAAAATTTGAAAAATGGTACCGAAGAAAAACCAATAAACTGAAGAAAACTTTTTATGTAATTAGAATCATTTCCAAAAGTTTAGCTTCTTTATTGACTAAAGGCAAATATTGCTGCAGCCATATACAAACCATTTTCCTACTAAATGCCAACCCATAAGAGCTAGGGAACTCTCAAGTATGATTCTTCTTTTATTAAACACCAAATGAGCACAAGGAAGAAATACAACTTCTTGTACACCCTTAGAACCTGCACTTGCTAAATTGATTAACAATACATAACCAAATCCAAACACATCAAGGAAGAAAAGGTTACTACAATATTTTCAACTTCAAAATGTTTTTCAGGTATGCTAAACAAATACCAATCAAACAAGAATGTCTTGGAAAGAATATAAACCTAAACACCATGTAACAGTGAGTGTACTCTTAGTTTAACCCTAGCAAGTTTAAAATCTTCGCTGAATATAGAAGAGATTTGTTTTTCCAGAAGTGATGACAACACCTGTGGGTAAGAGGACATACTAGACCTGAGAGGTGAAAAAAAAATTTACCTATGCTCACTAGGAGAGAATTGGGGAAAAAGAAAAAAATAATAATGTCGTTGTCAGCTCCTAGAAGAACTTACTTCCAAGCATGTACAATGGAAATATAAAATCCATGTAGTCCAACCTCAAGTAATTTGTGGTCTAGGGCTACCTGGTTGACTTTAATGAGGGAGGGGGTGATTCATGCAACTGTTACTTTTTCCCCTGTATCAGCAACTTCATAGTTAGGCATGCTACCTTTTGTAAGGAATATTGCCTATGGCTCGGGAAACAGCCAGCTGGCCATTCACTCGTGGCACACCACCCCATTCAAGAACATGACCACCAGCTGCTTCTACTCTAGACCTTTCATCCTCCCGATTGGGATGATGATCACTGGTCAATTCCTTGACAGTATAATGGGCTAGCCCATTGGTGTCCACTGATTTAGAGCCATAATTTTTCCTATGTGCAATCAACCCATTACGCCGTTGCTCCCTGTACAATCTTACTAAAGTAGCTGCAATTTGTATAAATTGAAGCACATCACTTTCACAATGAAATCAATGGGAAATAACTGCACATAATGGATCCATACTTGACTGACAGAGATGAAGTTGAATCATAAGGCTAAAATACATACACTTGGATAGATTATCTAAGTGTTACACTGCAAGGACATGCGTCAGAAACTTAAACAGTAAAAAGGTAAAATTAATTGTGAGATCACTATTTCTGTGTTACCTCTGACTTCTGCAGGAGATTGAAAATGTTCAGAACATAAAAGTGCCTTCGAATCTCCAATGTTAGCAGCCAGAATTTGATCATCAGCTATCAGTATTACTGTTGCAGTTGAACCTGAATCGAACTTATTTCTCAAAGCTTCCTTAATAGATCATTTGAATGTTTCAAAGATCAACAAAGGGGACCATTGAGGACATAACATTCCGCAGAAAGGAAAGAAGAAACAAACAGGACTTGCCTTAGAAAATGTAGCATCTATATCATGGAGTGCCCTTAACAAAGATTCCTTCAAAATATCCAAATGGAAAGAATTATCAAGATTCTCCGGGATGGAAAATTTAAACCTGCAGAAGTATGTAACTTATAATCAGACAGATATTGGTTGTTTCTCTGAAAAATAAAGAAATCATATACACTTGACACAAGGAAGGGAAGGATTATCAGTGCTCCAATTTTGAGTTCCAAATTGCACTAGAGAAGGACTCCAAATATATAGACAACTATCCAATCAATAGCTCAAGCTAGTTTCATATGGCTAGACTGTATATTTTCAGCCTTTGACCTTTTTAAGATACAGTTTCAGGACACTACAGATGTAGCATGAATGATACTTACGGGAAGCATATTGACACGCTAATGATAACTATATCTGTCAGTATCTAAGAACCTCAGAAAACACTTGTTCCACGAAGAGTTGCACGTACAGACAACACTCTCACTTGCAATTAATTTATTAATTTGTAATACCTTTAAAGAAGAGTTGCCATAACATTGCAAAGGAAAAATAGAAAGTCAAGTAAAAATGCACTTCTCATAGGCAGTTGAAGGAGTATAGAGAACCAATGAGAGATTGCAAAACAACCTTTCAAAGTTCAACTCATGCCCACCACGTTTTTCATTCCAATCAAGAACTGGGAAGACAACATCCTGCCCATGAATGTTCTGCAGCGTGTCTTTCGATTTCTTCAAGATGACAGAGTAGGTTGAGTCCAAAAGAAAGTACGTATGTAATGCAAAATACTCCAATAATAGCCTTGACGCCATCTCACTAGCTTCAGCACCGTTGTGCCCATCAAAAACTGCCACGACTCCGACTGGAACTTGCTTAACACCCATTTTACCTGCCATAGCAATCATAAATTTCAAGCAACGATTGCAACGGCTAACCAACAGTAGTAATATAAATTTGTGTAACCACTCTCTGTTTCAGCATGGTTGACATAACATTGTAACCTTAGATAGAACTGGAACTATTTATTTTATAATATGCGTACAACTGTTTTTTGCCCTATCCAAACATTTGCTTACAATTATAACCGTCATGCCCGCATGCTCCCGGCAACCAAGTTCATTATGGAAAATCAGACAAGCACATGTACACACATATATAAATATTTAATTGCGGCGCCAGTTGATAAAATTCAAAACATTTTGCGAGAAGAAAGAAAGAAAAAGAGATAAAATCCCATAACTCTGAATTCAATCAACAGGCATTACAAAACTAGAAGCACGTAAATTAGAGAGGTACTGGGGAAGGGAATGAGGAGATCGAGGGCGCATAGCGTTCGATCCTCCTGGGATTTTCTCCGGCCCTGAAGAACGGCTGATTGGCATCGGGAAACCACATCGGCGGTAGTGCGCTGCCGGTAGCCCTGATTCCGGAGGTTCCATTGGGGGCATTTCGGGGACCGGAAAACTGCCGGCGCACCTCCTTCCTTGTACACCGTCAAGCACGTCGATGATTCTCCGGCAGATGAAATCGAAGAGGACGACAGAAACCCTAGAACGAACAAAGCCGATTGAAATAGAAGTTTCATCAATTCGGAAAACTAATTCCCTCCGCTTCCGTCAAATCCAGTTCGGGAAGAGACAAAAAGTAGTAGGCAAAACCGAAACAGCGTCAGATGAGAGGCACTGAGGCAGCAGCTTCCCGCGCCAAAAGATTTGTTACCGCAGAGGTGGGAAATTTTGCGGTCGGTTTGGGAGGATTAAATAATAAGTTATTTAATATATTATTTTTAATATACTAATTAAAATTTGAAACCTACAAGTATTTTAAATATTTTTAAATTAATTAATTTTAAATTTTCTATTCTAAGTTATGAAAGAAAAAATATAAAAAATATATATAGTGTAAATTTTTTTAATGACATTGATTCGGCATAAAAAAAGTTTAAAAAGATTATAGTAAGTTTTAACAATTTTCTAAATTGTGATATGAAAAACGATATTGGCATAACTTAGCTATCCACATTTTAAATTGCCCATTTAAGACCTTTCAGGAATTGTCTAAAGCTTTGCATTGATAGGGAATTACACAATATTAGAATTACAACTGAAAAATGATTCACGATCAATTTAAAACATTGTGATTTAATGGTAAGCCTTAAAAAGCAATTGTCAAGCACACAGACTTGATAAATAAGCATTGAGTTGATTTAAAAAATGGAGCTCTTGGTCTACAAAAATCCATTATTAAGAATTGCTGCATTTTAGGCCTACCAAGTACTTTATAATATAACAAATTAACAATTGCAAAGAGAACCGCATACATGCGAGTACCTTGATTTTTTATGTATGTTATAGTATATTTTCAGAACTTATACTTAGTAGCTACTCATATCCTTTTATCCATAGTAGTATTTCATTTTTATAGAAAACAATTTATGTTTGGGTGAAAGTAATTGACCATAACTTAAAACCCAACCCAATTTATTGGGTTATGGTCGGGTCAATTCATAAGAAAAATGGAAGTCCGGTTGACCCAAACTTGACGCAATTCAAATAAGCCAAAAATTAGGTTGGTTTGGCCCATCTCAATTGGCCCGATTAACCCAAAAAGCCCAACCCATCTACTTTAATTCTTACCACATCTCATCTTAGCCCAGCCTATAAATAAACTCTCTACCTACAACTAGTCTCACTCAACCCAATTCTCTAACTCTCAAAATTTCCCCAACCCTTGTTGTCAAAGACTCAATTTCTTTTTTAGCTTTCCTTCATCCCTAACTGGCCAACCCAAGCCAATTCCCTTGTCATGCCAATTGCCACACCAAAAACTCTCATCCTTCACACCCTGCCCTCCCTAGCCCTCCTCCTTACGTGTCCAAAGCTGTTTCGCCTTCCTCACTCATCGTTGTTGCATTGCCCTTGATCTTCTCCTGAACTCACACACATCATTGCACCTTGCACGCCATCCTCTACCCATCGCTATCAATCTCCTCCTCAATGCACACATCACTACTAAAAAAAGCTGTTTTTCCAATGGATAAATTACCAATAAGTTAAACCATTAATAAAAAATTTAAAATTTACCAACGGTCAAATACATTAGGAATTTACCTTTTTTCCAATGGCCAAATCACTAATGACCAAATTGTTGGTAATTACTAATGCGTTAGATCGTTAGTAACAATTACCAACGGTCATGCTGTTGGTAACTTTTTAATGGCTTAAACAATTGGTAATTACTAACGTGAAAAGCCGTTAGTAAGGCTTAAGCTGTTAAAAAGTGAAAAAGAAAACACCCTTTTGAAACAATCATGAAAATTTTGGGACTAAAGTGAAATTTTTCCTCTATTTCAATATATATATATATATATATAATAACCATATCTATTATAATAATTATAAAATAATTATATATGATATAATAATCACATATATTTTATTCAGTTATTTACTTATTTATTTATTTATTTATTATTATTACATAGTTTTTAGAAAGTAGTGATATATTTTTATGAAAAATGCTAAATAAAATATTATCAAATATATTATATACTCCCTTCATCCCATATTCTTTGCACCATTTTATTTTTAACAATTAATCTATAATTTTTTATTTTCAACATTTTAGTATATAAATAAAAAAAATTTACATAAGAATGATAAATTAAGACATATAGTTTCTACATATATTTTGATAAGCTTATATTTATTATTATTATTTCTCTCATATTTAGTATATTTTAATATATTTTGAACCTTAAAGATATATTTTGAGTATGTTTTGTAGCTTAAAACATATCTGGACTCAATTAATTGAAAGTGGATTTAACTTGCAATTTTACAAGTTTTAATTTGGTTGTGTTCTTTTAGGATTCTGACAAATTGATGATGTTCCAGTAGAAAAATCATATCTTAAGCTACAGAGATCATAATGGAGTAATTCTTGATTCATTGGAAAGCTAACATCTAGAGCTACAATTCACATGTAAACTATGAAACCCAATTTTCATGTTAAGATGGTCAAATTCAGCTTCAAAGTTGCAATTTATGAGTCATCGCTGGTTCAGAAGTAGCTGCGGTATTTTAGGTATATATTTGGCTGTAGATGTCCGTTTTATATGATTCAAGTGTCATTTCGAAGCTAAGAAGGAGCTCTACAACTTTCATGCTTTGAGTTTTGAGAAATAGTGACTGCATCAAGGTCAAATCTTAGCTTGAAGTTGTTACTGCTGTCTTGGAGCATTGCTTGACTGACAACTTTGAAATCTTTTAGTTATTTTAAATCTTTTTATTTGTTTGGGGTACTTTTGTAACAATATGAAAAATTTAGGGAGACTTTATGCATTTAGCACACTAGGCTACACTTTTTAGGTTTTGGTATGGTGCCTGACGCTTTTGGGGAGTTTTGCAATTTCAGTTTTTTTTATCATTGTTCTTTGTTTCTCTTTTAATTATGGCCGAGTAATTTTCTAATTCAGTGCTAGGAATGATTTCCATTGTCAACATCGGTTATGAGGATTAATTTTATTTGCTTAAATTCTCTTTAAATTCAAGTATTTACTATTTTATTCTTCAGATTTATTGCAATTAATTTTTCTGTTCTCGCTTGTTGAATTGGTTATGCGATTGCAAATTTGCTTGATTTTCTTTCAACTGCTTAGGTGAAAAATTCAATTAGAAGCAAGTGAATTGATTGGAGATTATTTTTTATTTATGGTTAATTCATATGGAGAAGTAAGACAGGTTAAATTATTCAAGATTTTGAATTATTGCCTGGAATAAACTTTTGTTCATTGATCCTAATGCTAATTTTGGGTTTATTAGAAATTATTTTTCAATATCTAGTTACTCAAAATTAAGAAATTAATCTGAATCTTTTTCTGATTAATTTTACTGTTGAATTTTTTGGTTCTTTTAGCTTTAAAGAGAATCTTGTTTATTTGATTGGATTGAAGAAATATTTTCTTTCGATGATCAACTACGTGATTGGAATGGATAATCAACCCTGAACTGAATGTTTTTAGTATTGGTTAATTTTATTTTGATTCTACAGTTAATTTAATTCAGGATTCAATTCAAGAAAACCCTCCAACCTTTTATTTTAGTTTTTTTATAAGAAACTTTCGTTTAAGAAATTTTTCTTGGGATTCGACCTAGTTTTCACTGTTAGATTACAAATTTATTTATTCTAAGTTATTAGGGATATCAGAATTATTTTTTATCAGTTATTTTTAAAAAAAAATTAAACAAATACCAATATAAATAAATTTAAGTTAAACTAAGCGAAAAAGTCAAATGGTACAAAGAATATGGGACAGATGGAGTATATTATATATACATATAAGCGTCTGCTGGACCAACCCATACACAAATACATATTGGGCTAACCAAACCCAAACTCAACTTCACCTAACCTAATCCTAACTATATAAACCCTCGTATCTCAACCTTCTCTTCTCTCCTTCACCTCTCATTTAATTTTTATTATTATATATGGCTATAAATGAATCGAACAAATATGAACAAGTTATGCTCGTGTTCATTTATTTAATTTTTAGAAAACACGAACAATAAACGAATGCAACTTCTCTATTCGTGTTCATTCATTTTTTAATAAACGAACACGAACACAAACACAAACAATTAAAGCTAATGGCTACTACTAATCTGAATTGGAGTGAGTCTAGCAATTGCTGACCGGACAATAGGCGATAAAGAGAAAGATTATGGGCTAGGGCTATAGGACTCAGTTTGGTACTGCAACCGGTTTATACTGTGAATAAAAGAACTGATTATACTTAAGGAAACAAAAATAATAGATTAATTTGGAAGAGGTTGTGGCTGGGCATAATCATGTGTGTATGAAGTAAGTAGACACTAATAAAAATATATAATATATAAAATATATATAATAATAAATATACAACTAATAAATAAATAAATAAATATAAATGAACAAATAATAAATGAATATAAATGATCAATAACCGAACGGTTCGTGAATGTAAATAAAAGAATACAACCCTGTTCATGATCGTTTATTTAACTAATTGATCAGAAAAATTTATTCGTGTTCATTCATTTAACTAAATAAACAAACTCCTACCGAACAATTCACCAAACGCTCTGTTCATTTACACCCTTAATCAAACACGTTAGTATTTACCAATGACTTAAACCATTGGTAATTTACTAATGGCTTAAGCCGTTAATAATCCACCAACAGTTTAAAGGCATTGGTAAATACCAACAGCCTAGCTCGTTGGTAAAAGTTAAACTGTTAGTAAAAAGCATATGAATTTAAACCATTGATAATTTCCATCAGTCATTTTTCCAACGACTATACATTAGAAATTACCAATGGCTTAGTTTTAAGTCGTTAGTAAAAAAATTTCTAATTCGTTGATTACTAATGGGTCGCTACCAACGGTCTCGTGTTGGCAATTTTGAAATTACTAACACGTGGCCATTGGTAAATTCTTTTTTTTTTTTTAATAGTTCATGCAAGGGTCGATCTCCTCCTCACCATTTCCAACAACGAGTAAGGATGGAATCAGTGAGGATGAACTAGCCGATGAAAATAAATACATCACATTTAAGCTGAAGGCTTTAATGAAGTCGGTGGGGGATAAAATCAACATGAAGCCGGTGAAAATGGAGTGTAAGGAATCAGGCAGATGGATGCATAAATCCACCTCAGGTTGAACTAACCCAACCCAACCCAAACTAAATTTTTTCATGTTAGGGTCAATTCGGGTTTGGAATTGGAGTACATGAATGGGTCCAATAATTTCAGGTACCATATAGTATACGGTTTTTCTAACGGTACAGTACAATACCGGTATCGTATTATATCATTTCGGATGTACCGGTTTTAAATATTTTAGGTATATAGATATATATAAAAATAAATATATATAAATATAACATATCAATTCATAGAACATACAAAAATTTGATATTGTAAAAGTGTGAATTGTATGTTATATTATTTTGATTAATTAAGAGTTTCTTATATAAATATTCTACTATATATATTGAAACCATAATTTTAAGATATGAAAAAAATAAGAGTACAAATTTTCTTTCAAATAATAATAAATGTTTGTCATCTAAAACTTATCAATTAGACATACTTATAATAAATTTTGGCTTAAAATATAAAAAAAAAATTATCTATAGTTAATTGCCTAAAAAATGTAGTAATTTGATTAGTTAAAAAAGTAGTGAAATTTTGAAACAAAATACAAATTAGAAGTTGGGTGGGTAGCTTGGTTATTGGGAAGTGAAAGGCAAAAAGTCTTGTAGTGCTGGAGGAGAATTTTTCAGGTGGAGGGTGGGTTAACTTATTAAACTAATTATAAAATTATTAGTTATATGTTATATAACAAAGGCAGAGATGTGTTATGGTGGCTGTAACTCACTTTCAAACATGTGGTTGAGATTTTACACAAATTTTGCTCGTGGACAACGTATTGCCCAAGAAGCAGAATTGCCGAGAATGAGTGTATTGCCGGTACATGTCGGTATAAAGCTTGAGACGGAATTCGCTGGTTCGGTACGTCGCTCAAATGGTAACGAGATATACCAGTCGGTACGGTATGAAATTAAAAACGATGACTAAAACACAACCCAACACTCATCGAGCAAGGGAAAAAAAACAAAAGAAAACATATTAGACTAGCACCGATTTTCAATGTATTTTTTAATACACAAAATCATGACAAGAAATTTAAGTTAAAATTTTACATCAAATGGGAGACTTTCCGTGATGATTTAAACTTTTAAGGTTAGAAATGGCACATGAACTTTAGAATTAGACTACTATGCCAAATCATTTAGTTTGGCATTTCTTTCAGTTCTTGCAACTAATTAAATAAGAAAAAACATGATCTATAATAATAATAATAATAATAATAATAATAATAAAAGATTTTACATGACGTGAAAAGGCCCATTTGTTGCCACTTATTCATTAAAGAACATTGTTGTTTTGGCTGGGTTCTCATCTGGAGATGTTTTGCATTGGTTGAGGAATAATGTGGTAGGGGCTATGGAAACCGAATAGAAACATAGATCACAGGATCGTCGTGTATTACTTGGTAAATAGTATTTGTGGCATGATTATTGTAACAACCATGACCGCTTATAGAGTGGGAGTGATGATTACAGAGCAAATATGTGGCGTCACATAAGGGAACACATATTGATGTAAAGCGTAGGATGCAGTTTCAATGATAATAAAGTAATGATATGATGGCAGAATAATCATGATTTTCTAATCAAAACTAGACAGAGGTTTGTGAACCAGACACAAAAGGCTTGGAAAAACATGGGATGGTTGAGTTATGAATCGACGAGGAAGACTGTCATGAGGCGTGGTGTGTTAAGGGTGCTTCATGAACATCATTTGCTCGAGAATGACAATGGCTGAGCAATGATAATCATTCGTCCGAAACCGGCAACTAGGATATGAAGGATTTGGTATGAGAATAATTGAAAACAACCGGTTGTGGGTGTATCAAGGGTGGCTATTTGGGTGGTTTTTGTAGGAGTTGTGTTTTTTTATGTTTATTTATACTAATAACTGATTCAATGGTTTTATCATTGCTCTTCTTCTCATTTGGGGTTGGCAAGAGATGTTTGCTATATCTTGGTGTCGTGTATATGTTGCAGGCAATTAGTGGGTTTAACTCCAGGATGAGTAATATGTTATAGATTATACCTCCCCATCAATTCATCGTTTCCCTACTGTTTGTGGTGAAGCTAGAATAGATTTTGATATCACCTAATGTGCCGCCGAAAGTTTGCAGTAGGGGCAGTTTTAAAGGCAGAAGAGAAGAATGGTGTGACAGAGGAGCTGTCTATGAATCCAGTGAAAATTGGGCAGTCATCGATGGAGGAGCCATTAGCCATTTTCAAGAATGCGACCCGGGAGGAAGTATTGCTCCACACAGTAGGTTATAATTGTTGGAACAATTTTATGTTGCAAGTTTAATTAATTTGTAAGTTCCACATAAATTGAAAATGTGTTTTGGTTATTTGATTTTAATTAATTTCATAAATTAATTAAAATTCAAAGAGTTGTGACTCTTTTAACAATTGTGTCATTTGTAAGAGACAATTTTTTATGAATAATTGTGTCTATATTTTAAGAGACACATACTTATAAATAGTTGTGTTTGTTAAGAAAAGAGTTGTGTTTTTCTTTTTTCTATATAAATGAAACATTTCATAAATTTGAAAGAGATTGTTCATAGAGCTTTATTATATCTTGAAGGTAAAATTCTAGTACTTTATAGTTGGAGAATAATTGTCTTTAAAAAAATAAAATTATTTCATGTCTCAAAGTCTTTCTTCATCTCTATCATCCTTATTTTTTTAATAATCTAAAGACAACTATTCAATCGATATAAAAGCGAAGATTGATGTCAAAGATTACGATTTCTCGATTTAAAGTTAATTGTAGGAACTTGGGCGGCTATATTGTTATAGAATCTCCACAAACGAGGTATCTCTATAATTTTTCTATAGTTTTTATTTTTATGAATTAATCCAATTAGTACATATCTGACTCTACATGATAACTAATCATTGTTTTATTATTTACTGAGTATGAAATTGAAAGAAATTCATTTTGGATGAATTTGAATATGATGAATTATGACAACAAAAGCCGTATATAAGTCCTTGATAATGATTACCCTATGACTACTATTGGTTTGTGGGCTTTATACAATTTGACACAAAGAAAATTACCCCAGTGGTTAGGTGAACCAATTTTCAACAATTTGATGGGGTCGAGCCATAAAATATATAGGCCTCAATAAATTATCAAATAATATTGTCAAAATTATTACTTAAAAAACATGGATAAAAATGTTATTGATAGTCCAATGTACTGAGTCATAAATTGTACGAGATTATATATAGCATATCTTGTTTACAATATACAAGGAAACATAGCAAAAAGCACTATCAAGCAAGTTTCAAAAGTTTTAGAATATTTGCTAAGGACAAAATATTTGAACTTGGGGTAAAATCCAAATTTAGTTCCTTAACTATTTGATTTGTTCTAAAATGGTCCTTTAACTCTAAAAATGACTATTGAGGTCCGCTAACTCAAGCACACATTCAATTCGAGTCCCATCTGTTATATTAGCGTTATTTTTGACAAAAAATGCATACATGGCACTTAATACCCCCTGCTTGACCCCCACAATGCCACGTGACATCCTCTTTTATGACAACAAGTAATAAAATTGAGAGAACAATACATATTAGACTAGAATTAACAAAAAACCCTAATTTTTGGTACTTAAGTTGTTAATTAACCAAATCTTCCCAAATCTTCTCTCGCCGCCGTTACCATATTCTCTCCCTTCTCCGGCCAAATCTTCTCCCGAGAGTCTCTTTGTTTGGCGCTGCAGAGATCCATTCACTAGTGGATCTTTCGGTTCGGCGCGATCCATGGTGATTCTTTCCGTTTGGCATCATCGGCCTCGGTCCTCCTTCGATTTTGTTGCCAATTCCCTCCGATAGCCGTCGCCTCTGCCGTCATCTCCAGTCACCATCTTCGGTCATCTCCTCCTACTCCTCCGATTCTCTGATTCTGTTTCCTTTGCTCCTTCAATTCTCCGCTCCTCTGATTCCCTGTCCCTGCCCCTAGCCCATCTGATTCTTCCTTTTTATCTCCTCCTACTCCTCCAATTCACCGTCACCGTCATTGTCACCTCCTACCCCTTCGATTCTTCATTTCTATCTTCGGCTAGGGATTTGATTCTCCAATTTAAGACGGTGACGAAGGGAAAGAAGATTCGGTTGGAGAAGGGCGAGAAGATGGTGACGACAGCAAGAGAATATTTGCAAAGATTTTGTTAATTAACAATTTAAGTCCCTAAAATTAGGTTTTTTTGTCAATTTTAGTCTAGGACTTATTATTCTCTCAATTTTGTCACCTATTATCAAGGGGTATTAAGTGTCATGTATGCATTTTCTGTTAAAAATAACGCTAATATAATGGATAGGACTTGAATTGAATGTATTGTTTGAGTTAGGGGACCTCAATAGTCACTTTTAGAGTTAATGGACCATTTTAGGACAAATCGAATAGTTAAAGGACTAAATTTGAATTTTACCCTTTGAACTTGTACTATTCAAACTATCATCATATGTTAGAAGGATGTTCTATTATAAACTGAATGACAAATACTAATGAGTGGATATTTGTTATGCCAGGATGCTAGAACTTTGACATCTAATAAATAGATTTTAATTGTGTTAAAGTTTATCTTTTGGCTATTAAAGGTAATGAATTAGAATAGTTTAAACATTGTTACTTAAAATAGAGTTGTGGCCACAACCAACACCAATAATTTCTTACATTATGTTATTGAAATTACTATCTTGAGAGCACATAGTGAAATTTGTAATAGAAAGTATAGACATATTAGTATATGACATGATTATATCCGTAATTAATATTAATAGAGTGATCACTGTTATTTATGTAAAATGTGGATATAACAGATTTGGTTTATCTCTATAATGAGATAAATGAGACTTAAATCCTCAATAAAAGCACCTGTATTAGAAACCCTACTTTAAATTAGTTGAATACTAATCTAAACATTACTAAAAAAACCTTGTTTTTCTAAAGGGAAAATTACTAATGCGTTAGATTGTTGGTAAAAAAATTTAAAATTTATCAATGGTCAAATGCGTTGGTAATTTACCAACGGTCCAAGGCATTGGTAATTTACATATTTTTCAATGGGTAAATTACCAACGTGTTTTTTACAATTGGTAAATTTTAAATTTTTTTACCAACAATTTGGCCATGGGTAGTTTGCCTGCTGGAAAGTATTATTATTATTATTATTATTATTATTATTATTATTATTATGTTTCATAATATATAATATATAAATATTAATAATCTCATATGCTATATTTTAGAAAGGAAAGTTTTAAAATGTTAGAAAGTAAATTAATATTTTTAAAAATTTGTTTACAAATAATAATAATAATAATAATTTAAAATATATATTATTGTATAAATATATCATATATACTCATTAGGTCATACCTAACCCAGCACATATGTATTTATTCATTGGGTCAAAGCCTAGCTTAACCTAACCCTAGGTATAAAAACCTTTAGCCTCCCTCAGCTACCTCTCTCTCGCCCATTCATCTAGCTATTCTCCTCCCTTTTATCAGCCTCCTCCCCCGCCTCTCCCTCTCACTCTCATCTGTCTAAGTCATCCCTCTCTTTTGACCTTGTCATCCAAGTCATCCGCATCATTGTTTCTCATCACCGTTCGTGTTGACCTGGTCACCATTTCCACCCTGACTTTGCCTCATTTGCTTCAGTATGCTGCCAACGTCTATTGATCTGTCGTTCCTCGTTGGTTTTCCTACGCCTACTACCATTTTCTCCCTGGACCTTGCCATTGTTTCTGCCTTGGCCTTGCCTCATCTGCCTTAGTACGCCATCGATGTCTCCTAATCCATCATTCCTCGCTTGTCGCCTCGCCTCGTTATTGATTTTAGTTTTGATTTTGTACATCTGGTTGTCAGTTTCCTTTTGACTTTGAAGATCTAGTTCTTTGATTGTTGATTTGGTTTCAATTTTTGAATTTTTAGTTAATTTTTTGTGTGATTTTTGAATTTATTATGACTATTTGAAATTTTTAAAATTTTTATTAATTTTGGTAACTTTTCTAAATTTCAGTAATTTTTTAATTTTGAATTTTTAGATTTTTTGTTAATTTTTAAATTTGTATTAATTTTATAAAGTTTTTGTGAATGTTTAGTTAATTTTTGTGTACTTTTGTAAATTTTTAGTTAATTTTTGTGAAATTTTTATTTTTAAATATTTTATGAATTTTTGAAAATTTGTGTACAAATTAAATCTTAGTTATATAATTTATCTAAATATAACTTTTAGTGATTATAACACATAGTTTTAATATTAATTTTTTAAATTTTTTTAGCTTTTTTAAAATGGTAATTTCCCAGTGGTTCTTCGTTGGAAATTGGTTTATTTTTAAAAAAATTTCAAGATAATTACCAATGGCTTAAATCGTTGGAAATATTACCAACGGCTTAAACTATTGGTTAGTACTAATGGTTTAAGCTGTTGGTAAATGCCAACGGTTTAAGTCATTGGTAAAAGTTATACCAACATAAAAACTATATGATCTTAGACCATTGGTAATTTCCATTGGTTATTTTTGTAACTATTATGCATTGGAAATTACTACCGGCTTAGTATTAAGCCATTAGTAAAAAAAAATTTCAATGCATTGATTACTAATAGCTTACTGTCAACGGTCTTGCGTTGTTAATTTTGAAATTACCAACCCGTGGTCATTAGGCAAAAACAAGTTATAGTTATGTGCTTGTGTGCACTGGACTAGTGCAAACAATTATTGCAATTGGTAAGATGAGTTCTTATTCTCAATGGAGTTATCACAATTTGTGTCTATAAGCAACCGTGACCAATTAAATGGTGAAACTCCTTCTATATAATATTGAAATGGTACTGTTTTAATTAAGAATATTAAGGAACTTCTTATAAATATTACAGAACTTAAGATTAGCACATGATTTTATTTAATTGTTCTAAGGTAGGAGAAAAATCTTGATTAAATTTTGATGAGTTTTATGTGTGTTATGTCTCTAGTTCCAATACAAAGAGTTGAGATTCAAATCTTCGTGATACCTATAATTTCAATAAAACTTTGAGATATACACATTAATTGAATGTTCAAATCAAAAGATACTAGGGGTGTATGTTATTAGGGATAGGGGTGGTAACCCCCAATAGAATTTTGAAAATTTTCATTGGGTTAGTCATATGTGATGCAGTTGTAGAAAAAATAAAGCTAGGTACTTATGTATAAGTTTTAAAATTAACAAAGGACTTTTCTATCTCTTGACTTTTTTTAATGTTTTAATGCCAATCTAATGTTTTCTTTGTTGGTTTTGCAGAGATTGCACGCGAGTACAGCTAAAGTTTTTACTATCTTTGCTCTCTTCAGGCTTCAGCAATTCGCTATCTTCACACGACCTTAAATTTTTTAATTACTCTTCTTAGTCTCTTTGGCTCCACTTGATTTTTTAAGTAAGTCAAGTTTTTTTTTAATGTCCAAGAATGTTGGAAAACTTTTCAAACTCTATAGGAGATGCAGATTATCTTCAATCTCTAATTGTTGAATCTTCTCAACAAACTCCAAGAACTTTAAATTCTACAAATGTTTCTATAGTATATGATCCAGGGTTGCACCCACCTATGTGGCATATCCAGTTAACAAACGAGATAAGATAAGAATGGTCTATTTAAATGCTAGTCCTTGTCAAATAAAGTATGAGCATCATCTTTCTAGGCCAAAAAACAATCAACATAAATTTTAGTAGTCATGATTTTTTTAATTACCTTGGTTTGAGTATTCTGAAATAAAAGATGTTGTATTATGTTTGTACTGTTATCTGTTTATAAGGAAATCAGAAGCACAAAATGGTTTTGATTCTTTTACTATAAATGGTTTTCAAAAATGGAAAAAGGTTAAAAATGGAAAGAATTGTTCCTTTCTCAAATATATGGAGTTAGGACCTTGTTTCTTACACAATAATGTCGTGAGTAATTTGGTGACATTATTAAACCAATTCAGTCATATTGATAAGGCAATAGAGAAACAATTAGAGGAAAATATTGAAAAGAATAAGCTCCAGTTTAAAACTTCAATTGATGTTATCATGTGGTTATCTTTTAATGGATTGTCTTTAGAGGCTATGATAAATTTATTGATTCAAAAAACTAAGGGAATTTTCTTGAGCTACTAAAATATGTAACATCTTATAATGATAAAGCGGCAAGTGTTATTTTAGAAGATGCTACAATTGCTCTAAAAAGAATGCTTTCATTCGATTTTATCTTTATTGTTCACTTAATGTATGAGATTTTTTGTATAACTGATATTAAATGCCAAAATTTACAATAAAAAGGTCAAGACATTGTAAATGTAATGGACTTTGTGGAAATTACTTCATTGTGCTTACAGGACTTTATGAGAGATGAATGAGATTATTTTATTCGATTTGCTCATTTTGCTTAAAACATGATATTGATATTCTAAATCTGAGTACTCCACATTTTGTGGGGCATAGTAGTCGCCGTCATGATGATGTTGATGTGGAGCATTATTATCATTTTGATGTGTTCAATGAAACTATAGATTTTCAATTGTGAGAGATTTTTTTTAGGTTTAATGAGCGTCTTATAGAGTTTTTGAAGTTAGGCTCATGTTTGAATCCAAAAAGGGTTTAAATAATTTGATATTGATTCTATTTATAGCCTTACACAGAAATATTATCCTCATGTTCAAGATATGAACATGACTTGATGTCGTCTCAATTATTACATTTTTATGTTGATGTTAGAAATTTGTCAAATTTTAAATGATTGTCATCAATAATTGAGTTATGTCAAGTTTTAGTAGCTACTGGAAAGTCAAGTTATTACTTTTTGATTGATAGATTGATTCGTTTGATATTGACTCTTCTTGTGTCAACTATGTTGGGTTTCGGGAGCCAAACAGCGCAGCGGAATTTAACCGAAACCCTCCAGGATCCAAGTGAAACGGGGTAAACCGGGTGTTCGAAAATTTCATACCTAATTTTCGGTTGAGATCTCTCACTCAACTGTAGAGTCGAATCACAAAACCTGAACAGTTGACGTGTTCAGGCTCTCTATGGTATCCACACGAGCCTCTCGGGATCACCACGCTTCCACCACGTCCCGGCAGATGCGTTTCTCTTGCGCTCGCAGTGCTAGCTTGCGTCCTCCAAGGAATTGCAAGAGAAGAGTGCGGCTGTCCTTTTGGGAGGCTAGGGCAAAGAGACCTCCGAATTTCTCACTTAAAAGTTGTATTTATAGTGAGACTCAACTTCCAGGCCTAATGGGTTTCAAAGCCCTAATCCAATTAGGATTTAATTTCGGGCTTAATAATGGCTCAACTCCTTGGCCCATTATTAATACGAAATTAAAGTGAAACCATAACCCAAATAATTAGCCCATGCACTCTAATGATCCAAATAGCTTTATGTGTGCGACCCAATAGGCTCTTGCCATGTTGGCAATGATCATAAATCACATTTATGATCATAAGCAATGAGCGGTGTCTAGCAACACATCATTGCTACCCAAGTGACAAGATTGTCGGTGAATCGACTAAACCTTTATGATCATCACCGATATATGTCATTGTCCCTTTGTCCAAGATATCAAGACTAAGCATGAGACATGGAATGTGTCACTCTCGTATAACCCAATCTTTGGTTTCTTGATTACCGAGTAGACTAACTTAAACTGATGACATTGATATCATATATCAACTCATCGGAGCATGGCCATGCATTTTCTAAGTCTCACTCTATCAAGGGGCCCAAAGATATCACTCCCGTTACATAGGAGGGACAAATCCCATCTTGATCATACAAATCCCTCCGCATGATATGTGACATACCCAATGACCTCCTTCAAGTTCACTCAGTTACGAGCAACAAAGGAAAGTATCAAAGTATGTGACTCACATGTAGGGAACCTTGCTGATCTTAGGTCGAAGGACTACATATACCATGATCACTATGAGAATCACTTATGACACTCATATAACGATCCATGAAGTGTTCTCATGGTGGGTCGGTCCAGTACACAAGTTCTCCAACTTGTACCCATATGTAGACTACATATCACATATTAGTCTCCCCATATGCTAGTCATTATGTATTATTGCAACCCGCTCCACAATAATACTAGACTAGGGACGTTTAAGAATATCATTATTCTAGGGTTACAATTATGTTTATTACGTTACGCAGAAACAAAACAACAAACAAAATTGCTAGATTAATGCCTCAATAAAATATCATGACTCAATGTGCAAAAATACAATCATCTCATGATTGGCTTTTTGGGCACAATACTAACAATCTCCCACTTGCACTAAAAGCCAATCATCCATGTATCTAATACCGATGGACCTAGAATGGCTATCATGCTTCTGCTGCGTAAGGGGCTTTGTCAGTGGATCAGCAATGTTGCTGTCTGTCGAAGTCCTGCATATCCTTACATCACCCCTCTCGATGATCTCCCTGATGAGATGATAGCGTCGGAGTATGTGTTTGGATCGCTGGTGAGATCGAGGTTCCTTAGCCTGTGCGATTGCTCCATTGTTGTCACAATAGAGCTCTATCAGGTCGACAATGCTTGGAACCACTCCAAGTTCAGTGATGAACTTCTTGATCCAAACTGCCTCCTTCGCAGCATCAGAGGCGGCAATGTACTCAGATTCTGTTGTAGAGTCAGCTACTGTCTCTTGCTTTGAACTCTTCCAGCTCACAGCACCACCACCAATACAAAACACATAACCAGATTGCGATCTAAAATCATCCTTATCGGATTGGAAGCTTGCATCGGTGTAACCCCTTACAACGAGCTGATCTTCACCTCCAAAGACCAAGAATGCATCCTTAGTCCTTCCTAAGTACTTAAGGATGTTCTTAACAGCTGTCCAGTGACTTTCACCGGGGTTCGATTGGTACCTACTCGTCATGCTCAAAGCATATGAGACATCGGGATGAGTACATATCATGGCATACATGATCGATCCAATTGCTGAGGCATATGGAATCTTACTCATGCGCTCTCTCTCCTCGGTTGTACTCGAACACTGAGATCTAGAAAGAGTGATACCATGTGACATGGGCAAGAATCCTTTCTTGGAATCTTGCATGCTAAACCTCTTTAGCACCTTGTCAATATATGTACTTTGACTTAGGCCAAGAAGCTTTCTAGATCTATCTCTATAGATCCTGATGCCTAACACATAGGCTGCTTCACCCAAGTCGTTCATAGAGAAACATTTCCTTAGCCAAGTCTTCACAGACTGTAGCTCAGGAATGTCATTCCCGATGAGTAGTATGTCATCTACATACAACACCAAGAAGACAATAGCGCTCCCATTAACCTTCTTGTAGACACAAGGTTCATCTTCATTTTTGATAAAACCAAACTCTTTGATTGCATCATCAAAACGAAGATTCCAACTTCGAGAAGCTTGCTTCAGTCCATAAATGGACCTTTGTAATTTGCACACTTTATTGGCATTCCCAGGAGTGACAAAACCCTCAGGTTGTGTCATGTACACATCCTCAAGTAGCTTTCCATTTAGGAATACAGTTTTGACATCCATTTGCCATATCTCATAATCATAGTGTGCAGCAATAGCAAACAAAATTCGGATGGATTTAAGCATAGCAACTGGTGAAAAAGTTTCATCATAGTCAATACCATGAATTTGCTTGAAACCTTTTGCAACCAATCTTCCCTTAAAGGTAATCACATTACCATCCATGTCAGTTTTCTTCTTGAAAACCCATTTGCACCCTATGGGTTTTACCCCTTCAGGTGGGTCAACCAAAGTCCATACTTGGTTTTCATACATGGATTCCATCTCGGATTTCATGGCCATTAGCCACTTCTCAGAGTCAGGCCCCGACATAGCTTGTTGGTAGGTTGTGGGCTCATCTTGATCCATGAGCATCACATCATCGGTGTGAGTCACGAGAAATCCATATCTCTCGGGCTCACGCCGAATCCTACCAGTCCTACGTGGGCTTTGTGCTACAGGAACAGACTCTTGAACCACAACATCTTGTGGTGTCTGTTCAGGTTCCATTTCAGGTTCGATGTCTCCTTGTTGTTCTTGAATTTCTTCAAGTTCTACTTTCCTCCCACTAGTTCCTTTAGAGATAAACTCTTTCTCCAAAAAGACACCAGTTCGAGCAACAAACACTTTTTGCTCAGAGGGATTGTAGAAATAGTAACCCTTTGTTTCTTTGGGATACCCAACAAAAAGACATTTTTTAGATTTGGGCCCTAGTTTGTTAGAGGATTGACGTTTTACATAAGCGTCACAGCCCCAAATCTTCATAAAAGACAAATTGGGACGCCTCCCACTCCATATCTCATATGGTGTCTTTTGAACCGATTTAGATGGAACTCGGTTTAGTGTAAAAGCGGCTGTTTCTAGAGCATGTCCCCAAAAGGAGTTTGGAAGGTCAGCTTGACTCATCATGGAGCGAACCATGTCTAACAGAGTTCGATTTCTCCTTTCAAAAACACCATTCTATTGAGGTGTACCTGGTGGAGTAAGTTGTGATATTATACCACACTCCTTCAGATAGTCAAAGAATTCTCGATCCAAGTACTCTCCACCTCGATCTGATCGAAGCACTTTGATACTCTTCCCGAGTTGATTCTCTACTTCATTCTTGAATTCTTTGAACTTTTCAAAGGATTCTGACTTGTGTCTCATAAGATACACATAGCCATATCTGCTGAAGTCATCAGTGAAAGTAATGAAGTATTGGGAACCTCCTCTAGCTTGTGTAGACATAGGGCCACATACATCACTATGTATGAGTCCTAGTAAGTCATTAGCCCTTTCACTTTGCCCTGTGAATCGGGCTTTGGTCATCTTGCCCAACAAACATGACTCACATGTCTCATATGATTCAAAATCAAATGAGTCCAAGAGTCCATCCTTATGGAGCTTGGATATGCGGGTCTCATTTATATGGCCCAAGCGACAGTGCCAGAGATAGGTCGAGTTTGAATCATTTAATCTGACCTTCTTGGTATTCACATTATAGATTGGATCTTCAAGGTCTAGAACATACAACCCATTGCTAAGTTGAGCACTACCATAAAAGATTTCATTCAAATAAATAGAACAACATTTGTCCTTTATTATAAATGAAAAACCTTTCTTGTCCAAACAAGAAACAGAAATCAAATTTCTACTAATAGTAGGCACAAAGTAGCAGTTGTCTAATTCTAAAACTAATCCACTAGGTAAAGTGAGAACATAAGTCCCTACGGCTAAGGCAGCAACCCTTGCTCCATTTCCAACACGTAGGTCCACTTCACCTCGGGCCAATCTTCTACTTCTACTTAGATCCTGCACATTTGCACAAATGTGAGATCCACATCCAGTATCCAATACCCAAGATGAGGAAGTAGAAAAGTTAGCCTCTATAACAAAAATACCTGAAGTGGAAGTCTTACTTCCCTTTTCCTTAGCAAGTTCTTCAAGATAGAGCTTACAGTTGCGCTTCCAGTGTCCAGGTTGCTTACAATGGAAGCACTCCCCTTCCTTTGCCACACCACCCTTTGGTTTCAGTGCAGCTGAAGAAGAACTAGCATTGGACTTTCCATTAGCTTTATCCTTCTTCTTGTTGGCTTTTCCTTTTCCCTTGCCCTTTTGAACCATCAAAATGGGCTTAGCCTTCTTAAGGTTTTGCTCAGCAGTTCTCAACATGTTGAGCAATTCAGGGAGGGACTTGTCAAGGTCGTTCATGTTATAGTTCATGACGAACTGACTGTAGCTTTCAGGCAACGATTGCAAGACTACATCAATAGCCAACTCTTTCTGAAGAGCAAATCCCAAATTCTCAAGATTCTCAATGTACCCAATCATCTTGAGCACATGAGGACCCACGGGACTTCCCTCAGACATCTTGCACTGAAACAATGCCTTAGAGGTCTCAAACCTCTTATGCCTAGCTTGCTCTTGGAAAAGCATTTTGAGATGTTCGATCATATCGAACGCCCCCATGTTCTCATGTTGCTTCTGAAGCTCAGATTCCATGGTAATAAGCATGAGGCATGCAACATCCAAAGCATCATCAGAATGCCTCTTGTGAGCATCCTTTTCAGCTCTTGGAGCAGTGGCAGCAGGCTCATTCGGAATGGGCTGCTCTAGGACATATGCCTTTCTCTCTTGTTTGAGGACTATCTTCAAGTTTCGGTACCATTTGAGAAAGTTGGTCCCATTAAGTTTTTCTTTCTCAAGGATCGATCGCAACGAAAGTGTCGATGTGTTTTGTGCCATGGTTATCTACAACAGTAAATATGCAGTGTAAGAGTCATGTATTTTAATTCATTTAATAAGGACTTTTATTAAACGATACTCCCACTATTTTCCTCAAAATAATAACCCTCGGTATTATTTCGGAACACCTCGGCGCTAAGGTATTCTAGCGGGCCAAGATCCATATTTGACCACAACCTGAGTCAGCTTTGGCTTTTCTCTCAAGTTACAGCTTTTTAGGTAGGCAACTCATTGCCAATTGCATCTTATGCAACTCTTGGATAGTTCGGTGAACAACACTTGTCCAAGCTCATCTCATGAACTTAAGCCCAACTCTATGCCTCTAAGTCCCTAATCCTATTAGGATGACTTAGTTAAGTCGAACCCAAAGTTAGCAGTTTGGATATCACTATTATCCCATCGCGCCTTACCAAGATGAACATAGGTGCTTTGCTTTGGCAAACCCACCTAATGTTGATCAAAGTCTTGACGAGTGCCAACATTTGGAAGGCATCACATTTAATGACTTAATATTTGTTTGAGGGATTTTTCTTTTGATCTCACCAATTTGTTATCTCCGGTTGTTTTATACATGCATCACATACAAATATAAAACATGCATCTCATGCTTACAAGAAATAAACGTGACATGGTTATAGCCCAAACTATGCGATATTCTCAAGCCAATGAGAATATCATAAAAGCCTAAGAAAAGAAAAGAGTCTTCACAAGCTCCTTCTCTTCCTTTCTTGGCTGCCCTTTTGTTGTCACCTCCTTGGACATACCTCCTTGCATGATCCTTGGACATACCACCTTGGATGAGCCCATAATGCACTATTACATCAATAATAGAAACCTCGAGTTACATTCGAGGGGAGTAAGGTGAGAAGAGAATGTACAATGAGAGTGATAAGAAAAGGCATGACTCGCAGGCCGTATTTATAAGTACAACCAATCAAGGGCTATAACCATGCACCATGCTTCAAACACCAATCAGCATATCATGTCAAATCTCATTCAACAAAGATGCATGCCAATTTTCGCGTGTTGATTAACCAGGTTTTATTTATGTGGCGCTTCGCATACGGCGGTCCCGCTGGCCGGTCAGCGGGCGGTGGTTCCGCTGACCGGTCAGCGGACGGGGTCAAGGGGAGCCGCCCTTGCGGGGGGCGTGGGGGGCAGCGTCCCCCGGCGCAAAAAATTGTCTTACAATTGCTTAGCCCGAAATCTTCTATTTCGAGAAAGTAGGCACCCGAGACTCCTCCATTCGAGCCACGAAAATTACCTTACATTCGGTGCCCGAACAGGCCGAATCCGAACAAACCTAGGGTTTTTGCAACTATTGCAAGAATCCTAATCCATATAGGTATCTCATACCTATCAATTTCGGTTAATCTCATTAACCAATTTGTGTCGTTTCTTCATATATCTCATATGTTCATTACGAATTCCGGTTTCATGCATCATGAATCAATCTAATTAATCATGGCCGAAAACCAATCGAAGACATAGCATCATGCGATTCAACACTCAATCCCGATTTAGGGTTTCACCAGTAGCTCTGATACCACTGTTGGGTTTCGGGAGCCAAACAGAGCAGCGGAATTTAACCGAAACCCTCCAGTTTCCAAGTGAAACGGGGTAAACCGGGTGTTCGAAAATTTCATACCTAATTTTCGGTTGAGATCTCTCACTCAACTGTAGAGTCGAATCACAAAACCTGAACAGTTGACGTGTTCAGGCTCTCTATGGTATCCACACGAGCCTCTCGGGATCACCACGCTTCCACCACGTCCCGGCAGATGCGTTTCTCTTGCGCTCGCAGTGCTAGCTTGCGTCCTCCAAGGAATTGCAAGAGAAGAGTGCGGCTGTCCTTTTGGGAGGCTAGGGCAAGGAGACCTCTGAATTTCTCACTTAAAAGTTGTATTTATAGTGAGACTCAACTTCCAGGCCTAATGGGTTTCAAAGCCCTAATCCAATTAGGATTTAATTTCGGGCTTAATAATGGCTCAACTCCTTGGCCCATTATTAATACGAAATTAAAGTGAAACCATAACCCAAATAATTAGCCCATGCACTCTAATGATCCAAATAGCTCTATGTGTGCGACCCAATAGGCTCTTGCCATGTTGGCAATGATCATAAATCACATTTATGATCATAAGCAATGAGCGGTGTCTAGCAACACATCATTGCTACCCAAGTGACAAGATTGTCGGTGAATCGACTAAACCTTTATGATCATCACCGATATATGCCATTGTCCCTTTGTCCAAGATATCAAGACTAAGCACGAGACATGGAATGTGTCACTCTCGTATAGCCCAATCTTTGGTTTCTTGATTACCGAGTAGACTAACTTAAACTGATGACATTGATATCATATATCAACTCATCGGAGCATGGCCATGCATTTTCTAAGTCTCACTCTATCAAGGGGCCCAAAGATATCACTCCCGTTACATAGGAGGGACAAATCCCATCTTGATCATACAAATCCCTCCGCATGATATGTGACATACCCAATGACCTCCTTCAAGTTCACTCAGTTACGAGCAACAAAGGAAAGTATCAAAGTATGTGACTCACATGTAGGGAACCTTGCTGATCTTAGGTCGAAGGACTACATATACCATGATCACTATGAGAATCACTTATGACACTCATATAACGATCCATGAAGTGTTCTCATGGTGGGTCGGTCCAGTACACAAGTTCTCCAACTTGTACCCATATGTAGACTACATATCACATATTAGTCTCCCCATATGCTAGTCATTATGTATTATTGCAACCCGCTCCACAATAATACTAGACTAGGGACGTTTAAGAATATCATTATTCTAGGGTTACAATTATGTTTATTACGTTACGCAGAAACAAAACAACAAACAAAATTGCTAGATTAATGCCTCAATAAAATATCATGACTCAATGTGCAAAAATACAATCATCTCATGATTGGCTTTTTGGGCACAATACTAACAAACTACCACTTACAGAATGTGATTTTTCAATTATGAAAGTTGTGAATACCAAATGAGAAACAATATGAACAATGATTTTCTTGCTAATAATCTGATTTTGTATATTGAAAAAAATATTTTAGAGACTTTTAGTTTAGATTCAATACTTGATGATTTTATAGATTTAAAAGAGTGTCGTGTTAAATTCTGAGTTATAAACTTTTGAATTGAACTCAATTATTATAAACTTTTAAATTTCATGAGTTTATATGTATTACTATTTTATGTTTCTATTGTTGATTGTAAATTTATGCATATTAATAACTCATTCATGTCCTCATTTTTGCCCCCGCCTCCCAGTCTCGATTCTTAGCTACGCCCTAAAAGATACCTTTTTGTTTGCATGATATATTGTTTGGTGAAAATAAATGTGCAACTTACAAACCAGTAGGGGATTTTGGAACAATTTTATGTTCCATGTGTAATTTGTATGTTCCACATAAATGGAAAATGAATTTTGGTTATTTGATTTTAATTAATTTCATAAATTAATTAAAATTTGAAGCGTTATAACTCTTCTAATAATTGTGTCTTTTGTAAGAAACTCATTTCTTCATGAATAATTATGCCAATTCAAAGAGTCGTGACCCTTCTAATAATTATATCCTTTGTAAGAGGCATATTTTTTTATGAATAATTGTGTATATTTCAATATACACATATTTATGAATGGTTATATCCGTTAAGAGAATAGTTGTATTTTTTTTCATTTTCTATATAAATGAGACATTTTATAAATTTGAAAGAGATTTTTCATATATAGCTTTGTTGTATCCTGAATGCATATTCTAGGTACTTTATAGCGGAGGAAAAATTGTCTTTAAAAAAATGAAATTATTTCATGCATCAAAGTTTTTCTTCATCTCTATCATCCTTTATTTTTCTAACATTAATTCAATCTATTATTAGTATGTAAGTGTAAGAAATGGTTGTCTTTAGAGGAGGGGAAAAGAAAAGGAGTGTTTGAACTCGAGACCAATAGGTGGGGAAATCCTATATCTCTTACACTTGTTTGTTGGCCTGGCTGTGTGGTACTATAATGGCTAGTTAGTACATATTTAGTTGTAGGAAATAGTGTTGAGGATGCAAGTGACTTATCCCACATGGTTGGTAAATCTCTTAAGTGAGATATATATATATGGTTGTGGTCTCTTGTCCCAATAGTTTAAGCTTTTGGGAACATGTGTGAGGCCATGACCGTATGTTGTATCTCGCTTGATGGATCTCCCTGGTTCAGACCTACTTAATAAGTGGTATCAGAGCCGATGGTTTGGCTGGGAACGACGCTAATGCTGCCAGAGTGGTATCAGAGCCGATGGTTCGGCTGAGAACGACGCTAGTGCTGCCAGAGTCCGATACTCGTTTGACGATGCAAAGTGTTGTGAATCATGTGCTGCTCCACCCACATGATTGCCAAGAGCGTTTGTGACTCCCACAATGGGACGACGTGAGGAGAATTTGCTCTTGATGTCTGTGCTCGTAGTTAAGTGTGCTTTTGGCGCGTCAAGACTTTCACTCAATGGGGAGTATGGTGACCATGTTTGCCTTAGGGAAGTCACTTTCAAGGAGGAGATTGTTGAGGATGCAAGTGACTTATCCTACATGGTTGGTAAATCTCTCAAGTGAGATACATATATATGATTGTGGTATCTTGTCTCAATAGCCTAAGCTTTTGGGAACATGTGTGAGGCCATGACCGTATGTTGTATCTCGTTTGGTGGATCTCCCCGGTTCAGACCTCCCTAACAAATAGGTGACTCGAGAAATTTATGGTACTGTGTTTTTTTGAAATTTAAAATTTTTTGGTAGCAGGGGAGTGAAATCAAGTAGGGAACTTGCAAAACCGAATTGTAATCATGCAATTTAAGCACCAACTTAGAGTAGTCTGTGTGCCCAATTTGGATTTCTGACATAAGCATATATTAATATGTATTTCACTTTAGGTTTATATCATGGTGTTTATATGGATTTTTTTATTGGGTATCATTTTTTGTACATGACACCTTCTATACTTCTGTGTATTTTCCATCTTAGTTGTTTTTCGCACGCAAAAAGATTGAATTGTTTTAATTATAATGTGATATATGTGTTTTCAAAGATGATATTTTTTAATCGGATCAAAGGACTTTGCTTCTGCAAGGGAAATTGGATTCTTCAGACATTTTGCTACTGGCTGCTATACAAGTCAAGGCTCAAGAGTCAATGAAACGAATTCAGACACACTACACGAGCATCCAAACATTATCAGTTTCAACTCTTCACCAGATTTGAAAAATAAAATTAGAAGGATACTGAAGTCAAGAAACCCCATTAGACAGAATAATAGAAATCTCTCAACCAAAGAAAGAAAAAAAAAGTCCCTTAAGATTTTACGGACTGTTAATATATTATCAACATATGTTTCATAAAGCCCAACTCAAGTTAGAACTTAGAAGTAGAGGTTGTACATGGGCCGGGCTTATGGGCAGTATAATGTTAGCGTTAGCGACAAATTTAACTCTGATACTAGAGCCCAAGAGACTTGGGCCTTTGACCCTAAGCCGTTTCGCGCCGAAAACTGTTTGCGCAAACGAGCACAACATCGAACACGATCCTTCGAACTCCTGGGGCGCAAAATGCGGTGCGGTGACGGTGAGACCTTTTGCCCACATTTCCCCATTTCAGCCTTTACATTTCGGTTCTTTGACCGTAATTAGGTTATGATCGTTATGTACTTGGCCCCAAGTTTGTGGTTATCATCAGTCAAGTTTTGATTGAGCTTAGCTTTTTCTATTTCTTGTTTTTGGTTGGTCCTCCCTGAATCTGTTCTTCGCACCCATTCATAACGTTCAAATCCAAAAAATGCAGCTTCAGCTGCAGATTCAACTGCTTGTTGCGTAAGATTTTCCTGTGAAATTAACTTTGAGTAGGTACGTCAAATTTTGGATACTAAAACAGTTATTTCTCTGCGTTTATCACTGATTCAATGTGACCATGATCAGTTCCAGGACCTACTTATTCTTATGCTTCTTCTCTTTCTCCTCTCCTGATTGTCTATTACTGTTTGAAAATTGATAATTATCTTTGAAGTTTCTGACCTCGAATTCATTATCTGTTGATCATTGTTACTGTGAAGATTGAATACTATATTATTTAAGTTCTAAACCGACTCAAGTAGGAAGATGAGGTTTAGCCAGGTAATTCTCTGGTACATACTTAGCTAGCTCAACAAATCAAACTGGAACTAATCTTCCAAGAAAACTGAATGGCGCAAAAGGCCATTCAGATTCTGATAATGTTTGGTTCATGTATATCCTGCTACTAAGCATCTGCAATGCACTTCTGATTATGAGAATGTGATTTTGCAGAAAGGAGCACACTACCTGCCCTGGAATTTCAGAATATGGTATTGTGGTCCCCTCCATTAGCCTTGCTGCTGAATATTCACTGCTCCAGCTTGTTCTCAAAAAAGAGTTGTTCTCTTTTGTTAAGTGCTTATAAGGTATGAAATTTTGGTGATGGACGTTCCTCATTCAGATTGACAATATTGGCCATAGCTTAACCTTGTACTTGTTACATAGATCTCCCTTTTCTGAACTTATAAAAGGCATGGAGCATGTGAGGAAGCCTGCCATAGCAATTTAGAAAATGGTTTCATGAAATGTTCATTTCATGCATTTAGTTTAAGCACATGTTTGAAAGATGATTAGGCCCAGAGGAAGTGGTATATCTGAAAGGACTGGACAGTTGCATTAACTCAACAGTCGCACATTCATCCTTGCAACAATTAATCTAGAGCATTGGCATAATGTGAACTATCAGACTAGTATTTTTTTTTTCTAGTTGTTGATGTGGACCTCTTTCTTATCTAATACAAAGACACCCAAATATGGTGCAGCATAACTCTGCTGACTTGTAATTTATTTAACTTCTTTTGTACTTTTCGTATTGATGAACAATATGTTGTCCTAGTTAGTTATATAATTGCAGGAAAACATCAGACAAGTTGATAATGAGTGATTGAATGATTTGAACTTGTAGAAATATTAGCTCGATCACAACTGCTCTGATTACTTTAGTTTCGTTATTCAAGCAAGTGGGCAGCTAAAAAGTCGATGTCATACAATGGATGTTTGAGAAATATATTTCACTTCTTCATTGTACGATATCAGCTTGCAGATGCTGAGTAGTATCATAAACTCTAAATGTGTAGGTACCGACCAATTTGTCTTCATCTTTGAGTTATCTAGTGAGGAAAGGCTGAAAGTAGAATAGCTACATTGACTCGTATTTTGCCCAAAGTACCTATAAAAAAAAAAAGAAAAGAAAAGAAAGAAAGGCTCGAGAGTTTTCTTTTGACGGGAGGACTTATGAAGCAATCAGATTTTGAACTTGCAAAGTGAGGTATGTTGAACTACCATGTTTAGACTGATATGGTTTCACAGTTTTGTTTTGCCTTACATTCCAACAGCTTCTGGCAAGACATAACAGCCTTGCGATTTTGTGGCATGATTGAGTTGAATTTTGACGTCTAAGTTTTGTTTCTAACAGGTAAAAAAAAACTAGTGGATGTTTGATCTTTGATGGATTATGAGGGGAAGCAGGTTATTGGCATTCTTGCGGTCCTACAACATGACAGTTTATGTGGGATACTTGAGTGTTGAAAGAGTCAATGAAGTTTAGCTGCTCAGTTTTCTGGTTTTGTCCATTCAAAGCTATCGTCATTGTTGCAAGAGTGCATGCAATCATTAGTTTGTGTTTCTGTTTTTTGCTAACACGAGTTGGGACTTGCTTCAGTCCATTTAATCAGTCATATTGCCAAGAAATTCAAACTTATTTTCTTGTCAACCTCATGTAGGACTTAAAAGACTTTTCGGGTTTTTGGCTTAGCGGTAACTAGCATTCCAACTCCGGGAAGAAACACGATAGTGTTGCCTTGGTTAAAGAGATCATCCCATTTTATTATACGCCAATAAGACTACCGCCAACTCGAACAGGATACTGCTGCCAAGGTATGCGGAGAATGTCTTTATAGCATTCTGTAAACAAATGCTTTTGTCTTGCTATACCTGTGATCATTATAACCTGAATTATCTTGGTCAAATTTCTCTGACTAGTCTATTCAAGCTACAAGCTATCTAGATCCCTGGGGTGGGGGCAACCTCTATTACAAATTAAAGAACCCAAAAGCTCTTTGAAAGCTAACTACTGTCTGTAGCTCCTGTGGACCAAAGGTTGGCGACCTCTGGCCAGGGCCAGCTCTGTTTGATACTTGTATTTAGGGATGGGATTTACATAGGTCAAAGAGGCGCTAATTCTAAATCAGAGTCATAATTATAAACCAGAGTCAGCAATCATTGGATGATTTGGTGCAGTTGGATATAAAGGTCAGTAGTATAGTGATTCTCGATGTAGCTAGGCAGACTGAAAATACAACCCATCTTATCTGCAGTCAACTAAAGTTGGCAATTATTTGTCATAGTTATTAGACTATTCATGCTTCAGTAGGAATCCGTGACCCCAGATCAATCACAACCCAATATATTGGTTATTCTAAACCGGATACTTTAATATTCTTCTGCTCCTTGTCCTGAGACAAGCAAAATTGTACGCTAATCTCTTGAACGTTTCTTGCTCTTTCATAGAATTTAGTCCTGCCACATTTTTTGGAGGAAAAAGAAAGGGGATATTACATAATCATTTCTGTGATTTGATTTAACCTATACTTCACCCATGCTCTTTTCAAAACCATACACTTTGCTTCATACTTTCTGTACATTATCCCACAATTAATAACTTTGAAACCTTAATTTAAATTGTTTGGTAATTATGTTTCAATAATTTAATTTTTATTTTATTTTTTCACAGTTAACTGGTGTTTAAAAAAAATTAATTTGCATTTACAAAGAGGAAAATACATTCACAAAAAAGAAAATATGATAGTTTTAAATGTCTATTATTTAAATGTTTATTAAATCTTAAAAAATATTAGAGATATTGAAATCACTTACAAATGACTATAGTAAAATTTAAATTAGAAATTCAAAAGTTGTTATCATGTAGCATAAAAGAAACTAGGATAACGTGCAAGAGGAAAAAAATAAAAATGCAAACAAATAAGTGCTAGTAAGTAGTAACATTGTTCAAGGCCTAATACCTACAGCTATAACCACATGAGCCGGCCTTCGGTCAAATTTTTTAAACATTATATTTACCTTTTTATGAAGTAAATTATGAAATGTTGCATTTAATTTAAAAAAAAACAAAAGTAGTTGTGCGCCTTATGGCTGTTTTGCAATATGCATGTTAGATGTATTAAAGTTTTATATTTGCAATTACAAAATGAATCTTTGTCATTAACAAGTTAAAACTTCCCACACTTTGTATTTTACAGAACTTAAATAAAGCATTCCTTGATTAAGATCCAGCTTGTTTAAGAATATTAATCATGCATTAGTAGTGATGCATTAAAAATGTATTTTTATGTATGAAATTTTTTGTCCAAATTATGTCAATAGGCCCTACTCATGACTCGATAATGTAGGCGAGATTGGATATGGCGGAACTACATGGGTTATACTTTAAAGATGAAGCATATTGGCAACAACAATCGCAAAATATTTGGCTTCAGTTGGGTGACCGAAATTTCAAAATTTTCCATCAAGAAGCAAATGGTTGTCAGCGCAAGAATCGTATTTCTTCTCTTCAATTTGCTTCAGGTGTAGTCCTAACCTCTCCGGCGGCTATTCAGGAAAAGGTTGTGCGCCATTTTAGCGAGCTTTTCCATTGCTCAGTGGACTTGTATGCCTTTGCTGATGACATCCCTCCAACAAAATCTCCGGACCCTAACGGTTTCCCTTTTTTATTTTGTCAGAAGTACTGGCATTTAATAAATAATGATATTTTTAGTATATTGTTGGTGTTCTCAATTCCTGTCAAATTCCTCACGAGCTCAATTACACTTCTGTTGTTTTAATTCTGAAGGTGCAGCACCCAGTGACTCTCTTTGATTTTCATTCAATTAGTTTGTATGTATTGTACAAACTTATAACGAAGGTTTTGGCAAATCATATGAAGCCGATTTTGGATTCCATTATTTCGACCAATCAAAGTGCTTTCATCCCAAGGAGGTTTCTCTTGGATAATGCTCTGGTAGCTCTTCAGACATGTTACCATCTAAGTAACTTAAGTAGTTCGAATCAGGGACGGACAATATCTAAAGCTTATGATTGGGTAGAGTGGCCTTTTATTCGGCAAGCAATGTCGTTTTTGGGTTTCCATGCTTAGTGGACGGACCTTATTCTCAGCAAAGTTACTTTTGCTTTTTTTCTCATCCTAGTCAATGGAGAGCCAACTCATATTCGTTATAGCTAGGGGTATTGGGCAATGGACAATCTTAATTACTAGCAAGTATTTGTTTGCATTTTTATTTTTATTTTTATTTTCTTTTGTCCAACCGATGAAGAGTAAAGCACCATACAAGGATAAAAGCAAGGAGTTCTAGAAACCTACAACACACAGGAAGGAGTATAGAAATAAAAAGAGAAGGCAGGTAACGTTAGAGGAATAATCACACGCTTCTAGTATTCTTCCCAATTGGTGATAATTTGGCTCAAGTAAGAAACCAGAGAGATAAATACAAATTTGTAACAAAACCAGGGACGAAACTGATACTATTGTCCATTCTCAAAGCATGACATGCTTGGCTTGCCGACTGAGCGACATGTGCTCACCGTAGAACGCTCAAGATGTAGCTTTTAACCATGTAATTTTTGCTATCCATAAGTGATCCAAAATTTTAATACTAATTATACAAAAATTTCTTAAATAAGTCGAAAACAAGAAAAAGAGAAGTAAAAAAGAGTGATAGAGAATTCAGGATTTTGGATCATGGTTTTTAAATTTGTACCGTATACGGGTAAAAAATATTTACTATTATTTGAAAGAAAATTTAATTTTGTGCTCTTATTTTTTCATACCTTAAAAATTATAGTTTATATATAAATATATATATAACGGTATAGTATCCAATATGATATTTAAATATTTATTTGGATTTCGGAATATTAGACCGAGAGTGAGAGCCAGACTTAGATGCACCATGTTCATTGCCAATCCACCACGCATAGAATAATTGGTGAATGGTAATGGACGTCGGGTGCAATGTGCATGGCCCAGATTTGAATCAAAGTCTATGAGACACCATTATGGCCAGAGATGTTGCCAGAAATCGTGGCTAGGAGACGGGGTGAAGACGTGGGTGTGGGCAGGTTGTTAACAAGTATAAATTTATGATCAATAATAAAAAATATCAAATAATGTTATATATTAACTCATGAAATTCAAAGGTCTACAATAATTTAGTTCATAATTTAACACGACACTTCTTCAAATCCCTAAAATCGTTAAGTATTGAATCCAAACTAAAAATCTCTATAATATCTCTTTCAATATACAAAAACAGATTATCAATAAGAAAGTCACTGTCTATCTTGTTTCTTAATTTGGTCTTCAAAATCTTTATAGTTAGAAAAACACGTTCTGTAGTGGTATTTGACATAGGAAGAATCAATATCAAACGGATCAATCTGTCAATAAAAAAGTAATAACTGGACTTTCCTATAACTGCTAAGACTTGAAATAATTCAGTTATTGATGACAATCCTTTAAAGTCTGATAAATTACTAACATTAGCATAAAAATGTTGTAATTGAAACGACATCAAGTCAAGTTTATGTCTTGAAAAATCATGGGGATAATATTTTTGTGCAATGCTACAAATGGACTCAATATCAAAAGACTTGAACCCATCTTTTGTATTCAAACATAAGCTTAACTTCAAAAACTCTATAAGATGTTTATTGAATTTAAAAGAGATCTCCTGTAACTGAAAATCTATAGTTTCATTGAACATATTAAAATGATAACAATGTTCCACTATTAAATCATCACATCAGTGACTACTATGCCTCACAAAATATAGAGCATTAGATCTAGAATATCAATATCATATTTTAAACAAAATGAGCAAACCTTTTAAACCAAAGGATTCCATCCATCTTTTTTTAAGTTTCTGTAGAGATTGATGTTAATAGAGGGATAAATTAGGAGTTTGGAACTGGTTCGCTTGTTCACGTGTTTCTGCCTTACAAAACTTTGTTGAAGTTTCTAGTTGGCTAGTTCGCGTGTTTGTGGTTTGCGTTAAAACATTTAAAAAAAATAAAATACACCAAAGTTCATAATTAACTCTATAATTTACAGATAAATACCTAGCTTTAATGCTTTTACAATTTCATACCATATTAACTACTACTAATAAATTTTTTTGAAAAATCTCGCTCCTTCCCGCCCCAAGTGGCTATGTCCTTGAATATGGCCTTATAGTTTAGGGTTATTTATACTTACCCAAAACTTTGGTTTATATTACAGATACCTCTTAAAGTTTGGAAATATACACTTTCCTTGTCTTAATTTGTTTTATTATTCAAATAAACTTCTAAAATCTAAATTTAGATAGGAGGGCAACTTTCTTTCAGAAATTTTAGTCTAGCTGGCAGCTTTTATTGTTGTTTGACATTTTACAAATACTATTATAAATTATTTACATTTATATAGATGAAAAATTGATAATTTAAAGTATCTATTAACCGGGCAAATATAAACAGAAAACTAAAATTACCAAAGGATAGAGATCATACAATTTAAATTAAAATTTTATGAGTTCTTTTCAGACAATGCACAAAAAATAGAGGAAAATGTATATATTTTTAAACTATAGGAGTAATTAATTGTAACATCAACCAAAGTTCAGGATATAACCCTATAGTTTATTTCTAAGCTTTCTCGTGAGGCCACGTTCTCTTTGCCAGTTCCAATCATCGCCCTTCTCCTTCCTCTCTGGCCTGGCCCATGGCCATGCTTCCCCACTAGAAGCTTATAGGAATTTTGAATTGGAAATCCGGGGCTAGTGAAGCATATATTTGACCATTCGCCAAAATATATGATGATGATTTGGTTGATTTTTCCCTCCCTTTTTGTAACAAATCTTTCCTTTGTTAGTTTCTTCCAAAGAGGCAAGCCTTTAAACCTGTAAAAAGCCTAGAGTTGGGCAACACACAAGTGCCCAGAAACACTAGCTAGTCATTTTGTGGGAATGGGGGCATTAATTGTGTCCTATAACAGCTAGGGTCATGTCTGCTTGGCCATAACAGGGTCTCCTAGTATTAATTTCCACTTCAAAAGCAAAAGGTCTAGTACTACTCCGTAAGCCTAGTTACTCTCTTGAATGGTTCTCTAGGTTTAGTAATTAGTACTAGTCTAATCATCTCCTTTTTGTTGAAAAAAAAACTAATGTTACCTGAAAGTCCAAACAGCCAACTCAGCCAGGTTGACCAATTCAACGCGGTTGAGATGAAAGACAATCTTAGTTGATATCAGACAATTGGCAATATTTCTTCCCCGTAACAGCAAGTTGATAAATGAGTGACTTTAGTTTGGTATCCTGGCAAAAGGGGAACATAAAGCTAAAGAAATGACATATTTAGGGGAACAAACTAATTAATTTAGGAAGAAGTAGTATCAAATATTGGTCCACCACCACTGCAATTTCTGTTCGTGCCCGAATCGCTGGGTAACAGGGAGAGGAGGCCGAAACTGCATCAGAGAATCTGGTAACAGAGGAACCCGTGAACCAACCACACATGGGCCGATCGAGGCGTTTCTTTCAACATTTTCTACAAAATCAATTAATTTTTTATAAGCCTTAATTCAATGTAAAATTACAATTGTAAAACTAATTAATTTTTAAAAATACTATTCAAGTGATTATTGAATAGGTAAATTATTAATATAAATACATTTTTTATAAAATGGTGTGGGTGTGAGGGGGTTGTAAATTGTAGTCCCTTAAAGTTGTTTTCACGACATTCATTAATTCTTTTTTACCTTATAACTGACTGGAGATTACTTAATAATTGTCCTTTTCAAAGGGCTTCATTTGTTCGACAAAGTTTTATGAGTTTTGAGCTAACTAAAACACGTCAATTTGGCAACCGAGACTCTTTTCTTTCCTTAAAGTTGAATCAAGCAGAGAATAAACCTCATCTTATCCCAAAAGAAAGAAAAAGCAGTGAATCTGAAATTCTATCAATCAAAAGCGCCTACCCCTAGCCGATTCTAATTCTAAAACTTTTGGCCATAAATGAAACTCACGCATAGGATTCCAGGGCATATCCACAGGATTGATCATCTTTTTTCCTCATACTTTTAAAACTGAAATATGATATGTGCTAAATAATGAAAATAAAGTTCCATTCAGAGTTTGGAATATTATTGAAACCCCTATGATGTTTAGTCAAAACTATAATTATCTTGGTTATTTTTATTTCCAGTGGTTAGAGAGATCTCCATGCATGTATGTTAGTTTCTTTTCAAGCTTAATAAAACTTCCGTATTGTAGTTCAAAAAAAAAAAAAATTGTAACTATCGATATGGTTTGGAAGTATATTATATATCACCATTGAGATTTTTTAGAATTTTTGTAATTCATTTTAAACGTTGAAATGCTAGTAACTCGAGAGTATAGATTGTGACACAGAAAATACTTAGTAGCCAGCAACAAGAAGTAATATCTACCCAAACATAAGATTAAATTTGGTATTTTACCAGAGTAAAAGAAATATAAATTATTATATTCAGTCCAATATTGTGTTTGATTAATCATTATATTCAGTCGTACGTCTATATTTGGTTAGACACTTAATCTATATAGTCCTCAATATTTTTTGGCATTTCGGCCACCGATTAATAGGTTTGTAATGCTTAAAATGAGCAGTATGGTATAACTATATAAACTTCAGAAACAAAAATAAGAGGGATGCAGTATATGTTTCCCAAACATTGATGGTACATGTTGCACCGAATCTTGAGGTCCTTGCACTTTGCTAAGTTTGCCATATTGGATGCTTGCTAACTAGCTGGCATAATTTCTATACATATAATAATTTACTTATAGATGATTTTTAGAGTGTGTAACAATTTCCTTAAAATGCAATTTCCTCGAGGGGTTCGAATTTTCAGTTGATCGGGCACTGCTGAACAATGAACAACAAACAAAGGTGACACTCCAAAATTGAAAACCCAGATGGTGAATTTCACTAATTAATATCCTGCTCTCCATTAATCAAATGTGCTGTGGAATATATATATATAGTCCACAACTTGTAGAAAACCAAGCAGGCTATTTGCAAGAATATAGTGATGTTTTCTATATCGTGATCATTGGTTAATTTGCCTCATTATAGTAAAAATAACCATAATCTCTGTGTACGTAGCCGTCAGACCATATATCATCAATGGAGAAAGGAAATTAAGTCTCACGTCGAGGAAGTTGGGGTGGGGATCGCACAATGGCAGGCCAATCAAGAGTGCAGAGAAATGTACCTTATGGGATTATGGATTATGTATATAAAATTACCCTTGCAGGTGATGCCATGAGACCTTTTTATAAATGTGTGTCGCTTAAAAAATGGGCAATGTGTAGGGGATAGAAAGGTCATTCCGTACTCTGTATATCATCTCATGCTTTCCGTTTGGGTTTGGAATAATGAAAGCTAAAAAGAGGGCGAAGCGGAAGCCCCCCGTTGGGTTTTTATGTTTGAGCACTTCCACGATGCGAAAGAATGAATAATTGTAATATATATGTAGCAATAATAATAGGAACCGAGGAAAGTGATGAGACAAAAAGGGCCTAGAGAATCTTCAATTTATAATAAAAAAATCGAGTTAACCAAGATACCTTCCATATTGTGCATGGCTATCTCTAGCTCTAAAAGAAACCGTCTGCTTGAGATAATGTGGTGGGCATTACAAATTTTATAAAAATTAAGAAACAACTTGCAAAGTGATTATACATACATAAAAAGTCTGAAGAAAATGGCTAATTCTAATTTTTTTTATAATACTTTCTTTTAGGGTCATATGCACTTTCTTCAAGTGGTTAATTAGTGCTTCTTTTGTTGTAATTTGATTGATTATTTGATCAATATGGAGATTAATGTATGTGAAATTTATGTAATTATTTTCATTTTTTCCTTTAAATTAGAATTTAAAAAATTTACTTTTTTGGTTTAGTGTAGTGGGGTTTAAATAAGGATTAAGAATTTTTTTTTTGGTTTTGTACAGTAACATTTTATATAATGATAATAAGGTAAATTGAATATTAAAAGTTTTTAGAACAACCTAAGAAAAATATGATTTATTCTTTTTAGAATGGAAGAAGTATTAATTATACTTTCACACATATTATATGTAAGTGTCTCCATTTATAGAAAGGGAAAAAAAAACAATTGCAAGTAGGTGTAGTATTTTGAACCTAGGGAATGTAATTGTGTAATTAATACGTATTTAGTCTGTTGCTGAGATGATGTTATGGTGAATGAACAATTAAGAGATAGAAAACTAATGTTATTTTGTGTTCCTAATTGAGCTGACAATGTAGAGGTGAGCATGATTTGGCTGGTTTGAATTTTTTGTAGAACCGAACTAATATGAAATAAGTTTGATTAAAAAAATTTCCTACATAATTTGAAAACTAAGAACCTAATAGAACTAAAATCATGGTTCTACATTCTTTTGTTTTGATTTTTAAATTTTTTAGTTTATATCATATATTTATAACAATATCAAAATCTAATAAAATTGCACACATTGCTTGCCAAATGAGGGTCTATGTGGAGTGAGATAGTTAAGTTTAAAACTAAAGGACTAAAATCCCTTGTAATATAATTTTTAATAAATAATTATATATGTACAATTATAAATTTTATAATATATCAATACACATATCTCAAGTTGATTCCATATGGAACTGAATCCAACAAAAAAATCGATCCAAGAAATATAATCAATTTTTACCAACCCAACTTAACTTACCCTTATTGGGTTGGATAAACCCGTAGTTCTACCTTACTTATACTAACCCCTATGACAATGTAATGGGACATTCCAGACAAAAGCTCGATTCAAGTAACGTATCACTCCAAAATACCAGATATCTAGAAATAGTCAATTTGTAGTCAAAGTTCTTCAAGTTTTAACACAACAGACATTCACCCCTTAACTTCCTTATAGTGCCCTCTAACTATTGTATTTATAATGATTTTGAGTATAAAAAAAAAATTATTGATTGGGTCTTAACCCAATTGACATAAATGTCAATGTTTCACATGGTTAGTCAGTGTTCGGGTCCTAACTTGCATAAAAGATTTGTTATCTTTTCACTGTGAGTGAATTAATAAAATTATTAGTAAAAGTATTCTATATATATTTTCGTTCAAACTTTTAGTTCTTTTGACATTTTCCTTCAAAGAAATTGATCAATCCTTACACATAACGCTATATGGAAAAAAAATTACTCTATTCATCTCAAATTATTTGCAATATATTTTATTTTAGATCATTCTAAATCTTTGTAACATTTTCTTATTTAATAAATTACTTTACTATATTATTCTTAAATATATTATTTCAGTAATTACTTTTTCCTTTTTTTTATTTTATGTGTAAAATGTGAACGATAAAAATAGAATTAATACATAAAATTTTTCCTCCATTTTCAAACCCAAATGTTTCTAAACAATTCGGATTGAGAGAGTAAAACCCTATAGTATATTTGACGTTTATTTATATATTTTATTTTATTTTGAAGTGGTTCTTGCAGAAAGCTAAAAAAGGGTACTACTGTATTAAATAAGCGGACTAATCAAATAAAATAATTTAGTGAAAATAATATATGGGTGTGTATGGAATTTTTCCTACATTTCGCCTTGGAGTATCCTTAAAAATTTTATGGGATAATTACAATTTACCCCCCAATGTTTGAGTGAAATTACATTTTACTTCTTCTTATTTTAAAAATATACACTTTGCTCTCAATCTTTTTAATACAGTCTGACAGTAACTTATGAAATCTTAATTTAGATATTGCGGTAGCTATCTTTCAATAATTTTAATCTATATGACATTTTTTTTATTATTAATAGATATTTTAAATTATCAATTTTTTTAATATATTTTTAGTTTTTAAAATAATATTTTTTAAATTTTAATTAATTATAAAAAATACTATACAGATTGAAGTTATTTGAAGATGATAACTGTATAGTCTAAATTAAGATTTTAAAAATTTCAATTAGCCTGTATTAAAAATGTAAGGAATAAAGTGTTTATTTTTTAAACAAGACAAGTAAAGTGTAATTTCGGCAAATTGTTAGTAACCCAAATCGTAGTGCATCTGAATTAGGCTTGCATTTTTGTGTCTTATTTCCTTTAAATTAAAATTTCAAAAATTGCCATAATTTTCTGCAGCCCCTGACCTCTCCGCTACTTCTGAGTCTGTCACTGTAATCATCACCCTTCTAGTGGAATATATATCTGCAGGGGGCAGGAGTCGGACCCAGCACCTACTATTAACTTTTCTCTTCTTTCTCTGTGCCCATCTCTACAGTATTTCATACATATATAAACCTGCGAAAAACAAAAGATATTATATATCTCGCTTGAGGAGATATCATAAATTAATTCAGAAATTAACAGCTTATTATATAGTTTTTTACACCGTCTCATGTTAAATTCTGATCTCTCTCACACACGCATATATATATATATATATATATAGCTTTTTACACCGTTACAGGTAAAAATTAAAGAAATACAGAGAGGAGAGATGTGGTGACATGGATTCTTGGAAAGAGATGTATGATCCGAGAGAATTGCTTAGACAAGCAATATCCATATATATGTTTATGTATATATGTATATACACACACACCCAGACACATGTATAGACATTAGACAGAAGGGGAGAGATAGCGACTTTGGAGAATAATAAGTCATCATTTCTTCACGAGATTTCCTCTTTTGCCGTTTTCTCTTCTTCACCCTGTACAATACTTATGCCTGAGTTGTTTATAGTACACAAGTTGGGTCCAACCCCCTCCAAGTCCAACAACTTGCTTGTTGCTATCCTATACCTCCCCCTTCCCTCTCTCTCATCCTGGACATGATGATGTTTTAACTTGTTTTGTTCATTTCTTGCTCGACCGCACAACGACATCACACATCCATCGGCTCCCGAAGTTCAAACAAACTATTAACCCAAAACGTCTCCAGCTTCTTTGTTTTTACTCTGTTGGAGTTTTCCCCTCCGATCCGGCCGCCACTGCCAGATATGTTCCCTTCACCCATCTCCAATCACTCCTCTTCCCTCTCCCAACAACTCCGAGACTTGGGCTGCCTAAACGCTGTCGTTTCCACCCCAATCTCTCCCCGTCAGCCACACCTACCCCAGACCCAGATCACCCAGAAGATCAAGAAGAAGCGCAGCCTGCCCGGCAACCCAGGTCATGCTGATTCTGTACACTACACCATAATTTCGTAAATTTTTTAATTTTGGTGATTGATTCATTTCCACCCAGATGATGCGTGTATGGAAACCAACACAAGTTCAAAACACAATTCATTCATATATATACTGCCGAAAACCTATTCAGACGGCACACCGTGATGAAAAGTTGAAAACTTTATCACTAATTTATTAATTCTGAGTTCCGACCCAGATGATTTATTTATATATGTAAGCATGCTTCAAAAGTTGGAAACTTTATTCCTGATATGTATCATATATCTCGATCAATTTCAGACCCAGAAGCAGAAGTGATCGCCCTGTCTCCGAAAACCCTGCTGGCGACAAACCGGTTCGTGTGCGAGATCTGCAACAAGGGGTTCCAGAGGGACCAGAATCTGCAGCTGCACAGAAGAGGGCACAACCTGCCATGGAAGCTGAAGCAGAGGAGCGGGAACGAGGCGAGGAAGCGGGCGTACGTGTGCCCGGAGGCGAGCTGCGTGCACCACCACCCGTCGCGGGCGCTGGGGGACCTCACCGGGATAAAGAAGCACTACTGCCGGAAGCACGGGGAGAAGAAGTGGAAGTGTGACAGGTGCTCCAAGATTTATGCGGTCCAATCCGATTGGAAGGCTCACTCCAAGACTTGTGGAACTCGAGAGTACCGTTGCGATTGCGGGACTCTTTTCTCCAGGTAACTAATTAATATATGCTCATCAACCGCTTCCTTCAATATAAGTATGTTTTTTGTATTGTTTTTTCCTCGATCCCTTTGTGGTGCAACAAAATCAATGACGTTTGTTAGTTATCTGTTTCTTTACTGTTGCATGGGCTCATCACTAATTAATGATGAAAATTAATTAAATCAGTCCAGGAAAGAAGTTAAATTAAATATTATGTCCCATATACCTATATATGTTATGTAGAGAGAGAGAGCTAGCTAACTACGTATTAAGTTTACAGAGCTCATGATGAAAACCTGAAGTGCACATGATGATGACTGATTATAAATCTCCAAAAACGAGACTCTGATTTTGTTTCTGTTGCATCAATGAAGGGCTTTCACTTTAATTTCATCTATCTTGCTTGCAAAATGCCAATGTGTGCCAATTCGGAATTCTGAACTTTAAGAATTTTTTTTTAAAAAAAAAAAACTTGAACAACATTAATACTAAGGATATATATTCAAACTTATAAAAATAATCTATAAATGTAAATTTTAGGAGGTCCCAGTAGCTAACAAATACTCACCCGTCCCATATTTTTTACACCATTAACTTTTCAGCAATTGATCTATAATTTTTTATTTTCAACATTTTAGTATATAAATAAAAAATTTTTATATAAAGATAATAAATTAAGATATATAGTTTCTAAATACATATTTTATAATTTTTTTTAAATAAATACTAATATGAATAAATTTAAATTAAATTAAATAAAAAAGTCAAATAAAACAAAAAATCTGAGACAATGGAAGTAACTTAAATCAATTATGTGCGCATGTAGTCCCTACACGTACATATTAATATTGTTATTATTGTTGTTACTATTCTACGTCCACTCATTTCATATCTTCTTAGAAATTTGTGAAATTTATTTTTTTAGAAATCTATGCACGAAAATTTGAAAATATATGTAGATTAGTAAAGGTTTCTCTCTCATTCACTTTATGTGTAGAAGTAGAACCTATGACTTGATTAGTAGCAAAAAAGGTACAGTTCCAACTTTTTATTCTACAGGAGCCTTTTATCATGATGGTCTTAAGCCTCTTGCGCATGCACAAGTACCCGCGTAATATGCGTTTGGTCCTAAATCTTAATTATAACCTCACCCTTTTCTTCTTCCATGAACGCAAAACTTTTTTGGCTACCATTTGACCCAGTAGTTAAAAGGGATACCGGCATTCTCAATATTCTAATGTCTTTAAATGCTTATTTAAGTAGCTTTTAGATTTTAAAAAATGGACATTTCTCTCTTTTATTTATATATAAATATCTCATAACTCTTATATATTATATAAATACGTTTTTATAATAAATAAATGAATTTTACATATATCCTGTGAAATTGTAATTATTGATGTCTACCTAATATAATTGTAATTTGATGTATAATTATAGTATGGATCAATGGTGTAATTTTTTTTCTCTGCCAATACATCATAATGCAAATGATTTCAGTTATTAAAAAATCGTTATATGATATCCCTCACTAAATCAATATTTGTTTATCAAATAAGTTACTGTTAAAGAAAAAAATTAAACAGTAGTTTGATAAGATATTAATGATATTAACCCTAACTTAAATGCCGATTTCTAATGCAAATATATAAGTATGTTATAACAAATTGCCATGATCATGAAACACGCAGGAAGGACAGCTTTATCACTCATAGAGCTTTCTGCGACGCACTGGCCGAAGAAAGCGCCAGAATCTCGGCATCAGCCGCCGCATATCCTATCCACCACCGCTACACCTCCCCAAAAACCGACCCCGTCCCCTCTCCTCTCTTCCCCTTCAGTTCCGCTGACCCTAACCCTAACCCTAACCTCACTCCACTCCACGTCAAGCCCGAAACGTCTTTCCACTTCTCCACCCCATTAGTACCATTCCAAGTCCCCAAGCCGGTGACACCCTCTCCCTTCCAAGCCCTCCACGTCGGCACACAGCTCTCGGCAGCTCCCCATATGTCAGCAACCGCTCTCCTCCAGAAGGCGGCCACCATTGGCTCCACCGCCACGCAGCTCAACAATGTGGCCCAGCTGGGGAGGGCTGCGGTTGACTCACCCGAGTTAATGGGGAGCCTCGCCGCGTGGCAGAAGAACGACCGCTTGACGAGGGACTTTCTAGGGTTGGCCGGCGACGTAAGTGGAAGCTGTAATGGCGGTGGCGGCGTGAGTGTTAATGTCAGCATCAACGTGGGGGAGATGCTAACTTACGCGGGAGGAATAGAGCTTCAGCAGTACGAGAGAGAGCGGGAGGCGCTGGTGAAGCCCCAACAACAACAAGGTTTCGCATTCGCTGGCCCTGCCCCAGAAACTTGGAGGAACTATTCATGAAGTCATACCAAATTAAAGAACAAAAAAAGAAAAAAGGAAAAAAGAAAAGGAAAGGGATAATGGCAGGCAGTAATCTAATTTAACCGCATATTATATTTGTAGCTTTTTAAAAATTAAAAATTTAAGCTCCGGGTTTTTGGATCATGATTTCAGTTGAATGATTAGGATTATTGCTTTCAATTTCCAGTATTTTGGTTAAAATTGCTTCTTTCGTGATGGATCGAATGACTTGTTCTACTAAATGAGGAATTCCGCAGGGGCCCGCGGGTGAGTTCGTGGCATTGTTTAATTGGTTCCGCTTGCTTCCTGAATTCTTGTAGTTTTCCAATAGGAAAAGTTGATTAATATGCACGGCACAAGTTGGGTTGAAATTAAACATTTTTAATAGTAATGCACGATTAATTGCCTATAAAAAAAAAAAGATAACACACAATTAAAAGCAACTCCCTCTGCCCCACATTTTCTATGAGTCACTCTCAATCATGAAATATCCCAAACCAATTGAATCATTTCCTAAAAAAATATAAATTATAATGTCTTCTCAATTATAATTTATACCTTGAAAAAGGGACTAATTAATGTGGTGACATCTTTATATTTGACCAAATAAACTTATGAGCTAGAAGCATTAAATATACTTCACACAATTAATTCTCAAAACGTTAAATTTATTAGTTTGAAATGCATTTGTAAATGTGGGATAGGGAATAGCTAATAAAGTTGCATGTTTAGGAGTAATTTCTGGTAGGGAGAGGATCCGCAGATATAGATACATTTTTTTTTTAAATACAACAAAAAGTAATCTTTATCGATCGATAAAAACTAAGTACATCAATGGACTAGCAAGTAGCTAGAACATTAATCAAAGATAAGTTAGACAACTGGCAAAAGAAAAATAGAAAAAACACAGGTTGAAACAAGCAGATTAAGCACCCAACAAGAGACAATAGTTAGCATCCACCGACTTCAGGCCCCTAGCCATCCACCTGCATGCAACAGCAATGACAAGACACGCACATAAGAGAATTCTAGAGCTTCAAGAACCAAGCAAACAATGAATGATTGCGAATAGAGGAGATTTGGTCTTGACACCATTCCACCCACGAACATTTTGTTTTCTTGCACCGACTTGAGATCCAAAAGTAAGGCAATCTTTGGATTTCTGAAATCACATCTAATATACTGCTGAATTTGGAGTTAAAGACAACATTGTTTGTCTTGTGCCAAGTTAGCCAGGTTGCTGCTTTTTTGTGGATTCCCAAATCTGAACTCTTGTTTTCCGCTTCTCAACGGTGACTGACCGATCGATTTTCCTGGAAAAGTTCCTGTAGATGAGCGTTGTTTGGCCAAGAGAATATTCTCCACCATCTGAAAATTAAAGTCCACACCTAAAATGAAAAAGTGCATGTATACAGAACATGGTTTGAATCCTCAATGTCACAGTTGCAAAGAGGGCACGATTCCTTTAAATGTTATAGCCCAAGGATTTGCGGATGTTGTTAGCACCAGTTAGCTAAAAAAGAATGAGTAAATTATATAAATGGTGCCTAACCTTTAGTTATTGTGTTATTGAATATTCTATTTTGGTCCTATACTTACTAAAATTGTTTCACTTTAGTCCATCATTAGATAAAATTCATTAACTCAGAATAATTGTCTGATAAGAAACTTTTGAAAGTTTAATTTAAATATTTAGTAACTGTCTACTAGTAAATTTAAACAGTTTAATATTTTTTTACAGTAAATAGATAATTTAAATTTACAGAGAGAAAAAAAAAGTTGATTTGAATTTTTCATTAACTGTAAAAAAATTATTATACAAATTAAATTTATTGTAAGACTTTTACCGGATAGTTTAAATTATAATCCAAAAAGTTGTTATCAAACAAATACTTTAAGTTAACAAATTTCATCAAATTTGGACCAAAATGAAACATTTTCAATAGATTTGGACTAAAATAAATTTTTTTTAATAGATTTAGGATTAAAACAGAACATTCAATAGGTTAGGGACAAAAGGGTAACAATGACTAAATGTTAGAGACTATTCATGAAATTTATTAAAAAAAAAAGATCTTTTGAGTTGAATTTCAAATATTCAATATTCTCTTAGCTTCTGTATAGAATTAACTATAGGATAGAACTGAACATTCAATTAACTCATCAATTGGTTAACGTTTTTTATGTTACAAATAGAAATTATACAATTAAATCTCACGAGAGGGTTAGCTTTTCTGCTGCAAAACTAATCAGACTCATTGATTTGCTCCCATAAAGCTAAGGGAAACAAGATATGATATGTCACTATATATATCGAAGAAAGAATTTGCTAGCTCTATATATACCCAATAATAAATAAATAAATAAATGAAATAAAAGAGATGCTAGAGGAATTTGAAGTCACATTATTATAATTTTCCTTAACAAGGCCTCCCTTCCATTCCTTATTCTTATTGTCTTTATACAATTGTAACTTATACATAATGCATTTTTTTCTTAATTATTTGGTGATCGAATATTGGAGCTAGCTAGCGTTTTCATGGGGGGGGGGGGGGGGGGGGGGGGGGGGGGGGGGTCGCGCCGTGTGTATGAAAAGAAACAAAATTAGGTAGGCTAGGAAAAAGAAAAAGGAGCCACAAAGAATATTCAAGATAATGATCATGATCGGTGCCACAGGCACAGGCACAGCCACTGCATGCATGTGAGTATCTTATTCTCCCGTCGCGTGATGATGACCTTACGTCCCATACATACATGCCACGCCCATATCCTTGCATGCACCCAATTATCCTTCGTTAACTAATTAGAAACGATAATTCAAACAATGCATCTCTAATTAAAGAAAACATAATCATCTTGTAATCCAACTTATTAACAATAAAAAAAAATTGACAAACGAAATGAAATTACAAAAAAGCAAGAAGGAAAAGTAAAATGCTAAAGAGTCACGTATAGATATTTAAAAAAAAAATTGCTCTCAGGCACACATTTTATATCAACCAGTAGCGGTGGAATCAGGTTTTTTAACTCGGGGGTGAGCACGAACAATATGGAGAAGAGTGCAATGAGATAATGATGATATGGTGAGAAGGTGACGAGGTTAGATTTTAGTAGCGGATCTAAATAAAAATTATTTGAGTTAATTCATAATAATATACATGCAAATAAATATTACTTTGAGTAACTTTTAGTTTTAATTTAAAGTACGTTATCAAACTTTATAGATTTGCAAAATAAAGTATTTCTGTAATAACTAAATATATGTATGTTTTATATTTAACTTTAGATTGAATAAGTCTTTATAATTATTTAGAAACTTCAAAATGAATTTTGAATAAGAAATATTACTATTACCTTTTCAGGTAAAACATAAAAATATTTAGTTAATTTTTCAAAAAATTAAAGGGTTGTCTCCCTTTTTTCTAGGTGGATTGCCTAGAAATATATTAATTATAGTTTTGTTAGAATAAAATAATTGAAAGATATAAGAGCTTATGATTTCACACTAAAAACAAGTAGAAAAAACATGTTTTTTAATGACATTGACACTTTTATTAGGGATTAATATGACTTATTTGAAACGTTTGAACTTAATATTGTTTGTGAAGTTCAATGACTAAAATAAGCTGACTTGTAATTTGAGAGCTGACTATGCCAATTACATAAATTCAAAGAACTAATGTTGCATTTAAACCATTATTTAAGATAAGAAAAAGAATGACAAAAAAAAACTTTGTAATGAATACGCATTTGATCCCATAATTTTTAACGAATGTCTCATTGCCCCCATCTTTATATTCTTCTATGTTCACTACTAAAAAAAGGTGATTTAGCGAGGACAGAATTAGTGACGGCAAAAAACCGTCACTAATTTGATATGGCAAACCATTGCTAAAGATCCGGTAAAAAATTAGTGACGGCTAAAATAGCGAAGGTTAAACGTCACTAAGTTTAGCGATGAATAGTCGTCCCTAATTTAGTGACGGTTAACCGTCACTAATTTAGTGAATGTTAACCATTGTTAAGTTTAGCAACATAATTAATGACGGTTAGCCGTCACTAAATTTATTAACGGCTTGCCCTCACCAATTTAGCAACAACCCTCACTAATTTAGCAACGGCTAGCCGCCACTAAGTCTCAGCTATATTAATATAGTAACGACAAAAAGTATAGATTAATGGATCTATATGTCTATTAAAAAAAATATTATAATTTATAATTAAATTTTATTTTATGATTAAAAAATTCTTTCATCTGTTAAGCTTTACACATTTTATGTTATTTTTATGGTTAAAAATTTATTATCTTAATTAGTTTTCTAAAAATGAATAAGCAAAGTTTTAAAAAAGTTGGCCAGCAATAATGACGGCTTACTCTCACTAATTGGTCATAGACTAGTGATTAATGAAGGCTAGCTGTCACTAACTTATTATGGTCATAGTTAGTGAAAGCTAGCCATCACTATTAGAAAATGGTGATTAAGTAAAGCTGTTTCTTTGCTAAATTAGTGAAGGCTAGCAGTCGGCCGTCGCTAAGTTAGTGAAGGCTAAAAGTCACTAAATTTAGCAACTGCTAGCCGTCGCTAAGTTAGCAAAAACTAATAGTTGCTAAATTTAGTGACGGCTAATTTTAGTCATGGCTTATTCACTACAATGCCAAAAAATAGTGACAACTAGCCCTTACTAAATTGTCAAAGCTTAGCATTGCCTTGCTATCACTAACTTTCAGTGATATTTCTCTCTCATTTTCATTTCACTTTTTTTTTTAAGACTGATTAATTGTAATTGATTCCAATTTTTTTTCCGGTTGAGATGTGTGGATCAATGGATATATGTATATATTGAAAATTATAGATTACAATTTAATGAGAAATTTTATTTTATGGCAACAAGATTCAGTATTGTAGTTATTTTTCAAAAAATTAAGGAACAAATGTTAGTGAAGACAGTTAGTCGCTAATTATTATGACAATTAAAAGTCGCTAATATAGCGAAGGTAAACAGTCACGAATGTTAGCGATGACTTGCCCTTGCTAAATTAGTGATGGTTAGCTATCGCTAAAATTAGTAACTGTTTGCCCTTACTTATTCAGTGACAGTTAATCGTCGCTAAGTTGTCAAAGACTGCATAATCTTTTTTCCATTTTTTCATTGTGTTTGTTATCTTTCTAAAAAAATAAATAAGAACAAAACATTTGTTAACAACAAAACAAAATTTTTTAAAAATAAAATAAATTATAATGTAAATTTTTCTATAGACACATACATCCATGGATCCATAAATCTCAATAAAAAAGGAAACTGAAAACAATTGGAATTGAATTGATTTTTTTGCTAGACCTTAGGAATATTGTTTTATTTATCAATATTAATCATCTGCATATGGGGAAAAATATTTAGTATTTCAAGATAAATTTTGTACTTTATTAATTATAAAAATAAATTGATAAAGAAAATAGGTTTTTTAGTGTCAACTAGGTGTCATTAAATTTTTTGAAGATGTACCGACGGCTTGCAATAAGTAATTAACCATAAACTAGTGATAATAAGTCATTGCGAACTAAATTAATTAATTTTGTTTATTTTTAGTTTTTATTAAATTTAGCTACATCATGCCATTTATGGACTCCTAATTAATTATGAATTATTTAATTGGCTAAGTAAATTAGTTGAAAAATTATTTGTTTACACATATTTATTGAGAAATGAATGATATCGTTTATCCATTATTTAGTAGCATAGAGTTAATTGTAGCTTTGACTTATTATTAGAATAAATTGTTATAATAAAATTAATATTAGCGACGACTATGTGTCGCTACATTTTTGCGACTGATTGCCCTCGCTATTTACCGAAGGTTAATTGTCACTAACTAGCGATAGTTGTGTGTCACTAATATTTGCAACTATTAACCTTTGCTAATATTGTGACGGTCAGCCTTTGCTATCACGTTTTCTTAAATTGTTTACATTTTGGTTGAGTTATTATTTGTGTTAACTCCACTTCAACCAAACCAATTATGCTTTTATATCTCACTTATTGTAGTTATATAATTACAAATTTGAATTTGATTAAATTGAATTAGGAATCTCATACTATATTTTAAGTAATTAAAATAAATCTAGTAAATGAAATATAAATTTATTTGAATTGGTTTATTGGCTTATGAGGATTAGCCATTTTTTAATATTTTATTGTAACATATTTTTTAATATGTTAAGAATTAGCGAAGGACATAAGTCGCTAGTTTTAAATTAGCTAAGTGACAGTTTGCCATCACTAGATGAAAATGATGTCATTTAATTTTGGCCTCTTTAACTCACTAGTTCTTCTCCCCATGTCGTTCTCTCTGGTCCCGAATTCTGTTACCCTACTAAAGTCTTCAGCCTATTACACTTTTTTTCTTCCCTTTTGATTTCAAAGAAACAATACATGCGACTTGACCCTCTGCTTTGCCTCTGCCTCTGACGTTCAGTTCTACGCACGTGTACTCTTAATCTTCTGCTTTGCCCTGCTCAAGTCTTCAGCCTCTTACATTTCTTTTCTTCTCTCTCAATTTCAAAGAAACAATACATGCGACTTGATCTTCTGCTCTGCTTCTGCCTCTGACATTCAGTTCTACGCATGTATACTCTTAGTCTTCTTCTTTGCCCTCTCCATTTCGAACGAAGAAACGACAAAGGCTAAGGTTTGTCATTCTTGTGATTCTGCTCGATTGAAGCACAAGTACATGCAATTCCGATGCATTCATTTCCAATTGCTCTCTGAGTTGTCACGATTTGGCGCAATTCCTTTCTAATTATGTAACTCTTCTATACTAGATTGAGAAGTTTGTACCATTTACTGCAAAATTCCCATTTTCTCTTCGTTGCACGCACTTTTTTATGTTTATCAGACTCCATTTCACTAAAACATGTTGTGTTACTAAGCTGGGGTCAGTGATGCTTTCAAGAACCAAAATCATTCGATGAATAAGTGCCTGCCTCGGCTTAGCTACTAGTGATTAAGGTTAGTTTAGTATTGTTTTGTTTATTTCTAGTTCATTCTCCCTTTTATATCTTGCTTCTGGTTTTAGGTCTAATACTGTCATATGATTAAGGTTTAAGTAATAGCTTCTGTTTTTTGCTGGGGATGTGAACTACGTTTTCAATTAATGTTTAAAGGTATTGTACTAGATTCACTGTTCACTAGATTTATTCTGGTAATGACTAATGAGTCTATATCTCTATCCGATTTTGACTTTCTCGTTGTCTGGTTTAGTCTCTATCTTTGTCTAATGAAAATAAACATTATTTTCATTGTTAGATACATGTCCAGATGTAGTTCTCATTTGAGATTGTCATTTGTGTTTTGGTTAATCTCTCTCCTAACCTACTGTGAAATGACTGGCATATCAAAATCCAAATATTTTACCGTTCCCTCACACTAAAGTCTAGTCTCCATAGACTAGATTCTAGAATGTTTGTGTAATGTCAGGGGTGATTGTTAACTCTTGTTACTTGTTGGGGGTTAGTTCCCTGTTCAACGTATTCATTACTTGTTTCTTCGCTGCTATTCCTTATGTGGTCCTTTCAAGATCACTAATGATCTTCTCAATTCTTGTACTTGGTTTCTTTCTTTCATATCTAAGGTTTTGCGTTGTGTCCTTGTGGATAGCGGTTGCATTACTTTTGTTGATCTTCTCTGCTCTTGCACTTGATTTCTTTTTCTCATATCTAAGGTCGTGTACTGTGTCCTTGTGGATGGATGTTGCATTCCTAATGTTTATTTCAGTGTTCCCCAGTGCAGTTTTATTTCTGTATTTTGTTTTGTTTGTTGCAGTGTTTGTTCTGCCTATATGTCATTTTTAGGTTCTATTGTCTTGGTCTGCTCGTGTAAGTTTCTTCCCTATTTTGTTGTGGGTTATGGGTCTCTACTCGTTCCATTGTTTTTCCTTTCAATTTTTTTTTTTTTTACTTTGTGGCTTCCTTCCTTCCTCTGTGCCTGTTAAGATTTCTTGGTGCTCATGTCTTGAAGGGTGCTATATGTAGTGTTGCCACTATTAGTCTACTTTTATACTGTTCTCTTCACTGCTATTGGACATTTTTCTCATGTCTTTCTTTTATTTCTAGTTTTTGATCTTACATAGGAACCAATTTCTGTGTTCAGATTTTATTTCTGTTATAGTTTATGTCATCCTTCTGTGAGTGGTTGTTGTAGCCTCTATTCAGCAGTGTCGTATCTCTGATAAGTAATTTACTTTACTTGTCTTTCTATTATTCTTTTTTCAAGTTCTATTAGTTTAGGATATTACTAATTATTAGCTGTGTTCCCACCTATCAGTGTCCTCAGTTGATGTATTCAAGCATTTTTCTTCACTCATGATCATTTTGAAAGCCAAATTTACAGTGTTGTTTTGACAGGACTTCACATGTTCATCAATTCATAGAAACTAACTTATACCACATGTTTTGTTGCTACAAGTTGTTCCCATGACATCCATATGGCAAGCAATTGGGAAGACTCCACTAACTGCACCAGAGTATGATGGTTATATACTATTCATCACAAAACTGGTTGACACTAGGGTAGAATTCTCTCCCATGTACTTGTTTTACTATAATTATTAAAACTGTACATTTACCAAAATACATTCTGACACTGTATGTGTGAATTATTTCATATTAATGGAAACAACTTATGTTTATGTGCTTTGGAAGTGTATGGCATTAGTTTGAATTAATAAGAACTAGTTCTATGTTTGATTGTTGGAGCTGTATGTAATGGATGTGCATAATGAAAGTCTGCTGATAAAATTGTTAAGGTCAAGATTTGTGATCTAGCAATGGCAACTCATAACAAATTATAGGCAAACAGCGAAGGCTGTGCGCCACTAATTAGCAACAGCTAACCGTCACTAATTATCAACGGCTAATCGTCACTAAGTAGCAACAATTGGCCCTCACTAAGTAGCAACGGCTCATCGTCACTAAGTAGCGATGATTAGTCCTCACTAACTAGCGACGATTAATTGTCACTAAGTAACAATAGTTGACCGTCACTTAATAGCAATGGTTAACCCTCACTAACTAGCGACGGCAGCACATCACTAACTAGTGACGGTCAAATGTTACTACATAGTGATGACTGATTGTCGCTAAATCTTTAGCGGCCCACAAGTATCAATAATTATGCGATGGTCTGCGTTACGACGATTAAAAGTCGTTAATTTGTAACGTTAGCTGTCGATAAAAATTTAGCGGCGAGCAAATTAGAAACGGACATATTAGCGACGGGTTGCCCTCACAAAATTGATATTAGCAATGGTTGATTGTCGCTAAATCAATTTTTTCTAGTGAATTCACACTCGATCCCGATCCCTCTCTGACAAAATGACTAAACTAGTACCTTGTATTATCAAAATTTCAAAATTCCGGGATTAATGGTTCCGCCACTGTCAACCAAGAAGTCAAATGGTTGTTAAATAAAGAAACAAAACCTATAATCAAGTCAGTAAAACTTGATTTAAAACTAAAACAAAAATACATCCTCAGTTATATGCTTAACAGCAAAATCAAGATATACAAACTAATCAACGTCATCCTCTCTAAATCGATTACCATATTATAATTTGTTTAATTAATATACCTGATCTGGGAGAGGATTAACTATTTTTCAAATCCAAATAAATTGCGGTAATTAATTACCTTTGTTTAGCAATGGATACAGCTTACAATGGCCTATATATAATTACCTTTTTCTTACATTTAAAATTGCAATGCATCAATGGTTTTTTTTTTATAATTTGTTTCAAGAATCATACGCGTTTCTGTGACAAATTATTGTGCTAATTTTCCACCCTAGGACGATCGGTTTCAAGTAGCTTGCAAAGCCATAACGTACCCACTAACTAACGACCATATATAGAGCTAAGTCAATTGGATAATGCTTGCATATATATTCCACATTTTTAAAGCTGTCAATTAATCGTTAAACAAAGATACGGTCATTTTCAAACTATTTGATATGTTATTTAGACCTATTTGATATTAGCGTCAGTAATTAACGTTAGAGTTTTAAAAAAATTATTCAATGATAACTTCTATCTTTTAGCTTCATTATTTACATCTTTATTAAAGACCATACAAAACTCTAACAATAATCACAAAAGCTATTGGCCTGAATTTTGGGATACTCTAAACAAATACGTGAAGCAAGAAAACTCCCTGATCAGATCAATCAAAACGAATATCAATCTCTCTCGTGAAAAGATTATGATTACGTACAGCACGTTGTGCATAAATTATTGGAAAAAAAAAACATTACGATATATATTTTCTGTTAAAAAAGAAAATTGTTTCGGAGTTTGGAACCGTCAATTCATCTTAGTGGTCCAATCCATTTATCGCACATATAGCACACAAGAAATGCAAATTTAAATCAAAGTATAATTACTTTTGTCGTAACTTTAAGGGTCTGCGTGGATTTAATTAATAAAGGAATGAGAAATAAAGAAATAGAAGAAAGGAAGAAAGGATGATGGATGAGTTATTTCCTACCGATTTGAATGAGTGATAATAACTCTCCCTCTCATATATTTCCTTTTGTACAAACAAAGAAAAATCACACATTACTTATCTTCCTCGTTCCTTCCATTTCCATTCTCTCAATCCAAGCAATGCTTTAAAATTGCTCTCTCAAAAAAACCTGCTAAAGGGGAACGACTAAACAGTTGATTTGGCCCTCCAACTTTTTAAGAAAATCTTTAAATGCACGAATTCCTGTAAATTTGACATAAAATACCATGTCACCAACTAATTTGATACAAATTTTCATTTAATATAAGGCATATATATATATATATATATATATATATATTGAAATCCCACGTCATGTAAAATTAGCTAAAGTGATAAGAGGCTTAGGAACACCAAGATAAAGATGGGGTTTGAGTCCAGCCTCTGCCAAATTCCTCATAAATGTTACTCCATTAATTATGGTTTTGTGGCCTTCCGGGTCTCAAAGAAATTGATGTTCCCCCCCTCCCCTCCCCTCACTATAGAGTATCTCATACCTTGTAATACTTATAAAGATCCTTCCTCGAGCCTACTTCGCAATGAAATACTGATTATGCTCCAAATCATAATTTGGAATTTTCTTTAAATACTCTAATAAATGTTAATTATGGTTTCATGGCCTTCCGGGTCTCAAAGAAATGGAATGTTCTCCCACTCCCTTCCCTATAGAGTATCTCATACCTTTTAATACTCATAAAGATGTTTATATGTAAAAAAAAAAAAACATTTTTTCCGTTTGTTTTCCTTCCTATAGCCTCATAATCATAATATCGGATTTTCTATCAACTCTAATTAATTCGTTTAACTTCCTAAAAAAACCCTTTAACGTGGGGACTAGAAAGAAATATTTTTAAAAGCTTAAAGAACTAAAAGGAAACAAATTTTAAAAGTTCACAAGCTTATTTACGTATTTTATAGATCATTTAAATAAAATGAATTTCCCACGAAATTATGCTTCGTTTATGATTTTCAACATTCACTTTTCAAATTGCTAGAAAGAATCTTACAGAAAGTGAATCATGAGGAATAATCTGTCAAAGAGTAGCTGCTCGCAGACTTGTTATGCCTGGATTTGATTTACGCGATCATGCTTGGCTCATTACTTGGTTGAAAAAGTTTCGTTAACAAGCCCTTTCCCACACCACAACAATTATAAATTTCTCGTAAGTTGAGAAGTACCATTTCCGGAGATGGCTGGGCTGCGTAAAAGAATAATCCAAGCATAAGGACGAAAGGCTACAGAACAAGCCGATAGGGATAGACCATACAAGTATTTATGTAGGTGTATGAGTATGTGTGCATTGTGTGGTGGTGGTCCGGCGCATGGTTTAGTTTGGTGGTACAGCCCAGCCCTACATCCAAAAGCAGAAAACAAAATACAAAAAGAAAAGAAAAAGACGCCCGCCCAAGAATAAAACGTCAACGGCGGTGAAAAAGATGCCCTGGCCCATCGACTCAAACTTTGGAAGTTCGACTTGCAGCTCTCAATCTTTCTCCCTCATGCATGCCCTTCCCTCCATTTCCGTGCTTCTCCCGCCCACTTAAGATTTTGAGTACAAAACGACTTTCTCCATCCAAAATGATCCACATATTTTAGAACTTTCTCTATCGAAAAATGAGTAACACTTTATATATAAATACATATCTCAAGTCAATAATAATAAAAAATACATAATTTAATTAGGTGGTACAATATCCTTAAATTTTTATAAAACTACAAAGTGTAATCCGTTGTGGGACAGATTAGGCGTTATTTTTCCACAACTATTTCAAACTTTATTAAATTAATAACTACATAACTGCACCCAAAAGCCTTGTTTCAATAACAATTTTTTTAAGTGCAAATTACCTTTGACTTGAGGGCCAAGATTCGTGGGGCCATAAAACTCATCCCCTATGATTCTCCTTCCTTCTCTAATTCTGGTAAACATGTACGGCAAGCTCCTTTACAACCATAAGACATAAATCTAGTAGCCTAGTGAATACGAACGGCCAGGTGCACATCACAGCCATAAGCACATGTATCTTAGAAATTGCATTAAAAGTATATGAATCTTATTACTGTTGGTCCAAAGAAGAGGTTAATCTATACAATTTGGTATCTCGACTCTGTGCTAAGGCTTAATAGTAAATGAGGAATATAGATAATAACGTATAAAAGTTTTAATGTAAAAGTAAATAACCAAATGAGGTTATACTTTGATTAACTATTCAAACTGTAACCAGTGCGAATTCACTTTTGTAGAAGATTCTAGACACTAAGCTCTTGCAGAGAAATATTACTCAACGGTGAGTACATTTACCTCAACAGCTAGCTTAATTTTATATAAATATTACATGCTTTAAAGTTCAAAGACTTACAAGTATATTCAGAGAGAGGGAGAGGCACCTGGGGATTAATGAAAGAGGAGTTCAGTGCTTAAGGTTATCCGAGCTTTCCAAAAAGTACAGCAGTCCGCAGGGTCAAGGTTCAACATAGATATGGTACTACTTGCATAATGTACATCCCATCTGCCTAGCCAAAAAGACCATCAATTTTTTACTTCTCTCACTCCATTGCATCTGCACAGCAGAGACCAAAAGCTACCCTCTTCCCTTTTAATTTCCTCTCGAGACAAAATAGCATTGCATATTTCATCCTCATCAGAACGAACCTTTCCTTTTTCTTTTTTTTTTTTTTTTAACCTCTGTGTCCCTTGTTTCCAATCTCTTAATAATTACCAGCCCCTTCTTTTCTATGCTTTTCTACCCCTTCTTTTCTATGCTTTTCTATCTTTTTCCTTGTGCTGCAAATCCCAGGTCCACTATTGTTCACCAATTTACACTATGGCATAACTGACCTAATGCCTCTACTGCCCCATCTTGTTTGCTTTTCCCCAAACCATCCAACACTTTTTACTAATAAATCAATTTTTCAAGAGGACTAACCCATTTATCTCATAACCCATGTAGCATGCATACATATCGAAAATTCCAGGATCCATCTGCAGCACCCATCATTGACACACTAATATACAAGAGATTTTTACCAACAGAAATGCTGTAGACACTAAAATGACATGGGAACTAGCCCTCAAGTCCAGGCTTAGACTCTTCATGGACCACTTCAAAAACAGGAATGCACACATGAACTTTAGACTTCAAATGATACCATAGTGGATGTTAGTTACGCACAGTATTGGAAGCATGAGTGAAGCAGTTTTGTACCTCAATCTTTTCTTTGCAAACAAAAAGAAGAGGAAAAAAGAAGGGCAAAGCAGAGAGGTATGCTGCACTATTCAAGCGTTTAATCATTAAATCATACAAAATTGCAGATGCCTCACATGTAAAAGTATTGACTGCGACAGAAAGCTTCTTAAACAGGCAGCACCAATTTCTTCTTGTCTCGAAATAAGGGCAGCTGCTTCAAAGAACCTTGTCTTATTTGATGTCTAGCTCAACGCACAAAATTGATGTATTAAAATTTCACTCCAAGATATTTATCCAGCACATTCTTAAATGCCTGCATCAAAAGAAACAAAAAAAAAGTTATGAGGTTAACCTCCGTAAAAAATTTGTCATCATTCAATCTTTTACATTTCATACAATTAATTGTCTCTGCTGGATTCAGAAGCTCTAGTGGACACTTTTTCATCCATAAGCAAACTATTGATTGATGCCCTGCTGAATGATTCCGGTGTTCATGCATAACAGCTTGGAAAATATTCATATATATGCCCACTTAAGAAGATGAGAATGTGATTCTAGAAACTTAAACAATGCCAAGCTAAAAAAAAGGACATGAGGATACTTAAATCAGAATACAGTTCTCTACTTCTTCACACCAATTAGTACTTGAGATCGGTTACATAATAAAAGATAGTATGATTTTTTTTTTATTTTCACATTTCCCAACTTTTCAGTTTTGAGATCTTGATCTGCATAGTCCAATCAAGCAGACAAACACCCAAATCAGGAGTTACATTAGCGCAAGGGGATCACCTCAAGGAAGGAAACTCCAATGTCTAGAACAGGAGGAAAATTAAGATGGGAAGAGCAAACACTGTAACCCTCAATGGGTCAGATTTTAGATTCAGTTGAACAAGCAAGTGTTAAAGATCTGGAGCAAAACAATTGGATGCCACTTAACATGCCCCAACTGAAAACAGGTCCAACAAACAAGTCATGACAAACCTTGTGCTTTGATACCATCATAAAGCATCCAATCCAAAACCAATTGGCAATAGGCGGAGAAGTCTCACCCAATATAAAGCTGTAAAATTTAACCAACCCATAGACTTAACAATATGGGATAACACCTCTAGACAATAAGGATCAAATATATAAATCCAACAAAAATATTCAAAACAAATTTTTTTGGTTGTGTGACAACATGTATCATGTGACATGACATGAGACATTGGTTACGATAACCGCAAAGCAAAGGGGATAATCTCTCCACGCAAGTGTGAACGCAAAGGTGTAAACAGATTTACCACTAATTTTTTAGTCTCTAAGATAACATGTCAACTAATAAAAAGTCCATTCCACTGCAGAAGAAAAACAACCCAATCATAGCCCAGAAAAGCAGTGAAAGAATATCTTCAAAATAAAGAGCTGTGTCATGAAGTGATTGCTTTAAGAAACATCCTAAACAAAAACCATAGCATACAGGAACAATACAATGACTTTGTAGATTATCTTTCAGAATATCATGCTACTAACAATTATGCAGAACAATAGATGAATTATTTGATCGAACAACTAATTGCTCTTCACCAAAACCCCTCCCCATTATAAAAGAGTATTAAAGCTGATTGAGATGCATTCATGCAAAAAAAGTGGACAAACTACAGAGAGCCATAGAATGCCACAAATGATTGATATCAGTTCATAGTTTATATAGTAAGAAAAAAAACCTGTAAGGGCTCAAATGATTACCTGGTTTGCAAAAGACTCTTTTCCATTTAGAATTGCATCCATTGCAGAAAATTGGTCCTCAAATACAGAGTAAAAAGCCTTGTAAAATTTGTCCCTGAAATGAAAGATATAAGAATACATCCAAAACAAGAGACTCCAAGTAGCCCTTTTGTTTGACATAAATAAGCATAATTATGTGCAATTCCATTACCGATTTTCTCCACTGTTCAATTGGTCCATTTCATCAAACTTGCGAGTAAGGACTTCGGCCCCGACTGGTGATAGCAAGTGAAGAATCATAGCCTCCAAAGTCCTAGGAAAGTTATGCTGAAACGAGATGCATGGATGGGATTAAGAATCATGATTGACAAAAATCACAACAATGATTACATAGATAATTAGTAATCAAGTACAACTACTATGTTTATTAATTCCCTCAAATGAGCTGGTTACCCAACTGGCAGGCAAGAATATGCACTCTGCATGATGTTTATAAGATTCACAAAAAAGGACGGACTCACCACTATTGCAAGTAAGACATCTTGAAGAGTAGATGGTTCTAAGGTCCAAAGAATTTTAGCAACAGGATCATCTTCAAGATGAACCATGTAAGATTGTTCAGTTCCATTCCGCAGTTTATTCGTAGATAGTGCAGATCCCCCTGCTGCAACTTCTTGCACTTTCTCATTTTGATCAGAAACATGAACACGGTCATGAACGAAAGATACAAGTTCACGAAGGGGCTGAAGAGCCTTGCCTTCCAGTTCATGCAGTGGGATCCCTTGCTGTAGATCTCTCCTTTTTAAATCCTTTCTCTTGCCTGACTCATATGATTTATAGTCCGCACATTTATCTAAAAATTGATTGTTCACATCATCTGGTTATCAGGCATCTAATTAATAGAAAACGAACACTCGAGAAAAGTCTGCAGCTTCGCCTCTCCCAATATAAAACTGACAGAAAATATGACCAAATGAGTTCAACAAACAAACGTCCCAGCATACATATCATCAACTTACCTGATTCTCCACCATGGGGCATTTCCATAGGCTTCTTATAGCTTCCCATACCAGCAGAAGATGCCTCAAGAAATACTTGGTTCTGCCCTAATTGCAGAAGAGGGGGGGGGGGGGGGGGGGGAGCAAGAAAGAAAGCATCATAATGTATAGCATACGTGAGATTGGAAAATCTAAAGCAAAAGATAAAAGGTAAAGCAGATCTCCCGTCCTCACAAACTGAATAAAGAGAAGCTTGGACAAAAACATTGATAGACACCTAAAATATATGCTAGAAACACATGCCATCACGAGTCTGAAAAAAACACTCCAATATTCAACCTCAAACTACAGTTAATTAAAACCCAGTTCCTTTGTAATGTGAGCAGTAATTGCTCATATGTTACATCTGGAAATGGATGACAATAATTGGAGAAGAATATATGATATGAAGAGTGGCACAAATGGTTTGAAAGCTTCTATAATTTCAGGAAATGGAAGACAATGTTTGAAGAAGCATGTATGCTATGTAAGCAGCAGCAACATAGCAGCAATAGTTTGACAGCTTATGCATTTTCCAAGATCAGGGCATAATGTAGCTTAATAATTCCATAAATTTATTTGCCCAGCAATGAAGTTCAGTGCAAAATTACAAGCTTTATCATTACATAGGTCAATCAGCCACATGTTGTACCGCAAGAGTAGAAGAATGGCTATGTCAACCCAAAGACTGCACAGTCTATATCAAGTAAATGACATATAAACAAAAAGACATTTACCATTTCTCTGTCTGTCAATCTTCAGAAACATGATTCCAGAAGTGCGTGGGAAAAAACATTAGAAAAAAAATCAAGTTAAAATATGACAATAGAACTATGAGCGAGAGAACGACATTTCTGAATAGTATTATTTAAATAAGGATAATTTGCAAATATACCTTCTTACTATTCTACGCAAGTAGTAGGCATCCATGTGTTCAAGGAAATGAGATATTGTGCTAGACTGCCACCAAAAGTTAACAGCAATTGTCAGATCTTCGCTGTCCACCTGATGAAACCTGTAGCAATGGGTTATATGAAACAGCTAAAGTCATGTGATACTACGAATATGGTATCTCTGACAAACTTTTGTCATTACAGGGAGAAGCCTAAGCGCAATAAGTGCCTTTACATAAAACAGCTTGCTGGCAAGGAAGTTCAGCATGCATCACTTAAAATAAAGGGACCAGATCTCAAACTCCATGTAAAGCATGAAACTCCAAAGCATTTTCATTAAGCAGCTATTCTCATCAGATAGATGATTTATCTCCAGTATATCTAGTTAGTGCTCCTTTGGCAAAGCTTTGAACAAGAATGAAGCACCCAGCATCCACTACCAAGTCCGTATTGGAATTTTACCCTTTTCTCACAATGAACATATGCCAATAAGCATTAAGTAGATTCAATTTACAAAGTTTATGTGAGGAAACATTAGAAGAAGTTATACATAGGGTATAGATAATATTTCCAAGTTAGGAGTTCTGTTTGGAAAAAAAAAATCAAGATATTAAAACGAAATGATGCAAGAAGATGAATAGGTGAGCCACACAACAGTGAAAGGAAGGACCATCGCTTTTAGTTGCTAAATACAACCAACCATATGTCCAGGTTCATCGAAATTTCCCAAAATTAGGCGATAACACAGATTATGATGGCCATTTTTCTCATATTATCTTGTGACCCAGATAAGAATTATATCATATGCAAGTCAAACACTGCAACGTCCATATGTTTGATGCAGTCACCGAAAATTCTTACCCTCAATGCCTAATTTCTGAATTCACCTTTTGTCAAGGTTGTCTGAATTAATGTCCTTATAATTGAGTCTAACATATATAGAGAAGAAAGCATTCAGGAGAAACATTGGGTTCAGATATTTAACTTCCTAGTCAACGAGGTGGAAACAATGGGCATAGTATAGAGATGAATTTGTTATTAGCAAGAGTGCTACCATTAGCGAAACTAAGGCAAAGGCTCATAATGATGCAGTTTCTCATTACCCTTTCTAGACTTACCAGCCTTCAGGAATGAAAAGCGCATCACCAGCATGAAGAATGACCATCTGTGAGTACTCATTGGAAAATCGTGCCCTTGGGTGGACAGAAAAATCAGGGTTTGCCAAGGCAACAGAACTGTGCAATGATAATAAAGATATCATAAGACCAAGCACTTTAAGCGTGTTTAATCTGAGAACAGTATAAGCAGCTCTGTAAGAAATAGATTCAGGTATTGGATATAGAAACCAAGCAAAAAGTAAATCTCAAGCATATACTGAGAGAAGCATACCTATGGTTTGAAGCTTCCCCATACAAAGGCATGGGATATAACATGGGAGTAGCCGAGGGGGGCCATAGAACAACTGCATAGCAATAGATTCATTAAAAAAAGTAGCAGGCGTTGATATGATTTGAATGCCAAAAAGCAGCAAAAAAACCTACCGTCCCATACCACACAAGTACTATTAGATACAACTACAAGCGAAAACGATAGGAAGTAGACCAACTCCAGTCTGGGATCACATCATTGGTTGCAGTTCTCAAACCAGTAAAAGAAGAGAGATCGGAACAAATGCCAGAATAAAAATGCAGCATTGTCTTTCTTAAGCAATTCACTCCACATATCAAGAGCAAAAAATTCAAAAATTGAATTGTGGTAAAAGATAACAGCATACACTTTCATGCATTTGTTTTAAGAAGAACTAGAAGAACTAATTCTTAGCAGAAATTGTACCAAATTTGATAAAATGCATGGATGTCGTAAAAGAACATTTTAGTATCACCAAGAAATATGCAAAGATAACAGCAGTCAGTCCAACCATCTGGATACCTGAATGCAAGAAAATATCAATATGGCATGACCGTACAAAATGCACTCACCCTAATCAATGTCAGAAAATAAAGGATTTCAAGAATCTAAACTAGGAAATTAAAATCAGTTAATAATTACATCCAGGTACTTTTTGATAATCCGAAAGCAGTCATTGGTTTCAATCAATTTAGCAGCATTTATAATATGGCAAGGGAATTAGAACCCAGACTTGGGTGTGCAACAGGAGGGTACTAAGCCGCTTTGCCTAACACTCATTTGTATTTAGCAGCATCTATTAGTACAAGACTGATTAGCTCATATATACAGCTTGTACAATTGCTGCATCTTCCTTCAGTATTCTTCTGGGCTTTCCAACTGATATATAGTGAACTGAAGGTGCAGTTATTAAAGGTATCTGGAAAAGCTACCCAACCCCTTCCCCTTCCCAACATACACACACCTGACGCAAATAAAACCATTGCCCAGACACCAATAATTGATAATGATGAACTAATAGCAAGCAAGAAAAGTAAAGAAATCAGGGAAAAAATCACCTTTTTTGCATCCAGAAACTATACACAGAAGGTTATGGTGTGGATCATAGTGAGTACTTGAACAAGCTTGGGCATTATTCATCCACAAATTAATAGATGACAGTTGTTTTGCCTCCAAAATTGAAGGCTGCATACATTAACCGGCACAATTCAGATAGTTATTTCTCAAAAAAATGCAATGAACCAAGCATGAAGCAACTTTAATGAGAAATACACAAACCGTATGGATGTCTTCCCTCAAAATTTCAAGTTGGACCCTCTCTTCATTCTCAACATTCATGATTGGAACCTGCATAACAAAGATTTAAGTTTCTGAAAATAGGAGACAAGAACACAATATTTGCGCTAGAAAATTGCACAAAACAAAGTATGGCTATGTTACTTATCAACCATGAAGATTAAACCAGAGCTCAAAATCGCAACTAGTGACATAAATCAAGCCACTTGCAAAAGTAAAGGCCTTGAAATGCAACCTGGGCTAAATATAGTTGTTGAGGAGCAGTCTCTTCAGATTGCATATTTCCCTGACTAATTCCAGCTTCATCAATAGGATGTCTTTCGGACATAGAACATGAGTTGCAAGGATCTCCATTATTTGGCATATGATGTTTGCAGAAACCGAGGAAGGTAGAGAAAGGTATAGATACCTATACAAGTAATTGCAGACAGACCCATCAGGACCATTCAATGAAGTCAACCAAACTTCAAATGCAGGAGAACAAAATGCCCAATAAGGAGTAGAAAACTACTCTCTCGTGACTTCTGAGATCACCGTAAAAAACTGGAGCAGCGGTAGATGACATAGCCTCGACAACCGATGATCCTACAAGTTCCTACATCCATATTCAACAACATGATATTAAAAAAAAAAAGAAGAAAAAACAACGACACGACTGATTTGGTGAACAGAGCTCTCCTCGACAACATCTAGAAATTGAATTAACTAGGATTTTTTTCAATAGCATTCTTCAAGCAATCAAGTTTTAGAAAGCACAAGCAGTTCCAGAAGTTGAATAGCAAGGAAAAAAGAGAGAATTGGACAAATACCTCCAAATAGTCGAGGCCGCCAGCGGAAGGATTCCATTTGGAGAAAGCTTTCCAATCCTTAACGCATCCTTCGAACACCTTTGTCAAATAAAGGAAAAGGAACGTCAACAAAATAAAAAAAAACAAGCCGATATTTGCCTCCTTTTTTTCTTGAGAAACAGACAGGGGAATGGAAAATTACGGCAGGGACGTCTGTGGATTCAATCTGAGAAGCAAAGTCGATGGCTGAAGGCAACTGCTGAAATCTCTGAATTCTTAGAGACGTTCCGATTTTTCCCAGCCCCATTATCGCGATGGTGTACAGCTGAAGATCAAAGCCGCGGAAACTGAGCTTTTTGGTTCTTAGTCCGCTCTGAGAACAGTGAGAGGTCATGTGGTTAAACCCGGCCCTGTCGGGCGGAGCGGGTTAAATGTAACCCGAGGTGTACAACAGATCGTGTGACACCCTCAAAACTCAAAATCATTCGAGACTAAACCCAATCAAATCCAGTTGATCCGTTGACTCGATTAGCTCGGTTCACATAAACAAAACCAGACTTATGTCGCCACTTTCTTCTATATCATGATGCTTTATTAAGTGACCCAAAATTACAAACTTAAAAAAGAAATAACAAAAAGGTCATGGCTATGATTGTATTAATGTTTTTATTTGTGCATGTCTTTGAAATATTGAAGATTTTAACTCTGATATCTAAATAATTGACTATGCACATATTAAAAAATAAGTGTTAGTACTTTATTATGAAATGTGAAATAGTAAACTATTAGTATTATATAATTTATGTATGAAAAAACCTAGAAGTAAACTATGTTTTGGATAGCAGCAATAGGCATGCTTAACAAGGTGCAAATATGTTTGTGGGTGAAGGTTAATATGCATTACAATTAGGCCATTTGGTTGAACCGGTCAAACCAATTGACTCACCACCCAACCCCTCTCCAAGTCACTATCCGGGCCGAGTTTGAGTATCTGACAATATTGCTTGGAAGGGGTTAGGTTGCGTTATGGGCTGTTAAGCAACATTGACACATTTAATATGGATTCGAATCCTCTCCATTGATTGAAGGAGCAATCCCATCGCATCTCGCGTAGAAGCCACATTTGTGGGAAAAAAGGGCCCACTCTTTTATCATCACTTTGTTGCTATCATCCTCCATAAGGATGAGTATTTGATTAGTTTGATTTGAAACCGATTTGCATATGATGTTATGATCAGTTTTTAGATTTTACAAAGTATATCTAAACTATTCAAATTATATGTTAGAATTGATCCAAACAGTCTAAGTTATATTTTGGTTTATTCAGTTCTCTTTTTTAAATTAGATACATAGTAAATGGAACAAATGAGGTAAACATTAGAATTTTTACCTCTCATACCCAATATTAAAGAAAAATAAACAACATATCATCCAAAATTAGTAGGAAATAATTTTATATATGTAGGGCTAATATGAACAATAGTAAGAAATAACTTTATATATGCATAGTCATTATGGATAATGGTAAATTATTTATTACTATTCGATCTATTTAGTTTATTTGGTTTTAAGTGTATGATCTAATAATCAATTTGATAACCGAATATAAAATTTAGTTCACAATATTGTTGAGAAGGGCTTCGGCTACGTTTGGGCTACTAGGCAACGTTGTCACACTCAATATGGATTCAAATCCTCTCTCATGTAAAAGCCACATTAATGGGAAAAAGGGCCTACCTTTTTATTATCATCTTGTTGCCATTGATCACTGTATGTGCAAGCATTCAGTTGGTCCATTTTGGAACTGATTTGAATATAATGATCTGATCAGTTTTTTTATTTTTTTACAAAATATATTTGAATTATCCAAATTACATATCAGAAATAATTCAAAACATCTAAATTATATTTCAGTTTACATGATTATCTTTCTAAGATCTATACACATAAATGGAAAAAAAATAAATATTAAAATTTTTACCTCTTATACTCAAAATTAAAAAACCATAGATAACATATTGTCCAAAATTAATAGGAAATAACTTTATAAATATAAGGTCAATATGGATAATGGTAACAATTAGTAGGATATAACTTTATATATGTGTGATCATTATGAATAATAGTAAAATATTTATTACTATTCAATCTATTTGGTTTATTCATTTTTAAATGTATGATCCAATAATTGATTTGATAACTAAACATGAAATTCAATTTTGGTCCGAACCCATCAAATTAGAAAAGAAACTGAATTATTTTATCCAAATATAATTGGTCTTCTGGTTTTTTTAAGTTTGTCTAGATAATATTCACCCCTAGTTCCCTTGTTAATCACCCATGTTACCTCTTGTTCTGATACTTCACGTCAACCTTAGGTGGTCTGCTTGATTATTCCTACTACTTTTGGTGGCAATTAATAGATTTACAATGGCTTTTAATTTGGACTCTAAAACCAAACCAGCCTATTACAGCTCCATAAGTAGACTTCAGGCTCAATTTACAGGTTCAAGTGACGATAGGTTTCTTTCATGTTTTCACTGGCAGATCCAAGTGTTTAGTCTTTTTTGGAACTTGTGAGTGGCAATTGCTACAGATTGAGCTCGCCAAAAAAAATGGAATGGAAAAAAAACCCACAAATTTGTAGAAGAATGATTACTTTTAATTTTTCAGACCAAAGTTTCCAAATTGTATGTCAGTAACTTTTCTTTTCCAGATTTTCCAACAATAAATGTTGGATTGGGGTGAAATTTGTCTGGTTTTCCATAAAAATTGATAGCACCATAACTGAATGGCATTAAAGAATAGGTATAACGCGAGCTTATACTAGCATCAGAAAAAGAGAAGAAAAAAAATGTTTTTATCTTTTCCTTCATATTTTTTTTATTTGAGCATATGAAGATACAGAGTTAATAGTTGGATTCTTCGAGAGATGAAGAGAAAGTTCACTAATAATATATTAACAATAAATTACAAGGAAGTAGAAAACGAAAAAAAAATGGAACCTTATTAATTATTACAGTTGTAAAAATTGATGAAATGGGAAATAATAGGAGAGAGTTGAGAGACAAGTCCGAATGACGTGGAATAAAAGTAGGCCACAAAATGATAACTTATAAACTGATGAGATGGGAAATAATAGGAAAAAGTCGAGAGACAAGACCGAATGACGTGGAATAAAAGTTAGCCACAAAATGATAGCATGATAGCACTGCTCCCTGAAGTTACCTAGCGCAGGCAAGTCCAATTAAGGGATTTAACCGTTAGTTTGTTTTAAATTAACAAAGGTGCATAACATGTTTTATGGTGTCTTGCTTTATCACAGGCCATAAAACACCCCAAAGTTTTAATTAATTATAATCAACCTCCACCTTCACATTGCTTAAAATCCCTTTCCTTTTCCGTTCTGATTCCCGGCATTTTCGGCCCCGCCCCCAAGAAGCAGAGGCCACAATGGATGTTGATCAAATAGAACAACAAGGCATGGGTGAAGGTGGCGAGCCACCCAGCATCAAGGGCATGAGCAAAGGTGGTGACCTCATTGGGATATCTAGTTAGGCTGGCAAGGGCAGTGGTGGTAGGGTGAGACAGCCAAGAGCATAAGACTACTATGTTGTAAGCGAAGGCAAGAATAAAGGCGACGGCTCATCACTGAGGTCATAGGTGAAGGCGACAACCTCATTAAAAGATTTGGCTAGGGGTGGCATGGGTAATGGTGGTGGAGTAAGGCGGCTGATGGGTGGATGGCAAGGTCACAAAGATCCAGGATCCAGGATGGGTGTGGGTCTAGTTGCGAGATGGCGGTTTATGGAAAAGGATAGGTGAGGTAAGGCTGGAGAGAGATAGGTGAATGGCTCTACATGTAAATTCAGCTAACTTGAAAAGTGACTTACAACTGGTTTACATTGAAGAGCCCAATAACATATTAACACAATTACATTAACCCAAAACAAATTGGGCTAAGTCGCTAGGTTCCAATAGGTAGGGGTGGGTCAATACATAGGTCAACATGATGCGTTCGTTGTTCACATTCATTTAGTAGTCAGGTTTTAGAAAGCGTAAGCAATTGTAGAAGTTAAATAGCATGGAAAAGAAAGAATTAGGCAGAAACCTCTAAATAGTAAGGTCATTTGGAGAAGCTTTCCATTCCTTTAGCATCCAAAAGACCTTTTTTCAAAAAAATGAAAGAGATGTTAATAAAATTACGGTAGGGACATTTCCGGATTCAACATGAGAAGCAAAGTTGATGGCCAAAAACAACTGCTATAATCTCTTAGTGTGGAGAGAGTCTTCCATTTCTTTTCAACCCCAGTATTGTGACTTGTGAGTTAAAGTAGCGAAACCAAGTGAGCCTTTTGGTTGTTGGTCTGCTCGCACTCGTAGACAACAGCCTCTGTGGTGGATAACTAAGAGCAAGCCTTGGCTATTAAGCAACAACATCAATATAGGCCTGGTATATGGAGAGTGCTTCTTCACGGGGCTCCAACCAAAACTCTGATTCAGGTTCGTCTGTAAAGGCACACAATTGCACATCCAAGGACAGAGGTAGAAAAAATTATTATGAGTGGGGATGTAGTTGGCAAAAAGGGAGAAGTAGCAATTTGCTACTACAATTATGCTCCCGGAGCAATTTTTCAACTACTTTCTTTTCAAGCACAAAATTTTGCCACCAATGTTATAAAAGTACAAAATTTTGCCACCCATCCCTTAAGTGTCCACCAGATGAAGAAATAAGCGATAAGCTCTGCTCCGTAAATTATTTGCATTTCTTCAACTGGTGCCATATTTTTTTGCCTATCTCCATTAATTAAAGGCAGCCACTAGGCTAAGTTGACCAGGACCGGGCTCGAGTCAAACTCAGCCCAGCACGGTCAAACTCGAGCCTGGAACAGCACGAATTGGACTCGAAAAATGGTGGCACGAGTTTGGGCCTAGGAAATTAGGGAAGCCCAAAGCAGGCCGACCGGCCCATGACCCCGCTGAGCCAGGTCGACTGTTCGCATTCCCATTGGTAGATTTCAAAATTATTGGAAAAAATGGTAAAATTACACCTTAGCCCCCCTTCCCCCCCCCCCCCCCCCCCAAACGGCTTTTTTACCCCCAGACTTTTTTACCCTCAGTCAACAACCATTAACAGCTAGTTTTTTAGGGCTTTTTGGGTAAAACGAATTTTTTCTTCTCCTATAAATAAGCAGCCTCCTTCTCACACTTCCTCACACCAATCTTCTCTTCTCCAATCTCCTACAATATTCTCTCATCTCTCTACTATCTCTCTCCAAGTTTTTTAATCTTTCACTAATATTTTCTTAATTGCCTCTTAATCATCTTTCCATCTCTTTAATTATTTTTTTCCACTAATGGCTTTACAAGAAAAGAACTCCAATAAGGGCAAGGGTGTTGTCTCCTTCTCATTCGGCACAGGGGTCGATTCATTTTTTCAAGGATGTTTGTTCTGTAAAAATCAAGGCTCGCATTCACAAAAAATTGCCGACAATGATCCAAACATCGACATGGCGGCATACGACCTTGGCCTTGACGATCAACTCTCTAATGATGATATTGTAGAAATTCCACCGACCCAACTCGATGCCGAGGGGTCCCAACCAACGCCACAAAGCGAGCAACCTAAATGGAGTCAAGTGAAGAACGAGAATTTGAAGGCTTCCATTTGAGCACATTTTGATCAAGTTTGGAAAGACGAAATGAGATATGTCAAGTGCAAACATTACGACAACAAATTTACACACAAATTAAACTCCGGAATGGGCACCCTCACGAGGCACTTGAGCAAAGTCCATGAAGACATCGGCGGCATTTTCGATGGACAAACACAACTGACGGGTGTTGGCAGCTTCGGTGGTCCAAGTATTTTTTATTTAATCCAAAAAATTGTTAGATAATGTTTAATTAATTGGATGCTGATTACTAACAAACTATTTAAACAATCTGAGGATGAACACTTAGAAAGATTCATCCAAGAAAATCTAAATTCTGCTAATAAAAAAATGTATAGGCAAACGGCTAAAAGAAAAAGCTTTAAACTGTATGAAGTTAGAAGAAATGATTTACAAACATATTTTTCAACCGTTGATCATTGTCTGTCATTTACATATGATATGTGAACATCTTCAAGAGGATAAAATTATTATTGTGTAACTGCTCATTGGATAAATAATGAATGGGTTATTCAAAAATGAATTATTATTTTCAAATGTATGGAATATGATCATACGGGTTGGAATATTTTCAACTGCATTATTGAAAGTTTACATGAATTTTTTGTTGTCGATAAAGTTTTGTCTATTTCTTTTGACAATGCTTCGAACAATGATCCGGCGATGAGGGAATTGATAAAAGAAATGAAATCACCGCTTGATGAAAAAAGTTTCCATGTTTGTTGTTTGTGTCACATTTTGAATTTTTGCGTCCAAAATGGTTTATAACTACTGCAGAACCAAATTGAGCCAATTTGGAATGCTTTATTTTTTGTTAAAACAAGGAACAAATTGGCTTGTGAATTTAAAATGTTTTATATTGAAAATGGGTGAATTTTTCTTAGAAAAAATTTAAAATTGATTACCCCACTCAATGGAACTCAACATTTGAAATGTTAAATAACACTTAAGCATTAGCAAATCTTTTGACTTGCTTTGTAAACTCAAAAATGCAAGGCGACTAGCTAACGGATGAGGTTTGGGAAAAATATTTTAAGTTAGTTGAGTTCCTTAGATATTTTATAAGACAATAATTTTTTCTCTGGGGTTTATTACCCAACAGTGCACCAAGTAATGTTATAGTCTGTAAACATCGTTTATGTTTTCCACAAATATAAGGAATATGAGTTTTTGAAACCAGCTGTTAAAGCAATACAAAAGAAATGGTTTAATTATTTTCAACAAATCTCACAAATTTATCTTGTTGCATGTGCATTAGATCCAAATGTCAAAATCATGGGTTGTCTGCAATTGTTAGAAGCATACTATCATACATATTTAGGTCAAACACAAATTTCTACCCTTGCTATTTTTGCTAAAGCTGACCACAATTTAAGAGAGTTATACAAACTCTACCCCGTTAAACATTCTGATAAGGTTAGGTCATCTGATCCAATATCCGCCTGACATTCCACCTCTTCATCATCATCAAGGTTTAACCCAATTGCGAGTATCCTCAAACAACCAAAACCCACAAACCTGGGATTGATAGAATGGGATGATTACATCCGCACTTCATTTGAAAATAATGAGAAAGACATCCTCAAGTTGGTGGAAGGAACAAAAGAGGAAGATTCGCTATCTTATCCATACTGGCGCAAGAGATTTTGGCAGCTCCAGTCTCAACCGTCGCCTCTGAGACCGCCTTTAATGTATGGAAACGAGTCATTTCGAAGAAACGAGTAAGGCTCACACCTGAAGCCGTTGAGATTTACGTCTGTAACCGGGATTAGGCGCTTGCTGCTATAAGGAAACAAGATATTAAAAGCTCCGATGATGAGGTCCCTTCTGATGATGATCAACAAGAATAAATTGTAGGTTTTTATTACAATTTAAATAATGTAATTGATCTAATTATGCTATTAAGCACAAATCTTAAGTTTTATCTTTTCATTTTTTTCCATTGAATGTTTTGCTATATTCAAGTGTAAGACACATTTTAAATTATGTAAGTGTCGTTTATATTTTTTATTAATAAAATTTACATCGGCGGTGGTGTTTTTTCTAAAAAAATATATATTTCATAAAATTACTATCAAACAACAATTGAAAACATATTAAAATATATATTTTTAAAATCGGATTAAGTCGGCCCAGCTCAGACCCACCCCAGCCCGAGCTCGGGCCCATCCTGCTTTGACGGGGACCATGCCTAGGTCCAGAAACTCCAAACCATGCCCCGTCGGCCCACCGGCCACCACTACCACCAATGGATGAGCCCACTATCATTCATATTCTCAAGCACTTTGATGAATACTCATAAGTGTATTGTTATTAAAGGTTTAAATCATTATTATACACTTTGAGTATGATTAATTTCTATATTCTGAACATTTTTCTACCGGGTTACTATTCACACATTTTTACTATTTATACACATTTTACTATTCACCTGTCATTATTCACCGACTTACTGTTCATATGCATATTCACTATACATATGTGGTTTACTGTTCATTAATATTAAAATATATATATATTAAATAATTTTTTTATGTAGGTAAAAATCATCACTTAGCGGCCCTTCACGAGAAAAAATCATAACTGGAGCTGTAGGCATTGGAACTGAGTGATTCCAAATTCATCTGAAAGCCAACACATAGATCTTCAACTTTACTTCATTCCGCAAGCTAGTTTGATCGTTTCATTGCCAAAATCTGATTATAGATGAGACCCTTCGTTATTTCGTATACTGAAGAGCAGTTTCGGTAAAAAAATCATAAATTAAGCTATGGATGTCCAATTTGAATGAGCAAGTTATTGATTTGAAGCTAAAGAGGACATCTACAACTTCCGTGCTTTAAGGAAGAGCTGATCTGATGTCTACGATGGCCGAAAAATTAAAAGAAGTTATAGCCTGTCATTATTGATTTGTATTTACCTACATTTTACCATTTTATTTTTACCATTTCACCTACGTCAAAACTCTATAAATAGGCACCTTGGGGGGAGGGTGAATGGTGCCATTTTCTTAGGCCTCATTTATGTTCTTGTATTTTCTTTAGCTTTTCTTCTTTGTTCTTATTCTAGTTTTCAATACCGAAGCTCTTTTCAAGTGTTTTCTCATTCTTTTTCGTTCTTGATCTTTTAATCTATGTTTATTTCATCTTTCTATATGTTGTTTACTTTTATTATGTCTAACTAATCTTATTTTTACTAAGGTGAAAGGGTGAAGTTTTTTGTATAAAGGTTATGATTGATTTGAATAGATCACAACATTAACGGTATTTTCTTTCTTAATCTATTTAGCTTCCCTCCTTGTTAAGTGGGTGTCTTGATTCATTATAGTCAAATCATTGGCATAAAAGCTGCTTGATTCCTTTTGTAGAACATGGCTCTGCCGACTATATTGAAATCTTGAGTTATTGTCGACAAAGGTTGGCATGATAGATACTTGAATCCATTAACAAACGTTGGCGTTTTAAGATCAATGAACGTTAATACGAACTAAATTCCCCGATTGAGACATCCTTTATGTGTGGATTTCAATTGAGTGGTTAGATGGGCTAAAATTAATTATAACCGATATACTAAAAGTGAATCCCCTAACCTTACCTATTTTATTTGAATTTCAATTTTAATTCACACTTGTTCACACATTCCACCAAAAAATTTTTATTTAAAAATTCAACTTGTATTTCTTAATTCACTTCTCTATGGTTTGAAACTTGGACTCTAGAGATTTTATTACTTGCGACAACTTACACTTAGGTTACAACTGCTAAAGTGCAGCAAGTTTTTTGTGTCGTTGCTAAGGAACGAAAAATTAGAGTACAAGTTCAATTTTTTTTTTCTTTTTTGTTCTTTATATCGCAGGCTAAACCTCTTACCCTTTAATTTCTGCTAATCTTATATTTCTTAATTTTAGTTTTATTTTTATTTTTGAATGGTAGCTAAGCCTCTTACCTCTTAATTTGTGTTAATTTTATTTTTCTTTATTTTTTTTATTGTTGAATGGAAGGCTGAGCCTCCTACCTAACTTGTTATTTATATTTGCTTTTTCTTGTTGTTATTTTATTATTGTATGAAAGCTTGGTCACGTACATCAAGTGGTAAACTGGTAAGAGAATCTTTATCTTCTTCAAACATGGTTGAACACATTAATGAACAAGAAGATAATCATTTTCTTCATAATGACCAAGATCGACCTAGGACACTTAGAGAATATATGAACCTCAAAAGAAATAGCATTCAATCATGTCTAATATTTCCTACTAATGCATGTCACTTCAATTTCAAGCTAGATATTATTAAATTTTTTCCAACTTTTCATGGCTTTGATTCTGAAATCCCATACTTGCATCTGAAAGAATTTGAAGAAGTCTGTCACACATATAACAACCTAAACTATAGCATGAACACCATCAATCTTAAGCTTTTTTCTTTTTCTTTAAAAGATAAAGCTAAAACTTGGCTACAGTATCTTAGGTTAGGCTCCATTAATTCATGGGATGAATTGCAACAACAATTTTTGAAAAAAAAATTTCTTGCCCATAGCGCAAATTTTTTCAAAAGACAAATCATCACTTTCACACAAAAATCAAGTAAAACTTTTTACCAGTGTTGGGATAGATACAAGGATTTACTTAACACATGCCCACACCATGGTTTTGAAACATGGAGATTAGCCTTACATTTTTATGAAGGTTTGACACCTAGGGAAAGCCAAATAGTTGAAATGATATACAATAGAACATTTGAGGATAAAGATCCTCACGATGCAATGAATTATCTAGACATGCTAGTAGAAAATGCACAGAATTGGGACACCGCTGATACATATGAGGCTCCAGGTAAGACTCAAAGCCTTGCATCTAGTGGAGACATATATCATCTTAAGGAAGATAATGACCTTCAAGAAAAATTCGCATCTCTAGCTAGAAAAGTTAAAGTTTTAGAAATGAAGAAAATTGGTCAATTAAAATCTGTTGAAGAAATTGTTTGTCACATTTGTGAGACCAATGACCATTCCACTAGCAATTGCTCAACCTTGCCCTCTTTCAAAGAATGTCTCCATGAATAAGTCAATGCATTAAACAACTTTCAGAGACCAACCGAAAATCCATCCTCGCAAATTTACAATCCTGGTTGAAAGAATCACCCAAATTTCAGTTAGAGAAATGATAATCGTGCTCAACCGTCATAATCACCTTTGCACACCCAACAAAATTTTAAACAATCTCAATGGTATGCACCATACGTTCCTCCTCTTAGGAAAAATCTTGAAAATGCATTGTATTCATTCATTGAAAAGCAAGAGTCCATCAATGTTCAAACAAGTCAAACCATGATTATTTTGAAAGATACTTTTGCAAAAATTGCGCATGTACTCAATACTCAGGAGAAAGGAAAATTTCCTTCTCAACCACAACCAAATCCCAAATGTTAAATCATGGATCCAATGAAGTCAATCATTACACTTCGTAGCAGTAAAGTTGTTGAAAAATTCATTTCTGATCATTGTGAAGGAGATGGTGAGTCGACTTCTAAGAGTAAAGAAGGGGTTGAACCTATACCAAGCGAAGAACAAATTGAATCTCCACCAGTACCTCCATTTTATGAGGTGTTAACTATTCCTAAGAAAGTGAATCAGAATCCTGAAATTCTTGATATTTTCAAACAGGTAAAGATCAATATACCTTTGTTGGATGCGATTAAATAGGTACATTCTTATGCCAAATTTTTTAAGGATTTATGCATTGTTAAAAGAAAACTGAATGTGAAAAAGAAAGCCTTTTTAGCCGAGCAGGTAAGTTCTGTTATTCAAAATAACACTGTTTTGAAATACAAAAATCCTGGTTGTCCAATAATTTCATGTTTTATTGGAGAACATAAAATTGAGCAAGCATTACTTGATTTGAGGGTTAGTGTAAACTTACTTCCATATTCAATTTACCAAAAACTAAATTTGGATGAGCTAAAATCAACTGAAGTAACTCTTTTGCTTGCTGATAGATCAGTGAAAGTATTTAAAGGAATCATTGAAAATGTGTTAGTCCAAGTAGATAAATTTATATATTCTGCGGATTTTATTGTTTTGGACACACCACCAGTGGAAATCAAGAATGCAATACCTGTTATTTTGGGATGTCCATTCTTAGCAACATCTAACACTTTGATTAATTGCAAGAATGGATTAATGAAGTTGACATTTGGAAATATAACATTGGTGTTAAATATTTTCAATTTGCTTAAGCAACCTAAAAAAAAAAAAAGATGAAGGTGAAGATGTTTGCGTTATTAACGCAACTAAGGAAAACTATATCCAAGAAGGGAGTATCTCTGATCCTCTAAGGCTAGTTAATTCATTTGAATCAAATATGCATGTAGATCAGAATACATTTGACATTTGTTCATTATTTGATTCTTCACAGGTAGAAGGGAACACATGTTGGACACCAAAAATTGAAGAATTGGGAAAACCTAAAGTTGAAGAGTAAAATAAAATTCACACAATTGAGTTGAAGTTTTTACCCAAACAATTAAAGTACCTAATGTCAGAGAAATATGCTAAATCAAGGCTGATATGCTGGATCATATTACTCCAAGAATTCAGCATTGTGATCAAGGATAAGGATGGCTCAAAAAATATTGTCGCTGACTATTTGTTAAGACTGATAACGAATTTAACAATTGAGGCTGCACCTATAAATTATTATTTTCCTAACAAATTTCTATTTTCTGTCACTACAATACCTTGGTTTGCTAATATTATCAATTTTTTGGTGACAGGACGAGTGCCAACTCAATGGAGTATCCAAGATAAGAAGAAATTTCTACATGAAGTGACAAATTTTTATTGGGATAACTCTTATCTTTTCAAATACTATCCTGATTAGATATTTACAAGATGCATATCTGAGGATAAGGTCACAAGTGTCATTGAATTTTCCCATTTGAAACATACAGAAGGCATTTTTTGTCAAAGAAAACAGCTGTAAAGATTTTACAGTCTGGATTTTACTGGGCCTTGTTTAAAGACGCACATGCATTCTGCAAAACCTTTGAAAATTGTTAAAAAGTAGGATCCATTTCTTTCCGGTTAAATGACGGATACGGTACTTCATGGCTCTCAAGTCGGTTATCTCAGTTTTCCATAATTACTGATTTCTTTCTATTTTCTCTCAATTTTTTCTCACCAATGGATTCTACTTTTTCTCCTTTGCAAAAATACTTTCCTTCTCTCCCAATAAATGTTCTTAAAAGGATTTATCAAGCTAAATGTGAAAGATTCAGAGTGTTTATGCACAAAGGAATTCTTAAATAAGTGTATTGGTTAATTGAAGCTAAAGTCCGTTTGGCTGGTGAAGTTCCAGATGCATTTGTGCCCTGTGTGCCTGGCTTAGGCAAAAGCTCTTATGCCAAAAAGCGAAAAGCGAAAAGGTTACACATCTGTCACAATTGCGGTCGATAGAATTGTGATACTAAATGTCGTTATTTAGGGATGATGTCCGATAATCGAGAAGATAAAATAAAATTTCATTAAGAATGATCGGCGTAAGGAATCTTTGGATGATATCCGATTGACTCTTGAAACGCATTCTTGTGGAATAGTGCAACGTGCAATTCATGGTTTATGAAGGGCTTTTCATAAAGAACAAGAACGTTACAGTCTTAGGAATTTGACTTTAAACGACCATGTTTGCCAGTTTGTATGAAAATTGGATGGGAATCATATACCCGACTCATAGAATACGTTGAAGCCGTTACTGAATGTAAAACTAGTGAAAGATGTGAGCCACAATCACAACTACTGTGCATTAATGTCATTTTATTTTTGTTATTTTTTTCTTTACAGGTTGTCAATCCTTAATAAGTGATGAAACACTGTGGAAGAGAGCAATCAGACTTGTAGATCTGTTTACCTTGTCTTTTAGTTTTACTATCAGCATTTTCTTTATTTTGGTTTAAGTTATTTTAGGTTTTTCATTTTCAATAACCACCATTTCAGGTAATCTCTTCTTCACTCTTCTTATCTATATTTTGACATTAGGGACAATGTCTTAATCTGGTTGGGGGGAGGGATAGTTGATATTTGATTTTTTTTTTTTAGTTTAGTTTCTCTTATGCTGATATTAAAACCATTAAACAAAGCACTTAATTTATAATAGCTGAGTAAGGAGTAATTTTTCACTCTTGAGACGCATCCTATTTTATGTGACATGCATAACATTTTTTCTTGCAAACATAAATAGTTTCATGTAGGAACATTTAGCATGAATATAGGTTGTTTGTTTGCATTTAGGAACCCAACTCATGGAAATATCATCATTGAATGTATACCTTGTAAATTTAAAATGGTTGTTAATTTTTAAAAGCAGTTAAAGTATGTTTGTTGTTACCTAAGGAAAATAAATAACCGGTGAACACTTTTGAGCCATTAGTGTTTATTAGGATGTGTGAATTTCTTTGTTGAGAGTGCTTACTTTGTGTTTTGAGCTAGACCTTGCTTGGATGGGTGACCTTAAGGACCTATGCAACCTTACTTCTTATATGTAAATTTAAGGAAGAAAATGATATTTTAGGATCAACCACTTACCAAAAGGCTAACCTTATACATTATCCCTTAGTGAGCCCCTTTGAGCCTTATAGCCTTATTCTTTGTTTGAACCCTATATGTTTAACCACTTCCACTTCATTTTTATCCTTTATTGTCCTTAAAACTAGTGATGCTTATATGATTATGGGCTTAGAGAATGAAAATGAATGTGTTATTTTTTGTAAAATAAAGAATAAGTATGGGGTGTACTTTAGAATATATTAGGTTACCTTGTGTTTAATTTGTCATAGTGAAAAAATTAGGGCGAGTTGAGCTTAAATCATAAAAATTGAGTGAATATCATTGGATGGTTGAGTTTTAAACAAATTTTGATTTATGGTAGAAAAAGGCAAAAGTGAGGTCATAAGAAAAAACCATCGCAAAATAAAGTAAAAATATATATATATAGATAAATTTTTAAAAAAAACTCTTCGTTTGATAATACTTAGTCTCTTTTTCTTTTATGGCAGTCTAACAAAAAATTGTTCTCTTTCCCTTTTAAATAAAATTATATATGCTCATACTCATGTGAATCTATACTAAAGTAAAGATGAAATACATCTTCTTTTATCTTTTTCAGATAGATAATCATTGGGGATAATTTTGAAAAAAAAAAATAATAACTTCAGCCTTAATATTTATGCAAGTCAAATGATGCCAACTATTTTGAAACGGAGAAAGGTAAAGAAAAAAAAAGAAAAAAAGAAAAAAAAAGTGTTAAATTTAATAAGTTTAAAACTCAACCATATTTGTTTTCTAAACTCATGTGTTGATAAGGAATTGTGTTTTTTAGAGGACTTGGAGACTAAGGTTGATTTGGGTATTTAGTGTTTTAGGTGCCCATAATTATTGTTCATTATATTACTAGTTCTCTTAAACTCCACCATTAAAAAGCCTCCATCCGATTCCCGCTTTTACCAAACCCAGCCTCATTACAACCTTGTATAAAAATTATTGGACTTAAATTTACATGTAGTTCCTTTTTGGGAATCTAGTAAGGGTGAAGTTGGATCCCTTTGCAAGCTTCGGATTGAGAAACACAAAGTAGGCTGTTCACAAATCCACCTTAAAATAAGTGCAAATACGTAGGGAGTGATTTTCTACCTATGGTAACAATGACTTAACTTTTTCTCCTTTCATTAATTACTTGCAAGTCAAGTTTACAAGTTTTATATATTCATAGCATGATTTGTCATGAGTTGTTAGATTATGTATTTTATTTATTTTCTTAGGTTACACTTGCTAGGGACTAGCAAGAATCTGGTTGGGGGGTGTGATGAATACTTATAAGTGTTTTGTTATTAATGGTTTAAATCATTATTATACACTTTGAGTATGATTAATTTCTATATTCTGAATATTTTTTCACCGGATTACTATTCACACATTTTTACTATTCATACACATTTTTACTATTCACATGTCATTATTCACCGACTTACTGTTCATATGCGTATTCACTGTACATACACGGTTTATTGTTCATTAATACTAAATTATATATATTAAATAATTATTTTTTATGTAGGTAAAAATCATCACTTAGCGGCTCTTTACGAGAAAAAATTATAACTGGAGTTGTAGGCATGCTAGTTTGATCGTTTTCATTTCTAAAATCTGATTATAGATGAGACCCTTTGTTATTTCGTATACTGAAGAGCAGTTTCGGTAGAAAAATCATAACTTGAGCTACAGAGGTCTAATTTGAATGATCAAGCTATTAATTCGAAGCTAAAGAGGAGATCTACAACTTCCATGCTTTGAGGAAGAGCTGATCTGATGTCTACGATGACCGAAAAATTAAAAGAAGTTACAGCCTGCCATTGTTGATTTGTATTTACCTACATTTTACCATTTTATTTTTACCATTTGACCCACATCAAAACTCTATAAATAGTCACCTTGGGGGGAGGGTGAATGGTGCCATTTTCTTAGGCCTCATTTATGTTCTTGTATTTTCTTTAGCTTTTCTTCTTTGTTCTTGTTGTAGTTTTCAATACCGAAACTCTATCCAAGTGTTTTCTCATTCTTTTTCATTCTTGATCTTTTAATTTATGTTTATTTCATCTTTTTATATGTTGTTTACTTTTATTATATCTAACTAATTTTCTTTTTGCTAAGGTGAAAAGGTGAAGTTTTTGGTATAGAGGTTATGATTGATTTGAATAGATCACAATGTTAACGGTATTTTCTTCCTTACTCTATTTAACTTTCCTTCTTGTTAAGTGGGAGTTTTGATTCATCATAGTCAAATCATTGGCACAAAAGCTGTTTGATTCCCTCTGTAGAACATGACTCTGCCAGCTATATTGGAATCTTGAGTTATTGTCGACAAAGGTTGGCATGATGGATACTTGAATCCGTTAGCAAGCGTTGGCATTTTAAGATCAATGAACGTTAATACTAACTAAATTCCCCGATTGAGACATCCTTTATGTGTGGATTTTAATTGAGTGGTAAGATGAGCTAAAATTAATTATAACCAATATACTAAACGTGAATCCCCTAACCTTTCCTATTTTATTTGAATTTCAATTTTAATTCACACATTCCACCAAAACTTTCTTATTTAAAAATTCAACTTGTATTTCTTAATTCACTTCTCTGTGGTTTGACACTCAGATTCCTGAGATTTTATTACTTGTGATAACCTACATTTGGGTTACAACTGCTAGAGTGCAGCACACCTCATCTTAGCTCGTACATGACCAAAGCTGGTTATCCTATACTTTAGCTTTGTTATCACCATTCAAGTTGATGAATGGAGAAAAGGGCTTATCAATTACAATCCACCATTCCTACTACACTAAAAAAAATGGTTTTATAGGGTAAGAATGAATTAAATCTAGTGGAGATCCACTAATACAAAATGTTTTGAAAAGGCTTCAGCTAAAAAAAAGAAAAAAGAGTTCATGGGATAAAAATAAACAATAAGTTTAATCTAGTGAGGATCAATACAAAACATTTGGAAAAGACTTTAACAAAAAAAGAACAATTTATATGGCAAGAATGAAAATGACTAACGAAAATTACATTTTTTATATTATATTTAAGACATGTAAAATTTCTTCCAATTACTAAAATCACCATGGTAGTTCCAATTCCAAATTCCAATATGGACAACTAAATGTTAGGGCCTTATTTCGTTCATAATTAAAAAGTGCATGGCTAACCTTCAGGCCCATCCCAATTCCCAAAACAGAAAAGTTTAACTAACGCATCCATCAGTAATTCAATATAATGCCCTAAGGAAAACTTGAGCTGGACTAACTCTATTGGACAACAAGAAAAACCCTAAAGGAAAAAATAAACAAAAAAGCCCTAAAGGAACAAATAAACAATGTCACGTGACAGTGACTAGTAAGAATAAGGTGCAAAAAGGTCACATGTTGCTGCAGGTTTAAGTGTAAATATAGTAAAATAATTATCAAATAATAAAGTTTGAGAAAAATAGAATAAAAATCAAAATTTTAGTTACTAAAAGTGGGATTTAACCAATAATAGAAAAAACAAAAAACAAAAAATACTAAGTACGATTAGTGACAAAAAAAAAGGTAAAAATATCAAATTTGCCATTAAAGTTTTGAGCTGGGAGCAGATATGTCATTATATTTTTTTTGCCTAATCTTCTATTAATGTTATAAAATGGGTTAGATATGTCACACTGAAGTTTCAAATTAAGAATAGATATGTTTCTGGTTGTTAAAAATATAACAGAAAATGTTAAAAAGCCAATAAAAAAATTAAAAATAATAAATTTTGAAATTTTATGGTGATAATACAAGTTTTAACAAACTTGAAAGACTTTTTGTAATTAAACTCTCTCTCTCTCTCTCTCTCTCTCTCTCTCTCTCTCTCTCTCTCTCTCTCTCTCTCTCTCTCTCTCTCTCTCTCTCTCTCAAGAATGCTAACGAGAATGTTAGACAGTAAAGACAAAGAGAGGGCAGTGATGGGATTGGGGCGCTGGCGACGGAAACAGCAACAGAGTTGAAGTGATGGCAAAAATCAAGCCATCTTTTTGAAAAAATCTTAAAGATCCTGATATCTTTTTAAATATGCATAATAACCCCAAGATTTTAAAACTTTCTATTTTTACCATTTTCATTATTTTTCTAACTAGTAGTGGCATATTCAGCCAATCTTAAAACATTAGTGAAAGATTAGGCCTAAAAAAAACTATAGTGGCATATCCGATCCCTACCCAAAATATTAGTGGTAAATTTGATATTTCTGTTGACCAAAAAAATATTAATGATGAATAGGGTAAAAAGCAGGATTTTTAGTAACCAATAATGGTTTTTAAATATCAACAAAAAAGTAATAAAAAATAGTTTTGAGGAACTAACAAAGACAAAAAGAAAAAAAGAAAAAATGATTTCACTAAATTCTAGCTTAGTCCAAACCATTTCCTAAAGCAGACAATTCATAGTGACAAAAGATTTATTTTAGGAGATAGTAATAAAGAAAAATAGCAAAAAAATAGTTTGTGCACCAAAAGAGTAAATGGAAAGGCTATATATAGGTTTAAAGTTTTAGGACAACAACCACAAATAAATAAAGCTAAGGGCTTGAAATGAAAAAAACTAGCAATTCAAGAACTGGAACCAAATTTAAGCCAAGCAAAATGCAAAATTGTAGAAATAGTGATTGAGGCCCTTGAAAAAGTGGTTGCTTTTTATAAAGGCAACCAAACTTTAAAAAAAAATGAACATATATCTTAGGAAAAAAAATAATCGTGTTGGAGAAATGCAATTGAAAATGACGATAAAGCATTCTCATTAGTTCATTCAGTGGTGAAAATGGTTTTGCTTTAGAAGTGATACCATATTAGACTCAAACCTATAAGTCATACACATTGGAGTTAAGCTAGTTGACTCATTAAAGATGAGCTCAAATCTAAAAGCCAAGGCCAACTGGGAAGCTGAATTTCCTCTTCCCTCAATCAACAGGATAACAATCTCGCTTAAATGAAAATTGATGGCTTAGTAGTCAAGAAACTGTATTTATATTATGGAGTTGGAGGAAAACCCTAGATACATTGATATCATAGCTCTAAATCCCTTACTTGCTACTTTTTTTGGTCTAATTGTTGATTTAGACATTAGAGAATTTTTTTTGGATACACAATTTCAGAGACCTCTAATTTTATCTTTCATTGTAGGTTATGCTACTCCCCCTGCCTCTCAGGACCATAATCTTTACTAGACATGAAAAAGTATTAATGATAATACTACATCTTTCTTAAAATATTCATTACATGTTTTGTGTTTTTTTTTAATCTCAAAATGTTTGTTACTTTTTAGATGCACTGTCCTTGTCATATAGTCAATGCTCATTGTTATACATTGTAATTAATTAGTTAGTAAGTGATAATGTTGGATATACATACATGAGGGCAAATGACACTAAATGTGCCTAAACCATGGCACATATTGCGTATTCGTCCTTACACTATCAATTGTTGCAACGTTTATCTTGAGACGATCATTAATGTTGCACCATTGATCCTCTATTAGCCCCACCATTAGAATGGGCAAAAATGAGAAAATAAAAAAATGGAGGCCTAAAAAGAGAATTTGGCCAAGAACATGAAAACTTTTAAGTTTCAAAATTTTGATTTACAATTTGGAGGTGATAAGTTAAGATTTTGGATTTGGCATTTAGTAAAAGTTGTAAAAGAAAACAAAAGAAATTGAACCATCAAGCATTTATAAAAATCTGGAAATCTTTTATCATCAATTGCCATAGACAATGTCAGGAGCAATGGTTCATTGTAGCCAGCAACCAAAAGTTTCAGATTTTCAAAATTGTTTATATGGTTCGATTCTTCTTGCTCTTTTTTGCAATGTTACTAAAGTACCATATCCAAAATCTTAGCTATCTACTGTGAAATAAAAGGAAAAAATTTTTGAGTTCCATAGTTGTAATGAGGATTTAGAATAAATAGACTAAGATTTTGAATTTAGTAGTGTGGCAAAAGTTTTAGAAAAGAGCGAGAGATATTAAAAAAAATTGACAATTTGGAATCTTTTTTATTACTAGTCACCATAAACCACCACTTTAAACCACCATCTGTAGTGGCCAACAACAAAACATTTTCAAATTTTTAAAATGTTTATACAATTCAATTTCTCTTGTTTTCCTTTACAGCCTTTACTGAAGTTCCATATTCGGATCTTAGCTTATCACCTCTAAATCCTCAATAAAACTTTGAAAATCAACAGTTTTCACATTTGTGGTCAAATTCCTATTTTAGGCCACCAGTTTTGTTTATTTGCTCAATTTGGCCTATTTTAGCTGTAGGATTGATGGATGACAAATGGTACAATAAATAGTTTCAAGATAAATGATACAACAATTGATAGTTTAAAGACGAACACTACTAAAAAAAGCCTTTTCCAACTGCCATACTTTCAATTGCCAAGCCATTGAAAAATTCCAATGTGATTAGACGTTGGAAAATAGGAGATGAATTTCAAACGGTCTGGCTGTTGGAAAATTTGGAGACATATTTTTCAATGGCCTGACTGATGGTAATTTCCAATGCATTTTGCATTGGAAATTTCAAAAAAAAATTAATTTCCAATGCAAAGGTTGTTGAAAATTCTCACGTTAGAAATTTTCAATGTGAGATTGTTAGAAATGCTCACATTGGAAATTTATATTTATGAACATATTTATAAGTATATATCACATATATATATGTATATGTCACACGCATATATATATGATGTACATATCATATATATGTATTTATATATCATATACATCGAATAAATATATATTTATATAATGTATATATATTTACATTTTTGTAACATATATGATGTTTATATATCACACACACACATTATTAGAAATAAAAATAATTATAATATGTACATTTATATTACATTGATATTTATATTTATATATATTCACATTGATATATTTATATATATTCATATTAATATATTTATAAGTATTTATAAAATGCATACATATTTATATTTTTGTATTATGTTTATGTATGTATATATTTATATATATCATGTATAATATATTTATCATATTTATTTTACAATTTTAGAAAGTAAAGTAGTACCTTGAAAATATTTTGTTATAAATAATAATAATGGTAGTAATATATTTATATTTTATTAGAAATAAAAATAATAATGATATATATATTTATATTTATATTGGATTTGGGCCAACCTTTTTTGTTTTATTGGAGCTAGACATACCAAATTTTTTTTTTTAAATTTGGGCTCAATATATATATGTATATATATATATATATATATATATATATATATATATATATATATATATATATATATATATATATATATATATATATATATCACTCCCTAGCCCTAGCTTTCTCTCTCATCCCTCAGACCCGTTACCCACATAATCTCTCTCAACTTTCACCTAACTCTTACGCCCCTCTTAATTCTCACCCTAGCCTCTCTTGCCCTAGCCTTGCTTGCCTCTCCTGCCATTGCACCGCCATTCATATTTCCCTCTGCCGTTTGCATCTCCGTCCTCCCTCCGTCCATCCTTATCTGCCGTATCTTCGTCGTAATCTTTTCTCCATTGCCCTTTCTCCACCATTTCATTGCCATGCCTTGATCTCCTAGTTTGTCATTGACGATGTGAGTTTGGTTTTGTAGAGTTGTTTGTTCATAGTTTGCTGTTGCCTTGATCTGATTGTTGTAGATCCTAGTTTGGTTTTATAAATCCATTTGTTCGTAGTTTTTAAATTTGGTGCTTGATTTTGTACATAGATCAAGTTTTTAGTATGGTTGTTGTCGCCTTGATTCGGTTGTTGTCATTCTCCTCGCCACCATCATTCGTTGTCGGTCCCCGTCGGTTACTGTTTATTTATAATCCGAGTACTTGATATGATTTTTTTTCTTGATAGTTGAATGCTCAATCTGATGGATCCTATTGTGTCTTTTGTGTTTGATTTTTTTTTTGTCAAATTATGTCTGATTGTTGATCTGGTTTTTATTTTTGGTGATTTTCTTTTAATTTATGGTAAATTGTTTAATTTTTAATAATGTGTATTTATTTTTAAAATTTTTAGTGATTTTTTAAATTTTTAGTACATTTCAGTTAGTTTTAGGAAAATATAAAATACAATTTTAGTAACTTATTCTTGAATAATATAATTTTTTGTGCTAATATAATCTTAGTAATTATAATTTTAGTAAATATACAGTATAGAATATTATTTTCATATATATATATATATATATATATATATATATATGTATATATAATATGTTTTTAGTAAATATAAAATGTGATTTTAATAAATAAAAAATATTTTTTAAAAATATTTTTTTTCATAAATTTAAAAATTAAGTTTTTTTTAATTAAAAAAAAGCCGTTGGAAAACCATTCAACCATTAGAAATAGCTATGTGTTCTTGGGCCGTTGGGAATTACCAACAACTTCACTTTCCAACGATTAGCTGCTGGAAATTACCAACTGCCAACTGAATAGCTGTTGAAATTTTTTTTTCCAATGCTTCATTTACCAACAGCCTAGTTTCCAATAGCTAGCCGTTGGAAAACCCAAATTTTCAATGCAAAGTTGTTGGTAATGTCCATTGAAAAATGCCTTTTTTTAGTAGGGGATTAAGTAACATAGTTAGTAATTTATGGACATTGGTGCAATTTACCCACATGCATAATTACATATGCTCATATTGAACAACATCAATAATAGTTACGAAATCCAGCTCCAGCATTAGATTGGATTAATAATTTCCCATGAATATTTATTGCCTCCCCCCTCCAACGTAGGATGTAGCGTGGGAAATCGAACTCTTAATGATGACTGATATCTAGTACCTATTTGTTTGAGCCAACAACCTTTCCTGGTTATGTAATTAAGAGTACTAGCAACCGAACCCCCTCTAGTATTTCTGGTAATGCTGAGCTAGCTAGAGTTGCGTGCTATAGGGGATGATGACCAAACTTTGCCAAGATCTTTGAAGTTGGACGCGGATCCGATAAGCCCGAATAGGCAAGCGTTGGAAGTGAAAATGATGCTTAATGTAAAAGTAATTTTCCGGGCGAAGTTAAGATGCAGAGTTGAAAGATGCCACGTAAAAACTTTACTTTGGAGGCGAATTAATGGGATTCATTTAGAATTTAATCGAGTTAATTAGAATGTATACATGTACCTATCCAAATCTTCTCTTGTAATAAGGATTTACTCCTTTTAAGTAGTTAATGGTAGGCTAAGTAGTATACTCTATTAGTTATAAAATATTTGTTACTTTTCATAATTTTTTTTTCTATCCAAAAATATTTGTCAGTTGTCTATCGTTATGCATATTATTTCGTATATACATTTTTTATTATCCATTCGTTGATATAACTACACGGTAATATTAGATAAACATGTACAATTCACTTATATTACACATCATCAATAAAATTTGCCAAAAAGGTATAAAGTGATAAACATTTTGAGACAAATGAATCGTAATATTTCTTGTTTGATTTTGAGTATATATTGAAAAAAGTCAGTTACACTTTTTTTTCTGAAGTTTTTGTACTAATTATACTTTAACATAACAGATTTTGAAACACAGGGCTGTAAATGAATTGAGCAGATATAAACTGGTCATATTTGTATTTATTCGTTTAACTTTTAATGAATTTGAATAAAAAATGCATATACCTGCTTTATTTGTGTTTGTTCGTTTATAACCAGACAATGTTCGTGTTTATTTGTTTATAATAACATTATCATGATTCAAATGAATATATATAAAAAAACATGTTCGTGAACCCTAAAGCAACCGTTCTCAAACATAAATGAATAAATATATAAATATACATAATAATAAATGTATAACTAATATATACATAAATAAACAAACAAACATAAATAAACAATAATTAAACTGTTTGTACACATAAGTAGATGAATGAAACCTTATCCATGTTTGTGCATTTAACCGATCAAATAGAAAAAATCTATTTGTGTTCATAGATAAATAAATTTCTGTTGGATGATTCATAAATGATTTACTGAACACTCAGTTCTTTACGATCCTATTGAAACATGCTTTTACACTTACTCTTTTTTAATGCCAATGAAAGGACAATCTTAAATTTACATAGAAGAAAACTGATAATTCTAAATTTTTTTTAGTTATTTAGAAAATACACAAATTTAACTATAACTTAGAAAGTTGATGTCAAACGACATACAACGAAAAAAATAAAAGAGAGGGAGTAAGAGTAGATTTCATAACTTAGGGGTTAAGGTGTAATTTTCATCAAACCTTGCGGCAAAACTGTAACTCATCTAAAGAACGTTGGTAATATTTAAACTAGAGTTAGTTGCATTTACCCCTGAACTTTGACCAATGTTAAAATTATTACTAAGATTTTGGAATATACATTTTCTCCTTATTTTTTAGACTATTTGAAAAAAAAATTGAAATCCAAATTTAAACTAGGACAATCGTATTCCAATCCTTGTTTTATAGATATTTTACATTTTAAAAAATATTATCTTGCATTTAAAAGAGAAAAAAAACTGATAATTTAAAGTGTCTATAAACTATAGAAAATACCGAATAAACTAAAATTATTAGAGGATGACGACCATACAATTTATATTAAAATTTTTAATTTTTTTTTTCAAAAATATATAAAAGAAAAGGAGATGGAAAGTATATATTTCAAACCATAGAGAGACAACTATAATATTAACTAAAGTTTACCGGTAACTATAAATTATGGTTGAAACTATGAATAGGATTTCAATCATCATGATTATATCATGCATTTTGCTCCAACAAATTAAATTTAATGTTGTATTAGTACTTTTCTTAAATAAAATGATTATTTATCCTAACTATCAATTTATGGAAACCTTACTCTTTACGAATTCTAAAATGTAACTTTATCGTATTTTTTGAACAAAGAGTAATTTTTATTATTTTTTAGCTCATCCAAAAAAAATAATTAAAAATACTTGTTTTTAAGGAAAAATATTCTAATAATTCTTTTGACTTCTTAAAGTGTAAGATTTTAATAAAAGGTCATTTGAACTAAAAATCATATTATGTAAAAATAATGCACAATAATACATTAAATCTAATTTGAAACAAACGTGGGCTCTATTCTACCATTGTGCTGGTTGGGGAATGTAATTGCGGGCAAAGTTTTTACCTCTTCCCTCCCCATTCGCATTTTTGTGTGGTCCAATTGGTGGGTGATTATTCCTTTTCCCTTTTTTCGGGAGGCAGAGACATCAATTAGAGAGAGGACTGTTGAGAATTTCTTTCTTTAAAAAAATAAATAAATGAACACTGCAAACTTATATATTGATCAGTGTTAAACAATTTAAACAAAGTCTTCGTTGCATAAAATTATATTTCAATTACATTTTATTACATTATTTTTTATATTAGGAGTTGTTATTTTTAGGGTGAGTTCATGCTAATAAGTATACAGTTGTGGCAACGTCGGGTTTTCGGGAGTCGCCACCAATCTGTTTCACCTAGGTCGATTGGACACCTTAAAATTGGTCTGCGAGAGTTCGGGGATCGGGAGTACGGTTACGCTAAAACAACTTTGTTATAGCGCCCAAAATTGGCACCTTAGTTGATTTTAATTTTGTTTTGCTTTGCTTTTAGAAAATATTCAGTTAATTTTCAAACTAGAAATTTTAACTGAATTAATCGGATGCGGATTTTTAAATTAATTTATATAAAATTTGATACTTCCGAACCATGGACTCTGCCGAGTCATTTGGACACGGAAGATTTTGATTCCGAACCATGGACTCTGCCGAGTCATTTGGACACGGAATTTGGTGAAATTTTAAACAATTTTATCCATATTGTAAAAAAATATGGATTTTTATCTTTTTATTTAATTTATTTATTTTAAAAAGTTTGATATTTTCCAAACCGTAGATCCTGCCGGATCATCCGGATATGGAAATTGATTTATCGTAATTATTTAATTCTTATTATTATGAAATTAATTTTTAAATGGTAATTCTTTTTGTTTATGAATAATTTTTAATACTAACTAAAAAATTTATCTTTATATTTTTACTTCTTTTTTTACTTTCTTTCTTTTTCTTCTTTTTTTACTTATTTTTACTTTTTTTTTTTTAATTTTTTTTTAATTTCTTTTCTTTTCTTTCTTTTTTCTTTTCTTTTTCTTTTTCTTTCTTTTATCTTTCTTTTCTTTTTCTTATCTTTCCTTTCTTTTCTTTATCTTATCTTTCTTTTATTTTTCTTTCTTATCTTTCTTTTATTTTTCTTGTCTTTTCTTTCTTTTTTTTCTTTTTCTTATCTTTTATTTTATTTTTTTCTATCTTTCTTTTCTTTCTTATCTTTCTTTTATTTTTCTTTCTTATCTTTCTTTTATTTTTCTTATCTTTCTTTTTTTTCTTTCTTATCTTTCTTTGTTTTCTCGTTTAATGAAAGATATTTATTATTTTAAAGGATTACTCAATTTATAAAAGAATTAAAAAAAATAATTAATTTTTATTTAATAAGAAGTTAATTTAAAAGAATTAAAGAGTTTAAAAATAAAAATTTTGATCATGGTACGGGGCGTTGTTACTCAGCCAGACCCTCTTCACCAGGTGAAGCAGCTCAAAAGCGGGCACGAGACAGTTTCCAGCCAATATACCATGAACTAAATTTTTTTTTATAAAAGATTAACCAAAAGTAATTGTTTAATTAAGAAAATTAAAAATTTATATGTATATTTTAAACAAAAGAAGAAAAGTTTTGATATTTATTTAATTTGTTTTGGAATAAAAGATTATTTAACCAAAAATTTATATGTATTTTAAAACAAAAGTTTTGATATTTATATTTTTTTTGTTTTCTTTTTGTTTAATGAAAGATTTTTTTTTTTAATTTATATCTCTGAAAATATCTAATTAATAAGTCTAAAATATTTAAGAGAAAATTCAATTTTTTTTTTGTTATTTATTTTTTTATTTTTTTTGAAATTATTTGACTAAAATTTTTATAAAGGAAACAAAAAGTTATATTTTTCAAAAGGAATAAATAAAATATTACTGAATAAAATATTAACCCAAAATTTTTATTCTTTTTATTCTTTTTATTAATAAAGAAAACTAAAATAAAATTATTTTATTATTTTAATAAATAATTAATATATTAGTCCCAAAATTTTATTTTTAATAAAGAAAAGTTTATTTATATACTTTATTTAAAAACATTTCCAAGCCATGGATCCTGGCGGATCATTTGGTCATGGATTTTTTAATTTTTGTTAAATTTTAATTATTTAATTAGTTATTAATTTTAATTGGATTTTTCTTGAATTTTTATTTTAAGTATCATTATTAAAAAAATATTTAAAAAGAATTGATTTAATCATGTTTGTTTATTAATTTTAACAAAAAGTTCACTTTGTTATCTTTAAAGAAATAATAAAAAATGTATTCCAAAATAAAAATAATTGGCTTTTAAATTTTTATTAGCCTTAATAATTAATCACAAAAGAATCTTCTTTTAGTTTTTTTATTTATGGGTAAAAGGTGAATTAAATAAATTAAATTATATAAAGAAAAATTAATAAAGTGGGGCTTTTTGGCCATCCACTTGAAAAAAAATAATAAATGTTATCAAAATTTAATTAAATTAATTATTAACAATAATAATGAAAGTTAATTAAGTCAAAAATAATAAAAGTTAGCCAAATTAATTAAGTTAATTAATTAACAACAATAAATAAAAGTTAGCCAAGTTTAATTAAGTTAATTAATTAACAACAATAATAAAAGTTAGCCAAGTTTAATTAAGTTAATTAATTAACAACAATAAATAAAAGTTAGCCAAGTTTAATTAAGTTAATTAATTAACAACAATAAATAAAAGTTAGCCAAGTTTAATTAAGTTAATTAATTAACAACAATAAATAAAAGTTAGCCAAGTTTAATTAAGTTAATTAATTAACAACAATAATAAAAGTTAGCCAAGTTTAATTAAGTTAATTAATTAACAACAATAAATAAAAGTTAGCCAAGTTTAATTAAGTTAATTAATTAACAACAATAATAAAAGTTAGCCAAGTTTAATTAAGTTAATTAATTAACAACAATAATAAAAGTTAGCCAAGTTTAATTAAGTTAATTAATTAACAACAATAAATAAAAGTTAGCCAAGTTTAATTAAGTTAATTAATTAACAACAATAATAAAAGTTAGCCAAGTTTAATTAATTATTAACAACAATAATAATAAAGGTTAGTAAAAATTAGCAAGTTAGTTGTTAGTTGCTAATAACAAAAAAAAAAGGTTAGTAATAATAACAATAATAAACAAATAAATAAACAAGTAAAAAAATAAATGAGTTAGTTAATTAATTTTCTGCAAAGACAAAATAAAAAGATTAGTGACCTAATAGAAAGAAATTGAAAAGATGAAGGACTGAAAGGAGGTTTTACCCTTAAAAATTAAAATTGAATATGGAGAAAGAATCAGAGACGACGCGAGGGAGGAGGGGGGTGACGGGGCTGGGCAGGCGGAGGCGGCGGGGCGCAGGGCGGCCGGCGACGGCGACAAGAGCGCGGGGCGACGGCGGCGAGGGCAACGGCGGCCGGGACGACGGCGGCGAGGGAGCGGGGCGACGGCGGCAGGACGGTTGGGTGCGGCGGCGCGAGACGGCAGGACTGCTGGGGGCGGCGGCGGAACGGCAACGACGGCGGCGACGGCGACGGCGACGGCGTAAGAGCAATGGCGACGGCTAGACGGCGGCGGCAGGGCGACGGCAGCGGGATAGGACGGCGACAGAAAAAGAAAGAAAGAGAAAACGGAGGAAGAAGGTAGTCGAAACGTAAGAAAAAATAATTTTGGGACTGTTTTGGCAGAGGGAGGAGAGGCTAGGACTAAAGATTCTATTTTCTCTTTTTTTAAAACAGAGCTCGGAACTTTTTTCTCTGATTTTCTATATGTTCAGCACTGAATTTGGGGGGGTATTTATAGAAGGAGCTTAGCTGAACTGTGGACGGATAAATTAATAAAAAATATCAAACTTATCTTTTAAATTGGTAAAATGACAGTTTTAGTCCTTTACGTTACTCCAGCTCTGGATGAGCTCAGAAGCTTCTGATTTTGACAATTTTAACGTTTTCTGTCAATTTGGGCTAGAAACGTCCGTTTAGGCCCAAAATTGACGCGAAAAATTACCCAAAGCTCCTGAAACTTTCAGAATTTGTCAATTTTGTCCGAAACTTCTCAATTTTGTCATTTTTACCTCAAACTTTTAATTTTTTTGTCATTTTTTTCTGAAATTTTATTTTTATTCCAAACACATACATATTCGCACATATATTATTTTAAATCAAATCTTCTCAAAATAAAAATATATTTTAAACTAATTAACATAATTAAAATCTTTTAGCAATAATAATAATAATAATAACTTTTTTAATTAGTTTTTTTTTAAAAAAATTTTTTTTTTTAAAAAAAGGCCGGACGAAATTGGGTGTCAACAGCTGCCCCCCTTTGCATGCTTCATGGGACATGATGTATGCAAAGTAGTTACCAAATTTCGTCCGTCTTAGCTAGCCATTGAGAACCTTCTCGCCGCCTAAACTATGTGGTTAAGGAAAATTTTTTTAGAGCCTCTGCGATAAGAACTCTTCTATCGTTGAAGGGAAAATTTGATGATTTTGAGGTTAAGGGTCCTACCTTAGAACCTCGACGATAGGAACTCTCCTATCGTTTGAAGGAAAATTGTTGTTTTGAGGTTAAGGGTCCTACCTTAGAACCTCGACGATAGGAACTCTCCTATCGTTTGAAGGAAAATTGATTGTTTTGAGGTTAAGGGTCCTACCTTAGAACCTCGACGATAGGAACTCTTCTATTGTTTGAAGGAAAATTGTTTGAATGAGGTTAAGGGTCCTACCTTAGAACCTCGACGATAGGAACTCTCCTATCGTTTGAAGTAAAATTGATTGTTTTGAGGTTAAGGGTCCTACCTTAGAACCTCGACGATAGGAACTCTCCTATCGTTTGAAGGAAAATTGATGATTTTGAGGTTAAGGGTCCTACCTTAGAACCTCGACGATAGGAACTCTCCTATCGTTTGAAGGAAAATTGATGATTTTGAGGTTAAGGGTCCTACCTTAGAACCTCGACGATAGGAACTCTCCTATCGTTTGAAGGAAAATTGTTTGAATGAGGTTAAGGGTCCTACCTTAGAACCTCGACGATAGGAACTCTCTTATCGTTTGAAGTAAAATTGATTGTTTTGAGGTTAAGGGTCCTACCTTAGAACCTCGACGATAGGAACTCTCCTATCGTTTGAAGGAAAATTGTTTGAATGAGGTTAAGGGTCCTACCTTAGAACCTCGACGATAGGAACTCTCCTATCGTTTGAAGTAAAATTGATTGTTTTGAGGTTAAGGGTCCTACCTTAGAACCTCGACGATAGGAACTCTCCTATCGTTTGAAGGAAAATTGATGATTTTGAGGTTAAGGGTCCTACCTTAGAACCTCGACGATAGGAACTCTCCTATCGTTTGAAGGAAAATTGATGATTTTGAGGTTAAGGGTCCTACCTTAGAACCTCGACGATAGGAACTCTCCTATCGTTTGAAGGAAAATTGTTTGAATGAGGTTAAGGGTCCTACCTTAGAACCTCGACGATAGGAACTCTCCTATCGTTTGAAGTAAAATTGATTGTTTTGAGGTTAAGGGTCCTACCTTAGAACCTCGACGATAGGAACTCTCCTATCGTTTGAAGGAAAATTGATGATTTTGAGGTTAAGGGTCCTACCTTAGAACCTCGATGATAGGGACTCTCCTATCGTTTGAAGGAAAATTGATGATTTTGAGGTTAAGGGTCCTACCTTAGAACCTCGACGATAGGAACTCTCCTATCGTTTGAAGGAAAATTGTTTGAATGAGGTTAAGGGTCCTACCTTAGAACCTCGACGATAGGAACTCTCCTATCGTTTGAAGTAAAATTGATTGTTTTGAGGTTAAGGGTCCTACCTTAGAACCTCGACGATAGGAACTCTCCTATCGTTTGAAGGAAAATTGATGATTTTGAGGTTAAGGGTCCTACCTTAGAACCTCGACGATAGGAACTCTCCTATCGTTTGAAGGAAAATTGATGATTTTGAGGTTAAGGGTCCTACCTTAGAACCTCGACGATAGGAACTCTCCTATCGTTTGAAGGAAAATTGTTTGAATGAGGTTAAGGGTCCTACCTTAGAACCTCGACGATAGGAACTCTCCTATCGTTTGAAGTAAAATTGTTTGAATGAGGTTAAGGGTCCTACCTTAGAACCTCGACGATAGGAACTCTCCTATCGTTTGAAGTAAAATTGATTGTTTTGAGGTTAAGGGTCCTACCTTAGAACCTCGACGATAGAAACTCTCCTATCGTTTGAAGGAAAATTGATGATTTTGAGGTTAAGGGTCCTACCTTAGAACCTCGACGATAGGAACTCTCCTATCGTTTGAAGGAAAATTGATTGTTTTGAGGTTAAGGGTCCTACCTTAGAACTTCGACGATAGGAACTCTCCTATCGTTTGAAGGAAAATTGATGATTTTGAGGTTAAGGGTCCTACCTTAGAACCTCAACGATAGGAACTCTCCTATCGTTTGAAGGAGAATTGATTGTTTTGAGGTTAAGAGTCCTACCTTAGAACCTCGACGATAGGAACTCTTCTATCGTTTGAAGGAAAATTGTTTGAATGGGGTTAAGGGTCCTACCTTAGAACCTCGACGATAGGAACTCTCCTATCATTTGAAGTAAAATTGATTGTTTTGAGGTTAAGGGTCCTACCTTATAACCTCGACGATAGGAACTCTCCTATCGTTTGAAGGAAAATTGATGATTTTGAGGTTAAGGGTCCTACCTTAGAACCTCGACGATAGGAACTCTCCTATCGTTTGAAGGAAAATTGTTTGAATGAGGTTAAGGGTCCTACCTTAGAACCTCGACGATAGGAACTCTCCTATCGTTTGAATGAAAATTGATGATTTTGAGATTAAGGGCCCTACCTTAGAACCTCGACGATAGGAACTCTCCTATCGTTTGAAGGAAAATTGATGGAATGAGGTTAAGGAAATCTCCTTGAACCTCGAGCGAAATTTATATGAAAGCAATTAGAATTGGAATAATTTTCTTCGAAAGTGTGAATTTGCATAATAGGCGAGTGCGAAATTTTAGACTTCGATAAAATGAGTGAATCTTGATGATGACAATATCGCTAACAAATTATGTAAAGGGAACGGATGTTTGGAATCAATATCCAAGGTTCATCTAATATTTTCTTTAGTAAATATAGATTCGCTTGAGAGATATGTCATCCAAATAAGGTTGAAGCTTAACTATCCTAAAATGTTATGCCTAGTAGACCTAATAGGATGCGTCTCAAGAGCAATAAAAATTACTCTTTACTCAGCCATTCCAACCTAAAGGCATTGTCCTATGGTTTTAATATCAGCATGGACGAAACTATCTTATAAGATAAAAAAAAAAAAATTCCCTGAAAGAAAAACTAAAACACGAAAGAAAATGCTGATAATAAAACTAAAGGACAAGCAAAACGGATCGGATCACTTCTTCTTCCACAATACTTCAACAGGGTGAGTAGAGGACCATTATGGGAGTGAACTGGTCGGGAAAGACTGTCGTGTCCAGTCTATCTGAATCATTGTTGGATCTGGTTCAGGAACAAAAGCTTGTATTTTATCTAGCAATTCTTCAGCAGTTGTTGCGGATATTATGATTCGCCGTGCTACTCTTGATATGAAATTCTTCTGCATAGCATAATCCATAAAAGCTATCAGACCTGTAAAGAAATTGTTAACATTTAAAAGCCCAATGGGTTTCTTATGCAAATTAAGTTGGGTCATGGAAGCAATTTGAAAGACTTCTCCCAATGTGCCAAAACCACCTGGTAGAGCGATAAAAGCATCAGCATTTAAAAGCATTTGTAACACACGCTCTTGTAAATTTTTAACCACTAATTCTTCTCCAATCGTGCCCCCAGAAATAAATTTCAGAGGTCCAGGGATAATGCCCAGAACTTGACTTCCTCCTAGAGATGCTGCTGATGCTACACCTCCCATTAATCCGACACTACCTCCTCCATAAACTAAATGTATTTTTCGCTCAGCTAATACTCTACCCAAATGGTTGGCTGCTTTTAAATACTCTTCATCTTTTCCAGGAAAAGCCCCAGAAAATACACAAATACTTCGGGATTTACGAGTTGGGGTTTTCTCCATTCCTATCCTTTCCCTTGTGAGAAAAGAGGATATATTTATAGAGATGAAGAGATAAGGCAATAATTTTATTTTTCAAGAATGGATACATTATTGCCAGCTATTCATAGTAGTCACGGGTATGACTCTGGTCAGGTATGGGTACACTATCGTTAAAAGAGGAGGAAAATTTTCAAAATAGCTGCTAGCATGTACAGTAGTCGCGACTGTAGCTTATGTCAGGAGTAGGTACATGATTGTCGGATGAGAAGGAAAATTTCAAAAGTGGCAGGTATATACAGTAGTCATAATTATAGCTCATGTCAGGAGTGGGTACATTATGGGAGGAAAATTTCAAAAGCGTCAGCTAGCATGTACAGTATCGTGACTATGGCTTATGTCAAGAGTGGATACATTATTGCTGAAAGAGGAGGAAAATTTCAAAAGCGACAGCTAGCACGTACAGTAATCGTGACTTTGGTTCATGTCAGGAGTGGATACATTATTACCAAAAGGGGAGGAAAATTTCAAAAGCGACAGCTAGCACGTACAGTAATCGTAACCTTGTTCCGTCTTCTACTGGCTTTGCGTCCAGTAACGGCTTCAATGCTTTCTATGAATCAGTGATTTGCATCTCATCTAGCTTTTTCACAAACTGGCAAACAGGGTCGTTTAGGGTCAGATTCCCAAGACTGTAACGTTCTCGTTCTTTTTGGAGAATTATCCATAATCCAACAACCTCAAATTGCACTATTCCGCAAGAATGCGATTCAAGAACCTCTCGGATATCTTCCAGAGATTCCTTACGCAAGCCATTCTTGATGAATTTTATTCTATCATTACGATTTCTGGTGATCACTCCTGGAGAACGACATTTATTGCCGCAAATCCACCATCCACAATTATGACAAACGCCTAGCCTCTTTGCTCTTCTTTTTTTGGCATAAGCGCTTTTACCAAAGCCAGGCATACGGGGAAAGAACGCTTCTGGAACTTCACCAGCTGAACGAACCTTAGCTTCAATTAGCCACCGCACATTATCAGGAATGCCTTTGTGCATAAATAGTCGGAATCGTTCACATCTAGCTTGATAAACCTTTTTAAGAACATTTATTGGGAAAGAAGGGAAATATTTTCGTAGAGCAGAAAGGGAAGGCTCCATTGATGAAGGAGGCATTTAAGAGAAAAAGAAAGAAATTAGTGATTGTAGGAAACGGAAATAACTAACACATATTTATAGTGATGAAAGGGATAATGCGTTAATTACACTTACAGAAGCAAGCACATTATTGTCAAAAGAAAAGACAAATGACAGCTTATATGTACAGGAATCATGACCGTGACTCTCATCTTCTACTGATTCATGTCCAGTAATGGCTTCAATGCCTTCTATAAGTCGGGGATTTGCTTCCCATCTAGTTTTCTTACAAACTGACAAACAGGGTCGTTTAAAATCACATTGCCAAGACTGTAACGGTTTCGTTCTTTATGGTAAGTCCTCCATAAACCGATAATTTCACCTTGCACTTTTCCACAAGAATGCGTTTCAAGAGTCTCTCGGATATCTTCCAGAGACTCCTTACGCAGGCCATTCTTAATGAATTTTCTTTTATCTTCACGATTTATGGAGATGTATCCTAAAGAGCGACATTTAGTATTACAATTCCATCGCCCACATTTATAACACACGCCTAGTCTCTTTGCTCTTCGCCTTTTGGCATAACGGCTTTTACCTAAACCTGGCATGCGGGGCATAAATGCATCTGGAACTTCACCCGCCAAACGGACCTTAGCTTCAATTATCCACTGCACATTATCGGGAATGCCTTTGCGTGTAAAAACTCTGATTCTTTCACATCTAGCAAGGTAGATCTTTTTAAGGACTTTTAGTGGGAGGGAAGGAAAGTATTTTCGCAGTACAGAAAGAGTAGAATCCATTGATGAGAGAAGAATTTGAGAGAAAAGGGAAATGAATAAGTTATTGCAGGAAACTGGAATAACCGACTTTAGAAGTCACGGGGTATCTTATCTGTTGTTTAATCAGAAGGAAGAACACGCATTTATAGTGATGAAAAGGGATAACGTGTCGATTACACTTAGGAGAGCATGTACATCTGTCAAAAGAAAATGCAAATTTTTTCAAATATAACAAACTGTATGTACAGTAATTGTGACTGTGGCTCACATCTTCCACTAGTTTTACGTCCAGTAACGGCATTAACGGCTTCTATGAGTCGAGGATCTGCTTCCCATCCAGCTTTCTTACAAACCGGCAAACAGGGTCGTTTAAAGTCAGATTCCCGGGACTGTAACGGTCTCGTTCTTCATGAAAAATACTCCATAAATCAAGAATTTCACGTTGCACAGATCCACAAGAATGCGTCTCAAGAGTCAATTGGATATCATCTAATGAGTCCTTACTCAAGCCATTCTTGATGAACCGTATTTTATCTTCTCGATTATTGGAGATCATTCCTAAAGAATGACACCTAGTTTTACAAGTCCACCTACCACATTTATGGCAGACTTGTAATCTTTTCGCTCTTCTTTTTCTGGCATAAGAACTTTTGCCAACACCAGGCATGTAAGATGCAAATGTCTCTGGGATTTCACCTGCCAGACGAACCTTGGCTTCGATTAACCACCGTACATCTTCAGGTATTCCTTTGTGCATCAGAGCTCTTAATCGTTCACAGCGAACTCGGTAGATCTTTTTTAGGATGTTCATTGGGAGAGAAGGGAAATACTTTCGCAAGGCGGAAAAAGTAGGATCCATTTTCTAGGAGGAAGTAAAAGAAAGAAGGGGTGAAGGAATCAGTTATTATGGGCAACTGAGAGAACCGACTTGAGAGTCACGGAGTACCGTATCCGCCGTTTAACCGGAAAAGTGGATCCTACTTTATTTTAGTATCATAGATATTTCTTATCCTTGATATCTCATCAGGCATGACATTAATCCAGTCCTTGATTATTGAATCCATTGTCTGCTTCCGACGACAATATTTCTCAATATCCGCGCTTATCTTTGACCATAGCTATTTCTTATCTTGGATACCGCTAAGCTAACGTCAATTCTGTCCATCCCGGTGTAGCCTCGATTATTGAATTGATTACCAGGATTTTGACAATATTGTCTACTTTATCCTTGAATTGCTGATGGGGCTGGGTCCACTATATCAGCTATGCATCCAGCGGTAGATTGGTAAAAACGGATGTCACTGAGACGTCAGCTTATACTGCTGTGACTGTGCGGTGGATACGCTTCCCATTTGATCCTTGTTCTGTATGCCACGCATGCATGATGTGAAATGCATGAATGCAGAGCATGTGTAACTGATGGATTTATTTTTTTATATCTTTGCTTTACTGGATCCTCTTTGTAATTGCCTTCTATCGTTGAATCTCTTTATGCTTTCCAACTGTTGTCCATTGTTTCGCTTTCCAGCTGTTGTTCATTGTCTCGCTTTCCAGCTATTGTCCATTGTCTCAAAAGCCTAACTCTTTTCAAAAATCTTCTTTCCTTGATTTGTTCTTAAATTTTGGCTTCAATTTCCTTAATGTCCGCCTCGTACTTTATGCCTCTCTGGATAATTGTCCCTGTTGAGATATTCGTGAGTATGATTCTTTCTTGCTGACATGGACATGTTAAGACTTTTGAAGCGATCATTCAGGCCACCACCAAGGCTATATCCCAAAGATTTGTTACTCCTTCTTCTTTGTTAGCCTGTGTTCTGTGCCGCTCGCAAAGCAGGACCTTAATCTTATCTGTTTTAATTCATAAAGCTTATCAAAGTAATCTACGGTCTTTGTTTTTTTTTTTTTTTTTTTTTTTAAGTTTTAATTATTACTATTCTTCCTTCAAAAGTCACAATTTATTGCACACTTAAGGCTAGTAGGAATGTGAGATTTGAAGGAAAAGAACTGGATAGAAGCGACTTTAGCATTTTGAACGTGAGAATCAAAGGCAAGCTAAAGAGAATTGGCTTTTTATTTATGGGTAATATGAAAATCTTGGGTACAGATAGATAATGAAAGTGTAAGAGAAGAAAGTTCTCTTTGACAACTTTGATCAAATAAACTTTGGTAACCCTGTATCCACTTCTCCCTTTCTGTTTGAAAATTTCTTCATTATGCAAAGTATTTCTTTACTGCATCCGAATTTACTGGCTTCGGTAATTCTCGTCCATCCATTTCTGTCAGAATTAGTGCCCCTCCTGAAAATGCTTTCTTCACGACATATGGCCCGTCATAATTTGGTGTCCATTTTCCTCTTGAATCATGTTGCATGGGTAAAATTTTCTTGAGCACTATGTCACCCTCGTGAAATTGTCGTGGGCGAACCTTTTTGTTGTAAGAACGAATCATCCTTCTTTGATAAAGTTGCCCATGGCAGAGGGCTATCATTCTTCTTTCATCAATTAGATTTAATTGCTCGTATCTAGCTTTGACCCATTCTGCTTCTCTTAATTGAGTATCCATTAGTACCCTTAATGAAGGAATTTCAACTTCGATGGGCAATACAGCCTCCATACCGTATACCAGAGAAAAAGGTGTTGCTCCAGTAGAAGTACGGGTAGAAGTTCTATAAGCATGTAGTGCAAAAGGTAACATCTCATGCCAGTCCTTGTAAGTGACGATCATCTTTTCAACAATTCTCTTGATATTTTTATTGGCCGCTTCTACTGCACCATTCATCATTGGTCGATAAGGTGCCGAATTGAGATGTTTGATTTTGAACTGCCGGCACAAAGTCTGCATCATTGCATTGTTCAGGTTCGTGGCATTGTCTGAGATGATACATTCCGGCGGCCCATAACGACAAATGATTTCTTTCTTAATGAACCGGCATACCACCTTTTGAGTCACACTTGCATATGACATAGCTTCTACCCATTTAGTGAAGTAGTCAATTGCCACTAGGATGAATTTGTGACCATTGGAAGCTTTAGGGGTAATGGCTCCAATGACGTCAATTCCCCACATGGCAAAAGGCCAAGGTATTGCTGTTACATTAAGAGGGGTGGGTGGAGCTTGGATCTTGTTGGCATATATTTGACATTTGTGACATTTTCTCACGTGATTAATACAATCACTTTCCAATGTGAGCCAATAGTAGCCAGCCCTCATTATTTGTCTTGCCATGGTATGACCACTAGTGTGTGCTCCACATATTCCAGAATGAACTTCTTCCATGATCTTTCGTGCTTCATGAGTATCTACACAGCGAAGTAGCATCGAGTCTGGGGTTTTCTTGTAGAGTATGTCTAGGTTTAAAAGAAAACCCATTGACAATCTTCGTAGAAATTTCTTGTCATTTTCTGATGCTTCTAGTGGATATGTTCGTTCTTGGAGGTATTTCTTGATATCATGATACCAAGGCTTTCCATCCAATTCTTCTTCGATGCTCATGCAATAAGCTGGAGAATCTATTATTTTCATCTCGAACACAGGAGTATGCTCAGGGTCGCTTATCTTGTACATAGCAGCCAAAGTAGCTAAAGCGTCTGGGATTTGATTATCTTCCCTTGGAAGATGATGGAAACTTATACTGTTAAATCTTCGAGTCATGTCTAGTATAAGCTTTTGGTAAGGGATTAATTTTAAATCTCTTGTCTCCCATTCTCCATTGATTTGATATATGACTAATGCGGAATCCCCATAGACTCGGAGATCTCGCACTTTCAAATCCAATGCCATTTGGAGTCCCATAGCACATGCTTCATACTCTACTATATTGTTGGTACAAGGAAATGTAATTTTTGCTGTGAGGGGAAACTGCTCTCCGCTTGGAGAGATGAGTATAGCTCCGATCCCTTGTCCCAAAGCATTAGATGCTCCATCGAATGCCATTTTCCATGTTTCATTTTCTTCATCGACTTCCTGTTTTATTGTCATTATATCTCCATCAGGAAAATCCATTCTCATGGGCTCATAATCCTCCAATGCTCTATCAGCCAGATATTCAGCGATCACACTTCCTTTTACGGCCTTTTGGGTGACATACTGTATGTCGTATTCAGATAACAGCATTTGCCATTTTGCAATCCTGCCTAATAAAGCGGGTTTCTCGAAAATGTACTTAATGGGATCAGTCTTGGAGATCAGCAATGTTGTGTTGTTGAGCATGTAGTGTCGTAGTCGATGTGCTACCCATGCAAGGGCACAACAGGACTTTTCTACTATTGAGTATTTAGCTTCATATGTGGTAAGCTTTTTGCTCAAATAGTAAATTGCATGCTCCTTCTTGCTTGTCTCATCACGTTGACCCAATACGGATCCTAATGAAGAATCCTGTATGGATAAATATAGAATCAACGGTTCTCCGGATCGAGGTGGTATCAAGACTGGTGGATTTGATAGATATCGTTTGATTTTCTCGAACGCTTCTTGGCATTCGTTATTCCACTCAATCGGATTGTTCTTCTTTAGTGATTTGAAAAGCGGTTCACACTTGGACGTCAATTGTGATATGAACCTTGCTATGAAGTTGATTCTACCCAGAAAACTTCTTACTTGTTTTGGAGTCTTCGGGGGTTGCATTTCTTGTATCGCTTTGACTTTACTCGGGTCAACTCGAATCCCGTCCTTGCTGACCATGAAACCCAATAACTTTCCTGAAGAGGCTCCAAAAGTACATTTGGCAGGATTCAACTTCAATTGATATTTGCGAAGTCTATCGAATAGTTTTCTTAGCACTTTTAGATGCCCCCCAGCAGTGAAAGTTTTGGCGATCATGTCGTCCACATATACTTCAATTTCTTTATGCATCATGTCATGGAACAACGTGACCATGGCTCTTTGATATGTAGCACCAGCATTCTTTAACCCGAAAGGCATCACCTTATAGTAGAAGGTACCCCAAAGGGTAATAAAAGCAGTTTTTATCATGTCATCTGGATCAAGTTTGATTTGATTGTATCCAGAAAAAACCATCCATGAAGGAAAAGTAGGAGTTTCCTGCGGTATTTTCCACCAGTGTATCAATATGAGGAAGTGGGAAGTTATCTTTAGGACTGGCTTCGTTCAAAGGCCGGTAGTCCTGACAAACTATTAGTTTCCCACTTTCTTTCTTTTCGACTGGGACAATGTTAACCACCCATTCTGTATATTCAGCGACCCCAAGAAATCCTGCATCCCACAGCTTTCGAATCTCGTCTTTTACTCTTAAGATTAACTCCGGCTTTAATCTTCGTAACTTCTGTCTGACAGGCTTCGCCCCAGGCTTCAAAGGTATTTTGTGTAGTACTATGTCTGAGCTTAAGCCAGACATATCTTGGTATGACCAAGCGAATACATCCACATATTCTTTCAATAAATGGACTAATTCTTCTTTTTCTTCAGGAGGGAATAAAGTGCCAATCTTGACTTCTTTTACATCCTGACTGTCTCCCAGGTTGAATACCTCAGTTGGTTCTTGACTTGTTGCTCTTTCTTTTTCATCTCGCTCAATCATTTTTAATAGCTCAGGAGATACTTGAAGATCTTCGTCATCCAAGTCGGTAGTGTTTACAGGATTATCAAAGTTCATTCTTTCATTGTCATCAAAGAGAGTTTTGGGTCTGCATTATCCAGAGAGAAAAGAAAGAGAAGAGAAAAAAAAAAATGGCACGAATGAGATGGATGCAAACTGGTACTTTATTTACAATGTGCATAAATCACAACTTTATTGGAATAAAAAGCAATAACTAAAAGGTTCACTTAAACAAAGACTACACCCTATTGATTGAACCTTTCTTTAGGAGGTTTTTACTATTAGATTACTTTGGAAAGCTTTCAATTATAACAGGCAGTTCTATCGCCTCCCAATTGTTCAGCACATCCCGTGGGCCACAAGGTTGAATGAGCTCCTCCTCTTCAGGTGAATCGCTGATGATTGCCTGAATAGAAAGACTTTCAAAAGACTTGTTGATGTTGATAGTCAGCTTGCCTTCATTGTCATTTTTCGGAATGAGACCACCACTCACGAACGTTTCAGTGATTTCAGGGATATCCAGATTTCTTTCCTGGAGAGGATGCCCTGTTAATCGTGCAATCCTCTTTTCTCTTTTTTCAGCTATTGCCTTCATTTTATCATGTCTTGTCGGTGTGAAGCCTAGGCCGTATTTCCCTTCATTTGCGGATATTTTCAATGGCTCTGGGATTCCTTGTAAATCTTGTCCCAAACCTAACCCTGGTGAGTATCCTCCTTTTATCATGAGTTTGGCGACCATGCGACTTGTTTTAGAGATGTTAGGAACGGGTTCTTCTTCATATTCACTGACATAAGCAGCATTGACAATCTCAAAAGACCTGAAGGAGCAATCAGGTATATTTTCATTGACCTCAACATATTGAGCATCCGCAGGTCTAGATAGCAGAATGTCTTCTTCAGCAAAGACTGTGATTATCTTTCCTTCAATGATGAATTTCATTTTTTGATGTAATGAGGAAGGAATTGCTCCAGCCATATGGATCCATGATCTTCCCAGTAGACAAGTATAAGATGGAGAAATGTCCATGACTTGGAATGTGATATGGAAAAGACAGGGACCAATCCCAATTGGTAGCTCTATTTCTCCAACCACGTCTCTCTTTGTTCCGTCAAATGCTCGAACAACAATATGACTGTTGTTGAGGTGTGATGGGTCTAAACCGATCTTATGTAAAGTTTCTAATGGCATTACATTTAGAGCTGATCCATTGTCGATCAGAACTCTAGCCATAATCCGATCTTTGTATTTAATCGAAATATGTAGAGCCTTAGAGTGACCCCTTCCTTCTGCTGGTATCTCATCGTCAGTGAATGTGATGAGATTTTGTGCCGTAATGTTGTTGACAAGGTGGTCAAAGTTGTTCACGGAGATATCTTGTTCAACATAAGCCTTATTCAGGACTTTGAGAAAAGCTTCTCGATGGGCATCAGAACTTAAGAGCAATGAAAGTATGGAGATCTTTGCTGGCAGACGGTTTAACTGCTCCACGATGCTGTATTCACTTTGCTTTATGAGTTTGAGAAACTCAGTAGCTTGTTCATCTGTTACTGCTCGAGGCATCTCTTGCTCTTTAGATGTGTTAATAGGTCCATTTGCTGGATCCGTAACATTCTTCTCTTGTTTGAGCTTGTTCATTTGCTCGGGAGAATAACACCGACCGCTTCTAGTCATGCCCCCAACTTCTAACGGAGTTGATGTGATGTTAGAAGTATAGCCATAGTTCCATGGAACAGTTTTGTCTGATTTGTACGGGAATGGCTTTGGAACTTGAATTCTTAAAGGCTTGAGAGCAGATTTTGAGATTAGAATGACTAGTGGTCTTGGCATGATATTGACTTCTTGTTCTTTAATTATCACATTCACGTCATCCTCTTTATCTGACATAAAAACGATGATTTGGGAGGAGTCCATGAGACTTTGTAGACTTTTACGGAATTCTGGGCATTCTTAGATAGAATGACTCTTACTGTTATGAAAGTTGCACCACTCCTCATCCTCGACTTCTTTATTTCCAGAAGACTTTCCTATGATAATCCCTTCTTTCACAAGGCATGAATATACATGCTTAAGAGGGGTTATGATATCATTGACTGTTTTCTTCATCGGCCAATATTCTTCCATCATATTGACTGGTTTGGCTTGATGAGGAGGCAATGGATTATGAGTGACGTTTGGTTCATCGGAAAAGTCCAACCACTTTGACTCAATTAATTGTTGGACTATACGCTTCAATGCTATGCAATTTTCGAGTCCGTGGCCCACGGCACCATCATGATATGGGCAATTTAGTTTAGGGTCATACCATGTTGGATATGGGGGTTCGAATGGCCTTGTGGGAATTGGGCGAATGAGTTGGCTCTGGATGAGTTTTGGATACAACTCAGTATAAGTCATCGGAATCGGTGCGAAAATTTCTCTTGGTCTTGGTGCTGGCATTGGAGGAGTCGGAACAGGTGGCCGTAACTGATTAGGCCTGTTAAGAGGATAATTGTTGGGTCTATTGGGAAGATAATCACTGGGCCTATTTAGAGGATAATCATTGGGCCTATTGGTAAGATAATAATTGGGCCTGTTGGCAGAATAGGATAGGCGAGGTCCGGTAGCCACGGTACCCACGAGGGGAATCCCCCTTCCTCGTCCGATTTGTTGTATTTCTTCATCTTTTCTTCTGGATGGTCCTCCTCTTTTCATAGGATCACTAAAGGACTCAGTAATCTTCCCGGTCCTGATACCATGCTCGATCCTTTCTCCAGACATGACTACGTCGGAGAAGTTAGTTGCCGCATTGCCAATAAGTTTGTCATAATATGGGTATTTCAGTGTCTGGACAAACAAAGTGACCATTTCTCTTTCTGTCATGGGTGGCTGTACTTGTGCAGCTAAGTCCCTCCATCGTTGGGCATATTCCTTAAAAGTTTCTATTTTTTTCTTCTCCATGTTTTGGAAAGTTTGGCGATCCAGAGCTAAGTTCATAACATGTTTATAGTTGCCGATGAAGGCCTGAGCAAGGTCATTCCAAGTTTTTATGTTTCTTGGACCTTGGCTTAGATATCACTGTAATGCTGATTTTGTGAGACTTTCCTGAAAAAGTGCGATCCACACCTTCTCATCTTTGGTAAGTGGTTGTAGTCTTCTGAGAAACAAAGTGATGTGAGTGATGGGATCACTCGTTCCATCGTATTTCACGAAATCTGGCACCTTAAAGTCCGAAGGGATTTCGACGTCTGGCACTAAGCAGAGGTCATCCACTGAGAGAGATCCGAACATAGTACCTCCTTCAATGGCTCGCAGTCTCTTTTCTATCGTTTCGAGTTTTTGAGATTCTGCTTCTTCTTTTGGTAACATCTTCTTCTCTTCATGTATGGTGTCTTGTTTCAGGTGAACACTAGCAGACTGTCCTGGTTCTTGAAACAGGTTTTCTTGGACTGAGACTCGTTACGGAGTGAATCCCGGAGGATAAGTGGGATCTTGTGCTTCTTTGATGGGAATTTGAGTTGCTTTCCCCTTGATTAGTTCCATCAATTGTCTCATCTGTTCTGCCATACTTTCAATCTTGGACTCCATCTCTATGAGACGTCCTTCGGCTTGTTCTGCCATTAATCTTGTTTGGAGCCGAGTTGAATATCGGTGTTGAGGTCCAATTTTACCCTTTCAAGGAATATTTATTTTATTAGATTCTATGTGTATATGATTGATGTGATGGATGCATGCATGAATATTGTAAAGACTTGGTGAAAGAATAACTATAGTGGAATTTCTCAATTACATTCAGCAAAAGTTTGTTTCCTTAAAAGAAACGACCCAAAGTACAATACTGCTTTTTGGCCTTAGATATGAACTCCATCATTCTTTGAACATTTACTGATGGAGTAGGACAGCTCAGTTCTTCTAACTCCTTGGCTTCTTCGCCCATTAGTTGGGCTTGCTCTGTAACTTTTCTGACTTCTGCCAAAAATATTTGTAGATGTTCTTGGGAAAGCATGTACTGATCTTCCCAATATCTTGCTCTCATCTCCTTTTGATCATTTTCGTCCACTAGTTGGGAGATAACTTGTTTTTGGCATTCGATCTTCTCTTCGAGGAGTTGTGTCTTGTGACCGAGCTGTTGTATGTCGAGGTGCATCTTCTTGTTTTTCTCCTTTTCTTCATCTAGTTCTTTCTCCAGCTCTCTTTTCGCCAACTTTCTGATAAGCTCGTCGGGTAGAACTATTCCTTCTTTCCGGTCATTTCTCCATTCATAATAAGTAGTGGGAGAAATAATAGGGCCCGACTTTAATATGAAGAGTCTTTTCCATGCAATTGAAATACCCATTGCAAGCTTATTTGAATTTGGATCCTCATGTGAGAATTCCAACTTACTCAGGTTATGCGTCATGGGTATAAATTGCATGGACCCAAATTGTTTTCGCACTTGAGCTGGGGCATAACTTGTTCCTCCCCATATACCTAGGAGAGGAACCCATGGCCAATTGCCGCAACGGTAGACTACTCGGGTGGAGGTGGACCAGGGGGCTCTCCATTCAATTTGGAATTCAGTGATGTTTCTGAAGTAGTCAACCCATGCTTCCTTGCTATCATGGTGAGTGGTTTCACTTTTCAAAAAAGCTTCGATTGGTATGAAGTCCTTTGAAAAGCGATTTCCGAAGTGTTGCTTATCAGAAGGAAGGTGGCTTTTAATCCAAATGTTGAGAAGGTGTGAACATCCCATGAATTTGCCCCCTCTTTGGCGACAGAAGTTTAATGCCCTGATAGTTTCACATAAGATTACTGAGGTCGGATTCACTTGAGTGTAGCAGACTTGCTCAAATAGCGTGATAACGTCTCCTTCGATGAATCCAACAATTCTTGGGAAGACTACCAGGCCATATATTGCCAATGCAAAAAGCTTGCGTCGTTGATTCTTCTGAGGAAGAGAATGGCTCAATTGCTTCAAGTCGGTCCAACTGATAAATTTCCAACATCCTTTTGTTGCAAACTTGGCTTGAAGACTAGAACCTGGCACATCCAGTAATTTTGCCAGGGCTCGATGAGGTTCCGTTCTTCTGTCATGTTGATACGTCTCAATTTGATAGTCGGAGGACCAACCCAAGAGGTTACTGTATTCTTCTAAGGTTGGAACCAGATCTATCTTGTCGAACGAAAAGCACCGATAAAATGAATCCCAGAACTGGATTAGAGCCCGGATAAGTGGTGCGTCGACGGTGACTTTTAGTAGGCGAGCAATATGACCGTACGTTGCTGTGAATGCTTCGCGATCCGTAGGGCTCCAACTATTCCATACTTGTAACAATTCAGTGGTGTCATTCTGATTTATCCGGACCGATACCTGGTCCTTGAGTTGTACGTGAGAGTGGGACATCAGAGAATCTCCGTGAAGTTTTTGGGCCATCTCGGAGTATTCCATAGCTTCGGGCTGAGTTTCTATTACCGTGTTATTCCACGATCCACTGACAGCCGTGGGAAGGTAATCGAGAATATCCATGATAGTAATTTCTTTCACCAAATATTTTTCTTTAATGATGAAATGTATATGCCGGAAAAATAAGGAAAAAAAAACAGAGTTAGTAAAAAGGTAACACATAGATTCATACAAACATATAGACAAGACAAGGCCTATGGTAATTGGAACCGAAGTATAGGAGTTTCTTAATGGCTGGCTCTACGGTAGAGTAAGGAATTCTATATGCAGAAGGTGGTTAATCAAAAAGGCTAGGGATAGTTCCCGAATCCCGTCACTAAATTATAGTAACGGCCCAATTCCTTACCCTCTAGGGTTAATGTAAGGAATGGATTAATTCGAGTCGTAGCTTTTCATGGGCCCATGCAGAGACTAACCGTCTCAGAAGGCAATACACTACTTTGCTACTTTGAAACCGGTGAAGGCTTGGAGACCATGGCCTCACAAGGACAGCAACACCAATTCCGCTTAGAATGAATTGTGTTTGATTTGAGGAAGCTTGGGTATAGAGCTTCATATTGTGAATGCATAATGCATGTTTTCGCTAAGTAAATATAGCATATAAAAATCCACATAATAAGCAAAGTAAATCAAAACAAATCAACTTTAGGTTCGACTCACTAACGTCGAGTCCCCAGTGGAGTCGCCAAGCTGTGGCAACGTCGGGTTTTCGGGAGTCGCCACCAATCTGTTTCACCTAGGTCGATTGGACACCTTAAAATTGGTCTGCGAGAGTTCGGGGATCGGGAGTACGGTTACGCTAAAACAACTTTGTTATAGCGCCCAAAATTGGCACCTTAGTTGATTTTAATTTTGTTTTGCTTTGCTTTTAGAAAATATTCAGTTAATTTTCAAACTAGAAATTTTAACTGAATTAATCGGATGCGGATTTTTAAATTAATTTATATAAAATTTGATACTTCCGAACCATGGACTCTGCCGAGTCATTTGGACACGGAAGATTTTGATTCCGAACCATGGACTCTGCCGAGTCATTTGGACACGGAATTTGGTGAAATTTTAAACAATTTTATCCATATTGTAAAAAAATATGGATTTTAATCTTTTTATTTAATTTATTTATTTTAAAAAGTTTGATATTTTCCAAACCGTAGATCCTGCCGGATCATCCGGATATGGAAATTGATTTATCGTAATTATTTAATTCTTATTATTATGAAATTAATTTTTAAATGGTAATTCTTTTTGTTTATGAATGATTTTTAATACTAACTAAAAAATTTATCTTTATATTTTTACTTCTTTTTTTACTTTCTTTCTTTTTCTTCTTTTTTTACTTATTTTTACTTTTTTTTTTTTTAATTTTTTTTTTAATTTCTTTTCTTTTCTTTCTTTTTTCTTTTCTTTTTCTTTTTCTTTCTTTTATCTTTCTTTTCTTTTTCTTATCTTTCCTTTCTTTTCTTTATCTTATCTTTCTTTTATTTTTCTTTCTTATCTTTCTTTTATTTTTCTTGTCTTTTCTTTCTTTCTTTTCTTTTTCTTATCTTTTATTTTATTTTTTTCTATCTTTCTTTTCTTTCTTATCTTTCTTTTATTTTTCTTTCTTATCTTTCTTTTATTTTTCTTATCTTTCTTTTTTTTCTTTCTTATCTTTCTTTGTTTTCTCGTTTAATGAAAGATATTTATTATTTTAAAGGATTACTCAATTTATAAAAGAATTAAAAAAAATAATTAATTTTTATTTAATAAGAAGTTAATTTAAAAGAATTAAAGAGTTTAAAAATAAAAATTTTGATCATGGTACGGGGCGTTGTTACTCAGCCAGACCCTCTTCACCAGGTGAAGCAGCTCAAAAGCGGGCACGAGACAGTTTCCAGCCAATATACCATGAACTAAATTTTTTTTTATAAAAGATTAACCAAAAGTAATTGTTTAATTAAGAAAATTAAAAATTTATATGTATATTTTAAACAAAAGAAGAAAAGTTTTGATATTTATTTAATTTGTTTTGGAATAAAAGATTATTTAACCAAAAATTTATATGTATTTTAAAACAAAAGTTTTGATATTTATATTTTTTTTGTTTTCTTTTTGTTTAATGAAAGATTTTTTTTTTTAATTTATATCTCTGAAAATATCTAATTAATAAGTCTAAAATATTTAAGAGAAAATTCAATTTTTTTTTTGTTATTTATTTTTTTATTTTTTTTGAAATTATTTGACTAAAATTTTTATAAAGGAAACAAAAAGTTATATTTTTTAAAAGGAATAAATAAAATATTACTGAATAAAATATTAACCCAAAATTTTTATTCTTTTTATTCTTTTTATTAATAAAGAAAACTAAAATAAAATTATTTTATTATTTTAATAAATAATTAATATATTAGTCCCAAAATTTTATTTTTAATAAAGAAAAGTTTATTTATATACTTTATTTAAAAACATTTCGAAGCCATGGATCCTGGCGGATCATTTGGTCATGGATTTTTTAATTTTTGTTAAATTTTAATTATTTAATTAGTTATTAATTTTAATTGGATTTTTCTTGAATTTTTATTTTAAGTATCATTATTAAAAAAATATTTAAAAAGAATTGATTTAATCATGTTTGTTTATTAATTTTAACAAAAAGTTCACTTTGTTATCTTTAAAGAAATAATAAAAAATGTATTCCAAAATAAAAATAATTGGCTTTTAAATTTTTATTAGCCTTAATAATTAATTACAAAAGAATCTTCTTTTAGTTTTTTTATTTATGGGTAAAAGGTGAATTAAATAAATTAAATTATATAAAGAAAAATTAATAAAGTGGGGCTTTTTGGCCATCCACTTGAAAAAAAATAATAAATGTTATCAAAATTTAATTAAATTAATTATTAACAATAATAATGAAAGTTAATTAAGTCAAAAATAATAAAAGTTAGCCAAATTAATTAAGTTAATTAATTAACAACAATAAATAAAAGTTAGCCAAGTTTAATTAAGTTAATTAATTAACAACAATAATAAAAGTTAGCCAAGTTTAATTAAGTTAATTAATTAACAACAATAAATAAAAGTTAGCCAAGTTTAATTAAGTTAATTAATTAACAACAATAAATAAAAGTTAGCCAAGTTTAATTAAGTTAATTAATTAACAACAATAAATAAAAGTTAGCCAAGTTTAATTAAGTTAATTAATTAACAACAATAATAAAAGTTAGCCAAGTTTAATTAAGTTAATTAATTAACAACAATAAATAAAAGTTAGCCAAGTTTAATTAAGTTAATTAATTAACAACAATAATAAAAGTTAGCCAAGTTTAATTAAGTTAATTAATTAACAACAATAATAAAAGTTAGCCAAGTTTAATTAAGTTAATTAATTAACAACAATAAATAAAAGTTAGCCAAGTTTAATTAAGTTAATTAATTAACAACAATAATAAAAGTTAGCCAAGTTTAATTAATTATTAACAACAATAATAATAAAGGTTAGTAAAAATTAGCAAGTTAGTTGTTAGTTGCTAATAACAAAAAAAAAAAGGTTAGTAATAATAACAATAATAAACAAATAAATAAACAAGTAAAAAAATAAATGAGTTAGTTAATTAATTTTCTGCAAAGACAAAATAAAAAGATTAGTGACCTAATAGAAAGAAATTGAAAAGATGAAGGACTGAAAGGAGGTTTTACCCTTAAAAATTAAAATTGAATCTGGAGAAAGAATCAGAGACGACGCGAGGGAGGAGGGGGGTGACGGGGCTGGGCAGGCGGAGGCGGCGGGGTGCAGGGCGGCCGGCGACGGCGACAAGAGCGCGGGGCGACGGCGGCGAGGGCAACGGCGGCCGGGACGACGGCGGCGAGGGAGCGGGGCGACGGCGGCAGGACGGCTGGGTGCGGCGGCGCGAGACGGCAGGACTGCTGGGCGCGGCGGCGAAACGGCAACGACGGCGGCGACGGCGACTCTGACGGCGTAAGAGCGATGGCGACGGCTAGACGGCAGCGGCAGGGCGACGGCAGCGGGATAGGACGGCGACAGAAAAAGAAAGAAAGAGAAAACGGAGGAAGAAGGTAGTCGAAACGTAAGAAAAAATAATTTTGGGACTGTTTTGGCAGAGGGAGGAGAGGCTAGGACTAAAGCTTCTATTTTCTCTTTTTTTAAAACAGAGCTCGGAACTTTTTTCTCTGATTTTCTATATGTTCAGCACTGAATTTGGGGGGGTATTTATAGAAGGAGCTTAGCTGAACTGTGGACGGATAAATTAATAAAAAATATCAAACTTATCTTTTAAATTGGTAAAATGACAGTTTCAGTCCTTTACGTTACTCCAGCTCTGGATAAGCTCAGAAGCTTCTGATTTTGACAATTTTAACGTTTTCTGTCAATTTGGGCTAGAAACGTCCGTTTAGGCCCAAAATTGACGCGAAAAATTACCCAAAGCTCCTGAAACTTTCAGAATTTGTCAATTTTGTCCGAAACTTCTCAATTTTGTCATTTTTACCTCAAATTTTTAATTTTTTTGTCATTTTTTTCTGAAATTTTATTTTTATTCCAAACACATACATATTCGCACATATATTATTTTAAATCAAATCTTCTCAAAATAAAAATATATTTTAAACTAATTAACATAATTAAAATCTTTTAGCAATAATAATTTTTTTAATTAGTTTTTTTTTTTTAAAATTTTTTTTTTTTAAAAAAAAGCCGGACGAAATTGGGTGTCAACAACAGTGACAGAGGTATTAGTATTTTATGTAAGTAAGAAGAACAGCTTTTTTGGGACATGAAGAGCAACCGTACCAACTTTGTATGATATTTTTTTAGAAAGGAACTGATAAAGTTAAAGTCAAAACTTGAACCTTTTACAATATCTTTAACGCTTTAACCATTAGGTCAAATTTATAGAAATACTTTTTAGATTTTGAAAGTGTTGGATTCAAAAAATTGGTAACTTTTACAAATAATTACTTTTTATAAAAATAATATGTACAAGAATAAATTAAAATTAATAAAAATAAATAAATGGGATTCTTAGTTTTATAATCTATACGAGAGCATAATAGCTAGGCGAAGCGACCTAAAAGGCTAAAAGAACGAAGAAGGCAAGTGGCCCAATTAGGCAGCCGTTTGGAAAGCACACAAGTGATTTGGGAAGGTGTTAGAAAGCGGAAAAGAATATACAAAAAGAAAAAGTCATCCGACGGAAAGGAAAACGCGATTTATTTGTTGGGCATTAAAAAGAGAAAAAAGGACGGGAATTCCTGCTCGCGAACGAGGATTCTTTCGCATCAATCAATTCTGTTTGTCCGTAACTTGCGCGCCATCTCGCAAAGGATAAAAGCGTCACAAAATCACAATTGTGATGTGCGGTGCGGGCTGTGGGTCTACCATCACGCGCTTTTCTGATGCGGCCGGCCCGATCGTGGCCATCCACTAACCCATACTACATCATGTCGAAGTACCAGTATATCGTGTCAAAATAGATAACGTTATGATTTACAATTATAAGTAGAAGTTCAGGAGTTTGTAGTAGTTAGAGAAAAAATGATTAGTTTCATGGAGCCTGTAAGGTGTTGAGCCACTGCTTGACCATCAAAACTTGTCACTTGTTTTATGTTTGAATTGCATGTTTTACAATTCTATTTCCAGCTTTGAAAACCAACTTTTATTGCTTATTCTTTTATATTGTCTAATATTAATTTAAACACATTTTCCACTGAATTTAATTTATCTATTTAGTAGAAAGTACAAATCTAAAATACATTTAACTTGTATGTAATTAAACTTAATGTGCTATTGTGCATTATTCTTATATAAGTTTAAATTTAATTAATCTTATATCTAATGAACAATCAAATAACCATAGTCCTTACTCTGTCTCATATATTTTTCAACATTTCCTATCCACCATAATGCCCTTATTTTTAACTCTTACTTCAAAATTATAACATTAGTCCCTAAATTTTTCAAAAATTACAACTTGGATCCTAGAACTTTTATAGGTTTTCACTTTAGTTCTTATATTTTGAAAAAAAAAATCAAATTGAACCCAAAATTTTTTAAAAAAATTTAAGTAAGTTACTAAAATTTGAAAATTGATAGTTTAGTCACTAACTTTATTCATGAAGGTAAAGTTCAAAAAATGTATCAAAATTTATCACACATTAATCACCATGTTAAAACCAAATGTATTTGATATGTGAAGTATCTTTAAGGCTATGGTGAATAGTGGACATACATGAGTTTTCAATTGGCTCCAGTCACTCGCATAAAGTGTAGAGACTAAGGGGGACCCTGAAGATAAAACCCCAGATGCCTCTCCGACACCCAACTCAATAAAGATTGCAGTTTATAATCTATGGAAAAATGATAGAGATATTCCTTGTATAAATAGTTGAATTATGAGCTTAATAAACATGTGTCCTAGTTTTTAAGCCTACATAGGCCTTATTGGACTTTTAGGTTATTAATTTGGCTTTGGATATGATAAGTTGACAGCTATCGACTCTATTTCTGTTCTTGGGTATCAATATTAAATAATAATAAATGAATTGAATATATAAAATTAAATTTGTGTAAATGTTTATAACTTTTGTAAGTAATAGACATTTCTTATTGTGCCAAAAAAGAAAATGGGTAAAAAACACTTATCATCCATGAACTAAGACTCATATTGCAGATTCATCATAGAACTACAAAATGTTATATCATTCATCATTTAACTATGAAAATGTTATATCTTTCATCTTGCCGTTAAGTCAGGCCGTTAAAAGGTAACGGAATAAGCATTTGGTAGGGAAAAAATTGCACAATCAGTTCTAAATTTAATACAATTTTTTATTTTAGTGCTAAAACTTTGCTATTTTATAGTTCAATCCTAAACTAAAGACTAATCATCACAGACTCCACTAATTATCACATTCCAAGGCACCATGTTACTCTTATTTTAGTCTTAAGCTACTGACTAATCATCACATTCCAAGGTACCGCATTACTTTTATTTTATAGCAAACAAAAACCTTGCCATGCATTTGGCACTTTGCCATAACTCAAGTACATACCAATTAATGTCGACTCTAAGAAAGGGTCACCAACAAAACAGCACCTGAGAATGTACCCATGTATCAGCTTCCCTTCCATGCACCTTGAAAATTCACCATAATAACCGAGTAGAATACAAATTGAATATGCATCCAGCAGTATTCTTACAAACTGCATTTTGCAAAAATGAGCTAAGCCCGTGTTTATATATCCATATCAAAAGTAAGCATCAATTACAAAGTTCCAAGTTGTAACATTTAGAGCTGCAGCTCCATTTTTAGGCAATCCATCGAACATCGTGGCTGCATAAATGAGAACGACACATGTGACATATAAATTGATGAGTGAAGTAGCAACGAAATGGTTTAGTCATAGACCCAATTGGATGATTATAGAATAAAGTGTCTTGCCATGTCAAAGATTAGAAAGGGAAGCACGAGCTTTGAAAAGATAGGGGAAGGTGAAGTTGGTAGCACATAAAAGGAAGCGGGAGTACAATTGCAAGGCCGCTGCAAAATTTCCACACTAAAGCCTATATGAGGGATTTAATCTTGGAATTGAGGAGGGGTGGCGACAATTTTAAATGTTTGTTAGAATTAAGGAAGAGCGGCTACAAAACTGGAGATGATTTTGAGGAGGGCCAAAATTGAAAAGGACAACGACAACTTAAATCAAAATTTTGTTAGAGATTTTAGCAAGTGATTGTTAGTTTATTATTTGTTAACAGTCTATACTCTATATCATTTAGAATGTCAAAAAATGCTTCTTTTTAAAAAATGGTTTTGCTCTTTTAGACATAAATTATTTCTTATGATTTTCTTGTCTGAAGAAATAATATTTATGAAAACTATATTTTTTAAAATTATATTTCTTGAGTGGCAGTAAAGGTAGATAGTAGAATGTTGACTACAGTCTCGTGGAATTAAACAGAATGACATAATTAGTCCAATTAGAAAACTTGAGTGGCATATTGGGCTTTTTTATAATTTTACTAAGTTATTTCTTTTTAGTGACCTGACCTAATGGCATGATGAATGATGTAATAGTTTCATAGTTAGAGGATAAAAAATATAATATTTGTAGTTTCAGGATGAATCAGCAACATAAGTCTTAGTTTAGTAAAGGTGGGTGCTATTTACCCAAAGAAAAGCCTATGGTGCCAATAGGCTTCAAATAGTTAGAAAAGTAACACTGAACTCTCTCATCTGGATTTGACTAGTTTTATTATTATTATTTCTTTACAAAATATGTGTCATTCTAATAAATAATGAACCAAATAGTGTCTTACAATAAACAATGACATAAGTTTTTAAGAAACAACAAGAACAACAAACTAATCACAAAAAGGTTAGTCGTAACTTGTTTCTATGACATCGAATAAAAAGAAGAGAATCAGATCAAGTCGAATATTTAATGTAAACCAAAATAAATTTGGAATATATAATTTACAAAGAACTTGAACAAAACCCATATAAAGTATGACTAAATAGTAAAAATGAACAATAGATGATCCAATCAAATAAAAAGTCGACCAACCTCTAATAGTAAATCAACCAACATAAAATCTAATAAAATAAATAGATATAAAATTTTGACACTATCATTCGATCTATTATTCGAGAACATCTCATTATCGATATCTACCATTTTAAGCTTTCGACCTTCACCTGACCGATTAATATCGAAAATGGATCACCCAATTTTTTCCGATGTAAAGCGTAGGAAGAACTAAACAATTTTCAACTAATGGTTATAAAATGAGCTCTATGAAGGGCAAGGATGAATAAGAAATAGTAAAAAAAAAAAAGATATAAGATGTAGTTGATTGAGTGAAAGAAAAACTGTAAATCAACTGGCCAGACTTAAATTAAAATGTAAATCCAATAGGAGACACGAAAAAGAAAAAAGGAAGATGATGTAGAAAAAAATTGGAGAATGGAGGAAGAGGCTGCTACGAGTTCAATTTCAGACATACACAAAAGTGTCAATCAGTTTGATTTTGATCCATACTGTATTAAAAATAAAAAGCCATCATAAGTTTATGGTGTCCGTGTGTTGCAGTTGTTCAATCCATGTAAATATTAAACATAAATATAAACAGTGGTGATTATTTTTAAAGAAAAATGGTTTCATAAAAATGAAAAAAAAAAAAAAAGAACTAGAATAAAAAGTTAAGGTAAATTTTTGGGACTAAGAGACTAAAAAAAAAATCTAAATATCAAGAAATAAACCATGGAGACTAAAATTTTGTTTTAGAAAAGAGAAATAATACAAAAAAGTTAATAATATAAGATAAAGAGCATATTTCAATAACAAAAAATGAGATCTATTGATTAATAAATAAAAAACAACAAAAAATGGTTTTCAGGTCAAGAGAGTAAATATAAAGATTTTGGGAATTAAAGGTTTAACCATCACCTTAATAAAGAAAAAAAATAAAAAAAATAAAAAAATTAGGTAAAATGAATAAGCTTGAATCATATCAGAAAGTAGACAACTCATAGTAATTAAAATTTTGTTTTAAAAAATAATAATAAAAAAACAAAAAAAAATTAAATGAATTCACTATAGTTGATTAAAGAAAAGAAAATAAACAAATCATGGTTACTAAGATTTTGCTTTAGAAGACAATAAAAAAAATAACAACAAAAATTAAAGACCAAGAGATCAAATTGAGAGGTTTGGTAATCCGCACATCGTAGCGGATATTTTTTGTAATAAATTTTAAAAATAATAGTATGTAACAAAAAATGGTACATGCTTCAAAACAAAGTATATATTTTTTATTTATTAAGAAACAATTCACTAAAAATTTTCAAATCTCATTAACTCAAAATCTAATTTTTAATATTGATAAAAGCTTTATCTAGAAAAATTCACTTTCAAATCTAATAATTATGGACCAAATTACTTTATTAAACTATAAAATTTGAAGTAAATAATTGATGCTATAGTACTTAATAATCAATAATGATTAAAAAATGACTGAAATACAAAACTATATTTAATATATATTAATCAATTAACAATCTAACCATTAACTTATAAAGATAAAAAGAAAAGAAAGTAAAAAAAAATTGACTAAAACCAAATCAACCAGAGCCAAGCCAAAAGTAGGCAAATTATAATAATTAAAGTTCCATTTTAGAAAAAAACAATAAAAAAATCAATAAAAAAAACTTAGGATCATGAAAAAATGAAAAAAATTTAGGTATTAAGGATTTAACAATTAACTTAATGAAGATAAAAAATGGTTTAACTAAAAAATAAATAAATTATGATAACCAATGTCCTACTTTAGAAGATGGTACATAAAAAAAAAAGGAGTTTGGGGGCCAAGAGAGCAAATAGAATATCTAATTAAATAATTACAAAATTCAAGGTCCAAAATGTAACACTGACGTAGCTTTGAGCCTAAAATGGAAAACTTAAAAAGTTAGGGATTGAAATTGTGTTTTAACTGAAACGAACGTGAGACAGACTAAAATCAAGAAAATTACAACATAGGCACTTTGAAAGGAGAGCACCTTATGAAAAAAGGATCAAACTAAAAAAAAAAAGAGTAAATAACATCTTAAAACAGCCAAAAAGAAAATGACACAAGACTGTTTTAGAATATAGTATAATATAATTTTTATGGGAAATGACATCAGTCTGTTATGGTTGCACGATCCTATTTTTATACAAGTATCGTGTATCATGTTGTGTTGTTTGACCATACCTACTAATGTAACTTGTAAGGACGGAAAAAAAGATTATATATATTGAAGTATGGTTACTATATATAGTAGAAAATTCTTAATTTGTCTATATACATGCAAAAGTATTTTTCATAATATTAAAATGTTATCCTTTGTCACAATTTAGTTGCAACATTTGCTTGGCATAAAGATCATAAAGCATAAAACTTTGTACCCTTTCTCCACTATTGACAGCATAAAAATGTCAATATGTAAACTATTCCTTCTCAAATTTTAATGATTCACTTGAAATTCTATCAAAGTTTTGGGGCACCTTGCAATCTTTATATGAAGACATGATCGCTAAAATGAAAATTTATAAAAGTATATGAACCAAATTAACATTACTTAAAAAATAAGAGACTACAAGTAAATATTAAAATGACATATTATCGTAAATTAACTTAAAGAAAACTTACTAAAGTATATAAAAAGTATATAAATATTGAAAAAAACTTAGGACTTCTCCAAATAATAATTATTCAAGAAAATTGAGAGGAAATAAGTATTCAATATAGGGAATTTCAATATGATATAGTATGATACGAGGTGTATAGAGGCCGCACGTTGCTGTGGTTTATATAATCATTGTATAAATTCATGGAAAGACGTATAGACTTGAAATAATAAAAAAAATATGCTTTCAAGTTTCAGCCATTATAATTTTGGAGCAAAATAATGTTCACATCTTACTAAGTGAAGACTAGAGTAAAAAATATTACCACAAGAAACATAAGAGAAAAAAGTCATAGTTAGTAATATTTTGCTTTAGAAGACAATGAAAAAATGACAAATTTTTTTTAATAATAATAGTGTGACACAAAACAGGTTATATGCTTCGAAACAATTCATATTTGGTTTGTTAAATAAAAACAATCCAATAAAAATTTTCAACTCATATTAACACAAAATCTAATTTTTAATATCAATGAAAAATTTATCTAGAAAAATTTACTCTCAAATTTAACAATTATAGACCAAATTTCATTATTAAACAATAGAGCTTAAAATAATTAATTAATACAACAAATCTTAATAATCAATAATGATAGAAATAATGATCAAAGCTTTAATTTAGAAAATAACAATGAAGAAAATAAAAAAAAATTATGATCATGACAAAAAAAATGGAAAAGCTTTAGCCATTAAGGATTTAACAATTGATTTAATAAAGATAAAAAATTATTTAACTAAAAAATAAACAAATTATGATCACCAGTGTTTTACTTTAGAAGATAGTACATTAAAAACAGTAAAAAGAAAAACTTGGGGGCCAAGAGAACAAATAGAAGATTTAATTAAATAAGGATAAAATTCAAGGACTAAAATGTAACACAGACGTAACTCAGGTCCAAAAATTAAAAAGTTAGGGAATGAAATTGTGTTTTATCCCAAAAAGTCAAGTGCTTTACGAAATGAGATAAAACTAAAAAAAGAGCAAATCGTATTCTTAAAAAAGTTATAAAAAAAAAGTCAAAAGAAAAAAAAACCTACTAAACCATGGCTCAAAACCAACTGGGCTCAACAAACCCCAAAACAGAGTAATTGTTCATCCAGCAGTACAAATGTTGATATTTAGAAGTATTACGAGTTGTATGAAGGCCGCACGTTGCGATGATTCATATAATCATTGCATAAATTCATGGAAAAACATAAAGACTTGATATGACAAAAAAATATGATTTCAAGTTTCAGCTTTTATAATTTTTGAACAAAATAATGTTCACACCTTAATAGGTGGAGGCTGGAGTAAAAAATGCTACCACAAAAAATATAAGATAAATAAATCATGGTTACTAATATTTTGTTTTAGAAAACAATAAAAAAATGACAAAAAAATTATAGACTAATAGAACAAATGCAGAGGTGTGGTAACTTGTACATTGTAGTAGATATTTTTTATAATAAATTTTAATAATAACAGTGTGACACAAAACATATTACATAATTTGAAACGAGAATAAATGAATAATGATAGAAATAATGATTAAAGCTTCATTTTAGAAAACAACAATAAATAAAATTAATTTAAAAAAAGTTAGGATCAAGACAAAAAAAATGGAAAAACTTTAGGCATTAAGGATTTAATAATTGACTTAATGAAGATAAAAAATGGTTTAACTAAAAAATAAACAAAATTTAACTAATAAATAAACAAATTATGGTCACCAATATCTTACTTTAGAAGATAGTACATAAAAAATAATAAAAAGAAAAAATTGGAGGCCAAGAGAACAAATAGAAGATTTAATTAAATAGTTATAAAATTTAGGGACTAAAATGTAACATGGGGACATAACTCAAGTCCAAAAAATAAAAAATTAAAAAGTTAGGGAATGAAATCGTGTTTTTTACTGAAAAAAAAATGTGAGACAGACAAAAATCAGAAATATTACAACGTAGGCCCTCAGAAAGGCAAGAACCTTATGAAATGAGATAAAACTAAAAAAGGAGTAAATCATACCCTAAAAAAAGTGCAAAAAAAAAGTCTAAAGCAAAAAAAAAAAAAAAACTGTTGAACCATGACCCAAAACCAACTAGGCTCAATCAGCCCAAAATCGAGTTGCTGTTTATCCAACAGTACTAATGTTCATCTTTAGAATATAGTAGTAATACTAAAATGTTGAAAATAAAAATTATAGATTAATTACTGAAAAGTGAATGGTGCAAAGAATATGGAATGGAAGAGTAGTACATAAAAAATAGCAAAAAAAAACTTGGGGGCCAAGATAACAAATAGAAAATTTAATTAAATAGGTATAAAATTTAAGAACTAAAATGTAACACAAACGTAACTCAGGTCTAAAAAATAAAAAATTAAAAAATTAGGGAATGAAATTGCGTTTTAACAGAAAAAAAAATGTGAGATAGAAGAAAACTGGGAAAATTATAACCTAGGCTCTTATAAAGGCATTTACTTTACAAAATGAGGTAAAACTCAAAAAATAGTAAATCATATCCTTAAAAAAGCAAAAAAAAAAAAAAAAAAACTGCTGAACCATAACTCAAAACCAACTGGGCTCAATAAACCCAAAACATACTAAGATATTTTCATGTTCCTAATTTGTCATTAGGGAAACCATAACTAAATAGATAATATTGAAAATTAAAGAACTTGCATCAATCATGAAAAGGGGTTGTTAAAATGCTATTGTTTTAAATTCATTTTTTATTTATTGGCTAAATTATACGATGTGCCTTAAACTATTTCTATTTTGTATATCAACCCTTGAACTATTGAATGTTGTAAAGTATTATTAAACTAATGTTTTGTAGCAAAAATGCTCATCTGTTTGTGATTATCCGTCACTGTTGATGGAAATTTGAGACCAAATTTAAAATAAGCCCCTGAACTCTAGCAAAAATGGACATAAGATCCTTGAACATAAACTCAAGACATATAGCCCTTCAAATAGCAAAAAGAAAAAGGAAAGTAGAATGAAAAATAAGAAGCATCACTGATTTTACATGCACATCCAAAATTAAAGCATTGAATCCCTTCAAATAATTATAGAGAATATCATATATTCAAAAAGAAATAGAATTTGACTCCTTTATTTGTTCTTTTCAATTTAAACCTTAAAATAACTAAAAAAAAGTACAAAATAGAAGAAAAATGAAAAAGTCTACCAATTCAACATGTACATTCCAAATTACAATATCAACTCCCTTCAAATAATTATGTAGAATATTATAGATGCCAAAAAGATGAATTTGATTCCCTTATATATATTTTTTAACTTAAACTTAAAAATAACAAAAAAAACCAAAAAAAATATACAATTTTCTATTTTTTAGAATATATAATATTATCCATGACTTTTTTGAAGGAATTGGATACTTTAATTTAGAATGGGTATGTTGAATTAGGTGAAAAAAATAGATAAGAATGTCAAATCCTATTCTCTTGGCATTATTAGCGTTCTTCATAGTAAGTGGAAGAGATTGGATACTTTAATTTATAATGAATATGTTGAACTGGTAGGTTTTTTTTTTTTCATTTTTTCTTCTATCTTTGTTTTTTTTCTATTTTAGGGTTTAAGTTGAAAAATTAGATTACGATATCAAATTCAAATTTTTTGGCATCTATGATGTTCTCCATAATTATTTGAAAAGGATTTAATACTTCGATTTGGAATGAGCATGTTGAATTGGTAGGTTTTTTCATTTTTCCTTCTTTTTTTTTTTGGGTTTTTAAGATATTCTATGGTTTAATTTTAAAAAATAGATACAAGTGTCAATTTATATATTTTTTTACATCTACAATATTTTTCATAATTATTTTAAGTGATTGACTGCTTTAATTTTAGATAGATATGTCAAATTGGTGGTTTTTTATTTTTTATTCTATTTTTCATTTTTTAGCTATTGGAGAAGTTATGTATCATGAGTTTATATTTTGGGGATTTTGTGTCAGTTTTGCTAGAGTTTAAGGGCTTATTTTGGTTTTGATTTTTTATTTAACAGTAATAGGAAATCACAGATGGAGTGAAAGTTTTGCTACAAAGCATTAATTTAATCATACTTTTGCAACATTTGGTAATTTAGCATAGATATGCAAAATAGGGTATAATCTAAATTTAGTCCCTTAACTATTTGATTTGTCCTAAAATGGTCCCTTAACTCTAAAAGTGACTATTGAGGTTCCCTAACTTAAGCAACACATTCAATTTGAGTCCCATCCATATTAGCGTTATTTTTAATAAAAAAAGCATACATGACACTTAATACCATTTGTTTGACCCCACAATGCCACGTGACATCCCTTTTTATGATAACAGGTGATAAAATGGAGAGAATAAGAAGTCCTAGACTAGAATTGACAAAAAACTTAATTTTAGGGACTTAAACTGTTAATTAATCAAATCTTTGCAAATCTTCCCTCGCCATCGTCACCATCTTCTCGCCCTTCTCCGGCTGAATCTTTTCTCCCTTCGTCACCGTCTTGAATTGGAGAATCAAATCCCTGGCCGAAGATGGAAATGAAGAATCGGAGAGGTGGAAGGTGATAGTGACGATGATAGAGAATTTGAGGAGTAGGAGGAGATAGAAATGAAGAATCAGAGGGGCTGAGAATGGGGACAGTGAATCAAATGAGCAGAGAACCGAAAGAGCGGAGAATTGAAGGAGCAGAGAAAATAGAATCAGAGAATCAGAGGAGCATGAGGAGACGACCGAAGATGGTGACTTGAGATGATGGTGGAGGCAGACGGCTATCGAAGGGAATTGGCAAAAAAATCAAAGGGGGATAAGGCGGTGATGCCAAATGGAAAGAATCACTATGGGTCGCGTCGAACCGAAAGATCCACCAGTGAATGGATCTCTGCAGCGCCGAACAAAGAAACTATCGGGAGAAAATTTGGCAGAAAAAAAGAGATAAGAGAGTGACGGTGGCGAGAGAAGATTTGGGAATATTTGGTTAATTAACAACTTAAGTCCCAAAAATTAGGTTTTTTTGTTAATTATAGTCTAATATTTATTGTTCTCTCAATTTTATCACTTGTTGTCATAAAAGAGGATGTCACGTGGCATTGTGGGGTCAAGCAGGGGGTATTAAGTGCCATGTATGCATTTTCTGTCAAAAATAACGCTAATATAACAAATGGGACTCGAATTGAACGTGTTGCTTAAGTTAAGGGACCTCAATAGTTTCTTTTAAAGTTAAAGGACCATTTTATAACAAATTGAATAGTTAATGAACTAAATTTGGATTTTACCCTATAATATAAGGGCAAGTCATATAATTTAACCTTATTTATTATATTATAGGATAAAACTTGCGTGCATCTGTCTTATATGTAAGCCGACACACGAAACACTACTTATATTCTATAAAAAAAACACTACTTATATTGGCATGTTGAAATTTATACAACCAATTCGTAATTGGTGAAATAGTTATAAACTGATAGTGGGTTTGACTCTTGGCTTGTGCTCTTTTCCATTTATTTATTTATTTTCCTATCGTTTGCCTTATATTTTTTTCCACTTTTGTTCATTTTTTTGCTTCATGTTTTGCCTTTTCCATTTCTTCCACATTTTTCTCCTTTTCATTTTTTTTATTTTTTCAAATTTTCTAGTTGTTTTTTTCCCCTTTTTTTAGCAGACAATATTTTGAATTATACTTCTTATATCAACTTTATTTTCTTGTCCATTTTTTCTTTGTTTTTCCCTATTACTTTCGTGTTTTTTCTAAGGCTTTTAATATAATAGATTCATAACAAAAGAAAAACTAGGTTGATCTTAAAAAATAAGTGTAAATTGATTAAAAAACATGAAATTGATTCAAAAGAACAATCAATTACTAGTGGTTACTTCACTAGTTTATACAAGTATTTTTAAAGAAAATCAGTTTTTTAGGCACAATAAGAATTCAAGCAACTTAGTAATCATTTTTTTCTTGGCACAGTAAGAATTTAGGTAGCTCAGGTGGTTAGAGCACAGGAATGAAAATCCTTGGTCAATTATAACACTAGAATAAACAACTACACATACGAGAACTAATCAAAGAATAAACAATATCTATAAGAGAACAAACATGATAAAAGAACAAATATGAATTGATAAAAAAAATAAATATTATCCATAAAAGAATAAACTCGATAAAAGAACATACAAGAATTGACAAAAAGAATAAAGGTGTATGTTGTGCCTTTGGCAAACGTAATACTTGCTCTATATTAAATACTAATATTTCTCCTATCAATTAACTTATTACATTGACTCACTCTTTGAAGTCTAATAACCAATTTTTTTTAACTTAAGTCAACATAATTTAAAATAAATTATTTTTATTTTTATTTTTACATCTTTTTTGTTAGAAATCAATTTTATTCAAAAGCCAATATTATGTGGTGTAACAATCTATTCAAAATAATTTTTTCATGATGTTGCTAATTTTTTATGAATTTTTATTTTTTAATTTCTCAAAAATAAAAATTTAATAACATCATACAAATTTTACAATTAATGGATTATTACAAGTTATTCTTTTACTAGTAATATTGCCAAAAAAGAAAAAAACAAAAGTGTTCATAATCTCTAATATGATATTTTTATTTTTTACACCCTATAACATTTTTTCAAATAAGAATCCACAGAAATTATTTTGCTAATCTAAATAAATATAATACTATTTGAATTTTTTTCCTTACATTCGTTAATCATTTTTATACTCTAAGAGCCTGTTTGAATAAAGGGGAAAGATAGGAACGGAAGGGATAATTTTATTCCCTCTATTGTTTAGTTAAATAAAAAATAGAAGGGAAGGAATATGATATACCACTTTCTTCTCTCTACATATCTCATTAGTTTAGTTTTAAAATTCTTTCAAATTGTGGGGATGGTGAGTTTCTTTCAATTTTCACATTTCACTTCCCCATCCCATTTACATAATGAATTATCCAAACAAATCATAGAGGCTGTTAAAATGTCGAGTACCATTTTACTTTACAAGATTATTTGTCTAAAATTTTAAGAATCATTAAACTATGCACCTTTTAAGAGTATTACAAACATTTGAAGTGCTCAACTATTGGACAACATTTTTTTTGTTTGTATTAGAGTATTTTTGTTATGTATGATTCTAAAACCCATATAAGTCTACTTGATTAGTAAAAAGATGTGACAACCTATTTGTGCACATGCAAGTTACAAGTCGCTCGGTGTGGAAAAAATGTTAAACTTATACCTTGGGTTGAGGAAATATGAGATGCAATTTAGGGGACAGAGGCGAAATAAAAGGCACAGAGAACAAAGTCGAGTGCTCTCTCAGTTTAGTTTGTGGGAAACAAAATAGATTTATGAATCAATTAAAGATAGATAATCACTTCGCATGTAGTTGAAAAGTGGAAGTTGGTAAGCATGTGGATGGATGGAATTAATCGAATATGAAATTTAAGGATTTGAGAAGAATTGAGGAACAACTAAATGAGGAAGAATTGAGGAGTGACTAAGTGAGGTAAGTCCAAGGAGTTAAGGACTATCCAAAAAAGAATGAAAATATGACCAATGATGGGATTCGAGAGTGAGTTTGTTGCATTTGTGAATGAATTAAAGTGATGTTTATGTTTGAGTGTGGAAATTTTTGGTTTTGGGTCAGGGTCAATGTAATATTCCTATTCTTCTTCTTTTTTTTTTTTCTATAATAGAATTTCACTAACAACTTTTATTAACTCGAATAAGTCTATTAATAACAATCTTTGAAAGCATCCAACTGTTTAATAAATTAAGAGGAAAAAGAAATAAAACTATAAATGTGCTATAATGTTCAAGGTTCATTCATCCCATTTTGTTTGTGTCGTGATCATTTTTGCACGTAGTTTAAGGGAGGCCAAACATTCTTAATTATGTTTCAATTCTCCTTTAGAGATATTAAGCATGCGGAAGATGAACACTGAGCATGGAGAAGAACATCGCTGCCCATGGTTGAGGACAATGGTTTCCATGATCAAAGTCTGCCCATCCCACTAATTTGCTTGATTTGAGCCCTATATGAGCCATTGGACAAGGAACCAGAGGGAGAAAACTCAAATCGCAAACTCTAGCCCTTTCTATTATTGTCATTCACAACGGGCTTGCTTGCAAATCTTAGGTTCAATGTCATCACTATCTCAAAGCTCACCATTCACAGGCCTTCATCTTGTTATTTTCAATGTGAATTAAGGAGAGGGTGAAGGCCACCAGTATTGTAAAGCTCAATTCACTGAGACTTTTGGTTCTCAGATCTACATCAAACTTGGATGAAAAACGTATCCAATAAAGGATGACAATAAAGGTGGTGAAGATTGAAATGAGCACCACCGATTAGGTGAGATGGAAAAGAATCAGATAGATTTGTTTTTCAACGTGGAAACGAGTTTAATAGCCAATTTCTGCTTAATAAAATTCACCAAAAAGGAAATGATGTAAAGAACTAAAAGTAACTTAAAATGGCAAGTAGTGTAAAGAATATGAGATAAATGAAGTATTATATTAACATTTTGAAACTAATAGTAAAAGAATCTCTATATTTGTTGATACGACTTGCCAAATTAAAGCAATTGAACCATAATTTGAACAACTTACAACATTGAGAATGGAGATAGTTGAACTAAAAAGCGTCATTTGTAAATAAAATAGAGGTTTAGTTAGAAAAACCTATCAGTAAAATTATAAATTACTTGCTTTAGTAAAATCATAAATTACCTATTACTCTATCCATCTCGCAATGTTTGCATCTTTTAGTTTCACACACAAACCAAGAAAAACATATTATTTCATTTTTCTTTCCAACATTGCCCTCCCATCTTTAGTTGCCTCCGTCCTCAAATCAGTTACCTTCATCCTCAATTTCATCCTTCGTCCTCCATTGCCCTTGTCGCGCTTCAATCTTATTCTCTGTCCCTGATCACCTCCTTCCTCTATCACTCTCATCGTGCTCTGATCTCATCCAGTTGCTTTTCTCTTCCTACCAAGCCTTGTTGCCTTAACCTTTTCACCCTTGATCTAGGCTTTTTGACGCCTCGAATCCTTCCCCTTTAGAGAGACTAGAGGCCAGCCAAGGTATCGACCGTATAACCTCGCTAGAAGGAGAGAGAGAGAGAGAGAGAGAGAGAGAGAGAGAGAGAGAGAGAGAGAGAGAGAGAGAGAGAGAGAGAGAGAGAGAGAGAGAGAGAGAGAGAGAGAGAGAGAGAGATGGGTTAATATGGTAAGTAAGATGTGAAATAGTAACTAAAAAAAGGAAATGATGCAAAAGTTATAAGACAACAAAAAAAGGAAAATGAAGCAAAAGATATGGGAGGGAGAAAGTATATTTTAAATGCTTACAATTTATGCTAAAATGCTACCCTTCTCGTCTCAAAACGATTGCAATATATTCTATTTGAGGTAGTTTCAAATCTTTGCTATATTTTTATATTTAGTAAATTACTTTATACTATTACCGTTCGAACTATTATTTCAATATTTACCTTTCCCAATATTCTTGATATATTTGCTCTAAGTTAATGACAAAATTAGAAACAACATATAAGTTTTTTCTATTTTCTTGATTTTCATGTCAAATTAAATGGTTCAATAGATATGAAATAGCAATATATCACCTTTGAATTAGTAAGAAAAAAAGATTGTCTAAATTTAGTAAAAGTTAGTTATGGTTTATGAGACAATTTAAAGTATAGTTTAGAAATTTATATAATAAAGCAATAAACATGATAAATAAAATAGGATTATGTTAACGTCATAAATATTTTTGAAAAAAGAGGTCATATTATATTTCCTCCGTTCAAAAATTTTTGCGCATTTTTACTTTTTTTAGTATATATTTTGACTTGAATTTATTTAAAAAAATTTATTTAAAAACTACCTATCTTAATTTATCATCCATATATAAATTTTTTTTATTTGCATATTAAAATATTAAAAATAAAAAACTTTAAATTAATTATAAAAATAAATAGAACAAAAATTTTTGGACACGCTGCAGCGCCTCGTCCGTCGCCCCGCCTTCAGCCTTCCAAATAAACTAGTAACAGGAGCGGGCGACGCCTTCACGTCTCGTCCGTTGATCTCGAAGCGCCACGTGGCACACTGGGCAGCCGTGGATCCCACTATGACGTGGCCGGAAGAGGCCCAGTTTGAAGGGTCGAGTTGAATGCGGAAACACAGAAATGAGAGAGAGACTGAGAGACCGAAAATATACTAGCAGAACTGAATAAAGAAATAAGGGAAAAAAATACGAAGAAATAAGGAAAGAAAAGGGGAGATATAGAGCGAGAAACAAGGCGCGGACCGGCCGTCTCAAATCCATACACCCGAGCACAAACTGAGATATTTGCGTTATTTTGGTCGTTGATCATCTTCCTCATTTAGCTCTCCTTCTTTTTAGGGTTCGAAAAAGCTAAGAGAAAATACCAAGACTCACTCGAGACTGCCAACTTGAATTTTCAAAGAAATTTAACGCGTAAAGGAACGAGAAGGTTCTTGCTGGTCCAAGATCCCCCGTCCTCCGATCCATCTGCCGATCACATTTCCGGCTTCTGATTTTTTTTGACCCGCTTCTCTGTGTATAAATCTAATACCAGAGGCTCGGATGACATCCTTCTGGAGCCGGTGCTAGGAGGTCAGTACGGGATCTGGTACGGCGGCGGATGTTTCAGGGATCGAGAGGGAAAACGATGAAATGGGTGTCATTGCTTAAGGAGAAGGTCGGTTTAGCTCAATCTCCTGCTTCTACTCCAACTGCTTCGTCCCACTCTCCCTTTGCCAATCGCGACAATAATGCTTCTTCGACCAGCCAAGGCTTCGCTTCGTCTCCTTCAAGGTCTGTTGTTTCTTCATTTCTCTTTTGTTAAAAGGTTGCTTCTTGGGACTGTCTATTCTGAAGTTTGTTTGAGTTTGAGTGGTTGATGACTTATTCGGGCGGGAGACTTGCCAAACTTAATTACGTAGTAATTTTAGTGCATTCGATTCGATTCTTGTCGTACTCTTGTTTTGATTCGCATTTTGTTTATTGTAGTGGGTTGCACTTTGTCTGTCATTTATTTATTCATTTTGGTTGGGTTTATTAGTTCCCGTAGTGTTTCGTGAGTAGATTGTTGAATTGCGTCCATAATTAAGTGCTAAAGACGTTAAGTTTGTTCCGGATCGTTCTCTGAAACCCACCTGTCACTGATGGGTCCTTTTTTCTGGAAACAAGGCTGCTTGAAATTGTCTGGTAGAAGTATGAGTTTGGAAGAACAAAAATCATTTCTGTTTTGCTTTTCATTAGTCAGTTGTTTCGCTGAATGTTAGATTATTTCTCTTATAAGAGGAAAATGGAGTAAGAGAGATTTTGAAGGTCTGGGAGGTCCTCTGGCTACTATTAGCAAATAAATGTGGTTGCCCATGTTGTATCTTTTGGAGACTCGTACATTTGGTGTTAATTATAGAGGATTTCCTTTTCCCTGTACCTGCATTGTCATTTCCTTTTCGCCGTTGATGTTCACTTATACATAAATACATACATGTAGACACACACACACACACACACACACACACATGAATTTATGTATAAATGTATGATTCTGTTTGAAGGAAAATTCAAATTCAAATTCTTGGCCTTCAATTGTTTCTTTTTTTTGGTTCTTTTTTTCCTCATAACCAGAGACAAATATGAATTGGAATTGGACTTCAAGAGATTTTGGGAAGATTTCCGTTCATCCAATTCTGAAAAGGTGATTCATTATTTTTGGTACACATACATATATCATTTCCATTTACATTTTTATTTAGTCTTTATTTCAATTGTCATTGCAGGATAAAGAAGCGGCCTTGAATTTGACTGTAGATGCTTTTTGTAGATTAGTGAAACAGCATGCTAATGCAGCACAATTGATTACCATGTATGTTCACTATTTTTCACTCAGTTTCCCCACAAAACTCTGACTTGCCTGGTTTCATGATGTAATTTACTTAAGTAACCTACTATTCTATTTGAATTTTCTATTCAGATATTGTCTCGAGTGCTTTTTTATGCGGTTCACATTTACCATTTGATGCCTGTTCTTGTAAAAGAGCTTGATTTTACCATTGTATATGAACGTGTATATGCCCTGAATTTGTGGGATTGTTTTGCCTTACTTCCTGTTTTCATTTTTCATTTTTGGTTCTTAAAAGATGAAATGTGTGTGGTAAGCTGTTTTTGCTTTACGTTTTCATAAAAAGGAAGTGAGAATTTGGAAAAACTGGAAGTGTGAAAGTCCTGTTTCAATTTTTTTAAAAAATATATAGCTCTTAGTGAGGTTGTTGCTTCCATTTCTGGCAGAAACTTGCTTTCTAAATTAATAATATGTGAATAAAATGACAACAAAACCCAGAAAATCAAAACAGAAGATAAAAGAATGAAAGCAATACCAGCTGACTCTGTAATTGTCAGGTTAGGCTACTCCTTTTTACTTCAGCAGTTTGAAATGGTAGAGAAGCCAAACCAGTTATGGCCTCCTTTTGAGAATGTAAAAACATAACAGAGTAGATGGTATAAGTAGTCCTTTTGTATGCTATAACCATTTACAGACTGTCTCTGTAGTAGATATTATCCTCTCGGTTGAAATGCCATATAGTTAGATTATTTTTTGCTTATTTCTCAGATTCTCCTTTTTTTAGGGTCTCCCGAAATTGCCCATCCTGTGGCCAGAAGTTTCCACTTCATCCTGTGGTACCCTGTGAAAAAGAAAAAACTTCTGTTTCAGCCAAATAAGAATAAATGTCACAATTTCTTTGTTTACCTTGGTAGCATTTTTTCTTTATCAACTACTTAAAAAGATTTTACAGTCAATGCAATCTTTTTGTACTGATGTGTTGAGAATGCGCCAAGTGAGAAGATCCTCTTTCCGTCTTTCATTGTATTCAGTTATGTGCTTTATGTGCAAATGTCAGCTTTTTACTCTGTTGCTGAATTCCTTATGCATGATTATTGACTGCTTATTTGGGTTACTTTTTTGGACCTAATGGCATCTGACTAACCTGGAGATCTTTGATGAATCTTAGGTTAGTAGAAACACATATATTTTCTTTCGTTGTCGGAAGAGCATTTGTAACTGATATCGAGAAGTTAAAGATCACTAGCAAAACAAGATCTTTGGATGTCACAAAAATGCTACAGTTTTTTCTTGAAGTTACGGAGGTTTGCCTTCTAAGTCCCTGATTTGCAACCCTTGACATGACTTCCTTTTCCTTTTGCAAAAATGCTACAGTTTTTTCTTGAAGTGATGGTGTTACATTGGCATGTCTGTATTGCAGGAGGGCATCAGTCCTGGTTCAAATTTGTTAACTGCTCTTGAAGTTCTAGTGTCTGGGGTAGGTCTCATTAACATGACTAAGCTCATTAGTTGCTTTATATGTGGACTTTATCATCAGGGTCTTGGTAGCAATGTTTTTATATATATTTCCTGCTTAATATATAAATCTGTAATTTCTACCCAAGTAATCATCACCATGATGTTAAGTGTAAGTTCAGATGACTAATTAACTTGGTGGAATATCCATTCAGCAGAGGGAGGCGTATGTTCCTCAAATATACTACTATTTTTATGGGACTTGGAGTTCTTAATGATGTGCGAGGCATTCATCATTAAACACTGTTTACTATTTTGTGTTTGCAGCCAACTGATAAACAATCTCTTCTAGATTCTGGGATATTCTGCTGTCTCATACACATCCTAAATGCCCTTCTGAATCCCGATGAGGTCAGTCAGAAGGAAAGGCCTACTGAGCCAGAAGATGCAGTACGTGTTTCTAAAGATTTGGTTGCTGATGCTGCGTATGGCCGTCGGCTTGAGGTATCTAATTTTCTTCTCCTGGTGATTCTTAAACACTTCCTAGCTGCTATTATTTGCCCAAACAAGAATAAATTCAAAATCCTGTCAGTTTTGGCAGTCATACCAGTTTGATTGTAATCTTTGGAACATTCTAATTTGGTTACTTGTTAATACCTGGGTGTGATAAATTGGTTAAACTTCTTTGACTTACTGGACTATTTGGAACCAGAAAAACCGCACTGGGGCCTGGTTTTAAAGCCTAAGGTTTTTAATAGGCTATTAGATTATAGTTTGATTTGGTCTGAAGTCATTTACCTCTCCATTTTCTTCAAAAGGTTATTATTATTATTATTCTTGTTGTTGTTGTCGTTATTATGATTATTGTTATTATTGTTTTCCTCTTTTTTCTTTTACATATTTATGAAGCATCATGGAAAAACAGAGGTATGTTTAGTGACAATAGAATAGAATTGACCAGGGCAGTCGAACTGGCTGGACAGGTTTATCTGTGAGCTAACAACCTAATTAAATTTATTTAAGAGACTCTTTTTAGGTTTTGTGGTTTATATGGCCTAATTTCTGATCCTGCAGATATTTAACCTTCGTTATAATTGCTGAGAATATATTTCTGCATATACTGGAAGGCTGCATTTTGCAACCTATTTTCATTGTAGATGTAACAAATTATAATATCTTTTGTTTTCCTGTCATAACATTTGGTTTATCTAAAAACATTTCTGCTTCATTCAGGTTGAGGGAGCTGTGGTGCACATTATGAAAGCATTGGCAAGCCATCCCTCTGCAGCCCAAAGTTTGATTGAGGATGATTCTCTTATGTTGCTATTTCAAATGGTTGCCAATGGATCTTTATCGGTTTTCTCCCGGTATAAAGGTCTTGTTTCACTGCACGCCATACAACTCCATAGACATGCCATGCAGGTTAATTTGTTTTATAGACTGAAAAAAGTTTAACAGCTAGAGAAAGCTAACATTAGTTTTAGCCAAGTTGTTAGATGTTTCAACTGATTTAGGCTATAATTCCAGATACTTGGTCTTCTTTTGGTCAATGACAATGGAAGTACTGCAAGGTATATACGGAAACATCACCTGGTATGTAGCAGCTTCTTATCATCTTTCATCGATCCAAAAGTATGAAAAGATTTACTATATATTTCTTACCTGGGACTGGGCTCTTGAATGATGCAGATAAAAGTTCTGTTAATGGCTGTCAAAGATTTTAATCCGGACTCTGGTGATCCTGCATACACTGTGGGTGTGGTTGATCTATTGCTTGAGTGCGTGGAATTGTCATACCGGCCAGGTTTTCATCCCTTAATTTTTTTTGTTTGGTTTTCCTAGGAATTTTTCTGATCATTGGCTTGTGATTTTTTTTTCTAGTGCTTCCCATGTGCATTGCTTCCAAATTGGAGTACCATTCCATTTTGTGTTTATAAATTCAACATTGATTTGTTCTCTTTCTCTTTCCCGTGCTGACTTTAATCAGTTTTGATTTGTAGAGGCTGGAGGCATCAGGCTCAGGGAGGATATACATAATGCACATGGTTATCATTTCCTTGTTCAGTTTGCATTAGTTCTGTCTTCAATGTCTCAGAACCAAGGAATTGAGTCTGTGTATCTGAAGCCTCATCCTGAAAAAGGTAATGAGCCAAATGGTTATAATGAACTCTGTGACACAGGCAGCCGGGAAGTCTCAAGGGCAGAGGAATTGTCTTCTGAACATCTGTCGCCAACTTTGTGTAGATTGCTCGATGTGCTTGTTAACCTGGCTCAAATTGGTCCTGATGAAGGAAAAGCACCCAAATCTTCTCACACAATAACTGGTGGCTATAACAAAAACCTTCTATCTGTTGGGAGGCTTGGTAATGAAATCTGGGAACCGGGAAATGGTATGGTCAAAGACCTTGAAGCTGTCCAAATGTTGCAGGATATCTTCCTCAAGGCAGAAAGTAGGGATTTGCAAGCAGAAGTGTTAAATAGAATGTTCAAAATATTTTCGAGCCATCTTGAGAACTATAAGCTGTGCCAGGAATTAAGGACTGTACCACTTTTGATATTAAACATGGCTGGTTTTCCTCCATCTCTGCAGGAGATTATCCTGAAAATTCTTGAATATGCTGTGACTGTTGTGAACTGTGTACCTGAGCAAGAGCTGCTGTCTTTATGTTGTTTGCTGCAGCAGCCAATCACATCAGATCTAAAGCTCACCATTCTCACCTTTTTTGTAAAGCTCCTCTCCTTTGATCAGCAGTACAAAAAAGTCCTGCGAGAAGTTGGTGTCTTGGAAGTCCTCTTGGATGATCTTAAGCTGCATAAGTTTCTTTTGGGTCCAGACCAACTTGGTGGTAATTCAAACCAGTTGGAGAGGAAATCTAGCTCCAACAACTTCAAGAAGCACTTGGATGGTAAGGATTCTATTATTGCTTCTCCAAAGCTCATAGAATCTGGTTCTGCAAAGCTTCTGATTTTTGAAGTAGAGGGAACCATTGCTGCTGCATGGGACTGTTTGGTTTCATTGTTAAAGAAAGCTGAGGTGAATCAAGCTTCATTTCGTTCAGCAAATGGTGTGACTACTGTTCTCCCATTTTTAGTATCCCACACGCATCGACCTGGGGCTCTCAGAATATTATCATGTCTGATCACTGAAGACACTACCCAGGTTTGTGGACTTAGTCACTTCGGCCTTTAATGTGTTTGGTATGGGAATGTATTAAATTTTTAATTGTATACTTTGCTACATGTTGCAATTTTTTGCTAGTTTTATCTGCTTAACTGTCATGGGAAATTAATATTCAAAATAACTGTCATGTGAAGTTAATCTTATAAGATAAGCTTGTTTTGGTTCCTTAAAGGCATAAAGAATTTCTTGTATAGCACCTTCTTTAGGCATTGTAGTTGCAAACCTAGAATTATGTTATTGCTGTTCTTGCTTTAACCATTTTTTTTTGTTGACAACAAAACTGTGAATTGTTTACAGGTTCATTCTGAAGAATTAGGGGCACTTGTTGAAGTTCTAAAGAGCGGAATGGTAACAAGCGTTTCAGGGCATCAATACAAGCTTCAAACTGATGCAAAATGCGACATTATGGGCACCTTGTGGCGCATTCTTGGACTGAACAATTCAGCTCAGAGGGTCTTTGGTGAAGCGACTGGTTTCTCTCTTCTGTTAACCACACTTAATGATTTTCAGGGTGAAGGAGTATACAAGGAAGAATCTCCCTTAGCTCTTCACGTGAAAGTGTTCACGTATTTGTTGCGTCTTGTTACAGCAGCAGGCTGTGGTGACGCCATTAATAGGACAAAATTGAATGCTCTTATATCGTCTCAAACTTTCTTTGATCTTCTAGCTGAATCTGGCTTATTGCATGTGGAGTCTGAAAGGCAGGTTATACAGTTGTTGTTTGAACTTGCTCTCGAGATTGTGCTCCCACCCTTCTTGATGCCAGAAAATTCTTCTTCAGTTGAGGATGAAAATGAGTCTTCTAATTTTATTTTGACCACTCCATCTAGCATGTTTTGTCCTGAAAAAGAACGAGTGTACAATGCCGCAGCTGTTAGAGTTCTGCTTCGTTCTTTGTTGCTTTTCACTCCCAAGATGCAGTTAAGTGTGCTTGACATTGTTGAGAAACTTGCCCGTGCTGGTCCCTTCAATCAAGAAAAGCTTACTTCTGTAGGTGAGGGCTCGAGATTTTACTACCTACAGCTCGAGATTTTACTGCATGAGCTCCTTGAGTTTTTTTCATCCATATCATAACTCTCATTTGTTGAGATTTGACTAGTTTCTTACTTTTCTCCCCTTGATGTTTTAGGTTGTGTGGAACTTTTGCTGGAGATTATCCATCCTTTTCTTTCTGGATCATCCCCTATACTTTCTTATTCTTTGAAGATCGTGGAGGTTCTTGGGGCATATAGGTAGGCACTATGATAGGATATCTGTATTTAGCCCAATTCGAATGCTTTCTTAATCATCTGGCTAACTCTGAAGCTAAGATCTAATTTTATGGTTTTAGGTTATCCGCATCTGAACTCCGAATGCTTATTAGATACATTATGCATATGAGGCCATTAAAATCAGGTCATATGATTGTTGATATGATGGAGAGGTTAATTCTCATGGAAGATTCAGCCTTGGAAGATGTTTCTTTAGCTCCGTTTGTAGAAATGGATATGAGTAAAGTTGGGCATGCTTCTATTCAGGTGTCTCTGGGAGAACGATCTTGGCCACCTGCTGCTGGATATTCGTTTGTGTGTTGGTTTCAGTTTCGAAACTATCTGAGGACACAAACAAAAGATGCTGAGCCTTCTAATTCTGCTTCAAAAAGGCATAAGAACTCGAGTTGGCAGCATAATGACTGGCATTCTCTCCGGATATTCTCAGTTGGTGCTGTAAATAATGATAACATTTATGCAGAACTCTGTATTCAGGACAATGGTGTTCTAACACTTTCTACCAGTAACTCCTCCTCTTTATCATTTTCCGGATTGGAACTTGAGGAAGACAGGTGGCATCACCTTGCTGTTATTCATAGCAAGCCAAACGCTCTTGCTGGATTATTCCAAGCTAGTGTTGCTTATGTTTATCTTGATGGGAAGTTAAGATATACAGGGAAATTGGGATACTCTCCCTCCCCTGTTGGCACACCTTTGCAGGTGACAATTGGGACGCCTTTTACTTGTGCAAGAGTTAGCGATTTGAAATGGAGGCTGAGATCTTGCCATCTCTTTGAAGAGGTGCTCACACCGGGCTGTATATGTTTTATGTACATACTTGGTAGAGGATACAGAGGACTTTTCCAAGACTCAGATCTGCTCCGTTTTGTTCCTAACCAAGCTTGCGGTGGAGGCAGCATGGCCATCTTGGAATCATTGGATGCTGACAAGCCGCTGGCTTCAAACATGCAGAAACCTGAAGGTGCTTCCAAGCAAGGGGGCTTTAAGGCTAGTGGAAGTGGAATTGTCTGGGATTTGGATATGTTGGGAAATCTTTCACGTCAGCTTTCTGATAAGAAGCTCATATTTGCCTTTGATGGAACATGTACAGAAGCTGTTCGAGCATCTGGGACCTTTTTTGTGCTCAACCTTGTTGATCCAATGTCAGCGGCTGCTTCTCCTATTGGAGGTGGGTAACTTTCTGACTTGAATTCCCAAGTCTGGCCACGAAAGTAAAAAACTTCAAATTTTAAGACAAGAAATTTTTTGTAGTGTTAAATATTCTTAATTTGTGAAGATTTGCAAACTAGCAAATTTCTGACTTGAATACCCTATTGCTTTTTGCAGGTATTCCACGCTTTGGGCGTCTATATGGCGATGTTTATATTTGTAAGCAATGTGTTATTGGTGATACCATCCAACCTGTGGGGGGGATTCCTGTTGTCTTGGCACTTGTTGAAGCGGCAGAAACAAGGGAAATGCTTCATATGGCCTTATCACTGCTTGCCTGTGTTCTTCACCAGAATCCACAAAATGTGAGAGATATGCAAACATATAGGGGATACCATTTGCTAGCTCTTTTCCTTCGTCGCAGAATGTCATTATTTGATATGCAGAGTCTTGAGATATTCTTCCAGATTGCTGCATGTGAAGCCTCATTTTCCAGACCAAATAAATTGGAACTTATTCACACTACACTATCACCTGCAGCTACTTTCCAGGAGACCAGTTTTAAGGATACCAATCTATCCTTCCATGATGAAATTTCTTCATCTGGGTCTCATGTAGATGATGATTTTTCTGCTCAGAGGGATTCATTCAGCCACATTTCAGAGACAGAAAGTTCCAATATTATAGCTGAATCATCAAATTGCATTGTATTGTCAAATGCTGACATGGTGGAGCATGTTTTGTTGGACTGGACGCTATGGGTAACTGCCTCTGTTCCCATTCAAATTGCATTATTGGGTTTTCTTGAGCATTTAGTCTCCATGCACTGGTACAGGAATCATAACCTTACTGTTCTTCGTGGCATCAACCTTGTCCAACATTTACTAGTGACTCTGCAGCGAGGTGATGTTGAGGTTCCTGTTCTGGAGAAGTTGGTTGTGCTGCTTGGGGTGATATTGGAAGATGGGTTCTTGCCATTTGAGCTTGAGAATGTGGTTAGATTTGTCATAATGACATTTGATCCCCCTGAATTGAAACCAAGACACAAGATATTGCGAGAATCCATGGGAAAACATGTCATTGTTAGGAACATGCTTTTGGAGATGCTAATTGATCTTCAGGTGACCATAAAATCAGATGAGATGCTTGAACAGTGGCATAAGATTGTGTCTTCCAAGTTGATAACATATTTTCTCGATGAAGCTGTTCACCCTACTAGTATGAGATGGATCATGACTCTTCTTGGTGTGTGTCTGGCTTCTTCTCCCACATTTGCTCTTAAATTTCGGACAAGTGGGGGATACCAAAGTCTGATGCGGGTACTTCCATGTTTTTATGATTCTCCAGACATCTATTATATCTTGTTCTGTCTTATATTTGGGAAGCCTGTTTATCCAAGACTTCCAGAAGTCCGCATGCTGGACTTTCATGCCCTAATACCAACTGATGGAAGCCTCATTGAGCTGAAATTCGTGGAGCTGCTAGAATCTGTAATTGCCATGGCAAAATCAACTTTTGATAGGTTGACCATGCAATCAATGTTTGCTCGTCAAACTGGAAATCTGTCTCAACTAGTGGCAGAACTTGTTGATGAAATTGCAGACATGACAGGGGAGTTACAAGGTGAAGCTCTGATGCATAAAACATATGCAGCACGGTTAATGGGTGGGGAGGCCTCAGCTCCTGCTGCTGCTACCTCTATCTTAAGATTCATGGTTGATCTTGTGAAGATGTGCCCACCTTTTTCTGCTGTTAGCAGACGGACAGAGTTTCTTGAAGCATGTGTTGATCTTTATTTTTCCTGTGTTAGGTATTACTTAGAGCTCAGATCTCCTCCCCCCCCTCCTTTGTTTTAAATTTGTTTGCATTCCTTCTGAAAAAAAATAAATTGTTGTATGTTAATCATCTCTGTTTGTTATAACTTTGTCTTGAATTGGAAGTAATTTAACTTGGTTTCTTGTTTTTCTGCAGAGCTGCTTATGCGGTGAAGTTGGCAAAAGAGATGTCTTCAAAGGCAGAAGAGAAGAATCTGATTGATTTTGATGATAACAGTTCACAAAATACATTTTCTAGCTTGCCTCAGGAACAGGAGACAGAGCAGTCTGCCAAGACTTTTACTAGTGTTGGAAGCTTCCCTCCTGGACAGGTCAGCACAAGTTCTGAAGAAATGCCAGTCCCTTCAAACTTCTTAGCTGAAGATAAAGCAGAGACGGAACCAGCTAAGGTCAATGGTGAAATAGACAAGTCAGCCCAGTGTGATCAGATTCCTCAGAACTTAGATGGTGACCACATTGACCAGATTTCAGTCTTGAGCTCAAATGAGTTTAGCTTCCGTAATATCACAGACACTGTGCCTCAAGCTGAACTACCAGATTCCCAGAGTTCATCATCCATGCCAATTCCAGATTCCCCCATCTTATCTGAAAAGTCCAGTTCAAGAATCCCCTTTACAGCAGACCCAGTTGTTGCACCAACTTCATGGTTAGGTGGTGCACATTATAATGAATCCAAGTCTCCTACACTTGTCTCTCCTTCACTGGAGTCTTCTGTACCTCTGAGTGATACTGACCAATCCATTGACTTGAAACCTGGTTCTCAAGGGCCATTAGCTTTAGATTTATCCTTCTCCGTCACTCCAAAACTTCTTCTCGAGCTCGATGATTTTGGCTGTGGTGGTGGTCCTTGTTCTGCAGGCGCAACTGCAATGCTGGATTTTGTGGCAGAAGTGCTGGCTGATTTCATGACCGAGCAGATGAAAGCAGCTCAAGTTGTTGAGAACATCTTGGAAATGGTTCCATTGTATGTTGAAGTTGATTCACTGTTGGTTTTCCAGGGTTTGTGCCTTAGTAGACTGATGAACTTTCTTGAGAGGCGTCTTTTGCGTGATGATGAGGAAAATAACAAAAAGCTAGATAAAACCAAATGGTCTGCAAATTTAGATGCTCTGTGTTGGATGATTGTTGATCGTGTTTATTTAGGAGCTTTTCCTCAGCCTGCTGGTGTAATGAAGACACTGGAATTCTTGTTATCTATTTTGCAATTAGCAAACAAAGATGGTCGAATAGAGGAGGCAATTCCAACTGGAAAGGGTTTATTATCTATTGCAAGAGGAAGCAAGCAGCTAGACACATATATCCATTCAATCCTCAAGAATACAAATCGGATGATTCTGTATTGCTTCCTACCATCGTTTCTGTTTTCCATTGGAGAAGATGATCTACTTTCATCTCTAGGCCTGCTTGTGGATCCTAAGAAGAGAGCATCTGCAAACTCATTACTAGAGGATGCAGGAATCAATATCTCTACGGTTTTGCAATTATTAATTGCTCACAGACGAGTTGTTTTTTGTCCAAGCAATCTTGACACTGATCTGAACTGTTGTCTTTGTGTCAATTTAATCTCTCTTATCCATGACCAAAGGCCTAATGTACAGAGCATGGCAACTGAGGTTGTCAAGTACTTGTTGGTGCATCGGAGAGCCGCATTAGAGGACTTGCTTGTTTCTAAGCCAAACCAAGGACAACACTTGGATGTTCTCCACGGTGGTTTTGATAAGCTTTTGACTGAAAGCTTATCTTCCTTCCTGGAGTGGTTTCAGAAATCTGAACAGATTGTAAATAAAGTTTTAGAACAATGTGCAGCTATTATGTGGGTACAATACATTGCAGGAGCAGCAAAGTTTCCTGGAGTGAGAATAAAAGGCATGGAGAGTCACCGGAAGAAGGAAATGGCTAGAAAATCAAAAGAAGCTGCGAAATCAGACCTAAAACATTGGGAACAGTTGAATGAAAGAAGATATGCTCTGGAAGTGCTTCGTGATACAATGGCTGCTGAGCTTAGAGTTGTCCGGCAAGATAAGTATGGATGGGTTCTCCATGCTGAGAGTGAATGGCAAACACATCTCCAACAGTTGGTGCATGAGCGAGGTATATTTCCATTACGCAAATCTATGGTAACAGAAGACCCTGAATGGCAGCTTTGTCCTATTGAGGGTCCATATCGGATGCGTAAAAAGCTTGAGCACTGTAAGCTAAAAATTGATAGTATCCAAGATGTTTTTGATGGTCAATTGGAGTTGAACGGCACAGATGGATCAAAAGTCAAGAGCCAAGGTGGTCCTGATGTGTCGGAATCCGATTCTGAGTCAATGTTCAATATTTTGACTGATGTTGCCAAACAAAATGGTATTGATGATGAGCTATATGATGGATCATTGTTTAAAGGACTTGGCGATGATAAAGATGTAACTTCTATTAGAAATAGCTGGAATGATGAAAGGGCTAGCACTGTAAATGAAACAAGTCTTCACTCTGCTCTTGATTTTGGTGGGATGTCCAGCAATGTTTCTGTCCCTGTATCTGAGAGTGTGCATGGAAAATCTGATCTAGAATCCCCAAGGCAGTCACCATCTATTAAATTGGATGAACCAAATGTTTCAGAAGATAAATCAGACAAGGAACTGCATGATAACGGTGAATATTTGATCAGACCTTATCTAGAACCTCAAGAAAAGATACGATTAAGATATAACTGTGAAAGAGTTGTAGGCCTTGACAAACATGATGGAATATTTCTGATAGGGGAACTTTCATTATATGTTATTGAAAACTTTTACATTGATGATTCTGGCTGCATTTGCGAGAAGGAATGTGAACATGAACTTTCTGTTATTGATCAAGCTTTGGGGGTGAAGAAGGATGTCACAGGCAGCTCTGATTTCCAGTCAAAGTCAACTTTGTCTCCGGTGACTTCTGTGAAAACGTATGTTGGTGGGAGGGCGTGGGCCTACAGTGGTGGTGCATGGGGAAAGGAGAAAGTTTGCTCAAGTGGTAATTTGCCCCATCCATGGCGTATGTGGAAATTAAATAGTGTTCATGAGATATTGAAGCGTGATTACCAGCTTCGTCCTGTTGCTGTCGAAATATTCAGCATGGACGGATGTAACGATCTCCTAGTTTTCCACAAAAAAGAGAGAGAAGAGGTGTTCAAAAACCTTGTGGCTCTGAATCTTCCCAGGAACAGCATGTGAGTAATTTGCGATTTTCTGCAGCCCTTTTGTGCTTCATATAGGTTCAACAGTTAACAGATAGATAATAGGATACCTTTACTACTGTTAGAGTTCTTCTATTAGTGTTACTAAAAAACAGCTTACATTTGATGATCAACTTGAGCAACTTTTAGTCAAGTGCTCTGGATATAGTGTATGTGCATTTGCGTGCGAGTCTGTTGCTGTGTGTATTCAAGTCATTAACAGTTTGTAGCTCCTGGAGGACTTACACTTTAGTCTTTCGAATTTATCAGGTTGGACCCCACTATCTCAGGATCAACCAAGCAAGAAAGCAGTGAAGGGAGCCGTCTTTTCAGATCAATGGCTAAGTCCTTCTCAAAGAGGTGGCAAAATGGAGAGATTAGCAATTTTCAGTACCTCATGCATCTCAATACTTTGGCAGGACGTGGTTATAGTGATCTGACCCAGTATCCAGTCTTTCCATGGGTTCTTGATGATTATGAAAGTGAAAACCTGGACTTGTCAGATCCAAAAACCTTCCGTAAACTGGACAAACCAATGGGTTGCCAGACAAGAGAGGGTGAGGAGGAGTTCAAGAAGAGGTGATTACTAACTTTTCACTTTCTGTGGTCATGAGTCCCTTTTGTGATTCCCTGTCCTGAGTGAAAAGAAGTATGATATAATCTGGCTGGGTCACATTAGTGTAATATTCAATTCTTATGCCTCTGACTTCTGCTTGGATTTCCCACTCTATTAACCTTCTTTGGTCTTCTTGCTGTTGGCAGATATGAAAGTTGGGATGATCCGGAGGTCCCAAAATTTCATTATGGTTCACATTATTCTAGTGCTGGAATAGTCCTTTTTTATCTGCTTCGCCTGCCTCCATTTAGTGCAGAGAATCAGAAGCTACAAGGTGGCCAGTTTGATCACGCTGATCGTCTTTTCAATAGCATCAGAGATACTTGGTTAAGTGCTTCTGGGAAGGGCAACACCTCAGATGTGAAAGAATTGATTCCTGAATTCTTCTACATGCCAGAGTTTCTGGAAAACCGATTCAACCTTGACTTGGGGGAGAAACAATCAGGGGAAAAGGTCTGCTCTAGTTCCAGTCAATTTTAGGTTCATTTGATTACTTGCTGAATGACAACTGTTTTTTCTCTCTGTTGTTTCTGAGTTGTGTTTTCTTTATCCATAATCTGTAGGTTGGTGATGTTATATTACCCCCTTGGGCCAAAGGCAGTCCTAGTGAGTTCATTAGGAAGCATAGAGAAGCCCTTGAATCAGATTATGTATCTGAAAATCTGCACCACTGGATAGACCTCATTTTTGGTTACAAACAGCGAGGGAAGGTCAGTGTTATCTCTCTTTCTTGTAGTCAGAAGTTTGGTTGATTTTTATTTGTCAAGTTTAGTATAATATACTGATTTTTGTATGCTATTTGGTTCACCTGGTGATTAGTAGGAGAATTTTTTGATAGGATATGTTTTATCTTAAAGCTATTCTTAATGCAGATCCCCTTTCTAAAGCAAAGAGCCCACACTAATGCATATCATTGCTTTTTTACAATATGCTGCTATGGTCCCGTTCTTGAATCATGTCATGTGACGGAGTGCCACAAAATGAAGATCAAAATCTTGTTTTGATTCTCTAATTTTTCTCCCACTGTGACGCAAGGTGGTTGGTTGAATCAAGACTCATTATTATTTGAGAACCTTTGACCTCTTGAAGAACAAAATACTGAGAAATTCCTCTTCCCCGGTTCCTCATTAACTTCCCTTTATAAGTACAAGCAAGTCTTTAGGAAAAGAAACTTACAAGTACAATAACTAAATGCAATAACTGACACCAACTAACTGGCTAAGGCGAACTAGTTGCGTCCCATGTTTATGCACGACTAACTGAAACTTGGTGACAATAACTAGTATTACCATAATTATGCATACCATACAATTGAGCAGGTTGAGCAACATTCTTCTGTTGTTTTCCTGCTTTTCTCCTGGTTGGAGGCTTGGTTCCTGGGTTGCTACTACTGTTTCGTCCAAGAAGTTGAAAGCTTCGCTATTTTGTTTTCAATGTTCTGTATCTTCCGTTGTGTATTTGTTTGTTCGCTATCCAAATTGAACCTCCACACCTCGATTGCATGAAATCCAAGGAACAAGGAATGTCAAGCTGCTTTTTATTTTTTCAGCATAGTGGCCTTAGGCACGCCCATTTTATTTCATGAAAAGTGTCCACACCTTTCAAACTGAGGGCCTACAACAAACAGCCTTACCTTTTCCACAAAAGAATAAAAGGATCAGACTAAGCTGGCACCTACACTGTATATAATAATCAGGTGGTAGAGACTCTATCCGAGCTTGAATTGAATAAGAGACCTGTGCGTTAATGTCTTCTGCCTTCTTTACTGGTGCATTTCTATATAATTTAGAATTCCTTTGATGCCTTGAAGGCTGCTTGCATTGAAAAGATCTTGCAACAATCCAATGACAATGTTCTCGTATCTTCTTGACCTTGACATAAAAAAAGAAGGTTCTGGTTCTAGAAGTGATCAAGATGAAGAGGAGTTGCTGATCAGGAAAAAAAAAATGAAGAGTTAGGCAGTTAGCTAAGAATCTATTCCCAAAGTTTATGGCACTGATATGGAAGGGCAGTTTTGTTGGTGCATTGCTGTCAAAACTGATTTTTTATGTGAAAAATTTTGGGAAACTTACAATTACCCCCTTGAGGTTTGCCCTGACGTACAGTTTACCCCCTTTGTTTTTAAAAACCCAGACTTTACGCCTGTTTCTTTTTTACAGTCCGTTAACAAGTTTTGAAACTGTAATTTAAACTATATGGTAGTCATATTCTAGTAATTTTGATCTCTCTAATGTTTTTTTTTATAGTTAACAAATATTTTAAATTATCAGTTTTCTTTTTGGTAAATGCGTTTTTCTCTCTGTAAATACATATAATTATTTTTGTAAAAGTCAGTTAGCTATGAAAAAAATATAAAAAATCTTGAAATTACTGAAACATGGTTATCAGACATTTTAAATTAAGGTTTCAAAAGTTGTTGTTAGACACCGTAAAAAAACGGGGGGTAAAGTGTAGGCCTTTGAAAATAGAGAGGGCAAAGTGTAGGTTACATCAAACCACAGGGGGTTTTTTGTAATTTTCTCAAAGAATTTAGGTATGATGTGTCTCATTCCTACAACCTTAGTTTTTTGTTGGACGTTTTCCTGATATGGTACATGTGTTTACTCAAGTAAGTTTGTCAGTGATTCAGACTCTAAGCAATCTTAATATGCTAATTCATTCGATTGGGTTGCTCTGACTGGCTAGTTGGCGCTGATGGACCTGTAAAGGGGAATGGACGATGTGCAGACTAAACTGTGAATATGGTCTTAAGCACTAAATACTGTATGGGCATATCTTAAAAAGTTTTGTGGTTCTCAATCATTTGATCATGATTTGTCATTATGTTGTACATGATGGTTGCTTGCGTGTCACACTTTTTACTTTTTTGTTTTTTTGGTTGGGGGACTTTTACCTTTTTGTATATGGTCAACTACTGATTTGGAGTTTGGACATACTTAGGTGCAGTTTGTTTACACTTAAGTTGAATTAATCTAAAATGCCTTATTTTCATTCTTAGGGCTTTTTGGTTCAGAACCAATATGATTTGAAACCTAAAACTATATAGGTTTAATAATCCGTTGAATAACATTTTTTTATAATGTGATCAAAGTTTTATTAATTTTTCTTTTTTTTTTTTTGGTTGAGTAAGTAAAGAATTCATAAAAAATTAATTACATCATGAAGAAAATGTTATTCAATGGATTATTATATCTATAATCATTACCTTTTAAATGACATTAGATCGGGACAAAGATTCTGTAAAAATGAAATAACCCATTTTGGATTAATGCAACTTACATGTAAATGACTTGGATCTTACTTTGCTGCATTGCCTTCAAAACTACCATGGAATTGTAATGCAATGCGGTTAAGTACAAAATGGTCTTTGATTGATTATTTTGGTGCATTTGGCTACATTATAGGAGGTACTTATATCCTATCCCTTGTGGAGGAAGGATACACTACCTCCACCAGCCTACTCAAATTTTCAGCTCTAATTTTGTGGACGACCTTCCAGATTCATATTGGCTATAATGCGGTAAATTTAACCTGAAACTTATATTCTTTTTTGGTACTTATGAGAGGGCAACAATTTAAAAGCTTTTGACTGCTAGGCAAATTCTTCAGAAAGATATACTTAACGCTGCTTTTATTCAGAATTCACAATGATTTTTCATTCTTGCTCTGTGTAGAAAAAAGATAACTTCTGGAGAACTTTGCTTATGAGTGCTGTGTTTGTGTTATGGCAGGCAGCAGAGGAATCTGTTAATGTTTTCTACCATTACACATATGAAGGCAGTGTTGACATAGATTCAGTTACAGATCCAGCATTGAAATCTTCCATTCTGGCACAAATTAATCATTTTGGACAGACGCCGAAGCAGCTGTTCCAGAAACCCCATGTGAAAAGGCGCACTGACAGAAAACTTCCTCTTCTTCCTTTGAAGCACTCTGATCTTCTTGTTCCACATCAAATACGGAAAAACCCTTCTTCCATAACACAGATTGTTACCGTCCATGAAAAAATTATTGTTGCAGGTCCAAACACTGTACTCAAACCGAGGACATATACAAAATATGTTGCATGGGGTTTTCCAGACCGCAGTTTGAGGTTTATGAGCTATGATCTGGACAAGCTTCTTTCTACACATGAGAATCTTCATGGAGGCAATCAGATTCAGTGCGCTGGTGTTAGTCATGATGGTCACATTTTAGTCACTGGTGCAGATGATGGTTTAGTATCTGTTTGGCGAATTAGCAAAGGTGAGCTCCATCCTTCACAGCTCTTGCTGTTGGAGAGGGCTCTGTGTGCACACACAGCGAAAGTTACTTGTCTTTGTATCAGCCAACCATACATGCTAATTGCCAGTGGATCCGAAGATCACACAGTTATCCTATGGGATCTCAGCTCCTTCTCTTTTGTCCGCCAGCTTCCTGAGTTCCCCGCACCAATTTCAGCCATTCATGTGAATGATTTGACTGGAGAAATTGTAACAGCAGCTGGAGTCCTTCTTGCTGTATGGAGCATTAATGGCGACTGTCTAGCAGTGGTTAACACATCCCAGCTGCCTTCAGATTCTATACTGTCATTGACGAGTTCCACGTTTTCTGATTGGTTGGACAAGAACTGGTATGTGACAGGGCATCAGAGTGGGGCGATTAAGGTATGGGAAATGGTTCACCATTCTGACCAGGAGAGTACTGGAAGTGGAAGCAAGCCTGCTACTGGAACAGGTGGACTACATCTTGGCAGTAAGATACCAGAGTACAGGCTTGTTCTACACAAAATACTCAAGTTTCACAAAAACCCAGTAACCGCACTGCATCTAACATCCGACTGGAAGCAGTTGTTGAGTGGGGATTCTGGTGGCCATTTAGTGTCCTGGACGATACCAAATGAGAGCTTGAAAGGTTCATTTAATCACGGGTAGCTCTTGGGAAAGAACTGTGGAATTCACTCTCAGGCAAGCTTCTGACTCTTTACAAGAATTTGGTGTCAGGTTCACAATCAGCGGGAGCAGAAGCTCCGCAGCATGGCTCTGTGAAGCATCAGAACAGGACTGTCGTGGACATTAAAGGAATTGAAAGCTGTTTGAGTGATGGCTTTAAGCTGAAATGCTCGTGTCAAGGGTATGAGGCGCATACGCTAGTAACGCTACCCGTCACAGAGGTGAGAGGAGAGCAGTATTTCCTTTTTTTGTATTTTTTGGTGAAAGGAGAAGGCTCTACCTCCAGCGTTTTTGTTTACCCTTTCCGAATGTACATAGAAGGAACTGTCCCCGTGTGTGATCATGTATTGTATAGACTATAGAGTAGTGCGTCAGGAATTGGGTGTTTGGTGGCAATTGTCTCGGCAGCTTGATATCATATATCATATGTAACTGGGGAGGATGTCATTATTGGTTATATCATTCCTTTATAAATTTTGGTATACGGCTATTTAATTGTGCATTCGCCGCACTTCTCTTTACCCTCTCACGTGTTGATCTGAATATTCTAACTGGTGCGGATAATCACCTCAAAAATATATTTTAAAAATAGGAATTATTACACGTGCTAAATTTTTTGTATAAAGCCTCTGGATATATAAAAGTTTCTTGATTCAATTTGCTTTTTGTAAAATTGTGCTCTAATTGACCTTTTTATCTTTTTTTTTTCTTTATTAAAATTTGATTTGAATATATTCATATTACTATGTATTGAAAAAAAAAATTAAAAATAATATTTAGAAATTATAATCCTTGAAGTTTCATTTTCATATTAAAATTTTATACTTCTATTATAATTTTTTTAAAAAAATTATAAATTAATTATTATAAATAGTAAAAAAATTAACTTTTGTGAAACAGAGATAGAAATAGTTTACAGATTTTCATCACGTAGCTTTGGTATGCCTAGTATTACCAATTAAAAGTCCATTTTTCAAAAAGTACTATACCCATTTCACATTTTTTTTGCAACAATTATTATTTTGGGTAAATTCGCAGGGGATTACTAGCTCATTTTTTTAGTAGCTATAGGTACACCCAGCGCACCTCCCTAATCTCTCATTTTCGTGCTATTTATAAAAATGTTACTACATTTAGAACAACATATTTTGTGAAATAAACAACATTTTTTACAAGATTGTCATCGTATTTTAAATAACACATCTTATGAAATGAAAAACATTTTCTACAGGTCTGTTATTTTATCTTGAACAAGATATCTTACGATAGTGAATAACACATTTTATAATAACGATCATGTTGGATGCTCAATCTGTATCCTATTAACTACTACTCCCTCCGTCCCATATTCTTTGCACCATTCACGTTTTACCAATTAATCTATGATTTTTTATTTTAGACATTTTAACATATAAATGAAAAAATTTTATATGTGAATGATAAATCAAGACCTATAGTTTCTAAATATATATTTTTTAATTTTTTTCTAACAATCAATAATATAAAAAAATTCAAGTCAAACTAACCCAAAAAGTCAAATGGTGCAAAGAATATGGGACGGAGGGAGTATAAGTTTTACAATTTTAACATTCATATCCTATTCATTTGAAGGCGGGTAGAATCAAATCGAGTGAGACATATCTTCCTGCTACATACTACCATAATAAAAAAAATTCTACAATATAGTACCATAATAAAAAACATTAAAATTTTTCTTCCAAAAACACAATATTAATAAGAAAAACAGGAATGAGCTTAGTCATAGACAAATCATAAGGAATTTGTCCAAATCAAATTTGTGAAATGAGCATGCACTTAGCAATAGTATAACTATAAGTGTACAACTTTGCGAACAAAAAAGTGGGAACCTTTCGCGGAGCTTCACCTTAGCCATCTTGCTTTGTTAATATAATGACACTTATCTGCGATTGTAAATAGCAAATTTAATTACATTATTTTGTTAAATTGTTATTTTGTTATCTATATAAATGCAATGGGTAGGCATAAATCCACATCCTACCAACATCCAGTGGATACAAAAAATAAAAATAAAAATAAAAATAAAAATCCATTCCATTAGGTAAGATAAAATCAGATATCTATTGGGGCAAATATCTGTTGAGGCAAAAACCACAAAAAAACCACTAATGTTTCAACGCGGCCCAAATCAGCCACTTATGTTATTTTCAACTCAAATAAACCATCAACGTTATGTAGGTGTGCCACATAAGCCATCCTCTGTTAAGTGCTGATGATGTGGCTCCAATTGTGTGTGACGTGTTAAATAGCTGGATGAGTTGGCATTTTTTTTCGTCATGACGTGGGTTTGCAAAGGAGTAGGTCTAGAATAAGGCGTGAAAATTGGTCCATGGGCGCCAACCCTTTTCAAGCGAAGCCTAGAATCTTTACTTTAACAAATTGGTCCATGCGCTTCCGTACTTCTGAGAAAGAGAGAAAAGAAGAATATATTCGGTCTTGATTTCCTCAATCCTATAAAGTTGATGGCAGCAAAGAAAGTTGATTGAAGAACTTGTTAATTGAGTTTGATAGGTAAGTTATTGATCGCATTATACTAAAGACTTCTGATAAAGTGGTTTCTGATTATAATTGTTCTATTGAAAGAAATTTGAAAATGGCAATTGGTCAGTAGAATATTATAAAGTGATTGTGGGTATGTGTGTGTGTGTGTTTGTCGGATAAAAGTGGCACATATGGTCCAGCCATACGTCTGATTTTGGGTACATATGTGCTTGCAATGCCAAATTTATTAATCATTTATCTTTTGTATTTCAGAATGGGGGACCATGAATTATTGCATGGAGACAAAGAGGGGCAATTAGAGTGGAAGTACATTGTGCATCATAATGGCAGGTTTGAGAAACTTCCTTTTGGCTATGTTGGTGAAGAGGTAGATGTATTGGTCACAACAGTGTATTGGGTTGGATACCATGGATTTCTAAAATTTATAAATGATAAGAAGTACAAAAAAACAAGCAAGATATTCTTTAAAATTTCTTGCAAAGAATTGTTAACTCCCGATGACATTAGACTTGTGTGGGATGAGGGGTCCGCATTAGATCTTTTGGAGCTAGTGTGTGAGAATGGTACGGTTGAGCTTTATTTGGAACATGAGGATGAATTACAATCATTAAATGGAGTTGGTGGGGCTGGTGCAACAATAAATACATGTGATCAGCAAGTAGACAATGAGCAAGTAGATAATGAAGGTGTTGATGTTCTCTTGCACGAGTTGAAAAGGAATGCCACAAAAAATGGAAATTTTGACAGAGATAGTGATGAGGAGGAGCAGTTCAATGATGAAGGTTATATATCAGATTTTGATGAGGAGATAAGGAAGAGTAGGCAAAATCTGAAATTGTCGGATTAGAAAAAGAAATGGAGAAAAATAGTGGTAGAAGAGAATGCAAGTGATAATGATGATTTAGTTGATGAAGCTGAAGGTGAAGATGACATTTGTAATGTTACTGATGGGCTAGTAGTTAACAGCAGAGGTGTGGGAGATAAAAAAGATGCCAATAGTTGGGAAGACCATCAAAATAATAGTGATGGAGAGCGCACTGAGTATATAGATTCAGATGATGCAGGTAGTGTCGCTTCTGATGATTCAAGAGATTCTGATGGTAAAGCCAATCTGAGGTTTAAAACAAGTAAGTTTCCTTACTATAATGATAACACTAAAGTTCCTGAGTTTTGCCTTGGCATGCGTTTTAATGACTCTCAACATTTTAAAAATGCATTTGCAAAGTATGCTATAGAGACACATAGGAATGTTTTCTTTAAAGTGAATGAGCCAAAAAGAGTGCAAGTAAGGTGTAGTAGCACCTGCCCCTTTAAGGTTTGGGCTGCGCAAAATAGAAGGACCGGTTATTTCCAAATAAAGTCTTGGAGGAGAACACATAACTGCAGACACCAAAGCAATTTGAGGCTAGTTAGTACCAAACTCATTGCTGAAAGATTTGCTAATGTGATTAGAGATGAGCCGTATTTATCAAGTAGGCAGTTGAGGGGGTTGGTTAAGGGACAGATGAAGATCAATGTCTCGAAGAACATGATGAACAGAGCAAGGGAAATTGTTAAGAAGGAAATGGCAGGTAATTACAAGGATGAGTTTTTACTTTTGAGGGGGTATGTTTCAGAGCTGCAGAAATGTAATCCTGGTAGTACTTTCATTCTTGAGCTACAGCCTTCTGCAGATATAATAGTTGCTATCTTTCGAAGACTTTATATTTGTTTTGATGCTTGCAAAAAGGGTTTCTTAGGAGGATGTAGGCCAATATTTGGTGTAGATGGCTACTTTTTAAAGGGATTAGTTAAAGGAGAAATGTTAACTGCTGTTGGGAGGGACGGTAATGATCAGATGTTCCCAATAGCATGGGCTATTGTTGAGACAGAAAACAAAGATTCTTGGACTTGGTTCTTAAAATTATTGATTGCAGACCTTGGAATTGAAAATTCAAGTGGATGGACTATTATTTCGGACCAACAGAAGGTATTTATTTGTTAGAATGTGGTATATTTGTTATATTTTTTATATAAAGTTAATATATTTATATTGTAGGGATTGTTGCCTGCAATTGAAGAGTTGCTTCCAAATGCTGAACATAGAAGATGTGCCCGACACATATGTGCAAACTGGGGGAAAAAACATTCAGGAGATGTTCTCAAGAATTTGTTCTGGAAAACAGCAAAGAGTACTACACAAAAGGACTTCTATGACATGTTAGAAATCATTAACAAATGGGAGAATGCCAAGGCAGACTTACTTAAAGTTGATCCACAATATTGGTGCAAGGCTTTTTTCAGACCATTCCCTCAATGTGATGCAAACCATAATAACTTATGTGAGGCCTTCAATGGAGTCAAGGTAGTGCTAGCAGCTCGTCACAAGCCAATATACTCCATGCTTGAGGATATTAGACTATATGTGATGGAAAGGTTTGTTGAAAAGAAAAGGTTCTTGAGTCGATGGAGTGGTGAGTATGGAAAGATAATCCTTGATAAGTTAGTTGAGGCAAGTAAAAGCAGTAGCAAGTGGGAGGTAACGTTTACTGGTGATGATGCTTACCAAGTTAAGTCTGGTCCAGATCAGCATGCAGTGAGCATAAAGAGAAAAAGTTGTTCCTGCAACAGTTGGAATCTTAGTGGCATTCCATGTTGTCATGTCATTGCTGTCATTGATGATATTGGTGGCAACATAGAAGATTATCTTAGTCCATGGTACAAGAAGATCAATATGGAAATTGCATATGCAGGTTCCATTCCTCCAATCAGTGGGCCAAACAATTGGGTTGTTTCAGATATGATCCCCATTGTCCCACCAGAAATTAGGTCAATGCCAGGTAGACCAAAAAAGAAAAGGAGAAGAGAACATAATGAATTAAGGAGCAACACCAAGTTGTCAAAGAAAGGACAACTTAATCAATGCTCCAATTGTAAGAATTCTGGACACAACAAGGCAACTTGTCCAAAAAAACAGGTTTGACCATTCATTCATAATATGACAGTGAACTGATGTTTCTATAAGCTGATCAATTTATTTGTTTATATTATAATTAAATAGGTTGGAGAGGGTGCTGGAAGCTCAGTTGCTGCACCACACAGACTACCAGGAAGGCCAAGAAAACCTGCCACAAAGAGTGACAATCCTACTTCGAAAAAGCCTTCTGTTGTCCCACTTGCTGTAATGTTATTTTCCTTTCATTTGCTTTATATTTAACTTAGATGTTTTGTTTAACATGTTATGTAATTTTTAACTTAGATGTTCTGTCCTATTTTTTGTATAATGTAGGCAGGAAAACCCGGAAGCATAATCTTGGATACCTTAGTTTTTAGTCAACCTATAAGTGAAAGTGCAGGTGCAAGAATCTTGATGTTTTGTTGCTGATTTATGTACATGATTACTTTTCGAGTAACACCATTATGGCACTTTTCACCTATTTTGCAGCTCAAGCAAATAATGGTGGTGTTGAAACAATTTCCTTATCCTGCCCAGTTCAACTAGGTGGTAGTTCAGCATCAAGATGGCTACAATCAGGTGCTACTTTTCGAAGAAAACTGCAAACAGTAAGACAACTATACTCCATGCCGCCAAGTTCCTCAGCTACGCAGTCACAACCCCCTCAAGATGTTTCTAATAACCAGTAATGGAGTGAAAAACATTTGAAGTTTAATGGCCTTTATATGATAGATTTTTTTTTTTAAGAATGGGTGTTGTTAGGCTGAAGCAATGACATTACTTTTGTAAGTCTACTTGACAGTGACTAAGTGCAACATATTTGGATTTATTAATGAAGTTGCTTTTTTGATAAAGTTGTATTATTGCGGTTGCTGGAGTTGTTTCCTGATGTTTCTGTTGTTTATGATATTTCTAATGTTTCTGTTGTTGTTGATGTTAATGGCCATTTTTGTTGTGCCTTGATATTAATGGCTTTTGGGTTGTTTTCTTATGTCAGTGGCTTTTCTGTTTTCCTTATTGTTCCTACTGTATCTGTTGTTGTTTATGTTAACAGCCTTTCTGTTGTTTTATGATGTTAATGGCTTTTCTGATGCTTTCTACTGGTACTGGTTTTTCTATTGTTCGTATTGTTTCCTGCAGTTCTTACTATTTTCTATCAATTCTGTTGTTTCTGATGCTCTGTTGCTATCATTGTTTCTGTTATTGTTGCCATTGTTTATTTTAATGGCCTTTCTGTTGTTCTACAGCCAATGCAGCCAGTACAATGATAAACTTTTTACAGAACTTGTTCCAACTATCAATATTTTCGTGCAATTCCAGCAAATGCAAAACACCTACCTGCAAAACATCTAACTACACTCAACCTGCAAAACATGTAACTTTGACATAACATTACCACCGTAAACCAGTTACCACACTCATTGTTTTCATCTCCAAAACATACAAATTCGTTCCATAGTAGCATACTAAGTCATTAAAGTGAAACAAGCAGTATACTCATATCAGAAATGGACAACAAACCACTTCATTCAAAATGATCTGAACCCATATTACTACACCAATCTCTGTGAACAACAATACCTAAACAACAATTTATTTCACCAACATCAACAAAAGCCCAACCACAACAGCAAACGCAAAACCATTAAACACTAAACTCATAATGAGCCATTCCCTAGTTCTAAGTATCACACACTCAAGCTTCTCTAGTTTCACACACAACTTCTTATTTGACACCAATAAATCATTTTCCTCTATGCCAACAGGTTTCTTCAAGCCATCTCCAACTGTCTCATTCTTTCCAAAACTCTGTCCACACAAGAGCTTTTGCCCCCCTGTTTCTGTCTTGTTCTTTGGAAGACACCAGTCCCAATAACTACATTTCTTCTCAGCACACGCGTAATATAATCTGTTTGGATTTTTCTCTGATTCAGAAATTCTCACTGCAGCTCTCTGCCCACAAATGCACATCTTGTTCTCATACAGCTGCCCTTCGATTCCGGTGTAATTGACGCTACTGGATGACATTCTACATAGTAGTTGTCAACAAAAACATCAAATTGGTTAGAACAATTATTTTGAACAAAACTGATACAACAACTTTTATCAAAGAAACACAATCCCAATCAACCTGGTTGATTTCAAATGCTGAGAGGACGACACAGACACCAAAAACTAATTAACAACCATAACTAATCAATGCACCCTTAGATAATGAACCAAACCAAAAATCCCCAAAATTTACCCAAACCCTAAATTAAAACCATCATTGAATCAACTTCAAATCTTCCCTGATAGTTGTTTCCGGAAGAACTTCTGCACTTATAACATTAACATGTATAACGAACACTCCATATCCCCAGAACTAGAAGGTTACAAACTTACCTCGAAGGAGCTGTTCGATCGTGGGGAACTTGGGAGTTCATGGAGTACTACGTTACAAACTTCCTCTACCCCTCTGCTCTCTTCTATCTGCTCTCTGTTACCCGCTTTCCTTACGTTTCTCTTATTTGCCAGCTATTTAACACGTCACACACAATTGGAGCCACATCATCAGCACTTAACAGAGGATGGCTTATGTGGCACACCTACATAACGTTGATGGTTTATTTGAGTTGAAAATAACATAAGTGGCTGATTTGGGCCGCGTTGAAACATTAGTGGTTTTTTTGTGGTTTTTGCCTATCTGTTGACATCTCTATGTTTTTATGAAAATAAATAACATTTTGCAAAACAACACATTTGTTAGAATGAAATAACATTTTTTACAAAAGTAGCAAAATTATTTACAGAACACCATTTTTTATGAAGTTAACAATATATTATAGAGTAATACATTTATATTAATGAAACAATACTTCTTATAGAAAGGAACAATATTATTTAAAAATATCATTTTTTTTACAAAATGAATAGTATATTATAAAACAACACATTTGTATAAATGAAACAAAACTTCTTAGTAAAGGGAGCACTATTATTTATGGAATAACATTTCTTATGAAATGAATAAAATTTTTTACAAGGTGAGTAACAAATTTATATAAATATAATAACATTTTTAACTAAGTAGAACAATATTATTTTTGTAAGCAACCACAAACTCCAATAGTAAGTGAAACACTTATTCTTAAAATTATTTATTTTTTTCAGACAAATTATTGAATTATTCTTTTGTACAATATAATAGTATCAAAATTTTGTTCAACCAGATTACATAAATTTGTAAACGAAGTGATTGTCTTTTATAAAATTTTATTTTTTAAATTAATTAATAGAAATTGAGTGGACTTTAGTTGGGGGCTTGGAGCGTAAAGAAGAAGTAAAACACTCTTGCTTGCTCCGTAGTTTAATAAAACGTGATCACTCTTTTTTTGAGTTTGCAGCTCTATCGGTAGGTGATTCGACCAAGGAAGACTTCAGAACATCCGTGAATTGCTCGGGCACAGGTGACGACCGTTTGCGATCGAAATTGGGGAAACCGAACAGTAAATTGGGTTCCCATAGAGTTGCAGACAAGGATCCAACCGTTCCTGGTCGCGTTGGATGTTGCAGGAACAGAGAGGTGAGAAACTGGGTGTTTTTGAGAGACAGAGAGAAAGAGGCTCATTACTGACGTTGAATTGAGGCGGCCGGAGGGGAGGAGTGCCGGATGCTGACGTCCGTGGAGCACAAGATTCCAGCAGGCTTGAGCTGCCCTCCGGTAACGCGGAAGCTGAGCTGAACGAGAAATGCAAGCGTAAGCTGGCAAGCTGGATTCTTCGAGATAGCCGACGGTAATAGGTGGAAGAGCAATTGAGTAGCAGAAATCGTAAATAAATACAAATTAAGGGTGTCACTGTCGGGTCTACTTCAGGAATATTATATCTTCAGCCTATTTTTTTTTTAATCCCAAACGGTCTGCGTCCTAATAGGCCCATTCAACTGTTTGATCTTCACTGTCAATAAATTATTCAAAATTCTAATATTAATCGTAAAAGTTGTTCCAATTTAAGTGTTTTTTTTCCGTAGCTGGTCTAGCTTCTTGGTAGTTGTCATTTGGCTCCTCAGTCTTGCTAGAAATGAAATTCCTTGGCCCTGAAGCTGAAGGAACTGTCACTTGTGTATTTAAGTGTTAACAGCAATTGAAAACTCAAAATTCAGATTCAGATAGCAGTTAGATGTTACATCAGCAACTGTTGTTCATACACAAATAGAAACCTTGTGCTTGCGGATCATAATTTGGTTTAAGTGGACACTTGCATTCACAGCAAGTAACCCTGAGCCTCTCAGCTGTTTCTACAGGTTAACCATTGTCCCTGAGGATAAATTTGCTAGCATCCGAACCTTGACCAAGAATCCCTTTTGTAGATCCCTTGCTTAATCTTTACAAATATGATTCTTTATGCCTTGAGGTAACTGAACAACGGTTTGTTAGGAACAGGCATTAGCTTCACTGTCCATGAAATTGGCCAGGAAACTGATCCAATTAGTATACAAGCCCCCCATTGCCAAAGTTTCAATCTCTTTGTGTCTGCAAATTTCTGCAGGAACTCCACCATCACAACCTGCAGAATAATTGTTATGCCCACAATTAAGAGGAACAGCTTATTTTGAAGAATGCCTTCAAAGACGTTCTGCTTCTCCAACTTCCTTGAGTTGAACTCATTGAAAATTTGGCAGAGAACAAAAGCATTGAAAATCAGCGTGCTGTTCACCTCCTCGCTGACATTGAAGATGGACTTACCCTTGAACTGCAATATCAAGAGAATAGCTATTTGGTATAAGGACTGAGCTAGGAGATTCCTCCACATAATGTTAGTAATAAGGGGCTCAGTTCGACCAACAGGAGGCTTCTGCATCAGTTCTTTAGTGGGTCGATCTGTTGCAAGAGCAAGAGCACCAAGTGTGTCCATGATGAGGTTAACCCACAGCAATTGAACTGCTGTCAATGGAACATCGCCTGCAGAAACTGCTGCAATGAAGTTAATCACAAGAGCTGCTATGTTGACTGTCAGTTGAAACTGTATGAACTTCTGGATGTTGTTATATACGCATCTTCCCCATCTTAACACAATCGCAACAGAGCTGAAGTTATCATCCAAGATTACAATGTCTGAGCTCTCTTTTGCGACTTCAGTGCCTTGAATTCCCATTGAGAGGCCTACGTCCGCTTCTTTTAGTGCTGGTGCATCATTTGTTCCGTCTCCCGTGACTGCAACAACATGGCCTTTCCGTTTCAGGCATTGAACCATCAATAGCTTGTCAAATGGTGAAGACCTTGCCATCACTCTAATCCGATCAACCTTCTGCATCCTCTCTTCTTCTGTGTAGTTCCTGAACTCAATACCTTCCACAACTTCTCCCTTGTATTCTTGGCATTCTGAATCCAGTATTCCGCATTCGGTTGCTATAGCTTTTGCTGTGAAAACATTGTCTCCAGTAATCATTTTGACATCAACTCCAGCAGACTTGCAAGCTTCCACAGCTCTCCTGACACCAGGTCGACATGGATCCTTCAGACCAACTATTCCGAGCAAGGTTAAACCATCTTCTGTCAGCTTATGCTGGCCCTTTCTGCTATCATCAACACTGTCTTCTATGTCTTCTGAAACCTGCTTATATGCAAAAGCAATGCATCGAAGACTGCTAGCTGCCATGCCCTGCATTATCTTTTCAATGTAGCTTCTTCCATCATTGTCCATGGACTTTAGGACTCCATTATAGTCGAAGTAATTGGAACACATGTCCAATATCATCTCTGGAGCTCCCTTCCAATGTACATGGACGGTGTTGTCACCTTTTTTTCTTATTGAAACTCCACTCCGCTTCTTGTCTGAGTTGAAGGTTTCAACATGGAGAATGCTGTGAGTTTGCTTCAGATTCTCCATGTCCATGGCCAAATTCAGGACAGCCCAAGATAGGATTGCTTTCTCAGTGGGACTGCCTGAAAACTCTGGCGTAGATCCTGTGACAGATTTGGAAACACTTCCGGTTGTGTTCAAGCCTACACCTTGGTGGAAGAATTCTAGAACATCTGCAGCTATCATGTTACAATGATCTTTCTCTATTGATTCTTGGCCAACCCAAAACTGGGTCACTTTCATCTGATTTAGTGTCAACGTGCCTGTTTTGTCGGTACAAATAACAGTTGCAGACCCCATTGTTTCACAGGCAGAGAGCTTCCTCACCATTGCCTGATCTGCCATCATTCTTTTCATGGAGTAAGCAAGTGTGAGAGTGACAGCAAGTGGCAGACCTTCAGGGATTGCTACCACCACAATAGTCACAGCAGCTGCAATTATCTCCACTATAGCATTTAAAACATCGTCTGTGCTTGACCTGCTTGTGTACTTTTTAATTCCATTCTCTTCTTTTGTGTTTCCAGTAAAATAACGGATCAAGAGGACTATGAGCACAAGTAAAGCAACTGCAAGGCCTACCTTTCCAATTGTAGAGGTTAGTTTGTCTAGTCGAGTTTGCAACGGCGTTCGATCATTAGAATCATGGGTAATTGAGCTCATCATCTCTCCCCATGCTGTGCTCATCCCCACTGAGGCCACGAGCATCCGAGCATAGCCATCAGCTATTTTTGAGCCAGAGAACAAGAACGGATTATGATCTGAATCCACTGCTACATGTTCACTTTCCCCTGTCATGCTTGACTCGTCGACTTGGAGGGAGTGTCCGTCCAAAAACAACCCGTCGGCCGGAATTTGATCACCAATCTTCAGGTGCACGATGTCTCCCACAACAAGATCAAATATGGATATTTGTTGGCGCCGGCCATCTCTGACCACGTCAACCTTGATATTGTTACTAATTTTAGATAACTTGTCAAACTGTGTCTCTTGCCTGTAGTTACTGAAGGCAGAGACAACAATAACCAGAAAGACAGCTACAAAGATACTGCCGCCTTCATACCAGCCCTCTGCAGGCCCATTTTCCTTGATACCAAAACCGAGTGACAGAGCAGCGCACACCAGGAGGATTAGGATCGTTGTGTCCCTGAAAGCATCCAGGACAAAATGAAACAGCCCTTTTGGAGGCGGCTTTTGGTAAGTGTTCGAACCATACAGTTCTTGCCTCTTCTCTATATCTCCATCATCACCACAAATACCATTTTCCAGACTAGTTCCAAGAGCCTCGGCAACACCTTTGACTCCCCCAAGCCGGCGGAGAGAAACCAAATCTCTTTCCTTCACCAGCTCCATCAATCTCCTCTGATCAAAGCTCGGATTAAGAGACAAAGTAGCAGGTTTATCAGCATCAGCAATTGAGCTTGGTGGCTCAATGTCGAGAGGCATGTAAGGATCCAAGTGCAAGCTATCGGAGTCTCTTCTGGAAATGACCTCCTTGGCAAGAGAAACCATTACCCTGAAAGAGTAGATAGCAGCATAAGCAATACGCCATCGCTTCTGCGCCTTTGTGAGACTGCTGGTTGTGGAGCGGAGCAGCAAAGCACCGATTTCATAGTGTTTGAAGCCGAACTCGCTGCTGGACATGGTTTGTGTTTTAGAGGCGAAAACTTGGGCAAGAGGTTAGCAAGGAGAATATTGATCAGTCTAAACTTATCCGGAAGAGGCCGTTAGGTTTGAGGCGAATGAAGTTATCTTTTCTGAAGATGCAGGAGCAAATGCGTGTGTTTATAGCGTCCCGGCCGACAGAATAGATGCAATTCTATTTGTTTTTCAGTCAACAGCTTGCCAAAGACGGAAGGGAATCGTTGTAAACTGTACATACACCACGGATCCCGTGCGCGAAACCTGAACCTTCGGTCGAAATGCACAAGTATACCTAATCCTATCTTGTCCAAACCCGGTTACCCGAATTCAAATATGCCCCTATGACATAAGTTTAGCTAACCGTACCCGCATCCCTCTCACACTATTATAGTTATATCTAAAATATGACCTTTGCACCAAATAAATTCATTGATTAAGGTAAGTTTTGATATATTACTTTATTTTAGCATTTTTAGTTATTATGTACAAATTCCTTTGAAAATATACATTAAAGTACATAAAAAAAACAAAGCTAGAAGAATAATATATATGTCTTAAATAGGTTGGTGGACATGGATAGTGCATGTCTTAAATATATGTATGTATGTATATCTTATATTATAAAAAGTATAAAGGTATATACTATTGAATCACCTTTTTATCCTTAAAGATTAATATATTGCAATACTTTAAATAAACTTATTATTGTAAAATTCTTTAAAATTCCTCTACCTTTCAATTCTTTTTTATTTGAGACCTTATATTTTAATCTATTGCACTTTCCAATGCGAGATTGTTGGAAAACTTCCTCAACATTAACCAACTACCCAAAGCATTTGCCTATTGGAAAATAATCTTTTTTATATATTAGATACTAGCGTCTTTTAAGGTTTAAAATTTTTCATGAGACTATCAAATTATATTTTTATCCTTCATTGAAGCGTTAAATTTGATTTTGCAATAAACTTCTCTTTTATTTTACATTATTATTAAACACAAACTTGAGCACAAGATTTTATCAATTTCATTACCCTTTAACTTCAATGAAATATTTCTATTAATATTTAAAAGTACATTCAAGGATAAATCTTTTATTTTTCCATTTAATTTGTGTGTATATTTCAAGATGAAACCAAAAAAAAAATTAGATATAAGGTGCTCCCATTAATTACCCAAAATATAATATTCAATTTATTTTTTTAACTTAGATAAAATATGCTCTCAAATTACTAAAACAAAATCTCCTTCAATATCTATGATTTATCTAAGCTAAATTTCATCATAAATTTTTGTCTATTATTTTTTCATTCTAAAAAAATTAAAAATATTTTAATTTGTCCTTATAGATTCAATTTGTTAACCCAGTCAAAATTTATTACATAATAAGTGCATATATTGTACACAACAACTATTTCAAGAGTTTATTTAATTGTAAACAAAAATATTTTTCAATTCAAATTTCTAAGAGAGAAATTATCAAATAGTTTAAAATAATTTTAAAAATTGATGGTATATAGGCACAGTTGCTTTAATTAAGTTAGTAATATATTTGATCCAATTAAGGATTGATATGAAATATTTTAAAAAAGTTTAGAACCAAAAGAGAATCCTAATAGGTTAAGAATGAAAAGGAATAATAAATTAAATGTTAGAGACTATCTACAAAATTTATCATATTCTTTATGTTAGTAATTTTTTAACTTGGATGAAATATTGCACTACATATTATTTCAAATAAAAACCTATTTGTGTTTTTTCGATAAATTTATTAAAAAATTTTATTTTTGAAATATATTTAAAATATTTAAAATATTAGGAAATTTACACTACTTATATACACTTTATTTACGTGTGTGTGTGTGTGTGTAAAGGATTTTGGGTGGATGTTGTCATCAGGGATAGGGAACTAATATCAAATTAGCTGAAAACGTTAGATGTCCCTACTAATAATCCATAAATAGTTTACCTAAATCAACAGTTCCTGAAACTGAAGGCAGCGAGTGGAATGAATCTGTTGAAGTTGAATAGCCTCCAAAGTTTCGTTAAGGAAGGAGGTTCCGTTTCCTTCTTTGGTGCCGACAAATACAATTCCAGTTGCATTTGACCCAATTCAATTGTTTAGAGCCATTTAGACATTTCCAATTTCCCAATAATTTTTATAGAAAAATATTTATCCAAAGGAAAAAACAGTTGTTCATAAGATGATTAAACAAATTAAGACCTTTTTATTACGTTAAGTACATGGCACTATACAAGCTTTAAGAATTTCCTCCTATGAATTGTATAAGGAACTATTTATATTTAAAAACTATAAGTATTATAGTTTCTAAGTATAATTTTTTTTACAAAATTTTTAGTAAATAATAAAATCAATAAATTTAAGCCAAACTTAAGTCAAAAAATTGAAATGGTATAAAGAATTTAAAATGAAGGAAGTACAACACAATTAGTGTTACAGTACAAATAAAACCGTAGCCATATAGAGCATCCATCAACATAACTACGACAAGTCTGAAAAAAATTAATAAATAAACATAACTAACATAATAATGACAAACTTATGAGGATACTTTTAAAGTTTTGAGTTTTGTTTTTTGAACGATCAAGACAGACAGGCTCTTTTTCTTTTGGGATTTATTTTACAAGCACTTTTTCCTTTTGGGTTTACTTTATAATTAAGGTTATATAACCACTAGTTTGGGTAGTTTAACTTGGGCAACAAAGTCTAATTACTTAAACTTTCTAATTTGAGCTAAAATACAAGTATAACCAATAAAAATCAGCACCAAGTAGGATCAATAAGATTGAAAGATCGTACTGATCTTAAAATCTTAATTGAGAACCTACTCGATCCTACCATATTATTAATTTTATTATTTTCTGACAAGATTTCATAATATTAGAGAATAGGATCACGAAATCTTAAAATTCAAATTGAGATCTTAACAACCTTGAAAATAATAAATCGTGTAAAGTGAACGCTCATAAAAGATACCTTCATTGTCACTTTTTTAAATTAATTGATCTCATTAAAAGAATCTGTCACCTTTTCTCCAAAAATATCGTATTCTTTCAAATATCAAAGCATAACAAACCCTATTAGTTGAAAAGCGTAAAATCTATTATTAGTCCAGAACCTTTAGGGTAAAATTCAAATACGATCCCTTAATTTTAAGGATCATCAAAAAATGATCATAAATTTTTTTTTTGTCCTTTTAAGGTCTCCTAACTCAACGAACATATCTTATTTTGGTTCCTACAATCAATTTAGTCATTAGTTGAACAGAAATTGCTTACATGACACACAAATTGTCGTGTGACATCCCCTTTTATAATAATAAGTGACAATGTTAGAAGAATAATAAATCTAATAATAGAATTGAGCCAAAAATATTTGGGACTTAAAAAGGTTGATTAATCCAATTTTCATTTTCTTCCTACCTCTTCACTGTCCACCGATTGGGGGCCCGCCACCATCTCACTGTTGCCTACACCGGTAACCATCTCAGCGTCGCCCATGCCTGTTGGAGCCCGTGTCCTCTTCCACACCGGTCCCTACCCCTCTCCTCTCCTTTATTTCTCCCTTCCCATCTCAATCCCTTCTCCTCGTTGATGCCACCCATGCCCGTTCTCGTTCCCATCCCAATCCCCTTTCCTCATCCCAATTTCTCCCTCTTTATCTCCAATTTCTCCCTTTCCCCCTCATATCTCTTCTTTTGCTGCTAGTTGTCGCCATCCTTCAATTTGTCCCTCCAACTTCAATTTCGACCATCCTTTTGGTCCTCTAATTTGGCCACCCTCCTTCAATTTCACCTGTCCTCTTGGTCCTCCAATTTAGACTCATCAGCCACTATCTTGCCCAGCAAATTCGGACGATGCTGCTACCTATCAATTGGGGAAGCTTTTGGGAAGGAGAAGAAGATTGGGTCAATGTACATTTTAGGTCTTTATGATTATTTGTCTATGTCAATTCTACCCTATGATTTATTATTTTTTAATCTTGTCATTTATTGTGATGAAAAAGGATGCCGCGTGGTAATTTGGGTACCACGTAGATAATTTTTGTCCAAACTAACAACTAAACTGACGATAGGGACAAAAATATGACACGTTAATTGAGTTAGGGAACCTTAAAAGGATGAAAAAAAAAGTTGTGGGGGCCACTTTAGGATGATCCTTAAAGTTAGGAGACCATACTTGAATTTTACCCAAAACCTATAGTTATCATTGTAAATTGGTCTCAAGCTTTAATTTTGAAAATTGGTCCTAAACTTTTATAATTTGTTGCATATTAATCATTAGCTTGGTGTAAGATTAAATTAGAACAGAAACCCAATTTGTTGGGAAAAAACTAATATTTTAAGGGCGCATTAATTATTAAAAAATTTTGAGATAATTTAATTTATTGGAAGATAATTACTAAATAGTTTGAATTCATTAATTCTCACGTAACTATTTGATATCAATTTTTTAAATTTTAATTTAAAATTCTTGGTAATTATCTTTTTATAAATTTTAAATTTTTTAATAGTTAATAAATAATTTAAATTATCAGTTTTTCTTTTCTATACATCGGGTTCTTGTGCCTAGCTAGGGACCAATAAGTAAGAAATCATAAAGGTTGTGGATTAATTTGCAACATATGGAAGTTAAGGACCAATTTGTAATGAAAGTTAAAGGTTTGAGGTCAATCATGCCAGTTCCCCTCAAAGAAAATATCGTCCATTTTTTTATGCTACAGCTCTCGTTGCTGTCGGTGTTAGGTGGTCTCGAAGAAAAGTCTCGGGTGCGGTGGAGCTGGAGCTTGCGAAGATGTCCACGTCAATTTGGATTAAACCAGGATGTCCACATGGAAACCATTCCTTTCCAGGCCGGCGAAGCACTCCTTAAAATAAATACCATTAATACCGTTAAATCAGTTGCCTGATTACAGGAAGGAAAAATCCCTGCCGAACCCGATGTACTGTTCCTGGGCGGAGCTCGATCAAGATGGGCACATTAACTCGTCACTTGATTCAATTCCACACCAAACTGAAGTTGGTATATTATTCAACTGATTTCCTAGTTCCACTAACGCCGTTGTTGTAATTAATGTTATTTCGATTAAATAAATAAATTTGTTTTCAAAATAAACAACGAAACTCTTCCAAAAGTAATAAATGCGTGTTAATATTTTTCTTTCATTTTTTTTTTTATAACATTTTGTACTGTTTGAAGACCAATGCCAATTTTAACACTAACGCTCATAAAGCACATCGCGCAGCCAATAATGAGCTTTTATTCCACAAAGCCGGGAAAACGCGTTTTCTCTTTATAAAAATTGCTTGCGTGGCTCTTTAGTCTAACCTGCATTTTTATTGTCGAAATACATTTTCCCCTAAAATGTTATTCATGTCATTGTTTGTTAGGCTGAAAAAGAGGCAAACCCCAGCCTTCTGCAGGGGCCTTCTCTGCTTAGAAACTATGGTCCCTAAACTTTTGTATCTACCAAACAAGCCATCATCCTCAATGGGCCAATCTTACCACTGTCCTCCTTTCGCCTCCACCTGGTAGGAACTTCATAAAAAACTCTCTCCTTTGTTAAATAAAAACAGATTTAGTCCGGATTCTGCTTAGGTTTGACCTTGTTGAAGCCTAGTCCTGCTGCTTACCAAAGTAGACTCAATTGATACCTTTGAGGACAAACTGTCACCACCACCATCTTTTTAGCTATTTTCTACGCTTCACTTAGCAATGGTATGCAGAACACAATAACCGATCGCACTCGAACAGGTAGTGAACATTGATATTTCTATTGAGGATCTGCAAAAGAATCCACTGTTTTCTAACTTGTTGGTCTCTGGGTATTTTAACCCATGTATGAAATCAATCTAACAAACTAGGTGGAAAGCCTATTAATATTACTAGAGCCTCTTCACTCAATGATTGCTTAAACCGTTGAAAGCCTGTAGACTTGGGGTTTGAAGGTTCTAAGTACACCTGGTACAACATGAGGAAAGGTCGCCACTTGATTAAAGAACAACTTGACAATTGGAAGCCTTTGCTAATTAAGAATGGGTCCACCTGTTTCTTGATTCTAGAGTTAAAACACCTACCTAGAACCTTTTCTGACCATTGTCCCATTAGTATTGATCTTCTTGATAAGACTTAACGTAGGCCTATTAGGCCCTTTAGGCTTAACCACTTATAAATGCAACATCTAGATTTCAAGACGGTACTTGCTGTTCCTCGTGGAAAAAGTCAATGCAAAAGAAAAACAAATTAAAGGTAATAATATTAAATAAAAATAATATCATCGATAATACAAATGATTTTGAGTTAAGGCGTGGAGCTGCCTATTTTGTTTTTAACGTTTTGTACCACACCGATGCAGCGGCCTCGGATCACACCGCCCTTAGGATATAACAGTCCAATTTTCTTTGTAGTTCTACACACACTTGTACTATGATAGAATAAAACTTCACTCACACATTTCTTTACCCCAATATTATTTGCAGATATATATATAGAGAAAATAATTTTATTAAAATTCTAGAAATTGGAGAGAGGGAGAGGCCAACAAAAATATATATATCTTTCGGGTGAAACAGGAGCTATATATATGTGTGTGATGAAATAGGAGAAAAACAAAACGTACGTTTAAGCTTATATATATATTCAAAATTATTTTATTAAAAAGTACTGAACAAGACATGAAAACCATCCCTCCCAAATGTTGCCAACTTGATAAAAACTTATAGATCATTTGAAGGGATGCAAGAGAGGGGTCATTGGAGACATTAAAGGCATATTTTGGCTAGATTAAAAGGCATCCGAAGAAAACTTGATGAGGGGCCTAACCACTTTCTTGAATGGCTTGAAGTTAATCTCACTAACGAGTATAATGAGATCCTCGATCAAGAAGAAACCTTATGAAGATTCAAATCTTGGGTTTTGTGGCTAAAAAAAGGAAAGAGAAACACTCACTTCTTTCATATGGCTACAATTGGTAGAAGAAGAAAGAATAGGATTCAATGGCTTAAAGATTGTTTGGGGAACGGGATAGAAGGGCAAAAAGCCTTAAAAAATTATTCAAAACTTATTTCACCCTCTTCACTAGTCACATAGATGATAAAGAGCAAGATATTTCTGACAGTTTTGCCCTAATATTAAGAAAAACTAATCTAGCTAGCTTGATGGATAGAATACTGAAGAGATCACAATAGAATTTTCTTTATTAATCCTAAATAAGGCCTAGGACCTGATGGTTTTCATGCTTAATTCTTCCAGAAACATTGGCATACCTTAAGTCATTTCATCAGTTAGGAAATAAAATATGCTTTTAAAATTATAGTATACCTAAGCAATGGAATGAAACATTAATAACACTTATCCCCAAGAATGATAGGCCGGAAATAATTTAGAGTTTCAAACCTATAAAATCATTTTAAAAATCACTGTTCAAAGGCTTAGGGTACTCTAAATATAATGATTGGGCCTTGGCAAACTAGTTTTACCCCAAGTAGAAAATGAACCGACAATGTTATAATTGTTCAAGAGAGTTAATCAATTCCTACCAGTGCAAAATAGAAAAAGAGAAAACTTGATGGTTAAAGTGGATCTTGAGAAAGTCTAAATGGAGCTTTATAACTTCTTCAATATATAGAACCGTTTTTGCAAGTTTATCATGTCATGCATTACTATAACTGAATATACCATTCTTATCAATGATGGAAAAACTAAGAAGTTTAAACATTTAGGAGGTTTAGGCAATGAGACCCCCCTATCCTTTTATATATTCATCATGTGCTTAGAATATCATACCATAAAAATCACGATCATGACACTGAGGATTAGGAAGCTGTCCAAGTCCAACTGACTAGAAATGGACAAAAATTATCACATCTATTTTTTTTTTATGATGACATTATCCTATTTACAAAAGCCAAGAAGTGCTCAAATCATCATCTCAACTCAAGAAATCTGTTGCAAAGCCTCCGGCCAAAAATCAATAGCATGAAATCCAAACTCATTTTCTCCAAAAACACTGATATTAGCTTAAGGGAGATCATTTAGAGAATTTTAGAATTTGAGGAAGCCTAGAATATAGGAAAATATTTTGGATTTCTCATGTCTTATAGAAGATGGAGCAGTTTCGGTTTTTTTTTTTTAACGGCAATGGAAAAATATATTAAAGGAATGAAAACAAGAACAAAGACACTAGAGGACAACAGCCCCCCCAGAATTGATCAAACCACCCCTGAAGAGGCCACCTGCATACTTAGACTAGATATAGTTTTATAAAGCTTAACAGAGGTTGAGTAACCCGTCCACCCACAACAATTTCACCTTTTTGCATCTATGAATGATCCAAAAGAATGAGTAAAACTGGACATCACCTAGCATCTGCATCACCAATACTCGACCATCATTAAAAACATAGTTATTTCTAGACTTCCAAATGGTTCAGCAAGTAACATAACATACCGCCTGCCATAGTCTTTAAATCATGCCTAGCAGACACTGACCACCTGAATTAGATAACGTATCCATAATGTGCAATGGGGTAAATCCAACAAGTTGGCACCAAAACAGAACCTTTTGCCACAAGCATGAAGAGACGCTACAGCGAGCCATGATGTGATCAACTGTTTCCTCTCTACTATGACACAATGGGCATCGAACATCTGTAATTTCTACACCTCTGATGGCCAAGTTTGTTCTTGATGGCAATCGACTAAGAACTGCCCTCCAGACACATAGATTTACTTTCTGTGGCACCAACGCGTTCCGGTTGTAATTGTGTCCTTCAAAAGTTATCCAAAAAACTAAGTAGTTAGAAATGCAAGAATTTCTCCCTTGTTAGAAAGGTTATCCTCACAAATTCTATCCTGAGAACCACTCCTAATTATTATATGCAGATCAACCAACTCCTTAAGACCATTCTTGATAAAGTCAACGATAAAACAAGGAACTTCATTTTGATTTCCCTTCATGAAAGGATAAAACTGCACACTAGCAATTAGAACAACATTACTAAACCTAAGAAGAAAAAGGGCCAAGCATCAAATACATGACACACCTGAACAATTTTTGGGTCTCTAAGAAGGATAAGAATTCATGGAAATCAATGACATCCTCTCGAAAATAATGTCTTAAACATAAATATGAATAGAACCCTAACAATTCAAATGCTTCTTTCTTTAAAAAAAATATAGGAAATCTAAGGAATCTCATAAGAAGGGGTTCAAAATAGGTAGTTGGTAAGAGAAGTAGTATATCCTTTTGAAATGACTAGTAGGTTAGGGACTCTACCTTAAGAACTGTCATTTATAGCCCTCTACAAAACAAAAGAAGAGTAGCTTATTGTTAAGGATATGGTAATTGGAGGAACTAGGAACTGGAGAAAAATCTCCTTCACTTTGCCTACTAACATCAAAGATTTTATCAAAAGTTTTGCCCCTTTCCATATTTAACTCAAAACTTGATCATGTGCATTGGCATTTTTCAAAAAATGGTTATGCGGCCTTAACTCTATTTAGTGTCTCTTTAGATAATGCTCTAACAAAAGGGAAACCATCCATAATAATCAATGGAAATGGATATGAAAAATGGACATTCCCCCAAAGATTAACTATTTTTTCTAGCTTATGTGGCAACTCTCATCTAAAAACTACTAAACTCTTGTTCTCTGAATACAACAATGAACACCAGATTTTGTTTTACCTTAATATTAGTCTCTGAAACTCAGAAATAAACTGGCACAACTGGATCAAACAGTAGTGCTCTAATGGAAGCCTATTAGGTTTATTTAATTAAGCATGTTTTTTCCCTTCATAATCTGGCATATATTAAAGTGTAGAAATGTTGTTTGTTTCCAGAACCTACATGTGTCTTATCAAATTTGTGAATGATATCATACAAGATTGTTTTACCTTTTTTGCTACAAAATCTCACAACAACTCACCACATGAAAAAAAGTCCTGAAATGGGTAAGTGGACCCCCTATTCTTGTTACTTGCTTGATATCAATCGTGATGCTTCGGTTAATCAAAATGGCCAAGGTGTGGCTGTTGCACTTTCGACGCCTGATTCATTTTAACTTAAATAAACTTAATAAAAAAAAACTTATTTTTTTATATATTCTTTGTTTGAAATCATTTTCATTTGAAATGCTATATTATGCAAATGTAATAGTCCATTTAAAATACAATTTTTATAATCTTATTAATTTTTTTATAAATTTTTTATTTTCAATACCTAAGAAGAAAAATTGATAAAAATTTAATAACATTATAAAAATTTACTTTCAAATGGATTGTTGCACCTATATAATATTGACTTTCAAATGAAATTGGTTCCAATAAATAAAAATAAAAATAAAAATAAGTCATTTAGATTATGTTGACTAAAGTTAAAAAGATGTAAATATAAAAATAAGATCCATTAAAAATATAATTGCCACAATGTTACATTTATCATTGCTTGTGTAAGAAGTATTGGCCACACAATCCCTTTTGAAGCTGAGATATAGGCTATAAGAGATAACATTCAATTTGTGTCAACTATGAGGAGCATCATATTAAAAATTGAGACTAACTGCCCAATTGTAGATCAGTTCTTAAGCTCCAATGATGTCTCAAATCCCCCACTAATGTCCATAATGTCTGATTATAGGTACTTGATGTGGTAATTACAAGTTAAAAAAAAATAAGAGACATTTATTAAGAGGAGAATAGAGCAACAAATCTTCTATCTAAATGAAAGCCGTATAATGACCCCCATTTGTAATATATGATCAACCCCCAATTCACTTAATTGATATTTTGGATAGAGATGAATATAGGCACTATGTAACTAGAGCTATGAATGTACACTAGGTGTTGTGCCTGTTTCAAATTAGGACACCATTCGTTGATGTACTGGGTTTGCCCATTTATTGTCCTTTTAATATAATTCCTACTTCTGCAAAAAAAAAAAAAAAAAACAGAAAAAGAAAAAAACCTCATTTTCTTCTTAAATGACACTTTTTTACTACTTAGGATATGCCTTCAAAGCACTTTCCCATTTGCAAGAATGCTTGCACCGATTCCAAAAAAGAATTGCCATAAAGCACATACATTAATTTCACCATTTTCCATCTAAAAAAGATTTATTTAAGGCTAAATGCCATAATTAGATATCACAACAAGGTGAATTGACCGAGAGTTGCTGCAACAATTTATTATTAAGACACTTGATTGTAAATAAGCAAAGTTTGTGGTGTAAAAAGACAAAAATATATATTTTAAGAATGCAAATACTACAAATTGGGGGGGGGGGGGGGGGAGGGGTTAATTGTTTGGAAAAAAAAAAGGTGTGAGAACTAAAATGGTAAAGAGAAATTCTTGGGGATTTTTTTGGGAATTTTCCGATTCCTGATAAAGACCAAGAAGTCCAAGATTATGCACCTATGTGCACAAACACACACTTCACACCATTTTTCCTTCTCTCTCTGTCCAACTTTTTTTTTTCCACCTGCGACTTCATATTCTCATCTCATTCTCTCATTCTGTTTTTCATCATGCTCAAAATCTCTCACATCTTCTCATCCTAAACAGTCAAAGCGACCTCGAAATCATACAACAAAGCTGCTGAACAAATTCAAACAATGAACAAGTTGGATTATAAAGGATCAGGAGAATATGAAGGCGATGTTGTTCATGGATGAGACATGGTAGTGAAAATGTTTAGGGAGAAAGAGGATCAAAATGGTTTATGAAGCAAGCACAGCAAACAACAGTTGTTCAAACATCAATTCTAGTGAAGAAACAGAATGTGCATATCATTTTTTAGACCCACGAAAAAAAATTCGTGATTTGTGTTCTATATTGTAAAATAATATGAATTTGTATGTATATATGTATACTTTTGAGTTTTATATATATTTTCTGAGTTTATAAAGAGCACAAATATATATGTATCTTTCTATGACTTATATGTATGTTCTAGGTTTGTGAAGAATATATATATATATATATGCTTCTGGGTTTGTAAAAACCATAAATATATATGTATGTTTCTAGAGTTTATATGTATACTTTCTGATCTGTAAAAACAAAAATATCAATACAAACTGTATTAAACTGAATGTGAAATATATTTAATTGAAAGTGAAATATATTAAACTGTGTGGGATGTGTGTTAAACTAGAAAGTGAATTGTATTAATCTATGTTTGATATGTGTTAAACTGAAAATGAAATGTATTAAATTGTGTGAAATATATATTAAACTGAAAGTGAATTGTATTAAACTGTGTGAGCTATGTATTAGACTATTTGAAATGTATTAAACTGTAAGCCAAATGTATTAATTTGTGTAGTAAAACCATTACACGAGAAAATTTGTATGTGTATGTGTATATTCTCAAAACTTAAATTACATAACTTGAGCCTTAAATTGAGGGAATGAACTATATAAAAAGTTCACGACAATCTACATCACACAACATATTTATGGTAGTAGCCAATGCTTTGCTCTTTTAATAATAAAGGAGTGCATCTTTACCTTCCTTATAATGACAACAAGTTGCCTACAAACTCTCATTTGTTCTTCATCGCAGCAGCCTTAGACATTCAACTTCTGCATTCTCAAGGCCACCTTAAAATTGTAAATCTCTTAATCCCAGTTCAAATAATACAGATTAAAGATATAAATACATTCACTACATGCAATGAAATGCGCGTGTGCGCGCACGCACACACACACACACACACACATGCATAATCCACTTACACACACACACACACACATGATCTGAATCTAGTAATTTTTTTATTTCTTTTATAATTTTTGATTGACCTTATCCAACATTATCTATTGAATTTTATTGTAGATGTAATCTCCTTCAAACCTTGATATTCAAAAGCAATTCAAAATTCTTACAAAGTAAATCTTCAATTAGAAACAGGTGGTGACGGATCTAGATTTTGTCTTGAGTTCACTATAATTTCGGTCATACTAGGGTATTCCAATGCTTGGTAACAAATATGAAGGTGATGATATAGAATAAAGTCAGTCTTTACTTTTTTTTTTTTTTTGCAAGTGGTTTTTTTATTTTTAATGATGTTATTTTTCAGGTCTTTGATGCCTAGTCGGTTTTAGCACTTTCTAGTTATTATTAGCTTGATCTGGACTTTGTTCTAATTTTTTGTAAGTTCTTTATTCCAGATTTATTTTGGTTTACCTAGTAGGTTTAGCTTGAACCAATTCTCTTCCTTTCATTAACTGTTGTAGAAACGAGTTATCTTTTAGTGGTTAATTTTATATTCCTATTGTTTCTTAATGTTTTATGTCGTCATTAGTTTGTAAGATGTCATTTGACTCATTGTTAATTAAAATAAAAATTTTTTGTCAAAAAAAATGTGGGAATGGGGGAAAAAATATTGCTACAACCACAAAGTTTAAGATTTTATGACAAATACTCCAAATCTACCATTTTCTTCATGGCTTAAGGAGAAAAGCACCTAAATCAAAATTTATTACATATTGAGACAAAATAGCAATTGATAAACGCTTATTTGTTAGCATCTAGTTGCTACAAATGGGGGAAAAAATGAAAATCAGAACATAAATTAGAAAAATTCAAGCATGTTTAAAAATTTGAGAAGGGTTTAGGTGAAAAAAGAAACAGCCGTCTACCTAGTTAGAGAGACAAACAAAAGTGAAAAACTATCAGAAAATGAATCTTCACGGTGTTTTATGCCCATGGAGTTGAATACCGTGGCATACCGCTTGCTGCAAGTAAGTAGTACGCGATACAAATGTTTTTGCATTTTTTCATTTTATCGTATGGTATACCGTAATATTTTGCATACCGCTCACTTTTTTTTGTACATTTTGTTTGAAAACCGCGGGATACCGCAAATATCGCGATGTACGTATCGCGATATTTTATTTTTCACGGATACGTGTGAGATATTTATTTTTTCATTTTACATCAAAATATCATAAATATATAAAATATTAAAATATAATTAATACAAATATGATAAAATAAATATTAACTTTTATTATTTTGGTTACTTTTTTTAGTTAACATAAAAATTTAATGGTTACTTTAAGACACCTAGGAGATCAATGTAGTATTAGAAAATGTATTGTTATTATTAAAGGATTATTTGTTTCTCTTATATCAATAAATTAAATTCTTTTTTATTATTATTTGTTTTGCTCTATATATATAACATTTTTTTTAATTTTTTTGTATTAAAAAAATATCTTATATCATATATATTTTATTTATATTTGAAAAATTATGATGAGAAAAATTAGAATATATATAAAATGTGTAAAAAAAATTTATTGAATTTATGTCATTTTAAAATAATATTCTAATATTTTTTTTGTGAAAACAATAATGGTATGCGCCATGGTATACCTAACAGTAACGGTATTTAACACCTTATTTATACGTCAACGATGTTATTACAGGTAGTATAAAATTTTCAAAGTATAAAATGCAAAATGTTTAGATCAAATAGTTCTAGGCTCGGAAAACTGAAAGAACACAAGAAAAATCCCAATTTTAATCTCGGTAAGTCAAAATATATACCTGATTTTACTAGATTAGACTTATACAAGAGTTTAAATTGAAGATTAAATGATTCGATCGAAAATAGGGCCAATTCGTTTTAACTTAAGCCAACTTAATTCAAAATAACTTATTTTTATATTTACATTTTTTTTACTTGAAACCAATTTTATTTGAAAGTCAATATTATTTAGGTGAAATAATCCATTGATTGTAAAATTTTTATAATACTATTAATTTTTTATAAATTTTTATTTTTTAAACATTAAAAAGGAAAATTTCATAGAAATTTAATAACATGATAAAAATTTTGTTTCAAATGGATTATTACACCTATATAATATTGGCTTTCAAATAAAATTGGTTTTAGGTGAAAAAAATTTAAAATTAATTTAGATTAAATTGACTTAAATTAAAACAAATTGGGTGTAAGTTAAAAAAATGAAACGCCATCAGATATACCATTGTTTTTCTAGATATATCAAAAACCATGCTGGATTGAGCGCACCTTGGAGGCTGAAAAAAAAAAGTGTTTATTTTCCATGCAAATTGATTAGACTTCCATTAAATAATTAAAGCTAACTTGGACAAAGACAGTAAGGCCCACGTCGTTTCACATAGACATAAATCCGTTAACGTGTTGGCGTTTGGGAAAGGTCGCAGGTTTGGGAAAAAATGAATTTACCCTTAATTTGGCAAGCAATGCATCTGTCACTCCAACATCCACAGATAGGCTAAGCACACAATCGATTCTCAGATTTAGAGTCCAAAAGCCAAATTGATCCTCATCGGCAAGATTCAAGACAAGACAATTGAGTGGTAGACGATGGCTACAACACCGACAAACGCGTGAATGTATTGTTCAAGATTATATAGTTCTATGATTGAAGGCAATATTGTTATATGTTTCTTGTTTCGCTCTTAAGTGGGATAGTTTGTCACGATCATGCACGGGAGGATGCCATCGGTCTTTGCCAATCTCATGGGCTGCTCGCTTGGTGGAAGGGTCACTGGGATGTGGGAGGCAGGACTGATTTGGTTGGGTAGTTGCAGGGTGGGGAACAAGGGCATCGGGGAATGGACAGGCCTGAAAGACAAGGCGACTGGGTATGCCATGAGAGTAGTGGAGCCTACAGAGAAGCAAAGCTTAATCGGTGGAAGGAATCGCGAGTTTAGAAGGGCGGTAGGCTAGGCCATGACCGTAAATATGCCAAACATCAAGAGGGTACTCGATTGGTCCCACCCGACCCGGTAGTATTAACTCGTTAACGTGACCGTGTATGCATAAAATTAACTGCCTGTAGGTGGTTAAATAGCTATCGGGTCAGGTGTCCGTTAAGTAGCATTAAAGTCCTCTGCAGAAGTCCAAATTAAAGAATAGCTTCAAAGGAAGAAAAACTCAAGAGTTTGCTTGCACCCAAGTTTCCTTTGGCTCAACTCTCTGTGTGGTCAACTATTCTAAGTCTTTCCAAGTCTACCTCAACAGGTGACCTAATCGAACAAAATGAAATTACCTCGCCAGTCTAGTCCTTTACATTTGTTGAACTTCTTTACCCTATCTTGGTGAACATAACATAACGTTCCAACTTTTCTATTCTTAATGCAATTTCCCCACGAATGAATAATGAAAATTCCACACACCTGAAAAAATATTATGAGAAAGTGATGGGAAGAGGTATCTTAAAAAAAGAATCATAGTTTTTCAAGATGTAATCGAATTGAGCTCATCATTAGTATTCAATCGCAATACTTTTACCCTACAAGCTACCATGCATAATTTTTTTTAAATATCTCACTCACTTGGCCCAGTGGTTTAGGTGATATAGTGAATGTCAAAGTCAAACTCCAGTTTTACAGCTTCTCCACATAAAATATCACTAATGTTGATTTAGGCATCATCAGATCTTCAAAGAATAGGCATTATCCCTTATACTTAGATATAAAATACCTCCTAAAATTATGTACTTGTAAAAATGCTTTTGTTTATTCAAAAAAGATAGTATTGTAAAAATGATTAAAACAAGTCCTTTGTAGTTTGTACTACTTGTCGTTTTGAAGTACTATCATTTAGTTGTACTTTTATCTCGTCAATTTAATCCAAGTGGCAAAAGGAATGCCAATAGTCAACCAAGACCAGGGATCAAACCCCTTCTCTCTTCCTCTCCAAATTCCCACAATACCTTAATACTGAATTCAATTGTTTTTTAGTCCTGAACAAGTTAGCATTCTCTCAATCTTTATTCTATAGTTGTATTGTTTTAGACCACATATGTTGTAATATTGATTCTGAATGTAAAAAAATATATATAGTTTTACTTTTGGGATTTCCTGTATTGCTTGTGTGCTAAATATTAGACTACTTTTTTATGATGACATCATACGCACCACCAGTAGCACCGGTTGGTCGCGCCCCGTCCACAGTTTCAGACTTGTCGAAAAGATCGATCAATCGCCATCCTGCTGCAACTTCCTAGCAGCTTCCACCGTCAATTTTTTGCCCCTCTACACCAGCACAAATCTTTTGACTTAAACATGTGGTCGTTAAATTCTAATACATGGGGAGGCTTGACAATAACATAGCAAAAACGTTAGAAGCACAAACTCTTTGTCATGGAAATAGACTTACAAACCTGTATAGCCGGAAAAAATAAAGATTAGAATTTTTAGTTTAGTGACTCAGTCTAGCTGTATTGAAACTAGGCTGTAACTATTTGCCAAGTAATTTTGTTGTTCATTTTATGGAAAAGAAAAATGCACGTATAGTATTATACACAAAAGAAAGCTTATACACACACACAGAAAGCAATTGCAATGGCAGATAAGGAGCAATGAAGAGAGATTTCCACCGATTTTTGCTTTGTCAGAGCCGAGGAGCCACACACGATTCGCAACCCTTCCCATCGGTCCCAATCCTGAACAAACTTTTCTAAAACACGTGCCAACGCCGACAGACAAATGTCATCTTTCCATTTAATTCAACAACCAGGTCACTCAACTTTGCTTCAACCCCCAACATGCACGAATAAAAGCATCAGACTATTGTGTTTACCGTCCTACCTGCGTTGCTCACGGAAGGTACGGCGGCCTAACCTTTACGTCAGACAAATCCACAATCGTCTGCTATTCAGACTCGTGCGCGACTCAACTCAAACCGTTGTAATTTTCTCCTGTACCTCCAGCTGAGCCCTATCAGGATTGCTCGTCCATCCAGGCCGCCCTCCATCAGCCACAGTTTGGTTCGACTTTGACCAAGAGAGAACCCAATACTGAACACCGTACATTCAACTTATTGACACAAGAAAAACGGGGTGGATCCATGCCCTTCCTAGAACACTCGGCAGCACGGTCCACTTTTGCTCAATTGAGATGGTCCAGTTCAGTGGAGATGAGCCAGACCCAAAAAATAAGCCACTTCCAGAGAAGCAGCCACTTGCTGACTGCCCAGATGAACTGATAACCCACCTAACTTGGACTCCATGCATAGAAGCCCAATAAGGTCTGTCTCTGTTCAACATGCAACGTGAGAGCCTAAAATTAGCATACTATTACTATCCAACAACTGTTTACACTCGTTTCTGAGAAGGTAGGAAGAGTACAGCTGTATACATAAACACGGGCAAAGCAAATAATTGCAAAGTGCGAACTTAACTTAGGGGAGAGGACGTGAGATGGGGAAGAAAACGTTAACATGCTAACCAGCTACCGGCATCAGCATGGCTAATTGATCCTTCTTTCTTCCATCCTCCTCCCTTCTCTTCCTAGTACTTGTTCTGCTCATTAACAAACGACTGAATTGACCTAGGATTCCTCATTCCCAACACAATCAAACACAGAACAAGTTCACGACGAATCCAACTGTTCTTCCTTATGAGTGAGTTCACTCGTATTAAGCCTACAGAAATCCCACACACAGAAGAGTACTGTAAGTTACTAATAACCTTTTGCAATGAAGCAGTTGTCTCAATAGTCATAACCAGCCTCATCAAAATTAGAGCTGCCAGCATCCAATCAATTATCATCTTGTACCCAAAGACTAAGCTAAGTGGAAGAAATACCTTGCCATGGCTGATCCCCAAGAGCCACACTCTCCACTGGGACAATAAATTTCAGCTATGAACTCAACTCTTTTGACTTGGAAAAATCCAACGTTGTTGTCTCAACTCACTGCCTCTATAATTCGTTCTCTTCATTTCCCGCTCAGCCAGCATATTCAACCCAACCAAATCCCGCCAGCAACATTCCTCAGGCATCGAAGCCAAACCGACTAATCTCGCCACTCTTCTCTCTCTCGCCTCCTTCCCCACCGCCGCAACCCTCGCCTCCAGGAACGGAGGCTCACACCTTTCCCTCGCGAATCCCACGCACTTCTCCATCGCGGAGACCAAACATCCCTCAATCTCCCGATCCTCGCACCTCTCTCGCTCCTTCAGGTCCATCGATCGCCAACCAAAGAGAGAACGCCACCAGGAAGGCTTGCACTTGTTGGAGGCGGAAATAGCGCATCCAATTCTGGCGCCTTCCTCGCATTGCCGGAGGATCTTGGAGCGGCAAGTCCTGTAAGCGGCGTCCCAAGAGTTGCTGTCCTGGAAGACGAGGAGGTATGGACCGGAATCCGGATCGTCGAAAGGACCCGCTGGAATTGGCCTCCGGAGTGAAGGAATTGGGCGGTCGAATATGGCGGTTGTTGCAGCGGCGGAGTACTCTTCCAGATTTGGGGGCGTCGTCGGGTCCATTGTTCTCGTCCTGAGCTCGTGATGCTCAGAGTGAACTTACCCGACACGTGCTATGCTGTTTGGGCTAACTCATTTCAGTAGGGCCCAATAGCTAACGTACGATAGCCTATAGACTGGATTAGCGTCCGTCAAATCCAGCCCAGAACCGAAGGAAACCGAGTCGGTATCTGGATACAGCCCGAAAGAACAAGTTCCTTCTTTTTTTCCCCCTTTCTTTTTAACGTTTTAACGACTCTCGTTCTTACATGAGTAAAATTTAAAACAGAAACTGTAACCAAGGTCAGTATAATTCTCAAACATAAGATGAATTAGTTTTAATACGCTCCGTTGCCTCGGGAGTAAACTGTAGGAAAGGTATACTCCCTGTATACCTATTTTTTTTTAAACAAATAGGTTTACATGTGTATCAAAGAAAGCTGAAAATTTTTACAACTTTTTAAAATTGCCCATAACATGCCCTCACTTATCACTAATGTTGTCCACTCCCCACCACATCCGCCACTCATCTCCTCGTCTACTTCTCACCCGTCCTCATCTCCCTACCCCTTTCCTCATCCTGTGGCATCCTTTCTTTTTTTTTGCCCTCAATCTATCCCTTTTCTTTAGCCTTTCTAGCCCTTGATTTGTCACCTAGAACCCACATTTGTCACTTTTTTCCCTCATCCCTCAACCTCTCCCTTTGATCTTGAATTCACCAATCTCCCACCATAGCGCCACTTGTCACACCTCTCTCCGATCACCAGTTACTTGCCACCTCTGATCGCACATTGCATGTCGCCTCCAATTGCCAATTGATATTCAACTTGAGGATTGTCATTTGGGTTATTTTGATTTTGATGAAACATTATTCAAGGGCATAAATGTTATTTGAGTTGATAAAAATTTCAAAAAAAAAGAGAAAATATTGTTGCAAAGAATATGAGACAAAAGGATTAGTCAATTTTCAAATCTGTAGTGTATGGATGCTAAAAAAAATAATTAAAATACTCATTATTGCCATGAAGATCAAAAAGTTAAAAATAATAAGTAATTTAATGAAAATTTTAAATAAAATAATAGGTAAAAATGTTATTAACCTAAGCAACAATTTATATGTAAAATAAAGTAGTAGTAATACATGTCTTGATATTATATGCAATAATTTAAATAAAAACTTCTTATCTGGTAAATTCATAAGAAATCTTATTCAAAATAAACAGAATATAGTTCATACTAGCAATAGAATAGAAATTAGATAAGAAACTATAAAATATCTAAATAAAGATAATTATGTAAAGCACTATGAAAAAATTTTAACAGTTAACAAACTTTTGAGTATAATTTGTACATTAGCATCAATTTATATAAGATTTTATCTTCACACACTGTTTGTAAATTTTGGATTGATGGATACGAATAATATATGTTCAAAAAATTTAGATTTATTGTAAAGTGTCACTCTACTAAAACAAGCACGAGAGAAGTAAGAAAAAAAATTGTGTATAGTTATTTTAAATATTAGTTCAAAAAACATAGTCTCAGTCATCTAGAGCTGCCATTAAGGGACATCGACCCTAGCTGTACTACCCCAAACAATGTTTAGATTTTGAGAAATAAGCAAGTTACTTCAAATATTTTATATCAACTTAATTTAAAAAAAAAACATAATTATATCGAGGCATTCATATGCTAGATTTTGACATAAGATAAACCAAATGTAAGACTAAATACAATTAGCCTAACCTACCCCTTACCAATAGAGATAACAAAAATAATCTTCTTCCCTCTACCCTTCCTGAACCTCGCACCTGAACTCAACCTTACCTTCAAAGCTTTTGGGAGATTACGAATGCAACTAACTCTAGTAGGGAAGAATATATATGCAAGAGAAATGAATTTATTGTTTTGTATTAGGCTACTAAAACATTTATGACAAAAATAAAAAAAAATAAAAAGATGAGTACAAGTATTTTAAGTATTAGTTTCAATCATATAGTTTTGGCCCCCTAGTGCATTGAACACCAAAAGGACACCAATCCTAACCACCACTCTCCCAAACTGCCAAATTTATCTTTTATGCCTTTCAGGTTTTGAGAAATAGGCAAGTTACATCCCACACTTTCCAACAACTTATTAAAAAAAATGCAGCTACATCAATACATACAAATAGTTGGTTTTGGTATAGGATAATCAAATTAAAACTAAGTATAATTGGTCTAACTTGCTCCCTTCCAATATAGATGACGATAAATCTCTCTTGCCCTTATCCTCCCTAAACCCAGCAACTTGAAGCCAACCCTACATGTGAAGCCTGCAGAGGTTACGAGTTTAACTAATTATTCTTGATCATACCGCTAAAAAATTATCTCTATAATTTGACTTTTATCTAAAAATGAAATCATAATCTAGGGTAAATTTTCCTATATTACTTTATTTTATAACTTTTTACTTATTAATTATTTGTAGACATACTTATTTTAAAATATACATAAAAAATATTGAAAGAAATAAAGCGCGTCTCCTTCTACCCATGAGGTGCAAAAGAACTTGTTTACATATTGGGAGAGCTAGAGTTTAGCAAACCCTCCCTGAGCCTTCCTTTTCACATATATACCTAATCAGGTAGACCATTACATATAATTGGCCTAACCTGCCCCCTTAAGTAAAATAAATACTTTCTTCGTCTTGCAAAATTTGACACTTTTACCATATTTAACTAAAGTTTAACATAAATATATTCATACTAATTTTTATTATAAAAATTCCTAAAAATTATATTTATAATTATAGCCTTTAAGGAACTATTGTTATATAAAACGTGTATATTTTTATAAAAAAATTTGAAAGAAAAAAAATCATGAATTATTTGTTGTGAATGGTAAAGAAGATAACTTTTGAGAGATAAAGAGAATATGTACTTTATATGGAAAGATTTGTACTTTGTTAAATTTTTTTTTTTTTTACAAATAAAAAAAGATCTACTACATTTCATGATTATTGTTTAAAAAACTAATCATCTATGACATAGGATAGGTTTGTAGTCGGGTCAAGTCAAATCCGAACACCCTTAACTTGAGCTAACTTTTCATCAAAATCACAATTTGATATTAAACCTATATTAAGTAAATCTTGGCTATTGGTTAATTTATATTTCAAAAAATTAATATTAATAACAACTAATAAATGCATGAAAAAAAGAATGGGGAAGCCAATTCCCAACGCTATGGTTAAAAGTTTAAATACTTGGCTAGGCAAAGGGTATTAATAATTAAGTCTTAAATTAATAGTATTTATAGTAAAATTCACCAAATATGGGCATTGAGATGATTACTAGTTCGGTAACTATTTTACTTCAATTTTGCAACTTTGACAACATGTCTAGCAGTCCCAGGGTGGGCATCAGGCCAGGCTAACCTGCTTCCAACATCGGTCAAACTTGGGCACTACTGATTAGTGAATCCTCGTAAGGTCACGCTCTAATCTGGCCGATATTGGGCCTCTGCACAACAGCCTGATAAATAGAAATTAAAAAAAAAAACAAATGGATGCCAACCCTAGCCCAACCAATGCTCAGTCCAGGGATTAGGCAAGCGAGTCTTGGGCCTTCAGCTCTACAGCCCATACTTTGTCAGGCTAGGCAAGTTTGGCGCAATTGTCACCCTATGGCAAATCTGTTCTGATATCTAGATGCAGCCCACGCCTTCGACGACTCCATCAAGGTCCCGACCTAGGTTACATAAAAACACCTCCCTAATTACCACTCCCGACTCCAGAGCGCGTTTTCACGCTTTCGGCGCGATAGCGCCATAAATTCGCGCTCCAAGGAAATGGAAATCGCGCTCTGGTTATTTAAGTTCGCGAATTTCATTTGCAGTTAGAATTTCAACTTTAATTCTTGAGTTTTGTCGTGATCTCGTGATACGTCAGTTCAGGCTGCCGTGTGCGTCCCTTCTTCTTACTCAAGTAAGAGACTCAGAGCTAAACCCTAAAAACAGAAAAAAAACAATTCAAAATCGAATCCTATGTTTAGATGCGAATTATGCGATCTCGTTAAAACCACAAACAAGACATCGTAGCCAAGAAATTCCGAAGCAGCAACTGCAGCTGTGTGGAATTTAATTCAACAGCAGCAAAAAATTGGGAGTGGGCAGCAACAAATACTGGTGAGTTTTTTCTTGAAATAATTAACAATGTTCTTTATTTTTTCGTGAATGACGAACATGCCTCTGTTTTATGCTTGATTAGTGAAGCAATATATGGTTTCTGTTTGTTCATGTGTGCCGCCAAATTGTATACGATCTCTGTTTGTTCGTCTGTTGTTGCTCTGTTTTTGCGTCGTCTGTTGTTGCTCTATTTTTGCGTCGTCTCTGCTCTGTTTTTTTATGCGTGGCAGGCAGCGGGCAGCCTCTGTTGCGTGGTCTTTAGTACTCTCTAGGCTTATACATGTGTCTCTGTTTTTTGCGTGAAAGAAGAACATCATGCGTCTGAGAGTAAGATTGTTGCTCGTGCATGTGTGGCAAGTCTTTTGTGCGTGATTCATGAAGCTGAAAGTAAAAGTATTTTGTGCGTGATTCATGAACCAGAGAAGCAAACAAGGAAGAAATTTTCGTGCTACGTCAGACAAAAGTAGTTAATTAAATTGATTCTAGAAACGAAAGCTAGAATCTTCATTTTATAACAACCGAGGAAATGGACAATTTTATTGTGGTTTTAAAACAAAATAATTACAAGTATTTATTTAACAAATATTCCCAGTAGCATGTTCCTTGCACATGTAGCATTTTGTTTTGTAGTTGAATTGAAGCAATATAGCCGCTTGTATTAGTGTTAGGTGTTGACTGTCTAGTGTTAGGTCTTAGGTGTTGACTGTCTGTGGTGTTGTTTCTTGTTTGTTGACTTGAGTCTTGGCGTGTTATTGTTCCTCAATTATTTGATTGCCTATAAAAAAATATATATTGGGTTTTTAACCTTCAGCCATTATATTGTGATGTTTAGGAAACACCTTTGGCAATCTATAATTACTAGATTTTAAGCATAAATTACTTACTGAAGTGTTAAAAATAATTATGCCATGCCATCTTGGAATTTTTGTAGTTATTGGCTCTTCCTCCATTTATCCGTTTATCCCATCTTGATCAAATACTATTATTTCTTATTTGTAGCTACAATGGAAGAAAATTACAATGAACAAAGAGGAGATTCACAATCAAGAAAAGATTCAATTGGAGACACCGATGACCAATGCAAAGAATTGAACTCTACACCTTTGAGAATGTATGTGACATACATTGAGAATAAAAAGGACAAGTGGATCTGTAATTTTGGTTGCAAAGCAGAACCTTACACGGGAACCTACTCTCGTATAAGAGCTCGCTTAATTGGACTGTTACCTGGACAACGAGCTCAAGGGATTGCTATTTGCAATAAAATAACAAAACATGAAAGAGCTGAACTGAAAAAAGAAGAAGAAGAGGCTCAAAAAGTTTTTGGGGGTAGTACCCGTAAGACCCCTCTTCCCAGTTTACCCATTGTTCCACCAACACATGATATGAATAGGGCACGTGAATAGGGAACAAAGCATATTGGGGAATTGTTTAAGTTATCTTCTAGAGAAGAAACTGATAGTATTATTGCTAGATACTTTTATGGTTGTGGAATCCCTTTTAACACTGCAAGATCTCCATTCTGGGTTGATGTTGTCAGAGCAATAAATGAAGCTCCTAAAGGATATAAGCCTCCAAATTATGAGAAAATAAGGACTATCCTTCTTGATAGAGAAATGATGAAAATTGATCGTGCTTTAATTCCTATTAAAGAACAATGGCATCAGTATGGAGTTTCAATAGTCTCAGATGGTTGGTCTAATATCAAAAACCAACCATTGATAAATGTTTTGTCTATTTCAGGAGGAAGAGCTATATTCTTGAATGCTGTTGATTGTTCTGATGATGAGAAAAATGCTCAATTTATTACTGATATTTTGCTTAAGGCTATTTAAATTATAGGGACATACAGTGTTATGCAAATTTTAACAGATAATGCTTCTAATTGTAAAGTTGCTAGAGATATCATTCAAGCTAGACATCCCCATATTCTTTGGTCTGGTTGTATGGCCCATATACTTAGTCTTCTTATGAAAGATCTTGCCAAGGCATCTCATCCGGAGTTGTCATTTTTCAATGATTGTTATGAAAAGGCAAAAGGAATGGTGAACTATATAAAGAATCATACTTTTGTGTTACATATCTTCAGAACCTTTTCAGCATTGGATGTGATTCAAGTGAAAAAAACCAGATTTGGCCATCATTATGTAGTATTAGACCGTCTTCTTCGAGTGAAAAATGCTTTGATAAGCATGGTTTTGAATGAAGAGTGGGAAAACCTTAAAAAAGGCAATTCTAGATCGAATTTGGAGCATGATCAAGTTAAAAAAGTGGTGTTGGATGATGAGTTTTGGAGACAAGTGAAATTCATAGTGTCTATCACAAAACCAATTTGGAACATGATTCGCTTTTGTGACTCTGATAAAGTAGTTGTTAGGGAGGTGTATCAAAGAATAGAAGATATGATAGGTTCCATTGAAGAAGTGTTACAGCATGACATTGTTTTGTACAGAATCGTGGAAATTTTGGTTTTTGAAAGATGGAGAAAAATGAATTTGTCGCTGCACACACTTGCTTATGTACTTACTCCATTTTATTATTCACAAGCATGACTGCAAAAATTAGGTCCTTGTGGAAAGAGGAGGATCAAGCCTCATGCCAATCCATTTGTGCAAGGTATGTATAATTTTCCAATCATGTTTATTTTGTTCTAAATCTTTTTTGTAAAGTTGCTACATTCTACATTCAGTTTTTCTTTTGTGTGATTATTGCATTTTACATGAAGAACTAGATTAGATAAAAAAAAACAATTGACACAAAGTGGCCAAATTTATGTTATGTGTTCATCATGTAATTTATTTTTTCTATTATTACTAATAATAAGAATAATTTATTGTAACATTTTTAGGGACTTATTTGAATGTGGTTGATCGATTAGTTCATGATTTAAGAGAGACACCATTAATTCGTCAGCAGCTTAGTGACTTTACAAGTGATGGAGGAGTATTTGCTCGACCTCAGGCTATTGAAGATAGAAAAATAATGAGTGCTATGCGGATCGAGCTGAATCGTTGGTATATGTGCACTATAATAATAGATTATTGACACGTTACAGAGAAGATTATGAATCATCATACAAGGGTTGGGATGATTTTACATATGATGATGTCCTGGACAATGACATGGAGGCAATTCATAGAAAAGATCACACATTTCTTTATGGAGATGAGGAACCTCAGATTTCTTCCCAAGTATCAAGTTCCAATCAAGCACAATCTAACTTGTCCCAAGTGCGTAGAGAAGAAATAGCCCGTGACAAAAGACCCAAAAATAATTAGGTGTTTTTTCTAGTCCTAGAGTAGTCGTCGTATTTGGTTTAGTTTTTGAACTTGAGTTTGATACTTATTACTTGTTATGGAAATATCTTATATCAAAGTTGGATATTCATTTACTTGTTATGTCTACATTTAATATTATATATATATATATATATATATATATATATATATATATATATATAACGCTTTCGAGCCGCTCCCGTTCTCTATATTTTTTGAAGTTTAATGAATTCGTGCTCTCGCTCCCGCTCTATGCAACTTAGGTCCTAACCAACGATGAGCAACGAGCTCAAGGAGATGATCGAAGCCACCTACGACCTCAACATCAATGACCAAGAAGATCGAGAACAATAAAGGAAGTTGTTGGGGAACGGGAACTCATATCCGCTGGAGCAGGAGGCCAGTAGGAAATGCTTGGGCTCACGAAGTTATTGGTTCTGGTCAAGAATGATCCATCAGCCAGTTACAGTTGGTTCTGCGTAGGTACTTAGCAATGGCTGCAATGCCTATACTTTTACATATCTTTCTTTTCTTTTCTTTTCTTTTTTTTTTTTTTGTTTCAGAGAATCAGTAGCTTTTGGTTTCTAAGAATATTATCCATTTACCTCCAAATAATTGAATCAAAATTGGTTGGGACGAAGGATTGGTGAAAGCAACCGCCGAGACTGGAAAAAGCGATCACGTCTCCACACAACACACGCCATTATATATCGGTGAACGTACGTTTGCCAAGCAACTCCTTTGGCATTGTGAATATCAATCACAATTCCCTGCTGTTGACAGTTCACAACGCACAACTCACAAACTATTTGCAATTTTTTTTTAAATTTAGTTTGCATCAACCCTTAACCCTCCCTAGTTATTGCAATCTCCGCCGAAACAAGGAAGAGCTGCGAGCCATTTCCTGCTATATTTGAAATTACTTATACACCCCTGCATGTTAACAGTTTTCTGTCCAAAGCACCAGATAATATGGGCATAAAAGTAAATGCACGATCCCCGCAACTCTTCCACAAGAAAAGCGCGCTTAGTTCCATTGCCTGCAAAGTGCAAAGGCAAAGTCTGGTAGCAATGCCACCTTATAAACGTGTGTTCCTCCTATCACATTATCATATCTCATAAAAAACAGCTGAAGACCCAAATCTGACTCGACCTGTCAAAAATGTCGCTGCCGGAGAACCTCAGACCCGATGAGGCAAGCCCCGATTGGATGAACAAAGGCGACAACGCGTGGCAACTCACAGCGGCCACTCTGGTGGGCCTCCAGAGCGTGCCGGGCCTTGTGATTCTCTACGGGAGCATAGTGAAGAAGAAATGGGCCGTGAACTCGGCCTTCATGGCCCTCTACGCCTTCGCGGCGGTCTTGGTCTGCTGGGTCGGGTGGGGCTACCGGATGTCATTCGGGGAGGAGTCGGTCCACTTCATGGGCCTGCCCAACATTTCGTTGGACGAAAAGTACCTGCTGAAGCAAGCTTTCTCCGGCAAATTCCCCAACGCTACGATGATCTATTTCCAGTTTGTTTTTGCTGCCATCACTCTGATACTGATCGCCGGGGCATTGCTGGGACGGATGAATTTCCACGCCTGGATGTTGTTCGTGCCGCTCTGGCTGACGTTTTCGTACACCATTTGTGCCTATAGCATTTGGTATCCCAAAGGTTGGCTTGCCAAACTGGGGATTATCGATTACTCCGGCGGATACGTCATCCATCTGTCAGCTGGTGTTGCTGGTTTTACAGCTGCTTTTTGGGTAATTAATCAAGCATAACTAATCATTGTGTTAGATAGGGAGAAGACTAGAGAGTAGTAGTAGTAGTAGTAGTACTATTTTTCGTTGCCCCATAAAAACTAAAATTCACGTTCATGGCTGTGGTTGTTGGAAGGTGGGGCCAAGGGCGACGAGGGACAGGGAGAGGTTCCCCCCCAACAACATATTGCTGATGCTGGCGGGGGCCGGGCTGCTTTGGATGGGCTGGACAGGATTCAACGGTGGAGATCCCTACACAGTCAGCACCGACGCATCTCTGGCAGTCCTTAACACCCACGTGTGCACTGCCACCAGTTTGCTCACCTGGCTCCTCCTCGACATCCTCTTCTTCGGCAAACCTTCCGTCATCGGCGCCACCCAAGGCATGATCACCGGTTTAGTTTGCATCACCCCCGCCGCCGGTAATCGATTATCTTACCAGCATTTTAATGTCATAAATGTTTAATTTTATTTCTTGAATTTCTAATTTCACGAGTCTGGAACTCGATCGAATGAAATCATACTAATTAATTAACAGATTTAATTAAATATAGTACTATTAATTAATGAGGTTTACATAAATGGAGTACTGTAAGTGAATGAAACAAACACGCAGGAGTGGTGCAAGGATGGGCGGCGATCATAATGGGGATTATGTCTGGAAGCATCCCGTGGTACACAATGATGGTGCTCCACAAGGAGATATGGCTGCTGAAGCAAGTGGACGACACGATGGCCGTCTTCCACACCCACGCCATCGCCGGCAGCCTCGGCGGCATCCTCACCGGCTTCTTCGCAGTCCCAAAGCTCAGCCGCCTCTTCTACCTCATCGATGACTGGCAGCACTACATCGGCCTCGCCTACGGCCTCCAGAGCCACCGCCCGGGCGCGGGTTTGAAGCAGATGGGAGTCCAGTTACTCGGGATCGTCTTCGTCGTCTGCGTCAACGTCTTCACGACCAGCGTGATCTGTAATCTGATCAAGCTGATTGTGCCGCTGCGGCTGTCCGACGAAGAGCTTCAGACCGGCGACGACGCCATCCACGGCGAGGAGGCGTACGCACTGTGGGGAGACGGGGAGAAGTACGAGTCCAAACACACATCCGTTTTCGAGGATTTTTCCAAGGTGGGAGGCGAGGTCCAGATGGCGTGATATGGAATATGGTTGGGTGCTGAGATTTTGCATTGCGAGTTTTCGTTTGGTTGGGCTTGCATGTGTTTAGATCCGTTTGTTTCGATCGGTTGCAGCATGGTAATTTGGATTTATATTGTGCACTGGACAGCAATAACAAGAAGCTAGCTATTTGTCTTCTCTTGACCTTTAGCTGCAAGACTCCGTACTCCTGTTCCATTCGCTGTTTGTAGTACTTTTAATTGTACAAGGTATTCGTCGTTTTCATTTTTTTCCATAAAAACTCTTCGTTTTCATTTTGTTATTAGAGAATTATACTCCAGAACGTAACACGTGGCCTACAAGTAGGATTTCGCTCCATGTGCCGGGGTTTGTTTACTAGTGCCTGATGAGTCCTACATGGCACGCGCGAGCCCAAGTGCATTTTTTTTTCTTTTTTAAAGTATTTAGTAACATGTTAGCCAATATGCACCAACAACCCCCAACTTACATGAAGCGGACTAGTTAGTCCCCATAGTTGGACTCAATGAAGAGAAGTCTTCAAACTTGTGAAAATAGGGTAGCTCAGTCCATTTTGCGCTATCAGCCATCCTTCCATGGGCTAAACTGCACCATTAGCCCTTGGACTCAATTAATTGTTTCATTTTCTTTATAGATATCTTATACTTATAATTTAGTCGCTTAAGTTGATATTTACTTTATTTCATAGTATAAAATATTCATCTTAATATTTTTAATTTTTTATCAGCTTATGTCCATAAAAAATCAGGTGCTTTGTTTTTCGTATTTTTAATACTATATATATACATAATACCACTTTCCATATACAAAATTTCCCTTTATATAGAGTACATGACCATGCAATCTATAGCTAGTCTATTTTTGCAATAAAAAATGTATCAAGTCATGTACTTTGTGCAACAAAAAATACTATTTTGGTGGAACACTAGTTTATTTGTAATAAAACATAAAAAAGATAAACCTAAATACAAAAATACAATGGGTTTCTTTTTTTTTTTTTATTTGTATCTAATAACTAGTTATCCATTCATCAAATCATATATTGAAACAATGAATTTAAAAAAAAATTTATGCAATTTATTAACACCCAATTTGTTTTAGCTTTAGTCAATTGACTATAAATGACTTATTTTTATTTTTACATATTTTTTACTTGAAACTAATTTTAATTAATAGCCAACATTATGTAGCTGCAATAATCAATTGAAAATATAATTTTTATAATCTTACTAAATTTTTATGAATTTTTCTAGTTTCAAGCCTTAAAAAATAAAAACTCATAAAAATTTAACAACATCCTAAAAATTTACTTTCAAATTGATTATTGTATCTACATAACATTGGCTTTCAAATAAAATTAGTTTCAGGTAAAAAAGATGTAAAAGTAAAAAAAATTTATTGACTTTAGACAAAACGAATTGGCCATATAATTTTTTACAAGATTCTTTTTTCCTGATTGTTTCATTTCTTTGCATTTCACCATCAATGATGAAAAAATAGGTGCTTGGTAGTCTAAGATATAAGTCTACCATTTGATTCAAACAATTGATTCATATGATGTCGGCACCAGTAATCATTTTGTACTTTTTGTTGATTTAATCAATGACATCCAACATCAGTATATTTTTTAATACAAAAGTTATGTTGTATTTTTAATATATTTTTTATTTCATTAAAAGGAGAAAACTCTAGTATTTTTAAATATATACTAGTATAAATTTGCATTATCAAATAAATGAATGTTTTACTAAAGGTAGTTTTTTTTACTGCATACAGTGCATGATTTGATGTATTTTTTTATTTCAAAAATCTACTACTAGCTATAGATTGGATGGGTCATGTACTTTATTGAAAAAGAAATTTTATTTACTAAAAGTAGTATTATTTAATTAAAAAATAAACATATTTTGTATCAAAAAATACATGAAAAACAAAGCAACAAGTATTTTTGTATTTCTTTTGTTAAAGTATTCAATAAAATATTTTTTTAAATATTGCTTTTGCTAATGTTGGTACATTCTTTTGTTTAGCTTTGGGTATGTGTAGTTGATTTGTCATTTAAGATCTAAGTAGGGCAATATTTGGACAATTTTTTAGATGATTATTTTCAAATTTAATCTTTTTATGTGAATTTAACATTATTCAAAGGTTAATACTTCATCTTTTATTGTCACTTGAGAATTTCTTTACAAGGAATTCATTTTTTTAATAAAATTTTCACATTCACTTGATTAAGAAGGAGAAAATCATAAAAGAACACATGCTTTTGCATAAAATAATAATGATGATGATTATGATGATGATGTTAGGATATGTTGAAGTGTAATGGGCCATTATGTTTTATTTTAATTTTAATATATTATTGTGTGTTATTTCTATGTAGACTGACTATTGTTCAAATTGTCAACTTATCAAAAAAGACATGAAAAACAAAGCACCAAGTATTAAAAAATTATAATTTTTGTATTAAAAATATATAAAAAACAAAGCATCCGGTTTTTTATGGACATAAAACAATAAAAAAAAATAAAAATATTATGATGGAATTTTATATTATGAAATAAAGTAAACACCAACTTAAGTGCCTAAATTATAAGTATAAGATATCTAGAAAGGAGATTGAACAACTAAATGAGTCCAAGGAGCAGGGACGTAGCCAAAATTCGTGCTTAGGGGCGCTGGAGCGAAGGCGTGGATGTGAATATATTGTTCGCTCGCCGTTCACTCTACTAAAGTTTAGGAAACTTACAATTACCCCTTGAGATTTGCCCTAACTTATAGTTTGTCCCATTTTATTTTTGAAAACCTACACGTTATCTTATGTTTTCTTTGCACTGTTCAATAACCACTTCTAAAATTATAATTTAAATTATACGATAGTCATCTTTTTATAATTTCAATATTCCTAATTTTTTTTTTTAGTTAAGAGACATTATAATTATCAGTTTTTTCTTTCTATAAATGTAATTTTCTTCCTATAAATACATATCAGTATTTTTTTATAGTCAGTTAGCTGTAAAAAAAAACATAAAAAATCTTGAACTTTCTGGAACATTAATAAGTCACCTTATTTTCACAATTTTTAGGGCTTCTATTTACTGAATCCAAGTTTAGAAACTAACTCATCCGTTTTATGTAAGTTGGGGGGTTGTTGGCGCACTTTGGCCAAACTTATTTACAAATAGTGGCAAAACTAAAGGGATCTAGGATAGGCCCCCACCATGCTAAAATTATAAAAAAATATTAATTTTTTTAAAAAAATTAAAGGTAAATGCATTAATGCCCATCTTTAAAATTGATCAAATTCTTTTATAAATACTTATAGTTTAAGATAAAATTTGTTTTGACTTGTTCTTTATTAAAATTCTAGGTTTGCCCCTGTTTAGAGGTATATAATAGAAGATGTATTAGTATTCTAAGAAAGAGGAGGAAAATATCAATTTTTGTAAGAAACGTAAGACAACCAAATCAGCTTTATATAACATTTTTTATAAATGTGATAAGGAGGCTAAGTTATAACTCCCGACCTCCTCATGATGTCTCCAATACTTTAGCCATTAAGCCAAAGCTATGAGGACTCAAGTGCATTTCATACTTACTGTTGAGGGAATTCTTTCAAATAATTTCATGAACTTTGATCCTTCCATAAATTTCAACTTTTTTTTTATAAGTTTGATATGAATGTATTTATATTATTATTTTTCAAAAAAAAATTTAGAAAAGAATATATTTAAAAACTATAGATTTCAACTTATCATTTGTATAAAAAAATTATATTTATATACCAAAACTTGTTTAAATATCTAGCATTTGTATGGGATCAAAAAATTTGAACGGTTAAATAAATAATCAGTAGGAACCATAATCTTCGCTTTGATTATTTTTAATTAAAAAATAAAAAAAATTATTAAATAAATGTAAAATATATGAGATCATGTCACAGGAACAAAAATTCATCTTATGAATCTTAATTAAATTCAAAGCTCATCGTGAAACCACTTCATCTAACAAAAACAATATACTAGAGGGTTTTCTAAGGGTACACTCTATATTGGGCAACACTACTTATTTTTTTTCTTCCAACCAGGTTCACTATGTTATAACAAGGTATCATGCTTCATATAACGCGTCCAACTATAATTCTTTTCGCTAGTTGTGCCAGTGTTGCTAACTTTGACAATTTTTTTTGGCTTAAACGTGCAAATCATCCCTCAACCTTGGTGAATCAGACAAATTGGTCCCTAAAGTGTGACTTATCATGACTTGGTACCTAATGTTTATAAATTGCTATAACCTAGTCCTATAAGTTCAATTGGGTATGCGACTTAGTTCCTTTAGCAAGCATAGACAATCACATGTACTTGACGTCGTTAAGGAGGGGATGATGCAGATAAAATGGCACTAAGTTGCTGCTATTGGACGATTTACTGGAGAGGCTGAACAGAATATATTTGAAACTTGCAAAAGATTGCCTGCCGTCATCTTTAAACAAATCGATGTAAGGGTTAGAATGAATTAGCAACATTAGCCTATGTCCAGTTCATCGGTGTCATTAAGGTGGGACTTGGAGAAGAAATTGGTAGTAGAAGGAATGCCGATACCAAAAAAACTAACCGCTACTTTGCAACCCAGAAGTAGAGCAAGAGCGAAGTTGGGTTCATGAGAACTAAGTCCAAAGGCCTGAAAATTTTATAACGAGCTGAAGAAAGTAAAATTGCTGATTTTTCCTAACAGCCAGCTTGCTAGTTTCTTGAACTCGCTGTTTACAGAGGGGAATGCGAATAAGGTGAAAATTATATACAATGACACAAAGACAAAAATAGAGGTTGAGATATGGAAAAAGGATGAGCAAAATGTTGCCAAGAGTCACTAAAAGATCGAGTAGTTGTGCAACGATATGAAGAATTCCGCTCAAGTTCAAGGTAAGAAATCAAAGGCGAACTTGTCTATTAATAAATCGAGTAGTTGTGCACTCTTTCATTAATAAATACCAACCAATTTTACTTGTCTATTTTCTAACCAAAAATAAAAATTCTTGTTCCTTACTTCTAGTTAAGTCTTCCAATGGTCAAATAGTCCCCTTTGTCCTTGGACAGAAAAGGAGCAACAATAGCTCAAATGGTAGCCTTTGTCCTTTTTGTACCTTCAAACTCTTTTTTTTGCAGCCTTTTCTACCACCTTAGCACAGCCTAGATAAAGATGCCTTTTCCACATTAGCTTTATAAGTAATGTCATTTCACCCTCCATCCACTTAAGGACTAAGTCAAGATGAGTCACAAATTGCGAATTTAGGCTAAATTTTTTAGGGAAAAATGACAAATCATGTCTATAGATTTTATTTATCATGCACCTAACACCGTAAAACTTATGAATCTAAAAACTTGAAGCATATTTTTCATCTCACCTCTGAGCACCATTTTCTTTTTCTCTTTTTCCCCACTTGATTCTTTAAGTGATTAATAGAAAATTCCAAAAAAAAGGGAAAAAAGCACAATCAAATGTTATCGTCTCCTAGTCCGACAAGGATGAAAGCAATATTGAAAATAATCTAAGACCCAATTTGTTTTAACTTAAGTCAACTAATTTGTTTTTACTTTTACATCTTTTTTACTTGAAATCAATTCATTTAAAATTCAATATTATGTAGATGCAAAATATATTTGAAAGTAAATTTTTATGATGTTGTTAAATTTTTATTATTTTTTCTTTTTTAATGCATTAAACTAGAAAAATTCAGAAAAAATTTAATAAGATTATAAAAAATTATATTTTCAATAGATTATTACAACTACATAATATTAACTTTTAATCAAAATTAATTTTGGATAAAAATAACATAAAAATAAAAATAAATTATTTTATAATTAACTGACTTTAGTTAAAATAAATTGACTGTAAATCTCTTATAACCGATAAGTAATCACAGTGTCATTTGAACAACCCTGTAGAAAGAAATATCTCAAATCAACCAATCCATGGCCGATCGTCACCACGCCCACTGTGCCCATTCCCGCCAACCGCTACTCCAATTGCAGTTTCGTCCAAACACCGTCTCTCCTCTCTCAATTCCTTTTGGTCCAAATCCTCTCTCTTCTTCCTCCTCCTTGTCCCCACTCCCCCTCACCTTCCGCTTTCTCTGCTCCCTTCTCTTTCCTCTACTCATCCACTTCTTCTTTTTCTCCCTCCTCGAGTTGATTGGCTGTTTGCCAAACACGGATACTCCTGTCTCGAACAATGTAGAAAAGCCAAGCCTGAAGTAGACGGATCCAATAGAAGAACAATGGCTGATGGAGCTTCAGGGAGCTCTTATGTAAGTTCTTCCTTCTTGGAAGAAATCATCAGCCGCATCACAGTGGCATCTGAATCTACAATTTCCCACAAATCGAGGGCACTAAGATCTTCTACCACAGTTTCACCCACCACTGCAGCTGGCCCGATGTCACCTAGAACTCCTCGCGCCACCAAATCATCTCCCTTGACTTCTCTAGACACAATCTTATCGGAACTCTCTCACCCGACATCTCCCACCACCGATTCCTTCTCAATCTTTCACTCGCTACCAACCAACTCACTAGCAGTATCTAGGCGAAGCACTCGCTCTCTCCAACTTGCCGGAATGTATCACTGAGCTCCCAACCTTTGTCATCTTAGAAGGAACGATTATGCGAGTTGGATCCAGACATCGTATGAAGAATGAGATTTTTTGGGAAAAAATACACCAAAATCCCCTGAGGTTTGGTAAAATTTACAGTTTCATCCCCCATTTTTCAAAAATAGACCCTAACCCCCTTGAGGTTCAGTGAAACATACATTTATCCATCTCTAGAGCTAACTCCGTCAATGACCGTTAAAAAAAACGGAAAACTTTGCTTATTCGTCCTAGTCTTCTTTGTTCAATCACTTTACTCCCCAAACTTTTACACCTAACCAGCTACCCACTGCTCCTCCTCTCATGACGCTCTCATCCCGTCCGCCTGGGGATCGTCGTCCCTCCCCTTGAATTTGCCCCCACCAGATCATCTCCTCCTCGGCCCCACCCGATTCGCCCCCAGACTTGTTCGAAATTGCCTAGGCCGCCTCAATTCTGCTCCGGAATCCACCTGGGCCACCCAGATTTGTTCGAAATCGCCCTCACCAAACGAACAAGTTTGAATGATTTTCCAAACGATTTTGAACAGGGAAAAGATTCCTAGGCCACACGATCTCGCTCTCGCTCTCTCTCTCTCACCGAACCCAAACGTGACAAATTCAATTGATCTGGAGCTGTCTTCCAAACCCAGGCGAAGAACGAGATCGGCGGCCTCATCATCGACGTCGTCGGAGTTTGCCTCTCCTTCCGTGCTTTGTTCGCCATCGTCGTCGGAGCTCCCTTCATCGGTCACCTGGTTAGTCGTCGGAGGCGGAATTCTGTGAATCGTGGAGTCTCCTGATTCCGATTTTGATCTGCGCCTCAATTCCGATGCCGCCTCAATCTCCGGGTGAACACGCTGCGAGAGAGAAGAGTGGATCGATGAGAAGACCCACGCGGGTGGTAATTTGTTTTGTTAGCTAAATGGAAAGTTTAGTTAAAGATGGGGCAAAACATTTGATGCGAAAGTTTGGGACAAAAATTTTTTATGAGAGAAGGCTGGAAGGGCAAAATAAGTATTTTTCTTTTTTCTGTAAAGGGCATAAGTGTGTGCTAGTTTAAATGTTTTAACGGAAGTTAACGACGGAGGGGGTTTAGCGTAGGTTTTATTGAACCTTCGCGGTTTGTGTAGGTTTCTAAAAAATAAGGGACACAACTATATGTTGAACAAAATCTCAAAGGGGGGTTTTTGGTAATTATTCCATTTCTTTTGGAATACTTGGATATTTTTTGGGAATAAACTAGTGGGAAAATCCCTTCCAGGTTTGATGATTTTGTGAGAAAAAAATAATGGTAAGTAATAAAATAAATTAAAATCTTTGATTTTAGATTTAGCCCAAGAAGTTCTGTTGCCGATCACCTCTGCCTTGGGTATAGGTTTTGACAATTGATCAAGATTTCAAGTGGACAGGGGAATGAGAGAGATGTGTACATAAGTGATGTGAGGATGGTGATTGAAATGTTATATCCTAAGTTTTAGATTGCTGAAAGTATGATGAAAAAATTCTAGAGACTATAGTCAACATTTTCAATCAAGATTCTGTCAAAGATAACAGTCCAAACCTCGAAAGGAGTTTTTGGTAATTATTCAATTTTTTTTTAATAAACTAGTGGGAAAATCCCTTCCAGGTTTGATGATTTTGTGAGAAAAAAATAATGGTAAGTAATAAAATAAATTAAAATCTTTGATTTTAGATTTAGCCCAAGAAGTTCTGTTGCTGACCGCCTCTGCCTTGGGTATAGGTTTTGACAATTGATCAAGATTTCAAGTGGATAGGGGAGTGAGAGAGATGTGTACATAAGTGATGTGAGGATGGTGATTAAAATGTTATATCCTAAGTTTTAGATTGCTGAAAGTATGATGAAAAAATTCTAGAGACTATAGTCAACATTTTCAATAAAGATTCTGTAAAAAATAACAGTCCAAACCTCAAAAGGAGTTTTTGGTAATTATTCTATTTTTTTTCGGAATACTTGGATATTTTTTAGGAATAAACTAGTGGGAAAATCCCTTCCAGGTTTGATGATTTTGTGAGAAAAAAATAATGGTAAGTAATAAAATAAATTAAAATCTTTGATTTTAGATTTAGCCCAAGAAGTTCTGTTGCCGATCGCCTCTGCCTTGGGTATAGGTTTTGACAATTGATCAAGATTTTAAGTGGACAGGGGAGTGAAAGAGATGTGTACATAAGTGATGTGAGGATGGTGATTGAAATGTTATATCCTAAGTTTTAGATTGCTGAAAGTATGATGAAAAAATTCTAGAGACTATAGTCAACATTTTCAATCAAGATTTTGTCAAAGATAACGACCCAAAACTCAAAAGGAGTTTTTGGTAATTATTCTATTTTTTTCGGAATACTTGGATATTTTTTCGGAATAAACTAGTGGGAAAATCCCTTCTAGGTTTGATGATTTTGTGAGAAAAAAATAATGGTAATTGTAAAATAAATTAAAATCTTTGACTTTAGATTCAGCCCAATAAGTTCTGTTGCCGACCACCTCTGTTTTGGGTATAGGTTTGGACAATTGGTCAAGATTTCAAGTGGATAGGGGAGTGAGAGAGATTTGTGCATAAGTGATGTGAAGATGGTGATAGAAATGTTAGATTCATAAGTTTTAGGTTGCTGAAAGTATAACGAAAAAATTTTAGAGACCATAGTCAACATTTTTAACCAAGATTTTATCAAAGATAACAATCCAAACCTCAAAAGGGGGTTTTTGGTAATTATTCTATTTTTTTGGAATACTTGGATATTTTTTCAGAATAAACTAGTAGGAAAATCCCTTCCAGGTTTGATGATTTTGTGAGAAAAAAATAATGGTTGTAATAAAATAAAATAAATTTTTTGATTTTAGATTTAGCCCAAGAAGTTCTGTTGCCAACCACCTCTGTTTTGGGTATAGGTTTGGATAATTGATCAAGATTTCAAGTGGATAGGAGAGTGACAGAGATTTGTGCATAAGTGATGTGAAGCTGGTGGTTGAAATGTTAAAGTCATAAATTTTATATTAGTGAAAGTACGATGAAAAAATTTTAAAGACTATAGCCAATATTTTCAACCAAGATTCTATTAAAGATAACAGTCCAAATAATTAAAAAAGAAAAACTCTAATAGGATGTATTTTATAAGGTGTAGTATTTTTCTGGGACAAAATAAATATACGTGGCTCTGTTGGGATTAAAAAAAAAAACAAAGGAAACTAAACCTCATATGGAATTCACCATTTTTTAATTGTATGAGTTGGCAAAGTTGGAGCGGCTTTCGCGTAATGCTTTTAGGCCCCAAAAGTGGAGCTGGTGGCATGGCAGTATTAGAGGTCATTGCGCTACAGGGGAATTGGCAGCGGAGAATAGATTTCATGAGATGGCAGACGGGCAGGTCGAATGACAACTCAAAAAAGCTCACCAGCAACAACAGCAAGTACCGGTCTGCATCATGATTCTTATACAGTTTAAACTTTATCTCTTCCTATTTATTTGCTTTCTTTTTTAATTTAAATTTATTTATATTATTAATTTTTAAAAATAAAAAATTATATGTAGAAACTATAAGAGTCATTTATCATTCATGTATAAAATTTTTTTATTTATATATAAAAATATTAAAAATAAAAAATTATAGATTAATTTTTATGAATGATAAATTGTACAGAAAATAGGAGATAAAGGTGGTATTAATTTATAAAATTTGTTTGTAAATAATGTATTATTTTTACTTCTTTTTTTACATCAATATCATCTCAAAACTAATAATTTACACTCGAATATGCATTTTCTATGAAGTAAATCCCCAAGGCTAAAAAAATTAAAATTTAATTAATTTTTATAAAATTTTTTTTTAGATTTTTTAGACTTTTTAACGTCTAAGGTTTGAGGTGTTTAGTAATTTGAAAAAAAAATTTCAACATAGTCATATAATTTTTTTACTTTAGGTTAGCATTCCCACTCTCACACTCTCACTCTCATTTTTATAATATTTTTATTTACTTGAATTTTAAAAAATCCGCTATCATTTCTTTTAGGATGCTTTGTTGACTTAAATTATAAATAGCTGTTGATAGACAAAATCGAAAGAAGAATTAGAAAATATGCACATCACACTCACAGGAATATACCGTAGGCTTTCTTTTTTTGAAACCGGTTGCTCGCAGTTCCTGTACTAAAAGAAAAAGATGCTATAAAGGAACAAATAATTATGTGTTGAGTACCATTTTACGAATTAGTGTTTACAGGAAAAATATATACTATACATCAATGAGTTGATCTAAATGAAAGGGCTCACAGATCTAATATAAAGTTAGAATTTTCCTTATTCGACCTAAAATTTTATTTATGGAAAATGCTTGATTTGAAGGAATTCGAACTTTGAAGTCTGATAAAATTGGGAAGAGATTAGTCTTCGCATATCGATTGAAAAGAAACTTTGGATGTAACAAAGAAAAGAGAAAGGAACTGTACCTCTAAAAAATATGTCATTTTTTCAATTATTTGTTTCTGCACCCAAATATTACTCCTGTTACTTTTTCACACATATAAATCGTTTTGCAAATGTATCATAATTGTTATGTAAAATTCATAAGTATTTATTATTATAATAATTGTGATGTTTAATAAGAGTTAACTTTGAAGCAACATAATTTAATACACTTATATGACACATAATTCATAATTTTACACTTTGGAGTTTCACCTAATGACCTAATCTCTAAGTTTATGAATGTCTCCTATCTAAAGACATACAGTTTGTGACAAAAAGAAGCCGTTACCCCTTAATGTAAATTTACATTTAAACTAAACTCAAATAGCGATAGCTATATTATGATCGAATGAATGGAGTATATGGAATATTTTTTCAAGCAAATTCAATTGAAAAGTGAAAATGCAAAATGCTAGAAGAGAAGTGGTTTTTTTTTTCACATTTATGTGTTTGGGTTCATGTTTAAAGGAAAAATCAGTAAGTTGTCATTATGGAGTGTTTTGAGTTTTTTCTTTATAATATTGTACTAATATTCTCTAATTATATTAGGCCTTTGCTGATTTAAATATAATTGCCTGGGACAGGACAAAATTCTTTCGAAGTGCGTCTGAGCGGTTGAGATGTCACCCGAGGTACACAAGCAAGGGGTAAAATCGTCTCTAAGGCCTGGCCATTTAAAATTCGCTAATTTTCCACCACTGGGCTAATTGGCTAAAGAAATCGAAAGAAAGGAACAACTCTCGAAGCTAAACAGTGACAAAGAAAAGTCGCTGCTGTGCTCTGCCTCCCAAAGCCAAGAGGGAAAAGATCGAGACTTGTACCGACCCTTTCAGATCTGCAGGTCGCAGAACTGGTCTAATGCGGTCAAACTGACATTCTCATTCCAGTCAAAGATAGAGAAGGCGACAAGTGAAGATGATCGCTCTCGTTTCTGGCCTCTGAATTGTACCGCCCCTATGGACTCCGAAACGGCGTCGTCGTCGGCCGACGAGCAGCAGGCTTCTGGTTCGGCGTCTGATACCAGAGGCAAGCACCGGGTTACGGCTGAACTCAAGCGCGCCGAGCAAGAATCCAAGTTCCTCGAGGTTGGTTTATGCTTCCTTCTGCTAAAAAAAAAAAAAAAAGGAACTTTTCTGCCTTGTTCCGGGGAAATTATAAACTTCTCTGTTTTTTCGAGTTCAATTTTTGGTGGGTGCTGTTTGTTTATCCGTGAGAATGCGATTGTGTTTTCTCTGATTTTTTATTTTATTGGTTTTTGATAATTCTGGGAGTGAAGAGAAACAGAAGTTCGGGATCTTGGAATATACAAAGAAAAGGAAATGCCTTTTGTAGAAAAGGACCGAGATTGATTTCTTTTTTGTAACCTTTTCTCTTCCTTGGAAACTTTCGGACAGATGAACTAAAAAAGAAAAAAAAAAAAAAGGAACAAAATTGGATCTCCGTTCGAATGGTATTGGTGAGATTTTTTTTACATAGCTTGGTGAGGTTCTATCCCTCTAAGTGGAAGATCCGAGTACGGACCATTAGATTTGCTATGGAGACATTTTCTAGTGGATATGAAGCTTCCTGTCATTTTTCTCTGCATTTTTGTTTCTGATACATTCTCAGTGAAAGTTAGATTGCTTTTCCGCGGTGCAATAATCCTCAAAAGCTTTTGTTGGAGATAATGTTTGTTGTAATTTGCTTATTGTTTGGCACTAACTAATGGTATCTGAATGTTTTAATCCCTTAATTATTCACATTGCTGGCGAAGTTGGAATGTTATAGATACATTTAGTCTTTCTCATGTTGGAATTTTACTTGCAATGTAATTTTCAACACATGCCTCCTTGGACTTAATTCCATTAACGCTAATCATCATTTGAAGCTGTTTGATATCTCTTATCAACTGAATCCTGTCAACTCCATCAAGCTTTGCCCTCATACCTTTCAACTGCAATTCAATATGGCTCCATGACATCTTAAGATCTATGAAGAAATAGAAACAGTGGAAAAATCAATCAAAGCGATAATTATCTACTGGAATCACTTTTTCAGCTATACATTCCCATGGATAGGCTGTCATTTTGGCCCTTCTAATAATCACACCAGCGCTGTTTCGTTAGGAATCTGGTGCACATTCAAAAAAGAGCCAGACTCAAGTAGGTGTTGTTGAGGCTTATATTTCACTGTCTTTGTCTTGGTTTCTTTGTGTGTTTGCCACTGTTACTGCTGTATGGAGTTTTAGTTAACATATTTTAGTTATGAAAATTAGGGGATGTGCGCCACACTTAGGCTCCTTTCCTTTAAGCATTTGCAGTGCAAGCATAACTAACCATTCTGATATTTAGTTTTCCTTCACATACTCCATGTCAGTTGTGCTGGATATTAATGTAAAATATCAGTTCGCAATAGGATAGGAGGACAACATTGTATTCGAATCACTTTAACCGTATTTGAAAAGCCAACAGTTGCTTGAAGTTGAAGATACCAAAACTTTGGTGTAGTTGGCACTGTCTAGTTCTTTCCTAACCTTTGCTTTTTCCCCTTCAATCCAGAACGAGATGAAAGAGCTTGAACAAACTGATCGTGCTTCAACTGTGTGTCAAGAGTAAGTGCAACTGACCTTGATATTTTTCTGAAGAAGGAAAATGCTCCGATTTGAAAAATGTACCTGCTTCTGGTATTCAGAAGATGATGCTATCATTATGCACCTTTAGCAATTGTCCATTTATTGACTGGTTTTTTACGCTTACAAGCTATAGCACTTGGTTGAAGGTCATATTCATGAGGATTGATACATCTCCTTTTTGGTGTCCTCCAGATTGCTGCATACAATTGAGATCGAACCTGATCCACTGCTCCCATTGTAATTTAACTGACTTATGCGTCTTTTTTTTTGTGGCTTATTTTAAGCTGCTTTGTCCTTGATGTTTCTGCTTGATTCTGATTACAGAACTAATGGTCCTCTAAATCAGTTATGGGACCGGTGGTTTGAAGGGCCGCAGAATCCAGAAGGCTGCAAATGTCAGATATTGTGATCTGAAGAATGATGGCAGAGATTTGTGACACGACGAGGCATTTAACTTCAGCAAAAAATTGTTCGCATGAATTTTCCGCAGGCTGTTCACTCTTATGTAAACCTTCAATTTTTGGAAGATTTTTTTAACTGTGAAAGTCATCTGGTGTTTAGATCCAGTTTGTGAATGAAAGGCCTCTGCTAAAAGTGTCAGTTTTAGCACCCATTTATCACAAATATTTTTCTTAATATTTACAGTGAAGAGCTCTGGGGAAGGAAAGAGCAACAAGGGAACAGGTTGAAAATTATCACAGAACTTGGGTGGTAGAAGGCTTCTAAGCGCAGCAAGATGTTCATCAGAAATGTCAGGAGGAACTCCTGGTCTCAGCTTAGTGGACCTGAAGTGTACGACGCCTCCATTGTTGTCTTATATGCGCCAAGGCATGGATGTGAACCTTAGGTTTCGGCTTTGGCAATGAATTTGAAGACCACTTATACAGCAAAGAAGCGACTGGTGATTTAGCATCACAACTGTCGAACAAGTCATGGCAACTATGTTCTGCCTGATCAGCAGCATCACTAGAACTGCAGCTAGCAACAGAGCATTGGCTGCTCTCTTCATTAATTGTGATGAAGAATGCCGTCTTGAGCACCTTGAAGACGTAATTTCTTTCATCCACCGGGTGAAACGTCCAAGAACTACCGGAACTGCTAAAAATAACGAATTCTTTAGATAAATGCATATCACCAGATTCAGAATTACACATACATTCATACATTCAAGACAAAAGAAAAATTGTATCTTAAATTTAGGTAAGATGATCTTAGTCCTAGAGAAATAAGTAAATCATAATTAGATAAAAAATTTTAGAACTAAATATATTAATCTCAGAGACGGCATTCTTCCACACAGTGAACGGTGCCACCAGACTTATCTATACAGGGAATTGGCATGTCTCATAGGCGGTGGTGTAAACCATCCTCTGCGGAGGGGCTATGAGGCCAATGTCTAAACCAGTGGCTTCGTTGCTTATATCTAATGAGGCGTCCAAGGCCGGTGGTCAATTCTCTAATTTTAAGTCTAGGGTCTTATTAAAACGGAGGAGATTAGAGGAGGTTAAGAAAGCATAAAATAAGAGGAAGAGGAGGCAATGGGTGGGGAATGATAGAGGACAATAATCTAAGGGAATTAATTGAGGTGGATGCCTGGTTGTAACAATTTAATAGTTTAGGGATAAATCTGCAACATAAGGCATAGCTTTGGGACTACTTGTACACTTTACCTATTTATTATATATACCTTTGGTTCTCAGTTCAACTTGGGGTTAGTTTTATATGGAATCAGAACCAACCAAAAAACTGATAATTATTCCACTGATAGAACCAACTCGTGACTTATCGTCAACTTTTACCCTAACTCAATCCAACCCACCTCTATTGGCTCCAATAAAACCATGGTTCTACCCAATCCAAACTCACCCCTAATCCAACAGAAGAATATAAGCTGCAAAAAATCTCCTGCTATGTGAATCAGCACAACAGCGATATATTCATGGGACAGAAAACATGCCATTAGCTTCCGGATTGTAATCCACTTATCGTCATGTCATGCTCGTCGCAGTGTTAACTTAGGTCAACAGCTCTTTTAGCTCCTGAGACCCAAAGAACCGAACCACAGACAAGTTCTTATTCCTCACAGCCTCTGTGACAGATCCTCCTTTCCAGCACCCTTCATCAAACACCTCTAACCAACCATCGTTCGCTCACTCATGTGGAGGCTGGGGTCTCATGGTTCTCCTCACAACCCTCTCCACCACTTGCTGTTCTTCGCTTTCGACCAGTGATGTGTACGTTACAATAGTAGTCACCTTCTTCAAAAACAACACTTGCAGGAAACCAGGACACAAGAGGATCTTCTTCACTTCTCAGTACCTCAACCAAATTTCCTTCTCTGAATTTCATTTTCTCAAACCTCCACGCTAGAACAAAATAAGGTGTAAGTTAATACAAACAATACCACGACATTTTAAGGGTTGAAAAGCAACCGTCCAAGGTGCAAAGTCCGAATTCTGCTGAGTACATAAATTCATGTCCATATATAGAAACTTGAATATCATATTTATGGATCGGAAAAGGGAATTGAGCAACATTCAACCAGAAAATCCATTGCAATACTAATAATCAGATCGCTAGATTGAACTGTTAATCACACATCAGGCCAGCAGGGCCACACTCGGGTACTTTTAGACCACCTGCATCATTAAGTTTCAAAATTTCCTACAATTCCTCCAATCAAGAAGCCCTGAACTTTCATTTTAAAAGAATGCAACTTTGGCAGGAACAACAACAACCACCCAGAATTTGAAGCAGAAGATTCTCAAAGACTACGAACCTAAGGAGCCATAAGAGAACAAAACCAAAGTAACCCCTTATTTCAACTCTGTTTTGGTAACAAATCATAGCCACGGTTCCTGCCGCGAATTCCCAATGGCCCAAAATGTCTGGGCCGGTGTCCAACAGTCTCTGACCCTAAACAGATCTGCAAAAGCGCCTTCCTTGTAAGTCATATTTATCAACAAAATAGGCTGTTGCTACGGCAATTTGTTGTCCCGTGGCCTGGTTGACTGGGGAGTAAACTTTGAAAACCAGAGGACAAACTCAAAGCACCATATCTTTAGAGACTCGAATATGGTGAACTGGGGAGTCAATTGGCTGAAAGGAAAGTTTAAAGACCAGTTAAACAAAATGCCAGTTTTGAGAACTTTTCTGTATTTATCCATATGACTAGATACTGTTCATTTTCGGCTCATAGATCTAAAATAATTTGGAACTCCCTTCAATTTACACTTTATCTACCACTAAACTATGGTAACTCTAAAAAAAATAATAAAACTATTGCAACATATTGTATTGTTGGCAGTTCTAATTTTTTTGTACCATTTTCATATTCAGGAAATTACTTTATCATATCATTTTTCAAATTATTATTTTAGTATTTATTTTTTTCAATTTTCTGAAACTGCGTTTAAAAAGTTAGTGACAAGCATGAAAATAACATATAAAATTTTTAACTTTCATATTTTCGAATCAAATCAAATTGTTGAATAGATATATGATGGGGAGCATGTATAATATGCAGATTGAAAAAAATGAAATGAAACCGTGGCAAACTAAATTCAACGCGATTTATTAATGCTAGTAGCAGGAAAAAAAAACCGGAATGTTGTGTGAAATAATGCTGGGCACGTGGAGTCTAAAGATATGAAGTCGCCTAATTATTCCTGTAGCTAGAAGTTTGAATGAAGCCTATAGAACCTAGTCACGTTGCCATGCCGGCGCCTGACTAATACTACTCTAACCCTTAAGTCGGTAATTAGATTCCTTAATCTAATCTAACTTTCTGACAGACATAAACGGCGTTATTTTAATCTAATCTAAATATTGATACTAGTATTATCTTTTTACCCCGGTGTTCGAAAACAATACTACTTCATACCTTCCACTTTCTTTGCACTTTCTTTACACCATTTAATTTTTTTATTAGTTTAACTTAAATTTATATATATATATATATATATCTTAATTTATCATTTATATGTAAAGGTATTTTATTTATATATTAAAATTTTAAAAATAAAAAATTATGTATTAATTGATGAAAAATAAATGGTTGAGTCAATTTTTACTTACCCCAAGGTAAAAAACTTAACTCATGGCGTATCATCACAGTCCTGGGATTAGAATTATACTTTTTCTTTGCTACCGCACTTTCTTTAACTCAATTCATTTTAATTTAAGTTGACTGACTTTAAAATGATTTATTTTTATTTTTATGTTCTTTTGACCTTTAACTATTTTTAATTAAAATTTAATATTCTATAGCTGCAATAATTTATTGAAAATATAATTTCTATAATTTTGCTAAATTTTTATGAATTTTTCTAGTTTAAGGCATTAAAAAATTTATAAAAATTTAACAACACTATAAAAATTTACTTTCAAATAGATATTTATATCTACATAATATTGACTTTCAAATGAAATTGATTTCAGGTAAAAAAGTATAAAAATAAAAATATATTAGTTGATTTAAATTAAAACGAATTGACTCTGTAATATTTTTTTTTTTTTACCTTTCGCACATAGTTTATCAGTTTATAACACAAAAAAAATTAAAAAATATATGTTAAATAAATGGATCCTGCTAGCATAATGATCCCGCAAAATGATGACTGAAGTGGGTAATTGAAAGGTGGTTGATTCACTATATTTAATGGCTCACATCAATGTCATTTTAATTGACATCAAGCTAGCCTATTTCCGTAAAAATTAGTTGTTCAAAACAATCAAGCTCTGTTGTACAATATATATATATATATATATATATATATATATATATATATATATATAAGATTTTCGTTAGGGGTTTGGACGAAGGAGTGTTTTATCTCTTATTTTTTAAAAACCAATACTTATCCCCTCGAAAGTTAATACAATTATTCACTGTTACTAAATAAAAGAGAAAATATTTAACTTTGTCCTCCTAGCTTCCTTTTTTGTAACTTTACCTCCAACTTTTAATATCAATACAAGTCAATCCCCTGAACAAATTAGAAATTTCACTTAAAAGTTGAAGGAAAAAAAAACAAATTGAAGATTTGATTCCCGATCCCAAATCTTCGAACTCCAAAATTTTAGCAACCTCTAATCCAATCGCGGCAAACAAAATCAGAAATCGTCGTTGCCGGCCTCCGATTCGTTGAAGAAGAGAAGCCCCATGGGTTCCGATCAGTTCCGTTAATGTCGTCGGCCATCCCCATTGGCACCAGAAGGACCACGTCACCGCCACCACCCAATTTGTCGATGTCGTTGTTCACGATAAGCGCCTTCTCTCCGGTGGATTGGTGGACAAATGGGCTCCCCCAGCAAAAGTCGCCTTCTCTCCAGTAGAGCTTAGAGCGGCAAAGCTGATCCCAAACCCAAATTGCAACCACCGCATCTTGAACCCAAATCAATCCCCTTTTTTATCTTCGCCTAAGTTTGGTTGTTTGGTCGATAGCATAGCTCAATTGACCCTGCTAATGGTAACCAGAGAATCCCCAGACCCTCGCCATGAGAATCGAGAGAGGAAAGGAGAAGTGAGATGGTGGAAGAAGCACCGGATGTTCAGCGTTGGTGATGTTCGACAATCAGGCTGTGGTGTGATGATATCAATCGGGGAAAGGGAGGAATTTGCATGACCTGCTCAGGGAAGAATTCTTAAAATCAAGCAAAAGGGCTTTCGGGCGGCATCCACTGCAAAAATCCAAGAATCCCCACTTAGAACCTCATACGGTGGCATTCATCTTCAAAGCCATAACTGGCTGAGACCCACGTTCTTTGTGAAATCTATTACAACCGTACCACGCTCATGAACACCGGTCAAGATTCTGACCAGGATCTTCATCGACCACAATCACGACTGCTTCGCCGTCCTCCTAGATTTCTAGGGCATCGGTAATCTCGACTTCCTCACGGCGAGGGCAGCGAAATGGGTCTAAGGCAGAAACGATCTTCACAACCCTCGTCTTGCATGCTGCTAAATCTGGGTCAATACAAAGTCGACTTAGAGACCTCACGAGGTTTTATCGACACATACCGGAGAAGGGATTTCTAGTTTTCTAGGTTTGGGATTTCTGGACTTAGTATTTCTGGAGAATGGATTAATTGATTGTTACAAACGAGTTGCAAAGTTTAGGGCTCTTGTTAATCACTGAAAGAAGTTGGGGGCAAAGTTTACAAGAATGAAAGATAGGAGGACAAAATTAAGCATTTTCTCTATTCTTTTGTAATGGTTAATCACAGTATTAACTTTTGAGGGGGCAAATGTGAGTTTATGAAAAATGGTGGATAAAACTATAGATTCGAACAAATCTCAATGGGGTTTTGGTAACTCTCTCTCTCACCCTCTTTTTCTCTCTTTCATGAAGCTGAAGTTAAAAAAAATACTGATAATTACTAATATAACTTGATCACTTAACATACTAAAATTGATGTACAAAATTTTACATTTACCATTACCATTGTTAATGTATGTGCCTAACTGATTCTGCTACTGCTACTAGTAAGTTTGTTAATGAATAATGATTTAATACCAGGAAGTGTTGGGCAGGGTAAGTTGGTGGGATGATGGGGAGGCATGTGAAGGGGGCATGGATGGACGAGGCTTTTGCCAGAGATGCTCCGATTCCCAAGTAAAGTGGAGTGTGGGAAAAAAACAGAGGCTTAAAAGACCGTTAAGCATCGCTTTTCCCCTCGCTTTTCACTTCTCTCTGCTTTGAGCCTTTCGCCCACCCACTTCCCGAATTACTCCTTTACCCTTTCGCCAAACTAGGTTATGTTAAACATTTAAATGCTAATAAAAATGAGGTTGAGTTCATGACTTTAATTTATATTTATGTATAAACAGTTATAATAAAAATGATTGCATGAAATAATATATGAATGTAGTTTCTTCTTTTGTATTGCTCATATGTTATATGTACCGATATTTTGTCAATGAATTAGACTTTAAATCTCCGAACAAATAATTAAAATTTAAATTTATCAATATTTATATATAAATAAAGATTTAAATTTAAAATAGAATAAAGAATAAAAATTATGATTAACTTTATTCACATTAATTCAATTTCAATTTATAAAAAAAATTATATCCACAACCACAACACAAGTATAGAATTAGTTATCAACAAAATACTACTCCCTCAGCCTCAAGTTCTTTGAAATAATCATTATTTAAAAATTAATATATAATTCTTTATTTTTAACATTTTAGTATATAAATGAAAAATCTTTATATATAAATGATAAATAAAGAACAGTACTTTTTAAAAATATTTTTAAATTTTTTTCTAACAAATAACAATATGAATAAGTTTAAATTAAATTGTTTAAAATAATATGAAATAGAGGAGTAACAAATTGCATGTGAAGTTTGAGTGGGGATAGAGCATGTGGGTTTGGGGAACAGAAGTGGCAGTGTTAAAATTGAAGGGGGTCCATGTACATCCCCTAAAACCCAGCGGGAGGCTGGGAGAAATCCGAATCTGTTCATCATTGGTTCAGCATTCCCCAAATCCATTTTAATCCAATCAAAGTTTTTTGCTCTTAAAATACTAATCCATCCCTTCTGTCCTAGCACATGATCACTGCATAAAAATAACTTATATATGCGGCCAGGCCACTGCATCTGCACCATAGCCTTAGGCACATTTCTCTTGACAGGTTTCAACATTCCCTTTATTTATTACTCCATTCCTTTTCCTTAGCATACGCTCTACTCTACAGTATAGCATCGAATCTATCATCCTCTAATTCTGTGACTTCATAGTCTTCAACTTATAGGTGAAGAGCCCAAAACTTTTAGTTTTGTCTGCCTAAAAAGAAGTTAGCTGTGATGCTATGGAACAAAAACAGTAACTTTGGCAACATTCCTCCTATCTTCCTATATATCTAGCTAGTTATCATATCATGTGTAATTACCCCTTTACCATTACTATTTGACTTTTAATTTACATTTGCCCCTCAAACTTTTGCCAATTGCCATTGCCCACGTAAGATAACCCCTATATATATATATCCCATGACAATTGATATGTTTTGAAATTGTTGCGTTTTAAAATGAATGTCATAATTTTATATATTTATATTGTTTTTTTTCAAAAAATAAAATAAAATCACCACATAGCACTAAGTCATTTACATATATTTAGCATGACCTTTTACTCTAATTGTCTGATGTAGTTAATTGGACAATCATCACATAAGAAATAATACATGTTATGTTTGTCTTACACGTCGTCGACTCATCGTTAATATTTACAAAAAAGAGGGGAAATGTGTCAACCATTTTAAAACAGTGAGTGGGATAAACAATTAAGCGCTAATTACAGTTTTCTCTATAAGGTTTAATTACGTAAATTTATTTTGTATTTTGGCCCTTGTGTATGATTTATTTTAATTTTTACAGTGTTCAATATCAATTTTTCAATTGATAAATTAAAATGTACAATAATTCCCTCTCAATAAAATTAAGGAATTTAAAAATAATCTAATAATTAGCTAATATTTTAAATTATTAACTTTTCATCTACCTAAATATAAAAGTCCTTTTCCTCTTAATTAAAGAGATAAAGTGTAATTTTCTTAATAGCATGGAACAAAGTGTAATTTCACCTAAATCTTAAGATGTAAGTTGTAATTAGCCTAACAGTTAAAATAGTAATAATTTTATTTAAGATTTTCCATTCTGAAAAAATTATTTTAAGTGAACTTTGCGCATTTCCTAATCAGATATTGTACATCCTACAATAAATGAGAATGACTTTTCATAAACAAAAAAGTTAATTTGTTGTATAATTGATAAAAAAAAATCTCTAGCTAATGATCAAGGATGAAACAAATTAAGGAGCACAAAACATGCAATGTCTAAATAAGGGCGTCCAGGCACAATGGTTTACTTTGATTTCACCCTAGCATAGTTGGATTTAGTACGATAATTGGATTAAATTTAAGCCTGGGTTTTCTGGGCTATATATTGGGCCGTAAACAAGTGTATGTTTTTTTTAATGAACAAATATTAATTTTCGTTTTTGGATCTTAAAGCCGGGCACAAAAGGACTTCCCATGGAGACTCCAACAGAAATCTAGGCAGGAAGAGAAATTTTTGCTTGCTTGTGAAACAAAAATAGTGACACAAGGTTGCAAGTCCATGCAACGGTCTCCAAGATCGACAATAAACTTGCCCTTTACGTTGTATGATCGTTCTCGCATTAATTTCCCACAGAGCTGTGCATCTTCATGCTTTCTAGGGGTTCCTACGCACTTCATTTCATAAGTAACAGGCTCTTTTATTTTTATTCTGACTTTTTTTTTTTGGTAGTTTAAGTAGCAAAATGTGAGTTGATTTCACTAGAAAAATATTACTCCTGTTTTATTTCAATTTTCTGCCTTAATTTTAACTTAAATTTATTTATATTATTATTCAACAAAAAAATTAAAAAAAATTGCATTTAAAATCTATGATTCTTATAATTTCTAAATATAATTTTTTAAAAAAATTTAGCAACTAATGATATAAAAAAATTTGAGTTAAAAAACTAAAATAAAACAAACAATATGGGCAGAGGTAATACATGTTTCAATTTTATACTTTTTTATTGGGCCAGTTACATGTCATAACCTCAAAACATATCATAACCTTCTATTTATTAATTCTATCTCTATTTAGTATTTTGAAGGTTTTGTCAAATGATAACTTCAAATGCATCAAGATTACTTCTAGACTTTAAGTCAATGTTCAAGCATCTCCCAAAGCAAAACTACTATTACTAACTTATAATCATGTTTTGTACCAATTATGACCAATGAAAAAAAAAAGTACGACCAGGTTACTTCCCTGCATGAATTACTGTTCACCACTCATTTTGCTTATGGTTTCAAAGCAAATGAGCTTATTTTGACAACCAAATAGGAGGTATATAACCATCCTTTCAAACTGAATTAACCGATTATTAGATAATACACTTGAAACCAAATAAATCAATTGATATACAATTGGTTATTGGATTATACATTTAAAATAAAATAAAATCTAGTAATATATGATTAGTTATTGGATTATACAATTAAAACAAAAAAGACCGAATAGTAATAAATATTTTACCATTATTCATATTGATCTTAGATATATAAAGCTATATTTCCTACTAATATTGGATTATATGTTGTTTATCCTTCTTTAATTTTAGGTAAGAGGGGTGGGTAAATTTTTGAATATTTAACTTATCTTTTTATTTACTATGTGTATAGGTTTTAGAAAGAGAAACCGAGTGAACCTAACATAAATGTAATTCTGACTATTCAAATCGGTTTTAATGTGTAATTATGATAATTTGAATATATTTTGTAAAATTCAAAAATTAATTAAATTATTATATTCGTATCGGGTTCAAACCAAGCCAACCGAATATTCACTGATCACCATCAATGATTTGATCCAAAAAATAAAAATAATCTCAAATTTATTTTAATGCCCTCTGAATTTTGAGAAATATAGAATGTTATATATCTATCATTCACAAACGCTTAAAGATACCCCTTAACTCCCTTAACATACTTCTAATTGCTTGTAGAACATAGTTGCCATATTGTTTAAATTAGAGTTTCAAAAAATTGTTCTTGGACAATATAAAAAAAAAGAGTTGAGAGTAATGTGTGGGTTTTCAAAAATAGAGGAGACATTAAATTATACATTTTCTTACTTTTAAAAGTTGTATAACTACCCCAAGAAACATGTCTGCAAATCTACTTGCAAATGATGACAGTTAAGCTAGTGAAATCCAATAATAATGTCAATGTTACGTAAGAGTTTTTATAAATTAAGTAACTAAAAATTTTATCTTCTTTATTTCCAGTTGGAACATACAAATCGTTTTGTAGCAGTTGAGCTGCTAATAGCGTGGGCAAAAATTGCAGTATTAATTATTATACTGCTTGCTCTCCACCCGCCTTTTTAGATTTTTAAAAAGATTCGATTTCAGTTAACGTTTTTTTTTTTTGGTAATTAAAGCATTTGGTGGTGTAGGAAAATTTCAAAATTTCAATGGTTAGATAGGCGTGAAAAAAAGTTTTCGATGGGCCATTGCATTTGTATATATTCATGAATGATTATTATGAGACTTCTTTTAAATCTATATTTACAAAGAAAGTGCGGATATCTTGAAATAAAAGTGGAATATTCACATTACTAATATATCACCTATAAGACTTTATGGGGTAGCTCTACCAAGAACGCTCTTCCTAAAAGGACCATATATGCACCTATAATTTGGTTTATGTTCATACAATAATTGAAAAGTTATATATTTGACACTCTAATCAAGTGGTTGGAGTATTGGATATGGTCTTTTTTGTGTCCTTGTAAAAATATTTGAACATCTGATGTCATATATAATTAAGTATCAATCAATTTCAAAGGGACGAGTTTTGAAATGAGAAACTAATCAAGCTCTTACTCACATGTTTTTAATGTTTTGAAACGAGCAAATTCTTTTCCAATAACATGTTTATGTTTAAATATTATTTTTTGAGCAAATAGAATAATACTGAAAAAATGCTATGTTTCAATCTAAAAGTTTCAGTGCACTTATTAGATTCCAATGCACTTACGAGACATTAAACTTGGCAATATAATCTCAACAGAATTTTAAAACTATATAATATGTGTGCGCGCGCATGTTTGGGATTAAGTAATGTACCTTTTTTCATTTTTAGTAGTTATTCACTTAAGTTTTAAAACAATTGAAAGTTATTAAAAAAAGTAGTTTTATAGGCTTGTCTTTTCATTAGGCCAGATATGAAAAAAATAATAAAATTTAAATAGATCCTAAAAATATATTAAAAAGATAGAACATTAACTTTAAAATAATATCGGTTGCAGAAAAAAAAAATCAATAAAAGCATAAAAGAATGCCTTACTTGACGTGCGAAATGAATATTGTGCCCCATGGATTAAAAGGCTACCAGTTTATGTAAATCGCATTTGAACTCACGGTGAAGTTAGCATTTAAAGTTCCATGCACGATGTAACCCCTCGTCGTTCAAGGTAAGAGAGAGTAAAGTATCGTCACCAATCCATGCCGACAATTCAATGTCAGGACATAGATTGAAGGAACTGGTTGGGTTTCGGATAGATACCTTGGAATCTTTCACCATCGTTACAAGTTTTGGATCAAAAACCAAAGCTCCAGAAACAGTTTTATCGTATACTAACAATTGCAACTAGTTTATAAGGCGAACTCAGTGGAGCTGGGCCTGGGCGGCCCTTCATTTGACGTCTACAGGAGAAAGAAAGGTTGCCAAATGGAGCTGGATGGGCACCTAAAACAAAACAAAACAAAACAAAACAATTTCCCTTTTTCCACTAACAAGCAAGTTTCCAAATTACTAGTGCGAGTTGGCTTTTTTGGACAACAAATCACAAAAAAATATAAATATAAATAAATTCCGTAACTGTGTAATTTCCCTGTCAACTCTTCAGATCAACTGCCACTGGAGGAAAGCCCATATCAGACTCAGATCCTAAACAACTGTAAGGTGGATCGTCTCAAAATAGCCTCCAAAGATTACGCAACGTCATTAGCTACTATTCGGGAACAAAAAACAGAAAATCACAGTATTTTGGGCACTTAAAAATCAAAATTATAATCGAACAAAAAAACAAAATTTAAATCAAGAAAGTGCGTTTTATTAGCGCAGTGCTGGTCATCGTTCAAAGTCACGAGAATCAAGGGCCTGGATTAATGACACGTAGAGAGAGAGCCTCTTTCTAGACTCTCATGCTCCAGGTATGGGGGCTTTTCCGTCATTTAGTATGTTTCAAGGATAATCTTGTCATTTTGGATTCCTTCCTACCCTGCTCGTCGCTTTTAAAGACCAGAAAAGCGGGAGAGGTGCATATAACTTATAAGACTGCACTTTTGCGCACACTTAAAAAATAAACACAAAGAAGAGAAAAATAAAGAGAGAGAGAGAGAGAGAGAGGTTGGAATGTGATAATTGGGAAGTTAAGGTAGATAAGTTGGGAGGGCGATAGAGAGAGAGAGAGTGTGTGTGTGTGTGTGAGGGGGACTTGTTTGGGGACAGAGAAATTTGCTACTTAAGGCTCGAGAGAGAGGTTGAAGAAGAGGCAGTGAAATTGAATGGTTTTCCTGCCTGAGAAAATGACGGCAGGTATTGGGCAGGAACCGAATCTGGAGAAGCAGATTCGGAAGCAAATGGGTTGCATGGCTGGTATCTTTCAGATCTTCGATCGCCACCAGATTCTCACCGGCAAACGCCTCTGTTCCGCCAAGACCCTCTCTTCATCTCCGGTTGGATTCTTCTCTAAAATCTGCTCTTCTACTATTCTTACTGTCTCGGTTGTTTTTCAGTTTGAAATTAGTAATTATTCTATGGGTACTGGACTTTCAGCTTGATGATTCGTCGCCCGAGCCACAGGAAAACGTGGGTTCGCCGGCGATATCGGAGGAGCTGAAGAAGAGTCCAAACGCGCGACGGATGCCATCTCCTGACCCGATTAAGAAATCGGAGCTCCGAATTTCGACGCCGGAACCGGCAAATCTGTCGCAGCTCGAGACCAAGAGTCCTCTTCCTCTTCCCGTTTTCGATTTCAAGGAAGGTACGAGGTCGTCGTGGAAATTCTCCAAAGAAGCTCCAAGGCTGTCTCTCGACAGCAGAGCCGTGGTTGATGCCAAGGGCAGTCTTAAGCCGCGAGAGATCTGCACCAACGCCTCGATTCTATCAGCCAACCGTTGTGAGACCGCCAATGACGGAGGCGATGACGGCGATAAGCAACGGCGATCGCCGAGCGTAATCGCTCGGCTAATGGGGCTCGAACCAATGCTGGATTCTGAACGGGAGTCCGCCAAGAAAGTGGAGCTCCGGAGATCCGCCTCGGAGTCCAGAGTTTCCCGGGATCTGCTCCAGAACCGATTCATTGATGGAGTCAACTTCCAGCTGAAACAAAACCAACCAGTGAATTTACGGAGCAACATTACGAGCAATGTGACAGCCGAGAACGGAGCGAAACACGGACAGGCGATGAGCAACATGCCATTCGATCCTAAAAAATACAATGCGAGGACAGCGAGAGCGGAGCCTGCCAAAGCCCCTCACAGAGGGATTGGTCAGAGAAAATGCTTCTACGATTCGGCTGATTTTTTCCCGGAGCCCAAACAGACTGTTTCCATATACGGCGAAATCGAGAAGCGTTTGAAACAGAGAGGAATCGATGAGCCATCCAAAGATCTCGAGACTCTGAAACACATTCTGGAAGCTCTGCAGCTCAAGGGCCTTCTACACTCCAACAAACACCGCAGTCCAGCAAGCAACAGGAATTTCGTGTACGAGCCCTCTTACCCACTGGAAGAATCTCCGATCGTTGTGATGAAACCAGCGAGAAGGCTTAGCACCGACTACCAACAGAGCTACAGATCGGAACCTGGCGGTCGCGGGAACCCCAATTTCACGGGCGATTTCGTTTCCGTTAGCCCGAGGCGGGATAGGCCGGAGATTGAACGCAATGTGCGGAACCAAACTAGAGGAAGGAGCTCGATTTCCCCAGCGAGAAGCGAGAGTAGCTCGAGGAGTCCAAACAGACGTAGGCCAACGAGCGTTGGGAGTCGAAGAGTAAATGATTTGACAGAACAACGGAGAGTCTCTCCGATCCATTCTCCGAGATTTCTTCCGAGAAGAAACGGGTCTGATACGGCAACGAATAGATCGCCGAGGAACAGGAAGGTAACGCCTGAAATAAACCGGAAGGTGGAGAAAGTATTCGTCCCGGCGGAGGACGAATCATCCTCTGTTTCTGAGAGCAGCATAATGAGCACGAATTCGCAAATCGACACAGAGGTAAATGAAGAATCGAGTCTGGGCACTTGAAGCCCACTGGTAGCAAAACAATTAGTGCTATTTGATTAAGTACAATTATACTACTCGTTAATTAGTGATATTTTAATTTGGAGACAGAGATGGAGAGGAGAGGAATACAGAGGGGGGAAGAATCTGCTGGAGAGGTGTGACAAGCTGCTGCAGAGCATAGCGGAGATGACGACGAACGAGTTGCAACCGAGTCCGGTGTCGGTGCTTGACTCGTCATTTTGCAAGGAGGAGTCGTCACCCTCGCCGGTCATGAAACGGAGCATCGATTTCAAAGGTAAATCTCAACCAAGTGTTAGTATTTACTAAGAGTAGTTAATTAATATACTTCGTATTTCTCCACCAACTTCATCGGATTTGGGGTTGACCGTCGTGACGTCTGTCCACACTCCAGTGCATTGTTTCCGGTACTAGCATCTTCAGTCTAGTCTCTATTCTGCACCGGGCTACTTTGTTCAGTCAAACGTGCCACGTCATACGATGCTTGAATTGGTCCTGATTTTATTTTTTTATTTTTCATTTTTTAAATCTAGAGCCTCTTTTTTTTTTTTTTTTGGGGGGGGGGGGGGGGGGGGGGGACACTACATTACTATATGTTTGGTGTAAGAACCAATCGACCAGACTGAGCCAATAGCTTCCCCGTTGGCCTTCGAGTTTCATCACCTGTGGTAATTATGAGAACTTCTGTTCTGACAGACGGGTACTTTAGATCTTAGGATTGAGTATGGATTTACTGTGGTTTGGTCTTTGGTTGTCAGGTAACAGACGCTTAAATGTGGGTTAGTTTCATTAAGGACAAATGTTTGAGTGCAAAAGACAGCCGAGTTGATTTGTTTTAATTGAATTGTACTCGGCAGATTTTTTTTTTTAAATACAAAGTTCTGTTCTTTTTTCCTTTTTTTTTTAGAAACAAAATGTTTACAGCTTTGTCGTGTTAGATTGTTATTGAATAAGTAATTCAAATAAGTGATAGACATAACATAATATTAGTATACATATGTCCCTACAAGATTTGAGTCCTTATTCAGAAGGAAGGGTGCGCCTGAAATTGTTACTGAGGCAAGGCAAGATCTGAAAGGTGGGGGACTGCCTGCCTGCAATTGCTCCCAAAAATTGCGTGGTAGGTGTTGGGGTAAAATTAGGAACTGCTGAGGCCAGAAATCATTGAAAAGCTTGCAGAGAAGCGGGATGGAAGTGCATTTGTGGAGAAGGCATTGCAGGGTAAACTAGAACAGTAAACTGACTGGCTAATGCAGGTCCCGTCCAGTTCTGCTGCTGAGCAGCAGAGCAGTGCAAGGAATGAAAAAATATTTTACCCTGTGTTGTTAACGTATGTTTCAACTTTTAGAAAGAGTGAGCTGAAGTTGCTAGCCGTAGCCTAGAGAGATACGGTGAGACATGAATCTTGGTTGCCAGAGCTTGAGTTGAGACTGACAGGTGTCCATTTGTAGGCATCACAATTTAGAGCAGCCCGTGAATCTTCGGTTACAGTAACTGCGTGGCCCACTCGCCATTAGCCTCCCCTTCCAACGGAGCCGTCACCATCCACCACCATTAGCCTTTAAACTTTTCCCAAAATTTCGTGATTAACCTTACCAACTGTCACCCTCTCCTAATTTCTCTCTGATCATACTCCAACAGTAGATTAGATTAGATAGTCATACGGTACCATGTCTTCATTTGTCCCTACTCATATCGACCCTGTTCCTCAGCTACTTGCCTCTTCCATCAATGTTTAGAGGCCCCTTTCATAATCAATTGGATACTCGTCCGCCCCCCCATCCCTTGTTGACGACCGACAAATCCCTACCATCCCAATATACGGGGAGTCCTCAAGATTTGTCCTTCACCCAACGGTCCGCCCGTCTTCTCTTCTAACTTTAAGCTCAAACCAATTCAGGTTTCTTCCTATTTTCCTTTTTTCTTTCTCATATTGCCGACTAGGCTGTCATTTTGCTTCAGAGTCTAACATGCTGTTGTTCACTTGATTCTTTTATACTTACTACTTTTAATTGAAAATGGGATTCTGCTATTCTGACCCCGTCCGGACCTTTTTGATGTAACAGAGCTACCATTTGAATGGGAGGATGACTTGTGGAGTCCTCCCGCAATCCCGTCTGCCGTATCCAGATCAGATGACTGTGATTTCCTGTACATAGCTGATGTGCTCAGAGCGACCAATTACCTGTCCGATGATTCTCAAGTGTTCCTGTTCCTTGAAAAGCAGCAGTACCTCAGAGGGGAGGACACTTCCAACGCTTCCGTGCTCCAAAGGAAGCTGATCTTTGACACCATTAACGAAATCCTCAGCAGGAAGCGCCAATTACCGCCCTGGAAGGTTGTTTCTGATCCCCTTTCTGGCGCCGGACAGACGTCCTTGCAACAAGTTTGGTCCGAGTTTCAAAAGATTAAACAAAGGGACACTTCGGAAGATCTGCTTGAAGTGATCTGCGGTGTCCTAAGGAAGGACCTGGCCGAAGATGCCATCACCGGTTGGGGCGACTGCCCTGTTGAGATGTCGGAAGCTGTCCTAGACATGGAACGACTAATATTCAAAGACTTGATCGGAGAAACGATCCGTGATCTCGCTGCTTTTTCCTACAAATGTGGCAGTAACAGAGTCCAGCTGGTGTCTCGTAGGAAGTTGGTGTTTTGAAGTGAAAACAGCAGGGATTCATTTTTACACCTCAGATCCCGCACTTGCTAGTTTTGGATTTGTTTTTAATTTAACATCCATGTATCCAGTCCCATTACAGTAATTGTTGTTAATTATTAATGATTAATGGCTATTTAACCTGAAATTAAGGAATTTCTTTCTCTCTCTGGTTAAAGAAGGAAATGTAACACAATCACTTCCAAAATAAATGAATTATGCCAGCAAGCATTGAATCCACTTTGTATTTGCAAGCTGTTAAAAGCTGTGGAATCGCATGTTATTTTAGTCGGTTTGGAAACAATTTTTATAATTAGTATTACAATTTTTGAATAATTTATTTAATGATGAAGATGAAATTATTGAAACTAAAAGTTATCATTAATTAACTTTTTAAAAATTTTAACATTAATCAGCTGGACATTAGTATCAGGTGAAGTGGATATGAATTCAGTGGCATTAGCATGTAGGATGCCCTCACGAATTCTTTAATTGATGCGTAAAGTAGCTAAAATTGGGAGAATATAAAGTGCATTGTTTTTAGCATATAAAACGTTCCAAAAAGTGTTTTTATATTTTTATGAAGTTCCAAAAAGTGCTTTGTCTCCAAGCGATGGACAATGATTCTTCAAATCAACGCCCAAATATAAAAATTATTCTTCACGGTCACCGCTTTTCTTTTTTCTGTGCGATCACTTGAGCTAGCAAGTCGTTTAATATATACGAGTTTATCTAAGTCGGACTTTTATAGAAATTTGTTTGGTTTTTTTACGATTGTAAAGTTTTAAAAAGTTGTAAAATCGCAAAATTTTACAAATAAACTCTTAGAAAAATATGAATAAATTATAACTATTTGAATTATCTTAAGAAGTTCGTACTAGACAACTTTTTCACTTATTAATATTTTAATAACATAAAGAAAGTATTATGCCATAAATATACAATACAAGAAAAATAAGTTCTACAATTCAAAATTTACAATGAGAAGTTAAAAATATTTTAATAATTTAATGAGTCACATGGAACACCATATCCAATGATTGTGTTAGCATTATCATCTTTAATGTTCATATCTTTACTTTCTTCTCTTGTCATTCATTCATTTAAGAGGCCAATTTAATTTATGTCAATGTTTGCATAATTATTGGCATTTTCTTCATTTACATCCACATTTACATTATTTTGATAATTAATGTCATCAAACTCATAAGAAAAAAGCAGCCAAGTGAGACAAAGGGTTCCAGAAAAAAAACCAAATGATTTATATATTTTCATTTTGCTATCATTTTTTAGCACAATCTCAATAAATTTGATCAATAATGTAAAGTCTTGACATTTTTAAATTTCTAATACTAATGAGACTCTATAAATTTCTACATATATGTAAGTTTTTACTGAAGCTTCATAAATTTTTTACTTCTGAACTCACAGGAATGCAAGGCCCAGTTTGTTTAGAATTAATACAAACACATCAATGTGTTCCTTGGTCTAGCTCATGATCCATTTTTAAATTATTTATGAATTACCAATAAATGTGCAATTAATTATGGCCAACCTAGGTCAACCATACACACAGCCCACCTTCTCACACCACCTGCTTCACCCATCCCTACCCTGCCCAGTGCCTACTTCAGTCCTATTGCCTCCTCACTTGCCGCTGCCCAACTGCATTTCTTCTGTCCGATCCCCCAACTAGCCTATCTGCAGAGCATGATTATGGCCCATGCACCTTGTTTGGATGAAAGACATGCCTTGTCGTGGAAGAGAATGACAACATCAATCAGTTGTAATGAATGCGGGCTAGGGCAATGGCCTCATCAAAGATCTTGCAATGCTTATGCTCTAGCTAGACAACGATGGACCTAGTTGATTGAGATAGGGTTGCAAGCAGGGGTGGGCTAGAGTGGGATGGTTGAAATTGGGGAGGGTGGAAGAAGAGCAAGGGCGGCCAAAGTTGGTGGTGAGGCTAAAAAGACAGGATCTAGCCATTGGGTCTCCGAATGGCTAAGCAACAAAGGTCGATGATGTGCTTAGTGGTGAAGCTGTCACGTGGAGGGAGCTCCAGTGGGTGCGATGGCAAGTATACATAATATTCAAGGTGGTTTGAATCAAGCAACAGATGATGTGATGAAGCCATCATGCCACAATTTGGGCTTGGAGAGGTGCAAGCAAGGGTTACCACCTCTAGAGGACGTGCTTGAACTAATTTGTTTTAGGGAGTGAGGTAAGGGGCAAGGTGGAAAGGTGATAATGTCTTTTTCTAAATCAAGTTAGGTGTGCAACCTAGTCCAAGTGATTGTATGCATTAACTGGGACTCATTTACATAAAATGAAAAGGCGGCAAATCTAGACTTAACATGTCTTTTGCTTATTGACTTAACCAACAATGTAGAAACACAGGTTTTAACTTAAGCATAGACTTTAATATCCATATATGTATATCGGTTTAACCCCTGGATGGAGTTAATATACACATTAACTGATAAGGATAGGAGGGGGCGGTGGTACAATGAGCTGTTAGTTGATCTAAAGCTTTACATACAACTGCAGATGCTTAAAATCTTGTGCCCAACAAAAGGAGAAGAAGATACTGAGTGCAGCAAAGCCAAGTTGTAAAACTGGCTTTTAGGTGTGCTTCATGCAGTTGTGCCCACTGACCTTGCACATGCCTTGCGCTAGTTAAACTACATCTATTAATTTCCTCGCATTCACATTCATAACGCCTTACTATTCCAACCTATCAATACTATTACTACTATTATTACAGGTTAAAATAACTAAAATGTGGCAACGACAACACCTAAAAATGAGACAATTCGATCAATCGAAGCGTTCCACTCGAAATTTCAACCCCGTCATGGATGTTGAGGAAGTTCTGATCCCCACCGGAAGATGACATATTGACATGTATCGATGGATTGATCATTGTATATGTGTGTGTATGTGTGTGTGTGTGTAGATTAAACGATTTTGACATTGAAAGTGGTGTGGTTGCAAGTCCCAGTCCATCAATTTAATGTCGTTAATTGCCTGTCTACGGATGTCCCGAACAGCCAGTTAGTACGTGAGAAGTCAGACTAATTACTGGTGGCAGTGGATGCAATGCAAATGAACTTGATTAGCTGGACTTGTCAAATAATTCTAAGGCCACATTTCCAATTAAGTAATTCCTAATTAACACGATGGTTGATACGTCAAAACGTAACTCAAACATTTTACTTTTTAGTTTTGCTAATTAAAGGAAGAATTAAGGGAAATCAAACCTTGTTTCAATCCTGCTACTTCATTGTTAATGTTTATGTTAATTACTAAAACCAAATTTGCTACCTCTTCATTGATTATGGACCATGCATGCATCAATCACTTTTAACCCTTCTCATACTAATCTTTGAAACCCACATTGCTTCAATCCATCCAACTCCCACCTACAATTACAGTACTTTCTCCATAAAACTACTTTTTGTTCTTCATTTATAAACTCAACAAATAGTAGTAATTGAATTGGGTGAAGCACTATTTCAACAATTTTTTTGGGACAAATGGCTCATTAATTATGTTTAAAAAAAAAAGATGGTTAATCTCATAATGTGTTTCTTTCTTTTATTCTCTATCAATTATACTTTTTTGTTGCTTGATGTTCAATTAAGTACTGAATTTGGTTATGATAATTTTTTTGGTAAATGACACTCATCATCCCTAAACTATTTTAATATTGCGTAGTCATCCTTAAACTATAAATTGTTACATCAATCGTCTTCAAACTATACAATTGTTGCACCTGTCTTCCTATCGTTATACCAAGCGTTAAACAGTGATGAAAGTTTAGGAAAAATTTGCACAGTCTATCATAATACTTAGGAAACTTTTCTATTTGAGTTCTAAACTTTCTTATTTAAGGCTTTTAAGTCCTTTTCCTTTTTAAAGTTTTTTTTTGTCTTTGTTCCTTATTATTTCTTGGAAATTTTTTTGTTGATGTATCGAAGAACCTATATTAATTATTGCTAGGATTTATGGGACATTTTTCAATTTCTAAAAGCAACAAATAGAATAAAAATATAAGAGACCATCAATAATTTTTCCAACTTAAGTCATCGATTTTTATTTTCTATTATAATATTATTTAATCACCCCCCACCACGTGTCCTGCCTCTCTTTCGTCCATCGTAATCATCTATTCCTCTTCACTCTCTTAACTCTCTCCACTCCATCTTAATTGATATTTTTCTATTTGTGCATTAATGAATATCTGAGAAATTATATTCAATCATTTATAAATGAAAAGTAACCAAAGTAAGATGGGACCAAAAGGAGTACTAGTTAAACAATCGCTAGTAATTGACCAAAGAATAGATTCATGATTATTATCCTTTGTATTTCTTTGTACCTCCTTTCACTCTCTTAACTCTCTCCACTCCATCTTAATTGATATTTTTCTATTTGTGCATTAATGAATATCTGAGAAATTATATTCAATCATTTATAAATGAAAAGTAACCAAAGTAAGATGGGACCAAAAGGAGTACTAGTTAAACATTCGCTAGTAATTGACCAAAGAATAGATTCATGATTATTATCCTTTGTATTTCTTTGTACCTCCTTTCCCCCTTCTTGTTTTTCTCATTTGGTTTTTTTTTATTAAAAGGAAAAAGTTATCTTGCTCTATAATAAAAGGTCGAGGACATACAAAAGACGAAGACACCACAGCGCAATACAGCTTTAAACAAGCCACAACTAGAAGGGACTCTGAAGTGTCCATTGCTTATGACTATGAGGGCTTTGATTTCCCTTGTCCAGCTTCCTCAGTGTCATGATTGTCGCCATCCTTGTCAAGTTTATTGCTTAATTGCTCAGTTGAAAGCTCTATATTTTGTGAGAATAGTTGTTGGAGAAATGGTTTAATGGCCGGCTTCCTTGCACAAAGTTGTGTGCATAGTTCTTTAACTTTCAAGACATTACTTTCAATCTTCAACTCACTAACATCAAGGAAATCATGACATTTTCATTTCATCAAGCATTTTTCAAGGTTTTCTCAAATGGCAGTTACTTTCATCTCCATGTTGCTCTTTCAATGGCAATTCACTTGTAACATGGCAGCTATGATAGTGGTGAGGTGGATTGATGGCAGGTAAAGATTAGGTGTACATATTTTAGGATTGAATGAAAAAAACTATGAAGATACAGGACTCAAATAAAAATATTTTCTAAGTATTAGAACTGACTATGTAATTTTCTCCCAACTGCCGTTATTTTTTAACAATTGTGATAACGGTAGGATGATGAACATAATAATTGAGTAGTTTAAAGATGATTGATCTAACTATTAATAGTTTAGTGATAATTAAGTAGCATTCGGGATAGTTTAAGGATGATGCCTGTCATTTAGCATAAATTTTTGATTGCTTATCTTAGAAAGAAAACAAATCAACTGAGAAAAACGCGGAGCAATTTCCACTTTGCTCCTTGGGCCATCACGATTTTGGTCTCCCTTTTCTTGTTTCAATTATTAGGAGTGGAGGTGTTCAGTTGGGCGGGCTCCCTTATTACTATTTGTCGCTGTTTTCTTATGCAAGCTTTGTAATTCTGCTGAGGAAAATTGTGCCACTGGTGGGGTTTTATCTGGCAGAAGCAGACGCTATACCCATTTACAAGTGGGCCTACGTCTCCCTTCTGGAACTATCCTTTTCACTACTCGGGGCCCTGTACTGGCCCATCTTTTCACATGGCTGGCCCATCTCGTTTCTGAGCCCTACCCTCCCAAAGTAAATTAAGTAATTCTTCGGTCCTTCAAGGTTGAATCCCTTGATGCACCTCCTCCACCTAACATTTCAAGCACCTACGTTCATGCTCTTTCATGTATTCATATAAGTTCGAGTTGTAACCTCTGGTAAGCAGACCAGATTTCGCAAGTGCCACATACTAATTAATTTTTGTTAAGTTAATGTTTTTGCAACACGTAAGATGCAGATTCTGAACTTATCAGTACAAACCTTGAAAAGTTTTCTCTAACAGGGTTTGGCGAGGCTTGATCCAGATCAATTGATATCCGATATGGCTATCGGAAATTGGAGATTTTGGCCCAAAAAGATATTGATCAGTTTGACAAACATCTAGAACGGTAGGGCCTATCCTTTTTGTTATTTCATCCCTAAGTTGTTGACTTCGGATTTCGTTTGAAAATAATTAGTTCGGAGAAGATGATAGGCTAGCTAGCTAGGTTTAAAGTTTACTAGATAGGAATGATGGTAGGCGCCTAGCTAATGGGTGTTTGCAGTTAAGCAACCGTCCCTTGTTGTACAAATCTGGCTCCAAGAGCCTTTCAAACTGGCTGCCCTGGTTAGCTGGGTCGTGGTTGATGGGCCAAGGTTTTGATTAAGGTCGGTGATATTATCAACAACTTAATCAGTTCTAAGATGCATTTAAGTTTGTAATTACTGATTATTGATTATAGATAGATACGAAGAAAGGCGAGACATATATATATATACGTCAAGTCAAGCATGAATTATAAGATAGATGCGCTAGCAATGGAACTGGGGTCCTTGGCATGGCTAAGAGGAAACAAGGCTTATGGAGGCGTGCATGTATGAGGGGGAGATGTGGATGGTGCAACGCCACAAGCACATGACCCTGCAATACCTCTACGGCCGCCTGACTGACCTTCCACATGCTTTTTTTTTGGTTTTTTTCAGTAGACGCAACCATATTAAGTGCTACCAGGTTGCCAAAAAGTCGTAGCAGCATTCATTTTTTGGGGCAGTATTCATTTTTTGGGTCGTCTTCAATCTTGTCCTTTTATACTCCTTTTCAATCTCCATCAACTTAGGGCTTGTCTCGTCACTCGTCAGTTGCTTTCAACATCAAGGCCTGGCCTCAATCTCAATTTAATTTGCTCTTTTTTAATCATTTATTTATTACTTATTCCGGAATGCTCGTCATCTTATGAAAGATCAACACATTTTAAAATTTTTACACTGCAAAATAAATGACACATTGTTATATTTAAACAACTTTTTTAAATTTTATCCATAGATGAAAGTCATATACCTATTAGTTCATGGTATGAAAAATGCATATTATATTTATGTGAAACAAAATTCTTAATATTTATAGAAAAAAACAACAACAAAAAGAATAAGGAAATGTACCAACCATTTTTTATGCTAAACAAAAAGTGTGAGAAAATTAAAGGTTGTTATGGACTTGGAAGTGAAACTAGATGGGCCATTGTAATTCAGCCGTTAGAGCCCTGTAACCCAATGGGGATTGTTCGGCTTAGTCACATTTATGTAATTTGTAGGTCTGGGCCGCTGAAGGACTAATTTAACTTCAGCGACCCCGACACGAGCCTCTTCATGTGTCGTCTTCTTCGTGTTGAACAATTGGAACCCATGACGCGCGGGGGGGGGGGGGGGGGGGGGGGGGGGGGGGGGGGGGGGGGGGGAACAAAACGTCTGAAAGTGACTCCAACAAGAACAGCTAAGCACTGATTCATCTTCCTGAGGCTAGGGTTCTTTCTGTCCCAATTCAACCAAGATGGATGCTTTCCAGTTGCAATAAAAACAGGTGCACATGTAGCTCATCAGCTCAACTTAAATCCAGCCTTAAACAGACTTCCAAAAGTATAATTTCGCGGGTTTTTCTCAAACCTAAACTGCCAGCATACAATGCTGCTCTTGCTCCCAAAAAAAAAAAATCCATAATTTCACAGTGAATGAGCCCCTAATTTCCATGATTTTGCCTTCCAACTTTCTGCATCTTTCCACCTCCAATTCGAAGGTGAGGAAAACAATTCTGTTGTGGCTTCTGATGAGCTTTTGCTTATGATGGAGAGGCAACTTTTTGAATTCAAATTGATGGTCTTGGCAATGTGAAGAAGAGCATGCAACAGAGAGCTTTTGCCGCCAAAACGCGGTGCCCGTCCAATGAGAACCGTATCACCGCCAGCAAACATGGATAGGGGGAGAGGATAGAGCAGAAGGTCGGAGAAAGAAAGAAGATGGTATATTTTAGACCAAAAAAGAATATTTAGTGGATTAATTAGGCAGAGCTTAAACATGAATGGTGTATTTGTTATTTTAGAGAAAGCTCTTCACAAAATATTCCACTAGATAATGAAATATTTTCTCCATTATCCAGGATAATGTCTAATTTATCACAAATGTAAGACAATAGTGGCAGATTTTCACCATTTTAGAACAATAGTTGTTAATTTAACTGCGTAAAAAAAAAAAAAATCTATAGAGGGCTATGACAAAAAATATAGTACCAAACTTACCCCCTTCGATAAACAGCGGGCATAAAGAACAGTATCAAATTATACAGACTTCCTCTAGAAGCATGGCCCACCAAACTCCATCACACAAGACCATGCAAGAGAAGAAGCAAATGCGTATGTTTCTCCAAAAAATGGCTTTCACAAACATGAAGCCTACACTTGCCTCACAAGTAGATGGTGGCCCTTCAAACCGACAAAATGCTTGTTACAGTGGACAGCCATCCATATAACACTAACATGACCTGGTCTGAGAACCACATTCGCACAACAATTCAAAGGTGCAAGCTCAACAATTCAAGTCAAACAGATAAACATTTTACAGGGTTAACCTTAACCTAAGAATGTTTCCAATTTCTTGCACAAACTGACAACATATGGGACCATAGTAGTCATTAAACATAACAGCAAAATGATCAAGTATGCAATGACAACCAAGGAAATCTAAAGACAAACTACCATAGACATCGATGGCTAAAGCTTAAGACTAACAGCGATCCAAATCTAAACCTACAGGTTACACCATATACACCAAGCATATGTTCTAACACAGCTATGCCCGGAAGCCTAGGACACCAAACATGAGCACAAACAAAGTGTCTGACGGTGACATTCACTAGAAGACAGTAATAAGGAGCTTAATCTTTGGTGGTTTTATTGATGAGGGATTTGTGAATGTGAGGGATGACACCACCACCAGCAATGGTACCCTTGATCAGTGTATCAAGTTCCTCATCACCCCTAATGGCAAGCTGCAGGTGCCTTGGAGTGATCCTCTTCACCTTCAGATCCTTGCTTGCATTTCCAGCCAACTCAAGAACTTCAGCAGTGAGATACTCAAGAATTGAGGCTAAGTACACAGCAGCAGTAGCCCCAACCCGCCCATGTGCAGAGGTCCTGGCTTTGAGATGGCGATGAATCCTGCCCACAGGGAACTGAAACCACCAAGTTAGTTATGTTATAGGTTACACAATTAGAAACCTCGCACCGATACAAATTAGTAAAAGTCCAGACATAAAGACAAAAACAAAATACTAGCACTGACTTAGACCATTATTGTAGAGGAGAAATGAGACCATGGATAAGAGGCTACACCAAAGGAAAACTACAAATTTTCTTCAAGTCCTGTTTATGATATTTTGAGTATTCAAGTAGCTGGCTGCTGGTACAGGATAAAATGATAGTTTCTCAATCAAACCTGCCTTATCATAGCTTATGACAAGTCCCCAGGCAAAATCCTAATTTCAAACCTAAGCAACATGCGGTTGTCTAGTAGCAACTCAATCAATACACTTGTAAGAATCATGCAAACTAGACACCAAGAACAAACGCAGATTGTCACCAGGAAAAGAAATTCAACCATACAGCTATTCTACTTCCACAGCTACTCCAAAAACCAACATACATTCTGTCAAAACCAGAATTTAAATCTATATTTCATCTATGACCGAATTTCCACATGGATTTAGATGTTCTTGATTGAACTGGAACAAAAGCCAAACATCATTCAAATACAGGCCAAGGTGAAGAGAACAGGTCGCAGTATAAGCAGAAAACAGCCCACCTGGATGCCAGCACGAGATGACCTAGAAATTGGGCGTTTCTTGTCCTTGTCCTTGTCCTTGTCTTTGGTAGCTGCCGTGGTCTTCGTCGCCAAGAGCCCCTTCCCGCCCTTCCCAGCCATCTTTCAGCTCACTGTTTTGGCTCCTCCAAAAGAGGAAGAAATCAGAACACGTAACACGAGAAGCAAAAACTCAAGACGACACAGACACGAATACATCAGTATAAGTTCGCGCAGATCTTCTACATAGAAATCTCAAAAGACCCAGACAATTTCCTCGAAAAGAACATCGTGATAAAACCTTATACACAAAATTTCGAAACACGCGGTGGTTGCGAGAATAACCTGAGAGTGCGAAACAGAACTGAGAAAGCAGAGCAGAAGAGGTGAGAGTTTGGCCTTTCACTGATTCACTCCTGGGTGGATTTTGAACGCGAGAAGAATAAAATTAAACGGAAAAAAATTAAAAAAAAATAAAAAGAAAAATAATTGGCGGTCCGTTCGGGTGGGAAGTTATCTGAATTTAGGGATTTCAAAATTTTCACCAGAATCTGACCTCGTTTCGTTTATTTATTGACACAAGAACCTAGAGCGTGGCCGTGGAGTTGGAAGCGTTACGAATTTATCAAGGTCCGCTGGGTCGAAATAAGACCTAGGCTTATTGGGCTCAAACTCAAAAAACGTTATTTATACATGGCCCACTAGAATTTTGATTTCGACTTGGGAAATTCGCTCTTCCACTTCCACAAAATGGAATTCACCCAAGTTCTACTTCCATGATCTATCTATACCATCCTTCTATGCTTCATGTCTCAAAATGTAAGACAGTGGAAGGGATACTTGAATTTCCCTAAGTAGCAAAGAGTTGTTGCAGTGAAAAATATTTTAAAAGGGAAAACTACCTAGTCCCCCCCCTGAGGTTTAGTGAAACATAGACTTGTGTCCCCCTATTTCAAATATATACAATTACCCCCTTCAAAAGTTAACACATTTATTCACCGTTAATACAAAAAAAGAAAAAACGTTTGACTTTGCCCTCCTAGCTTTCAATAACAGAAACTTTTACCCCCAACTTAATAAAAACAAAACACATAAACAATAAATGAAATTTAAAAGATCAAAAGAACCAGAACTTAAACTGAAATCTAGCAAATATCGAACCCTAGGTCTTATTCCTGGAACGAAATCAATACCCAGAACGAATCAATACCAAGAAATCACCCAAAACCTAATTTTATACTCACGAATCCAAACCCCCATCATGGCTACCATACCTCTGACAAGAAAAGAAGAAAATCCAGAACGAAAACCAAAATATAAAGGATTAATAAAATAAGCCCAGAAGCACATGTCAGTTCAAGGACAGAAGAAACTGGCTTTTGTTTCTCAAAGCTTCCTCCATGAACTCAAAGTTCATGAGATCAATCTTAAAGTACACAAGCTTGCCTTTGCCCGCACAAGCTTCAACTCAGCCTCGCCCATGAAATCAATCTACCTACAGGAATAATAAACAATGAGAGAAGAAGAATAAGAATCGAGTGGAGAAGAATCAAAAACCAAAAAAATGAAAGGAAATCAAGTAGAGAAAAATCGAGTGGAGAAGAATAACAAACCAAAACAAGAAAGCAAATCGAGCCGAGAGATTCGGATCAAAGCTCTTGACCGTCCAGCGGCGTTCGTGACGGGGTTGCTAGCATCGAGTAAAAAAGAAGCACAAATGCTGACGTTCTGGCGGCTTGAAGATCGGCCGGTGATGGAGAGAAGAGGTCCAGCTGACGGCGATCAAATGACGAGTGCCAGGGGAGGGTAGCACACTGTGGCCCAATCAAGGGCGGCGTTTGCAACCGGACCCAGCGTCAACATGTTTTCCATCGAGATGATTCATCCGATACGCTGCGGACTAGAAGAAGAGACAAACCAGCACGATTTGGTTGGGCGAATCTTCTGCTGGAAATGGAGGCTTTGGAGGAGAGGGGACGTCGGCTGTTGCTAGCAACGGGTTGATTGGGCTGGTTGGTCTTGATGGGAGGGATGACCGAGGTGCAAGGAGGAGAGGAGAGGTTGGTCGAGTTTGGCATTTCTGGGATTGGGATTTTTATAGAGAAGGGATTAGTTAACAGATGGAGATAAAACTAGTTTGGGAGATGGGGACATTGGGGAGGGATGGAGAGAGACAAGGTGCAAAGTTTGGAGGCCAAAGTTATTGAGCAAAGAAGGATAGGAGTAAAAACAATTTTTCTCCTTTTTTTCTCTTAACGGTGTTTTAGCTTTAGAGGAGGTAAGTATAGGTATTTGTAACAGAGGGGACACAAGTGTAGGTTTCACTAAACCTCAGGGGAGTCTAGGTAATTTTCTCTTTTAAAAAAGAAATTTTCTGTTATCCGAGAGAGAGAGCTTTATTACGTGCCTTGGAGATGGAGACGCTTCTAAGAATTAAAATAAACATCACAATCAGATGTCACTGATCTCAAATAAACTATGTACAGTTGGCTGGTTTTATTTTTGTTGATCCATAAAAGTCCTCCCTTGTGAAAATAGGTATGCCTACACACTCGTTTTCTTTCCAGAAGAAACAAAATACAAGAAAAATTGGCTAAAATGCACCATTTGGTCTTCAAAATATACTAATTTTACATATTTTCGGCTGAATTGTCAAATGTTTCAAAAGTATGATTACAATAACGTTTTATAGCAAATATGTTCATTCTTCTGTATCTCTGTTAGTGTTGATAGAACTTAAAAATCTTAAATTAGCCCCCTAAACGTGAGCAAAATAGACACAAAACCTTATGAATATAAATTTGGAACATATAATCCCCCAAATAACAAAAAAAAAATCTTAAAATAGAATGAAAAATTAAAAAATACTACAAATTTAACATTCCCATTAAAAATTGAAGTATCCAATCCATTCAAATATTTATGGAAAATATTTTAGATGCCAACAAAATATAATTTGACACTTTTATCTATTTTTTTTCAACTTGAATCTTAAAAAGCGAAAACAAAACCCAGAAGTATAATGAAAAACTACCAATCTGACATGTCCCTCCCTAACTAATGCATCCAATCACTTCAAATAATTATGGAGACTATTCTAGATGCCAAAGAAATAGAATTTAACATACTTATCGATTTTTTTCAACCTAAGCCATAAAATAACAAAAAAAAGAATAATAGAGTGAAAAATAAAATAAAAAAACCAATTCAACATGAACAGCCAAAATTAAAGAGTCCACCAACAAAATATAATTTGACACTTTTATCTATTTTTTTTCAACTTGAATCTTAAAAACCGAAAACAAAACCCAGAAGTATAATGAAAAACTACCAATCTGATATGTCCATCCCTAACTAATGCATCCAATCTCTTCAAATAATTATGGAGACTATTCTAGATATCAAAGAAATAGAATTTAACATACTTATCAATTTTTTTCAACCTAAGCCATAAATAACAAAAAAAAAGATTAATAGAGTGAAAAATAAAAAAAAATACCAATTCAACATGAACGTCCAAAATTAAAGAATCCATTACCTTAAAAAAATTATATAGACTATTCTAGATGCCAAATAAATAGAATTTGACATACTTGTCTATTTTTTTTCAACTTAAACCATAAAATAGAAAAAAAAATAGAATAAAAGTAAAAAAAATAAAAATAAAAATTTAAGCCAATAAAATAATTATTGGTACTATTTAGATTAAAAAAAAATAATTTGGCACATTTATCTATTTTTTCAACTTAAACCCTAAATAGCAAAAAAAACTGACAATAGAATAAAAAATTAAAGCACAAATTGAAGCATATATAATTATTTGAAAAGATTGAATGCTTTAATTTATAATAGGCATGTTAACTGGTAATTTTTAATTTTTCATTCTATTTTTCAGTTTTGTGCTATTTTATGGTTTAAGTTGAAAAAAAAAAATAGATAAGTATGTCAAATTTTATTTCTTTGGAATTTAGAATAGTCTCCATAATTATTTCACATGATTTAAGATTTAATTTTTGGTGTTCATATGAAATTTCTATCTTTTATTTTTCATTTTTTTTCAATTTTTTTGCTATTTTAACGGTTTAAGTTAAAAAAAATAGATAAAAGTGTCAAATTTATTATTTCTATTTATTTTGTATCAAGATTAGTATCCATAATTATTTAAGGGATTTTATTCTTTAATTTATGATGGGCATATCAAATTGGTAATTTTCTGTTTTTTTCATTCTATTTTTTTTGTTATTTTATGGTTTAAGAAAAAAAAATAAGTGTATCAAATTCTATTTCACTAGAATCTAGAATAATCTGCATAATTATTTCAATTGATTGTTTGATTTAATTTGATATGGGCATGTCGAATTGGTAATTTGTTATTTTTCATTCTATTTTCAGTTTTTTTTCTATTTAATGCTTTAAGTTGGGAAAAATAGATAAGTGTGTTAAATTCTATTTCATTGGACTTTAGAATAGTATCCATAATTATTTCAATGGATTTTATGCTTTAATTTTGGATTGGTGTGTCGAATTGCTTATTTTTATATCTTTCATTCTATTTTTGGTTTTTTTTTTGCTACTTTATGGTTTAAGTTGAATAAAATAGATAAGTGAGGAAAATTATTTTTTTATTGGAATCTAGAATATTTTACATAATTATTTCAATGGATTGTATACTTTAATTTGGGATGAGCATGTCAAATCAGTAATTTTTTATTTTTCATTCTATTTTCCAGTTTTTTCTTATTGCAATGGTTTAATTTGAGAAAAAATAAATAAGTGTGTGAAAATCATATTTTTTTAAAAAATCTAAAATACCCTAAATAATTATTTTTAAGTGATAAGCATGTCAAATTGATAATTTTTCATTCTATTTTTAGTTTATTTTGGATATTTAGGGTTTAAATTGAAAGAAATAGAAAAGTGCGTCAAATTATATTTTTCTGACATCTAAAATTTTCTTCATAATTATTTGAATGGGTTGGACACTTTAATTTTCTATGGGCATATTAAATTTTTTGTATTTTTTAATTTTTTGTTATATTTTAAGATTTTTTTTCCCATTCGAAGGGTTATATGTCCCAAATTCTTGTTTGAGGGGCCTTGTGTCCGTTTTACTCACGGTTAGGGGATCATTTTAGATTTTTTTATTAAATTTTAGTCAACACTTACGTAGACAATGGAAGAATGATCATTTTAGTTACAAATCGTAATTTTAATCCTACTTTTACAATATTTGACAATTCAATAGCAAATATATAAAATATGGTATTTTTAATGGCAAATCATGCATTTCAGCCAAGAAAAATCACTTCAAATTGTTGGCAAAAGATGAGATACGTTCAAGCATGTAGTGAAATAAAATCTTACTATTATGTAGTTGATAAATAAACAAACTAATAAGCGGGTACCACGAGACCAATACGAATACTAGCTAACATAAATCAACTTTAAATCTAGTGAAAATCATTAAAAAAAAAAAAACCTAAGATTTGGTGAAACCTATAGTTTTGTCCTCATTGTTTTAAATACGTACATCTATTCCCTAAAAGGTTAACATATCTACACTTATCCCCTCCAATATTAACTCCATTAATGACCTGTCAAAGCAAAATATGGAAAAACTCGTTTGATCCCATTATCCTTCTTATTTCAATAATTTTACCCCCAAACTTTTGCACCTAACTTCGGTCATCATTATGGCCGCCTACACCTAACTACGGTCATCATCATGGTTGGAGAACAAATCATTAAGAGACGAATTGAGGGAGACAGAGAAGTAATAGAACAAATAGAGGATAAACAGAATCAGGGAGAGATGAAATTGGAGAACAAATTTAACAAATCAGGAAGAGTTGGAATCGGAGAAAAAATTGGAGCAGATATGATGGAATTGGTGAGATGAGACTATTGAGAACGATGACCCGTCCACCAAAGGCCTAAAATGGAACAAAAAAATTGAGTTTGAGAACATCTTATGTGAAGTTTGAGGTTAGGTTCCAAAATAGAATAATAATAAAAAGTTAGGGCCATGGGTGCAATTTACCCCACATTTTTTTGATCAAGTACAGTTCATTAACTATAGCGACAAACCTCTAAAATCTTTTTTAAGGCTAAAACCTAGGTATAGCACCTAAACTATTAAAATATGAATTGTCGGCTCCTAAACTAAAACCAGTTCCAATTTGCCCCTTGAACTTTTGTTTTCATGCACAAGTAGTCCTTAAGTGCACACACATGGTGACTATTGTGATAAGCAATGGGTGAGTCTTGGATGACTTAAGGTAAGAAATAAAAGCATCATTGTTTTGAAATCTATTTACTCCAGTTATTCTATAATTGAATCGGTACTGTGTAGTGCTTCGAGTGTCTATCGATCAAATTTATTAAAATGAAGTCATTAACCACACATTAACCCCAAATACAGTTAAACCCAATGCTGACTAAGCCTTTGAGTTAAGTTTATGTTTGAGCACGCAAGATGCATATGAATGAACACTTAGAAACCAGTTGAAAATAAATTTGGAAATATGAGAACCATTTGGGTCCTAACTTTTGTTCAAAAGTTAGAAGCTCATATTAATCATATTTCATAAACCAGATCAAGATTTTAGCCTTTTTGAGGCACCAAGAAAATCTCATTGTGTTTTTGGGGTGTACATGATACTAAAGGAGCAGGTTCAATGCAAAAAAAAAAAAAAAGCTGTAATCTGGGTGTGGGTTCTTTTATTTAGGCTTAAATACCTCCCACTCCCTTGTACTATTGCCACTTAAACACAACCTCCCCAAGGATGACTCATGACGACTCAATCCCCAAAAGGTCAAAAATGATTAATTAGGCCCTGACTCCATCATGTGACATCTCGTGACTTCACTTCCATCAATCACTTCTTCCAAAATCAACTTTAAAGTGTTCACAAAACTATTTCCATGACTCAATTGTTTTTGCTTCAACCACTGCCCAAACTACTGGGTACATCTAGTTATTGGCATCTCGACCCATTGTAATAAGTAGTTGACTCTTTACACCCTTTAAAAAGCACTCATCTAAGCCTAAAAATTGCCTAAACACTTTTTATAACCTTTCTGTGAACCCCTTTCTCATAGCATCAAAACATACATAGAATCTCCTAAACAAGGGTGCAACACTTGGACCCATGTAATCGACCTGGATATCCACACTAGTTCCAAGATTTGAGGTAGCGAACGCCTTTGCATAGTCTTGTAACTTGGCATACTCAATGTAGACATCTCTTTTAAGCTTATTTATCACCATTACTTTTGTTATTCTGCACTGAACCAGTGACACATCAACTTTAAACTTGGCTTTAATTATTTCTTGCATATGACTAGGCTTAATTCCTAGATGAGCTGCAATCAAATCCTCCTAAGTTTCAACAATCCATGAACTATTGGCTCCTGAAAGTTTGAAAACTTTGCTACAAGTATGCTCTTCTCTATATGTTATCACCATGAGGTATTTATTATTTTTATGCTCCAGCCACGAAACAAACAACAGCCAAGGGCAACCTTTATCCTTGCACCTCATCTGGCCCTATATGACTTATTCTTTATAAAAAAACTATCACACTTTTGTTGAATGCAGTACTTCTTCATTGCCTTTTCAACTACTCGCAATCTCTAAAAACAAGTCCCACACAAACTTCATTTCTTTTGCCTTCTCTATATACCTGGGGAAACTATGTTTACTTTTACATAAAACTCTTTCTCATTCTTTTTCTAATTCAAAGACTAAGCTATCTTCATCAGAGTTCTCTAACCACTCTTTATTATTGTTACACTCATCTACCTCTTCTCCAACAAGTCCATGCTCCTTTAATTGGTTAATCCTTCTTCTAAATTCAAAGAAATCATTAACCTTGCTAATGCTTTCCCTTAGTTCCTTATCCTCAGTTACATCAGCGGCCTCATCAATGCCATATAACTTAACCTCACGCTCCATTTCAAAATGTTCAATCTCTTCCTCACTTCCCTTATTGCTCTCACTTTCCTTATTAACATACTCACTGCCCTCACTTTCCTCACATCTATGACTTCCTATATTTTTTCCTGTTATGGCCCTAAATTTCTCAAATTTTACCACATTCCCCACCCTTTTGGTTCTTCATGGTCATTCCTATTTACCCGCAACCAATTCTTTGCATGTTCAACGTACAACTCAACATACCCTTCCTTTAAGCCACATGAAAACATTGCCATTAGACTTCTATTATCCTTAACGCCCTTTAGCCCTGATTCAAGAGACTTCCTTGCACTTTTGTGGTGCACCATATGGATGTCTGCATTACTATAACCCAAATCACGCAGAGTATTACTAAAAGACCATTTGAACAACTTATCTTTTTCAACATTGGAGACATATATACGTGAGTTCAAATACAATTTGATAGGCTCCTTAACCAATGTGCCACTATGGAACAACTTTACACGCACCCAATCCACCATCTGCAAATGTTTAAAATATTTTATGTACACAGAGCAAGTCACAACCCTAAAGCCCATTCTCTTACATGTCACAAATTTTATAGGTCACACACAAATAACCGCATTTGACAACCTCAATCCTTATTCATGTGGACCAACTGGGGGGAAGTAAAAAATTGTTTTAACTTACCTTTTCTTTTTCCTTCTAGTAGTTTCATGTCTTCATGTTCTTGTCCTTGGTCCCCCAATTTCTGATGAGTTCTTGATGGATTCTTGGTGGCTATAGAAGATAATCCAAATGGTCTTTTTTGTCCTTCCCCTTACCACTTCCCCATACCCCCAAATACAATTCACGAACTCCACAGCCCTTTCCTGCTAGTTATCCCAGACGGAGATGAGAGATTTCGTTTATGTCTGATGGCAAACAAGTTACATGATATCACGTGACGAAGTCAATGGCCTAATTGATGTTTTCCAGTTTTTCAGGGACTGCGTCATCATGAATCATATGTTGGGGGGGCTATGTGTCTGAGTGCAAATAGTACAGAGGAGTGGGAGGTATTTAAGCCTTTTATTTATTACAACCTAAACTCTCAACAATTCAGCCCAAATTCATAGCAGTAAGATAGAATGTTTAAAGGAATAAGTAAATAGTACTTCCTCATTTCCATAACTTTTGTGCCACTTTCCTTTTTTAGATGCCCCAAAATTATTGCATATTTTCTATTTTAGTAAGTTTTTTTAGGCTTAAATGCATAATCAGTCCTTTAACTTTACCAGCTTGCATGAGTTGGTCCCTTAACTCTGACTCAGTATGATTCAGTCCTCAAATTTTACAAAATCATATGACTTAGTCCTTTAGCCATTAGAAAAAACTATAACTTCAGGTCCTAAAATCTAATGTTTCAGCAAAATGACCCTTATATTTAGAAAATTGCATTATAACCAACCTTGTGGATCAATAAACTTTACTAAAATTTTAATACATAATTAACTAATTAATAAATTACAAAATGATAATTCTAAAAATTATATACAATAATTTAAAAAATATCTAATTATTTAATAATTTATATTCTATTTATAAAAAAAACAACTTTGGTTGACTTATAGGAAAAAAATATTTTTTATTCACTCCACTATTATGTTGATTAATTATTTTTTTAAATATTTTTTCTCACTTTTTCTTGTACAAAATATGGAATTAAGGACTTATGAATTTAGAGATCATTTTTAGAGGATTTTTTCGTTAACTAGATTTACTTTTCAGACAATTTTCCAAATTAATCTTTTTGATTTTAATATTTTGTGATTTGAAATTAGTTTATCACATAATCTCAAAATTAATTCATCTCTTGCAATTCTCATGCTAAAGAAGGTAGTACATACTATAACTTCATTGGTTTTTTATTATTTGTTTTTGAATAAAAATATGGGGAAAAAAAAAGCTAATGAAGATGGTATATGCTATCATTTGTTATCTACTCTAGCTAGATATAAATAAGAGTAGGGAATTTGGGGAAAAATACAAAAACTAATTTAACCAATTAATCAAAATATTAACTACTTCTTTTTTCTTTTGATAGATTTGAACTATTATTTATATTTGAAAAAAAGATTCAATAAACATAAATAAGCCATTAATATATAAGAAATTAAATAAACAAAGATGGTAAGGAAAAACTGAGGAAGAATATAATGGAAAATTCATTCTAAAGTTGAAGGCTGGATTGTTTTTCTATATTTTTTTTTCCAAATTTTTCTTCAAAAACAAATGATAAAAGCCAAGGAATTTATAGTATCTACCATCTTCATTAGCATAAGAATTGGAATGAATGAATTGGTTTCAAGATCATGTGGTATACTAATTCTAAATCACAAAATATTAATACCAAAAAGATTAATTTGAAAAATTGTTTGAAAACTAAATTTACTTAAAGCAAAACTCCTTGAAAAATTATATCTAAATTCATAAGTCCCCATTGGTGCATATCTTGTAAAAAAAGAATGTGGGAAAAAAATATTTAAAAAAAAAATTGATCAACATAATAGTGGAGTTTATAAATTTTTTTTTTCTTTCCAATAAGTCAACCAAATTAGTTTTTTAGAAAACATAAGCAAAATATAAATTATTAAATAGTTAGATATTTTTAAATTATTGTATATAATCTTTTAAATTATCATATTATAAGTTATTAATTAGTTAATTATGCATTTAATAATTTAATAAAGTTATTAATCCATAAGTTTGGTGATATTGGAAGTTCCTAAATAGACGGGTCATTTTACTAAAAGATTTGATGTTAGGGTTTAAAGCTGTGTTTATCCTGACGACTGAGGGAATAAGTTGCACCATTTAAAAAGCTGAAGGACTAACTCCCATGATTTTACAAAGTTTGATAACCAAGTCATGCTAAGTCAAAGTTAAGAGGTCAACTCGTGCGAGTTGGCAAAGTTTGACGACTAATGATGAATTTAGGTTTTTTTTTTTTAATGGTAAATCTACCAGGTGAAATCCAAATTTGGTCCCTTAACTTTGGGTTTTGTCTTAATGTGGTCGCTAAACTTAAAAAATGACTATTAAAGTCCTTTAACTCAACTCACGTGTCTTATTTTAATCCCAACCATTAGTTCTAGTGTTATTTCGGATGGAAATTGCCTACGTGGCACCTAAACTACCACGCGGCATCTTCTTACATGGCAATAAGTGACAAAACTTAAATAATAACAAATTTCAAGCTAGATTTAAAGCATAAAAATAATTTTAAGGACTTAACCCTAATTTCATCTTCTCCATTTATCCATCTTCCCTATTTCCCTCCTACGTCACCACCCATCTCACCGACTCTCTATCTACGCCACTACCGTCTTTCCTAGTTCAGCATAATCCACACCTCTACCGCATTTCTATCGTCAGCATCCCCCGCAAAAATCCATACCTCCACGCCTCTTCTCAAAGCTCGAGCTTGCCCACGCCGGTCATCCCCACTGAAAATCCGTATTGTACTGTGGAAACTTGCACCGATTCACAAACATCTATCAGTCTATGCCGCCCCCATGTTCTTCGCTGTGCTTTTCCACGAAATCCTGTCTATGTCACTAGTGAAGCCGTCATGAATTCTAACATTATTTCCATCAAAATAGCTGTTGGAACAGTTGCTGGAAATGACGGAGATAAGAACAATGGATGGTTATCATGGTAGACAGAAAGTACTTGTGGACAAAGAAGGTGTGGGTATTGACGAAGAGTAGGCAGGAGTGGACAGCGGATAGGTTGGAGGCGGCTGCGGCATGCCTAGAGTTTGAATCAGTGATGATTTGGGGAAGATAAAGATTAGGGCTAATGTCACTTCAAGCCTTAAAATTATGTGTTTATGTGAATTTTAGCCTAATTTTTATTGTTTTTCCATTCTAGCCACTTATTATTATGGCATATGATATCACGTGGCAAAGTAAGTGCCACATAGGCATTTTCTGTCAAAGATAATGACTTAATTGATGAAATGGACTAAAATAGGATATTCTGAGGAAGATAAGGGACTTTAAGAGGCATTTTTATAGCCAAGGGACAACATTAGGACAACTTTCAAAATTATGAGACCAAATTTGGATTTTACCCTAAATTTACCCTACTATCCATATTCCAACTTTTACTATAAAATTCACCATATCCCCAATTTCATCCTTAACCCATAGAAATTAGAAACCCATCACAGCTCATCCTCACTTCTAATATCAATCTCAAATAGTTTCAACAAGATTCCGACAAAGAGATCTATGTGGCGTGAAGATCAAGGTGTCACGAAGGCCGAGGCAATGATATCCAGGCGGCATGGAGGTCAAGGTGTCGGGACATTCAAGTGACAGGAACAATGATGATGATGGGGCGAAAATAAGGGTCAAGCAAAATATGGAAAACAAAGGTTGGGATGGGAGTAGGAAGATGAAGGCTAAGAGGAAGGTTGAGCCAGGCAGAGATTGATGACTGAGATATATTTTATTCCAATTTGAGAACCGTTGAAATCACAAAAATTGCCCTTCGTTTTCTCCCTTCTTATTGGAATCGCCATTCTCTTTCTCTCTCCCTTCACTGATTCATTATTCAGTAGCTCGTATCCTCTCTACAAGCAAGATATTCTATTTTATCCATATCCTTGTTGGTGTTCTTTTTGGATGCTTGATTTGAACGAATCTACAAGATGGGTAGGGTTAGATTGTTAAAACCTTTGTCTTTCGTTTATGCCCTTGTGTTTGGGCAACACCGTCTGTGTTTGGGCAAGCCTATTTTGTTCAGTTGGAATTAATGCAACTTTATTGATGTTTGTTTTTTTTGCAATTGATGCAGGGTCCACAAATTTTTTTCTCTTTTCCGAAATTCTAAAAACTAAATGGTATGGTTAACTCTGCAAGTGTATAGGGTTAATTGTAGCAAGTTTTAATCCCTATGATAAATTAAGATATCGATTCCACAAGTAATAGATATTTAATTGTTTATAAAAACTAAAAAAAATAAAATTAGAGTTTATGGGAGTAAAAGTAACTAAAATTAAACTAAGAATAAACTAAACTAATGAAAAAAATAATAAACCGGGAAGAAAAAAATTATGGGGATAGTTAAGGCTTGAGTTTCATCTAACTAAGGGTCTTCCAATTAATTATTTGGGTAGATTTTTAGTTGTCAATAATCACTCATAATATTACAATTTTCCCTCGAGTAATTGTAATGTATTCGATAAACCTACGATTATCTCTCGATCTCTCGCATAATTAATCAAACCCATTAAGTTCAGATTGCCAATTTAACAAATCACAATAAATAGGTATATCTCTATCCTAATTATTGTAATTCTATTTACCTAATGCACGAATTAAATTTCACCTTTCGGTACTTCATTTAAATCTCCAAGATAAATTATCTATAGTGATCAACTATAGATAATATTTATTGTTGCAAAGGAAATAAACTAAAACACAACTTAAATAAATTAATTAAAATAAATCAATTAAATTACATCTCTAATCTTAGCATAAAAATTTAGGCTCTCATAGTATATTTAATAATAAAATTCAATAATCTCAAGAAATAAGAACAACCCATAAAAAATTATCCAAAATTAATTAGAAAATAAAAAGAAACGAAAAGCACCAAGACCCCCTTTGCGTCCTGTTGATTTGCTTTTCTTTTCTTCCAATTCGTCCTCACTTGCTTCGCTTTTGATTTCTTCCTGTTTCAATTCGTCCTCGCGATCAACTTCGCTCTTCGCAACAATTCTGCTCCAAATTTCGCACCCCTGCTCTGTTACGCAACTCTTCTTCGTCTCCATGTGGCTGCCCTCTTTATATTTTGTAGGGTTTCTAAATCTTATCCTTTAGGTTTCTAAATAACTAAAATATCTTTAACTTAAAATAGAACATATTATTATAAAAAAAATATTTTTTTAATTAAGAGAAGTTTTTTTTTTCAATTTCAGCTGCACCTTTTGCTTTATAATTTCATACAATTTAGTCTTTTTACTCCACAAAAATATGTTCAACTCCTTTGCCAAGCTCTCTAACCTAAATAAAATAAAAACTAAACAAGTAAGAGTAATAAATTATTTAAATGCAACAAAACTAACCTAAAATAGATATCAAAATTAACACACAAATTAAGCTGATCAAATTCCCCTATACTTAACTTTTGCCTTGTCCTCAAGCAAACTAAAACTGAAAAATTTTCAAAAGATGAATCATATTCTTGAACAATGACTCTGTAGAAGAAGATTGAAACTTTAAAGTCTTCAAGAACTTAATAAAAAATATTAAGCATGTAAACTCTTTGATCCAATGCAACTCAAAACAAAATAAGTTTATGAAAATAATTTTTTTACAAACTAGCAACCACAATATTTCGAAACTCAATAAGAACATCAATTCTTTATACAAAGTACAAAGCAGAAGCCACACTAGATTAAACTCATATGCAACCAACCAACATACCACAAAATCATGGATATTGAGTGATTAATTGTATTTTCATTGCCGATTCTCTCTCTTTATCTCTCTCTCTCTCTTTTTAAAATACTCTTCTTGTATTTCACCTTTTAGCAAGTGTACCAAAATTGCAAAAAGTTCTAACAAGAAGCACTAGTGCATTTGTTCCTGCTTAAATCAAAACACACAAAAATAACTTATAAATAAATAAATAAAAATTAAAGCAAAGCAATAAATGATTGGGTTGCCTCCCAATAAATGCTTATTTATTGTCATTAGTGTGACAAAACCACTATGAAAATCAAGTTACTCCCTTAGGCACCATGTCATCCACACACTTGGTTTTAAACACTGCCCAATACCCAATTTATTCAAGTTGCACTTCTGACTTTAGCATTTGATTCATTTATTCTTATTTCGGGCATTGTGACCATCCTTTAACCTAAACATCTCTTCACCTCTTAAAGGGAACAATTTCTTCTCTTCCTCATCCTCAATCTACATTTTAGCCCGTGTTTGCTTTAACTCAAGATCAATCTCTTTAGAAATTAAAGCAATTGGCTCACTAGCACCTGTTCCTATACTGAATAAACATAACTCCAAAGAATTATTAAATATGACATTGTCAAATTCCTCATTCAATTCTTGATCCACAACATTAATATGAAAACAATAATCACTTTCAACTGGATGTTTTATGCCTTTAAATATATTAAAAGTGACTTGTTTATATTGTACCCTATGTATCACTTTACCTTGTTGAACATCAATCAAGGTCCTAGTGTTAAGTGCATAAAGCCACGGTCAAAGTGCTGACTTTTTGACAACTTTGACCGTCAAATTCTGATAACTCTTCCTTCTTTGTCTTAGTTTTTCTTGTTTCTTTGGATCATTACAGGTTGGGGCAAGTGTTGTGGACAGGGCATTAGAAGCAAGCTCGAGTGGGACGGCATTCGGACAAGAGAAGTAGGAGAAGTGCAAAATGAAGGCTGGCGACGTGTCGCCAGAAGTCGTGAAAGTTGGCGACGCGTCGCCAACGTTATCAGTATTCTGAGTACATTTTGGTCATCTGGCGACGCATCGCCGGAACTCGACCCACACTGGCGACGCGTTGCCAACGCTGCTTTGTTTTGTCGAAAGCTCGCATTTTTTATGGTCCCCCACTCTTTCCACCTGATGAGCTGGCTTGGAAGAAGGGAGTCTTATCCCTTTAGGGTTGGAATGAAGAGATGGTATAAATATAAGAGAAGAAAGAGGCCAAAAGGAGGGTTTTTGGCAGATTTTGATCTTAACCCGTCTGGAAGCCTTTTGATCATCTAAGAGGCGTTTTTGAAAGATTGAAGAAGGATGGATCATCTTGGGAGTTAAATCTTCTAGGGGGTTTCTTGGGTTTACTCTTCTCTCTCTTTTAGTTTTGTGATTTTCGTGGATATTGTTGTTATGGATTTGTTGATGACATTTGTTATGGATTGTGAGTAGATCACTTTATCTCTCTAGGGTGACATTCCTTACCTTGTTACTTAATGAAGTTGTCTTGTGTTTATGGATGAGTTCTCTTGTGTTGTCCCTTTCATTGTGCTTATTGATTGATTTATGGTAGGCCACCATAACTAATGTACTAGTTCATTAAATCCTTGAGAAAGGTTTTATGGGTGGCAAAGAGAAATGGAAGGGGAATAGTGTTAACTTAAATTAGAGATAATCTAGGTGAACACTAAGAGTCGAAAGAGGCTTAGTTCTTTAACCACTCTAAGTTAAAGTTGGAGCTTGAGTAAAGCCCAAGTTAATTGAGGGTGAGCAAGGACCCATCTTGAGAAAGAGGTTCTTGATGTGAGATCCTTTCTACCACACATGGAATATCACTCTTGAGGACCAACTTCTTGGGTAGCAATGGGTAGGAGTGGAATCCTAGAGAGGTAGTCACATTTATTCTAAGTTCTCTCTTTATTACCTTTCACTTTCTTTAGAGTCACTTCTCTTGTGTTTTTAGAGTTAAGTAGCTTGAGCAATTTGATCTTTGAATCTAGATAGAATCACTAAACTCTCTTGGGACGATACCCTTATTTACTCCTAAGTACACGACGATTCCGTTCGCTTGCGGGTTTTTAAGGGTTAAATTGATAAACTCTTGATTTTTACAACAAAGTTTTTGGCGCCGTTGCCGGGGAATTTTGATTTGATTTTCATCTTGATTAGTTAAAATTGGTTACTTTTGTTTACTTGATTTTAGCTCTTATAGTTAGTGTGTTCCCTTCTTGTCAATTTGCAGGTACATCTAGTGCAGGACCTGGAGCTCTTGTTCTCACTTGTTACCACTTGATCTAGAAATTGAGAGAGAACTTCGGCTAAGAAGCAAGGTGATTGAAGAAGGAGATACTAGTACCTTCGATTCTGTCAACATGGAAGGGAACCAAGAAGATGATTTGAGGAACCTTGAATGAGAAAGAAATGTTAATGCCATGGATCAAAATGGAGTTGAGGAGGTAATGGACAATGGAAATTGTGCTAGAAGAAGAGGACGGCCGGTACTTGATTATTTTCAACCTCAAAGGGTGGAAGACCATGATAATATGATAAGACCGATGCCGCTTCGAGGGTGAGCTTTTGTGATTCCTAGCCATGTTCTCCAATTGGTGGAAGCACATCCATTTGGAGGGACTCTTGATGAAGATCCAAACAACCATATCAAGAGGTTTGTTCGTCTATGTGATACTTTTGATTTGGATGGTGTAAGTGAAGATGCGAAAAGAATGAGACTTTTTCCATTTTCTCTTGTGGATGAAGCATCGGAATGGTTTGAGAATTTGGAGCCTACTTCGGTTCATACTTGGCAAGAGTTATATGATGCATTTATTCGGAGGTTCTTTCCATCTCAAAAAGCATTTGAGCTTAAGAATGAATTGTTGGCATTTAGGAAAAATGAATGGGAGTCACTTGCGGAGGCATGGGTGCGTTTCAAGAGGATGGTGAAAAGGGTACCAACTCAAGATATTGATCAAGGTCACCAACTTCATCTTTTCTACAATGGGTTGAGTTTGAACACTCGATTGCAAGTGGATGCCGCCGCCGGTGGTTTCTTGTTGTTGAAAGATGTGGAGGAATGTTTTGAGCTATTGAACAACATGGCTAAAAGTCTTGAGCTTAGCGGAAAACGAATCCCAAGGAATGGGAGTGGATTTTATGAGGTAAACAAAGATACCTCCCTCCAAGCTCAACTTTCGGCACTCACTAGCATGGTAGCCAAGTTGTCAAAAAATCAAGAAAGGGGGAAATTGCAACAAGCCATGGCTAGTGAGAATGTAGATGATGTGGAAGATGTAAATTTTGTGGATTACCGGAATCCTTACCCACCCAAGCAAGGAGGAGGGAATTTCTTCCCAAGGAACGTCAACACAAAGGATTCAATTACTCTAACCCCAAAGGCACTATGCAACCATTAGGTGAGAATTCTAATGAAGTGGAAGCATCTTTGAAAGATTTTATGAAGGGCATGATGGGAGAATTCATGCAAGAAGTGAGGTGGATGGCAAATGGCCAAAACAAGAAGATTGGGGCATTGGAGGATGAAATGAAGACTATGCAAGCTAATACTCAAGCATCCATCAAGAATTTGGAAACTCAAATGGGCCAACTAGCAACTTCTATGAGGCAACTTCAAAAAGGCAAGTTCATACCTAGTGATACGGATGTCAACCCAAGAGAGTCTTGCCAAGCTATTACTCTGAGAAGTGGGAAGAATGTGGTAACGCAAGTTAAGGAGCCACCCATTCAAGAACAATATCCTCTCCAAGAGCCCACCCCATTGAAAAATTGTAAGGATGTTCAATCACCACCCCCTTCAAGTGAGGAAGATAGCTCAAGAGGCTAACTAAAAGTGGACCCACCAAGGAGGAAGCACCCAAGCACACGCCTACCCTTCCGTACCCCCAAAGGTTCAAGCCCAAGAAGGAGGACACTCACTTTATGAGGTTTCTTGAAATCTTCAAGAAATTGGAAATTAATATCCCTTTCTTGGAAGCATTAAATCAAATGCCCTCTTATGCCAAGTTCCTCAAAGAGTTGATTACCAAGAAAAGAAAGTTCCTTGACAACGAACTCATTTTAATGAAAGAGGAAGCAAGCGCCATCATTCAAAGGAAGGTGCCTCAAAAACTTAAGGATCCGGGGAGTTTTACGATACCTCTTGATATTGGGTCTTTCCATTGTGACAAGGCTTTATGCGATCTTGGGGCTAGTATTAACTTGATGCCCTTGTCCATTTGTAGGAGTCTTGGCCTTGGAGAGGTGAAACCTTCATCTATTTGCGTCCAATTGGCGGATCGGTCATTTACATTCCCAAAAGGCATTTTGGAGGATGTCTTGGTCAAAGTTGGCAATTTTATATTTCCGGTAGACTTTGTAGTGTTGGACATGGAGGAAGACCGGAACATGCCGATTATACTTGGGAGACCATTCCTTACTACCGGGAAGGCCGTCATTGATGTGGAAAAAGGTAATCTCACCTTGAGAGCTAATAATGAGAAAATTACTTTTAATCTTGCTCAAGCCATAAAATCTATTGATGATGAGGTGCCCAAGTGTTATATGATTGATGTGACTGATTCTTGCATTAAAGAGAAAAGAGATGTGTTGCTTGTAGAGGATCTTATTGGAAGAGCACTAGTGTTTGAAAAAGCATGTAGTGCGGAAGATCATGAAGTGTTGAGCATTTTAACAACTCTTGATTCTTATGGGAGGGTGCTACCTCCAAGAGAAAGGGTAGAACAACTTTTGTCTTGTGATTTCAAGGAAGAGCTCAAGTTGGAGTTGAAGCCATTACCAAAAGATCTTAAGTATGTTTATCTTGGCAAGGAGGATTCTCTCCCGGTAATTATTTCATCCACTTTGACCCCCTTGGAGGAAGAAAAGTTGATTCGTGTTTTGAGGGATCATAGAAGGGCAATAGCGTGGTCTATTTCCGACATCAAGGGAATTAGCCCGGAAATTTGCATGCATAAAATTCTCATGAAAGATGACTTTAAACCATCCATTGAAGCTCAAAGAAGGCTAAACCCAAATATGAAGGAAGTAGTCAAAGAGAAGATTGTGAAATTGCTCAATGCCGGCATTATTTATCCAATTTCGGATTCTCCATGGGTGAGTTCGATGCAAGTGGTGCCTAAGAAGGGCGGTACAACCGTGGTGGGCAACAATAACAATGAATGGATTTCTACTAAGTTGGTTACCAAATGGAGAGTGTGCTTTGATTACCGAAAGCTCAACAAGGCTACCCGGAAGGACCATTTCCCCCTCCCTTTTATTGATCAAATTTTGGATAGGTTGGCGGGTCATGAGTTTTATTGCTTCTTGGATGGTTATTCGGGGTACAATCAAATTGCTATAGCACCGGAAAATCAAGAGAAGACTACTTTCACTAGTCCTTGGGGTACATATGCCTTTCGAAGAATGCCATTTGGACTTTGCAACGCTCCGGCAACTTTCCAACGATGCATGATGGCCACATTTTTCGATATGGTGAAGAAGTGCATGGAGGAATTTATGGATGATTTTTCTGTTTTTGGAAACTCCTTTGATGCATGTTTGGATAATTTAGCCGTTGTTTTGAAGAGATGTGAAAAAACCAATTTAGCCTTGAATTGGGAAAAATGCCTTTTCATGGTTAAATCGGGAATAGTACTTGGGCATAAAATTTCTTGTGAAGGCATGGAAGTGGATAAAGCTAAGATTGTAGCTATTGAAAAATTGCCACCACTCATCCAATGTAAAAGGGGTGATAAGTTTTCTAGGGCATGCCGGTTTTTACCGGAGATTTATTAAAGATTTTTCCAAGATTGCTAAGCCATTATGCAATTTGCTTGAGAAGGATGTGTCGTTCTACTTTGATGAAAAATGTTTGGAATCATTTGAGAATTTGAAGGAGAAATTGGTGAGTGCACCAGTGGTGATTCCACCCAATTGGGAGGATCCATTTGAAATTATGTGTGATGCTAGCGATTTCACCATGGAGGCGGTGTTGGGGCAAAGGAAGGACAAGCTTTTTCGAGTGATTTACTATGCTAGCAAGACTTTAGATGGAGCTCAACAAAATTATACCACAACGGAGAAGGAGCTTTTGGCGGTGGTATATGCAGTGGATAAGTTTCGATCCTATATTGTGGGTTCTAAGGTTGTGGTGCACACCGATCACGCGGCAATTAGATATTTGTTCACTAAGAAGGATGCCAAGCCAAGACTCATAAGATGGATTCTTTTGCTTCAAGAATTTGACTTAGAGGTCAAGGACAAGAAAGGATGTGAAAACCTTGTAGCCGATCACTTATCTAGATTAGAGGGCCAAGAAAAGTCATTGGAGTAACCGATTCAAGAGCACTTCCTGGATGAAAGCTTGTTCAAGGTGGAGGGCAAGATACCATGGTATGCGGACTATGTGAATTACCTAGCTTGTGGAGTCTTGCCACCAAACTTGTCTTACCTAGCTTGTGGTTTTTGTAAAAGAAATTCACGATCAAGTGCCATCACGAAGGTCTAGAAAAGTATGATAATGGAGATGATACCTTCATCCACATAGACACCATATTCAGGGGGGCAAAGTAGTCTCTATCGAGTGCAAGGAGAGCACTACCAGCAAAGAAGCTCAGTAGACAAGGGGGCAAGTTTTAGGGATCAGAAATTGAGTCTAAGGAAGATCAATCATTCATACATGGGGGTGAGCAAGCGCCAGCACGGCCACAAGAAAAGGAAAGGAGCAAACGAGACGCACATTTCTGAGGGAACAATTCCAAGAAAGTGAATTCACAAGAGCAAAAGATGGAAGATACTCCCTTTTCATGCATCATGGATTTTACAAAATCTAGGCATTTCATCTATTAAGGTTCTCAACAGCCATAGATTTCATAAAATCTGTGCATTTCACCCATAGAGGTTCTCACTTTTTAAGTCATTCATGATCATCAGGCATATTCTTTTCAAAACAATTTTAAAGACAGGTCTCCTGAAGGCAAGTTTGAGGAATGTCCACACGGATCTTCAAGAAGAAAACTTTTACGAGGCACAGTTTAAAGACCAAAGGATAGAAACATGGACATTCAACAAGGATTTTTCAAAGATCGAGGTCAAGGTAAGTTTTCACTCAAAAAAAAAATTGTGGCTTATTTTCATACTTGGGGGGGCAAGTTTGAGAGGTGGGCATCCAGGTGTTGTCATAAGATTTTTCAAAACAATTTTCATCTTGTCTGGACGGCTGCTTTCGAAGCTCAGTTTAAGACATTTTCAAGAGATTTTTAAGGTATCTCAAGACACATTCAATCCTTAATGTTTCTCATTGGACAAGTTCTCACTTTCCAAGATTCACTCATTTTGTGGAATCTTCAGCCCTTCAAAATTTGCTCGTTTTGTGGAATTTCTTACTTTCAAGATTCACTCATTTTGTGGAATCTTCAGCCTTTCAAAATTCGCTCGTTTTGTGGAATTTCTCACTTTCAAGATTCACTCATTTTGTCGAATCTTCAACCTTTTGAAATTCATTCATTTTGTGGAATTTCTCACTTTCAAGATTCACTCATTTCGTGGAATCTTCAGCGTTTTGAGATTCACTCATTTCATGCAATCTTCAGCTTTTTAAAATTCACTCATTTTGTGGAATTTCTCACTTTTAAGATTCACTCATTTCGTGGAATCTTTAGATTTTTGAAATTCACTCGTTTTGTGGATTTTTATTTTCAAGATTCACTCATTTTGTGGAATCTTCAGCGTTTTGAAATTCACTCATTTTGTGGAATTTCTCACTTTCAAGATTCTCTCATTTCGTGGAATCTTCAGCTTTTCGAAATTCACTCGTTTTGTGGAATTTCTCACTTTCTAAGATTTACTCATTTCGTGGAATCTTCAGCTTTTCGAAATTCACTCATTTTGTGGAATTTCTCACTTTCAAGATTCACTCATTTTGTGGAATCTTCAGCTTTTCAAAATTCACTCGTTTTGTGGAATTTCTCACTTTCAAGATTCACTCATTTCGTGGAATCTTCAGCTTTTCGAAATTCACTCATTTTGTGAAATTTCTCACTTCTAAGATTCACACATTTCGTGGAATCTTCAGCTTTTCAAAATTCACTCATTTTGTGGAATTTCTCACTTCTAAGATTCACTCATTTCGTGGAATCTTCAGCTTTTCGAAATTCACTCATTTTGTGGAATTTCTCACTTCTAAGATTCACTCATTTCGTGGAATCTTCAGCTTTTCGAAATTCACTCGTTTTGTGGAATTTCTTACTTCCAAGATTCACTCATTTTGTAGAATCTTTAGCTTTTTGAAATTCACTCATTTTGTGAAATTTCACACTTTTAAGATTCACTCATTTCGTGGAATCTTTGGCTTTCTCAAAATTAACTCATGTCATAGAATTTCAAATTTTGAATTCACCCATTTTGTAAATTCACACTTTTGATGAAATTATGCTAAGTCTGGTTGTTTTCTTAGAAATTTTTGATTGAGATAACAAGGAGGGTTCATATATCTCAATACAGAAGCTAAACTGAGGCTTCAAAGAGAAAGTAATTCTCTTCCTCGTGATTCAAGTCAAACAGAGGTTTTCAAACGAGAAAGGTTTCTCTACCTCATCACATCTAAAACAAGGATAATCCAAGTTTTCAAAAGCAAAGTCATTCTTTTTCTCATAGTATGGGATAAATCGGAGGTGGTAAAGAGTCAGGGTGCTCTACCTCAAGCATTTTTAGAGGTGGTAAAGAGTCAGGGTGCTCTACCTCAAGCATTTAGAGGTGGTAAAGAGACAGGGTTCTCTACCTCAAACGTCATCAGAGGTGGTAAAGAGTCAGGGTGCTCTACCTCAAGCATTTAGAGGTGGTAAAGAGTCAGGGTGCTCTACCTCAAGCATTTAGATGTGGTAAAGAGACAGGGTTCTCTACCTCAAAAGTCATCAGAGGTGGTAAAGAGTCAAGGTGCTCTACCTCAAAGGATTTGGAGGTGGTAAAGAGTCAGGGTGCTCTACCTCAAAGAAATTTAGAGGTTGTAAAGAGACAGTGTTCTCTACCTCGAAGGCGACAAGAGGTGGTAAAGAGAAGGTTATCTACCTCTTAGACCATGGTGAGAGAAGGTTCTCTACCAAAGTTAAAATTGAGAGAAAAGTTTTTCTCTTCTATAGAAAGGTTTCTATAGAGACAATAGTGAGGAAAGTTCCTTAATCCATCAAGAAAAGAGGAAAGAGTTTTCCTCTTAGGTTTGGAAGCAATAAGAAGGTTCTTATTGCGAAAAGCCTAGGAAAGTTCCTAGACTTGGTAAACGGGGAGGGAAGAGTTTTTCTCCTTAATTCTTAGACGATAGGAAGGTTCTTATCGTAGAGGTACTAAGGAAGGTTCCTTAACCTCACAAAGAAGAAAAAGGTTTTTCTTCTTCGGTTTGAAAGCAATAGGAAGGTTTTTATTGCAAAAGACTAGGAAAGTTCCTAGGCCTGTTAATCAAGGAGGAAAGAGTTTTGCTCCTTAGATTCTTAAATGATAGGAAAGTTTCTATCATAGAGGTAATGGGGAAAGTTCCTTAACCTCAAAAAAGAAGAGAAGAAGGTTTTTCTCCTCAAGGTTTTTGGCGGTCAGAATGCTCTCATCGTCTAGGTAAAGTTGGACAAAATTTGGTAATGGCTTTGCATGCATCATATTCTATGAGACATGCAAAGGGGGGCAGATGTTGACACCCAATTTTGTCCGGGCATTGACTTTTGTCTAAGTTTTAGGTTAGGAAAATTAGTTTAGAAGCATTTTGATTTTTTATAGGGACATTTTAGTCTTTTTAGGTAATTTTTTATTCTTTGGATAATTTAAGGTAGAGATAGGAATTAATTTAGTTAGGCACTAATTTGGAGTCTTAAAAGTCTTGTGGGGTCAATTTGGGCAAAAAGAAAAACTTTGGGAGAAAATAGGAGATTTTTAGAAAGTTTTGAGCAAAATTCAAAGTTTTGGGGTAAATCTGTCAATTTTAGAGAGTTTGAGCCAAATCTGACGATTTTATGGAATTTCAGGAAAAATCTGGGGCTTTTGCAAAGTTTTTGGCTAATCTTACAGTTCTTGGAAGTCTTGGGTCAAATAGGCAGATTGAGTGTTCTATAGGATTGAAACTTGTAATTTTACCAGATTATATCCTAATTGGACTAAACTTCTTCAAATTTGATTTGGATCAAGTTTAAACTCCAGAAATATTGTTAATCACGTTTTAAAGACTCTTTAGTATAAATATAGGTTCAAATTTCGAGAGAAAGAGGAGAAAATCGAAACCCTAAGCTCCTAACTCGGAAAAGGAAAAACTGCCGCCTCAAGTCCCTATTTTCTCGCTACTTCTCCCCCAGAACCCTAAACTCCTCCCTACAGCGCCGCCGCCCCTGGTTTTCCATCTTCGCTACCCGACGCCTCCAGTCTGCCCTCGTCGTTCTTCCCCACCACCATCAGCCTCCAGCCACAGTGCCCAGCCGTCTCCAGCTGTCGCCGTTGCTGCTCCCGCCATCGCAGACCCCGCGCTCGGCTTTTCCCCCTGTCGCGACGCTCTCACTCTCGCCGTCCGTCGCGTCGCCTCCACCAGTCGCTCCAAGCCAGCCACTGCTTTCCGCCGCTTCCCAGCCATTGCCACCTCGCCAGACGCCGTCGTTGCTGGTGAACGCCGAATCGCGAGAGGCGAATCGAAACGAGAGAAAACAAAACCGGATCGCAACCCGACCCGTTTTCGACCCAGATCCGATCCGAAAGTCCATAACTTCAGTATAACCCCGCTTTAGCCCTCTTACTTTTTATTTCATCCATTTAAGTTACTAACATGTTTTCATTTTGCAGAAAAGCCACTGACAGCATTGTTTTTTTTTTGTTTATTTCTCTTGCTGTTTACTTATTTTGTTTATTAAAGTCATGAATTAATTTGGTCACTAAGATTAGGTAAAGATTGTAGGTTTGGGATAGATATAGGTTTTAGGAGTATAACTTTTAAGATTTATTTAATTTTACATAATACACCTCGAAAATCATGATGAGAGTATTCATTCTGCATGAGTTTAATAAAATCTTAGGATGAATTTAGGACAATAATTAGAAATAATTTTAAGATCCACATCCGGCTGATCTGATAAGATCCATGGTTTGGATGATTATTTAAAAATCTTTGAAAACAATAAAGAAAGTGAAGGAAATAATTTTAATATCCACATCCGGGTAATCCGATAGGATTCATGGTTTGGATTAATAATTAACTAAAAAATATTTAAAAGAGAGGATAGGTAAAGTTTTTTTTTAGATTCCACATCCGGGTGATCCAATAGGATCCATGGTTTGGAAATATAAAAATTTTATAAAAACCAAATAAAAAAGTCAAGTAGTAAAGTTAGAAAGTCCATATCCGGGTGGTTCGATTAGAACTCATGGTTTGGAAAATTAATCAAACAAATTTAAAGCAAGCAAAACTTTTTTTTAACCAAACTAAGGTACCAATTTTTGGGCACTAGAATAAGGTTGTTTTAGTGTAACCGTACTCCCGAACCCCTTGAACTCTCGTAGACCATTTTAAGGTGTCCAATCGACCTAGGTGTAAATTGATTGGTGGCGACTCCCAAAAACACGTTGCTACAGCAAGGTTTGGTACACCTAGGGCTATCATCTCTGACGAGGGGTCACATTTCATTAACAAGATGTTGACTTAAGTTCTATTAAAGTATGGTGTACGGCATAAGGTGTCACTTCCCTATCATCCACAAACGAACGGGCAAGCCAAAATTTTGAACCGGGAGATCAAGAAGATATTGAAGAAGATGGTAGGCATCAACCGAAAAGATTGGTCTCAAAAGTTGAGTGATGCACTTTGGGCATATAGAACGTCTTTCAAGACACCTATTGGCATGTCACCATATTGACTTGTGTACGGGAAAGCTTGCCATTTGCCGGTGGAGTTGGAGCACAAGTCGTATTGGGCGGTTAAGAAGCTCAATTTTGAATTGAAAAGGGCCCAAGAGAAGAGAGCTATTCAATTGGACAAGTTGGAGGAAATTCGCATGGATGCTTATGAGAATGCGATGATATACAAGGAGCGAACGAAGTTGTGGCATGATAAGATTCTTGTGAAGAATGAGTTTCAATCGAGTCAAAAAGTGCTACTTTTCAACTGAAGGTTGAGACTCTTTCCGGGAAAGTTAAAATCCAAATGGTCGGGTCCTTTTGAGGTGGTTAGGGTGCAACCGTATGGAGCGGTGGAACTTAAAGGACAAGATGGATGCATCTTTCAAGTCAACGGTCAACGAATCAAGCCTTACTATAGTGATGAACTTAGGCACATTGGTCAAACCGTATTGGCCGAACCCAACCATTGAAAAAGCTTAAAGGCGCCAAGCTAGAGGCGTAAAATCAAGCGCTTGTCGGGAGGCAACCCGATGCCGATTATTTCTTCTTCTCCTTTTCATTAGTTAGTTTGTGTAGTGCTTTGTGATTTTCTGCTCATTTGGTATTGTCTTGTGTGTTTGTAGGAATGGGAGACCCATCAGAATGAAGGTGAGGGGAATGGACCACATTTTCTCAACTTAAGGAGGTAACATATATTGAATTTTCAAAAGGTATAAGAGTTAGGATGAAAAGATTAGGGGTTATTTTGTAAATGTTTTAAAAATAGAAGGTTGGTTTCGTAACACTGCTGACGCGTCACCAGCGTTGGCGACGCATCGCCAATTTTTGCAAATTGTCTCCGAATGATTATAACGGTGGCGACGCATCGCCAGAATGCGTCCAGAATTGGCGATTGGTCGCCAAGTTTACAACTGCTGTTTTAACCTCGCCTTGCTTTCACTTTTCTCACTTTTACCTTGCTCTTCCACCAAAGAAACCTTTCAACTTTCAAACCCTACCCTTCCATAAGCATCACGGTTTGATTTTTTGGTGTCGATTTGTCTCATCAAGCCTCTCATCAAGTAAGTTTCTCTCATCTTCTTCCTCCCTTCTGCGTTTTTGAGATGAGATTTGGAGTGAATGGTGCTTGTTTGTGAAAGTTCCGGCAATTACTTGTTTTGCTCGATTCTCATGGATTTCATGCTTAAATTCGATTTGATATGGATACACGTATGTACGGAAAGGGTTTTGTGCATTGGTTTATGAATTCGGATTCGAAACCAAGGTTAGAATTTCTCTCATCACAAGGGCTGCGAATTTTTATGGCAATTTATTGTTTATGCATGTTCTTGTTGTTTGAGTGATTTTAAACTTGAGATCTACTTGAAATAGGAGTGGGTCAAACTTGCATTGCTATCAATTTGCTCTGTTTTGATTGATTTTTGAGTTGGAGCATTTCCGGAAAAGTGAAATTTGATTGCCTCCATAGCTATTTTGCACAACAATGTGGCTTTGTGTGGTTCGGGTTTTCCTCAATTCTTTGTATTTGATGCATCTAGGTGTTGCTTAGTTCAAGATTGAATGATTACTTTGCACTAGGAAGCTTGTTTTCTATTTGTTCCAAGTGCCACATGTTGGTATGGACCTTGATGGGATTTTCCTTGCTACCTTGTTCATGAGCACACAACTAGTAACCTTAACAGCGATTTTGCTTGAATGTTTTGTTTAATAAGCAAGTGTATATTGTATGGCAGTCCAATACCAATATGCATGGTCTTATAATGGTTGGTGCAATATCTTAGAACACCTTGGATGGACGTGAAGTAAGATAATGGATTGTTCTCTTATGCATGAGCTTTTCAACTATGGTTTGTCAACTTGAAATTGGGGAATGTGGTGGTGAAGGTTCATCCTTTGTTCTTTCATTCTTCATGTAAAGGAAGTTGAAGTGTATCTTGTGATTTTGTAGGAAACATGCCTCGCAAGTCAGTGCCCACTCACTCTTTGAAAGAAAAGGGGAGGGGAAAGAGGATTCGTCAAGCAGAGCCGCAAGAACCTCCCTATGATACTTTTCGCTTTGTGTCCTCTTGGGCAAACAACTACTTTGAGGGGTTCGTGAATCGCAAGCTTACACCGGAACAAGGCTTCGACTTCTCGAAGAAGGAGAATGAGGGGATATTAAGAATCGTGGAAAGGCGTGGATGGCAGCAATAGGTCGCTCATTCTCAAGCGGAAGTGTCCAAGATCCTCAAAATAGAATTCTACGCCAACTTGATGGGAGCTTACTACCTGAATCGCCAAGCCAAGGCCTGCTTTGTGCGCAAACACGCTGTGCATTATGGGGATACAGTTATCAATGAGCTATTCAACATCAACCCATTGATTGGAGGACAATTCAAAGAGGCTTCCTTTAAGCAACAGGCTCAAGTAGTATGCTGTTGCCCGGTCCATTGGACACTAAGCCGGGATCAGTCTCATAGGAAGCTCTACTTCAGCTCTTCGGCTCTCCCCCCAGAGATGAAGGCATGGAACTACTTCATCTCCTCCCGCCTCGTCCCGACTACTCATGTTCGGGAAGTCACCCCGGATCGCTTGGAGATCTTGTACTGCATAGCTTGTGACTTTTGAATCAATGTCGGCCAAGCTTGTGACTTTTGAATCAATGTCGGCCACTTCATCCTGAAGCATCTTCTCCGCGCCGCCAAATCGAAACGGGGGAACCTGCCTTTCCCTCAGCTGGTCACTACCTTAATGTTGAGGGCCGGTGTTGTCATGGAAGATCCCTTAAAGATAACTTTGGTTATCAAGCCAATCTTTGTGGACAAACTTAGTGGTGCTTTGGAAGGTATCCAGGAGGTAATTTCAGAAGAGGGGGAAGAGGATGCCGCCCGAGAGCAAGAGCAAGTGGAAGAAAGAGAAGAAGAACAAGAGCAGTTTCAGGAGCCCTATCTAGGGGAGGACTTTGGGGGAGCTTCTGATCAGTTAGTCGATCCCGCTACCGCGACTCCGGCCTCCTTGGCTGTAGCACTCAACAAGATGTATTTGATGATGCGAGAGCAGCATGAAGAGTCAGCGGCTCGGTTCGAATCAGTCGGTGGCTCTTTTACTTCTTTTGCTAAGGAGATTCGCCAGGGCATCTCACTTATTGCTGGCAACCAAGAATGTCTTTCCGGGCAAGTTCGATGGGGCCACCAGCACTAGCACCAGCAGCAGCGGGACCTCTCGCCAGAATACCCTCCCTTCCCACCCATTCCACCTCACTTTCACCCCTCCGCATACCAGTGGTACACACCCCACCCCTCCAGCCACCCACCTCCCTTTTACCCACATTTTGGACCTCCCCATGACCCGTCTAAAGGTCCTTCCTCTTTTCCTCCTACCGGTGGGTCTTCCGGCCATGATGACATGGGAGAGGATTAGTAGGTGCGGGAACACCCGCCCCCAGGTTTGATTCTTGGACACTGACTTTCCATTGAGGACAATGCTAGCTTTAAGTTTGGGGGAATGGTTGCTTGACTATCATACTTGGCCTCTCTGTTCGTGTTCGTGTCTTTGTTTTAGACTTAGTTGCTTTTTCTAGGTTTTAAAGCAATTATGGTTGTTTCATTTAGGGTGCATGTTTCTTGCATGTTTTGTTTCCTGTTTTCCTCTCTTCCGTTAGTGAATTTTGATAGGCTGCATATAGAAACATATAGGTTTATAGTTTCTTTTTATAGTCCTTTATTGTTTTTGGTGTCTTTAGGACCCAATGGGGACCATTTTTGCATATGGATGGATGTGGTTACTAGTTTGACTCTCTTGAAGCTTTGATGAATTGGGAAAAATTAGTTTTGATACTTTTGGGTGAATCCTTGATGATGTGTTATAATGAACTTGGGAGTTGTGCTATGAACTTGTGTCTTTTGAGATCCTTGTATTGAGTTTTGCTCTAAAACTTGCCTAAGGACCTAGCAAACTCACAATAGTGCATGAACTTGAAGCGTGTGGTCTCATAGGAGGAACCTTTCCACCAAATAACCAATCCCTCTACATTCCCTCATATCACCCTTATTTTGAGCTTTCATTTGCTTATGGTTATACCCTTGAGTTACCTAAGGTGGAAAAAGGTCAAATCTTGAGCTTAAAAGAAATTGTATTGAGTTGAATTAAGTGGGAAATAATGGCAAGTTTGGGGGATGTGTTTATTAAAATATATATATATATATATATATATATATACTACTCCGCTGTTTCCTAGTATCGAAGTAGGTTGGGGTCTTTTCCTAAGGCAAGAGTTGATCACAGCTCGAAAAGGTGCTTGAAATAAGAGTATGGTTGTAAATAAAATAAAATCACCTTGGACTGTATTAAGTTAGTAGCTTGGGCTTAGGCGGGGCTCCCGTTTATGCACTTGCTAAACGGCTAAATACATGAAGAGGAAACAATAGTTAGTTAATAGGTGTAAAGGGTTGGTAAATGGTGGATTGATGCTTGTTCAACTTGATTGTTTCTTTTAAGCACTTGGTTTTATTTTGACCGCCTCGCTAACTTTATTCAAGAAGCAATCATCTGGTTCCTCCGTTTTCTTTTTGAGCCCTTAACCCATTGCTATCTTTTGAAAGTAAACCATTTGAGCTTTGAGTTTAGTGCAACCTACCGTAGGGGAATAAGGTAGAGGGTGCTGGATCCTTTTGCAAGGTTTTGGAAAAGAACTTAGTGCAAGCCTCAAGTTAGATGGCACAACTCATTTAATGGAAATTTAAATCTTCTAGGGGGGTCATACCCCTAAGGGCTTCACCCTAGGTAGCAAAATTTCTTTTTCCTTAGTCACCATTTCTTCTTTTGAAGTCAAACCTAGTCAATCATTGAAGTTTGGATGCAATATGTGGTTAACATTGTAGCTTCTTTGGTGTTTGTGTGTTTTGTAGGTTAGGTCGCTAGGGACTAGCTTAGATTTAAGTTTGGGAGAATTTGTTAAGTGCATAAAGCCACGGTCAAAGTGTTGACTTTGCGACAACTTTGACCGTCAAATTCTGATAACTCTTCTTTCTTTGTCTTAGTTTTTCTTGTTTCTTTGGCTCATTACAGGTTAGGGCAAGTGTTGCGGACAGGGCATTAGAAGCAAGCTCGAGTGGGACGGCATTCGGACAAGAGAAGTAGGAGAAGTGCAAAATGAAGGCTGGCGACGCGTCGCCAGAAGTCGTGAAAGTTGGCGACGCGTCGCCAACGTTATTAGTATTCTGAGTACATTTTGGTCATCTGGCGACACATCGCTAGAACTCGACCCACGTCGCCAGCGCTGCTCTGTTTTGTTGATAGCTCGCATTTTTTATGGTCCCCCACTCTTTCCACCTGATGAGCTGGCTTGGAAGAAGGGAGTCTTATCCCTTTAGGGTTGGAATGAAGAAGGGGTATAAATAGAAGAGAAGAAAGAGGCCAAAATGAGGGTTTTTGGCGGATTTTGATCTTAACCCGTCTGGAAGCCTTTTGATCATCTAAGAGGCGTTTTTGAAAGATTGAAGAATGATGGATCATCTTGGGAGTTAAATCTTCTAGGGGGTTTCTTGGGTTTACTCTTCTCTCTCTTTTAGTTGTGTGATTTTCGTGGATATTGTTGTTATGAATTTGTTGATGACATTTGTTATGGATTGTGAGTATATCACTTTATCTCTTTAGGGTGACATTCCTTCCCTTGTTACTTAATGAAGTTGTCTTGTGTTTATGGATGAATTCTCTTGTGTTGTCCCTTTCATTGTGCTTATTGATTGATTTATGGTAGGCCACCATAACTAATGTACTAGTTCATTAAATCCTTGAGAAAGGTTTTATGGGTGACAAAGAGAAATGGAAGGGGCATAGTGTTAACTTAAATTAGAGATAATCTAGGTGAACACTAAGAGTCGAAAGAGGCTTAGTTCTTCAACCACTCTAAGTTAAAATTGGAGCTTGAGTAAAGCCCAAGTTAGTTAAGGGTGAGCAAGGACCCATCTTGAGAAAAAGGTTCTTGATGTGAGATCCTTTCTACCACACATGGAATATCACTCTTGAAGACCAACTTCTTGGGTAGCAATGGGTAGGAGTGGAATCCTAGAGAGGTAGTAACATTTATTCTAAGTTCTCTATTTATTACCTTTCACTTTCTTTAGAGTCACTTCTCTTGTGTTTTTAGAGTTAAGTAGCTTGAGCAATTTGATCTTTGAATCTAGATAGAATCACTAAACTCTCTTGGGACGACACCCTTATTTACTTCTAAGTACACGACGATTCCGTTCGCTTGCAGGTTTTTAAGGGTTAAATTGATAAACTCTTGATTTTTACAACACCTAGTTGTAGCTAAAAATGACTTACCCAAAATAAGAGGAATTTCCTTGTCCTCTTCTATACCCAACATAACAAAATCAGCAAGAACAATAAATTTATCTACTTTAACTAAAATGTGTTCAATGATTCTTCTAGGATAAATTATTGATCTGTCAGCTAACTGTAATGAAATTGTTGTAGCTTTAACTTCACCAAGACCTAATTTCTTGAAAATTGATAGCGGCATTAAATTGATACTAGCTTTGAAATCACATAAAAATCTATCACATAAAACTTCCTGGGTATTTCAATTTCTGTAGTAGCTTCTGTTGAATGATAGCTGGGCACTCCTCAGTAAGCTTCACAATCTTATATTCTTCAAGCTTTCTTTTGTTGGAGAGAATATCTTTCATGAACTTGACATAGCTAGATATCTCCTTCAAAGCATCTGCAAAATGAATGTTAATGTCCAATTTCTTAAAGACTTTAAAAAATTTAGAGAATTGTTCATCTAAATTTTTCTTTTTCCAATCTTTAGGGAAAAGGATTGGGAGGAACATGAAGCTTAATATAAGAAGGATTAGAGTTAGAAACTCCCTGTTTTGGCTTTGCTTTTGCCTCTTTTTGCTGCTGATTTCCTTCCTCATTTTCCCCATTCAAATTCTGCCCATCAATTTGTTTAGTCTTTTTATGAAGAACTTTTTCACTCCTCAAAGTAATTGCTTGAACTTATTCCTTAGGGTTTTGCTTGATGTAACTTGGAAGTGAACCTGGAGCTATCTCAGCTATTGCTTTAGCTAATTGACCTACATGTATCTCCAGAATGTAAATTGAAGCTTGGTTGAATTGTATAACCTGATCAATCTTTGCATCCATCTTTTTCATAGTGACCTCCTGATTAGCAAGATATTGCATCATTAATTCTTCAATGGATGGCTTTTTCTCTTTTACAACTGGTGGTTGATGTTGAAATTATGAATTGAATTGTGGCCTTTGCTGCTGCTGAAAACCAGATGGTCTACTTGGCTTTGGGACACTTTGATCCTTCCAATAGAAATTTGGATGATTTTTTCAACCAAGGTTGTAAGTGTTTGAAAATGGGTCATTTCTTGCCTGCCTATTTGGAAAACCTGCTCCAACATAATTTATTTGATCAGGTATTTGTATCTCCTCAGTATAATAATTAGAATTTTCATGAACTCCCCCATTATTCATCATCAGCTTCATTTGCTTGGTTAACTCAGCTACTTGCATTGCCAAGTCATGATGAAAAGACACTTCATGAACTGCAGCTCTCCTTCCTCTTGTAGCTTTTTGTTGAGAGTTGGTGGCTAGCATCTTATAAACATGCAAATTTTCTTTAGAAGTCTTATCTCCCATGTAGCTACCTGCAGTAGTATCAACAAGTATTTAACAAGTAGCATATTGAACCTATCCCATGCCTCATGGAATGGCTCTCCCTCTATCTGTGCAAAGCTATAAATCTTACTTCTGAGATCAATTGCCTTTTGTGAGGAGTAATACTTGGTCATGAATTTGGTGTACACCTTCTCCTATGTGTGTAGCGATCTTTCCGACAAATTGATCAACCAACTGTTGGCTCTGTCCTTCAAACAATAAGGAAAACACCTCATTCTCAAATCATCATCTTCTAGGCCTTGTTGTAGGAAGGTTTGAACACAATTATAGAACTCCTGAATAAAAGACAATGGGTCCTTTGAGCTCATCCCATGAAATGAAAGCAGTATGTTGAAGTGAATGGTGTTCAGCTCATAGTTTCAGGCTGCATCACTCAGTCTAATGCAGGATGGAGAATCTCTAATAACTGGCCTTTGAATCGACTTGAGATTTATTCTAGGTAGTGGGTGAGTTCTCTCAAGCTGATTGAAGTTACAGCTATTATTCTTTACCTGTGTCGTCTCTTTTCTTTTCTGTGCTCTATTTGCTTGACAAGTTTTTTCAATTTTAGGGTCCAAAGGAATCAGTTCAGTGTTCATGCAACTCTTTGACCTACGAAGGTTTATAAACTATTTGCACACTCAATAAAAAAAACTACCAAGGTAAATTGAGATAAAAGAAATAAATCTATTAAATAAAATAAAAATGGAAATAAATAAACTAAAAATGAAAAATGAAAAATAAAATAACAAACAATCAAATATAGCTGTTACCCAGCAACGGCGCAAAAAACTTAATAGGGCTAATCCTGTAAGTGCACAGGGTTAGTTGTAGCAAGTTTTAATCCCTAGGATAAACTAAGGTATCGATCCAATGAGGAACAAATATTTAATTGTTTATGAAAAATAAAATAAATAAGTTCAGAGTTTAAGGGAGTGAAATTAACTAAAATTAAATTAAGATTAAACTAAACCAATGACAAGAATAAATAGATATATCTCTCGCATAATTAATTAAACCCATTAAGTTCAGGTTGCCAATTTAACAAATCAAAATAAATAAGTGTATCTCGATCTTAATTATTGTAATTTTATTTTCCTAGTGCATGGATTTTAAATTTCACTTTTCAATACTTTATTCAAATCTTTAAGATAAATTATCTATAATGATCAAGTATAGACAATTTTATTATTGTAAAGGAAATAGACTAAAATACAACCTAAATAAATAAATTAAAATAAATCAACTAGGCTTCATCCCTAACCTTAGCATAGAAATTTAGCCTCTTATAGTATATTTAAAAATAAAATTCAATAATCTCAAGAAGTAAGAACAACCCATAAAAGATTATCTAAAATCAATTAGAAAAAAAAAAAAGAAACGACAAGCACCAAGTCTCCCTTTGCGTCTCTGGTGACTTGCTTTTGTTTTCTTCCAATTCGTCCTCACTTGCTTTGCTTTTGTTTTCTTCCTGTTTCAATTCGTCCTCGCGATCAACTTCGCTCTTCGCAACAATTAGGATTTCTAAACCTTAACATTTAGGATTTTAAATAACTAAAATAACTTAAAATAGAACATATTATTATAAAAAGAATATTTTAGTTAATTAAGAGAAAATTACTTTCAATTCCAGCTGCATCTTTTGTTTCATAATTTCTTACAATTTAGTCCTTTTACTCCACAAAAATCTGCTCAATTTATTTGGCAAGCTTCCTAACCTAAATAAAATAAAAACTAAACAAGTGAGAGTAATAAATCATTTAAATGCAACAAAACTAACCTAAAATAGATATCAAAATTAACGCATAAATTAAGCTGATCACCAAGTATCCTTCATCCTTGTCCTGTTTTTGGTAAAGACAAAAGATCAAACCCTAGCTTTTGATTTGGTTTCTATGGCCAAAATTTTGCAATCATGGGCAAGGAGGTGAAGATGAGTGAATATGAAGCCAACGGCAACGACCACATAAGGGATGATGAGATATAGCCTGGGAAGTTGGATTGCCGAATGCTGATGATCTTATGACGCTATCGCAACCGGTGATCCTGCCCAAGTTTGCGTCAACATTTAGGCCCTGTTTAGTTTAAGAAAGTTTTAGTTAATTAAGAGAAAATTCCTTTTAATTCTGGTTGCACCTTTTGATTCATAATTTCTTGAAATTTAGTTCTTTTACTCCACAAAAATCTGCTCAACTTTTTTGGCAAGCTTCCTAACCTAAATAAAATAAAAACTAAACAAGTAAGAGTAATAAATCATTTAAATGCAACAAAACTAACCTAAAATGAATACCAAAATTAACATATAAATTAAGCTGATCGCCAAGTATCCATCATCCTCATCCTGTTTTTGGTAAAGACCAAAGCTCAAACCCTAGCTTTTGACTTGGTTTATGCGGCCAGAATTTTGCAATCATGGGCGAGGAGGTGAAGATGAGTGAATATGAAGCCAACGACAGCGACTACTCCAAAGATGATGAGATATAGGCTAGGAAGTTAGATTGCCAAATTGAAAAATTTTCTGAAATTTAGAAAATGAAAAGAAAACATGTTTAAGTAACTAATTTTCTTTTTCAGTTTTCTTGGAAAAAAATTTTCCATTACATGAAGATATGGAAAACAATGATTTTGTTGTTTTCCTAATTTTTCAATCAAGCTCTTATGTGGCTCTTTTTTGTGTTCTTGCCTGACCAGCTTCTTAAACTTCTACTCGATCAATCCTCTCACTTGACCAACCATTCCTGCCACCGCTGTCGAACAACGTCTCACTCACCGTCGCCACCACCACCGACCAACTATCCCATCTTTGCCGCCCAACCAGTATCGTGGAACTCTTTTGCCGCCCTGACTCCTCCGCCTCTCTCGACTTCTTTGGTTTAATAAACCCCTAAATCTCTTTTCCTCTCATTCAATTAAGGCAACTAAACTGGCCTTGAGGCATTAATTAATCCATTGGAAGCAACAGTAGTGGAATCGAAGCTGTTTGATAGCGGAATTGGCGGTGAATGTTAAGCGCTTCGAATGACGAAGATGATGGTGTAGATGTAAGGGATAGAAAAGGTGGGAGCCTAAGTGACAGAGAGTGAAAATCTAGGGGCAGGATTTAGATTTTATCATTTTTACTTTTGAAGCCGATACACTTGGGAAAATTTTCAATTATAGTTTATAAACTCTCTTTCAATGTTCAACTAAGACATTGAACTTTTTTAAATGTTGTGTGTATATATGTAATCATCTTTAATTTTTTAAAAATAACTAAACATGTTTTCTAAAAAATAATTTGGAAAATTGTACATAGAAAATAAAAACTAGAACCAGAAAATGAAAACCAAAACTGTTTTCTACAACCAAACACCACATTAGCATCTCGCCAGTGCCTTTTCGAACGATGGTTTGAGTAACACTTTGGTGACGCTTTGGATCTAATTCGAGGAAGTTCAGGAAAGTGGCTAATTCTACAGAGGATGCTGATTCCTCACTGAGTGTATATTCGAATTTGCCCCCAAGCCTAATGAAATGCTAGCCTGATTCTCCATCTACCTCCAGCTAGCCTCTCTTGTGATACTAGATTGTCTGACCTATATTGTCCAAGCGTGGTCAATTAGACATCTTTCAGACCTCGAGCAACTAGACCCAGCTGGAACCCTCATTGCCTAGATCCCATGCCCCATCACAACCCATGATTGCTTATCTTCTACTGCATATATCTCACCCCCCATTGTTGATGAATGTTTGTCCATCATTTGGTTACTGGGCCAATGGTTTGGTAAAATTGTAAATAAACATAACACCAATAACTAAGAATGAGGAAAAAAAACAGAGATTCCACCTCCAAAAGTACCCCTGGGTAAAAAAAAACCGTGTTAACTAGTCCACATTAATCTTAAACAAACTAGCTTTTAATCGATGTAGGTGAAGGAGAAAATGAGCAAAATTATGAACACACAAATTACCTTAATATGTGTGCAAAAGAGAATGGTGCAAATGAAATAAGACAAAGGGAGTAGTAGATAACAATATATTCCAAATATACTAACATGATTTATTTAGTTCATTTCTTGCCAAAAGAATAATATAGTTGCTTATTGGATCTAATTGTATGCAGATTAAGTATGTAGAAATGTATGTGGAACAGACCATTACTCCTAGCCCTAGGTACATGGACGAATTTACATATAGGCCCATTATTTTTTAGTTTGCTATTTTTTTGATACTTAGAAGCAAGTCTAAGTATATCATATTAGATGATACTTAGAAAAAGGCTAGACAAAATTTGCATTTTTCCTGAAATCTGGACGACTTTAAATAACAAAAGGCAATGGTAACACCTTATTACATCCTAAGGGTGTTCATAGGTCAAGTATGATTGGGTTTCAGTTGAATCCAACAATATCCACATCATTGACTAGGATTCTCAATTCACTGCCGACCCTACTCGTGTACTTATAAATATGGTGACAACCATAACTGCATAAGAAATTGGTTCAGATCTGTTCAGTGTGACTGGGTTTTTATATTCTCCTACAAGGCAACAATTTTTTATCCAAAATAGTTATAAATAAGTAAAAAAAAAAACATATAGTTATACTTTAAATTTTAATTTCTACAAAAAATGTCTCAATTAAAATAAAATTCTATGTTTCTAAAATTCTCAGAAAAAGGCAAATTAATTGTATAACAATAATATAAAATAAAAAAAACTACAAAAAGCAAAAAGTATGGTTTAAACCTAATTGATTTTCAAATAATGATCTCAAAACTCAAATAACATTGATATTAGTAAGCAAACAAAAAAAGTCAACTGTAAAAACTCATATTAACCATCATAAATCTATATATTATAAAAAAACAGCTTGTAGCAACGTCTAGCTCTTTCATTTTTTGTCCCTTTGCTCCTTAACCTATATGTATTTCATATTGGTCAACTTTTATACTCAACAATGAAAACTAAATGTATACAAAACAGCAACACCGTTGTGTGGATTTCAACAATGAAAAATGTCTTAATCCAAAACAGTTATAAATAAACAAAAATCAAATCATACAGCAAAAAAGAAATAAGTGAGTTTTGAGCACTGTCATTATATTATTAGGGATTAAAATTTAGAAATTGGGGAAATAAGTGAGTCGAGTCGAGTTTATATGAGTTTTACAATTAGAACCCCCCCGCATGAATGACCATGTGTGGCAACGTCGGGTTTTCTGGAGTCGCCACCAATCGGTTTACCTAGGTCGATTGGACACCTTAAAATTGGTCTGCGAGAGTTCAGGGATCGGGAGTACGGTTACGCTAAAACAACTTTGTTATAGCGCCCAAAATTGGCACCTTAGTTGATTTTAATTTTGTTTTGCTTTGCTTTTAGAAAATATTCAGTTAATTTTTTAAATTGGTAAAATGACAATTTTAGTCCTTTACGTCTCTCAGCCTCTGGATAAGTTCCTGAAGCTTCTGATTTTGACAATTTTGTCGTTTTCTGTCAATTTGGGCCAGAAACGTCGGCAGGCCCAAAATTTTATGTGACAAACTACCAAATGCTCCTGGAACTTTCAGAATTTGTCAATTTTTCCCGAAACTTCTTAATGTTGTCATTTTTACCTCAAACTTTTAAATTTTGCCTTTTTTTTTTTTTGGAGTTTTCTTTTTTTCTTTCAAATACACACATATATTATTTTAAATCAAATCTTCACAAAACAAAAATGTATTTTAAACTAAAAATTTTTTAGTAATAATAATAAAAATAATAATTAATTAATTTTTTTTAATTACTTTTTTTTAAAAAAAAAAAAATTTTCTTTTTAATGGTCGGACGAAATTGGGTGTCAACACCATGTTTACATTTTCACTACCTTTCCCGATTCTAACCCGCATAAAACCAATATTGTTATTGGTTCGGCTTGATTTGGAACAGTTCTTTTATGGGTTGAGTGTGTTAGATAACTCACACAAACCCGTATAGCAATAAACTCCCAGGTTAGGTATGAGAAGCAATTATTCTGCATTTACCAGTCTTTTTATTATATGTGTTTTATATTGACTCTCAGTCTTAAAATTTCATGTATATATATTAGTTTTGCATCTTATAAACTCCTAACTTTAACTTATTAATATTTGGTGGAATTCGACAAACAGGTTACTAATTTATTTTGTTTTACTTTCTTATTTTACATGTACTACTTATATGCTCTTTTTTTTTTATCAACAAACTTAATTCTGAGGTTCATATATTTAGTATTTTATTTATTTAATTTAGTATAGTTGTCAGATACCTAAAATTCATGACACAGATGCTAATAAGAAGTTGAAAACAAATAAGGCGTTTAACATGCTTATTTAAAGTTAGTTTAAAAGATAAATTCTTGCTAACAATAATTTTATGTATAATATAATAATACTTTTTTATTAAAAAAACCTATCAGTAATACTTTACTTAATTAATCGCCTCTTGCCCTTGAATAATATAAAGGGTAAATTGTGTCTGTGGCCCCTAACATTTAATTATCGTATCATTTTAGACCCTAACCCTGATTTTGTGTATAAAAAATCCTCAATGTTGTTTAATTGTTCCATTTTGGCTCTTTCACAGACGAGTATCGTTAATCTAGACAAAAAAAAGCCACATGGCGGGCCAATGAGACACGATTGGCCACGGTGGCACCTTGCTCTTCCTAAGTCACTTCCATGTCACTGGTGGCAAGAAAATTGGTGCCCAAAATTGGCACTTCCTCTGCAGTAGCTATTGTTCCGTAAATACACTTACCCACGAATTGATTGATGAAGTTCTATGAATTCGACAAGGAGGGAGAAAGACAACAAACAGATTTGACTTTACTACTTTTGAATTTTAGAAACGGAAGGCGCCCATGGAGGCAACTAGACGGAGGCTCTGTTTGTTCGGAGCACCCGCAATCATACAGACGTCATGGACGAAAACGAACCTAGGTCGAAGATTCCTGAGGTGTTGTAATTTCGAGGTGAGATTTAATTGAAAAGCTCATCTGTTTGTGAAATCCCTTTGAAAATGATGAATTGATTTGATGATGTTTTGGTTGTGATCTATAGGGTTCTGAAAATTGTGGCTTCTTTGATTGGTACGATCCACCTGTTAGCAATCGGATGAAAGACATTGTAGGTGAATTGCTGAGGCGGGTTCAAAGGATGGAAAAGAAGCTAGAAAATGAGAAGGCGAAGACGGAGCAGTTGAGGTTGTTGCTGATTACGCTGGTGATAGTGGTTGTACTAGGGTAATGGTTATGGTTTAGGGAACAGACATGATGCGTTAATGGGCAACAGGTGCAGTATGGGGTAGGAGGCTTAGTTATGGGTTTTGGTTTTGGTGGATGCAAGTCATGCACTAGGTCAGGTGCATCTAATGTTGTTTTCTAGCATTCAATTTTGGACCAAATCTTTCATTTTGCGTTTTATTATGGATCCTAACCTATTGACTATCATTTTGTAATAAGCCCCATCTAATGTTATGTTTTTTATTTTGGACCCACATTTTTAATTGTTATTCTATATTTCACTCCATACAAATTAATGCATTCCATTATCAACCTTGTTATTAAACTGACTCCATATAAATGAATTTTGGCTTGACATTCCTGTATGTTTTCGATTCTAGATAAAATCATTCCACTTGCATTAGAAAGTACAAAAGTCATGGATATTAAACACAAAATACATCATACAAATTGTCACTTGGCAAAATACATTTACATCTGAATACTATTCCATTCAAATACATTTGTTTCTACAAAATAATGTTTAAAACATTTCTGGCCGTAGTTCTGGCCACTAGAACTGAATCCTAAATAAGAACTACAGTTCTCACCACAAGAACTTGGCCACACTAAGGTAGGTCACAAAATATACACCTTTGATGCTTAATGTTGCATACAAAAACATCATGGGTCTTCATCAGAACATACAAAAACTTCCTCCCACTTCCCATCTATGCCTACCATATTTTTATAATCTTCCTTGGACATCATCTCTTTGGTTTCACCTGAGTTTCCATATTCTGATTTGCTTGGATGAAAGCTGATGAGGGACCACCTACATTTTGTTATGACTAAGGCATTTACGGATATTGGTCCACAACATCTAAAGGCATATGACCTAGTTTTGGTTGGCTTGAACATCTTCTTGTTTTTACCTGTAATCAACAAATGGCATAGTAAGTCATCTAATTTTGTACACATTAGCAATAAAAGACAGTCATGCCTACTATACCTTAATTTTATTTCTTTTTGTAGATGACGTTATAGACTGAGTCTTGCAAGTGCCTTTGTATGTCCTGGCTGTTTGTAGACGTTACAATACATTTGCATTCTAAATCTACACATCTTAGTTGGATTATCACCTTCTTCAGCATCCCTCTTTTTCTTATTTTGTTTGGAACCCAATTGAAGTGGTTTAATTGGGTTATGTTTCTCATCTTCCACTGATCCATACTTGTGACAGGGTTTATGACATAAGCATATGTCCTTGCACAAGTTTCCATTCTGTAACATGAATGGACATAATGTTCAATGTTCAATATGTTCTGTGAAATAGCAGAACATGCATGTAGACATGGGATTCCACTCAACTGCCATTTCTTACAACTGCACTTATGATACTTAAGATATACCACATATTAACCATAAGGAGTGGAAACTTGACTATTGACCCACCAGATCCCATAGTGATGCACATAGCAGCCTTATCCATTGACTCGTTCAACTTACACACAATCTTAAGACAAAGAAAACCTTTGTAATTTTGCATGGCCTGCTTTTTATTATAAATTCTTACCATTAACTTGCATCTTATGATTTCCAGCATAGTTAAAATAGGTTTATCCATTGCATTTAGTATAAACATATTAAAATACTCACATACGTTGTTCAACAGCACATCACACTTACAGAATTCCCTAAAATAAGACCTCGACAAGTGAGCCGGTGGAATTGCACAAAGCTATTTCCAAGCATCCTCATCTATATTGTTAATTGTATCCTTCACTCTATTAAACTGTGCAACATACATACTCCTAGAAGTAGACCACACTAAATCCTTCTAAACTCCCCCAGGATGTTTACCTTTGAAATTGTTGTATGCTTAACATAGAACCTGTGTTCCACATCAAGGAACAACTTTTCCAAAGTTGGAATTAAACCCTGTAATCTAAACAATTAAAGTTGTTAGTATAATTAATTTTTTAGAATATACAAGTGAATTTCCATTTGCCATTTACAATGAATTACCTTCTGTCTATCAGAGGTAAATGTCCAGTCTCTGCAATTGTCTTTGTCTAAGCCCAAATTTTTAACTAACAATGACATAAACCACTTTCACAAATCCTGTGATTCAACTTCCACTCTTACATATGCTATGGGCCAGATGCAATCATTTGCATATATTCCCACAGTACAAAGTAACTACCCCTCATACTTCCCTTTAAGAAAACACCCATCTATGCCTATTATAGACCTAGATCCGTTCAAGAAACCTTGCTTGCATGCTTCAATACAAACAAAAACTCTTTAGAATAGTAAGTTAGCTAGCTGCAACTTAAATATTGTCCCTGGATTTGTCGTTCTTAGTTCACCACCATAATCAACTAACTTTAGGAACTTAAACTTTAGGGGAAATTATGATTTTTCCCTCATAGCCTTCTCTCACAAAAACTTTTCCCACAAACTTCTGCATTTGACAACCTACTTCGTGTCCTCAACTAAACTCATCCCACAAACAAAACCAAAACCCAGATACGAAACGCCAATAAATTGCCTAGATGAAAGAAAAAACCCAGTTCTCTTCCACAAATCATGACAGTTTTGAACTCAAAAGGAATTCCAGAACATTTATCATTACACATCATAAAGAAACCAAACAATATCTTAGAAGTAGATCTGAAAAAAAAAATCTGAAGCAATTAATCTAAAAAAAATCAAGCAGAAGAGGTCGAGAACAAGTTTTCCCCACAGAATTCATTCGGCAGTGGACCTAAGAGCAAGTTGGTAGAGAGGTTGAGAGTCTGTTATCCCCTGCCGCATGTTCGTACCATTCGGTAGTGGACCTCCGTCGGTCTCCACCGCATGTTCGTATCATTCTTCCGCCGTCCTCCCCCAATCTCATGCCATTCTCGGTTCTTCTGCCAAAAACAGTGAGACCTAAACTACAATGGTTACTTGGACCCCGCGCTAATTCATTCAACAACCTCGCTACGACATTTGACTGGGAAATCGAGAACGGAGACGCGATTCCCAAGCGCGGTTCGACAGAGAGAACGGATGTCTAGGAGTGATTCCCAGACACAATTCGGCCGGGAGAACGAAGGTGCGATTGAGGCAAATCTCTTGGATTGTGGTGGAGGGAGAGGCGGAGAGGAGAGGAGGGAGGACAGAGGCGGGCATGCTACGACATGGGTTTGGTTTAGGCAGGAGATGAGTTTAGGTTTTTTTCAGGGTAAATCGTTATATGTAAAAGTTGGGGGCTAAAGCTTTTATAGAAGAAGGCCAGAGTGGCTAAGTCAGATATTTTTCCTTTTGTATGGTAACTGTAATTAACGGAGTTAAGTTTTTTAAAAAGACAAGGCATTTAAAAAATGAGAGATAAAACTGTAGGTAAGTAGGTTAGAATAAATGTTAGAAAATTCTTGGTAATTTAAAACTAAACCCTGCTTGACTTGACCTCGAACTCTCGACTTTTACGGTTCGCCACGAGGCGGGCTGTCGGTGTGGGGGGGGTCGGATTATTCTGCAGCAGAGACCTCCATTACTTGTGTCACCACCGCGTACTCGCCGCAATAAACGACAGGTTACCGCATCTTGTCTGAGTCTAAACGCATCGTTTGCTCCAGGAACTACAAAACCAGAGTCTAGAGAAATCGTGTTGAGCGGACCCCGCGCATCGTAACTCTTTTATCTTTTCTTCACTCGATCCTAGTGATCCTGCCAACTGTTAATGCACGTACAAGCTTTTCAATTTATACTCTCACACGCAAACACACAAATTGACAACTTTACCCCTAAACCTTCGACGGTGACATGACAACGACAACCATTGTCATTATGTTTTACCAAGAAATATTGGTAGGGTAAAATTTAAATTCAGTCCCCTAACTTTATAGATTATTCTAATGTGGTCCCTTACATTAAAAAGTAACTATTAAAGTCTCCTAATTTAACTCACATGTTCTATTTTGGTCCCTACCATTAGTTTATGTGTTAATTTGGACATAAAATGCCTACATGGCATCCCAATTGCCATGTGACATCATATTTTTATGACAAAAGGTGATAAAACTCAAAGAATGAAAATTCAGGGTAATTTGACAAAGATAAATATTTTTTTAGACTTAAAAGGTGATTAATCCAAATTTCATCATCTTCTCATCTCTTCACCATCCCCGCCACCATCTCACTGCAGCCAATGCCCACCGCCACCTATATCCTCCTTCATGTAAGCCACAGATTTCTTCCCTCTGGTCACCAATTTCTCCCATTCCACTTCGTATCTCTTTAATTTCTTTTCGATTTCTTCCTGTTGATCACTGATTTCTTCCCCTGGTCACCGATTTCTCTCTTTCCCCTTCATATCTCTTCAATTTCTCTCTTTTCCCCTCTATTCCTCTCCTCGTCTGATTCCTCTTCTTTGTCGTGTGACTCCTCTTCATCCTTACTCGATTCCCTTTTATCGTCATTCAATTCCTCTTCTTCGTTGCCATATCATCTTCTTCATCGTCCAATCTTCTTCTTCATTGTTTGATTCCTCTTTCGATTCTGATTGCTCTTCATCATCGTCTAAAAGTCTTCCTATTCCTTGTTGGGGAGTTTGATCAATAAGCATGGATGGCAAAACTCACTGCTGGGTCTCGATCAAAAAATCATTGTGCATGTTGGCTTGGCGAGAAAGAGACGATTTTGGGTGATGAAGTTGAATTGGCTAGGGCAGGAGAGTGAAATCAAGTTGGTGAGCCTTCTTCTCCCTCTCGATTTTGGGTCGTCGACCTCTGCCTTGCCCAAGAAATTCGGATGCCGCTGCCACTGCCGAATTGCAAGACCAAATCTGCTATCGGAGTCACGTAGGATGACTTGCTCTAGGTTAATGTATGTTTTAGGTTCTTAGAATTATTTGTTTGTGTCAATTTTACCCTGATATCTATTATTCTTTCAGTTTTATCACTTATTTTCATAAATAAATATATATATATATATATATATATATATATATATATATATATATATATATATATATATGCCACGTGGCTGTTAGCGTGCCACGTAAGCAAGTTCCGTCTAAATTAAAGACTAAATTGACGGTAGGAATTAAAATAGGACAAGCTAGTTAAGTTAAGGGACTTTAATAGTTACTTTTTAAGTTAAGAGACTACATTAAGATGACTTTTAAAGTTATGGGATTAAATTTAAATTTACCCAATATTAGTGCTTCTTCCTCTTCCCTCTTTTTCTTTTCGGAGGATTGTTTTTTATTTTTTAATTTTAGAAAGGAGCAATATTTCTTAATACACACACATACCTCAGAAAATTTAATCATACGTATGAATACACGCGCATCAGAAGTTTAGGCATGCACAATTTATTGTAGACTTAAAATCTATTTTCAATTTTATTTAGAATAAATTGTTTAGTTCTCCTTAAATAGATTAAGCAATGGGTTTGATTCTTGTATCATAGTTGATAGAAACACTTTTACTGCATTGTATTTTCTATAAGTGACGGCGGTCAAATTCAACCCATACGTATAATTTTTCTTTTTTGAGAATAGGCTCATGCTTACTAGCTTCACAGAAAAAAAGTATTCTTTATTAGCTAACTTAAAAAGAAAAAGAAAAACTGTGAAAAGAACTTCCTCAGTCACAAATACTATTTCACACATTTTCATCTTGGCTGTATAGAAATACTGCAACATTTAATCAAAAATATTATTTTTGTTTACAAAAAATTAAAAACAAATATCACGGACTAAGGTAATTTAAGTAAGTGTTATATACAAATAACAATGTGTTCGTGTAAAAAAAAAGAAGAAGAAACTAATGTGTTCATATGAAAAAAGTAAAAATATCTTAAATTATGTATTTATGTGAAAAATCAATTGCATCAATAAATTTAGGATATTGAACTCAACTAGCTATAGTTGATTTAACAAATACTATTTGACTAATTGTCTGATAAAATAAAAGGATTTAAACTTAAACATGTGAGTGGTGCTGGGTAGAGTGGTGATCCTGGGAATAAGTTTCTGGGCCGCCTACTCTATATGAACGAAAATCTCCATGTCTCATTCTTATATTATTGTTACGTCTCTATTTATCTAGTAGTAAATAAAAAAGTTACCAAAAGTTATAGACAATAACTACATCAATTTTTTCTTCAACTTATTGTTTCAAAAGAAAAAGTCTTTAGTTTAGTTAGTAAATTTTCTACTTTTTCTTTTGTTTATTTATTTTAATTATCATAATCCTAACTTTTGCCTGAATACTTCAAAACAAAATGATTAATCAAATGATTTTAAGACTAATAATCTAAAATTTAAATTTTAAATTTTGAAGTTTCATTCTTGTAAATTTATTATGGAATAGTTATCAAATAATCTAAAAAAAATTTAAAAAATTCATGCTATACAGTTATTGGATAAAACAGCATACAAAAAACTAGTTTTAAAAGAAAATTTTCTTTGTTGAAAATATTTCAGTTGGATCTCTCACTAAATTGATTAGTTAACTTCGAATAATTATATGACATGAATCTCTAAAATTATATTTAAATTATTTAATAATTATTCTATAGTAAATTTAAAATGTGCAGTAATTTTTTTATAATTAATGGACAGTTTAAATCATTAATTTTTTTAAATGGCATAAAGATAATTTAAAGAGATAAAAATTGATAATTTAAAATTTTAAGTCTTAAATCATTTGATTAACCACTTTATTTTGAAGTGTTTAAGCAAAAGTTAGGCTTTTGATGATTAAAAAAATCAAATAAAAGAAAAGGAAGAACATTTACTAATGTTATCTATTTCCGTAAATTTCTTACTAACTACTAGTTAATTAAATAGACATGTAGCAGTGGCATAAGAACACAGAGTTTTTGGGACAGAGGAATTTCGTTCACTCTATACAGCCTAGGGAAGCCTATCGCAGTCTTAACAATAACCCCAAACCCTTTACTTTTAACTTGAATAAATTTCATAAATAATCTTTAACCTTTAACTATTGTTTCATTGTAATTCGAAATATTCATCTTACAAAGAATTTTTGTATTATAATTTAAACTATTCGATAATTATTTTATAACAAATTTAATTTATATAATAATATTTTTTATAGTTAATAGAAAATTTAAATCATCCTTTTTTCTTTCTGTAAATTGAACTTATTTTATCTAGGAAGAAGAAACTATTAATTTAAAATTTCTATTTTCTATAAAAAAATATTAAACTATTTAAATTTACTGGAAGACAGTTACTAGATATTTAAATCAAAATTTCAAAAGTTTATGTTATATAGTTATTCTAAGTTAATGAATTTCATCTAGGTAAGAGAACAAAATGAAATAATTTTAATAGATTTAAAACCAAAATAGAATATGCAAGAGATTAGGGACCAAAATGAAGTGACAATTAAATGTTAGGGACTATTTATACAATTTACTCCTTTTAACATATGTATTTTCTCATGTATAATTTTTTTTCTATATTCTATTTATTGTAAAAAATTTTTGAAAAAATGAATCTTATTTTTATTTAAAAATCAATATTCTATAGGTTGACAATCCATTGACATTATAATTTTTACAATCCTATTAATTTTTTTATAATTCTTTAATGTTTGATAATAGAAAAAATAAAAAAATTAATAACATCATGAAAATTTATTTTAAAATAGATTATTACATTTACTTAATATTAAATTTTAAATAAAATTGATTTCAAACAAAAAAATGATATAAAAAAGGCATTTTGAATAACTATAATGCATAAATTGCGTGTACCAAAAAATATTGAAAATTATTACCTTGATGGCTTTATACACGACATGAGAGTTTACTTCATACTGTAATATACCGCATGAAATATCACATATTATCAGTATGTAGTACACAAGTAAGTTTAAGGATTTTATTTTATTTTTTGTCAAACACGGCGTTGCACTCTGATGTTCACGTATTGATATTTTTTCAATACCTTTTCAATTTACTGTTGTATAAGTGTAGTGTGCCTGCGGTATATATGCATCACGAGTTACGATTTTTTTTGTTACATCGATATACCATGCACTTATAAAATGATAAAATATAATTTAGATACATTCTTTGACATAAATTATTGTTTTTTTGTATTTAAAAGCAAAAATTAATTGGTCACCTATGTTAACATAATTTAGATTAGGAAATTATTTTATATTATATTTTTATGTGTTTTTATATAAAAATATTCTCTTTAAAATATATCTTCTTTATATGAGAAAAATTATAATGAAAATAATTAGAGGACACACACAAATGTTAAAAAATTAAATTCGATGTTTTTAATCTCAAGATACTGTTTTTGAAAATATTATTTTATAAAAGCAATAGTAGTATGAAAAGTGGTATATTATATAGTGCATATAATTTATAAAGTGCAACATACCTAGTGATGGTAGTATCAGAAATTGTTAGTTTATTCCATTAATTAAAAACCTGAGGCATGTTAGTCTATCCAAATGCAATATCATAAATCTTTACATGAATATAAGTTTATTATTTATGGGAATAGTTAGTTGAGGAAGTCAATACTTCAATGAAACGATACAAGTATCAATATTACCGGTTTACCGTCACCAGAAAGTAATTCTAAAAACAAGTTTGTACGGGATGGTTCATTGAACCTAGGAGCATCCAAGTCCCATTCTTCCCGTCTACGGTCTATCCTTCAAGATTCAAATTTTTCTTTCCTGAAATTTCGAAAAAGATTCATCTCCAAATGTGGGGTCCCAAGGTCATATTGGGAAATACACATCTCCCTCCCTTATCGTTACGCTCCCTAATGTGGCATCGTGTGACCGGGGCAACAAGCCGGGCGCTGCTATTGCTGGACACGTACTCCTCCAACATATGCTTAAGAATCTTAAGATCTGGCCTTTGTTTTGGACGGCTACGTGGCGCTCATCTCCACGTCAGCATGTACATTTTCCATATAACGCTCTGCTTCTCTACTGTCTCTCCTTCTCACAGAGGCCAAGCCAGGGATCACAAATTATACGCAAACTTTTGCCTTCGCTTGTTTCCTATTCTCAGCGTGGGAAAATCCATATCCATAGATAGATGTTCACCAGAAAAAAATGGAATCTCCGGCGAGGTGTGCATGTGTAAATTACGGAGCCCAAGACGTGACGTGCTCGTGTGGTCGCATATTTCGGGGAATTTAGCCTTATCTGAAAACCTAAGCAAAAGCCACCTTATTTTCTAGGCAGAGCTTCCAAGTTATTCCATGATGAGTCCCGCAAATCAGGGGAGGATTAGTATTATAATATAATAAACTTGGAATAGAGATTCCTTTTTCGTCTTCGAAGTTTCATGAGTCTCTGAGTATTGATAATTCGCCATTCAATTCTGTCTAATTTCTTTTCGGTTTCTGGGTTGTAATTGTTTTTTTTTATTGCTCACCCACGAAGTCGCTGATTGCTGTTTATTCTTGCGTCTGATTTTGTTTCAAATTAACTGGATTTCTCTGTCCTTCAAATTTTGAACCGAGGGCGAAGTGTTGGGACTAGAAGGTTTTTGTAGGGATTTGGTTTTGATTGTGTCAAGTTTGTTGGAGGGACTTCTCTCCGCTCTGTCTAGATTGAAAGAAAGAAGTTGATTTAGTTGAAGATTGAGAAGAATTGATTCGATAATTTTGGGAGATCGGAGGAAGGAATTGATTCGATAATTTTGGGAGATCGGAGGAACTGAGTTCTTTTGCTTTGGCCATGCATTTTCATGTGAAGAGTCAAGTTCAACCGGTGGACTCTCATGCCCTGAACGAGCACACTCTGTTGGAGCCGGTGAAGCCGCCGGTGGTGAAATCACGGCTTAAGAGGCTCTTCGAGATACAATTCCCTTTAGTTCTGAGAAATTCCACTGCCGAGAAGTCTGCGGTTTCCGAGGATCTCTATTCCGGCAAAGACGCGTCAGGCCAATTTGAGCCCAACTCCGTTTGCTTGGCGAACATGGTGCGGAACTTCATCGAGGGCGGGAATGAGAAGCACCAATCCGGACGCCATACCTGCAATTGCTTCAATTCGAACATCAAAACCAACAACATTGAAACGTCCGAAGACGATTTCGATTCGTTCCACGACGCCAGGATCACCTCTCCAGGTGAAATGTGCGACATTCTGAGGGTAATTTGTCAATAAAATTAATTTCTTTTTTACTTTTTCTTTTAATTTTTTTGAGGACAAAAATTGATTCTTTTCTTGGGCTCAAAGGGTTTGGTGCCTTGCTCAAGCGTGAAGGAAAGAAATCTACTGGCTGATACGGCGAGGATAGTGGAGAAGAACAAGGCCTGTAAACTTAAAGACGAAGGTTGCAGGAAAATTATAATTAAGGGTTTGTTGGCACTGGGCTGTGACGCTTCCATCTGTAAGTCTCGCTGGGAAAAGTCCGCCGTTTATCCTGCCGGTATTCTCGTCCCCGACACTCTGTTTTGTTCAGTTCCCAATCTCTGTTGTCTGATTCTGCAACAGCGGGTAAAAATACCAAAGTTGTGGATACAAATTGGTGTTAATTTAGGAATGTTTGATTTGATTTGCAGGTGAATATGAATACGTAGATGTGAAATTGGAAGGTGAGAGGTTGTTGATCGACGTTGATTTCAGATCAGAATTCGAAATCGCTCGACCGACCAAGGCCTACAAATCGTTGCTTCAATTGCTTCCGTTCATATTCGTGGGCAAAGCTGATCGTCTTGAGAAGATAATTGGCCTTGTGTCGGAGGCGGCGAAGCAGAGCCTGAAGAAGAAAGGTATGCATGTGCCGCCATGGCGGAAAGCTGAGTACGTGAAGGCGAAGTGGCTGTCTCCCTGCACCCGCACCGGAGAACTTAACTGTGAAGAGGGAAAGTGCGTGGAGGATTGTGTTGGGTTTGGTCTGTTACCGGAAGAGAAAACGACGGCGTCTGCGGTGAAAGAATGGAGGCCGCCCGAGATAAAGTCGAGGAGCTTGAAGATGGGCACTAAAGTGGTCGCTGGACTGGCTTCGGTGATTGAACAATGACTTGGAAAATTTTAAGGATTTGTTTGCTCTTTTGAATTTAGTCTGAGGGTTTTATAGTATTTTTTTAGGCATTTTCCCTGGGTTTTTAACTGGGTTGTACAATTGTACCTTCTGCTTTACCCAACGCCCGTCCGGTCTGCGACTGCGGCACGTAACCTTCGATTCCCCTTGTGGTTTTTGATGCAAGGGTCGATCTGATTCTGATTTTACATACTGCTAATGCGAATAAAGGAGGTATCATGTATGTTTTGTAATGATATTTGTTTATGTTAGTATTTTATTTTATAATGTCGCTTTGTGTTCTTATACATCCGATATTTGGGTAAAATCCACCCGGGGTCACCTAACTTATTTTTTTGTCCTAAACGGGTACCTTACCTTCAAATTATCCTACCGAGGTACCTTACCTCTTATTGCGTGTCCTGTTTAACTACTTTCCGTTAATTTCAGAGTTATATCTAACGGAAATTGCTTACGTGGCATAAAAAAAAATAAAATAAATCATAAAATAACACTTATGGTCCTTTAATTTTTTTCTATCAACAATTCTAAACCCTAACATTTAAAATCTAACACATCCCCTTCCTAAACCAAATGCACGCACGCACACCGCCGCGAGCCGCCTTCATCCTCCCTCCTCCCCTCTCCGCCTCCGTTTCCCTCCTCTCCGCCACCCTCCCCTCCTCTCCTTCGTCTCTCCCTCCGCCACAATCTCTTGATTCCTCTCATCTCCTCTCCTCTCCATCTCACTGAACGATTCCCGAAACGCGTTACTGAACGGTCTGGAGGTTCTGAGGATGAGTAATTCAGTGGACAACCTAGACGGAGAATTCGGAGTCGATGGACAAAGGGTCGGATTCGGGTCTCGAGGGATGGTGGCGGCAGTGGGTTTCGCGATGATGATCGGGGCTTTCATTGGGCTCGGCGCGATGGTAATAAGATGGAAGCGACGGCCGCAGGACTGGCTGAGAAGGAACAGCTTTTCGTCGTGGCTGCTACCGATTCACGCCGGTGACACGAGCTTCATGACGAGCAAAGGTGGTTCGCACAAGAGCAATTTCTACAACTCGACCATGGGATTGGGGCGGTATTTCTCCCTGGCGGAGCTCCAGGACGCGACCAAAAACTTCGACTCGAGCGCAATCATCGGCGTCGGCGGCTTCGGCAACATATACCTTGGAGAGATCGACGACGGAACCAAAGTCGCCGTGAAGAGAGGGAACCCACAGTCGGAACAGGGGATTACAGAGTTCCAAACTGAGATTCAGATGCTGTCCAAGCTAAGGCACAGGCATTTGGTATCTCTGATCGGATATTGCGAAGAAAACAACGAAATGATATTGGTTTACGAGTACATGTCCAATGGACCCTTCAGAGATCATTTATACGGCAAGAATTTGGAACCACTGTCATGGAAACAGAGGCTGGAGATCTCAATCGGCGCCGCTAGGGGGTTGCAAGATGAACAGAGAGATTGAGGCGGAGGGAGAGACGGAGGAGAGGAGGGTGGCGGAGAGGAGGGAAACGGAGGCGGAGAGGGGAGGAGGGAGGATGGAGGCGGCTCGCTGCGGTGTGCGTGCGTGCATTTGGTTTAGGAAGGGGATGTGTTAGATTTTAAATGTTAGGGTTTAGAATTGTTGATAGAAAAAAATTAAAGGACCATAAGTGTTATTTTATGATTTATTTTATTTTTTTTTATGCCACGTAAGCAATTTCCGTTAGATATAACTTTGAAATTAACGGAAAGTAGTTAAACAGGACACGCGATAAGAGGTAAGGTACCTCGGTAGGACAATTTGAAGGTAAGGTACCCGTTTAGGACAAAAAAATAAGTTAGGTGACCCCCGGTGGATTTTACCCTCCGATATTTATATTTTAGATTATTAACATAGTAATATCTAAAATCATAAATTGTGACAAGTCTCAAATTAACTTTTGTCAATAATATTTTGGATTGGGATTAAATGTGTCATTTTCACTAATGTTTCACAATTGTCCTTAATATTTTATAAGTGGCTCAAATTTAAAATTTTAAGATAATAATGTAATTTTTAAAATTTTTTAAGGAATTTAGTTAATTGGTCAATCTATTTAATGTGAATGTAAAAAGTATGGATTCTAGTCCACTTGCTACTAGTGAGCTTCTCCGATTTTCAATCCCACACCTCACTGGCTTTTCCAATCTCTGCTCCTAAAATTTAGAGCAAGATAAAAGGCTAAAAAATCATGGAAGAAAAATTGATGGCTGTTTGTGGGTTTGAGACTTTTAACCAAGAGCTCATGGTTTTTGAATAGACTTTTATCTCTAGTTCTTGTTTGGTGATTCCTTTTGCTACTAGTGCTTGTGTTCGGGTGTTGATGCTCTTTATTCACCAAGCCAGACTTTTGAGAGCAGATATGGATAAACCGGATAAAGATGTAGAGCAATCTCTGGGGTCAAGGCTTGAGCACATTGCAAAAGATTCAAGGACTGTCTGAACTTGTCATGGTCCCAAAGAAAGACTTTCATCAGAATACTCAATCAAATTTGGAGCACCAATTATCAACAAGAAAAATAGGTAAATTAATTGAGTTTTTCATATGGCAAGTCGAGTGACTTGATTGAGAAAGTTGTTGGTAGGCACACAGTCAAAACAATAGTAGCAGGCGAAGTGGATCTTGCTTTTTCCCTACACAATGAATAAACAAATGGATAAATTACTCGAAGTCTTCAAATTTGTTAAAAGTTACATTATTATCATAATTTTTTTTTAAAAAGGCAATTTCCCCTTTTTATTGTTAGTGTTCTAATGTCAGTGGATAATTTGAGACAATTTTGGGATGTTAGTGGGAATTTGAAACAAAAAAGAAACTTTAGTATCAATTCGGTTACAATGTAAAACATTAGTAGCAAATTTGAGACTTTTGCTGGGAAAGTATAAATCATTTGTTGTTTGAAACTATGTATTTCTAATGGGAGAAGTATAATTTACCTCTTGGTTTTTATCCATAATTATACTTTGCATCCTCCTATTTCGGAAATCTCTTAAAAGATTTTTGAGATTTTAGAAAACTTACACTTACCCTCTTTGTCTATTTTAGAGGTTAAAATCAATTGATTAGTTACGCTCTGAGACATAGTAATTTTATAAATTTTATAATTACTCTAGTTTTTCAAATGACATAGTAATTTTATAATTACTTATGTATATTGCTCCTTTTTACTTAACCTATTATTTGTTCTTTATAATTTAGTTCTTATTTCTTTTCATTGTCTGTACGTACATTCCTTTTTTTTTTATTTTAAATTTTGATCACAATTAATTACTATGTCATTTTGGTTTTAAAAATTATTGCATTTTCTATCTCTCTCACTTTTTTCAAAACTAGCTTGTTATGTTAATTATTAAAACATAAGCAAAGAAATGATAATGCTTATTTTTATAATAATATGAAACTTTAAAATGCATTTTGTTCAAGTTAATGGAACATTTGTCCATTTTGATGCACTACTGAAAAAATTGATTTTACCAACTGCCTTTTCCAATTGTCCTGCTTACAACAGTTGATAAAGGAAGTTAATAAACTATGCATTAGAAGTCATTGCACCAACGGTCCAGACTACAGCAGTTGGAATCATCCAACTGTTAGCAGTTGGTAATTGCAGTCATTGGCATTTCCAACGGTTTTCAGAATAATGACGATCTAAATTTTGCCAACAATTTAAGCAGTGTTTGAGCAATTGGTAACTTACTAACTGATTGAGTAGTTGAAAAATTTGTTAGCACTAAAAAAAAAAAAATAAAGCAGCTCTCAACAGCTATGTGTTGAGAACTGTTTTTTTTTCTTAAAGAAATCATTTTGTAAAAAAAAAATTAAATATTTTTTATAAAATAACAATTGAAATGGTGACAAGCTAATATTACAATATCTAAAAAAGCTTAGATTCAAAATTTGATTTAACAAAACTACTTTGGGATTTTGAAGAAATGTCTTTAAAAGAATTTAAAGAGTAGAACAAGACAATCAAAACAATGTAAACAAATCAATTTTTGAAGAAAAAAAATTAACTAGAAACTATAAATCTTGATCTATGAAAAACAGTTAATTTTTTAAGAGAAACGATTTTAGAGAAAATTAAAGAATAGTGAACAAGGAAACTAACCATGTAAATGAAAATAAAATATGAATTTTTTTTTTCTAGTTGGCGGCAAAATTCATCATCATGGCAGCAATGGCACACTTTTATTCTGGTAAGACTCATTAAAGTGAGACGAATGCAAGAGGAGAACAAGATATATATATATATATATATATATATATATATATAGAGTCATTAAAGTGAGATGAATACAAGAGGAGAACAAGAGAGAGAGAGAGAGAGAGAAGTAATAATTGGAAACAAACAAAATCGGTGGAGAGGGACATTTTATACTAAATATATGAAGGCAAATTCCACTTTAGTCCTTCAATATCTATAAATGTTTCAAATTGGTTAATTTCAAATTTGTGACGGTTTTGGCTGTTAGAAAATTACTAATAGTTTAAACAGTTGTGATAAATGCATAATGTCATGGTCAAAGTTGTTGACTTTTTGGCAACTTTGATCGTCAATTTTTATCTTGTTGTCCCATCTTTCTTAGTTTTTCTTGCTTCACTTCCTCTTCCTATAGGTTGGAGTGCATTGTGGATGTGTCAGAATGAAACGGGATCAAGCGGAGCAAAAGTTGAGCGTGCACAAATCAAAGTTGGAGAAAAATGTTAGCGATGCATCGCCAACGTTATAATGTTATTGCCACTTTTTTTCCACTTTGGCGACGCATCACCACTAATTCAATGTAGTGGAGATGCATCCCTGTTTTGGTGACGTGTTGGCCTAATTTTCAGATCTTGGTGGTAACTCACTTTATTCCTTAGTCCAAGTTCTCTACTACCCAGAGGATTCTATCCTTTAAGTTAGGTGGAGCATAAGACAAGGTTTTACAAGGGTTTTAGGGACCAACTTCTCTAAGAAGGGTTGCCTAACCATACTCTTATTCTCTTCATCTCTTGAAGTCACCATTGGGAGCTTGAGCTTAGAGCTTTGTTGAAGGTGCCAAGGGGGAGCTTGGAGGCTAAGGAGACTTAAGCTTCTAGGGGTTTCTTTTGGTTCCTTCTTCCCTTTTTCTCTATTGTATTCCTTCATGGTTTACTTGAACTCTAGTATGATATTTGTTGTTAGTTTGGATATGGAGTAAATTTTTATGTCACTCTAGGGTAAAACTTTTGACACTTGTTATCTAATATTTATTTGAGGTTTTTCATGGGTATTCATTCTCTTGTGTTGCTTATTTTTGTGTTTAATGATTGTGTGTTGATTGGTCACGTCACACAAATCACAATCTCAATATTTTCTTGAGGAAGAAATAATGGAGATGGAAATGGGGGGTGGAGCATGATGGGTCATATGAATTAGAGGTAATCAATGAACCCATCAGGTGATTGAAATGAGGTTAGGTCTTAATCCATCTTTGGTTAATTTATGAGCTTGATAAATGCCATAGTGATTCTTAGGTGAGCAAAACTTGGTCATGAGAAAGAGAGTTTTGATGTTTGAATCCTCTCACCACATATGAAGTTAAAATCCTTGAAACTTCATTTAACTTAGGTAGCAAGTAAAAGAGTTGGATCCTAGGGAGATAACCTTTACAATTTAGTTGCGTCCTTTGTAGTTGAATTAACTAGTTTGAGTTAGCTTAGTCCCCTTTTTAGTACTTCATTTTCATTTTTGATATTTGCATTCATTAAGTACTTAGAATTCACTTAGCTTGGATTAAAGTTTAGCATTAATCTATTTTTAGCTCAACTATGTTAGTGGGTAGATAGAACTTGACTCTAGGTATAAATCTTTCCTATCTCTTGGGATGACACTAGTATTCGCCATTTGCACACAACAACGCCGCACACTTGCGAGTGAATAAGGGTTACAAATTTAAAAATCTTGTGTTCACAACAAATTGATGACTACCAACAACTTCAACAGTTGGTAAATTACCAACTATTTGGCAATTGGTAAACTAAGCAATTGGAAAATGTCATTATTTTAGTAGTGATGTAATTATAGTTTTATATATTATTGATTGATTGATTTTTTTTTAAGAAACTCTCATTTAGAAAAATATTTCTTCATTTTCTTAACTAAAAAGTCACTAGTACTTTGCAGCAATAGTGACGACTAGAAGATGGAATACAACAAAGGACAATGTCATTCATCAATAGCACCACCTCTTAAGTGAAGATAATGACAGAGAGACTTTCTAAAGGAATGTAACTATGAAGGGTAGAGACTGTAACTTAAAATAAAATAATCTTTTTATGGCCTGTTTGCCTAACAAAAAAAAAATTAAGCTAAAGAATTATGACCGAAAATCAACTGAGCACCTTAGAAACTAATAAGGAATCAATAAATATTTTGTTAAACAGAACATTTTTACAAAACAATTAATTAGTGAACAAGTATGTGAAACTAAAATTATGAAAAATGATTAATTGAAATGAAATTGGTTTTGAAGTTTTCATATTATTGGAAATATAAGCCTCATCATAATTTCTTTGATTTTGGATTTATTAGTTATCATTATAAGTTTCCCAAAAAAAAAATGAGAAGGATAGTTGCAAAGCTTCTAAATATCAAAATAAATACAATCAATTTTTGAAACAAAAATGGTATTTTTAATAAGAGGTATTTAAAATTTTGAAAATATAAAGATAAAAAGTATATACAAACAATGTAAAATAAATAAAAACTGAATCATAAGAATAAAATATTTGGGGATGGTGAGTGTGTGTGTCATATTATATGATTTGAAAAATATAAATAATGAAATAATTTATATATTAAGCAGAAAATGTAAATAAGAACAAAAAGTTAGAGTCTGAAAGTGTAGTTAATCTATTGATTTTAATCTTTAAAAAAATAGAAGAGGGTTAAGTATAGGTTTTTAAAAATTTCAAAATTTTTTTAAAATGTTTCTGAAATAAAAAGGGACAAAGTGTAGTTTTGTGTAAATGTAAGGGGCAAATTGAACTGTGACCTCCTCACTTGTAAGATAGTCAGACTCCCATTTGTAATCGGTCTGCAAAATCTTCTCATCCTGTGGCCAGGCTTCCCCGCAAACTTTTGTGGGAAACAAGATCGATTGAGATGGATGTTGACTCTGGGAATCGGATATGAATGTGATAAAGCATGAACAAAAGTAAGCTCCCGTTAGATGTCCAAAGTCATTTTGCGAAGGCAGAGTAACTCTTCAACTGCAAGATTCGTATTTTACACGTAAGTGGTCATTTTCGTTATTGAAAAACTGGAGTAAATTTCATAAATGCTCCCTAACCTTTACTCAATTTTTTTTTAGTCCTAAATCTATTAAAAATTTTTATTTTAGTCCTAAACCTATTAAAATATTTCATTTCAGTCCTAAATTTATTGAAAATATTTCATTTTGGTCCCAAGTTGATGAGATTTGTTAATTCAAAGTATTTGTCTAATAATAAATTTTTAGATCATAATTTAAAATATTCGGTAACTTTCTTACAATAAATTGAATTTGTATAATATTTTTTCATAGTTAATAAAAAATTCAAACCACTTTTTTTTTTCTATCTGTAAATTGAACCTATTTCATTCAGAAACTATTAATTTAAAATCATCTATTTACTGTAAAAAAATATTAAATTGTTTAAATTTACTAAAAGAAAATTACCAAATATTTAAATTTGAATTTCAAAAGTTTCTGTTAGATAATTATTCTAAGTTAATGAATTCATTTGGTAAGGGACCAAATGAAACAATTTTAAAAAGTTTTGGACCAAAATAGAACATTCAATAAGTTAGGGAGTAAAAGAAAACAATTATTAAAAGTTAGGAATCATTTATGTAATTTACTCACAAAAACTAAGAATGCCGCTAGTTTTTTTCTTAGGATTCTTTCCTGGTTGTTAGAGCCACTGTTCATCAGAGGTCTTGTGTGTATACTCCTGGAATAGCTAGTGGTGGCCATTGGGCCAGGTCGACTTGGGCCCGACCTGGACCCGGCGTGGGTCAAACTAGGGCCCGGCCCAGCACGGATTGGATTTGGAGGATGGCGGGGCAAGTTTGGGCCTAGGAGAGGAGAGGAGCCCAAAGCAAACAGACCGGCCCATGAACCCCACACAAACATGGATTGGACTAGACCTACCCACGACCCGGCTGAGTTGACTGTTCAGCTTCTTGTTGGCAAATTTCAGAATTTTTGAAAAAAATTGTAAAATTACAACCTGCCCCTCCCCCAAACGGCTCAAGACTTTCTTTTGACCCCCAGATTTTTTACCCTCAGTCAACAGCCACTAACGGCTAATTTTTGAGGGATTTTTGGATAAAAAGAATTTTTTCTTCTCCTCTAAATAGGCAGTCTCCTTCCCATACTTCCTCACACCAATCTTCTCTTCTCCAATCTCCTACAATATTCTCTCATTCTCTCTATTATCTCTCTCCAAGTTTTTTAATCATTTACTAATATTTTCTTAATTGCCTCTTAATCACCTCTTCATCTCTTCAATTATTTTCTTCCACTAATGGCTTCACGGGGGAAGAACTCCAGCAAGGGCAAGGGTGTTGCCTCCTCCTCATCCGGCACAAGGGTTGGTTTATTTTTCCAAGGATGTTTGTTTCACAAAAATTGAGGCTCACATTCACAAGAAATTGCCGACAATGATCCAAACATCGACATGGCAGCATACGACCATGGCCTTGACGATAAACTTTCTGATGATGACGTTTAGGAAATTTCACCGACCCAACTCGGTGCCAAGGGGTCCCAACCAACGCCACAAAGCAAGCAACCCGAGCGGAGTCAAGTGAAGAGCGGGAATTTAAAGGCTTCTGTTTGTGCGCATTTTGATTAAGTTTGGGAATGCGAAACGAGGTATGTCAAGTGTAAACATTGCGACAACAAATTTTCACACAAATTGAACTCCAGGATGGGCACCCTCACGAGACACTCGAGCAAAGTTCATGGAGACATCAGTGGTATTTCCAGTGGACAAACATAACTGACGGGTGTTGGCAGCTCCGACGGTTCAGGTATTTTTTGATTTAATCCAAAAACTGTTAGGTAAGGTTTAATTAATTAGATGATGATTATTGAAAAACCATTTAGACAAGCTGAGGATGAACACGTAGAAAGATTCATCCAAGAAAATCTAAATCATGCTTATAAAAAAACATCTAGGCAAACGGCTAGAAGAGAAAGCTTTAAACTGTATGAAGTTAGGATAAGTGATTTACAAGCATATTTTTTTACCGTTGATCATTGTCTGTGATTTACATATGATATGTAGACATCTCTAATAGGACAAAATTATTATTGTGTAACTGCTCATTGGATAGATGATGAATGAGTTATTTAAAAAAGGATAATTGCTTTCAAATGTATGGAATCTGATTATACGGGTTGAAATATTTTTAATTGCATTATTAAAAGCTTGCGTGAATTTTTTGTTGCCGATAAAGTTTTGTCTAAAATTTTTGTCTATTTCTTTTGACAATGCTTCAAATAATGATTTGGCAGTGAGAGAATTGATAAAAGAAATAAAATCACCTCTTGATGGAATTTTTTTTCATGTTCATTGCTTGTGTCATATTTTGAATTTATGTGTCCAAAATGATTTACAATTACTGCAAAACCAAATTGAGCCAATTTGGAATGCTTTACATTTTGTTAAAATAAGGAACAAATTGGCTCGTGAATTTAAAATGTTTTGTATTGAAAATGAGGTGAATTTTTTTGGAAAATATTTAAAATCGATTACTCCACTCGATGGAACTCAACATTTGAAATGTTAAATGACCCTCAACCATAGACAAATCTTTTGACTCCCTTTGTGAACTCAAAAGTACAAGGCAACTGGCTAACGGACGAGGTTTGGGAAAAATGTTTTAAGTTAGTTGAGTTACTTAGATATTTTTATGAGGTGATAAATTTTTTCTCTGGGGTTTATTATCCAATAGTGCGCTAAGCAATGTTATATTTTGTAAATATCATCTATGTTTTCCACCAATACAAAGACGATGAGTTTTTGAAACTAACTGTTGAAGCAATGCAAAAGAAATGACTTGATTATTTTCAAAAAATCCCACAAATTTATCTTGTTGCATGTGAATTAGATCAAAATGTCAAAATCACAAGCTGTCTGCAATTGTTAGAAGCATACTATCATACATATTTAGGTCAAACACAAGTTTCTGCACTTGCTATTTTTGCTGAAGCTGATTATAATTTGAGAGAGTTATACAAACTCTACTCCGTTAAGCATTCTGATAATGTTAGGTCATCCGATTCAACACCCACCCAACATTCCACCTCCTCCTCATCATCAAGGTTCAACTCAACGGCGATTATCCTCAAATGACCGAGACCCACAAACCTGAGATTGACAGAATGAGATGATTACCACCGCATTTCATTTGAAAACAATGAGGAAGACATCCTCGAATGGTTGAAGAACAAAATAGGAAAATTCTCGATCTTATCCATACTAGCGCAAGAGATTTTAGCAGTTTCGGTTTCAACCGTTGCCTTCGAGGCCGCATTTAGTGCAAGGAAACGAGTCATCTCGAAGAAACGAGCAAGGCTCACACCTGAAGCTATTGAGGTTTGCGTTTATAACTGGGATTGGGCGCTTGCTGTTATAAGGAAACAAGATATTAAAAGCTCCGATGATGAGGTCCCTTCTGATGATAACCAACAAGAGTAGATTGTAGGTTTTCATTACAATTTAAAGAATATAATTGATCTAATTATGCTATTAAGTACATATCTTAAGTTTTACCTTTTCATTTTTTCCATGGAATGTTTTGTCATTTTCAAGTGTAAGGCACGTTTGAAATTATGTAAGTACCGTTTGGTTTTTTTATTAATAAAATTTACACTGGTGGTGGTGTTTCTTTTAAAAAAATATATATTTCATAAAATTATTATCAAATAACGATCGAAAACATATTAAATGCATTTTTTTAAAATCAGATTAACTCGGCTCAATTCAGACCCTCCCCGGCCTAGGCCCACCTCGCTTTGACATGGGCTGTGTCCGGGTCAAGAAACTCCAAGGGGCGCACCGGCCACCACTAGGAATAGCTGATAGGAAAAATAGATACTTAACTTATTGGAAACCGTTATAGCTTATAAGTTTTCCTATTAAGTTTTGCTTACCGGGTGTATGCATGGTTCAGTTGTTAGTGGGATTTTTTGCACCATGGTTTTTCTCTTTTTTTTTTTTTGTAATACTAGTTGTTGTTGCTCTATTATTTTTCTTGGCTAAATTGTACCATCTATTCTAGAGCTATACCATGCACGCAAACCTGAACTAACGAAGTGGCAACAGTAATACTAAACCAACAAGTTGTTGTAAATTTGGGCATCCGTCTGCAAACTTCTATTAATCGTTAAGGGAAACCTAGTATGGTAAAATATACAGCATAACATCAGTATATAAGATAATGATTAAACGACTGTATTGTATTGTCCAACTCCAAACTATACCCATTGTTGCAAACCTATACGAATACGATGAATGTACGTATATCATGCATGCTGCCACATTTGACTTCCGTCAAAGACATACAGAGGGTTGTAGATAGAAATATATTTTTGCAACGAAATATTAGTTTAGTGTTACTTTTCCACGTTATTTAGTTTAGGTATAGAGTTCTAACAATCGCCATAGTTTAGAGATAAATAATTCAAGATAGACGCTTTCAAAATTATTTTTCTTGATCAGTGCTTTCAAACTTATTAATTGGATTGGTATTTAAAGTTTCTGGTCAATAGATCAATTGTTTTAGAAGTTATTTCTAACGCATTCTGCGAGTATCTCTCCTTATCTTACATGTTCTACTACCACTTGAGTATGTAACTAGCGAAACAGCCGGCACGGTGCTGCAGATGTTGAAAGGTACAACAGGGTATATTTATAGTCTACAAATATAGTGTTTAAATGAGGATATAAACATCAAAGAGAAAAACGAATACTAATGGCATTAGACCAGTACGAAAATTCTTCTTGCACTTACCACCCCAAACTTTCTCTCTTTCCCTAACACCACCGCTTAGCTGGCCATAAATGCCAATATAGATAGAATGGTCGCACAAAGTTTTTGCTACCAGAGAAAGTTTTTCATTTTAGTTGTTCGGTCAGAGTTAGGGTTTGCGAAGCTCATTTAAACTCTTAACAAATTTATCAAATCTTTGCTGCACGTTTTTAGTTAGAATATATATTAGGCAAGAAAAGAAAAAGAAATTTTTTATCATGTTATTAAATTTTTATGAAAAAATTTTCTTCCTCATACCTAAAAAAGGAAAATTTAACAAAAAATAACATCATAAAAATTTTACTTTCAATAGCATATTACATCTATATAATATTAGCTTTCATATAAAATTAATTCCAAGTAAAAAATTTATTAAAATAAAAATAAATTACTTTACATTTAATTGACTTAAATTAAAATGATGAATCATTATTAACAATACCTATAGGTAGAGCAACAACTGCTTTTGTTCATGGCACCTCCATTTAGACGGAAATCTTTAAACATCATAATATTAAAATTATTCAATTATTTCATTAATTAAGTGATCATAAAATGTATTAATTCGTATTGCTTCTGTTACTTTGTGTTGTTTTGTTTTCGGCTCATGTTGACATTATGTATTATTTATCCTAATAATTACATGAACACAAGCAATTGCTTATACTATCAATAAACATGTGCATTTTTAATGTAGGAGGACACAATTACATGAACGCAAGCAATATATGGACAATGACAATAATTTACCAACTTATAACACGCCACCTGTCACAACTCACAACTACAACAACATCCACGTAACCGCAAGCATTCTTCAGGAGCAACAACGCCAAAAGTGAGAAGGGCAAGGGATGAAAACGCTCATTTTCCAGAGCATGAAGATCCACGTGGCACACCCACAACAACCACTACCACTTTCATATATATTATAGATATATCCCACTGCTGGTTTTTGTGAGTTTATTTCTAGTCCCTTGGATTGTTGATATCTAGTTCACTACTTTTGTACAATTCCTTTTCGAAAAACAAAAATAATAAAGAAAAGGGAGAAAGGGCAAAAATATCACTAATATTAGGTTGATGAAGTGATTTTACCAATATTTTTTTAATAGAAAATTGCCACCAATATTATGTGTTAGGAGCAATTTTGCTACTGACCCATGACTGTAAAATTGCTTGTGTGGTGAATGTAAAAAATGGATAAAATGCAAGTTTTCTTTACTTGAAATACTAGTTATTAGGTTTCTAAATCTATCATTTTTATCATAATTTTCACCATTTTATTCTCTTCCTTGAAATTAGGGTTGGTGTCTCTAGTTTTCTAGGATTTTTGGGGTTAAGAATCAATCAGTAAGTTGACGGGATTGATGCTGCTTCTTCAAGTGGAAGGGTTTTGAAATATGAGGTTGAGGAAAATGAGAAGGATGGTGATAGCAGAGGTAGCAAACACTGACATCAGGAAGAAGATGAGGCCGGCGACGAGTGCCTGAATCTAATAGGCCATGACCTGGATTTGTGTGGGGGTGTCTTTGGCCTAGTCGAAATCATAACTATTAGAGAAGATAGTACAAATATAAGATTAACAGAGTTGGGTACCTATGAGCTGAGGGCCAATTTTTAGGAGGCTAGTTTTGGAGTTTTCTCAGTTTGCTAGTTGCTGATGTGATGCTGACATGTTGTCAATGTTTCATGAAATATTCTCATTTTAGATGGATTGTTCTTACTATTAGTTACTATTAGACACTTAGTGGCTACTTTGCTATTTTCTTCACAACTTAAGTAGTAAAGTTGCTCTAACAAGTTGCATTAGTGGCAAAACTTGCATAAAAAAATAATGACAAAATCACAAATTCGATCAAACATTAATGACAACTTTACTTCATACTACTTGTTTCCATTTAGTTAAAGTATCTCCAACAGCTTCCTTATAATCCCTAAAAAATAGAGAACCAAAAATTAAAATCTTTATAATTTATTTATTCCAACTCCAACAGCTTTTCTATTTTGTAGAATCTTACATTTTTTATAAATTAATTAAATATTATGCATTTAAAATAAATTCAAATTAATGGCTACTTTAGTTAGTAAAATAATAAAATATTTATATTTAAAATAATAATATTGATGACATGTGAGAAAATTTAGAAAGTAGATGGGAAAAAAGCCAAAAAGTAAATTGGGAGGAAAGATGAGGGAGAACAATATGTTTTAAAGTTTCAACAGATATAGAGAATTGAATTTTCTCTTTCATCATATTTCTTATTTTAGAGAATGAGATGAGGAAGCTGCTGAAGTGAAAAAATACTCAATATTTTTTAAAACAGAGAAAATCTATAAAATGGAGAAATAAACACTTTATATACCTACTAGTTTGAGGCCTGCACAATATCTAAAAAATTCTACCTCGTTATAATTTGGGGCCCATGAAATATCTCAGAAGTTGCAAGAACATATAATTTTTTTTTTTTGCAATGGGTAAAATATTATTTTTATTAAACAATTCTTTTACGGAGTAATTAAATTTTGTCAAAAATATCAAATTTACCACTCTTGTTTTGGGTTGAGAGTGGACATACCACTATAGTTTTCTTTTTTGCTTAATCTACCATGAATGTTTTAAAATGGGCTGAATATGCTGTTGAAGTTTCAAATTAAGTGTAGATATGCCACTAGCCGTTAAAAATCTAACGGAAAACGTTAAAAATAACAAGTTTTAAAATTTTAGTGTGATAATGTAAGTTTTAACAAACTTTAAAGATGTTTTGTAATTATACTCTCTCTTTCTCTCGCTCTATTGAATGCCGATAAGAAGATTAAACAGTAGAGATAGAAGGTAAGGCTACGATGAGGCTGGGGTGTTGGTAGTGATGAGGCTGGGGCGTTGGTAGCGGTGGTGGAGACAACAATAAAGCTGAAGTATTGATAGCAAATATCAGACCATCTTTTGGTAAAAATTTCAAAAATTATGATATTTTTTTAAAATGCATAATAACCTTAAGATTTTAAAACCTTCTATTTTTACCATGTTCTGTTATTTTCTAATTGGCAATGTCATGTTCGGCCCGTTTTAAAACATTAGTGGGAGATTGACAAAAAAAATCTACAGTTGCACACCCACTTCTTACCCAAAGCATTAATAACAAATTTGATATTTATGCCTTAAATTTTTACTAACATTTTCCTTGTAATCACTACAAAAAAAAAAAGTTTAATGAAAATAATATTTTAAAATATTTTTAAGTTTCTTAAATTGTTGAGTTCCAATTAACATAAAGTTAAAAGAAAAATCAATAAAATTAAGATTGAAAAACTCAATGTTTAATTTCTACAAAACATAGCTGTGCATGAATCGCAAGTCCGTAGGCAAGATTTCTCTTCCGTCTACTACAAAAGTCTAAAAGGGTTTTCGAAGTCACCCCCGAAACTTGGCTTATATTACAGCAATCCCCTTGATGTTTGCAAACTATACGCCAACCACCACTTTTTTTTGCAAAATATGATTGCAAAACATATTTTTCGTAAATATGTTCCCATTTTTGTTGGAAGAGCTGTTTGTCTTTGTTTCTCATTACAATTAGTTTTCAAACAATTCTCCAAATTAGACTATTTAGCATTAATATTTTATGATTTAGACATAATACATCACATCATCTTAAAATTAGTTCATCTCTCACAATTTTCATGATAATTAAGATGGCATTACAATTTCCTTGGCTTTTTATTATTTATTTTCAATAAAAATTAAAAAATAAAATTTGCCCACTTTTATCTAACTTAAACTCTTATGCTTAGTCTTTGAACTTATGGATTCTATAAAAAGCAATTATGTAAAGCATCCAAAAAAGCAACATAGTAAAGACATGTCCCCCAAAAAGAGAGTTAAAAAAATTTGCAATCTCAATTTTATAGTATGTATAAACAAAAAAGGAAGAAATCTAATGATTACTAGTATAAGATTCGCATCAAATTTCTAAAATTAGCTTGCTTGCTTTTAGTTTTCCCTAGAGAGAAAATAATTATTGATCATGACTAATTTAGGGCTCTATTTTTGTCATCTTCATTTCTTTAGCTTCAATAACTTTTATACTTTATTAGATTTCATTTAAGTCAATTTGTGTTTTTTAATAACATGTCATGCTATTTTTGGTTTGTTTGGTTAGGACTCTATTTACTCTAGTCACATGTAGACAAAAGTAAAGCATTTGGGAAAAATAAAAGAAAAAGTGGATTTAACTACTTAATTAGAATATTGACTAGCTACTATACTTGTGTCTTCTTTTGTGATCCCGAATAGTGTATAGATTTAGACAAAAGATCCAAATTAAACAAAAATAAGACATTAATATGCAATAAATTGAATAAAAAAAAGGTAAGGAAAAATTGAGGAAGAAGGCAAGGAGAAATTTATTGAAAAATTAAAGATTAGATGATTTATTGATGTGGATGTACCCTTAATAGTGGGCATTTTTTAACTAAAAAAGTAAAATATAGAAAAAATAAACGATCAAAGTAAAACTAGGGAGAATAAATGTGGATTAATTTGTACTAAGTTATACTTGAAGGATTAACTTGATTGAGTCAACAATGTTAATGAATCAACTGTATATTTTGGCCTTTCTGATATCCTATTTAAATTATGGGTAATTATATTATACAAATTCAAATTGACTAGGACTTTTAAACAATTAGTTGGTAATTAAAAATATTGTTTTACATTTATAGATAGGGAAACTGATAATTTAAAATATTTACTAACTATGAAAGGAATTGTATATATTGCAAAAAAAAAGTAGACTAATAAATCTTTATTTAGTGGAAGACAATTATGAAATAGTTTAAGTTTACATTTCAAAAGTTACCATAGGATGGTGAAAAAAAATACACAAGAGTGAAAGTGTAGATTTCCAAACGTCAGGCTATACTTGCAATATCCGCAACTTGACTAATGCCTAAATAACGGAATTAAGAACATAAGGAAAATGTATATTTTCAAACGCCAGAAGTAAGCATAATATCATTTATAGTTCAGGTTTAACTCTAAAATACCCTTTAATAAATCGAGGAAAAACAATGACCAGAACGGCCGGGTCAAATATAAAGAAATGAGTACTACATGTATTGATAATTTTATACAATCAGGACATAATTTTGCATCCAATTACCCTTTACCAGATTAAGTAAAAAATCTCTTTAAAACTGTAAGTAAGTTTAACATTTTTTTTAAAGGGATTTTGGTGTTACACGTACAAATTATATACTCAATATATTAAAAACTTATGCACCAAATAATTATTAGAATTCAACTTTAAGCTAGCTAGTAATGTAGTTTTACTTGAATCATTTATCTACGACATTTTTATAGAATTGCTTATAACTTTCGCATGGTAAGTGGTAACTTCGGTGGCGGGTTCATTTTTCTGCTGCGATGATGTTAGTGGCGGAGCTAATGTTTCCATTTCTTGACTTTCATTTTCAAAAGCAACTATCCACCCACTTCATTTAAAATGGGTGGTTATAGAAACCCACTTGCCATTTATTATTTGAGAAATCTACATTTGCTCTGGTTAATACATTAATTTTTTGAAATTTTGATTTAAAACACATAGCTTATTTTTTAAATAAATTAGCAATTTGTCAATTAATTAGTAGTTTAAATTATCAATTTTTTATCTCTCTAAATATAAAGTAGTATTTTCTCTCTCACTTTTCATTAGTAAAGAGTATGTTTCTAGAATATATTGAAACAAAATATAATTTTACTTAAACTGTGAGTTATTGCAGACTGTCAATTGGTGTGCGATCCATGCAATTTAGGGTACCACAAGCTGATTGATGGTCCACGACGGCTCACGGTCACCATGGAATGTGAGTTCGGGTTTTTCTTTTTACAATTAGCCCAATTAAAAGGAGATTGAAATTTTCTATTGTAAATGTAAGAGTAATATAAATTATAAAATCGTTTAGATAATTAGAAAATTGAAGTTTTTTCCTTTTTCTTTCTTGCCAATGCCACATGAACCATGGATATAACTAAAATGTTTTAAGGTAAAACTTAAAGGGTCCATTACTGTGACGCATGTCCCACAATTTAATTTTGGCCTAAATCCCCTTTTGTCCCCTTGAATTTTGTCAATTCAGATCTTTTACTCTCTGGACTTTAACTCAATTTGACTTGCCCTCAAACATTGCAAAATGAGATCTTTTGCCCCTTCAGCCCGATTAAATGGAGAATGTGTACTAAAATAAAGTAAAAATAGAACTGAAGAACTAACTAAATCATTTTTTCATTGGTTGACCATTGTGAGCAAACAATAAGCATAAATACTTTAATTTCATATTTGAGATTGCTCATTTTTTCCTTACTTTCACCTACAAGTTTGTGTTAAAACTTCTTATTGTTTACTCACAATAGTCAACAATTGAACAAATGATTTATTTAACCCTTCAATTTTTCTTTTATTTCATTTTAGTAGACATTCTTCATTTAATTGGATCAAAGGATAAAAGGTTTCAGTTTGTAAAGGTTAAGGGATGAGTTGAACCGAGCCAAAATTTAAAAAATAAAAGATTCAAGTTGGTAAAGTTTAGGAGACAAAAGGGTTTTAAGCCATTGAATTTTCTGTTTTTTTAACTTAACAACTTGTGCAACAAATTAGAAGCCCTAGAGAAGGGAAGGGATGATGATGATGCACGTGGACAGCTTTTTGTACTCTGAATCCTGATCTAAGGGACGCAAGTAGGTCTCGTGCACTTGTAAACCGCCATGGAATCGGCGCTTGATGATTAAAATTTGTTGTGACTTGATGTTTTATTCAAATTTTCATCGTGGTGGCTTTCATGTTAATCCAGCCCAATTAAATCTCTCCCCCGTATGCAAAATGTGTTTATTCTCTTATTTTTTTAATAAAAAACAAGAAATGACTTCTGTAATCAATTCAGTCTTGTAAAAATGGTTCTTTTAAAATTTTAAACATAGCATGTTTGTGTGCGTGTATATGTATATGTATATACGTATATATTCTTTCCTATGATCTAGTATTTATCATATTTACTCTTGAGAAAGATGGAAAGTGTGTGAATTATTTCAGGGAGTATCTGTATTATCATGGTTTTAAATCTTGTATTGTACCGGCCTGTATTGTCTCGTACCAATTAAAAAATGTTCGAGGGAAAAATGGTACGAGACGGAGAAAATGTAAATTTTTTTTTGTTTTTAGTTTTAGATATTTTTAAGTGAAATATATAATTATTATGTTAACTGAATACTTGTATAACAATTTTTTTTATATTTGAAAGAATTTTTGTATTTTTATTTCTTCTATGGCACTTAAAATTATATTTTTTATTTTATAAATATATATTTATGTTTAAAAAAAATCTAAATATATGTCATATGTATTTTGAACCCGCGCATTTTCAATCGCTGTTATGTTCTATATATTCATGTGTATATATATAGTATATAACTAGTACATCCAAAAACTAGCAATACAATATTAGTATTGTACCATACCACTGAAATAACATTACCACATTTGGTACGAGATTTAAAGCCTTGATCTGTATGCTAAATGGTATGGTAGACAAGAATTATTACTTGTATGCTTTGAAAACTTTCACCACCAGTACCACCCAGATGTTAGGTTTTGATAGAGAAATGTTAGCTTTTAATGCCAATTGACTTTAAGAGAGCGGGCCAGAAAATACTTGCGCAGAAATGTGGGCTCACAAGGTAATATGACAGGCCCACTAAGGCATTTCATTCATACGTTCCCCTTGACATTTTTCCCCAACGTGAATGTCATGTTTTGCGATTAATAATTCCCCGATAATTTGGTCGAAGACCATAGAAATAGAGCTGTTCTAGATGAATTGGGGGGAAAAGCAAAGTTGAAGGCCTCTACACTCCAACCGGACCAATTATCTATCAACCTGCAGCACTAACTTATAAACACATGTGTCAATTCTACAAAAAAACAAAAAAAAAAAAAAAACAGTGTTTGAAATTCTAGCCTGAGAACAGAGAACCCAACACATCCGTTTTGGCTCTCTGTCCCGGGGGTAAGTGGATTATACTGTCTGTACTAAAATAGGACTTCTCATCATGTCTTTCATCATCTAAATCACTTCCTTGTCTGTCACATTTTTTTAAAAAAGAACAACGAATGCACTCTCCATCTATTTTATTTTGTCTAAATAAGCCCATGTAGTTATTTCTCTAACCCTCCTACCAAATTAAACTATAAATTCATCAATAACTACAATTACTGTGGAGAAATTTCAATTATTGATCCACAAAAATTCTCAATTCAATTTCAAAATTAATTAATAATAATCATCAACAATTCATTATTACCATCATCGTTGGAATTGATAGGATAATCAATCATCGGCCCATTGACAACATAACCTTAAATTCCTTGAACTTGACGAACTCACTTCCATCGCTATCAACACTATTGATCATATTCTGGCTCTCTCCTAATGTATAGTTGTTAATGAGTCTCATTAGGCCTCATGGAGCTCAATGCCAAGATCGACACATCACTGTTTGTGTTGTAAACAGACAATGTCTCACTTAGATTTGCCAATGCCTTGTTGGAGTAGGAGCCTTTGCCCTTCCATGTTTTAGCTCTTTGAACTCCTTGAAATTGATGTATTTGTCATCGTCGATTTGAGTCCATTTCTTGCTTCAGCTTTCCCAACTCCTCCTTTATAATCATATCATGCTCAACAAAAATCGACCTAGATCTCATTTTCTTGAACCTAACACAAAACAAAAAAGAACGAGTGATAAAAAAACTAGGATCCAGAAAGCCAAACGAGCTAGAGGCAGTTGAGGGAGGAAAGGCCTGTGTTTCTGCCAGATGAATTCTATGTTGGGCCAAGTTCAACCAAATGTAATTAGAACTCAAATTTCGAGAAGTAAACTAAATCTAAATTAGCATAATTATTTTTCAACTTGTTTTCGCTAAAACAACAAAAACTTTGACTAAACTATACAACTTTTGCTGTTTATGTGTATATATGTATTGTTTATTTATTTTGTGATATTCTTTCCTCCAAAACATGCAGGGCTAATGGCCCCATTTGTCTCGGGCCCATATTCAACCCGTATGAAAAGCAGACGGGAGCTAGAGACCAGAGTTGAGCCAGGTTCATGAAGCATGGAGCGTAGGACTTATGTTTTGAGTTTTTTCACAAATAAATGTGCCATTTTAATCTAACCCACTCTAAAAACTTTAATGATATATTTAAGGGAAAAAAAAAACAAGAGTTGCCAATTTCAACCAAATCACAAACAAGAGTTATTTTTTTTCTTTGTGAGTTTTGCCCTGCTGCCCCTAGAGTACATATGATTGCACCTGGACATTCTTCCCGACACCGAAGAATAAAAACTTCTAATTGGCTTATTTGTGGAGATTGCGATCTTTGTTTTCTTGTGGTTGGTTGATTGAGGTTGTAGATTTGGGCATATTTATGGCAGAAATGTTTCTCCAACAACCAAACTTGCAATGCCCCTTGCAGAAAATGCCTCAATGATGATTTCCTATATCCTCTCACACAAAACTCAAACTTCCATTCGACACTGGCTGCAAATCCTAGATTCTTAAGAGAGATAGCTTTAAAAACAGAAGTGGTGAAACTGAATCGTCTAGTTCTAATCTAAGACAATACAACCAAGGTGATGAAAACGGATGGAAAATCTTGTTGCACCGTGCACCTATCAAATTGGATAACATGCTGTCAGAATTTAGTGAGAACAGAACACGAGTTAATGGACAAAATAGGGAGGTAAGAACTTCTGCTATGCGTTCGCTTTGTGATGCGCGATCTATTGGGGTGGGAACTGGGAGTTGTTGAAATGAAAATCTTTGGAAATCTTAATTGAAGAGAATGAACATTAGACGGAAGTTAACAGAGGAGAGATGAAATGTTAGAGGAAAAACGACAATAAACCCTATCATTGGAGTAAGAAAAAAGAGAGCATTTATTGACCAACGAAAATCTCACCAAAACAGGTGTAGGAACAAGATGCAAAACCGGGCGCTACTATGATGGAAGAGGAGCGAAACCCATACCATATTCCTGAACTTTTTAATTAAAGGTGAGATCTGTTAACTGTTTATCCTTTACACAAATTATCTATACTCTGTAACTAGTATCGACTTTAACAACATAACTACAATAACCAGCAGTATGATAAAATCTTTGTAGTATTAGTTTTTCCTTTGAGTTGGATCGTAGTACAACATCAAATTAGTAGTGACAATTGAATCGCGCGCGTTAAATATATATATACCAGCAAGTTTCTATCTTGCAACAACATTAACAGGAATACAATTAATCGAAACTGCAGGCTTAGGCTAGTTAGGAGCAGCTGGATTCCTAAAGGGTGGTGTTTCAGTGGCCGGCGGTGATTATTGCTGCGGGTGGGGGAGAAACTTCCTTGCGTGGCTTCGGGAGCAAGAAAATTGCAAAGCACGCATTACAGCAGCTGCGCAATTTTTTGGGTGTAGGGACCACATTTTAGTTGTCTTATTTGCCCTTCAAGTTTAGGATTATTACATTGGGACCCCCTCTATCATGTGTTAATTATTCCTCCTTTTGGTCCGAGACCAAGCATTTCCCTTCCCACATATTCAATTAAGCATCAGCAATCATTTCAAAATCTAGCCAACCTCCAAATTCTTTAACAGATAAAACATTATCGCACGACTGTTCAAAACGAAAACGGACGATAAATTAAAACAAATAGACAATTAAAATGTTTGGACAAGTTTCTTTCAATTACTTCTTCCTCTTCTTACTCAAGCGACACAGCTACTACGCTGTCGGTAATCTGCTGCTGTAACTCCCAAATCTGGCCGATTTGTTGAATTTCCAAGATTAAAAACTCAAATTCCAAGCTTTAAAAAAAATTTGAGTTTTCACTTTGATTACTTCATTTTCTGGACTAATTTTCTCTGCACATTCACGCTTAATTTGGCCGTTTTCTTACTGGTTGGGATGATGTCAGTGCTGACAATGAATGTGATCAGTGTCATGAAGATTGTTTGCTGATTCCGTTCTCTTGGTCAGTGATCAAGGGCAGAACTAAAGAAGGCTAACAGGGTTTGAGCTCCCCTTAAAATTATAAAATACCTATAATTTCTTCAATAATTTAAAAGTAAATACATTATGGCCCATTATTAAAATTGATTAAATTTCATTGTAGGAACTATAATTTAAGAAAATATTTATTTTGGCCTCACCTGGCCCGCCTCCATTAATCTGCTTGGATATGGGGTTGTGTTTCTGGGTGTGGCCTATTACAACCACCTGAAGCTGCAGGGGCTGAAGGACAATGAGGCATACAGGGAAACTGATGATGAAGAGAGTGGGAGGATGCTTGAGGAGAGAATGGAGATTTAGGTGAGCAGACAACAAAAGGATTCTAGCCAAAACAGGCCGATTTGGGGAAACCACAACAAATACAGATCGCAGATTATGTTAGTTAGACCTGAGCTTGTAAGTCGATATATGAGATGGGGAATAGTGGCAGCCATCGATGCGAGAGGAGACTGCTTTGTTGTCTGCAAAGCAATTTAGCTGGAGGATAGGGAAATTGCAAGAAGGTTCGTTTGTAATAATTAGCAATGTTACGGGCAAAATGAACATGGGCCTACAATGACATAAAGACAATGTGCAAAAACATGTTAACTCAATTGAGTTTGCACGAAACAAACTGGAACTAGTCTGAAATCTCTGATCTAGATGCTGGTTTTGTGAAGGTAAACTGTTCTTTTAAGATGTACGGAGTATCTATCATGACAAATATGTGTAAGGAAGTGAGGAATGTATCACTATTTATTTCAAATGTTTCTGAACCAATCATACATGTTCATGGTCAGAAAATGTTAGAATTATAAGAACAAGAAATTGGTGGAGAGAATTATACTTTAGAAATTGGATATATTATTTTTGAGGCTAGATCAATTACTTATTTTACTTTTATTACTCAATTTAAACATTCAGAGTTATGCTTATATGAACCTATCATGGTGAGCAAAGTGCAAGAAATATAAGGCATAAAAACTGGTGGAAGAAAATTCAATTTCAAATTTAATTTCTTGTATTATTATTATTATTATTTTCGTCTCTCACTTTGTCATCTTTGTTATTGTAGTGATATCTATCTATTTATTTTTTTAATGTCTTCAATTTGCTTACATCTGTTAGTTTCTTTCTACAGTAGTCCTGTGTCTGTACGTTGAAGCTAATTCATTTCTCAGATTGCATATGTGGCCGGTGAGTATTATATGTATTAGTTGAGATTTGTTTTTCTCTATGGGAAGTGACTTAGATTCTTTATCATTTGTAATTTTTTTCTCAAATTTTTAAATGATTTGTGACTGTCAGAGTTTAATTGTTTACTTTTGTTTTATAAGTTTATTTATTTTATAAAATTTAATCATTCATGTTATTTCCGGTATCATATATATAAATATATAGAATAAATTTTTTTATTTTTTTTGTAGATAAATTTTCTTTTCTATTGCTAAAAAAGCTTTATTCTTTTGGATACAAAAATTTAGAAATTTCTTAGATATACTATTTGATAAGAGTAAATGGGTTATTTTTTTTTTCATACATATATAAATGAGTTGCTTTTTTATGTTAACTAGTTTATATATCCGACATTGCCATGGATGCTAAGTTGTCTTGGGTATTAGAAAATGATATATATTTTAATACTATGTAAATAGTATTAAGAAAATTGTTATCATAAAAAAGATAATTTGAAAAGATATAAAATTATTCCAGCATAAAATTGCAAATCAACAACACAATGTAAATACTCAATAAGAATGAAGTCAATACTCTATTAGATAGTGATGTAGCCTAGATAACCCAATAGGAATGAATCCTCTGCGCATACATCCCCTTTCCCCCCCAACCATAGAAGTTGAACATCTATGAGAGTAGCCCTTTAAGAAATTGCAAACATACAACCAACAAAGCCGCAATTGCTTTTGATGCATTTACTTAAATTATATTATAACAAATATCATTCAATAGATTATTATAACTATATAATTAGTCTTCAAATGACATTCATTTTCAAATAAGCTATTTAAGATTAATTTAACTTAATGCTAAACAAATTGTACCCTAGACTTTATTTTCCAGATATATGCATTTTTAGGCATGTCGATTCTACGAGCAATGTTTGATTGTTGAAGTAGAAAACATAGGAAAAAAGAAAAAGGCAAATGAATGGAAAAAAAATACGGCAAACCATAACCCCAAAAAATAGAAAAAAATAAATCTAACCATAATGGCCATCAAACATTCATAACTATACTTACCACCCACACCTCTCTTTTAACATTATTTCTCACCAAAGGGCCAATAATTATAGGTTTTATAGTGACTTGAAAAATCACTGGTAATAGCTCAGTTCAAGAAAAATGAAAATTGGCTAGTGAATTCCAATAACTGAAATCACTAACAACAACAACAACAATAATAATAATAATAATAATTGTCACAATAGAATGACATTCATGCAAATCCATATATTGTTCAGTAGAAGTGTGAAACAAATAGTATACAATAAACCAAACACAGAGATTGAAATAGAAGTTGGCCTAGATCACAGGTTTCAACACAATCTAAAAGTTGAAACCAAAACACATAATGTAATAAAGAATAATAGGATTCATGTTTCTTTGATTGATCAGAATACAACTGCATTGACACCTATTTTTTGCTACATTTGATTTGAGTAAGCTGTGTTTGCAACATACGGAAAATAAAAATAATTTCTTCTTAATGCTAAAAACTTAACTTGACATACATCATAAATGGAGGAATCAACAAACATAATGAGCAAAAATAGAGCAAGGTAAATCAAGAGATTCACAAATCATTATTTTAATGAATGACTGAGATTTAGTTACTAATAAGTCCAAGAATGACCTTAAAGGTACTGTCACCCATAGACACCTTAAAGGTATTGTCACCGATAGACAATTTAAAAAACTAATCATAAATACCCTATTACTTGTCCCATCCCACAAAACTTTTTCCCTCTAGCAATATTAAGAATACAAGGAAACCACTATAAAAAAAAAATGACATTGCAAGGAAACAACAAAAACACAAAACATGGAGAAATAGCTAAGTAGGCCAGAGATACAAAACCACATGATATTGTGAAATCGTAATAACTTAAGTGCGGAGCTAGCTATAAATAGTAAATCTCTAACATCAATACCAAAAACGGAGAAGCAATTACAGGGGATGAGTAAATTTAAAGAAACTGAATAAAAACTTGGGATCATTATTTAGGCTCAAAATTTGATCCCAATTTTTCTGTTTAGGGTCAAACTTTGATCCCAATTTTTCTTTTCTTTGTCTTTTCTTTAAAGAGTTAGGTAAAAGACTTTGTTGGATATATAGAAAACATATAATTACCATGTAAATATATAATTAAATTGTTTAACTTCAGCCAAATCATCAAGCTACATGTTTGTTTGAGACAAAGTCATTCTCATAGTCAAGTTCTCCACATACATTTAGAAACTACATAGCTCATCTACAAGAAACTACAATACTACAACTAAAGTAATATTTATGCATGAGGGCCAGGTGTTTTGCAAAACTATCATGGTTAATCTATACATAACCATAAAAAGGATACTGATTTTAGCTCCTCCCTCCAATTATTTGTATTGAAAGTACACTACTAAAAAAATTGAATTTTCCAATGGCCTAATTTCCAACGGCCAAATCGTTGGAAAGTTCCAACGCGCAAGGCCGTTGGAAAAATTCCAATAAATTCCAAAAAAATTTCCAACGGTTGAACTGTTGGAACAATTACGAAAGCTATTTCTTAGTTTTGCATATGCTATTTCCAACGGCTTCAGCCGTTGGAAAAGATATCTTTCATATTGGAAATAGAATTTTTTTTTTTCCAACTGGTGGAGCCGTTGGAAGCAATTTTAATGCATGTTTACCTATTTCCAATGGCTTTAACCGTTGGAAAATACTTGTATGGCAACATTTCTAATTTTGTATGTTTCCAACGGCTTAGGCCGTTGGAAAATAATTAAGATACATTTATTCGTTTCGAAAAATAATTTTTTGTTGCATGAGTGTTTCCAACTGCTGTAGCCATTGAAAACTAAACTTTTTTGTATCCTGTTTCCTTATTTCCAACGGCTTTGACCGCTGGAAGTTCATTAAATGAAACGCACCGTTTTGGTTTTTTTTTTTCTGATTTCAAATCACCTCCTCCTTAGATCGAGTTCATTTCGTGTCGTTCATCGTTTTCTTGGCTCTGTTCTCTGGTTCACACTTCTCTGTGCTCTCGTTCTCCCACAAGCACACACTTCACGTTTTGCGATCATCCAACGCCATTTTCAGCTTGATTGACTTAGGCATTGTTGGATCTCGGGCTCAAAGTTATAGATCTGCAGGTGTTGACACCCAATTTCGTCCGACCATAAAAATTTTTAAAAGAAATTAAATAAAAGAAATTAAATAAAAAAAAATTATTATTTTTATTATTATTATTATTACTAAAAATTTTAATTAGTTTAAAATACATTTTTTTTTGTGAAGATTTGATTTAAAATGATATATGTGTGTATTTGAAAGAAAAAAGAAAACTCCAAAAAAATGGCAAAATTTAAAAGTTTGAGGTAAAAATGACAACATTAAGAAGTTTCGGGAAAAATTGACAAATTCTGAAAGTTCCAGGAGCATTTGGTAGTTTGTTACATAAAATTTTGGGCCTGCCGACGTTTTTGGCGCAAATTGACAGAAAACGACAAAATTGTCAAAATCAGAAGCTTCAGGAACTTATCCAGAGGCTGAGAGACGTAAAGGACTAAAATTGTCATTTTACCAATTTAAAAGATAAGTTTGAAATTTTTTATTAATTTATCCATCAACAGTTCAGCCAAACTTCCTCTATAAATAGCCCCCCAAATTTTGTGCTGAACACAGATAAAAATAGAAAGAAAAGCTTAGAGCTCCGTTTTTAAAATAGAAAAAATTACAGCCTTAGTCCCTAGCTCTCCTTCCTTTCCTCAGAAAATCTCAAAACTTTTCATTTTGACGATTAAGCCATCTTCTTCCCCCCGTCGCGCGTCCTCTGTTTCCGTTTCTCAGAATTCAGAATTTAAAATCAAGGGTACAACTCTCATTTAATCCTTCATCTTTTCAATTTCTTTCACTTTGGTCACTAACTTTGTATTTTATTCTTGCAGAATTAATTACTAACCCTTTTAATTTTTACTTGTTTGTTTATTATTTGTTTATTACTAACCCCTTTTTTTATTGTTGTTATTAACTTACTAACAACTAACTTTTAATACTATTATTGTTACTAACCTTTTAATTTTTGCATTATTACTAACTTTTATAATTGTTGTTAACAATTAATTAACTTTTATTATTGTTGTTAATTAATTAATTTAATTAACTTGGCTAACTTTTATTATTGTTGTTAATTAATTAATTTAATTAACTTGGCTAGCTTTTTATTATTGTTGTTAATTAATTAATTTAATTAATTTGGCTAACTTTTTATTATTGTTGTTAATTAATTAATTTAATTAACTTGGCTAACTTTTTACTAATTAATTTAATTAACTTGGCTAACTTTTTATTATTGTTGTTAATTAATTAATTTAATTAACTTGACTAACTTTTTATTATTGTTGTTTAACAATTAATTTAATTAACTTTGCTAACATTTATTATTATTTTTAAAGTGGATGGCCAAAAAGCCCCACTTTATTATTATTAATTTTTTTTTTCTTTATATAATTTTTTTATTTAATTCACCTTTACCCTTTACTAATTAATAAATAAATGAAAATTAAAAGAAGATTATTTTGTAATTAATTATTAAGGCTAATAAAAATCATTTTTAAAAAAAGCCAATTATTTTTATTTTTATATACATGTTTTTAATTCTTTAAAGATAACAAAAAGTTAAAATTAATTTTAATAGTTATTTTTATCCAGTAAAAATAATAAAAAAATAAAAATAAAACCTGTTTAAAAAAAATACATGAAAATTAAGACTTTATATTTTACTGATTTATTTAAAATATAACTTTTAAATCCACTAAAATAATAAATATTTTTCATTAAACAAGAAAACAAAAAGAAAACTAAAACAAGATAAGAAAAGGATAAGAAAGACAAGAAAAAAAAAAGAAAAGAAAGATAAGAAAAAGATAAGAAAGATAAGAAAAAGAAAAGAAAGAAAAGAAAGAAAAGAAAGGAAAGATTAAATCAAAAAGAAAAGAAAAATATAAGAAAGAAAAGAGAGAAAATAAAAGAAAGAAAATAAAAAATAAAATTTTTTTATCTAAAAATTCTATAACAAAAAGAATTACGAATTAGTAATTAAACTAATAATTAATTCCATAAAAGTAATAATTATATAACTAACAATAAATTAAATTTAATTTCCATATCCGGATGATCCGGCAGGATCTACGGTTTGGAAAATATCAAACTTTTTTAAAATAAATAAATTAAATAAAAAGATAAAAAAATCCATATTTTTACAATATGGATAAAATTGTTTAAAATTTCACCAAATTCCGTGTCCAAATGACTCGGCAGCGTCCATGGTTCGGAATCAAAATCTTCCATGTCCAAATGACTCGGCGGAGTCCATGGTTCGGAAGTATAAAATTTTATACAAATTAACTTAAAAATCCACATTTCGACTAATTCAGTTAAAATCTCTAAATTAACTGAAAATTATTTAAAAGCAAAGTAAAACAAAATTAAAATCAACTAAGGTGCCAATTTTGGGCGCTATAACAATATTGTTTTAGCGTAACCGTACTCCCGATCCCCGAACTCTCGCAGACCAATTTTAAGGTGACCAATCGACCTAAGAAAAAAACTGATTGGTGGCGACTCCAGAAAACCCGACGTTGCCACAGCAGGTTAGGTTGTGTAAAATTTTTTTTATTTCATTTCATTTTTTTTAGCATTTTTCATGCTTTGATGTTTAATAATGATAATGGGTTCCAGATTTTGGTTGTTGTGCTAGATTGAAAGCTATTCCCACGCATTTAAAGGAAGGAAAATTTCAGATTTGAGGTTAGTAGGTGTAATACGTTTATTTTCATTTAAAATTTTTTTTTTTACCAAAAAATGCATAAATTTCGGATTATGTAATACTCCCTCCGTCCCAAAATTTTTGCACCATTTTCCTTTTTGGGATGTCCCAAAATCTTTGCACCATTTCCCTTTTTAGCAAGTTTTTATAATAAATTTACCACATTACCCCTATTTTATTTTTTACTTCACTCTTTTACTTAAGAAAAACAAAATTCATAAATCGCCTCGATTTCCTCTTCTTCGATCCCTCGCTCCACCCACGCACGAACCATGGCTGCCGTTTCAACAGCCAATTGGCCGCCCAGATCTGCTGTTCGATTAGGATCCGAAGAAGGCAGAGAGGAGAGAGGAGGACGGAGGCGAAAGAAGGGAGATCGACGCGGGATTGGGGCAAATGGGTGTCTGAAATTCACTAGCTTCGGAGGAGATCGACACGGCATGGAGATCGACAGAGAACAAGGACCTCGATTCTCCCCTTTCGGCGGCGCTGAGGTGGAAGGCCACCTGGGCTTGGTTTACCGGTGGCAGGCGACCTTGAGGAGGGTGACCGGCAGCTGGCGGCGTCGAGGACGGCGAGGCGAATGGAGGACGAGATTGCGATCCGTCTCTTCCTCACTGCTTCGACGTTCGACGACATAGCGAGGACAGAGGACAGAGGACCGGCGAGGGGGAAGACGGGGAGAAGGACGCGAGGACCGGCGAAGAGGTCGGGGCAAATTTGGAAGATTTGCGTAAAAACGCTGCTCGCCTAAAACCACGTGCAATAACAAATGGAGCAAAAATTACGGGACGGAGGGAGTATTTATTAGGTTTGAAATATGTGATATGTATGTGATTTGTAGCTGTTGATGGTTGGAAGTGAAGTATTGAGGTTAAGCATTACATTTACTAATTTTTTTTTCATTTTCTTAATTTTTTTTAATTTTGGGATTAATTTAAAATTATGAAATAATTAGTTTTACGTCAATGTTTAATTGGATTTATTTTTACAATGTTAAAAGTTTTGGAATTAATATAGAGGTACAAAATAGTTATATTTAAATAAATTAGTTTGATTAAGTTTGACTTCTAATATAATATATGTCAATAATAATAATATTAATGATAATAATAATAATAATAGTAGTAGTACTAATAATAATAATTAAAATAATAATTTATTATACTAAGAGTAGTAGTAGAATAATAATAATTGTCATAATAATAATAATAATAATAATAATAATAATAATAATAATAATAATAATAATAATAGTACTAGTAGTAGTAGTTGTACTAGTATTAGTTTTAATAATAATTATTATAATAATAATAGTAACATTAATAATAATAATAATAATAATAATAATAATAATAATAATAAGAGTAGTAATAATAATAATAACCATAATAATAATAGTGAAAGTATAATAATAATAATAATAATAATAATAATAATAATAATAATAATAATAATAATAATAATAATAATAATAATAATAATAATAATAATAATAATAATAATAAAAATAATAATAATAATATTAACAATATTAGTAGTAGTAGTACTAATAGTACATGTATTAGTAGTAGTAAAAATAATAATACTAATAATAATAAGAGTAATATTTAGAATAATAATAATAATAATAGTAGTATTAGTAAGAATAATAATAATAAAAATAATAATAACTATACTAAGAGTAGTAGGCAATAATAATAATAATAATAATAATAATAATAATAATAATAATAATAATAATAATAATAATAATAATAATAATAGTAATATAATGATAATAATCATAATAACAGTAGTAGTAGTACTAGTTGTAGTACTTGTAGTTGTGGTAGTAAAAATAATAATTATCCTAATAATAATAATAATAATAATAATAATAATAATAATAATAGTTGTAGTACTAGTATATGTAGTAGTAGTAGTAAAAATAATAATTATAATGATTATAATAATAATTATAATTATAATAATAATAAGAGTAGTAGAATAATAATAATAATAGTGGTAGTAGTATTAGTAATAATAATAATAATTATAATAATTATTATATGGATAAAATATGGAAACGTTCATCCTATTAAGTATTAACACTAAACCTTAAATAAAAACCCTCAACCCATATGCGTTAACAGGCTTTATTGATGAATTCTAATTGAATTCTCCTAAACCCTAAACCCTAACCCCTAAACCTAAGTAATATTAACCTTAGATAAACCGTAACTAGTAAATACACATTCTTAGTTTTAACTAACATTGTTTAGATTAAGTGAAATATTAATGCATGCAATTAATAATAAAATGTTGGCTATTGATATATGCAATTCGTGGAGTTAATTTTTAATATGATTTAATTTACGTAATTAATTGTATGTGTTCATGCTTTCGTATATGTCATAAAGGTAAATATATACTTTCCATTGGTAGGACTCCATGGAATTAGAGGTGGGAGGTGGGCCGGGTTGGCCCGGACCGAACCGGGACCGCCCCGCCGGTCAAACTCGCCCCGCCCCGCCTTACAAGAAGCCCGCAATATTATGGGCCGAATATGGGCCCAATAGGAGGAGGGGGATGTAAAAAAGACCGGCCCGGACCAGATGAACCCTCCAGCCCGGACCACCTCGTCGACCCGTGCGCAACGGCTCCCTATATAACGTAAACCTACGAAATTTTTTTTTTAAAAAGGGCTAATTACACAGCAGGCCCTCCAACGGTTTTCTACTCCATTTCAGCCCCCAAAATTTCATTTTTGCCCCTCCCAACAACTAAATTTCAAGAACTTTTTGGTCAAACTAATTTTTCCCCTCCCCGTATAAATACCAATGCCATTTTCACTCAATCCTCACACAATCACTCAACCTCTCTTCTTCATCTACTATATTCTCTCAACCATTATCCTTATTTTCTTAATCTCTTCCAAATTTCTTATTAATCTCTCCCTAATATCTTCATAATCCTCTCTTGATTTTGCATTAATCACTACTATTAGTACGTGAGTCATGGCTTCAAAAGGAAAGGGCAAGTCAACAGATAGTTCATCTTCCCGCAACACCGGCCTCCGAGGCTTGTTCCGTCGCCGATCTCGGGCCGCCGATAAAGGCATTTCAATTCAAGAGTTTCACGACGATGATGCCGGAATCGATATGACGAATTACGATTTGGGTCTCGACGATCAATTATCCGATGATGAAGTGAAAGAGTTGGATGCGATGGCGTTCGGGAATCCGTCAACAGAACCGACGCCTACAAGTCATGAACCCGGCGTGGAGGGAACTCAAGCACAAGGTAAATCCACGAGACTAACTGCTTGGGTTTGGGAGCATTATGAGCTCATAAATGAAGGGGAGTCGAGGTACGGAAAATGCAAACATTGCGGGAAAAATTTTGTGCATAGAAAGAATTCCGGCACTGGAACGCTGAAGCGTCATCTTGAAAATCAACATGCTAATGTCCTCCCTAGTACCGGGATTAGTTCTGGAGGACAAACACAACTTGGGTCTACAACCGGCACCAGCGGACCAGGTATATTTCGTTTTAACCAACAATCTTGTAGAGAAGGTATGGTAAATTGGATGATGCTTACCGAAAAACCTTTTTCACAAGCTGAAGATGTCCACCTAGAATCTTGGATAAAATCACAATTAAATCCTGCATTTAGAAAAGTATCTAGGAAAACTGCTAGGAAAGAAAGCTTTAGACAATTTGAAATCGGAAAATCAGATTTGCAAGTATATTTTTCTGCTCTTGATCATTGTGTGGCATTTACTTCTGATATGTGGACATCACCTATAGGTCAATCATTCTATTGTGTTACTTCTCATTGGATTGATTCTGATTGGATAATGCAAAAATGAATTTTGTCATTTAAGGTTATTGAAACAGATCATACTGGTTTTGAAATATTTAATTGTATCTTAGAAACTTTACGTGATTATTTTTGTACTGATAAAGTTCTGTGCATTTCATTTGATAATGCTTCAAATAATGATGTTTCCGCTCGCCTTTTGAGTCAAAATTTAAAATCACCGCTCAACGGTGCATTTTTTCACGTTAGATGCATGTGACATATTTTAAACATTTGTGTGCAAAAGGGTTTAGAAGTTCTCCAAAATGAGATTTTGCCTATTCGAAACTCATTAAAATATTTGATGTCCAGACCTGCTATTTTTCGTGAATTTAAAAGCTTTTGTATTGAAAATCAAAAACCATTTTCTTGGAAACGGTTTAAATTGGATTGCCCAACCGGCTGGAACTCCACATTTTTTATGTTGCAAGATGCATTACCGTATGCAAATTTGTTGTCACATTTCATGAATTTAAAAATGGGTTCTGAATTTCTTACGACTGAAATTTGGGAGAAATGTTCCAAAATCGATGAATTGTTTAAGTTTTTTTACGAGGCAACTGAATTTTTCTTTGGTGTTTACTACCCAACAAGTCATCAAGTTTTGTTTCATTTAGTGAACATCACATATGCTTTACATCAGTTTAAAAATGATGAGTTGTTAAAACCGACTGTCGAAGCCATGCGGGCTAAGTGGCTTCAATATTTCGAAAACATTCCACCTATCTTTTTAGTTGCTTCTTTACTTGACCCGTATGTAAAATTAACGGGCAAAACAACACTGCTTGAAGGAATTTTTCATACTTATTTAGAAATGTTTCATATAAATGTTTTGGCTATGTCTGCTTCTGCTTCCGAGTACTTGCATTCTTTATACAAGTTATATTGTGAGCGGCATTCGGATAAGGTAAGATCCGAAGCTCCTCAAACTGAGCCTCCAAGGAGATCAATATCCTCAAAATTCAACCCGGCGCTCCAAATGCTCAAACGACCTCGACCGATGACATCGGGATTAGTTGAGGTCGATGACTATCTCAACACATCATTCGAGACAAGCAACCTCGACATCTTGGAGTGGTGGAAACAAAAGAGATCAAGATTTCCGATCTTGTTGATAATCGCACAAGAAATTCTTGCTGTTCCAGTATCGACCGTCTCATTTGAGGCAGCATTTAGTGCCGGAAAACGGGTGATAACAGAAAAACGCACAAGATTGACACCCAACACGGTAGAAGTATGCGTGTGCAACCGAGATTGGGGCCTCGCAGCACTCCGGCATCAAGACCAAAAGAGTTCGGATGATAAGGTAATATCCGATACCGAGAGTTGAATTTTTTTTTTCAATCATACATGTAATTTGTATTTTTCTGATTATGCTGTTCAGCACAGATCATAGGTTTCTATTATTTATCATTTCCGGAACGTTTTTGCCATTTCAAAATGTAAGGCACGTTCCGATTATTTGTAAGTGCCGTTTGGCTTTTTAACTTAATAAAACTTACACTGGAGGTGGTGTTTTTTCTTAAAAATATTTATGACTTATATAATTAATAATTTTTCTATTATATATATATATATATATATATATATATATATTAACAAAAAAAATTAAACCCGCCCCGGGACCGCCCCGCCCACAGCCGGTCCGTGCCCGGGCTTCAGGACCCAGGCCCAGGACCGGCCGGGCCCGGGCCGGTCCGACCCGGTTCCCACCTCTACATGGAACAAGAACGTAGTTGGATGTATAGTACTCGTTATTTACCTGGTCGAGTTGGGTTCAAAGAGGAGTGAAAGACAGGGGTTGAAAAGTTCATAAAATTTGCCTGTAGTAATCCAGGTCATATAGATGGCAACAAAATACATTGCCCGTGTAGGAGATGTAAAAATTTGAGGTTTAAGGGTTGTGATGACGTTAGAGTTCATCTATACAAATGGGGTTTTATGCCTTATTATACCAACTGGACAGCTCATGGTGAACCATTTAATGACCCTCCGCATCAGCCGTTTGATAATTGTGATTGGTATGAGCTTGGTGACTATAGTTCAAATGTAAACCCATATGCTTGAATGATATTTGATGCAGTGGGGCCAAGTTCCCATCAGAATGAAGCTGAAGTGGATGAACAACCTAATGAAGGTTTTAGACGGTTTTCTGACTTATTGTACTCCGCGAGTACATCTCTTTGGGATGGATGTGATAAACATTCCGAGTTGTCTGCTGCAGTTCGTTTGTTAAACCTTAAAGCAGAATATCACATACCAAGATGGTGCTATGATGGTATCGCGGCCTTGATGAAAGAGACACAGCCAAGTGACAGCAAGATGCCATCCAATTGGTATGAGACGAAGAAATTAGTTTCACAACTAGGTCTTGCGCATCTTAAAATTGATGCTTGTGTTAACGACTGCATGTTGTTTTGGAATAATGATAAAGATGATTCACAATGCAAGTTTTGTGGTGAATCTTGGTTTATGCCGAGAAAAGCTGGGCAGGGTAAGGATAGAGCAAGAAAAACTATGCACTATTTACCACTAACTCCTTGCCTTCAGCGACTATATGCTTCACTTTCAACTGCAGAGCACATGAGGTGGCACAGTGAGCATCGATCCGACCCAAATGTTTTAAAACATCATTCAGATAGGGAAGCATGGAAACATTTTGATTCCACGTACCCGTGGTTTACGGCGGAGGCCCGAAATGTTCTCCTTGGAGTTTGTTCTGATAGCTTTGTGCCTTTTGGAAACTCTAGTAAACAATACTCATGTTGGCCTGTCATTGTTACTCCGTATAATTTGCCTCCGTGGATGTGTATGAATAAGCCATATATGTTTTTTACTGCATTGATACCTGGCCCTCGAAGTCCATGTCAGAATACTGATGTGTATTTACAACCTCTTATTCATGAATTGAAGCAGCTATGGGAGGATGGTGTCGAAACATGGGATGTTTAACTTAAACAAAATTTCAAGCTCCGAGCTTTGGTTTTGTGGACCATAAATGACTTCCCGGCTTATAGGATATTGTCAGGATGGATGACTCATGGGAGGTTATCTTGCCCTATTTGCATGGATGCTAGTAAAGCCTTCTAACTTGAGCACGGGAGGAAAACTTCATTTTTTGATTGTCATCGGCAATTTCTTGAGTTGGATCACCCATATAGAAGAAACAGAGTAGCTTTTAAGAAAGGAAAAGTTGAGAAATCGTTGCCTCCTGAGCGTCTACCGCCTGAAACAATATTTGAACGTATCTCAAATTTATCTTCTGTAGTTCACAATGGACAGGTTGTAACCATACCAGGTTATGGCAGAACTCATAATTGGACAAAATGAAGTATTTTCTGGGAGTTGCCATATTGGAAGAGTAATTTAATCTACCATAATTTGGATGTTATGCATATAGAGAAGAATGTGTTTGACAATATATGAAATATAATGATGGAGGTCACCAATAAAACGAAAGACAACGTGAAGGCTCGTAAGGACCTTGAGATGCTGTGCAGTCAATCAGAGCTAAATTTAATTCCTCAAGGTGCCAGCCGAGCATTTAAACCCAAAGCCACTTTTACACTAAACAAACATCAGAGATCTGATGTTCTGAATTGTGTTAAAACACTTGGACTCCCAGACGGCTATGCATCGAACCTTGGGAGGTGTGTTGACAGTAATGTAAGTCATATGTCTGGTATGAAAAACAATGATTGTCATGTAATGATGCAGAGGCTCCTCCCAATTGCCCTTGAAGCAATTCCTGAAAATATTTGAAAATCGTTGACCGAGTTAAATTAATTCTTCCGAGATTTATGCTCTCTAGAGTTAGATGTGAATCACATGGTTGATTTGGAAGCCAATATTCCTGTCATACTCTATAAGTTGGAAAGAATTTTTGCACATGCTTTTTTCGATTTGATGGAACATTTACCGGTTCATCGTCCTTACGAAGCAAGGGTTGGAGGCTTCATTCAGTATAGGTGGAAGTACAAATTTGAGCGTTGTATGCATGACCTCAAAATGAAGGTATCAAATAAGGCTCATGTAGAGGGTTTAATTTGTGAAGCATATCTAATTGAAGAGACCTCTACATTTTGCTCTCACTACTTTGAATCCTATATTCCACATATGGCAACTAGAGTACCTCGTAATGATGATGGCGGACCAGGACCATATGATGAATCGGTGTGGTTTATCTTTAGATACCCGGGTCGTCCATATGGTGTATCAAGATATCGATATCTTGATAACAATGAATTGAAGGTCGCCACTGCATATGTCTTACTGAATTGTAAGGAGGTGAAGCCGTACCTCGAGTAAGTGCAATAACACCGATTTTCTTTATAAACTCTACTATAATAATAATAATTTTCTTCTTTTATACTAAACTCATCAAGTTTATACTCCATTGACCTCTATCTATATCTTATAGTTTGTTTGTTGATGAAGTGCGTATGTATGAACCCAATATACATATGTCAGACCTGGATGTCTACATTGAGAATAATTTTGACACATGGCTTAGAAACTATGTAAGTTACCTACACTTCAATTTTACCCATATTTTGCTTTTGAAGGGAAAGACATATTCATATTATTGATATATGTAACTAGGTGAATGATGTGCGTAACACTATCACGGACCGCTTCCTGTGGGATGCTGCATGCGGGCCATCCCGTCGTGTTGAGAGTTGGCATGTCTACTTCATAAATGGGTACAAGTTCCATATTAGCGACTGGGGTCGCGACAAAGCAACATTTAACAGTGGAGTATGTATAAGGACTTCAGGATCAAGTGAGGTTGAATGTGATTTTTATAGGGTGTTAGAAGAAATCATTCAACTCGAATATCCTGGCTAGCCACACAAAAATGTTGTATTGTTTAGGTGTGATTGGTTTGACCCTACTCCAGATCGTGGCACTCAGGTTCATAAACAATATGGTATAGTTGATGTTTGTGATGGTTGCCGATATGGGAAGTTTGACCCGTTCATTCTTGCATCCCAAGCTGATCAAGTTTACTACACCCTTTACCCAACAAAGTCACGTGAAAAAATGGGGTGGTTAGCGGTTTTGAAAATCAAACCTAGACGCATCGTTCATAATAATGTAATTGATGTCGAGGATGCATTTCAGGAAGAATTATTGGCCGGCATGAACAGTCCTCCCATAATTATGGATGACCTAATCAACAATTTACCTGAAATAGGAGTATGGGAAACTGTAGAGGATGACATGCCAATCAGGAAAGAAACTTTACAACATGACGATGAATCTGACAATGAGGAGTCCCTTGAAGTAAGTGATGAAGAAGATGAATTTGAATCTAGGGATACTGATAGTGGCGAATCAGAGACAGAAACTGAGGACGATGGAGTCCATTGACTATAATGTAAACGTGCAATTACTTATAAAATGTGATGTGAGCATGGAATAACTTTTAATATGTAAATACTAAGTCAAACTTGAAAGTGGTAGGTGCAATATCACATAGTAAGATTTTTTTCCCAGAATGTTATTTTTGTAAATTTTTGTATGGGTTTTAAAATAATGCAGATGCCACCTAAAGAAAATGCGACGTATACACGTCGGCCAGGGAAAAGCCTACTTCAGCAGATGAAAGAAGTGTTAGCAGAACCAATTGCTAGATATGAAAGGGCAGGCCAATTGCATTCCCGTCATTCAGATTCATAGCCCTCAATAGAACAAACAACTGTTCCACATACAAACCCTTGTACAGGTGATATTCGCATTGCTCCAGTCGGCCGTAGTGCTAGTCGATCTACTCCGGCCCCTGTAGCTTCACTCGATGGTGGGAATTTCAATGGTCAGTTAGCGGTACCCCAAGACCTGATTCAGGCGCGCTTATTGATTACACTTCATGAAAACACATAAGTAATGCACCCTTTTGAACCCTAATAGTTTATTTTACCTCTAGTATGTGAAATGCCAATAAAAAAATATATTTATTGTGTCGAAACATGCACTTCATGTAGCTTCCTTCCATCAAGAGCAACACGGTTGGTGACTAGATGCTTCACTACATACTTCAAGGGACATCATGATTGGACGAGTGCAAGCCCAACAAATATTCAAGCGTGGTGGCACGTATTTGAGGTATGCACTTTATTCTCACAATTTCAACTTTATCAACCATGTTGCCAACTATTCGACGCTATATATTTTTTTTTACGTGCAAGGATTATGTGAGTGGGATCCAGCTTACCAGAATGAAGTCTATCGCGTTTGGCATATGATGGCGGCTAATCATTACCGATCAACGCTGGGTGACATCCGCAGAGAGAAAAATCCGACAAAACGGCGAGCAAGAGCATATTTTATGACCGACGCACAGTATACAGAAATTGAGAAATGGTGGGCTTCAATGGAGTTTAACGAGCTATCGACAAGGGGGAAGATAAAGCGAGCTTTATCATCGAACTCATCTAACTCCACAGGTGCATGCAGTGCTACTTATGCAGGAGGTTAAGTTTCAATTACTGAACACCAAGAACGAATGGTACAATTATCAACCTCTTTTACAAATAATTCAACTTACTTACATTGTAATAAAATTAATGTTACTACGTTTCCAATGTAGCACGAAAAAGATCCGGAGAAAAGGGACCCTGGATTGTTCAAGGTGATGCAGCAAACTCATAAGAAAAAGAACGGGGAATACGTTAACAGGCGGACTGAAGAAGTGGCGGTAATTATCATGCTATAGAATTACAACCAATATTTCTGATACAGTTACTAATTAATTATCTTTACTCTTTATGAAGGCAATAATAACTGCTGAGATTGAGGAACAAACGCAGCAAATGGATGACGAAAGTGGCGCACATGACATAGATGAGGTTGCGATCATGAGTGCAGCTGCCGGGGACAGGAAGAAAGGGCGTGTATTTGGCCTTGGATCAGAACAACATGTTGTGCCTAGACGACGACGACCGAGGATTACTAATGTAGCACATGTTGATGTCACGCAGACTCTAGAGTTCACTGAACAAGTACAGCGAGTGGTAGCGGAGCAAACTGCTCAACAAGCATCACATTATAATTGGAAGCTGGAGCGTCTGAAGAGGAGACAACGAGCTGAGCTCGAGTACATATGTGCATCAATTGGCATTCCCCTACTCGCGCCTCCTACAGATGATGATGATACCTCGGGATCGGATTAAGACTAGATCAGGTATATCATGCTACTATGTGTGTTTATTAACAAACAAACACTTATTAGGAGAATGAAACTAAGTAATTTCTATTATGTATGTTTTTATGTGGATTTATAAGTACATTTATATCATGACTTAGTAATTTTAATTGTGTATGTTTTTATGTCATTTTATATATATTTTTATGTAATATCAGTTAAAAATTTGACTACATACGATATAATTATCTGGACTATAACAGGTTGACGTTCAAACTAAATATTCAATTGGAATGAACAGCACAGGGACAAATAATATAAATAAATAAAAAAAATTCCAACGGCAACTTTAAATATAGACGTATAGGCAGTTGGAAAAATTTCCAACGGTTTAGGCAGTTGGAAATCTGGCAAAATTTTCCAACTGCCCAGGCAGTTGGAAATCGTTGGAACACAAAAAAAAATATAAATAATTACAGCCATTAGAAATTTTCAACTGCTTATTTTCCAATGGCTAAGATCTGGGCCGTTGGAAATTTTACTTCCAACGAAAGGATTTCCAATCGCCAAATTTCCAACAGCCAGCCGTTGGAAACTTAAAATTTCCAACTGTTGGCCATTGAAAATGGCGGTTGGAAAAAGGCAATTTTTTAGTAGTGGTAAACATATATGTGCACAAAATCCCCTACTAGTTCATTCTCACTTAATGAACACCTGTCTTGCTCAGAAACATCTTCTTTTGAATTGGCTCCTAAAAGTTAGAGGTTATTCGACTTGTGAGCAAAAAACTAAATAGCAGAATTAAATAATAAAGGCCAAATTGCATCAGAATTACTGAAAAAGAAAAAGATGAGCTAATCTTTGCACCCAAAGTACAAAGAGGAAATTATGATGCAGTGAATGCCTCTAAAGCCAAAATTAAAATGTTATGGCTTAGAATTTTCATTTGAGAATGCATCAATTAAGCATGGTGAGAAAAATGAGATAAGAACAATTCAATCACCAAACATGACATTGATGGAACATCATTCCTTTATCATTAAGAAGCTTAATCTATAACTAACTACTTTATACTCCTTAGCCAATACACTGAGCTGAAATAAAAAAAAAAAGAAATAGCCAGCTAACAATTTAGAAAAGAAAAAGAAAAAAAAAGTAGCACTTGAAAGTCTAGAAATTGTATATATATGCATGGCAACTGATTATGATGACTATAGATCCTGAAAAGGAATGAAATGAAACATACATATCAATTTGTTCATCAGTATTCGGTAAAAGTATAATGCATATTTTAAACTGGATATGCAATTCCCCGAAAATCCTGAGTATTTAAGTCTCAGATTATGAAGATAAAAAAAGAAAAAAGGCCAGGAAAATTTTTCTAAAATGGGAATTGAGCTTATTAAGCTCGGGAGACATTAAAATAAGTGAGGGATGGGTATATGTAAGTGTTGGACACTCTTGGAAATAAACTTGGCTTAGGCCAAGAGAATTAGTGATGAAAATGGTGGAATTTAAAGTTGAGGGACTCAATTGCACAAAGGGATTTTTTTGTGGAAGGACTCAATTGCATAAAATCAGAAGATAGGAGGACTAAAGGGGGAATTAGGCCATTTTAAATGGCCTAGGATGCTTGGCCGGCCATCCCTCCTAAAAATAAAAATATTTTATGTCACCTTCCACCATTTCCCAATATTTTAATCCACCTCTCATCCAAGTCATCACATGGGATTCCATTTGTCTCCTACTTTTGACTATTTTTACCAAACTTACCAAAAGTCTTCCAATTAGTCTTCTTTACCTTTAATCTTGTCTCCCACTCATTTCAAACACATTATTCACCCCATTTGGACAACATGGCCGGCCATTCCATATTCACTCCCAATTTCATTTCATTCCATCACACAAACACTCAAACACTCTCAATTCCTCTCTCATCTCTCTCCATTTTTGGCCACGCTCTTTTCTCCAAGTTCTAACTATTTCTTCTCCTTCTAACTTTCGGCCATAGCAATAAACATACATCCATGAAATTCAACCAAGTTTTCTTGGTATTCTCAAGCTCCTAAGAACATCCAAGGCGAGAATCAAGTGAGATTTTGAAGAAAACTCACAAGGAGATTTTCAGCCATCAAGAAATTTTGGTGTTCTTGAGCTTTACTCAAGGAGCTCTATGTATGCATGAAGTTTCCAAGCCATTGGAAGCAAGAAATCAAGAAGAAACTTCAAGAATAGCAAAGCTCAAATTCGGCCATTTCCTCTTTGTGAGGGTATGTAAGTGAAAACCAAGTTTTCTTGGTATTTTATGTTATTTGAGCTAAGAAAGTAAGATTTATTACTTACTAATGATTCAGCCATCTTTGGCTTTTGTTCTAGAAAATGAGTTCTTGCAGTTTCGGCCAAGTTCATATCTTGAACTTTCCGTGAATGTACCAAGTGTTCTTGGTGATTTTGGAGCATTAAGAGGACTACAAAGAAAAGAGCAAGTGAAGGCTCCAAGAACAAAGAAAGAATTCAGCCATGCTTATTCTTGGCTTTATGGAGCTCTTAACCAAGTGTTCTTGGTACTTTGGAGCTTATATGGACATCCTAACCAAGAAAAACAAGCAAAAGATGCAAGAAAAACAAGGATGTAAATTCGGCCATGTTTGTGTTTTGGCATGTATGAGCTTAAACCAAGTGTTCTTGGTAGTAAACAAGCTCTTATGGATGTTCATGGCAATAACCAAAAAGTTGGCTATGTGTTGTTTTTGGTGATTGTGTATGTTAACCAAGTGTTCTTGGTATTTATGTGTTCTTAGAGATATATGGAACTAAAATAAGAAAGGAGAAATAAAGCATAAATTCGGCCAAGGATTCATTTTGAATTCTTTAAGTGAAAACCAAGTGTTCTTGGTATATGTAAGTTCATTTGGGCCTAAGTGGCTCCTAAGTTCATTTGGGCCTAAATACAAGAAAGGATAATTTGGGCCTAAGTACAAAGAATGGCTAAATTGGGCCTTACCTCTTTAAATTAAGGTCCATTAAGCAAAAGACAAGTTTTAACAACAACAAAGCAAGGAAGAGCAAAGGAATTAAGCAACAAAAGGTTACTATGATTATGGTAAGGATTTCCTATACTCACTTTGTTCTATGATTTTGTTTGTGAGTATTCGGGCCCTTAGGTGTTGGTCAAAGAACCATGTGATCCTAGGAGTGCATAAGAGGGCTAAGTTGTTTTATTGTTTTGGCAATTCTGTGTGAGGATTTCTCATACTCACTTTGTGAGTATTCGGGCACATAGTGCTAAGTGGGCTAAGTATCGTTGCTTCGACAACTCTGTTTACTCATGAGTTCTGTGCAAGCATTACGGCTAGGAATTGAGTTTAGCCAACTTGATTCCCAAGCTAAGGAGCACTCAGTACGGTATAAGATAAAGAAAGGTCGACCGGAATTGTGTGTAATGTTCATGCTTGCTCTGCCCATCCGAAATTGTGTTAAGTGGTGTGTGTGTGTGTGTGTTTGTGTGCTTCTCTATTTTGGTTGTGCATGCTAACCCCCGATTATGAATATTATTGTTATATGTATGTATCTTGTGTTTTCTTTGTCTTAATGTCTTTTTTGCAGGAACATGGAATAATTGCCATTACGTTCTTGGCATAATTTAGGCTTTGGAAGTCATATGTAGGCCTTGGAGGCCATAAGTTAGGCTTTGGAAGCTATAAGTTGATTTTGAAAGTCATAAGAAATACCTTACTAAGTTAGGTATTGGATGCCACCGGATTCCTTACTGAGTTTTATAACTCACCCGCCCTCATCTACTTTTGTAGGAAAAAGGATCACTTGAAAGATCAAGCTAAGAGTATTGGAATACTCTTTTTGTTGTGTTAAGGGTTGGGTATGTGTATCATATTGCCCTAAATATTCATATATATTCTAAATGTCTCATATGGTATAGATTGCTTGTGAATCAAGCTAATGGTGTGGACTTTCTTGTGCAGGCTTATGGAGTCTAGAAGTTTGTGGGAACAAGGTCTATTAAGGTGGAATGTGTTCCATGATATTATGAGTTAATTGCCATGTATCATGCTTTTGGATATCCTGGCTAAGTTTTAAGTAATTACGTTTACTTTCAGTATAACACTATTTTTATGACTTGTAAATATGAACTCACGGACTATGGTATATTTTTGCATGCTTGGAGATTTTTAACATGTGCTTGGCATGTGCCAAGAATGATATGCAAGTATGGAAGTTAAGTTGTTTATGTTCAAATGAGAATGAACTCACATGTTAAGTACGAACATAATTGCATATTAATAAAATTATGTTCAATAATGAAGCATGCAATATTTGGCCTTGTATGTGCACCTAAGGAAGAAATTGCAAATGAATTTGGATTGGTATGGAATTGGTCACACATATGCTAAAAGGGCATCTAAGGACATTAAGTGCATGTAATTGGTCATATGTACTTTTGGGTGAATTAAGTATGTGATTGGTCACATTAAGTATGTGAAATGATGCCTATGATATTGTGTGCACAAATGGAGGAAATACATGAAGAGGCCTATGATTGATTATGTGCTATGGAATGAAGCATGCTCATTTCAAAGATATATAAAAATATGCATGACATGAGTCCATAAACAAGTTTTCAAAATATGGATATGGTGTTTTGGTTTCCATGCATGTATTTGGCTAAGTATGATAAAGATCATGAAATGAACACTAAAATTTCACATAGGTACTAGCTTGTTTCTGAGAGCACCCAAACTTCACCTTTATTAAATGAGAACTTAACGAGCTAGTACCGATAAGTATCCCGGGGTCGTGCCCGTATGTTTTGATAAGTATTAATAAATGCCTCTTTTGTGAAAAATTCCGCTGCGTGTTTAAGTAATCGGGCCCGGGTGGGCCAGGGGCAATGTGGGCATGACAGGATACATATTTCTTTCATGGTTAGACGGAGAACAAATTTCTTCCAGTTATTGAAACTTAAACCAAGGAAATAAATGAAGCTTGGCTCTAAAATACAAACTAGCATCGATGTAAAATAACAATTAACATGAATTAAGCTTGATTAAGTACAAAATAGATTGATTATGCATAACGTTGCGGAGTAAAAAGGCCCCATGTGAGGGACTAACTAAGTAATAAGAACTGAGGCTAATTAAAACGCTTTCTCCAATAAAGTTGGGATTTAAGAAAGTAATTAGTAAAGCCTAAATAAAGCAACTTTTAAAATAAACTTTATTTTTTCTTTCCTATCTTGGGCTCTATATAAAAAATGCTAGCCAGCTATTTTTTTCAGCTACATATAAACTTGTTTGCGCGGCTCTCATCCATGACCACAAAAAAATAGCTAGCTAGTGGCTAGGAACTGAAGCTCGCTATGTGATACACGTTAATTATAGCTCTTTGATAAGCTTATATTTATTATATTTATTTCTCTCATATTTAGTATGTTTTAATATGTTTTGAACCTTAAAGATATATTTTGAGTATGTTTTGTAGCTTAGAGCACATTTGGACTTAATTGATTGAAAGTGGATTTAATTTACAATTTTACAGGTTTTAATTTGGTTGTGTTCTTTCGGGATTTTGACAGATTGATGATGTTCTGGTAGAAAAATCATATCTTGAGCTATAGAGATCGAAATTAAGTGATTCTTGATTCATTGGAAAGATAACATCCGGAGCTACAAATCACATTTAGACCAAGAAATCCAGTTTGCACGTTAAGAGGGTCAAATTCAGCTTCAAAGTTGCGATTTGTGAGTCATCCCTAGTTCAGAAGCAGTTACGGTATTTTTGGCATATTTTGGCTGTAGATGTTCGTTTTATGCACTTCAGCTGTCGTTTCGAAGATACGAAAGAGCTCTACAACTTTTATGCTTTGCATTTTGAGAAATAGTGACTGCATCAAGGTTGAATTTCAGCTTGAAGTTGCTGCTGATGTTCTGGAGTATTGTTTGGCTCACAACTTGGAAACCTTCTAGTTAGTTTGAATCTTTTTATTTATTTGGGGTACTTTTGTAATAATATAGGAAGTTTAGGGAGTTTTGTAGATTTAACCACATTAGGTTAATTATATTAAAGGGACCAAAGGCTGCCGCCAGACCCATATTCCCTCTCTCTCGCCCTCTCTCATTCCCCAACTTTTTTTGTGTTATTTTCTTATTTGTTTTCGTTTCTTTTTATTGGTCTTTTTATTCTTGGTTGAAGGAGACTGAAACCCCGAATTCTTCGGCACTGTGAGATCAAAATTATTTTTATTCATCAATTAATATTTTGAGTATTGGATGTTTTTCTATGATTAATTTCATGATTGTTTTGCTTATATGCTAGGAAGCCTGCTAGTTGTTATTCGATTTCAATCTACTGCTGAGTTAGAAATCAAATCTGTAATTGTTTGGTTTCTCTAATCTATGAAGCAGTTGAGATTCAGTGATTTACTACGTCAGAAATTATTAGGTCTTAGTGAGAACATTCAAATAAATTAGATACTGCGTAAAAAATACAGCCGCTTGTGTTTGTGTTATTTAGTTTCATCGATCTTTTTAATTTTTAATGCAATTGTTAAATTAAATCAAAGCGCTTGTCTTAGGTTGTTTAGCAGTTATGGTTAATTAGAACGCTTGTTTTCTGATTAACTATGACTAATGAGAGATAGGAAAATAACTCCAACGATGAATATTTAAAGTCTTGATTGATCTATTTATGCATCGATGATCAGTTGTAGGAATTCGGTGGTGGATGTTGACTGATATCAATGTTTGAATTCTTGATTGTTTTGTTGGTTTCTTATGTGATAGGTTTCTTAATTTTTGTTCTCTGATCATTTTTTTTATTTATTTCATATTTTTCATTGCAAACAATCCCCCCAATCTTTTATTTCAATTTTCTGTCAGGAAGCTTTTAGATAAAGAATTTCTCTTAGGATTCGACCTGGTTTCCACTACTATACTATAAATTTATTTATTCTAAGTTGTTAGTGATACCAGAATTATTTTTGGCGGTTTTGACGACCGGCCACTCTCTTTATATACTCTTTGACCCTTATTTTTTTTTATTTAAGTCCTTGTTATTAATTGGTGTTGCTCATTCACATTCTTTGCAGATGAGACCAAAAATAATAAAAATAATAAAATATGCAGACACTTTCAGAATGTGGAATGAAGAATGAATTGTTTCTAATTAAAGTACATGGGTAATGAAAAAATGTGTGCTTTATCTACCCAATTAGAAATTAAGAGTGTGTTGAATCTAATAGCAATATTTTCTAGTGAAAACTCAAGTGTGTGAAGGGACATATACCTACATTGATGAAGAAATTCTGTTCATGCTTTTTCTAATATTCACTTCCTACTTATCATTCAAAATCAATGTCATCACTGTTTCTAAAATGGACATTCAGAATAAAAATTTATAGGCATGCAGGACTTGAAATTTGAGCCTGCTTTTATAATTTGACCCATTTGTGAATTTATTGAAATAGGGCTGAGTTCAAGATTTCAAAACCAAGACTGTATTGCTCCCAAAAAAATTCAGTATATAACGTTCAACACAAAGAACCTTAATTTAATATATTTGCCCAATTGCATACATTAATATGTTTCAAAATTTTGTAATACCATATATATCGCTCAGTGGCCTACAGTCAAAAGTGTTTGTCTATATAATTAGCTAAATTTGGGTAAGTTTTCACGAGGAGTGGCATTAACTTGCTTTCAAGTCGATCGAGTAGAATTCGGGTCGCTTTTCTGTTTTTAGTTTATACATTATCTTCCTTATATATCATTTCCAATGATTGTTTATCATTGTAATTATGCTATTAAGTAAATAAAAATGTTGAAAAATATAGTCAATATAATTATGTGGCACATTATCCATACTTTCTAGAAAAGAAAAAAAATTAAAAAGGACACATTTTAGAAAATGTGGAGTACTATCCATAGCTTAAAGCAAGCATGCATGAAAAAAATTGATAAAAGAAACTAATTATAGTTGAAATGTGTCATAAATAAACTAGAGACAAGGTATTTGGATGATGGTATATATCCATGCTGCATTAGATGCCCTACCCATATCATAACCTTCATCTGTTAAGTGGATAATTTTCACATTTATATCTTATATATTTTTAGATGAGCTGAATCAAGTAAACCCATCAACTCACCATACTTCCAGAACTACAAGTATTTGGAAATATTTCAATGAAACATATCACATTAAGAGCAATTACACGTAGCCAATTAGTATGAAATAGCCAAATTACAAATGTAATACTAGCAATAATGTATTCATACCGGCAATAGTAGAAGCTAAGGCTTAATAGTTAACATAAGTTCAGCAAAAAATAATTATTTAAGGTAGACCATCCATAATACATGACATAAAAATGTAGGCTTAATGCATGAGTTTAACAACTGATTCTCAAAAGTACTTCAATTTGAAAAACAAACACACCAAGCTATAATACAAAGTAATTCAGTTTCAAAGAAATTACTGTCAGAGAAGCTAATAACAACAAATCATTCACTAAATTACCAAAAAATTTGTTTCAGATTGATTAATACAAACTCCCAAAGAAGTAATGGTAAATCCATTAGAAGTAATGGTAAATCCATTATCTTTGTCCAATTATTGTTTTTGAACTCAAAATCTATATAACTTGACTACATATTATTTTTTGTCAAGGAGAAAACACATGATACATGCACTCAGATGTGAGGCAAGTGACAAAAACCATATCCAACTCAGACCTATTTAATTGTAAAAAAATCTATCCCGTTATATTGGATGCAGTCGGATCATCATCGGGTTGGATGTCTATTGAGATCCCTACTCAATACCATTGGTGTTAGATATATCGTACATGTAAATTGTAAATATACAAAACCATATACCGTTACCAATTTCATAAAAAAATATTAAAACTTTATTTTAAAACAAAACACATTAAATATGCAATGTCACATACTACATAATTAACTTGAATGAAGTACCGCATAAAAATTTTGTGGCTTTACACGGATTAAAGACCTTCACCATAATTGATCAACCCAATCATTAAATGACATGTGTCCTAGCTTTGGGTATAGGTATAGGATTTCACAGCTTTTAGGTTTATGCGCGCTGCAATATAATTTGATACAGGTGTATGTGCTCTACTAGTTGTTTTTTTTTTTTTTCTAAATAACTAATCACATAGTAAGGGAAAAATTTATATCATAAAATTTTGGGATAAGAGAAATTCATATACATTAGACTAAAATTAATCTCATGTCCCGTGAGCGGTTGATCAATGTGTGGTTTGTGATGTAGTACACATATATAGCTCTAAGCTCTAGCAAGTTAAACACTTATCGACTATCCTTTTTTCCAAGAGATAGCATAGGTAGTGTGAGTGGGTGTATGTTGATTAGATATATTTAGATTTGAGTCATGACAAAATATATACTTGTTTGAGAGTTTTTTTTCTAGTATAAACACCATCCAATTAAGTTTTGTGGTGTATATTGTTCTATAATATACATATATACTGCTTGTTTATCAGAATGAAAGATGAATATTCTCGATTGGCTGGTTAATTAAAAAGAAGAAAAAAAATGAATCACTTCATAGGGTATTCAAACTACACCCTTTGCTTTACAAACATTGGTCATTTTACTATTCATAATAATTAATTTATAATTTTATTTCTTTTAAAATTTATTATAAAAATATGAATATTTTGTATGAAAATAAAACTTTAAAGACTATAGTTTCTAAATATCATTTTTAAGAATTTCTTTTCAATACATATTAATATGAATATGTTTAAGCCAAACTTCAGTCAAAAAAGATAAAAGGGTCATTTAATGCAAAACGGAGAGAGTAGTGAAAATATTTAAGAGGTGTGATAGCTAGCATATATACACATACATATATATTAAGGAACAGTTCTTTAAGACGTACACAAGAACGAAAAATAAGCTTGCTGCCATGATATAGCATCAGACAAAGATGGATTACATTGCATATATTTGGGGGATATATATGTTATTTATTATTATTATTATTATCATCACTTCACAGGTAAAGTGCTTGATCCAATGCTTCCTTGGGGGCGTTGTCGGTGAGAGGTTGGCCGTCTATAATTGGGTTAAGGAAATGTTTGAACCAGAGTGAAGAATTCTTGTAGTGACGAGCCAAATTATTTTTGTAATCAACAAAGATGATGCCCATCCGTGGCTTGTACCCGCTTGACCATTCAAAGTTGTCCATCAGTGACCACGCAAAGAACCCCTTTACATTCACCCCATCCATTCTGCATTTGCTCATCCACAAATTCAAGTCAGTCAATATTCACTATTGATCGATTAATTAAATTAGCAATGTCGTCTACTTTTGCATTACCTGATTGATTTTAATACTTGATGAAGATGATGTTCATAAAATGATATTCTTTTGGTATCCACAATGTGCATCTTGTCTGCAATACCTGAAAATTAACCCAAATTGAATTTTCAAATTAATTAAGCAGACATGCATGCTTACTCATCATGGTTAATGATTAACTAATTAAATAGTGGGATTGATTGCATTTGCATGCATGCACACACACACACACACAGAGTACGCACCAAACTTACCATTTTCTGTGATATAAATCGCTGGATTCTGATACTTGCTCATTGTGTACTTCAAGAGATATCTAATTCCTTTAGGATATATAGAATTTATTGTTGTCTGCATCACCAAATTTCATCTTCTTATTAATTGAAATATATATGATCTAAAATTGGTCAGTTCCTGTGTGTGTGTATGTGTGTGTGTGTGATGTGTCAGCGTATTATAGAAAAATATGTAATATTAATTAGCTAGGTTTGAATTTCTTGGATGTGTAAATTGTTCCACTATAACCCCCCCAAATAAAAACCCCTCTTCAATTGAGAAATTAAAAACGGCGTATTTTAGGATAATATTTTATCCACCAGTGGTGTCGAGTGTTTTTTCCTTCACCACCACATTACCATGAAAATAACTCTATGGTTGTTATAAAAAAACTACTTATTAGTATGCTGAGATCTTTAGTTAATTTTAAAATTAGATTTAAAATAAGGTGCCAAATAAAGAGAGGGGAAAAAAAACTATACATGGTGATTTGTAGAATTTTTATCCCTATCATTACTTACCCATTCTCCAAGACCAGCAGGATTACTGCCATATATTGTCCCTATGAATTGAAAGAAAAATTCATTAGTATATAATATATAATATTTCAAATCTAGCTATGGAAAATTTACATGTATATATAGATCTCTATATTTTTTATGGAAAGAAATGAAAATTACCATTCCAAGTAACATTGTAGTCATTGAAATAGTTGAGACAGTTTGGGTCATAGATGCTTGGATCTGGGATAGCATAAGCTGATCCATAATAGTTTAGGCCAACAAAATCGAAAGATCGGATGAGGAGGTACTTTTCTTCCTCACTGAACTCAGGCAATCGGCTACCCAGACTCTTTCGCATTGAGTCGGGATATTTTCCATACGTTAAGGGACTTAGATGCCTACATACAAATTAATTAATTAATGAATGATAATAATAATAATAAATATTGATTAGGCTGACCATAATTAATAATTAGCTACATGATTCATACATTATTAGAAAAAGGCGATTTAGCGATGGCTAAAAATAATCGCTAATTAGAGACGGCAAACAGTCACTAAAAGTCTGGTGCAAGTTTAGCGACGGCTATCTGTTGCTAAAATTTAGTTAAGGTTTGCCTTTGCTAATTTTGTGACGGTTAGACGCCATTAAATTTAGCGATAGCTTGCCCTCATTAATTTAATGACGGTTAGTCATTGCTAAATTTAGTGACGACTTACCATTGCTAAAATCCCAAAATTAGCAATGGTTAGCCTTCATTAAATCTCCATAAAATATTGTGACACATAGCCCTCACTAAAAGTCGATAAAGTAGCTTCAGCCAGTTGTCATTAAAGTACGCTCCAATTAAAAATGACTTACCCTCACTAGCCGGATAGGAGCTATTGCATGTTAGTCATTTTTTATGCTAATGTGTTATCTTCTTTAACATAGATAACTTTTTTTAATATATATAAAGTGGTGGAGATGTGTACCTAAAAGTTTGTTGAATGGCTGGCTATCACTAATGTTTAGTGATGACTTACTTTTGCTAATTTAGTGAATTTAGCGACGGCTTGCCTTCTCTAATATCCTAAAGACTAGCAACATAGCTTTTGATGAGATTTTTATTCCATTTCTTTTCATTTGTTTTGATAATGATCAATTCTAATTGCTTTTAGCCTCTTTTTCGATCGTAATATATAGATCGATGGATCTATGTGTCTATAAAAAAAATATATTATAATTTAGGATAAATTTTTTTTGTGGTTAAAAAATTTATTATCTCATTTATTTTTCTAAAAATGAATGAATAAAGTTTTAAAAGTGATGGCTAAAAAGAATGAAAGCTTGTCATTGCTAATTTGTCATGGACAAGTGAAGGCTAGCTGTTACTAAGAGTTAATGACGGCTTGCCCTTGCTAACTTAGTAAAGGTTAGTCGTCATTAACTTATCGCATAACCTAATGACTGGTTGCCATCGGTAGAGTTCCAGTCGTCGCTTGGTTTAAAAATTTTTAAAAAGCCTTTTTACCCTTCAATAGCCCCATTAGGTGGGTAGAGTTATTTTGCCCAATCTTTCTAGTTGATGTGTTAATTATGGATGCTGTAACTTGGGTTAACAGGGCCAAACTAAACACATTCACTTATGGCATAAAAAAGCACCCCCATTATTTCAGACAAAGAATGGGCCTCAAATTGTCAAATGATGATGAAGTACAGTAGAAAGCTACTGTATGATGAATGCAAGCTATTTTCTAGGGAGTGTCTTGGCACTAGTGGCTGGTTTGGTAGTCATGGTACTGGTGAAGGAAGGATCAAATGTGGAAGAAGGGCAATTTGTCTTGGTCCTATAAGCAATGAAGACGAAGGTTTGTACCATGAAATCTTCTGTATGATGAGGATCATGGAATTGCCAACCTAGGAGAAGAACAAAATATGTATACTGATCTTTCCTATATTGTGTCTAACTTGATTGTTAAATGACATTGTTTATGTACTTAGTATTTATGAATTTATAATCTGCCTTTATTTTATAAATATTGGAATTATGTACTTGGTATTTATGAATTTATAATCTGCCTCTATTTTATAAATATTGGAATTATAGGAACAGGACAATATGGAATGTATGTAGGATTAAGAAAAAGAAAAGGGAATAATATATATATATATATGGCCGTTAACTAGTGAAGACCTACCGTTACTAATTTAGCAATAATTTACCTTCGCTAAGTTCACTAATGTCACGACTTTAGCAACAGTTAGCTTTCACTAAACTTAGCAATGGATTGTCTTCACTAGTTTATTAGCCATCACTAACTTACCAGTAATAGGTCTGTGCCAAAAAATTAGTGATTGTCATTTTTTGGAAGGCTAGCTATCATTAACTAGCGACAACAACCGTCACTCAATTATTAGCAGCGAGTAAATTAGCCGTGACAAGTTTAGCAATGGCCGGCCGTTATTATATCTAATTTATTGACGGCTAGTTGTTGCTAAACCCATTTTATTAGTAGTGATATATGTATACATATGACTAGTGTTTATTAATGCTATCATATATATATACATACGACTAATATTTATTAATGTTGTCGATGATCACTCACCAGCCATAGCTCCAATCAAGAGATACATCAACTGCTTCTTGAGCTATAGAAGTAACATTCATCGGAATGAACCAATTTGAGACGAGCGATAAGCCAATTTCACCCATTTGGCAACTCTACACAACTTAGCTCCAATTATTAATACGAACAAAAAAAAAACCACATCTTCTAAAATAATATAAAATTGGTGCTCATAATTAATACTACTAACCTTGAAATGCTTTCGGTACTCTTGGACAGCGACGGCATGAGCAAGAAGCAAGTGGTGAGTTACAATATATGGTTCATTACCGGAGTTGCCAACTTGACAAAAAGGGTTACCACTAAAACATTTTGAGCAGCGTCCTGGGGCATGAAGGCCCAATGCATATCCCAATAAACTAACTATCCATGGCTCGTTTATGGTGATCCAGTGCTTTACTCTATTACCAAACAATTCAAAGCAAAGCCTAGCAAAATCTCGATAATCTTCCCTGTTTATCATATTAATTAGTCAATCTAACATTTGTTAGTTTATATTTGATATACACACACACACACACACACATATCACTTACACAATTTGTTTGCTTCGAAAGCCTCCATATTCATTTTCTAGAGCTAAAGGAACATCCCAATGAAAGATGGTGACCCAAGGTTCAATGCCTGCAAATCGTTTTAGCCTTTGAAAAAAAAAAATAATAATTTGAATGCCACAATGAATTATTAGTTGATTTTATGCATGTGCTTCTTAATTTCTCATTACTGATTTATTGTAGGATTATATATATATGTATGATTAGTCAAGGAAAACACACATAATACCATTTTTGAGAAGTTCATTGATAAGGTTGTTGTAGAAATCGACTCCATCTTGGTTCACTCCTCTGCACCGCTTCCCATCTGAGCATCAAATCAAATTATAAATCATAATTAAAACAACCCAGAAATTAGGGATTTTTGTGGAAAAAGAAAGAAGATATATACTATATTGTTAGATTTGAGAGAGAGAGAGAGAGAGGTGCATGCTATATATATGTGTGTGTATCTATATATATTGATGCCCTTACGTGGCAATAATCTGGCCCATGAGATGGAGAATCTGAAAGCATCCAAGCCATTGTGTTTTATCATTCGAACGTCATCCTGCAGTAAATAATTTCATCAGATTAGTGTTTAATTATAAATTTAAGTGCTAGAGTTTTCGACCTTTTGTATGTACTTGCTTTTCTCTTCTCTTATATAGAGTTTTGCCGAATTTCATTAAATAATTGTTATTTTTAAAGCAAATAAGATATATAGATGTTGATGATCGGTCAATTACTACCTTTCAGTCTCTTCTTTTATGTTTTTTTTTTAATGGTGCCAAGATAATGAATTACAGTTAGTATAGGCAGACAGTACAAAGGCTTTCAATTTATATATTATGCGGCAAAAAACAAGGGAAATGACAGCAAAGAAAAAAAAAAAGCAAAACAAATGAAGGCTGGCGCGAATAGAAATTACTGAAAAGAGTAGGAAACAAAATAAGTAAAGAAAAAAAAATAAAATAAATGGGGATTCGAAGCCAAAAAGATTTGAAATTAAGTGAATTAATTGATTTTGGAAAGGTGATTTAGGTAGAAAAAAAAGTCAACCTTAATTAATATATATCATGAAATTATGTTTTTAATGAGGATAAGTGTACGTGTATTTAATGCTTCTTACCATGTGCCCTAAGGGCACTAACCCAATTTTGAAATGGGTCATTGAACTCTTATTAGGAAAAGCAATAGTAAATGGAACGGAATTGTCCCATATTGTAAAAGGAAAAAATAATAATTTATTAATACCGAAATTCTGTCCTTGGATTAATCAAGTCCAAAGAAATTTAAATTAAGAACCAATTTATGATCACAAAAAGTAACATTGATGCATGTTAACACATGTGTATGTTTATTGTGAAGATGTGTATGGAAAACTAACATTTCGATACAAATTCAATTAAAAACGCGTTTACAAATTCTATGGGGAGAAACATTTTATAGATGTACATGCATCTTGACCTATAATATACATTACATTGAATTATGTTAGAATTAGGCCTCATAATAAGATGCATCGATCTTGATATCCATTGTGCAGTGTTGAGCCCCTAAAATTCGTGCAAAATCATTTATTTATTTGCACATATGTATATAGGGGTAATAATCGGTTAAAAGAATCGGAGGAGTCTTTTTCCTTCTTTTAATGCACTGTATGTATGTATGTATGTATGTAGGTATGTATATATAGGTTATTAAACTTTTAATGAAAATCAAATTACACAGAAAGGCAGGTTTAATGTATAAATCTAAACTTTTTTTTTTATCAAGTTTTAATATATATATATATATATATGTATATATTATTAAACTTTTACCGAAAATCAAATTACACTGCAGAAAGGCAGGTTCAATGTATAAATCTAAACTTTTTTTTTTTTATCAAGTTTTAAATTTAATTTGATTTTAGTACTGTAGCACAATTTTCTATAGTATATATATAAAATTAACTAGGCAGATTAATTAATACCACATAGCGATGGTAAAAATCAATTGCCACATTCCCATTTGCACCTCCGGCGATTCTATCTGCAAAAAGAACAGAACAACTCTATACCGTTAATTTTAGGTTCAATTCAAAACCAATTGAATCAAAATCAGAATTTAGTGACCTGGATAGGTGTGAGTGAAATAATCCCATATGTTAGGGCCTTTGCCGCTCACATTCCAAGCTCCTTCCGTCTACGCACATATATAATATTGTCAAAATTTAATGATTAATTATAAAGCAAGCGCCTAAAAGAAATTTGGATATAGCTGGATATATATCGCGTAGGTAGTTATTATAGTTACCTGATAGGCAGAAGAAGAAGCACCAAATATAAAACCAGGAGGGAAACTGAAGCGATTGATTCTTGTGGTCGTAGCCAGAGATTTAGGGAACGAGGCAGCGGCCAACGCCGCCACTACCAACAGTAACAGTAGTAATCTAACTGCCATAGCCAGCTGAAATACAAATATATGATGATCTTGTGGTTTTGGACTTCATGGCCGACGCCGGCCCTTTTATATACAAGTTCCCCAGTCAGGTGTGATGGGACATTAAATTAACTTCGAAATTTATCATTGACAGGTCACGGTTGATGTTTTGTATGCATGCCATGGGAGCTAGGATGATCGAGCATGCATGGTTCTCGTTATAAGTTGGATTCTCCGGTAAATTACTGAACCAAATAAAAAAAAAAAACACTACGTGGTACCTTAAAAAATATCTATCAACCTCGCACCAAAACTGCTTTAAGGACCCAATCAAATGAGCAAAAAAGATGTAACAATGGAAATAAATCATTTTAGATTAATTTAAATTAAATTAAAATGAATTGAATATTAATATCCAATCTAATCATGATCTATAAACTTTCAGTTAAATTATAAATAAATCCATCAAAATTTAAACATATATGAACATTTATCCACTTTCAGCAAGTATAAGAAAAGGTCATTTATATAATGATTCACAACTAAAAAGACCCTACTTTACGGGGAAATTATTAATACTTTTAATTGAGATTTCATATTTTTCAATTGCCTATTTACCACCGGCTAAACAGTTAGCAATTACCAACGCGTTGAATCATTGGTAACGGAATTTAAAATTTACCAACAGTTAAATGTGCAGGTAATTTATCAACGATCAAAGTCATTGGTAATTACCAACTGCCTAAACCGTTGGTAATTTTCTAATGGCCAAAGTCATTACAAATTTGAAATTAGGGACTAATTTAAAATACCAATACAAATTTTGTGTTCTAGATGCATGATATGATTAGCATTCGTGTGTGCAGCATGTAATTAAGTAGGCATAACTGTATTTGCTACGAAGTCATTTAATTTATATATATATATCCAGCGGCTTCACGCTAGAAGCTGCTTTAATTTTTTTTTAAAAACCAAGAAATTACCAATTGTCTGATATGTTAGTAAGAATACCAACTAGCAAACGCGTTGGTACATATTAACGGCTAAGATTGTTGGTAATTTTTCAATTGTCAAACTCATTTGTAGTTACCAACAACCTTAGTTGTTGGTAAAAGTTTGGCCATTGATACAAAAGTGCCGAATCTTAGACCATTGGTAACTTCCAACTATTTTTTTACCATCAGCCAAACGTTGTAAATTACCAATGACTTAACATTTAACCATTAGTAAAATAATTTCTAGTGCATTGATTACCAACAATTTCATATTAATAATTTCAAAATTACCAATACAAAACCGTTTGTAATGACCACTGAAAAATGTTTGAATTTTAGTAAAGTGACAAGGATTTATATATGAACATTTATCCACTTTCAACAAGCATCATATCACATGATCGATTATCAATGTTTAAGTTCTGTCTTGTGTAATAAGATTTCTTCTCTCTACAATGATTGTTTAGGTTGGATAACGTGGGGTATAGGGGTTGATTAGAGAGAGAGAGAGAGAGAGAGAGATATGATGCCTTTTTTGTGGGTTTTAAAATGTCTCATGAAACAAAAAAGATAAATACTTTTAAATATTTTTAGGCCCTTTTACTACACATAAAAGTATAAACTCTTAGATGAAAAAAGCTAACCTATGTAGTCATTTTATTTCATTACTATTTAATTTTTCAATAGATTTTGTAAAATACGTTATATATATATATTAAAAATTATGCTGGTGGCCGGACACCCCCGGCCAACCCTTGTCTCTGCCTCTGTTAATATTTCGATATATATTTTGTAAAGTATATTAAAAAGTTAAATAGTGAAAAAATATACACTAAAACAATAATTGAACTACTAAAAATATCCCAGTTTTAACTCTGTTAATGTAAAACGTTAGACTTGTTATGTGCTTATAGAAAAAATGATTGACAAGATCAACGGTTCTAATCTTGTGTCATCCCTATTGGGCCTCTATGTTTATTTTACCTGCTATATATGTGTGTGTGTGTATACACTAATTGAAACTCGATGCAGGGCTTTTCTCGGGTCCGAGGGGAGTAAGAAGAAGCGGTCCTGTAAGTTCGACGAAAGTTGTTGCTCCAAGAGCTGAAGGTGGGCTGGTTTAAAAACCAGAGCCTAAGCGCCTGTTAAACTAAGACAAAGTCAAGGAGTGGGGAAGATTTCAAGGGCCAAATTATTGGTGCTACCTACCTGAGTGGAAAGTGATTAACTTAATTTGTGTGCTAACTTTTATACTTATTTTAGGTTAGTTTATTATAATTGAGTGGCTTGTTACCCTCATTTGTTTATTTTTTTTTATTTAAGTTAAAGAAACTTGTCAAATGAATTGATCAGATTTTTATAGAGTAAAAGAATTAAATTGTAAAAAATCATAAAATAAGAGGTACAGCTGAAAATTAGAAAAAACTCTTCCACATAATTGACTAAAATATCTTTTTTATAATATTATGATGCATTTTATGCCAGAGTATTTTAGCTATCGGGAATCCAAAGGGTTAAGGATTAAGGATTAAAACCCTACAGACATAAATAGAGAACAGGGCTGCCTCTAGGGGGAGGTACGGAGAACAGGAACGAACCAAACAGAGAGAGGAAGCTGTGAGTGGCGAATCGCTCACAAAGGAGTACTTTGCGAATTGAGTGCAGCGCAACGAAGTAGGAAAGAAACGGGTTCCAGGAGGAAATTTCAAGGCTTTTTCCTTCTCCATTGCTTTGTTTGTTTTGTTCGTAACAATTGGTTCGTAACATTAGTTTGCTTTGGAAGCAAAACACATGACCAATTTGGAATTTTGTGAGTTTAATTTCATAATTTAATTCAAGATTCTTCGGTTATGTGCTGTTGTTTTTTCATAGGATCATTGATTGCTATTTTTAACCTAGCTTGAGAGGTTAAATTTCTATACTAAGATTAGGGATGTACTCTATGTGAATTAGTTTAACTAATTTATTGGGATTTATATTTTAGTCTATTTCCTTTATAGCAATGAGTATCATCTGTGCTTAATCACCATAGATAATTTATTTTAGAGAGATTTGAATAAAGGGCTTAGAGATGACATCTAGTTTATATACTAGAGGAATAGAGTTATAATAATTAGAATAGAAATATGCTTACTTATCATGATTTGTTAATTTGCTAACTCGAATTTAATAGGTTGGATTAATTATATGAGATATTGAAAGATAATCATAAGTTGATCGAACACATTGCAACTGTTTTCGAGAGAGTTGTAATACTAGAAGTGATTGTTGACAACTAAAATTTGCCCAAATAATTAATTGAAAGACTTTCAACTCGGTGAAACTCAAAGCTTTAGTGATTCCAAAATTATTTTCTTTCCAATTCTTTGTTCTCGTCATTAGTTTAGTTCAATCTTAGTTTAATTTTGGTTAATTTTATTTCCATAAAATCTGAACTCATTTGTTTATTTTTCATAAACAATTGAATATCTATTCCATAATAACAATTGAATGCTACTTGTCAAATACTTGTTGATACTACTGTCGGTAACTATATAAGAGATAAGACTATTGAAGAAGTCTAGGATATTTATGAGATACTGGTTACCAACTCTCAACAAAAAGCTACAAAAAGAAGGAGAGCTATAGTTCATGAATTATCTTTTCATAATGACTTGGCAATGCAAGTAGCTGAGTTAACCAAGCAAATGAAATTGATGATGAACAATAGAGGAGATCATGAAAATTCTAGTTATTATGCTGAGGAGACGCAAGCACCTTATCAAATGAATTATGTTGGATGAGGTTTTCCAAATAGCTAGATAAGAAATAACCCATTCTCAGACACTTATAACCCTAGTTACTCTAAAGGCAAGTGGATGACCTGGTTTTCAATAACAGTAGAGACCACAATTCTAATAACAATTTCAACATCAACCTCCAATTATAGAAGAGAAAAAGTCATCTATGGAAGAATTAATGATGCTGTGTCTTGCCAATCAAGAGGCCACCATGAAAAATTGGATGCAAAGATTGATCAAGTTAGGTCAATTAGCTAAGGCGGTAGCTAAGAAAACTCCAGGTTCACTTCCTAATTACATTGAGAAAAACCCTAAGGAGTGAGTTCAAGTAATTACATTGAGGAATGGGAAAGTTCTTCAAGAAAAGGCTAAAACATATTGATGGGCATCATTTAAATGGAGAAAAAGATGAAGGAAACCAACAACCAGAAGAGGAAAAACCTGAGCCAAGACATGGAGCTTTTAACTCTACTTTTTCTTTTGTTAAGCCTTATGTTCCTCCCATTCATTTTTTTAAAAGATTGAAAAAGAAAAATTTAGATAAGCAATTTTCTAAATTTTTTGAAGTATTTAAGAAGTTGTACATTAACATTATTTTTGCAGATGCAATGAAGGAAATACCTAGCTATGCTAAGTTCATGAAAGACATTTTCTCTAACAAAATAAAGCTTGAAGAATATGAGACAGTGAAGCTTACTGAGGAGTGCACAACTGTCATTCAACAAAACCTACCTAAAAAATTGAAAAACCCAATAAGTCTTATTATTCTTTGTGTTATTGTTACTATAAAATTTGATAGAGCGTTATGTGATTTAGGAGCTTGTATCAATTTAATGCCTATATCAATTTATAAGAAATTTGGTCTTCATGAAGTTAAAGTTACAATAGTTTCATTCTAGTAGACTGATAGATCAATAATATATCCTAGAGTGATCATTGAAGACATTTTAGTTAAGGTGGATAAATTTATTTTTTCTGCTAATATTGTTGTGTTGGACATGGAAGAGGACAAGAAAATTATTCTTATTTTGGGTAGGCCATTTTTAGCTATAGTTAGAACTTTAAATGATGTTCAACGAGGTTGAGTGATAATCAGGGTGCAAGATGAACAAGTTACTTTTGATGTGTTTAAAGCCATGAAATATCCAGCTGAAAATGATTCTTGCTTTTATATTGATGTTGTTGACCAACTAGTGGATGAGAATTTTAAAAGTAAACCTTCTGATGATTCTTTAGAGCTATGTCTTCTCAATGTAGGAACTAAGGAATCAACTACTCAAGAAATGAGCCTTTTTGCTACCTATTTGGATGCTAATTGATGCGGCTTCTAGAAGGCTTGCCTAGGAAACCTATGGGAACATGTCCCACAATAGTCACAATTGGATACTATATTAAGTGTGCACTAGTTAAAATATTTATGCTTCTAGTTAATTAACCTAAGTATGCATGAGTAAGTCAAAGTAATTCTTTGACTTAACTAATAAAACCAATTAAATAAAATTTAAAACATAAACCATAAAATGTTGGCTAGGCCTTTCATTAAAATCAAAGTAACAAAACTGTCAAAGCATAGAAATTAATTGTGAAATTTAACTACACATAATCAACCATGTGCAAGCATCCATATAAAGAAGACTATGCTCACACCCAAGAGCAATTCTAAAGTCTAACTACTCAACCATGTACATTAGAGGCAAACTAGTGTATAAAACTATACATTAGTTATACAACTGTTGAGATCCATAACTAACTCCCGCCTTAGATCAACTCCCGGTGGCAAGTTTCAAAAGCCCTCCATTGTGTTTCACTAGTCTTTATTAGCTAAATAAACAATTGTAGTTAGCACAACAACTTAACTAACAAGTAAACCACAATTCTAGAATCATAAAGATCCAAATAAACCAAATACCTACTCATGAGTTTAGTTCAACAACGTATAATGGTAGCTGGCACTACAGAATCAATATCTGTATAACAAATGCTAAAGGAATGAGAATTAATGATTCTCAGTAATGGATCCTTCAACCTATAAAAAAACCATAGGCGTTACCCTGTACCTAATGAGTTATGACCCCTAATTCACCTCTAGTAAGTCTTAGATTGCCAACCTAGTGAGCTTAGCTCACCATTTTATCCTTCCATTTATTGCTATACAGGTAACATGGTGGATTGTCTTTGCTTGAGTTCCAAGAAACTCACTGGGTGTACTAAGCCTTCACATAATGCCTTATGCCCTTAGGCTAGCCTAGGCCACTAGTGTATTAAGTTCTTACCCATACTAGGTGTACTAGGCTCCCACATGGTGCCTCAAGCTAGTAAGCTTGCCTAGGTCACTAGTGTACTAAGCCTCTACCGAACATGCCTACCAATGGTGCATGGGGCCTATACTAGTGCCTCAAGTCATGCTTACCTAAAATACAAGTACATTAAGCCTTCACCCGAGGTGTCTAGGGTGCACTAGGTTCTCACTTGTACCTTAAGTTATAAGATGTCTAGGCCACTTGTGCACTAACTTTTGCCTAACCTACCTAGGGGCACTAGGTTTCACTTGTACCTCATGTTGTAACTAGACTAGGTCAAAAGCATACTAACCTTTACACATCCTACCTAAGGTGCACTAGGCCTTCAGTTTTAACTCAAATTATATCTTGCCTAAACCACAAGTGCACCTTCACCAAAGGTACTCCTTTATCTACCATTACTTAGTTACCCTACTAAACTGATGTTTAACTAGTCATGGAGACTTTTAGTGAGCTTAACTAGGGTTCCCCTAGGTTCCCCAAGCCCTCAAGGATTCCTTTGTGCATGAACTAGACCTCCCACGCCTAATGCGAATGCACCACCACCTTCGCGCATACACACTCTTGCAACCTATGCTTTTTGGAAATGGTGCGTACGCACTGTAGGCTTCAGGCTGTGATGTGAATGCACAGTTCGCCTCATGGTGTGTATGCATCTCCCGCTATGTAAGAGATATGTGGTTTTTCATGATGTCTATGCACAATGATTGCCTTTATTGAGCCATTTCAAGCACTAGCTCACCAATTCAATCTCAAAAACTAACATACAAGTATTTTACATCAATTTAGTAAACAAAATAACTAATCCCTTACCTCAATTGCATATGAATTAGCCAGTATCATGCATCCTAAGCAAAGAACATCACAATCCAAGACCTCACTAAGGTTTCCTGGGTTTTAAGGTACAATCAAGACATATGGCACTAAATAAGCACAAACCCAACAAAACCTAAGCTTAGTTCAACTCAAGAAACAAGTGAAATCAAGGATTAAAGGCATACATCACACATAAAATCAACCCAAGCTAGAAAAATGCCCCATGATGCTTTAAAGGTGCAAAACTAGTGCAAAACAAGCTACCTCCCACTTGAGCACCATGGAAGCCTTTCAATTTTGCCAAGAAACCTTGAATTTGTGAAGATTTAAGCAAAAGATCATGGAGGGTTTGGGGAGCTACAAAAATGGTAAGAAAGAAGGGATGGAATAGTGAGAAATCCAACCTTTCCAACAAGTTTTAAAGCAAAATTCCTTCCCCCTTAAACTTTTTTATTTTTCACAAATTTACCTCCCTAATAGTAACTTAGGTATTAAACACTTAAGCAAAATTTTGCTAACTTGGGCTCTTATTTTGAAAGACGTCATTTTTATTCCCGGGAATACTGATCCTTTAAGGTACAAAATGACCATTTTGCCTCTGGGTAAACTTAGTGTCATAAATTGCTCAGAACCAACAAAACCTTGAGCACCTTATTTGATTTTGCTAATTCACATCTAATTAAAGTATTTATGCTAAGGATTTTATGAACTTACTTCACTCACCAAACTTTCCACTAAGAGGGCTATAACACTAATCTATATTACCCATTGTTCACAAGGTAAAGTGTAGAAGAACTTGGGGGAAGCTCATCTCAACTAATACCTTTTATTGAGAAACCCTCTACTTTTGATCTGAAACCCTTATATTCTAATATGAAATATGTATTTTTAGAAGGCATTACGACCTTACCTGCAATTATTTCTTTATTTTTGATAGATTTGCAAGAACAAAGGCTTCTGAAAGTGTTAAGGGAACATAAGATGGCTTTAGGGTGGACCATTATAGATATAATGGGCATAAGTCTTTTACTCATGTACAAAATTTTGATGGAAGAGACTTATAAGCCCACAATGTAACCACAAAGACGTCTAAACCCCAAAATAAAGTAAGTAGTAAGAGATGTGTTTTAAAGCTCTTGGACACAAGTATCTTTTATCCTATATTTCATAGCTCATGGGTTAGTTTAGTACAAATGGTACCTAAAAGGGGAGATATAACTAAGATAAAAAAATGAGAATAATGAACTTTTCCCTACTATGACCATTACAGTATGGAAGGTCTGTATGGATTACAGAAAATTGAAAGCATCTACTAGAAAAGATCATTTTCCTTTACCATTTATTGATCAGATGTTAGAAAAATTAACAGGTCATGCATTTTATTGCTTTTTGGATGGATATTTTATATGTAATCAAATTGCAGCTGTTTCAGAAGACCAAGAAAAGACACTTTTACATGCCCATATAGTACTTTTGTAATTAGGAGAATGCCTTTTGGTTTATATAATACACTTGCTACCCTTTAAAAAATGCATGATGGAAATATTTTCTGATATGGTGGATAGATGAGTTGAAATTTTCAATGGATAATTTTTCTATTTTTTGTTACAGTTTTGATGATTGCTTGCAAATTTGACTTTGGTTTTAAAAAGATGTGAATAGACTAACCTAGCCACTTTTTAGGAAAAATGTCATTTTATGGTACAGGAAGGTATAGTTTTTGTATCAAGATTTCTACCAACGGAATTAAGGTAGACAAGGCTGATGGTGATTGAAAAATTACCACCACCTACCAATGTTAGGAAAGTGAGAAGTTTCCTGGGACATGCTGGATTTTATAGAAGATTTATAAAATATTTTTCTTTGATCACTAAACCTCTTTATGATCTTCTTGTTAAAATGCACCTTTTAACTTCTCTAGTAAATGTTTACAGGCTTTCAAGGCACTAAAGCAGAAGTTGATTTCAAGCCCTATTGTTGTTCCACCAGGTTGGGAGCTACATTTCCAGGCAATGTGTGATGCAAGTAATGTAACTATTGGTACTGTTTTAGGTCAAAGAAATGATAGAATTGTTCAAGTAATATATCATGCCAATAGAACATTGAATGAAATAGAGAGGAACTATGCAAAAACTGAAAAAGAACTTTTGGCAGTTTTGTTTGCTTTTGATAAATTTTAATCATATCTAATAGTATATACTGACTATTCTACTCTAAAATATTTGTTTGCAAAGTATGCTACAAAACCCAGGTTAATTAAATGGATTCTTTATTGCAAGAATTTGATATTGAGATCAAGGATAAAGAAGGTTCTAAGAATATGGTTGAGATAATTTGTCTAAGTAAGAATTACCTTATGAAGATTCCACCATCAAAGAAACCTTTCCCGATGAACATTTGCTTGTATTGAATAATTCTAACTCTTCTTGGTATGTAGATTTTCAAACTATTTGGTTAGTAATATTATTCCCCTTGATTTGTCATATCAACAAAAAAAGAAATTTCTTTATGATATTAAATATTATTTATTGGATGATCCATTTTTGTTCAAAATTTATGTTGACCAAATGATTAGAAGATATGTTCTTAAGGGTGAAATCAACAATATTTTGTGTCATTATCCTGCTTGAGAGATAGGTGCTCATTTTGGTGCCACTAAGGCTATTGTGAAGGTACTATAATCTAGTTTGTATTGGCCAAGTATTTTTAAGAATTGTTATGCTTTTGTTGTTGCATATGTTCAATATTTGAAGAAGTGAGAGTATTTCTAAATGTCATAAGATGCCTTTGAACAATATTTTTGTTGTGGAATTATTTGATGTTTGGAATATTAATTGTATGGGAGTATTTCTTTCTTCTTCTTCTAACAAATACATTTTGGTGGTTGTTGATTATGTGTCAAAATAGGTAAGTGTAGCAGTTTTTCCCACTAATGATGCCAAGGTTGTTCTTTATTTTCTCAAGAAATACATTTTTACTTTTTTAGAACTCCTAAAGCTATAATTAGTAATAAAGGTAAGCAATTTTTAATAAGCAATTTGAAGTTCTTTTGGGAAAAATATAGTGTCACACATAGAGTAGCTTCGGCTATAATTAGTTTTTTGGAACTCCTAAAGCTATAATTAGTAATAAAGGTAAGTAATTTTTAATAAGCAATTTGAAGCTCTTTTGGGAAAAATATAGTGTCACACATAGAGTAGCTTCAGTTTATTACCCTTTAAATAATGGGTAAGTTGAAATTTCAAATAGAGAGTTAAAATGGATTCTTAAGAAAATGGTAAATGCATTCAGGAAAGATTGGTCTAAGAAAGTAGATGATGCATTGTGGGCATACAGGTGTTGACACCCAATTTCGTCCGACTATTAAAAAAAATTAATTAATTAAAAATTATTAACTAAAAAAAAAAAGAAGAAGAAAGAAGAAGAAAGAAGAAGAGAAAGAAAAAGAAGAAGAAAAAAAAATTAATTAATTTAACAAAAATAATATGTTATTAGTTTAATGGGTGACATTTTTGTCATATGGTGTTAGTTAAAAAATATATATATAGGTATACATGTATATTTGTATGTGTGTATTAGAAATATTAATTAATTATTAATTATTTCTTAATTAATTATTAATTAATTAAGAAAATTAAAAAAAATTAATTAATTAATTAAAAAAATTAAATTAAAATTAAAAATAGAAAATTCCTCCCCCAGCTGAGCCTTCCTGGGGAAAGGCTAGGATATTTTTAGAAGGCTCTAGGCCTCTATCATTGGAGATAAAAAATCGGATCTTCTTTCCCTCTCAGAAAGAGCTCGGGCTCTCTCTCTCGAAAAAAAGCTCCCAGCTCTGACTCCCAATCTTCTCTCTTCCCTCTCCCTCGAACTCTCCAGCTCAATTTTTTCTCTCCCTCCTCCTCCTTCATCTCCGCCATCTCATCCCTCCGGCCAGCTCCCCCGCCGGTGACTCCCCTCGCCGTCTCGTCTTGCGCCCAGCCTCCTGCTCGTGCTGCTGCTCTTCCCTCGCGTCGCACTGCCGCTCCACGCACCTCTCCCGCGACATCGCTCCACCTCTTCCTCGCGTCTCCAGCCCAGCCTCCTGCTCGCGCTGCTCTTCCCTTGCGTCGCGCTGCCTCGTCCGACGCTCTGCTAGCCTCCCACTCCATAGCTCTCTCCCTGTTCTCGTCGCTCACCTCCGATCTCCCCTGCTGCCGTGCTCCCTCCACTCCGTGGTCACGCGCCTTCATCCCGAGCACATCGCCACGTCTCCCCTGCCGTCCGAACATGCCAACGTCCTCCCTTGCCGTCCGAGCACGTTGACGCCCTTCCCTGCCGTCCGAGTACGCCATCGCATCTCCCCTGCTGTCCAAACACGCCGCCGCGTCTCCCCTGCCTTAGCCACCGTCGCCTAGTCGTATGAAGGTTGAAGACGAAACAGGAAGAAGACGCGTTTCTTTTAATCTTGGCAAAGTCAAAATTTATTATTTTGTCTTTTTGGGTAAAATTCTCATTTTAGCCCCTAGTTCTTTTTATTTTATCCATTTAAGCCACTAACTTCATTTTATCTTGCAGATCAGTCACTAACAGCTGGATTTTCATTGATTTCTTTTTATTTTATTTATTCTGTCTGTTTGAACTTTGCATTAACCTTAACTATTAAATTTATATAAAATATGTCTTAAATATTTTACTTCATGTTGTATGTCGTATTTTTGTTTTGTTTGTTTTCTTTTTATTTGTTCTCTTTATTTACTCGTCGAATTATTTACTTACTTACTTACTATTCATTTTATTTATTATTTATTTACTTCTTTATTTATTTTCTTTCTTTGTTTTGTTTGGTTTGTCATCTATAAAATTAAGTCATTAAATCTATATAGGCATATCATTTGGAATGTTTAATTCATTTTTATATTCTCTGGTTCTTATAATTGTAATTTAGATCTCATAATGCATCTTGAAAATAAAAAATATTAATAGGATATAAGAATAATTAGTAAATTAATTGCTAATGTATGCTTACTTTTCTCATCATCTAGAAATTAGGAAGAGATTTAACAAGAGATCAATTTTATAACACATGGCAAATTTCAGAGATCCGTCCTTAGTAATTAATAAAAATCTGAAATCAATCCTTCGTCCATATCCAGGTGGTTCGGTTAGAATCCATAGTTTGGATATTAATTGAAATTATTTAAAGCAAACAAAATAAAAAAAAATTAATTAAAATTAAATAATGAAAACCAGATCACAAACCAACCCGTTGTCGACCCGGATCTGATCTGAAAGTCATAAGTTCGGCATAATTCTAGTTTTACCCCTGAATTTATTTGATTTATCTAATCGAGACTCCAATGTTGTTTTGATTCGTAATTTAGTCGCTGATTTACTTATTTTCTTTTTGTGTTTTTTTTGTTTGTTCAGTTAATTAAAGGCATAAATTAACTTAGGAATTTACATTAAGTTTAATTATATGATTATGTTAGATTGGTGATTTTAATAAATAATTTACTCCCTGGATTTATTTGATTTGTTCATCTGAGATTTTTAGGTTGTTTCGATTTACAATTTGGTCACTAATGTTTGTTTTCTTTTATGTTTTTGTTTGTTCATTTGATTAAGAGTATGAATAAACTTAAAGAAATTAATATTAAACATAATTGTGTGATTAGTTTAGATAAATATTTTTAATAAATAATTTACCCCTGAATTTATTTGATTTGTCTAATTGAGCCTCTAATGTTGTTCTGATTTATAAATTGGTCATTGTTTTACTTATGTTTTCCTTTTATAGTTTTGTTTGGGTAATTATGAATTAGTTTAGGAATTAATATTAAACATAATTAGATTTATATAGACTTTTTAATAATTAATATGAAATTAGTTTGACATAATTAAAAAAAATCACACTTAGAAAAATTCAGACTGCGTGTGCTATTTAATAATTAATTGAATAATTAAATTTTAAATTTAATTCCATGTCTAAATGATCCGCTAGGATACATGGTTTGGAAAACCAAATTTTTTTAATAAAGTATAAAATAAAAGTAATTTTTAAATAGTTTACTTTATTTAGTAATAAAAACAAAGAAATTTTTTTTTTTAAAATAAATATATGAAAATTAAAATTTTATATTTTACTTATTTTCTTTCAAAATAATAAAAAATATAACTTTTTAATTCTTTTATTAAATAAATAAAAATCATAATCAAACGATTCCAAAAAAAAACAATCAATTTTTTTTAAGTATATTGTTAAACCCAAAGATTAGATAATTATTTTAAAAAAAAAATATTTCAAAAAAAAAAAAGAATAGAAAATAAAATTTTAGACAATATTTTTAAGATCATTAAAAATCCAAAATTCTATGACAAAAAAAAATTAATTAATTAAATAATGAATAATAAATTAAAGATTTTTAACAAAAAATAAATTTTTATCATCAAATTTTAATTGAATAAAAATTAAATACAAAGATAAAAATCCATATTCATTAGGATTTATGATATGGATTAAAATATTGAATTATATAAATTTTCATCAAATTCCGTGTCCGGGTGACTCGGCAGAGTCCATGGTTCGGAATTAAATCTTCCGTGTCCAAATGACTCGGCAGAGTCCATGGTTCAGAAGTATCAAATTTTATATAAATTAATTTAAAAATCCACATCCGATTAATTCAGTTAAAATTTCTAATTTGAAAATTAACTGAATATTTTCGAAAAGCAAAGTAAAACAAAATTAAAATCAACTAAGGTGCCAATTTTGGGCGTTTTAACAATGTTGTTTTAGCGTAACCGTACTCCCGATTCCCGAACTCTCGCAGACCAATTTTAAGGTATCCAATCGACCTAGGTGAAACAGATTGGTGGCGACTCCAGAAAACCCGACGTTGCCATAGCTTGGCGACTCTGCTGGGGACTCCACGTTAGTGAGTCGAGCCTAAAGTTGATTTGTTTTTATTTACTTTGCTTATTATGTGGATTTATATGTTATATTTACTTATTCTAAACATGCATAATGCATTCACAATATGAAGCTCTATACCCGAGCTTTCTCAAATCGAACACAATTCTTTCTAAGCGGAATTGGTGTTGTTGTCCTTGTGAGGCCATGGTCTCCAAGCCTTCACCGGTTTCAAAGTAGCAAAGTAGTGTATTGCCTCCTGAGACGGTTAGTCTCTACATGGGCCCACGAAAAGTTACGACTCAAATTAATCCATTCCTTACATTAACCCTAGAGGGTAAGGAATCGGGCCGTCACTATGATTTAGTCCGCACACACTTTTGAATGACAGGGAATCCTTTGAATACACTTGTATCTTTGAAAGCTTGCAAAAGTAATCTAATAGTAAAAATTTCCTAGATTTAGTCCAGAATCTAGGGTGTAGTCTTTGTTAGATGGACACCTGGTATTCTTTTTCTGGTACAACAAAAAGATGTAATGCGTGCATTCTACTACTTTCCATTTTTACACTCTTTGCCATTATACTATCCATTATTGCTATCACACTTTACTTTTTGACAACTGGTAATTCTTTTTGTTCTCCAACAAAAAGATGTTATGTGTGTATTCTACCACTTTTTAATTCCATTATTACATCTACACGTTCTACCAATTTTTACCAAAAATTCAATTATTACACCTACACATTCTACCACTTCTTACCAAAAATTCCGTTTTTATATCCATCTCTCACTCCTTTCCATTATACTGTCCATTATTGCTATCACACTTTACTTTGAAAACGATACTACTCATGGGTGAAAATAAAAAGTTAAGGGAGATTTAATAGTGGCGATCTTGAAAGTGCTGTCAAATCTAGTAAGAAGGATTTCATATGTTGCACCCCAACTCTCAAAAAAAGAATTCATAGTGATTATCAACATCCTTGCAAGAAGTCTGGGGTTAACTTCCAAACAAGGTAGCTCTCATATTAAATGACTTCAGTGGCCTCCCAATTCTCACAAATGCTCAATACAAAAAAAAAAAAAGATTCTCAGTTTTCCGCAACACAAATTCCAACAAAGGAAAGAAGTTCATCCCTTCCATCAAAAGCCATTAAAGGGAAAATCCAAAACAAAAAAAAGAGACTGAGAGCAAACACAAGCAACTAAGGCCATTTTAATTATTTCACTTCAAGAGGGCTATGATCTCAGTTCTTTACAACACAAACTCCGAAAAGAGAAATTCATCCATTCCATCAAAAGACAACAAGGAAAAATTCAAAACCAAAAAGGACTGAGAACAAGCACGAGCAAGCAAGGCCACTTGAGTCATCTCACTTCAAGAGAGTTATCAAGTATGTCATCACCATAGCTCACAAAAAAAAAAAAGGAAACAAAAAAAAACAAAAAAAAACAGGAAAAAGGGCCCAAACTAGAGCAAAAGAAAGAAAACAAAAAAAGTGAGCTATGGATTCTAGACTGAAAACCTGCAAAGGCGATTTAGAACACAAAAGCAACCCTCAAACCAAGCATGCATAAAGATCACAATAGTTGGGGGGCAATAGATGAGGTCTAACTTTCTGGAAAGAGTGGCAAGTTGAGGTCATCACTATTGAGTTTTTCACCATAATCAAATTTGCTCACGAGTAGTAATAAAAGACCCTTCTCCCACACCACTTAAACTTAACTTTCCTCAGACTGAACATCCTCATTCAGTTAAAAGACTATCATTGTGAATCATGCTTCTACCTTATTTAATACTGCTCACGAGTAGTATTAAAAGACCCTTCTTTCACACCACTCAAACTTAACTTTCCTCAGACCTAACATTTACCTCTTGATATCATCCTCATTCATAAAAAAAACTATCATTATGAATTACGTTTCTATCTTATTGCCTTGTACAGTTTATGTCTTCGAGTTGGAAAGGGGAAGAATGACAGGATATTTTAATTTAAAAACAAAGACCGTAAGTTACTGGGTCAAGCTTTGCAAATTGATGAAAGTTTTTCTTTAAGGCGAAACCATTATTCATTAATGTGTGTAGACTTAAAAGTGAGGAGATAGCTTGAGACTTTCTTTAAGAAGATGTGGTTCTTGTAAGAGAAATTCACGATTGAGGGCCATCACAAAGGTCTAGAAATGCTCGACCTTCTGTTAAAGGCGAGGTGATACCTTTTATCCACATAAACACCATATTCAAGGGGGCAAAGTAGTCCCTACGAAGCATAAGAAGGGGACTGCCAACAAAGAAGCTCAATAGACAAGGGGGCAAGTTTTATGGATCAAAACTCGAGCTCAAGGAAGAGCAATCATTCAGACTATAACATGGGAATAAGTAAGTGTCGGCACGGCCACAAGAAAATGGGCAAAGAGACATTGGAAGATAAGCCTTCGATGATATGAAATCCATAACAGGGACAATTGTCCAGAGAGGCATAAAGTATAAGGCGGGTGAACATTAAAGAAATTGAGGCCAAAATTCAAGAACAAGTCAAGAAAAGGGGATTTTGAAAAGAGTCGGGCTTTTGAGGCAATGGATAAGAGCTGGGAAGCATAAAGAGATTCCATGATAGTCCAAGAAGGCAATTATAAAGAGGATCCAGTAAAGCAAAGATATGAAGAACTAGATCAATCCAAAAAAAAAATAAAAAAATAAAAAAATAAAAGAAAAATAAAAATAAAAATAAAAAAGAACCATCAATTACACATGCTTTGCATTCATGCATTTCACATCATGCATGCATGACTTTTACATGATAGGAACCAAATGGGAAGCACATCCACGGCACAGCTACAGCAATATAAGCTGAGATCTCAATGACATCAGCCCTTACCAGTCTATCGCTGGATACACAGCTAATATGCGGGACCAACCCGCATCAGGAATTCAAGGATAAGGTAGACAATATGTCAAAAGCCTGGCAATCGATTCAATAATCGAGACTACACCTGGAAGGACAGGATTGACGTCAGCTAGTAGTATCCAAGATAAGAGATAGCTATAGCCAAGGATAAGGCAGATATCAAAAAATATAAAGTAGACAATATTGTCAAAAGCCTGGCAATTGATTCAATAATCGAGGCTACACCTGGAAGGACAGGATTGATGCCAGCTTAGCAGCATCCAAGATAAGAGATAGCTGTGGTCAAAGATAAGGCAGACATCAAGAAATATTGTCGTTGAAAATTTGTCAAAAGCGGATAATGGATTCAATAATCGAGGACTGGATCGACGTCAGCTCGATGGAATATCCAAGATAAAAAATATCTATCACATCAAAATGAAGTAGGATCCACTTTTCCGGTTAAGCGGCGGATACGGTACTCCGTGACTCTCAAGTCGGTTCTCTCAGTTGCCCATAATAACTGATTCTTTCCTCTCTTCTTTCTTTTACTTCCCTCTAGAAAATGGATCCTACTCTTTCTGTCTTACGAAAATATTTTCCTTCTCTCCCAATGAACATTCTCAAAAAGATCTACCAAGTTCGCTGTGAACGATTAAGAGTTCTGATGCACAAAGGAATCCCTGAAGATGTGCGGTGGTTAATCGAAGCCAAGGTTCGTCTGGTAGGTGAAATCCCAGAGGCATTTGTGTCTCACATGCCTGGTATAGGCAAAAACTCTTATGCCAAAAAGCGAAGAGCGAAAAGGTTACAAGTCTGCCATAAATGTGGACGGTGGACTTGTAATACTAAATGTCGTTCTTTAGGGATGATCTCTGATAATCGAGAAGATAAAATACGATTCATTAAGAATGGCTTGAGTAAGGACTCGTTGGATGATATCCAATTGACTCTTGAGACGCATTCTTGTGGATCTGTGCAACGTGAACTTCTTGGTTTATGGAGCATTTTTCATGAAGAACGAGAACGATACAGTCCCGGGAATCTGACTGTAAACGACCCTGTTTGTCGGCTTGTAAGAAAGCTGGATGGGAAGCAGATCCTCGACTCATAGAAGCCGTTAATGCCGTTACTGGACGTAAAACCAGTGGAAAATGTGAGCCACAGTCACAATTACTGTACATAAGTTTGTTATATTTGGAAAAATTTGCATTTCCTTTTGACAGATGTTCATGCTCCTCTAAGTGTAATCGACACGTTATCTCTTTTCATCACTATAAATGTGTGTTCTTCCTTCTGATTAAGCAGCAGATAAGATACCCCGTGATTTCTAAAGTCGGTTATTCCAGTTTCCTACAATAACTGATTCCTTTCCCTCTTTTCTCAAATCCTTCTCTCATCAATGGATTCTACTCTTTCTCCACTGCGAAAATACTTTCCTTCCCTCTCACTAAAAGTTCTTAAAAAGATCTACCATGCTAGATGTGAAAGAATCAGAGTTTTTATCCGCAAAGGTCTTCCTGACAACGTGCAGTGGATAATTGAAGCTAAGGTCCGTTTGGCGGGCGAAGTTCCAGATGCATTTATGCCCCGCATGCCCAGTTTAGGTAAAAGCCATTATGCTAAAAGGCGAAGAGCAAAGAGACTAGGCGTGTGTTATAAATGTGGGCGATGGAATTGTAATACTAAATGTCACTCTTTAGGATACATCTCCATAAATCGTGAAGATAAAAGAAAATTCATTAAGAATGGCCTGCGTAAGGAATCTCTGGAAGATATCCGAGAGACTCTTGAAACGCATTCTTGTGGAAAAGTGCAAGGTGAAATTATCGGTTTATGGAGGACTTACCATAAAGAACGAAACCGTTACAGTCTTGGGAATGTGACTTTAAACGACCATGTTTGTCAGTTTGTAAGAAAACTGGATGGGAAGCAAATCCCCGACTTATAGAAGCCGTTAATGCCGTTACTGGACGTAAAGCCAGTGGAAGATGTGAGCCACAGTCACAATTACTATACATACGATTTGTCATATTTGAAAAATTTACATTACCTTTGGACAATAATGTACTTGTTCTTGTAAGCGTAATTAACACATTATCCTTTCATCGCTATAAATGCGTGTTCTTCTTTCCGGTTAAGTTGCGGATGCAATACTCTCTGACTCTCATAATCGGTTATTTCAGTTTCCTACAATAACTGATTTCTTCATCTCTTCTCTCAAATTCTTCTTTTATCAATGGATTCTACTCTTTCCGCCATGCGAAAATACTTTCCTTCCATCCCAATAAATGTTCTTAAAATGATTTACCAAGCTAGATGTGAAAGGATTAGAGTCTTTATGCACAAAGGCATTCCTGACAATGTGCGGTGCTTAATTGAAGCTAAGGTCCGCTCGGCTGGTGAAGTTTCAGACGCATTTGTGCCCCGTATGCCCGGCTTAGGTAAAAGCGCTTATGCCAAAAAGCAAAGAGCAAAGAGGCTAGGTGTCTGTCATAAATGTGGACGATGGAATTGTGATGCTAAATGTCGTTCTTTAGGGATGATCACCAGAAATCGTGAAAATAAAAGAAAATTCATCAAGAATGGCCTGCGTAAGGAATCTTTGGATAATATCCTATTAACTTTTGAAACACATTCTTGTGAAATAGTGCAATGGGAAATTATGGATTTATGGTGGACTTTCCGTAAAGAACAAGATCGTTACAGTTTTGGAAATCTGACTTTTAATGACCCAGTCTGCCAGTTTGTGAGAAAACTGGATGGGATGCAAATCGCCGATTCATAGAAGGCATTGAAGCCGTTACTGGATGCAAAATCAGTGGAAGACGTGGACCAAAGTCACGATTACTGTACATGCTAGCTGTCGCTTTTGAAATTATCCTCCCAATAATGTACCCACTCCTGACATGAGATACAGTTATGACTACTGTATATAGCTGCCACTTTTGAAATTTTCATTCTCTTCCAACAATCACGTACCTACTCCTGACGTAAGCTACAGTAATGACTACTGTACATGCTAGCAGCTATTTTGAAAATTTTCCTCCTCTTTTAACGATAGTGTACCCATACCTGACCAGAGTCATACTCGTGACTATTGTGTATAGCTAGCAATAATGTATCCACTCTTAAAAAAAAAATTATTACTTTATCTTTTCATCTCTATAAATATATCATCTTTTCTTCTTTTCTCACATGGGTAAGGATAGGAATGGAGAAAACCTCCACTCGTAAACCCCGAAGTATTTGTGTATTTTCTGGAGCTTTTCCTGGAAAAGATGAAGAGTACTTAAAGGCAGCCAACCATTTGAGTAGTGTATTAGCTGAGCGAAAAATACACTTAGTTTATGGAGGAGGTAGTGTCGGATTAATGGGAGCTGTAGCATCAGCAGCATCTTTAGGAGGAAGCCAGGTTCTGGGTATTATCCCTGCATCTCTGAAATCGGTTTCTAGGGGCACGATTGAAGAAGAGCTAGTGGTTAAAAATCTGCAAGAGCGCTTGTTACAAATGCTTTTTAATGCTGATTGTAATGACCCAAGTCCAGAACTGGTCAACGGAACACCTACCCACACCACATGGGCTATCCTTTAGAAAATGATAAGCGCTAGGTGCTTATGTTCTGGAATTGGAGCCTATATATGCACATAAGGCTTCCCACAATTCACCCATGTGGGATATGGGGGTGTTACAAACTCCCCCCCTTATGTACCCAACGTCCCCGTTGGGGTCAATCGGATTACTTGGTTCCTCAGACCAAGTAACCTCTCTAATCGGACTACTTAGCCCCTAGCCAAGTAGCCTCTAGAATCCAGGATCAGTCCCGGTAGACGATGCATGTGCATACCCACTATGCCACACCATCGTGGTCCCGGGTCGGCTCTGATACCATTTGTAACGACCCAAGTCCAGAACTGGTCAACGGAACACCTGCCCACACCACATGGGCTATCCTTTAGAAAATGATAAGCGCTAGGTGCTTATGTTCTGGAATTGGAGCCTATATATCCACATAAGGCTTCCCACAATTCACCCATGTGGGATATGGGGGTGTTACACTGATGCTTTTATCGCTCTACCAGGTGGCTTTGGCACATTAGGAGAAGTCTTCCAAATCGCTTCCATGGCCCAACTTAATTTGCATCAAAAACCCATTGGGCTGTTAAATGTTAACTATTTCTTCGCAGGTCTATTATCTTTTATGAATGTGCTGTGAAGCAGAAGTTTATCCCTGAGGTGGCACGACGAATCATAATATCCGCAACAACTGCTGAAGAATTGCTAAATAAAATGCAAGCTTTTGTTCCTGAACCAGATCCATCGATGATCCAAATAGACTGGGTACGACAGTCTTTCCCAACCAGTTCCGTCCCATAATTGTCCTTTACCCGGCCTGTTGAAGCATTGTGGAAGAAGAAGCGATCTGATCCGTTTTTCTTGTCCTTTCGTTTTAATTATCAGCATTTTCTTTCGTATTTCAGTTTTTCTTTTCAGGGAATTTCGTTATCTTATAAGATAGTTTCGTCCATGCTGATATTAAAACCATAGGACAATGCCTTTAGGTTGGAATGGCTGAGTAAAGAGTAATTTTTATTACTCTTGAGACGCATCCTATCAGGTCTACTAGGCATAACATTTTGGGGTAGTTAAGCTTTAACCTTATTTGGATGACATATCTCACAAGGGAATCTATATTTACTGAAGAAAATATTAGATGAACCTTGGATATAGATTCCAAACATCCGTTTCCTTTACATAATTTGTCAGTGTTATTGTCATCATCAAGATTCACTCATCTAATCGAAGTTTAAATTTTTGCACTCGCCTATTATGAAAATTCACACTTTCGAAGAAAATTATTCCAATTTCAATTGCTTTCATAAAAATTTCGCTCGACGTCCTAAGGAAAGCTCCTTAGCCTCACAATCAATTTTCATCATCGGGGTTTTAAGGATGGAACCTTTGCCTCAAAAACAATCAATTTTCATCATCGGGGTTTTAAGGATGGAACCTTTACCTCGAAAACAATCAATTTTCATCGGGGTTTTAAGGATGGAACCTTTGCCTCGAAAACAATCAATTTTCATCATCGGGGTTTTAAGGATGGAACCTTTGCCTCGAAAACAATCAATTTTCATCATCGGGGTTTTAAGGATGGAACCTTTGCCTCGAAAACAATCAATTTTCATCCGGGTTTTAAGGATGGAACCTTAGCCTCACAATCAATTTTCATCATCGGGGTTTTAAGGATGGAGCCTTCATCGGGGTTTTAAGGATGGAACCTTTGCCTCGAAAACAATCAATTTTCATCATCGGGGTTTTAAGGATGGAACCTTTGCCTCGAAAACAATCAATTTTCATCGGGGTTTTAAGGATGGAACCTTTGCCTCGAAAACAATCAATTTTCATCATCGGGGTTTTAAGGATGGAACCTTTGCCTCGAAAACAATCAATTTTCATCGGGGTTTTAAGGATGGAACCTTTGCCTCGAAAACAATCAATTTTCATCATCGGGGTTTTAAGGATGGAACCTTTGCCTCGAAAACAATCAATTTTCATCATCGGGGTTTTAAGGATGGAACCTTTGCCTCGAAAACAATCAATTTTCATCGGGGTTTTAAGGATGGAACCTTAGCCTCACAATCAATTTTCATCATCGGGGTTTTAAGGATGGAACCTTTGCCTCGAAAACAATCAATTTTCATCATCGGGGTTTTAAGGATGGAACCTTTGCCTCGAAAACAATCAATTTTCATCATCGGGGTTTTAAGGATGGAACCTTTGCCTCGAAAACAATCAATTTTCATCGGGGTTTTAAGGATGGAACCTTAGCCTCACAATCAATTTTCATCATCGGGGTTTTAAGGATGGAACCTTTGCCTCGAAAACAATCAATTTTCATCATCGGGGTTTTAAGGATGGAACCTTTGCCTCGAAAACAATCAATTTTCATCGGGGTTTTAAGGATGGAACCTTAGCCTCACAATCAATTTTCATCATCGGGGTTTTAAGGATGGAACCTTTGCCTCGAAAACAATCAATCATCATTGGGGTTTTAAGGATGGAACCTTTGCCTCGAAAACAATCAATTTTCATCGGGGTTTTAAGGATGGAACCTTTGCCTCGAAAACAATCAATTTTCATCATCGGGGTTTTAAGGATGGAACCTTTGCCTCGAAAACAACCAATTTTCATCATCGGGGTTTTAAGGATGGAACCTTTGCCTCGAAAACAACCAATTTTCATCATCGGGGTTTTAAGGATGGAACCTTTGCCTCGAAAATAATCAATTTTCATCATCAGGGTTTTAAGGATGGAACCTTTGCCTCGAAAGCAATCAATTTTCATCACCGAGGTCCTAAGGAAAGCTCCTTAGCCTCGAAATCAATCATCAATTTTTCTTTAAACGATAAGAGAGTTCTTATCGCAGAGGTTCTAAGGTAGGGCCCTTAACCTCAAACTTTCAATGATAGGAGAGTTCCTGTCGTTGAGGTTCTAAGGAGAGTTCCTTAAACCTCAAACAATCAATCATCAATTTTTCTTTAAACGATAAGAGAGTTCTTATCGTAGAGGTTCTAAGGTAGGGCCCTTAACCTCAAACTTTCAACGATAGAAGAGTTCCTATCGTCGAGGTTCTAAGGACCTTTCCTTAAACCTCAAACAATCAATCAATCAATCAGTCCATCTTACAACGATAGGAGCTTTCCTATCGTAGAGGTTCTAAGGACCTTTCCTTAACCTCAAACAATCAATCAACCAGTCCATCTTACAACGATAGGAGCTTTCCTATCGTAGAGGTTCTATGGACCTTTTCCTTAACCTCAAACAATCAATTAACCAGTCCATCTTACAACGATAGGAGCTTTCCTATCGTAGAGGTTTTAAGGACCTATCCTTAAACCTCAAACAATCAATCAATCAGTCCATCTTACAACGATAGGAGCTTTCCTATCGTAGAGGTTCTAAGGACCTTTCCTTAACCTCAAACAATCAATCAATCAGTCCATCTTACAACGATAGGAGCTTTCCTATCGTCGAGGTTCTAAGGACCTTTCCTTAAACCTCAAACAATCAATCAATCAGTCCATCTTACAACGATAGGAGCTTTCCTATCATAGAGGTTCTAAGGACCTTTCCTTAAACCTCACTCAATCGATCAATTGTTCAATTTTCCTTCAACGATAGGAGAGTTCCTATCACAAAGGTTCTAAGGAGAGTTTAAGCGGCGAGAAGATTCTCAATGCCTAGCTGAGCCGGACGAAATTTGGTAAACGACTTTGCATACATCATGTCCCATGAAGCATGCAAAGGGGGGCAGCTGTTGACACCCAATTTCGTCCGACTATTAAAAAAAATTAATTAATTAAAAATTATTAACTAAAAAAGAAAAGAAGAAGAAAGAAGAAGAAAGAAGAAGAAAAAGAAAAAGAAGAAGAAAAAAAAATTAATTAATTTAACAAAAATAATATGTTATTAGTTTAATGGGTGACATTTTTGTCATATGGTGTTAGTTAAAAAATATATATATAGGTATACATGTATATCTGTATGTGTGTATTAGAAATATTAATTAATTATTAATTATTTCTTAATTAATTATTAATTAATTAAGAAAATTAAAAAAAATTAATTAATTAATTAAAAAAATTAAATTAAAATTAAAAATAGAAAATTCCTCCCCCAGCTGAGCCTTCCTGGGGAAAGGCTGGGATATTTTTAGAAGGCTCTAGGCCTCTATCATTGGAGATAAAAAATCGGATCTTCTCTCCCTCTCAGAGAGAGCTCGGGCTCTCTCTCTCGAAAAAAAGCTCCCAGCTCGGACTCCCAATCTTCTCTCTTCCCTCTCCCTCGAACTCTCCAGCTCAATTTTCTCTCTCCCTCCTCCTCCTTCATCTCCGCCATCTCATCCCTCCGGCCAGCTCCCCCGCCGGTGACTCCCCTCGCCGTCTCGTCTTGCGCCCAGCCTCCTGCTCGTGCTGCTGCTCTTCCCTCGCGTCGCACTGCCGCTCCACGCACCTCTCCCGCGACATCGCTCCACCTCTTCCTCGAGTGTCCAGCCCAGCCTCCTGCTCGCGCTGCTCTTCCCTTGCGTCGCACTGCCCCGTCTGACGCTCTGCTAGCCTCCCACTCCACAGCTCTCTCCCTGTTCCCGTCGCTCACCTCCGATCTCCCCTGCTGCTCACCTGCTGCCGTGCTCCCTCCACTCCGTGGTCGCGCGCCTTCATCCCGAGCTCATCGCCACGTCTCCCCTGCCGTCCGAACATGCCAACGTCCTCCCTTGCCGTCCGAGCACGTTGACGCCCTTCCCTGTCGTCCCAGTACGCCGTCGCATCTCCCCTGCTGTCCAAACACGACGCCGCGTCTCCCCTGCCTTAGCCACCGTCGCCTAGTCGTATGAAGGTTGAAGACGAAACAGGAAGAAGACGCGTTTCTTTTAATCTTGGCAAAGTCAAAATTTATTATTTTTTCTTTTTGGGTAAAATTCTCATTTTAGCCCCTAGTTCTTTTTATTTTATCCATTTAAGCCACTAACTTCATTTTATCTTGCAGATCAGTCACTAACAGCTGGATTTTCATTGATTTCTTTTTATTTTATTTATTCTGTCTGTTTGAACTTTGCATTAACCTTAACTATTAAATTTATATAAAATATGTCTTAAATATTTTACTTCATGTTGTATGTCGTATTTTTGTTTTGTTTGTTTTCTTTTTATTTGTTCTCTTTATTTACTCGTCGAATTATTTTCTTACTTACTTACTATTCATTTTATTTATTATTTATTTACTTCTTTATTTATTTTCTTTCTTTGTTTTGTTTGGTTTGTCATCTATAAAATTAAGTCATTAAATCTATATAGGCATATCATTTGGAATGTTTAATTCATTTTTATATTCTCTGGTTCTTATAATTGTAATTTAGATCTCATAATGCATCTTGAAAATAAAAAATATTAATAGGATATAAGAATAATTAGTAAATTAATTGCTCATGTATGCTTACTTTTCTCATCATCTAGAAATTAGGAAGAGATTTAACAAGAGATCAATTTTATAACACATGGCAAATTTTAGAGATCCGTCCTTAGTAATTAATAAAAATCCAAAATCAATCCTTCGTCCATATTCAGGTGGTTCGGTTAGAATCCATGGTTTGGATATTAATTGAAATTATTTAAAGCAAACAAAACAAAAAAAAATTAATTAAAATTAAATAATGAAAACCAGATCGCAAACCAACCCGTTGTCGACCCGGATCTGATCTGAAAGTCATAAGTTCGGCATAATTCTAGTTTTACCCCTGAATTTATTTGATTTATCTAATCCAGACTCCAATGTTGTTTTGATTCATAATTTAGTCGCTGATTTACTTATTTTCTTTTTGTGTTTTTTTTTTTGTTCAGTTAATTAAAGGCATAAATTAACTTAGGAATTTACATTAAGTTTAATTATATGATTATGTTAGATTGGTGATTTTAATAAATAATTTACTCCCTGGATTTATTTGATTTGTTCATCTGAGATTTTTAGGTTGTTTCAATTTACAATTTGGTCACTAATGTTTGTTTTCTTTTATGTTTTTGTTTGTTCATTTGATTAAGAGTATGAATAAACTTAAAGAAATTAATATTAAACATAATTGTGTGATTAGTTTAGATAAATATTTTTAATAAATAATTTACCCCTGAATTTATTTGATTTGTCTAATTGAACCTCTAATGTTGTTCTGATTTACAAATTGGTCATTGTTTTACTTATGTTTTCCTTTTATAGTTTTGTTTGGATAATTATGAATTAGTTTAGGAATTAATATTAAACATAATTAGATTTGGATAGACTTTTTAATAATTAATATGAAATTAGTTTGACATAATTAAAAAAAATCACACTTAGAAAAATTCAGGCTGCGTGTGCTATATAATAATTAATTGAATAATTAAATTTTAAATTTAATTACATGTCTAAATCATCCGCTAGGATACATGGTTTGGAAAACCAAATTTTTTTAATAAAGTATAAAATAAAAGTAATTTTTAAATAGTTTACTTTATTTAGTAATAAAAACAAAGAAATTTTTTTTTTAAAAAATAAATATATGAAAATTAAACTTTTATATTTTACTTATTTTCTTTCAAAATAATAAAAAATATAACTTTTTAATTCTTTTATTAAATAAATAAAAATCATAATCAAACGATTCCAAAAAAAAACAATCAATTTTTTTTAAGTATATTGTTAAACCCAAAGATTAGATAATTATTTAAAAAAAAATATTTCAAAAAAAAAAAAAAGAATAGAAAATAAAATTTTAGACAGTATTTTTAAGATCATTAAAAATCCAAAATTCTATGACAAAAAAAAATAATAATTAATTAAATAATGAATAATAAATTAAAGATTTTTAACAAAAAATAAATTTTTATCATCAAATTTTAATTGAATAAAAATTAAATACAAAGATAAAAATCCATATTCATTAGGATTTATGATATGGATTAAAATATTGAATTATATAAATTTTCATCAAATTCCGTGTCCGGGTGACTCGGCAGAGTCCATGGTTCGGAATTAAATCTTCCGTGTCCAAATGACTCGGCAGAGTCCATGGTTCGGAAGTATCAAATTTTATATAAATTAATTTAAAAATCCACATTCGATTAATTCAGTTAAAATTTCTAGTTTGAAAATTAACTGAATATTTTCGAAAAGCAAAGCAAAACAAAATTAAAATCAACTAAGGTGCCAATTTTGGGCGTTTTAACAATGTTTTAGCGTAACCGTACTCCCGATCCCCGAACTCTCGCAGACCAATTTTAAGGTATCCAATCGACCTAGGTGAAACAGATTGGTGGCGACTCCAGAAAACCCGACGTTGCCACAACAGGGCTGCATTTAAACTCCTATAGGTATGTTCCCTTATCATCTAGTTTTTGGTAAAGTATATCACTTACCTGTGGAACTTGAACATAAAGCATCATAGGTTGTTCAAGCTTTAAATTTTAATTTAAAAGGTATAGAAGAAAGAAGGTTGTTGCAATTGTCTAAAGTAGATGAATTTAAACATGAAGCTTATGACAATACTGGGATTTACAAGAAACGCATTAAGAGATGACATGATAAGTGGATTCTTTAGCGTGAGGTTGAACAATAAGTTTTGTTGTATGACTCACGCTTTTATTCGTATCAAGGTAAGTTAAAATCTAACACCCAATTCGTTTTGGCTGAAGCTGAATTAAGCGAGCTCATTTGTGCGTTTGACCGATCAAAAGTTTTTTCCTGGCTCCCATCCTCACCCTCATTTTCTCTTTATTTACATCCAATGCTCTCACCTACCTGCCCACCCTATAATATCTTTCTGTCTATATGTGAACTATCAGATTGCCTTCATCTGGGCCTCTCTTCCCGAATTGACTACTGTTTATGCTACAGTGAGGCAGAGTGGAGCCAAGACCATCTTTGTCATTTTCACATCGTTTGCACACCGTAACTCCACCCTGCCCCTCCGTTGTCTACCGTCGCATGAACAAAGGTATGATCGAGTTCGATCCTTATGCCTCTGCTGGCATTTCCCCTCTTTAGCGTTGGTGAATTTCATTTAGAACGCCTACCGTCCCTACCACCGATAAGGTCGTTCAGCTATGTTTTTTTTGTCGTTGTTGTTTCAATTCTAAGTACGCTATACAAGAACGAAAATGGGGTAATGTCAATTGAATTATTCACTGTTTTCATGTTTGATATGTCCTAATTTTAGGTATATTTTCCCGTTTCCCCTTTCAATTTTTATATGATGGAATTGTCAAGGGTAATCCATATTTTCCCATTATTTATCTTTGGATTGTTAAAGTGGGTTTCTACTGGTTTGTAGTGTACAGGGAACTCATTTACGGTGTAATGGACAACAAACCTGTCACGTTGTTTGAACTTGAATAGAATGATTTGGATGCACCAATTGGAGTCAACATTGCTAGTGCGCCTCCCCAAGCAACCGAGGTTATTAACATCAATTCCGACTCTAAATCGGATAGTGCACCGTCTTCAATTTCAGCGTACAAGCCTCACTAAAGTGTTGCGCCTATCAGTTCCCCTGGCCCGCAATGGTTTGCATCTATTGTGTCCTCTTCGAGTGTTGACTCTAAAGTTGCCCAGGTTCAAGAAGATGATAACTCACCTGAGATGCAATGGTGCATGGAGATTGTTCGTCGATTGCCCGGTGTTGTAGAAGGCGGCTCTTTTTGGGCAAAGGTTACGTCATTCTTGATCAAGTCCGAACAAGCACGTGCCATGCTCTTGTATGGGGCCACAAATGATCATGCACGACTCATATAGTTAGAGCACGAGTTACTGAATTCCAACGGTAGTCCTCGAAGGTAGGATGACTAGTTCTGTATCAATAGCTATGCGGATAATGTGCTTATGCTTTTCCATACCCCTGACCTATTGCCATCCCACTTATGATAGGTTGCCCAAAAAACAAGTGCCTTTTGTTGTGTTGTCTGTATAACATGTCATTTTTTGGTTAATGTAGTATGGGTGCCTTAGCACCTCAGTTTGGGATTGACAATGCCATTTATGGTGTGGCAGCTCTTTGCATTTATGTTTGAACATTAATGCATTCTGTAGGATGTTGTTTTGAATTGTAGTGAAAATGTTGCATCCTGGATTTTCTGAACTTAACTCACTTTGACCTAAGCACCCAAAAGTATGAAACATACCATTTGTGCGCACGAAGACATACAATTAGCGAGAACATATATATATAATGCAACTACAACCATTTGGGATTAGAAAAACATGGTCGGATTCCAAGTGGTAGATCTAGAATTTTTACAAATGGGGGTCCGATTATATATATAATTATTGAATCCTAACATTAAATTATAAAACTTATAAGTTTGCATATACTATAATGTAATGATAAAAAAATAGAAGAAAATCTGAAAAATGCTCTAATTTATCTTTTTTTTTTCTTCATGTCATTGATCAAATGACTTAAAAAAAATATAAACTATAAAGAAGATGAGCAAAATATTCAAGTTGTATATAATGTTAAAAACAAAAATCTATTACTTAATTTCTTCATTTTATCTTGTGTCGAATTAGTTTCACAATTTCACCTTTCAATTGGAAAAGAAAGGTGGCAAAAAAATTTTTAGGCCTAGATAGGAAATAGTGTGAAAGTTAAATGACCAATATAGAGCTTTTTTTTTACAAATTATCATTTTTTCTTTCAATCGGTTTTTAGATTTCTTATTTATCGCTTTTTTAATTAGTTATCTCTTTTTTATAATTAATCACTTTTTTAAAATATTTCTAGCATTTTAATTATTTATCACTTTATTTATATTTAATTGCTTTTTTGAAACATTTTTCACTTTTTTTAGTTTTTATCACTTTTTTTAAATATTTATTGAATTTTAGAATTATTTATCACTTTTTCCGTTTTTAATAGCTTTTTAAAAATATTTACCATTTTTTTAACATTTATCACTTTTTTAAAAATTTTATCACTTTTTTGAAAATTTTTTTCACTTTTTTAAGTGTTTTATCACTTTTTTTTTATTTAATCATTTTTTAATTATTTGTTTCATTTTAGAATTATTTATCACTTTTTTAGTTTTTAATAGCTTTTTAAAAATATTTACCATTTTTTTAAAATTTATCACTTTTTTTTTATATTTTATCATTTTTTTAGTTTCAATCGCTTTTTTGAAAAAAAATTCAATTTTTTAAGTCTTTTATCTCCTAATTTTTAAAATCATTTTTTAATTATTTATTGCATTTTAGAATTATTTATCACTTTTTCAGTTTTTAATAGGTTTTTAAAAATATTTACCATTTTTTTAACATTTATCAATTTTTTTAAAATATTTAATACCTTTTTATATTTAATCAATTTTTTTTTTTACATTTAATCGCTTTTTTGTAAAAAAAATTTGGGTATAAAATGACCACAAGCACATGGAGCTTTTTTCACACCGAAACAACACATTAACGCGTTCCTAATAACAAGTTCCGAACTGGGCCTTATAGTTTTCATGAAAAATGAGGGTCCAAGGACTCCCATAATTTATAAGTAGATCCACCTCTGTCGATTCCAACATAGTTTTGCATCTAATGCATACAGGTGAACACATTTACCTACATCTAATGCATGCCAAATGGTATTTTCTATTATCGCATCCGTCTTACTTGGTTACAAAAATAGTTTCCCAACATAAAACAAAATGGTTTGAGAACATAATGTTCACTCCACAACATTCACATTTTTCTGCTCACAGTGTCACATCGTAGTCACAATCCCAATATATCACCTCAGCCCTCAAATGCCCTTGCAACACGTTGTGCAATTCTGTCATGAGTTTGAGCCATTGTTTGTGTCTTCTCGTGCACTGCCTGTTCGTCCAAGACTTCGGCTAAAGGATGATTTGGTTCCTGGGGGAAGGAACCATACCTGGCTGCTCTAACATCTGGGTCGTACACATCATCGGTTCGGACATAGTTGTACAATGCACAACATGTAATGACTATTTTGGATTTGATACTAGGGGTAAACCGTCTCATGCCCCACAAAATCCCTCACTTCATTTTTGTCCCACCAATTATCCGCTCCACAACATTCCTCAGGCATGAGTGAGCAAAATTGAATCATTTTTACGTGTTACATGGTGCATGCCCACCAAAATCCTGATGATGGTAATTAACACCGCGATAAGGACCAAGAAAAGCTTCCATGTTGGCATAACCGGAGTCAACTAGGTAATATTTACCTATAATGTGGTATAGATATATAATGAGACAACTATGAATTTTAGAATTATGATTATGTAGTTAGACAATTAGAAAAAGAGTTTACCTTTTGATGGGTTTGGGAATTATGAGTCTGGCTTGTTTCGTGCATCACGCAACACTTGGCTGTCGTGGATTGCACCTGGAGTGCCGGCATACACATATGTGTACTGCATATTGAAATCACATACCACTAAAACATTTTGACTGGTATGACCAGAACGACCACGATAAACTTGTTGCTCGTCCTTGCTATATATACCAAATACATGTGTCCCATCAATTGCACCAATCGCATTCCTAAAAGCACCATCCCATTTCTGAACAACTTCAGGTGCACGGGTGGAAAATGTGGGATTCGGGGGCACAATAATAACCTCTGCCAGTGAAACAATGGAATCAAGTACCCGCCAAAACCATTTACATATCGTGTCGGTTGAATGCTCAAACATTTGGCGAACGTCATCATATTTGAACCCACGTGCACAAACGGTTAGAAACATGGCCAAGCCCTCATATGCAAAAATATGACGCGAATCACACAGTCCATGATAAGTTCGAAGGTCATAACACAAATTCCAAAAACATTCAACTAACATGCGAAAACAATTCCTAAATTCTCGTGGATTGGACATGACATGTTTTAAATATTGCATACCTGTCCATAGCCGTGGCCAAAAACCTGGTGGTGGGCGTTCTATTGAGGAACTTGAGGAAATCACTCTAACGATGATGGTCAGTTCGAGTATATGGTAGTGGCTCATTAAGTTTAACAGGTGATCATCTTCGTTGACATGCAAGCTCCGTTGGGGTGAGGAAACCTCTATTATGGGCGGTTCAACCCAAGGTATGTCCTCATCCTCACCCAAGCGATAATCTACCATCTGCAAATGTATAGTTCTATTCCTTTCATTTAAATGTAATTTAAAAATGCACCTTAATATCCCTTACCATGCATATGCAATGCAACTTGTAAGTATGTTTAGGATATTAATTACCATAAGACCATTTCATAACACACTCTACCTAAATATCCGAACATATAACAATCCGATGCACAAAGCGTACAAGCCTACATAAATGCAAACCACAATAAAACATCGAAAAACAAGTTATAGATCAACACATAGCCGGGCGTGGATACACGCCTAAACACTCAAACCTCAATGGATCCTTTGAATGGATAACACCCCATCACTCCGGGCCTGCTCAATCTCAGCACGAAGCCATGCTGTTCGGCCCTCTGTGGTGATACAGCTATGTACAAGGGTATCACGCATATGCTCGTGCCAACTGAGCAACATAGTAGCAGCAATCCAATCCGGACCAGCTTCATCAAACCCAGGCAAATTGCAAACAATCTGTAAACATGCACCAATTCCTGTGTCCTTTTGTCGGGATCGGGAAGAGGCCGAAGCCTCAGTCATGATCTCTTGGCTGTGCCTAAGGATGGCGAACATCTCCCGCTGCGCATCAAAGTCTACCCACCCTATACAGATTTGCGATGCTTGCTATGATTGGATACCTATGTTATTCAGTGCGTAACCTGCCATGGCCAGAGGTATATGGGTAGGGCAAGGCGGGCTATGCTCTGCAGGTACCGTATCAGCTCTGGAATAAGCATTCACAGGACACGATGTATGACCACTAGAAGAGGGTATAAAACTTGGGGTGCTGAAAGGCATAGCCCGAGCCGGGCTACCCCTTGTGGTCGGTGATGTCTACGAGGCCCGTTGGAAAGCACATAATTCTTGAGGTGATGGACCTGGCACCTGATTGCCACAGATGGTAGGTAACTGGGGGGTGAAAAGGAAGATGAGTGCCCATCATGACGTTAGATATGCATCGGCTGAGATGACAACCCATGGTCCGAGTAATTGTGATATTCCCCGAACATCGTCAGCAGATCATCCTAATTGCGAATCTGAGCATCCCGCAAGCTAGCTGCCTCTGGGTTCAGCTGTAACATATCATAAATAAAAAGACATATTAACATACACGTGGATTCAGAATAAATACAACCAAGCATAGCCCAAATGAATTGACTGTCACATTCACATACCGAAATCCGACATTGCCACCAATCTAGGTCCCAACCAATTCCTGTGGAGCTGCCTATTAAATTCTTCCAAAGTCGGAAAAGATTGCCACTTGTTCATTAATTGTTTCAGCTTCCAACATCAACCGGATTATTCACGTAAGTTGGAAAGGATGTTTGCCCAACCAGTTTTGGATGGAGTTGCCCTATCTTTGTACCTCGCACGCATGACATTGGCAATAATTTCACAAAACAGTTTCGTCACATGATGATCCTAATCGGCCCGTAATGCTTTACTTGCAGGCGATTTTCCTTTAGACCCATGCCTAGAGGGGCTTGATTGTTGCCTGGTCATCATTCTCATACCTACAATATTCTTGTCCCAACACAGTAAACAGATAAAAGGAAAACATGTATAGCGCATGGTGATACAGCTACTAGTAAGCATCAGTAAAAGCACATTTATTTTAATGTATAAGCAATGCAAATTACTAGAATAGTAAAGCAAGTACCAGTAAAACATTGAGTGCAATGGACTCATGCTCACGTACACATGCAAAATATGCAAGCAAACAACGTGAAAAAATTAGCTGTGTGTGCACATTTATCCTTAATAACCAGCATTTAATCTATTTCGGATACAAATGCATAATCCCATTTTAATGTCATGTAAAATGATAATGATAGGGTAATGGGATGAAAAAACAAATTATTGAACCGATACGGAGGCAATGGTTATACCTGGTCAGAGGACAAAGACCGACCCTTATGCGTGATTGGAAAAATGGAATCCAACACGAGCAAGCCCCTATACCTAAAATGAATAGCTATGGGCACGATGGGTGAACTAATCAGATACCTCACTGAAGACAAACCTACTCCAAAAAAATTCCTCTAGTCCCCTGAACAATGCGAAAAAAAAAACACAAATCCAAGAAAGATTCAAACCAAAATTAATGGCTACCGAAATCTGGATAGAACAAGGATAAAAACGGTGAACAAAGAAAACGCACACAACTAATTTCCATTGTTGTCCATGGCGGACTTAGTTAAAATAGCGTGGCCGGATAAAACCAGGGCTGAACGGGCTTACCAACAACAAGGGGCAGTAAGCGTTTAACTAGAGGTACGCTTTCTTTTTTGGAGGGAAATGTCACTAGAGGGCCGACAGATCGAACTAGATTGTATCTTTATTAGCGCGACGGTTGTCAAAGGAAGGGCGGGCTTGGGCTACGATGTGCAAACGTTAGGATGATGAAGAGGATGGTTGAACCTCCTTTATTCCTCACTGTAGCGTAAACAGTAGGAAATTTGGGAAAGGAGGCCCTGCTTAGCTGTTGCTCTTTTGTTCCCGCATGGACAGAGACATTATGGGGTGGGTAAGTAGATGAGGGTGTATGTCGTAAATAAAGAGAAGATGGGGGTAAGGGTGGGAGTCATGAAAAAACTTTTGACCAGTCAAACGCACAAATGAGCTCGCTTAATTCAGCTTCAGCCAAACTGAAATTAGCTGTAAGTTGTATTGACCTTTCACTATTACTAAAGTCTTTCCTTATAGCGCAGCTGAAGTCACTCATCCATCAAAAGGAACATTCAAGATTAGTGGCCTAAGGCTGAAGCATTACAATAGTGAGGATGCTGAGAGACTTAACACCATAATTATGCTAAAAAAGCTTGAGTGAAACCTATCATGAATTGTGGCAATGTGGGGGTTTTTGGGAGTCACCACCAATCAGTTTTACCTATGTCGATTGGACACCTAAAAATGATCTACGAGAGTTCGAGGGTTTGGGAGTACGGTTACGTTAAAAATAACTCTATTTTAACGCCCAAAATTAGTACTTTAGTTGATTTTAATTTTGTTTTGCTTGCTTTTAAATAATTTTAGTTAATTTTCAAACCAGAAATTTTAACTGAATCATCCAGATATGAATTTTTAGATTAATATGGACTTCTTAAATTCTGGTAATTAATTTGTATAATTTTTTTTATAATAAATTTGATATTTCCAAAACCATAAATTCTATCGAATCACCCGGCTATGGAATTTATTGAAATTTAGTTTTTTATTTATTATTTAAATATTTTAATTAATTATTAATCCATATCATAAATTTTGTCGAATTATCCGAATATGAATTTTTTTTTATCTTGGTACTTAATTTTTATTCATTTTTATTATAAATTTGATATTTTTCCAAACCATGGATCCTATCGAATCACCCGGATATGAAATTTAATGAAAATTTTAATTTTTAATTTATTATTAATTATTTAATTAATTATTAATTTTTGGTCATAATTTTCTTTTAAATTATCCGAATATGGATTTTTAATGGTCTTAGTATTATTTTCTTTTTTATTATATTTTTATTATTATATTTTTAAAATTTTTATTTAAAATTTTCTGAATATGGATTTTTATTTAATTTTTATTGGATTGTCTGGTTATGATTTTTTTTTTAAATTTATTTTTATTTAAAGGAAATAAAAGGTTAAATTTTTTTATTTAAAGGAAATAAAAAAAAGTAAGTGTCTTAATATCCCAAATAATGTTAAAAATGAAGGAAAAAAAATAAAGATGGGGGCTTTATTGTAAGAGGAATGATAAAAAAATAATAAAATAAGGAATTAAGATGGGCGTCTTGGCCAACTAAAAAAAATAGTAAATAAATAAAATAAGGTTAATCATCCACATAAAGAAAAATAAAATTACGGAAAAGTAAATAAATAAAAAAAGTAAATAAAGTGGGGTGCTTAACCATCCACATAAAAAAATAAAGTGCAGAAAAAGTAAATAAAGAAAGAAATAAGTAAAGTGTAGAAAATAAATAAATAAAATGCAGAAAAATAAATAAATAAAGAAAAGTGAGGCGCTTGGCCATTCACACAAAAATAAGTGTCAATAAATAAATAAATAAATAAAAAATAAAGAAAGATAAATAAATAAATAAAGTGGGGCGTTTAGCTATCCACGAAAAAAATAAAAAGTGCATAAAGTAAATAAACGTAAAAAATTAAATAAATAAATAAATAAAGTGGGGCGTTTAGCCATCCACTTAAAAAATAAAAAGTGCCTACAGTAAATAAACGCAGAAAATTAAATAAATAAATAAATAAAATGGGGCGTTTAGCCATCCACTTAAAAAAAATAAAAAGTGCATAAAGTAAATAAATGAAGAAAAAGTAAATAAATAAAAAAAAGTGAGGCGTTTGGCCGTCCACTTAAAAAAATAAAAGTGCATAAAATAAATAAATGCAGAAAAGTAAATAAATAAAGAAAGTGAGGCGTTTAGCCGTCCACTTAAAAAAATAAAAGTGCATAAAATAAATAAATACAGAAAAGTAAATAAATAAAGAAAGTGAGGTGTTTAGCCGTCCACTTTAAAAAAATAAATGTGTATAAAGTAAATAATTGCAGAAAACTAAATAAATAAAAAAAGTGGGGCGTTTGGCCGTCCACTTTAAAAAAATAAAAGTGCATAAAATAAATAAATGCAAAAAAAGTAAATAAATAAAGAAAGTGGGGCTTTTAGCCATCCACTTAAAAAAAGTAGGAAGTATAACCTTCCATGAAAAAAAATAAAATAAAATAAAATAAATAAATAAAGAACGAAAATAAACATCCAAAGTTTTGCTTTCAATGGCCTATCTGCAAAATAAAAGACAATTAGTGACTTGTATGTACGACATAAAAAGCTCAAGGGTTAAATGGGAGTTTTTACCAAAAGGAGAGGCTGACTTGGGTCCGATCCAGACGGAAGCGGGTCGCGTCGGTTTCAGTGGGCGACGGCAGGGGCTAGGCGGTGGCGATGGTGGCATTGCTAGCATGGGAGGAAGGAAGGCAGCTGCAGGCAAGGTGGCGAGGAGGTAGGAGGAGGGAGGAGAGGGATGCAAGGTGGCGAGGGGGGTGGCGGCAGTGAAGGGAAAGGCGAGGGAGGCAAGGTGGCGAGGGACGGTGGCAACGGCGGCGAGGGAGACTGGCGGCGGCGACGAGGGCAGGGAGGAGGAAGAAGGGGGTAGGGAGATGAAGGAGAAGGGAGAGAGGAGAAGCGGTAACGCGGACGGAAGGGAGGAAGGAGAAGGGAAGAGGGACGTGACGGGCAAGGGGGCGACGTCGGGGAAAGGGAAGAGAGGAGGGAGAAGAGAGAAGGAGAAGGAAAAAGAGAGGGAGAGGGGCGACGGCTGGGCAGGGAGACGGTGAGGATGGCGGTGGACGGTGATCGGCGTAGGAGAGGGAAGATAACGGGAAAGAGGAAGAAAACGGTGAAAGACGGAGAGAGAGGGGAGATTCAAAACAGAAGTTTAGGATTTTTTTTGGGTGTGGGAGAAATAGCCAGGGACTGTTGCTACAGTTTTTACTTTTTTTTAATTAGGAGCTCTAATCTAACTAATTTTCCTTGTTTCTTTGCAGGCTTGGACCCCTATTTATAGAGGAAGGAGCATTGGATTCCTTAAATTTAAAAAAATTCGATATTTACTTAAAAACAGATTAAACAAATAATTTAATCAAAATAACAGTTTTAGTCCTTCAGCTTTCTTTGACTACTGGTCTGGTCCCATATTTTTCACGAAATTACTGATTGGCCCAAATTTGTCTGTTCTGTCAATTTGGCCCAAAATTGACTGTTTGGCCCAAAAATCATGCGAAAAATTACCATATTTCCCTGGAATTTCCAGATTTCATCATATTTTTCCCAAACTTCTCAATTTTGTCAGATTTACCCCAAACTTCTTATTTTTGTCAAAAACTTCCCCTTTTATATTTTACATATATATATATATTTACTATCTAACCTTACGAAACAAAAATGCCCCCCCCCCTAAACTATTTAATTTTTTTTCTTTTTTTTTTTAATTAATTAATTATTAATAATTAATTTAAAATTTTTTTAAAAAAATTTTTTTTTAATAGTCAGACGAAATTGGGTGTCAACATGATTATATCAAACTAATGATAATAAAATCGCTTCTTGCGAGATAACCCAATCATTTATTGCTTTTTTATATTTTTTTGCTATTTTATTTGTGTGCGTTTTGATTTTGTGCAAGGATAATGCACTATTATTTCTTGCTAGATTTTCTTGAAATTTTGGGTTATGAATATTTTTGGAAACTTTTACAGCCCATTAGCCTTCATCAAGATCTTTGTTCTTCAACTCCAAGGTAGTATGTTTTTTAATTTTTTTTTTAGTTTATGTCTTCATTCTTTATTCTACACATTGGTAGCTTAGGCCTTGATTTCTAAAAATTTTTCTTTATTTTTAATTTTTGGGCTAAATTTTTTTATTCATATTTTTTAACATGAATTGGAATTCTTGTGAATGATTGTTACTTTTTTGTTATTTAATGCTTGACTTGAGTCTTCAATAAGTAAGCTTTAGGCCTTTTGCATATGTAAGATTACTTTTCAAATGTTTTTGGAATCTTTGGATTAAGCTAGTGTATGAGGTCTAAGAAGCTATTTTTACACCAAAATTTTATGCTTGATACACTGTTTCAAAACATACTAGATTATAAGTTTATATACTTGTTTATGAGATTTGTTTGGTTGATAGATATATGAGTGACTTTTGAGGAAAAATTTAGAAATTGAAATTTTTGTTGTTCATGGAATAAATATCTTCTTCGTTGTTTTGTAGTGTTAGAGTAGGTAAAGGTTTTCTTCAAAAGAAAGAGTCGATTACTACTCAAAAAATGCTTGAAGCATGAGTATAATCAAATATTGCCTTAGATTTCTATTCAGTCAGTAGCTTGGGTACAGACAGAGCTCTGTTGGTACATTTGCTAAAAGACAAAACACATGAAAAGGATTTAAATAAAAAAATCAGCAAAAAAAATTATAGTTAATTACTCACTATCCATGATTTTGTGGTATGTTGGTTTGATGCATATGAGCTCCAGTCTAGTGTGATTTCTACTCTATACTTTATATGAAAGATTGATATTCTTATTGGGTTTCAAAGAATTGTGGTTGTTAGCTTGTAAAGAAATTGTTTTCATAAACTTGTTTTGTTTTTAGTTGCATTAGATTGAAAATGTTACATACTTAATGTCTCCTATTGAGTTCTTGATGGCTTTAGAGTCTCAATTTTTTTTTCCTTTGGTGTCATTGCTCAAGAGTATCATGAATTTTTTCTGTCAAAATTTTCAAACTAGTTTGCTTGAAGACAACCAAAGAGTTAAGTATGGGGGGAATTTCATCAGCTTAATTTATGTGTTATTTTTTATACCTATTTTAGGTTAGTTTTATTATAATTAAGTGACTTATTACCTTCAATTGTTTAGTTTTTATTTTATTTAGGCTAAGAAACTTATCAAAGAAGTTGACTAGGTTTTGAAAGAGCAAAAGAATTAAATTGCAAGAAATTATAAAGTAAGAGATGCAACTGAAAATTGGAAAAAATTCTCACTTGTAATTGACTGAAATACTCTTTTTATAATATTATGATGTATTTTAAGTCAATAGTATTTTAATTATATGGAATCTAAAGGATTAAGTATTAGAAACCTACAAGCATAAAAGCAGAGGAGGGCTGCTAAGGGAAGGTGTGGAGAAAAGGAACGAACCGATCAGAGAGGGAGCGAATTGGCGAAGGTGGGAGTGGCGAATCGCGAACAAAGGAGTACTTTGCGAATTGGGTGCAAACTGCAGAGCAACGAAGGAGCAGCAGACAAAACGAAATAGAAAAGAGACGGGTACAATAAGGAAATTTCAAGACTTTTTCCTTCTCCATCGTTTTGTTTGTTTTGTTCGTGGGAAAATAACAATTGGTTGGTGAATCAAGGCTTGACATTAGTTTACTCTGGGAGCAAAACACATGACTGATTTGGATTTTTGTGAGTTTGATTTCATAATATAATTCAAGATCCTTCGGTTATGTGTTGTTGTCTTTACATGGGATTATTGATTGTTATTTTTAAATCTAACATGAAAGACTAAATTTTTATATTAAGGTTAGGATGCAGCCTAGGTGAATTATTTTAATTTATATTTTAGTCTATTTTCTTTACAGTAATGAGTAGTATCTATGTTTCATTATCATAGATAACTAGTTTAAATACTTGATGTTACTATGAGATCCAAAAACAGTTGAAGGCAAAATGATCAATAATTTCTTCACATTAAGAAGTTCCATATACATCCTACAACTACAAAATAAGAAAGTAAATATAGAACTTCATGATATTTAGGCTCGTGCCAATCCATAGATAATCATGTGATAATATATTGTACAATCTTTTCAAATCCATAACAATAGTTAGTTGTAGAACTAAATTGATGATGATTCAATCTCTATCATGACATATTTAGAATCATTCTTTATAGAGTTTGGGCTCAACGAGGCCATAGAACTATAGTAAAAAATAGAAGCTATGTATTAGAATCTACTTCATTTCATTATAAAGACATAAAAATGTATTGCACCTGCTTGGATAGTAAGTATAAGTGTGATCGTTGTGAAATAATTTGTTAAATAATAAATGAGATGTTCTAGGACTCTTAACTTTTAAATTTATGTTCAGATCCTAACAAACAAGGAACTACACATATATTTACAAATACACAGAATTTTATAGGCTAAATTACAAGACCTGCGCTTAAACTATTCCTTGTTCTGCATATCTACCCTTTAAGTATTTAATGTTGCAAATGTAGGATTAAAGAAATGTTTTACAGGAAAATTGTCTCTCATTTGCAATCTTCCGTCAATGTTGACAAAAATTCAATGCCAAACCTAAAATGAGCCCATGAAATTGAGCAAAATAGACACGAAACCCCCTAAACATAAACTTAGGACACATAAGCACTCAAATAGCAAAAAAAAAAAAAAACCCAAAATAGCAAAAAAACATAAAATGAAATGACAAATAAAAAACACCACCAATTTTACATGTCCATCCAATCCCTTCAAATAATTATGGAGAATATTATAGATGCCAAAGAAATATAATTTGATGCCCTTATCTATTTTTTTTTCAACTTAAACCCCATAATAGCCAAAAAGAAATGCTAAAAATAGAATGAAAAATAAAAAGCACTTTTACATGCTCATACCAAATTAGAGCATCCAGTATCTTCAAATAATTATGGAGAATATTATAGATACCAAAAGAATATAATTTGATGATAGCAAAAAAAAATCAAAAATAGAATGAAAAATAAAGAAACATCACTAATTTTACATGCTCATCCTAGATTAAAGCATCAATTAATCTCTTCAAATAATTATGAAAAATATTATAGATTCCAAAAAATAATAATTTCATGCCCTTATCTATTCTTTTTTAACCTAAACCCTAAAATTGCAAAGAAAAACTACAAAATAGAATGGGAAACAAAAAAACACTGCTAACTCAACATGCCCATCCCAAATTAAAGTGCCCAATCCCTTTAAATAGTTATGGAGAATATTTTAGATGCTGAAAAAATAAAAGGTGGTACCCTTGTATATTTGTTTAACTTAAACCCCAGAATAGCCAAAAAAATCCAAAAATAAAATTAAAAATAGGAAAAAAATCAATTTACATAGGCCTATCAAAGACATATCATCGAGTGTTGTCAGTAATTATTTACATAGGCCTCAGATTGGTCCACTTGTGTCAATTGTTGTTTAGTCCATCCACCGAGGATCAAAATTGCCTTCACAAAAAAAGAAAAAAAAAAGGAAAACATAAATTTTTGCCTTTTGTGGCACTAAATCCCACACCAACCAACCGTCATGAAATAATTTAAAAATACAATAGTATGACATTCTTATAATGAGAACCATTAACCAATAAATACTAGTTCATTTGGCAAGGAAGGAAGACCACCAAAATATACACGGCGAGGATGCCTTGTGGCCTGTGAATTAGCACTCAATGAATTTCCAGATAGAGCTAGCTTCAAGGTAATACTTGAAGTCACTGGGGCTCCCTGGAAGTGGGATAAAGAAAACGTAGAGAAATTCTTCAATAACCCAGCTTTGAAACCAGTACAGACCAATGCTATAACGTAAAATGGTACATAAAAATGAAAATCTCATAGCTCATTATTTATAGAACCATGAAAAAGGCAAGAAATCTATACATTAACCAATCAGATGTTACTGCCAGTATACCATTTGCAAACAATGTTGGTGACTGCTGAAGAAAAAAAAATATACGTACATCTCTACACTGAATTTGTATCAGTTGATTTCCCTAAGCCTCTTCATCAATGAATCCAGTGATTTCCTCTTTAGGTTCTACTTAGCTATCCAAAGGTCCCAAAAAGCTGATCCGAAGGATCCCTTAGTTTCTCTGCAACTGTCACTACCTTCCGGTAATCCAGAGTGTTATAGCTCCCTTCCCTGATTACTGGATTCAAAAGGTTCCCTGGATGATTGCTTAAAAGTATATTGATCAACTGCCTTGACTCCGGAAGTGCACATTTTAACTGAGTCCTTAGAACCAGAATATAAATCATGACTTTCGTTCAACAAAAGAATAATCCACGAAAGAATTTTGCGTTACCAGTTGAGTCATGTCTTGTGCTGGAAAAAAATTAGTAGTTGAGCATGAAAAAAACTTTACGAGTTATATACTCACAAGCCCAATACAACCCCTCCAACCCCGGCCAAAAAAAAAGAAAAGAAAAAGAAAGCAAAGAAAAATCAAATTGTTGGGTTGAACGATGAGTCGAACGATCGAAGGACGAGTCCAGAGATGGACACCAATTAGCTGCGAGGCTAACCTTTTTCGGTTTGCCATCATTTAGAAAAGCCATCTCCTTCAGGCAATTGACGAAGTGGTCAGGCACTCGTTTGTGCAAGAAACTGAAATCTGGGTCTCGAGAGTATCGATCAACAACCTTCTTTGCCATATCTAGCTAGCTCCCTTTCCTTCCGCTTTGATCACGCCTTCCCCTTCTCGTCCTGTGCCGCTTTCGCATCGTTCAGAGCCCTTATCTCTTCGGCAGCACCTTTGGCTTTGGCCGTTGATTTGGGTTTATTGTTCTTCTTATTTCGCAATGGTGAATGTCTCAACCTCGTTCTTCTTATTTGGATTTATTGGTCAACAACATCGATTTGAATTTTGGCGTTTCATTTGACCAGTTTTTCGCTGGCTTCCCTCGACTTTCCAATGCTTTCTGACGTCGGAGGCTTAGATGATAAAGACTTAAAGAATTCTTGGTTGTGGTGTTTATCCAAACAAACATCTTGGTTGTGGCAGGGATTGAGATTGATAGTGGGCTCTGAGATGATCGTTGCTTCTGCGACCATGGCTTCAGGAAAGCTAGGACACGGTACAATCCCTTTCTCAAACTATAAAATGTGAAGTACTTAACTCCTTCTCACCTTATATCCATTAATTGACTAACCATAAGCACAAAAAGGAATGGACAGTCATCGTAACCTGACCAGCAAGCATGCAATGGGATTCGAAAATGATTGTTTGCAATGGCGAATTGGCTTTGGTTGGTCGCATTTTCGACTCCTCCCTTTGGTTTGTGAGTTCTGGCACTGGTGGCGATCAAAACAGCAGAGGATTGGCATGATGAAATGGACAACAATCAATAGTGTTGGTGGATGACGGTGGAGTGAGGCGAGACTGGTGTTGACAACGACGAAGGGAAGAGGAAGAGGGAGGGAAGCTGAATATAGGTAGAGGGAAAGAAAGTTGCCACCGATGGTGGCGATAGACAATGGTGATCAGAACAACTGTGCCTGAGGTGGTACTTGTGGTAATTGGAACAGCTAGACGTGCAGCAGAAAAGGATTGGCGATGGTTGAGTGGAGTGAGGTGAGGCCGATATTAACAACAAAGAAGGAAAGTTTGTGTTTAATTCTTGTTAAGTGCTTCAAGTTTTGTATTTTTGTAATTTTCAACTAAGAATTTAAATTCGTACAATAAGGTCATTAAACCGTTAAAAATCTAACTGACTTAGAGACAATTTGTTTTAACTTAAATCAATTTAATCTAAAATGATTTACTTTTATTTTTTACATTTTTTTCTGGAATCAATTTCATTTAAAATTCAATATTATGTAGGTGTAATAATCCATTTAAAATATAATTTTTATGATCTTATTAATTTTTTTGTGAATTTCTAATGCCTAAAAAAAAGAAAAATTAACATCATGAAAATTTACTCTAAATGGATTATTATATCTACTTAATATTGCTTTCAAATGAAATTGATTTTATGTAAAAAAATATAAAAAATAAAAATAAGTAATTTTAGGTTAAAATGAATTGACTATTAATGTGATATAACGACAAGTGAAGTGAGTGGACATGTTAAAAATTTCAAAAAATAAAAAGCAAAAACATGAAAGCATGTATGGTCGGTCGTTGAAACAGCAAAAAATAATTCTAGTATCACCAACAACTCAAAATAAATAAATTTGTAATATAGTAGTGAAAACCAGGTTGAATCCCAAGAAAAATTCTTTTTTTAAAAGCTTCCTGACAGAAAACTGAAATAAAAGATTGGGGGGATTGTTTGCAATGAAAAATATGAAATAAAAAAAAATGATCAGAGAACAAAAATTAAGAAACCTATTAAGTAAGAAGTCAATAAAACAATCAAGAATTCAAACCTTGGCATCAGTCAACATCCACCACCAAATCCCTACAACTGATCATCGATACATAGATAGATCAATCAAGACTTTGAATATTCATTGTTGGAACTATCTTCATACTTCTCCTTAGTCATAGTTAATCAGAAACAAGTGATCTAATTAACCCTAAGTGCTAAATAACCTAAGACAAGCGCTTTGATTTAATTTAACAATTGCATTAAAAATTAGAGAGATCGATGAAACTAAATAACACAAATACAAGCGGCTGTATTTAATTTAGTTGAATGTTCTCTCTAATACCTAATGATTTCTGATGCAGTAAATCACTAAACCTCAATTGCTTCACAGATTAGAGAAACCAAACAATTGCGGATTTGATTTCTAACCTAGTAGTAGATTGAATTCGAATAACAACTAGTAGACCTTCTAACATATAAACGAAACAATCATAAAATTAATCATAGAAAGACATCCAATGCTCAAAATCTTAATTGATGAATGAAAACAACTTTGATCTCACAGTATTGAAGAATTCGAGGTTTCAGTTTCCTTCAACCAAAAGTAACAAAAAACACTAAAAAGAAAAGAAAACAAACAAGAGACAAAGAGAAAGAGAGAGAGGGGGGGTCGCACACAGCCACCCTTTAAATGCCTAATAAAAACATAATCTAGTGTGCTAAATGCACAAAATCTCCCTAAACTTTCTATATTTTTATAAAAGTACCCCAAACAATGCTCTAGAACAGCAGCAACAACTTCAAGCTGAGATTCGAACTTGATGCAGTCACTATTTCTTAAAATGCAAAGCATGAAAGTTGTAGAGATCTTTCTTAGCTTTGAAATAACACCTGAATTGCATAAAACAGATATCTATAGCCAATGATATGCCCAAAATACCGCAACTGCTTCTAAACCAGCAATGACTCGCAAATAACAACTTTGAAGCTAAATTGACCTCTTAACGTGCAAATTGGGTTTCATAGTCTAAATGTCATTTGTACCTCCAGATGTTAGCTTTCTAATGAATCAAGAATCACTCAATTTTGATCTCTGTAGCTCAAGATATTATTTTTTTACTGGAACATCGCCAATCTGTCAAAATCCTAAAAGAACACAACCACATTAAAACTTGTAAAATGACAAATTAAATCCACTCTTAATCAATTGAGTCCAGATATGCGGTAAGCTACAAAACATACTCAAAATATATCTTTAAGGTTCAAAAGATATTAAAACATACTAAACATAAGATAAATAAATATAATAAATATAAGCTTGTCAATGTACTCCCCATCACCCATATATATTTGTTATTGCTATAGATTACTGTTCAAGGGCTCTCTAGAAGTTATTTGATGACAAGTATGTTATCTATCACCCAACTTATTTGCTAATGAAGTGATGATATTTTCAAAAGCTTATTCTTTGCTTTGTTGCCCCATATTTAATGGTGAGTAATGTTTTCTTTGGAGGTTTGAATTTTGAGGATTATAGTGTTATTTTGAGTGCTTTGAGTTTTGAGGATTAGAATCTTGGTGTGGCTCCAGTTGTTGCTAGACTGCAAGTACAACATTTTTTTTCCCTTGATCTAAAACATTATGAGTCAATTAAAAAGTTAAGCCGCCAAACAACTTTCATGCTAGAAGGTTTCAATCGATTAAGATTATTGTTTTTAATATTCAATCCTACTGGTTTAGCCTATTTCCAATTACAAAAACTATGTTGAGCCTCATAGAAAATATTGCAAGCCCTATTGTGGGTTGGTTCAACTGCAGGAAGGAAAGAACCTATGGCATCGACAAAAGTAAGTGTTCCAAAAAATGTGGGAGGACTTGGCATTTTTAGTTTGCTGCATTGACAAGTGCCTATGGAAACTAAACTTTAGAAATTTTTTAAAGATGCTGAAAATTTATTGGTAAAATGGATTAACACCTTCTATGTTAAAGGTGTGAATATCTGGACCCTAAAGCCTATGGTTGATCAGCTGTTTAGAAACATAACTTATTGGCAAGAAAATCCTTCTTTGAATTAGTTATTAGGAATGACTGCCACTATGAAAATCAGATAGATTTAAGATGAAACTTGCCTATCTCCATTTGGTTGAGAATTATAAAACTGTCAGTTAGGCAAAACTTGTTTGGGGGTCTTATCACTTGTCTAAGCACTCTTTCATATGCTAGATTGCAATGCTAAATCCTTTACATGTGTAGCTATTTGAGTAAATTCATGAACTTACCAAATAAGGTGTGTCATTTTTGCCTGAAATTTGAGGAAAGATGTAAGCACTTTTTTTTTTTTTTTTGGTTCTTGTTGTCAATTCTCCTCTGCTATTTGTGACTATTTACTAAGAATCATGTGGCTTAGTGGTTCCCCCGATGACCTTAATAAAACTGATGTCTGGATGTATTAGGTTGCTAATGTTAAGACTATGAAATCGATATTAGGAGTATATTTGATGCAACTTTCCATATATGGTCTAGGGAGAGGGCAATAGAAGATTATTTGAAAGGTGGGCAACTTCTCCTAAACATATTGTTGAGATTATTCTTTAATTATTTAGTATTAATGCCAAGTTTTGATATTAGATATATTTCACCCGTCTCATATTCTTTGCTTCATTTCATTTTTTTTAACTTAAGTTTGACTTAAATTTGCTTATGATTTATTTTAATTTTTTTTAAAAATGTATTTAGAAACTATAAGTCTGCATTTATTATTTATATAAAATAATTTAAATTCTTATGGTAAAATGTTGAAGATAAAAATTATAAATTAATTGATATAAACAATGAATTATATAAAGAATTTGGAACAAATGAAGTATATTTTAGTTTGTATTATCTGTTTTTAGTTGTGAGATATAGATTGAATTTTATTTTCCTTTCCAATTTAGATCAAGTTTTGCCATTTGACTTTTTATTTAAGTGCGATGAGTTTTTTTTAATAATGAAATAGGAAAAATCACAGAAACGTTCATATGTCTTGACTTAATCTACACTTCATGCTCTGTTTTATTTAAATTGATTGAAAACACCTCCTAAAATATTAGTTTAAATTGTTAATTGTCTAGAAACTATATATCAATAATTTCAAGATTTTTTTTTACAGTATGCTTACATTTGAAAAAAAATACTCCCTCCGTCCCACATTCTTTGAAACAGTTGACTTTTGGCCATAGTTTGACTTGAATTTATTTATATTATTGGTTGTTAGAAAAAAATTTAAAAAAATATATTTAGAAACTAGAGGTCTTTATTTATCATTTATATGGAAATTATTTTTTATTTATATACTAAAAACTAAAAATAAAAAATTATAGATTAATTGGTAAAAAGTAAGTGTTTCAAAGAATATGTGACGGAGGGAGTACTAATTTACGTTTATAGAGAGAAAATGCAATTTACTAAAAATAAAATTTAATAATTTAAAATAATCATTAATTATAAAAAATATTACTTTAAAGATTGAAATTATTTGAAGATTGTTGTACATTTTAGAATAAAATTTTAAAAATTATTTTGGGACAGTATAAAAGAAATATGGACTAAGTGTTGATTTTTAAAATAAAAAAATAAAGTATAGGTTACTAAAAAATGTAGGATATCGCAAGTTCCCCGATGAAATATGCTGCAACTACAAGGGGCGAAAAACATGTAATTAGACGGTCGAATTAGAATGTGATAATACGAGTCTCCTTCCCTTCAGACCTTCTCCTTCCGCCTCGCTTCCGCTTCGCTTCCACACGAAGATGGCGAGAAGTGTGTGCGGCAGTCTCGTTCCCGCCCTTCTTCCTGCTTCCTCTTTATTTCTCGCTACAAACGCTCGATTAACAAGCGTTAATTTCTTCGGCATGAGAAAACAATTGTACTCTTCTTCTCCCAAAATCAGCATGAGCTTGAGAGCGGGAATCGTCGGCCTCCCCAATGTCGGCAAGTCCACCCTCTTCAACGCCGTCGTAAGTAGTTGCTTTTATCGCGACCCAAATTTTCTTGTTAATAGTATTGGAGAGATGAATCTATATTCCTTGGAACTTGGAAGCTGATGGTCGAGGCGATTGCGTTGTGTAGGTCGAGAATGGGAAGGCTCAAGCTGCTAATTTCCCTTTCTGTACGATAGAGCCCAACGTTGGTGTTGTTGCAGTTCCAGATTCGCGGCTCCAAGTGCTCTCCGAGCTCAGTAAATCACAACGAGCTGTTCCAGCGTCTATTGAGTTTGTGGACATCGCTGGGCTGGTGAAAGGCGCCAGTCAAGGGGAGGTGAGATTTGTTGGATTCATTTGGCTTGATTTTTATGTTCCTGGACGTTTTAGAGCATCTAGAAGAGCTTTTCTTTCATGTAACATAATTAGCTAAGCGATTTCTTTTGCATAGGAAAAGCTGCTAGTCATATTTTAAGCGTATAAAAGGTCTTACTAAAATTGTTTAATTTTACAAGTACTTCGAAGTTGTAGTGGTTGATGTCAAAGGGTGGCATCTTGCTGCTGAATTGTTTTTCAGTTGCTTATCTTTTATTAAATCTCAATCATTTGTTTTTTTTTTTTTATGTGCTGCTATTTGGCTGCTACGTTTGAAAATAATTGAATTTTCTGCATTATTAACTTTTCAGGGCCTCGGTAATAAATTCTTGTCCCATATCCGTGAGGTGGACTCTATCCTTCAGGTTCTTGGCTACTCCTATTTATTCTGGCTTCCTCTCTGGTTTGTCTCCAAATAGTGACATTATTATGTCTCTTAACCTTGATTGTTGCTCATAAAGGAATAATCTGTGCATTTAACAGACAGAAAACACTGGCAATAGTATCTTCTGTTTTGGAGAACACTCATATCCATATTGCTGAGATTTGGGCAGTGACTTTTTTAATTTTTTTTTCTTGAAATTGCTTTCTCTACCAAGGATGAGGGCATTCTTAATGGTAGTGTATCAGGGCACCTTTTCAATTCTTTGTTTCTTAGGGAACAATGGGTGTTTATTTGGAGTCCAGAAGAATTTTTGAACTTGTAAAGCAACGATCTGATCCTACTATCTTTGTCCAATGTCGGTTAAAAGTGACTAGGTGCTCAATTTGTTAGAGGCAAAAAGGCATGCAATTCATTATTGGTTCAGCAGGTTGTACGCTGTTTCGAAGACAATGAAATTGTTCATGTGAATGGCAAAGTTGACCCCAAGGCTGATGTAGATGTCATCAATCTTGAACTGATTTTCTCAGATTTAGATCAGGTATGCCAAGTATACTTGGTTCGAGACAATATTAGCAATTTTAGAACATGGTAACTATGACTTTAGTCACATCTTTTTGAACGATTACTATTTGAACTTATTTGAAATGGGCAGATAAACTAAATCTTTTACAAAGAATGCAGATTGAGAAAAGAATGGAGAAGCTAAAGAAAGGCAAGGCAAAGGATTCACAATCTAAAGTTAAGGTGACTTTTTTTTTAATCTTTTCTGAGTTTAATCTTGCTGTATGAAATCTAATTTTAGCTAGTTTCAGGAGGAAGCAGAAAAATCTGCACTAGAAAGGATTCAACAGGTACTGATGGATGGAAAAACGGCACGATCAGTTGCTTTAACAGATTTGGAGCAGGATGCTATCAAGCATCTTTGTTTGCTTACCATGAAGCCAATTATCTATGTGGCCAATGTTGCAGAATCTGATGTAGCTCATGCTGAAGATAATCTCTATGTAAAAGAGGTGTCGAAGTTGGCATCTGAGTTGGAATCTGGAGTTGTGACTATTTCTGCACAGGTTTGATTATTATCATGCTCAAACTGCTATATTTTTTCCATAATTCATGGCACCGGACTTTCAGCACATTGTTCTCTCTCAAATTTTTGTTGTGTCTTATCCTGCTTCCTTCTTCTGATTACCGCAGATCTGATGCCATTAAGTCATTTTTCTTGAGAGAAGAAATGATTTCTCCCTGTTCAAATCAGATTATCACTGATATTTATGTTGAGTTTGTTAACCATTTTAACAAGCTGAGAAGCTCATAAATAATGCTATTACAGGTTGAGTCAGAGTTGACTGAGCTTCCACCAGAAGAACGAATTGAGTATTTAAAATCTCTTGGTGTCAATGAAAGTGGCCTTGGGAACCTTATCAGGGCAACATATAAACTTTTGGGACTTCGTACATACTTTACTTCTGGCGATAAGGTAGGCTTGATGTTCTCTGCAAGAATTTTGGAAAAACTTCTATTTGTTTCCTTTGTTGATTGCATATTGTCCACAGGAAACTAAAGCATGGACGATACTCGCAGGTTAGATTTCCATCCAAAATAAACTGAGATAAGGCTTAGTTCCCTGATCTTTGTGCTATGTTACGTTTGCTGTGGATTTATGGTTGTCTGAAATTAATTTTGTGCTGATTAGGGATGACTGCACCTCAGGCTGCTGGAGTTATTCATTCTGACTTTGAGAAAGGCTTCATTCGTGCTGAGACGGTAACTTTGTCTATTTCTTTCTATTCTTTATATTACTTTTTTCTGAATTCCTCTTGTTATTGTATTTCATTTTCTGATGCAAGAGAATGTGATGCTATGTCATGTAGGAACTTCTGTAAGGTTTTCTCTGGAAGTAAGGACCAGCAGATTCTGATTTTTCTGCTTTAGCTCTGGTGAAGCAATCCCCAATTATAAAATATAAATCATTTGTGACTAAAGTGCTTGCAGAATACATTTAAAGTAGGGTCTGTCCTGTCTCTGTTGATTTGCCTAGTCTTTGCAATAATGGATCAGTAAAGGGAAGGAGGTCATTTGATCATGCTTCATGTGTTGTGCAATACATCTTTATATTAGGGAGCAAGCAAACTGAATAACTTACAAACCCCAATGACAACTTCACCCATTGTTTAATAGAGAAATTGTGAAACTGCATACACTTTTGGTTGTGAAATAATAGAGAAGTTCATACTTTCGTTGTTTTATCTTTTGAATCCTTAGTTGAATTTGCATTTCAATTTTAAACAGTGCTGCCTATGGCCATTAACAAAGTGAATGGAAATATCTCATAGATCGCCACATGTGTTTTGCCCCAAACAAAACATGTGTGCAAGGTTCTATGTTTTCAAAAGCTTTGACAGTGTACTTCTCACTATACTGCCATTGTTGATGATGCACTTGTCTTCAGGTGTCATATGATGATTTTGTTGCTGCTGGTTCGTTAGTGGCAGCAAGGGAAAAAGGACTGGTATGTTAGTTGCTTTCGTCACTTTCAATCTTGAAAAGAGCAGTTTTTCTGCGCACAGGATGCATTGTTCAAAGCCTTGTGCACGCGTTTGAAGATATTGAATGGAATAACCTTCCTTTTCCCACTAGCCTGTCATCTATCCATTTTGCTCCCTTTTACTTGCCCTCTCGCATCGTATATTAGTTTTGGACCATTGGTCAATGAGATGAGGTTGCTACAAAAGAAGTATGCCAATTTATATAACAAATCATGTGCCAATTTATATAACAAATCATCAATGTTTCTAATATTATTACCCCTACTCCCATATGTATCTCACTCTTCCAAATGTAGATATATGGTAGGAAAAAAACATAATTATTTTTCCAACCATATGTAGAATTGATTAAAATCTGTCTTGAAAAAAACGTTGGGGTCCAATATTCATGGATATTGATGTTACTCATTGTCATATTTTGTATTCTATTCTAATCTGCTCTTCATCCATTGTATAATACTGTCATGGTTATTTGGACAACTAAGGTGCACGTGAAAAGAAATAACATATTTTCTCTTTCTTTTCATATATTTTGTATGCATACTAATTTTTTCCAAAAGCAATTAAATATTTACGTTGAGAATTTTCAAACAGTTTGACATGGTATGGTGCTATATTTATATGAACATCAGTTTATGAGTAGCATGCCAGCTCATTGTTTCCACGGGGTTAAAACACAAATGGCAAGATAAATCCAAAAAGAAAAAAGGTGGACAGTGAGAAGATGAGTGCAAACTGCGCTTACAGTAGAGAAAAACCTGATGAGAAATGACAACGGAAATTCTACTAATCCGAATAGTATGTGGACTAGCCTTCATGAAGGAACATTTTGTAGAGTACATAGACCTTCCACAACCCCCCCCCCCCCCCCCCCCCCCCCCCCCCCCCCTCTCTGTGTCTCTCTCTCTCTCTCTCGTCGTGCCCTTATCTGATATATTTATTTATTTATTGGATTTGCAGTTGAGATCAGAGGGAAAAGATTACGTTGTTCAGGAAGGAGATGTGATGCTTTTTCGTTTCAATGTGTGACGGCTTTGCACTTGAGAATCAAGGATTTTTTGTCATCCTGATGGACTCGTAATACTTGGATGATCACAGCGCTGGTCTTGGAGATTAAATGGAGAAAGTCCACCATGAGGCAAGGGGAATATCATGTACAATTTTGGCATAGATTTGGCTTATTGAGAGGGATGGAGTTCTTATTTCAGTGCCCGAAGACATATGTTGCTCACATTGCAAGGGTAGATTTATATAGGTTAAAGTGTTACCCATAGACTACTTTTATTTAGAAAATGTGGGCTCCTTTTTAATTTTCCACTGGACTCAACTCCGCTAGAGCTTCGCCATGCCCCTAATGCCACTTTCTTCGGAGATGATGGTTCATTTGTTTTGGGAAATGTGCTAGGTCCCAAGTTCTCTAGGGCAATTTTAGTTCATGCATAGTGTTGTTTGCCCGTTTGTCTTTTGAGGCGTTACGTGCTTCTCTCTTGAGCCACTTAAAGTATCACCTCTAGATTGGCTTCGGTTCCTCCTCTTCACACTTTGGGCCATCTGGATTGGTCGAAATGAGGGCACTTTCTGCCAGGCTACTTTTCATGCCCCCTCTTTAATTATTAGAAGAAATTAATTCTTCCTTAAGCTTTTTATGGCAAGAGATTTTTAGCAGAAGTTTTCTTCATTCCCCTTTAATCCTCCTCCAATATTATGTGGGGTGAAGCTTTAGTAGCCTAGGTTTGACCAGGTGCAAGCGGCCCCTCCAATTAGTCGAAAAGACTATTTATGAAGCTATTTTTCCCTAAGGCCACCCATTGTCTTACTTTTGTAACGATTTTGACAGATTGTTCATAGGTTTTCTAGACGCTCTTTGGTGCTTTATCTCTTAGTAACTCTCTATTTGCTTCCATCCACCAAAGTATGTAGTTGTTGCACTCCTTTCAGCGTTACTCTATGATCGTGGTTCAGAGGCAGAAAGTTACTCCTGCTCATCTCTTTGTTGCTACTACTTTTATGCTCCATTAACTCTCATATGGTTCTTGATTCTGAATATTAAAAAAAAAGTTTGAGTCACTCTTTGTGAATTATTTTTATTTTTGTTGTTGCCATTCTTTATTATTTTAAAATCATGACTTAAATGCAATATTATCTCTTGCACTTTATTTAATTGGTTTAGTTAGTTCTCTAATTACAAGTCAATTTATAGCCTTTAAATTTCATAAATTAAGTTAAATTTAAAAGTTTCAAACAAGTCATGTTAATCTCAAATAGAAATGTCAATATTGGCAAAGAAATAGACTATTATGTACTTATTTTTAGTGTGAAATTATAAAATCTACTATATTTAGATTATTTTAGGGTGAATGACATTGATTGTCCCTAAATTATATTCAATGTTGCTTAATTGTCTTAAAACTATGAATTGTTGCATCATCATCCTCAAACTACCCAATTGTTGTACCATTGTCCTCAAATTTCCCAATTGTTGCACCTATTATCCTGTCGTAGCAGTTAAAAAGTGGTAGAAGTTGGGAAAAAAACTGCACAATTTCGGGAAGATTAAGAAATATTTTATAGTTTTGGGATGATTAAATAACATTGGCATAGTTTAGGGATGATATGTGTAATTTAGCCATTATTTTATTATAAAAGAAATAGAATTAGTATATTTACCAGGTGTATGAAGGCCGTGCGTTGCAGCGGTTCATATGATAATTGCATAAATTTATGGAAAGATGTAGATATTTGATATAACAAAAAAATATGCTTTCAAGTTTTAGCCATTGTAATTTTGGAACAAAATAATGTTCACACCTTACTAAGTGAACTAGTGAATACTGAAGTAAAAAATGCTACTATCAGAAATATAAAATAAACAAATCATGGTAACCAATATTTTGCTTTAGAAGATAATAAAAAAATGAAAAAAAAATTAGAGACCAAGAGAACAAATTGATAGGTTTGGTAACCCGCACATTGTAGTGGATATTTTTTGTAATAAATTTTAATAATAACAGTGTGACACAAAATAAGTTATATGTTCCAAAACAATGTATATTTCGTCTGTTAATTAAAAAAAATCCAATAAAAATTTTCATCTCCTATTAACACAAAATCTAATTTTTAATATTAATGAAAAATTTATTCTTAAATTTAACAATTATGGACCAAATTTTTTTATTAAACTATAAAGCTTAAAATGAATAATTGATGCTACAAATCTTAATAATCAATAATGAAAGAATAATGATAGAAATAATGATTAAAGCTTCATTTTAGAAAACAACAATAAAGAAAATCAATAAAAAAAAAGTTAGGATCAAGACAAAAAAAAATGGAAAAACTTTAGGCATTAAGAATTTAACAATTGACTTAATGAAGATAAAAAATAGTTTAACTAAAAAATAAAAAATATTTAACTAAAAAATAAACGAATTATAGTCACCAATGTCCTATTTTAGAAGATATTACATAAAAAAAACAACAAAAAGAAAAACTTGGGGCCAAGAGAATAAATAGAATATTTAATTAAATGATTATAAAATTTAGGGACTAAAACGTAAGATAGACCTAACTCAGGTTCAAAAAATAAAAAATTAGAAAGTTAGGGAATGAAATTGCATTTTAACTGAAAAAAAATGTGATACAGATGAAAACCAAGAAAATTTCAACCTAAGTCCTCATAAAGGCAAGTACATTACAAAATGAGATAAAACTAAAAAAAGAGCAAATTGTATTATAAAAAAAGCCAAAAAAATAAAAAGTCAAAAGCAAAAAAAAAAAAAAAAAACTGTTGAATTATGGCTTAAAACCAACTGGGCTCAACCAGCCAAAAACTGAGTTATTGTTCATTCAACAGTACCAATGTTGATATTTAGAAATATAGTATAATATGTAATCACCTTGAAAAGTCAGACATCACCCTATAATTTTTTTTTAAAAAAAAATTAACAGTAATATTTCTCTTTGAAAATTCATTTTTAATGTTTTTAAATAATTTAAAAACTTATTCAATTTAAAGTTAAATGCATAGCATATATATTTAGTGACTATAGAAGTATTTTATTTTGAAAATTAATAAATTTTAATAACTTACTTCCAAGTTAAAATTAAATATTACTCAAAATAATATTTATTTGTGTATTTACTATTAGAATTCACCCAAAGAATTTTTCTTTAGATGACTGCGTTTGTTAATTTGTTAGTTTTTTTTTTAATTTAAATGAGAATGGTTACAAGAGATATATTCCCTTTAGATGCTTGTGTTATGGTTTAAAGTTTAACTTTTAATGATCAATTCAAATTTTAGAATTTATTATAATTATTTTAGACTTATATATGAAGCCTATTTTAAAAACATTCTAGATTCGCCACTGTCACATTGGCCATTGATGAAGATTGTTAGTATTACTTTTTCTAAACCTAAAGAAAATGTGGTACTTCTGGTTTTCTTTCCTTGGATACGTATCTGCCTACCAGTGGGATATTAATGATTCTTAAACCAAATGGAGCATTAATTATCAATTAGTGGTATAGAAGTCCTGCTCTTGGTTGCCATCAAAGAGGTGTTCGAGTAACTTGAATTTGCCTTTGAAATTTAAAGCAGAATTTTTAATACCTTTGTCATTTGGATTCCCAGTTTCCTAGTAGGTCGGAGGTTTATGCTTTGTAGTTAGGTGCATTTGACTATAATTTCACCATGAAATTAGATCGCGTAAATATTTGGCTTTAGTAGATGCGTCTTGTTCCTCTGGTCTGTTGTGCTTTTCTTCATATGGTTTCTTGTAGTGACCTGTTCTGAAGGGTTCTTGCCATGTCGTATTGTGTTTTGAACTGCAGATTATTCCGACCCGTCCAAATTATCTTTAGGGTTTTAAGAGCAGCTGGTGTATATATGGTTTCGGTGGCATTCCAAAGAGGCTCGTATGAAGGGCGAAACAGCAGCAGATGCTCTCTGTTGGGACTGCGCAGCGGGTGATAACTTCGGGAGCAAGATGATTAATAAAAATGACCCCAAAAAATTTACGTGGTTCACCCTTAATTTTAGGGCTACGTCCACGAGACAAACTCTGATATTTTCTTCCACTAAAAATAGTAGGCTTACAGAGAGAGAATCTTCCCTAGACAAAAAATTCTAGAGGTATGAGATAAACCCAAAATAGTGGCACTCAAGTGTTTTCCAAACACCCCAAAAAATTATCTCACTATTTTGTCACTCCCCAAAAATAAATCTCTCTCTCTCACAATTTTCTTTTGCTCTTTAGGAATTATGAGCAAGCTACCAGATGCTCTGAAGGAGGAGAAAGCATGGCTATTTATAGGAGAAATAGCCGCGTTGCACCCTCCGCGTTGCTAGCTGTTTCTCTTCTGTTTTCCAATTTTGCTAGCTGTTTCACCTACTAGCCATAATTGTTGAAATGAAAAAAGAAAACGACAAAAGCAGCAGAAGAGAAAAATGGAGAGAGAGAGAGGAGAAAAATAATAAAAAACAATAAAGGCCCCCACATGGGAGCGGGAAGTCAACAATCTCCCCCTCCTGCCTCATGTGGGAGTTCCACCATTCCTGCTGCAAATCGACAGTATTCAAGCTTTTCTCTTGGTAGATTCTTTGTCAACATATCAGATCCATTTTCATCAGTATGGATCTTCTCAAGCTGTAATAGCTTCATCTCCAATGTATTCCTTATCCAATGATATCTTACGTCAATATGCTTGGATCTTGAATGAAAGGAGGAGTTCTTACCAAGGTGAATTGCGCTCTGACTATCACAGAACAATTCATATTTATCTTGGTGAAAACCAAGTTCTTTTAAGAACTTTTTCATCCACAGCAACTCCTTACATGCTTCCGTTGCTGCAATAAACTCAGCTTCAGTTGTTGAAAGAGCAACACATTTCTGTAATCTTGATTGCCATGACACAGCTCCCCCTGCAAATGTAATCAGGTAACCTGATGTAGACTTTCTCGAGTCAACATCGCCAGCCATATCTGCATCTGTGTAGCCAACTAACACAGGCTTTGCATTTCCAAAACATAAGCACATTTTGGAAGTGCCACGAAGATACCTGAAAATCCATTTCACTGCAGCCCAATGTTCCTTACCAGGATTTGAAAGGAACCTACTTACTACTCCAACTGAGTAAGCAATATCTGGTCGTGTACATACCATGGCATACATTAGACTTCCAACTGCTGAGGCATATGGAACCTTTTCCATTTCTTCCTTCTCTTTGTCAGTAGAAGGGCATTGCTTGGAATTTAATCTAAAGTGATTAGCAAGAGGACAACTAACCGCTTTAGCCTTGTCCATATTGAATCTCTGAAGTACCTTGTGAATGTACTTCTCCTGTGATAACCATAATTTCTTGGCGTTTCTATCCCTTGTTATCTTCATGCCAAGAATTTGCTTTGCTGGTCCCAAGTCTTTCATAGCAAAAGACTTACTCAATTGCTTCTTCAAGCTGTTGATCCTGGAAATATTCTGGCCAACAATCAACATGTCATCCACATAGAGCAATAGAACAATGAAATCATCATCAGAGAATTTCTGCACAAACACACAGTGATCTGAAGTAGTCTTCTTGTAGCCTTGCTCCCCCATAATCGACTCAAACTTCTTGTACCACTGCCTAGGTGCCTGCTTCAAACCATACAAGCTTTTCTTTAGCTTGCAAACATGGTCCTCTTTTCCTTTGACTTCGAAACCCTCTGGCTGCTCCATGTATATTTCTTCTTCCAAGTCACCATGTAGGAAGGCAGTTTTTACATCCATCTGCTCAATCTCCAAGTCGAGACTTGCTGCTAGTCCTAGGACTGTACGGATGGATGTCATTTTCACAACTGGTGAAAAAATCTCATCAAAGTCAATACCTTTCCTTTGGCTGAAACCTTTGACAACTAATCTGGCTTTGAACCGTGGTTGTGAATTGGATTCTTCAGACTTGATTTTGAATACCCACTTGTTTTTCAAAGCCCTTTTGCCTCTTGGCAACTTCACCAGCTCAAATGTTCTGTTCTCATGCAAGGATCTCATTTCTTCTTGCATGGCGTCAATCCACTTTCCCTTATGTTCATCATCCATAGCTTCATCAAAACTTTCTGGTTCTCCCCCGTCAGTCAATAACACATACTCATTTTCAGGATATCTAGTAGAGCGTTGTCTGACTCTATTAGATCTCCTTAAAGCTGGAGAACCCGTTGGTGCTGGTGGTTGTTGATGAACATCATTATCATCAACATTATCTGGTTCATTCTCAATGGGAGCATCATGATCACCTTCTTCCGGTTGATCGTTTTGTCCATCTTCTCCAACCTGTCTTTGCACTTCAGTTGGAGGAATCAGCTGTAAATCCGTTGAACTACCATCAGATCTTGAAGCATCCTTCTCAGCTTTCTCAATATCTTCAATGGTCTGATCTTCAACAAATACAGCATCACGGCTTCTGACAAGCCTCTTTGTAGCTGGATCATAAAATCTATAGCCAAATTGATCTTGGCCATAGCCAATAAACACACACTGTCGTGTCTTGACATCAAGTTTAGACCTCTCATCCTTCGGGATATGCACGTAAGCTTTACAGCCAAACACTCGCAGATGCTCTCATCAATACTTTCATGGTACAAAGGAGGGCTATGAAGGTGTTGATAACCGCGGCAACCATCACGATTAGCCAAAGTCGAGCTCGTTGGATAACGTTAAGAAGAAATCTCCAAAGGGACATTTTAACGCTGAGGAAGGAAGGTTGATACGCCACGTTTCCCTTCATAAGTTTGTTCAGATTCTCGTCAAGATGAACCAGAGACTGGCCGGGAAGCGTCGGCTTTCTTGGGCTTGGCCAGGGCATATCCCTTCTTGGTGGTGAAGTCACCAAATCCCACAGCAGCCCGCTTCACCGAGTCTACTTCCAAACGGGAAAATTTTTTGGTGTTAAGCACAGTTTGATCAGTTCAATTAAACTCGAATTAGTATATTATAAACATATGTCTAATTAGATAATCATGTACTAGTTCATCTCTAATTCTTCATAAGCCCAAAATTTGACTAAATTGTCGCTAGATATACTCTCCCTCTCCATTGAGAAACCCTACTCCACTATCGCTGATGTCACCACTCTCTTTGATGGACTATTACCACCTCCAAATAAAAGCTTTTCCAACCCAATCGTCACCTTTAGATCACACCTTTTCCAACTGATTATTGTGTCTGGATCTCACATTCGTTGCTCACCTCTTGATTGCACTCTTGCCACTCACCTTCGAATCTCACCATAAACGCTTGCCTCTAGATCATGTCAACCATCGCCACTTGCATCTAGATCATGCCAACCATCGCTCACTTTTGAATCGCACTAATGGTCGCTCGTCTCTGGATCTCCCTGATCATTGTTTGCCTCCAATTCACGCTGGTTTTTGCCTTTCATTCACCTCGGTTATTGTCTCTCCAGCCTGCCGCTATGCTACTCCTTTCTCATTTTTGTCAACGAATTGTGCACAAAAACACTCTACAAAAATGTCTAGGACAAGGCGCAAAAGATTCTAAAAAGCCATGCAAAAATATTTGAAACAATATATAGACAATTTGCTCTTTTTATACAATAATATGCATATGATTTTTTCTCTCTAAAAATGATGTGTAAAAGTATTAAAATGCCAAAAGGAATACATGGAAGTGTCTAAAATAATATATAAAAAGTATTTGAGGCAATATGCAAAAAAATTATTTTCTTTAGAAATAAAAGGAGAAAAAAAAACATTCAGTCATAAAATTTGACCATTTTTATATTTAAGTCCTAAAACTTTATAAGTTTTTATTTGAGTTCTAAAACTTTCAAAAAGTGTAAACAGTTATCCTAAACCGTTAGCTACCTGTTCTGGGATAATTTCAGGACTAATTGTTTACACGTTTTGTAAGTTTTAGAATATAAATAGAAATTCTCAAAATTTTAGGAATTAAGTAGAAGAGTTGTAAAAGTTTAATGACTGAATATGGTCTTTCTTCCTCTGACTTGAAAAAAAAAAATTAAGAATTTCTTATAATTTTTTAAATTTTTTTTGACTAGTTCTTTGTTCATAATTTTCTACATTTTCCAAATTTATAAAAATAAATAAAGGTAAAAATTCTATATTTTTTACAAAAAGAAAAATTAAAAATACTTTTCAAAAATATTAAAGGATGATTAAAATTTTCAAAGAACAAAAAATATCTTAAAATAAAGCTTTTTAGTTATCAAAAAGTAATCTCCACTGAACTCGTATAGAAATAAGAAGCTTTTTATTTAGTATTTTCCTAAAAAGTTTTGAAAGCCAATGGAATAAAAGCTGATGAAAGACCACTTTGAGTTCTAAATCTTTTGTAACTTTGTTATTTAAGTCCTAAAACTTTTTAAATTTCTATTTGAATCCTAAAGTTTTAGGTCTTAATTAGAAATTAATCAAAATTTTAAGATTGAATATGTTCTTTCCCCGAAATAAAAGTATTTAAAGAAGTAAGTAAAAATGTTTGCAATGTAAAATTGTCCGAAACAATATGCTAAAATCAAACAATTTTGCTAAAGTAATTTTATTGTCTGAATCAATTATTGAAGTTTCATATTGATTTCCGCTAAACTAATTTCTACCTAAGTTAATTTGGGTTCCTCACTTCTCTTTCTAGTTTCCTTAATTGTACAAGCTGTTAAAGAGACCAGCTCCTTTAAAAGTTCGTAATTATGCTTACCCTTTGTTGATGCACTGCCTATTTAAGCACCAGTACACAAAAGCAAGCTGCTGGGCTCTAGAACAAAGTCCCGACAGTTGATAAATTGTGAAACATGAGCGGAAGGCAGCTAATAATGTTACATTGATGTGTCAATAGAAAATTAAGTAAATGTTAATGAAAAGTGTATAATCTAGTGGTGTGTGGTTCCCTTTATATATCAATACTATTCAATATATGCAAATATTCTGAAAACTATGGGATATGTGAATAGAAAATCTCCAAAATATTAATACAAACTGGTCACCTCATAGAGTTTGGGGTTTCTTTATTCCAAGCTATTCAATTTATATGTTAATAATTTTAAAATTACAAGATATGTCAAAATAAAATTTACTAAATATTAATGAAAAAATGTATAAATTTGTGGAGTTTATTTCTCTTTGTTCAAGTTATTTAGTTTTTTTTTACCATTCTTAAAATCATATGAGATGTGTCCATATGAAATTTACTACTGATGAAAACTATATAACTTTGTCGTATTTGGTTCGCTTTGTTCACCTTATTCATTTTTTGTGTGAACATCATGAACATTTTGAAATATCTCAAGACAAAAAATGGGAAACAAATTGAACCTTAGAATAAAAATTCATGTATGTGTATTGAATGTTGATATATTCTTTTAGAAATGTCAATGTGTTAATTTAAAAAATGTCATGTTGATTTCTCAATAACTTCTACTAATTGTTATAAATAACTACTAGCAAAAGTGAAAAACTAAAAATGTTGGTGGCAGAAGAAACTTAGCTAAATGAGGTGAAGGACTGAAACTGAAATTTCTCCAGTGTGAAGTCAGAAAATGGCCTAAAAATGGTTCAAAACTTTGAAAATTTGTTCAAGCAAACAAATGATTGAAGCGGCCGATTTATTTTTCAATAACCATCCCAACTGGCTATTGGTCGTTCGTAGCTTGAATTTTTGTAATTCCGGCAAATCATCACCACCACATCCGTAAAACTCTCTACCATGACAAGGTCGAAGAGATAGGCATAAAAAAAGAAATAAATAAAGGATATACCATTGGCCAGTTCTGGGTGAAACGATAAATGATTGGTTGAACAACTTGCAAGCCGGGAATTAACACCTCGTAAAATTGGCGATCCGACTAGCCTAGAGCCTATATTTTCATATCATAGCTACCTATCTTTCAACACCTTGCAAGCTGGGAATTAACACAAAATATACTACATGGGAGCTATGGGAATGTAAGCGCTAATGGAAGACAACTTCCTTCACTTGCAAGGGCAGTTTTGAGAAGAAATTATCCGGTCCAAACTGTTGCATAAAACTAAATTTGTTTTAATTTAAGTTAATTAATTCTAAAATAATTTTTTTTTATTTTTACGTTTGTTTTACTTGAAATAAATTTTAATTAAAAGTCAATATTATGTAGCTGCAATAATCCATTGAAAATAACTCAGTTAACTTAAGTTACAAATGAATTTATTGTAAATCTACATTACATCCTTATCGTTACTTATTTCTTTTTGTTTAAAAAAAAAATCACCCAAAAACTGAAAACATCATTTGTGTGGCGTAAGTTATGCACGTGATGACACGTGCTTTGTTTAAATAGGCCGATGGAGTAAAATGTCCAACTTTGTAAAACTTTGAGGATCGAATTCGAACCGACTTGAGTTAAAGTTCAAGTGGCAAACAGGCAAAGTCACTAAAGTGTGGGCGTTAGCAAACTTTAGGGGGCAAAAGCGATTTTAGGCCTTTCTCTAACCAGTTGCCGGGGGGCCGCCACAATTTAATTCACCCGAACCCTCCTACACTAGCGTCCGGAAGAAAACCCTAGCTTAATTAAGGTGATTACGTCGATTGGCGCCGGTTATGGGTCTGGCAAAGACGTACGGAGTTGGCAACTATGGTCTCTTAAACTTCAGTAACACTGTGGTTCAAAGTGGGTATTGACGATTTTGCAGCGGAACTCGCCGAGTCCCGCACAAGCCATGGCTGCGTCTGGGTCCTGGAGAGCAAGACTGTGCTTTCACTTCGGTGGTAAGAACGCTGCTCCATCTCTTCTACTGCCGGAAATTCGATTTTATTTGTTTCGAAGCTTCGCGTCCAATTATCCAGAAACTGAAGCGCTCCCTTTCTCGGTTGCATACCTCAAGAAGTCGTTTGGTTTTCCCTTGGAAACTGCCAGAGCTTTGTCCAAGTATTTCCCTTTCGAAGCCCCAGAAAGACCAGACTCGGTCGTCAATTTCTTCAAAGGACAAGGTTTTACCGACGGCCAGATCTCAGTAATTGTTAGAACGAATCCGCTAGTTCTGTCGTTTACTGCTGAGCGCCTGTTGTCGAAGCTTGAATTTTTCCGCTCTGTTGGTTGTTGCGACGCAGATGTTTGTACCATCTTCTCCAAGAATCCGTCCCTGCTTAGGTTGAGTCTGCAGAAACGAATTATCCCTTGCTATAATCTGCTCAAGAGCGTGCTTCTCCTTGATTCGGAGGTCATTAAATGTTTTAAGCGTCGCTTAATAAATGCCCGCCACAACCCAGAAACTCTTGCTTCCAATATCAGACTTTTCAGAGAGCTTGGAACACCTCAATCTGCCATCTCCAACTTGCTAAAACACTTTACCCACATAGCATTTACAAGGCATTCAGCAGTGAAAGAGACTGTGAATGAGATCGGTAGAATGGGATTTGACCCGTCGACTACAATCTTTTGCTATGCGGTATTTGTTCGCAGGGGTATGAATAAGCAGACATGGGAATCGAAGTTTGAGATATACCGGAGGTGGGGTTGGTCCAGGGATGATACATTGACAGCATTCGGCAAGTGCCAAGGTTGCATGCGCTTATCAGAAGAGAAGATCACAAGGGTGATGGATTTGCTTGTGAATAAGATGGGTTGGCGATCACATGATATTGCTTATTTTCCATATCCTCTAATTTATAGTATGGAGAAGAGAATCGTCCCAAGATGTTCAGTTCTTCATGTTCTGCGGCTCAAGGGCCTGATTGGTAAAGATATTAATCTGTCCTCTTTGTTGATTTCGTCAGAGGAGGATTTCATCAACAAGTATGTAGCCAGTTTTCTGGAAAATGTTCCTCAGCTTTTGAGTCTCTACAAAGGCAAAATTGATCTTACTGATCTAGGAATTAAACCTATTGTACCATGAACTTTTTAAACTAAAATATGGTGGTCTCCGGGATACGTCTCTCATCTTTCACACTCCTGTAAGTATTTGTTTGCGGCGTAGGGCTCTTTGATAGATTGCTGAGCAATTTCCATACAGTGAACTTGTTTGACATTATTTCAGTAGCATGAATGGATCATTTGGAGTTCTGGTGGTGACTGGTGGCATAGTGAAGCCGATGGAAATTTCCAGAAAGAACTCATTACGGTATAGGCTAGTTGGCTAAATTTATATATAGTGATGAATGGCTTCATTTATGCCACACTCAGTTTGGCCGAGTGACTTAAACCTCCAGGAGAGGTTTGCAGCGAGGCAGCGTGATTTATTTATATGTGGTGTTAGCATATTACTGGTTGGGTATGCAGGTATAGACGCCTTGGTTACATCTTTTGCTGCAGCTGCAAGCATCCCTTCTCTAATGCTAATGATATTTCACCTTACTAAAAGAGTTTCTTTAAATGAGTCAATTGTCTCATGAAATGGCTTCTCAAACTAGACTAAATTGTGGCTGTAGATTATGGACGCGCAAAATGGCAACCAGTGGCAGTGGACACCATGCACAGCTGCCAATTATGATGTCAATGTGCAGGCACATAAAGAACCAATGCAGTTATAGATACAAAAGATGCATGATAACCAAAATCCATGAACCTTTCCTAACAATAACATCAATGGACATTCTAAATTCCTAGTCGGAGAGAAGCTCTATAGTTCAATGCTGCTTGTTGCTCTCAGTGACTGTGCCAGGTAGACCTGAGTCCCAGCTGGGCAAAGCCCCAGATGGACCAACACCATGGCAAATCTGCTCCTGCATTCCACTCAAGCCTATCTGATCATGCATAGGTTCTGGAGCAGCTGCATGTTGCAATAAAGATGTCGTCTCACCAGCGTTTCTTGCTCCTATATCAGTTTGTGGATTCACAAGTGAAGGAACTAGGTTGTTACTTGGGTAACCATTTGCTACTCTCTGGTGGTGTACAGCAGTAGCTATGCTAGGAACTGGCTGGTGATAAAATTGGTTTGTCTTTTGTGGAATTGGCACAACACATGTTGCTGCTTCCAGGGGGCTGCTAACCAAAGGCATTCCCATATTAGGTACATTAGACCTGGAGAGAAGAAGTGGATTAATCCCGGTTACACGTTTAACTGTTTCTTCGGCCATTTTCACCTGAAATTTTGAAAGCAATATCAATCAAATAACTTGAAATGATGTGTCAACAGAGAATTATATAAAACACTTATTTCTTCCCCCACAAAATCGTTGTGTATACATAAACATATGCTAACGTCAACCACAAATCAAAGTTCACAAAACAGACAAAATAATGAACAGGGGAACTGAGCAATAAGCACCTGGAGACTGGATTTCTATTGAATGAACTCATATATTGAATAACAACATAACATAAGAGAAATTTATATCCCTTTGTATGGAATACTGTTGTAGCAATTAAAGGCCATCAGCTTAAAGTGTAGGAGATTGACTTTCAAGCATACTCAATGCATATCTTCACGCATAACAGCATTTTATTTCTTTCAGTTGTTCTGAATTTAACTAAAAATGAAAGAATAGTCGAGGGAAAATGCAGAGCAAATAATGTAGACATCATCGTACCTTTGCTCTAAGTGTCTCAATATCAGCCTTCAAAATTCTATTATCAACAGCAGCCTCATCATACTTATGATTCACATCTGTTAGACGTCTCAGTAATGTTGAATGCTCGACTCTTAGTTGACCAACCTAGGTTGAAACACTTCAAGAGTCAAAAAGAATGAACATAGTGGCATGTGAATGTTAGCAGAAGAGGAGTAAAACCTGTGCTTCAAGTTCATTCAAATGCTCCTGTTTTCTTCTTCTAGAACGCCTAGCTGATTCACGGTTTGACAACATTCTGTACATTATTAATGCACAATTGGAAAATCAATATAATTGCATGGAAAAAGAATAAGTGAGATCATGCACCATGTCCAATTACTAAATATACTTTGAAATTTATTAAGCATTGGTGGCATGGATCAACATAATGAGAGTAAGAAAAGAACGCATGACATTAAAAGGTGGTAAACAAATCCGGCTAAATTACTTTTATTTATAAGAAAAAGAAAATCACCTCCTTGCTCGTTTTACATCAGCAGGATCCATATTCTCAGTGATCTCTGTCTCACCTTCGAGCTCATCATCATCCGATTCTTCTCTTGATGATCCACTTGTTGACTGTCTCACCTGTATGCCTGACTTTTGCTGGACAGTTGCAGTTGCAGAATTTGCACATGCTGCAGCATCAGGTTCATTCTGCACCTTGGAGGAACCTAGATTTTTTAACATGTCAGAAGTCATCAGTGCTTGGCTTAATTCAGGTATTAGGAAGAGAAGAGCCGGGAATCTAGAGTGACAGTGCAAGTTGTGGCAAACAACCATCCATGCTTGGAATTAAAAAATCTCTATAAATCATAAAAGGACTTCAACCCATACATTAGCCATTCATCAGCCATATGCTACATCACATAACACTTGAAAGAATTTGTTATGAAGGTGTTTCATATTATACAATCTTGACTAGTGTTTGTAAGACAAACTTGCAAGCTTCACCACAAATAACTTACCTCCAAGCAAGGTTTTTAATATTGTTAGCACTAGATATACTGCACTCTATAAATCATAGGCATATCGCATGACAAACCTCACCGTTACCATTATGATTTTGTATAAAAATAAAATAAACATTATTTTGAGATGAAAAAAAAAATCAAATATAATTTTTTGCACCTTTTTGTATGCATTTTAATTATTTTCATCCCTCATATAAATAAAATATATTTATAAATGGATTCTGCTTTGATAAATAGTGCACATAATGTATCCAATTCGTGAAAAATTTTGCTCACAATAGCAACTACAGATAGCAGCTTTAAAGATGATTCAGTGAGAGACAAAGGTCACATGAAAGTCAAAATAAAAAAAAAATGAAAAGAAAGATAAAACTAAAAGAAAAAATTTACAACAATTTTCAAATGTCAATCAAGTTAACATTTACCAATTGACTTTTGTTCTTAAAACATAAGGAAGGAAATATATCAATATTTATGTAAAAATATGTGTGCCAACCATATTTTATCATTTTATTCATGTATGTATACGTATATGAGTTAAAATGAAATAAGAAAAAGTCCTTTTTTCCATACCCATGTTTTGTAGTATACTGTTGGAGTATCATGTGGTAAATTGAAAAAACCTACAAAAATGTTGTGGTATGTGAAATACCGTAGTATACCGTGATTTACCGCACGATAAATTAACCAAACTCTAAAGCTAGTCGTAAAATCTCTTCCCAAATGGACCTAAAACAGAAATTATTACTAAGCTAAAAGTAACCTCGTCAGAAACATCGATATAAGAGGTCAAGCACGGGCACCAAGGGGAACATCTAGCAGTTCACGTAAGTTACTATTCCAAGCTATCATGCCCATTACAGCTACCAGAACTGATTAGACCGAATTCATATAGCAAGATCTTCCATATCGGGGGTTCACCTCGCATCCTACGTTGGTAGAGTTAAAGCTTCAACGCGAGCCTAAATCCTAATTCAGGTTGAGAGCTAACAAAGCAGAAAATTGAGAGGAAAATCAGGCAGAGAACTCTTACCTTGATCTTGAGATCCTAATATTTGATTCTGACTATCGATAGGAGGAGAACCTTCGTCTTTCACAGCTGACGCCTTCATACAAACAAATTCATCTTAATTTCAATAAAATCAGGGGAAAAAAAAAACGATTTCTTCCAAATTTAAATGAAGATAGAGAAGATTACCCGAGACAGCGCAACCGCAGCGCAAGCAAGATCAAGTTTGCTCTTGAGCATCGCACGATAATCGTCCGAACCGATCGGAGCAGCCGGATTCGCAAGGAAAGGCTGCCGAGGCTGATGAACCTGATCTGGATTTTGACTGTGTCTTTGAGTTTGACAAGGTTCACGATCATGATTGTAACTATTCGGCTTCCTGATCTCCACCACATCGTCACTACTACCGACCCGGTCAATTCTCGATACAGACGGCTGAGACGGAGCCGACGAGGAGTTCATCACATTATCGTCGGCATGAGACGCCGAAATCTCACTGGGGGCGGCGTATTCTTCAAGGAATCTCTCCAACGCCCAGTCCGATTGGCTCCGGTTCATCCCCGCCGACGGCGACGACGAAGGACCATTCGCAGCCGCCGCCGCCGCCGCCCAGAACGATTCGGCGAAATCATCGACTGAGAAAACGCTGTTCATGATCTCTAGTAAAACTCCTACCCCTATCTCCTGCGTCTCGCTCGCACTCCCAATTCCCAATCCCGTCCGCGAATTCGCATATGCGAAAATACCAATCTCCTTGTCCTAAAGGTTTTGACGAGGGCTGATCTCCTGATTGAAGGTCCACGATCCCATCTCCAAAGGATCATCCACGTGGATGCATTGGTGGTTGTTTGGTGACGTGTTTTTCGGCGATTGGAGGTATTGTTGGCTGCGGGTGGGATCAAGAGCATGTGATTTGTGGGTTAGGCCACTGATGGCTTAAAAGTAGGAGAAAGAAGGGGAACAAAGGTGTGATGTGTAAGGGTGGGACAAGTGTAAAGTCAGGCCCACGTAGGGTCGCGGCTTTGGGGTCTTTTGGAAAAGCTTGATGCGATGCGAGAGCGAATTCTCAAGCTGCCACCATGAGAGGGTTTCGGACACAGATAGCTTTCAACTTTGGCTCATGTTTTAAGTTAATACTATGAGCGTCAAATATCTTTTATTTTTAATGAGTAAAAGTATCAAATTTATTACTAATATTTTATTTTAATTAGAGCCAATTCCAACATTAAATTTTTTTTGTCTCAAAAAGCTAACGAACTAGGGAAAAAGTAGTATGTTTTGAAATTTTATGGTAATGATATAACTTTTTAATAAATTTAAAGATTTCAGGTAATTTATTCTTTTTTTCTTATAGTCATAGAGCTTCATATTAGATCCATTTTGTGGTTTTGGCCAACGTGATTTTTTTCCTATTGGGTTCTTTTTCACCAACTCTTCCTTGTTGACTTTTTAGTTCTAAAGCCGCCGGAATCAAAGATCTAAGTTTCAAATCTGATTTACTTCTATGTTGGCTTAAGATCCAAGTTTTGCATGTAAAAGATCAAATTTAGTTTTTTGGTTCAGGGCTATCATAAAAAAACCGATAGCAAAAAGAGAAAAAAAAAACTCTAACTGCTATCAAAATAACTATGGTTGCTGGGCGACAATGACAAAAGCTAGAGCCAATGGTGACCCCACCTAATAGGGGTTTGAAGGAGATTTCTAGCCACATATATAGGGCTGGATTTGCATTGGTTTGTAACTCTAATGAGTCATTTCAGAGTTTAGAAACTTGATGGATGAGATTAGATACAAGGAACTTTGACCTATAAACCCTTTTATTTTTAACTTGAATTGACCTATAAGATAAAAAATGAATAAATTACCTCAAATGCTCAAACTTTGTTAAAAGTTACATATCACTCTAAAATTTCAAATTTTGCTACTTTTTCCTCTTTTTCATTAGCCTTTTTAGTGGTTAGTGGACAATTTAAGCCAATTTTAAAATATTAGCGGGCAATTTGAACCATTTTAAATTATTAGTTGGAATATAGAGCAAAAAAAAATAATGACAGATTTGGTCCCAACTTAAAGTATTAGTAGCAAATTTGAAATATTTGCCTTTTTAAATTGGTACAAGAGAGGTTACTAACCAAGTGAGAATTTGAAAATCATGCCTCATTCCAAGACTTGGTTGTTATTAACAAAAGGGTCTAAGTGTAATGTTAATAAAGATAATACTTTCTTGATCTCAATTCATAAAAACTTAGGTTTTTTATTATATGAATTTTGAGATGTGCTATTCAAGTTTGTGTCTTGGAAAGAAAAACAAGTTTATACTCTAAACCGCATCTACTATGCATCAACTCTTTTGACATTAAAAGTGACATTACTTGTCAGCCATTTTGAGAATTCAAAATCATTGCAATTAGAGAAAAGACTGAGAGATAGACTATTATAATAACGGGTATTCTTGGTCTTTCATTGGAAGAGACCCCTGAATTCTAGTGGGGTATGCTTTTAATGAATGGTTGAGATCATATTATTAGTAAAACAGTCAGTCTCACTGTCACTATTTTGAGATTATATTAAACAAGGAATACTATCTCATATTCCTTGTAACCTTTGCTATTTTGGGCCATCATAATTCTTTGTAATATTTCAGTATCTAGTAAGTTATTTTATCATATTACTCTTCAAACTATTATTTCAACTACAATATTTATTTTTTCTTCATCTTTATTAGTTTACGTGAAAAAAGTGGATAACAAATACAAACTTTTCCTTTTTTCAAATTTTCATGCCAAAACTAAAGGTTTTAAGAAATGCAAGACAGGAAATAGTATTTTAAGCATATACATATAGAAGGTTGAAATTTTGCCCAAAAAATAATTAAAATAAAAATAGAACATGTGGATAGGAGTGGATTCCAATTCATGAATTCATGTATTCGGATTCCGAGAAGAGTTAGGAGTTGGTAGAGTTTTTGTTTTGTAACATCTCTCATAAAAACTACAAGCTTTAGAAAACGTTTTCTACGCACTAATCCTAATCCTATTTGATTTTTATTTTTTACATAGAAGAATCGTACAAGTCGTACAATTTAAAACATACTGTACAAAGTTATACAATTTAGACATATAATATAGAGAAAAGAGAAACACCTATTTTTCCTTGACATTATGTAACCATTTCGCCTGAATAGCCGGAACAATCACATTTGAAATTGTTTTAAGCTTTTAAGCTTTTAGATCATCAACCACTTCCCAGCTGGACGCTATTAAAGTTTTATTTCAAGTACAAGCCATGGTATAGATTGATAGAGGGGTGAATAGCACCACTAATATCAAATCTTTAACCCCTATTGTATATTGGTGCTCCACTTTTGTTTGTTGCAAACTGATCTCAAATCTTTATTGTTCATTGCATGGTGGTTCATAGCTCTAATAATACTTAATTTGGAATAGAAACAGTAAAATTTTATAATTTGAAAGATCTATCAAATATTAATTGTTAAAAAACAATAGCATTGTTTGAATTTATGAAAAACAATTGCTGAATAGTTTAAATTAGATTTTTTTTAAAGAGAAAGATATATCATTAAACTGAGAAAAACATATACAAAAGCCAAAACGTCCGAAAGAGCATAGCAACAAAAAACACCTCAACAGACAACAAGACAGCAGCAAGCAGAACAATACAAAGAGAATCACAATCACAATCTGGCCTTAAGCATCAACCAGCAAAGCCTCAGAACTGAAAACACCAACCCAGCTGTTGACACCCAATTTCGTCCGGGTGTTTTAAAATTTTAAAAACATTTTATTAAAAAAAAATTAATTTAAAAAAAATATATATTACTATTATTATTAAAAAAATTTAATTAGTTTAAAATATATTTTTGTTTTGTGAAAATTTGATTTAAAATGATATATGTGTGAATATGTGTATGTTTGAAATAAAATAAAATTTCATGAAAAAAATGACAAAAAATTAAAAGTTTGAGGTAAAAATGACAAAATTGAGAAGTTTCGGGAAAAATTGACAAATTCTAAAAGTTTCAGGAGCATTTGGTAGTTTGTCACATAAAATTTTGAGCCTGCCGACGTTTCTGGCCCAAATTGACAGAAAACGACAAAATTGTCAAAATCAGAAGCTTCAGGAACTTATCCAGAGGCTGAGAGACGTAAAGGACTGAAATTGTCATTTTACCAACTTAAGAGATAAGTTTTGATTATTTTTATTATTTAATTAGGAACAGTTCAGCCAAGCTCCTTCTATAAATACCCCCCAAATTCAGTGCTGAACATATAGAAAATCAGAGAAAAAAAGTTTAGAGCTCCATTTTAAAAAAAAGAAAAAAATGCAGCCTTAGCCCTCAGCCTCTCCTCTATTTCTCCATAAATCCCAAAATTCTTCCTTTGTGACGAATATACCATCTTCTTCCCTCATCCGTTTCTTTTTGTTCTCTTTCTCTCTCCTCTCTCTTGCTTCGTTTTACCTCGCTCTGCCACCGTCGTTCGGCCCAGACACGCCTACCGTCGCAGTCCCGTCGCCGTCCCGCTGCCGTCAGTTTTGCGTTCTCTCCTCTCCGGATTTCTTCACCGCCGTCACCGCCCCTCGCCGTCCGCTGCCTCGCCGTGCCTGGCCGTCGCGTCGCCGCCGTGCTCGCCAGCTCCTCCCCCTCCGCCTCGCGCCGGACCACCCTGCCCTTCCCTCCTTCCCTGCCGCCAGCAACGCCTCCCTCTCCTTCGCGCGTCCTCTGTTATCAGAATTCAAAAAAATTTTGTCTTCAAAGGTTCAATTCTCATTTCATCCTTCAATTTTTCAACTTCTTACTATTTGGTCACTAACCTTTTATTTTGTTCTTGCAGAATTAATTCCTAACTATTTTAATTTTTACTTGTTTTACTTATTTGTTATTATTACTAACCCTTTTTTTTTTGTTATTAACTTACTAACAACTAACTTTTAATATTATTATTGTTACTAACCTTTTAATTTTTGCATTATTACTAACTTTTATAATTGTTGTTAACAATTAATTAACTTTTTATTATTGTTGTTAATTAATTAATTTAATTAACTTGGCTAACTTTTTATTATTGTTGTTAATTAATTTAATTAACTTGTCTAACTTTTTATTATTTTTGTTAATTAATTAATTAACTTGGCTAACTTTTATTGTTGTTAATTAATTAATTTAATTAACTTGGCTAACTTTTATTGTTGTTAATTAATTAATTTAATTAACTTGACTAACTTTTTATTATTGTTGTTAATTAATTAATTTAATTAACTTGACTAACTTTTTATTATTGTTGTTAATTAATTAATTTAATTAACTTGACTAACTTTTTATTATTGTTGTTAATCAATTAATTTAATTAACTTGACTAACTTTTTATTATTGTTGTTAATCAATTAATTTAATTAAACTTGGCTAATTTTTATTATTGTTGTTAATTAATTTAATTAACTTTGCTAACCTTTATTATTATTTATTTTTAAAGTGGATGGCCAAAAAGCCCCACTTTATTATTATTAATTTTCCTTTATATAATTTTTTTTTTAATTTAATTCACCTTTACCCTTACTTAAATAAATAAATGAAAATTAAAAGAAGATTATTTTTTAAGTCTAATAAAAATAATTTTTTAAAAAGCCAATTATTTTTATTTTTCTTTTATAAATTGAATAATTATTTAAATAATAAATAACTTTCACTAAAAAAAAAAAAACTAAAAGAAAGATAAGAAAAAGATAAGAAAGATAAGATAAGATAAGAAAGATAAGAAAGAAAAGAAAGAAAAGAAAGAAAAATATAGAAAATAAAAATTTTTAGATTATTAATGAATCTAAAAATTCTATAACAAAAAGAATTACGAATTAGTAATTAAACTAATAATTAATTCCATAAAAATAAGAATTAAATAATTAACTATAAATTAAATCAACTTACATATCCGGATGATCCGTCAGGATCTGCGGTTTAAAAAAATATCACCCTTTTAATTAAATAAATTAAATAAAAAAAAAAGATAAAAATCCATATTTACAATATGGATTAAATTATTTAAAAGTTCACCAAATTCCGTGTCCAAATGACTCGGCAGAGTCCATGGTTCGGAATCAAAAATCTTCCGTGTCCAAATGACTCGGCAGAGTCCATGGTTCGGAAGTATAAAATTTCATACAAATTAATTAATTTAAAAATCCACATTTCGACTAATCCAGTTAAAATTTCTAATTTTGAAAATTAACTGAGAATTATTTAAAAGCAAAGCAAAACAAAATTAAAATCAACTAAGGTGCCAATTTTTGGGCGTTTTAACAAAGTTGTTTTAACGTAACCGTACTCCCGATCCCCGAACTCTCGCAGACCAATTTTAAGGTGATCAATCGACCTAAGAAAACTGATTGGTGGCGACTCCAGAAAACCCGACGTTGCCACAGCTTGGCGACTCCGCTGGGGAGTCGACGTTAGTGAGTCAAGCCTACAAATTGATTTGTTTTGATTTGCTTTGCTTATATTTATGTGGATTTATATGTTATATTTACTTAGGTAAACATGCATTATGCATTCACAATATGAAGCTCTATACCCGAGCTTCTTCAAAGCGAACACGTTCTTTCCAAGCGGAATTGGTGTTGTTGTCCTTGAGAGGCCATGGTCTCCAAGCCTTCACCGGTTTCAAAGTAGCAAAGTAGTGTATTGCCTTCTGAGACGGTTAGTCTCTGCATGGGCCCACGAAAAGCTACGACTCGAATTAATCCATTCCTTACATAAACCCTAGAGGGTAAGGAATCGGGCTGTCACTATAATTTAGTGACGGGATTCGGGAACTATCCCTTGCCTTTTTGATAAGCCACCTTATGCAAATAGAACTCCCCACTTAACCATAGAACTGACCATAGAATTTTTACCATTTTACTAACGCCATAAGCATATCCTTGTTATGCTGTGTTGTTACTTTACACTTTTCTTCGTATGGTTTTAACTTGTTTATCCATAATACTTTATGAGTTGTTAATTGCTATTTAACTTATTAATAACCTTATCTTTCTTGTGCAATTATTCTTCATGCATCAAAACCACGCATCAAATTATGCTAACTTTTTGGTCTTTATAATGACAACTAAAAGTTTTGAAGTTCCACAATAGTGGATAAGCAAACTCACTCATCGCATGCATGCATTACATTAATCACGTTCATATAAAGTCTGATAAAAACATAATCTCACTTTATATTGCATGCATCCATTACATCAATCACGTGCATACAAAGTCTGATAAAAACATAATCTCACATTGCATGCATGCATTCATTGCATCAATCACATACATGTAGAGTCTAATAAAATAAATCTTACTTTAAAAAGGGGTAAAATTGGACCTCAACACCGATATCCAACTCGGCTCCAAACAAGATTAATGGCAGAACAAGCCGAAGGACGTCTCATGGAGATGGAGTCCAAGATTGAAAGTATGGCAGAACAAATGAGACAATTGATGGAAATAATCAAAGGGAAAGCAACTCAAGTTCCCATCAAAGAAGCACAAGATCCCACTTATCCTCCGGGATTCACCCCACAACGAGTCTCAGTCCAAGAAAACCTGTTTCAGGAACCAGGACAGTTTGCTAGTGTTCACCTGAAACAAGACACTGTGTATGAAGAGAAGAAGACACCACCAAAGGAAGAAGGAGAATCTCAAAAACTCGAAACAATAGAGAAGAGACTGCGAGCCATTGAAGGAGGTAATATATTCGGATCTCTTTTAGTGGATGACCTCTGCTTAGTGCCAGACGTCGTAATCCCTTCGGACTTTAAGGTGCCAGATTTCGTGAAATACGATGGAACGAGTGATCCCATCACTCACATCACATTGTTTCTAAGGAGACTACAACCACTCACAAAAGATGAAAATGTGTGGATTGCACTTTTTCAGGAAAGCCTCACAAAATCAGCATTACAGTGGTATCTAAGTCAAGGTCCAAGAAACATTAAAACTTGGAATGACCTTGCTCAGGCCTTCATCGTCAATTATAAACACGTTATGGACTTGGCTCCAGATCGCCAAACTCTCCAAAACATGGAGAAGAAAAAGCCAGAAACTTTCAAGGAATATGCCCAACGGTGGAGGGACTTAGCTGCACAAGTTCAGCCACCCATGACAGAAAAAGAAATGGTCACTTTGTTTGTCCAGACACTGAAATACCCATATTATGACAAACTCATCGGCAATTCGGCAACTAATTTCTCCGATGTCGTCATGTCTGGAGAAAGGATCAAGCATGGGATTAGGACCGGGAAGATTACCGAGTCCTTTAATGATCCTATGAAAAGAGAAGGACCATCTAGAAGAAAGGAGGACGAAGTACAACAAATAGGACGCGGAAGAGAGATTCCCCTCGTAGGTACTGTGGCTACCGGGCCTCGCCTATTCTATTCTACCAATTGGCCCAACAATTATCCTGTCCACAGACCTAATCAATTACAGCCACCTGTTCTGACCCCTCCAGTACCTGCACAAAGACAAAGAGAAGTCTTTGCACCAATTCCTATAACTTACACTGAGTTGTATCCAAAACTCATTAAAAGACAATTCATCTGTCCAATTCCTACAAAGCCATTCAAACCCCCATATCCAAGGTGGTATGACCCCAACATAACTTGCCCATATCATGATGGCGTTACAGGCCATGGCCTGGAAAATTGCATAGCATTGAAACGTACAGTCCAACAATTAATCGAGTCAAAATGGTTGGACTTTTCCGATGAACCAAACATCGCTCACAATCCATTGCCGCCTTATCAATCAAAACCAGTCAATGTAATAGAAGAACACCAGCCGATAAAGAAGTCAGTCAACGGTATCATAACCCCTCTTAAGCATGAATATTCATGCCTTCTGAAAGAAGGGGTTATCATCCGGAAGTCTTCTTTTAAACATGAAGAAGTCAAAGATGAGGACTGGTGTGACTTTCATGACAGTAAAAGTCATTCTATCCAAGAATGCTCAGAATTCCGTGAAAGTCTACAAAGGCTCATGGACTCATCCCAACTCATCATTTCTACGTCGGATAAAGATGATGATGTAAATGTGATCACTAAAGAACGGGAAGTCAATGCTACGCCAAAACCACTAGTTATACCAATTTCAAAATCTATTGTCAAGCCTTTAAGAACTCGAGTCCCGAGGTCATTCCTCTATGAATCAGACAAGGCTGTTCCATGGAGCCATGATTACACTTCCAACATCACATCAACTCCGTTAGAAGTTAGGAGTATGACTAGAAGTGGTCCATGTTACTCTCCAGAACAAATGTACAAGCTTCGACAAGATAAGAACGTCACAGACCCAACAAGTGAGCCTTTAGATACAGATACATCCAAAGAGCAAAAGATGTCTCAAGAGGTGACAGATGAACAAACTACTGAGTTTCTCAAACTCATGAAGCAAAGTGAGTACAGCGCCGTGGAGCAGTTAAACCACCTGCCAACAAAGATCTCCATACTTTCACTACTCATAAGCTCTGATGCTCATCGAGAAACCCTCCTCAAAGTCTTGAATAAGGCCTATGTTGAGCCAGATATTTCAGTGAATAATTTTGACCACCTCATCAACAACATCACCGCACAGAATCTCATCACATTCACTGACGATGAGATACCAGCAGAAGGAAGGGGTCACTCTAAGGCTCTATATATTTCAGTTAAATACAAAGATTGAACTATGACTAGAGTTATTGTTGATAATGGGTCAGCTCTAAACATAATGCCAATTGAGACCTTACACAAGTTTGGTATAGACTCATCATACCTCAACTACAGTCATATCACTATTCAAGCATTTGACGGGACGAATAGAAATGTCGTTGGAAAAATAGAGCTGCCAATAGAGATCGGCCATTGTGTCTTTCATATCACATTCCAAGTTATGGACATTAATCCTTCTTATACTTGTCTGTTGGGAAGACCATGGATCCATATGGCCGGAGCAATTCCCTCCTCATTACACCAAAAAAATGAAATTCATTTTTGAAGGAAAGTTAATCACAGTCTTTGCTGGTGAAGACATTCTACTATCATCCATACCAACGGTAGCAAAGATCAAATGGCCTCCTCTTCCAAGTTGGTGTGACCCAAATCCCAAATGTAACTGAAAAGTCTGTGGTGCTGAAACTCAAGGTCCAACAATTGGTCGAGTCTAAGTTGCTAGGCCATGATGTGATTGATAATTGAAAGTGAAGATTTTGAGCTGAAATTACATTGATTTTGGAAGGGTTCCAAGTCAGATCTGACCTAATAATCCGCACACACCTTTGAATGACAGGGAATCCTTTGAATAAACTTGTATCTTTGAAAGCTTGCAAAAGTAATCTAATAGTAAAAATCTCCTAGATTTAGTCCAGAATCTAGGGTGTAGTCTTTGTTAAATGGACACCTGCTATTCTTTTTCTGGTACAACAAAAAGATGTAATGCGTGCATTCTACTACTTTCCATTTTTACACTCTTTGCCATTATACTATCCATTATTGCTATCACACTTTACTTTTTGACAACTGGTAATTCTTTTTGTTCTCCAACAAAAAGATGTTATGTGTGCATTCTACCACTTTTTAATTCCATTATTACATCTACACATTCTACCAATTTTTACCAAAAATTCAATTATTACACCTACACATTCTACCACTTCTTACCAAAAATTCCATTTTTATATCCATCTCTCACTCCTTTCCATTATACTATTCATTATTGCTATCACACTTTACTTTGAAAACGATACTACTCGTGGGTGAAAATAAAAAGTTAAGGGAGATTTAATAGTGGCGATCTTGAAAGTGCTGTCAAATCTAGTAAGAAGGATTTCATATGTTGCACCCCAACTCTCAAAAAAAAGAATTCATAGTGGTTATCAACATCCTTGCAAGAAGTCCGGGATTAGCTTCCAAAGAAGTTAGCTCTCATATTAAATGACCTCAGTGGCCTCCCAATTCTCACAAATGCTCAATACAAAAAAAAAATTCTCAGTTTTTCGCAACACAAATTCCAACAAAGGAAAGAAGTTCATCCCTTCCATCAAAAGCCATTAAAGGGAAAATCCAAAACAAAAAAAAGAAACTGAGAGCAAACACAAGCAACTAAGGCCACTTGAATCATTTCACTTCAAGAGGGCTATGATCTCAGTTCTTTGCAACACAAACTCCGAAAAGAGAAATTCATCCCTTCCATCAAAAGACAACAAGGGAAAATTCAAAACCAAAAAGGACTGAGAACAAGCACGAGCAAGCAAGGCCACTTGAGTTATCTCACTTCAAGAGAGTTATCAAGTATGTCATCACCATAGCTCACAAAAAAAAAAAGGGAAACAAAAAAAACAAAAAAAAAAAAAAAGGAAAAAGGGCTCAAACTAGAGCAAAAGAAAAAAAAAAGTGAGCTATGGATTCTAGACTGAAAACCTGCAAAGGCGGTCTAGAAGACAAAAGCAACTTTCAAGCCAAGCATACATAAAGATCACAATAGTTGGGGGGCAACAGATGAGGTCTAACTTTCTGGAAAGAGTGGCAAGTTGAGATCATCACTATTGAGTTTTTCACCATAATCAAATTTGCTCACGAGTAGTATTAAAAGACCCTTTTTCCACACCACTTAAATTTAACTTTTCTCAAACCGAACATCCTCATTCAGTTAAAAGGCTATCATTGCGAACCATGTTTCTACCTTATTTAATACTGCTCACGAGTAGTATTAAAAGACCCTTCTTTCACACCACTCAAACTTAACTTTACTCAGACCTAATATTTACCTCTTAATATCATTCTCATTCAGCTAAAAGACTGCAACAAAAAACAAAAAAAAAACATTCAAACTTAATTTTCTTCACACCTAACAGTTACCTTTCGATATCATCCTCATTCAGCTAAAAGGCTATCCTTGTGAATCATGTTTCTACCTTATTGTCTTGCACAGTTTATGTCTTCGAGTTGGAAATGGAAGAATGGCAGGATATTTTAATTAAAAACAAAGACCGTAAATTACTTTGTCAAGCTTTGCAAATTGATGAATGTTTTTCTTTAAGGCCAAACCATTATTCATTAATGTATGTAGACTTAAAAGTGAGGAGATAGCTTGAGTCTTTCTTTAATTAGATGTGGTTCTTGTAAGAGAAATTTACGATCAAGTGCCATCACAAAGGTCTAGAAATGCTCGACCTTCTGTTAAATCAAAGGCGAGATGATACCTTTTATCCACATAAATACCATATTCAGGGGGACAAAGTAGTCTCTACGAAGCATAAGAAGGGGATTGCCAACAAAGAAGCTCAATAGACAAGGGGGCAAGTCTTATGGATCAAAACATGAGTTCAAGGAAGAGCAATCATTCAGATTATAACATTGGGATAAGTAAGTGTCGGCACGGTCACAAGAAAAGGGGCAAAGCAGACATTCAAAGTAAAGCCTTTGATGGTATCAAATCCATGACAATGGATGAGTACCCGAAAGAGATATAAATTATGAGGCGGGCCAACTTTAAAGAAATTGAGGCCAAAATTCAAGAACAAGTCAAGGAAAGGGGATTTTGAAAAGAGTTGGGCTTTTGAGGCAATGGACAAGAGCTGGAAAGCATAAAGAGATTCAATGATAGTCCAAGAAGGCCATCACAAAAGAGGATCCAGTAAAACAAAGACATAAAGAACTAGATCCATACAAAAAAAAAAAAAAAAAGCCATTAGTTACACATGCTCTGCATTCATGCATTTCATATCATGCATACATAGCATACAGAACAGGAATCAAATGGGAAGCACATCCACGGCACAGCTACAGCAGTATAAGCCGAGATCTCAATAACATCAGTTCTTACCAATCTATCACTGGATACACAGCTAATATGCGAGACCAACCCGCATCAGGAATTCAAGGATAAGGTAGACAATATTGTCAAAAGCTTGGCTACCGATTCAATAATCGAGGCTACACCTGGAAGGATAGGATTGACGCCAGCTAGTAGTATCCAAGATAAGAGATAGCTATAGCCAAGGATAAGGCAGATATCAAAAAGGATAAAGTAGACAATATTGTCAAAAGCCTGGCAATTGATTCAATAATCGTGGCTACACCTGGAAGGACAAGATTGATGCCAGCTTAGCAGCATCTAAGATAAGAGATAGCTGTGGTCAAAGATAAGGCAGACATCAAGAAATATTGTCGTTGAAAATTTGTCAAAAGTGGACAATGGATTCAATAGTCAAGGACTGGATCAATGTCATGCCTTACGAGATATCAAAGATAAGAAATATCTATGATACCAAAATAAAGTAGGATCCACTTTTCCGGTTAAACGGCGGATACGGTACTCCGTGACTCCCAAGTCGGTTCTCTCAGTTGCCCATAATAACTGATTCTTTCCTCTCTTCTTTCTTTTACTTCCCTCTAGAAAATGGATCCTACTCTTTCTGTCTTACGAAAATATTTTCCTTCTCTCCCAATGAACATTCTCAAAAAGATCTACCAAGTTCGCTGTGAACGATTAAGAGTTCTGATGCACAAAGGAATCCCTGAAGATGTGCGGTGGTTAATCGAAGTCAAGGTTCGTCTGGCAAGTGAAATCCCAGAGGCATTTGTGTCTCACATGCCTGGTATAGGCAAAAGCTCTTATGCCAAAAAGCGAAGAGCGAAAAGGTTACAAGTCTGCCATAAATGTGGACGGTGGACTTGTAATACTAAATGTCGTTCTTTAGGGATGATCTCTGATAATCGAGAAGATAAAATACGATTCATTAAGAATGGCCTGAGTAAGGACTCGTTGGATGATATCCAATTAACTCTTGAGACGCATTCTTGTGGATCTGTGCAACGTGAACTTCTTGGTTTATGGAGCATTTTTCATGAAGAACGAAACCGTTACAGTCCCGGGAATCTGACTGTAAATGACCCTGTTTGCCAGCTTGTAAGAAAACTGGATGGGAAGCAAATCCTCGACTCATAGAAGCCGTTAATGCCGTTACTGGACGTAAAACCAGTGGAAGATGTGAGCCACAGTCACAATCACTGTACATACAATTTATCATATTTAAAATTTTCCATTTTTCTTTTAATAATGTATTTACTCCCGTAAGTGTAATCGACACGTTATCCATTTCATCGCTATAAATGCATGTTCTTCTAGTCGGTTATCTAAGTTTCCTTCAATAACTAATTCCTTTCCATCATCTCTCAAATTCTTCTCTCATCAATGGATTCTACTCTTTCTATCCTGCGAAAATACTTTCCTTCTCTTCCAATAAAAGTCCTTAAAAAGATCTACCTTGCTAGATGTGAAAGAATCAGAGTTTTTACACGCAAAGGCATACCCGATAATGTGCAGTGGATAATTGAAGCTAAGGTCCGTTTGGCGGGTGAAGTTCCAGATGCATTTATGCCCCGCATGCCCGGTTTAGGTAAAAGCCGTTATGCCAAAAGGCGAAGAGCAAAGAGACTAGGCGTGTGTTATAAATGTGGGCGATGGAATTGTAATACTAAATGTCGCTCTTTAGGATACATCTCCATAAATCGTGAAGATAAAAGAAAATTCATTAAGAATGGCCTGCGTAAGGAATCTCTGGAAGATATCCGAGAGACTCTTGAAACGCATTCTTGTGGAAAAGTGCAAGGTGAAATTATCGGTTTATGGAGGACTTACCATAAAGAACGAAACCGTTACAGTCTTGGGAATGTGACTTTAAACGACCCTGTTTGTCAGTTTGTAAGAAAACTGGATGGGAAGCAAATCCCCGACTTATAGAAAGCATTGAAGCCATTACTGGACATGAATCAGTGGAAGATGAGAGCCACGGTCATGATTCCTGTACATATAAGCTGTCATTTGTCTTTTCTTTTGACAATAATGTACTTGCTTCTGTAAGTGTAATTAACGCATTATCCCTTTCATCACTATAAATATGTGTTAGTTATTTTCGTTTCCTACAATCACTAATTTCTTTCTTTGCCTCCTTCATCAATGGAGTCTTCTCTTTCCGCCCTACGAAAGTATTTTCCTTCCTTCCCAATAAATGTTCTTAAAAAGATTTATCAAGCTAGATGTGAACGATTCAGAGTATTTATGCAGAAAGGCATTCCTGATAATGTGCGGTGGCTAATTGAAGCTAAGGTTCGTTCAGCTGGTGAAGTTCCAGAAGCATTCTTTCCCCGTATGCCCGGCTTTGATAAAAGCGCTTATGCCAAAAAAAGAAGAGCAAAGAGGCTAGGCGTTTGTCATAATTGTGGATGGTGGATTTGCGGCAATAAATGTCGTTCTCCAGGAGTGATCACCAGAAATCGTAATGATAGAATAAGATTCATTAAGAATGGCTTGCGTAAGGAATCTCTAGAAGATATTCGAGAGGTTCTTGAAGCGCATTCTTGCGGAATAGTGCAATTTGAGGTTGTTGGATTATGGATAATTTTCCAAAAAGAACGAGATCGTTACAGTCTTGGGAATCTGACCCTAAACGACCCTGTTTGCCAGTTTGTGAGAAAGCTAGATGAGATGCAAATCACCGATTCATAGAAAGCATTGAAGCCATTACTGGACGCAAAGCCAGTGGAAGACGAGGATCAAAGTCACGATTACTGTACATGCTAGCTGTCGCTTTTGAAATTTTCCTCCCCTTTTGGTAATAATGTATCCACTCCTGACGTGAACCAAAGTCACGATTACTGTACATGCTAGCTGTCGCTTTTGAAAATTTCCTCCCCTTTTGGTAATAATGTATTCACTCCTGACGTGAACCAAAGTCACGATTACTGTACATGCTAGCTGTCGCTTTTGAAATTATCCTCCCAATAATGTACCCACTCCTGACATGAGATATAGTTATGATTACTGTATATAGCTGCCACTTTTTAAAATTTTCCTTCTCTTCCAACAATCACGTACCTACTCCTGACGTAAGCTACAGTAGTGACTACTGTACATACTAGCAGCTATTTTGAAAATTTTCCTCCTCTTTTAACGATAGTGTACCCATACCTGACCAAAGTCATACTCGTGACTACTGTGAATAGCTAGCAATAATGTATCAATTCTTGAAAATAAAATTATTGCCTTATCTCTTCATCTCTATAAATATATCCTCTTTTCTCACAAGGGTAAGGATAGGAATGGAGAAAACCCCAACTCGTAAATCCCGAAGTATTTGTGTATTTTCTGGGGCTTTTCCTGGAAAAGATGAAGAGTATTTAAAAGCAGCCAACCATTTGGGAAGAGTATTAGCTGAGCGAAAAATACATTTAGTTTATGGAGGAGGTAGTGTCGGATTAATGGGAGGTGTAGCATCAGCAGCATCTCTAGGAGGAAGTCAAGTTCTGGGTATTATCCCTGGACCTCTGAAATTTATTTCTGGGGGCACGATTGGAGAAGAATTAGTGGTTAAAAATTTGCAAGAGCGTGTGTTACAAATGCTTTTAAATGCTGATGCTTTTATCGCTCTACCAGGTGGTTTTGGCACATTGGGAGAAGTCTTTCAAATTGCTTCCATGGCCCAACTTAATTTGCATAAGAAACCCATTGGGCTTTTGAATGTTAACAATTTCTTTACAGGTCTGATAGCTTTTATGGATTATGCTATGCAGAAGAATTTCATATCAAGAGTGGCACGGCGAATTATAATATCCGCAACAACTGCTGAAGAATTGTTAGATAAAATACAAGCTTTTGTTCCTGAACCAGATCCAGCAATGATTCAGATAGACTGGACACGACAGTCTTTCCCGACCAGTTCACTCCCATAATGGTCCTCTACTCACCTTGTTGAAGTATTATGGAAGAAAGAAGCGATCTGATCCGTTTTTCTTGTCCTTTAGTTTTATTATCAGCATTTTCTTTCGCGTTTCAGTTTTTCTTTTCAGGGAATTTCTTTTTTTTATAATATAGTTTCGTCCATGCTGATATTAAAACCATAGGACAATGCCTTTAGGTTGGAATGGCTGAGTAAAGAGTAATTTTTGTTACTCTTGAGACGCATCCTATTAGGTCTACTAGGCATAACATTTTGGGGTAGTTAAGCTTTAACCTTATTCGGATGACATATCTCACAAGGGAATCTATATTTACTGAAGAAAATATTAGATGAACCTTGAATATTGATTCCAAACATCCGTTCCATTTACATAATTTGTCAGTGTTATTGTCATCATCAAGATTCACTCGTTTTATCGAAACCTAATTCTTTGCGCTCGCCAATTATGAAAATTCACACTTTCGAAGAAAATTATTCCAATTTCAATTGCTTTCATATAAATTTCGCTCGAGGTCCTAAGGAAAGCTCCTTAGCCTCAAAACCAATTTTCATCATCGGGGTTTTAAGGATGAAACCTTTGCCTAAAAAAACAATCAATTTTCATCATCGGGATTTTAAGGATGGAACCTTTGCCTCGAAAATAATCAATTTTCATCGGGGTTTTAAGGATGGAACCTTTGCCTCGAAAACAATCAATTTTCATCATCGGGGTTTTAAGGATGGAACCTTTGCCTCAAAAATAATCAATTTTCATCATCGGGGTTTTAAGGATGGAACCTTTGCCTCAAAAATAATCAATTTTCATCATCGGGGTTTTAAGGATGGAACCTTTGCCTCGAAAACAATCAATTTTCACCATCGGGGTTTTAAGGATGAAACCTTTGCCTCGAAAACATTCAATTTTCATCATCGGGGTTTTAAGGATGGAACCTTTGCCTCGAAAATAATCAATTATCAATCCGAAGTTTTAAGGATGGAACCTTTGCCTCGAAAACAATCAATTTTCATCATCGAGCTTTTAAGGATGGAACCTTTGCCTCGAAAACAATCAATTATCAATCCGAGGTTTTAAGGATGGAACCTTTGCCTCGACATCAATCAATCAATCCGGGGTTTTAAGGATGGAACCTTTGCCTCGAGATCAATTATCAATATGAGGTTTTAAGGATGGAACCTTTGCCTCGAAAACAATCAATTATCAATCCGAAGTTTTAAGGATGGAACCTTTGCCTCGAACTCAATCAATCATCGAGGTTTTAAGGATGGAACCTTTGCCTCGACATCAATTAATCAATCCGGGGTTTTAAGGATAGAACCTTTGCCTCGAGATCAATCAATCAATCCGGGGTTTTAAGGATGGAACCTTTGCCTCGAGATCAATTATCAATCCGAGGTTTTAAGGATGGAACCTTTGCCTCGACATCAATCAATCAATCCGGGGTTTTAAGGATGGAACCTTTGCCTCGAGATCAATTATCAATCTGAGGTTTTAAGGATGGAACCTTTGCCTCGAAAACAATCAATTATCAATTCGAAGTTTTAAGGATGGAACCTTTGCCTCGAACTCAATCAATCATCGAGGTTTTAAGGATGGAACCTTTGCCTCGACATCAATTAATCAATCCGGGGTTTTAAGGATAGAACCTTTGCCTCGAGATCAATCAATCAATCCGGGGTTTTAAGGATGGAACCTTTGCCTCGAGATCAATTATCAATCCGAGGTTTTAAGGATGGAACCTTTGCCTCGACATCAATCAATCAATCTGGGGTTTTAAGGATGGAACCTTTGCCTCGAGATCAATTATCAATCCGAGGTTTTAAGGATGGAACCTTTGCCTCGAAAACAATCAATTATCAATCCGAGGTTTTAAGGATGGAACCTTTGCCTCGAACTCAATCAATCGTCGAGGTTTTAAGGATGGAACCTTTGTCTCGACATCAATTAATCAATCCGGGGTTTTAAGGATAGAACCTTTGCCTCGAGATCAATCAATCAATCCGGGGTTTTAAGGATGGAACCTTTGTCTCGAGATCAATTATCAATTCGAGGTTTTAAGGATGGAACCTTTGCCTCGACATCAATCAATCAATCCGGGGTTTTAAGGATGGAACCTTTGCCTCGAAAACAATCAATTTTCATTCATCGGGGTTGTAAGGATGGAACCTTTGCCTCGAAATCAATCAATCAATCCGAGGTTTTAAGGATGGAACCTTTGCCTCGAAAACAAATAATCAATCAATCAGTCCATCTTACAACGATAGGAGCTTTCCTATCGTTAGAGGTTCTAAGGACCTTTCCTTAACCTCAAACAAACAATCAATCAATCAGTCCATCTTACAACGATAGGAGCTTTCCTATCGTTAGAGGTTCTAAGGACCTTTCCTTAACCTCAAACAAATAATCAATCAATCAGTCCATCTTACAACGATAGGAGCTTTCCTATCGTTAGAGGTTTTAAGGACCTTTCCTTAAACCTTACTGTTTGGGCGGCGAGAAGATTCTCAATGCCTACCTAAGCCGGACGAAATTTGGTAACGACTTTGCATACATCATGTCCCATGAAGCATGCAAAGGGGGGCAGCTGTTGACACCCAATTTCGTCCGGGTGTTTTAAAATTTTAAAAAAATTTTATTAAAAAAAAATTAATTTAAAAAAAAAATATATTACTATTATTATTAAAAAAATTTAATTAGTTTAAAATATATTTTTGTTTTGTGAAAATTTGATTTAAAATGATATATGTGTGAATATGTGTATGTTTGAAATAAAATAAAATTTCATGAAAAAAATGACAAAAAATTAAAAGTTTGAGGTAAAAATGACAAAATTGAGAATTTTCGGGAAAAATTGACAAATTCTAAAAGTTTCAGGAGCATTTGGTAGTTTGTCACATAAAATTTTGAGCCTGCCGACGTTTCTGGCCCAAATTGACAGAAAACGACAAAATTGTCAAAATCAGAAGCTTCAAGAACTTATCTAGAGGCTGAGAGACGTAAAGGACTGAAATTGTCATTTTACCAACTTAAGAGATAAGTTTTGATTATTTTTATTATTTAATTAGGAACAGTTCAGCCAAGCTCCTTCTATAAATACCCCCCAAATTCAGTGCTGAACATATAGAAAATCAGAGAAAAAAAGTTTAGAGCTCCATTTTAAAAAAAAGAAAAAAATGCAGCCTTAGCCCTCAGCCTTTCCTCTATTTCTCCATAAATCCCAAAATTCTTCCTTTGTGACGAATATACCATCTTCTTCCCTCATCCGTTTCTTTTTGTTCTCTTTCTCTCTCCTCTCTCTTGCTTCGTTTTACCTCGCTCTGCCACCGTCGTTCGGCCCAGACACGCCTACCGTCGCAGTCCCGTCGCCGTCCCGCCGCCGTCAGTTTTGCGTTCTCTCCTCTCCGGATTTCTTCACCGCCGTCATCGCCCCTCGCCGTCCGCTGCCTCGCCGTGCCTGGCCGTCGCGTCGCCGCCGTGCTCGCCAGCTCCTCCCCCTCCGCCTCGCGCCGGACCACCCTGCCCTTCCCTCCTTCCCTGCCGCCAGCAACGCCTCCCTCTCCTTCGCGCGTCCTCTGTTATCAGAATTCAAAAAAAATTTGTCTTCAAAGGTTCAATTCTCATTTCATCCTTCAATTTTTCAACTTCTTACTATTTGGTCACTAACCTTTTATTTTGTTCTTGCAGAATTAATTCCTAACTATTTTAATTTTTACTTGTTTTACTTATTTGTTATTATTACTAACCCTTTTTTTTTTGTTATTAACTTACTAACAACTAACTTTTAATATTATTATTGTTACTAACCTTTTAATTTTTGCATTATTACTAACTTTTATAATTGTTGTTAACAATTAATTAACTTTTTATTATTGTTGTTAATTAATTAATTTAATTAACTTGGCTAACTTTTTATTATTGTTGTTAATTAATTTAATTAACTTGTCTAACTTTTTATTATTTTTGTTAATTAATTAATTAACTTGGCTAACTTTTATTGTTGTTAATTAATTAATTTAATTAACTTGGCTAACTTTTATTGTTGTTAATTAATTAATTTAATTAACTTGACTAACTTTTTATTATTGTTGTTAATTAATTAATTTAATTAACTTGACTAACTTTTTATTATTGTTGTTAATTAATTAATTTAATTAACTTGACTAACTTTTTATTATTGTTGTTAATCAATTAATTTAATTAACTTGACTAACTTTTTATTATTGTTGTTAATCAATTAATTTAATTAAACTTGGCTAATTTTTATTATTGTTGTTAATTAATTTAATTAACTTTGCTAACCTTTATTATTATTTATTTTTAAAGTGGATGGCCAAAAAGCCCCACTTTATTATTATTAATTTTCCTTTATATAATTTTTTTTTTAATTTAATTCACCTTTACCCTTACTTAAATAAATAAATGAAAATTAAAAGAAGATTATTTTTTAAGTCTAATAAAAATAATTTTTTAAAAAGCCAATTATTTTTATTTTTCTTTTATAAATTGAATAATTATTTAAATAATAAATAACTTTCACTAAAAAAAAAAAAACTAAAAGAAAGATAAGAAAAAGATAAGAAAGATAAGATAAGATAAGAAAGATAAGAAAGAAAAGAAAGAAAAGAAAGAAAAATATAGAAAATAAAAATTTTTAGATTATTAATGAATCTAAAAATTCTATAACAAAAAGAATTACGAATTAGTAATTAAACTAATAATTAATTCCATAAAAATAAGAATTAAATAATTAACTATAAATTAAATCAACTTACATATCCGGATGATCCGTCAGGATCTGCGGTTTAAAAAAATATCACCCTTTTAATTAAATAAATTAAATAAAAAAAAAAGATAAAAATCCATATTTACAATATGGATTAAATTATTTAAAAGTTCACCAAATTCCGTGTCCAAATGACTCGGCAGAGTCCATGGTTCGGAATCAAAAATCTTCCGTGTCCAAATGACTCGGCAGAGTCCATGGTTCGGAAGTATAAAATTTCATACAAATTAATTAATTTAAAAATCCACATTTCGACTAATCCAGTTAAAATTTCTAATTTTGAAAATTAACTGAGAATTATTTAAAAGCAAAGCAAAACAAAATTAAAATCAACTAAGGTGCCAATTTTTGGGCGTTTTAACAAAGTTGTTTTAACGTAACGATACTCCCGATCCCCGAACTCTCGCAGACCAATTTTAAGGTGACCAATCGACCTAAGAAAACTGATTGGTGGCGACTCCAGAAAACCCGACGTTGCCACACCAGCCAACCAATAATCATGCAGAAGCTAAGCAGTAACACACGACACCGGCGTAGAATAGACAGCACCAACACCAAACTTCTAGAGGAGATGACCTCTAAACACCTTGTTTGGCCAAAGAATCTGCCTCAAAGTTTCCTGACCTCGATATATGCACAACAGCTGCTTCATAACATGGTAACAACTCACCGTTTTTTGCTAAAATTTTGCACAGATGGCACGGGCTGCGCTCCTTGTTCCTTGTCCAAGATACAGTGTTCTTGGAATCACTCTCGATCCACAACTTTGAGAAAACCAAACCAGGTCTGAGATTAACCATACACAGAGCTTCCCGAATTCCAACAATTTAGCCACATTAGAATCCAAAACACCCACTGATTTGGAGAAGATAGCTTAAGGAGACAATAAATGATCTGTTGGGATCCCCCCGATGGCCCCAGCCACCCATCTATGTTAAACTTCAGCTCCCCAGTCGATGGAGTTGGCCAACTAGGATTAACGACACATGGAGAAATACCGCCAACAATACTCACTAGTTTGAGTTAGAATTTAGAAAATTTGATGTAAGATAGCTTAAATTCAAATTGTTCGGCAATAATTCTTTAATAAATTCAAACTATGTTCTATTTTTTTTAATAATTAATGAGTCATTTAGACTATTAGTTTTTTCTATCTAGAAGTCAGATTTTTATTCTAACTCAGTTTTGCATAGAGTTAGAGAGCAATATACAATGAATTGTAAAGGTTTGAGACCAATTTGCAATGCAATAAAAGTTGAGGACCGACTTACAATGATAACTGAAACTCTGGGACAATGGTGCTTTTTACCAATTGATGTAGGAAACGGTTATAATTTTCTTGTAATGACAATAAAAGTTCCGATATCTGAGTTAAAGTTTTTAAATTATTTCCTAAACATTAAAGGTTGAATTCCCCATATCTAAGATGAGATACAACAAATAAATTACTTGTAAGTGTAAATCTGATCATTATACGTCTTTGATGGCTCAATCGAATTGGCTTAGTGAGTGCAAGACGCAGATTGTCCTACTTTACATGGTCCAGGAATCAGATTGATCCGAGCCATTAGTTCAGGCCCTAAAAAAGACCAAGCCAACAAAACTTTGAGGTACTAAAATGGATATTGGCATAAAAACAAAAATCTGTGTTGTACCAAAGTCTCAACTAGTGGGCTCTATATTCAGAATCGATTATTGTGTTGGGCGTCTCGGGCCGGCTCGTTTGGAAACTGGTCCAGCCTATAATATCATTTTGGACGGCCTCATTATCAGAGTACGGTGCGTCGTTGCCCACTGGAAAGTCCCCATACGACAACGGCAACAAAGGAAGTGGAAACAAACAATATCGTCATCGCCATATTCTTGATCTGAATCTGTGTTCTAGCTTCTGATTTAGTAGTCAAAAGATCGGCAAGGAAAATCAGGTAAGCCGACCTCTTTGTTGGTCGAATCATGGAGTGGAAATTTCTTCCGTCGCCCTTGTTTCTCTTGAACTTGATTCAGATTATTTTGAATTGCTTTCTGGAGATTATTGATGTTAATGTTCTTCCCATCATATCTAGAATGGCGAATAAATCTCAAATCCCGACCAGGAACTCATCTCTCGTCGCCGTTATCGCGGACGAGGTACCGATTCTCTTTCGTCGGCATGTTCTACTGCTTCTTACAAATGCTCAATGCTGACCAAATTGGGTAGTTGTTGAGATTTTAGCATGTTTTGCTAGTTTATTGAGCTTTGCCTTCAGATTTTATTGGATGTGGCTTATTTGAGGAAAACACTTGTATTTTCTTGCGTACCGGATAGAGCGATCCTGCAGAAAACTCAGATAAATTTGATGATGGAGGACCTCTCGGTCTTGATTGGGCAAATTTGGGATCAGGGAATTGTTGGATTTCTTTGTAGCCCAGTAGACTATTCTCCCATCACCCTACTGTGTTTGTCTTGGAAAAGTGACTGATTTGTTTGGCTTAATAGTTTTACTGATAATATTCGTGTATGTCTGGGTGCTAAATGATATTCCCTTCGCCCCAAAACTATTGCAACATATTTTCATTATGGGCAGTGTCAAATCTTTGCAATATTTCCATATTTAGTAAACCACACTATCTTTCAAACTATATCATTTTTAATATTAACCTTTTCTAACTTTCTCAGTTTATGTGTAAAAAGTTAAAAACAAATGTGGAAACAACATATAAATTTTGTTCACTTTCTTAAGCCTCATGCCAAACCAAATGGTTCAATAGATATAAGATGGAAGGAGTAATATTCTTCTTCTTATTTTATTATTACCCTTTTTTGTAAAAAAAAAAACGAACTTGCCGGTGGTTTTTGTAGGATTCATTATATGCAGTAGTTGTATGGTTTTCTTTACTTGAAGTGCCTAGTCAGCATCTATAACTTTTTCTTAGAAGTGTTTTTACACTAGTCTGATCTCCATATGTTGGTTTAGGACACCGTAGTTGGATTTCTGCTTGCTGGAGTTGGTAACGTCGACATAAGAAGAAAGACAAATTACCTTATCGTGGATTCAAGTATGCCATGCAATCTTTTACTCCATAATTCTTGTAGCTTTTTGAAAAATTTGCTCGCATCAGCAAGATTTAGGTCTAAGTTTTGTTTGCACATAGAAGAAGGCTATGTTATTTGCAGTGTGTATAAAATGTTTTGTAGTAGTTGGTCAAGTATCTACTCTTTACTTACGTGCCCATCAAACAAGGAGGGAAACAGCATTCAGTCGACGTGGGAAATAAACTGGTGGTCAACTTACTAATAATTGAACAATACATCTTATTTATTTATTTTCTATTTTGAATGGTAAGTAGTGTGGAGTCTAAGCGTAGCTTGAATCATCATGACTATTCTGATATATATGTTAGAAGCTTTTCAAATATAACCTTGTTGGCAGAAATTTTTTTGAATGTTGGCTGTTTATGATTACTCCAGTAGTGGTCTTAAACTTTAGTCAGTTTACTAATATCCTGTGGCCCATTGAAAGTCAACCTGACCTGCAAGAATGTAGTAACAATCTGGGCAATGCCTTCAGGAAGATTTTCAGTAAGTGACTGCCACTTATAAAGATCAGAAGACAGCTTGCCTCTCAAAATTGAGAATTCTCACACCTGAACAAAAATGTGGCTTCCAACATATAATTGTGAGCTAGTGGAGGAAATAACATAGAAAAAGTTGAAAGAGACTACATGTAATCATATGAGCTGAAGATGTTCTTTCGATGTTCATAGTCTTTGTGTGTTCCATTTGTTATTTTACAAGGTATCTTTTAGGACTATTGTTATTTCTGAAGTTTCACTGAAATTGTGAAGTTCTGCTCATAGAAATATCCTGTATTTTTTTTAGAGACAACTGTCAAACAAATTGAAGATACATTTAAAGAGTTCACAACAAGGGAAGATATTGCAGTTGTGCTGATTAGTCAATATGTAAGTTCTATTGCGTATTGCATATACTTCAGTTTATTGGTCAATACAAATTAAGTTGTCACTGTACGATTCATGCAGAAGGCATGTTTTTACAAGTTTCTTTGCAATTGTTTTGGAGTCTGATTCTGATGATTCCTGTCCCATATGATGAAATGAAAATCTTTGTCAATTGAGCTCTAGATTCTGTTCTAATGATATATAGCTTATTTTCTTATGTCGTTTGATACTCTGATGATGATCTGATGATCCCACAGAAATTTTCTTATGCAAGTTTTCTTGATATATGCTCCTGGACTTGGTATTCTACAAATCTCTAGCTATTACATGTATGGATTAAGAGGGAGTCGAAAGAAAGCTCTGACTAACCATACCTATTTCAGTCTTGTAATGTGAATTTTAAGAAGGTGGTCCTCTATTATTTGTTCCTTTCAGGTTGCCAATATGATAAGGTTCTTAGTCGATAACTACAACAAGCCTGTTCCAGCAATTCTGGAGATTCCATCTAAGGATCATCCATATGATCCTGCTCAGGATTCTGTTCTCTCACGAGTAAAGTACCTCTTTTCTGCAGAATCCGTGGCATCTGGAAGGCGCTAAATGCATAATGAATCTGCTTCATGCCTCTGCTACCTTATGTTTTAGCCCCGTTGAGTTGTACTACTCTTATCGGTCCTGTTTGTGGTCACCAGATTTACCTATATATCTTTAAGTCCTTAGGGAGCCTTGTGATATGGAATGAATTGTTGGCATTTCTTGAATAAATACTACAATGAATAATCCATATAGGGAGATCAGTTCCATTTTCGTACTTAGGCTTTGATGCATCTGTGTGATTGCTAATTACTTTTGTGGCAGCTCATTTATCCTCAACTGGTAATTGAAAGTAGAATTTGTGTTTAAAAATATTTAGAAGTCAATCTGTCGATTAGGTATTTGACACTTGCTTGAAAAAACCTCGGCCTAACTATAGAATTAGCCACCGAACTTATGCAACTCGAGCGAGTTAGTACAAAACTCAGCACTCATTAAAGCTTGGCCCCTTGACTTTGGAAAGGTATGCACTTCAGTACGTTCCCTACAAAAATAAACGAATGGTGTTAGGTTGAGGCTGAAGATACAAACCAACTCAAGCTTGCCGCTGGCCACATCATCATCACCCCAAATGCTAGTACCTTGCACAAGTTGCCCAATGTATTCAGCTCCATTAGATTCATCTGCAATTGTAGTGAAATTGATTTTAGTAACTACAGATGATAAAATCGATTTTTCAACAGGAGATGGAGAAACAAAAATCATTGTTGACTTAGCCAATAACAGTGAAGGCGTAATCAATGACCAATCCTCCTCTGTTGTAGCTCCTACTCAACAAAGACGATATGGCGGTCAACGGGGAGTGGAACCCAGCCCCTGCTCAAAGGTCAGCTCGTCGGATTTCAGATTCATGACAGGTAGTCGAATTCCCTCTAGGTTTGTGGCTCATGGTTTACTCCATTGCCCATGATTTCTCCACCACAACTCACCCTCCCCTTAGTGCAGCAGCGTGGAGCATGGTGGGGTGACAGCGGCCACCCTGGAGCAACTCGTGGTAGGATCAACAATTGGGGTGGCGCACGGTGTCTTCGGCCCCATCGTTTGTGGTGGCCTCTTGTCCCCAAGCTACCCCGAGCCTTTTCGCCGTTCTCCTGCCGTCCCAAGACCTTAGCCCTTTCACAGTTTGCGCATCGTCGTGAGCCCCAAATGCCATCCATTAATTACTATATCAATTGGATTGAAGTGCTTAGCTTTTAAAAGTTAAGGGGCCAAGTTTTAGTGTTTTCTGAGTTTTGAATTAACTGGCTCGAAGTTTGCGCATCGTCGTGAGCCCCAAATGCCATCCATTAATTACTATATCAATTGGATTGAAGTGCTTAGCTTTTAAAAGTTAAGGGGCCAAGTTTTAGTGTTTTCTGAGTTTTGAATTAACTGGCTCGAGTTGGCCAAATTCAGGGGTTATTACTGTAGTTCGGCCAAAAACATTTGACTCCCGATTGGGGGGTTAGGCTGACGTGTAAAAAATTCATCCTTGTTGGAACCGATATTATATTGACCGTGCTTTATAAGAAACACGAGAAACGCGTGGAAGCATCCTTGGAAGTGGAGGAATCAGTCGCGTATGTAATAAAGTCAATTTCGCGTCCTCGGCTTTTGATCAGGTTTCGAAGAAATGAACTTGTTTTTCCATGCTTGGCTCCAACGCAAGTCGTTTTGTCTTGAAACATTTTTCGTGGATTATAAAAAGATTAACTATGACGCCCTCTAGACGTACTTAACAATTTGCTTCTGCCTTCACCCTCAAAGCTCATGATGGCTCTCTGTTTCTCGACCATTTTCGGTTGCTTACTGCCCAAAGTTTCCTCTCGAGTTTCTGATGCTGCAAAAATACCAACCGCAAACAAATCCAAAGGCAGCTCAAAATCGAACAGACCTCCCATAGTCGTTTCCTACTTCCCAGTCAATTCCTAATTGTCACGGCTGTAAATCACATTGAAAGGCCCGGTTCATACAAAAAGCAGTAAAAGCCTGGAGAAATTCAATCCGGAAGGAGGTGAGCCAAGGACCTAAGAACGAAGCAGGATATGGGCAATGAACGACTCATGGGGGATGGGGTTTCTATTGTTGTCCCTCCTAATAGAGTGCTAAAATAGTGTTTGCACTGTTTAACAGTGATTCTGATGCTAGTTTTGAATGAAGCTGTATAGGAAAAAGGAAACATAATTTATTTCTCTTTCAACCGGTGGTCACTGTGAAGAAAAAAAAAAAAACAAGGTTTAAAAATGCTTTAGATTGCTGCTTTCAACGACTTGGTAAAATTTTCTAGCTCCTTCAATCCTTCCTCTGGAGACTTTGCTTCACCCAGACGCTTCACCATAGCACTACCAACGATCACACCATCAGCTCCCCATCCTGCCACCTGCTCAAAGAATTGAGAAAACAAGCAATTAAACTCCTGTAGTGCAAATGAAAGAGAACACACAAAACAAACTAATCAGTTATTGGACCAACCAGTTGGACTTGTTCGGGTTTTGATATGCCAAAACCGACTGCTACAGGCTTAGTTGTTGCCTGTCAGGATAAAGCAGATCATCAGACGCAAATGGTATGTCTCATAAGTCATAAAATAATCATCTAGATGGCCTTAATAAACAAGACGGTTTTCCACGTCATTTTAAAGACAGACCTCTTTAATTTCTTTCAGAAGACTTTCAACTCGATCACTGACGGACGCACGGGCACCAGTTACACCAACGGAACTCACCTATGATGTTAATACCAAAACCACATATTAAAGGATCTTCCAAAAATTTATGAAAAATGTGCAGAGCACAAATGATTCTAAGATAAAGAACTTTTAGGACCCACAAGATAAACAAATCCTTCTGAAACTTTGACAATAGCTTTCATTCTGTCTGTTGGAGTAGTAGGGGTTGTAAGCAGCACCTGAAACCGCCAAACACATTAGCCCTAAGTCTAAAACAGACTGCTTCTGCGCGCCAATTGAAGAGAAGAACAACAGCAGTCCACAAATAACAAAATCAAACAAAACAACTGAGTAGTAAATGAACTTCCATCTTTGCCTTGTTGTGTATCCTAAAGTTAAAATGTGCAAAAGGATTAATTAGACATTTCGTATCCACTGTCTTATTAGTCATCTGGAAGCAGTTTTAACTTGCAATGTTTCTAGATATGATAATTTCTATCAGTTTCTACCAGAGTTCAATGGGTTCTCTCATCCAATGAGCCCTGAATCTTCACGAGCAAATCAAGTTACAAGGCAAGTTAGAAATAATTATGTTCTTCAATTACAGCAGGATTTTACAACGGGATTTTACTTTCAACAAGTCAGATAGCTGAATACATGACTAGAAATCCTAAAACATCTTTTACCAAAAAAAGCTTAAATCAGACAGTAAAAACCAGTGCTCCTTCAAGAATTCTAATAGCTAAATACCAGTTCAATGTCATGTTGGCGAGCTTCCTTTCTCAAAATTTCAGTTTCTTCCAGAGGAACGTCTGGAACCACAATCCCTGCAAAACAGGGGGGAAAGTTGGTAGCATAGCAATGATGAAAGAAAGCTAGGTCATCGGAAGATTTGAACCAATACTAGGTAAGTGTAATATGGTTCAAGGAACAAAAGAAATGTTAGAATCATGAGATGGTCAATAGATCTAAGAACCTTCACTAGAAAACAAGACGTTCTTCACTAGTAAACAAGACGTGGTGTAATGACTAATCAGAAAAGATTCTCAGGTCACCGAAAAGAAGAAAAAGATTCCATTGATCTCTCGCTTTTTGGAAGAAAATGAACAAGAATGATTATCAAATACCAAATAATGATTATCAACTACCAAATTGCATAAACATAAAAAAGAATGATGAAAAGATTCATAGACATTACCATGAACTCCCGCGTCCTTTATGGTGGACATAAAATTCTCTACCCCACGCTTAAGAATTGGATTGTAGTAAGTGAACAAAGCAATTGGACATGATAATTTTGGAATCACCTGTTTAACAAAGATGAATGAATTATGAGAGAACAAAGATAGGTATACAATGCAAAATCTCAGCCAGAAGATCCTTAAAAGTGGCACAAGTCTGGAGACAGATGTACACAGCTGCAACTTTGTCAAACAGAAGAGCATCAGAAATTAGGACTAAATAAAGGACAGAGGACACTCAAATTGTTTGAACTAATATAACACATGCCTCGACATCTATGCATAAAAGTGATAGGATACAACTCGTCAGGGAATTGAAAGGTAAAGTAAGGTCTATGGGTAAATGGATTCAGGTGCTTTAAAAGGAATTAGTGTCATTGAAGATTTCCACAGAGATTTTTGAATGAAGAGATACAATTTAGATGGACTTGAACCAACCATAATGGACTAAGGCAGTATTGAGTTAGGTTTTGCTTTTATTCGAAATGGCATTTGTGATAGTCTCACCTCCTTCAACATTGAAAGGATTGCATTGAAATTGGTCCCTCTTGCCAGTGAACGTGTAGCTGCAGCCTATACAGAAAGAAATATCACCAAAGAAGTAGAAGAAAAAACTAAAATCAGGGATTGAAGTGACAAGAAACCTGAATGACTGGACCATCAGCCAAAGGATCAGAATATGGGAGACCCAGTTCAATTATGTCAGATCCACATGAGTCAAGAACCTTCAGTGCCTGTGCTGTTGTGGAAAGGTCTGGGTCACCAGCAGTGATGTAGGGGATTAATGCAACCTTGAAATATTTTCATCCTTGTCAAAACAGTGAATTATAATCATGCCATGTACTCAACCAGAAACCATGACAACAAATGAACTCACAGATTATAACTAAGCATAAAGGATTCAACCCTTCCAGGCTCCCAGCCCCCAGATTTTATGATAGTTTGGAAAAGATGGCCAATCTTCTTGCATACAATACAATACGCTTGGGAGATGCTAAACATCTCCCACCCTCTAAAACTACTTCTAGAAGTATTTACTCTGAGCAGCCTACCTGTGAGATGACTAATCTACTTATCCTCCTTCCATTTTGTGTTCCAAAAAAATACCATTTTTATGCAAACTTTTCAACTGTTGCATCAAAACTAGGCAGTGTTATAGGTTGGCAATCACTCTATCAACAATAGACCAATTGCCCACAAGCTTTGTTAGGAAAAACTAACAAGAAACATGCACAATAGAAACTTAGAAGAAACATACTTAACTGACTGATACGAATAAATGTCAACTTATACCAAACACAAACTAGGAAGCACTAACCTAGTTCAGTTAATCAGAGTCACCGAAAATTAGACCTTTGTTCTATGCAGTCAACAACCATCAACCAGCTACAATCAATCAATTAGAGAATCCATTCTAAAATCAGATTATGAAATCTACCAATAATTCCCCAATAACTCCCCATACTTAAAAACGAGGACAAATCAAAAGGTAAAACAGAACAACGAAATCCAGTTCCTTTCAGCATAATTTTAAGAATCATGACAAGCACAAACCCATGGAAAAATGCTCAGGGGAAAGATATAAATTGACCACCTACTTTGCCTTCTTTCTTCAATCTGGAGAAAGTCTCAGCGAGACCGACAGCAGGGGCAGCAGTGAGAGTCGCCATGGGGGTGAATCGTTTGGTTGAAACCAAGGATTTCTGGGGAGAGACCCGGATTCGAATACCGATATTGGGTCCAGGTGATTGGACAAAACTCTTGATTTTCAAGGCAGCAGCCATTGCAGAGCCTGTGAGCGCGGCGGTGCAGGGTTTTTGACTTATCACTTGTCGGGTAAAATAACAATTTCGTTTTTTTTCCTTTTATGGCAATCGATCAGGTGCCATCAATATTTAGCGCATTTTGGCTTGGGTTACCTATTTCTGTCTGTCCTGGACAAGAAAATCTGATTTGCTTCTTTAATTTTGGGGTTGGTAATGGAAGGAGGACTCATCCACCCCGCAAAACACAAAAATTAGCAGTATCTGTTGGAGTCGTAATATTAATCATTTTGAGTTATTGTGATTGAGGAAGATGGGTTGGTGATTGTGGCTCTTAGAATGGGTAGATGTATCCATATTTTAGTCATTTGGCCTAAGTTTTGGGAACAATTTTTAATAGTAAAATGATTAAAAGCACCAATATTGTCCACACAAATTTATTCAAGAATTATTTGAAAACAAAAAAAAAAAAGTATAATATCGTAAATGTTACATCTTGCACTATCAAATTTCTGATTATCAGAAAGAAAACAATATCAAATGTACTAATATCTTGAAATCGGGAAAAAGAGAAACATATTATTTAATCACAGAACTTGCGAAAAACAATTCATCTGCATAAACTGATATAAGCCTTTATCTGTACGATACGTAATGGGCCGAAGGAGCCGAGACCATAAACCTCGGGCATCTGTTGTTCGGTCCAAGATTTTGAGTAGGCCAAGCTCATTTAAATTTAGTGGCTGCCAGTTCGCTGTCAGTCTAACCCAAACGACATCGTTCCGCCCCAAGCCCATCCAGACAGAGAACTCGGGAAGTGGCTAAAGGTGTAAATTTGAAGAAAGTCAACTCCTTTTACAGAAAGCAAACATTTTTAACCACGATAAAGCCACGCTCTTTTCGTCTCTTCTCCCTTCGCTCAAAGCACTTGCAAAGAGTCGACTAAACTAAAGCGAGAGAGAGGAAAAGGAGGGGGCTGAGCTCAACAAAGCTCGATTTTTTTTCCTTTCGATTTCACATTCCCTGAGGAAAATTTCTTTCTTCTTTTCTGTGAGTTTTTCCCTTTTCATTTTTGCATCTTTAGTCAGCACTTAGACTCGCTTCCTCTGGTTCTCCTGCTGTAATTTCTGGCTCACTTCAGCATGGCGAATAACCCGAACGAGACCCCGACAGACGAATTTCTGGAGCAGTTCCTGGGGCTTCAGAATTTTGCTCCGGCGGACCCGGGGTTAGCCGGTGCCAGCGCTTCAGGGGCGCCGATGTTGCTACAGCTGACCTCCGGGGATGGCTCGGGCCACCTGGGTGCCATCGGCGCCGGGGCGTTTCATGGGCAGGTGTTTCCGTTGGGCCTCAGCTTGGAGCAGGGGAAAGGCGGGTTCTTGAAGCCCGAGGAGGCCGCCGGTAGCAGCAAGCGTTTCCGTGATGACGTTATTGATGGTAGAGTTTCTTCTGTAAAAAATGTAAGTAAGATGATAATTCTCCTCCTCCCTCTCTCTATGTGCTTCACTGAAGGGATTCGAAAGTTCAGATTTTTCAATTGCTTTAATATTTACTCTAGTGGTTCGTTTTAGTGAGAAACGGAGTGAGAATTTGAAACCTGGTTTAGATGTTTCTTCTTCTTTTGTTTATGGAGGGTAAGTTATGAGTTTAATATGGGGATGATGAATAATTGTATTGTTTTCTCGATTATTTTACTTTTTTTTGGTCATACTAAACAGGCTGCATGTCTGGGTTTGGTGTGGTTAGATACAAAGTTTTTTTTTTTTTTTTTTTTTTTGTTCTGGTACATGTGGTTAAATATTAAGCTGGCATGTCGAATTGCATAGGCTGCAACTTTGTCTGTTTGTTTTGTATGTTCAACTACTGTGTCTAATTGGGTAGAAGACAAGTTGGAAGAGGACAATGTCGTAGTGATTAGTTAAGGGTTTCATGCTTCATATGTTTGTAGTTCGGCTTGACAAAAATCCAGTTTTTGAAATAAAAAAGAGAGGAAAGAAGAGCTGGAAAGGGTTGAGGCGAAACACATGAAACAAGAGCTGAAATCCAAACCCAAAAAGTTGGATAACTCCTCTTCTGTGTCATGGAATCAGTTTGGTTGAATTATTCGATAGCATATCACTTTAACGAGCTATCTTTCTCCTATCATAACCTTCCACAATTTCATTTGTTTTGTCCCTTGATATCCTTCTCGTGCTTGCTCCATTTCACTTAAAGTCAAATAGTGCATTTGAATTTGGTGACTAACAACATGTCTAGCATGATTTACAGGTCTTTCATGGCCAACCAATGCCAACCACTGTTCCTGCGGCACCACACCCAGCACAGATGCGCCCGAGGGTTCGAGCTAGACGAGGACAGGCCACAGATCCTCACAGCATAGCCGAGCGGGTAGGTGTTGTGGACTGAGATACATTGATATTGCCTTCTGATTGTATGAAGTGACTCTGAGTGACAGCCTACTGTCAGTGTAACTAAATTTAATCAAGTACAATTGTACATAGTTTTGTACCAGTGTAGAAGGAAAGCCGGTTTTGTTCTGAGGTAAATTTGACCCTGATCTTAGAAGAGTAATTGTTGAGTTGCTTTGTTATAAGCGGAAGGGATAGTTAGGATTGCATCAAGTTTTTAGTTTAGCACATATTTTTTTGTTCAAGAACTACAGGGTTTTAAGGTTTTTGCAATTCCTTTTACTGTTACTTTCCAAAAATGTTCTTGCCCTGTTTGTTTCACTATTGCCAAGTTTTTGCAATTCCTCTTACTGTTATTTTCCAAAATGTTCCTGCACTGGTTGTTTCACAATTGCTCTTGTTCTGTTTTCATAGTTGCGGAGAGAAAGAATAGCTGAAAGAATCAGGGCACTGCAAGAGCTTGTTCCCAGTGTCAACAAGGTTAGCGGTCAGTTTATGTGTATCTTATGTGTTTTTTGTTTTTTGGAAAATTAGAACATGTATTTCAAGCTCTGTCCATATGTTGAGAGCACCATATTTCTCCTTGGAACTCTTGTAGCATGGCAATCGAATTTTCTTTTTTCTTGACATTTCCTTGGCGGAGATGGGTTGTTGGGGCCTGGATTCCTATCTTTGAATTTCTATAAACATCAGGTAATTAGCATTGCTTGTTCAGTGACAAAAATTACTTTTGCTGTTTGTATGGATGTAAAAATCTTCTTATATGCTTCATAGGTACCTTTGGGTTCTTTAAATAACTGAAATAATATGTGTTCTGGATATCCTGCCACAGATGATGGTTTGAAAGCTTTTAATAGTAATCATGGACTCATTTGGTGAGTCCCAGGAAACTCTACAATCACCCTGTGAAGTATTTTCGACAAATGAAGGACCAGAAATCAATTGTAGAATGTGGCTTTGAGGTTTATTTAAATTTTGGGGAAAAAAACAAAATGGGAGTTGTCTAAGGGACATGAGGGTGCTATTGGTGATTTATGGTCGTTCACTCTAAGGCCTAAAGATCCTTTCTTGATAATAATAGTAAAATAATAATAATAATAATAATAATAATAATAAGATCGATATATGAGGGTCTGAATGTATTTTAGAAGTTGAGCTACATTTGGTTCTGTCCTGAAAAGCATTTTGTTTTGCAGACTGATAGAGCAGCCATGCTAGATGAAATTGTAGATTACGTGAAATTCCTGAGGCTCCAAGTTAAGGTATAGTTATATTTTACAATCTCTGTTTGACCTCATACGTTTGTTGTCAAGTTCCTGAAGTTCTAATTATAGTGTGGTAAGCTCAAGGTTCATTAATGCTTTCTGAATATGCCTTTGTTCTTATGAGTTCTAGTCTACGTTTGGTACTTGGAATGTGTTTCCCAAGTGCTCCCATGAAATATGATTGATAGTGCATCTCAAATTGACCTCTTCTATAGACAAAAAGGAGAAAGGGTTCATTATCTTCTGGAGACTTGTAAAACAAAACAATCAGAAAAGGGAATATAGCATATTATTAGATTAATAAATTCCTTGCACCAATTGGTTTCTCTGGTGAACAAGTCGATGCGATATTTTTTTTCTTTCTTTTTCTTTTCATACTACTGGGGCATTGATATGTCATTGTTTTGCTTAACAGGTTTTGAGTATGAGTAGATTGGGTGGAGCTGGTGCTGTGGCACCGCTTGTGACAGACATCCCGCTATCATCAGTTGAGGTATTGGACGGCAGGCCAAATGATAGATACTAGATAGATATGTAAGAACTAACTACTTTTTCCTTCTCCATTCTGAGAGGTGAGCTTGCTCTTATTTGTTTTCAGGACGAAGGCAGCGAGGGTGGAAGGAACCAAGCCGCATGGGAGAAGTGGTCAAACGACGGCACAGAACGCCAAGTCGCGAAGCTGATGGAAGAGAATGTCGGAGCAGCAATGCAGTTCCTCCAGTCAAAGGCTCTGTGCATCATGCCCATTTCACTGGCCACAGCAATCTACCACACGCAGCCACCAGACACCTCCTCCATGGTCAAGCCCGAGTCAAATCCGCCTTCATAAGCCTCTGGGAAAACGGTAGGGATCCCACGGCCTCGGATTGATCCACCTGGCCCCACACTCCTTTTTGTCCCCATCTGCAGCCCCCCAATGGAAAATAAGTCTATTGCCCCGGTCGAAATTGCAATCAGAGTCAGATGCCATAGTCCTCTACTTTTGGCTTTGCTTTTCCAGCAATCTTCAAAACAGGGTTCCATGTCAATGCCTAAAAAAATCGGAAGGCAGGCGCTTCCCCCTCCTAACAAGTTGAAAAGCAAAGGAGGGGGCGTGAGGAATTGTCAAAGCCCTCAGCTTTGTCATTGTTGTTGTGTTGTATGTAAGACTAGTGGGGGGGTGAGTGGAAAATGATGAAAGCAAGCAACTTTTGTAGTGGGACAAGGGGATCTGGTAGTGGGTTGTGGGACCTTGTTATTGGTAAAGGGCTAGGGTACGGTACATGTCAAATTAGTAGTAATAAACTAGTAGGAGACTATTGTTGGTTGGAATGACTTGTGTATTTTAAGAAAATGAAATGCAGAGGTAGAATGGGATTGGAGAATGATGGTTGGCTGCTGGAATTGAATACTTGATGGTGGGGGCTGGCCATTAATTTGTTCAAGGGGGGCGTGGCTCTGGTTTCCAAAAGCAATTTGACTTTCGTTGTTCATTTCCCCGGTATCATTATTGTGTGACAAATCATTGGAGTGGAGAGAGAGAGCGAGGTGTGGTTGGGTGGGCTGGCCTCGGACTCTTTGAGCAGGTGTCGCCAGCCTAGTAAATTCCAAGCTCATCAGTATATTTTAATTCTAGCTACCCTGAAACCCTAGAGAGCATATTATTCTTTACAGTAGAAACAAATGCCATAATCGTTCATCATGCATCTTTTTGTCACCCGGTACATGTGCAAATCGACCTCCCCCCCCCCCCCCCCCCCCCCCACCCCCCCCCCTTTTTATTTTTCAAAACTGTGTTACTCATTATTAGCTTGAAGGCAGTGGGTTAATAGTGCAACGCAAGCAAGGAATTGTTCCTCAAGACTTGCTTACTAAGCATTCAAATCAAAAGCAAAGTGGCACGTCCACACAGCAAAACTCAGAATGCCGCACCACACGAGATTTAGATTTAAACTAGAGGCGCTCAACATGTCCACTATAGCCTTTCAATTCTTTGAGGACTAACACCTTCCAGTAAGTATCGGACACCGGAAGCTGCAGAAACTAGTTATCGGATCAACTGGCCTGTCCTTATAATCGGCTCTGGTAACTGCACGTACATGCAACTACTTCTCCAACAGAGGACAAATGTGACTTCACTTGTGCATATCTACCACCAATTATAAATACAATAGACCAAAGAAACCGACCTCGCACTAAGTTTTAGTAAGACTCCTCAAGTCCCTTGCGAGCCACGTAAATCAGACATGGTGTTGTCTCGCGCCACAAACCTATAGTTGGTTACCAACCTGTGAAACCAGTAATCCAAACTCAAACTCGTAAGTAAGAAGCAGCTCTCTAACTGCTAAATGAAATTAATAATATGTACATCTGTATGAATCGCCTCTGCTCGGTTGAACTTGGGAGTAAAATGTTGCAACCTCATAAACTAGAATATGAGCGGCATCTGGCCACCTGCACATTTAATTACTCATTAGGATCAATTGGATATCCACACTGGCTTTCCGAATTACTGATGGAAATGCCGAGTTAATGAGCCCAGCCATGATCAACAATAGTTTGTCTCTAGCAGATAATCACTGATACAACATTGGAAGCACCATGGCACACCGAAGCATCAACTGGTAACTGCAGTGATTACTAGACTGAACACAGCATCCTACTCAAAGTAGGTGCCTTTAATCACAACACCTGTCGGGAACAGGGGAACAAGTTGTCGAAATGAAAATTGTTGAGAGGTACATGACCCTGTAAGCTACAGACTTTTGTGGTCGCATATTACCGGATGTAAAATTCATGCATAATTACTTGAATTTAACCATTCGATAATAAGCTGTCACTGAAAAAGGGGGAAAAAACCATTTCATTTACACCTAACGAACCTCAAGGTAGATTCGAAGACTACAAATAAGATAAACAAACCGACGAACTAGTAGGACACTTGAAAAACACAAACCACACAGACCAAACCGAAGGAAACTTAAAAGCACCACAACCGAAAATACCACTAGTAAATTGCCCTCATGGTCTCTATCCTTGACTTATTGTTTCCCTTTCTTGGGAGCTGAAAATATGACCCAAACTCCGAATACTAGACTACAAGTCGGTCTCCCCTAAAATATAGCTATTTCATGCGGTTCTAACTTGCTCAAAAGAGACACACATTTGAATTAGGGTCAAGTTGAACATGAGATTTCAGACCTAACCCAAAATGCCCTTTAACCCAACTATGAAACAACTCTTTACTTAAGCTTGACCCATTAGCCCAATACACACTATCTAAATGGCACACAGCCAATTCGTCTGAACTTAAATTAATTTAATTTAAAATTATTTATTTTTACTTTTATATTTTGTTTGCATAGAATCAATTTTATTTGAAAGTTAATATTATTTAATTAGTAAAAATAAAAATTTATAAAAATTTAATAACATCACAAAAATTTTATTTTAAATTCGTATTACAAAATATAAGGGTTAGTAGGTACTCATCTATAAAAAAGTGAGGGGAATGTCTGTTTTTTTAAAACATAAAAAACACCTGAATCAACATTAGGGTATTACATGAAAGGATAAGGAGATCAGAGTTCTCATGTCTAACCTTCCGTCGTATCTCTCAGGCTTCGCAGCCACTATATCAAAGAGGTGGGAATGTTAAGTTAAGATTTTTAAAAAAAGGAATAAAGTCAGAAAAAATGAAACGCGGGATAATTAGGTAAAGGTCAAGTGGCGAAGACGGTGTAGTAGGGGCATCACCTTATTGATTATACTTGGGGAGTTTCCTCCCATGTTACAATTACGTACTCAAATTTGGGCCAAAGAGACACTTTGCGTGCAGAAGAAGAGACGAACTCAACTAAATCCAGATTGTCTTCAGCCCTTAAGTTCCATTCTTTGGCTGAAAAACACCACCCTTTATTCCCCATTGAAGAAGAGACGAACTCAACTTTCCATATCGTCTTCAACCTTGAAGTTCCACTCTTTCACTAAAAATCGCCACCTTTTATTGCCCGTTGAAGTGACCAACGGGGTAGGCTGAGGCGAAGCTTGTCCTAAGTTACACAAAGCATCTTTAAAGTGGGAGCTGCGAGAGAGCGCGAGAGCAAAAAAATGTCACTTTTTAAAATCTAAACAAGTGAAAATGCTGTAAATACAAAAATAGAAGTGTCAGTTGAGAGCAAAAGCGGAGTATAAAAATAGTAACTATGACCCAACATAGAAGAATTATGAAACTTAGGACTCGCACCAAATATCTTATCTTTATTTTTATCCGTTGACATTCAGGACACCTTATCTTTAATTTCACGAGTCATCCATGAAAGAGAAGAAAAGAGGAGAGAGGGGGGGGGGGGGGGGGGGGGGGGGGGGAGTAGTTAATGGCCGAATGTTTCTATCATGAATTTGGTTCAAAATGAAATTGGATTGAAGTTTGACGGGAATGTTTCAAACTTGGTGGCCTTAATGCCAGTGGGGCTCGTCTCAATGAAACGATTAGATTGGAGAATTTAGAAGAAGTTACCGTTGATTACTTTAGAACCACTGAACTGAAGAGTACCTGTACAACTTTTCCATGGTTGAAAACGCTGTTGAGGCAGTCATGGCCCAGACCAAATAAATTACTACTACATTGACCTGGCTGGTTGATACTGTAATCATTCAGTTGGATTTTATCACTTTGCCGTGTTGGTATGTATTGTATTGTATAGTTGATTGATGTGACCAAGCCACTTGTCTGGATCCTCTAAAATGAACCGCAGGACCTCCCTATCCACTTTAAAAGTTTGAACTCATATTATAAACAAATTCAACGTTGAACTCAAGGCAAATATGTGAACTGGATGGTCCCTTCCACTGCAAAAGGGGTTGGATTTTTGTGTTATTCCCTTCTCTTCAGCTCTTGATTTCATATTTCATTATGAGATGATTAGAGGCGGTAGTGGAACGATTTTTTTTATTTGCAAAGCTCGTCCACTTTGAAATTCACAGATTTTGAGGCTATTTCTTTATGCAGCAAAGTTGTGTGTTGTGTGAGAATTTGTCTCACTAATTTTCTCGTGTATAGGAATCAAATAATCTGTCCCGGGTGACAGCATATCTTTTAATTTCTTCTTCTACTATGGCTTGTAGGAGCACAAACTTGTTGAGTTCGCTAATGATGAATTCTCCTGATTGTTCAATGTAGTTTCAATAGCATTTACTAATGCGAATCGAGACAATTAAGCCTTCAGAAGCAAGAGTAATCCCTTTTCCATGACGACAGTTTGATAAGTGTAGGGGATGCAATGGAGGGCGGGGCATACTTAGACATGATTTCTTACGTCAAAGGTCATTGTGTTACCCAGGATCAGACCCTTCCGCTATTATGGACAAGAAACTTTAAATGCCTATATCAAGAAATTGGTTGCCTTTGATTTTCTTTTCCATGTATGTTATGGTACAGAGCTGTTAAAAATTTAACCAGTTTCAATGCTGTTCTGGGAAGACAGTCTCAAAGTTGTCTACTTGGGTACAAGTGCATGTATGAGTCCTTTCCTTCAAGTGTATTGATGCGGTGGCTACAACCTTCAAAAACAGACTTTGTATAGAACAAACTCCTACTGAAATAATTGAACTCAATTATGTCAAGGTTCTACCTTTCATTTTGTGAAGATCTCAGTTTTATTGTTGAACAATGAGCTTTGTCCAAACATGTCTTCCTTCTAGATATGAGGTTTCTGGGGTCGTGCTTTGTAAACTTGATTCATGCGTGTGCCTAGCCTATTGTATCACGAGCCTGAAGTCTAGCTGATCCAATTGGACTTGTGTTATAAGTTTGTGAAAATACTGAAAGAACTGAGTTCACCTTAGAACTAATTTTGTCATCTTTCCAGCATTACTCCGACGTTCTCAGGTGAGATGGAAAATATTGGTTGTCAACAAGTAACAACTGCTGGCAAAAATATGCTTGCCGGTGGTTGGCTTCAGATGCTGTTGAAAAAAAGATGATAGAAACAGATCATCCATGACAAGTTGCTGAGATACGCAAGATATACAAACCCTGAGGACTTGTCACGTTCTAAGTTAGCCCCATTCAAATATTTCTTGTTGGGGAAATGGTTACGGTTCCATGTTCCATGTTCCAAGTTCCATGTTACATGTTGTTGAAGTCGGATTTTTTAAAAGTGAGTGTCTCCTAAACGATCCCATGTGATCAAGATCGATTTCAGTTTCACATTTCTGATGAGGAATTATGCATGAAACATGGACTTGATATGGTTTAGTTTTCCCCTCAATAAGTTTATTTTTTTCCATTTTTGTTGCAGGTAAAGGACTTGATATCTCCAGTGCATGCAAATCAACAAATTACGAGAACAATTACGAACTTTTTGCTAATGCTTAATAACGAGCTGCCTTTGGTTCTAAAAATAGTAAATATCTTCCACTTATGATCCCTTATGATGGTGATAATTTATTACTCACTCCGTCCCAAATTATATGGGCTACTCTTTATTTTAAAATGTCACAAAATGAATCGTTTTCCTAAAAAGGCAATAAATTGTCATTCAATTTCTTATCTTGTTATGAAAAAAATTGATATTTTACCTGCAATAAATGCTTTTGCAGGGTAAAGCTTAGAAATGTTCTAAAAAAGTTGAAAGTTACCTAAAACTAGGTGAAAAAGTAAATGTCTACTATAAATTGGGCCGAAATGAGTAGTTGAGGAAAAATCTTTAGTAGGTCACCTAGCTTATTTTGTTGTCTTAATTGTATACCTAATCTTAAAATTGCCTTAGCGAGCTACATTTCTTCTTATTATGTGACTCATCTAGATACTTTATGTCAATTTCACAATTAAATTAAATGAAAAATGATGATGTGACATTAAATAATACTAAAATAAATTTAAAATGATAACTTTAGTCTCCAAACTATTTCAATTACTAATTCTAACCCATAAATTTTCACACAAGTCAATTCTACCCCCAAAATCTTAATCTTTCATCTCTACTATTGCCACCTCAAAAGCTACCCACCTAGCTGTCATCGCCGACTGCCCTCCAGCCACTAGCCCAGCAGCCAACCCGACTACCCTACTATCAATATTTTTCTTGTTTCACATCAGTTCAAGCTTCCAAATCGTGCTACCATCGAACCCACCATCGTCGAACCAGTGTGATAATCGTCGAACCCTAATCATGCAAATCATGCCGAATTGTTGAACCCAAATTACGCAAATCGTCGAACCCACAGCCGAAGAAGAAGAGGCTAAGATTCTCAACCAATTGATAGCCAATTCCGGGCAAGTATCTAGGCAACGATCTAAGCAACGGTAAGTATCTCGACACATGCGAACCTCAAACATCTCTCTTTTCTGAATTAGGCTCTTCAATGAGATTCAACACTATCGCCCAAATGTGCGACGGTCTTCGAGAAGAAAAGATACGAGTAAGGGCAGGAGGAGCAAAAGAGAGGGGGTGGTTTAGGAGCATAAATAATATATTTAGAATTTTAGGTTTATAATTGTTGATAAAAAAAATTTGGCCGAAATGCATAGTTGGTCCCTTAACTTTGCTAACTCGCACGAGTTAGTCCCTCAACTTTGGCTTATAATGATTTAGTCTTCCAACTTTGATAAACTATGTGACTTAGTCCTCAAACTTTGATATCTATGTGAGTTAGTCCATAGGTTGACGGAAACATGCGTGTGTTGTCACATGACACTGACGGCGTTGGTGAACAGAGCAATTCTGGGGAAATTAGACAGGCGAATGTTGCCAATGACGAAGAGGGGGAAGAAAGGCCGACGACGAGGGGCGTCTCCGAGTCAATGTGCTGCAGAAGGGTTACGATGGCCAGCCCCTGAGCCAACGGGTAGCTGATGGCAGAGCCCCCGCCACCATATGCCATCCATCATGGAAACGATGTCGTCGCTGCCCATCACAGATGATATCGCCGCAGCACCGACACCTATCACCGTGCGTTGTTCACCGTCCAATCGAATCGGAGGAGGCCTAATCGAATCGGACGATGCCCAATCGAATCAGAAAAAATCGGAGGAGGCCAAACCGGGAAGGTACCGAACCCTTCTCCAGGAACTCCGACCACCGTGCGTTGTTCACTGTCAGCTTTACCCCGCTTAGTGTTTCCGTGAAAATCTTCGTGTTTTCGGCTGTTTTCAAAGCTGGCGGGTTGGGCGAGGCTTGAGAAGTAGGCACCGTGGATTTGGAAGCGGGGATGGTGGGGGCGCAGCCTGAGGCAGGAGATGAAGGTGTTGAGGGTGAAGAGGTTTTTTTTTTTTTTCCGTGAAAATATGGCACTTGAAGTAATAAAAATGGACACATCTAACCCCGTTTGTCTTTATATCCAATTTGGACAAATTCACTAAATTTTATAAAATTAAGGATTAAGTCACATTGAGTCAAAGATAAAAGATTAACTTATTAGAGTTGAAAAAGTTAAGGGACCAAAACATTTAGACAATTACAAGTGTTATTTTATAATTTTTTTAGTGTGTTTTTATGCAACATTAGTATTTTATGTTAGATTTAACACCAGAATTGACGTAAAATAGCTAAATAGGACGTACAATAAAAGAAAAAGCACATCACTGGGATACCTTAAAAGTGAGGTATCCGTTTAGAATAAAAAAATAAGTTAGGTGACCTACAGTAAATTTTACCCAAAATAGTTGTGATTGAACCCCCCAGCGTTTGCCGATGGTTATAGAACCTGCAAAATTGCAACTATGTAGTGCAAAAACTTAAGCTATAGAGCATTTGCGCTTGTTTTCCAATGCATTCAAGTTATGTTATTTTAACAGTGCACTTAAGTAACACAATCTCTATTGTGCATCATGCTTTTCCCCGTTCAAAATCAACCAAACCCTTTTTACACTACTAAAAAAATGAATTTTTCCAACGACCATATTCGAACGACCTTGCATTGGAAAACTGGATTTTCCAATGTGAGGCAGTTGAAAACTAAAGCATTAGGAAATCAAACATTGGAAAAAAATTTCAAACGACTCTAAAGTTGCCCGTTGGAATGTGAGCTGTTGGAAATTCATAATATTGCTTTTGTAACAGCCAAATGTTTTTCCAACAATTCAAGATTATGGAAATTTCCAACGGTCAGGTCATTTTGAAAAAAAATATATATTACAAAATTACAAAATTAGTTAAAAATCAAATTAAAATTCAAAAATCAAACAAAAATGAAAAATTGTATCAAATCTACACCAAAATATATTTTATATTTACTGAAAATATATTTTACATTTACAAAAATTACAAAATCAGATAAATCAAACAACAAAATTTCAAAATTAATCCAAAATACAAAAATTCAAAGTCCAATCAAATCGCACCAGAACAAAAATTTAAACATAAAATCAAAATTTGAAATTGAAATCAAAATGATAAATCATATCAGATCTGGATGAAAATGGAAATGAAAATTCAAAATTCAAACCAAAATCAACATTCTTATTAGATCTGCATAGAAATGAAAACCAATATTAGATCTGCCCAAAAGGACACCGACGAAGGACGACGGCAAAGAACGCACTGGTAGGGAGGTCGAGGAAGGACGACAAGCCTAGGCCGAGCAAGGACAGTGACTATGGAAGGGAGGTGAATTGAAGGACGAAGTTGAGGTATGCAGAACGGCTGGGCGCTGAGCAAAGCAGAGGCTGGGGGACTAAGGGAAGAGGAGGGCGTAGAAAAGGAGGGCAAAGAGAGATGAGAGGGGGTTGGGAGATGGGGGCAGGGATGGAGAAGAAAGATGAAAAGCGACAGCAGTTAGAGGTTTTATGGGCTTTTACATATAATAATGATTATTATTATTGTTATTAGTAAATATATTATTATGTATTATTAACAAAATATTTTTAGAATACAAATTTATTTTCTAAAATTATATATATATATATATATATATATATATATATATATATATAATGTTTTAAAAATATTACATAACTTTCTAAAATTATTATTATTATATATATTATTATTATTAGTCTTGTTATTATGACACATTAATTTGTTATTATATGATGTTTTTAATTATTATATCATATACATTTTTATATATCATATACTCCCTCCGTCCCACATTGACTGCAACGTTTGACTTTGCACAATTTTTTAGGTAAGTAACAATTTTCATGTCTTGGACAATTATGCCCTTTCATCCCTTCTCTCTCAAACGTCTCAAACCAGACGATTTCAACTAAATCTCAGATTTGGTCAACCTTCACCGGAGTACTAATCTCTCTCCGTCCTCAATCCGCCGCAATTCCAGCAACACAACCGCCAGCGATTCCACCAATGAGTCCGTAGCACAACAACCGTTGAACCACTAGAGATTCCAGTAGCGATTCATCACCTCCGTCGCCTCCCCACCCAGCAACGCAACCGCGTTTCGTCAGCTCCGACTCGTCTTCGCCATCCTTACTTCTGTCCTCGTCATCGGAGTACTAATCTCTCCCCAAGTAGTCATCTTGGCTTCCACGATTTGGGCTCGTCGCCGAAGTACCACCGCTTATGTTCTCATCGCCTTCGTCCTCGTCAAATCGATCGTCGCCGATCACGATTCTCAACTTAAACCCCTTCGATCTTCTTGTCATTTCATTGATTCGGGCTCCTTAATGTCCTCACCTCATCGCCTTATCACCTCTCAGTTTCGATGTACCCCGTCACTCGCCGCCCTGATCTCCTCGTCCCGCTACCTGCTACCCCGATTGCTAGCCTCCACCATGCCGGCGGTGGCCAACAAGGTGATTGGAGAAACAGAGCAAGAACAAAACGAACAATAGTAGTGTAGAAGAGGAGGGGTATAATTGTAAAGTTATTTTGTAAAACTTACTAAAAAAGGAAATGGTGCAAAGAATTTGGGACGACTTAAAAAGGAATACGGTGCAAAAAATATGGGACGGAGGGAGTATATGATAAATGTACACACACACACACACACACACAAATATATTATTATTATTATTATTATTATTATTATTATGTGTGTGTGTGTGTGTGTGATAAATAAATATGATATATATGAAATATTCAAAATATATATATATACATTTAAGTATATATATAAATATATAAATAAATTACTATTATTATTATTATTATTATTATTATTATTATAGTAAAATGTTTTTGTTTATAAAATTGTAAAATTTATTAGTTTCCAACGGCCTTCATGTTGAAAATAACAGGTTGCACGTTACAAATTTTTGAACCGCAAGAAACTATTGACTTCAAAATTTCCAACACAAGGGCCGTTAGAAAATGATCTTCATTGTTTCCAACAGCCAATCATGTTGCGTTGAAAATTTCCAATAACTTGACCGTTATAAATTTTGCAGTTGGAAAAATAAAGTTTCTTAGTAGTGTTAGGAGAAAAGAGTTTAAATGGTGTTTTAATCTAACAGCATCTGAAGAGTTATCTCTCATACCTACATGAACTAATCAGCAAGGCGCATGTATTTTATTCTTTGCAGCTGTCTACAATATCTACAGTATCATGAAGATTTAGTCTTTGGCGTTATACATGTTGGTTCATGTTGCTCGCATCTGATACGGATTATAATGACCGCTTCTGTTATTCTAGTAATATGTGTCACAAACAAGTGAGCACAAAAATTAATTTTTCGTTTGCCTGTCTTGCTATCTTATTACATATGTCTACTGTCGAAAAAAGGAACATTGTACGTGTATACTTTATACAGTTTAATCCCATCCCAAGTATACTTTTTTTTACCCCCAAAATTCAAGTAACTGGAAAACCAAAATGAAGAACTTGAAGATCTCTGACCCGTGATATGGCATGTTATCCATCTCTACCTCCAGCAGATAAATCTTGAGAAGACCAATCCGAACATTCCCAGTTTTGACTTTTCTAGCATTTTCTTGTCATTGGTGCCCCCTGGCTTCACATCCTCTCATGATTCTGAGTCTTTTGCAGGTTGAAATAAACATTCTGTACACAAAAAGAAGAAAAAGAGATGAGATTTTTTATATAGAACAAGACGAAGGCTTCTCCAAAGATCATGGAAGAAACTTACTCCCATGGAACATCTCCAACAAGCATCCAGTCGCCATCTTTGTCTTCGTAGGTTGGAGCGAAATCAGATCCATTATAGCCTTCTTTCTCCGAATATGCACCGATTGTGAGCTTGAACATATGTTCCAAAGCCTTAAGCAGCTCCTCGTAGCTTCCATAGATCTTTAGATCAATCTTTCTGAGGTATGGTGCTCCATCCACGCTCACTTTCACATACTGCATTATCCCGGCTCCATCCGCCTCACCTTTCATCATCTCTAGTGAATTTCTTCGGTGAGACCGGATAGGTGGCCACCCCACAACTTGAGCTCTGATAATGATAACCACACATCGTTCAGCCTCTTAAAATCTACTACTATGGTTAGAACAATGGTCAAAACTAAAGGCGTTTCTCAGATATGCTTACTTGGCTGGAGGGGCACGTTGATTGTTGCCCGCCAGGCAAGAGCTACTATTGCTCTTGGAGCTTGATGATTCCTCGCATGAACCTCTCTTGTTTCGCCTAGCAGTCTCTGGCTCGTTGGTTCTGCCAGGTAATCCTAGTCTTAGCTCAGTCGCCTCCAGATGGAGCTCATTCATGATCTGGAAACTCTTCGACCCAGCTGCCATTATATATCTGTAACCCCGGCCGGCCGGAAGTTTTGAATACTATATTGAATACTTGTGAATTCCCGATTTGTTTGGAATCAAATTAACTTCAGTTTTGAACTAGTGTTTTTGTTGCTGTGTTTCAGGCTGAGAAGGAGAGTTTTATAGGGGAATACTGTGAGGGGAGGGGACAATATCAAGGCTACTAGTTCTGTTCGTGCATGAGTTTCATCCATGGGCAGTCATAACGATAACGGCCATTCCGCACGCGTTTCCTGACGGACCAATCAGGAATGGCAGCCCGTGACACGTGGCGTAGAGCGCTTGGTGGGGGTGGGGCAGCAGCAGGTACGGCTGCCGGTCATGTGACCGGCAACGATGCATTTGGTGCTCCAGCTGAAGGGGACAGGGACGGGACAGGCACAGCCAATGGCGTTGATGGGTGTGGACCAGAATCGAGGGTCAGGATCTTGTGCGATCGGGCATTGAGGAGTGGATCATGGAGTTGATGGGAGCACCTCCATGTGATCATATTCATTTGGGCCCCAAACAAGACACATGAGGGTTGTAAAGTTGATCCGGCTACATGATGATGTTTGTAGCCATTCATGACGTGCCCCTCAATTCCTCTTCTTTTTCAAATTTAGCGCCCAAGTTTGGGATCATTTTAAAAATGAAGACCTGTATGCATTAATTTCGATGTGATATTATGAGCATTACAATCTGAAGAGAATATCTGATGGACCGAGTCTTTGTGGCGCAGGAATGTTTTGGGAAATTCACACAACAACTTGATTAAGAAACTGTGCTAGAGTAGAGTTAATGAGATAGGAACAGATGGGGATTTGTAACAAATTATGTGAACACCTGCAATATTGAGGACCATATTGCTACGTATCCATGAAATTTCCTCCACTAATCTAGGGCTAGGCTACCATATCAAGAATCATTCGATGTTGTTAACATACATACATACATACAGGGCAAGGTGTTGAAACTCGATCTTAGATGCTGTCGGCAAAGATAACATGTTTAATGGGGTCGGATGGGTGGGAATGGGATACATACAGACATACATACATAGTATACACACACGTTAAAAACACGTAAAGTCTTGAAAATAAAAGTTTGCACAAAAGCAAATGGCAAACGTGACCTTTTATTGATCTGATCATGATACATGGAATTCAGATCCATTAATTTGTCAAAAAAGTTGAACACACAATCTAATCTGATCATGATACATGGAATTCAGATCCATTAATTGAGTTCTTCCAACATGAAACTATTAGAAACAGGGGCGTTGGAAAAGCATGCATTGGAAACTTTTTAGAAAAAATAAAAATATATAATTTATGAATTACTAAATTATATTTTATATTTTATCATATGACTAAAAATTTTAAAATAATTATATCTTATACTTACATAACAAAATTCAAAGGCAGGAGGCCAAAAAACCACAAAATTACAAAAATATGAAAATTAAAAAATTACATAAGTTATGAAAAATTAGAAAAATCATTCTAAAATAGATCTCACAAATATCACATAAAACAAAAAAAAAAACAAGAAAACCAAAAAATAGTAATCAGATCCGAATCTTGAGCAAATTTGGAGCGGCAAACGGCGAGCATACAATCGGCCAGTAGACGGTCGACAAGTGTATCAAAGCCAAGGCAGAGCATCGGTGGATCTAGTGTGAGAAGTGAGCCAAGGCGGACGATTGGTGAGCAGAGAGAGGCAAACCAGACAATGAGCCAAGGCAGGCGATCGGTGAGCGTACCAAAGCCAAAGCGGCACACGGGCGGATCTGATGTGAGAGGCGAGCCAAGGCACAAGGCGGACGGTTAGTGAGCAGAGAAAGGCGAAGCAGACGGCTAGCGTACCAAAGCCACTACGGACCATGGACAGATCTAGTGCATGCGAAAGCAAGCAGGCACAAGTAGAGGGAGCGATGGAGCACAGCGGCGAGGGCGACGAAGCACAATTACAAGGAGGAGATAAGCTACCAGATGGCGAGCAGAGAAGTGAAAGGTGAAGAGAGAAGAGGGAAGTGCAAAGAAAGTAGTGGTTGAAAGAGGAAAGTGGGAAAAGAAGTATATATAGCTAGGGTTATTAGGTTTGGGTTAGTTTTGGGCCTAATAAGTTGGGTTAGTTTGACACTTTTATATGGGTTTTATATATGGTATATGTTAAATATATTATTATACATTATGATACATGGTATATTGTATATTATTAAATATATTAATGATATCATTATTCACTCACACAAAAAAAAACATGTTTATATATTTGTATATTATAAATATCATATATAAGAAAACATTATAAAAATATGAATATATATAAATAAATTACTGTTATTAAAATATTACTTTACTTTCTAAAACTGTATATATATGTATTTTTTACCCAGTAAAATAAATATGATAAATATTTTATATATTATATAAAGGTATGTGTATGTGAAATATATATATATATATATATATATATATATATATATATATATATATATATATATATATATCAATATATTTAAAATTTTCATTTCCAATAGCCTAGGCCGTTGGAAAAATTCACCCAAATTTTCCAACAGCTGAAGCTGTTGGAAACAATAAATACTAAAAACTTACATATCCAACGGCTTAAGCTATTGGAAACAATACATATTATGAAAAAAACTTACATCTTTTCCAACGACTTTGGCCGTTGAAAAATTACAAATTGGTTTTTATTTCCAACAGCCTAGACCGTTGGAAAAATTCACCTAAATTTTCCAACGGCTTGAACCATTAGAAACAATAAATACTAAAAACTTACATGTTTTTCAATGGCTTTAGCCGTTAAAAAATTGCCTATTGGAAATTTTTGCACACTCCCAATGGCTAAGCCGTTTGAGTTCTTTTGGCAGATTAAAATTTTTTTTTACAATTTCCAAAGGGCTTGGCTGTTAAAAAATGGGCCGTTGGAAGAAACAGTTTTTTTATTAGTGTCTATTTGATAAAAATAAATCAATAACTTCCATGAAAATATAGCAGCAGTGCACATTCAAAACATTGGATATCACTCTTCCTTGTAGTTAAGTATTGGTTACTTTAAAATGCCCGCCAACTCAAGTTTCACACCTTATTGAGCTGAGGTTTCCAAATTTTGGTTTAATGAAGCTTATCCAACCTTTAACAAATACTCCTATGAGGTATACGGTAAACTACGCTTCTTATCCGGTAAAAAAGGTAAATTTGCAATTAAAGGTGGAGTAACTTTATCATTAATTTTTTTTTTGCAGGTAAGTTTGTCATTAATATTTTTATTGTGGACAATTTTGTCATTAGTCATTAACTGGTAGGAATATTTCATTTATTTAGAAAATATTTTATGGTACAACTCTTAAACTAACCTCTAAAATTTTTATCCTCAATGTCTAACTACTTAAACCCTTTAAAACACCTAAATGGGTAAAAATACTGTATTTGACCACACACGAGTATTGTTGAGCCTTCTTGTTTTCATGTTTCTTATTGTCTTCGAACAACCCTCCGCCGGTGCTATCATCCATCCTTTGTTCTAAAACTACAGTGTCTTTAAATTTAGTCTCACTTGTATCAATCAAACCCTTTTATTCAAGATTTTTTTCTAAGGAAACTTAAAATTGAAACTTGCATTTTTCTCATTTTTTCATATTTGTCAAGTTAAGAAATTTTAACAACTAGTGGCAAATTCACTCCCTAAACAAAATATTGATAACAAATTTGTGCCTTTCAAAAAAGATTAATAGCAAATTTACCCATTAAAAAAATTATGGTAAAATTACTCTATCATCTATGATTTAGTGGCAATTTTGTCCAGTTTACCCTTATTATCCTTAAAGTTAAGTCATAATAACACTCGTCTCTGCGGTTTCAACACTTACTATTACCCCCTGGTTCGAATAACACGATTACATATAAGACTTGTGCATCATCACGTTTCTAATTTTCTAACGTGATAAGAAGTCATAGATTTGAACTCTATCGTTCTCCAGTTTCCTAGAAAAATGAGAGAAATATCAATTACGTTTCCTGTTTTATATAAGAAATTTCTAAAATTGAGAAAATAAAATTTAATTTTCACACTCAATTTTATTAACATGTATTTTTATTTTTACTACTCGTAAGCTCATAAAGTCCCTACTTTAAAAATATCCATTAAAATCTGGAATAAACGTATAAAAAATAAACCTACTGACCTTTTTCAGAGTAGGGCAAGCAAATTATTTGCGTGAAACTGAACGCATCCGAACAGCTATGGCAAAGGAAACGAGGCGATACTAGACTAGACGGACAGATCCGAATGTCCAAATCCAACAAAGGCAAGATTTGTAATTGTAGGCACAACTCAGTGATAGGGAGGACCACAACACCTAAAGAGTAGGGTCCACAACCTTTTATGCCCAACCACATTGGGCCAAGCCTTTTAATGGCTTTTGTCCTTACCCTATGTCTTCCCGTTTCCCTTTTCCAGCCCATGCCACTCTTTCGTATGACCCCACACCTCACCTTAATTCCACGTCTCTCCATATTCGCCCAACAGAAGTCTCCCGTTACACCCACTTCAAATAAAAAGTTAAAAACCTGATTAACGTTGCTTCCTTGCCTTCCTCTTCCTAAAAATGTCAACACTATCGATTCCTGAAATTGGAAGAGGCAGTCATACCAACCCTTGAGCCCATGCCATGAGCACAAAGCCCAAATGATCAGGATTCCTGAACACTATATCGATAGCTATATGATAAATTAATTAAGACGGCCACCGAAAAAATGTGAACTATTCCTTTCGAGAGTTAAGGCTTTTATCTAATTAGTACTTTCTACACAATTCTCACCTGACCTGTACAACCGTAAGAGGTTTGATCTAAGAAGTTCATTTGATGACTTGATCACTAATTATGTGAGTTTTTATGACGTCTTGAAAGAAGCAATCCATAAACATGGGATATGTCCTTGGCCACCAAGAAAGTATATATAGATGAAAGGTTGAGGATAAGCAGGCTGTACAACTCTACTTTTTAACTAATTACTCTTTTCCCACTCAATTGATCCCTGTCAACTCTTCGATGATCCCAAATTAACCTCTGTAACTCTTCGTTTCCTTTTGCCGCAGTGACGAGATTCTGTCCGTGAGTGAGGAGTTGACACCAATATGTTGGTTTTGCATTAAAAAAAAAAAAAGATGGCTTAGCTTAACGACGTGAATGTCTTGCCCCCATCTCGTTTAAGCAATACACACATAGCTTGTGACCATGTTAGGCAACCTTTAAATGGTTGAGAACAAGAAGGTTGTATCAGAGATTGGGGTGAGAGCCAGAGATGGGAGGATTGCGCCACTATCTCAACTCACGATGGCCATGGTGAATGACAGAGGTCGAAAAAAGTGGCCAAAAGCACACCAAAAAGGACCTTTATATTTCCTTTTGTTTTTATTTATTTCTTTCTTTCCCTTTCCTAGAGTCCTTAATTAATTACTCATTTAAGTTTTTTTTTTTTATGGAATCTCTTTTATTACAGTATAATTTCTTTATTTTTCAAAAATCTAGCCCAATTTCAAGTTTAATCAAAATTTTGTATGCATTATTTATGAAAAATTTGAAGAAACTCCTCTCCGAGTTTCATATAACGTACCGCGGCTCAAAGCGTCTTGCAAGTTATCAATTTTAATGGTTTTAAGGCGCTCTTATTGATTTTGATGTCCGGTTCTTGACTTCTTCATAGCCTAGCCAAAAAAAAAAAGGGTGACAATGACCCTAACCGAATTATCCAACCCGGTTCCGACAACCATGACGCTAACCGACCACACTTTGAAGTCACTATGTCAGTAACGCAACCATGACACGAACTCCTATCTATTTTTAAAGCACAAAGGTTGAAGTTGGACGTCTTAAACGGGTAAAGAGTCTAAAGACTCAAGAGGCGCAGGCCTTCACCTGCCAGTGGGGAAAGAAATTTAGGTTGAAGTTGGACGTCTTAAACGGGTAAAGAGTCTAAAGACTCAAGAGGCGTGGACCCTCACCTGCAAGTGGGGAAAGAAACATAGGTTTGGACCTGGCCGAGAAGCCTAAATGGCATAAAGAACAGGTAGTGGCGGACCCAGGATTTTTGGTTCGGGGGGCAAGCCCGGAGGAGAGTAGGCAGAGCCCGGAGGAGAGAGACGACGTCGCGGTTAAGTAAAGCTGTAAATTGGGACTAATTCACACTAATTAAAAGCTCAAGGAGCAAATCGTACGAGTTGTAAACGTTTTAGGACTAATAGTGCATTTAGGCCATGTTAGAATATCCCCTTAATGTAGAGGGAATAACTACTCACTGGGTCCCTAATTTCTTCAGCGCCAACCTTATTGCCCCCCCATCTTTATATTTTTCCACAATATTTGGGGGGCAAAATGCACACACAATCCTTAACTTTTGACAAAATCATCAAATTACTACCCCATAGTTATGTTTTTTCAAAATTCCCGGGGGGACCCCTCCCTCCAGCAAAGCGTAGCTCCGCCACTGAGAACCGGTCCAACCTGTCTTCCTAGCTAACTCGTTCTAAGTTAAGTTAACTGGCTTATTTTTTTTTTTTTTACAATTTTTTATTTTAAATTAATTTTATTTAAAAATTAATATTATGTAAATATAATAATCTATTAAAAATTAAATTTTTATGTTGTTGTTAAATTTTTATAAATTTTCTTCATTAGTGCCTAAAACTAAAAAAATTTATAAAAATTTAGTAAGATTACAAAAAATGCATTTTCAATAAATTATTACACCTAAATAATGTTAGCTTTTATTTACAATCAGTTTCAAGTAAAAAAATATAATAATAAAAATAAGTTATTTAAAAGTCAATTGACTTAAGTTAAAACGAATTGGGTGTAGGAGTTAACCTTTTTTTTGAAAGGAAAAGATATGCTCAAGATTGGTTTATGACTATCGATCTTTTTCTATTAAAAATATATTCAAGAAATTTTTTTTATTAGGGAATATAAGGCAAGATTCCTCCCTTCTAATAATCCCAAAACGGTAAAAAAATTTCGGCAATACTAATTCTTTTCATACTTGTGAACATAAGTATCAAAAGCATAAAACCTATGTGTAAGAACAAGTGCAACCCTATAGAATTGCATCTCACAAAATAGATGACCAATTTCTTCAAGTCCCATTTCAAAGGTATATACTATATAAGGACATTGTAAGCCAAGTCTTTCGACAATTTAATGTATTTTCTTATTCTATTATGATTTTTAAAGTTTTATTTTAAACTCCCATGCATCAAAATCCAAAATTTCAGATTGTATATAAATTATTAATTGCCCATTAAAGACTGTAGTGAGTTGTTTTCAGGGGGAAAAAATCAGGATTGTTGTACTTTTTTACAGAACTGGGTCTTCCCCCCACTAGATATTGTCGAGAAAATAAAGGTTGGTGTTGGGCCGCTATTTATAGAGGTAAGCCCAAAATGCTGAGCATCGTGGAGCATCTAATCCGACGTGGCAATGCGGGCCCATTTATGGCACCTGAAAGTGAGACAGGATATCCGGCAATGCACTAATTCCACATCCTTCTGTCGCCAACCCCAACCAATGCGCTCCAGTCCTCTGTCACCATTATGACTTTTATGGTCCTATCCTATTAGTCTACTTCTTCACCACCCCCCCCCCCCCCCCCAAAACAAAAAAAAAAAAAAAAAAGTACTCTAGTTACATATTAGGGTTTCGCGATAAATTATATTTTCTTTTCATGCAGACGACAGGTTACGGGGGATAACAAACTCGATACATGTTTTTTAATAGTACTTATTATAATCAGGTTTAATAATTGTAGAAAAGTTCTTTCAATTTTACCGTCTACCGTAAATAATTTCATTTTTGCACTCTTATTTGTTCTTTCTGCTCTTTATAAAGCATATTGGGTCGCTATTAAAATTATGGGATTCTCTGGTTCTACTGAATTCCTGTCGCTTACGTAAGTGCATGTCCCAGTCCTTCCAAATTTTAATGTCATTAATTGTGACTACTTTTATTTAATTATTAACAAGTCCCGTATAATATTGCGGTGAGAAATTAGTAATTTCCAAAGAAGATAGCAAGGAAATTGAAGTGAATCTTCAACAATTAACATCCGCATGCAGATTAATTTGTCACATGCAACGGTTCCTTGGCCTTTAATTTGCAAGTGAAAGCCTGCCTCGATCTGTCTGGTCAAATAAATGATTATGAAATAATTGCATATTGGTAGATGAAAATTAACTTTTCATCAAATTTAAGTACCGATGGAGACCTGTACCAAGTCATGCTCACCTAGCTGCGACGGTGGTGTATATTGATTGCAAGACAAGCAAAAATACATATGCGTGCCCGTAACTACCGTTCACAAGATTCCAAGAAGCACTAAAATATGAAACCAGGACGAAATGCCATTTGAAGTAGCTAAATGGAGTACCAATTAATGGAAAATATAAACTGATTCTTGCTCCATAAATTTTATTCTTAACTAGAAACCTATTTTTGTAAAAGTTAAATATTGGATTGAGAATAGTTATTAAAGTCCCAACTTGAATATTAGAAATTTACATTCCTACAACTCTGAAACTAAAAAGCACCTCTTAAGTCTTGGTAGCAATTTATATATTTGTGGAACGGGTAGAGTATTAACTTTAGTCTTAATTAGAAACTTTAAGACTTTAAATTTCTATATTTGTTAGGTCAAATTTACTGAAATTGAGCTAAAAAATGATTGCAAGCTGAAAATATACAAATTTATTAGCCAACTCAATCTTTATACAATCAAACTCAATCCATTTAAAGTTAAAACAGAAAAGGAAATTTAACAATAACCAAAGAATAAAACACAATCATCTATTATTTTCTTTTTCTCATGCTCTTTTGTGTTGCTTGATTGCACTACTTCATTATGACTTTAATAACCTTATTAATTAAATTTATGTAGACATAAATATAGATGAAGAAAATGTCAATGATAGTACAATTGTTTGCATTATTGAGGTTGGTCTCTCAAACGATAAAATGGCAAGAAGAGAAGATGAAGATATAAACTTTGAGGATGATAATATTGATTTTATTATTGGTCATGATATTTCATGCGTTCCATTAGATGAATAATATGTTTTTAACTTCTCATTATAAATAGTGGATTTTAAAACTATTTTTTCTTGTATTATATGTTTATGGCATGACATTTTTTTATGATATTAGAGTATATATTAGTAAATGAAAATATTATATAATATAAACATTATAATAATTTAGATTATTATATTTTTTTCATCTTTTTTTTTTAAAAAATTTTTTTAGTAGAATCTTATTACTAAACGACTTTTTACAATTTTATTACTATAGAAAAAAAAAACTAAAATAATTCCGGGTAGCAACCGACTTTGATAAGTTCAAGATGGGGTATTTATTATATATACTAAGTGAGTTCCCAAAATTTTCAGAACTGAAAATGGCGTCAAATCAATTTCCGGCATAAAGTGGATCATCATCATAGTGCACATATAAATTTGGAAATGTAGGAATGAGTTTATTTTTAACAACTACAATGCTAACTGGAAGGAGGTATTCTCTCAGACACAGGTGCTAGCTCACTCATGGATTGCAAGACGGGCTAAAATTCCTCAGATGTCTATGTCGGAATGGATCCTTAATCCAGTAGATGGTCTATTAAATTGGACTTAGACAGTGGCCTGAATTTTGGACTCAGATTGTTCTGTAATTGAATACCTGTTGTACATTATTCCCAGCAACTTGCTGGGTTCTTTTTAATTAATGAATCTTCACTTTTGATAAAATAAAAAAACTAGCGCACATATAAATTATTTTAATTAATCGACTGGAAAATGTAAAATCCACGGGCCGGGCTCTTAATTGTGGACAGTGAAACATATTTAAAGGAGAGCACATGAACAATTAACTAATTTGTTCTCTAACCATCCATCAAGAGTACAATTTGACTTTAAGGCATAATTAATTTCTTTAATCCCATGCATCACTTATCATACAGATAAATAATCAGCACCGCCCCCCTCGTGAATGAAGAAATTAATATTGGGTGTAGTCTAGTCAATTAATCATTGAATTAATATTCTACTACTGTATACAAATAAAATTATTAATTAATTATATTCCGACCACCAACACAACAGAGAGAGAAAAAATAAAGCAAGATAGAAACATTAAAAACGATCTTCTTAAATATATATACTATATTTATATATGATACTACCATATGTGTGTGTGTGTGTCCACTTGGTTTATCTTAATTAATCAATATAAATATTTATCTGTGGGGAAACTAAATTAAGGAAACTAAATTAACTGTCTGATCGGTTAATTCTGAGAATATTAGTGATATATATAATTTACAGAAGCATGAATATTGAACAAGTGATTACATACGTTCATGGAATGCAGGCCTGTGCGAGTCTTTATTGCACCAATTAACAGAGATTTCCATTCCAATTCCGAAGCCGGGACAGAGAACTTGGAAACCGGCCGGCATGGTTAATTAACAGGGGATTAAATATTATATAAAGTTTAATTCGTATATATTTATTTGTATATAATTATGTTAACTAATTAATAACTTGAGGGGTTAACTAGCTAGCTGGCTGGCTAATAATATTATGTATACACACACAAAAATTTTTGACAGAGCTCTTGTGTAATGTATTGCATGTAGGAATGGTAAAATTTGATCTGACTCGAAGACCTGGCCTGACCCACTTGAACTCAAACCCGACCTGATCCGATCTAACTAGAAAAGTCAATGACCCGAATTCGACTGTATCCAACTTAACCTGAACCTAAATCCGATTGAAGTGAAACCTGAGCCTGAACCCAACCTGACCCAAACCCGAAATGACCCGATAACTAAATCCGAAAATATCCAATTTTAACTTAAATAAACATAAAATATATAGTTGACAAAAACTTTAGAAAATTTAAAATTTAATATATGTGAATGAGTTTCTTATATTTTGTTGATCTGTTTTACATTGTAAAGCGAATAAATGAGAGTTATGATAAACGATTAGTGATACGGTAATAGAGAAATAAGAATAATTAGGTTTTAGAAATTATAGTACTCCTTCTGTTCCATATTCTTTGAAATATTTGACTTTTTCAAATAGTTTAAATTAAATTTATTTATATTACTTCCGCTATCTCAAATTTTACATTATTCATATTTTAACAATTAATCTATATTTTCTTATTTTCAATATTTTAAATTATATATTAATATATCTTCAAAAATTTTATATTATCTTTTTATATCTAGTTAGATTAAATTTTAATCAAAATTAAACAAAAAAAATTGAATCGATTCAGCCATTTCGGTTTATATTTCAGTGAACCAAGTAAACTCGACAATCAAGTTAAATATGGTTTAAGACCCAAGAACCTGACCTAATTAGATCCGAACTCAAATAAACTCGGCCTGATCCAACCCGAACCCAAAATCTACTCAACCCAAAATTAACTCGAACCCAAATAATTCGATCTGAATCCAACATGGACCTGAATACATGCTAACTCAATTAAATCTTAACCTGAATAATCTGACCAAAATCTAATCCGACTCATCCAATTATCATCGCTAATTGCATGCATATTAATTAATTAGGTTTGACTGTTTCGAAAGTATTCTATTTTATAAGGTGGGGTGGGGGCGAGTGGGATACCCTGCAGCGGCGCACATGGGATCGGGTTTGGTACACAGGGGCAGCCCGACCATAAGCTTACAACTTCACGTGCCCTTTCTGTGGGTCCCGCCTCCTTCAACAAAACTACTCCCGTCCGGACCCAAATGTGAAATGAACGTATTTTTAGCTTCCCTTCCACTTCCACATAAATGATATGTTATGAAAATACTTCTTCCCCTAAATATCAAATTGATCAATCTCCAATCTTAGACTCCTCATTGAAAGGAAAAATGGAAGGCTGAAACCAATTAATGTTGTTTAATATATATTTGCGTGTTTTGCGTTGTTGGTTGTATACAGTGTTATAGAAAATTAATAACCAAACATTTTTATATGTTTTGCGGAATTTTATGACTTTGTAACGTGGTTTTCCATGTGTATGTGCATTTCGGGGACAACCAGATCTCACCGATTATAAACATTGACTCCAATTTGCAAGCTGCAAATACAAACTTTATTCAAGTTTGCCGCCTTTACGTATGTATCTGCTCAATTGAAATAGCTAAACCCCGTCCGTTCTAACTTAATTCAACTGACTCTAAAATAAATTATTTTTATTTTTATATTTTTTTTATTTAAAATTAATTTTAATTAAAAGTAAATATTATGTAGCTGCAATAATCTATTGAAAATATAATTTTTATAATCTTATAAAATTTTTATAAATTTTTCTAATTTAAGACATTAAAAAAGAAAAATTTATAAAAATTTAGCACTATCATGAAAATTTACTTTCAAATGGATTATTATTTCTATATGATATTGGATTTCAAATGAAATTGATTTCAAGTAAAAAAGATATAAAAATAAAAATAAGTCAGTTGATTTACGTTAAAACGAATTGACTTTTATTCTTTAGTATTTTTTTAAAAGGAGCTTCCGTTGACCAATATTATAAGAACCGAACTTGAAAGGAATCAAAGAAAGTCTCTGGTTCATGGTTCAAATAGTTGGACCGCCAATTCACCCTCTATCCTTTTAAAAAAAAAATGATTACTGTTCATAATTCTAAAGAAAAATTATTTCAATTCATGGTTCATCGATTTAAATATTTTTGAACGGTTTTAACCAAATATCTAATTAATGAGTCGATAGCCAAACCATCGAAGCCATCGATTTAGCCAGTTTGGTTCGATTCTCACAACACTACTCTTGACTTATTCATAAACAACATGTTCATTTTGTTTTAATTCAATAGGGGCAACAGGTCAATTGGACTGGGTCCACTTTTTGTGGTGGGGTCTCCATCATTTCAATCTTCTTAGCCCCTAAGGTTAAGTTTAATTATGGCTTTACTAGCCGAAAACTGTCCCTTAAGCCAATTTGCCTCATCCAGCATTGATACTGCCTTCTTTATGGCCATTGAGAGTGAGCTGAGCCATCCAATGTTTTCCTTGACTAAGCTACAGGCACATCTACTCGAGGTCTCATACTTGACTGTTAATCAACGAGTCAAAAACAAGAATCCAGCTGAATTGGGCAGTCAACAAAGATGATTAGAGTACTGAACTGGCTATAAGAGGCTCAACAGGTCGCTGGGAAGGTCGGGATCTGGACTAGTGGGCACCACAATTGGGCAGGCTACTGTTGATATTAGAAACATCCGATTTCGCTACACAACTCAAAGAACGTGAGTTGAGCGGGGTGGAGGTAGAGTGGGCGGAGGTGAAGCGAGATGAAGGCAAAGCGGGGCGAAGTGAATGCAAACTAGAGATAGCGAGTTGGGGAACACAAATTGAGTGGGCAGAGGCTGCCAAAAGTGAGTTGGAGATCGACAATTGAGAAGCTTTAGAGATAGCCAAAACATTTAACCAGCTTACCATGTAAATATTGACAACTTAAGACACAAATAGAATTTGGATTTGGATTAGCACAAAAAAAAAAAAATCTACGCCCAAAACATGTTAAATCTGCCCCCGTTAAATTCTCCCGGACTAGGCCTAATATTTTGAGGTAATTCTATGTATAAGTTCAAAGAAACATACAAATTAAATCCATTTTAATTTTATTTATAGTAGCGTGTTAATACACTAGCTAATTTGTGGATTTGTATGTATCTAAGCTTGAATACGGTAAAGGAAGATGAGCGCATATATTCAGATGCAAACACTAATCTAATCGCTAATGTCATGTGTTTACAGTATTTAGCAAGGAGCGGATGGTGAGAGGAGTGGGTACGTATAAAGAGAATTGCGTAAAGGAAGGCAGGTAGCTAGGGGGAGCAAAGTACGGGGTGGCCAGCTCATGAAGGCGACAGGTGTCGAAAGCAAAGGGGGGAGACGCCCGTATATTAATAAGCATCCAAGCCAAAGGCAAGAACCTCTTCTTCTACTTCTAGGCTTCCAGCTACTACTAATAATTCTACAAATCATCTACGACCCTCCCCTCCCCATCGACGACGTCTCTCCAACACAGTACTATAGCTAGCTACTGTCTATTATTACCTACTTATAATTCACCACCAACTGTGTCTCTGTCTCTGTCTCTGTCCCTGTCTCCTACGCTAGCAAGCCAGCTACACACAAATTCCCAACCCTCCCTTATCATCATTTCCGCCATATCCTTAACTTCCAGCTCTTCCACCAAACCAAATTAAACCCACAAAAAAAAAAATTTTAATGTCGGCAACGTCGTCATTACTGGAGGCAACGGAGCTGCGGCTGGGTTTGCCGGGGAACGCTGGGGAATCATCAGATATCGCTAGGAAGAGAGGCTTCCATGAGACTGTGGATTTGAAGCTCAACCTCTCTTCGCCGGCCTCCACCAAGGAGGTCGTTTCTAAGCCATCCGATCACAAACATGATAAGACTGCTGCTCTTCCCTCCGATCCAGCTAAGCCTCCACCCAAGTATGTTCAAATATATATATATATATATATATATGTCTATGCCAGTATTAATTACTACTAGTTAATTGTTACTCCTACGCTTCCACTAATAATAGATCTTTTTTTTCCTCATTAATTAGGTTTTAATTTATTTTTCTTTGTTTGCTTCTCTTCTGGTGAAGATATATACGTATTTTTTGCTCCAGTAGCTATATATATGTGCTATATATGATTAGGGTTATTGTTGTTGAATTTCACATGCATATTGTGATGATTTTTTTAACAGCAGTAACGAAGACCTTTTAATAGTATGTAGACAATTTACAAAAGTTTTAAAAGCAACTAGCAAGATGCGGGAATTTCAACCCAACCTGGCAACCTCTATCAAAATGAATGATGGGTTTAAAACCCCTCACCAATTATGATAATGAAACCTTTAACTAACTATCACCAATTAATTTTAAACTTATGCTAGATGCTTTAACAATTATCAACTATAATGATTATATATATCCGTCTACGTACGATATATACACATGTATACATACATACATACATACATACATACATGTGTGTGTGTAGAGAGAGAGAGAGAGTAGCTACTTCATTAATCGCTTATATATAATTACATATGTGTCAATTGGAAATTAATTAAGTATTTGACGGAACAAGAAGTGAATTTCTTAATTCGTACATATATGCCTGCTCATTTTAATTTAATTTATGGCTATTGAAGAGTAGTAGGTAGGTATATGTATAAAGTGATGAAAAGAATATACATGTATATATGTATAGGGCTCAAGTCGTGGGGTGGCCGCCGGTTCGATCGTTCCGGAAGAAGATAATAGACAGCGAGAAGAGCTTGGTGAAGGTGAGCGTGGACGGGGCTCCATACCTCCGCAAGGTAGACCTGAAGATGTACACCAGCTACCACGACCTCTCTGAGGCCCTTGGCAACATGTTCAGTTCCTTCACCATAGGTACCATAACTATACGTTGTGCGTGTGTGTGTGTGTGTACGTATAATTAAGCAAGACTGCTAGCTAGCTACATATATAATAAGCCGTATTAATTAATTTAATCTGTGTAATTAATTGTCTATATATTTATGATGAACATGCATGCATTGATGTATGTATATATGCAGGGAATTGTGGATTATCCCAAGGAGTGAAGGATTTCATGAACGAGAACAAACTTATGGATCTGCTTCATGCCTCTGATACCGTCCCCACTTATGAAGATAAGGATGGTGATTGGATGCTTGTTGGTGATGTTCCATGGGAGTGAGTAGCTACGTGCACCCACTACTAAATTATTAATTAATTACTTTCTACGTACTTAATTTTAGTACTTAACTCCATACTATATACCAAAGTAATTACTAGCAGCTATATTTATGTTGATGGTTTGCTGATGCTAATTTCCTTGGCTTTAATTTATTTGTTGTGCGCTAGGATGTTTGTTCAATCATGCAAGAGGCTACGCATAATGAAAGGAACTGAAGCAATTGGTCTCGGTTAGTATATACATGTTAAATACAATATAAGAGAAATGTAAAATTTTGACCAAAATTAGTGACCGAGTTTTTGCTCACAAGGCGCCATTGGTCGCCAATTGTCACAAAAAACATCTTGGGCTCTTTAGTGACTAAAGTCGGTAAAAACCCAAATGATTGGCGGCTAAAGCAACGGTTAAAATTTTACATTTATCTTGTAGTGATATGCATTACATATAGAAAAAACAATATATAGGTAAATTAAAGATGAATTAGATTTGATTAACTTTTTCTTTAGAAAATTAATAAAATGCAATTTTAACCAAGTGATTATATTGCATGTGATTTCTGCTCATGCATGCATGTCTATATGTATTGAATTTTCAGCACCGAGGGCTGTAGAGAAGTGCAAGGAGAGGAACTAAAAGTGAGGGATGAAGCTGGTGAGCGCGCGCATGGACGCCTTGTGTGATCTCGATCGTCAGCGTTGTTTTAATTCACACTTAATTACGGTGCTTAGTTTAATTTCTCATCAGTGTTGTTTGGTACTCTATGGTTTAATGTATAAGTTAATAATAATCATTAGCTTGTGATACTTTACATATATATATATATATATATATATATATATATATATATATATATATATATATATATATATAGCGTTACAAGTGTTTAATTTGTCATGATCATATATATACGGACCTGCATATATATGTATGTGTCCAAAAATAATCAGTAAGTGATAGTCAAAACTGGTGCGTGTCTGCCCTTATTAAGTCTGTCCTACGAAACCCTTTAAGCACGTTTATGTAGCTGATATATTTATATTTTTGCGTAATTAATGACTTTGATGACTCATGGGTTTTTTCTTTTTTTTTTTGACAAAAGATGTTTAATTTCAATTCACAGTGATACCAAAGGGCATATGTTACAAATAGAGCATAACTAGCTACTAAAAAATAACTCATTGTAATGATATCGAATAAAAGAAAATAAATTGAATTAAGTTGAACTAATGTAAACCAAAATAAATATGAAATATATAAGTCATAAATTATAAATAGCTTGAACAAAACCCAATCCAAGCGGATAATAACTGAAAATTGTTCAAATAAACCAATGAGACATCGGGAAAAATCCGATAAGAATTGGATTTGGAGGGGACGGAGAGAACTCTCGCTTGCGTTGCTGCGATTACACATATTCTCGTGAGCCAACTAGCTACTTACGGGTGTCATAGTATTGTATTTACGGCATTGATTTCTCTTCTGTCTTGCTAGCTAGTTAAGGTAGCTAGAAATAAATCCGCATAAAAAGAATTTCCCCCAGCTTTTCTTGGTATTTTTCTAATGCTCTATATATCTTGTACATATTTCTGAATATAAAAAAAATTTTAAAAAAAACCATATCGTTAATTTTGTGAATTCATCCGCACTACTAATAAAAAAGAAATTGCTAATATTTTGTGCTTAATCCTCTTTTGTTTCCATTTTCCCGTTGGTAATATACACGCACATTTCCATCCATTCATGAACATTTCCATTTTCCTGTTGGTAATATTTATAGCAATAAATTAATTGCCCACATATTTCAGAATCTTAATTACTATTATAATTGGCAATTAATTCGGGGTGCCGCGACTAGATTGAATGTTCATGTCAGCTGCAGGGGACAGAAGCATGTGGATGCATGTTGGATGGCCTTCATAATTCATAGCTTCTTCACCATCCATATATATATATATATATATATATATATATATGCTTGAGTTTCATTCTATATTACATAATCAAATATTGTATCCAAATTTTTTTATATTAATTATATTTTTAATGGCTAAAGCTCCTAGATTGCCACTAAAGTTTTTTTTTCCATCAAACATGTTGCCCCCTTGGTTCTATATTGCTATCAAGTAATCATCTCAAGTACAATAAAGATTTTATAAAATTTAAAATTTCAACTTACAAGCACGGCCTAAGTTTGTTATGCTATAAAAAAATATCTATGAATATAAAATTTTGACATCTCTAATATGATACTTTCTGTCTCAAAACTTTCACTTCATTTATTTTTTATAATTAATCTAAAATTTTTTATTTTCAACATTTTAATATAAAAATAAAAAAATTTATATATGAATGCCAATTCAAGACATGCAGTTTCTAAATATATTTTTAAAATTTTTTCTAAAAAACAATAATATGAATAAATTTAAGTCAAAGTACTTTAAAAAAATCAAATAGAGCAAAAATTTTCGGACAAAGAGAGTATTAAATGTACAAGAAAGAAATTTTTATAAAAACTATACCATCACAAATAAAAAAATTCTATCATTTTTTTGCAACCAATATTACCGGTAAAATATTATACATTGTATTATTATTGTTATTATTATTATTATTAAATAGACCATAATGGATGACACATATGAGAATAGTTATAATGAAATATTGTAATAAAAAATATGTAAAAAATAGAAAAATAAAAATAATAAGAAATATATCTAAACTAAAAGAGTAAAATCATTATTGCTACTATTTATTTGAAACAAGATAATTAGAATTATAAATATTTGAGTAAAAAAATAACTTAATATTTTGATTCACTTGCAATACACGTGTATAGGTACCATATAATTATAAAAAGTAAAAAGGTACATAAATGCTGAACAATTTTTTTACCATTCAATTATAAGATTTTTTACTATTTTAATGAGATGTAAATTCATCATTATTTATTTAATTAGAGTTTTAAGACCATTAGAACATAATAGACATAAAAGGGGGGGAGTCGCATGCTAACACTTAAGTTTCATTTTAGGACAGCAAGATTTGGGCACTAAATAAAAAAAATGGAGAAAAAAAGACCAGTAATAAAATTTACACTCTAAATGGAAAAAAAAAAATTACTCATAATTTGTTTTCTCTATTCTGGAAAAATCTATGAGTTGCCACTAAAGTTAAAGTTTTGCAACAAACATACCCCTATGTTTACGCTACTATAACAAAAATGCCCTCAAACATAAGATTTTATCAATTTCATCACCTTTTCACTTATCAAGTCCAATGTTTTTATTAGAACTTAAAAGTGCAACTTAGTTTGATAAATAAAAAATGTTGAAGATACATAAACTGGCTTGACTATTTTGCTGTTAAGTTATAAGTATTAAGTATTGAGTTACGTATAAGTATTAAGATAGAAACACAAATAATGCTATAATATCTTTATAATTAAATGAAAAATGTGGCTTGACTTTTTTTACTATTACATTATAGGTTATTTTTCTCTTTTTGTCAGAAATAAAATTGACAATTTTTTTTGTAATCAAAACCAATTTGTGAGAGTGTTAAGGGCACTTGTAAGAGTTCATAAAGTATGACAGTTCTGTTGCATGTCTTTCAAAACATAGAAGAAGTCAAACCATATTTAGCTTGTCTTTTTTCCTAGGCAAGATGTTTGGAGATTTGAACCTAGGTCGTGCTCAGGCCAAAGTCCCCCAGGGCCAGTTGAGCTTGTTAGCGGGGACTAAATTTATTATTCAATTAGAGTTTTATCAATATTAGGCTTCTATAAGAAAAACAAAAAATAATGAAAATAATGTACATTTTGACTAACTTTTCACTTTAATAAGCTTTTAATTTTACAAAAAATTACAACAAATAGGCCTTGAATTTTTAATAAAATAAATTAAGCCCTTCAACACAATATTCTACCAATTTAATAACCTTATAACCTGAATGAAATATATTGTTAAACCTTAAATTTAAATCATAATTACACTATTAAAAAAACAACTTTTTTCCAACAGTCTTGTGTTGAAAATATGGGTTTTCCAATGCCCAGCTATTGGAAACTGGGCCATTGGCAAATAGGCAATGGAAATTTAGCCATTAAAAATTTCCAATGGCCTAGCCACATAGAATTATTTCTAACAGTAGAATGGTTTTCCAACGGTAAGGCTGATAGAAATTTTTGTCAAAAAAATAAAAATATATTATTAAAAATTGTATTTTTACATTTATCAAAAATATATTTTAAAATTATATATATATATATATATATATATATAATATTGCATCATATTATTATTATTATTATTATTATTATTATTATCATTACATTTATAACAATTTCTATTATTATTATTTGTAAAAAAAAATGTTTTAAAAATATTACTTTACTTTCTAAATTTTCAAAAATTTATTATATGAATAGCACCCTTTTCTAATAGCCTTTGCATTAGAGTTGAAATTTTGAAGTTTCTAAAGACCTTCGCGTTGGAAATTTCCAACGGTCAAACCGTTGTAAACTAAGGTATTCAAAATTTTCAATGCAAAAACTGTTGGAAAATTATCTCCTCTTTTTTCAAAAAAATTTTCACATTTAAAATTTCCAACGGCCAAGTCGCTTAAAAATTGGTAGTTGAAAAATGCATATTTTTTAGTAGTGTTAAACCTTTAGTTTAACTTTTATGTAAAATTTTCTTAGTTGCCTTTAAATAATAAGTTACTTTACTCTTTCGATTAGAGCCAAATTTGACATTGAATATTTAATTTGCATTAGTACCATGAAAATAAAAATATCGTACTTTATTGGAGCAAATTTATTAAGCTTTTATTTTACTTTTATGAGTAAACTTCCTAAGTTTCCACTATATTCAAATTTTACAACACACATGCCTTTAAATTTGTATAGCTATCAAAAAGTTCATTCAAAAGAAAAATTTTATCAAATTAATTACTTTTAAATTTGATTACTGGTACATTGCATTATAAGATTAAAATTATTGAATATAACTACATAAAATATTGAATTTGTCACACATAACAATGAACTTTTTTTTAAGACTTTAAAACTTGAATACTGTGAAAATTGAAATTTTACCAAGAACTAATTTAATTTGGTTTTCAATAAATCAAAAAAATAAATTTAAATCTTATGAGTTGTATCAAATTGGAAGTAACATTTGTTTGAATATCATATTTTATGGTGGAGGCTTGTAGTATGGAAGAAGTCTTAGAGATATTCAGAGAGAAGTTATAAATAAATTTATATTTTTAGAAATTTTTAGTTTTTAGAAGTTTTGAATAAATTAATAATTTTAGATTGTGGCGAAGATTTTTATTTTCTGGGGCCTTAAGTATAGTAAGGGAAAATGTTTGGGAACGTCTGTAGGATGAAAAGTTATAATTAAATTACACATTAAAAAATTAAACTTGTTCACTATTCAAGATTTATGTGTGCTAATTCATGCAACCAATCCATAACATTTTTATTTTATCCCAAACTTTTGACTACTCTCTATTTACTGTAAATTCATTAAAAATGTTTCAATTTGGCCCCCACTAGAAGTAATTCCTTAACCCAAAAAAAATTGTTATATGAGTGCATACATCGTGCAAAATTAATATTTCATTTATGAGAAAAAATGAAATAATGTAAATTATTCTTAATTGTAAAAAACATTTACTCAGTTCAAAATTTCCTGGGACTGATTACCAGATAATTTAAAATAATTTTTTAAAAAAAAAACAGATATTACACAATTACTCAGAGTTAACAAATTTCACCCGGTTGAGAGTTAATATGAAATATTTAAAAATTTTAGAACTAAAAGAAAATATTTAATATGTTAAGGATGATAACAAAGTATTGTATATTATTTCAACTAAAAACTAGGGGTATATTTGACAATAGTTTGTGTTTTTCATATCTATTCTGTGCTTTTTTTTATTTATTTATGCCTATTGAGTTTTTTTTTCTTTGATAAATTTATGGAAATTTTTTAAATTTTTTCAAAAATATTATTTAATATTATTTTGTTTAATTAATCAAAATCTTAATGTATTTCTAATATTTCAAATGTCAAAAAAAAAAATTTCATATCAATTACATATACTTTATCTACGTTCAAAAAACGTGTCAAATAACGAGTATATACTTGAATACATAGTGGACAGTGTTGAGTCGCTCTTCTCCCGGATCTGATCGATGATGTATAGTAATGAAATTGAAATAGCCGATGGAAAAATTTGACCCAAGTGACGGGCAGTGAAAGTGAAGTGAAATTCCAATCATGCACCTCCATTAATGGAAACAGCCAATATTTAGATTTACATCAAATTAATCCATGACTTTTCAAGTAAATTAATCAATGAAAACTTATGTCGCTGATCAGTTTCTGTCTTGGCCTAAAACATTTTCAGTTAAGTTCCATTGCCTACTCTTCTCGTCTTAGAACATCAAAAATCTTTGCGTTCTTAATTAATTAGTCCAGTGAATACGTTGGCCTCATCCTACACTTTTTCCAACTTGAGGTGCTGCCTCTGTTCAAACCTGTGAATACATGAATACGGCTTCGATCCGTCATTTCAGACTTCAGAGATCATACAAGTTTCAAAGTTATTGAAAGCGTTTTCACGTGGAAATTCAAGGAGAGGACAAGCGGTACTTTCTCTACAAAATCACTTTATTCAACACTTCAATCTCTCATAGTCCAGCAAAGAGAGGTCCTGTTTGGAATTTGCAACACAAAATCGAATTGCAACAAAAAAGAATATATCTCGTGCGACGTGGAGTTTCCCAAGCTGCAATTTGCTGTCCTTTCTGTTGTGCTGCGGACGAGGACATGGAACACTTGTTTCTACGCTGCAGTTTCTCGGCTCAAGTGTGCAAAGCTATTTTCTCTTGGTGGGGTTGTGGTTTTCGTCAGCTGACCAAAATCAATGCTCTTCTTCATCACTTTCCCACTTCAAGGGGATCTAGAAACATTTTCAAGGCATGGGACCCTAGGGGTGAGCATTGTTTAGGTTGGTTTGGTTTTATGGTGGAACCAAACCAACTTGAAATGACTTCACTTTCAAAATTTTTCTATCCAACTCAAGAATCAAGAACCAAACAAAACCAGAATTATGGTTTTAGATTTTTCAGTTCTGGTTCTTGGATTTTTTAGTTTATACCATATACTTATAAAAACATCAAATTTTAATAAAATTACATCTATAACCAGTTTATGAAATATTTACTATAATATGTAATTAAATCAGCATTTAAATACATATACTTGGACACATTCAAAAAAGTTTAACATGATGTTACCAAACTGATTAAAAGAATTACCTGTGGAATATCTTCCATCTAAATCAGCTTACATCTCTCTAGCAATTGCAACATTGACATAACATTCAATATGAAAAGTTGAGCTTTTAAGACCATCTTCTTCAGTATCAAAACCTGAAATAAATTGATATTATGAATTTTTCTGTTTCACATGGCTCATAAATGAAAAATATGATGATGTTGTCGTATAGTGTATTATGGAAATAAAGAAATCAAAAGTAAAATGACCCAGGAGCAGTTGGTCTACACTACAAAACGAATGTAAAATCACAACTGAAAGTTAGTCAGGTGTTTTAGTCGCTAATCAGTCGGAATTAAAAAAGTTCACTTTTTATTGTGACTGTAGGCGACTAAAAATTTCAGTCACAAAATATTAGTCACCTTTCAATCGGAAATGTTTAAGAGATTTGACTGCAGTCGCCCTTTCAGTTGTTTTTTTAGATGTCCAATTTGCCTCAATCGCCTTTTCAGTGGCTAAGTTAATTTAGAAGTTTTGGGTGTCTAGGGTTTAGATTTTTTTTAGAGTTTAGGGTATGTGTATTAGGATTTTATTTCTAGGGTTTGAAAAAAAATTTTAGGATTTAGGGATATAGAATTAGAATTCAGGATTTTTTAAATGATTAAGGATATTGGACATAGATTTATGGTTTGAGATTTTTCTTTAAGGTTTAGGGTTTGAAATTAGTATAGATTTAGGGGTGTTAATTGAATCAATTTAATATTAGGGTTTTGGGATTTATTTCAAGATTAATTTAGAGCTTTTTATGATTAATTAAGGTTTGAGAATTTTTTAGGGTTTAGGTATATATATAGAATTAAGAAGGTTTAAGGGCATTTAATTAAGTATTAGGGTATTGAAATTTAGGGTATGGGAATTGCATTTAGGGTTTAGGATTTAGGGTTAATGGTATATATAGATTAAGTTTAAGGTTAAGGGTTTAGGGTTAATGGTATAAATTAGGTTTAGCATTTATGGTTTAATTAGGATTTGTATTTAGGGTTTTATGTTTAATTAGGGTTTAGGGTTTGTGCAAGGTTTAGGGTTTAATGAGGCTTTGTATTTAGGGTTTAGGTTTTAGGGTTTAGGGTTTAATTAATAGGGTTTGTGTTTAGGGTTTAGGGTTTAAGTATGGTTTAAGGTTTAATTAGGGTTTTTATTTAAGGTTTAAAGTATAATTAGAGTTAGGGTTTAGGGTTTAGGGTTTGTATCTAAAGTTTAGAGTTTAGGATTATTGATAGTTAGGGTTAGGGTTTAGGGTTTGTATATTTAGGGTTTAGAGTTAATAGTAGTTAGGTTTAGGGTTTAGGCTATAGGTTTTAATTAGGGTTTGTATTTTGGGTTTAGGGTATACTTAGGGCTTAGGGTTTGATAAGGGTTTTTATTTAGCATTTAGAGTTTAGGATTAATGGTAGTTAGGGTTAAGGTTTAGGGTTTAATTAACAGGGTTTGTATTTAGGGTTTAGGGTTAATGGTAATTAGGTTTAGGGTTTAGGTTTTAATTAGGGTTTGTATTTAGGGTTTAGAGTTTAGGATTAATGGTAGTTAGTGTTAGGGTTTAGGGTTTAAATAATAAGGCTTGTATTTAGGATTTAGGGTTTAATTAGGGTTTAGGATTTAGTTAGGGTTTATTTTAAGTGTTTAAGGTTTAAGGGTAAGGAATTAGAGTTTAGGGTTTAATTATGGTTTAAGATTTATGGTTTAAGGTTTTCTAAACCCTAATTAAACCCTAAACCCTATATACAAACCCTAATTAAACCCTACATACAAACCCTATTAATTAAACCATAAACCCTAAATCTAACCGCCATTAACCCTAAAACCTAAACCTTAAATACAAAGCTTAATTAAACTCTAAACTCTAAATACAAACACTAAACCATAATTAAACAATCCCCAGAGGGTTAGGGTTTTACGATTTAGGGTTTGAAGTTTTTTTAGACTTTAGGGATGTATATATTGGGATTTTTTTTAGGGTTAATTTTTTTTTAAGGGTTTAAGGTTTAGGGTTAATAGTATATTAAGTTTAGGGTTTAAGATTTAGGGATATTTAGAAATATAGTTTAGGGTTTGGGTCTTAGGGTTAAAGGATACAGAATTATAGTTTAGTATTTTAGGTATTAAGGTGTAATTTAAGGTTTGGATTTAGGGTTTAGGCATTAGGGTTAATGGTATATATTTATGATTGTACCACATATGTAATTATATTCATTTATGTACACACACACACACATTTATACACATATTTAAGATTGTTCCATATATATAATTATATTCATATATACATATATTTATGTTAAGATTTGTACTATATATATGAAAATATAAAGTAAAAAAATTGGAAAAATGATGAACATGGCAACTAAATTTCGACTACACTCATGTATGGGGTGACTCTATTTATTTGGCTTTTGCAACTAAACTTGTCAGTCGAGGTGTAGTCGGATTGCAGTCAGAGTTCAGTTGCTAAGCAATCGGAATAAAAAAAGCTCAGTCAAGTTGCAGTCAAAGTTCAATCACTCCAATTACTTCCTTTCTACTTCCATCCTTCTTTACTCGGTTGTCTCACCCATTTCAAACCCAATACTCTCATCTCTATAGGTGATTATTCGGTTTTTTCTGTTTAAACCAAACCGAATTGGTCGGTTTATTCGGTTCTCAGTTTTGGATGGTAAGAAACTGAATTAACTGAATTAGTCTATAAAACCGAATTCAAACCGAACCAAAATATTTCAATTCGGTTCGGTTCAAACCAAATTAACCAAAAAAATGGTAGTAAAATTCTATAAAAGATGAAATGAGATAGAGATATATATTTTTTTTTTAAATTCCATTCAATATAGAAAATTCATTGCCCATGGAAATAAAGAAAATAAGAATCCAAGCTAATTTAGGTTACTTGGTAGCATTATTGTTCATGAAACAAATAAAAAAAATTGGTATAAAAAATTTCGGTTAATTCGGTTACCGAATTAACCAAATTCCAAAACTGAAACCGAACCGAAATTGAAATTTTTGTTATTCGATTTTAACCAAAACCAAACCGAATTACCGAATTAACCAAATAGAATTTAAAAATTATTTCAGTATTTCGGTTTGGACCGAATACTGATCACCCCTACTCATCTCTCATCTCTCACTCTCATCTTTTTCAACCCTCTTGCTCTCATCTTACTATTGTCTCTCACTCCCATCTTTCATCTCCATCAGCCAATTGGCAACGCCTATCGCATCGCCGTCCATTCACCTTGCCAGTCTACCATCTGTCATCGCCACCATCACCTAGTTTCATCGGCCTCGCCGACTTTGCCTTGGTTTCTTTGCCTCGACCTCAGCTTCGCAGCAGTTGGCTTGTCTCCTTTACCTTGGCCTTGGCCTTGATGTCGTTGCCTTAGTCTTGACCTCATTGTCTCGACCTCATCACCGTTGCCTCAATCTTCTCCGCCTCGCCCTCAACCTCCTCCGCCTCATTCGTCTATAGATCTGAGTTTTTAATTTTTTGAATTTTGAATTTTGAATTTTTTGACTTTTTAAATTTTATATTTGGTTATGTATGTTGACTTTTATATTAATATAAATGTATTTTATTTAAATTTTTATTTCATTATTTGACTTCTTTTTTATTAATAATTAAAATAAGTTAACATTCATATCAATTTAATGTAACTTTCAATTAAATGCCAAGTGAAATAAATATCCAGTTAAATTAAATAATATTAATTAAATATTAATCATATTAAATATTAACATATTTTATTTAAGAGATAAAAATGCTAATATAGTGACTAACCGTGGCTGTCGCTAATATAACGACTAAAATAGTTAGTTGCAAGGTTCAAAGCAACTTACAATATTTTCAACTGATTCTTGACTAAAATTTTCAGTCATTTTCAGCAGTCAAGATTCAGTTACAAAAAAATTATGACTTGAAAAAATGTGACTACCATCCACAGTCCTGAAGTAGTCGCTTTTGGGCAATATCAAGACTAAAATGTGACTGAACTTTCAATCAAGATTTTGTATCTGTGTTGTAGTGCTGGAAAGTGAAGTGATTTAAGTGAATATGAAAAAATTTCGTGAATAATCGCATAACTTTCATGTTGTTTCAATTTGGGACATCAGTTTAAGGGTTTAATATAAAAAAATAAGATGACTACCATAATTCTTCAAAGAAATACATACATATATAGATATATTGTTAATCATATAATTTTTATTATATAATTATACATATACCTTAGGTTTGGTTCCACCTAAGGTTGGTTCCATATGGGACCAGAACCAACCAAGAAACAATCGGCTCTCCTATATGTGGAACCAATCCGCAAACCATGGTCCATTTTTACTCAACCCAACCCAACCCAATGGGGCTCGTTTGGGTTAGGTATCAGTTTTAACCAACTCATGCTCACCCCAATGGGACACTATGGCAAAGGCAACTCTGTGGACAATTTGGAGAACTTCAAACAACCTGATTTTTAACAAAAAAAATTTGAATTGTTCCAAAGTTTTTTCTATAATTCATGTACTCTCATTCTTCGGGATAGCTAAAATATCAAAGTGTGTTTGTTCATCTTTAACAAATTGGCTCCTAAACCTTTCACTTCTTTTCCTTTGGAAAATGTTGTAATAATGGGAAGATTTACTAGGAGTTTGGCTTACTTGTATCTCTGACACTAGAGGGCTTGGCTTCAATTTTGCTTTCCCTCTAGTGTTTTCATTTTTATCGTCTGTTTAGTCCGGCTTCTTGTTAGGTTTTGAATAAATTCATTTGCCGATAAAAAAAAACTAGGCAAATTTCCTAAAATTTAAGGGTTTATTGGTAAATTTGTTCCAACATACAATACTTTAGTGTTTGGCTTGATTATCAATAACTATTATATTATCAGTGGCGGAACCAAGATTTTTGGTTCGAGGGGGCAAGCCCGAAGGAGAGTCAGCGGAGCCCAAAGGAGAGAGACGACGTCGCGGTTAGGTAAAGCTGTAAATTGGGACTAATTCACACTAATTCAAAGATCAAGGAGCAAATCGTACGAGTTGGAAACGTTTGAGGACTAATAGTGCATTTAGGCCATGTTAGAATATCCCCTTAATGTAGAGGGAATAACTACTCACTAGGTCCCTACTTTCTTCAGCGCCTACCTTATAGCCCCCTCATCTTTATATTTTTCCACAATATTTGGGGGGCAAAATGCACACACAATCCTTAACTTTTGACAAAATCATCAAATTACTCCATATTTACGTTTTTTCAAAATTCCCGGGGGGCTGTTCCCCCCTCCCAGCAAAGGGTAGCTACGCCACTATATATTATATTCATATGTTTAAATAGACGTACTAATTAATACATCCCTAATACAAGACCTCCCAGCCCAGTATTTACTAAAACTCTTTCTCCCCTTCTAGAAATGCTACCTCCCTATTGCCACCGGCATAGTAGGACAATCGTTGCTTATAGATCAAAACTTTTCCAACTAATTGCACCGATCGGTGATTGTCCATTGCCTATGGATCCACCTTTTGTTCTCTTCAAATTGTGTCAGTCTTCACCTCCCATTGGCCTCAATCATCACCATTCAAGCCACTCCTCCCTCGTCCATGCCACAATAATGTGCTTAGAAATAATATGTCTACATGCATAAAACAGTAGGTAAAACTGTCTAAAATAATATATAAACAATTTGTTCTTTTTTTCTCAAAAAATGATATCTGAAAATGTAAAATTGTCTCAAGGAATATATAAAAGTGTATGAAAATAATTTGCATACAATTTGTTCTCTTCAAAAATAAAATGTGCATAAAGTAATAAATAAAAATATATGAATAAATATATAATAGTGTCTCAAAAAATATGTAAAAATGATTGATGTAATACATAAAAGTGATTGGAGCAATATGCAATCAATTTGTTATCTTCCAAAATAAGTGTCTAAAGTAAAAAGTAAAAATACCTAAAATAATATGTCAAAAAGTAACCATAGAAATATGTAAAAGTATATAAAGCAATATACATATAATTTATTTTCTTCATAAACAAATGTGTCTGAAGTAATAAGGAAAAGTATCTTAATGAATACCTAAAAATATCTGTAGTAGTATGTGTCACACTAGTTTTTTATTTATAACATATCACCACTGACGTGATCTCTTTATTGGTTTATAAAATCTAGTACATGAATCAATTAGTATGGCTAGTAGTCATTTGTGATAGTTACCATCGATCTTTGTTGAAATTGAAGGGTGGATGTGGTGCCGTGAAATAACCATTGATGTTGATCATATTGCACGACAGAGATGAAAACTTTCCTAAATTTCATCTCGACAAACAGCTTCTACGTTTGAGGATGACTAGTATCCGACTGTTTTGGTGCCATTGTGCCATTGATGCAAGGTGGAATTGGAAGTGGAGGCAATGAAAAAGGATGGTTCACAACCCGGTAAAGGCAAACCAAAGACATTGTGAGAAAGGGTAAAATGTGTAATTCCATCTAACTATTATGAGCATTAAAACAAAATGATTTGCGCATACTAGCCTCAGTAGATTATTAGTACCGCAAATAAGGCATGTACATTCATGATTCAAACCAGATTTTGGGTGACTATGATTGATGGATCCAGTTATCACTTGAGCATTCGAGTTTCATTGCTGATGACAAATGCGTGAGTCATTAGCAATAATTTTTTAATATCGGCCCAATAGTGTTTTTCAATCGGCTCGATATAGGCCTAGAGTGGTTCCTTATTTGACCTGAGTTTCTAACTAGCTCCATAAAGCCCCAAAACCCTTAACACAATAGTACTTTCAATTAATTGCTCAAAGCTCCAAAGATTTAGACCTAATTCGATTGAATTTAATAGATTACAGATCTTGCTTGCCGTGTTTTTGTTTTTTTCCCTTTTGGACATGGGTGGTGCCCATTATAGAGTCAAAGTTGATTTACTGTCAAAGTTGCAAAATTTATATGTAGAGGATGGTCAATTGTCTTCGAGGACATTATGAGTGCATCAATAAGGACCCCACGCAAAGGCTATAAGGCTAGTTGAGAAGACATGTTAATTGAGAGGAATTAATCCCAAACAAATTGCCTGTTAGCTATTCCCTTGTAATTCGCTAAGTTGCACCTACCTCTTGAGAGATCTCTTTTCTCATTTTTGCTACATGGAAGGGAGACTGAGAAAGAACTTAAACCTTTGAATAATAATTACAGTTCTTAATTACTGGATAAGACTTTGCTTGTTCCCTAGAGGCAAATTTAAAATGGAAAATATTGGATCAACAACATCTAGTATTTTTTTTTATTTTTTTGGGTAACCACCTATAGTCCTACGCATTGTTACACTTGCTTCCCTAAACTATGAAAATTTATATCATTGGTCCTGAATTATATGTGACATTGTAATCTATACACCATTAACTCATAAACAATAACAAATGTTGCATGATTGGCTTTGAACTATATGTAAAATTGCAATTTACAACCGCTATTAACTTTTCCCAATGATAGCTAACATGAACATGGTAAGGCATAAAGGTGTAGAAAAATCTTTGTTGAAATCCATCGCTTACTATACATTTTTTATTTTCTTGATAAATTTCTCTCTTGCTGTACATATCTTGGTATGCTCTTATCACTAAAAGAGTTTTGGATAATTAGGAGTAGATTTAGTACTCATCTTCACTTCATCCAATTGTATTTGATATGTACTTCTTTTCCCTACATAATGGGCCAACTGTACGTGCCATGTATACAAGCAGAAATAAAGCTTTGCTTCATCAGTTTTTCACATGGTATTAGAGAGGTAAAGATCACTACTACCAAAGATGCCAAAAGACGACAGCCCGAACACAAAAAGTGCGCACAACTCAACTGGGCAGTCAAGTATAACAACTGCTTCCCTATTTCAAGACCCCAGCTCACCTTACTTTCGGACTTCTGCAGACTACACCACCGTGTTTCTTGTCACTACACAACTTGATGGAGACAACTACCCCAAGTGAAAAAGATCAATTCACAATGTCTTTTGTAGCAAGAACAAGATAAGACTCATCAATGGAATCTTGAAGAAACCCAAAGGTAATGAGATTGATTGCTTTCTTGAAATAAATGTGATGGTCTTGTGATGATGTGGTTGCAGAATTTCATCCATCCTTCTCTCCATGACTCAATATCATGACTCTACCTACGAGATGTTGAGGGTCCTGGGGGAAAGGTTCGACCACACTAACGAGCCAAGAGTGCACGAACTCTGAAAAAGTATAATCTTGACCACCCAAGGCACACTGAGCATAACAGCATACTATATGAAACTCAAGGGCTTTTAGGATGAGTTGGGTGCATATTTGCTAATTCCCAGGTGCACTTGTTAGCCAGGCAAAGAATGGTCTGAAGAGAAGGAGAATGAGAAGATTCATCAGTTCTTAATAGGGCTCAACCAAAAATTTAAGATGGTCAGATCACTGATCCTTGCAACAGAGCCTTTGCCATCTATGAATCGCATTTATGCCTTAATCATGGTAGAAGAAAAGCAACAGAGCATTGCACAAGGGGAAATCCTAAAGTCTGTTGGAGCCTTAGCAATCCAAATGCAAAAGGACAAACCTAAAAGGCCCATGAATGACCGGGCAACTTTTCTGGTAAACCCAAGTACTCTCACTGTGGTCAAATTGGACATTTACAGGAAAAATGTTAGGAGATCATTGGTTATCCAAAGGATTGGCAACTGAAAAGGAAAAGCAAGCTGAAAGTCAAAGTGAATGTACCAATGGAGAAGCTTTTTCACTTCCTTCTACAGTAACTTTGGTGAACTTGACACCCAAATAGTGGCAGCACCTTTTGAGCTTACTGAATAAACACAAAGGGAAAGATATGCCTAACTTGGTAGGTATGGTAGCTTGCAAGCTCACAGCAAACCATGCACCATAAAACACATGGATATTATATTCAAGCGCCACTCACACTTTATTTCCCATCTAAGAAACCTAACCAATGTTAAAAGCATTCCGCCCTATGACATCTTTTTACTATATGGAACCATTAAACATGTACAAAAATGTGGAACTGTTTCATTAGAAAGCTCTCTAAATTTGCAAAATGTATTGTTTGCTCCTGATTTTTGATGCAATCTTTTGTCCCTAAGCAAACTCACACAAGAACTCGATTGCATTGTCTCCTTTTTTTTTTGTTCCTTTGTTTTACAGGACCGAGTCACAATGAGACAGATTAGAACGGGTAAGTAGAAAGAAGGACTGTACTTTCTAGACATAAAAGAACATGGGAGTGTGGCACCTGCTGTGAGTCGCTTGGAAGAGGTTGTTCAATGGCATCAGCGATTGGGTCATCCCTCTCATGAATGATTCAAGAGGATCATTAGGCTCTCACACTTGGATGTTCAAAAGGCTTGTAGAGATTGTCAAGTTTGTCCTTTAACCAAAAGGGCACGACTACCTTTTCCCTTAAGTAATAAAATGGCCTTTAAACCCTTTGATTTATTGCATGTAGACACATGGGGTCCCTATGGAACTCCATCTACTTCTAGTGCGCATTATTTTCTCTTGATAGTAAATGATTGCACTCATTCCATTTTGACATACTTGATGAAGCATAAGAGTGATGTCGCGCAAATTTTAGAGAACTTCCACAATATGGTTTCAAATCAGTTCGGAGCAAGTATTAAATCCATTTGTGGTGATAATGCACCAGAACTCTTGGAAGGGCCAATGGCTAGATTTTACAAAGCAAAGGGAATTATTAATCAAACTTCATGTGCCGGAACCCCACAAAAAAATGGGTTGGTTGAGAGAAAACATCGAGATGTTCTAAACGTTGCTCGTGCTCTTAGATTCCGATCAAATTTGTCGATTAAATTATGGGTCGAATGTGTGCTCACCACTACCTGCCTAATCAACAGGATGCCTAAGACAAAACTTAAGGGACAAACGCCCTATAAAGTCCTCTTTGGTCAATTACCAACCTATAATCACTTGAAGGTTTTTGGTTCGTTGTGTTATGCTATCAACCTAATTCAACAAAAGGATAAGTTTCAACCAAGAATGCACGCCTGTGTTTTTATCGGCTACTCACCAAACCAAAAGGGATACAAGGTATATGACCTAGAGAACCACAAAATTTTTGTTTCTCGAGATGTCACCTTTTATGAAGACATTTTTCCATACAAACTCAACACCCAAAAACCTGGCCTATCCGAACTCCCACCAAGCCACGACACTCCAGTAGATGAGTTCCTGCCTTTGACCTCATTACCAAGTTAATCAAATAATGAGCAAGCGGAACTCAAGAAAGTCTCGGAAAGTGATGTACGTGAAGATGGCGCAAGTCCATAAGAAGAGCCAAATGCCTGGCCAGAAAGACGAAGCTTGCGAGAGAGGCACACTCCCAAATACTTGCAAGATTTCAAGTACAGTCTCCCCAGCAGCCACACTCATTCCAACATGGCCACCTCATTACACCCTACACTTTATCCTCATATCTATGTTATAAAACCTTTTCTCCAAACCATCAAGCTTTCCTTGTAGTGGCGTTAGCATACTCAAAACCTATGTCATATCTAGTAGCGCAAAAAAACTCCAACTAGAGGAAGGCCATAAAAGCAAAAATCAATGCTCTTGAACAGAACCACATATGGAACCTCGTACCATTGCCTTAAGGTAAAAAAAAAACCTATAGGCTGCAGGTGGGTGTATAAGGTTAAATACAAAAATGATGGCACCGTTGAAAGATATAATGCTAGATTAGTGGCCAAAAGGTACACCTAAGTAAAAAGGTTGGATTACAATGAAACTTTTGCTCCTGTTGCAAAACTCACGACTGTGAGATGTCTTTTAGCTATTGCAGCTTCACAGAAATGGCAGATTCATCAATTAGATTTGCACAACGCTTTTCTACATGAAGACTTGCGTAAAAAGATCTATATGGAACTACCACCTGGTTATTTGAAGGAAGGGGACAGTCGAGTCTACCACTTGAAGAAGTCACTATACAAACTCAAACAAACCTCTAGAAAGTGGTTTGCCAAGTTGTCCACTACACTTAAAAGTTATGGATTTACTCAATCTCATGCTAATTCGTCACTCTTTACAAACAAGGCTAACGGTGCTTTCACAACCATTCTCATATACGTCGATGACATGTTGGTTTGTGGAATAATTCAGCCAAATGTCAATAAGTTAAAGCCTTCTAACATAATTCCTTTCATTTAAAGAACCTTGGATGAGCCAAATACTTCCCTGGACTTGAAATTGCTCATGGGTCAAAAGGCATATTTGTTAATGAAAGAAAATATGCACTAGATATTCTTATCAATGTAGCTCTAACAGGAGCCAAGCCAAGTCAGATGCCCCTCGAGCAACGCCATGACCTTAGCCTGGTGAAAGGACCACAACTGAAGAATCCCACTTCTTACAAAAGAATTGTTGGCCGACTCCTTTACTTCTCCATCACTCGTCCTAACATAACGTCTACAGTAAACATACTAAGTCAACACATGCAAAAGCCCACAGAGAAGCACTTCAAAAAGCCATAAGAGTCCTTCGGTATATCAAACCGACACTAGGGCAAGGATTGTTTTTCCCTCGTGACAACTGTCTTCAACTAAAGGGTTTTTTCAACGCTGACTAGGGAGCATGTCAAACTACCGTAAGGTCTATCATCGGATATTACATTTCGCTTAAAAATGCACCGATTGCATTGGGGACAAAGAAACAAACCACTGTTAGTCGTTCACCGGCGAAAGCAAAATATAAAGCCATGGCAGCTGCAACAAGTGAATTGATATGGCTACGTACTCTATTAAGTGATCTATCCATCACACACAAACAAACTATGAAGCTCTTTTGTGACAACCAAGTTGCTCTTCATATAACCACTAATCCCGTCTTCCATGAACGAATGAAACATATTGAAATGGACTGCCACTTTGTCTGAGAACGCATACAACTTTGAGAGTTAAAGATGAGCTATATTCCTTCTCAGCTTGAGCCGACTGATGCATTAACAAAAGCTCTAGGGCATGAGCACTTTCAATGACTTATACGCAACCTAGGCATTCTTAATCCCCACGCTCCAACTTGAGGGGGGTTGTTGAAATCCATCACTTACTGTACGTTCTTTATTTTCTTGATAGATTTCACTCTTGTTGTACATATCTTGTTATGCTCTTATCACTAGGAGAGTTTCGGATAATTAGGAGTAGATTTAGTACTCATCTTCACGTCATCCGATTGTATTTGATAGTACTTATTTTCCCTATATAAGGGACCTGCTGTACATGCCATGTATGCAAGCAAAAATAAAGCTTTACTTCATTAGTCCTTCACAATCTCTAATTTATAGCATGTTTGTGGAATTTTATCTTATTTGGTTGAACATGATTGACATCATGCTATGCTTCCATCAGCCATCAACTTAAGGATGTAGCTATCCCATGTTACTATGCCAATCCTGCACTATTTTGTAGTTGGAAGATGAAAGAGTAGGACTAGTGGGGCAATATTTTGTAGTTGAAGGATGAAAATGCAAGACACTATAGTTCTAGAACCATTGGTGGAATTTATCCATTATTTTTCTTGTTCCCACTGAAAAGACAATGCAACAATTTTCCATTCTAGGGGAAAGAAAAAGTAAAACAAAATCCCTCAACAACCAATCCAAACAAAAGATCTAGGTTTGCATGGTTTATCACGTTTAAAATTTGAAGGCGCCCAGGTGATCTATTGGAGCCAAATACAACTTTGCATGAACAGAGAAAGCCGCACAATCTCGTATATATTTCCACTGCCATGTTATCTTATGTGATATGAGATAGAATCGTTTCGGTACATGCATATATTTCTAAAGTCTTCGAGAGACACGCGTACTGCTGCAAAAGTGCTGCACGGTGCTCAGCAGTAAAACATGTAAGGTGTTGCAGTGCCTAATAATGCAAAAAATACATTATAATCCCCCAGGATTGAACTCCTATTAACAGAATCTGTGTCGTACAATTTCATCAAGGAAAGGCATGGTTCTGAACACCAAAACAGATGAATTAGTATTAAATGACATGAGGGAGCTTTATAATTGGGATTGAAAATCTTTACCAAATGTCCACACTAGGCGACATACAACTACAACTAGACAATACAGGGTATTTTCTGTTCAGAATTTTACAAGAGAGAAAAGAGAATATAAATACTTTATTCTTTATTGAAAAGGAATCCAAGGCGATGCCCAGAGAACTAATCTAACATCTAACAGTTTGTAGCCGGATACTTGGTTAAACATTTTGAGTTCAGCAGGGCTTTTGACCAGGGATGTGAGGTGATGAGATTGTGCCTGTAGGTATCCTAATAAGACAGCAGCCTATTACAACAACAGTGCTCTATGAAAATGTATTAGTCCACAAGCACATTACACTGCTGCCTTAGAATTCTTCTACGCTTCTTATCATCATCACATGCCTGCAATGCGCAAGTAAGTTCCTCAGCTCTCACCTCTTACACATTGAAAAAGCATCTTACATTATTAGGTAAGATATAACATGAATGTTACCTGTTGTGCAAGGAAGCTTGGTACTCGAACCCTCTTAGAGCTATCTGCTAAACGCTTGCTTGAAAAGTTGCATTCAGCCTCAGTGAAGTCATTACTGACCTATAAAGATAATGGGCGCAAACAAGGGAACATCAGCACTTTGGTGTTTCAATTCCCAGCCAGTCAGCCAACACTAGCAATGGATGGTCCAACCAAATGCAGTCTGCAACACGTGATTGAATGCTTATGGCGAATGTTCAAGGAACTGCAAGCAACCTACCTGGCTTTTAATTGAACCAATCAGTAGTTCTTGGCATCCTGATGCATGCACACTTTCTAAACTGGGGCATTGAAGTGATAATTTCTCTGGAAAAGTACCAAGATAAATAAATCTACCAAGACAAACACTAGTCTAGAGGACTGGAAAAGACAGTTCTAATTTTTCGACCACATAAGCAGTCAAGAGGTATACCTGGATGCAAGTTTTTACAAGAGTTCAGGTTCAGTTCAGCGAGTTCAGGGCAGTTCAGGTATAGAGCCTGCATTTAACTGCACATGTTAGAAATCAAACCCATCTGTTCCGTAAATTAACCATGCGCATTTATAAGCAAACTCACATCTAAACCACAACATCCCCATAGACTGAGCTTCCGAAGACGGCTATGCTTGATGAACAGCTTTTGGTACAGGAGGTGCAATTTGCTGCTGAATACGTCCTGTATATTGCAATCACTGCTCTCAGCTGAAGCTAAATTCCTTGAATGTGGATCACATATAGTCATCCCACAATCCATGAGTTCAAGAAGAGGCAGTTGAGCTGTAGCAAATTGGATTCCACCTGAAGAAACCACATAGACAATGTTAGAAGAGTCTGCCAAGCATGAAGGAACTATAGTGCTTACGGCTCCCAAAAGTGCTGTTAAGATAAACTACGATAGAAAATTACTCGAAGTGATGTTGGGGCAAAGAGCTAGAAGCAATCTCGACAAAGTGTGAGGGAAAACATTGCAGATCATTCCAATGCCACTGTCAGTGATACTAGACCTGAATATAAATTTCAGCTTCAGGATACATGATCAAGAAGATTTAACTTATATTCAACATCAAAAGCAAATATACAAGCAACACTTTTTACGTATAACATACCCACTGAGATCAAGTAACTCTAATTTTGTGAAGCTTGAAGAAATGGCTGCAACAGATGCATCACTGATTTCTGATCCAAGGACAAGTGACAGCATTCGCAAACCCCTAAAGATGAAGCATACGTTACAAATCTACAGATAACAGTGCAAAATTTGGGCAAGGTAGATAATTGGTGCCATGCATTACATGACACAGGATCACGCAGCTAGTACAAGAAGAAATATCTTGATTGACAATGATTCAGCAACTGCAAATCTACAACCAACCAAAAAGGACGAATATGTGCCAAGTAAAGATTTTGACAAACCTTAAATTTGCAGCTGTTAGAGCAAGCACAACGGCGTGAGAAAGCTGGAATGAGGCAATGTGTATGTTCTGTAGTTTGGGGCAAGTCCTTCCCAAACCATCAACCATGGTTATAAGATCCGTATTATCATTTTCCTGGCGGGAAAATTCCAGAGATACCTCCTTTAAGTTTGGACAATTCAAAACCTGACACGCAAGAGATATTCACTTAAAGCCACCATATATAGGAACAAAAGGATGACAAGTCCTGGTTGTATTATTACCATCTTAGGAAGAGAATAAAGATCTGAAAGCCAGACTGTAGACAGACTTGACGAGCTGAGGCTACAGCTTCCCAAATTGGAACAACCTTCCATCTTAAGGGTCATCAAACAACGCTTATCAGCAACAAAACGCCCCAACTCATCTCTACACATAATTCAGAACAGACACAATCAATTAAGCATTTCTAGCTTGTACATCAAGTGTCAACAGAATACCATCAACAATTACAGAACAAAAGAGTGCATTAGACAATTAGACTATATGAACATGAACTTGGGAAATCACCTGTGTGAAAACAACTCACAGGATCATGTTCTCAGATATATTCACCAAAATCTCTAACTATGAGACTGGCTCGTAGATCAATCTCAGCCGTTCAAGAAATTCACAAATATCTAAAAATCTACTCTTGGAAACCAGAGCAATCATCAGTATTCGAGAAAACAATAAAAGAGAGAACGGGATCAATGAAACAGCATCAAACAGGGAACTAGGAAAAATTAAGCAGCAAACATAATGGTTAAACTAAGAGATTATACCCTGTGATTCTGTTGACAACAGTATCTGTGGTGGAAATTTCCATTGATTCCAGATTTGGGCAGGAAAACGCAATGCAAGCAAGAATTGTTGCATCCACATCGCTACAAAACACAAATAACAAAGAGAATCAAAGACTGCCTCAACCAGCTAAATTCCCAACAAAGGTCAACAGATTTTTTCATCAGAATGCTCACACTGTTTCCCTTCCAGTTTTAATTAGCCGTGTTCGGCAGCTTATTTATGTTAAAGTCGATAGATCTTTTCTAAGAGCTTCACATGAATTAGTTTATTCATACATTTTAGTTGGAATATCAAGATCCTACTCGGTTTTTAGTTATAGAATTTTCAAGAGCATTATTCTGTCGTTGTTATCAACCGATCGATGCGATAGAATGCCGGATCTGAGCAAGAATGTGCTCGAACCTTTCCATTCTCAGGGAAAGCCTAACAAGCCCAGGGCACTTCTGCAACATGGATCCAACAGATCCAAGCTGAGTTTTAGGAGGAACCCTAAGCCTGAGCTCCTCCGCCGCCTTCCAAAGTCTCCTAGTCGTCTCCCTCCACCCCTTGCACACCCTAGCAGACGCCAAAAGTCCTGCCGGCGGCAGCCTCCTCAGGACCTCCCACAAGCACACCGAAGGAAGCCCTCCCCATCCCGCCTCCAGATCCTGATCCAGATCCAGACACAAAGACCCTGGACCGGACCAATCCACCTCCCTCTCGGGAGAATCGCACCGTAGATCGATATCATCAAACGATAGGGCGCGGCGCAAGTTGGAATACGACTGACGCGCTTGAGGGGAATGCGGATGGCGGACGGCGGAGGAAGAGGACGAAACAGTGGAGGCTGCGGGAGTGGAGGCGGGGCCGAGGTGACAGGAGTGGCCCTTCTTGGGGAGACCACAACGGCCGCAGTTGTAGCTGCCACGGCGCTTGGGCGGCTTCAGGTCGAAGGCCTGGGAGGCGGCGGAGGGGGCGGAGGGAGAGATGTGAGGGCGAGGGTGGTTCATATTCAGGCAAGTAATAAATCTGATAATAATGTGAAGAAATAGAGAAATGATTGAAGAATGAACGTAGAGAGGGGGGAGGAGAGGAGTGAAATTGGGGATGGAGAGGGGAAATAAATGGGGATAGACTATTGAGAGAAAGGAGGAGGGTTTTGGTCTGGCAGGGGGCGGGAGAAATGGGAAATTTTCGCGCCCTATTTCGAAAGCTGAATAATGAAGGCCGGGGAGGAGCGTGGGTTTATGATGCGAAATTACACTTTTGGCCATTGGTCTGGCCGGGTTATTCTTCTCTTTTGTTTTCTGGAAGTGAGGTGGAATTGGGAACGTTGCGGTCTGTTTAATGGGTACTCTCCATTATTATGCGCCTCACTATATGGGAAGGTCCTTCCATTCCTTGCAAATAAAGCCTATGTACTTATTAGGTAATTAGGATTTGTCGTCACATTTTGAGAGTTATTGTCATCGTTTTAATCTTTTTTTTTTAATAAATATTATGTTCATCTTTTATGTTGACGGAAATATGTGATGATTGGTAGATGATCGGCCCTTATTTTCAGCTAATAATTACTCCCTTCAGGATTACAAAGATTAAAAAAAATTGTATATTGTTCTACTTTTACCCTTAAGTTTGCACGTAAATTAAAAAAATAAAAAATATTAAATATTAAAATGATAGTTTGAATTATAACATTGCAAAGTAATTTAATAAATATGAAAATGTTGTAAATATTTGAGACTTGTCTAAATAAAATATATTTTACACAATTTGAGATAGATGGAGTAATAATATATAGTAAGTATTATATATTTAGCTACACTTCTCCCTTAAATTTTTTACTATTTACACTTCCCTGAATTGTTAAGTACCGTTTATGCATACATCAGTTTCAACATTTTCTCATGTGAAAATATATATTTTATGTGTTTAAAAAAATAAACAAACACAGACAAAGTTACCTCATGTACAAAAAAAAAAAAAAAAGAGTTAAAACCCCAAAAAAAATACTTAATAGCTCTTGTTTTTGAAACCTTTGATATAGCAAGGAATTGACACACTTGAAGTCACAACGTAACATGATTATAGAAGATCAAATTTTATTAAGTTTCACTTGTTAAAATAATAGAATTATAATATTCAAAGTACTTTTTATCATGTACTTAGTTATATTTATTTTTTTCTTCATACAATAAATATTACTAATAAGATGCATAGTCCAGCCTCCCAGTCCTAAGATGAAAATTCTGAGGCTTCGCACATCACCTTTTGTTAACAAATATGCATAATTAAAAGATGTTGTGTTGTCAATTTTTCCCAATTCATAGTTCTTTTTTTCTATTTTCCAAAAAAAAAAAAAGAATTTATGAAATCTTGTAGTATAATGTTGCATTTTACAAAAGTCGTTGCATAATTTTTTTTATAATAGTTCTATAAGTAACAGAAACAAAAAAAAAATCATCAAATATAGCAGTTATTAGCACACCAAATAAAATAGAAAACCATATAATTCAACATCCATGAATACGAAATGAGAACAAATTTTTGGGGGCTTAAAGTTGATCATTAGATCATTGTACGCTACCCCGCTACGTTTTTAGGCCCGGGTGGCGGAATCCAACATCGCCATTCTATTAAGTCTATCATTGTTTGTGTTGGATTATTGCCTTAAATGCAAGAAAAATGGAATTCCAATCTCATTTGGCTATTGAATACATGCATTTACTACTTCTTTCGTTCCATGAAGGATTAATAATGCAGATGGAAAAAAAAAATGTCCTTTTGATGTCACCATTGCATAACTTTTCGTGTTGCTATAAGTCACTTTTGTATCTAGAGATCAATTTTTACGTAACCAACAAATAAAAGGAATATAGTATTCCCTCCGCCTCATATATTTTGCACCATTTTTCTTTTTGAATAGTTCCAAAACTTTGCACAATTTATTTTTTTAGTAACTTTTTCACATCTCATTTACTATTATACTCATTTTAACTCTATCTCTCTCTCTTTCTCAGACTTCCCATCATACACACTCTCTCTCCATTTCAACCCATCTTTCTCCCTCCAGCGAGGTTTCGCGCCGGTCAACGCGAACGAAGGCACCATTCGAAGAGATGGATAATGAGGGGATGACATGAGGAGGAGGAGAAGCAATGCAAATTGTGGATGGAGGCGGATAGGTAATGTGAATCGAGGTTGGAGGCAGAGATGCAATGCGAATTGGGCTGGAGGTGAAGAGGGGGCACAAATCGAGGTTGGAGACCAAGAGGCGATGCAAATCAAGGTTGGAAGAGGAAACGCGAATCGGGGCTAGAGGCAGAAAGGCGACACGAATCAAGGCCGAAGCAAAGTGAATCGGGGAAGGACTGACAGACAGACCCAAATCAAGGATGGTCGGACGCGAATCAAGAAATGGACGAACCGACAAGCAGATGTGATTGAGCTAGTTCCATTTGTGATTGAGGCGGCTTCAGCATCGGTGAGTAGGGGCAAGCAGGGAAGCGGAGAGGGCAACAAGCAGGTGAGGGTAAATCGGGAAAGAAAAGTAAAACAGTTAAAGTTTCTTAGTCTCCATCCGAAGTCAAATGAAGCAAAATAAACGGGACGGAGAGAGTATTAACAAGGTTATTTAAGAGCTTATAATTGCTAATTCACTTTAATGGCTTAATCACGTATGTATCTTCATTATAAAAATGCAGGAAGAATATTTTGGACATGCTTTTATCAGTTTGCCATGAAATTGGTGCTCGTTTATTGTTTTTTTTTTTTCCCATCGCATGAACAACGTCCATAAAAATAAACAAAAAAAAAAGTAGTTAGATCCCATATGTAGTTATGATCTAATTAAGCTGTTGCTAATTGGTTCATCCATCAAGATTAAAAAAAATATAGTAAATCAACTACAAAAATGTGAATCTTTTATGCGGTAGCGGATTTTATAGACACCTCCTTTTGTCATATATATTAGTCCCAAAATTTCCATTTATCTTATTCAATACCTTTAATTCACCTTATTTAATTCCGTATATAAAATCGAGATTGAGTAAATTGACGTGGCTCCCAATTAAATTACATTGCTAATAGTTGCCTACATCTACATGACAAATATTTATAGATTTGGAAACTGGAATCGTGGTCTATGAACTTTCAAATATTTTACATTTGGATCCCTAATATTGTAAATAGTTCACAATTTGATACACTAATTTCAGAAGGCTACAAAGTAGTCCTTGGACTCTAAGAAAGTATTTCCACAACATTAGATTACGTGGCTCAGAACATGACTTTTATTCAAATCCAAATGCGTAAGAAATATATCAAATCCAAAATTTAGTGAGAAGGTGAAACAATGAAATAATGAAAGTTATGAAACAAATGGAGTAATATTTATAAACTCAACTTAGATGCATTTCTCGGTCAATCCTCAAATTCTCCCATATTTTTATGCCAACCCAATTTGAACTTGACAATTTCATTCAGTTATGTAAGTTGATGTATATATTTTCTTACATAATATATTTGAATAACTTATATTGCACAGATATACCGTCTTATTTTCATACCTAGCCCCTTGGACCCTGGAAAGTCCCCAACTTAAGTAAACAATGAAAAAGCAAGTGCTCATTGATCATAGCCCGTACATCCGATAGCACCCATAGAAACTGTGTTGCCAAAAGGAAAAAAACAAAAAAAAAAGTAGGTGGGGGAAAGTGGATTGCAGGGGCAACAGAAATAGGTGAAGCCAAAGACAAACAGCTTGTTCATTTGGCGAGTATGAACTCAGGTTAACGCGTTATATAGTCTTAGCCATTAACAGGCCATTCGGCTGGAGTTAATCTAGTTCAATTAATATGTTTTCTCCTAAAGGACATTTGACTTTGTGTGAGGCCAGGCTTGTCAAATTTTATTTGGCCCTGAAGTTGCCTTAATTTACATGCCAAACCTACTTTCATTTTGCGATCACGTGCTGAAAAACATAAGAACTTTGCAACTCTTTCAATGGCAGACACAAATTCATACTCAATCAAAACTCTGCCCCAAACCCTAAAATCAATGTAAAATGGCAAATTTGATTAACTTGATCATGATTCGACAATCACGAAAAATCAATTCAGGTCTGGAGTACAAAACCAGCCGAGAATGTGATTCCAACACACATACAATTGGAATTACACGGTACTAAAACTACTGGTCAAGGATCAACGGTGGCTTAAAAACAACTTATAGTTGTCCAGTGTCGAAATCACATTTAATTGACCTCCAATTGAGTTCCCCCTTCCGCCGCCCGCTGTGTCATCCATCCGATGGCTAATTTGGTTTTAAGAATCAGATAGGGAGAAGGCGTAAACGCCTTCCAAGGACAAGACATCTTAGATGAGCCATCCAACTTGATGGGCCCGTTGTCCATCACGTGGTTCCAGACCGATTTTAATGGCAGTAGCAGCGGCGTTGCAATCGTGCTTGTAGGACATCATGAGAAGGCATTCACACTTGCAGTAGGCCTAGTGAGAAGTTAGACAGGGAAGGGTTAGGTAGTGGCGGGGTGGGGAGTCGGGGAGGAGGCAATGAGCAAGGATGGGGGATCGGGTAAGCAAAATGGGCGAAGCAAAAAAATTGGGTGAAAGGGCCTAGGCTAACTGCAATTAATTAAAACAGTAAGGGCAATTCATAAATAGTTTAAAAGTAGGCCATGCCCATGACCCAAAAACACATTAATGCATTTGCATTAAATCAAAATGAATTAGCCCTAAACATTTGCAAAAGTTTCCTATATTTACCCCTTCTGCCCCTTAACCATATGCCCTTCTTTTAGCCTCCACGCTTTCAGCCAACCCACTCTTGCCACATCTGCTCCCCATCCTACCGCCGTTAGACCATATTTGTGAAGCCAGTTTGTGTTTTGTTTTATTAACAATAGCCAAACCCAACCACAATTAATCAATTACTAGTCTTATAGACTAATTTAGCCTCCCAAAATGTTCCAGGAAAGCATTCTCAAATGGTCAAATTAAAAAACATAACAACCGAAATCTTTAGTTTAGTTTAGAAAAAAATATCTGGAGTTAGGATTTTGAAGTGAAAAAATTAGAAGGGAAATTTGAAAATGGTGGTCCATTATTGCACATCCAAATGACAAACAAATATCATTCTTCCGTTGAGGTGGGCCCTTGAATCATATTCATCACTCAATTAGGAAGTGACAGACCATTAAGTAACTTTAACCCAAATTAGAATGACCAGGATCTTAGAAACATTTGCCCACTTTCGCTGCATCTGCTCACAACCAACATCTACCCAATTCCACCATATCTATTGCCCACCTTGCCACTGCCAAACCACATTCTCCTCGTACAAATGTTCAAAATCCCACTCTTCTAACCTCCTACTTTGAACCCACCCACTCCTGTTACCACCAACTATATCTTCCTTATCCAATTTCTCGGTGTCCACCGAGCACTTGCCTTACTGTGCATAAAAGAGCAACAACATCTACCCATCTGACACGATGCTAGTGACTGGAGAACGTCACAGTGGCATTTGCGTATTTGATGCCATGCTGGTGACTGGAGAATTTCACGATGGCATCTACCCATCTGACATCGTGCTGGTGGCTGAAGAACATCACATCCAAGGGGTAATAGTAGGTTGGTACAAAGGTAATTACTGGATCTTTTAAATGGGAGTTTGAAATAGTTTAAAGACTAGGCCCATAAAATGTGTTAACCTAAACGCGTATTTACCAAATGAATCGGGACTATGAATAGCTTCTAAAAGTCTATTTCCTGCATGATTACAACTTACCAGATGGGACTTTCAACTTACACTGCCCCCCGTTGTGGCGAGAATCTTTGCTACATATCATGCCCTGCATCATGAATTTTTTCAACTTGGACCCTTTATCCCTTAAATTTAGACTCAGGGTTTATTCGTCCCTCAAACTTTTGAAAATGGTACCTTTTACCCTTTGACCAACTCAAATGGTTATTTAGGTTATATAAGGATCGAAACAAAGATAAAACAAAAGATGAAGGACTAACTAGGTATGTTTCCCACATAAACTTCCAATTATGTGAAATGAGTTTGGTACTATAATTAAATGAAACATATTTCAATGTAGAATGTTAGTTAAATTGTGTATATTACATAAGATTTATGGTTTCCTAAATTGCTCAAATCGAGAAAATTGAAACAAATAATCAAAATAATATAAAAGTCTGTGTCAAATGGTTAATTAGTCATTCATCTTTGTTTCGATCATCATATAAGTTAAACAGCCACTTAAGTAGGTCCAGGGGTAAAAGGTGCCAATTTTCAAAGTTTGTGGAACAAGTGAGCCTAAGTCAAAGTTTAGAGGCAAAAGGTACTAGTTGGCAAAGTTTAGAGGGTGAATGGGTATTTATACTTTTTTTTTTCAAATATTTTTTTATAGATATTTTTTTTTTCAAATATAAAGTCTACACCTATAGTAATGTGACATTTAAAAAGTGAATATGAAAACCTACAACTAGTTTGAGATATAATTTAAAATACTACATAGAAGTAGTTTATCACCTTCAAGTTTTATTTTTTTTTCCTTTCGTTTATCTACAATTATATTATCAACTCCAAGATTTTTCTATTTTTATAGAAATATTTCATATTATTTTTAAAAAATAAGGATTTTAAAATTTTCATATTATAATTTTTTTTATGTTAACTTTTGGAAAATCCTAGTAAGATGGAAGATTATCATAACTGCCATGTTACCGTCTATCAGATTAAAGAGCTTAATATCATGTTTTTGATATCTTAGTCACAGTGACTATACATCATCATGTCATGGACCTTAGCTTTAATAGTTATCCTAACTGTTGGCTCAAGTGCAACCAAGAGGAGGATAAATTGATTAAATTCTAAAAATCAGCAAAAATGATATTTTAATTTTTTAAATTTAAATGTAATTTAAGAAATTCATATAAACCTATTCTAACCAGAAAATGACCACCACAATGATCCTAAATTTTGCTTTGAAACCTTGAGTGTTTTTTAAAACAAACAACTTCTGCTATTGTAGAAAGACAAATCACCAAGTAATGATTAAGCAAATAGAATGATACAAGCTTGCACACAAGAATTTTTATAGAGGTTCGGTCTCTTTTTTTTAGAGCCTATTTCTCTCATCAAATTCACCATTTGAGAGTTTTCTTTTCCACTATAAATGTTAAGAGTACACAAAGACACACATTCCTTTAGTAGTTATCTTTACCACCAACACTCACTAGTTTTTCTAGAGACTAACTAGAAATCTCACTAACACCCTTTCCCTTACTAGTTTACATAGAGGCTAACTAGAAATCTTACTAACTTAACCTCACCAAATAATGTTTACAATGTTACAAGCTCAAACAATATCACTCTTGCTAGATATACAATTGAAAACACAAAATCTCTTGGCAAATCTCAAAATTAGCACACTTGATTTGATCTAGATGATGGATTTTCACTTCTAATAGTCAAGAGTTATTTTCAAAGATTTTTTTCATGAATTTATACTTATTTGGGGGCAAGGAAACCGTTGCATATCTACTGAAGATATCTGGAAAAGCTCCTAAAAAATTGGTGACTGTTACCCTATTTTTTATGCAAGAAAAGACTCCAAATTTCGTGTTAAGTTCTAGGTTTAACACATTAAATTCGATTGCATCCTTCAACAGTAAAAAACAATTAGAGAAATACAATTAAATGCTCTGTCAGGCTGTCTAGATGGCATCCTCTAATTCATCCAAATTATATTTTAAAATTTGGCTGAAATTATACCAGTTGAAGAATTTGGACGGAAGCTTTCAAGCTTCCAGTTAATAGCTTAAAACCAAAGTTTTAATGCATTACTTGATATCTAAAAAATAACTAGCTGCTCTAGATTTTGAATTAAAGCTTTTTAACTCATTAAAACATAAATTTAGGAGCTGGGTAGACTTAGATAATAAAAAGACATGTTAAACTGTTTCTTTAATATATTAAACTTGAAACAACTTAGAAAAACTTGTTACTTGGAAATCAAACTTGATTCAAACATTAATATAAATTCATGACCTACTAATTTCTCTTTAAAAAAAAGTTTTCTTAAAAATAATCTTTGTCATTTGGAAATTAAACTTAATTTAAATATTAATATAAATTGATGACCTACTAACCTTTCTTAAAAAATAAGTCTTCTTAAAACAAATCTTTTGAACTAGCAATTGAAATACTTGAAAATTAAACACAACTTTAACAAATCTATTTTGACCTAATAAAATAAGATTAAGCATACTAAAAAAATGCACTTGTCGTTGCCAAAATTAAATATTAGCTTGGAACAAATCCAATAATCTCCCTTTTTTTTATGATGCCAAAACCACTTTTCAAAAATCATATATAACAATCAAGTAAGTGTAACAAAAGATTGATTCTCAATTTTTCATCACACATATTTCAATTCTATCTTTCCCCCTTTTTGTCATAATAAAAAAGGTATATGAATCATCAAAATAAATTATAAAAATTTTCAAACAAAGTTATCAAAAACTTCAACAAGCTTCCCCTTAACCAAGGCATACAAACTCTAAGGTATTACCACAAGAAAATATGCTCCCACTTACTACAAGCATATAAAACATTCCTCTTCATCTCCAAATCAACAAAATAACTAAATATCAACTAATAAGCTAGTAACATAGCATTATTGACACACAATCATTTCAACAAAATATTGGAACAAATCATAATAATCATGGAAATATCAAACACATCACATATCTTTCAAGAACAATGAATAATTCATATATACTCATTAAGCAACATACCACAACTAAATAGCTCAATGCATTAATAATTATCATTAATCAATGAAAATCAATAATATTACCAAAATTTGAGCTTTAATCTAAAGTATTTGTCATTGTGCTTCAAATTCATTCCGTACAAGTGCTTAACACTCCACGTAGAATCATTCTTTGATTACTCTATGCTCTAGCACGCTACATGAGATTTCAATGTTTGATTTTTGTACCAAAATTTTCGTAGATCCTTCAATGTTAGTCACAACCTTAGTTCCCTTAAAAAATCAAATAATCTTATAGCCAATTTTTGCATTTGGTTTCTTAGTTATGCAATCATATGCATAATGACCTTTTTTACCACATACATGACAAGTTGTGAATGAGCTATATATAGTACATGATGCACTAACAAACCTATTCCCAAATTTCTTTTCCTTAATAAAATGATTATATAATATACCAGCCTTGTCATAAACACCATTTTGTTCTCCAAGTAACAAATCAAGTTTTTCTTTTCCTTTGATAAATCTAGATAAAGATTATATGAGATCAAAGTTCTCCTTTTTTTAGCTCATCTTTTTCTCTAGTCAAATAAGTATTTAAAGCTTTCAATTCACCTACTTAATTGCCAAGTTTTTTGAAATCCTTGTAAAAAGCATTAAAAGCATTTTACAATTCTAAATATTCACTACCTATGGATATGTATAAACTAGATAAGTCACTTAAATAACTCATTACCTCATCTTCTTCTTTTGGCATAAGACATAGATTGGAGTGACTTTGATTTATTGATGAGGCTTTATCTTCATTTAGCTTTAAGCACAAGTTGACATCCTCACTTAAATCACTTGAAGTTAAACTTTCACATGATGATTGATCATTATCATTCCATGTTCTCATGGCTTTGCCATTTTTTTTCTTGCTTCATTTCTTTTGCTTTTTGTGTTTTTTTTTCTTTTTTAATGGACAATTAAATTGTAGATGTCTAGGCTCTTTGCAATTATAAGAAATCATATCATCCTTCTTATTCCCATGCTTTTGTTTCTTGAAGTTTTTTTTCTTATTGATTTCTTAAATATCTTGCTAAACTTCTTTGCTAAAAGAGCCTCATCAATGTCTTCATCTTTACTTGATGATTTGTGGCCCTCTCGAGTCTTTAAGTCATTGACTTATTCTTCTTGATGTATATTTTATCAACTTGCTCCTTCATTTCCTAAGTTAACAACTTTCCAAATAGCTCATCCACTTGCATAGTTTTTATACTTACTTTTTCATTGACGGCTTCAACTATGCTCTTAGATAAGGGAGGTAAGCTCCACAAGATTTTCTTCATCAATTCTTCATTTATATATTCCTTCTCAAGAAACTTGAGTTGTGTTAAGATCTCATTGAATCTCCTAAACATGTCTTGAATGCTTTTATTTGGCTTAATGGTAAACAACTCATAAACTCTTACAAGTATGTGCATATTGGTGTATTTCACTTCTATGGTTCCCTCATATATGACCAATAACTTATTTCATATGTCTCTAGCATTTCCACATGAAGACACTAAATTGAACACATCCAGGGTTAGTGCGAAATATATAATGTTCATAGCTCTTACATTCATGGTGTACATAAAATCATTGTTTGGTTTATATTCCGTCCGATTGTTTGGCATATGTTTACCATAAACTACTTTTATAAAAATTTTAGGACCATCCTTAATAATTCTCATAAAGTATAATTAACTGCTTGAATGTGAATTTCTATCCTAGTTTTTCATTAATTAAAATTTGTAAAATCAAACAATGGTGGCCTAGATGGACTTTGCCCTTCAAGATGCATAAACCTAGTGGTTGTCATGGATCTTTAAGCTTTAAATCACTAGATTTTGTAAAAAACACAACCACTACCTCTGATACCAATTGTTGGTCCAAGTGCAACTAATGGTGCTCATTGGACCAGTCCTGACACGGCTCAGCTCGGGACCGGTTCGCGTCAAGCATGGCCCAGGCTCGGTCAAGCCCGGCACGGCACGGGCCCGTTTTAAAACCGGCGTCATGTGGGCCGTTTATGCGCTTGTAAGATGGGGGAGCCAAGTGGGCTCGGCACGGCCCAGGAGGAGACTGGGCCCAGCACGGCGGCGGCGCGCAACAGTCAGAACACCAACGTTCCGAAAATTCAAAAAAAAAAAGGGAAAATGACACTTTTAGTCCCTATAACGGCTCCCAGCCCTTTTTGACCCCTATAATTATGTTTTTTCCCCCTCCAACAACTATTTTGTAAGGGTTTTTTTAGAAAAAAAAAACAGAAGGCATTCCCTTATAAATAGGAAGGTCATTTCCACCATTTCTTCACACCACTCTTAGCAATCTCTCATTCTCTACTAATATATTCTCTCATTTCTTTCAAGCAGTCAATATTATTTTCTTCATTCTCAATCAATTCTCAATTACTTTTGAAACTCCTGATCTGCTCAATTTTTCCTCACACAAATGGCATCAAGAGGAAAGGGAAATGCCTCAAGCTCTTCATCCCGCACCGGTTTAAGGTCATTTTTCCATGGCCTTTCCCTACCGGTGACCCATGGGACTCATATCCAACAAACTGACGATGACGAGCAATTCGATATGAGTCAATACAACTTGGGGCTCGACGATCAACTTTCTGATGATGATGTTGAGGAGGTGGAGCCAACGGCAGTAGGGAATGTTGGTGGAGGAGATGGTTCTAAACAAACCTTGACAAGCCATCAAGCCGAACTTCCGCTAGAAGATAAGACGTCGAGGCGCACCGCATGGGTTTAGGAGCATTTTGACCAAGTTTTTGAGAAGGATAGTCATGGAAACGATGCAAGATTCGCACATTGCAAACATTGCAAGCAAAAGCTCTTGCACAAAAAGAACGCTGGCACAGGAACACTGAGACGTCACATGGAATCAAAGCATCCGACTTTATGTCCAGATGCAGCTACGAGTACCGGCGGTCAGACATAGCTTGCAAGCAGTGCCGACGGATCAGGTATTTTTAAATTTAATCAAAAATATTGTAGAGAATGCATGGTAGAATGGATGATGTTAACTGAAAAACCATTTATATAATCGGAAGATAGACACATGGAAAAATGGATTACATTATACTTAAACTCTGCTTTTAAAAGAACATCTAAGACCACTGCTAGGAGGGAGGCATTTAAAATTTGTGAAGCTGGTAAATCAAACTTACAAGCATACTTCTCTATTTTTTATCATTTTATCTCATTTACTAGTGACATGTGGACTTCACCACCAGGACAAGATTATTATTGTATAACTGCACATTGGATTGATGATAGTTGGATCATTAAAAAACGTATCATTGCATTTAAGTGGATGGATATCGATCATACTGGTTGGAACATATTCAATGTAATTTCAGAAAGTTTAAAAGAATTTTTTTTGTCATGACAAGGTTTTTAGCATAACATTTGATAATGCATCAAACAACGATGTCGCGGCTAAGACATTAAAGGAATCACTAGAACTTATCCGTGATACCGCATTTTTTCATATTAGGTGTATATGTCATATTTTAAACTTAGCTATTCAAAAAGGTCTTCAAGTTTTGAGTAATGAAATTACTCCAATTAAGTGGGCAATCCATTATTTTAAGTCAAGGACCAAAGTTTCTAAAGAGTTTAAGCAATATTGTCTGGAAAATGGCCTCGATTTTAGTTGGAAACGTTTTAAACTTGATTGCCCTACCTGATGGAACTCCACTTACGAGATGTTGATGGATGCGATACCATTTGCTGCACACATAACATGTTTTATAAATGTCAGATAAAAGAAAACGATTTTGAAACAAGAGATGTGGGATAAACTGTCAAAATTGGCTGCTGTGCTACGATATTTTTATAATGCCACTGTTTTTTGCTCCGGTGTATACTATCCCACATCGCACAAAGTTTTAATGCATATGGTCAACATTGCATGAGTTTTTAACCAATACAAAGATAACGAGTTCTTAAAAGACACAATTAAGGCCATGAAAGATAAATGAATTTTATATTTCAGTACTATACCCTCAATTTACTTACTTGCATCTGCACTAGACCTGACTGTAAGAATCACGGGTACGCAACAGCTACTTGAGGGTTATTATAGTTTCTTAGAAATCGCACATATTTCTGTTCATGTTATAACTGCCTCTATTGATGAGCACTTGCGAGAGTTATTTAATATATATGCCGGTCAGCATAAGGATAAGGTTGCAAACACTACTTCATCTACCATCGGGTCTTCATCATTGTCGGGCTCATTGTCATTCAATCCGGCTGAACAACTCCTCAAACGGCCCCGTGCTGCCGCATCCGGTTTTACTGAAGTGGACGCATACCTTAACTTTGTTTGGGAGAATAGTGAGACCGACATTCTAGACTGGTGGAAAGCAAGAAGCAACAAATTTTCAATACTCTCCATCATTGCCAAAGAAGTTCTAGCTGTTCCCGTCTCAACCGTTGCATCGGAGTCCGCTTTCAGCGCTGGGAAGCGTGTCATTTCAGAGAAACGCATAAGGTTATCATTAGATGCAGTTGAAGTTTGTATATGCAACCGTGATTGGGGTCTTGCAGCTTTAAGATTACAAGACAACAAGAGTTCTGACGAGGAAAACCCCGATAAGATAGATGCTTAAATCCACTGCTTGCTCATTATTTACTTACTTTGTATTTGATCTGATTTTGCTGTTTAGCACAGATTATACCTTTTATTTTGCATTTAATTTTATGGAACATTTCACTATTGAGTAATGCAATGCCCGTTCCATGGTATGTAAGTGTCGTTTGGCTTTAAAATTAATAAAAGTTCACACCGGTAGTGGTGTTTTACTCTTAAAATAAGTAATTATACCAAATATAAAGATAAGCTTAGAATAACTATTAATCTAGTTCTTCTATTTACTCTGTTGGTCCCCAAAATTTTTTTTGTTGGTTTATGTACTATTTTCTAAGGTAAGACATTGATGAACATAATTCGTTATCTTTATCTCTAATTTTTTTGTCATTATTTTATTTATTGTCTTGTAAAGTAAAATCTTGGTAATCATGGTTTGTTTCTTTAGCATGAAGAAATAACTTTAGTCCTTAAGGTTTTAATAATTGACTTAATAAAGGTTAAAAAAAAATGGTTTAACTCAAAATCAAATATATCATAGTTTCCAAACTTTTTGGTCAATTTCTTACCTTTTATTTTTATTTTTATTAATTTATTGATTTAACCTTTGATTAATTAACATAAATTCAACATAATATTGTATTTCGTCATATTTTTTCATTATTGATGATTGAGATTTTTATAATGAGTTATTTACTTTAAAAGATCCATGGTTCAATAAAGTACTTTGGTCCATAATTGTTAAAATTGAAAAATCCATATTATAACTATTACTCTAGATCTTCTATTTCCTTTCTTGGTCCTCATGCTTTTCTTTTTCAGTTATTGTTTTATGTACTATTTTAAAAGATAAAATATTAGTTACCAAAATTTTGTTCTCTTTAACATACCGACAATAATATTTTTATATTGTTTTATTTTAATATCAATTTGTAAAAATTAAAGACTAAAAATTTAAAATTGAAGACTAAAAATTAAAAATTAAAACTAAAACTTAAAATAAAAATAAAAATTACAAATTTAAAATTTAAAAATTAATGGGCCAGCTCGGATTCGGCCCAGCTCGGCACTGGACAGTGTTAGGCCCGACACGGACCCGGTACGTGTCAACCCGGGTTGTGCCCGGGCCCAAATATCTTCGGCCCAGGACCGGCCGGTCCGGTATGGTCCCGAGCCGATTCGGCCCGCTGAACAACTCTAAGTGCAACTAAGAGAGGGTAAATTGGTTGAATTTCAAAAATCACAAAAAATGAGATTTTAATCTTTTAAACCACAATGCAATTTAAGGAGCTCAAATAAGCATATTCTAACAAAAAAAAAAAAACACAATGATCCTAAATTTTGCTTTGAAAGTTTGCTTTAAAGTGTTTTTTGAAAACAAACAACTTCAACTAATTAAGGAAAACAAAACACCAAGCAATGATTAAGCAAACAGAATAAAAGAAGCTTGTACACAAGGATTTTAATAGATATTCGATCTCTCCTCTTGAGAGCCTACTCCTCTCATCAAATTCACCACTTAAGAGTTTTCCTTTCCTCTATAAATGTCAAGAGTATATAAAGACACACATTCGTTTAGTAGCTCTCTATACCATTAATACTCACTAGTTTTTCTAGAGTCTAACTAAAAAACCTCACCAACACCCTTTCCATCACTAATTTTCTTATACACTAACTATAAATCTCACCAACTCATCTCACCAAATGATGTTTACAAGGTTACAAGCTCAAACAATAGCACCATTACTAGATATACAAATGAAAGCATAAACTCTCTTGGTAAATCTCAAATTTAGCTCACTTGATTTGATCTAGATGATGGTTTTCTCTTCTAATGGCCAAAAGTTCATTTTAAAGTGTTTCTTCATGAATTTATACTCATTTAAGGGTAAGGAGACCATTACATATCTGCTGGAGGCATATGGAAAAACTCCTAAAAAATTAGTAACTATTACTCTATTTTTTATACAAGAAAAAACTCCAAATTTCATGTTAAGTTTTGTGTTTAACACTTTAAACTCGATTTTATCATTTAACAACAAAAAAAGGCTAGAGAAAGACCATTAAATGCTCTGCTAGACTATCTAGATGTCATTCTCTAATTAATCCAAGTTATATTTCAATTTTTGGCTGAAATTGCGTTAGTCGAAGAATTTTGGCGAAAACTTTCAAGGTTCCAGTTAACAGGTTAAAACCAAAGTTTAATGCATTACCTATTGTCTCAAAAATAATTAGTAGTACCAAACTTTAAATTAAAGCATTTTAACACATTAAAACATAAACTTGGGAACTGGGTAGACTTAGGTGATAAAAAGACATGTTAAACTATTTCTTTAATGGATTAAACTTGAAACAACTTAGAAAAACTTGTTGTAAAAACTAAGAGTTTATCAATTTATAACCTTTAATTACCCGCAAGCGAACGGAGTTGTAGTATACTTCAAGGTAATTAGGTGAATAAGGGTATCGTCCCAAGGGAATTAGGTGTCTTTACCAAGATTTGAAATTCAAATTGCTCACATCACTTAATTGGAAATGAGAAAGAAGTAAAATAAGAGAAGGTAATTGCTCTTAGTGAGGTATATGAAAAAGTTAAACTAGATGAATTCCCTAGGTGCTAAATGAAACTTGTCAAATGGGCTAGAAATAAGAAAACTATCTCCCTAGGACTCCATTCCTACCCCTTGCTACCCAAGTAGCTTTAGCCGCTAGAATGAGTTTCCTTGTGTGGTAGTGACGATCTAACTTCAAAGACCCCTTTCTCAAGTTGAGCCCTTGCTCACCTTCAATTAAGTTAGGCCTTACTCAAGCTCCAATTTTAATCTAGAGTGGGTTAAGGTTTAAACCTCTTTTTTAAAACCTAATGACTGCCTAGATTACCTCTAATCTAGATTGCCATTATGCCCTCTCCTTTTCTCTTCACTCACCTATTACTCATCTCTCAAGGATTAAGTGAACTAGAACATTATGTATGGTGGCCTACCATTACTCAACATCAAGTACAAGAAGAAGGGCAACACAAGATAAATCCCATCCATAATCACAAACACAAATTCATTGAGTAGCAAGATAGGAAATGTTATCCTAGAGAGATAAATCAAACTACTCACAATCCATACTAAGTGTCAACAACAAACCCATAACAAATGTATCCATGAAAATCCAACAAATAGAAAAAGAGGAAAAGAAAAAACCGAAGAAGACCCTTAGAAAACTAAGCTCCCAGGAATGATGACCCCTTCTTCCAGCTCCAAAAGCTTCCTTGATGGAGAATAACCTCCAAGAATGATGAAAGAAGAAAAGTGCCAAGGTAGATGATGTGGGCTTTTCCTTCCCCCTTCTATTTATATTCGTCTGTCTGCTTTTCTTACCTTCTACCTCTTCCTAAAACCCTAAAAGGATAAGAATCCCTCAACAAGGCCAGCTCACTAGGTGGGAAGAGTGGGAGACTATAAAAAATGTGAGATTTCGGTGAAACAGAGTGGTCGTTGGCGGCGTGTCACCAACTGGGTTCGAATTCTGGCGACGCGTCACCAGATAAAGAAATGTCCACAGAATGTTGCTAACGTTTGCAATGTGTCGCCAACTGACGCGACTTCTAGCGACGTGTCGCCAACCTTGATTTTTTGCTTCGACCTCTTCTTTCATCCAAACTCCATCCTGCTCGAGTTTGTTCCAAATGACATGTCCACAACACAATCCCAACCTGTAGTAAGCCAAAGAAAACATGAAAAAAACTAAGACAAAAAGGAAGAGTTACAAGACATTGTCGGTCAAAGTTGTCGAAAAGTCAACAACTTTGACCATGGATTTATGCACTTAACACTTGTCATTTGGAAATCAGACTTAATTCAAATATTAACATAAATTGATGACCTACTAACTTTTCTTAAAAAATAAGTTTTCTTAAAACAAATCTTTGTCATTTGGAAATCAAACTTTATTCAAACATTAATATAAATTGATGATCTACTAACTTCTCTTCAAAAATAAATTTTCTTAAAACAGATCTTTTGAATTAACAATTGAAATACTTGAAAGTTAAACACAACTTTAAAATCTATTCTGACCTAGTAAAATGAGATTAAGCACACTAAAACATTGCAGTTGTCATCATCAAAATTAAATATTTTCTTGGAACAAATCCGAAACTAACAAATATGGAAAATGTGAGGATGGAAAGAAAAAGAAAATAATAGCCAATTTCAACAAAAGAAAATGGTGTTCTTAATTAAAGGAACTGAAAATTTGGAAATATTTAAGAAAAAAATATGTACATAGATTCAAAAGTAAATAAAAAAATGAACATGTTAATGATTAAGGAAAAATAATTGGAAAAAGTAATTTAAAGGTTAAATATATAAAAATATATTATGTCATTTGAAAAAAATCAATTTATAAAGTAATTTATATGGTGAAAGAGAAATCACAAACTGTAACTAAAAGTTGAGAACTCAAAATATAATTAATCTATGGCTTGAACCCCTAATATGAACTTTAGGAGACAATTGAAGATTTATTTAAAGCTTTTTAGATTTTTCTAAAATATAAAAAAATGAAAATAACTGTAATTTTGATTAAATGTCAAGAACATTTTGTAGTTCTCCCCATATTAAACATCCTCTCTCTGTTATTTTTTTTCCTATAATCACCATCATATCTCAAATACCGTTGCTATGGCAATAACAATAGCATTAACTAGAGTTGGTGAATTATGTACTAACAACTACATTGGAGAAATAGGCAATAATGTGTACTCCCTTCGTCCCAAAATTTTTGCTTCATTTATTTTCAATAATTAATCTAGGATTTTTTGTTTTCAACATTTTAATATATAAATGAAAAATATTTATATATAAATGATAAATTAAGACATGTAGTTTTTAAATATATACTTTTTTATTTTTTTCTCACAAACAATAATATGAATAAATTTAAGTCAAAATACAACAAAAAGTTAAATGGAGCACAATTTTTGAGACGGCAGGAGTATTACATTTTGTTGGGTTTAGTTGCTAGCAGTTTAATTGCCATAGAAAAATGAAAGATCGGTGGCTTACTTGGGCTCGTAGGATTTAGATTCTAGGTCGAAAAAAGCTCATTAGATGCCTTTTGGGCTGTAAGCATCTTAGGAAAAATGTTCCTTAGGCCCATTATGTTTTGGGCTATTGTAAAAAAATTATAATTTTTTTAAATACAATATTAGCTTATGGAAATAAAATAGCCAAACACGTTTAAAGTATAGAATTTCTTCTATCAATACGAGGTGAGGGCTTTATCGGTACTTTGGTCACACTCAAACTCAAATCTCTCTAGCCCAAGCCATCTAAAATAATGGCTAAAGTCCAAGAGGGCATTTGGAGAGATTTAAAGTTCGACTTCTGTCTTTCTACTTTATACACAAAGCTACAAATAAGCCGGTTCAATTATTCTCCAAGTTACGAATAAGCTGATATTCTTTTTCCTTTAATTACAGTAATAATATGTAATAGTATATTTTTATTTTGTACATTTGCAATGATACTTCTGAATTAATTTAAGCATACAAGTGACTTTTTAAGTGTCACATTTTAATTAGTTATTATATTACAGACATAAGTCTGATTAGACATACCAATCAACTTCTAATTGTCCTTATATAACCACCACACAACCCATATTTGACCAAAGTCCCTTGGACTAAAAATCTTCCTCTCTCTCTCTCTCTCTCTCTCTAGGAACCCTAGCTTATTACTGTCATTGTTGCCAGATTGTCATCACTCCAAATTGAAACTTTCAAAGCCAGATGCCCCTCAGACTGTGCCTTTTTCAGCCAATCATTGTCTTTGAATCTCGTCATCAATGCCCACCTTCTCATTACATTATAACCACTAGCCTCTAAATCTTGATGTTGTTGTTCTCCTATAGATCACACCACCCATTTTAGATAGTGTCAATATTTGCTCGCCTTTAAGATCTCACTGTTGTTGTTTGCCTTGGATCCCACCATGGTCACTTGCTTTTAGCTCTACTAGTTATTGCTTATGAATCATGTTGACTATCACCTTAAGATCTTGTTAGCCTTTGTCGCATATTTGTCATGGTCACCATCAATCTAAACTACTGCTAGGCCATTTTTATTTGTTCTTCACCAACAAACCATGCGTATAAACAATTTACAAAAGTGTCTAAAATCATAAACATAAATATGTAAAACAATAGGTGAAAATACATGAACAAATATGTAAAAAAATGTATAAAATTATATGAAGACAAAGTGTCCTCGCTAGAAAGTATGCAAAAAAAATTGTTCCTCTCAGAAATTATATATAAAAGTGTAAAAGTGTCTAAGAAATATGTAAAAATGTTTGAAATGATAATATAAAGCAATTTACAAACAATTTAGTCTCTTCAGAAATAGAAGTACATGCAAGAATAAGTAAAAAAGTATCGAATTAATATGTAAAAATATTTGAAATAATATGTGAAAGTGTTTGATGTAACATGAAGAATATCTATAGTAATTTTCTAAATTAAAATTTTCTATAGTAATTAGTAGTTGAATGACTATGTAATAACGTCTAAACTCTAAAGAAATATATAAAAATATCTGAAATAATATGCAACTAAATTGTTTTCCTCATAAATAAAAGTACCAAAACCAAGAAGTGTGCATAAATGAATATCTAAAAGTGTTTGAAATAACATATAAAATTATTTTTTTTCTATAATAGATCACCAATCAAGCGATATCCTTATTAGTTTCCAGAATCAGTAGGAGTGGCTAAACATCTTCACAAGATCGCACATTCTTCAATCAATCATCGTTCTTAAATGTCATTATCACCACTTGCCTCCAAATTGCATCGTTGCCATGCCACCAACCTCCAAATCTTGTCCCAACGGTTGCTTACCTTCAAATCATGTCAATCATCACTCACCTCTTGCCCAGATCGCATGCAATCGTACCTCTTGCATTTACTTTTTAAATGTTGGAATGCCATAGCATGTCTCTCACTTGCTCTGAGGAACACCAACTCGGCACTAGCTCCACTTCTAGTTCCATACTCGCTTCTCCAAGGTATTCTAACTTGGCTGCATCATTTGAAAAGAAAAACCCCAATTATGTGTGCCCAATTCATATTGAATTATTAATAATGCATTGAAAGTGATTGTTTCCATATATAGTGTTTATGTACCTTATGTCTGCATTCTTATGGAACCTCTTACTTTATCAAAGGCGAAAAGAATTTTAAAAATATTTATTGTAAAATTTAATTTATTAATTTTCATTTTTTGGATTAGATAAGGATAGAAAAGACAAAAAAAATTAACTACTTTATAGACAGATTTATTCAAATAATCATTGAATAGATAGGATCTTGATTTTCAGATGGCATTAAATCAGACAAGAAAATCAATCAAAAAATAAAATATTTAAAAATGAAAAACAAACCATGATAAATAATATTTAAAATTGAAAACAAACCATGATAAATGCCCTTAATCAAACAAGAAAATCAATGAATAAATATAATATCCAAAATTTATTTTTTACATAATTTTTACTTGAACCAATTTCATTTGAAAGCCAAATTATGAAGATGTAATAATCCATTTGAAAGTAAATTTTCATATTGTTATTAAATTTTTATGAATTTTTTATTTTTAGGAATTTAAAAAAAATCATAAAAATTTAATAAGGTTCTAAAGATTATATTTTCAATGAATTGTTACACCTATAAAATATTGGATTTTAAAAGAAATATTTCTAGATAAAAAAATATAAAAATAAAAATAAGATATTTTAGATTAAGTTAAGTTAAATTGAATTGGCTCTGAATCTCTACACCATCATTAGAGGTAATAACTGTTGGATTATAATAAAAAAATCTAATTTTTTTCGATTATCCATATGAGATGGATGATAGGCCTTCAATTATAACATAATCATTGACTTTTCTCTTTATTTGGTTTCCGTTTAGGTGTTTCAAAATTTAACAAAATAACCGAAATATATGTCTTATTAGGTTATTTTATTGTAGTTGGCCTAAACCAAAAATAAAATAATAGACCTTTAAAATTTATTTATACATGGATCAAGCTCAAATTCTTAATTTATTTGTATATACACTAGGTTCATTAGGCAAGAAATTGAAAAGAGAAAGAAAAAGAAATGATTTTACATTCAAGTATATGAAATTCAGTTAACGGAATCAAAAGACTAGAAAACTGAATTTTTTTTTATTATTTTCAATTATTTCATTTCCTTATTCTTATTAGGGTTATTCGGTTCTTAACATCTATAATGGGAAACCAACCTTTTTAGACCATTTAATTTTGGTAAAAAATGAAATAACTGAACACCCCTATATTCATCATATAAATAATTTAGTTTTTTGCATATCTATTTTCAAATACTATGTCGAGGCAAAAAGAACAATAAAAATTAAAAAAAAATATCAATAGCCTTTGTTTACTTTTTAAGCAGGTAAAATCCATTTTCTGTACCTTAAATTTTACCTCAAAAAATGATTATTAAAGGCTTCTACCTCTTAAAGTGCATCTCACCTGAGTCCCTTCCATCACTTTTTCCATTATCTTTGACAGAATTTTATGATATGGCACATTCTGGGTTGATATGGCAGTACCCAACTCTACGTGGTCTCCTTTTTCATAAAAACAAGTGATTATAGTGAAAGAGCAAAAACTATCAGGCTAAAACTGAAACAAACATATAGTTTTAAGGATTTAAAACATTGATTAGCCCAACTCATTTTATTTCCCGAAACTTAAACAATCTGGTAAAAATCTTCAGGTTCTTATCTCATCACCAAATCGTTCTCACTTCATGAAATCATGATTTCATCGTACAATCAACCTTTTAAATTGAATGCTCGAAGAAAATCCTCTAAATTCCTCAAAAAAAACTTCAGATCGAGTATAATATCAAAAAATGCCAACAATTTTCTCATCAACTTTAATACCTAGAAATGCTGGGTTCCAGTTCTCATCCACAAAGTTGGGTTCTCTCCTCACCAGGAATTTGGGTGTCATTTCGGCTACCGAACAGCGCCATCAACCCAATCAACGTTGTTGGTGGCATAACTAGAAGAAGATGACAGTATTTTCGAACTCAATTGATGTCCTCAATTGGTAGCGTCTTTGAACCCAATCGACATCCTCAAACTGCTTCGTCGAATGACGTCCTCAAACTACGTCGTCAACCCAGCCGTATGATGTCCTGGAATGGCGTCATCAACCCAATCGTTAAACCACGGAATTGGAAGAAGAAAATAAGGACGAGGCTCGATAGTGAAACCCAATCAACAGCCTTGCGTTTTTTTTCTAGAGATAATTTTGGTGAAGGAGATGATTTTATGTCAACTACATCTTCGGCACATAAGTTTATGTGTTTGTGTTAGTTTTAACCTAAAATTTTTTGTTCTTTCAATATAGTTATTTGTTGTTATGAGATAAGATAGCACGTGGCATTTTAGACTGTTATATAAATTCAAAATGTGTCACATCATCAACTTTCGTAAAAAATAATAGAAGAAGTGACAAAAGAGACTTACGAGGGATGCACTTTAAGAAGTAGAGAATTTTATTAGTCACTTTTGAATGTAAGAGATCACTTTAAAATAATCATAGAAGCAAAAGGGCTGAAAATGAATTTTATCTCAATGATGGATGGTCTTCGATGAATGGGGAATATAATTATACAAACAATAGATAGCACAGCTAGGTGCTAACAGCTATTTTGTCCTTTTGTCGCCTAAAAGACGCATTTTCTCTTTTTCGCTCTCTGTGTTTGCACAAAAATGAAGGCCAAATTATTAGAGATGCTATTGTTGTTGAAGTTTGTAGATCTTTCAAATAAATTTTCTCCCCACACAAAATTCAGCAATAAAATTTTATACTATTACTTTTACCTAAGCCAGCTAATGAAAAATGTATATACTAATAGATTATTCAAGAAGTTGCCTCATACTATATATATATATATATATATATATATATATATATATTCATTAGAATAACGAAGCATAGCAATCAAGATTTTAATATTGTTACTGTAGGGTGTCTGGCACAATACAAATTATAGGCAACTTCAAGATATAGCTGTTTTCCTTACCAATGTTACACGTAAAATAATAAATATTTTCCTTTACAGAGAAGGAACATTAAATAAAACACGTATATGTGTGTAGCAAAAATGAGATCAACTCTACATAAACTTGAGTTCTTGGAGTTTCATAAATAAGCATTTTGCCTTTGCCTTGTTATATAGTCTAACAGTAATTTTTGAAATCTTAATTTAGACATTACAGTAATCATGTTCTAATAATTTTAATCTGTACACATTACTAGAAAAACTAGTTTTTCCAACAGCTATTACTAACACGTACACGTTGGAAAATTTAAAATTATCAACATTTAACTATTGTAAGCAGCCTATTGGTAAATCAATCATTAGAAACCATATTACCAACGGTTAAAACTTAAATTGTTGGTAATTTTCTACATAAGTACATTGGTAATTACCAACGATCGTAGACTAGAAGAGTTTTCCAACGGCCTAAGGTTTTACCGACTCATAAGCGTTGGTAATTACCAACGGTCTAGGTTATTGATAACTTACCAACGGGTTAAGCCGTTAATAAATTACCAACATGTTAAGCCATTAGTAAAACCTTACCAATGAGTTAGGCTGTTGGCAAATGACAAACGGGTTAAGCCATTGAAAACTATTGTTAAAGAAAATATAAATAAATAAATACAACTTGATAATATATAAATATATTATCAAAAATATATTTTATATTTACTAAAATATATTTATTAGTTAATATTTACAAAAATTATATTTTACAGTATTACGAAATTTAGAATCACAAAATTATATTTATATTATTACAAATATATATTCACTAAAACCAGATTTTCTATTTGCTGAACAATAAAAAAATTAACAACAATTGAAAATAAAAAAAAATACATAATCAACCCACATAAACTATATATCATAATAAAATATAGCAATTTCCAACTTCTTATTGAATTTTGCATAAAAATTTCAATAAACTATTATTTTACATAAAAGCATTATTCAAGTGTCCTCACCGTCTTTGGTGTTGAAATTCCAGCAAGCAAGCAATCAGATCTTGAACTTAAGTTCTTGAGATGCTTGAGTAAATTACACCCGCTACCCCCAACCTTTAATTATTATCTCATTTCTAACCCTAACCTTCATTCTACTCGTAGCGTATCCTTAACCTTAATAAATCATTTTATTTTAGCCCCCTTTTAGACGGAAATAGTTATCTTGGATGGAAAAAGCCACATCACCTGATTACTGTAGGGGAAAATACTTATTTTAACCCCTATAAAAATTCTTTTCCCAAAAATGCCTTAAAACTTTTAAATCTAATAAAAAAACCTTAAAATTTCTCCGGCCAACTCTCACCTCCCTCTCTGGCATCCCTATCTCAGTGGCCTCCCTCTCTGGCAAACCCCCTCCTACCTCTCATCCCTCTCCGACCTCTTCTTTATGGTGATTTTTGTTAACCGATTTCCCTCATACTCTTGGTCCTCATGCTCTTGTCGCTGAATCATCATCGTCTACTCGCCGCCGAATCGCCCTCGCCTACTGGCACCAATCAAGAGAAAATTGAGTCGGGCTCCTCTCTCTTGTCGCTGAATCGTCGTCGTCTACTTGCCGTCGAATCGCCTTCGCCCCAATCCCTGCTTGCGATTCAGTCCAATTTTGTCCAATTACATCGATTCTAGCGCGATTCATGGTTCCTCTCCCTCGTCCGATTCCATCAATTTCGTTGTGATTTATCCAAGTCTGCCCCGATTCACAAGAGGGAAGCAAGGAAAAGGAGCCCGACTCGGTTTTATCTCGATTTGGTGCCAGTGGGCGAGGGCGATTCGGTGGCGAGGAGACGACGACGATTCAGCAATAAGAGCACGAGGACCGAGAGTTGCGGCTGAAGACCGAGCTCAATTTCATCTTGAAAATGAGGCTCGATTTGCAAGATGGAAACTGGTTAACAAAACTCACCGTAGAGAAGAGGTCGGAGAGGGATGATAGGTAGAAGGGGGTTCACCGGAGAGGGAGGCTGCCGAGATAGGGATGCCAGAGAGGGAGGAGAGAGTTGGCCGGAGAAATTTTAAGGTTTTTTTGTTAGATTTAAAAGTTTTAATGCATTTTTGGGAAAGACGATTTTTACAAGGGTTAAAACAAGTATTTTTCCCTACAGTAATTTGGTGACGTTGCTTTTTCCATCCAAGATAATTATATCCGTCCAAAAAGGGGCTAAAATGAAACGATTTATTGAGATTAGGGATACACTACGAGCAGAATGAAGGTTAGGGTTAGAAATGAGACAATAATTAAAGGTTGGGGGTAGCGGGTGTAATTTATCCTGAGTGCTTCCAATGACCAACAACAAGCAGGCAACAACACATACACACACAAACACATAACTAGTAAAGTTCCGGGAGAAACTGAAAATGATGTACTTCACTTAATGCACCTGTTAATTTACAGCAAAGACCACTTTACCAAGTTTCAAGTAAGACTATAAACATGATCTAACAAGTTTCAATTAAGACTAGAAACATAATCTCAGAGTTTCGGACCAAAATATTCTTTCTAGAAGAAAGTCAAAGAAAAAGTCAAATTAACTCTCAATGGTCACATTTTCAGCAGGAAATGAAAACAATGTATTTTTCTCATATAGAACCCTTTCTTTACAAAAATTCACTTCCCACATAACTCAAATATGATCAGGAACATTCCTTCAAAGTTTCACACCAAACCAGATTTTCTAGCAAATAGTCAAACTCATGTTTGGCCATCTAAGAAAAATAGTAGTTTTAATAGCTTAGTTCCAAATCCACTTGAACAACCTGAAACTAAAGCAGGAAATCACATTTGAATATTATACCCATAACCAGGCCATGGTTCCTGCAGGAACTCTGCAGTATTGATTTCCAAGCACAATTTCAGACCAAGTTTTAAACAGTCAAATTTTTATGCTTTGGACATAATTCTAATATAAAACTATTCTTTTTCCCCAAAAATTAGAAACCTTTAGGCCAAAAGTCAAATTCCGAGTAAACTCTTCCCTAATCAAAGACAAATTCTGAAGGAAATGCAGTTTTTCACTAGAAAATCAGAGAAATTTGAAGTTGTTACATGAATTAACCACACAAGACCAATAAGAAACTATTTAAAGACACATCCAATGTAAGAACCAAAGTCACATGCATAATTCACAGTTGAGTGTCTGTTTCCATGCTCATTACAGAACCGTGTCAAACTTCAATCACACACACACATAATATTCATGAACTATAAAAACAAACATATCACCCTAGACTCTTTTCCATATGTACACGTCCAGGATTAGCAGACCTTAAAATCAGAGACCATTAATTAAAGCCCTCTCTTTCTTAGCATATAATGCATAGAATTTTCCAAACAATATAAGAAGAGGCCAAAGAACTTGGTGGGCCAAGAAACCAGATACCATTGAAACAAGAAAAAAAAGAAACAAGACAACAATTCGTGTTCCAAATCAAAGAGTGAAGCAATTTCAACCAGAAAAACTAGAAAATGGATTGATTACCTGGGGATGGAATGGTTTTACTTAAGTGGGCATTGTCTTTTCTTTGCTTTATGCGAGCTGCAAGAGAAAAATCTGGAACAAGGAAAACAAGAAACAAAGAACCAAATTAGGAACACAACCATTGAATAGAGCTTCTATTTTCTTGTTTCTCACCTGAGAACAGAAGATAACTGTGCCAAATATCACAAAAGTTACAATATGACCAATGAAAACAGGTATAATAAATTTATGAAGAACTAAATCAATAGAACCAACATTTTATGGAGCTTATATTCTTAAAATTCCAAGATAATATTTTTAACCCATTATCACCTCGATTGATGGCTAGACTTGGATAACCAATTTATTTTAAGGCCTGGTAGGATAAAATGTGAATTGGAAACATTTTTTCAGGATAATAAGTCCCTGATGTATGTTGGGTGTAGATTCCCATTATCAAGTGTTTTTTGTTGACATACACAATAAACAGAAACCTAGAAGAGTCACTGTCATATGCCAAGCAAAGCTAGCTAGTTGTTTTAAGCCACTAAAATATTCCATGTTTCTTACGTCAATAGAAATTGCATTTCAATATAGCTAATATGAGTAAACATTTTTACAGGATTGTTGAGTGCTTACGGTGGCCAAATTTTAATGGATAAACAAAGAATAAACAATACAGCTGCAAGAATCAAGACCAAACTGAACCATTTGAACACTTACTGGGATGGAGAATAAATAAAGAATAAACGAGACAGCAAGAATCCAAGGGAAAGAGATTGTAGGGGGAGGGAGGGAGATTACCCAGCCCAAATCGCACAAGGAAAAATCGACCCTCTGATACGTTACTTGGAGAGAGAGGCTGATGTGGCAGCAGGAACGCCAGGGTGGACGTTTGCATGCAGAGTTATTATTTCTGTTTTTTGCATTTTCATGGTTTTGGGCTGCGGCCTTGTAACCATTTTCGTTTCCTTTTAAAAATATCCCAATGATTATTAATGATGCGGTCATAATCATTGGAAAGGCAATGAGAATTGATATCTCGTTTCCTATCCTTTTCTCTGATCTCTCTCAAAATTCTATTCCATTGCCGTCAGCCCCTTAATTCTCGGAGTGCGTAGTCCTCCCCAATTCAGGGCAGCTCAGAGTTCGGTATCAGGTTGGTATCAGAGCACTATCTTGGCCATGGTGGAAGCGACGAGGGGGCAAGAATGGTGAAAGATTGTGGAAGATTTCATGGAGAAATCTCGCGACCAGAACGATCGGGTAAGCCGAGACATAGCAGCGTTACGCGAGATGATTGCTGGGCTAGCTATCTCCTTACCTCCCCCACCCCCTCCCCAGGTTCATGAGGTAATTGATACTAGTAGTAGCCAGGGGCGGACCTACGTAGGGGCAGGGGGGTGCCGCTGCCCCCCCGAAAATTTTGAAAAAATTGAAATATAGGTACTTAATTGGTTAATTTAAGATAAATTAGGGACTAGAAATGTATTTTTTCCCCCCTGAAAATATTGAAAGAATATGAAGATGGGGGCAGTAAGGTAGGCGCTAAATAAAACAGTGACCAAATGAGTAATTATTCCCTCTAGTCTTAAACAGATATTCTAACATGGCCCAAATTCACTATTAGTCCTTCAAATTTTTCAACCTGTACGAGTTGCACCCTAATCTTTGAATTAGTACGAATTACTCCTAATCTCCAGCTTTACCTCGCCGCGATGCCGTCCCTCTCCTCCGGGTTTAGTCGACTCTCCTCCGGGCTCGCCCCCCTCGAACCGAAAATCCCAGTTCCGCCACTGGTAGTAGCGGGACCAAACCGGTGACAACCAACCAGGAAGGACCAACGGGGAGGTTGAATCTATTGCGACTATCACATATTGATTTTCCGCATTTTGATGGAGATGATGTGGACAGCTAGATCTACCAGTGTGAGCAATTTTTCTCGGTAGACACCATGGCTAAAACTCTGAAGGTATAGGTAGCCTCGATTCACCTCACAGGGGAAGCTTTGCAATAACACCAAGGGTTTATGAGGAATCGCCCCACTAGGACTCCACTAGCTTAGAGGGAGTATGTGGAAACTTTAAAAGGTCGATTCGGACCTGCTTACATTGATCCGATGAGCGACCTAAAGAATCTTTGATAGAGAGGCATCATCGCGGAATACCAACGCCAGTTTGATATGCTTCTCCACAAGGTAACTCACCCTCTCCATGAAGAGCTCATAGTTAGTCTGTTCCTTGCTGGATTATACCCTAAAGTGTAGATGCCGAATGCTAAATCCTCGGACTCTAGTCCAAGCTCAAGGGCTAGCCAAACTTCAAGAGATGGTCAATTTGACTAAGGCTGCACGGCCGCCGGAGTGATCCAAAGGTTTACTTCTGACACCACCTCCGCGATTGGCTTTACCTTTCACATAGAAGCTCGCATTACCAGCTCCTCCGTTTAACCCCAAGATAGAACCTAGGGGGTGAAAAGGTTGACCAAAAAAGAAATGGCAAAAAAAGAGGCTCAAAATGAGTGTTACTGGTGCAGTGATCAATATAGTCCTGGGCACAAATGTAGAAAAGGCTGGCTATATAAGGTTGAGGTTATTTTCGAAGATGAGGACAATGGGGAAGCGATGGAAATTGATGAGATCGTGGGTGAACCTACAGATGAAGAGTACTCTGGCGATGCTCCTCTCATCTCCTTAAATGCACTTTCGGGTTCACCAAGATATAATACTATGAAAGTCACAAAAATGCTTAAGGGCAAACTTGTGCATATATTGATGGACTCTAGAAGTACACATATATTCTTAGATGAAACAGTGGCTAAACGTTTGGGATGCACGACAGAGAACACACATCCTGTAGGAGTGAAAGTGGCTGATGGAACTGTTCTTAAGAGTGCTACTGTGTGTAGAGGGTTGACATGGACTTTAAGAGGAGTTGAATTCAAGGCTGATGTCTTGCTGCTGCCATTGGGGGGGATGTGAGATGATCGTCGGGGTCCAATGGCATAAGACCTTGGGTGAAATCCAATGGAATTTTGATTAACTCCGGATGTCCTTCTCCTACTAAGGAAGGAAGATAATGTTGAGAGGCTCGACAACTTCAAATGCTGAGTTAGATGTGGAAAATATGACAGAGTAAGAAGATGAAGTTCACTGAAATTCTTGTATTCCAACAACTTAACATGACAAATGATAGAATACTCTTTAAATAGAGCTTATCTAACGTAAACAAGAGAGAAAGTAGGAGAACAACTAACTTAGCTAATTTCTAGCAGCTAACTCCTAAACAGATGCTAACATAACAGTTTCCTGCTGAAGACTCGGTCAAGCAGTTGGCTTGATATCAACTGACTTGATCTTCACGTCAGCTTTAGGACAGCCTCCAACACTCCCCCTTGGACCAAAGCTGACAACATTCATCTTCTTTCTTAGCTCTTCAAACTTTGGCTGTGCAAGTGCCTTGGTCAGCATGTCAGCAACTTGTAACTCAGTTGAGCAGAATTCCAGCTTGATTTCTTTGCGTCCAACCAGATCTCTTATGAAGTGATGTTTGATTTCTATGTGTTTGGTTCTTCCATGCATTACAGGGTTTTTTGTCATAGTAATAGTGGATACGTTGTCACACAGTAACTTAGTGGCCTCCTTTTGTTCATGCCCTAGATCAATCAGCAGTCTTCTCAGCCATATACCCTGACATGCTGCCATACTTGCAGCCACATATTCAGCTTCAGTAGAGGAGAGTGCCACAGTACTTTGTTTCTTTGACATCCATGCAATCAATCCAGACCCAAGATCAAAGCAATTGCCAGTTGTACTCTTCCTATCATCCTGAGCTCCAGCCCAATCACTGTCAGTGAATCCTTGAAGAACAAAGTTATCAGATTTTGTGTACCAGATGCCATAATCTCTGGTTCCAGCTATGTACCTTAAGATCCTCTTAGCTGCTCCAAAATGATGAGTTGTAGGCGAGTGCATGAATCTTGATACTAGACCTACAGCAAATGATATATCAGGTCTAGTATGAGTAAGGTAAATCAATCGACCAACCAGACTTCTATATCTTCCTACATCTGTCGCTCCAGATCTGTCTTCCTCCTTTAGTTTTTCACCAGTGTTTATGGGAGTTGCAACTGCTTTACATTGGTCCATACAAAACTGTCTCAATACGTCTGTTGCATACTTGTGTTGAGATAGAAATATTCCACTCTTCCTTTGACTGACTTCTAGCCCCAGGAAGTAATTCATTTCCCCGAGATCAGTCATTTCAAATTCTTTCATCAAAACTTGCTTGAATTCCATCATAAGTTGTTGTGAGGAACCTGTGTACAGCAGATCATCCACATATAGGCTTACCACCAGTATATCCCCAGAACCGAACCTTTTCAAGTAGAGAGTAGGCTCATTAGGACTTTTTTGAAATCCCTTTTGGTGGAAGAAGCCATCAATCCGTGTGTACCAAGCACGAGGAGCTTGTTTCAGACCATATAATGCTTTCCTGAGCTTGTAAACTTTGTTCTCAGCCTCTAAAACAACAAATCCCACTGGTTGATCAACATATACTTCTTCTAGTAAGTCTCCATTGAGGAAAGCCGATTTAACATCAGCTTGGTGCACCTTCCATTGATGTTGTGCAGCTATGGCCAACAACAATCTCACAGTTTCAAATCTGGCCACAGGTGCAAATGTTTCTTCATAGTCCACACCATGCTCTTGTGTAAACCCGCGAGCAACCAGCCTTGCTTTATGCTTCTGTATTTCTCCATTTGAATGATATTTTGTCTTGAAGATCCACTTTAGGCTGACTGTCTTTTTATCTTTTGGAAGATCCACCAATTCCCATGTTTTGTTTTTCTCGATTGACTTGATTTCTTCCTCCATAGCTTCCTTCCAAATTTTATCATTCATAGCAAATTCTGCACTTACTGGATCATGAACAAAAAGAGCATAAGTAGAAGAGTATACATCCTGAAGGGATCTGGTTTTTCTGTGAGATTGGTGTGAGGATTCATCACTTGATGAAGCAACTGGGGAGCCTGCTGGACTAACAGATTCGTCTGAAGCTGATTCCTCAATTTCTTGTCCTGGTTGCTCCTCTTCCTCTTCCACTTGAAGAGTGGATGCATTTTCTTCCTTCGAAGTGTTCCAGCTATTCTGTTCATCAAACTTCACATCTCTGCTAACTATGATCTTCTTCTCCTCAGGGTCAAATACCGTATAAGCTTTGGACACTGTGCTATAACCAATGAAAATGCACTTCTTGGACTTCTTGTCCAGCTTAGTTCTTCCAGAAACAATAAGAACGTAACATACACATCCAAATATTCTGAGATGACTTGCAGAGGGTTTAGAATCATACCATGCTTCAAATGGTGTTTGGTTCCACACAGCTTTAGTTGGAGAAATGTTGATAAGATAAACTGCAGTTGCTACAGCTTCTGCCCAGTAAGTGTCAGGCAGATCTTTGTTTTTCAACATTGACCTTGCCATTTCCATAATAGTCCGGTTCTTCCTCTCTGCAATGCCATTTTGCTCAGGTGTATAAGGAGCAGTGAACTCTCTCCTTATACCTTCTATTTCACAGAATTCATCAAACTCGCGTGAACAGAATTCCCCTCCACGATCAGTTCTTAAGGTCTTTACCTTGAGTGAGGTCTGTTTCTCAGCTAAGGCTTTGAACTTCTTAAAATGCTCAAAAGCTTCAGTCTTTCTTGCAAGAAAATATACCCAGCTTAATCTAGTACAGTCATCAACCAGGAGGAGAAAGTACTTACTTCCTGCCATTGAGGCTGTCTTCATTGGGCCACACAAGTCTGCATGAACCACTTCCAGTTTGGTTGTGGCTCTCTTGGCATGCCCACTTGGAAATGACTTTCTGGATTGCTTGCCGAGAGAGCATCCTTCACACACACGTTCTGATATCTTGACAGATGGTAAGCCTGTTACCATTTCTCTAGTTGCAAGTAACTGTAGGCCCTTGACGTTTAAATGGCCATAGCGTTGGTGCCATAGCTCTGAATTATCAATTCCAGCTACCATACACTTATCTTTACAAGCAAAGTCAATAGGAAACATATTATTCTCAGTTATTTGTGCCTTGAGGATCTGCTCACCTGCCCTTGACTTTACTGTGCAACTGTCATTTTCGAACAGAACAGACAGACCTCCTTTAATTAATTGACCAATGCTGATCAGGTTATGTGCTAGTCCAGGTGCAAAGTGGACGTTTCTGATCAGCTTCTCTTTCCCATTGATGCTGATGGCAACTGTCCCTTTTCCTTCAATCTGGACTTGGTCGTTATTGCCAAGTCTCACTTGTGCTTTGTGTCACGCCCCAAACTGCCCCTGGCCCATCTGGGCCCGATTATCAGATTAATGCAGCGGAAGTTATTCATACTGAAGGGGCTTTATTAGCTAGTTATGAGCACCTATGGCGTGACTCCAGGATCTATTCTGGTACTAGCTTGTTACTTAAATACTTTCAATGTGTTGTCAGGGTGCTCTCCAGGAACAAGCTAATACCTATGTGGAATTCTAGTGTTCCATTTATGGACTTTACCACTTAGCCGGTTACACACACAAGTCTTTAGATGCCATTTCAACAAAATCCAATAAATCCAGATTCACTGGAAGTCTTCCCTTAATTACACACATAATCAGCAAATCATACTTGCAATTCAAGCAAAGCATACACTTAATCCATTAAATGCATAGGATGTGTGTCCATCAAGTGTACTAATCCAATGCATGGCAACAAAGAAGCCCATCTCATTTTCAACTTTGAAAACCACATTTATATATCCATGAGCATCAGCCAAGTCTAGTACACATAACATGAATATCCATCATGGCATTTCATCAAAATTCATCCTAAGATAATCATGATCACAATGTGCATCTAACAAGCATCTCCTACTTGGAAAACATACCAAGGATGCTATATGTCCATAACTAGTTAAGTTTAGGTTTTACGGACCAAGTTCTTATGTCTACCCAAACTTTAACTCATAACCTGGAACTCATTCCAGCTTAATAGACCTTGTTCCCACAACTTCTAGACTCCACAAGCCTGCACAAGGAAGTCCAAACCATTAGCTTGTTCCGCAAGTAAAATATACCACATAAGTCACTTAGAGTCAAATGAATATATTAAGCAACACTAAACTCATACCCAACCCTTTAGCAAAACATAACGAGTACTCTAGTACTCCCTACTTGATCTATCAAGCCATCCAATCCACTTCCTGAAAAAAGTAAAGAAGGGCGGGTGAGTTATAAAACTCAGTAAGGATCCAGGTGTGAGGTAAGTAACTCATGACTTTCATAGTCATATCCGGCTTAAAAAGCCAAAATTGTGCCAAGAACGTAATGGCAATGCCAAATCAGAATGAGGTAATCTCTCGTGACTTTTGTAGTCACATATGGCTTCCAAAGCCTATTCTTAAGCCAAGAATGTCATGGCAATTAAATCCAATGCCAAGAATATCATGGCAAATAATCCTGTTCCTGCAAAGGAAAACACTAAAACAAAGAAAACACAAGATACAGCACAATAGTAGCATCAACAATAATAATAATAATTTGGGTCAGCATGCACAAACAACAACGGTTCAGAGAAGCACACAACACACGCACTCAACCACAAGTTTTCCTGGGCAATCACTACTGCCACCCACTACTGGCACTCCTGGCCAGACTGGCAGTACTGGCACCAATGGCACCCCTGGCACCACTGGCACCCCTGGCAAGTGTCCAAGGCTTTAAACCTCAATTCTCCTTCTTAATCATACCACCCGTTCCCCTAGAGCTCCGAGTTACATAGTAAGTTGGCCATTCTTACTATAAACTCTAACACTTGCCTTTATATTGATTAGCTAATCAAACCATATATATATCCAAAATTGCCCATTATTCATATCCATAGTTGCCGAAGCAACAATCCACGTCCAATATGCACTTACGTGCCCAAAGTTGCCGAAGCAATGATACCTCATCAATTATGCACTTACGTGCCCAATTATTAAACTAAGAAAGTAACATGAGCCCTCACACAAAGAACAACTAACCCGCTGCACACCTATGGTCACTTGGTTCTATGACCATCACATAGGGGCATTTATACTCACAATCAATATCATGGAAGTACACCATGCAATAAGTGAGTAAAGGATCCTTACCACCATTGGTGTAACCTTTTGCTTATTGCCTTTGCTTTGCTTTGTTTGTTGTTGGAACTTTGCCATTTCCTTAATGGACCTCACTTAAGGAGGTAAAGGCCCACTTAGCCTTTTTGTGAACTGAGGCCCATATTAACCTTTTCAGGACTTGGGCCTATATTAACCTTTTCAGGATTTAGCCCATTTTCCAATAATGCCATTATGGCCCAAAATAGCCCATTTCATAATTTATGGACCAAGAACACTTGGTTTTCAATTCGGGTCTTCAAATTTAACTTTTGGCCCAAATAGCCCCATCATTTCTTTTTCTTGCTTTTCTTTCATCTTTTGCTTGTTTCCTTCCTTGGAACGGCCATACAAGCCTCGAGGCACCAAGAACACTTGGTTTCATGCCTCCAAATGCCATGTATACTCATGGCCGAAACCTCCATCCTTGCTTTCCATGGCTTAAAAGTGCCATGCATATAAAGAGCTCTTGAGTTGAGCTCAAGAACAACAATATCCTTCCATGGCCGAAATATCCACTTGATTTCCTTGCAAAAATCCAACATGGCCAAGTCATTAGAGAGTAGCATCTAGCTCAAAATACATGAAACTACCAAGAAAAACTTGGTTCACTTACAACCTTTAAATGGCCGAAACTTGAGCTTCACTTTCTTGGAGTTCGTCTTCATCTTCTTGCTCTTCATGGCTTAGAAATGCCATGCATGTAAGGAGCTCTTGAGGTGAGCTCAAGAACACCATTTTATCCATATGGCCGAAACTTCACAAGCATTTCTTCATGGGTTTTCTTTGATTTCTCACTTTGTTCTTGGTCTAGATGGGTTTAGGAGCTTGAAAGCTTCAAGAAAATGTGTTTGCATGTGCAAGAACATGCATTTCTAGCTATGGCCGAATCTTAGATGAAGAAAGAAGGAGATGGAGTTTGAAGAACACCATGGCTGGAACTTAGAGAGAAGGGAGAGCTTTTGGTGCTAGAGAGAGAGTGGAAATGAAAATGAAATGAAAGTGGGAGTGATGGCTGGTTATGCACTTGCAAATGAAAGAGAAATGAAACTCAAATGCATTCTAAATGTGCATTAAACGTATATTCAAAGAATGTGGGTGGTCATGGTGCTAAATGAAGTGAAATGCACCCAAAATGCATATCAAATGCATAATTTGGAGGTATGGACGAATTTTGAATGAAAAAGGTAGGAGAATAAGTCAAAAATGATGGGCCAATATTTTAATGTAAGTGGGAGACAATGTAAGTGGGTGATTAAAATATGGTGAGTGGGATTTGTAGTGGGAGACAAGGCATGGGTAATAGAATAGTCAAATTGGGAAAGTGGGGGACAAAAGTAGGTGGGGTAATATTTAATTGGTGAGTGGAGGATGTAGTGGAGGGATTAAATAATTATGAGTGGAATGTGTAGTAGGCCAATTTTAAATTGATAACATGGGGTGGCCGGCCATGCATATATTTTTCATGAAAAATGGCCAAATTACTCACTTGGTCCTCCATCTTTCTCCAACTTTGCAATTGAGTCCCTCAACTTCCAAACTTGCCATTTTTTTATCACCCAAACTTTTGGCCTTAGCCAAGCATAATTCTTAGAGTGTCCAACACTCATTAATGCCCATTCCATAAATAATTCAAAGTCTCTACAAATAATTTCGCTAAGTTTCCAAATTAGGAAACTATTTATGCCACTAATCCACTTAACCCGGTAATTAGTCATTCATCACTTTCCGGGTGTAACAACACTCCCCACCTTAAGAAATTTGGTCCTCCAAATTTCCTAGGAGTCCAAAATCTCATACTCAGGTAGTTTGTAGTTCATTACCAGAACACTGGTGGACTACCTTAATTATCAAGCAGCCTCCTTCTTGGCCATATAAGTACTCATCTCCCCCTTTTGTTTCAACTCTCTCTTTTAACTCCAGATTATATGCTAGATAGCTCTCCTCATAAAGTCTTATTTGCCTTGATTCACAAGTCATAGCCTGTTTCCCCTTTTTCATAAGACTCATCCCAACCCATCAATAATTAACTAATATTTTTTAGTAATATCTGGTGAAACCAGTATTGGGCTGCAGTCAATCTGTTCTCCAGTTCCTCATAATCAAAGGTTTCTTCCATTCCAAGATAATCAAAGGATTTCAACTTCCTTAGCCCATAATTGGCACTTAGTTTGCCATACAACTGTTATTCCTTTTCAGGCTGGGCACCACTCTTGGGTGCTCTTTCTTGATTCTCAGCTGGAAATATCCAGATTCGAGGTTTAGTTTCCTCCATTATAGAGGTATAGATGCCTTCCAGGTAACCATACCTGGCCAATGATTTCTCAAGGCCAATTTACCCCGATACTTACTTAGCTCCATAACTTCAGGAATAACTATCCTGTAAGGAGTAATATGTGCTGGTGCAGCTCCTGGCACCAATGTCTGTGATTACTCTACTAGTGCTAAGCATGCCAATTTTCTCCTCATCTATTATTCATAAATTTCATTCCTGATAGCTCTATCCATGCATGCTTCGTATCATATTTCCAGTTCATCCTTTAACTACCATAGATGCACTAGTATTAAAATCGGTACTTTAATACTGTCAAATAAAAAATACCTGTCAGGATTTATTTGAAAGACCCTGACCTGGCCCATTTCTTTATCAACATCTTCACATAAGCTTTTTCCTTGCATTGGTCTTGGCCTCTAGCCAAGTCTTCCATGCCTTTTATCAATCAGGACATATTGCCCTGCAATATTTCCTTTTAGGCTTTCCTTGTACCCTCAATCTGGAATACTCTTCCAGTATACTAAATTTTCCTTTCCTGCTCCAGAATATACTATGGTGAATCCATAATTCATATTTTAGTCCTGATCCACCTGCTACAATCCCTCATGGGGTCTTATGTCTTTCTAGGCAGTACAATCTTCTATCCAGTAATTCTGGATGCACTCAAGTAATTCTGGACATTGTCCTCATGAACTTCTGGACACTGTACTTAAGATTACTGCCCATGATCATATAGTATGGCCTTTGGCCACAAAATCTTCCTCTAGTCTCACCTGACAATTCATAATAATTGCCTTCCTTTTCTTGGCTCACGTGCCAAGTTTTAACCATCTATTCCTCTTGATACCTTTTTCATCTTGCTGGTACTCCCGAGGTCTCTCAGAATTTATCATGTGGACTACTTTCATTACTCATTCTTGGTTCATATACCAAGTATCTTCTGCTTCATTTCTTAGATGGTTTCTGCATCTTGCTAGCCTTTCATGGCTTATTTCTGGAGTTCTTGCTCCAGGGTCATAGTCTTTAATTTCAACATGTCCAGTTCCTTTGCTTCTGAACTCTCTTCTTTCATCATCATTATCATAATCACCAATTCCACTGGTTTAATCTTGTAGCATATATTCTCTTTCTATTCTTTTCCTCATTGTTAGCTCTCTTTATTGCCCAGCAATTTCTGGGACTCATACTTGACAAAAGGTCTGGTATGCTCAATGGTTATCATAACCATTGACACTGCTTCCAATATTTCTTTTCTTAGGGCTTCAAGGTCTGTTACTAGGCCTCAACTTGGTCCTCTGGCACAAAGCCAGTGCAATCCCCTTTCCTTGGCATAAAGCCAGTATTCTCACTTTCATTGGCACAAAGCCAGTATTCTCACTTTCATTGGCACAAAGCCAGTATTCTCATTTTCATTGGCACAAAGCCAGTATTCTCATTTTCATTGGCACAAAGCCAGTATTCTCATTTTCATTGGGCCTCTTGTTCACATCTTTGGTTCTCATCCTGTTCACAACAACAAAGCAAAGCACAATACACATATATGCTCAATACTCATAAGTGACTCAACCTAATGGACTTCCTATGTGGGAACAAGTCTATACTATAACCATCAATGACCAGAACACTGGTCCTCCAGAGCAAATCCATGCTCTGATACCAAAAACTGTCACGCCCCAAACTGCCCCTGGCCCATCTGGGCCCGATTATCAGATTAATGCAGCGGAAGTTATTCATACTGAAGGGGCTTTATTAGCTAGTTATGAGCACCTATGGCGTGACTCCAGGATCTATTCTGGTACTAGCTTGTTACTTAAATACTTTCAATGTGTTGTCAGGGTGCTCTCCAGGAACAAGCTAATACCTATGTGGAATTCTAGTGTTCCATTTATGGACTTTACCACTTAGCCGGTTACACACACAAGTCTTTAGATGCCATTTCAACAAAATCCAATAAATCCAGATTCACTGGAAGTCTTCCCTTAATTACACACATAATCAGCAAATCATACTTGCAATTCAAGCAAAGCATACACTTAATCCATTAAATGCATAGGATGTGTGTCCATCAAGTGTACTAATCCAATGCATGGCAACAAAGAAGCCCATCTCATTTTCAACTTTGAAAACCACATTTATATATCCATGAGCATCAGCCAAGTCTAGTACACATAACATGAATATCCATCATGGCATTTCATCAAAATTCATCCTAAGATAATCATGATCACAATGTGCATCTAACAAGCATCTCCTACTTGGAAAACATACCAAGGATGCTATATGTCCATAACTAGTTAAGTTTAGGTTTTACGGACCAAGTTCTTATGTCTACCCAAACTTTAACTCATAACCTGGAACTCATTCCAGCTTAATAGACCTTGTTCCCACAACTTCTAGACTCCACAAGCCTGCACAAGGAAGTCCAAACCATTAGCTTGTTCCGCAAGTAAAATATACCACATAAGTCACTTAGAGTCAAATGAATATATTAAGCAACACTAAACTCATACCCAACCCTTTAGCAAAACATAACGAGTACTCTAGTACTCCCTACTTGATCTATCAAGCCATCCAATCCACTTCCTGAAAAAAGTAAAGAAGGGCGGGTGAGTTATAAAACTCAGTAAGGATCCAGGTGTGAGGTAAGTAACTCATGACTTTCATAGTCATATCCGGCTTAAAAAGCCAAAATTGTGCCAAGAACGTAATGGCAATGCCAAATCAGAATGAGGTAATCTCTCGTGACTTTTGTAGTCACATATGGCTTCCAAAGCCTATTCTTAAGCCAAGAATGTCATGGCAATTAAATCCAATGCCAAGAATATCATGGCAAATAATCCTGTTCCTGCAAAGGAAAACACTAAAACAAAGAAAACACAAGATACAGCACAATAGTAGCATCAACAATAATAATAATAATTTGGGTCAGCATGCACAAACAACAACGGTTCAGAGAAGCACACAACACACGCACTCAACCACAAGTTTTCCTGGGCAATCACTACTGCCACCCACTACTGGCACTCCTGGCCAGACTGGCAGTACTGGCACCAATGGCACCCCTGGCACCCCTGGCAAGTGTCCAAGGCTTTAAACCTCAATTCTCCTTCTTAATCATACCACCCGTTCCCCTAGAGCTCCGAGTTACATAGTAAGTTGGCCATTCTTACTATAAACTCTAACACTTGCCTTTATATTGATTAGCTAATCAAACCATATATATATCCAAAATTGCCCATTATTCATATCCATAGTTGCCGAAGCAACAATCCACGTCCAATATGCACTTACGTGCCCAAAGTTGCCGAAGCAATGATACCTCATCAATTATGCACTTACGTGCCCAATTATTAAACTAAGAAAGTAACATGAGCCCTCACACAAAGAACAACTAACCCGCTGCACACCTATGGTCACTTGGTTCTATGACCATCACATAGGGGCATTTATACTCACAATCAATATCATGGAAGTACACCATGCAATAAGTGAGTAAAGGATCCTTACCACCATTGGTGTAACCTTTTGCTTATTGCCTTTGCTTTGCTTTGTTTGTTGTTGGAACTTTGCCATTTCCTTAATGGACCTCACTTAAGGAGGTAAAGGCCCACTTAGCCTTTTTGTGAACTGAGGCCCATATTAACCTTTTCAGGACTTGGGCCTATATTAACCTTTTCAGGATTTAGCCCATTTTCCAATAATGCCATTATGGCCCAAAATAGCCCATTTCATAATTTATGGACCAAGAACACTTGGTTTTCAATTCGGGTCTTCAAATTTAACTTTTGGCCCAAATAGCCCCATCATTTCTTTTTCTTGCTTTTCTTTCATCTTTTGCTTGTTTCCTTCCTTGGAACGGCCATACAAGCCTCGAGGCACCAAGAACACTTGGTTTCATGCCTCCAAATGCCATGTATACTCATGGCCGAAACCTCCATCCTTGCTTTCCATGGCTTAAAAGTGCCATGCATATAAAGAGCTCTTGAGTTGAGCTCAAGAACAACAATATCCTTCCATGGCCGAAATATCCACTTGATTTCCTTGCAAAAATCCAACATGGCCAAGTCATTAGAGAGTAGCATCTAGCTCAAAATACATGAAACTACCAAGAAAAACTTGGTTCACTTACAACCTTTAAATGGCCGAAACTTGAGCTTCACTTTCTTGGAGTTCGTCTTCATCTTCTTGCTCTTCATGGCTTAGAAATGCCATGCATGTAAGGAGCTCTTGAGGTGAGCTCAAGAACACCATTTTATCCATATGGCCGAAACTTCACAAGCATTTCTTCATGGGTTTTCTTTGATTTCTCACTTTGTTCTTGGTCTAGATGGGTTTAGGAGCTTGAAAGCTTCAAGAAAATGTGTTTGCATGTGCAAGAACATGCATTTCTAGCTATGGCCGAATCTTAGATGAAGAAAGAAGGAGATGGAGTTTGAAGAACACCATGGCTGGAACTTAGAGAGAAGGGAGAGCTTTTGGTGCTAGAGAGAGAGTGGAAATGAAAATGAAATGAAAGTGGGAGTGATGGCTGGTTATGCACTTGCAAATGAAAGAGAAATGAAACTCAAATGCATTCTAAATGTGCATTAAACGTATATTCAAAGAATGTGGGTGGTCATGGTGCTAAATGAAGTGAAATGCACCCAAAATGCATATCAAATGCATAATTTGGAGGTATGGACGAATTTTGAATGAAAAAGGTAGGAGAATAAGTCAAAAATGATGGGCCAATATTTTAATGTAAGTGGGAGACAATGTAAGTGGGTGATTAAAATATGGTGAGTGGGATTTGTAGTGGGAGACAAGGCATGGGTAATAGAATAGTCAAATTGGGAAAGTGGGGGACAAAAGTAGGTGGGGTAATATTTAATTGGTGAGTGGAGGATGTAGTGGAGGGATTAAATAATTATGAGTGGAATGTGTAGTAGGCCAATTTTAAATTGATAACATGGGGTGGCCGGCCATGCATATATTTTTCATGAAAAATGGCCAAATTACTCACTTGGTCCTCCATCTTTCTCCAACTTTGCAATTGAGTCCCTCAACTTCCAAACTTGCCATTTTTTTATCACCCAAACTTTTGGCCTTAGCCAAGCATAATTCTTAGAGTGTCCAACACTCATTAATGCCCATTCCATAAATAATTCAAAGTCTCTACAAATAATTTCGCTAAGTTTCCAAATTAGGAAACTATTTATGCCACTAATCCACTTAACCCGGTAATTAATCATTCATCACTTTCCGGGTGTAACAACACTCCCCACCTTAAGAAATTTGGTCCTCCAAATTTCCTAGGAGTCCAAAATCTCATACTCAGGTAGTTTGTAGTTCATTACCAGAACACTGGTGGACTACCTTAATTATCAAGCAGCCTCCTTCTTGGCCATATAAGTACTCATCTCCCCCTTTTGTTTCAACTCTCTCTTTTAACTCCAGATTATATGCTAGATAGCTCTCCTCATAAAGTCTTATTTGCCTTGATTCACAAGTCATAGCCTGTTTCCCCTTTTTCATAAGACTCATCCCAACCCATCAATAATTAACTAATATTTTTTAGTAATATCTGGTGAAACCAGTATTGGGCTGCAGTCAATCTGTTCTCCAGTTCCTCATAATCAAAGGTTTCTTCCATTCCAAGATAATCAAAGGATTTCAACTTCCTTAGCCCATAATTGGCACTTAGTTTGCCATACAACTGTTATTCCTTTTCAGGCTGGGCACCACTCTTGGGTGCTCTTTCTTGATTCTCAGCTGGAAATATCCAGATTCGAGGTTTAGTTTCCTCCATTATAGAGGTATAGATGCCTTCCAGGTAACCATACCTGGCCAATGATTTCTCAAGGCCAATTTACCCCGATACTTACTTAGCTCCATAACTTCAGGAATAACTATCCTGTAAGGAGTAATATGTGCTGGTGCAGCTCCTGGCACCAATGTCTGTGATTACTCTACTAGTGCTAAGCATGCCAATTTTCTCCTCATCTATTATTCATAAATTTCATTCCTGATAGCTCTATCCATGCATGCTTCGTATCATATTTCCAGTTCATCCTTTAACTACCATAGATGCACTAGTATTAAAATCGGTACTTTAATACTGTCAAATAAAAAATACCTGTCAGGATTTATTTGAAAGACCCTGACCTGGCCCATTTCTTTATCAACATCTTCACATAAGCTTTTTCCTTGCATTGGTCTTGGCCTCTAGCCAAGTCTTCCATGCCTTTTATCAATCAGGACATATTGCCCTGCAATATTTCCTTTTAGGCTTTCCTTGTACCCTCAATCTGGAATACTCTTCCAGTATACTAAATTTTCCTTTCCTGCTCCAGAATATACTATGGTGAATCCATAATTCATATTTTAGTCCTGATCCACCTGCTACAATCCCTCATGGGGTCTTATGTCTTTCTAGGCAGTACAATCTTCTATCCAGTAATTCTGGATGCACTCAAGTAATTCTGGACATTGTCCTCATGAACTTCTGGACACTGTACTTAAGATTACTGCCCATGATCATATAGTATGGCCTTTGGCCACAAAATCTTCCTCTAGTCTCACCTGACAATTCATAATAATTGCCTTCCTTTTCTTGGCTCACGTGCCAAGTTTTAACCATCTATTCCTCTTGATACCTTTTTCATCTTGCTGGTACTCCCGAGGTCTCTCAGAATTTATCATGTGGACTACTTTCATTACTCATTCTTGGTTCATATACTAAGTATCTTCTGCTTCATTTCTTAGATGGTTTCTGCATCTTGCTAGCCTTTCATGGCTTATTTCTGGAGTTCTTGCTCCAGGGTCATAGTCTTTAATTTCAACATGTCCAGTTCCTTTGCTTCTGAACTCTCTTCTTTCATCATCATTATCATAATCATGGAGGTTATGTGTTGATTATAGGGAACTTACCAAGGTTACTATTAAGGATAAGTTCCCTATACTCGTCATTGAAGAATTATTTGACGAGTTGCATGGAGCCCGGTACTTCACGAAGTTGGATCTTAATTAGATCGGGATATCACCAAATACGTATGGAACCAAGGGACATTCGTAAAACTGTTTTTCGGACACATCATGGACCTTGGGATGCCTTTCGGGCTGACAAACGCCCCGTCAACGTTCCAGAGCCTTATGAATGAAATGTTTAGACCCTATTTACGCAAATTTGTCTTGGGCTTCTTCGACGACATTCTTGTGTACAGCAAATTAAGAGTGGAACTAGCACTTGTTCCATGTTCATAAGGTACGGGAAACACTACAGAAACACTACAGAATCAGTGATCGGGATTCCACTTTCCTTAGCTCATTTTGGCAGGAATTGTTCTGTTGTCAGGGGGTGGAGCTTCGCATATCTACGGCCTGCCATCCGCAGACTGACAGCCAGACTGAAGTTGTAAACCGCTGCCTGAAAACATACTTGAGATGTATGACAACTGGGAAGGAGAAGGAGTGGGTAAACTGGCTTCCCTTAACTGAATGATGGTACAGCACCAATTACCACTCAGCAGCTGGTTTTAGTCCTTATAAGATTCTATATGGATAAAAACCACCTGAGCATGTACCCTACGTTCCAGGCGATTCTGTTGTGGAGTCGGTCGATCACAGCCTTTTAGCTCGAGAAGAAATGATGAAGCAACTTAAAAAGAATTTGATGAATGCTCAAGCTCACATGAAGCAACAGGTAGACAAACACTGTTCGGAGAGAGAATTTGCCATTGGAGATTGGGTGTATTTGAAGCTGCAAAAGTACCGGCAAACTTCCCTGAACAAGGCTACCAAGCAGAAGCTGGGGCTAAATATTGCGGTCCATTCCAGGTTGCTAATAAGGTAGGCAAGGTGGCAAACAGACTTCTGTTGCCTCTTGAAGCAAAGATCCACAATGTCTTTCACGTTTCCTTGCTCAGAAAGAAAATTGGTGATGTCCCTGGTATGATGACTCTACCGGATTTCGATCAGCCAGAGAAAAGGGTCCCTATTGCCATATTGGATTGGAAAGCCCATCGATAGGGAAGCAAGGCGGTGACTCGAGTCTTGTTGCACTGGTCCAACTCAGCCCCGGAGGAAGCTACTTGGGAAGATTATGCGAGCTTGAGGACTAAGTTCCCAGATTTCCAAGACTCCTGAGGGCAAGAGTCGTTTAAGGGGAAAGGCTTGATACGTTACTTGAAGAGAGCAGTTGACGTGGCAGCAGGATCGCCAGGGTGGACGTTTGCCTGCAGAGTTATTATTTCTGTTTTTTGGATTTTCATCGTTTTGGGCTGCAGCCTTGAAACCGTTTTTGTTTCCTTTTGCGATCTTCTAGAACATCCCAATGATTATTAATCATGCGAACATAATCATTGGAAAGGCAATGAGAATTGATGTCTCCTTTCTTATCCTTTTCTCTGTTCTCTCTCAAAATTCTGTTCCATTGGCATTTGCCCCTTAATCCTCGGAGTGCGTAGTCCTCCCCGATTCAGGGCAACTAAGAGTTCGGTATCACCCTCGTCATCCTCGTCGTCAATCACCCGTTCCTCGTCACCACTATTTCTGTCTTATTCACTGTCTCGACATCACCATTCTCGACTCACACTCTACTTTTTTATTCACAAGTAGCAAGCCGTGGAGCCTCGCCGAAAATTATTTCTCCCAAATCACTCACCTCTGGCACTCTCACTCAATCTATTCTCTTGATCCCTCGTCTGCCAAATCTTATTTTTTTTTTTCAATTACCCTCATCAGGTGGCCAAACAGTCACAATCAACCATAGCTTTCATCATTTGATCAATTTAGCCCCAAATGTTATAAACTTTACGCATGACCTCACTTACCAATGGTTTAGCTGTTGATAACAGAATTGATTAATTACCAATGGTCTAATGCGTTGGTAATTATCAACGGTTAAACAGTTGGAAAATAATTTTTTAGGAATGATGGTATTTTTTATAGTTAATGGACATTTTAAATTATCAATTTTTTCTTTTTGTATTTCTTTCAATTTTTAAAACAATACTCCATCCGTTTCGTATTAATTGATCCTTTTACCTTTTTTAACCGAAGTTTGACTTGTACATATTCATATTAATATATATTAAAAATTTTCTTAAAATGATATTTATAAACTATAATATTTAAAGTTTCATTTTTATCTAAAATATTCATATTTTTATAATGAATTTTGAAAGAAATAAAATTATAAACTAATTACTATGAATAGTAAAAGAGCTAGTTTTGTGAAACAAATGGAGTATTTTTTAAATATCAATTAATTATAAAAAAAAACTTCATTACACAGATTAAAATTATTTAAAGATAACAACTGTACAATCTAAATTGAGATTTTAGAAGTTACTATTGGACTGTATTAAAAGGTAAAAGATAAAGTATATATTTTTTAAATAAAAAAGGCAAAGTGTAATTTTACCTAAATCTCATAAGCAAATTGAAATTACCCCTCAGAAATACATAGTAATTTTCAGCCTTCACAAATTGTCTTCGATAACTTTTTGGAAAATCTTTTAGGATTAAATATACAAATAGCCCCTGAACTTGACTAACTCACATGAGTTAATCCAATACTCATTACTCACTTAAAGTTAGCCCCTAAACTTTGTATAGGTTAGCAAGTTAGTCCATTTTATACTATTATTGGCTGATGTGGTGATGGGCTGCTGGTGTGGCGTTGACAAATGGCCCACAAACCAAATGTGGCGGTGGGGCACTAGTGAGGTGGCTATGGCTTTTTTCACACACAGGCAATAGAACAAAAGCAACAAAATATGCAGACCTATCTTCTCTTTTTACCACCGTCGTCTCCTCTTGTTTATTTCAAACTTACCTCGCTACCATTGATGGCTTCAACCTCAACATTGATTCCCTAAAGCAATTTTTCTGAAACCCAATCTTACAAGTCGTGCTACTCAATCATTGGACTCATTGTTGATTCACTTCCATGACTGATTCATCTGACTGACAAAAATAGTTAAGCTTAGATCACTCATGCTCATAAATTATGTGTTGAAATGCTCAGCCTAGAAAAGATTGGTCGAACGGTAGCGTTAGGTTCCTCGGCATGAGTTTTTGGCTCAATTCGTGAAGGGATTAAAGAGGCTATGATGGTAATGGGATATTGTATTTGTAGATGTCAGTTCTTACAAAACCCAATTCATTTCATTCAGCGATTCAAAATAAAGATCAGATGTTGGCATCGAACAACAATTGAAGTAAGTGCTTAAGTAGAGCGTATAGATATAGTTGGCATTAAAACCCAAATGCAAGCCACCGTTCGGCACTAAAGCCAAAATCAAGTTTGCTACCTCAGCCCTAGAAAACAAAGCTCTTATTGTTTCGGATTGTATAGAAGTGAGTCAAGGATTAAAGAATAACGATTACTACTAGCAACTAGCTAGTAAGTCATGAGAATGCAAAAGGAAAAGATTGAGGCTATTTCTTCTCCTTTTCTATTTATGATTCGTGCTCCAAAGGCAGAAGTCAAATTGACTCAAACGCCACAGCCATGTCATGTTCATAAGCCAGCCCATAGCCCCCTCACTAACATCCAACAGCCACATCAACACTAATAGTATACAATGGACTAACTCGTTAATCTTTGCAAAGTTTAGGGGCTAATTTTAACTGAGTATTGAGTTTTAGACCAACTCGCTCGTGTTAGTCAAGTTCATGGGCTATTTGTATATTTAGGTCAATTTTTTACTACCGGTTGAAATGATTTTTGAATATTATAAAAGAGAATATAGCTGCTTGTAAAAACACATTAATTATATATTCATATTTTTCTACTCGGCTTAAAATAAAAATACAAATGCTCTTTTGGCACTTGATGGAAGTACCAATATAATCAGTCTAAACAAAAACAAATTCGAGAGTATTAACCTACTGATTAAACCTCAAAATAAATTGTTATCTAAGTTTGAAACCCTAGCGAACTAGTACATCTCCTTTCCTCCAACTCATTCACCTTTGCTGTCTTCCTCTATCATTTTTCATCATTTTTAGTCAAATCTAGATTTTGGTCCGAATTTGCTGGTTTTATTTTATTTTTTATTGTTTGAATGGCTTTATTTGATGTTATTTATCATATTTTATAGTAGATGCAATCTTCTTCAAATCTTTGTGTGGATAAAGCTTGACTCCACAACAGTGCATTTGTATGTGGAGTTACAATAAAATGATTGGGCTATTTTATCCTGAAGGTGACGTGACTGAGGCTGCTGTATCGGTATGACACAAAACGTCTGAAAGAGATTGGATAGACATACGACTCATCCCAATTATTCTTGATATATAGGTGATATTTTTCCTATTCTCCACAAATTTTATTCTCTATTACCTACTAATTTTATGTTACAAAACTGTCTACTTTCGTGCCACTGGTAAGATCAAAATTTGGCCTAAATTCTATATTTTTTTATTTGTGAATTTTCTAATTGTTTTACGGTGCATGAACAACAATTTTTGGACGTTTGGCCTTATGTTTTTATTTTATTTTTAATAAAGCAAACTGATGTTTATTTGCTGGTGAGACCAAAATTATATGCCTTAAAAATTGATTAGCTCGCATTTTCTAGTAGCATGGGTTTAAAAATTTTCTTTTGGCATAAATTGGACTTAACGATTTTGAGTTTAGCAAGATACGCTTTTGGATTAAAATAGTAATAACTATTTCAGCCCGACAACTAGCTAAAGAAAGTTTCTGTGAAACAAATTTTGGTAATTCAAAATCTCTATGGCTTTGATTTTTGGGATTGGCTCACCAAAAATGTTATATAAGTTTAGAAGAATCTGAAAATTTTATCAACTTGTTTTATTTTTATTTTTATTTTTTTAAAAAAAGGGCTTCTGGTTTATTGTGCATTTGAATGCTAGGAGTTATTGAAAGTTATATATATATGATGTTGGAAAAAAAATGTTTGCTACCTTATTTCAAAATCTTGTTTGGGTGATGGAGAATTTGTGCCAAGCGCTCTTTATGATTAACCACCAACATTTTTGTAGCCTTTTGGCTGGTGGAGAAAAAGAAATGTTTTCTTTTTTAATACCATATATTATTAGTAGTTTTCATTCAAGATTGAAAAAAAAAAAAGATCGATTTTGCTTTTAGCACAAAAAGATTGAAAAAAAAGGACACATTTGGTATATGGAAAAGTTTCTAAAAATTACTTTGGGGGGGGGGGGGGTTTAATCATTTTTGAAAAAAAAATTGTGATTGGTGAATTTACGAAATTGAAATTCCAATTTCATAATTTTTGAAAAAAAATATGGGAAAAACATTTTTTGTGTTACCAATGACTTTTGAAAGAGGAGAAGTTGTTTTTTTTTTTTTGGGTGGAAAAAATAAAGTAAAAAAAAGGAAGTTTTACTGGTAAATACTTGAAAATAAATTTCTTGGAAAAGTTTTTGAAATCTCCTCATTTTGTATTTTGGTGCCTTTGGTGGCTAGGAAAATTTTCTCTTCTAGAGAGAATAATTTGTTGCCTTGTACTTTGAAAACAAAAAAAAAAAATTCTCCTTGTTAGAGATAAAAACTTGTTGCTTCAAATTTTCATTGTGGGAACACAAAAATTTGTTGTACCAGATTTCAATTATGGGAGTCAAAATTTGTTGCATCGGATTCAAGTTGCAGAAACTTAAATTTTTGTGCCTAAAAAAATCATTTTGTGGAAAAAAGTTGGTTAAAGATTTAGGCAACAATATGAGTCTAAATCAAGGCACCAATATAATAGTCATAAAATAATGTGACAATCATAAAATACTATTGTGGGATATTGTGGCTTATATTAAATTAATGACATAGTCTTTTCATGAGGCATAAAGACCCCAAAAAGTTATCTTGTGTGGCATACTTGTGTCCCAAGTAAATGTGAAAACAAGATGGATCCTGATTTATGCATAATTGAGAAATGCACATGACGTGAAAGAAAAATACAGAGAAAAAAAGATGGACCCCTTAGTTATTTTATTTGAGAAATGCACACTAACCCAAACAATATGCAAACTAAGATGGATCCCAATTCATATGTGTGCATACTCATTGAAGCATATACAAGTATCCCATAAAATAGGAAATCATGAAAGTGTGCATTACCATTGAAGCATACCAAAATATCCATGAGATGAGAATCACAAATTTGAATATATGATAATTTTATTGGCCACATGATGTAGGCTGGTTGAAAATAAAACCATGGGAAATAAAATTTAAGCTCAATGCTTATAACCATCTACAATCATTGACATCATTGCTAGCAACTTGTTGCATGTGGTTAATACACCTTAACTTTTGTCACTTATTTCTTACAAAATCTTCGATCGAAGTCAAAGATTAAAAGGGTTACACTGAGGGGGATGCGTTTGAACTCGAATTGAATGGAGTTTCCTATGAGAATACCTAACCCATAAATTAGAGATCTTAAGGCTTGGATTTTGAATGGAAAAAATGAATCATAGTGAAGCTATTGAGAGATGCATCATTTTAGAGATTTATTTCTCACCTCATCCTTATGGTGTTTATGCATTTATCCTGTAACAATTGAGGGTTGAACATTTACTCTTAATGAGTATTTGTAGCTTTTTATTAAGTAGAGTGTCAAAGTTATAGGAACATCATTGACGGATTTTCACTTATATGAGTGTTGGAGTGAAACCACTCATTGGGCTATTCTTAAAATCACTTATGAAAAAGTGAGGATATGCACATGGTCATTAATAGTGCAAGCTTATAAGCTTAATGAACACCTGGTTAATTATATGTGTTAGGTAAACTTAGACCTGCAAACAACCATAGTTCAAGGTCATACCATTATTGGTTGTGGAATAAGGGAGCCGACTTACTAAGTAAAAGTTCAAGGTATTACCACCTTTATTTCTTTACCCATTTATATATTATTTTAGTTTTTATTGAAATGAAGAGGGAGTTGTTGGAGATTTTATTTCAATAAAAAATAATAATACTTATTAATAATAAATATTTTTAAGACACTAGCCATTTGTTTCATTAGCACTTTTTAGCTCTCATTTACTTACCTTCTTAAAGCATATAAATGTAGAAATTAAGGGTCCAAACAGTTAGGAGTTTAATGATGTGATTATTTTGTGCACAATGGCTTTTAAACATGGTTGTAAAGAAATGTATGGGTGAAACTTGACTCCACAACAGTGCATGTGTGTGTGGAGTTACAATAAGATGATTGAGCTGTTTTATTATAAAAGCAGCGTGATCGAGACTGCTGTATTAGTATGACACAAAATGTTTAAAAGAGAGTGGGTAGACCCACGACTCATTCCAATTATTCTTGATATATAGGTGATATTTTTCCTATTCTCTACAAATTTTATTCTCTATTATCTACTAATATTATGTTACAACACTGTCTACTTTTGTGCCATTGGTGAGATCAAAATTTGGCCTAAATTCTATATTTTATTATTTATGAATTTTTTAATGATTTTATGGTGCAGAAAACAATATTTGAGGCTCTTACAGGGTAGATCTTCAATTAAAAACAAATAATGATGGATCTAAATTTTATCTTAGGTTCATCACAATCTCAGTTCTATTATGGTGTCCTTATGCTTAACAATAGATATGTAGGCAATTATATAAAATAAAGTCAGTTTTTATTCTTTTAGGTTTTATAGGTAATGTTTTTATTTTAATAAATTGTCTTATTCAGATATTTGATATCTAGTTGGTTCTTACACTGTTTAGTTATTGTTGGTTTGGTTTTGATTTTGTTTCATTTATTTGTGAGTTTTGTATTCCAGACTTCTTTTAGTTCACTTGGAATGTTCGGTTTAATCCGATTTTCTTTTATTCATTTAGTGTCGCGGGAGTGAGTAGCTTTTTTTTTACTAGTTTTATGTTCTCATTGTTTCTTAAAGTTTTATGTCATTGTTAGTTTGTAAGATATCATTTGACTCACTTTTAATTTGAATGAAGCATTTTTTGTAAATAAAAATAAAAATAAAAAGGCAATGACAATTATTTACTATGACAAAATATTTAGATTTCCATGAAGTAGCACCTGTTAAACGGAGGCTCAATGCTGCTAACGATATTTTTACTTATATATATCAGCATAGAAAAGTTAAGGTGATGTTTCGACGTTGAAATTTTTTTTTTCCAAATTTGCTTTGGTAAATGTTTGCGTGAATAGCTTGTGTTAATGATGTGAAAAATATTATATTTTTTATAAAAAATATATGTTAATTAAAATAAAAATATTTAAAATAAAATTTTTTATTTTATAACATGAGTTTTCTGAAATTTAGAAAACAATGTTTTCCACATTCTTAAAATATGCTGCATACTCAAATTTTTATAAAAAAAATTAGAAAAGAAAAATTGAAAATTTTTTCACAATTTAAAACCTTGATTCGCAACACTTCGTAAAAATCACTCTATTTTCTTTAAAATGCACAGGTTCCTGAGTGGACCAATGACATAAATAGTTTCAAGCTTGTGAAAGTATTTAATAAAGTAAAAGCTCCTTGAAATCGTAAAACGGAAAATGTCAATTCTGAATTCAATAAATTAATATACTACTATATACTAAAATCTAAAAATGCCTATATATTCAAACTTTTATATATCTACATGCTAGTTCATTGAACTCTTGAAATTGTGCTTAATAACTTGAACTAAAATTTTTTAAAAATGGATCTTAGAAAATAGAAAGCATGTATTTTTTTTCTTCCCAAATCTAAAAATTTTACACAGGGTGAAGTACAAGATTAACATTTTCAGTTCCGGTTGCTAATTAACTGCTGAAAGAACACATGTCTGCAATTCCAACTGAAATAAAGAGGATTAACATTTTTCTCTACAAAGATAGAAAAAAAAAAAAAAGATCGACAAACAACTGATTTACAAAATCACATTAAACTAATTTTTAATTCTTTTGATATCGATTAAAAAATTGTAGACATTTTTTCTTGTGTGTGTGTGTGTGTTTAATTGTTTATAATGATTACCATTCACTTAAACAAGTGAAAATGAATTCAGTTATATGCGAATCATGCGGTTACCTCCAGTCATATTAATTATATTGAATAAATTTAAAATAAAAACGCAAATTTTTTAAAGTGAAATTAATTACAAAAATTGGATAGCTGAAACATATATCAATCTACATAACAAAGGATAACAAAGGAAGAAAAAGGAGTGGGGGAATAATCCACATGACATATCTAGTAATAGGCCCACACTTTGTCGAGTGCCTGCAACGAACTGATTATATTTTTAGATTAAACAAATGTTAAAAAGATTATGGATTTAAAACTAACTGATGATCTATGCAAATGTATGTTTTAAAAAGTTAGAACCTTTTTTTTATACTAAAAAAGTTAGAACTTTTGAAAGTTATCAATAATTAATTTGGTAAATAAAAAACACACAACGAAAGACCAAGATAGTGAATTTGGAGTTTTGGTACAAACTAAAGTTTTAACTGTAATTCATGAAAGTCAGAGACCTGAAACTCAAAAATTAAAAATTTAAAACATCTTTTATCTCTATTGGACGGAGTGGCGAGAAGCATACTTTTAGAGTTTGAGGACCAACATATATCATGATAAATAACCAAATGATTTCGGATGTCTCTTGCGCCAGAGACCTAAACACTAGCCGTCCAAGTAAAAAAAATTATAGCAGAATCTGTTTCTTTCAAGAGCTTCACTATTTACTTATTAATATTAAATACAAATAAAATCAGTAGCGATCATTGACTAGCAGAATATTTTTTCATGAAAATCAAGTAGTTAAGATTTTGAATTGACATATACAATCAATATTTTAGGATTAATATTGATGTTTAATCATTGACACAAAAAAGGAAAACAAGAGAAACAACAAAAAAAAGAAAGTAAAAACGTTAAGTAAAAATCAAGGTAAAATTTTGGGACTAAGAGAGCAAATAGAAATAATCTAAGTACCAAGAATTATAACTCAATAAAGGTAATAATAATAATAATAATAATAATAATAAACAAGTGAGAATAACAAAAAACTTTATCAGCCCAAATCATGCAAAAAAAAATATATATAGTGACTAAAGTTCTATTTAAAAGAGAGGAATAATATGAAAAAATTAATAAAATAAGCAGAGAATAAGATTTTAGTGATAAAAAGTGAGACTTAATAACTGACACATAAAAAAAATAAAAAAAAAGTCTTCAAATAATGAGAGTAAATGAAAGATTCTAGGTATTAACGATTTACCTATTAACTTAATAAACTAAAAAAGAAAAGTGAAAAAATTCATGAAAATAAAATCAACCTGAATCATACCTAAAAGTAGACAAACTATGGCAATTAAAATTGTGTTTCAAATAACAATAAAAAGAAAAGCAACAAGGAAAGATTAAACGAAGTCAATTTGGTTGATTGAAACAACAACTGAAACCATGGTAACTAATATTTTACATTAGAAAATAGTAAATAAAAAAATCTAGGAACGAAGAGAGCAAATGAAAAAAAACTCTAGGTATTAAATTTATGGACTAAAAACGTAACTCATAGAAGTTAGGTTCTAAAACCTAAAGTGAGAAAGAACAGAAAAATTATAACTAAAAACACGGTTTAACCAAAGTAAAAGGTGAAGCAAACTGAAATTGACAATAGCAATACAGGCATTTAAAAAGGTGGTTTCCTTGCAAAAAGAAGATCGAGCTTCAATATAACGCGATCACATAAAAAGAAAAGGCGGAAAAATGAGAAAGAAAAAATGACATGCACTGTTCAAAACTTTATATTAAACAGTGATTTTGTTACAAAATCATATCTTCCAAATATAAAGTATCAGAAAACTTACAATTATCTTATAAGGTATGCCCTAACCTACAGTTTGCCTCTTCTATTTTTAGAAACCTATGCTTTACCTCTTGTATTTTTTAAATTATTCAATAACAACTTTTGAAATTATATTTAAACTATACAATAGTTATCTTCCAATAATTTTAATCTCTAATATTTTTTTATAGTTAATAGGTATTTTAAATTATCAATTTTTTCTTTCTGTAAATGTATTTTTATATCTTTAAATACATATCAATATTTTTTAAAGGTTGGTTGGCTATGAAAAAATATAAAAAATCTTAAAATTACTGAAATATGATTATCAGATAATTTAAATTATGATTTTAGAAATTATTGTCAGATATTATAAAGAAAATAAAGGTAAAGTATAAAATTTTAAAAATAATAGAGATAAAATGTAGGTTAGATCAGACCAGAAGGATGTCTTTGTAATTTTTCCTATAAAGTGTTGTCCCTCGCATGAACCACGTTCACAATTAACAATTCGTGAAACACCAATCCAATAAAATAGTCACACAAGCAAGGACGGAAAACCACTTTCTTCATTAATTAATTTATTTAATTTTTTTATATTTAGAAGCATAATACAAACTAACAAGAAAAAATATATTATTATAATAATAAAAATTAAATATATTAATTTTTTTAATATTAGAATGACAATCAAATCAGCTTTATAAATTATGTTGGAATATGTGAGGAGACTAAGACTCAGAATCCCGACCCCCCTCGTCTCCCTTTACACCTTTAACCACTAAGCCAAGAGCAGGGATACTTTGGCTAATGGCGATCTCTCCATCTTCCACTCTCCCTCCTCTCAACCACCGCCCCCAGAATTCCAACATTTTCTCAGCCCTGAAAATTCCCCAACTAATTTTCTCCAATATCCGACGTCCGGACAACAGTTCATTAATCAGCAAGCCTAGGAACATCAAGACGACGGTTCTCACCAGAACAAAGGATTCCTTATCCTCCATCATCGCCGACCTGGAAACGTACAGAGATGCCGACGAAACTCGTCAGGGTCTCAAGGCAGAGCGGAGGGAACTTGCGGAGGTATGGAGAGAGATTCACGGAGAAGACGACTGGGTCGGGTTAATTGACCCCATGGACCCTCTTCTCCGATCCGAGCTTATCCGCTACGGCGAGATGGCCCAAGCCTGCTACGACGGCTTCGACTTCGACCCCTTCTCCAAATACTGCGGCAGCTGCCGCTACCAGCGCCGCCAATTCTTTGACGCGCTCGAGATGTCCCACCGCGGCTACGATGTCACTCGCTTCCTATATGCCACCTCGAACATCAACCTGCCGAACTTTTTCAAGAAATCGCGGTGGCCCAAAGTGTGGAGCAAGAACGCCAACTGGATCGGATACGTCGCCGTTTCAAATGACGAAACTACAGCCCGCCTCGGCCGTCGTGATATCACCATCGCGTGGCGGGGAACCGTTACGCGCCTCGAGTGGATCTCGGACCTGATGGATTTCCTCAAACCCATTTCCTCGGAGAAAATCCCCTGCCCCGACCAGACCGTGAAGGTCGAAGCCGGGTTCCTGGATCTCTACACCGACAAGGAGGAGAGCTGCAAATTCTGCAAATTCTCGGCCCGCGAACAGATCTTAACGGAACTGAAGCGATTGATCGAGAGGCACGAAAGCGAGGAGATAAGCATAACGGTGACGGGCCACAGTCTGGGAAGCGCGTTGGCGATTCTGAGCGCGTACGACGTGGCGGAGACGGGGTTGAACGTGAGGAGAGACGGTCGGCCCGCAGCGGTGACGGTGTTCTCGTATTCCGGTCCTCGAGTCGGGAACGTGAGGTTTAAAGAAAGGATAGAGATGTTGGGGGTGAAGGTGTTGAGGGTGGTGAACGTGCACGATGTGGTGCCGCAGACGCCGGGGGTGCTGTTTAACGAGCACTTGCCGGCGGCGCTGATGAAGATGGCGGAGGGGCTGCCGTGGAGTTACTCGCACGTGGGGGTGGAGCTGGCGCTAGATCATAAGAATTCGCCCTTCTTAAAGCAGAACGCCGCCCCCGTTTGCACCCACAACTTGGAAGCGCTCTTGCATTTGCTTGACGGGTAATTAGTTACAGTAACTAGTTGGTTAATTAACGAAAAGTACTTACATTCTTGAGAAGATTAATTATTAAATCTATCTGTACGCTACTGGCTTTATTTTTTGCAAAAAAAATTGATTACATTTACTTTTTCATCTTTTTTATCTGAAATTAATTTTATTTAAAAGCTGATATTATGTAGATATAATAAATCATTAAAAGTAAATTTTTATGATATTATTAAATTTTTATAATTTTTTTAATATCTTAAATTAAAAAAATTAAAAAACAAATTAAAAATTATAAAAATTATATTTTTAATAGATTATTGTAACTACTCAATATTAATTTTTAATTAAAATTAGTTTGGGTAGACAAGATATAAGAATAAAAATAAATTATTTTAAAATTAATTAATTTAAATTAAAACGAACGTGGTGTAAGTTAGAGAAAAAATCAAGAAATTGGTTATCTTTCTTTGAGAATGGTACCCTAAAATCATCCTTTTGGTTTATATATATGTATCGCTATGAGAGGCAAGGAGAGGGAAGTTGGAATCTTGAAATTCTAGCAATAATTTTAAAATCTTTAACGCTAATCAAACCCAATATTTTAATGCATTTACACTTTCAATCGCTAGAAAGAATTGATCTGTCTATAAAATTTTAAGTTTTTTTTTTCGTTTTCTATGATAATGAATTTTAAGTTGGATACACACACAAGTGGATGAAGTTAAAACTTTAAGTGGAATGATACATTATGTTTTACTAGAAGTAATATGTGTGTGTGTGTGTATCAGCTATATACGAATATAAAACAAGTACAATAAAGTATAAATTGTGTTTAATTATTATATATGGTGATGTTTACCATTAGAAGAGAATTACAAGTAACGGAATCACTTATTTTATGGTTTAGGAGCTTAGAAAAGTTTTGGTTAAAGATTGAATAAGAGTATTTGGGAAATAGCAAAGATGAGTTGAAGTCAATAAGTAAACTTGTTATATAATGAAATGAAACTCGAAAAAGATGGATAATACATGTAGAAGACAGAGACTTGTAGAGGACTTGGGGGAGGGGGGCCAAAGATGTGATGAGATGAGACAATTCACACCTTCCAGTCCTATCAGTAGTAATGGTAGTTACAATATGATGATTAAAAAATTAATGAAATTAAGTGCCACTCCCGCGATCTCTGTACTAGTAGTTGTATGCATGGTTGTCAACTCTAAAGAATATGAATGCAATCTTGCAAGTTGCCGCCATTGAAGGGAGAGCGAAAAGAAAGATGAAGCTAGTCATGGAAGACGGCAAAAGTATTCTATTCTAGCAAGACAAAAAGGTCCTTTCTCGGTCGGGAAAAGAGATGGCTCAGGGCAGGGCAGGGGAGGAAAGTCTTATTAGTAGATTAGAACAAAGTTTTGGAGATATTTATATATGTAGTTATATATTGGTAAGGTATATTATATGTGGTGTTTCATGTATGTATGGGTGGGTGTAGGTACCATGGGAAAGGGATGAGATTCGTGCTGGCGAGTGGAAGGGACCCGGCTCTGGTGAACAAGGCATCCGACTTCTTGAAGGACCATTACCTGGTGCCTCCCTACTGGCGTCAAGACCACAACAAGGGCATGGTTCGCAACCAGGACGGACGCTGGATGCAGCCCGAGCGCCCCAAACTCGACGACCACCCCGACGACATCCACCACCATCTTTCCCAGTTAGGCCTGCCTTCCCCACAAAACGCCCCTAACCGATCTCACCCCCTCGGTTTTAGTCATAGCTAGCTAGGTTTATGATACCTGTCTCGGAATTCACTCCGAAAATAAAAGAAAAAGGGAAAATTACAATATCGCTGCCATGGTTTGGTATAATATATACTTTATCTCTTTTATTTTTAAAAACCTATATTTTATACTCTTCTTTATTTATAGTGTCTGACAATAATTTCTGAAACTCTATTTTAAATTAGTTATGTTTCAATAATTTTAAAATTTTTGATATTTTTTTCACAATTAATTGATCTTTAAAAAATATTAATATACATTTATATGAAATAAAATGTATTTACAGAAAGAAAAAATTAATAATTTATAATGTTTATTAACTGTAAAAAAAATTTAGAGATTGAAATTTTTAAAAAATGACTATCATAGAATTTAAATTATAATTTTAAAAATTATTATTGGATAGTATAAAAGAAACAAGGAAAAAAAAGTATAGATTTTTAAAAATAAGAAGGACAAATTTTAGAGGTAATGGTAAATTTTTCCCAAAAAAAAAAAACCTCTTCGTTTTACCCTCTCTCGTATGTTCGGATGGACTCTATACTTTTTGAAAGGAAACTGTTTATTCATGCGTGGCAACCTACCCCCCCAAAGGCCCACAAGATTTTTTTTTTTTTTTTGTTAAACCACCAATATGTGACAGTAAACACAATGCATCACCTTTATCAATTCTTACATATACACGTCTGTGATAATCCCTCTATTTCCAAATATCGCTTCCACTCTCAAATGTTGTTTTCGTTTTCATTTTCATAACACTTTTTATTTTAAGTTTTAAAAAATGGTGTTTTCTTGTTTTTGCTTTCACTCCCTGTTCCTGTTTTTTGCTTTCGCCCTCGAGATGCTCTGGCCCACTCAAATCTATACTTTAGAAAGCTTTGTACAAAATTATGAAGTTTACAAATAAATGTGCCACTTTTTTTTTAAGGATACATTCGGAAAGCCCAAAAGGTATGAATGAGGTTAGCAAAAACAACCAACAACAAAAAGCCGCAATTGGGCAACAAAATGTGTAACAATTTTTAAAGATCACGAAACACCATCAGTAGAACAAGACTGAAAAGCTGATTAATATCCAACAAGACATCCCAAGGGTAGAGCAACATACCATACGGGAACTACAATTCATTGACCAAAGTTTTAATAGATATTACACTCTATCTCATTTTTATTTTAAAAATATACACTTTGCTCTATAGCATACACTCCACCTACTTAAAAAATTCTTTTACATTTATTAAAAAAATTTAATAATTTAAAATATTTATTAACTATAAAAAAATGCTATACTATATAATTTAAATTGAGTTTTTAGATGTTGCTATAGGACAATATAAAAAAGTAGGGGCAAATTACATATTTTTAAAACAGAAATAGTAAATTGTAATGTCACTCAAATCTTAAGGAGACAAATTATAGTCAACCCTAATTCAAACCAAAGAAAAGAATGCCATAACAAGGGATGGTACGACATTTTTTTCCTATTTTTTATATATCGCCATCGACAGGAGTTCAGTTCAACAATAAATTTTGACAATTACTCCCTCTGTTTCAAAATCTTTACTTCATTTGATTTTTTGTTGTATTTTGATTTGATTTTTTTTATATTATTGTTTATTAGAAAAAATTAAAAAATTATAGTTAGAAACTACATGTCTTGATTTATCATTTGTATACAAATATTTTTTATTTATATATTAAAATGTTAAAAATAAAAAATCCTAGATTAATTACTGAAAACAAATTGAGCAAAGATTTTTGGAGTGACGGAGTAGTATTTAATATTTACCATGCAAACACTTTACTAAAATATGTAAATTTCCCATCGTTATTTGCATCCGCCTAAATTCTAGTATCACGGCAGGAGTGGACCGTGGTCTATGGTCTGCTGAGATCCACTCCACTGCTGACTTTTGACTTTTTCTAGCAAGTGCACATTTTTGTCACATTGAAGACCTTGGGATCAAATTGACCATATATTATAGGAACAATGGCTCGTCTGAAGATTAATCGTTCAGTTCCAGGAAGCATACGTGGCTTCTTTGATTGGGGCAGAGACTAGAGAGGTTGAGAACAGATTCGAGTCAGTTCTGGTCTATAGCCATCGATCCGACTACACAAATCGAGTGGTTGAGAGCTCGGAAGATAGGGTAGAGATTCGCCGAAAGAAAAGAAGAAGAAAAGAAAATAGAGCAAAGGAGAAGAGGTAGAGGTAGAGAAGAAAGAAAATGTCGTACTTGCTGCCTCATCTGCACTCGGGATGGGCCGTAGATCAGGCCATCCTGGCGGAGGAAGAGCGTCTCGTCGTCATCCGTTTTGGCCACGACTGGGACGAAACCTGCATGCAGGTACTTCTATTTCTATTCTTCTTCCCTTACCTGGCAATTATTTGTGATTCAGTAGCTCTGGAAATATCTGTTGGTCGGGAGAAAACCCTAGCTATGGATTTGCGTTATGATCTTCTTCAAGATTGAAATTTCCCCAATTCTGGCCATAATCTATATGTAAGAGAGCTGTTTATGGGTTATTGGGCCAAACTTCATGGAATCCTAGGAGGTTGTCGTAAGAGTTGGAATCTTCTTATTTGCTTCCTGCAGATAGTTATTGGTCAGTGAAAATTTTCTGCTTGTAATTTTTATGGTACTACTTCCAACTGGCGTTCGTGGTATCTTTCTTCTGCCGTCTTTGAATCAGACCCACGCAGTAGTATTGAAGTATCTACAACATCTTGTAGAATATCTTCATTTTCTCTATGCTGTGAAGTTGTTCTGACCTCTGGTTATTGCATCTTTATGAAAGTGCTTGCAACACTAGGAAATTGAAGAAAACGTTTCTGCAGTATGTGCACGCATAAGAGGTTACTTTATGTGGCTTTGTCTTGTTTTGAAAAATCATCTTTTAAACCCAAACTGAAAAAGAAAAAAGTGAAAGCTTTTGAACCTAGCAATTTCTCCCACATAACAAATTTCTTGGACATATTCAACCTAATTACATAGGCCAAGGGATGCATCTGATGCTCAATAGTCCCAGATGAAATATAGGAGGTGAAAAAAGAGGCAGCAATAAATCTAACCTCACTCAAGTAGAATTAGTGAAAAAAAGACTTTGGCATTGTTAGTTGGAGTTCAGTTATGGAAAACTTTTCAGTTTTCTTTTCAAATTTTATTCGCAGAAGTATGGTGGCACCGTGTAACTCATGGAGGGCAAAACCATATTTTCCAAACTTTGGAGAACTCCTGTAACATAGTGGCAAACATCTATCAGAAGGTTTTCCATTTTAACAAAATTAGTTCTCTGAACTTTGGAAAACAAGATGTTCTCCACCTCGTTAAAGCAAGTTATTTGCTCATACTTTTGTTCTAGAAAATTTTGAGATGAAAAATGGGAAATTTTGTACAATTAAATGCCATATGAGAGCTCCCTAAAGTACATGTAATTCAACTAATTAGATGGCTGATTTATGCGGCTGACCCAAATTAATTAGGAGGATTGAGGGCTTTAGTTAGTTGATTTTATTTTTCTTTTTCTATTTACAACTTAAATCTCTCGCCCCTCCCCCCTCCAATGCGTTTCATTGTCTTATTGTCAAAAATTATGTTTGTTTTTTTCACAAGATGTAGCAATACGTTTCAATATGATGGATTTATGTGATATACTGCTTGCTGCAACTTGTTATATGATACTGATAATTTTGTATGCGTTTCAGATGGATGAGGTACTTGCTTCTGTCGCAGAGACCATAAAGAACTTTGCTGTGATATACCTTGTGGACATCACCGAAGTGCCTGATTTTAACACAATGTATGAGCTGTACGACCCATCAACTGTGATGTTCTTTTTCAGAAACAAACACATAATGATTGATCTTGGCACTGGTAACAACAACAAGGTCAATTGGGCTCTGAAGGACAAGCAAGAGTTCATCGACATTGTTGAAACGGTTTACCGAGGGGCAAGAAAGGGTCGCGGTCTGGTGATCGCTCCAAAAGATTACTCCACTAAGTATCGCTACTGAGTACTCTTGCAAGTTTTTTTTAATATTTGGCATGTAAGATATATTTCAGACAAACCCTTCAGAAGGCATTGAACTGAAATTGCATTGTTACTTGTCGCAGTTATGGGATTCTTACGTTCATGGTTCATCTTTGCTAGAAGATGCTTTCCTATCGATATTTGTATGTTTTTACGTTCCATGGTATCAAAAGGCTTGGAAGAAAGAAAATGTGCCCTACAGCTGTGGGGTAACATACATGTTTGTTAGTCTGCCCAAATCGAATTGCAACCTGCGGCTAATGGCTCCACTTCAATCCAAGTGTAGCGTCTAATAAATTCATGCGTGTACAGTTTTAAAAGGATGGGCAGCTTTCAATAAGAAATCATTATAGGCGTTATATCCATGGTAAAACACTGACAGGTCAAATTAGTAGTCTTGCAAGAAAAGCGAATCTCTCCACTGAAATAAGTATGAGCATTATCCCTTTGTTATTGCACCGTATCTATCTTTACTGAGGCTTTTCTTATGTGCCAAGTATTGAGTTCATCGTCGCCTGTACCGAATAGCCTCCGCGCGCTCAACAATTATCGATCAAATATGAAACCATGAAATCCCTGCAACTGTAACCTACAGCCAAGAGCTGTTAACTACAGCCAATGCCAACAACATGCATGTGTTCTCTATATTCCCCCACAACCCACCAACTTCTCTTCGAATATGATAATAAGAGATACCTCTTTTACCTCCAATAAAAAAGCAATAACATCCTAAGCATGGCGTCTTTATCTAACACAAGAAGAGCATAATGGAAAGATTGGTGAAAGAATCTTGAGCACAAACCAAGTGAAAACCCCGTGAGGTACTAAGAATTACCAAAATGGAAAATGAGTTGAAGTAGCGCAACTTATTCCTTCCACAGAAGTGAAGCAACTCAAAGAATTAATAAATAAGATCCAACATCTAACCCATTACAACGGTGTGCTGTATCATTCAAATGTTTGAGGTCTGACCACAAAACCCTCTTTCTGGTTGAGTTCATGCATTGCCGCACCCTCGAATTTCACACCAGGCTCAACACCTAATGCCTCCTGTATTTACACAAAAAGGGAGTTCAGTTCTCCATGTGCCCAGTGCGCCTTCCTGTCACAGTACTTTGGTTGAGATTATTACAAGCAAGTGTAAGCACTTTGGAAATTGATGCTAACCTATATCACTAGATAACATTTTAAGCATTGTTATTATTATTCCATGCAACTCATCCATAATACTCCATCAAAGTAAAAAGAAAAGCAAAGAGCCATCAAATCAGTTGTCTTACCTTAATCACATTCTTAAGCACTATATATAGACAATCCTTTTTGCTTACTAAGAAGCTTTAGAAGCAGCTTTATTCTCTAAACCAATCACTCCCTGGAAAAGTTAAAATAGGACCAGCTATTAGGCACAAAGCAATAGACATTGCAATGATACAAAGAACACGAAGGTGACCGAGCAAAACAAAAGTATGTCAACCCCAATTAACCGGAGGTAAGAGTTTGTTGTGCGATGCTGCAGTAACAACTAGCAATTGGCGTGACTACATTTTTGAGATTCTTCAATGTTCCTCCTGTGGTTATACCAGAAAAGCTTACATGACTCACCTTCCTCCATCCTTTCACCACTCAACTATACTTCTTGACTTCTTTCACTGACATTTATCAAGGTTGCTGATTTGGATACATGTACCATAATCTAATAAGCTTGATGCTTTTAGGACAGCGCAACGGCAGAATCATGAAGCTTTAACCCAACTTTTTGGAGATTAAGTTTTCGATTTTCTAAGATCAGTTGGTTCTTGAACATTTGATAACCCAACAAAGTCAAAAGCTTTCAATATTCCTGAATACTAATCTCACATCCTCAAGATTCAATGTTGAATTGAACTGTAGATTACAATGATTTCATGCAGTATTATTTGCATTTCTAAATCTCACCTAAAATGAATTATTGCAATGATGAGCTAAACACAATTAACACCAAAGGAGGCCTATGCTAGTGATGGCTGCAAACCTCAGATGGAGCGCTATTTCTTATCTTCCGACTTGGTGTTCTCATTGTTACGAATTCTTCAGCAGATGTTGGATGAATACCCACAGTAGCATCGAAGTCAGCCTTAGTCAAGCCAGCTTTCAAAGCAACAGCAAGTCCCTGATTGTTTAACCATAACATGGATAAAGATAAACAGTTTAAAATCCAATAAAATAAAATAAAGAAGTAATGGGGATTAACTGAAAACCTGCACAATTTCTGGTGAATCTTCTCCACACATGTGTACTCCAAGAACTTGATTTGTCCTCGCACAGACTATAAGTTTCATAAACGTCAGATCTGGAAGCCCTGAGAGAGTGGCTTTCAGTGGCCTGAAGTTTGCTGTGTAGACATCAATATCACCATACTTTTGTACAGCCTATATAATTTTTTTTTAGAAAATTAAAACCAGAAAACAAGTTAATCACTTAAAAAATAGTCAGCTCCGATATTCGAAATACACTTCATTACCTGTTCTTCTGTAAGACCAACGTGTCCAATTGGTGGTTGAGAAAACACAGCAGATGGAACAGCCCTATTTATTGAAAACAAGGGTAATAAACAAGTCAACAGCCAATCACTTAAAGTCCAAGAATTTAGATTTGAGGGAGTGGTAAAAGGATATGATAGCAGAAGAGAGGGAAGATGTGGAGGGCGTAGCCTGTACTGATGCTTCTATCCCTTTAACACAAGAGCAAGAGAAGGCCAAATGGATCCACATCTTTACCATTACATCTTGCTATAATAGTTACAGTGCCTAATACAAACTAAACTCAAAAAATATGCAGCTAACATATTTCGTTATTGATAAATGATACTATCATTCATGAATCTAAGGAGGAGGATTGCAACAAGAATTCAATTCATCAGCAGCAAAAAAACATTCTCAAGCAAGAATAAATACAGCCACCTCGATTATCAATTAAAAAAAAAAAAAAAAATTATAATTCAAGCAATATAGTTCTTTCCCTGGTAAGTTCGACATTCTGATTTAATTAGTCCAAAATTTGATATATTACCAATAATTTGGTTTTGTTGGTTCATTCAGGAACAATGTCTTCGCCAATGCTCCTCCCTCCATCAAAGCAACAGGAGTCAAGTTCAATCTATCTGTAACATCTCCAACAGCCCAAATAGAAGGAACTGATGTTTGTGAATATTCATCAACCTAGAGGAATAATGAGAAAATTATTAAGCCTGCAGAAAGAAGCACATAAAACAAAACCTGATGAGAGAATTCCAAAATGAGTAAATATACCTCTATTGCACCATCCTTTTTCATTTTCACTCCCACTTCCTCCAATCCTAAGTTCTGCAACATGGTATACGAAAATATATTATCCATCCATTAGTGATCATGCCACTTTCACACCCAAAATTAAGTGGTACTAACTACCCAGCAAATCAGTAAATTGACCATGTTCACCTCTCCTCTTTACAGTTCCAGATAAAGAAATGATTCTTTACTTTGCAATATGAAACTATGTCCAAGAAAAAAGTAAAACCACACATAAATCTAACCTTTGTATTTGGCCTACGTCCAGTTGCAAACATTACATGTGAAAAGCCTTCAACAGTTCCCTTGTTGGTTTTCAGAGACAGCAGCCCATCTGCTGATTTATGTATAGCTTGAGGTGACTCTTCTGTGTGAAACTCAATACCTCTTAGAGACATCTGTTCTGCAACAAAATCCCTGATCTACAAAGGCATAAAACATCAATTCCATTTGGTGAAACACTTCTGCAAAACCATGTTATTCAAGCACTTATCAGCACCAAAAGATGGTTACCTCTTCATCAAAGCCCCTTAAAACCTTTTTTTGCCTAATGAATACATGGACATCACTTTTCATACCGTTGAAAATGCCTGCAAACTCTAATCCGATGTATCCACCTCCAACTATTGCAATTTTCTCCGGCTTAGTGGGTAGATCTAGAGCAGCATCTGAATCTATTGCATACTCATTCCCTGGAATATCAGGAATGAAGGGCCGACCACCAACAGAAATTAGTATGTGTCTTGCTGTATAGACTTTCCCATTCACATCAACAGTATGTGGATCCACAACCTGTAGCATAGTTAATTGGAGCTATTTGATAATCAAAGCAACTTTTGGAATTTTTAATATCAATGGTAAAAAATTACAAAGTAAACATCATTACCATAAGAACACTTTCTTTTCTAAAATACACGTTGGAGCCACCGACCTACCTTTCCACGGCCTTCAATTAATGCGACACCAGCATTTTTCAGAACGTTCTTATAAATACCAGTAAGACGCTGCAATTCAGCATTTTTGTTGGCCATCAAGGTGCTCCAGTCATGCTTTGGTTCAGTATCATAATTCCATCCAAAACCATTACTCTCATCAAACTCGTGTGAGTATTTAGATGCATACACAAGGAGTTTCTTTGGAACACATCCCCTCAGCACACAACTGTGTTAGGGGAAAAAACAAGCATAAGAAAATATTACAAAAATAAAGCAGATGCAGAGATAGTGCAAAGGCAGAAAAACACAAACCAAAGAAACAAGACAAGGCACCCTCTAATTCCACGCGGTACACACCAAGCAAAACACAGAAAGAGAAACAACATAAACAAAGCATGACATTTTATAACCATTTCTTTCCAGTTACTAGTTCTTCTTGAGGACGAGATTAATCCTCCAAAAGATTTTGATCCAAAAAGCAGGATAAGACGATTCATTTTAGTTTCGATAATTTTTTTTTTTTTTAAAACAAAGCTATCCCAGTTTCAGTAGTTTAGAAAATATTGGATGCCAACGGCAAAATTATTTTCGCGTCCGGACTTCGACACCCAGGCAAACATAGAGAAAAAAACATCATTAACATACACAAAGTATCCAAACACATAATAGAACTATAATAAAAACTTACGTCCCGCCGACACCTCCAGCAGTCTCGGACGATATCGTGGCGAAAGGAAGTTCACAGATGGCCACAGAGGCGCCGAAGCTGGCTGCGAACCGCGAGGCACGGACCCCTCCGCTGCCAGCGCCGATGGTGAAGAGGTCGAAGTCATAGCGGCGAGGCAACTCAGTGCCATTACCCGACTCGCCGCGGGTGACAAAGTGACGGCTGCGCTGAGGGCGGTGACTAAGGGGAAGGTAGTTACGCTGAGAGAGGGAACGGGAGGGCTTAGGCACCAGGGACGTTAGGGTTTTAGCGAACGGAACGGAAAACTGAATTCTTCTACAAAGATTTTGAAAAGTTGGAGAAGAAAGCTGAGGATTCGTAAGCGGAGATGCCATTTCGAAGCTTCTCTTTTCGAGTCGTCCGTGCTGGTGCCGGAGGATCGAGTATGTTTCCTATGGCGCGCCTAAGGCTGCGTTGTTGGATATCCGAAGGCGGAATATGACTGGGTTCGGTTCGGTCGTCCTTGTGTTTCGGATTTTGGGTCTATTTAACGTATTCGGGTAACGAACTCGAATTGTTCTTGGACTTGGACCTCGGTTGTTTTTTGTTTGTGCACTGTGTGCCCCGGCTGGGGAGGTTCGTGGGTCAGATTGACAATACAGAATCAAACCTGGGCCTGAGCAAGCAATGTCTGGTACGGAGCTCAAAGTTTTGGTACTGCGAAAAATTGACATGAACCAAAGTTGGATTAGGATCAAGCTTTAGGAGAGCTTTCCACCTAAATAAGGTCATATATGGCTCAATCTCAATTAGTTTGAATTTGATGTGACTATTAGATACCGGAATAGAGACAACTGCGCCAAAAATAATGCAACATTCACAATGAGATTCAGTACAAGCTTTGAAGAGGCTTTGATACAAACAATCTAAGCATATTTTTCGAATCCCACTACTGGTAGAGGCTTTTCCTCGTACTAAAGCCACACCAAGACGTAACTCTTCATTCGCACTCCCTCTAGAAGGAAACGTGTGGTGGACTATGCATACACGCAAAGTTATCTTTTACCATTGACATCATGCAAGGCGGGTCTAACGTAGAGTAACCTGGGAACCAAGCAAATAATATCACTTTAAACTAAAAGAAACAAATACCACCTGCCAACAATAGCAACGAAGGAATTTATTCAATAACCGAGATAAGAAGGCAAGTTCCCGCCTTCCCTTCCCAAGAATTGGTATTTAAATCTGGTAAATTACATCTGTAAAAATAGAACTTCTGGTAGAATACACGGAATGAGTTATGTACAGAGGAAAACACCTTCCCTAATAAACACTTATCTTCTGGGTTAAATTAACTTGGCCCCCCAAAGAATACAGCATGACAATTTTGGTAAAAAAATGAGCTAGGATCTACAAGTGATTGTCAAAAAATCACAACAACAATGTAGTTTCTATGAGTAAGAAAGAAAGAAACCCGTTTCTGATTGTGTGATATTCTGTTATTCGTGTATGTTGCACTGTTGCAAGTATGGATGATCATACTTCAAATGCTTGCTCCAATAACCTCTGTACTCGCTGATTCCTATTTCCAACCACGGTTTCCTAACTCCATCATAGTGTATAACAGCAGCATGCTCGATTTCTTCCCGTCCAAGACCTGTGTTGTAACCTAGACCAGGTAAATGCCACTTCTTATCTAAAACCACTGTCTGATTATAGAAAACTGCCCACCCTAAGGGCAAAGTCCCAGCCTTCCACAGTGGCCTCTCGAGGCCCTGCAGGATACAGTGTAAAAAGGGCATTAGGAAAAACATGTCTCCTAGAGAACATCAATGGACAAATAGAACTATCATGACGTCCACTCAAAATCAATTCATTCAGATAAGAACAATTTCTGTTGCAGGACAATTCTAATATCTAAGGGTACGTATCATAAATTGAATTAAAAATATATATATATATATATATATATGCCTTTGTTTCTTTTAGTTATGGGAAGGACACATCTATCATCACAGATAATGGTTGGACCACGTATCCCAAAAACGAAAAATTAAAGTACCCGGCTCTCTGTTGTATGTTAAAATCAAAGAATTACTTATCAAATCGATAAAAGGACACCTTCAAATATGTCCTGGTAAACAAAAGCATAAGCATCATTAGATAAGCTAATGCAACTATTAAGAAAAAGGATAAGACATAACATACCAGTTGCAGATATTTATCATAGAGATCCGTTAAATTTTTTGTTCTCCACTGTCGCAGATCAAACAAATTCATTCCAAATGCCCATGTGCATGCCTTTGGATCAAACCTCGCTGCCACAAATGGATCTGAAAAGTTCAGAAACATATGCATCTGATGATAGGAAGCTCCAATTTTATGACAAGTCCCAACAGCAGCATTTACTTTCCCTTTCATGCGAGTACTCCAAAGTTTGGTTAAATCTCTTCGCACTATGACATCATGATCAAAAAGCACTATCTTATTAAGTTCAGGGAAGATGTCAGGAAGATGAAAACGAAGGTGGTTAAGTGCAGAAGTGTATCTCGGGTCTTGAGACCGCTCTGCTGTCAATTTTGCTTTTTTAACGGAGTTCAACCATTCAAAATTGTCCATGCTCTGGATCTGGATCACAGCTTTGCCCGGAGGGTTCAACAAGAACCACATGGAAATTGCAGGGAGGTTCAGAGAATCAGTCACAACATGAAAAACAATCTTCTCTGGTTCCTGTTAAATGCTCGCTGTTGTTAACTTTCAGGACATCTTAGATAATATTTGGTAAGGAACTGGGTTAGATCTACCTGATGCAACTAATCTGTCAGGAGTTACATGGTAATATTGATATCTATGAAAAATAAGCTTAAATAAGACATAAATATACACATCTATATGTAGCTATCATAAGCAAATAGATTCAGGAATAAGGGGAGTACATCAAAGGAAAATTAGATATGAATATGGGGGAGTACATCAAAGGAAAATCAGATACCCAGTTGGCAATGCGGGGATTTCAATGACATCCACTTTTAGGTGATTTCTCTTATATGTGATTTTCTTGTCAGATTTTGCACAGATTCTTACCATAGGAAAGATTCAGAAGACTTTGGATTAAGTCCTGCCTATCAAATATGAGGGCAAAGTTTTCAATCAAAAAATGAATCCAGATCTCATTCCATGCAGAGCAACAACTTACAACCTGCATACCAATAGCATTTCACTTTTCCTCTTACTTTGTTATTTTATTTAGAGCTTCCAATACTTGCAGCCCACAGACTTGTTACAACAGAAAGTAAGCTTCTGCTGTCTAGAATTTATGCATGAGGGAGAGGCAAGGCAATGAGAGAACAAGTATCCATAAGAAAAATTACCCGCACAACATTTTGTGACAAAAAAAAAATAATAACTTTCTTATAGATGTTTTTATGCGTCCCTATCCAGCATAAAGCAAACTAAGAGCCAACAACAAAAAATGATGATAAAAGTTGATGGATGTAAAAAGCACCAAGAAGATACCAGTGCAAAAGAGACAGCGGAGTTCACAACTGCAGCAGAGGCCAAAACATTGTCAGAAAAGATGGCATAATGAAAAAGGCCAGCATCATGAACCCTGTGTTGGTTTGGAAGCAGCCTTTCCTTGGGTTGAAGGGAAAAATATTCAGATGTCAGTCGCATGGAAAGACAGTGGAGGCCTTTGGGTGTTGTCCGTCCAGCAAGTTGAACAAGAAATGACTCTTCATTCCTATGTGTTCGAACTTGCTCTTCAGCATTTTGAGTCATAGCACGAAGTTTAGAAGCCATAGCAAGACAGTCAGGGTATGTAGAACCAGCTTTGGATAAAGATGCTGCCATCGCCCTCATTTTCTGCAAACAACTGCAGATTATAACTGTCGTCAGATCTTAAAATTACTGACCAACTCAAATAAGAGATCAACAGAAAATGTATTCATTTCCACCCCTTAAATCTATCCTATTCAATCAAACATATGAAATCTTTGTATCCTACGAGCAACTTTACATGAAGCTAAGTATTTTGAAACAATATTTTGTTATGACAAGTAACACTCAGTTTTGGCTTACCGCCTTGACAAATCAGAATCCCTGGTGGCTTCACCTAATGCTCGTTCTTCCTCCTTAATTCGTGTCTTCAACTCTTTTACCAAGTGAGAATTGCTACCTGGTGGTGCAAAATTCAAATATACTTTGGCTCTGATAATCTGATCTTTCATCTGCCTAACCTTCTCATCAACTGCTCTCTGTGGCAGGATTTGCACTTGGCGATCATGTTTAGTTGGTCTCTGAATTGGTTTCCTCTACAATAAAAAATAAAAACAATTATTTGCCATGAATGCACAATACAAATGTATTAGCAGATTTTCTGGTTTTAACCACAAAATAAGACAACTGCTCAGAGTGAGAAATGTACCAAGTCCATGTTATAAATTTCTAAGAGGATGCGATGTCACATCATTCAACACATACAATCTCATTGCTCTTTAATCAATTTGTATTCACTTACTACAACAAAAAAGAAAGTGATATTCCAAGGTCCATACAATGTGACTAGGAGAATTGTGTTCAATTTGCAGAATACAACCAGCAAGATGCACTTTTGTTGCTCAAATTCTTGCCCACATTTACAACGAAAATATGAAAATTGGGAATTTTATCTTGTGATTGCAACCTTAATCATAAATATATGCACAACCCTAAGTTCTAAATTCCCTACCCCTCTTATTCCACGTTTCCATATTGCACATGTTCTACTTATACCATTTTGCGAATGCCATTGTTCTAAGCAAGTCTGCAAACAATTGTTGATCATGAGCATCTATACCAGAAATCTCCTATGATATCCCATGCTTGTTAACATAAACACATCAAGCTTACCAGATGAATTTTGCAGTATCATTTACCGGCAATTTGTTCAATCCTGTCCTTTACCCCCCCCCCCCCCCCCCCCTCTCTCTCTGCTTGAATTGATCTTGTTTCCTCTACTTTACCAGCAAACATATTAATTCAACTCATTAAACAAGGGATGAACCCGCTGATAAGATTCCAAAAGAAATAAGAGAGTGACACATATGGTCTCTGCATCTTTGAAACACTAAACAAAGCATTGCATATTATATGAACTTGGTTCAGACAGAATTCTCAATAAAACCTGCACAATCTGACTCGAGTTTGCTTGCAACGCCTCGTGGGGAAACTGTTCCTCCATTTTCCTTGCATGCACTGTTTCTGAAACTGAACATAAACATGTGGAAATAGGGTTAGCTAAAAACAGGAACAGAAACTTGAAACAGCATCAGGATACTGACCATTTTCTTGTATGAAGTTAGCTGTGTCTGTGCTATTCTGAGACTGCTCAGAATTACGTCTCCCATTGGAACTATAGCTAACTATAGGATCAAAATCCTTATCTTCGAAAACAACTAGATTTGGTTTTCGCAAGTCTTCACCAGTTTCCTATGTAACATGAAAATACAGTTAAACTTCCTCCATTCACACTGAATACTACTTAACATCGACAATAAAAGAGAAGAGAACGAGAGCCATTAATCTTGAACTACCTGCCCAGTTGCCTCAAGTTTTACATCATGTGATGCAAATTTCTGCGCCGAACAAACAAGGATGTCATCAGATACCAGTCGGGAAAGAAAATAAAAAAGAAACAGTAAAAGAACATGCCTAAAGAAAATTGAAGGTATGGACAGTTTTCACATTAAGCAGAGGCGGAGCCCGGCCTCCTAACTCCATCCAATTAACTTTACTTGTAGTTCAAAAAATTATCATATTTATTTTTAGTAAGATAAAATATTCATATGCACCTAAATTTATTTTTAGAAGCTACAAAAAAGTGATGTTTGAAAATTTTGTGTGATTCAAAATATGTAATATGATCATGTATTTATACTATTTTTAACTCTAGTTTTCTACTGGCCCCCCAATAGAAAAATTCTATCATAGTTTTAAAAAAGCCCCCTAGTAAAAAATCCTAGGTCCGCAACTGGCATTAAGAATGATTAAATTGTTTTCCTACGATTTTAACAGCTTTCAGCAATGAAGCAGAGCAACTCAATGCAAGACAAACCAAAAGTGGAGAGGAAAAAGGTAAAATAAGAAAAATATGATCAAGAAAGAGCACTTCGTAGTTCATACTATAGTCGACAAATCCTCAACAAACTCTCTCCGACCTACAGAAAAAACCAAAACAGGATCAATCAATACAAGCGCAAAGGGATAACAAAATCGATACAGATGATAGCGAAAACGGAGATCGAGACTCTTTCTCAAGATCACTGAGAAATCTGAATCCGATCACTAAAATACGCGTTCAAGCAGTAAAGCGAAGAACCAACCGATCCTGGTTCAAGTTGGAAGATGCGAAGATTACCGATAGAAGATAAGCCTTGAAGTCGATTGGAGACGAGAAGAAGAGGCGCGAGAACCGATAGAGATAGCAGCGAGAGGATCAAAATCCTCCACCATCGACGCATTTGGTTCATCAACGAAAAGTCCCGAGTCTCCACAGCTTACCTCTCTCAGTCGCTATCGAGAAAGCACATTTCTCAGATCCAAAACACTCCGATTCGATGCTTCAGCCACAAGGTAATAGACTAGGGTTTCTTGTCGTTTTCCCTCTTATGAAGAAGCTCCGAGATTTAGTACCGTATTTGTTTTTCCCTAACAGCCGAACCGGAGTGGCATCTTTCAGGTGATTCTCCCCCTTGGAGAGTCTGAGGGAGGAACAGGTTTCGTCTTCTTTTTGTTTGCCCCTTTTCTGATGATTACACTATTTTTTTTGCTTTTAATGCTCTCCCGATCGCTGCGGCGGTCTCATCGCTTGATGATAATTGATAAGGAAAGTTTTTCCCCTGTTTTTTCTAGCATAATTTTTTTACAGACCGGATATGAACATTTAAAATCCATATATAATACATTAAAGCGCGAAAGACTGATCCAGTTGTGACACCTGGCCCTTTTTTGGGGGGATTATGTCTGTTTGGGTGCTTATAGTTTAAGGGTCATTTTAAGTTGGTGTTTTCTCTTTTGAAACATACAGCTGCGCCATGCAGCGGGTGATGACAAGTGTCTTCCTTTTCTGGGTTTATTTAGTTTGAGATGCTTCCATATCTTTTCCACGGCCACTTTCCCCACTGCCTCTTTCAGCGCCGTAATTATAGCCCTGTCAAAAAACTTTCAGCTTGGGGATCGTTTTCTCCCTTTTATTTTTTTTCTGTGCACAATCTACTAGCCCATCTGTCTCTATTTGATTTTTTGTGATATTTTAACTTGAATTTATTTATATAATTTTTTATTAAAAAAAATTAAAAAATATATATTTAAAAACTACATGTCTTGATTTATCATTCATATATAAATATTTTTTATTTATATATTCAAATATTGAATAAAAAATTATAGATTAATTGCTAAAAATAAATGGAGCAAAAAATTTGAGACGGAAGGAGTATTATATATGAAAGTAGGTAGTTTAGCCAAATTATCTTTTCATAATTTGAAAAAATGTAACAAAATTTGACAAAGTGCCACCTGTTACTTTAAATGAGCCACACCATGACACCTGGTGATTTCCATTATTACCCTTATCATAGTACACGTGTTACACTTTTATTGAAGGACAATTTAACTTCGACCCATCTAAGATATATTTACTTTGTTCCCAAATTGATTTATAAGATGGCACATGCAAATTGCCCTACCAATTCAAAATACCCATGTCCCCGACTTCTTTGCGTGAAGAGGTAAAGCGTTTCCACACCCACGATTTCCTACCCATTGAACTGCCGTTACATATAAGCAGTTAACCTAACCACACGGTCACTTCCTAAACGGTTCATAACATATGGACACGACCTATTAACCCACTTATCCACAATCACTGTCAGTTACTGGTGTCAGTTACAATGGTTAGTATATATAGCACAAGGCCTTTAATTTTTCTCCTTTCATAATAACTACCTTACTATCATCTATGCACCTCTAGAATTTGACCAGCAGCTATCTCAATCGGCCGATAGTGATTCACCGCACCCAAGTCACCTCTTCCTAGCACACCAATCCCACACCACTATCCTGCAAAGCATTGTTTCTACCATCTACCCTTCGGCTATCCATTAGGATACTCTTACCAGCAATGATCTCGGTTATCCAACAGGCCTTCAGTGCACCAAGCGCAAATCTTCCTCCCACACCAGTCCTTCTACACTCCCATCCTACAAAAATCATTGGTTCTATCAATTTACAATAACTTTTCATTTGTTTGACATTAAAAATGCATGTGACTCATTTATGCAATTTGCAGTTAACTTATCATTTTCCAAGCAACACGTGACAATCAAGCAAGAAGGAAAGGCAAAAACTCAATCATGTATCACTTTTCAACCTTTCACTGTTATCAAGCTTTCAAAGTATATAAATCATAATGTTGTATTATTTTTTCATGGCAGCTGATTTTGCACATAAGCAAACATATCAGAAGTAAGAAGATCTACTAGGAACAACACACAGGTTCAAATTTAATATATTTAAAACTTGTTACAGTGAGTTCCTATTTAACCCTTGATGTTTCCCAGTAATTTCATATGCCACTATTCATGCACCCATTTATGTTGCTTGTTATCATCCTTTCCCTGCTACCTTCAGCTTCATATTCTTGGTATGCATCATTCTCTTTCATAATTTTGCTATGCATCAGAAAACTAAATATGTCAGATTTTAGGTGGGGAATTAGGTTGAGGAAGTGCAATGTGTGGTTATATTTACTGTTAAAATATTTTCCCCTTCTTGGAATAGCTTTAATTCAATTTTCAGTTCTAATAGAAGTGATAGAGGTTAAATTTTGCTTCCTCCTTAACTCTATGAAAATTGATTTTCATATGTACTACTTCTTTCCACCTTTTTAGCTATTTTGTCAAACTTTTAACTGTTAAAATATTTTTTTCTTTTTATAATAGTTTTAATTCAATTTTTAGTTCTAATGGATGTGATAGAGGTTATTTCAATCCCCTTAACTCTTGACCATGTTTATGACAAGCTTAAAAAGACAAAGCCTGCTTGTTATAGCATTCAATAAGAGGCTATGATAAGGTGGATTGTGGATATTGAGCTTAGGAAAATAGAAGAGGGTGCTAAAAGCTTTGTCAAAGTTGAGGGGTCATTTGCTAGGAACTTCAATTATGCAATGGATTCAGCTACTGAGGTAGCCCTTAAGAGGATAAAGAAGTTTTACTTTATCTCCATCAATGATGTCAATTTTGATGCCACTGTTGCGCTAAGGGAGTCCCTAACTCAAAAAGACTATGAGATTGATGGGTTGAAGTACAAAATAGGGTTGGTTAGGTACAACCACTCTTATATGCAAAATGTTTATCAAGATCAAGTACGTCAACTACAGGCAGAGGTTGATGAGTTGAAAAGGAGGTTATTGTTACCCTCATGAGGATGTACAGGAAACTAACCTTTCAGAGGCTAGATGTGGTTCTAATGACCTTTGATGCTAAGTGCCATAAAATCATTTATGTTTTCCCTTTAAGACTATGCATTATTAAGTTTTCTATTTTGTCTTTCATTCTTTTCAGACTATGACTTCTTATTTTTCCATGCTTATGTCTACGTTGCTTTGTTATTAATATCACTTATTTCCTATGTTTTTCAGCTATTGTTTCTTTCAAAACTTTCGACCACATTGCATTTCTCCTCCACCTTAACCTCTTTTAATTAGGATTGTCATTATATTTTACTAGGTTTCACTTAAACCTAAGTCTCATGCATGTTACTATGCACAAAAACTTATGAATGCCAAACAATACATTCAATCACTCATGTTATCCAGAAACAAGTTATCTCATATAGGGTTTCTTTTTTGTTACCTTCGTCATTACATTTGCTCTTTCTTTAAGCTCATGTCCTTCAATCTTCCTTCTTCCCCAACCAGTGACTTGCATGCAATGATACAGTGGATAAAACCTATGCCAGGGCCAATTTACATATTATTTAGAGATACCGTTAGAATTTACATCAACCTCTGCTGTCTGATTTTCGTTTACCGTTCTATTCGCCACTTTTCCAGCAATTACCTGTACACCGTTCCTTGTCGACAAAAGAAAGATGGTCAAAGAAAATGTCAGTTCGTTGGTGTGGCACATGTATACAAGACAACGGATCCAACAGATGGAAAAGTTTAGAATGATTTACCTTATCCAGTGAGGCTTCGCCGCTCATGACGGCGCGTCACAGACACGCACTACTCAAGCAACCGAGCAAGAGCCGCCAGTAAGGGTCGCTAGCGCCTTTTTACTCCTACTACTCCCGAAATAAGGTTACCTCCTTAACAAGCCACACAAAGGTCATTGCGGCCAGCAAATCAGTTAGGGTTTTCAAACAACTTCCTGGCTTTTAAAAATGTTTGTGAATCTATGAAAATAGGTTTCGATTTTGAAAAAATGTTATCTGGATCTACAAAAAAAACCTTTCTATTCTCCCATTTAAAAAAAAAAAAAAACCAAACCCTACTCTATTAGCATTAAGAAGTGAAAATACGATAAGTTTTCAGATGGGGATAAGGTGAAAAATGATGGAATAGATCAAAAGTAGTTGAGGTAGGGGAAGAAAAAATTTTCTGGAGAAGTGGTGGTGGAAGAAAAACGATTTCTGAATAAGCGGTGGTGCCTATGCCGGAAACACATAACCACTGCAGTTCTTGCGGCGGTAAACTTAAAATCTCCAGCGGATAATTGCTGTAATACCTTTCGCCTATTAGGTTTATCTTCAAACCCAGAAAAATCTGGAGAGAAACCTAGGGTCAGACAAAGAAGATAGAGAAAGACATACTACCTCGAATAACCTTCTTTAGATTTTTCCACTCTTTATGTCTCGTAACCCTAACAAAATTATCTCTTTACTCCCTCATTTCCTCTCCGTGTTTCACTTACAACCTTAATCTCTCAGGCATTCTCCAATATAACCCCATTCTTTACAACACTCACATTTTATCCCTTTTGTTTGTTACCAAAACAAAAGAGTCACCCTCATTCCTGGGTTCCTTTTGGCCCATATTTACTCTAAATTTTAGGTTCATTTAATTTATGATGCCCAACATTTCATTTCGTGTCTTTTATTCCCATTTTCCTGGAGTCCATCTCCTATTGGCCAACTTTCTATCAATTAAATTTGGCCCATATTCATTTATGCAAAAAGAATAACTAGCATCAATATTTTCTCCAATTAAATATGAAGTAATCGTATTCAAATATGCTTATTTATATCAATTTTACGTTATACATTATAAGAATTTTACAATTGAGTTTGTACAGAAAAATATTTCTCTTACCCACTTACACAATTAACAAAAACACATTAATTTTTAAGGAATAAAGCACAATATTACTTACACTTTCTATACTTTGCACTCACATTCCTTAAAAAATAATGTTTACTCTGTTACTTATCCTTATAAAACACTATAGCATTTACGTATCATTTTAAAAAATAATCCATTCTTCAAACCACTGTGACTTAATTAAAAATATCATTGTCTTTAATTGCTTTCTTTAAAACATTGTTAACTTGTTGGAAAATTTAAACTTCTTCCATGCCCTTCCTCTGAACCAATACCCATTCCTTATTTTCATGATAACTTAGTTAACATACCGGGCACAAACAATTATCCTACATTATTTGAAACTTTTGATAAAGTCATTTCCCTCCTTTATGCTTTTTACACTATTAATTCTCATATTCCTGTTACATAAATGTTTCTGATATTGTCAACGACCATCAATTTACTGATGTTGTGCAACAAGTTGAAGCAGATGAGCATCAGTGTACTCTTCCTCATATATTCCACTACACTTATTTGCTAGTTTCCTTTATATATTATCTAAACTTTCAATCCAACTCAGGGACATGTTCTCAATTAGGGGTGATTATTCGGTTTGTTCGGTTTTCGGTTTTGGATGTTAAGAAACCGAAATAACCAAATTAGTCTATAAAACCGAATTCAAATCGAACCAAAATATTTCAATTCGGTTCGGTTTAAACCAAATTAACCAAAAAAAAAAATGGTAGTTAAATTATATAAGAGATGAAATGAGATAAAGATATTGTTTTTCTTTTCAAATTCCATTCAATATAGAAGATTTATTGTCCATGGAAAGAAAAAAATAAGAATCCAAGCTAATTTTGGTTACTTGGTAGCATTATTGTTCATGAAACAAATAAAAAAAATTTTGGTATAAAAAATTTTGGTTATTTCGGTTATCGAATTAACTGAATTCTAAAACCGAAACTGAAATTTTTGTTATTCGGTTTCAACCGAATTACTGAATTAACTGAATCGAATTTCAAAATTTTTTCAATTTTTTGGTTTTTTCGGTTTCAACCAAATACTGATCACCCCTATTCTCAATATTAAGATATCCAACCTCCTCCTTGTGTTTACCCCCACTATTGACGTAGAGTTCCTGAAGATAAAATATCTTTCAAATATATGATTTCTCGTATTTCCCAATTTATGTCTCATTTTACTGATGTTATCTAACTAAATACTAAATGCCTTTTTCGTATGAGGATGACAACAGATGTTTCTATATGAACTACTGCCTCATCCGTTAGACGAGTTATGAAACTAGTTTTGTTATTTTCGCTGTAATAGCTCGCTGTTGTGTCACTGGTGTTTCTATTGATATGGATGCATCTGTAATTCGGGAAATCTGGGGCATAACGGAATATTTGAGTTTTGTTTATTGGGTTAATTGCAATGACAAGTTTTAAGGGATCATTACGTGTCAGATAAGGCCACCATTATTGAAAGTTAAAAATTGGTCCCTGCTATGAAGCATGGTACTGTTTCTAGCTAATATTAAAATTTGAAATAAATTATTAATAGTTATAATAATTTTTTTATATATCTAATATTAAAACTTAAATGCAGTTGAGTAAAAATTAATAAGATTAATGGGGTAAATTATTTGACCGGTCAACTGAGGGTGAGAGAGGAGTATGTAATAGGGTTTGAAGATTGTTAAAATTATAAGGTAATGTCATTAGGTAAAATTGGGTGGATCAACTCACAGCCTTCTCACTTCTAGCCTCTCTTTCATTCATTTCATCACCACCCCTGTTGTCCCCTCCGCAGTTCTGCCTATTGTCCAATCATACCATTCCCATGTTTGACAGCTAACCCACAACCTTAGATCCGGTGACCTACAGCTGAATCCAACAAATGACAGTGACAAAGCCCATTGACAGAAAACCTATATGGTGGATTTCGTGGCTTCTCCATATAGGGGCAAGCATGGATCAGGTAACTTGAAACCTAACCCGAATCACCCCTATTCGGTTGAATTAGATTAGGTAAAAATGAATCATGATTCGCGAGCTGGTTCCACATATAGAAGAACTGAGAGTTTTTGGGTTAATTCTGGTTCTATATGGAACCAACCCGATATATATATATATATATATATATATATATATATTAAGAATTATAATGGTCATTTTGTGTTTTTATATTAAACCCTTAAACTAATGTCCTAAATTGAAACAACATGAAAGTTGTGGAATTATTTACGAAATTTCTCCATATTCATTTGAATCATTCTCCTTCCTATACCAACTACTTTTGGGTCATTTTATTTTTGATCTCTCTACTCCAGACTACCCTCTACAATACAATCCTCATATTTTTTTCATTTATGAGCCATACGAAACTAGAAATTCATTACATCAACATAGTTTAAGTTTTGATATTGAAAAAATGGTCTTAAAGACTCAGCTTTTCATGTTGAATATCATGCCAATATTGGAATTACTGAAGGAAAGTAAATTGGTTAAGATGGAAGATACTCTACAAGCAACTCTTTTAAACCATTTTTGTAATAACAACATTTTAAACTTTTAAACTTTTTTAAATGTGTCTAAGTACATATATTTAAATGTTAATTTAATTGTATATTATGTTGAATATTTCATAAATTGGTTACGGATGTAATTTTATTGAATTTTGGTGTTGTTATAAGTATATGGTATAAACTAAAAAACCTAAAAACCAGAATAAAAAAAACCCGGAACCATGGTTCTAGTTTTGTTTAGTTCTCAATTTTTAGGTTGGATAGAAAAATTTTAGAACTGATGTCATTTTGGGATGGTTCGGTTCTATCATAAAACCAAACTAACCCCGAACCATGCTCACCCCTATCTCTACCCAAGACAATGATGTGGCATTCATGCTTCTTCTAGATAAGCCTTTTTTCATCAATCACTCTAGGTTTTTAGATCGCAGTAGTTAGGCGCAACATGCCCAGCTTGCTTGTGAAAATCCAATAGTGAGCTACCAAATCCTAGGGGTGTGCACCAAACCCAGCCAACGCGTAAAACAACATAAATAGATCCACACCAAATTGAATGATATGCACTTTTATGCAATTTTGATTATGGTCTGAATTTAAAAATTTTAAAAATGAATATCATATGGTGCGGTTATGGTTTTTGAATGTCATAACGGGTAAAAAAATCATACCAGCCCGATAGGAGATACCCAATCCAATATAAATTATATACTTAATTATTTCTCCCTTTTTGTTCTATTTGCTATCCTTTAATACTAATTTATTAAACCTAAAATTAAAGTTCAATGAGGTACGGGTAATGGATATTGTTTTGTAAACGAAGGGCCAATCCAACACATAGCATATTGTAATGTTTGTTTGTTTTGTTGCCCTAGCCCTACTATTCATTGCTGTGCAAAACCATCAAACCAAGACAGAGAGTGAGAGCGAGGGAAATGCAAAGTGGAGAAAAAGAATCTCAGACTCTATTTGGGTTTGTCCGTTTGGGACATTACTCACTACTCTTTGATTCCTTTCTATGGACCATGCATGCCTTTTTTTTCTCAATCTTGGCTTTGTCAAATAGGTATTCTTATATTTTTCAATGTTTTTAATCTAAGGTTCTTTCTTATTTATATATTTAAGATGCAAATCACTTCTCATTCTTCTTTCTTGTTCGTTTCTCAATATTTTCATGAAGAGCTATCTTTTTTTCCTTTTGTTTCTTTCCCGCTCCAGTTATTCAATAATAAAAATATAATTTTCCTTTTCTTTCCTTTTCTTTTCATCTTTTATTGTAATCTTTCTATTTCATATGTGAGTTAGTTTATAGGTTAGATTGTATTTTTATTTTTGTTGTCAATTTTTTATGCATGTATTAACTTTTTTGGATTTAGTGTGATGAATTTTGTGACATGAAAAAAACCATAAGTGAACCGCATTTTTGTGTTGTGTTTTTTACAGATTTATATACAAAGTGAAATGGTTATGGTTTTTAAATTTTAAAACCATTTATTAAGCGGTGCGGTTACAAGTTTGACCGTAAATCGCATAAAACCGCACCATAAACATCCATACTAGATCCGAGGGCCCAACTCACCAATGGAGTTGTAAATGCTGGTAGAACAAGAGCAGATAATGGCTAGGGGAAAGAACCAGACAGTTTTGAGCAGCTTCATGAAAGACCAGAAACAATAAATCAAGAAATAGTCGCTGGTATTGGCTAAAAACAGAGATTGAGGAGACAGTGGCATGGAGGTGTTAATAACTCCAACTTTAGACTCTTTTTAGTTTCCCTGGCTTGTACCCTCTATTGACTAGGCCAAAAATGTTGATCCATTAATTTCATTAATGTTACTAAACTGCTCCTTAGTGTTAAATAACATTTGGGTTAATTACAATTTGCCCCCTGATATTTAGGTGAAATTAAACTTTTCCCCATATTGTTTAAAAAATATACACTTTGTTTTCTGCCCTTTTTATATAGTTCAACAATAATTTCTAAAATCTTAAGGTCAGTTCGTAAGGGTTTAATGGAAGGCTGTTAACAAGTTTTTTCTATTGCCCACGTGGTTCATACGGTTGAACCTTAGAAATGTCTCAAAATGTTACCAAAATTACCATCATACCAGTTATTATCTTTTTACTCTCCAGCTGGTGATTAGCTTGTGTGTGCGTCTATCATGAATAGGTTCAACTGCACTGTGAAAGGAAGGCAAGTGGAATTGTGGTTCTAGCCCTGTAGGACACACTGTGGAAGGGTCTGTTGTTCTAGGTTTCTATCAGTTTTGGGTCAAGCTTGGCGTCATCGGTGTTCGACGTTGCATCAGAGGTCCAATATGCTCGTAAGACAAGTACACTGACAATTCATTAGTTGGTGTCCAGAGGTCCAATCCGCCATCATTTTGGCTCAAATCCACTGAAGCAGGTCCCTTTCTACCCTATTTTCAAGCTGATTGGCACCTCCACCCATTGCTCGTATGATAAGTACATTGACAATTAATCAATTGGTGTCCGATCATTGGCAAATGCGTAAATGTAATAAGGAAAATCAATATAAAAAATTAAAATCAAGGAAGAAGGAATTAGTAAGGAAAAATAAAAAATTAAAATCAACTTTTCTACATGACTAGGCCTATGTGGGAGGAAGCCAATAAAGGAAATTGATATAAAAAATCCAGTTCACTACCAACTTCAACCAAAGACAATGGAATATGGTTGCCCACATTGCATTCTCTACTCTGGTCAAATATGTGTAATAACATGGAATAGGAGGTGCATTATTGGAACAAAAAAGTGGGCCCACTGGTTGGCCTATAAAAAAAATAAAAAACACATTAATAGTAGAATTTACCCTAACTGCTTGCTAATTTATACTGTATGGTGGAGGGAACCAAATGGTGGTTGGCAGGGGGAACCAAGCAATTCTGGGCAGCTTCGCGGAGGACCAGAGACAATAAATCAAGCAATAATGGCTGGTCTTGGCTAAAAAGTAAGACTAGGGAGATAGTGGCATAAAGGTGTAAATAATCCCAACTCCAGACTCCTTTTAGTTTCCCTGGCCTGTACCCTCTATTGACTAACCCAAAAATGTTGACTCATTAATTTCATTAATGGTAACCAAACTGCCCCTTAGTGTTAAATAATATTTAAGTTAATTATAATTTACCCCATGAGGTTTATGTGAAATTATATTTTACCCTTTATGTTTAAAAATATTCACTTTGTCTTCTGCCCTGTTTATATAGTCCAACAACAACTTTTAAAATCTTAATTTAGACTGTACAGTAATCATCTTTAAATACTTTTAATATGAATAGTAATTTTTTAACAATTAATTAACATTTAGTAAATATTTTTTAAAAATTGCAATAAATATAGAAAGAAAAAATTGATAATTTAAATTGTTCATTAACTATAAAAAATACCATATAAATTAAAATTACTGGAATATGGCTACTACAATGTCTAAATTAAGATTTCAGAAGTTCCTGTTGGATTGTATTAAAAACACATAGGTGAAATGTATATTTTTTAAATAGGATGAAGTAAAGTGTAATTTTATTTAAATCTCAGGGGATAAATTGTAATTAATCCATAAATGCAGCTACAGTTATCTCATTCTTGAAAAGCTTATTACTCTTACTAGTTCAGCTTATTACTCATACTAAGATTGCCACTTAATTTCCATAAAAAAAAAAAAAGATTGCCACTTAGCTGATGCTTAATCATGTCCTTACATCATTTACTTTCTGAAAGAGATATTTCATGCTTAATTATATTAATAGTACTAGCTTCGATATAATTTATTATTGTGTTTACTACACTTACCTCCCAACATTCAATTGAAATTATACTTCTTTCTTGTTCTACCATACGTGAATATATAGGCCTAAGTAGGCAAGTAATTCACGTTATCATTAACTCTGTTCATCTCAAATTTGTTACAATATTTACTACTAGTTGAGTAACCAGTGCGATGCATGAGAATTATTCCTTAAAGTGAAATTGAGTTTATATGTTAGAATGTAAGTTATGTTTTCATTGTTTGTATATGCAGTCTAGCTGTATAATACAAAACTTATCTAAACTTTTACTTTGTATTAAGAGTATTATTCGATGTGAGACATTATTTCTCATAGAACCTTTAATTATAATGAAATATATCTTATCTGCTAAGACTACAAATTTTCATAATTTCATCTACATAATCTTGTAGTGCTTCAACATTATATATATTCAACTATATAATATAAAATCATATGTGGTAAGTTATCAATCAAAGTAAGACATATATTGTAAACTAAAAATTGGTTTTAGAAACCTACATGAAATCATCCCTTATAGTGTTAATTTCAAGAATTTAAAGATTTAAATAAATCTTATTCGATTTTGAAGTTCATAAACTTGGTTGACCTATATACAAAAAATAAGTTAGTTAAAAAGTTTACATTATAATAGAATAAGAAGTAAAACTAAATGTGGATAAAAGAATGTACAATATGTTAGAAACCTTGAAAAGTTTTGATAACCAAAAAAGTGAAAACTCCTGCGATGCAAGATGATTCATTTTCTCCCTTTTTTAGCCAAACAAATTTTGGAGAACTCTGACCATAATATAAGTCAAATTTTATTCCCGCTGTAAAAAAAATATGAAAATTAACTAAAAAATATACACAAATAGTCCAAGCGAAAATATTGAATATCATGGTGTAAAAAATACCTCAAATCTTATAATTTTATGATTAAGGTGTAAATTGAATCACCTTTAACAATCTGTTACTCTATTATATCAACCTTCACAACAACTTCTATAACATTTATCATGCAAAAATGAATTGAAATAATAATATATAGATAGTTCATGTAGCATCCGATTGTATTTTAGAAAACTTTTAAGAAAACCTGTAAGGAATTTTTCTTGGTCCACATGTGTACTAAGTTAGTCTAAATCAACAAACTCAAATTTGTGCATGGGAAAAACATGAAGTTCATGATTCACATAATAGATTTGTATATTATGAGTAAGGTGGATCATAAATGGGTCTGTATATATGATATAGCAAGGTGTATTATGCATGGGAAAACTTTCTTCACGAAGGTTTGCTTTAAACTTGTATGCCAAAATTTTTTTGATAAACCCATGAATTTTCACACCTTGCATATATAAACCAAAGACATAATAGCCAATAATAGATGATACACATATTTATAGTAGGGAGAAAAGAATAAATTGTAAAATTTAGTAGAATGAAAGGAAAAAAAAAAAACATTCTCATCCACAAGAACAAAAATCGGTACTAATAAATTGGTCATCTTTTTGAAAATTTAAAATATCTTATAAACGACATACCCTTCCTTGAATAGTCCAGTTAGTCCTCTTAAAAGATAATTCCTCTAATGCAATATGTTCTGTCGAAAGATTATAAAAATAAGAAAAAATTAATAAAAGAACATATTTGTCCATTGTATAAATTCAAATATTATAAATAAAAAATTATCATTCTTTTGAAATAACTAATTCTTTTTTTACATTGGGGAGAATCTAAAAATATAAATTAGTGAAAAAATTGTGAAAGATAGCAAGAGATGATAGGAAGAACGAAAGAAATGAATGATAGTATTGAGTGTGTGCTGAAAGCAAGTACGAGAATATATATATATATATATATATAAGTTGGCTGGACAATTTTATTGAAACCAAATAAATTTTTAATGAAAGCATTATAATAGACTTAAATATTAATTATTATAAATAAAATTTAAAATTAATATCATAAATATACTATAAAGCTAATGTTGAAGGAAGTAGTATTGGGGAAGTTGGATAAATAATATTAATACCATTGAAACCAAATAAAATTGTAATTAGAGCATTTTAATGAAAATTAAAGTTACTAAATGATAATAAAGTGATGAAATCAATTTAAAATAATTGATTAAGGGACAATATTATTAATGATTCATTAAAAAGGGAAAAAAAGGTAATGTTGTTTTATTATGTTAAGAGGATAGACATTTAAATTCAATTACTAAAATATATAAAAAGTATAATTTTAAAGGCTCTATACTATGACATAAAAAGCTCACTAAAAATTATATTTCAAAATCTAAATTTTAGAGCCATGACTATATGAGGACCTGAGTTATTAAACAATACAAATGCAGTATGCAATTAATGATAAAAGAAGCAATCTTGAGAAAATGGGTGAATTTTAGAGCAAGGACTATATAAGTACCTAAGTATTAATTATTGTAAATAAATTCTAAAATTAATGCTACAAATATACTATAAAGTCAATGCAAATTGAAGCAGTATTGGGAAGTGGATGAGTTTATTATATATATATATAATTCAATTACTAAAGTGTATAAAAAATAGAATTTCAAGGACTTTCTACTATAATGGAAAGAACTCACAAAAAATTATGATTCAAAATCTAAATTTTGGAGTCATGATTATATAAGGACCTAAGTTATTAAACCATACAAAGACACTATGCAATTAATAGCAAAGTAAGTAGTCTTGAGGAATAGGTAATTTTGGAGTGGGAGTTATACAAGGACCTAAGCATTAATTATTACAAATAAATTCTAAAATTAATATTGCAAATTGTGGCAACGTCGGGTTTTCTGGAGTCGCCACCAATCTGTTTCACCTAGGTCGATTGGACACCTTAATTATGGTCTGTGAGAGTTCGGGGGTTCGGGAGTACGGTTACGCTAAAACAACTTTGTTATAGCGCCCAAAATTTGCACCTTAGTTGATTTTAATTTTGTTTTACTTTGCTTTTAAAACATCTTCAGTTAATTTTCAAAACCGAAAACTTTAACTGAATTATTTAGTCGGATGTAGATTTTTGGTAATTAATTTGTATAAAAATTTGATATTTCCGAACCATGGACTCTGCCGAGTCACCCGGACACGGAATTTGACGAAATTTTAATCCATATCGTAAAATATGGATTTTTATCTTTGTATTTATTTAATTTATTCAATTAATTTAAAAGTTGATACTTTTCAAACCGTTAATTATTTATGTTTTATGAAATTAATTATTAGTTTAATTACTAATTTATAGGTTTTTTTTTATTTATGAAATTTTAGATTTATTAATGATCTTTTAATGTTAACTAATAAAAAAATATTCTTTTGTTTATTTATATTTTTATTACCTTTATTTGAAATTATTTGGCTAAAATTTTTATTTTGTTTAATAAAGGAAACAAAAAGTTATATCTTTTTATTATTTTAAGAGAAATAAATAAAATACAAAGTCTTAATTTTCATCTATTTTTTATCAAAAGAAAGTTTTGTTTTCATTTTTTACCTTTTTACTTTTTTTATTGGATAAATATTAAAGTAACTATTAAAATTAATTTTTATATTTTTATTTTTTAAAAAAAAAATTTATTCTCCAAACCATTGGATCCTAGCAGATCATTTGGACATGGAGTTTAATTTTTATTAATTAATTATTTAATTAGTTACTAATTTAAATCATAATTTTATTGGATTTTTATTGTTGTTTTTATTAAATTTTAATTATTGCTACTTTTAAAGATATATTTAAAAATAAATGATTTGTATTATTATTTTTTTTTATTATTTACTTATGTTTATTTAATTTTAATGAAAGGAATAAAAAGTTAATTAATTTTTTTTTTGCTTTTTAAAGAAATAATAAAAGATAATTAGCTTTTTTTTAAAAAAAAATTTATATTAGTCTTAAAGAATAAAATTAATTATTCACATAAAAGGATTTTCTTTTAATTAGTTATCATTTACTTATTTATATTATTTTTTTTTCATGATTAATTTCTTTTTTTTAAATAAAATAAAATTTTTGCATAAAGTAAATAAAGGAAAATGAATAAAGTGGAGGTTTTCTTTTTTGTTTTGGTTTAGACATCCATTTAAAAAGTAAAAGATGCATAAAATAAATAAACAAATAAAGAGAAAACACATAAAGAAATATTAAAACAATTATTAAATAAATGATAAAAATGGGGCTTTTTGGCCATCCATTAAAAGAATTAAATAAATAGGAGGTATAACCTTCCATGAATTATAATAATTAGCAAAAGTTAGTAACAATAAAAATAAAAGTTAGTAAGTTAGTTGAGTTAATTGTTAGTAACAATAAAAATAAAAGTTAGTAATGTTAGATCAATTAATTGTTAATAACAATAAATATAAAAGTTAGTAAAGTTAGATTAATCAATTGTTAACAACAATAAAACAAAAGGTTAGTAATAATAATAATGAATAAACAAGTAAAAATTAAAAAGGGTTAGTAATTAATTCTGTAAGAACAAAATAAAAAGTTAGTGACCAAAGTGAAAGAAATTGAAAAGATGAAGTATGAAATAGGGGTTTACCCTTAAAATTTTGAAATTGAATTTTTGCTGGGAAATAGACGCGACGCGGCGGCGTGGGGGGGTGCTGCTGGCGCAGAGGAGGAAGAGGAAGGGCAGGGCGGTGACGGCGTGGGGCGGAGCGGCGGCGGGCAGCTAGGGCGGCGCGGCAGCGAGGGCAACGGCGGCCGGGACGACTGCGGCGAGGGCGCGGGGCGGCCGGGGGAAGGAAAAAAAAAAAAAAAAAAGATGACGGAGCGCGGCGGCGGAACGGCTGGGCGGAGGGGCTGACGGCGGCGGGACGGCCGGACGACGGCGGCAGGACGGCTAGGTGGAGGCGTGGCGGCCGGCGGACGGCGGTGGCGGGCAACGTCGGAGAGAGAGAGAGAACAGAGATAAACGGGAGGAGGAAGACGGGGGCCAAGGCGTCAGAATAAAAAATTTTGAGATTTTCTGGAGAAAGGGAAGAGAGCCAGGGACAAGGGTTATAATTTTATCTTTTTTTAAAACGGAGCTCTAAGCTTTTCCTCTATTTTTTTTCTGTTTCTCTTTGTGTTAACACACAGATTTGGACCCCTATTTATAGGGGAAGGGGTGCTGGACTGTTCAAAATTAAAAATTAATTAAATTCAAACTTATCTTTTAATTTGGTAAAATGACAGTTTCAGTCCTTTACGTCTCTCAGACTCTGGATAAGTTCCTGAAGCTTCTGATTTTGACAATTTTGTCGTTTTCTGTTAATTGGGGCCAGAACGGTTACGCTGGCCCCAAATTGATGTGACAAACTACCAAATGCTCCTGAAACTTTCAGATTTTGTCAATTTTTCCCGAAACTTCTCAATTTTGTCATTTTTACCTCAAACTTTTTAATTTTGTCATTTTTATGGAGTTTTCTTTTTTTCTTTCAAACATACACATATACACACATATATCATTTTAAATCAAATCTTCACAAAAAAAAACAAAAAAAATGTATTTTAAACTAATTAACTTAATTAAAATTTTTCAGTAGTAATAATAATAATAAAATATATTATTATTATTATTTTTTTAATTAAAATTTTTTTTTTAGTTTAATTTTTTTTTAATGGTCGGACGAAATTGGGTGTCAACACAAATGTACTATGAAAATTCCTACAGTTGATTCATTTTCTCTTTTTTTTTGCCAAAAATTTTTGGGAGAACTCTGACCATGGTGTAAGTAGAATTTTATTCCTGCCATTTGGAAAAGATGGGAAGTAGTAGAAAAATATACACAAATGGTTAAAGGGGAGACATTAAATATCATTATGTAGAAAATACCTCAAATCCTATAATTTGATGATTATAGTGTCAATTGAATCACCTTTAACAATTTTTTGCTCATTGAACCAACTTTTACAACAACTCTTACAACATCTAGCAAGGAAAAACAAATGGTAATTATGATGTATAGATAACACATACAACATCCAATTATATTTTGAACAAATTTTAGAAAAACTTGTAAGGAGTTCTTCTTAGTCAACGCGTGTGCTCAGTTGATAAAAAACAACAAACTCAAATTTTTGCATGGAAAAATCATGAGGCTTATGGTTCATATCATAGATTTGTGTAGTATGAGTAATGTGGATCATAAATGGGTGTATCTATGATCTCATAAATCTTTTTCTTTGGGAGAACAGTGAAATTCTTGAAGTATATATACTTTCTTCACAAAGCTTTTCTTTAAACTTGTATGCCAAAAAAATTTTTACAGACCTATGAATTACCATGCCTTTTTATTTGGAAACAAAAAACATGATAGCCAATAATAGATTATGAACGTATATTTATAGTAGAAAGGAAAAAATAAATTACAAAAATCAGTAGAATAAAGAAAAGAAGAATATTTTATCATTCACAAAAACAAAATTGGTACTAATAAATTGGTCACCTTTTTTAGAATTAAAAACATCCCATAAATAACATACCCTTACTTGAATAATCAAATTAGTTTTTTCAGAAGGCAGCTTCACCGATATAATGTGTTATGTCGGGAGACTATAAAAATAAAAAAAAATTATAAAAAAACATATTCATTGATTGTAGGAATTCAAAGACAAAGAAATTTAAAAAAAAAAAAAAGAAAGTTTATTAGGCGACTATCTCATCTTTAGCATTGGTCAAAATTTGAAAATATAAATTAGTGAAGAAATAAAGATAAGCAGTAAGAGAAGATAGAAAGAAATGAAAGGAAAGATTGATGATATTGAATGTGTGTTGAAAGCACATGTTAGAACCTATACATATATATAGGAGGGAATGAGTGAATGAGTGAATTTTGGAGTGGGAGCTATATAAAGACTTTAAGTATTAGTTATTGGAAATAAATTCTTAAATTAATACAACAAATGTACTATGAAGTTAATGATAAACAAAATGTTCTCGGGGAAGTTAGATGAATAATATTAATACCATTAAAGCAAATAAAATTGTAATGAGAACACTCAAATAAAAACTAAAGTTACTAAATTGCTAAGAAGGATGGGGAAGTTGGATGGACAATATTAATATCATTAAAGCAACTAAAATTGTAATGAAAACACTTTAATAGAAATTAAAACTATCATTTTTAGTAGCCAAGCATATTGGTCTAATATTTTTTCTATTCCTAAAGGGGTGCTTTTTTATTTGGAGAAATGTTGTAGAGTTTTTCTTTGGACAGGTTCGATTGCGGGTAGAAAATTTCCTGTAGCTTGGACTAAGGTGTGTGTTCCTAAAAGCCAAGGTGGTTTAGACATTTTCAGTCTGATAAGCTGGAATATTGCTTCAGATAAAAAAAAACTTTGGAGGCTGATGAATGATAAGGAAAGTCTTTGGGTCCAATGGATCCATACTTATTATGTGCGTGGCTCCAATATCTGGGAGAGTGTGGTTTCAGGTGATGTTTCTATTTGTTGGAAGCATATTTTGAAGGTAAGAGAACATTTCTCTGATTATGTTCATGATCAAGTGTGGGATTGTGTTAAGAATGGTAAATTTGTTATGAAACTTGCTTATTTACATGTGGTGGAAAATTTTGATAGAGTGAACTGGGAAACAATGATTTGGAGATCTATCCCAAAGTTTTCTTTTGTTTGCTGACGGACTATGCTAAATAGGTTGCCTACTTTTGATAGATTAAGTAAGTACGTGGATGTGAGATCCTCTTTATGCCCTCTTTGTCTTCGAGTTGATGAATCTAGGGATCATCGCTTTTTTGAATGTTCTTTTTCCCTTTCTCTTTGGCGTGAAGTAATGTGCAAACTCAGATTGAGGTATGCTCCCAGCAAATGGAACAAGTTTTGTGACTGGTTTATTTGTGTGGTGAAAGGTAAGTCAATAAAGTCTGCAATGCGCAGAGCCTATGTAGCTACTTTGGTTTATGTTATTTAGTAAGAACGAAATAGGAAAATTTACCACCATAGGTATAGATTAATGATGGACCTTTTGAGGATTATGGATTTTGATATCTCTATTAGGTTTGGATATTTGTTCGATAATATTCTCTAGATTGTATTACTTGATTTTGCTGTAAAGCACAGGTTTAGGTTCTTTGTTTTTATTATCCTTTTTTAGGGCAGACTTTGCCTTTTTCTTCTTGTAGGCCCCTATCCTTCTCTTGTAAGTGTTGTTGGGATTTTCTTGATGAAATGAAAATGAGCACCCTCCGAGGTGTTTTCTTAAAAAAAAAAAAAAAGCTACTAAATTGTTAAGAAAGGTGAAATTTATTTAAAACAATTGATCAGAGACAATAATATTAATGACTCATTAAGAAGGAAGCAAAAACTAATCATGTTTTAATATACTAAGCGGATAGAATTTTAAATTCAATCACTAAAATGTATAAAAAATAGAATTTTAAGGGAAGTTGGATGGACAATATTAATACCATTAAAGCAAATAAAATTGTAATGAGAATACTCTAATAGAAATTAAAGCTACTAACTTGCTAAAAGAGATGGGGAAGTTAGATGGACAATATTAATACCATTAAAGCAAATAAAATTGTAATGAAAACACTCTAATAGAAATTAAAGCTATTAAATTGCTAAGAAAAATGAAATTTATTTAAAAAATTAACAATGGGAAATAATATTAATAACCCATTAAGAAGAAAATAAACGCTAATGGTATTTTAATACTCTAATATGATAGAAATTTAAATTTAATCACTAAAATGTAAAAATAATAAAATTTTAAGGGCTTTTTACTATAGTACAAAGAGCCAACCAAGAATTACAATTCAAAATATAAAATTTGAAATTATGACTAAATAGGGCTTAAGGTATTAAACAATACAAACACACTATGTAACTAATAGTAAAATAAGTAAAGGAATGAGTGAATTTTGGAGTAACCATATATATATATATATATTGTTGACACCCAATTTCGTCCGGCTATTAAAATAAAAAATTTAAAAAAAATTAATTAATTAATTAAAATAAAATAAAATAAATTAATTAAATTAAATTAAATAGTTTAGGGGGTATTTTTGTTTCGTAAGGTTAGTTGAAAAGTAAAATATAAAAAGGGGGAAATTTTTTTTAAAGAATTGACAAAATTGAGAAGGTTGGGGTAAATCTGACAAAATTGAGAAGTTTCGAAAAAATCTAACGAAATCTGGAAGTTCCAGGGAAATCTGGTAATTATTCGCATGATTTTGGGCCAAATTAACAGAATAGACAAATTTGGGCCAATCAGTAATTTGGTTAAAGATATGGGACCAGACCAGTAGTCAATGAAAGATGAAGGACTAAAATTATCATTTTAAGCAAATTATGTTTTAAATCTGTTTTTAATTAAATTTCTAATTTTTTTTTAAAATAAAAGGAATCCAATGCTCCTTCCCTATAAATAGGGTTCCAAAACTACAAATGAAAAAAAGGATATTAGTAAGATTTTAGCTTCTTACTTAAAAAAGGAAAAACTGTAGCTATAGTCCCTGGCCACTCCTCCCTCACCCAGAAAAATCCTAAATTTCTATCCCTGTTCCCTGCCGCCGTCCGTTATCCAACGTTTCCAGCCGAAACCACTTTTTCGTTTCCGTCAAACCTTTCGCCGTTGTCCTCACGCCGTCACTACCTCCATCCCTCACCGTTTTCACGCCGTCGCTGCCTCTGCCCAAGCCCCCGTTGCCGTCCACCGCCGTTCGCGTCGACCTCCGCCCAAGCCCCCGTCGCCGTCCCGCCGTATTCGACCCTTCCGGCAGCCGTCCTTGCCCCACTCAGGCTCGCCTGTCGCCGACGGACCCAGCCAAGGCGGCCTCCCCGTCTATCGTCACCGGAAGACGTTGAATCGGAGAAAAAAATCCGTTTGAGACCCGCGACCCATCCCGTTCGACCCAGTCAACCTTCTCCTCTGGGTAAAACTCGTCCTTAGCCCTTTATCTTCTCATATTCATTCACATAAGTCACTAACTTTCTTTTTATTTCAGAACTAATTATTAACAACTATTTTTTTTCTCTCTTTTCTTTTCTTTTTGTTCTTTCTTTTTCTTTTTGTTCTTTCTTATTATTTTTTTTATGGAAGGTTATACCTCCTACTTTTATGTGGATGATCAAACGCCCCACCTTATTTATTTATTTATTTATTTAGTAACATTTTATTTACTTTTATTTACATTTTCTGCACTTTATTTTCTTTACATGGATGGTTAATTGCCCCACTTTATTTATTTATTCCTTTATTTATTTACTTTTCTGCACTTTATTTTCTTTACATGGATGGTTAACCGCCCCACTTTATTTATTTATTTCTTTATTTATTTACTTTTCTGTACTTTATTTTCTTTATGTGGATGGTTAATCGCCCTACTTTATTTAGTTATTCCTTTATTTATTTACTTTTCTGCACTTTATTTTCTTTACGTGAATGGTTAATCACCCCACTTTATTTATTTATTTCTTTATTTTATTTACTTTTCTGCACTTTATTTTCTTTACGTTGATGGTTAATCACCCCCCTTTATTTATTTATTTCTTTATTTATTTATTTTTCTGCATTTTATTTTCTTTACGTGGACGGCCATGTGCTCCACTTTATTTATTTATTTACTTTTATGCATTTTACTTTTACGTGGACGGCCAAGTGCCCCATTTTCTTTATTTATTTACTTTTCTGCACTTTATTTTTACGTGGATGGTTAAGTGCCCCATTTTATCTATTTACCTTTATTTATTCATTTACTTTCTGCAATTTATTTTTCTCTATGTGGATGATTAACCTTATTTATTTACCCTTTTTTTATGGCTGGCCAAGAGTCCCATCTTACTTCCTTATTTTATTATTTTTTTATTTATTTCTATTACAACCAAGCCCCTCCGTTCTTTATTTTTCCGTCATTTTTAACATTATTTTGAATATTAAGGCATTTATCTTTTTTTTAATTTATTATTTCCTTTAAATAACAAAATTTAACCTTTTATTCCTTTTATTAAAATAAAATTTAAAAAAAATCATAACCAGACGATTCAATAAAAATCAATGGTTTTGAATAAGTATTTTGTTTAGATCTATGGATTAGATAATTACTTTAAAAAAAATATTTCAAAAAAAAATGAAAAGGAAAATAAAATTTAAAAAAAATGAAAAGGAAAATAATATTAAGACCATTAAAAATCTATATTCGGATAATTTGGTAAAAAAAATTTATGACAAAAATTAATAATTAATAATAAATTAAAAATTAAAGTTCATTAAATTTCATATCCGGGTGATTTGATAGAATCCATGGTTTAGAAAATATCAAATTTATAATAAAAATGAATAATAATCAAGTATCAAAATTAACAAAAATCCATATTCGGATAATTCGGCAGAATTTATGATATGGATTAATAATTAATTAAAATATTCAATAATAAATTAAAATTAAATTTCATTAAATTTTATATCCGGGTGATTCGATAGAATCTATGGTTCGGAAATATTAAAATTATTATAAAAAAAATTACAAGAATTAAGTACCAAGATTTAGAAGTCCATATCAATTTAAAAGTCCATATCTGGGTAATTCAGTTAAAATCTCTTGTTTGAAAATTAACTAAAATTATTTAAAAGCAAGCAAAACAAAATTAAAGTCAACTAAGGTACCAATTTTGAGCGTTAGAATAGAGTTATTTTAACGTAACCGTACTCCCGAACCCTCGAATTCTCGTAGACCATTTTTAGGTGTCCAATCAACCTGAGTGAAACCGATTGGTAGCGACTTCCAAAAACCCCCACGTTGCCACACACACACACACACACACACACACACACACACATATATATAACAATTAATCTATAATTTTTTTTATTTAAACATTTTAGTATATAAATGAAAAATATTTATTTTATTCAATGTCTCAGTTGCTAACATTTATTAGGCAATAAAATTGATTAACTAATTATGCCAAGATATTTTAAGAATCCTTTAACTACATTCTATTATTTGGATTTTTATTGTATTGATATTCTCATGAATCTTTGTTGAGTTATGATTTGGTCTTCATCTTCTATTTTTACTTTCTTATCTTAAACATAATCCTACCTATTAAAGTATACTAATAGATTTATAGTTAATCATTTACTCACATAACCTAATAATTTAATGAATGATATAATTGAACTCTTTATCTTTGTGGGTTTTTTTTTAGAGTTATTGTTGCAGTTAGGATGTTGTGGTAGTAATGGTATTAAAATTACTTATTATCTTATTCGCGGTTGGCATTAATTGCTCCCCATTTACGTGTTTTTGTTGACAGAGCAGTGAAATTTTAGTGGGTCCTCCAATTTGTTTTCCTAATTGCCCCAAAATTGAATCTTATTTCTTCCCGTTTGACCAAAAAATGAGGGCACGCGCTGAAGGCTGCTCCACCCACCACCACCATCTTTATTGTACCTTAGCTTTGTTCTTCACTTTCAAAACTCCGACCACCATGTTGCAGCGTCCTCTCTCCATCGCCGAAAGCAGGATGAAAATCTAAATCAATTGCCGGACCGCTCACCGGAAACGGGATAGAAATCTAATCAACTGTCGGATCGTTTGTCGGAAATGGAACGGAAATCCTCTCCCCATTTTGCTGCGACATCCATCGGCTGGAATTGCCTCCATATTCCTCATCTGCCTTCTTTATCTCGTCCGCTCCGATCCTCCTCACACAGCGCCTATAATCCTCCCTCCGCCCGAAGTCACCTCCAATCCCGCGATGATCCCCTCTCTCTTCCGATCTCATCTCAATTCTTTCGGGACTTTGTCCACCTATCGTACGTTGCCACCTTTAGAAGTCCGAATGGTCGGACCGCTCGAACGATCTCATTGGGCTCTACCACTTTAGATCTTTACTCTTTCAAATTTTGACTTCTAAATCTACTTTTATCCCATTAGAATGACACCTAAATGGCCCTGAATACTATAAATTAATTGGTAACATCTCCCTTGACATTAATTTGAGAATTAATATGCCATTTTTAAAAGTTTTGGTGTAAAATATCTTAATATGATTACTATGATATTTGAGTATTGATTATCTTTCTTCTTCATATATACCAACACATAGCCACCAATCATTTGGGTTTAATATATTTAGTTCCTTATGTTTTAAATCCTAATTTTTGTATCTAGTTAAGGCTTTAAATTGTAATCATGTACACACAAAATAATAAATTCAACAAATAAATGCCTTAGAAATGGAAGAATTAAAGGCTTTAAAAATTGGGTACAAGTTAAGTTGAAGAATAATCAATAAATTTCAGCTTTTTTCTTAATTAGATCTTAACAAATCACTAATATCATTATTATTCTTAATTTTTCAATTTTTTTCCTTAATTAGTATTCAATAAATTGCATTAATTCATTTTCTAAATTTTCTATATTATTGTGAATATAAATCCACTTTGTGTTTCAAAGATTCCAAGCTAGATTAGTATTTGTTTCTTTCTAGATAATTTGATTCCTTTTTCTTTATATTCTTGATCAAAACCAGACTCATATTTTTTGGCTTAGTTAATAGATCAAAATATTTTTTTCTCATTCCTATTTTACTTTTATAATTTGGGGACGCAACTTCATATACTCATGCAAATTAACATTGGTGGCATGAATCTTGCAATTATTATAGTAGAAGCTTATAATTTAATGTTGGTCTACCATTTTCTCACATTTACTTTTATATTTTAACAATGTACTTTGTATATATTACTGCTTTTAAAATAGCTAAAATTACTATTTATTCACATGGTTAAATTTTCCTATATTATATTCTATAAATTGTATTTTCTTATTTGAAAAAGATCACCTGCTTTTTTCATAAATAACCTAGAAAAAATGAGAGTTTTGTGTTCCAATGAGTGGAATAATGAAAATCTTCCCCGCCAATTCTACTCTCCCTTCAATGAGGTACATGGTTTTGATTCCAACAAAATTTGCTTACAAGGGATATTTAGCCAATTGTAGCTATACAATGAAGCCAACAAAGAAGATTTCAATAACAATGGAGTGATTTACTGTCTTAATTTCATAGAAATAATGTCTCAAACTATTGTCTCTTACAGTAACGAATTCCTCTCTTTTTCTCAACTTTATTTTTCTTTTTTGGGTTTTATTGCTCAATATCAATATAAGGTAATTATCATCATCATCATCATCATTGTCATTATCATTATTATTATCATCATCATTTTATTATTATTAGCGTCAACATAATTTTATTATTATCATTTTGTTATGAAGGCTATATATGTTCACCATGACCATAGTAATAGGCTCTGCCTTAATATATTTACTCTTTATCAACATTCACTCCAATATCTTCTCTTAACCTCATGCCATTACATCCCCAATTTCTTTGTCTTGCAAATATTTTCTTTCAACAGCCATGTTAAATAAAATAAAAGTGTTATAACTAATAAAAAAATGAGCTTATAAATTAATAATGTAAAAAATTAAATAATTATAAACTATTTTTAGGTCGTTTAAATTTACTAGAAGATGTGCATTGAATATCTTAAATTAAAATTTAAAAAGTTTTATGTCAATAACGAATAGATATTAAAAAAAGTGTTGGAGTAAACTGAGGTAAACAAAAGTGGGGATAAACATATTAGGCCAAAATAAGGTAAACTTTAAGTCAAGTTAAAGTAGCCTCTTAATGCAGGCCACTAGTGGGCGACATCCTAAGTGCATACAAAATTCCCCCATGCCATCTGCGCCTTCTATGTCTCACAGCCCTTGCCATCCATTGCTTTTAAAAACCTAGTGCTCCTTCACAACACCTCTCAAAATTTGAGACTGATTTCAATCCTCCTGCGTGGACAACTACTAATTAAGTGCCACCTTTCTCTACTCACCAACAGAAATGTAGCCAGACCTCACACAAATAGGGAGGAATGAGAGGTGGAGAAAGCTTCGAGAGTGTTACCATGCATGTGGATGATGCAGAGTCGGCGGGGAGGAACTTGGTTAGGGACAGTGAAGGTAGGTATGGGAATGTCGCTAGGGTCTTGTCATGGGGCAAGTGTTCAAGAGATTTAGTTGTGTTTTTTAGAGCGATGATGAGGGTTGTGAAATAAAGTAGCCGTAGATCGATATATAGGACGGATTTAAATAGAAATAAAGTTTACTGAATTAGGTGTTAATCTATTTGGTAACTTTTAGGGAGTAAATTGAAAACGTTAAGTAACTATAAAAATAATTACTAAACTTTTAAAATACAGTTTTCTGTACTTTGAAGGCATATTATTATTATTATTAACTATAAGAGAAATATTCATGTTTTCACACGAAAACAGAAGAGGAATGAATATATGAATATAAATTCACAAAAGTATTATTTTTCTCAAAGAATGAAGATTTGATTCTTATTGGTGAAACAAAAGCTAACAACCTATAAATAATGTCTTATCTTCCCTATTTAATTTATCATTATCAAAACTGAACTACATGTGTATAGATTCACTATATTTCATGCATATCATCGGTTACTCAATGGTGAGATGATATGATTGACATAAAAGATGATAGATAAAAGTATTTAAAGTACCTATAATTATTCTATTTAAAAAAATAGTTTTACAAATATGATGTGATAAATGACAACAATTAAAGTGAAATTTTTTATTTTTTGTTAGGTGTTGACACCCAATTTCGTCCGGCCATTAAAATAATTTTAAAAAAAATTAAATAAAAAAAATTAAATAAAAAAATGTATTATTATTATTATTGTTATTATTATTACTAATTTTTTTTTAATTAGTTTAAAATATATATATTTTTTTAAGATTTGATATATGTGTGTATATGTGTATGTTTGAAAGAAAAAAAAGAAAACTCCATAAAAATGACAAAATTTAAAAGTTTGAGGTAAAAATGACAAAATTAAGAAGTTTCAGGTAAAATTGACAAATTCTGAAAGTTCCAGGAGCATTTGGCAGTTTGTCACATAAAATTTTGAGCCTGCCGACGTTTTTGGCTCAAATTGACAGAAAACGACAAAATTGTCAAAATCAGAAGCTTCAGGAACTTATCCAGAGGCTGAGAGACGTAAAGGACTAAAACTGTCATTTTACCAATTTAAGAGATAAGTTTGGATTTTTTTATTAATTTATCCATCAACAGTTCAGCTAAACTTCCTCTATAAATAGCCCCCCAAATTTTGTGCTGAACACAGAAAAAAATAGCAAAAAAACTTAGAGCTCCGTTTTAAAAAAAAGAGAAAATTACAGCCCTTAGCCCCAGCCCTCTTCCCTTCTTCCCCAGAAAGCCAAATTTTTTTTTTTTCACTGCTGTTCCCTCTCTCTCTCTCTCTCTCTCTCTCTCTCTCTCCGCCGTGCCCCTCGCTGCCCGCCGCCGCCGCCGTCCCTCCGCCTCGCCGCCCTCGCCGCCGCGCCGCCTCGCCGCCTCGCCGCCCCGCCGCGCCGCCAACTGCCCCTGCCTCCCTCCCCCTTCGCGCGCGCCTTCGCGTCTCTGTTCTTCAGATTCAAAAACTTGTTTTGAAAGGTGAAACCTTGATTCCATACTTCATCTTTTCAATTTCTTTCAATTTGGTCACTAACCTTTTATTTTTGTTCCTGCAGAATAAATTACTAACCTTTTTAATTTTTACTTGTTTATTTATTTGTTAATTATTGTTATTATTACTAATCTTCTTTTTATTGTTGTTATTAACTTACTAACAACTAACTTTTAATATTATTATTGTTACTAACCTTTTAATTTTTGCATTATTACTAACTTTTATAATTGTTGTTAACAATTAATTAACTTTTATTATTGTTGTTAATTAATTAATTTAATTAACTTGACTAACTTTTTATTATTGTTGTTAATTAATTAATTAACTTGACTAACTTTTTATTATTGTTGTTAATTAATTAATTTAATTAACTTGGCTAACTTTTTATTATTGTTATTAATTAATTAATTTAATTAACTTGGCTAACTTTTTATTATTGTTATTAATTAATTAATTTAATTAACTTGGCTAACTTTTTATTATTGTTGTTAATTAATTAATTAATTAATTAACTTGACTAACTTTTTATTATTGTTGTTAATTAATTAATTTAATTAACTTGACTAACTTTTTATTATTGTTGTTAATTAATTAATTAACTTGACTAACTTTTTATTATTGTTGATAATTAATTAATTTAATTAACTTGACTAATTTTTTTTTTATTATTGTTGTTAATTAATTAATTTAATTAACTTGGCTAACTTTTTATTATTGTTATTAATTAATTAATTTAATTAACTTGGCTAACTTTTTATTATTGTTATTAATTAATTAACTTGGCTAACCTTTTATTATTATTGTTAATTAATTAACTTGACTAACTTTTTATTATTATTGTTAACAATCAATTAAACTTGGCTAATTTCTATTATTGTTGTTAATTACTTTAATCAACTTTGCTAACCTTTATTATTATTTATTTTTAAAATGGATGGCCAAAAAGCCCCACTTTATTTTATTTAATTCACCTTTACCCTTTACTAATAAATAAATAAATGAAAATTAAAAGAAGGTTATTTTGTAATTAATTATTAAGGCTAATAAAAAAATCATTTTTAAAAGCCAATTATTTTTATTTTTTTTATTTTATTATTTCTTTAAAAATAACAAAGTTGACTTTTTATTCCTTTTTTTAAATTAATAAATAGAAATAATTAAATAATTCCAAAAATACAAATCAATTCTGTTTTTTAAATATATCTTTAAAGTAATAATAATTAAAAATTCAAGAAAAATTCAATAAAATTATGATTTAATTAATAATTAATTAAATAATTAAAATAAAAATTAAACTCCATGACCAAATGATCCGCCAGGATCCATGGCTTGGAAATATTTTTTTAAATAAAATATATTAATAAATTTTCCTTTATTATTAAGAAATAAAAACTTTGGACTAATATTTTTACTTATCTCTTTATCCAACAATATATTAATTATTTATTAAAAGAATAAAATATAACTTTTTTTAGTTTTCTTTATTAAAAAGAATAAAAAGAGTAAATTTTGGGTTAATATTTTTCAGTAATATTTTATTTATTTCTTTTAAAATATAACTTTTTTTTAGTTTTCTTTATTAATAAAAAGAATAAAAAGAGTAAATTTTGAGTTAATATTTTTCAATAATATTTTATTTATTTATTTTAAAATATAATTTTTTTAGTTTTCTTTATTAATAAAAAGAATGAAAAGAATAAAAATTTTGGGTTAATATTTTATTCAGTAATATTTTACTTATTAAAAGATATAACTTTTTGTTTCCTTTATAAAAATCTTAATCAAATAATTTCAAAATAATACAAAATAAAACAAAAATAATTGAATTTTCTCTTAAATATTTTTGACTTATTGATTAGATATATTTTCAGAAATATAAATTAAAATTAAAAAAAAAATCTTTCATCAAACAAAGAAGAATATAAAAATAAAAATATCAAGACTTTTGTTTTAAAATACATATAAGTTTTCGGTTAAATAATCTTTTATTCCAAAATAAATTAAATAAATATCAAAACTTTTCTTCTTTTGTTTAAAATTTTTGGTTCTCTTAATAAAAAAAAATAATAAAAAAATAATAAAAAAAATAATAAAAAAATAATAAAAAAAATAATAAAAATTTTTAGTTCATGGTATATTGGCTGGAAACTGTCTCGTGCCCGCTTTTGAGCTGCTTCACCTGGTGAAGAGGGTCTGGCTGAGTAACAACGCCCCGTACCATGATCAAAATTTTTATTTTTAAACTCTTTAATTCTTTTAAATTAACTTCTTATTAAATAAAAATTAATTATTATTTTTTTTAATTCTTTTATAAATTGAGTAATCCTTTAAAATAATAAATATCTTTCATTAAACAAGAAAAACAAAAAAAGTAAACAAGAAAAAAAAAGAAAGATAAGAAAAATAAAAGAAAGATAAGAAACAAAAATAAAAGAAAGATAAGAAAGAAAAGGAAGATAAAAAAAATATAAAAGAAAAGATAAGATAAGAAAAGAAAGAAAGAAAAGACAAGAAAAATAAAAGAAAGATAAGAAAGAAAAATAAAAGAAAGATAAGATAAAGAAAAAAAGGAAATATAAGAAAAAGAAAAGAAAGATAAAAGAAAGAAAAAGAAAAAGCAAAGAAAGAAAGAAAAGAATAAAAAAGAAAGAAAAGAAAAGAAATTAAAAGAAATTAAAAAAAAAGAAGTAAAAATAAGTAAAAAAAGAAGAAAAAGAAAGAAAGTAAAAAAAGAAGTAAAAAATATAAAGATAAATTTTTTAGTTAGTATTAAAAATCATTCATAAACAAAAAGAATTACCATTTAAAAATTAATTTCATAATAATAAGAATTAAATAATTACGATAAATCAATTTCCATATCCGGATGATCCGGTAGGATCTACGGTTTGGAAAATATCAAACTTTTTAAAATAAACAAATTAAATAAACAGATAAAAATCCATATTTTTACAATATGGATAAAATTGTTTAAAATTTCACCAAATTCCGTGTCCAAATGACTCGGCAGAGTCCATGGTTCGGAATCAAAATCTTCCGTGTCCAAATGACTCGGCAGAGTCCATGGTTCGGAAGTATAAAATTCTATACAAATTAATTTCCAAAAATCCGCATTCAACTAATTCAGTTAAAATTTCTAGTTTGAAAATTAACTGAATTTTTTTTTTAAGCAAAGTAAAACAAAATTAAAATCAACTAAGGTGCCAATTTTGGGCGCTATAACAATATTGTTTTAGCGTAACCGTACTCCCGATCCCCGAACTCTCGCAGACCATATTTTAAGGTATCCAATCGACCTGAGCGAAAACCGATTGGTGGCGACTCCAGAAAACCCGACGTTGCCACAGCTTGGCGACTCCACTGGGGAGTCGACGTTAGTGAGTCGAGCCTAAAGTTGATTTGTTTTTATTTACTTTGCTTTACTATTATGTGGATTTATATATTATATTTACTTAAGTAAACATGCATAATGCATTCACAAAATGAAGCTCTATACCCGAGCTTCCTTAAATCAAACACGATTCTTTCTAAGCGGAATTGGTGTTGCTGTCCTTGTGAGGCCACGGTCTCCAAGCCTTCACCGGTTTCAAAGTAGCAAAGTAGTGTATTGCCTTCTGAGACGGTTAGTCTCTGCATGGGCCCACGAAAAGCTACGACTCGAATTAATCCATTCCTTACATAAACCCTAGAGGGTAAGGAATCGGGCCGTCACTATGATTCAGTGACGGGATTCGGGAACTATCCCTTGCCTTTTTGATAAACCACCTTCTGCATGTAGAATTCCTTACTCCACCTTAGAACCAGCCATTAAGAATTTCCCATACCTCGGTTCCCATTTCCATAGGTTTTGTTTTATCTATATGTTTGTATGATCCTATGTGTTATTTTTTTACTAACTCTATTTTTCCTTATTTTTCCGGCATATACATTTCATCATTAAAGATAAGTATTTGGTGAAAGAACTATTATCATGGATATTCTCGATTATCTTCCCACGGCTGTTACTGGATCATGGAATGACACGGTAATCGAAACTCAGCCTGAAGCTATGGAATATTCCGAAACGGCTCAAAAGCTTCACGGAGATGCTCTGACATCCCATTCTCACGTACAGCTTAAGGACCAGGTATCGGTCCGGATAAATCAGAACGACACCACGGAATTGTTGCAAGTCTGGAATAGTTGGAATTCTACTGATCGGGAAGCTTTTACGGCAAAATATGGTCACATCACTTGCCTACTAAAGGTTACCGTTGATGCATCACTTGTCCGGGCTCTAATACAATTTTGGGATCCATTTTATCGATGCTTTTCTTTCGATAAGATGGATCTGGTTCCAACCATTGAAGAATACAACAGCCTCTTGGGTTGGTCCTCCGACTATCCAATCGAGACTTATCAACATGATAGAAGAACGGAGCCTCATCGAGCCCTAGCAAAATTATTGGATATGCCAGCTTCCAGTCTTCAAACCAAGTTTGCAACAAAAGGATCTCGAAAATTTATCAGTTGGATCGACTTAAAACAATTAAGCCACGTTCTCCCTCAGAAAAATCAACGACGCAAGCTTTTCGCCTTGGCGATATATGGCCTGGTAGTCTTCCCAAGAATCGTCGGATTCATTGAAGGAGACATCATTACACTATTTGAGCAAATCTGCAATGCTCAAATAAATCCGACCTCAGTAATATTATGTGAAACTATCAGGGCATTAAACTTTTGTCGTCAAAGAGGGGGCAAATTCATAGGATGTTCACATCTCCTCAACATTTGGATCAAAAGCCACCTTCCTTGTGAGAAGCAACATTTTGGAAATCGCTTTTCAAAGGACTTCATCCCAATCGAAGCCTTTTTGAAAAGTGAAACCATTCATCACGACAGCAAGGAAGCATGGGTTGATTATTTCAAGAACATCACCGAATTCCAAATTGAATGGAGAGCCCCCTGGTCTACCTCCACCCGCGTTGTCTACCGATGCGGCAATTGCCCGTGGGTTCCTCTCTTAGGTATATGGGGAGGAACAAGTTATGCCCCAGCTCAAGTACGAAAACAATTTGGGTCCATGCAATTTATACCCATGACGCATAATCTGAGTAAGTTGGAATTTTCACACGAAGATCCAAATTCAAATAAGCTCGCAATGGGTATTTCAGTTGCGTGGAAAAGAATTTTCATATTGAAGTCGGGGCCTATTATTTCTCCCACTGCTTATTATGAATGGAGAAATAACCGGAAGGAAGGAATAGTTCTATCTGAAGAGGTCATCAGAAAATTGGCGAAAAGAGAGTTGGAGAAAGAACTAGAGGAAGAAAAGGAGAAGAACAAGAGGATGCTCCTTGACATGCAACAGCTCGGTCACAAAACACAACTCCTCGAAGAGAAAGTTGAATACCAAAAACAAGTCATCTCCCAATTGGTTGATGAAACCGATCAAAAAGAGATGAGAGTCAGATACTGGGAAGATCAATACAGATTTTCTCAAGATCAATTGCAAACATTTTTGGTAGAAGTCAGAAAAGTTACAGAACAAGCCCAACTAATGGGCGAAGAAGCCAAGGAGTTAGAAGAACTGAGCTGTCCTACTCCATCAGTAAATGTTCAAAGAATGATGGAGTTCATATCTAAGGCCAGAAAGCAGTATTGTACTTTGGGTCGTTTCTTTTAAACAAACCTTTTGCTGAATGTAATTGAGAAATTCCATTATAGTTCTTCTTTCACCAAGTATTTACAATATTCATGCATGCATCCATCACATCAATCATACACACATAGAATCTAATAAAATAAATATTCCTTTAAAAGGGTAAAATTGGACCTCAACACCGATATTCAACTCGACTCCAAACAAGATTAATGGCAGAACAAGCCGAAGGACGTCTCATGGAGATGGAGTCCAAGATTGAAAGTATGTCAGAACAGATGAGACAATTGATGGAATTAATCAAAGGGAAAGCAACTCAAGTCCCCATCAAAGAAGTGCAAGATCCCACTTATCCCCCGGGATTCACCCCGCAACGAGTCTCAGTCCAAGAAAACCTGTTTCAAGAATCAGGACCGTCTGCTAGTGTTCACCTGAAACAAGACACTGTACAGGAAGAGAAGAAGACATTACCAAAAGAAGAAGCAGAATCTCAAAAACTCGAAACAATAGAAAAGCGACTGCGAGCCATTGAAGGAGGCACTATATTCGGATCTCTCTCGGTAGATGACCTCTGCTTAGTGCCAGATGTCGTAATCCCTTCAGATTTTAAGGTGCCAGATTTCGTGAAATACGATGGAACGAGTGATCCCATCACTCACATCACATTGTTCCTAAGGAGACTACAACCACTCACAAAAGATGAAAAGGTGTGGATCGCACTTTTTCAGGAAAGTCTCACAAAATCAGCATTACAGTGGTATCTAAGCCAAGGTCCAAGGAACATAAAAACTTGGAATGACCTTGCTCAGGCCTTCATCGGCAACTATAAACACGTTATGGACTTGGCTCCGGATCGCCAAACTCTCCAAAACATGGAGAAGAAAAAGCCAGAAACTTTCAAGGAATATGCGCAGCGGTGGAGGGACTTAGCTGCACAGGTTCAGCCACCCATGACAGAAAGAGAAATGGTCACTTTATTTGTCCAGACACTGAAATACCCATATTATGACAAACTTATTGGCAATGCGGCAACTAACTTCTCCGACGTAGTAATGTCTGGAGAAAGGATCGAGCATGGTATCAGGACTGGGAAGATTACTGAATCCTTTAGCGATCCTATGAAAAGAGGAGGACCTTCCAGAAGAAAAGATGAAGAAATACAACAAATAGGAAGAGGAAGAGGGATTCCCTTCGTGGGCACTGTGGCCACCGGACCTCGCCTATCCTATTCTGCCAATAAGCCCAATTATTATCCTACCAATAGGCCCAATGATTATCCTCCCAATAGGCCCAATGATTATCTTCCCAATAGACCCAACAATTATCCTCCCAACAGACCTAATCAGTTACGGCCACCTGTTCCAACTCCTCCAGTACCTGCACCAAGACCAAGAGAAATCTTCGCACCAATTCCCATGACTTACACTGAGCTGTATCCAAAACTCATCGAAAGTCAACTTATTCGCCCAATCCCTACAAGGCCATTGGAACCCCCGTATCCAAGGTGGTATGACCCTAACATAAATTGCCCATATCATGATGGTACCGTGGGCCACGGACTGGAAAATTGCATAGCATTGAAGCGTATAGTCCAACAATTAATTGAGTCAAAGTGGTTGGACTTTTCCGATGAACCAAACGTCACTCATAATCCATTGCCTCCTCATCAAGCCAAACCAGTCAATATGATGGAAGAATACTGGCCGATGAAGAAAACAGTCAATGATATCATAACCCCTCTTAAGCATGTATATTCATGCCTTGTGAAAGAAGGGATTATCATAGGAAAGTCTTCTGGAAATAAAGAAGTCGAGGATGAGGAGTGGTGCAACTTTCATAACAGTAAGAGTCATTCTATCCAAGAATGCCCAGAATTCCGTAAAAGTCTACAAAGTCTTATGGACTCCTCCCAAATCATCGTTTTTATGTCAGATAAAGAGGATGACGTGAATGTGATAATTAAAGAACAAGAAGTCAATATCATGCCAAGACCACTAGTCATTCCAATATCAAAATCTGCTCTCAAGCCTTTAAGAATTCAAGTTCCAAAGCCATTCCCGTACAAATCAGACAAAACTGTTCCATGGAACTATGGCTATACTTCTAACATCACATCAACTCCGTTAGAAGTTGGGGGCATGACTAGAAGCGGTCGGTGTTATTCTCCCGAGCAAATGAACAAGCTCCAACAAGAGAAGAATGTTACGGATCCAGCAAATGGACCTATTAACACATCTAAAGAGCAAGAGATGCCTCGAGCAGTAACAGATGAACAAGCTACTGAGTTTCTCAAACTCATAAAGCAAAGTGAATATAGTATCGTGGAGCAGTTGAACCGTCTGCCAGCAAAGATCTCCATACTTTCATTACTCTTAAGTTCTGATGCCCATCGAGAAGCTCTTCTCAAAGTCCTGAATAAGGCTTATGTTGAACAAGATATCTCCGTGAACAACTTTGACCACCTTGTCAACAACATCACGGCACAAAATCTCATCACATTCACTGACGATGAGATACCAGCAGAAGGAAGAGGTCACTCTAAGGCTCTGCATATTTCGATTAAATACAAAGATCGGATTATGGCCAGAGTTCTTATCGACAATGGGTCAGCTCTAAATGTAATGCCACTCGAAACCTTACATAAGATTGGTTTAGACCCATCATACCTCAACAACAGTCATATTGTTGTTCGAGCATTTGACGGAACGAAGAGAGATGTTGTTGGAGAAATAGAGCTACCAATAGGGATTGGTCCCTGTCTTTTCCACATCACATTCCAAGTCATGGATATTTGTCCATCTTATACCTGCCTGCTGGGAAGACCATGGATCCATATGGCCGGAGCAATTCCTTCTTCATTACACCAGAAAATGAAATTCATTATTGAAGGAAAGATAATCACGGTCTTCGCTGAAGAAGACATCTTGCTATCAAGACCTGCGGATGCTCAATATGTCGAAGTCAATGAAAATGTACCTGATTGCTCCTTCAGGTCTTTTGAGATTGTCAATGCTGCTTATGTCAGTGAATATGAAGAAGAACCCATTCCTAGCATCTCTAAAACAAGTCGCATGGTTGCCAAACTCATGATAAAAGGAGGATACTCACCGGGGTTAGGACTGGGACAAGATTTACAAGGAATCACAGAACCATTGAAAATCACCACAAATGAAGGGAAATACGGCCTAGGCTTCACACCGACAAGACATGATAAAATGAAGGCAATAGCTGAAAAGAGAGAAAAGAGGATTGCACGATTAACAGGGCATCCTCTCCAGGAAAGAAATCTGGATATCCCTGAAATCACCGAAACGTTCGTGAGTGGTGGTCTCATTCCAAAAAATGACAATGAAGGCAAGCTGACTATCAACATCAACAAGTCTTTTGAAAGTCTTTCTATTCAGGCAATCATCAGCGATTCACCTGAAGAGGAGGAGCTTGTTCAACCTTGTGGCCCACGGGATGTGCTGAACAATTGGGAGGCGATAGAACTGCCTGTTATAATCGAAAGCTTTCCAAAGTAATCTAATAGTAAAAACCTCCTAAAGAAAGGTTCAATCAATAGGGTGTAGTCTTTGTTTAAGTGAACCTTTTAGTTATTGCTTTTTATTCCAATAAAGTTGTGATTTATGCACATTGTAAATAAAGTACCAGTTTGCATCCATCTCATTCGTGCCATTTTTTTTTCTTCTCTTTCTTTTCTCTCTGGATAATGCAGACCCAAAACTCTCTTTGATGACAATGAAAGAATGAACTTTGATAATCCTGTAAACACTACCGACTCGGATGACGAAGATCTTCAAGTATCTCCTGAGCTATTAAAAATGATTGAGCGAGATGAAAAAGAAAGAGCAACAAGTCAAGAACCAACTGAGGTATTCAACCTGGGAGACAGTCAGGATGTAAAAGAAGTCAAGATTGGCACTTTATTCCCTCCTGAAGAAAAAGAAGAATTAGTCCATTTATTGAAAGAATATGTGGATGTGTTTGCTTGGTCATACCAAGATATGCCTGGCTTAAGCTCAGACATAGTACTACACAAAATACCCTTGAAACCTGGGGCGAAGCCTGTTAGACAAAAGTTACGAAGATTAAAGCCGGATCTAATCTTAAGAGTGAAAGATGAGATTCGAAAGCTGTGGGATGCAGGATTCCTTGGGGTCGCTGAATATACAGAATGGGTGGTTAACATTGTTCCAGTCGAAAAGAAAGAAAGCGGGAAACTAAGAGTTTGTCAGGACTACCGGCCATTGAACGAAGCCAGTCCTAAAGATAACTTCCCACTTCCTCACATTGATACGCTGGTGGATAATACCGCAGGAAACTCCTATTTTTCCTTCATGGATGGCTTCTCTGGATACAATCAAATCAAACTTGATCCAGATGATATGATAAAAACTGCCTTTATAACCCTTTGGGGTACCTTCTACTACAAGGTGATGCCTTTTGGGTTAAAGAATGCTGGTGCTACATATCAAAGAGCCATGGTTGCATTATTCCATGACATGATGCATAAAGAAATTGAAGTATATGTAGACGACATGATCGCCAAAACTTTCACTGCTAAGGGGCATCTAAAAGTGCTAAGAAAACTATTCGATAGACTTCGCAAATATCAACTGAAGTTGAATCCTGCCAAATGTATTTTTGGAGCCTCTTCAGGAAAGTTATTGGGTTTCATGGTCAGCAAGGATGGGATTCGAGTTGACCCGAGTAAAGTCAAAGCAATACAAGAAATGCAACCCCCGAAGACTCCAAAACAAGTAAGAAGTTTCCTGGGCAGAATCAACTTCATAGCAAGGTTCATTTCACAATTGACATCCAAGTGTGAACCTCTTTTCAAATCACTGAAGAAGAACAATCCGATCGAGTGGAATAACGAATGCCAAGAAGCATTCGAGAAAATCAAGCAATATCTATCAAATCCACCAGTCTTGGTACCACCCCGATCTGGAGAATCGTTGATTCTATATTTATCCATACAGGATTCTTCATTAGGATCCGTATTGGGTCAACGTGATGAGACAGGCAAGAAAGAGCACGCAATTTACTATTTGAGCAAGAAGCTTACCACATATGAAGCGAAATACTCAATAGTAGAAAAGTCCTGTTGTGCCCTTGCATGGGTAGCACACCGACTACGACACTACATGCTCAACAACACCACATTGCTAATCTCCAAGACTGATCCCATTAAGTACATTTTTGAGAAACCAGCTTTATCAGGCAGGATCGCAAAATGGCAAATGCTGTTGTCTGAATACGACATACAGTATGTCACCCAAAAGGCTGTAAAAGGGAGTGTGATTGCTGAATATCTGGCTGATAGAGCATTGGATGATTATGAGCCAATGAAAATGGAGTTTCCTGATGGAGATATAATGACGATAGAACAGGAAGTCTCTAAAGATGATGAAACATGGAAAATGGCATTCGATGGAGCATCTAATGCTTTGGGACAAGGGATTGGAGCCATACTCATCTCTCCAAGTGGAGAGCAATTCCCTCTTACAGCAAAAATTACATTTCCTTGTACCAACAATATAGTAGAGTATGAGGCATGTGCTATGGGACTCCAAATGGCACTGGAATTGAAAGTGCGAAATCTCCGAGTTTATGGGGATTCCGCATTAGTCATATATCAAATCAACGGAGAATGGGAGACAAGGGATTCAAAATTGATCCCTTACCAAAAGCTCATACTAGACTTGGCTCGAAAATTCAACAGTATAAGCTTCCATCATCTTCCAAGGGAAGATAATCAAATACCGGATGCTTTAGCTACTTTGGCTGTTATGTACAAGATCAGTGACCCCGAGCATACTCCTGTGTTCGAGATGAGAATAATAGATTCTCCAGCTTATTGCATGAGCATCGAAGAAGAATTGGATGGAAAGCCTTGGTATCACGATATCAAGAAATACCTCAAAGAAAGAGTATATCCACCAGAAGTATCAGAAAATGACAAGAAATTTCTACGAAGATTGTCAATGGGTTTTCTTTTAAACCTAGACATACTTTACAAGAAAACCCCAGACTCGATGCTACTTCGCTGTGTAGATACTCATGAAGCACAAAAGATCATGGAAGAAGTTCATTCTGGAATATGTGGAGCACACACTAGTGGTCATACCATGGCAAGACAAATAATGAGGGCTGGTTACTATTGGCTCACATTGGAAAGTGATTGCGTCAATCACGTAAGAAAATGTCACAAATGCCAAATATATGCCAACAAGATCCAAGCTCCACCTGTTCCTCTTAATGTAACAGTAATACCTTGGCCTTTTGCCATGTGGGGAATCGATGTTATTGGAGCGATTACCCCTAAAGCTTCCAATGGTCACAAATTCATCCTAGTTGCAATTGACTACTTTACTAAATGGGTAGAAGCTGTGTCTTATGCAAGCGTAACTCAAAAGGTGGTATGCCGGTTCATTAAGAAAGAAATCATTTGTCGCTATGGACCGCCAGAGTGTATCATCTCAGACAATGCCACGAACCTGAATAATGCAATGATGCAGACTTTGTGCCGGCAATTCAAAATCAAGCATCTCAATTCAGCACCTTATCGACCGATGATGAATGGTGCAGTAGAAGCGGCCAATAAAAATATCAAGAGAATTGTTGAAAAGATGATCGTCACTTACAAGGACTGGCATGAGATGTTACCTTTTGCACTGCATGCTTATAGAACTTCTACCCGTACTTCTACTGGAGCAACACCTTTTTCTCTGGTATACGGTATGGAGGCTGTATTGCCTATCGAAGTTGAAATTCCTTCATTAAGGGTACTAATGGATACTCAATTAGGAGAAGCAGAATGGGTCAAAGCTAGATACGAGCAATTAAATCTAATTGATGAAAGAAGAATGATAGCCCTCTGCCATGGGCAACTTTATCAAAGAAGGATGATTCGTGCTTACAACAAAAAGGTTCGCCCACGACAATTTCACGAAGGTGACATAGTGCTCAAGAAAATTTTACCCATGCAACATGATTCAAGAGGAAAATGGACACCAAATTATGACGGGCCATATGTCGTGAAGAAAGCATTTTCAGGAGGGGCACTAATTCTGACAGAAATGGATGGACGAGAATTACCGAAGCCAGTAAATTCGGATGCAGTAAAGAAATACTTTGCATAATGAAGAAATTTTCGAACAGAAGGGGAGAAGTGGATACAGGGTTACCAAAGTTTATTTGATCAAAGTTGTCAAAGAGAGCTTTCTTCCCTTACACTTTCATTATCTATCTGTACCCAAGATTTTCATATTCTTTTACCCATAAATAAAAGCCAATTCTCTTTAACTTACCTTAGATTCTCACGTTCAAAATGCTAAAGTCGCTTCTATCCAGTTCTTTTCCTTTAAATCTCACATTCCTACTAGCCTTAAGTGTGCAATAAATTGTGACTTTTGAAGGAAGAATAGTAATAATTAAAACTTAGAAAAAAACAAAGACCGTAGATTACTTTGATAAGCTTTGTGAATTAAAACAGGTAAGATTGAGGTCCTGCTTTGCGAGCAGCACAGAACATAGGCTAACAAAGAAGAAGGAGTAACAAATCTTTGGGAGATAGCCTTGGTGGTAGCCTGAATGATCATTTCAGAAGTCTTAACATGTCTATGTTAGCAGGAAAGAATCATGCTCACGAATATTTCAACAGGGACAATTATCCAGAGAAGCATAAAATATGAGGCGGGCATTAAAGAAAATTGAGGTCAAAATTCAAAAATAAGGCAAGGAAAGAGGATTTTTGAACAGAGTTGGGCTTTTGAGACAATGGACAACAGCTGGAAAGCATAAAGAGATTCAATAATAGTCCGAGAAGGAAATCACAAAGAAGATCCAGTAAAGTAAAGCAAAGACATGAAGAGCTAGATTAAAAAAAAAAAAAAAAAACATCAGTTACACATGCCTTGCATTCATGCATTTCACATCATGCATGCATGGCTTTTACATAACAGGGATCAAATGAAAAGCATGTCCGCAGCATGATTGCAGCAGTATAAGCTGAGATCTTAATGACATCAGCTCTTACTAATTGGACGCATAGCTAATACGCTGGACCCAGCCCCATCAGGAATCCAAGGATAAAGCATACAATATCGTCAAAAGCCTGGCAATTGAGGCTACACCTAAAAGAATAGAATTGATGCCAGCTTAGCAGCATCCAAGATGAGTGATAGCTATCGTCAAAGATAAGGCAGACATCAAGAAATATTGTCGTTGAAAATTCGTCAAAAGCCTGGCAATTGAGGCTACACCTAAAAGAACAGAATTGATGCCAGCTTAGCAGCATCCAAGATGAGTGATAGCTATCGTCAAAGATAAGGCAGACATCAAGAAATATTGTCGTTGAAAATTCGTCAAAAGCGGACAATGGATTCAATAATCAAGGACTGAATCGACGTCAGCTGGATGGAATATCTATCACATCAAAATAAAGTAGGATTCACTTTTCCGGTTAAGCGGCGGATACGGTACTCCGTGACTCTCAAGTCGGTTCTCTCAGTTGCCCATAATAACTGATCATTTCCTCCCTCCTTTCTTTTACTTTCTCCTAGAAAATGGATCCTACTTTTTCTGCCTTGCGAAAATATTTTCCTTCTCTCCCAATGAACATCCTCAAAAAGATCTACCAAGTTCGCTGTGAACGATTAAGAGCTCTGATGCATAAAGGAATCCCTGAAGATGTGCGGTGGTTAATTGAAGCTAAGGTTCGTCTGGCAGGTGAAATCCCAGAGGCATTTGTGTCTCATATGCCTGGTGTAGGCAAAAGCTCTTATGCCAAAAAACGAAGAGCGAAGAGACTAGGCGTCTGTCATAAATGCGGACGCTGGACCTGTAATACTAAATGTCGTTCTTTAGGGATGATCTCTGATAATCGAGAAGATAAAATACGATTCATTAAGAATGGCCTGAGTAAGGACTCATTGGATGATCTCCAATTGACTCTTGAGACGCATTCTTGTGGATCCGTGCAACGTGAACTTCTCGATTTATGGAGCATTTTTCATGAAGAACGAGAACGATACAGTCCCGGGAATCTGACATTAAACGACCCTATTTGTCAGCTTGTAAGAAAACTGGATGGGAAGCAAATCCTCGACTCATAGAAGCCATTAATCCCGTTACTGGACGTAAAACCAGTGGAAGATGTGAGCCACAGTCACAATCACTGTACATACAATTTATCATATTTAAAATTTTCCATTTTTCTTTTAATAATGTATTTGCTCCCGTAAGTGTAATCGACACGTTATCCATTTCATCGCTATAAATGCATGTTCTTCCAGTCGGTTATCTAAGTTTCCTTCAATAACTGATTCATTTCCCTCTTCTCTCAAATTCTTCTCTCATCAATGGATTCTACTCTTTCTGCACTGCGAAAATACTTTCCTTCCTTTCCAATAAAAGTCCTTAAAAAGATCTACCTTGCTAGATGTGAAAGAATCAGAGTTTTTACACGCAAAGGCATTCCCGATAATGTGCAGTGGATAATTGAAGCTAAGGTCCGTCTGGCGGGTGAAGTTCCAGATGCATTTATGCCCCGCATGCCCGGTTTAGGTAAAAGCCGTTATGCCAAAAGGCGAAGAGCAAAGAGACTAGGCGTGTGTTATAAATGTGGGCGATGGAATTGTATTACTAAATGTCGCTCTTTAGGATACATCTCCATAAATCGTGAAGATAAAAGAAAATTCATTAAGAATGGCCTGCGTAAGGAATCTCTGGAAGATATCCGAGAGACTCTTGAAACGCATTCTTGTGGAAAAGTGCAAGGTGAAATTATCAGTTTATGGAGGACTTACCATAAAGAACGAAACCGTTACAGTCTTGGGAATGTGACTTTAAACGATCCTGTTTGTCAGTTTGTAAGAAAACTGGATGGGAAGCAAATCCCCGACTTATAGATGGCATTGAAGCCATTACTGGACATAAATCAGGGGAAGATGAGAGCCACGGTCATGATTCCTGTACATATAAGCTGTCATTTGTCTTTTCTTTTAATATACTTGTTCCTGTAAGCGTAATTAACACGTTATCCTTTCATCGCTATAAATGCGTGTTCTTCTTTCCGGTTAAGTAGCGGATGCAATACTCTCTGACTCTCAGTTTCCTACAATAACTGATTTCTTCATCTCTTCTCTCAAATTCTTCTTTTATCAATGGATTCTACTCTTTCCGCCATGCGAAAATACTTTCCTTCCATCCCAATAAATGTTCTTAAAATGATTTACCAAGCTAGATGTGAAAGGATTAGAGTCTTTATGCACAAAGGCATTCCTGACAATGTGCGGTGGCTAATTGAAGCTAAGGTTCGTTCAGCTGGTGAAGTTCCAGAAGCGTTCTTTCCCCGTATGCCCGGCTTTGGTAAAAGCGCTTATGCCAAAAAGCGAAGAGCAAAGAGGCTTGGTGTCTGTCATAAATGTGGACGATGGAATTGTAATACTAAATGTCGCTTTTTAGGATACATCTCCAGAAATCATGAAGATAAAAGAAAATTCATCAAGAATGGCCTGCGTAAGGAATCTTTGGATGATATCCTATTAACTTTTGAAACACATTCTTGTGAAATAGTGCAATGGGAAATTATGGATTTATGGTGGACTTTCCGTAAAGAACAGGATCGTTACAGTCTTGGAAATCTAACTTTTAATGACCCTGTTTGCCAGTTTGTGAGAAAACTGGATGGGAAGCAAATCCCCGACTTATAGAAGGCGTTGAAGCCGTTACTAGATATAAATCAGTGGAAGATGAGAGCCACAGTCATGATTGCTGTACATATAAGCTGTCATTTGTCTTTTCTTTTGACAATAATGTACTTGCTTCTGTAAGTGTAATAAACGCATTATCCCTTTCGTCACTATAAATATGTGTTAGTTATGTTCGTTTCCTACAATCACTAATTTCTTTCTTTGCCTCCTTCATCAATGGAGTCTTCTCTTTCCGCCCTACGAAAGTATTTTCCTTCCTTCCCAATAAATGTTCTTAAAAAGATTTATCAAGCTAGATGTGAACGATTCAGAGTATTTATGCACAAAGGCATTCCTGATAATGTGCGGTGGCTAATTGAAGCTAAGGTTCGTTCAGCTGGTGAAGTTCCCGAAGCGTTCTTTCCCCGTATGCCCGGCTTTGGTAAAAGCGCTTATGCCAAAAAAAGAAGAGCAAAGAGGCTAGGCGTTTGTCATAATTGTGGATGGTGGATTTGCGGCAATAAATGTCGTGCTCCAGGAGTGATCACCAGAAATCGTAATGATAGAATAAGATTCATTAAGAATGGCTTGCGTAAGGAATCTCTAGAAGATATTCGAGAGGTTCTTGAAGCGCATTCTTGTGGAATAGTGCAATTTGAGGTTGTTGGATTATGGATAATTTTCCAAAAAGAACGAGATCGTTACAGTCTTGGGAATCTGACCCTAAACGACCCTGTTTGCCAGTTTGTGAGAAAGCTAGATGAGATGCAAATCACCGATTCATAGAAAGCATTGAAGCCATTACTGGACGCAAAGCCAGTGGAAGACGAGGATCAAAGTCACGATTACTGTACGTGCTAGCTGTCGTTTTTGAAACTTTCCTCCCCTTTTGGTAATAATGTATCCACTCCTGACGTGAACCAAAGTCACGATTACTGTACGTACTAGCTGTCGCTTTTGAAATTTTCCTCCCCTTTTGGTAATAATGTATCCACTCCTGACGTGAACCAAAGTCACGATTACTGTACGTACTAGCTGTCGCTTTTGAAATTTTCCTCCCCTTTCAGCGATAATGTATCCACTCCTGACATGAGCCATAGTTACGATTACTGTACGTGCTAGCTGTCGCTTTTGAAATTTTCCTCCCCTTTGGCAATAATGTACCCACTCCTGACACGGACTACTGTATATAGCTGCCACTTTTGAAATTTTCCTTCCCTTCCAACAATCACATACCTACTCCTGACGTAAGCTACAGTAGTGACTACTGTACATGCTAGCAGCTATTTTGAAAATTTTCCTCCTCTTTTAACGATAGTGTACCCATACCTGACCAGAGTCATACTCGTGACTACTGTGTATAGCTGGCAATAATGTATCCACTCTTGAAAATAAAATTATTGCCTTATCTCTTCATCTCTATAAATATATCCTCTTTTCTCACAAGGATAAGGATAGGAATGGAGAAAACCCCAACTCGTAAATCCCGAAGTATTTGTGTATTTTCTGGGGCTTTTCCTGGAAAAGATGAAGAGTATTTAAAAGCAGCCAACCATTTGGGAAGAGTATTAGCTGAGCGAAAAATACATTTAGTTTATGGAGGAGGTAGTGTCGGATTAATGGGAGGTGTAGCATCAGCAGCATCTCTAGGAGGAAGTCAAGTTCTGGGTATTATCCCTGGACCTCTGAAATTTATTTCTGGGGGCACGATTGGAGAAGAATTAGTGGTTAAAAATTTGCAAGAGCGTGTGTTACAAATGCTTTTAAATGCTGATGCTTTTATCGCTTTACCAGGTGGTTTTGGCACGTTGGGAGAAGTCTTTCAAATTGCTTCCATGGCCCAACTTAATTTGCATAAGAAACCCATTGGGCTTTTAAATGTTAACAATTTCTTTACAGGTCTGATAGCTTTTATGGATTATGCTATGCAGAAGAATTTCATATCAAGAGTGGCACGGCGAATCATAATATCCGCAACAACTGCTGAAGAATTGCTAGATAAAATACAAGCTTTTGTTCCTGAACCAGATCCAGCAATGATTCAGATAGACTGGACACGACAGTCTTTTCCGACCAGTTCACTCCCATAATGGTCCTCTACTCACCCTGTTGAAGTATTGTGGAAGAAAGAAGCGATCTGATCCGTTTTTCTTGTCCTTTAGTTTTATTATCAGCATTTTCTTTCGCGTTTCAGTTTTTCTTTTCAAGGAATTTCTTTTCTTATAAGATAGTTTTGTCCATGCTGATATTAAAACCATGGGACAATGCCTTTAGGTTGGAATGGCTGAGTAAAGAGTAATTTTTATTACTCTTGAGACGCATCCTATTAGGTCTACTAGGCATAACATTTTGGGGTAGTTAAGCTTTAACCTTATTTGGATGACATATCTCATAAGGGAATCTATATTTACTGAAGAAAATATTAGATGAACCTTGGATATTGATTCCAAACATCCGTTCCCTTTACATAATTTGTCAGTGTTATTGTCATCATCAAGATTCACTCATCTTATCGAAGTTTAAATTTTTGCACTCACCTATTATGAAAATTCACACTTTCGAAGAAAATTATTCCAATTTCAATTACTTTCATATAAATTTCGCTCGAGATCCTAAGGAAAGCTCCTTAGCCTCAAAATCAATTTTCATCATCGGGGTTTTAAGGATGGAACCTTTGCCTCGAAAACAATCAATTTTCATCATCGGGGTTTTAAGGATGGAACCTTTGCCTCGAAATCAATCAATCAATCCGAGGTTTTAAGGATGGAACCTTTGCCTCGAGAACAATCAATCATTCAGTCCATCTTACAACGATAGAACCTTTCCTATCGTTAGAGGTTCCAAGGACCTTTCCTTAAACCTCAAACAAACAATCAATCATTCAGTCCATCTTACAACGATAGAACCTTTCCTATCGTTAGAGGTTCCAAGGACCTTTCCTTAAACCTCAAACAAACAATCAATCATTCAGTCCATCTTACAACGATAGAACCTTTCCTATCGTTAGAGGTTCTAAGGACCTTTCCTTAAACCTCAAACAAACAATCAATCATTCAGTCCATCTTACAACGATAGAACCTTTCCTATCGTTAGAGGTTCTAAGGATCTTTCCTTAACCTCAAACAAACAATCAATCATTCAGTCCATCTTACAACGATAGAACCTTTCCTATCGTTAGAGGTTCTAAGGACCTTTCCTTAAACCTCAAACAAACAATCAATCATTCAGTCCATCTTACAACGATAGAACCTTTCCTATCGTTAGAGGTTCTAAGGACCTTTCCTTAAACCTCAAACAAACAATCAATCATTCAGTCCATCTTACAACGATAGAACCTTTCCTATCGTTAGAGGTTCTAAGGACCTTTCCTTAACCTCAAACAAACAATCAATCATTCAGTCCATCTTACAACGATAGAACCTTTCCTATCGTTAGAGGTTCTAAGGAACTTTCCTTAAACCTCAAACGAACAATCAATCATTCAGTCCATCTTACAACGATAGAACCTTTCCTATCGTTAGAGGTTCTAAAGAACTTTCCTTAAACCTCAAACGAACAATCAATCATTCAGTCCATCTTACAACGATAGAACCTTTCCTATCGTTAGAGGTTCCAAGGACCTTTCCTTAAACCTCAAACAAACAATCAATCATTCAGTCCATCTTACAACGATAGAACCTTTCCTATCGTTAGAGGTTCTAAGGAACTTTCCTTAAACCTCAAACAAACAATCAATCATTCAGTCCATCTTACAACGATAGAACCTTTCCTATCGTTAGAGGTTCTAAGGAACTTTCCTTAACCTCAAACAAACAATCAATTATTTAGTCCATCTTACAACGATAGAACATTTCCTATCGTTAGAGGTTCTAAGGACCTTTCCTTAAACCTCAAACAAACAATCAATCATTCAGTCCATCTTACAACGATAGAACCTTTCCTATCGTTAGGGGTTCTAAGGACCTTTCCTTAAACCTCAAACAAACAATCAATCATTCAGTCCATCTTACAACGATAGAACCTTTCCTATCGTTAGGGGTTCTAAGGACCTTTCCTTAAACCTCAAACAAACAATCAATCATTCAGTCCATCTTACAACGATAGAACCTTTCCTATCGTTAGAGGTTCTAAGGACCTTTCCTTAAACCTCAAACAAACAATCAATCATTCAGTCCATCTTACAACGATAGAACCTTTCCTATCGTTAGAGGTTCTAAGGACCTTTCCTTAAACCTCAGAGTTTAGGCGGCGAGAAGGTTTTCAATGCCTAGCTAAGCTGGACGAAATTTGGTAACTAACTTTGCATACATCATGTCCTATGAAGCATGCAAAGGGGGGCAGCTGTTGACACCCAATTTCGTCCGGCCATTAAAATAATTTTAAAAAAAATTAAATAAAAAAAATTAAATAAAAAAATGTATTATTATTATTATTGTTATTATTATTACTAATTTTTTTTTAATTAGTTTAAAATATATATATTTTTTTAAGATTTGATATATGTGTGTATATGTGTATGTTTGAAAGAAAAAAAAGAAAACTCCATAAAAATGACAAAATTTAAAAGTTTGAGGTAAAAATGACAAAATTAAGAAGTTTCAGGTAAAATTGACAAATTCTGAAAGTTCCAGGAGCATTTGGCAGTTTGTCACATAAAATTTTGAGCCTGCCGACGTTTTTGGCTCAAATTGACAGAAAACGACAAAATTGTCAAAATCAGAAGCTTCAGGAACTTATCCAGAGGCTGAGAGACGTAAAGGACTAAAACTGTCATTTTACCAATTTAAGAGATAAGTTTGGATTTTTTTATTAATTTATCCATCAACAGTTCAGCTAAACTTCCTCTATAAATAGCCCCCCAAATTTTGTGCTGAACACAGAAAAAAATAGCAAAAAAACTTAGAGCTCCGTTTTAAAAAAAAGAGAAAATTACAGCCCTTAGCCCCAGCCCTCTTCCCTTCTTCCCCAGAAAGCCAAATTTTTTTTTTTTCACTGCTGTTCCCTCTCTCTCTCTCTCTCTCTCTCTCTCTCTCTCCGCCGTGCCCCTCGCTGCCCGCCGCCGCCGCCGTCCCTCCGCCTCGCCGCCCTCGCCGCCGCGCCGCCTCGCCGCCTCGCCGCCCCGCCGCGCCGCCAACTGCCCCTGCCTCCCTCCCCCTTCGCGCGCGCCTTCGCGTCTCTGTTCTTCAGATTCAAAAACTTGTTTTGAAAGGTGAAACCTTGATTCCATACTTCATCTTTTCAATTTCTTTCAATTTGGTCACTAACCTTTTATTTTTGTTCCTGCAGAATAAATTACTAACCTTTTTAATTTTTACTTGTTTATTTATTTGTTAATTATTGTTATTATTACTAATCTTCTTTTTATTGTTGTTATTAACTTACTAACAACTAACTTTTAATATTATTATTGTTACTAACCTTTTAATTTTTGCATTATTACTAACTTTTATAATTGTTGTTAACAATTAATTAACTTTTATTATTGTTGTTAATTAATTAATTTAATTAACTTGACTAACTTTTTATTATTGTTGTTAATTAATTAATTAACTTGACTAACTTTTTATTATTGTTGTTAATTAATTAATTTAATTAACTTGGCTAACTTTTTATTATTGTTATTAATTAATTAATTTAATTAACTTGGCTAACTTTTTATTATTGTTATTAATTAATTAATTTAATTAACTTGGCTAACTTTTTATTATTGTTGTTAATTAATTAATTAATTAATTAACTTGACTAACTTTTTATTATTGTTGTTAATTAATTAATTTAATTAACTTGACTAACTTTTTATTATTGTTGTTAATTAATTAATTAACTTGACTAACTTTTTATTATTGTTGATAATTAATTAATTTAATTAACTTGACTAATTTTTTTTTTATTATTGTTGTTAATTAATTAATTTAATTAACTTGGCTAACTTTTTATTATTGTTATTAATTAATTAATTTAATTAACTTGGCTAACTTTTTATTATTGTTATTAATTAATTAACTTGGCTAACCTTTTATTATTATTGTTAATTAATTAACTTGACTAACTTTTTATTATTATTGTTAACAATCAATTAAACTTGGCTAATTTCTATTATTGTTGTTAATTACTTTAATCAACTTTGCTAACCTTTATTATTATTTATTTTTAAAATGGATGGCCAAAAAGCCCCACTTTATTTTATTTAATTCACCTTTACCCTTTACTAATAAATAAATAAATGAAAATTAAAAGAAGGTTATTTTGTAATTAATTATTAAGGCTAATAAAAAAATCATTTTTAAAAGCCAATTATTTTTATTTTTTTTATTTTATTATTTCTTTAAAAATAACAAAGTTGACTTTTTATTCCTTTTTTTAAATTAATAAATAGAAATAATTAAATAATTCCAAAAATACAAATCAATTCTGTTTTTTAAATATATCTTTAAAGTAATAATAATTAAAAATTCAAGAAAAATTCAATAAAATTATGATTTAATTAATAATTAATTAAATAATTAAAATAAAAATTAAACTCCATGACCAAATGATCCGCCAGGATCCATGGCTTGGAAATATTTTTTTAAATAAAATATATTAATAAATTTTCCTTTATTATTAAGAAATAAAAACTTTGGACTAATATTTTTACTTATCTCTTTATCCAACAATATATTAATTATTTATTAAAAGAATAAAATATAACTTTTTTTAGTTTTCTTTATTAAAAAGAATAAAAAGAGTAAATTTTGGGTTAATATTTTTCAGTAATATTTTATTTATTTCTTTTAAAATATAACTTTTTTTTAGTTTTCTTTATTAATAAAAAGAATAAAAAGAGTAAATTTTGAGTTAATATTTTTCAATAATATTTTATTTATTTATTTTAAAATATAATTTTTTTAGTTTTCTTTATTAATAAAAAGAATGAAAAGAATAAAAATTTTGGGTTAATATTTTATTCAGTAATATTTTACTTATTAAAAGATATAACTTTTTGTTTCCTTTATAAAAATCTTAATCAAATAATTTCAAAATAATACAAAATAAAACAAAAATAATTGAATTTTCTCTTAAATATTTTTGACTTATTGATTAGATATATTTTCAGAAATATAAATTAAAATTAAAAAAAAAATCTTTCATCAAACAAAGAAGAATATAAAAATAAAAATATCAAGACTTTTGTTTTAAAATACATATAAGTTTTCGGTTAAATAATCTTTTATTCCAAAATAAATTAAATAAATATCAAAACTTTTCTTCTTTTGTTTAAAATTTTTGGTTCTCTTAATAAAAAAAAATAATAAAAAAATAATAAAAAAAATAATAAAAAAATAATAAAAAAAATAATAAAAATTTTTAGTTCATGGTATATTGGCTGGAAACTGTCTCGTGCCCGCTTTTGAGCTGCTTCACCTGGTGAAGAGGGTCTGGCTGAGTAACAACGCCCCGTACCATGATCAAAATTTTTATTTTTAAACTCTTTAATTCTTTTAAATTAACTTCTTATTAAATAAAAATTAATTATTATTTTTTTTAATTCTTTTATAAATTGAGTAATCCTTTAAAATAATAAATATCTTTCATTAAACAAGAAAAACAAAAAAAGTAAACAAGAAAAAAAAAGAAAGATAAGAAAAATAAAAGAAAGATAAGAAACAAAAATAAAAGAAAGATAAGAAAGAAAAGGAAGATAAAAAAAATATAAAAGAAAAGATAAGATAAGAAAAGAAAGAAAGAAAAGACAAGAAAAATAAAAGAAAGATAAGAAAGAAAAATAAAAGAAAGATAAGATAAAGAAAAAAAGGAAATATAAGAAAAAGAAAAGAAAGATAAAAGAAAGAAAAAGAAAAAGCAAAGAAAGAAAGAAAAGAATAAAAAAGAAAGAAAAGAAAAGAAATTAAAAGAAATTAAAAAAAAAGAAGTAAAAATAAGTAAAAAAAGAAGAAAAAGAAAGAAAGTAAAAAAAGAAGTAAAAAATATAAAGATAAATTTTTTAGTTAGTATTAAAAATCATTCATAAACAAAAAGAATTACCATTTAAAAATTAATTTCATAATAATAAGAATTAAATAATTACGATAAATCAATTTCCATATCCGGATGATCCGGTAGGATCTACGGTTTGGAAAATATCAAACTTTTTAAAATAAACAAATTAAATAAACAGATAAAAATCCATATTTTTACAATATGGATAAAATTGTTTAAAATTTCACCAAATTCCGTGTCCAAATGACTCGGCAGAGTCCATGGTTCGGAATCAAAATCTTCCGTGTCCAAATGACTCGGCAGAGTCCATGGTTCGGAAGTATAAAATTCTATACAAATTAATTTCCAAAAATCCGCATTCAACTAATTCAGTTAAAATTTCTAGTTTGAAAATTAACTGAATTTTTTTTTTAAGCAAAGTAAAACAAAATTAAAATCAACTAAGGTGCCAATTTTGGGCGCTATAACAATATTGTTTTAGCGTAACCGTACTCCCGATCCCCGAACTCTCGCAGACCATATTTTAAGGTATCCAATCGACCTGAGCGAAAACCGATTGGTGGCGACTCCAGAAAACCCGACGTTGCCACATTAGGTCAACTTAAGAGTTAAATTATAGAACAATTATGGATAAACAATATAGTTTGAGCATAGATTTTTGTGTAATACCTTGTAAATTCAATAACCACATTATATTTCAGCTAGTTCAGATCAAATCAGTTTAAGGGAAGTTTTCCCCAAACTTCTCTTTTCTTGGTAGTTGACAATAGATAAAATAACACTACTCATACAAGGAATATGGGTAAATTTCATAAAAAGTCCTGTCTTAAACCTTTAACTTTCATTTGAAGTTGGTCCTCAACCTCTATATCATTGCATATTGGTCCCCAATCTTTATAATTCATTGCATATTAGTCTATAACTTTAACAAATACTGAATTGACACAAAAATATAATTTACAGAGAGAAAAAACTGATAGTAATTTAAATGACCTATTTTTAACTATTAAAAAATTATGATACAAATTAAATTTATAAGAAAACAGTTATAAAATAATTTAAATTCTAGCTTTTACATATCCATCTAATATTAAATTTTATATTATAATTTAAACTATTTAGTAACCATTTAGCAAAAGGGACAAAACCTCCACTCAGCTTTTCGCTAGAGGCAAATCTTCAACCATTGTCTTTTTTGCAATTAAATTGGTTACCAATGTTACCTTTTGAGCAGATATTGGCTATTACTATTTTTTTTATTGAGATATATGATAATTTAGAGTATTTTGATAATGTGACAATGTACGCAGTGTGTATATGTGACAAATTTATGTACAAAAAAATATAAAATACCTAACTTAGCCCATAAACTTTTATCCAATACTACAAATCCCCCCTAAACTCAATTTTTTCTCCCTTCCATCATCATCTTCCTCCTCTTCTCTCTCCAATGAAACCAAACTAGCAACTGAAAAACCATGGCTTCTACAGGGACCATTGCCACAAAAATTTGGGCTCTGGACGAAAAGGAAGGACGTGCCTTTGACAGATAAAGCCGCTGCGAAAATCTGAACTAGATATATTTTTGAACCAGATGCTTTAAACCTGGGCAAACCTTTTTTTTTTTTTTTTCTCAATTAAAGCAATCCCTGGAGGAGGCCAAAATCGCGAAACAATTGTAGGCCTTCTCTTTAGCCGCGATTGAGCTCGAAATTGGCAACTGAACCAGATCAACAGGCTTCAATTAGAATTGATACTGGCCATCGCTGAGAAGCCACTGCTACTCAAGGAGGAGAGCTGGGATCCTCGATAATTGACGACAACAAGACTTCAATCCCAAAATTCAGAGCTGAAACCCTAATCCTAGTATTAACCGCCGAATCGATACAAAGTCCTGCCCTACCTTTTCAGTGCATAAACCACATCCATCGCCAGCACCGTCTTCCTCCAGGCGTGCTCGGTCTAGGTCACGATGTCACAAATTACATTATCCAGGAAGATTTTTTAGCAATCTACGAGTATCTTCAAAGATTTTGAGCATGCCGCTTTATGCCGTCACGACTGGCAAGACGGCGAAATGACGGCTTGGTGATCCCCTGGATGTTCTGCGCTTCCTGAACCCTTCCCACCCTTTCCTCTTCCTTACATTTTCTTGGATTCAGACGAGCTTCCACGGAAAGTTCAAAGTTGATTTTTTTTTTTAAATTTTTAAGTGATATTATTGTTACTTTAGGGACCTATGTGCATTAATGGATATAGTTCAGGTATAAATTTTGTAATTTATCCATAAGGATGGTAATTAGGTGGCTTTTCTATTTCTATTATTCAACAAATATAATGAAATATTCTAAAATTAACGGAATATTCTCTCTGTTAGTTCTATAAGTGGCTAATTCACCCACTTTCAAAATTGTAGGGGTTAACATCATAATTAACGAAAACTTTAATAGTTTTTTCAACTGTAAAGACGCTTTGGTGGCTGATGTTTCTTAGGGAAAAAAGTTAAGTGGGTGATTTGCTCATTTTGTCTCATTGTTTTCTTATAAATTTAATATATGTCATAATTTGACTCTATAAACTATTTAAACTATTAATTTTTTTTCTCTATCAATCAAGTTTTTATACTAATTCAGTAGAGTAAATTGTACTTGTGGCTTCTAATATTTTATTATTGTACAGTTTTAGACTCTATCCTACATTTTTTGTATGGGACATCCTCAATTTCCTAAATGTTTACTATTTTGGACCTTTCATGGATGGAAACCGTTAATACGGATGGAAAACACAACCATGGCATGCTAGCGCATGCGATTTACCTCGATGACACAATAATTAACTGTTGGCAATGATGTGTAAAAGAAGAAAAGTAATAAAAAAGGAAAAATATATTTAAAAAAAAAAGAAAAATAATAATAAAAGAGAAGAAAAATGAAAAAAAAAACCCAGTTGTTGGCCATTCCGTCTTCCACCTAGACCTCTCTTTCTTCCTCCTGCCCCTGCCACCTTTGGGCTCTGCCTCAGCCCTAATCCCCTTTGTCAATACCCTCCGTCTTCATCTCTGGCAAGATCTAGTCTCCATCTACTAGGGCTGGAAGGCTGCCCCACTTCCTGTAATGAGTTCGTCCTCCCCTACACCACAAGTACTAATTATAATTAATAACATTGCAGTAGGGGGTGTGCATAAAACCTGGTCAACTCGTAAAACCGGTTGCTCCAAACCAAACTGAATTGATAGCGATGCTGGTTTTATGTGGGTTAGGGTCGGGGCGGGCAGTGAAAAAGTGAACTCGATCATTCATGTAGGGCGGGGGCGGGTTCCAATTGTAAAGTCTGTATAAACTTGTTCTAATTCACTTTTTTCCTCAATTCATAAATTCTAATCCCTAATAACATGATAACAGTCCTCAGAACTCACTTTTTTCTCTCCTGTAGCATGATTTATTTTTTACTTATTTATAACTGTTTTGAATAGAAATTCACATGAGTCTTTGGTTGTTTTATACACATCTAGTTTCCATTGTTGAGTATTAAAATTGGCCAATATGACATACATATAGGTTAGGGAGGAAAGAGATAGAAAATAAAAGAGAATAATTAGATTATTCAATTACTTATGCAGGTTACTACAAGTTTTTTTTGTTTATAATATATAAAATTTTTCCTGTGAGTGTGAGCTTTTACGATTGAATTTTCTTGTTTGCTTATTGATATCAAAGTTATTTGAGTTTTGAGATCATTATTTGAAACCAAAGTAAGTTTAAACCATACTTTTTATTTTTTTGTAGGTTTTTATTTTGTATTATTGTTATACAATTGATTTGTCTTTTTGAGAGTTTTAGGCACATGAAATTTTATTTGAATTGAGACATTTTTTTATATAAATTAAAACTTGAAGTATGATTGTATGTTTTTTTTTACTTATTTTATAACTGTTTTGGATTAAAAAAAAGTTACATTACATGAAAATATAAAAACCTGGTCATACCAAACTAATCCGAACTGATTTTTATGCAATTTGGGTTGTCACTGAGTTTAAGGGCATGCAAGTAGGGTTGGGTAGTTAACTAGGGAACCTGGTCAGTTATGCAAGTAAGGCCGGGGTTGAGTTGAAACCCAATCATACTTAACCCACGAGCACCCTTACATGGTAGATCATTCATCAATTCCGTGGCAAGACGACATGGTGGCGACGCTGGTTTTTTCCCGGGTAGGCCACATGGTGACATTGGCGCTAGTGAACATTCCTAATTGGAGCAAAAACTAATGGGTCAACTCAATGGAAATGGTGCACGAGTAATTGGATGAGGGTTTGGACGACGACAAGTTAGCAATGGTCCCACTGCACAAGTATGTAACTTGGAGTAAGAAATTTGGTGGTGCTTTTGTATTTGAGGGAGTAGGTCGGACCCTTAAGGGCAAGACATGAGGCAGATCAAGGATGCAATGTGGAGACAAACAAGCTCCAATGGTTAATTATGAATTCGCATTTACTTCATTAAATTGGTGGTTAATTATAATTGTCGAAGGCAGTGGGGGAGGGAGGAGGAATGAAAGGTCTGGGTGGAAGACAAAGTGATGGAAGTTTTTTTTTCTTTCCTTTTTTTTATTATTATTTTTCTTTGTTTCCACATAATTGCTAGTAATTGATTATTATACCACCATGGCAAACCGCGCACATTAGGTGCCACAATGGCATTGTTAGTCCACATTAAGGGTTTTCGTTCATAAAAGATCCAAAATGGTACTCCTTCCGTTTCACAAATGTTGACTTAAATATATTCATTTTAATTGTATTGTAAAAAATTTTAAAAAAATATATTTATAAACTAGAGTCTTTAAGATACTATTTTCATATAAAAAGTTTATATTTGAATAAAAAATTTTGAAATAAAAAAATCATGAATTAATTGTTGTAAATAGCAAAGATAACAAGCTTTGAAGATGGATGTAATATATTTTTAGGAGGTTAGGGACGTCATATACGAAAAATGTTGGATAGGGTCTAAAACAGTACAATAATAAAGGGTTAGGGGCCACAAATGTAATTTACTCTAATTCAGTATTGACTAAAGCTATCTAGGATTGATATTCAAAGAAGTCGGGACCAATATGCAATATCATGGAGAATAAGGATCCATTTGTAATAGAAGTTAAAGATTTGGGGCTTTTGGTGTAATTTAGTTGATATCAGTCAATTGAATTCTACGAATATAAAATTAAAAAGGAATAAAAAAATCCATTCAAAAAACCTTTTCCCCTCCAAAATTAACCGGCACTTCATCCAGAGTCCAGACCCACTTCCCACTCGGCTGTAACTACATGCATATCGCCAAACTAAAAAACTTTTAACTTTCATCTTTCATCCTTTCACCATCTCTTCCGAACCCGCACGTCGTTTCGTTTCCTTCAGATTCCAACCTAATAATCTGATTTCCTCGATGAACTTGTGCTGCTGCTGCTGATCTCAACTTGGAGTTTTGAATTCCTAATTCCTCGGGTAAAGTTAATGAATCGCGACGGCGTCCCCTCCCAGACGGAGGTCCAGGCGACGGCGAAAAAGAAGGCCACCGTTTCTCGAAGCTGGATTTCGATCGACCGAAGTGGGCAGAGCTCGATTCTCGATGTGGACAAGTACGCTGTAATGCGCCGCGTGCAGATTCACGCAAGGGATTTTCGAATTCTGGATCCCTTGCTGTCTTACCCCTCGACGATTCTTGGCCGAGAAAGAGTCATTGTTCTTAACTTGGAGGTGGTGTCCTCCCTTTTTTTTTTTTTTTTTAAATTTCCACGGTTAAGATTGGTTAATTTTAGCACGCTGGCAGTTCCATTTCTCATTCTCTTCAATGGTATGGGTTTCAGCATATTAAAGCGATAATCACTGCAGATGAGGTGAGCTCTCTCTCTCTCTCTCACTCTCTCTGCTTCGGAATTAGGAGTGGGTGATCAAGTTGGTTTTGATTTTGAAGTAATTCTGCGTTCTTTTATGGCAGATATTGGTTAGAGACCCACTGGATGATAATGTAATCCCGATAGTTGAAGAGCTACAAAGGCGATTGCCTCAATTCTGTATCACAGTGCAGGGTCAGGGAGACGAAGAAGAGCGCCCAGAATGGCAGAATGATGATGCGGAAGGTGATAAGTTTAATAATTCAGTGAACCTCTTCTATTATTGTCCGTTGATTACAAGACATCAATGGTTGCGAGCATGTACTGTTGTTGTCGAGGCTTTAATTTGTCTATTCATTGCTTTTGTCTTCTCTAGAGTCTCCATTCGAATTCAGGGCGTTAGAAGTTGTGTTGGAGGCAGTATGTAGCTTTCTCGACGCACGTACAAGGGAATTGGAGACAGATACGTATCCTGCTTTAGATGAGTTGACTTCAAATGTAGGAGTTAAACCTTTGCTGGATGAATTTTTCCTATCAAACTTTGGCTTTAAAACCACTAGTAGGATGGATGTTAAGTTGGCTGTAAGAAGTGAACTTATTTTTGTTTTGGCATTTAATCTCGATGATTAAAAGTCAGTAACCTCTTTTTTTGGTGGTTCTGCAAGAAATAATTTAATCTTTGTACCCAAATTTCTACTGCATCCAGGCTAAAGAAATTTCAATAACTTTGTACTGCCTAAAGCTTATAGGACAGTCGGATGCATAACGTGTTAAGGTTACATGCAGATTAGCAGCCTTAATTTGGATCGAGTACGTAAATTAAAAGGTGCTATGACAAGGTTGACCAATAGAGTTCAAAAGGTATGCTGGTATCTCTCTTTCATCTGTACTGTATACCTAATGTTGCCTGCTGATAAATTATGTTTTCTAATGACCAAGTCACCTTAATCAAGAATAGTTTTTTTCTAGCTTTTTTATTAGCCGACAGCCCTGGTTCTTTTTCCACTAAAAGAAACTTCATTTGAGGGCTTTCTACAGCAAATAGTTTAGCCCTACAGCACTTCGGCTATGATGAGCTTCATCAGCCACATGAGCTTTAATGATTTCATATGATTTTTTACCAACATGCATAAACTTCTTACCAGAATGTTCCATTCATCATTAACGTTTGAGTCAGTTTCATATGGATCGCTGTTATTTCATTTTCTCACATCACGAGCATTCTACAACTGAATAAAATCAATTTGCCCTGTTTTTTGTCTCCTAGACATTGTAAAATGTTGGCATGAAACTATCGCTTTCCCAACACGGTGCTTTTACATGTGATGAACAATTTTTCATTCTTGTTTTAAAGCCTGCATTAGTTAAACCAAATATAGGTTTTTCTCATTTTGAGAACATTGGTTTGAGGTTTAAGAAGAAATGAAGAAATTTAGAACATTCACTGCAAGAGATAGAACAGATTAGATAATTGTGAGTGTTCAGTCATCTTTTTATTTTATTTTTTTTCCTAAATGTATGACAGGTAAAAATAGGATGAAGTGCTGTAAGTGTGGAATCATTAAAAATTAGTAATGTAATTGATAAAATGAAACATTAGTGACCCACAGGAAATTGGTGTAAACATATGTGACCAGTGGTGCCCTTCATCCCGTGAACTTTCAATATCCTTGGAAGGCGTCTGTGCAAAGTGAATACACTTAAAAGGCACAACGGAAGAATCTTTTGCATGTGTTTGTGGTGGCTGGGTGGGGGAGGGAAGGGGTGGATGGTTCAGTCCCTACAGTTTTTGACATCTTATCCTAAAACTTTGCCGTGCCTAGGTAAGGGATGAGCTTGAACAACTTCTAGATGATGATGATGATATGGCAGACCTTTACCTATCAAGAAAGTTGGCCGATACATCTTCACCCCATAGTGGTTCTTGTATTCCAAACTGGGCTCTTCGCTCTCCTACTTCGGGCTCAAAAGTATCAAAGTCAAGCAAGACAAGTGTTATAACCGTTCAAGAGGAGAATGATGTTGAGGAGCTAGAAATGTTGCTCGAGGTTATATTTGTATTCTATTTGTTCTGGCTTCTGTTTTGTTTCTCTAAAAGCTGAGGTAGCATCTGGGATGCCTGGCTGTCATGGATTTCGAAATCTGAAGCCTTGTATACCAAATTTCGCAGGCTTACTTTACGGAAATTGAAGGCACTTTGAACAAATTAACAACAGTGTGCCCTCTATCATTGGAGTAGATGCTGAATTCTTTTGAATTTAATGATGAATCACTCTTACATGCTAGTATATTTTTCTTCCAGGTGAGAGAATATGTTGAGGACACAGAGGACTACATTAATATCCAGGTGAGCAGTTGGAAGCGTTGTACTTATTGTAGTATTTACTAAGATGGAGAAAGATGCATTGCAATGGTCCAGAATGGATCCCAATCTCCAAATTGATAACATTTTTTTTTTGTAAAGACAATAAGTACTTTTGGTAGATGCAGTGCCTTGTATAATTCGAATGCAGCATAAAACCTGTTCATTGACAATTTAATTCACGTCTGTTGGCAGCTTGATAACCATCGAAACCAGCTAATTCAGGTACTTCTATAAGATCAACCTAATTTGTTTATCTTCTGGTATCCTTAACCTGTATTGCGTCTGCTGGCCGAGTTCCTGAATTCCTACAATATATCTGTTTCCTTGACTCAAGGTTGCAACATTTCAAATAGCAACCTAAATATATAGTTGGACTTTTGCAATGTGGCAGCTGGAGCTATTCCTAAGCTCTGGGACTGTGTGTCTCTCTATTTATTCTCTGGTGGCGGCAATTTTTGGAATGAATATTCCCTATACATGGAAGGAAGACCATGGCTACATGTTTAAATGGGTGAGTTTATTACTTCAAATCAATGTGTCACAGGTTCAACTAGAAGCCAAACTTTGTCATAAGACATTTCCATCTATCTTAAGAGCATTGACCATATTGATTTCTTGTGTTTCTTCAAATTAGGTGGTCATCTTTACTGGGTTACTCTGTGCTTCGCTTTTCACTGTGATAATTTCTTATGCACGGCACAAAGGTGTTGTTGGGTCATAATATGCATAGAGAAATCTCTCCCGTTAGAAAGGTTAAGCTTGGCAAGTCAGGCTCTGATGGCTTTCCGCTCCTGGGTGCATGACTCATCCTGTACATAGGTTCTCAGCTCGGCCTGAGCATGGCCGGCATCAAGTGAAATGAGACATCGTTTAAAGCAGAACATGAAAATTCGTTCACTGTGATTTTATGTTGGCATACTTGTGTAAATAGAGAGAGTAATGCCTTGTTTGGAGTTAGCGTTAGCAATTAGTATCAGACTTCTGAAAAAGTTATCTAAGGTAGCTTTTAGTTTTTAGCTTTAACAGTTTAATTTTCATTGTTAATAAATTATCTAAAACTTTAACATTGATATAAAATATTCTTCCCAAATAAGTCCCAAGTAAAAGAAAACTGCTTGAGATTTTGTGAGGATTGGATAATATGGCTTAGGACTTAGGAGGTAGCCCCTGACAGTCTGGAGTGGGTCTGTCCCATGATTGGGAATTTGGAGGAAGTGCCACTAAGATTTGTTGTCCACCGACAATTGAGTGTTTACTACTTTGCCTGAAATTCATTTACTCGTTGGAACTGAAATCAATCGTAGTCCTACATCTTAATGCCAAGTTTCGTGCATTTGTTGTCTAAATTAGGTGTTAGGGTCATAAAAACTCCATTGGGATTTTGAGTTTTCCCTGTTAGATACTTTGGTGCTACTTAGTTAGATTAGTCACATTTATAGATGACACATCTCAACAAAAGAAAATCTAAAGATTGTAACATAAGCACGGAGAAGTGTAGAATTGTCACTAATATTTGCTTGATAAAGCAAGTTTATTAATATTTTCTTGTTGTAAATCTGTGACTAACATTTCTTGTTGGGAGCAATTTTGTCACTTTTTGTTAAAATCTGTGACTCACAAATGGGGTTCTATTGATGCAAGAGGAGCTAAAATTGGAGGCAATGCGGTTCTGGAATAAAGGATCGACTGCAATTGTGGTACAAGTTGTCAAGCTTTGATGGGGAAAGTGAAAATAAAAATGCTCATTTGCATGTTACGAAAGATTGTAGTAACTAGGGGTTAATGAAAAAACTTTCAAAAATTAGTTTAAGAGTTGTATCATAGAATATTCTCAAAATAAATGAAATATTTGTACAATTTAAAGGCTAGTGGTAAAATTACTCCCAACAGATAATATCAATGACCAATTTGCAACAAAAAAAATAATGGTGCACCGCATCGAGCAAATGCTAGTGACAATTTTCCACCTTCTCCTATAAGCAACCTATAGTGCTCCTGTGCTATGTATTATTTCCCATCATTCGTAAGTAGTAACCCTAGATCTTGCACTTCAAACAACTAAGTGCAATGTTTTTTTTTTCTTCTAAATAACAACTAAGTGCAATGTTAAATAAGAGAAAACCAAATTATAAATGAATTCAAATTCATAAGCTTCCTCACATACAGACACCTAAACATTTTTTTTTTCTGGAATACTAAATATCATTAAATGAAAGAATAGTACATGGTTACGATTGGCTCAAACATGAGAGAAAACATAAAAATAACAACCAGACTATAATATAAGCTAACATTGTATGACAGCTTATTTCAAGAAAATAAAAAAAGAACATTATATGACAGCTTTACATCACTCAAAGTTCTCAAACTCAACGTGACTGGAACAGATACACACATCAAATACCTAAACAAATAAACAATTACAATAATATCACCCACACTACACGTACAACTTGCGGTTAATTACCTAAACAAATGGTGAACAGGAAAGTTAAAGAAAACAAATGGAGAAATACGAGTTTTTAGTCAGCTTTAAACCTTTTGTTAAGGATTTAGAATACAAAAGTTTTAATGGGATTCATTTCTTAATTTATGAAATATTCTGAAAATTCATGTGGTTGATAGACCTTGTTAAGGAAAGCCTCAATCTATTGTCACAATAATACACCTTAAATCTAATCCAGTCGACAAAAGTCCATGCATTATAACTTTAAGGGGTAAAATCCATATTTAGTCTCCTAACTTTAAGGGCCGTCCTAATGTGGTCCCTTAACTCAAAAAGTGGCTCTTAAAGTTCTCTAACTTAACTTAAGTGTCCTATTTTGGTCCCTACCGTTAGTTCTAACGTTATTTTGGATGAAAATTGCCTACGTGGCACGTATATTGCCACGTGGCAGTCTATTTTATGATAAGAAGTGATTAGATTGGAAGAACAATAAAGTTCAAGCTAAAATTGACACAAAAAGTAATTTTAGGGACCTAAAACGATAGTTAATCCAATCTTCCCCATCGCTACCCCACTCCGATCAATCGCCGCCGCCCCTCTCCCTCTCTCCGCCGACGCCCTATCTTCCTTCTTCTCGACCGACACTCCACCTTCCCCCCTTTCATCCACAGCCCCGCCAGTCACAGCTCCACCTCCAACCCCTCGCCGCCTCGTCTTACTCTACAGCCGCTGCCTAGGGAAAGGCTCGATTGCGATTTGTCACTTGCATCCCATTGTCTCCTCCTCCACCGCCAAAGCCGCCTGTCCACCTAAAGGTCGACCTTGTCATCTCCACCGTTGAAGCCGCCCGTCCATCTGATTCTCTTCTTGTTCAATCCGACAATCAGTCAGTAGAGATGTGACTGGCGGGGCTATGGATGAAGGGGGAAGGTGGAGCGTCGGTCGGGAAGAAGGAAGATCCAATGTCAGCGGAGAAAGGGAAAGGAGCGGCGGTGGCGATCGAATCGGAGAAGGGCGGCGATAGGGAAGATTGGGTTGACTATCCTTTTAGGTCCCTAAAATTACTTTTTGTGTCAATTTTAGCTTGAACTTTATTGTTCTTCCAATCTAATCACTTCTTATCATAAAAGAGACTGCCACGTGGCAATATACGTGCCATGTAGGCAATTTCTATCCAAAATAACGGTAGAACTAACAGTAGGGACCAAAATAGGAAACTTAAGTTGAGTTAGGGGATTTTAAGAGTCACGTTTTGAATTAAGGGACCACATTAGGACGATCCTTAAAGTTAGGGGACTAAATATAAAATTTACCCTAATTTTAAGGTTGGAGATTCAAACCTCAATTTACAAATGCATAAAAACATTTATTGAGATAAAAATATAAAAACATTTATTAAGAACCAAGATAACATAGACTTGAGCCTATACCTCGTTTAGGAGTAGATAAATGAATCCACTCCTAATTGTAAATGTGCTTGTATGCAATAGATCTATGTTAAAAAAAAAATGAAGTTGCAATAGTCCCAGATGACACACAACAGTATGCTTGTTAATTTACACTATAATGATTTAAGGAAGGGCATTTGTGGTCTTCTAATTTTGTCAACTTTACCACTTCAGTTCTAAAACTACTCAAGTTGCCAATAAAGTCCTCTAACATTTATTTCATAAGCTCTGTTAGTTGTATAACTATTGAAACTGCCATGTGTTTGATGGAATTGCCAGATGACACTTAACGCCATTTTAACTTACAATGGGCTGCAAAGAAGGAGAATCAAGAGTAAACAACCTGGTGCCAATCTGATTCTCTCTCAAGAGAAAGACAAAACACGCCTCTGATACGCACCCCCAAATCTTCTATTCTTCGATCTCACATTTTTCCAGCTCACCATCCATCACTGCTTTCAGGCAACAATTTTCATGCTCCTTGAATTGCAGTCACATATCTCCTATCTGACTATTGTTCATGTGATCCACGTGGCTTGATTGATAGCCTTTCTCACTTGTTTCTTTTTTCACCCTAGGGTTTAATCACAAATTGCTTTGTTACAAAGCTAAAGAACGCCTCTTTGAGACTATCTATGCTAGTTGTGTGAAGTTCCAACTGCCACAACTCTTGTTCAATCTTTAATAGGTGGGATTTGGTGTTTTGAATGATTCAAGCTCCTTGGTTTATGCAACTGTACTTGTTCAAATAGTACAATCAAGTTCACCCGACTCTCAATCTCTTGCCACCACCCTTTCTCAGCCACCGCCTGACCTTCAATCTCTACCACAATGAGAAAGGATAAATATTAGTTAGTCCTAAAATTTTTTGTGTTTTGCCAACAAAGTCCTAAAACTTAATGACTTGTCAAAATAGTCCTGAAACTATGAAATCATTAGCTCTGTTAATCCTAATTGGGATGTTTTGCTAGATGGTAGACAAAAAAGTTAAAGTGCACATAACAAACATTTAAATGGTGACTTGTTAACTCTTTTTAGTTGTTTAGTAACTTTGGGGATTCAATTGTTCAAAAACAAAAAAATAAGAATGATTAAAACATTCATTTCCCCCATTTTTTTAATCTTTTTCACCATTTGTCACCATAACCCTTAATTTTCCTCCTATCACCTCTGCTGTATACCGTCACTGAGAGGAAATAAGGGAGGCCTGACATTTTAATTGACCATTTGATGAAGACCATTAGACGACGATCGTCGCCAACCATTGGCACTCGCGCTTGTCCTCTTCCATAATCCATTTTTGATCCGCCATCGACCCAACCGCTGCCCTAGGCTCTGTCTTCAATTCGGCATCTCTGGTCACTGACATTGCTTGGGAATGGTGGCCTTTGGTGAGGTGAGACATTGGCAACGGCCTGGAGTGGTTGGCTCTACTGGAGCGACGGCAGGAAAGCTCGACAATGTTCCAAGGGTAGCAGCGGTCAAAGGGAAGAGGTTAGGGTTTTAGGGGGCAGGGAGTAAAGAATTAGGGACCAAAGATATAGTTTTCCTTTTTTTTCTTTGCTAGGAGCTTAGGGTTTCATAATTACGGGTTAGGTCCTTGAACTACGTGTGTAATTGCAAACTCACCCTCAAAATAAAAAAAGATGGTTATAAGTTAGATTTAACGTCATTATATGCCACCTCAGCTTTTCCATTGACCATGTAGCAAGACATCCAAATTAGGACTAATAGAGCTAACAATTTCATAGTTATAAGACTACTTTGGCATGTCAATTAGTTTTAGGACTATGTTGGCAAAATGTAAAAATTTTTAGGGCTAACTAATATGTTATCCCTAAATGAGAACAAAAAAACGGGCACTGGTGAAAACATATTCAAGGAGAGGAGAAGGTTGCCATGGGATCTTCAGTCTACCTGCCGACATTAAACCATAGTAACTGACGAATCGAGTCCCATTTTCCTTCGAGAATTCTTCACCTCCCTTACGTGATACTCATTGAGTTGCTTTTCCCGGCTCTTGACTGAATCATTCTTCAATTGCAGGTTGTTAGGCGAATCCTCATGTAATTGCTAGGCGGCTATTTGTGGTCAAGAATTGGGGCAAGTCCCGTGCTCGAAAGTTGTCCGCTACGAATTGGAGGCTGAGAAAACAACATCACAAAGTGCTCAAAGAGCTCTAGGAGCCTAATTTATGGTCCCCACATTGCCGTTTCACTTCTCACAGGTGGTTAAAAGAACCCCCTTTATGTGTTGTAAGTTAAATGGCAACAAGTGTCATCTGGCTGTTTCTTTTAGACACTTGGCAGTTTCAATAGTTATAGGATTAACAGAGCTTGGGGAATAAACGCTAAAAGACTCCATTGGCAACTCAAGTAATTTTAGGACTAAAGTGGCAAAGTTGACAAAATTAGATGACCAAAAAGGCTTTTTCCCCTAATAATTTTATAGGACACCAACTTTAGGTTTTTTAATCTACACCAAGGATTTAGAATATGAACAAGGAAAAACTTAGTCTTATCTGAAATATGTTGTGGATGGATACTAGATCCATAATGTTACTTTTCATGTTCCATCTTTGATTGTTAGGAGGGATGATTTATTTGCTCAAATATTTTTGTATAGAGATTTTCACTAAAAATGCTATTTTGATTTATACAACCCTCATCCCACCTTATGCTACACATGGAGTAGTGGCCTAAACCTTTGCCCCTCTAGCCATCTAGATATCTTTATTAATGATGGGGCGTGGCGCCAAATGTTGGGTTTGGGTGCTGTTAAGTGCATAAATTCACGGTTAAAGTGTTGACTTTCCGACAACTTTGACCGACATTTTCTTATAAATCTTCCTTCTGGATCTCAGTTTTTCCTGTTTTCTTTGGCTTACTTCAGGTTGAGACTGTGTTGCGGACCGGGCGTTAGAAGCGGACTCGAACGGAATGGCGTTTGAACAAAAGAAGCGGGAAAAGAACAAAATCAAGGCTGGCGACGCGTCGCCAGAAATCGTGAAGATTGGCAACGCGTCGCCAAAGACATCACTGTTCTGAGAATTTTTGCTCACTTGGCGACGCGTCGCCAGAAGTCGACCCAGATTGGCGACACGTCGCCAACGTCAAGACCACATTTTTGCTGGTCCCCCACTCCTCCTACTTGATGAGCTGGCCTTTTTGGAATAATCCTTATCCCTTTTAGGGTTTAAGGGAGATGAGGTATAAAGAGGAAAGTGAAAGAAGAACTAAGGGGACTCACTTGGCTGATTTTGATCTCTAATCACTCTTGGGGATTTTGGATCATCAAGGAAGCGATTTTGGAGCTAGAAGGGGGTGATCATTCCTGGGAGCTCAATCTTTGAAGGGTTTCCTTGGGTTTCTTCTGTCCTTTCTTTTAGTTGTTGGATTTTCGTTGATGTTTTTATTGTGGGATTTGTGATTATGTTTAGTATGAGTTATGAGTAGTTCATTCTATCTCTCTAGGGTGACATTCCTTACCTTGCTACTTAATGAATTTGTTTTGTGGTTATGTATGAGATTCTCTTGTGTTGTCCCTTTCATTGTGCTTATTGATTGAATGATGGTGGGCCACCATACCCCATATGCTAGTTCACTTAATTCTTGAGAAAAGTTTATGGGTGATAAAGAGAAATGGAAGGGGCATAGTGTTAACTTAAATTAGAGATAATCTAGGTGATCACTAGGAGTCAAAAAGATGTCTAATTCTTTAACCACTCTAAGTTAAAATTGGAGCTTGAGTAAAGCCCAAGTTAGTTGAGGGTGAGCAAGGACCCATCTTGAGAAAGAAGTTCTTGATGTGAGATCCTCATGCTGCAGCTTAGGTATGGATGAGAATCAATATTCATCCTTAGATTCGTCAGGGAATTCTCCTTCACCACTGCAAATCAGCCGTTAAGGTCGATCTTCGTGCCATCTTTGGAGTTTTATCTCTAGCATTTGATAATTATCTTCCCTTTGTTACGTTGCTAAACAACTGTTCACAGGTTCAACAACTCTTGTCAGGAAGACTTGCTCCATATCTATCTCTTTGTCCAATTGTTCATCAAACCTTGCGCCTTCTGAAATCGTTCCAATAATACTCGGTGGTGGTGGAACCCAGATATAAGGTTATGATTGCTCATTAGCTGACAACTTCTTTTCTCCCTTAATTATATTTTGTTTGTATGCTGATTTTGATTATAAAAAAAAATATTTGAAAAGCCAAAACTTTTACTACCTTTGGATTTACTATTAGGGAAAATTACAAAAGTCTTATTTGATTTGATCTAACCTACATTTTGCTCCCTTAATTTTCAATACCTATACTCTACCCTTATTTCTTTTAGTTTTGGAACTCTAATTTAAACTACATAATAGTTATCTTTCAATAATTTTGATCTTTTAAAAAAAATTTAACAGTTAAAAAGCATTTTAAGTTATCAACTTTTCATTTAAATGTGATGGACCAAGTCCAGAGCTAGTCTACAGAATACTTACTCACACCATATGAGCTATCCTCTATGAAAAGGATAATTGTTAGATGATCAAAATGTTAAATATTATTACTGCTAAGTATATTAAACCCCAAAATTTTACTGTGTACCATATAGTATATCACGCCCTATATTGTTACCATTTTCACAACAAAATAAATGTTAGAATATTATTTTAAGATGACATAAATTCAATAATTTTTTTCACATTTTATATGTATTCTAATTTTTCTCATCATAATTTTTCAAATATAAATAAATTATATATAATAGAAGATATTTTTTTTAATAAAAAAAATATAAAAAATGTTATATATATATAGAGCAAAAAAATAATACTAAGAACAAAACTAATTTATTGATATAAGAGAGAGAAAACAATACTTTAACAATAACAATGCATTTTCTAACACCACATTGAGTTTCTAGGTGGTTCAAAGTAACTATTAAATTTTTATGTTAACTAAGAAAAATAACCAAAAGAATGAAAATAAATATTTATTTTATGATATGTGTATTAATTATATTTTAATGTTTTATATATTTATGATATTTTGATGTAAAATGAAAAAAAAAATCTCACACACATCCATAAAAAATAAAATACTGTGGTACATGCCTCCCGATATTTTGCGGCATACAATGATTTTTGGATAAAATATACACAAAAATGTGCAGTATACGAAATACTACGGTATATAGAACAATAAAATGACAAAGTGCAAAAACATTTGTACTGCTTATTTAATTCCATGTATGTTATCAGATTTTTGAACTTGAAGTCAGAAATCACATAAATTTCCCATACAGGATATGAGGCATTACAATTTCCCTCACTTATATGCCCAACGTCCTTGTTGGGCCACAAACAGATCTAAAATTGTGAACCCAATATGTGATAGATATGAACAGTACATAGAGTAGACAACACAGAATCAAAACAATGACTCATACCATCACTGAACTGGGTTGGCTTCAATACTATTTCTGCCATGTCCCAAAACTCACATTAGGAGTTTATAGACAATGATATGTGGCACCATAAAAAAAAAATCACTCGAACATGCAAGGCCATAAATTTCTGTCTGTTCCATGTACAGTTCATATCTATCACCTACTAGGCTCATGATTCTGGGACGTTGGGCATATAAATGGAAGAGATTGTAACACCTCATATCTCGTAAGGGAAGTTTGTGTGATTTTTTATGTATATATGTAACTACAAGTTCTAAAGTCTGATCATATAGTGCTTAACATTTTCACAAAATGATAGCCTAAGTGGTGTGAGTAGATACTCTGTGGACTGGTTTTAGATTTGGGTCATCACAAATGACATCAAAGCTAACCCGATTCTGTGATGGTATTAGCTATATTTCCAATTCTGTGTGGGTTGAGGCCCGATTCTGTTTTGTTTGCTCCTTATACAGTTTATATCTATCACCTATTTGGTTTCGGCTCACGATTTTTGATATATTTGTGGCCCAATATCATATAAGTGAAGAAGATTGTAACATCTCATATCCTATATGAAAAATCTATGTGATTTTTTATGTGTATATATAATTACAAGTTCCAAAGCTTGATCATTTAACACATATCTTTTTCACAAAAGATAGCTCATGTGATGTGGATAGGTGTTTAGTGGACCAGTTTTAGACTTAAGTCACTATATTAAATAGATACAAAACAAAAATTTTTAAATATCAATTAGATGCAAAAAGGTATAGAATAACTTGAAGTTACTAGAAGATAGTTCCCATATAAGGTTGCATTTGGGTAGAGGATTTTTGGGTGGAATTTCATTTCAAATTGGTATTTTAAAATTCTAGGATGAAAATTCTTTGTTTGAATATGTTTGAGAAAGAAATTTTATAATTACAAGAAACTTAAAAGTATAATTTTAAGCATTGAAATTCCAGATTAAAATCCCACCTAAATAGGTCGGTTTCTAAAATTTCAAGCAAAGATGAAAGATACGACTAGCATCTCGACCATCTATTTTTCTCCATTGCCCCTTTTTCGCCTCAGTTTGTAGTGGCTGGCTTTATGCTTGCACGGTAACATCTCGGCCATGTTTTTTCTTCCACCACTCATTCCCTCTTTTCTCTTCTCCGCCTTGGTATGCGATTGCTGGCTTCGTGTCTATCGAGCACTTGGTAGAATGGAAATGTTTTGTAGCAGGCCCTACACTAGCTCACAATATCGCTTTGATTCAACAAGTAGCTTCAAGGAAGACTGGTTTCGTGAAGAATTGGTGGAGGAGCAGTGGGCAAGCGAGGGTTAGAAAAAGGAAATTCAAAACAGAAGAAGTTTGGTATGTATTCAATTAAAATATGATTTGATTTAAGAGGAATACAATAATTAGAATTCAAAGTTTTATAGTTTTTGCCTAAACACTGAATTCTTAAATACAGAAATTTGGAAATGCTTGGTTTTAAAATCATAGAATTTTGAAATTTCAAGAATTTTTAAATTATCTCATCCAAACGTACTAATGTTTGAGCTATGAGATAAAGTGTAGGCTTTTAAAAATAATAAAATAAAAGATAAAAATATTAAATTTACCACTAAATTTTTTGGTTGGGAGCGGATGTGTCATTATATATATATTTTTTTATTGCTTAATCTCTCACTAACGTTTAAAAATGGGCCGGATATGCCATTAAAGTTTCAAATTAAGAGTGGACATGCCACTGGCCATTAAAAATCTAACGGAAAATGTTAAAAAACTAACAAAAAAAGGTTAAAAATAATAAGTTTTGAAATTTTAGAGTAATAATGTAAGTTTTAACAAACTTCAAAGACTTTTTATAATTAAACCCCTCTCTTTCAAGAATGCCAGTGAGGAGATTAAACAGTAGAAATAGAGAGAGGGCAGTGATGGGGTTGGGGTATTGGTAACAGAAACAGCAATAGGGCTAAAGCGCTGATGGCAGAGATCAGACCCTCTTAAAGGTTCTGATATTTTTTGAAAGATGCATAATAACCTCAAGATTTCTAAACCTGCTATTTTTATCATTTTCTGTTATTTTTTTAACCGACAGTGGCATATTCGGCCTATTTTAAAATATTAGTGGGAGATTTGGACAAAAAAAAAACTATAGTGGCATATCCACTCCCAACCCAAAACATTAGTGGCAAATTTGATATTTTTGCCTAAAACAAAATATAAGTTGCGCCAAACTAGAACAGGATTGTTATAGTTCTCCGTTACTATTATAACATGTCTGCTCTAAGGATTCATGCTCTGCAAGCACACTTAGATTACGTAAATCCATGAGAAGTGGTCACGTATTGAAGAACTGACAGCAGATTTGCGCTCTGCAAATTTAACTTACAATTTAGCATAACAATGCACGCATTTGGGATTCTCGATGGGACTACCAGGAACTCACCACTTGTCCAAAGATGGTGACCAACTCATGGAAGATGGAACTAGTGCAGTGGCTCCTGTTTTGACCCAACTATAGCAGCAGGTTTTGATCGTGCTTTGGACGGTGAAATGGGTCGGGAACGGTCGACATCTTGCACCCAGCTCCTGATCTGAGATGCTTTGCCAGCTCTGCAACAATCAAATGCCTTCATCTTTATTATGCTCAGATTTTGGAAGTATATATGATTGTTTAGGAGCATGTTTCTGGGAAATATATTAGCCCTTTTTTATTGCTCTTAATTTGGTTTAGTTGGCCAGGACAGGATAGGATACTGAAAGAATTCCTACTAACAGATTGGAGGGGATTTGTGTGGTCTAATTAAGGCTTAAAATGCTTTAGTCCTCTTTAAGTTTCATATAAATGTGGTTGTGAGTCTGGACATGATCTTTTAAGGTTTGAATCCTCATCATCAGATTCTCGGTCCTGCATTGCCTGAATTTCATGACTTGGATTACTAGAAAGTGCAAGTACCAAGTGTTAAACAAATCCTGTATTTGATTCATTATTTTGAATTCAGTTAACATACATACATACATACATATATATATATATATATAACGACAGATTGACTTACAGTCACTTAGCCTTACATGCTAGTTCAATGGATTCGGTAAAAGTTGCCTGCAGATTAAGTGACCCTTTTTCTGTGTTTTTGCACAAGAATATTAGAGGAAAGGTTCAGTTAGCTAAAGTAATTGGGTGAAATTCGTTACTTGAATAAAAACTGAAGGGCCTTGGAACTTAACAGTTTCTGCTAACACAAGGAACCATATGATCCGTGAAAATGTAGGTGCCTCCAGTCCAGAATTAATCAGGCACCCTGAAAGATCTGTTGTGCTCATCAAAGCCAACTTATCTCCTACTGTGATAAATCCATAAGAACTATATTATATATGAATTGATGGATGATGGAGATCATGCCACATGAGACTTAATTCATCTTTGTAGTTCTTTAAAAGGTGTTCACAATCTATGAGTATATACATGGGTTGATTACTCATAAAAGATTGCACATATGACATTACTATATGAGATAGAGTGATTTGTCTCAATCACTGGAATATTGATTCTTAATATGTATGTGGATATTTATAGAGATAAATATTTGAACAGGACCAAATCAATTACTCTTAGACCTTCAACTGTTGAGAAAGAGTAAATGTTATTTATTCCGTAGACTTGAGAATAATATGAATTTAAATGTATACTTTATGTGATTTTGATATGTCAACCAATGATGCCTAATATAGGATATACTTGGACATGTTGGATCACATAAATGTAACATGTTAAGTTCATGATTATTTAACAAAGAATTCACCGCTCTTGAAATAATAGTGAATATTGTGGAGTAAGTCTCTTGGTTTTTCGGATTAAGAAATCCACGTGGTCGATTTAGAAAAATATTGTTTTGGAAATATTATTTTCTATATATAAAATTATATATATGGTATATATAGATTTTATAAATGTTTTTCTAAATTGTTTAAAGTCCGAATAAACTTGAAGAGACGTGCACATATTTAATTCCGTATTGACAGTACCACGTTTTGGATGTGGTTGGTCTAGTCCGGATTATGTGCAACAATATTGGACGGTGAACGGAATAGAATAAAATGGGTACTTGTGAATTGTCTCTGAAATCCTGGGAGATTTTACAAGGTCGTATAATATGTTGTACTGACTTGTAAACAATAAATTAATGAAGGACTAATTTGACAGGATTAAGAGATCCCAAGGGTCCCACGCCACATTCTAAACTCTACCCGGTCAAACTTCTAAAAGAAGTTGTACTTCAGCTTCTGAGAGAAGCTATTGTATTTAACTTCTAAGAGAAGTTGTACTTTAGCTTCTGAGAGAAGCTATGTACTTAACTTCTGAGAGAAGTTGTACTTTAGCTTCCAAGAGAAGTTATTGTACTATTTGCCTATAAAAGGAGTGGTTGTGTATTATTGAAATGAGATGGATTATGGAAACAGAAACAAAGAAACAATAATAGCACAAACACTCATATAGTGCAACCGGAAGAGAAGGAATTCGAGCGTGTTAAGCTTGGAGAATTCTGCATTTGTGGAATTTCGAAAACAAGGCACCCGTGTGATTATTTCTACAATCCGATCCTGGTGCATGCTAATTTAATAGCGTGAAACTCGTTCGGATTCCCAACACACCCTTACTAGTTAAGTCAGGTTTTTAACCATTTTGTTGCGAATGGGACATTGTGCCCTGAGAAGTTTCTATTTTTGCCTTTTGACCATGTAAGGCTATGAAATCCTTCCTGCCCGTTGCTACTAGTTGGTTTTGAGTTGAATGCTTTAACAAAGTTTTAGTTATCAGATCGTCGGAATCATTGTGCTCTGTTTATTGTCGTTGATGTCATATTCATTAGCCACATTCAGCAATCGTTTCTTAGTTGCTTTATAGTGGTTTAGTCTCAGGAAATCATATTTTATGGAGACATGCATATGCTTCCTTAGCTTTATCTTATGCTTCATCCTGAATTGGTTCTAATTGCATGTGTGTGCATATAAGATTTTATTGTTTGCATATGCTTGAAATATCATTTTCTTCCTTAATACAAACATAAATAAATGAGTTGGCCCTGCATAAGCTTGGCTAAAGACATGCACCATCCCTGAAAAATTTAACATTAGTCATTTTGACCCCACGCACATAAAAGACTTATATCAAACAAACTTTTGGATTTGGCGAAGTGTTTAGCACAAGGTTTGGAGGGAGGGGAAGGGCCTGGTTCGAGTCTTGAAAGCCTCACCTCGTCTCCATCTTTTTTTTATTTTTCATTTTTTGGGTCCATTTCAATTTTTATTCCTCTTTTTCCCCAGTTTTTTTTATCTATTTACCTTGCACCTCTTCATTTTTATTTTGTTTTTCCATTTCTTTTATATTTACTTTTTTCAGGTTTATTTTTTCATTTTCTCATCTTTTTCCAGTTTTCCTTTTTTTTTGGCATTATTTCCAATTCTATCTGATGCGTTGTTTCCAATTTTATTCCTTATTTTTAGTTTTTAATTTTCTATATTTTTAGTTCTTTTTTTATTTTCTTATTTTATTGGTAGTTTTTTTAATCAATTTTTTCTTGTTCTTTTTATATAAATTAATTTTTTTCTTTTATTAGCAGTTATTTGTTCTTGTATCTGTAATTGTTTATTATTTTACTAGCAGCTATTCATTCTTTTATTAATTTTTACTTATTCTTTGGATAAACTAGTTGCTTGTTCTTTTATTGGTAGTTATTTTTTTTAACAGTAATTTTTGTTCTTTTATCAATTCATACTTATTTTTAGATAAACTAGTTGTTTATTATTTTATCATTAGTTATTTGTTCTTTTTTTAGTTGTTATTTTTTTTACTAGTAGTTATTTGTTTTTTAATTATCTATCACTTTTTTTAGTTATATTTTTATTTTATTTTATTGGTAGCTTTTTTTATCGGTTTTTGCTTGTTCTTTTGGATAAATTAATTTTTTTCTTTTATTAGTAGATGTTTGTGCTTTTATCAGTAATTGTTTATTCTTTTACTATCAGTTATTCATTGTTTTATCAATTTGTGCTTATTTTTTAGATGAACTAGTTGTTTATTTTTTTATTTGTAGTTATTTATTTTTTTTATCAATAATTATTTGTTTATCAAGTTTATCTAAATGAAAAAATATGAATAAAAGAAGAACAAACACCTACTAATAAAAAAGCAAAGAACTACTAATAAAAGAACGAATATCAAATTTATCCAAAGGAACAACTATGAACTGATACAAAAACAAATACATACTAATAAAAGAACAAATATTAAGTTCATATAAAGGAACAACACATGAACTAATAAAAGAAAAAATAGCTAAAAAAAATAACTAGTAACAAGATAATAAAAAATTTAGTGTCTCTAAAAGAAAAAAAAAAGTATTACTAATAAAAACTATAAATAACTACAAACAAGTTCATTTAAAGAAACAAACATGAACAAATAAATATTGATAAAATAAAATTGCGAGGTGAAAGAAAAATACAATTGTTTATAAGTTTTAGAAAAAGGAAAAGTAAAAAAAATTGGAAATAGAAAAAAAGAAAATTTAAAAATGGAAAAATAAAAATAAATAAAACTAGAAAAGAAAACAAAAATGGAAATTTAAAAAATAAAAAAAATTGAAGAACAGAAAAACGTAACGAGAAAAGAAAAAAAGAACATAGAATAAAAAAGTGGAAAAGTGAAAAAGTTTGAAACGAAGAAATAAAATAAAATAAAAACAAAATAGGAAAAAGAAAAGACAAAAAAAGCTAAGATGAAAGGGAAAGAAACAAACTGGAAAAAGAAAAGCAAAAAACAAATGGAACGATACCAGAAAAACAAAACAAAGAAGCATAACGGCCGGGGGGGGGGGGGGGGGGGGGGGGGGGAACCTTTAGCAAGGAAAGAAACAAACCAGAAAAAGCAGAGCTGGAAAAAAAATAAAATTGGAACGATACCATGAAAAAGAAAAAGAAGATAACAAGCATAATTGGAAAGAAAAGTAAAGAGAAGGGAACTGCAACTGCATCAATGATGAGAGGTGCAGGTCATGTCATGTCATGTCGCAAGCAATACGTACACGAAGTCAGGAAAAGGTCACGAATTATTAACATCCGGAAAAAGAAAGAAAGAAAGAAAGAAAAAGGCAAAGGTGCTGCCTGCAAAAGGAAAGAATTTCTTACCAAAGGCATTTCACTGTGCGGAGCAGAGCAATGGTCCTCTCCTCGGTCTGGTCCGGTGCCTGCTTTTCTCCGATCCCGATGCATTGGCCTGCCTTAGCCTTTAGTTGCCTGAAAAGTAGAGGCGTTGTCGCTACTAGTTCACAGGTTATCCACATGTTCTATCTTACCCGGTTTTCTGTTCGAATTTCGTTTTGATTCTTTTTTTTTTTTTATATTTTATTTTGTCGTTCGTGATAGTATGAGTTAATTATATGCTTGAAACCTAATATTTAATTATTATTTCTATTCTAATTCTAATTTCTACTCTCTATTTTTCATATTTTTTACACTAATTTTGTTTGAGTTGTCCTAAATTCTTTACATAATTTCCTATTTTAGTAAGTTTTAGTAAGTAAAATAACAATTACACCCATACTAATTTGTTCATTTTTTCTTTTTCTTTTTCTTTTCTCTTGTTTTTCATCTCGTCCCTACACAAAAAGATCAGGAGCCCAAAAAATTAAACAAACAATTGGAGATTAGATCTCTAAAACATGAAAAAGACAACCATACTAGGATTTGCTACTGGAAATTTTTGGAAAACAAAAAAAGGAACAAAAACCAACATTTTGTGTCTGGGTGGGAAAAGGAGCGCCAGGTGGGGGTTAGGAATCGATGGATCAAGAGGAGATCGGTGAGATTGATGGATCAAGGTTATAAATCGAGACGGATCGAGGTGGTGATGCGATGGATCTCAGCGGAGTGGAGGCGGAGGTTACGAATTGCCGGGGATGAAGATGATGAAACAAAATTGAAGGAAAGAGGAGGTGAATCTCTTGAGTTTTTGTGTTTTCTTCGTTGTTTGGTTTATTGACCATTGTGGGTGTCATTTATCCAGATGGGAGAGGTGTTTGGAGGGAGAGATGAAAAACAAGTTTGAGCTAGGAGTTAAAGGCAATGGGTGTGAGGAGGGGCGGGTAGGAATGGAGGTAGAGTGTACAGGTAGAAGAGGAGTCGACAGATGTAAGGAGGCAAACAGGCGAGAATCAGCGAAGAAGTGAGAGGAGAAGCCTAGGACAGAGGTGATGAAACAAACTTTTTTTAGGGAAGTTGATAGATGTTAATTTTTGTGGTCAAACATATTGACTTTTTGTCAACTTTTACCATCATTTTCTACTTCATCACTCAACATTTTTGGCCAATTCTTGCTTTGATCCTTCACTTTATAGGTTAGAGAAGCAATTGTAGCATTAGAATGGCATTGGGACAAGCGGAACGAAAAACGGGCATACGAAAGTAAAAATGGATTTATAACTATGAGGCCTAGGCACTACAGTTCAAAAGTTTCTGCCTAAAAACCGCACTTTGGTGGCCTAGGCATCAGTTGAGACCTAAGCCTCATGCACCTTCCAGCCTAGAGGGCTAGGCGTCAAAACACCCCTTCCTAAGGTCTAGGCTCCAAGAACCTTCGAACCTGAAGGCCTAGGCGCCAGAAGGCGCCCTTGCACTTGGGAAGAATAGTCCCCCCCCTCAATTTTGAATCTAAGTTTCTTATTGGCCAAGGGTTTCTATTCAAATAGGTTAGTAGGGTGAAAAGGATATCTCAAAGAATATAAAAACTTGGAACCTAACAAAAAAACTCATTGTTCATTTTTTCATCCTGCAACTAGTTTTTCCATAACCACCATTGTTAGTATTATTGGTTTTTCTTGGTCACCATTGGAGCTAGCTTGGAGATTGCTCGGAGTGTTCAAGAGGGCTTGCTTGAAGACCTTAGAGACAAGCTTTTCTAGTCATCTTGGGTTTATTCTTTCATATTCATTGTAGTTTCTCATTGATGATATAATGTTTATTTTCATGATTATGTTTTATTTAGTTATAGAGTAGTCTTCTTTACCACTTTCTATAGATGTAGCTATTTGGATTGATTATGTTCGATGAATTCATAGTTATGTGATGTTAGTTTTCTACTAAATATATGTTTATTCTTCTCTTGAGCTTATTGTTGTGTTAGTTAGTTGATTGCCACAATTAGTTGCACCATAAATTGTCTCTAAACTCTTGGAAAAGATTAGAAGCTATTGGACCTAGGAGAAGAATTTAATGGCTATGGGCTTGTTGGGAAATTAGTTCAAGTGATTAGATAAAGGTAAATTGAGCTCGAATACCTTTTTCTAAACTTGTAATCAGATGGAAATTCTTATGAAGTTTAGGTTAGAGAGATTAATTCTTTCACTTGAAAAAGTGAGAATTCAATTGAGTAACTTTCCCAACATGCATTGGAAACTAACTCACTAACTTGAATTCACCACTTAATCAAAACAAGTATTGAACCAATAGGAAGTGTGCTTTAGTGATTTGTCACAAACCTTATATTTTCATTGCATTCCTAACATCTTAGTTTAATGGCATCCCAATTAGGCTAGCTTAACTTAGACTCATTGATTTACTTGTTTAGCCTTTCTCTTTTTTTTTTTTTTTTTTTTATATTGTTGGTTTAGCTAAAGTATTCTTAAAGTAGTGGTACTTGGCAAGTAAATTAATCAATATTCATGGGAATGATACTCACTCACCTCATTTACACATCCAACATGCACTTGCGAACACGCACTTGCAGGTTAATGATTAAAATTCAACTACATACATAAGGATTGAATGGCATAAGGGGAAAGAGAAATGAAGATTAGGGGAAAAATTGGAAAAAAAATACATGTTTTTATCATTTTTTAATCTCAACCTAAATACAAATGGAGTAAAGAAAGTGAGATGGAGGGAGTATTTTATTTGTAGCGTGTTTATAACTTCATCAAAACATTCCATTTTGACCATTTCTTGATGAAATTCATTATTTTTGGATGAAAAACTCCATATCAATATAAGATTATATGGGAAAAAACTAGTTTTAATTCCTGAAAACTTTTTTTCTTTCCACTTAACAATTCGACCACCATGTTCAACCGTTTGTTATTTTAGCATCATTATCATTTATCCCCAAACCCAGCAGCATAGCCTATTGTTTTCTTGCTAATTGGGATTCAAAGAAAGTCCTTAATCTATTATGTTACTCAATCCATTCTGATGGCCGAAGTGCCCTCGCCCTGACTACTGATTTTCGGGGGAGGAGGCCACACGCCTGACATATATGACCTCGGAAGCCCCATCGCACCAACCTCGGAAATCTGTCATATCGCCTTTACCTTGGAAGATGAATAAACCCACTTCGGAAGAATGGGTAACCCCGGAGAGACGGTATTACCCCCGGAGAACTCAGTCAAACATACAGGACGAGCCGGAGGAAGATTAAGGAGCTCGACCTTGGACCACGAAGATTTAGGCTCTATGGGGAAATCCTAGGCAGATAAGTGAGAAAGGTCAAGCCCAGGGTACCGAGCAAGGACCTGATGACGAGCCAAGCAAAAGCCATCTTGGTAGGACGTCTTCGACATTTGCTCGCTACGGTCCTTCTTGGCACCAAGAGCCTTCAGGTCAGCTTTCAGCGAAACAATCTTCTCCTCCAGCTTCTTCTTCCTCTTGCTCTTCGTCTCCTTCTTCCTCAGCGACTCAATCTCAGCAAGGGCCTTCGCAAGATCCTCGCTGTCTTGAGCGGTCTTCTTCCGAAGGGCCTCGTTCTCTAGAGTAAGAGCCACGCACTTTGAACCGAGGTGCCAGGCCACACGCCTGACATATATGACCTCGGAAGCCCCATCGCACCGACCTCGGAAATCTGCCATATTGCCTCTCCCTCGGAAGATGAATAAACCCACTTCGGAAGAATGGGTAACCCCGGAAAGACGGTATCACCCCGGGAAGAGGTCCCTGTTCGTCCCACTAAAAAGTAACGTCGGCCGAAGGGACTTCAGCGGAGCGATGCGGGACGCAAATGAGCCTCTGACATGTTCGCCTGTACGCACCAGACGTTGACCTCAAGCATTCTGACAGGCCACTGTAGTCCGTGCTCTGGCACACTGAGACACGACTCTCGACAAATCACTGCCCGAGAAAGCCTGCACGCCGCTGGCCCCTTTTTCTGCTTAAAGATATGGATGGCATCTGTCCATACATGTGTCACAATCAGAGGGGCCTATTTTCCCCTATTTATAGCAGGAAAGGCTCCTGAGAAAAAGGGGCCCTAAAAGAAGACTCCAAAGTTCTAGCCTTCTCTTTTCTCTAAAAACATGCCGGAGAAATGCCTCCGGCGAGATTCTTTCCCTTCCGTGCATACCAGAGAAACCCTCCCGGTAAATCTATTTTGTGCTTACCCTTCGTCATTTAAAAGCACTGACTTGGGCGTCGGAGGCTCCTCCCCGGAAAACCACTCCGGGGACCTCCTAACCCCTGTTTTCTTTGTTTTTCAGGCTGGGCCACCTGAAGGCGTCCCCTTTCTCAGGCTCTCTCCAATACCGGGAACCTTCTTCGGCCACCGCCATCCATCACCGGACGGCCACGCGCGACATTCAACCATAGACCATGGCGAAAACACAAATGATTGCGAACGCGACGCCATCACATGGCGCCGTCTGTGGGAACTTTTTCAGGCAGCCGTGGTCAGAAACTCAGCGTGCTAAGGACAAAAGGTTCCCTGAGGCCCCCCCTCCACGCCGGAGACTCGCCCGGCGGTCGAACGATTAAAGTACAAGGATTTCCCATCCTGGGGATGATAATCCCCCGAACATCGCCGTGGCTTCCCTGCATAAATTCCCACGCGTTACCGTGGTCGAAATACAGCAGCGGATAGGCCAAAGATGTCCATGTGCAAATATCAAGTCGAAGTTCTCCCCTCCTCTCTCAATCCTTTTGACGAGGGGAGTAGGGGTGACCCAAGGGCTTAGGGGGAAACAAAGAGTAGTGGATGAATACCCAAAGGACGCGCTTTCCTTCGAAACAGGATGGAGGGGAAAGATAGGTCCGGTGCCGTCCAGACCCCCCCGTCAGAAGAGTCCGGGCCAAAGAAAGGTTGCTGTTCCTCAGACAGCAAAACCAAGCCCACCACCCTGAAAAGACGCTTACGCATTGATGTTGAGCGGGCAAAAGGTCATGATCCTACTCCAATGGACACACCACCATCGTCCAAAGAGGAGTCACCACCGCACGTCATCATAAGGAATAGAGTAAACGCGCAAGCGCGCCGAACTCCAAAGATACTGCATCGCGCGCAAGTCTAGGGGAGCAATATATAACCCCAAACCACTAGCAGACTATTACCGAAAATCCCAGAACCAGAAAAAAGGAAAATCCAACGAGGGCCGAATATAGGTGACATCTAAAAGAAGGAACCCCCAGCCGAAGAAATGCCAGGCGCAAAAAACACTGCGGCGCGAGAGCGGCACCTCGGAGGCCCGAGGATAGGGAAGTCACCTGAGTTAGCATATTCGGTTAACAAAGTGTTGGACCACCCAAGTTCGGCACTTGCTAGGAATGAAAATATAGGACAAAGGAAGAACCCCACAAAAAGGCTTCTCCCTCACGAAGTGGTAATGAATGCAAAAAATGCCCCGAAAAGTGGCGTCTCCCAGCAAGCCTGAAAAAATCTTCATGAAATGGCGGAAAGAACAGAAAATGTTCCAGACAGTCTTCCTTGATTGAAGAGGAAGGACATCGGTAGGGAAGCCCAGGCCCATTATAGAAAGGCATCGACAGAAAGAGGTGCAGAACAGCGCGCAAAAAAGAGGTGTGAACAAAATGTGTCCAAAATGGGCGAAAATGGCCAAAAAATGCACCAGCACCTGAAAAACTGCCTTCAGAATAGAATTCTCGAAAGACTCCCGTCGGAATGAGTAACACCGAGAGATCGCCCTCAGCCCTCTACAAAAAAAAAGAGAGAGAGAGAATAAGAAGGGGGGGCAAAAACGGCCCACTGTCAGTAACGCCTGAAGTATAAAGCTATGAGAAAGCAGTAAAAGTACTTCGTTTCGCGAGACAAGGCGCAGAACCCCTACTGATTAAGCAAGTAAAAGATATACAAAAGCCTGCCTAAAGGAACATGACGCACAAAGATGGCATATTATTGCCAGTAGCATAATGGCTTCAGTCTTTAGACGAAGGAGGCCAAAAAGTCTGCCATTGGCCCCGGAGAGAAATGACATTCCGGTCCACCAGCTCAGTTCTAAAGCAACAAGCAAGTAGAGCCCCCGAATAGAATTGGGCACAAAGGGAGAAGGTCCAGAATGGTCGAGGAAATTCCTTGTGGGAATAATCAGACAAACTTCCCGAAAAACCACAAAAAATACTCGCCTGCAAAGACCAGTGCCTACTTGGAGCAATACAGCTATCAAGTAAAGAGCTATTGTCCAGGAGAAGTGTTTTCTCCGTAAAAGGTGGCCGTTAGTGCAAAATTGCGCCGAACGCCAAAGAGAGATCTCATTCTCCGAAAGGCCGAAGACAGACCCCCGAGGACTATCTCAGGGGAGAACTTCGGCCACCAAACTCGAGCCATTCCCCGGAGCATGAATGAGCTCAGGAAGGAAGAACGAGCTCGGGAAGAACCGAACCGGAGCTATTCCCTGAAGCATGAATAAGACCAGGAAAAGTATTTTCTCCGTAAAAGGTGGCTGTTAGCGCAAAATTGCGCCGAACCCCAAAAAGTAGACCTCGTTCTCCGAAAGGCCAAATACCGAATCTCGAGAATTACCTCAGAGGAGAACTTCGGCCGCTAAGGAAAAAGGCCTCGCTTCTCGGTTGGTTTAACAGCTGAAATTGACCACCCAAAAGATAACAAGTTCGGGAAGAAGGCACGGCCAAGAAAGAAGTAGCTTCGAAATGGGGAACCAAAATCGAGCCACTCCCTAAAGCGTAAACAAGCTCTGGAGAAATGTTTTCTCCGTAAAAGGTGGCCATAGGCACAAAAGTGCGCTGAACGGCAAAAGGAGATCTCATTCTCCGAATGGGCCAAGACAGACCCCCGAGGACTAACTCAGGGGAGAACTTCGCCCACCAAAACAACCTCGCTTGATTAAGGGCGAGGTCCGAAAGAAAGAATTATCAGCTTGGCAGCATCAAAGGGAGAAAATTGCAGAATTCTACATTTAGAATTTCATTCTGTACTTAGAATTTTTAAGTAAAAAAGCTGTACTTAGAGAAATTTCTCTTTTCTCCTGCACAGGTTACCCGCCGAACAAGGCTAAAGCACGTATACTCAAAGGCTACGTTTTCCTTCTCTAAAGAGAAGGGCGGCATGGCATCCATCAAAGGCAATCTGAGTGTTCGCCTGAAAAGTCTTTGATAGCCGAAAAAACGAGGTCGGCCAGCAGAAAAGCTAGGGAGTGGTTCCCCGAAACTCCCCTAGCCGAAATTGGCCAGGGCAACTGGAAAAACAAAAAATGGCTCAAAGTGAAGAAATAAGGAGTAATCCATTAAAGAAAGTCTTTGATACAAGAAGGGTACAAAAAACCCTAGAATATCTAAGGATCCCCGGCGACGTGAGAAGTTCCCGCTCCCGTGTCTTTAGCCGTCGCCCTCGACACAAGAAGAGGAACAGGTGGCAGGTTGAGGTGATCAGCTTTCGACCAAGCCCACCGAGGACCCGCGGGAATATCCATGGCCGAAAGAAAGGAGGTCTCGAGGTCCGGATATCGTTGCAGAAATTGATGGCGAGCTAGACAAAAACCGTCCTGAAAGGACACCTTCGACATTTGGGCTGCTTTGTCTCGTTCTACGTCCAGCAAGTCCGCCTCATTCTCAAGAACAACAACCTTTTTCTCGAGACCCAGGACCTCCTCCTTTAGATCGGCTATCCTCCACACCAGTCCCTTCGCGTTCCTCCTTTTTGCTACCCTCCTCCTCAGAAAATAAACCCGGGCTTGAAGAGCCGCTTTTTCGGCAAGAGTTCTCTTCAGAAGGGTAGCTTCCTTTTCTTTCTCCTTCCGAAGGGTCTCATTGGCCGATGTCAAACGCACAGCCTCTTCGCTAAGGTTGTGCATTTTACAAGAAAAGTCCTTCAAAAGGTCTGATTGGCCTATCAAGAACTCATCTCGGAGCAAAGACACCTTCTCCCTGGCTATGCGCATTAACTCGACATTCGCTATGTCCAAGTTAACATAGAAAAACCTGACCTTCTCCAGTTCACTTTCAACCCGAGCTCGGGCAGAAGACTGCTCCGCCGCCCAAATTCGGAGGTGCTCACTATACCCCAAAAGCTGCAAAGGAGAAGGAGAAAATCTTCAGTAAAAGCAGCATAATGGAAGGCAGAACACTTGGGCAAGAGAGAGGAGGCCAAAAGGATCACCTGAGCGGCGCGCTCAGAGACTCTAGCGGCAAGAATGTCTCCAGAAGCGCACTCCTCGGCAACCGCCTTAGAAGAAGCCTCAGTGAGAATACCCCTCGCCATCTGGGGAGCCATCTCTTGGCAATCCCCGGAGAACAAGTTCATGTCCTCCGTGAAGGACCAAAACGGCTCCCTCGGAACTTTATCCTTTGGGAGAAGGGAATCCCGAATGGCCCTTCTTCGAGCATGATTAGTTATCCATACTGGGGCTGCTTGGTCCTCTGTAAAACGGAGGGGCGTAAGTCAGAAAGAGCTCCTCGAAAACATAAGTTATAAGGGAGCAAATGCCAAAAGAGGATTCGACGTAAACCTGACGCAACCTTGGTTGTCTCCTCCAAAAAAGCCGGAGCATGCTTGCCCTTATCCTTGCGGCGCCTCCCCAGCCTTTTAGCAGTAGGACTCTTAGGCAAAGAGCCTAAAAGCTCCACCGACAAGGTAGGACTCGACGGAGTGAAAAGGGTGACTACTCCGGCGAGCACCTCGGCTGCAGCACCAACAGCCTCAGAAGATGTTGCAGCTACTTCGGAGGGGGCAGCAACCCTGGTAGATATCGGAGTGACATCAACCATGGTGAAGGTTGCAGCCGCGTCGGTGGAACTGGTTATCACATCAGTTGAGATAGCAGCCTTGGTGGAGGCACCAATAACTTCATCGACTTCCACCACATCTTCCGAAGGTAGAGTAAGGGCTCTCTTCTTGGACTTCTTGGCCGAAGATGGTCCGCTCCCAGTAGACTTACGTCTTTTGGAGCCACTTTTCTTCGCCTGTTCTCCCTTCTCTACCTAACCAAGGAAGAGACTCTTGTAGTAGTCGGCAGAATCGTCAGCCATCTCTGAAAAAGGGGAAAAGCATCAGTATGAGTCCAAAAACGGTTAGCCAAAAAACTGAGAAGTTGGCAGAAGTCAAAGGAAGGCACTCACGAAAAGCCTTGCCGAAATCAGGATTCCTAGATGCCGTCGTAAAAAAAATCACTGGAAATCGCTCCGCTGTACAGACCGTCGCTAAAAGAGATGGAAAAGGCAAGAAAAAACGAGAGCAAAGGCAAGAGCAAGGAAAAAACAAATAAGAAGTCACACAGGAAAGGCTTATATAGAGCAGGGAAGGGCAATTGAAAATGCGTCATTACTACTACGTGGGAGCGAAAAGTCACCATAATTACTCCTCCCACACAAAAAGACGCGCTATACCAATCGGCGCTTGCCACGGGTCGACTATCACGAAAAACTAGGGCATGTTTTCTAAGGCATGACAGTCCACTGATCTGAGACTGAAAAGACAAGATTGGAAATCTTGAAGACACCAAAAGACAGCTATGCGACATCCGCCCAAGCAGACTACGCCCTTAAAATGACGAAGTACCTTCCTTGCAAATGATATAAGCTGAATCCTCTGAAAGTGTTCCCGGAAGGGCTACAAGCTGAAGTCACACTTCAGCCTCTCGAAGGAGGGCAAGTGATGGCCGAAGTGCCCTCGCCCTGACTACTGATTTTTGGGGGAGGAGGCCACGCGCCTGACATATATGACCTCGGAAGCCCCATCGCACCGACCTCGGAAATCTACCATATCGCTTCTCCCTCGGAAGACGAATAAACCCACTTCGGAAGAATGGGTAACCCCGGAGAGACGGTATCACCCCGGGAAGAGGTCCCTGTTCGTCCCACTAAAAAGTAACGTCGGCCGAAGGGACTTCGGCGGAGCGATGCGAGACGCAAAGGAGCCTCTGACATGTTCGTCTGTACGCACCAGACGTTGACCTCAAGCATTCTGACAGGCCACTGTAGTCCGTGCTCTGGCACACTGAGACACGACTCTCGACAAATCACTGCCCGAGAAAGCCTGCACGCGATTGGCCCCTTTTTCTGCTTAGAGATACGGATGGCATCTGTCCATACACGTATCACAATCAGAGGGGCCTATTTTCCCCTATTTATAGCAGGAAAGGCTCCTGAGAAAAAGGGGCCCTAAAAGAAGACTCCAAAGTTCTAGCCTTCTCTTTTCTCTAAAAACATGCTGGAGAAATGCCTCCGGCGAGATTCTTTCCCTTCCGTGCATACCAGAGAAACCCTCCCGGCAAATCTATTTTGTGCTTACCCTTTGTCATTTAAAAGCACTGATTTGGGCGTCGGAGGCTCCTCCCCGGAAAACCACTCCGGGGGCCTCCTAACCCCTGTTTTCTCTGTTTTTCAGGCTGGGCCACCTGAGGGCGTCCCCTTTCTCAGGCTCTCTCCAGCACCGGGAACCTTCTTCGGCCACCGCCATCCATCACCGGACGGCCACGCGCGACATTCAACCATAAACCACGGCGGAAACACAAATGATGGCGAACGCGACGCCATCACATTCATTTTTTCTCTTAATTTTACCCTCCAAAACCACATAAGCCTCATTCAAAATTAATTAATCTCTTCATCACTCAATCCCCAATTATGCCTTGCACTGGATTCTTCTCAACTGGCACCAATTTTTTTTCACTGACCACTTCAGCCCTTTCTTCTATCTTTGGAATAGCTATCATCTTTCTCTCTTTTGTCTGATTGTCCTTTATTTTACACCTTACCTTGCTTTCCCACTGCTCCATCTGCCTCCATTATTTCACCTATTTATCCCACATCCACTTCTTCCTTGTCTTCCTTTTTGCTCTCATAGGTCGCCCCTTCCAAGAATGGCTTTAACCACTGCGATGACGTCTTTAACCCAAATAATTTTTATGGATTTATTCAAGAATTTTACATCTAGGTTTTTGTTTTTCTTCATTTTGGATATGACCCAGATGCACGAATCCATCAAGAAGTTGTCTCTGACTCAATTGGTGAATTGGTTGACATAATCATGCAATGCCTGTTCAGAGCCGGCATCATTAAACTTATTGATGGAAGAAGCAACCTCGAAAAGAGTAGCATGGAAAAAGAGTTTTAGGATGGCCTTTGGGTTAGGTTTAAGTTGAGATTTAAAGGATGATACGACGGTGAACCAAGAATCCAAGTGGGTAATGATGTGGCAGACTTGTTTGATTGCCTCGAATAAATTGGATGAAATGAGTGGCTTAGCAAATTCTTCTTCATTAGACTCATTACCATGATGATGAGAGGTCTTAGAATTGGGTTTTGGTGGGGAAAGAGCTCGTTGGGATCAAATGTTTAGATTTAGGCTTCTGGTTTCTAGTCTTCTGGGTGCAATAGATGAGAAAGATCTAAGAAATAGAAGGTGCTGATTGGTTCTCATAGTAAGATAGAGGGAAGGGGTAGTGAGGAAGGTGATGGCACCATACAATGTGGTGCTAGTGGAGGAGGTTCGGTGGTGGTCATGAAAGGTGGAAGTGAATATGGTGGTTTAATTATTAGATGAAAAAGTTTAAGGTTTTTTTGACAAAGGCAAAAGTTTTAAATGATTAAAACTAACTTTTTCCTTTACAATCTTATGATGATGTGGCATTTTCTATTCAAGATAACCAGTTCCATTCAAATGAAGGTTAAAATAAATTATTTTATTGAGGTTGGAGACATGCTATAAATAAATTGGAAGTTAGGGTTAGAATAGGAACAATAATTAAAAGGTTGGGTTCAAGTGTGTAATTAACCTCATATTCATCGATACAAAATCCACCTATGGATAAGTAAAAGAGATAAATCTCATGTTACTACCAACAGGGAAAAAATTGTATACAATGGCGTAACAAAAAATTTGAAGGTACAAAATAGGTTGTAAATTTCTTATTTGTTGTTTGATAGTTTTCAATCATTTTTTTACCTTTATTAAGTCCTTTGTCATCATTGGCCACTAGTGTTGTGAGTTTTACAACCCTAATCCACAAGCGCACGGGACGTGTGTAGATAGGGTGAATAAGATATCGTTCCAATGAGGATTGATTTGTATTGTTTGCTAATTACCACTACCTTGAGACTCATTTTAGCTAAACAAACAATAATTGACGATTTACTCACTATGAAAATAACTAAGTTTGCAACTTCACTTAAATTACTACTAAACAAGAACAACAAACACAATGCAAATTAGAGGTTTTCTAATGAATTAACAAAACACACTTCCTATGGTTTTCACTATTTGACTTGGTTAGCTAGTGAATTGAGGCTAATAGCTCGGTTTTTCTACTTTTTGGTGAAGTTAACTAATTTGACCCTTACTCTCCAAAGTGAAAGGGTCACTCTCCCAAGCTTGTACTAGAATATACTCCTATCCAAATTGCTAGTTCAAGAGGGGCATTACTGTGGCAACGTCGGGTTTTCTGGAGTCGCCACCAATCGGTTTTCGCTCAGGTCGATTGGATACCTTAAAATATGGTCTACGAGAGTTCGGGGGTTCGGGAGTACGGTTACGTTAAAACAACTTTGTTAAAACGCCCAAAAATTGGCACCTTAGTTGATTTTAATTTTGTTTCGCTTTGCTTTTAAATAAATTTCAGTTAATTTTCAATCTAGAATTTTTAACTGAATTAATCGGATGTGGATTTTTGGTAATTAATTTGTATAGAATTTTATACTTCCGAACCATGGACTCTGCCGAGTCATTTGGACACGGAAGATTTTTATTCCGAACCATGGACTCTGCCGAGTCATTTGGACACGGAATTTGGTGAAAATTTTAATCCATATCGTAAAAATATGGATTTTTATCTTTTTATTTAATTTATTTATTTTGAAAGTTTGATATTTTCCAAACCGTAGATCCTGCTGGATCATCCGGATATGGAAATTACTTTAATTAATTGTTAGTTATATAATTATTATTTTTATGGAATTTATTATTACTAATTTGTAAGTATTTTGTTTATGAAAATTTTAGATTTATTAATAATCTAAAAAATTTTATTTTTTATTCTTTATATTTTCTTTTCTTTTCTTTCTTTTCTTTCTTTCTTTTCTTTCTTATTGATTTTATCTTTCTTTTAGTTTTATTTTTCCTTTCTTTTCTTTCTTTTCTTTTCTTTTCTTTTTCTTTTCTTTCTTTTCTTTTTTTATCTTTTCTTTTTCTTTTCTTTCTTTTCTTTCTTTCTTTTCTTTTTTTTATCTTTTTCTTATCTTTCTTATCTTTCTTATCTTTTTCTTATCTTTCTTTTAGTGTTTTTTTTAGTGAAAGTTATTTATTATTTAAATAATTATTCAATTTATAAAAGAAAAATAAAAATAATTGGATTTTTGAAAAATGATTTTTATTAGGCTTAATAATTAATTAAAAAAATAATCTTCTTTTAATTTTCATTTATTTATTTATTAGTAAGGGTAAAGGTGAATTAAATAAAAAAATTATATAAAGGAAAATTAATAATAATAAAGTGGGCCTTTTTGGCCATCCACTTTAAAAATAAATAATAATAAAGGTTAGCAAAGTTAATTAAATTAATTAACAACAATAATAAAAATTAGCCAAGTTTAATTAAATTAATTGATTAACAACAATAATAAAAAGTTAGTCAAGTTAATTAAATTAATTGATTAACAACAATAATAAAAAGTTAGTCAAGTTAATTAAATTAATTAATTAACAACAATAATAAAAAGTTAGTCAAGTTAATTAAATTAATTAATTAACAACAATAATAAAAAGTTGGTCAAGTTAATTAAATTAATTAATTAACAACAATAAAAGTTAGCCAAGTTAATTAAATTAATTAATTAACAACAATAAAAGTTAGCCAAGTTAATTAATTAATTAATTAACAACAATAAAAGTTAGCCAAGTTAATTAATTAATTAACAAAAATAATAAAAAGTTAGACAAGTTAATTAAATTAATTAACAACAATAATAAAAAGTTAGCCAAGTTAATTAAATTAATTAATTAACAACAATAATAAAAAGTTAATTAATTGTTAACAACAATTATAAAAGTTAGTAATAATGCAAAAATTAAAAGGTTAGTAACAATAATAGTATTAAAAGTTAGTTGTTAGTAAGTTAATAACAACAATAAAAAAAGGGGTTAGTAATAAACAAATAATAAACAAACAAGTAAAAATTAAAAGGGTTAGTAATTAATTCTGCAAGAACAAAATAAAAGGTTAGTGACCAAAGTGAAAGAAAATTGAAAAGATGAAGGATTAAATGAGAGTTGTACCCTTAAAAACTGAATTTGAAATTCTGGAAACGTGAAGAACAGAACGCACGCGCGCGGGGGGAGAGAAAAAAAAGAAAAAAAAAAGGGTCAGAGAAGGTTTAGGTTTTCTGGAGAGGAAGAGAAGAGGACCAGGGACCTAGGCTATAATTTTTTCTTTTTTCAAAACGGAGCTCTAAGCTTCATTTCTATTTTTTTTTTGTGTTCAGCACAAAATTTGGGGGGCTATTTATAGAGGAAGTTTAGCTGAACTGTTGATGGATAAATTAATAAAAAATTTCAAACTTATCTCTTAAATTGGTAAAATGACAATTTTAGTCCTTTACGTCTCTCAGCCTCTGGATAAGTTCCTGAAGCTTCTGATTTTGACAATTTTGTCATTTTCTGTCAATTTGAGCCAAAAACGTCGGCAGGCTCAAAATTTTATGTGACAAACTGCCAAATGCTCCTGGAACTTTCAGAATTTGTCAATTTTGCCTGAAACTTCTTAATTTTGTCATTTTTACCTCAAACTTTTAAATTTTGTCATTTTTATGGAGTTTTCTTTTTTTCTTTCAAACATACACATATACACACATATATCAAATCTTCACAAAACAAAACAAAAAATATATATATTTTAAACTAATTAAAAAAAAATAAGTAATAATAATAACAATAATAATAATAATACATTTTTTTAGTTAATTTTTTTTATTTAATTTTTTAAAATTATTTTAATGGCCGGACGAAATTGGGTGTCAACAATTACAAGTTCAATTTACCTTCACTTAGTGTCCTAGACTAGTCTCCCAACAAGCCCATGGCCACTACACTCTTCTCCTAAGTCCAATTTCTTTTAATCTTTTCCAAGAGTTTAAAAGAAATCTAAAGTGCAATTGACTAGGGCCCTTGATTAATCAACACAACAATAAGCTCAAGGAGAAGAGTAAACAAGCAATGGAGGAAAACCAAAGTTAAATAACCATTAATCCAACCAACATAACCAATTCAAGTAGCTACAACCATAAAAAGTGTAGAGAAAATTACTCCATAATCAAACTAAACATAAACATGAAAATACATAAAAGAGCATCCATGTCTAAATACAAGATAAAAAAAGGAAAGAAGGAACCCAATAGACTCTAGATGCTTGATTCCTCAAGGCTCCTACAAGTCTTCAAGTCCTCCAAGCCTTCTCAAAGCAAGAATCCATACATGCTCCCAAAGGAAATGAGTAAATGCAAGAAATGGTAATGAAAAACCTAAGTCTAAGATGAGAAGATGAAAATGAAGAGTGAGTTCTTCTTGCTAGGTTCCAGGTTCTTCTACTAGTGGAGGTGTCCCTTTCACTCACCAAACCATTTGGATAGAAATCCTTGGCCAATAGCAAGCTTGAGTTCAAATTTGAGGTATGAGACCACTTTCCCAGGTGACTGGCGCCTAGGCCTCAGGAAGGGGTGCCTGGGCGCTTAGGCTTCCAGGCTCGAGGGTGCTTGGGGGGGGGAAGTCCTATAGGGTGCGTTTTTTAGGCAGAGAACTTTTGTACTGTAGCGCCCAGGCCTCGCTCCTGGGGCCTAGGCCTCACAGTTATAAGTTCTGTTGACTTTTGCGTTCCCGTTTTTCGTTCCGCTCATCCCGATACATTCCAATGCTGTGGTCCGCTTCTTCAACCTAAAAATGAAGGATCGAAGCAAGAATCGGCCAAAAATATTGAGCGATAAGGTAAAAAATTGTGGTCAAAGTTAACAAAAAGTCAACATATTTGACCACAAAATTAACATTTATCAAACTCCCCCAAACTTAGAAAAATGCTAGTCCCTAGCATTTATTAACCTAAAAACATAAAGCAATCAAAACATAGAAGCTAACAACATATACTCAATATCATATCATAAAGTCATTCAAAGTACAAGTTCAACTCAAGAGAAATTAAGGTAAGTAATGAAAGAAGAACTTTGTCATTAACAATAGGTAATTGCTCGCTAAGTGTTTCACTCCCTAATCTATGGTTGCCTAGTATATATAAGGATTATAATGCCACTTCATCCACAAATTTGCGAAAGGACCCAAACTACCCATGAATTGTCCCTAAGGAGTATGCATGCAAATTTAAGTCCAATGACATATATATAAGGTTGTACCGTGACCAGGTTTGGTATGGACGGGAATCGGATGAAGGCCTTTTGAGGTGGGGCTAAAGAAATAAGTTAAGTATAAATACCATGGGCAATCCTAATAATCAAATCTAAAGTCCCACCCAAGGTATTTTGATTTAAAAATGCTTTTCTTGACTTCCAAGCAACAAATCAAGTAACCCCCATATGCACAATTTTGACAAAATACATGAGTGAACTCCTTTCAAATTAATGAAGTACTTCTACCTTTCCCTTTCTTTATTTATTCTTTTTGGTTTTTTTGTTTTGTTTTATTTTTTTTTTACGAGGGCTTTTTCATGTTGACTCGTTTTGCCTTTTTATTAAGGGAAAGATAATTTTTTTATTTTTTTTAGCAACTAGAAATTCACCCAATCTTTAAAGTTTTAAAGTTCAAACAAATGTACATGATTTATCCAAAGTATACTCAAACCATAGCTACATAAACTCAACAATAAGTTTATAACCCAACAAACTCCCCCAAAACTTGTTTATTGCTCACTCACATAACTCACAAATTTTTACCCTTCTCAAGCCCATATATGCAATGCTCAACTTACTTCAAAGACAAGAGAGGATAAATAACAATGGATATGGCTCAATTATGTAGGTTAAACAACAAACATGGCTTAAAGGCTCAAAGGGGGTTAACTAAGGATTATAATGAAAGGTTAGCCATTTAGGTATGTAGTTAGCCCCAAGTTGTCATTTTCATCTTTTATTTGCATGCATCAATTCGGATATGAAGGGATCCAAAAGCAAATCAAGGAATCCATAAGTAAAACAAGCAAAACAAACACCACTCTAATGAATGAACTATTTTATAATGCAAGTGTGCCACACACGGTCCAAAGACTCACCGGGTATGGTTCTACCATTAATGACAAGTGAAAATATTTCTTTACTTAACAAAATTTACAATCAAGTTGAACTTGTAAATGAATTCCTCTAATCATAATAAAGAGCATGCATTGGGTCCCTAAATGCACATAACCTAAATGCAACTACATGTTTTTACATTTATCCACTATATGTCATAATAGGGAAAAGAAATATGATATGCATGTAATGTCATAAGAAAAGAAAAAAAAATCACCAAAAACTAATCTAAAAGAAAGAACAACAATTAGATGTCAAGTCTTAGGAAAACTCTCAAACAAGTATCATCCACAAACACATTTTTCCCCAAACTTAAAACCAACATTGTCCACAATGTTGAAAAAAAAAACTAGGAAGGAGATTGTGATTCAAGAATCATACCCGGGAGGCGGATGTTCCCACCTCCAATTACTCCCACTTAAACTCTTAGTGATGGTGACACTTCATCTTTTCATGTTTACTCTTGATCTTTCTACCATGCACCTACAATAAGCGCAAAGAGTAATTAAGAGACATTTTCCCTAAAACTCAACTTATTGAAAAGACAATTAAAAACACAAAGGCGAGAAGAAATGTTGGGATGCCTCCCAACAAGCGCTTGATTTATTGTCTCTAACTAGACACCAACTTCTTTGTTTTAGGCACTAGGGTGGGTGATGTGGCTCCACACCCTCTACTTAGTAACAATATGTGGTAATTCTATGCGTCTTTAGACACCCTCTACTTAGTAACAATATGTGGTAATTCTATGCATCTTTAGAATAGTAATAAAATTTGTGGTAAATACTTTTTACAATGTTTGCAATATAGAAAAATAATTGTAACCACTTAAAACTTTTTATTTGCTAGTTTGAAAGATAATATGTAATGGTGTAGTAATATCATAACAATATAATAATAAATTATGACATGAAAGTTCTTTAAACCTATAAGTGAAGGATACAAAATTTTGTGCAAAAGGTTAATCATATATGTTTTTTTTTTGTTAATCAATAAATAAATTTAATATTTGAGTAGTAAAACTAATCCGCCAATTATGGGGATTTTTAAGTTCTAAAAAATTTGTTTGAGGGCGTTTTTTTTTATATAAAAGTTGAGCGGAAAACTGATACAAAATTTAGAAATTATGAGTTTTCCTATAATTCTACTTTTACTTATTATATATTATATGGTAAATGAATTATTCCAATATTGTTAGAAACAACATTAAAAAATAAAATAAACTAATTTTATAATATTGGTAGTTTTTTCATAAATATATCTTTACCAATGCACTCTACAATTTATTTTATTCAAACTTAATTGGAGATGATTTAATTACGTATGACAGAGAGAACAAAGTCGCAAGGTGGCCTGGCTTCGCTTTGCTGTTAATGAAAGGAGACAAGTGAAAATCGAACCGTGAGGTACACGTGGAGCGATGCTATTGGATTATTTGAAACGGCTGCATAGGATGCTGTTTGGTCTTGTTCTTGGGCTCGGCAACCGTTTCGCCGGTCGCACAGCTGCGGCGGCCTTTTTGAGGAGGGAGGGAGGGAGCGGCGAAATAACGTTTTGTTTTGTTTTTTTCCGGGCGTAACTAGCACGGAGTCAACTTTGAGTCTTATTCCTAAACCTATTAACAATATTTTGTTTTAGTCCTAAATTTATTAAAAATATTTTATTTTAATCTCAATTTAATGAAATTTTTTAAATTAAATTATTTATCTAATAACCAAATTTTAGATTATAATTTAAACTATTTACTAATTGTCTTATAATAAATTTAATTTATATAATAATTTTTTTTACAGTTAATGAAAATTTTAAATCATTTTTTTCTCTCTTTATAAATTGAACTTATTTCATTTAGAAAAAAAAATTACTAATTTAAATTATTTATTTACTATAAAAAATATTAAATTGTTTAAATTTATTGACAAACAATTATTGAATATTTAAATTAGAATTTTAAAAATTTCTATCCGACAATTATTCTGGGTTAATGAATTTTATCTGATGAGGGACCAAAATGAAACAATTTTAATAAGTTTAGGACTACAATAGAACTTTTAACAAGTTAGGGACTACAAAAATAATAATTAAAGATTAGGGACCATTTATATAATTTATTCCTTCAAGAAGTGCACCTTAGAAACCATCAAATACAGGCATCATCGAATAAGCACCCAATTAAAAATTATTAAATGGTGAACGCTATTTTTTTATAATACCATCTCAATTGGTGTTTTTGTTTTTCTGTTTTTTTTTGTTTTGTTTCTTTTTCCAGTTGGTTCAGATACTTTTTTTTTTAAACTTAAATTTTCACTCTGAGATTTTTCGAAACCCTCGGATTGCAACAAAAAAAAGATCTGAAGGGAGGACCAGAATAGCTAGAAAAATAAATGATCCTGATCAAATTTATACATAATAGCTCTAAAAATCATTGTAAAACTACAAAGATCTACTTAAACCACACTGCAAAACTCCTAGTTTGTAAACATAATGTGGAAGTGTTGGCCCATAGAAGGAATTAATAAAGATGTCAAGAGTGTTTTTTAGACTCAATCATTATAAAGCACGAAACTATACGGACTCAACTACCCTACATTTAATTTAATCTATCTTAATCTACTTATTAACAAAAAATTTCTTTTAAATACTATATAAAATTTTGACTGATCTCGTAGCATAATATGTAACTAGGTTTGTGAGCCCACCAGCGGGGAAAAGTTTCATTCAAAAAGTTTTTTTTAAATACTTTTTACAGGTGAATGGTCAAATTTCTCATCCAATCCCTAAATATGCTTTTTTTTTTTTTATCATCTAGTCATTAAACCCCTCCATTTGATTATCTGGTCGTTTTTAGCACAACTAGGGGTGAAATAAGGTTTGAGTTTTTTCAAGTAGCTCGAGCTGAGACTTTTTAAGCTGGGCCCATTTGAGTTCGAGTTGGAAAATGGGTTTGAACTCTTTTAAGGCCTAGCTCAAGCCTGAAGAAACTCGGTCATATGAGCTCATAGGTTTAAACAGTCTAACCTTTTTCTCTTTTCACATCTATTCCCTTAGTCCTAATCCTTTTGGCTTCTGCAACTCTTCGTTCTACTTCTCAGATTTAGCACCATACTCAACCATTTTTCTCAAATTATTTCTTCATTTTCGGTTTCCAATTGATCGAACTAGGTAGGTAATGACGATGGCGCTTGGAATCAATGGAGCCTTAGCCCTTTTTCTTCTTCCATGCATCAAACTATCATGTTCAAATTTTCAAGTGGGAATAGAGCTCTGGCTTTTGGGTGAATCAGGTCAATTAGTCTAAAATAGTTGACCAAATTATTTTGCATTTTTGTAGTCCCACCACCAACCTAGAGAAGGTTCATTTGAGCTTATATTTTGCCATCTTCAACGAGTCCCAGTGATCACTCCTCTCACTTGGCTTCTTTAACAAAAGCCTTAGCCAATTCAATCTTATTGCGCTGGGGTTGGTTGAAGGATGACATTCAGGCATCTTCCTAAACCCAGAAAATGATGCAGTAGTCGATACAAGACTACTTGGCTCCACACTCGCCAAATTGAGGAAAATGATGGTTCATTTATGAAATTCACAAAATTAGGGTAGAGAAGGATAGGATCAAAAAGTTTGGGATAGCTTCTATAATTTTCCCTTCTCTTTTTATCTATGTAAAAAATTACAGATTTAATCATCATCTTTCATCTAAGTTATAGTTATGATATTAAAGATTTATATGTGTCATTCGAGTCATACGAGCTTTTGAGCTTGAGCCCGAGTAGTACTGAACAACAAATGGGTCAAGCTTGAGCCTGATGGGCTTAGGCTCGGGTCGGCCCATTTTCACCCCTTAGCCACAATTGTGAAACAATTCATGGACCTGACCATCAAATGGAGGAGCTTGAGGATTAAAAAGATAAAAAAAATAACATACCTAGGGACTTGAGGAGGCATTTGACCATCCACTTGGAAAAAGCAAGAGTAAATTACTCTTATGGCCTCTAACCTTTTATTATTGTACCATTTTAGGCCTTAAACTCAATTTCTTACATAAAAAGTCGCTAACCTCATTTAAATGTTTCATTTTGAACCTTTGAATAACTTTGGATGTTAAATTAGATGGAAAACAAAGTTAAAAATTAGTTTTAACTTCTGAAAATTTTTCATTTACCTTATAAACCTTTAAATTTTTTTACATAACAATTCAACTAACATCTTAATGTCCACCACACTCTTACCTCTCTCCAACCACCGCCCACCATCTCCTCTACCTCGTGTTCCTTTCTTTCTTAACCCTCGCCCCTCCTCCCAACCTTCCAACCCCGTCTCTCTCCCCTCCTCCATCACCGCTGCCGTCCTCCCCACCTCCACTATGCACGGGCAAGCAATGGCAACATCGCAATAAATTGGAAAAAAAATGTTTTAGACATCCTCTTTTAAACGAACAAAAAAACACATCCTGCTTTCAATAAAAGCAAAACTGAAAAGGAATCTATATTTGTTTTGTAAAAAAAAAAAAAAACATTGAATTCGGATTTGGACTGAGCCAAGAAGACTATTACTACTGTTCCGTTCCCGATTTCTCCTTTTCCATTTGCTTTTGTTTTGCTGCTTCTACAATTGTTCCCATTTTGTGAAAAAAGACTATGATGTTCTGATGGAGAGCATAACCCTAGAAAAAACAACAGTACGATGCCCAAAACCATGAACAGCTCGGCCGAAGTTCCTATGACTCTCATCAAGCCCAAGCGCCAGTGCCGTTGTTGCCATTGTTGGGGCTTTCGGATCTGATTGGGGGCTTTCAGATTGGATTGCTCCCGCCGGTGCCATGGTTTCTCCCCTAAGAATCAATGAAACGGTGCACGATCAACGGGTACGAAATCCCGGTGAAGACACGGCGACCGCGAGGGAGCCGGACCCACGATAATGAAGACGGCGATCGCGGGGCAGCTGGCCTGGGTATGTGTTGATCAACACATGATAATGGAGAGGATGAAACGGCGATCGTGAGGGAGCCGGACCCACGGTGTCTCGCTGTCAGACGATAATGGAGACGAGGAAGGCGAGCCAAAGAACAACAAAGAGCTTGTGGGAGGAGAGGAAAGCCAGTAGCCATCGGCTGACGTCAAGGCGATGGCGTTTCGGTGGCGGGCGGCTGCCTGGGGAGGTCTTGAAATGGGCTGGTTGTGGCGATTTGTGGAAATGAAAATTTGTATAAAGGAAAGGTTTTTCTGGGGTATATTATTTTGGGTGCCAAGTTAGTGATCGGAAGCAGGTGTTTTTGGTGTGTTAATGGAGTAAAGTACATTGTAAGGTAAGATTGAAGGTTAGGAAAAGATTGCTAGATTGTTAGATGAAAAGATTTCAAGGTTTTTAAGGCAAATACAAAGTCTTTGAGGGTTAAAACAATCTTTTAACTTTTTTTTTTTTCATCCAACTTAACACATCAACTTAAAGGAAAGTCCAAATCGGAACACTTAAATGAGGTTAGAGACTTTCTATGTAGAAAATTAAAGTTTGGGTCTAAAATGATATTATAATAAAAGATTAGGGGCCACAGATACAATTTGAAAAAGTAAAAAAAAACAAACGAGACGGGCGTAGCTCGTTTTACATTTGTAACTAAACTGAGGATCTGATCGAAGGAGTTTGGGGACCAAGAAAGGCATAAATAACATACTTAGGGGCTGGAAGAGGCACTATTCATAAAAAAATAACTTCACACACAATTTGGAATTAAGGTTTATAAAAACAGTAAAATTTGAAAAACAATATTAGGGGTTTTTAAATTTTAAGGTATATATAAATTTTAATTGTCGGTTACTGGTATTTTTTATACCCTAAATTGGCAATAAAGATTAATAAATACTTTAACATTTAAAAAAAACTATAGAAGAGTTTTTAAAATTTTAAGGCATGTAGAAATCTTAATTCTTAATTCCTATTTTATTTCCTAAGTCAGTAATTTTTTTTTTCTATTTCGTCTCAAAATTCCTCCATTTAATGATCAGGCCTTTGGTTCCAATCGCAACAGTGAACCAAATTAGAGATGCTATCATCATCTGGAGAAGTTGGGGACATAAAAAGGCAAAAACAACATGCCTAGGAATTGAAGAGATATTTTACCATTAACTGACAAAAAAACAAAAAACAAAACAGTTTCGTTTTTTAGTTACTAAACCCTTACGCTATTTAATATTTCTTCTGTCCCATATTGTTTGAAATAGTTGATTTTTAGCCATAGTTTGACTTGAATTTATTTATATTATTGGTTATTAGAAAAAAATTAAAAATATATATATTTGGAAACTAAAGGTTTTTATTTATCATTTCTATAATTTTTTTTTTATATACTAAAAATAAAAAAAATAAAAAATCATAGATTAATTGCTAAAAAGTGAGTGTTTTAAAGAATATGAAATAGAGAGAATATATAGTAATGATTATGGGCTTCATTTGGTAAGTATTAGATGTTAGAAAAGTTATACTATATAACTTTTAGCATTATAGGTTTAGAAAAATTATAATAGCTATTGATAATTTATTCTAGCTTATAAGACTATTGAATGTGAGACTCAAGTAGCACATTCAAAAAAGTTCCTCCTACCAAATTGCAGTTACAGTACATTACTGTGCAAAAATAACATACCAGGAGTAAAGAGTTAAACACTTTGTGTAAACATCACAAAAAAGGGGTGGTCTATAAGAAAAAAAGAAAGAAAGAAAGAAAGAAAGAGTTTGGGGAGAGAGAATAAAGCAGGTCTTTTATTGGACCCAACCTTCATATATGCGACAGAGATCGTTGTTTCATTTCACATTTCGTTGCTGCCTTCTTTAAATCGCTTTCCTTGGATCTCCGTGTTCCTCCAACTATAAATTTGTTTTGATGCACGGAGACAAGAAGTTAGAGGAGTAAATTACTTATCTTTAAGTTACCAAAAAAATTAAAAAAAAAAAGGCAGCTTTTGAGTTTTAGAGGGAAAATTTTGAGAAAAGTCTCCTCGGTTACGCCTCCAATAAGCTCACAATATGGAAGAAGAATCTAGGTTTCCAGTCTTTACTTGCCGCTAGTCCAAGGAGCTCTGTTGGTTTTGGTGCCTTTCCCTGTCTTTAGTCTGCTTGGATAGAAGGATCGGCCATACCATCTCCCTGTGATAGCTGTTTGTTGTATGATCTTTGTTGGTATCGCCCTCATTCGCTCAAGTTTAAATGACACAGCTGAGTTTCGTCTTCCTTGTCATTTTTTCAAATTAAGAAAGAAGAAGAAGGAGGAAGAAAATTTGAGCCTTCTTCGACCTGGATTCTCTGAATGATGATGGAACATAGCCACCTTTCTGCATACGTTCTGGCATTTTGTTATGGAATTTCAACCCCAGAAGTCCTTCTTTGCGTCTAATATATTGCTGTGGATCGACTGTTGTTCTTCTTCTGTAAGATGTTTGTCTTCTCCCTTGGTTCCAGGTGATCTGAGACTCAGAAATTAAGGTTTTCGGGTTAAGTAACTGAAAAATGGAGGAAATAGAAAGGGCTAATAAGGCAGCTGTTGAGAGCTGCCACAGAGTTTTAAACCTCCTCTCTCAGCCTCAAAACCAGATCACCGACAGGAATTTGACTGCACAAACTGGGGAGGCAATTTCCAAGTTCAAACGAGTGGTTTCTCTTCTAAATGGCAAATTGAGTCACCCAAGAGTGAGAAAGTTCAGGAAGTTACAAACCCCTGTATTTCAAAGGATCCTCTTAGATAAGCCACACCAGAAGTTAAAAGATTTTCCCACCAAGAACCTGCAGCAGCTTAATCAGTCTAGTAACCATGAAAGTCCCCTTCAAGATTTGAGGTTACTTGCTAAGAATGCCCTCCCTTTGGCTGGCACATCCTCAGAACCAAGCTCAAATGGCAGAGACCCTCTTCAGCTTCCCCAAAGGGCGTCTCAGTTTAATGTCCTCCAGCAACAGCAGCTGCCGCAGAGATTGCAGCAGCTAAATCAGCAGCAACAGCTGAATCAGCAGCAGCATCAATACAAGATGAAACATCAAGCTGAAATGGTGTTTCCAACGGGTAATAGTGGAATCAGCATAAATTTCGAAAATTCCAGCTGCTTACCTACATTGTCATCCGATAGGTCTTTCATTTCTTCGTTGAGTTTAGATGGTAGAGAGGCTAACTTGGATGGGAATAGCTTTCGTTTGATTGGGGCTCCCTGTTCCTCAGATCAGAGTTGGCAACTAAGGAAGAAGTGCCATGGAAGCGGAGAAGACTGGAGCATCAAATGTGGTAGCAGCCCTAGATGCCACTGTTCAAGGAAGAGGTTGGAATTTCCCCACTTGCCTGTATAAATTTAAATGGTTTGCCAACATGACCTCTAGGTGAGATGGCAAGGCCTCTGGCCTTCCATCACATGCCCTGGTTTTAAATCTCCCTGTCCCAATATCCCGTCTCCAATTCATGCAAAGAAAAATAGTTGTACATTATTTCCCGTTGGTTCTTTCCTTCCATGAAAGAACTTCCCTAGCATTTCCATTGTTGGTTGTTGGCAGGAAACATCACATTAAGAGGTCAATCAAGGTGGCTGCCATCAGTAACAGGCTTGCTGATATTCCTCCAGATGATTGTTCATGGAGGAAGTATGGACAGAAACCAATAAAGGGTTCTCCTCACCCAAGGTAAACCTATTTTTGGCACTATTTGTTTGCAGTCACGGTTCAAATCTGTCTAAATGTGGTCATTGGCACAGGTCCTAGTGAGGTAGTTGTGTTTTCATGTCCTGCATCCGGTGCTTCTTTAGATATCTGAATTGTAGGTAGTGGAAGAAGTAAAATTAGATATGTTAGAAGAACAAGCGCATTGTATGCTGTATAGGCATTGTCTTATGCTAGACAAACAACAGGGTGGGTTATTTGAGACCTTTTTCAGCACAACAAGAATAATAATATGCTTATTAAGACCAAAGAAACGTCAGCAATTAGAATCCTAATATAAATCTGTTGATCAAAATGTTGAAGCAAAAGAAGCCGTCAGCAATTAGAATCCTAATATAGATCTGCCATCAACAGATCCAGTAGTCCCTAAATCAAAATAAAGTCAAGAACAGATGTGATACAAGTTTATGATCGTGAGTTGTTTACTCTTGACATCTGGAATGAGGCATCCTGATTTGGTGTTTTAGTCAATAATCTTTAGTTTCATGATCAAGCTAGATGTACACTGTACAGCCTCCTTTGAGTCCTTTCCATGTATAATATTAAGGGATGCATTCTATGATCTGCTGTTTATGTATGCAATCAATATGAGTCTCCTAAGTAATGTGAACTCCAGCTTAAAAGTAACTAATATAATCATGGAAGTTCCTACTAAGGAACATTTTCTGTGAACTGTGTAGGGGTTACTATAAATGTAGCAGCATTAGAGGCTGTCCTGCGAGGAAGCATGTGGAGAGGTGTGTAGACGAGCCATCAATGCTTATTGTGACCTATGAAGGTGAACATAACCATCCAAGGTTGTTGTCACAGTCTGTGACTACATAGACCTTTTCCCCATTTTTTAGTAAACAGATTGATTAAGGCCCCGCTCGTCATTCATTTCATCCACTTAGTTCGGTGAGCTTGACTTGACTTGCTCCTGCTGTACATAATTTGTATTCCATATCATAGACACCGGAGGCAGTTTTTTATGGTTACAGAGCATTGGCTTTCCAAGGGTTTGAAATATTTGGGCAGAGCAGTTGAGTCTGGTGCAGCACATGAAGAATGTAGGACCGGGGATTTCAAAGTGTGTTAGTGGTTTGTGAATGGAAATGGCTCGGTGTCTAACAGCCTGCCGTTTCATTGAGAACCAACGAGCTGTAGATTCTTCTGCCGCTCTAGATAAATGGTGTCTGAGTTTGCCTTCTTAAACTTCTATAGATTGTTCAGCTGTCTGTCTTCACACGAGACACTGCTACTTAAATGTTTCCGTTGTCCCCTCTGATGTGCTATTGCTGCTACAAGCTCAGATAACAATGGTCTTAACTCATATGGGTTATTATCATTGTCGCATTTTTCTTTTTTTTTTTTTTTATATATGATGAAACGCCAACGGAGGTATGAGGACATTGAGGAGTGGAGTCTTGAACCACCAAGTCAAAAAATTTAAAAAAAAAAATGAAATAAGAAAATTTTTTCCTGACCTTGTACTATGATATTATACCGTAAAAGTATGTAACGGTACTTGAAATATTGCGATTCATCTCGTAATGATTGGTAAAATGTGAAATATGTGTACCATATATCACATACCTACAGTATGTCAGTCATCTCTTCCTGTAGGGTTGTCGTTGTAATTAGGATACCGTGAGCCCACACATGATCAGGAATTTGTTACATTCTTCGCCGCCTTCTTCATATTCGTTCCACTCCTGGAGTCTTACCAACCATCAAGCAAGAGCTACTGCACTAATAGAGCATTTAAACATATTAATAACGAACATCTATGTTTCTTAAAATTATATGAATAAATCGATTTGTTCAAGTACTCGTATTTTTTAACTTAATATTCATTCATTTCTTTCCTTTAAAAGAAAAAAAAATCATCCATTTCTTAAACAAATATATGTAATTACAATCACATATATCATAGACTGACAATGATAAAATGTACTCATCCTTATATCTTAACTAATGAATATTGTAGTATTAGATATCCATAAAATCAAAATGATACACTAAAAGTATTAATACCTGTAATGTCAACATTTTCAAAAACAACGATAAGCTGTTCACATGTCTGCAGATTAGGGTTTCTGTTGGTGAATCATATATCAAGATCATCATCTGGGTCCTCATCAGAATCCGGCAGCTCATCATCTGAATCACGGTAATATATAATCTCACCCTTGCCAGAGTCCTCACTGATGTTTGATCTCCCTGCATCAAGGTCCTCATTTTTGCTCTCCTGAACAGATCTTCGGCCATCATAGATCTGGATGGGCTTTCCATTACCTGCAGAAAGAAAATCAGACAATATTAATGACCCGAATTCTGTTAGTCTGTCAGGAACTGTGACATGGGCATCTCCCTAATAATAACAACAACAATTACTTTCACTCTTTTCTACCTTGGTGCTCAAATGGCAGAACAACATTCGCTCTGTCAATTCGTTCCTTCTGGGAGAGCTGTAGGTTGAATTGGACCTGTTAAACAAAGTTCACTCATTTGTAAAATGCAACAAAATGAGTTGTTCAAGGGAAGGAGAAAAGACAAGTAGCGTGTTGAGACCTTTGGCAGAAGGCCTTGACTGATTACACCTTCAGATGGGGCAGATGTAAAACTTATACCAGACTGCTCAATATGAAATTCCTCGCACTACATTAAGGTTTTCAAATAACGTGATCTGAGTTGCTTCATTGCAATGAATAAGATGTCTTCAAGTAGGGACAGACAGAAAAGTTCTGGATGTTATTGGATCAGGGAAAGGGAAGAACATAAGTTACCATGACTCGAACACGTCCATTTCTCCGCTTCCACCGGAGGTGAAGCTTTCCATTCTTTAAGTTCTGCTCAGATGAAAAAGCGTTTTGCATTTTACGTAACTGTCCAGTTGCCAATTGATGCAATGGCTCTGAAGTTGACACCATAGAAGACAAATACTCTAAAGCAGCTACTTCTCTGACTTCAAGGAGATCCGTATGTACTAACCAAAAGATACTAGAAACTTGATCTGCAGCCATAACAAACCAAAATCTTGATTAAAGTGCCATAACACACTACCATTGAGGTACACCAAAATTATCATAGTTCATGGATCAGAGGGATTCATATAAAAATGAATCCAGAAAAAAAAAATTGCATGCATACCATTGCTACGAAAACTGTTTAGAAGACCTGCAATTGATGACATTGACACGTGTCTCACCAATTCATCTGCCTGGTAAAATTAATATAGGAAAAAAAATGAGCAGAAGGAGAAAACACAAGAAAAACCAAGTCAAAGCATGGACAATCAACCTAAAAAAAACTTAAATCAATATTCAGTAACAAAATTGGGCACATCCGACAAGATCTTTTAACTTCTCCTTCACATGAAACAAGTCCTAAGGAATTACGTTTGTCCCAAGGAAGCTGACATATACAGTGACTCACCATATATCAGCTTGCAGAATGAAGAAATATATGGCACATAAGGAGCAGGCCTGTCCTATTCTGAGTTGGTGGCTCTTCACCTATCCCTGGCTCTTGTTTGCTCAATGTTAACAACCCCATCCCAAGATAAATGAAAAACTGGAAAAATCTGCTAAACTTTTAATTAACTACATTTCGGACTAGCACACCAGTTTCATTCAGAATAATCATGTTCTGTTCCCCAAAAACAGAGCCTTACCGTGTGGTTTTGGAGTCATTTTTGCAAAAGAAACTGAAACAGCATGAAATCAATCAGCTTTGTTTTCAGCCAAGGAAAAGATGACATTGGCCTTATCATCTAAGAGTAGAACTCAGCAAGAGCCTTAAATTGTGAAGAGACTGCCTGATTGCTTCTAGCATCCCACAGTTTAGTTGACTGTCTTTTTACATGGTAAGTAGTTAGAGAAACAGGCATTAACATTATTTTTATTGGCCAAGTAAAATCCACAGATCACATTTTTCTGCTCCATATCGTAACTGATAGGTCTCAAAGATTACAGCACATCAAACCCTCAGCCTTAGCCTAAATATTAGCCACGAACCTATCAGCCAACAAAATACTTCCAGAGCCATATGCAATGCTCTGCATTCGTGTTAAGAATCTACTGATATTGTAACAGTCAAATTTTAGATAAACACTATGAGAGAAATGTATATGTAAATCAGCTGCATTTAAAATTATATAAATTAAAAAATGGCATGATTACCGAGTCAATGGCCACAGAAAAACGACATTTTCCTTGTTCAACAAACCCTGCAAATACAAACATGGAATCATTATAAGCAGCCATTGTAGCCTTTTCGACAGAATACTATACCCCAAAAAGTGGTGCCTTTTACAGCGGAAAATTAAAATACAAATATAGGATTACCTCTCCCCAGCCCAATTACTGAGGAGTACAACTTATCTACATCCTTCACATCCTTGAAAATATTAACATTCCTCAACGCTTCAGGGGAAAGCGCCACGAAATTTCCATTGTCTGCCAATTGATCTTTCCAACCAAGAGGATCCGTGTAGCAATCTAAAATTTGAATCCTGAACGAAGAAATAGCATTCAAAAAATCTCGAACAGGAAAAAATAGCATCTGGTGCTACAAGAGAAAAATAGTCACCATTTAGAAGACATTTCGATGTCGATTCCTCTTCTCTTCAACAGACTCACATAATACCCCGGACTGTGAGAAAGAGCAACCAAAACTAGACCTCTGCTTGACATTAACCAAAAAAGTATAAGCTAACTCTCCAATTTAATGAAGAGATGAATTGAGTCGCTTTGAATTCAGAATCAGGATACGAACCGTGACTGCGCTTTTCCTGATAGAATGAAGGAAGCGAGCTGGGAGAGGACGTGGGTGAAGACATCGAAGCCAAAAGAAGAGTTGATGGAGTCCTTGATGGTGAGAGCAGCTGCCTGCTCTCCTTCCAGGCATCCATCTCTCAGAGCTCTGCAAATCGTTTCCGCCATTTTTACTGCCTTTGGAGCTCTGGATTTTGAATGTCAAAACCCTAGCCAAGATTTTTTAATTCCATGTATTTTTCTTATGGGAATGTGATTTTTAGTCGTAAAATTGTCATATGCTTTTATTTGAGTCCTAAAATTGTTTATTTTTCAAATGAGTTATGCAACACGTGCATTACCTATTAGTTTTAAATTTATTGAAAAATAATTATCAAATATAAAAATAATTTACAAATAGAAACATTAATGCTTTAAATAGTCTATTACCTATGAAAAAGATAGTTATTCAATGCACTCAGTATCCAATGTTTTACCAATACTTTCATAATATTTATGAAACTCCCACCATGTCTTGAACAGTCTATTTATCTGAAAGAAATAATGCTTTACAAAATAACAAATTTGTTTGCGGTAAACAAAACTTTACAGAACAACACATTTATCTAAAGAAAACAATATATTCAAGAACAACAAGTTTGTCTAAAGGGAATAATACTTTACAAAACAACACATTTATTTGAATGAAAGAATATTTCTTTTTGAATCAAATAATATTATTTATGAATAATATTTCTTACAAAATGAACAACATATTATAGAACATTACATTTATATGAATAAAATAACACGTTTTACTGAATGAGACTATATAATTTACGAACAATAAATCTTACAAAATGACTTGGATCTACAGAACAACACTTGTATGAATGGAACAACACTTCTTACTAAATGGAACAATATAATTTACAAATAATACATTTTATGAAATGAACATTATATTACAAAGAGAGTAGCATATTCATATAAATAGAACAACACTTCTTATTGAGCAAAACAAAACAATAATCATTCGAAAAAAATTTGCATAATTTTATCGTCATGTTTTAAGATATACTTTTACTTCTTTAAGCTTTTGACATTTTTTTTATATCAGGTTTTGAATTAAAATTGTTAGTTGTTATTTTCTATAAATGCAAGATAATTTTTCTTTTTTTCTATTAATATTAAAAAATATAAGAGATGAGCGTGTAATTAATGTTGTAGGTAAGAGGAAAAAGCATAATTGACTGAACACAAAATTATGAAAAATGGTCATGGACTTGGATGAGTCTATCTGCAGCGGCAAGGAGTGTCATTCCAACAACAAAAGAGGATTTTTTCAACCTTGGAGTCATTATAGCACTATGGTAGAAAATATGCAATGACATGCCTTTTCTAGCAGTTCATGACTTCGGAGAGTTTTATGTCCATGTAATACTGTTAATGGATGCCATAGAGACAGCCGGTGATGTCTATGCATCAAGTGCAACCAATGATGACGGCCATTAGGAACGAAGCTCCAGTGAATCGCCAAAAGAATGAGGAGAGAAGAAGGGATGTATGAAGAATTTGGATTTAGCAATTTGTGAGAGAAGAAAGCTCGAGAGAGAGCTTTCATAGCTGATGGTGAGATTGTAGGAGACAGAGATGGAGACGAAGGATGACGAGGCCTCAATTGTGGAGCGGTAGAAAGTAGGCGAAAGTGGGAAGCAGATAAGAACAATGACAAAATTGTCAATATTTAGAGGCTATTTGGTTGACATTAACCAATACAGGTTAACACATTTTCTTTGATTGGAGAACTTTCTGCACATGAAACTAGGGTAAAAGTTTCATTCTCGCCTCTAAACATGGCACTAATTACAATAGAGCCAATATTGGTATGGACGGTAAAAATGGGCAACATTTTGGGCATTTATAAATAAGGCCCACATGACCTTTTCCTCCCACCTTCTAAAAAAAAAAGTATTAACTTTGTCCCAATAACTTCGGGTAAAATTCATATGTAGTCCCCTAACTCAACTTAAGTGTCCTATTTTGGTCCCTATCGTTAGTTCTACCGTTATTTTGGATGGAAATTACCTACGTGACACATATATAGCCACGTGGCAGTCTCTTTTATGATAAGAAGTGATTAGATTGGAAGAACAATAAAGTTCAAGCTAAAATTGGCATAAAAAGTAATTTTAGGGACCTAAAATGATAGTTAACCCAATCTTCCCTGTCGCCGCCTCACTCCGATCGATCTCCACCGCCACCTCTCTCCCTCTTTCCACCGACGCTTCATCTTCCTTCTTCCCGACCGACGCTCCACCTTCCCCCTTCATCCATAACCTAAAAGGTGCAGACGAGTCGTTCTCGCCACGGAATCGCCGATGTCTGTCGCTCACCTGGGTTTTGATTCGCCGAGAAACTATTCGCTCTCCAACTCACTTCTTCTCTTCTGATCACCCTATCATTTTCCTCTTCCTATCTCTTCTTCACACCCGTTTCCGATTTCCAGGTTCCAATTCGTGCGAAATCGTGCGACTGCTACTCCTCTCTCAACGCCCTCCTCCGTTTGCCTGGGAATTGCCGTGCCTTCCCTTGAATCCGCCCCCACCCGATATCTCCTCCTCCTCGCCCCCACCGTTGTTCCCACCCTCAGCGCAATTCGAGATTCCATCAACATTCGGGCGAGAGAGAAGTGAAAACCTCTGAGGATTCACGGATTCACGTCGGTCACTGGTGGGACGAGGGTTTGTGGGTTGGGCAACTGTCATCTGAGCGATTTCTTGGCGAATCGAGGCTGGGCGCCATTGCTAGGCAAATTGAGGCGATTCACGGCTTCGGAGGCGCGATTCAACAACCAACCAGCGGGGCTGTGGATGAAGGGGGAAGGTGGAGCATCGGTCGGGAAAAAGGAAGATGGAGCATCGGCGGAAAGAGGGAGAGGGGCGGCGGCGGCGATTGATCGGAGTGGGCGGCAATGGGGAAGATTGGGTTAACTATCGTTTTAGGTCCCTAAAATTACTTTTTGTGTCAATTTTAACTTGAACTTTCTTGTTCTTCCAATCTAATCAGTTCTTATCATAAAAGAGACTGTCATGTGGTAATATACCTGCCACGTAGGCAATTTTCATCCAAAATAACGGTAGAACTAACGGTAGGGACCAAAATAGGACACTTAAGTTGAGTTATGGGACTTTAAGAGCCACTTTTTGAGTTAAGGGACCACATTAGGATAATCCTTAAAGTTAGGGGGACTACATATGGATTTTACTCCAATAACTTCAAATAAACTGAGCCTTAAAATTTTTGAGTATAGCATGTAGGCTATGTGTATCTTATCTTTAGTCCTATAGAAAAATTGTTGCACTATTTAAATTGACTCTAAGAGAATCACTAAACAGTATAAATTAAAACTTTAAAACTAATGTCAGAAAAATGACAAATCTTAGAAATAACTATTTAAACAGTTCAAAAATTTAGGACTTCTTACTACTCTAATTGAAAAATGACTTAAAAAATAGAGGCCAAAAGTAGCAAAAAAAAAAACTGTTGCTGAAATTCTTTTCAATAGCAATTCCTACTTAAAGATTTTTCTATAATTTTAACAAGACAAGAAAACCGCGCAAAAATACTTCCACCATCCCAGTTTTGATTTTTGTCTTTTCTTTTCTTTTCTTTTTTTTTTTTAAGTAAATAGTATGTCATATAAACATATTAACATTTACACATTCATGTTTCTTCAAAGTTAATACGTACTCTAGCACTATTACAACAAGTAATTTTTAACTCATGAATCATCTCATGAGCTATATAGGCCTATATGGGTTAATGTTACGTATATTTTCAAACACGAAAAAAATTAAAAAATGACAAATAATATCTGAATCTGTTTTGTCAGGTATAGGTGTTAGTAAGTGGTACTCACTATCTTCTCGGCTAGAACTGTTTTTTACAGATGGAGTTTGATGTCAGAACTCTAACTTAGGAATTGATGCATAGTTATGAGTGAGGATAAATGCACTACCGATCTTTAAATATGGTATGCGACTTCCTTCATATGCTTCAGAGCTTCAGGCCATTCTAAGTGCACTTAGAGCTGCATCAAGATTTGGTCTTTCTTTTATTACCATTTTAATGGATTGTTCTTAGGCATTAACAATTCTGACTTTCGCATGTATCACCAATTATGATATTAAGCTGTCTACCTTTTGTACAATCAATCATCTCTGCCATGGAGCTTATGGATCACTGTGTTGTAGTCGTAGTTTCTCACCAATGTATTGCTCCAGCTCACTTTTCATGTTGCTTCTTTCCTTCCCTAGCTTGTTTAAGCTTTATTTTTGTGAATTAAAAAAAGCAACAAAATGAGTTCAATGAGATCCCATAAGTTAGTTTTATACTTGTAAAACTTATGAAATCGGCACTTAAATTTAATTGAAAACTCATAAAAGGCAACATACTAAATTGAAATTGTTAATTTTTTTTTAATCTTAGAAAGAACAGCCACTACAATATCTGCTTGAAATTCAAATAAACTGTCAAAAGAACGAAATTAGTAAAATGCATCGGATATTCATTCAACGATAATGAACGAAACATCAGATTATGTTATAGCACCCCTATTTTAAAATGTTTGCCATTTTTCCTTTTTCATTTTTTTAACTATGAAATGCTGAAGAGATTTAATTATATTACATTATATATTTTTTTTTTTCAAAATTACCATTGTTGAATAACAAAATCACTTTTTAACCATTTTGAAAAGTCAAACACGGTTGAATTAATTTTGGATGAAAAGTCCAAAACTATGCATAATAATGCACATTTCAGAAGCAAATTTCAATTCACTCAAAACCTTAAACTCTAGTCCAAGTTTGCACATTTCTTCTCTCCAACTTTAGAATATCTTCACATTTATAAGCTAATTGAAGGAGAATGACAAAGTTTACAAAAAAAAAATGTATAAATAGGTAATTGGTAAACATGACAAACATTTTGGAACAAAAAAAAAAAGGCAAACCTTTTGGGAGGGAGTAATACAATTTCTCTATCTTGTTCAATCGATTAACTACGACTTCTGGTCAGTAAATTTTAAGCTGATTCCCAAAGGAGCCATGAAGGGTTCAATTTGGCAATATTCGAAAGTTTTAGGGTGCCGTTGGGAGCGAAAATGCGTTTACGGTCCGGATGAGTCGGGTAGGAATGCAAAGCAAACTGTAGAGCCAATTTGGAGGCTTTTGCGCCTCCTCTTACTTTGAATCCTTTCAATAACTACCAACGGTAGATTGTGGTTTTCAATTAACAGGGAAAGACACGCATAGAAAACAACTGGTGCAGGGTGGTGGTTACTTGCTCTGATACCTTCTACCCATTTCATGACCCAAAATTATGCAAAATCCTGAAATAAGGAGACTCCTACACCTTCCCCAATCTTCAATTCAGAATAAACATCAGTAAGTCTACCTCCTATGCTCAAATTACAGATGTCTATAAGAAACATCCTAAATGTAACTATAGCAACATCATCATCATTATGTTGCATCCTAATCTCAACTGTATTAAGAGCCTGACATTACAAATTATTACCGCATCAACAAAGGAAAACAAAAATACTCCTCCTGCTTTAACCCAAAAACAAGCCCTGATATTGTACCTGTAAAGAGATGACAGTATACACTAGCTGCCGCCAAACCGCAAAGAAAATGCCAACTCAGTCTCAGAATGCACGGGGGTCAACGCAATCCCAATGCACCGCAAACAAAAATTTTCAGCAGCTGCAAACAAATTATCAGGTTGCTGATAGCTGCCTGAACGAGGTACATGTTGCTGAACATTCAGGTTTCGCCAACTGCTCAATTGCAGTTCATCCCTTAAATAGGAAGCCCTATCAAGTGCAAAACGGCTGCCCCGGAGTACAACCTTTCACTGACAATTTTATTTCCCCATGTAATGAGTCAAGCATCACTTTTCCATCAACAAGTGCTGACTCAAGCTCCGGGAGCAACTCAGAAACCACATTCTCAAGTTTAACATGGCTAAGCCGATTGTTAAATCCATTGATCACCATTTTGGAAAGCAGGGTAATTTCCTGAGGATCTGACTGTCTGATAAGCTTAGTCCAAAACTCATCATCTTCATACAAATCTGATCCCTTCATGAGTTCTATTACTTGTTTCAGTGTTGCTACATTCCTCCCAGCACCAGTACCCATGGCAGTTGCAGCACCAACAGCATTAGCAAATGTCAATGTATTTATTAATGGCATATCACGAATGAAACCGAATGCAACAGCAGCTACAAAACTATCTCCACAACCCACAGTGTCAACAACATTTACCTAATCACAATCCCATGTATAAATAAGAAAAATTGCAATTTGTTTTTGTGAGGAATAAGGATTGAAAACAATCCAGGAACAAAAGAATAGCCTATCTCAAAGGATCAGCTACTGCAACCAATACGAAAATTTAAGACTGAATTCACAACATTCCCAAATCAAAATGCAATCAAATATTACAACGTAACATGTTACAGGGTATATTAACAGCTATTATTCCATGCATGGTTATTCCTTGTATTTGCAGTGGACCCCACCGTGGGTCTGCAAATGATGAGTTTCAAAAATACATACTTCACAATTCAGAAGTGGTGCTTTATGTCCATTTCTCTAGCTCTTGAACTCTAAAATTGGTGCATAAGATATTAGTTCTCGTAATCTTTAGTTTGCATCAGAGCACCTCATGGTAGTTCAATTTACTTCCTTGTTCTTTACCAAAACTTATGAGACAAATTGAATTATCTAATTCTAGGAAGGCAGATGACAAGTACAAGACACTATGCAGGCATGACTTCCTACAAAAGAGAGACATCATAAAGTTGGGCTGCACAGAAGATCAATTTTTTTTCCTTTTTCTTTGAGTCAAGTCAAGGTGGAAGCTCATAAAATCTTTGTTTGCTTGTTTTTTCCCCGCTCTGTTATTCACCAGCAGGTTCTCCCTAGCAATCTGTGATGATATTGTTAATTGGATCAACCTGAGACAGGTGGCTGGATTCAGAAGAACTCACATTGACTAGTTTGCGAGGAGATTTAGGAACAGACACATCTCTTGCTCAGTAAGAAGAGCTACTCTTGCAGCTATTACTTACAAAGGTAAGCATGAAACCAGATATCCTTTAGGGGTTTATAGCATCCAGAGCAAAACATTCTGTAAGCAGGTGGAAAAGATGCATTCACCAGGAACTTTATCATTTCACAGTGTCGCAGAATCTTCTATATGGGTAAATTGAGTAGAAAATAGTTTGGGTATGCCTAGATCTTTTAATTATTAGGATGTAACTACTTTTTTGAGTAATTATATGTTTATCCTTGTGGATGAAAAAGAAAAAGAAAAATTGCAGGAGACACAGTCCACTATATATAGGTCTGTGAATGTAACAGCCTGGGCCTCTGTCATTAAATTCACAATAATTAATAACGGGTTACTTCATTTTAAAAATGGTTAGAAGAAAAAGAGAGAGTTTATCACCCAACTGCTTAATTCCTCTATGATACAAAAAGATACCAACGAACCAGATAATTTGTCAAATTTTACAGTTAGAAGCTAATTCAGATTGAAGGATAACTTTTAAAGATTTCTCTCTTTGCATGAAAATGAATAAAGGCCTCATCTTGATACCTGAAAAGCAGGTGCACAAGTTATGCTTGATTTTGTGATTAAGATCGAACCCTTGGAACCCATCTTCACAATCACCCATTTTGTGTGTACCCCTCTCGTTAGCAATTCTTGTCCAGCTAGTATTGGGCTTCTTATACCAGTTAATGCCTCAGCCTGCAGACCACAAATGTAAATGGTATCATCAAGAGCACCATCCAAAATGCCATTCCAATCAGATGCCTTTGGCTTTGTTCTTTGCTAAACTGTGCAGTGCATTAAGTCCAGAAAAAAGGATAAATTTCTAAAAGTAGGGAATGCTCCTAGTTTCATGACCAAACTTGTTACATGAGTCATGCCCATAGAAGGGCTAGTTTTGCGATGGCTGTTGACCTACAACTGGCCTCTTTCTTTACCTAGGCTGGTTCCACAATACAAATAGGCAGAGGGCTTAGAATATTCATAGCCAAATGAAGACAGAATAATGATGGGGTGTAGATGTCTTGGAGAATTCTTCTAAAGAAAAGATGAGAAAACGGCATAACATTCAAACTGACAGGCCAATTAACAAAAGCAAAGTAGTAAGTTGAAAAACTGTAGAGAGCTGAAGCAAAGAAAAGAGTTAGGTTGAAGGGCTCAACACTTGACGCGGAGATCAATGTATCACGGAGGAGCAGGTTTTTTGTTCTCTACTTTTCTAAATCCATGGTCTGACTGATTGAGACTATTAGTCAAAAAGCTTCATATAACAGTTAACCTACTAATATTCTCCAAATTTAAAGGACAGAACCAGTAGAAGAAAAGAGAAGAAAAAAAAACACCACACACACACACATATTTAGAAAGCAAGATACAAACCTCATCTGCCGTTAGAAGAAGGACATCACTCATTCTCAAGAATTGAGTAAGTGCCTTTTGCTCTTCAGGTGTTCCAGCCAAAAGACTCTTGCCTCTTGGTCCAGGATCGAAAAAGATTGATGTGCCAACTTCAATAGCATATTCAACAGCTGAGATTATCACACCAGGGAAAAACTCATCAAAGTCATAACCATTGCAAAACAGGATTCTTGACTGTTTAACGGCCCTCTTGATATCTTCAGAAAGATTTTTCATCCAGCTGAATGCAGGCTCCTTGGTAAAATCAGCCCGGCTAAATGAAAAAAGGAAAAGGGAGAAAAAGATTTAGTCAACCCTTTCCATTCATTAGAAGCGCGATAAAAATGGCTAAAATTTAACCTTCAACTGAATCATACGGGTTAAACTAGTGACATGATTGTTGTTGGAGTGCTTTAATTGAGAAGCATAAAATCAAGAATTTTCTGGCTGATACCTGCAAAAGCCATGTCTTTGCAGTTTGTCCACTAGCACCCAGCATAAAAGTGTCTCATAAGAACTAGCATCTTTAGCAGCATTAGATTCTTCACACATTCCAATAACTCCAATGCCCTCCTCACGGAGCACATCTAGAAGGAATTTTCCGTAGATTTCATCACCCACATGCCCTATGGAAATACAATTAAGGCCCAGCCTGGCAGCTGCTATAGCTACATTGCAATTACCACCAGCTTCCCAGCAGCGCTGTGCCCAATACAAACCAATCAAGGTCCAAATATGATAAACACCACATAAATAAACATTTCACTAACAACTTGACAGAAGAAGCTTCTTCCAACAGATAAAGAAAAGAACCTTAGAAAAAATAAAACTAAAGGAAACAAAGTTACACGAACGCTGTGCACGTAGGATGTTCATAAGCCAAAAGTGCATAGCATTTCATTCTTTTGCAAAATTCATCCAAGGAAAATTCTTGCCTCCACCAACCGACCATATGAGAATTAGGTATTTATCAAATGAGGTAAGGAAATTTTCATATACACAGCAAGACGAACCTTATCGGGAGGAGACGCAGCCAGCCGGTCCATGTAAGCCTTGCGAGCGTCGGTCGAGGGCGGGGGCAGCTGGGGAACGTTGAGGACGACATCGACGCAGAGGTTTCCGAGAGTGGCGATGTCAACGGATTTGATGATGGAACAATTACGAAAATTCGCGGCTCCCTTGGGAGAGGCGAAAGAGACAGATGACCGTTTTTCGACGGCGGAATGAATACCCCTGCAACGGAAGAGGGAGCGAGGAAATCGAGATGACTGCGAAATGGAGCGAATGAAACGGCGGTCAGGGGTAAGATCAGGAGGAAGGAGGCGGCAAGGAGGGAGAAGAAGCGGAGGGGATTCTAGGGTGACGGACCGGTGATGCATTCAGGTGCTGAATCGGGTGCGACGGTGAGCGTGGGCGACAGGGGAAGTGATTTTCTTTTTTTGGGGGTAATCGATTCGAGAGGGAAAGTTGAGGGAATGGGTGAGCGAGGAACAGTGCCGGCGGCAATCAGCATATAAGAACAGTGTCCGCTGCAAGCCAAACTGGGAACTTGCTGACGTGGCAATTTTTTTTTTTTTTTTATTTATAAAATATATCATCACAATTTCATTAAACTGAACAATTAGTGGCTACAAGAGCAATAATGTGTGACGGTAAATCCTTCGTCAAAAGTAAAAAATTAGTATGAGCAAACGCCTTTCGGGTAAGACAGAGGGCAGCTGAGTTTACATCTCAAAAAGTGTGAAGAACCTGCTAACTTATAAGTCTCGATAACATACGCCTAATTTCTCCAATAAGACTAAAACCCTTAGAGATCCCTTCCATAATGGACACAATTGTTTGCACAATCTCCTTCACATCTAACTCCACAATGAGGTGAGGCATTGTAAAATCTCCTATGAGCTGATTGATTATAAATGGTTTTTGGCCAAAATCCTTTTGGTTTTGGTCCCTCGAACTATAGTGACTCAATGAATAGAGACCCTACAGTTTGACGCAATGCAACCCGATTCCTCCAACTATGAACTATGACTTACTTTACCCCTTTGACCAAAAGTCCATTACTTGACTAATCTATAAAAAAAGGAGACAATTGCATGTTTAGTCAGTAATCTTCTTACTTCTTTGTTTTAAACCCTATATTTTAACATATACAAATTTAAGCCCAAACATGAATCATTTTAATTTTAAATTTTCTAAAACTTGAATGGGAACCCATAAAAAAATATAATTAATTAGAAAAATATAATTAATTAAAAAAATATAATTAATTAAAAGATCAATTTTATTTTTTTCAAAAAAATACGGTAAACAATATTACAAATATAATTAATTAACAAAAACACATTCAATTACAAAATTAATTTTTATTTTTCTTCAAGTCCAAATGAGAACCTAAAAAATTTAAAATAATTTAAATAATAAAATTAATTATATTTTTTTTTACAAAAAAGTTAAAAAAAATAAAAGGTGAACAATATTACAAATGTAATTAACTAATAAAATATATTCAATAACAAAAATATAAAATTTTTATTTTGTGGTGGAGATCGAAGAGGAAAACTTGGGCGGTGGAATTCGGTTGGGTCGGTGCGGTGGTGGTGATTCAGTTGGATTGGGGTGGTGGTGGTGGTACCGATTGTGGTATGGCAGTGGCAATTGATTCGGCTAGATCAGGGAGTCGAGGAGGTTTGAGCACCGAGACGAGGTGAAGTGGGAGTGGGAGTGGAAGACGGCAGAGGTGGTGAGGAAGACGTAGGAGGGTGGAGGTGAGGATGGAGGTGAGGGAGATCTGGAGAGCTGAGGCAGGGACGGAGATGGGGATAGCGGCGAGAAGGACGCAGTGGAAATGGCGGTGAAGAAATGTGAGTTTGGTTTTGGTTTAATTATCATTAAGTGCTTCATGTTACGTATTTTTTTTGATTTAGTGACCAAAATTTTAAAAATATATAATCACGCCACTGAACTATAAAAAATCTAATAGTTTTCACGTCAAATTGGCCGAATTACTGAGTCAAATGATAAAGCATCCTACGTTTCAAAGTTTGAGAGATGAAATTGACTGAGTCACTATAGTTTGAGGGACCAAAAAGGATTTTGGCCATGGTTTTTACTATTCATGCTTCCAGTTTATAAATTACAGTTTAACATTGGCTCAAAAGTCTAATTCTAAAAGTGTTTTTTATAGTTACCCCTGAACTATATGTGATATTACACTTGCTCTCTTGAGATTTCTAAATCTACACTTATCCCTTTGTTTTTTAACACTGTTAGTTAGCACCGTCAATCAAAATTACAACTAGTCACTTTGAATTTAGTCTAGATTACAATTATACTCAAAACTTTAGAAATCTACAATTTTTCAAGATTGTTCTTCCTTTCTCGTCGTTTTACTTCCATTCTTCACTGCCACTACTTCAACCTTATCCATCTCCACCATCTCCCGACCTCTTTATCTGACCCCACCTTTTTTTGCTTCATCACCTCCATCCCTAACCTCATCCCCAAAATCACTTGTCCTCCTCACTTTGACCCATTCGGACTCACCCAAATTTGCCTCACTTATTATTCCATGAGTTGGTATAAATCAAAAGAGAAAAGAGAAAGACCAATGCTTCAATGCCTCTAGCCGCTTCAATTGATTTTTTTATCTAGAACTATATCATTTAAATATCTAATAAATAATCACTTGAATAATATTTTTAGAAAATAATATATCTAGATAATAATTACTTGATAGTGTTTTTAGAATTTTTTTGTAGGCAACAGAAAAATCAAGAGAAAATACCAAGATTTTCCAAAAAATGTAAAAAAAATTACTTTTCAACCTGTTTAAATATAATAATCAATATTATTCAATTTAAGTGAATAATCTCTATATATCAAAATAATTACTAATAACTCATTTTTTAGAATCATTGTTAAACATGTAGCAATGTTGTTTTACCTCGTATTTTTAAAATAATTTTTTTCAACATTTCTCTTTTTTGTTTTTTGCTTATGTATGACTAAATAAGATATGTGTGAATTCACAACTTCTTTATAAAAAAATAATTATGTTATAATAATAATAATAATAATAATAATAATAATAATAAATATAGCTTATATAGATGGCTTATATAGCTCTTAGTCAAGAAGTGAATTCAAATCTTTAAGACAAAAAAATTTGGCAGAAACAAAGCAAATTTCATAAAGCTTGAGGAAAGCAAAGTTGAGCCCAACCAAGGCCCACCCTTGAGCTTAATATTTGCATTTTCTAGATAGCGTTGGCTGCCACATTGACATCCTTCACGGGGATGTCATAGGAATCAGAATTGAACTCATTGTTGGCAACTGAAAGCTGGGAAGTGGCATAATTGTTACGGTTTTGACATGTTTAAAGGTGGCGCTCACGAGAAGAATGGAGATAAGAAACCTTGAGTTTGCGGTCCAGGGCTTGAGGAGTGCCAACGAGGGGGTCGGAGGAAAAGGTATTAGAGTAAAAGGAGAAGTCACATAAGGAGGCGAGGAGGCAGAGGAAATGAATGGGTCGAAGTTGAGGCGGAAAAGAATGAAAATGAAAAGACGAGGAGGGGAAGGACAATCTTAAAAAATTGTGGATTTCTAAAGTTTTGGGTGTAATTGTAAACTAGACTAAATTCAATGAAGTTAATTGTAATTTTGACTGATGACTGACTAATGGTGTTAATAAAAACAGAGGGATAAGTGTAGACTTTCAAACCTCAAGGGGGTAAATGTAATATCACCTATAGTTCAGGGTGATAACTATAAAAAACCCATACTTAAAAATGAAAACTACAACTCAAATTATCTAGTGAAGTTGAGAAACTAAGAACCTCTACCTCACCTTCTAACTAGAGATTTTAGAGAGAGAAAAGAGACATAGGAGAAATATAAGAAAGGAGTTCTGTATTAGCTCCGGGATGATTACAAACTGAAACCAGTCCTCCTTATATAGGCGGAGGCGGAAGGAAACAAATAAACTTAATGACGTAAGAGCTTACATCACTATTAATAGGTTTGAAGCAGTAATCTTTGCTGATATTCTCCAATATTCATATACCAGTGTTTGAGAATACCAGTCATACTAGCAACAAATGCCAAAATGACCTTCGGGTGATTAGCCGATTCCCTTTGCATTTGTGTAAGTTGAAGACATCAAGAATGGAGAAGAGATGAGCAAAGGGATACTGGGGATGGATCTCAACATACTTGACAAAGCAGTCATTAAAACTATACCTCTCAATGAGAAAAACATGATAATATTCAACATCAACCAGAAGATTTTGATAATAGTGTTTGTGGCATCGGTATTAAACAGAGTAATAACCGGAACTGGTATGCAATCATTATTACTTTATTTTTATTTGATAAATGTAGAAAACGCTTATTTATGACCATAATGATTATTTTCTAATAAAAATGGCAATTCTCCATTTTAATCTATCTTAAGAACAATTATTTACATAGACAAACATTATTCAAATGAAATATTCATAAATATATATATATATATATATATATATATATATATATATATATATATATATAACCACTAGTTGTTCCAGTTTAACGTCTCAACAATTCAACAATCGATACCTTGAGCCTGTGAGTTTCATGGTTTACCGTGAACTGATTCAATCGGCTGGTTATATCCAGTCCTTATGACCAGGGCCTTCGTCTTAGCCTAATATTTTCGTAACATTTATTATTTTGAGTTGTTTCAAATTTTCATAAAATTTTATATTTAAAAAAATTATCATATGGCTCTTTAAAAATTCAAATTGATATTTTAATATTCTATTTTTTTTTTCACTTTTGTGTGATTTACATGTAAAAATTGAAGAATTAAAATGAAAATAACAGACTTTTTTTATAATCGATCTCGATATCAAACCCAACCCGGATATTTAAAAGTATTTGTAATTGATGCAGTGCTAGCATATATTATAGTTACTCTTCCCCTTTTCCTAACACTGTAAATTGATATAAGTTATAACATAAGGAAAGCGATTTTTTATCTCAGATGGATAAATGCATACAAAAAAATTTACTTTAAACGGTTTAATAGAGGGCTGCTAATGATCATTCGGAAAAGGGAAAAAAAAAAAGAGCGGCTAATAAACAAGTGAGTTCTTTCCCATTAAAATAGTGTCATTTTTATTTAAAATCAATACCATTACAAGTTAGTACTATTCTATCTACATAATAATTATATGAATAAGGTTTTTTCTTTGACACGATCAATTTTTTATACTGGACTTAGAAAAATATACTTTCTCTGTCCTTAAGTCCTTAAGTGCTTGGTGCTTTATGGTTAGCATTTCCTTTTTGTGAATACAAATATGATGCTGCTAGTTTCAGCTGCAGTTTAGAGCACTAGGAGCTCGTTTTGGAGGGAAAGAGGATATCTCATGGACTTGAGCGTGTGTTTTCCTTCTCGACGGTTGAGATTGAGTCAAAAGGAGAGAATATAAGCAAATGAGAGCTACAGTCAGATGAAAAAGTTTAGATATTAAGTGAGAAGATAGTTTATTTGGATGATTTTGAACTAAGAGTACTTTTGGGAAATTAAAAAGATGTCATGGGGCAGTTAAAACATTTCCATCTATATGCATGAGTCAATGGCCTAACTCGTAAAATTTTTTAAAGTTCAAGGACTTGTTTTAATTGAGTTTTGAGTTTTTATTATTTTTTTTATGCACACGGAATCAATTATTACAAGAAAATGACGTTAAGGCTTAAGAGATGGGAAAAAGAGGAGGCTCGAACCTAGATTATGGGGTGGAAAAACCGAGTCCTTCAACATTTTTGTCATGAGTTAAAATTCTATGCACCGATGGTGAATTTTTTTTTTCCACCATCAATCTTAATATAACAATGTTCTTTCTAACAATTCATACCATTATCACTACCATCAATTGAGAAGGGATTCATTTTAATGTAATATAAATTATTCATATTTTATTGTAGAACACAGTAAAAAAAAAAAAGCACTTTTCCCACATTTTTCAACTTTAGGCAGAAGCATATTGATACGTAAACAAAAACGTGATTTCTTGGAGCAAGCTTTGTGCTTGTCGCACTAAGGTTGCAACAGACTAAATCGATTCAAAGATAATATAACAAATCATCATACTATGATTCGTCCTTAATTTCTTCTTCCAAATAGCGAATTGCTCATTTTGGGTTTAAAATTCAATCACCCATGGTCTACTGGTTCAGCTTGATTTGGCATGTTGGTAGTGAAGTATGCTAGAGAAACTCATGAAGTTGTAGCAGCTGATCCATGACTTAGTTCTCTGTTCAATCGGTTTCTTGCACTATGATGTACAATTTCCAAGAACATTAAAATAGAGGTAATTTAGGCTTGTAGCCATTTTCTATATTGTTTTAGAGAGAGACTGGATTGCAGGAATAAAAAACATGTTTTCTGATTTGTTTGTGGGGGACGTGGAATTGGCCAAACATAAAAGTTTAATGTTAAACACCGTAGTATATCGTGCAGTATATAATTTACTGTGAGTACGAGGCATGCGGTACAATTTTTTTTACATTGTCATTTTACTGCATGGTATACTGTGGTATTTCATGGTATACCGTATACTGCTCACTTTTTATATGTATTTTGTTAAAACACTGCAGTGTACAGAAAATACCATGTAGTATCTATGGCAATATTTTATTTCTCATGGTTATTTTTTTTCATTTTATATAAAAAAATATCATAAACATATAAACCATTAAAATATAAATAATACACATATCATAAAATAAAATTTACTTTTTTTTTTGTTACTTTCTTAATTAATATAAAAATTTAATGGATGGTAGCAATTTCAAGGTTCTTGTGGTGTTGAGCAATATACCCCAATTGGATTTTTAGTGCATGTTACCCCAATTGAATATTTTCTATCATATATTTTATTTATATTTAACAAATTATGATGAGAAAAATTAGAATACATATAAAATGTGTAAAAATAAATTATTAAACAAATTATGTCAACTTAAAATAATATTATAATATTTATTTTTTTACAAAAAATGGTAAATGTATACAATGTGATATATCATGTTATATACTTTAAAAATTCAGAATATGGTATACCTAACAGTAATAATATTTAACATATTACATAAAAGTGATGTTAACCTGAAAGTTAAATTTAACACCATTATGTTAAGAAGATAACAATAGTTACCAAAACAAGTTACTAGTGGAAGTTTTTTTTTCCACCATTGGTGAAGAGAATATTAACTTGTTTGTCATTCGAACAAATAACTCAGGATGAGTTTTGAGTTTTGGACTAAAAGTCATGCAAATTGGATATTTTGATGAACCAAATGCATATTAAACCTAGAAAGAAATTTCATTATACAAAAAATGATCTAAAATTAAATTTTAAATTGCTTAAAATACAAAATTAATAATTTAAATAAAATAATAATTTTTCATAAAAATAATGCACAATAACACCAATACCTTAATTTAAAATAAACCGATCCGAATTTTTTTCTACAAGCATGTCAAATTCGTAAATACAACATTGATGATGAAGTCCGCCGGAAAAACACTTGTGAGGAAAAGAAATTTTTTCTGTCAAAACTCAAAAGTAGAAGTCCGTTGCTCGACCCTGCCTATTTGCCATTGGTCGCCAGATTCCTCGAATCCAGTGAAGAAAAAGACACAGAATAAACAACTGTGATAACTTCTCCCATAACTCCCTAAAGTTTCGTCAATCCTATAATTTCCCCCTCTAACTCTGGGAAGTACTTATATTTTATCCCCTTAAGTTTTATAAATATATAATTATATCTTTCTCATTCATTTTAGACAATAAAAAGAAAAACTTATTAACTAATTACTGAAATGGCAAATGAAAAATACTACTTATTAACTAAAGATGGTATTATTTTCTAACTTGTAGACTAGATGGCCGTAATGGTTTCTATTTACGCATATTATATGCATCGCGAGCGCATCTGATCATCTTCTCTGCAATTTCTTTGTCCATGTTGCCATTTCAGTTTCCTGTTTCTTTTCCTCTTGTTTACGTCGTTGGTTGTTTCTGTTACCAACTTCGTTAGCCCGTTTCCTACTATTTGTTAATCTATTATCTTAGCCAATGCTGGACTCTAAGAGCCTCGTGTCTTTCCCTCTACTCTCTAAAAATGTTATTATGTAGATGAGAATAACTTTTTTTTATGCATATGGAATCCTATTTTACAGCTAGAAAAATATTTTGTATTAAAACTGTACTTGTCATTGCATTTACTTTACTTTATGATTCTATATATGCAGTATTTCAGATGTAACCGAACACATTAATAGTACTTATTATATTATAGACATGTGTCTAATTAGACATATCAATTCATTTCTAATGTCCTACATATAACTCACAACCTAATTTAAAATTTGACTAATTTGCTCATGGATTAAAACTCACCCTTACTACCTAGAAAACCCTACCTTACTATTGTAGCCACTTTTGCCGCCTCCACGAGTACCACCTTCGATGGATCATCATTGCCTCTAGATTATTGCCTAGAGATCTTGTTGCATTGTTCATCTTCGACTCTTGCAGTCGCTCCCCTCCCGATCTCATTGTCACTCACATTCGCCATCCATTACCTCTAGGTTGCACTGCCGCACTACACATCACCTCCGTGATCAGGTCGTCACTGATTATCTCATTTTTGGATTGTCACTTGCATCCGTGATCACACGCGATCTTTGTTCACTTTCAGATTGCACCGTCATTGCATACCTCCAGATTGTGCCGATTAAAGCTTTTGGCCCTCGCCTTAGCTATCGCTACGAACAAGTTGTGCGTAGAAACAAACTAGAAAAGCGTCAAAGACAAGATCCAAAAATGTTTAAAACAATATGTGAAAGTGTCTAGACAATTATGTGAATTGTATAACACAATATATAGGTATTTTGTTTTCAAGAATATCTAAAAAGTGTCTAAATAAGTATGTAAAAAGTGTCTAAAGGAATATATAAAATTGTCTGAGGCAATATGTAAAAGTGTTTGAAGCAATATACATTTAATTTACTCCATTAAAGAAATAAGTGTATGAGCAATAAGTAAAAATGTCTGAATTAATATGTGCAAATGTCTGAAATAATATATAACAATGTCTCAATGTTGTATGTGGAAAGTGGCTAGGATAATATGTTAAAGCGCCTTTAACAAAATATAAAAGTGTCTGAGGTAATATACAAATAATTTATTATCTTAAAAAATGAAACTGTGTGAAGTAGTAAATAAAAGTGTCTTAATAAATATATAGAAGTGACTGATGCTATACATAAAGTCACTACAAAAGTATGTAAAATTTTTGTTATCTTCAAATTTAAAAATGTCTGAAAAAATAAAGCAAAGTGCCCAAAGAAATTTGTAGAGGTATCTTATAAAAAAACACAAAAGGGTAAATGAATATGGAAAAGTGAAAAATTGGGACTCGTCTTTTTCTGGAAGTCCTCTCAATCTCTTTCTGTAATTGAAGAGATTTTGGCCGCCGGGGATTGCGATTGCACTTTGATCTCTTTGATCCGCTCAGACATTTAGATCTCACTCTTAATTGTTCTCTTTATTAGCCAAGCACTGCAATTATGCTTTAATCACACACTTAATCGCTCCCTTTTTGTCTTCGTCTTTGCCATTACAACAAGCAGAGGAAGGCCGCTATCGACTTCTTTAATCATTTCGGCAGAGAATTCGGTGTGATCTTCAAGGGTTCATGGAAGCTTTCCACCGGTTGGTTCATCATTGGCTGCAGCTAAAGTACTGCAGCTGCAGGCGATCTTTTCCGTCACAAAAAATGAGTTTCGCAGGTTGATAAAGGCAGCTAGTGATTGGAGAAAACGAAGAAGGTGGTTGAAGAAAACAAAACTTGATTTAAGGTGAGGGGTAAATTTATAAAATTAAACCTTATGTCTAATTACACATATGTTTATAGTATCCATAGTATATTAATAGGAAAATAATTTTGATTTTGTACCAGCAACAGAAAAACATTTACATGTAAATGTGGAAATTAATTTCTTTCAATACCATTTTCATCCATAAAGCATATGTGAAAATATATTATTCTACATATTTTTTTTATGTGCAAGCATACATGGTGTTTGCCTTTTTTTTTTCTTTTCTATTATGAATAACTTTTTTTATTCATAGTCAATACAAATTACAATTATTCGAGAGAGATGAAAAATAATATAATAAAAAGTGATTCTTTTTAATTCTGTATGGATTGTGGAATTCTAACTTTTAAGTTATGAGCAATCAAGGTACACTTAAAGCTACCATTGCAATAAAACCTCAATGTATGCATATATAATTAAATATATCCCGTACAATTTTTATTCAATTAAATCACATTCAAGGTACTTACACTCAATATTAAATTATTTCCTCCAAAAACTATTAAAGATTCTTGAATCTCTTAAATAAAATTCTAAAATTGTTATACATGCTTCCTTTTATAAATTATGGTGCAAGTTTTTTTAATAATTAGTGGTACCCTGAGAAGGTTGTATTAATAATTATTATTACATGCACAATTAAATGACATTTAGTTACAAATATTTGATACTGCTTAGTACCCCTTGAAGCATTTATGGGCATAGTTATAGTATTATTGTTTTACAAGCAAAACAAACTAGAGATCTAGAGCTTTCCTTTATTTGGCCAACAATGAGCAAACCAATAAAAAACAGTTGGTATTAACGGTCAATCCTTTTCGTCAATAAGCCCTTATCATCTTTCTTCCTTTACCATTTCATCATTCATCAATTTTTTTCTTCTTCTCCTTCTTATTCGATCTCACTTCTTATGTTAGCCTCTGAATCATAGGCAAGTATTTTCGTTTTTTACCTTCATTCTAATATTTCTTTGATTCTTAATTTTTAATCAAAATGCATGATTTTATGGCATTTCCCCATGAATACATTATTTTTGAATCACCATAGATTGGTATTGTCGATCGGCTTGTGAATTGTGATTTATGTGATTTTGCGCTGCTTTGTTAAAATGGGTAATTGGGTGTCTTTCATTGAATTGTAATGTATTAATTTATCATATTAATTGGTTAACTCCTGTTGTTATCGCAATTTATATGATAGGATATATTTCTTTAATGATATGATCTTGGCATTGTATTATAATGTACAATTTAGGCAATTTACAGTTTTATTTTGGATTTACTTTCAGTTGTTTTTATACCCTTTTTGATAAATTGTTTTTACATTCAAAATTGTTTCTTCATTATCTGCCAATAGATCATTTTTTTCGTTTGTTCTTGTTTCTAACTGTTACTATATGCTTAAAGCATTCATGTTGATGAAAAATTTTAATTATTATTTCATTTCTTAACTTTTCTCTAATTGTTGCTTCTTTGTTGATATGCAAAATACGTTCTTGTTATTAATTTCATTGATATGTTGTCTTGTTTTCCAGTAATTCGCCACAAGATTGCTCAATTCTTGTTGTTACTGCTGCAGCTTCCCCGATTCTAGATATTTCTCTGACTACTAATTCATCCCTTTCCAGTATCTACTTTTGGGGGTTTGGGAACACTGCCCTATAAATTTCACAACACTGGCTGCCAAAGAACTTATTGATGGTTTATTATAGTTGAACTGTTGAAGTGTGGGTTAGATTCTTAACCTTACTTTACATATCTGACTCTGGGACTCATTTTTTGCATTAGTTAAAGCTCTCAAGTGGTCTTTTGGTTCTGAAAATTTATGGTGCCTTGGGCTTGGAGCTGGAGTATTTATGCTGGAAATGGCTACGAACAGTACTACATTCCTTAGACAAGAAAGGACTTTGCAGGGATTTACAACAGGGCTTGTTTCTGCAATTTGTGAATGGTTCTTGATCTTTCTGTTGCTGATTGATGCTGTCTTATCTTACCTGCTGACCCAATTTTCAATATATTGTGAATTGCCGGTACCCTGCATTTTCTGTTCTAGACTTGATCATGTTTTAGGTAAAGAAAAACCTGGTTTTTATCGGAACTTATTTTGCACAAATCACAAATCGGAGATATCATCTTTAGTATCTTGTGAGATTCATGGAAAGCTTGTTGATGGTCGTGGTATGTGTGAAAATTGTGTTTCATCTTCTATCAAGAAAAATACACTAAACTCAAATATTCACAAGCTGCTTTTGGGTAGAATTGGATTTGGTCATGGAAGCCATGAAGCTTATAGTTTTCAGAATTCATTTTATAAAGGGAAACATACACGTCCTTATCAAAGTTCGAGGATGTGTTTGTGTTGTAATGAGCTTTGGACCCTAAAACCAACTCTTCAAAGCTCACTACAACTGAAGCCATTTGCAAGTTATGTTAATAAGCCTAATATTCCTTTGCCACGTCATTTAAGTCGGAGAAATAGCTTGAAAAAGATGAAGGATAAGATGTCCAGCAGAGGGAGTTCACGTCGTTGTGGAAAAAAAAGTTTTGATCTTTTGTCTCATGTTGGATATACGGAGCTGAAGATCAACTCAGAGCCAGAATCTGAGTTTCCTTTTACAGATGATGATGATATCAGTAGCGTAGTTCCTGATTTCAGTGACAAGGAAGAATCACTAGTTCATTACTTTGCTACCGGGGTCCAACCAAAAAAAGTTGATAAAATGATAGTATCTAATATGAATGAGAATCCAGAAGCAAAACATTTGGCACATACTACTGCTGAAGGAATAGTTCTCTCCAAGATCAAGCCGCATCAGACTGTTTTTAAAAGTAATAACACTGGATTTGCAGAGTTTGTTTCACTTGATGATATCCCCTCATCATCTAGTAATGTTCAGGTTTTCATTGATGGATCATATCTATCTCAGAATTCCTATAATCCTGGCTTATCTGACTTTCTATCATTTGTTCATTCTTCTTCGATAATCAATTTTACGGAGGTTCCACAAGCATCAGAAAAAATGTGTAAGCTCTTTCTCTCACCTGTGTATATGACATGTGAAGTCATGCATATATTATGTTTCATAGTTGAACCATGTGCATACACATGGCTTAACTATGAAACATAATATATACATGACATGATAATTTGTACTTAAACATAACTAGATCATATTGGTGCTCATTCTGTTCTTTTTTCTATGTATTTAATGCATTACTTATCCCTCTTCTTTAATGGTTCTCAGCAGCTGATAACGCAGAAACAAGCAATAAATATAGCAGGACAAATTTGGAAACCAATCAAGCAGTAAATAACCCTGCTGAGATAGATTCGACTTGTGGAAATCCAAGTGACATGCATAAAGTAGATACAAGTGATGAGGTAAAAGATGGATTTGAACGCATAGCAGAACAACCAGACATGAAATATGAGCAAACAAATGAAGATACGAAGTCAGAAAAAGGGAAATGTTTCTTAGGAAAAGAAGCACATTCATTAGGGAACAACTCAAGTCAGGCATTTCAAGTTCAGGGTAATGAATTAGATAAAACTGATAGATCTTACTCTAATGGAGCTCAGAACACTAATGCTTCAGTTTCTCCAGACAGAGCAGACCCAAGCTTTGAGTCATTTGATATAAGCAGTGTTAGTGAGGTTGAAGGGGAAAATGTTGTTGACAGATTAAGACGACAGGTTCAACATGATTGGAAGTGTATTAAGGTGTTACATAATGAATTGGAGGAGGAAAGAAGTGCTGTTGCTATTGCTGCAAACCAAGCATTGGCAATGATTTCAAAGTTGCAGGAGGAGAAGGCAGCACTACAAATGGAGGCTCATCAGTACCTTAGAATGATGGAAGAACAATCAGAGCATGATGCGATGGAACTGGAGAAAGCCAATGACCTTCTGGCTGAAAAGGAAAAGGATATACAAGATTTGGAAGCGGAGCTAGATTACTACAGGATAAAGTATGGAGATGATTTGGTGATGGACGAAAATGTGTCAGTAGAGAATATCAGTTGTCCCAATAACATGGATGGCCTTCATGTTCATGAAATGGAAGCGGAAATGGTGCCACCAAAAAGTAATGACTTAGAGGAAAATGTTTCTTCCCAGAATATTAATGCATCCCATGAACAATTGGAGCCAATAAAAGTAAGAAGTAATCACTTGGAGGAGAAAGCTCTTATAGAAAGGAAAAGTGTTTCCTTTAAAAATGATGAGGTTCATGTTTCTGGGAAACCAACAATAACTGATAGATCTATAGACAGTGAAAAACCAGTAGCCATACCCATGCGGTCAGAAATTGAGGAAGAAAAGGCAAACATCTTACTAAGATTGAAGAGCTTGGAGAAAAAATTTCACCAAGTTATCAATTCTAGTTCTCCTCATACACCAAATAGTGTCAGTTACACCGAAGTAGTGGAAGAAAGACATCAAAAGGGAGAAATCACCGATGAAACTGGTAAAGTAAGATGTTTGGTGGTAAAAAATAGTCCCTCACAAAAGCTTCAAGGATTTGAATCTAAAGTAACAATTTCCTTTAAGGAAGGGTTAAAAACCATTGGTAATGACGGAAGTGATCATCTGGTTTCTAGTAGTGGGGAACAACATGATGATGATTGTTTGCATGATTTGGTCACTATTCAGAATGAAATTTCAGAACTCAATCATAGGTTTGAAGCACTTGAATCTAAGTATAACTTCCGTAACCATCCTTCCAATTCTTCTCAAAATGAAAATGAAGGGAGGAAATTCATTCGAGAGATGGATCTTCAACTACGAGAATTGAGGAGACTTATGTCGATGAAGAAATTCTGATGTGCCTGAAAAGAATTCACATGCACCAATATGGTATTAGCTTTTATAAGATTAATCTATTTTGTACCACATGTATTGCATTGCAAATGTTGCTACATTGTCCTTTATGAAGTTCAAGTAATCATATGCATAAATTTCTATCCATGGACTGACTTGGTAAAAATACTAATCACAAATTTCTTAAAGTGGTGTAGATTATTCAAACATATTGTGGTGGGCTATAGAGTATATGTCATGCTGACCAACTTAGTATAAAGAATGTTAGATTTGGTCTTCTGGTCCTAAAAGACCAATATCAAAATATCAAACTTCTAATACTAATCTATAATTCAATGATAGATATTATTCATCATCTACTTTATTGTTCTCTTTGTATGGTTTGCTAATATATTTTATATGTACTGATGAGTTGTTTAAAACTACTTGGCAGAAACACAGAGCAACAAAATGTAAGCAACAATTTTGCACATTGCAAAGGACTCCTCTTCCAGTAAACAATTGCTTGGAAAGTTTGTTTTTGTACAGTAAGTGTTACTATAAGTTACTTCTACTATGTCTTTCTATTTGAGATTTGGCAAAGGTAAATATTGTTTGCATGAGGGTGAGAAATTACAAGAGTTGCATCTCTAAATAAGACAAAATGAAGAGAAATGTCATAAGCAGCTATCTATGTAGCTTTTATACATGTCAGTTGCTAAAGGTTTTGATTTATCTCTAAAGAACATATGTAATGCAAGCATTAATCACCTAACATACACCATTAATAAATGCTCAAATTGGAATAACATTCCATAAATCTGTGTATTGCCACACCTTTTGATGATTCATTAAATGGAGAAAAGTGATTACATCAAATGTCACTTTTAAGGATGAATGCATGACTACTTTATTTGACATCCACCCCGGGCATGAAGTTGAATGCAATGAGCCAGAAAGCCAAGATGTGATTTTGTTGCAGTGAGAAGTTTGAGCATGGGGTGTAGAGGAGTCGAAAATGAGGGCAAAAAGGAAGTTGTAGATTTTTCCTTAGCAAAGTTTTTGTGAGGAAATATAGAGAATGCTAGCAAGTTTAGGGACATTCTGTTTCCGGATTAGAATTAATGAGTTCAGGTACTTGCAAGATTAGAGTTTGCTATTGTTATCCTCTCTTTTTGGCTGTTCACTTGTTTAAAAAATACTACTTGCTTGATGACATAGCGTGCCAGTGCTTAGGTTGTTGAGCCACCGTGTAGTGCAAGTTAGCTACATCTAGTGTTTACACAGCAGAAGCCAATCTTACAAATTTTGAGAGTCCAATGATTATATATATATACACAAACACACACATGCACCGCCGTGTAGTGCAAGTTAGCTACATCTAGTTTTGCCTCTGTAAGTGCCATAACTCGAACTCTAAACCTAGTATCATAAATAACCTCAACTCTGTGTTTGGACCATTACTCCAAAATCCAAAATCCAAAATAAGCAGCAACAACAGAACTTGAATAATGAAATAATGCCAAACTAGATGGCCATATGTGTTATATAGATAATTTTTTTATGCATTATTTAATATGAAAAATATTTAAAAAAACTGTTTACATAGATAGTATTCTCTTTTCATCAACAAGAAAAAAAAAAGCAAAAAAAAAAAAAAAATAGAAAAAAAACAGTGGAAAGCAAAAAGACTTGTAGTATTGCTCTAAAAAGAAATACCTAGCACTTATGGTGGGTCAGCGGTGGACATTAACATATCTAATTCAAGCTAATGCTCATCGCACCGAGTTTTGTTGGACATTGACATGTCTAATTCAAGCTAATACACATTATACAAGGGTGGCGTTATGTATAAGCGATGTATAAATGAGTGGTGGTAAATGCCACCACTGAAATTTGGGAAAATTATGTAAATTGTATATAATTTTTTAAAAAATATTCATTATAACTCTATAAAAAATTTTATAATAATCTCAATCATTATAAAATGTATGAAAATATTTTTAATTGCCCTCACTAAAATAATTTTCTAACTCTATCCCTAATTACGTATATGATGCAAGGAAACAGAAACAACAACGGTGTGTGTCTGTGTATCATTATTTCTACATTCATACGTAGAAATAGTTATATATATTGCTAAATTTCTGTATCAATATTTTTTCTCTACCTAATAATTACTTGATGAGTAGCCTAACTTTATTTCATATAAAAAGATTAGTAGTCTTCTTATTACATATAGTGATGTCACATGGATGAAGACAGCTTAATTGCACTTGAGCAATTGCCTTGGCTCAATTCATAAAATTATCCATTTAATCTCTAAACTTTACTCCATTAATGAAATAACCAAATTAAGTTTGTTACTTTTTCTTTCTGATTTTATTCTTAAAGCATCTGACCTGAAAAATTAGTTGACAAAGGGAAAGATGGTCTTATATATCATTTAAAAAAGGCCTTATTATTATCCCTCTCAACTTAACCATAAGGGATATTGTCTCGAAAAAGATGCTTCCCTCCCTTCACATGTAAAACTCATAAAACCAATGCCAGTCCCTTAATGCTATTCTTAGCACATGTTTTGACTTGTGCAACTCTAACCAACTAAATAAAGTTTCAATTGTTTCTATGATTTGAGGATGGAGAACGACGAAGAACCGAACTAAACCCTTGACTTTCGTTGACCATGGCTATTCGTCAACCATTCTTACGAATCGATGAATTTGCCTTTGCTCATTTTCGTATATCTGATCTTTTCTCCTGTTATCCAGTGTTCTATTCTTTCCCGTTTCTTCTTTTTTTTCCGCAAGTTCTCAATTTCTAATAGTTGTGGCTTCATTATCTGTTTGATTGCATGCCTTCCAGGCGGTTTATTTAGTCTTGTTAGCGTTGTTATTTGGCGCCATTCTTGTTTGGCTGACTTCGTTGTTTTAAGGTTTTGTTGTTGCCGGTTTCGGGTTTAGCATATCTGGTTTTAGCTTTTCTTGGTGCACTTCTTATTAGACTTTCCTTCAGCTTCCATTATTATGATTTTTGTCCCTATGCTGCTGATAGCTTTCTAGTTTATAGGTATTCTTCATGCTCGTCAAGTACTTGTTTGTTTGTCTCTGAGAGTTAGTTGTGATTTTTGATCTTGCCTTTCATTCCAATAGTTGCTGGTTCCTTTTCTCTTGGATATCAGGTTGCTGGTTGAACACAGTGTTGTAAAAGCCGAAGCAGAGATAGAACCATCCTATTTGAACCTAGCTTCTACCTATCCCATTGTTTAACAGTCTTCCCTTGCCTCTGGCTTTCTAAGATGTTTGGTTTTCACAAAGGATTCCTATTTGGTAAGGATCAAGCAAGTTCTTCTCAATCAAATCAGATTAAGACATATGATATGCTTGCTGAAGATTGTTCTCAGCAAACAAATTTTTCCATGGAAGAATCTGAAACTGAGGACATACCATGGTGTGATTAGTTTTTGGTTGAGCTAAAGTTCTTTGAAGAAGAATGTATTGATGAGTAGTCTAAACATCAGCAGTCTTCTGCAAGTGTTCTGAGCCATGATTCTTCTTCGTCATCTTTTAAAGACGTTCTCTTCTAGGTAGTGAAAAAACACTTTCCTCAAGCTTTGCAATCCTTCATTAGTCAAGTTGATCAATTGAGACCAGCTAAATTTGAAAGTGACATTAGAAGCCTCAAAGCCCAATTTGAAGAGTTCCAACAAGAACATGAGGTTAAGATAATAGAGGTCAAGAATCTAATCAAAGCAATGGAAAAATAGAATATGAGAATGTTATAAGAGTTAGTTGAAACCAAGAAGGAGCATTCCCTTCAAGTTGCAACCTTAAAAAAGTAGTTACAAAAGTTAAAGGAAAAGAACCAAACTCTTCACCAAGAAATAAATGATTTTCACACGGAGTCAGTTCCAATTACACCTTCCATCTCATAAAGTTCAAAGACCCCAACCTCATTGGAATATATTAATACCTCAAACTTATTAAAAGCTAGTAGGTTGGGAGTTTAGGTTCCTTTTTCTGATAATATTGGGTATTGGTTGACCTTTCGATGTGAGAAGAAAAGTGCCACTTATATCAAGTGTAGAAATCCTTTACACAAAGGTGTTGACACCCAATTTCGTCCGGGTGTTTTAAAATTTTGAAAAAAATTTTATTAAAAAAAAATTAATTTAAAAAAAAATATATATTACTATTATTATTAAAAAAAAATTTAATTAGTTTAAAATATATTTTTGTTTTGTGAAAATTTGATTTAAAATGATATATGTGTGAATATGTGTATGTTTGAAATAAAATAAAATTTCATGAAAAAAATGACAAAAAATTAAAAGTTTGAGGTAAAAATGACAAAATTGAGAAGTTTCAGAAAAAATTGACAAATTCTAAAAGTTCCAGGAGCATTTGGTAGTTTGTCACATAAAATTTTGAGCCTGCCGACGTTTTTGGCTCAAATTGACAGAAAACGACAAAATTGTCAAAATCAGAAGCTTCAGGAACTTATCCTGAGGCTGAGAGACGTAAAGGACTAAAATTGTCATTTTACCAATTTAAGAGATAAGTTTGAAATTTTTTATTAATTTATCCATCAACAGTTCAGCTAAACTTCCTCTATAAATAGCCCCCCAAATTTTGTGCTGAACACAGATAAAAATAGAAAGAAAAGCTTAGAGCTCCGTTTTTAAAATAGAAAAAATTACAGCCTTAGTCCCTAGCTCTCCTTCCTTTCCTCAGAAAATCTCAAAACTTTTCATTTTGACGATTAAGCCATCTTCTCCCCCCCTCGCGCGCCCTCTGTTTCCATTTCTCAGAATTCAGAATTTAAAATCAAGGGTACAACTCTCATTTAATCCTTCATCTTTTCAATTTCTTTCACTTTGGTCACTAACTTTGTATTTTATTCTTGCAGAATTAATTACTAACCCTTTTAATTTTTACTTGTTTGTTTATTATTTGTTTATTACTAACCCCTTTTTTTATTGTTGTTATTAACTTACTAACAACTAACTTTTAATACTATTATTGTTACTAACCTTTTAATTTTTGCATTATTACTAACTTTTATAATTGTTGTTAACAATTAATTAACTTTTATTATTGTTGTTAATTAATTAATTTAATTAACTTGGCTAACTTTTATTATTGTTGTTAATTAATTAATTTAATTAACTTGGCTAGCTTTTTATTATTGTTGTTAATTAATTAATTTAATTAATTTGGCTAATTTTTATTTATTGTTGTTAATTAATTTAATTAATTTGGCTAACTTTTTATTATTGTTGTTAATTAATTAATTTAATTAACTTGGCTAACTTTTTACTGTTGTTAATTAATTAATTTAATTAACTTGGCTAACTTTTATTATTGTGGTTAATTAATTAATTTAATTAACTTGACTAACTTTTTATTATTGTTGTTTAACAATTAATTTAATTAACTTTGCTAACATTTATTATTATTTTTAAAGTGGATGGCCAAAAAGCCCCACTTTATTATTATTAATTTTTTTTCTTTATATAATTTTTTATTTAATTCACCTTTACCCTTTACTAATTAATAAATAAATGAAAATTAAAAGAAGATTATTTTGTAATTAATTATTAAGGCTAATAAAAATTATTTTTAAAAAAAGCCAATTATTTTTATTTTTACATACATGTTTTTAATTCTTTAAAGATAGCAAAAAGTTAAAATTAATTTTAATAGTTATTTTTATCCAGTAAAAATAATAAAAAAATAAAAATAAAACCTGTTTAAAAAAATACATGAAAATTAAGACTTTATATTTTACTGATTTATTTAAAATATAACTTTTAAATCCACTAAAATAATAAATATTTTTCATTAAACAAGAAAACAAAAAGAAAATTAAAACAAGATAAGAAAAAGATAAGAAAGATAAGAAAAAGATAATAAAGATAAGAAAGATAAGATAAGATAAGAAAGATAAGAAGGAAAAGAAAGAAAAGAAAGAAAAATATAGAAAATAAAAATTTTTAGATTATTAATGAATCTAAAAATTCTATAACAAAAAGAATTACGAATTAGTAATTAAACTAATAATTAATTCCATAAAAATAAGAATTAAATAATTAACTATAAATTAAATCAACTTACATATCCGGATGATCCGTCAGGATCTGCGGTTTAAAAAAAAATATCACCCTTTTAATTAAATAAATTAAATAAAAAAAAGATAAAAATCCATATTTACAATATGGATTAAATTATTTAAAAGTTCACCAAATTCCGTGTCCAAATGACTCGGCAGAGTCCATGGTTCGGAATCAAAAATCTTCCGTGTCCAAATGACTCGGCAGAGTCCATGGTTCGGAAGTATAAAATTTCATACAAATTAATTAATTTAAAAATCCACATTTCGACTAATCCAGTTAAAATTTCTAATTTTGAAAATTAACTGAGAATTATTTAAAAGCAAAGCAAAACAAAATTAAAATCAACTAAGGTGCCAATTTTTGGGCGTTTTAACAAAGTTGTTTTAACGTAACCGTACTCCCGATCCCCGAACTCTCGCAGACCAATTTTAAGGTGACCAATCGACCTAAGAAAACTGATTGGTGGCGACTCCCGAAAACCCGACGTTGCCACAAAAGGCTACAAATGTGGCATTCATAGAACCAATTTTCCTGAAGACCTCTAAAGAGTAGCTTGGTATGTTTGAGAGTTGCCTTCACAGTTGGATGAAAACAAGCATAGCTATCAACATTCTCAACAACAAAATTACTAGCAACCTATAGTTCTTGTTCTCAAAAGAGACCCTTCAAAGATGGTCTTAGATCAACCTACATCTCTATGTCAAGGCAAAAAGAAGCTGCCCAATCTTGTTATTTTTGCAAAGGATGAACAATTAGGAGCTATTGATCAACCTGTTGTCTTTTCCACAACTGTTAAAGACTCTTGTTTTTGTTACTCCAAAGGCCATTCAAATCCCAAAGGCAAGGAGTGCCAAATCATTTGATGAGACAAAATCATCCAAGGCTTGTGCCATTATTGAGGAAAAAAAGAGATGTTTGGTTACTAAAGAAGATTCTTAGCAAATCAAAAGGACTATGAGCAGCAAAAGAGCATGTTCAAAGGAAAACAAATTGTGCGCCAAGAGGCATCAAGCTCCCTTGATAGATGTCTTATTTGAAGATATTGGTTTATCTAAGCTTTCCAGAAGTCAGGCCAAAGTTCAGGCTAGTTAGATGAGCCAAAGATGACAACAAATTCTCTTCAATTATAGAGGATCTTGGTTTGATTTAGTCTTCTCTTCTGGGGACTATGCCATGTTGTAGCCATATTACTTTTTCTCATTCTTTCTTTTCTAATTCTGATTACAAAAAAAAAAAAACTCATAAAACCTAGATCAAGCTTATAGGTAGGTGGCCACAATTATCCATTTACTTAATGCTGTAAAGCGATCTCTCTTAAAATCTAGTAAAATCGTACTAAAAAAAGTATAGTTAAATAAAGAATCATAATATTGTCATATATTGAATGCTTCATCAAAATGTTAAGTATTTACGCCATGTTTTTATATTTTTATAACTATAAAATGGGCCAACTCGCTATTAAACTATTGGAGTAGAGTAAGTTTACTACTTTTTTTTTTTTTACAATCAAATTTGTCATTAATATTTTTGTTGTAGACACTTTTGCTACTGACCTTTAAATGATAGGAATATTCCAACCATTCAAAGAATATTTTATAGCACAATTCTTAAACTAGTCCATAGCAATTTTCTCTTTAGTCTCGCTATCCAAACATTTTATAAAACTTAAATAAGTCAAAACCCTGTATTTGATTACACATATCCATTGTTGAGCTTTCTTGTTTTTGCCTTCATAATTGTCATCAGGCAACTCTCCACCATCGTTGTCATCGATCATTTATTCTAGAACTATGTGCCTCTAGTCCACCTATATCAATCGAACATTATTTGATCAGGGCTTATTCTAAGGAGTATTTCCAGGAGCATTACCGGAATGTATGGAAAAGTGGAGGTAATGTCAATGCTAGAAAGTAAAAGCTAGCAAAGGATATAGGGGTTTGCTGCAACTAAAATGATGGTAAAAATAATAGATTTAGAAACTTAGAGCAAGAGTATTAGGTAAAGGAAACATGGAATTGAATTTCAAAATAAAATACAGTGTTAGCTTATTTGTTTAGATTATAAATTTCAAACAGCTGTGCTAGTTCTAGAATTTTATATAACGGAAAAATTTTACTTAATATTTTTAAATAGCATAAACTAGCGAAAGTTATATATCTCTTCCTATGCAATCAAATGGAGAAATTTTAGAAGTCGAAAATCGAAAAAGAAAACCGAGAGCTTGAGTTAAAAATTAATATAGTGATACACTCTCAATGCATGTTTCTAAAACCTGTAGACTACAGTTAGCCCTTAAACACATACATAAGTCCGTTGCAGACGTAATTGTTAATTAATTTGGTTAAGTAGTCAAATCTTATCAAATTGACCTTCAAGTTCCTGGATTGTACAACTTGACCTCTAGAGTACTGATCCTAATTTAAATTCTAATGTACCCTAATTATTTCTGGTCGATGTTTCACATCAATGTTGGAACACCCCGCCCAATTTTAGTGCTTTAAAATTGATGTTAGATCTCCATGAGCTTGCGTTTGCACGCGCACACACACCACCTAATAACGTTAAACATAACTTTTTTAAAAGTTTATGATCAAAAGTGGGTTCTCGAAATCACAGACATAGGAAAGATATTCTATCTCTATTTAAAATATATATTTTTCACTTTTAATTTTTTATATTAAAAATTTTACAATAATTTAAAAGTACAGGTTGATGTTTAAAAAACTCAAATTAAAAGTATACACTAATAACGACCTGGTATAATTAATACAAGGTAGTGTCTATCTGGTCACAATTGCTAGCTTTTTTTTAACGGTATTAACTAGCTAGCAAGAAGCTAGACCACTCTAAACTCCCTGTAACCTCAAGCGTAACTATCACCTGCACAATAACCCTTATACCCCTTTTCCTTTGCAACCAGTTTTGTACAGCTAATTTTGCCATTCAAACCAGTTGTAGTGTAGCTACCATGTTCGTCTTGGAAGACGGCCGGCAAAGTTTCGCTGGCTCGTGCACGGTGCACCACCGCGGCCCCTGATGTAGGTGCACCCATTGGGCCCGGTTTGCGGGACTGGACCTCTCGGCAGCGAATCCAACCACAAATTTCTAGTCATCGTTCGGCTGCCCTCCACCCTAATTTGCATGCTCGCAAGGAATAATAATGCCGTCACAATAATAATAAAAAATTTAATCATTACATTAATTGTATTCCTAATCATCCCTACTAATCAATTAATAGCAGACAAAAAGACCAAATAATAATGTCGAAGATCGATCTGGGAACAAATTTTGAAAGGAAGATCAACCATACTAACATTTTGTGGGTTGTGTACGTACGTATTTATAATGAATCCTTGGCGTGCCTGACTTGAATCTTTCAATGTTGTTTGCTTGGTGGGGTGCGACTTGGGATGGGAGAGTAATTACAAGACTTGACCAGGGAGAGGAACTGAATTGGAAATTGAATTGGTCTACAAAAAGGTAAAACTAATAAAATTATACTAAATTTGTTTTTAACTTAAACCAATTTAATTTAAAATATTTTATTTTATTTTTAAAATTTTTTTTTCACTTACAATCAATTTCGCTTAAACGTCAATATTATATAAGTATAACAATTCATTAAAAATAAAATTTATAAAAATTTAATAACTTCATAAAAAAAAAGTTATTTTCAATGGTATTTCACTTATATTATGTTAGTTTTTAATTAAAAGCAATCCCAAATAAAGAAGAAATTAATATAAAAATAAACTATTTTACATAGATTAAGTGAATGCGTTCTCATCTCATCCGGTTGCATGAAATTTGTCGTCGTTTTTACGTGCAATCACGTGCATTGACAATAAGCTCTCATGCAGTGCTGGCACCGCGAATCCGCGAGGTGGCAAAGTCACAACAACAGTGGACATTTTGTCCTTCCAGAATATACTCCCGTAACTTATAACTTAAAAACTCCCCTCTTCCATTTATTTCCACCATTTATGTTTTTGAGTTTTTTAAATTTTTTATTTAATTTTTATATTTAGTAAGTACGTTGTTTTACCATATTATTTTTAAAACTACCATTTTCAATACTCAATAATTTCATGTTTTGTCTCGTTTATTCATCCTAGCTAGAAAGCAGAAGGATTATTTGATGAGGCAGCTCAGGATAAAGTACTACTTCAATAAAAAAATTTTAAATAATAGCAAAGTTTCAATCAAAGTCTTTCATGTTTCGTGCAGAAAGCACTTCCCCTCATATTTTTCCTATATATAATACCTCTTACGGCACATTTTTTAGGATATTTTATGATTATTCATGAACATAAACCCAGATCTTGAAGATCTAATTTTTTCCACTGAATTTTTTATAATGAATGACAATAGCTATCCTAATTTAAACTGTACGTCTAAAACTAATGTTCTAGTAATTATATTTATATTTTATTTTTTATGCCTTATTGATATTTTAAAAATATTTTTTTACATTTACAAAGAGAAAATATTGATAATGTAAAATATTCATTAATTATAAAAAATATTATATAGATTGAAATTACCAATAAGTAATTTTAAAAATTATGCAAAAACCTAAATTCAGGATAACTGGAAATAACCCTTGTTTACTGCGTCTAATTCCGACCAGAACAGCGTGGAGGATACGGTCATGGGCTGGCGCCTGCATTGGATTGACTAAATCTGTTCTTGGTATCACAGGTGTAGCGTGCTTCCCTTGTATACGTGGCACTTCCCTCTGCTCGCAAGGCTTGCGTTTTTGGGCAGGACCTGACCGTTTGAACATTATCCAGAAATACTTGCCGTTTTGGTGCCAATACGATTGAATTACTACAAAAATAAATAGGAGGAAGGACATTTTTAGTCCTTTAACTTTTTCAATTTTTCCAAGTTAGTCCTAAAATTACTCAAATTACCAAACGAGTCCTATAACATTTAAATCATCAGCTCTGTTAGTTCTACAACTTGTTTGACTGACGGAAATGTTGACATGACATTTAATGCCATTTATTTCAGTGACTAAATTGACACTTTTTAAACCTTAATTACTTACTTGAAACTTTTTTCAAAATTTGAGATTCATCAACTCTTAATTATTTTAACCATAATTTTAGGACTTATTTGACAATTTGACTAATTTTTTTGACTTATTTGGTAACTCAAGTAATTTTAGAACTCACATAAAAAATTTAAAAAAGTAATATGACTGAAAATGATAAAATTAGTTTCTCTTAGTTACTTTGGTTATAGTGTATAGAAGCCGAGCCAATTCGTTTTAACTTAAATTAACTTAATCTAAAATGACTTATTTTTATTTTTATTTTTTATAAGAACTAATTTAATTTGAAATTAAGGAAGTCTTATTTAAGTGTAATAATGGGTTAAAAATAAAATTTTTATGATATTATTAAATTTTTATAAATTTTTCTTTTTTAATGCCAAAAATAAAAAAATCATAAAAAAATTAGAAACATAATGAAAATCTACTTTCAAATGGTTATTACATCTATATAATATTAGCTTTAAATAAATTTGATTTCAGAAAAAATATATAAAAATAAAAACTGCATATAGAAGTAGAGGTGATTATTTAAAATAGCCACCAAACTGTAGAAATAACTGGAGAAACATAGGTGGAGATAGACTATATTTAATTTTTTTTTAAATGATTTATCAATTGATAACAAATTAAAAATGGAGTAACAGATAATTGCAATTCAAACTAACAACAATATAATACTCTTGTTTCAATCCAAAAAATAGGGTAAATTCCTCTCCCTAGCATGCTCCTCCGCACTACCCCTCCCCTCAAGTGAATCAAATTTGTCTAGCTCTCTCCTCTCCCATCTTAAAGATCCTTAGCAACCCAACAAGTACCCCATTTGCCCCTCCTTAACAATTGAATTCGACCTCTCTCTTTCCTCTCTCACACCACTTTCCACATTTGTTGCGCCAATCTCATCCCCAACCCGACAACCTGGTCTATTCAAAACTTTCGAACGCCGACTACAAGGTAAATTGAAGACATCAACAACATGGTGGCCAATGGAAAATTGGTCATAGAAAACCCAGGCAAATCAACTGCTAATGGCGGCCTTCGACCATCTTCAGTGAGCGTGCCGCTACTATCAATGACAATGGCAAGGGAGAGGAGCAACAAGTTCATGGAGATAGATGACAGGTTGGTGAAATTATACAGTTTGCTATGTTTGGACCATTTTACTTTAAAAAATTATTATTAGTATATTTATAGGCAATTCAACTGGAATGGTAGGAAAGCACCAGTTAATTTTTAGAAAAATTAACTAAATATCTAATGCTTTACTTGTAAAAAGAACCATATTTCTTTCAAAATTCATTTTAAAGTTTCTAAATAATTTGAAAGATTTATTCAATTTAAAGTAAATATAAAGCATCCATATTTAGTGACCATAGAAGTACTTTATTTTGAAAATCAATAAACTTTAATATCTTACTTCAGATTAAAACTAAAGGTTACTCAAAATAATATTCATTTGTACGTATACCATTAGAGATTAACTCAAATAATTTTTATTTAGATGACTATAATTTTTTTTTATGCTAAAAAGTTTATAATAAAATTATTAGTGAATGATAGTAACTGAAAATTCAGTACTTTTTTGTTTTTATATTGTAGTGGAACCCCACTTGAAAAATATTCTTGATATGTCATTAATTATCTGCAATTGTTACGTTAGTAATGGCACTACATATAAAACTGGTAAAGTAATGACAACAATGTTGTTGTAAAAAAAATGAATCTCTCGTAACAAGTATTGACTTCATTATTAGCGAACATTGTAATGACAAATTGCAGCTGCCAAATGTCTCTTATAACAAAAAGAGACCTTTTATGAGCGACTTCTCTTATTGTGTGGCAACGTCGGATTTTCTGGAGTCGCCACCAATCAGTTTTCTTAGGTCGATTGGTCACCTTAAAATTGGTCTGCGAGAGTTCGGGGATCGGGAGTACGGTTACGCTAAAACAATATTGTTATAGCGCCCAAAATTGGCACCTTAGTTGATTTTATTATTGTTTTACTTTGCTTTTAAAACATTTTCAGTTAATTTAGAAATTTTAACTGAATTAGTCGAAATGTGGATTTTTAAGTTAATTTGTATAGAATTTTATACTTACGAACCATGGATTCTGCCGAGTCATTTGGACACGGAAGATTTGATTCCGAACCATGGACTCTGCCGAGTCACCCGGATACGGAATTTGACGAAATTTTAAAGAATTTAATCCATATCGTTAATATGGATTTTTACCTTTTATATTTATTTAATTTATTTAGTTAAAAAAAGTTAATATTTTCCAAACCATAGATCCTGACGGATCATCCGGATATGGAAGTTAATTTAATTTATAGTTAATTATTTAATTCTTGTTTTTATTAATTATTAGTTTAATTACTAATTCGTAATTCTTTTTGTTTATGAAATTTTTAGATTTATTAATAATCTAAAAATTTTATTTTTTTATATATATATATTTTTTTTAAAAAAAAAAAAATTTATTCTCCAAGCCATTGGATCCTGACGGATCATTTGGACATGGAGTTTAAATTTTGTTTATTAAATTTTATTTTAATCATTTAATTATTTATTAATTTTAATCACAATTTTTATTGTTATTTTTCTTGAATTTTTTTAATTTTAAATATCATTATTTTAAAAAATATGTTAAAAAATAATTGATTTGTATATTTTTAGAATTATTTAATTATGTTTGTTTATTAATTTTTAACAAAAGGAATAAAAAGTTAACTTTGTTATCTTTAAAGAAATAATAAAAAAAACATTTATTCCAAAATAACAAAAGATAATTGGCTTTTAAAAATGATTTTTATTAGCCTTAATAATTAATCACATAAAATTCTTTTTTTTTTTTTATAACAACTAAATTTAAACACCTAAAAGAGACAATTAATAATAAAGTGGGGCTTTTTTTTTTGCCATCCACAATAATTATAATAATAAAATTAAAAAAATTAGTTGTTAACAACAATGATAAAAATTATCAAAAGTTAGTAAAGTTAATGGTTAAAATTAATAATAACAATAATAAAACTTAATGATGTTAATTGATTTAATCGTTAACAATAATAACAACAATAAAAATAAAAGTTAGTAAGTTAGTAACAATTATAACAATAATAAAAAAGTAATAAAGTTAGTAAGTTAGTAACAATAATAATAATAAAGTTAGTAAGTTAGTAACAATAATAAACAAGTAATAAAGTTAGTAAGTTTGTAGTTAATAATTGTTAATAGTTAATAATTGTTAACAAATAAAGTTAGATTAGTTGTTAATAATTAATAAGAACAATAACACAAGTTAGTGAAGTTAGTTGAGTTAGATGTGCAAGTAACATATAATAATAATAATAGTAGTAATAATAATAAACAAATATATAAAGATATTTATTAGTTCTGCAGAGATTAAAAAAAAGGTTAGTGACTTAAATGAAAGAAAACGAAAAGATAGAGGATGAAAGAGGGGTTTACCCTTTTAAAATTGAAATTGAATTTCCTGTTAACAGGAAACGCGACGCGGGCGAGGAGGGGGAGGCGGAAAAGGCAGCTGGCACGGCAGGGGCGCAACGGCGCGCCGGCGGCAGGGGGGTGTGGCGGCTGGGGAGACGGCGACGCTGTGCAGGGGCGCGACGGTGGGGCTGGACGGCGAGGTGAGAGAGAGAAAGAGAGAAACGGTGACAGACGGACGGGGAAGAAGATGGCTTAATCGTCAAAATGAAAAGTTTTGAGATTTTCTGAGGAAAGGAAGGAGAGCCAGGGACTAAGGCTGTAATTTTTTCTATTTTAAAAACGGAGCTCTAAGCTTTTCTTTCTATTTTTCTATGTGTTCAGCACAAAATTTAGGGGGCTATTTATATAGGAAGTTTGGCTGAACTGTTGATGGATAAATTAATAAAAAATTTCAAACTTATCTTTTAAATTGGTAAAATGACAATTTTAGTCCTTTACGTCTCTCAGCCTCTGGATAAGTTCCTGAAGCTTCTGATTTTGACAATTTTGTCGTTTTCTGTCAATTTGCGCCAGAAACGTCGGCAGGCCCAAAATTTTATGTGACAAACTACCAAATGCTCCTGGAACTTTCAGAATTTGTCAATTTTGTCCGAAACTTCTCAATTTTGTCATTTTTACCTCAAACTTTTAATTTTTTGTCATTTTTTTTTCTGAAATTTTATTTTTATTTCAAACACATACATATTCACACATATATTATTTTAAATCAAATCTTCTCAAAATAAAAATATATTTTAAACTAATTAACTTAGCAATAATAATAATAATTTTTTTTTAATTAGTTTTTTTTTTAAATAAAATTTTTAAAAAAAGGCCGGACGAAATTGGGTGTCAACACATTGTTAGATATCTTTTCTTGTAGTTTTGGTCACAATGCAATGAGTATATCATGCATGCCAATTAATGATTTAATGCGAAACTATTGTTCATGCTTTCCCAGTCCCATGATGATTTAATCTTCTTAAACTTTCATTTGACTAAAAAATTTTCACATTGATTTTTGCTAAAGAATCTCTAAAAATTATTTCTGGCACATAAAGATTAAAATTTATTGTTATTACTTAAATGATACTTTCTTCATCCCATAATAGATGAAACGTTTCTCTAAGTACAGATATTAAGATGTATGTAATTTATGTTATTTTTTGTGTAATGAGAGTTTAAATAATGAATAAAAAATAAAAGATTTTTTTTTTGGAGTTTTGTACAGTGAGATATTGACTGTAGATTAAAAAAAGATTATTTATTTGGTTTTATGTAATGAAAGTTTAAATGTGGGTAAAAAGGTAAATTGACTATTTAAAATTTTTTAAAAGAGGAAACATTTCAACTTTTTTGAGACATCAAAAAAAAGAATTCATTTCATCTAAATTGCGAAGGGGTTAGTATAATAAAGGCCTTTACAGCAGAGAATCTTTATTTTCCATAGCCATTAAGCTATTCTTTAAATGGAGTTGTGCAAAGGCAAAATTAAGGGGGCTAATAAAGGCCTGACCCCCCCTAAAATTGTAAAATACCTATAATTTTTTTAAAAAATTTAAAGATAAATACATTTTGACCCCTCATTAAATTTGGTTGAATTCTCTTGTAAAGACTATGGGTTAAGATAAAATTTTTTTTGACCCTCCTTTATTAAAGATATAGGGTCGCCTCTAGAATTGTAGTTTGAGTTTCATTCTTATTTTTTTGAACAACAATTGCCTCATTCCCATATGATCAAATACATAGGTCACAACTCACTAGTGGGCTCATTTCCATCTGGGCTAGAGGAAATTGTTTCGATATAGATACAGTGAATGAGTTCGAACTTGTTTCCATATTTCTTATTCACTTTGTTCTTTTGTCTTACTTTGTTGAGCCTAAATATTTAGGCCCAGAACTTTATTTTTTGTGTTCGATTGTGTAGTCTACCATAGGGGTGAGCATGGTTCAGGTTGGTTTGGTTTTATGGTGGAACCGAACCAACTCAAAATGGCATCGATTCCAAAATTTTTCTATCCAACTCGAAAACTGAGAACTGAATAAAACCAAAACCATGATTTTAGGTTTTCAGTTTTGGTTCTTGGGTTTTTGATTTATACGATATACCTACAACAACACTAAAATTCATTAAAAATTGCATCCATAACCAGTTTATGAAATATTCAATATAATATACAATTAAATCAATATTTAAATACATGTACTTAGACACATTTAAAAGCGTTTAACATAATGTTACCAAAATGGTTCAAAAGAGTTACTTGTGAAATATCTTCCGTCTTAACCAGTATTGGCACAACATTCAACATGAAAGCTGAGTCTTTAAGACCATATTTTTAAGTACCAAAACCTGAAATATGTTGATTTCATAAATTTTCAGTTTTAACATGGCTCATAGATGAAAAAAGATGATTATGCTGTAGAGAGTAATCGGTCTAGGAAGCAAAATTATTCAAGTGAATATAGAAAAATTTCACGAATGATCTTACAACTTTTATATTGTTTTAATTTATAACATCAGTTTAAGGGCTTAATATAAAAGCACAAGATAACCATCATAATTCTTCAAAGAAATACATCTATATATGGATATATTAGTAATACTACAATTTTTATTACATAAATTATATATATAGCTCGGCTTTGGTTCCACGTTGGGTTGGTTCCATGTGGAACCAAAACTAACCTAAAAATCATCGATTCTCCTATATATGAAACCAACCTGTAAATTATAGTTCATTTTTACTTAACTTAACCTAACCCGATAAGGGAACCCAACCCGATAAGGGTGATTCGGGTTAGGCTTCAGGTTTATCCAACCCATGTTCATCTTTAGTCTACCATATAGCATTGGTGCTACAACTTGCCACTCAACTACACACTCAGCCCAATAACTAAAAACTTGGGCACCTTCAGCTTCCAATTGGGATTGAGTTCCACTAGTTTCATTGTGTGCCAAATATTGCTATTTGTAGCTATTGTGGATACAAGATTTTTAAATTTGTAACCCCTATTCACCCGTAAGTGTACGACATTGTTGTGTGTAATGGTGAATACGAGTATCATCCCCAAAGATAGGAAAGTTTCTACTTAGAGTTAAGCTCTAGCTACCCATTAACAAGGTTAAGTTAAAAAAGGATTAATACTAAATTCTTGTTAGTGTTGTGCCCAAAAAGCCAATCATGAGATGATTGTATTTTTGCACATTAAGTCATGATATTTTATTGAGGCATTAATCCAGCAATTTTGTTTGTTGTTTTGTTTCTGCGTAACGTAATAAACATAATTGTAACCCTAGAATAATGATATTCTTAAACGTCCCTAGTCTAGTATTATTGTGGAGTGGGTTGCAATAATACATAATGACTAGCATATGTGGAGACTAATATGAGATATGTAGTCTACATATGGGTACAAGTTGGAGAACTTGTGTACTGGACCGACCCACCATGAGAACACTTCATGGATCGTTATATGAGTGTCATAAATGATTCTCATAGTGATCATGGTATATGTAGTCCTTCGACCTAAGATCATCAAGGTTCCCTACATGTGAGTCACATACTTTGATACTTTCCTTTGTTGCTCATAACTGAGTGAACTTGAATGAGGTCATTGGGTATGTCACACATCATGCGGAGGGATTTGTATGATCAAGATGGGATTTGTCCCTCCTATGTAACGGGAGTGATATCTTTGGGCCCCTTGATAGAGTGAGACTTAGAAAATGCATGGCCATGCTTCGATGAGTTGATATATGATATCAATGTCGTCAGTTTAAGTTGGTCTACTCGGTAATCAAGAAACCAAAGATTGGGCTATACGAGAGTGACACATTCCATGTCTCGTGCTTAGTCTTGATATCTTGGACAAAGGGACAATGGCATATATCGGGGATGATCACAAAGGTTTAGTCGATTCACCGACAATCTTGTCACTTGTGTAGCAATGATGTGTTGCTAGACACCGCTCATTGCTTATGATCATAAATGTGATTTATGATCATTGCCAACATGGCAAGAGCCTATTGGGTCGCACACATAGAGCTATTTAGATCATTAGAGTGCATGGGCTAATTATTTGGGTTATGGTTTCACTTTAATTTCGTATTAATAATGGGCCAAGGAGTTGAGCCATTATTAAGCCCGAAATTAAATCCTAATTGGATTAGGGTTTTGAAACCCATTAGGCCTGGAAGTTGAGTCTCACCATAAATACAACTTTTAAGTGAGAAATTCGCAGGTCTCCTTGCCCTAACCTCCCAAAAGGACAGCCGCACTCTTCTCTTGCAATTCCTTGGAGGACGCAAGCTAACATTGCGAGCGCAAGAGAAACTCATCTGCCGAGACGTGGTAGAAGCGTGGTGATCCCGAGAGGCTCGTGTGGATACCATAGAGAGCCTGAACACGTCAACTGTTCAGGTTTTGTGATTCGACTCTACAATTGAGTGAGAGATCTCAACCGAAAATTAGGTATGAAATTTTCGAACACCCGATTTACCCCGTTTTACTTGGATCCTGGAGGGTTTCGGTTAAATTCCGCTGTGCTGTTTGGCTCCCAAAACCCAACAATTCTAATATAAGATAAGTGAATTCTAAGTACCAAATTAATGCAAATGTCATAAGTGAAATGAAGCACTAAAAAGGAGACTAAACTAACTCGAACTAGCTAATTTAACTACAAAAGAAATCGCTAGATTGTTAAGATTATCTCCCTAGAATTTTACTCTTTTACTTGACACCTAAGTCAAATGAAGTTTTAAGGGCATTAACCTCTTATGTAGTGTGAGGATTCAAACATTAAAACTTTATTTTTCAAGACCAAGTTTTGTTCACCCAAGATTAATTATGGCATTTCTCAAGCTCATAAATTAACCTAAGATGGATCAAGGCCTAGCCTCATTTCAATCACCTAATAGGTTCGTGGATTACCTCTAATCCACAAGAGCCATCATGCTCTACTATTTATTTTCACCTCCATTCTGTCTTTCTCAAGAAAAAAAAAATGAGATTATGATTTGTGTGCAGTGGCCAATCAATACACAATCATTAAACACAAGAATATGCAACAGAAGAGAATAAATACCCATGAAAAACCTCAAATAAACATTAAATAATAAGTATCAAGAGTTTCATCCCAGAAAGACATAAAAATTTACTCCAAAGTAGCAACAAATATCATACTAGAGTTCAAGTAAACCATGAAGAAATACAAGAGAGAAAAGGGAAAGAAGGAACCAAAAAAAACACCTAGAAGCTTAAGTCTCCTTAGCCTCCAAGCTTCCCCTTGGCACCTTTAAGCAAACTTCAAGTTCTAGCTCCTAAAGGTGACTCCCAAAAGATGAATAAGAGAAGAGTATGGTGTGTATGTCCACTTCCTAAAAAACTCCTTCTTGGAGAAGTAGCCCTAAAACCCTTAGTCTTATCATCTTCCAACTACCAATAATCTTCATATCATAAGGTGATTAGGTGAGATATAAGGGTTCTCAAATGTGTAGAAATGCCCAAGTGTCCAAAATAGTCCCCTAAGAATGTCAAAACCCATTTGAAGAAGCAAAGAAATATCAGGAACATTAGTATAAAAATGGGTGAAATATATAGAAACATTATGTGACTATCAGTGGTGAACATCTTTTGGGTTTTAAGAAGCATACAAATTTCTAGGGCTGTAAACAAACTAAACGAATACGAACAAGCTATGTTCGTGTTTGTTTATTTAACTTTTAATGAACACAAAAATGAATAAAAACAATAAACAAATGTAACTTCTCTGTTCTTGTTCGTTCATTTATTAATAAACAAACACGAATAATTAAAGTTGATTACTACCACCATTCTGAATTAGATTGAGTCTAACAATGATCGACAGAACAATAGATGATGATAAGAGGGATTATGGGTTAGGGGTATGAGGCTCGGCTTGGTGCTATAGCAAATTCACACTATGAGGAAAATGACTAATTATGTTTGAGGAAACAAAGATAATAGATTAATTTAAGGGAGATTAGGGCATAATAATATGTGTGTGTAGAGTAAGTGGACATTAATAAAAATATGTGATATATAAAATATATATATAATAATAAATGTACAGCTAATATATAAATAAACAAACAAATAGACATTAACAAATAAATAAATAAATGCACATAAATAAAAAATAACCGAATAGTTCATAAACATAAATGAACGAACATAATCTTATTCATATTCGTTCGTTTAACTAATCGAACAAAAAAATTTAGTCCTGTTCATTCATTTAATTAAATAAGCGAACTCCTGCCAAATGGTTTACCAAACGCTTGGTTCATTTACACCCCTACAAATTTCTCCATAATTTTCTTAAGTGGTCTCTAATACCTTAATTATATACATTTTAAAAATGCTTCTGAGGACAAAAAAAGAAAAATAACAAGCTTTCCTCCCTATGAATGGTTTTTCTATATAAGAAATTTTATTTCCCGTCCTGTCTGTTTTTTGTTACAATATACTAGTATCTAACGCACAATCTAGGCTAAGTAATTATATAGAATACTAAAAAATGAACAGTATATATGCACATGTATATATACAATTAGTTAGGTCCCTGTATTCACTTCTTATGCATCTTAGAAAGGAGAAAAAAATGCATGAGACATATGGTGAAGAATAGTAAAAAATGAAGCCTATGACATGAGTCATCATTCTACAATTTTTGGCATAGCTAGCGCACCACTTGAGTTCAGGTAGTATATGAGTTGAGAATATATATATATATCCAAAAATTGTACTTACTGCGACATTTCTATTAGAGTATTAGGTTAGTTGACTTCATAATTAATATTTATCTCGCTCTTCAGATTTTGTTTAGTTAGCCCAACATTGTATGATAATCTAGATTTAAAATGTTTCTAGTCTTTAGTATAAACGAGGCTCTTTTGGCCCGCACATTGTAGCTGATTTATTTTGTAATAGCCCTAACAACAAATGCAGTAACTATAGGTCTTTCACAAAAATAATTCTACAAAATATAGGTAACAAATATGATGCTAACTCTATGCACATAAAATATAAATATTGGTTAAAGTTTCTAATTCAAAGAACTACAATCGCATATAGTACAACTCTGCAAATGATTAGAAAGTTAAGCAAAACTTACAAAGTTATGGACAAACTTTCATCTTTTAATTGCAGACAAATTTCCCAAAGGATTGACAAAAAAAATTACCAATAGTTTATCATACTACATTAAAACGAATGATTATTTTTTATTTGCATCCCCAACTCTGAATCAAAAGCTGAATAAGATACTTGCAACCCCAAACTATGACTATGATCAAATTACTTGCCAAGGTAAAGATGTTGAAGAACTCTAGTTGGTTGAGTATAACTTATTAAAATGGATAAGCGTTTCCTTGAAACAAAATCAAACAAACTAAATTCATTGAACCATAACTTGGAATGAATAAATTTTTAACCTGGAAATCAAAAGTATAATCATTTATGCCATCAACTGATTAAGGGGAAAAGGAAGGGAGAACATAAAACAAAATTTTTTACATAACAAACTTAAATCAAATTGATCCTTGATCTTCTATTTTTTTCTTGAACAAAAAATAATTATGCTATGCACTGTGTTGACCAGTTCCATGAGAAGTAGTAGCAAAGTGGGGCAACATTGAGGATGAATTGTGACCATGTATGTGTGTGCGTGTGTGTGTGTATGAGCAACCATCTTTAACATAAGCAATAACTTTATTTTTGCTTTTTTTTTTTTACTTTAGAAAAGAAACTCAACCACTATCCTTAAAGTAAGCATATATCAATTAAAGAAGCACAAAAAATTGAGTTTATTTCAAAGGGCATCACTTGACAGCAGATTATGAATCATGTTGTGGCTCTTTCCAAATGGCCATCCATAGAATTTAGAAGCGAAGTTTGGTAGAGTAGTTTTAGAAAAAATTATTCCTCATTTAGATCTTGTGCTTCCATTTGGCCATCTTGTAGAATGCTCATTTTTCTACCTTAAACACAGCTTGTAACTCCTAATCTAATACATACACTTAGCAATATATGGTTAAGAAACATTGAAAGCTGGATTGGATGGTCAAATAGACATAAACATTATCAAAATAAACTTAATGCTAAGAGAATCCAAGATACACAATGAAAAATTAAATTGCCGATTAAAATGGGAATAAGTTCAGCAAAAATCACATACATGACAAATCCAATGTGAGTCATCCTGAAGTCAACCTTAATGCCACATGACTTGAAATAGGTAATAGCAAAGTTGTTGGAATCTTCCTCCGGTGGAAACATGAGAGACTCAACCACTATTGATAGAATTCACTCCATCCTTTGTGAGTCCTGAATATTTTTTAGACATTCAATGATCTCCAATTTTTGTTAAAGAAAGAAAAAAGTCACCTTGAATCACTTCCACAGATCTGAAGAATTGAAAACTAACAAAAATCAATGTACTGGTATATGATAGGTATAAACTACGCTTAAAACACATAAATAAAAAAACCAAATTAATGAACTAACGTGCAATTTGATTACTGCGGCACCATGTACTAAAAAATTCAGCAACCTCCCAACTAAAATAAGAGTGTTCTTCCTTGATGCTCATTCACCATCCAAGTCTACATCACATCGAACCAAGTCTAGTAATAAACATACAAAGTGAAAATTCATAAAGAAGAAAATTCATTATAATGAAACAATAAAATTATACTTTAGATTTAACCCATACTCATTGTTTGAGCACTTATCTTGCTGGCTATTTTTTGGCACCTTAATATCTGTTTTGTTATTTTGGTTTTAGGTCAGTGGTGGCATTTTATTCTGAGTCAACTGTAGTATAAGGTTTCCATACTCGTAATGTTATTCACTGAGTGACTCAATTGTGGCATTTTATTTTTTTCACAATCCATGTGTCATTTTTTCCATGGAAACCTCATGAAAACATATCCAAAATAGGCTTAGAATAAATGGCAGAACATATATTTAGGTACCAAAAATTTGTAGACAGCAACAAAAGTATAAGTAAAAATCACCGAGCAACAAAAGGGAAATAAAGAAACAAATTAGAGGGAAATAAATGGCGTAAACCCACATTTGGCCCCCGAACTTTGTTCACGAGGACACTTAACCCCTTCAACTATAACTCGGGATAACTCAGCCCCCAAACTTTACTGACTGGCACACTTAGCCCCCTCAGATCGCCACGTGCTGTTACGTGCGTTGACGTTCTGACGAAAATGTGAGTTATCATTTTAGAAGGACTTAAATGAAAAAAATGTTGAAGCTTGCGGCTGAATGTGGCATTTTCCACATGAGTCTTTGTTCAAGTCTCTAAGACGAGCTCGGCTTACGCTTCCCCGACGACGCGCCTTCTTCCTCCCCCGCCTCCCCCGAATGCGCCCACATGTCCCACTACCCAGACGCCTCCGATCACTAGTCCTCCTCTGCCGTGCCCAAGCCGTTGCCACGCCCTGACTTGGCCGTCCACGCTAGGCTCAAGTCGTTGGGTTCCAGCTGCGGCCATGCCGGGTCAACCAGCGGAAGACGAGCTCAGCTTTCGCTTCCCCGACGACGCGCCTTCTTCCTCCCCCGCCTCCCCCGAATGCGCCCGCATGTCCCGCTACCCAGACGCCTCCGATCACTGGTCCTCCTCTGCCGTGCCCAAGCCATTGCCATGCCCTGACTTGGCCGTCCACGCTAGGCTCAAGTCGTCGGGTTCCAGCTGCGGCCATGCCGGGTCAACCAGCGAAGGATCTGATTCCTCGGGAGGGTATCTGGCATCCCGTTTCTAATTTTCTTGTTTCCAATTTAGCGGATTGAAGTTTATGACTTGATTCAGAGGGAAGAAATAAGATAAAATCCCCGCCAATTTGGACGTTCGCGAATCTAACACCAGTGAACAAAGACTTATGTGGAAAATGCCACATTCAGCCGCAAGCTTCAACATTTTTGTCATTTAAGTCCCTTTAAAATGATAACTCACATTTTCGTCAGAACGTCAACACACGTGACAGCACGTGGCGATCTGAGGGGGCTAAGTGTGCCAGTCAATAAAGTTTGGGGGCTGAGTTATCCCGAGTTATAGTTGAAGGGGTTAAGTGTCCTCGTGAACAAAGTTCGGGGGCCAAATGTGGGTTTACGCCGGAAATAAATATCAAAGGCTAAAAACGTTAGAATGAAACAATTCAATTATAATTACATTTAAGCACTATTTTACAGCATCCTAAATAGCGCTTATTTCAAGCTCTTTTTATTGCTCATGAGTGTACCATGTTATAAAAAAAAAAAGGCAAATTATCATTTAAAAAAATATATCAAAAAAGGAAGGTACATGAAGAAGTTTGGATGAAGATTTAATCAAGAAGTAGAAAGTTGGTCGCAACACATCTTCCCCAAAATTATTAGAGATCTGAAATGACACGTCTTAAAGCAGCAACAACAAACAACAGCTATGAAAAAAACAAGAAAAAGTGATACGGACAACAAAGAAATCATCTAAAAAAATCTACATGATGAACCTAAAGAAAGGGTAATAAAAGGGCATGAAAGGATGCCAAAATCAAACTTACCTTTTTGAAGAAATCAATAGAGAAAGGTGTGAGCAACATGGAAATAATTCAACTAAAGTAATCTTCGGCCGGCTGAAGCGAGTAAGGGAGAAATCGTAGAGACGGGGCAAGTCAACCAAACACATGCCACAATTTGATGTTAACTACACCTTAAACAATTGAGAGTACGAGACGAACAACAAGGATTCATCGTTAAAAAATAATAATAAGAACTCTACCACAAATCGCACATATCAATTTCCTTGCTTTTGCCCCTTGCAAATCGCCTCGCTTCTGCCCTATGCTTCATCACCCCGATACTAAGCCATCCCCCGGATTTCCTTAGCCAATGTCTCCGTCGTCCATCACCAACACAAAATTGACCTTCATGTCCTAACAAAATGGATCTCTTTGGTGTGTATCGAGAAGCTTCTGATTTCTCTTAACCACACATTAGTCCGTAAGGTAGGTAGAAACCCAAAACATGGCCAATTAGTTCAAAATGATGCTACTATAAGAAATTATTCTAGTTAAGTTGTAGTTAATAAGTTCGGCAGCCAAAATGCCACGTAGGTCGAATTCAGAGACTAAAACGGTAACAAAAAAAAATTTAAGGACAGAAAATGTGCTTTAACGAAAACGAAACAAAACATAGGAAATAGAAACCCAGGACCTAAAAAAAGCAATAACCTTGCAAAAAAAAGAGTAAACTTCAATTTATCGTCTTAACTTGCTTGAGTACTGATTTGACTTTTGTTTTTGTTTTTGTTTTGTTTTTTTGGCTAGAGAAAGTTAAGCTTAATTAGAAAATTTAAAATTCTAGACATTATGTAGTATTTTTAAACTTTGTAGGTACGTGATTGGATAATATTAGATGTATTGTTGCCTTGGGCAATGGCAGAACCACGTTAGGGTAAGGGTGCTATAGCCCTCGAGAATTTCAAATATTTGTAAATATAAGATACCAAGTTGTCCATTTTGTGAGAAACTAAGGACCAAATGCGTATTTTACCCCCAAACTGGTTGATATAAAAAGGGTAAATAGCACTAACAGTGCTAAATCTGTACTTTTTATTGTAATATTACCCATCACCTATGAAACATTGCATATCCATCCCAAATCATTCTCTTTTAACGTTTCTCTCTCTTTTTCTCTCTCTCTCTCTCATTCAGTCTGCTTTAGTAATCAGCGCTCGTCTCGGCTTTGCCTAGCTCCCCTGAGCCTAAAAACTTGGGTTCGCCACTGGCCTTATGTGGAGATGACGAAAATAAAGAAGAGAAGAAATTCTTGATCTAATAACGTGTGTTACATGACATGACTTCTTTTATATCATTAGTTGAAACATATTGTATTAATTAGAAGGTACCCGATAAAGCAACTACCAAACTAAAGAGAGAGATCAGGTAAAAAATTTGTGAAAAAATGTAACGTTTGTGCAGAATTCATGACTACTTGCAAGTATAGTACTAGCATAAAAAAGGTACTGTCTTACGGTCGTCACCTCCTTTGAGTCTAGGCTGCTCATGGTTGCTAACAAATCAATCGGGCAAGTTATTTTTCTTGTTACATCCAATCAAGTAATGAGAATAACTAGTTGGTAATCAATAAGATTTTTGTAAATGTTTAAGTTCCTATATACATGTGTGTAGGACAAAATTCATCAGAGGTAACATAGCTTATTTTTTTATTCTAAATAGGTACCTAATATTTAAGTTGTCATAGTAAGGTACTTATCCTTATATTGTGTGTCCTAATCAATTACTGTCTGTCAATTCCAGCTTTAAACCTGATGGAAAACACTGATATAGTATTAAAAATACTAAAATAAATCATAAAATAACACTTGTAATCTTCTAACTTTTTTATCAACAATTTTAAATCTAAAATTTTAAATCTATTATATCACCTCCACCTCGCCACTCCACCCGTTCTTCTTCTGCTTCTCCCTGTATCCTTCTCGGCCACACACACACCAGGTTCGGATCCTTCACTGGGTTGACCATGCCCAATCATCGTCGGATCAGTCACCCGACACGGCCCTTCCACGAACCATGTATTATGTGGGTCAATCGGCTTTCCTCTAACCAGATATTTGTCCTTAATCTTTATAATTTCGGCCTCTTCGAGATCAAACACCATCGTCAGCATTGCCAACCACTGGTGCCAGATTTGCCCAGATATGCCTTCAACATCTGGTATCGCACCTGCTCATATCACTGACTCGTTCAATCTCCTGAGATGTGGGCGAGATTTGACAGAACTGGATGCTAGAGAATTGCATCTGCGATGCCTTGCCGGGGCTGAGAAGTACCTGGACATCCCGGCGATGGTGAGGAAAGTGGGTTTTGAAGTGGTAAAGGAGAAGGATTTGGCAAAGCCTCCGACAGAATAGGGGAGATGAGCGAACGGGGACCAATGGCTAAGTAAGGGGGAGATGAGAGAACGAGGACCAATGGCAGAGCAAGGGGGAGATGAGCGAGTTCGATTCCAAGGTTTCCAAGCAAAACCAAAAAATTGGAACGACAAAAGTTGAAACTAAGGTGCTGGATCTGGCCGATGACGGCAACCGTGCCAAGGCCATCGATTTGGGTAAGGGTAACGGTGGCAGCTACGGCCCTGGTGGTGGCTGTGGAGCCGGCGGCTGACTAGGCATGATTCTTGAGCTCGCCGCTCGCTTTCAGTTTCAAAAAGGAGGTGGACGATGATTTGGAAGGGAAAAGGACGTGGGAAATGAGAGATATCATAAATAATAGATTTAGAATTTTAGAGTTTAAAGATGTTGCTAGGAAAAGTTAGAAATATATGTGTTATTTTAAAATTTATTCTAATATTTTTTTTATCATATATATCATTATTTTCCATCAAACATAAGAATTAATAAAAAATATTTAGATAGGAAGCACAATAAAATGTAAGGCATCTTATTGGGACAACATAAAAACTAGGTATTCATTTAGTATAAAAAAATTTTAAAAATGTTGAGGCTGGCATGTATATGGAAGAGGAGCAAGCTGTGAGTCATCTCATATTTATGTCTTTTACAACTCTTTGTAAGCAGGAGTATAATTAGTACAATGGCATTGTTGAGTTGAGACTACAGTCCTTGCCCTGACGAGACTAGGTTTTTTTTCCTTTGTTATTATTATTATAATTATTATTATTATTTTGTATTTAGAAACATCATACAAGTTTATTAGGAAAGGTATATTATTATAACAATTAGAGAAAGATGCATGTCAGCTTTTTTATTATAAAAATGGCAGCCAACCAATTTTTGTAAGATATGTTATAAGAAGTGGGGAGGTCAGAATTCAAACTCTGAACCTCACTTATATTCTTTCAGGCCCTTAACCATAAGGGCAAGGGGCTAGAGATGACTAGGGCTGTAAACGAACCAAACGAACACGAACAAGCCCTGTTCGTGTTTGTTCATTTAATGTTTAACGAACATGAACACGAACAATAAACGAACACATTTTCCTTGTTCGTGTTCGTTCGTTTATACAAACTTAAACGAACACAAACGAACATAAATGAACACAAACGATCGAACACGTTTGTGAACATAAATAATAATAAGTTATAATAAATATATAATCTAGTGTGTAGGGTGTACGTAGGGTAGGTAATAATAAACATAAATAATAATAGGTTATAATAAGTATATAATATACGATATATAAAATATATATAACAATAAATATATAACTAGACACTAATACATAGATACACAAACAAACGAACATAAACGAACGAGTAAATGAACGAACATAAACGAACATTAACCGAATATTAACTGAACAGTTCACGAACGTAAATAAACGAACGAGACTTTATTCGTGTTCATTCATTTAACTAAACGAACATAAAAATCTGTTCATGTTCGTTCGTTTAACTAAATAAACGAACTCCCGCCGAACCGTTCACAAACGGTTCACCGAACGTTCTGTTCGTTTACACCCCTAGGGATGACAAGACCAGTTGTGCACATGCCCATACATATTTATTTGGTCTTGTACGTCTATTGCCCAAGGTATAAATAAGATGCAAATGCAATATATATACACTAGCTAGCCATATGTCATATTGATTAGGTTAAATTCATTTGTGGTCCTTAACCTTTTCATGTTGTCTTAAACAGGCCTCTGACCTTCAAGTGGTCCTTTTAAAGTCCTTAATATTTAGAGGTGAGCATGGTTCGGGTTGGTTCGGTTTTATGGTGAAACCGAACCAACCCGAAATGGCTTCAGTTCCAAAATTTTTTTACCCAACCCAAGAACCAGGAACCGAATAGAACAAGAACCATGGTTCTGGGTTTTTCGGTTTTGGTTATCATATTTCTCGGTTTATACCATATACCTATAACAACACTAAAATTCAATGAAATTGCACCTATAACCAGTTTATGAAATATTCAACATAATATATAATTAAATAATCAATTAAATACATAAACTTAGACACATTAAAAAAAGTTTAATACGTTGTTACCAAAAACAGTTCAAAAGAGTTACTTGTGAAGTATCTTTCATCTCAACTAGTTTGTTTCCTTACAGTAATTCCAACATTGACATGACATCCAATATGGAAAGTTGAGCTTTAAAGACCATTTTCTTCAGTATTAAAACTTAAAATATGTTGATGTAATGTGTTGGATTTGTTCCATTCATGGCTCACATTTATTTGATTTTGATGATAACAAAACATATTTGTTTTATGTGTTTCAAAGCTTTACCTAGAGATTTATACATTGCTCTTTTATTGATAAAATTTTGATCTTTGGAAGGAAAATTATTTCATAAGTATATTTGAAGTATTTATGTTGATTCAAGCATTGCTTGTGAAGGAAGAAATCATTTTGGAGAAAAACCTTTTTAAAGTTTGGATGTCTGGAAGCAAGAAAATCCTGAAACTGCATTTTCAGCAGAGTGAAATATTTTCAACCGAGTGAAACTGGACTCAGTTTTTGAACCCGAGAGAATTTTATCTCTGGACAAAAAAATTATTCGAGTGAAATTTTTTCAACCGGGTGAAACTGGAGTCAGTTTTCGAACCTGAGGGAATTTTATTTCTGGACAAGAAAATCATTCGAGTGAAATTTTTTCAACCGGGTGAAATTGGACTCAGTTTTCGAACCCGAGAGTATTTTATTTCTAGACAAGAAAATCATTAGAATGAAAAATTTTCAACCGGGTGAAACTTGGATTCCAGACCTGCGCACGACTTTCCGGTTCGAAAAATCTTTGAAAAATAAATATAAATTCATGCCACGTCAGATTTCCACGTGTATAAAGTGCTGACAGCTCATTAATTACAAATATAGCCATTGGAAGTCAAACGTTGAATTTCGTTATCAGACAGAATTTTCAACCGAGTGAAAATATTTCACCCGGGTAAAACTGGGCGACATACGCAAAAACCTGTCAAATTTAACAGCAACGGTCACCTGCTTTCTTGGAGACATTTTTGACCTTCTAAATGGTTCTTCAACGTCTCTTTGGCCCCCAAATGAAATTAATATATGGAGAAACATCTTGGAGATAACTCTTGGCCATTAGAAGTGAAGATTCATCATCAAATACTCATCAAAGTGTTCATCATTTGGGAAAAGAGCCAAGAGTTGTGCTTTCACTTGTATATCTAGCTTGAGTGCTATTGTGTGAGCTTGTAAGATTGTAAACATTTCAAGTCTTAGAATCTCTTGAGTGTAGAGTGGTTTCTAGTGAGCCTTGAAGAAAATTAAGGAGTAGTTTCTAGTGAGCCTTGGAGAAAACTAGAGATTGGTTGGGTGTGAACCTTGAAGAAAACACCATTGTAATTTTGATCAAGACATAGTGGAGGAAATCTCAAGTAAGCAAGCTTGAGGAGAGGACATAGACTCTGGTTGATGGAATTGAACATCTATAAATCCCGGTGCACTCTTTTCCTTATCCTCATTTATTTACTTGCTTTATTTGAGCTTAACATTACTTGGTTGTTCTTGATCTTTGGTAGAGTGAATTTAGTTGTAAATTTTGATTTTGCTAAAGTTTTTAAAACAACCAATTCACCCTCCTCTTGGTTGCACTTGGGCCAACATAATGAATTTCTAATTTCACATGGCTCATAAATGAAAAAAATATAATAATTGTATCATAGAGAATAGTCTGAAGTAGAAAAATCGAAAGCAAAATGACCAAAGAATAGTTGGTCTAGTTAGGAAGTGAAGTGATTCAAGTGAATATGGAGAAATTTCGTAAATAATCTCATAATTTTCATGTTGTTTGAATTTAGGATATCAGTTTAAAGATTTAATCTAAAAACATAAGATGACCATCATAATTCTTCAAAGAAATACACACACACACACATATATGGATATATTAATAACACTATAATTTTTATAATATAATTATCTGTATAGTTCGGGTTCAGTTCCACCTCAGGTTGGTTTCATATGGAACTAGAACCAACTCAAAAACCATCGATTCTTCTATATTTAGAACCAACTCGCGAACCATGATGATTTTTTACTGAACCCGCAAACCATCGTCATTTTTTACCCAACCCAAATCAACCCAATGGTGGTGGTTTAAGTTGGGTTTCAGGTTTACTCAACTCATGCTCACACCTACTAATATTGTTATTTTTGTCTCAATTATGATTCTTCCATTATTTTCAGAGTTAACATTGATGGAATTTATGTGACAAATGCCAATACTGGTCCTATATTTTCTTATTTCAACTCAAAACCCCTTTAAGCTAATAAATTCACCAATCAACCATCATCTACCCCTCAGTCCCGCTTTCCCCATCTCTGTCAGCCACCATCCCAGCCCATTTACCTGAAATTACATCCCCGTATCCTCATCCCCATTTGCTACCTAAAATAGCTCAATTTACCACTACATTCAAAATCCAAATCTCTCAGTGAATTGGATGACAGGAGCTGGGGAAAAAAAAAGACAAACAAGCAAATTCGACTAAGTTTTCTGTTAGTGAACAAATGGTTGGTGAGTCGATTGGGAAAGAGAAGAAATCTTGAGGAGAGAAATGTGATAAGAAGGGCACTGCAGAAATCCTTACGCATATTCGACCAAGTGTTCTCATTTTCCTTCTGCTCCTGATTCTGCTTCCGATTCTCAACCCTTCTCCTTTTGCTCCCAATTCTCCTTCTCCTCTGTGGCTGTTGCGGAAGCGCCCCCATGTGTCATTGACACCTCCTTTGCCATCGCACTCAGATTTCTCGCCATCTATTCTACTCCCAGGACCACACCCACCCGCGCTCACGAAGTGCTTCACCAAGGATGAGAGCCGGCCTCCCTCCGCTTTTGCGACACTCATGCCTCTCTTTCCATCGCACCCAGATTTGGTTTTTCAGATACAGCAGTTGAAGATTTGGTTTTGTTGGCTGCCACCGTAGCAAAATCTTTGCGAAGAGCATTGCTGCGAAGATGCGGCTGACGCTAGAGCCAACAGCAACATCGAAATGGTCTGCGATTGTGGCCCCAATTGGGGATCCAAATGGGGCTAGTGGGAGCCCTGAGGAACAAGCGGGCTGGCGGATCTAGTTGTGAAGAAGCCCAGAAAACAAGACTTCATTTTTGTTGAGAAAGAAAGGAAGACGAAAGTGTTAAATTTAAATACTTAAAAGTGTTTTAAGCTAGGGTAAAAAAATTTAGGGACCAAAGTTCATATTTTCGTTAAGATTTCATCAACTTTAACTATAAAATTGACAGAAAGACAAAAATTTTGAGGGTTAGAGACTTTAAAAGAATAAAATAAATGTTAGGGATCCTTTTAGGGCAACACAAAAAGGCTAGAAACCATAAATGAATTTTTCGACATTCTAATTAATTAGTAGAGTAGTGAATTAAAAAGTGCTAATTTTACTCGCAAGTTCCCCAGAAAAAATGTGCCAGAGATAGTGGTCAGAAAAGTAATAGTAACATGATGAGGTTAATTTCCTTGAGAAGAAAATCGCAGTTGGTCTGGGCCTGCAAAAATCAAAAGACGAAATGAAGCTCTACCTCTCTCTGCTGCCTCTTCCGACCCAGCTAGCTAGTAAAATGCATCACTCAACTGCATCCTGTGCCTGTGCCTGTTCGTAGAAATGCTTGAAAAGAATACGGTAGAAAATTTTCCCTGTTTTTCTCAATTCGCGGTGAATATACGATTTATAATGGTAGAGATCCAGCAATAAAATCCTCCTAGTAATGAAATCAATTTGGAGTATAAAAGAAAAGACGTTTTAAGGTGACAAACAGAGATGTTTTCGTGGAACAGAACAATCAATGAAGGAGCATTTTGGACGGGATCAATTGCGTACCTCACCATCATCATCCATCTGTTAGCTTAAATAAAAGAAATTTTGGAAATTTAGTTTATTTAGGATTTAGTATTAGTTTTTTTATTTATTTAGGATTTAGTTTTTTTGTTTTAATGTAGTTTGAGTTTGTGTGTAGCCTATAAAAATATTTTTTGTGTTAGAGTTTTGACTTTGAGAGAAAATCAATATAGTGAAGAAGTAAGATGTGAGAATTTTAAGAGAGAGCAGAGCTCTAAAGGTTGAAGAGAGATAGAATGAGAAGCCTTTTGTGATTTTCATATCTTATAATTATGTAAAGGCAAATTATTAGAATTCTCAGTGGTGTGTAAGAATTTCATAGGTCAATATGAGTACTAAAGGTATACATTTGCTGTAATTTCTATATTTTGTTCGAGTAGATTTCTATCATTCGTAGATGTAAGTTAGTTAAAAGCCGAACTACGTTAAATCTAAATGTTTTTTATTGATTATCTTTTTCGTTCCGCTATGCGTTATGGGTAATTATAAAATTTTTCCCAACAAGTGATATCAAAGCTTATGGTTTGATATTAATGTACTGGACCGTATGGTGCATTCTGGCATGATAGAGTATATAGTTCGATGCTTGCCATGGTGGAGCATTTAGATTGTTTGGTGGAGTCCTTGGGAATTGTCCTAGGGATATTTGATAGTGGTTACGACATGGTACCAATGGCTCAGTACAAGTTTGAATATTGAAGGTTTTGTTTGTGAGTGTTTATGTTTGTGATGTTGATGTTCATAGTCATTTTTGCTCATTGTTGTGTTCGTGTCTTGATAGTGTTTGTTGTTCATAGTCATAGTCGTTTATTCATGATTGTCATCGTATGTGCTTGTACGTTTGGAGGATTTGATACTACTTGTTGGGAAAAAATATTCTCCAACCACTCATCACGCATAGTGGCACACACAAATTTTACGTAGTTTGATTCTTAACTAGCTTATATTAATGGTTGAGAGAAAATCCACTCGAATAAAATATAAAGATTATAGTAGAGGTATGTCCTTAGTGCTCACGCTGACCTATAAATCGTCTACACACTACTGACAACTCTAATATTTTATTCCCACATAATTGTAAGATATAAGAATCACAAAAGGCTTCTCGTTGTCCTAGCCCTCTCTAACGTCTAGACCCAGTGGCAGAACCATGTTAGGGCAAGGGGGTGGTGCTCCCCCCCTCCCCTGAGAATTTTGAAAGTTTGTAAATATGAGATACTAAATTGCCCATTTTGAGAGAAACTAAGAGCCAGGTTCATATTTTGCTCCCCAGACTGGCCGAAAAATATAAAAAGGGTAAATAGCGAAAACAATGTTAAATCTTTACTTTTCATTACAAATTTTACCTCTAACCTCTGAAACATTGCATATCTATCTCAAATCATTCTCTCTCAACGTGTCTCTGTCTCTCCGCTAGTCTGCTTTGGTGATTGTCTCTCGTCTCTTCTCACTTTCATCTAGTCCCTAGTCCCCCCTCCCCCCTGAGTCTAAAAACCTAAGTCCGCCACTGTCTAGACCTCTCTTCCCTTCTGAAATTTTTACATATTGTCTCTTCACCAAATTGACTCTTTTCTCATACTCAAAACTCTAACACAACATGTCATTTTATAGACCACATACAAACCTAAACCACAACAAAATAGAAAAATCAAATCCTGAATGAATAGAAAAACTAACACTAAATCCTAAATAAACTAAATTTCTAAAACTTCTTAAATTTGAGCCAACAAACCTAATATAGGCTGATCATGTTCAGCTTGAATAATTTATCGAGCTTAATTTTTTATTCATGTTTGGATTGAAAATAATATGAACGACATTTTATCCGATTGAGCTCGAGCTGTTTATTTAAATTAAGGGAAAAAAAATTCTAATATTAGATCGAGTTGAGTTGAGTAGTAAGTAAATTGAATTTTTTTTAAATTGTATATTGAACTTTAAATTTTATTCAGATTAGACTTGATAACTCTTTGAACGAGTTATAAACAAGCTTTAAACTAAGACAAACTCAAACTGTTTGTTCATTCTTTATCCCTATTCATTTTTGTTATTTTTTTCATTCATTATTACTAGTGCTGCATCCATCTTCATTTGTTGTGCTTTATTTTTGAGAAAATTATAAGATGAGAAACAGTACCAATTGAATGCATTGGTAACAGTGACTGTCTCTCACCGACCGTATCTTTTACTCCTAACGGTATTCAATTCTGTTGAATGGTTCCAAATCTTTCTTACCGCATTTTTACTGTTTAGTTCTATTCACCAAAATACGAAGTATTACTTACATGTTCTTCCAAAAAAAATATTTTACACATTTTTTATTAATTGGTTTTTTATTAATTTGTCATTAAATATATTAGCCAAGATTTTCATTGCCTTTGGTTCTCTATTTAAAAAATGAAAGTCATTGTCCCTTCAGGAACATCCGATGCAATTGAAATGATACAGGGGAAAACGCGAATGCCCAGATATGATTCCAATTTCCAAGTATAAGAAAAAACACACAAAGGCCTCTGATAAAGTTATGAAGCACTCTTCTGCGGAATATAATAAGCCCAGATGCGTCTTCTTAATCAGATGGGCTGAGCCTGTCAATTGGGCCAACCTACACACCTACTTGGCACTTGGAAGAAGCACGATACAAAACCAAACCCAGAAAAAATGAAGTTGCTGCGTTATTTTCATATACAAAATTCGGTAATCCACTCTAAAAATGTATTTTTTTAAAAATTATTTTAGACAAACAAGAAATTCAAAATCTTTATAGGAGCGCAAGCAAGTGGTTTGTAGTAATTAGTTCTTTTACTAGGGGCGATGCCAACTTGGACTCAAAGGACCAGAAAGGGGAAATGGTTTCATTTTTTCCCTCTTTTTTTTTCGGGCATCAGTCAGAGCCTTCTTCGAATTCAAATAATTGATGTCATGTGAATGGAGAAACTCATTAGGTTAAGTATAGTCAACATGGGGCCTTGATGCTACTACTTTAATTTTTCTTATCAGGATTTTGACTTTGACTTCAGAATTAATGGAGCAATAGACGGTGAAGAGACACAACAGAAGCTGCCCATTGGAGGACAGTGCGTCCTTATGCCCCGCTTTGAAGAATTAAAGGGTTTTTTTTTTAACATTTTATTCCATGTTAAAACCAATAATTCATTTATGTTTAAAAAAACACTTAAAAATAATTTATTGTCCAAAAATAATTTTATTTTACATGATAAAAAAGAATTGATCATAGGAAATAGGAAGTAAAAGCGATCAAACGCTCCAAAAAAGCTGATCTGTTTCAAGTTGTCAGACCTCTCTCCCGCGCCACCTTTGTAATTGGAATGTTCAAATCAAATATTTCAGCTATTAATTGGAATGTTAAAATCAAATATTTCAGCTACGCTTTTGGTTTGCTATAACACTTGTTGGTCGCAAAACCACATTGACCAGGTCTACAGTCCATTGCCGGCTTGCTTATTACCCTACCTAGCTACAGTCTCCTACTCTGTTCCTAATTAATCTCCTCATTAATCGGGATTAAGAAAGTCTCGGTCAACCCAAACATCTCAGCAGTCCCACAAACGCTTCTTGTTCCAGTGTCAGCAATACTCACATCCAAATTATTACAGCTCTATTTGAGAACAGGCCAGGGAGAGCTGATAGTGAAAGCTGATTGTGATTGATATTAGTGTTAGCTGATGAAAAAATATAAATAAATATTTAGTAAATTAGTTGTTTTAATTAGTTGTTGAAATGTTAAAAGACTTCAAAAGACATACATATAATAAAGTTTAAATAATATATTATCCATGAAAATAACATACAATTATTGGATTTGAAATAAAACTTTTTTCTATTGAAAATAACAGAAGATAGTATTCCACAAAACTAATAATTCAACATCAAAAGAAATTTATTTAAAATGCAACAACTTCTACGGACAACTTAACAATGCACTAACACTAGTGTCCAAGCCCGATTAACTCCTACAACATCTTTTAACACTTTAAAAATGTCAAACACTTTTATTAACTATCAACTATTTGATCTCTCAAAAGATTCATTTCACGCTTATCAACACCATTTGAAACTTTTACAAAATTATTATCCTTTTTAGTTTCGTTCTCAAAATGATCATTCTTTGTCTTCCGAAAATGCAAATCATTCCTCCCAACATACATTGTAATATAATTTTGCAAAGTCATTGTTGCAATCATAGCCGACACTTGCTTCAGGAACGGTAAGCTTGACATTTGTTCTAGAATTTGCCACTTCTTTTTTAATACATCAAATATTCTTTTAATCACACTTTGTAATGAGGATGTTGAGGAGTGCCAATGGTTGAATATTTTTTGTTTACTAGATATTAGTCTTCCCTATTGAAAATTTGATAAATAATATCTTTCTTCTTTATAAGGTCCTAAGTAATCAGGAATTTGAGGATATCCAGCATCTACTAAATAGTACCTTCCTATAAAAAGAATACACAATTAATTAATTATGCCATGACAATAATTTTTTAGCCTTTGAAAATAAAAATAAAAATATTGAACTAAAAGATTTTCAGATAAGCATAAATAGAAAGGCATACAAACCTTGAATTTGGCTTCCCACCAATCCTCATCAACATCAACAATTCCTTTTTGAGGATTCCAACCTAAACCTGCTTGAGCTTTTAGAAGACTTTTCCATGCCTTATAATCTTTTTTCAATTGATTCAACTTGTTCTTTATTTGAGACTTATGTCAACTGATTCCTGCCCCCTTTTCAAATCGTTTTGCTATTTTCTTTCCAAGAAATTTTTTCCAAATCACCACCACGCCTATTACCATCATAAAGCTCTTTTTTGCAAATGTTACAAAAAACTAGCACACTTGCTCTAGTCCATTGTGCTTTGCCTTTGCAGTCAGCATGCTAACATGCCTCATAAATGGTGAACTAAGAGTACATCAACATAGCAATGTACAATGCCTAGTATATATATGGTTATAACAAATCCACACAACAACAATACAAAAACCATGAACTCAAGTCTGTAGCAGCCAAGATCACATACCAAAGCAAATTTACCAGAACTACACACAAGAAATATTTTTTTTATTAGAAAATAATGACTCCATTAAAAGGAAAATACACTCAAAGGCCAGAGTATAAAGCAGAATAACAGTTGTATAGTGGTAGATATAGGAGCACAAGCAACCTGACAGAAAACAACTACAGATTCAAAATTTCAAAAGAAGCCAGTCATAGAATAAACTAAAGAGATAAAATAACTACACACAAAAAATATAATTTGTTAACACAAGAAAAAATTGAACACTGAGATGGGGAGCACCATATTGCTACAACACAAACAAAAAAAAAATTCAACTTCTAAACAAGATCGTGTATACAAATTAGAAGAAGAAATAAAGTACCAAAGAAAAGAACAAATCCAGCAAAAAAAGAAAGAGAACGGTACGAAGAAGAAAAAATTGGATAAAAAAATTAAAGAGCTTCTTGCGCGGCAGGTTCCCTCTTAAAATTCCAAAAAATAATGAGTTCTGAAGATGATTTGGAGCGTAGAAAATTAATTTTAGATCCAGACATAGGGGTGATCAGTATTCGATTGAAACAAAAAAAACCGAAAGAATTTTAAAATTCGATTCGGTTAATTCGGTAATTCGATTCGGTTTCGGTTGAAACCGAATAACAAAAATTTCAGTTTCGGTTTTAAAATTCGGTTAATTCGGTAACTGAAATTTTTTATACCAATTTTTTTTTATTTGTTTCATGAACAATAAGGCTACCAAGTAACCCAAATTAACTTGGATTCTTATTTTCTTTCTTTCCATGGACAATGAATCTTCTATATTGAATGAAATTTGAAAAGAAAAACAATATTTTTATCTCATCTCATCTCTTATAAAATTTAATTACCATTTTTTTGGTTAATTCGGTTTAAACCGAACCGAACTGAAATATTTCGGTTCGGTTTAAATTCGATTTTATGGACTAATTCAGTTATTTCAGTTTCTTAGTATCCAAAACCGAATAATTCTGTTTGGTTTGAACCGAACAAACCGAATAATCACCCCTAGCCAGACATACACTCAAAAACACAAAAGCTGGTGGCCAAGAGCAATCGAAACTCGGCATTGAAATCGCTAATAATCTGATCTGATTAGCTTCTGATTGTCAACAGTCAAACGAACGTTTCCCAAACTCAACGTCCAACAACAACGTTTTGTTCCCAAATGCTTTTTCCAAATGAACCCTACTTCATAAACTTCCTCTCCTCTCACACTTATTCCATCTTGTAGAGTGTTATAGGCTTTATTTTATGATTAATTCTAGAAAAGAATAGCATAGTTTAATTAGGTAATCATGAATCTAATGGCATCGAAACAAACACTTGTTTTTAATCTGAATGAGTGACAGGTGTTTCTTTATTACTAATAAATACAATGACACTGCTTTGATAACAATTTTTATGATTAACATTAGACTTTGATGTAATTCATGATTAATGAATATAGGCATTGTACAAGTATTAATGTTAAAATCTATGATGAGATTATTTTTCCTGTACAACTTTTGACGTTGTCAAAGGGAGCAAGTATCAAAGTTTATCAAGAGCATGTTAGGTGGAATAGTCTTGCAGGTACCTGTTACAAACATTCTGTTGTTCCACAAATTAATGTAGGAGAGAAGAGAAGCGATTGAAAAAATAAGAAGATTGGCAGGCGGCTAGCTGGTCGGCTACCTGAATGTGTCAAATGTCAATATGGAAGCTAGTTAGGTGAAAGTAGTAAAACGACGAAGTATTTGGTAAGAAATAATATATAGGAAATTATAATTAGCAGTGGTACTGTTATTAAATATTAATTAAATCAAAATTGAGAAATTAATGAATAAAAGTTAAAAAAGTGATCGTCCCTTCCCTTCCATTCCCTTCCCTTCTCTTCAATTCCCCAGCGGCTACCACTCACGTTATTGTCGTCCTCTGTTCTCGTCATTCTCCACGTCTGCCTTCTCCACCTCACTTGCTCGCCCCCTTCCTTTTATCATTTTCTCCGCAACTCTTCCCCTCTTCCCCCATCATTATTTTTAAATAAAATACCCCCCAACTGTATATATATTAATTTTGGTATGTGTATTAATTAATTATAACTATTTCTTTTCGCACCTTAAACATATTATAGCTTGTGATTGACTAGGTGCCCGATCAAGAGTTGTTAGCTTGTGGATTTTCTGAAATCTGTTTAGTTGTAAGTTAGCGTGGAAAATCGAATTACCATGAGATCAGAAAATTAAGTGAACTTTTTGACGACCCAATTAAATTGCTGGATCGCCGATTAACCTAAAAGTAAGATAAGAAAATAGATATATACCTGATTTTGAGTGCTGTAATTAGGTTGCAGTGACAGAAGATGATGTGTTTCAGATGTGTGTATGGTTAAAGACAAAAACATAATAACAAAACTTCACTGCAGCTCTTGCCCTACATCCTCCCTTACCGCTCTTCTAATTTCAATTTTCCATTTGTTAGGTGGATAATATATATAAGCTCAGTTATTTTTATATCATTATATTTTGTCACCCCTCCTTTGTATGTGTTAATATGGGTCATTCTCTTCTCGAAGCATATTTGGCCATATTTGCTTGATTATTCTCAATGCACCGCCAAGATATGAATATTATAATATTGTCTGTTTGCTCGATCGGTTAATAAACATATAATTTTAGTGCTAAAATCAATATCTTGGAATTCAATTTATACTTGTCTAGCAATTAAAAGACACAGTTAAGCAAATTAAGTAGTATGGTGGATATATATATATTTTTAACTTTGTTAGTACTTTTTTTGTGACTTGGTAAATCTTTTTGTAAATGATTGGTTGGTTGTAGAAATCGTAAAAAATAATTATTGTATAACTAACAACTCAGAATAAAAAATTTATAATATAGTAGTGAAAACCAGGTTGAATCCTAAAAAAAAATTTTAACCGAAAGTTTCCTAACAAAAAACTGAAATAAAAAATTGGGGGGGGGGGGGATTATTTGCAACCAACAATAAAATTAAAAATAATCAAAGAACAAATATTAAGAAACTTATTATGTAAGAAATAAAATGAAACAATAAAAAATGCAAACCTTGACATCAGTCAACATTTACCACCGAATTCTTACAGCTAATCATTGATGCATAGATAGATCAATTAAGTTTTTGAATATCTATAGTTGGAGCTATCTTCTTATCTCTCCTTAGTTGTAGTTAATCAGAAAACAAACAATCTAATTAACCCTAATTATTAAACAATCCAAGACAAGGGCTTCAATTTAATTTAACAATTGCATTAAAAATTAGAGAGATCGATAAAACTAAATAACACAAACACAAGCGGTTACATTTAATTTAGTTAAATGTTCTCCCTAAGACCTAATGACTTCTGATGCAGTAAATCAATAAATATCAGTTGCTTCACAAATTAGAGAAGCCAAATAATTACGAATTTAATTTTTAACCCAATAGTATATTGAATTCAAAAAATAACTAATAATCCTCCTAGCATATAATGAAACAATCATGAAATTAATTATAAAATAACATCCAATACTCAAAATATTAACTGAATAAATAAAAACAACTTTGATCTTTCAATGCTGAAGAATTCAGGGTTTCAGTCTCTTTCAATCAAAAATAAAAAGAATTAACTGGACATGACCATTAAAAATCACTAAAAAGAAAGGAAAAGAAATAAGAAAAAAGACAAAGAGAGTTGGGGAAGGAAGGGGAACAGCCCCCTGGCGATAGCTCCTGGCCTATCTATATAAACCTAAAAAAAATTAATCTAGTGTGGTAAAACCTACAAAATCTCTCTAAAATTTTAATATTGTTATAAAATTACCCCACACAAATAAAAAAAGATTAAAAATAACTAGAATGTCTTAATTTGACCAGGAAAATGATGTCTTTCGGCTGAAATTTTTCACCCACATGGTTTAGAGGCCTTTGGAATTAATCCACATCAAAATTGATTTCAAAGTTGTGAGCTAAGAAATGCTTCAGAACATCAGCAATAACTTTAAGCTGAATCACATAAAGTGGACATCTACAGTAAAAAAATATACCCAAAATACCAAAACTGCTTTTGAACCAGCGATGATGCATAAATCACGACTTTGAAACTAAATTTAACCCCCTTAATGTGTGACTTAGGTTTCATGGTCTCCATATGATTTGTAGCTCTGGATGTTGGCTTTCCAATAAATTCAGAATCACTTAATTCTGATCTCTGTAGCTCAAGATATGATTTTTTTTACTGGAACAGTACCAATCTGTCAAAATCCTAAAAGAACACAACCAAATTAAAACTTGTAAAATTACAAATTAAATCTACGTTTAATCAATTGATTCCAGATATACTCTAAGCTACAAAACATACTCAAAATAGATCCTTAAGGTTCAAAATACATTAAAACATACTAAATATGAGAGAAATAAATATAACAAATATAAACTTATCAATGATGCAAAAATTAATTCGACTTTTAGTTTCCATTTATATGCTTTTCTGTTTTTTTTTTTTTTGTAGTATCATAAATTAAAAAAAAATTAATGGATTCAAATGACTGTTTTAAGTCGGAAGCACCTAGAATAATGGTGCAAGGACGCATGGCTAGGGCAGTAGTTCAGGGGTTTGAAACCCCTCCCCCATCTTGCATTGTAATGACAAACATTCTTTTATTAAATGTGGTTTGATACTCTTCAGATTTTAGAAAACAAACACTTCAATTCCTAACTTTCCAAATAATCATTAATACTCTCCTTGTAAATGATTTTGAATACTAAAAAAAATGACTACTTTAGATGGATGTAGGGCAATTTACATAACTTGTTCAAAATTCAAACTGCCCCACAGAATATAATAGAGATATATTCATTATGTAGCATACTTAATAATGCCCATTAAGCTTGTCATATCAACAAAAAAATTGTCTAGAGATATATTCATTATGTAGCCTACTTAATAATGCTCATTAAGCTTGCCATATCAACAAAAAATTGTCTAGGTAATATTTGAACGACTAATTCATCAATATTATCCATTTTTTTCATTTTAAATTTTTTAGTAATTTCTTGTTACATGCTTTTATTTATAGTTTTTAACAGTTAACACATCGTTATTAATTAGTACTGAGCCAACCTTGGTTCACAAGAGACTCTGAGTTAGCGGCCTCCCAAACGGAAAGGTAGCACTAGTTCTCTCATCCTTTAGCTCTCTTCAAACATAAAATCAATATTTGAACCAGTCCGTGTCCTGCCGGACCATCATTTTTTTTGTCCATAGGAGAAAACAAAAGAAGAGAGGCTTATAATTTTAAATCAATTGGATAACAAGCTTCGAGTTTTAACCACCGAATTAAGCGTTAATTTTTGCTCTAATAGACTTGGTTTAACACCAACCATCTTTTACATAACTACATATATACGACTGATATATTTTTCCTAAGGGAGTATATATACAACTGATTTAGTTCTTCAGTTACCACTAAATCTACAAAATAATATACATACCTCGACAAATTAAGGTGCAAAAGCAAAGTCTTTTTTTCCAAACTTTTCACGTAAGACTTTCTACCGAAAACTCACAAATAATCTGGTTACTTAAGGCCAAAAAGAACAAGAAAATTAAGATACGTAAAACCTAAAATTAAAGAAGATGAGTAGATGAAAAAGACGACAGTACCGCGTTAAAGAAAACCCAAACATAAGAGAAGTTAACTAAATTAAACAAGAAAGCATAATTTTAATTTGCCTAGTGCTAAAGGAAATGAGTCTATCCAGTCCACTGCACCAAACCAACACATAGGGCAGTACTGTTAAAGACGGATGAGGTTCATTTGGGTATTTGATTTATGCTCCAATTAAACCAAGCTGTCAACCCTCTTTTGATCCCCCTCTCTCCAAAAAGTCTCTCTCATCTTAGTCAAATTGGCTGAATTTGATTGATTTTCTAACTGGATTTGGTCATTGCTCCTTAATTTATACACTATTTTTTTAAATAATTGACTTTAGTAAATTTTTTTTCTTTATTTTTGTTAGATTCAGTTTCCTTCTCTCTATTAGACAAGGCAGATTGTAAATTGAATATTACCGGATTAATTCATGTATTTTCTACAATTTTTTTAATAAGATTCTTTGAATAGCATGAGTTGAGTCTAATTGTACCAGTGAAGTTTAGTATTGTATCTTATTAGTATATACTATATGATCTATAGTTTATGGAAAAAAAAGCTTTCATAAAAAAAAAATCTACAAGTCAGCAGATTATTGGTTCACATATAAACAGTTAAAATCGATAATCAGTTTGATGATGTTAGACTTAACTTGAATAAATTGATTCAATGATTTATCCACCATGCATTAAGTTCCTGAGATCAGATGTCATATATATGAGCCACACTCGATTTCGTGAAGCAGAAAATAACTTGATCCAAATTGAGCAAACCAATTTATAATCGTCCATTTCTCGTTGAATTAAAAAAAGGTGTACCAATTTTACATATTTCTTTTTTTTAAAATGAATGTTGTCTTATTATATAAATAAGGATTCATATGATGTGTCTTTCCTAGTATGTTTCTCAGTGTGTTTCTCGAAGGTTACCCCAAATATTACTAAATAGCGTGGTTAGATCAATAAAACATATAGTATAAATTATGAAACAGATGAAAAACATTTCTCAGAAGAAACGATTGAAAACAAGAGAGCAATAATTAATTTGTTTAAGGATTTAAAAGGAACTGTTTAATTAAGAAACCGTTTGAATAGTCTGAGTTTTCACTTGGAATTAATGGTTTACTTTATCGATCTTTGCTGCTAGCTTGAGTCTCCTTTAACATCCTTAATTTTTACCCAAAGCCCTAATTAAACTGAGCATGCTTAAAGTGATGATGTGTTAAACTGTGGTTTTTTAAAATATATAGTGATTATTCACTTAATTTGTGCATTAATTTGAGATATAGTGATTATTCACTTAATTTGTGCATTAATTAAAATATTATACTTAAAGAAGACCAAAAGATTTTAAAAACATTTTTTTGTAAAAAGTTAGGTGCCTTTAGAAGGATGTTTTACTTAGTTGGGTGCTGGAAAAACAATTAAAAAAATAATTAATTTAAAAAATTTTATTCAAATGATTATTAACTAGATAAAATATTAAATTTTAAAAAGCATAAGTTCTCGACAAAAAATCAGTAAAAATTAAAATAATTCATTATTCTTAATGAGTAATTTCTAATTAATTGTTATATGCGATTTGTAAGTATTACTTGTCCCAGTTTGAATGATAACATGTCTAAACTTTTTTTTATATACATATGTAAAGTTACATTATAAAAGATTTTTTTGATGAATATTATTATAAAAGATGGTTGCAAGAAAAATCTTAAAGCCTACACCATTAAGGGGAAATTTCTTTTATAGGTTGGAATTAATTTAAATTTTATATATAGTCTACTGAAAAAACACAATGAGTAACATGGCTGTACGCTAAATAAGCCAATCATCTATGCTAATACCCTTCTCTACGTACAAACTTATACCCAGTTTGTTTTAATGTAAGTCTTGTTAATTTAAAATAGTTTATTTTTATTTTTATATATTTTTTATCTGTTGAACCAGTTTTATTTGAAATATAATATTAAGCAACTAAAATAATCTATTAAAAGTAAAATTTATATGATGTTATTAAATTTTTATGAATTTTTTATTTTTAAGGTATTTAAAAAAAATAAAAAATTTAATAATGTCAAAAAAATTTTATATAATAATGTATAAAAAAAAAGGGACTTAAAAATAGGTGTTTAGACAAGCATGATACGTGACACAGCCGGCCTCGACCTCTGTCAGAATAGAAAGGAAAAACCATCACCTGGCAAAACCTTTTCTCTCTTACAACTGGCTCGGTCCTCTTCTGCTTGTCTCTTCCCCAAATTTGTGTCCCTCGTCTCTGCCTCGCTAATATTATATATACCCCCACACACCACCTCAGCAAAAGACTCACAAAACCATTTCTTTTAATTAATCCCCTCTCTGGGTACCCTAATTTTACTTGTAATAATATTGATCTCCTTCCGAAGGGAAGCTGAGAGAGCTCTTGATCTCTTTCTTCCGCATGGAATCTAGCGCCCAGCTGGAAACCGACTCCAAATCCTCCAGCGAAGACGAATCCATGGACGTCCGGCCTGAAGCCGGCCGATCCTACGAGTGCGTCTTCTGCAAGCGAGGCTTTACCACCGCGCAAGCCCTTGGGGGCCACATGAACATCCACCGCAAAGACAGGGCGAAAACCGGCTCCCGGAAGGCCTCGATTCCTTCCGTTGCAAGCAAGGTCCTCGACGAGGCTAACTACAACTACTTCTCGCCGCCGATCCAGGCCTTCCCGCACTATTATTCCATGTTCCAAGAGGTCAATACCAGTAACTACACGTTGTTTCCTGCCGGAAGCTGGGGGTTGGTGAGGCCTCCGGCGGTGATGGAAGGTAGGTGCTTGAATCTGATCGGTGAGGCGACACTCAGCTTGCGGATTGGTCCATCGAGCCTGGAGATTGAGGGGGAGGAGGAGGATAAGAAGCTTGGAAATGATGGTTTGGATTTAGAGCTTCGTCTGGGGCACGATCCGTAATTTTTGTGTTATATATAAGTGAGAGATGGTTGGTATATATATATATAAATCTAGCTAGAGGCGTTGGTATAATTAAATGTTGAGCAATGTTAGATTTTGTGTACAGTTTTGTGGATTCTTTATGGAGCAGTTGATGTGGGTCTCTAATTTGTTGTCGACGACGGCCGTTTTTTATATGGCGAGCGATTATCGTCAGTACTTGAGAAGATAATATATACGGAAGATAGGAGAAGAAGAAGAAGAAGATCAGAATAAAGGTATGTATATATGTTGATTCATGTAGGGAATCAAATGGTGATATAATATTGGATTTTGTATCAAGAGATGCATGCTCTCATGATCTTCATTTAATTTCAGTAGCTATATATATGTATGCATATGATAATAAAATAAATTTAGCTAGCTTTGAATTCTGTATGCTTCCAATGTTGATTTGCTTCTGCGGGGAACATGTATGAACAGTACATAAACAAAAACAAATTAAAACTCGATCGATTTTCACTTAATTATTAATTTTTGTGGTAGTCATATATATATATAGTAGTAGTATAATAAAAGGGAAGTCCCCACAGAAGATACTATGATACATGTATGTATAGCTAATTAAGCCCAGTGTTAGTAATATATATATATAAACTAAAGCATGCGCTACTGATTACTTTTGATAGCTAGCTAAGATTATATGCTGGCTAGTTAGTGGCCTAATAGAGATAAAAGGCAAGGCAGATCAGTTGCTCACATATTCCTAAAAGTTGCTGACGCTAGCTCTTTGTAGCTAGAAATTGTGATATAGCCGTATTATTTGTGCATATATATCATTTTTCTGTAATACATATATATCGTAGAAGATTAGGAGGAACAATAAGCACACAAAGTGGTTAAGTTTGATGACAGTATCTCATCCTTAACTAAAACATAAATATGGCTAGAGAGAGTATGTGATGGACGTATTTGTAGGTGGAAATTGTAGCTTGGTATATATTCAATTATTTCTTGCAAAAGGTTGGTGGAATAATTAAGCAGAACATTGCCTTTCCTTTTGTTCAATTTGTTTCAGGAATAAGTATTGTCTCAAAGCTTATTGGAACGAGGCCTCCTGACAATCTAGTTGGTTGATTTGATCCGGCGGTTGTATATATATATATTTGACATCCCAATAAGTACTCGCGTATGAGAAACATGTCGGAGATCTTAGAATGTACTTCAAGCTCTGGAACTAGAGCACTTAACTTCTTAAGTTGTTGTGTTTTTTTGTGAATTGATTATAATTTATAGACTTGAGCCCTTACAAATTGTATATATTAAGTCAACCTAATTAATATTCTGATGTTATGGAGTTAGGTATGTGCAAATCCATCATCTCTTATTCTTGTATGGGCAATTCTGAATCTAAGAAGAGTATTAAGTACATAACGGGGTGCAGACTATGACAGTCCATGTGAAAGGTCTTTTATGTATACAAAGCTCTAAACTCTAAAACTATATAGTGCTTAGTGGTTATGTGATGCAGGCAACTGTATCATGAATTGATTCTAAACTTAGGTCATTACAATTTTAGTGTTTCAATGACATGCTACTTATTTTAAAAAGTATAGACAGTTTTTTTTTTTATCAACAAGAAATATTTTTTCAAAAACCAGCTAGAAGTTGGAGAGGGAATACGCACAGGAGGGACAAACGGAGAACACTAGACCAAAAAGGATACAACACCCAAGTTGAAAAAGGGGTGAACACACCATGCCTGATCGTTTAGGAATCCAGAAATAGGAGAGCGCTTGAACTGAAGTGAAGATATCCGACAAGTTGGAGAGTTTGTTGTTGAAGACCGGATTGTTCCTAACATTCCAGATTAATGTCCATAGTGCAGCTTTAGCCGTGGTGTCCCAAGCCTTTACAAGGTTCCCTGATCTTCCATGAAAAGTGGGGTTATGAAGGACAGAGTAGATGCTGGAATGAGTCCAAGAATTATCGCTCCACTAAGCAAAGATGGACTTCCATACTTGAATTGAAAACCTGCAAGTGAGAGGAACATGGTCTAGCTCCTCTTCAAAGCTGCAGCAGAAAGGGCACCAGGTATTAGCATGAAGGACTCCCCGCGTGGCTAGGTTCTGTCTCGTTGCGATGCGATTCCGAGATGCTCTCCCAGCAAAAAAATTGATTTTCAGGGGACACCAGCAATTCCAATGGCAATCTGAAGCCTGGAGATGTTGCTGAACGATCTTGGATTGCAAGGAAAGAGATAAAGACGTTGTTGAGAAGCATCCATTACCAGCTAGGCCCCAAAGCAACCTGTCATTTTTGTTCCTGCTCAACGAGACAGTAGACAACAAGGAGAATAATTTGTGCCTGTCCCCCAACTCCCGACCTCTAGCTTGTCTTCTCCAATTCCCGCCCCCATGACCAAGTGTTTCCAGACCAAAAACCCATCTCACAAACCTTAAAACCCCTGTCAATGGACAACCTAAATAACCTAGGGAATTCTCTTTTAAAACAAAATCCCCTCCCCATCTGTCCTCCCAAAACTTGACTCTTTCACCATCCCCCACTACCCACTTAAAGCACTCTAATAAGTTCATCCCGGCCCCATCTTGAGCAAATCGTTAGACATAGTAGCTATTCTACCCCAGACGGAAGTTGAACACTCACTTCCTAGAGACCCTTCATCCCCACAAATAAATGTAATATTCTTGCGCCAAAGAGCTCCCTCTTCAGTCTTGTATCTCCACCACCATGTTGCAAGTGACGATAAATTTTTGAAGTGTAGATTCCCGGCCCACACTCAATCCCCCAAATTTTTTTTTCCGGTGTAACTTTATCCCAAGAGACCCAATAAATTTTTCTCCCTTCCTCACGGCCACCCCAAATAAAGTGAGAGCAAAAAGAATCCGAGGATTTTAAAACACTCACCGGGCAACGAAACATTGAGAAGTAGTATAGAGACAAGCTTGTGATGTATGACTTTAAAAGCGTGATCCTAGCCCCGGAGGACAACAGTTTACTTTTCTAACTTGCCAACTTCAATTGCACTTTCTCCTCAATTTGCTTCCAAGCCGAGGCCCTTTATTCATGGAGCAACCAAAGGGTAAGCCAGGATAAGTGAACGGCAGCGGTCCAGCATCACAACCAACTTTTCCAGCCAACAAACGGAGATCCAAATCTGAAATATTCACTCCCATTAGACCACTTTTCAATAAATTAATCTTCAATCGCGACAACAGTTGAAAACATCTTAGGAGCTGCTTGAATTGGAGGATATTTTACTCACTCCGTTCCCCCACAAGAAGTGTATCATCGGCAAACTGTAGATGAGTTACTAATTCGACATTATGAGCACCAATTTTGACTCCTTTTATTGCTCCAAACTGTAGTATAAAGACAGTTCTTCTTCTTCCCTTTAAACAAATTTAACTGTTGCAAGCCACTAAAATTAAAGTAGGATAGAGTTGAAAATGATGCTCCATTAATTTTTTGATGTATTTGTAGTTTAATTGCTTGATTTGTTTAAGGACTCTTTGCCTTTAGTGAGGCTGTAGACGATCGAAACGAGATGAAACAAGCTTCGTTCATTTAACCAATTTGTTTGAGTTCAATTCATTATTTGACTAAACAAACATGAAGTTTTCTTCGTATCTGTTTGTTTATAAGAATAGATGAATACAAAAAACTCTTACTAATTAGCTTGTCCATGAACTGTTTCAGTTAGCGAGGGTAATAGTGAGTAGATGTCGCCACCTCTACTGGTCAGGATTAGGGTTCAGTCTTCACTACGTTAAATTTAGCTGTCATTAGTCGCTAATCTGTAAATCCATTTGTTAATTCTTTCTAAGATTTGTGGTATGCACTGGCTCAGCAGTAAGTAGTCTTCCCCTCAAATGAACTTCTACGCACCCAAAAAAAATATATTTCACTTATAGCTCAACGCCTTAAGCTATTTCGATGAAGTACAATATCAAAAAGAGTTAGTCTGTTGCATTAATTAAAGTTAAAGACTTTTCTTTTACGAAAAAATGTTTGTGATATACAAAATACTTCGGGATGCCAGTGAAGGCAGGCGCATCTCAATTCACAGTTGTCTCTAGTCACCTATATACTAAAGACGAAAAATAGGGTTATGAGGACCTCTGATGATGAGACCTTTGGCAGTCTCCTCCAATGCCCAAATTAACACAATTGCAATATAAGGCATAAAGAGAAGTGAAAAAAAATACTTCCTATGTATATAGTCAAATGATGGGCTTAGTGGGTCAATAACATTGTTCTAATTCCTACATGGCCTTTATTGGGCCTCCATAACAATTTGGCTTTGTACCTAATAATTTGGTGACCATCGAGGGTTAGGGATGTTAGTGAATCGATCTTTTATCGAACTATTCGAACTTAAGTTTAAAATCATAGTTAATGAATCGAGCCTATCGAACTTTAAGTTCAAACTTGAGCCAACTTTAATATTTGAATTTGTTGTCAAATTGAGCCTAAACACTCTAATGTTCTGCTTGATAGGTTTTTGAGCCTATCAAACTCCATATGGTATTAAAATAAATATTAAGATTTATATAATTAATTTAATAAAAAATAATAAATAAATAACCTAAAAATAAAACTAATGTGTTAGACTTTACAATTCAAATCTTTTTGCTGGCAGCCGTACGTCCCAACTTCTAAAACCCTCCCCAATTGCCCCATCACCATCATGTATGGCAATAACCCCTCATCCTCTAGTGGCTTCATTGGCTCCTTCCCTTCTTAACCTCATTCCAACCCCACACTCACCGGCAAGTCGCCGAAGCTTTCATCCTTCCACCTCCACTTCCTTGGAAGTCCCGGACTTGGTGCAATGGTTCAAAAAAGGGTTCAAAGAAGAAAACCCATTGATGGATCGATCCTTTCTATATCAATCTAAACCTCCCAAAAGTTCACCTTCATCCTTCATGGCTGAGAGTGAGCATCGAGAGAATCGATCTTTGCCCTCAATGGCTGGTTCTGTGTACGGGCTTGAAATCTTGCAATTTTCTGTGTGTTTGTTTTTTATTTGCCTATTTGTGAAAAGGTAATTTCAAGAAAATCTATTTGTCATTTGATTAGTTATGTGTGTAAATGCTTGAAAATCTCTGATTTTTTTTGTTTTTTTTTTATTTGCTTCTTTTGTGATGAAGTGATTTCTGGAAAATAATTTTGATTTTTGGATTTTTGTCTTTCTGAATTGAGCTCGAGTATACCTTATCAAGCTCCACACATCAAGTGGTATTGAGCCCATTGAACCATTGAATTGAGCTCGACTTTGACCTTGAACCTCTCTCTCTTAGCAAATCGAGCCAAGCTTGAGCTTGAGAGGTTTAGACTCAGCTCGGCTCGGATCATTAATGCCCCTAATCGGAACTATTTCCATTTATGGATATCAATTTGTAATATTATTACTAATTCTACACAATAAATGTGAAGGAACGAAATTGTTAGTTGAATTGATAGTGGAGTAGAGGAAAACTACAATTTGCAACTGTATCCACTCTATTATGCTACTGTTTTGAGGATATGAAGGAAAATCAAAATATGCTCTGTGTCGATGTAGATGCAGATGCGGACATATCCATACTGCGATTTACGAAGCCCCAAAACATGTTATGTCCAATATATGTTACCCCTATGATTTGTAATATTACGGATTTTTCTATTCTTTGTTGCTCGTAAATATTAACACTTTCAATATTCTTTTAATTTGTAGTAACTTTGTCAATTGACAACTAAATGATACATGTTTGCATTGATCTTATATAACTGTGATAGATAAAATCTTGTAACATTTCAAGTATTTTATGAAGATTGTGGAGTAGCTATTTACTTGTTTGTAAGCAAGCATGTACATATGGATTGCAGAGCAGGCTGCGTTAATGGAAACATGTGCTTCATCACTCCTATGCACCTTACATTTGGTAATGCAATCAAGCTCTTGGAGTTAGATCTCGAATTCACCAAGTCCGATATAAGCGAAAGGGTCAACTATAACTAGAACAAATAATAATAATAATAATAATGAGGAGGAGGAGGAGGAAGATAGGAGGTAGGGATGGCAATTAGGTGGGTCGGGTCAGGTTTGGGTCAGGTCATTCAGGTTTGGGTCTAGTCGGGTTAGCATGAATTCGGGTCCAGGTCGGGTTCAGGTCAAGTCATTTGGGTTCAGGTTGATTTCAGGTTGAGTTGATTTCGGGTTCGGGTTGGGTTGGGCCGGGTTTATTTGGGTTCGGGTTCACTTCAGGTCGGGTCAATTTTAGTCTCGGGTAACTTCAGGCTAGCTTTCTGGTCAACCTTTGTGTTCACGTGGGTTACTGATGTGAAGTCAAAACGATTGAATCGATTCAATTTTTTAAAAATTTAAATCAAATAATTCAATTTTTTGTGTGATTTAATTTAAATTAAATTTTCATTTTTTAGTATATTTAATTAAAATATTCATAAAAGTCTTCTTCATTGTAGTTTAGTACATATTTAAGTAATTTAATATTGTTAGTAATATTTGATTGTTTTTCTAAACACATAAGCTTTAATTATCATCGTACAGATTATTTAGATCTTCACCCAGCTATCACCTAGATATATACAATGACAATTTTGTTATGTTTATGTTTTAATGAATTTTCTTTGAAATTACAACGAAATGCAAATTAAGTTAATTATCAGTGACTAAATTGTAAAATTTGAAAAATTTTGGGTGAAAGTGCAAAGATTTCAAAAAATTTAGGATCCATGTTGTAATTATTATGGGTGACTAAAATAAAATTTTTTAAAATTTAGGTACATTATTGCACTATACTTAAAAGTTTAGGGATGAATATTGTAATTTTAATAATTGTCTATTAAGATCATTAAACTTACTAAATATAAAAATTACTTATGTTGGAAAATTTCAAATATGGGATTCACTAAATATGGATTTTTTTTCCCCAAATAAGATACTTGCAATATATAAAAGTCCTAAAAAAATAGAAGTTACTAAATATGGAAATCCTTTCTTAAAATATGAAAATTATTAAACATGAATATCTTAAAAAATGAAATGAAACTACTAAATATGAAAGTCTCATCTCAAAAAATGAGACTTACTAAATATGAAAGTACCAAAAAATGGAAGTTACTAATAACGGAAGTCATCATTCCTAAATATAAGACATACTGAATATGAAAGTCTCAAGAAATGAAACTTACTAAACATGGAAACTTCCATATTTAGGACTGACTTAATATGGAAAATAATGAAAAAAGAAAATTAAGGTTTAGGGTGGGGGTTAAAATCAGGTCTTGTCGGGTTTAGTTATCAGGTCATCTCGGGTTCAGGTCAAGTCAGTCTCGGGTTTGGGTCATTTCAGGTTCGGGCCAATTTAGGCTCGGGTCATTTGGGTTCGGGTATTCTCGGGTTTCCCTTTAATCGGGTTCGGGTTCGGGTTCAGGTCGGGTTGGGCACAGTCAGGTTCAGGTCGTTGACTTTTTTAGTCAAATCGGATCAGGTCGGGCTTGGGTTCGGGTGGGTTGGGCCAGGTCATCGGGTCGGGTCCGATTTTGCCGTCCCTAATAGGAGGAGGGGGAGGAGGAGGATGAAAGAGTTCTTTGGGGAGTTATTGCATCGAAGGTTCATAACCTTTAAGTATTGTATCATATTTTACCCTACCCTCAATTTGTTGCATAGAAAATCCACAACCTTATTAAAGCATTCTATTTAGGCCATTTCGTTAACAACATGCTTTAAGTTGGATAGAAAAAAATAGGAAAAATTAATTTTAACTCCTGAAAATATTTTCCCTTTCTTTAGAAATCTTGAAACTTTTCCGTCCAGTAATCCAACCACCATCTTCACATCCACCACACTTATTGTCCCTCTCTAGCCACTGTCCTCCATAGCCTACTGCCTCATCTTCCTCTTCTTCCATGCGCTTTCTTCACCCTCGCCTTCACTCTCACCCTCTTAACCCCCAGCCCGCCCACCTGTCCCAACCTTCCACCCCCATTTCTCTCCCCTCCTCGGTCACCATAGCCAAGAAAACCTCCCTTGGATAAGAAAATGTTGCACTCCCACAGCAATTTGAGACTTTGCTTGTTGGTGATGGTGAAGAGAGCAAAAATGGGAGGAAAGGCTGCACGCAGCCTAGGACGGTTGCTAAAAAAGGACAAGAAGTGTGACGTACATGAATATGGTAGTTGAATTATTAGATAAAAAAGTTACTTGGTTTCTAAGATAAAGAAAAAAATTTTATTAGTTAAAACTAATTTTTTCAATTTCTTCCGTCAAATTTAATATTTGCTATCAATAAAAGGACCTAAATGGAACACTTTAATGAGGTTGGAAATTTTCTATATGAAAAATTAAAGTTAAGGACAAAAATGGTAAAATAAAAAATATTACGTCACACATGCGATTAACGCGATTCTTTTGGCATAGCCGAAAGCAAAGTTGTTAATTGGATACAGCCCGAGAAATTCAAAAGTCGCACCGTATATCCGCTAATCGTTTGTCGGTTTGACAAATGTAGTGAATCGTCCATACGTGTTCCTCAACATACTCCTGAACCACTGCCACATGGCACGGACACTTTTGCTTTAGGACCTTCAGCACAGGAGGGGATAATTGTTTGTTACGGTAAAGATGGGGCTGTCAAGTAATCAACAAATTCCATTCGAAGGATGAAAGCTATAACGCCCTCGCCTTCATTTTGTATGCAGCAAAACCAATCAAATGGCTCCACTGGGCCACCTCCTGCATAGAGAATCCTATCCTGGCAGGGCATTAGAACATCAGGACGAAGACTAAATTCATGTACTAAAATTTCCAACAAACACTCACATGGTATCTTTATACAGCAAAACCTTTCACATTCACATGATGTTCTCCAAAATAACCTCCCTTTATCTCTCCTTTTTTTTTGTTGGGGGTGTGAAAACAAATGCTTTCTTCCCCAAAAACCTATTACAAAGTTGCCAAACTTATTTATCAGAACAATCACCGAGTCAGATAGTATACAACCAGGAAAAGGACCACAAATGATGCCACCAGTGCAAACATTCTTCTGCTTGATTTTGTCTCAAAAACCTGGCAGTATAGATAAGGAAACAAAACATCAAGCCTTCAAACTTCCTGAAGGGAAGAGGGCGAGACAGATAGAGAGAGATATTGGCGAGCTGGGAGGTAGAGGGTTGGGAATACAAATTCATGGCACAATATGAATATTATGTGCTTAATGCATACCATTTTAAATTTGTCCATGGTTCCTGAAAGAATTCCTCTTGATGAATCCATATCATTGCCCTAATGCGTATGAAAACTGTTAACAATGATGCCGGTAAAGCAAAATATTTTCAAAAGGTATGCCACAGCCAGTTGCCCAAACCAAACATACCATGCGGTCCAGCATGCTGTTATGGCTCTCAACCTCTTCATGTATGTCACCTGAGAGCTGTGAAATGACATGCTTTAGTATTTACTCACAGCATAGCCATGCTTACAATGTCAGATTGTCTCCTAAAATAGTTTAAGATACACACAAATTTTAAAATGAAAAAGAAAAAGGCCATTGTGGCAGAGGTTCCATAAAAAACTATCAGATGGAAGTCCAATTCAACTCCAACTTGAATATATTACAACTACGGGCAATCAAATAAACCAGAATGGGATCATCATAATTGGTTAGTTGCTCCAATTCCTAGTAACAAAAAAAGAAACTGAATCAATCCATATTAGCAGAAGCCACTAGGTCGTTTAAGTCTAATAGTCCAGGTTAGACTTACTCTCTTCAGCAGATTTACTCTATCTTGCAATCCATCCATAGCTCGTTCATTATCATACTCATCAATTTCATGTGAATAAGAAGATGTTGCCCTGATACCACCCTCCTCAATGCCATCAAAAAGAGCAACTCTATTGTTCCGCAAGTCCCTGCAGTCAAAAAGAATTCTAAGTGGCTCTGAAATAGTCGAACATACAATAGGAGAGAAAAGCCTCAGTTGTTCAAAAGAACCAAGCCATTGATATGGTATAACTAAGGAGTTCTTAATATTGTGCCAAACGTGATCAACCAAAAGCCATAACAAATTGCTTATCATTATTGTCCCCAGTTACATCAACCACATAATAGTTATGAAGGTGCTTTCAATTTTCAAGAGCGCTCAAACAAACCATAGAAATCAATAAGTTGAATGTCAGACAGAATATGCAACCAACCCTACAAGAAGTTCAGGGTTCGATAGCTCATCTCCTCCAGTTGCTCTAGTTAGAAATTGTTGCATAATAACAACACTGCTCTAAAACATAAAAAGAAACACACCATACTTTCTAGCACCATTGTTATCCTGACCAACCCACCCACACTGTACAATTAGATGTAGCACAAGCATGAAATGGAATGTCGGAAAAGAAATGCGACTTAGCTGCTCATTATTTTCCTTTTGATACAAACTTATTGATTACTTTACTCAAAATCAACTGAGAATCTTAGCGATAGTGTCCTGATTCCACCCTCATCATGGACTTTGGTGAATCATAAGTACCATGTCAGAGAACATGCTATTACATGGAAACGTTGGGAGTAGTAGACTGCTTAATAGATTTCAGCCATCCAAACTATAGTTTCTAACTTTTCAAAGGCCCCAAACTCCAAATTTTTGATCGACAAATACTGAAGCATATGACATAGTAGGAATTAACACACTTCAAGGTTCCAACAAGCCTCCAAAATCACTCATCCCAATCCCCTCGCATGTCTTTTAAAGTAGTGCTACCTCTGGTTCCAATCACACGGTAAGATGGAGCAAGGATGAGCTCCACTACCATGTTGGATGTAATGCACTTCCAACTCAAAACCAAATAGTAGTAACTGGCAACTGATAGGGGGTTTGGCCTTTCTCATATGTAAACTCCCACAATAACGCAAAGATTTAGCCATTCAGGTACTTTGTCTCCCCCAATCTGCTATCAGATATAACCGAGCTTAAAAATTAGAGGATCCCATCAAAAGGATTATGGAGCTAATACCTCAGTTTGCTAACAAAGAAATAACATCCATCAGGAACCGCAAGCTATGATGAATCGTACAATTATACCAACCGAAAAAAATAAACAAACATATAAGTAAATACAGCAACATGACATGCCAATCGGAAACAAAAACAGTCAGATTACCAGTAAAAATCGAGCAAAGCGGTCCACGAACCAATAAAGAAAAGGCCTATAGAACCATAGAATCAGAAATTTAGATTCAACCAACCTTCTAGGGTTCATGGCTTAACCTTGATAGAAAATAAGTGCCCAATCTCTTTGATGCAACAGATTCTGCATCCAAATCACCGGGATCAATAAACATATTACAAATTCGCGATGATCGATCTAGCCAAGAAAAGATCCGGCAGCCAAAACAAAACGGTTGCGATTACGCAAGAAACCTGGAAACAACTACGAATAATGCAGCAACAATCTTTGAACGACAGCAGCTGAAACCTCGATGTTCAGATCTGATAATAGTGTGCGTGAGAGAGAGAGGCTTTACCTTAAATTTAAAAAAAAAAAAAAAAGGAAAAAAGGAATAAGAGGGGTGAGGAAGCCTGCCTAGTGCCTAATACACGTTTGTTCCTGAAATTCGACAACCTATTTTATTTTTATTTTTTTGATAGTCATTTTTATTTTTATATCTTTTTATCGCTCGGAAATAGTAATTAACTTTTATGATGTACGTAGTTAATTTTTATAAAAATTTAATGATATTATAAAAATTTAACTTTCAATTATTTTTTATGCTGTACATATATACGGTTGACAGTTGCACACGAGTGAATTGATTAGTTTTATTTTCAATTGGAACAAAAAAAAATTGACAAGTATTCTTTTGGGCTTGTTTTGGCTATTTCAAAAAAAATAAGTTGTTTCTATTTTGAAAAGTTTTTAATATCTAGTTTAACTTATTTAATACAATGAATTTCATCAAAAAAAAATATAACACATATAGCCCCAAAATAAAATAAAGGATTTCAATCCAGAAACCCAGATTCAGAGAAAAAATCTCAATACTATTCATCGAAAGTTGAATGCCTTTATGTCGCATATACATGCCTTGATATAAGGCCTCATGAAGCCTAAAAGCAACTATATGTACAAGAATAGATAAAATATGAAAAATTATCCTAATTAATTATAACTAAGAAATCTAATCATAATTGATATCTCTTTTCAATAAAAGATCTTTAAAAAAAATCCTACTTGATACTCTAGTTGATAAAAACTCTAATTAACCTGATAAAACCCATAAATAACTCTTAAAACTAATGAAATAAAATAACTCTAAAAATAATTACAAAAATTATAATAAAATAACAATGGGTGAAATTCTCTGTCCACGTCATTACTATCTTCATTTAAATTCTCTTAGCACAAAACTAAAAAATTATGTAAAACTTAAAGAGGATTATTTTATTTTTCTAACCTCTTTTAAACTCTCACTACATAAAACTCAAAAAGATTTTTTTTATTTTAACTTCAAGGATAAAAATGAAAACAATAGTATAAATTATACAAATCTTGATTTTCATGGCCAAAGAAACACGTCATAAAAATAGTATAAACTATACAAATCTTGATTTTCATGGCCAAAGAAACAAATCATAAAAAATGAGACGGATGGAGCACTATATTAGTGTTTTAGTAATTACTAAAGCTTTGGCTTAATAGTAGAATTTAGTTCTTACCAAAGAGATGTAAAGTCATACTCAATCAACATGCAAACCACCATATTATGTGTCCGCTTAGGATTTGAATTCTAACTTTATGTAAAAGATTGTTTTTCTTTGCAACTAGTGGGTGGATTTAAGTTGAATAGGGCAGGTAGCTAATTAATTTCAACTTAAGTTAAAATGACTTATTTTTATTTTTATATATTTTTATCTAGAACTAATTATATTTGAAAGTCAATATTATGTAGATATAATAATCTATTTAAAAATAAACTTTCATGATATTATTAAATTTTTATGATTTTTTTATTTTTAGGCATAAAAAAGGAAAAATTTATAAAAAATTAATAAGATTATAAAAATTATATTTTTAATGGATTATTACACCTACATAATATTGAATTTCAAATAAAATTGGTTCCACACAAAAAAAAATGTAAAAATAAAATAATTTATTTTGAATTAAGTTGATTTAAGTTAAAATGAATCAATGTTATGTTGTAACATTATCTAACAATAACTTCTCTTATAATATTTTGAGTACCGAAAAAAAAAAATCAAAAGATGCAAAGTTCATTTCTTAGCACTCTCTTGCCATTTTTACATTTATTAAAAAAAATGTAAAACCCATATTGTTTGACCAAAATATATTTTATCCATTTATTTTAAAAACATATATATTATTTCTTACTTTTTTTTACACTGTCTAACAGTAAGTTCTAAAACTCTAATTTAAATAGTCTTAACTATGTTTTAATAATTTTAAGCAATATGATATTTTTTTACAATCAATTGGTATTTAGTATATGTTTTTCATTTACATAAAGAAAAAAGTGATAATTTAAAATGTCTATTAAATGTAAAAACAAATATTACAGATATCAAAATTGCCAAAATATTACTATCATATAGTTTAAATTACAATTTCAGAAGTTTATTGTTGAACGGTACAAAAGAAATATTATGAGATAATGTAAACTTAGAGATAAAGAAAAATATTAATGTTTATATGTATATATTAAAATGGTGCAAAGAAAATAAGATGAAAGCAGTATTCGAAATGAGATGAGTGACCTAATTATACAATAACTGTTGGATCAAAAATTGTAGTATTGAATCTTTATCATTAGTTGGGTAAGGATTTTGACAAAGTGAGACGCAAGTTCACATTTTTTCAAAGAACTAGTGAAGTAACATTTTATCACAAGTCTCAGAAAAATGCATTTGGGCATGAAAAATGAGATAAACCGAAGCCTTAGAACTCGGTTGTTTAAATGAAAACTTTCTAGAGCTTCATTGATGATGATTTTTTTTTTCTTTTGGTGCTGAAGAGAGTTTAGACAAAGTTAAGGCCTATGCCAAAACATGCCCTTCACATCCCCCAATAAAAGCTTACTCACACAGTCAGGCGGCTGCTCAAATACTTGGAAATCCATACTCAGAGAATGTCCCAAATTCGCTACATAGTCAGCATAAGCGTTCCCTTCCCAAAAAGTGTGATCAATATGAGAGACTGAAAGACGAACCATGAAATGAGCACAATCCTCGACTACTACATCATAGGGGTGCAAAAAACATTTCACGTTGATTAGCTGGACAACAACTTAAGAATCTAATTCTATTAGAAACTTATAGACTTCAAGTTGGCAAAGAAGCTGGAGACTTGAGCAGATTGCCATTAACCCAGCCATAGAAACAGAAGCCTGACGGAGCTTACTTATGAAGTAAGAAACAAAGTGCCCTTCATCATTTTGTACAATGCCTTCATAAGCAGCCTCTCTACCTCGAACCAAAACCATCACAATTAAACTTCAAACAACCCGAAAGAGGGTGACACCAAGCCACCAATCTGGGAGCACAAACTAGCTTAAAAACAAAAGAGGCCTGAGTTTCGACCTTACTCCTCTATAATCAATAAGCCCTCTTTACAACTATAGCAATGGCTTTTGATTTTCCCTACAAAACCATAATATTCTGACTTTGCCAAAGACCCTACAGCACAACAAAAAAAAGGTCAACCCAAGAACAATACTCATTATATACTCATTAGATATAAAAAAAAGACAAGAAGAAGCTTGAGAGCTCCGTAAGAGCTAGCAATTTTGACCAAACTTCATCTACATAAGAACATCTTTGGAAAATGTGATTCATGTCCTCTGTAACAAAATAGCACCATGACCAATTATAATTGTCAGTCAGCCCACAACACCCCCAATTTTAGTTATGCATTATTCGATTTAGAGAAACCTACTGAATAAAGCGATGAATTTTTTCAAGAGTTGAGGTCCTCCAAATCCAAGAAAAAGAAGGTTGTGAAACCTCTTCAAAGCTATCCAAAATTTGCAACAAGTAAGCTTTTCGGACTGAAAAGATCCCATTTAAGAGTTCCGCCAATAAAAAGAGTATGGAATACCCTAATAAAAAGAAAAATGAGGACAACTACATAAAATTACCATTTCAAATAAAACACACAGATATAAAATTTAAACATTTTACAATTAAGCCCAAATCATATATCGTGGTTACTTTAAGAATAGAGTTGCTACATTTGTTTTTCCAGTAATAAATTTACAAATTTTAGATACAAGCTAAGGACAAATATTTCAATATAACCAAGTTTTTTCAATAATTCAAAATTATTAGTGTGCAAAAAAATTGCTTATATGTAATATAATCCCTTGATTTTTAAAAGGCTTACAGAACAAAAATTGTTCACAAACTGATCATGATGATTTTACATGCCACAAGTTTTTTTTTGTCATTTCAAAATTATGGTATGAAAAAAAAAACAATTGGTATGTAATATAAAGTCTCCAATATTTACAATTCAATACTTAAGGCTTAGTTCATTTCAAGTTAACCGGGCCACATTAACGCTTTTTCCTTTTTTTGGTCTAGTTGCACCTATGACCCGGTTTTAAAAAGATGAAATCACCCATAATCCTTGCACTAGACCAAAACTGGTGAAAACATCCCTAGCTTCACAATGAGCCAATCAAGAAACTTCATGAGCTAGTTTATTGACAACATTGTTAATAAAACTATTCATGATCCCCATTGCACCTTGCTTAAGATCTTGATATCGGGATGGATCTTAATGGGTTTCATAGTGAAGAATTGAGTCTTTCTTTAGGCATGGTGGTGATAGTGAGGCACTATAGTTCTATGTGAATCGTCTCATCGGTGGCTATCTAATCGTGGTCAAGGCTCACTTGTGGTGTGATGGTGGTGCTGTGTGTGCTGGTGGCTTATATTCATGGTATGGGTTTGTGATTTTGAGTGACCCATTGTTTGATTTCATTATGCAAAATGAAAACTTATAAAGAACAAAGAAATTTGGATCTGAAATAGTTTGGAAAAGTGGCTGGGTTTAGGGCAACAAAGTAGGACTGTGCAATTAAGATAAGTGGGTGGGAGGCTCTCATTGTGAAGGAAAATCAATTGAGAAGATTCTAACTATAGTTAATTTGAAGGGCAGCCAAAATAGCTCAGTTACATTAACCCCACATCTCCTCATTGAAACTAGTTTATGAAAATGTGTTAACTTCCTCATGTTAATTCTTGCTGAAAAGATAGTAAAATTTTAAAAAATTTACAAATAATTCTAAAATGACACAATTACTCCCTAAAATTTTATAAAATTTACAGATATGCCACTATGATTTGAAAAGTGATATTTTAATCATCATGCTAAAAGTTAAAAAGAGTGGCTTCCACGTAAACAAGAACAACATATCTTGCACCTATAGATGTTCTGCATTAGCCACCAAAAAGTCAAATACATGACCCAACATTTTATAAAATTTTTAGTATGTTTAAATTCTCATTATTATCAAGCACTAGTACTCCTTTTTACTACCGATCTTTTGATTGGTTTATTCAACCCCCACTTGTGATCATTACTCATTAAGTGTCCAAATGGATAGATGTGGTGGAGAGTAGGGATGTGAGATGGGTAGACAAATTTGTTACCTGTGAATATTTAGTTGTGATGGGCAAGTAAAAATATACACGATGCAGCAAATATGAATAACAAAGTATATTTGTTTAGAAGGAATAGGTTGGAGAGGGATTTAGGGTATTCATAATAGACAAATTCACCTTATCTATCCATCATACTTGCGAAGTGTATGATTTAAATATTTTTTATATCCACCCTGATTAAACATATTCTTCTCATCCTCCAATGAGCTTATGTTCACTGGAGCCATCTCTTTGATCACATAAGATTAGTTGCGTTGCAATTTGTGAAGCAATAGATCCTAATCCCATAAAAGTATCTAATTTTGGTAGAAGAATTAAATGATTATAAATTACTTGCAAGTACAAATTACCCACACATGCAGAAGAAATTTCACCTGTTAACAAATACCTATCACTACACGGGTAAACAAAAAGATCGTTACAGATGATAAACAGGAGATAATCATATCCGATCTTCCACGTTGTCATTTCCAAAGGAGAGTTTGAGTTGGTTAGATAGAGACCCAAACCAGTAACTTCACTGGAAAATTGAGCTGATTCGGTATAAATTTCATCAACCGGGCCGTCAAGCTCCGGCCCAGCTAACGGGAGAACCTGGTAAAGTTGATACTCGAGAGTCGATACTACTATACGTCTATACTACTACTAGGACTACCTTGGCGCTTCGACCCTGCGATTGTCAGCTGCGTCAGTGTTGTGGAGAGCGAGAAACTGAGGAGAGAGCGGAAATGGCGACGTCGCCGAAGCCGTGGAAGGCGGAGTACGCGAAGTCCGGTCGATCTTCGTGCAAAACCTGCAAGAGCCCCATCGACAAGGAGAAGTTCAGGCTCGGCAAAATGGTCCAAGCCACCCAATTCGACGGTTTCATGCCTGTACATTTCGGCACTGTCTCCTCCCCTTCTATCTTTGCCTCACCATTCTGAGAACAAACCCTTGTTGCAACTGGCCAACTGTTTTTTGGGTTTTCATTATGGAGTGATATTTTCTCGTGTGATTAAGTGTTTTTTGACCTGTTTTTCTCCATCTCCTTGGAAAACCAAACTCATCAGTTGATGCTCTACCGTTTTTAAGCTATTCGGAAGTGATGCTATTGTTCTTTTTCTCGCTTTTTTCGAATATGGGAATGGGTGGCACTAGAGTTGCAACTGGCCAACTGTTTTTTGGGTTTTCATTATGGAGTGATATTTTCTCGTGTGATTAAGTGTTTTTTTGACCTGTTTTTCTCCTTCTCCTTGGAAAACCAAACTCATCAGTTGTTGCTCTACCGTTTTTAAGCTATTCGGAAGTGATGCTATTGTTCTTTTTCTCGCTTTTTTCGAATATGGGAATGGGTGGCACTAGAGTTGCCATATATTTTTGTGGCGTGTTTGAACTGTTGAATTGTTCATTAGTTTCTTGGCTCTCGAGAGTAATAGGCAGCTTATTTGTACTCGCAGCAGGATGATGACTCCATTTGCTGTTTAACTTGTTATTTTTGTTTGTTCTTTCTCATGTACTTTAAATGCTAACTTGTATCATCTTATAAACCAGATGTGGAACCATGCTCAATGTGTACTGAAGAAGGCCAATCAGATAAAATCGTATGTTACTCTTGCTTTATGCTTTCCATTGTGTTTTGTGACTTGAAAGAAATCAGCACTTCGTATGTGGTGGCTTAATTTATTGTCCCTTGTTTAGGGTTGATGATGTTGAAGGCATAGAATCTCTTCGCTGGGAAGATCAGCAAAAAATTCGAAACTATGTGGAGAGTGGCGGACCTGCAAATGCTAAAGCTACCACTGCTATGGAACATAATATTGAAGTTTCACAGACTTCTCGTGCTACTTGCAAGCGCTGCAATAATAAGATCATGAAAGGAGAGGTGGAATCTTCTCAGAGTTTAACAAAAAAGACCTCTATCTTTTATGTTTTTGTTCGCATTATTTCAGATTAGCATAGAACAAAGAACAGTTCCTTCTATTACGCTTCCTTCAGATTTTACCAATGGCAATGCTGTGATGGATATTGTTTTTTGGTTTTTCTGATGCCTCTTGCACAACACCTGAGCTTCACTAAATTTACTCAACTGACCATGGAACTTGCTGGTTAGGCAACTTTGACTTGGTAACAACCGTCAACTACTTTATTAACTGTAAACAGAAACAGGGAAAAAGTATCTTTTCCCAAACTGATCTCTAGGCCTCTAACCTTCGAAAAGCTAAAATTTTTCTTTTAGCTAGAACATTGTGCCTTGAGGTTTGGACTTTTTATTTCTTGGCTATCAAGGCATGATACTATTCATTAGTTAAGGTCTTATATGAATATGAAATATAGATTATTTTTGCAGAGAAGTGCACGTATTGGTAATGTTTGAGAATTTTTTTCTCTGACATGCTGTATTATGGTCATAAGGCAGAATATTTTTGTGCTTGCTGCTGTTGCGTTTTTCTTATTCAAATTTTTGGTTTGTGCATTTCTTGTTATAATGATTTGAGGCTGTCAAGTGAAGATGAAGCAGTTACACAGAATGCCAAACAATAACTTCTTAAATGGTGTTCTATTATAGGTTCGCGTGTCGTCCAAACCAGAGGGCCAAGGGGCTAGGGGACTGACATGGCATCATGCCAATTGTTTTATGGAATTGTATCCGTCCACTCAAGTTGAGAAGTTGTCTGGTTGGGAATCTCTTGCAGCTTCTGACCAGGAAACTGTTTCCTCACTCCTTAAGAAGGCTCCTGCTGTAAAGAATGGTATGGAATTTATGAAGTTCTCTTTTGCTGGTGTTATGACTGCCAAGGCACTCTCTAGATGTGCCAAAATGTAAAATTTTGGTCATTGGTATGATGTGGGAACCCTTGCTTTCAGTTATCTTTTGTTCATTGGTCATAGGATGGAAAAACAGGACGCTTTATTTTCTAATTGTCTCCTGCACTCTGTTGTTTAGCCCCTTATATTCTGTTCTTTGGCCTGATTTGTGGATATCTTGTTATGGTTCTCTGAAATTTTTCTCCTTGTAGATAGTAGATCGGAAGTGCCAGAAAACAAAGAGCTGATGAAGCAATCGAGCTCGAGAACTGGCCTGAAACGCAAAACTGATGTTGGTATTGCACAAAAGTCAAAAGCTGCAAAAACTGAAGGAGACTTATCCAGAAGTGGAACCCAATCGCCCATGAAGGATACTGACCTGGTTGATAAAGACCCAGGACGTTCTGATCTGGAAAGTAAACTGGAGACTCAAACTAGAGCACTTTGGGCACTGAAAGATGATTTAAAGAAGCATTTGACAGCAGCAGAATTGCGCCAGTTGCTTGAGATCAATGATCAGGATTCTGCTGGGTCTGAGCTTGATCTGCGTGACCGGTGGTAATTTTTTGCACCTATTCATCCCTCTTCATTTGTTGTCATTTATTCAGCTAATTTGGTTAGTTTCATTCCATAAATTTTGTTCTAGTCAGAACATGAGCAGCATGAGATATTTATGCCAGTTCTTTTTGTAGCCTAAAGCAAGCTTAGGATGCATGCATCAAATGCTAGTTGGTTTGATATGTTTCTGTATGTTAGTACTAGTAGCTTACAGGATCCATCTTCTGTATACTAGAACTCAACCACAGAGACAATTAACATCTATAAATTATTAATGCAAGTTTTGTTGCAAATGTTTTTCAGCGCTGATGGCATGATGTTTGGAGCACTTGCTAAGTGCTCAACTTGTTCTGGTTCAGTGCGTTATTCTGGAGGCGTGTACCGTTGTCACGGCTACCTCTCTGCATGGAGCAAGTGTTCTTACTCAACTCGTGAACCAGAACGTGTAAAGGGTAAATGGAAAGTTCCTGATGGCACAAGCAATGAGTATCTTATCAAGGTATAATAAGCTAGCTTTTGTAGAAATTTATCCAAGTTGTCGCTTACCTCCTGTTTTGGGAAAAAAAATTGTTACAGTGGTTTAAATCACAAAAAAGTAAGAAGCCTATTCGCATCCTGCCACCACCAACACTCAGTGCTGCTGCAAGTCAAGCTTCAAACAGCCAATCTCAATCATCCAAGAGTGAAAGCTTAGCTGATTTGAAAGTTTGTATTTCAGGATTACCTAAGGAGTCCATGGTACGTATATTTTCATCCAGCAGCTTGCTTGCAGTTTACAGTCTCTCATCTATTAATATGTTGTGTGCATCTGTCATAATTCTAGAAATTCAAATTACAAGGTATCTCATTTGGGCTTTGCAGGATGATTGGAAGCAGAAAATTGAAGCTGCAGGTGGGATGCTTCATTCCAAAATCAAGAAAGGTATATATTTCCCGGAATAACCTTTTGTTGAGGTGCATGCTACCTTGTTCTTAATCAAATCAAATTGCAGATACAAACTGCTATGTTGTTGGTGGTGAGGTAGGTGATCCCGATGCTGAGATGAGGAAGGCAAGGTAATGCTGCTCTCATAAGCCATACACTCATAAGCCTGATTAATTCTTGAATATTTAACCTTGATTGTTCTTTCTTTCTTCCTTTGTTTTTTTTTTTTTCAAGGTGTGGTTGCACCTAATTGTTGAGCATTTCAATTCATCTGATACAGAATGGTTTTTGTGGCAGGAGGATGAAATTGCCAATCGTCAGGCAGGATTACCTGGTTGAATGTTTCAAGAGGCAAAAAAAGCTTCCATTTGATCTATACAAAGTTGAAGCAACTGGTGAGGCTTCTAGCATGGTTACAGTCAGAGTGAAAGGCCGAAGTGCTGTGCATGGGGCTTCTGGTTTGCAGGATACAGGTCACATTCTTGAGGATAGGGGAAGTATATATAATACTACTCTTAACATGTCCGACTTATCTACTGGTGTCAACAGGTTTGCCTTTTCTTTGTTATATATATCCTATTTCTCTTCTAAAGTGATATTGTGTCTTATAAATCTTTTTTCCACCTTACAAGTGTTTTTATGTTTGAACATGATTTTTTTTCTTTGGTTTTAAATAGTGCTTCTCATGTAATTTAGAAGGGAATGCTGTTCTTTCTTGGAACATTAGTTGAACACATTTACCCCCTGTATCACCAAGCTTTATCCATAGACCCACTGCTATAAGATAAAAAATCTGAATGTGTTCCTTTAGAATTATGTTCTTATTCTTTATTTAAAGTTTCCTTCCTTTTAAAGCAACTTTTAAGTGAGAAAAGGGACATAAGGAACCAATTGGCTAGCAATCAAAGCATTTTGTAGATTTTTCTTTTTCGGTTGTATGTTTTTCATTCTTTGTTCTTTATATATGCTTGCTGCAACCGAGGGATTTACCTGGCTTTACGATTGTTAAATTCTTTGTTTTTCTTCCAGGTATTTTGTCATTTCTGACAATTGGCCTTTCGTTTTCAACGTGTAGTTATTATATACTCCAAATTATTCAAGATGATAAGGGGTCAGACTGTTATGTCTTCCGCAAGTGGGGTCGGGTTGGAAATGAAAAAATTGGTGGAAATAAACTGGAGGAGATGTCAAAATCAGATGCTATAGATGAATTTAAGCGCTTATTCCTTGAGAAGACCGGGAATACATGGGAGTCATGGGAGAAGAAACAAAATTTTCAGAAGCAACCTGGCAGATTTTACCCACTGGATATTGTACTTGTCCTCTTCATGTTCCTCTATTTAAATTTTCTAAATTCATGTTGTTGGTTTCATTGTTGCTTCTAAAATCTTATAATTTTCCATTATCCACTGTAATTTTGTAGGATTATGGAGTTAACAAACAGATATCAGACAAGAAACACACTGATGCTGACAGTAAACTTGCTCCTGCATTATTAGAATTGATGAAGATGCTCTTCAATGTGGAAACATACAAGTGATTGGCACATTGCTTTTATCTTCCCTTTCCCGCCTCTTCCATGCTATGTACCAAGTGACTATTGTTTTTTTGTTTTCCCAATTGATGATTACATGTTTGAAGACAACTATTGTTTGCAGAGCTGCTATGTTGGAATTTGAAATTAATATGTCAGAAATGCCACTTGGGAAGCTGAGCAAAAGTAATATCCAGAAGGGTGTGTAGCCGCAAAGATCTTGTCCCCTGCACTTCTATTTCTTTTTATTCTCAAATATTTTTTTAAGGTATAGATTTGCCATTTCATAGTATTTAGGTATCCTTTGCTTATGTTTCAGGGTTTGAGGCATTAACAGAGATACAAAATCTGTTAAGTAGTGATTCCTTGAATCCTCCTGTCAAAGACAGCTTGATTGTTGATGCTAGCAATAGATTCTTTACTGTCATTCCTTCTATTCATCCTCATGTGATCAGGGATGAGGATGATTTACGGTCAAAGGTATTTCCTCTCTCTCTCTCTCTCTCTCTCTCTCACCAGCTGTTCCTGTTACTCTCTACATTGAAGGCACTAGCAGGATTGGAGGTATGTGTAAGGAGTAATTTCTCGTGGTCAGTTGTGATTTCTATTCTATAGTGGTTAACAAATTTGTATCTTTGCATGATTGAGTTCTTTGTATGATATAATATAGAAAAATAATACCCTTTTCTTCTCTTGAATAATAGGTGAAAATGTTGGAAGCTCTGCAGGATATTGAGATAGCTTCAAGATTAGTAGGTTTTGATGTTGACAGTGATGACTCTCTTGATGATAAGTATCAGAAACTGCGCTGTGATATTGCTCCACTTCCTCATGATAGCGAAGATTATCGGCTTATTAAGAAATATCTCCTTAATACTCATGCCTCTACTCACACGGTTTGCTTCTTGCTTGTAGTTTGGTTTTCATAACTCCTACACTGATGAGTTCTTCCGTTCCTATCTAATTTCTGCTTGTCAAGTACTTTTTAGCCGAGTTTGGGGATGGTAACTTGCAGTTCCATAACTGTTTCTTACTGTTGTTTTTACTTGGGAGGAGTAACAGTGATTTTCATCTCAGGATTGGACCCTTGAATTGGAAGAGGTATTTTTACTTGAGAGAGAAGGAGAATTTGATAAGTTTGCTCCCTATAGAGAAAAACTGAAGAACAAGATGCTTCTTTGGCATGGTAAGTTTAGCTAATTTACGCCAATGAAACAGATAACATCTGAAGGACAAAAGAAATAGTTGTCATTTCATGCTGTTGGGTTAAATTCATATGCAGTCCCCAGCCTTTATTTTTTCATTCCACTTTTGTCCCTAAACCTCCAATTTGTTCCACTTAAGTCCCCAACCTAATAAAATTGTTCCATTTTCATCCTTTTTTGGACGGAAAAATGTAACATCAGCCCCAGATTGTAGGAAAAATTACAATTTTCATCCTTAACTTTGTTCTTTTTTCTTAACTAAGACCTTAATTTCTATTTTGTATACTAAAATCATTAAATAACGTTTTAGAAAGAAATGCAGAAACCCCTGGAAACTCACCTTTTTCCCAAAACATCCTCAAAACTTGCCCATGTAACAATCCAGCCATCATCTCCCTCTAGCTCACTTTGGAGCTCTGGTGGCACAGCCGCCAGCAGCTAGAGTGATGTCGCAGGCCAGGGATTGGCTGCCATAGAGGCGCTTCAATTGGTGGTGGTTCAACGACGTCGGATGTCCGCAGGAGTAAAGGGCTTCACCACTAGAGCCCTGGCGATCCACATGGTGCTACACCCACTGCCCAATTTCTCCTTAAATACTCTTGATTTATCAAATCAATATTAGGGTTCTTGAACAAATTCAAAACCCAGATTTTATTAGAGGCTCAATTTCATCAATTTGAATGAAATTCGTTAACGTAACAATGGGGTTATCCCTGTGCATGCTCAATGAGATACATCCATTTTCCGGTGATTTTCATGGATGATGGTGGCTGGAGTGCCATGGGAGTGGCAGATGGGAGGTAAGTGAAGATGGTAGCCAGCTGTCAAATGGCTAATTTTAGGGTTTCTGGGGTAGAGGATGAGTTTCCAAGGGTTAAAGCTGGATTTTCCATTCTTTTTTGTTATTTAATTATTCTTATTAACCCTTATTGTATAAACAACTGAATGATAGATAAGGTTTAACTAAAGTATGATTCATACTGATTTGTTTTATTTGCTTAACCTTTTTTTCAAAAGAAATTTAATTAACCATTTTAATTATTCTTTAGATCTAGAAAATATATTAAATTATTATTATTATTATTGTTATTATTATTATTATTCAGTTAATCATTTTGAAGCTTATTATAATTCCTAAAATGGTTGACATCGATTATCAAGTTTTTATTATCAATTAACTGTTCTCAAGTATTCGTCAATTACAAATTTGAAATGAGTAATGTTTTCTACTGGAACTAACGATTTTAGTACACAGAACAAAAGTTAAGGTCTCAATTAAGATAAAAGAATAAGGTTAAGGACAAAAGTTGTATGTCCCTCAATCTTGGGCTGATGTAGCATTTTTCTGTCCATCATAACAATTTCTGTCCAATAAAGGACAGAAATGGATCAATTTAGTTAGGATGGGGACTTAAGTGGAATAAATTGGAGGTTAGGGACGATAGTGGAACAACAAATAAAGGTTGCGGACCACAGCTGCATTTAACCCCATGCTGTTTGTTTATATAGAATGTTGTCACCATGTGAAATCTGAATTTTCTGCTATGCAGGTTCTCGATTAACTAATTTTGTGGGAATACTGAACCAGGGGCTAAGAATTGCTCCTCCTGAAGCTCCTGCCACTGGCTATATGGTTCTAACTATCCCTCCCTCCCTCTCTCTCTCTCTCTCTCTGCTTCTGCATATGTGTGCTTGCATGCATGTCTGCTTGTCCATCTTTCCATTCCCTCACCCTCCCTCCCTCCCTCATCATCATCATACTGCACCTTAATCTCAGATATGTGGGGGTTGGTGGCATGAAAGATCATAGTGTTGATTAACCGTTTACCATTTATAGTTATTTAACACTACAAGTTCATGCAAAGTTTTATACCAAATGTTCTCTCTCTCTCTCTCTCTCTTTCTCTATACACGTGTGTGTGTGACATGTGTGGGTGTTGGGGTGCTTGCATGTGTGTCTGTGGTCTTGATATTGAAATTGGAATGCACTGTAGCACTTTGCTTGGTATTGTATGCTATATAATACATCGTATATTGTGGACTGCAGTTTGGAAAGGGCATATATTTTGCTGATTTGGTCAGTAAGAGTGCTCAGTACTGCTACACTGACAAGAAAAATCCTGTGGGCCTAATGCTTCTGAGTGAAGTTGCTTTGGGTGAGGTCTATGAACTGAAAAAGGCAAAGGTGGGTTCATTTATCCTGAATGGTTTCACCCATTTTTATTGTTTTTGTTGCTTTCTCAACTTGTTGCCCCCTTTCCTGGAGGAATAGGGGCTTGTTGGTGAGCCTGGAGATTTGATTGCGGACATGTTATTCTGTTTGTAACTTTGTGTCAATTTCTATGTTCATGCGTTTAGAGTTATGGGTATTGATCGAATCCTAGAGTTGCCTATGTCCTCATGCAATCAGGTTGTACACTAAGTTAGAGTTTGACTCTCTCATATAGAAGCACATTTACAGTATATATGAAATGTAGTTATGCATATATAAAATGTAGTTATGAGTAAATAATTTGATTTTCCCATATCCAAGCATGTTTACAGTATACAATATGGAGTTTCAGGTCGTATCAAAAGAAATACTTATATATGGAGTTATGGGTAAATAATTTTGCCCTTTACCCTGTTTGACATTCATAATGCTTTGCTGTATGTTTGTCAGTATATGGATAAACCACCTGAAGGAAAGCATTCAACAAAAGGATTAGGGAAGAAAGTACCCCAAGAATCTGAATTTGTGAAATGGAAGGATGATGTTATTGTTCCTTGCGGCAAACCAGTGCCATCAACCGTAAAGGCTTCTGAGCTGATGTATAATGAGTACATTGTTTATAATACAGCTCAGGTGAGTTTCTAGTATTTAATTGACATTGTTGCTTAATTACCCATATAAGAGTGTTATGTGCCTTCCTTCATGAGCATTTAGTGAGATTTATTTTTTGAGGGGTGATACCATTTGATATTTGACAATCAAAGCTCTGAGGAGCCTGTAAAACTCAGATGCACATGATGAGCAGTCAAGGTGTCCCTGGTCAGCCTCTTTGATGCTGTTATATGTGGTGGATAGGGTATTTCAAGATTAGTTATATGCTTGTGCCAATATATAGAGAAGCTTAGGCACCTTAAGCAAGAGATCCTGGGTTTGATGTAAGGCCTTGTATATGGAAAATACTTGCTTAGGAGTGGTTCCTGCTTCGATGCCTGATAGTATCCCAAGGTGATTAGTCTTTGCCTGCAAGGCATATGATACTTAAGGTGCACCCGAAATGGGGAATTTTTTTGGATATTTATGACCAACATCGCTTTGCTTTAGGCAACAGGATGGTGGCAGATTCTTGTAACCTCTTTCTCCGTCTGTGAGACAATTTAGAAAACTGTGATGGATCACCACTATTATGATTAATTTCAGCAGATCATGTAGGCAAGAATTGGCATCAGAACTAAAAGACCATGAACAGCCCAGTCTGAATGAATATGAAGCACTTTTTAATCAGTGCACTGCAAGGAGGGTGTTGTTGCTAATACTGGCAAACTTCATTTTGATACATACCGATTTGTGATTTGGAGTGTATTCGAGTGGATTTAAGGTTTTAGAGATCATCAGCTAAACTTTGTGGTATGGGTGGTTTATCACATTGTCTTGCAGCTGGTCCCTTGGACTTATTTTTAGAGGGTTAAATTGACTTCTTGTTTGGGCATTGTCTTTGGGATTTGACCCCACGTTCTCTCTCGAACCAGTTTGATTTATGCTTGCAGTGTTTTCTTGAGTTTACTTTGTCCACCTGCACCCAAAGCAAATCCAATATTACTCATTCGCATGTGACAATGTGGTGCTCGTAAACAGGTAAAAATGCAGTTTTTGCTGAAGGTAAGATTTCATCACAAAAGGTGAACAGTAACCGAAGGTTTGGGAATGACACGATGCAGTCAAGTGTGCATTTTTGTTGCCTTTTGTACAAGAAGCTGGAAAACTTTCAATGATCTCGTTTTGGGGTTTGCTTGGAGATCAAGCTACTTCTGCTGAAGGAATGTATAGCTATTTTTAGGAAACATATCGACTGACCTTTTACCAAGTCAGGCTCATTTGTGTGTATTCCTGCAAAATGCTAGCTATGGTCTTGTAATGCTTTCAGCATATTAAGATAAATCGCTTGCGAACAGGCCTATGCATGCCATCCTCAAATTATTTGCAGAATTGATGCCAGAAATGTGTAGTGTTCGACTGGTGCAAACCCTCCTTCCATTGTAGCAACTCTGGGTATGTATGTTGATATCATACAAAGTCAGGTGAGCCTTGATATAAACATCTTAAGTTAGCCATCTGAAAGTTGCGAAATTGTGTTTGCATGTAAGTGTCCTCTATTTGTAAGCCGCCTTCAGAAGAAACAAAAAATAGGAAGACAACACATATTGGTAACAGGTGCTCTATTATAGACGTGGAGCTGCAAGCTTGCAGCAGCAAGAACGATGTAGAAACTGTCACAATAAAGCATCGGTTGTGTTTTTTTGTTTTCGCTGCAAACTGCCATTATCCTGTGTTACAGATGTCGATCCTCATATGAGACCCATGCATGCCTTTTGACAAGCATTTGCTGTGTGCAAGCTTCCCTTTCCCCTCCTTTAGATCACCTGTATGTGCTTCCTTTCGCCATCAACTATTGCTTCTCCCCTAAGTATCGGGCTACCGACTATGTGTTAGTGTTTGTGTCCATTGACGGCGTCAGGCTTGTAAAACCGTCTGCCATAGAAGTTTGGAATCTAACATTGTTTTTCAATTTCACTAGATCTAGTTGTATTTGTGGACAATAAAATAGCTGCAGAATAAAAAAACTTTTAAGCAAAGAAAAACACTTCCTCGTGTCAGCACAGCAGAAAAGTGTTGTGGTATACTCTCTGTCTCAGTCCTAGTTTTCCATTTGTTTGTCATATAATCTAAAATAATTTATGGTTGTGCTAAAAATTTGAATGGTGACCGCTTTATACCACTACAAGTCTTTCTTAAATCATTGTACTGGCGAAAGATAAATAAGGTATAATATTATACTTTCTCCATTCCACTAATCTTGCTCCAGTTTTCTTTTTTGTTGTTATAAATAATATTTTCATATTTAACAATTTACTTTACCATACTAACCTTCAAAATTATCATTCTTAAGACAAGTGGATATAAGAATGAAAGAAAAAGCAGAAGGATCTTTATTAATTCATCTTTCCCTGTTTTTCCCCTTTTTTTATTTTTTTTTTTCTTTCAATGGCAATAAACTCAAACATCCATTCTAGGTCTAACACCTACTGTTGGCTTAACCTGATGAGGAAGAAACGCTTAGTTGCTTGTAATTTTGATGCTGCTACTTTAGCTGGCCTTCTTGCTTTTTATACTTGAATTGGAGGGAGCAATATGCATTGGTTGGGGAGTGGAAGAGAGGAGGGCTGATCTCTACCTCACCAAGGGAACCCAATCCAACATTTCACTTCCTTTTGATGACACTTTTGATTCGTTGTCGCTTTCTCATATTTATGTAGCATTTACATTAGCGCTAGTTCATTTTGATTCACAATATAATCAGTGGCGAAACTAGGATTTTCAGTTCAGGGGCGAGCCTAGAGGAGAGTCGACTAAACCTGGAGAAGAGGGACGGCATCGCGGCGAGGCAAAGCTGAAGATTGAGAGTAATTCGTACTAATTCAAAGATTAGGGTGAAAATTGTATAAGTTGAAAATTTTGGAGGACTAATAGTGTATTTAGGCCATATTATAATATCCGTTTAAGACTAGAGGGAATAATTACTCATTTAATCACTATTTTCTTTAGTGCCTACCTCACTGTCCCCCATCTTCATATTCTTCCATTATTTCTGGGGGGCAAAAATGCATTTCCAGTCCCCAATTTCTTTTGAATTAACCAATTAAGTACTTATATTTAAATTTTTTCAAAATTTTCGAGGGCAGCAGCACCCCTGCCCCTATGTAGATCCGCCCCTGAATATAATAGTCAAATTATTAGTTGGTCATCTCTTTAAATATGACATATGTAGTTTTTTTTTTCTATCTAAAACCGTTGGGGGAAAAAAACAAGGAAGAAAAAGTAAAATTTGAACATGATGGATGAAGAGATGATTAGCAGCACTTCTGTGGCAACATCGGATTTTCTGGAGTCGCCACCAATCTGTTTCACTTAGGTCGATTGGACACCTTAATTATGGTCTGCGAGAGTTCGGGGGTTCGGGAGTACGGTTACGCTAAAACAACTTTGTTATAGCGCCCAAAATTGGCACCTTAGTTGATTTTAATTTTGTTTTACTCTGCTTTTAAAACATCTTCAGTTAATTTTCAAAACCGAAAACTTTAACTGAATTATTTAGTCGGATGTGGATTTTTGGTAATTAATTTGTATAAAAATTTGATATTTCCGAACCATGGACTCTGCCGAGTCACCCGGACACGGAATTTGACAAAATTTTAATCCATATCGTAAAATATGGATTTTTATCTTTGTATTTATTTAATTTATTCAATTAATTTAAAAGTTGATACTTTTCAAACCGTTAATTATTTATGTTTTATGAAATTAATTATTAGTTTAATTACTAATTTATAGGATTTTTTTTATTTATGAAATTTTAGATTCATTAATGATCTTTTAATGTTAACTAATAAAAAAATATTCTTTTGTTTATTTATATTTTTATTACCTTTATTTGAAATTATTTGGCTAAAATTTTTATTTTGTTTAATAAAGGAAACAAAAAGTTATATCTTTTTATTATTTTAAGAGAAATAAATAAAATACAAAGTCTTAATTTTCATCTATTTTTTATCAAAAGAAAGTTTTGTTTTCATTTTTTACCTTTTTACTTTTTTTATTGGATAAATATTAAAGTAACTATTAAAATTAATTTTTATATTTTATTTTTTAAAAAAAAATTTTATTCTCCAAACCATTGGATCCTGGCGGATCATTTGGACATGGAGTTTAATTTTTATTAATTAATTATTTAATTAATTACTAATTTAAATCATAATTTTATTGGATTTTTATTGTTGTTTTTATTAAATTTTAATTATTGCTACTTTTAAAGATATATTTAAAAAGAAATGATTTGTATTATTATTATTTTTTTATTATTTACTTATGTTTATTTAATTTTAATAAAAGGAATAAAAAGTTAATTAATTTTTTTTTGCTTTTTAAAGAAATAATAAAAGATAATTAGCTTTTTTAAAAAAAAAAATTTATGTTAGTCTTAAAGAATAAAATTAATTATTCACATAAAAGGATTTTCTTTTAAATTAGTTATCGTTCACTTATTTATATTATTTTTTTTTCATGATTAATTTCTTTTTTTTTAAATAAAATAAAATTTTTGCATAAAGTAAATAAAGGAAAATGAATAAAGTGGAGGTTTTCTTTTTTGTTTTGGTTTAGACATCCATTTAAAAAGTAAAAGATGCATAAAATAAATAAACAAATAAAGAGAAAACACATAAAGAAATATTAAGAACAATTATTAAATAAATGATAAAAATGGGGCTTTTTGGCCATCCATTAAAAGAATTAAATAAATAGGAGGTATAACCTTCCATGAATTATAATAATTAGCAAAAGTTAGTAACAATAAAAATAAAAGTTAGTAAGTTAGTTGAGTTAATTGTTAGTAACAATAAAAATAAAAGTTAGTAATGTTAGATCAATTAATTGTTAATAACAATAAATATAAAAGTTAGATTAATCAATTGTTAACAACAATAAAACAAAAGGTTAGTAATAATAATAGTGAATAAACAAGTAAAAATTAAAAAGGGTTAGTAATTAATTCTGCAAGAACAAAATAAAACGTTAGTGACCAAAGTGAAAGAAATTGAAAAGATGAAGTATGAAATAGGGGTTTACCCTTACAATTTTGAAATTGAATTTTTGCTGGGAAATAGACGCGACGCGGCGGCGTGGGGGGGTGCTGCTGGCGCAGAGGAGGAAGAGGAAGGGCAGGGCGGCGACGGCGTGGGGCGGAGCGGCGGCGGGCAGCTAGGGCGGCGCGGCAGCGAGGGCAACGGCGGCCGGGACGACAGCGGCGAGGGCGCGGGGCGGCCGGGGGAAGAAAAAAAAAAAAAGGATAACGGAGCGCGGCGGCGGAACGGCTGGGCGGAGGGGCTGACGGCGGCGGGACGGCCGGACGACGGCGGCAGGACGGCTGGGTGGAGGCGTGGCAGCCGGCGGACGACGATGGCGGGCAACGTCGGAGAGAGAGAGAGAACGGAGATAAACGGGAGGAGGAAGACGGGGGCCAAGGCGTCAGAATAAAAAATTTTGAGATTTTCCGGAGAAAGGGAAGAGAGCCAGGGACAAGGGCTATACTTTTATCTTTTTTTAAAACCTAGCTCTAAGCTTTTCCTCTATTTTTTTCTCTATGTTCAGCACTAAATTTGGAGGCCTATTTATAGAGGAAGTTTGGCCGAACTGTTGATGGATAAATTAATAAAAAATTTCAAACTTATCTTTTAAATTGGTAAAATGACAATTTCAGTCCTTTACGTCTCTCAGCCTCTGGATAAGTTCCTGAAGCTTCTGATTTTGACAATTTTGTCGTTTTCTGTCAATTTGGGCCAGAAACGTCGGTCGACCCAAAAATTCATGTGACAAACTACCAAATGCTCCTGGAACTTTCAGAATTTGTCAATTTTTCCCGAAACTTCTTAATTTTGTCATTTTTACCTCAAACTTTTAAATTTTGTCATTTTTTTTGGAGTTTTCTTTTTTTCTTTCAAATACACACATATATCATTTTAAATCAAATATTCACAAAACAAAAATGTATTTTAAGCTAATTAAAATTTTTAGTAATAATAATAAAAATAATAAATTTTTTTATTTAATTTCTTTTAAAAAAATTTTTTTTATGGTCAGACGAAATTGGGTGTCAACAGCTGCCCCCCTTTGCATGCTTCATGGGACATGATGTATGCAAAGTTAGTTACCAAATTTCGTCCGGCTTAGCTAGGCATTGAAAACCTTCTCGCCGCCTAAATCCTGAGGTTAAGGAACTCTCCTTAGAACCCCGGCGATAGGAGCTCTCCTATCGTTGAAGGAAAATTGATTGTTTCTGAGGCAAAGGTTCCATCCTTAAAACCTCGGATTGATTGATTGATTTCGAAGCAAAGGTTCCATCCTTAAAACCTCGAATTGATTGATTGATTTCGAGGCAAAGGTTCCATCCTTAAAACCTCAGATTGATTGATTGATTTCGAGGCAAAGGTTTCATCCTTAAAACCTCAGATTGATTGGTTGATTTCGAGGCAAAGGTTCAATCCTTAAAACCTCGGATTGATTGATTGATGTCGAGGTAAAGGTTCCATCCTTAAAGCCTCGAATTGATTGATTGATGTCGAGACAAAGGTTCCATCCTTAAAACCTCGGATTGATTGATTGATGTCGAGGTCCATCCTTAAAACCTCGAATTGATTGATTGATCTCGAGGCAAAGGTTCCATCCTTAAAACCTCGGATTGATTGATTGATTTTGAGGCAAAGGTTCCATCCTTAAAACCTCGGATTGATTGATTGATGTCGAGGTAAAGGTTCCATCCTTAAAACCTCGAATTGATTGATTGATCTCGAGGCAAAGGTTCCATCCTTAAAACCTCGGATTGATTGATTGATTTCGAGGCAAAGGTTTCATCCTTAAAACCTCAGATTGATTGGTTGATTTCGAGGCAAAGGTTCCATCCTTAAAACCTCGGATTGATTGATTGATGTCGAGGTAAAGGTTCCATCCTTAAAACCTCGAATTGATTGATTGATCTCGAGGCAAAGGTTCCATCCTTAAAACCTCGGATTGATTGATTGATTTCGAGGCAAAGGTTCTATCCTTAAAACCCCGATGAAAATTGATTGTTTTCGAGGCAAAGGTTCCATCCTTAAAATCTCGGATTGATAATTGATCTCGAGGCAAAGGTTCCATCCTTGAAACCCCGATGATGAAAATTGATTTTGAGGCTAAGGAGCTTTCCTTAGGACCTCGAGCGAAATTTATATGAAAGCAATTGAAATTGGAATAATTTTCTTCGAAAGTGTGAATTTTCATAATAGGCGAGCGCAAAGAATTAGGCTTCGATAAAACGAGTGAATCTTGATGATGACAATAACACTGACAAATTATGTAAAGGGAACGGATGTTTGGAATCAATATTCAAGGTTCATCTAATATTTTCTTCAGTAAATATAGATTCCCTTGTGAGATATGTCATCCGAATAAGGTTAAAGCTTAACTACCCCAAAATGTTATGCCTAGTAGACCTAATAGGATGCGTCTCAAGAGTAACAAAAATTACTCTTTACTCAGCCATTCCAACCTAAAGGCATTGTCCTATGGTTTTAATATCAGCATGGACGAAGCTATATTATAAAAAAAGTAATTCCCTGAAAAGAAAAACTGAAACGCGAAAGAAAATGCTGATAATAAAACTAAAGGACAAGAAAAACGGATCAGATCGCTTCTTTCTTCCACAATACTTCAACAGGGTGAGTAGAGGACCATTATGGGAGTGAACTGGTCGGGAAAGACTGTCGTGTCCAGTCTATCTGAATCATTGCTGGATCTGGTTCAGGAACAAAAGCTTGTATTTTATCTAGCAATTCTTCAGCAGTTGTTGCGGATATTATGATTCGCCGTGCCACTCTTGATATGAAATTCTTCTGCATAGCATAATCCATAAAAGCTATCAGACCTGTAAAGAAATTGTTAACATTTAAAAGCCCAATGGGTTTCTTATGCAAATTAGGTTGGGCCATGGAAGCAATTTGAAAGACTTCTCCCAATTTGCCAAAACCACCTAGTAAAGCGATAAAAGCATCAGCATTTAAAAGCATTTGTAACACACGCTCTTGCAAATTTTTAACCACTAATTCTTCTCCAATCATGCCCCCAGAAACAAATTTCAAAGGTCCAGGGATAATGCCCAAAACTTGACTTCCTCCTAAAGATGCTGCTGATGCTACACCTCCCATTAATCCGACACTACCTCCTCCATAAACTAAATGTATTTTTCACTCAGCTAATACTCTACCCAAATGGTTGGCTGCCTTTAAATACTCTTCATCTTTTCCAGGAAAAGCCCCAGAAAATACACAAATACTTTGGGATTTACGAGTTGGGGTTTTCTCCATTCCTATCCTTACCCTTGTGAGAAAAGAGGATATATTTATAGAGATGAAGAGATAAGGCAATAATTTTATTTTCAAGAATGGATACATTATTGCCAGGTATACACAGTAGCCGTGATTATGACTCTGGTCATTATTGTCAAAAAGAGGAGGAAAATTTCAAAAGCAACTAGCATACACAGTAATCGCGACTGTAGCTTACGTCAGTAGTAGGTACGTGATTGTCGGAAGAGAAAAAAAATTTCAAAAGTGGCGATTATATACAGTAGTCATAATTATAGCTCATGTCAGGAGTGGGTACATTATTGCCAAAAGGGGAGGAAAATTTCAAAAGCGACAGCTAGCATATACAGTAGTCGTGACTTTGGCTCTACATCTTCCGCTAACTTTGCGTCCAGTAATGGCTTCAATGCCTTCTATGAATCGGCGATTTGCATCCCATCCAGTTTTCTTACAAACTGGCAAACGGGGTCGTTTAAAGTCAGATTCTTAATACTGTAGCGATCTCGTTCTTTTTGGAAAGTCATCCATAAACCGACAATCCCAAATTGCACCATTCCACAAGAGTGCGCTTCAAGAGTCTCTCGAATATTTTCCAAAGATTCCTTACGCAGGCCATTCTTAATGAAACTTCTTCTATCTTGACGATTTCTGGTGATTACCCCTAGAGAATGACATTTAGTGCCACAAATCCACCATCCACAATTATGACAAACGCCTAGCCTCTTTGCTCTTCTCTTTTTGGCATAAGCGCTTTTACCGAAGCCGGGCATACGGGGAAAGAACGCTTTTGGAACTTCACCAGCTGAACGAACCTTAGCTTCAATTAGCCACCGCACATTATCAGGAATGCCTTTGTGTGTAAAAACTCTGATTCTTTCACATCTAGCAAGGTAGATCTTTTTAAGGACTTTTATTGGAAGGGAAGGAAAGTATTTTCGCAGTGCAGAAAGAGTAGAATCCATTGATGAGAGAAGAATTTGAGAGAAGAGGGAAATGAATCAGTTATTGTAGGAGACTGGAATAACCGACTTTAGAAGTCACGAGGTATCTTATCCGCTGCTTAATTAGAAGGAAGAACACGCATTTATAGTGATGAAAAGGGATAACGTGTCGATTACACTTAGGGGAGCATGTACATCTGTCAAAAGAAACTGCAAACTTTTCCAAATATAACAAACTGTATGTACAGTAATTGTGACTGTGACTCACATCTTCCACTGGCTTTACATCTAGTAACGGCATTAACGGTTTCTATGAGTCGAGGATTTGCTTCCCATCCAGTTTTCTTACAAGCTGGCAAACAGGGTCATTTACAGTCAGATTCCCGAGACTGTAACGGTTTCGTTCTTCATGAAAAATGCTCCATAAACCAAGAAGTTCACTTTGCACGGATCCACAAGAATGCGTCTCAAGAGTCAATTGGATATCATCCAACGAGTCCTTACTCAGGCCATTCTTAATGAATCGTATTTTATCTTCTCGATTATCAGAGATCATCCCTAAAGAACGACATTTAGTATTACAAGTCCACCGTCCACATTTATGGCAGACTTGTAACCTTTTCGCTCTTCGCTTTTTGGCATAAGAGCTTTTGCCTATACCAGGCATGTGAGACACAAATGTCCCTGGGATTTCACCTGCCAGACGAACCTTGGCTTCGATTAACCACCGCACATCTTCAGGGATTCCTTTGTGCATCAGAACTCTTAATCGTTCACAGCGAACTTGGTAGATCTTTTTGAGAATGTTCATTGGGAGAGAAGGGAAATACTTTCGCAAGGCGGAAAAAGTAGGATCCATTTTCTAGGAGGAAGTAAAAGAAAGAAGGGGTGAAGGAATCAGTTATTATGGGCAACTGAGAGAACCGACTTGAGAGTCACGGAGTACCGTATCCGCCGTTTAACTGGAAAAGTGGATCCTACTTCATTTTGATGTGATAGATATTTTTTATATTCCATCGAGCTGACGTCGATCCAGTCCTCGATTATTGAATCCATTGCCCGCTTTTGACAAATTTTCAACGACAATATTTCTTGATGTCTGCCTTATCTTTGACTATCTCTTATCTTGGATGCTGCTAAGCTGGCATCAATCCTGTCCTTCCAGGTGTAGCCTCGATTATTGAATCAATTGCCAGGCTTTTGACAATATTGTCTACTTTATATTTTTTTTTATATCTGCCTTATCCTTGGCTATAGCTATCTCTTATCTTGGATACTACTAGCTGGCGTCAATCCGATCCTTCCAGGTGTAGCCTCGATTATTGAATCGGTAGCCAAGCTTTTGACAATATTGTCTACTTTATTCTTGAATTCCTGATGCGGGTTGGTCCCGCATATTAGCTGTGTATCCAGTGATAGATTGGTAAGAGCTGATGACTTTGAGATCTCAGCTTATATTGTTGTAGCTGTGCCGTGGATGTGCTTCCCGTTTGGTCCTTGTTATGTAAAGGCTATGTATGCATGATATGAAATGCATGAATGCAAAGCATGTGTAACTAATGGCTTTTTTTTTTTTGTATGGATCTAATTCTTTATGTCTTTGTTTTACTGGATCCTCTTTGTGATGGCTTCTTGGACTATCATTGAATCTCTTTATGCTTTCCAGCTTTTGTTCGCTGCCTCAAAAGCCCAACTCTTTTCAAAATCCTCTTTCTTTGACTTGTTCTTTGAATTTTGGCCTCAATTTCTTTAAAGTTGGCCCGCCTCATAATTTATATCTCTTTCGGGTACTCATCCATTGTCATGGATTTGATACCATCAAAGGCTTTACTTTCAATGTCTGCTTTGCCCCTTTTCTTGTGACCGTGCCGACACTTACTTATTCCCATGTTATAATCTGAATGATTGCTCTTCCTTGAACTCATGTTTTGATCCATAAGACTTGCCCCCTTGTCTATTGAACTTCTTTGTTGGCGGTACTCCTCTTACGCTTCGTAGAGACTACTTTGCCCCCCTGAATATGGTGTTTATGTGGAAAGAGATATCATCTCGCCTTTGATTTAACAGAAGGTCGAGCATTTCTAGACCTTTGTGATGGCACTTGATCGTAAATTTCTCTTACAAGAACCACATCTTATTAAAGAAAGACTCAAGCTATGTCCTCACTTTTAAGTCTACATACATTAATGAATAATGGTTTGGCCTTAAAGAAAAACTTTTATCAATTTGCAAAGCTTGACAAAGTAATTTACGGTCTTTGTTTTTAATTAAAATATCCTGCCATTCTTCCCTTTCCAACTCGAAGACATAAACTGTGCAAGGCAATAAGGTAGAAACATGATTTACAATAATAGCCTTTTAACTGACTGAGGATGATATCGAGAGGTAAATGTTAGGTGTGAGGAAAGTTAAGTTTGAATGTTTTTTTTTTTTTGTGGCAGTCTTTTAGCTGAATGAGAATAATATTAAGAGGTAAATATTAGGTCTAAGTAAAGTTAAGTTTGAGTGGTGTGAAAAAAGGGTCTTTTAATACTACTCATGAGCAGCATTAAATAAGGTAGAAACATGATTCACAATGATAGTCTTTTGACTGAATGAGGATGTTAGGTCTGAGGAAAGTTAAGTTTAAGTGGTGTGAAAGAATGGTCTTTTAATACTACTCGTGAGCAGTATTAAATAAGGTAGAAACATGTTTCACAATGATAGTCTTTTAGCTGAATGAGGATGATAAGTCTGAGGAAAGTTAAGTTTAAGTGGTTTGAAAGAAGGGTCTTTTAATACTACTCGTGAGCAAATTTGATTATGATGAAAAACTCAATAGTGATGACCTCAAACTTGCCACTCTTTCCAGAAAGTTAAACCTCATCTGTTGCCCCCCCAACTATCGTGGTCTTTATGTATGCTTGGCTTGAAAGTTGCTTTTGTCTTCTAGACCGCCTTCGCAGGTTTTCAGTTTAGAATCCATAGCTCACTTGTTTTCTTTTTTTTTCTTTTGCTCTAGTTTGAGCCCTTTTTTTCCTTTCTTTTTTGTTTTTGTTTTTGTTTTTGTTTCCCTTTCTTTTTTTTTGTTTTGTTTTTTTTTTGTTTTGTTTTTTTTTTTGTTCCTTTTTTTTTTGTGTGAGCTATGGTGATGACATATTTGATAACTTTCTTGAAGTGAGATGACTCAAGTGGCCTTGCTTGCTCGTGCTTGTTCTCAGTTCTTTTTGGTTTTGAATTTTCCCTTGTTGGCTTTTTGATGGAAGGGATGAACTTTTTCCTTTTCGGAGTTTTTGTTACAGAGAACCGAGATCATAGCCTTCTTGAAATGAGATGATTCAAGTGGCCTTACTTGCTTGTGTTTGCTCTCAGTCTCTCTTTTTTTTTTGTTTTGAATTTTCCCTTGTTGGCTTTTTGATGGAAGGGATGAACTTTTTCCCTTTTTTTTTTTGGAGTTTGTGTTATGGAGAACCGAGATCATAGCCCTCTTGAAGTGAGATGACTCAAGTGGCTTTATTTGCTTCTCAGTCTCTCTTTTTTTTTTGGATTTTTTTTTTGGATTTTCCCTTTAATGGCTTTTTGATGGAAGGGATGAACTTTTTCTTTTCGGAGTTTGTGTTGCGGAAAACTGAGAACCTTTTTTTTTTTTTTTTTTTTGAGCATTTATGAGAATTGGGAAGCCACTGAAGTCATTTAATATGAGAGCTACCTTGTTTGGAAACTAACCCCAAACTTCTTGCAAGGATGTTGATAACCACTGTGAATTCTTTTTTAGGGTTGAGGTGCAACATATGAAATCCTTCTTACTAGATTTGGCAGCACTTTCAAGATCATTACTATCAAATTTCCCTTAACTTTTTATTTTCACCCACGAGTAGTATCATTTAGAAAGCAAAGTATGATAGCAATAATGGATAGTATAATGGAACGAGTGTAAAAATGGAAAGTAGTAGAATGCACGCATCACATCTTTTTGTTGTACCAGAAAAAGAATAGCAGGTGTCCATTTAACAAAGACTACACCCTAGATTCTGGACTAAATCTAGGAGATTTTTACTATTAGATTACTTTTGCAAGCTTTCAAAGATACAAGTTTATTCAAAGGATTCCCTGTCATTCGAAAATGTATGCGGACTGTTAGGTCAGATCTGACTTGGAGGCCTTCCAAAGTCAATGTAATTCTAGCTCGAAATCTTCACTTTTCAATTATCAATCACATCGGGCCTAGCAACTTGGACTTGGTTTTGCTTGATGAGGCGGCAATGGATTGTGGGTGACATTTGGCTCATCGGAAAAGTCCAACCACTTTGATTCGATTAATTGTTGGACTATACGTTTCAATGCTGTGCAATTTTCCAAGCCATGGCCTGAAACGCCATCATGATATGGGCAAGTTATGTTGGGGTCATACCACGTTGGATATGGGGGTCCAAATGGATTTGTAGGAATTGGACGGATAAGTTAACTTTCTATGAGTTTTAGATACAACTCAGTGTAAGTCATGGGAATTGGTGCAAAAACTTCTTTTGGTCTTCGTGTGGGTACTGGAGGAGTCGGAACAGGTCGCCGTAACTGATTAGGCCTGTTGAGAGGATAATTGTTGGGCCTATTGGGAGGATAATCATTAGGCCTATTGGAAGGATAATCATTGGGCATATTGGGAGGATAGTCATTGGGCCTATTGGTAGGATAATAATTGGGCCTTTTGGCAGAATAGGATAGGCGAGGACCGGTAGCCACAGTACCTACGAGGGGAATCCTTCTTCCGCGTCCTATTTGTTGTACTTCGTCATCTTTTCTTCTGGATGGTCCTCCTCTTTTCATAGGATTATTAAAGGATTCAGCAATATTCCCAGTCCTAATCTCATGCTCGATTCTTTCTCCAGACATGATAATGTTAGAAAAATTAGTTGCCGAATTGCCAATGAGTTCGTCATAATATAGGTACTTCAGTGTCTGGACAAACAAAGTGACCATTTCTCTTTCTGTCATGGGTGGCTGAACTTGTGCTTCTTGAATTGCTTTCGCCTTGATTAGCTCGATCAATTGTCTCATTTGTTCGGCCATACTTTCTATCTTGGACTCTATCTTTATGAGACGTCCTTCGATTTGTTCTGCCATTAATCTTATTTGGAGCCGAGTTGAATATCGGTGTCGAGGTCTAATTTTATCCTTTTAAAAGTAAGGTATATTTTATTAGATCCTATGTGTATGTGATTGATGCAATGGATGCATGTAGGAAAAATGAGATTATGTTTTTATCAGACTTTGTATACACGTGATTAATGTAATGGATGTATGCAATGAAATTATGTTTTTATCAGAATTTATATGCATGTGATTAATGTAATGGATGTATGCAATGAGATTATGTTTTTATCAGACTTTATATGCACGTGATTAATGTAATGGATGTATGCGATGAGTGAATTTGATTATCCACTATCGTGGAACTTCAAGACTTTTAGTTGTTATTAAAAAGACCAAAAAGTTAGCATAGTTTGATGCGTGGTTTTGATGCATGAAGAATATTTGCACAAAACAGAAGTATAACAAAAGAAAGATAAGTTTATTAATAACTTAAATAGCAATTAACAACTCATGAACTATTATGGAAAAATGAGTTAAAACCATAAATACGAAAATAAAAGTGTAGAGCAACAACACAGCATAACAAGGATATGCTTATGGCGTTGGTAAATGGGAGGAATACTATAGTCAGTTCTATGGTTAAGTGGGGAGTTCTATATGCATAAGGTGGCTTATCAAAAAGGCAAGGGATAGTTCCCGAATCCCGTCACTAAATTATAGTGACGGCCCGATTCCTTACCCTCTAGGGTTTATGTAAGGAATGGATTAATTCGAGTCGTAGCTTTTCGTGGGCCCATGCAGAGACTAACCGTCTCAGAAGGCAATACACTACTTTGCTACTTTGAAACCGGTGAAGGCTTGGAGACCATGGCCTCTCAAGGACAACAACACCAATTCCGCTTGGAAAGAACGTGTTCGCTTTGAAAAAGCTCGGGTATAGAGCTTCATATTGTGAATGCATAATGCATGTTTACCTAAGTAAATATAACATATAAATCCACATAAATATAAGCAAAGCAAATCAAAACAAATCAATTTGTAGGCTCGACTCACTAACGTCGACTCCCCACTGGAGTCGCCAAGCTGTGGCAACGTCGGATTTTCTGGAGTCGCCACCAATCTGTTTCACTTAGGTCGATTGGACACCTTAATTATGGTCTGCGAGAGTTCGGGGGTTCGGGAGTACGGTTACGCTAAAACAACTTTGTTATAGCGCCCAAAATTGGCACCTTAGTTGATTTTAATTTTGTTTTACTCTGCTTTTAAAACATCTTCAGTTAATTTTCAAAACCGAAAACTTTAACTGAATTATTTAGTCGGATGTGGATTTTTGGTAATTAATTTGTATAAAAATTTGATATTTCCGAACCATGGACTCTGCCGAGTCACCCGGACACGGAATTTGACAAAATTTTAATCCATATCGTAAAATATGGATTTTTATCTTTGTATTTATTTAATTTATTCAATTAATTTAAAAGTTGATACTTTTCAAACCGTTAATTATTTATGTTTTATGAAATTAATTATTAGTTTAATTACTAATTTATAGGATTTTTTTTATTTATGAAATTTTAGATTCATTAATGATCTTTTAATGTTAACTAATAAAAAAATATTCTTTTGTTTATTTATATTTTTATTACCTTTATTTGAAATTATTTGGCTAAAATTTTTATTTTGTTTAATAAAGGAAACAAAAAGTTATATCTTTTTATTATTTTAAGAGAAATAAATAAAATACAAAGTCTTAATTTTCATCTATTTTTTATCAAAAGAAAGTTTTGTTTTCATTTTTTACCTTTTTACTTTTTTTATTGGATAAATATTAAAGTAACTATTAAAATTAATTTTTATATTTTATTTTTTAAAAAAAAATTTTATTCTCCAAACCATTGGATCCTGGCGGATCATTTGGACATGGAGTTTAATTTTTATTAATTAATTATTTAATTAATTACTAATTTAAATCATAATTTTATTGGATTTTTATTGTTGTTTTTATTAAATTTTAATTATTGCTACTTTTAAAGATATATTTAAAAAGAAATGATTTGTATTATTATTATTTTTTTATTATTTACTTATGTTTATTTAATTTTAATAAAAGGAATAAAAAGTTAATTAATTTTTTTTTGCTTTTTAAAGAAATAATAAAAGATAATTAGCTTTTTTAAAAAAAAAAATTTATGTTAGTCTTAAAGAATAAAATTAATTATTCACATAAAAGGATTTTCTTTTAAATTAGTTATCGTTCACTTATTTATATTATTTTTTTTTCATGATTAATTTCTTTTTTTTTAAATAAAATAAAATTTTTGCATAAAGTAAATAAAGGAAAATGAATAAAGTGGAGGTTTTCTTTTTTGTTTTGGTTTAGACATCCATTTAAAAAGTAAAAGATGCATAAAATAAATAAACAAATAAAGAGAAAACACATAAAGAAATATTAAGAACAATTATTAAATAAATGATAAAAATGGGGCTTTTTGGCCATCCATTAAAAGAATTAAATAAATAGGAGGTATAACCTTCCATGAATTATAATAATTAGCAAAAGTTAGTAACAATAAAAATAAAAGTTAGTAAGTTAGTTGAGTTAATTGTTAGTAACAATAAAAATAAAAGTTAGTAATGTTAGATCAATTAATTGTTAATAACAATAAATATAAAAGTTAGATTAATCAATTGTTAACAACAATAAAACAAAAGGTTAGTAATAATAATAGTGAATAAACAAGTAAAAATTAAAAAGGGTTAGTAATTAATTCTGCAAGAACAAAATAAAACGTTAGTGACCAAAGTGAAAGAAATTGAAAAGATGAAGTATGAAATAGGGGTTTACCCTTACAATTTTGAAATTGAATTTTTGCTGGGAAATAGACGCGACGCGGCGGCGTGGGGGGGTGCTGCTGGCGCAGAGGAGGAAGAGGAAGGGCAGGGCGGCGACGGCGTGGGGCGGAGCGGCGGCGGGCAGCTAGGGCGGCGCGGCAGCGAGGGCAACGGCGGCCGGGACGACAGCGGCGAGGGCGCGAGGCGGCCGGGGGAAGAAAAAAAAAAAAAGGATAACGGAGCGCGGCGGCGGAACGGCTGGGCGGAGGGGCTGACGGCGGCGGGACGGCCGGACGACGGCGGCAGGACGGCTGGGTGGAGGCGTGGCAGCCGGCGGACGACGGTGGCGGGCAACGTCGGAGAGAGAGAGAGAACGGAGATAAACGGGAGGAGGAAGACGGGGGCCAAGGCGTCAGAATAAAAAATTTTGAGATTTTCCGGAGAAAGGGAAGAGAGCCAGGGACAAGGGCTATACTTTTATCTTTTTTTAAAACCTAGCTCTAAGCTTTTCCTCTATTTTTTTCTCTATGTTCAGCACTAAATTTGGAGGCCTATTTATAGAGGAAGTTTGGCCGAACTGTTGATAGATAAATTAATAAAAAATTTCAAACTTATCTTTTAAATTGGTAAAATGACAATTTTAGTCCTTTACGTCTCTCAGCCTCTGGATAAGTTCCTGAAGCTTCTGATTTTGACAATTTTGTCGTTTTCTGTCAATTTGGGCCAGAAACGTCGGTCGACCCAAAAATTCATGTGACAAACTACCAAATGCTCCTGGAACTTTCAGAATTTGTCAATTTTTCCCGAAACTTCTTAATTTTGTCATTTTTACCTCAAACTTTTAAATTTTGTCATTTTTTTTGGAGTTTTCTTTTTTTCTTTCAAATACACACATATATCATTTTAAATCAAATATTCACAAAACAAAAATGTATTTTAAGCTAATTAAAATTTTTAGTAATAATAATAAAAATAATAAATTTTTTTATTTAATTTCTTTTAAAAAATTTTTTTTTATGGTCAGACGAAATTGGGTGTCAACAACTTCTCAGATAAGAAAGGTTTTCTTTTTTTGGGGGGGAGGGGAGGGAGGAGGAGAAATTATAATTGACCCATTTAATAGTAACACATTAATTTATTAAGCAATGAGAAATGGGAAAAATTGAAGTTAGAATGGGTCTAATTAATCAAGTGTTGTGGTTGTGGGGTGTGGGCGTGGGCAGACTGTAGACGTTACGAAGGGTTGGCATGCAGAATTGTATTCCTGGCATGCCCCCCCAAAGCGACAAAGAGCAGCAGTTCCCAGGTGCGGCGTTCGGCGGAGAAAAGTTGAAGCCTCTGCTGAAAACTTTGAAACCGAACGAAAGCCTCCAAAATCAAACCCTCTTCCATGAGAACATTTCAAAGGCAAACACCACCATTTCCATTAAAAAATAAAATAAAATACATGTCACTACTTTTTTTAATGAAAAGTTATAACATAATGAATTATTATCATTTTATTTCATGTTCTTAATTTTAATGAAGTCACCTGTACTAAATCGCAAGCTCATATATAGTAATAAAAAAGAATCAAGCATTAAAAAATGTCCCCTCGAAACCCTACACCATGGCCTTCCATGCCCAACTTTCACACGCCTTTATAAGTCCTCCGGCTTTACCTTTAGCCCCAGATGAGATGAGATGGGAGCAGACCCTCCATCCGCTTTGTTTTTGTTTCTCTCTTTTAGCACCATTTCCTAGTCTCCTCGTGTGCCTGATTTAGTTTACTAGCTAGGATTCAATTCAACAATCTAGATGGAGACGCTTTGATTAATTTCTATAATATAGTTCTACAATCTGTCTATCTACCTACGTATATAGTTCTACTTAATTTGATCTTGTAAGCTTCTCTCTCTCTCTCTCTCTCTCTATATATATATATATATGGCTTCTTCTGGCACCGGCAGCGGGTCGCCCTGCGGGGCCTGCAAGTTCCTGCGGAGGAAATGCGCCGCCGATTGCATATTCGCTCCGTATTTCTGCTCCGAGCAAGGGCCGGCTCGCTTCGCGGCCATTCATAAGGTTTTCGGAGCCAGTAATGTGTCCAAGTTGCTTCTCCACATCCCGGCTCACGACCGCTGTGAGGCAGTGGTAACCATTGCTTACGAAGCTCAAGCTCGGATAAAAGATCCTGTTTATGGCTGCGTTGCTCATATTTTCGCCCTTCAACAACAGGTAATCTTTTATTGATTAGAGATCGTTAATCGCTATATACATACTATAGCTGACAAGTGCAGGTGCGGTTAAACTAAATTAGGTGGCGTTTTTGGAAGCCCAACTGATGCAAGTGAAATCACAGCTGCTGGCTCGTACAGTGATGAGCACGGCGGGGTCAGACATCATACAAAGGTGGCAAGGAAACGCACTAGTTTCTGGGTTGGAATCCTATACATCGGCTCCAGCTTACCCAGTGACGTTCCATGTGAATCCAGTGGTAGTATCACCATCACCTCAAAGCTCTTTCCAATCGATGGAAGACAAGATTGATGTCTTCTACCCGCAAGAAGTACAAAGCAGCAGCAGATCACAGGATTTTATGTCGTCTGCAGGCTGTTCTAAGAAGAACATTGACTTGGGTGAGCTTCAAGCTCTTGCCCTTAGAATGATGAGAAGCTGAACACCCCCCCCCCCTCCCCCCCAAAAAAAACAATATATATATATATATATATATATATATATATATATATGCAAGTTTATCTCTTGTGTTGAATGAAACATAATTAATGATGCCCCGATCGATCTGATAATATATGGTTCATGATATATATACACATATATATGCTCAATTGATGGACATTTTGTACTGATGAGAAACTTGATGACCAAAAAAGATGAAATTAGTTGGCTTAAATTTCTATAATCTTTTTATTGGGATAATAATTGACCTATTTAATAGTTAGCAATAGTACTGATTACTAAATTCCATATATGCACTAAGATATACTTGTTTTACTACTGTTTGGTATGACCACACCATATGTTCGTGTTGTCACATTAACTCATATTAGGGATTCTAACATTAACTAGAAGTAGTTTAGTGGTTAGGATGATATGACACATATGTGTGATACATGATCACATTGAAACCAATAAGAAGTTGGCATGTGACAATTGTATAGCGTATATATGTATATCTTAACACATGAGATAATTACATAATAACCACCTCATAACTACTCATACTATAAAGAGATATGATCTTTAGACGAAAGGATATGTTTATTTCAACATGTATGACTTTGGAGGAGGTAGTTATGACTTTTAGTGAAGAGTCAAGTTTTAGGCAAATTTAATAACCTTTAAAAGGTGGTTATGACCTTTATTTAAGGAGATACAATACTTAGAAGAGTTGTGACTTTATGACCGAACAAAGACATTCATTCTAAGGTTATTTCAAGGAAAGAAGATATGGGTAGGGATGACAATTGGGTGGGTCGTATCAGGTTTGGGTCATGTCATTTAGGTTCAAGTTTAATTGGGTTAGTATGTATTCGGGTCCAAATCATGTTATTTGGGTTTAGGTTGATTTTGAGTTGAGTAGATTTCAGGTTTGGGTTGGGTTAGACTAGATTTATTTGAGTTCGAATTCAATCAGATTGGGTTATTGGGTCTTAAACCAGATTCAACATGATTATCAAATTTACTCGGTTTACTAATGCATAAGCCGAAATGGCTAAATAGATTAATTTTTTTTAATTTAATTTTGATTAAAATTTAATTTAACTATACATAAAAAATAATATAAAATTTATGAAGATATATTAATATATAATTTTTTTTAATAAAATACTCTATCTGTGCCAAGTTCTTTATAACATTCACTATTCAACAATTAATATATGTTTTTTTATTTTCAACATTTTAGTATATAAATGAAAAATAATTATACTAAATAATAAATAAAGACCTATAGTTTCTAAATATATACTTTTTAAATTTTTTGTATAACAAATTATCTCCCTTCGTCCCATTTTCTTTGCTCCATTTAACTTTTTTAACTAGTTTAACTTGAATTTATTTATATTATTGTTTATTAAAAAATTTAAAATATATATTTTTAAAAATTATAGGTCTTGATTTATCATTCATGTATAAAATTATTTATTTATATATTAAAATGTTGAAAAAAAAATTATAAATTAATTGTTAAAATATGAATGGTATAAAGAATTTGAGATAGATGGAGCAATATGAATAAATTCAATTCAAACTATTCAAAAAAGTCAAATATTTTAAATAATATGGGATGGAAGAAGTATTATAATTTCTAAAACCCAATTATCTCTATCTCTCTATTACATTTTCCTTAATTGTTTCCCAAAGCTCTTATTTGCTCGCTTTACAATACAAAATAAATCAACAGAATAGAAGAAATTAATTCACATATATTAAATCATAATTCTTCTAAAGTATTTGTCGGCCATATATTTTATGTTGATTTAGGTTAAAATCAGATCTTGCCAGATTTAGTTATCAGATCATTTCAGGTTTGGGTTAGGTAGAGTTCGGGTTCAGGTTTTCTCGAGTTTCACTTCAATTGCGCTCGGATTCAGGTCGGGCTTAGGTTCAGGTGGGTCAGGTCGGGTCTTCTAGTTAGGTAAAATTTTGTCATCCCTAGATATGGGTGGATAAAGGTACCTTTTGGTAAAGTAGTATAACATTTTATGAAGAGTTGTGACTCTTTTATGAAGGGTTATGACTCTTCATAAGTGCAAGTTCACCTCTTATAAATAGAGGGCAGTAGAATTGTGCATAGGAAGTTGTGAACACAACTTTTAGAGACTCTACTTATTCTATTTTGCCCTACACACTTCTTTATCACTGTAAAGAAAATTCTGATCAAGTATTGGATATGAACTGAAATATTTAGTTACTTTTATTTCTATGTTAATTAATTATCTAATCTTAGATGTTTCCAATAAGTCACGTCTTTCATATCACTCAATTTTACAGTGATAATTAAGTATAGTGATAATTAAGTATAATTTAATTTTTACATTTATTTTATATTTTGGAAATGGAAGTATTCATCAGTTATATACTTGAATTTCCTTCATAAACTTATAAATTAACAGGTATCTATATATATCTATATAAAGGAGAAACCTAGACAAGAGATGATGAGCATTTATTTTAGGCATTTTTTAAATGTTGAATATTTTTAGGCTTTAAAGGAATATAGTTATAAAGTTTAGGACTTCCTTTGAAACTCTATTCTTTAATAGATAAGTTTACTGATAAGTATAAAATAATCATCTAACTTTAATCTAGAATACATTGTTGGCCATGCACTTGAGCTATTGTCATTTTTGTACCTATTATTATATACATGTATACCCATACATCAAATATGAAAACCGAATAACTACTACTATTACTTTGACACATTTAGTAATTACTAAATTGTGGTGAATTTAACAATTTTTTTTAGTATTTAGTGGTGATTGATCCCTCTTTAGTTTTTCGGTTTCAAAATTTGATTGTTATTTTTTTATTAATTAGTTTTTTGTAAGGCTCCAAATTAATCAAATCTTACATTTAATTGTACATTTATGTTGATATTCATGTTGTAACTATTGCTCAAATTGATTATCCGGTAATGTAAAAATCCATTAAAAAATTGTAACCTACAAATTTAAGTCTTACTTGTCATCTAACTACAATGAAAAGAAAATTGTAACCTACAAATTTGAGTTCATAATTAATATAAAAGAAATTGTAACCTAGAAATTTAAGTCTTAATTCTCACTATTAAACAACCCATTATTTGTATTAATGTTATATTCTTGATTTAAAGAGAGAAAAACCATAATTTGGACTATCCAATCTCCCTAAATCATATTTGATCAACCCTCCCATTGTTGCACAATGTCATTGTAGAGATGAGAAACATGTGTATTCTGTTTGAAGCCAATGCTATAAAGGACAATGTACATGAAGGTTGACAATTAGAGTCCTCGTCTATAAGGCTTTCTGGAAGCCAATCAACTGACATCCACATGTGCAAGGTTTTGTGTTTTTCTGTATATATTGTTTAGTTTTAAATTCACCGAAGGTATGTTTAACATAATTTTATTTTCGTTATTCTTCACTTTTTCTTAAAAGAGTGGAAACACTTGTCAACACTCAATTGTAGTAGCTAAGATTTTGGGTTTAAGTTGGTTGAGCCAAAAAGTAAAGTTTTAGAAATTTTAGAATGAGAAAAAAGCATCTATATAGTCACAATTGTTAAATAATTTATTTTATATATGTTTCCCAAACCTATTGGTATAGTTGATTTTATATCTAATATTTCTTCTGTCCCATTTTACTTGAAATGTTTTTCTGGGCACCGAGATTAAAGTGTATGTAATTTGTGTTTTTTTTTTTTTGTAGTAAGAGTTTAAATAATGATTTAAAAAAAGATTATTTTTTTGGGTCTTGTGCAGTAAAAGATTGAGTGAAAATTAAAAAAAGATTCTTTATTGGGTTTTATATATTGAAAGTTTAAATGTGGGTAAAATGGTAAATTGATTGTTTAAAATTTTTCGAAAGAGAAAACATTTCAACCTTTTTGGGACATCCCAAAAAGGAATACGTTTCATCTAAATCCAAAAAAGGAATATGTTTCATCTAAATTAGGACGAAATGAGTATATAATTATCCGCAATTCACAAAGCTTTATGATTGGCGGTTGGGCATTTTGATTTGAATATATCTAAGCTGTGAATTGAGTTTTCAGGCTTTATTGCCTCTGGTTTGCTTTTTTTTTTTTTCTCTTCATTCATTCATTCTTCTTCTTCCTCTACTTCTTTTTAAGTACAGAAGTTGTATATGCTCTATTGTCTTAAGAGTGTTATTTTTGCTCTTTATGTTTCAATTTTTCTTTTTGTTTTCATTTGTTAGTCATATATATTGTTAGCTTCTAAAACAAATTTATTAACATGTTATTACTTTTCTTTCCTTGCATTTAAATAATTGACTGATTAATTAAATATATTTTTAGCAAATTTCTCATAGCAGTGCAATCAATTGGGCTTTCTCTATTTAAAATTTTAATGCACAATTTTGGTTTTTAATTTCACATCAATTTCTATGTTTCTAAATTGGTTGATGTTAGGTTTGGTGATGAACACCAAGAATAAGAAGAAATGAGAAATCAATACATAATAATTTTAATAAAAAAATAATATATTAGAGAATATTTTAGTTGCCATGTGAGTAATTTCAATCATTCTTAACCTAAATAACTATGAAATAAAAAAAAAATACATTTATGATTCCAAAAAGATCCAATAAAGATTTGGAATGAATTTGGGACATACAAATAAGGAAAATGTTATTAAAATGACTTATGTTAGTCTTTTGCCACATAAAAACATGCACCCGTACAAGCATGCCATGAATTAAAAATACCTTTATAATCGTATTTACCTCATGATCATTTCAAACTTTTAAAAGCAATTAAGTTTTTATAATTTTTTATATCCCCATCTTATAAAAAGAACATTAATTGGTGTGTTTATATATATAATTAATCCGTACATGTTGGTTATATAATATGATGTGACTGTTTAATTTCTTCTTGATCTGACGGCTGATGCGGTCGATTTTTTTTTTTTTTGGGAGAAATCTTAATATACTCAATTAGTTGAGCTAGTTAATGGTTTGATTCTATTTTAATTGTAACTTAGGACTTGTTTGGTATTAGCATCAATGGTTAATATCAGTATTTTTAAAAAATTGTCTAAAAGTAACTTTCAATTAAATTAATTTTTTTACTTTAGTGGTTAGTCTTCACCGTTAATAAATTAGTTGTCGGTAGTGAAAATAACTTCGTCTGTCACTTTTGATTCCACTGTAATAATTAACTTGATACTAATTAACTATTCTTGTTTTTTGAATATTTTTTTGCTATGAACCCCAATAATGGAGGTAAGCATTTGTTTTTACTTGACAGAGGAAGCTTCATAATGCCTTGGGATTAGAGTCCTTAATTTTTATAGGTTTTTTTCACATTCCAATGGAGGGCTAATGATAGAAGGTGCACATAAAATATGAATCCAAATGTGCCCGTTCCTGCAAGCGGGATTTATATACTGGCCACTAGTTAAAAGGTTTTTATAAATTATTTCTAATAAGTAATTCATCTTCTGTTTGGGTTTGGTCTGTTTCATTTGTATGTCGTTGTACCTGTATCTTTTGTACATCCTATTTGTAGCTGTATCAAAGGGCTCATCATGGTTCAGTTCATTTGTTTGGTATCCTCTTTCATGGGGGTACAAATTTAATGATTTATTCTATATTTTTTTTTATGTCTCTGTTATACTTCAAAAACTTATACAATTACTCGGGTCAGGTGTAACATGACTTATATATTTAATTTGAAAGCAGGTAATACACTTTTGGCGCCTCTAAAAAAGTGAAGTGGTCATTTTTTTTGTTAGCAAATTAGTGTTAGGTACTTAATTTTTGTCAGTATCAAGCTATGTTATCCACTAATAATAAATTCTTAAGGTCGATTTGATCTTCTTCTGACAAACCAAATACTATGATATTGCTTCCATGCATCTCTCCTCGTTAATTATATATGTCATCACTTTGGTCTGTATAATTAGTAGGAATCAATGTATTAACAAATGATTATTGTTATTACCAGTAACATGCTTAAAGGCTAAAACTGGAATCTTCTTCACCTCAGTATTGCTTTCTTTCCTTCATGTTTTCCAATCTCTTTATCTCTGTCTCCGCTTTTGTGTGAATATTATCCGTATTTGGAGAAATTGTATGGCCGGAAAAATTCGAATTCATCCTTAACTTTTTCTTCTGTCCAAATTCAGGGCACCTACCCGCTTCATTAAAAATTGGGGATTTTAGTTATGTAGAATTCAGCAGTGTCTCTCATATGCAAGCCTTCTAGGATTTAAGATTGGCGTCTCACATATAATGGTCTATGAACCCTAAATTCTAATACCACGTTAAAGAATTCAACTTAAAATCAATTGATAATAAATGAAGAGGATTTATCACGATATATACAGACCAAGAATCCCTTCACTAAAGTACTAAACCATATGAGATTCAACTGTTAAGCATTACGTATCTATAAATATAATGTTGAGTGTGCACGTAATCATCAAAATGAAATTACCATGATAACTTGTATAAGGTGATAAGAACTTAGGAAACTTTAGAGATGGAAGCATTTGGGGCTTTATGTTTTATATATATATATATATATATTTGTGATAATCATAATTAGTTGGTTTAGCTAGGAAGCATAAGCGTATTTTGTTCATGATAAAAGACCGAAACCCTTAAACTTTTATAGTTCTGCTGATTGATAAAAATGTCTATCTGATTGAACGTAGCTTTAGCAACCTTCATCCACCCACTTGAGTTACTGTTTGGTGTTTTAGATGTTATACAATCCTCAATATACCTACTTTTTGTCGAGGACTTTAGGCTTACATTATCTTATAAAAAATCTCACTTCCTATCTCATGAATTGTCAGTTTTTTAGCATGCCTAATTAATTCTATTTTGTACAAAAATATTTATTTGAATTTCAGCTCATACGAATGACTATATAGATCTTCATTATATTCCTACGATTCTTTGTTTATATGCCTTGTATTGTGCATGTGGTATGTAATTTATTATTGGTTGGAATGAAGTGTTCCTTTCCCCTAATAAGAAGGGTTTATATATGTTCAGGACACGTAAAGTTGTGCTCGAGATAAACAAGAAGAAAAGGTCTGATCATCTTTCGGAATAAAACACGAAGGTTAATTTAAAGTTAAATTTGTCGTCAAGTAGAATCTTCATTTTTCTTTGGACTTCTCCAAGCAAGACTTTGGAACAAATTAAACTTTAAGTCTCATAATCTTTTGAAACCCACTCTTACATCTTGCTTTTTTCGCTTTTACCCTTTGACCCTCTATACGAACAAACCAGGTCTCCCAGCCTTTTAATATATATGGTGAAGCTAATTAATGCTCACATCTTAAATAAACTCCCAAGACCTCAAATCTTGATTATTGGACAACACCTCATTGGCATCAATTTTAAGTTTCAAAACATAGAACAATGACAACAAAAATGTGTTTTTCTTACAAAAAGAATATGAAAACTTTCAACAGACATACAATTGAATGGGCCTAGAATACAACAATGGGCAGCAGCATCTGTATGTGCACTGCTGCTAATCCTATTATTTGAAAATGTGTTCATCATAGGGCCAAGGCAAACTTTTAAGAACATCCCTTAAAGCATAGTAATGGCTATCACACTTGTGATCTGATAGTATGTTGCTGGTCAGTACTATTCTCTGGAAATGTTCACCCGGATGTCGCCTCCAGAGACTGAAAGCTTTGCGGCCTCTGCCTCTGTTATCACCATGACTATCTTCCAAACCCTGCTTCAGATGGTACATGGTCCCTGGAACGAATAACTCTTCAGGCATCTTTGCAACAGCTCCTTTGGCTTTGTCAACGTCCTGGAGGACTCCAACACCACGGGTCCCCACTGCTTTAGTGCCCACAGGCACTGCAGAAACGGATGCAGCAAGTGGTTCCTTCCTGGTAATGCCTGCTGCCAGAACATGATTGAAGGGAATCAAAATTTTGAGGACTGATGACAATTGCAAGTTTAACGGGAATAATGGTTCCCTGTGTAAAGAATCAAAATGTCTGGCACCCGTAGAATAAGCTGCTGTTGGACATATATAATCCACATGTAGTAAAAGCATCATTCAAAGTGCAACTAGAATGATTGCTCAACTTCCTTGGTCTCACCATGGACCATTCCAAGAAAGCTTGGAACCAGACAGAGAAACTGAACAATGTGGTACTCCAATAATTCAAGATTGTAAAGTAAATTCTAGATCATCTTGGATTTCAAATTCTCAGACTATGTAACACGAAAATGTGGAAGGCAGCTAATAAACTACCTGGTGAGCCATTCTGGAAAATAATGACTATGATACAAGGATACAGATACAAACCAATCAAAACGAACTAATGTTTGGAGCAACTCGGAAGTCCTGCTCACCAATCGAGTTTTTTGAGCTCCCAATTTGAGCAAAATCAGCAAGTTTCCGAGCTACATTTTGCACCGATGAGACAAGCTGCTTTGCATTTGTGACCAAATCGAATATACTTTTCCAATCTTGCTTCTCAGCTAGACTCATCCTGTTGAAGAATTCAACTGCACATTACTCACTAAAAACTTGCAAATTTGCACTTGCTATCAGATAACAAAGTCCTGAACCCTTCAAAATTCACATGTTATTAAGATCATTTTACATGAATGTTTGGCCTTCACTTCACTACATCTATAATCTCAATATGTCTTCCCTTACAAGCTTTTCCCCTTGCACACATATTTGAACATCTCTATGAAACTCCATAATCAAATCATCAAACAGGCAACATTTTGGTTACTCACCAATCTGTTTGAACAATTTCATTCCTCAGCCTTGCTATAGAAGCTGCACTTAATCTAGGAACAATATCATCCTGCGTATAGTAGTTAGCCAGCATAGAAGAGAAAATTGGAGAACTAAGAGATCCATTTGAAGTAAAGTAAAGGGATCTACCTAGAAGGCGCACATACACAGTTGGAGCTCATACCTGCATCACAACAGTTGTAACATATTCGGCGCAACTTTCAGCAAGCTCTTTAGAAACGCAAGGAGGAGTAGCATATCCAACAGCAGTAATAAGGTCTGGGCTAAATCCAAGCTCCTCCTGAGACTTCTTACGAAGCATTACAGCTAGTAAAGAAGCAGTAGCAGCTCCAAGAGAATGCCCCACCAACCTTAATCTAAATCCCTGTAGGTGAAATGCTGAATGAGGCGCACCTCGAGAATGAAAAAAATATGAATATGGTGTGATATTAACAGAACCGAGCAAAAAAGAATGTACTTTAGGGAGGGTAGAAAGTGGAGACATTGAATCAAAGTGAACCATATAAAAGAGCACAGAACAGGTTGAGACCTCGTATTTCTCTAGGCACTTTCTTATTGTTCCTATTTCATGAATGAGAAACCACCTGGCAGCTTCAGCAGTGCCAAAATGAGTTGAATAGCCTTCAAATGTAACTTCTTCATCACTTGAAGAGATGATGTCCGTGATAAGATCATAGATAGATTGAGTTCCACGTATGGCAAAAATAACAAGCTTTTTACGGGGATCAACACCCATATAATATCCAGGCCTCATAAAACTAGAACTTTTCACAAATTTCAAAATATTACTTTCACGAAGCATGGTAGTCCTTGCAACAGCAGATGGATTATCTCTGTAACACCCTTTTGCCAGTTCAAGATGATAAATGAGATCTTGAACCTAAATGCAAAACAAAAATCCTTCAGTTGCTGCAGAAGTTGGCTAGAAGCAAACTAGTGTAGTAAGATTCAGTATAAGAATTCAGTATTTACAATCGAATCTGAAGTAATCTGAATGCCATTAACATCCTCAAACGGATTTAGAGATGCTTGACGAAGGTAAATAAGATATAAGCCTACTGTAAGATCACTCAAGCTCCAACCTTCAATCCCGATCTTACTCCGCTGGATGCTTGCTATGACCTCAGACACAGAACGGGTGCTGCTAGGAGGGGGTTTACTAGCAGCCTCACTTCCTGCAACATTCCAGAATTAACTCAGCCTCCTCAAAAGGTTGCAAATTCAGTAAAATCACCATGTTGAAAGCCCCAGAATTATGTAAAATAGGTTGTAGCCCAAAAATTCGACTTTGGAATTGGAAACACCATCATAACTGATCATAACATTCAATTATTTTGCAATGAAACGTACCAATACGGCAGAAAACATAACTAAGAAACTAACCTGTAGCGACAACCCGTCTAAAGAGCTGAAGAGCTGGCTCGAGGGCTTTTGGAAGCCAAGTGAGCTCAAAGTTCCACCTACCATCACTGATATCTTCTCTGGAACTTGGGTCGTTCTCCAACTTCGGACTCGAAAAAGAATCACTGGGGACACCCTTTACTTGTTTCGATTCATTCAACCCTTCTTTCTCTGCTTCCTCCGACTTAAACCGGCTAAAAACGCCATAGACGAATCTCCTGCTAGAATCTTGATCACGAATGCTAATCTTGGTACAATCTGTACAGCAAGAATTAAACATTAATGGCTCTCTTTCATTGATTGGTCATAAAGGAACACAACGAACGGCTGACGAAGAGCTTACATAGGCTGTGACAGAAGCGCCTCAGCGATTGATTAATCATCACAATCGATTACCAAAGATAGATCAAGCGAAGGAATGTTTCATTGTTTACCCTCTCTCTCGAATCTCAATAGCAAAGTCTCAAACTTTTCCTCGTCAATTATGATTTGGTGGGGTTTAAGTACCGCTGTCTATGGTGGTGGCGGGAGACAGAAAAGATTGTCTTCGCCGGCGGAGGCCGATGAGGCAGTACTTATTACAACAGTAATAAAATTTGTAGGTAAAAGAGGCAAATGAACCGCTAATTTTTTTCCTTAACGTATATCACCAATTGTTATTTTTTTACAGTTAAATCATTCATTAAAATTTGTAATTGGGTAAAATCTAATAACTATTGTTTTAAAAATTGGAAAAATTAGCTACTTGTGCAACTCTATGGAGAGAATATTTGATTTTTTTTTTAAGAATATTCTGTTTTGTTAATATCACATAATTATTATCCTTTTGAGTAAATTACAACATCTATTCTCAAACTATTTAATTCATGCACATATACCCTTAAATTAGAAATTATGCCTAAAATACCATCCCCTTTTTACGAGTCCCATCTCACTGTCGCCATCGCCTAGCCTAGAACTTTGACATTCTCTACAATGGCCACTTCCATATTCTGGACCTCTCCCCACTTCTCCATTTATAACAGAAGTAATCATCTATGACATTGCCGATAGCGTACGACCTTGCCTAGTCTGAGTTTGGCAGCGGAAGCCATGGAGGGTTCCTTTACTTGCTCTCCGCTACTAGGTCCACGGTAGTAATTGGAGAGGCGTCGTCAATGCAATACATTGAGGTTGAGGATGGCCAAGTGGATGAGGAAAATGAGGAGATGGTCATGGAGGAGGAGACGATGGATGTGGAAAGCAAGGATAATGATGAGGATCCTCTAATCTCGAATCTGGTCCTTGATGACGATCCGTTCAAGGGTTTGGGCAGAGTCCGTCATTTGGGGACAACTTCTCCAGAAGCTCTTCTGCCGGAGGGGCCGCCGCTGGTAATGTTTGATTTTGTCAATATTGTTGTTTGGGAATAAACTTTGGGAGGTATTTGTAGTATTAGATAAAAATTTAGGAGTAAAGTTAGGAGTTTTTTTTTTTCTTGTATACAAGCTTGCCACATATATAGCCACGTATATCACCACTTCATCAAAATTTACCACATTATCATACAGTCGGACAGACATTACATTGGTGGCTAATATCAGCTCAATTGTGATTTAACTGTAAAAAAATAACGGCAAATGATATGCACTAAGACAAAAAAATCAATGATTTATTTGCCCATTTTGCCTTTCTACTAATTTTTGGCTTGAGGAGCGAATTTCTCAGTAAAAATTTTGTTGGTACCCACTAACGTTATAATTTGAAAATGGATATGCCATTATAGTTGGAAACTAGATACGCCACCAATTATTAGAAAATTAACTGAAAAAGTGAGAAGTTAGTTTAAAATCTTAGGCACTAATGTGCAAGTAGTTCATTTGATGTTAAACGTATTAATGAGATTGCATTACTTCTAGGTGGGTCATTCATAGGTCATAAAACTCGTGAAACATGAAAACTTAAACTAAAGATGGATGCATGTAGAAATTATGAGAGTTTATAGACCTAGTTTTTCTTAAAAAAATGTTAATAAGACGTATATAATTAAGTATTTAGACCCTTTTAAATTTTTTAATAGTCTTATTTAAATTTTTCAATGGACCTCATAATTTTCATAATATCTATTAGAACAAAATAATATGTCTTAGTGGCAGAACCACTTACAGGCAGGGGTGCTGCTGCCTCCTGAGAATTTTGAAATTTCATAAATGTGAGGTATTAGGTTGATAATCGTGTAATAAGTTAAGGACCGTATTTGAGTCCCCCCCCCCCCAAAAGAATATTAAGAGGGTAAACAACGTCAACAGTCTGATATACTATCCGTCTCAAACCTTTGTCTAATTTGCTTTTCTCTCAACGTCACACACGCACAAACTAGCCCCCTCGAACCCAAAAACTTAGTTTAACCACTGATATGCCCCTCTTAACTAATTGGGCACAAGATAAAGTTAAAAAGCTAAGTAGATTATATATATATATATATATATATATATATATATATATATATATATATATATATATATAAGAAATGAAGGAGATTTTTTATCTCTTACATTATATAAAACATGAATATCTCATTCATCTTCTTCATAGTTTATATATTCTTTAGTCATTTGACCAATGACAAAAAAAGAAGTTAAATTATAGCATTTTTTAATTTTTCTTATAAATTTTTCATCATTACATTATATTATAGTATGTGTGAAATTATAAGTTTCATTATTTAATGTTAAGGTTTAATAATTATATATGTATTCAAACCCCTATTTATAAAAATCTTGGATTTGCCACTGGCTTAAATGCCTCAAAATTGTGTTATTTACATTATTTACCAGCCCTCTCCACTTTTTTCTCCAAGCTTAATGAAAACATCTTCACCCGCCTACTTCAGCCGCCAACCACAGTCTTCAAATCCGTTATATTGTCGTCGGGTCCACTAGTCCATTTGCTTCCTAGCCCATTTAGATTCAAAGAATGACATGCATGGCCACCTCCATTACTTTGCTCAGTTTGTTTCATAGGCTAGCTAAATCCAAAAACAAGGTCAGCAACCTAGTGGCAAACCAATGATATGGCAATGGTAGCAATCAACCAGAGCTAGTAGGTAAGAAAGAGATACATTGGATCTCAAGCTTGGAGAGAAAAGTGGAAAAGGCTAGTAGAGAACGTAAAAACACTAACATATGGGGCATTTACACTTTCATGTTTGGCGGGTTTTATGACTTGCGAATATTGACATTGACTCGGTTTTAATGCAATCTCATTAATTCATTTAACATCAAATGAATTGCACCGTAACTTTTAGTAAACTTCAGGGACGTTATGTTATTTATCTATTTTTTGCGCACTAATTCTAGCCACCATATCCATCACCACCAGATTCACCACCAATGACGAAACTTCTGTCGAAGAAAGTAGCATTAGACATTGGTATCTGTAACAGAACAACTATTATACTTGGATTCAAATCGAAACCCACTTAGGTTGAAATTGTATGCTCCATTAACAATGGGCGAGGAATTGGGGACGATGGAAGGTGCTTGAACTTCCTCATTTGGTCATGCGATTCATGCCTCCATCACCAATGGCAGATCCAATAGTGACAAATGTACTGACTCGAATCGGCGCACAAAAAAAAATGAAAAATGAAAAAACTACATAAAGTTTGTAAAGTTTGTTAAAAGTTATATTATTACCTTAAAATTTTAAAATCTAAAACTTCTTGCTTTTACTGTTAGTTTTTTAACAGTTTGTGGCATATATGATACCAAACTGTAATATTAGTAGCATATTCGATATTAAACTATAACATTAGTTACAATATTCGTGCCAACAAAAAAATTTAATCGGTAATTTGGTACAAAAGCCAAACATTAGTGGAAAATTTATTACCTTTTCCTTATTATATTATACATATATATCTAATTAGACACGGTAAAAATAGCAAACAAACCACTAATATTTTAAGACCGGCTCAAAGTAACTAGTAATATTTATTTTTTTGAATAAACCACTGACGTTAGTCAAAATGCCAAATAAAATACTAACTTTATTCTAATGGCCAAATTCACCCACTTACTTTAAAATGTTAAAACTCACAGTTATTTTTTGAAATTGACAAAATATATCCACTTGATTTAAAAAAATCCAAATGGGTCAACATCTCTCCTAACCTCATGGTTGCTTCTATAAACTCTGCTTAGGCAAAATTCCTCATATACCACTTTTCACACTACCATGATTCTTCCCTTTCTCGACATCAAACCTGATAGAAACTTGATTGACATTTCTGAGAATGAGGCAATGGTGAAGTATGGGAAAGAAGAGTTATAGGTAAAAACTGTGATTGTGGTTAATGTGAAGTGAAATTTGAGTTGGTATGTAATGTTGGCACTGGTGAGGAATGAGGATGAGTTACAAGTGAAGGCTGTGATTATAGCGGTGATAGCCTGAAATGTGAGCCCATTGATGCCATTAGCAACAATGAGAAGTGGGAAGAAGGAGCTGCAGGTGAAGGTTAAGATTGCGATGGCACAAGTGGATGTGATCAGCCACGAGTGAAGGTTAAGATTACAATGATGGCGTGGGTGGATGTGATCAGTTAAAGTATAAGGCAGAAGAGACCTAGCAATGATATTCAACATTCTAATTGGAGATGACTGAGGCATCCCAATGGGTCCACCATGGCAACCAACCATGATCATCGCTAGTATCAGCACTAAAGCTTCCACATCCACCTCTGTATATTAACTTACTATAGTCAACAAGTTGTGCATCACAAGAGAGGTGTTATGAAGGGAATAAAGTGGAGATATTATATCCATAAATTTCAAAGGTACTAGAGCAGAAGAAGAAAATTTAAGGACTAAACTTATATTCTATTAGACTTAAAGGTTATAGTTACAAGAGTGGCCGATTTTAGCCAAATGAGAAACATTAATGGTTTATTTGGCTTCAAAAAAAGTGGGTGAATCAGGATAACTAAAAAATATTAATGGTTTATTTATTAGTTTCCCAATTAGGCACACTGGTTCACCCTTAATCCTCCATATATAAACTACCAATGAACACAAATTTTGACAAAATCTCCATCTCTTTCTAAAAACCTGTTAGTGTTATGCTCAAAAGTCGGTTATGAGATGATTGTATTTTACAAATTGAGTTATGATATTTTATTGAGACACTATTCCAATAATTGTGTTTGTTGTTTGTTTCTGCGTAACATAATCAAACATAATTATAACACCCGAATAATAGTATTCTTAAATATCCTTGGTTGAGTATTATTGTAGAGGAGTTGTAATATTACATAAAGACTAGCATATATGAAAACTAATATAAGATACACAGTCTACATATAGGTACAAGTTGGAGAATTTGTGTACTGAATCAACCCACCATGAGAACGCTACATGAATCGTTATATAAGTCTCACAAGTGATTCTCATAGTGATCATGATATATATAGTCATTTGACCTAATATCATTAATGCTCCCTACATGTGAGTCATGTATTTTGATACTACTCTTTGTTGCTCGTAACTGAGTGAATATAAATGTAGTCTTTAGGCATGTCACATATATACTGTGGGAGGATTTGTATGATTAAAATGAGATTTGTCTTTCTTATATAACGAGAATGATATCTCCAGACCCTTTGATTGAGTAAGATTGAAGAAATACATGATCATGCCTAGATAAGTTGACATGAGATATCAATATCATCAGTTTAAGTCGGTCCACTTGGGAATTAAAAAACCATAAATTGAGTTATACGAAGATGATACATTTCATGTCTTATGCTCGATTTTAATATCTCGGACAAATGGATGAATGCATATATGTGTAATAATCATGGAGGCTTAGCGAATCATCAACTATATTGTCACTTGAGTAGCAATGAAGTATTGTTAGACACCGCTTATTATTTACAATCATAAATATGATTTATGATTATTGCCAACATGATATGAGTCATAGGGTCTCACGCTTAGAGTCAATTGGATTATTTGAATACATGAGCCAAATTATTTAATTATGGTTTCATGATAATTTCAGATTAATTATTTGTCCAAAAGTTAAGCCCATTGTTGAGCTTGAAATTAGACATAATTGAATTATAGTTGTGAACTTACTTGGCTTAAAAGTTACATATCATTATATATAGGATCTGTAGTGTTGTTTCGCAAGAGAGCCTCTTTGGATGAAACCAGAAAGATTTCTAAAATCCCAGCTGCACTCCCCTTTTGTTCTTCATTAGAGCATGCAAGCTAGCATTATACGCACAAAAAGAATGTTTCTGCTAGAACCTGGATGAAGTGTGGTAATCCAATTAATACGTGTGGATATTGTAAAAAGCTTAAACACATCAACTATTCATGTTTTGTGATTCAGCCCAACAGTTTGGTAAAAAATCTCAACTTGATTGGTACAAAATTTTGAATACCCGATTTAGTCTGCTTTACAAGGATCCTGGAGTAGTTTCGATTAATTTTGCTGCATTGTTTTGGCTCCTAAAACCCAACAAAACCCTACCTCTCATCAGTCGTTCCTCCTACTCCATTGGTCATAGCCTTTGGATCACAGTTTTTTCAGCCAATTATCACCTTTGGATCATATTGTTGTCTCTCATCTCTCGATCGTACTGCCATCTCTTCCAGATTACATCATTGTCTACTCCAAATTGTTTCATCGTTGCTTGCCTTAAAATCACATGGACCGTCATTGCTCACTTCCAAATTGCACAATTAATGCCTCCAAACCGCATGTCCATATCCACTAGCTGTCATTCACCTCTGAATCACACTAACAACGCTCACATCCAAATCTCACTGTTGTCGCTTACCTTCAAATTACACTGTTGTCGATTACATCCAAATCGGGGCATCAATGCCTTGAAATTCATTGGTCGTTGCTTGCCTCCATATCACTTTCATCATTTCCACCACGTGAATGTGCACAAAAACAAGCAGAAGTGTCTAAGATAATATGCAAAAATTTCAAAATAATGTGTAAAAATGTTTGGATAAATATATAAAAGTGTATAAAACAAATATGCAAACAATTTGCTCTTTTCCTATATAAGTGAAGTTGTTAAAAAAGTAAAAGATGTATCTGAAACAATATTTTAAAATGATTTAAGTCATATGTAGATGAACTAACAAGTTGATGTGACGATAGACTATAAACATAATGATGCTGTAAAGAGTATGAAATCACAAGTAATAAAAATGAAGATGTGCCTAAAACAATAAAAAGAAGTGTGTGAAACCATAGGCAAATGTGTCTAAAATAACATCTGGATGTGTCTCAATTATATGTTAGATGTATTTAAAGTAATAAGCAGGTATGTCTACATATTTTATGAACATTATCAATATGTAGGCACATCTCTATAATCTTTTAGACACATCATTAAGTTGGTTTTAGTTTAGTGGTTTTTTTGTATCCATATAGTTCTTCAAATATATTTCAATAATCATTTGGACACATCTCTATAGTTATTAGACACATCTTTTAGGCACAACTCTAGGCTAAGTTTTAGGCTAGTGCATTTTTGGCATCTTAATAGTTCTCTAGGCACATCTCTAACCTAGGCTTTAAGTTAGTGGCTTTTTACATCTTTATAATCTTTTAGACACATCTCTAGACACACTTTTAAATGGGTCTCAGTTGAACTATTACTTGGTTCTTTTGGCATAACAGGTCACTAACTCCACAATCTCTTCCTCAATTTGCAAAATTAATGAGACGTGACTTGAAGTTGTTTGTGATGATGACCACCAATCTTGATCAAAATTGAACGACGGAGTTGCGATATGGCAACTGGCGTTGATTGCGATTGAGCAACGAAGGTGGTTCCGCAATAACTTCTCTAGTTCTGATCTTTCAGCTTTTGTGGTGCAATGGTGTCGTCAATCTTACACAATGCAGAGTGCAGACTTGAGCCAGTTTGTATTGTTTCTGTCTGTCTCAAACGAAAGTGGATGCCAAACATATGCATATGCGTCTGCTTACAAGGATGAATTAAAGCAAGTAACAATGACATGGCTTGCTTTCAATTTCCTGTCTCTTTATAATGTTCATTTCAAACAGTGTATGAAGAATTGGTAAATGATTCTGGTGACAATCCTAATCTGCAATATCTTGAAATAATACATCACAGATAAAAACTTCCAGCTTCCAATAGAACGGTACTTCCAGGCTATGGGTTGATTCTGCATCCAGTTTTTGGAAATTCTCTAAGAAAGCCTGGGGTTTCTCTTCAATTCATGTAAATTGCAGAAAATCAATTGACTTTGATTTCTTGATGCATCTTACAGATAAGCCTTAAACTAATGAGCTCAGCAACTTCTATGAAAAGTTAAATAAATACATGTACAGTTAGCTGCATTTACAAAATATAAAATAAAGCAGCCAGCACGCTTGAAACTCGATCAATCTTGGTCACTTTGCTTCTTCAAGCCTTGATCGTATCAACTCAGCATTTGCCAATTTGTTAATACTGCAAAAGAAGAAAAGAGAAACATTTTGATCACGTTATAATATTTGTCTTTGTTCTTCTCCCAGGATACATGTATAGATTAAATCCTATTAAAAGTTTTCATACGATGAAGTTTCCTAGTTTCTTATTTCACAGGAGAAAGGAACATATTCTAGCCTCACCAGACAAGCAGATCGCCACTGGATGCCAATTTCTCAGATATCCATTCTGGAACTAGTTGCAACAGCAAATTCAGTTGCTCCTGGACTTCTCCTGCAAAAACATAGAGGGTGAGATCAGTAAAGCCTATCTAAGATAAATAAATAATATACCAACTGAGAAACAATTCGGTAAAGTCTTACTTCTATCAACTATAGCACAGTGGCCAGCAAGTACAATGTGAATAAGCTCCTCTTTTGTGATAACAGAACGCCTTGCTGAATGAAAATATATATGAATGAAATTGAAGAGCCTAGGCAGGCTGGCTATCATTTGGCGCCGTCTCTTTGCCAGTGAGATTGCTGGATCTCTCTCTTCCATTGCTTTATTCTCCTTCTCTTTTATCTGCAACGCATCAATCCTTAGTTTTGTTCAATCAAGAACCTCATATACATGGCTGTGGTTTTTTTCAATTATCAGGTGATGCAATACAAATATTGTTTTATAAGGTCTTCATTATGTGTGTTTGTGTGCGCGCACAATGCATGTGTATGAAACCTTACTAAATGCTAACAACTAGCACAAGAAAGACCTGAGAGCTGCTTTTAGGCTATTTTGTAGCTAGACAGAAGACAAGGACAAAAAGAATGACATCTACAGGGAAATGATAAGATGCTTACCGATTTCCAGACTTCCTTGGGGAGAATACTGAAGTTATCATCATCCTCGAGCTCGCTTTCCATCTTGTCTCTCTCATCCTCAGCCATCTCATTTTTCACAGGGGACTCAAATTTCAAAGACTTGTTTCGAGCTGGACGCCTAACTAACTTGTTTGTTGGATTTATAGAAACTTCATTTGGACTCATGTAGCATCTCTTTTCTTGCGATAAAGCCGGCGTGGAAGCCATTAGCCTAGCAGGAGTCAAGACGAGTCTCGCAGGAGTCGACTCCAAGTTGCTACCTTTCAGGTCCCAAGTTTTCATGTCTATTGTCCGATCTATCTCTTTGGTTGGAGTTGCAGACGGACACGTGAGGGAAGCACAATCCATAGTAATGGTTTGTTTGGGTGATAATTTGATTGGAGATAGAGCCGACTCGGAGTTAGCTTCCTCATCAGAGGAGATCTTGTGTGTTACACGAACAACCGAAGGGAGAAGAGACACACCGACATCAGAAGACTTTGGCTCAATCTCCTTTGGTTTGTCCATAACTTTATGGGAAAAACGCTTGCGGAAAAATGGAGACATATGTGATGCTACCGCAGATTGCTGCTCAGCACTGGATAACAGATTTGAAGACAAAGTGGGAGCTTTAACCACATTTGATTCCAGACTTCTCCGGGACCCGTTGAATGGCTCCAGCAACTCTTCTTCCGGAACTTCATCACCCTGGATCCATAGCATACCTTAATACAGCTCACAACAACAACAGCAAAACCTCAAAAAAAAAAAAAAAAAAGAAGGGAATACCCACTATACACTAGACTTGGAAAGTCTATTCAAGTTCAGTTCCAGTTCTTACTTGAAGGAAATTTGTAGTAGTAGAATATGAGTATTAGTTGAGTTCCAGTTAAACAATCAAGAATTTCCCTTGCCAGCCAGCAAGTTAGATCCTATTCCAATCAGGTGATCGTCATTTAAATTGAAACCTGGGATAGTAACAATCCCATCACCGGAAGCTCCCAAATCATTTTAACTTCAAAAACAGCAATCTACTGCCAAAGGACTCTCCCATATAATACAACAATGTCTGAGTTCTTTAAATTCCTAGCATGTGCAAATAATCATCAGTAGATGTTCAGTATAAAAGCCGTAAATAATTTAATCATAACTGAGAAAGAGCAAACCCAACCTCGGGATGAGACTCGTGAAAATCTATAAGCCTCGACCGGAAAAGCTTCCTCAAAATCAAGTTATTAGTCTCCGACGCGGAACGATTCTCACCTTGAATCGCCTCCTCATTGATGGTAACTTGAAGATCGGGCTTCATAGCACTCAACTTCTCATCAAACACCAGCACCCTCTTCATCTCAATGGCCTCTGGAAGAATATGTTTCAGCTGGGCCAAATGAGACAGCGAAAACCTCCGATCCGTCAAAGTTTCGATCCCGCTGCAAATCTTCGTAAAAGTCGGCATCTGACGCTTCAACTTCAGCAGCCGAATCGCTGAGTCTAAACTATAAAAGAAATCGCACAATATCTCGTACCTGACAAATCAAATTGAAGACAAACGAATTCATAAACATCCAAATGCAGAAAGAATCTTGGAGTTAACATTCACAGCTAAATCTTACTTTTCCGGCAGCTTGGGGGCGGAATTCCCGGCTACTTTCGGAGGTGGGGATTCGGCGGGGAACGATAAGATCTGTTTCCTGGCGGAGGTGATCCGCTTCATCGAGCTTTTGGGTCGGGTCTGTGCAACTTTTCGGATCTCCTTGATTGAAAGTGCGACGCCACGGTTGCGGGCGCGATTGGGGAGGACCCGCGACGACAGCTTCTTTGGTGTGTCCAAAACGGGCTCCGACTGGAGTTCGGAGGTTAGATTCAATGGTTTTTTCGACTTGGAAGGGGTGGCCATGGAAGAAAAATCTGAAGCTTCAATTCGGAGACACAGCGAGAGAGAGAGACTCTGAGGGCAAGGGCCAGGAGACATCGGAGACTATATATATTTCGAGGGATTGCGCGGGAAGCTGAGCTGGCACAGATCCGCGGAAGCTGACACGTATGATTCGCGCCAAATTTTTCCGTTGGTTCCCGCGAGTTCCCATGTTGGCTGGCTAACGATAGAGAAGAAAGAACTTTTATTTTGGGCCTGAGCCCAGTGACGCAGAAGCGCATATAAACCCAACAACGGTCAACATTTAAGCCTGGTTCATGCCAATGGCGTTTCTCCTTTGCAATGGCTATTGGGCATCTTTTCGAATAAACAATCACATTTATTTTTTACCTTATACAAACCCTATACACACTCTTCACATTAATTTCTTTCTCTTACTTGATTGTCTTGTATTGTGTTCCCCAAATTGCAAGACCTATTTGTTGTTTCACAAAATTTTTGATGACTTTTGACTTTTTCTACACATTTTCAAATTCACATAAGCATTGGTTACATGTTGGACATAAATTTTTAAATGATCGATAAAATATGAAATTGAGTAACATGTTATTACTTCTTTGTAAAAAATACAAAATTGGAGGTCCCAACGGGTGGATCATATTTCCAAAGATGCACAGTTTCTAGACCACAAACAAAATCACTAGATAAGAGCACATTTATCATATTAATAGTTGTTTTCTCATTTTGATAGAATGTAACAGCATTAGGAAAATGCTTTGGCAAGGCAAATGTGCGAGGAGTTGGATACATGCATGCACTTGGCTAAAAAGGAATCCAGGAATGTACGACCATGGCCATTTCCTTGTCGCTAATAGCGACGCTTTTGCTATGTATGTGTATTCACTTCAACGCATGCGTAATACACACAAAAAAGACCAAAACGCACTGCAAATAATTAAACATTTTTCACAATACCACTGCATCCAACCCCAAGGTCGAGCTGTTGATCATATCTCATTAATCGAAAAGTTCTTCCACATCATGTTTTCTCATTCACAAAAGTCAAACCCGAAATGACTTAAACAATGAAGAGCTTATTTTGACTTTATCCTTCAAGCTTTTTATTTGAGAAAGAGGGAGATAGCTAGGTTTAAGCAAATCATTCCCATTACAATTACAGATTCAAAGTGTCATTGTTTTGAGTGCTAGTTACAAACGACCAATGCCTGAAATTTGAAATCAAAAGTTAAATTCATGACAATTTCAGTACATATAACTATACAATGAACATAATTATCATACCTACATATATTGTGTGAAATTGTTAATCCATTTGATTATAAAAGTTCTAAAATTATTTTAAACATTTGAATCAAATCTAATTTTTAATCAACTTCAATAACTTAATCTTACATATATGCATTGTACTATTACTATACAGGTATGAAGAGTGTTAATTACCTTGTACCTATTTCCAAGTCAAATTAATATTGCATATATGTCGATAAAGAAATCGTCGAGATCATTCGAATTCTCACCTTACTTTTGTTATGGGCTAGTAGTTTTTTGTTGTTCTGATATTATCACTGATAAGATTGTTTAGGCTCAAGCTAGTCACTAATGTTACAATTTGATATCAAATATAAAAAACCTAACGTTAACCATGAAAAATTGTTAGTTTTGAAATCTTAGGTACTAATGCAACATTTAACAAATTTTTTGAACTTCATTTAATTTACCATTTTCTTTTTCTTGTGTGGCAATCACTGCATCAGTCATAGTCGGAGCTGCCATTGGTGCTAGAGGCGATGTCAGAAAAGGTAGTATTAGACATTACTATTATATATTAAAAAATTATCTTATCAATAAGCAAATGATTAAAAACACATTGAGTTTGGGTTATTTTAGTTTTGAAATATAGTGACTAATTTAAGTATTATTTATGGGGGGACCAGTGACAGATCCGGTGAAGGATAAAAGTAGTTGTTGCACAAAAAATGAAAATAGCATATTATAAATAGTTCCTAAAGTCTATTAAAAGCTAAGTATACCAATATTTCAAAATCAACAATTTTTGTGTTTTTTATTAGGTTTTTAACTATCAATAACATATTCGGTATCAAATATAACATTTGTAGCTATTTTTTGCCCAAATTATAACGTTATTGATGACATCAGAACCATTAAAAATTATTATGACCAAATCAGTACTAACCCATAATTATATTGAGTTTTTTAGTACTTTTTCCAAAGCTTAATTACATGTATGCCAAAAATCTACGGCCAAAGTGCACCAATAGCTCCTAACTTATGTGAAATAGACGAGTTAGTCCCTAAACTTGGACTCAGTGAAAGAAAACCCTCAAACTTATGAAAATAGGACAACTTTGTCCATTTTGCGCCACATCAACCATCCTTCCATGGACTGAACTGCAATATTGGCCCTTGGACTCATTTAATTGTTCAATTTCATTTCCAGATATCTTATACTTATAATTTAGTTACTTAAGTTTATGTTTACTTGATTTATAAGTATAAACTATACATATTAATATTTTTAATTTTTTATCGGTTTGTGTCCATAAAAAACTAGGTGCTTTGTTTTTCATAAATTTTTAATACAAAGTATTTTAGTTTTTAATTAAATAATGCCACTTTACTTAAACAAATTTTGCCTTTACATAGAGTGCATCACCCATGCAATCTACAGCTAGTATATTTTTGCAATAAAAAATACATCAAGTCATTAACTTTATGCAACAAAAAAATACTATTTTAATTAGTGAAACACTAGTTGATTTTTCAATAAAATATAGCAAAAAAGAAACCTAGATATAGGAATACTAGGGTTTTTTTCTTTGTATCTAGTAATTAGCCATTCATTCATCAAATCGTATATTGGGACCTTGAATTTAAACTCACTTTTGTATGCAATTCATGAAAATTTTTTACAAGATTTTTTTTCCTAATTGTTTCATTTCTGTGCATTTGATGGTCAATGATGAAAAAAGTCTAAGCTATGCAACCACCGTTTGATTCAAAGAATTGATCCATATGATTTCATCACCAAAAATCATCTTGTAATATTTGTCCATTTAATCAATGACATCCAGCATCAGTATATTTTTTAGTGCAAAAGATATGCTATTATTTTTAATTTATTTTTTATTACATTAAAAGAGGAAAACTCTAGTATTTTTAAATATATACTAGTATAATTTTGCATTAAAGAATAAACAATTTTTTTACTAAAGGTAGTATTTTTTTTTTTGTTTTTTAAAGTACATGATTTGAGGTTTTTTTTTATTACAAAAATATACTAGCCCTGGATTGGATGGGTCATGTACTCTATTGAAAGGGAAATTTTATTTACTGAAAGTGGTATTATTTAATTAAAAAAATAAATATATTTTGTATTAAAAATACTTGAAAAACAAAGCACCAAGTATTTTTATATTGTTTTTTTAATTTTTTCAATAAAATATTTTTCAAAATTATTGCTTTTGTTAATGTTCTCAATTCCTTTTTTTGTTTAGCTTTATGTATATATAGTTGATTTGTCATTTAAGATTTAAGCAAGGTACATTTGGACAACTTTTTAGATGATTATTTTCATTTTTAATCTTTTTATGTGAATTTAATATTATTTAAAGATTAATAAATCATCTTTTTGTTATCACTTGAGAATTTCTTTACAAGGAATTCATTTTCTCATAAAATTTTCTCATTTTCTTAATTAAAAAGGAGAAAATCATAAAGAACACATGCTTTTGCCTAATAATAATAATGATGATGATGATGATGATGATGCTAAGATATGTTGAAGTGTGACAAGGCTATTTTGTTTTATTTTAATTTTAATATATTACTATGCATCATTCCTATATAAAGTGACTATTGGTCAAATTATCAATTTATAAGAAATACATGAAAAACAATGCACCAAGTATTAACTACACACACATATTGTATTAAAAATACATGAAAACAAAGCACCCGCTTTTTTATAGAAATAAACTGATAAAAATTAAAAATATTAAGATGGGTATTTGATATTATAAAATAAAATAAACATCAATTTAAGTGACTAAATTTTAAGTATAATGTATCTAGAAAGGAAATTAAACAACTAAATGTGTCCAATGGCCAATAGTGCAATTCAGCTCATAGACAGATGACTGATGTTGTGTAAAATGGACTAAATTATCCTATTTTCACAAGTTTGAGGGTTTATCTTCACTGAGTCCATATTCAGGGACTAACTCATCCATTTCTTGCAAGGTCGAGGGCTGTTGGCGCACTTTGGCCAAAATCTATAGTACATAAGAGCGCCTTAGCAAGTTAGCATCCTTTGGCCTTCAATTTCAAATTAAATTTCGTCTAACTACGAGAAAAATGCCACTTATTATAGCTCTGTATACTGTAAGAACAATCTAAAGTAAATTGTAGATATAAATTGATGCTCTCTCAAATATCCCAAATTCTATGTTCTATTTTAGATTTTTATAGCGTTAAGATAAACTTCAATTTATTTATATTATTAGTATAAAATTTTAAAATAATATATATTTAAAAAACTATGAGTATTATTGTTTTTAAATATAATTTTTTTAAAAAAATTATTAGAAAATAATAATATAAATAAATAAAAAGTCAAAAAATTAAATTGAAGAAGACAGCTTGTGACAGAGGTAATACTATTTATAATGTCACTAAGATTTCAAATATTGAATATCAAATTAGTGATAGATGACTTTTCCTGTTTTTCTGGTTAAGATCAATTACACACACACACACACACACACAAAGATATATATATATGCATATAAAAAATTATGTCAAAATAAAAAATAATAAATATTTTGTCATCGTATTTGATTTTTTATGTAACTTTTTCTAAGCATAAGATGAATTTTTGAAGTCATCATTATCGAAAAAATTTCTATTCGCTTATATAAGAAAGTACCCGAGATCATTGGCAAGTGAAAATTATAACTCTAGTTTCATCCCCATAAGTTTGGTTTGATGGTTTAAGCATTAGGGACACCATGGTGAGGTTCATAGTTAGCCCCTAACCTCTCTATTCCATAAAAAAAATGTCACATAAGGCTAATTTAATTTTTTTCCAAATTTTAGAAAAATGGCATTTTCCTTCTCTTATTCAGTGAATACTAATTATATATACTAAATCGGTAAGGGTGATCTGATAGGAATGTGCTTTTTCTGCTACTGTGGTTTTTCCCTTTTTCTTTCATCTACAGTGCGTTTTTACGGTTGTTTTTTCTTCTAGATAAGTTGTTTTTGTTTTTTTGCATTTTTTTTTTGTTTGAATTTTCTTTAGACTTGAGGTGTGTCAGCTACAATACCTGCTCTAGTACGGTAACATTTTTTTTATACACTTATTTTTTTCATTAAGGTTAAGTTTTCTTTTTCCATTTAATTTTTTTATTTTTTGAGATCTAAGACGTTGGGAATAGTGCCACGCTTTGCTAAAGCTTTTTTTGTGCTCATTTTTCTTTTCCTTTGGGTTGTTTTTTCTATTTAGGGTTTTTTTGTTTGGGTTGCTTTTTTAGCCTATATTTTATGATTTTCTTTTGACCTGAGGCATATCAGTTACGCTACCTACTTTGCTACAGTAATATTTTTTTATGCACTTATTTTTTTCATTAGGGTTGATTTTTTTTTCCATTTAATTTTTTTTTCATTTGGGTTTTTTTATACCTAAGATGTTGGTAATAGTGCCACGCCTTGCTAAAGTTTATTTTGTGCTCAGTTTTCTTTTCTTTTGGGTTCTTTTTTCTATTTTGATTTTTTTTGTTTGGGTTGTTTTTTTAGCCTTTATTTTATTTTTTCCTTAAAATATAGGCATAAAAAACGCAAATGCAAAAAAAAAAAAGACAAAAAATACCATAAAAAACTCCCCCAACCCCATGCTTTTTTTCGTTGGCCCAAAATATGTCCAAAGTAAAAAAAGGGTAACATTGCATAACAGATACTCTATTTATGTATAATAATATCTTTTGGTCCTCAAATTTTCAAATCAGGCACTTTTTATTACTCTGCCCTAATAAATACAAAAGATATTTTAAACTTTTACATTTTATGTTTTCGGACCCCAAACTACAAATTAGTTATAAAACTTAATTTTGATTATGACTTAATTTTAAATTCATAATTTTTCACTAATATTTTTTTCACCATAGAATATAGATGCATTTGGTATGAAAAGTTTGTACCTTTGTTGATCAATCTGCAATGAGGTGCAAGTTTTATGCCACATTTGGTTATATATCCATGCATTTTTCATGCATATTAAAATCAATCATTTATTATATTTTCACCATCAATTATGTTTCTTTGAGATTGATCAACTTATGAGTCCAAAAAGTAGATTAATTATGAAAAGTCTTTCCATTGCGGTAAAATAATTGGCCTGCTATAGTAGCTTTTTTTTTTAATGTTTCCCCACTCCTTTTTTCCCCAAACTTGGTTGTTTTTCAAGCCTATTGAGAATACAAATGGTCAAATTATACAATAAGTCCTTCATGTATTTTAGATGATATTTTTCCTTCAAACTTTAAAATCAGTATTTTTTGCCACTTGACACTCGACAGTACTCACTTTTTTCCCTAGCCAAAGGGTGTCTGATTATGCAATAGATCCTCTCTTTGTCTATAATGATATCTTTTAATCTTCAAGAGTTGAAAGCGACATTAGTAACATTAACTTGGCTTACTAAAATAGTTTGCTTACTAAAACAGTTTTTTTTTTGCTATTTTTTTTCTTTTCCTCTTTTTCCCCCAAACTCCGTTGTTTTTTTATACTGTTGAGAACACAAATGGTCAAATTATACAATAAATCTTTTATTTATTTTAGATGATAATTTTTTTCCTCAATCTTTAAAATCAATCTTTTTTTGTCACTCGACACTCACCAAAACTTGCATTGTTCTTTGGCCAGAGGGTGTCCAATTATGCAATAGATCATCTGTTTGTCTATAATGATATCTTTTAATCTTCAAATTTTAAAATTATACATTTTCACCATTTTTTTTTCCAACAAACACAAACTATGTCCTAAATTTTTTTTTCCTTTTGACTCCTAAATATGCATGAGTTATATTCAAAACCTTAGTTTGTGCTTAAATCTCAAACCTAATTGGTTATCAACAATTTTAAAACATTTCAATTTTTTATTAAATTTTTGTAATTGATCATGACTTATTAGTTTGAATAAATGCATTTTTAACTATTTTTACGTTATATAAATGTAATAAGTATAAAAAATTTGTTTCTTAATTGTTGCGGGTCGCTTACTAGTACATACTATACTTGTTCCGTTACATATTTATAAGCATGCTTCTGGAGAAAAAAAAAACCAGCTCTAGTTTCATTAAAAAAAATCTAGTAACATGAGTGATTATAGGATATATTATCTGTAAATTTTTTAATAAGATGATGAGAAGAAAGTAAAAGATCCAATTTTGCTACGTGTAATTCAGCGGAATTTGATTTGGCGTCCGCCGGCCCTTAATTAAATCGTCCTAATTATAGTAAGAAGGTTTTAGGTGAGGATTGAGGATCATGGAACAGGGGGTAGGACAATTATTGACTCTATTTGGCTTAAATGCACCAATGGTCCTCATCAAACTTTAACACTAAGTCCGCTTCAGCCCCTAAACTGCAATTCAGTTCATGTTAGTCCAAACATGAAATAATGATTTATTAGAGTTATGTTTTGCGGCAAAACGTGCACGGTTTATTAGTGACAATAAGCAGCAATTTGGAATCAATTCGATGCTTCTAGCTTTAGGAGGTTCCCTCAAATGAATCAAAGAATACTAGATTATCTATTGTACACAACACATATGTCTAAATGCATACTTCTTTTTATGAAATAATTGATTTTAGGTAAAAATATTTTTATTTCCCTCTCACACGTGCATCTACTCATCACATTTTTGGCTAAAAATACCCTATACACATTTAGGCATATGTTCATAGTAGGAATCCCAATTGTTATGGATCGAGGCTAATATGAACTATGACTAAGTTGCAAAGTTGGAGGTTGAAGTGTGGTGACTTAAAATTTTGAGGGGCAGCTCTTCCGGTTTAGCTAATTAGCTATTCTAGACCCCTTTTTTGTCTGTTTTCGCCGGCGACGGATGTGGTTCTTAATTTGGGAGCCATATTTTAGTTGAGAAGTCACCTTCAATTAATTGCGATTTATGCATAAATTATTTAAAATAAACAGCATAAGAGCCATGTTGAACAACTTTTTTGACAAAGCATTCAACAAAACTATAGTTCGGCTGGCGTTAAAGGCGTTAATGCGTCAAATTTTCAATGGTAAGTTTGATGTTTTAAATTTTAAATATCTAAAATATTAACAAAATTGTGCGTGGTCTCTATGATTTAACTAAAATCCCATAAAAAAATGTGCATTTCAGTGGATAGAGCGATTAATATGTACATAAGAAATTAATAAGTGTACGATGATCTGCTAATACTCCATAATATACAATAACGTGAGTGAGTCGTTGCTGGAAAAAGGGCAGAAGAAAAAAAGAAAACAGTTTGCTTTGTGGCAAAAGAGGAGGTGACAGTGACAACGATAAAAGAACAAAAATTGCCGCCATGTACAGGGAACCATCTCAGCCAACGCAAGTGGATATAAAAATGACATCACTCGCCCACGCAATATTGGGTCCCATACAGCCGCCGTGCGTATTGTGTCTATTGACTTGACTCACGTGACCAATTTGACGGGTAAAAAGAATCATCGGGCCCAAACCTTTAGTTTCTGTCGTAAATTGGTCCTTAACCTCTATTCCATTGCAAATTGGTCTCAAATCTTTATAATTTATTGCATATTGATCCTTAATTTTTGATAAGACAGAGTCAGCAAAATATTAGATTTATAGAGAGAAACATTTGATAGTATAAATATCCAATTAAATTTCAAAAAATAATTTCTACACTGCTTGATTTTATTGAAATACAATTACTAAACAACTTGAGCTTACAAACTCTTATTAATTATCTAATATAAACTTTCAACTTCTATTTTAAAACATTTAAAAATTATCTTCCCTTAAATTTAAATTGTGTCATAATTTTTTAATATTTATTAAACCATTTAAAATATCATTTTTATTCTTTCAATGGGATTTATGTGTCTGTATCGCTAGAAATCAGTGTGCAATGAGTTATATGTTATTAAAGATTTAGGACCAATTATACTATTTACCACGGATTACCCCACCCAGAGAAATGCATCTCCTTTTCCCCGGACGTTGAATTTGGTCCCCTCCCACTCCTCAGACGGGGACCATTGACCATTCTACTCTTCCAATAATCCCTCTCGATTTTCATCAACTCCGCTTCAGGCTTCCGATATTGGTTACAATTTTGAAAAAGGTTTATTGTTTTTATTATAATTTTTTAACTTATCATTTCACTGTAAAGAAGCATTCGGTCCAAGGATTTTCAAAATTTATGAAATTAGATTGTTGAAAAGTAACATCATAAAAATTGAGAATCTATAAATTTACAGTCTATTTTTTTTTAATTTTTGGTTCACAAACTTAGAAAGAATGAAACATTTAATTTGTTTTATATTTGGTTGGAATATTTTTTCATATTTATTTAAACTTTGAGTACAATGTCTAAAATGAAACTTTTAAAACATTATGAAATATTTTCAAATTTTAGGAACAAAAAATGTAGCTTTCTAGTTACTATTTTATAAAATTTTGAAATTTCAGTATGGAAATGTAATAGTGTAAGCATTTGAAAATCCAGAAACTTTTAGTTAAAAGTGATAACTTTGTTATACAAGTTAGGCTTTGAACTATGATATGTTACAAGAAATTGTAGACATCATAAAGGGTAGAGTTAGGGAAAATTTTCAATAAAACAAGGATGAGGTGTACCAAATATTTACTAATATTTGGCAGATTAAAGTAAACAGTCCAGCATTCGCTTTCATACAAAAGAAAAAGAAATCCTGCGGTGCTGAGTATTTTGAAGAAAAAAGTCTTGGATTCTGTTATATAAGCAGTGCACCAGCACCAGAGAGACTGGAACAGCAGCCACACGCGAACAAACAATCAGTTAAGTAGCATGGAACCTCACAACTCGTTCCAATACTCCATCCCTGAGGTAGAAATTTTCCCGGAATCGTGTTTGTTTGGTCCCCGAGAATTCCCATCCTGGGATTGCGAATGGGACCAAACTTTTCTTCAACTCCTCGATTATAATTCTCCATCATCGGAAATAACGTCGGCCCAGAGAAGCTCAAATCCCAGTACCAAAGAATCATGCGAGTCCAATTCCACCTCCGCCGAAGCGGCCAAAGAAGAAGTCACATCGCTCCAACCTGACAAATCGAAATCGTACAGAGGGGTGAGGAAGAGGCCCTGGGGGAAATTCGCCGCGGAGATCCGAGATTCGACCCGGAACGGGGTGCGCGTCTGGATCGGGACCTTCGACAGCCCCGAGGCGGCGGCACTGGCCTACGATCAGGCCGCCTTCTCCGTGAGAGGCCCACTGGCCACGCTCAACTTCCCGGTCGACGTTGTCCGGGAGTCGCTCCGGGAAATGAAGTACCGCTGCGACGAAGGCGGCTCGCCGGTGCTGGCTTTGAAGAGGCGGCATTCGGTAAGGAAGCGGCGACCGGCAGCTGCCAAAACCGGGAGGTCGGAGAACGTGGTCGTTTTGGAGGATCTCGGAGCTGAGTATCTGGAGCAACTCCTCGGCACGTGCGACACTACTGCCACTTTTACAGTTACACAATTAAACGAATAGCGTTTTTCTTTTTTCTTTTTGTACATAGAATCAGTGGTATAATTTAAATGTCTAAAAAGTTACTTATATAGTAAGGAAAATGTCTACTTATTCAGCACAAAAAAGACAGCTGAATTTAGTATTAAAGCATCTGGATTCGATCTTGGCCAACCCCTTTCCTACTTCAAATAAGGTGACGGGACTAAACCAATAGCATTGGGCAGCTTCGTCTCTCTGCTTTTTCTTTTTTTTGTCTTCGCATCGTAATTAAGTTCCAGATCATTTCCGGTATGGTTTTTCAGTTTTCTTTTCTTTTTCTGGCAATTGTGAAAATAGAAGAGATATTGCGATGGATGATGATCTGTCGTATAACGTTCGCATATAACTAGTTGTAATCCCATTTCGTGGACGAATTACTTTTTTCAAAATGAAAATATAATTTAACTATAAACAACTTAAAAACAAACGTTTCATAAGATAAACATACCAATGATTAATAATGAGATAAACAAAACTTTTAATAACTTGTAATCACCAAAAATTAAATTGATTATAGATTTGTCGATCACTACTCAGGATTGCATCTGTTCCACTCTGAGGAATCATATCTCTCCTGGGCAACAAGAGTTACTTCCATTGCCTTTCACTGAGTCTAAGGTTAAGAAAGCAACTTTTTAATTGGGTAATTTCAAAGTTTTGGATCTCACAAAGATTCAACTTGTAGCTTTTAAAAAGTATTGGGGAATAATGGAAAAAAGGGTCACTGATGCAGCCCTGTCTTTCTTGAATGGGGGATTTATGTTGCAACAGGTAAATCAGACCTATATCACCTTGATCCCAAAGAAGGTAAACTATTGATGATTTAAGACCATTAGCCTCTGCAATACCTTATACAGGATCATATCAAAAGTCCTAGTCACCCGTGCTAGATTCATTAGTCTCACCTTTTCAAAATGCTTTTATCCTAAGAAGGAGTATCCAGGACAATATTATCATTACTCGTGAGCTGTTTCATGCTATCTGGCACACTAATAAACATAGCGGAGTGAGAGCATATAAAGCAGTGTTGAAGCTTGACATTCACAAAGCATATGATCATCTTCAATGGTCTTCATTGAAAAAGTTCTTCGAGCTATGGGATTTCCAAACTGCTGGGTACACATAATCATGTAGTGTGTCATGACAGTATTATACCTAGTGCTGGTTAACGGGTGTACAATGCAATGGTTTAATCCAACTGTTGGAATTCGACAAGGCAATCCCCTTTCCCCTCACTTATTTATTCGTTGTGTTGAAGCTATTTTAAGCTCCCTAATTCAAGCTCAAGAGGTAGGGCTTTTCACTTGATCATGTGCAAGTAGAAGAGGCTTATCTATTGGCCACTTACTCTTTACAGATGATTGCTTCCTTTTTTTTCAAACCCACTGATGGGGCAGTTACTCACCTACGAGATATCCTACAATCATATTCAATTGCTACAGGGCAAAAAGTCAACTTCTATAAATCAGAATGGATGTTCAGTACAAATGTTCCAATAATAGTACAGGATGAAGCATGTTAGATTCTCTCTTTCAGAATCAACGATGTCATTCTACATTACTTGGACTTTCTTTTTGCTCAAGATCATAGTAAGGCTTTTTCTTTCTAATTTTTGGTTGACAAGGTGAAACAATGCTTGGCAAACAAGAAAAGCAAATTGTTGAACAATGAGGACCATTTAACATTGATCCAATCTATGTTATCCTCAATTTCAATTTACCTTATGTCTCCCTTTAAAGTTCCAGTGACTATGTTAGACTCATTTTTTAAGTAGTTCATTAAATTTTGGTGGTTAGGATTACATGATAAACAAGGAATCCATATGAAGCATTAGGGCATTATTAAGCTTCCAAAAGGATTGGGTGATCTTTGTATTAAAGATATACATCTATTCAATCATACTTTACTAGCCAAGACTTTTTGGCACATTTTTACAGGTAACCTTAATAAATTGGTTTACCTACTGTTAATAGCAAAATATGGTCCCTTCCACTCTATTTGGCAAGTGAAACCTTTTTCCAATGCATCCACATTATGGTGCAGTTTCATTTATGGAAAGAATCTAATAAAAGACCATCATTTATGGGTCATCGGTAATGGGGTGTCAATCAGGGTTTGGGAAGATGCACAGATACCGAGTATTAAATTGTCCTAACCACAACACTACATAAATCCTAATGTTCAATCTCATGACTCCAATTTGAGGGTGTCAGATCTTATAGATGATTTAGGTCAGAACTGGTCTAAGGATGCTCTTAGACACTATTTTCCCAGTCAGGTCGTTGAGATCATCCATGAAAATCTGTGGTCACTGGATTCGACCAAACAAGATTTAGGAATATGGTTGGGAAACAGTTTGAGAACATTTACAACTAAGCAAGGATATAATCTAAAGCTCTAAAAGCAATCTGCCTCTCTTGTCAATGCTTCTACAAATCCATTATCTCCAATGCCATAACAAAGTTTCTCAATCATTATTAAAAGGGTGTGGGCTTCCAAGTTACCGTAGAAATTCAAAGTCTTTCTGTGCAAATGTCTCCTAAATGTTCTGCCAACAGTTGGTAACCTAGTTGCCCATTCTGGTTTGTCTAACCCTTGGTGTTCACGTTGCAAATTAAGTAAATAGACGACAATCCACCTATTTTGGGAATGCCAAGGTTTAGGAAAGGTCTTGGGAACTTTTTGTGCTTATCCATTAGGGGTGAATATTCAATCATTTGAAACATGGTTGAGTATAACTCTCATAAGTAAAAAAAACATGGGATTTCAAATGGCTTGCTCATATGGTCTCCAGTCTCCACCCTCTGGCTTATTTGGTTAGGCAAAAATGAATGTGTGTTTAGGAACGCCACATTTCATGTCCAATCACTTATTACCCAGAGAGATGTCTTGGTCCAACAAATCATAGCATCTCGGGAATATCAAGCAAGATACACCTTTGTTTGACACATCATATCCGTTATGTTAAACATGGGGATGTAATAATACACCTAATATATCCCAATCCCCGACGATCTTCATTGTTGATGGAGCTTGGCGATAATTCCTAGGACTTGGTGCGACAGTTTAGGTTTGGCAAGGAATATATGGACATCCTATAAAGCACCAAAAAATTCAACTTTTGTACTGCTTATCGGCTTTAGAAGTTGAACTTCAAGTTGTGTTGAAGTCAACGAAGGGCATGGGTAACTTGCATATTACTAATGCTACCATTCTTTTTTATTATGACCAGGTCTTACGAGCTCTTTGACATACCATCCTACTTACGCCCAGCATGGAACACATAGTCCAACAGGTTACAATTCACCTTGACGCTTTCACCAGGTGTTCTGCGATGATTGCTCCAAGAGAAAAAGTTGCCATTATCCATTATATCAATTCCTCTATTCTCCTGTAGTTGTCTAGTATTTGTTTTCTAATTATAAAAAGAAAATTCTGAGAGAGATTTATTGTTTTGACCATTCAATTAAATTTAGTGCAACCATTGACTGAAATTTAAAATTTATGACATATAATTGAAGTTACATACAATAGAAGATGAATCTTTTATTAAAAATTTATTTATTTTTGTTTGCATTATATCTAAATACATATATATGATTAGAAGATTAGGTAAATTTCATTGAGGGTCAACTATCTTATTTTATATTTTTGCAGGCCTTTTTTATTCAAATTATTCTTTTAAAGTCTCATATCTCATATGGTGTATTTGAATTGAGCCTTTCCTACTACATTCATAGTCATATAACAAATGATGACAAGACAATACTTAATATTAAAATAGATCTTGAAATAACAACTTCAATCCCCTAATTTCTTTTAATGATATTGAACTTTAAACTATAATATCTACTAATTACTCCACTTTCTTCTAAAATTCTCCATACCCAGATCCATACCTTCGATCCCCTCATCCCTATTGTTCTTTATGGATCCCTAGTCTACTTCTGGCGGTCTTACCCCCTCCTCATCCTCTGCCTTCATTTTCTTTGACCCCTTGCCTAGCCGTTGCCTAACATTATCCATTGTTGTTGTTGGCTACAACTTCATTTTTTGCCTATCTACATCCATATTTATTTTGTTGTTCTTCCATGAATTAGAGTTCGATCCCTTCCCTGCCTCCCTAACTTGTACATTTGTGCTACGTTCATTGCCACAATCAATGTCAACTACCCCAAGTCCAAGCATAGATATTCTCCATTCACCATCATAAGATTACACTACATTTGTGTCATTTTTTGTATCGGGGCAACTCAATTCCCACTTCTAAAGCATATCATCCATAATTTGGTTGTTCTTCAATTACTTAATTTTCATTGTTTCTTTCTTGGGATTCATTGTTTAGCCAATTCTGAATGATCAATTGATAGTTGTCAAAAGTTATAAACATATACATCATAAATGTATAAGATGTAATAATGCAAAACAAATCCCTCAAGGTTTGATAACACCCGCCCATCCTATTTTGGAAAAATATATAATAGCCCTTGTATTTTTTTGAAACCTATGATTACATTCATATCATTCATTTTGAATTTAAGAACTAGTTAAATAGTGACTCAAATGTCAAACAAAAAATATAGGTAGCGAACAAGAATGGCTGGTCAATCACAATGCTAATACAATGATATTTTTCAAAATTAAAACACACATAGTAACTCATAATATTCAAGCTTTAGTTAACAAATCATTATATTTTGAGCCAATTTATTTTAACTTAAGTCAACTTAATATAAAATGACTTATTTTTTTCATCTTTTTTACCTAGAATCAAATTATTTGAAAGTCAATATTATATAGATGTAATAATTTACTTGAAAGTAAATGTTCATAATATTATTAAATTTTTATAATTTTTGGCATTAAAATTTAATAAAAATTTAATAAAATTATATAAATTATATTTTCAATGAATTATTACATAAACATAATATTGAATTTTAAATAAAATTAGTTCCAGGTATAAAAATATAAAAAATAAAAATAAACTATTTTAGAATAAATTAACTTAAGTTAAAACGAATTAGCTCTTTATCTTACACATTTAGCTAGATGCTAATTTAATCAACAATATATTTCTATTTGACATTTGAACAACTAGTTAGTAAATGTTTGATGTCCATAATGCATAAAAGGATTTTAACCGTTTGTTTGGGAAAACTCAAAGACTAATTACCACACGGGCCTCGTAACTTAGCTAACTCAAATAAGTTAGTCCCTTAACTTGAACTCAGTTTATATTGGTCCTCTAAGTTGCAACTTTGTATATGTTAGCTCTTTAACTTTTCAACTTATCACATTAGTCCAGCCACCTGATATGGTCATAACGTCATCACCTATTTTGGAATGTTTAGGAACACTAGGCATTAAAATGAAAAAGAAGGAAAACAACATGGATTAATGTAGCATTTAGCAAAAAAGATATTCTAATAGGCTAAAATGATGGTTCCTTATCAATTTAGGATAAAGAAAAATTTTTTGAATAGCGTCTGGGTGCAGGCCATTTATAGTTAATTTTGTAATTTCTTTCATTGTTTTTAGTCCAAAGTTGAAGATAGTTTTTTTCCCCTCATAATTCACTTTAATTCAAATAACTTGTTTTCTACTTGATATATTAGTTAACAAAAAAAGTTGATAAAACCTTTAATTCAACTAACATTATTCAACCCACCGATGATTCTTTCATTTACCTTATGTTTATGATAATAACAATAATAACATTTTCGTAATATATGATAATAGTAATACTTAATTTGTCTATATCAAATCTCTGGAGCATTTTCCATTTATAGCAATTAATTTATTTTTTTTTTTAATCTCCAACACCTTGGTATACAAATGCAAAATTTTTACATACATATGATAATTGAAAATATATAATTTCTAATTTTTTTTTAAATCTATCAAATAATAGCATAAATATTTTTAAGTCAAATTTAAGTAAAAAAAATGAGAAATGTAGCAAAGAAAATGAAACAAAGGTAATGTTAATTACGCCCAAAAAGAAGATTACTTCTCCCACATTCTTTGCTTAATAATCTGGGATGTCGAGAGAGTAGTATTTATTGTATATAATTATACGCACCTTTCATATCATTACTTAATAAATTATATTTTTTAGGTTCTAAAATTATTTATTAGTTTTGAGATATCATTTAATAAATTTTAATATAAATAGAATTATATATTGTCATTATGATTACTACAAAAATTTTAAATACAAAAATATTAAGAACAAATTTCTTAAAGTATATATTCTATTTTTTTCTAACAAGCAATTAACTAATTGTTGAGTAGCAATGAACAACTACCTATTTTATTTTAAAAAATTACATATTATAAGCCAAAAAGCATTCTTCGGCAAAAAAAAAAAAAAAAGGAAAGAAAAAGATTAAAAATATCTCTCATGGAAAAAATAAAAAAAAATCATATCCCATACTAACACAATCCCATGCCGCACATTTTAAGTTGTTGGACTAACTCATAGTAAGTTGCAAAATTGGAGGATCACTGTAGAATAAGTTCAAGTTAAAGGATTAACTTGTATGAGTTAGCCAAATTAATGGGCCACTTGGCCAATTTGGCCAAAACTTGATGGGGCATATGATATATTTTCCAAATCAATATGGGAAAACTACAAGTTTGACTAAATATGAGGAGTTCTATCATCATGAAATACAACCGTTAATTAAACAAGAGAAAAATTTTGATTTAGCATATTTGTGTATGAAAAAAATACTTTATTATGAGAGATCTCCACTGTAATACACACACACACACACACACATCTTGAAAAGATTAAATTTCATTGTCAAAAAAAGTACACACCCAATGACACACACACACACACACACAACACACACACAGACGCGCGCATTATAAGTGATGGCCATGGGCCTCATCGTTTAGAGTCATGGTGACTGTTGGAGAGACTTCTAGGAGGAAGAACGCTTGGAGGATGGTGCGCCCAAGGGAGAGTACCTGAGATGCTCAGAAAAAGTGGGTTAGGAGGCCCCCGAAATGTGTTTCCGGGGGGGGAGCCTCCGACGCCCAAGTCAGTGGTGGCTGAGAAAAGGCAGAGGAAATAGCACAAAGGGGGCTGAAAAGTCTTGCCTGGTAATTTTCTCAGAGTCTGGGAGTCAGACCTCTTGCCAACCAACCTCATGCCAAGTATTTATTTCCTGGTATTTATAGGAGTACCTAGCCCGTTCAGATCGCGACACGTGTTCGGTCGGATGTTCCCTGAGTTTCTGGGCGTAGGGGACAGATAGCTGGTAGCAGGTTGCCTTGAGCCTTGTGCTGAGATGGGCCATGATGTGATTTTGATGGCGTCAGCGTGCCAGAGCGCCTATTGAGGCGGCTTTATGACGTCTGTGAAAGGACGTGTCAGAGGCTTCCTTAAATGCTTCCTTAAATGCTCCTGCCGTACTCCCGAGGTCTCTGGGCGAGGTCGTCCTTTGGTACGGACGGTGCCTCTTCGGGAAACACGCACCCAGTTCGGGGGATCCCTTCTTCAGGGAGTTCCGCCTTCGGGGAGATCATGTTCGGCCCGCAATAGCTGGTGCCTCTTTTCCTTAGGCGATCTGTTTACAACCTCAGGGGGGCAAGTAGTATCCTCAAGTTTCCTGGCGTGCCGGGCTCGGAGCTCTTCGGCTATCTCCCGAGGTGTATGATCTTACCTTTACTCGGGTAGCGCCAGTCTCTTCTGGCCATTCTTGTGGCAGGGAGTTCGGCCAGATAGAGACGATAGCCTTTGGCTATCAACAAGATAAATACACAAGCAAATTGAAAACATCCGCTGCAAAAACATTGTAATTGCTAGTGTAGAGCGATTAAGCAACTACTACATGGAGCGACTGAAAACACTCAGTTGCTCCATATATGGGAAGTATAAATGAGAGGCTAAAAAGACAAGTCACTCCACCTATTTCATTTTTTCAATTTAATTGTTAATGCCCTTTTTTTTAATTTAATTGTTAACTAGCTTTAATACCCGGCGTTGCCTCAGGAGTAAAAGTACAAACCAATACACTTGTAATTAAAAAATAAAACATCATAAAAGAATACCAAGTAGAACAATATATAGTTTAACAAAAAAATGTTATTACTGTATGACATATTTGAAGGGTCAAACATTTATCAGTGTAACATATTGTTTATTATATTTTTCGTGATTAGATTGCGTACTCAAGTTGATTCAAAATAGTTAGCAGTGGGCAAATCTCCATTTTATCAATTATACCAAATTAAGAATATACACACTCACACATATACCAAGGCAAACGTAATAGTAAGTGAAACAGAAATATTTTTAGTCGTATGACATATTTCAAGGAACAAATATCCATCAATCCAACGCATCCATCACTCCAGTGTGTTGTCGTTTATATCTTTGTTATTATCAATGGTTGCATCATTGAGTATCCTGTTTTGGAAAAAGAAAACATAACTAAAAACTATATGCATTCGCCAATTACTAAAAAATTATAAGCAAAATAATAATCAAATGAGTATTACCTACTACTATGATCGGCATCTGCAGTGTATCCAGCATCATCTTTGGTTATTTCATATATAGGATGATTTTGAAACCTGACCCTATTATATAGAAAATGAGTTATAATTCGAACCTACAATTTAAATTTAACAAAATCATTCGTCACTTGTTCAATCTACTTACAATATTTCTGCCACATCAATAATCTCTGCTATCTCTGCATCTTGAGAATCATCATATATGAATGAGCTGTTGAGTGGTCCAATTGATGGTGCTTCTCCGCACATTGACTTACTGAAATGAGATGATGTTATTTATCTATTTATAAGCAAAAAGTTATATTAAGTATATAATATTTTGAGAATGAAATATTTAATACCTGGTAGATATATCAAACCTTTTTGATGCATTGACATCTATTTCTAAGGTGCTGCCATTAAGATTTATGTCAACAGGTGTTCTCATTGATCCACTGCTTAAAAAGAAACTAAATGATTTTAGGTAAGAGGGAATAGTAATATTGTCATCACATAAACTATAATAATACATATCACTTAACCTTATATGATGATGGTGTTTTGTTTCAAATGAATTCAATGATGAGGGAGCGGCATCAATGCGTTTGGTGACAGAGTGTCGTTCTGATGCTAACTGAAATTAATGAAATCATATTATTGTATATAAGAAAAATTATAATACCATCAACCTGTTGCAAATAAAAAAAATCTTATTGATACCTGTGATATAAGATTCAACAATCTGCGACTTTTTTTTCATAGTCCACATTATGAATTTTCTTCACAGTGAATCCAGAAGAATGATTTTGAAAGTTGAACTCAGTTAATTCAACTTCCCACTTTAATCCCTTCAAGTGTCTCATATATTTTACTTTGACCTTCAGCCTATAAGTAAGTGATGATAAGTAGAGACAGTGGACATCAAGCACAAATAACATTATAATGTAATGAGAGAAAAAAACTTTTTCAAATAAAAGCAGAATAAAGAAATGTATATCTTCAATAAGCATACGGTTGTATTAAGGGCGTATAATGATTCAGCTGGAGATTGCAGCAACCCAGAAGCTACTTTATCAAACATCACAAAACGGGTTTCACAAGTAGTGTCTGCAACGTATAACTTAACTTTGTACCTGTAAATATACAAAATAAAAAAGAAGTAATGTTAAAAAAAATATTTATAAATAAACTGTTACATATGTTTTAAGGGTGAATGAAATTATTTGTACCGTATCGTTGCTGTATGGGTCGTTCTCTTACAATGTTCGCAATAAAATTGTTCACCATGAGTCACTACCTTTTTCAAGCATATTTTGCATCCAATGTACCACCAAGGAAACCTTTCATCGACACCCATAATAGTTGCAAGACAATTGAAAGTTTTAAACTGAAAAAAAATAAAGAATACATTTTTAGCTTCTTATGATATTTAATGTAATAGTGACTCAAATTTTAAAATTGTTACCAATGATTGACCACTTCTACGAATTATCTCAAGTCCATGCAATGTGATACGTTGGTGCATTTCAGGTGACACATTTGATCTTACATGTTCCTGATCAACCTTGCCCAATTGTATATCAACATTGCCAATATTTGGTATGTATTTTTAAATAACATTGGCATTAAAGAATGAGAATGGAATGGATATGCATGTCTAAATTATAAGTCTTCAACAGAAAATGTAATTAAATTGAAATACATACGATTGCAATAAAAGAAGAGCCTCTGGGCTCTGAAGATTAAAGTAAACCTTCGTACCACATGTTGAATACAGATAATAACGACTTCTAATATACAACAATAGCTTAACATTAGTATATGTGTCTTAAATATTTTTGAAATATAATAAATTGAGCATATATGACATATGTGCAAAAAGGAGGACATAAGTTCCAGTTATAACAATTATCAACTGTTGAGTGGAATTCTCTTGTACTGCATTTTGCATAAGGTCAACATTGTCCCCAAGCAATACAATTTCAATGTCTGCCCCACTGAAAAAATAGAAGTGTTATAGTTTATTATTGTTAAGTTTATGAAATAAATACCACTTTAAGTAAAAATTACTAAAACCTGAGATTTCGTAGCCACGCAGATAGTTTTTTTGACATTCCCCTACCATCATTGTTATTATCACATAATGGTTCAACCTTAAATACTTTTCCAATAATATCTGCAAATAAATGTAAATAAAAAACATAGTATATAATAGGAAATACAAAATATTAATTGATAAAACTCATATATGTAAGAAATTATGTATAACAATTACAAACAGTAACAATTACCTGTGCAATTAGAGTTCTGAGGGTACCGAGATGAAACATTTGCATACTCCACAAACTCAAATTTTTGCCGAGCAATACTATCAAAATCATTTTCAATGGGTTTAATTGATGTGTACTTCGTTAAGAATATTTTTTGAAGGCATGAAACTGATCGCCAATAAGGGGATGCTTTTGAAACATTGAAAGTTCTTAATGAAATAGACGCATCCTTCCTTTAAAAGAGAACGGTACTTCATGACATGTTCTCTCGGTATACGAGCACAAATATGATCATTCTACAAATATATCATAAATATAACCATTAATATGTATACATTGTTGAAGATTAGACTCTTTAAATTATTTAAAAATGACTGAAAATTCAAAATACTTACATTTGAGTCCAATAAAATCATCTTAATACCTAAGAATGAACCATCCTTTATGTTTACTGCATCTCATAATCGGATAACTCGAACCTTTAAACACTAATTGTATCCAATCGGTGAAAGGTGTTGAATAAGATGGTATTGTTGCTGCATGAGTAACCTGAAATAACATGATTGTTAGTTCTTTAATAAGAATGAATATATAAAGAAAACATCAATACATAGACATGACGTATAATCATATATAATGTATAAAAACTACCAATAGCTTCAAGACAGGGAATTACTTGACCATGATCAGATTTGATGTTGGTACAACCGGTCAAATACTTCGGAGTAAACAATATTTTTTGTCAGTGAACAACCAATTGAAGGAGTATTATTTATTAATACATGGAAACCATCTGGTGATGTAACTCGAGACGCAACAACATATAATTGCCTATGACAGAAAACTGGTTCTGGAAGATAGAGACCAACATGTTTGAAAGTTTGTCCTTGGCTCTTATTTATTGTCATCGCGAAGCACACCTTTATAGGAAATTGTTTGCGTGACAGCTTAAATGGCAATTTTGTATCTGATGGTACCATTTCTATCCGTGGTATAAAACAACGATGTCCAACATGACTACCAGTAAGGATCTCACCTTCAATAACCCTTGAAGCCAATTTTGTAACAATCAATCTAGTCCCATTGCACAATCCATTTGCTTGATTTATATTCCACATCAAAATAACTGCCACACCAACTTTTAATACCAATATGTGATTTGGTAAACCAGAAAACTTTAGAGTGTTTAAGTACTCAACTGGATACAATTCAATTTGAGCCTCGGCATTCTCAGAGGTGGGAGAAATACGATCTGCACTGAGATAGGTCATAACATCTCCTGGCAATTGTGACATAAGATGATCATTCACATCATCAACAATTTCATTTTTTGTAGCAAGTATCGCCCTCTCTGTTAAGTAATCCCTATCATTAATTCTCATTAGTAAATTTGGGTATGTTGACCCAATGATTGAATCAAGTGGATCTCCAATGATTGGGATTAAGTACTTTTCAGGTATCTTCAACCATGTTGCATCTTCTTCATCATCAGAAAGTTTTTTCAATGGCAATGTGCCTTCTCCTAATTGCAACAGCCAATCAATGAATAAAATAACATCAGGAGAGGTAGAGTTCTGTAAGCGCATGTTTTGAGTGAGTGTATGGACACAACAATGTGACCACAAATAAGAAGAGCACACTGAAGCTGCTACAATATCACCTCTGCTTCCGTGAAGGATTACAGGGAGTATCTGTCGAAAATCACCTCCCAAAACTACAGTTTTTCCACCAAATATATGTGATCCAGCAGAAGGATCATAGGAACGCATGAGATCACGAAGTGAACGATCCAACGCTTTAAAAGCATGACGATGTGCCATTGGAGCTTCATCCCAGATTATCACACTCGCTCGACATAAGAGCTCGGCAATTGGGGTTGAATGTTTCACATTTAGATATGAATCTTTGTCTAGATTGATTGGGATCTTCAAACGTGAGTGGGCAGTTTTACCCCCAGGAAGAAGTAAAGCTGCAATACCGGATGATGCAACTGCTAAAGCTATATTCCCTTCAGATCGCAAGCAAGCCAAAATCGGCTGCCATAGATAAGTCTTCCCTGTTCTACCACTTCCACATACAAAAAAAAAACCACCATTAAAATTGTCAACAGATCTAAGAATTGAAGTATATACTTCACGCTAGCCTGTATTAAGTTTGGCAAACAATTCAACATGTTCAGCTAACAATAATGGTCTGTTATAGCTTAGTTCCTCCATAATCAAAGAATTTGATTCCATTACAACCAGGCTTGTATCAGGGTATGGCATACCTTCAAATTCCTTCAAAGTACGACCCATTCTATTCATCAACTTCTCAATCTCATATAAAGCATAATTATGCAACTGGCTTGTTGACAACATAAGGCTTGCATCATTATGAATTCTGCGTTGTGCATGTAAAATTCCATCTGACAATGCTTCTGCATGTTGACTTCATAATGAATGTGGTTCAACCACCTGAAAAAATAATAATAATGTAACAAATAAATCACGCAACTGATTTCCCATTGCCCACTCAGAAGCTGTTCGAAGTGCCTCATGCCACCCTCCAACACCCTCCAACAATCCTAAAGCGAAACATGCATCCCTAAATGTTGAATGCAAGACTCTATTAACAGTTCGCAAATCCTCATATGACTTTGGACCTCGAACAACATTTAGTAGCATCCTCAAATAGTATTTCTCCCTTGCTGTAGGGTGTACATAATACAGCCGCCCAACACTTCTGCCTTTTGATCTTGCCGTCCACTTTTTAAGTTGTCTATTCCACACATATTTTGTTGGAAACTCAACATATGTTAGCAACCTTGCAGCTTCATCAGTCTGATTACACAACATCCATGCTTGGAACTTTGTAACACTATCTCTCTGCCTTTGTACCACACATTGGATATCATCATCTGCTTTATACAAGATATTTTGTTCATCAGGAAGGTGGAATGACAGACGTTCAACTTGTGGGTCATGTCGGTGGATGAAAAATCCAAAGATCCTCCAACATGCTTCCGATGTTGATATATACCGACAATCCATATACTGTTTGATCTCATCGACATGTGCAATTGAGTGTCTATTGTCTGAAGTCTGTTGAATACCATTGCTTTCAATGACAACAGTGGAACGATCAGAACCTTTATGCATGTACTTGCATAAATACTTGACGCACATATCCCTATTTGTCTTCTCCACACAGACATGACAGTCATGTTTAACAACCAAATCAACATTATAAGGCACCACCCAGCCATTGTTAAGTTGAATTCCATTCTTAACAATAGGATGTCTTGTTGAACGATGACGGTAAATTGGATAATCGTCATCTTTTACAGAGGTCTCATGCTTCAATAAGCGTGGATATCGTTTCTTGCACTTTCCATTAACCATACAACGGCACCTAGGATTAGCAATCCCACATGGTCCATGAACCATATGCCTCGAAACAGCATCATATCCAATAGGGTCCTTTTCTTTGTCAAGTAATTCAGCTGATACAAAGCGGTCAATAGCATAAGGGTCCCTAATTTTGTCTTCAGGATGTAGGAAAAGTGCAATATGCGCATGTGGTAAGCCACATTTTTTAAACTCAATAGTGACAATTACTGCACAAATTGGTAGTTTAAGATTTAGAATTAAATTAAATTATGTAAATAACAAAATTATTGGGTTTTTGGTGTATGTAAACATTACCCCCAACGCATCTTCCAAAATGCAATTGCTTTGCTATATCCTGAAGTAATGAATATAGTTTCATCTCGAACACATGAGCCACAATATCTGGTCTGTCATCAGATGTTTGTCCTGGGATAAGCTCTAGGAATTTAGTTATCTCATTCCATTTTGGATTACAAGTCATTGTAATGAACAAATCTTGATGCCCAAGCCACTTGCATATAGCCATCGCATCTTGATAGTTCTGTACCATATACCGTGGCCCACCAGTAAAAGACGATGGCAATATGCAAGGTTTGCCTGTACGAGACGCATTAATGTCACCCCTGTTAATCGCATCCTGTAGCCCATATAAAACCTCACAGCGGAACTGATCTTGATGCCCCCTAATCAAGCAGAACCGTTCTTCCAAAATACAACAATATGCATAAACAATGTACTGCTGGAAAAGTCTACCGCATTTGAGAATGATAGAATAAACAAAGTGGCGTTGCTGCAACTGAAAGGCATAATACTCCCTCATAGTCACCTTATTTTGAGATGCCCCATTAGTTCTCGTATCTCGATGTGGAATTTCATTCCAATATCCATCAGCGCCATTGGGTACAGCAAGTGGAAAATGTAACGCCATAAGCTTTGGGTGCAAAACGTGGATAGTCCTTACACCATGTTCATGAGTGAATACCACAATGTCATGCCTATTGCCTTCATCCTCATCTAACCCAAATGTTAAAGCAGCAACCTCTCATGACTCCGGCAAGTTATACCTACGGCCATCTCCGGATCTAGATGTCAATAATCTTAAATGAACAGGAAGGTAATTAGATTGTTGGTGCATATCACGTGCTCTTCTAAACTTCTTCACCAGTTGATTGTTGTCATCAAACATCTGCGTTAATCCATCAATTATTTGCCTATCAAAAGCATTGCCTTCAGCATTTCCAAAGCTCCTCAATCGGTTATCTATTTCATGCTCAGTATCATATATGTATAGCTGTGCAAATCTTGGGCGATCCTCATTTGATGGCACCAATGAACCAATTTTATGATAATTCTCACCTTTAACTCGGAAAACATATGGACCGCCACCATCATTTATGCGTGTGTCAATCTGCCCACCAGTAGAAGTGAATGAAAATCGGCAATTGAATTCCCGAATGTGGATACATTCGGCTCGATTAATTCGAGCATCCATCACTATTTGGTCCATTCTTCAAGTTTACTCAACCAATTGAAAATTGGATTGCAATGGTAATAAGTGCATAAATAAATTGGAACACAAGAACATGTAGTCACTATTTATGGAATTTTGGTTCCAAATGTTTTAATCATTTCATAATTGAAATGATTATATGATGTTATAGATTTAACAATATTCATATTATAATATATAACCTACTGAAAGAAATTATTGTCAAATCACTTACTATGATGTGCATAGTAATAGTTTTTTTCATTGCATTTTGTAAAATAGATTTTTTGTCTAGAGTTTATTTATACATATTATTATTACCTTAACAATAATCACATTGAAAGTTCATTTTCAAAACAATTGATTTTTTTGCTAAAGTTAATTAGTGTTGTTATTAATTTGTTGAATATTGTATGTATTTGTGTTTATTTAAAATTTATTCCAGATAAGTTTCTTTAAAATTATCTGCATTTAGATAAGTAAACTTTCATATCATATATATTCATTCACGTTGGGAAAAACTTAATTGACCAAAATTTTATATTCAAAGACCTTATAGTAGAACAAACTTAGTTCATACTTTTAAATTTTATAAAAAATTTATTGTATTTGAGATATTATTTAATAGGGGTAGCATGTTTTACGCAAAAAAAAAATAAAAATAAAAAAAACTTTAGTGATAATCTAGAAGCCGTAGTCATTAAAGGTTAGATTATAAAAAGAAATATTGTCAAATCACTTACTCACGTGCATATTAATAGTTTTTTCTCATTGCATTTTTTAAAAGAGATTTTATTTCTGGAGTTCATTTACACATACTATTATTACCTTAACAATAATCACATTGAAAGTTCATTTTCAAAACAATTCAATTTTTTTCCTAAAATTAATTAATTTTGTTATTAATTTGTTGAATATTATTTGTATTTGTGTTTCTTTAAATTTTTTTTCTAGATAATTTTCTTTAAAATTATCCGCATCTAGATAAGTAAGCTTTCATATCATATATATTCATCCACATTAGGAAAAATTTAATTGACCAAAATTTTATATTCAAAGACTTTATAGTAGAACAAACTTAGTTCATACTTTTAAGTTAAAATTTTAAGTTGGATAAAATATTTATTGTATTTGAGATATTATTTAATAGGGGTAGCATGTTTTACACAAAAAACATTTTAAGTCCCTTAATATAATCATTATACGAAATTTTCAAATTTCTCTTTATTTAATGTTTTATGATAATTTATTTTATTTAAAACTCATAAATGCACGAAGTTGATCCAAGTCGAATCGAATAGAGCACGTTAAGTATTATAATTTTAATTTAGAATGTTGTGCGTGGAAAAATCTTGTTTAGGTGAATTAAGATAAAATAATATTTTTAATAATGAACATAAATTTTAAAATTAGGATTTTTAAATATAGTGAAGTCATTAAGTTAGCACGGTTCCCTATAATTCAAAGATTCTTCCTGACCCTTCCATTGTCTACTTCTCTTCTATTAACGCCAGAGACCATATCCACTTCTCTTCCATTCTTCCCCACAGATCGATGATAGATCGGAGCATCATTATCGCTCATCGTCTCCGGCTCTTCGATTCCTCAATTTTTATCCCAAAAGGTGAGCTTTGAATCTCCTTCCCTTCTTCGATTTGGGTTGTTTCCCTTTTCTTGCTACTTCACTTCTCTCTCTCTCTCTCTATCGGATCTCGGTAACAAATTTTTGTTTCTTTGTTCTTTGTCTAGAGAAAAGCAAAAGTCAGGAGAATCGGAAAGGAAAATGGACGATACGGAGCCCATTTTCTCCCAAGTCATCGTCTCTGGCATATCACTTCCTCAATTCTTATCCCAAAAGGTGAGCTTTGAAGATCCTCTTCGTTTTGGGTTGTTTCCCCTCTCTTTTCACTTCACTTATCTCTCTCTCTCTCTCTCTCTCTCTCTCTCGATCAAATCTCGTTAACAAATTTCTGTTTCCTTTTTTTTTTTGTTTGGCGAAAAGAAAAAGTCGAGAGAATCAGAAAGGAAAGGGACGACACGGAGCCCATTTTTGTTGAAGATTTCAGTTAAGTTCTCTGGATTTCTTCCTTGCAAGGTTCGGTAGTTCTATATGATTCTTGTTTTCTTTTTTTTTTTTTGGTTTAGTTTTCCCCTCTTCGTTTTGGGTTGTTTCCCCTCTCTTTCCACTTCAGTTATCTCTCTCTCTCTCTCTCTCTCTCTCTTTCTCGATCGGATCTCGTTAACAAATTTTTGTTTTTTTTTTTGTTCTAGCGAAAAGCAAAATTTGGGAGAATCGGAAAGGAAAAGGGATGACACAGAGCCCATTTTTGTTGAAGATTTCAGTTAAGTTCTCTAGATTTCTCCCTTGCGAGGTTCGGTTGTTCTGTATGATTCTTGTTTTATTTTTATTTTTGGTTTAATTTTGGTTTGCTTGATGTCTCAGAATCTGCAGTTCAGAATTGGAATGACGAATCTATTGTCTGTTATGGATTTTTAGAGTTTTTTTTTACCCATTAAGCATTTGTTATCAAGAGAACTGCAGGTATTTCTGAATTCTAAGAAAGCATATTATTTTTTTTATTTTTCATGCATTTATTTAAGTGAACTCTAGTATCATAATTTCTTTTTGTTGTTGTACAGCTATATTTGGAGAAAATCATAGAGCTCACATTGAATAGGCCAGACTCGGGACTTCACCCTCTAGTTCCTTATTTTACTTGCTTCATTGTAGATGAGGTAGTGATAGTGATTAAAAAAAAAAAATTCATATCACCTTATGGCTTATGTTCTGTTTTAGTAAGAGGGAAAACATGTGATGACTATTATGGGCTGAACTGTCTCAATTTTTAACATGCTGGAAGAAATTTACATAGTCTGCCTGATTTGTTTGCCATGATTCGTGTTTTTAGAAGCCTTCTTCAGAATCCCCACATGCATATAGAACCTTATGTAAGTATTCCATACTAAGCCGAGTGCTTGTCTTTTTCTCTTTAAAATGTTAACCAGTGATGTATTTGTAGTGATGGCTTTGAAGTAGAGACATATTACTAAGATTTTATGAGAGTCAGATTGATTGTCCTGCTTTTAAAAATTGACTAATTAAGTTGAAGGTTTCGGGCTTCGCTAAAGCTATTCTAACTTATGCCTGCTACCATGCAAACTGAATATTGTTAATAATGTTTATCTTGCAGAATTAATTTGTCCTGATTTTCATCAGTTACACCAATTGATGCCTTCCATTCTTACCTGCCTGGTTGGGAAAGGATTAAGGCATAAACACACTGAGAATCATTTTTGTGCTCAGAAATTTTTCAGCAAAGCTAGTATTGTCAATTTGCAAAAGGTAATAGTCTTATATCATTCCTTTAGTGAAGATCCTATCTTGTTAAATTTGATATCCTAGTTCATTATATTTTAAGGGAATTTGCCTCTGAAAAAAATTTGCAAGTACAACATCTGCTCCTTAACTTCTTCTTCTTTTTATTGTTATTTCAAAACATATACTAAGATTTTCTGAGAGTCAAATTGATTGTCCTGCTTTTAAAACTTGACTAATTAAGTTGAAGGTTTGGGGCTTCGCTAAAGCTATTCTAACTTATGCTTGCTACCATGCAAACTTAATATTGTCAATAATGTCTATGTTGCCTAATTAATTTGTCCTGATTTTCATCAGTTACACCAATTGATGCCTTCCATTCTTACCTGCCTGGTTGGGAAAGGATTAAGGCATAGACACACTAAGAATCATTGGGAGCTTAGGAATTTTTCAGCAAAGCTAGTATTGTCAATTTGCAAAAGGTAATAGCCTTATATCCTTCCTTTAGTGAAGATTCTATCTTGTTAAATTTGATATCCTAGTTCATTATGTTTTAAGGGAATTTAACTCTGAAAAAAAATTGCAAGTACAACATCTGCTCCTTAACTTCTTCTTCTTATTAATATTGTTATTCAAAGGATAAGTGTGTTTGCAACATATAATATTTAAAGGATTGAATGTATATTGGGATTAATCTGTAATGTATAATGGCATATCCCATGAATTAAGTGTTAGCCTATTAAAGGATTGAAATATTTAATACAAATCGAGTATACTTACTAAGTAAATTATAATTTATCATGGTCGCATATGTAATGTATAATAGATTATTGTACATAATCAGCTTTCTTAATAAATAACAATATTGTAAAATAAGTATTAAAATTAGTATAACTAACAAAATAGTAAATATTGTGAAATACAAATTAAAATAATTAATCCTTTAGCCTTATAATAGTAGTAATAATAATTAAAATAGAGAAAAAGTAAAACTTTTCAACTTTTTATTAATGTTTTATATAATTGTGTGTGAATTATACAAAATAATTGTAAAATAAAGATGCATTTAATATAAGTTGTTTACTATACTTACTAAGAATAATACTAAAAGTATGCAAAAGACTAATGTTTTATTGCACGGATAACATATATAAAGTACTGAAATCTAAGACCTAAGGCTAGTATATGTTTTAATCAATAACTATCATATTATCTCTTCCTCCATGAGTCACCTCTGAGATTTGATTCTGTAGGTTCCTTATCTGCTTCCTTAATTTTGCATTCTCCTTCTCAAGTTGTCTTTTCTCCCACAATAACCTCATGTTCTGATTGTTAGATGAGTTTAAATTAACCACCAACCTTTCAAGGTCTTCATAGTTTGCATCAATTATATCTATCTCATAAATATCCATGATTTCCCTGATTGCAACCCGACCAGCACTTTCATTTGCCTCCTTTATGGTTGTCTTTGGTTCAGTGCTCCTAAATTGTTGAATCTTTTTTCCCCCATCAACCTTGAATTCTACTTTGACACAGCCATTGTACAGGCCATCCATTGTGCGCTTGGGACGATATATAGGATTAGGCATAGACTCTTGTTTAGTGATTGAGTGAAGTAGTTGGACAAATGAAATGTTTATGTCATCCATATTCTGCAATAATGAACACTTAGAATTAAAAAACCAAAAAAATTGTACTTCAGATTTCTATTAATCAGCCCCAAAATGTCATCCATATTTATATGGGATTTTCATGTTGATTGCAGGAGGATGTTTATTGGGAAACTGTTCATTAAGTTGTTTATTTCATGTTTATTCTGAGCTTGTTTGATTATGGCGATGACATTGATAATCATATTATGAGAAAGAAAAAAGACATATAACTGACATGAATCTAATAGATTTAAACTTGAGTTAAAATCTATATAAAGTATATACTAATGTAATATTATATATGGCAGAACTTGTGTTGGCTGTAGTTTAAGATTGAATTATTGACAACAATATTGGATAGATTAATTTCATTTGTTTATTCTGAGCTTGTTTGATTATGGTGATGACATTGATAATCATATTATGAGAAAGAAAAAAGACATATAATTGACATGGATCTAATAGATTTAAACTTGAGTTAAAATTTATATAAAGTATATACTAATGTAATATTATATATGGTAGACCTTATGTTGGCTGTAGTTTAAGATTGAATTATTGACAACAATATTGGATAGATTAATTTCATTTGTTTATTCTTAGCTTGTTTGATTATGTAAAGTGATGACATTGATAATCATATTATGAGAAAGAAAAAATACATATAACTGACATGGATCTAATAGATTTAAACTTGAGTTAAAATTTATATAAAGTATAAACTAATGTAATGTTAAATATGTCAGGACAATTTTGGGTTTTTAAGCATTCATTTGTTCATGGATATGATCCTGATTTATAATCATATTGCAAAAGGCATAATAGACATATCATTAACATGGATCTAGTAGATCAAACAACAAACTTGATGTACATGATGAGCAAAACACAGCCAAGTATTATAATAAATATGGTACCTCAGAACTACTTTGGTTGGTTCAGGGAAGAGTGGTAACACTGGAAGTAAGTTGTGTAAGAATGCTGTAGTAGTTTCTGGGGAAAAGGAAACTGGATTAATATTGCATAACGTGACTAAAATTTCAATAAAATAAAATGGAGAAGGCTCACCGAGTATTGGAGAGGGTATGTTCCAAGGGATGTCCCAATGTGGTTAGTACAAATCCAATAGATTGATAGAAATAGTAGAAGATGACATAGTAAAATCTTAGTTAGAATTCTGGTATATTGAAAGCAACAGTATTTATGAATATTATTAATGGAATAGGATCACTAAATTGTTTACCTCACTCAAGTTTTTGTCTTTGCCGCCAAGTTGTAGCAGTATCACCTTGAGATTTTCGTTAAAAACATTAGTTTTTGCCTCACACAAGAATACTATGATGGACAAATGTAATGACTGATATTGTTAGATACTTACATTGATCTTAGCTGCGAAAAAGCCCTAGATAGAATCAATTGTTAAGCCTTTTTTATAGTGATAGGATGAATCCGTGAGTGAACATAATTTAGTTCTCAATTTGGTAAACCTATTGGAATAGGGCGGAAAGATTGTGCAATTACCCTAATCAATGGTGTTTTCCTTTTTTAAGTTAATTTTGGTTGGAAATTAATTCAATACAATAGATTGCGTGTTTTCCTTGCAAAATGGTAATATCAATTTATTAATACATACCATTGATATCATATAACACACAAATCAGTAGATTATGCTACATAATAATATTTCGTAATAAATAACAGTATTATGGAATAATTGTCAGAACAATTAATCCTGTAGCCTTATAATGGTAGTAATAATTAAAATTAATAAATAACAATTTTTAAAATAATAAAAAATTAAAATAATTGTTATTAAAAAGTACTAATAAATAACAATATGGGTAAACAATTATTAAAATTAGTTTATTAAAAAAAATTTAATAATAACAATTTTTAAAATAAGAAAATTAAAAATGATTAATAGTAGTAATAATAATTAAAAATTAAAATAATTATTAATAAAAATTATTCAACAATGAAGATATTGTAAAGTAATTATTAAAATTAGTCTAATTTAAAATTAATAATAAAAATTATTAATACGTACCATTGGTGTCATATAACACACAAATAAGTAGATTATGGTACATATCCAGCTTTCATAAAAAATAACAGTATTTTGAAATAATTATTAAAATAATTAATCCTGTAGCCTTATAATAGTAGTAATAATAATTAAAAATTAAAATAATTAGTAATAAATAACAATATTGTAAAAACAAATATAAGAGTTATTATAATTTAAAATTAATAAATAAAAAGTAATGAAATAATAAAAATTATTTTACTAATAAATAATAATTATTTATTAATAATGATTATTGATAAAAATTATTAATAAATAAAAATATTGTAAAATAATGTTTACAATAAGTAAAACTCATGAAATAGTAACTACTGTGAAATGCAAATTAAAATAATTAGTCTTTTATCCTTATAATAGTAGTAATAATAATTAAAATTAACTACTGATGTTTTCTTAAAATTAATATGCCAAGGATTGAATGTATATTGGCATTAATCTGTAATTTATAATGGTATATCCCACGACTTAAATGTTAGCCCATTAAAGGATTGAATTATTTAATACAAATCGACTATAGTTTTTATTAATATTTTATATAATTGTGTGTGATTATTCTGAGCTTAATTGTAAAATAAAGATGCACTTATTGGTGACTAATTTTACCTTTTAATATAAGTTTTTGCTAAGAAAATTACCAATGATGTAATATATAATGATTTAATATATAAGGAAATGAGTATAACTAACAAAATAGTAAATATCGTGAAATAAAAATTAAATTAATGAATAGATTAAAAGATATGATGACATTGATGAAAAATATATGGTTACTTTCGCATAAACATCTGATAATTTTCAATCTATTCATTACTTTAAAGCAATACTTTAAAGCAATTACTCCAGCCTTTATTAGACAATGGGAAATAAAGCAACATAATAGAATATTGAAAAGAAATCTAGTAATCATAATCCTTTAGTCGTCGATAAAACCATCAAGCCAGTCATCATCTTTCCTCATATCCTCCTCGACTCCAAGCACCTAATTATTTATGCCTTCATCCTTGATCTGACCATCAGCCCTAATAGCAAAAGGAAAGATTCTAGCACCATGAATAGCCCTTCTCTTTATTCCTCTACAGCCATTGTTATCACTTTCGGTAGAATAGTCATCAACATAATCAATGTCATCCATTTTCTCTTTACTTGAGTTATTTTGACCAATCTGAAAAAAAAAAAATAAGCCATATAGTAAGTCGCATATCAATGTCCTCACATCAGATTGTAAATTAAATTACATATTAAATTGCATCTAAGTGTAGCTACCATCAAATTAAATTGTTTCTAACCATTTTCTGCAGCAAAGCAATGTTCTCAATGAGCATATCCTTCTCACGCTCCAAACCTTCCACACGCTTCTTCAGGATCTCGTGTTCTCGGATCACAATTTTGCAGACATCCTTGGCATATTCAATTGCATTTTGGATAGCATCACGGGCATTAATGGGGGCCATGAATTGGGTGCTTTTGTGCGTCTACTGGCTGTAACTTGGGCTCTTCTGTGCATGGTGCATGACAGAATTGGTTGCTGTGTTTATATTAGCATTTTGCTCAACGTAAATTATGTAAAGGGGATTGTAATTGAACGGTCCTTTCTATAAGCAAAGATGAAACGAATGTTGGAATTGAACTATCTCCAAATTAATTGATTGATTCATCACTGATTGATTGATTAATTCCCGTAATTAATATTTTTTTGTCATTTGCCATACTAATTAAAAGCAAGGGAGGGACAATACGGGATGTGAGAAATCTGTTACGCATTTGAACATGACAGAAGTGCCAAGTGGCACATCCAGGTTAAATACACATAAGCAGAATTAAGGAAAAGACATGTCTATCCATGGATATGATCCTGCTTTATATATTAATAGTAGATGTCATCCTCTCCCTCACAACTCATATGCTGGCACCAGACCTTTACTCTCTCTCTCTCTCTGCATAGTCAGCAGCAACGCCTCCTGCTCTCTTTGCCTTTCGTTGCCATGCCTGGATCTGCCTTTGTGAAGTTTTTCCTCTACCCAATGTTTACTTTGACTGAGAATTCCCAAGAATGGATTTATATTCTTTGTTCCCCTCTCTCATCCTCATCCGGCAACAATCGATCCCTAAGAATTCTCATCGCATTTAGACCTCAGGACACATAGGAAGACCACCGTGAGGCGGTAGATGAGTGAGTTGCGTTGATGGACCTATGGATGCAGCATGTGGTAGAAGCGAAAGTGGAGGGGCAGAGCATAGCCGTTGGCGAAGAGGAGAGAGTCACCGGTGACGAGGCGAGAAGAGTCTTGCATTGTTGGTTAGGACTTGGCGAGCAATAAATTGAAAATGCGCAATGCGTCCACTTGTGGTAGAGAGAGGAACCATAATCAGAATTGAAGTGGAAAAAGGTGTACAAAGGAATTGAAAGTTTAGAAGTTGATCCGTTTTAGGGTAAGGCTTTGCACGGAAAACAAAGTTAGCTGTGCGTGAGTGAAGTTGTTCAAGTGAGAGCAGATCATGAGGTAGGAAAAGATTGAGGAAAGGTGTTCTTAGCAAAGATGGGGAGGACGAGCTCCTCAAAGAGAAGGTCGAAGGGGTTGTCGGGTGGGAAAGATGTGTGGTGAAAATTGAGAGAACAAAGAGATGGGAAAAAACTAAAGGAGATGGAGGGTGTCAAGGTGACTGACAAGCTACTTCTTTTTTAAAAATAGTAACTGATGGGTTACTGAAAGGTTGATGACTGAAGCTGGTTAATGACTAAAATTCAGTCATCCTAAATGGTCATTTTTGTGTATTTTTCTTATGTGTGTGTGTGTGTCTATGCGCGCGCGCGCGTGCTTATAATTTGTATACCTGTATTAAATATTAGACTTTAAAACTCTATTTAAGTGGCTGTTGGCACATATAGGATTACTCATCACTTATCGTGTGCATTGCAAGCAGGGGTGGACCCAAGTTTCTAATAAAGAATGTGTCAAAATAAATTTTATCCTAAACTATAATTTTATGAGGAAATTTAACCAATTTTAAAGAGGGTGCCAAAGTACACTTTCCTTTGAATTTTGAAAAAAATTAAAGGTATTTTATAATTTAAGGGAGGGCCGAGGCCCTACTAGCTCTCTATTTCCACCCCTTGCTGTAAGTGGAAACAAAATGTAGAACTTACGGGCGTAGCTATAGAAGGTCATGGAAATGTAAAGACATTTCTAACAACTTCCCCAAAATTTCTATAAGATAGGAAAGTAAAAAGTAAAATCTCCATAATTTTTTTACTCCAACTCTAACAGCTTCCCTATTTTGTAAAATTTTGTATTTATTATAAAAATGAAATATTATGGATTTAACGTAATTTCAAATTAATGACTAGTTTACTTATTGTATAATTAAATATTGTTGAAAATGTAAAAAATTATTGGTTCTGTTTTACAATGAATGACTCTTTTACATTTTTTACTAAAATTTGACTTAAATATATTGATATTAATTTATATTATAAAAAAATTAAAAATTTCTATTTATAAAATAGAGTCTTTAAGATACCATTTTCATAAAAAATTTATATTTTTATAAGAAATTTTGAAAGAAAAAAATATTAATTAGTTGTTGTATAATTAAATATTGCGCAAAACGTAAAAATTTACTACCTCCACTTCACAAAGAATGACTATTTTAACCTTTTTAACTAAAGTTTGACTTAAATATATTCATATTAATTTGTATTATAATTTTTTTTAAAAAAATATATTTATAAAATAGAGTCTTTAAGGTACCATTTTTATATAAAAATTTTATATTTCTATAAGAAATTTTGAAAGGAATAAAATTATAAATTAATTGTTATAAATATTAAATTGGACAACTTTTATGAGACAGAAGGAGTATTATTTTTCATTTTCCAAAAATTTTTAGAGTTTCTGTAGAAATGGGGAATGAGATTTTTTCTTTCATCTCATTCCCTATTTTAGAAAACATGATGGGAAAGCTGTTAGAGTGAAAAATGACTTTATATTCCCTAAAATGAAGAAAAACTACAAAATAGAAAAACCATTGGAGATGCTCTAAGAAATAAAAACTATACTAAAAAATCTTTTAATCACTACAGTTTCAAGGGTTTTTAAGGCATTTTCATCAACCACCACAAACAATATAGTTCGTCATTTCCTCCCCAACTTTAATTTGTAACTGTAACTATATACTAAACAAGGCCTAAAGCCATTTTTAGTCCTTAAACTTGAATGACACGGACACTTAACCCCATCAACTTGGAATCGGTCTAACTCATCCCTTGAACTTTAAAAAATGGGACACTTTACCCCTTTTTCTCCCATGTGCGCATCACGTGATGCTTTTTACCCTAACGCCATCTATTCTTTTTTTTGATTCAAACTGTAAAGCATATATTCTTCCTTGCCGCTTTATCTCACCACCATCGCTACTCGCTCTTCCTCGTAGATTTGTCTCATGGCCCGCCGCCAGCACTCCCTTACAGTTACATCGCCAACTCTCCCTCACCGCTACACCTCCAACTCTTTTTCATCCACTATAGTCGCAAACTCTTCCTTGCTGCCTCGTCCCACTGCCACCATCACCAACTCCTCCTCGCCGCTTCGTCTCACCTCCACAGCCACCAAATCTTCTTTGCTGCCACCACCGCCAAATCTTTCTCGCTGTATCCATCCAAAATTGGGGACGAGGAAATGATTGGGGAGGGCGATTTTGGTAAGGAAGGGACTGGGATTGGGGAGGATGATTTCGTTCAACAATATATGTTTTAGTTTCAGTGAGGAGCCGATTGGGTTGGGGAATAGGAAGCAATTAAGGCGGCACTCAAGGCCTCAAGATTGCCGACAAGTTCACAACCGGCAATTGCCGGTGAAAAAATTGTAGCCGATGACTTCAGACTAAAGGGAACAAAAAGGGCAGACGCCGTTAGGATAAAAAGTATCACATGATGCGCATGAGGGGGAAAATGGGCAAAGTGTCCCGTGTTTGAAAGTCTAGGGGGTGAGTTATACCAATCCCAAGTTAAAGGGGTTAAGTGTCCATGTCATTCAAGTTCAAAGGCCAAAAATGGCTTTAGGCCACTAAACAAATACATATTATACTCGTGCGTTTTGTTTTGGGTCCAAATACAATGCTTGTGTTCAATATTTTAATATCTGTAGTCATTTCAAGTAGGGTGGAATGGACAAAGCCTGACCTGGTTCAACACGTAAAGCTAGATGGATCCAACGTAACCCGAGGTCGTCCTGTCGTCCATAAGTCACTCCATAAAATAGGCCCATTCTCTTTGTCCGATCCATATTATAAACAGTGTGTCACTGGATCCCATTGTATTTTTAAATTTCGTTGGCAAGCATTAAATGTTGATTGAAAAGAAATTATTGCATTTTTTAAAAAAATATTATAATTTATTATCGGTTTCGTAAACAGATGAATTTTGTATTAAGATTGAAGTGAAATTAAAATTGGGATAAAATTTATTTAGAGGAATCCAAAATATACTTTAACATTTCATATTTTCTTTCAGAAATCTACTATATATGTCAAGATTCAATAATATATAGTGACCCCATTATCAATTTTTCCTACATCCATCACTGTTATTTTTGCTTTAGTACGTTGTTAGTTTATATTTTTTCCATCCAAAAAAAGATAAAGTGTATTTTTCTTAGACCGTCTAAAAAGGTTAAACAGTTTTCTAAGAAATTTTTTAATATTTAATTTATATTACTACCATAATTTAAATTCTTACTAAGTAAAATCCAATAACTTTTTTTAATTTTCATTTAAACTTTTATTACACAATTCCAAAAATGATTTTCACACTCATCATTTAAACTCACTATAAAATTTTTAATTTTAGTTTTAGGAGAAAATATCTTAAATTACACATACTTTAATCTTTCTAAAAAAATGTATCATCTTACATGAGACACGGAGGGATTATATTTCATAGAAATTTTTTTAAAAAAATATATGTTGGTATAGCCCATTAAATATAAAGTAAAAATAGTACACTCATTATTGTTGTAAAACTATTTACTTAAACCGCTGGAGAACCATCGGATGATGAGGCTCTCACAAAAGATCCATGGGCCATGTTCACTGTAGTCTTATCAGGTGCCAAAGTTGGTGATTCACTTTTTGACGTATGAAAACAAATTTGATAAATTAATATGTTTAACATTTTTTAATTAGCGTAACATAATCCACACATTAACCAATTTGATTAGCGACATGCATGCGTCATTTATTTTAAAAGATGAAAAATATTTCATCTGGCTCAAGTCCTCAATTTCGTTTTAATTTTATGATTTAAGTTTAATTTTAATTTATTGATACTATTTTTTAATAATTTTTTAAAATTGTATTTGAAAACTATAAGCCTTTTAGTTGTTCAGATATATATATTTTTTAATTTTTATAGCAAATAATTATATTAATACAATTAATTTAAATATAAGTCAAATAAATTAAAATAAAATAAATAATTTATGACGAAAGCAGTACTCACAGACTTTTTCCGAATTAAATTAGCATCTGGTTTTAGATTTTTAATTTTTAATTTTTGTTTTTCAAAATTCTTCTAAAATTCCAAGACAAAGACTGCGACCTTCCTAAACTTGAAAAGAAAATCTATAAATACATCAAATGGGATGGGACAATTGCCAACCTTAAAGGCGACACTTATATCATTCATTTGCTCACAATATTTGTTTGATTGTGCCTGGAACACACCAGTATTTTATTATCTAAGAATGGTGTATTTCAAAGACTAATGGCTCCAGTTTTTTCAGTTTAAATGATTTATTATTTCATCTATTATTTTTTATTTAGAACTGAAATCATTCAAAAGTTAATATTTTATCTAGTTAATAATCAATTAAATAATTTTGTTAGAAAGCATTTAAATTTTTATGAACTTTATCCGCAGCTAGCTCAAATAAATAAATAAATAAATACATATTTATTTCATATAATATTTTTAAAAATAGTTTTTAAACTTCTTAAAATGTACAATTTCAGTTCGAGGCACCAAAAATAAAGATAATGCATTTATAATCCATTAAATAATTTATTGTTTAATGTGAAATAAACGCAGACACCATTTGGATACCATTTCCTTTTGACTTTTAAAACAGTTACCTGATTACGTAATAAAAAGTGAAAACGAATATAATCCCCTTTTCTAACAACCTTAATTAATAAATTATTCTCTCTTTGCAATAGATAAAACATATTTAACGAATTAAATCCCTTATTTTCACTTGCTCTTAAATACCCCATCTCTCGCCCCTAAATCCCAGTTCCCGAAACCATATATTTTTCAACATGGAAGCTGCCTTCTTCCCAAAACTCAAGCAAGAGTCCCCACACGAAAGCAAAGAAGCAAACGACGCCGTTCTTAATAATGAAAGCGTTGCACACGAGCAGAACAAGTCCTACAGAGGGGTCAGGAACCGTCCCTGGGGGAAGTTCGCGGCTGAGATAAGAGACTCGACTCGGCGGGGGATTCGGGTCTGGCTCGGGACGTTCGACAGCGCGGAGGAGGCGGCCTTAGCCTACGACCAAGCGGCGCTGGCTATGAAGGGTTCCAGGGCGGTGCTTAACTTTCCGGCGAAAACAGTGAGGGAGTCGCTCCGGGATCTGGGTTGTGGCGACTGGGGTGAAGGCAGCTGCTCGCCGGCCCTGGCACTTAAAAAGAAGCATTATATGGAGAGAAGGTCCCGGAACCCGCGCAGGAAGATTACAAGGGACGAACCTGGGACAAACGTCGTCGTTTTAGAAGATCTAGGAGCCGAATATTTGGAGGAACTTCTGAACTCATCGGAAAGTGCAGGCTCTACTTAGTTAAACTATAAACGGAGTTAATAATTAGTTAAATTATAAACCGAGTTAATAATTTGTTTTCTTTTCTTGCATGCATGTTTAAATTTAATGTCGTAGCTCGTAATCTTTTTTTCTTTTTTCTTTTTTGGATGGAGCTCGTACTCTTTTCAGAGCATTAATTCACTAGCTAGAACATTGGTCAGCATCCGTATATGTTTGTATAATTAATCCTCGAAATGTTACTTAATTAATTAGGGCAGTCGATGAATATTCCCTTATATATTTAAATTTTTCGCAGTTGTCAACAAATCAATTTAGTTTTTCGACAATAAATCAATTAAGTTTAGTATAAAAACGTTCAAGATACTATTTCTCCATAAAAAATTACTACGAAACTGTTTCATGAGCCTGATTGGTAAAATTGAAAAAAGGGTCCATGAGGATTTGGTCAAAATTACAGTTGTTCCCTTCCTTTTTCAGAAGCCTATTAAAAAGTCCTTGAAATTTCAATAAAGCTAGAGCTATCCCCTAAAAACCAATGGATTAATTGCACCTTGAGATCCTAGTGTTTAGGTATTGTTCAAGATTTCTTCTCAATATATAAATTAATTCATAATTGAATTTTTCAAATAACATAATATATTTTTATATATTGTTCCTTTTAACTTAATTTTTATAATTATTTTTTTCTTAATTGTTTATTGTTCATTTTATATTTACTTTTCAATCCATGTAGTAATTATATATATATATATATATATATATATATATATATATTAATTTTTCAGTTACCTTTAATTAAGAACACCGTTTTTATTCCTCATTTGTTTTCATCCTCACATTTTTTTTGTAAAAATATTAGTTTGGGTAAACAATTTAAAGCTAAGGATCATGACAAGTCACATATTATTACTGTAACTAACATGTCAAGCACATGATGTCAAATGCTTCAATTGGATAAATGGCAACTTGTTGGTTACAGTAAATGCCTATCTTATTAGGATTTAAGTTAAAAGAAATAAGATGGAAACTTGAAAATCCTTCTCATTTGAATTAATATATGATTAATAATTTTCTTATAATTTTATATTTATATATATTTTTATTAATTAATCAATTTTTAAGAATGCCTTATTTAATAAAAATGGTTATTAATTTTCATAAACTAAAAATTGCAGTAGGAACCATAGATTTAGTTAATTATTTTAGGATTAAAACTTCCAAACCAGAGCAATATCTTGTATTCTCTAATTAATGTCAAAGTTAGAAAATTTACTATTGTTGACCTTGCATATTCTAGTATTGTTAGTATTCAACTTAAAAGAAACATACAAAATTTTTATAACCAATTTAATTTTAATCAAAATTGAACAACTACCCATATTTTTCTCATTTTTGAATTTAAAATAAAATATTATAGAAGCACCTTGATTCTGACTTAAACATTAACAAGAGAAAACGAAAACTATTATATGTTTCAAAGAAGTATCTGTGATTGTTTTTGTTTAAATATTGCAATGTTTAAAAAATAAAATTGTTTCTAATGCATTATTTTGTTAATAAAAAAATATAAATCCAAGATTACAACATAATGACTAATGGTCCATTAGTTTGAGTAGGATTTAATAGTTATTATAAAAAAATTTAAAAAAAATATGGGGGAAAAGATGGTGACTACCAATTTCAAAAATAAAAATAGCATTCTTAGTTAAAGGTAAATAAAAAATTGAAATGAAAAAACAAAGAAATAAGTATGGATAATGAAAAGTAAGTAAAAATCAAACCATAAGGAAAAATTCTTGAAAAAAAGTAAGTTAAAAGGAACTCTATATAAGAATATATTATATTGTTTGAAAAATATATTTTATGTAGTAATTTATACTAGCTAGGGACACAAAGTGTGATTAATCAATTGATTTTAACATTAAAAATCGTCTTCAATGGAGTAACTGGAGGTTTATCAAAAACTCAAAAGATTTTTAAGAAGTTTCTAAGATAGAAGGAGGATAAATGTGACATCAATTAAACCTGAGGGAGCATTTTGTAATCTTTCCGACAGACAGTAATTAATTAGTCTGCTAATGCAACAAAAGGTAGTGACAATCAAGACGAAATGGGTAGAAGCCCACAAGTGTCATCTCCATTCCCCACCCTAGTCCCTAGCTACTCCATACTCTATAGGTTTTCGTTTTCAGAAAAGTTGCGTCTCAGGATGCTTATTTTAATTCCTCACGAACACGTACACGTGCCCCTCTTGGCTACAAGGACAGCCGATTCTCTGCATCTCTCTATAATGACAGCTCTTGGCATCTATCTATAAGTATATATATACATCATACGCAGCACAATTGCATAAGCGTACAGGATGCACGCAACGGCGTCGGATAAATACTCTCTACATATGTATAATACATGTGTATGTACGCGCGTGTGTATAAATATACGGTACATTCATGAGATTAAGATTCTCTATTATATTTAATTTGTTGGTGGTATACAAATACAGGATTAGGAGAGGATAAAACAAAAAAAAAAGGGCAAGCGCTTGAGCCTAAGACCCTAGACCAGTTTCATGGATCCCATTAATTTGTGAGTGCCATGGGAATGCGGGCATCTGGATACAAATTCTCGACACGATTCTGCTGCTGAGCAATCAAATCATTCATTATTTGGTTTCTTCTCGGGGCATGTGTTTGACAAATTCGTCTTAAGTTGCTTGCGCATCACTAACAGATGGTGATTCAAGTGCCGAGGTGTGTGATGATTGATGAAGCTTGTCGTACCCTAATATATAGTATAAGCGCCACATGCTCTAGCAGTTGTCTTATCAATAACGGTCGTTTGCCAACACCTTTCATTTTAGGATTAATTACAATTTACTCAGGAGATTTTGATAATATTATATCCTTGTCTTTCTTATATTATCCAACAACGGTTTGTGAAATCTTAATTTAAAATATAATGTAGTTATGTTTTAATAATTTTAGCCTATATGTACTTTTTTTGAAAAGGTTAAAGTATAAGGTGAAGAATAAACTGTATATTTCTAAAAAAAATAGGACAAAGTATAATATCACATAAATCTTATAATATCACTTGCTCTCCATGTCTCATATCTGTTGAATCGTACTCTCTCTATTTCATATCTATTGAATCATTTTATTTAAAGTAGAGAATAAGAGCCAATTTATTTTAACTTAAGTCAACTTAATTTAAAATAATATTTTTTTATGTTTACATATTTTTTACTTGAAATTAATTTTATTTTAAATCCAATATTATATAAGTGTAATAATCCATTAAAAATACAATTTTTACAATCTTAGTAAATTTTTATGAATTTTTTCTAGTTTTAGGCATAAAAAAGGAAAATTTATAAAAAAAATAATAACATCATTGAAATTTACTTTCAAATAAATTATTACATTTATATAATATTGGCTTTTAAATGAAATTATTTCCTAGGAAAAAAATGTAAAGATAAAAATAAGCTAATTTAGATTAAGTTGACTTAAGTTAAAATGAATTGGTAGTATAAGGTGAAAAAATTTATATATTATTTTCTCTTTTCCTCTTAACTTCAACTTCTTGCACACAAATCAAAAAATTGAAAAAAAATAAATATTAAAATGATAGTTTGAAAGGTAATATGATAAAATAATTTATCAAATATAAAAGTGTTATAAAAATTTAGGATTGTAAAAACTAAAATATGTTAAAATAGTTTTGGAAAGGATAGAAAATGTTTCTTGTTTCAATTGGTTTCGATTTGTGGGTTGAGGAAAATCGAAGGTTACTGCTGCTAGCTGGTTAGTCAGACGGCTTGAGTGTTGTTAAATAATTCTCTCATGCCCAATTCGGTTTTCCGGTATGTAATTTTTTAGGGTAAATTACAAAAGCCTCCCATGTGATTTGATATAACCTATACTTTGTTCCTTTATTTTTAAAAATATTCATTTTACCACATGCTTCTTTTATAGTGTCTTACAACAACTTTTGAAACCTTAAATTTAATTGTCTAATAATCATGTCCCAGTAATTTTAAGATTTTTAATATTTTTTCATAGTTAACCAACATTTAAAAAATATTAATATACATTTATAAGAAGAAAAATATATTTATAGAAAAGAAAAACTGATACTTTAAAATATTTGTTAACTATAAAAAAATTAAAGAGATCAATATTATTAAAAGATAATTATTGTATGATTTAAATTACAATTTCAAAAGTTACTGTTAGATAATATAAAAAAATAAGAGGATAAAGTATATATTTTTTAAAATAAATGGGATAAACTACATGTTGGGTAAACCTCTTTTTTTTTTTTTTAATTCTTAATTTGATAAAGGTATCAAATAACAATTTGTATGGGACAAAATGAAGTGTCTGTCTGGCCACAAAAAGACAATGCGGTGGGGACAACTTTGTGGGAAAAAACTTGGAAGTTTGTTTCTCTATAGCCTGCAAGTCTTCGGAATTGCTGTGCTGTCTCAAGACTTTTTGACAATTCGGCTAGCAAATGTTTCTTTTTTTTTTGGGCCTACGTAACGTAACACCCATATGCCATTATGTGGGAACGCTGAACCATTAAGCGTAGCTCTCTGGGTCCAGACTAACTTTAATTTAAATTTAATTTGCTACAAGTGAGTAAGTAGGATCGTTTGGTAATTCCCAAAACAAGAAGAAAAAAGCAAAATTGGCTAGCTTCAGTCACGCAATTTTGAATTATGTAGTTGATAATTTTAGAGTCTTCGAAATTTGAACGGTCATGATTTATATCCAAATGTCATGTTCCAATTTCAATTTCGATTCTTTTTCAAAACATCATAGACTAATTGTTACTTTAACCATGTGGAGCACAAGTGTTAGCAAACCAAGTTTTTATTGATCTATTCGAGTTTGAGCTCAAAATTAGTGTTAATGAACTGATCCTTTCAAACTACAAGCATGAATTTGAGCCAATTAAACTATTCGAATCTCTTATCGAATAGAGGCTGAACATGCTAGTATTTGGTTAGATAGGTTTTCGAGCTTATCGAACACTATACAATATTGATATAAATAATAATAATATAAATATTAAGAATATATTTTTAATAATTAAAATGGAGAAAAAAGGTAAAACCTAAAAGCTCAAAGACTCAGCAGCAGATAGACGCAAGAAGACGTTGTCACGCAGTTGGTGATCGTCTTTGCCTTAGGACTTCTATTTTCTAATCCTCCAACTGTGTGCACCGGAGCAGTTCACTGCACTTCTTCCCCAATCTTTGACTTCTCCGCCCCACTTCCTCTGTTGTGACTCGCATGATTGCACCTCCACAGTTCACGTTTGTTGTTCGCCTAACTCCTCCAACCACCAACTTCTCCTCTGTCACGCAATCTCGGTGCCCGCAGGTGAACTCTACCCCCAATCTCCTTTGTCACGCCAATCTTCTCCAATTTCCCCAACCATCGATTGTCGCCATTTCCTCTACTGCTAATGCATCGCCCAGACACGACAAACCAACCTCTCTCCGTCGCCAATCTAACTTGGGTCTATGGGACCTCTAGTATGCTTAATTTGAGCTATTTAACATGTTTTTTTTAGCCTTTCAAATGTTTGAATCGAGCTCGAGCCGAACTCAAGCATAATTTCCCCAAGGTCATTAAGCCGAAGCTTAAGTCCGAGCATCCATCATAGTAAAACGAGCCGAGCTCAAGCTCGAGCCAGAGAGGTTAGAGCCCAACTTGGCTCGATAACACTCCTAGTGTAGAATGGCATTTCCCCCCCTAGTTATTGCTACCTTAATTAACAAAGTAGAAGTAAGATTAATTATGAGGTTTTGAATTGGCTTAATTACCTATTACACCACTAAACTATGTTGACTTAAACACTTTGCCCCTTGATCTTCCAACCAACACACTGCAATCTCTAGACTATTATGACTCTGACATGTGACTTAATTTCTGTCCATTTAAAAAGGGGGAAACCGCATAATATCAACTCAAATCTATACTTTTAACTTTTGTTCCCTAATCTTTTGTCTTCACCAATTAGGTCACTGTCTCCAACTCATCTTCCTCTACTTTATTGAAACTAGATCATGTCACTTGTCCATTCAAGGGCACCTCGGTGCTATTCGTGTAATGCAACTCCTTAAAACCTTAAATCCTATCACTACTCATCCAAGGTGAACCAAGAAGCAAGACTTGCTGAGTTTCAATCTCATAGTTGAGGATCAGGAGCTCTTGGTCTGATTCACTTAGCTAGATTCACTAAGTTTCTAGAAAAATTATTGCATAGTAGAAGGCCTCCTAGGATCACTGGTACACATTACCATGGTTTATATAAAGCCAAACCTTCACTACTCTTGATCTTGTCACCACCAACACCAATAAAGAAGAACAATAAGAAATCTGATTGCGACCTAGATCTGAGATAGTGGTGTTGGGAATGAAGGACATGCGGTTGACTAGGAGTGCTGAAGATGATGCCCTACTTAGAGGAAATGAAATGTTAGGGCAAAAAAAAAAAAAAAGGAAGTAAAAGCTCTTGATGATGGCTATATTAATTATATTTTAAGTCCCAATGTTATGAGTTTGTGCAATTGTAGATCTAAAATTTTAAATTATGCAATTAGATGATGACTCAATTATATTAATGATGTAAAACGCCTCACATAACAAATTTATTGGGTTAGAGGACCAAAGTGTTTTGATGTTGATAGTTTAGTAACCAAAGTGTGCTAGTTTAAAGTTCAAAAAGGGGGGGGGGGTAGGAGGAATGGTTCAAATTGTTTGAGTCAAACATTGTTTGTCTGTGTAATGGGTAAGTAGGGGGGAGTTCTCGCGTCCGCCCTAGTGTATGTTCGCTAGGGACATAATGCATAATTCTGTTACTTTTTAATTTGTTTGCAATCATTTTTTTTAAAATGAATTTAATTAGGAAATAATCATGATATCTTTATAGGGTATTTTTTATGTAAACTTAATTTTTTTTATATTTTTAAGAAATCCAAATAAGTTACTTGTGTTTTATTTTTAACATGAAACAATTCTCATATACCAAAATATGAGGAAGAAATACATTTTAAAAATGTAAAACTAATTTTCATAAAAGCATAAAACAAGTGTCTTTTTTTTTTTTTGGAATATGTTTGGCTTGAATTTTTACATATAATTTTTTGGGATGGAGAATGTGTTATTGATTTGGTTTTGACAACTGACAATTTAATATCAATTCTAGACATTCCATATCAATAGTAGACATTAATATTGCTATAGGTTTTATACAAACTGTCTCTAAAATTGGGCAACTATTAGATTTAGTCTTGAATATTACCTAACAAGATATATACACTCAAGCTATCATATTAAATAATCAACCTACAATGCTAGACATTTGACTGCCACAATTGAACACTTAGATACCATAATCATGTCGATTAGACACTTAACTTATAACACCAGATATTCAACCACTAGAATTAGACAATTGGATGCTACAATCGAACATGGTAAAAAAGGCATTATCTTACCAGATTTAGACATTTGGACATCACAATCATATAGATTGTAAATTTTCTTACTAGATTTAGACACTTAACTTATTATATTGGACATTCAACTATCATAATCAGACATGTGGATACTTCAATCTAACACTCAAGACACAATACTCAAATGGGCAAATTAAACATTTTTTTTTTCAGATTTAGACACTTAAACCATTATATTAGACATCCAACCACCACATTTAGGCACTTGAACACTGTAAATTTTTTTTTTTTTTTAAAGATAGAGTTAGACACCTTTTATTTAGAATAAAGATCAGTGATTTGATGTTAATTTTTATATATGAGATGTCTAATTCTATGAACAAAATGTTCAATTATATCATCATGGTGTTTAGTATATATAAAATATATTTAAGTTTATCTACATGCAGACAAGATACAACTATATATGAAGCTATAAAAATATGATATAATTCTTCAAGCGTATACCCCTTAAAATAACATTATTATACTTCCAATTAAAGGTAAAATTTGAATAATCAAAGTATTTTATTTCCACTACTAGGAAAACAACTTGCAGGCTTCACATACTAGAAGTAGACACTCAAACATCAGACATAGACAATAGCAACTCAGTTTCAGACACTTTAAGGTATACACTACTTACTTACAGTTATACACTAACGGTGTTAATTTATCTGTTAATGGCGGATGTCTGCCCTGATGGACAGTATTATATTTCGTAAATAGGCCTTTGAAAGCTACACACATTGAAAGAAAATTTTCGATTTTACTTTTTTCTAATCCAAACAATTAACCACATGCAAGACGACAAAGTTTAAATGAAACAGTGTTACTGTTAACGTGATTTTGTTGAGTAACAAATTAAATATTTTGTTCGTTTTTTATATAACCAGACAAGATAACATTAAATATGGTTTTCCGTTTACTGAACTTTAGGTAATTTATTAACCGTTGAAAATATAGGTCTACTTAACGCGAAATTGTTATGCGTAGGAAGTAAAAAAAAGAAAAACCGGTTATGAAACCACTTATTCATCAAAAAATCATTTGAATCATGTATTTTTACGAGGCAATTAATTTTTATAGATTTTTTTCCTTGGCTTAAAAATAAAAATCAATATAAGATAATTTATTTTTTTAAAAAAAAATTAAAATTAATTTTTAATCTCTTAATATATAAATTTTCAATTGACGTATGAGTTAAGTATATAACAACTATATTTGAAAATAATAGGTTTAGGAATAAAAAGAATAAGAATAGGTTTAGGAATAGGATCAATAAGAAAATAGGAAACAATAAGCAATTAAATCACAAAAAGGAAACATGTATATATTGCCAAAGAACAAATATGATTAGTAATAGAATATGAACAGGCAAAGAAGGAACAAATAATGTAGCAGTAAGTTAATGTACGGTGACATTATTGTGATTTATAGAAAATCATGGCACGGTCTATTAAGGGAGTCCGTTCGAGGTTACTAGTTTACAATAGCTCTAGTAAACAAGACGGGGAGATTTTCAATCCACTTGATTCTTTCATCTTCAAGACAATGTTCATGTTTGCCCTGACCAGTCCTTATGGCCACTGGACTTGCAAGGAAAATGTAACAGGACTTGTGGTGATGTATTCATTAACCTTCTTAGTTCCTTAAGGCCAAGGCAGGTGTAGGACACCCTGCAGGTATCGGTTTGAAGAACTCGCTCCTAAAAATGTTGGGCATTAGAAGCACGCTAGGATTTTTATTTACCTTCTTAGTTCCAGAGTTGGTCAATCCCTAGAAGAAATGAGAAGTGAAAACAAGAACAATTGAGTGGAAGCAAAGTTTTTGCTATCTTATATTAACAGAACAGTTCCAATTATATCAACACAGATCCTAAATCACACGATTCTTCTATTTTAGGTCACCATTCCCCTTTTTACTTTCTTGCTCCCGCTCTCAACTGCTGCTACTCTCTGCTCCACTTTCGGAACGGTTTGTGTAACTTAGCACAGATATGTGGTGGACAAGGTTCTTGCAAGCAGTGGCAAGAATTTCCCGTTTCAATGACACGGTTTTGCCTCTGCTTGAAGACTTCAGAACAAGAGAGGACAGTAAGTACTAGACATAGAAATTGGATACAACACATGCTCCATATCACAAGCATTTAACAATAGACACACTTCAGCCAGTACAAAGAAACAAAAGAGAGGAACAGGACGTAGTTAGCGCAGAGCTTCACATCACGTCAGCCTTAGCGAATTTGGATTATTGAAGACTAAATACACTACTTGCCTCAGAATGCTTCAAAAGATAACTTTTTATGAAGCAGGCATAATCAGTTTTAGAAGTTGTCAGATCTATTTCACCTAACACTTGGCGGTGAAACAATCAGAGAAACACCTTACTGAGCACGGTCCCTTAACACTTCAAGATCCATCTCTGCAGGATCAGTAGCCTGAATCTCATAGTGGACGCCATCCAGCTCCCTTCTGATTGTGTCTTTTGATGTGGCATACAACATCTTTGAACGAATTCGAGAAGAAGATGGAGACCTGGTTATCAAAACCCAACTGTCAAGAAAACAAAGACTGGTCTGGCACAAAAACATTAGAATCACAAATTACAGTAGCATGTGACGAAAAGAACAGACCCAGAGCTCTACAGGTTTTCAGTTATATCCGAGTAAGAGAGCTCTTAATAGCTAATATATTAAGTAATCTCTAGAATGTGCAAGCACAAGAAAGTCAAGAGAATACTGCCTAACTAGTGACCACCAAAAAGGGGCATGCCACCACAAAATAAGGCACTAACAAATTGGTTGCCCATGACATGAGAATCATCCCAGACCACTTTGTACAACGTAGCTTGCCTTCAGGATTAATCAATCTATCTAGGAGATTTGAGGTTGCTCACACGACTATTACAGTGCAACCATGTCAGATTTCCTTCTGGAACTTCATGGAGGATAGAGACAGCTATAACTCTATGCAACAGTAAGTAAAACAGGCCATTAATATGCAAGTCAGAAATGAACGATGGGAAGTTGTTCAAATTGCTTTCCGGGGAATCTTGTATGCTAGAAGAACCAAGGTGATAATTGGGGAAGGGGAAGCTAACCATGCAATGAAAAATATCTTGCTCTTTTGGCAATTATCAGATGTCACAAAATCGTAATCATATACTGCATATCGGCAATCATTCTCAGGCATAGCAGCAACGAAATCATCATAGCTCTCAGCTGGGCCGCCCGTTTTCTCAACCACAATTGCTCTTTTCTTCTCCTCAATCTTAAAGATCACATATCGGTAAATCTTCTTCCTCTTCAGTTCCAAAAAGGTTTCCTTGCTGTGATCAGCAACACCCATCCCAGAAGTAGCATTTGGCTGAAAACCAGATCAATCACATCATACTAGGTTTCTCCAATGCAAAGCTTCAAGACACAGAGACGCAAATTTGGGTCTAGTGATCTATTATAGTTGAAATTTTGGAGAACAAACTTGTTACCAAAATCTCAGAAGCAAAGATGAACGCATTAAAACACAAGAACTGAAAACCAATCATGATTAAACCATAACTCCTCAGATTCCAAAGATATTGCAGGAACAAATTATTGAAAATTAAGTGAACAACTAACAAAGCCGGTTGCCAGATCCCTAAAAGAGTTTAACCCGGCACGAGTTATTAAAGGGAATTTATGAGATCAAAAGGATTCTCCTTTTTTCGCGGTTAGCCAATAGAACCAGATCGAAACTCACATCAAGAATGCCAAAGAAACATAATTGAGCACATCCCCAGAAGCCAACAGTGATCCCTAAAAGAATTTTCAGCTAGCAACTATATTTACCGAAGAAGATTAATCAAATCACACATCAGCAGAACATCATCGATAAGTCAAAGAAATATAAATGTACGCAGAAAATCTATATGAAAACGGAACATCAGTTGACCGCGAGAAGTACCCGGCTGAGTCCTCTAAACGCCATGGCAGCAGCAGAAGCTACAGTTGGATAAATAAAACTGACAAGACTTAGACTGGAGGCTGTGGACTGAGCACCAGAATAGAAGCGAAAGAAGACAATGTTGAACAAATTTAGGAGCACAAATTTTTAATTAATTCCCGATAATAAAGAAAATCTGAGTCCGAAGAAAACAGAAGGGAGAAAAGCAAAAGCGGAAAGAAAACAAAAAGTTATGTGGACGGTGCGTAGCATTAACGCTTGCATGCATCACAGAGTTAAATCACAGCCGTCCATTCATGTGAATGTCTGACTCCTGGTACGAGCTCCACCGTCCAGCGCCCTTGGATCTATCCAAACGTCATCAACTCGCCGCACCCTACTTTTTTGTTCTTTTTGCACTAGTCTTTGCCCATGCCCAGTCCTATTTTTACAATAGCCCAATGTCCTTTAAATGATTTGGGTTGGGCTGTGTCTCTTGTCGGCCTACCAAATGGCCCTTTTTATCCATGGACTTTCCAAGTTAAAGGTCCACGGTTTTGTTTATGTTCTTTTTTTTTTTTTTGACAATCAAAAGTAAAGGGTAAAATCCAAATTTGGTCCCTCAACTATTTGGTTTGTCCTAAAGTGGTCCCTTAACTCTAAAAGTGACTATTAGAGTCCCTTAACTCAAGCAACGTATCCAATTTGAGTCCCATCCGTTATTTCAGGCACTATTTCTAACAAAAAATGCATAGGTGGCACATAATACCCCCTGCTTGGTCCCACAATGCCAAGTGGCATACTCTTTCATGACAATAAATAATAAAACTGGGAGTATAATAAATCTTAGACTAGAATTGACAAAATATATAACTTTAGGGACTTAAAGGGCTAATTAACCCAATCTTCTTTAATCTTCTCTTCTCAACGAGTGTCGCCGCCACCACTTGCCGCCGCCCCGCTGCTCCTATCGCTCTCTGCCGCTTCGTCTTTTTTTTTTTTCGCTTGTCTGCTTTTCCCCCATTTTTTCCCTCTCTGCTGCATCGTCGCCTCAACCTCCGTGCCTCGTCACCTGTGCCCGACGCCGGATCTCCTCCTCGCGTTCGCGTTTCACCTCCTCACCCTGCCTGGCGCCCCCGTCTCCTCGCCTCCGCGCTTCGCCGCCTGCGCTCGACGCCGAATCTCCTCCTCGCGTCCACGTTTCGCCTCCTTGCCTTGCCTCGCGTCCTCATCTCCTCGCCTCCGTGCCTCGCCGCATGCGCCCAATGCCGGATCTCCTCCTCGCGTCCGTGTCTCCCCTCCTTGCCCTGCCTCGCGTCCCTGTCTCCTCACCTCCGTGCCTCGCCGCTTGCGCCTGACGCATTTTGCCTCCTCGCCCACCTCGCGTCCCCATCTCCTCACCTCATCGCCACCCCGACTCTTTGATTTCGAAAACCGATTCTGTTGATTTTGTAATTTTCTGAATTTGTAGTTGATTTATTAGATCTGTTGTCCAATTAACTGATTTGTTTGTTTGATTTTGCAGATCGTTGTTTGAGCGGCGGGGCGGCGGCAAGTGGTGGCGGCGACACTCGTTAAGAAGAGAAGATTAAAGAAGATTGGGTTAATTAGCCCTTTAAGTCCCTAAAGTTATATATTTTGTCAATTCTAGTCTAAGATTTATTATACTCCCAGTTTTATTATTTATTGTCATGAAAGAGTATGCCACGTGGCATTGTGGGACCAAGCAGGGGGTATTAAGTGCCACCTACGCATTTTCCGTTAGAAATAGTGCCTGAAATAACGGATGAGACTCAAATTGGATACGTTGCTTGAGTTAAGGGACTCTAATAGTCACTTTTTGAGTTAAGGGGCCACTTTAGGACAACCAAATAGTTGAGGGACCAAATTTGGATTTTATACAAGTTATACAGGGAAGAGATATCTATTCTAGTTAATAAGGATTAGGGGGAAACTTATATGTTGCTTGAAACCTAGAGGGTCGTGAGCACATTTGACATTTGAGCTTCATCAAGCAAGTTAGGTGGAGGGATTTGGACCTCAACCATGATTGCAGAATAAATGTTCGTGGAACCAACTGTACTAGAGTTTTGGAACTTTTTCATGTTCGATGGATCCTCTATTCATGTTACAAGTTTTTGTGGTTCTTAATTCTTTCACTTTATCAAACCTTAGTCTTTCATCTGAAATTGATGAAGTATAGAAAGAATAATACTTGGTTGGCAAAAGATATTCTACAAAATTATAATTATGCCTTCAAAGCAATGGGAATAAGTTTTTACTAACAACTACTTGTAGACATTTATTAGAAAACTAGAACTATTGTTGTAAGCTTATTACTTAATAGTTGCACTGTTGTTCCCAAAGACATGCAGGAGTTTGACTCCCTCTCCCCCTCTTCCTTCATCCTACAAAATGTTATTTGATGTGGTTTGGTTGCCTTTCAAATTTTGAATAAATTGATATTTCATTTTTTTAATACTGTAACAATATCGCCTTCAGATCCTATATTTGTATACCTAATTCTAGGTTAAAAAAAAAGTTGCATTGTCATATAATTTAAAATAAATTTAATCTGTGTCATTGATCTATTAACTTCGGCACATGTGTTAATTTAATCTGTGCTTGAAGTGACTTTAGACTAATTATAAGAAAGCAATTAGGAAATTGATAGAATCCAAAGACAAATTTGGTTTTTGTAATTCTTGAAAAGTGGCCATAACCTGAAGTAGCATATCCACCAACGACACACCAAATCTAATGTCGGTCCTTATTCCCATATAATGAACGAATAGTAATTTTCCAAACAATTAAAACTCTTTTTTTTTTTTGGCAAAAATAGAAGCTTTATTATGAAATAAACTATAAATTGTCACTAAGGATGATTGTAAATGATGCAACGAGTTGCGTGAATAAAGCTAGAATATGTCTAACCCAAAAAAAATCCAAAATTTAAAGAGAAAATCCCACAATTCTATTAATCAAAGCTTCATTCATTTTGCATACACCTCATAGCTTTTATATGGCTTTAGTTTTATGCTACCTTAAAATAAACTTTCCTAGTCACACTAAACAACCCCAAATAGAAATAGGAAATAACATATTAATTATAGCTAAAAAATCTAATCCTAATTGATATATTTTTCCAATATAAAATCTCTAGAAAATCTTACTTGATATCATAATCAATAAGGACTATAAATAACCTAATAAAATAAAAAAATAACTCTTAAACTAAGGAAATAAAATACCACTAAAAATAATTATGAAAATTATAATAAAATAATAAGAAGTTAAATTTCCCATCCACATCATTCTCATTATCTTGAAGAAAACTTGTCCTAGAGTTCTTCTGTTAAAATTGAATTCTTCCATGCCATATGAATAGATACTTGGAATGAAGCAAACCTCTTCCCACTTTCATAAGTGCCGAACAATGTTAATATTTTTCAACTTGCAAACTTATCCAAACACAAATCAAGTTGCTTTGACTTGAGAAAAATCTTCAACGTAAAAAAAATCTATAAATAGAAATTTTGGCTTGGAAAGACTCTCATAAACCACTAATTCAATTGCCCCAATTTCTTCACCTTCAATTGCTTCTTTTTCCTTGTCAGAAAATTCAAATTTTGCTTATCCGTCATTTGCTTTTTTGATTTCCTTCTCTTCTTTAGGCATGATATTAATTGTGTCACTCATATGCTATTTCCCTGGCTTGTAATGCTCCTCATCAATGATTTGCTCTTGTGGGCCAATACTTTTCTCATACCTTTCATTTTCCCCACCTAGCTCACATATAATTTTTCCCTCCTCCTCTTTAGATGGATCAATACACATAAAAATATTGTGAACCAAATTGTTCTTGTCACCATTGATTTCAAAATTATCCCTACCATAATCTCTACAAGTATACTTGGACCGTTCACCTTGATGACATTGTTGGTATCGATGAAATAATATTTTCTCATAATTCAAAGGAAGAAGATATTCTTGTAGCAACCTCTTCATTCAATGTCACGTTTCAATTGGATATTTTCCTTGATGATACCTTCTGACCTATAATATCTCATGCCAAGCTAAAGCTTGTCCCTTTAACCTCTGAATAATATGCTGCACCTATTTACTTTCAAGCACCATGTTATACTAAAAAATATTTTCTACTTCAGCAATCCATTCTAGAAAATATACTCTAGTTAAATCTCTATAAAAGAAAGGGATGCCTATCTTCAATAATTCTCTATCCCACCGCCCATGTTTGGCATGCCATTTATGTTTAACAAAATAGTCATCATTGTTTGATTTAGAATTATCCATGCACCACCTTGTTTTAATAGGGCAACCATCTTCATCTGACGACTCTTCTACATCGTAAGTTAGAGGCCTATTAAAACAAAGTGGTGCATGGATAATTCTAAATCAATAATTCTCTATCCCACCGCCCATGTTTGGCATGCCATTTATGTTTAACAAAATAGTCATCATCGTTTGATTTAGAATTATCCATGCACCACCTTGTTTTAATAGGGCAACCATCTTGAAGAGTCATCAGATGAAGATGGTTGCCCTATTAAAACAAGGTGGTGCATGGATAATTCTAAATCAATAATTCTCTATCCCACCGCCCATGTTTGGCATGCCATTTATGTTTAACAAAATAGTCATCATCGTTTGATTTAGAATTATCCATGCACCACCTTGTTTTAATAGGGCAACCATCTTGAAGAGTCATCAGATGAAGATGGTTGCCCTATTAAAACAAGGTGGTGCATGGATAATTCTAAATCAATAATTCTCTATCCCACCGCCCATGTTTGGCATGCCATTTATGTTTAACAAAATAGTCATCATCGTTTGATTTAGAATTATCCATGCACCACCTTGTTTTAATAGGGCAACCATCTTCATCTGACGACTCTTCTACATCGTAAGTTAGAGGCCTATGCTGATAGGCAGGAAGGGATATTCCAATAGGCTAGTCGGGGGCAGCATCTTCCCGAACTGGCGACTTATCATTACTTCAGTTCCTATTTGTGTGATAACTTTGGTCCTCAAATAGATCTATAGAGTGTTCACCAAAATGCCGGTATTTGTGATCCATTTGTTGTTACCAAGCTCTTGACACACTCTTTGATCTTGCGACCTTAGGGTCTCTGTCTCTGATCAGTATCCAAAGAATTACCGTTTATTTGATTGTGTTAACTGTAAAGAGAAAGTGGTGATTCCACCCAGTTTAATATTAGCTAACGCAACGAGTTGCATGAGTAAGGGTATAACACATCTAGCCCAAAAAATAAGAAGTTTCAATCTAGAAACCCAAAATTTAGATAGAAAATCCCACAATTTTGTTGATCAAAGTTCCATCCTTTCTGCATACATCTCATAGCCTTTATATAGCTTTAGTTCTACTCTACCCTAAAAGAAACTTTCCTAGCTGCACTAATTAACCCCAAATAGAAATAGGGAATAAAATATTAATTATAGCTAAGATATCTAATCCTTATTGATATATTTTCCCAATGTACTATCTAGAAAAATCTTACTTGATACCATAATCAATAAGGATTTGAACTAACCTAATACAGTCCAAAAATAACTCTTAAATTAAAAAAAATAAAATAAAATATCCCTAAAAATAATGATAAAAATTACAATAAAATAATAAAATGTTAAATTTCCTGTTTGTGTGAGCAAAGGTCTAGAATAGTCATTAAAATCATGTTATCCATGTCTGTAGTGATAGAGCTCATAGTCCTATCATTAGGATTACATATATGAGGTAAAATTGTCCCTTTACTATCATAAAAAATAGAACTAGTTAAGAAATGAAGACATTCAACATAGTCTTCATGTTTTCTTGCATTGTCGCTCCTCATTTAGCAAGCTGATTCACTGCTCGGATCCGCTGTCTCAAACTTTGTTGAATGATGGTCACTTGTGTTTGCATCATTAGCAACTTGCATTCATTAAGAAGTGAGGTCAATTTTGGACAATTGCATGTGGGTGAATTCAACATAAGGATGAACTATCAAATGTTTCACCAATTGTGAATCCATTTCTCTTAATTAATAGAGGTTGTAGGAAAAATTAAAGAGTAATCTTTAGTCATTCTCTCAATACCCATGTCTTTGTTCTCAAGCTATGAGTAATGTCAAGATTCTTACTGAAAGCCACCTAAAATTGGCTTAGACAATCCCTAATGGTATAACCAGCTTTCTTGAAACTCAGAAGGTCTCTTTGAATCAGCTTTACCTAACATTGTACGGGGAAAGTGGGGAGATGGGAGTCGAACTCCCTACTTTCCCCGTACTACTATCCCTTTACCACTCTTTTAGAGCAGTTGGGATGAGCCATCAACATTTAGTTTGAAGAGGTGGCAGAGACCAATATACTTGAATGAGCATTTGTTGTTTCTTGCTTCTGTCCAAAGAAGGACTAAAAGCAAAAAATTCAATCGCCGTATCTTCTATTTTGTGAACAATCTTATTGATCCATTCCTAAATATATCCAGAGATCCTTTTGTTTTTGGCGCACAAAATTCTCAACAGGTAAAATATAAACAGAATGTTCAAAGGAATTTTGTGGTAGGAAGATTGTGTTGTATTGAGAAAGTAAGTTTTAATCCAGCTTAAATCTGAATTTTCTGAAGAAGCTAGTGTATCAATTTGAAGTTGTTGATGAATATCTTGAATATGGCATTGTGTTTGCAAACAATTAAAACTCAATAGAGAAAAGTTATTAAGAAAATGTGATTGTGACGGTGTGTGAGTATATTGCATTACAGGATGTGATCCAATAGTTATACCCACAAATACAGAGTTGAGATCATTATTATTTATTACACTCATTCACCAATAATCGGCATCATATAATTTGCTATTTTCTTTCGTGTTGAAGGCATATATATATTATTTGCCTTGATGAACTTACACACTCAAATTGATATACTTTAATTGCCAAAAACAAATGGAGCAAAATTTTTGGGACGGATGGAGTATTATTTAAGTTATTTATTCTTGAACTCTTCATAAGTAGTCCTTTGGTTTTCTCTAAACCTAATCAACACTGTACACAATCCAAAAAGGCCTAAATGCGTCAGTAACACCTTAACTTAGCAACACAGAGGAGTTGGTCCCTGAACTAGAATTCGGCGCACATGAACCCTCAATTTGATCGACTCGGTCTAAGTTAGTTCAAGAGCTAACGAAATGGCTCAAGTGCAGCCACGGCCTTCTCATGCTTGAGTTAGGAAAAAGAAAAAAAGCAAAAAAAGAGAACTAGATGTACAAAAGAAGCCTTTGTTCAATGGAGAGGGCCATCAAAACGTTCAAATTTACAAGCCAATAGTAATCACTCCTATAATTCTTGTGTTGTTTTCTGGATTGTGTTGGGTTGGGGGCTTGTAGCAGATAAGATAGCAGTGTCACAGTCATGTGGCTGCACTTGAGCTGTTCCGTTAACTATTGGACCAACTCGCACCGACTTGATAAGTTCGAGGGTTCATCTTTGCTGTGTTCCATTTCAAGGACTAACTCGTCCGTGTTGGCTAAGTTAATGGGCTGTTTACGCACTTAGGCAATAGGCCTATCCAAAGCCAACTAACTTTCAATGTAAATCCTACTCTAATTAACTTACCGATGTCAGCAATGATAGGACAATCTAAATTGTTAAAGTTATAATATCAGTGCTAATGTTATGTTTTCAATGGTGCAAATCATTATGTCATCACATTATAATTTTCCTTTTTAAAACTATTTGCATATCAAAGTAAATAATTCTCTTACATATTTCTAGAGTTCTTTTTAATTTTTACCCGCACTACTAAGTTATATACCTATTTAGAATGAAATTTAATTTATTATAATTTTTGGATGAAGTTAAGAGACACCTCCTGAAAATCTTATACAATAAGTTTACGTGTGATCTATATTTTTTAATAGATTTAATTACCTTTTTACCCATATAAAGAAAAAATGTTATCGTGTGATACCATATCCTTTATATTAACCAAAAAAAAAAAAGTATAAAAATTTTTGTCATGTAGGACTAATTTTTTTAGCACGGTGGAGAAGTATGATGATCAAAATATCCATTATCCAGTACACAAAACACCAACATATGGTTCAATTAACATCCTCGCTGGCACGAAGCTGATATATTGTAGTGCACCTACTCGGTATGGATGGATACAATATTTTAACTGGGTTACATATATAGACCAACAACTTTGAATTGAAGGAACGAGAAGACTAGAAAGAAGAAAAGAAAATTAAGGAAAAAGGTTAGCCTACGTACTTAATAGTTTTGACTTATGAATATATAATCGCGGTCGTCCAGAATTCGACACCAGGGAACTGTTAATTGGTGCCAAAACAGTCAACATGTTCACACGAGTCAGTTGTCTTATTAGCTACTCTGTTTGAAAACTTTACAAATAATACCAAATTCCAATAATTTAGTCCTCCTAACTCCTAACAAGTTAGGCTGCAGAGACAACCACGTACATAATCCATGTCCTGTTTAGGTTTGTTTTAGATAATTCAAAGAGTTGGTAGAGGTGTATAAATAAACTAGTTTACATACCTGACGTTGCAACAAGATTCAAAGTTGTATTGAGTTTTAAAAAATTATTTATATTTAAATGTTGTAGATATATTAATGTGAAAATATTACAATAAAATCAACAATTTAAAAAATAATAGATTCTTCCAACATTGTATTGAGTATCACCAACAAATTTATTCATTATGTGAAACTTTATTAATTATTAAGTTTATTAATTAAAGAAATCTTCCAACATCACATTGTGCAAATATCATAAAAATTATTAAATTTATTACTCTTTTTAGTAATAATAAAATACTATAATTTGAATAAAAATATTATAATTATTTTCTTGTTGCTTCAATTTTTAAAATTTAATAATTTTCATTAACACTAAATAAAAAATAAATATCTAATTAATGCCGTAAAAACTTTACCAAATAAAATGATGAGTCACATATTGATTTTTGTACATGTTGTTATTGCTGTTAATAATGTTGGATCTTTGACATGGAAACTATTTTCTATATGCGCTTGAATTCATATGTCTCGAGTTTTTAATGCAATATTTTTATGACGTAAAGCAATTAATTTAGATATAAATGAATAGATTTTTTATTGAGAGAAGCTATAGATATATCTTGAACCCGAGAGAAACCAACTGGCTATGAGTTGAAATCCATTAACCCAAACTAACTACTTTCTCAGTTTCACAAAAATTGTTTCTTTTATTATTCATAATAATTAATTCATAATTTTTTTTTTCAAAATTTATTATAAAAACATGAATATTTTATATGTAAATGAAAATTTAAAGATTATAGTTTGTAAATATCAATTTTAAGAATTTTTTTTATACATATTAATATAAATATATTCAAGTCAAATTTCAGTTAAAAAATATAAAATGGTCAATTAATATGAAACGGAGGAAGTATTTGTTCTCATCTTTTAAAATAATACTCCCCTTGTCCCAAAATTTTTTGAACAATTTCGTTCCACACGCAAACCAAGAAAAATACACTGTTTGCCCCATCTTTCCGACACTGCCCTCCATCTTCGCTCTCATCCTGCCAATCCTCATCCTCCTTCATTGATCTCATCTTGTAGATCCTCTATTGTCGATCTCGTTTTGTGGCTCATCATCCTCGGTCATCGATTGTCCCATCATATTGATTACGTCCTTAACTGGCAATCTAAAGGATCAAGCAATAGAACAAAATTAACACCTGAGCAAACTTCCCTCAAATGATAATTTAACAAAAGAATCAACTGCATAATGGAAATTTACGATAGACAATGGCGTCAGAAAAATTCACACCATGAATCTAGAAAAAAAAAGTTACAGCAAAACAAATCACCAACCAAGCACCAAAACACATTACTTGAGGTGGAAGCATGCAAGTAGACTTTGACCATAAAACTGATATGTAAGACCTGTAGTTCTAAAAGAATACATTAACCAAAGGATGACCATGGAAGCCATCATCTCAGGAGAGAACTGAGAAAACTGTGCCTGTTTAAAATAATAATAATAATAATATAAACAATCACTTTATAACCAAAAACTGATGAACAAGTTAACATAAAAAAAACCATTCTTGTTAAAAATAAACCAAAAAAATATAGACAGTCAATTTATAACCAAACACTAATGAACAAGTTAACATAAAAAAGAAGATGTTTTCATCATTAGAGACATTTGATTTCGAGCTTTTGCATTCATTACCATAAAAAATTGTCATACCAATAACTAAAGACCTAGCTGGAACATCACTTTCCTTTTTTCTTTTCATCTAGCAAGAGCAACAAAAGGTGGCTTGTAGAGTACCATTTTACCATATGCCTCAGATAGCTGCAAGAATTAATAGAACAAATTAAATTATGAACTGCAGAAGAAAATTAAACTTGGAGGGTACAAAGATGTTATAACTTGCAATGCTCCATTAGCAGTAGAAAATCTACTTTTGATTATTGATTATGTCCAGCTTCATAAGCTTTCCAAGCAACATACACAAAATATAAGAACCAAAATAGAGAAAACCCATCTTATGAAATTAAACAAAAACAGACACCGGATCAAAATTTTGTTTAGGGGGAAAAAAACCCACCTCAATTTGGCTATTGAGATTGTGCCAAAATATCCATGGCCATCATTGGCCTTGTAAGAATTTAAATAAGAGAACAACATTTGTGAAATCCAAAGAAAAACACCACCACCAGGCATCAAATTGAAATCCCAATCCTGTACTAGTGATTAAATTTTATGCCTTAATTCAACCTGAATAAATTTAAGAAAAATAGAAACCTTTGAAAAAGAATAAAAAAGGGAACCCATTAAAGCCATAATTTTTACCTTGGCAAAACATGCCTATTAATTTCTATTGACCAAATTAAGCAATGTTTAGCAGCAAGTAGATAAATGGGTTTGAAGTACCATATCGGTGGTGATGTTGAAAAGATTAGGGCAACAACATTAGCAGTTCTATTGCTCCGATGAAAAAATGACTTCTGGGCATAAATCACCATCTGCATTGATGTTGTTGTCTTCACTAAGTTTATCCGTTTTGAAATTTTCTTCAATGTTTCTTTCTTACTTTGCCACTTCCATGATCGATGGGTGCTCAACGAGATATTTGAGAGAAAGCTCGTAGCACGACTCGGCCATGCAACTCACCATTTCTATTAGCTCCATTTACCCTTGAGCAATAACTTAAGTCTGGGTTTCCAGGGACAGGTGCCATAGTTGATGACCTCTGGTTGAGAAGGCTGATAGTAGCAAGATTGGCCCTCCAAATAGGTGAATCATGAGCACGGGAGGTTGTGTTGAGGAAATCTAAGTTGCAAAGGAAAGACGGAAAGAAAAGAGGAAAAGATGGAAAAAGATAAAGTGAAGAAAATTAGGCTAGATTTCGTGTCATTGGCAAATCTTTGATTTGTAATTCTATATTGGCTTATTTCATTTTTAAACTGCATTTTATCTTAATAATGATAAGTTAATTTAAATTTGATTTAGTTTAGTTTATCTTTAATTTGAAATTTGAGTCAAAGTCAATAATTGTGGGCTTGACTGCCATGTGTCACTACATTATTAATTCATAATTGATTCATATAATTAAAGCCACACTTAGAAGATAATATACAAAAAATTGCAATTACTTGTTATGTGAAATGTCCACCATACCATTCGGAGATGCTCATGCTGATGTATTGTATATATATTAGATTAAATGAGCTAGTGTTTTAATTAGTACATGATTTGCAATTTTCTAAAGGGACCTTAATGTCTTAGTTAGTGTGAGGTATCAATTCCTATATCAGTAATATATATCCATCATATATCCTTCAGCTCCTGCCAATTTGTGATCCTCCCTTCAAAAACTGGTAAGCCAAACACCCAAGTAACTCTTAACAATCCCTCTAAATGTGCCACATTTAACTTGAGAATCAACTGTATCGTTTGATGTATTGAGGATATCAATATCAACATTAATCTTGGTCTACATTAACAAGTTAACCTTAGGTCTGTACCTATATGACAGTCTTTCTATTTTAGATGCTGCTTTCACGCTCTCCTTCCACCACTCTAAATTGTCTCTCCCATTTTTATTTTTATAATATTTTTACCTATTTAAAATTTTAAGAATATAACGCTTTCTTGCTATTGCTCCCACTTCCTGTTTTCACTCTTTCACGCATTAGGATACTTAGTTATGCTTTCCAGTAAGCCTTATAAGGCTTTGAATTATTAGGGAGGGCATAATCCTGATAATTCCAGCTTAAGAGTATCATAGTGGTAAGCTGGATGTTGGAGAGCAACTACCATACCATCATCCATGTGTTCGTTTAACTTGGTTTCTGAATCACTAGGGGTGTAAATGAACAGAGCATTCAGTGAACTGTTTGATAGGAGTTTGTTTATGTTCGTTTATTTAGTTAAACGAACAATTATGAACAAGGTCCCATTCATTTATTTATGTTTATGAACCATTCGGTTATTGTTTGTTTATGTTCATTTATTTGTTTGTTTATATCTATTTATTTCTTTATTTATATATTAGTTGTATATTTATTATTATATATATTTTATATATCATATATTTTTATTAGTGTCTACTTACTCCATACATATATGATTACACTTCAATCTTCCCTAAATTAATCTATTATCTTTGTTTTCCCAAACAGAAATAGTCATTTCTCTTATAGCATGAACTTGTTGTAATGTAAAGCCAAGCCCCATAGCCTTAACCCATGATCTCTCTCACCATCACTTATTGTTCTGTCAGTCATTACTAGACTCATTCTAATTTAGATTAGTGGTAGCCGCTATAATAAACAAATGAACACGAATAGAGAAGTTTAGTTTGTTTATTGTCCATGTTCATGTTCGCGTGTTCGTTAAAAGTTAAATGAATTAACACAAACATGGCTTGTTTATATTAGTTCAGTTCATTTACAGTCTTATGAATCACTAGTTTTTCTCTTAGGAGGTCTTCCATATTATTTTTGACATTATGAAAATGTCCAGGATTACTGGTACTAGACTCTAGCTCAAAAGGAAGTTCAACAATGTAAGGGGCTACCTGATCATAAGGCTCAAACTAATTTTTATTCATCAAGTTGTTTACTTTGATAAAGGTAGGTAGTTGGTAAGTGGGATGAAAGTTGTGATAAAAGGTAATTAAGCTAGTAAGCTATAGGGTAGATAATAAAAGTAGCATTATAAGATAGAAGAGCATTAACGACTGAAGAAACAATTGCAATTAGTCACATTATATGACTAATATGCAACTGAATAAGTTGGTCGCATAATATATAATCACATGAGCACATGTGATTGAATGTTGGTCACACCTATTCTGACACGTATTAAATAAGTGACTGGTTATATCAGTCGCAAGCAACGACTGAAATTGCATCGCATCATGTAAGTGAAAGTCAGTCGCTTTGCTTTATTTATATTTTTTTAATTTTAATTTTTTATTTATTATATTTGATTTAAAATATTTCCTATGATTCATATAATACTATTAAATATTTATTATTTAAATAAATAATATTATAATTTTTATTATAATAATAATAATTATTATTATAAATATTAAGATATATAATAATTAATAAGAAGAATAATAATTGAAAAAGAAGAATGACCAAGGCTGAGAAGAAAAAGAAGAAGGAACAAGGCTAAGAAGAAGAAGCCATAGGAGAAAAAGAAGGAGAGACCTAGAGCCGGAGGAAGAAGAAAAAGCCAAATAAGGAAGAAGAAGAAGAAGAAGAAGCTAGATGAGAAAGAAAAAGGAGAAACCTGAAGCTAAAGGAAGAAGAAGAAGAAGTAGCCGGAGGAAGAAGAAGAAGAGGAAGCATGGGAGAATGAGCAAGGTTAAGAAGAAAAAGTAGAGAAGGAGAAACTGGAGAAAGAAAAAGAAATGAGTAGGACTGAGCATTTGGCTATTTTGATTATAATTGAAACTAAAATACCAAAATTATTCGGTTTTCGGTCTGAGACACTGGTAAGCGAAATAACCGATTATTTCCCCTAAGCCGAAAAAACTGAAACTGAAATATAAATTCGGTTTTTCAGTTTTATACCAAAATAACTAAATTTCGTGTTCCTTCTATTGCAGTGCTAACTCTGGCAAATTTGACAACCTCTGTTGTTACTTGTCGATGCGTTGCGTCACTGCCTTGCCTCACTCACGCCTATCGGTTCTCCCAAGTTACCCATTACCCTGCCTCGTTCACGACTTCCTCGTTGCCGCCTTCCCTTGCCTGGTTCACTTGATTCCCAATGTTTGTTTGCTAAGGTTTACAACCGAAAAAGAAAAGGCTAAAAGAGGCTAACTACTATGTTCGTTTTTGTCTACCATTTTACTTTTTATTGGCTTGGGCTACACAGCAAGAGGAAAGCAGGTTAGGCTACACTAAGATTTTGAGATGTGGGGTGAGTTGGGCTTTTGAGTTGAGGACAAAATGGGCTTATGTGTAGAATAATTGAGGCCTGTAAACTTATATGTAATTTGGTTATTTCAATCACTAAATTTTCAACTTATAAAACTAAAAATTGAATCGAATACCGATATATAAGTTCAGTTATCATTGAAACCGAACCATGAACCAAATAATTGTAACCGAAAAAATAAATAAAAAATTAATTTTTTAGTTTTTTTCCATTAAAACCGAATAGCTGCTCACTCCTAAAAATGAGAAAGGAAGGAAGAAAGAGCTATTTATAGCGAATAAACGACTTAAATAATAACTATTAATTTTTCCACAACTGACATGCGACTGAAAGTCAAGGTTTTTGAAATTTACCATTGAGATGCAACTGGTGGGAAATAATATTTTTATTTCATGTAACTAAGTGTGACTGAAAAAAATATTTCTTTAATTATGCAACTAAGATGCGACTGTTTCTTAAGCAACTAAAATTTTCAGTCACATGTCAATAGTTGGGCCTGCCACATGCAACTATCATGCGATTGAAATCTGTCACTCGGACTAGATTTTCTTGTTGTGTAGGTAGAATAGGCTGGCCTTGTTTGTGAAGTCTAACTAGTTGGACATCAGTTGAAAGCGAGAAGATTTGTAAAAGGTGCAGAGGAGGGTTATTTCAAGTGTGGTAAAGTATTTCTGCATTATCATGTCACAATTAATTAACCAACTCAAGCTTAAGTAAAAAACTAGGAAATCAAAATACAAACCAACTAAAAGGATGCATATATATATCTTGCTTCGAGATGTCTATAGAACTTGTTGATTCACCCACTATATAGCCCACCAGGCTATTTTCCCATTGTTTGACTTCATCCTCAATGTCCAAAGCTTCAATCAACATTGGTTCCTCAGAGCTCTGCGTAGATAGAAATTATAGCTTAAATCTATTTTCAAGACGTCTATTATCCACCAAAATCTCAATATATGATTTTTTTGCTCTTCCCCGGGTGCCTCTGGCTTATCAGATTTTTCCTCCTTATAGACTTTTGTTGCCCAATATAGAGATGCTTCTTCTATTCCCTTTAAAATCATCATTTTAGCATACTCAGACTCATCCTTTGATGGTATTTGGCGGCTTCCTCTAATTGATCTAATACCTCCTGTGAAACCAAGGGAGATGAAGTTTCCTACCTCAATCGCCCCCTTTTTCGTGCCTTCATCTTGCAATCACTAGCAACTCTCTACCATGGACTAGCGGTGCAAAAACTCTAGCACACACAGGAGTTATGTTCCACTCCCTTCAAAAAAATTTGGACCATTTCTTGATTCATACATGTTATCCTTGCACGAGAGCCATGTTAATCTTCCTTGCATTGTTCCAATTTGCACAAATACCAAGTTTATTACTTGGGAAATTAAAAAAAAAATTGTATTGAGATGTAAAAAATTTTATTTGCATACATTCATGTACTCACTCATTCAGAGGATTTACTTATAATTAAGAATAATTATAATATCCTGTTAATTAATATTAAATAATAAATTGAGCAATAATGCCTAACTTACATATGTATTATAGATATGCTGCACAACGTCCAATGATTAAATATAAGACCAAAGTAGTGATACATGTGAAAGTGATTCAACAAATTCAATGATGTATACACACGCACTCATTGTGGCAAGTCTTGCTATATAAGAAAATATTACGACTACAACTTCCCTTAAAAAATAAAAGAAAAAAAACATATTAGAGTCTCAAATAAAGAATTTTGTTCCATAATATTTGGCTCAAATTTATTTATATTTGGGTTTTGTGAATGAGAAAACAAACTTTGAGAAAATCACCTACAAAATGATGTTTGCACGACTCAATTTAGATCATTCAGAGCCTAATACTGTTGCTATTGGCCAGTAATGGAGTATTACACAAAAGAAATAATTATATTAATCTTTATGGAGAAAAGTAAAAAAAATATATTTACAAACTATAACGCTTAATTTAGTGCATAAGCATATGAAACTAATGTGTTTATGCATCTTTAATCTAAGAAAAGGAAAATATCAAATCTAATAAATTAAATGTTGGAAAAGTAGAAGGGATTTTGTTTTGGCACCCTCTGGCCTCTTGTTGGAATTTTGGGTACCCAAATACGGAAGTTGGTAAATTAAGTAATTGAAAAACATCAGCATCAATTGTCACACATCGATCGCTTCGCCTGGGAACCAATTGCTAGCATCAGCTTCTTTCTTTGACTCTAGTTATTTGATTTGAATCAGAAAAAGTAACGAGTTGTTGGCCTCGAAATTGAATTTAACGACCGCAAAAGTTACAAAATAAAAAGAAACCCTTTATTTTTTTTTTCCTATTAGAAAAACAGAGGAGTTTCGGTTACGTAACTTGTATTTGGCACAAATCCTGGTGTGAACACTGGAAAACGCAAGTGTGTGTGCGTGTGTATATATAAGCCAGAGCTGGTACATGAAGCTCCGATTAGCATCAGTATGAGAGAACACCATAATAATAAGTAGTTAAGTAGTACTCATACTAGCCAGAGCCAGTAGATATCCCTTGTGTTCCGGTCCTCCATATATATTTCGTTATTTTTGAACTAGCAAGCTGATACTATATATTGAAGATTTTTTAAGAAATATTTACGGCAGAAATAAGGGAAGAGATCTGCCTAGCTAGTAATCGAAATGGGAAGAGCTCCCTGCTGCGACAAAACGGGGGTGAAGAAAGGTCCATGGAGTGCCCAAGAAGACCGAATTCTCATCAATTACATTGCCCTCCATGGCCACCCCAACTGGCGAGCTCTTCCGAAGCAAGCCGGTATCTATCTATCTATCTATCTATACACACACACACACAATCGTTGGTTGATTAATTTATAGATATCCTGTTAATTAATTACATACGAATACTATTGATCTCGATTACTAATACTACCCGCTGGTTGTGATGATCAGGTTTACTGAGGTGTGGCAAGAGTTGCAGGTTAAGGTGGATCAATTACCTGAGACCCGACATTAGACGCGGAAATTTCACCAAAGAAGAAGAAGACGCCATTATCAACTTGCATCAGATTTTGGGGAACAAGTACCTCTCCATTTTAAATTCAGTTCTTAGAATATTATAGCTAGGCAATCTGTAGTAGTACGTAGTTAGTATTTTATTGTTATTATTATTAATCGAGTAATTAATTAACCAAGCTTTAATCAACTTGAACTATATATATATATATATAGATGGTCTGCGATTGCGGCAAAATTACCTGGACGAACGGACAACGAAATAAAGAATGTGTGGCACACCCACCTCAAGAAGAGGCTCAAGCAAGACAACGCCGCCCCAGGGCCTCACCCTCACCACACCCGCCGAATATCCACCTCTCAAAATCCTCCGGCCGGAACTTCCGGTTCCGAGGAACCATCCACCAGCAGCGAGGACTCTACAGCCACGACGACGACGATAAGTGACGGCGACATGGACACGTGCAAGCTAGACAACATCAGTTTCCCCGAAATCGACGAGAGCTTTTGGTTGGAGGTTTTGTCCGATGATCATAACTCGTCGGTTTGGGACCCTGCTCCACTTGCGTGCTTTGCTCCGGTCAACGATGCCAATACGGACAGTACTGACTTTTGGTACAACTTGTACACACGGGCCGGGGATTCACCAGAGTTTTGAGTTACCCGAGTCTTGATCTAACTGTGACTAACGAGTTTCTTTTGTATTGATTTAATTAATGTATTACTGTGTATTATTTTATATAACGTTGTGCTTACCTAGATTATCAATTACTCAATTTATTGAAATTTTACAGTACTTTAAGAAAGTCCAAAAAAGTAATCTAAAATGTTTTTGTAAAAAATAAGTATTTTTATTTAATTTTTCAATTATCCCAGCCAATCTAAAAAAATAATAAAAATATTATATTTTCACAAAAATATTGTGAAATTACTTTTTGGACTTCCTAAAATGTAGGATTTTAAAAAATTTACAATTTTAAAAAATGTGTTTGGAAGACATTAAATAATGTGTTGTTTAAATTATTCTCAATTTTTTAATTTTTTCATTTAATTATACCAATTGAAACTCTACATAATAAGAAGCTCAATATGTATTTCTTTATTTTTAAAAAAATTAAGTATTTTTTATTACTTTTTCTTTTTCATTAAGTTAGCTACATAAAATATTAATTATTTTCTAAAATTTTTTTATTTAAATGTTTATTAGATAAGTAAAATGTTAGCTTTAAAATGACATTTCTTCTAGAAAAAAAAATGAACCGAACAAATAAATAAAAAATTTTAATAGGAAAAATATAGACAAATAATTTACTGCTGCCTACCAACCTTTTGTTGACTCCGGAAGGAATGAGAATGGCGTTCAACCAAAAAAATTCGTTGATGAGTAATTCAACTATTTCTCAAGAGATCTCTCTCTCTCTCTCTCTCTCTCTCTCTCTCACACACACACACACACAAACACAATTATGCGTATATATATGTATGTTCATGCTATGATTAGATATTTATAAAGAAAAAATTTATTAATTTATAAATAAAATTTTTATACACTAGCTAGTTTGTATAAATAATGTATATCCATACACTATCATACTAATTTTGTTTTTTTACTTTTAATATTTAATGGATATTGGTATTGTACTGTTAAAACATGAAGCTTTGTGTCTATAATCATTAGCTTTTTATAGAATTATTAATTAAACATATTCTTTTTAATTAGTTTTGTTTATTGTTCATTTATGTTAATTCTATTTTTTTTTATTTTCTATATAGTCTTCATTCTTTATGAATGAGTCTCTTTTTTAGAAGAAATCAACATAAAAAGAAACAAAAAGAGTAAGAAAATAAAAATATTAAAAAGTGGAAAGACAATCACCCAAGAAATAGCGGGAAATAAGAAAAAAGAAGAAATGAAAAAAATAAAAAAATAAGTTGCAATTTTTTTTAATATGTCGTGAATCTATTTTTTTTAAAGCCACAAAAACTAAAGTAACAATGAAAGAGAAAATAAAAAAATAGATAAATTTGTTAAAAAAACAAGAGTAATTAATAGAAAAAGGAATAAAACTGCAAAAAAGGTTGAAAATTTTGGAAAAAAAATAAAGGCATGAGAAAATAAGGATTAAAAATAATGTACTGAAAAATTAAATAAGACAGAATGGAAAAAGAAGAAAAAAATGAAAAAAACTAAAGAAAACAATAGAAAAGAAAGAAACGAGAAAAAAATGGAAACAGGATGAAAGAAAGAAATTGGCAAAGAAAAAAAAAGAAAAGTGTTGGGTTTGTTGGCTTAAATTCAAGAAATTTATAGTACTAAAAAAAAATTATTTTCTAACAGCTTCGTGTTAGAAAATCTGATTTTCCAACATGAGGCCATTTCAAACAAGTGTGTTGGCATATCATGAGTTGGAAAGAAAAATTATTATGGCTCAATTTTTGGTTGTTGGTATTACAAACAGCTGACCATTAGAAAATTTGTTGTTAAAAATTTCCAATGGTCTAACATCGTACAATTATTTGTAATGGATGAGTAGTTTTCCAACGCCCAAAGCCATTAGAAATATGCAAATTGCTCGAGCTGATAGAATTTTCCAACAGTTAGGTTGTTGGAAACACTTTGTAAAAAAAATATAAAGAACTCTTGATAGTATGTTTTATATATTACCAAAAAAGAATTTATTTACAGAAAATATATTTCATATTAAAAAATATTATATTATATAATATTACAAAAATATATTTACTAAAATTATATTTTATATTTACAAAATTCAAAATCCAAAGAATCACAAATTACAAAATCAAAAAATTATAGAAATCACAGTCACAAAAATTAAAAAAAATCACATAAACTACAAAAATTACAACAAAATTAGAAAAATAAAAAAAATCACAATAATTGGAAAATAGATCTACACAAAAATCACATAAATTACAAAAACTACAACAAAATCACAATTCAAAACTAGACCCAAAAAATTCAAAAACATATATTACAAAAATCACAACAACATCACAACTACAAAAACAAATCTAACAAATTTTTAACTGGATTTGTAAATGTGGCAGGTCGAGGAGTCAAAATGGACAGTGAGGAGAAGCCGATGGCAAAGGTGAGTAGTGAATGAGCGAACGGTGATGAACGATAGTGAACGGCAATTAATGGAGGAGTGGAGAATAGGTGATCAGCGAGGAGAAACGAAGAACGGGTGATAGGCGTGGAGAACGGAAAACTGGTGATCGGCGAGGAGAACGGAAATGGAAAACTAGCGATTGGCGAGGAAAAGCGGATGGCAATGAATGGGGTGGGTAAAGTGAGAAGCGAGGTGAGTAAGGGCAAAGAGCAAAGCAAGTGAGGGGAACGGGTGTGGAGGATTGACGATTGTGAAGGTGAGGTAGTTGAGAGGGAGATGGTTAGCTGAGGGTACATACATATAGTTAGGGTTAAGTTGGGCTAGGTTAACTTGGCCCAATGACAGATATATAATCATCATTTTTATTATACACTATATTCATATATGTGTGATATATATGGATATCATATATAAATATATAATATATTTTCTAAAATATGAATATATAGATATATAATAATAATAATAATAATAATAATAATAATAATAATAATAATAATAATAATTTATTATTATTATTATTATATGATGTATAAATATTTATATGTGATATATGTGCAAGTGTGTGTGTATGATATATAAATATATGATATATACATCACATATATGTATTATTATAAATATTATAATAATAATATTATTATATAAATATTTTTTTATTTTTTTCATGCATTAAAAATTATGGTCTTAATTAATATATATAGTGAGATTTGTTGGGTTTTGGGAGCCAAATAAGCGCAGTAGAATATAACCGAAACCTTCTAGAATGCAAGCGAAACTTGGTAAACTGGGTATTCAAAATTTTTATACCTAATTTGATTTAAATTTTTAACCCAACTGTTGAGTTGAATCACAAAACTTGAACAGTTGATTTGTTCAAGCTCTTTATAGTATCCACACGAGCCTCTCGAGATCACCATACTTCCACCACGTCCCGGCAGATACGTTCATCTTGTGCTCGCAGTACTAGCTTGTGTCCTCCAAGGAATGACAAGAGAAGAGTGCGACTGAAACTTTCAAAACACTTTTGATTTCATCCTTAAGGAGGCCAGGGCAAGATTTGCAAATTTTTCACTATATAATGTATTTATAGTGAAACTCAACTCCTAAACCTAATGGGTTTCAAAGCCCTAATTCAATTAGGCTTTAATTTCGGGCCTAATAATTGCTCAACGTTTGGGCCAATCATTAATACGAAATTACCATGAAACCAAGAAAAAATAATTCAGCTCATATATTCAAATAATCCAATTGGCTCTATGTATGCGACCCAATAGGCTCCTATCACATTGGTAATGATCATAAATCACATTTATGATAATAAACAATGAGCAGTGTCTAGCAACACATCATTGTCACCCAAGTGACAAGATTGTCAGTGATTTGACTAAACCTTTATGATCATTATCCGTATATGGCATTGTTCTTTTATTCAAGTTATCAAGGCCAAGTACGAGACATGGGATGTGTCACTTTCGTATAGCCCGATCTATGATTTTTTTATTATCGAGTAGATTAACATAAACTAATGATATTGATATCATATATCAACTCATCCGAGCAATACCATGCATTTTCTTAATCTCACTCTATAAAGGGGCCCGAAAATATTACTCTCGTTACATAAAAGGGACAAATCCCATCTTGATCATATAAAACTCTCCGCATAATATGTGACATACCCAATGACCTCCTTCAAGTTTACTTAGTTACAAGCAACAAAAGGAAGTATCAAAGTATGTGACTTACATGTAGGGAACCTTGATGACCTTAGGTCAAAGGACTATATATACATAATCACTATGAGAATAACTTATAACACTCATATAACGATCCATGTAACGTTCTCATGGTGGGTCGCTCCAATACATAAGTTCTCCAACTTGTACCAATATGTAGACTACATATCTCATATTAGTCTCTACATATGCTAGTCTTTGTGTATTATTGCAACTCACTCCATAATAATACTAGATCAAAGACATTTAAGAATACTATTATTCTAGAGTTATAATTACATTTGATTATGTCACATAGAAAACATATAACAAACACAATTACTAGATTAATGCCTTAATAAAATATCATGTCTCAATGTCCAAAATACAATCATCTCATGATTAACTTTTAGGCACAACACTAACAAGATTAAATGTCCACTTTTTCCAATGGCCTTTGGGTTGAAAGCTTTCCAACAGCTAGACCGTTGGAAACTAATGTGTTCAAAATTTTCAACGTGGAAGCCATTGGAAATTTTTCTCCCCTTTTTGGAATGGGTTAGCTGTTGGAAATTTGACTGTTAGAGAATGCATGTTTTTTAGTAATGTTAAGTATTTTGATTTCTTTAGGATTAGGTGTTAGAATTCCTAATTATTTAGGATTTAGTCTTCTTGTTTTGATATGGTTTAAGTTTGTGTTTAATTTATAGAAAGTCATGTTTGTGGTGGAGTTTTGAATATGAGAAAAAAAACAACTGTTATGAAGAAACAAAGCTATGAAGGTTTTAAAAGGGAAGAGAAGTTCGAAGGCTGGAGAGAATTAAGACCAAAAACCTTTTATGATTATCATATCTTATAATTGTATAAGAGCAAGATTTTGAGGTTATCAGTACTATATATGGGATCTATGCACTAGTATAAGCACTAAGGACATACATTTACTGTATGGTTTTTTTACTTAATACAAACTGCCCGGCCTCGAACATGATTTTGATGCCTAACAGACGCATTATGCGTCATTTTCTACTAATTGCATCTTGCAGCCCTTTGGGATTCAAGAGGCTGGCAGATTTTACCCAAACTTTATTCAGTAGTCTCTTATCTAATACATACTTATAAATGCTTCTAACTATCAAATAATAATAATAATAATAATAATAATAATAATAATAATAATAATAATAATAATAATGAACAATATTGGAGTCGTCTTTTAATGAGCAATGGCAATTGCCCAAGAACAAACTAAACTTGTAATATTATATTTAAATGAATTTTATAGCTATATGATATTGAAGAAACTTAGCGATTGCTCTTACATTTGTTTTTCTAAATCCACCCTTGCAATACCTTATTTTATCTTATATTATAAAAAATATAAAAGTGCATAAATATTAAAAAAAAATTACCCTTTATTTATAAGATGTTTTGCTATTTTAATGAGAACTAAATCCATCATTATATACTTAATTAGAATTTTAAGTCCACTATAACATCCTAGACCTAAAAAAGGGCCAGGTTGCATATGAGCACTTAAGTTTCATTTGGGGACAATAAAATTCATGCTCTAAATGGAAAAGGTAAAGAAAAAACCCTGTAAATTTTTCTTTGTTACAGAAAAAATCAATGTCTTGTCACTAAAGTTGAAGTTTTGTAACTAACATACCCTTATGTTTATGTTACGATAAAACTATGCCCCCAAATATAAGATTTTATCAATTTTTTTACTTTTTAACTTATTAAATCAAATGTTTTTATTAGAACTTAAAAGTGCAACTTAATACGGTAAATAAAAATAGTGAAGATACATAAATTAATTTGACCTTTTTACTCTTAAACTATAAGTATTAAGATAGAAATACAAATAACACTGTAATATCTTTATGATTAAGTGAAACATATGAGTTAACTTTTTTACAATTACATTATAAGTCATTGTACCATTTTTTTTATGAGAGTGTTAAGGGTGTATGTGAGAGTTTGTAATGCATGATGGTTATTTTGCATGTTTTTCAAAACCTAGAAGACGTTAAATCATATTTTGCATGTTTTTTCCCATGCAAAGTGTTTAAAGATTCGAATCCAGGTTGTACTTAGGCTAACTTCCCTCAAGGCTAGTGGAGCTTGTTATTTAAGACTAAATTTATTATTTAATTAGAGTTTTATCAAATGTTAGGATTCTATAAGTAAAACAAAAAAAAAAATGAAAAGAACATACATTTTGACTAATTTTTTACTTTAATAGGCTTTTAATTTTATGAAAAATTTTAACAAATAGGCCTTAAATTTTTAATAGAATAAATCAAGCTCTTCAACACAATATTTTCCCAATTTAACAACCATACAACTTGGATGAAATATATTGTTAAATCTTAAATTTGAATCACAATTAAACCTTTAGTTTAACTTTTATGGAAAGATTTTCTTAGTTGTCTCTAAAAAATAAGTTACTTTACTCTATTGATAAGAGCCAAATTTGATGTTGGATATTTACTCTACATTAATACTACAAAAATAAAAATATTTGATTGTTTGTAGTAAATTTATTGAGCTTTTATTCTACTTTTATGAGTGAATTTCTTAACTTTTTGATATTTTCAATATAGCTATCAAATAGTTCATTTAATAGAAAGATTTCATCAAATTAATTAATTTTAAATTTGATTACTATTGCCTTATAACTGAAATTATTGAATATAACAACATAAAATATTAAATTTGTCACATATAGCATTGAACATTTTTTCCAATAAGAATTAAAGACTTGAATGGTATGAAAAATGAAATTCTATCAAAAGTGAATTTTGGTTTTTAATAAATTGTAAAAAGACTATTGAATCTTATGAATTATATCAAATTGCAAGTAATGTTTGTTTGAATATTATATTTTATAGTAAAAGCTTGCAATATGGAAGAAATCTAAGAGACATTTAGAAAGAAGTTATGAATAAATTTATATTTTTAGAAATTTTTTGTTTTTGGAAGTTTTGAATAAATTTATAATTTTAGAATTGTGGTAAAGATTTTGATTGTGTGGGGGGCTTAAGTATAATAAGGGAAAAAATTTATGAAAAAATTTTAAATTTTGCAAATATAATATTTAATAGTCTTTATTTATTTAATCAAAATTTTAATATATTTCTCACATTTCAAATGTGAAAGAAAAAAAAATCATATTAATTACTTGTACTTTATTTATGTTCGAATAATGTGTCAAATGATTAATATATACGAGGTTCATGATACCCACGTATTATGGCAGTTCAATCCATATTAACATTACATATGAATATAAATAGTGGTGATTATTGATAAAGGAAAAAAGTTTCATAAAAATGAAAAAATAAAAACATGAACTAGGGATAAAAAAAAGTCAAGTAAAGTTTTGGAACTAAGAGAGAAAGAAAAATCTAAGGACAAAGTGATAAACTGTAGTGACTAAAATTTTGTTTTAGAAGAAAGAAATAATATGAAAAAGTTAATAATATAAGACAAAGAGTGGAATTTCAATGACAAAAAAGTGGTGACTAAAATGATCTTTAGGCCAGGAGAGAAAATGTAAAGATTTTTTGAATTAAAAGCTTAACTATCAAATTAATAAAGGAAAAAGAAAATAAATGAAAACATTGATTAAAATGAATGAATTCGAACCATGCCAAAAAATAGACAACTCATATTGACTAAAGTTTTGTTAAAAAAAATAATAATAGAAAACTAACAAAAAAGGTCTAAACGAAGTCACTATAGTTAATTAAAAAAATGAAAGAAACAAACCATGGTTACAAATATTTTACTTTAGAAGACAATAAATAAAAAAAATTAATTGATTATCATAAATTTATTGATGATGAATTTTTATTTATTTATTATTAAATTTTATTACAAAAAATATCTGCTATAATTTGCGGGTTACAAAATCTCTTCATTTATTCTCTTGATCTTTAATTTTAAACTAGAACCATGCCAAAAGTAGGGAAATTATAATAATTAAAGTTTCATTTTAGAAAACAACAACAAATAAATTCAATAAAAAAAAGTTAGGATTAAGACAAAAAAAGGAAAAATTTTGGGTATTAAGGATTTAATAATTGATTTAATAAAGATAAAAAATGGAATAAATAAAAAAAATAAATTATGGTCACCAATTCCTTACTTCAAAAGATAGTGCATAAAACAACAACAAAAAAAGGCTTGGGGACTAAGAGAGTGTACGGTTTAGATGAGTAGTACAAGGCAAATATGGGTATCATCCCAAGAGATATTGAGACTTTTACCTAGAATTGAAAGTTAACTACTTAAGTTACCAAGTCAAAGGAGCAAAAGATTCAATTAATGAAGAGGAATTTACCACTAGTAAAGCAAATAAAGAAACTAACCTAGATGGAACACCAAGTGCTATAAGAAACTTGTCAAGTTGGCAAAAGATAAGAAAACTATCTTTTTTGGATTTCACTACTCTAGCCTTGCTACCTAAAATAGATGCAATCCTTAAGTGAACCCCCCTTGTGTGGTGATGAGATTCATAGCTCAAAAACTTCTTTCTCAAGATTAGTTCTTGCTCACCCAAAGATTAAACTTGGCTTTTTCAAGCTCAAGAGTTAACCTTAGGTGGATTAAGCCCTGATCTCCTTTTGACACCTAATGAAATCCAAGATTATCTCTAATCCAAGATATCCACTATACCATCTTTCTTCTCTTCACTCACCTATAATCCTCTCTCAAGGACTAGGTGAATTAGTAAGATGTGAGAAGGCCTTACACACATAACAAATAACTCAAGAAATGAGGCAACACAAGTAATCCATAATCAACAATATAAACGCAGATCCATTGAATAGCAAGGTAGAGTAAAGTCATCCTAGAGAGATATGAAAGATCTACTCACGATCCATCAAATGGTTCAACAAGTAATCCATAAACAATGTATCCAAAGAACTACGACTAAAGAGAAAGGAAAGAGGAAAGAAGAAACTCAGTGAAGCCCTTAGAAGACTAAGCCTCCTTGATTGAGACCACCTTTTCCAAGCTCTAAGCTTCCTCCAATGGAGATCCCAAGGAAATGAAGAGAAGAACTAGATGTCTAGATGTATCAAGTGTGTTCAAGAAATCCCTTAGCTCTTCTCTCCTCCTTCTATTTATAGCCAAAAGAGTGTGGAAGGTATCCAATGCTAGGAAGCTTAGTTGGATGCGTGTGAACCGTCTAAATTCTAAGGTTTGGCGAGCAGATTTACAATTGGCGACGTGTCACCAATTTGATGACTTTCTGGCGACGCGTCGCCAGCCTTACTGAAAAATGGCAGAGTGTTTATAACGTTGGCGACGCGTTGCCAATCTGTTTGTCATTCTAGCGACGCGTTGTCAATCTGTCTGTCATTCTAGCGACGCGCTGCCAGAATACTTATTCAACATTCTTGCGCTTCGGCTGCCAAAACTCCATCTCACTCAATCCCGCTTCAATCCACTCTTTTTCACAACACCATCCCACCTGAAGAACGACATTGAAAACAAGAAAAACAAAAGATAAACAGGAAGAGATGCAAGTCATTAGCAGTCAAAGTTTCCAAAAAGTAAACAACTTTGACAATTGAATTATGCGCTTAACAGAGAGCAAATAGAAGATCTAATTAAATAGTTATAAGGTTTAGGGACCAAAATGTAACAGGACGTATCTCAGAGCCTAAAATGGAAAAATTAAAAAGTTAGGGACTAACATCGCGTTTTAACTTAAACAAAGCATGAAATGGCAAAAGAGGTAAATAAACTATTGGTCTTTTCGACTTAGCGTATATCACCCATCGTTATTTTTTTTATAGTTAAATCGCTCACTAAAGTTCATGATCGAGTTGATATTAGGCACTGACATAACATTTGTTCAGTTGTATAATGATGTGGCAAATTTTGATAATGTGGTGACATACATGGCTATATATGTGGCAAGCTTGTGTACAAGAAAAAAGGAAAAACTTCTAACCTTACTCCCAAACTTTTATCTAATACTACAAATACCCCCCAAAGTTTGTTCTTAAACGATAATATCGACAAAATCAGCACTACCAGTGGCGGCGCTTCCAACATGCGAGCTACTGGAGAAGTTGTCCCCAAATGACGAACTCTACCCAAACCCTTGAACAAATCGTTGTCAAGGACCAGATTCGAGTTCAGAAGATCCTCTTCATCATCCTCGCTTTCCAAATCCATGGTCTCCTCCTCTGCAACCATCTCCTCTGTTTCCTCATCCGCCTGGCTATCCTTAACCTCCGCGTATTGCGCCGACGATGCCTCTCCAGTTGTTACCGCGGAGCTAGTAGCAAAGAGTAGGAACCTTCCATGGCTTTCGCTGCCAAACTCAGACCAGGCAATGTTGTACACTATCGGCGGTGTCATAGGCAATAACTTTGGTTATAGAGGGAAAAGTAGGGAAAGGTCCAGAATGTGGAGGCGGCCATTGCCAAGGATGCCAAAGTTCTGGATGATGGCGACGGTGAGACGAGACTCATAGAAAGGGATGATGTTTCAGGCATAATTTCTAATTTAGGGGCATATGTGCATGAATTAAATAGTTTGAGAATATATATTGTAATTTACCTAGATAGATAGTAATTATATGGCATTAACAAAATGAAATATTCTAGAGAAAGTGAAATATTCCCTCTGAAAAGTTGCATAAGTAACTAATTTACCAAATTTTCAAAACAATGTTGTTAGATTTTATCCGATCGCAGACTTTAGTGGGCGATTTAACTGTAAAAAAATAACGGTGGATGATATACGTTTTGGTAAAAAGATTAGTGGTTTATTTGCATATTTTACCAATGTGAAATAGACTGAAACAGGAAAAACTGCAATACAGGCCCTTAAAAAGTAGGGTGCCTTGCGAAAATAGGATCAAACTTCAAATAAAATCAAATCGCATCTTTGAAAAAAGGGGGGGGGGGGGGGGAGCTAAACTGTTCATCCACAGTAAAAATGTTGATGAACAGTAATGGCTTAGTCTTTTAAAATATAGTGTAATATGCATAACACAGAGTATAGATGCATACGTACTCGTAGAATACTACTGTACAAAGATTGTGCTTCACTTATTATGAGTGGTTACATTCTTGCAGCTACATGAAGACAGCTACAGCTCTTTTCTTTTATTTTATTTTTCAGCCTCAAAACGAGTTCTAATATACAGCTTCACCGGTAAGATTCAAACTCTTGTTGCTCTCAAGCGTCGGACTTCCTCTCCCACCTCGACGACCGCTGCTGAAAAACGTCTCCTGATTCCCATACTTAACCCTCCTCGCCTCCTCCCTTGATATGCCGTACGACTCTGCGACCACCTGCTCCGGCATTGCCCGGAGTGCAGAGGTCCGACCCGCCAGAGTGGTGGTCATGGCGTTGTCGTTGGTGTTGAAGCTTATCCACTCAGCTCCTTCTCTCTCCGCTCGCTTCACCACCGCATACTTCATCGGAATGGTAAGCAGCTGACCCCTCTGGACGGTGCCGTCGAACACCTGCTCGCCTCTTTCGTTCACCACCTGAATTCTGCATTGTCCTCTCACCATGTATAGTATCTTGTGTGCGTTCATCACCCAGTATGGAACTACCGCTGCATTCTGCATACAGACGCAACAAATCATAGCTTAGACGTCACATTTAGCTTTAATTATAAGATTAAGAACTTACAGAAAATACTGACGAACTTTTCTTTAAAAGAACTGACGTTGTAGAGGACGCCTCGCTCGGCACTGAGGCGGAGCCACAGTAGGATGGGGAGGTTGTGGCTGTTAAGGGTGCTAAAGCTGCAGGCGTTGGGGTTGTAGATATCAGCGTGTTCAGGATTTCCGAGGTTTTCTTTGATCCTCATGGAGCAGAAGGTCTCCTCCAAGCCGTTAACCTTCATGGCGCCGTCACGTTCGCGGCGCCTCTCCCTCTCCGTACTCTTCCTCCATCCAGGACGGCCTGACGACGTTCAGCCTGCCTCTGATGCGGATGATGCTGCCTCTCTGGTCGTTTACGTTCTGGAGCTTCCTCACCGTCTCCCTGTCGACGTTGAGAGCCTCCGACAGGATCTCGGTGTCGAAGCCGCAGAACAAGTTGTTGCATCGGGTCTGCTGCCCCCTCTCGCCGCCTTTCCTCTCCTCCTCGTGGTGGAGACGGATCCCTCCTTGTTGCATCTGTCTGAGTTGCCGCTGTTCTTCTCGTGGATTTCCGGCAAAATGGAATTTCTGTATATGATCCACGAAATAACATCTGAACGTATGTTTCAAAACAATTTCGTAACTTTGACTGGTAAGTCATACTCTGTGTAAGTTAGCTTACTCTTGGGTTCTTGTCAAGTTGGTTCTGGCTGTTGCTGAGATCAAGAAGGTGGACGGCAACAAGTGGTTTGTCACCGTCGTTGTAGCACCAGTGAGCGACGCCTGCCGGGAGTGCAATCACGTCACCCTCACGGAAGCGGCGGACCTTCTGGTGCTGGTCAGGAGATGACCACTGCGACCTCTGACGTCTACCTTGTTCAGAATCCTGGTAAGTCTCAGGACAACCAGGCATAATGGTGCCCTGAATTCCCATGCCTTGAACGATGTAGACGAGCTGAGGAGCGTTGTTGAACTGAGGCAGAGCGAGGCCGTTGGGCTCGATTGTCTGGCGGAAGACAGCTACGCCGGCACACTGGAGCTGGTCATGGTTGTGGTCCCACCACTCGGTTACGCCAGCTTCGGACTGGACACGACGGTCTGGATTGAGCAAGCGGAGGCGGTCTAGCTGGCACTCGTTTTAGAACTGGTCCAACTGCAACCGGGTTTTGCGAGCGAGGCAACAACCTCCGTTAAGGAAGAGCAAGAGCAGAGCAAGCGAGAGCGGAAGGAGGCTAGCCATGGCGACCGACAGGAGAAGGTTGTATAATATTGGTTATGGGTTATGGAGAAACAGAGAGAATTTATATGGGAGGGCATGGGAAGGAGATGGCGACGCGTAGGGAGGGTTTACAGTCTAATCATCTGATTGCGTGGCAATTCCAGCTTCCTGGCTTTACACGTCAATTATCGTACGTGGCACCTGTCTCTCCTGATTCATAAGAGACAAATGCAACTTTCTCGTTTGCTGTTGCGGGAACTTGTAGCAGCACAAGTTAAACCGGTTGCTATCTTTTTAACTTTTTGTCATTTTTTAAAGATAGGTGGGGAAAATATAGATATTTATAATACTTGAATAGGTAAAATTATAAATTATGAAAAATAGCCACTAAATTTCAGGAGGGGTATTGTTGATGAAGAAAAAAAAAATTGAAGTTCACAGCAATAATAAATTAGAAATGAAGAAAGTATTGTTAACAATTTCCATAATTTAACTACGGTTATGGGGAATGAGTAAATTTAGTAAGGAAAAAGTTACAAATTAAGTGAATATATGTGGAGCAAAAGAGAAAAATGCAACTAATGTATTATTGTTACCATTACTAGAAATTATTAGGTAAGTGTTAGTAAATTCAAATAGATGAAGGGTAGTAATGAAAGGTTTTAGTTTAGTAGTATTGCAAAGAAGCTGCCTATTTGATTTTTCCCCGACAATTCACCAACAATAATCAGCACTTCATTCCTAGGGACATTATTCTTCACCAATTAAAAGAGAATAAACTTTGATTCCCTTTGTATGGAAGAACTAAGGTGTGGTTAGGACTTAAAGAAAATTTTGAAGGTCATTTAAATGACTACAAGTGAATAATGAGCTAGTAGAAGTTTTTTCTCTTCAATTTTCATATTTTACGGTTAGATGAAGAAACAAAAGCGACAGAGTAAAACGCTTTTGAGAAGAACAAAACACTATAGTTGATTCAAAGTCATTTTTTAAGAGTACTAAATATCACATTTGTATGGTACTAAGTCGTGTTTGTTTGCCCAGAGCTTAGAGCAATGAACAAGGGAAAAGAACGGTGAACACATAAAAAAAACGACGCACTTAGGTCTAGTCATAAAATCAAGGCTTAGGTCCTCCTATGCTGAACGGCTTAACAGCTTGCATGTTAAAAACCAGGGTCAAAACAGGAAGGTATTTCTACGTTTATTCACAATTCCAATCAAAATTTGATGATCTGACCGTGCAAAACTAGTGTTTTATGACATTTTTTCCTCCTTAAACCGAACATTCACTAAAGTGCATGCTGGATTGAATCTGAGAATAAGTAGAGGTGAAAATATGAACGAAAAGCTTAAGTTTGGTTCGAGTTCAACTCATGTTAAAGACTCTTTATTGCTTATTCAAAGTATTATCAAATCAAGTCTGAATAAAATCTCAAACTTAATATACAATTCAGAAAAAAATTCAATTTATTTATTAATCGGCTCAACTTGGCTCAATTTTAGCTTTTCTTTTAATTTAAGTAAATAGCTCGAACTCAACTTGAGTTCAATTGGTTAAAAGGTTATTCATGACATGTTCATGTTGTTTTCAATCCAAATACAAAAAAAAAAAAAAATCAAGCTTGACAATTATTTTAAGTCAAACATGATTAGCCTACTATTTGGATAGAGATGGCAATTGAGTGGGTAAAATTTATAACCCGCGGATATCCACCTATGACAGACGGATAAATAGGTAAAAATATCTACTGTGGGGTGAACATGGGGTTCCAAATCACATCTTTTTGACAGGTACAGGCGGGTGATAGGTAGGAGTATTTATTACGAGTAAATCTGCCTCATCTATCTGAGAAACCTGCCAATGTGAATTTCCTATTTATTAATTATAATATGATGTAACACCTACACTAATATTTTATACTAATTCTTATCAAATATTTTATTATATGTATGTTATAATTTTTTTTGTATTATATGTGAATAATAACTTTGTATTTACGTTTTATATTTTATTTTTAAGAAATTAAAAAAAACACAGTTTAAACTGCAAGTTACCTGTGATTCGTGGGCACTGGTGAGATTTTTCACCTGCTTGCAGATATTCATAAGGTCTTAGATACAAAAAAAACCATAGACACGGATGACAGATAGTGGTATTAGCACCCGATTTGTCCTGTTGTTATCCCTGAACTCGGACAATGAAAGCAGCTGGCTGACACTAAACTTAATCAAAGAGTGAGGTATTTTCCCAATATTTTGCTAAAAGTCAAGGGGCATATGAACATTCTTATCGCCGCAGAAAGAGGAAAACCCCCAAATCGCCATCGGAAACCAGATAAGATTCTGGAATGTCGCAAGCTCTTCGCCTGGTCGCAAGAAATCCTCCAGGTATCTCTGAAATTTACTTTCTGATATTTTCGTTTTCTGTAAGCCTCCCTTAAGTCTGTTTGGCTACTAAGAATCTGCTGGAAAATTAAGTAACTCTACGTTGTATTCGGAATCGAGTCCCAAATGTTTCTTCCGACGGTGCCGGTTGCGTTTCTGAAAACCAGATTTAAGCCCAGGGTTTCGGTCTAATTTTTTTCTTTTCCCGTGACAATTTAGTGTATAGAATTGCAGTTCTTTTGTCGAGTAAAACCAATTTCCTGTGAATTCAACTAATCCATTTCATTATCTTTTTGTGTTTTTGAACTGGTAAGTAGTTGGTGAAATTGATACTGGCAAGTGGCGTCTGGTGTCATATGTGTTGTCTGCAAGAGTGGTAGGAGGGCTGCTAGGTTTAGACATCTTGTTGTCAGCGACCAGTTTGATTTTAGAAGTCTAAGAACAAAAACATGTTATTATCGACTGCACAGCCTCAAGTCATTTGTGTTTGATGTCCGTCAGCTAGATTAGATATTTTGGGCGATGTATGCATCTGGTTGCATCAAAATGTGGCAGCTGTGTCTCTATAGCAGCTGTGGAAGTTGCATTGAGGATTGCTATGGTTGAAGGTCTTACTGGTTGTTCAATGTCAAAGAAGTTTTTCATGATAAGTTGTAGGTGAACACACCAAGTTTTGGGGGGTGCCGATTTGAATTGAGCATAGGATGGATGATCTGTGCTACCTGTTGCTGTGCATATAGCTAGGGAAGTGAGTGTCCTTCATGCTCTTGCTGACAATCGTAGTCAAGAATAAGGAAATTTTTTTTGAAATAGTCTTTTCTTTTTTCCTTACCACTAAGAACTTAATTTGGTCGATGACTGCGACAGCTGAGGAGAAAATGGTAGTACTGATTGATTTTTATCAAATTTTACTACCTCATGGTATGGTTATCATCATATCATTATTCGATACTAGCACTGATTTAGGAAATGTGAAGTGAAGAGACCACGGTGTAATGCACTTCAGCTGAAATGGGTAATTTCTCTTTTGTGTTCCGATAAGGTAACTATGAGTTAACGATTTTATGGTTCAACATTTCTGTCTGGTAAATGCGGCTATCTAATGACCCTTTCTCTACTGTTATTTCAATGTGGCCATAGATACATAATCAGGAAGTGAACTGCTGATGCATGTCATTTCTAACTTATTGTTAATGGTGCTTGAAGGAGATGATGCAGATGGGTTAATTAAATTGATTGTTCGTTTATTGTTTGTTTGTTGAAGTTCTATCATGTCTCAATCATTGATTGTTACTTAAATAAAAAAAAGACTACCCAAGACAATGAATTTTGTTGTTTATGTAGCTCCTGTTTACTATTTTCCGACAGGGTGTGGAGGAATATATGACAAATGCCTGTTGGGCGACCATGGAAAATCTGCTCTAGCTGTGTCTTCTTGTTCACTGAATGGGAAACATAGGATTCTTTCACCATACAACATTGGATCTTTGAAAGTGAAATGTGTTAATGGGAGAACATCATCTGTTTGTAGAGCAAGTTCTAGTGATCACAGGAGAAATTCGGACTTCTCCAGGCGTGGGCATGGCTTTGGAGGAAGGTGGCAAAGTGAGGAAAGAGGCAGTTATGAAAACCTGGATGAATCTGAGATTTTATCATTAAAACATCGCCCCTTTCGTCCCCTTTCAAATTCCACAGAGTTCCAAGCTACAGCTGCCCCAGGATCAAGAGAGAAGGAGATTATGGAGCTGTTTAGGAAGGTCCAAGCTCATCTCAGAGAAAGAGCTGCTGTAAATGAGTTGTCACAACAAAAAGGTAAAGAAAGTGAAAAAGTTGATTCCCTCCTTAAGATTTTAAGAAATCATTCAGTTAATCAGGGTAAACAGAACAGCAGCAGTGGCAGTCATATGGATCTGAATGTTGGTCGCTCCAATGTCCATGGGTATTACTTTGGAGGCAAAATAGCTTCTGCTACTTCAAATGGTGCAGCAGGAAAGGAAGTCAGAGGCAGTTGGCCGACTAACTCAAACAGAAGTGTCTATCGACGGAACTCACCTGCTTCACAAGATCAACACATTTTTACTGGCAAAAAGACTGCCAAGTTTGACAACACCACTAATACTGTGTTCCCCTTGTCCCGTTCAGCTTTTGAACCTGAAGATGCTCCTGGATCAGAGCATGAATTTGGGGAAGAACAGGATTCTGATTCAGAAGCATACATGCATCCAAAGTCTCACTATCAGGAAACCGATGTGTTCAATAATTTGGCAGAAGAAGATGAATTCTCAGATATTGATGCTGACAACGATGGTGAAGAAGAGCAGCTTGGGTTTGGACAAGAGGATTTGAGTGCAATGAATCTGACACAGCTAAGAACGGTGGCAAAATCTCGTGGTGTTAAGGGGTTCTCAAAGATGAAGAGAGTGGAGTTACTGGAGTTGCTTGGTTGTGGCTTAACGTAGTTGGTAATGGCTGCAAAGAGGAAAATTAAGGAAAACAGTAGAGAAACCAACATTCACTTTGTGTTTTGATATGAGGCCGTATTCCTAGCCACTTGCATTGTTGGTTCGTGATGAGAGAATCCTGAACAGTTGATTAAATGACCTTACGAAGTTTGTATTTAGAGTTTGTTACCACTTGCTAGTTTCCGGTAGCTAAAATACTAGAGCCACTTGCATGGGCCGTTCACACATTCCTTATTCATATCAAGAACATAGTTTTGCGATTGATTCGTCGTTTTCCCGTTTTAGCTGTACTATCCTCGGACAATATTAACGATATGAAATTCTAAATTAAACATGAGTATTAGTGTTGAATAACTATAGGTTTAAATCCATAATTCACCCACAAACTTTGGTGACTCAAACACTAACCCATTAACTATGAATCAAGGCAACTCAGTCTCTAAACTTTATAAATTAAGACACATAACCTTTTCTATCTAATGGAAATGTTCTTTTTGGTTTTCAAGATACTTAAATGATAATAACATTTAGTAAAGAGACTGAACTTGACATTTTAGCATATTACTGTTTGAGAGGCTATCTTTTTCTACAGTTTTACGTGTAAGAGGTCGAAAAGTTATTGGTGAATTGGGAGCATCCTTAGTATACCAATAGGTGCTGCAGAGGAAGATGACCCGTCAAACAACAATATATTAAAATGCTAAGTTTGGCCTCCTTGTTCAATACTATTGTCATTTAAGCCCCTGAAAAACAAAAAAAAAAACATTTCTATCAATTAGAGGGGATTATATGTCTTAGTTTACAAAGTTTGGGGGTTGAGTTACCCCAAGTTATAGTAGAAGGGGTTAAATGTAGGGGTGAAATTAAAACCCGCAACCCAAATCCGATCCGAAAAAAGCAGGTTAGGGTCGGTTTCTTTAGAGGAAAAGGTGTATTTGAACCCGACCCGATTAGTTGCTGCCGACAGCAATTTCGGTTCTGGTGAAAACCTGACTAACCCGACTAACCCGACTACTTGCCCTTTACTCTAGGCCCAGCCCACCTCGGACCTCCTCCCTTTGCCTAGCCAGCTAGCCTAACACAACCCAGTCCCCAAAGCCAAGCCCAACTTAATTTACTAATTACTACTAGCCCAGCCCGTTTTTCCTTTTCGCAGAATCGCAACAATTGGCAATTGTTTCCTGCTCGGCGTTCTTCACTTCTTCAGTAGTTCAGTTCTTCGGTCCTTCTCCTTCCTCGGTTCCTCCTTCGCAATTCGCATCGCAGCGGCGCCGGCGCAGCCTGCCTCAGTTCTTCGGTCCTTCTCCTTCCTCCTTCGTCTCGCCTAGTCCTCGACGGCGTCGACGCCGGCGCACGGCTGCTTCCTCGTCGCGACTCGCGCTGCCGGCCCATATTCCCCTTTCGCCGATTGTCTGTAAGGTAATTGCCCTCTAGCAAACTGATTTCTCTCTTTATATCTCCCTTTCGTCGAGCCTGTAATTATTCTCAGAGCCACTGCTCTATCCAACATCTTTTCTGTCTTCTTGATTTTTGCTTGGATACTGTAAGAGTTATTCCTACAGAAATCTTTGCTTGCACGAACTATTTTAATTTTAGGCTTTAACTTGGACTGTGAATATCCATGCTGAAGAACTATACTTTCTTGAGTTCTATTATTTATCAATTTGGACTAAAATGGAGGGGCTAGATCTAAGTCTTTTTGGAATTGTCATATTTTTTGGTTCTGGTAAGTGGGGGATTTAGAGCATTAAATGTGATGATGTTGGAAAGGTTGGAGTTGTTTTCACTGGGGAATGGTCAACTGGAAATGATATCAATCAGATGAAGCTACTAAGAATTTTTGGTACTGTGGAATGATTCAAGAGGAGGTGGAGCCAATGGCCTTAATTATTAAATGTTCTACTGATAAACCTCCATCTAAATTTCTTAATCTTCTTATTAGTTGGTTTAAACATGAGGAGAATTGAATTATGAAACTATGTTCTGGAAAATGCAAGACAAAAAATAAGCTTTTGGAAATTATCCAAATATTATCATTCTGGGGAGATTTATTTAATCAAATCAGTGTTTAGGAAACTTGCCCCTGTATGGTATTACTTTTCTACATTTCAAGCTACTATATAAGCGTTCTGTTAAATCATTTTTTTTTTTTTTTGGAAGGAGGGAGTGGATGGGGAGGGTAGAGAAAAACCTGGGTTGTATAGAGGAAGGTGTTATCTGCAAAAGAAGTGGGGAGATTGAGTGTGGTTAGATTGAAGTCAAACAATTTGGCATGATTAAGCAAATTTAAATTTTTCTCGTTTATTTAATTTGGAGGTTAGTTAAGTTACAAGTCTTGTTAATCTATATAACACGACATTTTTATTTTTTTTTAACCGTCAACACTGTGGAGATAAAAATTTTGAAATCAAATCTCATAATTCCTCAAATTTTTTTTGGGTGCTCTTGGAATTAAATTGCTTCAGTATCATTCTAGAATAGTTAATTGTATTTTTTTGTTGGTATGGTTTAATGGTTTTGTTCAGGGTTCGGGAGTTTTGGAATAAGTTTTCGGGTTTGATAGATTTTTGGGAGTTTGGTGTTTAGTCATATCTTTTAGGTGTTCTTGGATGTGATTTGTTTCAGAATTTTTCTGATTCTGCATCTTTTGCTTCAAGTTTTTCTGAATTCATTTTGAATATCTTTTTTATTGTTTAATTTTCAGATGGCAACAAGCGATGTTGGTGACACTTTGATGAGTGATGCACAACCAAAAAGAACATCAACTGCCACAAATCCAGATACGGATAAAGAATCAACCGCTGCTGCACCAGAAAAAGAGAGGGTAAAGACTTCAAGGAAAAAGGCAGATTATTGGGCACACTTTGAGTTTGTTGAGGGCTCAAATCAAACAAAATGTAAGTGCCTTAATTGTGGTGAGGTGTACAAGTGTCATAGTAAGTTTGATGACACAACTAATTTGAGAAACCACATAAAAAAAGGTAAATGCAACGGGTTAGTTGATTCTAAACAAACAAATATTAACTTGGCAAGGGGTGGAGGTGGTGATGAGTATATGATGAGTAATTGGAAATTTGATAAAGAGGAATGTAGGAAGGCTTTGGCATATATGGTGATTGTTGATGAGCTCCCGTTTCGATTTGTTGAGTCAGATGGATTTAGGAGATTTTGTTCTGTTGCAGTGCCTAGGTTTCAGATTCCTTTTAGGATAACTGTGGCTAAAGATTGTTATGCATTGTTTGTTGATGAAAGAGAGAACTTGAAGATGTTACTGAAATCAGATGCTAAAAGGATTTCGATAACAACTGATACATGGACTTCTATGCAAAGAATTAATTACATGTGCTTGACGGCTCATTTTATTGATAACAATTGGAAGTTGCAAAAGAGGATTTTAAATTTCTGCCCTATTTCTGGACATAAGGGTCAAGTGATTAGTATGGCTGTTGAAAAAGCTTTGAATGCTTGGGGTATTGATAATTTAATGACTATAATTGTTGACAATGCAAGCTCAAACGATACAGCCATTGCTTACCTGAAACAAGCATGGAATGGAACTGTTTTTTTGGGGGGGGGGGGGGGGGGGGGGAATATTTGCATATGAGGTGTGTTGCCCATATTATCAACTTGGTAGTTCAGGATGGTCTTAAGCTTGCATCTGATTCTGTGATTCGTGTTCGCAATGCTGTTAGATATATTAGGCAATCTCCTGCACGATTGTTAAAGTTTAAGACATGTATTGAGGAAGAGAAAATTCAGGCGAAGAATGAGTTGTTTCTTGATGTTCCTACTAGGTGAAACTCAACTTATCTGATGCTTGACACTGCTTTAAAATTCAAAAAAGCTTTTGAGAAGTATGTGTTTTATGATCCTGTTTATGTATCTGCTCTTATGGATGGAGATGGCTTGGGTAGACCTTTGGAGTTTGATTGGAATGTTGTTAGTTCTGTTGTAAGATTGCTTGAAACTTTTTATGATCTTACCAAGCGTGTCTCTGGTTCATTGTATGTCACTTCCAATACTTATTTTCATGAGATTAGTAATGTGGATATGTTGTTGAGAGAGTGGGGGCTTGGCTTTGATAAGGATTTCTCTATTATGTGTTCCAAAATGAAAGAGAAATGTGATAAATATTGGGGGAATCTTGAAAACATGAATGTGTTGATTTTTATTGCGGTTGTGCTTGATCCACAAAGTAAGATGGAATATGTGGAATTTGGGATAAATAAGATGTATGCTAAGGAAGTGGCTGCTACACTTATTCAAAAGGTGAAGGTGACACTAAAATAGTTGTTTGATGAGTACAAGGTGAGGTACTCAAAAAAAGTTGAGCAACCAAGCAAAAGTGGGCAAGTTAAGAGTAGTGGAGTTGTTGTAGATTTAGAGCAGTCAAGGGCCATTTTGAAGAATGAGTGTAAACAACTCAAAGCTGTAAGTGGCACACAAGTAAAGAGTGAATTAGACAAGTATTTGGAAGAGAATTTGGAGGACGGTGATGATGAATTCGATGTTCTGGAATGGTGGAAGATCAATAGTCCTCGGTTCCCAATACTTTCAGCCATTGCTCGTGATATTTTGGGTATTCCGTTATCAACCGTTGCTTCAGAATCAACATTTAGCACTGGAGGTCGAGTGCTTGATCCTTTTAGGAGTTCCTTATCGCCAAAGATAGTTGAGGCACTCATTTGTGCACAGGATTGGCTACGAGCAAACAAGGAGGAGTTGAATGTTGAGGAGCAATTGTCTATAATTGAAAAGATAGAACAAGGTTAGCTTATTTTATTTTACCATATTTCATATAAATGTTTGGTTTCAATTATGAATTATATAATTTTGGAATTTTTTTCTGTTTTTTAGAGCTAGGAGGCATTGCTCGAGCACCTGGAGTTATTGATATTGAATTTGCTTGATGCTTGGTTGGATCATGCTTGAGCTGCTGAATCAAGAACTATTATTGTTGCTGGTTTTCTTTGCTTAATGCTTGTTATGTGGATTTCTTTTAGTTTCTAAGGTGTACAAAACATGTGGATTGTTTATGTTATATGTGTGATGACGTATCATGGCAAATGTAGCCATGTAACAACTTCAAACTTAGATTTGGTCTATTTATATGTTTTTGTATGTTACATGTTTGTTGAATATTTGCTTAAATTTTTTTTGTTGCAAGTAATTATTTTTTTCGTTCTAGGTGATTCCGTAGCTGTAAAATAAATCGGGTTAACCTGATTATATTCATCTTAACCTAATTTTTTCGGGTTCGGGTCAGTTTTTTGGAATAGTCGGGTCGGGTTCGGTTAACATATTTAGGAAAGAAGTATGCATAATTCGGGTCAGGTTTAACCCATTTCGACCCGACTTTCACCCATAGTTAAATGTCTGAGTTAGCAAAGCCTAGGGGTGAACTATAGATTTAGGCCAATAACTATATTATGTGTTCGTGTGCAAGGATATACTAAAACATACTATTATTTATGAAATTGGCATCGTACCTCAAATTCCTATAAATTACAGAAATGCTAAGCACAATTCTCTATTATACAGCGTGTTTTAATTTCATATAAATTATGATAATGTCACCACATCAGAATTGATCTTTATGTTGAAGCTTTCCTTCTTATATTATTCATGTTTATAGCTAAATTTAGTTGTTCTTTTGATATATATTACTGTTCCCCGGCAGTCTACTTGTTCCATATGTTATTTGATGTTACTTGCTACATCCATAGTAGTTGTTCTTTATCAAATGATTTATATTCTCTTACCGAATATAGTTGTTTTGTAACAAATCTATTTATTTCTTTTGATAATTAATAACTAGTTGTTATGCCTGTAGTAATTATTCCTTACCAAATTATTTTCCATCTCTTACTGAATATAGTTATTTCATTGTCTAATTATTGTTCCATGATAAAATATATCTGCCCTTTTTATATTTAATAACTACTTGATATGCGTGTAAAAGCTGTTACAGATCGATTCTTCTTATTCTTTGTTGAATATAGTTATTTCATAGTCTAATTTTTTTTGTTTCATGATATATATATTATTGAAAAACTATATTAGACTACAGAACAACTATATTTATTGAAAAAACATGAAGAATGTGAATGGAACAACTATTACATGTATAACAGGTAGTTATTACGTATCAAATAATATATATATATATATATATATATATATATCTATTTCTTTTTATATTTAGTAACTTCTTGCAATATATAATGCCTGTAGCAATGGTTCATTGTCAAATTCTTCTTATTCTATTACTGAATATATATACTCGTTCCATCGTCTCAATTGATGTATTTGTTCTTTTCACAATTTACTCATATTCCATTTTACATAAGTAATTGTTCCCTACTTAAAGACTCTTGTTTCATTCCGCTTTCTTACTGTTTGCTTATGCTAATTACAGAACAAAAAAGAGACGAGGTAAGAAGTGAAGCCACACCACTTCAAATTTTTCCTAGAAAGCAAATTAAAGAAAAAAGCATATGCATGTAACTTACTTCCATTCCTCAAGAAACCAAACATGAGAAAGAAACCGAAAAAAAGAAAGGAAAGGATGAGAAGAGCTAACCGAGGGGAAAGTCGTCAATGTTGAAGATAACATCAGACGACAGCAAGTCGGTCATTGGCGGAGAGTAGCATTAATCGAATAAGGTGAAAAAGAGAACACAGGGGAAGAGAGAGAGAGAGAGAAAGAGGGGATTTGGAGATAGTGGTGGGGGCCGTTGAGGAGAAAAGCGTGTTTCGAAAGTGGTGGTTCGGTTAGAGGTAGCCGCTATGTTGGGCGCAATCTATCCCCGACCATTAGTATAAGTATATCATATTTGGCTCATTCTATATAACTGACAGCTGTAAAGCTTTTTGTACTGTTTATGAGAACGAAAATCCTCCTTCCACCGCCACAAACCACCGCCTAGGTGAGGTTACTCTTTTATCCCAGAAAGCATCAAAGTTTTCTAATCCTACAAGTTCGGGAGCCTCCCAAATCTTTCCGTAAGTAATAAACAAAATAAAAATAAAATTTCCCACCGTATCTACTTAAAACAGTGAACCCAAATAAACTACAATTTCGCTAATATTCTGACAAAAAAAAGAATCAAATAATAAGAAATCAATAGCCTACCAATGGGGTCCAAAAAGTTATCACATGCTCAAAATTGGGTTGTTGAACCCATTGGATTGTCAACCTCGTCTCTAATCTAGCTCTTTTATTCTCCCAAGTCCCAATAGTTGTTTACAAAGATACAATTGAGCAGAAGATGTTTTTTTTTTATTATTATTTGCGGACAAGTAATGGAATTGAGGATTTCTTGTGACACAATTGGCCTATGATTTTGAAAGAGAAAGATGAGACAAAAGAGTTAACTTGGAACAAAAGAAAAAGAACATATTAATTGACACATGTTGACCAATAGGAAGCACCCGACTCTAGATCTGGCAGTGTTCCATGTGCGAATTCATTCGGAAGTGGTTGTAGAAACGCTCTTATAAGAAATGTTCTGCTACAAATTCATTTTGGGCTGCAGCCCATTTTCTTTCTTCTAGTCCAGAAAGATGTGAGGAAATGAGAAAACTACATAATGGCTCCCCAGTTTATATGTGATGATATTATTTGATCCTCAGCCTTTTAGATAAGGCATTTTTATCAGTACGTCCTAATAAATTACAAGGAAAAATTACAAAAAACCCTTATGGGGTTTGGTGGAACCTACAGTCTTGTCCTCAGTATTTCAAATACATACACACTTTCCCCTTGTCAAGTTAACATCGTTAATGACTGCTGTTTTCCACAAAAATAAGAAAAATGTCAGACTTTGCCTTTCTAATATTCTTCCTTAGAAACATTACCCCCAACTACTAAAACTCATTCACTTCAAACCAATTAATATGGAAAAAAATCAACCAACAGATTAAAAAAAAAACTTTCCATTGGATTTTGTGCTTCTGCTACTTGGACAAAAGATCGATCTCAGTGACTTCTTCGATTTCACCAATAACAAAATCCAAAAGACGATTTCATCAGCTTTACCGATTCTCTACCCTTCAATTTCTGGACCTACCACCATTCCCATGCCATAATTGGCCAAATCTCCTCCATATGCTCGCCGGAATCCACAACGAGGTCTGATTGCTCATCCAGGTTACGGAAAGGAGGATTGACCACATTGTAGTTTGAAGGATTGGTCATCTGGTTCTAGTTCCCGTATCTGAAGCCAACAATGTAGAAGTTGTATCGATGCAAATGAATCAAATGGTCCATACCTGAAACCACGTTGGTCCCTAGGAATACCACCTTCATCGTTGAATTGAAGTTGATCATCCTCACCTTTCTTCTGTTCTGGGACAGCTCCAACGGCAGAAATCAGAACTAATCCCAAGCCCGATGTGCGCCACCCGATGAATGCTGCCCAATAAGCGTCGCACTGATGAGCGCCTAAGAAGATTCAGCCTGCACCAACCCCTCCAGTCTCTCCAGTTAGCCATCGTCTGTCTCTGTTGCTGGCCGCCAGCCCTTACAAAGGTTGCCCTTGCCATCGAATTACCCAGGGTACTGCTCATTGAATCGTCATTTCTCTCTTCTCCATCTCCCATCATATAGCCATTTTCCATCGTCTCCTTGACCTTCATCTGGCCGAATGATGAATTGGCTCACAAATAGAGCTATGGGAGTGGGGTATAATCAACGAATTAGCTCCTTGATTACTGGAAGCAATGAACGAAGAAAGAAGTGGAGAGAATTGATATTCTTCCTCGTCGTAGAATTCGATTAAGAAATAGGTTTGTGGGTGATTTTCTCTTTCAGATTAATTAGTTTGATTTGAAAGGATTTTAAAAGTTGGGGGCAAATTTTTTATGGAAGAAAGGTAGGGAGCAAAGTTTGACATATTTCTCATTTTTGTCGTAACAGTTAATAATAGTATTAACTTGGTAAGTGGGTAAATGTAGGTATTTGAAATGGTAAGAAAAAACTGTAGGTTCTACCAAACCTTAGGGGTTTTTTTGTAATTTTCCCTAAATATAGAAGATATCTTAAAATCTTGGCTTTTACGTTTTAGAGCCTCAAAATTTTATGAGTTACAGCAAGGTTTCAGTTTGTGTTAAATCCCAAATCCACTATTTTGGTGTATGGTCATGTGCTTTCTATTCACTAAATTAGTTACCAACAATTCCAAAAAATTTGATTTTTTAAAAATTTTGAATTAATCATGACATAGTTTTGATCTTATTATTTAGAGTTAATTATAATTTACCTTATGAGATTTAAGTGAAATTATACTTTATCTCTCTTATTTTAGAAATATACACTCTGCTCCATTTTTTTTTTAATACACAATCCAATAGCAAGTCGTGAAATCTTAATTTAAATATTATAGTAACTATTTTTCGATAATTTCAATCTATATGATATTTTTTACAGTTAATGAATATTTTAAATTATCAATTTTTTTTCTTTCTATAAATGAAAAATAATATTTTTAAATGTCAAGTATCTATAAAAAAAACACTATATAGATTTAAATTATTTAAAGATGTGTATTATATAATTTAAATTAAAATTTTAGAAATTACTGTTAGACTATAATATAATAAAAAGAAAGTGTGCAAAGTATATATTTTAAAAATAGGAGGGACAAAATATAATTTGACATTTATAATATTCTTTTATCATTTATAGTATTTTTAACTTGTTTTCACCTATAAATATAATCGATGTGAAAAAATTAAATCTTTATTAAATTGACGAGTAAGAAAGAGCGAGCCTAAGCTATATTCTAATTTATTATTCATTGGTGTGGCTATGTCCCTTGATATGATTCTGATGACAACAGTAGATTTGTACGGTAATACTATTTGATAGAGTTCCCCGAGAGATGCTAATATAGTCTGGCCATACTCTCATTGGATTTGGCGGGCAGAGCAGAATCGAGTCAATCAAGAGGCCAGACATGTTCGATTTTGATGCAACGCGTCTGGGCCCAACATTTATAGTGTATTTCTTCATCAAATTTGGTCCCACTGCAAAAATATAATATTTTTTTTTTAAATTTAAATTAATGTATGATATTATTTGAGATAATTTTTTTAACAAACATATTTAAAAAATTTAAATTTAAATTTATTATTTGTATACAAAAAATTTCAATTTTAAATATCAAAATATTAAATATAAAAAATTTATAAATTAATTGTTATAGATAATAACAAAATAAATTTGAAAGCGGTGGAATGAATTATAGTTGATTTGGCCCTCCATTTATCAACCTTTTTCTGAATGACTAATCTTATGACATTTGATTTGACAAGTAAACTTTTAAGGTTAATGTGTGTAGCTAATTTTTCAGTAAAGAATGGGGGATAAAGCAATATTCCAAGTTCGTTTGAATGAAATAAGTGATGGGTTTTTTAATTAGCAAGGTATTTATTTTAAATAAAATAAGACAGAAGTCAGTCCAACAAAAACGAAGAAAATATTTGGAACCCACATTCGTCGGAAAGCAAGGGAAGCAGCAGGGGGACATGGACGGTGACTAGGAACCAGTAGCCGTCGATGATGATTTCCTAAATGCACACATTAAATAAGTTGTAGCGTTTCGGAATTATGGCTGGCTTCAGATCAGAAGGAATTGCATATAACGAAAATAAAAAGGCCGAGAAAACAATGGAATGATCAAATTTTAGTCTAGTCAGTTTTTTATTTTATTTATTTCGAGGTCTAGCTTGTATAAAATTTTGTTATTATTGCTTTTGGGTGGGCCAGGGATGTTTTTGTTCTTACGATAATGGTGGCTTTGATACATTCAATGGAGTACAATCTCCTCCAATTTGAAATTCATTGTTGATAATGACGTGAATCTGTAGATTATTGACATGATGACCTTGCCATCTTTCATGCTTAGTTCAGATCTAAATCTTTATTTAAAGTTATAAAGATTTTTTATAATTCTTACTACGTTATATATATATATATATATAGTACACGAAAACATTTTTATAAGTTTATGATGGACTATATAGTAGAATTTTTCATAGAACCTGTCTTGTAATATTGTGAGTACAGAAATAAAGAAAAGTTGAAATTCATTATATGTCTACAATATGTGTAAACATTGAAATAATCAAATATTTTCTCTTTCCCATATTTTTTATATCATTTAACTTCTTTGTTTAGCTTGACTTGAATTTATTTATATTAATATTTGTTCAAAAAAAATTTTAAAAAATATATTTCAAAAGTATATGTCTTGAATTATCATTTTTATATAAAAATTCTTCATTTATATACTATAATATTAAAAATAAAAAAATTATATATTAATTACTAAAAAATAAATTGTGAAAAAAAATGTAGAACGGAAGAAGTACTAGACATGAAACAAAAATCATATTTTGCAAGTAGAGTCTTAAGACAAGGTGCCATGATATGATGTAACTTTTCAAGTTAGGTGAGGGATATGTTAGTTACTATAAAAGAGGCAAATGTGTCACTCATATTATAAATTTGGAGATAAATCTCGGATAGCTTTAGTTTTTGGAACAAATCCCCCATTAACATTATTAATGGTACGGGCAGATATCAAATACGTTGTAGCTTGAGATATTTTCTTTCAAACTTTGGGTTGTCTTTGTAGTAATTGATTTTGTGTAAAAATAAAAAAGGGGTGGGGGCGGGGGGAGAAATTAAGGAAGAAAGAGAAGATGCTGCTATATATACTAATTTATATATCCGTTGTAAGTTGCTTGCAGATACGGGGCATGGATTGCATCTTCTGTTAAGGGGGTAATTTGCTCGATCACGAGGCCCAAATTAAACAAACAACGACGACAGCAAGCACCGTCCTCACGGTTCAGGCCCTCCATCGCATGCACAGTTGTTGATCGGCCATGGACAAGCAGATGAAGATATGGCCCAGGAGCATATATCGTCTTTAATTTTGTAAAATCTTGCCGTATTTCGTGTGAAATTTTTATATACCGTGAGTATGCATTACACGTTATAAAATTTCTCTAAATTTATCAATTCTTTTCTCGGATTAAATACATTAATATTTTATAGTATTTCGCATACTGTTAATTTTTTATGTATTATTTTTGTCTCGTAAAACTTGTCATCTTTACTATTTATAGCAATTAATTTATATTTTTTTTCTTTTAAAATTTCTTATGCAAATATAAACTTTTTATATGAAAATAGTATCTTAAAGAATCTAGTTTATAAATATATTTTTTTAAAAATATTTACAATATGAATATACTTAAGTCAAATTTTAGTCAAAAAAGATAAAAAGGCCAACCTTTATAAAACAAATGAAGTATATTTTATCTATTTAATATAGTACATGTATCACGATATTTTGCACAACATATAACGTGATATGTGGTTTACTGTGGTGCAAGGTAAGATTTTTTTTTTTATCATTTATATCAAAATAAAAAATATATATACATAAATATATAAAATGAAAAAATATAATTAATTCAAATATTTTGACATAAATATTAATGCTATTTTTATTTAGAGGTTAAATTTAATTGGTATTATAACAAGCTAGGGATTAATTAAATAAATATGTTACATTTGCATAACAGGTTGGGAAGAAATAATCATATTTTGAGTCACCTAAAAATGTAATGTGAAATTAGAAAAGGTATTATTGTTATTATTATTATTACTATTATTATTTATTTTTTATTTTGTATCAATAAATTATTTTTTGCTGCTTATGTTTATTTTGTTGTATGTATTCCATTTTTTTATATTTTTTTATAAATATTTATTTTCATATATATATATATATAATTCTTATTTAAGAAATTATAATTAGAATAAATAAAATAGATATAAAAAGTGTAAAAATTTATATTTAACATATTTTATGTTAAAATAATATTCTAATATTTTTTTTATATAAAATCAATAATTATGATACACAATACGATATATTATATGTTATATTTATAATTTATGAAAAGTGGTAAATTTAACTGTTGCCGTATTAACTTCCATGCCTTGCCTAGGTGGATATATGGAGGGTAAAGGGGAACTCGATAGCTAAACAACTTCACATTTATTTGTACATGTGGCCCTTTTTTGTCGATTGCAACTAAGGCTGATGCTTATAATTTACGCCAACTCGAAAATTTTTGGCGGTGGATTTGCCTGGGAAAATTAATCCATAGGCCATTTCGCCCAGAACACGAATTGTCATTTGTCAGTGCCAAATTTGTCCTTTTACCAGATAGAGAAATTGATTTAAATAACCTCTTGAAAGTAGCAAGATACCTGAATATCTATATATAAATCTTTAATTGAAAAAAATACTGGAAAAAGGCACGACTTTGGTTTCTTGCAGAGTCGTTTTAGAAAATGCAAGACATGATTAAGCAGGCCCATGTTTGAATTCACCCCTAAGTGATGGCATTCCGCTGATAATGTTTCAGGTTCCTGATCAACACATACATTGATCATATAGATGTGTCAGCTTGCTGTCCCTCGTCTCCCATATTCAAAAATTACTAATATATATATATATATATATATATATATATATATATTCCCAACACAAATCCTATTACAAAGTATACATGAATATTGTCCGTTTAACTTTATCTTTAACGTTGAAACAAAATTAGTACTTAATAAAAAATAATTAATAATTGGAGAAATCTAAATCGAATATATTTACCAACTAAAACATGAAATAATTTATTTCTGTACATAAGTTATTTTAAACTTGAAAAAAGAAATTCACGCGAAATACTCAGCATCAGATCTAGTCGTATTATTCGGAGCGGAATTACTTAATTATGTGTGGATGATGTACTAGAATCAGAAATTTTCACCAAATTTGTAAAATAGCTGGTCAAATACATTCTTAAAGAAAAATGCTAGTAATTCTTTTGAACGGAAAAAGTAATTATTATTAATAATAAAAGAAATACATAAAAACCAGTGTTCCAGAAAAGGTATTGGAACAAGCCTTCCCAACACACCTTAGCAAACATAATTAACTACTACAAGCTTACAACGTCTGACATCTTAAAAACTCTCCCTTAGCCTTACTTATACCTCTCCACGCTCCCATAGCAACCCAAAAATTATAGATACTTAAAGACTGTTTAACTTTTTCTCCTGCTAGATAATAAAAATTAATAATTGGATGTGTAATTGCGTACAAAATATTGTCAAAATTAAGACTGCTTACTAACGACTTATCAGTTATCACATCATTTGATAAAGAAATTGTAAAATTTTTCATATATGTAACATTATAACGAAAACGTAACACTCGTTGATATAAAACGAGAGAGGTGCCCCGTTATGTGGGAAGGCAGGGGGGAATAAAACAGTGAAGGGTGAAAAAGTGCCATTCCAAGGCCCAAGCTCCTGTTAAAAGTATGAGACAAGAATCATGCTGTTACTAGCCTAGTGCGAGCATTTATGCCACTTTACTTTTATATACAGGGATTGAAAAAAAAAAAAAAAGACAGAAAAATAGGAGTAGCGGTGAATTTGGTTTTTGGTAGGCCGAATTATAACTTTACCCCCTAAATTTACCTAACTGGAATGAGCTGGTCAAAACGTTCGTATACCTAATAAATTCAAATCCTTAAAATTTGCAAAACTTGAGAGTTGGTTCATGAATTTAGACGCACCGATCATAAAATTACAAAATCTTCACAAAATCTCATTTATTTTGTCAAAATAAGCTCTTTGGATTCAAAATTAATTTAAGCACATCATCTCCTTCCACGAATAATCAAATTTGATTTCCCTCTGCCATTGGGTGAGAACCACTATCTCTGCAGCAATTTACCTTGCGATGACGCTACGCTTCTTGAGCTATCACGCGGCCGATTGGACCAAGCCCGAATTGCAAACATCCCATTGCCATGAAGCCCATTGTGCCTCGTGACGCAATTGTCATTCTTCTTTCTCTTCGATTCGCAGCATGGGTGGCTCGCTCAAGGAAAACAACAGATGGGCTCTAACAGCCTCAAGGTGATGCTGGGGAGCTTCAGTGGTGACAGGAATGATATTTGCGCAGGGGGAAATGATAAACTTCGTAGAAATGGGTTGTTTATGACTCAAGGTTGCTCAAATAGAAGGTGTGACGCTTCAAAAGGAAGCACGATGATTTCAAGGGTACGTAAATCGAGGCAATGGTGGCTGCCGTCGATGAGCATCAAAAGAGAATCAAATTCAATCCAAGGTTGCTCAGTTCATTTTAAGTTAATGTGGCCCAAAAAATACGTTATTTGTAAGTCGATGCATGGATCTAGCATAACCTGGTTTGCTTTTAAATCTGAATAAACACACAAGTTGGCATTATTATACTATGTGCCATTAGTTGCCGACGAGACCAAAGTTAAAGAGTTGGGATGTAATCTAATCTAATTGTAGAGCCACATGTGGGGAAAAAGGGTAGGAGGATAGGGCGGGCATAGGATCCATGTCTCTCCTTGCTGTTGCCACTTGGCCAATTGCAAAGTAGAGGAAAAGCTTGGTTGGTTGCTGGTTTGGAAGAACCAACTGGTGGATGAGCCACTCCATTCTCTTCCACACCAATGTAACTGATAGCCAAAGGCTATTGCCTCCTCGGTAGTAACTCCCTGCCAGAATATTGGCCGAGGAGTCTGACGTCACCCAAGAGAGGATCTTTTTACGGACCTCGGAAGGTGCAAAGTCAAACACTATCAGCTCGAGACTTCGGTTAGCTCGTCAGGAATTCTGAGGACAACACCGTCTCCATCGAGGGGCCAAACTGACTGCCTCCGGGTAAGAGAGCCATCTCTCTGAAGCAAGGAAGAATCTCCCCGAAGGCAGAGGCCCCGAAGAGGATCTTCCCCGAACAAGAAACACCTGAACAAGGGAATCCCCTAACTATGGGTGTGAGTCCCGAAGAAGGTGTTCATCAAGGGAACTCCCAGAACTATGGGATAGATCCCGAAGGAGGTGCTCGCACCAAAGGACGGATAGAATCCGAAGAGGGTGCACGCACCGAAGGGCGACCTCGCCCAGGGGACCTCGGGAGTACGGTATGAGCATTTAAGGAGCCTCTGACATGTCGCCCACAAGCCCTACACGTCACATCTGAACGGCGAACTAACACGCCGCAGCCGCCCCCGTCCTGACACAACCCGTCCGGGTCCAGGGCTAAAGGAGGCTGCAAACGGCTGCCTGTCCCCTAGGTCCAAAACTACAGATCAAATCCGACCGGACACGTGTCATGATCTGAACGGACCAGCTACTCCTATAAATACTAGGAAATGGGACTGGGCGAAGGATGGGCATTTTCCTCCCTCTGAGAAAACACAAAACAGGTAAGACACTTGATCCCTTAGTGTTCTTCCTCCACTTCCACTCAGAAAACTGACTTGGGCGTCGGAGGGTCCTCCCCGGAAAAGCAAACCGGGGACCTCCAAACCTCTTCTTTGAGCTTTTCAGGCACGCTCAGCTGGGAAACCAGAGCTCCAGGCGCTCGCCTCCTCAGGAAGTCTCTCCACCTGTCAACATGACAGCAAACGAAGATGCCTTGGGGCATCAGTAACGTTGAGGGTTACTGGTCATGGAAGAGCTGACCAGTGGCTGCCCGAATGTTATCCAAATGATTTTGATTGGATCGACATATAAAAGTCTCACTGGAGGTCGTATGGGCATGGATCTGATTATTGAAGCAGGGGTGGTGGCTATTGTTGAAATTGGGTGAGTGATAAAATAAATCAAAGGTTGTTGAAATCAAACATCTAATATTGTCAAAATTAGTTGTCGCCTTTGTTGCCAGAGGTTGGATGGGGAGGAGCACACAAGAGCTGAGATATAACTGTAAATATGATGAACGTTGCAATTCTGTGGAAGCACGTCGCACCGCTCAAACGCAATAACATGTTAACTCATTCAGATTAATTTGAAACGAACAGGCAATAAGAGGGCCTATAGTAAAATAAAAAGACAATAGGGATCATTTGCAATTATGCAATCATGATGTCCGAGTTTATGGACCAACTCGTGAGTTTTACAAAGTTCAGGAACTTAAATCTATTGTGTACTGGGGTTTGGATCAACTCACAAGAGTTGATAAGTTGAAGGGCTAAATGTGTAGTTTGACAATTCTGTGTACTATTTCAAACCGTCCCCCACCCCCAACCCCAGCTAGCATTTGCTGTCTCCACCACAACCTTCGTTCTGACCCCTCCATCTTCACTTCTTTTCCTTTTCCTCTCAATCTACCAGATATTGCCATGAATTAACAGCACATACCTGTCCTTGTTCCTTCCTTCTTAGCAAAAGTATCAAATCACCAGGCCAGTACTCCAATTCACTTTTCACAAACACTTGTGGTTGCATTTCGAAACTCACCCTAGCTTGTTAAATTCCATTTTGCCTCTTTCTTCTTTTCATCTTTGCCTAAAACAAACAAGTCTGCTGCAAGATCAGGGATCAGAATCACAACCCAGGGAACAAATTTAGTATTAATCAATCTATCAATCTCTTCCTTTTTTGCGGTTGTTTCTTCTACATTCGTTCCTCCTCAAAATTCGAAAATTCCTGCAATATTCGAGTTCAATCGACATGTATTAATTAATACCAGAGCTAGCTAGAATTCTACGCACCCAGCGGTCCCAACCCAGCTACCCGATTCCTCTTCCCTAGCTAGTTTCAAGCTATCTGATCTGTAGTGAAAACTAATTTTCCGTTGATCTCATCAACGACAAGTAAACCGATCTTGTAAACCCTAAAATACAGTTTAAAGCTTAACATATATACTTTCCATGGACGCAATTTCTGAAATCGACGGCTCCTTCAATTCCGCCACTGCCAACCCCACAAACGCCGCCGCCGCCACCTCTGCATCTGCGTCGTCCTCCAGCCGGTACGAGAACCAGAAGCGGCGCGACTGGAACACCTTTTGCCAGTACTTGCGCAACCATCGGCCGCCGCTGTCCCTGTCCCGGTGCAGCGGCGCGCACGTGCTGGAATTCCTTCGCTACTTGGATCAGTTCGGGAAGACGAAAGTCCACATGTCCATCTGCCCCTTCTACGGGCACCCGAACCCGCCCGGGCCCTGCCCCTGCCCACTTCGCCAGGCCTGGGGCAGCCTGGACGCCCTCGTCGGGCGCCTCCGCGCAGCCTACGAGGAGAACGGCGGGAAGCAAGAGACGAACCCATTCGGAGCTCGGGCCGTGCGGCTTTATCTGCGAGAGGTGAGAGATTTGCAGTCGAAAGCCAGAGGGATCAGCTACGAGAAGAAGAAGAGGAAGCGGCCGCAGTCGCAGCAGCAGCAAATCCCGTCGCCCCCGCCAGGTGCAACTACCCAATACTAGCATTTTCATATATTTGTATATGGTTTGTAGGGTTCTATATATATATACATATATATGCATGATGACGATGATGATGATGATCTGTGCTTGTTTGGGGTGTGTGGGATTGGAAATTTCATGGTTTCCTTTTTCTGGGGAAACAAACAGTGTTACTGTACTCTGTAGTCATAGTGATAGAAACTAGAAAGAGTTATACTAGTCGTCGTCAGCTTGCTGGAGATCATTACATTGCAAGTCGAGTGAGTTGTACTAGTTGTGGCAGTAGCAGAGCAGTTAATGTGTGACTGATTCAGTGGAACCGAGACCTTCCTTTCCTCATTTTGTTATTTTCAATTCTTTTTTTTTTTTGTTAATAGTAATATATATATTACTAGAATATAATCTAATATTCCTTCGTCCCAGATTGGTTAAAGTATTTTGGGTTGACATGGATACTAAAAAAATTGATGAAAACAATGATTATTGAAATAATTATATTGAAGTAATTTACCAAATACATATATATAGAAATGTTACAAAACTTTAAACAGTACAAAATAGGATATGTTACAAACAATTTTGGATGGGGGGAGTGATGTATATACTTATTTATATCCATTTCTCTTGTTTGTGCCAAAGCATTAAGCGAAAGTTTTCTGGAAATCATCTTGTGCTTTAATTTCCCTCATGAATTCCTCTGGTTGTTTAATTTTAACAGTAATACAGTTGTTGGCGATCGATCAAATTGCGGATGGTGGTAAAATGTTTTGTTTTCCACTTCAATTATGCATTTCTATTCTTCCTTAATTCATTTTTGATCAGATAAATAATTAGGCATATATAGCGCTAGATTGCTTCCGTAGTTACAGACAAACATTAACCTTATTTGGCTTTCGGCCTTTCTGGGTGGTTAATTAACATTTATATCCATCAATTTACTACTTGCATATTTCTACTACTTTCATACTGTTTTTTGATGTTTTATATATATACGTCGCTATATAGAAATGATAAAACATATAGCTCATATCAATATAATATATCTACCAACAAGCTCACATCTAAGGTATACTTGGGTGTATATATATGTCGTCTTCTGATACTTCTATATAGTATATTGGCAGTACTTTTCGAAGTGCTAATGTAATGCATAAGGAAAATGATCAAAATGAGAATGAAAATTCATAATATATATATTTTTTTCATATTAAAGTATCTTATTTTTCAGTTTATTGTGTTTTTATAGTCTATGTAGATGTTATGCTAGGTAGCTAGTAATTAATGTATGTGGATATATAACACAGATTAAACTACTACTAATTAATAGTGATGTTGTATTATTGGTTTGGTAATGTCTTCCAAACGGACACTACCTCATTCGTTTTATTTTAAGTTACTTAATTCAAAATAATTTATTGTTTATTTTTATATTTTTATTTAAAATTAATTTTATTTAAAAACTAATATTATATAAGAGCAATAATTTATTGAGGTAAAATATTTGCATCGATATCATATCGTGGTGTTTGATCATACTTTTGCGCACCATGCAAGAAGTTGGAAAGTTATCCGATATGTTTACTGGAGGACATTAAATCCAAATGAATTTTGTACTTAGTTTTACTTAAATCACAAAACTAATGTTGCATTAAATTCTTTTAAGAGTTGCTATATCATGACCTGGGGTTAACACAAAGTCGGGTATTTATTTACGAAACTATATACGTGTCTGAGGTTCCTATAGACTATGATATCACCATGACCTCGTAACTTCATAGTATAGACCATGGTGCAGTTTTATAAATTATGATAATGTCACAATGTGATGGCTTATTGTTACATTATTTATTCCCCATTTTATTCTTAATATTATGTTAATGATTATATTTGTTATTTGACAATATATACATGCTTTATTTTTTATTTAATAGCTTATTGCTTCCTACTTTCTTATTATTCTTATTCTCAAACGTATTGTTATTTTTCTTGTTTCGATGCGCATTCATTATTATCTTATAGATATTTTCTTGTTTCTTTATAGCTTCTTATTGTTCTATATATATCTTGTGCATGGAAGGTATGCCATTTTGTTATTGGTACACCTCTTCTACTTGTTCTTTGATCTCTTCTTATTGTTCTTTTCCTTATTATAGTTGTTCCCTAGTTGTATCTTTCTATGTTTCCTGAAAAAAATAACGTCTATTTTATTTAATATTGTTACCTACTCAAGTTCTACTTATTCCTTAAATTCTCCTATTTGTTTTTTCATTGATTATGATCATTTCATCTTCGTGTTTCTTAACAAATCTAACTATTTCTTACACTATTTGATAACTACTTCTTATTGTTATTCTAGCTGTTTCCTGATGATGATTATAGGTGTTGCATTGTTGTATCTTCTTGCTTCTTGATAAATATAACTTTATTCTATTTAATAACCATCACATACTCACGTTCTACTTGTTCCTTAAATTTTTCTTTTTACTCTTTTATTGATTATAGTAGTTCCATTGACACATCTTTGTATTCCTTGAAAGATTTAATTATTCCTTATAATATTTGATAATTTCTTTTGATTGTCATTCTACTTGTTTCTTGAATTTTTCTTTCTGTTGTTTTTTTTTAATGATTGCAGTTGTTTTATTGTTGTGTCTTCTTGTTCCTTGACAAAATGAAGGGGTTGTAGCATGATAATTGTTTATACTTTTTTTCCAAATGTATTTTTATTGTTTTTTTTCTCTATATCTTAATTGTTCCCTTGTTAATAACTACTATTGCTATATATATCATTCTCATTAACTCAATTATTCCTTTGAGGGTTTTTTTTTCCCCCCAATATTTATACAATTTCTTCTTCTTGTTAACAATATTTTTTAGAGAAAAAAATACATAATTGTGATTTTCAGATAATATTTTATTTAATGTAGGTATTAATTTTATTTTAGGCATATAACTAAAAGTAAAAAAAACCAAGGAAATATAAGAAAAGAAACGGAGAGAGAAAAAACAAGGAAAAAAATGAAACAAGAGAAAAAAACTAAAAAAAAAACTAAAAGAAATGAACAAAATCTAAGGAAGAGCATTACATTAAGATGCAAATCTAAAATGTTACCCCTGAGTTTCGTGCTGTTTGAGCCACTCCACCTAATTAGAATATCTGTCCAAATTTAATTACTTAAATAATATATAAAAAGGTTCTAATTAGGGTGTAGATAATGCACCGGGTGCACTAGATCCTTAGCCGTCTTTCAATTATCTATTGTAATCATGTGATTACATCAAAAAAATAATAAATTCTAGTGCGCAATATTTTCAATGGCCGATTAAATTGTTGACACCATGATTCATATAAGTTTCTTCCCCCTGAAATTTTTTGAGGTGGCATTTATTAGGAGATTTTTCCTTTGTATGTGTAGCAATGTATTTTTAGGAATTACAACTAATCCGTTTCATTTAGGTTGATTGGATATTTGTTATGGTTTGTGAGAGATTCTGAAATCGTGAGTTGGTTACGCTAACATAATTTTATTATAGCACCTGAAAATTGGTACCACAGGGTTCTGTTTTATCTTTTCATGAATTTTTACTTAATAATTTTTATGAACTTCATTTAATTATGTTTAATTTTAGTTGATTTAATTTCAAATTGTGAATTTTACCAGACTAATCGGATATAAAATCTTATATGTCTTTGAAATTTAGAAGGAATATTTTGTTCTAAGTCGTGAATCTTATCAGACCAATCGGATTCGAATAAATATTTTATCTCGAGATTTTATTAAATCACTAAGAACATATTTTTTTGAAATTTTTTATGTATTGTACAATTGCTTAACCAATAATTTTTGTGTGTTATTAAACTGTAGATGCATTATGGGAATTAAAACTAAACTATTCTAAAAAAAATAAACAAAAGAAGAGACTGATCAAATTAATATTCTACATTGTACTCTCATGCTAATTCAGTAACTAAGTTTTATGCAAGGCCAAACAAACAAAAGAAACAAAGAAAGACAAACAATAAAAGCTTGCTGCCAGTGACCAACCTGTAAAATAGAAATATGTTAGTGATCCAGAGGAATGGAATAAAAATAAACGAGGGTTATACCAAAAGGAGAAGATTGACTGAGTCTGATCCGGGCAAGAACGGGTCGGGCCGTGGGTTGAAATAGGGTATTGCTTCGATTTTGGCCTTAATCCTCCGTCTTCAGGAGATCGAACGGCGAGATGAGAGAAGAGAGGCTCGGGCTCCAGCGGTGACGGGGCAGTGAGCGGCTGGGCGGGACCGGCGGCGTATGGCGATGAAAATGGGCCGAGATCGCTGTGGTCTTCCCTTTCGGCTTGACGCGAACGGAGACGGAAGGCACCTGGGAACGGTGGCGCGACGTCAGGGGGAAGCAGGGACGGCTGGTGACTGTGTGTCTAGCGGTGACCGGAGGCTGGAAGCGTCAGGCAGCAAGAGGGAAACACCAAGGGTGGCGGCGGCCTGGGGAAAAGGTTAGGGTTTTATTTGTGTGAATGAGGAGAGACAGGGGTTTAAGACTGCAGTTTTTCCTTTCTTCAGCTAGGAGCTCAGGGTTACCAAAATTCTCTCCTTTTCTCCCAAATAATGACTCATATTTATACCAGGGTAGTCTTAAGCGAGATTAGCCATATTTTTAATAGTTAAAACCCACCCAAATCAGATTTGAAGTGGTTAATATTTGTATAATCTGGCTAATTGTCAATTTCAGTACAAATAAAAACTCTTAAGCTAGTGACCTGATCCCCAACTCTATGATAAATTTCAATTTGGCCCAACTTTTGTAAGATTTGTCAAATCAGCCTAAAGCTTTGTAAAAATAACCAGACTTTCTCAAAATTTCATAGAATCGCCAGATTTGGCTCAAGCTCTCTAAAATTGATAGATTTACCCCAAACTTTCTAATGTTGCCTAAAACCTTCTCAAATCCCTTAGTTTTCACCGGGACTTTTCCTTTTTTCCTAAATTGATGCTACAAAACCTTTAGGACTCTAAATTTGTATCGAAACTAAATAATATAACCTAAATGTAACAAGACCAACTAACTTTAAAATTATAAAAATGACCTAAATTTTATAACAATCGACTAAATTGACCTTAAAAATAAAAATGCCACATAAACTAAGTTTCCTAACCTAAAACTTAAATAAAAGTTAGTGTCTGAATAAAATTGTGTGTCAATAGTATGAAAAATTTTTGTTTTCCTTTGGACATCTTTTTCTCCTTGAAAAATGAGCTAACTATATCACAATATTGTCATTTAATCTTTTCTATAGAGGCCTAATTAGCGTATAGAAAGTATCCTCACAGTGTTTGATGACTAGCGCAAGTTACATAGTCAAGTCAGTTATTATTGATCATATTACTTAGATTCGGAAACGAAGCTCACAAGGAGTATTAATTAGTTAAATATCTTTCTTTATATAAGCACGGAAATTGTTGCTAGCATCGTGCTTGTTGGGGTGTTCACCGTAGCCGATTAACTTGTGAAATCGAATCCGTTTTGTACCGAATCGAATGGTGTACAGTTTTATGTGATTTTGATTAAAATTTGGGTTTATAAATTTTAAAACTAAATATTATAGGATTTTGAATTTTAAAGATCATAATCTGTAAACACTGCATCATCAAATACACTCTAAACCCAGAAGCCCCCATATAACTCAATTTCACTTTACACTCATAAGTTTGGGCCACATAAATTGCAATTTTCTAATCCTAACCCATCCTAATAGGAGCATTATAACACAATCTATCACAATTTACTACTTTCCTTTCATAGTCCAATGGTCTCTTTCCCTCTCATCCATTTGTTGACCTACTTAACTTCAACAGTTTCTAATTTCCTAAATTAAACCTAAGGCGAGGTGCTAGACATGGAGAGTGGGAGATTATGTTTTGTTGTCGGTTGTTGCTGGATTATGTTATTTGCTAACGTTATTACTTATTTGGAATTATGATGATAAATTTGACTAAAATTGTTATTTGATATTTTAATTTCTTATGTATTGGTTATGGATTGGATTGTGTGTACTTTCATTTTATTGTTGCAATTGACTTTATGTTATATACTTATATTAATTTATTTGAATTTAGTATGAATAATTTGTGACGTGAAAAACTGTAATCAAATCATATTCATACGTGCAAAATTTTTTTTTTTTTGGATTTATACACAAAACAGTGCAATTATAATTTCCAAATGGTGAAATTGTTTAATATGTGAGGCAATTATAGATTTGAGTAAAAACCACATGAAATCACATCATCAATACCACTGAGCTTGGCTCTAAGGATCCCATTGTAATGAGTTAGTAACTTGTACGTTTTTTAATAACTTTGCATAGAATCAATATTATGCTAAACTGACAACTGGATTTGAATAATAATTCGTATGATAATATTTGTAAAATTTTTAAATTAATTGAAATTGTTATAATATTTGTTTCTAAGAAGGGTTAATAATTCTTAAGGACTTAGCGGAAGAGTGGAATGATTATTAGTAATTCTTAAGGACTCAGTGCTACATTATCAATTTCTAAAGGAGGGTAGGTGATAAGCCAGGTTATGAGAGACTCTCTTCCAGTTCCAATATCTTCAACGGTTTAACGGTTTCAATTAATTGTTGAAGCACACTGAACGAATTGTGAGTTTGTGAGATGATGGAACACTTTGATGGGATGTGACATAAGATCGGGCCCACCAATCTTGCATGCCCAACATGCCCAGCTATCGCAAATGTCGGCTACAGTTCTCCAAGCAACCAGTTTTCCTTCCCAAGACAAGCCGTAATATGCTGAAATTTAAAGCAGTTTTTAATTATCATTAGTTACCTTTTTCACGTAATTTGAAAAGAATAACATTTTATCTACTTTTAAATAATCTATTTCTTTATATGAAATTCTAATATTTGATGATTTTTTTTATTAGAGGTAAAATTAAAAGGGGTTAGTAGTTAGTAGTGGCTGGTGGGTTGACCCGGTCGGGCTTGCATTAGGATGTCCGGACTTAGGCATGGGCTGCCTGAAGGCAGGTTGGTCCTGAACCAAGCCCAACCCGGGCTCAGGCTAGGCTGGGGCAGATTCTAGGTAAGCTGAGTTTTTCTAATTTCCGGAAAAGTGTTTAAGCATGTTTTGAAACACTATTATAATATAATTTAATCAAATATGTTTTTATTTAAAGAAAAATACCACAACTGGTGTAAAATTTATTAATGAAAAAGCCAAATGGCAGTGGCGCTTGCATCATTTGGAATGTGCCTTGCATTTGAGAATAGTCAAACGTTCCAAAACAAAAAAAGGAAAATAAAAAATATAAGATCTATGTTTTACAGCATAATTAGATCAATTATAATCTTAAAATTGTAATGAAAACCTACAATCTACTTGTGTGTCTTGTCATTGGAGGGGACCTCATCATTTGAGTTCTTTATGTCTCACTTCCTTAGAGTAGCAAGGCCCTAATCCCATCTGTAGATGTAAATCTCAACAGTCTCAGGTGTGAACCATGCCTGTTTCTCTTAGATAACTTTTTTTCTTGTACTAAAAGCAGCCTCAAAGGCGACAGCAGAAACCGAAATTGCCAAGATCTCTTGCACCAATATGGACAAGATAGGAGATTTTCCTTTCTTATTCTTTCACCACTTGAGGATGTCTTCCTCATTGTTTTCAAATGAAGTGCAAAGGTAATCATCCTATTTCACAACCCTAGGTTTGTGGCTTTCGGTCATTTGAGGATATATGCTACCAGGTTAAACCTTGGTGATGAGGAGAAGGTGGACTGTCTGCCAGGTGTTGGATTGGATGACCTAACCTTATTAGAATGCTTAACATAGTAGAGTTTGCATAATTCTTTCAAATTGTGGTCAGCTGTAGTAAAAATAGCAAGTGCAGAAACTTATGACTATCCTAAATACATATGATAATATGCTTCTAATAATTGTAGATAACCTATGATTTTCACATTGGGATTTAATGCACATGCAAGAAGAAAAATTGGTGGGATCTTTTGAAAATAATCAAGTCATTTCTTCTGCATTGCTTCAATAGTTGATTGCAAAAACTCATTGTCCATGTATTGGTTGAAAACCTAAACAATGTTTACAAAATATAACATTTGTTTAGTACATGGTTGGATAATAAACCCTGAAGAAAAAATTTATTACCTCGTAAAAATATCTAAGCAACTCTACCAACTTAATTTTTTTTTTCCAAACCTCGTCGGTTAGCTATTTAGCTTGTACTCTTAAATTCACAAACCGAGTCAAAAGATTTGTTCATGGTTGAGTGTCATTTAACATTTCAATCGTTGAGTTCCATTGAGTAGAATAATCTAGTTTAAACTTTTTTCAAGAAAAAATGCACCTTATTTTCAATACAAAACATTTTAAAATCACGAGCCAATTTGTTTCTTGTTTTAACAAAAAGTAAAGCACTCCAAATTGGCCCAATTTCATTTTGTAATTGTTATAAACCATTTTGAACACAGAAAATTTTTCATAAGCGGTGATTTTATTTCATTTATCAATTCTCTTACTACTGAATCATTGTTTGAAGCATTATCAAATGAAATGGACAATACATTATTGGTAACAAAAAATTCTCATAGGCTTTTAATAATATAGTTGAAAATATTCCAACCTGTATGAACATATTCCATACATTTAAAAATAATAATTCATTTTTTAAGAACTCAATCATCATCTATCTAATGAGCACTGATACAATAATAATTTTGTTCTAGTAAAGATGTCCATAGATCAGATGTAAATGGCAGACAATAATCAATTATTGAAAAATATGTTTTTAAATCACTTCTCATAACTTCATATAATTCAAAGTTTTCTCTCATAGTCATTCGCCTAGACATTCTTTTATAAGTAGAATTTAGATTTTCTTGGATAAATCTTTGTAAGCATTTATCCTCAGCTTATTTAAAAGGTTTTTCTGTAACCATCATCCAATTAATTAGACTTTCTCTAGCAGATTTTGGGTTATATCGAAAAATACCTTGACTATTGGAGCTCCTCACGCCTATCAATTGTGTTTATCCACCAAAAGTACCAACCATATGTCCATGGACTTTACTTAAGTGTCAGGTGAGAGTGCCCATCTCGGAATTCAACTTATGGGCAAACTTGTTTTTGCAATGTTTGCACTTGGCTTGCCTCATGTTGCCTTCCCAAAGTTGCTCGAAATGTGCCCAAACAAATGCCTTCAAATTGCTGGTTTTGCCTTGGGTTACCTCGAGTTATGTGCTTTGTGGTTTCGGTTGGGAACCCTCGGTGTTGACTTGGTTTGATGGAACCTCCTCAATGTCATCATCTAAAAGTTGATCGTTGGCACCTAACTCATAGTTTGTCATGTCAATGTTGGGGTCGTTGTTGGCAATCTCTTGGATATGTGGGCCAACCTCGGTGCTGGATGAGGAGATAATGACACCCTTGGCCTTACCGGAGTTCTCTTTCCTGTGAAGCCATGATTTAAAAAATAATTATAGATGGAGAGAAGATGAAGAGGAGATTAAAAAAAATATAAGTGGTTGATTAAGAAAATTGAAGAGAGCAAATAGAGAAAATGAGAGAATATTATAGGAGGAGATTGAAGAAAAGAGCTTTGGTGTGAGAAAGTGGGGGAGGGGGGGGAAGGCTGCATATTTGTAAGAAAGAAAATTGTTGTTTGGCCAAAAACCTTAAAAAACTAACCGTTAATGGCTGTTAGGTAGGGATAAACAAGTTTTGGGCAAAGAAAAAAAAACCTTTTAAAGCCGTTAAGGGGGTAGATTGACATTTTCTTTTCTTTTCTTTTCTTTTCTTTTTTTTTTTTTACAATTTTAGATCTTTGAATTGTCATTTAGAAAAATGGCTAACCCAGCCCAGGTTAACCATGTTGTTAGGCTAGGCCGTGCCATTGTGGGCTTAACTCTTTCTTTTGGCCCATATTCATCCCGCGCCTATCCGAGCTTCCTCTGTGTCAGGCTGAGCACGGGCTTGATCGAGCTGGCCGGAGTTTGACCCATGTCGAGTCCGAGTCAACATATCCTGGTGGCCATTTCTACTAGTAATAGCTCAAACTCCCCAAAGTTGTAAAATACCTACAATTTGTTTTTAAATTTAAAAGTAAATGCATTATGAGCCTTCCTTAAAATTGATCAAATTCTACTATAAGGACTATAATTTATGACAATATTTATTTTTGCCTCTTCTTTATAAAAAACTTGGGTCCGTTCTTATTTCCAGTATAGCCAAATTTACTCCATCCTATATCTTCTAATTCTAGTTTTTTTACCTTTATATAATTACTAATAACTCACTTCTCATGTTGAAAATAGCACCAACATTTTCGTATCCAATTTTTTTCTCTTCTGATTAGCAATTTAATCTCATATCTAGGAGCTAAGAATGAGAATAATTTGATTGTAAAATTTTATTCTGGTGATTAAAAACCTAAAGAAAACAAATCAATGATGATGCAAATGAAAATTGACTAAAAAATAACCAACTATTCACTTTTAGCCCAATGCTACCCTTTCTGAAATAGAAAAACATCAATTCTCCCCTAAACCTTTTTGAGTTCATTACAGATCTATCTATCTTAGCCCATTAGGCGTTCCACTCCACATTAATCTAAAAAGTTTAATGAGTTTATGCTGACAAGGTTGAGCTAGCAACCAAATACATGTTACTATTGCCCAAAGGTTAGATTTCAAAAAATGTCAAATAGAACATAATCTCACTATCCCGAAACATTTACTCCAGTTCATTTTTCACTTAAACCAAGAAAGTTCATAGGCCCTCACATTTGTTCTAAAATTACCTTCCTCGCTAGTTATTTGCCACTCCTCATTAATTGCCCTCAATCTCATTTTCCTTCGATTGTGTCATTGTGTCTATCAATCACGTCGATTGCATCCATCATCCTTCGATTCATTGATTTCTTGGATCGCTTCGTCAATCTGTCGGCCATCTTAGCCTCGTCCTACATTCATCACATAATCTCCTCATCACAAAGTCAATCACTTTTTTCATCATTGGAGTCAATTGCCTCGTTGCCAATGTCAATTGCCTCATCCTTCGTCATCAATTGATTCATCTCTCCTACCCATGCCCTAAATCGATTGATTAAGCCTCCTAGCCACCATGTCCTCAATCTAGACGATTGCTGACTTCATCTTCATCCCAGTCGCATCGATCTCCGGCCATTGATTGCTGCCGTTTTTTATCTCTTCATATCCTCGATTGCTAGTTGTCTCCTCACTTCCTCAATCATTGATGAAAGGAGTGAGAGTTGGTTTGAAGTTTCAGTGAGAATTGGAAAGAGAACTGGCTTGAAGTTTTGGGGAGAATTGGAAAGAGGGGCATATCTATCATTTGAGTTCGTAAAACTTACTAAAAAAGAAAATGACGCAAAAAATTTAGCACTACCCAAAAAGAAAAGTGGTGTAAAAAACATGGGACGGAGGGAGTATATAGTATATTATGCATAGTTAGACCGTGACATGCATGATTTAGCAGATCTTTTACAATAATGTTTTAGTACATGAAGCATTACTAACTCAAATTTGAGATAGAGAGGACCAGAAACAAATAGATTCTTAATCAGATAAAGAGCTCCTAGTTTTAGCAAGGAGGGAAGAATTTGAGAAGTTTGAATCTAGCGTACGCATTATCAAAAGACGCAAAAAACGTTTTAGGCCTTACATGATTACCTGCCATGCTTCCCCACTTGGCATAGGCCATTTTAGATGCATGCCTGAAGTCCCAACAGAGAAGATGCCCTATGGCTCTGCTTCTGATTCTCTGAATGCAAACATTTGCCCGCAATGTTCCAAGCTTCCAGTGCTGGACTAGCTAAAATCCAAAGCAGTTGCCACAGCTTATAGATTTGATTGTTCATGCTGCATAAACTTGCACTATATCTTGAGGTAAGCAATGCTCCTATTACACTTTCTTAGTATTATCTGCACCTCTAGCCCTGGTCAAATTAATAACCAAGCATTCTACACTCGTGTGGTAGACATCGACAGAGTTAAGCAAACATGTCTGATTGGAAATGAACTGAGTGCTCTTAATGATGATGAACAAATATATAAACTAAATGATTTCAGATCCATCAATGTCCAAAGAATTACCCTATCCCTGTGAGTGTGACATCAACTCCCTACTCATACCAAAGTCAGAATAGAGGTGTTGAGTTATCACAGACCAGCGGAAACTAATCCATGCAATGTGACAATGCCAATCAAAACATTTTGAAGATCAATAACTGGCAAGAACTGTACAGGAGATGGAGGTGATTCCATTTTCTGCATTGCTTCCACTGCCATTGCATCCGGACCAATTGCCCTCGGCTTCCTGATTTCAAAAAGGTGGGTGTTAGGTCAGCAACTGGCTAAGAGCACCAAACCATCTTCACGGTTGATAGCAAATGTCATCAGTTAGCTAGCAACATCAGAGATAGCCATCCACGTATTCACATGTGATTCAATGAACCAAGATATATACCTGTTGCACATTTTTCCAACTGTGAGCTTGAATATGCCCTCACCGTTTGCCTTAAGAGTGCGCCGCAAATCTCCATCAGTGAAGGTGCCAATCAAGTGGAATTCTTCATCTATAACAAGCAAGCATCCACATCCTTTACTTGTCAGCTCTACCAGCTGATCCATTATCAGATCTCCTTCCCTGCATACTGGTAGTTCATCCTGCTTCTTCATAACATCTCTTACCTACACCAACAGTAGCAATTCAATTTCTCTACAGGTTTGGAACAGGAATCTTCATTTGCTTCATCAATTAGTTCATAGCATTCTAGATTTCTGATCCCTTTCTTATAAAACGATTCACAGAAGTTTCTAAGTAATCAACTATACGGTTATATCCATCCAACCAATTCCGAGATTGAGATCAGCATTTCATCTAAAAACATCAGGAGCAAACAGAAATGTCAACCGTCAGCCGACTACTTTTTTCAGAGAAGAGAAAACGAAATCAACCTTGAAAATTAAGCTCTTCCCGATCCTTCCGGCGGGATGATTGGCCGCGTACTCCTCCTTGGTTAAGTTTCTGGACCCCATTAGCGCGATTGCCACCGTATCACCGAACACCATCTGGATCGCGGTTGACGTGACAGGCGCCAGATCGAACGGGCAAAGCTCCCTTTCCACCGGCAAATGCACGTTCATATCGCAGACGGCGGCGAGGGTATTGCCCTCGACGGAGGTGATGGCCACGAGATAAGCCCCCTTGGCGCGGGCGCAGGGGACCAGCCGCAGAAGCTCCTCAGTAGAGCCGGACTTGGAGAAGAGGACGAGGACGTCGGCCGCGGAGAGTGCACCAATGTCGCCGTGCAGGGCATCGAGAGGGGGAAGGAAAGCGGAGCGGATGCCGAGCGAGACGAGGGTCTGAGAGATCTTGTGAGCGACGAAGCCGGATTTACCGACGCCGGAGAAGAAAATTGTGCCGCGAGATTTGAGGAGAGTTTGCGTGAAGGCGAGGGTGTGGGCGAGGTTGAGATGTTGGAAGAAGTAGTTGAGGTGATCTTGTTGGGATTTGAAGAGGTGGAGGAGGGTAGTTTCGGAGATGTCCGACCGGGGTTTCTCCTGCGACGGCAGAGGTGGGTTGGCTAGCGGCGGAAGGAGAGATCCCATTTCTTGGTTTTCGGTGGTGCTCAGATATGGATCGGGAACTTGGAATGCTTTCCGGCGATGTGAAGTGAAATATTTGGAAAGGAGGACGCTAGCTGGAGCTCAGCCAGGGTGGCTTTGACGTTTAATTCCCGCGGTAAAGACTAAAGGGGATGGGGTGAAACCTTTTTTTTTCCTTTTCCACTTTTCTTTTTTGACTAAAGCCACTTTTGCCCCCTAAACTCAAGTGACTCGGACAATTTTACCTCCTGAACATCAACTCAATTCAACTTACACCCTGAATCAGCAAAATTGATGCACCTTACCCCTTTTTGCTCTTGTGCTCATCACATGACAGTGCTAAAATTAACACTGCTTCTCATTGGTATGTCGTCTATGCTAAAAGCTGGAGGCAACAATGCATCGTTGTCCAGTGGTTGAGAGAAATCTTAGACGTGTCAGGCCATGACCAAGAAATGGCTGTGACTCATGTTCTTCCGCCAAATCTGGGGCTATTCGGACTTGAGACAACAAATAAAACAAGGCCATGCTGGGAGCTGGAGTTGGCGTTGAGGCTATACAAGTATCAAAATACGTCGACAGTTGTGTAGTAAGGTAGAAAAACAATAAAGACAAGGTCCAGGTTGGTTGTCAAACAAGTTGTAGTTGGCGAGATAAGAACAAAATTCATTGAAGAGAGGATAGGCAATGCAGTTGGAGAGGCAATGGAGGTTGAAGGGCGGAGGGAAACTTCAGATGTGGATCCAACAACTAGTATAGTCATAGTCGGTGGCGGGTGGCATGTTGATCGATAAAATGTCAGCAACGGCAATTAGGAGCGGCGACCATAAGGAAGAAAAGAAGAAGAAAGTTATGTTGGTGGCCATGGAAGATGAGCAACTGAATTGGGAATCATGAGATTTAGATTTAGTTCCTGCCTATGAATTGATCAGATCAGTGGAGCTGAGAAGGAAAATGGGGGAATAGTGAAGTGAACCAAAATCCATCATGAACCAGAATCAAGGATGACACATAACGGTAATAAGCAATGTTAATTTTAGCACATCATGTGACGAGCATAAGCGGGAAAAAGGGTGAAGTGTACTGATTTTGCAAGTTAAGGGGTCGAGTTGGATGAGTTAATGTTCAGGGGTAAACTGTTTGGGTTACTCGAGTTTGAGGGCCAGAAGAGCCTTTAGGCCTTTCTTTTTCTTTCCCATGTTTGGGGTGCTGGATCGGTTTAGAATTGATATGAATAAAATAATCTATTTTTTTTTAATTTCTTTATAAATTTGATCTAAACCATCTAAACTATATATTGGGCTAGTTTGGGTAAAACTTTTATTATTAGTATTAAAATAAAAGTATTAGAGTTTTATATAATTTATTAATAGTAGAGATGAAAGTACTCAAGTTAAAAAGTAAAAACTATTATTTGATAGATTTTTTTAAAACTTTGACGTTAATTGTAATACTAATGTCAAATGAGCCTATTAAAACTGATTCAAAATATACAAATTATAATTTTGTTTTTTAGTTTTTATCTGAACCATTCAAACTATAATGTAGTTTATCTAAATCTTAGAATTTGACTTTTTTTTATTTGAACTAAACACATGGTAATTGAAAAAAATATGTACACTTGAAAAAATAAAATAAAAATTGATAATATTTGATTTTATATCTAAAGTTAAGAGTTGATTCATAACATAATCCAAAATTAAATAAAAATGAACATATATAGGTATTACTTTTCGATTTACTTGATTTGTTTGGTTTTAAAATTAGGAATCAATAGCTAATCTAATAATCAAATAAGAAATTCAATTTTAATCCAATCTAAACCAAATAACCTAACCACTTTAATTATTTGATTTTATTTAAACAATGAACACTCCTACACCTATTTTCTCATTTCTGCTTCTTTTCCTTTCTGGAGCCACATTTGATTTCTTTTACAATAAAAGCTCGAGAGCATTGCAAATGTCCAAAGAAATGTTGGAACGTTGGCCGCTCAACTTAAACAGCTCAAACCAGTTAGTCCTCCGCGGGAGGATAATCAATTTTTTTCTTTCTTTTTTCTTTTTTCTTTTTGTATTATTCATATGAGATTAATAATCGATTTATGGTTATAATTGAATAATAATTTTTTTGGGTTCGGGTTTTTATAGGTGTTTAATTTGAATTTTATTGGCCAAAACAACTGAAGTATGGCTTATTGCATTATTTTATGTAGTGGGTCTTAATTTAAAAAAGAGAAAAAGAAATAATAAAAGCTTGAAATTTATTTATTACATGAATTATGTTCAAATCCTAAATTTATCTGTACCTAAATTAGGGCTATTAGGTGTGAAATTGAAAAGAGAAAGAAAGAGAATGGATTTTAGATGCATGTATATAAAAATTTAGTTAACCAAATTTCTAACTGAAAAATCGATTTTTTTTTTTTATGTTCCCTATCCTTATTGGCTCTATTTTGTTCCTATCATCTACAACAAGAAACTGATTTTTTTCGATAATTTAATTTCAGTTAAAATCGAAACAACTAAATGATTACCCTTATATGCTGTCACAGGAAAATAAATAAAAAAATTAAACCCTAGCCAACTTCCTACCCTTCCGCCAGCCAAAAACTTTCACCCACATCTAACTCATGGATTAATTAGTTTTATCGATCTTTTAGATACATAATTAAGTAATTATATTAATTACCTAATCAAACGATATTTATAAAATTAGTATATAGAATATTTTTTAAATTACATTTAGTTATGTAATCAATGTAATTAATTATTTATGTATTTAGTAATTCACTAAACGTAGTTAATCCACGAGTTCCAAGCTAGTGGAATTTTTTGAATGGTAGAAAGAGGTAAAAATAGAGTATAAACATCTAACGGTTGTAGGTTAGCCCCAATCAGCTACTAGCTTTTTTTCCAAATAAATCATACTCCCTCTGTCCCATATTCTTTGAAACACTCACTTTTTAGCAATTAATCTATAATTTTTTATTTTTAATTTTTAGTATATAAATAAAAAAAATTTCTATATAAATGATAAATAAAGACCTCTAGTTTCTAAACATATTTTTTTAAAATTTTTTCTAACAACCAATAATATAAATAAATTCAAGTTAAACTAAAGCCAAAAGTCAACTGTTTCAAAAAACTTGGGACGAAGGTAGTAATGTTTATGAGTTGTCTCTAATAGTGGCATAAAATATTCTATCACTTTATACGCTAAGTCTCAACATAAACTATCAATTGAAGTCCCTAGGTTTTTCCCTCCTGCTGCCAATTTTGCCAAAGTTTGTGTATCTGACATTTCAACCATCATTTTCATTTGACCAACTTTGCAATTCACCCCTTGGAACTACATTGTCATGACCTGTTGCCTCAAACATTGGCCTAGCCTACTAGTAGCCACGTCGTGTTGTTGAAAGCTATAAATCAAAGAAGAAAAAGGAAGATCTAAATTAAGGGAAAAGAATGGGATTATGCCTATGGTGAAGAGCAAATCAAGGTTGACCATTGGCTAGAGCTTTATGGTGGACGGTGTCGATGGCCCAGGGTAACTAGGTAGCTGTTAAAGAAAGGAATGGTTTCTAGTTAGCAGAACTAAATAGGTGGAACTAGGCCATCTATTCCCACTTCGAGATGCTGGGAAATAAGCCATTATCTAGGTTAATTTAGGGCATACCCCTTAAGATTCAAGCTAGTGGCAATGATAGAGCTCCAAAGAGGCTAGATCATGAGTGAAATTAGAGGAGGCAATGGTTCATACAATTTAGGCCTTATTTTCTTTCAATCGGGTCACCAGTGGGTGGTGATGCTTAAGAACAGTGGTGTGAGGCCGGGGGAAGCAATTTGGGAGTTGGGAAAATTGACGACTAACAGGGGCATATGTGACATAAACGAAGGTGTGGCTAGAAGGTTTGGAATGAAGGTGGTGAGTTTGGGCTGACTTTAGTATTGTTGGTTATTCAACTAAGAAGAAAAGTTGGTGGATGATTTGGTCTAACTTGGAAACCTTAATGGTTTATGCATAATTATGCTGATAAAAAGAGGCCAAACTATAGATTTAGCCCCTGAACTTAGCCAACTCGAGCGAGTTGGTCCACAACTCACTACTCAGTAAATATTGGCTCTTAAACTTTGAAAAACTATGCAAGCTAGTCCAGATGGTACTGTAGACAAATGAACGACGTTAGATGGAATGATGAGGTGGGCTAGGTGGCTGTTGCTGGGTGTTAAGCGTATAATTCCATTGTCAAAGTTGTGTATTTTTTGGCGTCTTTGATTACTGTTTATTACAAATTCTCCTTTTTATCTTTTGTTTTTCTCTCGTTTTTATTATTGTCCGCAGATTCGTTGGTGTGTGAAAAGTGGATGAAAGCTGGATTGCATTGTAGCGGAGTTGTGTTGAGCAAGATTTGCTCAATTATGATCTGGCGACGTAGCGGAATTGTAGCGGAGTTGTGCTGAGCAAGATTTGCTCAATTATGTTCTGGCGACGCGTCGCCAGAATGAACGCCAAATTGGCGACGCGTCGCCAGAATGAACGCCAAATTGGCGACGCGTCGCCAACGTTAAAACAAGGTTTTTTAGTTCTGGCGACGCGTCGCCAGAAAGTCGCCAAATTGGCGACGCGTCGCCAGACTGAAGAAATTGTGGCGACGCGTCGCCAGACTGAAGAAATTGTGGCGACGCGTCGCCAAGACTAAATCTGGGCCATTAATCTTAGCAATTGACGGTTCTCACGGCAAGAAGCACATGGGATTCCTTTCATTCCTCTTGGCCTATAAATTGGAGCTCGTGAGAAGAGCCAGAGGTTGGAAAAAAAAACACAACACACTCTCAACCATTCTAGTTCTTCTCTTCCTTGGAACTCCATTGAAGGAAGCTCGGAGCTTGGAGAAGGAGGTTTCCACCACGGAAACTTAGTATTCTAAGGGCTTCACTGATTTTCTTCTCTTCTTCTTCTCTTTCTCTTCAGTTGTATTTCATTGGATACTTTGTTCATGTTTAGTTTGTGGATTTACTTGATGGATCGTGAGTAGTTCTTAAATATCTTTCTAGGATGACATTATTCTACCTTGTTACTTCATGGATTTGAGTTTATATTGATGATTGTGGACTACTTGTGTTACTTATTTCTTGTGTTATTTGTTATGTGGGTAAGGCCTTCTCACATCATTTTAATTCATCTAGACCTTGAGAGAGGTTTATAGTTGAGTGGAAGAAAGAAAGAAGTATAGTGGACATCTGGGATTAGAGGTAATCTTTGAGTTCATTAGGTGTCAAACAGAGATCCGGGCGTAATCTACCTAGAGTTAACACTTGGGCTTGAGGAAGTCAGGTTTAATTCTTAGGTAAGCAAGAACTAATCTTGAGAAAGACGTTTTTGAGTTATGAATTTCTTCACCACACATTATAAGTCCACTTAAAAGAGGCGTTCTTCATGGGTAGCAAGGTTAGAGTAATGGAATCCTAGGAAGATAGTTTCTTTCTCTTAGCCTTCTCAACAAGTTTCCGTTTTAGTAATTGCTTTACCTTCTAGTTAGTCTTTTTATTAGCTTCACTTGTGATATCATCCTCTTGTTACTTGAATCCGTTGTACTCGTCGTTCGGTAGTTTAAGTAATTAACTCTCTTTCTTAGATAAAAATCACAAAAGTCTCTTGGGACGATACCCCTATTTGCCTTGTACTACTCGTCAAAACCGTACACTTGCGGGTGATTTGGGGTTATAAATGTAAAACTATTGAGCTACTCTCCCAATTGCACATCACTGGGCCTGCCTAACTGCAAAAAAAAAAAAAAAAAGACTCAGGGATTAAAACATATGAAAATAAAAGATGAAGGACTAGAGAAGTGGCGATTTGATCGTCTGCTTTCTTCTTCTCGTCCAGGCGATTTTCCGGTGATCTGTGGTGGGACTAGAGAAGTGGTGATTTTTGCTTCTCATGGCTTGTATCATTAGCAATGGCGAGGCTTTGGTCAGATTGGATCTGTGGTGGGATTGAAGGAGACAGCAGGTTCGGTTCTCCCTCTAGTTTGATCTCCAGCAGACAGATTAGAGCAGTTGCAGTGTAGGTTGGTGACAATAGTAGACGGCAAAACCTGGGTGTAGGTTGGAATGCTTGGGGTGCATGAGGTCCAGGAACAAGTGCCTGCGAATGAGAGCAAGAACCTAGTTTCACCGTCACCTTCCTCATCTGTTTTTGCAGTCGGATTTCACCTATAATTTTGCCTTAGCCTCTTGATTGCCTTCGTCGTCGGATTGGTCACATCGGCTCCTCTTCCACTGCATCGTCTTCGGATCCATTAGCTCCAATTGGTCCCATAGGCTTCGATTGGTCCCATTGGCTATGTCGTATGGCGTCTTCGGCTCCGTCCACCACTGCAGCGTCTTGTCCCCCAGCCCCACCGAGTCCTTCCACCCTTCGCTCGTCGCCCTGAGCCCCAACTCCTGCCCCTCCTTCTCCTTCTACGACGAAGTCATCTTCGACTTCAATTAGTCCCACTTTTTTTAACTTCACGTTTCCCTTTTCCACCTCAGACACCCATTGCCACCCCACCTTCACCACAAACGCCATCCGTTAGCTACTGTACCAATTGGACTGAAGTGAATAGCTTTTTAAAGTTAAGGGGCTGAGTTTTAGTGAGTTTTGAGTTTTGGACCAACTCGCTCGAGTTAGACAAGTTTAGGGGCTAATCCTGTAATTAGGCCATAAAAAGATATGAAGTTAGAGATAAGGGACAAATTGCATAATTGGTCACAAGCTTATAATTCCCATTGCAAATTGGTCCTCAACTTCTATTTTGTTGCATATTGGCCCCAAACCTTTATAATGAATTGCATTTTAATTCTTAGTCCTACGGGAAGATTGAGTTAGCATAACAACATGATCTACAAATAGAAAAAACTAATAATTTTAATGATTTAATAATTGTTAAAAAATTATAACACAATTTAATGTTACTAGAAGATAAATATATATTAGTTTAAGTAGAATTTAAAATTTTGATATTTTATAGTTATGTTAGAGTTAACAAACTTTGTAGGGCATGAGTCTAATAAGCAATGCACTTTAAATGTTTAAGACTAATATCAACGAAGTTAATGACTGATTTGTAATAGTAATTATAGGTTTGTGACCAACAGTACATTTTACCCTTAGGGCTAGGGTTGTAGTTTTTCTTGTTTTCCTATTGCTGTTAGGGGACTAACTCGCAGCTCATATAATTTTGTAAGGTTGGTGTAGAAAGTTGCAGCTAAGTTCCAATTGGGGACCAACTTGCCGAGCTAGTTAAGTTGAAGGACTAATTGTTTATTTAAGCAGTTAAGCGTAAGGGTGTAAATGAACAAAGCGTTCAATAAACTGTTTTTCAGGAGTTTATTTATGTTTGTTTATTTAGTTAAAGGAACGAACACGAACATGGTCTCGTTCTTTCATTTATGTTTAAGAACTATTTGGTTATTGTTCATTCATTTATTTGTTTGTTTGTTTATATATTGGTTGTACATTTATTATTATTATTGTGTGTGTGTGTGTGTGTGTGTGTGTCCATTTACTCCACACATACATGATTATGCTCCTATCTTCCCTAAATTAATCTATTGTCTTTGTTTTCCTAAATATAATTAGTAATTTCTCTCACAGCGTGAACCTGTTGCAGCACCAAACTAACTCTCATAGCCAAACCCATAATTTCTCTCATCATCATCTATTGTATTATCAGACATTACTAGACTCGTTCCAATTCATATTGGTGATACCCATCAGTTTTAATTATTCATGTTCATATTTGTTTATTAATAAATGAAGGAACACGAATAGAAAAGTTGCATTCATTTATTATTTGTGTTCGTGTTTGTTAAAAGTTAAACGAGCAAATATGAACATGGCTTGTTCATGTTCGTTTGGTTCGTTTACAGCTCTAGTTAAGCATATAATACAATTTTGAATTTCAAATATTTTCTTCACATTTTTTTCCCATGGAAGTTATTTTTCTTAGAAAGAAAAAGACATATTAAAATCATCTTTCGTACATTAAATTTGAACTATTTTTTAGTTTGAGAATAGTTAAGGAGTTGGCACTTGAGGCCTTAGAATTACTCTAATTTTAGTAGGTCTAAAGGCATTTTTAGCCCTTAAATTTGAGTGACTCGGACACTTAACCTCCTGAAGATCATCTCGGTCCAACTTGTCCTCTCAAGTTGGTAAAATGGTACACTTAAGCCTTTTCCCATTAACACCATTTTTACTTTGTTGAATAAAATGTGTTGGAAGTCTCTTAACTTTATTTTTTGTTCGTTTTCATCCTTGACCTCATAAAGTTCACTCCTAACCTCATAAAAAGGTACACACATCGTTCACTTTCTGAGCTAAGTATCTGGGAAGATTCACCAAAGCTTTCTTCACCCCATCATTCTTCTTGCCCAATACCATCATTTTATTTGATATAAACCCCAAAGCAAAACTTCTAGCTAGTGATTTAGCCATCAAAATCAATGGTGACAATGCCTTCAAAACCTCAACTGCAGTGTTAGCTTCCTATTCATGCTCAGGCCTCAGAACTTCACCTAAAATTTGTGAACTCGAACTATCCCATTTGTCTAGCGCCATAACAAGAATCTCTCCCACTGTCTGATTCAATGACTTCAGACTATTAAGGAACCTATCAAATAGACCAAACCTAGCATTAAAACCCAGCTGGAGTCCAATTTAACCCAACCATTGAACTGACCCGTTCTCTTGGCTTTGATTTGGAACCATCCATTAAGCTACTTGAATTTGGCTTTGGTTTGCTAACGATTATAAATCATCAATTTCTCATTGGATAGAATCATTCTATGCACTCTAGTTGTTGCTACCAGATGCCTCCATTGAAAACGAAAAACGGTAGGCTGTCTGCAAATCTGCAATCATTCAAGAGCCACCACCTTCATGTTCATATCAATTGCTCAGATTCTCTATTATCTATTAGCAATTCATAAAAATACCCAATTGCAAACCCCTTACAAGTTAATGTCTTAAACCAAACCCATATTTAGAAACCATTCAAACAACAGAATCAACACCAAAATACTAGTCATTTCTATTAACAACTTGTTCAGAGCAGAGAGATGATAAAAAATGATATATTTTAGAGACATCAATTCAATTGATTGAAAAGTTTGAAACAAAAAGAACATTTACACAATAATCCGAATCAAACAACACCCAACACATGATAACTCTGATGAAACAGAAAAAAAAAACAGACCTAGATAAGAAGCAAGGGTTGTTTGAGAGGAGACTCAAAGCCCTAGCTGATGGCGCAACAAATGAACTCATAATAACCGATTTCTACGAGAATAGAGCAAAATGCATGAAACTGGAGATTAGACTAGGATATTAATTAAATATAGAGCCCATAAAAATCCTTACCTTTTCAATGCCCAAACTAGCAATCAAACAAATGAGAAACACCCAAATTGACACGGCCTCGACAGAGACGGATAAGGAAAGGTGTTACACAAGTTGGTTCCAATGGGTTCTAGAGAAAATGTTGCTTTAATTCTTAAGAGTCAATAGATTCAAGAGAGGAAAGAATTTTTTTGGTTTAGGTTGGGTAAAGAATCATAAATTTTATAGGATTAGGAACCAACATGAATGAAAAATAAGTTAAGAGGACTTCCAATACATTTTACCTGATAGAGTAGAAGTGACATTAGTGATTTTAATAGGCATGTGATTGGCACGTGGTGGAAAAAGAACTTAAGTGTACTATTTACCAAGTTGAGAGGATGAGTTGAACCAAGTTAATGTTTATGGGGTTAAGTGTCTGAAATATCCAAGTTTGAGGACTAAAAATGTCTTTAGGCCATTTTAGTATTAAAGGTTTGGAAAGGAAACTATAATTCATAATTGCATTGCTGCGGAGGTCCAATCCAAGAACGAAACACAAAATGAACTTACTGTAACTGTACAGAAACATTACCCTTACAACTCGCAGATCAGACGGTGACTTACGTAGAAGCACTTAGGAACCGCTTCCCATATGGCTTCATACAGATGAAACACTGAACGGTCAAGGGTTTACAAACACTAACGTTCGCATGCCAGAGCCCTGTTGCCACTCCACTGTTGGTGCTTCATGTCCAAAGATTGTAAAGCAGCTCCACGAAGAAGCCACCGGTGCACACAATGTGCCTCTGAAATTCATAATGATGCATGAAACAGTCCCAGCTTCCAAGCATGTAATGAAACTTTGCAAAAACAGGGTCTGCCACAAAAGGATTACCTCACACATTCAGCATGGAAAGGAACTCAAGAGTAGCAGACTCGATCTTTAAGCTGCTTTCTGTGACCATTAAAAAGGATTCTGTTATCCACCGGCTTAAATTTACTTCATCTTTGACTTTTGCTTCTCGGAAGCTAATTTTTCCGGATGCAATGCTTTGGAGGGTGGTTTGGCTTGTTCCTCCAGCAACCTTGAACGGAGCTTCTGCTTTATTTCATTCCTGATTGACTGAATGCTGCTGCTGCGATCAACATTTGATCTTTGATTTTCTCTCCATCCGTGTTCTTCCTGTTCACTTGCCTTGGAAGCATCTCCATAGGTGAGTGATAATAAACCCAATCTTGGATCCTCTCGAGCCCACTTGGCAACAGCACTAATTTTCCCTTCCACAGCCTCGACAAGGATATTCAATTGGCTGCTATCGTAACGGTATAGGAAAACCTTCTCGCTCCAGGCACAGGAACACAGCTGCTTAGCATGTTTTAAACATGAATATCTATCAGCAGAACATGGGCAGTGCGCTGCAGAAAGGTGCAGATCATAAAAGCATATGACGCACTCCCTTTTGATGGTACTGTCAAAGGATTCATCCATCTTCCGTGCCTGAGAAGCAATACAAAGATATTCCCTCCTATTGCCTTCTGATTTGACACGAGACTGCATACATCGGCATGCATGACACAGAGAGAGAATAGAAGAAACATAAGACTTTTCATCAGGCTAACTGCTTAGCAGACATAGCATGCCAAGACCATTGGTTTACAGGTAAAAGTAAGAAGAGTTACAAATAACAAAAAACCAAAAATCCCACTTTGAGTGAAATTGTGGGGAAATATATTTTTCATTTTATTATTAGAATCTTACATCTACAACATACTCAATCAACCTCATTTAGTATGTTATGAGCTGCACCTCAAGAAATTAAATTTGAGATACATACCTTCAGTGCTTCTGCTAGGGTGCCATTCTTTCCACCTGCATCTTTCCAAAAGTGTTCTGAGTTATTCTTTTTTAGCAGTACAGATTCCCAACATGCCCTCACTGTCTCTCTTGCAGCCGAAAACAACAGCTTATCATGGGAGATTGATGTTTTTCTTTTCAGTTCTTGATATAGTTCTACAGCCATCTCTCCATGAGGCAACCAATTGAGAGGAGCAAAACTTACTGCCTCAACACAATTAAAGCCACAATCCAATCCTGAATGATAAGCCCCTGGAAATGTGAGAACAAACTCTCCAGGCTTTTGAATGCAGCGGAAGATCGGTAGGTTATCAGACTTCAATATAAAGGGTGGTACTCTTGTCTGCATTAAGCACACATGTTCAGGAACATAAAAGAAAATACTGACATCCACCTTTGAAACAGATATTAACAAATATCTACCTTATATCAGGAATAAAGGTGTTTCAGAACAATGCCCCCCTATTCATTCTCACTAGTTTATTTCATCACTAGAGTTAAGATGGGTCATGTTCAATAGAATCTGGAAATGTAAATAATGCAGCAGCAAGGAAAACATAAGTTGGAATATGAGGTTCATTGACATTACAAGGATGCAATCCATGCATAGAAGCCATCAGAAAACAGATTCCATGAACTTGATGGAATCACAGAAAACTATTGAAGCCTTGTTTAACAGGAAACTACTCGAAACAATATGAAACTTCTTTATATGCTCTTCTTCAAGCTTGCTTTATGCATTGTGCAAACAATCTTCTTAACTGGAAAAAGAATCATACACAATAGGATAGGAAGGAACTGTCACTCACAAGCCTTCTAGCTAGGGGATCTGGAAGGTGCTTCTTCATGGTAGCGTCAAACTTAACAAAATATCCCCCTGGGGCTCCATACCATATTCTGGGAGACCCCAGATGCATGTAAGATAGTGAGTATAAGTGGTGTTCTTCAGTTCTCTGCTTCAAAGATTAACTATCTTAGAACGTGAAAACAAAAACAGCTATGTACAGCAGAAGATACTGGAAAAGGATTATTAATTGCCATCGTGCATTGATGAGGCTTTGCATCACTAGCATGTACCACTGAATTACTCAGCATGCTTTCAACCAGTCAGGATTAACTTGTACACCAATTATCATAGACTAGAAAGTTATCACTTACCCAACCAAAGGATGAAAAGCACATTCCTATGCACAACCGAGGCATTGTCAACCCAGAAGTCTGAGTGGTTTCAAAAGACAGAAGAGAACCAGGAGACCTAGGTAAATTATTTAAATTCCATCCAGAACATAGATACTCAGGATAATCAGATCTTTCCAGGGGATCAGACAGCACTGGAAATCCACTGCCAAAAGCCCCAGTATCCAAATCACTGCCATAATGCACCTATGAGGAAACAGAACAAGCATAACCACACAGTTCCCTGACTGATTTAGAAGAAAAAGGAGATGACTGGGACGAACATAAATTAAATGGCTACACCTCTATATCTTTACTACAGTTGCAAACAAGCTGCCAAAATTCACCCTCAATTTTCTTGAAAGATGGCTCTGATTGACATGAACCAACATTACGATTCAGGACATCTTTTGATGAGAAGTACTTCTTCTTAAAGTCATGACCATGTTTCTCAAATGTTTCTAAAGTATACTCTTTATCAGGTTTGGAGTTGAAGCCTGAAATATCAAATCATAGAGATTCATCACAATCCAAGATATACTCATTATTAGCCCCAAGTTCAACAATAATCCTCAAGCTCTCTCGCTTACCATTCTTACTCATACGAAGTTCAGCATTTTTGAAATCCATAGCATGAACTGGGAACCATTCAAATTGTTGACTCTGTGTGACAAATACAGAGTTTTTCCATATAATATCTTCCTTGAGAAGGCAAGGGGGCTGCCAGGAAGCAGGAGGAATAATACGACAAACTCCATATGGCTCTGCTTTGTCACGTATGCTCTCAATATATTTTTGTGTGTCCCTGAATTCCTGTAAATAACAGTTAAGCTCTCAGCACTTGAAATTTCACCATCCAAACAAGTGATATTGTGTGTGGCATCAGAACACGCAAATCGAAGTAAGACCATTAAAATGTGCATATCTCATTGGCTATAGCATAAGGCAAGCAACACCTCCTCAGTTGGGTAGAAAACAGGACCCTCTTCCAAGATATCATTTTCCAGATTATCGAGCGACCATGCAGTGATCACCTGCTCCAAGTTCAATATTCACGCAATCACCACACCATTAGTACTATAGCATGGAAACCACAAAACACACCCCCCCAACAAAAGAAAAAATCATGAGATGAAATTCTGTAAAGGAACCCTCTTTAACAAGTTGGACATCAATGGACACTCCTTCTGTAAGGTTGAACAAGCATCATTCCGCTAACATAACATATGCCAAAGAGTTCGATAAAATTAAGAGTCAATAGTACGAATTATTATAAAAAAACATATATCTATGGATATATGCAGCAGCAGGAACTGATAAATTCAACTGAAACAATTCGATGACACAAAAAAAAAAAAAAAAAAAAAAAACAGAAAAAGGAATAACCTTCTACAAGTTACTCAGAAAATGAACTTAATTTTAATTACCTTGCTGCGTTTCTCAGACTTTGATTCCTCCGCAGTTTGACTGATCTGATCGTGGAGTATCCACGGCCGCTTCATTAGAGAACTCTTCAGCTTCGCTGAATCAATCATGTCCGCTGGGTCCTTCGCCGGCAGCGCCTCCTCACCAGACAGACCTTTGTACTCCTCATACCTAGATCGCTTTCTAGCAGTTTGAACCTTCTTCAGGAAGAAGGAAGTGAGAGACGCAAAACCAGGGGGGACTAAGGGCTCTGCTGAGGTCGTTTTCCTACCTTTGAACTCCGCACCCATTCGAAACCTGGTAAAGCACTATAAATGCATAAAACGAAGTATGCTTCAGGAAAAAAAAGAATCGCCAACACCTAAAAGCCAGACGAACAAAAACCTTGGCTGAGATTTCGAAAGTAAATCTGATGATTGGGAAGAATATTGACACGAACAACCCCAAGAAAACGCCCAGAAAATCTAAAGCCGATGAAATAATGAGAAGTTGAGTAGAACGTTGAGATAGCTTGGAGATCTCCTCCGGTTTTCAGATTCCAGAGTCAAGAATCTCCGGTGAACGGAGACGAGATAGGTGACTAGTGCTTCAGACCCAATAGGCCGCGTCATGGGATGGAATGGGATGATTGATGGGTCGGGAGACTATTGATAGCCAGTTCCAGGCCCAGTGAATGTAATTGAGTTTGTGTAAGCGCTGGCCCAATGCGAACGTCGTAAATCGGTAAATGTAGAATACCAACATGAAGTTAGCTATTCATAAAAAAAAAAAAAAAAAACTCATGAAGTTACTTTTTTTTTTTTGAAAGAAGAGTGAATACGGTAAGAAAGGAATAAGGGCCGAAGCCAGAGGCCCGAAAGTACACGTAACAGCTCAAAACTAAAGTTATAGCACAACAAACACAATGAGCGACAGGCAGAAAACGGAAAGAGCAACAGTACAATCAAAACTTAAAATTAACATGAATTCAACTTAATCTAAACTAATTTAATTTTATTTTTATATTTTTGTTTATAATTAATTTTATTTAAAATTAAATATTATGTGGGAATAAAAATCCATTGAAAATAAAATTTTTATAATATTATTAATTTTTTATTTTTTTCCTTTTTAATGCATAAAATAGAAAAATTCATACAAATTTAATAATTCATGAAAATTTACTTTTAAATATATTATTACATTTACATAATATTAGATTTCAAATAAAATTAGTTCTGGTTAAAAAATATATAAAAATAAAAATAAATTATTTTAAATTAAGTTCATTTAAATTAGTACCATTTTTTGGTTGATTTAGGGGGAGTTCATTTCAGTTTAATTACATTAATCAAATTGAATTAATTGTGGGTTGAGTTATATTATTTGCAGGCCAAAATCCTGTGTCAAAACTAGCCTTGGATTTGGCGTTATTTACAAGGTGTGCCAATGAATGAGTTTCATCCTAAGCTTCATTCTCCTATCTTCTCTCTCTCCTCTCCTACTAGACCATCAACTCACTTGAGCGATGTGTTGGATTTGGCTCGAAATCGCCCAAGAGTTTAGTAAGCAACGTGTTAGACTGAGTGTGCCCCTCCTATGTGCATGATGATCCCACAGAGAAGAGCATCATCAATAACTGAAAATAGGTGTTTATCACTGTCGTAGTATTATTGTTCTTAATCGGGCATATTACTAGATAAAAAATATGTTGATTGCAAAATCACTAGATCCAAGGTTGATGGTGGGCTTTAAATTCAAAGGGGTGACAAACTCTTTGTCGCTCGATGGTTGATGGTAATCAAATGTCAACTGACCGAGAAAGGGGAGAGAGAAGACCAAAGTTTGGGAGGAAGTATAATCAATGGAATAACACTGTAAGTAATGCCATTGACCTCATCTTCAAATTTAGTCGGGCGGTGCTGATGGGTAGAAAGGTGTTAGACTAAGATTGGAGAGGAAAGTAGAGAAGGTTGGTGGAACGTAAATAACACCAATACAATAGATATAATACACATATGTCTAATTAAACATAGTAATGATTTTACATTTTTACCCCTTATTATTGAGAAAAATTTATCACAATAGGACACTTTAAACCTTACAACTCCAAAAGAAAATGGAGCAGAGGCACCACAACCAACTAAAGATGATGCCTCCGTTACTACCTCATTCTCCTCCACCAACAGTGTGTGGTCCAGATGACAACGGTGCAGTGGTGGCAGTGATAATACGATGGTCTAGACAATAGTGATGGTAAAGGGCGATCACCGAGTGGACGATCATTAAACAGCGAGGCAACCATCTGAGTAGATGTTCACTGAGCGGCAAGGAGGTCATCCAAGGCGAGGTGTGCAAGATATGAAGCGAGGCGGGAAGATTCGAGGCCAGATGAAGAGATTTGAGGTGAGGTGGCACGATGACTATGAGAAGAACGATGAGGGGAGAGGGGGGCAAAGCGGGGAAAGGTCGAGGAGTCGAACGGGCAAGGGGGAATAGGTGTGCAAGAAGGGCGGGTTGGGGGGAAGGCGGCTAAGGGTCTAAGGTTTCAATAGCCAAGCAAGTACGGCAGAATGTAACCGAAACCCTCCAGGATCCAAGTGAAACAGGGTAAATCGGGTACTCAAAATTTTATACCTAGCTCGGTTAAGATCTTTACCAAACTGTTAAGTAGAATCACAAAACTTGAACAGTTGACGTGTTCAAGCTCTTTATGGTATCCACATGAGCCTTTCTAGATCACCACACCTTCACCACGTCCTAGTAGATACGTTCCTCTTGTGCTCGTAGAGCTAGCTTGCATCCTCTGAGGAATGTCAAGAGAAGAGTGCGGCTAGAACTTTCATAACTCTTTTGATTTCATCTTTAAGGAGGTTAAGGCAAGGGCTGCGAATTTCTTACTATATGATGTATTTATAGTGAGACTCAACACCCAAGCCTAATGGGTTTCAAAGCCCAAATCCAATTAGGCTTTAATTTCGGGCCTAATAATGGCTCAACCTTTAGGCCAATCATTAATACGAAATTATCATAAAATCAAGACCAAACAATTTGGCTCATGCACTCAAATAATTCAATTGGCTCTATCTATGTAACCCAATAGGCTCCTATTATATTGACAATGATCATAAATCATATTTATGATCATAAACAATGAGCGGTGTCTAGCAATACATCATTGCTACCCAAGTGACAAGATTGTCAGTGATTCGACTAAACCTTTATGTTTATTATCCATATATGACATTGTCCTTTTGTCCAATATATCAAGACCAAGTACGAGACATGAAATGTGTCACTCTTGTATAGCCTGATCTATGGTTTCTTAATTATTGAGTAGACTAACTTAAACTGATGACGTTGATATCATATATCAACTCATTTGAGTATGACCATGCATTTTCTTAGTCTCACTCTATAAAGGAGCTTGAAGATATCACTCCCGTTACATAGGAAGGACAAATCTCATCTTGATCATACAAAACCCTTCGCATGATGTATGACATACCCAATGACCACCTTCATGTTTATTCAGTTATGAGCAACAGAGGAAAGTATCAAAGTATGTGATTCACATGTAGGGAACCTTGATAACATTTAGTCAAAGGACTACATATACATGATCACTATGAGAATCACTTATGACACTCATATAATGATCCATGTAATGTTCTCATGGTGGGTCGGTCCAGTATACAAGTTCTTGAACTTGTACCCATATATAGACTACATATATCATATTAGTCTCCACATATGTTAGTCATTGTGTATTATTGTAATCCACTCCACAATAAAATAGACTAGGAATATTTAAGAATATTATTATTCTAGGGTTATAATTACATTTGATTATGTCACACAAAAAACATATAACAAATACAATTATTGGATTAATGCCTTAATAAAATATCATGACTCAATGTGCAAAATATAATTATCTCATGATTGACTTTTGTGCATGACACTAACAAAGGGCAGGGGTGAAAAGAGGTCGGGTTTTTTTCGGGTAGCTTGACCTTGAGCTCGAATTGAAGCTTTTTCGAGTTGGGCTTTTTTAAGCTCAAGCTCGAGCTCAAGCAAAAAAATGGGCTCGAGTAAACTTAGGGCCAAGCTTGAGCCTTAAGGTATTCAACCCTATAGGCTCGTGGGCTTATTAGGCTCAAGCTAAGTAGTTTTCCTAAGACCCTTAACCGGCTTGCAGGTTGTAACAGCCATACCCATACTCCCTGCCTATTCTCAGTCAAGCCTAAGTACCTTGCAGCCTTACCTTTAAGCCTAGTTGACTAACCCTTAGCTGGCGGCCACTACCGTCCCATAAGCCGGCAGCCACCACTAAGATTAACATTGGCGGCAGGACGGCGAGAGCCCTATGTCAATGATGATCTCCACCATGGTTGCAAGGTTGAGCTCTAGTGATTCGAGTGCACGATAATCGCCTTTCCCACATGAGTAAAAGACAATAGCCCTATGCCGACGTCGGAAACCCAAACCTAGGTCGACAACAAATAGCCAACTCACAAATCTTCACCTTTGCCAGATCGCGAATCTTTGCTTACGGCCATCGATTTCTTGATTTATCTTGGTTTTTGCTTGAATCCTTCATGAGTTGGGCTATAGTGGACCATAAATCGACCTGAAAAGTGGCTAAGGATGGACTATGTTAGCTCTGTAATCAAAGTGAGGAAGACGAAGACGTGGCTATATTGTGCAGTTCACAAAATTATGGTAGAATAACAAAAGATCTGAAAGTTTGAGATAGGTTTGCTAATTTTTTCTTTTTTGGTTATCTATTTTGAAAATTACAGTTTTAATCCTCATCTTTCATATAAGTTATAATTATGGTACTAAAGATTTATATGTATCATTTGAGCCTGTGAGCTTTTGGGTTGAGCTCGAGCCTAAAAAATTGGGGCTCGAGCTCGAGTAGTACAGAATGACAAAAGGGTTGAGCCCGAGCCCAACCCATTTTCACTCCTAGCTGAGGGCAGCAGCTGTGGGTGGAGGACGATGAAGAAGAGATGAGAGATAAGAAGGATGAGATGGAGAAGAGCTCCAGATTTGTCTTCTCAATAAAAATAAATAAATTTTATTTATTAGTTATTATTAAGACACTTTTGTATTTCACTTTAGATATTTGTAGATATTTTTTATTTATTAATTCATACACCTTTATTTTATCTGTACATTGGTTTTAAACACTTTTGCATTTTTATTTAAACATTTTTACATATTTGTTCAAACATTTTTTATTATTTTAAATAATTATTTTTTGAATATAATAAATTGTTCACAAATTAATTTAGATACTTTTACATCTTTTTTTAGACATTTTTTAATATTCAATCAAACACTTATTCTTATAGCTTTAGACACCTTTTTTACTATTTAAACAGTTATTTTCTGAAGATAATAAATTGTTCAGAAGTTGATTTAGTCATTTTTTTTTGTTCAGACACTTCTACATATTTATTAGACATTTTTAATTTTACACTCCAATAAATTGTTTTATATTACTTTACAGGCATTTTCGTATACTATATTAGATACATTTACATTTTATTATAGGCACTTTTATGATTCGAAAGTAACAAGTGACATGACTCGAAGGTAACAACTGGCGTAATCTGGCAAGTGACAACGTCAAGATCCGGAGGTGATTGACGGTACGAGATCTGGATGTGAGCAGCAATGTGATCTAGAGGCGAGGGGTGGCGAGTGACGATATGATCTAGAGGCGAGTGATTGTGAGATTTGGAAGTAAATGATAATAACAAAATCTAAAGGCAGTGACAGTTCATCATTGTCAGAGGAGGTGGTGGCAGTTGCAAAAACGGTAATAGAGATAGGGTTTTGGGGATAAGGGTGAGTTTTGGTCTAAAGACAAATTAGTCAAATTTTTACTAGTTTATGGGTTATATATAGGGGAACTAGGAATAAATTAGTATATCTATTTAGATATAGGTCTATAGTATAATAACTATAACACTAACCTAGGAGGCATTTACACTTTCTTGTTTGGCAAGTCTTATGATGCTTGTGAATGACTCGGCCTTTACCTGATAACAATGCAATCCATTAATGTATTTAATGTCAAACTTACTGTGAGTAGAGGTGGGACCTGGGCCGGGTCAACCCGGCCCGAACCGGGATCGGCCCTAAAGTCAAACCCGGCCCGCCCCGGTCAAACCCGCCCCACCCCGCCCCGGCAAAAGCCCGCTAAGATATGGGCCGAATATGGGCCCGAAAGGAGGAGGTGGTGTAAAACCGACCGCCCTGGACCAGGACCCGCCCCGCCCCGCAGGTTTCTATTATACATGTAGCTTGTATTTGATCTGATTATGTTGTTCAGCACAGATCACAGGTTTCTATTATTCATCATTTCCGAAAACGTTTTTACCATTTCAAAATGTAAGGTCCATTCCGATTATTTGTACGTGCCGTTTGGTTTTTTAACTTAATAAAACTTACACCGGATGTAGTGTTTTTTCTTAAAAATATTTATGACATATATAATTAATTATGTTTTTAATTTTTTTTTAAAAAAAAAACTCCAAACCCGCCTCGCCCCGCCCCGCTTCGGACCCACCCCGCCTACAACCAGTCCGTACCCGGGCCCCAGTTCCCAGGCCCAGAACCGGCCGGGCCGACCCGGTTCCCACCTCTAACTGTGAGTTAGTAATTAGTGGTGATTTGGTTAACGAATACGATCTATTGTTGTTTGGAGGAAAACAATTTCTTTTTATGCCATAAATTTTAAAATGTTCATCAAAACTTTTACAAATACGCTAATCAATTCTACAAAGTATTTCTTATATGCCTATATATCTGCACCCGAGTTTTAAGATTATGCCTTTTCGACGTAAAAAACGAAAAATTTTCTCGAAATGGGGGCGAAAGTGTGTTCAAGTCTTGTCGGACATACGGAACTTTTGCCACAGCCAACAAAGTCTTTTTCACTAAAGCCAACGCCTTCCATTGCAGGAAAAAAACCGCACATGTAAACAGAGAGGAACAGCAGCTGCAGCGAAAGGCTTTGGAATCCTTTTCGCCAAAGTTTACAATTGAGGCCCCAAATTTGCATGACTTTGAGCCAACCTAAGTACCTGTACACCATATTGAATCAATAAACTATGATGGAAATTTACAATGACCCTGTTGAGAGTTTTTATAACCTACGTTTTTGTCTTTTTTGTTTTTTGAAACTTATACTTTGTCCCTATTTTTTTTATATTATCCAATAATAATTTTAAAAACTCTAATTTAAACTGTATAGTAGTTTTTTTTCAATAATTTTGATCTCTATAATATTTCTAATAGTTAATAAATATTTTAAATTATTAATTTTTTCTTTTCATAAGTACATTTTGCTCCTTGTAAATACATATTAATATTTTTTAAAAGTTAGTTAGCTATGAAAAATATTAAAAATTTTGAAATTAGTGAAACATAGTTACAAAACAACTTAAATTAAGATTTCAAAACTTGTTATAGAACACTGTAAAGGAGGCAAAGGTAAAATGGAATAAGTTATGAAAATAAAGAGGTTTCACCAAACCGTGAGAATTTTTTGTAATTTTTCCTAAACTACCACAAGATTGGCATAAAAACTTTGAGGCCTTGGCTAAAAACTCAATATAAGATATATTCGAGTAACCATGGTATCAAATAGCCTCCCTCTTCCTTTTTTTATTTACAGCGAAAGAGCTATATTACTCAATAAAACATATATACAATATTAGTCTGCCAGCAAGAAGTTAGAAAAGCCGAAACTCCCTGCCCCTACAAAGTTGCTATTCTTTCCACATATCACCCAAACACAAATTATTTCAACTACCCATTTTTATCATCTACAACCAGTTTCCATTGCTTCGCAACTTCTCCTTTGCTCATTGTTCAATTGAGGTTTGTTCGGTTTCTTCATCTATTAATTTTTGAAATGGTTAGAATTGCCAGAATTTTCACTTTCTACCAATTACAAACTTGGGTTCATACCATATTTGTTGTCTCGCAAAATAGTAACACATGGTTCATTGATTCCTCTGTGTCCAAACACAACAGGCAGAGAACATTATCCAACTCAACCCTGTGATGCACCAAATTTTGTTTTGTTGGAAAACGATCTTAGAAATGCTCTCCAACCACATAAATTTACCTTTTGAGGTATTCAAGATGACCACCGTGTAGCCTGAGCATTTCCTATTTTAGGTAATATGACCTCCTCTACCTTGTTAAGCTCTTCACTGCCAAATGTTTCTTGAGGATCCAGTTTCCACCACCAATCATCTCTTAAATTTTCTTGAACCTGTATGTCTTTTAAATAGGATATTAACACTTTGAATTCTCCACACTCTCTTCCTCTTAATTCCCTCCTCCACCGCCACTCACATTCCCATCCTCCCTCCTTTCTAGTACACCTTAATTTCACCCACCACACAATTCTTGTGCCCTACCCCACTTTTATCTATATTATAGCTCGACTTTGCAATACGTCCCCACACACCTTCAAACCGCCCCATCTCTTTCTCTCATGTGGAATTTGGGGTACTTATAATTTCATTTTATACGACTAACATTATTATTAAGCGACAAATAGGTTTATCAAAATCAAAAGATTGATAGATAATGAATATGAACTAGATATACAAAACATAGCAACTAAAATTATGTCTCAATCCATTCCACGCATAATCATAAAACACAATACGTACATTGTAATCTTTGGTTAACTCTAATACTATGTATATTCGTCATGACCCAAATTTAGATCTTGTTAACAAAACACATATTTATACTACATGAGCTATATACCGGGAAAATGCTAAGTATTAGCTAGCTAAGCGTTCAAATTACGAAACTTAATACATCTATACATAAGCCTCTCACAGTATTCACATTTGTAAATCCGATGAGGAGAGAATCACATATCTTGTGGCTCTTTTCTTTTGAACCGCACACGTATTTGCGTGTACTATACTTTTACTTTTGTTTTTGCGTCCACAAGCTTAGATTTTCTTTATTTTTCTTCTTCTTTTTTTTTTTCCACACATAATGATCTTTACGATTATAAAAGGGTAGGAAACAATATATAGCAAAAAGAGTAGGAGATAATCTTATTTTGCTCTCCAGTAATTTTCTGGAGGCATATATATATATATATATATATATATATATATATATATATATATTCTGATTTTTAATATCAGTAAAATTGTTTTGCTGTTAAAAAAATATTTGCATTGTCAGAACCTAGAAGACTATCGAACTAATATAATTGGACTTATAAGAAAATTATTGGAGGCGGCGTTCGAATTCGAATACTCTACCTCCACGCCCTGGTATCCCGAATACCACTTGTGTTGTGACCTTGGAACAATTGATTTTAAATAAAGCAGTGCTAAAATTTGTAAATGTGTACTAATAAGAAGAAACTATTGTCACAGGAAATATCTTTAGAGTATAACCAAATTGAAAACATAAATTCTATCCAAAAAAAATAAGAAAACATAAATTAAACGCTTCAGAATGATCGCTCAACTACCGTTACGATATTGATAGAATGTTTTCTTTTTCTCGCCGAATAAAGTGTTGATTAAAACTAGTAAATAAAGGAAGAGCTAGCTCAAACATGGCCCAACCTGCCCCTTTTCTCCTGGAGACTGTATTCCCATACTTGTGTTTGTCTATATGTACGTACAGGTACAAAGTAAAGGAATGGTTTTTGTTTTCTATAATAATGAAAGCCTCATTTTTTTGATAATAAGGTTTTGGATTATCTCCAATCATTGATCTCCCAACCTCCTTCTAGGACATCAAGAAAAAGATGTACAAGAAATTGGACCTTATACTGATGCGAACATGTTTTACGTGTCTACATACCGAAGAGTTTTCTTTTGTTAAAAAAGAAGAAAATTTATTCATAATAATTAAAATTGGTAGAAACAATAAAAATATAAATTAAACAAGGGAAAATAGTCTGAGGTCTTTCAGACAGACAAAGAGATAACTAAGAACTCAGAGAAGGGATCATATAGCTACGCCTATGTGTCGATCAACGCCCAAGGGAATTCCAAGACAGATAATTTTACAGCGAGGCTTGTAATTAGTCGTTAAAATACTAGGTTTTGACCCTTTTTGTGTTAAGGATGTACATTCTATAGCCCCTCGCTAGTCTTTGCCTGCTTATATATGTATATGTAATTGTTCTATAATTCAGCTAATAAAACCTCTTCGTCTTGCTGTAAAAAAAAAAAAACTCAAAAAATCATCTAATGACCATAACTTTTAATACTTGCGTAAAGTTAATTACTCGCTCTATATATAATTTAGGGGCAGAGAGAAAGAGAGAGATGCAAGAGAGCACCATATTTCTGTAGGCTTAAATCCCTAATTTGACTCTAACTATAAAATATCTTACACTCTAGCCTCTAAATTAAATTTTTTGTTCTCTCTCATCATAGGCAATGATTATCTACAAGGCCGCCATCCGGTGGGGACCAATCGATAGGGTAGAATTTTGATAGTTAAGAGAGGCTACTGGGACCTCGGAGGTGAGGTTTGTGAGCCAATTAGAAAATCATATATATATATATATATATATATATATATATATATATTTGAATGGAACAAATAAATATTATCAAATAAATAATATTCACTACTAAAAATTACCTAATTACCAACTGCTTAATTACCAACGGTCTAACTGTTGGTAAATATCAAACGTGTAGGACCATTGGTATATTATTTCCAACGTGTACGCGTTTGTAGATAATGAGAATTGGGCTAGCTTTTTTCAACTGTGTAGCCCGTTGGTAAAATTTCCAACGTACACGCGTTGATAGTTTTATGTCTGGATATGGACCTGGTTTTGTGGGCTTTATTATCAACGGTTAACTGTTGGCAATTATTTAATGAAACGATGCATTTCTTTTTATTTTTTTACCAACGGTTGGGCCGTTGGTAATTGAAATTTAAAAAGTTCATCTTCTTCCTCTAGACGAAGCAGTCGCGTCATTTCCATCTTCGTCCTCCATCTGCTCTCTGCCGCCGCGTTTATCGCTATTGCTGGCGTCGGACGTCGGTGACCGCCGTTTGACGCATTTCTCTCCTCATTTCATGGATCTGGTGCCAGTTTAGCAGGTAAACGTTTATATTTATATTTTTGTTTCATTTTCAGAAATTTCTTCTATTTTCCTTGATATTAAGTTGTTTAGCTCGATTTTTTCAGTTCCTCCCTTCATCTGTGAGCTTGAAGAGTTGCCCATTGTTATTCCTCTCCTTTGGAAGTGGTTGGAGGTAATTTTCATTTTTTTTTTCTGCTCCAAAATTCCCAGTCCGAAAATGCTAATTAAAATGGGATTTTTGAACACAAATTGTTTTTAATTATTTATATTGATAATAAAATTTATCTGTTGTGAGTATGGTTCGAACATAGTTGTTGATATTTTTCAATTAATTTCTGTTAATTATTTGTTATTTGTGGATATTTTTAGTGGTGGAAAAGGTGAATATGCAATTTCTTTGTGGTATTTAATTATGTTAAAGGTAGATATTTTTAGTTTACGATATAGATTATTGTATGGAACGATTATTTGTATATTTTGATGCTAATTGGTTTAGTTATGGTTTAGTTGGAGTGATTTAGTGTAAATAGTTATATTATGTCATCGTGTAATAATAATAATAATAATAATAATAATAATAATAATAATAATAATAATAATAAGATGTACCAATAATATAAAAATAATAATAGTAATAATAATTAATTAATTAATATGTGTACGTAGTACTAGTAGTAACTTATAAAATAATAGTAATGAACCTAAGTAATAATAATTAAGTATGATATGTTCAATGTTATAATGTTAATACTAAGAACAATAAGAATGTGAATAATAATAATGTAATAATACGCTTAATAATAACAATAATATGAACAATAATAATAATAATATTATTATTATTATTATTGATGATGATTATAATAATAATCATATTAAAAATAATTTTACTTATATGCATGGAACATCATAATAATTTTACTTATAAGCATGGCACAGTCATAATAATAATAATAATAATAATAATAATAATATTTATAATACTTAAAAAAATAAAAATACTAATTATACATAATAATTAAAATAATTATAGAACCAAGTACAATAATACCCATAGTAATTAAATTTGACTAATAATAATACCCATAATAATAATGATAAATATAATGTATATAATTATTATTATTACATCATAATAATTATACTTATATGCATGGCACAGTCATAATAAAATAATAATAATTATTATTATTATTATAATTATATAAAATAATATTTATAATACTTAAAAAAATACAAATACTAATTATACATAATTATTAAAATAATTATAGAACCAAGTACAATAATACCCATAGTACTTAAATTTGACTAATAATAATACCCATAATAATACTGATAGTGATAATGTATATAATTATTATTATTACATCATAATAATTATACTTATATGCATGGCACAGTCATAATAATAAATAATAATAATAATTATTATTATTATTATATAAGAATAATATTTATAATACTTAAAAAAATACAAATACTAATTATACATAATCATTAAAATAATTATAGAACCAAGTACAATAATACCCAAAGTACCTAAATTTGAGTAATAATAATACCCATAATAATACTGATAGTAATAATGTATATAATTATTATTATTACATCATAATAATTATACTTATATGCATGGCACAGTCATAATAATAATAATAATAATAATAATAATAATAATAATAATAATTATTATTATTATTATTATTATATAAGAATAATATTTATAATACTTAAAAAAATAAAAATACTAATTATACATAATCATTAAAATAATTATAGAACCAAGTACAATAATACCCATAGTACTTAAATTTGAGTAATAATAATACCCATAATAATACTGATAGTAATAATGTATATAATTATTATTATTACATCATAATAATTATACTTATATGCATGGCATAGTCATAATAATAATAATAATAATAATAATAATAATAATAATAATAATAATAATAATAATAATAATAATAATATATAATTATTATTATTATTATTATTATTATTATTATTATTATTATTATTATTATTATTATTATATAAGAATAATATTTATAATACTTAAAAAAATACAAATACTAATTATACATAATCATTAAAATAATTATAGAACTAAGTACAATAATACCCACAGTAATTAAATTTGACTAATAGTAATACCCATAATAGTAATGATAAAAATAATGTATATAATTATTATTGTTGCATCATAATAATTCTACTTATATGCATGGCACATAATAATAATAATTATAATATGTGGGAAGGGTACGCCTAATTATTATAGTTTCATGATTGCGTTCTTTGATGACTATATATGTCTTTTATATGATTGGGAACATATTTAGTTTGTAATGGAGTCGGGCCGTAGTTGGATGTACAGTAACCATTTCTTGCCTGGTCGAACGGGTTACACACAAGAGTGGGAGTCTGGGGTTGATGAATTTATATCATTTACTGTCTCTCATCCTAAAACAGTGAGCGGGTTATGCATTCGCTGTCCTTGTCGGAAGTGTAAGAATTTGCTATTTGAAGAGTGTGACGAGGTCAGAGTTCATCTGTACAAATGGGGGTTTAAGCCTTTTACTTGAATTGGACGGCTCATGGCGAGACATTTAATGTAGCATCAGATACAGACTCGGGTGTGGGTAGCTTTGATCAGTTTGCGCAGGGGTCTTCGACGAATCCATATGAAAGGATGGTATTAGATGCCATTAGGCCTAATTTCTCACAATTTCCGGAAGACAATGTTGCGCAGCCGAATGAAAGTGTGCAAAAAATTTTTTAATCCATTGAATTGAGCATCAACCACTCTATGAGATTGGTGTGAAAATCATTCTAAGTTATCTGCTGCTGTCCGTTTTCTTAACCTTAAGTCTGAGTATCACATGTCATGAGCATGTTTTAATGGCATTGCCTAATTGATGAAAGAGACTCAACCTATAGATAGTAAGATGCCATCAAATTGGTTTGAAACGAAGAAATTAGTTTCGCAGTTGGGCCTGTCTCACCAGAAGATTGACGTCTGTGTTAATGATTGCATGTTGTTCTTGAAAGATGAAAGTAATCTTTGTATTTGTAAGTACTGTGGAATTGAGAGATATAAGCTAAAAAAGGGTGGTAGGGGTAAAGATCGACCTAGAAAAACCATGCATTATTTACCACTAAGCCCTCGGCTGCAACGCTTATTTGCATCAATGTCAACAACAGAGCAGATGAGGTGGCATAAGGAGCAAACACAAATCCCAGGTGTTATAAAACATGCATCAGATGGTGAAGCTTGGAAACATTTTGATCGGACCTACCCGTGGTTTGCTTCGGAAGCACGAAATGTCCGATTGGGGTTGTGTGCCGATGGATTTACCTATTTTGGACAATCTGCAAAACAATACTCTTGTTGGCCTGTTATCGTTACTCCGTATAATTTGCCTCCTTGGATGTGCATGAAAAAACCCTATATGTTCCTTTCGTTGTTGATTCCAGGTCCACATAGCCCAAATCATAAGAGTGATATTTATCTACAACCTCTAATAGAAGAGCTACGGCATCTGTGGTTTGATGGCGTTGAAACATGGGATGTGTCATTGAAAGAAAATTTTATTTTTCGAGTAGCATTAATGTGGACCATAAATGACTTTCCGACTTATAGCATGCTTTCAAGATGGATGACACATGATCAATTGTCTTGCCCTATTTGTATGGGCGAAAGTAAGACATTCCAACTTAAGTATGGCAGAAAATTTTCTTTTTTCGACTGTCACCGGCAATTTCTTGGCCGGAACCACCCATATAGAAGAAATTGTACTTGTTTTAAGAAGGGGAAATTAGAAAAGTCATTGCCTCCCGATCGCTTATCAGGTGAGGCTATATTTGAAAGAATCTCCTGGATTCCATCAATTAGTAATGATGGTCCACAATATCGCCCGTGCGATTATGGAAAATCACATAATTGGACGAAGCGAAGCATTTTTTGGGAGTTATCCTATTGGGCCACGAACTTAATCCGTCATAATCTTGATGTCATGTATATTGAGAAGAACGTGTTTGAGAATATATGGAATACTGTGATGGATGTTAATAACAAAATGAAAGATAATGTTAAAGCACGGAATGACCTCAAAATTTATTGTAATCGGCCAGAGTTAAACATGGTTCCTTTTGATGATGATCGTTCATTCAAACCAAAGGCGAGGTTCACATTTGATGTTAACCAAAGGCAAGATATGATCACTTGGGTAAAATTTCTACGACTCCCTGATGGATATGCCTCGAATCTTAGGAAATGTATTAATACCTCTGGTTGCAATATGCATGACATGAAGAGTCATGATTGCTATGTTATGATGCAAAGGCTTCTCCCCATTGTCCTTGAAGCGTTTCCTGAGAATATATGGAAGCCATTAATGGAGTTAAGCCTATTCTTTAGAGACTTGTGCTCTCTAGAGCTTCATGATAATCACTTGTTAGCGTTGGAGGCCAATATTCCAATTATAATTTGTAAGCTTGAGAGAATTTTTCCTCCGGGGTTTTTTGATGTCATGGAGCATCTCCCAGTTCACTTGCCATATGAAGCAAGGGTTGGAATACCTGTTCAGTACCGATGGATGTATAAATTTGAGCGGTGCATGCATGACCTAAAAATGAAGGTTTCTAATACTGCTCATGTTGAGGGATCGATATGTGAAGCATCCCTTATAGAGGAGACTTCCATCTTTTGCTCTCATTACTTTGAATCCCATGCTCCCTCCATGATGAACCGAGTACTGTGAAATGATGATAGTGGTCCTGTCCCATGTAATGGTGAGTTGTGGTCCATATTCACCTTTTAAGGACGTTCATATGGTGCATGTAGATATAGATTCTTCACGGACAATGAACTCAGACTTGTAACCACATATGTTCTTCTAAACTGTGCTAAGATCAGGCCATATCTAAAGTAAGTCATCGTTAATGATCATCCAGTACTTTGATTATTTTGAAGTTCAGTACTAATTATCTGACGAAACTAACATATTTTCCTCATTTCTATATTTGCTCACAGTATGTTTGTGGACATGGTAAGGGAAACTGCACCCAATATAACCATGTCTGAGATGGACATACACATTGAAAACAATTTCTTAAGCTGGCTCCGACACTATGTACGTAAAATTTTACTCACTATGTACTGCAATATGTTAAGATATAAACTTCCAGATATATTGTCCTAAAATGAAATTGTTTTACATAGGTTGATGACCCAGGTAACAATATAGTCGATAACATCTTGTGGGATGTTGCATGTGGACTCTCACGTCGGGTAGAGACATGGCTGGTTTATTTCACAAATGGGTACAAGTTTCACATAAGTGAATGGGGCAAGGACAAATCAACATTTAATAGTGGAGTCTGCATATGAAGCACGGGTTCAAGCAAAGTTGAATGTGATTTTAATGGTATATTAGAAGAAGTCATTCAACTCGAATATCCTGGCTATCCACATAAGAATGTTGTCTTGTTTAGGTGCAACTGGTTTGACCCAACACCTGAACGTGGAACTCGAATGCATAAACAGTTTGGGTTAGTTGAGATCCGGGATAGCCGCAGATATCAGAAATTTGATCATTTCATTCTAGCATCACAGGCTAACTAAGTTTACTACACACCCTATCCGACAAAGTCACGTGACAAAAATGGGTGGTCAGCTGGTATGAAGATAAAACCTAGATGGATAATCCAGTATGCAATTGTTGACAAGGATGACGTTTATCGAGACAATGGATCTATGAATTGTCAAAGAATTGAAGATGACCCAGTTGAAGAGTTAGCTGACCCAGGTGTCGGTGATGATATTGAAGAAGATTTACTTAAGGAGGGGGGTTCTAATAGCGATACAGATGATGAGGAGGAGTTTCTATCCGATGAAAGTGACACTGAAGAAAATGAGGGGTTTCACGATAATGGAAGCACTGGGTTGAATGAATGAACATAACAGTTAGCATGTTTAGTGATCACGAGTCATTAGTTGTATGGAACATATTTGGTAAATATATGTACCTCTAATACTCCACAATTCATGTCAGTAAACATATCAATATTTAATTTTTTTACTTAGATAATAATAAATGCAGATGCCGCGTAAAAGGGATAACACCTATAAGCGCTGACCTGGGAAAGGACCACTTGCGCAGTTTAAGGAGGTCATGGAGCCAATACTTAATGCTCGACAGAGGATGGGTTCTTCATCCCGGGCACAAGACGATGTCGGTGTAGAGACGCAGGACACAACAGCGCCAGCGACGCACGTCCACTCACATCAGCACTGATCTGACGGCGGTGGAGGCACGACATCTGGACATGGATCTGGTGCGCGCCATGTTAGGCACCCGATATTGACGACTCATCCTTCAAATGAGGACATACATATTGATGACATCCCATCATCGATGTCACAGACACCAGCCCGAGCTCGGATGGGGATATCCCCACATGGTAACACGTAAGTGATGAATATCCTACAAACTTTCTCAAAATAGTAATATTACTTACATTACTGTGAATCATCAACATATAACTAAGTAATCATTTGAATTGTGCAGATTCATTCCAGCTGCAGCGACACGGTTAGTGACACCATGTTTCACCACACATTTCAAATCCTATTCTGATTGGTCCTCCATCTCTCCACCATACCTTCAACAGTGGTGGCGTGTTTTTGAGGTATAACACGTATATTAGTATGATAATGATGTATTACTGTCAAAACAACTACTTGTTTTTTTCATGCTAATAGTTTTGAAATATTAACCTTTACAGAGGAGCTATGAGTGGGATCCGATACACCATAATGAGGTGTATCGGGTATGGAATATCTTGGGAGCACAGCATTACAGATGCATGATGTTAGAAATTCGATGTGTCAAGGATCCTGTTAAACGTCAAGCAAAGGCAAACTTTATGTTTGATGTTGCATATGCAGAAATGGAGGCATATTGGGCCAGTCTGGAGTTCATTCAAAAGTCCGCTAGATTGAAGGCAATGTGAGCAACAGTGAGTGACGCGGATTCACAGTCTGGCTCTTGCAGTGCGACATATGCAGGGGGATCTATCTCGATGTATGCACATCGAGAGCAAATGGTATATATCTCGTCAATGTTCTTTCATTTTACATTTAAGTAACTAATGAACTTAAATTACCTATTAATCTTACGTTTCATTCAATTAGAAAGATAGAGATCCAGAGAAGAAGGACCCTGGCTTGTTTAAAGTCCTTCAAGCAACACATAAAATGAAGAACGGAAAATATGTTAGTAAGCGATGTGAAGAAGTTGCTATAAGTATTATAACTTTTTTTTGTAAACTATTGTTAAGATATTTACCATGTTTTACCAATAATGTCTGATTCAAATGTGTTAATATGTTTCTGTAGACTTGTATCAGTGCTGAGATTGAGGAGCAAACACAACAAGAGGATGGATTAGAGCCAATTGATGAACTTGCAGTAATTAGTACTGCATCTGGCGGGATAAGGAGATGGCGTGTTTTTGGATTAGGATCTGAGCAGTGTGTCATACCGGGCCGCCGACTACCAGGTGCCATCCCACCTATTGACATCACACAGATACCGCAATTCAATGAGCAAGTACAGAAGATGATGGCGGAGGAGAATGCGTGAAGGGATACCGAGTACGAGAGGAAACTCGAGAAAATTAAGAGGAGACAGAGAGCAGAGATGGAGGCGAATAGAGCCGCATTAGAGGCAAACCGGGCTCAGTTGGAGATTATTTTTCGTTTGCTAAACCTTCCATGCCCACCAGCTCAACAAGTTCCACAGTATCCTGATGACTCAGACTCGGAGGATGAGGAGATAGTCGAGACTCCGTGATGGTCGTCTTTAATAGGTAAATCATTTCATAATTTCTTGTGTTATCAGACTTAGACAATAATTGTTAGACTTAATACTTAGTTGAAATTATTGAGATGTGTAATCCGTTGAATGTTGTATGGTTTGTTCCAGACATATATGTACTTGTTTTAATTATGGTGTATTAGAGAATATTTGATGGAAATTACGTGTGCCTATCTGTGTAATTTTGATTGCTGAGTAAGGCTGGGGTAACTTTGGAATTGGTATGTTCGTTTCGAACTAGTTTCAAATAGGGAAAAACACGAAACAACCGCAGCCTGGAACTGAAAATGTACATTACCAACGCGTGTGCGCGTTGGTAACTACCAACCGTCGTTTACCAACTCGCACTAGTTGGTAATTACCAACTATCACCCGCATTGGTACTTACCAACATACTTACCAACGTGTATACAAGTTAGTAATTACCAACGGCTTGCTACCAACTCGCATGCGTTGATAATTACCAACTTCGACGCACGTTGGTAATTACCAACCCCTTTACCAACTACTATAAGTTGGTAATTACCAACGCGCTTTCCTACCAATGTTTATGGCAGTTGGTAATTGCCAACTGCCATGCACGTTGGTAGGAGAGCACGTTGGTAATTACCAACTACCAACTGCCATGCGTGTTGGTAATTACCAACTGTCATAACATGTATGGGTTCAACATCTCATAAAAAAGACAAGTATGAACGTGTCAAATTAAGTGCTTGTTTGAATGAGTTCACACTTCAAGCTTTCACAAGACCGATGTGTGATTGGTGGAGTAATTGGATAAAAAAAATAGTAAGCTTATTCTTCTGAAGAGCAATTCAAGGCTAGATTCTGATGAAGGAGAACTTGGCAAAGCATAGCATTATTAAAAAAAAGGTATTTTCCAACGGAGAAACCGTTGGAAATTTCCAATGGGCAAGACCGTTGGAGAAAATTCAAAAAATTTTCCAATGGTCCAACCGTTGGAACAATTCCAAAATTGAATTATGCGATATGGATATGCTCTTTCCAACGGCTTAAGCCGTTGAAAAATATATGTTTGAGATGGGCAATTCATACTTAGTGTTTCCAACGGCTAGCAGTTGGAAAGTAGTTTTTTTTTCAACGGCTTACGATGTTGGAAAATTTTTAATTCTCATGCTTGCTGTTTCCAATGGCTTAAGCCGTTGAAAAATATTATTATGGCACCGTTTCTTATGTTTTAGGTTTATAACTGCTTCTGCCGTTGGAAAATATTTAAGATCATTAGTTGTCTGTTGTCTGTTTCCAATTTCCAACAGCTTAGGCCGTTGGAAACTCATTAAGTTAAACATTGCGTATTGATTTTTTTCTAACGGCCTAGGCTGTTGGAAAGTAACATTTTAAATCGCTTCCTTCCTCCAGATTTGGTTCATTTCATCTGTGCTCGCTCATTTATCTCTCTTCATCTCCCACACGCACACACTTCACGTTTCTAGCTTGAGGCACAGCAAAAACAGCTTGATAAATGTCGGTGTTGTCTTTTCTGGGGCTCAAACTTGTAGATCTGTTGGTTAGTTTCTCTTATTTTTTTTTTCATTTCATATTTTTGGGTTTTTTTATGCTTTGAAGTTTACTATGATAATGGGTGCAAGATTTTGCTTGTTGTGACAGATTGAAAGCCATTTCCAGGCATTTGAACGAAGTTAATTTTCAGATTTGAGGTAAGTAGGTCTAATACTTATTTTTTCATTTTTTTAAATTTTTTTACCGAAAAATGCATTAAATCTGGATTATGTAATGTTAATTTGGTTTGAAATATGTGAAATGTATGTGATTTGTAGTTGTTGATGGTTGGAAGTGAAGTATTTAGGTTACCCAATAAAGTTTGGAATTTTTGCTGATTTTGTTAAGTTTTTGTAATTTTGGGATTAATTTAAAATTAGGATATAATTAGTTTTAAGTTAATTGTTTAATTGGGTAGTATATTTATGTGTGAAATTGGTACATTATTAGTTTAACTAACATTGTTTAATTGGATTTATTTTTAAAATTTTTTAAGTTATGGAATTAATATAAAGGTACAATATTGTTATATTTAAATAAGTTTGTTTGATTAAGTTTGAATTTTAATATAATATATGTAAATAATGATAATAATAATAATAACAATAATAATAAGAGGAGTAGTAATAATAATAATAATAATAATAATAATAATAATAATAATAATAATAATAATAATAATAATAATAATAATAACAACAATAATAATAATAATAACAATAAGTAGCAGTAGGAGTAGCTGTAGTAGTAGCCGTATTAGTAGTAGTATTAGTAGTAGTAATAAGAGTAGCAGCAGCAGTAGTAATAATAATAATAATAATAATTCATTAGGGAGATCCACGCTTACAATATGTATTAATACCAAAATTAGTTAATGTGTTAGGGATATATAAATTTTTTAAATATTAATAATAATATATCATATATGTAATAATAATAATATGTTTGATTATATATGATACATTATACTATAAATGATACATATGTCATAATATATGATACATTATATCCCTAAACTTTAATTAATTAACCTTAAGCCTAACTAGCATTAACCCTAAATCCTAATTCTATACCTCTAAACCCTAAACCCTAAACACTAAATCTATATCCCTAAAGTGTAAACCCTAAACCTTAATCCTAATAAGCATTAACACTAAACCTTAAATACAAACCTTAAACCTATATCCCTAAACAGCCTATTAAACCCTGAACTCTAATTATATTCCCTTAAACCCTAAACCTTAAACCTAAGTAGTATTAACCCTAGCTAAACCCTAAATCCTAAATACGCATTGTTAGTTTTAACTTACATTGTTTAATTGAGTGAAATATTAATGCATGCAATTAAAAATAATATGTTGGCTATTGATATATGCAATTAGTGGATTTAATTTTTATTTTTTTTAATTTACGAAATTAATTTTATTTGTTCATGCTTTTCGAGATGTCATAAGGTTAAATATATAATTTGCATTGGTAGGACTTCATGGAACAAGAACATAGTTGGATGTATAGTACTCATTTTTTACCCAGGCAAGTTGGTTACAAAGAAGAGTGGGAGACAGGGGTTGAGCAGTTCATAACATTTACTTGTAGTAATCCAGGCAATATGGATGGAAACAAATTTGAGGTCAAAATTTGAGGTTTAAGGATTGTGATGACGTTAGAGTATATCTATACAAATGGGGTTTCATGCCTTATTACACAAACTGGATAGCTTATGGGGAGTCATTTAATGACTCTTCGTATCGGCCGTTTCATAATTATGATTGGTATGAGCAATATGAGTATAGTTCAAATGTAAACCAATATGCTCAAATGGTATTTGATGCAGTCGGACCAAGTTCCTATCGGAATTTCACTGAAGTCGATGAACAACTTAATAAAGGTTTTAGACGATTTTCTACTTTATTGTACTCGGTGACTATACCTCTATGGGATGGATGTGATACGCATTCTGAGCTGTCTGCTGCTATTCATTTGTTAAACCTTAAAGCAGAATATCATATACCAAGAAGGTGTTATGATGGTATCGCGGCCTTGATGAAAGAGGCACAGTCAAGTGATAGCAGGATGTCATCTAATTAGTACGAGACAAAGAAATTAGTTTCACAACTTGGTTTTGCGCATCTTAAAATTGATGCTTATGTTAACGACTGCATGTTGTTTTGGAATAATGATAAAGATGCTACACACTGCAACTTTTGTGGTGAATCTCAGTTTAAGCCGAGAAAAGTTGGAAGGGGTAAAGATAGAGCAAGAAAAACCATGCACCATTTACCACTAACTCCTCGCCTTCAGCGACAATATGCTTCACTTTCAACTACAGAGTACATGAGGTAGCATAGTGGACATCGATCCGAGCCAAATGTTTTAAAACATCCTTCAGATGAGGAAGCATGGAAACATTTTGATTCCACATATCCGTGGTTTGCTATGGAGCCCCAAAATGTTCGCCTTGGAGTTTATTCTGATGACTTTGTTCTATTTGGAAACTCAGGTAAACAATATTCATGTTGGCCAGTTATCGTTACCCCTTATAATTTGCCACTGTGGATATGTATGAAGAAACCATATATGTTTTTGATTGCATTGATACCGGGCCCTCGGAGTCCACGTTAGAATATTGATGTGTATTTACAACCTCTTATTGATGAATTGAAGCAGTTGTGGGAGGATGGTGTCAAAACATGAGATGTTTCACTGAAACAAAATTTTCAGCTCCGAGCTTCAGTTTTGTGGACCATAAATGACTTCCCGGCTTATGGGATGTTGTCAGGATGGATGACTCATGGGAGGTTATCTTGCCTTATTTGCATGGATTATAGTAAAGCCTTCCAGCTTAAGCACAGGAGGAAAACTTTCTTCTTTGATTGTCATCGGCAATTTCTCGAGTTGGATCACCCATATAGAAGAAATTGAGTTACCTTTAAGAAAGGAAAAGTTGAGAAATCATTGCCTCCTGAGCTTCTTTCGCCTAAAACAATATTTAAACGTATCTTAAATTTGTCATCTGTAGTTCACAATAGACAGGTTTTTACCATACCAAGTTATGGTAGAACTCATAATTAGACAAAATGAAGTATTTTCTAGGTGTTGCCTTACTGGAAGAATAATTTAACCCGCCATAATTTGGATGTGATGCATATAGAGAAGAATGTGTTTAACAATATATGAAATATAGTGATGGATGTGAAGAATAAAACTAAGGACAACGTGAAGGCTAGTAAGGACCTTGAGATGCTGTATAGTTGGTCAAAGCTAAATTTAATTCCTTAAGCCAATGGCCGAGCATTCAAACTCAAAGCCACTTTTACACTAAACACACAGCAGAGATCTGATGTGCTCAATCGGGTTAAAACACTTAGACTCCCAGACGGCTATGCATCGAACCTTGGAAGGTGTGTTGACAGTAATATAAGTCATATGTCTGGTATAAAAAGCCATGATTGTCATGTAATGATGCAGAGGCTTATCCCAATAGCCCTTGAAGCGATATCTGAAAATATATGGAAACCGTTGACTGAGTTAAGCCAATTCTTCCGAGATTTATACTCTCCAGAGTTAGATGTGCATCACATGGTTGAGTTGAAAGCCAATATTCATGTCATACTCTGCAAGTTGGAAGGAATTTTTCCACCTGCTTTTTTCGATTCGATGGAACATTTGCCGGTTCACCTATCTTATGAAGCAAGGGTTGGAGGCCTCGTTCAATATAGGTGGATGTACAAATTTGAGTGTTGTATGCATGACCTCAAAATAAAGGTATCAAATAAGGTTCACGTAGAGGGTTCAATTTGTGAAGCCTATCTAATTGAGGAAACCTCTACATTTTGTTGTCACTACTTTGAATCCCATATTCCACATATGGCAACTAGAGTGCCTCGAAATGATGATGGCGAATCAGAACCATCTAATGAATCATTATGGTCTATCTTTAGATACCCGGGTCATCCATATGGTGTATCAAGATATCGATATCTTGATGACAATGAAATGAGGTCACTACTGTATATGTCTTATTGAATTGTAAAGAGGTAAAGCCATACCTCGAGTAAGAGCCATAACACCTATTTTCTTTATATACTCTACTATAATAATAATACATTTTCTTTTATATACTTTACCCATCAAGTTTATGCTCCATTGACCTTTATCTATATCTTGCATTTTGTTTGCTAATGAAGTGCGTATGCATGAACCAATATAGCTATGTCAGACCTGGATGTCTACATTGATAATAACTTTGCCACATGGCTTAGAAACTATGTAAGTTACCTACACTTCAATTTTAGTTATATTTTGCTTTTCGAGGGAAAGACATATTCATATTATTGATATGTAACTAGGTGAATGATATGTATAACACTATCATAGGCCGCTTCTTGTGGGATGTTGGGTGCGGGCCATCACGTCGTGTTGAAAGTTGGCCTGTTTATTTCATAAATGGGTACAAGTTCCACATTAGCGACCGAGGTCGCGACAAAGCAACATTTAACAATGGAGTATGTATAAGGACTTAAGGATCAAGTGAGGTTGAATGTGATTTTTATGGGGTGTTAGAAGAAGTCATTCAACTCAAATATCTTGGATGGCCACGCAAAAATGTTGTATTGTTTAGGTGTGCTTGGTTTAACCCTACACCAGATCGTGACACTCAAGTTCATAAACAATATGGTATAGTTGAGGTTCGTGATGGTTGCCGATATGGGAAGTTTGACCTATTCATTCTTACCTCTCAAGCTAATCAAGTTTACTACACCCCTTACCAACAAAGTCACTTGAAAAAACAGGGTGGTTAGTTGTTTTGAAAATCAAACCTAGACGCATCGTTCATTATAATGTAAATGACATCGAAGATGCATTTCAGGAATAATTATTGGGCAGCGTGAATAATCCTCCTATAATTATGGATGACCCAATCAAAAATTTAGTTGAAACAGGAGTGGGGGAAGCTGTATAGGATGACATGCCAATCAGGGAAGAAACTTTGAAACATGATGATCAATCTCACGAAGAGGACTCCCTTGAAGCAAGTGATAAAGAAGATGAATTTGAATTTGGGAATACAAAGAATAGCGATTCAGAGGCAGAATCTGAGGACAATGAAGTCCATTGACTGTAATGTAAACATGGAATTACTTCTAATATGTAATGTGAACGTGGAATAACTTTTAATATGTAAATACTAAGTCTAACTTGACTGTGGTAGGTGCAGTGGCAATAGCAAGACTTTTTCCCATATGTTATCTTTGTAAACTGTTGTATGGTTTTTTAAACTAATGCAGATGTCACCTAAAGGAGATGTGACATATACACGTTGCCCAGGGAAAGACATATTTTAGTAGTTGAAAGAAGTGTTAGCAGAACCAATTGCCAGACATGAAAAGGCAGGCTAATCGCATTCCCGCCATTCAGCTTCACGACCCTCAATAGAACAAACAACTATTCCACATCCCAACCATCGTACAGGTGATATTCGCATTGCTTCAGTCGGCCATAGTGCTAGTCGATCTACTCCGGCCCTTATAGCTTCACCCGATGGTGCAAATTCCAATAGTCAGTCAGCGGTATCCCAAGCCCTGATTCAGGCGCGCTTACGGATTACACTTCACAGTAACATATAAGTAATGCAACATTTTCAACAATAATAGTTTATGTTAGATCCAGTATGTTTAGTGCCATTCAAAATTATATTTATTGTGTTGGAACATGCATTCCATGTAGCTTTATTCCATTAAGAGCAATACAGTTGGTGACCAGATGCTTCACCACATACTTCAAGGGATATCATGACTGGATGAGCGCAAACCCAACAGATATTCAGGTGTGGTGGCGCGTATTTGAGGTTTCCACTTTGTTCTCACAATTTTAATTTTAGCAATCATGTTGGCAACTATTTGAATCTTTATATTTTATTTTACGTCCAGGGTTTATGTGAGTGGGATCCAGCTCACCATAATGAGGTCTATCGCGTTTGGCATATGATGGCGGCTAATCATTATCGATCGATGCTGGGTGACATCTGCTGCAAGAAAAATCTTGTCAAACGGCAAACAAGGGCATCTTTTATGACTGACGCACAATATGCAGAAATGGAGAAATGGCGGGCTTCAATGGAGTTTCACGAGCAATCGGTGAGGGGTAAGACAATGAGAGCATCATCATCGCAGTCCTCTAACTCGACCGGTGGATGCATTGCTACTTATGCAGGAGGCTCTATTTCAATTACTGAACACCGAGAGCGAATGGTAAAATTATCAACCTCTTTTCGACATAATTCAAGTTATTTATGTTGTAATAAAATTAATTTTACTAACAACTAATGTAGCGCAAAAAAGATCCAGAGAAGAGGGACCCTGGCTTGTTCAAGGTCATTCAGCAAACTCATAAGAAAAAGAGCGGGGAATACGTTAACAGATGGACTGAAGAAGTGGCGGTAATTATCATGCTAGATAATATGACCTTTTTACATACCATTTTTGAGAGATTTACTAATAAACTTTCTTTACCCTTATGAAGGCAAAGATAACTGCTGAGATTCAAGAACAAACACAGCAAATGGATGAGGAATGAGGCGTATATGATATTGATAAGGTTGTGATTATGAGTGCAGCTGCTGATGGCAGGAAAAAAAGGCGTGTATTTGGCCTTAGATCAGAACAATATGTTGTGGTTGGACGACAGTGACTGGGAAATGCTCCTGCAGTATATGTTGATGTCACTTAGACGCCGGAGTTCACTGAACAAGTACAGCGAGTGGTAGCAGAGCATACCGCACAACAAACATCATATTGTGAGCGGAAGCTAGATCATCTTAAGAGGAGACAATGAGTTGAGTTGAAGTACATATATAAATAGTTGGCATTCCTCCGCCCGCTCCTACTGAAGATGAGATAGATGTCTTGGGATCGGATTAAGACTAGATCAGGTATATCATGCTACTATGTGTGTTTATTAATAAACAGACACTTATTAGGAGAATGGAACTATGTAATTTTAATTTTGTATGTTTTTATGTAGATTTATTAGTACATTTATGTAATATTAGTCCAATATTTGACTACATAAGATACAATCATCTGGAATGTAACAGTTTGACGTTGAAACAAACAGCATTAGAATAAACAACACTGGAATAAACAATATGGAAGAAAAAAATATTTTCAACTGCCACACGAAAAAAAAATTAATTACAGCCATTGGAAATTTCTAACGGCTGATTTTCCAATGGCTGACTATCGGAATTTCCAGCGGTTCTCATCTAGGCTGTTGGAATTATAACTTCCAACGCATTGATTACCAATAGCTAGGTTTCCAATGGCTTCGTGTTGGAAACTGGAAAATTTCCAGCGCGAGGCCGTTGGAAAATGCCCTTTTTTTAGTAGTGTAGGAATTAATGTGCTGAATACTCTTTGTCCTTTGTGTGGAGTTGATGCTGAACTTACAAGAGACATTTTGGTATAGTGTATGAAAACTTGGAATTTATAGAGTTTAATTGCTCAATGGTGTGATTTGGACATGCAAAATGGATTGGAGTTGTGGGATTTATTGAGTAGTAGACCAAGAAGGTGCAATACAATATCTCAAAATCATGTATGGCAAGTTATAACTCAAGTTGCATCATGGGCTGTTTGGAAAGAATGAAATGGTGTGGTCTTCAACAATAAAAGGTTTGTTGCTGATAAAGTGTTTTTTGAGGTGCAAATGTATTCCTTTTTATGGCTTAAAAACATATGTCTAAATTTTCTTATACTTGGGTGGATTGGTGTCAAAATCCCATTGTGTCTATACTTAAAGATTAGTGAGGTAGGGTAAAATCTTTGTATAAGATAGGGGTCGAGTATGTCTTGAGTCAGAGGTTAAGTATCTAGCAGCTTGCTGAGATTGTATCTTTCAGTTTTTTCAAGTAATATAGTTTCCTTTGTAGTTCAAATAATAATAATAATAAACGTGTCTAATCCTATTTCTCGTCAAAATTTAAGATATATATAAATCAAATGAAAGATATGTATGAAATTTGATGTATAAAGCAAGTGATAGATATGTACATAATATGTGAAACATATGTACAAATGAGATTAGAGATATGTTACAGATATATTCAATTTTATATATAAGTTTAATCATTCTAAAATTTTCATTAAGTCAAAAATATATCAACCCTAAAATTAAATCATGTTATACATATTTTTGAATCTATAGAAGAAATATATTGCCCTTCATCCATCCTATTGGGCAAGAAAATGTCAACAAAAAAAAGTGTTAATGTAGCGAAAATGCATAACCTACATAACCAATGATCATTACAAGTAGAATGATAGATTTGTATAAATCCCATGTATGAAGAAAGTGAGATTTACTTACAAATTGTATGACATATATGTATAAATCATATGAGACATAACTGAAAAAACATTAGGTACACATTACCATATTTATATTGTACACATAGTGGCATCTAAAAAACATTAAAGATTAATTTGGATAAAAATAAAAATGAGGGACAAACATGAGCTTTGACCTAATTTTGCTATTCTAATCTCTCTTTCGCCCAAACTGTTCGCAATAATTAAAATGTCGTCGTCTTCACCACTTCTATCCCTTTGTCTGCCTTTTCTTGTTTGCCATCGATTGCTCCCGTCTCCTGTAGCCCATTACTGCTACTCATTCTACTAAATCATCAACCATGAAGTTTTCCTGAGCTGTTGCACCTCTCACTCTTTGGAGGCTTGATTTGACATGGTTACCACAACTACTATTAGAATTTTCTTATATGTGGGCTATATTAATTGTATGTGTTTTGCTTGATCAGATTAGGAATTGAAATTGGTCAAATGAAACATACAGGGCTCATATGCTAATTAATCTAAAGACGGGCTAGTGACTCCAATTATGCTAAAAGATGTGGGTTTATTTAAGTGTGAGCCAATAGAGTCCAAGTAGCTAATAATGGGTAGACCCATTGTTGACACCCAATTTCGTCCGGGTGTTTTAAAATTTTGAAAAAAATTTTATTAAAAAAAATTAATTTAAAAAAAAAAATATATTACTATTATTATTAAAAAAAATTTAATTAGTTTAAAATATATTTTTGTTTTGAGAAAATTTGATTTAAAATGATATATGTGTGAATATGTGTATGTTTGAAATAAAATAAAATTTCATGAAAAAATGACAAAAAATTAAAAGTTTGAGGTAAAAATGACAAAATTGAGAAGTTTCGGAAAAAATTGACAAATTCTAAAAGTTCCAGGAGCATTTGGTAGTTTGTCACATAAAATTTTGAGCCTGCCGACGTTTTTGGCTCAAATTGACAGAAAACGACAAAATTGTCAAAATCAGAAGCTTCAGGAACTTATCCTGAGGCTGAGAGACGTAAAGGACTAAAATTGTCATTTTACCAATTTAATAGATAAGTTTGAAATTTTTTATTAATTTATCCATCAACAGTTCAGCTAAACTTCCTCTATAAATAGCCCCCCAAATTTTGTGCTGAACACAGAAAAAAATAGAGAGAAAGCTTAGAGCTCCGTTTAAGAAAAAGGAAAAAAATTAGCCTAGGTCCCTGGCCCTCTTCTCTTCCTCTCCAGAAAACCTAAACCTTCTCTCACTGTTTTTTTTTTTTTTCCTCGCGCGCGTCCGCGTTTCCTGGAGGATTAGAAATTTTAGTTCCTAGGTAAAATTCAGCTTTCGCCCTTCATCTTTTCAATTTATTTCTATTGAGTCACTAACCTTTTATTTTATTCTTGCAGAGAATTAATTACTAACTTTACTTTTATATTTTACTTGTTTATTATTATTATCATTATTAACTTTTATTACTGTTGTTATTAACTTACTAACTTACTAACCTTACTAACCTTTTATTATTGTTATAATTGTTATTAACTCACTAACTTACTAACCTTACTAACCTTTTTTTTTATTGCTATTATTGTTATTAACTTACTAACTTTACTAACCTTTTATTATTATTATTGTTACTAATTTACTAACTTTACTAACTTTTATTATTATTGTCATTAATATTAACATCTAACTTTACTAACTCTTGCTAACTTTTATAATTCATGGAAGGTTATGCCTTATATTTATTTATTTTTTAAGTGGATGGTCAAAAAGCCCCACTGTATTTATTTATTTATTATCTTTTAATATTCCTTTATATGTTTACATGTGTTATTTTATGCATTTTTTTATGTCTAAACTAAAATAAAACCTCCCCTTTACTTTACTTTATTTAATTTTCCTTTATGCCAAAACTTTATTTTATGATAAAATTTATTTTACTTATTTGATAATAAAAAATAAATAAATAAGTAAACAGTAACTAATTAAAAGAAGATTCTTTTATGTGAATAATTAACTTTATTCTATTTAAAAATCGTTTTTTTAAAGACAATTATCTTTTATTATTTTGAAACATATGTTTTAATTATTTCTTTAAAGAGAACAAAAAGTTAAACTTTTTATTCTTTTTATTAAAAATTATTTAACAAACATAATTAAATAATTCTAAAAATACAAAAAAAATCAATTCTGTTTTTAAATATATTTCTATAGTAATAATAATTAAAAATTCAAGAAAAACAATAATAAAAATCCAATAAAAATTATGATTTAATTAATAATTAATTAAATAAATAATTAATTAAACTCCATGTCCAAATGATCCGCCAGGATCCATGGCTTGAAAAATATTTTTTAAATAAAGTATATAAAATATATTTTTTTTACATAAAGTATATAAATAAATTTTCTTTTATTATTAAAAAAAATAAAAACTTTGGGATAATATTTTACTTATTTTTTATCCAGTAATATTTTACTTATTTCTTTCAAAATAATAAAAAGATATAACTTTTTGTTTCCTTTATTAAACAAAATAAAATTTTACCCAAATAATTTCAAATAAAGGTAATAAAAATAAACAAGAAAAAAAAGAATTAAATTTTTTTAAATATTTTAGACTTATTAATTAGATGTATTTTTAGACTTATAAATTAGAAAATTATTTTATCAATAAAAAATAACACAAAAAAATAAAATATATAAATATCAAAAACTTTTATTTATTTTTAAAATATGCATATAAATTTTTGGTTTCTTAATTAAATAATTACTTTTGGTTTCTTAATTAAATAATTACTTTTGGTTAATCTTTCATTAAAACAAAATAAAACAAATAAAAATATTAAAACTTTTCTTTTATTTTTGAAATATACATATCAATTTTTGTTTCCTTTATTAAATAAAACTTTGATTAAATAATTATTTTTTTTGTTCACCTTTTATCAAATAAAGTATTAAGACTTTTCTTTTATTTTTTTTGAAATATACATAAATTTTTGGTTTCATTATTAAATAAATGAAATTTTGATTAAATAATTATTTTTTGGCTCACCTTTTTTAAAAATAATTTCCATATCCGGATGATCCGTCAGGATCTACGGTTTGAAAAACATCTACTTTTTAATTAAATTAAATAAATACAAAGATAAAAATCCATATTTACGATATGGATTAATTTATTTAAAATTTTATCAAATTCCGTGTCCGGGTGACTCGGCAGAGTCCATGGTTCGGAATTAAATCTTCCGTGTCCAAATGACTCGGCAGAGTCCATGGTTCGGAAGTATCAAATTTTATATAAATTTAAAAATCCACATCCGATTAATTCAGTTAAAATTTCTAGTTTGAAAATTAACTGAATATTTTCTAAAAGCAAAGCAAAACAAAATTAAAATCAACTAAGGTGCCAATTTTGGGCGCTATAACAAAGTTGTTTTAGCGTAACCGTACTCCCGATCCCCGAACTCTCGCAGACCAATTTTAAGGTGACCAATCGACCTAGGTGAAACAGATTGGTGGCGACTCCCGAAAACCCGACGTTGCCACAGCTTGGCGACTCCGCTGGGGACTCCACATTAGTGAGTCGAGCCTAAAATTGATTTGTTTTGATTTACTTTGCTTATTATGTGGATTTATATGTTATATTTACTTATTCTAAACATGCATAATGCATTCACAATATGAAGCTCTATACCCGAGCTTTCTCAAATCGAACACAATTCTTTCTAAGCGGAATTGGTGTTGTTGTCCTTGTGAGGCCATGGTCTCCAAGCCTTCACCGGTTTCAAAGTAGCAAAGTAGTGTATTGCCTCCTGAGACGGTTAGTCTCTGCATGGGCCCACGAAAAGCTATGACTCGAATTAATCCATTCCTTACATTAACCCTAGAGGGTAAGGAATCGGGCCATCACTATAATTTAGTGACGGGATTCGGGAACTATCCCTTGCCTTTTTGATAAGCCACCTTATGCATATAGAACTCCCCACTTAACCATAGAACTGACCATAGAATTTCTACCATTTTACCAACGCCATAAGCACGTCCTTGTTATGCTATGTTGTTGCTCTACACTTTTATTTTCTTCGTGTCTTATATTTATGGTTTTAATTCATTTTTCCATAATACTTCATGAGTTGTTAATTGCTATTTAACTTATTAATAACCTTATCTTTCTTGTGCAATTATTCTTCATGCATTAAAACCACGCATCAAATTATGCTAACTTTTTGGTCTTTATAATGACAACTAAAAGTTTTGAAGTTCCACGATAGTGGATAATCAAATTCACTCATCACATACATCCATTACATTAATCACGTGCATACAAAGTCTGATAAAAATATAATCTCATTGCATACATCCATTACATTAATCACGTGCATATAAAGTCTGATAAAAACATAATCTCATTGCATACATCCATTACATTAATCACGTGCATATAAAGTCTGATAAAAACATAATCTCATTGCATACATCCATTACATTAATCACGTGCATATAAAGTCTGATAAAAACATAATCTCGTTGCATACATCCATTACATCAATCATGTGCATACAAAGTCTGATAAAAACATAATCTCATTTTTCCTACATGCATCCATTGCATCAATCACATACACATAGGATCTAATAAAATATATCTTACTATTAAAAGGATAAAATTGGACCTCGACACTGATATTCAACTCGGCTCCAAATAAGATTAATGGCAGAACAAATCGAAGGACGTCTTATAAAGATAGAGTCCAAGATAGAAAGTATGGCCGAACAAATGAGACAATTGATCGAGCTAATCAAGGCGAAAGCAATTCAAGAAGCACAAGTTCAGCCACCCATGACAGAAAGAGAAATGGTCACTTTGTTTGTCCAGACACTGAAGTACCTATATTATGACGAACTCATTGGCAATTCGGCAACTAATTTTTCTAACATTGTCATGTCTGGAGAAAGAATCGAGCATGAGATTAGGACTGGGAATATTGCTGAATCCTTTAATAATCCTATGAAAAGAGGAGGACCATCCAGAAGAAAAGATGACGAAGTACAACAAATAGGACGCGGAAGAAGGATTCCCCTCGTGGATACTGTGGCTATCGGACCTCGCCTATCCTATTTTGCCAATGGGCCCGATAATTACCTTCCAAATAGGCCCAATGATTATCCTCTGAATAGGCCCAATAATTATCTTCCAAATAGGCCCAACAATTATCCTTTTAACAGACCTAATCAGTCATGGCCACCTGCTCCTACTCCTCCAGTACCTGCACCAAGACCAAGAGAAGTTTTCACACCAATTTCCATGACTTATACTGAGTTATACCCAAAACTCATCGAAAGACAATTTATCCGTCCAATTCCTACAAAGTCATTCAAACCCCCATATCCAAGGTGGTATGACCCTAACATTACCTGCCCATATCATGATGGCGTTCCAGGCCATGGCTTGGAAAACTGCATGGCATTGAAGCGTATAGTTCAACAATTAATCGAGTCAAAGTGGTTGGACTTTTCCGATGAACCGAACGTCACTCACAATCCATTGCCGCCTCATCAAGAAAAACCAGTCAATATGATAGAAGAACACCGGCTGATGAAAAAGTCAGTCAATGATATCATAACCCCTCTTAAGCATGTATATTCATGCCTTGTGAAAGAAGGGATTATCATGGGAAAGCCTTCTTTTGGACATGAAGAAGTTGAAGATGAGGAATGGTGCAACTTTCATGACAGTAAGAGTCATTCTATCCAAGAATGCTCAGAATTCCGTAAGAATTTGCAAAGACTCATAGACTCATCCCAACTTATCGTTTTTATGATGATGTGAATGTGATCATTAAAGAACAAGAAGTCAATGCTATACCAATCTCAAAACCTACTCTTAAGCCGTCAAGTCCCGAGGCCATTCCTCTACAAATCAAACAAAACCGAGGTCAAGCTGCTAGGCCCGATGTGATTGGTAATTGAAAGTGAAGATTTTGAGCTGGAATTACATTGATTTTTGAAGGGCTCCAAGTCAGATCTGACCTAACAGTCCGCATACATTTTTGAATGACAGGGAATCCTTTGAATAAACTTGTATCTTTGAAAGCTTGCAAAAGTAATTTAATAGTAAAAATCTCCTAGATTTAGTCCAGAATCTAGGGTGTAGTCTTTGTTAAATGGACACCTGCTATTCTTTTTCTGGTACAACAAAAAGATGTGATGCGTGCATTCTACTACTTTCCATTTTTACACTCTTTCCATTATACTATCCATTATTGCTATTATACTTTGCTTTCTAAATGATACTACTCGTGGGTGAAAATAAAAAGTTAAGGGAAATTTGATAGTAATGATCTTGAAAGTGCTGCCAAATCTAGTAAGAAGGATTTCATGTGTTGCACCTCAACCCTCAAAAAGAATTCGCAGTGGTTATCAACATCCTTGCAAGAAGTTTGGGGTTAGTTTCCAAACAAGGTAGCTCTCATATTAAATGACTTCAGTGGCTTCCCAATTCTCATAAATGCTCAAAAAAAAAAAAAGGGTTCTCAGTTTTCCGTAACACAAACTCCGAAAAGAAAAAGTTCATCCCTTCCATCAAAAAACCATTAAAGGGAAAATCCAAAAAAAAAAATCCAAAAAAAAAGAGACTGAGAGCAAACACAAGCAACTAAGGCCACTTGAATCATTTCACTTCAAGAGGGCTATGATCTCAGTTCTTTGCAACACAAACTCCGAAAAGAGAAATTCATCCCTTCCATCAAAAGACAACAAAGGAAAATTCAAAATCAAAAAGGACTGAGAACAAGCACGAGCAAGCAAGGCCACTTGAGTCATCTCACTTCAAGAGAGTTATCAAGTATGTCATCACCATAGCTCACAAAAAAAAAAAAAGGGAAACAAAAAAAAAATAAAAACAAAAACAAAAAAAGGAAAAAAAAAAAAAGAAAACAAGTGAGCTTTGGATTTTAAACTAAAAACCTGCAAAGGCGGTACAAAAGCAACTTTCAAGCCAAGCATACATAAAGACCACGATAGTTGGGGGGCAACAGATGAGGTTTAACTTTCTGGAAAGAGTGGCAAGTTTGAGGTCATCACTATTGAGTTTTTCACCATAATCAAATCTGCTCACGAGTAGTATTAAAAGACCCTTATTTCACACCACTCGAACTTAACTTTACTCAGACCTAATATTTACCTCTTAATATCATTCTAATCCAGCTAAAAGACTGCCACAAAAAAAAAAAAACATTCAAACTTAACTTTCCTCACACCTAACATTTACCTCTCGATATCATCCTCATTCAGTTAAAAGGCTATTATTGTGAATCATGTTTCTACCTTATTGCCTTGCACAGTTTATGTCTTCGAGTTGGAAAGGGAAGAATGGCAGGATATTTTAATTAAAAACAAAGACCGTAAATTACTTTGTCAAGCTTTGCAAATTGATGAAAGTTTTTCTTTAAGGCCAAACCATTATTCATTAATGTGTGTAGACTTAAAAGTGATGAGATAACTTGAGACTTTCTTTAAGAAGATGTGGTTCTTGTAAGAGAGATTTACGATTAAGTGCCATCACAAAGGTCTAGAAATGCTCGACCTTCTGTTAAATCAAAGGCGAGATGATACCTTTTATCCACATAAACACCGTATTCAGGGGGGCAAAGTAGTCTCTACGAAGCGTAAGAAGAGTACTGCCAAAAAAAGAAACTCAATAGACAAGGGGGCAAGTCTTATGGATCAAAACATGAGTTCAAGGAAGAGCAATCATTCAGATTATAACATGGGAATAAGTAAGTGTCGGCACGGTCACAAGAAAAGGGGCAAAGCAGACATTGAAAGTAAAGCCTTTGATGGTATCAAATCCATGACAATGGATGAGTACCCGAAAGAGATATAAATTATGAGGCGGGCCAACTTTAAAGAAATTGAGGCCAAAATTCAAAGAACAAGTCAAAGAAAGAGGATTTTGAAAAGAGTTGGGCTTTTGAGGCAGCGAACAAAAGCTGGAAAGCATAAAGAGATTCAATGATAGTCCAAGAAGGCAATCACAAAGAGGATCCAGTAAAACAAAGACATAAAGAACTAGATCCATAAAAAAAAAAGAACCATCAATTACACATGCTTTGCATTCATGCATTTCATATCATGCATACATAGCCTTTACATAACAAGGACCAAACGGGAAGCACATCTACGGCACAGCTACAACAATATAAGCTGAGATCTCAATGTCATCAGCTCTTACCAATCTATCATTGGATACACAGCTAATATGCGGGACCAACCCGCATCAGGAATTCAAGAATAAAGTAGACAATATTGTAAAAAGCTTGGCTACCGATTCAATAATCGAGGCTACACCTGGAAGGATAGGATTGACGCCAGCTACTAGTATCCAAGATAAGAGATAGCTATAGCCAAGGATAAGGCAGATATCAAAAAAGATAAAGTAGACAATATTGTCAAAAGCCTGACAATTGATTCAATAATCGTGGCTACACCTGGAAGGACAAGATTGATGCCAGCTTAGCAGCATCTAAGATAAGAGATAGCTGTGGTCAAAGATAAGGCAGACATCAAGAAATATTGTCGTTGAAAATTTGTCAAAAGCGGACAATGGATTCAATAGTCAAGGACTGGATCAATGTCATGCCTTACGAGATATCAAAGATAAGAAATATCTATGATACCAAAATAAAGTAGGATCCACTTTTCCGGTTAAACGGCGGATACGGTACTCCGTGACTCTCAAGTCGGTTCTCTCAGTTGCCCATAATAACTGATTCCTTCACCCCTTCTTTCTTTTACTTCCTCCTAGAAAATGGATCCTACTTTTTCCGCCTTGCGAAAGTATTTCCCTTCTCTCCCAATGAACATCCTCAAAAAGATCTACCAAGTTCGCTGTGAACGATTAAGAGTTCTGATGCACAAAGGAATCCCTGAAGATGTGCGGTGGTTAATCGAAGCCAAGGTTCGTCTAGCAGGTGAAATCCCAGAGGCATTTGTGTCTCACATGCCTGGTATAGGCAAAAGCTCTTATGCCAAAAAGCGAAGAGCGAAAAGGTTACAAGTCTGCCATAAATGTGGACGGTGGACTTGTAATACTAAATGTCGTTCTTTAGGGATGATCTCTGATAATCGAGAAGATAAAATACGATTCATTAAGAATGGCCTGAGTAAAGACTCGTTGGATGATATCCAATTGACTCTTGAGACGCATTCTTGTGGATCTGTGCAACGTGAACTACTTGGTTTGTGGAGCATTTTTCATGAAGAACAAAACCGTTACAGTCCCGGAAATCTGACTGTAAATGACCCTGTTTGCCAGCTTGTAAGAAAACTGGATGGGAAGCAAATCCTCGACTCATAGAAGCCGTTAATGCCGTTACTGGACGTAAAACCAGTGGAAGATGTGAGCCACAGTCACAATTACTGTACATACAATTTATCATATTTAAAATTTTCCATTTTTCTTTTAATAATGTATTTGCTCCCGTAAGTGTAATCGACACGTTATCCATTTCATCGCTATAAATGCATGTTCTTCCAGTCGGTTATCTAAGTTTCCTTCAATAACTAATTCCTTTCCATCATCTATCAAATTCTTCTCTCATCAATGGATTCTACTCTTTCTACCCTGCGAAAATACTTTCCTTCTCTTCCAATAAAAGTCCTTAAAAAGATCTACCTTGCTAGATGTGAAAGAATCAGAGTTTTTACACGCAAAGGCATTCCCGATAATGTGCAATGGATAATTGAAGCTAAGGTCCGTTTGGCGGGTGAAGTTCCAGATGCATTTATGCCCCGCATGCCCGGTTTAGGTAAAAGCCGTTATGCCAAAAGGCGAAGAGCAAAGAGACTAGGCGTGTGTTATAAATGTGGGCGATGGAATTGTATTACTAAATGTCGCTCTTTAGGATACATCTCCATAAATCGTGAAGATAAAAGAAAATTCATTAAGAATGGCCTGCGTAAGGAATCTCTGGAAGATATCCGAGAGACTCTTGAAACGCATTCTTGTGGAAAAGTGCAAGGTGAAATTATCAGTTTATGGAGGACTTACCATAAAGAACGAAACCGTTACAGTCTTGGGAATGTGATTTTAAACGACCCTGTTTGTCAGTTTGTAAGGAAACTGGATGGGAAGCAAATCCCCGACTTATAGAAGGCATTGAAGCCATTACTGGACATAAATCAGTGGAAGATGAGAGCCACGGTCATGATTCCTGTACATATAAGCTGTCATTTGTCTTTTCTTTTGACAATAATGTACTTGCTTCTGTAAGTGTAATTAACGCATTATCCCTTTCATCACTATAAATATGTGTTAGTTATTTTCGTTTCCTACAATCACTAATTTCTTTCTTTGCCTCCTTCATCAATGGAGTCTTCTCTTTCCGCCCTACGAAAGTATTTTCCTTCCTTCCCAATAAATGTTCTTAAAAAGATTTATCAAGCTAGATGTGAACGATTCAGAATATTTATGCACAAAGGCATTCCTGATAATGTGCGGTGGCTAATTGAAGCTAAGGTTCGTTCAGCTGGTGAAGTTCCAGAAGCGTTCTTTCCCCGTATGCCCGGCTTTGGTAAAAGCGCTTATGCCAAAAAAAGAAGAGCAAAGAGGCTAGGCGTTTGTCATAATTGTGGATGGTGGATTTGCGGCAATAAATGTCGTTCTCCAGGAGTGATCACCAGAAATCGTAATGATAGAATAAGATTCATTAAGAATGGCTTGCGTAAGGAATCTCTAGAAGATATTCGAGAGGTTCTTGAAGCGCATTCTTGCGGAATAGTGCAATTTGAGGTTGTTGGATTATGGATAATTTTCCAAAAAGAACGAGATCGTTACAGTCTTGGGAATCTGACCCTAAATGACCCTGTTTGCCAGTTTGTGAGAAAGCTAGATGAGATGCAAATCACCGATTCATAGAAAGCATTAAAGCCATTACTGGACGCAAAGCCAGTGGAAGACGAGGATCAAAGTCACGATTACTGTACGTGCTAGCTGTCGCTTTTGAAATTTTCCTCCCATTTTGGTAATAATGTATTTACTCCTGACGTGAACCAAAGTCACGATTACTGTACATGCTAGCTGTCGCTTTTGAAATTATCCTCCCAATAATGTACCCACTCCTGACATGAGATACAGTTATGATTACTGTATATAGCTGCCACTTTTTAAAATTTTCCTTCTCTTCCAACAATCACGTACCTACTCCTGACGTAAGCTACAGTAGTGACTACTGTACATGCTAGCAGCTATTTTGAAAATTTTCCTCCTCTTTTAACGATAGTGTACCCATACCTGACCAGAGTCATACTCGTGACTACTGTGAATAGCTGGCAATAATGTATCCATTCTTGAAAATAAAATTATTGCCTTATCTCTTCATCTCTATAAATATATCATCTTTTCTCACAAAGGTAAGGATAGGAATGGAGAAAACCCCAACTCGTAAATCCCGAAGTATTTGTGTATTTTCTGGGGCTTTTCCTGGAAAAGATGAAGAGTATTTAAAAGCAGCCAACCATTTGGGTAGAGTATTAGCTGAGCGAAAAATACATTTAGTTTATGGAGGAGGTAGTGTCGGATTAATGGGAGGTGTAGCATCAGCAGCATCTCTAGGAGGAAGTCAAGTTCTGGGCATTATCCCTGGACCTCTGAAATTTATTTCTGGGGGCACGATTGGAGAAGAATTAGTGGTTAAAAATTTGCAAGAGCGTGTGTTACAAATGCTTTTAAATGCTGATGCTTTTATCGCTCTACCAGGTGGTTTTGGCACATTGGGAGAAGTCTTTCAAATTGCTTCCATGGCCCAACTTAATTTGCATAGGAAACCCATTGGGCTTTTAAATGTTAACAATTTCTTTACAGGTCTGATAGCTTTTATGGATTATGCTATGCAGAAGAATTTCATATCAAGAGTGGCACGGCGAATTATAATATCCGCAACAACTGCTGAAGAATTGTTAGATAAAATACAAGCTTTTGTTCCTGAACCAGATCCAGCAATGATTCAGATAGACTGGACACGACAGTCTTTCCCGACCAGTTCACTCCCATAATGGTCCTCTACTCACCTTGTTGAAGTATTGTGGAAGAAAGAAGCGATCTGATCCGTTTTTCTTGTCCTTTAGTTTTATTATCAGCATTTTCTTTCGCGTTTCAGTTTTTCTTTTTAGGGAATTTCTTTTTTTATAATATAGTTTCGTCCATGCTGATATTAAAACCATAGGACAATGCCTTTAGGTTGGAATGACTGAGTAAAGAGTAATTTTTGTTACTCTTGAGACGCATCCTATTAGGTCTACTAGGCATAACATTTTGGGGTAGTTAAGCTTTAACCTTATTCGGATGACATATCTCACAAGGGAATCTATATTTACTGAAGAAAATATTAGATGAACCTTGAATATTGATTCCAAACATCCGTTCCATTTACATAATTTGTCAGTGTTATTGTCATCATCAAGATTCACTCGTTTTATCGAAGCCTAATTCTTTGCGCTCGCCAATTATGAAAATTCACACTTCCGAAGAAAATTATTCCAATTTCAATTGCTTTCATATAAATTTCGCTCGAGGTCCTAAGGAAAGCTCCTTAGCCTCAAAATCAATTTTCATCATCGGGGTTTTAAGGATGGAACCTTTGCCTCGAAAATAATCAATTTTCATCATCGAGGTTTTAAGGATGGAACCTTTACCTCGACATCAATCAATCAATCCGAGGTTTTAAGGATGGAACCTTTGCCTCGAAAACAATCAATTTTCATCATCGGGGTTTTAAGGATGGAACCTTTGCCTCGAAAACAATCAATTTTCATCGGGGTTGTAAGGATGGAACCTTTGCCTCGAAAATAATCAATTTTCATCATCAGGGTTTTAAGGATGGAACCTTTGCCTTGAAAAGAATCAATTTTCATCATCGGGGTTTTAAGGATGGAACCTTTGCCTCGAAAACAATCAATTTTCATCAATTCGGGGTTTTAAGGATGGAACCTTTGCCTCGAAAACAATCAATTTTCATCGGGGTTGTAAGGATGGAACCTTTGCCTCGAAAATAATCAATTTTCATCATCAGGGTTTTAAGGATGGAACCTTTGCCTTGAAAAGAATCAATTTTCATCATCGGGGTTTTAAGGATGGAACCTTTGCCTCGAAAACAATCAATTTTCATCAATTCGGGGTTTTAAGGATGGAACCTTTGCCTCGAAAACAATCAATTTTCATCATCGGGGTTTTAAGGATGGAACCTTTGCCTCGAAAACAATCAATTTTCATCATCGGGGTTTTAAGGATGGAACCTTTGCCTCGAAAACAATCAATTTTCATCGGGGTTGTAAGGATGGAACCTTTGCCTCGAAAATAATCAATTTTCATCATCAGGGTTTTAAGGATGGAACCTTTGCCTTGAAAAGAATCAATTTTCATCATCGGGGTTTTAAGGATGGAACCTTTGCCTCGAAAACAATCAATTTTCATCAATTCGGGGTTTTAAGGATGGAACCTTTGCCTCGAAAACAATCAATTTTCATCGGGGTTGTAAGGATGGAACCTTTGCCTCGAAAATAATCAATTTTCATCATCAGGGTTTTAAGGATGGAACCTTTGCCTTGAAAAGAATCAATTTTCATCATCGGGGTTTTAAGGATGGAACCTTTGCCTCGAAAATAATCAATTTTCATCATCGAGGTTTTAAGGATGGAACCTTTACCTCGAGATCAATCAATCAATCCGAGGTTTTAAGGATAGAACCTTTGCCTCGAGATCAATCAATCAATCCGGGGTTTTAAGGATGGAACCTTTGCCTCGAGATCAATCAATCAATCCGAGGTTTTAAGGATAGAACCTTTGCCTCGAGATCAATCAATCAATCCGAGGTTTTAAGGATGGAACCTTTGCCTCGACATCAATCAATCAATCCGAGGTTTTAAGGATGGAACCTTTGCCTCGACATCAATCAATCAATTCGAGGTTTTAAGGATGGAACCTTTGCCTCGAGATCAATCAATCAATCCGAGGTTTTAAGGATGGAACCTTTGCCTCGAGATCAATCAATCAATCCGGGGTTTTAAGGATGGAACCTTTGCCTCGAGATCAATCAATCAATCCGAGGTTTTAAGGATGGAACCTTTGCCTCGAGATCAATCAATCAATCCGGGGTTTTAAGGATGGAACCTTTGCCTCGAGATCAATTATCAATCCGAGGTTTTAAGGATGGAACCTTTGCCTCGACATCAATCAATCAATTCGAGGTTTTAAGGATGGAACCTTTGCCTCGAGATCAATCAATCAATCCGAGGTTTTAAGGATAGAACCTTTGCCTCGAGATCAATCAATCAATCCGAGGTTTTAAGGATAGAACCTTTGCCTCGAGATCAATCAATCAATCCGGGGTTTTAAGGATGGAACCTTTGCCTCGAGATCAATCAATCAATCCGAGGTTTTAAGGATCGAACCTTTGCCTCGAGATCAATCAATCAATCCGAGGTTTTAAGGATGGAACCTTTGCCTCGAAAACAAATAATCAATCAATCAGTCCATCTTACAACGATAGGAGCTTTCCTATCGTTAGAGGTTCTAAGGACATTTCCTTAACCTAAAACAAACAATCAATCCATCAGTCCATCTTACAACGATAGGAGCTTTCCTATCGTTAGAGGTTCTAAGGACCTTTCCTTAACCTCAAACAAATAATTAATCAATCAGTCCATCTTACAACAATAGGAGCTTTCCTATCGTTAGAGGTTTTAAGGACCTTTCCTTAAACCTTACTGTTTGGGCGGCGAGAACATTCTCAATGCCTACCTAAGCCGGACGAAATTTGGTAACGACTTTGCATACATCATGTCCCATGAAGCATGCAAAGGGGGGCAGCTGTTGACACCCAATTTCGTCCGGGTGTTTTAAAATTTTGAAAAAAATTTTATTAAAAAAAATTAATTTAAAAAAAAAAAATATATTACTATTATTATTAAAAAAAATTTAATTAGTTTAAAATATATTTTTGTTTTGAGAAAATTTGATTTAAAATGATATATGTGTGAATATGTGTATGTTTGAAATAAAATAAAATTTCATGAAAAAATGACAAAAAATTAAAAGTTTGAGGTAAAAATGACAAAATTGAGAAGTTTCGGAAAAAATTGACAAATTCTAAAAGTTCCAGGAGCATTTGGTAGTTTGTCACATAAAATTTTGAGCCTGCCGACGTTTTTGGCTCAAATTGACAGAAAACGACAAAATTGTCAAAATCAGAAGCTTCAGGAACTTATCCTGAGGCTGAGAGACGTAAAGGACTAAAATTGTCATTTTACCAATTTAATAGATAAGTTTGAAATTTTTTATTAATTTATCCATCAACAGTTCAGCTAAACTTCCTCTATAAATAGCCCCCCAAATTTTGTGCTGAACACAGAAAAAAATAGAGAGAAAGCTTAGAGCTCCGTTTAAGAAAAAGGAAAAAAATTAGCCTAGGTCCCTGGCCCTCTTCTCTTCCTCTCCAGAAAACCTAAACCTTCTCTCACTGTTTTTTTTTTTTTCCTCGCGCGCGTCCGCGTTTCCTGGAGGATTAGAAATTTTAGTTCCTAGGTAAAATTCAGCTTTCGCCCTTCATCTTTTCAATTTATTTCTATTGAGTCACTAACCTTTTATTTTATTCTTGCAGAGAATTAATTACTAACTTTACTTTTATATTTTACTTGTTTATTATTATTATCATTATTAACTTTTATTACTGTTGTTATTAACTTACTAACTTACTAACCTTACTAACCTTTTATTATTGTTATAATTGTTATTAACTCACTAACTTACTAACCTTACTAACCTTTTTTTTTATTGCTATTATTGTTATTAACTTACTAACTTTACTAACCTTTTATTATTATTATTGTTACTAATTTACTAACTTTACTAACTTTTATTATTATTGTCATTAATATTAACATCTAACTTTACTAACTCTTGCTAACTTTTATAATTCATGGAAGGTTATGCCTTATATTTATTTATTTTTTAAGTGGATGGTCAAAAAGCCCCACTGTATTTATTTATTTATTATCTTTTAATATTCCTTTATATGTTTACATGTGTTATTTTATGCATTTTTTTATGTCTAAACTAAAATAAAACCTCCCCTTTACTTTACTTTATTTAATTTTCCTTTATGCCAAAACTTTATTTTATGATAAAATTTATTTTACTTATTTGATAATAAAAAATAAATAAATAAGTAAACAGTAACTAATTAAAAGAAGATTCTTTTATGTGAATAATTAACTTTATTCTATTTAAAAATCGTTTTTTTAAAGACAATTATCTTTTATTATTTTGAAACATATGTTTTAATTATTTCTTTAAAGAGAACAAAAAGTTAAACTTTTTATTCTTTTTATTAAAAATTATTTAACAAACATAATTAAATAATTCTAAAAATACAAAAAAAATCAATTCTGTTTTTAAATATATTTCTATAGTAATAATAATTAAAAATTCAAGAAAAACAATAATAAAAATCCAATAAAAATTATGATTTAATTAATAATTAATTAAATAAATAATTAATTAAACTCCATGTCCAAATGATCCGCCAGGATCCATGGCTTGGAAAATATTTTTTAAATAAAGTATATAAAATATATTTTTTTTACATAAAGTATATAAATAAATTTTCTTTTATTATTAAAAAAAATAAAAACTTTGGGATAATATTTTACTTATTTTTTATCCAGTAATATTTTACTTATTTCTTTCAAAATAATAAAAAGATATAACTTTTTGTTTCCTTTATTAAACAAAATAAAATTTTACCCAAATAATTTCAAATAAAGGTAATAAAAATAAACAAGAAAAAAAAGAATTAAATTTTTTTAAATATTTTAGACTTATTAATTAGATGTATTTTTAGACTTATAAATTAGAAAATTATTTTATCAATAAAAAATAACACAAAAAAATAAAATATATAAATATCAAAAACTTTTATTTATTTTTAAAATATGCATATAAATTTTTGGTTTCTTAATTAAATAATTACTTTTGGTTTCTTAATTAAATAATTACTTTTGGTTAATCTTTCATTAAAACAAAATAAAACAAATAAAAATATTAAAACTTTTCTTTTATTTTTGAAATATACATATCAATTTTTGTTTCCTTTATTAAATAAAACTTTGATTAAATAATTATTTTTTTTGTTCACCTTTTATCAAATAAAGTATTAAGACTTTTCTTTTATTTTTTTTGAAATATACATAAATTTTTGGTTTCATTATTAAATAAATGAAATTTTGATTAAATAATTATTTTTTGGCTCACCTTTTTTAAAAATAATTTCCATATCCGGATGATCCGTCAGGATCTACGGTTTGAAAAACATCTACTTTTTAATTAAATTAAATAAATACAAAGATAAAAATCCATATTTACGATATGGATTAATTTATTTAAAATTTTATCAAATTCCGTGTCCGGGTGACTCGGCAGAGTCCATGGTTCGGAATTAAATCTTCCGTGTCCAAATGACTCGGCAGAGTCCATGGTTCGGAAGTATCAAATTTTATATAAATTTAAAAATCCACATCCGATTAATTCAGTTAAAATTTCTAGTTTGAAAATTAACTGAATATTTTCTAAAAGCAAAGCAAAACAAAATTAAAATCAACTAAGGTGCCAATTTTGGGCGCTATAACAAAGTTGTTTTAGCGTAACCGTACTCCCGATCCCCGAACTCTCGCAGACCAATTTTAAGGTGACCAATCGACCTAGGTGAAACAGATTGGTGGCGACTCCCGAAAACCCGACGTTGCCACACCCATGAACTTTTATATAAATAAAGAGCTAATTCCCTCTTTTGGCCAAGTGATTAGGGCAAAAGTTTCTACCCATTAAAAGAGCCACCGATTGGAATAAGGGAGAAGGCCTGTGCATTGATTGATTTTGTTTCTATTGCGTTCATCGATGAAGCCTAAATCAGGTCAGATCTTTTTTTTGTTCCAATTTAATTTGTGTGTTATATGCTCTCATGTACGATCTTGGTATGTTAGAAAAATCAATATGTAGTATCAGAGTCTATTACATGATCATAGAATTCATGGAATTAATTTAGGATTTTTGGATTATATAATTGGTTTTTTTGGTTTTATATGACATGAACATGTTTTGGCCAATTGGGTTTGTAATTGGTGTGTGGATCCTCTTGTTCTCTTAGCTTGTTTTATTTTGTTACCTTTGTTAATAAAACAAAATAAAGAAATCCATGGCAGGCTAAATCAGGCTTAGAACCAGGATCTCTTGCAGATGCATCAGAGAAAAGTGATGGTATGGCTGGTCATATCAAGATCTGCAATCAGTAGCATCGCTGCTCTGGCTTGGTTCCAGGAAAGCCCAAACATGGATGACGATTGTTGTAGAGAAATAACCCACCAATGTTGTACATGGGGTTGTTTTTTGGGCAATTTCATTGCCATTTGTTAGTGCAAACATGAAAGAGGAGCATTGTTTTTTAAAATTCATTATGATTTTAGGGTTGAAATCGGCTATTGCTAATTAAATAAAAAAAAAAAGGGGTTCGAAAGTTATAGAATGAATCAGGGAAGATGATGAATGAATTTTAGGGTTTGTGGCCCAATTGCATGATTGTCATCCATGATTTGGTTTTGTGACAAATTAAACCTTAGGTTTTATTTTCAGTCAATTATATATTGGATGCTGGCTGTAATTGTTTGATAGCTATTAAGTTTTTCTACTTTACACATTCCAGTCTCTGGACTTTCATAATGAATCCTGAAGCTGCTGATTTTATCAAGTGACCTCAAACCTTTAATTAAAGCCACATTAAAATTTATTTTCGTGCAATAACGGTAAAATTCACTTTAATTGATGAGACACATTTGGTCATGGTGCGTCATAAAGATAAATTAAAGTGGATATGCATAATTAATATATATTTTTTAAATAGATCAAAGGACACAAATAAATACAGGAACATATGACTAGGGAAAAATTTAAGTGAATTAATTCTCCCATTTTGTAAAGTCATAGGAAAATTAAAATTGAGCCATGTGATTATCGTTGATTGGGAAGATAACATAAGGAATATCCTGTTGTAGGAGGGTTTTATAAGCTCCATTGAATTGTTGCCACCAAAGTGGTTGATTTGATGGGTCTTATGAAATTATGTTCTTGCATTATTAAAGATGTATTTGGATTGAGTGCATGGTTATTCTGCCTAAAGATGTTGACTATGCAAGAAGTTTAGAGATGAGACACATGTGACATATGATTAAGGATTGACTTGTCTAAGCTGTCTATGCACCCAAAGGTGGTAGATTAGTGAGGATAAGAAAAGTTCCTTGAATCGTCACTATGTGTGAAAATTTAAGATTGCATGTTATGAATTCTGCCCAAATGTGTTTTCATAAAGATGTGCTTGAATTCTCAATATTGATGTTATTTGTGGTTTTAGGTATCATGGTTACCTTACAAATTATTGATGTTTACATTTGCTTGATCTTTTCAGTCATTTTTTCAGTTAACAACAACTTGGTTACCATTGCGTTGTTGACTAACTCCAACTTTAAAACTTGGAAGCAAGATATAGAATTTGCTCTTGAGATAGTAGATGTGAATTTAGCCATGATCAATGATAAGCCTACAAATCTTACTGCCACGAATAGTGATGAGGAGAATAGGGCTTATACAGCTTGGGAGAAATCAAACTACATGTGCTATCTCTAGACAAAGATATCCATTCCTGAACACCTGCTTAGTGGTCTTTCTAAAACTAATGTAGCAAAGAATTTCCTTAATGCTGTGTTCCAGAGGTATATAGTGTCCTCTAATGCCAAAATAGGTACCCTCCTAAAGGAACTTTACTCCTCGAAGTATAATGGAGTAAGTGGTGTTAGGGAGTACATCATTAAGATAGTCTACATTTAGAGTAGACTCAAAGCGCTCAACATTATCATCCCTGATGCATGTATTGTGCATTAAGCACCAAAATACCCTTCATGTAGAGTATGTGCTTCGTCTCACTACTTAAAACTCTTAGGATGAGACTTTGGTGGTTAATGAAAGTGCATCACTGAAGAGGAGAAGCTCAAGAGTGACAAGTCCCAAATTGCCTTATTTGTATCAAGTAAACATAACAAGAAGAAGGGTAAGAAGCCTAATTCTAATGCTCCTAAGAATATTCAAGCTTAGGCTAATGGTCAGGCTAGAGGAGTAAGTGGACCAAATGTAGTGCTTGAGAAGAAACAAAAAAAATGTTTCTTTTGCAGGAAAAGAGGTCATTTTAAAATGATTGTCCTAACTTTAAAGTTTGGTTGGCTAAGAATAGGCATAAAGGTAATGACTATTTGGCTTTTGTTTTACATGAATCCAATTTGGCTATGCCCTATCCAGTTCTTAGTGGCTAGTTAGCGGAGCAACTACTCATGTTGCTTTTACTTTATAAAGCTTTATAAGCAAGAGAAAACCAAATAAAAATGAGTCAAAGCTGATTGTTGGCAATAATAAAGACATGGACATGGAGTTCATAGGAGTTATGTGTCAAAATTTAGATACTGGATTTAGACTTATTTTGAATAACACATTCTATGTACTATCTTTTAGACGGAATTTGGTCTTAGTTTCCATGTTAAACAAGGATGGCTATATTTTTAAGATTAAGGATGATTTTATTAAATTACTCTTTGACTTAAAGTATGTTGGTAGTTGTTATTTGTCCTTTGGCCCATATAGATTGTGTTGACTCCAAATGATATCTATGTTATCTCATATAATGTTGAGAAAGCTATTGCTAAAAGGCCTCTTATAAAGGAAAAATCTTTCATGTTGTGGCATAAAAAGTTTGGCCACATCTCTAGGGAAAGAGTAGAAATGTTGATAAAGGAAAGTATCCTACCTATTATTGACTTTAGTGACGTAAAGACATGTGTTGATTGTTGTAGAGGCAAGTTAACCAAGATTAAGAAAAATGGAGCTACATATAGCTCGAATATCTTGGAAGTGATTCACACTGATATAAGTGGACTCACATACAGTTTATAACTTTAAATATTTCATCATTTTTATTGATAACTATTCCCATTATGGTTATTTGTACTTGATTAAGGAAAAATCTGAAGCTCTTGACAAGTTCAAGATTTTCAAGACTGAAGTTAAGAAACAATTAAGAAAAGTTATCAAGATTATGAGATCTAATTAAGGAGGTGAGTACTATGGCAAATATGGGGACAATGGATAAATTAAAGGTCTGTTTTGCCTGATAATTAAAAAGTTGTGGAATAGTGGCTTAGTTCATTATGCCAGGTAGTCCTGAATAAAATGGTGTGCTTAAAAGGTGGAATCACACCTTAAAGGACATGATGATGAACATCCAAAGTAGGATAAATTTACCTGACTTTGTTTGGGGTAAGGCTATCAAGATAGCCTTATATATCCTCTATTGAGTACCTAGTAAGTCGGTGCAAAAGACACCATTAGAGTTATAGACTGATAGAAAACTCAGCTTGAATCACTTTTGAGTTTGGGACTATCATACTGAAGTGACATTGTATGATCCCAAGGTAAATAAATTGTAACCTTGTTCTACTCGTTGCTATTTTGTCGGTTATCCTGAACATTTTAAAAGGCATAGATTTTATCGTAGAGATAAAGGTTCTAGAATTGTGAAATCACAAACAGCTAAATTTTCGAAGCATAATGTAGCCGATAAAATAGATCACTTTACGACCATAAAGAAGGATGTGCAAGCTAGCACCATTTGTGTTCCTCCACCTATACAATAAAAGACTGTAGATCCTTTACCTGTGTTTGCTTTAGTGGGGGCAAGGACCATTGCAACCACCGGTTGAAGAGGTTCATTGAAGAGGTTCCTGTGGCATAGGATGCGGTAGCAAATGTTCCACTTAGACGGTTTACTAGGAAAAGAAGTTCTACTATATCTTTTGGTTATGTGGTCTATCTTAGAGATAGTGATTATGACATTGGTCATATAATTGATCAAGTGACATTTAAGGAGGCTATATCTAGTCCTCAAAAGAATCTATGGTAGAATGCAATAAAGGATAAGATGTAATCCACGCAACACAATCAAGTGTGGGAGCTTGTTAAACTACCTAAGGGTTATAAACCCATTGATAACAAATAGCTGTTTAAAAGTAAAAGGGAGCCTGGCAGAAAGTTTAAGAGGTTTAAATTTAGACTGGTTGCCAAAGGATACACTTAGAGAGAAAGAATTGACTATGTTGATTTATTTTCTCTTGTATCCTCTAAAGACTCTTTTTAAGTCATTATGGCACTTCTAGCTCATTATGATTTTGAGTTACACTAGATGGATGTTAAAATCATCTTCCTAAATAAGAACCCGAAAGAAGAAGTCTACATGGAAGAGCCTGAAGGTTTAAGGTAGCTGATAAAGATCATATGGTATGTATACTGTTAAAATATATTTATGGTTTGAAGCAAGCTTCTCATCAGTGGTACCTAAAGTTTGATGAGGTAATTGCCATATTTGATTTTAAATGGAAAACAAAGTTGATAGATGCATATATCACAAGGTTAGTGAGAGCAAAATTATCTTTTTGGTCCTTATGTGGGTGATATTTTGCTCGTAACGAATAACCTAGGCATGCTGCATGAGATTAAATAGTTTTTGTCTAGACAATTTGACATGAAGGATCTTGGTGAAGCATATTTTGTTCTTGGAATTGAAATCCACAAGGACAGACCTTGAAACTTGTTGGGTCTCTCTAAAAAATCATATATTGAATGTATATTAAAGTGATTTAATATGCATGACTATAAACCTTGGAATGTACTAATTACTACGAGTGAAAACTTGAGCTTGGTATAATGTCCTAGGAATGATTGTGAGAAAGAATCCATGAGGGTTGTGCCATATGCTATGTTGTTGGGAGCCTGATGTATGCTCAGGTTTGCACTAGGCCAAATATCATATTTGCAGTAGGTCTCCTAGGAAGATATTTATCTAATCCTGAGCTTGACCATTAGGTTGCTATAAAGAAAGTCCTGAAGTACTTAAAAGGGAACCAAAGACTATATGTTGACCTATAAAAAATTGAGAATTTTGAGCTGGTTGGTTATACTAATTTTGACTATGTTGGCTGCAAAGATGATATAAAGTCCACATCAGGGTATATTTTCATATTGCCAGGTCGTGCAGTTTCATGGAAAAGTGTTAAATGTACACTTGTGACCTCTTCTACCATACATGCTAAGTACATAGCATGTTTTGGAACTTCCACACAAGTCGTATGGTTGTTGAATCTCATCACTAAGATGTCTATTGTAAATTCCATTGCTAAGCCCATTTGACTTTATTGTGATAAACTTGCAGTGGTATTGTTTTGCAAGAATAATAGAAACATTTATGGGGTTGAGCATTTGGATGTCAAATATCTGACTATTAAGGAGCAAGTAAGAAAAAGTGAAATTGATATAGAGCACATTGGGATTGACTATATGATTGCTGACCCTCTAGCCAAAGGACTTTGCCCTGAAAGTTTTAAGGGTCATGTTACTAATATGAGATTAGTAGAGTCTTTTGATCTGTTTGGCTAGTGGGAGTCATATGTGGTTGCTCTATTACTTTGTTTTTAGTACACATTTGACTCGTGTAATTTTTTAGACATTTTATAATACATGATGTTTTCAGTCATAAAGTTTCTTCCTTATAAAACGTTATAAAGTTTTAGAATGAGTGTCAATCTTAAGCAATGGCCTGGGGCATTACTGGTTGTGGCCTTATAATTGTATGTCTTGTGTGACACATAAAGGGTAATCTCGAGATGCATAAAGTTAGAAATACATACAAGCTCGATGATAAGCAATAAAGGATTTCTCATGTGTGCATGTGTTGCTTAAGGAGAGAAATCAGTGAGACTGACAAGTAAATAACAACGCAATTAGATCATGAAGTGAAGGTTGTTGTCACTTGTCAAACTTCCACATCATGTTCATGTCGATGAAGTGTATTAATGTGTGTGACCATGGAAGGTTTTGCACTATTGAGTAATGCAATTGTCATCACGGTTTGTCATTAAGAGCCTTAATAGATGAAATGGTATCTGGAGTTGTTTTATGACCAATTGTTTTTAAATAGCACACACATAAAGTTTTTCAATTGTCTTAATCCGATAAAATAGTTTTGTTTTCAAAATAATTGACAATTAATATGCCAAAGTGGGAGAATTTTGGAATTTTCTTATATATGGGCTATATTAATTGTTTGTGTTTTACTTGATCGGATTATGAATTGAAATTGGTCAAATGAAAGGGCCTATATGGTAATTGATCTAAAGAAAAACTAGTGACTTCAATTATGATAAAATATGTGAGTTTATTTAAGTGTGGGCTAATAGAGTTTATGTGGCTAATAATAGGTAGGCCCATGAACTTCTAATAAATAAAGAGTTAGGTTTCTCCTTTAGCCAAGTGATTAGGGCAAAAATTTCCACCTATTGAAAGAGTCACTGATTAGAATAAGAGAGAAGACCTGTGCATTCATCGATCTTGTTTCCGTTGCATCCATTGATGAAGCCTAAATCAAGTCAGATCTTTTATTTGTTTTAATTTAATTTGTATGTTCTATGCTTTTATATATGATCTTGGTATGCTAGAAAAATCAATAGCTACCATGGCCACGGCGAAATTGAGCAGTGACAAGTGAAGGGATTTGTTAATTTGGCCATGAGGTCGGTCGGTGTTTGGAGCGAGATTGAAGAAGAAATCGAGATCATATAGATCCGAGAAGAGTGAAGGCTGAGATAGAAAGGACACATTGAGAAATAATAATTTTGAAAGAGGGTAAAGGAATAACTTTACCTCTAGGGAGTATGAAAGATACGGAGCATCCCAGACTCACGTATTTTTCTTTGGTCATGAATATAATAATTATCCTTAAAATATTGCCCATATTGAGCCTTCTTTGAAGTTTGTAGTAGAAATTGGTGATATTATTCGAACAAAACCGTAATGATAAATATGGCCGATAGACAAAAGGCTAGATGGCTATACGAAAGCATAGATATTTTTCCATAAAGAATATTATAGATTTTCTTATTGTTTACAATGTCACAACCGTCCTATATATACAAAGAACGAAGTAAACCTAAATATGCACAACAACAAGCACAATCCTAATTGTAACTGCAACATCCAAATCTGAAGGCTGTTTTTGTCCCTTAACCCAATTAATTATCACCACGCTTACGTAAATATAGAGAAAGAGATAACTGCAAATCAACAAATGTACCGTATAGGTATATATATAGCATCCGTATTTGGACGTACGTGTGTGTATATATACGCGTATATATATGTGCTGATTGTCATACGAAGACCATGCTATTATCGATTTCGAATCTTATATCGTCGTCCAAGTTGGAGGCGACCCCACCCTGGCACAAGCTGCTATCTTCCATGTTCATGTCCCATAAGAATCCGAAGTGGTCAGGCTCGGCCTTAGAGCTGATCTCGGGCGGATTATTATTGGTGTTCATGTTCTTGTTGAATTCCTGGTGATCAGAACACTGAAGTAGATTTAGAAAGCTCTGGTTCTGGTTCTGGTGCTGGAGAGGGGAAGTTGTGGACAAGGAGCTGAACTGGCGATGGTAAACGCAGCTGGGCTGTTGTTGGTCGGTTATCGGAGAAGGAGAGCTCCCACATGTGTGCTCGAACATGAGTTGGCGATCATGAGAATTGGTCAGCTTCATCGAATCATCTCCCTTGCTCTTGTGAAATACCCTACACAATACCCAGTCCTCCTGCAATCCCGGCCCCCCCAACACAGAAACCAAAACAAGACACGTATTAGCTAAGGTTTTCAGGTACTGATTAGTAAATTTAATTTGATGGCTCAATAATCATAAACAACAATCATACACATATTAATTATATGTATACATACGTGAGGCTCAGAAATATTGTAATTCGTATATATACCCCTTTTTTATTGGCCAAAAATATTTATTAACAAATAAAAAGAGTTGTATTCATAAAATATCTTTTGTCTTGCCTTTTTTAAAAAACAAAAAAGAAAAGAAACGAAAGAGTTACGGAAGCAAGCTACCCACGAAGAAAGGATAGGAACGAGAAGTCCCAACAAAAATCCGCTCATAGCCAACTCAAATGACAGTAAAATACAACTCCAGTTGGTATCTTCTCATGAGAAAAAGAAAAAAAACAAAACAGAATATTAATTTATATCCACGGTACTAACATACTAGATAAATTACATCTACATTAATTTGTATATAAGATCATAAAACTTGTCATTCTTATATAGTGTTCACATTAGGAATTATATATGTTCATACTTGAGAGAGATATTGTACGTACTACTTGGTATAAGTTCAGATTAACATTTATCAGTTAACATTTTTTTTGTTTTTTCTTTTTAGTATTAATATATATGATTTACTTTAATGAACAGCACCTGTTGGAAGTAGTAGAATATCATAAGTTGTATTTATAAAAGCTTGTTAATTGATTAGGTTCAATGGATGCGTATAAGTATTAATTGTCCAACATGTACTGGCAATATAATTTTTTGTGTCCATATGTAATGCCTTAAATTATGAGGACAATCTCAGCTATTATTGAAACTATTAACGCGAAGTTCTTAACTAATTAAAAATCACCTCACGGTATAGAAGTATACGCACTAGTCTGATAAATAAAGGTATATGTATAAAGCAGAGAGCCCGCAAATCACAATCATAAAGGTCATAAAGTAAACTTTGGCACAAAAGTTATTCAAAACAATTCTAATTAATAAGAGTGAAAATCTATAAGAACAACTACTGATTGCACAAAAAAGCAACAAAATCATATATATTTAAAAAATGAAACATAGCTTTGACAAAAAATAATATTTAGGATTAACTTTTTTTGAATAGTTATATATCTAGTCTTTTGCACATTATTTTACTGCATAATATTTTTTCCATAAAATATTTTACGTCAGAATTCATCCTATTGACGCTCTCTCTCTCTCCCTCTCTCTCTACCCTATGTGTATACACACACACATCCATCTAGAGACATAAAATTGATATTTTCAAAACCGAGTGACAATAGTCAAAAGCCTATTGATTCACCACTACGGAGAGAAAGCAAACGATAAATAAAATGTGGTAGCGGATGTTCAAGAGAAATGGAGCAGGCGGCTAGACGAAATATGGACAAGAGAGAAGACTAAACACGATAGCCAGCTAGTAAGCTCACGAATTATTAATTGCTCCATCTTTTCTAAATTTTTTGCACCATTATTTTTTAGTAATTAGTAAAATAATTTTTTATTTTTAACATTTTAGTATATAAATAAAAAAAATTTATATATGAATAATAAATCAAGATATATAGTTTCTAAATATATTTTTTTATTTTTTCTAACAAATAATAATATAAATAAATTCAAATTAAAATAGTTAAAAAAGTTCAATAAAGTAAAGAAATTAGGACGGAGGCAGTAATTTGTAGGCTGCAACAGTCAATTTTCATTCGCTGCCTCACTTTCACCGCTTGTAACATGATCGCTCTATTTGTATGGCAACACACTCACACACATTTTATGCAGAGGTAGAACTAATGTATAATTTGGGTTGCTCATCGACTATCCTAAAAATTTGATTTCATTTTATGTATATAACACCAAAGATTCACACATTATTGAAAATTAGAACAATTTTTAGTCTTGATTGCCCCATCTTCTTATTACACTGGCTTTAATATGTTATTTGTTTTTAATTTTTGTGCTCCACTCCACCACACAATATTAAACTCATTTTTTCAATGCATGCATTTAATTGTTTATCTTGGTTTAGTTTAGTGGTTTCTTCTTATCATACATAAACACACTTTTTTTTTTTTTCATTTTCTTTTGAAAGAACAACATAGTCTTCTGAAATCTTGATTTTGAATAAATAAAACATTGTATTTGTTTTTGGACTAATTAACTTTTTTTTTTTAGAAACTAACTTCCACCTAGTCCTTTTGCTTATTTAAACTGCAATATTTTCATTTTTTTATTTACAGTCAATTTCATTTGAAAAGTAATACTATAAATCTAATAATCAATTTAATTGATAGTATATTTTATAAATTTGTTACAATTTTATGAACTTTTTTACTCACACTGCCTAATAAAGAGAAAAATTAATAAACATTCATAAATTTTTATATAAGATATTTTAAAAGTGGTTTCCATGTTTTTTAAAGTATGAGGTTTAATAAGCATATTTTAGTGATAGAGGACTAAATTCACAATCATACCAATTTTTAAATTTTTTTTAAAAAAATTTGTGAGCACTAAAAAGTAAAAACCGAATTCATCAATTTTAGTTTTCTTTTTTTTTTGAGCTGCAACCAAGAATATATTAATAAACAAAAAGAGCAAGTAGTAGAAGAAGGAGCTAGCCAACAGGTAGACTCAACATCAAAACAACTGTGCAACAAAGAACCAAAAACAGTTTACTTATATGAAAATAGTTCCATAGACAGTTTCAACATTGGCTCACTCTATCACAAATTTCTAGTTCCACGACTGCACACTCACATTAAAAAAAAAGAAAAAGAAAAAGCAGAGTTAAAGAAATTAAGAACGTACCTTAGGAGGCATGTGTGGGGTCTCCAGGCGAAACTCGTGCATGATCCACCCCGTTTTGATCCCGTTCGGGGCTCTATTCCGGTAGAACACCAGCGTCTTCCTCATCCCTATTACCTCCTTTGTCATCGGGTCCACCACCGTCCGATCCTTCCCCGTCGCCTTCCAGTACCCAGATGTTGTCGCTCGATTCGTCCGGAACCCTGTTGCATATTTTCGGTCGCGGAAGCTAAAGAAGTACCACTCGTTTGTGTTTAGCTTTGCCACCTCTACAAAAAAAGAACAAAAAAAGAAAAAAAAATCACAAAACCTTTAATATAATTTTTAACTCATATGTATGATACTAGCTTCACATTAGAAATTCACGATATAAAGTAGACCAAAAAAAAAAAAAGATATCGCAAGATCATATATAATGGTACGAAATTCAGGACAAGAAAGGGATTTAAATTTTTTAAAAAGCGAAACAAGCTTGCAGCCCTTTGGTTTAAAATATTCTTGCACCTTAATCTGGACATTACTTTTTAGTAATCTATAATAAAGTTACATCATGGGGTGATATGATCATATAGATGTAATGACATATTTTACTTTCGGGAGATTTTTTTTAAATGTGAAAAAGGTTTAAGGAAATAATAATCTTCGTTAACTTTTTTGCACTGAATTGCTTGAACTACTAGCTTGTGACCATGGAGAGAGAAAGAGAGGGAGCGTGTGTGTTGGGACGTCTGCATCAAGTGAATTGAGTAATTATGCGTTAAGGCCGTGTTTGGCAATACATGTTAGGAAGAACGAACTAATGACGAACCGACAAGAGCTATTAATATTGTTCTTTGCCTTGAACGAACAGTTAAAAGCGACAGCCAGCGGTTTGGAAGCTAGTATAGTAACTAGCTTTATCTTCATATATATTCTTGGTAATAAACATTGCATGGAGAGAATAATTCAATTGATCTTTAAACAACAGCATCAAATAAGAAGAAGAAGAATTGAAGAATTATCTAGAGAAGAAATACATAATTATTAGGTATAGAGAAATAAAAAGAGTAAGAATCCTATGTGTTTGCATGTTACGTAAAAGGCTTGTTTCTAATTTTGTTTAGATATAATTGAAAGAATCTTGGGGGTGAAGCCTCTGAAAAAGTACAAAGATTTAGGGCGCGTTATTATCTAGGAAAAGAGCAGCCGCAAGTTAAGGAAGTTTTGGAAGCTCGACAAAGGAAACAAAAAGTGGCCTTCTATTTCGAGTTTCCTTTAATTTTCTACCACCTCATCACATGTCGGCCTCTAAACTCTAGACCAAACCATCTAGCTGCTCCAAACAATAATCATTTAATTCTACTGCTACTATACGCTCTACCTATACTTGGAGAAGAAGAAGACGAAAAAATAATATAGCTACTTAATTTAAAGAAACCAGAAAAAAAAAAGAAGAGAAATTAAAGAAAGAGGAATTCCCTATTGATGTTAGTTAATCCAAAAAAAAAAGAAAAACTAACTGAAGATGAATAGAAAGGAGAAAAGACAAGCTATAAAACCCTACATGATGACTTAGCCAAGAAGTAGGCTATACCATTCAAGCGAAACTGCGTAGCAGTTTCACAAGTTGGCATGAGCAAGTATTCCTAGCCGTGTGTGTGTGTGTGTATGTTAGAAACGTACGTTGTAAACCACAGGTATATACACACATAAATAAGAGAAGAAGAAGAAGAAGAAGAGGAAGAAGGAGGAGGAGGCATATAAGGATATGTACAAAATATAGAGCCAGCACTGTAATTAATTAAGAGAAAGAATATATATATATATATGTATGTATGTATATATATATATGTTTCTCTGTCTATCTGTCTTTCTCTCTGACAGAGGCAAGAGATGAGAAGTAAACATGTTTGGTTGTCTGCTGAAACAGCTAGCTCATCATCGTGCCTGCCTGCCTGCCTTTAATTCATACCAGAAATCACTATTCATCATTTTCCCTTATCGTATATTGCCCACGTATGTATTTGCTTCTCACGACAAAAACAACTCATTTATGAACTACTTCATATATACTTATTTATATACTTCTCAAACAAAGAAGATCAAACATATATATAACTCGGTAAAGTTTTATATATATCGGGAGCAAGTTCCCAAGAAAGCAGTCGAGTTTCCAGCAAAATCTGAGAAACAGTTAATGAATAAACAGAAGCTCGATGGATCGAGGAAAAAACGTACCAGGAAGCTGCCATGGCTCACAAGTATGGAGATCGATTTCGACCAGGGTACCCTTCAAGACCTCCTGGTTGGCGATCTTATTGTAGAGATAATGGCAAACCAACTCCTCGTCGCTGGGATAAAACTTGAAGCCCGGAGGCAGGGTAGCTCCAATGTCTCTCAACCCCATCATATACAAGAAAGCGGAAGCGGTCGGTGGATTTTTTTTTCTTTTATCTTTCTTTCTTTTCCCGATTCCCTCAAATTCAATGGCGAAATAGCGAGAATATATTTCTAATACTATATAGGGATTAAATGTATGTGTGTGTGTGTGTGTCTCTCTCTCTCTCTATATTGCAAGTGAGAATATATAGAATATATCGAGGATGGAATATGTGAAGCTGGGACAGAGGTTGTGGGTGGTGTATATATAGATGTACATGAAGATATATTTATTTATAGTTAGGACGCAAGCGGCCGGCTTGCCCAATTATAATTTTTCTTTTTATTTTTAATCCTTATTTGCTCTTGTACTAATAATAATAATAATATGGCAGCCTGTGCTGCAGGACATGCTTGTGTCACTAGTTAGTTATAGGTGGGAAGGTTCAAGAAAAGTAGAAAAGAAAATTATATAATGTTAGGTTTACATAATTTTTCTATGAAATGAAATTTTATTTATATAGTGAGTTATTATCATCATATTAGCTTTTTTAATTTCTAATTTAATTCACCGCTATTTATACAGCATCAATTAAACTCTTAAATATAACTCTTTATACAAAATAACTTTTATGAAATATTTTCACATTGTCTAAGATTTTTCAAAAAGATAAAACCAAATGAAGCTACAAGAAACCTTGTTTGTGGGGACGTCGACTGCTCCAAGGGGCAGACGATGCATGCAATTGCACTATTATAGTATATTGTTAATATCCGGACAAAACATCCCTACTTTTTTTTTTTGTTAGAGAAACCCTCCAAAACACCCCTTTTTATCCCTCAACAACTTTGTTTCTTTCATTACTTAACCAACTCATTATTTACTCTAATTAATTATAAGTGTACACCCTTAATTAATTAATTAATTCTACTTTTGTATTTTTGCTGTAAGTATATAAGCAATTAGATAGAGTTAGCATGCGCATAATTATACATAAAAGAATCAAACGAATGGATAACGATCATATGAACTCACGCGTTCAAATATGTTGGAACTTGCACTCACACTATAACAAGGTGAACCGAGGGCAGCCATTTCTCTTGAGATCGAATATGCGGTACAACATTTATAGAAGTAAACACTCATAAAATACTGAGCAATGTATGAGCATGCATGTATATAATGTATCATGGTGATACCCATATTCAAGAAATCAAGCCCCTACATATATTTTTGGTCTTTTACGCCCACCAGAACCATTAGGCCCAAACAGAATCAAGGGCTATAAAGATTCATTAACCTCACAGTCCTTTATATATCCCTTAAGATATAAGCATCAAGTAGTTCCTATAGGGTTATAGGTGTCTTTGATCTGGTAGCTACTAGGTTGCAGAGAGCAATCGTCTCATCTAACGATCCTAAATCCATTGGGCATAACCTTTGAAAAGTGTATATAAATGCTGTCACCAATCAATTTGTGATATGAGATTATTTTCTTGATATTTATTGTCATTGTTCATTTATGAGGTATGAGATTGTTTCCTTAATATTTATACATCTTATGATTCATTTTGACTTAAGTATCAGAGTGTTTCTACGTGACCCATACTCCCACCTTATGCTGTGACAAGACCTTCACCAAACGCATTCTCAAGTGTGATATTGAAAATTATTCATCATCAATACACTAATACAATAATTAGTAAACTGTTTAATATTTTGTATAATGTTCAAAATATTTCGTAGATCGTCAAATATTTCATACCTAAGTATTAGCTACTGTTCAATTCCTCTACTCTCTTAATTCTCTAAAGAAATACCTTTATATTCTTAATTATATAAGATTAAAATTTTACTGGCCAGTAGTATTTAGTTACTAGTAATCAACAAATCAGAAGAACTAAGAGCTGATATACGTAATGAGCTAATTAATCGTATGAAAGTAGTGCTGGCATATTCTTTTAATTATAAGGCCAGATTTAACCAAAATCAAGGTGGTACACTTATTTTTAGTTCTTCCTATGTGGATCTAATAATATAAATAATTGGTAGGTTGGACCATTTCAAGGGGAGGGACCCATCATCATCCCCAATAGACTGCCCTGAAAGCATATGTCTCCAAAGCACGTGAACCATTTGATTGATCAAAAGATGGCTCTACAGCAAAGACAGCTCAAGCAAAAAATTAAAAAGATCTCAACCAATATAGCTGGAAAATACTTAAACATTAACAATTTCTTATCAGAAAAACGGCAAAAAAAAATTAAAAAAAAAAACAAAATAAAAAAAGAGCATGCTGATCATGAACTGGAGGGAGTCCCACCTGTTCAATTCTCATCACATAAGAAAAATTTTGGATGGACTCGTCGGTGGGCCCGAAGATTTGTCTTTCTTTGGGCCCCACTAATGATGAAGGCCCATCATGCATATAGAGTATAGACAGCGGAAGGCGGTCCATCATCGAATATACACAAATATACATACATATTATCGGTTCACAATTAATCATCAGCTCAATTATCCTCACTAATCTTAACTAGGGATTGATTATAGTCTGGGATGGGCTTAATCAAGAGAGTGTTAAGAGCTAGCGAGGGGGGGAGGCAATAATAATGTAAAAGTGGACAAAAGCATATTTGTCATAACACATATCATCTGATGATAATAATTAGGGATAGTATATCGGAGATGATGACTGGACTGGGGTCGCCTCCTTTTGGGAACACAAATTGATATCCAAATAATGGAGCTCAAGCTTCACCACCTGACGCTGACAGAAAAGCCTTGAGATCTAACATTTTTCTCCCGCGAAAAGTCCATCCTGCCCTCGGCGTTTCTGACTGGGATAACTTGCGCAGCAGGCTAGCTCCTCGATGAGATGGCGGGTCATATTCGGTATTAGTAGATAACGATACATCTTCTTGCACAACAATTCTGCCTATTATTACCTCATCACATCACACATATATATGTTTGAAACAATAGGCCGGGTATATATATATATATATATATATATATTTATGTATAACATTTAAGTTGATTTAAATAAAATAAATTATTTAAAAGAATTATTTCTAAGTTTTGCCGGATAGAATACTAGCTAGTGCTCCTTTTTGTACCAAAACGAACTGTCCCACTAGTATATTTTCCATATATGCTTCCATTTTTAGTTGTCATCCCACTTTTTATAGGCCTACATATGTGCCTCCTACAACTTAAAACGCGCAATTATATATCCGTATTTATTATAAAAAAATAATTTCGTTCTTTTATTTTGATACCCGCATGTGATTAATTAGCATGACCAACGCACAGAGATATGTATCAAATAAGTGATAAGGTTGGAATCTTACTCAGTTTCCTTCATAAAAGTTTTTCTTTTCCCCTTAATGTGAATCAAGGAGTATTCTCCAATTGTTTTTTTTACTCCAAATTATAATGTAAGAGATATTTACATTAAGAGAAATCCTATTAATGGGTCTAGTCTATATCTCATCTGATCCAATTAATCTAAACTTACCCTTCGGCTGCAAAAAGAAAAAAATATCTTACATAAATCAAGATTTGAATTTTATAGAGCATGGGTTTTGGTGAGCATTAGGCATCAAAGCCGCACAAGACTTTGGACCAAACTGAGGACGTCTTTTTTACTTTGACCACTTGTGTTGGCATTAAAAGATTATTGGGTAATTACAATTTATCTCTTGAAGTTTAGGTAAAATTACACTTTGCTATTTTTGTTTTAAAAATATACACTTTGTCCCTTACCTTTTTAATATAATCCAGTAGAAACTTCTGAAATTTTAATTTAAACATTACATAGTTATCTTCCAACAATTTTAATCTGTATGGTATTTTTTTATAGTTAATACACATTTTAAATTATCAGTTTTTTCTATCTATATTTCTTTTAGTTTTTAAAACAGTATTTTTTTAATATCAATTAATTATAAAAAAAAATACTAACAACCATACAATCTAAATTAAGATTTCATAAATTTTTATTGGACTGTATTAATTAAAAAGGCATGGGATAAAATGTATATTTTTTAAACAAGAGAGATAAAGTGTAATTTCACCTAAACCTTAGGGTGCAAATTGTAATTAATCCAAAGACTATTGATTCAATACACAGTCTAAAACATGTAACGCGTATATGTTTCGTTTTCCTTTATTCATATACAATTTTAGTGCCGAAGAATGTGATATTCCGAAACCGGCATTTGAAGTGAGATACCAAAGTCTTTAATTATTCACATGTCCAAGGTGGCTCGGCCTCCAACCTTTTCCACATCCAATCCATTATTACCCAAAAAATATAATAGGATAAAAAGTGAATACTGATCCCGCCGTTCTGAGAGGATAATAGCACATCAAGCAAATTAAACATTAATTAATTTGACCAATTAATTAAGGTGAATCATATGAATTCAGATGCCAAGTAATTACAAAATATTTTAAATTTTGGATGAGTCGTGTACTTGATATTACGTAATTACAAACTACGTTTTTGTATATTTACTTTTGTAGAAAGGGTTATAACTTTAAAACCATATATTCTTCGTCAAACGCTACTTGTTAAAAAGAAATGATAAGGAGTAATATTGTACAAGTAATAGTAATATTATAAGCCTATATATAGTCGTCGGTCTCTTTTATACAAAGGAATGTATATTCGGATCAATAATTTCTTTTTTAGCTGATATGGAATACGCGCGGATCATTATTAATGATTAAGAAAGAACAAACATAATTAATGTTAGAAGAAGCACGTACGGGTCCATGTAACTAACAGTGATTAGGAAATTAGGAAGAAAAAGGCAAAGAAATTGAATGCAAGTGAAAGTCAAAGGAGGTCATCGACGTTTCAAATTGAAGAGGTTTTAGATTCGAAGCAAATCGGATCGGACACGAACTTAATAAATGCCATCCAATAATTGGAATATGAATTTAAATATCCAGGAAGGATTAATTAAGCCTAAATTCACGGGACGTCGAAGGCGCCGGAAAACATGTGATCCACAGACAAGGTTACACGTCAGAGAAGGGAGATGACGTACAAATTATTCTAACTTAAACCACAGTTGCTGGCCCATTGAACTATCCTCAAAATGTATATACAGAAAATACAGATATTCTGTTTTTATTTTTATTTTTATTTTTACCTGAAACAAAAATACAGATCTTCCAGAGATTCAGCATTAAGTTATTATGTGTTCCTATAAACATATAAAATTACATAAATAATATAAAATTCGCGTCAATTTGTATGGACAGCTATGTAATTTTTTTTATCCATCTACAATAATATGAACATCTATATATATTTATCGCTATGAATATATTAAAGCCTCACATGCTACCTTCGTTATTGCCGTTTGGAAAATTTGATGTGGACGAAATGAGCTCATTAATTCTCAGGTCTAAAGAGTTTTTGGTTGATGCTATTTTTATCAAATCCGATCATCATCTTTGTAACAGATGAGCTAAATTAAGAGATAACTGGTATCAGCAGTTTCATGAACCGTTTTCAGCAATAACTAAAGGTCTTCTTTAGTGAGGGTGGTTTTGTTTTGTAGATAATGGTGTAGTTTTTGTATTTAGGAGCTTGTCTGGAGGGTATTGTAAAGTTTGGCTGGTAATCTGCTGGAATAAAATTGTGTAGTTTTATACATTCATTAGTAAAGTTTTGATTGCCGTTAAAAAAAAATGCATTCGACAAGAATTTATGTGATTTTAATACCTAAACAATAAAAATAATGGAAGAGTAATTTACGTTATATCATATTTTTCTGAGACACTAAGCTTACCAAAAAAATCTTCTGAGGTCGGGATCCCCATATGTTTGGTAAAGTGGTAAAGTGGACACCGGGAAAAGTGAGGTTAGGGTTCAACTCTCACTTCATCCATTTTTCCCACATAATATCATTTACAATAGTATGATAGCCTTTTGAGTCCCAAATAAGGCAAATTCTTATATAGTGATTCTGATTACTAAAAAAGAAATCTTCCAAAATGTGTAAATTTACAGCTATTTTGAAAAAAAAAATATGGTACATTTTCTATAACTATATTGGCTGACATGTGATATGTAAAATTTTTTTTGAACGGTTACTGAATAAAATTAAGCAAAGAGCGAAGTACAGAAGCTAGCGAGAAGCAAATAAGAAGACACACATCTGCTCTCTAAAAAGAAGAGCAGCCCAGTATCGCCTCTCAGAATGAGAAGCTAGAGTGGGATTGAGCAGCCAATCCACCCATGCAAAATTAATGTGATATGTGATATGTAACATTAATTAGATATGCGTTTAAGTTGTCAAGATATAACAACTAATGATAAATTTTCCACCTCCAACCATAATTGTTACATATTGTCTTGTACTTTGTTCATAGAAATTGTAATACATTACCAGTATATCGAGAATTGTCCCCTAATTATCTACATAATTTAGATTGTAAAATACATTTCTTTTAGAAAAATATTAGAAATTTATTGAATCTCGATCATCGAAGGAAAAATGGATAATCAGAGAGACATGAGGAGAGCTAGGGTTAGGGTTTTCCTCCTAGCAGGGAACGTTGGTTAGGTGTGCTTGATGTTGGACGATGAGTGACGGCTTGATCTTCCTACTTCCATCCAATGGTTTTGTTCCATCTCATCGCTCTCAATTTGTGAATTTTTTTTATTTTTTGCACAAATTATTTGTCGAATCAAATAGTTTTTGTTTCTTGGGACACATACGAAACTCGTTAAGTGTATTTGCTTTTTTTTTTTTGTTTTTGTGGTACATAGGAGAGAGGGGTCGAAGGGGTAGCAGAGAATTGGACCTCGAAATTCTTAGTAATAGAAAGAAAGTCTTCGTATTGATGATGTAACCCTCTACGGTGAAATTTATCCGTCACAATTTTTTTTTTTTTTTTGTGCTTAATTAATGTGTACAATTTACAAGGCTTGATTTTCTGTGAAGATTCTGTGTCGAGTTTTGTAATCGTAAAGGATACATCACAATTTGAATTTTTTTCGATCATTTTATCATGCCTATATGAACTAAACTTTTTTGTCGCAAATGTAATTGTAGTAAAATTGTCACAATGCTAAGTAGTTGATTGGTCAATGTGATAGATCATTACTATTTTACGATGATTGTTTGTTACTTTAAAATTATTCACTGTAGACATGTGTAGCAAATGCATTCATCTCTCTTATATTGCTGAGGGGCTAATAGCTTCTTTCTCTTTTTTTAAACATATTCAAATTTGAGTCAAAGTCTATGCACAGACTTGAAAAAATACATGGGCTCAATGAAAATATCTTCAATAGCCATTGAACTATGGCCTAGGGCTTCCCCAAGCGCTTTCTCTTGAGTGCAACTCGTACTCATTCTATTTATTCTCTATCTACATAAGAGTTTTTTTGCTGTTCAAAAAAAGTTAAATTTCAAGCTTAAAATCTTTGTTATTACGTTATCAACATATTGTTCCTGACCTGTAGACTAGTTGGTGGGAACTCCATGACACCTAATTGTCACCCGGGTTCGAGGTGCACTGCCTCCACTGCCTTTCATCCCTTACTCCTATAATAAATATTTGTACTTATACTTTACTTCTAAGTACAAAAAAAAATTGCTATCAACATATTGGGTTAATGTTTGATCATTTCCCTCAACTATCATTAATGTGTCAATTTAAATCTTCACTACTCAAAGTTACCATTATAATTTTTTTGAGAATTAATTAAATGATAGTGTGTGCTATGTTTTCTATCCAGGTAAATGTGTACGACTAGAGCTAGTATAACATTTGCAATTGAAAAAAAAAATCCCAAAATGAGAGTCATAATGCTGTTAGGTATTTGTGTTGGACATTGGATTGAGATTGTCTTCTTCGGAGTATGTGAGTACAGGATAGAAATTTCCAGTATCTGGGTGTATGCATGTTATTCTCAAATTGTGGAAATAAAGCAGTTTTTTAATTCAAATTTTAAATTTGATTGGGAGATAATCTTGCTGTTTTTAAATTTAATTGCGTGACAATGTTCAGACCATAAATAAACACCAAAATCGTAGAGTTAGAAGCCATGCTAACAGAACTAAACACTATATTTTGCATTTTTGTGTTTATGCCTTTGTTGTTGTTGATTAGATTGGGAATTATAGACGTTAAAAACAATAAATGGTAGTTGACTCTAATTCTGTAATAATAAGAACAATAAAATATATTTTTCACAAAAAAAATCCTAAGAAAATACATGATTATCTCCTCATTTAATGTGGAATTAAAAACAAAACTTTTTTTTTTTGTTTTCCACTTTCTTTTTACGTAAGTTTGAATGATGATTTTTTTTGGCATAGAAAATGATAAATTATAATTGACTCGGTACGGTTACCAATAAGGAAAATAAAAAAGAAATTTAATTCTACAAAAATATTCTTCAAAATAGCATGACTATCTCTCTATGTAATATCAAATTTTAAAAACTCAAAAGAGTCAGACATTCACAATGTAGCCTGGGTGGTAAGGGCGTTGCTCTCCCATGTCACTAGCCCCAGTTCAAAGGCATCCTCATCCCTTCACTTTGTTGACACCCAATTTCGTCCGGCTTTTTTTTTTTTTTTTTAAAAAAAAATTTTAAAAAAAACTAATTAAAAAAATTATTATTATTTTTATTATTGCTAAAAAAATTTAATTATGTTAATTAGTTTAAAATATATTTTTATTTTGAGAAGATTTGATTTAAAATAATATATGTGTGAATATGTATGTGTTTGAAATAAAAATAAAATTTCAGAAAAAAATGACAAAAAAATTAAAAGTTTGAGGTAAAAATGACAAATTGAGAAGTTTCGGACAAAATTGACAAATTCTGAAAGTTTCAGGAGCTTTGGGTAATTGTTCGCGTCAATTTTGGGCCTAAACGGACGTTTCTGGCCCAAATTGACAGAAAACGTTAAAATTGTCAAAATCAGAAGCTTCTGAGCTTATCCAGAGCTGGAGTAACGTAAAGGACTGAAACTGTCATTTTACCAATTTAAAAGATAAGTTTGAGATTTTTTATTAATTTATCCGTCCACAGTTCAGCTAATCTCCTTCTATAAATACCCCCCCAAATTCAGTGCTGAACACATAGAAAATCAGAGAAAAAAGTTCAGAGCTCCGTTTCTAAAAAAATAAAATTACATCCCTTAGCCCCAGCCCTCTTCCCTTCTTCCCCAGAAAGCCAAAACTTTTTTTTTCCTTGTTCCGTTTCTCTCTCTCTCTCTCTCTCTCTCTCTCTCCTCACCGTCGCCGCCTCCGCCGTGCCCGTGCCGCCGTCGCCCCGCCGGCCCGCCGCCGCGTCCCCTTTTCTTTTCCCTCCTTTTCCTTCTTTCTCCTCGGACCTCCGCCCCTCGCCGGCCGCTGTCTCCGCCGTGCCGTCGCTCGCCGCCCCGTGCCCGTGCCGCCGCGCCACCCCCGCCGTCCCCCCCTGCCCCTGGCCCAGCCGCCGCCGGCCGCCAGCCCCTTTCCCCCCTCGCGCTCGCGTCGCGCCTGTACCCAGCAAAATTCAAAAATTTCAACCTTTAGGTAAAATTCTACTTTAATACTTCATCTTTTCAATTCTTTTCATTTTGGTCACTAATCTTTTTATTTTGTTTTTTTTTCAGAATTAATTACTAACTTTATTTTTTTTTACTTGTGTATTTATTTGTTTATTATTGTTATTGTTACTAACCTTTTTTTTTTTTTTGTTATTATTAACTTGTTAACTAACTTACTAACAACTAACTTTTAACATTATTATTGTTACTAACCTTTTAATTTTTGCATTATTACTAACTTTTATTATTGTTAATTAATTTAATCAACTTGGTTAATTAACAATTAATTAATTTGGCTAAATTTTATTATTGTTGTTAATTAATTAATTTAATTAACTTGACTAACTTTTTATTATTGTTGTTAACAATTAATTTAATTAAACTTGGCTAATTTTTATTATTGTTGTTAATTAATTTAATCTAACTTTTACTAACCTTTTTTATTGTTATTAACTAACTAATCCAACTAATCTAACTATATTAATTGTGCTAACTTTTATTATTATTGTGTTATTAAAGTGGATGGCCAAAAAGCCCCACTTTATTAATTGAATTTTTTTTATGATTAAAAGATAAAAAAAGGAATTTTACGTGAATAATTTTCTAAAGGCTAATAAAAATTACTTTTTTTTATTTTGAAACAAAGTTTTTATTCCTTTTAATAAACAAACATAATGAAATAATTCAAAAATAAATAAATAAATAAATAAACATAAAATCATTCTTTTAATACATCTTTAAAATTAATAATTAATGAAATAAAAAAAATTAAAACTCCATGACCAAATGATCCGCCAGGATTCATGGCTCGGAAATATTTTTAAATAAAATATATAAATAAATTTTTTCTTTATAAAAAATTAAAAAAAACTTTAGACTAATATATTAATTATCTATTAATATATAATTTTTTTTAGTTTTCTTTATTAATAAAAAGAATAAAAAGCGTAAAAATTTTGGGTTAATATTTTATTCAGTAATATTTTACTTATTAAATTATATAACTTTTTGTTTCTTTTATAAAAATCTTAATCAAATAATTTCAAAATAATACAAAATAAAACAAAAATAATTGAATTTTCTCTTAAATATTTTTGACTTATTGATTAGATATATTTTCAGAAATATAAATTAAAATTAAAAAAAAAATCTTTCATCAAACAAAGAAGAATATAAAAATAAAAATATCAAGACTTTTGTTTTAAAATACATATAAGTTTTCGGTTAAATAATCTTTTATTCCAAAATAAATTAAATAAATATCAAAACTTTTCTTCTTTTGTTTAAAATTTTTGATTCTCTTAATAAAAAAAATAATAAAAAAATAATAAAAAAATAATAAAAAATAATAAAAAAAAATAAAAATTTTTAGTTCATGGTATATTGGCTGGAAACTGTCTCGTGCCCGCTTTTGAGCTGCTTCACCTGGTGAAGAGGGTCTGGCTGAGTAACAACGCCCCGTACCATGATCAAAATTTTTATTTTTAAACTCTTTTAAATTAACTTCTTATTAAATAAAAATTAATTATTATTTTTTTAATTCTTTTATAAATTGAGTAATCCTTTAAAATAATAAATATCTTTCATTAAACAAGAAAACAAAAAAAGTAAACAAGAAAAAAAAAAGAAAGATAAGAAAAATAAAAGAAAGATAAGAAAGAAAAATAAAAGAAAGATAAGAAAGAAAAGAAAGATAAAAAAAATAAAAGAAAAGATAAGAAAAAGAAAAGAAAGAAAGAAAAGACAAGAAAAATAAAAGAAAGATAAAAAAGAAAAATAAAAGAAAGATAAGATAAAGAAAAGAAAGGAAAGATAAGAAAAAGAAAAGAAAGATAAAAGAAAGAAAAAGAAAAAGAAAAGAAAGAAAGAAAAGAATAAAAAAAAGAAAGAAAAGAAAAGAAATTAAAAGAAATTTAAAAAAAAAAAAAGTAAAAATAAGTAAAAAAGAAGAAAAAGAAAGAAAGTAAAAAAAGAAGTAAAAATATAAAGATAAATTTTTTTTTAGTTAGTATTAAAAATCATTCATAAATAAGAAGAATTACCATTTAAAAATTAATTTCATAATAATAAGAATTAAATAATTACGATAAATCAATTTCCATATCCGGATGATCCGGCAGGATCTACGGTTTGGAAAATATCAAACTTTTTAAAATAAATAAATTAAATAAATACAAAGATAAAAATCCATGTTTACAATATGGATTAAATTATTTAAAATTTCACCAAATTCCGTGTCCAAATGACTCGGCAGAATCCATGGTTCGGAATCAAATCTTCCGTGTCCAAATGACTCGGCAGAGTCCATGGTTCGGAAGTATAAAATTTCATACAAATTAATTAATTTAAAAATCCACATTTCGACTAATCCAGTTAAAATTTCTAATTTTGAAAATTAACTGAGAATTATTTAAAAGCAAAGCAAAACAAAATTAAAATCAACTAAGGTGCCAATTTTTGGGCGTTTTAACAAAGTTGTTTTAACGTAACCGTACTCCCGATCCCCGAACTCTCGCAGACCAATTTTAAGGTGACCAATCGACCTAGGTGAAACCGATTGGTGGCGACTCCAGAAAACCCGACGTTGCCACAGCTTGGCGACTCCGCTGGGGACTCGACGTTAGTGAGTCGAGCCTAAAGTTGATTTGTTTTTATTTACTTTGCTTTACTATTATGTGGATTTATATATTATATTTACTTAAGTAAACATGCATAATGCATTCACAAAATGAAGCTCTATACCCGAGCTTCCTTAAATCAAACACGATTCTTTCTAAGCGGAATTGGTGTTGCTGTCCTTGTGAGGCCACGGTCTCCAAGCCTTCACCGGTTTCAAAGTAGCAAAGTAGTATATTGCCTTCTGAGACGGTTAGTCTCTGCATGGGCCCACGAAAAGCTACGACTCGAATTAATCCATTCCTTACATAAACCCTAGAGGGTAAGGAATCGGGCCGTCACTATGATTCAGTGACGGGATTCGGGAACTATCCCTTGCCTTTTTTATAAACCACCTTCTGCATGTAGAATTCCTTACTCCACCTTAGAACCAGCCATTAAGAATTTCCCATACCTCGGTTCCGATTTCCATAGGTTTTGTTTTATCTATATGTTTGTATGATCCTATGTGTTATTTTTTTTTACTAACTCTATTTTTCCTTATTTTTCCGGCATATACATTTCATCATTAAAGATAAGTATTTGGTGAAAGAACTATTATCATGGATATTCTCGATTATCTTCCCACGGCTGTTACTGGATCATGGAATGACACGGTAATCGAAACTCAGCCTGAAGCTATGGAATATTCCGAAACGGCTCAAAAGCTTCACGGAGATGCTCTGACATCCCATTCTCACGTACAGCTTAAGGACCAGGTATCGGTCCGGATAAATCAGAACGACACCACGGAATTATTGCAAGTCTGGAATAGTTGGAATTCTGCTGATCGGGAAGCTTTTACGGCAAAATATGGTCACATCACTTGCCTACTAAAGGTTACCGTTGATGCATCACTTGTCCGGGCTCTAATACAATTTTGGGATCCATTTTATCGATGCTTTTCTTTCGATAAAATGGATCTGGTTCCAACCATTGAAGAATACAACAGCCTCTTGGGTTGGTCCTCCGACTATCCAATCGAGACTTATCAACATGATAGAAGAACGGAGCCTCATCGAGCCCTAGCAAAATTATTGGATATGCCAGCTTCCAGTCTTCAAACCAAGTTTGCAACAAAAGGATCTCGAAAATTTATCAGTTGGATCGACTTAAAACAATTAAGTCACGTTCTCCCTCAGAAAAATCAACGACGCAAGCTTTTCGCCTTGGCGATATATGGCCTGGTAGTCTTCCCAAGAATCGTCGGATTCATTGAAGGAGACATCATTACACTATTTGAGCAAGTCTGCAATGCTCAAATAAATCCGACCTCAGTAATATTATGTGAAACTATCAGGGCATTAAACTTTTGTCGCCAAAGAGGGGGCAAATTCATAGGATGTTCACATCTCCTCAACATTTGGATCAAAAGCCACCTTCCTTGTGAGAAGCAACATTTTGGAAATCGCTTTTCAAAGGACTTCATCCCAATCGAAGCCTTTTTGAAAAGTGAAACCATTCATCACGACAGCAAGGAAGCATGGGTTGATTATTTCAAGAACATCACCGAATTCCAAATTGAATGGAGAGCCCCCTGGTCTACCTCCACCCGCGTTGTCTACCGATGCGGCAATTGCCCGTGGGTTCCTCTCTTAGGTATATGGGGAGGAACAAGTTATGCCCCAGCTCAAGTACGAAAACAATTTGGGTCCATGCAATTTATACCCATGACGCATAATCTGAGTAAGTTGGAATTTTCACACGAAGATCCAAATTCAAATAAGCTCGCAATGGGTATTTCAGTTGCGTGGAAAAGAATTTTCATATTGAAGTCGGGGCCTATTATTTCTCCCACTGCTTATTATGAATGGAGAAATAACCGGAAGGAAGGAATAGTTCTATCTGAAGAGGTCATCAGAAAATTGGCGAAAAGAGAGTTGGAGAAAGAACTAGAGGAAGAAAAGGAGAAGAACAAGAGGATGCTCCTTGACATGCAACAGCTCGGTCACAAAACACAACTCCTCGAAGAGAAAGTTGAATACCAAAAACAAGTCATCTCCCAATTGGTTGATGAAACCGATCAAAAAGAGATGAGAGTCAGATACTGGGAAGATCAATACAGATTTTCTCAAGATCAATTGCAAACATTTTTGGTAGAAGTCCGAAAAGTTACAGAACAAGCCCAACTAATGGGCGAAGAAGCCAAGGAGTTAGAAGAACTGAGCTGTCCTACTCCATCAGTAAATGTTCAAAGAATGATGGAGTTCATATCTAAGGCCAGAAAGCAGTATTGTACTTTGGGTCGTTTCTTTTAAACAAACCTTTTGCTGAATGTAATTGAGAAATTCCATTATAGTTCTTCTTTCACCAAGTATTTACAATATTCATGCATGCATCCATCACATCAATCATACACACATAGAATCTAATAAAATAAATATTCCTTTAAAAGGGTAAAATTGGACCTCAACACCGATATTCAACTCGACTCCAAACAAGATTAATGGCAGAACAAGCCGAAGGACGTCTCATGGAGATGGAGTCCAAGATTGAAAGTATGTCAGAACAGATAAGACAATTGATGGAATTAATCAAAGGGAAAGCAACTCAAGTCCCCATCAAAGAAGTACAAGATCCCACTTATCCCCCGGGATTCACCCCGCAACGAGTCTCAGTCCAAGAAAACCTGTTTCAAGAATCAGGACCGTCTGCTAGTGTTCACCTGAAACAAGACACTGTACAGGAAGAGAAGAAGACATTACCAAAAGAAGAAGCAGAATCTCAAAAACTCGAAACAATAGAAAAGCGACTGCGAGCCATTGAAGGAGGCACTATATTCGGATCTCTCTCGGTGGATGACCTCTGCTTAGTGCCAGACGTCGTAATCCCTTCAGATTTTAAGGTGCCAGATTTCGTGAAATACGATGGAACGAGTGATCCCATCACTCACATCACATTGTTCCTAAGGAGACTACAACCACTCACAAAAGATGAAAAGGTGTGGATCGCACTTTTCCAGGAAAGTCTCACAAAATCAGCATTACAGTGGTATCTAAGCCAAGGTCCAAGGAACATAAAAACTTGGAATGACCTTGCTCAGGCCTTCATCGGCAACTATAAACACGTTATGGACTTGGCTCCGGATCGCCAAACTCTCCAAAACATGGAGAAGAAAAAGCCAGAAACTTTCAAGGAATATGCGCAGCGGTGGAGGGACTTAGCTGCACAGGTTCAGCCACCCATGACAGAAAGAGAAATGGTCACTTTGTTTGTCCAGACACTGAAATACCCATATTATGACAAACTTATTGGCAATGCGGCAACTAACTTCTCCGACGTAGTAATGTCTGGAGAAAGGATCGAGCATGGTATCAGGACTGGGAAGATTACTGAATCCTTTAGCGATCCTATGAAAAGAGGAGGACCTTCCAGAAGAAAAGATGAAGAAATACAACAAATAGGAAGAGGAAGAGGGATTCCCTTCGTGGGCACTGTGGCCACCGGACCTCGCCTATCCTATTCTGCCAATAAGCCCAATTATTATCCTACCAATAGGCCCAATGATTATCCTCCCAATAGGCCCAATGATTATCTTCCCAATAGACCCAACAATTATCCTCCCAACAGACCTAATCAGTTACGGCCACCTGTTCCAACTCCTCCAGTACCTGCACCAAGACCAAGAGAAATCTTCGCACCAATTCCCATGACTTACACTGAGCTGTATCCAAAACTCATCGAAAGTCAACTTATTCGCCCAATCCCTACAAGGCCATTGGAACCCCCGTATCCAAGGTGGTATGACCCTGACATAAATTGCCCATATCATGATGGTACCGTGGGCCACGGACTGGAAAATTGCATAGCATTGAAGCGTATAGTCCAACAATTAATTGAGTCAAAGTGGTTGGACTTTTCCGATGAACCAAACGTCACTCATAATCCATTGCCTCCTCATCAAGCCAAACCAGTCAATATGATGGAAGAATACTGGCCGATGAAGAAAACAGTCAATGATATCATAACCCCTCTTAAGCATGTATATTCATGCCTTGTGAAAGAAGGGATTATCATAGGAAAGTCTTCTGGAAATAAAGAAGTCGAGGATGAGGAGTGGTGCAACTTTCATAACAGTAAGAGTCATTCTATCCAAGAATGCCCAGAATTCCGTAAAAGTCTACAAAGTCTTATGGACTCCTCCCAAATCATCGTTTTTATGTCAGATAAAGAGGATGACGTGAATGTGATAATTAAAGAACAAGAAGTCAATATCATGCCAAGACCACTAGTCATTCCAATATCAAAATCTGCTCTCAAGCCTTTAAGAATTCAAGTTCCAAAGCCATTCCCGTACAAATCAGACAAAACTGTTCCATGGAACTATGGCTATACTTCTAACATCACATCAACTCCGTTAGAAGTTGGGGGCATGACTAGAAGCGGTCGGTGTTATTCTCCCGAGCAAATGAACAAGCTCCAACAAGAGAAGAATGTTACGGATCCAGCAAATGGACCTATTAACACATCTAAAGAGCAAGAGATGCCTCGAGCAGTAACAGATGAACAAGCTACTGAGTTTCTCAAACTCATAAAGCAAAGTGAATACAGTATCGTGGAGCAGTTGAACCGTCTGCCAGCAAAGATCTCCATACTTTCATTACTCTTAAGTTCTGATGCCCATCGAGAAGCTCTTCTCAAAGTCCTGAATAAGGCTTATGTTGAACAAGATATCTCCGTGAACAACTTTGACCACCTTGTCAACAACATCACGGCACAAAATCTCATCACATTCACTGACGATGAGATACCAGCAGAAGGAAGGGGTCACTCTAAGGCTCTGCATATTTCGATTAAATACAAAGATCGGATTATGGCCAGAGTTCTTATCGACAATGGGTCAGCTCTAAATGTAATGCCACTCGAAACCTTACATAAGATTGGTTTAGACCCATCATACCTCAACAACAGTCATATTGTTGTTCGAGCATTTGACGGAACGAAGAGAGATGTTGTTGGAGAAATAGAGCTACCAATAGGGATTGGTCCCTGTCTTTTCCACATCACATTCCAAGTCATGGATATTTGTCCATCTTATACCTGCCTGCTGGGAAGACCATGGATCCATATGGCCGGAGCAATTCCTTCTTCATTACACCAGAAAATAAAATTCATTTTTGAAGGAAAGTTAATCATAGTCTTTGCTGAAGAAAGCATTCTGCTATCATCTATATCAATAGTAGCAAAGACCAAGTGACCTTCTCTTCCAAGTTGGTGTGACCCAAATCCCAAATGTAACTGAAAATTCTGTCATATTGAAACTCAAGGTCCAACAGTTGGTCGAGTCCAAGTTGCTAGGCCCGATGTGATTGGTAATTGAAAGTGAAGATTTTGAGCTAGAATTACATTAATTTTGGAAGGGCTCCAAGTCAGATCTGATCTAATAGTCCGCACACACTTTTGAATGACAGGGAATCCTTTGAATAAACTTGTGTCTTTGAAAGCTTGCAAAAGTAATTTAATAGTAAAAATCTCCTAGATTTAGTCCAGAATCTAGGGTGTAGTCTTTGTTAAATGGACACCTGCTATTCTTTTTCTGGTACAACAAAAAGATGTGATGCGTGCATTCTATTACTTTCCATTTTTACACTCTTTGCTATTATACTATCCATTATTGTCATCACACTTAACTTTTCGACAACCGGTAATTCTTTTTGTTCTCTAACAAAAAGATGTTGCGTGTGCATTCTACCACTTTTTAATCCCATTATTACTTCTACACATTCTACCAATTTTTACCAAAAATTCAATTATTACACCTACACATTCTACCACTTCTTACCAAAATTCCGTTTTTATATCCATCTCTCACTCCTTTCCATTATACTATCCATTATTGCTATCACACTTTACTTTGAAAACGATACTACTCGTGCGTGAAAATAAAAAGTTAAGGGAGATTTAATAGTGGCGATCTTGAAAGTGCTGTCAAATCTAGTAAGAAGGATTTCATATGTTGCACCCTAACTCTCAAAAAAAGAATTCATAGTGGTTATCAACATCCTTGCAAGAAGTCTGGGGTTAGCTTCCAAACAAGGTAGCTCTCATATTAAATGACTTCAGTGGCCTCCCAATTCTCACAATTGCTCAATACAAAAAAAAAAAAAAAAGAGATTCTCAGTTTTCCGCAACACAAATTCCAACAAAGGAAAGAAGTTCATCCCTTCCATCAAAAGCCATTAAAGAGAAAATCCAAAACAAAAAAAAAAGAGACTGAGAGCAAACACAAGCAACTAAAGCCACTTTAATCATTTCACTTCAAGAGGGCTATGATCTCAGTTCTTTGCAACACAAACTCCGAAAAGAGAAATTCATCCCTTCCATCAAAAGACAACAAGGGAAAATTCAAAACCAAAAAGAGACTGAGAGCAAGCACGAGCATGCAAGGCCACTTGAGTCATCTCACTTCAAGAGAGTTATCAAGTATGTCCTCACCATAGCTCACAAAAAAAAAAAGGGAAACAAAAAAAAACAGAAAAAAAAGGAAAAAGGGCCCAAACTAGAGCAAAAGAAAGAAAACAAAAAAAGTGAGCTATGGATTCTAGACTGAAAACCTGCAAAGGCGGTTTAGAACACGAAAGCAACCTTCAAACCAAGCATGCATAAAGATCACAATAGTTGGGGGGCAATAGATGAGGTCTAACTTTCTGGAAAGAGTGGCAAGTTGAGGTCATCATTATTGAGTTTTTCACCATAATCAAATTTGCTCACGAGTAGTATTAAAAGACCCTTCTCCCACACCACTTAAACTTAACTTTCCTCAGACTGAACATCCTCATTCAGTTAAAAGACTATCATTGTGAATCATGCTTCTACCTTATTTAATACTGCTCACGAGTAGTATTAAAAGACCCTTCTTTCAAACCACTTAAACTTAACTTTCCTCAGACTTATCATCCTCATTCAACTAAAAGACTATCATTGTGAAACATATTTTTACCTTATTTAATACTGCTCACGAGTAGTATTAAAAGACCCTTCTCCCACACCACTTAAACTTAACTTTCCTCAGACTAAACATCCTCATTCAGTTAAAAGACTATCATTGTGAATCATGCTTCTACCTTATTTAATACTGCTCACGAGTAGTATTAAAAGACCCTTCTTTCAAACCACTTAAACTTAACTTTACTCAGACCTAATATTTACCTCTTAATATTATTCTTATTCAGCTAAAAAACAAAACAAAAAAAAAACATTCAAACTTAATTTTCTTCACACCTAATATTTACCTCTCGATATCATCCTCATTCAGTTAAAAGGCTATTATTGTGAATCATGTTTCTACCTTATTGCCTTGCACAGTTTATGTCTTTGAGTTGGAAAGGGAAGAATGGCAGGATATTATAATTGAAAACAAAGACCGTAAATTACTTTGTCAAGCTTTGCAAATTGATGAAAGTTTTTCTTTAAGGCCAAACCATTATTCATTAATGTATGTAGACTTAAAAGTGAGGAGATAGCTTGAGTCTTTCTTTAATAAGATGTGGTTCTTGTAAGAGAAATTTACGATCAAGTGCCATCACAAAGGTCTAGAAATGCTCGACCTTCTGTTAAAGGCGAGGTGATACCTTTTATCCACATAAACACCGTATTCAGGGGGGCAAAGTAGTCCCTACGAAGCGTAAGAGGAGTACTGCCAACAAAGAAGTTCAATAGACAAGGGGGCAAGTCTTATGGATCAAAACATGAGTTCAAGAAAGAACAATCATTCAGATTATAACATGGGGATAAGTAAGTGTCGGCACGGTCACAAGAAAAGGGGCAAAGCAGACATTGAAAGTAAAGCCTTTGATGGTATCAAATCCATGACAATGGATGAGTACCCGAAAGAGATATAAATTATGAGGCGGGCCAACTTTAAAGAAATTGAGGCCAAAATTCAAGAACAAGTCAAAGAAAGAGGATTTTGAAAAGAGTTGGGCTTTTGACGTAGTGAACAAAAGCTGGAAAGCATAAAGAGATTCAATAATAGTCCAAGAAGGCCATCACAAAGAGGATCCAATAAAACAAAGACATAAAGAACTAGATCCGTACAAAAAAAAAGCCATTAGTTACACATGCTCTGCATTCATGCATTTCATATCATGCATACATAGCCTTTACATAACAAGGACTAAACGGGAATCACATTCACAGCACAGTTACAGCAGTATAAGCTGAGATCTCAATGTCATCAGCTCTTACCAATCTATCACTGGATACACAGCTAATATGCGGGACCAACCCGCATCAGGAATTCAAGGATAAAGTAGACAATATTGTCAAAAGCTTGGCTACCGATTCAATAATCGAGGCTACACCTGGACGGACAGAATTGACGCCAGCTTAGCGGTATCCAAGATAAGAAATAGCTATGGTCAAAGATAAGCGCGGATATCTAGAAATATTGTCGTCGAAAGCAGACAATGGATTCAATAATCAAGGACTGGATCAATGGCATGCCTGATGAGATATCAAAGATAAGAAATATCTATGATACCAAAATAAAGTAGGATCCACTTTTCCGGTTAAGCGGCGGATACGGTACTCCGTGACTCTCAAGTCGGTTCTCTCAGTTGCCCATAATAACTGATCATTTCCTCCCTCCTTTCTTTTACTTTCTCCTAGAAAATGGATCCTACTTTTTCTGCCTTGCGAAAATATTTTCCTTCTCTCCCAATGAACATCCTCAAAAAGATCTACCAAGTTCGCTGTGAACGATTAAGAGCTCTGATGCATAAAGGAATCCCTGAAGATGTGCGGTGGTTAGTTGAAGCTAAGGTTCATCTGGCAGGTGAAATCCCAGAGGCATTTGTGTCTCACATGCCTGGTGTAGGCAAAAGCTCTTATGCCAAAAAGCGAAGAGCGAGGAGACTAGGCGTCTGTCATAAATGCGGACGCTGGACCTGTAATACTAAATGTCGTTCTTTAGGGATGATCTCTGATAATCGAGAAGATAAAATACGATTCATTAAGAATGGCCTGAGTAAGGACTCATTGGATGATATCCAATTGACTCTTGAGACGCATTCTTGTGGATCCGTGCAACGTGAACTTCTCGATTTATGGAGCATTTTTCATGAAGAACGAGAACGATACAGTCCCGGGAATCTGACGTTAAACGACCCGATTTGTCAGCTTGTAAGAAAACTGGATGGGAAGCAAATCCTCGACTCATAGAAGCCATTAATCCCGTTACTGGACGTAAAACCAGCGGAAGATGTGAGCCACAGTCACAATCACTGTACATACAATTTATCATATTTAAAATTTTCCATTTTTCTTTTAATAATGTATTTGCTCCCGTAAGTGTAATCGACACGTTATCCATTTCATCGCTATAAATGCATGTTCTTCCAGTCGGTTATCTAAGTTTCCTTCAATAACTGATTCATTTCCCTCTTCTCTCAAATTCTTCTCTCATCAATGGATTCTACTCTTTCTGCACTGCGAAAATACTTTCCTTCCTTTCCAATAAAAGTCCTTAAAAAGATCTACCTTGCTAGATGTGAAAGAATCAGAGTTTTTACACGCAAAGGCATTCCCGATAATGTGCAGTGGATAATTGAAGCTAAGGTCCGTCTGGCGGGTGAAGTTCCAGATGCATTTATGCCCCGCATGCCCGGTTTAGGTAAAAGCCGTTATGCCAAAAGACGAAGAGCAAAGAGACTAGGCGTGTGTTATAAATGTGGGCGATGGAATTGTATTACTAAATGTCGCTCTTTAGGATACATCTCCATAAATCGTGAAGATAAAAGAAAATTCATTAAGAATGGCCTGCGTAAGGAATCTCTGGAAGATATCCGAGAGACTCTTGAAACGCATTCTTGTGGAAAAGTGCAAGGTGAAATTATCAGTTTATGGAGGACTTACCATAAAGAACGAAACCGTTACAGTCTTGGGAATGTGACTTTAAACGATCCTGTTTGTCAGTTTGTAAGAAAACTGGATGGGAAGCAAATCCCCGACTTATAGATGGCATTGAAGCCATTACTGGACATAAATCAGGGGAAGATGAGAGCCACGGTCATGATTCCTGTACATATAAGCTGTCATTTGTCTTTTCTTTTGACAATAATATACTTGTTCCTGTAAGCGTAATTAACACGTTATCCTTTCATCGCTATAAATGCGTGTTCTTCTTTCCGGTTAAGTAGCGGATGCAATACTCTCTGACTCTCATAATCGGTTATTTCAGTTTCCTACAATAACTGATTTCTTCATCTCTTCTCTCAAATTCTTCTTTTATCAATGGATTCTACTCTTTCCGCCATGCGAAAATACTTTCCTTCCATCCCAATAAATGTTCTTAAAATGATTTACCAAGCTAGATGTGAAAGGATTAGAGTCTTTATGCACAAAGGCATTCCTGACAATGTGCGGTGGCTAATTGAAGCTAAGGTTCGTTCAGCTGGTGAAGTTCCAGAAGCGTTCTTTCCCCGTATGCCCGGCTTTGGTAAAAGCGCTTATGCCAAAAAGCGAAGAGCAAAGAGGCTAGGTGTCTGTCATAAATGTGGACGATGGAATTGTAATACTAAATGTCGCTTTTTAGGATACATCTCCAGAAATCATGAAGATAAAAGAAAATTCATCAAGAAAGGCCTGCGTAAGGAATCTTTGGATGATATCCTATTAACTTTTGAAACACATTCTTGTGAAATAGTGCAATGGGAAATTATGGATTTATGGTGGACTTTCCGTAAAGAACAGGATCGTTACAGTCTTGGAAATCTAACTTTTAATGACCCTGTTTGCCAGTTTGTGAGAAAACTGGATGGGAAGCAAATCCCTGACTTATAGAAGGCATTGAAGCCGTTACTAAACATAAATCAGTGGAAGATGAGAGCCACAGTCATGATTGCTGTACATATAAGCTGTCATTTGTCTTTTCTTTTGACAATAATGTACTTGCTTCTGTAAGTGTAATAAACGCATTATCCCTTTCATCACTATAAATATGTGTTAGTTATGTTCGTTTCCTACAATCACTAATTTCTTTCTTTGCCTCCTTCATCAATGGAGTCTTCTCTTTCCGCCCTACGAAAGTATTTTCCTTCCTTCCCAATAAATGTTCTTAAAAAGATTTATCAAGCTAGATGTGAACGATTCAGAGTATTTATGCACAAAGGCATTCCTGATAATGTGCGGTGGCTAATTGAAGCTAAGGTTCATTCAGCTGGTGAAGTTCCCGAAGCGTTCTTTCCCCGTATGCCCGGCTTTGGTAAAAGCGCTTATGCCAAAAAAAGAAGAGCAAAGAGGCTAGGCGTTTGTCATAATTGTGGATGGTGGATTTGCGGCAATAAATGTCGTGCTCCAGGAGTGATCACCAGAAATCGTAATGATAGAATAAGATTCATTAAGAATGGCTTGCGTAAGGAATCTCTAGAAGATATTCGAGAGGTTCTTGAAGCACATTCTTGCGGAATAGTGCAACTTGAGGTTGTTGGATTATGGATAATTTTCCAAAAAGAACGAGATCGTTACAGTCTTGGGAATCTGACCCTAAACGACCCTGTTTGCCAGTTTGTGAGAAAGCTAGATGAGATGCAAATCACCGATTCATAGAAAGCATTGAAGCCATTACTGGACGCAAAGCCAGTGGAAGACGAGGATCAAAGTCACGATTACTGTACGTGCTAGCTGTCGCTTTTGAAATTTTCCTCCCCTTTTGGTAATAATGTATCCACTCCTGACGTGAACCAAAGTCACGATTACTGTACGTACTAGCTGTCGCTTTTGAAATTTTCCTCCCCTTTTGGTAATAATGTATCCACTCCTGACGTGAACCAAAGTCACGATTACTGTACGTACTAGCTGTCGCTTTTGAAATTTTCCTCCCCTTTCAGCGATAATGTATCCACTCCTGACATGAGCCATAGTTACGATTACTGTACGTGCTAGCTGTCGCTTTTGAAATTTTCCTCCCCTTTGGCAATAATGTACCCACTCCTGACACGGACTACTGTATATAGCTGCCACTTTTGAAATTTTCCTTCCCTTCCAACAATCACATACCTACTCCTGACGTAAGCTACAGTAGTGACAACTGTACATGCTAGCAGCTATTTTGAAAATTTTCCTCCTCTTTTAACGATAGTGTACCCATACCTGACCAGAGTCATACTCGTGACTACTGTGTATAGCTGGCAATAATGTATCCACTCTTGAAAATAAAATTATTGCCTTATCTCTTCATCTCTATAAATATATCCTCTTTTCTCACAAGGATAAGGATAGGAATGGAGAAAACCCCAACTCGTAAATCCCGAAGTATTTGTGTATTTTCTGGGGCTTTTCCTGGAAAAGATGAAGAGTATTTAAAGGCAGCCAATCATTTGGGTAGAGTATTAGCTGAGCGAAAAATACATTTAGTTTATGGAGGAGGTAGTGTCGGATTAATGGGAGGTGTAGCATCAGCAGCATCTTTAGGAGGAAGTCAAGTTTTGGGCATCATCCCTGGACCTTTGAAATTTGTTTCTGGGGGTACGATTGGAGAAGAATTAGTGGTTAAAAATTTGCAAGAGCGTGTGTTACAAATGCTTTTAAATGCTGATGCTTTTATCGCTCTACCAGGTGGTTTTGGCACGTTGGGAGAAGTCTTTCAAATTGCTTCCATGGCCCAACTTAATTTGCATAAGAAACCCATTGGGCTTTTAAATGTTAACAATTTCTTTACAGGTCTGATAGCTTTTATGGATTATGCTATGCAGAAGAATTTCATATCAAGAGTGGCACGGCGAATCATAATATCCGCAACAACTGCTGAAGAATTGCTAGATAAAATACAAGCTTTTGTTCCTGAACCAGATCCAGCAATGATTCAGATAGACTGGACACGACAGTCTTTCCCGACCAGTTCACTCCCATAATGGTCCTCTACTCACCCTGTTGAAGTATTGTGGAAGAAAGAAGCGATCTGATCCGTTTTTCTTGTCCTTTAGTTTTATTATCAGCATTTTCTTTCGCGTTTCAGTTTTTCTTTTCAAGGAATTTCTTTTCTTATAAGATAGTTTCGTCCATGCTGATATTAAAACCATGGGACAATGCCTTTAGGTTGGAATGGCTGAGTAAAGAGTAATTTTTATTACTCTTGAGACGCATCCTATTAGGTCTACTAGGCATAACATTTTGGGGTAGTTAAGCTTTAACCTTATTTGGATGACATATCTCACAAGGGAATCTATATTTACTGAAGAAAATATTAGATGAACCTTGGATATTGATTCCAAACATCCGTTCCCTTTACATAATTTGTCAGTGTTATTGTCATCATCAAGATTCACTCATCTTATCGAAGTTTAAATTTTTGCATTCACCTATTATGAAAATTCACACTTTCGAAGAAAATTATTCAAATTTCAATTGCTTTCATATAAATTTCGCTTGAGGTCCTAAGGAAAGCTCCTTAGCCTCAAAATCAATTTTCATCATCGGGGTTTTAAGGATGGAACCTTTGCCTCGAAAACAATCAATTTTCATCATCGGGGTTTTAAGGATGGAACCTTTGCCTCGAAAATAATCAATTTTCATCATCGGGGTTTTAAAGATGGAACCTTTGCCTCGAAAAGAATCAATTTTCATCATCGGGGTTTTAAGGATGGAACCTTTGCCTCGAAAACAATCAATTTTCATCATCGGGGTTTTAAGGATGAAACCTTTGCCTCGAAAACAATCAATTTTCATCATTGGGGTTTTAAGGATGGAACCTTTGCCTCGAAAACAACCAATTTTCATCAATCCGGGGTTTTAAGGATGGAACCTTTGCCTCGAGATCAATTATCAATCCGAGGTTCTAAGGACCTTTCCTTAAACCTCAAACAAACAATCAATCATTCAGTCCATCTTACAACGATAGAACCTTTCCTATCGTTAGAGGTTCTAAGGACCTTTCCTTAAACCTCAAACAAACAATCAATCATTCAGTCCATCTTACAACGATAGAACCTTTCCTATCGTTAGAGGTTCTAAGGACCTTTCCTTAAACCTCAAACAATCAATCAATCATTCAGTCCATCTTACAACGATAGAACCTTTCCTATCGTTAGAGGTTCTAAGGACCTTTCCTTAAACCTCAAACAAACAATCAATCATTCAGTCCATCTTACAACGATAGAACCTTTCCTATCGTTAGAGGTTCTAAGGACCTTTCCTTAAACCTCAAACAACAATCAATCATTCAGTCCATCTTACAACGATAGAACCTTTCCTATCGTTAGAGGTTCTAAGGACCTTTCCTTAAACCTCAAACAAACAATCAATCATTCAGTCCATCTTACAACGATAGAACCTTTCCTATCGTTAGAGGTTCTAAGGACCTTTCCTTAACCTCAAACAAACAATCAATCATTCAGTCCATCTTACAACGATAGAACCTTTCCTATCGTTAGAGGTTCTAAGGACCTTTCCTTAAACCTCAAACAAACAATCAATCATTCAGTCCATCTTACAACGATAGAACATTTCCTATCGTTAGAGGTTCTAAGGACCTTTCCTTAAACCTCAAACAAACAATCAATCATTCAGTCCATCTTACAACGATAGAACCTTTCCTATCGTTAGAGGTTCTAAGGACCTTTACTTAAACCTCAAACAAACAATCAATCATTCAGTCCATCTTACAACGATAGAACCTTTCCTATCGTTAGAGGTTCTAAGGACCTTTACTTAAACCTCAAACAAACAATCAATCATTCAGTCCATCTTACAACGATAGAACCTTTCCTATCGTTAGAGGTTCTAAGGACCTTTCCTTAAACCTCAAACAAACAATCAATCATTCAGTCCATCTTACAACGATAGAACCTTTCCTATCGTTAGAGGTTCTAAGGATCTTCCCTTAAACCTCAAACAAACAATCAATCATTCAGTCCATCTTACAACGATAGAACCTTTCCTATCGTTAGAGGTTCTAAGGACCTTTCCTGAACCTCAAACAAACAATCAATCATTCAGTCCATCTTACAACGATAGAACCTTTCCTATCGTTAGAGGTTCTAAGGATCTTTCCTTAAACCTCAAACAAGCAATCAATCATTCAGTCCATCTTACAACGATAGAACCTTTCCTATCGTTAGAGGTTCTAAGGACCTTTCCTTAAACCTCAAACAAACAATCAATCATTCAGTCCATCTTACAACGATAGAACCTTTCCTATCGTTAGGGGTTCTAAGGACCTTTCCTTAAACCTCAAACAAACAGTCAGTCATTCAGTCCATCTTACAATGATAGAACCTTTCCTATCGTTAGAGGTTCTAAGGACCTTTCCTTAAACCTCAAACAAACAATCAATCATTCAGTCCATCTTACAACGATGGAACCTTTCCTATCGTTAGAGGTTCTAAGGACCTTTCCTTAAATCTCAGAGTTTAGGCGGCGAGAAGGTTTTCAATGCCTAGCTAAGCTGGACGAAATTTGGTAACTAACTTTGCATACATCATGTCCCATGAAGCATGCAAAGGGGGGCAGCTGTTGACACCCAATTTCGTCCGGCCTTTCTTTTTTTTTTTTAAAAAAAAATTTTAAAAAAAACTAATTAAAAAAATTATTATTATTTTTATTATTGCTAAAGAAATTTAATTATGTTAATTAGTTTAAAATATATTTTTATTTTGAGAAGATTTGATTTAAAATAATATATGTGTGAATATGTATGTGTTTGAAATAAAAATAAAATTTCAGAAAAAAATGACAAAAAAATTAAAAGTTTGAGGTAAAAATGACAAAATTGAGAAGTTTCGGACAAAATTGACAAATTCTGAAAGTTTCAGGAGCTTTGGGTAATTTTTCGTGTCAATTTTGGGCCTAAACGGACGTTTCTGGCCCAAATTGACAGAAAACGTTAAAATTGTCAAAATCAGAAGCTTCTGAGCTTATCCAGAGCTGGAGTAACGTAAAGGACTGAAACTGTCATTTTACCAATTTAAAAGATAAGTTTGAGATTTTTTATTAATTTATCCGTCCACAGTTCAGCTAATCTCCTTCTATAAATACCCCCCCAAATTCAGTGCTGAACACATAGAAAATCAGAGAAAAAAGTTCAGAGCTCCGTTTCTAAAAAAATAAAATTACATCCCTTAGCCCCAGCCCTCTTCCCTTCTTCCCCAGAAAGCCAAAACTTTTTTTTCCTTGTTCCGTTTCTCTCTCTCTCTCTCTCTCTCTCTCTCTCCTCACCGTCGCCGCCTCCGCCGTGCCCGTGCCGCCGTCGCCCCGCCGTCCCGCCTCCGCCGTGCCCGTGCCGCCGTCGCCCCGCCGGCCCGCCGCCGCGTCCCCTTTTCTTTTCCCTCCTTTTCCTTCTTTCTCCTCGGACCTCCGCCCCTCGCCGGCCGCTGTCTCCGCCGTGCCGTCGCTCGCCGCCCCGTGCCCGTGCCGCCGCGCCACCCCCGCCGTCCCCCCCTGCCCCTGGCCCAGCCGCCGCCGGCCGCCAGCCCCTTTCCCCCCTCGCGCTCGCGTCGCGCCTGTACCCAGCAAAATTCAAAAATTTCAACCTTTAGGTAAAATTCTACTTTAATACTTCATCTTTTCAATTCTTTTCATTTTGGTCACTAATCTTTTTATTTTGTTTTTTTTTCAGAATTAATTACTAACTTTATTTTTTTTTACTTGTGTATTTATTTGTTTATTATTGTTATTGTTACTAACCTTTTTTTTTTTTTTGTTATTATTAACTTGTTAACTAACTTACTAACAACTAACTTTTAACATTATTATTGTTACTAACCTTTTAATTTTTGCATTATTACTAACTTTTATTATTGTTAATTAATTTAATCAACTTGGTTAATTAACAATTAATTAATTTGGCTAAATTTTATTATTGTTGTTAATTAATTAATTTAATTAACTTGACTAACTTTTTATTATTGTTGTTAACAATTAATTTAATTAAACTTGGCTAATTTTTATTATTGTTGTTAATTAATTTAATCTAACTTTTACTAACCTTTTTTATTGTTATTAACTAACTAATCCAACTAATCTAACTATATTAATTGTGCTAACTTTTATTATTATTGTGTTATTAAAGTGGATGGCCAAAAAGCCCCACTTTATTAATTGAATTTTTTTTATGATTAAAAGATAAAAAAAGGAATTTTACGTGAATAATTTTCTAAAGGCTAATAAAAATTACTTTTTTTTATTTTGAAACAAAGTTTTTATTCCTTTTAATAAACAAACATAATGAAATAATTCAAAAATAAATAAATAAATAAATAAACATAAAATCATTCTTTTAATACATCTTTAAAATTAATAATTAATGAAATAAAAAAAATTAAAACTCCATGACCAAATGATCCGCCAGGATTCATGGCTCGGAAATATTTTTAAATAAAATATATAAATAAATTTTTTCTTTATAAAAAATTAAAAAAAACTTTAGACTAATATATTAATTATCTATTAATATATAATTTTTTTTAGTTTTCTTTATTAATAAAAAGAATAAAAAGCGTAAAAATTTTGGGTTAATATTTTATTCAGTAATATTTTACTTATTAAATTATATAACTTTTTGTTTCTTTTATAAAAATCTTAATCAAATAATTTCAAAATAATACAAAATAAAACAAAAATAATTGAATTTTCTCTTAAATATTTTTGACTTATTGATTAGATATATTTTCAGAAATATAAATTAAAATTAAAAAAAAAATCTTTCATCAAACAAAGAAGAATATAAAAATAAAAATATCAAGACTTTTGTTTTAAAATACATATAAGTTTTCGGTTAAATAATCTTTTATTCCAAAATAAATTAAATAAATATCAAAACTTTTCTTCTTTTGTTTAAAATTTTTGATTCTCTTAATAAAAAAAATAATAAAAAAATAATAAAAAAATAATAAAAAATAATAAAAAAAAATAAAAATTTTTAGTTCATGGTATATTGGCTGGAAACTGTCTCGTGCCCGCTTTTGAGCTGCTTCACCTGGTGAAGAGGGTCTGGCTGAGTAACAACGCCCCGTACCATGATCAAAATTTTTATTTTTAAACTCTTTTAAATTAACTTCTTATTAAATAAAAATTAATTATTATTTTTTTAATTCTTTTATAAATTGAGTAATCCTTTAAAATAATAAATATCTTTCATTAAACAAGAAAACAAAAAAAGTAAACAAGAAAAAAAAAAGAAAGATAAGAAAAATAAAAGAAAGATAAGAAAGAAAAATAAAAGAAAGATAAGAAAGAAAAGAAAGATAAAAAAAATAAAAGAAAAGATAAGAAAAAGAAAAGAAAGAAAGAAAAGACAAGAAAAATAAAAGAAAGATAAGAAAGAAAAATAAAAGAAAGATAAGATAAAGAAAAGAAAGGAAAGATAAGAAAAAGAAAAGAAAGATAAAAGAAAGAAAAAGAAAAAGAAAAGAAAGAAAGAAAAGAATAAAAAAAAGAAAGAAAAGAAAAGAAATTAAAAGAAATTTAAAAAAAAAAAAAGTAAAAATAAGTAAAAAAGAAGAAAAAGAAAGAAAGTAAAAAAAGAAGTAAAAATATAAAGATAAATTTTTTTTTAGTTAGTAGTAAAAATCATTCATAAATAAAAAGAATTACCATTTAAAAATTAATTTCATAATAATAAGAATTAAATAATTACGATAAATCAATTTCCATATCCGGATGATCCGGCAGGATCTACGGTTTGGAAAATATCAAACTTTTTAAAATAAATAAATTAAATAAATACAAAGATAAAAATCCATGTTTACAATATGGATTAAATTATTTAAAATTTCACCAAATTCCGTGTCCAAATGACTCGGCAGAGTCCATGGTTCGGAATCAAATCTTCCGTGTCCAAATGACTCGGCAGAGTCCATGCTTCGGAAGTATAAAATTTCATACAAATTAATTAATTTAAAAATCCACATTTCGACTAATCCAGTTAAAATTTCTAATTTTGAAAATTAACTGAGAATTATTTAAAAGCAAAGCAAAACAAAATTAAAATCAACTAAGGTGCCAATTTTTGGGCGTTTTAACAAAGTTGTTTTAACGTAACCGTACTCCCGATCCCCGAACTCTCGCAGACCAATTTTAAGGTGACCAATCGACCTAGATGAAACCGATTGGTGGCGACTCCAGAAAACCCGACGTTGCCACACACCTTTAACAATCTCTCAACTCTAGTAGATAGATATTCTGAGTAGCGAAAGAAAAAAGAAAAAAAACCTCAAAAGAGCCAAAACCCTTTTCTAACCCACACAAGTTGTTGACTCCATTTACAGTGTGTCACTAGTGAATGCCAAAATTGTCAGTAGGATGCAAGAAGGGAAACAACTTGCCACAGACATATTGTGCACCCAACCTAGATATCGTTCTGTGAATATAAAATGAAGAGTTATTGAACTAGATCATTATATATACTTATTATTTATTTTATATATGACTTTAATCAACTCTAAAGAATAATAAGAATAATATGAGGATTTATTCATATGCGTTGTTAGTTTGGTGAGATTTCTAGATGGAACAATTTTTTTTTTTATGATCATGATTTACATTTTATAAAACACTCAATGACCTCTTTTTCTTTTTCAAACAATTATAAAATTAATCCTGCTTACCAACCATCAATTAACAAAAGAAATTAACAAATTAAAAACCAATCAAGGAAAGACAAATTCTAAACGTGATAACCCTCCAACTAAATGAATGAATTCTACCTAACCATAAATCAACAAAACGACAAACAACCGTTCTGGAGATGAAAACTCCCAATTAAATGAATTTTAGCCAACTTAATTATGATGATCAAATTAATACATGTGAAATAACAGGGGGTGAACGTGAAAGGAAATAGACTAAAGTCTGGTGAACTACGTCGTTTCTTCTAAACCTATAATTATCATCGTTGTAAATCGGTACTCAACCTATATTTTGCTACGCGTTGGTTCTAAATTTTTATAAATCATTGCATATTAATCTCAAGCACTTATAAAACATTGAATATTGGTTTTTGAAGTTTGATCCACAAAAATATGGTTCACACAAATGAAAAGCTGATAATTTTAATAGTTTATTAACTGTAAAAAAATTATGACATATTTTAAATTTAAACAAAATTTATAGAGCTACATACAAATATGCAGTGCACTTCAAAGGTTTTTGGGACCAACAATATGTAATGAAAGAGAGATTGAGAGCTAATTTTCAATGGACCAATGCACTACAAGAGAAATGCAAAACTCCAACTGAAGAGAGTGATCGAATTTTTTATCACACCAAACTTTCGATTGCTAAATAGTTATTAATCCATTGCCTAGATACTTTTTAGTAACCAACTAGGGTGACCAATTTATTAGTCATCAACTCACTCAGTCTCTTAGATGCTGCTGGTCAGGCTTTTGGCATTCGACAGTTCATTTGTCAACCATTTATTAAAATCATAATGCCAATCAACTTACAACCAATTCATCGGTCAGTTTTCCATGTTGATATTATTGTGACGGTGCATTAACACGACTAAAGTCCTTAACAACTCTCTTAACACGACAAAAGAATGTGAAGAGTGTCTTAGCATAGATAAATATTCAAGCTCTTAAGTTGTCTACAAGCAATCAATTTTTTACAACAACATTAGCAACTCTGGGGAAAAAAAATCACAACGACAACAACATTGGCAAAATCTTGCTGTTGAAGCTCAAACAACCCGAAAAGCATTGCAATCTCTTGGACACGCTTAGCAGCTTCTATATATTTAAAATCTAATTGCGTATTGTACAAAGATTTATTTCAACCAGTTTCAATCACATAAATTTTTTTTTTAAAAAAAAATTAAATTTGTAAAAATTTATGAGTTTCGATCATCTTGAATCATATTAGAATTACAAATTATAGGATGTCGGAGACCACTATATACCCGAACTGTCCCACTTCGTTTGATAGACTTCCACAAGTTATGGGCTCTTTTTTATGGGACACAGATATGTTTGTCCGTATAGGCAAATGCAAACCCTGATCTCTAGTTAATCTCGTTGTCTCACGAGAACTATATAGTGATACTAACATATTTTCTTAAAGTTGGGGCCCATCATGTCATTGATAGCACCCAATCATACACTGACAGCTCATCGGGAGAAGTTGCATCTAAGCAGACGTGGCATTCCTGATGTTCGTCGGCCACTTGTTATTAATTATAGAGATGGCGTTGTCAAAATCATTTCAGCTAATTAAGTTATACAACGATCGATAATTAGCCACGGGCATGGCGGCCTACTGTGTACATGTGCTCACACATATCAGTTATTTTAGAAATTAAGTACTGTTTGTATTAGAATACAATTATTTCAATGATTATCCTAAGATTTGCTTAGCCACCCGACAGCCAGGCCTCAGCCTTCTCTATCTAATTAACATTACTTACTCGATTACCCATAATTAACCAACCACCGTTAAGATGCTAATTAGTTGATCAATTCCACAAACCTATGCTTCAAAGAGTTTATTCAAAAATAAAAATTTTAGTGAATTTTGTTTATTATTTAAGGAATAGTTTAATTAGGAATGATCCAATATTATATTTTACGGTAAATAGTTTTCTTCTTCTTCTTCTAATCTTCTTCCTCCTTTTCCTCTTCTCTGTACATGGCAGGATCCAGAGCCAGAGAGATATACATGCACGTTGTCAGTTGTCTGGTCATGCGTATATATTTGGTATTCGAAATTTTTTTTCCCTAAAAAAAAATCTCCAGCATGAAAACCAGACAGAAAATTAAAGGGACTCTTATCTTTGTTCAAAATAAATTTACTTTTGTTGTCCAATTTAATTCTAACGAGATAATTAATCCTCCTGCTGATCCTCCTCCACCTCCTCCTCTCTCTATATACATATAAGTGTGTGTGTTTCAGGGCAAATTCTTTAGTTAATTTCTTGTTCATCTTAAAAATCAAAAAGGAAAAGTAGTAAACAACCCAATCTTTTAAATTTTTTTACTTCTTATGTATACATATGAATGGTCTTCCAAATTAACAGTCGTCTCTTATTATGTTTTTTTCTTGTAACAAGTTGGCTTTATTATTCATATACAAATAAAGATTATATGAATGTTGGTAATTAATTAGACGGAGACAAATTAATTAAGAGATAGCCAGCTAGGAAAAGTGAAAAATTATGATGTTAAAATGGAAGAGGTTGAGGGATGGGAATTTGCGGTTTAATTAATTATAGTTAAAATAAAATAGCATATACATATATGCATATTGTTAAAATATCTAATTTAAAACCAATTAACAATAAAAGAAAAACTTTCATAATTAATAATATATATATATATATATAGACAAGAAACCCCTTCACTAGACCATGCAAGTAGGATTTAATACAGACAGATAGATAGACTGTTAGTGAGTTACATCCTAGACGTACAAGAATCTTTTGATTTCTAGCTTTGCTTCTTACCTTTTTTGACGAATTACATGTGATTTTGATGCTCATCAACAAACTTGTTCCGAAAAGAAAAAGCATCCATGCAGCAAAAGTATCTTTGTTTTCTACTTTATGGACTTTGGACCTTTGTTTATTAAATTACTCTCCTTCAAGATTTTCAAATCATCAATTTCCTGACCCCAAAAATCTATATACGTAGGATACACACACACACACACATACATACATAGTCAGGATGAGTTGTGCGACAAACTTTATTATGTTTTAATTTCATACATATCGTGAGCCCAATCCCTTCCCTAGAGCAAATTCTACATAAAATCTACAGGGATACAAATTAATTACCATCCACAAATTAATCTTAATTTGCTAATTAATTACATAAACCAGTTGCTAGTCTATCACTAGCAGTCAATAATAAAGCAAGATGTAAAAGATACTCTCTAGGCCTAAAATAATTTCCACATTTCTATTTTTTAGTTGTTTCATTTTAATTGTCCTCTTATATTATAATAATACTCAATTTAATACATTGACTATTATATATTGAATGCTTATATTATAAAAGTTAAATACAAAGCATATTTACAATAAATGAAAGTTATAATTGGTAAGAGCAAAGTTTGACTAATTGTAAAAGCCTACATTTATTTTGACTTCCTTAAAGCATGAGTTTTTAGCTGTCAGACAATGATGTGCAAACTTGCAGAATTGTATTGTCATCACTTAATTTGATCATGTAGGTTCTTCTTCTTCATCAACCTTATAGTGGTATATTAACAGGGAGTGCTAAGCATGATCAAATTTAGTAAAACTAAGTTCTCCTTTCCTGTGGATAGAGAAGCAATATATATTGCAAGTAGAGACAGGAAAGTTGATGCTGGCAATTTCTCCATCAGAAGGAATTGTGTGCAGCAGAATGAAGAAAATGACGCTTTCAAGGTGATAATATATCTGTATACCCTACTATACATATATATACGATGGCTCAAAAATTAAAGTAATTAAACAAATGTATGGAGCCTCAAAAAATAGAGTAAACGTGAAGTCTTTTTCATGAAATTATTAGTTTATCTAATTGATGAGCAGCAGCAGTAGCATAAAATAAGATTCCAGGGGAAATTGGAAATGAATAAATAATGCAAGGGGCGAGGGGAGGGAATCAATCGATAAAAAAGATTCTGTTGATGGATGATAGCTTGAAAATGCGGGAAATTGATTTCTACAAGTATAAGCATCCCATGAGTCATGCCCCAATCGATGTGATTGGCAGTCGTCGTAATTCGTAAAGACGACTATACAACTTTTTTAACTCCACACCCTTTTTTTCTTTTTTTCTTTTTCTTGACCAACCCCCCAACAACAAAAAAAAAAAAAAAAAGACATACTTTACCACGCATAGTATTATAGCTTGATCTGGCAACAATTGTTCAGGTAAATACATTCTGAGGAACCGGACGACATCAACTGATGAGAGATGGCAGAACAGAAGAAGGCCAGACATATAAATATGTGGATCAGTGGCTTGCCTGCAGGTAGGAATTTATAGCTACACCTACATGCGCTACAATATTTTGTTTCAATATTGGCTGCAGATCAAAAGGGAAAAGAAGTTGAGAAAAAGTAGAGACGCTTTTACTTTTCACACATAATTAAACTACGAGTTGATACGTTTTATCGGTTAGCTTAAAAACAAAGTAACACAAAATGATAGCTCAGGCGCCTGCATATGCATGAACTTAATTAACAATTAATACATAAACTAAAATGAATATGGAAACATGCATACCTGAACCAAATGATTTGTCTAGGAGCGCCTATTGCTTTTCGGTAATACTATAATTAATGCATTTGTTAACTGGCCGGTTTTATTCATTATTTTAGAATATTATTTTGTAAAGTCCCTCTGAATATTTGGTCAGGTGCATGCCAACTTAATGAGATTAATGTTGTTTTTTTTTTCACTTTTTCTCAAAAAGAAAAAAAAATGATTTTCTCTTGGATTCTCCATGGAATAAGACAATATAGTCAATCCTAAAATTTAGTCCTAAAACTCATCGACTTGAATCGACTTATCAAAGTAATCCCAAAACAGTGAATGCATTAGCTTTGTTAGTCCTAATTTGAATGTCTTACCAGTTGGCTTATGAAAAAGCTGATGTGACAATTAATAAACATTAAAATGCTGACTTATTGACTTTTTTATCCAACAGATAATTTTAGGAATTGAATTGCTCAAAATAAAATACTGAAGTGACTAAAACATTATTTCCGCACTTTTTTGTCATCTTCTTTTGCCATGACGTGTTTGTGACGCTGACGGGCATGAAGGAGATGAGCTCCGGTGGTTAGGGTTTCAAGAAAATTGGGGAAAATGGTAAATGGCCAGAAAGGATTAGCAATTTGGAACTGAGAGAGTGAATTGATGAATTTAAAAATAAAAATCAGTAAGAAACAATGGAGGAAAACCAGTTGGTCATCCATCTTCTTCGCCTTTGTCTTCTTGATCCGTTGCCTCATGTTCCATGGTGGCTTGTGCCCGAGCTCATCTGATACTCGTTTTTCCCTCCGACAGGATGATGAACTTGCTCGTTAAATGACAGTTTCTTCGGCACAATCGACTTGTATGATGCGACGTCGGGGAGAGCCGTGAATTGGGCCGAGCGGAGCGGCAAATCGATCTCCGAAATTCGTTGCCCAGGAGACCCATTCGCCTCGTCCTCCGATTCGATTGCCCCTTCCCCTTAGATCACCAGAGTGTTCTACTCCAGACACTTTCACGTCCTCCTTCCCGAGCCCAGGCATGTCGATGCGCAGATGCAGGCCGTCATCCGTCCCATTCGTTCCTTTTCCCTCAGAGTTATGGTTGTTGCTCTACCAAGCTGACCACTATTCCAAATTCCTGATGCCAAAGATGAGCGGTGGAGGTCCAGCTTTCAAGCTTTTCTGCCAGAATATTCCCGTTTCTTAGAATTAGATTCCGGCCTCGGCACGTTGGTTTACAGTAGTTCTTTAACCTATGTATCCATTTACTTTGGTGCCCATTATTGTTCCTTGATTTCTTCTGCTCAACCATCTATACTACAGGACGACGACCCATGTTAGTTCTGATGTTTGCTTTATTTTTTGTTCCCTTTGAACTCATCTGCTGCCATGATTCTGTGGGATTTGGCTGCTTCAGAGACAATCATTTTTTGCCTTGTTGTCTTCCTCTTATATCGAAGTTCTTCCATATTTCCATTCCATAATTTTGAATTGAACAAAACATTGCCTTAATTTGTGAGAAACAAGGGCCAAAGTGCATTGGATGCTCCGGGAAAGATGCTCAAAAGTGGGGAAATATTGTTTTAGTCACTCTAGTGTTTTGTTTTGAGCAATTTAATCCCTTAAATTATCCATCAGATAAAAAAGTTAACAAGTCAACATTTTATAGTCTGTTAATTGCTACATCAGCTTTTTCATACGTAGGCCAGCTGACAAGACATCCAAATTAAGACTAACAGAGCTAATGATTTCATTGTTTTAGGACTACTTTCCTAAGTCTATGAGTTTTAGGACTAAATTGGCAAAATGTAAAAAGTTTTAGGATTGACTAATACTTTATCTCAATTCTACATGGACTTGACTTTTAAGGGCCAATTCGTTTGAGCTAAAGTCAATTAACTTTTTTTAACTTTTACATCTTTTTTACTTAAAACTAATTTTATTTGAAAGCCAATGTTATGTAGATACAATAATCAATTTGAAAATAAATTTTTATGACGTTGTTAAATTTTTATAAATTTTTCTTTTTTTGAGGCTTGAAATTAGAAAAATTCATAAAAATTTAGTAAGATTATAAAAATTGTATTTTCAATTGATTATTGTAACTACATAATATTGGTTTTTAATTAAAATTAGTTTCAAATAAAAAAGATGTAAAAATAAGAGTAAGTCATTTTGTAGTCAATTGACTGAAGTTAAAACGAATTGGGTGTAAGTTAGCGTAATGAAAGAACGAGTAAAAAAAACATCGACTTTTTGTTGCGGCGAACGACCAGACATTGTCTTAGACTTATAGCATCTCTAGTACCTTCTCTATAATTTCTACAGCATAGAGAAGCAAACATCAAAATCACCATAATTTTTTTTCTTTAACTCTAACAGTTTTTTTATTTTGTAGAATACTAGAGAATAAGATGAGAAAAATATTAGAGTGAAAAAAAATAAAAATTCCCTAAAATGCAAAAAATTTACAAATTGGAGAATCTATTAAAAATCCTCCTAGTCGTCTGCCATGTTTAGAGAAGTAGAGGAAATACACAAGGGTTTTATAATTTGGATAAAATTCATATATGGTCCTATAGTTTGTATGGTTACTTTAAAGCGATATCTTATTTCAACTGGTGTTATATTAAATTCTTCTAATTCATATATCGTGTAATACTTGCATTTTTTGCTTTGGTTTTTTGATGAGGTTCATGGTGCCCGCATGTTATGACGGTTCAATTTGTGTTAATATTAAATTTGAATATAAACAGTGGTGATCATTGACAAAAGCAAAAAGTTTAATAAAAATGAAAAAAGAAAAGCAAGAACCAAGGTTAAAAAAAAAGTCAAGTAAAGTTTTGAAACTAAGAGAGCAAAAAAATAAAAAAGATTCTAAGTATGAAGAGATAAACTGTGGGAACTTAAATTTTTTTTTAGAAGAAAAAAATAACATGAAAAAGTTAATAATATAAGAAAAAAAGTGGAATTTTAATGACAAAAAGTGGCGACTAGAGTGTTCTTTAGGCCAAAATAGAAAATATAAAGATTTCTAAAATTAAAAACTTAACCATCCACTTAATAAAGGAAAAATAAAATAAATGAAAAAATTGGTTAAAATGAATTACTTCGAACCATACAAAAAAAATAGACAACTCATATTTAATAAATTTTTGTTAAAAAATAATAATAATAATAAACCAACAAAAACTGTCTAAATGAAGTCACTATGATTGATTAAAAAAATAAAAGAAAAAAACCATGGTTACAAAAATTTTACTTTAGAAGATAATAAAAATAAATAAATTTTAATTGATTATCATAAATTTATTGATGATAATTTTTTATTTATTCATTATTAAAATTTATTAAAAAAATATCCTCTAGTATTTGTGGGTTATCAAATCTCTCTATTTGTTCTCTTAGTCTCTAATTTTAAACTAGAACCATATCAAAAGTTGAGAAATTATAATGATTAAAGTTTCATTTTAGAAAACAACAACAACAACAACAACAACAAAGAAAATCAATAAAAAAAAGTTAGGATTAAAACAAAAAAATGAAAAACTTTAGATATTAAGAATTTATCAATTGACTTAATAAAGATAAAAAAATGGATTAGATAAAACATAAACAAATGGTCACCAATATCTTACTTCAAAAGATAGTACATAAAACAACAACAACAAAAAACTTGGGGACCAAGAGAGCAAATAGAAAATCTAGTTGAATAATTATAAAATCTGGGGATCAAAATCTAACATGGACGTAACTCAGTGCCAAAAATGAAAAGATTAAAAAGTAAGGAACTAGAATCGTGCATTTTTTTTGTTGCTTTTGTGTCTCTCTTTTTTTTTTTTTCTTTTTTCATATGTAATTTACTCAAAATCTAATTTTTTATATCGATGAAAAAATTATTTGGAAAAATTTACTTTCAATTTTAACAATTATAGATCAAATTACTTTATTGAACAATAGAGCTTGAAGTAAATAATTGATGCTATAAAAATTAATTATTAATAATGATAAAAAATGACCGAAATAAAAAACTATGTTTAATATATGTTAATCAATTAACAGTTTAATAATTAACTTAACAAAGATAAAAAAAAAATTAAAGTAAACAAACTGATTAAAGTCAAATCAAGTGGAACTAGATCAAAAGTAGGTAAATTATAATGATTAAAGTTTTATTTTAGAAAACAACAATAAAGAAAATCAACAAAAAATGTTAGGATGAAGACAAAAAAAAAAACTTTGGGGATTAAAGATTTAACAATTAACTTAATAAAGATAAAAAATAGTCTAATTAAAAAATAAGCAAATTATAATCACCAATGTCTCACTATGGAAGATAGTACATAAAACAATAACAAAAAAAACTTGGGGACCAAAAGAGCAAATAGAAGATCTAGCTAAATAGCTATAAAGTTTAGGGACCAAAATGTAACAAGGATGTAACTTAGAGTCTAGAATGAAAAAATTAAAAAGTTAGGGACTGAAACTGTGTTTTAACTGAAACAAAACGTGAAATAGACTGAAACCGTAAAAACTACAACACAGCCCCTAGAAAGTAGAGCACCTTGTAAAAGGAGAATTGAACTTCAGAAAGGAGCAAATCGCATATGGAAAAAGTATTTAAAAAAAAAATTTGTTCACCTATAGTTAACACTGTTGATGAACAGTGAATTTTCTTTCTCTTTTAGAATATAGTATAATTATCTATGATGTAAATTGTTGTTGTGGTAATGCCAAAAGCCCTAATGGGACCCACACTGCCACGTTGTCCTTCTCTTTAGTTACAATAGATGACCATATTCTACAAACATGAATCATTAAACCAAAATTGACACAAAGACATGATCTTGAGGACCAAAAAGATAGATGAGCCAAACTTCACCTTCATCCCCTTGCTTCTCTTCGAAACGCAATAGACTCAAAATCCTCCAAAACTCAATACGCCAAATTCACATTCAAAATCTAGCAAAAATGGAAAAAAAAAAAAGAAAAATGTTCCACTAGCTTCCGATGCGGCGTGTGCTTGTTTGTTCCATACCTACAGAAGCCGGTCTTTCTCGATCTGGCTCGAGATTCTCGCCGGCTTGACCAGTCTCTCAAGTCGCAGGGAGCTCAAATTGGGGCCAGCTCTAAGACAACGAAGAACTACTCGCGAAAGAGCGAAGTGGACTTTGTCCTTGACGCGCAGACAACTACATATCCAAATTGATTGGGAGAATTCAAGATTCATTTGTTCAAGAAGTCCATGGAACCGGCAGAGAAGTACCTGAGAGATGCCAAAATGGACAAATCTATTGGTCATGGTGTCATTCTCGTCGGCGGGTCTACCCGAATCCGGGAATTCAAGTTTATTCTTCAAAGAGAAAGAGTTATGCAAATCGATCAACCCCGACGAAGCAGTGGCATACCGGCCGCGGAGCAGGCCGCCAGCTTGAGCAGTGAAGGAAACGAAGACAGCAATTTGCAAGGAAAATTCGAGCTATCTGGAATCCCGCTGACGTCGATAAGGGTCCTCCAAATCAGTCTATTTCGGCATCAACGTAAATGGGATTCTAAGCGTGTTGGCGCCTGGCGGAGGACAAGAACTATTTTTGCTCGGTATAAAATTGACGGTAAATTTTCTGGTTCTCGATGAAGAAGCACGGTAAAGCGATGATTTGCTGAAGAAGATAAAGCTTTGACTAATTTAGGATTTAAATCCTAAGATTATGTGTTTATATTAACTTTGATTTAAAGTCACTTGCTCCTATAGTATAGTCATTTATTATGATGAAAATGAAACAGGAAGCCACAATAACAGCATGGTCCTAATAATACCTTGGAAATGCAACTTCAGTAATTTTCTGTAGAAGATAATGAAAAAACTGATGAAAGTAATGTAAGTAAAGTGAAATATATGAGGTATGAGACTTTAAGGTGACACCAATTGAAGTAAAAGACCACTCGACCTTGAAAAAATTGTAAAATTTGGGGACCTTCTATAGATTTTACCCTCCATAATTGTGACCATTGATTCTCATTAATTTGTATGAACGGCAGAAAAAATTCACAATTTATATTTTCTAATTTTTCTTTTTGTCTTCATCTTTTTAGGCTCACATGGCATAAGAAGTGCTACCTATTTGCTAATTAATTCCAAACATGGAATTTTCTTTTCATCAACTTTAAGGAAATTTATAAAATTAAAATAAAGTTAAAATTAAAATGAGATGATCTTTTAAGATTGAGGACCAAATGGATACACCTTTGAGATCGGGGACCAAAACAGCACAGTAAATGAAGATTGAGCATTAATATGGGAACCAACGCTATTGGCCTGTGCATTTCAAATTTTCAATTTCAAGAAACATTATATTCAGATCGAAAAACAATAAAGTAGGCAAGCCCGTCACTGAAAGATGGAATGGTACAAAAGTAGTATTTCTGGGAGGCCGGATATGTTTTGAAAGGAAATTTGAAATTATCCCTTAAGCAATTGCTAAAAATCTGGAGCAGATCCGAATTTGGTGTTGTCAATGGACAAATTGATGCTGGTAAAGCTGACCTGGAGGGCGGGGACTTAATTGCTGAAGGAAGACTTGAATTAAGCCGAATTGCAACGGAGAATGGATGCTTCAAACCAATTAACTTTACAAAGAAAGGGAGAATAAAAAGAATGTTTGACAAATAAGAAATCTAGAGTCAAGTGGATCAAGAAATGACGAAAATACAAAATAAACACCGCGTAGCAAAAGAGAATGGCATAAACGACATTGCCACCAATGGGCAGTGGCTAGCAAAATATTATAAGGAAGATTGCTTTCCAAGGCCGATTAGGAAGCTTTCTGCAGAGATGCAAGAATATCTCAAGTAGCCTTTTACTGAAGACGTGGGTGAAAACGGCAATATGGAAACGTGACTCAAAGGGCTTCGGGTCCAGATGGTTACACCTGTTGACTTTTCTTCCCCCCATGTGATCGGCTCTTTCTTTTCTTCTTTTCTTTCTTTCTCTCTCCTTTTATCTTTCTTTTGTCTTCTTTTCTCCTAAGTCAACAAAGCAGCTGACAGAATTGAAATAGCTGCAATTATAGCAGCAAAATTGGAAAACAGAAGAGAAACAGCTAGCAACGCGGAGGATGCAACGCGACTATTTCTCCTATAAATAGCCATGCTTTCTCCTCCTTCAGTACATCTGGTAGCTTGCTCATAATTCCTAAAGAGCAAAAGAAAATTGTGAGAGAAAGAGATTTATTTTTTGGGAGTGACAAAATAGTGAGATAAATTTTGGGGTGTTTGGGAAACACTTGAGTGCCACTATTTTGGGTTTATCTCATACCTCTAGAATTTTTTGTCTAGAGAAGATTCTCTCTCTGTAAGCCTACTATTTTTAGTGGAAGAAAATATCAAAGTTTGTCCCGTGGACGTAGCCCTAAAATTAAGGGTGAACCACGTAAATTTTCTGGTGCCATTTTTTAATCATCTTGCTCCCGAAGTTATCACCCGCTGCGCAGTCCCAACAACTGGTATCAGAGCAAGGCCCGGTGTTTGTATCTACTTATCGTATGCTCTGTGGTTGCCGCTGAAAAGTGGATCCTCCACATCAGAAAATAAGTTAGATTATTATTCACCATTTTTTGCTTGATACTGGGTATTTATTAGCATCATGGAGGCGAAGACCAGCAAGATGATTAGTCTGAACGGCTCGAATTACCACATATGGAGAAGCAAGATGAAGGATCTCTTATATGTGACGAAGATGCACTTGCCCGTGTTTGGTACAATCAAACCGGAAGACAGATCAGAAGAAGATTGGGCATTCGAGCATGAGCAAGTATGTGGTTTCATCCGACAATTTGTCGAAGATAATGTCTACAACCACATATCTGCAGAAACTCATGCACGGACACTGTGGAACAAGCTTGAGGAGCTGTCTGCTTCAAAAACCGGCAACAACAAATTATTTTATCTGACAAGATTGCTTCAGATAAAATACCGAGAAGGTTCATCCATGGCAGATCACCTGAACGATTTGCAAGGAATCGTGGAACAATTATCCACGATGGGCATAAAGTTTGACAACGAGGTACTCGCTCTTATAATGCTGGCCTCATTACCAGAGTCTTGGGAGATTTTGAGAATTTCACTTACAAATTCTGCACCAAATGGTGTAGTAAATGTGGAATTCGTCAAAAGTGGAATACTGAATGAAGAGATGAGACGAAGATCGCAAGGATCCTCTTCATCAAAGTCAGATCTCCTCGTGGCAGATTCTAGGGGGAGAAGTGAGACCAGGGGGCCAAAGCCAAAAGACAAGAGTAGAGGAAGGTCAAACAAATATGCAAAAATTGAATGCCATTACTGCAAGAAAAAGGGTCATATCCAGAGATTTTGCCGAAAACTCAAACAAGACCAAAAGAAAGGCAAAGGACCGAAGAAAGATAACGACAGTGATGATGAGCAAGCAAATGTTGCCGGTGAGTTCAACATTGTCCATGATGATGATATTGTCAATCTTGTAACCCATGAGACAAGTTGGGTGATTGACAGTGGTGCTACCATTCATGTCACTTCTCGAAGAGAATTCTTCTCATCTTACACACCTGGGAATTTTGACGTTGTGAGAATGGGAAATGAGGGTCTTTCACAAGTTGCAGGAAAAGGAGATGTTTTCCTGGAGACCTAGAATGGTACACGGTTAGTCCTAAAAGATGTCAGGCATGTTCCAGACTTACGCCTGAATCTGATCTCAACAGGCAGACTGGATGATGAAGGTTACTGCAACACCTTCTTTAATGGTCAGTGGAAGTTGACCAAAGGAACCCTGGTGGTGGCCAGAGGAACAAAGAACTCAAAACTGTACATGATGCAGGCAAAGCTCTCCCATGATGCTGTGAATGCAGTGGAGAATGACAGTACAGTGGAGTTATGGCATAAACGATTGGGTCATATGAGTGAGAAAAGCATGACCCGTCTTGCCAAAAAGAAGACGTTATCTGGACTGGATCAGGTCCATTTGAAGAAATGTGCTGATTGTCTGGCAGGAAAGCAAAACAGAGTGTCTTTCATGAGTTCCCCTCCTTCCAGAATGAAGAATGTGTTGGATCTGGTACACTCAGATCTGTGTGGGCCAATGCCGAAGTCACTTGGTAATGCTCGATACTTTGTGACTTTCATTGATGATCATTCTCGAAAGACATGGGTATACACTCTGAAGTCAAAAGATCAGGTGTTAGAAGTTTTCAAACAATTTCTAACCATGGTTGAAAGACAAACCGGCAGGAAGCTGAAGTGCATATGAACAGACAATGGTGGAGAGTACATTGGACCATTTAATGCCTACTGCAAAGAGCATGGGATTCGACATCAGACAACACCTCCTAAGACACCGCAGTTAAATGGTTTAGCTGAGAGGATGAATAGGACTTTGATGGAAAGAGTAAGATGTTTACTCTCACATGCAAAGTTACCTCAAATGTTCTGGGGTGAAGCATTGCTAGCAGCTGCTCACGTGTTGAATTTTTCACCATGTGTCCCTCTACAGTATGATGTCCCAAAGAAGGTATGGTCAGGAAAAGATGTCTCCTATGACCATCTGCGAGTGTTTGGCTGTAAAGCCTACGTGCATATCCCGAAGGATGAGAGGTCTAAACTTGATGTTAAGACACGACAATGTGTGTTTATTGGCTATGGCCAAGATCAATTTGGCTATAGATTTTATGATCCAGCTACAAAGAGGCTTGTCAGAAGCCGTGATGCTATATTTGTTGAAGATCAGACCATTGAAGATATTGAGAAAGCTGAGAAGGATGCTTCAAGATCTGATGGTAGTTCAACAGATTTACAGTTGATTCCTCCAACGACAGTACAAAGACAGGATGGAGAAGATATACAAAATGATCAACCGGAAGAAAGTGATCATGATGCTCCCATTGAAAATGAACCAGGTAATGCTGAAGATGATGATGTTCATCAACAACCACCAGCACCAGCAGGTTCTCCAGCTTTAAGAAGATCTAATAGAGTCAGACAACGCTCTACTAGATATCCTGAAAATGAGTATGTGTTATTGACTGACGGGGGAGAACCAGAAAGCTTTGATGAAGCTATGGACGACGAACACAAGGGAAAGTGGATTGACGCCATGCAAGAAGAAATGAGATCCTTGCATGAGAACAGAACATTTGAGCTGGTGAAGTTGCCAAGAGGCAAAAGGGCTTTGAAAAACAAGTGGGTATTCAGAATCAAGTCTGAAGAATCCAATTCACAACCACGGTTCAAAGCCAGATTAGTTGTCAAAGGTTTCAGCCAAAGGAAAGGTATTGACTTTGATGAGATTTTTTCACCAGTTGTGAAAATGACATCCATTCGTACAGTCCTAGGACTAGCAGCAAGTCTCGACTTGGAGATTGAGCAGATGGATGTGAAAACTGCCTTCCTACATGGTGACTTGGAAGAAGAAATATACATGGAGCAGCCAGAGGGTTTCGAAGTAAAAGGAAAAGATGACCATGTTTGCAAGCTAAAGAAAAGCTTGTATGGTTTGAAGCAGGCACTTAGGCAGTGGTACAAGAAGTTTGAGTCGATTATGGGGGAGCAAGGCTACAAGAAGACTACTTCAGATCACTTTGTGTTTGTGCAGAAATTCTCTGATGATGATTTCATTGTTCTATTACTCTATGTGGATGACATGTTGATTGTTGGCCAGAATATTTCCAGGATCAACAGCTTGAAGAAGCAATTGAGTAAGTCTTTTGCTATGAAAGACTTGGGGCCAGCAAAGCAAATTCTTGGCATGAAGATAACAAGGGATAGAAGCGCCAAGAAATTGTGGTTATCACAGGAGAAGTACATTGACAAGGTACTTTAGAGATTCAATATGGACAAGGCTAAAGCGGTTAGTTGTCCTCTTGCTAATCACTTTAGATTAAGCTCCAAACAATGCCCTTCTACCAATAAAGAGAAGGAAGAAATGGAAAAGGTTCCATATGCCTCAGCAGTTGGAAGTTTGATGTATGCCATGGTATGTACACGGCCAGATATTGCTTACTCAGTTGGTGTAGTAAGTAGGTTCCTTTTAAATCCTGGTAAGGAACATTGGGCTGCAGTGAAATGGATTTTCAGGTATCTTCGTGGCACTTCCAAAATGTGCTTATGTTTTGGAAATGCAAAGCCTGTGTTAGTTGGCTACACAGATGCAGATATGGCTGGCGATGTTGACTCGAGGAAGTCTACATCAGGTTACCTGATTACATTTGTAGGGGGAGCTGTGTCATGGCAATCAAGATTACAGAAATGTGTTGCTCTTTCAACAACAGAGGCAGAGTTTATTGCAGCAACGGAAGCATGTAAGGAGTTGCTGTGGATGAAGAAGTTCTTAAAAGAACTTGGTTTCCACCAAGATAAATATGAATTGTTCTGTGACAGTCAGAGCGCAATTCACCTTGGTAAGAACTCCTCCTTTCATTCAAGATCCAAGCATATTGACGTAAGATATCACTGGATAAGGAATGCATTGGAAATGAAGCTATTACAGCTTGAGAAGATCCATACTGATGAAAATGGATCTGATATGTTGACCAAGAATCTACCAAAAGAAAAGTTTGAATATTGTCGACTGGCAGCAGGAATGATGGAACTCCCACATGAGGCGGGAGGGGGAGATTGTTGACTTTTCTTCCCCCCCCCCCATGTGATCGGCTCTTTCTTTTCTTCTTTTCTTTCTTTCTCTCTCCTTTATCTTTCTTCTGTCTTCTTTTCTCCTAAGTCAACAAAGCAGCTGACAGAATTGAAATAGCTGCAATTATAGCAGCAAAATTGGAAAACAGAAGAGAAACAGCTAGCAACGCGGAGGATGCAACGCGACTATTTCTCCTATAAATAGCCATGCTTTCTCCTCCTTCAGTACATCTGGTAGCTTGCTCATAATTCCTAAAGAGCAAAAGAAAATTGTGAGAGAAAGAGATTTATTTTTTGGGAGTGACAAAATAGTGAGATAAATTTTGGGGTGTTTGGGAAACACTTGAGTGCCACTATTTTGGGTTTATCTCATACCTCTAGAATTTTTTGTCTAGAGAAGATTCTCTCTCTGTAAGCCTACTATTTTTAGTGGAAGAAAATATCAAAGTTTGTCCCGTGGACGTAGCCCTAAAATTAAGGGTGAACCACGTAAATTTTCTGGTGCCATTTTTTAATCATCTTGCTCCCGAAGTTATCACCCGCTGCGCAGTCCCAACAACACCTTCTACCAGTCCCATTTGGATATCATCAAATCAGATGTGTGCAGCTTTGTTCGGGAGTTCTAGTTCACTGGCAGGCTTGAGAAAGGGGTAACTCGACCTTTATCACGTTAGTGCCAAGGTTAATCCAGTAAGATTTTGCAAAATTGCTAGCGGGTAGGCTAAAACCTGTTATATGTCAAATAATTGGTCAAAGTCAGACAACATTTTTTAATGAAAAACAAATTAGTACATGAGAAATGTATAAAAATGACTAACATGTCTATTACAATCAATCACAATGAGTAACTGACAAGCAATTAAAACAATTAGTTGCACTTTTCTTAGTCACTAGCGACAAATGACTGACGAGCTACTAACTCAAAGTGACAGATACCTTTAGTCTTTGATTAGTTGCCTATATGAGTGATTGAAATTTTTAATCTCTAGTTAGTGGCTCTTGGTATTTTTTTTTCTTTGAATTATACAAATTATATTACATAAATTACTAATTGTGATATATATATATGTGTGTGTGTGTGTGTGTGTGTGCGCGCGCGCGTGCGCGTGCTTCTATGAAATGAATTGTACGGTATAATTAAATGGACCGATAATTTAAAAAACTAAAAATTAAATTAAATTAATTGTAAAAGATTGTCAAATTAAATATACATAAAAAGTTAAAAGATAAATCAAACTTCCTAAGAACGACGAAGGTAATTGCAAATGAAGTCCTCCTTCAGCGAAAACTAAACATCATCGGCCCGATCTCACTAAGCTCAATGGTCTTGAGAGGCCTGGTCCTCTATCTATCAGAAAATGGCTCTTGCATCTTGCCTTGGTCAAACTTTGATTGATACACTCTCGATGGAGGGGTATAGAATACTAGTAGAAGAGGAATAAGGAAGAAGGAATGGTTGGGAGAAGTGAGATCAAATTAATGGAAGGCTCAGGACGATATCTGAAGCAAACTACCATAGTTGATCCAAGAGAAGGAGAATGCAATGATGAGAGAGATAAGGAACAGTGAGTTTGGAAATGGAAGAATGATGGGGAAGAAGTGGCTAGGAAAGGATTTCTATGCTTCGACCGACTGAATCTCCGCTAACTAACTGAATGGTGATTGACTTTTTCAGTTGTTAGTCAATTGTTAACAACCCATAGCTTACAAACAAGTGACTAAAGGTCCATTATGACTGAAATTCAGTAACTATTTTCAATCAATTTTATACATTTCTCTTGTAGTGAATTCTAGATAAAGTTCTATTTGCAAATGAAATGATGGACTATCTAAAGCAATGGTTTTCAAGGTGGATTTTGAACAAGCTAATTTTGACTCTATTAACTAGAACTTATTGGGCACAGTTATGGTTCAGAAAGCTTTTGAGATAGCTAGAGGAAATGGATCAGTGCTTGTTTGAGGACAATTAACAGTAATCCTAGAAAGAAATTTCATAGGGAAGAAGGGATAATGTAAGGTGACTCATTATACCTTTTTTTTTATGGTGGTAGAAGCTTTAAACATAATAACAGTAGAGACTATTGATAAAAATTTGTCTAGATGGATTGTAGTGAGTTCTTTTGGTGTAATTTTATCTCATCTATAGTATACGAATGACACATTATTTTTGGTGATTAGGATTTTGAGAATATGCATAACTTAAAGTCACTATGTTAAGAAGTTGCATTCTTGGCTTCAATGTTAAAGGTAAAGTGGAAAAGGTGGCTATTAAAATGTTCAATTGATAAATTGACTTTCAAATACCTTGGGTTTCCTATTAGTTTAAACATGAACAGGCTTAACTATTGGAAGGTGGCGACTAATAAGTGTAAGAGTTAATTGAGCCTGTGAAAGGAAAACAACATATTATCAGTTGGTGGAAGGCTTACCTTATTTAAGTCAGTGCTCAACAGCCTACCCCTATACTTTTTTTCAATTTCTCAAGCTTTGGTGAGCATTCTTTGTTTTCTTGAAAGTTTAAAATCCATTTTTTTTTGTGATGGGTAGGATATAAAGATTACCTGGGTAGCCTTGAGTACAACTATTACGGCCAAGGAATGGTGGGTTTGAGTCTGGGTAGTTTCAAAACAAAAAAAATAAGATAATGTTAAGAAAATGATAGTGGAGGTTTAGAAGTGGAGGGGATGCTTTATGGATGAAGATGTTAATGATTCATATGTTACCGATGGAGGCTTGGGGGTAATAGGAGTAATAGAATTTTAGGTCAAGTCTAGGATAATATAGTAAATATGGGTCAATTTATTAATGGTTTGGGTGTAGATATTAAACCTTCATGGTAAATAAGGTTTTGGAAAGACCTCTCTAGGTAGGGTCATCCTCTTTAAAGCATAATTTCCGAAGGCTTTTCTCTTGCTTGTAATAAAGAATGTAAAATAAATGATAGGGGTGAATGTCTAAATGGGCTAAATGGACTATGGACTTCAATGTGGGATTGAAGAAAAATAGTTGAGGCTTAGAAAAATAGATGAATTTGTTAAGTTCTCGGTAAGAATTCAAAATCTATACGTTGCAATTGGCGCTGAAGACCCCATAATGTATGCTTTTAGTTTAGAAGCCTTATTCTCTATCAAATCACTAAGGGTGAAATTCAAATAAAAAAAATTGGGTTCGAGTTAAAATTGACTAGAATTATGCATACTTTTCTCCCTATTATATAACCTAAAATTGACCCGATTACTTACGTAAACCAACCTGAACCAAATCTGAATTAATAAGGTTTGGCTTGACATTAATCAAGGGTTAACCTGAATTATGACTTTAGTGCTTAAAGAAAACTAAAGAATGTTCCATCACTGCTATCCACAGTTTACACCAAATCTTGGTTTTACTCAAACCTTAGATACAAGAAGCAATGGGACAAAGTAAAAAAAATAAATATAATAAAGCTGGTGGGGAGGGTGCAGGGATTATACATGACAGTGGCACAGAATCACTTACAAGTTCATTGCCATGAACTTCACCTTCACTAAGGGCAAGTACAACAACAGCAACATTAGCATCTTGGTGTGGAACATGTTGTTCTCCCAAATGCGCGAAATAAATCAGTGAAGAATGTGGGAGTGATTCACTAAAGGCTTCAAAAATGAAGTTTACAAGGATGAGTCACAGTGAGCATGAAGCACTGCGGTGGTAGCGAGGGCAATCTTAATCTGACATATGAGATAAAAAGAGAGAGAGTGAGTAAAAGAGAGAGATAGATAGATAGATAGATAGATAGATATTGGATTGGGTGACATGGTAAGAGAAAAAGAAAGGCAAGAAAGGATGGATAGACCGGGAAAGTGTGAGGGATTAGAATATAAAGGAAGAAAAGGCGACGGGAAGAGTATTAGGCTTAAGAACATAGGGTGTGCGTGCATGGACGAATGGGTATTTATATATTAGCTAGGTTGTAGTTATTTATAGATATGGGCTGGGACTAATGGGCTCTAGGCTAGGAAATTTAAGTTCAATTGGGTTAGTCTGGTTTAACTAGATTCGAACCAACTCGAATCAACAAATTCTGCGTTATGTCAGGTTGAGTTAAGACAGCTAAATTCCAGCCACAAAATCAATACGAACTTGACTTTTCGGGTTGGGCTTAGATCACAAATCAGGTTTCAAGTTTAAATTATACCCCTAAAACTCACTTTGTTAAGTGATCGATCAACCTCAGTCATCTTTTGTTTTTCATGCCACCTCAACTGTGTGGAATAAATATGTGCTTTTAATGGTTGATATATTCATATGGAAGGCCATGCAAAATAGACTACCAATCAGATTAAATGTGGCGGAATGTCGTCTTCAAGAACTGGAAGTAATTTGGCCATCATGCAACAGTGGATGAAAAAAAAACCATGTCTTGTATAGTATCATTTCATTTTAGGTGTGGGAGTTAATCTTTCGATGGTGACATTGTTAATGTTGTGCCAAAAAACAATCATGAGATTATTGTATTTCATACATTGAGTCATGATATTTTATTGATGCATTATTTCAATAATTATGTTTATTGTTTATTTCCATGTGCCATAATTAAACATAATTATAATCATAGAGTAATAGTATTCTTAAATGTCCCTGGTCGAGTATTATTATGGCATGGGTTGCAATAATAGGTAAAGATCAGCAAATGTGGAGACTAATATGATATATGTAGTATATATATGGTCGAGTATTATAGTGAAATGGATTGTTATATGAGCATTATAAGTGATTCTCATAATGGTCATAGTATTTATAGTCTTTTAATCTGAGGTTATCAAGGTTTTCTACATGTGATTCACAAGCTTTGATATTTCTCCTTATTGCTCATAACAGAGTAAATATGAAGGTAATCATTAGATATGTTACATATCATTCCGAAGGATTTGTAAGGTTTACATGGGATTTGTCTCTCTTATATAATAGGAGTGATATCTTTGGGCCTCTTGATTGAATAACACTGAGGAAATGCATGGCCATGGTCGGATGAGTTGATATGAGATATTAATGTCATCAGTTTAAGTCAATCTACTTGGGAATCAAAAAACTATAGATTGGGCGATACGATGATGACACGTTCCACGTCTCATGCTCTGTCTTGATATCTTAGGCGAATAAATAATGACATATACAAATAATTATCATAAAAGTTTAGTCAAATAACTCACTATCCTATGAATTGGGAAGTAATTATGTGTTGCTAGACACTGCTCATTATTTATGATCACAAATGTGATTTATAATTATTGCCAACGTGATAAAAGCTTATAGGATCGCACACTTAAAGCCAATTTGATTATTTGAGTGCATTGGCCAAATTGTTTGATTTTGGTTTTATGATAATTTTAAATAAATTATTGGCCCAAAAGTTGAGCCATTGTTAAGCCTGAAATTAGGCCTCATTGGGTTAGGGTTATGAAACATAATTGACTTGGGAGTTTTGCATCACTATATATATGTTATATTGTGTTATTTTTTAGATAGTTGTCCTAAGATGAAATTGAGAAAGGGTTTTGAAATTTCTAGCCATACTCTCCTTTTGTTTTCCTACTGCGAACATAAGAGGAACACTCTTGCCAAAACTTGGAGGATACGTGGTGATCCAAGTGATTTATGTGGATACCATTGAGAGTTTAAACGCATCAACTATTCAAGCTTTTATTATTCGACTTAACAATTGGGTGAAACATCTCAACCTAATAAGGATGAAAATTTTGAACACCTAATTTACTCTGTTTCACTTAGATCCTGGATAGTTTCAATTAATTTAATTGCATTGTTTGGCTCCCACAATCCTACAGTGATATTAGAGCTACTTTTGAGACTCCAAATTGGGATTGTGTGTCGAATCACATGATTGTTGTATGTTTTGTTGGTTTTCGATCATGATTAATTGGAATGATTCATAACGCATAAACCAAAACTTGAAATATATGAGATATATAAAGACACAACAATAATAGGTTAATAAGATTAACCCTAACTAATGGATATAATATATCTATCTAAATTGGGATTGTTGCAACTGTTGCTATAATCCTTGCAAACATCAGATTTATGTTGTTCGGACACCTTGGGTAAGGTACCTTTGTTGCTTGGATAGAGGTGCTCTTGGGTGGCTTGTTGCTCAGACAAAGGTGATCTCAGGCAACATAATTAGAATATGATTTTTTGGTCCAGAGGGCTCCACCCCTTAGCAACCCTTTGCAAAGACGGCCTTCCTTGGGCCTCACCCATTAATCAGATAACAGACTATTAATTAGATCTGTAAAGCACTACATTAATAAACTGGTTAAGAAACCCATGTTAATTAGTATACATTTCCTTGTTGATTGAGATTTGACTTGATATGCTTATTGTTAACTGAAGCATGATGTATGGTTATAGCCCTAGATGGTTGTACTTGTAAATATAGCCTGCATGTTGTGCCTTTCTTTATTGCTCTCATTGTATCTTCTCTTCTTACCTCACTCCCCTTAAATGAATCTAAGGTGGTGAGTCTAAGGAGGTAGGTCCAAGGAGGTAACTATAAGAAGACAATTGAGCAAAGAAGAAAATGAGCTTGTGAAGACTTTTTTCTTTTTTTAGGTTTCCAAGATATTCTGATTGATGATAATATAGGTAAGCTCAAAGAAAAATCCCTCAAGAAAAATATTAAGTTATTAAATGTCACGCTTTCTAAATGTTGGTACTCGTCAAGACTTTGATCAACATTGGGTGGGTTTGCCAAAGTAAAATACCTATGTTCGTCTTGGTAAGACATGATAGGATAAAAGTGATTTCCAAATTGCTAACATTGGGTTTGACTTAACTAAATCATCCCTATAGGATTAGGGGGTTAGAGGCATAAAGTTGGATTTAAGTTCATGAGATGAGCTTAGACAAGTATTGTTCACATAACTATCCAAGAGTTACATGAGATACAATTGACAATGAATTGTCTACTTAAATAGCTATAACTTGAGAGAAAAGCCAAAGTTGACTTAAGTTGTGGTGAAATATGAATCTTGGCCCTACTAGAATACCTTAACACTGAGGTGTTTCACAATAATATCAAAGGTTATCATTTAATAAAAATCCTTATTAAATAAATTAAAATGTATAACTCTTACACTGCATATTTACTGTTATAGATTACCATGGCTCAAAACACATCAACACTTTCACCGTGATCAATCTTTAAGAAGGAAAAACTAAATGAGACCAACTTTCTCAAATAGTATTGAAATTCTAAATAAGCCTATTGGCAATGCTCCATACGCTGAAAGGATGCTTATAAGAAGCATTCTAACGATGCTTTGGATGTTGCTTGTCCCATGCTAATAACCATGGAATCTGAGCTTCAGAAGCAACATGAGGACAAGGGGCATTTGATATGACTGAAAGCCTTAAGATGCTCTTTTAAGAGCAAGCTACAAGGCTTTATTTCAATGCAAAATGTTTGAAAGAAGTCTCATGGGTCCTCATGTGCTTAAGATGATCGGATATATTGAGAATCTTAAGAGTTTAGGATTTACCCATCAAAAAAGTCGGGTGTTGATATAGTCTTGTAATCATTGCCGGAAAGCTATAGTCAATTCGTCATGAACTACAACATGAATGATGTTGACAAGTCCTTCCCTAAATTGTTCAGCATGTTAAGAACAGCTGAGCTAAACTTCAAAAAGACTAAGCCCATTATAAAGGTTTAAAAGGCCAAAAGGGAAGAGAAAGACCAACAAGAAAAATGATGGAGCTAAAGGAAAGTCTAATGCTAATTCTTCCTCAGGTGCACTGAAGGCATCCAGTGGTATGGTTAAGGAAGAGGAATACTTCCATTGTAAGAAACTTAGATATTGGAAGCGCAACTATAAGCTCTATCTTAAAAAGCTCAAGAAAGAGAAGGAAAACAAGACCTCCGCTTTAGGTATTTTTGTTAGAAAGGATAATTTTTTACTTCTTTATCTTGTGTATTAGATATTAAATGTGGATCCCATATTGGTGCAAATGTCCAGGATTTAAATAGGAGTAAAAGATTGGCTCAATGTAAAATGGACCTACACATGGGAAATGGAGCAAAAGTTGTTGTGTTAGCCATAGGAACTTATTTTTTCACTTTGCAGAGTGGATTGGTTTTAAAATTGGACAATCACTATTATGTGCCTACTATTAGTAGAAATTTGATTTTTGTTTCTTACTTGGATAAGAAAGGCTTTCATTTATAATAAAGGATAAACATTATTCCATTTATTTGAATGAAATCTTTTTTGGTAGTGCATGACTTAGTAATGGTTTGTATGTTCTAAAACTAAAAAATCCAATCTATAATGTGAATACCAAGAAGGTTAGATTGAGTGATTCGAACCCAACTTATCTCTAGCATTATTGTTTAAGCCATATAAAACGAGACTTGCATATCCAAGCTATACAAATATGAACTCTTGGACTCATTTAACTTTGAATCACATGAGACATATGGGTCATGTTTATTGGGAAAGATGACCAAAACTCCTTTTATTGGGCATAGTGAAAGAGCCAAATACTTACTATGACTCATACAAAATGATTTATGTAGGCCTATGTCTACACAAGCTAAAGGAGACTTCCAATACTTCATTACTTTTACTGATGACTTCAGTAGATATGGTTATATGTATCTTATGAAACACAATTTAGAATCCTTTGAAAAGTTCAAAAAATTCAGGAATGAACTACAGAATTACCTCGGGAAGAGTATCAGAGTACTTTGGTCAGATCAAGGTGAAAAATACTTGGACTAAGAATTTCTTGACTATCTGAAGGAGTTTGGTACAATATCACAACTCACTCTAACTGTTGCACCTCAATGCAATGGTGTATTTTAAAGGAAAAATTGAACCTTATTACACATGATTCAATCTATGATGAGTCAAGCTGGCTTTTTTAACTCCTTTTAGGAACATGTTCTAGAGGCAGCTGCTTTTACACTAAACCGAGTTCCATCTAAATCAGTTCAAAAGATACATATAAGATATAGAGTAGGATATGTCATAGTCTATCTTTTATGAAGATTTGTGCCTACGAGGCTTACGTGAAATATTAAACCTTAGATAAGCTAGGGCCAAAATCTGATAAATATCTTTCTGTTGGGTATCCTAAAGAAACAAGGTGTTACTATTTCTACAATCCTTTTGAGCAGAAAGTGTTTGTTACTCAGACTGGTGTCTTTTCAAAGAAAAAGTTTACCTTTAAAGGAACTAGTATGAAAAAAAGATAACTTGAAAAAATATCCGAGAACAACAACGGGACATTGAACTTGATATGGAAACCGAACAGCCACCATAAGATGTTGTAGTTCAGGAGCCTGTTCCTATAGCATAGAGCCCACGTAAGTCTAGTAGGATTCGATGTGAGTCCGAGAGATATGGTTTTCTCATGACTTATACTGGTGATGTGATGCTCATAGATCAAGATGAGCCCATAACCAACCAATAAAATACATTGAGACTAGATTTTGAGAAGTGACTAGAGGCCATGAAATTCAAGATGGAATCAATGTATGTCACAAAGTATGGACTTTGGTTGATTCATCTGAATGGATAAAACCCATATGGTGCAAATGGGTCTTCAAGAAAATAACCGACATGAATGATAATGTGATTATCTTTAAAAGATGATTAGCTACAAAAGGTTTTAAGTAAATTCATAGTACTAACTATGATGAGGCTTTTTCACTAGTTACCATGAATTTTACTGGCTATTGTTGCCCACAATGATTATGAAATATAGAAAATGGATGTCAAAACTGCCTTCCTTAATAGAAAACTACTTAAATATGCGTCTATGACACAATCTTCCAGTTTTTTTCATTCCAGAGAATGCCAATAAAGTGTGTAAGTTGCAAAAATCCATTTATGAGCTGAAGCAAACTTCTCAGAACTGGAATCTTTATTTTAATGAAGCAAGCAAAGACTTTGGTTTCATAAAAAATGAAGATGACTCTTGTGTCCATAAAAAGGTTAGTGGGAGAATGATTGTCATCTTACTGTTGCATGTAGATGACATACTACATATTAGGAACAACATTCTCAGGCTGTAGTTTATAAAGACTAATGAAGACTAAGATAGGGAAATGTTTTCTATAAAGGACTTGGTTGAAACGGCCTATATGTTAAGTATTAGGATCTATAAGGATATACCAAGAAAATTGCTTGGTGAAAGTCAAAGTACATACATTGACAAAGTGCTAAAGATGTTCAGCATGCAAGACTCCAAGAAAGGATTCTTGCCAATATCACATAGTATAATTCCCTCAAGACCTCAACATCCTAATAGACCTGATGAGAGAGAAATCATGAGTAAAATTTCATAGCAATTAGATCTATCATGTGTGCCATGATATGAACTCCTTCCGAATCATATGCGTTAAGCATCACAAGAAAGTAACAATCAAATGCCGGTGAGAACCACTGGACAACTGTTAAAAACATCATTAAGTACTTGAGAATAACTAAGGATGCGTTCTTGGTCTATAGAGGTGAGGATGGGTGCATTGTAAAGGGTTACATTGATGCTAGCTTCTAACCCAATATGGATGATTTCATATTGTAACCTAGTTATGTGTTTTGCCTTGATTGTGATGCTGTGAGCTAGAAAAGTTCAAAACAATAAATAGTAGTTGACTTTACAATAGATGTTACGTACCTTGCTGCATTTGATGTTGCGAAAGAGGTAGTTTGGATCAAGAAGTTTGTCACAAAACTTGGAATGGTTCTGAGTATTACTGACACAATAGAGCTCTGTTGTGACAACAATGGAGCAATCACATAAGCTAAGGAACCAAGATTTCACCGATGATCCAAACACATTCTCTAACGCTATTATCTCATTAGGGAGATTATCAAAAGGGGCGATGTGAGGATACATAGGACCTCGAAAGATAACAATGTTGCTGATCCACCGACAAAACCTCTTATGCATCAGAAGCATGATAGTCATTCTAGATTCATTGGAATTAGATATATAGAATATTGGCTTTAGTGTACATAGAAGTTTGTTAATGTTGTGCCCAAAAGTCAATCATAAGATGATTGTATTTTGCACATTAAGTCATGATATTTTATTGAGATATTATTTCAATAATTATATTTTTTGTTTATTTCAACATAACATAATTAAACATAATTATAACCTTAGAGTAATAGTATTCTTAAATGTTCCTAGTTGAGTATTATTGTGGAACGAGTTACAATATTACATAATGATCTGCATATGTTGAGACTAATAATATGAGATATGTAGTCTAAATATAGAGAAATTGTGTGCTGGACCAACCTACCATAAAAATGCTACATGGATTGTTATATGAGTGTCATAAGAAATTCTTATAGTGATCATGGTATATGTAATCTTTTGACCTGAGGTCATTAAAATTTCCTACATGTGAGTCATATACTTTAATACTTCTCTTTGTTGCTCGTAATAAAGTGAATATGAAGGTGGCTATTAGGTATGTCATATATCATGCAGAGAGATTTGTATAATTAAGATAAGATTTATCTCTCCTATATAACGGGATTAATATCTATATGCTGCTTGATTGAGTAAGACTGAGAAAAACCACGGCTATACTCAGATAAGTTGATATGGGATACTAATATCATCAATTTAAGTTAGTCTACTCAGAAATCAAGAGACCATAAATTTTGATATGGGACCATAGAGACCACTACGTTCAATATTTCATGCTCTATCTTGATATCTTGGATAAAGGGACAATGACATATACAAATAATGATCATAGTGGTTTAGTCGATCATCGACTATCTTGTCATTTAGGTAGTAATGATGTGTTGCTAGACACCGCTCATTGTTTATGATCATAACATTGTTTATAATCATAAATATGATTTATGATCATAGCCAATGTGATAAAAGCCTATAGGATCGTACACTTAGAGCTAATTGGATTATCTGAGTACATCAGCCAAATTGTTTGGTTTTAATTTTATGATAATTTTGGATTAATTATTGGCCAAAAAGTTAAACCATTGTTAAGCCGAAAATTAGGCCTAATTGGATTAGCATTGTGAAGCCTATTTGGCCTAGGAGTTTTTATTTTTTACAAAGCCTCCCTAGGACGAAATTCAAAAAGAGTTCTAAAATTTCTAGCCACGCTTCCCTCTTGTTTTCTTTGAATGACACAAGTTAGTACTACAAGCACAAGTGGAATACTTCTGTCAGAACTTGGAGGAGGCATGGTGATTTGAGTGGTTTGTGTGGATAATGTAGAGATCTTGAATACATCAACGGTTCAAGGTTTATTGATTTAGCTCAATGGTTAGGTAAAAGATCTCAACCTACTATGAATGAAAATTTAGAACACCTAATTTACCCCATTTTACTTGGATTCTGGAGGGTTTCAGTTAATTTTGCAATGTTGTTTGGCTCTCAAAACCCTACAAACAGATTGATGGTCCAAGCAGTTCAGACATAGACGCTCTTCTTCTAGACAGTTATTAACACGCTTCTCAAATTGCTCTGAAATGGCTAATGTCCTATTAAAGTAAATTTCCTCTGCTATAAGGCCAAGATGGATCATCTGCCAACAAAGGTGAATATGGCTTAGAGGGGAATCATGCATTCAAGTACCTAGTGCCCTTTTTGCAAGCATGCATGATCAAGATTTTGCTTGCCATCTTCTACTACAATGCAAGTTCTCCAATTACATCTGGTTAGGGATAGCAATTAGGTGGGTCGGGTGAAGTTTGAGTCAGGTCATTCAAGTTCGGGTCTAGTCAGGTTAGCATGAATTTAGGTCCAAATCGAGACATTTGGGTTTGGGTTGATTTTAGGTTCAGGATAGGTTGGGCCAGGCTTATTTGTGTTCGGGTTCACTATAGGTTAGGTCAATTTCAATCTCAGGTAACCTCTTGTTAGGTTTTGGGTTAAATTCAGGTCAACATTTATGTTCGCTTGGATTGCTAGTATGTTGACCAAAATGATTGAATAGATTTACATTTTTTTCAATTTTTGTTAAAATTTTAATCAAAGAATTCAATTTTTTATGTGATTTAATTTAAATTAATTTTTCCTTTTTTAGTATATTTAATTAAAATATTCATAAAAATCTTCTTCATTATAGTTTAGTACATATTTAGGTGATTTAACACTATTAGTAATACTTGATTATTTTTCTAAACTCATATCCTTCAACTATTACTGTATAGGTCATTCTGATCATCACCCAGCTATCACCTAGACATACATTACTGCAATTTTGCTATGTTTATGTTTTGATGAATTTTCTTTGAAATTACTATGAAATGCAAATTAAGTTCGCTATTAGTAACTAAAAATATAAAATTTGAAAAATTTTAGGTAAAAGTGCAAAGATTTCAAAAGCTCAGGGACCCATGTTGTAATTATTAAGGGTGACTGAAATGAAATTTTTTAAAATTTAGGTACCTTATTACACTATACTTAAAAGTTTAGGGATGAATGTTATAATTTTAATAATTGCCTATTAACATCATTAAACTTACTAAATATAAAAATTACTTCTTTTGGAAGAATCCAAATACGAAACCTACTAAATATGAAAGTTTCTTTCCCAAATATAATACTTGCAATATATAAAAATCATCAAAAAAAAGGAAGTTACTAAATGTGAAAATCCTCTCTCAAAATATGAGAATTACTAAACATGAACGTCTAAAAAAAATTAAATTACTAAATATGAAAATCTCCTCCCTAAAAATGAGATTTGCTGAATATGGAAGTACCAAAAAATAAAAATTATCAATTACAAAAGTAACTATTCCTAAACATGGGACATACTGAATATGAAAGTTTCCAACAAATTGAAGTTATTAAACATGGAAATGTTCATATTTAAGACCTACTAAATATGGAAAATAATGAAATAAGAAAGTAAAGGTTTAGGGTGAAGGTTAAAATTGGGCCTTGTCTAGTTTAGTCATCGGGTCATCTCGGATTCGGGTCAAGTTAGTTTCGGGTTTGCATCATTTTAGGTTCAGGTCAATTCAAGCACCGGTCATTTGGATGCAAGTTTTCTCAGGTTTTCCTTTAATTGGGTCCGGGTTCAGGTTCAGGTCAGGTTAAGTACAATTGGATTTAGGTCGTTTACTTTTTTTGTCAACTAGGGTCAGGTCGGGTTTGGGTTCGAATGGGTTAGGTCAAATCATCGAGTCGAGTTAAATTTTATCATCCTTACCTCTGGTCATCAGTCTGAGCATGGTGGGGATTAAAAAATGTTTCCCTGACAAGCTTCCCTGACAAGCTTGTTAGATTTGTTTTTGCTTGGCCCTCCTTAATCAAATTCTGACATCAAGAAAAGTTGGGATATTGTTGTAAAAATTTCTCTTTGGCACTTATGGTTGGCTCACAATGATGTTGTTTTCAACAACAAGCCTCCGATTATGCTTGATTTGATTACTTGCATCAAGTTTCACATTTTCTTCTATCTACCCAAGCGGCCAAGAAGGTTTGCATTTTTTTTTCAAACTGGCATTTTAATCCTTATTCAGCTTTGCAGTAATGTTTGTTTATGTAAAAAGTTCTACTGTGGTTGATCTTATGTACTCTCTGTACTCGGCCAGCTTTTTGCTAGGTTCAACTAAAATTTCCTCTTCTTGTTCCTAATTAAAAAAAAAAACATGCTCTTCAAGCCAAAAATATAATGATTTGGGACAATACTAGAAGAATTGCTACTTGGTTAATCTAGAAGGAGGAATTGTCTAGTTTTGGGTTTGGAAGGCATTCAACACCCAAAATATTCTTGGAGAAATTCCAATAATGCCATTCTCTTGTATTACAAGATGTTGAAGCATGTAAATATATCTTCTTAATCTTATCCATCAAGTTTCTCCTTAGTGTTTCGATGTATCTTTAACTTGTTGTGTAAGTAGTTGGATAAGCTTGAAACTCTAGCTTGTGCATGGCCTGTAAACATATATTTATATGTGAAGCAATACTTAGTGAAGTATATGGAAGTACATCTTCTTCCATAAACTAGTTCTTTACACAGTATCAGAGCAGGATTACTCAAGCCAAATACCCAAACCTTGAATCAATAGAGGACAACAACAATAAGAAGGTCATTGCCTCAAGCTCCCACAATGGTGGCAACGATCCATCCTCCCCTTTGTTTATAAGCCCTTCCGACAATCCTGGAACCACACCTATTGGCTACCTGCTTAAGAGCAAAAATTACCCTACTTGGTGACGAGCCAAGCAAAATGCACTCAAAGCCAAAAACAAAAGGAAGTTTGTCGATGGAACTCTAAAAAAACCAGCAGTAGATGAACCGACCTTTGTGGGCTATAAGAAATCCAACCCCATGGTTATTTCATGGATTTTCAATTTGTTAGGACCAAAATTACATACCAGCGTGGCCTATGCAAACACTACTGCAAAGATGTGGACTGATTTGGAAGAAAGGTTTTCGGTAGGTAATGCTCTTCGTATTCATGAGCTCAAACATGACATTGCTCTTTTCCAACATCGAGATTTAACGGTTGTGGCTTTTTTCACAAAATTGAAAGCATTATAAGATGAGCTCTTAACATACTCAACTATGTATCTTTGCATATGTTAGGCAGCAAAGCAGCTTCTTGCAGAAAAGGAAGCTGAAAAACTTCACAACTTTTTAAAAGGGCTTAATAACCTATTTAGCATTATTAGATCATAGATTTTGAATATGAAGCCACTGCCAAGCCTTAACAAGGCTTATGCTCTTATTAATAAGGAAGAAAACCAACTGAGTGTGGCCACAACAAGGCAAGCACCTATGGAAGCTACAGCCTTCACAACAAAAACTGAGAAAAATCATGTCAACAAGAGAGTCAATAAGGCATAATTGAACTGCACTATTAATGGGTGCTTCGAATTGATTGGTTTTCCCGACTTGTGGCAAAGGGACAAAACCAAGGGCATCAAAACAACATTAGACAGAAGCGCAAACAAGGAAAACCTTCAACCAACCAAGCTTTGGTGAAGCAGCCTGAGAATGCAGTAGCCTATAAGAAGATTGGACTAAGCCAAACTCAGTATGATCAACTTGTTGTTTTGCTTGCAAATTAGAATCAGGAAAACTTGCTCAATTTTGCTAGTAAGGTATCAATAAACCTTCTTTGACTGGATAATCAATATAAGAGCATCTAATTATATGATCTGCCACCAAGAACTTTTGACTAATGTATGTCTGACAGTATCATGCTCTCCAATGCAAATGCCTAATAGAGACAACTTGAAAATTCACTCTTATGGCCAGACCTCTTTGGCCCCTAATATTAGTTGAATAAAGCCCTATTTGTCCCCAAGTTTACATGCAATTTCTTACCAGTTAGTAAACTGACAAAGGAGCTCAATTGTTCAATAATCTTTTTCTCAAATGTATGTGTTTTACAGGACCTCAGCTCAAAGAGGATGATTGGCATGGGTGAATAAAATAATGGTTTGTACTACTTCAGGTGTTTTAAGGAACATAAAGTTACAGCTTCAAAAACCACAATCCCACCTGAAACGTGGCACAAACGTCTTGGTCATATTCCCCTTTAAAAAATTATCCAGTGTCCCTCAGCTATCGCATTTTACTTTTTCTGACCATTATTGTGATTCTTGTCTTAGAGCTAAGCAAACAAGAAAACATTTCCCTTTAAGCACAAATATTAGTGAGAATCCATTTTATCTTGTTCATGTTGATACTAGGGGTCCCTACAAAGTTCCTTTTCTTTTAGGTTCTCATTATTTTCTATCTATTACCGATGATTGTAGTAGATCTACTTGGGTTTACTTGTTGAAAAATAAATCTGAAGCCCCTGAGATATTTTCTATTTTTTGTGCTAAGATCAAAACTCAATTTCAGAGAAATGTTCAGCAAGTTAGGATTGACAATGCCCCAAAATTGGCAGTTAGATCAATGCCCAATTTTTTCCAGCTCAATGGAATAATCATTCAAACATCTTGCCCCAACACACCATAACAAAATGATATGGTTGAAACAAAACATTGCCACTTTCTTGAAGTAGCATAAGCCCTTCAATTTCAAGCTGGTTTACCAATAAAATTTTGGGCAAATATATCTTGATTGTAGCCTACTTGATCAACCTTATGTCATCTCCCAAGCTAAACAGTCAGATTCTTTTTAACAAAATTTCATCTCATAACGATCTTCAAGTTTTTGGGTATTGTTGTTATGTTCACTCCAGGACTAAAGACAAGTTTGAACCTCATTCTAAACCTTGTGTATTCATTGGATATCCTATGGGGCAAAAGGGGTACAAAGTCTTCCACGAGAACATTGGAAAAATCCTTGTCTCGCGAGATATAGTTTTTCATGAAAATGTATTTACATATCTATCCAGTGATCGTTCAACGCCAATAGTAACCTTGAATGGCATTGATGAACCTACACCTGATGAGCTATGGCCAGTCAATATTGAACCAATTCCCCACTTACCAACCAAAGAAATCAGTAGTCCAAAAACACCTAAAAACCCAATCAAAGATTGTCATCACTATGAACACTGCGTTTTCGCTTACTTGCAATATTATGTACTTGAGTCACTTCTCGTAAGCCCACCATCCACATCCACTACCAACTAAGCCTCTTCAATTAAAGATTACTCTACAACACATAATTTCAGTTACTCACTGTTTAGTTCTAGTCACAAAACCCTCATTAACTAGTCAAATTGGACCACAAAATTTTGAGCAAGCAAACCAAAATCCAATATGGTGTGAAGCAATGAAAAGTGAAAAAGAGGCATTAGAGATAAATAAGACTTGGAATTTAGTACCCCTCCATCCTGTAAAGAAATCCATTGGCTCCAAGTGGGCTTACAAGATCAAATTTAAAGCAGATGGAACTATTGAACACTATAAGGCGAGATTGGTGGCTAAGGGTTTTAACCAAATTGATGAAGTTGACTACACAGAAACATTTGCTCCTATAGTCAAACTTACCACTATGAGATGCCTTTTATCGATTGTGGCAATCAAAAACTGGGAGTTACACTAGTTGGATGTCCACAACGCATTCCTTCAAGGAGATTTGAATAAAGATATATACATGAGACCATATCTAAGAATCATAAAATCAGGGGACACTCAAGTATTCAAATTGAATAAGTCTTTATACGAGTTGAAGCAAGCTCCACATCAATGGTATGAAAAATTTTCCAACACCCTTATTAAATTCAGTTTTACTCAGTCAAACTTTGACTGCTCACTCTTTACTCTTAAGGATGGCAACTACGACCATATCATTATTGCATGCAACAATACGAAGAAAATTCAAAAATTGAAAGGCCACTTGCATAATCAATTTCATCTTAAAGATCTTGGGAAATTGAAGTACTTCCTTGGACTAGAAGTTGCAAGGTCCTCATAAAATATCTTCCTCTTATAACGGAAATATATCATTGACATATTACATAAGACGAGCATGCCAGCATGCAAGCCAGCAACCTTCCCTATTCGACAGCAGCTTTACTTAGGGCAGGCTGAAGGAAAAATGCTTCCAGATGCAGGGCAATACAGGAGGTTAATTGGCTAATTGCTCTATGTCTCCATGTACTTGCACTATCAACCTACTCAGCCAATTCATGCAAGAACCAAATGAAACTCATCTTACAGCAGCTATGTATTTTTTTTTTATATCTGAAAAACACACCTGGGCAAGGCATCTTCTTCTCAGCTAACATTGAACTCTAACTCCATGCTTACTACAACGCTGATTGGGCCAGCTACCCCAAAACACATCCATTAACAACAAGCTTCATTATTAATATGGGAAAGGCTCCTATGGCATGAAAATCTAAAAAACAACAAACAGTATCTCATTCTTCATCAGAGGCTGAGTACCGAAGTATGGCAGCTACGGCAAATGAATTAATGTGACTTAAAGGATTGCTTCATGACCTTACCATCTTTCATTCCAAACCGATGATGCTTTATTGCGACAACAAAGCTGCACTGCGTATTACCATAAATCATGTGTTTCATGAACGAACGAAACACATTAAGATCGATTGTCAGTTCATTCAAAAGAAGATTCAGTCAAAAAACATTGTAACTTCCACTATAAGGGAGTTGGCGATTAGCGACTGAATAAACGTGTCAGTCGCTAATTAATTAATAGATGTGGGCCACAGGTGAACTAGCGATTGAAAAATTTAGTCGCCAAATTTCAGTCGCCAGTCAGTCACTAAATTTAAATTTCAATCGCACATTTTTTAATATTTTCACATTCAGTCTCTAGTTTCCCTTCAATCGCAAATTCAGTCACTAGTTATGATTAAAAACTTCCCCCTGGACTCCCTTTTCCCACTTCTTCTACTTCTTCTTCTTCCTCGCTCTCGTTTCTGCTTCTTCTTCTTCTTTTTTTTTCTCTTCTTCCTTGCTCTTGTTTTTGCTTCTTCTTCTTCTTCTTCTTCTTCTTCTTTTTCTTTTTCTTCTTCTTCCTCGCTCTCATTTCTTCTTCTTTGAATAATAACAATATTCCAATTTTTTATTTATTTTAATTGTTTATTTTAGACTTTATAAATTCTTTGTTCATTTTCTTCATTACATATATATATATATATATATATATATACAAATTTGGGTTGTCGGATTTTGTTTTTAAAAACTAGCTAGCGACTAAAAAGTCATTCACACTTAGTGATTAAAATTTCAATCACTAGTTCGAAAAAGTAGTAGCGAGTGATAAATTCAGTCACTAATTTCAATCGCTAGTCAGTTGTTACCCACTAGAGACTAATGTTTTTTCAACTGAATATTTTAGTCGCTAATCAGCCGTAATTAGCAACCAATAGCGACTATTTCTTCAGTCACTAATCGGTTTCTGCCTTATAGTGTTAAAACATCTCTAGCCAACTACAACCAACTGACCTACTTACAAAAGCCTTAGGTCAAGACCAGTTACAGCTTCTTGCATGCAAGTTGGGCATTCTCAATCTACATGCTCCAACTTGAGGGATAGTGTTGAAGCATGTGGATATATCATCTTAGTCTTATCCCTCAAGTTTCTCCTTAGTGTTTTGATGTATCTCTAACTTGTTGTATAAGTAGTTAGATAAGCTTGAAACTCTAGGTTGTGTATAGCCTGTAAACATATATTTATACACGAAGCAATACTCAGTGAAGTTTATGGAAGTACATCTTCTTCCATAAACCAATTCTCTACACAAGAAGATCATTCTCCAAATTGAAATGTTCCTTGTTAACGCCCCTTTTGTAACAAGTATGAACTAGTTGCCATAGTTTCTATGTAGAGGCAGCTTTTTTTTTTTTATCATCAGAAGGAAATATATTAAAAGGCCAGCCAGTGGCTGGAGAAAGAATACAGAAGAGTTCAATTAGGCATTAGTCGTTTCAATTAGGCTTAATTAGGCATTAGTCGTCCAGCCTCATGCTGGACTTTGATATTTTTTGTAATTCTTTTCATTTAGTAATATCTTTTCTGGCAATTCAATATATTAAGAAAAAAAAAGTAGACGAGCCCATTGCGTATAACTAATTTCACAAGCAAATTCGGGACTAATTCCCCAACTGTGAATTTGGCGACACATATATACTGACACTACCACTATCAATATATGCCCGTTCAATTAATTGTGTGCATTATGCATGCATATATATAATTTATATAAAAAATTATTTACAGATGAAACTTTGAAATTTTGTTGAACTGACACATTGCATGATTCTGCCGGCGAAAGCAAAGAAACTCGACAAAAAATCTAAAATTCGTCACTGAATTGTTCGCTGAAACAAACAATATTTATGCATAGAAACCGTGTAGAAATTGGAATAAAATATTATTATTATTTTTTATAGTCAAAAAAATATTATTATTATTATTATTTAATATTCAAAAGCATCACACAAGTATATAAGGAGAGATATGTTATTAACAAAAAAAAAAGGACATACTAACTATTTTAAGACCAAAATAACAACCAAATTAATTTTTATATAGCATATTAAAAGAAAAAAGGGTTCAGGATTTGAACCTAAACCTCTCATTATCTCTCAAACCCCTAAACTATGGGGCCAAAAGGATGTAAAAAAATATTATTTTGATGCTGCCTGTGTGATTCGGGTGAACCCACAGCACAGGCATACGAAGAAATTTAATGAAAAGGGGAGGAAAAAAAGGCAGAACAGATTGCGAAAAGAAATATGATGTTATATATATGAGTGGGATGGAATCCATGCATAATTATCACACGAGAGAAAATTGATGATTTGGACCAGTTTTACGTGGCTGACTGCCATTAATTCTTGATCCCACCCCTAATTATCGCCTCCTAATCTACACTAATGACTGCTTGTCTATTTTAAGCGCTCTCTCTCTCTCTCTCTCTCTCTTCCACATTTAATAAAAATCTAAAGCCCTAACTACAGCTAGCTAATTAAGCCTCCATATGGTAAGCTGTTAACTCTTACGCACAGTTTAGCACTAGCGCTTGATTGCTATTCTTCACCTAAATTTTATATTTCTTCTTTTCGTAGGTGTCTACACCTACAAAAACATGTACTAAAAAAATAGAAATCTACAAACTAACGCGTCAAGAATTTTTATTGTACAGTAAAAATATTAAATAAAGTTATAGGTGAACGCTGTGCTTATATATAATTCTGTATCAATTACAATTTAAAACGTTAATTTTGTGAGCTCAATTTTGTAAAAGTTGTTATAAGTGTAGAATTATTGTTTCACATAGTATGTGTATGGTTTCAAGTTTTTTGCACATTGCATCTAATTTTAGGAGTAACTAAACTACATCGATTTTGATTCAATCTAGTTGTCTTTGAGAAAATTGTGTGATGCCATTGTAGGCCGAACAGGGTATGGACAAAGGATCAGGCCATTTCGTACTGTAGTTATTGTAATTGAATTGTAGCACAATAAAATTTGCTATGGTTAAAATTGTCACATAAAGTTAGAGGAAACATCAATGTCGACGCAAACATAAATCATCACAAAATTAAGGTAGATTGTGACAATAAAATCATTGCATACGTGCTATGAATCTGCAACGATTTGGCTATGGTGCTACAAACTAACAAACTTGTTAGGAAAGATTCTCAAATCATCCATCACATATAATGGAACAACAAAGATAATCAACAAAGCACTCACAAATTTAACGTGATTCGGCTATTCTATATTCACAGATGAAATAAATTCATTCAAATAAAATATAGAAATTACAGTTGATGTATATATTTAGTACTCACATTGGCCTATATATTTAGTACTCACGTTGGCCTATGGATCTCCCAACATCACTGATAACCCCAACACTTTACCTTTACACAATTATAAAATATGATAATCACAAAAAGCTTATCGTCTAACTCTCTCTGGTCTCTGGACCTCTCATCTCTCTTAAAACCTCACATCTTGCTTCTTCAAACATTGACTTTTCATTCATACTCAAAATTCTAATACAACAAGGCCTTTTATAGATCACACACAAATCCAAACCATAACAAAATAAAAAAACTAAATACCAAATAAATAAGAAAACTAAGAACAATTCCAAACCAAATTAAAATTTTTAGGCTTTTTTAATTTGAGCCAACAAAACCCAACAAAACTTGACTTGGGGAAGGCAATGCTGAGCATTGATGGTGGAGAGCAATGTTATTAAAATCGCGATCCTAATTGCAGGATCGAACAATCCTACGATCCTAACATAAAAAATATTGTTAAAACATTGTAGGATCAAAGATATAGTAGAATCGTGGTAAGATCGCGACTAAGATCATAGAATCGTAGGATCAAAAGATCTTACCAATCCTACCCGGATATTGATTTTTGTCGCCGGTAAATTCCATAGATGATCCCTAACATTTAATTTTTATTCTGTTTTTATCTCTAGTCTATTAAATGTGTTGTTTAGATCCTAAACCTATTAAAATGTCTTATTTTGGTTCTAAATCCATTAAAAATATTTTATTTTAGTTCTCAATTGGATGAAATTTGTTAACTTAAGGTAGCTGTCTAATAATAAATTTTTAAAAAATAATTTAAATTATTCGATAACTATCTTATTATAAATTTAATATATACAATAATATTTTTTACAATTAATGGATATTTAAATTATCAGTTTTTCCTCTCTGTAAGTTGAACTTATTTCATTCAGAAAGAAAAAACTATTAATTTTAAATTATTTACTTATTCTAAAAAAATTATTATATATTTTAAATTTATTAGAAGTTAATTACTGAATATTTAAATTATGGACATTGTACTCTTTTTTATTTGTTAATAATGTGTTTGTTCATGAAGTTCTTTCAGACTTATATTGATTATTTTATTTATTATTGATTATGTTAATAATTATGTTGTATCATTACTATGACACTTAAATCTTACTTAAGTTTCTAATATAATTAGTCTTTTACATAAATTATATTATTTAAACAAGAAATTTTAAGCTTTTGATATGATTTTACGATCTACGATCCGATCTTATGATCTCAATATCCTAAGTAGGATCCCGATCTTGATAACCTTAGTGGAGAGGTCCTAAAGATGGAAGGTGGTAGAGCAAACAAAGGAAGGTCTGAGTGGTGGGTGGTGGTTGCTAGCATGTGAGCGACTCGAAGAGCTAGAGAATTTGAGAATTTCACAAATTGGGGGTTGATGGTTTTGATTTGGGTGCAATTTGCTGAGCAAGAGGGTTAGGGAGTGGCAGGCATAGGATTTTTAATTTTTAAGGGTATATTAAGGATTTTATACTTGGGTTTAATGGATAAATAAGGTAAATTTATCAATTGTAGCAAGCCCTTCTAACCACTTGCCTGCACCCACTAGACAAGTGTATCTTGCTATTAACATTTATCAGGTCATGAGAATTTTTACCAGTGCACCTGTCCATCACAAATAGATTCCATGATTTATAAATTTCAACTATCCAACCGTCTCCCTCTCTTACAACTTATAAACTACCAACAGCTCCATAAAATGCCTCGTTATAACACTCGATCCACAAATGGGAGATAAACGCCTATCTGACAATGTAAAACGTACCTCTGTTTTCTGCGATGAGAAAAAGTGAGAATTACATTATAATGGTAGAATCTGGAGTTACCTAGTTTTTATTTACTTGAAGAGACAAAAGGGGCCGCAACATTTACATGTCACCAGACCAAAAAAACGCGTGCCTTGTTCCTCTTGGGCTACCGCAAAGATTGACAAGCCAGGAAACAAATGAATAAATATATATGAATTCATAGATATATCAATCATGGTCGAGCCCTAGTTAGCTAGCCACTCCCAACCTTCCTTTTCTTTCTTTTCTAGCTATGTAGCTATATATGTCTGAGATTCTGTGTAAATTTGGCCTACCATGCTTTTAATTATTAGTCTTCGAATTAACATATATATCGTATTAATATGAGATCTGCGGGCTTAATTTTGGTTGGTACTTGAGATATAACTGAGATCGGGCTCCACACTAGCCCTAATCATCCAATCAATAACACTTTGTGTATATATACACACACATCGATCGGCCCTCCATTGATTTGCTCACTAACCACACTCCCGCGCCACAACATTTTCAATCTTAATAAAACCTCATGTCTTTGTGAATTACAGTAAGATATGCATGTGAAACCCTAGTTTAACCATTTTCATCATTTCATTACTGACTTAACTCTTAAATCGATTAATCACCTCCTGTGTACCTAACTCCAAATCAATTGTTATAGTACATACAGATTTTTATGCTAGGGCTCAATTTGTGCTTGTTGTATGCCGAGCTATTTTTCCACAACTGAGAGCGTACGTGCAAAGAGCAAGCTTTGTATGTTACACTTAAATTATCTCACCATGGTACATCACCCTCATAATTTTCATGTACAAATATTATACTATATTCTAAAAGCCATGAGGTTGTTACTGTTCGAACTACAGTATGCTACAGTGCCTTCACTGTTTTACCCCTTATCGGTTTTTTTTTTTTTGCGTTCGTCATTTTTTTAAAATTTTTCTGGATACGATTTGCCTTTTTTAGAGTTTGATCCTCTTTTTGCAAGGATCTGAATTTCCTGAGGATCTGTGTTGCAATTTTACGCTTTCAATCTGTTTCATTTGTTGTTTCGGTGAAAACACGGTTTCAGTCCCTAACTTTCTAATCTTCCATTTTAGGCTCAAATTTACATCAGTGTTATATTTTGGTCCCCAAATTTTATAACTATTAATCTAGCTCTTCTATTTGCTCTCTTGATCCCAAGATTTTTTTTGTAGTTGTTTTATGTACTATTTTCTAAGGAAAGACATTAGTGTAATTTGTTCTCTTTATCTCTAATTTTTTTGTTATTTTTTTATTTATTGTCTTCTAAAACAAAATCTTGGTAATCATGGTTTATTTCTTTAGCTTGAAGAAATAATTTTAGACATTAAGGTTTTAATAATTGACTTAATAAAGGTTAAAAAAATATAAATAAATTGAAGATATATTTTTCTAAATAAATTTATAAAGAATATTAAAAATTAAAATTTCAGTTAATAGGAGATAAATTTTTTAGTGAATTAATTTTTAATGAAAAATTTTATCCATCATTTCAAAACATGTACAATGTTATGTTTCATATTCATTTTCAATTTTAACAATTATGGATCGATGGATCGATGGATCGAATTACTTTATTAAACTCTAAAGCTTTTGAGTGAATTTTACTAAATAAATTTCTTATCGATATTCAAAATTAAAATTTAAATTAATAAGAGATGAAACTTTTAGTAAATTATTTTTTGATGACAAAAAATATTTATCATTTCGAAGCATATGTAGTGTTATGTTTTATAGAATTATATTTTAATCACAATTAATCATTTTAATAATAAGAACATAACATAAAGAAAACCCAACCCAAAATTAAAATGAAGTAAAATTTAATTGATTAACATCCATTTATGAATGAGAATTTTTTAATTATTTATTATTGGCATTTGTTTTAATGTCAAAATTTATTTTAAAAAAATGTTTGCTACAACGTGCGCCTAAAAAAACCTCGCTATATTCTAACCACCGTTTAATCTACAGTAAATTACAGTATCTTTTTGCTTTTGCCCTTTTGGCTAGATTGTAATTCGCTTTATTGTCTGTCCTTTCCTTTTTTTCTTTTTTGATGTTGGGTTGGGTTACTTCTTTTGGAAGGGTGATGAAATTTTCGAATGAAAATATCTTTTCGAGGGTCGATATCGCTATTCTCCTACTTTTACTTTTCTTTTTTGTGAAACACATTTTCAATCCCTATATTATTTCTGTTTCTAATATTAAACCCTGAGTTTGACTATCTTAACATTTTGGACCCTGAACTTAATAACTACTTAATTATAGTGTTTTTGTTTAATCTCTTGGTTCTTTTTTTTTATGATGTACTGTTTTCTAAACTAAAACATTGATCACCATGGTTTGTTTATTTTTTTAGTGAAATAGGACTTTTTTTTTAAATTTTTCCTAAGTCAATTGTTAAACTCTTAATGTCTAAAGTTTTTACATTTTCTCTCTTGGTCACCAAATTACTTTTGTTACTTTTTTTCATTATTATTTTACTTAATATTGTGAAATTATATGACCGCCGTAACGTGTGGGCCTTGCATACCTCGTATATATCTAACTGCCAAAAAAATTCAATAATTAATTATCATGTTTGATTAAACAATTAATGATGTAAGTCTCTTATATACTAGATTCTTTTATCAGAAATGAGAAGTTATACTAATGGAAGAAATCAGTTAGAGGCTGGTGCTTACAAAGGTCTCAGAGGAATATAACCTGAAATCCAATACACACAAGATGCAGAAGAAGTGAATCCAACAATTGGTCATTGATCCAGTCATACAAGGAGAAAGATAGGGAATTATTTCTTCTTATATACTAGGTTATCACTCATTTTTTACGTGGTCAGAATTTACATAGAAAATTAATGATACTACAAACTAATAAAACAATTACTAATTTGAACGAAACTAGTAATTTTGTCATATTCTTTAAGCAGGTTGATAGCATTAATTTTTTACCAGGGAAAGACAATTCTCGTAAATTTTTTACGTATTACTTTGCACATATGCCACCAGCTATCAAGAATTAATCATTTTTCAACAACGAAAATAGTGTTATCAGTTATGAATTTTATCAATCGAAATGTTGCAAAACTATGGGTGAAGTGATTCTTTTGCCTTGTGGGTGTAGTTCATCCAAGCTATCTCTAGAGAGTGGTTATGGAACGCATGTGGAGGTCCAGAATTCAACTCCAGCATTCATTACTTTTCCATATAATGCTAATTAATGTTGGTTCATATTTTTCTATGTCCAAAAATATAAGGCTAAAAATGAGTAGAGTCGGACTAAGTAGTAGATTGATCATATTCAACTGAGAAAACTAAAACCAAACATAACCGAGTCGAATAATAAGTAAAGAGAGTTGTATTTGAATTATATATCAGGTTTGAAATTTTGTACAGACTTAAGTTGATAACAATCTAAATAAACTATGAACTAAGATGAATTTGAGCCGAGTAATCAATAAAGAAAGTTTTAATTGAATTGTGTATCAAATTTAAAATTTTGTTAGACATAACTTGATAGCAATCTAGATAAACTTTAAACCAAGTTAATTGAACTCAAATAGAACTCAAACTTTTTATCAATACAAAAGCATCTTTCCTTTCCATACTATAAAGTATCTCCTACTCTATATATTTATAAAATGTTTATGTGTACCAAACTATTGTAGACGTAGCACGATTTAGTAATATATATGATATATTTTCGTCCGCGTCCACACTGCACACACACCCACAAATAGGCAAGCTGTTCATATACAGTGGACACACAAATATAAAATCCAGCTATTCACTAGTGAAAAAGAGATGGGGAGACTGACTAGTTATATCTCTGCCTAGTCTCCTGCACATTATAATTACTACTACTACTATATATATATCTTAGTTCTTACTCTAGTTTGTAGCTGATCTGTCGCATTTTAATTAATTATAACTATTCTAGTCTATGTCTAGTGGTATCATTTTCTTTGCTCGCATAAATTCTATTGGCTCAAAATCATCAGTTAATTTGTCTTTCGGATCCCCATCTTTTCTGCTTATAGTACATATATTATTCACTAAATAAAAAATAGAAATGGAGAAGGAAGGTTTGCTCCTCGTCAGTCGGTCACCAAAGCAACTGTCAGATATATAACTGATTTTTTGGTCATCAAATTAAACATTAGTCATTAGAGTCCATCAATGATCAACTGGCGACTGATTACCAATCGATTGGAGACCGAACTCTTTGAGATCGTTTTTTATGATTAATTAGTGACTAAATATCTGGAGACCGAATTTTTTGTTGGGATTTCACATCCCTCTTGTAATGATATATTGTCCCAGGTTGGCCAGCTACAAAACTGCCAACGCTAGGTAACATATGTACTAGCACTCTTGCCTTGCCAACCTCCAACTCCAAGCCCAGCTGTCCCATAAATTCTGTTGAATTTGAACCCATTTGATTCATATACATATATTTTATACAAGTGAGCTTCGTACTCCTTTATATGATTCCTGCTATGCATGTCAGGGATCATGATCTAAAAGTAGATGTGATATGTAGGATCACAGGTCTGAAACTCAAAACTCCGTAAAATAATTTTAATGGAAATCCGGAGAGGAGGGGGCGAGGCGGGCGGTGGGGGGGTTGCGTAAAATGTTTCGCCCCGAGGACTGCTATGAGGAATTTCTTGTAAACTCTCTGCTGGACTTGGTACAGGACTGGCCGGGGGAACAATTGTTTAGGAATTTGGACATTTTCGTTAGCTAATTTCCAACGATAAAGTGCCTTCCAAACCAAAAGACACTGGAAGCCCACATACTTTTTTACAAAACTTTTCTCTTATCAAGTAACATTGCGGTAACCAGAATTGTGTTTATGATCATTTTCTTAATTAACATTAGTATAGGAAAAAAAAAGATAAAATGTCTCTCCATCATGTTAAGAATTTATAAAATAAAATTTTTCACATATATGTCTATCACTATAAGGAAGATATGAACCAACGACTGAAATTAGTGACTAAACTAAATTTTAGTTGCTAGACATATCAATTGTTAGTCAGTTGCTAGGTTATGGGTCATATTCAAATTAATGGTTGACTAGCAATTGAAAGATTTAGTTACTAATTTTCAGTCGCTAATTAATCACACATTATTTTATAATTTTTCACAATCGGTTGCTATTCAGTCGCTAATTTTCCTTTAGTTGCTGGTTCTAATTACAACTTCCACTTGACCTCTCCTTCCCCATTTCTCCTTCTTCTTCCTCTCCCTCCCTTCTCTACTTCTATCAACATCTCTGGCATATCTCTCCAACAATTGAAGGTTTTCAGTGCAAAACCACTGCATATAGCAATCACCATTGAGGTAATATATAATTTAATTAAAACTTATATTATAATTAACTAGTACTTTCTATATTCATATACTCAATATTGTTATGCATATAGTGAACCATGGAATGCTTGTCAATGATTTATGAACTGTTGAGAAATAATATATATGTATGAAGAGTAATTGTAGTTGTACGTAGTTATTGTATATGTATAATATTATTCCCTAAATTTTATTGTATTTTATTTTCTTGAAATAATTATATTATTCCCATTTTAAATTTATTTTAATTCCTTATATATATGGTAATAAATTTAAGCAATTTAAGCAATTATATATATATAAACTTTTTTAATAGCCGAATTTAAAAAAAAAAACATGTAGCGATTGAAATGTTAATCACAGTTAGCGACTGAATATTCAGTCGCTAGTTTAATAAAACCTAAAGCAAGTAGTGATTGATGTTCGATTTCAGTCACTAGTCAGTCGTTAGCTCTTAGTAACTAAACATTTTGCAATTGAACTTTTCAGTCACTAGTCAATCGTGGCGACTGCTGGCGACTACTTGTTCAATTGCTAATCCGCTTATCCCTTATAGTGTATATATTACACCAAACTTAATCTCCATCAAAAAAGTCTTCCAGCATCCACCTGCTTCTTCAAGATCTTCTATTCCTCACAAGGTCTGGGGTGTTGTTGCCAAGACTACTCTCTGGGATCTCTGTGGTTAACCCGAATTAAAGAGGTTCATACTTAATGGCACAAATCCTGATCATTTGCTTAATGTGTTTTCAAGTCCCTGTCATTCTTCTGGGTGTCATCAGAAGGTCTGGAATGTCATCTTTTACTTATGATTGCCGGTGGGTTAATCCTTTCCTAGCAGTCTTGTAAGTTTGGGTGCAGATGGTGGCTGGGCCTTGCAATTGGTCTCACTTCCTCTTTTCTGTTTGCACTAGTTTCTTGCTCCAGCTACTTGCTGGATATTAGTAATAAATTTTTCTTTGCTTTTTGCTGATCCAAATGTACAGTGTGTGTGTGTGTGTATTACATTACGTATATGTATTTTTAATTCAAAATATAATAGTAATACTAATCAGTACAAGTTAAAAAAGAGGGGGAAGAGATAACTTCAAGATAAAGTGCTCTTTTAAAAGTAAGTGTTCTTTTTCAAACTCTATGATCTCTCAAGTTGGAGCAACTCTAATAAAATTGTTAATGGACCAAAGTTAATTTCAGATGCAATATTAATTATAAGATCCAGCAACGTTGTGTATCAGTAAAAATTACATTAATTAATCTTAATTTCTTTCTTTTCTCATGCATGAAAGATGGTTGATATTTCAAGAAAAAAAGAAACACACAGTTCCGAGAAACATTAAAGAAACAGAAAGCGTGTGACGAGACAAACAAGGAATTGTGATGCAAGTGAAAAATAAATAATTAAAGGAGGAAAAACAAAAATGTCGCTAGCAAAAGCGTAGATCATGAGTAGCAATTAAGTATCCTATCAGATATATATTCCCCCCTATCCGTTCTCTACATTTTTCTTGTCGCACAATCCTTGCAATTAATAAGTGTGATTTGAGATTCGCAAGTCACACGTCCACCACCAGCTTATTTACACCTGGCGCCCTCAAATAAACCTTATTTCCAATAAATTATACTTATCGATCCTATAACTATATAACAGGAGTATTGACCCTCCCTCGTCTTCCTCTCATCTCAGTCATGGCTTTTTTGAAATTATTTTCCTATACTGAAATTATTTTTTGTGCAAGATTTTCAATATGTGCTCGAGTTAAATAAAAAGAATTCAAAGGGATTATACATTTAATTAACCTCAAAAGGGATATTCCATAATCTAATATTGGCCAAATAATAAAGGCGTTGGCTCAAGTGAAACCAAATTACTAGCACTTGTGAGATCAATGAATTCTGAGTCATCAAAGAAAAAAAAAATAAGAAGCGATATGTTGTGGCCAAGGATTTCATTTCTCGCAAAACATCTTATTTTCCTTTCTAGAATAAAAATATCTTCATCTCCCAGACACAAAACTGAGGCTGCTATTGGTTTATAAATTTTTAAATGTGAGATATCTGGAGAAGTCAGTGACATATATAATGTTGTGTATTCATACACTAAAAATTGTAAAAGGGCCACTCAACTAATTTATAAATATACTGTTGTGAGAACTAAACCAATAACCGTATACTCTAATTAATTAACATTCCTACAGAAGCATGGTTAAGAGAGGATAAATGAAACGAACAGGAACTTATCTAGGTCGAGTCGAGTGGCATATTCCATCCTAGCTGATCCGTTAAATCCCCCGTTTGTCCAAAGATTCCTCCTGCCCGGCCCCTACTGGCCTCGTCTTCTAAATTCTTTTTATAATTAATCCAGTAGTATTGTCTGTCTTGTTCCCTCTTTTAAAAACAAAAATTATTGTTATCTCTTTCATCTGATTAATCAAAATTCGAACCAGCAATATATTTTTAATTCCTCTGGTACTCATAAACATGTAAAGAATGAAAGTAATTTGACAATTTCTCGAAATCTGGATTACTTTTGGTCCACAATTTGGTAGTTTTTTAGGGATTACTGGCTGCTGGAGGGCGGAACAAAACAAACCATATATATTACGATATATTGAGGGGAAGGTACGTGTCATAGTACACAATCAATACTAGGAGTAACGTAAAGACTAAAGAGGGTATTAGTAAGTGATCTCGTGATTCAATGTACCCCAAACCCTAACTGGTCGGACATCTGTTATAAGAGTAATCATGTGTCATGTCTTGGAACATTGATGATTCACCGTTGTGTTGTTACTTGTGAGAGCCGGTGATCTGATCATTAATTCGCAATAAGCAGAAGATGCTGACAGAAATAAATGCTACAATCATTCGCATACTTTTTTTTTTTTTTTCACCTCTCAATTGGCTAATATAAATCTAGAAAATTACGAGAAAGTAAGTGCAACTATAGCAAACAAAAATGTCAGTTATTAAGATGATGCTGCACTGCTACTGCTACATACCTTGATCGCAAGTACCTTAATTAATCAATAACAGACCCCAGAGTCCCTACTCCCCCTAGTAAAGTAGAAGGGAATCAAATGACAGTTAAAGCACATCACATCACCTCGACTAATCCGATCCCGATCGCTGCTTTTCAAATGCCTTGTTTTCTTTCTTTTTTAACCTTTTCTCAAGGGTCACCCTCACCCCTTCCGACTCGAGATGCATGATTCATGATTTCCCCCAGGGCTCCCTCACGGCTTGGGACCTTCAAAATATTCCGACTCATAAATTATATATAGCAAGTCGCTCAAAATAAAAAAAAATTCACAGGAGACCCATTCTCTTGGTATTTTTCAAGCCTTAATCAAATCATTCCCGATCTCAAAAAATCATCAATAATTGTACACCTTTAATAAGACTAGCTCTACAGATTTGTCATTGAAAAAATTACCAGCAAAACCTTCTCATTGATAAAATTGAGCCAGGGCAACACTAACGTGATAACATGCTTAAACTTTATATCTCCATGAGAAGGGAAACATTAAAAGAAAAGTGACCTTTTCCACTCGGAACCCTAAGCAATACAAGTTCTGCTAGTCCGATTAAAGAAAAGACCAGGCTCGATCTTTTTGAATTGTAAGAAACACTTCTATTACGGATACTCGACAAGACTCATAAAGTTGTCAAAGAGAGACCTACAAAATTGAGTTGAGTTAATATAAGAAAAAACGAGCTGGCTAACAAAGACAGCTACAAATTTCTCGTATCGGAAGATGTTCATGAATCAGGCTAGTACAACTATCTGCCTTATTCTCAAGCAGACTTCAACTTGGCCGAAGCTGCTGCCAGGTGGGAGAGTGTTCCGTGCCCAACAAACAGTAGAAAGGCTCCCAGCAACCCCAGTATTTTCAATGTGGTGAACAAATCAAGCTGCCAAATCACCAAACAGATCAACAAAGAATCACATTACCAATTCGAAAAAAGGGAACCACTATCTTGTTAAACAACACCCTACCTTCAACCAGAAAAGCACATAAAGCAACAGAACTGCTCCAATGCCACTGTGGAAGAGTACAGAAAATGCAGCAGGCGTGGATTTTGTTGGAAAGTTCTTCAGGTTCACTCCTAGACGCAATAGCTGCCGAAATACCAACAAATTTGACATGTCGATAATAATCAGAAAATGTTACGCCCAAGGTGCAACAACTACTTAGATTCAGGATCAAAATGCAAAAAATTATACCCAAGAAAGACTTACCCCAACCAAAAATCCAGCCAGCGGCAAAAGGGTAAGACCCAAGAAAGCAAGAGACAGCTCCTTAGGAGGAAGCTTCTCAGGAGCCCTGAAGATGTGTGTTATCTCTGCGCTGGGACCGTACCTAGAGTACGGGTCCACAGGTGGTGCAGGAGGGCGGGCTGCCTTCTCTGGTGGCTCTGGTAGATCTAACTCAATATGACCAATAGCTTGCAGGAAGGAATTCTCCTAGGGTCCAAAAACAAAAAAAAATATTCAGTGCCACTGTTTATCATGCAAGAATAAAAAACTTCTTGAGCTAAGAATCATTACCATAACAGCATCACCCACAGTAAGCTCCAGATCATATTTGCCAGAGAGATAGAAAAACTTCTCCACCAACCCAAGAAAGTCCTGCAAAAGTGTGTGTGTGTGTCAACATGGAAGGTTAATGGTAAGGAACAACATCCACACAATTCAAAAGATGTACACAACCCAATGAAGACACTTACAAGAACTATCTCAAAACGTTTTCCAGTGTTTCCCACTACAAATGTATGCTCAACACCAGTTGCGTGTCTCAGCTTCAGCAATGCCTGCAACACAGATGACTTGTCAAAGCCTGCAACATGAGCATGTTCACTCGGGTGCCGCCAAGAACTTTACTCACCTGGTGCGGTTTAAAGGGGTGACCATTGGGAGTGATCAATGCAAACGACAGGCGCAACTTCTGAAGATGGTTTGCTGTTAAAGTGACAGCCCTTTCTCCAAATAAATCCAGCCTTTATAAATCCACAATAAAGTTTCATAAACATCAATCAAATAGGTTGAAACAAAAGCACCAAACATACAACCAAGATTTGGAACATAAAAACCAAGCTCTGGGGATAGTTTACTGAAACTCCATCTTCTTACAAGAAAAATAAAGAATTAAACACAGATATCCACGTGAAAATTGACCTTGCTAGCCCAAGTACAGCAAAGAAGGGAGGCATTAAATTGGTGGTTTTAAAAACTTTAGCAAAATGGAATTTACTACCAAATTCACCTTCACCAAAGATAACAAACTAGCAAATGAAGAGCACTTCACTTTAAGCACTATCAAGTTCTAAGCTATATTGATTGGAACAAATCCAACAAACCTATACCCATGTAACTGCAAACAACGAGAGAAGGAAAGAGAGAGCATACTCCTTCTGCGTTTCTACGTTACCCAGGTCACTGTCAAGCACTGCAATTTCTGCACTGTCAACTTTTATGATCCCTCTGACAAATATAGGAACTTCTGTCTGGCTCCCAGTAGCATATACTTTTTCATGCTCAGATTGATGAAGCATAACCTATCAAAGACAATATTGTTTTTCCACATTATAGAACGTCATATTCATTGCAAGCTTGGATGACGAAGGAAAAACAGTAGTACCTCAAAAACAAATACGTAACTCCCAACATCTAATCTCTTCGGCAAATTATCCAAGACATGAGTTCCAGTTTCAGCATCAAACTTAAGTTCCTGCATTATCCAGCCAGGTATTAGCAAAGAAATGCATACAGGGAACTGCACCATGAAGCCTCAGTATTGACAAGCATTACTCTTAAGCATCAGTTAGAGGGAATGACAAACCTGACTTTCAATCACAGATGCGTCCTTTGAGCCAGAAGTGAAAGCTCTCACAAGCCTCACAGATAGTGGTGGTGCATTTGAATTAAGGACAGTGTTCACTCTAACCTGATAGCAAGGATACATGAAAGGGAACATTCATGAATAACTGTTAGTGATGATAACAGTAATCAAAGGAAAAGAAAATGGAGTTGTTGAATCAATAAAGCTATGGAGAAATGTGGAATCACGAGTACGACGGCAAATACCTCGAAGAAAACAAGACAAAATATTCCATATTAGGGGCTACAAACCATTGTTGCATCACAAAGTTAAAAGTGTCAGCTAAAATATTTTCATGTTTACCTTTAACCACTCGAACACATTCCGGAGTAAGGGCAAAGTGAGCTAGAATATAAAGTGTTACGAGTGAGGCGTATTAGGGACAGCCAAAATGGAAAAATAACCAACCACCAAAATACTGTAGGTTCACTTGTCAAAAACATACATAAGGTGAAACATAATTCTACTTATTTGCAAAATCGCAGTTGAATTCAATAAAGCAGCCAGAGGGTGCACGTGCCTCCCTGATATTGAATTACAATACAGATACAAACCTTCAGAGAATCCTTCTTGGTCAAAGAAAGCACTGTAGATGGAAGTGACAAAATCAATGGGACAGCAACCCTGCGTGATAGAGGAAAGCAGTTCAAGAATGATAAAAAAAGATAGCAAATAAATATCACAAGTCCATCAACTTTGTCTCACATGTTAATTGTATACTTGCATGTCTCCAAATTAAATCATAAAAAAAGGCAAACAATTTTCAAAAGTGAATAAAAAAGCTTGTTTTCATATATAGAGATCGTTTTGAATTCTATGCCAATTGAAACCATACACTTCAAGAAATCCAAAAAGCACCTTTAGAAGCCCTTTTTTTTGTAAAAAAGCAATTATTTAAAAAAAATCAATCAAAGATTAATAAATTTCCAACAAAACATTCTGCTAGTGATTATAAGGCAGACAGACTATAAGTTTTAAATGGGGTTGGCTGTAACAAAAAAGAAGTCAAAAAATAATTAATCACTTCCTATTGTCCAAAAAAATGTACCTAAGCAACATGAAGCACACTAGAAACACTCTTGCTTTAATACACGAGGGGAGCTATTTATATTTTCTTTTCTTCTGCTTTACAGAATCACAGCTCCAAATGTTCTGGTGCTAACAGACAAGGAACCAGATAATGCACTCAATATATCATGTAATCAACCACAGAAAAGCATTTGCAATGCTTTTGAATTGACAGCCATGACAAACAGCTACAAGAGGAACAATTATATACATCAGAACCTATATAGCATCCATAGTCTAGCCACGTTTCAATGGTGAGTGCAGTATCAAAATACTTAAACTATCAATGAGCCTTGCCTGTTGCTTTCCAAGCAAGCCAAAGAATCTATTTGGTAGAAGAAATCCTTAGCATCACCAGGAATTCCAATTCCAAGGAAAAATTTCCCCAAACCCAATATTTTTTCACCTGGAAGCTGCAGACATGAAAAACAACCATCAAGTATAAAAAAAAGTACAAAGAGTAGGAAGAGAAGCAGCAAAATTCTATCCATACTTACGTTCAAATTTCCATCAGTGACAGCAGCAAATGCTGTAATCCCTCTGACAACTGACGATGTGGTTGAAAGTGGGCCCTGATCTTCACTTCCATCAATGATTTTCTCATCAAAATAATAGGCCCCATCATCTAGAAATTATACACATAATAAATAAGGTAAAAAAAAAAAGACAATTACCATAATGAATTGGGACACAACTCACAGTGTATACTAAATATACAGGAAGGTGTGCAGTGGAAGTTAAAAGAACAGTAAAGCAACAGTTATTAAAAAGAGGATTTTATTCAAGTCTATGTGAACAGACAGAACCAAAAACAGTTGATTATGAAAGAGAATTAAGAAGAACAAAAGCAAAAGGATCAAAATAACATAGAACATGAAAGAAATATACTCCACCGAAACAAAAGTAGGGAAAAGAATAGGACAACAGAGAAGGGCAATTTTCTATACCATAATTTTCAATGGCATCAAAAAGCTTCACTATATCGCTCTTCAGCATCGCAATCTACATAAATTTAAATATATGTAAGATTTCAACATCACCAATGACATGGAATCAGAAAAAAAAAACAGAAAAAGCGAAAAAAATTTGAAACACTGAGACTACAGCAATACACGAATAAATTACAAATAACAAGTATATACTTTTATGTCCAAAACACTTGATGACAGCCCACAAAAAAGGATCAGCATGAACAAGTTTGTTCACAAGCTTGCATTTAAAAAAAAAAGGGCCTGATTACTCATATCATGATGCAAGAAATATTGCAAAAGAGTACCAACTGAAGTGATTTCTTAAAGATTAAATAAATAAAAAAAGAACACATCCATAATAATATAACTAACCTAATGAAATAAATTGAATAACTAGCAAAGTGGGCGTGACACATTTAATGAAGGGTACAAGAATGAACAAGTTCCTCATGTAAATCATGAAGTTTGAAAGCCATAAGCTACTTATTTTATGGTATAAAGTTCAGATATAACAAGAAACGATAATGTGAGCCAAAAGAAGAAATCATATGAAGGCTAAAAGCAGTTATGTACCAGAGATTGGTCAATTCCTGAAGAGGATAATGAAACAACTCCAGCAAGAGTTTCGAGCGCTATCCCTATAAGTATATATGAAGCAAATGGAGTTCAATACAATGCAATAAATTTTTATACAAATATAGGAAGAAGAGATTGTAGGTTATTCTTAATACTGTTTCTATACATAAAAAACAATGTATATACATAAAAAATAATGTAAATAGCCTCGCATGGTTTATAATTCTTTACCAGCGGCAGAGGTACTGGACTCAGGATTATTAGAACTGTAGCGCCACCTTCCATCGCTCTGGCTCAAGGCCTGGGGCCATTGTGATATAATCAGTTGAAATGCTAGAGATCTGGAGATCTTAGTGGTTTGCTATGATTTTTCAAATCCAAAATAATTGAAATGCTAACCATAGCAACTGACCTTAATGGATCGGAAGATTCCTGTTGCATCCTCAAGATGAACATTGGCATTTGAGGCCTGATCCTGCATTGAGGATACAATACCATAAATCAATTCATCAATCATGAACTGGCCCTTGATCTCACGTAGCTGAGGTAGGCTATATGAACCCTAAGTTTCTACTGATATGAACACCAAGGAAATGCAAAGCTAAAGAAAGTTCAGGTCCTTTGTAAATTGTAAAACATTGTAAAAATACCATGAAAAGGAAACCATAGCCAATGAATTAAGATATGAAGGAACATTAAACAAATGAAACAACTCAAAAAAGATCAGTTATTATAATGCATTTATTTTTCCTGTACCTTGAAAAGTACCAAACTTCCAATTAAATAATAGAAATCAAGCAACGAACTTGCTCCATTTAGGCCTGCTTTGATTCTGGGAACAAAGCCCTTCAGGGAATAAAGAAATGAAGGCAAAAATAAGCACTTGTTATTTAAATCAGGAAAAGCAAATGCCAAAATCTCACAATGCACTTAGAAAGGTGGGAGCATCAAGAATCCGATGATACCTCCAAACTCTGTCCATTGATCTGGCATTTCAATATGCCATTTATTTTTAATGCATAGAAGAGCTCTTTTGGAGCTGAAGACGGTGAGCCAATTGTATCAGCAACAGAACGGCAGACAGCACTGCTTATGTCAGTCTTCTTTTCAATTCCAAGGACTTCAAATGTTCTAAGTGCCTCATATGTCTCCTGCAAACTAGTCAAGGAGAAAAAGCAAGGGTCAACTCATACAGATATTCGAACGTCAAAACTTAACTCATTCCAAACTTGAGTCTGAAAATTAAATTCTATCCTTCATCCGATCCATCTTCCATTTTCCACTAATTTCTCCAATCTCCAAGGAACATAAATTTGGCAATTCATAAGTTTTTGTTACACGAGTCAAGTTGGAACACAAGGGTTTAGACTGAACCTGCCGAAGGAGCCATCAATGGACGTGAAGAGATCCAGAGCCGCAGATCGATGGCCATCAGATATCGGATGAAACAAGGAAGCAGCCTGGCAGATCGATATTAGAAGTACTAGAACCAGAAATCCTCCCAGACTTCTGGCCATTCCTGCAACAAAACTAACATTCTATTAAACAATTCCACCAAACGGAATGACAAGACCTATAGGAGATACAAAACCTAAGATTAGATGGTCCAGCAATCCTGCTCTAAATCTAGCAGAGATCCGTCGGCGTTGGGAAGTCTTTGCCAGGGATCAGTGTGCAGCGACTGGGAGTGCAGATATTGCCTGGTCTAAAATCTCAGTCTTCCAACTTCCGTGAGTCTGAACTTCAATGGCTCTACATCGGATGCGAGAGGCCCATGTAGATAACAGACTGGGCTTGAGCTTTCCTTTTTCTTTTTTTTTTATCTTTTTTTTTTATAACAGACTGGGCTTGAGTTTAATGCTAGTATAAATTAAATTATAGGCTTCCAGTTGATTGGGCCCAAATTTTCATCAGATTTAGATTTTTTTTTTTTTTTTTTTTGTGTCAAGACTTTGGTGCAATTTATTTTTTGAGGTTTTCTATTTTATTGTTTGCTTCCATTTATTTTTGTGGGGCTCCAAGGTAATTCCCTCCGGGAGCAAAATACTGTGCTACTAATGTTTTTGTGTGACACAAGTTCAAAACACGCAATATTAATGTTTATACCAAATACAACCTTAAATTCGAGTATCAGATTTGAGTTGAGAATATGCTGTAAGTTAATTAATGCCACTCGTAACAACATTTTTACGTCAGATTTTCAGTAAATAGTATATACAAACTTCATTTTTCAGCCTTAATTATTTAATGACAAATTTTAGTAAAATAGTGTTTGGTTTTAGATTTTTTATTTTTTATTTTTCAAATTTTCTTCATTAAAAGCATTAGTGTGTACTATATTGTAAGGACAGTGAAATCCTAGTTTTTCAAAGTTTATGAAACTAAAACATATTAAAAGGTTCAACTTGATTCGATTATCTTTCTTTCATTCGATATCGCATGAACAAATAGCTTTTTTGTGGCCAGTTTTATATTTTTATTATCCCTTAAAGTTTTATGTCATTATTGGTTAAGATAGCATTTGACTTACTTTTAATTGAATTGAAACATCTTTTTTCATTAAAAAAAAAATAGAAAATCTGTAAAACTATCACTACTAAAAAACAGACATTTTCTAACGGCCAAATTTCTAACGGTCTGGCAATTGGAAAATGGGGAAATGATTTTTCAACAGCCAATGCATTGAAATCTTTTATCAGCACTATTTCCAATACCCTAGCCATTGGAAATTTCAAAATTTTAGTTTCCAACATGTTGAGCCATTGGAAAATAGGCAATTGGAAATATATTTACCATATATTTATAATATATTTTACCTAAAAATATAAAAAAATTGATTATACATTCACACACTCAGATACGCATATGTTTATATCCATACATATATACATACATATATATATATATATATATATATATATATATATATATATATATATATATATATTGCCAGCTCTTCAAGATTTTGTGAAGAAGTATTGTAAGTGTGTTGTAATCATATTAATCTTATAAGTGTGCTTTACTATAAGTATGTTTCAATTTTATATTAATAAAGTTGTGATCAAAGTTTCGTTATTAACTTTAATCTTTATAAAATTATTTTACTAAATTTTTCATTAACCAATTAAACATTCTAGAGTGTTGGTAAGCCAATTTTAAGTGTTGGTTAGCAATTTTAGCCATAGAAAGGCGTCAAGGTGGTCTCACTTAGTGTTCCCAAACTAGATGTTTAAGGGAGTTAATTAAACGTAAAGTAATATAATTTAATAAAGGTAAAGTTAATAATTAAAACAATGAACAAATTAGCAAAGTTATTTTATAATAAAGATTCTAATCCTCAATTTTCAATTGAAAGTCAAGATGAAAGTATCAATTCTACATAAGTAAATATAGCTCAAATTGAAAATCAACTTCATAATTGGTCAATTCCCAAACAAGATCCTAAAACTATATACAGGATAGGAAGTTTTGAATCTAATACGAATTATTCAATAAAACAAACAAAGCAAGCTATACCTTTGAATAATGATCATGAAACAATTAGATTATTATCATCTGTAGCTCTTAATGGACATAAAAGAAAAAACAAATATATGCATATAGGAATGATAAAAGTAGCAGTTCAGCCATTATTTCGAATAGGACTAGATACACCCATAATCATGTGTTTAAGAGACACTAGGCATTTAAAATTTAAAAATTCATTATTAGCAATGGTTGACTCAAAGCTTGCAAATGGACCTGTTTATTTCAATTGTTTTCCAAACTTTTCCATTTGTCTCTTTGATCCAAATATTTTAGAAATCTTAATGTTAACTGTTAAAATAAAAAAATATGGATCTTATTACAAATACAAAATCTATTTGTATAATTTATCGAGTTTATTATAAAGTTATGTCTATTACCGTAGATCCAAAAGCAAAGATTCCCTTAATCAAAGATGAAACAATTATTTTTGAAGCAAATTCTCAGAATACTTATGTTCATACTCCTAAAAAACTTAAATGGAATCAAATTTCAAAATTGGGGAAATGGGATTTAGACAACATTATCTCACATCAAATTTAGAAAACATGTCTTAATCTGGTTCCATTTATGAGCAAGTTGATGGATCTGTGAGTATAGATTTTTCAAATTATTTTTCTCAAACTCGATTTGGTCAATATGAAAATTCTCGACCTTCAACAAATACTTCAAGAAGAAGTATAGATATAGAAAGACCAAAATTAATAAGATCACCAAGTTTACAAAAAAATTTCTGCCATACCCAATAATACCAAATTTTAATACTCTTATCATAATTTCTAAAAACAATATATATCCTTCTGAAATTGAGTCATAGAAAACTAAACAAAGTCCTGTTGATTTGTTACAAGTCGATTTTTTAGAAAGAATTCCTCAAGGAATATATAATATGCAAGAATCTTTAAATCGTCAAAATATCCAAGAAGCTTAGGAAGTACAAAATAAAAATCATTCTCCACACATATCTCCAACTCAATCTCAAATGGAACTTTATTCTGCAATTAATATGATTACTAACTTTGAAATATATAAAGAAAGTTTAAAACAAGATTATTTTGATAATAATAATGATATATAAAAAAGAGTGGTTTTTAATTAATTTTAATAGCCGGCAGAGAATTCAAATAAGAGAATTATGGTATGAAGAAATGAAGACATTAAAAGTAAATGCTCCATTTTTTACATGGTTTCAAATTTATTGCTTAAGAAATGATATTGATTTTCCTTTTTCTAATATAAGCCCCATAAAGGATGCACCCAAATCATGGACCACAATGGATAAAAAAGAAAATTTATCTATTCATCCCTCAGAAGAACCTTATCTCATATCTACAAAAGATACTTATGTAATAGCAACACCATTTAAACAAAGTATACAAGAGTCGGAAGAAGAAGTTGCTCAAAATAGAGATATAAATGACTTAGTAATTATATTAATCAAAGTTTAATTACTATAGTAGACCAATTAGATAGAGTAGAATGAAAAATAGATAATATAAATATAAATGAAATAACACACCTAAGTAAACATAAACAATATACTGTTCAATACTTAATGACAATATCAAAACAGTTAGAAAGAATGGATCAATAATAAAAAAAATACATAAATAAAGAATAATAATCAAGAAAAAAATAATAAAAATATCACATTATATCAACCCTTATTCAAACCCTTTGACTTAAATGCTGATATAAAACTTAATAGTATAGAAGAAAACTGAATAGAAACTATTAAAAGACAACTTAGAAAATTAGACATAAAAGAAGAACCCTCAACATCTAATTCAACCAATATGATAGCAAAAAATAATAGAGAAGAAATTGAAGAACAATTTAATAATGAACCAAACTCAATTAATAAAATAAAAGGGATAAAAACCAAAAGATATCAAATAACAAAGAATTATTACCCTCGGCCAACTCCCCCAGATATTCAATATGAAGAACTATATGTTAATTTGGTAGCTTATGATGGAAATAGAATAGTAGAATGGAATATTGATAGATGTACTGAGTATCAAATACTTAATATATTACAAAAAATGACAATGTATGCAACTGCTTATAAATCTTAGGGAAAAACTGATTCTTAATCAGCCAAGTTATTAATAGCATGCTTCACTAGACAATTAAAATGATTGTGGGATCATGGTTTATGTGAAAACATGAAAACAGAATTATTAAGCCAAACTAAAGAAATCATAAAAGAATAGAATGGTCAAAGAATTAGAACAAATGTTCCAGATGTAGTCAATACATTAGCATTAAGAATTATAAAAGAATTTATAGGAGACCCAAACCAACTTTAACAAAGAAATACTGAATCATTGACTAATTTACTACGCCTAAAATTACACAATTTTTTATGGTACAAATATGCATTTTTAACAAAATTGTATTTAAGAGATGATTGTAATTCATCAATATGGAAATAAAGATTCATAGCCGGATTACCAAAATTATTTATAGAAAAAGTAAAGATAAGAATAAAAAATGAAAATAATAAAAACATACCATATAATAATATATATTATGGACAAATAATCAGTTATATTAATCTAGAAGGATTAAGTTTATGTAATGATATAAAATTAAAAAGCAAAATTAAAAAATGAATTTGCCCAAGGAAAAAGAAATTTTGGAAGTTTTTGTACTCAATATGGATATGAGAAAATAATAGCTCCTCTTTAAGGTAGAAAAAAGAAGTTCAAAAGAAATAATAAAAAAATTTATAAAAAAAATTATAAAAAGGAAAACTATTCAAAAAACAATAAACCATATAAAAGAAAAACAAATAAAAAATATTTTAAAAACAAAGTCTCTATTTTTTATAAATGCAAAAGAGTAGCACATTATAAACATAAATGCAAGATGAAAAATAAAATAAATAACTTAGACATATCAGAAGAATTAAAAGAGCAAATGATTAATCTTTTATTATCAAAATCTGAATCTAAATCAAGCCCAGAAAGATCAAGTACCCATTCTAAAACTCCAAAAATTAATGAACTTTGCAGTACTTCTAAAGAAGAAGAGGAAAAAGAATACTTTGAAATCAAATATTGAGGATTTGAAAAATATCAATGTATAGACATGATTTCTTCTAATAAAGAAAAAAAATTTGAGTTAATTTTAAAAAATGAAAACCCTGAAATAAAGAAAGAATCATTAGAAAAATTAAAGGATTTAATAATTTAAGAAGAAACTCCTAAGGCTGAATTAGAACCTTATAAATTTTTAGAAATCCTAGAAAGACTTAAAAAAGAAAAAAACTCTAACTCTACAAGATCTTCATAATGAAGTAACTATAATAAAACAAGAAATTAAAGAATTAAAAGAAGAAAATCAAAATTTTAAACAAAAAAATTAGAATTTGAAGTCCAAATAGTTTTAAGTTCAAAAGCTAAAACAATAAATAAATGAATAAAAATTCAAGAAAAAAAATGATGAATTCATAAATATAATATCAAAATTACGTTATCATAAATGTTACGGTTCTATAAATTTAATAATAAATAATGAATATCATGTTAAAACAATAGCATTAGTAGATACATGTGCAAATCAAAATTGTATTCAAGAAAAATTGACTCCCACTAAATATTATGAAAAAACCACTGAAGAACTACATTTCGCTAATAGTTGAAAACTAAATGTTAAATATAAAATAAGTAATGTTAAAGTATGCAATAATGAAATATACTTCAAAATGCCTTTCATTTTAGTTAAAAATCTTGACACTAATATAGTTCTTGGAACTCCCTTTATTACTTCACTATATCCTTTCAATGTAACACCTTTCAAAATAAAATCTAATGCTTTGGGAAGAGAATTAATATTTCCTTTCGCCTTTCCTGTTCAAGAGTATTAAAATACTACAAAATTCATATATTCAAACAATAAACATGATACAAAGCAAAGAAAATCATTATAAATTCCTCAAACAAGAAATCAATTTTTCACATTTAGAAGAAATTTTAAATAATTCAGACATTAAAGAAAGAATAAAACAAGTTGAATATATATATATATATATATATATAATTGTTTGTTGGGCCAACCGGTATGAAAGTGTTTATTGGGCCAATTTAGCCAAAACTTGACCTAACATAACCCTAAATATATAAACCCTCATAACTTAACCCTCTCATCTGCCTCTCGCTTCTCTCACCATCCTTCCACCTTTCTCGCTTTTCTCATCATCCCTCGGCAGTTCGCATCTCCTTTCACAGTTCGCATCTCCTTTCTGATCACTTGTTCTTCTTCATGTTATTTGCTATCGTTTCTTACCGTTAGCCGTTTGTTGGTTTTATCGCGCTTCACATCGTCGCCTGCCGTCTGTTGGTCCTCATCGTCTATTGGTCCACCTCGCTTGTTCGTTCGTGTGTTGGGCCGCCTCACCTGTCCATCTGCCTCTCTCGCTCTCTTGGCTCTCTTTGTTCTCCTGCTGTCATTCTCCTCACTTTCCTCGTTCTCCAAGTGTCATTTTTCTAGCATGCTTCGCTTTTTGACCGCTGTTCGATATAGGTTATTTCCAATTAGATTTGGTTTTTCCGATCTTAGATTTGTATTTTTTTTATTTGATTTCAGATTGTTGGATTTCATTTTAAATCAAATTTGATTGCTAGATTAGATCGAGTTGTTGAATGTAACATATTGCATTGGTCAAGTTGTTGGATCTGAAACAAATTTGACTTTGATTTTGAATTTTGTTGATTTCAAATTTTTATTGTTTTAAATTTTTGTGATTTTATTGATTATAATACATAAGACATGTAGATAAATGTGAGAATATCATTATAAAAAACCAGAGTAATTCGGGTTTTATTTTTTGTTTGTTGTGATTTTGTGATTGAGGATTGATTTTTTTTTTATTTTTGAATCTTTGTATTTTGAATTTTATAATTTCTATAAATAGAAATATAATTTTGTGAACTTTTTTATTTTCTAGATTTTGTGAATTTTAAGTATGTGGAAAACATAATTTTAGTATATGTATTTTTGTAATAATATAAATTATAATTTTTTTAAAATATAATTTTAGTAACAATATAAAATATTTTTTCAGGTTTTTTTTACTGAATTTTAGTTAATTAATTTTTTTAATATAAAGTATTAAATATGTTTTTATTAAATATAAAATATAAATTTTGCAATTGTATAAATATATTTTTCAAGTGTTTTATATATATTTTTATTTTTTAAAAAAAATTTTCCAACAGCTTAGCCGTTGGAAATTTCCATCAGCTTGAGCCATTGAAAAAGTTTCATTAGCTTAAGCCATTGACATATTTCCAACCGACAAGCTGTTAGAAAATCTTTCAACCGTTGGTAATACTTTCATGAGGATAGGCCGTTGGAAATTTTTAACGGCCCAAATTCCAATGAGAAGGCTGTTAGAAATACAAACTGCCAATCTTTGAGCCATTGGAAAAAAAAATTTTCAAATGCGTGATTTGCTAATGATTATCTTTTCAACTACCAGCCGTTGGAAAATTAAAAATTTTCAACACAATGCCATTAGAAAATAACAATTTTTAAGTAGTGTATAAGTTTATTAATTTACTAATTGAGTTTTCCGAACTTGAAAACACATGATTTTCCACTTTATTAATTGAACAACACTTGGTAGTGAATGATGAAAAAATTTTAGACCTAAACACCATCTTAATACGTGTGCCAATAGTTTTTCCTTATCAACATATGTTATCTCATGTACAACCCACCAAGGCAATTGCGTCACCTTAAATTGAGAATAAAGAAATTAAGAAAATTTCTTAACATTGTGTTTAGATTGAGATATTTCATATAAAATTTCATTTTAAATGAAAATTTCAAAATTATTGGAACCAAATTCTAGGATAATGTTGGAACCATCTAAGCACTGCTAAACTCTAAAGCCTTGTTTTGAGAAGTTACCTAATTCAATTATCTTATATCTACTAAATTATCTACAGTAAGCTTGTAACTTGAAGAGAATAAAAAATTTTCACCATTGCTCTTAGTTGGACTAAGATTGTTCATTCAACTCGTTTAGCCTGTAGAACCGAATAGCCCAGACCAAGCTGAACCAATGGCTATGCAACCAGTTTATGCGGGTTTGGGATTAGATCGATTTTTCAAAAGGAAACCCAAGCATGATAATGGAACAATTCGGGTCCAACATGTAAAAATGAGTTAACTCAAACTGGCCTTGTTAATTTCTTTCCCTCGTCAATTTAAATCTAATTAGTGTGCCCTAACTTAGGAGGGAAGCTACAATTGGTGTGTCTACAAATTAAGGTTGTTAAAATTGAGATCCTGATCGTAAGATCGTGTGATCCTACAATCCTACGATCCTAATATAGAAAATCTTATTAAAATGTTGTAGGATCAAAGTTATGGTATGATCATAGTATGATTGTGACTGGAATCATAGGATCGTAGGAATGAAAGATCCTACCAATCTTACCCGGTATTGATTTTTGTTGTACGTAAATTGTATGGATGATTCCTAACATTTAATTTTAATTTTCACTCTGTTTCCATGTCTAGTCTATTAAATATTCTGCTTAGATCCTAAACCTATTAAAAACGTCATATTTTAATTCTAAATCCATTAAAAACATTTCATTTTGGTCCCCAATTAAACGAAATTTGTTAACTCAAAATAATTGCCTAATAACAACTTTTTAAATCATAATTTAAATTATTCAGTAACTTTTTTATTATAAATTTAATATATATAATAATATTTTTTACAGTTAATGGATATTCAAATTACTAGTTTTTCTGTTCTGTAAGGTAAACTTGTTTTATTCAAGAAGAAAAAACTACTAATTTTAAATTATTTAATTACTGTAAAAAAATCATTATTCATTTTAAATTTATTGAAAGTCAATTACTGAATATTTAAATATGAACATTGTACTCTTCTTTATTTGTTTTGTTCATGAATTTCTTTCAAACTTATATTGATTATTTTATTGATTATATTGATGTATACTCTATTAAAGTTTGAAATTTACTTGTATTGTATCAATAATTCTGTTGCACCATTGCTATGACACTTAAATTTTACTTGAGTTTCTAATATAATTAGTATTTTACAGAAATTATATTATTTAAACAAAAAATTTTAAACTTTTGGTAGGATCTTACGATCTATGATCCGATCTTACGATTCTGATCTTGACAACCTTACACGATCCTGGAAAGGATCCCAATCTTGACAACCTTGCTACAAATGCAAAATGTAAATGCCATACATCTCTACTCCCTGCTAGGTGTAATGGGCTTGAGCTTGTGAAATACGCTCATGGATAGCCTTGGTTGGTTTTCATGTCATTTGATTAGGAAATGAAGAGCATTGTTGTATGTTGGCTACTGGTATATTGATCACCAAGGGAAAATGCTACCTAGTAGTTAACTTAAATTATATCATTCATTAAAAAATTATAGGAAAATAGGAGTGTTAAAACAACCATTAGATTAAGGAATTTTTTTAAAGCATTATATGTTATAGATAGGCTAATAATATTTCAAAAATTTGTGATCCTAGATATGAAGAGTTCTTTCTTAGTTCGTCATCCACTGTGAATGTCATTGTAATAGCATCTTGCTTAGAGTGTAATTTTGGTATCCCATTCCGATTAATTTTATCCTCATTATATTTTTATATTTTCCAATAGATGTAGGTTATGCATTTGATTACATATTTCACTGAACTGTTCTAAAATTCCAGTAGTATCAGACGACAAGATCACAAGCTGAATCCTATGTAAGTGCAAAATCTTATTAGATGTAGTTGATTTAGCATTTATATGTTAATTTAGATTTTTAACAGCCTGTTTGGATTGACGGGAATGAGGGAAGAGGAGAGATAATTACCTTCTCTCCTTTATTTGGTTAGATAAAAACTTGAAGGAGGGGATGAGGGACCGCTCTCTTCTCTCCGCTTGCCTCATCAAATTTATTCTTATAATCCCCTCAAATTGAGGGGATGATGAGCATCCCTATATTTTTCACGCTTCACTCTCTTTTTCTTTTAAGGAATTATCCATACAAAGTATAAGGGATAGTTATGGTATCTTGTAGGATGTTCAGCCATTTCCTTCTGCTAGTATCTAGCAGTCAAGCAGTGTCTAGCGATAAACTCAAAAGTAATCTGAGTCTGATTTTATTGTTCTCTTTCCTTTACTAGATTACTTCCAGCAGTCAAGCATTATTTTGTACGTTGGCATATAGTTCTTGTTTCATTTCTTTGTTCAATATAGTTCTACAAATTACAAGTAGTAGGAGCATTGTGCTGAGAGACGTATAGCATACCAAACAATAGAATTGTTATGTTTTGTTTTGTTCAATACTCCATCAAATTGCTTTGTTTTACAAATAATATGAAAACACTGGCATATCAAACTAGTCCAAATCACTTTTCTCTGTGATTCAGGTTTTAATCAGGTTTTGCGGCATGCAGGATGAATTGGGCACTAAATTAGGCGACCCCGAATTTAGGGGCCCTAAAAACTTGTTTGGTTAAGCATGACAAATTAACTTGAGCTATTTTATCTGGGACAACTTTTTTTTGCTTAATCGAGAACAGATGCCTAAACCAACTTTAATATATCTTTTATTTTTTTAACTTAGAATCAGTATAGAGTAGTATTTAGGAGTTATGGGGTAAAGGGAAAGGGGAGGACCTAAATCATAATTAAGATGGTGGAAGGCCCAGTGTCCCATCATTATGCCAAAAGTGCGGGAACAACTTTAATATATCAAGTTTAACCTGACTCAACGTGATTTTTTTCTCACTAATCATCTCTTATACAATATGCACACAGCTTGCAACTCGAAACATATAGTAGAAATTCGGTTCCATTTCCTTTAATATCTAACTTGTGATTTTTTTTTAACTCAAAATTAGTACAAAGTAGTAGTTAGGAATTATGGGGTAAATGGAAAGGGAAGGACCTGAATCATAATTGAGATGGTGGAAGGCCCAGTGTCCCATCATTATACCAAATGTGCGGGAACAACTTTAATATATCAAGTTTGACCTGACTCAACGTGATTTTTTTTCCACTAATCATCTCTTATGCACATAGCTTGCAACCCGAAACATATAGTAGAAATTCGGTTCCATTTCCTTTAATATCTAACCTGTGGTCTTATATTTACCTAGTGATATTTCAAACATGAAAAATCAGTGACTCATTAATCCTGCATGCCACTAACCAGATGAAGCAATTCGTTGAATATTTTTCACCTCGATCGAGTCCTAAGCTTGCTATTGCATATTGAACTTATGCATTTTATTATTATTATTATTATTATTATTATTATTATATAAAACATGTGAGAGAACTTTGTAGAGGATTGATGGAATTCGAATTTTTTGTTAGTTTGGATTCTGGATGTTTCAGGCTTATTCAACTGTTGGCACGCCTGAATATTGCTCCAGATCGAAGTCCTGTTGATTGGTGAATTTTTACCATGTTTATTATTGCTCCATTTAGGTGAATTAATTTAGAACTCCATTCTTTTTCTCATAAATCTGATGGTACTAGGATTGATTCTCACAAAATAGGAAAATAATTGATCAATAAAAAGTATAAGGTAATTAAGTTTCAGCATGCAAAAAATTTTTTTAAAAATAATTTATTTTTATGATGTTGTACCAAACCAAAATGTTTTACGTTTGAGCATTGCTTATCAAGACTTCGGTACTGTTTGACATTAGCATCAGTGATTAATGTTAGAGTTTTGAAAAAGCTATCCACGAGTAGCTTTTAGTTTCAGCGTTTTCATCACAACCGTTAAATAAATTATCCAAAACTCAAACGTTGATTACAAAAGCTGTTTCCAAACGGAGTTAATCATTGGAATGAGAACTTAGTTGGAACGACGCCGATCGACAGTAGAGGCATTATTAATTTTTGGAGTCTCCCAATGTCTTTAAGGTTGTGTAATAGTGGACCTGAGTTTCATTTAACCTCTTTCATTCCTTTCCATATAGGCGGTCTCTCTCTCTCGGTGGCCCACGTTATGTATAAAATGGCTGTTGGATAGCCACCCTCTTTGTATATTCTAGCGATCAAATCTCAACATGTAGCTAGGAAGGTAAATATGGGCGCGCGCTTGTTTAGGTTGTTCCATGTATCCATCCGATGGTCTTTGCGATACTCTCTCTTGTCAATAATATTGCCATGCCAGGAATGAGAAATAGAGGACCATCCTGCATTTTTTTCTTCATGTCTTGAAATTCTAAAGATGATTGGTAATTTTAAATCCTTCTCATTTCCTCTTGCAGTTAGAGAACCAGACTTAGGCCCCATCAGAAAGTGGTGCATGGAGAAAGGTTAGCTTCTCCAGATTATTTGACCAATATCTGTGTTTCGTTTAATTATGTTGGTATTGTCTACTACTACGTTTGCTATGTTCCTCTAGCTTCTCTTTTCTAATATATATTCTGCACTTAAGATTCTATTTTCCCGAATTTTGCAGATCCGTTCACCAAGTGATGTCAATTTTGTGGGATACACAGATTTTTTAAATCGTCAATGATTATCCAGTGCCTGGTATGAGTGGTTTCCTCCTCCTTTCTTTTTTTTTTTTTTTTTTCAACAAAAATCTCTCTCTCTCGTTCTGTCTCGCTCTCTCGGATTTGATGGGGAAGTCTGTAGGCGCATATACGATACCTAACCACACTAGAGCCACATCAAGCCTATCTTGACAGGAGTCCGAAAACTGCTGTGTTTCCGTCGGCAGTTGGAAAGAGTTTATCTTGATACAGTTAAGAAGCCTTCTTTACTTGCTTCTTTTTTTTTTAGGGGGGGGGGGGGGGGGGGGGGGGGGGGGGTGTTCTTTACGGTAGTCTCGAAGCACGAACGTTTGATTTTTGGTTCGCTCTGGTTTGTTTGCCTGTGCTAGACGGAGAATTTCAGAAGCAAGGAATAGTAAACAGACGCTGTAATGGTCATAGTCAGTTTGCTGAAGAGAGATTTGAAAATATTTTGCATCCTATACTAGAAATGTCCGGAAAGCAGTTGTTAACCGGGAGAGCCCCCTGGATTGGAAGTTGAATGCGCCACTCCGATATTGTTCTTGATGATCCTTTTAATCTCAAAGTCTAGACTAGACTAGACTAGAGGTGGCAGAATTTACAGGTACTTCATGCTTCATTGACTGCTGTAACCTCTACCTCGTAAAGTACAGGCAACGAGTATGAGTCACTTGCTCCTCTGTTCCCCTTTCCCTCCCCCTCCCCCACCATTCTCCTGGAATGAATATAAGGTGCCCATTAAACCAGATATGAAATTTCTAGAGTGATATTTAACAGTCGACGAGCTTGTCGATTCTTGTGTACCGGGTTCCTCCTCACTCCTTGATTTGAGATGGGGTTACGAGTTATTTATCCCAGAGAACAGGTAATTTTTTCACTCCCGCGCTCAAGCTCCGTTTGGAAGGTCAGGAAAGCATGTAGTACCGCGCGAATCATTCTTCACTGTGCACCCTCGCCTCCCGTTATTCTACATACATATAATCTGTAATAGGCGAACATCCACATGGTACAGTTCTGATTATCGTCCATAAAATGCGGGTTTTGATACTGTTCAAGGAATAAAAAAAATTTGAAATATCTTTATTGTACGTTCTAACATTACTGAATAAGAACCTTACCCAAAAAGAAAAAGCCTAACCGAATTATGCTCATTCTTGTATCGCATGGGACCTAAAAATGTAATCATTTACAACATTTGTGAAGGTATTTACACCCCAAGGCAAAATCACAGTAAGAATTAAAAGAAAGGTGGTCGGGGATAACCAAAATCATTGCCTCTTCTTTCCCATACTATGGTGCAGTTTCCAGGACCAGGCAAGCAGGAAAATGACTAAGGACACACCAACACACGTCCAAAAGATTATCATCCCGGCTGGCATCAAATTGGGATATAAACCTGCAGTGCAGAAGCCAAGGTGCAAGAGCATTAGAAACTTACTCGAATTCCGCCAACACAAGAGAAATACACTGAATTATACAGAAAAAAACATCTTGTTCATGCTAATGCAAACACAATTCTGGGCAGGAAAATGATGAACTTACATAAAGAGTATTTGACACTAGTAATTTACATAATGAGCTGTCAGATTTTGGTTCTTGTCTCGGAATATGCAAGGCCCATTAGAATTTAAGACTGCCAACCATGTGATGACAAATTGACAACTCATTATGTAAGTCAGTAGTGCTACAAATAGTTATTTCAGAAAATGGTTTTCGGCAAATCTATTTACTCCTGGCATTATTGGAGATCGTAACGGATGCAGAAACATACCATGCCCAAACTTGATGCAAATGAGAAGTTCGACAATGCAGATCGCGAGTGAAAGCCAACAAAATGCTCCAACCTTTTTCACTGGTTTTCTGAAAAATTAGACCTAAGATTTCAACAAAAAATAACAATCTAGACACAAACAAAAACATGGAATGATCTTTTGATGGGAGATGGAAATAGATGAGTGCACCTATCCTGAAGGTATGAATTGTACTCTCGGATAGTTGGAATAGCAATCAGCCACCACAAAATCAACCTGTATATAATTACTGGGTTTCGAGAAGGAATCCAAAGGCAAAACTTCAGAAAGAATGTATTGAGTTCTACTGTAAGAAAGACAACGCAAAGACTGAGAACTTGAATAAATCGCCATGGTCCTAGAAGGGGGTGCCATTCATCCTTGTCCCACTGTGCTGGTGTAAATTGCCCTAAAGATCTCTTCACCTACAAACATCAAATAGCAATTTACATTAACTGACCTTAAACCATTACGATTGCCCTCCAGTGCTTAATCACCTCAATTTAAGTCGAAAATTGCTATAAAAGATAAGGAACTTTAGTTTTTTTTTTCTTGTTTTCTTCTTTTTTTAAAAAAAAAAAAAGATAAAAAACTGAAGGGAGGTTACTCCCATTCCCACAAGTCAACTGCAATAATTAGTTCCATTACTGTGGTGCAATATCTTGTTAAAAGGAGCAAGAAGAATGTAGACCATTGATGCTATTCAAGTATTTGATTAATCCCCTGAGAGTAATATTACCATTAGAATTAATAACAGGAAAGTGGCATCATATAGTCAGAAAGGATTAAAATAAGATGGTCTGTGTAGAAGTTCAAAATTTTCAGAAGCTGATTTCAGGTAGCAATTAGCCAAGTGGCAACTCTCAAATCACCTAGGAACAAGGAGTTGGGAAGTTAGGTATGAAACCAATCACTGTTTTGAACAGCTTTTCAAGGGAGTGGTTTGCTGTGATTTACGAACAAAAGAAGGCGTGGAGGAAGGTGATTCCCGCACAGTTTGAGATGAAGCACATTGAACTGGGATGACTTTAACCTCACAGGTTTCGATTTCTAAAAGCAGTGAAGTTGTTCATGTTGTTGGGCTTAGGAGGTTGATTCCAAATATAGATGGATTAATTACCATCGCCATTCTGATGGGGATGGATTCAGCAAAAGTGCTTATAGGTTGGAAGTGGTATGGGACCAGCATCTCCTGTTTAAACACCAATAAAGATGACAGGAATTTGAAGTAATAGTTTGCCGTTGTGGTCTCTGGCCAAAATGGCACTGATCAAGACACTTTACAGTAGCTTCCTCAAGCCAGCACAAGGGAACTAGAACCACAATTTTCGTCTGTTAAATTTACTACAGGTTGGCAAGAAGATCACTCACAATGATAAACTCATTAGAAATTTGTACTGGGCAGGAAAAACAAGACAATCAAAAACAGAATTCTTGCTTGGAAGCTGTGTGGAAGACAAACAACCACAGGAATTGTATGTCTCTATAGGGAAGCAGCTGTAAACATACACGATTTGAAGAATGAAATTTGATGAATAGCGCTAAGCAAGATGGAGGTAGTCATCTACTTTGCTGTTGAGTTAGAAAGTCATGCCCCATTGGAATCGGCTTACTCTCAAATCTTGGGAGTTCCCTAGGTTACAGCAGACTCAGTTGCAGCAGAATTATATAGTCTTGGTCAAGTATTCCAGCAACCAGAAAGAAATTTCCCTGAATGATCCCTCTGCACCAGTTCAGCTAGTTAAGATAAAAAGGCATGGAACTGGCTTTTCTTAGATTTTTTTTTTAAAAATGTTTCATTAGAGATTTGAAGGACACTTATCTCCACAATTCTTTTTTTTCAATAAATATATAATGAAAAAATTCTTATCATCCAGTCATAAACAATTAAGGAGGGCACGAATACTTGACTGCATTGCAATGCTCTGAAAATTAATTTTTTTATAGATAATTTTGGAACCAAATGAACTATAAAGTGTAATGAAATGAATCACAATTCAATTCAATCAAGTGGCCTCAGTGTGTATATAATCCAGATAACAAATTCAGCCAGTTACCACAACTAAGCATGAAGATGATAGCATATCAAACAGAGAGATAAGGGAAAGAAAGCACAATCATGCATCAGCTACAACAGTTAGAAAAACAGTACCTTGCCAATGAAATTAGGCTGGCGGCTAATACCAACCCACTCATAAGTTTTTCCATCGAAATACCTCACTGTATGCATTCCCGCCCAAATGCCTACAAATAAAGCCAAAGGCAATTGAAAAATTCTTCGCACTAAAACTAAACATCACCTGCACAGAGTATCAAAACTGCAACATATAACCCACACACCACGTAATTTAGGTATGTTCTTCAGACTTGATTAAAGTCATACAAAGACAAAAATTCAGGAGCTTTACTAAGTGCTTTGAAAAGCACAAGTTACACCTACTGCCAACTCACAGAGCACTGAGGTATGAAGTGCAAAACCAACCAAACAGTGCAACAAAGAGAGACAAATATAAAGAATCATTTCTATATTCCTAATCAAGTAACTTTAGGCTACCGTTGGCTTCTTCTCCCCCCTCCTATATCCAACCTATCATTCTCAAAAAGGTGCCTCTAGTGGTCTAAATTCAATATGCCCAGGCCATCTACTGCCATTTTCCCAACTTTTTTCCAGATAGGGTCTGCTTCACATTGACCCATTACACCCTCATTCTGATTTTATCCTTTAGCACAAGCCGATTCATATATTGGAACATTTTACATCTGCTACACTCATTCTGTTGGTGTGTTGCTCTTCATTGCCTAATGCTCTTCCATAGAGTATGGAAAGTTGAATGGTAGTTCTATAATAGTTTCACTTCCATTTAAAGTGCCACATTTTTATTAATAGAACCCACGTGGGCATTACGGCCTACACCTTGTCCTTTACATTATGGTTTCTAATTTTATCCTATAGTGATCTCCATCCAACCAACAAAAAGCTTTTTATGTATACCACTCATTTTGTTCACATGTCATTTGTCCATTGCCTAATGCTCCATGCCAGAGAGTATAGCAGGCCAAATGGCAGTTCTACAGTATTACACGTTCAAATTAAGTAACAAATTCTTAACCAACATAACACATACTGCAGTCCTCAATTTTGCCTACCCTACTTTAATTCAATGATTGACATGTTCAAATGTCACTATCCTTATAATTAACCTGAAATTCTTTTGTTACTCCTGTCATAGGGAAGCAAAGGGAAAAGAAGTCTCATACATAGATCATATAAAACATCAAGATATAAACAAACAAAACAAAAATATTCACAAAAGCTGTATAACCATATTTCTCACTTCAGTTTGCCCAAGTCGACACTTTCTACACTTTACAAAGTGATCTCCCCTTCTTCTTTCTTAAAATTTTAACATTAACATGAATCACCATGTGAAAAAGGGAAACAAATACAGCAATAAGGGAGGGAAAAAAAAAAAAGGAAGAAAGTCTCACCAAACCAATTGCAAATCAAAATATCGAGAACAATGCTGTCCCACCAGCATTCATTGAAGTTTGGCAGCATGTGCCGAAAGGTAAACTGCAAATGCATAGGCATCAATTGAACAAATATGAATTGCAAGTGCTGACAATAATATTGGTAAGAAAGCAATAATTAGCCGAGGAACCAAAACGAACACTTGTCATTAAGAACACAAACCAACCTCCATCAATTCGAACCCAATTGAAAGAACCCAGAGAAGTGGCTGATTGCGGATTAAAATAGCCTTGCCCCACCAACCAAAGATATGGGCTACAACAAATTCATCAAATAGTGTATCCTGGAAAAAACTCTCTGATTAATGGGTACGATGAGGAATAAACAAGCAGCTTTCCCAAAACAGATATATTATTATATGAAACAGGTGGAGAAAACAGGAAGGCAAATGTATAAGAATAGTGAAAGAATTCATACATAAACATTCTTAAACCAGCTTGTGGGGTTTTCAGGGGTGAAAATGCGACAATCCACTCCATATGATCTTTCTGGAAGCTCTGCATGATGTTACACAGAGAAACATAAACATGAGATCAAACTTAACATGAAACGTCACAATTATCATGCCATAATGAACTATGAAGGACTGGAACCAAAGGGCTCTGAGGCAAGCGTTCTTCAGCCTAATCAAATTATTGCTTGGAAGCTCCTCTTTTTAGTCCCGAAATTGGTTTTTCAAGGAAAATGTTTTCTAATGATACACCATTTTAGAATGTCTACAGCTATTTTAACCTTAAGGCATAATTCTATCACAGAAAGTTTGCGATTGTTTTACATTATTTTGGTGTCTGAACATTCTTTTCCTGTCAATGAGTTGATCAGTCAAGTCAGAAGATCCTCAAACAAACGCTCAAATTATAAAACATTACCAATGCCAAGATCAGGATGGAGGAACTTCATGAATTGTCGAGCATCATCACGTTTCTGGCCCCCAAAAAGAAAAAGAAAAGTGTATTCAACATCAATCATTTGCTTGATTTTGGTCAAGGTCTTAGCCCAACAGAACAGAGTATGATCTAAAACACCCTACCTAGCACAAATGTAGCAGATGACAACTAAATGCATGAAAGGAGAATGGCTATTTAAAATATGAAAAATGAAAAAAGAAAACCAACCTGGAAAAGCAAAAAGGTGAGTGCAACAAGATAAACAACTGCCATTCCGTGAACCAAGCGCCATATTGCTGGATGTGGCCGTATAAGAACTCTAGGGTACAAATAAAACAGAATCAATTCTAGCACAACACCACAACATTCAAAACCATGACTTGAACACTATGATAACAGAAGATTAATCTAGGGCAAGTTGTAATGCAAGATGCATAAACAGCTGTGCACCATTGAAATGCACTTCCTGACAACTTTTTTATGGGTCACCCCTTTGCAGTTTTCCTGGATACACTCTCTTTCTGTGCGCAAAAATCATTCATCCACGACTTGACTTTTAATCTGACATTTATATGTCTCGATTACCATTCTCAAGAATAAAAGCTCTCTTTAAGTTTCAACTCCTAGAACTCTTCCTTCTTTCTTTCCTTGTAACTATTTATTTCAGCAATTACACAACAGTCCAGAGAGATCCTAATGGCAAAAGCATTAATTTCACATTCACCTGGGTTTTCTAACATAGAGAGATGAAGTCACTAACATTCATACGTTCCTGGCACCTGGCCTTCTGTTGGAGTTGCATGAGTTTCAGTTAACAGTTAAGTTTCAAAAATGCAGAGCCAACTTGGCTTGCAACCAAGTGGGGCATTAAAGCAGTTGGATGTTTGGCGAGTGAATCAAGTTACAGTTAACAGCTAAGTTCTGAAACCACTTGATAGGAAAAACAGATTCCCAACACAATGCACCAAATGACTTACAGAATCAAGTAGCATGATACCAAAAAATACAAACTTACGTAGACGGAGCCTGCAACAAGCAATAAGCAAGAAAAACAGCAATCATCGCCCAAACACCCCTGCAATGAGCATGACAACTCACTTAAACTATGACTTTAAATAAAAATTTCAAATATCACCAAGCTATCAAGGAAGAAACCTTTTTACAGATGTTACAAGATCGCCTGAGTCACTGCTTTCAGGATCAAGTGCTCCACTTGCCCAACTTGTGAATGCATAGAAAAACACAGAAGAAGAGGTCAATAAGATAATCACACAATCCATTTTAATTTTTTTTTTTTAAGTACAAGAAACCTGTAAAAAAATGCAGAAAGAAAACTATAAAAAGAAAAAAAGAAAAACAGCTTTGATAGAGATAATACACAACAATCATATCAGCATTGGAAGAGTTCGTGAATGGAAAATCACAGTGACAGGTGTTAGGTAATAAAATAGTCATATCATTCAACAAGGCATTTTTATTGCTCAAGGTTCATCATCATACTTCACTTTATCATGTAAAAGACAGAATACAATAAAGAGAAACAGCAGAGCAGGTGGCCAGAAGGCCCAGGAAACCATATTTTTTTCAAATTGCATGGTTTTTGTAGGAAAATCACACTTTGTCAAGTAGCTTGAAAGGGGAGTTAATTTTTGCAAATGACTGGTTGTATTCAAATCTTGCTTACTCAGAACATATCACCTTCAGATGAAATTGTTCACTGCTTTTAAGTAATCAATGAATGTATTCAAACACACTCATTTTAAGCAGCCACAAAAGTCCTTCAAGACGAATAAAAATGAGGTAGATTCAAGCTAACATAAACAGCACCAATAACTTCATAACTGGACAAGGAAATGTTATTTCAGTAATTTTGAATCCAGTTCAACCCATCTTACATGTCCCTTATTGCAGGTCTCAGATGCATATGCTTATGCTAAAAGGTACTAATTTCAAATATTTTAACCTACTTTCAATTTGTACACCTATAATCTTGTTTCTTTTGGAGTATCCACCCATGTCCTCAACCAGTAAATTAAAACAAACAGTAAGATTCAAACTCCACGTTTGCTTTGTAAATGGAAAAAGTGCGGCTATGTCAGCTATTTCATTTGCAGAATATGACAAGGTTTAGTTGAGCTTAGATATCTCCAAAAGAAGACCTGATCCAATTTGATAGGCAACTGTTAGCACTTAGCAGCCCATCCAACGTCTTTTTGTGTACTTGTACAATGTTAACTTCAAACAAAAGTAAAAAAACTGTTTGTGATGAGATGTTGGGTTTTAAGGTCTGTGTATTTGATCTTCCCCCACATCCCTTCTCTTCCTTCTCCCCGCTTCTCATTTCTTCATTTCCTGTTAACCTTTTTATATTCCAGACGAAAATGCAACTATCTACCTCTCAATAAATGAAAAATAATAATGTAGAAGCGTGAGCAAGATGTGTGTGTGCGTGTGTGTGTGTGTGTGTGTGTGTTTGTCCATATCATGATTTACAAAAGACTATTTTGATAAGTTTGCCATAAGTCATAATTTCCTAAAATCTAGAAGCGCAATCTCAATCTAACGACATAATATATAAACATATAATTGTTTCTTCAGACAACTAAAAAGCAGAGTAGATCAAGTACACGGCTAATGAAAATAGAGAATCGTTTCTGTATACCACTGAAGAGCAGAATAAACAAATAAAAAGATATTGAAACCATACAGAAGGACCACTGCATGTTAAATAGCGGTCACAAAAGTTCAACAACCTTGGGACGCTACTAAATTCAAATGGAAAAGCACAAATTAAATGCAGACTTTCAAAAGGAGATTCAGTGCAAATTAAATGAAACTCAACGTGGATATTAAACATGAATCACAAGCAAAGAGGACGTGGCATCCAGAAACTGTACTAATTATATTATGCATTTGATGATTCGTTCTGGTACTCACATGAGAAAACAAGCCCCAACAAGCAATAATGATATCGTACGAGGCTTATACGCCCACGCAGTCCAGGGATCAAGATCATCAACCGTGCCCGAGGAACTGGCTTCACCATTTTCTCGAACGACCTGGTCCCTTCTTCTTAATCTCCTCTGGCCATTAGATTCCATTGGCCCTCAGTGCTTTAATGCGCTAGCAACAAAAGAAAAGGAAACAGAAACCTAAGTCCAGTAGCGACAGAATAATAATTTGACGAAGTTAAGTAGATTCTCAAGAAGAAAAAATAAAGAAGAAGAATGAACTGAAGCGCGTAATGTTCCCCTACCCAACCTCAAACAGAAGAATTCCAAAAAAAAAATCACAGATAGACAGCTAAAACTGCGCAGAAAATACTGGAAGAAGAATGCCGTTACTTACCAGATTCACAAACTTCCGGTAAAGATTCCCGCCGCACCGTGCCGGTGGAACAACACCGGCTGTCTGGAAATCGCGTCGACACAAGCAAAAGCTCTCGGAACCTCTTGAAAAAAGCTTGAAATCAATCAAGGCGCAAGTTGATAGCGTCTTTCTCCGAAATCGCCTAACCGGAAACGGACATTCGCATGGCGTAGATCTGGACAGTACGAATCGATTCTGCTTGAAAGATTTGAGAGAAGAGAGAAGTAACGGCGCGGCGGTTGAGAAGCGGAACGGCGCGGCGGAGCCGATTATCGGTTACTACGTTACTAGTAGTAGAACGCTGTGCAAGCTGGATGCTGGAGACTGGAGGCGGCTAGTGATGTGTTATGCCAGTCAAAGTAGCGTATTAATGAGTCGAATTATCCCTCTTCGATTCCTCTTACTTTGTTCTGATTGATTCTTCAATTTGTTGTCGTTTTGTCTCTCCCAATGATAATTTCATCATTGATTTTAATTTTGATTAATTTTATCACCCGACCAAAAAGATAAAAGAAAGACTCCCAACGACCAAGTTTGTAAAGCTCGGTGAGTATAAATTTAAAATATGTAGAATATTCTGGTTTTATATTGTTAGACAAATTAATTTCTTTATAAATTCATTTCGTTGGGAATCTATTTATATCATTTTTTAGATCATCTATAGTGCAGGAGAATGGAGAATATCCAACTTTTTAAGATCTAAAGAGCAACACAAATAGCATTTATTGACATTTTTGTGGGAAATAGCCACTCTAGACATTTCTAGTGTTCCCTTAACAAACTCAAATAAACAATGACGGCTTATTTATATAATCAGTTTCTTTTTTCATTTTAAACTTCAATATATAGAGTCTCAATGTTTATATAAAATGATCATTTGATACGTTTTAGGAGAGGAGAAAAGGAGATGTTAAATTTATTTAGGGATAACAATTTACTATCCATTTATCTATTCACCCTATATTGGTCTATCTAATTAGAAAGTAAATGACATTTGAGACAACAACAATAAAATGGAGCCGAAGAAAATATTTCCATTTTTTTTTGTTTTTCTTTATTATTTTTATTCAAAATTTTTAATGAAATTACATGACTAAGGTCCCAATATTTTAAATGGTTGGACTAGTCTCCTATGATGAGAGAAAACAGTCTAGCAATTGAATACGTATTAGTCTCTAAAAACAAGGGGCTTACTTTGCTATCATCCTCTTTAAGTCCTCTTTAATGTTTATACAAATTCATTTTTTCAAAGTGTTAAATATCGTGGTATATTGTATGGTATACTGTTTACCACATGTATAAGGCATGCAATACAATTGGTTTTATATTTTGTCATTTTACCATGCGGTATATCGCAATATTTCATGATATACCACATACTGCTCACTTTTTGTATGTATTTTGTCAGAAAACTGTGGTATACCGCCAATAACGCGTGGTACATACCGCAATATTTTATTTTTTACAGCTATTTTTTTCATTTTTCATAAAAAATATCATAAATATATAAAACATTAAAATATAAATAATACACATATCATAAAATAAAATTTTACTTTTATTTTTTTTTACTTTTCTTAATTAATATAAAAATTTAATAGATGATAGCAGCTTAAAAATCCATGTGGTGTTGAACAATATCCTACAATTGGATTTCTAGTGCATGCTACCCCAACTGAATATCTTATATCATATATATTTTATTTATATTTGACAAATTATGATGAGAAAAATTAAAATATATATAAAATATGTAAAAATAAATTACTAAACAGTTATGTCATCTTAAAATAATATTCTAACACTTATTTTTTTGTGAAAACGGTAACGGTATGCAGCGCAGTATACCATGCGGTATACCTTAAAAAATTGGGGTGCGGTATACCTAGCGGTAATGGTATTTAACACGTTGATTTTTCCTAATTAAAAAACTTTATTTATTTTTTAAAGGAAAATGCTAGTTAGAATATAACTAAAAATTTCAACAAGAGTTAAAGTATGATGGTGTTTGTAGAACTTGATTATATTTATGGATCTCCACTGGCAGTATGCAGGGCCGAATATATCCCCCCCAAAAAAAGGGGCCAAATATCTTCCACTAAATGGGTTAATTATAATTTGTCTCATAAGGTTTAGGTAAAATTACACTTTGCCCCTCCTATTTCAAAAATATATACTTTACCTCTACCTTTTTAATACAGTCCAACAGTAATTTTGGAAATCTTAATTTAGACTGTGTAGTTGTCATCTTCAAGCAATTTCAATCTGTATAGTATTTTTTTTATAATTAATTGACTTTTAAAAAATATTATTTTAAAAACTGAAAGAAATATAGAAAAAAACTGACAATTTAAAAAATTCATTAACTATAAAAAAATACCATACAAATTGAAATTACTAGAAAATGGCTACCGTAATATCTAAATTAAAATTTTAGAAGTTATTGTCAAATTATATTAAAAAGGTAGGGGTAAAACATATATTTTTGAAATAAGAGAAGACAAAGTGTAATTTCACATAAATCTCAGAGAACAAATTGTAATTATCCTTCCACTAAATTACTAGGTCATGGGCTAAACCTGTTGCGCATGGCTCAGCTTGCCCAAGCCTAGGACAAGAAGGGAGAAACCAAAGACTGGCTCAATATTTGGAAGTTGCGTCAAGCTTGCTTATAAGTTGAGCGGACTTTGCTAGCTTATGCAAAAGTTTTACTTTCAATTAAAGTAAATTTTAAATGATATAACTATAATTTAATTTATTTTCTTGAAATTAAAAAACTTCCAATACGCTACGCATTTTTTGCTATATATATCTATGCATATATACATTTATTTTAAAAATATATATATACTTGTCGAAGATGTGCTAATAGGTCAATCACTTGACTGCGTATCATCAATACCATTAGATATTGTAACACTTCAAGAAAAGCTATATTATCAAATAAAGTGATACATTAATTATATGAATGGTTATGACCACTTCTTAGCAACTCCAAATATTATTTGCTTTCTTTTCACAAAGAGCATATTAGTTGTTAATTGTGTGTGGCAATTTATCTATTAATCTAAAAAGGGCAAAACCTAGTATTCCTTAAAAGGTTTACTCAATTTATCTATTAATCTAAAAAGGGCGAAACCTAGTATTCCTTAAAAGGTTTACTATCACAAAGAAATCATTTTTAGGCAACATTTTTTTACATTCAGTTGTTGATGAAAAAAAATCAAATTTTGTTGGTTGGTTCTTGAAAAAAAATTGTTAGAGATTAAATAGTTTAAAATGAAAATTTGTAATGATTGCCATTGTAAATTCCAATAATACCATCACAAAAAAGACTACCAACAAAGATTCTGCAAGGCCGGTCGAAACAATATATTCCTAAGGCTAGGTAATTAGAACAATTCACTAATGATTTTAGGACTACCAACCATCAAAAAATGTTAATAGTGATCTTCTAACGGCCAGCCATCTGAAAAATGTTATAGATTATTTTCCAATAGTCAACCAGCAGAAAACTTACTAGCATTTTCGACAGGTAGCCATTGGGATGTTTTTTCTTTAAAAAGAAAATAAAAAAGAGGAAAGAAGAAATAAATGAGGGAGAAAAAGATAGAGAATATGGCAAGGAAACAAGGAGGGGGGAAGACGAAAATGGTGAAAAAATGAGGGATGAAGGAGAAAGATATGGAGAAATAGGGGGAAGGAAGAAGAAAGAGAGAAAGAATGTATTAAAGAATGAAAAAGAAAATTGTGTGAAAAAAGATATGAGCGAGAGTGAAAGTGAGAAAAAAAAAAAAGAGATATTTTGGTGGAGGAATTATAATGGTAATGTAAAAATTTGGGAGGACAAGATGGATGAAAATTTTTTATTTTATAACAATCGGTCCCTGGAAAAATTCAAAGCAAACTTTTCTTTAGAAGGTAAAAATTAAGGGAAACTTTTTATTTTCTAACATCTATCTATCAAAAAATTTCAAAGTCAAATTCTTTTTTTTTTAACAAGTTAAGTTGGGAAGGAAAAAATTCTAATGTATGGCCATAAAAAACTTCACCGGAGGCCTTAGGAAGTATTATGATAGTCACCCATCGGAAAAACTGGATGGTAAGTCATAAAAAACATGGTTGAAGACTTGCAGAAGTTTTCTGATAGCCAGCCATCTAAAAAAAATTTGACAGCAAACTATTGGAAACATGACCAGATACTTAATATGTCTTAATTTTCCTTTTAAAAGGCCATCGGAACAGCTTGACATCGGAAACTTTCAATGACAGTATCAATGATAAACCTTTGGAATGTGTCTAATGAACACTTTTTTATGGTAAAATTGGTTGGCTAACCAACAACTTGAGACAACAAGCTATCATAATTGTTTGTTGAAGCACCGTTAATGAATCACTATCTCAATTTTAGGATGCTTTAAAGAATAATGTCGTTAGAGAATTCAATTTTTCTTGTAGTGGTTGGATCAAAACGCAAATTTTGACTAAACTATAGTCTTTATAAAGAATTTGATCAATTAAAAAAAATGCTAAAATGCATTTAAGCTTATATTTTAAAGGATACATCTGTAATTCTATTATTTTAGGTTTAGACTTATGTTGCCCCATTTAAGAATCCACATCTCTAGCAATAAGTATAAAAAATTATATATCAACTTTAGTGATTTAGGATTTTAGTTTGAAGGTTTAACATGAAACATATTTAACAATGTAGTACTAATGTTTATTTGGGTGAATAAATATATTTCGTTGATTATTCATTCTATGTAATTTGATCATCCTTATATGCTTTCAATCTCCAATACTTTCAAAATTTTCTAGCTTCCGCACAATATTATTTTATTGGGATTGAGTGCTATACTAGTTGGTTTGTTCATCATTTTGCAGTTTTTCTAAGCCCATATAATGGTCTATTCAATGGGGATATATGTGCTTGACTAGTAGTCTAGTTTTGATCTTGGGTTGATTTCATCACAATATTGTTGGCTATATCAATTAGCAGTGAGTAAAAATACTATTGATGAGAAAAACAATGACAATGAGAAGTCTAGAATAATAGATATAATGTTTGGTTTGTTTATTATTTACTTGTCTGTTAGTTTTAAGTATTGATTATGCTATTGTGTTTGTGTCCTTTTTTTATGGAGGGTTTCGTTCCAATGATATGTTTTTGTGATTAAAAGATACGCTCGTATTAAGTGTTATGATTCTCCACGTCAAGTGATATTATAGGGATTTTGCAAACATCTTATTAACCTATAGCATTTGTAGGATTTATTGGTAGATGTCGTTTAATAAAATAGAACATTTCATAAAAAAAAATATCCTAAAGTCTTCTAGGAAATACACTATCTTATTTATATATATACATAAAAGTGGATGTTGAAATATGTATATGACACGTGTCTTATTTTTTACGGTATAATGTCAGTTTAGGTCCTCTAAGTTGTTTGTTTATTCCTTTTATAATGTCATGATTGCATGGTATAATGTTTGTTTAGGTCCTCAAAGTTGTTTGTTTTTCTTTTTTGAATGTCAAGGTCGTAAAAGGTCATGTTATGCTATCGTTATAAATTATTATGATGACACTTATTCAATTATCCATCATAAGCTTGGTTATAAAAAACGTGACTTAAGATGTAACATCATATGACTTTACATCTCTAAAGGCAAAAAGTGACTTAAATCACACCAAAAATGTAAAAGATGATAAAAACGGGTAAAAACTCATCTTTACTCATAAAATCATAAAGAATACAAAACTCTACAATTTTAATTAAACTATATTAGATGGGTTAAAAATAAAACCCAAACTTGGGGTAAAAGCCCAATAGCTAAATAACCCATGTTGATGGGTATTATGATGTGAAGAAGTAGACTTGCAACTATTTTATAGCAATCTCATTGTCCCTCTCTCTTTCTCCTACGCCCATGTAGGATTTATATATGCCTCTCATCTCTCATTCTTTTGCATCTCCTTTGTTTATTCATCTGCTAGCTCTCCCTCATTTCCTTTGTTCATGCACCTGTTTCTCATTTCTCTTATATCCTTTGTTTATTCACATCTCTCTCATCTTTATCTTAAGCTATCTAATTTTTTGTAGCCATTACACTGGCTGTGGGGCTATCCACTAGTTTGGCTATGGTTCGTACAAAGCATGGCTACCAACTGACCTTAAATGTACAAAGCTCTAGAAGTCATCCAACTTGTGCTTCATTTTACTTCAACCACCTGTTAGTGTTGTGCCCAAAAAGTCAATCATGAGATGATTGTATTTTTTGCACATTGAGTCATGATATTTTATTAAGGCATTAATCCAGCAATTATGTTTGTTGTTTTGTTTTTGTGTAACGTAATAAACATAATTGTAACCCTAAAATAATGATATTCTCAAACGTCTCTGGTCTAGTATTATTGTGAAACGGGTTGCAATAATACATAATGACTAGCATATGTGGAAACTAATATGAGATATGTAATCTACATATGGGTAGAAGTTGGAGAACTTGTGTACTGGACCGACTCACCATGAGAACACTACATAGATCGTTATATGAGTGTCATAAGTGATTCTCATAGTGATCATGATATATGTAGTCATTTGACCTAATGTCATCAAAGTTCCCTACATGTGAGTCACATACTTTGATACTTTCCTTTATTGCTCGTAACTGAGTGAACTTGAAGGAGGTCATTGGGTATGTCACATATCATGTGGAGGGATTTGTATGATCAAGATGAGATTTGTCCCTCTTATGTAACGGGAATGATATATTCGGGCCCCTTGATAGAGTGAGACTTACAAAATGCATGGTCATGCTCGGATGAGTTGATATATGATATCAATGTCATCAGTTTAAGTTGGTCTACTCAGTAATCAAGAAACCAAAGATTGGGCTATACGAGAGTGACACATTCCATGTCTCGTGCTTAGTTTTGATATCTTGGACAAAGGGACAATGACATATATCGGTGATGATCATGAAGGTTTAGTCGAATCACTGACAATCTTGTCACTTGGGTAGCAATGATGTGTTGCTAGACACCGCTCATTGTTTATGATCATAAATGTGATTTATGATCATTGCCAATGTGATAAGAGCCTATTGGGTCGCACACATAGAGCTATTTGGATCATTAGAGTGCGTGGGCTAATTATTTGGGTTATGGTTTCACAATAATTTCGTATTAATAATGGGCCCAAGAGTTGAGCCATTATTAAGCCCGAAATTGAAGCCTAATTGGATTAGGGCTTTGAAACCCATTAGGCCTGGAAGTTGAGTATCACTATAAATACAATTTTTAGTGATAAATTCGCGGCCTCTTGCCCTAGCCTCCAAAAAAGGATAACCGCACTTTTCTCTTGCAATTCCTTGGAGGACGCAAGCTAATACTGCGAGCGCAGGAGAAACACATCTACCGAGACATGATGGAAGCGTAATGATCCCGAGAGGCTTGTGTGGATACCATAGAGAGCTTGAACACATCAACTGTTCAGGTTTTATGATTCGACTCTACAGTTGGGTGAGAGATCTCAACCTAAAATTAGGTATGAAAATTTTCGAACACCTGGTTTACCCCGTTTCACTTGGATCCTAGAGGGTTTCAGTTAAATTTCGCTGCACTGTTTGGCTCTCGAAACCCAACACCACCAACATTTTTTATTTTTCAAAAAAATCACCTAAAATGTCTATAAAGATTTTTTTAGAGCTTCCATTTGAATTGACAACACATTTAAATCTTGATTCTTATTTTGTATGTTTATTGTATGACACTTTCTTTATTGTATTCTAAACTTGATAAGTTAAACTTTTATGAAATATGATCTAAGATAACATAGATGATTGTATTTTTTTCATCTTTTTTCTAAAAGTTTTTTTTTTGTAGAATATTATAACTTTACGACTTTGTATGACTTTATGACTGTAGAAAAATCAAAATAGTTATAGGTAGAATTTCGACTTTAATAACTCTAGTCTTGAGTGTCAAGATTGTTTGTTGGGATAATTGTGCCACTACTCCCTAACATGTTTGTTTGGTTGCATTAAGGTACTCATTTGTTGCAAAGTTACAATTTCTATTGGAGTTTCAATACCTAAATTTTTTAAGATGAAAAGAGTTGTAACCTATTCCTTAAGTAGTTCTGTAACTTTGGTTTGGTTAAAGATTTTTGTTACAACCTCAAGCTTCTATCGAGGAGTTTAAGGTTAAATTTGGATAAAGTATGGTCTCAATTGTACATGAATTTGAAGTACGGTCCCAATTGTATAATTGAAGGAAATTATTGGAGTTGGTTAAAAGAGTTTTATGGATGAGTACTAAAAGATTGGACCTAATTGATGAAATCAAGAAAATAAATGTTATTTGTGATTATATGGGTCATCCAAAGAATTGAAATTGGTATTTTGCCTACTAACAAAAATCTAATTGTTAATTGAGCAATTGTTGTTGACTCATTAAGTTATTAGAGCAATATGTAGCAGCTCATGCTGTAAGTAGAAGTTAAGTGGCAACTCATGAGAGGGATAATAGTAAAAGCTTAACAAGTAGACAATATATGGCAAGACAAGGCTTAATAAATGATGTGTGACAATTTAATATTGCCAGGTGGCAATGTATGGCATCGTGTTTCTTAAGTGTCAAAAGCTTGATAATGCATGCACGTGTGCCATGTGTCAAGGTGCATTTCTAATAGCATACACTTGTACTATGTTTCTAAATGCATGTCCAATAACATACATGTGTGCTATGTATTGATGTGCATGTTCAATAGCATGCATAAATGCAAAATGTAAAGATTTTCTTAGTTGAGAAAAAAGTAATTGATTATTGTTAGATGTTTATAAAGTTGGTTCTTTTCTTTTTCTACTATTGTAAATCAATTATGTAGTTTTGATTACTTCCTAAAGAAGTTATTGTTTGGTTTTAAATGTTCCAAAATAATCATTTCTTTCTTACTACTATACTTTTTTACACAAACCTTTATATGAAGTTAACACTAAATCTAACGTAGACATAAATACCATGCATAAAAATAGGATTAAATACTGAAGTATTCTAGCAAAACATGTAACTGATATCAAATTATTTACTAATAAATGTTCTTTTTCCTGTTTTTCTTTTACAAAGAACTCGCAAAATGAAGAGATTGTGAAAGAGGTTTGTTGTAGGTTTGTTTAGTTAAGTTTTCTTTTTACATCTGTTTATGAATTTTTAAAGTGATCATGATATTTTTCCCTCATAATCGTAATTGTGTGATTCAACTTCTTCTTTTGTACCTCTCTTCCTCCAACAAATACTTTTAGTACTCCTCACATGTTCACCATTTGCTTTATATTTTGACTTCAACACCAATCAATAAGACAAGAAATTAAAAACACATCCTATCTTTATTCACTATTTCATGTAACGTTCATCATTTTGTACAATTTAAAACAATCATTTCTAATATTAAACTCTTTCAAGAAAAACAAGAAATACAAAAAAAAAAAAAACAATATCACAACACATACAATTATGCTTGAATAGATTGCCAATAAAAAACATATCACTTGAAACTTGTGTTCCATCCTTATAGAGTATTAATCATTCTCATTGTCTGATAAAAATAAAAAAAAAAACTGAATGCATGTGGCATACGACTATAGGGCCAAAATATATATTTAGCCTTCAAACTCAGTTAACAAGGACATATACCCTTCAAACTTGAACTCTATACAACTCAGTCCCTGAACTTGGTAAAGTAGGACAGTTAATCCTTTTAACTTGCACATGCTATCATGTGACCTTTGATACCCTAACATCGTTTGTCCTTTTTCACAATTTCCATCTTCCCACAATCACATTATTTCTCACCATGGACTGGATCTAGTAATTGAAAGTCAAGAACCATGGTGATCTTTAACAAGGTCATCAATTTTTTAAAGTAATCTTGAATCCTCTATGCTCGCACCTCATCTACCACCTGATATCAATTTCTAGCGGCCCTTCATTCACCGATGGCATGGCCTTTTTCATCACTTTGGTTGGCGCCAACATTCCCCTACTTCCTTGGGGAGGTTGCCTTGGCCTCGTCTTACCGAATTTTGCCCTTAATTTTTGTAGCAATTAATCAATCGAGTGAACTCTTTTGTGATTTTCTAAGGTGTCTATAGCTTCTTTTCAAGTGATTAGAAAGCTTTGGGAACATTGATTAAGATGATCGGAGGAGAATGAGAGCTTAGGCTGATGATTGGACAAAAAAAATGGAAAAGTTGGGTTGTTGTCGACGTCCAAATAAGATAGGCTGTGGATGGGGGAGGCACGACCGACTTTGACAATAAATGAGGTTTCCCATCATAGTGGATGGAGTGTTTAATTCTCCCTAATCCCAATTTTCCTATCCAGTTTCTGGGAAAATATGCACTGAAATTTTAGTGTAGCAAAAACATATAAGTTTTGACCCTTTTGAAAGCAATCAACATTTTAGTATGTTCCAAAATTTCAGTAGCAATTGGCATTTAAATGTTAAGAAACTCATTGTTGTCACTTCCAATGATGAGAAAATCTATTCCAATTTCACAAGTGCAACTTTATCTTTGGTTTCTAGAGATTCGTAAAAAATGTCCCTAATCCAAGTCATCATCTTCGTCATCAAAATCCCAAGTAGGTCAGATAAGCCTTTAGTTTTTTGAATTTCCTTCCCATGTTTTTTGTTCCTCGAATCCAGTATTAGTATGTGACTTTGGTATTATTGTCTGAAACCAATTTTTCAAGGTGGTAGTGGTCAAAGTTGTGTTTTCAGTTTTCTATGTTCTATTCAGTTTTGTTAGTAGGAAGATGATGACTCTTTTGTTCACTTTATAAAATCAGGGTAAAGTTGGGAAAGATCATGAAGTTTGGGATAGATTCTATAATTTTTTCTGCATAAACAAACTATGGAGTTACTCCCCATAGTTCATTTGAAGTTACAATTATAACCATAAGGATTTATATGTGTCACTAAATAGAAAAGCGGGAATAAGGTTAAACGTTTTGAAATCACATGATAACACATACATGTCAAAGAGATTGATTGACCTACTTTACCAAGTTCAGGGACTGAGTTGCTTTAAGTTCAAGTTCAGGGGTGTAATGTGTTTTGGTTAGCTGAGTTAAAGGGCCAAAGATGTATTTTGTCCTATGACTATATCATTTAAAAATAATAAGATTAAATTGTATCTGTGGCCCCTAACTTTTAATTATTATACTGTTTTGGACCCCTAACATCAAAACTTTGCATAGAACGTCCTTAACCTTTTTTAATTGTTCCGTTTTGAACCGTGCATTAACTTGAGGCGTTAAGTTAGAGAAGAAAAAAGTTGAAAACCTAGTTTTAACACTTAAAGATTTTATCTTTGTCCTTTGAAACTTTCTCATCTAACAATTGAACCACCATCTCCATAACCCACCACATTTACATCCTTCTCCAGCCACCACTATTAGTGAAAGTCACTGATGGATGACTCGGTTTTGTAGTGTTAAGACTGCATAACAATGGCCTGATTTCCCTTGAATTAGCTCAATTTTTATTCAAATCAGATTTGAGTTTATGGAATTGTTCATGAACCCTAACATTGATTTTTGAAATTAAATGTTATGTGTGCAAAATTGATAAAAAAGATTGGTTTCTTTATGTTCATCAACCTTGGGGGAGCAAATCCTTTTTTTTTTTTCAATCACCATTCGGCGGCATTTTGCACACCTGTGAACTCCAGGCAGTTCATGAAGGGAGTGATTCATTTGCTTATAGGAGCAACGCTTGCGTCTGGTGGGAGCATGATAGGTTTCACATTGGAGAGCGATGTGAACATGGTGGTGGGATTTTGCTACTGGTGCAGTGGTGCAATAAGGCAACAAGGGTGGTACAGGAAGCAGGGTTGAATTGGATTAAATGCAGGGAAAGAAGTAGTTGGTGGAACATGGTGGTGATGGGGAGGATAGAAATTAGGGGGCAAGACGAAGGTAGAGGAAGTCTCTACCAAAAATGATGAAGAAGAGGAACCAAAAGTAGTCAGAGTTGAAGGATGGTGGCAATAGAGGGACGTGAGTGTGGCAGGTTATGAAGATGGTGGTTCAATTGTTAGATGATAAAGTTTCAAGGTTTATAAGACAAAGATAAAATGTTTAAGGGTTAAAACTAGGTTTTCACTCTTTTTTTCCATCCAACTTAACAGAAGGTTCAAAACGGAACACTTAAACGAGATTAGAGCTGTTTTATACAAAGTTTTGATGTTAGGGTCCAAAACAGTACAATAATAAAATGTTAGGGCCACAAATGCAATTTATTCAAAATAATACTACCTCCGTCCCAAATTAATTGAAACATTTGACTGGGCACGGAGATTAAGGTGTATGTAATTTGTGTTAATTTTTTATGTAGTAAAAGTTTAAATAATGATTAAAAAAGGAAAGATTATTTTTTGGGTTTTGTGCAGTGAGAGGTTGAGTGGAGATTAAAAAAAAGAGTCTTTATTGGATTTCGTGTAAAAGGATTATTTAATTGTTTAAACTTTCCAAAAGAAGAAATGTTTCAACCTTTTTGGGACTTCCCAAAAAAGAATACGTTTCAAGTAAATTGGGACGGAAGGAGTAATTACTAAACGACAATACATTTGTACAAACTTTTGTTTTTGCGCTTATACATCTTCACCTTAAAAAAAAATTACAAATACGTGAAAAAAATACTTATTTCACATATATTTGATGCAACCAAATTTAAAAGACAAATTCATAAAAAAAAACTAATATTGTTTGTATTTTGGCCTATATATGCCATTATTGTTTTTTTTTAAGCTAAAATATAACAGTTATGTTTATAAACTGGCCAAATTGGCCACTCTTTGTTAAATTATGAGAGCATTTCTAAGAGAAATAAATGTATTCTATTAAAAGGTCATGCAAAATAATATTCTAAGTGAAATAAATATATTTTGTTACAAATTACGTAAAAACAAGAGATTTACAACTTGTTGAATGTGTTATGATTTGAGTAGAAACTGAATAATAATGTACAAACTAACTGAATAATGATATTCTGGAAGTGATTCATTACTGTTGCTCATTAGAAGCACCTCCAATGTTAAATTGATCATTGATTTAACAAAGAGTGGGCAATTTGGTTAATTTTAAAAAGATAAGTGATATAATTGAGCTGAAAAGGACAATAGGGGTCTATTTGGACAAAAAAAACATTGGTGGTTGTTTTGTTATTGTTGCCAATTTAAAAAGAGTATTGAGTTCTCTATGATAGGATAAATTGCACGATTAGACCTCAATCTTTAATTATTATTTTAGTTTTAACTATAACCTCCAATTTGCACATTTAGACTCCCTAAACTCGTTTAAACGTTTCATTTTAGACTTTTAGGTGAAGAAATTCATTAGTTCTAATGGAAAATGCTATATTAACATAGCATTGTAGGAAAAAATGTCAACTTTAACCTTCAAAATTTTTTCCTTTTAACAACTAATCTTTAAAAACATTGAAATTTAACAAAAAAACTCTCCTCCCCTCTTCGGTTTCTCCTGCAGATGCCACTAGTAGCGTCCATGGCCACTAGTAGCTGTGCCACGTTGCCGCAAGAAGACCGAGAACTATGAGATCCCCAACATCAATTCTGTATTGCTAGGCGGTGAGTTCCGCAAGATCAAATCCTCGTTGAAGCTCTTGGGCGAATGGAGATTGACAAAAGATTGATGTCGGGGATGAGGGAGAGACAATGAATTGATGGATTGACATTAGGTTTGGCAGATTGATGTCAGAGATGGGAAAGAGGAAGCGATTTGAGTGAGGCCAAGAGGGGAGGAGAGGGAGGCAGACAGAGGCGGATTTCATAGTTAGATTTGGGTGTCGTGGCGAATCGGGTGAGGCCAAGAGGGAGGGAAAGAAAAAGTGACGGAGGCGGGGAGAGGAAAGGAGGCTGAGAGGGAGGGAAGGGAGAGTGACGACTTGGTGAGGAAGGCTGGAGAGCAATGGCGGTGGGGAGAGCAAGCCGAAGAGTGATGATGGTGAGAGGGAGGTTGAGAGGATGAGACTTTGATGTTAGATTTCAATGTTTTAAGGATTTTTTTGTAAAGAAATTTTTTTGAGGAGCTAAACATAGCATTTTTACCTATAATACTATGCTGATATAACATTTTCAGTCTAAACTAACGGCTTTCGTCACACAAAGATCTAAAATGAAACGTTTTAACGAGGTTAAGGAGGCAAAATGTGCAACTTGGAGGTTGGGGTTAAAATGGGAACAAAAATTAAAGGTTAGGGTCTAATCGTGCAATCTACCCCTCTTTGATATCTTCTCTCCTGGTCGCGCGGACAAAAGTACAAATACTCTTGCAGAGCCTCTCCTGCTCGGCCAGCCTCCCCCTCCTCCACTTGCATACTAATGGATCTCAAATTATCGAACCTGTTCCTTTAATTTATATTTTCTCCAACATTTTTTGTTCCCTTTCCTGAATCTGGGCAATGATATCCTTATTCATCTTCTCTCCACTAGACGGTCAGATGGAGGAATTCTTATAGCTTTGCATCCTGACATTAGAATTTATCGGGTTCGACTGAGTTATAAATGATTTAGATCCAATTTGTTTTCCGTTTGTTGGGATTTCAAGGTGGTATCGATTGGACAGCTGTTATTTTAACTATTGAAGAAGATCGGTATATAATTTCAGGGTCGCGATCGTTTTTGGATTAAGAAATGCCTGTATTGGGATGTTAATACCTTCGTTCAGCTCATTGTTTGTCGTCGAAATCAATTTGGAGCTCTATTGTCTTTGATAATGGATATATTAGCTGGTCTGTTTTCTTTCTAATACTTTTTTGTTTCGCAATATACATATTATATTTTCATTAAGTCCAGCGTATTCCATTTAATTGAATTTATTTGATAGAATCGATTCATTTGGCTGTTTAATGATAGCTCTCATTGTAATTGCATGTGTATTGGGTGTGGGATTGTTTCATGTTCAGCGAGTGGGTCCTGAGTGACTGATTACGATGGTTCGTTGCTGCGGAGTGGCAGGGATCTTTGGAAAGGGTGGAGGAGAAGACTTGGCTGCCTTCTATCCTATTAGACAGGAATGCCAGGAAGAAGTTCCGAGGACCCGCTTTAAAGCGAGAGTATGTTCACTTTGCTTATACAATTAGAGCTTGATGTTCAGATCATCAGCAAAAAAAAGAATCCTGGCGGTGTGCTTGTTTCATAAATTGTGTTCTGTGCTTCGAGTTATACTTGTGTATTTGTCATGATTTCAAACTTCTTGTTCTTTTGCTTTATGAAACTGTAAACATATGCATTCATCATGACATTGGCAAAAAAGTAGTTGTTGTTGGTGGTGTTTAGAGTATCTGTTTCCACAGGCAGGCAAAACTCTTAGCGCAAGAAGATGGCATGCTGCATTCTCTGAAGATGGTCACCTGGATATAGCCAAAGTGCTCCGGCGGATCCAACGAGGAGTAAGTATCTTTGTGCACCTGTTGACAAATAATTTTGTTGGACTATGTAAGTTACATACAAGCACACAATGCAACATTTGTTTTGTAGACATATGCACATAGCTATGGTTTTAAACCAGGTTCAGAGTTGGAGATTCAACAACGCTTATCAGTTCAGCACGTATTTTTCACTGTAAAATAGGCACTTTCTACTGAAAGTTTTATATCTAATGTTCAATTCAAGTGAAAGTTTGAGAGAGGTTTTGGTTGGAAATGCATCTTTCTAGTTAGGTAAATCACTCAAGCTGCTCTGGACTTGATCAAGTGCATATGGAGTTTTCCCATGCCAATCTCTTTTTCTTGCTTTTGTACCTGCTCATTCTTCTACTCCTTACAATCTGCAACTAACTATTAGGAAAGTGACTGTACCTTTTAGAGTTAAAGCTTATGCTTGGACTTCGCTGCTTCCTAGAATTAATAATAATGGTGTGCTTCGAGTTAAAGGCCAAATAAGGCTTTAAGCCCTCATTGTGTGTTAAGAATGTGAGCCACTTATATTTTTGTTATATTGTTTGATCTTGTAGGATAAATTTAACAAAAGTAGAGTCCATTGAACTTATCTTTCCGAGAAGTTGCCAGCTAGCTTAGCTAGTAAAGACTTTGGGTGCTGAAACCAAGGTCTTGAGATCAAATCTTAACTTCACCAGGCAGTGAGGGTTAAGGGAAGGAAGAGGGCTAGCTACTCTGTGTGGCCCAACTAGGCGTGTTTGATGTATCCAAAAGGAAAAATTTTCTTTCAGGCGTGGGAGATTTTAATTCTATGGGATTCAGGGTTCAATTCTGGGTCATTTGAAAGAAACGAATGCCAGAATATTCCCAAAAATTCTTTCAAGGGTGTATATTTTGTTGGATTGGGCACCTTATCTTGTGATGCCCTTCTGAGTGATTTGCAACTAGATTAGATTAATGTTTCATCTTGATGCCTTCTCTACAGAGTGTTTTTTTCCTCACAAGAAAACAGCGTGCAGGATAAAATGTTTTATGAAATTTATCTCACCTCATCATATCCTGTTTATCAGCTTTGTTCTTAAAGTATTACTGATGCTTAATTGTTTTCTTCCTTCATTTGTAATGCCAGGGTATCCATCCTTCTGTCAAAGGATTTGTGTGGGAGTTCTTATTAGGATGCTATGATCCTAACAGTACATTCGATGAGAGGAATCGGCTCAGGCAACAGAGAAGGTAATGCAATCAAGCACCATGGAGATACTGGATTCATCTAAATACCCTTAATTGGTTGAGATCAAGGCTTAATTGATCAATTGATTCAATCTTCTAAACAGAAACCCCTATATCAGAGCCATGAAAAGTTAGTACGCTTCTAGGTCAGTCATGGATAACATAATATCTTGGCATCTTAAACTGTTTGACATAGAATATAAGTTTTAGTTTCGATTGTAAGCTCATGCCAGAAGTTTTTTTATATATGATTAGAGGAAGTTATATACTATAGTACTTAAAAACTGAAAGTGAAACCTCTTCAGAATTGCAAACGTGTGTATAACCTAGGATGCAGGCACTATATTTTAGTCTCTAATTGCCTAGTTAACTTAAATTTGACTCTTTGGATGTTACACACTGCACTTGAAAATTTTCACTTAATTGTACTGTTTTATCTAGGGAGCAGTATGGCTTGTGGAAAACTGAATGTCAAAATATGGTTCCTGTTATTGGTAGTGGAAAGTTCATTACTACACCAATAATTACCGATGATGGCCTGCCAATACAAGGTGGTCCGGATCCTGTACTAGGTGAAGGATGGAATGTAAATAGCACCTTTTCAGACAAGAGAGTGGCTCAGTGGATGCTCTCCTTGCATCAAATAGGTATACTCTGTGCTGATATTGTCCTCCACTGATATTTTTATTTCATTGTATTTGCATCAGTAGTAAGAACAATTGCTCTTGATGTCAGGTTCTTACATGGTTCTTTTTTATGTTGCATTTTTTTTTCCAAGTTGTTACTATAAGTAATCCACGGTTAACTAACATGGTAAACATGTGTTTGCCATTATCATTCTGATTAATAAATTTTGTTTGGAAAAGTTGTTATCATGATAGAGTTGGATTCCTCTGAATTCCAAGGAAGGAAGCCAATGTAATTGACTATGGAGCTTTGTTCTAGCATGAACTAAACTGTCCCATTTTTTAAGGTTTTCTTAAACAATAGGCATGTGGGGTTTCCATTTTATTTGTTGGCATTCTATCAGTTGTCTTAATAACAGTGCTGGACTTCGAGCTGTAGGCTTGGATGTTGTCCGCACAGACCGAACGCTTACATTTTATGAAAGTGAAGAAAATCAAGCAAAACTCTGGGACGTTCTTTCCATCTATTCCTGGATGGACAATGATATTGGATATGTTCAAGGTTCAACACTGTTGCATCCATTATTTAATATCAATAATACAGCAGAGTGCCGAAAATTTACCCCAAGATTCTTTCTGAGCAGGAATGAATGATATTTGCTCTCCAATGGTGATTCTTCTGGAAAATGAGGCGGATGCTTTTTGGTGTTTTGAGCGTGCAATGCGAAGACTGGTATGTTATTGCCATGAGTAATATCTTGTTGGATGGGTCATAATGCTAGATGGATCATTTTTGCTGAAAGTCAAGTATGCTATGGGCATGAGATGAAAAGACTAGATTTGTTACATTTTGTGTTTTCATGAGGGCAATGATAGTGATATGGAGTTTCCATTTGCAACATTTTTGGGTGGACGTTTAAGTTCTGTTACAAAATGTTGAAGATTGCGTCTGTTAGTGTTCTTAGAATGTTTTGGATGTGTTCACAGAGAGAAAACTTTAGATCCACTGCAACTTCAATGGGGGTGCAATCTCAGCTAAGCATACTCTCACAGATAATTAAAACCATTAATCCCAAGCTTCATCAACACCTTGGTAAGCAGAGCATTTTGCCCTCCCGTTTCTAATTCTGGCTTCATCTAATTTTGCTTGTTTGCAATTTGTTCTTGTAGCTTCATCAAAAAATATGAAAATGACTATTGAAGTTTCTAATAGAGATGGCGTTTGGGAGGATGGTGATGGCGGAGAGGGAGTAGAGTATATTTTAGTTAGGTTGGCCAACCCCAATAATGCCATCAACATTCTATTTCCGTTCTACTTAGCCCCTTCTACTTTTAACTCTATCAACTTACTCACCATAATCCCAAAAAATGCATGAAAAATTTTGATTATTTCGGCTACCCAAAATAATTGACACTTCTAATTGAAATCGAAATTATTTCTATTCAGTTTCAACTGAACAAAAAAACCGAATTAATCGAATCGAATTTCTGCACTATTTTAGTTTTTCGGTTTTTTCAGTTTTAACCGAACAATGATCACCCTATTTCTAAGTTTCAAAAATGGTAATCGAACTTTTTGTAATCTTTTAGCCTGAGTTCCTGCTCCACTCTATCATTCTGGACCATCGTGATCATATATGCTATATGCAGCCTCATTTAACTCATTCTTTTCCCTGTAGTCTTTTTCTTAGACTCTTAATCGTCCATCCGTTTTTTTTATGGATTAATGCTCTGATATGTCTATATAATTTGTGGATGGTGTTTAAAAAGGTAGGGGTGTAAACGAACAGAACGTTCGGTGAACCGTTCGTGAACGGTTCGGCGGGAGTTCGTTTATGTTCGTTTATTTAGTTAAACGAACGAACACGAACAGATTTTTATGTTCGTTTAGTTAAATGAACGAACACGAACAAAGTCTCGTTCGTTTATTTACGTTCGTGAACTGTTCGGTTAATGTTCGGTTAGTGTTCGTTTATGTTCGTTCATTTACTCGTTCGTTTATGTTCGTTTGTTTGTGTATTTATGTATTAGTGTCTAGTTATATATTTATTATTATATATATTTTATATATCGTATATTATATATTTATTATAACCTATTATTATTTATGTTTATTATTACCTACCCTATGTACACCCTACACACTAGATTATATATTTATTATAACCTATTATTATTTATGTTCACGAACGTGTTCGTTCGTTTGTGTTCGTTTATGTTCGTTTGTGTTCGTTTAAGCTTGTATAAACGAACGAACACAAACGAACACGAACACATACTAAAACTAAATGAACGAACACGAACAAGAAAACTCTGTTCGTTTATTGTTCGTGTTCGTGTTCGTGTTCGTTAAACATTAAATGAACGAACACGAACAGGACTTGTTCGTGTTCGTTTGGTTCGTTTACAGCCCTATAAAAAGGAAAGGGAATGCAAAGTCTACATTATACATGGCATAGCTGTATAGTTTCCTTGTAATTTACCATTGAGGCTTGACAACAACGTTCGTTAATTTGCAATTTTGACTGCCATTCCCGGATCAAAGTTACAAAGAAATAATATTAATTTGAATTGGTTAGAGTTAGTTATGTTAATGTACTTCCAACCAATTCGTTTTAACTTAAGTCAACTTAATCTGAAATGACTTATTTTTATTCTTATATCTTTTTTACCCGGTATTTATTTTATTTAAAAGCTAATATTATGTAAATGTAATAATCCATTGAAAATATAGTTTTTATAATCTTATTAATTTTTTATGAATTTTCTAGTTTTAGTCATTAAAAAGGAAAAATTCATAAAAATTTTATAATATCATAAAAATTTACTTTCAAATGGATTATTACATCTACATAATATTGGCTTTCAAATGAAATTAGTTTTAGGTAAAAAAATGTAAAAAAGAAAATAAGTCATTTTGAATCAAGTTGACTTAAGTTAAAACGAATTGCCTGTTCATCTTTAGAGAAAAGTTTCAACATTCAAAATTGATTTAAAGCTAGTTTCTGGACATGCAGTCATCTTTATTTTTTGAACCTTGATTAAAGGGTAAGGATTCAGCAGTATATATCTTTAACTCCAAGAAAAACGTCTGGTGTCTAAAAAAGATTTTTGTTATCTTATCCAATTAATTTTTTTTAATAGGTAACATACTTAAATAAAAATTCATGTCAGGTTTTTGGATGCATATTTTCTACTACCCATCGCATGAAATAGAAGTCTGGAAGCATTGCAAATTTAAACACCTTAAAATGCATTTGGGAAGGGAAAATACTTATGTGCTTGTGTATCCATAGTCTAAGAGGTGAAAGTCTAATTGAACCTGGGAATTGTTGTGTAATTTACTCAAGAGTAACTCATTTTGGCCAAATCACATAACAGACTTGACCATAATCTTTCTGTTATAAAATAACTGATCTTATCCCCTGCTTGGCAGAGGATCTCGATGGTGGGGAGTATTTATTTGCCTTCCGCATGCTGATGGTGCTTTTCCGCCGAGAGTTCTCATTCGTTGATGCGTTGTATCTTTGGGAGGTGAGAGGAAGCAGTTTACTGATTTCAGTTTCTTCAAAATGATTTGTTAATGAAAGCCATAGTTGTCAGGCTATGGGCTGAAAATAAAGATTTTTAATGTCTCAACAGGTCTGTTTGATGTTTCTTTTGTCCTTGGCTTGTTTGTTTTGGATTGTATCAACTTATTTCAAGACAGAATGCTTTCAGGTAATGTGGGCCATGGAATATACCCCTGACATCTTCTCATACTACGAGCAGTCAAGTACGTCAGAGAATCCGCCTGCGATGGATGACAAGCGTCTGAAACAGTGTGGTAAATTCCAAAGGAATAATGTAGGAAACACTGACCCAAACAATGCTGCGCTATCCATTTTTCTAGCTGCGAGTGTTCTTGAGACGAAGAATAAACAAATATTGAAGGAAGCCAAAGGTCTAGATGATGTTGTGAAGGTTATCTACTTCCCAAGCAAGCTTACGTGTTCTTTGAACTATCTTTGCATGTGTCCGTGACTGATCCTAGTGTTTCTCCACAGATATTGGGTGATATTACGGGGAATCTGGACGCTAAAAAGGCCTGCAATGAAGCATTAAAGATTCACAGGAAGTACCTGACCAAGGTAGATTTTTTTCTTTTTCCTTTTCATGCTTTAAACATTGCAAAAGATGGTTAAAACAAAAAGAGGATAAAGCACAAAAACCGTCTCCTCTGTTAATCCCAGGAACACTTAAGAAATCAGAACTGCATCATCTTTAAAAAGTATATTCAGTTAATACAATTGGGATTTAACTGCTCGTCTGATGATATATGTCTTAATCAGGTTTTCATTGTTAGTGAAAGCTATGCTGGTCTCTAACCCACTGCCTTACCTTGGGCTCTAACTAACATATGTATCCAGTATCCTTGAGAATTACTCTCTGATGAAAAAGGAGCAATGCTAGTCTTCTTTTCTTACCCAGTGTTCATGTCTCCAATTGCGAGAAAATTGCATAAAGTCCCTAACCTTTAGTCATTGTTTCCTTTTAGTCTCTAACCTATTAAATGTTCTGTTTTGGTCCTAAACCTATTAAAATTGTTTCATTTTGGTCCCTCACCAGATGAAATTTATTAACTCAAAATAATTGTCTGACACAAACTTGTGAAATTCTAATTTAAATATTCAGTAATTGTCTTTCAGTAAATTCAAATAATTTAATATATTTTGACAGTAAATAAAAATATTAAATTAATAGTTTTTTATTTTTAAATGAAATAAGTTCAATTTGTAAAAAGAAAAAAAATTATTTGAATTTTTCACTAACTATAAGAAAATTGTTATACAAATTAAATTTATTGTAAAACAGTTATCGGATAGTTTAAATTATGATCTAAAAAATTATGCTCAGAAAAATATTTTGGGTTAACAAATTTCATCAAATTGGGGCCAAAATGAAACGTTTTCAATAGATTTAGAACTAAAATTAGAACTAAAATGAAACGTTTTAATAGGTTTAGGACTAAAACAAAATATTCAATAGGTTAGGGACTTAAAAGAAACAATGATTAAAGGTTAGGGACCATTTAATGAAATTGATTCCTCCAATTGCATATCCATGCGCATGTATGTTATATAATTGATTACTCAGTTGGAAAAACATATGACCTGCCGATGGAAAGAAGAGAAACATATGACATGTAATTTATGTATTAGACTGTTGGTATCATCTGTTTCGGGATAATTAGGATCATTGTTTTGTTTTGTTTTTTTTTGTTTAATTTTTCCTTTTTCCCTTGGTTGGAATGAAGTAATAGACATCATTTTGGTACAAACAGGAAATAGCTTACCAATATATGTTGACCATCCTGTATGTGTGCAGACGAAGAAGGCATGAGGAGATGATTAAACCAATTCTTTCCCCACCCAATTTTTGAGCCAGAATTGGATACGAGTTTAGCGACAATGTGTTGATGTTTTGTCTTTTATTTGTTGGATCCGACTGATCCTCTGCCGAGCATCCATAAGGCACCTTGTTTACTCATATCAATTTTGCGGAAAAGGAAATTATGCTCTCGGACTTTTTATTTTACTTTTACTTCTATTTATTTGTGAGGTGTGTTGTACCGGATGTATAGGTGGGAATACTAGCTGAAATTATTGTATTTTGAGAAGATGTTGTACAATTGATCAATTAATCCTAAATCTCAAAGTTCCAAGTACGTATTGCTTTTCTCACCGTAAAATTATTAGAAGATGCACAAATATCTGAATATGGTTTCAGCTAGAAAGGAAGACACGCAACAACTCATGATTCAGTTGAAAGTTGAATACTTAATTCGTTTTAATTTAAATAAATTGACTTTAAAATGACTTATTTTTATTCTTACATTATTTTTATTCAGAATTAATTATAATTAAAATTCAATATTATGTAGTTGTAATAATCCATTGAAAATGCAATTTTTGTAATCTTACTAAATTTTTATGAATTTTTCTAGTTTAAGCCATTAAAAAAGAAAAATTCATAAAAGTTTAACAACATCATGAAAATTTACTTTTAAATGGATTATTGTATCTACATAATATTGGTTTTCAAATGAAATTGGTTTCAGACAAAAAAATGTAAAAGTAAAAATAAGTCAATTAACTTAAATTAAAATGAATTGACAGGAAAACTTTCTGAGACTGTTGCATCGTGAGTAGTGATTCACGGACAAATCAATCGTTATTGAAATGGGTTTAACAAAGAACACAAGCAAGCTTTGAAAGAAAAACAGGGGAAAAAAAGGAATTTTTTTTTTACTTTGATCTTTTGGCGAAACATCGAATCATGTTCCTAGCTAAGGTAAAAGTTGAATTGGAAGAGCTGAAATGGGAAGAGATGATTTTGGGGAGATGGGGAGGGATGGAGGAGACGAGGTGTAACTTTGGGAGGCAAAATTATCGAATGAAGAAGTTTGGGAGGATAAAATGAATTTTGTTTTTTTCTTAACGATTATTAACGGAATTAGCTTTGGAGGGAGTAATTTGTATTTAAAATAGGAAGGATACAAGTGTAGGTTAACGTATACCTCAGGTAGGTCTAGGTAATTTTCCCCTTTAATATAGGCACCACGCAAACGTCTTTCTTTTTGGGGGACTAGTATTTAAGAGTGTTATGTACTATACATTGTTATGACATGGTCCCAGTATAGCAAAGGCTCCTTTAGGTGGATTATGTTGAGCTCATCTAGGTCACAATACTCTCAACATAAGCATCTTTTCCTAGATTGATCAAATTCCAATGGCTTTAACAATTAGGGGTGTAAATGAACAGAACATTCGGTGAACTGTTCATAAACCGTTTGGTGGGAGTTCATTTATGTTCGTTTATTAAGTTAAACGAATGAACACGAACACAATTTTCTATTCATTTATTTATATGAATGAATATAAACAAGCCTATATTCGTTCGTTTATATTCATAAACAGTTCGATTATTATTCGTTCGTTTATGTTCATTCGTTGTTTGTTTATTTATTCATTTGAACGTGTCTTTTCCAAATACGCCAGTTTCCAAGTCCATGCATTGAAAAACACTAATTTTCCAACAGCCTTGTGTGTGTTTGTGTATGTATGTGGGTTTGGAGAAAAGAGGGTATATGGATAGAAGAGATGGGGTTCCCCTGCTAACTTAATGCCACCTCAGGTGTAGCTGCACTGAAATTTCACAAAAATGATAGAATCAATTGCATTGTGGCATAGTGTCACACTTTAGTATTTTAAGCATAACTTTCTCCTTGGATGCCTGACTGAGATGATTCAAAAGCCTACATGAAGCTTAAAAAAATGCCACAATTCTTGTAACTCCACCAAAACCCGAATCAACCATCAAAAGGTCAAAATTTAACATTCAAGTTACCCTTCATCTTAGCTTTCTTCATGCTCAAGTTTTCTCAGTTTGTTCTAATCGCTTTCATTCTTCTCTCATGCATCCAACAACTCTTAACACCTAAAAATGAACAAAATGTGCAAAAAACTAGCAAAAATAATGATGAATTGAGCTCAAAATTTTAGGTTAAAGTAAGCTACTTGATCAACAAATAAATTATCATATATTACATTTATTTTATGACATTAAGATAGAACTTAAATAGGTTTCATAGCAGCCAACCTACTTACTCATGAGGAGGATATATAAGTTTTACTAAATCCACCTTAAATGCAAAGAAGGTCATAGGAATTTACCTAAACTTACATTAAATCTACCCTATAAACATCTATATATACTTGTCAGGTGATACATTAAGATTTTCAAAGATTAAATTAGAATTGCATTTAGAGGTGGCTACTGCGCCAGGTTGACTTGGACCTGGCACGGGTCAAACTCGGCCTAGTTCAGTTAAACCAAGGCTCGGCCTGGCACAGAGTAAGCTTGAATGGAGGCAGGGCAAATATAAGGCAAGAGGTAGATCTTAGCCTAAATTAGCATGGCCTGACCCACAAAACTGGTTAATCCAGACCGGGCCCGCCCCGAGCTGACTGTTCAGGATTAGACCATTCAATGATAATTTTTTTTAAAAAAAGGCAAAATTACATATTTCCCCTTTAACGAACCCCCCCCCCCCCCCCCAAAAGAGCCATTAATGGCTAGTTTTTGTTGACATTTTTGGGCAAACAACATTTTATCCTCCTCTATAAATACTTGGCTCCCCCCTTCTACCCTCACACTTCCACACACCAGAGCTCACTTCTCTAATTTTAATCTATAATATTTTCTCATTCTCTCGACTAGCTCTTTTCAATTTTCTAATCCTCAACTAAAATTTTCTTAATCTCATCCTAATCTCCTTATAATCTTCTCTTCATCTACAAATTTTTTTTGTTCACTCAGGGCTTCATGAGGAAAAAACTCCGACAAGGGCAAGGGTGTCACTAGCTCCTCATCTGGCGCTAGGGGTCATTTTTTTGTGGCCGTCTATTCTGTAATACCCAAGGCACGCATATCCAAAAGGTTGCCAGCGACAACACCAACATTGACATGTCAAATTACGACTTGGGCCTCGATGACTAACTCTCGGACGATAATGTTGAGGAGGTTCCACTAACCCAAGCCAACCCAAACAATGCTGATGGGTCACAACTGGTGCCTCAAAGTAAGCAACAACCCTAGATGACCCAAGGGAAATCTAGCAATTTGAAGGCTTTTGTGTGGGTGCATTTCAATCAAATTTGGGAAGGCGATACAAGGTTCTAAGTGCAAACATTGTGAGAGCAAGTTCGCGCATAAGTTGAATTTCAAAATGGGCAAGCTCACTTGACATTTGAGCAAAGTGCACTGAGATCTTGTTGACACTTCCAGTGGACAAACCTAATTGACGAATGTGGGAAACTCCGATGGTCAAGGTATTTTGCGGTGCAACCCCAAAACTGCTAGATAGGGTTTGATTAATTAGATGATGATTACTGAAAAACCGTTTAAACAAGCTGAGGATGACCACTTAGAAAGATTTATTGTTGAAAATTTGAATCTTGCATACAACAAAACATCCAGGCAAACAACAAGGAAATAAAGTTTCAAGTTGTAAGAAGTTAGAAAATGTGATTTACAAGCATATTTCTCTACACTTGATCATTGTCTTTCATTTACATTTAACATGTAGACATCACCAATAAGACAGAATTATTATACTGTGACTGCTCACTGGATATATGATGATTGGGTAATACAGAAATAAATCATTGTATTTAAATGCATAGACCATACTGAGTGGAACATTTTTAATTATATAATTGAAAGTTTGCGGAAATTTTTTGTTGCTAATAAAATTTTATCCGTTTCTTTTGACAATGTTTATAACAATGATTCGATAGTGAAAAAATTGATTAAAGAGTTAAAACCATCGCTTAAAGAAAATTTTTTTCATATTCACTACTTGTGTCACATATTAAATTTATGTGTTCAAAATGGTTTACAGCTCTTGCAGACCAAAATCACCCTAATTTAGAATGCATTATTTTTTATAAAAACAAGGAGCAAATTGTCGTGAGCTTAAAATGTTTTGTATTGAAAATAAGATAAATTTTTCTTGGAAAATGTTTAAATGAAATTGCCCTACTCAACTCAACTTTTGAAATGTTGAATGATATCCAACCATAGGCAAATCTTTTTACTCATTTTGTAAACTCACAAGTACAAGTTAAATGACTAACCAATGAGATGTAAGAAAAATGTTTTAAGTTGATTGAGTTGCTAAGGTATTTTTATGAGACAACAAACTTTTTCTCTAGGGTATATTATCCTATTGTGCACCAAGCAATGTTATATTTTATAAATATCATATATGTTTTCAATTAATACAAGGACGATAAGTTTTTGAAATCAATGGTAAAAGCAATGTGAAAAAATGACTAGATTATTTTTAAGAGATCTTACCCATTTATCTAATTGCATGTGCATTAGACCCGAATGTAAAAATTACGAGTTGTCTCCAACTGCTAGAAGCTTACTATCATACATATCCAGGGCAGCCTTAAGTTTATGCACTAGTTATTTCTGCTGATGCTGACCACTACTTTATAGAGTTATACAAACTCTACTTCAAGCATCATTTTGATAAGGTTAGGGCATCTGAGCCAAACCCGACATGGCATTCTATTTCGTCCTCCTCATTATGGTTCAACCTTGTCGCATCTATTCTCAAACAACCAAGACCCACAAAATCAGGATTGGCTGAATGGGATGACAACATCCGAACTTCATTTAAGAACAATGAGGAGTATATTCTCGAGTGATGGAAGAACAAGAGAAAAAGATTTCTGATCTTATCTATAATAGCATAAGAGATATTGGAGATACCGGTCTTTACAGTCATATCTGAGACAACTTTCAGTGTGGGAAAGATAATCATATATGAGAAAAGGGCACGGCTTACACTTAAAGCCGTTAAGGTTTATGGATGCAATCGTGATTGGGCGCTTGCTAGTCTAAGGTGGCAAGACATGAAGAGCTCAGATAATGAGGTACACTTTGATGAGGAGTCCTAGCAATAGATTGTAGGTTTTCACTTTGATTTTTAGATTGTAATCAATCTGATTATGTTGTGAAGTATAAATTTTAGGGTTTACTTTACGTTTTTTTTTCTGGAATGTTTCACTATTTTCATGTGTAAAGCACGTTTCAAATTATGTAAGTACCATTTGACTTTTTCATTAATAAAATTTACACCGACAATAGTGTTTTTCCTCAAATAAAAACATATTTAATTAAATTACACTATAATAATGTTTTAAAATATGTTTCAACACTTTTTGCTAAAATTGGGAAACCTCATGGACCCACCTCAGCCTAGCCCAGGCTTGGGTTAGGCCTGGCTAGGCCCAACCTGCCTTAAGGAGGGTTGTGCCCAAGTTTAGATTTCCCAACCCAAGCCCGACTGGGCTAGGCCGAGTTGGCCCACCGGCCACCTTTAATTGCATCCCCAAACATGATCTTTAATCTTACAACTTATTTTGTAAGTATTACTCAAAAGGTTAGATCTTAAAATACTTAGTAATTATTAAATTTTCCTAAAAAGTATATTTTATTTTAAAAAATAAAAATAATTTATAAAAAGTTACTTTCAAATTGAAATACTTCACAAATTTTTATTGATGTTTTATAGCATCATGTTCGAATAATACTCTAAAAGAAAAAAAGGGTAACTTATCTGACCTTTTCCTATAACTCTTGGACTTTAGTTAACATTAGTATTAATTGATTAACTTTAGTTAACATTAGTATTAATTGATTAAGTGACATTATAATAACCAATATTAGATAAACAAAATCAAAACTACCCTGATTAGAATTAAGATTTGTGTCTACCATTATCGGGGAAAAACTGTCTATAAATGGTAAAATAGCTAGCTCTCCACATAGTTTATCTCTGAAAAAAAAAAAAAGAGAAATTGAAGTTGTTTAAGTTTCTTAACAGATATATGGACTATATGTGTGCGTGGCTATATGAATTAGTACAACTATGAACGTGAACTCCATGTAAAATTGCCAATCGTAAATAAATTATTTATCTACATTTTTTTTTAGTAAGTATTACGTACACTCAGCTTATTACGTTTGCCATCCCTGAAAATTTTTAAAATTTACATTTTAACCCTGCACTTACAATACTAGCTATAGCATTTCTGTACAAGGGCGACAAACTGTCGGATTAGGCAAAATGGTTAGCGCATGCTGTGGGTAGAAAATTAGTTGTGTTCAAGTCCTACAAGCCTCTTTTCTACTTTTTTCTTTGTTTCAATTTTCATTTTCTTTGGTCTTTTTAAGTCTTTTTTCTCATTTTAACTATTTTTCTTTTTCAGTTTACCTTGCATCTCTTCATTTTTCTTATATTTACTTTTTGCAATTTTATTTTTTAATTTTTCTATTTCTAATAAAGGAACAAAAACCAAATTCATATAAAGAAACAAACATGAACAAACAAAAGAAAGAACACATACTAATAAAAGAATAAATACTAGTAATAAAAAACACATATATGCTTATAAAAGAACAGAGAACTAGTAATAAAAGAACAAAAAAATAGTTTCTCCAAAAGAACAAACAAGAGCTTATAAAAAAAATAAATACATACTAATAAAAGAATAAAGAGTTTCAAATAAAAAACAAACATCAAGCTCATTTAAAAAAACAAATATGAACTAATAAAATAACAAAAATTTACTAAGAAAAGAACAAATAGCTACTAATTAAAGAACAAAAGACTAGTAATAAGAGAACAAAAAAATAGTTTTTCTAAAAGAACAAACACATATTAGTAAAAGAACAAAGAGCTACAAATAAAATAACAAACATCAAATTTGTCTAAAGAAACAAATATAAATTAATAAAAGAACAAACATTTACTAATAAAAGAACAAAGAATTACTAACTAAAAAACAACGGACTAATAATAAGAGAACAAAAAATAGTTTCTCTAAAACAACAAACATATACTAATAAATGAATAAAAGACTACAAATACAAAAACAAACATCAAGTTCATCTAAAGAAGTAAACATGAGCAAACTAAAGAACAAACACCTACTACTAAAAGAACATAGACCTACTAATAAAAGAACAAAGAATTAGTAATAAAAGAACAAAAAAATAGTTTATCTACAATGGCAAGTAGAAACTTATAAATGAACAAATACAAACTAATAAAAGAACAAATATCAAATTCATCTAAAAAAATGAATATGAACTAACTAAAGAACAAACACTTACTAATAAAAGAACACAAAGATACTAATAAAAAAAACAAAGAATTAGTAATAAAAAATGGTTTTTCTAAAATGACAAGAAGAAAATTATAAATGAACAAACACATAAGAATAAGAGAATAAATAGCTATTAATAAAAGAACACCAACTAATAAAAAGAACAAAGTAGTACTAATAAAAGAACAAAAAAATAGTATTGAGAAAATAAAAAATAGTTCCTATTAGAAAAAAAAACTAATAAAAGAACAAACTATTACTAATAAACATACAAATAGTTAATAATAAAAAAACAAATAATTTAGAAAAATAATAATAATATAAAAAGAGTTTAAATAAAATTAAGAAGAAAATGTAGATAAATTCAAAAAAGCAAGAAAAAAAAGGAATAAGATTGTTGTGCCACTATATATAGTATTTTTATTCATATTTTTATTTTTTGAATAGATTAAATCCAACTGATTTGACAGAAAAGGATGAAAGGAAAAAAAAAAAGAAGCAAGAACAAGAACACCAAACTGGAAAAGAGGGAAAAATGGAACAAGTAAAAAATGTGGAGAACAGTAACAGAAGAAGCGTGTTGAAGAAAGAAATGGAAGAAGGGGAAAACATGGAAAAAAATAAATGAAAAAAAAATGCATGTGGGAGAAAGAAAAACAATCTAACATTAAAAGAATGTCATGAAAGCTTGAACCCCTAAGCTGTATTTTCTACCTCTCCACGCAACAACCACTCCGCCAAAAGCAATATCATGTTTGGGGTAAAATAATATTTAAATTAAAGTACCATATTTGTTGTGACTCACACGTGAGCCGGGTGCACATAAAAAATTCACTTTTTTTTTCTTGAAATAGCTCCATCATTGGGAATACTAGGACGAAGAATATTGAACAACCAATCTAAAAAAGTATCAACATAACAGACCTGTCTCGCAAGCAAACACAAAAGCGTGAGGAAGACAAAGTGCGACCATATTACAACATCTATTTTTATAAGCAAATACAACTGAAGAAAAGTAAGAAATTAAAGATAAAGTATCCTATAAAATCACCTTAAAAGGATAATTAAACTCCCTACAATAAGAACAAAGAGCAAAAATCAAAATCAGAGAATCAAACTCCAAGATTATAGACAACCAACTATGCTGCAAAGCTTCAAGAAGAGCATAACCAGCGCCTCTATCTGAAGAATGTTGTCATAAAATCATAATTCTAGGGACATAAGCAATAACGCCTTACTTGCATGATCACAAGCAGTAATACCAATGTCAATAGGAGCATGTGACGGAAAAATGACTTCACCTACATTAATTTCCATGGATCCGGGCGCAGGGAACCTCTCAATGCAAGTGGTCGACAGTAAATTTGAGTGTGATTTATAATTCATATTTGAGCTCATTTTTTGTAAACTCACAAGTACAAGTTGAATGACTAACCAATGAGATGTAGGAAAAATGTTTTAAGTTGATTGAGTTGCTAAGGTATTTTTATGAGACAAAAAACTTTTTCTCTAGGGTATATTATCCTATTGTGCACCAAGCAATGTTATATTTTATAAATATCATCTATGTTTTCAATTAATACAAGGACGATAAGTTTTTGAAATCAATGGTAAAAGCAATGTGAAAAAATGACCATATTATTTTTAAGAGATCTCACCCATTTATCTAATTGCATGTGCATTAGACTCGAATGTAAAAATTACGAGTTGTCTCCAACTGCTAGAAGCTTACTATCATACATATCCAGGGTAGCCTTAAGTTTATGCACTAGTTATTTCTGCTGATGCTGACCACTACTTTATAGAGTTATACAAACTCTACTTCAAGCATCATTTTGATAAGGTTAGGGCATCTGAGCCAAACCCGACATGGCATTCTATTTCGTCCTCCTCATTATGGTTCAACCTTGTCGCATCTATTCTCAAACAACCAAGACCCACAAAATCAGGATTGGCTGAATGGGATGACAACATCCGAACTTCATTTAAGAACAATGAGGAGTATATTCTCGAGTGATGGAAGAACAAGAGAAGAAGATTTCCGATCTTATCTATAATAGCATAAGAGATATTGGAGATACTAGTCTTTACAGTCATATCTAAAATAGCTTTCAGTGTGGGAAAGATAATCATATATGAGAAAAGGGCATGGCTTACACTTAAAGCCATTAAGGTTTATGGGTGCAATCATGATTGGGTGCTTGCTAGTCTAAGGTGGCAAGACATGAAGAGCTCAGATAATGAGGTCCACTTTGATGAAGAGTCCTAGCAATAGATTGTAGGTTTTCACTTTGATTTTTAAATTGCAATCAATCTGATTATGTTGTGAAGTATAAATTTTAGGGTTTACTTTATGTTTTTTTTTTCTGGAATGTTTCATTATTTTCATTGTAAGGCACGTTCCAAATTATGTAAGTACCATTTGACTTTTTCATTAATAAAATTTACATCGACAATAGTGTTTTTCCTCAAATAAAAACATATTTAATTAAATTACACTCTAATAATGTTTTAAAATATGTTTCAACACTTTTTGCTAAAATCGGGAAACCTCATGGACCCACCTCAGCCTAGCCCTGGCTTGGGTTAGGCCTGGCTAGGCCCAACCTACCTTAAGGAGGGTTGTGCCCAAGTTTAGATTTCCCAACCCAAGCCCAACTGGGCTGCGCCGAGTTAGCCCACCGGCCACCTTTAATTGCATCCCCAAACATGATCTTTAATCTTACAACTTATTTTGTAAGTATTACTCAAAAGGTTAGATCTTAAAATACTTAGTAATTATTAAATTTTCCTAAAAAGTATATTTTATTTTAAAAAATAAAAATAATTTATAAAAAGTTACTTTCAAATTGAAATACTTCACAAATTTTTATTGATGTTTTATAGCATCATGTTCGAATAATACTCTAAAAGAAAAAAAGGGTAACTTATCTGACCTTTTCCTATAACTCTTGGACTTTAGTTAACATTAGTATTAATTGATTAACTTTAGTTAACATTAGTATTAATTGATTAAGTGACATTATAATAACCAATATTAGATAAACAAAATCAAAACTACCCTGATTAGAATTAAGATTTGTGTCTACCATTATCGGGGAAAAACTGTCTATAAATGGTAAAATAGCTAGCTCTCCAAATAGTTTATCTCTGAAGAAAAAAAAAAAGAGAAATTGAAGTTGTTTAAGTTTCTTAACAGATATATGGACTATATGTGTGCGTGGCTATATGAATTAGTACAACTATGAACGTGAACTCCATGTAAAATTGCCAATCATAAATAAATTATTTATCTACATTTTTTTTGAGTAAGTATTACGTACATCCAGCTTATTACGTATGCCATCCCTGAAAATTTTTAAAATTTACATTTTAACCCCGCACTTACAATACTAGCTATAGCATTTCTGAACAAGGGCGACAAACTGTCGGATTAGGCAAAATGGTTAGCGCATGCTAGGGGTAGAAAATTAGTTGTGTTCAAGTCCTACAAGCCTCTTTTCTACTTTTTTTCTTTGTTTCAATTTTCATTTTCTTTGGTCTTTTTAAGTCTTTTTTCTCATTTTAACTATTTTTCTTTTTCAGTTTACCTTGCATCTCTTCATTTTTCTTATATTTACTTTTTCCAATTTTATTTTTTAATTTTTCTATTTCTAATAAAAGAACAAAAACCAAGTTCATATAAAGAAACAAACATGAACAAACAAAAGAAAGAACACATACTAATAAAAGAATAAATACTAGTAATAAAAAACACATACTTATAAAAGAACAGAGAACTAGTAATAAAAGAACAAAAAAATAGTTTCTCCAAAAGAACAAACAAGAGCTTATAAAAAAAATAAATACATACTAATAAAAGAATAAAGAGTTTCAAATAAAAAACAAACATCAAGCTCATTTAAAAAAACAAATATGAACTAATAAAATAACAAAAATTTACTAAGAAAAGAACAAATAGCTACTAATTAAAGAACAAAAGACTAGTAATAAGAGAACAAAAAAATAGTTTTTCTAAAAGAACAAACACATATTAGTAAAAGAACAAAGAGCTACAAATAAAATAACAAACATCAAATTTGTCTAAAGAAACAAATATAAATTAATAAAAGAACAAACATTTACTAATAAAAGAACAAAGAATTACTAACTAAAAAACAACGGACTAATAATAAGAGAACAAAAAATAGTTTCTCTAAAACAACAAACATATACTAATAAATGAATAAAAGACTACAAATACAAAAACAAACATCAAGTTCATCTAAAGAAGTAAACATGAGCAAACTAAAGAACAAACACCTACTACTAAAAGAACATAGACCTACTAATAAAAGAACAAAGAATTAGTAATAAAAGAACAAAAAAATAGTTTATCTACAATGGCAAGTAGAAACTTATAAATGAACAAATACAAACTAATAAAAGAACAAATATCAAATTCATCTAAAAAAATGAATATGAACTAACTAAAGAACAAACACTTACTAATAAAAGAACACAAAGATACTAATAAAAAAAACAAAGAATTAGTAATAAAAAATGGTTTTTCTAAAATGACAAGAAGAAAATTATAAATGAACAAACACATAAGAATAAGAGAATAAATAGCTATTAATAAAAGAACACCAACTAATAAAAAGAACAAAGTAGTACTAATAAAAGAACAAAAAAATAGTATTGAGAAAATAAAAAATAGTTCCTATTAGAAAAAAAAACTAATAAAAGAACAAACTATTACTAATAAACATACAAATAGTTAATAATAAAAAAACAAATAATTTAGAAAAATAATAATAATATAAAAAGAGTTTAAATAAAATTAAGAAGAAAATGTAGATAAATTCAAAAAAGCAAGAAAAAAAAGGAATAAGATTGTTGTGCCACTATATATAGTATTTTTATTCATATTTTTATTTTTTGAATAGATTAAATCCAACTGATTTGACAGAAAAGGATGAAAGGAAAAAAAAAAAGAAGCAAGAACAAGAACACCAAACTGGAAAAGAGGGAAAAATGGAACAAGTAAAAAATGTGGAGAACAGTAACAGAAGAAGCGTGTTGAAGAAAGAAATGGAAGAAGGGGAAAACATGGAAAAAAATAAATGAAAAAAAAATGCATGTGGGAGAAAGAAAAACAATCTAACATTAAAAGAATGTCATGAAAGCTTGAACCCCTAAGCTGTATTTTCTACCTCTCCACGCAACAACCACTCCGCCAAAAGCAATATCATGTTTGGGGTAAAATAATATTTAAATTAAAGTACCATATTTGTTGTGACTCACACGTGAGCCGGGTGCACATAAAAAATTCACTTTTTTTTTCTTGAAATAGCTCCATCATTGGGAATACTAGGACGAAGAATATTGAACAACCAATCTAAAAAAGTATCAACATAACAGACCTGTCTCGCAAGCAAACACAAAAGCGTGAGGAAGACAAAGTGCGACCATATTACAACATCTATTTTTATAAGCAAATACAACTGAAGAAAAGTAAGAAATTAAAGATAAAGTATCCTATAAAATCACCTTAAAAGGATAATTAAACTCCCTACAATAAGAACAAAGAGCAAAAATCAAAATCAGAGAATCAAACTCCAAGATTATAGACAACCAACTATGCTGCAAAGCTTCAAGAAGAGCATAACCAGCGCCTCTATCTGAAGAATGTTGTCATAAAATCATAATTCTAGGGACATAAGCAATAACGCCTTACTTGCATGATCACAAGCAGTAATACCAATGTCAATAGGAGCATGTGACGGAAAAATGACTTCACCTACATTAATTTCCATGGATCCGGGCGCAGGGAACCTCTCAATGCAAGTGGTCGACAGTAAATTTGAGTGTGATTTATAATTCATATTTGAGCTCATTTTTTGTACATTCGGCCTTCATCTCATGTGTAAATATTGAGGACAGTACTGATTTGAAAAAATTATTCTGTAAGACAAGCACTCTTCGACATTCCAATCATCTTTACAACGTTTGATATATGTATGCAGATTGCATGTATATAAATGACAATAATTACTACAAGAGATTGTGTCAAACATATATAATAAACCGAAATCTTAACGTGATTTATGAAACAATTAAAAGTAAAAACCATAATAAATTCTCAAACTATTGACGAAACAAAATATGGTTTGAGTTGATAAAAACATTAACAAAATAGAAAATCAATAAAGAAAAAGTGGTATTCATATTTGATTATGTTAGTATTTAATAGTCACTTTCTATTGAACCTACAATATCTTATTCTCACGAACATCCCAAAACTTATAAGCCCTGAGAGAATGTGTGGGAATTAAAAACTCCCAAAAATAGCATCTAAATAACATTCTCAGGTCTAAATTTTCGGACCTCTTTACGGTTTGGAAGAATGAGGATTGTTAACGTGTCGATAAAAATTGATGATGATATTTTTGAAATTCTCTTTTAAGGATCTCAGTTTTGTCTCCCCTTCAAATCCAATGAGCAAATCTTCATTGCTTTTGTTTTTCTTTTTTTCTCATTTCCATTTAACTCCATTAAAAATTTCCTTTTGAATGATTCCAGGATAGTAAACAAAGTTCAAGCATTTTATTTTCCATTGAATGTAAGTTATTGACTTAATTTTTATTTGTGTTTTAGACATTGCCACTAATTGAATGTTGCGAAAGAAAATTCCTTAATTTTTTGGGTAAATTCATGATGATCAAACCCTAATTTCATCCTCATGCATGATACGTTTCAGATTGGGGAGTTACCAAGAAGTCATTACTCTAAGATCCAATAAGATGACGACTAACAACACCATGACCAATAACAACAACAATAAAATGAGAGGTCTTTTGAAAGGCCTACGATACATTTCTCAGATATTTGGTAAAGTAATTAACTAGTTAATTCCTTAATCATCATTAGTTATTTTATAATTTAGCTCGTTAATTTAATTGTTGTCTCTTTTATGCACGTATGTTGATAAATGGGATTTTGTGATTCGGTTTCTAGAAGACGAGAAAGATGACGAAATGCAGATCGGGCATCCTACAGATGTAAAGCATGTAGCTCATATAGGATGGGTCGGACAATCCACAGATTCATCAAAACCTAGCTGGGTAATTAATAAGTAAATTAATTTTCTTTTTTATATCATTTTTTTTCTGAGCTATAATATACCAGGCTATATTTTCACAGTTATAACCATATATTGTTATAATTTAATTAAACAGAAAATATACGAGCTAGGCATTAAAACGTATCATAAACTTAGCTATATATATGAATATATAATTATAAAACACATCAACCCACTATTGGAGAATTTGAATTTATTAAGACACTACAACAAAAAGGATTATAGGCGACATTTTTTGTGACATTTGCTAGCATTTTAAAATGTTGAAATATCTTTACCAGCTATTTAGAAAATACCAGAAAAAAACGCAACATAATAACACATTGGTAAAAGTTTTAGATATTTCCCCGCGTTTTATAAATGCAGGTAAAACACTATAATTAGTGACATTTTTTGTAAAAAAAATACCGGTAAAATACCTTATTCAGTGGCATTTTTGTCTAAAAAATGTCACTAATGTATTATATTCAGTAGCTTTTTCTATAAAAAAAACGTCAACAATGTACCTAGTACGTTGAAATTTTCCTTGCATTTTTGAAACAAAACACAACTATTAAGGGATAAATAAAATATTAAATTTTCTCTGCTAATATATCATTGTCCACTTGTTCTAAGGGTGTAAAGGGGTCGGGCCGAGCCCGAGCCCACTGGGCTTGAGCTCAACCCCTTAGTTTATCGGTACTACCCGGGCTCGAGCTCTACTCGAGAAGGGCTCGAGCTCGGCCCATGAGCCCGCTAGACTCGAGTTTACAATTATGACCCAAACATAATAATTTAACACTTAAGGCCTGGATGACTGGGGAGGCGCTAGGTGAGAAATGAGGTCGACGGAGGCAAGGGCTGGGCCTGAATAGCAGTGGGGAAAAGGAGAGGAAAGTGGTTTTTGGGTTGGGCTTCTATAAAACTAATGGACTTATGGGAATTGGATTTGGATAGAGATAATATATGAAGGCCCTATTGGGCCTTATAAGAATTAGGGCCGAGCCTCACCAGGCCCGAGCTCAGCTCGTTTAAGTACCGTGCTAAAAAATAGGCTCGACTCAATAAGGCTTGAGCCGAGCTCGAGCTCAGGTAGCCCGATAAAAGCCTTACCCATTTACACCCCTAGCTTGTTCCTTGATATGAGACCAAAAAACTATATTACTATCGTCAATGTAAATTGCAACAAAATTCAGATTGAAGCTTAAGACATCAAATAATGAAATTTTTGCCTTAATAAAAATTGTAACAAATTCATACATATAAAAATTCCAGATATGAAAATGTGATTTTTTTTTTTCATTTTTGTATTCATGCTCTTAATACTCAAATCCAAAAATCTACTAATAAGAAATAAAAGTAAAACAACAAGTTGGTGCTTCACAAATACAAATTTATCTCCAAATGCTCCATAAATACTACCAATTCCTACTACATCAATGCCCAAAATCAACAGAAAAAAAATAGGAAAGAGTCAAGTAAACAAATCAACACAAATAATGATGCTTTGAAACCTTAGAGCATAACAACAAAGTAAATAATTGTTTCAACAATAAACATGACAAAAAAATTCAAAGCAACAAACAAAAACTAATTACAACTGCATGTATGAAAAGCTAAAAGAATGAGAGACAGAGAGAAAGAGAAAAAGAGAAAAATAAAGAGAGAATTTTTGCCTAAGATCTCCAATCTTAATTAAAAATGAACAAAAATTGAGGTAATTGATTCAAATAAGCTTCAATAATAGTTCAATAATAACTCACCTAATAAGTTAGAGCGGACAATTAATTGATTCAATGAATACAACTAATACTTCTGTGTGTAGCTTCTCAAAGTAGTGATCTCTAGAAGCAAAGATAAACACAAAATCAAATGACACATCATTAAAATCAATGAACCAAAATCAATAGGTGAACAAGTGGACTAAAGCAGAAAAACTCTAACCCCTCACTCTCCTGATAATTCAATTGCATAAATTGTCCCTAGATCGAGGAGCCTCATTTATACGCAACAGATTCAAAATAGATTTCCAAACAATGCTTAAAAACTCACACACATACATACAAAAAAAATTTGAAATTGCTTCACATTTATAGCAAAATGAGCATAATGAAAAAGAGATATTCAGAAACTTAGTCAATCTCATGAAGATGCCATTCTACTTTATCAAAGTTTTCACACACATGGAGATAAGCCAACTTCATAATGAACTACCCATTTTTAACTAAATCTCATAAACCACTGTGAACTATATTTACAAATCTTTCCTTTGCTTTCAAAACATTTTTCATAATTTAAAATTAAAGAGTCAGATAAAATCTTAACTTTTTAAAGAAGCTCACGTTTGAAATAATAGACATGTATTTGTTTCATCCTAACACTTTCTATGTCAACAAACAACCTCCACAATTTCTTTCCACCAATAGCTTTATTCTAGGCAAGGAGACAAAACATACCTAGCCCCTCTTGGTTTTTAGGTGCATAAACATTTTTACATGTTACTGGGTACTTTTTGCCTGAAATTATCCTATCCAAAGTATTATTCCAAGATGCAAAGATAAACTGACTTAACTGTGCGCCCTAAACGGCAGGTCTTCATTCACATGATATAAGGTTGCTCACCATTTTTCATCATTCACGTGAGCCAAGACAAAAGCTAATGTGGATGCCTTTCTCAACACAATTGTATTAGGCTTTTGCTCCTTTCCCTTGGAGTAGCTTGTGGCAACAAATAAATAAAACCATGTTCTTAATTCAGAGTATGTAGTAGCTTTAAGTAAGATAAAAAAATTGGAAGAACTAATCATATAGTGCAAAGCAAACCCAATAGAAAGATAAAAAAATTGGAAGAACTAATCATATAGTGCAAAGCAAACCCAGTAGGAATAAGATATAACACAACAACTCATAATTGAGATGAATCACTAGTAATTTGAAGATGATATCTAGCATAAACAACATATATCACATCAACTATAGTTGCAACTTGTAAAATTATATTTTATGTACTAGTGACATTTGTTTAGAAGTTTACAAGTGGGAAAATAGAACTATAGATGAGCAAAAAAACAATAAGATGCCTTACACGTTTATAGTTGGTAAAAACATTAACCCAACCTTAACCAACTTGCTCATAGAATCTCTTAAATGCCTGCAATTCACAATACCATGTTCATGTGATAAAGTCAAGAATTTGAAGGACAAATACAAACAAAAATATTGAAAATAGACTCAGATTGACTAGTTTTAGTGTCATATTTTTTTAGAAGAAAAAACACAAAATGATTAGAACTAGTCGTTCTTCATGTAACATGGTTACTTTTTCAATAGACATTTCTAAGAAACAATCCATAAAAAGATTTTCAGTTTGTTCTTCTTCTAAAACAAGAAACTACAAGGCAACTTCCTATAATTTGTTTAACAGCTTCTAGGTTGCCATCACATTGCTTAAGTGGAGATCTTTAAAGCTGAAGGGACTACAAATATTTGGACAAAGGAAAATGGTGAAAAATTGTCTGCAGGTCATATAACAACTTCCTTGCATTTGCTAGGGAGATGGAAAAAGAAGTATAAAAAGTTGAATTTCATCAAGCCCAACTAAAAAAAGTTTACTGTCAATTACTTATGGAGCAAAGAAAGAAAAGGTTCAAGAAAAGCATAATGATTAGAACTAGTCATTCCTCCTATAACATGGTTACTCTTGTGATGAGAGTTGTTCTTTAGAATTTTTATTTCAATCTAGCTAGAGCTAGTGCAATTCAGTAGGGTAAAGTTATGAAGAAACTTTAGCCATTTATTCACTTCATCTCTTATCCTACAATATTTTAGTCACCATAAGTAATATAGCTAAAACACCAATCGCACAAATTAGCAATAAGGCCTTTAACAAGCAATTGCAACTTTAAGTTAGTCATACAAGCATACATTTACTCAAACCAACTGAGACCTTAGTCAAGAGTTAGCAAACAAATTGACTTCCTAAACCAGTTCAATACTAAGGCTTTAATCTCTTATTGTCTAGTGGCATAGACATCACAAAAATTTCATAAAGATTACTTTTTCCAACTAATAAAACTTGCAAATCATCAAAATAAAAGCAACAAAGGAATCTCCACAATTGACTTACCTCAAAATTACACACAAGAACCAAATAAACCTAGGCCTGGATGGAAAGGAATAGATCAATGAGAGAGGATGAGGCAACATCTGAGAGAGGGAGGTAGAAGTTGGGGTATGTTCGTAGAGTGAGCGAACAAGCTTGGAACTTCACTTAAATCACCAGTGGTGGTTCGAGAATGAGGAGAACAGAGAATGAAGAATGAAGTTGGACGGCTGGGAGTTTGGAATTGGATTCGACGGTGATAAGCTTTACTGCCATTCACAGTCTAGAATGAAAATGTGAGATTTAGGGATTTTTTCCAAGTTTGATGTGAGTTTCTTTTTCTTTGTCGTAGAATTTTCTTGTAAGTTTTGTTCTAGTTTGTATAATATTGGGTTGGGCTTCTTAGTAAGTTTAGTGTGTTTTAAGGGTTCATTACCCGCGTTTCAATAAAAAATTGTTGGGTTTAAAGGTGACTTTAGTGTCATTTTCTAAATCTGTCAAGCTTAAAAGGTTCATTAGCCGCGATTTTTAAAATACAATTGGATTTAGATAGTTCTTTACCTGCATTTTTAGAAATAGTCACACTTAAAGAGATCTTCACTAGCATTTTTTTTAAACATAAAACCAATAATATGTATTTCCTGACGTATTTTACAAAAAACATCGGCAAATAGGTGTCACCTATATACCATTTTGTTGCAGTGAGAATAACAATAGTTACTGGATGGTTAGAACTTTCAATTAGAATTTTAAAAATTATTGTCAAATTATAGCTAGACATTCAAAAACAAAAACTGTGGGCAAAAAGAATAGGTTTCAAACTTTGGTGGTCATACTTGAAATATTAACGAATCTTTGTGTATGTGTGTGTGTGTGTGTGTGTGCGCGCAATTCTTTAGGTTCAAATTAAACTAATTTGCTCACTTTTTTGCAGATGAATGAGTTTAAGTCACCGGCATCGGAAGCTTTATATCAAACTGTAGAGACTAGGAAGGAGCAAGGAGCAACCAAATGTGGCTCAAAAGGTAAAATCTGGTACAAACATGTGCATGTGCCTGATGTATATTAATTTATAATGTGTATAAATATGAATATCGGAATTCTATGTTATGTTAAAATTAAATGGGAATGCATAACGCATATAACAGATTGAAACTAATTAGAAATTAATAATGTGTTTTTAAATTGCCACACCTAACAAATAAAAGCAATGAGAATCATAGATACTTGTTTTTTTTTTCTTTTCCGAAATATGAGAAACATGCATACCGTGATCCGTTTTTTTGTACTGAAGTCTGGTTCGATTTAGAATCTTAATAAAATTTAACACTGAAAGTCTTATAATGAATTAACCATGTTTTGTCTATTTGTGATGTATTGCATAGGCACTACTCAAGCAAAAGAGTCAACAGAAACGCGTAAAGCGACACGACGCAACTCAAGTGATATGCGAGAAAAATTAGAAAGACCAAGAAGAAGGTCTGCTTCCTCTAAAACTTCTGAGGATGGTTCTGAAATTCACAGAAAACCAAGAAGGCCAAAAGATCATCACAACTATCAAGACGGTGAGAATACTAGTAATACACATGAAGATCATCCCGATGTTCCCAAGAAAACACATTGCAAGAAAAATAGAGACGACCCATCAGTTGATACTGGACCAAGAAGACCAAAGAACAAAGAAGTTTGTGAATATTCAGGCAATTCACAAACTTGTGAAAGAAGACAAAAGAGCAAAGAAGTTTGTGAATATTTAGCCACCTCACAAACTTGTGAAAGAAGATGGGAGCCTAAATTAAATACTCCTACTCGTAATAATGAAGTTGATCAAGAAGATTTAGCTCGAGAGTCTTTTGAAGAAAGGTTTGATAAGGTTCACTGAGATATATCTATGTGTGTGTATACGCGTGCAATTTATGGAAGCTGTATTAATTAATTAGTGATAATCATGATCATGACTATTTCTATTTTTGTTTTTAAAGAATATTGCTTTAATAATAAATGAAAACAAGAGGACAACTCACTTCCCATTTTCAAAGTTTTGGCGAAAAAGTAACAATTTGGTAAGCTGGGCTTATGCCGTGCTCTGTCATTAAAAAATTTAATAATTTTCATTTTAAACCCACATCTCAGAAATAAGGCAATCACGCCATCATAACATGGAATGATATTTATAAGCTTTCCACAACAACCCGACAAACATTCGCATTGCGTGGGGCAGTCAGAGCATAAGAGTTAAAATGCTTTGTCCTGGGTGTGAATTGCTATAGGGGCTATGGAATTTTATCTTCTTTCCAATTTTTTCCTTCATCTTCTTTTTCATTTTAATAGTTTTTTTTATTTTTACACAGTATTTTTTTTTTATGTTTCTCTTGCATCTCTTCATTTTTCCTATTTTTTCTAGCTTTGCTTTTTTAACATTTTCTAGTTTTATTTTTTTATTTTCATTTCCTTATTTTTTATTATTTCTAAGTTTGTCTTTTATTTTCTTTCCAATTTTATTTCTTTTTCATTTTTTCTGGTTGTTCTTTTTTGGTAGCTATCTATATTTTTTTTGTAAGAGTTTTTTATTTTAGAGAAACTATTTCTTGTTCTCTAATTACTAGTTATTTATTTTTTTATTAGAAGACGTTTGTTCTTTTGTCAGTTTTTGCTTGTTCCTTTAGATAAACTTGATGTTTGTTCTTTTATTATATCTTTTTGTTCTTTTATTAGGATATGTTTGTTCTTTTATTTATTTATGTTTATTCTTAAGATGAACTAGCTATTTGATCTTTTATAAGTTCCAACTTGTTCTTTTAGAGAAATAATTTTTTGTTAACTTATTACTAGTTGTTTGTTCTTTTATTAGTAGCTCTTTGTTCTTTTATTAATAGTTGTTTATTCCTTTATTAGTTCATGTTTGTTCCTTGAGCTAAACTTGATATTTGTTCTTTTATTAGTATGTATTTACTTTTTTATCAATTCATTTTTGTTATTTTAGCTGAACTAGTTATTTGTTCTCTTATTGGTAGCTATTTGTACTTTTATTAATAGCATTTTGTTCTTTTTTCAATTTATTTTTTTAGTTCTTGCTTAAATAATGGAAAAAATGTACATTGTCTTATTTCAAATTTTATGTAAAAAGAGTATTTGTTTCATATATTCGCCTTAAAAAAGACAGCAATAGTGAAAAATAAAGAAGAAAAAATGGAAAAAATGAGAAATGGTAGATAAATTATTCCTATGTTAGTATGTAATTGTTCTTTTACTAGTAATTTTTTGTTCTTTGGACTTAATGAGATGTTTGTTCATTTATTAGTTGAAAAATTTGAAACAAAAAAAAAAGGAAAAAGTAGATAAATTTTGCAAAAAATAGTTTAAAATAAAAAGGAAACAAAAAATAAAATTAAGAAGAAAATGTAGGCAAATTACCATACTAAAAAACAAGGAAAAAAAATAACAAACAATGTTAAATACAAAAATAAAAAGATGAAAAAATAGAAAAATATTGGAAAGAGAAAAACTTGAAAAAGGGGAAAAAATGCACAAGTAAAGCAAAAAATTGGGAAAAGGGACAAAGAAAAAGTAAAAAAAAAATAGAGAAAGGGTATGGTAAAAAAAAATAAGAAAAATAAAAACTAAACAAAGAAGTGAAAAAAAAAATGAAAAAGTAAAAGACTATGAAGAAATGACAAAAAAAACTTAGAAACAAATGAACAGAGAAGGAAAAAGTAGGGGAAGGGACAACCATGATTCAAACCTACACCTTGAGGTTCCAAACCCAACTTACTAACCATTACGCCAAACACAGAAAGTTGTCTTATTTTAGCAAAACTAATATAATTAGGTTGCGTGTCCTGGTTTACATGTAAGCCGGGCGCACGCAAGTTTTATCCTTGGCGAAAATAACATCATCTAAAGAAATACTAGAGATTCTTAATTAAGGTGCTCAGTCATATTCACGCTACATTACGCAATAGTCTTTAGACTAATTACCAGACATGACCCAGACCTTAACACGACTATTTTTTTTATGTGTAAGCTTTGAAACATGTCTCATAGCCTTGCGAAGTTTTGGCTCCAAGTTTTCATTTCTCTTGTGAAAGGGTAGTATGAGATCAACTTTCAATTAACTAATTCTAAAAGAAGCAGATCATTCTTGAAAAGTTTTACCACTTTCAAGAATCCAAAAAAAGGTCCGATCTTCTACCATTTGGTCCAATCTTGATCCATTGTAATTCTTGATCCATATGTCATAGAACCGAGGTGGCTTATAAGGTGGATGACTTTGGTAGGGCGAATCTTTTCTATGCGTGATGTTCTAACTGTTTGGTTTGTTGACTCAAATTTTACAAGGTTAAGAATTATGATTTTATTTAGAATTTGGTTTTAGTTTTTCTATTTGTTTAGGATTTGGTTTTTTTATTTAGATGTGGTTTAGGTTTGTGAGTTACCTGTAAAAAGGTTTCTTGTGTTTTGAGTACAAAAGAAAAGCTAATTTAGTGGATAGGCAAAATGTGAGGGTTTCAAGAGGGAAAAAAAGTCCGGAGGTTGGAGAGGGATAGGACGAAAAACCTTTTATGATTCTCATATCGTGTAATTATGTGAGGGCAAGATATTGAAGTTGTCCGTAGTGTATAAGGGATCTATAGGCCAGCATGAGTACTAAGGGCATACATTCACTATAAGCTTTATATTTTTGTTCGAGTGAATTTTTCTCATCTGTAAATATAGGTTAGTTAAGAGCTGAGCCACGTTAAATTCGTTTGTGTCTGTTTAATCGTAGTTATTATTTCTCTGCGCGTGATGAGTGATTGGAGAATTTTTTCCCAACAAGTGGTATGTATCAGAGCTTGTAGTTTGGTCTCGACATGATGGAGCTTGTGGTACATTCTGGCATGGTGGAGTGTATAGTTTAATGCTTGACATGATAGAGCGTTTGGATTGTTTGTTGAAACCTTATGGAATCGTCATAGGGATATTTGACAGTGGTTGTGGCGTGGTACTGATGGTTCGATACAAGTTTGAAGATTGAAGATTTTTGTGTGTGTGTTGATGCTTGTGATGTTGATGTTCGTGGTTGTTTTCGCTCGTTGTTGTTTGTGTCTTGGTTTTATTTGTCGTTCGTAGTCATGTTCGTGACGTTGGTAGTCGGTTATGTTTGTTTTGTGTTCGTGTTTTGGTGATATTCATGGCATTCGTGTTTTTTATTGTGATTGTGTGTTGGTGATGTTCATATTCATGGTGAAAAATTTCAACCAAGGTAAAGATTGTTAGGTTTGTTGGTTCAAATTTAAAAAAGTTAAAGATTTTGATTTTGTTTAAGATTTGATTTTAGTTTTTCTATTTGTTTAGGATTTTTTTTTCTTATTTTGATGTAGTTTGGGTTTGTGTGTGTCTTATAAAAAGGTTTCTTGTGTTAAGGTTTTGAGTATGAAAACAAAACCAATGTGGTAAAGAGGCAAGATATGAGGATTTCAGGAAAGAAAAGAGGTTCGGATGCCAAACAGAGCTGGACAAAAAGTATTTTATGATTCTCATATTTTGTAATTGTGTGAGGGCAAGATAGGCCAATGTAAATACTAATGGCATACTTCTATTGTAATCTTCATATATTTATTCAAGTGGATTTCTCTTATCCGTGGATGTAGGTTAATTAAAAACTGAACCATGTTAAATTCATTTGTACCTATTTAATTGTGTTTATTATTTTACTGCTCGTGATGGATAATTGAGAAATTTTTTCCTACCACTACCAAACTCGAGCATGAACTCTCTTTTGGAACTAGTCCAAGACAAACGGTCTTGGAAAACTTTATCATTCATGCATTGGGAAAGTCATTGTGTTTGGCTTAAAACCACGAAAGAGAATCTTCTGTCCCATTCTTTGTCCCATCAGTCTCACAAATAATGGGACGTAGTTAGTTTTTGGGAATGTGTTGCTTCTGGGCAATAACTTAATGAAGGGAACTAATTTTGAAGTTTATGATCATATTGTGCAATATATATTATGATAAAATGTTAGAAAATTACTTTAAGATGACGTAAATTTAATAAATTTTTTTACACCTTTTTATATGTATTTTAATTTGTTATCACAATTTTTCAAAGATAAATAAAATATATATGAAATAAGATAATTTTTTATACAAAAAACCATAAAAAATGTTATATATAGAACAAAATAAATATTAATCAGTAAAAAATCTAATTTATTGATATATGAGAAATATAGAAATAATACTTTAATAATAAAATACATTTTCTAATACTATATTGAGTTTCTAGTACCATCCAATAAATTTTTAGTTTAAAATATGAGTTAGAAGACTATTAAAAAAAAGAGTAAATAAAAGCAAAAGAAAATTAAACAAAAAATGAAAATAAATATTTATGTTAAAACATGTGTATTAATTATATTTTACCATTTTACATATTTATGTATGATATTTTGATGTAAAATGACAAAAAATGCCCTGCAAAAAATATAGTGTTGTAGTACATACCTCGGGATATTTACAGTATACCACGATTTTTTGATAAAATGTATATAAAAAATGTCCGATATGCGAAATATCATAAAATAGCAAGGTATATCTCAATATTTCAAGTGAAAAAATGACAAAATGTGAAAATATTTGCATCACATTCCATTTATTCACAGTAAACGATATAGCACACGGTATATCACTATATTAAATGTCATGCAAATATATATTATCTCCGTCTCGCAAAGCTTATGCACAGTAAATAATTCATATTTTACTTTCCTTTAAAATTTCTTATACAAATATAAATTTTTTATATGAAAATGGTAGTCTAGAGACTCTATTTATAAATATATTTTAATTTTTTATAATATATATTAATATAAAAATATTTAAATCAAATTTTAATTAAAAAAATACAATGGCCAACATTTCGTGAGATAGAGGGAGTAATTATATAATATGATATGATAGAGTTCGTTGGTGGAAACTGATTTTAAGGGTCTGCTCAGATAGTCAGATACCGAGGTACACTTCTCTTCTTTCCAAAACTCATCGCGCGGACACGGTGACGGCAGCAACGACCCAACGCCCCTGCTCTGCACTGCAGCATCCCACTGACTCATACTGTGGTGCGCCTAAATCCGTGAGCCGGTCAGTGAGTTATTTGGTAAATATGGGAAATGTACAAAAACCCCCTGTATTTTAGTCTAACCTACAATTTATCCCTTTAATTTTAAAATATTACACTTTACCCTTATTTCATTTATAGTGTCTTGTAATAACTTCTGAAACCCTAATTTAAACTATCTAATAATTATATTCTAATAATTTAAATATTTTTTATATTTTTTCACAGCCAACCAACCTTTAAAAAATACTAATATATATTTACAAAGAAAAAAAATACATTTACAGAAATAAAAAATTGATAATTTAAAATATCTATTAATTATAAAAATATATATTGAACAGATTAAAATTACTGAAAGATGACTATCATATAATTTAAATACAATTTTAAAAATTATTATTAGATAATATAAAATATATAAAGAATAAAGTATAAATTTTAAAAAATAAAAGAGATAAATTGTAGATTATAAGATACCTCGAGGTAATTGTAAGTTTCAAGCAAATATCGCTAGTTATTACTGGTTAGTTGGTTTATGCAACGACTTTTCTTCTCCTTTATTTTAATTACTCGTCATCTCTACGCGTCAGTCCTCGCCCCAAGAGAATCACATTTTGCTTTTGCTCATCCAATCCCTCTCAGCATCTCGCAGCCGATTGAAGCCTGCAACCTACCAGGTATGGCGACCGCTGGTCTCTTCCGGAGAATTCTTCCCTGTCCTCCCGCAATCGAGTTCGCTTCTCCCCAAGGCAAGGCACGTCACTCTCTCATCTCTGCCTTCTGCGCCTCTCTCTCTTAATGTCGACAATTATCTTTTCTTTATTGAAACGAATCTTTGCAGCTACTTTTTGCGGAAGCTCTGCAAGGAGGAACGATGGAAGGATTCTTCAAGCTGATTTCGTACTACCAAACGCAGTCGGATCCTGCATTTTGTGGACTTGCCAGCCTCTCCATGGTCTTGAACGCCCTTGCCATCGACCCTGGAAGAACCTGGAAAGGTGAATTTTGAGCAGTAATCGGTGCTTGATTCTGTAACTCTAATGGCACAGGATCGATATGACGCCCATCGATTTCAGGCCCTTGGCGATGGTTTGATGATTCCATGTTGGATTGCTGTGAGCCTCTCGCCAAGGTGAGGACACAAGGTATCACGTTTGGCAAAGTCGCCTGTTTGGCTGTTTGCAATGGAGCCGAAGTGGAAGCTTTCAGGGCGGATCAAAGTCACATTGATGACTTCCGGAGACTTGTCAGCTCCTGTGTTTCTTCTGAGGACCGCCATGTGATCGTGTCCTACCATAGGAAGATTTTTAAGCAAGTAATCATTCTACCGCCGGAAAAAAAACAGTGTCTCTTGGTCATAGAATTAACAACTTTGTCGTTTTGCCATCAATTTGATGGAAAAAGCATGAAGTTTTCATATTCTACCTCCGAATCCGAAATAATATAGGTGTTTACTTTATGGTAGCAATTAGAGTTTACATAGATTGCGATGCTTTGTCTGTCCCCAGTGCAAGTACTTACTTCACCCTGAAACTCTGTCATTTAACCTTTTATCTGTTCTTGTTGGAACTGATAAGACTGAATATCTGAGTGTAAGTACCGCATTACGAATTGTTCTAAATTTGTTGCATACTGTTGCAGACCGGAAGTGGTCATTTCTCACCAATTGGCGGCTATCATACTCAAAAAGACATGGTTCTTATTCTGGATGTTGCTAGGTTCAAATACCCCCCTCATTGGGTTCCTCTCACGCTTCTTTGGGAGGCAATGGATTCTGTCGATGAAGCATCAGGCTGTCGTAGAGGGTATGCTTTGTCGTGCCAGTTTTTATTTTTCATGTCAGAATTAGACTGAAGAACAAGAGCGCTTCCTTTTGGTTTGGGTTTTTTTTTCTGCATCATGGAAAAGCTGATGTCTTATCATTGATGTTTGCTGATTTGTATTTGCACTCCTGTGTCATATTTGACATTTGTGCGATGCAGATTAATATATGTCTTCAAGCCATTCCGTTTTTATTGTTGCTCCTAACTCTTATCCTTGTTCTCTCACGGTAATATTTAGGTTTCAGCACCTGTAGCTTCCACCTGTTATAATGTATTGTCAGCTGGGAAGATCTCAGCTTTGCTGCATTTTATTGCAACTTTGCCAGTTTCCTTGGTAATTAGTGCTCATTAGATAAGATGTGCTTCCCTTTTCAGGTTTATGATTATCTCAAGACATCATAGAGCACCATCAATTCTTTACACATTGGTAATGCTATCTTTGGCAACTTGAAATCATCCTACTGTTATGTGATTTATAAGTTACACCATTCACCAACTTTCCTCCACAGGAGCTGCTCAGCCTCCTTGTTAGAGGAAGTTCATGATGTTTGAAAACAAGGTTTTGGAGTTTGGACCAATATAAATTATTTGAGAAATTTATGAAACTGTGAACTGTGACTATAAAGCTTCGATATGGACAGCTTCTGACATCATTTCCCAGTATGCATACAGTAGAAATGAATGCTTTCCTATTGTTTATTGAATTATACTTCAGCTAGTTTTCTGCACGCAAGTATTCTTCCCTTGTGTCTTTTTGCTCAGGTCTTTTCCATGTCATAAGTCATAAAATCACATGTTTTGGATTTTCAGAGCTGTAAAAAAGAGGGTTGGACTACAGTTGCAAAGTACTTGAAAGAGGATGTTCCAATCTTGTTCACTTCAAGGGATATAGACAGCATTGAGGATATGCTAGGAATCATATTTAAAGCAGCTCCTGATGATTTGAGAGAGTTCATTAAGTGGGTTGCTGAGGTACGGAGACAGGATGATGGGAGTATTAGTGAAGAAGAGAAAGGAAGGCTTGCTCTTAAGGTTAGAGGGGGCTAAACCTTCTCTTTATTCTTATCTAGAAAACTGATTTCCATTTTGTGAAATAACCTTGGGAGAAAATATTGATTGACAGATATACTTGAATTTCAGGAAGAAGTACTTAAACAAATTCGAGAGACAGAATTATTCAAGCATGTGAGCAGTTGGTTAGCCTTGGAGAGTTCGGCATGTAAAGGAGTAGTAACTTCAAGTTCTAAAGACGGGTTGCCAGATATTGCTGCGAATGCATGTTGTCAAGGAGCAGAACTACTTGCTGGAAACATCTGTGTGTCAGGCAAATTCTGCTGTAAGGAAACAAATGTGAAAGTTGTAAGAACTGAAAAGGAAAGGCCTGTCACATTGGTTTCTGGAACCATAACTACTGGTGGCATTGAAGAAATGATTGATACACTGATCCCATTATCTCACACAGCGTCCAGTGAATCTTGCAGTTCTGATAAAAATCACTGCTGCTGTATGCATCCATCAACTAGTGATGCTTTGGCGATGCTCCTATTACTCATGCCTCAGGAAAACTGGTCTAACATTAAAGAGGAGAAGCTGCAATCACACATAAGAAATCTGGTATCCATAGAAAATCTCCCACCATTGCTTCAAGAAGAGGTAATATCAATCTCTCTGTCTTTCACCTTCATTGCTCTCCTTTGGATGATGTTTAATGTCTTCCTTTCTGATCACAAATTGATAGCCATTAGGGCCTAAATTTCTTAAACATTTTTTTACTTCTAGTCTAAGCTATAGCGCCCACTGAGCTCTCTACCATCAAAGCTTTCTGTTGAAGCTAACTTTAGAAGAACTGATGAAAACCTGGTCCGGTGGATCATTATGTTACAGTGTCTCATCATGTGCAAAATATCTTTCAGAATGCAATATGGTTGCTGCAGATAAGGCACTCAGTTTAAATGTATTCCATTTTTTCCCTTTTGTTTCTCTGTGTGGCCTTTGACTTGGGATTGCGGTACAGCTGTTCTGAGTGAGAAATGGATCACAGATTGTAAATTAGTGGTTTCCAGGCTTTCAGCACTTGATTCAAAACTACAATTTTTTTTTTCCTTTTGCGAGAAATTTTGCTTTTACTCTCAGTTTCTCCCTACAATCCGTCTGAATCACTTTGATCATCACCTGAACAGGTCCTGCATTTGCAGCGGCAGCTCCAGTTCCTCATGGCTGGTCCTTGCACTAACATATGTTCCACTTATCCCGCATAAGTTCCTCACCTGACTGCTGGAAGAATTGAATGTTTACAGCACAAAAGAGATAAATGGATGTATACTTGATATGCTTCTGCAAGATGGCTGATGGAGGGGGGAACAAATTCGTCAGAGATAAGTGTGTTCGTCTGGAAGAATTCCTTCTCCTGCTTTCTCTTGCTTGGATTCGGACATGATATCATCAACGCAAGTATGTTCCTTGTGTGTCACTATGTTGTGTTGAAAGCTCTGGTTGGTGGGAAGGTTGGAAATGAGGGAGAATTCAGGGAAATACCTAATCTAATGCTGTCTTTAGAAACATCAAACTACGATTTAAGTGAACCATATTACTATTAAATACTTTTCATTTTTCCATATTTACATCTTGCTACCAAACAAACAGAGAGAGAGTTAAAAGCAACCTTGTATATGCTCTGATATCATTATTCTTGTTTGATGAAAGTAATATACACAGTTTAAGCACAAGTTTGGAAGATATATCCATCTGAAGGGAACCGTGACAACAGCATAATTTTTTGAAGCGCCGTCCTGGGGAAACAATTATGTATCCTTATCTAAAATTCAAGGCTTATGTACACAAGTGTAAAGAATATTTCTCTTTGTGAAAATTAAACACTAGTGAATAGAATAGAATAGAAAAGTGCAAATCAACTAGTTTAAATATCTGGCATTGTCACAGGATTAAAAAATAGAGGAAGAAAAGATTTATAATTCCTTACTATTAGAAAAATTCTCATAAAATCCAGCAATTATAAAATAAAAAATTAGAGATGGAAGTTCATGATGTCTAAGCTCATATGAAACTATAAAAAAAATAGATAATAATATACTGTAAAGTCTTATTTATCCATAACAATAGTTAATTGGGAAACTAAACAGGTGATTATATGGTCACAGTTGTGACATGTTAAAAATTAATTTTTATAGTGTTGGGATTCACCGAGGTCATAGAGCTGCATAACATATAGATGTTATGTGTTAAAATATACTTCATTCCATTATAAAAATAAAAAATATATTATACTTGTTTGGAGAATTGATTTGTTAAAATGATAAATGAGATAATATTAGAACTTCAATCTGTAAATTCATGTTCAGATCCTAATTAATGAGAAACTACAAATTATATTTGTAAATAGATAGTGTTTTATATTTACATACAATACTTCTGTAGTATGCTTTAAGTGACTAAATTTAATCCCCAACCATGCATCAAGCTAATGTTAAAAAAGCAAGAAGTTTAAAAATATAAACTATTTAAATATTGAAAAAAATTATCTTAAATCATTCTCATGAAAAGAAGAATCTCAAAATTCAATTACACTTAGGTTGAATAAATGAGCACTTCTCAATTTGTTTTTTAAAAAAATATTTTTAAATTATTTACTTTAAATTTGAAAAATATTATAAATAATAGAAAAAAAATCAATATTGATGATGGAAGAATTTAAGCCTCATATTAGTTTGGCTAAACACTTGTTAGTTTAACAAAATCTCCAAAAAAAACAAAAAAAGACACAAATGTAAATGTCAAAATAATGTTTAATAAATTAATTAAAAACTCGCTATGTATCACGTAATTATTTTTTAATGGTAGTATTATTGAAACATCATAAGGAAAATTTTGTATAAGATGAATGAAAGTTTTGATTGATAAAACGAATAAATTTGAAAACTTATTACTAATATTCTGTGTATTCCCAGATTATTTAACTTAATTTCTAAAAGATAGAAACAATTATGAATGCTTTGAGTTCATTCTAATGTAATTCGAAAATTCAGGACAAAATGTGCCAATTCGATTTTGGACTTGAAGATGCGAAGGTGTCAATGGTCATTTTCAAACATTTGGGATCGTTTTGAATGCTAGTGAAAATTTTAGGGAGTGAGCTTATGAAAACACAATTCTTATGGAAAAAACAGTAGGAGTGAGCATAGGTTGGGTAAAATTGAAATCCAACCCGAACCACCTCTATTGGGTTGGGTAAAAATTGACTATGATTCAATAGTTTGTTCCACATATGTGAGAACCAATAGTTTTTGGGTTGGTTCTGATTCTACATGGTGGAACCAACCCAAGGTGGAACCAAACCAAAGTTATGATATTATTAAATTATCTGTACATTTATGTTTTGAAAAAATAAAGAATTATGAGGGTGTTTTAATCTTTTATATTAAACCCTAAAACTAATATTCCTAATCTTGAATCTAAATTAGAACAGGGGATAGGAAATTGTTTACGTTTTCATATTGTCAGAAATTACAATGACATGGTGATTGGTTTAATTTAAGTAGCAAGTGGATATGTATCAAATTGAATATTGTTTTCTTTGTATAGATAAAAGAAATAAGATAAAGTATCTGATTAATGATCTTCCAGAATTTACAAATGCGTTTTGTGAAATCGTATGTAACTAGATACATTTGTCTTCTTGTTGCATTATGTAACAGTATGTGAAACTTTTTGAATATTATGAAGAATGTGTATATTTAAATATGGATTTAGTTGTATATTATGTTAAATATTTCATAAACTAGTTGTAAATGCAATTTGATTGAATTTAAATGTTGTTATAGGTACATTATATAAACTGAAAAACCCAAGAACCAGAACAAAAAAACCCAGAACTATGGTTCTGGTTCTTTTTGGTTCTCGATTCTTGGTTCTCGGATTGGGAAAAAAATTTTAGAACCAAACCTATTTCGGGTTGGTTCGGTTCCACCAGAAAACTGACTCATGCTCAGCCCTAAAAAACAGTGACTAACTTGAAATGTTTGTAAAACTTATGGGATTTTTAATAATGATAAACAATAAGATGACTGATTTACAGGAAAAACCAAGATTCTTAAAATTTTAATGAGGGCATTTTAGTAATTTGAAAACATAGTTTAAAATTTGAAATTACAGCATAGGTCTCCCATTTTTCCATTCTCCAGTCCCTTTCTTTCTTCTTTCTCATCTTAAATTCTGTTAACTTGTTTGCAAGAAACTGCCATGCTGGCTAGTGGTGGAGCGATTTCCTGTTGATGGTCGACGACGGCCATTGAAGATTTTTACTTAGTTTGATTCCTCTAATTCTCCTATTCAACCATTCATAAAAGGTATTACGTCAAAATCGCAATAGATTTATTAATAGATATGAAAGCAGGAAGAATGACAATATTGTCAGGACAAAGCTCAATACTTTTTGAGTTCAATTGTTAGATACACGCCATCTGTACTTTCAAGTACTTTATCCCTCTTTTACCCTTATTATTGGTCACGTGTAATCATCACACAGACAGTTAACACTAAATTTTTATAGACTATTGCACTACTTCAATACATGTGAACGTGAATAGAAATCTAATTCATTGAATTTTCAACAGTTAACAGTCAAATTCGGAGCCTGTCGCACTACCCCAATTAGTGGAAATGTGATTACAGACCTGATTCAGTGAATTTCCAATTTAATCCTTTTTTTTTTTTTACCCAGCATGATTTTTCAGCTCTGTTTTACAGAAATATCATAATAACTACTCCATTATCCACTACTTTAGTACCATTCTCCTCTTCCATATCAGTTACAGATACAACTCATAATAAATACATTTCTGTATTTCAAAAACCAGCAAAACAATTCACACAGAAATTGCAGCAGCAGAAGTTACCTCCAGATTTTATCAGAAACACTTCGTAGGTGCTGGATCTATTTGGCTCTGCGGTTCAAACATAACTGGGTAAGGCAGTGTTTAACATTAGTTAACCAATAAACAAACCACAATAATATCAATCTAGCAATAAACTTAATTTTTTGTCATCTTCATTGTAGGAATCAATTTCTGGGTTGGCAAAAGTATTATTCACTATTTAACCACAGCAGGTAACAATATGCTAACAATCATTTCAATGCTTAGTTATACTACATAGTTAACCTTATTTACTGGATTTATACACTACATACTTACTCCTAATTTTGCAAAGTGGACAGGAAAGTTTATCACCAGTGTCTCTCCCACCAAACTGTTTCAGTTTTACAAGTCTACACAACCAAGTTCCTCCTAACTGTTTATTCTTTGAAATCTAGAAAACTTCATGCTTGGTATAAATGCTTCTATCATCGTACAATATTTGTGTCATTTCTTGACTGCATATGTGTGATGTGAATCTTAGATCCTATGTTATGTTGTTTGTATGAATTACATAAACTTAGATGTGATGTCATGATGTTTCTATGAATAGCCAACACTTTCTATCCCAAACCGTGGAATGTGGTTCAGTTTCTTTCTCATTCTGTAAACCTTTCAAACAGTAGAAACTTAAAACAATCATCACTCAGTTTTTTCAACCTTTTTTTAACATTTCATGGTAACTTGCCCTTTTTCCTTGACTACCATTTTAATCGAACTCTACTGTCGTATTCCTTTTTCCTTTAAGAAAAAAACTTCCCTATATATTCTATTCTGATCTACCTGTTTCACAAATTGACATTCACTGTTAAACACTTTTTTACCGCAGAATGGAGGTGATTTCAATTCCTTTTATTCCTACCCTTGCCTACTTCTGCACCAAGTTAAGAATAGAACCCCCCAAGTATTCATTTATGCTAGAGAGATACATGTTTAGATACACAGTCGAGGTACAATTGAGGAAGCTGCCTGATGGGACCAACAGCATTGTTAAGGTGAATGGTTCAGTTTCTAGGAAGCTCGAATTTGCTAAGGAATCCGCAGCCCGGGCTGCCATATCCAGCCTTAAAGCTTTTTACAACTTTGATGTCGATGATATTAATCTTGATGCTGTTGTCAACATGAGGGAGAACCTAATGAAGGCTAATTTGGAGATAGATGAACTTGAGTACGAAATACAGCTGCGAGAGTATAACAATCACTGTACTAAGGCTTATTGGCTCGACCAAGTTCGTATGTTGGAGGCAGAGGTTGCTCTACTTAAGGCGCAGCTTGATGCAGTCATTTCGGGAAAGGGGAGTACACCAGTTGGTGTGGAGACGGATCCAGAGAAGGATAATGAAGTAGATTACTAAGTTTCTATACTTTGCCATGACTGTTTTCCTTGTTTTAACAGAATGTTTATTTCCATTTAAATTTAATTTCCCTTACCTTGTATTTCGGAAATATGTTTTGCGGCCCTAACTGTTACCCTTTCAAGTTCAATGTCATTCCTTTTTTCCTATGTAAGCAATAGCCAAACTGTCACATTTCTATAAACCATTGTTCCTAGTTTCACAAATTGAACCACATTTCACTCTTCCCAGTCACTTTGGTTTAGTAAGAACAATGACTAACAATTAAGCTATCTTTCGTTTGACTGACATGCTTCCCAATGTCTTCCTCATTATTTACTTATGATGCATAATTATTGATTTTAACAGGCAAACAATTTTAGCCATAAACATGTGATGTTTGGAGGAATTAGAATACGGATAACGTTAGAAGTACATATTATGTAATTCAAAGTTTATAGAGTCAATCGAAGAAAACAATTCAAAGTTTATAGAGTAAATCAAAAAAAACAATTGTTCTGAAGGACCTAGGCAGATATCTGAATCGAAATCTCCCTACGCTTAAAAGTTGTACAAAGATGGGTTAAAAACTTGGTTGAAACTATTGTTGGGACTACTTGGCCCAATTGGGGTTAAGAAATTATGTTGGGTATACTTAAACATAAATAAATGAGCCTCGGACAGAGTAATGGGGGAGGGCTACTTAGACTATTGGGCTTCAAAAAATTAGTTCGGATTGAGTGCAGGGTTAAATTCTGGGCCTACTTATACTATTGGGCTTAAAAAATCAAGTTCGGTCTACCAGAACAAACAGAAATAGGCTTCGACCTGATTACTGCTAAAGGGATAATGTATTAAGTGCAGGGCTAAAAAAAGTATTTTAAAAAATAAGGGGGGTAAAAAAGGAAAAAAAATTGTACCTGATAAACTTAAGTTTTCCAACTCCATCGCCTGGACACTACTTGCCGCCGCCTTTTCTTCATCCCACAAAGAAGCCCGTTCTTCCCCGTGACAATTTCTCCGGTCGAGGAAATTCGATGATCCAAATGGACAGAACAAAATCACAAAACAGAGCTTCTGTCAGTATTTCATTTGATTTCAAACCCGATTTTAAACAAAATCAAACTTTTTTTCAAAATTTGTTAACATAAACTTAGGGAACGGGGATATGTACCTCTAGATCTTCGATGCCTGATGCGATCTCCCAACGCTAAAAGAAAAACCATCCTCCAGATCTCCGATGGCCGATGCAGCTCGCCGGACAGATTCACCGACGCACCTTGTACCAGACTCACTACACAGAGACACACAGAGGGAGAGGGAGAGCGAGCTAGAGAAATAGATCGATACGAAGAGCTAGGCAGAGAGAGAGAGAGAGAGAGAAAAGAAGGAGAACAAGAAGCGGAGGCGGCAAAACGGCAGAATCTAGGGCAATTGTCTGCAAGTAGTAGTGCGTGCGACACCAGTTTTGGGCTAACATAGTGGCCCATTCGCCATCAAACCATTTGGGCTTCCTATATCTCTGTTCCCAGCCCAATATTTCTTCGAAAGTATGGGCCTTTTCCATTTTTCCTTATTTACGGACTAAATTGATTGTTTTTGAAGCTCAGTCCAGTTTTTTCCACTCGGACTGCATCCTGAAGGCCATCCTTGCCATTTTTCCAGTTTAATCCTGTTTTACATTTTGTTGTGGTTAAATACCTTTTCCGTCCCTAATTTTTAATCTTTACCATGTAAGTCACTAAATCTGACATGTGTTACGTTTTACTCCCCAAACTTAATTACTGCTTAATATTCTTCCTATTTGCTCTCGTACTCTCCAAACTTTGTTGTTGTTTTTTTATGTACAGTTTTATATAACAAAATAAATTAAACACATTTTTTTGTATTTCAATCATATCTTTTCAATATTCTTAATTGAGCTTTCTAACTTCAGTTTTTTAATTCAAAAGGTTTATCATGTAAAAAACTAATTTCACCCATCACTGTTAAAATTTAAAGTGAATTTTTGTAAATAAAGTTCCTGCCAATGTTACAAAATTGCAATTTGAGTTCATAATGTAAATTTTTTAGCTAATTCTTATTTAAAAAGGGAAAAAATGTCCATCACTTTTAAACATGTACAATGCTATTTTTTAATCATGACTACTCATTTTCATGTTAAGAACATATCATAAAAAAACTTAACTGCAAATTAAGTTAAATTAAAATTTAATTGACATTTATTGCAATGGTTAATGGTAAATTTATCAAAGCAAATTGCCTTCCAATATTAACATTGTTATATAATAAAACAAATGCATAGACATCTTCTTTGCCCTACCAACGTCCATAATTTAATTTTCAATTCCTTTTCACTTTATATATGTTATTTAATTTGTTTACTACAAACTCGAAATATGTATAACAAATTACTCTTATTATCATTAAATTATGTTCTTATCATGATTACTTTACATAAATTTTTTTGACAAACTTTTCTTTTGCAATGTGCAGTGCTAATTGTCAACCATGATTCGATTACCTACCGAGCTTATTGCTTTGATTCTCTCTAAGGTTTTAATTGATCAACCTCGAGAGTCTGCTAATTTAGCCGTTGTCCACCCCTCTTTCGCTTTAGCGTTCACTATCCCGCCCATTTTCACCACTCTAGATGTCTCATCTATCATCTGGGATTGGTCCCCCATTATGCCGTCTCCTATGTTCAATCAATTGAAGAATTTTGGCCATCTAATTGCTATTTTCCTTCATGGGGTTATGAGTTATTTCAAGTTTGGAGACTTCGATGAGGGACTTCACCACATTTATAATGCATCTCTACGTGGTATCCCTGTTGCAAAATATCTTTACGCTATCCTAGCTGGAGTTCGTGGCCAGTTATATATGAAAGAAAGCATTCAATATATCCAGAAAATTAAAGATTGAGAAGGAAGTTATTGGGGTAGGCGTATTAAGGCGCTTCAACATGAAGCAGATTACATAATTGGAACAATTATTCAAAGGTGGCCCAAGCAAAAGTGTCATGTATACATTGAAACCGTTGACCCACAATTTCTTCGTCGTAACTGTGGCATGTGTGTTTATTGCATCTTGACGACTCCCCGTCTCAATAATTGGACTGAGAGTTATTATGACATTGATGATGCAAGGTTATGTAATGAGCGTGTCGTAGATGATGAGCTTCGTTCTTTGCTTGTCATGTTGCATAGGTTTGACTAGATCTTTGCTTTCCCTTTACTGATGTTATATGTTTCTCATTTATGGATATTACTTCTGATATGGTACTTGATATTCATTTCCTAATTAAGTTGTTTGACTTTTGTCTTCTACATTAATTCCATTTCATTTATATATCTTTTTAATATGCATTATTTTGTTCATTACTCCAACTACTACTATAATTTAACGTTATAATAGGTCACTGATAGTAAAAATGACTTATATGACCTACATTTCATTATTATTTGTTAAGAACATGTATTCTCACGTTCGAAGATCCCTTCGAGTCCAGCAGCGTCGCCAACTTCGCCGTCAGCGTGACCCTGTTCCATCTCCATCTCCTTGTGCTCTTCTCATTGATCCATCACTTATACGAAATCAGACTTATCAAACTATTCTATCTGATGTTCTTCCACCACCTACACATCCTTTGTCTGATATAACAAACTTAATTCCACCAACCTATGGAATGCATCCTCCTGTGTTAAATATTCCACGCGATTCTCATACCGTTCCTGTCATACCTCTTTCATCAACAACCCATTGTACTCAAAGAACTTTTGAAGTTGGTGAGAGTTCTTCGACAATACCCCAATGCTCCAAGAGGCAGAGAAGAGTGTCCTCTGACTCTATACCTATACCGATGGTATCCTTACCAGATATATCAACAGCTATTGCTGGTATACTTCTAAATTGAGGTGCACATTTTTAGTTCCTTATATTCAATTATTTTCCCCGTACCACGCCTTCTATTATTAATTTATAATTCCTTTTCTCATAGACACCCCACCAGAATGTTCATCTTCCCAGCCTACTCATGAGAACCAATAGTTAGGAGGGACTGAGCATCAAAGTACGCTGTCTTACCTTCTTATACTTACCATACAACCATATATGTCTATCCAATTCTTTACATTTATTCTCATCCCAGGAACATGTTTCCAATACGAGGACCTAGGACACCCGACCTACATTTGTTCTCACTGTGGTGCCATATGTGGTATGAAGAGAGAAGCAATAAATCACAGAACATAACGAATCTTGAATTCTCTCTGTGTTGCTAGAAAGGGAAGGTTTCTATCCCTCATTCCCGTCCTCCACCCGAGTTTCTTCGTAGACTATTTGAGTACAGTGGAGATGAGCTGTCAAGGTACTTTAGGAGGCACATTCGCGAAATCAATTCTAGATTTTCTTTCACTTCAACGAGTGCATATGTTGATTCAAGCACACATGATGGGCAAGGACCACCGACTTTCAGGACTTCTAGTATAAACTACCATTGTATAGGCTCACTGTATCCAAACAATGGAGATTGTCCTCAATTTGCACAGCTTTATATGTATGATACGGAGAATGAAACATACAACCATATCATGAGTTTCGGTGATGGAAACTACACTGAGTATGATGAGACAATTATTAATGGCCTTATTCATTTATTTGATGAGCATAATTAGGTGGTTAGGTTCTTCCGTATGGCCAGAGACAGATTCACTGATACAACGTTGCCTCCTATAAGGATACGGCTCCTTAGCTCTCAAAATGAAGATCGTAGATATAATTTACCAACATCAAATGAGGTTGCCGGGCTTTTTGATGAGATTGATGAGGACTCGAGCAACCATCGGGATATACTGGTTTACCCGTGGAATTCAGAACCCCGTACTATAGATTTCTTTCACCCAAAACGTTGTGCCTTACACTTCCCATTATTCTTGGTGTACGGAAAGGACAGATACCATTTACAGATATATTATGTCACCTCCAATGGTGCCCTTGCTCCATCTGGGACAGTTACTCCGAGGGAGTTTTATGCCTTTCAGTTCCAGCAACGTCATTTCGTTGACTCTCTCATGCTTAAGGGTGGTCGATTGTTCTAGGAATATGCAGTTGATGCCTACTATGTCACCATCGAGTCACGTTTTAGATGGCTCAGGAAGCACAAAAATTGGTTTTGTCCAGAACTACTTTGTGGCCTACAAGATGTGGTGAATAGAGGTGACACAGATGCATCTTTATACGGAAAACGAACCATTCTACCATCTTCGTTTGTTGGTGATCCAAGGTACATGATTCAGAATTATCAAGATTGCATGGCATTATGTCGTGTCATGGGTTATCTTGATTTATTCATTACCTTCACCTGTAACCCAAAATGGCCTGAAATTGGCCAATTCCTTGATCTCATTCCGGGCCAACCTTCTGAGGATAAACCTGAGATCATTGAACGTGTTTTTATGATGAAACTTCAACAGTTTCGGAAAGATCTCATTAAGGGAAAACAGTTTAGATGTGTCATTGCAGGTAGTACACTTTTATTCACTTTTTAATATCCTCTGCCCTTACATGGATACGACATTTAAAATTATTGCTTACTGTAAATGTTTTGCCTTTAGACATCTGTACAGTTGAATTTCAAAAATGTGGTTTCCCTCATGCACACATAGCTTTGTTCCTCCACCCAGATGATAAACTAAACACTCCACAGAAGATCGACCGTTTTATATCTGCAGAGTTCCCTGATAAACAAAAAGACCTCGTTGGGTTTTCTGCTGTAGTTCGACACATGGTTCATGGGCCATACGGGGCAGCTAACCCTCGCTGCCCGTGCATGCTTAATAATACATGCTCAAAACATTACCCACGGTCATTTCAGAGTGAGACAACCATAAATCAGGATGGATTCCCTATATATAGACGGAGGAGAAATAACCATGTTGTAACTATTAAAGGGGTACCGTTGGATAACCGCTGGGTCATACCTCATAATTTGGACATGGTTGTTAAGTATGACTGTCATGTCAATGTGGAGTTGACAAACAAAGACATGTGCATTAAATACTTATGCAAATACATCTGCAAGGGACCAGATATGTCAACTGTTATCCTCGAACGTGGTCGAACAAGTCATGCAGGGACAAATACATCAAATGTTAATGATCATGATGAAATTAAGCAATACATGGATTGTAGATTTGTTTCTGCCTGTGAGGCCTGCTGGCGCATCTTTGGGTTTTTTATCCATGAACATCATCCTCCCGTTGAAAGTTTATCTTTCCATTTACCAGGTGAGCAGAACATTGTTTATGATGAGAGTAATGACCTTGAAGATGTTGTGCGTGCTCATGAAGAGAGTACGACAAAATTTGAGGCCTGGATGCATTGTAATTCACATGATGATCTTGCTAGAACATTGATGTATGTGCAATTCCCCGAACGGTTCGTCTGACTTAGGCAGACAAAAAAGTGGAAACGTTGTCAAAGGGGTCGTAGTGTTGGAAGATTATATTTTGTTCACCCCACAGCAAGAGAGAAATTTTACCTTCGTATGCTCTTGAATGTGGTTAATGGGCCATCATCATACGTACAAATTAGGACTGTTAATAAAGTTCAGTATGAAACTTTTAAAGATGCCTGTTCTGCTTTGGGTCTTTTAGAAGGTGATGGGGAATGACACCAGTGTATACGTGAAGCAGCACATTGGGCTTCTGGAAATCAACTAAGGGAGTTATTTGTCATTTTTTTTTACTATTCTACATCGTTGATGACCCATTGGACCTATGGACGTGAAATGTTCAGTTATTGTCAGAGGACATCTTGCATCGAGAAAGGAGGATGTCAAACAACTCAGAAATAATTATGACTGATGCTGAGCAGTAAAATTATGCACTTTATGAGATAGAACAAGCGCTTAATAGAGTTGGTTGAACATTACGGGAATTCAACCAAATGCCTTATCCTCAAATTGACCCTAGAATGATAGCCGACAATTCTTTACTTACCGAACAACTTAACCATGATAGATCTGTTTTGGCTATGGAACACGAGCAATTGGTAAGTCATCTAAATGATAGCCAGCGACATGTGTACTTGACACTGGTTAATGCCGTTGAGTCACGTACTGGAGGTTTCTTCTTTGTCCATGGTAGTGGAGGGACTGGTAAGACCTTTTTATGGCGCACAGTTATCTCGAAGCTACGATCTTCAGGGAAAATTGTTTTACCTGTTGCTTCTTCTAGAATAGTAGCACTGCTTTTATCGGGAGGAACCACAGCACATTCGTGGCTTAAGATACCCATTCCTACTAAGGATACATCCATATGAAACATCAAGCGATCAACACCATTGGCTCAGCTAATTTCCAATACAAGCATGCTGATTTGGGACGAAGCGCCCATGGCACACCGACACACATTTGAGGCTGTTGACCGTAGCTTTCGAGACATCATGACTGTGGGTGATCCTACTGCCATGAGTAAGGTCTTTGGGGTATACCGGTTGTTCTAGGAGGAGACTTTAGGCAAATTTTACCAGTTATTTCTCACGGTAGTTGCACTCATATTGTATGTTCATCGATCCTCTCATCGCTACTCTGGGCTCACTGCAATATCTTCACTCTTATTGAGAATATGAGACTGCAAAATTCTTCATCACCATTCGTCTCTTCATTTAATGACTGGATCATAAGAATGGGGGAAGGTTCACTTCCAGCACGGCGAATGTCTGAGGATGAAGAGGAACCTACCTGGATCGATATTCCTCACGATTTCTTAATTCCTTTATTTGAGGATCCAGTTGAGAGGGTGATTGAAGCTGAAATTATCACCGGTTTGAATTCAGGTTGTCGATTTTTCATACCTCGTGTGGAAATGGTCCCTTCTGATACTGACCTGCCATTCTTGTTCTGTAGGAGACAATTCCCACTTAAAGTGTGTTTCGCGATGACCATAAATAAAAGTCAGGGACAAACATTTAAGTCCGTTGGCCTGTATCTTCTACAGCCAGTTTTTACCCATGGTCAGCTTTATGTCGCTGCATTTCGTGTTACGTCTCCGTCAGGTTTTCGTGTCATGTTGGAAGGCGAAGACCCTTCTCGCTGTTCATCAACCCGCAACATTGTCTACCGCGAAGTTTTTCAACGTTTACATCAGTTCATCTCATAGGTTCTCTATGTATTTCCTTTCATTCTTGATGTCTCAATGAAGCAATATTTCCTCCTCATTTTATTAGTTGATCATAATCTACAATATTTGTATTATGTACTCCTTCCTTACTATTACTACATTTTCAGATGAGACCTCAGATCATATTTACCAGTCAATTAAGTCCATTGAGTTACAGGTGGACAATTAAGGTGCGTATAACTCGTATGTGGAATGCTATCGACATTAACAGTTATGAATCATTTGGGACAGCAATGATACTACTTGATGAGAGGGCATGTTACCTATTACTGTCTATATTCTTCTCCTTATAATAGTTTAAAAGCTTACCATTACCTTCAATTTTTTCAAATTCTCTAATTCTCACCTTCTACTGTCTTCCTATAATGTTAGAATAATCATATCCATGCGATGGCTCATAAGTCTATTGCTCCCATGTTCAACTCATTGCTCGAAGAAGGCAATGTATATCTGATTCACAATTTTAGCATTGATCGAGTTGACCGAGGGTATAGGCCCATGACAAATGAATATAGAATTCGCTTCTACGCGAATACACGGGTTACTCTGGTTTCCATAGTTGCACCTCAAATACCTCATCACAAGTTTAAGTTTGTGCCTTTCGATCAAATCCTGTCACGCTATCCAGCCAACCTGCAACTATGTGGTAAGTTTATGCCCTTTTTGTTTGTAAATTTGTTAACTTTGCATGTATGTTATACTAACCCTTAAATCATATTTCATGCATTTGTAGATGTTGTCGGAAAACTTACTCAACTGGGCCAACTGACAGATGCAAGAAGAAAAGATGGGGCTCTCACAAAACAACGAATAATTCAACTACTAAATTTAAGGTACCTCATCAAACTCCACCTACATTCATTTATTTCATTGACTTTGTCATGTAATTAATATGCATGCTCTTCTATAATATTTCAGTGGATCAAGTATGGAAATTATTTTTTGGGGAGATCAGGCATACTTACTCGATTATGACTCATTAAAGAACTCATCAACCCATACAATTCTTGTGGTCACTTCCACTTTTGTTAAAACATGTCTAGGTAAACTATTGAAATCACTCTACTCAAACTTTCAGTTACACATAGTACTTCATTCTTACTTCATTTGATACATGTACAGGGGACTATAATTTGTCTTCTACTTCGGGGACAAAAGTTTATGTTAATCTTGAAGTGAATGAAGTACGCGAATTCCTGCAATCGTAAGACCATTTTCTGTAATAACTTATTTCCAATTTAACATTACTAACTCTACATTCTTATTTGGCACAATTGAGTAATACTACTTATATAATCATTCTTCCATGTTAGACCATCAGTTGGACATTCTATTGTGGTTGAGTCTGCTCCTCCTGTACTACCACAGCACCCACATCCTTGGCTGCTTTATGGTCGTCGTAGGACCATAGCACAGATTAGGGAACTTTTATCCAGTGTCCCCCAGTCGATGAGTACAAATTTTCCAGTTACTTCACAGTCAAACTAACCACCACCTTTTTTATCACCATTTGACAAAATCTCCTTTACTATTCTTACAGGACAATACATACACATGTTGTGCAATGGTTTCTCAGGTCATAAGTGAACGTGGTCGGGCATATCAAGCATGCAAGAAATATTGTCGAAAGGTCGAACCAATTGGCCTAACATTTATTTGTCATATCTACAACATAGTAAACCGCACACCACCTTTACGGTAAATCGACATAATTACTCCAATCTCTTGCAATCATTTTTCCCAGAATTTGCCAATCTCTAACTATTTCAGTAATACTGTTTCACATAAATGTCATTCAGTTATAAAGCGATTATGAAGGTTTTTGATGCTGCTGATACTGCTTTCTTCACAATGCTTGACACTGTTGCTACAAAGTTCTTCGGTTGCTCAGCAACTTCTCTACAAACACTCTTTCAATCAGTTAATTCCCATATCTTTACCATCTTATTTGTTTCCCTATCATTTATACTTTACAATGCTAATACCAGGTTATATTTTCCCTTTTAACTTATCACACTTTGCATAGGACAATGGCCAAACAAGAGTTGAAGAAAAGTTCTAACAGTCCATCAATCGTGACCTCATTTTTTAAATTGAACTCACTTCTTTCAACTTCCAGAATAAGGATGCACCTTTGACTGTTAAACATTTTTACAGTACTGACCCCAAACAAGAAGAACTTGCCTTTAGGTTGAAGGAATGCCTTGTACGGTCATATTTTATTCCTCACACTCTGTACTTTACACACAAATCTGACCCATTCATTTTTCCACCTAACCACTCCATTCATTTACTAGGTACCCCGGCTATCAGCTGATCCTCCATTCTCCTGTTGGCCAAATCTTCCGCCACATAGAATTGCTACCTCATCGATGACAAGTCAACTCTTGCCAGGGTTTTTTTTTTAATTCATGAACGTTTCTTTAGTCATTCATTACAACACATATCACACTATTCTTTACTTATGATATTGCAGGCAAACCAGTCATTCAACCAATTCCCCTCTTCAAACGTCATCTTCTTAAACATTTTCTGCAACTGATGTTGAAGTAGCAGATATCTTGTATGTACAATATTCCTTTTCTGCTTCATCTTCTATGCCCCTAGTTCTCTCATTCTCTTTACTAAATGTTTGCACAGGCTGGACTTCCATAACAACCCACGTCCTATGAACCCTCAACATTCAGCATTCCCCTCCCACGCACAGTTACTTGCTACTCATGAACTGTAATCACAAATACTATTTTCATATATCTTACAATTTATTTTACCATCACTTTATTATTGAATACATGTTTACTTCTTCCCTCATCCTAATATGAACAGGTTATTTCTCCTTGAAGATTGTGACATTGCCATTGAGTTCCCAAACCCGAACTAGAATTTTAGTGTACGATCTCAGATATCAGAATGTCACAACTAATCTAATCTTCTAAGAGAATATTGACTTCCCCTCTTTTGCACATGATGTAATCTTCACATTACATTTTTTCTTGAAACTTAATGTTTAAATTCCTCTCTCTATATATAAATAAATGGACTGTACATTTTTATATGGCCTACTATCTCGTCCGTTATACGGGTTATGAAACTAGTTGTTGTAGATTAATACCTAAAGTTAGAAAACCTAAATTGTTTCTTTAGTATTTACATGTATAAAAGTTTTTGGATTTTTGTAGAGCATGTTATTGCAATTATATCTTTGTGAATTCTATCAACTACCTTCGCCGAATTTTTGGTTATCTAAGGTTATCCGCTAGACTAATGTATTTCTTAGTTTGCGACCCTGTACCCTGATGTGTTTACAAGCCGGTCACCGCATATTGATGTGCTCTCCGATGGTTTTTTTTTTGTTCCAGACTTCATACCTTTTAATGCCAATCAATCCCTCTTTTTTCCTATTTAAACTTTGGCAGACATATCAAATTTGCTACTAATATTTTGGGTTGGGAATGAGGACATCACTATAGTTTTTTTGGGCCCAATATCCTATTAATGTTTTTAAATAGATCAAATATGTCACTGAAGTTTTAAATTAAAAGTGGATATGCCACTGGTCATTAAAAGCTAACAGAAAATGTTAAAAAACTAACCAAAAACATTAAAAATAATAAGTTTTGAAATTTTAGGGTGATTATGCAAATTTTAACTAATTTTGAACACTTTTTATAATTAGACATTCTCTTTTTCTTTTGAATGCCGGCGAAGAGATTAGACAGCAAAAACAAAAGAAGAACGGGCGACGAGGCTAGGGTGTTGGTGACAGAAATAGCGACAAGGCTAAAGTGCTGATGGCGGAGATCAAATCCTCTTTCGACAAAAATCTCAAAGATCTTGATATTTTTTTAAAGATGTACATATAATAATCTCAAGATTTCAAAATATACTATTTTTACCATTTTATGTTATTTTCTAACAGGTAGTAGCATATTCAGCCCAGTTTAAAACATTAGTGAGAGATTGAGAAAAAAAACTATAATGTCATATCCGCTCTCTACGCAAAACAATAGTGACAAATTTAATATTTCTATCTTAAACTTTTCTAAAACCAATTTTTGAAAAGACACCAAATTTTTATAGATCCTAGCCAAACTGCTCAAATCTTGTCTTAAAAGTTCAACACCCTAACCTCTAACTTTGAAATTTTTAAATGTTTTTCCTCTATTTCTTTAGGTCTTAATTTATATGGATAAATGGGGCTGCGATCAAGAGCGATACGACATTGACGATGCAGGTGGGCTAACGTGCTTCCGCAGCAGCCGTAAGAGCTCCAATGAAACAAGCTTGTTGCTTTCCACATCGAGTGTTGGAGACTGGTTTTACATTAGCATTGAGTAATTTACAAAAGAACCTATTTTTTGTCATTTACGGTCACTATTTTCAGTGATGAATTTGGGATGCTGGTTTGATAGGAAAAATTATTTGTCTTGCTCTTAACCCAAAAAAGAAAAGGAACGAAGTGGCTCTCAAGTTCTTCAATTTGCATTTTTCTGCTGCTACTAACAGGCAGTGAAACCTAAAATTGATTTTTTATTTCAATGTATTTCTTAACATCAACTTTATGACGTCTGTTTTGTGATTTCGGTGAGCATATATAGTTGATATCATGATTACAACATGTACAAGCAATCATGTACACATGGTAATTCTGAATTCAGAAAGATGCTTTAGCATTGCCAAGGAGCACCGTACGTCTAAAAAAGTTGTTGCTTTTTGCAGTTTATTTATTGAGTAATTATTATTTTCTTTTCATTTCATACATGGAATAAAGCACTTAAACAAACCATTGAAGCAATATATTAGAGACATGATTTATTTGTTTATTGTATTTTAAGTTTTTCCACAATATATGATTTTTTTTATTTACTATGAGTAGGATGTTGTGTTTAGATCCTTTCTTTCCTCAATTTCTTATAGTCTTTCACCTAATCCTGTTAAAGAGTAGAAAGATTTTGAAGTGATTGGAACATTATACAAAAAGCTCATTAATTATAAAAAAAAAAAACACATGGTAAAGCTTCTATAGTAAACCTAACTTGAACGTTTAAAATATCTCTTTACTTTTCCTTTTTTTTTTTTGGTAATTTTACTTTTATAAGGACTCGCTTCTATGGTAAACCTTAATAAGTTTTGTCTCCACTTCCACCTTAGATAATAGTTGTAACATGTGTTTTCAGGCAACGTTCTTAATACCAAGATTTTTCATCCTGTGGAGTTCATTTGATTTCTATTTGAACAGTCATGCAGGAACTGAAACCAGCTTTATAGTCCCTAATAGATCTAAAACTCCGCTGCCCTGCTTGCAAAATGAATGTGAGAGAGAGGAGGTAATGAGCACATTAGAACAGCCAGAGAGCTGGATGATGATGGACTATACCCAAACCAATTGTCCCTTCCATTCCATGGAACAAATGGGTGTTAGACCACACAACAAACCAACTCTACTTCAATTTCATTTAGGTAAGTAAATCCGACTGATGTTATTAGTACCTTTTATTGTTTAGCTCAATTCATAGATTTTGTTAGCTTAATGCTGCTGAAAAAGCTTTATGGCCCTTATAATGCTGGTAAAAAGAATGGTGAGATGAGTCTTATAATTAAGTAAGCATCTTGTACCTGTTGTCCAGCTTGTTCTGTCATACTTTTAGTTCACCAACACAAAAAATGGAGATAGAAATAAAGGAAAATATTATAGGCCTTAATTCTTACTAAGAATGCTACAGGTCCCATAGCAATTTTTTTCTCAGCATTTGTAACAAAATATGAACAAAAATTCATGTAAAATTTTTATTAAAACTATGATTAATATAATGCAGTGTTATAGTTTCCAAGTAATATTTTTGGGAAAAAAAATAGCATCTATAATACTTGCAACTGGTCTTGACTTTCCAATTTGCCCCTGAAACAAATACAGTATAGAGTTGTTAGAATTTTCATTGTTGTGAATTTTATATGATGCACAAATAAACTGTGATAAATATAATGCAGTATTATATTTTTTCAAGAAGAAGATAGGATTTGTAAAACTTATAGCTGCTTTTCCCATTCTGATTTGCTTCTAAGATTTCTTTCTACTAATTCTTTGGTGGATTAGTAAAATACTGCATTGTACTTATCAAAAAATTCATGTATCACATAAATCACAAAACAATGAATTCACATAATATGCAACTTGAGTTGCCAAAGCATGAAAAGCCTCTTGTAATAGGTTATTTATATAGGCTATTAATGTGGGGTTTTTTTACTACTCAGTGAATACATATACTTTCCAATTATATACTAGAGCTGGTGAAATATAGAATCATGAAATTATTATTTATGAATTTATTTAAATTACAGAGGCCTTAAAATAGAATGATCTTTATTGTCAGGACTCAAGACCAAATTATCAGATTAATATCTATGAATTTAATTATTTAATATTTGCTTTAAATGGAATGGTCTTTACTAGTTTGGCTACTAATTGTCAGGAGCCTTGAGACTATGCACCTAGGTGTATAAGCACCTAATTAACACCGTTAGAATTTCGTTAGTTTTAAGTATAAATAGTAACTTTTACTTCTTAATATAAGTTGTATTTAATTAGTATAATTATGGAATGTATTAACCTTATTCAAATTTTTAGCTATGGGAAAATTTTAAATTTGAATTCATTTGAAAAGATAATAATAATGAAACAAATAAATATAATATGATAAATATGGTAATTATTTAAAAACAAGTTTATTTATTTAGTTTTTCGCATAACCAAAATATATTCCGATAGTAGCATACATTCAGATATTAGTTTCATACAATTGGTTGTCAGTTTAATACATAAACACCACCAGACAATACAAATAAAAAAATCAGTAAATCCAATACCCAAATCACGTATACAATATTTATACAAATCGAACTCAAATAATACATATCACACATTTTGAACGTGGGAGCATACATGACCACATGTGTTATCCTATTAGTCAGAAGTACTCACACAAAATAGTAGACATACAAATCGAACTTGGGATCATACATACCCACCACCAGATAATACATCAAGATTATGATAAACAATCTCAGAAGACAGAACAATACAAATCGTGACAAACAACACATGAATCCAACAAAAAATGTTTGAAATCTGGAATCGCACCTTTTGTCCTGCTCACAACCCACCGCAGGTATCGTCGTAGGCCACCGATCGGCAACGGAGAGCGAGAGTGAACGACGGAGCAGAGAGCGACGAAGCACTGGCAGATCGAAGCCAAGGCGGAGCACCGGTGGATCTAGCACGAGGTGAGCCAAGGCGGAAGATCAGGAAGCATACGACGAGCCTAGGAGGTCGGTCGGCAACGGAGAGTGAGAGCGAGCAGAGAGAGCGAGCGAGAGAGAGAGCGAGCGACGGAGGAGAAGAGCGACTGAGAGTGACGGAGAACGAGAACGAGCGAGAGTGAGAGAAAAAGATTACTGGTGGGAGAGAGAAAATTACGGGAATTAAATGGTAATTACTAAATTTACTAATTTATAAAAGGAAACTTAGTGATAATTATCACAAAAATTATGAATTTATCCTAATTGATTCAAGTTTCCTTTTAAATCTAAAGCTAACTGAACCCAAATGTCATCTAATAGGCGCACAAGCACCTAGGTGCATTTCAGAATTTGCCGATTGTCAGGGCTATTTTAATGGAATTAAACTAATTGTAATTGCCTTAAATGTTTTCCTTCAAAATTTGTGAAGCACAATCCGTGTAATGCCATTGATATAAATTGATAGTCTTTTGAATTTATACTTTGTAATTATGTAATTCCCTTGAATGCTAATCTGTTTGAATTTTGAATTTCTGTAATTAAATTAATGGTTTCCGGTTTTAAATTATTTTTTATTTTTTGGAATTTAATTGGGTATTAATTTTCTTTCCTACTTTAAAAAAATGCAGGTCAGGCTGTGAGTGATTCAAGGATTGTATGTTGAAATGCATATTCTCAAATTAGATGGACTGTAAATGAACTGTAATTTGGCTTATGTGTACTATTGTATATAGCAACAGAAAAAAAAAATTGAATTTTATCATCAATTCTGGCTGTGATTTACTTTTGATTCCATTATAATTAGAAAAAAGTCCTTAATTTTGGGTGTAATTTGAATTTAAATTTCCAGTAGAGAAGTTAGCACTGTTTAGTTCTAGAGAATTTTTTAAAATTTAGAAAATAACAAAAAAATTGGTTGGTTAACTCATTTTTATTTTCGGTTTTCTTAGGAAATAGTTTTCCATGATTTGGAAAACAATAATTTGTTGTTTCCTAGTTCCCAATTATCTCTCGCGCTGTGCTTCTGTGACCACCTTTCACAAACTTCTTGCCCGACTCTCTCTCACTCGACCAACCTCCCCTTGCTGCCGCCGTTGAACAACATCTCCCTTGCCGTCGCCACCGACCAACCTCCCGGCTGCTGCCGGCCAACCAGTGCAGTGGAAATCCTCCGCCTCCCGACCAGCCTCTTGTGCTCTCGGCTTCTTTTTGACAGATCCCTATATCCCCAACTCTCTCATTCGATTAAGGCAACTAAGCTGGCCTCGAGGTATGAATCGACCCTTCACAAGCAACAGCAGCAGCATCGGAGCTGTTGGATAACGGAATCGGCGGCAAGTGTCACCCGTTTGGGAATGACGGAGATGGTGGTGCAGATGTAAGGTTTAGAAAAGATGCGATCCGAAGAGACAGAGAGCACAAAAATTCGGGCAGGATTTGGCATTTTCCGTTTTTCACTTTTGGAGCTGATTGACTTGGGAAAATGTGCACTTATGCTCCCCAAACTTTCTTTTAACATTCGACTAAGGCACTGAGCTTTTTTGAATGCAGTGTGTGTATATATAATCATATTTAATAATTTTAAAACAACTAAACATGTTTTCTGAAAAATATTTTAAAAAATTATACATAGAAAATAAAAATAGATAATATAAAATAAAAATAAAAATTATTTTCTGCATTCAAACGCAATCTAAGGTGTGTTTAGTTTTAGAAAAAATTTCAATTTTTTCAGAAAATTTTTTAAAAATTAAAAAATAAAAAAAAAATGTGTTTAGTTCACTAATTTTTATCTTCATTTTCTAGGAAAATTTATTAAGAATTAGAAAAGTTTCTTTTTGTTGTTTACATTTTTAAAAAATCAGAAAACACGGTTTTCACTTAACTAAAAACTTTCGATCGATCTTCGAGGCTTTTGGCAGTCGGCACCCGTCTCTCATTCGACCAAGCCTCTCAGCCATGGCATCTCCGGTCTGATTCCTCGTCGTCTGATGCGTCCCTCACTTCACTTATTCCAATTTATCAACAATTTGTTTCGCCCTTTCTCAATCATCATTTGATTCGTAGGTTTGTTCATCTGATCTCACATCCTTTCAATCTGTCTCTATTTTTGCTTGGGTTCATTCATCTGATTCGTCTGGGTTCTTCCTTGAATGGGTATGTTTGCTTGCAATCATCTTGTGGGTCTATTTGTTTCTAATGGTCCAATCCTTCCATCGTAGATTGAAGCTACCCAAGCTTGTGTCTGGGCTGCGTGATCTCTAGGTTTCTAGCTTCACCAGTGTCGCCACCGAGAGTCATCCCCACCATTTGAAGGCCTTTGGTAGTTTCGCAAGTAAGCCTTGCACCTTTTCTCTATATTGAGACAATGAGCTGCTAACACACTTCTTGGGTTTTTTTGTTTGTTTTATCTTTTTGGATACTAATTATCATCATCATGTGTCAATTATTCTGGAAAATGTACTTGCTTCATGACCGAATTAGAAGCTTGGTTTGACAGCGATAATAAACCAGACATATACCATTGATTATGTGTTTACATTTGTTGTGGCTGGCTTTGATGCTCGAGTTTACGAAGCATTTGACCGAGTATATCACCATTTTCGTTAGTCGGCTCTCTTGGTCTTGCTATTGTGTTTGCAATCTCGTGTGGATGGATTTCTTATTATAAGCTTTTAACTGCTAATGCTATTGCCATCCCAGGGAATCTTCTTATGACTTGCAAGAGAAATGATTATATATGTTCCCCTATCTATACATCCTGATGGTTTTGAGCATATAGTTTAGACTTTTAGTGTCTTATGTAATTCAAATATGGGGTATTCGGTCACCCAAGAAGGGTAGCCAAGGAGAGTGATTCCTATACATAGGAATAGGGTCGAATAAATCACACCTTAGTCAAGTTGTTTAAGCTTCAATTTCCAGTTGGCATTGAAGGAATTAGATTTCAAATTTGAGTTTGAAACCAATTCTACTAATGATTAAGTCCTTGTTAGTTTTGATCTTAGGCTATGGTAACAGGCTTTAGTTTCTATGGTCTATTTAATTAAAAATGTTTTGTTCTGACTAGAAGTTTGGGGCCACTTGGTTAAGCTTGAAGCTCAAATCAGAAGTTCCTGTACATAGATCACATTGAGCATGAGAAGTTACAGCCCCTAAAATCCTGTTATGGGTCCTGTTAAACAACAATATTAGAAATTATGTCACAATTCATGTATCTGCCTTCTGGCTCTGTAGATTTTTGTGACAATAGCACTTGATGTCTAGTTTCCACTAGATTTTACAGAATGTAATTTGGATTTCTGTGCGATTTTATAAAATTTGTGTACTGAATGCCTGTTTGTCTAAAACTGAGTCTTGACATCTGTTCAACCAGCCATGTTATGAAATTCAGATCAACATTTTTCTTATGCCATCCATGTCTTTGTTTTCTTGAGTTCTTCTTCAGTTTAAGTTTAGTTTGTTCCTTAGGTAGTGATGAAGGGACCAAAGCAAAATATTTGCATTTTAGGACCTGTTATGTTTCTTTTACTTGTTCCTCATTTCCCATTCATTTTGTGTACATGTTTGTTTAAATCAGTTCTTAACTCCTCCATTTGTGGTTTTGAGTTTTTGTCGAATCTTTAATTGCTCTACTAGAGAACTACTATTTTCCTGAATATACCTGTAATTGCTTTGATCTGCTTTTGGAACTCTAGCTTGGTTACATGTAGGATATACTTTGTTTTAGGAACTTCTGATCCACTCTGATTTTCTTTGACCTTTAATTGCTCTATTGGAGGACTACTGTTTTCCCAAATATCAGGATCATATTTGTTTTTTGTTTTATACTGCTGCATTTGCCAATTTAATCATAATTCCTGAAATTCTAGAAATTCACATATAGGACTGATTGAGTTGCTCTGGTGACCTAACTTTCCCATTTTAGTTTACTTCAAGGAAACACTTATTAGGATTTTTTGGAGCAAAACTTTTAGCTTCAGAATAGTGCTAGATAATTAGGTGCTTTAACATGGTTAGTTATTACTTACATGCCTATATCCTAGTTGAATTTTCCTATTCTATTCATTTTCTTTTCTCATCTAGTTTTGTTGCCAACTCATTCTGTTATTGACTTCTGGCTGAATTTGTAGAGATGGCTGAAAGCATCAAAGAGGAGATGATAAGAAGTAGTGGCCTGAGAAAAATTAATTCGCCTTCCTTCAACTTTTTTACAAGAGAGTTGTCAATCACCTAGAAAAGGCTCTTGTTTTTAAGCCAAGTGATTGGGAAGCCATGAACAAGGACATGTTTGTGACTACTAGAGTGAGTTATGGTGGTGACAAGCTGAAAGCAAAATATCATCGACTTCGGATTAAAACTCATTAGTTCACACAGCTGCTGGAACACATCGGAGTCACTTGGGATGCTGATTCCAACATTATGCATGCTTCAGAGGAACTATGGCAACATTTTTTCAAGGTATACTGTCTTATATGCTCTTTATTTCTTCAATATGAAATAACCTGGAGCTAACAGTACAGGTACCTGATGTTTGTTCTATTTTTCTTGTTTATGTTGTTGTATTAGCTGTTAACTATTGAATATATAACTTCTTGCTGGTTTTGGTAAAAGTATAGCGTATGGGAAGAGTACATTGTTTGTATTGGTAGCTTGTTGTTGTGAGCTGAAGTGTACATCTGTAGTGAAATTCCCGCTCTGCAAAGACAGCGGAGGAAGTTGCGTGTGAAAGACTGATGAACTTTTTCTTTTTCTTTTTCTTTTTTTTGCTGGCTTAAAAAACTGATGGACTTTTTCATCTTCAAGACTGTTTTCGATCTGCCTGTTAATAATAATACATTCCTCTTTTGTCCAACTTTTATTAACCAGGTCCTTTTTATAGTAATAAACTGACTACTTTTATTAACCAGGTCCTTTTTATTTTAGGTAAGTTGGACTTGGTTCTCCTATTCAATTAACATCTTTTAAGGACTTGTGACTTGTTAATGGCTGCATTTTTCAGTTAGGATGGTGATATCATTTATGAAAATGCATTTTAGAGCCAAATTGCACTGTACTTTCATTTACTGATGCATTGGGAACCAAGGGACTTACTTGTAATTGCAATGACATTAATTTATAAATAATTATGTTATTCAAGGTATTTTTTCTGTTGCTCCTTACTATTTTGTTTATTGGTCTTTTTTTCTCTATTGCAGCACTCAATAGTTTGTTGAGTGTTTGTTGAAAAGAAAAAACATAAATGAGGATGTTAGAGTGTGATAGTCTGTTAATGACCAAAAGTACATTGCTAAGCCGATGAATGACATTTTTATGATTGAGTGCTTATATCGGTTTTGAAGAGTGAATTGTGAGAAATTCATGAGAATCCTGAAGATTTAGTAGGATCCCGGAGATATGAAAGTTATAGAGGGAATCGTGGAGAATCACCCAAAACCGTTTTAGAGTTTGATCCACTTGCAATTGTTGGAGGATGTACTTATAAGGGTGTGATCTTGGATTGTGGGGCGATTTTTCGATGACACATACATTATTCTGGTCTGGAAGAGACCCTTGTCACCCTAATATAAGGCTGCCTGCTTGGAGGGCCTATATGTATTGGTAGGAGTGGACCTTTACTTCAGCCCAACGTGCCAAGTAACACCATTACCGCTCTTGACTTGCACAACATGTTGGGATTTAACTTGAATCCAATATGGTATCAAATTGAGAATTAATAATACATGCGATACAACTTTGAGTTTATGCGATACACCTTTGAGTTTTCTTTTCTGGTATCACTATATTATAATTCTATTATTAGTAGAGGACCAAACCAACTCCTTTCACTTCAAGAGGTTTGTAAAATAGATTTTTATTTAAAGGATGACAATTAATTCCTTGCTTAATTTCTCTCAATCCATCAATTTTTTCCCTTTAACTTACAAGAAAAAAAACATTATTATCAGTAGGGATGAAAATGAGTCGGATCAAATATGGGTTCTGCCCTTTCGACTGCCTGCACCCGTGGATTGTTCTTTACCCACAAATTTACAGGTATCCCCTCAATGGGGCAGATTTTGCACCCTTCACTTTGGTATCAAGTGAAACTTGCTTTTGATTTCAGTGCTTGTCTAGCCAAAGCTTGGATTCTCCACATTTTTAGCCTTGGTATTATTGAAATAAACAAACTGAACTTATATTTATAATAAAAGCATAAGCTACACTTGAAGCCACTGCTAGAATACAAGTAAAAGACCTCTTTTGGGGGAGCTTCGGACGCCATCTTACATGCTTTTAAAATTGTCCTCTCTTCATCAACTCCGCGATCTTCTTGGAAATACAGTAGGAAGTAGACTGAATAGTGATCATGGGATTAACACCAATGGCACTTGGCAGCACGCTTGCATCGCACACAAACAATCCTTCAGCTTCCCAGCTCTCACCATTCTCATCCACTGCACCATCTTCTTCCCTCACTGCCATCCTGCAGCTCCCAATCTGATGTGCCGACACATACGTCGTCCACTTTTCACCCCTCGTGCGCATCCCCCCTACTGCCGCAACATCATCCAGAAACTCCTCCAGACTCTCCTCCTTAATGCCTTCACATTTCAGCCTTTGCCCATCACTTCTAAAAGTTCCCACTTCAACTGCTCCAGCCGCAACCAGAATCCTCAGGACCTGCCTCAACCCCAACTTCAGATTCTCTTTATCAATCTCGTCCAGCTTGTACTTGATCCTTCCCTCCTCTCGAACTTCCCCAGATCCAAAATCTCTTAGCAATGCAAAAGGCAGAGCAGTTCTTGAGTACTTCGACATTCTCTCCTTTATGTCCTTCCCTGATGTCCATGGCAGCATTGACGCAAATGAGGCAGGCCCAAGAGCAGCAGTTTCTATCAAAGCGCAGAATTTGGACTCCTCTGTGAAAACCTTGTGAAGCGTGGTGATGATTCCTCCTTCATAGTTTCTTCCATTGATTCCCGTTTCCTCTTCAGGGAAGTGCCCCCATGCCACAAGGACTGGATGCAGATGGAGGTTCCTCCCTATATTTGAGTTTTCCAAGCCACTGCGGACCAGCAAGGGAGGTGTTAGGAGGGAGCCACAAGCTGAGACTGTTACTCTGGCCTCAAATTGCAGCTTCTTCGTTATGTTTTTGTTCAATGCTGTTGCCGTGACCCCCAAGCATCGCCTTCTTCTCCTTCCATTAGTATTATCTGCAAACAGAAAATTGTCCGCTTTGCAACCAGTTACAATTACTGCTCCAAAATTCACAGCATCGGCTAGCCAAGTAGAATCAGTCCCTTTCTTGTCTCCTGTTCTACAGCCATAGCAGCAGGAGCCGCAGTAGTGATCCTGAGAGGAATTTCTTGCTACAGAATCAGCCTTTAGGCCAAGGCACTCGCACCCTTTCCGAAGAACTTGGTTTTGGAATCCTTCCTCCGTGCAGTTCTGTGTAACTCCAATCCTCTCGCACACAGCATCCATGGCAAACTGGTATTCCGAGCTGCCAAAAAGTTTGATTTTGTGATCTTCCGACCACTCTTGGAGTATATTATCTGGTGTCCTGATTGATGCAGACCAGTTGATGGCAGAACCCCCTCCAACCGTTGATCCGGCCTGAAGGATAATTTTCCCATCAAGTGTTGTCAGAAAACCCTTGGACTCAAAAAGCTCAGCCATGGAAGGACCTTCCAGAGAAGAATAGTCTTCAGGCACAAAGTAGTTTCCCTTCTCAAGAACAACCAGTTTCAGGCCGGAGCTTGCCAGAACTGCGGCGGCAACACCTCCACCGCAGCCAGAACCGACAACTACCACGTCGCATTTGATCTTGTAAACGTTGTTTTGGCGATCTTCAGTCGCCTGAAGACCCTTATCAGCGAGTGATTGAAGCAGAGTTGTTTCGCTTTCGTACAGTGTTTCTACCACACCCTTTTCAAGAGGCCTCTCTGGACGATACGTAGTTCCCCTCCTGGTGTCCACTTTGTATCCTATTGCTTTCCATGTCGGATTCTCAGAGTTTTCGTTGGTCTGCGGTTATATACAGCGAAAAGAGAAGACAGATGTTAGTGTGGAAGTAACCAGTTTCTTTCTTTTCTTTCTTTCTTTGTTTTTTTTAAAAGAAGAATCTCTCATCTATCCTACGTAGATCTTGAAGAATCTCCATTTTACAATTAAATCATAGCGTGGAAACATATAAAATTTGATGATATCAGTGAAATTTTAGTTACACACACACATGCGACATTTACATGCTATATTTTTTTTCTGTATCGACAAATATAACTTTATGCATATGGTACGGATAATTTCATCTTGATAAACTTTAATGTGTACCAACAAAGAAAAAGAAAACTTTTGCTCTTATACAATAAGGTAGGATTATTTACAAAAGACAAGAAAGAAAGTGGCTATCGATGGAGGGTCGATGTATAGACTGAGACTGGAGAGGGAGGAGTAGCTAGAGATGTGTGTCCAACCAACCAACCAAGCACTGAGGACCATATTGCCTTCCAGGAAACAGTATTATAGTAGAACCTTTTGTGCGAAGGATGGTGATGAATCAATTTTTGTTACTAAGTCTACCACTACCTAATTTTAAGTTTTTATTAAATTCAAGTGTTATTTGGTAGTAGATGACTGACATATAGGACTATCCCTTAGGACAAAAAAAAAAAAAAGTACCCATCTGTTAGGCTAAAAAATGAGCGAGACGTCTACTTTTCTCTTAAAAAACAAAGAAAATTAAGACAGTAGGGTAGCTTGAAGAAGATGTTAAAGAAAGACAAACTAGCCCAGAAAAGTCCATTTTAGCAGCATAGCTGACAGAATCTCCCATTTCCTCCCAGCCTCTCATTATCCCGACCATATCAAATACCAATAATAAGGTAGGAATGATTCCAACTAAATGAAAACAATAGCTTCAACAATGAAGAAAACCCAAAAAAGAAAAAGCTTCTGATGAAGAAAACCCAAAAAAAGCTTCTAACTTACCCTGGAGAAGAAGACGAACAAGCAGAAAGTTTTGACCATGGCAAAGAGAATTCTGAGTGGCAGAAAGTAGCCACTCTGTTTCGACCACATCCCCAGGATTTTCTCTCTTCTCTCCACAGGAATTTCTGAGAAGTTGTGAAGGAAAGGCCACTTCCAGTCAAAGCAGAGCCACCCACAGAGCAGTAATGTCCCCAGCCTGAAGCACAGAAGCCTCAGAGCTAGCCCAACAACTAGCAAAGCTTCAGGTTGAGACTTACTCACCAACGCCTCCGCCACCTGTGGAAATTAATACCACTTTTTTCTAAAAGAATTCCAAGAACATATTACAGACGCAACAATCTGATAAAAACGCATGCTTACTTCGTGAGGAATAGGAGGGTGGGAGGCAGATGAAGCGTAGAAGGAGCCATGAGTCTTGTCTGTGGAGTCGGAAGGGATGGGAGGGATAAGAGCTTCGCAGATTGCGGTGAGGGATTGCATCTGAGGGGAGGAGAAGCCATGTGTGAAGCTGCTCTGTTTCTTGCCTCCTCTGAGCAGAGGGTGGCAGCTTCTCTCCTTTTCAATTTCACCCATTAACTGCTCTGCAAGTTCAGTTCAGTTTTACTGCTACTAATATTAATTGATCTCCTTCTGAGTTCTGTCTGGTGAACTCATTAAGTGTTGCGCCTATTAATTTCACCAACCCTGTCATATAAATACGCGTCTAGGTTTTGTCGGGGCTATGGAACCGGGTTTCTATGGGTAAATTCGGGTTGAATTTCGGGCCCACCACATTTGTTTGTTCGCAGAGAAAATATTTCAAACTATCTCAGCCCCGTCTGCAGACTGCAGTTACCGATGTCCCTTGCAAGCGAGGTAATAATAGCCACGAATTCATAACCGGGGAGAGCTGTTTGGCTCCTTTTTTTTTTTTATATGGAATCAAATTAATTTGAAATAGGATCGGTTTCAAAAAATTTTTACCCAGTCCAAAAATTAAGAATTGAAAGAATCAAAATCATAGTTTTGGATTTTTTAGTTCTGATTCTCAAGTTTTTTGTATTATGTAATATGCCTATAACAACATTTAAAGGAAAAATTACAAAAACTCCCATGTGGCTTGGTTTAATCTACAATTTGCTCTATCTATTTTGAGTAATTTACACTTTGCCCTTTATATTTTTTACACTACGTAATAATAACTTCTGAAACTGTATTTAAACTATATGATAATAATGTTATAGTAATTTCAAGATTTTTGATATTTTTTTCACAACCAACCGACCTTGAAAAAATACTGATATATAATTACAGGTGGGAAAGTACATTTATGGGAAGGAAAAACTGATAGTTTAAAATGTCTATTAACTATAAAAAAATATTGGATAGATTGAAATTACTGAAAGATAATTATCGTATAGTTTAAATACAGTTTCAAAAGTTGTTATCTAGCAGTGTAAAAAAATAGATGGCAAAGTGTAGGTTTCTCAAAATAGAGGGGGCAAACTGTAGAATAGACCAAACCACAAGGGGGTTTTTGTAACTTTTCCACATTTAAATTCAATTAAATTTCATTCACAACTAGTTTATGAAATATTGAACATAATACACAACTAAATCCATATTTAAATACACACGTTTTTAATAATATTTAAAGAGTTTTACATGTTATATAATGCAACAAGAATGCAAAAGTATTTAGTTGCATGCGATTTTACAAAATGCCTTTACAAATTCTGGAAGATCATTGATAAGATATTTTATATTTATCTATACAAAGAAAATAATATTGAATATGATACATATCCGCTTGCTATTTAAACCAAACCAACTATTATGTCATTGTAATTTCTTACAATATGAAAATATAAACAATTTCCTATCACATGTTTCAATTTAGATTCAAGATTAGGAATATTAGTTTTAAAGTTTAATGTAAAAGACTAAAACACCCTTACAATTCTTTATTTTTTCAATACATAAATGTATAGATAATTCAATAATATCATAACTTCGGTTCAGTTCCACCTCGGGTTAGTTCCATGTGGAACCAGAACTAACCCAAAAACTGTAGGTTCTTACATATGTGGAACCAACCTGCGAACTATGGTCAATTTTTACCCAACTTAACCTAACCCAATAGAGGGTGATTTGGGTTGGATTTCAGTTTTACCCAACCCATGCTCACCCTTAACCTAAAGCGCGTTAAGCAAAAAGAAAAAATCAGAAAAATAAAGGTTTAAATGCACCATTAGTCTTCCAACTTTGCCAACTCGCACAGGTTTGTTCCTCAACTTTGCCTCAGTGTGACTTAATCATCAAACTTTGCAAAATCATGAGACTTAGTCCTCAAATTTTTTAGATGGTGCGACTTAGTCCCTTAGCCATCAAAATAAACTATAACTTTAAGTCCTAACTTCCAATCTTTCAGCAAAATGACCCTTCTATTTAGAAACTTCTATTATCACCAAACTTGTGAGTTAATAAATTTTACTAAATTGTTAAATACATAATTAACTAATTAAATAAATTATAAAATGATAATTCAAAAAATTATATACAATAATTTAATTTAATTTAATTATTTAATAATTTTTATTTTTCTTATTTTTAAAAAACTACTTTGGTTGACTTATTGAAAAAATATATATTTTTTACGCACTCTACTATTATGTTGATCAATTATTTTTTTCTAAATATTTTTTCTCACCTTTTGATACAAAATATGCAACATTAGAGATTTATGAATTTAGAGATCATTCTTGAGAGTTTTGCTTTAAGTAGATTTAGTTTTCAAACAATTTTCCAAATTAATATTTTTGCTATTAATATTTTGTGAGTATGTCACATCTTCTTGAAACTAACTCATCCCTTGCAATTCTCATGCTAATGAAGATGGTATGTACTATAACTTCCTTGGTTTTTTATCATTTGTTTCTAAAGACAAATTTGGGGAAAAATACAAAAAAAAAAAATCTGACCATTAACTTTTGGATGATTTATATTCTATACCTTTTTTATTTCTTCAATTTATTACATATTAATGGCCTTTTATGTTTAATTTGAATCTTTTTTTCAAATATAAATACTAGTTGGAATCTATCAAAAGAAAAAAAAAATTAGTCAATATTTTAATTAATTGGTTAAATTAATTTTTTTAATTTTCCCCAAATCCTCTACTCTTATTTATATCTAGCCAGAGTTGATAACAAATGATAGTACATGCCATCTTCATTAGTTTTTCTTTCCCCAAATTTTTCTTCATAAACAAATGATAAAAAGCCAAGGAAGTTATAGCACACACCATCTTTATTAGCATGAGAATTGTGAGGGATGAATTAGTTTCAATATGATGTGGTTTACGAATTCTAAATCTTAAAATATTAATACAACAAAGATTAATTTGAAAATTTTTTTGAAAAATAAATCTACTTAAAGAAAAACTCCTATAAAATGATCTCTAAATTCATAAGTCCTTAATGTTGCATATTCTGTACAAAAAAATGAGAAAAAATATTTATAAAAAATAATTGATCAACATAATTGTGGAGTGCATAAAAATATATTTTTTCTTTCCAATAAGCTAACCAAAGTAGTTTTTAAAAAATAAGTAAAAATAAATTATTAAATAATTAGAAATTTCTCAAATTGTTGTATATAATTTTTTGAATCATCATTTTGTAAATTAATCAATTAATTAATTATATATTTAAAAATTTAATAAAGTTTACTAATTCATGAGTTTGGTGATGATGGAAGTTCTTAAATGGGTAAAATCCACCGGGGGTCACCTAGCTTATTTTTTTGTCCTAAACGGGTACCTTACCTTCAAATTGTCCTACCGAGGTACCTTAACTCTTATCGCGTGTCCTATCTGGGTACTTTCCGTTGATTCCATCGTTAAGTCTCACGGAAATTGCTGACGTGGCATTAATTAATGCTACAATAAACGTAAAATAATAACTTTGGACCCTAAACTTTTCGAATAACTAATTCTAACCCTTAAACTTCCACCAAAATCATTTTAGCCACCGTCAACCTCTTCCTCTGTCGCCCACCATCCCAGCCGCCCTCGACCTCTATGTCGTCCTCCCCGTCCTCCGCAGTATCCTCCGATTTGTCCTCCGCAACTTTCGACAATTCATACTCGGAGCAATTCATACTCGGAGATAACAGAGAGCAAAATACCTGATAACTCCCGAGAACAATGTAAGAGCGATAGACGAGGCAGTCGCGCTCGACGGCGTCCTCCGGCGACAGATTGGGGAGGTCGCTGCTGTTGATGGCGGCTTGATATGCGCTGAGGTAGAAGTTGTTCCTTAGGCTGAACAAGTAATCCAAGACCAGGTGGGTCAGTCGGGTCTGGGTTTGGAAATCAGGGTCTCCGAGCGAGAATTACTTAAGGCCGTCGCCGATGTCCCGCCGGTGTTATTCTCCCACGCCGCTAGTGAATTGGGCCCCCGGGTCAACCAATTCTGCTCAAGCTCGTCTTCGGAGGAATCCGTTGTCGTCGCCGCCAGTCCCCCGAAGCCGTTGCCTTTTGCGACCCGCCCCGCTTGTTACTCTTCTTCCTTCTCCTCCGCTCCATCCTGCGAAGTTTCAGAATCTGAGAGCTGCTTGTCAGCTCAGAACACTAGCAATCCCCAATTTTCCTCCCAGGAGGAGCGGGATCTGTTCAAAGGCCTTAGGAGCACGGACTTTTACGAGCAAGAACAAGCTGTGATTTCACTGAGGAAAGTCACTAGAATGAAAGAAGAGGCTAGGGTTTTACTCTGTAATTCCCAACTGCTCTTGGCCATCAAATCACTGATCGAGTCACGATACGGCGTCCTCCAGACGAACGCAATCGCTTCCCTGGTGAACGTTTCGCTCGACAAATCGAACAAGGTGATGATCTTACGGTCAGGACTCGTTCCAGCCTTGATTAACGTGTTGAAGTCCGGATCTGGCGAGGCACGGGAGCACGCCGCTGGAGCTCTCTTCAGCCCGGCATTAGACAACGAGAACAAGATGGCGATCGGCAAAGGGAGGACGATGAGGATGAATTGGAGGACGGGGAAAACACTGCAGAAGATGAATCAAAAGCTGCGGAGGACAAATTGGAGGATGCTGCGGAGGACGGGGAGGACGACGTAGAGGTCGAAGGCAGCTGGGATGGTGGGTGACAAAGGAAGAGGTTGACGGTGGTTAAAATAATTTTGGTGGAAATTTAAGGGTTAGAATTAGTTATTAGAAAAGTTTAGGGTCCAAAGTTATTATTTTACGTTTATTGTAGCATTAATTAATGTCACGTCAGCAATTTCCGTGAGACTTAACGATGGAATCAACGGAAAGTACCCAGATAGGACACGCGATAAGAGTTAAGGTACCTCGGTAGGACAATTTAAAGGTAAGGTACCCGTTTAGGACAAAAAAATAAGCTAGGTGACCCCCGGTGGATTTTACCCGTTCTTAAATAGAAGGGCCATTTTGCTGAAATATTAAAAGTTAGGGCTTAAACTTGTTGTTTATCCTGATGGCTGAAGGACTAAGTCTCACCATTTAAAAAGTTTCAGGACTAAGTTGTATGATTTTGCAAAGTTTGAAGACTAAGTCATACTGAGTCAAAATTAAGGGACCAACTCGTACGAGTCGGCAAAGTTGGAGGACTAATGATCTATTTAGGCCAAAAATAAAATACCATGACACACTGATACGAGCCAAATTCGATATTAGTCATAAAAGATAAATAAAAATTACTCACTTCCTCCCATATCCTTCTAAAATATTTGACATTTTTAAGTAGTGTGACTTTAATTATTCTTGTTATTATTTGTTATTAAAAATTATTAAAAAATATATTTAAAAATTATAGGTCATTATTTATCATTTATATATAAAAATTTTTTATTTATATATTAAAATATTAAAAATAAAAAATTATAAATTAATTATTGAATAGTAAATATTATAAAAAAACTTGCAATGACAAGAGTAATAATCTGCAAACATGACGAATTTATTTACTATTTAGTATTTTATTCAGAATCAATGTTGGAAGTTAATGGGTATAAGAAAATATGAGCCCACCCGTCTTATCACTAACCATAAATGAGTTATTGCTCGAAAGAGGTAAATTTCATTTATGGTCCCTAACCTTATCGCATTGTCTTAAACAGGTTCTTAATTTTCATTTTATCTTTTTAAAGTCCTTAACCTCTTTATTTCTACCTTAATCATGATCATTTCGTTATTTTTATGATTAACTTTGACACAATTTTTGTGGCAAATACCAAATTTGGTCTTACATTTTTTTATTCTCACTCAAATAACCCTCGAGCTAATAAATATACCATTACAAACATCATCTCCCCCTCTCTCCTCCGTCACCATCTCTGGCCATTACTTCCCAACCCATTTACCTAAGATAACATCATCGTATCCTCGTCCCCATTTGCTACTTGAAATCGACACATTTGCCACTATCTTCCTAAACTCGAACCCATTAACTCTTCCAAGCACTTTGCACGGCACTTCCCCTAAACCCAAAAATATGTCTTTTCCTCTTGGATAGCCACAATTAGGCTCTTTATTCTAGTGATGGAGTTAAATACCGTGGTATACCCACAAATGTTTTCGCATTTTGTCATTTTATTATGCGGTATATCGCAGTATTTCACATACTGCTTGCTTTTTATGTACATTTTGTTTGAAAACCGCGGTATACCGTAACTACCGCGAGATATGTACCCTGGTATTTTATTTTTCACGGATGCATCTGAGATATATATTTTTTTCATTTTACATCAAAATATCATAAATATATAAAACATTAAAATATAAATATTACACATATCATGAAATAAAAATTTACTTTTATTATTTTGGTTATTTTTCTTAGTTAACATAAAAATTTAATGTTTACTTTGAGTCACCTAGAAACTCAACGTAGTATTAGAAAATGTATTGTTATTATTAAAATATTATTTTTTTCTCTTATATCAATAAATTAGTTTCTTTCTGAGTATTATTTATTTTGCTCTATATATATAACATTTTTTATGTTTTTTTCTATTAAAAAAATATCTTCTATCATATATATTTTACTTATGTTTGAAAAGTTATGATGGGAAAAATTAGAATACATATAAAATGTGAAAAAAAATTATTGAATTTATGTCGTGTTAAAATAATATTCTAACATTTATTTTTTTTGCAAAAACAGTAACAGTATGTGACGTGACATACTATGCGGTATATCTTAAAAATTTAGGACATAATATACCTAGCGATAACGGTATTTAATACCTTGATTCCAGGCAACCCAATCAGGCTACAACATGAAACCCAAAATGCAACTGCAATGGAACTTTCTCCAACACACTGCCACAGTGGCGCTTGACATGGCAGAAGGAGCCATCCTTGCCCGTTAGTACTACGATCCACATCCTAAAACTGTTGACACACGTGTCCAAATTGTGGGTAATTTAACTCCTATCCTAATTGCTTCGGGTATTCAAGACCAATCCATTGTGTATTAATGGTGTGTATCTCATAAACGGTGCCAACCTGCTTTTTGAGCCTATCGCCAGACACCAATTCTTTGAAAGTGATGGAATGGTGCATGCGTGAAGATCGATAGAGGCCGAGCAAGTTACGCTTTTCATTTCACGGAGACCCAATGGATAGTTCAGGAGATGAAGCTTGGTTGGCCAATTTTTTGCGAAGGCGATCGGTGAATTACACGACCATTCTTGCATTGCTCGACTGGTATTGATCAACTGAGATTCCGGCGAAGAGCCGATTTAGCCAAAGACCAAGGGGGACCTAAACCAAATTGATTAAATTTTCTAGGTACTTTGGGTTCTTTCATTTTTTAAAAAAATTGCAATCTAAATTGCTCTGGGTTCTTTCCTTCATTCTGCCGTAATACTCTCTCCCTCACAATTGCCTACCCACCAAATCTACTTCATCTATTAGAAGAAAATTAGTGTTGGGTGAGAGTGTTAAATTTACATAATTTGGTGTGCTTTGAATGGATGGAAGAGACTATAGGGGCAAAGTTGTATTTTTCACCAAGATTCTACCAAATTTAATGGAGAAATTGATGAGATGACCACGATCGGGACAAAATATAGTAGGTTAGGGACTTTAAGAAGACAAAATAAAAGTTAGAAATTTATTTAGGACAACGTGAAAATGTTAGAGACTATAAATGAAATTTACCCTACTTGAAAGTATCAAAATCAACATCCAGCTCAGCTGCCTGCACATGTTTTTTGGACGAGTTTAATAATCTAAATGTAGATAGAGACAGGATAGTACATCTCAGAGAGAAGATGATTACCGTAGGCCTCTATCTCACACTTAGAATGCTTGTTGATGTTCATTGTCGGAGCTATTAGGGTGCCACATGGCTTACCCTACATTGTGTGAAAGGGTAAAATCCACAAGAGATCCCTTAACTTATTTTTTTTATCCTAAATGAGTACCTACCTTAATGATGTCCTATAAAAGTCCCCGTACCTAATTATGTGTGTCCCAATTAGGTATTTTCCTTTCATTTCACCATCAAAGTGGACGGATTTTGATGATGTGACATTAATTACTATTAAAATAACTATAAAATAACAAGTTTGGTCCTTAAAACTTTTTGTATCAATAATTTTGACCCTTCCAAACTTTCTGAATATCAACAATAAGCCCAAAGTTTTTTTATTTTGTCCTTTCAACACAAGAACATCAAGAACAAGCCTAAATTAACGATGGCTGGACTCGCATGTTCTTGTCGTCAATGTCTTTATCCACCAACCCAGATCGTTGTTGCCGATCAACACATCTTTGTGATTAGATAGTGAGCAGACCGAAGCTCTCATGGTGCCAGTGATTTGGGGTGATGGCAACAACGATTCGTGGCGACAACAATTTCCTGACAACAATGACAAATCTGGGAGTTGATTCGAAGAAGAGGAAGGGGTTTTGAGAAGAAGGGAAGATGAATTGCCGATATAGGAATTGTGCCGAGAAGAAGGGAAAAGGAATAGCCAAAGTTGTTTCTTTTTCCAGATTTGCTTTAGCGGCACAGTCTGATTCTCTCATCGGCATCTAATTGCCTTTGGCCCAGGGGTCTAGACCTCAAGCGGAATGAGAATAAAAAGAAAACGAGCCAAAGGAGAAGAAACTTATGAAAGAGTTGACATAAGTCATCACTGGTTTTGATTCCTTTGCGAATCGGGGGTGAATGTGCTTAGCGAAGATGACGATTGAGGCAGAATGTGGAGGGCAGGGATGGGATGGAGAGGTAAAGGACAAGAGAGAAACACGGAGGTAGAGGTTCGATTTCCAGTTGGATTTACGTTTTTGATTTTCGGTTTGATTTTCCAGCAGACAATCTTTTGCCAATGAGCGAAGATCGTCAGAATCGTGGAAGGAGTGCTGCTTTGGCGACGGTGGAGTTCGTGTCAGGGATGTTGCTGGCGTCGTGCTTGGCAGAGGAGCAGAGTTAGAGAGTGGAGGTGGTTTGAAGGGTAAGGTATAAATAATAGATGCCTAAGTGTAAATATTAAAATTATTGATTGAAAAAATTTAGGGACTAAATTTGTTATTTTATATTTCTTTTAGTATTAAACAATGTCACGTCAGTTTTTTATATCCAACTTAACGATGAAATCGATAAAAAGTATCCAATTAAGATACATAATATGAGATAAGAGATTTCGATAGGATAATTTTAATGTAAGGCATGCATTTAAAATAAAAAAATAAGCTAAGGAACCTCTGGTAGATTTTACCCTTATGTGAAATCTATGTAACAATATATCTTAGTTTGGAATTTTAGGGGTAAATGTTAAACAAATCCAAGAAATTGTTAAAAAATATTTATTTATCACATGTGGTAACATTCATTTCAGTTCTAGAAATTATAAGAATGTGCAACATTAAGCCTATAAAATTGATACTATCTACAAATTTAATAGAGAAAATGCAATACTTGGTAGGAAACTCAGTTCGTACTCAAGACAAAAGTTGTAATTCAATTTATTTTAGGGTAAGTAGCCTGTATATTTGTATGTATGCTATTTTTTCTGATTGAATTGTAACCGATTGTTGATATCAATTTTTTTTTCTAATACTCAAAATATAATACAAAGCATATTACAAGTTTTTAGGAGGGAAAGACGAACAATCTATAGGGATTAGATTTTTTGCCTCTGAAAAAACTTGAACCCTCACCCTCACGTTATGAGCAAATTTAGTGCACTTTAAATTAGCCATTAGCTCAAACCATCAAGTGATATTATTCTCATGTCATGTAATCTATCTTGAGTTTATTGTCCTCCAATCATATGACGGGTTAAAAAAACTTAAGGAAGTTGCTACCTATTACTGTAACTATATCTAGGTTTACTACCTAGCAACTATTATCAACTATTCCCCCATCCAATGATGTATTTTTCTAAGCTCAGAGATTAAAGTGTGTTAGTTTATGATATTTTCTTCATTTTTATCACTAAAACAAAAATTATTATTATTATTATTTTTTATTTACGTGTAATGAGAGCTTAAATGATATTTAGAAAAAGAAAAGATTCATTTTGGGATTTTGTATAATGAGATTTAAAATAAGGATAGTAAGAAAAATTGGATGTTAAAACATTCCAAAAAAGAAAATGTTTTATACTTTTTAATTTTTTTTTGGCATGGAGGAAGTATTTTAAGTTTGCTTTGGTATTAAATAAAATGAGCAACAATAATGTATAATAGAATTATTTTTTCTCATAATTAATTCTTTATATTGAAAGAAAAATATTACTATTTACGAAAAACTCTTAGTTTTGCTTAAATCGTAAACTATTTTATTGATGTAAAAAAGAACAATCTGCCTAATTTGGACTAATCCTTTGGAGTCATATTTGTATATCTTATTAGAAATAGTTTAAGGTGACAAAAAAAATATATAAATAACTGATACATTTTCCATTAAAATGTTGGCTCTCTCACTTTTGATATTGAGACACAGTTATGTTATTGATAACCTACTTTTACAAAAATGGCTGAGAATCCATATTATAAACGGTGTTCGGTCAAATTTTTTATTGAGGAGACGAGTAAGCATTGGTTAGTTTAAACTTTAAAAGATCCAACTCAATCTTTGCCAGGGCACAAATGAGAACTTGCACAAGTTTAAATTTCCTTGCAGTACATAAAAGCTTTCATGAGTTTGTAAATTTCATGTAGATAGATACGATAATGACACAGGTATGTTTGCACGTACGTTTTTGTGTCACAGAAGGATTCTCGGAGAGTTAGGGAATCTCACTCAGTAACACTAGGCATTTTGGGAAGTTCTTCACTCGTGTACGACCACCACTACATGAAATTTTAATAGTGTTAATATTAGATAGTATTACAATAAGAGCCTTGTACTATAAGTCTTTTAGCCAATCCAGTCATGTGCAACAAGTTAACTTCATGGTTGTTTCTTGGCTTATATAAGCTGCCCCAATGTAAAGTTGATATCAATCAAATAAGAACCTTGTCAATATTTCACAAGTTTTCATGGAATCGGAGCACCAATCTGAGACCTCTCAAAATGTCAAACAACAATAACAGTAAAATTATAGCAGAGTTGAGCTCAACATCACCTGGGGCCGATCCACTATCGCCATTTTATCTTAGCCCCTTAGACAATCCATGTACCATCTTGGTTACCTGTCTATTGAAGGGTGACAATTATGAAGACATATTCCCTTTTGAGTCTAAAAATGAAGACTTAAACATGACACCCACTATAATTCCTTGAGCTATTGATGAACTTACCTTTGACGATGTTCTTGTCCTTACTAGCTTTACCAAAGAAGCTCTTAAACCTAGCCACTGAGAGATGACTAACCAAAACTCGAACCATGAAATCCTAAATGAAAGACCAAAAAGAGACGTCACCTTCCTCTTCATTTGCAAGACTTTATTGTGGAACTTCTTAAAGGCAACAATCGATCCACACCTTCGGCAAATCGAGCTTCTTCAGGTAAACTATATCCCTTATTCTCTCACCTCTTTTACCTATGGTTTTCCTCTTACCACAAAGCTTTTCTTGTAGCCATTACCTCACAAATAGAACCTCAAACTTATGCATAGGCCTGCACTGATCCTAAATGGAGAGTAGAAATGAAATAGGAAATTGAGGCACTTAAGAAAAATGACACATGAGACCTTGTATAATTGTAGCCTAGAAAGCGACCCATTAGCTTCAAATGGGTGTTTAAAATCAAGCATAAATTGGATGGTAGTATAGAATGCTACAAGGCAAGGTTTGTAGCCAAAGGATTCAGTCATATAGGAGTTGTTGATTTCACTAAAACCTTTGCTCCAGTTGTTAAACTTACCATTATTTGATGCTTGTTGTCAGTAATTGCAATGAAAGGGTGGGAGTTACATCAACTAAATGTTCATAACATTTTCCTTCAAAGAGATTTGAATGAGATTATTTACATGAATCCTCATTCTGGTTACATAAAATCTGGAGACAACTAAATGGACAAGTTTAGATGGTCCTTTTATGAACTTAAACAAACAAGCACCAAGTCAATGGTTTGCCAAGTTATCAACAGCCATGATTGTATAGGGCTTTCGACAATCAAAGTTCAATTATTCTTTGTTTACATTGACAACAAAAAATTCTTTCATTACAGTTCTTGTTTATGTAGATAATATGGTCATCTCTAGAAATTGTCCTGAACAAATAAAGAGGTTGTAAGAGCATTTGCATGCACACTTCCATATTAAAGATCCTGAAGAGCTAAAGTACTTTCTTGGGCTAGAGGCTACTTGATCACTAGATAGTATCTTTCTGTCTAAAAAAGAAATTGCACTCAACATTCTAAGAAAGAAAAAAAAACAGGCATGATCGGTTGCAAGCCAGCCTTATTTCTCATCCAACAACAACATCTATTAGCATTGCAACCAGGAAAGCTTTTGCCAAACCTAGGTCAATACCAATGGTTAGTTAGGAAGCTAATTTACTTAATCATTATATGACCAGATATTGTGTATGTGGTTAATTTACTCAGTTAGCTCATGTAAGGCTTAATTGATGCACACTTAGATGCAGTGATGCACATATTGTGATATCTAAATAGAGCACTTGGACAAGGGTTATTTTTTCCAACCAAGACAAGTCAAAATTTGCAAGCATATTGTTATGCTGATTGGGCAAATTGCGCTAATACAAAGAAATCAACAACAGGATACATTACTAAGCTTGGTGATGCTCTCATCTCTTGAAAATCAAAGAAATAGTCTATAGTATAGAGGTCATTAGTAGAGCTTGAATACCATTCAATGGCCTTAGCTGCTAGTGAGCTTGTTTGGGTTAAAGGATTGCTCAATGGCCTCACAAATTCAACATACTCAGCTGATGCAGCTTTTTGTGATAATTAAGTAGCAGTACACATTGCTTCCAATCTAGTCTTTCACGAATGCACCAAACACATTAAGATCAATTGCCATCTTGTTTGTGACAAGATTCAGTCTAATGATATAGCACTTTTACATGTAGCAAGTAAGCTTTAGTTGGCGGAAATATTGACTAAAGCATTGGAATAAGCTTAGTTTTACTTTCTTATGGGCAAGTTGGGCATCCTCAATCCCCATGCTCCAACTTAAGGAAAAATATTACGATAAGAGCCTTGTACTATAAGTCTTCTAGTTTATCTCTATCTTATTGAGTTGTATAGCTATTAGATAGCCAATTAAGTCTTGTAGTACAAGTAAACTTCATGGATGTTTCTTGGCTTATAGGCCACCCATGACGTAAACCTAATATCAATGAAATAAGAACCTTGTGAACATTTTACAAGTTTTTCAAATTTTGTCATTAATTGGACGAATAATCATGATATTTTGTAGCTATTTTTGTAGCACAAAATCTCGTTTATTATTCCAGTTGTTAAGGAATACAATCGATTACAATTTCTCAGGTCTGATGCTAAATATTTAATATTCTAACCAAAGTCAATCAGCATAAAGACTAACTAATTCATACATCAACTTAACATAATTAGATACTAGAAAACATAGACATTAGAACAGTGGTACTAGATACCATAAGAGCATTCCTAAATACTGGACTAACTAATTTATAAATCAACTTAACATAATTAGATATCAAAAAACATTATAGATACCATAGGAGTAGTTGTAGACACCACAGTAGCAATACTAAACACCGGACTAATTAATTTATACATCACTCTAATATAGACACCATAAAAGAAGTACTAGAAACTAGAACAACATTTTTAAACACCAGAATAATAGTTCTATATACCAGTTTAGCTAAATATATGACACCAATTCTACATGCACTACACACCAAATTGCGATAATTCTAGCATTTTCATTTAAAAATTGGATATTTCTTTTTTCTATATATAGAAATAATTAAAATCTTTAACCTTATTTCTTTATGATTACATATATTTATTTGAAATTGTAACTCCCTTCCATAATAATAACTATATTATCTACTCCATAATTATAGATATATATATTTAAAATGTTAACTTTCCTCCATTAAACTACCTAACACCATTAGCTTCATCGTTAGCGGTGAACATCTAACCTAGTAGATGGCATACTGGCTCAGGCATTTTCAGTTTCCATTATAGTGGTTGTGGCTAACATCCCCTACGAGAAGATAATAAAAAAAATGGTGATAACTACTAACTAGGGATGACAGTGGGAAAGGTATCATATCCACATGACAAATGGGTACGAGCTCACAATCAATGAGTTTACAGATTAAAAAAATCCATGAAAAGACATTTATAGGTGATAAAGCATGCTTGTCTGGATGTGTGGGTAACGATGTAGAGGATCCATGACAAATAAATCTATCTTGATCGCGAAGGACATGGCTAATATATCTTATTTTAACATGCATTTCCTATTATATTCAACTTTTACTAGTATCATATTCCTTGTTCTAATTCACAAATCACAAAATAATCCCTACATCACAGCCATCCTAATTACTAACCTCCCTCACCATGGACTCAAACTTGAAATCTTCTGTCCATCATCTCTCGCCTACGACTCAATCCCTTGGCAACACTAATCTCTCTTTCAAAGCCCACTTGCCAATCGTATTCATATTCGTAGGGCCATGTGGTGTGCCCCCTATATAAGCAACAGTCACCGTCATTGGCTCCAGTCTGTAGCGATGCTATTGTTTCTCTCACTTCACCGACTGTGATTACCAAGAATAACAAACCTTTAGCACTGCAAGATGAGATATTGTCTTGGTTTATAGGCTTAAATGTATTTAAGTTTCAAGCTTTGTTTAGGATGTCAATTTTAACCTTCCCAGAGAGTACCATACCTTACCCTACCTTTTTCAATGAAGAGAGTAATTGTCATGACCCAAACCACCTATACACTATGCACCCTTATGCCATCAGAGGGTTTAGCAATCTAGAGGAAGAATTAGAACTCTTAGGTGGTCTAGGTCATAACAATAAGTTCATCAGTTAACTGGACAAGCTTGGTGGCGTCAAGCTTTGGAGCCCCTTCTTGAAAACAGAAAGAAAATGGAGGCATGAGTACAAGTACTCAGTAAAAGCCAACACAGCACCTAGTGCCTATATACTATTAGAATAGTATTCATGTAATAATGCATCCATAACCTACCTGCATAACAAACATGAAGACAAGAAAAAACAATACAAATACAAAGCATATATAGATCATAAATATAAGGTTAGCATACGCATTCAATCAAGAAAGCACGCAAAACACACACACCACAACACCAGCTTTAAAAAACCTAGCCATAGCAAGCATTCATTCCAGCAAATTGATTTTGAAAACAAAGAGCTCCAGACTAATTTTCAATTTTTGCTACAACTTGAAAAAGATCCTAATACTTGCCCATACTTATAGTTCTAGCTCGAAACTGTAAAATATTCAGCTTACAGGGTACATAAAGTACATAGAGTGTATAAAGCACACAGAGCCCTTTTTTAGAGCACCTAGGGTCATTTGGCTCAAGCCATCACCTATGGCCATTTCCTTCTTAAAATTAGAATTTTAAGAGAATGAATCAGAGTTGAAACCCTTACCAATCACACAAAATAGCCACTTGTTGACTCACCAATTTTGGCCGAAGTAACTTCTTTGAACTTCGAAGTTTGTCTTCTTTGTTTTTTTCTCATTCTTTCTTTCTCATAAGATTTCGCCAATTCCAGCAACTTAACTGCCTTAATAACCAGGATTTTACCCTCCTAAGGGGTTATTTATATGCTGCCAATAGTTCTTTTGGTTAAAGGAAGTAACTAGACTTCATCACGTTAAGTGCTTAGTTTTTTGTTTGGTTTTGTCTTCCCATTTTGTTTAGGAAATTTACCACAGCCCTTAGTATCCTTTTTGCCATGAATTGACTTAAAGGCCCTAAGAAGTGTCTAACAAGCTGCCATGAAATCTCCATAACTTTAGTCAATGTTTGAAACATACACCCGGACCCCGGTCATGACCATGGGCTTTGTCTTGATTTTTGTTTAACTTTTCCTCTTTACTTTCATTGGAAATTTTTGGCACTTCCAGCAGCTTTGGCCCTTAATTTCCATGGTTCATAGGCCTCAAAAAACTACCATAAATCCTCTAGGAAATTGCCATAAATTTCGGTCAACAATGAAGTTGCAATTCGGTTTCCAACTTGGTGTATTTCCTTGTCTTGTCCTCCCATTTGTACGCTACCTTTGTAGACTTTTTGGGCTGTGTTTCCAGGTTCTAAATCTCACACAATGGTTTAGTAATTGCTAGGAAATTGCTCCATTTTGAGCTTGTACAACCGGACATAGGCTTTTGGAACTTAAGAGTTGACTTATCTTGACTTCATCAACTTAATTACATTTTCTTTCCTACACAATTTCCACAAATTTTCCATGCAACTTCTATGCATTTTCTTGATGATATTCCAGCCCTATTCTTGGCCAATTATTCGGCCATAAAGCTCTCAAAAATTTCTTTTGATTGCTTGCACCACAAGTCACATATATAGACCATTTGGTGCTATAGTGCACCCGATTGTGCACTCTTGATCTCATTGTTTTTATTAATTAATTTCTCTATATTTTTCAGCCTATTTGGCCTCCATTTAACTTAGGTCCTCATGTCATAGGCATTTTCATGAATTTTTCTCCACATTATATGCTTATGACACAATATATACACACATACACACTAACACTTGTAGTGTGACTTTTCTTAGACTCGGTTAAATCATCTCAGCAGGCATTGTCACCAATCATTATTCTTTCTTATTTTCATGAATTTTATTCATGAACTACATAGCTCTTGGCCTATGCCATTTACAAGCATGACATTCCTCCCCCCTTAAGAAATTTGGTCTGGTCCTAAAAATTTTTAAGCAACTTAGGAAATAACTCTGGGTACTTATTAAATATTTCAGCTTCAGTTTCCCATGTTGCTTCATGTTCTGTGTGATGACTCCATTGGATCTTTACCATTTTAATCCACTTGCTTTTTACCTTCCTTGTGTCCCTTGCTAAAACTTTCATTGGCTCCTCCTTATAAGGAATTTTAAGGGCCACTAGAATGCTAAAAGCTGGTACTATTTAACTTGGGTCAGATAAGTACCTTTTCAGTATACTTACATGAAATGTATCATGTACATGTCCTAATTCTGATGGCAGATTCAGCTTATAAGGCACATTACAAATTCTGGCAATCTTTTGAAAAGGTCAAATATATTGGGGTGCTAATTTGCCCCTCCTTCCAAATCTCACAACTCCTTTCATTGGAGAGACCTTTAACCACACATAATCCCTAACTTGGAATTCCACATCTCTTCTCCTTTTCAGATTTGCATATGTTTTTTCTCTACTGTTGGCAGCTTTGATTCTTTCTTGGATCACCTTGATCTTTTCAGTAGTTTCAAGAATCAAGTTTGACCCTATTTCAATTTTGTCTCCAGGGTCTTGCCAACAATGGGGAGTTATGCATTTCCTTCCATACAATGCCTCATACGGTGTCATTTTTATCACAGTGTGATAGCTATTATTATAGGAGAAATCTACCAACAGTTGGAGTTGATCTCATTCTCCTTTGAAATCTAAGGCACAACACCTTAGCATATCCTCAAGGACTTGTATTGTTCTTTTTGTTTACCCATCAGTCTAAGGATGGTAAGCTAAACTTAATTTCAGCTGACTGTCTAATGCTTTATGCATTGCTTTCCAGAATTTAGAAATAAACCTTGGGTCTCTATTTGACACTATATCATCTTGAATACCATATAACTTCATTATTTCTTTTATATACAGTTGTGCTAGCCTATCCAATGGATTTGTGAGGTTAATTGGCAAAAAATGAGTAGATTTGGTAAATCTATCCATAATTATCCAAATCTTGTCATGCTTTCTTTTGGTCATTGGCATACCTATCATGAAGTTCATAGATCTAGATCCTCATTTTCTTTCAGGTATAGGTAAACTTTGTAGTTTATCATTTGGCTAATGGTGTTCCATTTTCACTTGTTGGCATACAGTACATTTGGACACAAATACTCCAATTTTTTGCTTCATACTTGGCCACCAGAAATGTTCTTTCAAATCCTTATACATTTTCTGTATTCTAGGATGTATGCTCATTTTTGCTACAATAAGCCTTGACCATAATTTTTTCTTTTAAGCCATGCCCTTGGGGCACATAAATCTTGTTATGAAAATACAGCAGTTCTGCCTATAAAAGAGCCCCTGGAATAATTTTTCATGTCTTTGGCAAGATATCCTTGTAAGTTCCTTATCTTGTTGTTGTGTCCTCAATATTTCTTCTTCCCAAGTAGGTTGAATGCTACTTGAGCTTTCTCTCATTCTAACCACTTGTTTGCCAACCAAGTTACACTATTCAGCTCATTCTTGTCTTCCTCTCCTTTAGCTCTTAGTATGCCAGTATACTTTACCATGAAATCGTCTGCCCATCATCTCTCTTTCTCACAACTCAGTCCTTTCGCAGCACTAATCTCTCTTTCAAAGCCCACTCGCCAATTGTATTCGTAGGGCCTTGTAGTGTGTCCACTATATAACCAATGGCCACCGTCATTGGCTCCAGTCTGCAGCAGCGTTACTGTTTCTCTCCTTTCACCGACTGTGATTACCAAGAACCACAGCCCTCTAGCACTGCAAGATGAGATATTGTCCTAGTTTATAGGCTTAAATATATTTTTAAGTTTCAAGCTTTATTTGGGATGTCAGTTTTAAACCTCCCGGAGGGTACCTTACCCTGCCTATCTCAATGGAGTGTAATTTTGAAATTTTTGTGAGTTTGGGAAGGGTTTGGGTTTTATTGTAATATTTCATCCGTCCTAAATTCTTTGTACTATTTACTTTTCAGCAATTAATCTATAATTTTTTATTTTGAACATTTTAGTATATAAATGAAGAATCTTTATATAAGAATAATAAATCAAGATATATAGTTTCTAAATATATTTTTTTTAATTTTTTTTCTAAAATATACTAATATGAATAAATTCAAGTTAAACTATATAAAAAAATTAACTTGTGTAAAAAATATGAGATGGAGGCAGAATATTAGTGGTTTATTTGTTAGTGGCCGAATTGGGCCAACTCAAAACTTTAGTGGTTTATTTGTTAGTTTTACCAAATTTTTAAGTCGATAATTTTCTTTTATGAATGTGAAACCAAATGAGAACGTGAAAGCTCTTGATTGGTAGCATTATGATGTTCTCATGCCTGCACCAACCACTCGGAACCCTTGAGTGTTGTCTTGCAGGCGGAGAGCCGGCGACAGAAATTCCCATTTTTAGGGAAAAACAAATATGACATGACAGTGACTGATTAGTATTTAAAATTTTTAATTAAAATTTTATTTTTGGAATGAAGCATCTCATGAATTAAAGGGGTTAAGGTATGTGTAATTTATATTATTTTTTTATTTTTTTCTTAAGATTCAAAACATAGTTCATTTTAAATTATGTATTAAAAGTTTAAATGATAATAATAAAATAAATTAAATATTAAAAATATGTGAAAATGGAAAACGATTCAATTTTTTTAGAACATCATAAAAAGAAACATAATTTATCATATTTTAAGAGGGATAGCCTAGTACATAAGTTGATAGAAAATCAAGGTTGGTGTATAAGAACCAAGGCCGCGCCATTGAAAATGAAATGTTGAGCAAAGTGGAAGCATTTGCATCATGGGCTAAGGGGCAATGTATGTTCAAAAATTGTAGCTCAAAACAACGCCACGATTCATTTTTAAGAGTTCAAGGTCTTATGCAGCTCCAATTGTGGGCCGCTTACTATCAAGGAATGTTGACACGAAGAGCGCCGGAAATTTTATAAGAGAAGATGATGTTAGAGGTCTTGGAGTGTGTCCCTAGAAGGGCCTTCCAATGTTCAAATCGGTGTTTGTTGAAAAGAAATAAAAAATAAATGAGGATGTTAGAGTGTGAGAGTTTGTTAATGACCAAAAATACGTTGCCAAGCCAATAAATGGCATTTTTATAATTGAGTGATCATAGAGGTTATGGAGAGTGAATTGTGAGAAATTAATGAGAATCCTAAATATTTAGTAGAATCTCGGAGATATGAAAGTTATGGAGGGAGTCGTGGATAATCACCCAAAACCGTTTTAGAGTGTGATCCTCCTGCAATTGTTGGAGGATGTGCTTAGTGTGATCTTGGATTTTGGGGCGATTTTCCAATGATACACACATTATTCTTATCTGGAAGAGACCCTTGTCGCCCCAATATAAGGCTACCTGCATGGAGGGCCTATATGTAGTGGTACGAGTGGACCATTACTGCACTTGACTTGACTTGTGCAACATGCTGGGATTTAACTTGGATCCAGTATGGTATCAAATTGAGAATTAATAATACATGTGATAAAACTCTAAGTTTTCTTTTTTCTGGTGTCACTATATTATAATTCTATTATTAGTAGAGGACCAAACCAACTCCTTTCACTTCAAGAGGTTTGTAAAATAGATTCTTATTTAAAGGATGACAATTAATTCCTTGCTTAATTTCTCTCAATCCATCAATTTTTTCCCTTTAACTTACAAGAAAAAAAACATTATTATCAGTAGGAATGAAAATGAATCGGATCAAATATGGGTTTTGCCCTTTCGACTGCCTGCACCCATGGATTGTTCTTTACACACGAATTTACAGGTATCCCTCAATGGGGCAGATTTTGCACCCTTCACTTTGGTATCAAGTGAAACTTGCTTTTGATTTCAGTGCTTGTCCAGCCAAAGCTTGGATTCTCCACATTTTTAGCCTTGGTATTTTTGAAAAAACCAAACTGAACTTATATTTATAATAAAAGCATAAGCTACACTTGAAGCCACTGCTAGAATACAAGTGAAAGACCTCTTTTGGGGGAGCTTCGGACGCCATCTTACATGCTTTTAAAATTGTCCTTCCTTCATCAACTCCGCGATCTTCTTGGAAATACAGTAGGAAGTAGACTGAATAGTGATCATGGGATTAACACCAATGGCACTTGGCAGCATGCTTGCATCGCATACAAACAATCCTTCAGCTTCCCAGCTCTCACCATTCTCATCCACTGCACCATCTTCTTCCCTCACTGCCATCCTGCAGCTCCCAATCTGATGTGCCGACACATACGTCGTCCACTTTTCACCCCTCGTGCGCATCCCCCCTACTGCCGCAACATCATCCAGAAACTCCTCCAGACTCTCCTCCTTAATGCCTTCACATTTCAGCCTTTGCCCATCACTTCTAAAAGTTCCCACTTCAACTGCTCCAGCCGCAACCAGAATCCTCAGGACCTGCCTCAACCCCAACTTCAGATTCTCTTTATCAATCTCGTCCAGCTTGTACTTGATCCTTCCCTCCTCTCGAACTTCCCCAGATCCAAAATCTCTTAGCAATGCAAAAGGCAGAGCAGTTCTTGAGTACTTCGACATTCTCTCCTTTATGTCCTTCCCTGATGTCCATGGCAGCATTGACGCAAATGAGGCAGGCCCAAGAGCAGCAGTTTCTATCAAAGCGCAGAATTTGGACTCCTCTGTGAAAACCTTGTGAAGCGTGGTGATGATTCCTCCTTCATAGTTTCTTCCATTGATTCCCGTTTCCTCTTCAGGGAAGTGCCCCCATGCCACAAGGACTGGATGCAGATGGAGGTTCCTCCCTATATTTGAGTTTTCCAAGCCACTGCGGACCAGCAAGGGAGGTGTTAGGAGGGAGCCACAAGCTGAGACTGTTACTCTGGCCTCAAATTGCAGCTTCTTCGTTATGTTTTTGTTCAATGCTGTTGCCGTGACCCCCAAGCATCGCCTTCTTCTCCTTCCATTAGTATTATCTGCAAACAGAAACGTGTCCGCTTTGCAACCAGTTACAATTACTGCTCCAAAATTCACAGCATCGGCTAGCCAAGTAGAATCAGTCCCTTTCTTGTCTCCTGTTCTACAGCCATAGCTGCAGGAGCCGCAGTAGTGATCCTCAGAGGAATTTCTTGCTACAGAATCAGCCTTTAGGCCAAGGCGCTCGCACCCTTTCCGAAGAACTTGGTTTTGGAATCCTTCCTCCGTGCAGTTCTGTGTAACTCCAATCCTCTCACAAACAGCATCCATGGCAAACTGATATTCCGAGCTGCCAAAAAGTTTGATTTTGTGATCTTCCGACCACTCTTGGAGTATATTATCTGGTGTCCTGATTGATGCAGACCAGTTGATGGCAGAACCCCCTCCAACCGTTGATCCGGCCAGAAGGATAATTTTCCCATCAAGTGTTGTCAGAAAACCTTTGGACTCAAAAAGCTCAGCCATGGAAGGACCTTCCAGAGAAGAATAGTCTTCAGGCACAAAGTAGTTTCCCTTCTCAAGAACAACCAGTTTCAGGCCGGAGCTTGCCAGAACTGCGGCGGCAACACCTCCACCGCAACCAGAACCGACAACTACCACGTCGCACTTGATATTGTAAGCGTTGTTTTGGCGATCTTCAGTCACCTGAAGACCCTTATCAGCGAGTGATTGAAGCAGAGTTGTTTCGCTTTCGTACAGTGTTTCTACCACACCCTTTTCAAGAGGCCTCTCTGGACGATACGTAGTTCCCCTCCTGGTATCCACTTTGTATCCTATTGCTTTCCATGTCGGATTCTCAGAGTTTTCGTTGGTCTGCGATTATATACAGCAGAAAGAGAAGACAGGTGTTAGTGTGCAAGTAACCAGTTTCTTTCTTTTCTTTCTTTCTTTCTTTTTTTTTTTAACAGAAGAATCTCTCATCTATCCTACGTAGATCTTAAAGAATCTCCATGTTACAATTAAATCATAGCGTGGAAACATATAAAATTTGATGATATCAGTGAAATTTTAGTTATACACACACATGCGACATTTACATGCTATATTTTTTTTTCTGTATCGACAAATATAACTTTATGCATATGGTACGGATAATTTCATCTTGATAAAGTTTAATATGTACCAACAAAGAAAAAGAAAATTTTTGCTCTTATACAATAAGGTAGGATTATTTACAAAAGACAAGAAAGAAAGTGGCTATCGATGGAGGGTCGATGCATAGACTGAGACTGGAGAGAGAGGAGTAGCTAGAGATGTGTGTCCAACCAACCAACCAACCAGTGAGGACCATATTGCCTTCCAGGAAACAGTATTACAGTAGAACCTTTTGTGCGAAGGATGGTGATGAATCAATTTTTGTTACTAAGTCTACCACTACCTAATTTTAAGTTTTTATTAAATTCAAGTGTTATTTGGTAGTAGCTGATTGACCCTTAGGACCAAAAAAAAAAATGGTTATCCATCTGGTAGGCTAAAAAATGAGCGAGACGTCTACTTTTCTCTTAAAAAACAAAGAAAATTAAGACGTGTAGGGTAGCTTGAAGAAGATGTTAGAGAAAGACAAACTAGCCCAGAAAAGTCCATTTTAGCAGCATAGCTGACAGAATCTCCCATTTCCTGCCAGCCTCTCATCATCCCGAGCATGGCAAATGCTAATAATAACGTAAGAATGATTCCAACTAAATGAAAACAACAGCTTCAAAAATGAAGAAAACCCAAAAAAGAAAAAGCTTCTAACTTACCCTGGAGAAGAAAACGAACAAGCAGAAAGTTTTGACCATGGCAAAGAGAACTCTTAGTGGCAGAAAATAGCCACTCTGTTTCGACCACATCCCCAGGATTTTCTCTCTTCTCTCTACTGGAATTTCTGAGAAGTTGTGAAGGAAAGGCCACTTCCAGTCAAAGCAGAGCCACCCACAGAGCAGCAGTGTCCCCAGCCTGAAGCACAGAAGCCTCAGAGCTAGCCCAACAACCAGCAAAGCTTCAGGTTGAGACTTACTCACCAACGCCTCCGCCACCTGTGGAAATTAATACCACTTTTTTCTAAAAGAATTCCAAGAACATATTACTGACTCAACAATCTGATAAAAACACATGCTTACTTCTTGAGGAATAGGAGGGTGGGAGGCAGAAGAAGCGTAGAAGGAGTCAAGAGACTTGTCCGTGGAGTCGGAAGGGATGGGAGGGATGAGAGCTTCGCAGATTGCGGTGAGGGATTGCATCTGAGCGGAGGAGAAGCCATGGGTGAAGCTGCTCTGTTTCTTGCCTCCTCTGAGCAGAGGGTGGCAGCTTCTCTCCTTTTCAATTTCACCCATTAACTGCTCTGCTAGTTCAGTTCAGTTCAGTTATACTGCTACTAGTATTAATTGATCTCCTTCTGAGTTCTGTCTGGTGAACTAATTAAGTGTTGCGCCTATTAATTTCACCAACCCTTTCATATAAATAGGCGTCTAGGTTTTGTCGAGCATATCGAACAGGGTTTAGGGTAAATTCGGGTTTTACTTCGGGCCCACCACATTCGCAGACAAAAAATTTGAAACTATCTTAGCCCCATCTGCAGTTACCAAGAGAATCCCTTAAAAGCAAGGTAATAGCCACGAATTCACAACTAAAGCGCTTTAAGCAAAAAGCAAAAATCAGAAAAATAAAATACCACCCACCATGCATTGATTTCGAAACCGATACACTGATACGAGCCAAATTCGATGTTAACCATTAAAAAGAAATAAAAATTACTCACTTCCTCCCACATCCGTCTAAATATTTGTCATTTTTAAATAGCGTGACTTTAATTTAATCTTATTATTATTTATTATAAAAATTTTTAAAAATATGTTTAGAAACTATAAATTTTTATTTATCATTTATATATAAATATTTTTTATTTATATATTAAAATATTTAAAATAAAAAAAATATAAATTAATTACTAAATAGTAAATATTTGAAAAAAAAACTTCGAATGAAAAGAGTAATAATCTGCAATCATGACGAATTTATTAGTATTTTATTCAGAATCAATATTGGAAGTTAATGGGTATAAGAAAATATCAGCCCCAGCCGTCTTATCACTAACCATAAAAGAGTTGGATCGTTCTAAAATACAGGGGGTGTATCAATCTCCACCATCCGATTGAAAAAGGCAGATTTTGTTTAATTACCCATAAACTCCTACATTTTTCTCTTTTTATGAAGTAGAGATTTAGGTTTTATATTTTATCATCCAGGCCCAAATTAGTAAAAATCAAGCAAAGGCAACCCGGTTAAAGCCTTTAACCGGTGACTTCTTCAACATTCATCATCCGCAGGGAGATCGCCGCAGTTCGTTCGTCGGGATGTCGCCGCCGTCGTATCCTCCTTGACACAGGCCTTTGATCGCTCTGCCATTCAACGAGCCACCAGCCAAACTAGCCCGATGAGCCGTTTGCGAATCCCAAGCTGCCGTCGATCACGAATCTCAGGCCACGGTTGATAGCAAATCGGAGGCCGCCGTCAATTGTGAGTCCGCGTCTGCCGTCGGTTGCGAATCCTAGGTGGCTGTCGTCGTTCGCGAGTCCCAGTCAGTCATCGTCGTTCGCGAATCCCAGTTTCGCTGCCTTCCATCGCCGCCCGTGGTTCAACCGGTGACTTCCCCAAAATTCACTGTCTGCATCTTGCCGGTGGTCCTTAAAGTCACCGTCCACCCTCGAACACACCCCAGGTAGCCGCACGCTCATCCGCCGCCATCGTTGTGAGAATCCGGACAAACCTGATCGCGACCCTCGGCCATTCCGTTGGACTCATCGGTCAAACTGCTGTGTAGTTCTATTTTTTACGTGTTTGTTCGTTTTAGTCCCTATCTCCTCTTTGTTTTATGGTTCAATCACTGACAACATTATTTAGTTATTCATTTCCATGCTAATTTTGTTTTATTTTAAATTAAGTCATGAAATGAATCAAATACTAACATGAAATTTTGAATTATAGATTTAATCTAGTTATGTAATTTAAGTCATGTTTTATTAGCAATGATCATCACGAAAGGAAACAATTATCACAACGTATTAGTATATTCTACTTTTGGAAGGCAAGTAAATGATTAATTTTTTAATAAATTTTTTAAAATATTTATAGTTATTTTAAATTAAATATGGACATGTGGATTAGTAACCATAACCCCATTTCTAGGTTAGTTTGTTTTTGTTCAAAAGGTTTATATGTTTGCAACATTATTAAATTAAATTGTTCATGTAGGACTTGGTAAAATACAAAGGCAGGTTTTTTTTATTCAAAACTGATAAGTCTTATATATTATATAAGATTTCCAATTAGCCTAGGAAAATTAATTTCTAGTTAAGTAGATTTCAGATTCAAAATTTTGAGTTTATGTTGATTTCGGGTTAAATAGATTTTAGGTTCAGGTTTTTAGCATTCATGTTTAATCAGGTTATTAGTGCATAAGCTGAAATGACTAGATCATTTAACGTAATTAATAAATATGAAAGTTACTTGTTTGGAAGAACCTAAACATAGATTTATTAAATGTGGATGTTCCTAATATAAACATACTAAATATGAATGTTCCTAATATAAATTTGCTAAATATGGATGTTCCTAACATAGACTTACTAAATGTGGATATTCCTAACATAGTGTAAACGTTACACCAAAAGTTCAAATATAATGGCCACATTTAAAAGAAAAAAAGTTAAAATAAATGGATAACAAAATTCAAACTCTAATCAACAACTCTAAACCCTAAGCCCTTAATGTAATGTAAAAAAAAAAAATACTAAATAAAAATTTAACCCTAACATAACTCTAACATAATCCTAAAACCTAAAAGAGTGACTCTAAACTATAAACCTAAACCCTAACCATAAATCCTAGACTTAACCTTAACCCTAAAAACCTTACCTTTATCTATAAACCTAAACCTAACACTAAGCCCTAACATTAAAACTAAACCCTAAACCATAAACTATAAACCTAAATTTGAACCTTAAACCCCAAACTCCAAACTTTAAACCCTAAATCTTAATTTGAAACCCTAAACCTTAAACTCTAAGCTTTGTCCTAGTTTTTCAATTTTTCTAGCATATATTTATGTTTTCTACTTGTATTTAGCTATACATATGGTTCTTCTATGAAGAATATTTTTTACCACCTTTTATTTTATGATATAATTGTATTTGATGATTTGTTTTGGATTTTTTAGATATTGATTTGGTAATTTTTTAGAAATAAATTGGAATAAAATTTTATTTGAAATAGTCCATTGATTGTAATATTTCTATGATACTGTTAATTTTTTATGATTTTTTTAAACATTAAAAAATATAAATTTTTTGAAATTTAATAACATCATAAAAATCATTTTAATTTTTATTTTCATCTTTTTAGATTTTTGGGAAAAAGTACAAGAAAAAGAATTAAAATAACATATAATTTTTTTCATCTTTCTTAATTTATGTACTATTTACAATTGGTGCAAAAAATCTAGATATTTGGAGTAATAATTATTTTATATAATTATATAAATTATTTATATCATTAGTTAATAATTATACTTTTTAGGCCTAAAAAGAAATGATTTATTGGTTTCAAGATATTTAATTATATATATGAAGATTACATTTATTAAATTGAATATCATTAAATATAACTCTATTAATCAATTATGCTTTTTACTGAATACATATTTCTACTTATATTATTATTATTATTATTATTATTATTATTATTATTATTATTGCAAAAAAACAATAATAATAACAAATTGCCTGAATTATATATTCCAATTTTTTTGACAAGTAATTAACTAATACCGATGAACAATTACGGAGACTATTATTGTCACAGGCCTTGAACCTTAATCCTATTTAAGTCATATAGGACCCCAGGAACATTACACTAATTTAGTGCTAAGCCTGTGCAAGTTGCTCCTTAATTGGCATGCTAATTGATTAAATCCTTAATGCAATACTGTTTTATACTATGCCTTACTATGGCTGTAGGTCAATGACCATAAAAATAATATATAATTGATGCAGCTGGCCAGCACTTCAAACATGCATTTATATAAAACATACTATTATGCATTGTGAATCCATACAAGCTACTAGGAAACACAACCACTAGTTCCATAGCATTTACCAGAGGCATAACTTCTGCACACATATATATACATCATACACAAAAGTGTTATACATATGCTACACACTAAGAATCTTGGGATCCAATCTCACCTAAGTTATACTGCCAAAAAGGATCACTACAGTGCTCAGGTATCCCCTGCTCCTTGCCTCTGGTCTCGAAATACTAACAACTTTTCCTTCTATTGGTTGTTAGCCCCAGATGTACTAGTATCTGCACATAAAACATGTAAGGGGTGTGAGAACCAGAGGTTCCCAGTAAGGGTTATAACCTGTAAGAAAATCAACAATATAGGACCGTGCACATTATCCATAAGGATGTCAATATATGCCTAGTGCACTTGAGCACAAATCGTAGTGTTAGGAATTCGTATTATTGGCCAATAATTATGGGAGTAGCTAGTTCCCACAATTTCTTTACCCATTTGTCCTGTAATTGACAAGTCCAACTTGTCCATATAAATACTGCTTTGAAAGCTTCTTAGTATTTGCCAATATCCCTTATTTTATGTACAGGAGTGAACTATTTCCTTATTTAGGACATGTGTTAGTGCTACCTTTATAAGGTTTCGTGAGTGATTAAGGACACCTCCCCCTCTTAAGTCCATCCAGGTCTTAGCCCATCATTGTGACCTTAGGTATTGTAGGTTCCTAACCCATCATACTCATCGTAAATTAGACCATATTAAGGTCCATTTTGCCTTTAGGTACAAGTTTACAAATATGCACTTACACACTTCATAGGCACTTCATAGTTTAGTTTCTTACTAAACCCAATCATATAAGCTTTTTAATAGTCATCAATACTCAATTTACATACTTGTTAAATTTATCAATAATCCAGCCACTTGATATACAAGTATCTTAGCCAAATTTATTTAGCACATAAGCACATAAATTAAATAACCCTTACCTTAGATAACTTAGTTTGCAAGCTTCAAGCACTTAGCCTTTTTGTCTCGGTTTCAACCCAAACTTAGGTCATCTTTTAGTAGCTTATTCCCAGCACCTATATTGATCATTTTAAGCACAATTTATCAATTTTAACACTTGAAAACAGCCCCTGAAATAACCACCAACTGCCCAGAATTTTCTGTCTCCGGTTTGCCTATCTTGTGGTTCTTTACACTTTTAATAGTATAAATGCAGCCTAAATCTTGCTCTCTTATTTTTTATGCCTTGTATACTAGTGTATAAGCAAGATTATCACCACCAAAAGCCACCAAAAATACTGTAATAATACAGTTTATTCTTGGAAGTAGCTACAATTACAGCAACACCAAAACTTCACCTTAATGCACATTCATGGCATTCATGAGCGATTCACTTCCAAATAAATGTTCTCTTGCTTCTTAGCTTTTAAACACCAAATCATAAGCAAGATAACATCATCTAGAATTAATTTAAATCATTAAAACCAGCAGCTCCTAGCTGGAACAAAATTAATACCACAAGCTCTTAACTAATGCACCTTAAATGCACAACATGGTTTCTATGTGTATTTCACTGCCCAGCACCTATTCTCCCACTTCCTGGCCTTCAAATACCAGTTCATAAGTAAGAAAACAACCTTATTGAGCTACCAAAACCCTTGGAACTCGAAATTATGGCTGGTTATAAAAGAATTAAACCATACTTAGCTCAACACTCACGGTTCCAGCTACACAAAAAATTCCAGTCTTAGTTCTTTTTGGGTTTTAGCTCATTGGCATCTCAAATTACTTCTTAAAGCTAGGAAACATATCAAAAAACAATCCCAGCCATGATTTATTCCATAAAAATCGCATGAATAGTGCTAGAAATTCAAAGATGATGAAAACTACACCATAGGAGCAAAATTAACCATGGATAAGCTCATAAACACCTTCAAACATGTTGAGCACCTTTGATTTCTCTTAAAAACCAAGTCTAACATTAATTTCCAGAATTTACAGAGCTAAACTGTAGCTCAAAAATAGGGGAAATAATAAAACCAAACTTACTCAGATAAGAAGTAAGAAATCCTACCTTAGGATAGCACAAATCTTGATTTTCCTTCAAAATTTTGATTATTTGTGCTTGAATTTGGGTGGATTGAGCTTGGAAGGATCTTGGCTATGGTGGTTCAAAGGTGAGGGAGGTTTTTGGCTGGCTGGAGCTTTTGGGTAAGGGAGAAAACAAGTTGGCCAATTAATAAAGCTTATTAAGTAAGCTAGCATGTGCAAGGCGCATGCATGGCCTAAGTGATCAGTTTTAACACTTGACCCTTAGATGAAAAAAAAGCTAAAAATTTAGGACTAAAGTTGGTATTACACTGCACCCAGTTTCTTCACAGAATTAAATACGCGGCCAGTCCCAGCCTTTCAGTTATATTCCATTTTGTCCCTATTTTTCTCAGGATTACATATAAACCACTTATAGACAACCTAGTCAATTCACAAATTCACGATGATAGAGTAGGAATCACGAAAAACCGTGATACCTCAAATTTAATATTTTCTCATGCTCTATTCAACCGTGCAATAAAAACAGGTCATTATATGAAATGACCAAAATACCCTTCTTGGCCCGGCTTGCTTAAATGATCAAATTTTATTCATTTTTAACTACTAGACCCTAAATTACCGAGATTTAACTTGCAAATAAATTATTTAAAGTGTAATTTATTAAATTAACTAATTACCTGGCTGATTAGACTTATAGCTCCAAGGGCTGTCACAATTATGGATGTCAAAGAAATAGAATTAAATATAATTATCTTTTTTTTTTTTAACTTCAACCATAAAAATAGTAACAAAAACCAAAAAATAGAATGAAAAATAAACTCTAATCCTTAACTCTAATTCCTAATCAATAACCCTAACAAAACCTTAATCCTAAACCTTAACCCTAAACTCTAATCTTTAACCCTAACCATAACCCTGTTGCCTAAATCTTAACCTGACCTTAATCCTGAACCGTAAACCCTAATCTCTACTCCCAAATCCTAAACCCTAACATTAAATCTCTAACTTTAAACATAATCTTACTATTAACCTCTTAATCCCAAACCCCAACTCAAAACCCTAATCCTTAACCCTAACCATTACCCTATTCCCTAAACCTTAACCTAACCTTAATCCTTATTCCTAAACCCTAATCCTTAATCCTAGACCCTGACATTAAATCCCTAAGCCTAAATGTAATCCTAATCCTAACCCCTTAATCCTAAACCCTAACCCTAAACCCTAATACTTAACTCTAACCATAATCTTATTCCCTAAACCTTAACCTAACATTAATCCTTAACCCTAAACCCTAATCTCTAATCTTAATCCCTAATCATAAACCCTAACATTAAATCCTTAACCCTAAATGTAATCCTAATCTTAACCCCTTAATCCTAAACCTTAACCTCAATCCCTAACCCTAACCATAACCCTATTCCCTAAACCTTAACCGAACCTTAATCCATAATCCCTAACCTTAAATCCTAATCCCTAACATTACATATGTGATGATTATATTTAGTAAATTGAATATCGTGAAATATAATTATATTAATTAATTATACTTTTTATTGGATACATATTTCTACTTATTATTATATTAGTTTTATTATTATTATGATTATTGTAAAAAATAATAATAAGAACAAATTGCTTGAATTATATATTCCAATTTTTTTACAAGTAATTAACTAGTAACAATGAATAATTATGTATTTCATTTTGGAAAAAAAATAAGTACATATTTTAAGCAAAAACACCTAACACTATATCCTAATCAATAACCCTAAATCCTAAACCTTAATCCTAAACCCTAACCTTAGACCCTAATTATTAACCCTAACCATAACCTTATTCCCAAAACATTAACCTAGTCCTAATCCCTAATCCCAAATCATAAACCCTAATCCCTAACTTAATCCTAATCCTAATCCTAAATCCTAAATCAATTACTAACCCTAACCTTAAATCCCTAAACATAACTCTAACCATAACCCTAATCCCTAAACCTAAAACTAACCCTAATCCATAAGCCTAAACCCTTATCCTAAACTTTGACCCTAGCACTAAACAATAAACTCTAAACCTTGAACCTAAACCTTGTTATTTAATTTAAGTCATCAATTGCATCAAATACAAATTTATATTAAAGTTTAATCTAGTTATGGATGTTCCTAACATAGACTTACTAAATATGAATGTTCCTAACATGGTGTAGACGTTATACTAACAGTTCAAATATAATGGTCATACTAAAAGAAACAAAATAAAAATAAATAGGTAATATAATTCAAACTTTAATCCACAACTCTAGACCCTAGACCCTTAATTTAATGTGAAAAAAATACTAAATAAAAATTTAACAATAACATAACTCTAACATAATCTTAAAACCTAAAAGTGTGACTCTAAACTATAAAACTAAACCCTAACCATAGATCCTAGACTCAACCCTAACCCTAAAAACCTTACATTAATCTATAAACCTAAATATAATACTGAGCCCTAACATTAAAAATAAACCCTAAACCCTAAATTATAAACCTAAATATTAACTCTAAACCCCAAACTTTAAACCCTAAATCTTAATTATAAATCTTAAACCCTAAACCCTAAACCCTAAACTTTAAACCTTAAACCCTAAGTTTCATCCTGGTTTTTCAATTTTGTTAGCATAGCTTTAGGTTTCTACTTGGATTTAGCTACCCATATGGTTGTTTTATGAATAATATTTTTTGCCACATTTTATTTTATGATATAATTGTATTTTATGGTTGGTCTTAGATTTTGTAGATATTGATTTGGCAAATTTTTAGAAATAAATTTGAATAAAATTTTATTTGAAATAATCCATTGATTGTAAGATTTCTATGATATTGTTAAATTTTTTTTAATGAATTTTTACTTTTTAAATAGTAAAAAGATAAATTCATTAAAATTTAATAACATCATAAAAAATATTTCAAATTTTATTAATTATACTTTTGAATGAATACATATTTTTACTTATTATTATTATTTGTGTAAAAAATAATAATAAGAACAAATTACCTGAATCTTATATTCCAATTTTTTTTATAAGAAATAAACTAGTACCGATGAAAAATTATGTATTTGATTTTTGGAAAAAAAATGCACATATTTTTAAGCAAAAGCTCCTTTTTGGTTTAAAAAAAATTAAAAAAATAGGCAAAAAATTCAAATTTGCCACTAATGTTTTGAGTATGGAGCAAATATGCCACTACATTTTTTTTTAACCCAATCTCCCACTAATGTTTTAAAACCTAATTTCAAACCCCAATTCTAAGACCCTAATCTTAAACCCTAATATCTAACCTGAATCTCATACCAAGTAAACCTAAATCACATACCATATAACCTAAATCTCATATCACATGAACCAGAACCTCATACCATTTAACTTGAATCTCATACCACTTAACATCAATCTCATACCACTTAATCTGAATCGTATACCAAAACATCCTGAGTTGCATACTACAAAAACCTGAATCTCATACCACAACAACCAGAATCTCATACCATATGAACTTGAATATTATATCATTTAATCTGAATCTCATACCACTTAATCTAAATCCTGTACCACAATAACCTGAATATCATACCATAAGAACCTAAATCTCATATCACTTAACCTAAATCTCATACCACAACAACTTGAATCACATACCAATTAACTTGAATCTTACACCATATGAACCTGAATCTCATACCACTTAACCTGAATCCTATACCACAAAAACTTATATACCATAAAGAACCTGAATCGCATACCATTTAACCTGAATCCCATACCACAACAACCTGAATCTCATACTACTTAACTTGAATCTCTTACCACAAGAACCTGAATCCCATACCACAATAACTTGAATCTCATACCAATTAACCTAAATCTCATATCATTTAACTTGAATCTCATACCATGTGAACTTGAATATCATACCACTTAGCCTAAATCTGATACCATAACAACCAAAATCTCATATCACTTAACCTGAATCTCATACCATTTAACCTGAATCGCATACCACTTAACCTCAACCTTATACCATAACCTGAATCTCATACCACTTAACCTGAATCCTATACAACAACAACCTAATTCTCATACGACAATAACCTAAATCTCATACCAGTTAACCTGAATCTCATACCACATAAACCTGAATCTCATACCACTTAACTTAAATCTTATACTATTTAATCTGAATTTCATACCATTTAACCTTAATCTCATACCATTTAACCTGAATCGCATACCACTTAACCTTAATCCTATACCACAACAACCTAATTTTCATACCACAATAGCCTAAATCTCATATTAGTTAATCTGAATCTCATACCAGTTAACCTAAATCTCATACTATTTAACCTGAATCTCATACCACTTAACCTTAATTTCATACTATTTAACCTGAATTGTATACCACTTGACCTCAATCCTATGCCATGACCTGAATCTCATACCATACCAGTTAACCTGAATTGTATACCACTTAACTTGAATTCTATACCACAACAACCTAATTCTCATACCACAATAACCTAAATCTCATACCACTTAACATAAATCTCATACCACGTAACCTAAATCTAATACCATTTAATCTCATATCATTTAACCTGAATCTCATACCATTTGACCTGAATCGTAGATCACTTAACCTCAATCCTATACCACAACCTGAATCTCATGCTATACCAATTAACCTGAATTGCATACTACTTAACTTGAATCCTATACTACATAAACCTAAATCTCATACCATATCAACCTAATTCTCATACCATCTGAATTTTATATCACATGAATATGAATCTAATACCAATTTACTTGAATCTTATACCACCTAACCTAAATATCATACCGTTTAGCCTGAATTACATATCGTATAACCTATAACCTGTTATTCTGGTTACATTATGATTTCTTTATTTTGTATACTTTTGTGATATTTCTAAACTTAGGTCCTCAATTGATTAGAAAACAAAAGTTTGGGGATGAGCCATGAAAATGGGTATTAGTACCACCCCCAGTATTTTAGAACCTCCCAAAAAAGTTCTTGCTCTAAAGTATCAAAATCAAAATCATCATCCAGCTTAGCTGCCTGCACTGTATGTGTCTTTTGGACAAGTTCAATAATCTAATCTAAATGTAGACAGAGACATAGTACATCTCAGGGGAAGACGATTGTTGATTTGCCGTAGGCCCCTCTCACACTCAGGATGCATGGTGATGTCTATTGGCAGGTGCGACATGGCCTTACCCTAGATTATGTGAAATCTACATAACCATATATCTTAGTTTGGAATTTTAGCGGGTAAATGTTAAACAAATCCAAAAAATTGTTAAAAAAATATTTATTTATCACATGTGGTGACATTCGTTTTAGTTCTAGAAATTATAAGAATGTGGAACATTAAGCCTATAAAATTGATACTATCTACAAATTTAATAGAGACAAAAAAAAATTTGAATAACAAGTATGAAAATTTATTAAAACAAATACCAATTACACACATTAGCTAGCTACATGCTGGACAAACCTACACACCAAACCCATAGCTCCCCAAAACCTCTCACCCCCACTTCATACAACTCCCAAAAAGGACCCTTGAAAAAAAAATTCCTTTGCCCTCACAATATCCCCCTATTACTCTCACTTTAAAAAACCAACACTAAGACGTTATACTTCATTCCAACTTTCTCAGTTCCTTTCTTAAAGTCAATTTTTTCCTAATAGACTCTAAATTATCATTACTCTTTTTTGTATCCTTAAAAGCACTTAGAACATCAAATGCAATACTTGGTAGGAAACTCAGTTTGTACTCAGGAAAAAAGTTGTAATTCAATTTATTTTAGGGTAAGTAGCCCTGTATATTCGTATGTATGTAGTTTCTTCTGATTGAGCTGTAACCAATTATTGATATTGATTTTTTTTTCTAAAATTCAAAATATAATACAAAGCATATTACAAGTTTTTAGGAAGGAAAGAAGAGCAATATAGTAAGGGGTTGGATTTTTTGCCTCTAAAAAGTCTTAAACCCTAACCATAACCCTTAGGTTATAAGAAAATTTAGTGCACTTTCCATTAGCTCAAACCATCAAGTGATATTATTCATATGTCATGTAATCTATCTTGAGTTAATTTTCCTCTAATCATATGATGAGTTAAAAAAACTTATGGAAGTTGCTGCCTATTACTGTAACTATATCTAGGTTTACTACCTAGCAACCATTAGTAACTATTCCCCCTTCCGATGATGCATTTTTCTTAGCACAGAGATTAAATTGTGTTAGTTATTGATTTTTTTTTTCATTTTTATCACTGAAAAAAATTTGGTTACATTTAATGAGAACTTAAATGATGATTAGAAAAAGAAAAGATTCATTTTGATATTTTGTGTAATGAGAGTTTAAATAAGGATAATAAGATAAATTGGATGTTAAAACTTTCATAAAAAGAAAACGTTTTATACTTTTTAATTATTTTTTGGGATGGAGGAAGTATTTTAATGTTTGCTTTGGTATTAAATAAAATGAGCAACAATAATGTATAATAGAATTATTTTTTCTCATAATTAATTCTTTATATTGAAAGAAAAATATTAGCATTTACAAAAATTCTTAGTTTTGCTAAAATCGTAAACTATTGTATTGATGTAAAAACGAACAATCTACCTAATTTGGACTAATCCTTTGTAGTCATATATTTGTATATCTTATTAGAAATAGTTTAATGTGACAAAAAAATATAAATAACTGATACATCTTCAATTAAAATTCTGGCTCTCTCACTTTTGATATTGAGACACAGTTATCTTATTGGTAACCTACTTTTACAAAAATGGCTGAGAATCCATATTATAAATGGCATTCGGTCAAATTTTTGATTTAGCAGACGAGTTTAGATTGGTTAATTAGTTTAAACTTTAAAAGATCCAGTTAACTCAATCCTTGCTAGGCCACACATGAGAACTTGCACAAGTCTAAATTTCCTTGTAGCACATGAAAACTTCCATGAGTTTGTAAATTTCATGTAGATAGATAGGATAACAACATAGGTTAATTAAAAGAGAACTCGCCCTAAGTCTCCTCTCGGTACAGAAATTGAAATAGATGCAATCCCGCTTCCAACCTATTTACACGTATGTTTTTGTGTCACAGAAGGATTCCCAGAGAGTTAGGGAAGCTCGCTCAATAACACTAGGCATTTTGGAGAGTTTTTCTCTCGTGTACAACTACCATTGGATGAAATTTTAATGGTGTTAATATTAGATAGTATTACGATAAGTATAAGTCTTATAGTCCATCATTATCTCGTTGAATTGTATATAGCTATTAGATAGCCAATCAAGTCTTGTAGTACAAGTAAACTTCATGGTTGTTAGTTGGCTTATATAAGCCGCCCTTAATGTAAAGTCGATATCGATGAAATAAGAACTTTGAGAACATTTCACAAGTTTTCATGGTATTAGAGCACCGGTCTAAGACCTCTCAAAATGTTAGATGACAATAGCAGGAAAATTATAGTAGGGTCGAGCTCAACATCACTTGAGGCTAAACCATTGTCGCCACATTATCTTAGTCCCTCAAACAATCCAGGTACCATCTTGGTTACCTGCCTATTGAAGGGCGACAATTATGCTACCAGAGGCAAACGTGAGTGTATGTGTGTGTAAGTGGGATCCATAGACTCCATTTTTATTTAAAAAATGTTGCTAAATAATATCTAAAATTAAATTTGGATATTACTTTAAATTTTTATTGGACCCCACTATTTTTAATAAAAATCTAGCAAAAAGAAAAAAAGAAAAAGTCACTCATTACAATTTTTTTTTTTTGTCATTCTTCTTTCTCATATTAAAATCATGGCTTAAATATAACATTACCTTTGGACTTTACTTAATTAGCATAGTTAGTCCTCAAATTATAAGTTAGCCTATTTTAGTCATTGAACTCAAACCAAGTTAAGCTCAAATGTTTCGACTAAATCATGTTAATCATTAATAGGAATGTCAATGTTGTCAAAAAAATATACTTTTTTCTACTTGTTTTTAGTGTAAAATTATAAATTCTTCTATGTTTAGATTATTTTAGTCAAAAGAAACTAGAATTAGTATGTTTGTAGGCAATCCACCTTGAGAAGTAGGATACCACCATTTAATTTTTTTAAAAATTAAATAAATATCATTATGTTTTACCTGAAAAAGTAACAATAGTATTTATGTTTCAAAATTTATTTTTAAATTTTTTGAATAATCTTAAAGACTAATTCAGTTCAAACATAAATACAAAACTATATATTTAGTGACTTAGAAGTACTTTATTTTGAAAATCAATAAAATTTAATAACCTACTTCAAATTAAAACTAAAGGGTACTTAAAATAATTTTTATTTGTATGTATATTATTAGAGATTTGTACATATAATATTAGGAATTAGCTCAAAGACTTTTTACTTAGATGGTTCTTTTTTCATATACTCAAAAATTTACAAGAGAATGGCTACAAGAGTGGCATTCTCTTTAGATGGTTGTGCTATAGTTTACAATTCAACTTTTGATCAATTTAAATTTAAGAGGTTTATATATGGACCTCACTTTTAAAATATTTTAGATCCACCATTGTATGCTACCTAGAATCAGGCAATGCTAAATGCCTTCAGAGCCAAAAATAGAGTAGGACTCATTGATGGCTCTCTTATGAAAAAAGAGGATGACAAGCTTCAAGCACAAGTATGGATCAAATGCAATTCCATAGTGATGGCATGGATTTTCAATGTGTTGGCCGCATACTTGCACAACAATGTTGCATATGCCGACACAACAAGGGATATGTGGATCAATTTGCAAGAAATACTCTTACAAGGTAACATCCCTCACATACATGAACTTAAGTGAGAAATTGCACTCATGCAGCAGCAAAATTTGTCTGTTATGGCATATTACACTAATCTTAAAGAATTATGGGATACATTGTCAACTTATACCATCATTCTTGTTTGCATTTGTGGGGTAGCTTAAAAACTTGTTGCTAAAAGAAAAGGTGAGAAAATCCATGTTTTTCTTATGGGACTAAATGAAAAATATAGTGTGATTAGTTCACAAATATTAAATATGGAGCCCATGTCATCCTTGACCAAAGTCTATGCACTCATGGTCAAAGAAGAAAAACAATAAAACATGTTTGGACCCAAGACAACCAAGCAAGCAAGGATTCAGACAAGGGTAAGCTTTAATGCAAACAACATTTTGGGAACAAAGGTCACACTTCAAATGGTTGCTTCAAAATAATTAGATATTCTGAATTGTGGCAATCCAACTCGAAAACCTCAAGAAATCAAATCAAGTAGGGACAAAAAAAGACATCATCAAATAATGCCACTGTTAGACAAGATAGCGCTGCCAATATCGCAACTGATTCTAGAGGACTAAGCTTTATGTAAAAACGGTATGACTAGCTCATGTCTCTATTCACAAATCAAGATAGCCATGTAAACTTTGCCAATAAAGTTTATAATGATTCATCACTTTCGATTATAGATAATGGTGCATCGAATCACATGACTTTTTAAGAATCAAGTATGTTGAATATTCAGGAAGTACCTGTACCTCATTCGGTTCGAATGCCGGACACCAATATCCAAAAAGTTCATTCTTATGGCCAAGTCCTTTTATCTCGTAACATTAAATTGAACCATGCACTATTTGTTTCGTCATTTACTTGTAACCTCTTATCTGTTAGTCATTTGACTAAAGACCTGAATTGTTTAGTAACATTCCTTTCAGACTCATGTGTTATACAGGACCAGGTGTCGAAGAAGCCAATTGACATTGGATGAAGAAAAAGGATAGTTTGTACTACTTCAGGAGGTTCCAATAACAAGTAGCTGCAACTTAAAAAACTAAGGCCTTTCCTATTATTTGGCACAGATGCTTAGGTTATTTACCTTTTGAAAAACTATCTTTGATTCCTAGTCTTTCAAGGTTGTCTTTTGGTAATATGAATAAATGTTATGATTCTTGTCACCATGTAAAACAAACCAAACAACCTTTTTCTCTTAGTACTAGTTCTATGTACTGAAACTTGTTTTGAACTTATACATTTAGATATATGAGGACCATATAAAACCCTATCGTTATCTGGTGCTCATTATTTTCTTACCATTGTCAATGATTTTAACCATAACACTTGGGTTTATTTGCAAAAATATAAATATCATGCTGTAACCAATTTTTCCCTCTTTAATGCAATGGTTAGAAATCATTTTTCAAAAGAAATTCAGATAGTAAAAAGTGACAATGCACCAGAGCTCATTGTTGTTCCTATGCTCACTTATCTTCAAAAAATAACATTACCCTTCAAACCATGTGTTCTCATACTCCACAACAAAATGGAGTTATCGAAAGAAAACATCATCTTCTACTTGAGGCAGCTAGGGCACTTCGATTCAAAGCTAGTCTACTGATCAAATATTGTGGATAATACATCCTAACTGCGTGCTATTTGATCAACCATACACCCTTGACAACTCTTCGAGGTAATAGTCCCTATGAAATCCTTTTTCTAAAACCCCCTAAACTTGACCACCTTCATGTTTTTGGTTGCTTGTGTTATGCACACTCAAAACCAAAAGACAAGTTTGAACTTCACTCTAAACCTTGCATATTTCTTGGATATACAAGTGGTAAAAAAGTGTACAAGGTTCTTGATCAAAAAACTCAAAAGATTTTTGTTTCTTGGGATGTCACTTTTTATGAAGACGTATAATTCTAAAAAATTAAGAATTGAACATAACTCCCGTTATAATTCTTTGAGCTATTAATGAACTTATCGTTGACGATGTTCTTATCTCTACTAGCTTTACCAAAGAAGCTCTTGAACCTAGCCACCAAAAGATGACTAGCCAAAACTTGAACCAAGAATCCTACACGAACGACTAAAAAGAAACCGTCACCTTCCTCTTCATTTGTAGGAATTTGTTGTGGAACTTCCTGGAGGCAACAATCAATCCACACCTTCGGTAAATCAAGCTTCTTTAGGTAAATTGCATCCCTCACTCTTTCACCTCCCTTACTCATGGTTTTTCTCTTGCCATAAAGCCTTTCTTGTAGCCATTACCTCCCAAACATAACCTCAAACTTATGCGTGGGTATACATTAATCCTAAGTAGAGAGTAATAATGAAACAGAAAATTGAAACACTTGAGAAAAATGACACATGGGGCCTTGTACACTTGCTACCTGGAAAGTGGCTCATTGGCTCCAAATGGGTGTTTAAAATCAAGCATAAATTGGATGGTAGTATAGAACGCTAAAATGTAAGGCTTGTAGCCAAAGGATTTAGTCATATAGAAGGTGTTGATTTCATTGAAACCTTTGCTCTAGTTGTTAAACTTACCATTTTTTTATGCTTGTTGTTTGTAACTGCAGTGAAAGGGTAAAAGTTACATCAACTAGATGTTCATAATGCTTTCTTTCAATGAGATTTAAACAAGATTATTTACATGAATCCTCCTCCTGGTTACATGAAGTCTGGACACAGCTAAGTATATAAGTTAAAACGGTCTCTTTATGGACTTAAACAAGCACCACGTTAATGGTTTGCCAAGTTGTCAATGCCTTGATTGCATATGGCTTTTGACAATCAAAGTTAGATTTTTCTTTCTTTACATTGACGACTGAAAATTCTTTCACTGCGTTTCTTGTTTATGTAGATGATATGGCCATCTTTGGGAATTGTCCTAAACAAATAAGGAAGTTGAAAGAGCACTTGCATGCACACTTCCATTTTAAAGATTTTGGAAAGCTAAAGTACTTTCTTGGGTTACAGGCTGCTCGATCACCAACTAGGATCTTTCTGGTGTAAAGAAAGTATACACTTGACATTCTCAAATAAACAAGCACAGTCAGTTGCAAGCTAGGCTTATTTCTCATCCAACAACAACACCGCTTAGCATTGCAACAGGAAAAACTTTTGCCAAACCCAGGTCAATACCGAGGGTTGGTTGGGAAGCTAATTTACTTAACCATTACATGACCAAATATAATGTATATGGTTAATTTACTCAATTAGTTCATGCAAAACCCAAATGATGCACACTTAAAAACTACTATGCTTGTATTACGATATCTAAATAGAGCACCTGGACAAGGGTTACTTTTTCCAGCCAAGACAAGTCTGAATTTGCAAGCATATTGTGATGTCAATTAGGCAAGCTGCCTTGATACAAGGACATCAATGACAGGATAGATTCCTAAGCTTGGTAATGCTCCCATATTTTGAAAATAAGAGAAGCAGTTGATAATATCAAGGTCATCAGTAGAGGTTGAATACCATTCAAAGGCCTGTGATGCTAGTGAACTTGTTTGGCTTAAAGGATTGCTTAATGACCTTACAGTTCAACATACTCAACTGATGCATCATTTTTGTGATAATCAAGCAGTATTATACATTGCTTCCAATCCAGTCTTTCACAACTACACCAGACACATTGAGATCGATTGTTATTTCATTTATGACAAGATTCAATCTAATGAAATAGCACTTCAACATGTAGCAAGTAAGCTTCAGTTGGCAAATATATTAACTAAAGTAATGGGACAAGCTTAGTTTCACCTTCTTATAGGCAAGTTGGGCATCCTCAATCCCTATGTTCCAAGTTAAAGGAAAGTATTACGATAAAAGCCTTGTACTATAAGTCTTCTAGTCTATCTCTATCTTGTTGAGTTGTAGATAACTATTTGTTAGCCAATCCAGTCTTGTAGTGCAAGTAAACTTCATGGTTGTTTTTTTGGCTTATATAAGCTGCCCTTGATATAAAGTTGATATCAATGGAATAAGAGCCTTGTGAACATTTCACAAGTTTTTCAAATTTTGTTATTAACTGGAAAAATAATCATGATATTTTGCAGCTGCTTTTGCTGAATAAAATCTCTTTTATTCTTCCAATTGTTAAAGAATACAAATCAATTATAATTTCTCATGTTTAACATTAAACTTTTAATATTCTAACCAGCATCAATCAACATAAAGACTAACTAATTCATACATCAACTTAACATAATTAGATACTAAAAATCCAATCATAGACACCAGAACAACAGTTCTAAATACTATAAGAGCATTCCTAAACACCAGATTAACTAATTTATAAATTAGCTTAATATATTTAGACACCAAAAAAACATTATTAGATACAAAAACAGAAGTTGTAGACACCACAATAGCAGTACTAGACACTAGACTAACTAATTTACATACTACTATAATATAGACACCATAAAAGTAGCACTAGACATCAAAACAACATTTTTAGACACTGGAATAATAGTTCTAGGCACTAGTTTGGCCAATATATGACACAAATTCCACATACACTATATACCAAATTATGATGATTCTAGCATTTTCATTTAAAAAATGGGAGATTTTTTCTATATAGAGAAATAATTAAAATCTTAAATCTTATTTCTTCATGATTATATATATTTATTTGAAATAGTAACTCCCTCCCCTAATAATAACTACCTTATCTAATTTATAATTACAAATATATATTTAAAATGGTAACTCTCCTCCCTTAATAATAACTACCTAACAACATTAGCTTCACCATTAGAGGGGAACATTTACCCTGGTAGATGATATAATGTCTTAGGCATTTTGTAGTTTTGATTATGATGGTTGTGGCTAACATCTTTTGTGAGAAGAAAATAAAAAATGGTGGTGATAACTACTAACTAGGGATGGCAATGGGAAAGGTATAATATCCGCATGACTGGTGGGTATGAGCTCATAATGGATGAGTTTACAGATAAAAAAATCCGTGACAAGACGGATATGGGTGACAAAGCATACCCATCTAGTGAGTATAAACAAGTAACGATATAGAGGATCTGTGACAAATAAATCCATCTTGTGAAAGGCATGGCTAATATATCTTATTTTAATATGCATTTCCTATTATACCCAACCTTTACTAGTATTGTATTCTTTGTTCTTATTAATTGGAGAAATAATCATGACATTATGTAGCCGTTCTTATAGAATAAAATCACTTTTATTATTTCAATTGTTAAGGAATACAAATTGATTACAATTTCTCATGTCTAACGCTAAATATTTAATATTCTGACTGACGGCAATCAATATAGAAACTAATTAATTCATACATCAACTTAACATAATCAAATACCAGAAAACCAGTCACAGATACTAGAACAACAGTACTAGATACTATAAGAGCATTCCTATGCACTAGACTAATTAATTTATAAATCAACTTAACATAATTAGGCACCAAAAAATGTTATAGATACCAAAACAATAGTTGTAGATACCACAATAGCAGTACTAGATACCAGACTAATTAATTTATACACCACTCTAATATAGACACTAAAAAAGTAGTACGATACACCAGAACAACATTTTAAGACATCAGATTAATAATTTTAGACACTAGTTCAACCAATATATGACACCAATTTCACATACATTACACACCAAATTGTGATGATTCTAGCATTTTCATTTAAAAATTGGAGATTTCTTTTCTATATGTAGAAATAATTAAAATTTTAAACCTTATTTCTTCGTGTTGGGCAAAAGCGAAGAAACCAGAACAAGAAGCAATTTTTTTTTCTCCAACCGTGATGATTCCACGGCCTTTCTACTATCTAAACTCAAAAAAAATTACATGCACTAATTCTCTCAAACTCTTAAACTCTATTCTTTTTCAAATCTAACAACACACCACACACACATTTCTCCTATCCCCAAAAAAATCTAACATAACAAGCCTTTTTATATGTCACACAACAAACCTAAGGTCACACAACAAACCTAAACCATATCAAAAAAGAAAAACTAAATCCCTAACAAATACGAAAACTAAAAACAAATCCTAAACAAAAACCATAAACCCAATCCTAAAACAAATTGAATTAGTAACAACTTTAAGTCTTCACTTTCTTTGAATTTGAGCCAATAACCTAACAATCTCCACTTTGGCTCAAATTCTCCCTACCTCCACCTTTTTACCAAATCTACGAAACTAACATTCTTACTTGTAGGGACCTTCACATCTATGAGATAAATCTTTATCTCTCTTTTTACAATTGTACTTCCAACCAACTCATATAAATTAGTTGAGTTCTTCACTTCTTTCATCACAATTAATATATCCTTTAAAATCCACAATCCTCCATCTTGAGCAAAAAATTCATAACCCAAGCTATCCAATCTACCAAGTGAAATCAAATTTCTTTTGAATTTTGGAACATACCTCACATCACCAAGTGTCTTGATACTTCCATAATGTAATTGGATATTCACACTATCAATGCTTTCAATTTTCTCTTCTTGGTCATTCGCCAAATAAATTGGCTTATCACATGCCTCAAATCTTGTGAATCACTCCCTTTTTGTGCAAACATGCTCTAAACAAGCATAATCTAATACATAAACATCTTTCAAATCTTTCCTCGCACCAACTTCTTGCATCATTAAAGTCACAGCTTTATCATCACTTTTACTATCCCCCACCATGTTCATATCACCTTTATTTTTCTCTTCCTTTTTTTCTTTCTTCTTCTCATTTGCCTTAAAAAATTCATCCATGTCCTTTTCCATATTTGGGCAAAAAATTATGATATGTCCCAAGTCATAACAGTGCTAGCATTCCATATTGCTCCAGTATTTTCCTTGTCTCGAACTTGATCTTCCTCTTGAATATATTTTTCCTCTCCAATGACTTCTTCCTCGCTCTACCATGAACACATTATTTTCTTCATCGTTTTCTTCAAATTTTCTCATTCAATCATGCTCCAAAAGCACAGTAATCATATCTTCGATCTTCAAGGTATCTCTTCCAACCATCAATGGAGTCACAATAGGCTTATAAAATCTTGATAAAGAATTAATCAAGATTATAGTCCTATCTTCTTCTTCAATTTTCTCACCAATACTCTCCAATTGTGTAACATGCTTGTTAAACTCATTTAAGTGTACAATTAAGCTAGTTCATTCTTTCATCTCAAACCATATAATTATTTTTTCAAACATAACTTGTTAGTAATAAACTTTGACATATACTTATCTTTAATCTTATCCATCAATTCTGTTGAAGAGGTCTCGTTCAACACATCATACTTGAATTATGTGCAAGAGCCAATCTAATCGCACTCTCTACTATTTGCTCCATATCTTTCCACTTTTCACTCGTTATAGATTCAAGCTTTATTTTCTTGAACACATCGCCAAGTTTCTGTTGAATTAGCACATCCTTCACCGTGTACTTCCAAAAGCTAAAATCTCCAAATCCATCAAAATGATCAATCTAAAAATTCAATGTCCTTAACATCTCAGCCATCTTAAACTAAGCTCTGATACCACTTATTGAGTAGAAGCAAAAAAAACTAGAACAACAAGAAATTTTTTTTCTGCAACCGTGACGATTCCACGGCTTTTCTACTATCTAAACTAAAAAACAATTATACACACTAACTCTCTCAAACTCTCAAGCTCTATTCTTTTTCAAACCTCACAACACACCACACACACTTTTCTCCCATCCCCAAAAAATCTAACATAACAAGCCTTTTTATAAATCACGCAACAAACCTAAATTATATAAAAAAAAAAGAAAAAATAAATCCAAAAAAAATAAAAACTAAAACCAAATCCTAAACAAAAACCATAAATCCGTTCCTATAAATCCATTCCTAAAACAAATTGAATCAGTAACAACTTTAAGTCTTCATCTTCTTTGAATTTGAGCTAATAACCTAACACTTCATGATTTTATAGATTTATTTGAAAAGATAACTCCTTCCCTCTAATAATAACTACCTTATCTACTTCATAATTGTGTATATATATATATATATATATTTGAAATTGTAACTTCCCTTCTTTAATAATAACTACCTATCACCATTAATTTGAAATAGTAACTTCCCTCCTTTAATAATAACTACCTATTACCATTAACTTCACCGTTAGTTTTGAACATCTACCCTAGTAGATGGTATAATGTCTGAGGCATTTTTCAGTTTCAATTATGGTGGTTGTGGCTAACATCCCCTGGGAGAAGAAAATAAAAAAGGGTGGTGATAACTACTAATTGGGGATGGCAATGAGAAAGGTACGATATCCCTATGATTGGTGGGTACGAGCTCACAATGGGTAAGTTTACAGATAAAAAAAATCTATGACAGAATAACTATGGGTGATAAAACATGAACGTCTAGCGAGTATGGGCAGGCAACGATGTAGAGGACTGTGACAAATAAATTCATCTTGCTAAGGACATGGGTAATATATCTTATTTTAATATGCATTTCCTATCATATCCAGCCTTTACTAGTATCGTATTCCTTGTTCTCATTTACAAATCACAAAATAATCCCTACATCACAGCCATCCTAATTACTAACCTCTCTCACCATGGACTTTACCATGAAATCATATGCCCATCATCTCTTTCTCTCATGACTCAGTCCTTTCGCAGCACTAATCTCTCTTTCAAAGCCCACTTAGCAATCGTATTCGTAGGGCCATGTGGTGTGTCCACCGTATAACCAATGGCCACCGTCATTGGCTCCAGTCTACTGCAGTGCTACTGTTTCTCTCCCTTCACCAACTATGATTACCAAGAACCGCAGCCCTCTAGCACTGCAAGATGAGATATTGTCCTAGTTTATAGGCTTAAATGTATTTTTAAGTTTCAAGCTTTATTTGGGATGTTAGTTTTAAACCTCCTAGAGGGCACTTTACCCTACCTGTCTCAATGGAGTGTAATTTTGAAAATTTTGTGAGTTTGGGAAAGGTTTGGGTTTTATTGTAATACTTCGTTCGTCTCAAATTCTTTACATTATTCACTTTTCAGTAATTAATCTATAATTTTTTATTTTCAACATTTTAGTATATAAATGAAGAACCTTTATATAAGAATAATAAATCAAGATATGCAATTTCTAAATATATTTTTTAAAATTTTTTTCTAATAAATATTAATATGAATAAACTTAAATCAAACTATATAAAAAAGTCAAATGATGCAAAAAATATAGGACGAAGATAGTATTATGTAAGGTTTGGGAAGTTATAGGTTTAGGTGTCTAGCCATGCGCCCCACGTGTATTATAGTATAGATATATAAACCTATTTTCACTATTTCCTTTTAGATGCTAAAACATTTACCCTTATTTTGTGTGTGTTTGCTTTTGCTTAGGTCTGAAGTCATTAATTTTTTCTATCCGTTGACATTATTATTTTTATTGAAAAACTAACTTGTGATGGATATCATGATTACTTTTAATTTTAGACACAGTTGCTAATACTATTGCTGTAGTAAATTGTTGTTGTTGTTGTTGTTTTTTTTTTGTAATTTCATTCATGACTTCATTAGACGGGTTCTGTCGGTAGAATACCCACCCTGACCTGACCCGACGCAAGGAGATTCCGAGTTGCGATAACTCCAGCCAGCTCTGAGTTACGGAGAACGCACGTGTAGGATGCATTGTAGTACGGGAAAAGTCCTGGACCTCTCTAAGTTAACTGTTGGAGAGATGGATTTTAGTTATTGACGCGCGAAACTTTCAGGAAGAATACTGCAGTAATTTTTAGCAACCATCCGTCCTTTGTTACTGGCAAATCATCCAGTTTCCTATCCCAAATTCCAAGAAGACCTTCTATGTTTCTTTCTTTTTTTTTTTCTTCTTTTTCTTTTCTTATTGGATCGTGTGGAAGATGTTTTAAGACAATATTGAAAGTGATCCTTTTAACGCCAACTACAACAATACAACTTGAAGCCGAAGGTATCACTTTCATTCGAAATGGCATCATGCTGGCAATTTAAACATATAGAAAGCAGCTCCCGCAAGCAGATGAGATTGATAGGTATTGAACAACAGAATGTTCCCATCTTGTAAATTAAAAACACCTTTTAGTTGTGGAATATGGAAAAGATACCACCAAGCAAGTATAAAACTCAGGAGACTGACTTTACTTGTCTTCAATTTAAAGAATCAAAATATCTAGTTGCTTACGGGCTCAAATCAATTTTTTGGACACGTTTTTCCAGCAAGAACAAGCAAAGCTGACTTCTCCCATTTATAAACGAGTGGCAGGCAAAAGAAAATTTTATGTCGATAATTTTCTTTTATGAATGTGAAACCAAATGAGAACGAGAAAGCTCTTGATTGGTAGCATTATTATGTTCTCATGCCCGCACCAACTACTCGGAACTCTTGCCTTGCAGGCGGCGAGCCGGCGACACAAATTCCCATTTTTAGGGAAAAAGAAATATGACATGACAGTGACAGATTTGTGTTTTAATTGAAATTTTATTTTTGGAATGAAGCATCCCATGAAATAAAGTGATTAAGATATGTGTAATTTATATTATTTTTTTATTTTTATTCTTGAGATTCACAAAACAGTTACATTTTAAATTATGTATTAAAAGTTTAAATGACGATAATAAAACAAATTAATTGTTAAAAATTTTTGAAAATGGAAAACGATTCAAGTTTTTTAGAACATCCTAAAAAGAGACATTTTATCATTTTTTAAGACGTATACCCTAGTATATAAGTTCGTAGAAAATCAAGGTTTGTGTATAAGACCCAAGGCCCAGCCATCGAAAAAGAAACGTTGAGCAAAGTGAAACATTTGCATCATGAGCTAGGGGGCAATGCATGTTCAGAAATTGTAGCTCAGAACCACGCCACGATTCATTTTTAAGAGTTCAAGGTCTTATGCAGCTCAAATTGAGGGCTGCTGGTGGTCTAACTTGTCCAAATCTGCATAATGGAACAACACCAGCAGTGGTGAATAACAAAAATATCTACAGCCACAAAAAGTGACATTCCAGCGGGCGCTAAAGTGAAATTTTTTGTCACGTCCACTTTATCATCAACGATATTGAGTGGTGGCCTCTTGATGCAATCAAAATCCGTCAATATGTTAAAAAGAATTACGGAGGAACAACCAAAGCCCGCCTAACTATTCTTAACTGGTTGATGCTTTAACCGCCTTCTCCGCTGCATCATCCAAATCTTCAGCTGTGATTAGTGTCATTCCACTTTCCTGCAGTAACACCAAAGATTCTGAAAATCATACCAAGATATATGAAGGGTGCCGACCTACCACTACCAGCTTACATGATTGAGATTTTAATGTTTATCATAAAGAAGCATCCATGAAGTCCCATCAAAATTCGTGTTTATTATTTATGAATTTATCTGTTGCTGAAAACTCTCTGAGAATTGTAACACTTCTAAGCCAGCACTTGGAAGTAGATTAATGATTCAGGTTTACCTTCAAAATCCTCTTCCCTTGTTCAACATTAGTTCCTTCAAGACGAACCACAACAGGAACTTTCAGAGCGACCTGTGAACAACCAGCAAGGAATTAATGCTCCCAAAATAGGTAAAATTACGTAAACTCTCCAAATTTGGTAATAATAATGAAGAAGATTAACAACACTAGCATAATCTGGTGAAGAAATAGACAGGTCCATTACATCCTGTAGTTCATGGTCTCATTTTCTGTTTGAAAGAAAAATCAAACCTTCTGTGTCCTCCATGATTTTTAAGTTACTGATACTACAGAGAACATATGGTTGTGAAAACAAGTAATAATTGATTAGCAAAAAACAATCTAATGCAGCCCTACCTGTTTGGCAGCATTTACAATGCCACTAGCAATCACATCACATTTCATAATGCCTCCAAATATATTCACCAAAATTGCTTTCACTTTCTCATCTGAAGTCAAAATTTTAAAAGCCTCGATAACCTGCTCAAAACAGTTAAAAAAGAAATCAAAACATAAATAATACAGTTTTAGGATGAAAATATCGCACTTCTTCAAGTTAAACTAATCCAGACAAATCAAACTCCAGTTGCTCCACAATTTCTAATTTAAAAGTATGCATACAAGTGTTTGTGTCTCTGTAAAAGAGGAGGAATGCCTGTGTCAAAATCTCACATGTTTGGGAATGACGGCAATGGTGTTGCGGATGTAAGGAATAGAAAAGTCAGGAGCTTAAGCAGCAGAGAGAAAAAAGTTGGGGGCAGTCTTTAGAATTTGTTCATTTTTACTTTTGGAGCTGATAAACCTACGGAAATATGTTATTATAGTTCACAAGCTTTCCTTCAAGTTTCAACGAAGGCACTGAACCTTTTCAATGTAGTAGTTGTATATATATAATCATCTTTACTTACTTTAAAACAACTAAACAATGTTTTCTGGAATAAAAAAAGGAAAATTGTACATAGAAAATGAAAAAAGATAACAGAAAATGAAAATGAAAACTTTTCTCAACATTCAAACACACTCTTAAGGGGTTCTGAAAATTTCCCAACGCTAAAGCGAGCAACCAGTGTACACAATAAAAATCATAAAATCATAACTCATACCTGACTCTCGGAGGCATTCCCACCTACATCGAGAAAATTAGCAGGAGTACCCCCATGCAGTTTGATTATGTCCATTGTCGCCATAGCCAACCCAGCACCATTCACCATGCAACCAATTTCTCCATCCAAGCCAATATAATTTAAATCTGCTTTGGCTGCATCCACCTATAAGTAGACAAAGACCCAGCAAACGAAATGTGAAAGGAAGTAAGGAATTATCCCCGTAATTCTCTGAATTCGTGTTGTAAACTAAATTTTCCAGTCAAGCAATACAGGTAGGATATCCACAATACAGAAAAATTAAAGACCAACTGATTGTTACTGTATGTTAATGATGGATAGGCTACTTGACTATGTTAGATGCCCATGATACCAACAGAAGGTGAGGAAAAATAAGTAACTTTTGTAGTTGAACCTCCTTAGGAAATCACTTAACAAAGCTCATGAACATGGCAATACGTTAACAGACCTCTCGAGGATCCTCTTGTGATGTATCACGGAGTACAAATATCTCTTTTTGACGAAAAGCAGCATTATCATCAAAATTCAGCTTTGCATCAGCAGCAACTAACTTGTTGCTTGAAGTTTCTGCAAGTGGATTAATCTGTCCACAAGGATCAAGATACAAATTAAAATATGTATTTTCTAAAGGAAACAAGAGAGAGAGAGAGACAGACAGAGACAGAGAGACAGGGAAAGACTGAATTAAATAGAGGTACTCACAGGGGAGACAAAACAAAATACGTAGCAGTATATGCATAGCAGCAAACTAATGTGACAATGAAACAAAAATATGTTTAAACGAAGTTTATGCTTACCTCCAACAATGTGCAATCACGTTCACAAAACAGTTTATATAGTTTCTTCACTTGTTCCATGGCATCATTTTTGTCAGCCACCTTCAGAGCCAAACCATCAACAACCTTAGCAGCATCCTCATCAGTGATTCCTTTGAAAACATCAATTGGCACCTATGAAACAACTATAATAACTTAGTCGTCCAACCATCAATGAAGCAATTCCACAGAGAGTGGGGAATGCCTTCCAAGTCATGCTAAAACAACAAAACAAGAATACATGGATGATAACCTTAACAATCATGTCCGGGTACTTCTCTGCAAGATCCTCAATGCTGGTTCCACCTTTTCTACAGGCAATTATGATCTGAGGAACAGAATATTTAATAACAAGCACATGTCTTAGAGATCATGGAAAATGCACTTCAACATAAAACTTGACTGAACAAGAAAAAAATTGTTGATATAGACTATCAGATAAAACACTCAGTTCAGATTCTTCAGAAACATACCGGACCAGCAGTTTTACGATCAAGAGTGATAGCAAAGTACATCTCATTCACAAGCGACAATTTCTCACACAAGTAAACCTGCACAAAGAGACAGTTTGGAGCATGTTCAGGATACTAAGAACTCAACAAGTTAGCAAAAGTTACATTAGGAATTTTCTTAGTATGTAATAGATTGCCAACAACAGTAACAAACAGAATCATATGTATAGAAAAGGATATAAAGAGATAGTTTTTGGAGGAACTATAACCCAGGTTGACAAGATTTCTTTAGTATTACATGTTTGATCAAATTCCAATCACCCCAAACCCCTGTATAGAAAAGCAACATTCCACATCAGGCAAGGCAACATCCAAATGGTCGAGCATGAGAGTTTCAAACAGGTGATGAAGCTCTCACGTTCAAATGCCTGCAAATTGTCGTGAAGTGAACAAGGTTATGAGCTGATTGATTGCCTTATATCCCAGTCACATTGAGTCTCCTAACCTACCAAACATTTCTAAACACTGGTCACTTCAAAATAATTTGTTTATACCGCATCCGACCAATATGACACTGAATTGTAGCTTTGCATGATATAACCAAAAAACCAACATTTCGCATCAAGCAAGTGAACACAAAAGGTTGAGCATGAGATTCCACATAGGAGATGGAGATCTTACGATCAAATCCTTGAAACGTTTAAGGAAGATAACATGGCAATGATGATGAAAAAAATTCCATTTCCTAACCAAATTGAACCTCGTAATGTCCCAAATGTTAAAAATATGAGTCTCTTTCAAATGATACTTCTAAGTCAAATTTTCCTCTACCACACATATGACACTGAATTGCCATTGCACATAATTTAATCCATTGATGCAACTTCATCCAATAATTCATCAATGCTACAGAATATTTCATCAACATCTGGATGATAATACTCAGAAACTGGAAAAAATTGATTAAGGAAAAGACCAGAGGTGGCAATCAATCTGACTACCACAAAATTTGCCCTGGAGAATATGATTTGTGTTCATCATTTAAAATTCAAATTGACAGCCACTGTATCTATCACAGATAGGTCAAGATTGTATTTCCTCACATGCTTGAACAAGGAATTCATTGCAACTAACCGATAAACATAAAACAAGCACCTAACCTTGCTGACAACTTTTCCCTGAGGACCGGTTTGTTTTGTAACAAGGATCTGCCCAAGCATTTTTCCTGCATATAATCCAACGGAAAACATACACAACCAAATAAGAGACTTCTGAGAAGACATTATAATTCAAGAGAAAATAAAGGGCCAAGGGAGAAGCCAAAGATAGCATAACTTCTCTCAATCAGAGAGAACAAAATGCGTTAAGAGTTCTTATTCTCAGTCAAACAAAACTCAGAATTTAAGTTACTGTAAGTATTACAGATTAAGTCATGGAACTGGAGGACGTGTAAAACTGCAACTAAAGTTTACTAGATCACAATTATTAATATGCAAGAAAAGCTAACTAAACTATGTTGTGCTTATCCATGCAGTTTTCCCAAGCCCTTACAAAAGAAACACATGCTTTACACTCCAACTAACTCAAATGGATATATAGATATTCAAAAACAGAAACATCAAACATTATCATGTATGTTTGATATATGTGCTCCTAAATCAAGCAGATCGTTCACATATAAGAGACAATGTCCATGAAGATGGGTGCAAAACTTCAATACCAGCAATGTCTTCAGCCTGGTCAGCTTTAACAATGTGAACTCCGCCCTTAAGACCACTTTTAAATGTTCCCAAGCCTCGTCCACCAGCAAGAATTTGACTTTTAACCACCAACTACACCATATAAAATTAGGAATACTCATTTTCTTTCTTGGTTTGGATGAGAAACGGCCCTTCTCATCTTCAACCATCCCAAAGAAATTAACAGTCAGCTTGCACTCTGCTATATCCAACACTTTGAAAGGTTGAAACATAAAAGAAAACTCATGTCCTGACTTTCTTGGTTACCTCGTTTTCACTAGGAAAGACGTCCTGAATTGCTTTCTTGATTTCATCGAGCGAAGATACAGCAACTCCTTTGGGAACGTTGATTCCATATTTGCCCATCAACTCGGCCCCCTGAATATCAATGTGCAAAGCTCATCCGTCACCTACAAACCTAAGCCTTCCAAGGGAACGCACTGGAGCTATGCATATATGAGTGTGTTCATGCGGTGCGTGTGTACATGTATGTACATTTCAGTTTATGCGAATAATCAACAGCTCAAACTTAGAGCGAGCTCCCACTTCAGCAGAAGAATATATGAGAAGAAAAGAAAAAGCACTCGATCTTCATAGAAATTGTTTTCCAGGAACCAAACAAGAAACTCCGATCTCCCAATCAAATAAAGTATAGGCCAAGTCAGCTTCAAAATTCTACGGAAAATGATCAAAACAAAAGAAATCCAAAGTTTCTTCAGACAGAAAAAGACTTACGGAAACCGAAGGGGAACGAGAAAACGTACCTGGTACTCGTGAATGTTGAGCCGACGGAGCTGTTGTTGCTGCCATTTTCCGGCGACCGAGAGGGAGCGAGAGACGAGCTTGTTAAGCAATCCTCTCATTTTACGGCCAATGAAAGCAGAAATGAAGCAAATCGATTGCGATCGTCGAGATCTGAACAAAACCAATAAACGGTAATATGAAGAAGCGACCCTGCCGGGCGACGAGTGCGTGAGCCTTCGGGTCAGAGAAGTGCCAGCAGACCCTAGATCATTTTTCTCTTTAATTCCCTAGGCCACAGTACACTAGAGGCCCCTAAACTTTTCCAACTCACACGAGTTGGTCCTCAAACTTTAACTCAGTCAGAAGAAGTCCTCCAACTTTGCAACTTGATACATATTAGTCCAACTTGTTGACTTGACCCATTTTTTTAATGGCTTAAATATATAAAGAGCCCTCAAATTTGACAACTCGTTTAAGTTGGCCATCAAACTAGAACTTCAATCGCACTAGGCATTAAACTTTACAATAAAAAATGAGTATAATAAAAATTAATTAAAATTGATTTTTTTAGGTTTAGTAAAGAAAAAATTTATGAAATTAGTTTATTTATAAAAATTAATTAAAGTCTATTTGGTTTAGTCCTTATTGTAGATCAAGTTATTGATTTGTATTATTTGCCAATTACCACTACCTTAAGGCTCACTTTAGCTAAACAAGCAATAATTGATGATTTACTCACTATAAAAATAACTAAGTTTGCAACTATACTTAAATCACAACTAAATAAGAACAACAAATACAATGTAAATTATGGGTTTTCTAGTGAATTAATGAAACACACTTCTTATAGTTTTCACTATTTGACTTGGTTAGCTAGTGAATTAAGGCTAATAGTTTGATTTTTTTACTTGTTGGTAAAGTTAACTAATTGAGCTCTTAATAGTTTGGTTTTTCTATTTGTTGATGAAGTTAACTAATTGGGCTCTTACTCTCCTAAGTGAAAGGGTCACTCTCGTAAGCTTATATTAGAATGGACTCCCATCCAAATTGCTAATTTAAGAGAGGCATTATAAGTTCAATTTTCCTTCACCTAGTGTCCTTAGACTAGTCTCCCAACAAGCGCATGGCCACTACACTGTTCTCCTAATTCCAATTCCTTTTAATTTTTTCAAGAGTTTAAAAGAAATCTAAGGTGCAATTGACTGGTGCCCTTAATCAATCAACACAACAATAAGTTCAAGGAAAAGAGTAAACAAGTAATGGAGGAAAACCAAAGTCAAATAGCCATTAATCCAACTAACATAACCAATTCAAGTAGCTACAACCATAAAAAGTGTGGAGAAAACTACTCCATAATCAAACCAAACATAAATATGAAATACATAAAATAGCATCCATGTCTGAATATAAGAAGAATGAAGGAAAGAAGGAACCCAAAAGACTCTAAATGCTTGATTCTTCAAGGCTCCTATAAGTCATCAAATCCTCCAAGTCATCAAGTCCTCCAAGCCTTCTTCAAGTAAGAATCCACAAATGCTTCCAAGGAAGATGAAGAAATGCAAGAGATGGTGATAAAGAACCTAAGTTTAAGATGAGAAGATGAAGTATGAAATCCTTAGCTAGGTTTCAGGTTTTTCTACTCTTTGAGATGTTATTTTCATCTCACCTATCAATTTGGATAGAAACCCTCAGCCAATAACAAGCTTTGGTTAAAAGATTGAGGTGGGGGGCCATTTTCTCGGGTACATGGTTGCCTAGGCTTCAAGATAGGACTTTCTAGTGCTTAAGCCTCCAGGATCGATGGTGCCTAGCACCTAGGCCTCAGGAAGGGGTATTCTGTGCCTCACAGGTATAAATCCGCTTTGACTTCCGCATACTCGTTTTCCATTATGCTTGTCCCGACACGATTCCAATGCTACAGCCCACTTTTTCAACCTACAAAATGACAAAACAAAATAAGAATTAACTGAAAATGTTGGGTGGTGAGGTGGAAAATAGTGGTCAAAGTTGACAAAAAGTCAACATATTTGACCACAAAATTAACATCTATAAATTATTAATAAAGTTGTGAATAGAAACTTGTTCATAGGCTATTTTATTTTTATTTATTCATAGTGTGTAAAGTAAAATTATATTTTATACTAAGCACTGGAAATCGTGAGAATTAAAGAAAAGTAAAATTAAATAAAAGTACAAATAAAAAATATATTTTATACTATAGGTGGTCATTTGCATTTTTCTAGGTAAACCATTATGGTGGATGGCATAAAAGGTGGTTATTGGTCAAACTTTGTCACAAATTTTTTGTTCCATATTTTTTTGTATTATGTTATTTTCCCATTATAGATAATACAATATTTTTGTTTTTATTTTTATTTTTATCTTTTATCTAGGACCAATATCATTTTATAGCTAATTCTATATTTACCTTATAAGCACCTAAAAAATATTTTTTATGAATTAATTAATTTTAATAAATTTTTCTCTACTCAACCTAAAAAATCAATTTTAACTAATTTATAATGAATTTTAATTAATTTTCATTAATTTTAATGATCCTTATTATTTATTGTAAAATTCAAGGCCTAGTGTAGTCCAAGTTTCAGTTTGATGACCAACTTAAATGAGTTGTCAAAGTTTGATGGCTCTTGATGTATTTAAGCCATTAAAAAAGGAAGTCAAATCAATGAGTTGGACTAAAACGTTTAGAGTTGCAAAGTTGAAGGGCTTCTGCAGGGCGAGTTAAAGTTGAAGGACCAACTCGTACAAGCTGGAAAAGTTCAGGGACTTCTAGTGTACTTTGGTCATTCCCTTACGTTTCACCCTCTTATTTATTATTAGTATGAATAGTATATTCCATTTTATCTGGTACGTAAGTATTTTTTTTTTTCCGGATGGTATTTAATGGTATTTTGGACTTTTCTCATAATGGAGAGAATTTGGTTGTGTGACATATTTTTAAACTAGTTTAAATATCTGACATTGTCAAGGGAATAAAAAAATTAAAATGAAAAGTATTATCTCAAACGATAAAAATATAATTCAACATGGCAAATATTTTACAATTAAAAATAAACCAGGACATGATGTGTCATATTTTTATCACAATAAAATACATTTCAAATTTTGAAACAAATTATAAAACTTTCATTATGTAATATTTTGTAAACATTAAGCCAAGTTTGTTAGCCTAAGACTCAACTTTGGCCGACCCAAGATCAAACCTAGCTTAGGCCTGGTTCAAGGTCAAGTGTGTCATGTGATTATGTAGGTCGATTTTGGCCTCTACCTCACCAACCAATGCCTAATTAGGTTGAGTTTAGTTGAGGTCAGTTTGACCACAAACACATAGTGGCCTACCTATAAACCGTTATAGTCGTACTTTTTCCATATCCTGTACCAGGTTCTATAATTTCTATGCATATAATCTACGCATAATAGTGGATAAAGAAGTGTTTTCATCCTATATGTTATCCTAAATAATATAAATTAAAAGGAAAAGAAACACTTTCTAAATGATATTTTTTTTCCATTATTCACCTTGATATATAATAATTTAGAACAAAAAAAATAAAAAAAAATTTAAAAAAACAAACTTATATCATCTATAAAAAAATCTACTCTATTATACTACTATGAAATTTATAGAAAAACTTATGATCATAAAAAATCTAATGGGCACCTAAGCATAGATAAAATCCAATTAATTGAGTTAAAGTTCTTAATATGATATTGAAATGGTATTCAAAAAGTTGAAAAAAGATTGTTTTTTATTTTAAAAAAATTTTAAAAATTAAAAATGAATAATAAGAATATTAAAATTGATGTTTAACATTTTTAAAGTTATAGAAAAAGATAAATACTTGTACATCTACCGCAAAATATTTGTCAATCAGACTTTGTCTATGACTTATAAGGTTAATTACATTTTGCCCCATGGTTTAGGTGATATTACACTTTGCCCCTCATATTTCAAAAATATACACTTTGCCCTCTTCCTTACACTTTATCCTTTGAAAATGAAACTATTTTACATCTACAAAAAGAAAAATTGATATTTGAAAATGTCAATTAATTATATAAAAAATATCATATAAACTGAAATTATTGAAAGATAACTACCATGCAATTCAAATTAAGATTTCAGAAGTCATTGTTGAATAGTATTAAAAAGATGATGGCAAAGTGTATATTTTTTTAATGGAATGAGGAAAAATGTAATATCACCTAAACCCTGGGGGCAACTTGTAATTAACCCTAACTTATAATGATACATAATAATTTAGCACAGCTAATAACAAAAAAAAAATAAGAAAAAACTTATATTATATATAAAAAAATCTACTCCTATATTTTATTATCAAATTCACTAATTTTTTTATCATAATCAAGATAATGGGTTAACCAAAAGTTAGATAAAAATTTAATGAAACGGTTTAAAGTTATTTTGAAGTGTAAAGATAGCCTAACTTATGCTTACCTAAACATAAGTAAACTTAGTCGAGCATAACATAAAGTCGAAAGTCCACTTAACCAAAACCAACTTGAATAAAAAGGAACTTCCTCCATCCCATAAAGAATGATGCATTTTTTTGGACATGGAAATTAAGGATGTTTTAATTTATGATTTTTTTTTCCATTGTTACCCCTAAAACTAAAATTAAAAAAATATTTTTGGGTTACGGGTAGTGAGAGTTTAAATAATCAATAAAAAAATTCATTTTGGGGTTTTGTGTAATAAAAATTTTAATAAATATTAAAAATATTCCTTTTTTAGTTTTATGTAATGAAAATTTAAATAAGAGCAGTATGATAAATTGGAGAGAATTTGGTTATGTGACATATTTTTTAAATGTATGGATATAATACACAAATGTCTAATTAGATATAGTGCTAATTTTATAATTTTACCCTTTATATTTGTAAAAAAAAACTCTCACAATTCTTATATTCTCTAGCAGCCCATCGAATTTCAAAGTAAGATTAGAAAAGACAAAAGGTCCAGACAACTTAGAAAGACGAGTGATGATTCAACGGTGTGGTGGCGACGGCACCAAGGTAATTCGAGCCAATGATAAAACGACGACGACGACACACCATCGCCGAACATTCAAGGGGATTCGTGCCGACAACGTGATGATGAGCCTGAAATCCAAGGTGATTGAAGCCAAAGAGGAGACGACAGTGGTAGTACGGCGACAATTCAAGGCGATCTGACTGGCGATGATGAGTGATAAAGGCAAATCTAGGAGTGCTAGCAGATGCAAATCCAAAAGCAACGACTATGGAGGCAATGGCTGTGGAGGGAAGACGGCTGTGAAGGCGATAACTATGAAAGGAGGACAACGGAGAAGAGATGAGAGGGATGAGATGGAGAAGTGGCTATGGAGATATTTGTCTTCCCTATAAAAAAAATTATTTATTAGTATTGTTAAGACATTTCTGTATTTCACTTTATACATTTTTAGAAATTTATTTAGACACTGTTTTATTCATTAATTCATACACCTTTATTTATCTATATATTATTTTCAGATTCTTTTACATTTTTGTTTAAATATTTTTATACTCCCTCCGTCCCGTTTTAATTGAAACATTTGACTGGGCACGGAGATTAAGGTGTATGTAATTTGTGTTAATTTTTTATGTAGTAAAAGTTTAAATAATGATTAAAAAAAAGATTCTTTTTTGGGTTTTGTGCAGTGAGAGGTTGAGTGGAAATTAAAAAAAAAGTCTTTATTGGGTTTCGTGTAAAAGGATTATTTAATTGTTTGAACTTTCCAAAAGAGGAAATGTTTCAACCTTTTTTGGACTTCCCAAAAAGGAATACGTTTCAATTAAATTGGGACGGAGGGAGTATATTTGTTCAGACACTTTTTTTTTATTTCAAATAGTTATTTTCTAAAGATAACAAATTGTTCACAAGTTGATTCAGATACTTTTACATATTTCTTTAGATATTTTTCAATAATCAAGCAAACACTTATTCTTATAGTTTTAGAGACCTAATTTATTATTTCAAACAACTATTTTTTGAAGATAATAAATTGTTTATAAGTTAATTCAGACATTTTTTTATTTAGACACTTTTACATATTTCTTTAGTCATTTTTCAATATTGAATTAGACACTTATTCTTGTAGCCTTAAACACTTTTAATTTCACATTATAATAAATTATTTTTTATATTACTTTGGAAACACTTCCACATACTATATTAAACATATTTATATTTTATTGAAGATACTTTTGTAGTTCAAAAGCAACGAGTGACATGACCCGAAGGCAAGATCGGTGTGATCCGACAAGTGATAACACCTAGATCTAGAGGTGATCGACAGTACTAAATTCGGATGCGAGCAACAATGCGCTACAGAGGTAAGGGGTGGCAAGTGATTATGAGATTTGGAGGCGAGCGACTACAAGATCTGGAGGCCAATGATGACGACAAGATTTAGAGGCAATGATTGTTTGTTGAAGGAAGCAGCTGCAGCGTCAGTGGTGGAAATGAGACAAAGATAGGGTTTCAGGGGTAAGGGTGAGTTTTGGTCTAAGGGTAAATTAATCAATTTTTTTTATTGGGTTATAGGTTATATATAAGAAAATTAGAGATAGGTTAGCATGTTTAATAAGATACAGGTCTATAGTATAATAATTATATATTTTTTTATTTATAGTGAATTAGTCACAATTTTTTATACCATCAATCCTGAAAATGCCCTCAATGACTCCACCTTATTAAATATGATTTTGACATGTGACATGCTATTAATTCAAAATTTTGAAATCTTTGCTAGAAGTACAATCATTTCTCATAAAAATGATCATTTTATCTTTTATTAAATAATTATACAAAATTTATCTGTTATAAAAATTTGAATATATCAATTTTATTAAACATTCAATATGATTCTCTTCCCATTATACATGGATTTGTTCAAGCAGCGCACTTTCGTTTACTCAAATTTTAAACAATAATTAAAACAATTGAATTTTGACTAACTTAATATGTCACATTTAAATTTATAAAAGAGTTGAGAGAGCAACTAAATTAAGTGATTGGGTAATGCATTAATGTATTGAGGTCATCTTCTTTTACCATGAGTTAATTATAGATTATTAACGCTCAGTTCACTAGATAAACCAAACTGAAATTTTTTAGGGGAAAATAAGAATCAATCTAAAATTTCTCTATTTTTTTAACAGAAAATATATTAATTAGCAAGGATTATAGTTTCCCATTCCAAAATTTTAGTTATGGTACCCAACTTAATATTTGGGTATCCGTTTCAAATACTTAAAAATTAGTGATTAAACAGACAATCATAGTGGACCAATAGCTCATAAAGAAGTGTTTAAACTCAACATCCGTAAGACCTATGATCGTCTGTAGTGGTTGTTTAGTAAAATGGTTCTTCACTCTATGGCATTTTTCGGATCATTGGATTCATTTGATCATGCAGTATTTCTCCACAATCTCTTATTTGGTATTGGTAAATGAAAGCACTATAGAATCAGCTGATCTCTTTTAAAGAGACCTACTTTTTCCTCACATATTCATCCTCTGTGTTGAAGCTTTATCTAGTTAGCTTTTACATCTCCAGACAATAGGTTCCCTTTCAGGTTTGAGAGCTAGAAAAAATGGCCATTTAGTCAATCATTTATTCTTTGTGGATGATTGTCTCATATTCTTCAAACCTACCACTAAAGCTTTTAACACAATTTAGGAAACCTTACAGCCTTATTCAATAGAGGCAATTTAGGAAAGCTTACAGCCCTATTCAGTAGTTGTGGCCAGGATATTAACTTCCGAAAGTCTAAATAAATGTTTAGCAGCAATGTTCCAATGGTTGTTCAAGGTGAAGCCCATCAGATATTGCCCTTCCATATCAACAATGGAATCCTCAATTATCTAGGATTGGCTTTGTGCTAAGACTTAAACGAATCATCTTCTTATCAATCCCTGGCTGACAAATTCAAATAGAGTCTAGAAAGCTGGAAATAGAAACTGTTAACAGTGTTAGGAAGTTGATATTGATTCATTTTTCACTATCATCAATTGCAATTTATTTTATGTCTCTCTTCAAAGTTTCAGTAACAATGGCTGATTTTATATCCAAGTAATTTATCAAGTTCTAATGATCTAGATTGTATGATAAACAAGATATCCTATATCCACATAAAGCATCATGGAAAAACAAAACTCCCAAAAATTCCTGGAGGCCTAGGGATTAAATATATGTGGTTCTTTAATTAGTTCTTCCTTGTAAAAATCTTTTGGGAACGTTTTATAGATAACCCCAATAAACTTATGGTTCACATTCTAATGGCAAAACATGACCACTTTCATTCTATATGGCAAGTATAAAGGCTGCCTCCAATGTGTCCACTATGTGGCAGAATCTACTTCATGGTAGGGACTTAGTAAAAGAACATCATCAATGGGTTATTGTTAACAGTGCCCTCATTAGTGTATGAGAATATGCTTGAATTCCATGAATCAACCCTACTCAGCTCTTTTGGTTGAACCTTTTCAAGAACCATAATACTCACCTGAAAGTTTCATATCTGATGGACCCCTCAACCCAAGCATAGTTGATGTCAACCATCCAAACTAATTTCCTAGACCATATTATTGACCAAATACCTTTGATTCAGGTAAACAAGATTAGTTATCTAGTTCGGAAATAGTTCAGGAACTTTTAATATCAAGCAGGGAAATAGTCTGGAAATCAGAAGGCAAATTGCATTTTTCCTCCACCCAACGGCAAACACATTGGCCATAGCACCTCACCCTAAATTATCCATAATTTTGAAAAGGCTGTGAGCTTTTAATGTGCCCAAAAAATTCAAGGTTTTCTTGTGGAAATACTTGCTCAATGCTCTCTCAACAGCTAGCCACTTAGCATCTCATGGTGGAAACCTGTTTATACGAAAGATGTTGGGTAACTCCTGAAACCTCATTACAACTTTTTTGGGAATGTCAGGTTTCTAAAAAAATATAGGGTAATTTTTGTACATATCCATCGAAAACTGAATTTCCTTCATATGAAACATCACTCTCTTATATACTTGCTGACCAAAAGAAATGACAATTTGAGTGGTTCATTTATCTAGTTTTTACCCTCTAGCTTATTTGGTGAGGTAAAAATAAATGTGTCTTGTAATGTACAATTTCATGCTCAATCACTTCTTAGCAAGAGGAGACAACCTTGTCCAACAAATTATTGCATCTCATGCAAGATTATCAAGCCAAATATCTCAAGCTCTTTTTCAAAATTTCAAATCCACTTTACTACTCATGGGATCATGTAAGTTTTAGCGTGTTCTTCACTTTTTGGAAAATCTCTATTATGATGGCGCTTGAAGGCAATCAATCAAAATGGAATCTACAACATAGGTTTGGAAAAGAGTTAGTGGCCAACCAACTCTATGATATTGATTTATCCAACCATTCTGATATTCAATGCTGGAAGCCAAACTATATGAAATTCTAGAAGCCAGCAGAGCAATATGCAATGTTCATATTCATAATGTTGTCTATTTTGTCAGATTGTGTCTAGGTTTTGTGAGTATTAAGAAGTTTTCCTCCTTTGACTCCACATATGGAGCACATGGTCCGGTAGATCACAACTAATCTAGAAGCTATCCTTTGATATGCATTGGTTATTACACCTAAAGAAAAAGAGGTAGCAGTCCATTAGATCACAGCATCTCTTTTCCCTTAACTTTTGTTGCTTTTATTCTGGTTACAAAGAAAAAAAATTACTAGTATATTAAATGGATGGAATTAGTTAGTGTAGAGATAAGGTACTAATAACCACTTAATTCTAAAAGTGTGGCTTGGTTGCTGTTCATGAACAGTTTGCCTTATTGTCCAATATAGCCTTTTGAGATAAAAAAAAAACACTAGTATAGAAACAAATTTAGCAAATAAATTAGAACTGGGCTTTTGAAAGTGATAATTTTTTTTAAAAAAAATCAACATCTTGAAGTGGTAAGATTAATATAATTAATGAGAAATTTTAATATCTACTTACCAAAAAATTGTCCGGAAAAATCATGGTTTAGAAAAATCATAATAATTGTAGTTATTTATTTGTCAAAATAATTATTGTATTCATCTTGTTTGTTATTTAATATTTTAATATTTTTTTGATTTAATTTTCTAATAAAATGAATTAAAGATAAAATACATAAAACACTGAATTGAATTTTTTATTGAGAAAGTAAATAATAAAAATTAGAAAGTTGAAAAAAATAAATTTGGACAATTATTACTTAGACATAGAGGCATATACTAATACTAGAACATGGTCACGCTTTGTTGTGCGTGTTTATGTTCTATTACGTTGTATATCACAAAATAGTCTTACAGTATATGTACATACATAATGTTAAAACATACATAATATTTCATCATGCATATATATAGTTATTTTTTAATTTACAATATATCATGAAATAATAATAATAATAAATTCACCCATTCCCATTACGAAAAAAAAAGCTAAAGAAAGCAATCTTTTTTGTAATTTACAATGTATTATGAAATAATAATAATAATAATAATAAATTGACTCGTTCCAATTACAAACAAAAAAAGCTAAAAAAAGGGCAACCTACCACGTAAAAAATATTTTTTCTGTTATATTGTTTATAAAAAAAAAGTCTTACAATACATGTGCATACATAATGTTAAAACATACATAATATTTCATCATGCATATATATAGTTATTTAGTAATATACAAAGTATTATGAAATAATAATAATAATAATAATAAATAAAAATAAATTGACCCGTTCTCATTACAAAAAGAAAGCTAAAAAAAAAGCAACCTTTTTTGTAATTTACAATGTATTATGAGATAATAATAATAATAATAATATTGACTCATTCCCATTACAAAAAAAAAAACTTAAAAAATTGTTGACACCCAATTTCGTCCGGCCATTAAAATAATTTTAAAAAAAATTAAATAAAAAAAATTAAATAAAAAAATGTATTATTATTATTATTGTTATTATTATTACTAAATTTTTTTTTAATTAGTTTAAAATATATATATTTTTTTAAGATTTGATATATGTGTGTATATGTGTATGTTTGAAAGAAAAAAAGAAAACTCCATAAAAATGACAAAATTTAAAAGTTTGAGGTAAAAATGACAAAATTAAGAAGTTTCAGGCAAAATTGACAAATTCTGAAAGTTCCAGGAGCATTTGGCAGTTTGTCACATAAAATTTTGAGCCTGCCGACGTTTTTGGCTCAAATTGACAGAAAACGACAAAATTGTCAAAATCAGAAGCTTCAGGAACTTATCCAGAGGCTGAGAGACGTAAAGGACTAAAATTGTCATTTTACCAATTTAAGAGATAAGTTTGAAATTTTTTATTAATTTATCCATCAACAGTTCAGCTAAACTTCCTCTATAAATAGCCCCCCAAATTTTGTGCTGAACACAGAAAAAAAATAGCAAAAAAACTTAGAGCTCCGTTTTAAAAAAAGAGAAAATTACAGCCCTTAGCCCCAGCCCTCTTCCCTTCTTCCCCAGAAAGCCAAATTTTTTTTTTTTTACTGCTGTTCCCTCTCTCTCTCTCTCTCTCTCTCTCTCCGCCGTGCCCCTCGCCGTCCGCCGCCGCCGTGCCTTCCTCCTCGCCGTGACGCCGTCTTCCTCCTTCGCCCCTGGCCGCCGTCCACTTCTCCCCTGCCGTGCACCGTCTTGGCCGCCAAAACCACTCCCTGCCCCTGCTCCCGCGTTGTTGCTCTGTTCTTCTTCATTCTTCAGATTCAAAATTAAACTGCTAGGGTAAAACCCCTACTTAATCTTCTATCTTTTCATTCTTTTTCACTTTGGTTACTAACTTTTTCTTTTGTTCTTGCAGAATTAATTATTAACCTTTTTTAATTTTTACTTATTTGTTTATTATTTGTTTATTACTAACCCTTTCTTTATTGTTGTTATTAACAACTAACAACTAACAACTAACTTACTAACTTTTATTATTGTTAATTAATTAATTTAATTAACTTTGTTAATTAATTTAATTAAACTTGGGTAACTTTTTATTATTGTTGTTAATTAATTAATTTAATTAACTTTGTTAATCAATTAATTAATTTGGCTAACTTTTATTATTATTGTTAATTAATTTAATTAACTTGACTAACTTTTTATTATTGTTGTTAATCAATTAATTAACTTGGCTAACTTTTATTTATTGTTGTTAATTAATTAACTTAATTAAACTTGGCTAACTTTTTATTATTGTTGTTAATTAATTAACTTAATTAAACTTGGCTAACTTTTATTTATTGTTGTTAATTAATCAACTTAATTAAACTTGGCTAACTTTTATTATTGTTGTTAATTAATTGACTTAATTAAACTTGGCTAATTTTTATTATTGTTGTTAATTGTTAATCTAACTTTACTAACTTTTTTATTGTTATTAACAACTAACTATATTAATTGTGCTAACTTTTATTATTGTGTTATTAAAGTGGATGGCCAAAAAGCCCCACTTTATTAATTTTTTTTTAACTAAAAGATTAAAAAAAGGAATTTTATGTGAATAATTTCCTAAAGGCTAATAAAATTTTTTTTTTTTAATTTTGAAACAAAGTTTTTATTCCTTTTAATAAACAAACATAATGAAATAAATAAATAAATAAATACAAATTATTTTTTAAATACATCTTTAAAAGTGATGTTTTTTTTTTCTAATTAATAATTGATAATGAAATATAAAAAAGAAATTAAATTCCATGTCCAAATGATCCGCCAGGATCCATGGCTTGGAAAATATTTTTTAAATAAAGTATATAAATAAATTTTCCTTTATTATTAAAAAAAATAAAAAAAACTTTGGACTAATATTTTTTATTTATCTCTTTATCCAGCAAAATAATAAAATATAATTTTTTTGGTTTCTTTATTAATAAAAAGAATAAAGGAGTAAAAATTTTCTTGGGCTAATATTTTACTTATTTCTTTCAAAATAATAAAAAAAAAGATATAATATTTTTTTTTGTTTTTGTTTCCTTTATTAAATAAAATTTTATTCAAATGATTTCAAATAAAGGTAATAATAAAAATCTTTTAGCAAACAAAAAGAACATAAAAAAAATCATATAAATATCAAAAACTTTTTATACATATAAATCTTTGATTTCTTTAATCTTTTTTCAAAATAAATTATATAAATATCAAAACTTTACCTTTATTTTCCTTATTAAATAATCATTTTTGCTTAATTTTTTTATCAAAAATAAAACAAACAAATATTAAGATTTTTATTTTATTTTTGAAATATATATATAAATTTCTGGTTTCATCATTAAATAAATAAAGTTTTGTTTACTTTTTGATTTACCTTTTATTAAATAAAATATTAAGGCTTCACTTTTATTTTTAAAATATACATATAAATCTTTAGTTTTCTTCATTAAATAAACAAAACCTTGATTAAATAATTACTTTCTTGGTTCATCTTTTATCAAATAAAAAAAATAAGCTTAAAAAAATAAATATGTATAAATATCAAGACTTTCTTTATATAAATCTTTTCTTTATTATTTTATTGAATAATTAATTTTGGTTAATCTTTTAAATAAAAAATCAAATACATGAGAATTAAGATTTTATTTTCAACTCTTTTGTTTTCTTTGGTAAATAAATAAAATCCTGGTATTAAATAATTATTTTAATAAAAAATTAGTTCATGGTATATTGGCTGGAAACTGTCTCGTGCCCGCTTTTGAGCTGCTTCACCTGGTGAAGAGGGTCTGGCTGAGTAACAACGCCCCGTACCATGATCAAAGATTTTTATTTTATTTTATTTTTTTTTTAAACTCTTTGATTCCTTTAAATTAACTTCTTATTAAATAAAAAAATTAATTGCTTTTGAATTCTTTTATAAATTAAGAAAAAAATCAGATAAAAATAAAAGAAAGATAAAAAAAAAGAAATAAAAGAAAGATAAAAAAAGAAATAAAAAAAAAGAAGATAAGAAAAATAAGATAAAAGATAAAAAAAAAAAAAAGAAAAGAAAAGAAAGAAAAAAAAAAGAAGTAAAAATATAAAGACAAATTTTTAGTTAGTATTAAAAATCATTACCTTTTAAAAAATTAATTTCAGGAATTAAATAATTACGATTAAGTAAATCAATTTCCATATCCGGATGATCCGGCAGGATCTACGGTTTGGAAAATATCAATTTTTTTAAAATAAATAAATTAAATACAAAGATAAAAATCCATATTTTTACAATATGGATAAAATTGTTTAAAATTTCACCAAATTCCGTGTCCAAATGACTCGGCAGAGTCCATGGTTCGGAATCAAAAATCTTCCGTGTCCAAATGACTCGGCAGAGTCCATGGTTCGGAAGTATCAAATTTTATCCAACTTAATTACCAAAAATCCACATTTTCGACTAATTCAGTTAAAATATCTAAATTAACTGAAATTTTTTTAAAAGCAAAGTAAAACAAAATTAAAATCAACTAAGGTGCCAATTTTTGGGCGTTTTAACAAAGTTGTTTCAACGTAACCGTACTCCCGAACCCCCGAACTCTCGCAGACCATATTTTAGGTGACCAATCGACCTAAGTAAACTGATTGGTGGCGACTCCAGAAAACCCGACGTTGCCACAGCCTGGCGACTCCACTGGGGAGTCGACGTTAGTGAGTCGAGCCTAAAGTTGATTTGTTTTTATTTACTTTGCTTTACTATTATGTGGATTTATATATTATATTTATTTAAGTAAACATGCATAATGCATTCACAAAATGAAGCTCTATACCCGAGCTTCCTTAAATCAAACACGATTCTTTCTAAGCGGAATTGGTGTTGCTGTCCTTGTGAGGCCACGGTCTCCAAGCCTTCACCGGTTTCAAAGTAGCGAAGTAGTGTATTGCCTTCTGAGACGGTTAGTCTCTGCATGGGCCCACGAAAAGCTACGACTCGAATTAATCCATTCCTTACATAAACCCTAGAGGGTAAGGAATCGGGCCGTCACTATGATTCAGTGACGGGATTCGGGAACTATCCCTTGCCTTTTTGATAAACCACCTTCTGCATGTAGAATTCCTTACTCCACCTTAGAACCAGCCATTAAGAATTTCCCATGCCTCGGTTCCCATTTCCATAGGTTTTGTTTTATCTATATGTTTGTATGATCCTATGTGTTATTTTTTTTACTAACTCTATTTTTCCTTATTTTTCCGGCATATACATTTCATCATTAAAGATAAGTATTTGGTGAAAGAACTATTATCATGGATATTCTCGATTATCTTCCCACGGCTGTTACTGGATCATGGAATGACACGGTAATCGAAACTCAGCCTGAAGCTATGGAATATTCCGAAACGGCTCAAAAGCTTCACGGAGATGCTCTGACATCCCATTCTCACGTACAGCTTAAGGACCAGGTATCGGTCCGGATAAATCAGAACGACACCACGGAATTGTTGCAAGTCTGGAATAGTTGGAATTCTACTGATCGGGAAGCTTTTACGGCAAAATATGGTCACATCACTTGCCTACTAAAGGTTACCGTTGATGCATCACTTGTCCGGGCTCTAATACAATTTTGGGATCCATTTTATCGATGCTTTTCTTTCGATAAGATGGATCTGGTTCCAACCATTGAAGAATACAACAGCCTCTTGGGTTGGTCCTCCGACTATCCAATCGAGACTTATCAACATGATAGAAGAACGGAGCCTCATCGAGCCCTAGCAAAATTATTGGATATGCCAGCTTCCAGTCTTCAAACCAAGTTTGCAACAAAAGGATCTCGAAAATTTATCAGTTGGATCGACTTAAAACAATTAAGTCACGTTCTCCCTCAGAAAAATCAACGACGCAAGCTTTTCGCCTTGGCGATATATGGCCTGGTAGTCTTCCCAAGAATCGTCGGATTCATTGAAGGAGACATCATTACACTATTTGAGCAAATCTGCAATGCTCAAATAAATCCGACCTCAGTAATATTATGTGAAACTATCAGGGCATTAAACTTTTGTCGCCAAAGAGGGGGCAAATTCATAGGATGTTCACATCTCCTCAACATTTGGATCAAAAGCCACCTTCCTTGTGAGAAGCAACATTTTGGAAATCGCTTTTCAAAGGACTTCATCCCAATCGAAGCCTTTTTGAAAAGTGAAACCATTCATCACGACAGCAAGGAAGCATGGGTTGATTATTTCAAGAACATCACCGAATTCCAAATTGAATGGAGAGCCCCCTGGTCTACCTCCACCCGCGTTGTCTACCGTTGCGGCAATTGCCCGTGGGTTCCTCTCTTAGGTATATGGGGAGGAACAAGTTATGCCCCAGCTCAAGTACGAAAACAATTTGGGTCTATGCAATTTATACCCATGACGCATAATCTGAGTAAGTTGGAATTTTCACACGAAGATCCAAATTCAAATAAGCTCGCAATGGGTATTTCAGTTGCGTGGAAAAGAATTTTCATATTGAAGTCGGGGCCTATTATTTCTCCCACTGCTTATTATGAATGGAGAAATAACCGGAAGGAAGGAATAGTTCTATCTGAAGAGGTCATCAGAAAATTGGCGAAAAGAGAGTTGGAAAAAGAACTAGAGGAAGAAAAGGAGAAGAACAAGAGGATGCTCCTTGACATGCAACAGCTCGGTCACAAAACACAACTCCTCGAAGAGAAAGTTGAATACCAAAAACAAGTCATCTCCCAATTGGTTGATGAAACCGATCAAAAAGAGATGAGAGTCAGATACTGGGAAGATCAATACAGATTTTCTCAAGATCAATTGCAAACATTTTTGGTAGAAGTCAGAAAAGTTACAGAACAAGCCCAACTAATGGGCGAAGAAGCCAAGGAGTTAGAAGAACTGAGCTGTCCTACTCCATCAGTAAATGTTCAAAGAATGATGGAGTTCATATCTAAGGCCAGAAAGCAGTATTGTACTTTGGGTCGTTTCTTTTAAACAAACCTTTTGCTGAATGTAATTGAGAAATTCCATTATAGTTTTTCTTTCACCAAGTATTTACAATATTCATGCATGCATCCATCACATCAATCATACACACATAGAATCTAATAAAATAAATATTCCTTTAAAAGGGTAAAATTGGACCTCAACACCGATATTCAACTCGACTCCAAACAAGATTAATGGCAGAACAAGCCGAAGGACGTCTCATGGAGATGGAGTCCAAGATTGAAAGTATGTCAGAACAGATGAGACAATTGATGGAATTAATCAAAGGGAAAGCAACTCAAGTCCCCATCAAAGAAGTACAAGATCCCACTTATCCCCCGGGATTCACCCCGCAACGAGTCTCAGTCCAAGAAAACCTGTTTCAAGAATCAGGACCGTCTGCTAGTGTTCACCTGAAACAAGACACTGTACAGGAAGAGAAGAAGACATTACCAAAAGAAGAAGCAGAATCTCAAAAACTCGAAACAATAGAAAAGCGACTGCGAGCCATTGAAGGAGGCACTATATTCGGATCTCTCTCAGTGGATGACCTCTGCTTAGTGCCAGACGTCGTAATCCCTTCAGATTTTAAGGTGCCAGATTTCGTGAAATACGATGGAACGAGTGATCCCATCACTCACATCACATTGTTCCTAAGGAGACTACAACCACTCACAAAAGATGAAAAGGTGTGGATCGCACTTTTTCAGGAAAGTCTCACAAAATCAGCATTACAGTGGTATCTAAGCCAAGGTCCAAGGAACATAAAAACTTGGAATGACCTTGCTCAGGCCTTCATCGGCAACTATAAACACGTTATGGACTTGGCTCCGGATCGCCAAACTCTCCAAAACATGGAGAAGAAAAAGCCAGAAACTTTCAAGGAATATGCGCAGCGGTGGAGGGACTTAGCTGCACAGGTTCAGCCACCCATGACAGAAAGAGAAATGGTCACTTTGTTTGTCCAGACACTGAAATACCCATATTATGACAAACTTATTGGCAATGCGGCAACTAACTTCTCCGACGTAGTAATGTCTGGAGAAAGGATCGAGCATGGTATCAGGACTGGGAAGATTACTGAATCCTTTAGCGATCCTATGAAAAGAGGAGGACCTTCCAGAAGAAAAGATGAAGAAATACAACAAATAGGAAGAGGAAGAGGGATTCCCTTCGTGGGCACTGTGGCCACCGGACCTCGCCTATCCTATTCTGCCAATAAGCCCAATTATTATCCTACCAATAGGCCCAATGATTATCCTCCCAATAGGCCCAATGATTATCTTCCCAATAAACCCAACAATTATCCTCCCAACAGACCTAATCAGTTACGGCCACCTGTTCCAACTCCTCCAGTACCTGCACCAAGACCAAGAGAAATCTTCGCACCAATTCCCATGACTTACACTGAGCTGTATCCAAAACTCATCGAAAGTCAACTTATTCGCCCAATCCCTACAAGGCCATTGGAACCCCCGTATCCAAGGTGGTATGACCCTAACATAAATTGCCCATATCATGATGGTACCGTGGGCCACGGACTGGAAAATTGCATAGCATTGAAGCGTATAGTCCAACAATTAATTGAGTCAAAGTGGTTGGACTTTTCCGATGAACCAAACGTCACTCATAATCCATTGCCTCCTCATCAAGCCAAACCAGTCAATATGATGGAAGAATACTGGCCGATGAAGAAAACAGTCAATGATATCATAACCCCTCTTAAGCATGTATATTCATGCCTTGTGAAAGAAGGGATTATCATAGGAAAGTCTTCTGGAAATAAAGAAGTCGAGGATGAGGAGTGGTGCAACTTTCATAACAGTAAAAGTCATTCTATCCAAGAATGCCCAGAATTCCGTAAAAGTCTACAAAGTCTTATGGACTCCTCCCAAATCATCGTTTTTATGTCAGATAAAGAGGATGACGTGAATGTGATAATTAAAGAACAAGAAGTCAATATCATGCCAAGACCACTAGTCATTCCAATATCAAAATCTGCTCTCAAGCCTTTAAGAATTCAAGTTCCAAAGCCATTCCCGTACAAATCAGACAAAACTGTTCCATGGAACTATGGCTATACTTCTAACATCACATCAACTCCGTTAGAAGTTGGGGGCATGACTAGAAGCGGTCGGTGTTATTCTCCCGAGCAAATGAACAAGCTCCAACAAGAGAAGAATGTTACGGATCCAGCAAATGGACCTATTAACACATCTAAAGAGCAAGAGATGCCTCGAGCAGTAACAGATGAACAAGCTACTGAGTTTCTCAAACTCATAAAGCAAAGTGAATACAGTATCGTGGAGCAGTTGAACCGTCTGCCAGCAAAGATCTCCATACTTTCATTACTCTTAAGTTCTGATGCCCATCGAGAAGCTCTTCTCAAAGTCCTGAATAAGGCTTATGTTGAACAAGATATCTCCGTGAACAACTTTGACCACCTTGTCAACAACATCACGGCACAAAATCTCATCACATTCACTGACGATGAGATACCAGCAGAAGGAAGGGGTCACTCTAAGGCTCTGCATATTTCGATTAAATACAAAGATCGGATTATGGCCAGAGTTCTTATCGACAATGGGTCAGCTCTAAATGTAATGCCACTCGAAACCTTACATAAGATTGGTTTAGACCCATCATACCTCAACAACAGTCATATTGTTGTTCGAGCATTTGACGGAACGAAGAGAGATGTTGTTGGAGAAATAGAGCTACCAATAGGGATTGGTCCCTGTCTTTTCCACATCACATTCCAAGTCATGGATATTTGTCCATCTTATACCTGCCTGCTGGGAAGACCATGGATCCATATGGCCGGAGCAATTCCTTCTTCATTACACCAGAAAATGAAATTCATTATTGAAGGAAAGATAATCACGGTCTTCGCTGAAGAAGACATCCTGCTATCAAGACCTGCGGATGCTCAATATGTCGAAGTCAATGAAAATATACCTGATTGCTCCTTCAGGTCTTTTGAGATTGTCAATGCTGCTTATGTCAGCGAATATGGAGAAGAACCCATTCCTAGCATCTCTAAAACAAGTCGCATGGTTGCCAAACTCATGATAAAAGGAGGATACTCACCGGGGTTAGGACTGGGACAAGATTTACAAGGAATCACAGAACCATTGAAAATCACCACAAATGAAGGGAAATACGGCCTAGGCTTCACACCGACAAGACATGATAAAATGAAGGCAATAGCTGAAAAGAGAGAAAAGAGGATTGCACGATTAACAGGGCATCCTCTCCAGGAAAGAAATCTGGATATCCCTGAAATCACCGAAACGTTCGTGAGTGGTGGTCTCATTCCAAAAAATGACAATGAAGGTAAGCTGACTATCAACATCAACAAGTCTTTTGAAAGTCTTTCTATTCAGGCAATCATCAGCGATTCACCTGAAGAGGAGGAGCTTGTTCAACCTTGTGGCCCACGGGATGTGCTGAACAATTGGGAGGCGATAGAACTGCCTGTTATAATCGAAAGCTCTCCAAAGTAATCTAATAGTAAAAACCTCCTAAAGAAAGGTTCAATCAATAGGGTGTAGTCTTTGTTTAAGTGAACCTTTTAGTTATTGCTTTTTATTCCAATAAAGTTGTGATTTATGCACATTGTAAATAAAGTACCAGTTTGCATCCATCTCATTCGTGCCATTTTTTTTTTCTTCTCTTTCTTTTCTCTCTGGATAATGCAGACCCAAAACTCTCTTTGATGACAATGAAAGAATGAACTTTGATAATCCTGTAAACACTACCGACTCGGATGACGAAGATCTTCAAGTATCTCCTGAGCTATTAAAAATGATTGAGCGAGATGAAAAAGAAAGAGCAACAAGTCAAGAACCAACTGAGGCATTTAACTTGGGAGACAGTCAGAATGTAAAAGAAGTCAAGATTGGCACTTTATTCCCTCCTGAAGAAAAAGAAGAATTAGTCCATTTATTGAAAGAATATGTGGATGTGTTTGCTTGGTCATACCAAGATATGCCTGGCTTAAGCTCAGACATAGTACTACACAAAATACCCTTGAAACCTGGAGCGAAGCCTGTCAGACAAAAGTTACGAAGATTAAAGCCGGATCTAATCTTAAGAGTGAAAGATGAGATTCGAAAGCTGTGGGATGCAGGATTCCTTGGGGTCGCTGAATATACAGAATGGGTGGTTAACATTGTTCCAGTCGAAAAGAAAGAAAGCGGGAAACTAAGAGTTTGTCAGGACTACCGGCCATTGAACGAAGCCAGTCCTAAAGATAACTTCCCACTTCCTCACATTGATACGCTGGTGGATAATACCGCAGGAAACTCCTATTTTTCTTTCATGGATGGCTTCTCTGGATACAATCAAATCAAACTTGATCCAGATGATATGATAAAAACTGCCTTTATAACCCTTTGGGGTACCTTCTACTACAAGGTGATGCCTTTTGGGTTAAAGAATGCTGGTGCTACATATCAAAGAGCCATGGTTGCATTATTCCATGACATGATGCATAAAGAAATTGAAGTATATGTAGACGACATGATCGCCAAAACTTTCACTGCTAAGGAGCATCTAAAAGTGCTAAGAAAACTATTCGATAGACTTCGCAAATATCAAGTGAAGTTGAATCCTGCCAAATGTATTTTTGGAGCCTCTTCAGGAAAGTTATTGGGTTTCATGGTCAGCAAGGATGGGATTCGAGTTGACCCGAGTAAAGTCAAAGCAATACAAGAAATGCAACCCCCGAAGACTCCAAAACAAGTAAGAAGTTTTCTGGGCAGAATCAACTTCATAGCAAGGTTCATTTCACAATTGACATCCAAGTGTGAACCTCTTTTCAAATCACTGAAGAAGAACAATCCGATCGAGTGGAATAACGAATGCCAAGAAGCATTCGAGAAAATCAAGCAATATCTATCAAATCCACCAGTCTTGGTACCACCCCGATCTGGAGAATCGTTGATTCTATATTTATCCATACAGGATTCTTCATTAGGATCCGTATTGGGTCAACGTGATGAGACAGGCAAGAAAGAGCATGCAATTTACTATTTGAGCAAGAAGCTTACCACATATGAAGCGAAATACTCAATAGTAGAAAAGTCCTGTTGTGCCCTTGCATGGGTAGCACACCGACTACGACACTACATGCTCAACAACACCACATTGCTAATCTCCAAGACTGATCCCATTAAGTACATTTTTGAGAAACCAGCTTTATCAGGCAGGATCGCAAAATGGCAAATGCTGTTGTCTGAATACGACATACAGTATGTCACCCAAAAGGCTGTAAAAGGGAGTGTGATTGCTGAATATCTGGCTGATAGAGCATTGGATGATTATGAGCCAATGAAAATGGAGTTTCCTGATGGAGATATAATGACGATAGAACAGGAAGTCTCTAAAGATGATGAAACATGGAAAATGGCATTCGATGGAGCATCTAATGCTTTGGGACAAGGGATTGGAGCCATACTCATCTCTCCAAGTGGAGAGCAATTCCCTCTTACAGCAAAAATTACATTTCCTTGTACCAACAATATAGTAGAGTATGAGGCATGTGCTATGGGACTCCAAATGGCACTGGAATTGAAAGTGCGAGATCTCCGAGTTTATGGGGATTCCGCATTAGTCATATATCAAATCAACGGAGAATGGGAGACAAGGGATTCAAAATTGATCCCTTACCAAAAGCTCATACTAGACTTGGCTCGAAAATTCAACAGTATAAGCTTCCATCATCTTCCAAGGGAAGATAATCAAATACCGGATGCTTTAGCTACTTTGGCTGCTATGTACAAGATCAGTGACCCCGAGCATACTCCTGTGTTCGAGATGAGAATAATAGATTCTCCAGCTTATTGCATGAGCATCGAAGAAGAATTGGATGGAAAGCCTTGGTATCACGATATCAAGAAATACCTCCAAGAAAGAGTATATCCACCAGAAGTATCAGAAAATGACAAGAAATTTCTACGAAGATTGTCAATGGGTTTTCTTTTAAACCTAGACATACTTTACAAGAAAACCCCAGACTCGATGCTACTTCGCTGTGTAGATACTCATGAAGCACGAAAGATCATGGAAGAAGTTCATTCTGGAATATGTGGAGCACACACTAGTGGTCATACTATGGCAAGACAAATAATGAGGGCTGGTTACTATTGGCTCACATTGGAAAGTGATTGCGTCAATCACGTAAGAAAATGTCACAAATGCCAAATATATGCCAACAAGATCCAAGCTCCACCTGTTCCTCTTAATGTAACAGCAATACCTTGGCCTTTTGCCATGTGGGGAATCGATGTTATTGGAGCGATTACCCCTAAAGCTTCCAATGGTCACAAATTCATCCTAGTTGCAATTGACTACTTTACTAAATGGGTAGAAGTTGTGTCTTATGCAAGCGTAACTCAAAAGGTGGTATGCCGGTTCATTAAGAAAGAAATCATTTATCGCTATGGACCGCCAGAGTGTATCATCTCAGACAATGCCACGAACCTGAATAATGCAATGATGCAGACTTTGTGCCGGCAATTCAAAATCAAGCATCTCAATTCAGCACCTTATCGACCGATGATGAATGGTGCAGTAGAAGCGGCCAATAAAAATATCAAGAGAATTGTTGAAAAGATGATCGTCACTTACAAGGACTGGCATGAGATGTTACCTTTTGCACTGCATGCTTATAGAACTTCTACCCGTACTTCTACTGGAGCAACACCTTTTTCTCTGGTATACGGTATGGAGGCTGTATTGCCTATCGAAGTTGAAATTCCTTCATTAAGGGTACTAATGGATACTCAATTAGGAGAAGCAAAATGGGTCAAAGCTAGATACGAGCAATTAAATCTAATTGATGAAAGAAGAATGATAGCGCTCTGCCATGGGCAACTTTATCAAAGAAGGATGATTCGTGCTTACAACAAAAAGGTTCGCCCACGACAATTTCACGAAGGTGACATAGTGCTCAAGAAAATTTTACCCATGCAACATGATTCAAGAGGAAAATGGACACCAAATTATGACGGGCCATATGTCGTGAAGAAAGCATTTTCAGGAGGGGCACTAATTCTGACAGAAATGGATGGACGAGAATTACCGAAGCCAGTAAATTCGGATGCAGTAAAGAAATACTTTGCATAATGAAGAAATTTTCGAACAGAAGGGGAGAAGTGGATACAGGGTTACCAAAGTTTATTTGATCAAAGTTGTCAAAGAGAGCTTTCTTCCCTTACACTTTCATTATCTATCTGTACCTAAGATTTTCATATTCTTTTACCCATAAATAAAAGCCAATTCTCTTTAACTTACCTTAGATTCTCACGTTCAAAATGCTAAAGTCGCTTCTATCCAGTTCTTTTCCTTCAAATCTCACATTCCTACTAGCCTTAAGTGTGCAATAAATTGTGACTTTTGAAGGAAGAATAGTAATAATTAAAACTTAGAAAAAAAACAAAGACCGTAGATTACTTTGATAAGCTTTGTGAATTAAAACAGGTAAGATTGAGGTCCTGCTTTGCGAGCAGCACAGAACATAGGCTAACAAAGAAGAAGGAGTAACAAATCTTTGGGAGATAGCCTTGGTGGTAGCCTGAATGATCATTTCAGAAGTCTTAACATGTCTATGTCAGCAGGAAAGAATCATGCTCACGAATATTTCAACAGGGACAATTATCCAGAGAAGCATAAAATATGAGGCGGGCATTAAAGAAAATTGAGGTCAAAATTCAAAAATAAGGCAAGGAAAGAGGATTTTTGAACAGAGTTGGGCTTTTGAGACAATGGACAACAGCTGGAAAGCATAAAGAGATTCAATAATAGTCCGAGAAGGAAATCACAAAGAAGATCCAGTAAAGTAAAGCAAAGACATGAAGAGCTAGATTCAAAAAAAAAAAAAAACATCAATTACACATGCCTTGCATTCATGCATTTCACATCATGCATGCATGGCTTTTACATAACAGGGATCAAATGAAAAGCATGTCCGCAGCATGATTGCAGCAGTATAAGCTGAGATCTTAATGACATCAGCTCTTACTAATTGGACGCATAGCTAATACGCTGGACCCAGCCCCATCAGGAATCCAAGGATAAAGCATACAATATCGTCAAAAGCCTGGCAATTGAGGCTACACCTAAAAGAACAGAATTGATGCCAGCTTAGCAGCATCCAAGATGAGTGATAGCTATCGTCAAAGATAAGGCAGACATCAAGAAATATTGTCGTTGAAAATTCGTCAAAAGCGGACAATGGATTCAATAATCAAGGACTGAATCGACGTCAGCTGGATGGAATATCTATCACATCAAAATAAAGTAGGATTCACTTTTCCGGTTAAGCGGCGGATACGGTACTCCGTGACTCTCAAGTCGGTTCTCTCAGTTGCCCATAATAACTGATCATTTCCTCCCTCCTTTCTTTTACTTTCTCCTAGAAAATGGATCCTACTTTTTCTGCCTTGCGAAAATATTTTCCTTCTCTCCCAATGAACATCCTCAAAAAGATCTACCAAGTTCGCTGTGAACGATTAAGAGCTCTGATGCATAAAGGAATCCCTGAAGATGTGCGGTGGTTAATTGAAGCTAAGGTTCGTCTGGCAGGTGAAATCCCAGAGGCATTTGTGTCTCACATGCCTGGTGTAGGCAAAAGCTCTTATGCCAAAAAACGAAGAGCGAGGAGACTAGGCGTCTGTCATAAATGCGGACGCTGGACCTGTAATACTAAATGTCGTTCTTTAGGGATGATCTCTGATAATCGAGAAGATAAAATACGATTCATTAAGAATGGCCTGAGTAAGGACTCATTGGATGATCTCCAATTGACTCTTGAGACGCATTCTTGTGGATCCGTGCAACGTGAACTTCTCGATTTATGGAGCATTTTTCATGAAGAACGAGAACGATACAGTCCCGGGAATCTGACATTAAACGACCCTATTTGTCAGCTTGTAAGAAAACTGGATGGGAAGCAAATCCTCGACTCATAGAAGCCATTAATCCCGTTACTGGACGTAAAACCAGTGGAAGATGTGAGCCACAGTCACAATCACTGTACATACAATTTATCATATTTAAAATTTTCCATTTTTCTTTTAATAATGTATTTGCTCCCGTAAGTGTAATCGACACGTTATCCATTTCATCGCTATAAATGCATGTTCTTCCAGTCGGTTATCTAAGTTTCCTTCAATAACTGATTCATTTCCCTCTTCTCTCAAATTCTTCTCTCGTCAATGGATTCTACTCTTTCTGCACTGCGAAAATACTTTCCTTCCTTTCCAATAAAAGTCCTTAAAAAGATCTACCTTGCTAGATGTGAAAGAATCAGAGTTTTTACACGCAAAGGCATTCCCGATAATGTGCAGTGGATAATTGAAGCTAAGGTCCGTCTGGCGGGTGAAGTTCCAGATGCATTTATGCCCCGCATGCCCGGTTTAGGTAAAAGCCGTTATGCCAAAAGGCGAAGAGCAAAGAGACTAGGCGTGTGTTATAAATGTGGGCGATGGAATTGTATTACTAAATGTCGCTCTTTAGGATACATCTCCATAAATCGTGAAGATAAAAGAAAATTCATTAAGAATGGCCTGCGTAAGGAATCTCTGGAAGATATCCGAGAGACTCTTGAAACGCATTCTTGTGGAAAAGTGCAAGGTGAAATTATCAGTTTATGGAGGACTTACCATAAAGAACGAAACCGTTACAGTCTTGGGAATGTGACTTTAAACGATCCTGTTTGTCAGTTTGTAAGAAAACTGGATGGGAAGCAAATCCCCGACTTATAGATGGCATTGAAGCCATTACTGGACATAAATCAGGGGAAGATGAGAGCCACGGTCATGATTCCTGTACATATAAGCTGTCATTTATCTTTTCTTTTAATATACTTGTTCCTGTAAGCGTAATTAACACGTTATCCTTTCATCGCTATAAATGCGTGTTCTTCTTTCCGGTTAAGTAGCGGATGCAATACTCTCTGACTCTCAGTTTCCTACAATAACTGATTTCTTCATCTCTTCTCTCAAATTCTTCTTTTATCAATGGATTCTACTCTTTCCGCCATGCGAAAATACTTTCCTTCCATCCCAATAAATGTTCTTAAAATGATTTACCAAGCTAGATGTGAAAGGATTAGAGTCTTTATGCACAAAGGCATTCCTGACAATGTGCGGTGGCTAATTGAAGCTAATGTTCGTTCAGCTGGTGAAGTTCCAGAAGCGTTCTTTCCCCGTATGCCCGGCTTTGGTAAAAGCGCTTATGCCAAAAAGCGAAGAGCAAAGAGGCTTGGTGTCTGTCATAAATGTGGACGATGGAATTGTAATACTAAATGTCGCTTTTTAGGATACATCTCCAGAAATCATGAAGATAAAAGAAAATTCATCAAGAATGGCCTGCGTAAGGAATCTTTGGATGATATCCTATTAACTTTTGAAACACATTCTTGTGAAATAGTGCAATGGGAAATTATGGATTTATGGTGGACTTTCCGTAAAGAACAGGATCGTTACAGTCTTGGAAATCTAACTTTTAATGACCCTGTTTGCCAGTTTGTGAGAAAACTGGATGGGAAGCAAATCCCCAACTTATAGAAGGCATTGAAGCCGTTACTAGACATAAATCAGTGGAAGATGAGAGCCACAGTCATGATTGCTGTACATATAAGCTGTCATTTGTCTTTTCTTTTGACAATAATGTACTTGCTTCTGTAAGTGTAATAAACGCATTATCCCTTTCGTCACTATAAATATGTGTTAGTTATGTTCGTTTCCTACAATCACTAATTTCTTTCTTTGCCTCCTTCATCAATGGAGTCTTCTCTTTCCGCCCTACGAAAGTATTTTCCTTCCTTCCCAATAAATGTTCTTAAAAAGATTTATCAAGCTAGATGTGAACGATTCAGAGTATTTATGCACAAAGGCATTCCTGATAATGTGCGGTGGCTAATTGAAGCTAAGGTTCGTTCAGCTGGTGAAGTTCCCGAAGCGTTCTTTCCCCGTATGCCCGGCTTTGGTAAAAGCGCTTATGCCAAAAAAAGAAGAGCAAAGAGGCTAGGCGTTTGTCATAATTGTGGATGGTGGATTTGCGGCAATAAATGTCGTGCTCCAGGAGTGATCACCAGAAATCGTAATGATAGAATAAGATTCATTAAGAATGGCTTGCGTAAGGAATCTCTAGAAGATATTCGAGAGGTTCTTGAAGCGCATTCTTGTGGAATAGTGCAATTTGAGGTTGTTGGATTATGGATAATTTTCCAAAAAGAACGAGATCGTTACAGTCTTGGGAATCTGACCCTAAACGACCCTGTTTGCCAGTTTGTGAGAAAGCTAGATGAGATGCAAATCACCGATTCATAAAAAGCATTGAAGCCATTACTGGACGCAAAGCCAGTGGAAGACGAGGATCAAAGTCACGATTACTGTACGTGCTAGCTGTCGCTTTTGAAATTTTCCTCCCCTTTTGGTAATAATGTATCCACTCCTGACGTGAACCAAAGTCACGATTACTGTACGTACTAGCTGTCGCTTTTGAAATTTTCCTCCCCTTTTGGTAATAATGTATCCACTCCTGACGTGAACCAAAGTCACGATTACTGTACGTACTAGCTGTCGCTTTTGAAATTTTCCTCCCCTTTCAGCGATAATGTATCCACTCCTGACATGAGCCATAGTTACGATTACTGTACGTGCTAGCTGTCGCTTTTGAAATTTTCCTCCCCTTTGGCAATAATGTACCCACTCCTGACACGGACTACTGTATATAGCTGCCACTTTTGAAATTTTCCTTCCCTTCCAACAATCACATACCTACTCCTGACGTAAGCTACAGTAGTGACTACTGTACATGCTAGCAGCTATTTTGAAAATTTTCCTCCTCTTTTAACGATAGTGTACCCATACCTGACCAGAGTCATACTCGTGACTACTGTGTATAGCTGGCAATAATGTATCCACTCTTGAAAATAAAATTATTGCCTTATCTCTTCATCTCTATAAATATATCCTCTTTTCTCACAAGGATAAGGATAGGAATGGAGAAAACCCCAACTCGTAAATCCCGAAGTATTTGTGTATTTTCTGGGGCTTTTCCTGGAAAATATGAAGAGTATTTAAAGGCAGCCAACCATTTGGGTAGAGTATTAGCTGAGCGAAAAATACATTTAGTTTATGGAGGAGGTAGTGTCGGATTAATGGGAGGTGTAGCATCAGCAGCATCTTTAGGAGGAAGTCAAGTTTTGGGCATCATCCCTGGACCTTTGAAATTTGTTTCTGGGGGTACGATTGGAGAAGAATTAGTGGTTAAAAATTTGCAAGAGCGTGTGTTACAAATGCTTTTAAATGCTGATGCTTTTATCGCTCTACCAGGTGGTTTTGGCACGTTGGGAGAAGTCTTTCAAATTGCTTCCATGGCCCAACTTAATTTGCATAAGAAACCCATTGGGCTTTTAAATGTTAACAATTTCTTTACAGGTCTGATAGCTTTTATGGATTATGCTATGCAGAAGAATTTCATATCAAGAGTGGCACGGCGAATCATAATATCCGCAACAACTGCTGAAGAATTGCTAGATAAAATACAAGCTTTTGTTCCTGAACCAGATCCAGCAATGATTCAGATAGACTGGACACGACAGTCTTTCTCGACCAGTTCACTCCCATAATGGTCCTCTACTCACCCTGTTGAAGTATTGTGGAAGAAAGAAGCGATCTGATCCGTTTTTCTTGTCCTTTAGTTTTATTATCAGCATTTTCTTTCGCGTTTCAGTTTTTCTTTTCAAGGAATTTCTTTTCTTATAAGATAGTTTCGTCCATGCTGATATTAAAACCATGGGACAATGCCTTTAGGTTGGAATGGCTGAGTAAAGAGTAATTTTTATTACTCTTGAGACGCATCCTATTAGGTCTACTAGGCATAACATTTTGGGGTAGTTAAGCTTTAACCTTATTTGGATGACATATCTCACAAGGGAATCTATATTTACTGAAGAAAATATTAGATGAACCTTGGATATTGATTCCAAACATCCGTTCCCTTTACATAATTTGTCAGTGTTATTGTCATCATCAAGATTCACTCATCTTATCGAAGTTTAAATTTTTGCACTCACCTATTATGAAAATTCACACTTTCGAAGAAAATTATTCCAATTTCAATTGCTTTCATATAAATTTCGCTCGAGGTCCTAAGGAAAGCTCTTTAGCCTCAAAATCAAACAATCCGGGGTTTTAAGGATGGAACCTTTGCCTCGAGATCAATCAATCAATTTGAGGTTTTAAGGATGGAACCTTTGCCTCGACATCAATCAATCAATCCGAGGTTTTAAGGATGGAACCTTTGCCTCGACATCAATCATTCAGTCCATCTTACAACGATAGAACCTTTCCTATCGTTAGAGGTTCTAAGGACCTTTCCTTAAACCTCAAACAAACAATCAATCATTCAGTCCATCTTACAACGATAGAACCTTTCCTATCGTTAGAGGTTCTAAGGACCTTTCCTTAACCTCAAACAAACAATCAATCATTCAGTCCATCTTACAACGATAGAACCTTTCCTATCGTTAGAGGTTCTAAGGACCTTTCTTTAACCTCAAACAAACAATCAATCATTCAGTCCATCTTACAACGATAGAACCTTTCCTATCGTTAGAGGTTCTAAGGACCTTTCCTTAACCTCAAACAAACAAACAATCAATCATTCAGTCCATCTTACAACGATAGAACCTTTCCTATCGTTAGAGGTTCTAAGGACCTTTCCTTAACCTCAAACAAACAAACAATCAATCATTCAGTCCATCTTACAACGATAGAACCTTTCCTATCGTTAGAGGTTCCAAGGACCTTTCCTTAAACCTCAAACAAACAATCAATCATTCAGTCCATCTTACAACGATAGAACCTTTCCTATCGTTAGAGGTTCTAAGGACCTTTCCTTAAACCTCAAACAAACAATCAATCATTCAGTCCATCTTACAACGATAGAACCTTTCCTATCGTTAGAGGTTCTAAGGACCTTTCCTTAAACCTCAAACAAACAATCAATCATTCAGTCCATCTTACAACGATAGAACCTTTCCTATCGTTAGAGGTTCCAAGGACCTTTCCTTAAACCTCAAACAAACAATCAATCATTCAGTCCATCTTACAACGATAGAACCTTTCCTATCGTTAGAGGTTCTAAGGACCTTTCCTTAACCTCAAACAAACAATCAATCATTCAGTCCATCTTACAACGATAGAACCTTTCCTATCGTTAGAGGTTCTAAGGATCTTTCCTTAAACCTCAAACAAACAATCAATCATTCAGTCCATCTTACAACGATAGAACCTTTCCTATCGTTAGAGGTTCTAAGGATCTTTCCTTAAACCTCAAACAAACAATCAATCATTCAGTCCATCTTACAACGATAGAACCTTTCCTATCGTTAGAGGTTCTAAGGATCTTTCCTTAAACCTCAAACAAACAATCAATCATTCAGTCCATCTTACAACGATAGAACCTTTCCTATCGTTAGAGGTTCCAAGGACCTTTCCTTAAACCTCAAACAAACAATTAATCATTCAGTCCATCTTACAACGATAGAACCTTTCCTATCGATAGAGGTTCTAAGGATCTTTCCTTAAACCTCAAACAAACAATCAATCATTCAGTCCATCTTACAACGATAGAACCTTTCCTATCGTTAGAGGTTCTAAGGATCTTTCCTTAAACCTCAAACAAACAATCAATCATTCAGTCCATCTTACAACGATAGAACCTTTCCTATCGTTAGAGGTTCTAAGGACCTTTCCTTAAACCTCAAACAAACAATCAATCATTCAGTCCATCTTACAACGATAGAACCTTTCCTATCGTTAGAGGTTCCAAGGACCTTTCCTTAAACCTCAAACAAACAATCAATCATTCAGTCCATCTTACAACGATAGAACCTTTCCTATCGTTAGAGGTTCCAAGGACCCTTCCTTAAACCTCAAACAAACAATCAATCATTCAGTCCATCTTACAACGATAGAACCTTTCCTATCGTTAGAGGTTCCAAGGACCTTTCCTTAAACCTCAAACAAACAATCAATCATTCAGTCCATCTTACAACGATAGAACCTTTCCTATCGTTAGAGGTTCTAAGGACCTTTCCTTAAACCTCAAACAAACAATCAATCATTCAGTCCATCTTACAACGATAGAACCTTTCCTATCGTTAGAGGTTCCAAGGACCTTTCCTTAAACCTCAAACAAACAATCAATCATTCAGTCCATCTTACAACGATAGAACCTTTCCTATCGTTAGAGGTTCTAAGGACCTTTCCTTAAACCTCAAACAAACAATCAATCATTCAGTCCATCTTACAACGATAGAACCTTTCCTATCGTTAGAGGTTCTAAGGATCTTTCCTTAACCTCAAACAAACAATCAATCATTCAGTCCATCTTACAACGATAGAACCTTTCCTATCGTTAGGGGTTCTAAGGACCTTTCCTTAAACCTCAAACAAACAATCAATCATTCAGTCCATCTTACAACGATAGAACCTTTCCTATCGTTAGGGGTTCTAAGGACCTTTCCTTAAACCTCAAACAAACAATCAATCATTCAGTCCATCTTACAACGATAGAACCTTTCCTATCGTTAGAGGTTCTAAGGACCTTTCCTTAAACCTCAAACAAACAATCAATCATTCAGTCCATCTTACAACGATAGAACCTTTCCTATCGTTAGAGGTTCTAAGGACCTTTCCTTAAACCTCAAACAAACAATCAATCATTCAGTCCATCTTACAACGATAGAACCTTTCCTATCGTTAGAGGTTCTAAGGACCTTTCCTTAAACCTCAGAGTTTAGGCGGCGAGAAGGTTTTCAATGCCTAGCTAAGCTGGACGAAATTTGGTAACTAACTTTGCATACATCATGTCCCATGAAGCATGCAAAGGGGGGCAGCTGTTGACACCCAATTTCGTCCGGCCATTAAAATAATTTTAAAAAAAATTAAATAAAAAAAATTAAATAAAAAAATGTATTATTATTATTATTGTTATTATTATTACTAAATTTTTTTTTAATTAGTTTAAAATATATATATTTTTTTAAGATTTGATATATGTGTGTATATGTGTATGTTTGAAAGAAAAAAAGAAAACTCCATAAAAATGACAAAATTTAAAAGTTTGAGGTAAAAATGACAAAATTAAGAAGTTTCAGGCAAAATTGACAAATTCTGAAAGTTCCAGGAACATTTGGCAGTTTGTCACATAAAATTTTGAGCCTGCCGACGTTTTTGGCTCAAATTGACAGAAAACGACAAAATTGTCAAAATCAGAAGCTTCAGGAACTTATCCAGAGGCTGAGAGACGTAAAGGACTAAAATTGTCATTTTACCAATTTAAGAGATAAGTTTGAAATTTTTTATTAATTTATCCATCAACAGTTCAGCTAAACTTCCTCTATAAATAGCCCCCCAAATTTTGTGCTGAACACAGAAAAAAAATAGCAAAAAAACTTAGAGCTCCGTTTTAAAAAAAGAGAAAATTACAGCCCTTAGCCCCAGCCCTCTTCCCTTCTTCCCCAGAAAGCCAAATTTTTTTTTTTTTACTGCTGTTCCCTCTCTCTCTCTCTCTCTCCGCCGTGCCCCTCGCCGTCCGCCGCCGCCGTGCCTTCCTCCTCGCCGTGACGCCGTCTTCCTCCTTCGCCCCTGGCCGCCGTCCACTTCTCCCCTGCCGTGCACCGTCTTGGCCGCCAAAACCACTCCCTGCCCCTGCTCCCGCGTTGTTGCTCTGTTCTTCTTCATTCTTCAGATTCAAAATTAAACTGCTAGGGTAAAACCCCTACTTAATCTTCTATCTTTTCATTCTTTTTCACTTTGGTTACTAACTTTTTCTTTTGTTCTTGCAGAATTAATTATTAACCTTTTTTAATTTTTACTTATTTGTTTATTATTTGTTTATTACTAACCCTTTCTTTATTGTTGTTATTAACAACTAACAACTAACAACTAACTTACTAACTTTTATTATTGTTAATTAATTAATTTAATTAACTTTGTTAATTAATTTAATTAAACTTGGGTAACTTTTTATTATTGTTGTTAATTAATTAATTTAATTAACTTTGTTAATCAATTAATTAATTTGGCTAACTTTTATTATTATTGTTAATTAATTTAATTAACTTGACTAACTTTTTATTATTGTTGTTAATCAATTAATTAACTTGGCTAACTTTTATTTATTGTTGTTAATTAATTAACTTAATTAAACTTGGCTAACTTTTTATTATTGTTGTTAATTAATTAACTTAATTAAACTTGGCTAACTTTTATTTATTGTTGTTAATTAATCAACTTAATTAAACTTGGCTAACTTTTATTATTGTTGTTAATTAATTGACTTAATTAAACTTGGCTAATTTTTATTATTGTTGTTAATTGTTAATCTAACTTTACTAACTTTTTTATTGTTATTAACAACTAACTATATTAATTGTGCTAACTTTTATTATTGTGTTATTAAAGTGGATGGCCAAAAAGCCCCACTTTATTAATTTTTTTTTAACTAAAAGATTAAAAAAAGGAATTTTATGTGAATAATTTCCTAAAGGCTAATAAAATTTTTTTTTTTTTATTTTGAAACAAAGTTTTTATTCCTTTTAATAAACAAACATAATGAAATAAATAAATAAATAAATACAAATTATTTTTTTAAATACATCTTTAAAAGTGATGTTTTTTTTTTCTAATTAATAATTGATAATGAAATATAAAAAAGAAATTAAATTCCATGTCCAAATGATCCGCCAGGATCCATGGCTTGGAAAATATTTTTTAAATAAAGTATATAAATAAATTTTCCTTTATTATTAAAAAAAATAAAAAAAACTTTGGACTAATATTTTTTATTTATCTCTTTATCCAGCAAAATAATAAAATATAATTTTTTTGGTTTCTTTATTAATAAAAAGAATAAAGGAGTAAAAATTTTCTTGGGCTAATATTTTACTTATTTCTTTCAAAATAATAATAAAAAAAGATATAATATTTTTTTTTGTTTTTGTTTCCTTTATTAAATAAAATTTTATTCAAATGATTTCAAATAAAGGTAATAATAAAAATCTTTTAGCAAACAAAAAGAACATAAAAAAAATCATATAAATATCAAAAACTTTTTATACATATAAATCTTTGATTTCTTTAATCTTTTTTCAAAATAAATTATATAAATATCAAAACTTTACCTTTATTTTCCTTATTAAATAATCATTTTTGCTTAATTTTTTTATCAAAAATAAAACAAACAAATATTAAGATTTTTATTTTATTTTTGAAATATATATATAAATTTCTGGTTTCATCATTAAATAAATAAAGTTTTGTTTACTTTTTGATTTACCTTTTATTAAATAAAATATTAAGGCTTCACTTTTATTTTTAAAATATACATATAAATCTTTAGTTTTCTTCATTAAATAAACAAAACCTTGATTAAATAATTACTTTCTTGGTTCATCTTTTATCAAATAAAAAAAATAAGCTTAAAAAAATAAATATGTATAAATATCAAGACTTTCTTTATATAAATCTTTTCTTTATTATTTTATTGAATAATTAATTTTGGTTAATCTTTTAAATAAAAAATCAAATACATGAGAATTAAGATTTTATTTTCAACTCTTTTGTTTTCTTTGGTAAATAAATAAAATCCTGGTATTAAATAATTATTTTAATAAAAAATTAGTTCATGGTATATTGGCTGGAAACTGTCTCGTGCCCGCTTTTGAGCTGCTTCACTTGGTGAAGAGGGTCTGGCTGAGTAACAACGCCCCGTACCATGATCAAAGATTTTTATTTTATTTTATTTTTTTTTTAAACTCTTTGATTCCTTTAAATTAACTTCTTATTAAATAAAAAAATTAATTGCTTTTGAATTCTTTTATAAATTAAGAAAAAAATCAGATAAAAATAAAAGAAAGATAAAAAAAAAGAAATAAAAGAAAGATAAAAAAAGAAATAAAAAAAAAAGAAGATAAGAAAAATAAGATAAAAGATAAAAAAAAAAAAAGAAAAGAAAAGAAAGAAAAAAAAAAGAAGTAAAAATATAAAGACAAATTTTTAGTTAGTATTAAAAATCATTACCTTTTAAAAAATTAATTTCAGGAATTAAATAATTACGATTAAGTAAATCAATTTCCATATCCGGATGATCCGGCAGGATCTACGGTTTGGAAAATATCAATTTTTTTAAAATAAATAAATTAAATACAAAGATAAAAATCCATATTTTTACAATATGGATAAAATTGTTTAAAATTTCACCAAATTCCGTGTCCAAATGACTCGGCAGAGTCCATGGTTCGGAATCAAAAATCTTCCGTGTCCAAATGACTCGGCAGAGTCCATGGTTCGGAAGTATCAAATTTTATCCAACTTAATTACCAAAAATCCACATTTTCGACTAATTCAGTTAAAATATCTAAATTAACTGAAATTTTTTTAAAAGCAAAGTAAAACAAAATTAAAATCAAATAAGGTGCCAATTTTTGGGCGTTTTAACAAAGTTGTTTCAACGTAACCGTACTCCCGAACCCCCGAACTCTCGCAGACCATATTTTAGGTGACCAATCGACCTAAGTAAACTGATTGGTGGCGACTCCAGAAAACCCGACGTTGCCACAAAAATAATACACAACTTGCCATGTAAAAAATACTTATGGCGCTTCATTTGGCAGGAATGTGAAGTGGAGGGCTTAAGCGTAAAAAGGATGAGATTTAGATAGCTTTTGATGGAGTTCATCCATTTTTTATACAGGTGGCCACCCTTCCCACGCCCTTTACAGTATATATATAGATGTATATGTAAATGCTAATGTTCGGGCGCAGTCTGGTGCTTGTCAAGTAGTACTTATTTTTAGTACAATGTCACTGTTGTTGTTTCAGCTTTTGAATTCTTTATTTTTTTTATTTCAATTTTTCAAAACGTGAACGATTTTATTATTTTCATACATTTTTGCATCAAAACTAAGATAAACATCATAAGTTCCATATTTTATTATGAAATTAATAATTTGTGGTAACAATGTATGTACAAGTTATTTATAGGAGTATTGAATAGATAGTTTAGCAGGCCTTATACGTGTATTTTTTATATATGTATAAAGGAATCTCTCTACCTACAGTCAATCCTTCCTTATATTTCAAAAAATAATCCATCATTAAGAATTCAATTTTGAAATAGTAGATAATTTCTCGTCTGTTCGAATTTTTATTTTTATATATAATTATTATTTTCTGAATTGGAACACTTCAATTTAAAAGGTTTTGAAAATTAATTTTAAAATACTTTTATATAAATTTAATATTTTTTATTTTTATTTTCATGATGAACAAGAAAAAATCATAAAAATTGGTTACTTTCTAGTAAATATTATTTAAGATATTATTAAGTAGATATAGCATTAACTTTCAAATTATATTAATTCCATGTAGAAATAAAGTGCAAACAAAAGTAATACATTTTTAATAATGAGTAAGAAATAACCAAAATTTTGAAAGGTTCGATCCTTTAAAGTATTTTGGATTAATGATGTTCTTTCGCATTCTTTTTTTGTTTTGATGAAATTTTCTTCGATGTTCAAAATCATTTCAAGAGTAACGATACAAAACATATTTTACTACCAGTTTTTATGTACTTAATTTTTATTTTTTATTTTTTGAGAAACACCACGGAGAGTGTACAATTTATTAAGTTAAAACACCCAACGGCACTTACATACAGATTAGGGGCCTACAACAAGTAACCGGCAAAAACCTAATCCAAAATTAAAGGAAAAAATAAACAAAACCTATCATATGTGTTGCATAACATAATCAAATGTATACAAACTAAGAAAAAAACCTCAACAATACTAGTAGAAAATATATATTGGATAGTCTGAATCACCAACTGCACAATTACCTCAGCTGTTCTCCTTTGCTGCCGATAGAGTCTATAGTTTCGCTCCTACCAAACAAAATATACTGTAGATACAAAATAGGCTTGATGAATATTGGCCTTTAAACCCCTACCTTTAACTACTCTATAGAACCACACCCATAGTCTATTCCATATGAAGGGGGCTTGTCCCAACCTAATCATAAGAGACAACTCCCTTCAAATCCTTTTGGAAAAGTCACACTCGAAAAATAAGTGATCACAAGTTTCCACAGAAGATAAACAGAAGGAATAACAAGTAGAAGGTATAGTCATAAACTGACTTACTCTATCAAGAGTTGGCAATTTATTGAAAATAGCTTTCCAAACAACAAAACAATGCTTAGGCACATTCATACTACTCTAAATAATTATGTGCCAAGCCATAGTGTCATAATTCTCAATTACATGAAGATAAGCAAGTTTCAGCACAAACTTACCAGATTTGACGCAAGACCAAACATCATCGACAATAATATCCACAAACTTCGACCTCACTCTCAAAATTTGTTTCCAAACATAAGATGCATCATTAGTTATTCACATCTGTCAGATGTTACTACCACAAATATAATAAGCATGCAACCACTTAATCTACAAATTCTCTTTTATCATTAGCTAATCTCTAAAGTTTCTTCCCAAGACTCGCCAAATTCCAAGCCTTTAGGCTGAAAATTCCCAAACCCCTTGATTTTTTGGCACACATATACACCTCCCAAGCAATAGGATATTTTATAAAATTTAAATATTATAATGTATAGCAATTTACGTAATATTATTTCAACTTAACTGAAAAATTTTAGAAGATCATAAATGCGTACAAGTTGCAATTTTCATCGGATTTCAATTTTCACATACAAGCAATTAAAGACCTTATACGTACAAACATGAAACATCCATAACAATTGACAAAATAATTCTCAATAAAAATTACATGAAAGTAAGAGTCTCCATTATAGGAGAATTTTTCTGTGGACAAATTTATCATTTTTTGTCTACATAAAGCAAAAAGCAAGGACCAATGACACACACGTTTACGTGTCGATATCACATATTCCATTCGTCTTATATTTTTTGAAATATTAATTTTTTTTAATAGTTTGATATATATATATATATATATATATATATATATTTATATATTTAATATTTATATATAATTTTTTTATTTATATACTAAAATATTAAAAATTAAAAATTAAAAATTAATTGGTGAATAATAAATATTACAAAAAACATAAAACGGATGAAGTATCGTAAAAACAAGTGAGCTCGGTTGGTTTGACGATACCGGAAATGTGGCCCCTAGGGGTCATCAACAAACTCACTACTTCCACATACAGTCGATCCTTACCCTGCTTCCCGAGTTAAACTTTCCTTCTACGACTTGCTCTGCTTCAGCTCCAGCATGTCAGCTGTGGCGTGTGCTCCTCCAGCTGGGTCCCATGGCATTTTTTTGAAGAGTTTGCCCCTGGAGAGGAACTTGTGGGCTAGGTAGCCGGCTAACGGCTGGTTTGAATGGATTGACAGCTTGGACAAGCCGGCCTGGAAGGATGGTTAAAATCATCTTTCTTTTTGCACTAGCTGGGTGTGAGTACCCGACGTGGAGGAAGATGCATCATTTTAGTATTAATTGCTTTGCCTTATTTGATGTATTCCATGTCAGCAACTGCTAAAATATTTTCTTAAGCCAAAAATAATGATTAATTAACGAGGGAAATTGCTTTCTTAATTTCTTCCCAATTTCTTCCCATTCTTTTACATGATGAACCAAGAAACCTGAGAAAATAAAAATAAACTAATCTACATATACATATAAATAAAGGGTAAAATCCATTTGTAGTCCCTTAACTTTTAGGTTCTTCCTAATGTGGTCCCTTAACTGTTTTTTTGTATCTTAAAGTCCCCTAACTTAAGAATCGTGTCCTATTGTAGTCCCAATCGTCAGATGAGACGTTATCTCTCACGGATTTTGCTGATGTGGCTTATGCTAACCCTGTTTTGGGTCCCATAATAAATCTTAGACTAGAATTGACAAAATATATAACTTTAGGGACTTAAAGGGCTAATTTCCCCCCCTCCCCGCAGCCCTTTGCTCTGTCTCCCTCGTCCGCCGCAATTCACCTCCGTTGCCCTTCACCTCCGCCGACCTTCTCCTCAGTCGCCCCCTTCTCCCTCTTCTGCGTCGCCGTCCTCTTCCGTCATCTCTCTCATCCTCTAGCCGCCATTGACACCGACCTGTCGCCGGGAATTTGTCGGCCGATCGTATAGGATCAACATCGCTGCCAGCGCTCTGAGGCTCGATATCGATCATCTGATTTATCTTCGCTACAACTTTCGGATCGCTGATAATATTCTAAGACAGGCTGAGAATCGTTACCTCTCCTCGTCGGACGGGTTGAAAGAACGTCCTCCGATTCGACCTCCGACACCCATTCGAACCATCTAGGAACGCATCTGGGAACGCATGTGGCAGCCTTTCGTGTTCCGGTCGAAGGATGGAATGGCGGCGAGATCGAGGTGGCATCGGAGGTAATCACTCCCAGGCGTTTGCGATTCCCACGCTTCCGGCATTTAAGATTCTTCGCTCGCTGTTCTCGACATAGAGAGACATCCGATTCGATCAAGTTCGGCAAGAGAGAGAGATGAGGTCGGCGAGAGAGAGGCAGAGGGGGAGAGACCCAGGCGAGAGAGAAGGGCGGAGAGAGAGAGGATGAAGGATGAGCAGATCAAAGAGAGGGGCAAGAGAGAGAGATGAGGTCAGCGAGAGAGAGGCAGAAGAGCGCTGGCAGCGATGTTGATCCTATACGATCGGCCGACAAATTCCCGGCGACTGGTCGGCGTCAATGGCGGCTAAAGGATGAGAGAGATGACGGAAGAGGACGGCGACGCAGAAGAGAGAGGAGGGGGCGACTGAGGAGAAGGTCGGCGGAGGTGAAGGGCAACGGAGGTGAATTGCGGCGGACGAGGGAGACAGAGCAAAGGGCTGCGGGGAGGAGGGGAAATTAGCCCTTTAAGTCCCTAAAGTTATATATTTTGTCAATTCTAGTCTAAGATTTATTATGGGACCCAAAACAGGGTTAGCATAAGCCACATCAGCAAAATCCGTGAGAGATAACGTCTCATCTGACGATTGGGACTACAATAGGACACGATTCTTAAGTTAAGGGACTTTAAGATACAAAAAAACAGTTAAGGGACCACATTAGGAAGAACCTAAAAGTTAAGGGACTACAAATGGATTTTACCCAATAAATATATATGTATAGTTATAACTAGTGGTGGCCGGCAGGCCAACCCGCCCTGGCTGGGTCTGGGTTGACTTTTTCTGGACCCGGGCACGACCCGCATCAATGCGGGGTGGGCCTGGGCTGGGTTGGACTTGGGCTCGAGCTGGAGCTGGGTGGGTCTGAGCTGGGCTGAGTTTATGCAATTAATGAAAAATGTGTTCTAATATATTTACAATCGTTATTCGATAGTAATTTTATGAAATATATACTTTTTTAAGAAGAAACACTATCGCTGGTGTCATTTTTATTAATGACAAAGTTAAACGGCACTTACATAATTTAGAACGTGCCTTACACTTGGAAATGACAAAACATACCAGGAAAAAAAGGTAATAATTAAAGAAAATAATTGAAGAGATTTAGAGATGATTAGGAGGAAATTAAGAAAATATTAGTGAAAGATTAAGAAACTTGGAGAGAGATAATAGAGAGAATGAGAGAATATTGTAGGAGATTGGAGAAGAGATGATTGGTGTAAGGAAGTATGGGAAGGAGACCGGCTATTTATAGGGAAGGAAATTTTGATTTTGCCCAGAAAGCCCTTAAAAACTAGCTGTTAGTAGTTTGTTGGGTGAGAGTAAAAAAAACTAGGATAAAAAAAAATAGTCTAGAGCCACTGGAGGGGGGGTGGCTGTCATTTTCTCATTTTTTTAAATTTTTTGAAAACTCAACGGATTTCTAGAAACATTCGACCCAGCCCTGCTCAGCTCGGCCGAGTCGTGGGCCGGGCCGGGTTGAATGGCGAGTTGGGTCGGGCCGTGTTAGTTTGGACCTCCCTCTTCTTCCAGGCATATGTTCGCCCCGCCACCTCCAGAGCCTTATCCGTGCTAGGCCAAGCCCAGGTTTGATTGGGCCGGGCCAAGTTTGACCCAAGCTGGGTCCGGGTCGAGCCCTGGTCAACTTGGCCCATTGGCCACCACTAGTTATAACTTATAAGGGTAGACGCTAATACGTGAAAAGAGACTTGTAAGTCAAAAGAATGACATAAAAGGTGGATTAGAAAAAAAAGTGGCCGGAATTTGGCTTTGGTTGAAGATTGGTTAAAGAGAGAGCAAGAAACAAAGGGATAGGGGTCAAGGGAATAAGAAGAGGCAAGAAATTCATAGAGGTAAATGAGAGAAGATAAAAGTGTAATACAATAAAGTGGGATGCCATCCATTTATATAAGTTGCATGAAGCAACCGCCCATTAATTTGGAGAAGTTTTCATGAAATATCATTCATTGATTTACTAACATGCCATTTTGACCGTTACAAATCTGTATGTGTGAATCATGTCTTACATTTTTTGGACTTCAACCATTATAAGATTTTGATAAACAAGTGGCAATTTGATGACTTACAATTCTTTAACATTATCATTCATCATTATTTGTCCTTGCCTCTAGGTGTAAAGGCTACCACTCAGGTAGAAGGTCGGGTTCAAGTGATTCCACTTTTCACACGAGAATCAGGTAATTTAAAAGTGATCAAATTGTACATCGTAGCTCAAGTCCTCCAAGTTTTTTGCAGCAGACTTTTCATCTTTCAGACGTTCCTATTTTAGCTTTTAATACCATGTACTTGTAATTATTTAAACTACCCAAAAAAATCATTCAGCATTGTTTATCATTTATCATTTGTATAAATAGGTTAAAAAAATGTAACATCTTAAACTATGTGAAAATGTCAAAGAGTCCAATAATCTAGAAAGGATAGAGTATCAGTTTAATTTTTCTAAAAATGTTCATAGTTTTTTTTTCCTAATATATGTCCATAGTTTCTTTCTTAATATATATATATATATATATATATATATATATATATATATATATATGTTAAAAAAAATTTGGAGGGAAACCCATTCATAAACATAGAAAAAGACATTGTCTCCATACAACTCATAATCATGGAAATCCATTGAGTATGAAAACCCAATCTAACCAAGATGTCTTGCTAGAAACTCCATTTCACACAGTTATAAGCCTTTGACATATTTAGCTTAATCACTAAGGTGCCCTTCAATTTTACATACATGAAGTTGAGGTGATGACAAATTTTTAAGTGTGTTATCTTTAGGAGCCTATCGAGAACAAAGGCACTATAATTCTAAAAAATCAAAGAAGATAAGAAGGGTTTCATTTGATTAACCTAAACCTTCAATACAACTTTATAAAAAATGTTACACAAGCTAATCGGTCGATAATCAGTTATTGTTTGAGGACTACGAATCTTTGGAATCATCACCAGGTAAGTGTAATTTAGAAAACCTAGAACCAACCCCATTCATTTTAAATATTGAAGACATGTTTGATAACATCACCCCCTACAATGTTATGTGAAGTCTCATTTATAGAGCAAAATATATTAATTTAAAGTATCAATTGACTATTAAAAAAATATTCCATAATTTAAATTTACTAAGATAATAATTATTAAAAAATTTAAATTAGAGTAACAAAGTTAATGTCATATAGTTACTTTAAATTAATGAATTCTACCTAGTTGGTAAAGGTCTGATTGACAGGAAAAAAAACCCTTGTAAAGATTTTACACGTGGCTCTTATTTTGATAAAAACTTGAATGTCATACAAATCAAATTAAGGAAATAGAGTAGGATTGCTCAAGTTATCCCAAAAGCAAACTTTTCATTATTTTCATTAGTTGATGAAGTAAGTGTCCCAAATTGCAAAATTTGAGAGTTAAGTCAACCTAAATTATGGTTTTAATGGTTATGTGTATAAGAAACTGAAGTTTGAGGTAAAATGCGGGATTTAAACCTTTTTGTTATTTTACTAGTCAATGTGAGTATTGGTTAGGCAAACTCAAAATCCAGCACGAACTAACTTTTTGGGTTGGGTTGGAGTGGTAAAAATGGGTCATAGATCACATGGTGGTTCCACAGTTGGAAAAATTGATGATTTTCAAGTTAGTTTTGGTTTCATATGAAACCAATATACTTGGAATCAAACCCAAAGGCATATGTGTAAATATTTATAAGATTTATGATATTACTAACTTGCACATGTATTTGTTGACACTCAATTTCGTCCGGGTGTTTTAAAATTTTGAAAAAAATTTTATTAAAAAAAAATTAATTTAAAAAAAAATATATATTACTATTATTATTAAAAAAATTTTAATTAGTTTAAAATATATTTTTGTTTTGTGAAAATTTGATTTAAAATGATATATGTGTGAATATGTGTATGTTTGAAATAAAATAAAATTTCATGAAAAAAATGACAAAAAATTAAAAGTTTGAGGTAAAAATGACAAAATTGAGAAGTTTCGAAAAAAATTGACAAATTCTAAAAGTTCCAGGAGCATTTGGTAGTTTGTCACATAAAATTTTGAGCCTGCCGACGTTTTTGGCTCAAATTGACAGAAAACGATAAAATTGTCAAAATCAGAAGCTTCAGGAACTTATCCTGAGGCTGAGAGACGTAAAGGACTAAAATTGTCATTTTACCAATTTAAGAGATAAGTTTGAAATTTTTTATTAATTTATCCATCAACAGTTCAGCTAAACTTCCTCTATAAATAGCCCCCCAAATTTTGTGCTGAACACAGAGAAAAATAGAAAGAAAAGCTTAGAGCTCCGTTTTTAAAATAGAAAAAATTACAGCCTTAGTCCCTAGCTCTCCTTCCTTTCCTCAGAAAATCTCAAAACTTTTCATTTTGACGATTAAGCCATCTTCTTCCCCCCCCCCCCCCGCGCCCTCTGTTTCCATTTCTCAGAATTCAGAATTTAAAATCAAGGGTACAACTCTCATTTAATCCTTCATCTTTTCAATTTCTTTCACTTTGGTCACTAACTTTGTATTTTATTCTTGCAGAATTAATTACTAACCCTTTTAATTTTTACTTGTTTGTTTATTATTTGTTTATTACTAACCCCTTTTTTTATTGTTGTTATTAACTTACTAACAACTAACTTTTAATACTATTATTGTTACTAACCTTTTAATTTTTGCATTATTACTAACTTTTATAATTGTTGTTAACAATTAATTAACTTTTATTATTGTTGTTAATTAATTAATTTAATTAACTTGGCTAACTTTTATTATTGTTGCTAATTAATTAATTTAATTAACTTGGCTACCTTTTTATTATTTTTGTTAATTAATTAATTTAATTAATTTGGCTAACTTTTTATTTATTGTTGTTAATTAATTTAATTAATTTGGCTAACTTTTTATTTATTGTTGTTAATTAATTTAATTAATTTGGCTAACTTTTTATTATTGTTGTTAATTAATTAATTTAATTAACTTGGCTAACTTTTTACTGTTGTTAATTAATTAATTTAATTAACTTGTCTAACTTTTTATTATTGTTGTTAATTAATTAATTTAATTAACTTGTCTAACTTTTTATTATTGTGGTTAATTAATTAATTTAATTAACTTGACTAACTTTTTATTATTGTTGTTTAACAATTAATTTAATTAACTTTGCTAACATTTATTATTATTTTTAAAGTGGATGGCCAAAAAGCCCCACTTTATTATTATTAATTTTTTTTCTTTATATAATTTTTTTATTTAATTCACCTTTACCCTTTACTAATTAATAAATAAATGAAAATTAAAAGAAGATTATTTTGTAATTAATTATTAAGGCTAATAAAAATCATTTTTAAAAAAGCCAATTATTTTTATTTTTATATACATGTTTTTAATTCTTTAAAGATAACAAAAAGTTAAAATTAATTTTAATAGTTATTTTTATCCAGTAAAAATAATAAAAAAATAAAAATAAAACCTGTTTAAAAAAAATACATGAAAATTAAGACTTTATATTTTACTGATTTATTTAAAATATAACTTTTAAATCCACTAAAATAATAAATATTTTTCATTAAACAAGAAAACAAAAAGAAAACTAAAACAAGATAAGAAAAAGATAAGAAAGACAAGAAAAAGAAAAGAAAAGAAAGATAAGAAAAAGATAAGAAAGATAAGAAAAAGAAAAGAAAGAAAAGAAAGAAAAGAAAGGAAAGATTAAATCAAAAAGAAAAGAAAAATATAAGAAAGAAAAGAGAGAAAAGAAAAGAAAGAAAATAAAAAATAAAATTTTTTTATCTAAAAATTCTATAACAAAAAGAATTACGAATTAGTAATTAAACTAATAATTAATTCCATAAAAGTAATAATTATATAACTAACAATAAATTAAATTTAATTTCCATATCCGGATGATCCGGCAGGATCTACGGTTTGGACAATATCAAACTTTTTAAAATAAATAAATTAAATAAAAAGATAAAAAAATCCATATTTTTACAATATGGATAAAATTGTTTAAAATTTCACCAAATTCCGTGTCCAAATGACTCGGCAGAGTCCATGGTTCGGAATCAAAATCTTCCGTGTCCAAATGACTCGGCAGAGTCCATGGTTCGGAAGTATAAAATTTTATACAAATTAACTTAAAAATCCACATTTCGACTAATTCAGTTAAAATCTCTAAATTAACTGAAAATTATTTAAAAGCAAAGTAAAACAATTTTAAAATCAACTAAGGTGCCAATTTTGGGCGCTATAACAATATTGTTTTAGCGTAACCGTACTCCCGATCCCCGAACTCTCGCAGACTAATTTTAAGGTGACCAATCGACCTAAGAAAAAAACTGATTGGTGGCGACTCCCGAAAATCAGACGTTGCCACAGCTTGGCGACTCCACTGGGGACTCCACGTTAGTGAGTCGAGCCTAAAATTGATTTGTTTTGATTTACTTTGCTTATTATGTGGATTTATATGTTATATTTACTTATTCTAAACATGCATAATGCATTCACAATATGAAGCTCTATACCCGAGCTTTCTCAAATCGAACACAATTCTTTCTAAGCGGAATTGGTGTTGTTGTCCTTGTGAGGCCATGGTCTCCAAGCCTTCACCGGTTTCAAAGTAGCAAAGTAGTGTATTGCCTCCTGAGACGGTTAGTCTCTGCATGGGCCCACGAAAAGCTATGACTCGAATTAATCCATTCCTTACATTAACCCTAGAGGGTAAGGAATCGGGCCATCACTATAATTTAGTGATGGGATTCGGGAACTATCCCTTGCCTTTTTGATAAGCCACCTTATGCATATAGAACTCCCCACTTAACCATAGAACTGACCATAGTATTCCTCCCATTTACCAACGCCATAAGCATATCCTTGTTATGCTGTGTTGTTGCTCTACACTTTTATTTTCGTATTTATGGTTTTAACTCATTTTTCCATAATACTTCATGAGTTGTTAATTGCTATTTAAGTTATTAATAAACTTATCTTTCTTTTGTTATACTTCTGTTTTGTGCAAATATTCTTCATGCATCAAAACCACGCATCAAACTATGCTAACTTTTTGGTCTTTTTAATAACAACTAAAAGTCTTGAAGTTCCACGATAGTGGATAATCAAATTCACTCATCGCATACATCCATTACATTAATCACGTGCATATAAAGTCTGATAAAAACATAATCTCATTGCATACATCCATTACATTAATCATGTGCATATAAAGTCTGATAAAAACATAATCTCATTGCATACATCCATTACATTAATCACGTGTATACAAAGTCTGATAAAAACATAATCTCACTTTATATTGCATGCATCCATTACATCAATCACACGCATATAAAATCTGATAAAAATAATCTCATTGCATGCATTCCATTACATCAATCACGTGCATATAAATTTTGATAAAAACATAATCTCATTGCATGCATCCATCACATCAATCATATACGCATAGAATCTAATAAAATAAATATTCCTTTAAAAAGGTAAAATTGGACCTCAACACCGATATTCAACTCGGCTCCAAACAAGATTAATGGCAGAACAAGCCGAAGGACGTCTTATAGAGATGGAGTCCAAGATAGAAAGTATGGCAGAACAGATGAGACAATTCATGGAACTAATCAAGGAGAAAGTAACTCAAGTTCCCATCAAAGAAGCACAAGATCCCACTTATCCTCCGGGATTCACTCCGCAACGAGTCTCAGTCCAAGAAAACCTGTTTCAGGAACCAGGACAGTCTGCTAGTGTTCACCTGAAACAAGACACTGTGTATGAAGAGAAGAAGACACCACCAAAGGAAAAAGGAGAATCTCAAAAACTCGAAACAATAGAGAAGAGACTGCGAGCCATTGAAGGAGGTAATATATTCGGATCTCTCTCAGTGGATGACCTCTGCTTAGTGCCAGACGTCATAATCCCTTCGAACTTTAAAGTACCGGATTTCGTAAAATACGATGGAACGAGTGATCCCATCACTCACATCACACTGTTCCTAAGGAGACTACAACCACTCACAAAAGATGAAAAGGTGTGGATTGCACTTTTTCAGGAAAGTCTCACAAAATCAGCATTGCAGTGGTATCTAAGTCAAGGACCAAGAAACATCAAAACTTGGAATGACCTTGCTCAGGCCTTCATCGGCAACTATAAACATGTTATGGACTTGGCTCCGGATCGCCAAACTCTCCAAAACATGGAGAAGAAAAAGCCAGAAACTTTCAAGGAATATGCTCAACGGTGGAGGGACTTAGCTGCACAAGTCCAGCCACCCATGACAGAAAAAGAAATGGTCACTTTGTTTGTCCAGACACTGAAATACCCATATTATGACGAACTCATTGGCAATTCGGCAACTAATTTTTCTAACATTGTCATGTCTGGAGAAAGAATCGAGCATGAGATTAGGACTGGGAATATTGCTGAATCCTTTAATAATCCTATGAAAAGAGGAGGACCATCCAGAAGAAAAGATGACGAAGTACAACAAATAGGACGCGGAAGAAGGATTCCCCTCGTGGATACTGTGGCTATCGGACCTCGCCTATCCTATTTTGCCAATGGACCCGATAATTACCTTCCAAATAGGCCCAATGATTATCCTCTGAATAGGCCCAATAATTATCTTCCAAATAGGCCCAACAATTATCCTTTTAACAGACCTAATCAGTCATGGCCACCTGCTCCTACTCCTCCAGTACCTGCACCAAGACCAAGAGAAGTTTTCACACCAATTTCCATGACTTATACTGAGTTATATCCAAAACTCATTGAAAGTCAACTTATCCGTCCAATTCCTACAAAGCCATTCAAACCCCCATATCCAAGGTGGTATGACCCTAACATTACCTGCCCATATCATGATGGCGTTCCAGGCCATGGCTTGGAAAACTGCATGGCATTGAAGCGTATAGTTCAACAATTAATCGAGTCAAAGTGGTTGGACTTTTCCGATGAACCGAACGTCACTCACAATCCATTGCCGCCTCATCAAGAAAAACCAGTCAATATGATAGAAGAACACCGGCTGATGAAAAAGTCAGTCAATGATATCATAACCCCTCTTAAGCATGTATATTCATGCCTTGTGAAAGAAGGGATTATCATGGGAAAGCCTTCTTTTGGACATGAAGAAGTTGAAGATGAGGAATGGTGCAACTTTCATGACAGTAAGAGTCATTCTATCCAAGAATGCTCAGAATTCCGTAAGAATCTGCAAAGACTCATAGACTCATCCCAACTTATCGTTTTTATGTCAGATAAAGATGATGATGTGAATGTGATCATTAAAGAACAAGAAGTCAATGCTATACCAATCTCAAAACCTACTCTTAAGCCGTCAAGTCCCGAGGCCATTGCTCTACAAATCAAACAAAACCGAGGTCAAGCTGCTAGGCCCGATGTGATTGGTAATTGAAAGTGAAGATTTTGAGCTGGAATTACATTGATTTTGGAAGGGCTCCAAGTCAGATCTGACCTAACAGTCCGCATACATTTTCGAATGACAGGGAATCCTTTGAATAAACTTGTATCTTTGATAGCTTGCCAAAGTAATCTAATAGTAAAAATCTCCTAGATTTAGTCCAGAATCTAGGGTGTAGTCTTTGTTAAATGGGCACCTGGTATTCTTTTTCTTGGTACAACAAAAAGATGTAATGTGTGCATTCTACCACTTTTTACTAAAATTTCATTTTTACATCCACATATTCTACCACTTTCTACCAAAAATTTCATTTTTCTTACATCTATCTCTCACTCTTTGCCATTATACTATCCATTATTACCATCACACTTTACTTTGTAAACAATACTACTCGTGGGTGAAAATAAAAGTTAAGGGAGATTTGATAGTAATGATCTTCAAAGTGCTACCAAATCTAGTAAGAAGGATTCCAAATGTTGCACCTCAACCCTCAAAAAGAATTCACAGTGGTTATCAACATCCTTGCAAGGAGTCCGGGATTAACTTCCAAAGAAGTTAGCTCTCATATTAAATGACTTCAGTGGCCTCCCAATTCTCACAAATGCTCAATACAAAAAAAAAATTCTCAGTTTTCCACAACACAAATTCCAACAAAGGAAAGAAGTTCCTCCCTTCCATCAAAAGCCATTAAAGAGAAAATCCAAACAAGAAAAAAAAATCCAAAAAAAAAAGAGACTGAGAAGCAAATAAAGCCACTTGAGTCATCTTACTTCAAGAAGGCTATGATCTCAGTTCTCCATAACACAAACTCCAAAAAAAAAAAAAGGGAAAAAGTTCATCCCTTCCATCAAAAAGCCAACAAGGGAAAATTCAAAACCAAAAAAAGCGAGACTGAGAGCAAACACAAGCAAGTAAGGCCACTTGAATCATCTCATTTCAAGAAGGCTATGATCTCGGTTCTCTGTAACAAAAACTCCGAAAAGGAAAAAGTTCATCCCTTCCACCAAAAAGCCAACAAGGGAAAATTCAAAACCAAAAAGAACTGAGAACAAGCACGAGCAAGCAAGGCCACTTGAGTCATCTCACTTCAAGAGAGTTATCAAGTATGTTATCACCATAGCTCACACAAAAAAACAAAAAAATAAAAAAAATAAAAAAAAAAAAAAAGAGGAAAAAGGGGTCAAACTAGAAAAAAAAAAAAGAGAAAGAAAAAAAGTGAGCTATGGATTCTAGACTGAAAACCTGCAAAGGCGGTTTAGAACACAAAAGCAACCCTCAAACCAAGCATGCATAAAGATCACAATAGTTGGGGGGCAACAGATGAGGTCTAACTTTCTGGAAAGAGTGGCAAGTTTGAGGTTATCACTATTGAGTTTTTCACCATAATCAAATTTGCTCACGAGTAGTATTAAAAGACCCTTCTTTCACACCACTCAAATTTAACTTTATTCAGACCTAATATTTACCTCTTAATATCATTCTCATTCAGCTAAAAGACTGCCACAAAAAAAAAAAAACATTCAAACTTAACTTTCCTCACACCTAACATTTACCTCTCGATATCATCCTCATTCAGTTAAAAGGCTATTATTGTGAATCATGTTTCTACCTTATTGCCTTGCACAGTTTATGTCTTCGAGTTGGAAAGGGAAGAATGGCAGGACATTTTAATTGAAAACAAAGACCGTAAATTACTTTGTCAAGCTTTGAAAATTGATGAAAGTTTTTCTTTAAGGCCAAACCATTATTCATTAATGTATGTAGACTTAAAAGTAAGGAGATAGCTTGAGTCTTTCTTTAATAAGATGTGGTTCTTGTAAGAGAAATTTACGATCAAGTGCCATCACAAAGGTCTAGAAATCCTCAACCTTCTGTTAAATCAAAGGCGAGATGATATCTCTTTCCACATAAACACCATAATCAAGGGGGCAAAGTAGTCTCTACTAAGCGCAAGAAAAGTACTGCCAAGAAAGAAGCTCAATAGACAAGGGGGCAAGTCTTATGGATCAGAACCTGAGTCTAAGGAAGAGCAATCATTCGGACTGTAACATGGGGGTAAACAAGTGTCCGCACGGCCAGAAGAAAATGGGCAAAGCAGACATTGAAAGTAAAGCCTTTGATGGTATCAAATCCATGACAATGGATGAGTACCCGAAAGAGATATAAATTATGAGGCGGGCCAACTTTAAAGAAATTGAGGCCAAAATTCAAGAACAAGTCAAAGAAAGGGGATTTTGAAAAGAGTTGGGCTTTTGAGGCAGTGAACAAAAGCTGGAAAACATAAAGAGATTCAATGATAGTCCAAGAAGGCAATTATAAAGAGGATCCAGTAAAGCAAAGATATGAAGAACTAGATCAATCCAAAAAAATAAAAATAAAAAAATAAAATAAAAATAAAAATAAAAAAAGAACCATCAATTACACATGCTTTGCATTCATGCATTTCACATCATGCATGCATGGCTTTTGCATAATAGGAACCAAACGGGAATCACATTCACAGCACAGTTTCAGCAGTATAAGCTGAGATCTTAATGACATCAGCTCTTACCAATTGGACGCATAGCTAATACGCTGGACCCAGCCCCATCAGGAATCCAAGGATAAAGTATACAATATCGTCAAAAGCCTGGCAATTGAGGCTACACCTAAAAGAACAGAATTGATGCCAGCTTAGCAGCATCCAAGATGAGTGATAGCTATCGTCAAAGATAAGGCAGACATCAAGAAATATTGTCGTTGAAAATTCGTCAAAAGCGGACAATGGATTCAATAATCAAGGACTAAATCGACGTCAGCTGGATGGAATATCTATCACATCAAAATAAAGTAGGATCCACTGTTCCGGTTAAGCGGCGGATACGGTACTCCGTGACTCTCAAGTCGGTTCTCTCAGTTGCCCATAATAACTGATCCTTTCTTCCCTCCTCTCTTTTACTTTCTCCTTGAAAATGGATCCTACTTTTTCTGCCTTGCGAAAATATTTTCCTTCTCTCCCAATGAACATCCTCAAAAAGATCTACCAAGTTCGCTGTGAACGATTAAGAGCTCTGATGCATAAAGGAATCCTTGAAGATGTGCGGTGGTTAATTGAAGCTAAGGTTCGTCTGGCAGGTGAAATCCCAGAGGCATTTGTGTCTCACATGCCTGGTGTAGGCAAAAGCTCTTATGCCAAAAAGCGAAGAGCGAGGAGACTAGGCGTCTGTCATAAATGCGGACGCTGGACCTGTAATACTAAATGTCGTTCTTTAGGGATGATCTCCTATAATCGAGAAGATAAAATACGATTCATTAAGAATGGCCTGAGTAAGGACTCATTGGATAATATCCAATTGACTCTTGAGACGCATTCTTGTGGATCCGTACAACGTGAACTTCTCGATTTATGGAGCATTTTTCATGAAGAACGAGAACGATACAGTCCCGGGAATCTGATGTTAAACGACCCTGTTTGTCAGCTTGTAAGAAAACTGGATGGGAAGCAAATCCTCGACTCATAGAAGCCGTTAATGCCGTTATTGGACGTAAAACCAGTGGAAGATGTGAGCCACAGTCACAATTACTGTACATACAGTTTGTTATATTTGGAAAAGTTTGCATTTTCTTTTGACAGATGTACATGCTCTCCTAAGTGTAATCGACACGTTATCCATTTCATCGCTATAAATGCATGTTCTTCCAGTCGGTTATCTAAGTTTCCTTCAATAACTAATTCCTTTCCATCATCTCTCAAATTCTTCTCTCATCAATGGATTCTACTCTTTCTACCCTGCGAAAATACTTTCCTTCTCTTCCAATAAAAGTCCTTAAAAAGATCTACCTTGCTAGATGTGAAAGAATCAGAGTTTTTACACGCAAAGGCATTCCCGATAATGTGCAGTGGATAATTGAAGCTAAGGTCCGTTTGGCAGGTGAAGTTCCAGATGCATTTATGCCCCGCATGCCCGGTTTAGGTAAAAGCCGTTATGCCAAAAGGCGAAGAGCAAAGAGACTAGGCGTGTGTTATAAATGTGGGCGATGGAATTGTATTACTAAATGTCGCTCTTTAGGATACATCTCCATAAATCGTGAAGATAAAAGAAAATTCATTAAGAATGGCCTGCGTAAGGAATCTCTGGAAGATATCCGAGAGACTCTTGAAACGCATTCTTGTGGAAAAGTGCAAGGTGAAATTATCGGTTTATGGAGGACTTACCATAAAGAACGAAACCGTTACAGTCTTGGGAATGTGACTTTAAACGATCCTGTTTGTCAGTTTGTAAGAAAACTGGATGGGAAGCAAATCCTCGACTTATAGAAGGCATTGAAGCCATTACTGGACATAAATCAGGGGAAGATGAGAGCCACAGTCATGATTGCTGTACATATAAGCTGTCATTTGTCTTTTCTTTTGACAATAATGTACTTGCTTCTGTAAGTGTAATTAACGCATTATCTCTTTCATCACTATAAATATGTGTTAGTTATTTTCGTTTCCTACAATCACTAATTTCTTTATTTGCCTCCTTCATCAATGGAGTCTTCTCTTTCCGCCCTACGAAAGTATTTTCCTTCCTTCCCAATAAATGTTCTTAAAAAGATTTATCAAGCTAGATGTGAACGATTCAGAGTATTTATGCACAAAGGCATTCCTGATAATGTGCGGTGGCTAATTGAAGCTAAGGTTCGTTCAGCTGGTGAAGTTCCAGAAGCGTTCTTTCCCCGTATGCCTGGCTTTGGTAAAAGCGCTTATGCCAAAAAAAGAAGAGCAAAGAGGCTAGGCGTTTGTCATAATTGTGGATGGTGGATTTGCGGCAATAAATGTCGTTCTCCAGGAGTGATCACCAGAAATCGTAATGATAGAATAAGATTCATTAAGAATGGCTTGCGTAAGGAATCTCTAGAAGATATTCGAGAGGTTCTTGAAGCGCATTCTTGCGGAATAGTGCAATTTGAGGTTGTTGGATTATGGATAATTTTCCAAAAAGAACGAGATCGTTACAGTCTTGGGAATCTGACCCTAAACGACCCTGTTTGCCAGTTTGTGAAAAAGCTAGATGAGATGCAAATCACCGATTCATAGAAAGCATTGAAGCCATTACTGGACGCAAAGCCAGTGGAAGACGAGGATCAAAGTCACGATTACTGTACATGCTAGCTGTCGCTTTTGAAATTTTCCTCCCCTTTTGGTAATAATGTATCCACTCCTGACGTGAACCAAAGTCACGATTACTGTACATGCTAGCTGTCGCTTTTGAAAATTTCCTCCCCTTTTGGTAATAATGTATTCACTCCTGACGTGAACCAAATTCACGATTGCTGTACATGCTAGCTGTCGCTTTTGAAATTATCCTCCCAATAATGTACCCACTCCTGACATGAGATACAGTTATGATTACTGTATATAGCTGCCACTTTTTAAAATTTTCCTTCTCTTCCAACAATCACGTACCTACTCCTGACGTAAGCTACAGTAGTGACTACTGTACATGTTAGCAGCTATTTTGAAAATTTTCCTCCTCTTTTAACGATAGTGTACCCATACCTGACCAGAGTCATACTTGTGACTACTGTGAATAGCTGGCAATAATGTATTCATTCTTGAAAATAAAATTATTACTTTATCTTTTCATCTCTATAAATATATCCTCTTTTCTTCTTTTCTCACATGGGTAAGGATAGGAATGGAGAAAACCTCCACTCGTAAATCCCGAAGTATTTGTGTATTTTCTGGAGCTTTTCCTGGAGAAGATGAAGAGTACTTAAAGGCAGCCAACCATTTGGGTAGTGTATTAGCTGAGCGAAAAATACACTTAGTTTATGGAGGAGGTAGTGTCGGATTAATGGGAGCTGTAGCATCAGCAGCATCTTTAGGAGGAAGCCAGGTTCTGGGTATTATCCCTGCATCTCTGAAATCGGTTTCTGGGGGCACAATTGGAGAAGAGCTAGTGGTTAAAAATCTGCAAGAGCGTTTGTTACAAATGCTTTTTAATGCTGATGCTTTTATCGCTCTACCAGGTGGCTTTGGCACATTAGGAGAAGTCTTCCAAATCGCTTCCATGGCCCAACTTAATTTGCATCAAAAACCCATTGGGCTGTTAAATGTTAACTATTTCTTCGCAGGTCTATTATCTTTTATGAATCGTGCTGTGAAGCAGAAGTTTATCCCTGAGGTGGCACGACGAATCATAATATCCGCAACAACTGCTGAAGAATTGCTAGATAAAATGGAAGCTTTTGTTCCTGAACCAGATCCAGCAATGATCCAAATAGACTGGACACGACAGTCTTTCCCGACCAGTTCACTCCCATAATTGTCCTTTACCCGGCCTGTTGAAGCATTGTGGAAGAAGAAGCGATCTGATCCGTTTTTCTTGTCCTTTCGTTTTAATTATCAGCATTTTCTTTCATATTTCAGTTTTTCTTTTCAGGGAATTTCGTTATCTTATAATATAGTTTCGTCCATGCTGATATTAAAACCATAGGACAATGCCTTTAGGTTGGAATGGCTGAGTAAAGAGTAATTTTTGTTACTCTTGAGACGCATCCTATTAGGTCTACTAGGCATAACATTTTGGGGTAGTTAAGCTTTAACCTTATTCGGATGACATATCTCACAAGGGAATCTATATTTACTGAAGAAAATATTAGATGAACCTTGGATATTGATTCCAAACATCCGTTCCCTTTACATAATTTGTCAGTGTTATTGTCAACATCAAGATTCACTCATCTTATCGAAGTTTAAATTTTTGCACTCACCTATTATGAAAATTCACACTTTCGAAGAAAATTATTCCAATTTCAATTGCTTTCATATAAATTTCGCTCGAGGTCCTAAGGAAAGCTCTTTAGCCTCAAAATCAATTTTCATCATCGGGGTTTTAAGGATGGAACCTTTGCCTCGAAAACAATCAATTTTCATCAATCTGAGGTTTTAAGGATGGAATCTTTGCCTCGAGATCAATCAATCAATCCGGGGTTTTAAGGATGGAACCTTTGCCTCAAAAATAATCAATTTTCATCATCGGGGTTTTAAGGATGGAACCTTTGCCTCGAAAAAAATCAATTTTCATCATCGGGGTTTTAAGGATGGAACCTTTGCCTCAAAAACAATCAATTTTTATCGGGATTGTAAGGATGAAACCTTTGCCTCGAAAACAATCAATTTTCATCGGGGTTTTAAGGATGGAACTTTTTGCCTCAAAAAAAAAAAAAAAAAAATCAATTTTCATCATCGGGGTTTTAAGGATGGAACCTTTGCCTCGAAAACAATCAATTTTCATCGGGGTTGTAAGGATGGAACCTTTGCCTCGAAAATAATCAATTTTCATCATCGGGGTTTTAAGGATGGAACCTTTGCCTCGAAAAAAATCAATTTTCATCATCGGGGTTTTAAGGATGGAACCTTTGCCTCGAAAACAATCAATTTTCATCGGGGTTTTAAGGATGGAACCTTTACCTCGAAAAAAATCAATTTTCATCATCGGGGTTTTAAGGATGGAACCTTTACCTCGAAAACAATCAATTTTCATCGGGGTTGTAAGGATGGAACCTTTGCCTCGAAAATAATCAATTTTCATCGGGGTTGTAAGGATGGAACCTTTGCCTCGAAAAAAATCAATTTTCATCATCGGGGTTTTAAGGATGAAACCTTTGCCTCAAAAACAATCAATTTTTATCGGGATTGTAAGGATGAAACCTTTGCCTCAAAATCAATCAATCGTTGAGGTTTTAAGGATGGAACCTTTGCCTCGACATCAATCAATCAATCCGAGGTTTTAAGGATGGAACCTTTTCCTCGAGATCAATCAATCAATTCGAGGTTTTAAGGATGGAACCTTTGCCTCGACATCAATCAATCAATCCGGGGTTTTAAGGATGGAACCTTTACCTCGAGATCAATCAATCAATTCGAGGTTTTAAGGATGGAACTTTTGCCTCGACATCAATCAATCAATCCGAGGTTTTAAGGATGGAACCTTTGCCTCGAGATCAATCAATCAATTCGAGGTTTTAAGGATGGAACCTTTGCCTCGACATCAATCAATCAATCCGGGGTTTTAAGGATGGAACCTTTACCTCGAGATCAATCAATCAATTCGAGGTTTTAAGGATGGAACCTTTGCCTCGAAATCAATCAATCGTTGAGGTTTTAAGGATGGAACCTTTGCCTCGACATCAATCAATCAATCCGAGGTTTTAAGGATGGAACCTTTTCCTCGAAAACAATCAATTTTCATCGTCGAGGTTTTAAGGATGGAACCTTTACCTCGACATCAATTAATCAATCCGGGGTTTTAAGGATGGAACCTTTGTCTCGACATCAATCAATCAATTCGAGGTTTTAAGGATGGAACCTTTGCCTCGAGATCAATCAATCGTTGAGGTTTTAAGGATGGAACCTTTGCCTCGACATCAATCAATCAATCCGAGGTTTTAAGGATGAAACCTTTGCCTCGAAAACAATCAATTTTCATCATCGGGGTTTTAAGGATGAAACCTTTACCTCGAAAACAATCAATTTTCATCATCGGGGTTTTAAGGATGGAACCTTTGCCTCGAAAATAATCAATTTTCATCATCGGGGTTTTAAGGATGGAACCTTTGCCTCGAAAACAATCAATTTTCATCATCGGGGTTTTAAGGATGGAACATTTGCCTCGAAAATAATCAATTTTCATCATCAAGGTTTTAAGGATGGAACCTTTGCCTCGAAAACAATCAATCAATTCGAGGCTTTAAGGATGGAACCTTTACCTCGACATCAATCAATCAATTCGAGGTTTTAAGGATGGAACCTTTGCCTCGACATCAATCAATCAATCCGGGGTTTTAAGGATGGAACCTTTGCCTCGAGATCAATCAATCAATCCGGGGTTTTAAGGATGGAACCTTTGCCTCGAGATCAATCAATCAATCCGGGGTTTTAAGGATGGAACCTTTGCCTCGAGATCAATTATCAATCCGAGGTTTTAAGGATGGAACCTTTGCCTCGACATCAATCAATCAATTCAAGGTTTTAAGGATGGAACCTTTGCCTCGACATCAATCAATCAATCCGGGGTTTTAAGGATGGAACCTTTGCCTCGAGATCAATCAATCAATCCGAGGTTTTAAGGATGGAACCTTTGCCTCGAAAACAAATAATCAATCAATCAGTCCATCTTACAACGATAGGAGCTTTCCTATCGTTAGAGGTTCTAAGGACATTTCCTTAACCTAAAACAAACAATCAATCCATCAGTCCATCTTACAACGATAGGAGCTTTCCTATCGTTAGAGGTTCTAAGGACCTTTCCTTAGCCTCAAACAAATAATCAATCAATCAGTCCATCTTACAACAATAGGAGCTTTCCTATCGTTAGAGGTTTTAAGGACCTTTCCTTAAACCTTACTGTTTGGGCGGCGAGAACATTCTCAATGCCTACCTAAGCCGGACGAAATTTGGTAACGACTTTGCATACATCATGTCCCATGAAGCATGCAAATGGGGGCAGCTGTTGACACCCAATTTCGTCCGGGTGTTTTAAAATTTTGAAAAAAATTTTATTAAAAAAAAATTAATTTAAAAAAAAATATATATTACTATTATTATTAAAAAAAATTTAATTAGTTTAAAATATATTTTTGTTTTGTGAAAATTTGATTTAAAATGATATATGTGTGAATATGTGTATGTTTGAAATAAAATAAAATTTCATGAAAAAAATGACAAAAAATTAAAAGTTTGAGGTAAAAATGACAAAATTGAGAAGTTTCGAAAAAAATTGACAAATTCTAAAAGTTCCAGGAGCATTTGGTAGTTTGTCACATAAAATTTTGAGCCTGCCGACGTTTTTGGCTCAAATTGACAGAAAACGACAAAATTGTCAAAATCAGAAGCTTCAGGAACTTATCCTGAGGCTGAGAGACGTAAAGGACTAAAATTGTCATTTTACCAATTTAAGAGATAAGTTTGAAATTTTTTATTAATTTATCCATCAACAGTTCAGCTAAACTTCCTCTATAAATAGCCCCCCAAATTTTGTGCTGAACACAGAGAAAAATAGAAAGAAAAGCTTAGAGCTCCGTTTTTAAAATAGAAAAAATTACAGCCTTAGTCCCTAGCTCTCCTTCCTTTCCTCAGAAAATCTCAAAACTTTTCATTTTGACGATTAAGCCATCTTCTTCCCCCCCCCCCCCGCGCCCTCTGTTTCCATTTCTCAGAATTCAGAATTTAAAATCAAGGGTACAACTCTCATTTAATCCTTCATCTTTTCAATTTCTTTCACTTTGGTCACTAACTTTGTATTTTATTCTTGCAGAATTAATTACTAACCCTTTTAATTTTTACTTGTTTGTTTATTATTTGTTTATTACTAACCCCTTTTTTTATTGTTGTTATTAACTTACTAACAACTAACTTTTAATACTATTATTGTTACTAACCTTTTAATTTTTGCATTATTACTAACTTTTATAATTGTTGTTAACAATTAATTAACTTTTATTATTGTTGTTAATTAATTAATTTAATTAACTTGGCTAACTTTTATTATTGTTGCTAATTAATTAATTTAATTAACTTGGCTACCTTTTTATTATTTTTGTTAATTAATTAATTTAATTAATTTGGCTAACTTTTTATTTATTGTTGTTAATTAATTTAATTAATTTGGCTAACTTTTTATTTATTGTTGTTAATTAATTTAATTAATTTGGCTAACTTTTTATTATTGTTGTTAATTAATTAATTTAATTAACTTGGCTAACTTTTTACTGTTGTTAATTAATTAATTTAATTAACTTGTCTAACTTTTTATTATTGTTGTTAATTAATTAATTTAATTAACTTGTCTAACTTTTTATTATTGTGGTTAATTAATTAATTTAATTAACTTGACTAACTTTTTATTATTGTTGTTTAACAATTAATTTAATTAACTTTGCTAACATTTATTATTATTTTTAAAGTGGATGGCCAAAAAGCCCCACTTTATTATTATTAATTTTTTTTCTTTATATAATTTTTTTATTTAATTCACCTTTACCCTTTACTAATTAATAAATAAATGAAAATTAAAAGAAGATTATTTTGTAATTAATTATTAAGGCTAATAAAAATCATTTTTAAAAAAGCCAATTATTTTTATTTTTATATACATGTTTTTAATTCTTTAAAGATAACAAAAAGTTAAAATTAATTTTAATAGTTATTTTTATCCAGTAAAAATAATAAAAAAATAAAAATAAAACCTGTTTAAAAAAAATACATGAAAATTAAGACTTTATATTTTACTGATTTATTTAAAATATAACTTTTAAATCCACTAAAATAATAAATATTTTTCATTAAACAAGAAAACAAAAAGAAAACTAAAACAAGATAAGAAAAAGATAAGAAAGACAAGAAAAAGAAAAGAAAAGAAAGATAAGAAAAAGATAAGAAAGATAAGAAAAAGAAAAGAAAGAAAAGAAAGAAAAGAAAGGAAAGATTAAATCAAAAAGAAAAGAAAAATATAAGAAAGAAAAGAGAGAAAAGAAAAGAAAGAAAATAAAAAATAAAATTTTTTTATCTAAAAATTCTATAACAAAAAGAATTACGAATTAGTAATTAAACTAATAATTAATTCCATAAAAGTAATAATTATATAACTAACAATAAATTAAATTTAATTTCCATATCCGGATGATCCGGCAGGATCTACGGTTTGGACAATATCAAACTTTTTAAAATAAATAAATTAAATAAAAAGATAAAAAAATCCATATTTTTACAATATGGATAAAATTGTTTAAAATTTCACCAAATTCCGTGTCCAAATGACTCGGCAGAGTCCATGGTTCGGAATCAAAATCTTCCGTGTCCAAATGACTCGGCAGAGTCCATGGTTCGGAAGTATAAAATTTTATACAAATTAACTTAAAAATCCACATTTCGACTAATTCAGTTAAAATCTCTAAATTAACTGAAAATTATTTAAAAGCAAAGTAAAACAATTTTAAAATCAACTAAGGTGCCAATTTTGGGCGCTATAACAATATTGTTTTAGCGTAACCGTACTCCCGATCCCCGAACTCTCGCAGACTAATTTTAAGGTGACCAATCGACCTAAGAAAAAAACTGATTGGTGGCGACTCCCGAAAATCAGACGTTGCCACAGTATTTATGGTGAAGATGGCATCACAAAAAATAATGAAATAGGTTGTGTGAACCTAATGAGAGGTGAAATCGGCAAATTATTACTGGATCTAAAGACACAGGTAAAAATGTGCCGAGTAGCTAATCGGTGATGAGATGGTGAAGATGTGAGGTTGTGAGGTTTTGAATACCTTAATTTGTTGGAGCAATGTGCCTTGGATTGAAACTTTGTCAAAAATTGAAAAAAATTGAGAATTAGAATTGAAAAAATCTAACCCATGGTTTTCTTTCTGTTAGATTATCAGTTCTCTATTTAGGTTGGATTTTATATGAACCATAATTATTTCAGGTCAGTTCGATTCCATTAGAAACCCAACTTGACCCATACTCACTCTACTAGTTAGGGTTTAACATTGAAAATAGGCGTAAACCCACATTTGGCCCCCGAACTTTGTTCACCAGGACACTTAACCCCTTAAACTATAACTCGGGATAACTCAGCCACCAAACTTTACTAACTGGCACACTTAGCCCCCTCACTGTGACGAAAATGTTAGTTATCATTTTACAGGGACTTAAATGACAAAAATATTGAAGCTTGCGGCTGAATGTGGCATTTTACTCTCTCCAATTTGTTAAATGACATTTTACAAGGACTTTTGTGTATGTGATATATATGTTAATATATATGATACATTATTATTATTATTATTATTATTATTATTATTATTATTATATGTAAAAAATGTTTTAAAAATATTACTTTACATTATAAAATTTTAAAATTTATTGTATGAATAGCACCTATTTTTTAACAACTTTGCGTTACAATATCATTATGATACATTATGATATGTGTGTGTGTGTGTGTGTGTGTGTGTGTATTATTATTATTATTATTATTTATTATAAAATATTTTTAAAATACTATTTTACTTTCTAAAATTATGAAATATATTGGTTTACTGAGAATTTCCAATGACCTCGCATTTGAAATTTCTAACGGCCTTGGTATTGGAAATTGAAATTCTCAAGTTTCCAACAGCTCACTGTTGCCTCATATTTTATGCCAAATATTTATAGTTTCTTGCTAATCAATCATATTTTATTTCCATTGAAATCGGAAATAAAATTCTGTTTGGTGTACGTCACACTATTACTGGTATACCCTGTTTTTCACCTTTTTCGCACTTTATATATATATAAATCCTTAAATTGCCTTGAGATGAGATGCAGGAACAAATGAAAGGATCAAATCGTAATTCTGGAGACCGTACAAGGAATATATATTAAACATACCAAATATTCGTAAATTCTATTCTTTTGGGAATTAATTTCGGTTGGGGACGTCACGGCCACGGGGTGTCAAAATTTTCAGGCATCAGATATGAGGCAACAGTGAGCTGTTGGAAACTTGAGAATTTCAATTTCCAATACCAAGGCCGTTGAAAATTTCAAATGCGAGGCCATTGGAAATTCTCAGTAAACTAATAAATTTCATAATTTTAGAAAGTAAAATAGTATTTTAAAAATATTTTATAATAAATAATAATAATAATACACACACACACACACATATCATAATGTATCATAATGATATTGTAACGTAAAGTTGTTAAAAAATAGGTGCTATTCATACAATAAATTTTAAAATTTTATAATGTAAAGTAATATTTTTAAAATATTTTTTACATATAATAATAATAATAATAATAATAATAATAATAATAATAATAATAATGTATCATATATATTAACATATATATCACATACGCAAAAGTCCCTGTAAAATGTCATTTAATAAATTGGAGAGAGGAAAATGCTACATTCAGCCGCAAGCTTCAATATTTTTGTCATTTAAGTCCCTGTAAAATGATAACTAACATTTTCGTCACAGTGAGGGGGCTAAGTGTGCCAGTTAGTAAAGTTTGGGGGCTGAGTTATCCCGAGTTATAGTTTAAGGGGTTAAGTGTCCTGGTGAACAAAGTTCGGGGGCCAAATGTGGGTTTACGCCTTGAAAATAAGGGATTGTTTTATTAGTTATAACCGTAATAGTAATGCTAATACCAAAACACTTTATACATCAATTAAAAATAATTTTTTTATATTTATGTCATTCAGTAACATTATATTCTTAATATTTAGAAGAAAAAAAAAAAAGAAATGTGCATACTATTTTTTTTGTATTTAGAAAAAATAAACAATAAATAGCAAAATACACAAAACAAGTGTACATGATTAACTGTCAAATGGTGAACCACCACCATCAAGACTTTGTAAAAAGAACCTCAATATCAAATCTCTGAATACAAACCAACTTGTACATCCTTTGGGTAGATAACAGCTAATTTGTCAAGGTGAGGGTGCCCAAAAATATATAAGCACCTATATAGCCTCTTTTGTAAGCCATGAGAAATTTGCGACTCTTATCATTAACTCTCTTTTATCAGCTTTTTGACCCAAATCAAATATGGGTACCAAGAGCCTCGGTCGGCCACTTACTAATGCCTTAAGCTCTACCATTCTACCACTACTATGTAGATATACCTTGTTGAACTTGACCCACATCTTCCTAGACCAATGACTTATCAATATCATTTCCTCTCTTTTTGAGAAATGTTCATTTTTAAACCTGTTTCTTGGACGTGGTAAGCCTATGACCAAGGCTCTGATACCAAATTAATAGGAACCTTGGGATCAAATCTCTAAATACAAGCTAACTTACACATTCTTTAAGTATAACTCATCCCCAAAAGCTAACTTGTTGATGTAAGAATGCCCGAGAACATATAAACACCTACAAAAACTTTTTTGTAAGCCATCTACGAATTGCAGTTCATATCATTAACTTTATTCTATAGGTTTTTAACCTAAACAAGACACGGATACCAACAATCTCGATCGACCACCTATTGGTGCCTCATGCTTCATTAGTCTCCCACGACTATGTGGATCCATCTGGTCGAACTTGACTCATTCTTTTCTAGACCTGAGACCTATGATTTTCCTAAATTGGTTAGCAATTTGATGAATCTCATTAACATTCCTGGCTACATCCAAATAAGTGGAATTATAATATGTAATATAAAAGAATCTAATCAGACAATTTGTTAAAATAGTAATCTTATGCATAACATAAAAATGAATGTCTTTCATTATAGTAAGAATAGCTTTAATTTTTGTACACCTCACAGATGCCTTTCTTTAATGGAGCAGGAGAAATCACAAGATGAAGGATCTCGAATAGACTAAGGGTCAATTCATTTTAACTTAAGTTAACTGACTTATTTTTATTTTTAAATTATTTTTGTTTGAAATTAATTTCATTTGAAAGCCAATATTATGTAGATGCAATAATCCATTTGAAAGTAAATTTTCATGTTGTTATTAAATTTTTATGATTTTTTATTTTTTAATGTCTTAAACTAAAAAAATTCATAAAAATTGAATAAGATTACAAAAATTGTATTGTCAATGGATTATTACAACTACATAATATTGGCTTTTAATTAAAATTAATTTTGAGTAAAAAAAATATAAGAATAAAAATAAGTCATTTTGAAGTCAATTGATTTAAGTTAAAACGAACTGGTTGTAAGCTGCTGCACCCATCCTTGTCCCAGGATTATTAACCTAACATTTAACACGAAAAGGAGGTCTAGAGTGAAAAGATATGATGATGTAACCTATATGTTGAGTTGCCAATTTTATTTCATGGATCAAAAGATCCTTATTTTGAATAATTTGTTCAAAATCTATGACAACATTATGAAATATCTTAAGAGCTAACCATATGTTCCAAAGAGTAACTATATTGCAGTCCCCAATCTCGAATTGCCAAGTTTGAATCTTTGGAAGGTTTCAAATTATCAATTGAAGAAAATCTTCATTTGATTTAAGTTGAGAGAAACCAGGGGTCAGACCCACACACTTTTAGATATTGGCCAATGCATAAATAAGTGTGTTATGTTTTTCTTTGAGGCATCACAATGAGGGCAGTAGGTTGGAATTGGAATGCCCTTCTTTAGAAGCTTAGATGTGGTCGATAAGGTATTGTGCAAACCATTTTGAAAAAGATATAGTAATAGGTTAACTCTCTAAAAAAAGATTCAATATATTCTATTTTTAGCAAAATTAAAATATTGCATTCTTTTCATATTTAGTAAATTTATTTACCATGTTTGATGGGTTGTAATTTTCAATAAATTTTATTTGATCATTTAACTAGTTGCTTGGAATTTATTGTGTTTTCTTATATAGTTCTTGTTTGATTTATAAGAATTTAAGGCTTGAAATGAAGAGAAGAGGGGCAAAGTGGGTGAATCTTGGAACATAAGTCAATAGGTAACTCCAAAGACGTGTCCCTGGAGTATAGAGCTGCAACATTGAAATGTTAGAAACAAAGACCTCTTTTGTAGCAGCCAATGACACATCCTTAGTTGGGAAAAAATGCAAAAAAAGTCAAAGCAGCCAAGAACAAGTCCGCAAAAGCCAAAGATGTGTCCTCAGCTGGGTAAAAGTGTAAAAGAAGTCAAAGTAGCCAAGGACACGTTCTCAAGAGCCAAAGACATATCACCAGGTTCCAAGGCTGTGTCTTCAGGATTTCTAACAACTCATCTTCAATCACAAATACACAGCCTCAACTCTAGGAGACATACCCCATTTTTCTTGGATCTTGTCCCCTTTTTAGCCCCATTTTGATCTAAATCCTCATTGGTTACATTATGGGGCCACCTTATCTCTAAGGAGGGTGTAGATATTTGTGTGGGAGAAAGGAATGGATCTTAAAAAAACTTTCTACCATTTTTTTCTTAGACTCCCTTCTAGGTTTAGCATCATTTTATTCTTTTTTCTTCTTCCATATTGTGATGACCACCATGGGAGTTTACTTGAAGAATACTTAGAGTGATCAAGGAGGCATGCTTGGGAGACTTGGGGAATTAAGCTTTTCTAGTCATCTTGAGTTTATTCTTTCCTTTTCTTTGTAGTTCTTCATGGAGGCTATTTTTTTATTTTCATTTTTTTGTTTAGTTTGAACATGGAATAGTTTCTTCTATACTTTCTATAATTATAGCTACTTGAATTAGTTATTTTAGTTGGATTAATGACTATCTTACTTTGGTTTTCTTTCAAATGTTTGCTTACTCTTCTCTTGTGCTTAATGTTGTGTTAGTTAATTGATGACGATGACCACAATTACTTACACCAAGAATTACTTTTAAACTCTTGCAAAAGATTAAAAGTGTTTGGAGCTAGGAGAAGAATGTGATGATTAAGGACTTATTAGAAGACTATCTAGGTCATTAGCTGAATGTAAATTAAGGTTGATAATGACTCTCTTAAACTAGCAATTCGAATGAGAGTCCATTATAGTTTAAGATTAAGAGAGTGACCCTTTCACTTGGGAGAGTAAGTGCTCAATTAGTTAATTTCATTAATAAGTAGGAGAACAAAATCCTTAGCCTTAGTCACTAAATTAAATACCATGGTATATCGCTTACCGTGTGTACGCGGTACGCGGTACAAAATGTTTTCGTGTTTTATCATTTTATTGCGTGGTATATCGCGGTATTTTACAGTATACCGCATATCGCACACTTTTTGTATGTATTTTATCAAAAAACTACGATATACCGCAAATACTGCGTGGTACGTACCACAATATTTTATTTTTCACAAATATTTTTTTTACATCAAAATATCATAAAAATATAAAATATTAAAATATAAATAATACATATATCATAAAATAAAATAAACATTTACTTTTAATTTTTTTTACTTTTATTAATTAATATAAAAAATAAATGAATGGTGTTATTTATATTTGTAGTATATGCAAAATTAATGGATGCATGGTCAGCTGGTCACAGACTTGTAGCTTTTGTTTCTATCTCCTTTTTTTTTTTTGAATTCATAGTTATTTTTCGTATTCTTTTGCATGACGTAAGATGAATATGTTGCTTTTGTAGAACAAGCTAGGAAAGAAGCGTCATACTTTGAGCTACATAGGAACTCAATGTGGTATTAGAAAATATATTGTTGTTATTAACATATATTTTTTTTCTTATATTAATAAATTAGTTTTTTTAGTATTATTTATTTTGTTCCATATATAACATTTTTTTTTATGTTTTTTGTATTAAAGTAATATCTTCTATCATATATATTTTATTTATATTTGACAAATTATGATGAAAAAATTAGAATACATATAAAATGTGTAAAAATAAATTATTAAACAAATTATGTCATCAAAAAAATAATATTTAAACATTTATTTTTTGCGGTAATGGTAACGGTATGCGGCGTGGTATACCATGCAGTATACCTTAAAAATTTGAGGTGCGGTATACCTAGTGGTAACAGTATTTAACACCTTGGCCTTAGTTCACTAGCTAACCAAGTCAAGTAGTGAAAACCATAGGAAGTGTGTTTCTTTAATCATTAGAAAATCCCAATTGCTTTGTGTTTGTTGTTCTTATTTAGTAGTAATTTAAGTATTGTTGCAAACTTAGTTATTTTTATAATGAGTAAATTATCAATTGTTATTTGGTTAGCTAAAGTGAGTCTTAAGGTAGTTGTAATTGTGAAGCAATATAAATCAATTCTTACGGGAACAATATCTTATTCACCCTATTTACACTCATTCTGTGAGCATGTGGATAGAGGTTTTAAAACCTCATAAACATTACTCTTTAAATTATTATTTCAATGTTAAATTTTTTTAATTTACGTACAAAAAATAAAGGCCTAAATGCACCATTAGTCCTCCAACTTTGCCAACTCACATCAGTTGGTCCTTTGACTTTGACTCAGTATGACTTAGTCCTCAAACATTGCAAAACCATGTGACTTAGTCCTCAAACTTTTTAAATGGTGCGACATAGTCCTTCAGCTATCAAGATAAATTAGAACTTTAATTCCTAACTTCTAATCTTTCAGCAAAATGACCCTTCTATTTAGAAACTTTCATTATCACCAAACTTATGGGTTAATACATTTTACAAAATTGTTAAATACATAATTAACTAATTAAATAACTTACAAAATGATAATTAAAAAAATATATAATAATTTAAAATTTTTTTGATTATTTAATAATTTATATTTTACTTATTTTTTAAAAAAACTGCTTTGGTTGACTTATTAGAATTTTTTTTTATGCACTTTACTATTAAGTTGATCAATTATTTTTTCTAAATATTTTTTTCTAACTTTTTTCATACAAAATATGTAACAAATGATAGTATTTACCATCTTCATTAGTTTTTTTTTTGCCAAATTTTTCTTTGGAAACAAATGATAAAAAGCTAAGAAAGTTATAGTACATATCATATTTATTAGCATGAGAATTGCAAGGGATGAATTAGTTTCAAGATGATGTGGTATACTATTTCTAAATCACAAAATATTAATATCAAAAAGATTAATTTGGAAAATTGTTTGTAAACTAAATCTACTTAAAGAAAAACTTCTCCAAAATGATCTCTAAATTCATAAGTCCCTAATGTTCCATATTTTGTATAAAAAAAAAAGTACAAAAAAATATTTAGAAAAAATAATTGATCAACATAATAGTGGAGTGCATAAAATTTATTTTTTTTCCCTTTCCAATAGCCAACCAAAGTAGTTTTTTAAAAAATAAGTAAAATATAAATTATTAAATAATTAGAAATTTCTCAAATTATTGCATATAATTTTTTTTATTCATCATTTTGTAAGTTATTTAATTAGTTAATTATGTATTTAACAATTTAATAAAGTTTATTAACTCATGAGTTTAGTGGTAATGGAAGTTTTTAAATAGAAGGGTCATTTTACTGAAATATTAGAAGTTGGGACTTAAAGTTGTAGTTTATTTTTATGGCTGAAGCACTAAGTCACACCATTTAAAAAGTTTGAGAACTAAGTCGCATGATTTTACAAAGTTTAAGGACTAAGTCATACTGAGTCAAAGTTAATGGACCAACTTGTGTGAGTTGGTAAAGTTTGAGGACTAATGGTGCATTTACGCCAAAAATAAAATAAAAAAATAAAAATACTAACACACAAAGCCAACTAAAGATAGGAATGAGAGAGGAATATGTAACTTGGGACTATTAGTAAGGTAAGTCTTGTTGTTACAGTCAAGGTCAGCAAAATTGAAATTTCATATGGAGTCATTTTTATTTTCTGTGAATCATAATTATAGAATTAGATGAGAATCATGATAAAAAAAACATATAATTTAATCATTTTTTTTATTTTAAATCGTAATCTATTTTAAGATTTGAATCAATTTTGACAGGCTTACACTGTCATTGGCTGTTGTCTGATGCCACGCGGCCCTCGCTGAAACGGCAGTGTGAAATGTGAGTGTATGACAGAGACCCAACAAACAAACAAAGGCTTCTCCTTTACAAGAGTGAGACTCGAGGAAGAGAGAGAGAGACTGGGAAAAACGAGAGATGGAAAGCGGGAAGAGCTCGGAAGCAGAGGCCAGAGCCGACGCGTTTGAGAAGATGGCGAGTGCAGTGGCGGATCATCCTGAAGAAGACGATTACGGCGACGACGATGGCGACGAGAATGGGGATAAGGGAGATGGAGAAGCAGTTCCTGGTTTCGTTCCAGGACCGCTTGTTTCCCTCAAGGAACAGATTGAGAAGGACAAGGTTGTTGCCTCTTAAAACCCTTCTATTTTGTTTGATCTTGTGGTTTCAGTTCAGTACCTTGAGGTTCTGTTAGTCAATTGCTGTGGAGTTCATTTAAAATTTTTAACTTTATTAAAATTTCAGTGTGGAGTTCATTTAAAATTTTTAACTTTATTAAAATTTCAGTGTGGAGTTCATTTAAAATTTTTAACTTTATTAAAATGAACTTCATCAAGGAATTAAATTCAATAAGTTCAATGCAATGTGATCTAGTAAAAATGACGCTAACTGAAATTTATTTGTCCGATTCAAAAAAGGAAAAGAAAAGAAAAGGAAAGAAAGTAAACATGGCGCTATTGTTTTTCATTTTGGTTTCAGTTCTTAACATTTCTCTGCTTTCCCTTCTTGGGTTTTGGGAACCAGAATGTGGATCGCACGCAGCTTGGTTTCTTCTCTTGATATCACTAGGCCAACAGAAAGTTTGTGTTTTGTTTGTTAGTTTCTGTTCAGTAAAACTATTATTTTCCTGTTCACTATCATGATTTCTCTCGAAATTATTGCCAAGTCTATTTTGTTTCTTAATTAAAGAATTGATTATTCATGTATTATGAAGTTCTACATGACAAGCTATTGAGAGTCTCAGACGTGTTTATGCAGTTTCTCTGAAACGTCATGAGTTGATTTGGTGGGAGGGTTCCAGAATCAATACATGATCTTGATTATAATTTTGCAGGATGATGATAGTTTAAGGAGGTGGAAAGAGAAACTTCTTGGTTGTGTGGAAGGAGATTTAAATGGTTTATACTTTGTAGTCTTCTCTTTCTACACTCGTTTGCTTTCTTTCTTGGTTTTCATGCCATCGTTTCTTATTTTTTATTTTTTCTTGTGCTAACGTTTGTTTCATTAGGGCAAATGGAACCTGAGGTCAAGTTTCTTGCTTTAGGGATTATTTCTGATGATTTTGGAGAAATAAATGCTCCTTTACCTGTTAACAAAAATGAAAATGGCGGGGTTCTGTTTGTTCTCAAGGAAGGATCTCAGTATCGGCTTAAGCTAACATTTAGTGTTCTGCATAACATTGTCTGTGGACTGATCTACACCAATACAGTCTGGAAGGCAGGAATTCAAGGTACTTCATTTTTGTCCTGCATCTTCTCTTTCCCGTGTTTCCATTAATGATTGTTTACACCTAATCTATGTCTACTGAAGAGTCTTCACCAGTTACCACTGGATAAGGCCTTAAGCTCGTCCATGCAAGAAAGTTTCCACTTACACCGCCTTGGAATCTGAGGAGGATAGGATTAGTCTTATATATAGCTTACTGGCATTTTGTGCATATTTCATGAGGACCTCATCTGCGAATTTTGTATGAATTTGGTTAATCCCTTATTTTGAATATTACTTCTTTGGAAAGAGATGCATTGTAATTTCTTCTACGGAGGATGAGATAGAGGATTATATCACCATGCCATTGCATGTTGTGGGGTGGGGGGGCGTGGGAATGGGATACTTGTGTTGCTTAGATTAAGAAGTTTGGCTCCATACTCTGTAATCGTCCTACTCCCAGTGGAAGAATCATAAAATTTATAATCTACCAAGAACCACTTGACGTGCAAGTGGCTCAGTTTATATATTTTTTTAATTCTCAATGATATCATCTTGCTCAATGTGCACACTAAAAATTTAGTGAACCCTTCCTTGCTTGATTTCCATTTTATCCTCTTCCCCATTGTAGAACTGATTCCCACGACAACTACTATGTATATCTATGTGCACGTTTTTTAGTGTCTGCTCATAGTTCACTTTCTCTCTCTATTTAGTTGATCAAAGCAGAGGAATGTTGGGCACTTTTGCTCCTCAACAAGGGCCATATACGCAGATTCTGGATCAAGAGACAACACCATCAGGTATTCTGGCTAGGGGAATCTACTCAGCAGAGCTTAAGGTATGTGTACTTCCCTTATTAGGAGTATCATGGACTGTCTTGTGTCCTTAATCCTAATCACTGCAGATTTTGTATTTCCCTCAATTCAGTTCCATCCCCTGTCCTGGAACCTAAGGCATAAATATGGTGTCCTTAAAGTTATCTTGTCTCAGCTCATGTCTATTGTTCTTATAATCTGGACACAGAAATGGACCCTAAATTTAGTCTGTGATCAAGTTCCAGATGCCACATTATATGTGATGGTTATGAAGTATATTTGAAAGGTTTGGATTGGAAGGAGACTCTTAAATTCTACATCAGCTGCAGGCTCTCCCTCCCCTTGCTTTATACTTTGTTTTATTGTAATTTTGAAGTCACAACCTTTGATTCCCCTTCACATTGCTTAAAGGACAAGTTTCTAACCGAAGTTTCTTACGGGCAGGCATTTGTTTTAATGGTCCATGCAGCTCATTGAATGTTATAACTGTGATTGTGCTTGGTTTTGTGAGCTGAATATCTTCGTTCATGCAGTTTGAAGATGATGACAAGAGATGTCATCTGGAACTCAAATACTCTTTCGAGATCAGGAGACGCTAGCAACCTCACAAGTATCGTTTGCTTTAATCTATTTGTAAACGGGAGGGCAAAAAGAATTATTGTTTGTCGGTTGTATTTATGTACAAATCTCCGGGCATTGTGAACCATCGGATAAAGTACAGTTATTTTCTTCCATTCCACATGTCCTTTCATAACAATAGAAGCAGAGTTCATGTTTCATCCTGTTCTCGCTGCCGTGGGACACTTGAGCTACATCTTTGCTTCCTTCCAAGATGGAAGACGGAAGTCCAAAACTCAGAAAATTTTTGTTCTGAGAGACTCTTCGCCCTCTAATCCCATACAGAAGATCACTGGAACTGTTACGCTTTGCAGGGTGGGCAAAAAAAAACATGATTTGGAGAAAACACTTGATCAACATGCTGTCTTTATACACGTTTTTTCTACTTTTTAGATTAAGTATTTTCGAACTCCAATTTTTGCACGTAGACTGTTGCGAATGAGAAACCACAAGCAAGGCTTAGGTGCGTGCACTTCCCATATTAGGGGTATCGATATGATCCAAACAAGGCAGCCTCAGAAGGTGATAAATTGGATTCTATTGAAATGAAAATCAGATGAATACAAAATCACATGAATGATTATGTACATCTGTTGAAATTTGTAAGAGAACAAAAGCAGAGAAATTATACATCAGCAAAATACAATGAAGCTAAGAATCAATTTGAAATGCCTCCAGAAAAAATTTTATCAACTGCAAAGGTGCATAGGTAAGATAACAAGAGACTGGACTCATTATATTTTTTATCGTGTCAGTGTAATGTGTGAGGACAAACTGCAAGAACCTAGGCTCCTTGATATGTGTATGTGGCCGCACTGCATCTACTAGCAAGAATTTATGACTAAATCGTGATGGGAAAGCAAAGATCCTAAAAGAGTGAAAAGATAACAATTTCAAATTCTCAGGCAATGCAATAAGTGCTGAAATGCCAGTCGAGCAGATGGTTTTGAAGCTGCTTACCAACTAATCTATACATAGTGCAGGAGCATATCAGCAGATGAATTCTTTAACCTACAGCTTTGTCCCAAATGAACATCCCCGAAAGCATACCTACATGATCATACATCAAGTTGGCACCAGTTTATCAGAGCAGGCTGGCTGAAGGATTCTTTAACCTTATGTAAGCAAAGCAAAGTTACCTATATTCACAATAATCAGCCCAAGCACACCGTGCTTTCCCATAATCCCAGTAGCAGTCCTCATCCCTTAGGGGCCCTCGCTTAGCTGGTAGTGTTAGCTGCAAGTTAGAAGATCTCAACCTAATCCTTTTCATAAACTTTATGATCAAATCCAAATGAAAAATTCACCTTTAGTTACAAACTTTGACTTTGCATCAGGATGAATGTCATGCCACATCTGAAGCCACATCTCCCGCATCAGAACTGGTGATCTAACAATGTTCCTATGATTTGCTACAACAAGCAGATAACATTAAATTTATAAGCTACCAATTAGAGACGACATTTTGCTATGCCAATCATCAGATGCATAAAATATTCTAGTCAACACTCAACAGCATCTTTTTCTTGCTTTAATAAAAGCAACAAGGACAAGTTGCCTACCTTTGTCAAGCTCCCAAACTGCAGTCCTCTTTCCTGGAATACTTTCAGAGTCTTCATAATAGGTTATGGACTTGACTCTAGGTGATTTTGTCATGTTGGGAACAATATCTTCTTCATGATGGTGCTCAACATTAAATTGCATCTGAACATCAGATCCATCATGCTCTGCCTGCAAAATCAATATAATTTACAACTCAAACTCTCAAAATAAAAAATAAAATAAAAAAAGAGAAAAAAAACATGGTGGTTTCAAAAATAAAATATACTGTTTCCAATGGGGTAATATTCATGACCAATGGTGATGCTTTCTTTCGCAAGTGAATATTCAACAAGAGGTGAAAGAATATTCTCAAGCATATGTAACAATTACAATTGTACCTACTACACCATGACAACTTTCAGAAGTAAAAGTGATAAGGTTAAGATGCTGCAAACAGTGCAGTATTAAAGAGTATCAGCTCCCAGGGCATTCTTTTGGCAGAATATAGGAAGTGGAAAGGACTGCAAATTCTTAACAGCATGTTATTGTCTCCAAGACGGATACAAACAAACAACAATAAATGGTGGGAAAAAGTTACTTAGGATAAGTTCTTTCAAGGAGATCCTAAGGTGGCCAAGCTAAAGGATTAGTCTAGCTCTCAAAGAAGTAAAAATGGATGAAAATGTCTGACAAAGATAAAACATCACAAGGAGTATCAGATAATTTCATTGAACCAAAGAACAACTCATGACTTATACAATCACAATTCCTTATGCAAACCAGCTATACCTGCGGGGCCCTTGTTATATTGACCCTTGGACCAAGCCAGTTCTTACACCAAGAAAGAGAATGATAAGGCACCTACAACAGATTTATCCAATTGACTGTGTGAGAGGAAATTATAGAATAGCAATGATGCCCTCTTTAATATGCAAGGTGCACGCCAAAACAGGCCACTGCCAAGCAAACAACTAGAAACAGATAGGAAACAAGAACATAGAATCAGAGGAGATTAAAAGAGCATCCCATGTATAAACATCTCACCACCTCATCCCCACTAGCATATCCAGGATTCCCATCAATCTGATATCCTGACCTACAGGAATAATGCAAAGTAGGTTTAAGATAAGAAATATTTTAACATTCTCATATGATGTGTTCAATTAGTTTCATTTACACAGAACAACAATCATCACGTAGTGTATTTGACACATTATTTCATAACATTATTTGGATTAGCTGATTGATTGATTGATATATAGTATATATATGATTTGATATGAACTATGCCAAGTTGCTACAAGTGAAAACTGAAAATCTACAGGAATCAGATAAGCTGCCACTATGATAGCAAGAGAATGTATTTTGTTGGAACACCATATAATAGAGGCCTACAAAATAAAAGAGTCAGAAACTGGATAAAATCATGCAACGAGCTGATATATTAAAAGGCCGGTCATCTTTCCATATGCTCCTAGCATGAAGAAACCATGAAAGCAACCATGGTTCCACAAGGTGAAAGGGAGATATATTGCATATGAACGTGCAAAAGATTACCTTGACACAAGTGATCCTTCAATCTCATAAACAATATCTGTTATGATCCAATTATCAGGATAAGGCTTCCCACTAGGAGCAACATAGTAACCAACCTGCTTACATCCATCAAGAATTCACAAGACTACAATTGAACAAAATGCAGAATCAAACAACACAGAACAGGCACTGACACGCCGCTTAGCCAAGAAAAAATTTATTAAGTAAAAGAAAATGTCCTATACAATCCTGTGAAGAACAGGATTCCTCTATAGAAAAATGCAACAACCAATAATTTAAACGCCAAATGACAACGAGAAGAAAAAAGATAAAAGGAGAAACATATTCCATGGATATGGAGATCCCTATCACCAAGAATGAATAATTAGAATCTAAAGATGCATGTAGGTGTAGTCCACCAAGTTGCATCAGCTTCTCCGTTTACGTGTCTTGACAATGAAGGACACATTATTCAAGCGAGATTGGAATGCTCGATCTGTACCATCAGACTAAAAAGCAAATCTCTTCCTAGACAGAGAGAATCTGAAGATTTGTTACTCTCAGGTAAATTCAAACCTACGAAGAATCAACTAACGTTCATCATATTTGCAGCAGTAAGTTACAGTTGAAACTACACTGTAGAATGAGCTTGACTAGAAGCATTATATTATGAAGTGTCAACTAACATTCATCATATCTGAAGTATGATCACTTGTATGACTTTACCTCAGTCCTCAAATCTATTCCGTAGATACAGAAAACATTTTTTATAGGTGGCCTATCCCAAGGTGTCAGAGGATTAACAACAGGATCACCATGATATGATCTGAAAAAACACACCGCACCTCAGAAAATGCACTGAGCTTTATAAAATAAAGTCCAATGTTGCTGATCTAAAATAAGCACAAGAAATAGAACTTTTAGGCCCTACAAAAAACCACTAGGGCCATCCAACAAAAGCATTTAGAGTAATTGCAAGAGTATAAAGGTGGTTAAATAGATCAAAGGATTCATATACAAACACATTGAAATTGGCTATTATTTCATCCAGCTTCAAGGATATAATTGCACTCACTTATGTAACTGGTATAACAGTCTTTTGCCATCTGGATCATAATCCTCTATTTTTTTGAAGAATGTCCCATCTGATATTTCACGTGCAGAAAATGATAGTTGTGTAGGAAGTGCACATTCCATGTTAGACAAGTTGGGCTGAGCAGCATCTAACACAGATGGATATGCATCAACTGCTGCGAAATATAAGGAACATGTGAGTATGATTTCCAAGCATAGTAATATCTTTGTCAATAGAATCTTACCATGTGTTGAAGGGATTTCAATATTTATAATATTTGTAGGCCACCCAGAATAATTCGACTGAAATTCTTGTTCTGCACATTTATATGTTTGATGATCATTCTTGATCCTCCCAGATAAATGCTTCCATATATCATTTTCAGCCCGACAATACTGAGAAAAGGGCATCATCCACAATGAAGAACCAAATGAGTTGAACATCAACCGGAGAGTCCCCTGAGATGGTGTGAAAATGTATGGGAAAAGCGAGTTAAGAGCAAGTGTAGCATGATAACTTGTGATGCCAAACCCGATGCATCACAATAAGCTCTGATGCCAAGTTGATGTAGTGTGATAAATAAGGAGATTGGTAACAAGACAGCAATTGGAGAAGAGAGAGAAAGTGAGAAATACATGAGCTCCACAAATCAAACATTTCAGAAAACTGACCATGAACTCACATTTTAGAAGATGAAAAAACATAAACACATAAATACCTTTACAATATAAAAAAATGAGTTCTACCTAAGAGTACAGATAAAAGAAATCTATTGAAGAGGAAAAGAGCGAGGATCCATTGTAAAACCTCAGAAACAGGAAGGCCAAAACTGTTGCCAGAAAGTGTTGCTTTTACGGACTCAACTGCACCAAGAAGAGGAGAACCTGGAACAACACAACCAGAAAAAACAAATGGCATAATGAGTCATCTCACTACCACCTGTGTATAAAGAAATATATTCTAGGCAAACTATCATACCAACAGCAAAATAAGCATGAATATGCTCATCCAACCAGTTGACATAATGCTTAGGGGCAAGTTCGAGCTTCAACCACTCCAGGAAATAGCGGAAAACAAGATTTCCCAGAGAATGGGCAAAAACGAGGGAGGGTCCACCACGAAGTTTTAGAGCAGTTTCGAAGGTCAGCCTGAAAAAGCAAAGCATCTCATTCTAGAGATGATGAAACAGATTTACAGAGGGGGAATAAAGAACTATCAACCTTTGTGACACAACTTGCAGTGACCCTAAAAAATTGAAGTTAGTTGCCCACAACCAATTTGCCAGCTAATTTTTTATTAAGGTTAATGTGATCTAGTTGATTGAAATAGATATTGCGTAAGGCCTTTTGACAAAAGAAAAAAGGATTCAATTCCAGCTTTATATTATGATTTCTAAAGACTAAAAGGCCCTAACATAATAAATGCTCTATCAATTTGAGTACATGCCTCACAAGACCAAGCTTAAGTTTGCAGTATAAGAAGCTAGAGAGCTCATACTTCAACTTGTGAAAATAAAGATCTCGTTCCTCAAGCATTGATGGGGGCAATCTCCAATCATATGGCACAGCAATAATTGCATTAGCTTCTATTCCAAACTCAATGCACCACTTTACCCATTCTTTCCATACTGAAGAGAGAGGACCTGCGCCAAAAGAATGGAAAAACTAGTTAAAGGGAAAAAGAATGACAAGAATCACAAAAAGCAGAGTAAAACTGCTCCAAATAATGTTCAGTGAAAAGATAGCACAATACATGAATGGGAAAAGCTGTACCTGTAATATATCCAGGATCAAGTTCAGTGATTGCAGAAAGACCACTATCAGGCCGCGACTTGCATTCCGGGTGATCTGTTTGATTGTAGGGATCAAGCAACATGCACTTAAGCCAACAGTTAACAGCTGATAGGAGCTGCACATACAGTGAAAATGATCATAAAATATGAGCCTGTATGTGCATAGTTCCACAGAATGCAGATGATGCCCACAAAGGAAAGTACAAGCGAACAAAAAAAATACTTTTCTTATTCTTATTAATTTTCGTAGTTTCTGGAAATTCATCTTTCTCACGTCTTATCTGATTTTTGCGATCAAAGATTAGTGATTGAAAACATAAAAAGAGAAACTTGCTTCCCGCAGACACTTAACCACTACCGGAAAAGAACTTAAGACACCCAAAACAAGAAAAAGCCCAGACTTTTTATTCTTGATGGCATTCTCTGGTTTCGATAGAGAAATGTTCCAACCTCGGGTACAGTACATTCAAGATGATTGAGATAGACAAAAACCAAAGCAAATGCTACTGAACGGGTACTGAAGAAAGTTACCAAGTAAGGTAACTTTGGTGGAGAAGGCAGAAAAGAAAAGAAAAGAGAAATACTTTGGTAGTGTCGAGCCAAACCAAGTCGAGAGGATTGAAATCGAGAGGCGAGTAGGGGCAGTCAAGAATGGACCAGGCCCGTAGCTGAGTGGAAGCGAAACCCGGAATGATTATCCCCGAAAGCTTGGAGTAATCTCCTTTGAACTCTTCTCCGTACGCCGGCAGAGCTCCGAAGAGAAGAAGCGCCACGATCGCCACCATGATGCGGCGGTCGCCCGCCATTATAGTCGATCGCAGCCAACGCTCACGGGTTCAGAAAGAGAGAGAGAGAGAGAGAGAGACCAGGGGTTGGGGTTGGGTTGTTTGACCGCGGTTTTTGGCCAGTTGGAACTCGGAAATGTTTAGGAGCTTTCTCTCATATCTTTCCGTTTATGCCCTTTCTATCCCCCCAACTGGTGGAACGGCCTTTCAAGTGTCAACGATTCATGATGATACCGACCCAAAAAGCAAAAAAACACTACTATAGTCCCTGAACTCGGTTAACGAGGACTTCTACCTCCTTGAACATCAACTTGTTCCGTCCCAGTCCCTCAACTTCGTTAAGTGGATCAGTCAACCCCCTCGCCACCATGTGCTAGTCACGTGATGCCTTGAAGCTGCGCCGTCTGAGGAACCATCTTTGTCTTCAGCAGCTCCTCCCAAGCCATATCCGAGTAAGTCCCTAGCAAACTGTAGAGCTACTACGGCCCAGATCCGAATCCAAAGATTACAATGAACGGCTTCGCGTAGAACGCTGAGAGGACGAAGCAGGGGCTGTCGGGGACAGTGATGATCGAGTTCAAGTTGAAAGCAGTGCAGGTATTCAAGAAGCTTGTGACAGAGCTCGCCGTTTGTTACCGGTGGTTCGCGTTGCTGCCGTTCATCGACTAGCCTCACTGCTATCATCGACGTCGCACGGGGCCATCAACAACGATTCGAAGCAGTCAGGGAAGGTTTCCCACAAAAAATTATATTCGAGTCGCTGGAAGAAAGCGGCTTTAGCTTTGGGATCTATTACCAGGACTTTCCCACTACTACTTTCGACAGTTAAGTGAACTTCCAATTGCAATTTGCTAATAAATTTTGAAGGCACCAGCCACCTTGGGCTGCCTCTCATTGTTGCCTCTTCAATTTGCACTAGCTGGCCCAGCAGGTTCGGTGTTCATAGTGTTAAAAGATTAGAAAGATTCTGTGTGTTAGTATTTTGATTAGATGTAAAAAGGTTAGGCCAACCTTGTTTTCTAGCTAGGAACTAATTAGATTATAACAAAATGTAATTTTTAGATTTTGGCATAGAAGGATTAGGAGTTTTCTATTTCAATATTTATATATATATATATTGGTTCGAATTAACTAAGGAATTGTAGCAGAAATTCATTAACACCTTTCAAATAAACGTTTTCTATTTGTGGTTTACATGAGCATCATTATCTAGAACCTTAGAAAATTGAAGTACATAGACAACTCCCACCAATATGATCTGCACTTCAAGCACCACTGCAAGTCTGCAAACATTGGAAGCCACCAAACTACGCAGTGATAGAGCCTAGATAGTTTGACACCTTCGCAGCACCGGGGCGAACGACGACCATCCCTCTGATGACGTGTCCGAAGGCCAGACTGGTGAAGGAAATATATGAAGCACTCCAATCAAGCCTCCAGTGGAATAAAATTCTATTCTCATCGTGTATGATGAGCACGGTGGCTTATGAATAAGAGGCTACTGTTCAAGCGCTTCTCAAGCGGCGTTAGGTTTAAAGCATCACGTGACTGACACATGGTAGTCAATGGGGTTGACCGACCCATTTAATGAAGTTCAAGGACTGAGCCAAACTGAATTGAAATTCAGGGGTAAAGGTACTGATTAACCGAGTTCAGGGACTATAGGAGTATTTGGTCAAACAAAAAAAAAAAAAAGAGTTATGATGACAGTCCCCGGTCTAGATTTTGGCCTTTTTGTGTTTTTTCTTTGTTTTTTTTTTCCTTGGCATCGACCTACTCATAATTTGTGTTTTGGATGCTAGGAACACGTGAAATCTTGCTTTTAATTATAAGCTTCATGGTACATGCACCACCGGCGGTCACTTGATTGAAGTGTTATTCTTTATTAACTTTCTCTGTTTTTTCCTTTCCCATTTCTTTTAAAAATGTATTATTTTCATATTTATTTTTATCTAAAATAAATATCATTTGAAAGCTAATAATGTATTCATTTAATAATTACTTGAATCATCTAATTATCTATTTTACAAAAATAATTAATTTTTATGATTTTCTTTTACTTAGCTTAAGACATAAAAAGTAATGCAAATATACATTTTCTAAATAAAATTATTTTAGAAGTGGTTTTCTGACTTCTTAAAGTACAAAGTCTTAATTAACATATAATCTGAACAAATAATCACTATACATAAAAAAAAATCACCAATAACTCATTTTTAAAAAATTTCTACTAAACCCACTTATGACATGAATATATATATCTAACACTGCATATGGGAAATGATGGCAAATATACATAATTGTAAAATAAAATGAGATTCTGACCTTTCCGAAAATAATTTGGTTATTAGAAATACCATAAACATAATATCAAACGTATCATACAAATGACTTTTCATTTAAATGAGGTTTTAAGAGTTTGTAAGGTTTGTATTTTCTGATTCATCATAAACCTAATGAGCTACTTTGAAAACAAGTAGTACTCCTTCCGTTTTACAAAAAATTAAATTTTTTTACTATTTATAATAATTAATTTATAATTTTATTTTTAAAAAATTTATTATAAAAATATGAATATTTTATATGAAAATAAAACTTTAAAAATTATAGTTTCTAAATATCATTTTTAAGAATTTTTTTCAATACATATTAATATAAATATGTTCAAATCAAACTTTAATAAAAAAATATAAAATGGTCAATTAATATGAAAAGGATGGAATAATAATGATGATAATGATCATGATTATGGTGGACTTGACTCCACAACACAAAGGAGGCATTGTATAGTTTGTACTATTATTTAATTTTTCTTTACATATGCTTGAAATTAACATTGCATCTTGTCTCGCACTGCCCGAGGAAATGACAAAGTACAAGGAACACTGACTCCTTCCACACACTTAGCTCAATTTTGAGCTTCTTCTCCCCATTTTCTTATTCTCTAATCCATCTTGTAAATTTTGAATATATAAAAAAGATATTATATCTCAATTTCTAGGACGATGAATTCTTATAAACTAAGCTAACAACACATTATTTCTAGAAGCTTATTATGTTTCATTCATCTTACGGCTTCAAAATGGCTAAACACAAGTGATTTTAATTGAATTGAAGGAGGACAATTGCTCCTACCTTGCAATTATTGCCATCGTTTGGCCCTAAGGATCTAACCCCTTAATGGTCCTAATTTGGTTTTTTATGCTTTAAAAGCATCTCATTCTATTTCCTTTGATGACATATTACATTAGGACAATTGGAAAATGTCATGTCAATGTCATTACTAGTTAATTTTAATGCCGTATGGGCTTAAGAAATAAGATGAACTTGGTGGTATCAATTATTTTGATTTCTTTTCAAAAAATAACTCAAATAGATGAATATAAATACCTTGTGAAGCACTCATTTACAAAAATGGGTGATCGTTTGGTTATTTTGATTTAAACCGAACCGAATAAGTTAGTTTTTTCAGTTTTCGATTTCAGATGGTAACAAACCGAAATAACCGAAATGAGGGTGAAAATAAAATAAAAACAGAACTGAATTCAGTTCGGGTCCAACCGAATTTAACATCTTGCTGTTAAAAGGTTGTCAGTCGTGACAACTGACAAGGAGAAGGTTGCTATGAGAACACCAAGAATGAGAAGCAAATAGCTGAATCAGGTCAGGTGAAGGTGTCACTGTGAGAGGGTCTGATTGCCGTTGGACTCTAGGAGGACCAGGACGAGTAGAGCTCTAGAGCAGAGGGAGAACGTGGCCCTTAGCTATGGCATAGATGGACCACTGCCACTGGATGACGACGACGAGTGTGTGCCTGGGGGCTGGGGCCAAACAGCGAGTGGGGGCTAAGGCGAATCTAATTTGAAATTAAGGGCAGGGCAAAGTTAGCAGGGCTAGGGAGGAGACGGAGTCACAAAAATGGTAGTGGCAAATGCATGAAACGAAAAGGGGGCAAGGGGTAACCGGGTAGGTAAGGGTTGTTGTTGGGCTTGGGCAATTGGATTAGCTAGTTAGGGATAAACTCTAAAGCCCAACAATAAACAATTAAGGTTTAGGTAGGTTAAAGCCCAAAACTCTATTTCGGTTACTGAAATAATTAACTCACACAACCAAAACCGAACCGAACCGAAACTACCTCTATTCGGTTTTAACTGAAACCGAACCAAAATACCGAAAAATCAAACTAAATTTCTGAAATTTTTTGGTTTTACAGTTTTTTCACTTTAATCCGAATAGTGATCACTCCTGTTTACAAGTCTATGTCACTCGTTAATCTTAAGGCCAGTTCATTTGGTGTGAATATGTCTGCATTAACACGTTTTTTAATTTTTTGGGTCAAGTCACGCACCCAACCCAGCTTGAAAAAATACATTATCACCCCTTGACTTCACCCTCCTCCCCAGATGAGATTAAGTGAAGTATGCCTCCACATATACCGCTTACCAGACCCTTCCATCTGCAGCTTTCCAGAATATTTCCTCAGACGAGATCCTTGGAAACGCGATTTGTTTTTAATTATAAACCCAATGAAATTTGTAAATTTCTCTGTGATTTGGTTTTCCAATCAAGTTGAACAATTCATCTTTGAGAATCATATGTTGATGTCAGTGGTTTACGATCAATTTTGCACATGAATTTGCAATCCCTTGGCGCAAATTGAATGGTGAACTGGTTGTCTGGTGTTTGAGGAAGGCAGTGCGAGGGAGAACAAGTGGAGGTGTACGACCAATTAACTAGTAGCAAAGAAAATGAGTGAAGAACTAATGGCGGTGAAGTGGAGATTTTGAGGATGATGTAGCAAGAGGTGGCTAGGCCCAAAAAGGCTAGCATTGTTATGGTCTTAGATTCAACCGGATGAGGCTGTTGGTAGCAGTGAATGGAGGAGTAGTGAAGTGAGCCCATTAGCGGGGATTCAAGACAAGCAGCTGGTACAATTGTAAATATAGTACAATCCACCAACAATTATAGTTCAATTGCATGGAGCCCACATTTGGTAATTGAGATTGGTTCTAAAAACAAGTTAAATGGCCCATATTAATGCTAGCCGAACAGGCTGTTAGTATAACCATAAATTTAACTGAACACTTTGAAATGTGCTTGTGATAAATTGGATTCTTTGTTAGAAGATGTCATTCAATAAGTCAAACTGAATTCTACATCACTATATCATCTCCCATATTCAATGTCTTGAACTTAGATGCAAGTTTTTTTTTTTGCTTCTTTTGCCTTGTGCTCTTTTTTTCTCTGAACTTCTCCTTGGTCACATGGTAAGCTTGCACTTGCAGCTGTTCCTATAAGCCACCATTGTTGCAACAAAAAAGACATAGAAAAAGAAAAGAGCAACTCAGATGTTAGTTGATCGTGCCAACTATCGCGAGACAAGAATTTATAAAAAATCTTCTCAACCTCAACTCTAATCTCACCCCGCAAATGTACGATATCAATTGTAGTAACGACAAGTTAGGTATCGATTTCACATGGAATTGTCTCAATCAGACACTTGGACACAAAGTGTCTACTGGAAAAATTGCCAAATATCAGCTAGCTAGGTCTACTGGAAAAATTGCCATCATCAAACAGCTAATTTCCTTCTCATTTTCCAATCCAAACAAAAGCCATATTTCTTTTAATCTCTCTATACTACTACTATTTACTATAGTTAACAAGAAAGCTAGTGGAAATGAGCCACCAGGAAAAGAGAAATGACAAAATTCAATTAGAAGAGATGGAGAAGGCAAGTGAACACTTTCCACCAATCGGCAGATTTGAATACCTTTTATCTTGTGTGCTCCGTGATGATTCTTTCTTTGAAATTCCCAAATCCAGCGTGATCAGTATATTTCCAGGGCAGCCCTCAGTACGAGCCACCATTGTTGGATTACTGAGGTGACACAAAAAAAGAATTTTGACATTAGAATAGTTGAAAGTGCCAAGGATATATCAGACCAACTTGCACGCTTGCGGGAGAAGAAATTTGTGCAAAAGATTGTTCAGATAAAGGATTCAAGAGAATGACTGATAAATTCTTTACGAAGACAGCACAAGGGCATCGAGTTTTTTGTATCTTATTAAATAAAAGAAAAATTACAACATAGTACATATATCGCTAATATAACATCATTTATTATTTTTTTCTTGAAATGACAACCTTATTTAAAAATATATACGATTTTGAAATGTTATCAGAATTCATAGGAACAACTATCAATGGCTGCCCACCGCAGGTAAAATTCATTTCTTGGATCACTGTGACACGGTGAGAGTAATCACTCCCAGAAAAGAAAATATCGTATGAAAAAATATCAGACACATTATTGATTCAAGGGACTGAAGTCTGAAAAAATGCTTTCTGTGAACTACACTACTGTCACAGTGCTAATTGAGAACCTAAGGATGATTTACTCTCTGCAGGCTTCTCATAAACCACGAGAGCGTTGGCAAAGCACTTATAAGTTGCAAAGACATAAAATTTACTCAACGGTAAATTCCATTCCTTGAAAACTTCTGCAGATGTCAGCTAGGTCTTATATCCTACTAGAAACTTGCTACAAGGCAAGCAGATTATGCAGTGCATTAATCTGTTCTGGTTCGCTTTGCACCCGGCGAACGTGCACTCAGTCCATCCCCCAGACCTTCGGTTTCAATGTACTTTTTCTTCCCACCTGACTCTTGTGAACTTTCTGACAACGAACCCGATTCTACCTGGGATGAGTCTAGTTGGCTTTTAGCAGGACAATCTTTTGCTGCATTGGGAAATGCTGGGAAGTTACCCAGATCAGAAGATGACACCTTCATGCTGTCTAAACCCATTTTTTGCTGCTCAAACATCTTCTGAAGGCATCTCCCTTGTTCTTCAATCTGCAACTGTAAATCTCTTTGGACCTGAAAAACCAGATGCATCAAAATCATACAAGGAGCTACAGACACATGCCTTTTCATGCATTCACACTCTGAAAAAGTCAAACTCTAGTTACTTGGAATGAGTAGAAACTTGCTATGAAAGTCCATCTCTGTATAATAAACCACACAGCATCTATGGCAATCCTACTACTGAAGGAAGTCCTTAGTTGATTTTAGTGCACGATGGACAGGAGGTACCTTAGTAAATTACAAGTTCATACCTCAAGCTGTTCATGCAACCGCTTTTGGACATCCATCTGCAATCTCAAAGCTTCTGTGATCTCAATACCCCTGTTTTGCAAATTATAACCAGGTATGAATAAAGAAAATAGGCAAGAACAAATAAGGATTGTATAATTTCTGAATCACATAAAAGATCAGGCTAATTTTGCACCATATTTTGAACATTTCAAATCAAGTTTCCAGGATGGTCTCACACAAATCTGTTGGCAAGCTTCTTCAATGGTCCTAAAAGTAGGCTCAAGTACTTACGTTTTCAAGTCCAGAGATGATATTTCTTCCATGGGAAGTGTCTTTTCAGAGGAACCTGAAAGAGATGGAGAACAAATATCATTTGGGCCACATAGTGAGAAACAATTGTTTGTGTGTGTGTGTGTGGGGGGGGGGGGGGGGGGGGGGGGGTGGTATACTGTTTGCCTTGCACATCATTTTTGAAGAAGAAAATGAGCTTGAGGATTCTGCTCAAGCAACAATAACAAGCAAGTAATAGCGGGTCAAAGGAGCAGATACAACAAAAGACTCCGGGCTAGTTATCTCAGACAGCAAAAAGTGACAAGAAGAATAAAAAATGAGGGAGAGTGAAAGGTTGAGATGAGCGGTATAGAGTTGGAAATTTGAATATGCTTTCTATACCTTCTGATAACTCTGGTTTAAATCTGGTTGTACGGTACTTCTGCAGTAAACATGTAGACATAAACATAGTCCCGCATTTGGTGCATGTAACTACACAGAACATTTAATATACCTGAAGGTGGCTTTTGACGTGATAAATGGTAAGGCCTTCAACTTGCATCAGCTTTAACACAGCTTTCGGAGTAGCTCCTACAGATTTAAAACACCAAAGCAGTTTAGGTTTAAGCCAGCTAATTTTGGCAAGCAATGTGATACGATAGGATGGAACAATACACACGTTCACTACCACCAAGTTGGTTGACAGCCTCCACAAACGCTTCATGAAGTTCTGGTGACCACCGCATCTGTGGCTTGGCAGAGCCACTATGTGCGGAAGAAGTTGATACTGCACAAAACTCTCCAGATAGAGATGACAGGTGCTGATGAGCTGTGGATTTCTGAGCTGGTACATGTGTGGGTGGTTCTAGTACCTGGTATGCAATACGAATCAGCCAAAATAAACACAACATACCTCAAAAGTATTTGGTCATTGAGCAGCATCAGATTCATTTTTGTTGTCATGAGAAGCTCTCACCTTTTGGTTGAGATCTGCAACAGAGATATCAACAAGAAACTCATTTGAATTGGGGGTCAGAGTCTCTTCATCATTGAGTAGCTGGTCTTCCAACATTTTCCATTCATTACGCTTACTCAACTCCTCAGATGCTACATTGCCCCCACAACTCGTATTTTCTGCTTCACTATTATTCTTCACAGGGGTGTTCACATGAAAATCAAGGAAACCTGGCACTGACTCTGAACCCCAGAAACTACTCCTTTCAGTGAAGTGGCCTGGTTTATGAGGGTGATATAAGCCTGAATCTGAAGGCTGAACAAATGGAAAAGTTGCAGCATGGATTGATGGTTCAGAAATAAAACAAGCATGCCTTGAATGGTCCTGATGGGGTGGCACAGACATATAATAAAGATCTGTTGGCAATCCTGGAGACAATAAGCTACTGTTGCCAGCACTACTGTCATCAAGCACGTAAGTTGGATGCAGTAAAGGCCTATTCATTAGCTCTCTTCCGAAGACCAGTTCAACATCACGCAACAAAGGAAATGTCTCATCCAAAGGAGCTGGATGTAATGATGAAAGTTCTCTAGAGACAGCCAGATCAACGGCTAGGGGCTTTGCGGACCTCTGAATAAGTAAAGCTGGTTGAGCCTCCATTTGCTACTTCCCTCGCAAATTGCATTCCAATAACCACATCGATCACTCTACACTTGTCTAAAGCCATTTAACAGGTAAACAGTTTATAGAAATATGCTAACAAAAAATGAAAAAAAAACCGAGAGGATGCAGTAATACATAAAACGGAAGGTGAAAATCACAGATAAGAGCCACACAAGCAACACACCAACATGCAGATAAACTCCTAGCGTCTCTAACACATCAAACCCATTAAGAAAAGCACAAGACAAGCACATTCTTGAACAGAAGTACAAACACACGACAGAGAAAACCCAGTTCAATCAAATTTCGCCGCAATCAACAAACAGACCAAATTCAAACCAGAGCTCCTATCTGGTAGTTAGAACTCTCACCAGAAAACTCGCCTGAGAAGTCATCCGCAAGAGAATGGAATCAGACGGCGGCATGGGAATAATGGGTGAGTGAGCAGTCTAGTAGCGCATGCGAGTTTCGTTTACGCTTGTGTGACCGGCGCAGCCAATAGACAGCAAGGGAACGGTAAGCCATTCTGCCGTTCCCTGCGGTTGCGGGCCACTCTCGAAGCCCTGGGCCGTGGCGCACAAAGAGCCAACTAAGCCACGCGTCGAGTGGCTCATTAGTCATGACAAATAAGTTGGAGGGAAATTATAAAAATACAACAAAAGGAAAAAAGTGCGCTCGCTGACGCTCGAGGGTGGATTCTGATCCGGGAAACTTACGTTGATATATGTATTTCGATTTATCATACACTTTATTTCTTTCATTTTTAAAATATATTTAACCTTTTCTTTTGCCATGTTGTCCAACGACTTTTTTAAACCATAATTTAAATTATATAATAGTATTTTTTTATTAATTTTAACTTCTTTTTATATTTTATTTTTAAAATTAATAAATATTTTAAATTATCAATTTTTCTTATTTGTAAGTTGATTTTTCTCTATGTAAATATAAATAAATATTTTTAAAGTTAGCCAACTATTAAAAAAAGTATCAACAATTTTAAAATTACTATAATATAGTTATCAGACAATTTAAATTAAAGTTACAAAAGTTGTCAGATAGTGTAAAGGCAATCCGAATAAAATGTAGATTTTCTAAAAATTAAAATGGTAAAGTATAGATTATACCAAATTAATAATTTTCTTATTTTGATTGTGATTGGTTGTCTTGAAACTGTGTAACTATTTTATCTATTTGTGTTTCTAATTCTAGGTAAATATTTTTTAAAAAAAATATTGGTAAATATATTAAAAGTCTATACAAAATTTTGTAAAAAAAAAATTGTTAAAAATGATAGTATATAACAGAAATTGATTAAATGTAGAAAAGTTAATAAATTCCACTTGATTTTTACCCCTCGTCCCATTTTAGATGATGTGCTTTTTAAACATGAAGAGTAAGATGTGTATAATCTATGTTATTTTTTTCATGTTTACCCCTAGAGCTAAAATAAAAAATAATTTTTTTTGAGTTTTGTGTAGTTAGAATTTAAATTAGGATTAGAATTAAAATTAAAAGATTCTTTTTTAGGTTCTGTATATTTTTTATGTTTTGTGCAAAAAGAGTTTAAAAAGAGAGTTTAAATGATGATAGTAGGATAAATTAGATATTTTAGAAAATGGATTGAAAATTAGATGCCCAGGTGACTTTAAAGAAAAGGTTTGTTCTTATTTTATGCATCAACCTTTTACAATTTGCTCTAGTCAACTACTCCTCTTTTCTTATTGTAGTAGAAGATGATGATGTGAACTGTAGGTAGCTATTGGCTTGCTATTCTTATCATCTCTTACTGCAGTTTCCAGAAAACATATCGAAGTATCTATTTTTTTTGTCTAATGATTTTAGTTTGCAATTTTTATACCTACGTGATAATTTAGATTAGGTGTGAAGCAGTTTGAAATTGCACATGTAAACTGAGGGTTCTTCGTTTGCTGTTTGTTCTTGCATATTGTGAATGTTTAAAATTAGTTTTCCTGTCCAGGTGTGCTCGTGTGCATTCTGCTTTTGCAATGGAGATGATTTTGTGAATAATGATGAATATGCTGATACTCCACTTTTACGGTTTTCTTCTCATTAATGTTTGGAGTTCCTTTGCTTAAGTGGTTGTTCTTGCATATCAGGGTTGTTGCGGTAGATGTTGGTTGGTATGCATATGCTGTGTCTATGGCTTGTGTTTGCTCTAGGAGGGGGGTGCGTCTAGAGGTGTTTAGTGGGTTAGGTCCGGCCCGGCTCTGGGTTAACCTAGCCTAGCCTGGTCAAAGGCATAGGAAAGATGGCCCATTTATGGGCCTGGGGGAGGAGGAGGTCTTAAGTAAGCCCGGCTTGGCCCAATTCAAATTGGGACTCGGGCCTGAGCTTGGCTGGTTAGCTTAAACATTTATTCTTCATTTTGTTCAAAAAAGTGAGCAAATTACACTTTAAAGTCATCCAACAGCTCTAGCTTACTTTCCAACCTCAAATTACCATTTTGTCTCTTCCAACAACTAATAACAACTAGTTTCTGAGGTTGTTTTTGTCGACAAAAAATGTAATCTCTTATAAATAGAGAGGTCACTCCAATTCTCTTTAAGTGTCTTTTGATTTTTTTAATTAATAAAATCTAGTCTGGTTGTGGTGTTCATCTTTTTAAAAGAAATGATAATGTAAAACTAACTAAATAAATTTTAATTTTTTTCTAAAAAAAAGTATGCCCCAGCCCAAGCCTGCAATCAGCCTGACCCAATCCGCCTTCAAGCATGCTGTGCCCAGGCCTCACTCACCCAGGCCCAAGCCCTGCTGGGCCTGGTTGGCCTGTTAAACAACTCTAGGTGCGTCTCTGTTTGTGATCCCTGCTGTTGATTCCTTTACATTTGTATTTTCATTTTCTGAAAATCTTTTGCTGCTGTGGTATGTTGGTAAATTTTGGATCTGAATGATGTTGGAGGTGGGTGCAAAAGAGGTGATAAATCCAACATGGTCAAAATGGCCCTCATGTATGCAGCAGCTGGTGACTTTGGACGCGGAGGGGTGACTGGTTCATTTGCAGCCAAAAGCTGTGTTTTCTTGTGGCATATTTTTTGGCGATTGATGTTGTTAAATTTTGGATCTAAATGATGTTGAAGATGGATGCGAAAGAGATGATAACTTGGTCAAAATGTTTTTCATGGATGCAGCAGTTGGTACTCCTTTCTTCGCTGGCAATTGACATTGCTGGTCATTTGTAGAATTCCTCCTCTGTGGTTTGTGATTATTAAAATTTTGCTCTTTCGTCCTCTTTCTTGTGTGTGTGTGTGTTTGTGTCTGATTATTATAGACTAAAAATAAAGTTAACCTTTTCCCCGTACATATAGACTAAAAATAAAAAGTATGGCAGTATTAGTGAGAGTTAGGTAGTGGATTAAGATTAAAACGTGTTTTAAAATCTTTCTCCTTGGTTTCTTTTGCTTGTATTTGTATCCCATTAGTTGTTGATTTTTTCTGTTGATATTTTTTTAGGCTTTATACCATACTTTCAGGACTCTCTACTCATATTTGTGAAAGAGTAAGAATTTATTTATATTGAGGTAGGAATTGCTAGCTATTGAACTATTTAATGTCCTAAGGTTGACTAAAATTTATTTATGTAAATCATGCATGTCAGTTTTTAGGTTAATTGGCAGATTTTCAATCTCACATGTTTATCTAGAGACACTCTTTGTTCAAAAAATTAATGGTTTAAATTCTGTTGGAGAAGTTACAAAAACTAGAAAGCAGATTGAATTAAATGTATTTATGATATACTTGATCAAAATATTCAATCCTGAGGCGAAAATGATTAATAATGTATGATACATAAAAATTTATAGGATGGTGTAGGATTTAGCTACCTTTAAACTTGTCGTGAATGAATTTTTCCTTCTTATGCAATTAGACATATACAAAATAATATTCAACATATATATTTTACAAAATGTTCAGTAGTGTTATCTTTTATAGTACATTATATCATACAAATTAACTTATTGTTTTAGATAAAATCAAATTCACTTATTTAAACACAAGATTTTATACTTGTAAAAGTACTTAAGAATTTTTTAAGATGCTTGCATTGACGAGAGTAAATGTGATGTCCAACTTAGTTTGAGGTGCCTATATAACCAAATTTGAAGCGATTAATTAAAGAATGAAACTAGTTCCCCGCCGTCAAAGTCAAATGGCCGAACATTGGACACAGAGTTGGTTTCAAAGCTCTCTAAATTCGAGGTGCATTGCCACTAACCTCACCCTTCCATTACCATCATTCATCTTTGTGTATTTTATTTAAGAAAAATTACAATTACTCCTGAGATTTATCTTAACCTATAATTTATCTACTTTATTTTAAAAATTTACATTTTATCCCCTAATTCTTATAATAACTTCTAAAACTATAATTTAAACTATACAATAATCATTTTTCAGTAATATCGATCTCTCTAATATTTTTTAATAGTTAATAAAGATTTTAAATTGTTAATTCTTTTCTTTATATAAATACAATTTTTTTTCTATAAATACATATCAGTATTTTTTAAAGGTTAATTAGTTATGAAAAAAATATCAAAAATCTTAAAATTACTAAAATATGGTTATCAGATAGTTTAATTTAGGATTTTTAAAGTTGTTGTTACACACTATAAAGAAAGTTAAGAGTAAAGTGTAGGTTTTTAAACATAGAGGGGCAAAGTATGTATTAGATCAAACCAAGGGAGCTTTTGTAATTTGCCGAGAAATAGGAAATGACTTACGGCATCAGGGAAGATTATGTTTAAAAAAAAAAAAACAAGTAAAAACCGCTACCCAGGAAGATTATATTCATAGATAGCATTGCATATCATGACAAATTATTTTTTTTTTTCAAAAAATTAAAGAAAACATAAGTACATAGGTAGTATATCTTAAAATTAAAAGGGGAAAATAGAACAGAATAAAACAAAACATAAGCGATCAGTCAAACTCCCAATCGAGTTGAGAGTTGAGTCGTGGAAGCCAACCATCTGGATCGACGAAAGACGATATAGAAAAATCAGGAGGCAAGCTCTTCTGCATCCATGGAACTCTGCCCTTGGTGTCTGATCCAGGCCCCTTGCAATCATTCTCAATGTACACAAAATTTTCCCTAAACAAAACAAATTAACTTGTCACAAAAGATTCAATTCCATATATATTAGTAATGGTTGTAAAAAGAGCTTACTCCTTTCCAGGAAAATTCCAAGCGTCCCATCCCTGAGGAGTAATATTTGCCTCCATGGTGGTTTGACTAAAAATGACCCTAGAATAAGGGCCCCAAGCTCTGCCCAGAAACACTTGAAGCGACCCAGTGATGGTGCCACCTTGGAACATGAAACCGCTTGGACCTTCAAGGGACTGCCTCCTCTGTGCTGTTATATAACCATAAGGAACTTGTGAGGTAAACTGCCCAGCAGTGGCATGCACCCGGCAATCCTGCAAGGAAGAAGTAAAAAACTGGTCCTTCACTTAACATCAATTTTATGGACTCAGTCCATGAGCTCTAATTTTACCTCATAAACGGACTGACCATCTCCAAAGATAAAGTCAATAGCCCCTTCAATGTAGCAATTCTTGAAGTAATGGCGCCCCATGGAATCCCAGAGAGTATCTTGCAATCCCAAGAAAGCGCAGTCGTAGAATGCAGATTTATCGCCCATGATCAGTGCTGCAACTGCCTGCTTTACATCATCGTCCGACGCCATTAACCGCTGTTGACGATGATTGAACGAGTTCTGAAGCAGAAAACGCAGGCATGTACATACATTCCACGGCACAAACAAACATAAAATGCAGCACCCAACTCAACTAGTATACCTTGAAGGTAATATCCCTAGCAACAAAGTGTTCAGCGTGGGAGGTAAATGTAGCACTTGAATCCGTACTCTGATGCCCGTCCTCGGTGATTATCGTCTGCTCTGCCCCTTGCCCTTCCATATAAATGCATGGCTTTTCTTTCGGAATTTGTACTTGCTCGCTACATGCCATGCCCAACAGTTTTGTTACATTATCTTATCCATGCCACTCCATCAACGAATTGAATCTAAACCGTTGAATATATATACTCAAAGCGGAGGAAAAATTCTTGAGGATAATTAGTGCCAAAGTAAGAGAAAATAAGGGCTCTAGGATGGAATTACGGTGTTGATCTGAGGCTTGCGTTTGGTCTTAAAAAGAAGACAAATGCTTCTCTAGAAACCTATCCAATAGTAAGTGTCTACTTAATATAAAACAGAAATTCTAACTTCTTTTTTTATTTTTTAGCGATATAACTCATGGAACGAGTATTTAAAAGAAAGCAATTTTCTAATCATTCCTTAAGGAAAATTACAAAGTCCCCAGAGAAATTTGGAAACTTGCAAGTATTTCTTTTCAAACCAAGGAAAGATCCGAAAGTCCCTCCTAATATGACTCAAATTGACATTAAAGGACTCGCTTACCTTTCTCGTCACACGGTAATAATCCTTATTCACTCTGTCGCTGACTAGTAACGGGAAATTATTTAACAATAAGACATGAATAACAAAGAGGGGAAAGGAGTTAACAAAGGAGTATTACTTGTAAACACCAGCATTAATATGAATTTTGACCCAATGGTCATTGTCTCCACGGACGGCGTCGACGGCAGCTTGGACGCTCTGGAAATCCCCGCCACCATTCTTGTCAACCACAATGGTGCGAGCAAGCTGAGAACAATTGCCAGCAGAAGTGACACCAACACAAATGCTAAAAAGTCTCGCCAGCAAAAGATACTGTAAGAGTAGCAGCATTTTCCAAGTGGTCGAACCAAGGGAAAATGAAAGTTCGATCGAACCAAAAGAGATTTGGTTGGAGGAACTCCGAGAAAAGCTGATGAATTTATACCACTGGTCTGGAAAATTAGAAAGGTTAATTTCGTTTGTTTAGCCTTATTAAATAGCTAATTTTCCTTTTCTTCTCCACACGGTCAACTTTTCCTTATTATGAGATTTTGGTTGCTGCATTATGGAAAAATCATGCAAGAACATTCCATCTAGTGCTAACCATTTAATGTTTACCTTGATACATGGAACCGTAACAAGTTCTTATATTTGGTAGATGTAAATAAGCATGGCCATCATGTGAAAGAGGATATGCACATCCGGATTCCTGGTGCTAATTATTATGCTAACAAGAAATTAACTTGGAGATTATCGTTCCATGCACCAACCAAGCAAAAGAATACCCAAAGGAGAATCTTACCAGCTAGAGAGTAATCCATAAAGATAAAGCTCACTTCTCATCTCATGCGCGCCTGACTTGGGAACCAAGACTGTGGAATATGAAGAGGCACCAAATTCTCTCCCCGAGCTCACCTAACAAAACGCTTCGGACTTAATTAGTAATTGCCCCTACTTATTATTGCAGGGAAATATTTCTCCACATACATTAAATTTTAAGTACCAGAAGAAAAAAAATACCAATATGGTACAAATTTAGGACTTGGGCTTTCCATCTCAGGAAAGTTACATTATTTAGGGTTTCCACAAAAGAAGCAAGTTTGGCTTTGAGCCAGCGAAAAGTAAGAAAGTGGAGTTTGTTTTGACACCATAAAGGCGGAAAAAGTAGTCCACTGAACTTTACATTTAGAAGATTCTTGTCTAGCAGCTGAGAACGAAGATGATACTTAACATTTTGAAGTTTCCGCCATAAGTGAGACATGAAGCACAGTAAGCCTCCTAACATTGCACTATCAACAGATAAATGTGCAAATCAGAAGGTCCATCATAATTTCAACAGTTGAATGAGTAACTTCAAGTTATTGTGATAAGTAAATAAATGAAGTGTAAGAAAATTCCTTCACTCACGCAACAACTTAATGATATATTGGTATTGGAAGTATGCATGGGAAGAATGCCACATGAATAGCTTAATCTACTTACATTCATTATGGTCTTTCCCTTCTTGGAAACAACTGCAGCACCTGCAAAGACCACGAGTTATATGTCGAACATGATTTTCAGAAAGGGAACCTCTCAAGAAGGGGAAAACTTAACAGTTAAAAATATATGACCTGATTTCACCCCAATTTCCCTTCAGCTGACTCTCTATCTCAAGCAAGTAGTGTTGAAACAACAGAGACCTACAATGCCAGTGCTCATATATTCACATGTTGCAAAGCAACTAAAACGATTGATGTCAGATATCTTAACAGCCTATGATGCTAGAACATAATATTTCCTATGAAACCAGCAAATGCAATAATCATCCATATTGCCAACATTGGCAAGATCTCCAATTACATAGTTCAGGAATAACTTTTATCTTAGGGATCTATACAAGAGGAATTTGATAGGAACCAGACAAGTCATTTTTATTTAGGAGTCTTGTCACAGATGACCTGATTTTAGAGTCCAATAATTGGTGCTGAGAAAAGTGCCATGTTAAATCCAAACAAAATTGAAAACTTTACACTACCAGGAAGGAAGTGCAACTGCTGCCAGGACAGGAGGAAGTTTCCATAACAGATGAAGTTGATCACCAAAGAGTTCCGTCACATAGTCAAGGATGTCAAGTTCCTACGTCAACCAAGAAAACTGTCAGTAGACTGACAGTTGATTACCTCATCAAAAGAAGGTATGGCTTGCGGACTTGTACAATCAATAGAGTCAAGGGCTGATAAAGTTTAATTTAAAAAGTTTGTCATGTCAATCATGCAGCAGCCAAATGTGTTCGTGTGTCTGTGTTTGTATACATGCCAATGCCATGCAGATACATAACGTCAGCAAGACATATTGTAACTTCCCGGCTTTTCCCCTATGGATGAATAAGTGAAATTTTCCATAACCTTTTCAAATGCATATTCTAACTGTTCAAAATCAAGTACAAGAAGAAGCAACCTTTGAGTTTGTATTCCCTTTGCAGCAAGTTTCGGATCCTCCAACGAGACAGCTTCTCAGGATATAGTATTGCCTTGTAATACTGATGGACACATAAGAAACTGGCATGAAAAGTTCGAGAACATCATTCCATCTGTTGGCAGTGCATCCAAGTAATAGGAGCTCCTGTTAAAAATGTATATAAAGGAACAAAAATCATGGCAAGGTAATTTGTATATGAACAACAAAAGAACACATACATGATACAAGTAAATCCACTTATACGGCTCAAAAAGAATAATACACTTCCACCAACAGGTACATGACCAAAATCAATGTTGATTAAAGTTCATGAATCACCCCACCACTGTCCCAAATGTGATCACTTACGTGAACAGAAAAGATAATATCAGATAAATGGGACAGAGAGATGGACATGGTAAAGTAATGGCAATTCTTAAGACCCACAAGATATTAATTCCTAATTGAGAGACTAAACCCCCCCCCCCCCCCCCCCCACCCCAAACCAACCAACAAAAAATGTGAGAACATAAACATATTTGAAAATACATTTTGTCACCAAAACCTTTGAGAAGATGAGCTTAATTACGAAACCACTAGAAACACATGAAAAATTAATCATTCCCATCCAGATGTACCAATGTGCTTCCATTCCAGGATGAAAAAGCATTAAACATCATTGGCATCTATATGAAACATTTCCAGAAAATTTATAAAATATTCTTGCCATGTCACTTGATCAAGCAAAGAAACTTACAAAAAGCTCTTGAAAATCTTCACCATTGGGATTTTTGGAAGCACTCAGCTGCTCAAAAACTTGCATCCACTGGCCCCTTGCTCCAGAAAATATTAAACTGGCACCTGAGACTAACCTAATCGTTCTTTTATCAAGAAAATAAGATAAAGCTCTTGATTTCCAACAGTTCCATGTGACAAGATCAACTGGTGGCTTCACAATCCTGACGAAGTTAAAAATATCTACTTATTTAGTTCATGATAAGTGACCAGTGGGGCATAAGATTTCACAGATTTTGATTCTAGTGCATGAATGTCAAAAATTGACAAAATTAACAAATTTAAGGGTAAGTTAGACCATTCTTCCAATACCCTATGCATGCCATTCTTCCGGTGCTTGTTTACTAAATCAGTTTGGGGTGGTTCAGCAACTTTACAAAAACAGCTTTCACGAATAAGGATTTTTCTATTTTAACAGATTGGAAACACTAGGTTGACAACTTTTCTGCAATTCATGAATTTCCAAAATTATAATGGATCAGGCAGTGCAATTGTGCCATGAGATCTTAACCAGCACCTTCCATTTATCTCTAATACAGGAAGGTAGAGTCTTAAACAAAATTCCTTAAAAAGATCAGCACAGATCCAAGTGCTTCAATTGGTATATACTAGTGCTTACCCTGCCAAACATGGAGGCTCCTCTTGCTTCAATTGTTCTTTATTGAATCTACCCTGCTCCAAACAACTGCATCTTACAGCATCAGACACCATATCCAAACCAACTTCAACAGCCAATATACGTAAAACAGCATGCTGCCTTTCATGGAGCTCATGGACAGCAAAGTTTGTAAAATTATCACCATCGCATTTGTCAACATTTATTATTGAAGCTACATCTGGAGGAAAAATATTCAAACCCCTCAGGTTGTTCAGATATGCACCAACGGAGTCATGTTCCCTCTTCATGAGATCAATAAGATCCATCTCAATTGATGCTTCTAGATAAGCTCTTAGATGAGAATCCCTTAATGGCAATTTTTGAATCAATTGCTCCGACACAAAACCTCTTGCCCTCCTAAGAGTAGCAGATGAAAGATGTGCAAGACCCTAAAAAAATGTCAATATGACTTATTAGTAGTAACATTTTCATCAAATAAAATTCACGTGTGCATCAAACAAATGGTAACTCTGATATGAGAGGAACACATATTTGAAGGCCCCAACCTGAGGGAAGGAAGGATTAGACTTTATCTTCGAAATTTCTTCATCAAGTGCTTCTATAGAGTCTTCAGGAATCTCGAACCTGCTGAATTGACTTAACACCTGAACCATGACGCATAATAAAAATGTTACAGAAAATTCGCTACCACAATCAAAGTGAAATACAAAGGTAGAGAAAGAAGACGAACATGCTCGAAGAAGAGACCCCATTGAAAGGCTTGCTTGATGTTGTGAGCATCCCAGTGGGCAAGACGACCGGACGATTGATACCCAGAAGCCAGAATCAGTATATCTATAAACCCTTTTATCAGTTCCATCATTTTTTCCAAGGATATATCTGGGTAATTCCAACCCATTTTTGTTGCCAACAATTCGAAACGAGCCCAATTTCCAAGGTTCAGGTTTTGTGGCTGGGAAGAGAAAGATCTGAAATTTTCAAAACCTGTGAGGAAAAAATTGAGGAAAGGAGAATATGAAGGAATTTCGGGTGCGCCGTAACTCGTTACTGAGAGGCTACTACGAGGCAAGAGCGCTCAGGAATTTCCAATTTCCCGCCCCAAAAGTGACTGAAACGCCTGCGTTTTGATTGGGATAATCCAAACGACGCCGCTCCATACCTTAGGATCTAACTTGTTTCAGCTACTCACGGTCGAAGACGGCCAGACATGTCTCATCTTGCTCGTCTGATTTAAAGTACCACCGACGACATAATCGATTCATTTCGCCATTGAAGATCGTCGAGGAAGCTAAATTAGCGGTACAAATTTTCTGGCAAATTGTTTCTGACTCTTTTACATTCTTCCATTCGTGTTCCTGTTATTATCCTTGCTTGAATGAATATATCATGTTTGCTGAAATGCCTGAAAGAAGGTTCTGTTGTAGCTTTCTGTTTTTGCGGTGCCTAAGTAGTCCTGGTATAGTCTATCATGCTTCTTCGCCGACTCAGAAGCGTCATCCCTCATTCAAGAAGGCTCTTTAGCAGTTCCACAGGCGATGACTTTAATATTGCTGTTGAAGAACTTAACAAGGTGACAATTGGGATGAATTATACTTTACTGTACTGCAATCGCCTAAAGCTCAGTTTCTGTTGTTTAGCCGTCGGGTGTTGTAGAATTCTGAGCAGTAGCTGTTTTACTGGATCGACTCGTAACTTATGTTTGACATGCCTCTGCTAATTAAATGTTCAGCCCTCTTAACTGGGTGGGAAGGGTTTCTGTTTATTTTGATTACTACACAATCTTCTTATTGCTGCATCTGTTTTCAGGAAATGGAATCTATCTTTGGCAGTCCTCCTGCTGGTTTTGCAGGTTCTTTGGATAACAAGTTTGTAGCCCAAGAAACAAAAAATATGACTCGTGGGATTTGCCATTCTTCCGTTGATGGCAACTTAAAGACAGGAGGAGGATCCCTTAACACGTCTCAAAAGCTGCAGGGGAATGCGAATGGTCTGTCCCATATTGACAGTCATGGTGAAGCACAAATGGTGGATGTCTCTCCCAAAGGAGATAGCAGGAGAACTGCTACTGCCAGCTGCAAGGTAATGCTGGGAAAGAGGGTGTTTGATTTGGTAGTAGCCAATCAAATGGCAAAGGGAGATGTACTGAGCGTGGCAAAAATTGCTGGCATAAATGGGGCAAAGCATACCAGCAGTCTCATCCCGCTCTGCCACAACATTATGTTGACGAATGTTCGTGTTGATTTGAGATTGAATCCGGATGACTACAGTGTTGAAATAGAGGGAGAGGCTGCCAGCACCGGGAAAACGGGCGTTGAAATGGAAGCATTGACGGCTGTGAGTGTTGCGGGTCTGACTGTTTATGACATGTGCAAGGCTGCCTCAAAAGATATTCATATAACAGAAATAAGGCTTGAGCGTAAGACTGGTGGAAAAAGTGGTTACTGGAGCAGGGAAGAATAGTTTTTTTCCTCGGAAAGGACTCTACCCTCAAAATGTAATGGAACGTATTATGTGCTCCACAGTCCACACTATTGCAACTGCAGAAATTTTTGTTATCTCCTTCATTCAGTTATTCTGCAATTGGCTCTCCAAGTTTCTAGTTGTTGCTTGACGTTCCTGGTCTTAAGAAGAGTGGTCTTGTTCTGCAACAAAGAATCCTGACAATTAGCAGTATAGAGCATAAGTCTCAATAACCTTAACAGTTCAATCTGAGAATTGGGTTGAAACTGGTAAAGCTCATTCTGTGAAGTTGATGAGAAGTAGATAACTAGGGAGGAATGATATGTAAATGAGAAGTTCAACAAGAAGAGACAGAATCTCCTACCGAACCAACGCTTGAAACCAGAAAGCCTCTTCTTCCCCTCTTCCCACATCTATAAGTAGCCCTTCACACACTTCACTTTCTCATGAACAAAAATCAGACTTCCCCCTTTGGTCATTGCTGCGACTTGTGATCACTTGTGCACCATGTCTTTCAATCATCGATCGCCATCAACTTTCCTCTCACTCTGGTTGTCGACTGTGTTGTCAATTTCAATTTCTGCTCGCCATTTGCTCACGACAACCAAATCCGAAAATGGGGAGTTGCTCCCGTTGCCTCCCCTCCCACCATTGCCCGACCTACCCAAGTTGCGCGAAATTCCTCTCCCCAAGCTGCCTGAATTGCCTAAGCTTGAAGTGCCCAACTTGCCTGAAATACCCAACACACTTGACCTGCCTGAATTGCCAAAACCTGACCCACCCAAAATTCCAGCGATTCTGCAATTGCCAAAATTACCGAATCTACAATTGTCTGACCTCCCTAAACCAACAATTCCCTACTTTCTCCTTCCGACCTCTATTCCGACTCCGTCAACCAATACAATACTCCCTGAATGGTCCTATCTATTGTTAACTTGAGTTTGCGCGAAGCCTAACAACATCTCTTGCAACCAAGTCGGACATTAAAATAGTTTTATGAAATCCATGAGATTGTTAACTGTATCACAGGCAGTAAGCATCTCGTGCTTGGATCTCTTGTTGGCAAGATCCATGACATGGACGTTCTGGTTTGGTGTATTCAGTAGACTTACCTCAGTGCTTTGTTCAAATATTCAATTACGCATGGTATTTAATTGCTAATTATTTATAACTGAAATCCTTCGTTGCTTGTTTCTGTAAAAAGGAAAAAAGGTCGAAATTTTTTATAGTTTATCGTTAAGATGTGCGCATGCATATGGCTACTAACCGGGACCCTGTATTGATAATTTATCTATTTCAGTAATACCCATCATTGATTCATTTCTTGTTCTCAAACCAATCTGCCTTACCAATAGTTTTTCTTTGTTGAAATTCTGTACTGCCCGTGCTTTAAGGATTCCCATATGGTATGACTTAAGCATCGCAGAAATACAGACTCACGTATGTCAGAGGAGGTCCCTAGAATTTTGTTTACACATATACTCTGCTCTCTACAAGTTCCCACATCAATTTAGACCTCAAACTACTCATTCCGTCTAAAAAAAAAATTTAACTATATTTTTTTGGGTTATCCTAAAAAGGCTAAATCATTTTTTTAATAAAATTTTTAACATTTAATTTAGCTTATTATCCTCGTTTTAACTCACACTATACAAAACTAAAAAAAAAATTAATCATAATTTAAAATTTCAATACACAAACTTAAAAAATGTTTTTATTTTTAATTATAGTTCAAGAGAAAAAAATAAAAAAATAATATAAAATTACTCATATCTTAATGTTCATGCCAATAAAAATGATTCATCCTTAATAGGACCGATGAGGTATAAAAATAGAACACTTTGCTCTTTGACTCAATGACCTGATTGTGAGTCACAATGATAAAACGTTTCAGTTAAATTTCAATGACATAAAAAAAAATAAAAATAAAAAGATAACTTGGGGACGTTAAACTATTGGCCTAGACTTTTGATAACTGATTTCGAAGCAAGTTTAAGTCTTCAAGTAATACCAACTCATCTTCAACAAGTTGTAAGTAGTGATGCACACTAGGCTAACCCGGCCCAGGGCTGGACCAGACCGGCCGGGCCCAATCCTCTGTGTTATTGGGCCCGAGCACGACCCGGGTTAAGGTGTGCCAGGTCCGTACTGAGCTGGGCCGAATCCGGTCCTAGGCCTGTAATTTTTAATTTTAATTTTAACTTTTAATTTTTATTTTTAATTTTTAATTTCAATTTCAATTTCAATTTTTAATTTTAATTTTATTTTATATTTTTTAAAATTGATTTTAAAACAAAATTTTTTAAAACTACTTGTTTTAAGAGTAAAACACCACAACCGGTGTGAAATTTTATTAATTTTAAAGCCAAACGGCACTTACATAACATGGAATGGGCTTTACATGAGTCAATAACAAAACGTTCCATAAAAGTAAATGCAAAATAAAATCTACGATTTGTGCTAAACAGCAAAATCAGATCAAATACAAAGTAAGAAAATAATGAACAAGTTGTGGGTTTAAGCATTTATCTCATCGGGGTTTTCCTCGTCGGAACATTTGTGGTCTTGTAATCTTAAAGCTGCAAGACCCCAATCACGGTTGCATATACAAACTTCAACTGCATCTGCTGATAACCTTTGCGCGTTTCTCTGAAATTACACATTTCCCAGCGCCGAAAGCGGACTCAGATGCAACGGTTGAGACGGGAACAACTAGAACTTCTTTGACAATTATGGAAAGTATTGGAAATTTGTTGCTTCTTACTTTCCACTATTCTCCCAAATCAAGTTGAGGTATGCGTCCACTTCATTAAGGCTGAATGCTGCAGCACGGGGCCGTTTGAGGAGTTGTTCCGCTGGATTCAATGATGATGAGCCTGACAATGATGAACACCCGATGGTAGATGAAGTAATGTTCGCAACTTTATCCTTATGCCAGTCGGCATAAATCTTAAATAATTCTCACAAGTGCTCATCAATAATGGCAGTTATAGCATGAATAGAAATATGTGCCATTTCTAAGAAACTATAATAATCCTCAAGTAGCTGCTATGTACCCGTGATTCTGATGATCGGGTCTAGTGCAGATGCAAGTAAATAGATCGGGGGTATAGTACTGAAATATAAAATCCATTTATCTTTCATGGCCTTAATTGTGTCTTTTAAGAACTCGTTATCTTTGTATTGGTTAAAAACCCATGCAATGTTGACCATATGCATTAAAACTTTGTGCGATATGGGATAGTATATATCGGAGCAAAAAACAGTTGCATTATAAAAATATCGTAGCACAGCAGCCAATTTTAACAGTTTATCCCACATCTTTTGTTTCAAAATCATTTTCTTTTCTTTGACATTTATAAAATATGTCATATGTGTAGCAAATGGCATCGCATCCATCAATATCTCGTAAGTTGAGTTCCATCGGATAGGGTAATCAAGTTTAAAATGTTTCCAACTAAAACCGAGACCATTTTTCAAACAATATTACTTAAACTCTTTGAAAACTTTGGTTCTTGACTTAAAATAATGGATTGCCCACCTGATTGAAGTAATTTCAGTACTCAAAACTTGAATACATTTTTGGACAGCTAAGTTTAAAATATGACATACACATATAATATGAAAAAATGTGGCATCACGAACAGGTTCTAGTGATTCCTTCAATGTCTCAGCCGCAACATTGTTGTTTGATGCATTATCAAATGTTATGCTAAAAATATTGTCATGACAAAAAAAATCTTTTAAACTTTCTGAAATAACTTGGAATATGTTTTAAATAGTATGATCGACCTCCATCCACTTAAATACAATGATACGTTTTTTAACGATCCAACTATCATCAATCCAATGTGCAGTTATACAGTAATAATTTTGTCCTAGTGGTGAAATCCACATGTCACTAGTGAATGAGATAGAATGATCAAAAGCAAAGAAGTATACTTGTAAGTTTGATTTACCAGCTTTATAAATTTTAAATGCCTCCCTCCTGGCAGTAGTTTTAGATGTTCTTTTAAAAGCATTGTTTAATTGTGATTTAATCCATCTTTCCATGTGCCTATATTCCGATTGTGTAAATGGTTTTTCAGTTAACATCATCCATTCTACCATGCATGCTCTATAATCTTTTTGATTAAATCTAAAAATACCTGATCCGCGCGGTAGTACTTGCAAGCTTTGTCTAACTACCGGTACTAGCAGCTGCATCTGGACATAAATTCGGATGCTTATGTTCCATGTGACGTCTCAGTGTTCCTGTGCCAGAGTTCTTCTTGTGCGCGAGCTTTATTTTGCAATGTTTGTAATTTGCGAACCTCGCATCATTTTCATGAGCATCCTTCTGAAAAACTTGGTCAAAATGCTCCCAAACCCATATGGTGATCCTCAACGTCTTACCTTGTGGTGGAAGTTCGGGTTGATGGCTTGTCGGGGTTTATTGAGAACCATCTCTTCCACCAACATTCTCTGATGCCGTTGGCTCCACCTCTTCAACGTCATCATATGAAAGTTGATCATTGAGGCCCAAGTCGTATTAACTCATATCGAATTGCTCGTCATCATCAGTTTGTTGGATATAAGCCCCACAGGTCACCGGTCGAGAAAGGCCATGAAAAAAAGACCTCAAAACCCGTGCGGGATGAAAAGCTTGAGGCCTTTCCCTTTTCTCTTGATGTCATTTGTGTGAGAATAAATTGAGAAGATCACAAGCTTCAAAAATAATTAAGGAATGATTAAGAAAAAATGAAGAAAATAAGATTGAGAGCTTTAAAGAAATGAAAGAATATATTAGTAGAAAATAAAAGATTGCTAAGATTGGTGTGAAGAAATTGTAGAAATGGCCTCCCTATTTATAGGGAAAGACTTTTTTTTTTTGCTAAAAAGCCCTTAGAATATAGTTGTTGAGGGGGGCAAAAAAGTAATTTTAGGGGTTAAAAAAAGTATGCAGGTTGTTACAGAGACCAATTGTGTCATTTTTTTTTTTTAAATTCTGGAGCCGTTGGAGGCTGCTGACCGTTGTGTCAGGCGTGTTGGGCCTAATGCGTGCTAGGCCCAATTTTTCTTTAGGCCGTGCCGAGCCCACTTCTCTCCCTCTCCTCCTTCAGGCCCATAACCGCCCCTCCACTGACCAAATTTAACACGGGCCCATGTCGAGCCGGGCTTGACACGTGCCGATCCTAAGCTGGGCCAATCCCAACCCGGCCCACTGTGCATCTTTACTCGTAAGTGTGTGGGCTTTTGTTAAGGATATATGTGGATAAATTGCTTCTATCATCCTCATCCTTCAATTGTTCTCCACCTCTTGTGGAGTATGGATCCAACGTTTGAATAAACTTATTTGGTCTTTATCATTTAAATGTCTTTTCATTATGGTTAAAAAGAAAAACACACAATGATTCTAGGATCATTAATTCATTATAGTCTGGACTTCCTACGATCTTGTGCATTTGGAATTCATGTATGTATGGCAAGTGGCAACTTATGGAATGGCCCCAATGGACTTGCAATAACTTAGTATTATTGGATATTGCTGCCTTTTCACTTATCTTCTGACATTTACAGTCACGGAAAATATCTTTTTAAAAAATATTTAAAACTACTTTCAAAATATCTTTCATCAAAAGCATTTTTTTGTGTTTTGCTTTGTGTTTTCATTTTTCAGGAAAGCTGAATGAATTCACAAGTTTCAGAAAAATAGGTGCTTTTGAACAAATGTCATGAACGTGATTCAAGAAACTTTTCTTATTTGTTTTTACGCTTGATGCCAATTTATGAATAATATGGAGCAGCATCGAGAACCGCAAAATAATAATAATAATCATTATCACCATTATAATCTTTGCCTGGTACAGGGGAAGAATATAACAAGACCAAATGAACACAACGGGATCTAACTAGCCCTAGTATATCTACCTCCAGCAGCGGGATACGACTATTTGAGGATCTTGAAAAAAAAAAAACTCCATCTAGAAGAGAGGTAAAATTTTGAAGGTAGTCAACTGTTGTAGAATTTGCCTGAAGAGAAGAAGTCCAATCTTCGCAAGATATTGCTGATAGTAGTAAATAATGGAGGAAAATGCCAGAGTAGCTCTTGTATCGTTTTGGTCAGTAATATGATGGGTCATCAAGATTGTTCAACTCATTATGTACCGGTCCACTATGTATTGGTGGCTCACTTCATTGGGTGGCCCAAAATCAGCCGCTCACCATAGTAGACTATAAACTATCATTATTTTAATGAAAAAGGAAAAAGTTATCAAAATTCCCCTAAAGTTTTCTCAAACCTACATTTTTATCCCTCATTTTTCATGAGTCTACATTACCCCCGCAAAAGTTAACACCATTATTCATCGTTATCTTAAAAAAGAAAAAATGTCTGACTTTGTCCTCATAATTTTCTTACATAAAACCTTTGCCCCCTAAATACTAAAACCTTTTCAAATCAAACCAAATTCAGAATCTCTGCAGAAAAAAAACCCCCAGAAAGGAGGAAAAACTAAAACCTCTGTCATCATCCGTCGTGTGTTCGTACCATTATCTCGCCATCCTCCCCTGATCTTATGTCATTCTTGGTTAATTCCTTCAACAATCTCACCTCAACATTCGACCGGGAAATTGAGAATAGAAAGACGGTTCCCAGGCATGATTCAACCAAAAGAAAGGAGGTCCAGGTGCGATTCCTAGGCGCAATTCAACGAGGTCTAGGTACGATTCAACCAAGAAAATGGAGGTCCAGGTGCGATTCAACACAAAGAACGGAGGCCCAGGAGCAATTTGACCAAGAGAGCGGAGGTCCAAGTATGATTCCTAGGCATGATTCATCTGAAACGTTGTGGTCTAGGTTGGTGATTAAGGCGGATTATGGCAATTGAAGCGATTGAGGAAGATCTCTCGGATTGTGGCAGGGGGAGAGGCAAAGAGAGAGGAAATGAGGGAGGGAGATGAAAGTGGAGAAAAGATGAGGGAGGATAGACGCAAACATTCTCTGACATGGGTTTGGTTTAGGAAGTGGATGGGTTTAGGAATGTCAACAGATAACCGGGTCGACGGGGATCCTATTATATCATACCTAATGAGTTGGGTTTTTTTTACAATTAAATGAATTTAGGGTGGATATGAGTGTTTACTTTTTTTCACCCGTTGGATACGGGTAGGATGCGGGTTTGGGGTCCACCCGCCCCATATCTTACCCATATATGTATATGGTATTACATATTTACCAACGTGTTGAACTTATGTATAAGGTCTAGACTTTTATGTATCTTCCCTTGTTGGTTTATTGTATTATTTTTCATTATATTTGTGATGTACTGATTCTAGAGTTCATTTTTTTTAGTGTGTTAGTATGTTTGGAGTGTGAATTTATGTGTAGTGTCCCTTGTAGTGTCTCTTCTATTTTTTTCACATACTAATAATGTTTTTAACATATTTGATTGATGTAATTTATAGCTTCTTGCTTGATTTTTTTTTTGTGCGTATGATTGTAGAAGTGTGGTGGATAGACGGATTTTTACCCGATCTTACCCGCATAAAAATGAGTAGGATATGGGTGCTAAAATTATTCACCCGACGAGTGCTGGGTAGGATAAAGGTAAGGCGTCTAACGTAGCAGGTAGGATGTGGTATTACTCTCATCCTACCCAAATACGAACCATCAATATCCCTAGATGGGTTTAGATTTTCTTTAACAGAAAACTACCAAATATTTCCTAAGGTTCAGTCAAACCTACAGTTTTATCTCTACAGTTTGGAAAACTTACACTTACCTCCATTTAACATTAACATTGTCATTCACCATTCACCACAGAAAATAAAAAATGCCTATTTTGCCCCTCTAACATTCTTCCACAAAAACTTTGGCACCCAACTTATGCATATAAACAAAAATAAAACAAAATGAGAACAAGAAATCAAAACCCTCTGACCTATCTTTTCTCTCCCTCAAATTCTCTAGTGCTCCACCTCTTCGCCACCCTTTTCCGATCCCTCATCCTTTATCACCTCTGTTTCTCGTTTGTTTTGCCAGATGAAATCTCTGTTCTCTCATTCGATCCGCTTCTGTCTTTGAAATGTGAGGTTCTCCAGTTTCAGCTGAATCTTGACATTTTTCGCTAAAAGCCAAAGTCATATCCGTTATAATGAATGTTGAAGTATTTTGCTGAAAGCTTCGTTTATGATTATTGAACATCAACGACAACTCTAGGAGATTACTTCAGCTTTTCCTGTCTGCTATCATTTGAAATGCCAAATAAGGGAATCAAAGCATGAGAAAGTTGAATCTCGAGTGGCTTGTTTGGACACAGCTGGTAATGGGTGGCTCCGACAGTCCGCTCACTAGCTGAACAACACTGCCACTACTAAGTCTATTCGGCTCGTTTGGAATTTACGAACAATATACTCCAAAGGAAACCTACAAAAAAAAAACCAACCTAAAACTAAAAAAAATGGACTTTAAAACTTTGAAGCTCGATCTACAAAAAATGATTGAGTTTTTAAAAAAAAAATGGTTTTAGAGAAGTTAAAGGAAGGGGAAACAAGAAATTAGAATATGTACGTTGATAAAAAATTTGGAAAAAAAAAAAGTTCCGGCCACTAGTGCCGCCACAAAAAAACTCATCATGGTGACAGCAACACTGCACCAACCCATAAGCTAGTAGGTCTATGCGTGTTTATGTGAGAAGGAGAAAGAGGGGGCAGAAAGAAAGAGAGAAAGGAGAAAAAAAAATGAAGATTTACATGAAGAAAGAAAGAGATGAGAAGAAGAAAATGGTCCTTATTTTCAATTTCTAACGGCTTAGGCTCTTTGAGTTGGTAATTACCAATGGTTTCTGCGTTAGTAACATAAATTACACTTACCAATAGCTATTTGCGTCAATAATTACCAACAGCTAGACAATTGAAAATTTGGCCCTTAGAAAACAATAATTTTTTAATAGTGTGAGAAGCCTCAAATGGCATCGTTGGCACCATAAAGGTCAACAGCATCCCACAACAACAACACTTGTTAAATTATGTTGTGAGTTTTAGTGGCTGATTGACCACAAATTTTGGGGATTTTGTTGGGTTGGGGCTGATCATGGTGGAAGGATTCGATCATTAGTCAAGAGGACAGAGAGAAGACAACAAAGGTCATACTCAACCTCGTCTTTGGCTAGAGTTTCTACGTCAAAATTCCGTCTTCATGAGGCTTCTATCTTTAGCATGCGAGTGGTTGGCAGCACACGACTAAAAGGCGTAGAAATTGATTCCTTTGATTTGACCTAGAAGAGAACAATTCGGATAGTGATTTGATTCTTAGTGACCTGGAGTTCGAGGGATGATGATGTTTCAATTTGTTTTTTGTTTTTGTTTTTAACTTTTAATTAAAGCTTTGAATTTGTTCACAAGATTGACTTGTATTGATATACAAGTTAGGGGTAAAGTTTATAAGAAAGAAAGATTGGAGAACAAAGTTAAGTATTTTCTCTATTCTCTTTAGAGGGGGTTAGGTGTAGGTTTTTGTAAAATGGGAAACATAAGTGTAAATTTGACCAAACTTCAGGGGATTTTTGGTAATTTTACCTTTCTCTAAAGACGGGGTAAATTGTTATATGTAAAAGTTGGAGGTAAAAGTTTTTATGGAAGAGGGTCAGCGGGGCTAAGTCAGGCATTTTTCCTACTCTATGGTAATGGTCATTAACAAAGTTAATTTTTTAGGGAGTCATTGTAGATTTTTAAAAAATAAGGACAAAACTATAGCTTTGAATAAATCTCAAGGAATTTTTTGTAATTTTCCAATGAGAAAAAACACATGGTGACTCAAGCACATGAGTTAGCAGCCCAAAAAGGATATAAACCATTCCGTTTGGGCTCTATTTTTCACTAGGAACAAAAAATAAAAACAAAAAAAAAAGTGAAAGGTCAAACTAAAAAAAAAAAAATTACAAAAGCCCCTCCCTGAGATTTGGTGAAATCTACATTTTTGTCCCCACTGTTTCAAAGACCTACACCTACCCCAAGGTTAACGTATCTACACTTACCCCTTAAACTTAACTATGTTAATGACCTATTAAAACAAAAAAAAAAAACAGTCATTTGATCCCCTATCCTTCTTATTTTGATAATTTTGGCCCCAAACTTTTGCATCTAATTCCGGTTGTCATCGTGGCCACCTACACCTAACTCTGCTCATCATCATGGCCGAAGAACAAATCATCAGAGGACGAATCAAGGAGAGATGGATAAGTGACAGAGAACAAATCGAGGAGAGATGAAAAACAAATCATCAAGTCAGTGACGGAGAACAAATTGGGGACAGACGGAATCAGAGAACAAATCGGAGCAAGCACGATGGACTCGGAGAGAGGGAATTGCGTCGGAGGCGATGACTGACAACAATGACCGACGACCAAGGAGGACGATTGAGAATCGCATTACCTGGAAATCTCGTCGTCGTTGCCTTGGGGGATATTGAGATCACTGGCACGGAGGAGATCGAGAAGGACGACGAAGGAGTCGGGGTCTAGTAGCCAAGCCCATCGCCACTAAGCCACGATCGCATGCCGCCAAGCCCATCACCGTTTCAATTTTCAAGCCAAATTTCGTTTCCAAGTCCACCCCCGATTGCACGTTGAATTTTGTTTCCAGGTTCATTCTCGATTTGCGCGTTTTGACAATAGTCGAGGGGCGACCGAGGGCCAAATTTCATTTGATTCTTTGTCCTCGTCCAAATCTCATTCAACTCTTTCTCTTCATCCAAATCTCATTCGATTCTTTCCAAATTTCATCTAATCAGTGGCATGGGAAACATTGATTGGTTGATTCAAATGACCAGGGTCATGGGTAGGCCTTGATTTGGGTCCAAAATATCATCTGATTCTTCGTCATCGTCATTGCCGCCTTCATCTCCGTACCATTCGTCTTTGTTGTCTCCATCCTAGTTTATGTTTGTGACTTTGCATCAAATATGGTGGTTATGGTTTTAGACAGAGATGGCGATGAGGAAAGGGACTGAGGCGGAGACAGATAAATGAGGGGTAAAAGTGAAGGTTGAGATGGAGAGTAGGGGTGTTTATCAAACCCACTCAACCTGTGAAATAATATAGACCAAAACAAATCAATCCATTGATTATGTAAGTTTATGCAGGTTATGGATTGGTTTGGATTCTAAAAACCAAAAACCGATGTATATACAGTGTGGTTTGGGTTTTAATTTTGAAACCTGGTAAAATCGGACCGAACCTGTACCTTAATAACTTGATAGAAACTTAAGCCTATTAACCCATCTCCTTTTATAGTCCAAGTCTAAGTTTAGCCCAGTTATATTAAGTCTGGTCCTTCCCTGTTGAGTGTTGGCTATTGCCGCACGATCTGCCCAGCTACCCTTCCATTGTTCCATTCTCAGAATCTCAGCCTCCAGGCCCTGCACGCTTCTGCTACACGCCTCACGTCCATGTCGTACGCCCTTGCCTTTGTTTACTCTGTCTCGGTTTCACGTCTACTCTTTCAGCCTCCACTTTTTCACTCTCGAGTCGTAACCTCTCTCAGCCTGACATCTCCTCTCTCAGTCTTGTGTGGCAAGTCGGCACTTAGAGTTACAGGTCACAGCCTTTCACACTAGCATCACAACCTTATATCTTTTAGGTTTTTGCCTCTCCTCTCTCCCTCCTGTAATGGCTGCAAAGTGGAAGCTTTTCTCAAGGTTCGTCCTATTAAGTAGCCATTTCATGAAAACAATCGATTTTGTTTGGATGTTTTGGGGTATTTGAATTAACTCTTATGGAAACAACTTGAGGTTGCTTCATTTATTTTGATTGATGTTGTTTGATCACTATTTGCTTGATCTGTGTTTTTGACTGGTGTCGCTTAAATATTTTTGAGCTGATCAAATCTAAGTCTAGCACAAGGACTTAACAATGAGCCATGCCACTTGTCTATGCTCTTCCCATTTTCACGCTTATACCCATTCTCAGCTGCAAGACGGAAATAAATAAGTAGAGAAAAAGAGAGCCAATTGGTTAAATAAAATGAATTGAACAAAATTGGGTAAAAATAAACAAATCCATAATACTTATTCTATTATACTAGACTAGTCTATAGGTTTTACCGAGGCAAGTGCAGTGCTTGTGGTATTTTGCAGAGTCCGTGGCTAGAGACTGCTGAGAAAGACCACCCATGCTCACAACTCATGGCACGTTCCCACTTTCTATTGCAAACAAATTGTAGACAACAAACAAATTGGTATGTGATAAGGTTAGTGGCCTAATTAAGCAAAATTAGGTATGTGAAAAGAAATACCCCTAATTGTTTTAATTCACCGTAGTGTTATCATTAAATGTTGCAACTGAGCCTAAGTGCCTATTGTGAAGGATTCATGGAAAATTTGGATTTAAGTGCAAGCTGGTGTCTTGGGTATTTTGTATTTTATAACAATCAGGCTATTGTGTTTGCAATGTTCTAAAGTACGAAATTGTCGATGTTTTATAAAACTATTTAATGTTTAGAACAATGTATTAATATTAAAACAAGTGTTGTGAAGTAGCTTAAATTGTTTTATAGGATAGAAAAGATAAACTAGTCAAACCGAACCGCACCGAACTGCATTTATGCGATTTGGTTTTCAATCAAAGTTTGTGATAAATGGTGCGGTTTGGTTTTATATTATGTAAACCGGTCACATATATGGTGCGGTTTGGGTTTAGGTGAAACTGGTCGAACCCTCACCGCGAACACCCTTAATAGAGACAGGTTAGAAGGTGGAGGCAAAGGTTGGGAGGTTGAGATAGAGGTAGAGCTAGAAAAGTGAAGGCAGCACAAGGTAGAATTTGGTAGAGATTGACAAGAGGAAGAAGGATGGCAAAACTAGAAATAAATGTAAAATAAAGAAAACAATGTGCATGGAGGTCGCATGTTACGGCTGTTCATATGATCATTACATAAATTTGTGGAAAGACATAGAGACTTGATATAACAAAAAAATAAGCTTTCAAGTTTTAGCCATTGTAATTTTCGAACAATATAATGTTCACACATTGTTAAGTGGAGGCTGAAGTAAAAAATGCTACTACTAGAAACATAAGAGAAACAAATTATGGTTACCAATATTTGGTTTTAGAAGACAATAAAAAAAATGACAAAAAAATTAGAGACCAAAAGAACAAATTGAGAGGTTTGGTGACCCGTACATTGCAGTAAATATTTTTTTTATAATAAATTTTAATAATAACAGTGCGATACAAAACACGTTACGTGCTTTGAAATAATAATGAAAGAATAATGAGTAAAGCTCCATTTTAGAAAACAACAATAAAGAAAATCAATAAAAAAAGTTATGATCAAGACAGAAAAAAAAAGGAAAAAATTTAGGCATTAAGGATATAACAATTGACTTAATGAATATAAAAAATGGTTTAACTAAAAAATAACAAATTTTAACAAAAAATAAATAAATTATGGTTACCAATATATTACTTTAGAAGATAGTACATAAAAAACAACAAAAAGAAAAACTTGGGGGCCAAGAGAACAAATAGAAGATTTAATTAAATAGTTATAAAATTTAGGGACTAAAATGTAATACTGGCGTAACTCAGGTCTGAAAAAGAAAAAAAAAGAAAGTTAGGGAATGAAATCTCGTTTTAACAAAAAAAAAGTGGGATAGACAAAAATCAAAAAAATTGCAATATAGGCCCTCAGAAAGCCAAGTGCCTTACGAAATGAGATAAAACTAAAAAAAAGAGCAAATTATACACTAAAAAAAGTCAAAAGCAATAAAAAAAAGCTACTAAACTATGGCCCAAAACTAACTGAGCTCAACCAGCCCAAAACTGAGTTACTATTCATCTAACAGTACCAATGTTCATATTTAGAATATAGTAGTAATGTCTAAAACTCTATGTAAAATGAAATGGTGCTTAAACACAGGAGGGGGGAATATAAAGGAATTGTAGTTGAATTCCCGTTCTTTAATTGAATTCCCATTCTTTAATCTTTTACTTCCAATCTACAATCTAAAATATTCTATAGCCAAAGCAAAGTATTCTTCATAGATGGATGTCAATGTTGTTTATAGATTAAAATTGTGTTATAATTTTTTAATAGTTAATGGACTATTTAAACTATCAGATTTTTTCTTTGTAAATCAAGTTCTTGTGCTTGTCTTGAATTAGAACCAATATGCAATGACTTACAAATATTTTAGACCAATTTGCAACTAAATGAAAATTGGTATCAATTTACAGTAGAAATTATAGGTTTGAGACTAGTAACACTTTTTACCCAAGTGATAGAGATAGAGGTTACCCACAAATGTCATGATTCATCTTGTATTGTCAGGTAAGTTAGTGAAAGCGTAGGGATATGGGCTCCTAACACCTACTTGTCTCAAGTTCGAGCCTTCATTCTCTCTTTCCCCCCCTTAAAAACCTTAAACGTAGGATATAGAGATTCTGAATATAAAAAAAAAAATTGTCAAGGTTCACACACAGAAAAAGGACACACTTTATTAGTTACTTTGACTGAGGGTAGAAACGTAATTATGCCGTAGTGTGCATATGATGTCGGATGCAAGTTAGAAACGCGCAATTCTCTCACTAATCCATCCCTTCGTTCCGCCGCCTCGCTTCCCGTTGTCGTAGTTCATAATAAGGGTTTCGATTCGTAAAGTCGGTTTATTAGGGTTCTGCATAATTCAAAGCAAATTTTGAGTTCTTAGGTTTGAAATTTGTCTCGATTGTTGTTTGTAAGCGCTTATTTTGGGCAACATGCAATCCACTGAGAACTTTGTATTCTTCTGGTTTTTTCAGCTTCGAGAATATCAATTCAACTGTTACCATGGGAGACGGTCAAGCCGAAGCCACGGCGGTGATGAATTTTACGGTCGCAGAGTATAACAATTCTTCGGCCGCTAGTTATGCCGATGCGAGCTCGGATGTTGCTCCTGTTTCTGGTGGCTATGCAGTCGATGCTTCCACCTCGCATTTTGGCGAAGGAAGTGGTTATGGAGGCGATCCTAATAATGTCACTGTTGGAGTGGCCGCGGGTCATAATAATGACGCTGTTGATTCTTCAATTAATGGTAATCTTGCGAATGAAGCGGGGAATGTTACGGAGAACGGAAATGCTTTTGATGGCTCGGCTGCTGGATCTAGTGAGCCGGCATATGTGGATGGTTCTGGTATGGTTTTGATAGTTTGGATAAGATGTTTTCCGCTATTCAATTTTCTGAAATTATTAAATATGGAATTTATAGCTTAGCTCACTGGCAACCAGAAGAAATTGGAGCATGTCCAACCTTAGGGCAAATGCATCATCAATTTGTTGGTGTGTGTGATTGTGGTTGGGACTTGCCTCACCCTATTAGTTTCTTTCTGTTTTTCTAGATGACATAAAGAATATGGGTATTATTTTTATGGAATAAAAGATATTTGACTTCAGGAGCAGATGCTGAATGCTGATTTTGTGGTCTACTCCTAAATTTTGATTGCGTTGTGGTATTCATGTGTACTAAGTTGCCAATTATTTTTGCACTAACACGTTGTTTTATTTTATAAGGTAAATGTCCACATGCTTTATGTTTCCTATATATATATATATATATAATATAGCAGTAAGCCGATAGCAGTTTCATCATATTGTACATTAATCTGCCTCTGTCGCTTTTTGTTTTTTTGTTTTCTTTGGTTGTTGGTTTGGTGGCGGGGCTGTGTAGCACCGGCTATGTCTGGAGAAGAAGAGCGATTATGGAGTATTTTAAGAGCTAATTCTTCGGACTTTAATGCATGGACTGCCTTGATTGAGGAAACAGAAAAGGTGGCTGAGGTATGTAGACAGAAAATGTTGAGGATAACATGATCATAGTATTATTTTTCAAGTCTTCTATTCTGCTCCCTGGTGCCTTTGTTTCTTCTTGATGCCTGCTGGCTATTTAATGTGGAATATTCTGACCAGGAGGAAACCCCAATTCGTTTCGTTTAGATCCATCTCAAGGGAGGCAACTGATGTACTTAGTTGTGTTGCAGTTAAATGAAATAAAGTAGCAAAGGGCACTTCTGCAATTCTACTAAATTATTTTATTCCTAGGGAAACATGATTATAAGTTGGACTAATGACTGTTGGCCATTTATTTGTTACAAGTCTCCAGTCAGGTCATATTGTTAAACCATGGGGGGGGGGGGGGGGGGTGGGGGGTGTTTGTGTCTTGGATTGGATGCTTTACAATCTGAATTGTTTGAAGATGTTGGGCTTCAAGAATGCGGGGAAATGTGTATGATGTAGAGTTGTAGCTAATACGAATTAGAAAAATATGAGTGTGGTAATGCGATTAACTAGATGTTTTTAGGTTTGGCTTTTAGCTGCAAATGTTTACAGAGTACCATGGCTCTGAAAAAAGTAGACCGCTCTTGTTGTCATTATTTTGTTGTTCTCTGCCACATATTGTAGCTTGTTGGTTTTGGTTCCCCTTTGCCTTCTGTTTTCTGTCATCTTCATTTGATTAATTCTTTTATGCCTTACCTGCAGAATGATGTACTGAAGATTCGGAAAGTATATGACGCTTTCTTGGCAGAGTTCCCTCTTTGTTATGGCTACTGGAAGAAGTATGCTGATCATGAAGCACGTATAGGTTCCATGGATAAAGTTGTGGAGGTTTATGAACGAGCAGTTCAGGCAGTAACCTATTCGGTGGACATTTGGTTGCTTTATTGTGTATTTGCTATTGAAACCTATGGTGACCCTGAAACCATTAGAAGGTAATAAATATGATTTCATTCTAATGGCTTTGCTGGTATGGAGAGGTCATCCTGTTAATTTTGGTTTCTAACTTCGTTTAGCATGTGCATCACGGCAATACCTCCATTTTCTATGGAGAAGTGTGACACAAATGCAAGTTAGAGATATTCTTTGTGGTGTTAAGATCCAGATTCAAGGTTACTACGTGTATAGCTGTTGGAATTGTTATAGAATATCAGTCAACTTTTTCTCCTTACAACCCAAATGCCTTGGCCCCTCGAATCCTCAAGTTTTATTGCTTTAGGATAAAAAAAACTTAAGCGGAAACAATATGCAAATCCTGCTGAGAAAGATCTTTCCAGTTATAGACTAAGACGGCCTCTTCATTTTGTCACTCTACACATATTATTGTTTTTACTGTGAAGGTAATGTCATGTGTGGAAATATCTGGATTCCGTAGGAATATTCTATTCTCACGTGGTTCCTCTATCTTCCATTTGTTGACAACTATGCCTTGACAGGCTCACTTATATGAAATTGACCTTACATTCAATTATTTTTTCAGGCTTTTTGAAAGAGGATTAGCATATGTTGGAACTGATTATCTGTCATCCCCCCTATGGGATAAATATATAGAGTATGAATATATGCATCAAGAGTGGGGCTGCCTTGCAGTTATCTATACTAGGATATTAGAGAATCCCATTCAACAACTGGATAAATATTTAGCCAGGTACCCTCTCTTTTTTCCTGCCTTGCAGTCTGTTTAAGAATGTGACTTTTACTGGTACTATATGCCTGCCTTCCCTCCCGCTTAAGCATCTGTGTAAGGGATATTTTGGTATTCGTTTCTTTATTGACATATGTAGATACGCTCCTCTTCCCAAATGTCATTGGTGAAAGGAGCTTATAAACAAGAATACCCTAGATGTGAGTTTGAAGGTAGAAAATGCAGCATGTATGTGTAGTAAGGGTAAACTGCTACACGCTAATGCAAACACAGGCTCATGATTTGATACTAAGAAATATTAGCCCATAGTCATTAGTTGTGTGTTATGTAGTTAAGGCATTGTTTTTAGAGAATCTAGACATTATTTTGTAAGAACATTGCCTTTTTTCCTAAACTTACATCTTTTTATTCTCTTAGTAATAAAAATTTTCTGTAGTATAGTTATGACATTCATGCATCTTGTAAATTCATTTGCCCTGGGTTGCTTATTTCTTCATGGTCATAGGGTGGATTTGTTTGGATCTTTAATGTGAAGAGGCAGATTGTCTTGGAATGAGTCCATCGTCCATGATTCATTTTCTGACTTTCTTTATATAACTCTATGAGCATTTACTGGCAGTTGTTCAAAACTTCTAGAAAATCTTGGAGGGTTTTTTTGTCTTTCTCCATTGAGGGAACCTTTTTCTTAAGTGTTCATTTTTTTTAATTGCAGTCGGATTGTATGTAGTGAGTTGGTAAACATGGTAATTATTTTGCTTAGTATTTATGATATTCATACTTATGCGTATGATAACTGTGTTGCAGTTTTAAAGAGTTAGCTGGGAGTCGGCCCTTGACTGAATTAAGAACTGCTGAGGAATCAGCTGCTGTTGCAGAAGGTGCAGCTTCTGAGGCTGGTGTGCAAACAACAGAGGAAGCTGCACACCCTGATAGTGGAGAAAAATCTCCTAGAACTGTAAGTGCTGGAATAACAGAGGCCGAGGAGTTGAAGAAGTACATCACTATTAGAGAAGAGATGTATCAGAAAGCTAAAGAGTTCGATTCTAAGATCATTGGTTTTGAAACAGCTATTAGGCGCCCCTACTTCCATGTGCGGCCTTTGAGTATCACTGAGCTTGAGAATTGGCATAACTACCTAGATTTTATGGAAAGAGAAGGTGACTTAAATAAGGTACCCAAGTTTTATCTCTCTGTCCTGGAATATGTCTCTGGATTATTTTGTGTTTAGTTGTCTCGTTTTGTTATATATTGACTTACAGTTAAGTAATATCTGCTGCATCATTTGCTTTATTGGCTAATTCGTTGGATGAAGCAACTTATTAAACGGAAATTGAACTGAGACTAAAGCATGGGCCTTCGTTTTGGTTAAAGGCTAAGTACTTCAAACCCTTATTTGTTAATAGAAATTAAGGTTTGTGATGTATTATACCATAATCAGATTTTATTGTTTTTAAAGTTCTAATGTTATGCATGCAGGTGTGTTCTTGTCTGCCTAACCATGTTCTTGTCAGGCAAGGGAGGGTCCCTCCCTTCCTATATGAGGGGCCTCTCTGTCCACTAATGGAGTATTTCTATGCATTTCACCCTTTGTGCTTTGTGTCATACATATGTTTACTTATGTTGGATATTTATCTTTTTCTAATATTATTACATTCCCTGAATTAGGTTGTCAAATTGTATGAAAGATGCCTGATTGCCTGTGCAAATTATCCAGAGTACTGGATAAGATACGTTTTAAGTATGGAAGCCAGTCAAAGTCTGGATCTTGTTGAACATGCCCTTGCTCGCGCAACACAAGTCTTTGTCAAGGTATGAATGGAAGTATAAATAAGATGCTTTAGGAACATCAGGGGTGACCTATGGCTTGTGGACCATTTCTTTGGAAAGGCTAATTTCTTGGTTCAAGGGTGTTAACAGCTGATCTTCATCTTAGTCGTCATTTTGGTGTGACTAGTTTATTTTTTCCGGGACAGAGATAAACTCCATTTTGGTGGCCAATCATCATCTAATGATAACTTGTTGCATTTATTTATGGCAATATTTTTCAGAGACGACCAGAGATCCATCTATTTGCTTCTAGATTGAAGGAACAAAATGGGGATGTTGCTGGTGCTCGAGCTGCATATCAGCTTGTGCACACTGAAATCTCACCCGGTCTTCTTGAAGCAATTGTGAAGCATGCAAATATGGAACACCGTTTGGTAAGAAATCTAGCTGGCCCATAAGACTTTTTTTTTTTCTAATGTAGTAAATTCATTGTTTACATTGGTTGTGCAGGGTAATCTTGATGATGCTTATTCCCTGTATGAGCAAGCCATTGCAATTGAGAAAGGGAAGGAGCAATCACAAATACTGCCTATGTTGTATGCTCAATATTCTCGTTTTATGTATTTGGTGAGTTGGCATTTATTTCCTGTGAACAAAAGCTTCTAATGCTGTGTTTTATGCTAACTAGCTAAAAAGATTTTTGTTTTTGTTCTGATATGTCAATGCATGTTTTTTATTTGGATAAAAATGTGGTTAAGTGAACCGCTTCTGGTGTCCAGTTTTGTGTATTTAATAGGTGAAACTTCTCTGACTACAACCCTATTACATTTGTTTGTTTCTTTTTCCTTCTTTCTAATTTTCCCTGTTATTAAGTGTTTTTATTGGCTTGGCAGCTTCTTGAATTTTTATGAGTTTTGTGTGCCTTCTGATTCTGCAAATAGGTCTCTGGGAATGCAGAGAAGGCACGAGAGATCCTAAGGGGAGCACTTGAGCATATTCAGCTTTCGAAACCATTCCTTGAGGTTCTCTCCCCTCCGTTATCCCCCACCCTTTCTCTGCATCCTTTTATTCATGAACACATACGTATATGCAGTATGTCTGCACATACAGGTCAAGCAGTTTGTTTTTTGCCTCATCATGCTCTGCTGCATGATCATCATGTACTTGCTATTAAAATCCCTTTTGCTTTCATCTTATTTGCAGGCTTTAATACATTTCGAGACACTTGTACCTACAAAACAAATTGACTATTTGGACTCACTGGTTCATAAGTTTGTTACATCAAACTCTGATAGTTCAATAACCACTATCGCTGACCGGGAGGATTTGTCTAGCATCTTTTTGGAGGTATGCATTTATGCTTCTCTATTCAGAAGAAAATATTCTTGTCCCAAAGCAATGTGTTTGAATCAATCTAAGTTGATCACAAAATATTGTCAATCTGTGACAGCAATTAAAGATTCTATTGATTCAGTTTGTTGATGCACTTGTCATGGTGAAACGCTAAGCCATTTTGGACGATGGAGGTGATACGTATTATATTCTTGCATATGTTGGATCAATCGTCGGTGCACCAAACCCTGTGTTGGTGGCCTCTGTAGGATAATATGGTCCTGTGTTGCATGCTCTTACTCTTTGGGTCAACTGGAACTCAACGTTACCGAGTTTGAATTGGTTGAGACTTTAGATTATTCATCTTTCTAATTTCTTTGGCACTTTCTTTCCTCAATATTTTCCTTCTTCCAAAATAAAATGCGTTTGGAGAATCTTACTTTTCTCTTTGACTTTTCAGTTTTTGGGTCTTTTTGGAGACTTGGAAAGTATTAGAAGAGCAGAAGATAGGCATGCTAAACTGTTTTTGCCTCACAAGCCCTTCTCAGAATCAAGAAAAAGACATGCAGAAGACTTTCTGGCTTCGGACAGAGCAAAGTTGGCAAAATCTTTTTCTGCTGCCCCGTCACCTGGTGCATCTTTGATGGGAGCTTACCCAAATACTCAGAACCAGTGGCCTGCTGGTTATGGTGCACAGACCCAAGCTTGGCCACCAATTACTCAGGCACAGGCACAGCAATGGGCACCTGGTTATGCCCAACAGGTATGCTATCCCTGAAAAAGAAAGAAGTATTGACTAATGGAACTGTGATACTAGTTAGTGAGAGACCAAATCTACTTGACACCAATTATGTTTTTTTAAAAGGATCAACTTTTGGCAGCTAATAACTTTTGTTGTTTTTCGGCCAAGTGAGTTTCTTGTTGGGATCACCATTTAACTGGTACCTAAACTCTGAAGCCTGAAGCTGATGTTGATCACATTTTCCTTGCTCTTGCTTTTAGCTTCTCATAGTTATATGGCTTCTTTTCACGTTGATCTCATTTCATTTTCCATCATTTTCATTGGTGATTTGTGAGTTTGGATTGCCCTTTTGAGAGAAGCTCCAATTAGTATAATATGAATAGTAGCACGTATTTTGAAGCTTTTAATAGTCTCTTTATTGCAAGGAACTGGTTGTACAAGGATTTTTGTGTTTGCCAGCTTTATCTTGTTGTGTGTGATATTCCCCTCATTAACTGCATGCACATTATCTTTCTCTATTGGTAGGCTGGGTATGGTGCATATAGCGCCTATAGTAGCAGCTACGCTACCCCACAAATCCCTGTCTCCATTCCACAAAGTACTGCATATGCTGCTTATCCCTCTACATATCCTGTTCAGGTATGAAGATTTCTGTTTGACATTATTGCCATCTGTGATTGTGTCTGAAAGGTATCAGGACTTGGGTCAATGTATTATGTTCTGAATCACTTAATGGATCTGTTAACGTATTCTTTTTTGGGCTATTATGAGAACTAGGAACCAGATTTTAGAATATACAAGAAAAAGAAAAGAAAAATAAGTAAATTACTGATTTGCTGTCCAAAATGGAATTTGGTGCAGAGTTATGCACAACCAACTGCAGCAACAACATTGACTCCGGTGCAGCAACCTGCAGCTGTTCCTCAGAACTATTATGGCAATTACTACTGAGTGGGTGGAAGTTTACTGATTAGGCTTCCCCTTTGCTTTCCCCACAATTTTCTGTCAACTGAGATGCAGCTATTCTCTCTCTCTTTTGTTTTCTTTGGGGGGGGGGGGGCGGGGGGCGGGTGGCGGGGGCTTGCTTGTATCTATGGCTGATGTGCAATAGATTCTAGCATGGGCAGCCAACTGGTTTCAGTTTCAGGTAGACTGCTATCTAGGAAACAACCGAAGAGGTAGATGTTGGGGAAGGTAGACTGTTATATGAGTAGCTGTTGGCATGCCATTTGATATATCTTGTTTAAAATTGTAAAGTAGTGCCTTTTTTTCATTAACTTGCCCCTTGCGTGCTTGTTCGATGGTTGGGCTGATTTTAACTGAAATCATCAAACTTCGTTTCAGGTTCACTCATACTCGACTGCACTCCTAACAATCCAAAGAATTGCAATTGCAATGTAGTCTTTTTTTTCGAAAAAAAAAAAAAAAACAAAGAGAAAACACCTCCTCAATGTCGTTTGTTTGTGGTGCAGAGCGATGAAGGTTGGAAGTTTGTTCTTTTACATTAGGGTAAATTATTCCGTTGCTTTGAGTTCTATTTATTCCATTTAAATGCCCAAATCATTTTCGTTACGTGTGATTCGCGTCTTGATCTGTTGCCCAAAGTAGAAAGCAATCTGCGGAGTATAACACAAGCATGTTGGAACACATGGTATATGTATATAAAAATGTCTTTGTACGTTCTCGTGGAAAGATTTTTAGGAGTGTTAACCAAAACGAAAGATTTCCCTTCGGAGCAAATTATTGGTACAAAGAAACATGAATGTAACAAAATCAAGCAAACTGATTTTCAGTTTGAATGTAGCAAATGGACCACCGGTCTTATAATGGTTTTATCATGTGTCCCTATCTTCAAAACGAAAGCCAAAATTGCGGTCAACTTTTATGCAGGGCAACGCTGGAATGTTAACCGAGAGCTTTGGATGAGTCAAGCGCTTGCCATCACTCCATAGGCTGCTGCTTGTTGGGCCATCAGACCAAACTCCAATGATACACTCCTTTCATCCTCGTCTTCCTCTTCCTCTACCTCCCACAGAAAGCTTGCGTAGGCTGCATAAACGTGGCTGCCAAATATATGATCAATTTGTTAGATTCTGCCATTTCCACTGTTAGAGCACAAACTCTTTAGAGTAAATATGCTCATAACAAGCCACGATGAGATTATATATATGTTACTGAAGATATTAGTGTATCTAGATGTGTTGAATATCTGAAGTAACGAGACGCATGTACCTGTCATGAGGGGATGCTTGAACAGCTCGTTCAAGGTAGCTTGAAGCTCTAGTTTTGTCATGGTATAGTTGCCATAACAGACTCCCGTACCGCGCAAGAAGTTCACCATCTAGAGGATCAGCTAATATAGCACGAGCATAGTGCTCCTTCGCCCTAGCAAAGTTCTTGGACTCATACAGAAACTGTGCATAGTTCCTCAGAAGCAGAGCATTGCAAGGATCATTTTCCACCATCCTCCTGTAGTGCTCCTCTGCTCCGCAGCTGTCTCCACTGCCGTGAGCCTGGTCAAAGTAACCATCACCCACTTCCAACACCATAGCCACCGCCAAGGCCAAGCCCTATTGCGAGAAATAGATCTTGATAACCACCCATGTCAAGGTGCAAGCCTCCTCTACCCCCACCAAAAGTTGCGACTTCATGCACGTTATTTCTGACAACCATTTGATCGTCAGTAACTCTGAACTCAAAGCTATCGTTCTTGGGAATTGGTCTTTCGACATTTCCTCTGGCATTGATTGAAAAATGGTCATTTGTTCCCATCTCTGAGTTAGATTCATCGTCTTCGTTGGTGAACGAAAAAGACCGTGTGCTCTGGGACCTCGTGTGCCTGGCCTGGAGCTTCCTGGGCTTTCCCGGACCGCTGCAGAATTCTTCGTTGCAAGAATCAGCAATCTCAAGTCTTTTCATGAGGTTTCCTTCGGACTGAACACGACGGAAGCCGTTGTGTTCCAAGAATCGAGCGACAGGGGACGCGTTGTGAGATACATTTGCACGGTTGGGGGAGTCCGGAGACATGTGAACTGAGAGCTTCTTGTGAGAAAAAGGGGCGGCACCGGCACCTGCAGGGTGGTGCTTGCGGATATTGGTTGCTGCTTCATGGTGATGATTGCTGTTGTGGTGGGCACTGTTGGAGAGGGAAGACTTGATGGATCCGAGGATTGGGTTTTAGAGCTTCTCAGCAGCATCTTTGATTCTTCTGTTGTGATTGTCAGATTTCTCAAAGTCCTGTGAGCAAAAAGGAGAAGCTGATGGTGAAACAATATAATCAAACCAGTCATCAGGTATTAATTTGCATTTATTTTTTATTTTTTGGATTGTCAATATAAGAAAATTCATTAAAACAAAGGAAAAATACAAAAGATCAACAATGAGAAGTTAATCAAAAGACACCCAGATAACATCCACTGCCCCAGACACATCTATCATCTCAAACACCCGTACCCAAACCCAGCCCACATTAGCCAAAAACAAATATCCAGACAACACCAAAATCCCAAAAACAGCCAGCAACTCAAAAACCAGATACTGATTCTTCATCTGGATGGCATCGATGTTACTGGATTATGTCTATTAACTCCTTTGGCCGGCCATATTTGAAATGATCAGTCCTATCTTCTTTAAAATTATCCTCCTTAGTGCTTTCCTCTGATCGTAATTGGTACTACTCTCGAGTCTTTTTTTGGTACAGCATGTCTAATCTACGTTGATCCCTTTAATGGCTCTCTTATCTTATATTAATTTTCATTTCGATTTTCATCACAGGAAAAGCTTAGCTGAATACAATTAATTTATCAAAATCCAGCGTTAATGAGTAGCTTCAAGAGTAGGATCACATTTAAGCAATTGCGAGAGCTGTTCTCGCCATTCACAAATTGTTCTATTTTGTAGTATTGATCACAGACGTTGTTACTAATGTAATGTTTGACATGGCATGGCAAAGGGCACTTGAGAGAGAGAGCAGTACCCTTTTGAAGTTGAGAAGAATTCAAGGATCGTCAGAGAAGCCGCCCCCCACGCAGGGAAAGGGAAATTGGAACTTAAATATTGATGGCCAGATCGAAATTGATGGCTCAGCTTTAAAAAGGTATGTAAACTTTCAAAAAAAATAAAAAAAAACAAGTAGGTAAATTTGTTGGAAGAATTTGGGACTTTTTGTCCTCAAAATTTTGTTTCCTTCCCTCACACCAGAAACTATTGATTACTTTATTTGTGTGGTCAAGAGACATTTGACAAACCGAATTTCATTTTGGACGAGAAACAACCAAGCCACTGATTCTCTATCCAAAAAACCAGAAAGGAAAAAGGTTATTTCTTTATTACATTACATATCTTTTTTTTGGGGGCTAAATAATGCATGTCACTAAAGAAAAATATATAACTACAAATGTTGAGGGCAGAAACAAGCAGCAGTAGGAACTAGGAACTGACATCCTAACTAGCCCTGGGCAGGGGATGCCCATACAATCAGTCAAAATGCAAATTTTAGCAAAATCTGGAAATTGCCAGAAACATATGGTGCCTTCTGATCCAGCTCTGTAGCCTTCCCTGCAAAACTACTGCAGCAGCGTTTCCTTCCCTAAATGTAAGCCGCACTTGAAATACTTGACCGGCCTCCCTGAGCGACATGCAACGCAACATGAATGATATTAGTTGAATTGTAGTGCATTAGATGACTGAAGTAGCAGGATTGCCACCTTTGAGTGCATCTCAATGTGTTTAAGTCGTATGCAAGTTTCAGTCCTTCCAATGAGGCCCAAAGTTCAGCCTTAAGACTGTTAGCATTACCAACATTCCTCATGAAGGTGACAATGAACTCCCCTCTTTCATTCCTAATGATACCTCCCATCCCTGACCTCCCTTCAGGCTTTATGTGTGAGTCATCAATGTTCAGTTCAAAGATCCCGAGGGGGTGGGGGGACCAACCAATATTAACAGTAGTAAAATGCAGGATAGGATGCTTAGAAGCTCTTACACAATATAGTATTGAAAGACTTTCTTCTTGATGATGGCTAGAAGTTTATCTGTGGAGCAGTTAATGTTCTAAAAAACTTTTCCATTTTCAGCATGCCAAAGCTCCCAAAAGCAAAAAGGGATAAGCATGTTGTAAGGAATATTAGCAATATTAGAGGTATTGACATTAGTACAACCACCATTGATAAGATTCATAGAAATCAAAATGAGATTGCCAAGTAATATGAAAATGATAAAAAATAGCTTTATTGACAGAGCAAGAAAAGAGAATATGTGTTTTGTCCTTATCATCCCTACCACACCTTTTATAGGTGAGGTTAATAGTCATTCCCCTTGTAGCTAGTTGAGTATTGGATAAGGCTTTTTTTATGAATTACAGTCCACAAGAAGTGTTGGATTTAAGGAGTGTGAACTTTCGAAATCGAACTCCAAGAATCCACAGAAGTTTCAATACGAGTGTTTTTTATGTAATTATTAGTAGACTTCGTGGATAAATTGCTATCGTTACTATAGTTCCAACCATCCCTATCCATACATCCCCAAAAATGGGAATGACCATGATTTGTTTTTCTATATTCTTGGGCAGTGAAAAGGAAATTTTATCCTTGAGCCACATATTTCCAAAATACATATCACCAATTTTTAGGTTCTGATAATACTAAGTTGAAGGACCAAGGGGGTGCTTAAACCATTAAAGACAAATCTTTTGGTGCCATTACTGATGTCTATTTTTTTTTATTTCTTTCCAGGCATGGGATGAAGAATTAGCACTATTGGCTCATTCATATTTCTTAACGAGGGCATGGGAAGAAAGATTGGCATTGTTGTGCTTAACTTTCCATGCTAGTCTTAGCATATGAACTTTATTGAGGCAATGAGCCTGTCTTATTCCAAGGCCCCCTCTTTTCTTGGCAAGGATGATGGTCTCTCTCTTGATGGAATGGATTTTTTTTTCTTTAGAGAGGAACACAAAAAAAGTCTTTTTAGATCTTATCAATATTATTCAAGGTTTTGGTGAGCAAGCGGCCAAGTTGCATTTAGTAGTTATCCATGGTGGCTAGGGTAGTTTGGGTAAGAATACCTCGATCTGTCAGGGATAAACAATGACCTTTCTAGCCAACCAACTTTCTACTCATTTATTTAAGAATGAAATGGCAATGGCAGTTAGAATGTCTCCATTTTTTAGAGATAAAGGAAAACCTAAGTATTTCCCAAGGCTATCAAACTCCTTAGCTCCCATAATTCCAGAGCAAATCTCTCTTGATTACTAGTTGGTGTTTTTGCTAAAAAGAATTTTGGACTTACCTAGGTTATGGTCTCTTTTGAGAAAGAACAAAAGGTTTCTAAAGTGTCTTGAATAATAAGACAGTTTTTTTCATTGGCCTCACAAATAAAAAAGGAGGTCATCAACAAGTAGGTGAAGGCAATACCATTCTTTCCCATTTTAAACCTTTTCTAGAGCCCATTTCCCTGCTTGAAGTTAATTATCCTAAAAAGGATTCTAGACAGAGGATGAACAAATAGGGGAAGAGTGGATCACCTTGCCTTATCCATCTTGAAAGGAAAAAACTTATCAATTATAGAACCAATAATAAGAATAGAGAGGTTAGTAGTGTTCACATAGTTCATTATAATGGTTTTTAGCTCATTAGGAAAATTGAAATAGCTCAAGGGGTTTATGATAAAATTTCACTTTATTTTATCATAAGCCTTCTCAAGGTTAATTTTTAAAACAAAGTAGCATTTCCTACCTTTTTTTTGCTATAAAAATAGTGCAAGATGTCTTAAATTATCAGGGCATTATTAGCAGTGCATCTCCCAGGGACAAAGATTGCTTGGATAGAGTTAATAACAATTTTGACAGAAGGTCTGATCCTATTACCAATGATTTTGGAGATAACTTTGTAGTTGGTGTTATAGAGACCAATTGGTCTAAAATTGGTGATGGTCTCAGGCTGGGGAATTTTGGGGATTAGGGTGATTAGGGTTTGATTTTAGCCCTTAGGAATCTCCTGGCTTTGGAAAGACTTTTGGATGTCCCTAACCATAATGTCACTAATAGTGTCCCAAAACCATAATGTCACTAATAAAGTCACAAACCATTTGGAAATCATGTGGGTGGATGAGTAGGTTAGGTAACATCTGAAACTATAATATTGGGTCTTGCCGGAAATCTTAAGTCTGTAGGATTGGTTGATGTTTGGGTGGCAGGCGTAGATAATCTTTTAGCCAATGTTCGTTGTGAAATATTTCCTTTTTACTCAGAAGCAATCAAAATAAAATTAATTAGTATCACTATACAAGGTCACATTTGCTGCGTAGTGTGTAAGATGAATTGCAAATCTAGAGACTACATTGCAAGAATAAGAAATAAACTGAGAACTAAGATGAGAGATATCTAATAGGATAGAAGCAGTCGTGCCAGAGATTAGAGTAGTGCCAATGAATAGAAAAAAATCATTAGTGCAATCGATTAAAATAGTAATACTCCTCTTATTGGAGCATGAGGCCCATGACAAAGCTTCATAAATAACATGGAGTTCAAACATTAAAAAGATGAAACTCAAAGAGCTTGTACCTTAATTACCAATTCAGTCTAACTTATTCGAGAAAGAACTACAACCTCAAACCAATATTTGTTGATGGTAGTCTCCATGTGGCATCCACTAAAATAATTGTATGATCCTAATATTATGGATTTTTGCCCCATGTCTTGGCCAACATCCTTGGATTGTGGGCCTTCAATTTTATTCGATCAGCCTTCATAGTGTAGCTTCGTTGATAAGGTCCATTTCTTGATCTCAAAGAAACAAGACAGATGAAGGATCTGTGGTTAAGCCATTAAAGATCACAACATTTCTAGATGTCCAAATGCTTTATGCAGTTTTAACAACACCTATAAAGATAGAAGCCCACTGTCTCCAAGGCCTCTTCATCTCAGTTATCCCCAGGACCCATGAAAGAATAGAATCATCATGCTTAGGTGTAGGCACCATGGGCATGTGCTTCCACATAAAAATAAATAAATAAATATAAGGCAGTGAAAGAGAAGATGTTCCACATCTTCCTCATAAAAAGGCTACAATGAGATCATTTTTTATCATTAGTACATCCCTGCTTGCCAAGTTTTCTCTTGTGGAAAGCATGTTTGCACAAGCATTCTATATGTACACTTTGAATTTTTCTAGTATATTAACAACCCAAATAAATTTGAAGAGTTTAGTCATCTTATTTGGACAATTATGAGGCTTAAACTTTGGGTTTAATGAAGGATTCAATTTAACCACATAACCCTACTTTGAGTGGAATTGCCCATATCAGGATCCATCCCACAATAATTTATCTTGGAGAGAACCAGTTTGAGTGATAGGAATGGATCAAATGCATTGAGCAACGTTAGTCAGAAATAAAGATTAAATAAGGGAAAAATTCTAATTCCCACCTCTAGGTACAATTAGATCTTTTATTTATTGATACTGCATAGGTAACTCAGTAGAAAAAGACTCAGCAAGATGAACAAGATTATAATTGGGGATCCAGTTATCCGTCTAGATATTTATATCTTCCCCCAAGCCAACTTGCCATCAAATATATGGGAGAAGCAGCTCTTAACCATAATATAAGTCCTTCCAAGTGTGAGTAGGTTTAGCAACTTATAAGCTTCCCATAGAGAGCTTCCACTTTTATATTTAACTGAAAGAACTTTGTAGACTGGAGAATCAAAGGAATTAGCAATATGCCAAAAGAAGTTGGCCAACAAAACTTGATTGAACAGTCTCATGTCCTTGATTCCAAACCCACCTAAACCTTTGAGCAAAGACTAAGTAAAATCACTATAACAATGAATGCCCTTTTTTTCAAGAGACCATTCCACCAAAATTTCACCAAAGCCTTCAAAATTTTGTCCGAAAAAGTTACTGGGATTTTGAGCACTGACATCAAGTATATAGGCAATAATGATACTAAAGATTAGGTTAAAGTCAATCGCCCTACTAGGTTAAGACGTTGCCACTTCCATGAGGGTAGTTGAGATTGAATTTGATTCAATAAAAAATTGAATAAGCTAGTTTTTTAGCAGTCCAAATTGAAAGAAATGCCCAAATACTTTAGAGCTCTTCTATTGCACTGGAATGTGAGGATCTTCTTAAAGATGTGAGAAATTTTGGAAGGAATGTTTTTGCTAAAAACACTATAACTTTTGAAATATAACCATCCATCTCGAGACTTTATGATATATGCCTAAAGCTTCTTTTAAAGTCTTAACGACTTTAAGAGATGGTCTAAAAAAAGAAGGCAATCATTTGGAAAGAATAAATGATTGGTACTTGGACCTGGCCAACTAGCTTTGATCTTAAGAAGTAATTTGGTGGTATGAAAGTGGTTTGAATATGAAGAAAATGCTTCCGCACATAAAATAAATAGAGAAGGTGATAATGGGTCTTCTTGGCGTATTCCCACTAAAAGTGTAAACCAATTGGTTCTAATGTCCATTAAGGATTAGAACCAACCGGTTTCCACACTTTTGCCAACTTTTTGTCCACTAACCAATAGTTCATTGATAAATCTAGGATGATCAGCAACAGTAGCAATGGGTGGTTGAGGAAGCCATTGTGGAACTTCAATAATGGATTATGGGGTAAGACTTTGTAGAGTTCCAAGATTTTATTAATGGTTTCCTCTTCCACTAACATCTTTACCTTTGCGATTGCTTGCTTTGATCTTGAAAATGTTTGGTTCACCAGTCTCAACTTCAATAAAAAAGGTGAAAGTATTGCAAACATAGGTTAAATATGTTGGTGGAGGTTAGTTCACTAGCCGGCCCATAACTAGACCTTTAGTGTATTTGGTCAAAATTGAGCCTTTAGGCCTAGAACTCGAAGTGGGTTGTTTCCTTTTGTTGGGCATATTACCCATATGCTTTATTATATTCTAAACATTCTACAAGTTATTGTTACCATTGGGAGACTGCTTCTCTGCCTGAATTCTGCCTAACATGATTGATTTGACATCGAAAGAACTAGCTCATTGGCAGTATTCATTTTTTGAATGTTCATTGTCTGAATCTAGAGGTGTTCATTGGGCTGACTTAGCCTGGGATCGGTTGAGTCTAGGCCTAGGTCTAAAGGGCCCGGGTATAGGTGTGCCGTGCCTGGGTTGGGCCTAACCCGGGCCTAGGGCAGGCTTAAGCTAGTTTTTTTATTTTTTTGAAAAATAATTTTTTAAAAATTTTTTTTTTTAAAAAAATTATTTTCACGCAAATTATTAAGAAGATGAAGAAATTTGAAAGTAATTAAGAAAAGATTAAGAAAATACTAAGGAAAGATTAATAAAATAGTAAGAAAAAAAGCTTGAGAGCTTGAAGAAATTGAGATAATGTATTAAAGGAGGAGATGAGAACTTGAGATGGTGTGAAGAAATGATGGAAATAACTTGTCTATGTATAGGGGAGGGTTTTTTTTAATTAAAAAACCCTCATAATGTAGTTGTTTAGGGAGGGGGCAGCAAAGTAATTTTTTAGGCCAAAAATATAATGCAAGCCGTTGGAAGTGTAATTAACCCCTTTTTAAATTCAAATACACTGAGTCATTGAAGCTAACTGTTAGAACAAGGTCGTGCTGTGCCGGTCTCCTAGTCTGGGTCTTATGCGTGCTTGGCCCAATGGCGAGTTGAGCCATGCCAAGCCAACTTCCAACCTTCTCTTCCCATAGGCTCATAACCGCCCCTCCTTCATCCGTGCCTTACCTAGGCCCATTCCAAGCCGAGCTTTGACCTGTCTCGAGCTAGGCAAGGCCCAACCCGCCCCGGTGAGCACCTCTATCTGAATCTGATGCACTAAATTGTTGCCTACATCCAAGCTAGTAGCCAGTTTTAAAGTCTTCAAAAAAAGGGGTTAGAGCATGTTTATCCGCTGGGTGAGTTGTTTTTTTGTCTATCACTACTTCATCCACTTTTTAGACATAGTGTGTGCCTTTATGATTGACATGGCCGCAATTATAGCACAACTCAGTGACTCATTCATAAAAAGCATGATACATTTCCCTGTTTATTCTAATTTTGGCCTTCAAAGCTTATTCAAGTCCACCTTAATGCAAAAATTTATCACATATTTTGGGTATATCCATCACTTGCTTTATACTCAATTTTATACATATATGTTATTTAATTTATATATATCTCAAATGTTAGTGGGAAGCAAGATTTGATGTGCTCACACTTTTTTTAATGGAAGATTGTACCCATACATATTATTGAATATATTGATAACATATATGTCATCTCATTTGTACATATGTCACACATTTACAAATTTCTCATTTTCTTTGTACATCAAGTTTGTACACTTCTAATATTTGATTTGTACATGTCTCTAATGTTGGAAAGATACTTGATGTGTTTACACTTATTTTATGCTATGAAGAATAATATTGGAATATAAATATATATAGACATAAGGGGTAAGGAGTATATTTGACTCACCTATGTCCTAAGGGCAAAGTGCAGGTTTTTGAAAATAAAATAGGCAAGTGTAAGTTAGGCTAAACCTCATAGGTTGTAATTCTAGAAAAAAAATGGTTCAAAATAAGATCAGGGTAGTAAGTTGCACCAGAAGCAAGTTGGGTTGGGTGCTTGCAGCACTAGCAGTAGTTGACAACAGGGAGATGGCCATTGTAGAGGCAGGAGATAGAGAGAAGTTGGGGATGAAGCCTTTGATGCTAGATGCTAAAATATAGGGTTTCAAAAAGTGAATCAAGAATTCGGGTGTTGAAAACGTGTTTTCTCTCTATTTTTTTTAATGGTTAGCAAACTAACTTGCATTAGGTTGAAGGGCCAAAATGTCCTATTATCCAAAGTTTGGGAAATGAGTTGCTACGAGTCATAGTTCAAAGATGAAAATGAAGTAAAAGTAATTTATACCTTTAGAATAATATAGAATAGTTTACCTATAATTGGGGTAAGAGTTAGACAAAATATAGAATAGAAAAAGAAGCAAAAAAATATAGAATAGAAATATAAAAAACAATTGTTAGATTCACTATAGTTGAATGGAGTCTAACCAGGCTTGAATCCATATTCTCAGGCAAGATCATACAAGCAGTTGTTTCTCAAACTCATAGGAGCTTTAATAGGAAGGATTGGCTAATTTGGGACTATAATAGTGATGTTGTGTATACTACAAAAAAAGGTTATGCATGGTTAACTTCCTCTTATAACCTTTTGGCTGCCCATCATGTTTTGGGCTCACCTTTGCAGGAGCTGCTCAAACGATTATAGGCCACTAACATTCCAAGGAAATTTAAGGTATTTGTTTGGAAGTGCATCCATAACATGCTCCGTTCTAAGGTTGAATTAATGAAGAAAGGTGTCGTAAGTGTTCCAATCTACTTGTGGTGTAATAATGCCGAAGAAGATTATGAACATCCTTCTCTATTCTGTCTCAAATCTAGCCAGGTGTGGAACCTCATGGGGTTAAGGCATTTGCAGAATTTGAGTGGAGCTTTTTATGTTTGGATTTGTCAAGTAACGCAATTTGTAAATAGGAGGCATGCAGATACTTCTCTTAGTGTGATTACTTTTCTCTGAAGTATTTGACTCATTCGAAATGAGGTAGTCTTTTGAGGCATTGCTGGCAGGGTTCATCACATTCTATCAAGGGTTAAAGGGTTAATGTAGAATTTTGGGTTAGCTAATGATCTTAAAGCAAGTACTCTCAAACTTGGCTATTGAGTTCTTCTTTATGCCTACTCACATGGGGAAACTTTATTTCTCATTCATCTGCTGTTATCTTCTATATCGATAGTGCCTAAAATCCAACAATATTGTGGGGGCTAAGGCTTGGGTAGCTAAGTTTGCTCATCTAGGTTCCCCTACATCATATAGGCGGTTTATCAAGAATTTCTCTTCCCCTTTATATACGAAATTGTGACCTATGCTGGAGGCTATCATCTATGCTAGTTACCAACATATGACACATCATTATTTTAACCAACGGTGCTCAAGGATTGGCTCATAATTATTTTGGGCAAATTTTTTCCCGACAGTTAAAAGATTGGTTGTTAATTATGCTCATAGGTTAGCTACTTACATGCTTTGATCCTACCTAAATATTCACTTGTGGTTTCTTTTCTTTTTTTTATTTAATTAAAAAAAGACAATGGTCATGTGTTAGGATTACTAGTTCCTCATCGTCTCATGTGTTTGGATTAATAGTTCCTCATCTTCTCACTTTTTTTTTTTTACTTCTTGAAGACTTTGCATTTAGCCTTAAGCAACAAAGTGTTTCTTTATTGCTTTTGGTAAAAAACAAAAAAAAAAAAATAGAAAAGAAAGAAAGGAAAAGAAAAAAACAATGATCTTTTCTATTTTTGAAAATGTGAGAACATTCTTAGTATTCTTTCATGCACTCAAATCATATGGTAACTTATTTGCATAAATAGTGATAGCAAGTAATTTATCATCTAGCTTAAGTGATATCTAAACTTTGCAAAATTGTCCGGTGAAAATCATTATCATCGTATTATTATAGGAATGAATGATTATATTTTTTGCACTTTCAATTAATATTAAGTTATTATCTGTTCATTATTTTGTTAACTAATATAGGGTACCTAATAGTAGGGGGAAAAAAAATAATCTACATGCTTGTTGGTGTTGGTCCGGGTCCAAGTATCCGGGACTGTTCTGAAACAAAAAACGAAAAGTAGATCCTAAGGGTCCGACCTGCGTTGATTTTCCGCTTGCCGACAGCCAGAAACGAGAGGAACAAACAAAACAGTAAAGCAGACTATTTCCGATGGAAAAGAAGCCACGGCTAAATACATTCGATCCGAAATACATTGGGAATATTTCGACCCGCGATTCTCAAATTTGCAGAGCTTCTGATAAAAGCTTTTGAGGGTCTTCCAAAGAGCGGGTTTGTGGGAGATGTTTTGGTGCAGATGGTTTTGCAGGAACGCAGTGCCCCAGCCGGTTCCTTCACAGCCTCCAGAGCCCCAACCGTTCTCGCTCCCAGCCCCTCTTCCCCAGTGGCCCGAAGGTAGAACATTTAACTCTTACCATGTGTCTTATTGATCATTTGCAATTATTGTTTGAAAAAGATATCATTTTGATTCATACTATATGTTACTGGGATTGTGTCTTTGTTAAAATGCTTCTAATTTTCATGGTTGCTTGACGGCTTCTTTCCTTTAATGGCTTGAAGTGAACAAGAACGATGTTTATTAATTTTTTAAGTTCGTATCTTGAGTTTGAAGCGCTGGGTGCTACTATGTTAGCTAAGCAATGTCATTTTGCTTCAATATTAATTTATGTGGGCAATTGCAAAATCCTAATGAATGTTCGGTTTTGTGATCGTATGTGTTAGTCTTAGCATCTCGCAATAAGCAGCATTGTAACTTTATCTTTTCCACGGATCTATAGCGTAGAATACGGCATTTAGTAATAGTTAATTGACTTCATAAACTACATGACACCGACTCTAGTTAGCGGAGATTAAGGTGGAACATGATGATCATGATGATGACGACGACGATGACAATGATCTGTTTGGGTTAATGTCTTGACTAGTTAAGTTAGCACTGGTTCTATTTTATCTTGTGATTCTGTTGGTTGTGAAGTGAATTGTTGCGACTTGAAAATAATGCTGTAATGTTTCTATTCTGTCCAATATTACGGCGGTGACTGTTAAAATGTGACCTGGGTTGCATTTTACCTCCTTAGGTCAAGGATTTGCTTGTGGAAAGGTAAATCTTGGAGGCTTGGAAGTCATTAGAATCTCAAATTTTGCATTCATATGGAGCTTCAGTTTACCTCAGGGCAAGACCAGAAGCATTATATTTTACAAACCAGTTGGTATACCCGATGGATTTTATAGCCTTGGTCACTATTGTCAATTCAATGATCAGCCTTTAAGAGGGTTTGTCCTTGCTGCTCGGGATGTGACTTCTACTGGATCAGGCACTGATGATGCCCCGGCCCTTGAGAAGCCCGTTGATTACACTGTAATTTGGAGTTCAAATGAGGGGTGCAAGCAACATAACGAGGGCCGTGGTTTCTTCTGGTTCCCTCAGCCTCCTGAAGGTTACAAGTCCATGGGATTTTTGGTTACCAACACTCTTGAAAAGCCTGATTTAAATGAAGTAAGGTGTGTGCGAGCTGATCTAACTGATAAATGTGAGACATATAAGGTCATTTGCAGTGTCACTTCTAGATATGCAAGTGCTCCGTTTCAGTTATGGAGTATTAGAGCCTCTAATCGAGGGGTGTTGGGTAGAGGGGTTTCGGTTGGTACTTTTTATTGCTGCAACTATCTGAGACATGGAGAGGAAGTGTCCATTGCTTGCTTGAGGAATTTAGATCCTGCTCTACATGCAATGCCTAACCTTAAACAAATAAATGCTCTCATCAACCACTTTGGACCTTTTCTGTTCTTTCATCCTGATGAGGTATATTTCCCATCGTCCGTGTCATGGTTTTTCAAGAATGGGGCTCTGCTGTATAAAAAAGGGGAGACAATTGGCAGCAGAATAGATGCAAGTGGTTCGAACTTGCCAGGTGGTGGATCAAACGATGATGAGTTTTGGATAGATCTGCCAGCCACTGATCTGAGACAGAGGCTCAAACTTGGGAGTTTGGAGAATGCGAAACTCTATGTACATGTGAAACCTGCATTAGGTGGGACTTTCACTGATATTGTGATGTGGGTTTTCTGCCCCTTCAATGGCCCTGCCACATTCAAATTTGGGATCATCAACATCCCTCTTGGCAAGATCGGACAACATGTTGGCGACTGGGAGCATTTCACTCTCCGCATATGCAACTTCACCGGAGAGCTCTGGAGCATCTACTTCTCTCAGCACAGTGGTGGTGAATGGGTAGATGCTTATAACTTGGAGTATTTTGAAGACAACAAAGCATTTGTTTACTCTTCAAAAAATGGTCACTCGAGCTATCCGCATCCAGGAACTTACCTTCAGGGTCCTGCAAAACTACAAATCGGAGTGAGGAACGATGCTGCCCGTAGTGATCTCTTCATAGATTCAAGTATCGAGTATGAAGTAATTGCAGCGGAGTATCTTGGAGGTGAAGTTATTCACGAGCCTCGTTGGTTGCAGTTTATGAGACAATGGGGTCCAAGAATAGTGTACAGTTCTAGAACCAGGTTGGATAAGGTCATAAAACGTTTGCCTGGGAGATTCAAAGGTTCAGTGGAGAACATGTTTAATAAGTTCCCAGGAGAGCTTTATGGGGAGGCAGGACCTACAGGACCAAAGGAGAAAAACAATTGGTTAGGAGATGAGAGAGGGTAGCTATATGGCTGTGATCGTCGTCGGATTGCCAGATTTTGTTGTTCACGGTCACTATTCTGAATACATGAACACAACCATTCGGTGCTTCATCGAGCCCCAGAGGAGGTGTTGAACTGGAATTGCATATAACATATTCTTTTTGTGAATACGTAAACATGATAAGTTGAATGGTGCTGTTTCACAAACAAACAAACAAACAAACAAACCAGGAGTCAATGATGGAATCAGTTGAATGGTGCTGACTTTGAAGTTTGAACCCGACAAATGTGCAGGTGCCGAACAAGACCTGACCACCCTCTCTCACATTATTTTATGAGTCCGCCATGGCCACTTAATTACGTTGATTGTTCCCTTGAAATGGAAGCTTCACGACTACTTTTTTTTTTTTTTTTAAATGGAATTTTATGTGGAACACTTTTCAAATTTATTTAGGCCAAACTATATATTTAGCCCCTGAACTCACCTAACTCGCATGAGTTGGTTCACAACTTAGTATTCAGTAAATATAAGTTTCTGAACTTTGAAAAAATATGTGAATTAGTCTATTAGCCCAGACATATTAATGGAAAAATTACAAAAGTCCTCTTGATCTCTTTTATTTCTACACATGAAGTACTCTTAGTTTAAAATCATTCAAATAATCATTTAAATAAATTATCTCCTTTACCTAGGAATGAAAGTTCGGGTTCTAAGATCAGGTTTGAGTTGAAACCCGATTTTTTATAGCATGTCCCTAACCCTATTTTAGTCATAACCCTAACTGACCATAAATCCTTTTTTTTTTTTTTATTTTGTGATGTTCTGATTGATTTTCATCGATATTTGTTTTTTGGCAAATGTGCCTAGAATCATTATAATAAATTATTGCAATAATAATGTTGTAGAAACGAACAAGAAGGAAGCTCGTAGTTCGCTGTACGTCAAGTAAATATGTATGGGTCAATCAAATATACATATAGTACTAATATTATAAATTAAAAAAAAAAGAAGTAGTAAATAAAAATTATGAGTGATTTTTAAAAATTAATTAATGATTTATCCAAAGCATTGAAAAATTGATTTGGCAAATATAAAATATGTGACATAAAATCAAAGACCCAACATTTCTAATACTCCAAGAGCAAGTTTGATCCCGCTCTATTTATTGTTTACTAAATTAAAGATATTTAAAAACAAGAATTAATTTTTACTTCAGGTCTTTGATTTTATGTCTCATATTTTATATTTAAATATCTTTAATTTAGTCAACAAGAAATGGAGCATGATCAAACTTTCCCTTGGCATGTTAGAAATGTTGGGTCTTTGATTTTATGTCACATATTTTATATTTGCCAAATCAATTTTTCAATGCTTTTAATTAATCATTAATTAATTTTTAGAAATCACTCATAATTTTTATTTACTACTTTTATTTATAATATTAGTACTATAACAAATATGTATATTTGATTGATCCATACATATTTGCTTGACCTATAGCGAATTACAAGCCCCCTTCTTGTTCGTTTCTGCAACATTATTATTGTAATAATTTATTCTAATGATTCTAGGCACATTTGCAAAAAAAAAAAAGGCCAAAATCAATCAGAACATCACAAAATAAAATGGTAGGATTTATGGTCAGTTTGGGTTATAACTAAAATAGAGTTAGGGACATGCTATAAAAAATCATGTTTCAAGTCAAACCCGATCTTACAATCCGAACTTTCATCTCTAGGTGAAGGAAATAGTTTATTTGAATGATTTTAAACTAAGAATACTTCATGTGCTAGAATAAAAGAGATCAAGAGGACTTTTGTAATTTTCCTATCAATATGTCTAAGCTAATGGACTAAGTCGCATGGTTTTTCAAAATTCAAAGACTTATATTTATTGAGTACTAAGTTGTGGACTAACTCACACAAGTTAGGTAAGTTCAAAGGCCAAATGTATAGTTTGGCCATTTGTTTACCAACATACTATTATAGAATAGCAGCATTAGTTAATAGTTGTTCACATATATACACGTGACACATGAATATAAATCTCCAACTCTCCTTTTCGGCTGCTTTTGTTGAGGCTTCGCTACCATCTTCCTTTTTTTTCAACGAAAAAAAAAATTATTAATAAATAAAAGAAAAGTACATACAGCTCGAGCCAAGAACTAGAGCAAGCATTAACCATAAACCCCTATGCACCCAAACACCTTACCACCATTTCTAAAATCCCATAGTCTGGAACTAATGCTAGCCATTTCTTTTCTTTTGTTTCGTTTTTCAAAATGAGCTTTTGCAAAAGTATATGCTCAATAATCGATGACAATTTTAACTTTATGAAAAATTTTAACTACTATTTTCAACTATTTGTTATTGGTTTATGATTATCCATTTTTTGTGGGGTTGTTATTTATTTATTTATTTATTATTAAAAAAGAAGCTTAATTGTGTTCTCCATACATTATCACTAAGCCCCCTAAACTTACAATAGCACGATTAATTTACAACGATCCACAAATATTAGTTTTGTCAAAGACCTTATGCTCCATGATGGTGATAGTGGCTGGAATTTCCCTATAATTAGGCAATATTTGATGATGAAATTGTTTCAGTCATATCTCAATATTACAAGCTTTCTTTCCGTTCTCTTTCTCCTTATATGATAATTTGCACTTTGGAGAGTAATGGTTTTTACCACAAGGGGTATGGCAACTCTATTATATATTGAAGTTCCTAAAGCTGAGCGTTATAGTGCCACTACTGAAAATGGGCTTTTTCCAACAGTCTTTTTCCAACGCAAAGCCATTGGAAAATCATGCATTGGAAAAACATTTCTAACGGCTCTTTTTTTTGCCGTTGGTATTTCTAACGGATAACTGTTGGAAATTGAGCCATTACAAATTTCCAACGACCAAAGTTGTGGTGTGGGTTACGAGGTTTTCCAACGGCTTGAAAATATACCAACAGCTAAGGCCGTTGGAAACTTTGTAGAAGAAAATAAAAAATATATATATAATTTGTAAATTACTAAATTATATTTTATATTTTATAATATCATTAAAAACTTTAAAATAATTATATCTTATACTTACATAACAAAATATTCAAAGGCAGGAGGTCAAAAAACCAATAAATTACAAAAATATGAAAATTAAAAAATTATAAAAATTACATAAGTTATGAAAAATCAGAAAAATCATTCTAAACTAGATCTAACAAATATCACATAAAACAAAAAAAAAATACAAGAAAAGCAAAGAATAGTAATCAGATCTAAATCTAGAGGAGCACCGGTGGATTGAAGCCAAGGTGGAGCACTGGTAGATCATGTGCAAGGTGAGCCAAGGCGGAAGATCAGGCAGTAGACGGCGAGCCTAAGCGGTCGGTCGGTGACGGAGAACGAGAGCGAGCAGAGAGAGTGAGCGACAAAGCACGGGCGGATTTGGTGCGTGCGAAAGCGACAGAGCACCAGCGGATCTGGCGTGAGGTGAGCCAAGGCGGAAGATCGGGTAGCAAACGGCGAGCCTAAGCGGTCGGTTGGCGACGGAGAGCGAGCGAGAGCAAGAACTAGCAGAGAGAACGAGAGTGAGCAGCAAAGGGAACGGTGAGGCGAGGAACAGAGGGATGAGATAGACGAGGGAGAGAGAGATTGTGAGCGGCAGAGGCAGTGGAAGAGATTGTGAGCAGCAGAGGACTTGACTAGGGCTAGGTTAAGTTAAGATGTATATATAAGGGTTATATGGGCTAGGCTTTAATATTTGGGCTAAGTTATAATATATATGGGTTAAGTTATATTATAGTATAAAATATATGTTACATACATTATAATATATAAAACATTGTAGTATAATATATGATAGATTAATATATGTAATGTATATGTTAATATATATCATATATATGATACATTAACATATGACACACACACACACACACACACAGAGATATATATACATATATATATATATAATCATATTATGATAATAATAATAATAATAATATATGTATGGCATATACATCATATATCATATACTATGTATAAATATGATAATAATGTGTAAGATATATATACGTATTAATATATATGTATTATGGTAAATATATATTATGATATATTATATAAATATATATAAATATCAATATCAATGCAATATATGTATATATATATAATATTTCCAACGGCCTCGGCAGTTGGAAAAATAAAAACAGTTTAATTTACATATTTTCCAATGCTAGGCAATTGGAAAAATAAAAATAAAGCCGTTGGAAACAATAAATACTACTGTACATTCTAACTTACTTATTTTCCAACGGCCTAGGCAGTTGGAAAAATAAAAATAATTTCCAACGGCCTAGGCAATTAGAAAAATAAAAAAAAAAATTCCAATGGACTAGGCAGTTGGAAAAATAAAAAATAGTTTCCAACGGCCTAGGCTATTGGAAACAATAAATACTGAGATGCAAAGTTAACTTACATATTTTCCAACAGTCTATGCAGTTGGAAAATAAAAAATATTTCCAACGACTGAAACCGTTGGAAAAATAAAAATGTTTTCCTACAGCTTTAGCCGTTGGAAACAATAAATACTAAGATGCATAATTTAACTTACTATTTTCCAACGGTTTAGGCCGTTGGAAAAGCGTTCATTGGAAATTTTTCAACACTTCCAACGGCCAAGCAGTTGGAGATTTTTTTCAGAAGAATCAATTTTTTTTCACAGTTTCCAACGGCCTAGTACGTTGGAAAATGTACCATTGGTAAAAAGGATTTTTTAAGTAGTGTGCAATCATGAATTATACAAATAGAAGATATTCAAACATTTATGGGCTTCAAATTAACATTTCTCAGAAGTTTAAAGTGTTGATATAGAATTGTCTTTAGAATGCTTTGCCCATGGGCTCGATCTAAATTATCTAGTAGAGGTGAGCTGGTTTATTCAAGATCTTCTCAAAGCGACAAAACTATCTCTCATCTCTTTCTGCATTGCCCTGGGTTTGAATTTATCTGACACCATACTTTAATTTACCTTTCAATTTCTAACTCAGGTTATGGATGGGATATGTGGTTTAAGTCCATATATATTTCAGCATAAGGAATATTATTAGGAAATCAATTTGTTATAATTATTTGTTACTACAATTAATATTATGGTGTATCTGGATGGGTTGAATCAACCATATCTTCAGCCAAGTATCATTCCAACAAGGTGACATTCTTAATCAGTGAGAAATTCTCCTATAGGACCCAAAGCGCAAGCTAAGACAACTCAAAGCTGTATACTAGACGCCTTTGTTGTGAAATCCTACTCAAGTTGCTTGTGTGTAGTGAAACACTCATTTGCTTCCTTTCCTCTAGTAATAATTGTAGTTTATGGTGGAATTTTGTCTCTAGGGAAGCTGCTATTGGGTGAGCAACTTTTTACAACTCTATGGCTATTCTTAACACAAGAATGGCCAGTTTTATAGTAACTATAACTTTGCATTATCATCTAAGATTCAAGCCATCTATATATAAGGGTGCACAAGTAATAGCTTTTTTATGGAGTTATACTTTTGCACTATTTTATAAGGTTGTATGCAAAAGCTATCTTGAGTATTACTCCACCAACTTGATCTGCTTGCATTGAAGACAAAGCCACTGTTTAGGATATATATTATTGATATTAATCCAGGCCTTTTCCAAGTCTTACTTATTGTTATGGTTTCTCGGTCCACAGTGTCTGCAAGACATCTGCAAGCCTTTTTTTATTTAGAACTCAGTTTTCCCCTCCTTTCTTGTTTTAGGCTACCAAAATAATAATAATAATAATAATAATAACATACCAGATACACACAGCACATGCATGCATGTAGTGTACGATGGTAATTCCAAAGTAAAAGCATGGGACTTTATTGACCACGAAATGGTACTATCGACACTATAGGCCTCATGTATCCCCAATTTGCAAAACTATCTGCATCATCATCTCTCACAATGGATGCTTAAATGTGACAGTGAGGTGATACAAACTGCTTTGTTCTATAAACTTACGGTGTAAATTACACAATTGTTCGTAAATCTACAATTATAGTTACAAATTGGTCCCTGACATTTCTTTTATTATATGTTGGTCTCAAACCTTTAAAGTCTGTTGTATATTGGTTATCATTTGTCCTATAAAATTGCTAACTCTAGTGTAACTGTAAAACATCAAATTTTTAAATTTAAATTTAAATTTTTTGGTAATTTTATTTCAGTAAATTCAAACTGTATTATAATCCTTTCACAATTAGGTGGTCATTTAAATTAATAGTTTTCTCTTCTATAAATTGGGTTTCTGTGCTAACTCAGTCTTCCCATTAGACTAATGACCACTATGCAACATTTTAAAAATATTCAGGACAAATATGCAATGAAATAAAGGTTGAGGATCTATTTGAAATAATAATTATAATTTGTGACCAATGATGCAATTTACCCAAGACCGATTGATCTTTATTAGTGGTTAAATTGTAAGTATATATAACACGGGCAAGTTTAAGGATAAGATTTCAGAGGCTTATCGAAGTATATTTCATCAAATTTCTCCTACAAAATTGTACGATTTCTTAGCAAAACTTTGTAATATGATTTCGAGTATTAAAAAAATCTCTGTTTCTTTTTACATCGGAATATAGAAGAACTTTATTTAATACCATAGGAGGCTATGCTATTATTTATTGATTTATTTTCTGGAAAAAGAAGGTTTATATTAACTGAAAGAAAAATTGGATAAAGAATAAGACTTATTAATTTTTATGCTGGTTAAAAAAATATTCATAAAAATTAGTTGATTTGTTAAAAAAACCACTCCTGCCATTCAAGTGATTATTAAATATTAAAGTATTAAATTTTAAATAATATTAAATGTAGATAAAAATAAAAATAAAACGATACATTTAGAAGTAAAGATGGAAACTAAAAGAATTTAAATAGGACTAGCATAGGGTAATTGCACCAAAATCCCAAAATCTCTAATTTGAGTTGCAAATTGATCCCTATAACCTCTCAATTGTTGCTTGATGGTTCCAACTTTCTCCCTCCATTGCAAATTCGTCTTTGGCCATAGGGAAGATTAAGTTGGTAGAAAAAAATCAATTTATAGAAAGTAAAAATTGATAACTTAAATGTTTCATTAAATGTCAAAAAATGATGACACAATTGAAATTTATTAAAAAAACAAATAGCTAACATTTTAAAATAGAATTTAAAAATTTAATATCAAATAATTATATAAGAGTTATGAATTTAAATTATTTAAAAACTGTTGTCTGATAAATTCAAATTATGACATAATTTTTTGAAAGTTAACAAATTATTAAAATAATAAATTTATCTATCTACAAATTAAATTTTTATACCAACTCAATCTTATTTAGGATAACGGATAAATTTATAATAAAAAGAAGAGGCTTGGGACCATTAAATAACAACCATGAGGCATCATAAATTAAAGATTTAGGAATTTTTGTAAGATTTCCCCTCCGAGAAGAGTGAAACTAAAAAGAGTAGGCCCAAAAGAAGCAAGGCGGGCGTGGACTGTGCGCCCCATTCCCCAGACATCTCCGGCCCCGCGTCTCCACGTCTAATGTCAATTCGATACTTACTAGTCATCGCGGATGTCAAACCCTTTATTCACTCCCGCTGAACCAAAAACCGTTCCATAGCTTTTTTTTAAAAAATAATAATAATAAATAAATAAATAAAACATCAATATACCACTAAACATGTCAATTCCAATTTGGTGCTTATCCTATTCAAATAGAGACCACTATATTACATGATGGGTCAAATTTGATTTTAACTTGTACAAGACATTATTTTTCTTTACAGCTTGTTGGTGGGTTTAGGTAGGATAGGGTATAAGATAGATTAGGTTGTAGAATATCTTTTATAACATTATGAATACAATATATATATATATATATAGGCAAAATAAGTAAGGGTGAGCATTTAAAACTGAAAACTAGCCTAAATTACTCCTATTATGTTGAGTTGGAATATGTAAAAATTAACAATGACTTTGTCAAAACCTAACCTTTTTTTTTTGTTAGAACAATAACCAACTCGAAAAGAACTCAAAATATATACTTAGACACATAATGAGATTTATACGATTACATGTTTACCTAGTGTATTCCTTTATTGAGAAATTATAATATGGAGGTGATTTTGTTTTCTAACACAATACCTGTATATTTTTCTTTGCTAAATTAAAGTGCTACTCTTCCAAATTTTAATTTAGTTATGGATTGTGTTAAATATCCTTAATGTGGCGATTTGTTATAAATTTAATTATTTTTTCTCTTTAATTATTAAATTTGGATAAGATTTTGTTGAATTTTGCAGTTGTTAATTGTTACAAGTATTCATTCAAAACTAAAAAAGAACCGAGAATTAGAACTGGAAAAAAAAAAGATAGAATCATAGACCTAGTTCTTTTCAATTTTCAAATCAAGCAGAGATTTTTTAGAAACCAGAAGCATTTCAATTTGGGGTAGTTTTATTGAAAAACCAACCCAACTTGAACTATGTCTATCCTCCAAATAACTACCTGAACTTGTTTCAAGTAACATATATCATCAACCTTCGCAAAGAAAAAAAAACAATAGATAACTAACTTGGACTTTATGTGACATATATGGCATGTATGTGAAAATGCATCTATGTCAAATTCTGCATAAAAAAGATCTTCTACTTCAGGACATTAGGTTAGCTAGTCTGCATAAAATAAACATATGCAAGCGCCTCCTCTCAAATCCTCTACCTCGGATTTGATGCTGGGCTAATAGGATGCCCAATACTCTTTCATTGATTATCCAAGTTGAAGGACCTTGGAACTTGAGATCTAAAAAATGAGTTGTTGGTTGGGCATACAGGGGCCTTCATCTTCTCTCCCCCAAGAGGTTATGGTTTTGCTACCAGAAAGTGTCTTCCAGCCTTGTTTATAAAAGTAAGAGCTACATTGTGTGCTATCCGATAAGCCATGGCTAATAGTTTTCTTAGGATCATTATCCTCATTAATTGCCTCCAAGAATTGCTTCAAATTGCAAACTATAACCTAGTTTGCTAGGAGATCGGAGAAGACATCAAGGGGATTCGTCATCTTATTAGCCAGTTTCAAAAGATCACCTTGCTAGTAGTTTGTTGAACTGAGGTAGCTTAAGCTCACCTATTAAACACTTCAACCTTATGTTCTTTTCCTTTGTAGTTTTTTTTTTCCTTTCTAACTAACAAAAAATAAAACATAAAAAAGACGTTTGGAGGGTTATTTGGTTCAGGTATACCAACTTCAGTAACTTGCTTGGGATTTGCCTTCCTTCCCAATCAGGGGCGGAACTAGAAGGGGGCTAGCAGAGGCTCTAACTCCCCTAAATTTGTAAAATACTCCCTCTATCCCAAAACTTTTGCTCCATTTAATTTTTTGTTGTATTTTGACTTGAATTTATTCATATATATTTAGAAACTACAAATAAATTAACCAAAAGTTTTGGGAACAGAAAAAGTATCTATAATTTTCTTTTACATTTAAAGCTAAATGTATTATGGCTCATCTTTTAAATTGATTAATTTTTTTTATAAAAATTAGTACTCTCTTCGTTCCATATTCTCTACATAATTTACTTTTTAGTAATTAATCTATAATTTTTTTTATTTTTAACATTTTAGTATATAGATAAAGAACTTTTATATAAGAATGATAAATCAAGATATATAATTTTTAAATATATATTTTTTTAATTTTTTTAAATAAATATTAATATAAATAAATTTAAATGAAACTAATTAAAAGAGTTAAATAATAAAAAAAATATGAGATAAAGAGAATATAATTGAAGATAAAATTGGTTTTGGTCTCTCATTTATTAAAAACCTGCGTGCGCCCGAGTTTTCATTTCGTGTTCTATTTTTCCGTTTAAGATTTTCTAAACCAGACAGCGCGCGCACGGCGTTCGCAAAAATTTCGCGTAGCGCGTGGGACCCCAAAGAACGTTGGCTTGTTGTGTGGGTCCCGCATTATGACATGTCGAGCTGTGAGATCTTGGGACCCACCTTTGTCGGCTTGTCGTTGGGTGGACATATGCCGGTCCTCCATCTTCTGGATGCCTTCCCGAGTGCGGATTTCCAATACTATATTCTTGTTCTCGCGATATGAGATGAATTGCTTGGAATTAGAATTACTCATTGGGTTTGGGCCGCTCATTCACCCATTCAGACAGAGTTTTCGGCTTTTTCAAAATCTCACTTCGGTTAAAAAGTTTTATATTGGTACTTAGTATTTATGTATTAATTTCTTTATTTTCTTTTTCTTTTTCTTTTTTTTTTTACAAAAGGCAAATTTGCCATCAATCTTATTTTATGAAAACAAATCAGCCATTGAGGCAAACATGCCTCAATATTTTCTTCATCACAAATAAGTTATTACTATTAAAGATATATGTTAATATGGATATCTACAACACAAATTGCTACTGCAGAATGAGTGAATTGTTTGACTATGCATGATTATCAAAAGCTCGATCATTTTTTGCTCTAATTATTTACTCATAAAATCTAATTAAAACCTAAATTACTTCAAGATATTAGAGTTTGGTTAGACTTGTATCCTGAACTAATTCAAGTCAAGTAAAAACAAGCAAAATTGAACCGAATTGAATATGTTTGAAGGTGGATCAATATCAATGGTTAAAATTTTCTAAATATTAAAACACTTCAATATATAATTTGTCGATAATCTATTCTTAGCCGGTTATGTGCATATTTTGAAAATATTAATAGCATATTTACCTTAAAAATATTTTAGTAGGCATATTCTTCCTTGACTAGTAATATATTTGCGTCGTCTACCTTTTTTTCTTTGAAGTATTACACACACAATTACAATCTAGAGGATAGATGTAACCAAGGCTTGCATTTTTCCGAAGTTTGATTAAAATGCAGGAGCATTAGTTAAAAACCCAACTTTAGAGTGCATGCGGAGCTATAGGCAATGTCTAAAATATTGTTTTTTTTTTGGTAAAGTCTAAAATATTGTTTATACCTTGTGAAATATTTTTTATTGCAGGTATGTAGTATAAAAATTTTCATAATTTATCATTTTATTGTGTGAAATACTATGATATTTCACTTACTGTTATTTTTTTATTTTTATAATTTATTGGAGTATGCTGCATATTGCAGGTTATGGATTTTTTTTTATTTTACATCGATATACCACATATATACATATATAAAATTATAAGATATAATTAATAAACATATTTTAACATAAATATTGATGTTTTATTTTTTATTTGAAATTAATATTTAATCGGTAAATGATTTTATCATAATTAAGATTTATAAATTGCTGTATTTATTTTTCTTTCATTTTAATTTATATTAGAAAATTATGATGAAAATAATTAAAATACATATAAAAATGTGTTAAAAAGTATATCTTATGTTTTTTATTTTTAAATAATATTTAAGATATATTATTTTATGAAATCGGTAATGGTATATGTTGGGGGCGTAGCCAAAAACCAAGCCTTGGAGGGTAAGACGGGTTGTTAATGTGTGTAAAGTTATAATTAATAATAGAAAATATGAAATAATTTTACAATGAATTTATGCAATTTGAAATTTTATAATGATTAAATTCAATTAAAAAATTTATAACTTAAAATTTGATACAATGCTTCTTCAAAATCACATACTTAAAACTATCAAAACCAAAATTAAAATAATTAAAAATAAAACATCAAACATCAACCTTTTGATGAAAATATTAAAAATAAAATGACTATTTATTGTTTCTTTAGGAAAATGATTCATTATTTTGGGACATCCCAAAATAAAAAGTAGCTCATACAATTCAAGACGAAGAGAGTAACTTCTCATTTCTCTAACACTATTCAAATGTAAAACAAAATGTGTACTTTTTAGATAAAAATGCTATAATTTTTTTTATTATTCTAAAAATTAGCAAACATGATCTATATCAATAGATTTTTAAATCTAACAGTTAGTTTAATATTATTTTTATTCAATGTAAAAATAATGAAAAGTGTAATGGGTTTAAGAATATTCTCCTATGTCCAGTAAATTCAATAGTAATTCTAATCATTAGGTACGCTGAAAATAAATATGTTATATAAATTCAATACTAAAAAGGAGATTTTCCCTATTATTTGAGCTAATTGAAAAGTTGAATAAGTTGTTAGAAATTAAATATTAATATTTATCATAAACATAAACTTGATTTATAAAAATGGAAATATATTATAAATTTTATGAAATTATTAGTAAATTTATACATATAGAAATTATTCAGAAGCAAAAAATTTATGAGAAATATATTATATATTTAGAAAAAATTAAATTGGAGGTAGCAAAAGATGAACCTTGTCATTGATTTACATGATTTGCAAACCTTATTTAGTAATCAAAGTGATTGATCCCCTTAGCAAAACATGTGGAATAATTATTAGGGACAGAGTGTAGGTTTTCTAAAATAGAGAGAGCAAGTGTCGGTTAAACCAAACTTTAGAGGGGTTTCTGTAAATTTCTTTTTGTTTTGTACAAAAGGTAAAATATACATTTGCTCATTATCAACTTCAAAGTTTACAAACAAGTACCTAAAATTTAATATCGTAACAATTTTATACCATATTAAAAAACCCTAGTGAAAAATTTTAAAAATTTTAGAGGGGGTGACGGCCCTTTCTCGCCCCTTAAGAGTTACGCCTCTAGTATATGTGGAGTGGTATACTGTGCAGTTTATCTATGATTTATGGGGTGTGACATACTTGATGGAAATTAATAGCTTTGAACTTGGCTATAAGATGCAACCCTTTTTAGCTATTGTAGCAAAGTTTAATGTATGGACTATTCCTTTTCTTTTTGGACCGTTATGGTTTTTCATTTGCACACACTCCTCGGTCTTCTTGGACTTGGTTTATGTTTGATTCCATCCGAACTGCTAATGCAGGGTTTTTTGGGTAATGACACCAGTAAACTTTTTGTCTAAATGAATTCTCTTTCATTTCTCATGAGTTCTGACCTGAAAAGTGAGCTCCAAAAACTGGTAACCTATGACCAAAAAGCTAAAAATTTTGGCAAAGTAGCTGATAGAGTAGAAGGTGGGATTCTATATTCCATAGGCTATACCCTATGCTCCTGTTTATATGTGCGTATGTGTGTTGTGATCTGCAAAATAAAGTTCAGATAGCTAGCTTCCTTCACCCATAATGCATGCCCAAGAACGTGGATCTTAAATTACAAGTTGAGGCATGCAAACAAACGTGGCTCAATATGCCCAGACTAATACTAAGTTCCATCGTAGGAATCATTTTTGTTTCTTTGCAGGCATTCTACATTTATTTGCTATCCATACCATAATCATGTTAGTTTGAAAAAAGGAAAAAACAGAAAGAAAGAAAAGAAAAGAAAAGAAATCAACACAGCTACTAATACAACTAAGTCAAGATCTCAAAAAAAGTTTCTGACGTCTTTCATCTGTAGGAAACAACATATAGTTGTCGCTCGCAAAAATGTAGCCTAGTTTTTAGGTATTTTTTTTCTTCTTCTCCCTCTACTTAAAAGCATTGTGAGTATAAAGTACAAAAATCTACCTTAAAAAAAGTTGTGGATAAAGTGTCCATCACGTTAAACCTAGAAAACTTAAGTTGCAATTAGATGCTTTCTTTGGTTGCCTGGTTTTACGAGTACAAATTCCAACCATGTCTATGTGTACTCAGCCAACAAAGATGACAGCCGAAGATTAAGTATTTGTTTCAATGCCCCATCGTACAAGAACTAGGATTGTTAATTTCAAAGTCCTAACAAGTTTTCACTCTGATTCTCTATTTATAATTTCTTTATATAACTTTTTTTATTTGGATTTAGATATAAGGCTGAATTCCCTCAATATTAATTTGTTAACATGTAGTCCTTTATAGATTTATTATGTTGCTAAAATCTATAGCCATTGAAATTTAACAATTCAAGAAGTCAAGAATTTTTTTTTTAGATTTTTGTTGGCAAAAAATGAGTTATTTTTTTAAAAGCTAAATTTAAATAAAAAAAGGCAAAAAGTTACTCTGTCTGTTTCACAAAAGTTGGCTCTTTTACAATTTTTTACTAAAGTTTGACTTAAATATATTCATATTAATTTATATTGTAAAAAAATTTAAAAAATATATTTATAAATTAGATTTTTTAAGGTACTATTTTCATATAAAAAGTTTATTTTTGTACAAAGAAAATCATGAATTCTATAAATAATAAAGAGGACAAGCTTTGAGACAGAGATAGAAAAATTAATTACATTATAAAGTAATATCATTAAACTGATAATAAGATAGATGTTCTTTTTTTGGTGCTCATCATCATTTAGACAAGAGTTATGTGTGTAGATAAAATGCACATATATTTGATCCCCCAATTTCCTGACTAAAGCAAGTTTGTCATTTAACTTTGGATCAGTGTGACTTAGTCTATCAATTTTAAAAAATCGAGCATCATAGTCCCTTGCTGTAAAAAATGGCAGATGATTTTAGTCTCTCTTCCACTTGAAACAGCTGATCATCTATCTCCTTACACTACAACACAAACATAGGATAACGACTGAAGAAACAGTCGCTTTCAGTCGTTAGTTGCGATTGATTAATGACTGAATGTGTTAGTTGCAAAAACCTTAGTTGCTAAGTGGTTAGTGGCTGACTAGCTACTGAAATTAACGACTGAAATGTTAGTCGCTACTAGCAATTGAAACTTTAGTTGTCAGTACCAACTTTTTTAATAAAAAAATTAATTACTAATATGTGTGTGTGAGAAACATACTAAATATGGTAAAGAATTATAATAATAAAAAAGTTCAATTAAAATAAATATAAAATCTAAACATAATATTATTAATTTGAAAATGATGAGGAAGAAGAAGAAAAAATGAAGGAGAGGCCGGAGCTTAAAAAGAAGAATGAGAAATGAAGAAGGAAGAAGAAGAAGAATGAGAAGGAAAAATAAGGAAGGAGAGGCCGGAGTTAAAGGAAAGAGAAGAGGAAGCAAAAATGAAGGAGACAGAAGAAAGGAAAATGGTGAAGGAGAGGCCGGAGCTAAAGAAGAGGAATGAGGAAGAAGAAGGAAAAATGAGGAAAGCGAGGTTGGAGTTGAAGGAGTTGAAATGAAGGAGGAAGAATAAGTAGAAATGAAGAAGGAGAGGCTGGAGTTGAAGTTTTTAATTTGTTTTAGCGACTGAAATAGTGACTGAAACATATTAGTGACTGAATAGCAATTGATTTCAAAAAATAATATAAAATGTGCGCCTGACTAGAGACTAAAAATTTAAAATTAGCGACTGAAATTTTAGTTGTTAACCAGTCACAATAATTACATGGCCCATAAGCCAGCAACTGAATTGATTAGCGACTGAAATTTAGTGGGTAGTTTCAGTTGCTCATTTGCTTCTTTCTTATAGTGTCAGTCAAGTTTGACTTTACCAATCATCGTCAACCTTTTCTTCATTAAATTTGGCATCACCTTTAGCTGTTGTCCTCCCTCACCTTAAACCATTAGCCTTTTTTCCATCAAATTTGTCTTTTTCTAGTCACATTACCTGTTTTCTGGTTACTTTCGTCAGTCATTGCCATTGCTCTTTTATGCTTAGATAATGTTAATGCTAGATCTGAAATGAAGCGACAATGCCACCATCACCAGATTTTGTATTGCCCTTCATCCCCAAGCCTTGTGGCTACACTCAGGAGTTTTGACATTATCGCTGACTCCTCACCATTAGCCTTTTTTTCTGTTGGATTTCTTCTCCTATCAATTTTCTTCCTCTGCTCACCATTCTTTTACCCTAGACTACCCTATTTTCTTGTTTGATGCTCTACCAACAGCCCTTTACCAATATTGTTTAGGTTAGTATGTGCTTTTTGTAAACTAAGGGACTAAGTTGTATAGTTTATCAAAATTTAAGGACTAAGTTGTATAATTTTTGGGCTAAATCATGATGAGTTAACGTTAAAAGACTAACTCTTGCGAGCTTGCAAAGTTGAGGAACCAATTGTGCATGTAGGCATGTGCCGGGGGGCATAGCAAATAAAGTCAACAAACCACTAAAGTTTCTAGGTCAGCCTAAATTGGTTACTAATTTTTTTTTTTGCTAAATAAAATAGTTAATATTTTTCAGTTGGCTTAAATCAACCACTCTCTGTCAGTTAAAGAAAAATTTTCCTCACTTTAACTCTAACATAATATCAGTAGAAAATGTGAAATCTAGTCCTCACATTTTCTCCTTTTGTTCCCAAAGCCCATAAAGTTTGTATATTTAAAATTTCAATCATTATCTTCATTTCTTTTTCTCTGTTTTTCCTTGCTCTGGTTTCCCGTGGACCCTTTGCTTAAAAAGATGATGAACATCTTTTCAATCAAGACAACTCATTTCCGGACTTCAACTTTACCTCCACCAACTCTTGTCTTTCTTCTGTCTTCAACTTTGAGGATTTTTGAAGCACTACTAACCTAACTTGTCATACAAGTTCATTTAAACATATAAGTTATGCTAACAACACAAACATACAAAATAGACAATGAAGAATAATTACCTAACCTAGACTAACTGTGTTTCTAATTATAAAAGCTACTTGTATTAATCATAGTAGATGTCAAGCCTAAAAAATCAAAACAATACAATGATCATAGTGATTCTTCCATATTTTTAGTCCGGTATTTAGACTTAACCAATTTCTTTCTAATTTCATAGTTTCCCACGTGAAAGTATGTGCTCAACCAAATCTACTTAAACTAGTGCTACTCCAAATCAATAAATGTTAATAAATGGACTACTTCACTTTAAGATTAGCATTAAGTACTCAAACTCTAAAATTTGTTTTCATATGACTTGATAAGTGAAAGAACTTAGCAAATGGAGTCAAAAAGGCCATTTTTGCATTTTAACACTTTCTTTACTTGAATTATTTCTTTTTCTTTCTTCTTCTTCTTCTTTTTCTTTTTCTTTTTCTTTTTACATAAATTATTCAATTATTGCTCTTCTTTGAGTTGTTGCTTGTTATTTTATATGAAAGTCAACTATTGCATTAGGAGGAAACTCTAGGTTACTAAGCAAGTACATACTCAAAGTACTTTGTATATTCATATTTCGGATCACCATTTTATACAAAGATCGACTCTTGCCTTAGTCGAATACCCTTAGTTATTAAGTGAGTTGAAACATTGGAGTAAAGAAAAAAATATTAATTTTTTAAGAATATTATTCAATTAACTAAGGTCTTAAGTGACTCACAAGGAAGTGCTAACACTCACTTCAAGTCATAATTAAACAAATAATAGAGAAGGCAAAGTTCAATAATCCAATAATTAATAAGCACTTCATTCATTTGAATCAATCATTAAGCTAAGTATATTGGTAATGTGTAAAATACATAGTAAAAGAAATATGAATTTAACAAGACTTTAAATTGGATAAATTATCAAAGATGAAAAATATCCAAAAATCACAATAATCAAAACATAGCGATACGTATCATCTTTTCTCATTAGTTTGAACTCAAACATAACTAAATGTAACCTAAAATAAATAAAGAATCAAAATAAGAAAAAAGGATAAGATATTAGTTAGTCTTAAAACTTTTCATGTTTTGCCAACTTAGTTCTAAAACTCATTGAATTACCAAAGTAGTCCTAAAACATTGAAATTATTAGCTCTGCCAGTCCTAATTTGAATGTCTCACCAACTAGCTTATGAAATTCTTATGTGACAATTAACAGATGTTAAAATATTGACTTGTTGACTTTTTTATCTGATGGATAACTTTAGGGGTTGAATTGCTCAAAACAAAACACTAGAGTGGCTAAAATATTATTTCCTTCCTTTTTTGTTATCCCTACTCTTCGTCTGCTGCTGCTTCTTCCATGGCGGTTTGTGCCCGAACTCATCCAATTCTCTTCTTTTTGATCCATCAGATAATGACCTCACTTGATGCAGAGATGCAAGCCCTCATCCATTTCATTTGCGTCCCAGCCATAATGAAAAACCCGGATGAAGTATGAAACTAGAGGTTCTCTGTATTTGAGACCTAAATCTATGAAACTTGAGCACCTCCGCTCTCCTCTCATATTGCAGTAAGTCTAATTGTCCAACCGCTGCCCCCTACAAGGAAGATTGAAGGTTGCGGTTGAAAGGAGGATTAAAGGCCATTGTAGGGAGAAGTGAAGCCTATCCTTTCCACAGAAAAATTTTGATTCAATCATTGCTCATCATATTAATTGTTGTTCATCAATTCAGTACCTGATTGTTCATCAATTCAATATGGGCCATTGGCTTGCACCCAATCGGTAATGAAGGAAGAAGCTCAACCGGCGACGACAACAATTGTTCAAAAAATTTGGAGGAGTTCTACATTTTTGTTTTAAAAGTGAAGAATTGACTGTTTTAATCACTCATACTCTTCATTTTGAGTAATTTAATCTCCATGGTTACCAATAAGACAAAAAAGAGTCAACAAGTCATCAATTAATGGCAGTTATGTGTCACCTTAGCCTTTTCATCTGCCACCAAGTATGACATCCAAATTATGACTAATAGAGCTAACAATTTTATAGTTTTTGGACTAAGTTGGTAAAATGCAAAAAGTTTTAAGACTGACTAATATCATATCCCAAATAAAGAATAAAGAATATACAAAAATTAGTGAAAATCCAAAAAATTAACTCAATACCAAAAAATTGCTAAACGACAATAACATAAAACCTAAGCAAACTGCATAAAGAAAAACAAAAACAAACAACCTACCAACATTTTCAAGTATGATTCCTTCCTTAATACTTAAAATACATATTGTCCTCAATGTTTACAAACAAAAAAGAAAAAAAAGAATTTTACGTGAGAGGTAAAGTTGTCTCACCTCTAACTATTCATCCAACATTGTAGTAGTGGTGGTGGAATGGTGGTGGAGATGAGAAGTAGCTATGTGGACTCTGATAGAAAAGAATGATTGTTGGTGAAATGCCTCCTCCATAACTTCTATGTAGATTTTAACTTACAAAGAAAATCAAGGGAAAAAATACACAAGGCATAGGCAAATCCCCAAAACTTAATCCATACTAATTAAACCACCAAGAATTCATGCAATATTAAGGCAATAACAAATCTCCACCATTTCATTTTCAACAAACAATGCATAAGGATACCTACAAGGATAAATGATGATATTCTCCATATCTAAATGCTAACACAACATAAATGCAATCACACAACATCACTTTACTCTCCCTATAATTCATAACATCAAACATTGCATATCCATACGAATTGAGAAATTAAAACCTAGGTAACTCTTTTAACATATAACGCACATCCATTAAGTAAGAATCCATCTTAACACTTGAGACAAATAAAAAATTACAATCCAAGCTAAGATGTCTCAAAGCATAAATTTGAAGAAACTTTTATGAAGGATGAGTTAAAACACTTACAAATATGGTTTTCAACAAGAAAAGAAAAAATTTGATATATGTAGTGCAAAGAATGAAGTTTTGATAAATTTGAATGAAAGTGAGTTGTGTGCATAACTTGGGGTTGTTCCATGATTTACATTGCAATTTAGGAAAAGTAACCAAGAGCTCTAGCCACAACCATTAAAACAAAAGAAAAAAAGAAATATTATATACAAACAACTAACATAACTTAAATCTAAAGTAAAATCTCCATAATGATATTAATGGAATTCTTTAACAATTTCCTTGCAACGGTGCCAAAAAACTTTGTCATGAGACAGAAGTTTATAAAAAAACCTTTTCAACCTGAACTCCAATATCACCCATAAGTATACAGGGATGATTATAATAGTGGCAAGTCAAGTGTCGATCATATAGGGAATTGTATGACAAATAATTCTATTAAATACCAAAGTACAGTGGCATCAATTTAGCTAGAACAAACAAACCATTGAAACAATGAATGAAAGACTAAACTATGAAAATTGTAGACCACCCAACCACCAAACTAAACAAACATAACAATTATTGTAAACATATATTTATAAGTTTCTAAGGAGTTTTAACCAAATGGATTGCTACATAAACATAGCTTTGACACAAGTATCATCCTAAGCCAAATCATAGTTCCTGAAAGTTATAGGCCAGAAAACTCTAAAGTATCAGTCCTCCTCTCTCAAAGCAAGGCTAATTAGCTCTGTAGAACTCAGCTAGACATTTTCATGTTAACCAATTATCCTAGAAACTCTTAAGCTCAATTTCTCCTTTAAGGCCTTGTAGGAAAGATAGTTATCCTGAATCTACCATTTATCCACACTTTATTAGCCCTCTTTTAGCCTAAGAAATTGCTCTCAAGTATTTCTTAAGTCTAATAAGTTGTTTAACACAAGTGGCCAACAAATGAAAAACACATTTAAGCATAAGCTAAAAGGGCTAACAAAATATAAAAATAATCATTAGATTATGTATTTACAAGCATCAGATCATCTCAAATGGTTCACAATATTCATAGAAATAACAAATCTACATATATTTACAAAAATATCAAACTAAAGAAAAAAATGAGTCAGGGTTAGGAAAACTAAAACCAAGTAGAAATTCATATAATAGAAGGGTTCCCACTTCAATCCAAGTAAGAATCTCCATCAAATCGGTCTCCTAGCTCCTTAATCCATGAAAACCCTAAGAAAACTAGCCTAAAAACATGTTTGGATGGTTTGGGGGTGAAGGGAATCCATTTTTGCGACTCATGGCAAGGATTTTTATGAATAGAGTAGTTCTTGGCGCCATGGTGTGCTTCTAGCCGCGGCACCAAGACTCGACAACATTGACATCTTTTAGTATTTTTGTCATAATTTTGTGCACAGGTGTCCGATTGAAATGATTTAAGAACCCACATGAAGCTAATAAAAAGAGATACAAATTTTATTCTTTCACCCAAGTCCAATTTTGCTAAGAAAATGTCTAAAAATAGCTTGCAAGTTACCTATCTTTTACTCCAATTGCCTTCGTCCACAAAAACATAATAACACTAGAAGAACACTGAATTTTAGTAATTATTGCTATAAAGTATATCAAATGAGGGTAAAATAATAGACATATCATGCACTCAACAACTATAATCTCGGGTAACCTTTTTTAGGCTTGGGGAGAGATTCCAAGGCTCGTATAGGAATCAAGGATGGTAGAGGTGAGGCATTAGGTATGTCAGGGGGTGACACGGGAGTGACATAAGGATTTACTTCCATCATTGAATGACTAGCGAAGATGAGGGTGCATTTTTTGTCTTATCAGTTTTCACTCATATCATTAGTGAGTAATAATGCCTAAAAACAATATTATTAGGTTGGAAGAAGACAACGGTGAATGATTTAGGCCAACTTAGGAAACATTAGTGATTTATACATTATCAATATATTACTCTTCTCTTCCAAAATTATTTGTCAATTGGAGAAAAACTCAAAATTAGTATTGTTCCAATCTTTCCTCTATTTAATATCTCAAAATTTTTGTGATTCAACTTTTCAAAACATTAAATTAAGAATTCAATATTTAAAATATTAAATTGGATCTTCAAATTAAAAGGTGGACTATAAAATTAAAACATAGAAACCTGGGTAAATAATTCGGGACAGATTTGTTTTTTATTTTTGAAAAATCGTTGTTGGCGAGAAAATGAGAAATATCCTAAACGAAACGGTAATAGCGGAGAAATTGTAAAGGCTAGCTGGAACTGGATCAAGGAAAGCGAGAAAGGCAAAGCAAAGGAAAGAATGAGAAAAAATGGGGAGGAGTGAGAGCGGAGCAGACAGGGAGGGCCCCATGTTCATCACGACTTGCACCAGCATCGCTGCTTGACCACCATTCCCAACCCCTCCAACCTACTTTCCTTTTTACCCAAACAAGCTCTCATCTTTTTCTTTCCCAACATCCACCAAACCGACACCTCCACCACAACTCTTTTTCCTTTACCCAATTTCTCGTCTTTTCGATGCCTGGCGGCGATTCTGCTTCTGGCTCCATGTCAACTGTGTCGCGGGAGGACAATCTAGCTCTCTCGTCCGAGGATTCTTCGACCCCAGATGAGTCTGAGCTCGAACTGGGTCTGGGGTTGAGTATTGGCGTCGGAAATGGCCGTTTCAAGGCCCAACAGAACAGTCCTTATGCGAGGATTTTGACTGCTAAGGATTTCCCTTATGGGGTTTTTGCTTCTTCTTCGTCGTCTTCTCCCTCGTCAGCCTCGTCCGCTTCTTCTTCCTTGAGTAGAGCTAATCCCGTCACCGGGACCAAGAGAACAGCTGATGCCGTTGCAAACGGTTCTGGGTAAGTTTTGGTTTTGGAAATTCCGCTTGAGGGTTTTTTTCCCCAGATCGTTAGCTTGTAGAGTGAATCAGGATCCTAGCTTTTTACTGCATTTCCTGATTATTCACTGTCTGATGTTAGTGGTTCCTATTGTGAGGTTTCAGTATTTGATTCTGCTGTTGTCTTTGTAGGCCCTAATTCTTGTTACTACTTCCATTTAAAGATTTCCGTCCGGCACTTGCATTTTTGTTTGCATGTTTTAGATTACTATTACAATTTAGGGGGGTAGATGGTGGATTGCTTATCCAGGAGGTTACAATGTTATATAATCATAATCTGCTGTGATTTAGTTGTAAGAATCCCCGTAGGAAGTATGCATCCTGATAACCTGTAATATGCGTACGGCTATTGTGATCCACAATTAGCCGCCCCCAAATAGTTGGGATTAATGCTTAGTTGATTGATTGATATTGTGATCCACAATACAACAGTCAAAGCGGGGATGAAGACCCACACGATTCCAGAGGCCTTAAATCCTTTTCTCTAAAGCAATTGGGATGGGTCAAAATTATCCTCTTTCAGATGTCTTCTGGTGGCCTTTTGGGTCCAGGGAATCCACTAGACGAATTTGATCTGACCTTGTTGTAGGTAGACAGCCAATTCAATGAAAGGGGAATCCATGGAGATGCATTGTTCTGGATTTGATGATTGGAAGATGGAAACTAACAGACGTGAAGTAGGAAGTTTGCACCTTTGTTCATTTAGATAGAATAGGAACAAACGAGACATTAGTACATCCCACCATACTGATCACCTTCCTCCCTTTTATTAGGCCTATCACCTGTATGACTCTGCTGGTGACTGATATCTATGAAATAGGTTCTGTGTTGTGCTGTTGAGAGCTGCAGTTCGTGTAGAATTGACAGCCAGCATAAAAGTTTTTCTCATGTCTATGAGCATGGATCCGCAGATTTCCCCTTTCAACTGGTGTTGATTTCCTCTAAAATTGTGAACAGGCAAGTTATTGGATGGCCTCCTATCAGGGCATACAGAATGAACAGCATGGTTAACCAAGGTAAGGCTACCACTTGTGAAGGATTCAACTTAGGTGCTGACAAAGATAAAGGCAGGAAATCCTTGATGGATAATGGTGACATTGTCAGTGGAAATGCAAAGCCTAGGAGTTCCCTTTTTGTGAAGGTGAACATGGATGGAATTCCCATTGGAAGGAAAGTTGATCTGAACTTGCATGGATGCTATGAAACATTGGCTAAAATTTTGGAGGACATGTTTCTCTGGCCTAACTCGAGCACCAATCAATTGAGTAAGTTTTTTTGTTCATGTCTAGAACGGATAAAGTAAAAACTCTTTTATGAATGGTGGCTAAGTGTTGGAGATCATTAGCTTTGAAGTTTCAAGGTCTAGTTGGCCTTGGTAATGGTCATGGATAGATAATCCAGATGTTAAAGTCATGAAATTTGAAATTATTCAGTACTAACATCAACAGGTGTCAGATTGAAAATGGTTTTTCTTGTTCCTTATAGGAAAATGCTTTAATGATAGTCTGTGTTTGAAAAATAAATCAAGTGTGGCAAGTGGTGACAGTTAGCGCAAATACTTTTAATTTAAACAACTAGTTAGGAGCTATATTTTATGCGTCCAATTGTCTTTGGAGTTGCTTGTTCTTGAATCTCAACTGACATTGGCATACATTGTGTTCTAGGACCCAATGGGCAGGATAATAGTACAAGGACAGACACATCTAGACTTCCCAAATTGCTGGATGGGACATCTGAATTTGTTCTTACTTACGAGGATAAGGATGGGGACTGGATGCTTGTTGGAGATGTTCCATGGGGGTATGCATAGTGGTTGACCTAGCTTATCTCGCCCTTGTCTATGTAACTGTTTATTCAATTTTGTCTTGTTCCCTGCAACTGAATATATGAGATTTTTAACTTTCTGAACCCGATACTTTAATGGAGATAAGTCATATCTTGAAAAAAAAGTTCCTAAACGTTAGATCTATGCTAGATGGTAAGAAACATCTTGTTTGCTTCTTGTTGTGGTTACTCTATTTATCTATCGGATTAGATAAGTATCATACTGCATGGCATTTAACTCGCAACCTTATTTCCATTTTCCACTCAGGATGTTTATAAGGTCAGTGAAGAGACTTAGGATCATGAGGACATCTGAGGCTACCGGACTCGGTATGTGTGTTGTTCTCTCCATGGTTTCTTGCACTAGAAATTGAAATTAATGCTAATTTCATTGATTCATATATTCTTGCAGCTCCAAGGTCACAAGCAAGGAAGGAGACTATGAGAAGGAAGGCCATCTAGGGTCTAGACTGATAATGGATACATGTAGCATGCTGGGCGTCAAAGAAGTAGTGGAAGTAAACAATTGAGGGCTATTTCTGCGCCGTTGAGCAAAAAAGGATGTTGTTCTTTATCCTGTAGCTACTTTGCTGCTGTGTCCATTTTGGTATGTATATCTCTGAAAAAAAGTTGCAGCAGTGCTTAGAAGACCCGAAGAGTTTTCAACTTATTGTATACGGAAATCCTTCCCATAAAGTTGCGTTTTTTGGCTGTAAATAACAAAGTTATCTTGTCATATTTTGGATCTAGACAAAATGAGGAAGTTGCTCTCTTTCTTTAATGGCAAATGTATATTTGTCGTTGGGTTAAATATACAAATTTCAGAAGTTTCAGAATGTCTTAAAGTTTCATTTTATTCAGTCAAAGGCTCAAAGTCTTGAAATCTGACCAATCAAGGATTGTACTTCTATTTGCTTAGTGGGTGATGGCCCTGCTAGCTTTTCCTTCAACCCTCCATGTGAACTCGGCAGTCAAGGTTTTACAATTTTGGCTGTAAAATCATAAGTTTATTACTCTTGTATCAAATAAGTTCGTTTGACAAGTTCATGGAAATGCTTTTTTTGTGATAATGTGATGTGATGTATGCGGCAACAATACCCAAACAAGCATTTTCCCAACAGAAACAAAAGAAATAAAAAGTTAAAGCAATTTCGCACGTGTCTGTTTTCGGCTCTTGGAAATTTAAAAGATTTATCCTAAAATGGGATCTGATGTGGCTAGATTTGAAATAGTCTGAACTCAATATGAATACTGGATACTGTAGTTAATAACTTAATATATCAGAAAATAAACTCTAAAACCGATTTTTAGAATTATTTCAACTTGCGGTTCTTTTAGGTGAAAAAATAAAACAACTTTTCAATCTTTACCCTCTATTTATTGTATAAATTTTCTACTATTTGAAGTTGGCACTTAATCTTCTCAGCTACCACTTGATTTTTTAATATATATATATATGTGTGTGTGAAATTTTCACTTTTTTCAATTCAAACAAGAAAAATGATACAAAATTTTTTTTTTAAATTAAAAAAATTAGTTTTTTTTATATTTTGAAATATTATTTTTCATTTAATTTAGGCTTCGTTTATGAATAAATTTTGTGATTAGTGTCAAAGTTTTAGATAATTTATTAATTACTTCGTTTGAAAACTGTGTTAGCGTTTAGTGTTAGAGTTTAGAAAAACTATCCAATGATAACTTTTAATATTAGAGGTTTGAAAAAGTTATCACAAGTTCACAACTGGTGAAAATTTATTTTAATCTCTAACACTAATTTAAATGCTCTTTCAAATGAAACCAATGTTAGAGATAAAACTGCTGAATAACTTTTTTTAAATTCTAATATTAATTGCCGAAGGTTTTCTTCTAGTTCTAAGCTGACTAAATAGATGCTTTTAATTTGTTAAAAATAATGGCAGATAAATCCACCCGGCAAGTTACTAGTCAGTGGTCAATCAGTAAGATCCATATCAGCCCATTCGTTTTACTGGATGCAATTCTTGAAAACCATACATGTGTTTGAACCTATGTAGGCTTTGGGTCGAAACACATAAAATAGCCCACCGAGAAGTAAAATTTCATAAAATCACAACCCATCAAAACCGAGCGTCCGCAGGCACAACAAAATTTCAGTATGGGCCAATTCTTGGTTAATTGACATGATATTTGTTAAGTATTTCTTATGATTAAATTATTAATTTGGGTTCAAATCCTGGTTATGTAAGAAATTTCCCCTCTACAATCAAATGATGGGTTTAAGTAGGGACTTAGACTTATTAAGGATTTCTCCTATTCCTATAATCTCTGTACCAATAGAAAAAATTCCGACATGGATTTTTGGGTTATGCTTGCCAAGCGCTGCAAATTACATGGCCGAAGACATCCAGACAGTCCTTCAGTGAGTGGTGGAGCTTCTTACACATCAATCTCTCCTTCACCACGTCTAATCTCTCTGTTCATGACCAAACTTTTAAGTTCCATTTCTACCTCCCTTCCAGCTCTGCCCTCTTCTTATGGCAACTCTATCTCTATACGCTTCTGCATTGGCCTCTCCTCTGAGTCCCCTCTCATGCCCATCCCAGCTGCCACCCCGCTTGCTTTCAGGTACCGAAATTCTACTTCTTTCTTTCAGTTCCATGATTGTGGAATTCAGAAGCTTTGGCGAGATTTTCTAGTCTTCAGCTATAGCCTAAGAATTGTTTGTTCAGATGTGTTTGTTGCCTGCTTCACACTGTTTACTTGATGGCTTTTATGATTTCTAGAGCACAATTCTCATCTGCGCGCAATTGGTAATCACCAATTCTGGGGACATTACTGGGTTAGCTGATCATTCTAAGCTGCAGAAGTATTTGGTACATTGTTCATGGGTGAATTATAGTTATGCATTCAAGAATACTCGACTTTGGTTCCAATATAAGTATATGACAGAGATTAGAAATGCTTACCTGAGCTGAAAGGTTGAACTCTTGGGCACGGTTGAATAATCAAGCAGCAATTTTTAATCTTTAAATCGTTCGGCATTGCTTTAGACGTGAGTTAACTTGCAATACAAATGAATGATTGGCATGTGAGTAGGAACTGATCGGGTCACGGCAGCAAACTGGCTCTGGACTTTCTGGAGAAGTGTATTTGGAATCAGATTACAGATTGTTATTATTGAACAATCTTTACTACTTGTGCTTAGAATTTGCTTCGGATCATCAGATATGATGATTATCGGTGCTTGCTGCTGAGTGAGAGAGAAATTGACCTTGGTAATAATGTTTAGTTTAATTGCTTTCTCATTTTGTAGGAATAGCGTCTTGGTCTGTACATGGAGGTGGAAATTCGCTATTCGAAGGACAGCCTTTGCGTGTGGCTCACCAATCATTCTCTCCTGTTAGACGGAAGTCTGCGAAGTATGGAAGCATAAAGATGATGGTCAGGCCAACAATTCAGTTTATACAGGGAACTGATGAATTGACTGTACCAGATGTGAGGCTTACCAAGTCCAGAGATGGTACCAATGGTGTGGCAATATTCAGGTTTGAACAACCCTCGGTTTTTGACTCCTCAGGCGATGTTGGTGACATAACCGGTTTGTACTTGATTGATGAAGAAGGGGTTCTTCAGTCAGTTGATGTGAATGCCAAATTTGTGAATGGAAAGCCCGCAGTGATTGAAGCCAGGTACGTTATGAGATCTCCCAGAGAATGGGACAGATTCATGAGATTCATGGAGCGATACTCAAATGAGAATGGCTTGCAATTTGTTAAATCATGAGGCATTTCCTCACAACTTTCATCCGTTTCATTCGATTTATGTAATTTTTTCAAGTAAAACTCGAATGCCTGCTTTGCATTTCTTGCTACTTTGGTGCATATAGCAAAAAACATCCTTCCAAACTGATTCAGGTTCCCCTTGTCTCTTTTAGGCCTGTTTTTGGTAGATGTTCACATGCATGTGTCTGGGGCATTGTCTCGCCCTCACATGCTTTTTATACCTTTCCATAACATGTAATTTGCAGAAGTTAGATGGCAATTTGTTTTGAATAGCTAGAATAATAATAATGGCATAATCTAACAAACAACAGAAGAATACACTGCCCTTCATTTTGATGTTGAAGAGGCTTAATGTGCTGACATACTTTAAGGTACTTTCTTGTGGAGTCGCACAGCAAACAAATTCCAAGTTTTGTCTACTTAGGAGCAACACAACACTGCACTTAACTAACTGTGAGGACTCGCTTAGCTACTACTATTTCCAAGTGACTGCGATGGGGCTTCTAACCCTATAAGCCTTATTGTGAGAGTGCATCCATGTCAGATGGCCTCCTTCAGAGCTGGTCCTTTCTATGCCTGTTGTGTTTGTTGACTTGAAGAAAACCTTGTAACTCAAGCGCTCATTGATGTGCTTGAATACCAGTTGTTGAGGTTTAACTCGAATTTGGACCCCCTTGGGAGCTCTTACTTCCACTGAGTAGATGGAGTAAGGGCTCCCCACATTCGTCAGTCGCCTTGTGATCATTTTACTCATCATTCCCTGCTTGAAGACCACTGAGAGAGCAGGGTAATTTAGACTGAATCCCCTGTTGGTCTGCATGATCTCATGGCAGCTAACGTTCCGGTGTGTGATTGTGAAAATATCTGATCTCGTGTATCCAAGAGTGCACAGATGAATGACATACTCATCTGGCCTGATGTCATATATTAGTCCTGGATTGATGGCTCTTCCTGGATTCACCTGTCCAGCTCCAATAGCAAAAACTCCGGCACGTTTGTTGCCATCCATAATTGGCTTCCCCATATGGTCATTTGGATCAGCAGTGGTCATCAATGCTGACCTAATTGCTGCTGGGGTCCATCCAGGGTGTGCTGAACGAATTAAAGCTGCAATGCCACTGGCATGTGGGCAAGCCATGGAAGTACCAGACATGACAGTGAAGTTGACTCTTCTAGAGTCTTCTGGAAGACCGGTGGGGCCTAAATTTTGAGGCCAAGCAGCTATTATGTTCACGCCAGGGGCAATAACATCTGGTTTGAGGACTGATGGATCATATGGATTTGGTCCTCTCGCTGAAAACTGGGCTACTGATGGTGCTCTAGCTCGGCCTATGACAGTTCCTGCAAATATAATTCGAGCTCTTGGATTTCTGGTGGAGTTAATGTATGCCTTCAGTCGTACTGCTTCTGCATATCCCACCAAAGTTGCCGGCAGGACGTGAGCATCAACTGAGTCTTCCTCCAGGTTTAATAGTGTGTTTGCCAAGACCATTGCAGCACCACCAGCTTCCTTCACAGCTTGACCTTTTTCAGATCTTCCGTTCACACCTCGATCACAGACCACCATCTTCCCACGCACTTTGTCTCTTGGAAGGGACCCTTTGAGGCAGAATTCACTCCCCCCGTCCCCTCCGGAAACATAAACAAGTTCAAGCTCCTTTTCAGCACTTGGAAAGACATGTCCAGGGAACACTGACTCTCCATAAAGGTATTCTCGGTTTCCCATTCGTACAATGGCTGGGAATCTCCGGTCAAGTGTGCTTGCTCCGACTGTGGTTATCCAAGGGGCAATGTTGGCAACTGAACTCTGAATAGGACCATTATTTCCTGCCGCACATATGACAGTCACTCCTTGCTCCATTGCTCGGAAACTGCCAATGGCAATGGTATCATCAAAAAGTGGCAAGGGGAAGCCGCCTAGAGAGAGGGAAAGGATGTCAACTCCGTCTCTGATGGCCACATCCATTGCGGCCAGGATATCGGAGCTGTAACAGCCATTGAACCAGCAAACTTTGTAGACAGCAACATGAGCAACCGGA